>CM022395.1:28989190-38989190 GCA_011833715.1 Carcinoscorpius rotundicauda | reverse complement strand
GCTAAATGCCAATAATTATGAATTCAATGTCAAGTTTTGAAATAATATAATGTTGTTTATTCGTCAAACTAAACTATTTTTTTACGGGAATATCCGTTTTTTTCACATGTTCTGATATGTACGAACACTTTCTACTTCTCCTATTTTTGGTTATTTGTTTAAAAACAGTTTATTTGTCGTTTAATTTACATAAAAAATTATATAGATGTGTGTTAGTATACTATTTATAATATATTTTACATCTATTAGCCTAATCATGATACCTTTTAAGTTATGATCAGAAAACTACTCGGAACGCAGGGGTACGAATAGTTTCTGTTGTAATTGTACTTAGCCTTGCTATTATAAATTTTTGTTTAATTTCTCCAATGTGGAACTGTATTGATCAAATTAAAGGAATAATTAAATTCTTACTTAAACGTTGGGAACTATTGAAGGCAACCTATGAAAAGGACATTCAATATGAAGCAGCTTCTTGATATCTTCCGCTATTAAATGTGTGCATTATATACGGGGTTGAGATTGGGAAAGGTTTTACTTATATCATTCATTCTTACTTCAGATGTGTGAGGTTATTTTATAAGAAGATGATAAATTTGAAATCTTTCATGACAATAGGGCTTTTTGAAATAAGAAAATTCCATGGCTTATCTGAAAATACTGAAAATATTTGAATTCATGTTTTTTTTATTTCGTAGCTTTACAATGTTTCCCTTGCTCGTTGAATGAAGCCTTTTATAAGTTTAAGATCTAAGCTAAAACATTCTTTCTAGTGTTTCGCTAACAGAACAACCTGTAAAGACCTGACGTCACTGGGAGTGGACGTAGATGATTATCCATATTGTATCTTCAAGCACAGCAGTAATATTGCAGACAAATCTAATATTAATGTTAATACAGCACGAGGTAGTTAACAGAAAGCCAAATGTGCGAATGCAGAAAATAATTCCATGGAGAATTACTTTAGGAAAACAGTATTCATTCCTTTTCTTGACTCTCTTCAGATTGGATGCAGATGTAAAACAAGCAGCAGCATTTTAGAAACTTATGTCAAGAAAAATCACAAAAGATATTTCTATCTCTTACATGAGACAGGCTATAGAATTTTATGGGAATAATCTACCAAATCTTGATATTTTTGATGAAGAACTTTCTCGATGGAAGACAAGATTGTTTTCTATACTTATCCAGGACATGCCAAAAATACTGGGTGACTGCTTACAAACGTGCTTCACTGTAACAAATATCTTTAATACTGATATTTTTTCCCTCATCACCATTGAGGTCATATTCATGCGAACGTTCGGTATCTGCACTCCGACAGTTGAATAGTTATTTGAATTACACAAGAAGCAAAGAAAGAATGATTGCTCTGAATTTAATACACACTATTTATGACACTGATATCAACATCGAAATTGTATGTAAGTTGTTTATTAAAAAGCACCCCCGAAGATTGGAGCATGCTTACGTGTTATTTCAGTAGTGCATACATGTAAGTATGTGACAACTAATGATTGAAATTGTTAATATATTATAATTGTACAGAGTTGTTCAAATAGTAATATAATTTAACCATTAATAACTGCTATCCATGTAGAGAATACAGTATTTAACATAACAAAATATTAATATTTATGCTAATTTAAGTCCGGCTCTCCATGCAGTGTTACAACAGAATGATTTGTTGACTTTTCATTGGACGTTTATAGATTTTTTTATAAACAGTCATACAGTTGTTTAAGCTATAATTCATGCAAACTTGTTTTCAGCTTTAATCTCATAGCACCTTTTTTTACAAATTTTCTGAGAGCATCAATATCTTTGGAATGCTGACTTGGCGTTGTACCGTCTATTTGTTTGAATTTCGTCCAAAGCTACAAGAGGGTATCTGCGCTAGTAGTCCATAATTTAGCAATGTAAGACTAGAGGGAAGGTAGCTAATCATCACCACCCACCGCCAATTCTTGGGCTACTTTTTTACCAACAAACAGAGGGATTGACCGTAACATTATAATGCCCCCACGGCATGTTTAGTGCGACGGGAATTCAAACCCGCGACCCTCGGATTACGAGTCAAACGCCTTAACCTACATGACCATGCCGGGCCTTCCACAGTATATGTTAGCTTTTGGATTTCATATATTAGAAAAACCCTTTCAAACATTCTGCGTAAGTTTTGTATCAGGTTCGGACGATATAACATTTGAGAGTTAAAAAGAAAGTGACTGAGGTTTTGGATGGTTTTTATTGCACTCTAAAGCTTTTATTAAATTTTATATCTCTAATCCAATAGAAATGAAACATTTCAGCATTGGTTATCACACACAAGCACTTTCGTAAAACGTATGGTGTATGCACTTCAAACAATTCATGAAACATTTAATTTTAAGATGGGGAACTACTAACATTTATTATTTTGTTTTGTTTCTGACCCCTCGTACCATTTCAATTTGTTTGTGTTTTAATTATGTGCTTATTAATACATTTAAATTTAGATGTTTTGGTTTCAAATGCTTTTCAGATTTAATTTAATAAACTTTATACTTATTGACCTGATCACAAACAAGTCTTAAAGGCAAATTAATTTTAAGCACGGCTAAAAGTATTATTATTTCTGCCCGAGTACTATACAATACAATTCTATATAATCAAAATTTCGGGTTAAATCACATCAAAAATAATATCTAAAGACATACATAAGTTCGATGAAGATTTGTAATTAAAAAACGCTTTACGTCTGTTAACATCCAACTACTTTACAATTGCTTACCGGTGACTCAGCTGTAAATATGAAGGCTCAGATTGCTCACTATGCATTTTTGCGCTTAATTATAAACAGATAAACTTTTGAATTATGAATACTTTCATTTAAAATAAAACTTGAAAATTGACGAAATTTAAATTTTAAGTACCAGAAATGGAAACTGGTGCATTTAACAAGAAAAGTTATATAATAATTTATGAAAGCCAACGAGCGGTCCATGAATTTTACATTAATTAATAGTCACATTGTCTTCTAATTTTCAAGCCAATTCATACAATGATTTTTGTAACCCTACTTCTACATAGCAGTTGATCATGTTTTAAACAAAATTCACGAAACTCTTCATATTTAATATATATTTTCAAATTATACTCCTTTGAACACGAAGTTTACTTCTTATTGTCGTTTATTTAACTGAGTAGATACAATCTCTTAAAACCCAGTTTAAGTCTGATGGTCAATTTTATAGAAAAGTTTTGTGGGTACTGTGCATTTTAGATATGTATAAATATACGTGTTTTCATCGTTCATAAGGCATGTTATCGTTATTTCGTGGTTTTCTTTCAACAACTAAAAAAGGTTCACAACCCATACTAATTCGAATTTAAATACATAAAGTGCGACAATTAAGTTTGTAAGAGATAAAATAAAGTGCCTCAAACATCATAAACTTAGATATAACATCTTCCACTAAATGTGGTGTTAATATTATTTTTCATAATGTATTGACACTTGGGGATGATCGATTGTTGATGTAAGCAATATCTTTGAAGCTAGTGCGAGCCGATCAGTTAACCGACACACAGTTGGAAAGTCAGGAAATGCGATGTCATGTACTAAGCGGTATGGGTTATTACTTTCATTTATCGCAATGACTATTCGAGTAATGCTAGAACTGCAGTAGTTAAAAATCATTGTTAATAGCTATTAGTTCTGTATTAGAGATGTAAGGGTGGTTTGTTTGTTTTTACTGGTAAGTTTCGACAAGGTTCAAGTTTTGTTTGTATGTTTATTAAAGCATTCTGTGTCATTCTGACTTGTAAATTAGGGCAAACATTTTCTTACTAAGTTAATTAAGTTCGAGTATAGGCCTGGCATGGCCGAGCGCGTAAGGCGTGCGTCTCGTAATCCGAGGGTCGCGGGTTCGCGCCCGCGTCGCGCTAAACATGCTCGCCCTCCCAGCCGTGAGGGTGTATAATGTGACGGTCAATCCCCACTATTCGTTGGTAAAAGAGTAGCCCAAGAGTTGGCGGTGGGTGGTGATGACTAGCTGCCTTCCCTCTAGTCTTACACTGCTAAATTAGGGACGGCTAGCACAGATAGCCCTCGAGTAGCTTTATGTGAAATTCCAAAACAAGTCAATACAAGTTCGAGTATATGAAAAACAATAGTTCTCACGTCGGATGAAAGTAACTTTGATCAGAATATCCGTTTCCTATAAGAAAATATACTCACAACTAAAATTAACGCATCATCAGGAAAGAGTAAAGTGTCAAAAGGTGTCGCAGTATTTAGGAGCATGAATGAGTCAGCAGTAAGATGATAGTTATCTAGTTATTAACTTCTAAGTATATGCTTATTTCTTAATTTTTATTGGTTTGTTTTTGAATTTCGCACGAAGCTGCTCGAGGGCTATCTGTGCTAGCCGTCCCTAATTTAGCAGTGTATGACTCGAGGGAAGGCAGCTAGTCATCACCACCCACCGCCAACTCTTGGGCTACTCTTTTACCAACGAAGAGTGGGATTGACCGTCACATTATAACGCCCCCACGGCTGGGAGGGCGAAAATGTTTGGCGCGACAGGACATTTTTTATTGGGCATGCACTGAGTTATAAAGATTTAAATCTTTTTTTTATTTTAGATTTATAACTCCGCCATTTTTTAAACTTATAATACTGCATTCCAAAAATAGTGTCAAACTATTTCATCTGTGGAATTATTTCATTTTAATTCAACTAGCTTTGGAATGTATTAAACATAATAAAGCATGTGTTAGAATGACATTTGATTAACATTTTTAGAAAACAACAGTGTAATTATTTTTAAAGTTACATTATACTTAATCTTTAAATTATTTATGGAAATATTTCAAATAATGTCTGATTTAACAATTGTACAGTTATACTCTGTACAAAGTCTCTAAACGCCAATAACTTTGAATCAGGCTTTTTACCATCAATTAATTTTTCGAATCGCAAGGAAAAATATATAAAATATGTTTCATAATTACTTGAAACATGTATGGAGCTCAAAAGCTTGTTTATGTCCATACTAAACAATTGTGTAATACGTTTGGAAAAATGTTTGAATATGTGCTATAAATTAAGCTCAAGTATTGCTTACTGTGTATGCATCAGTTAAAAAGCGACACGATCAAATGAGACACATGCACAAAAAATAATAATTTTCAACGACTTACGTTTCAAAAAGGTTTTATTTTGTTTTAAACACAATGTTACGCAATTGGTTATTTTTACTGTGCTTAAGGAAAAGAAGTTGTTACAAAAACAACAAAATAAAACGCAGACTTCTTCCATTCTGATCTCTGAATGTGCTTTGAAAATACAAAACTTGCTAGTCCAGTGCCCAGCGATGAATTTAGTGTGTATTTCTATAACATAATGAAATTAATCGTACAATAGTTTAGGTTCTGTGCTGCTTTGGAAATATTTCTTTCATTGTTGATAGGGCAAAGAGTAGCCTAGTGGTTAGTGTGCCAGGCTACTGATTGAAGACTCCAAGGTTCGAGACGTGACGCCATTGAATACACTGTACTCTTGTAGCTTTGAGCGTGTTATAAAATTAACAGTAAATCCTCTTATCCGATTCCAAGAGACATACACCTATACTAGAGGCCATTAGGCGCTGTTAGCTTCCACTTTCAATCTTATTTTTGGTCATTAGTTGAAACTTGTTACGATTATACCTAGACATTAGAGATTGCCGAGATCGACATTTAGACCGTATGTGCACAAAGTGCCGTTCTGGTTGAAAATATCAATTCATACTTCATTTTCCATTTCCTGAGTATTGTGACCGTGATTGCAGAGAATTGCCTGGCATCACAAATTCCATTGTAACGAGCTTCAGTGAAATCTTTTCTCAAATCCACCCCCATAAAGAAATGTCGACGTTATAGATCTTGCTTAAACGAACTAATCATAATTTTTTTATCGGGACTGCTCTATAAGACTTAAGAAGTCGAATGAGGTTGTTTAACTCCAGATACGTTTGACACATTTATAAAACTAGGAGCTTATTTTGAGGTGTGGCTAAGATTTTGTCGGCCATAGTAAACTTAAAATACTTGTTTATTATGCTGTTACCATTTACAGACAATAAGCTCAGCTTTATTACATTGTTTTCCTTTGTTTTTCCACTTGGGGGAGGGTCCGAAAAGTTCTCTTTCATAACCTTAGCCGTTTTTTTACAGTTGCTCTGCAGTGCGAGTTTTTCTGCATCCATGAAGAATATTGAAGGTTGTCTTTTGGCTGTATAATATTAAACAATATTGCTGTGTGAATATTTATTTCCAGAAAAGCTTTTTATATTCCCTCATTTCTGGAAGTATTGCACTGTCTAACGTTCTTGAAACATGGGTAATAGACATATTGCCCTTGTCAATACGGTTCGCCTCTATATATGGAAACTACAATTGTGATAAACGATTATTAACCAGAAAACTACAGATATTTGACCAGGAACTTTACAAGCCATTTAACTTCTGTGAATGAACTTCGGAAGTGAGTATATCTATGAGAACATTAAATATCTTCTTCGGGGAAAAGCCAACTTATAAACTTTAAAAGCCATTAAGCGAAATGTAACGACATCAACAAATAATTCGTTCCTCGTAAACCGTCGATAAAATACTCAGTTCTAGACCAGATAAGAGATTCAGTATTTTTTGTAAGTTTGTAAAAATCTGTTGTATATAAATCATTAATTGTAATAGCCGTTATTATAAATTGTATTGTTTTTTATATATTAAAATATATTTATGTTAAGAGAGAAAATTGTGTGTATCAATCTTGTTGGCAAATATAATAAATTTGATATACCGTATTTACTTGTTTTATAGCCCGGGCCCTTATTTTTTTCAACCAAACTCAATACCAGGCCCTTATTCAAACGGGCTCTTATTCAAGCACGGGCGCTTGTTATTTTCAAAGTAAAATTAGGTATGCACAAAAATTATCGTTGAAGACAAATATTTCACGACATTAATCTTTTTCAATTGGGAAGTATATGGCCTTTGATCGCAAATTTTTCCATGACGAATTATTAATAAATATGTCTATAATGTCTATCTGTACCCATCATCCTCATCAACACCAAGCTCGTTTTCTGCTGTAGCCTCAACGTCTTCTTCCTCAGTGGGTACAGTCTCAGTAATGCTGGACAAATCACCTTTAGCCTCTGTGAGCTTTTGTAATTTGGAAAGAATATCGTCACGTGAATCATACAAAATCCCATCTGGTTTCAACACATTGATATCTTTATCCTCACTATTGTCTATTGCATTGGATACACCACAAACAAGAAAGGACTTTTTGATGAGTTCTGTGGGGACCTTATCCCATGCTGCCTTTACCCAAGTCGCAAGCTGAACACGAGTAGGAGGTTTCATGTTGCCGCCCTTTGTTGTTGCCTTTTCACCATCATTCAACCAGTCCTTGTAGATTTCACGGTAGTACGTTTTAAATGGTTTATTCCACGCCACATCAGCGGCTTGCAGAAGGCTTGTGCAGCCACCGGGGATGACAGCAGCATCTGTCTTCAGTTTGGATAAAAGTTGCTTGGTTGAGTCTTGGATATGACATCGGTACGCATCCCAGCACAATAGGCGGCGAGAAAATGCCAAGGTACCCCAAACTTTGTTAAGCCATGTGTGTGTCAAGTCCTCGTTCATCCAACCATTCTCACTGTAAGCACACACAACACCGGTTACTTTCTCAAGGCCTTTATCCACACGTTTACCCTTGAATACTATGAAAGGTGGGAGCTTACTACCATTGGCCTTGGCAGCTAGTACAACAGTCACTCTTGATTTCTTATGGCCAGTGGTCTTGATAGGGACTGATTTGTTGCCAACAAAGTCAACGGTGCTGTCTGCAGCCATGTCGAGCCAGATGGGTGTTTCATCCATCGCTCCCATATTCTGCAGTGTGAAGTTGAGTTTCAGCCGTTTACTTCGCACATACAGTAGGTAGGAGCTGATTTTGGGGGCAAGGACATCTGGAAGCTTCTGGAAAACAGTCGTCTTTTGTCTTAGGGTGATCCTGTGACGATTGAAGAAATTTCTCAACCAGCCATTGCTGGCAACGAACTCGGGGTTGCTATCATAGTCTTGACCACCTTCATTGAAGAAAATCTTCAGTGCTTCTCTTTTCACCATTTTCCTGGTCACACGCAGCCTTCTGGAACGCATGCTCTCTATCTATTCATACACTCTCTCTTCCAGTGTGTCTAACAATGGTCTGCGACCTCCGCCATCAAGTCTTTTGCGTTGACTTTGACTGGAATGGGATGCCATGGCCTTCAGCTTCTCTTCTTGCTTGTACCATTCCCGAATTCTTTTTGGAGCAACACCAAATTTTCTAGCAGTTGCCTCTTTTGATTTGCCTTTTTTTACTTCACTGGTAGCATTCAATTTGAATTCAAGTGTGTAACTGCAGTTTGCGCCTTTTGTTATCGTCATCAACTGGTGATAGGTCACGCTTTCTTCTTCTGTCATCTGCCATCATGTGGGGTTCAATATTCTGAATGAATGATCAGTAGACAAATATCAGTTCTTTGCTTTTGGTGGGAAAGTCTGCTGTCATTGGCTATGAACAATGCTATCTGCTATGCAATTGGACGCCTAAGGCGTGAGTGTTATCGACCAGCGCATAAAATTCGATAGCGTGCAATTGTCAGGTGATACGAGGGTTTCGTCACCGGATGTGTGGCCAAGTGCAAGCGGGTGTAGCCAAATGAGTCAACAATTAAACTGTTACAGCGATGATAGGCGAAAATAATGGGAAAATTTCGGGCTGTCGTTCTCAGCTTCCCCAAATTGGATTTTAACGAGCGATGTGTCAAATGAAAGCTAAGAAGATATGCTTTAATATCGTGTGTGATTCATTATCATAAATTGACATCTTCATACTGAAAAACAAAGTTTCCTAAAAGTTAGGATTAGGGCCCGGGCGGGTATATCAATATTCAATTAACTTCTAAATTAAAATCTCCGGTTATTTCAAATAGTAATCCGTTTGGCCAGGCATGACCATGTGGTTAAAGCACTCGACTCGTATTACGAAGATCGCGGGTTCGTATCCCCGTCACACCAAACATGCTCGCCCTTTCAACTGTTGGGAGTTATAATGTGAGTGTCAGTCTCACTATTATTCGGTCAAAAGAGTAGCCCAAGCGTTGGCGGTGGGTGGTGATGACTAGCTGCCTTCCTTCTAGTCTTACACTGATAAATTAGGGACGGCTAACGCAGATAGCCCTCATCTAGTTTTGCGTGAAATTCAAACCAAACCAAGTAATTCGTTAAAATAATAAATCTAAGACTCGTTTAAGATAAATTATAATGCGTAACAACTGAAGTAAAATGTAACTTTGTTTAGCTTATAAAATTAATATTCCCTATTGATAAACATTAACCATAAATTGCTTAACAAAAATTCTAAATTACGTGAGCTTCGCACACTTTACAGGCACGAAAAAGACATGTCAGGTACTAGCGTCAGGCTGTGCCTCAATTCTATTTCACAATTGTCCGAATACCGAGTTGGTGTATTGAAGAATCAGAATAGAGAACCATGATCGATGCCATACTGAAACGCCGAAAATTTTCTCACATGTGGGCCCGAGCTCCAAATCTTTCTGAGCACCAAACGAGACCTGTGCACAAATAGAGAAACATACTTGTACAATTTGACGATAATCATAGCCTTACAGAAAGATTATATGTTCATGCGTGTATAAAAAGTGTAATTAATTTAGAGATATCTTCAAAACTGAGCACACTTGTAAACAGGAATATTACTAATACTGTGTATTACATTGTTAACAAACTAAGTAATTTCAAATTAATAATGTTACTAGAATTGTATATTCCATTGTTAACAAAATTGAGTACATTTTTTAAAAACCATAATATTACTAATATTGTTTATTACATTGTTAACAAAACTGAGTAATTTCAAAACAACAGCATTACTAATTCCAATGCTGAAAGCTGTTCCAAAAGGAGCTTTTCACTTCATTCATGTTTTCGAATGTAGAGACCTCTCGAGTTTTGAACTGGAGGTAAATAGTTCAGCACCCACCACCTCAAACTGTTTGACTAACAGGGGTGAAATTATGCCTATGTTCACCGGTACTGATTATCCGAACTTATATTTTAAGGCGGTTCTAGTACCTACACTTATGTGAGCTGCTTTGACATTTTTATTTATATTTAAAAATATATTTTGTTTTCAAAAACAGGTTCGCTTCACCTTATTAGAGTAGAACTAATAGCGGGATTATCCGGTGGAATCACACCCACAAAAATATGAGTGCACTTTTTTGTGGGTGGCTGGGGGAACGGAGTGCAAACCACGTTCCCTTGTTATACAAACTTCAATTATGATACCCAATAGACCTGCTCTGATTATAGTTGTTGGAAAAATGATAAAATTAAAAAAAATATTATGGTTTCTTTTAATTAAAATAGAACCCCACAGTGACACGGCGACATGTTTGCAGACTTAAAACACTAAAATCTGAATTTTCGTACCCGTGGTGACCAGAGCACAGATAGTCCATTCTATTGTTTTGTGCTTAACTTCAAACAAAGAATTAACACACAGATATTAAAGCTTGTTTATCAAAGTAAATATGAAACACTCTTTATGCATCAATGAATTTCTGAAAATATGCAGGCACATATTTTGATTATTATATTTCTTATAACAAACAATATTGGGTTGAACTTGACCCATTGGTCAAAAGTGTCAGCCTATAGATCTGCTGAAACATCCTTCAAATTAGTTTTGTGAATTTACAAGATTTTGTGTTATTTTTGTGGTTAAAAATAGTTTTACTATTCAGTTACAGACTTACACTTAAAATGGAAATATCTGATGAACTTATAAAAACAGTCTGTTATTAATGTTATTGTGTTTTTTTTCAAGCTCACCTGAGCTTTGACTCTGCTTTATCTTTAGTCTTTTTTTTTTCCATCATCCTTTTGTTGCAACCGCTAAGACGAGTGCTTTAGGTTGATTGCCCTCACCATAGCAGACGAATGCTAAACAACACTGGCTATAGAGAGAATTCAATGCTATAAAGATTGAAAAGATCAATAATTTCTCCGTAAGAAGCACTTTGAAAGATGATGTACGCCCTCCCATGAAATCTAACACAAGCTCAAAGAACAAATAGTCACATGGTTTTGTTCTGTTATCTTTTCTTTAATTAAAGCACGTGATTTTTATTCTGTTGCTTTTCTTTAGTGAAATTTAATTCCGCACATAAACCTAGTTCTACTAATTATTTCACGTGATAATGAAGTTGGCGCTTTTTTTTTTCTTCAAAATTTGTTTTAACATTACAGTTATACGATAAATAGAAAAAAAAGAATTTACTTTTTTGAATTCGAGAACAGCGAAATTAAGATAAAGGCTTGTAGATTTGAATTTTAAATTAACTTAAAACGACAAATATACACACATTACTTTTATTTCCATATTTATTTTCACAAACGTAGTTGTGGAGACAACTGAAAAAAAGAGATCCTGTGAGCAAGATATAAAAAATCGTTGCTTCAAAATTTTAAAAGTAACGAGAAAGAAAATCAACACATGGTGATCTGTCTGAGAAATTCAATATTTAAACAAACCTACAAAAAACTGGTTTGCTGTTAACTCGTTGTACTCAACTATTTCACAGAAAAAGCATTTTTAAGTAAAAAAAAGAGGTTTCTTTTAAAGCAAAGCCACATTGCTGTGTCCACTACAAGGAATCGTGCTCCGAATCTTCGCATTGTTAGCTCGTAAGCCTATCATTGTTCTTTATGGAGAGTGAAAAAAATGGTTGCGCTACAATTATTGAGAGATTTTTATGAGGTAGAAAAAGAAAAATTATTTTCAGCTTCAGATGTTACATTTAGAAAATTAATTTTCTATAGATTAAATTGTACATTTAAGTTTATGAAGTGTATGTATATCGTCATAATTTCTTACATTTATATTTATGTAGTTAAAATTTCTGTCCATACAAGTTTAAAAAGAATAATGAATATCTTATACCTGAAAACCGAGATAAAACTATTTTTAAAGTGGGCTAAATATCCTCTAAAAATAGGTTGGTTGGAATTAAGTGATATACAACATTTATATGAATAAAAAGGCTTTATAGACGTGTAAACTTTATACGATTTAATACATTTCCGACGTACTGTATGACCATGCGATACCACAAAAGAATTCCCGCACCATACGCTGCGGATGTGTTAAAAAAGTGACAGTCAGTCTCTTACCATTTAAGGTGCTGTTGGCTGGTTGTTTTCCCATTGGTCAATAGTATATAATTAGATACAGTGGCAGATAATCTTATTAGTCTTGCCATAAATACAAACATATAACAACAAAAATACCTAAAATGTGGAGAACTAGTTTGCGAGGAATGTTAAATGGCCGAGGTTAAAGAATGATATGACTACGAAGACATTATTTTGAAACATGTCAGTGCTTTCCCTCTACCTATTTCTCTCCTTGTTTATGTCCTGTTAAACCCCACAGATATTTCCTAGTTATGCAAGTCCCATTTAAATGACTAAATAAACACTCTACAAGAATGCTTACATTTACATTTGAAGGGCTGATCGTTAACTCAATTGCCAAGTTGAGAATTTATAATGCCAATAATCATGGCTCGATCCCTATAATGGCCACAATATAAACAATGTATTGAGCAGATTTTCGCTTAACAATAAATGTTACTTGTATCTTTTACAGTATTATTGTATGATAAAATGTATGAAAACACCCGACAGATGTCTGAGCTCCAGGTGTCATAAGCAAGGAAAGATTGCTCGTATCAATCGATATATTTTCCTATGGTGTAAAGCTGTTTTTAGTGTAGCATATCGTAGACTATATTGTTAAGCTTAAATAATATTGTGTTATCATAGCCTTTATCACCAAGGTATGTTATCACCCTACTACTTATGTCATTTTATTTTCAACCAGCTGTTATTAGCTGAGTTTTAAATAACTTGTATAATGTGTATGTGTGTGTGTGTGTATATATATACATACCTAGAAACAAAGATAATACTTCATGTTCATACATATCCACGCACGTACAATCTATTTTAATTTCTCATTTTTTAACTTTTTTTGAGAAGAGAAAAACAACAACATTTATCTATCTTAATGATATTTCAGTGATATAGTACAAAGTGAACGTCCTGAACGATATTTTATAGTTTATTTTTAAACTGTAATCTAGACAGAATTTTCCTCTTCTACTTTTCTACACATGTTAATGTTTTATCATATTTTAATAAACCTTTGACAGCAGATAAATTAATTATAATTTTTATGTACATATGTACGTTTAATCTTTTTATACTGTCATGATTATCGTCAAATCGTACAAGTGTCAATGTTATTGAAAATTTCAACTCGTGAGACAAATAAAGCAAGTTTCTGGTAGTGATTTTGAGTAAATGATAAAGCTTGATCATCTTAGATGGAATTTTCTTCTTTTTTTTCGTTTAATATTTATACGTTTTCTCAACATTATTTATGAATTTGCAGAAATTTGTTTTTTAAACGTAAGCATCACACACATCAGCTTTAACGAATGAAACAAAATCAACATTTGTTAATAGAGAGGTTAATAACTATTTAAAAATGAAAGTAAATATTGAAATAAAGAGTTTAACAAAACAAGAACGTCGTTTAAAATCAAGATGAAAAATAAATTATGTTATATTCTGTCACTAGATGACACTACTAAACTATATTGGAAGCATACTGCGCAATAATACAATCGGAAAAGATACATATTTTAGATAATAAACGCCAAACACTTTACTGAATTTGAATAAAAAAATGAGATTAAAATCTAAACTAAATATAATTTTTTATAGGGACTACATTTATAGCTCTGAAAATACCTAAAATGCGGGAACTAGTTTGCGCGGATTGTTAAATGGTCTGATCAAAGAACGATGTGATCGCGAAAAGATTATTTTGGAGCATGCTGATGTTTTCCTTCTCCCTATTTGATTCCTTGTTCATGTCCTGTTAGACCCCACAGATCTTTCCTGGTCATGCAATTCCCATCTAGCCTTTGACTATAACCAAGGTATGTCCCAATCTCCTTCGTCTTTCTCTCTCTTTTATTTATACCTTTTATTTTGTTACTGTTTCGCGTACATTCTCCCTTTTGGCTGGCACACTCGCGTCTGTTTTCTTCGTTTACTATTTACTGTTCCCTTTGTACTTCTAAAAAAATAACTGGATTTGCTTCAAATTGGTAAGCGTTCTTCAATACAACAGGCCTAACCAATTTTTAGATGATTTACGTTTTTGCTGAAAGTCATTCTAAGACTGAATTTATATTTGAAAAACAAATATCCTAAACTTACAATGTGAGTCTTATGAAAGATATTTTACTTTTTAAAATGTAATATTAGATATTTTTCTTATGTACCTTTCTGCGCATGCTACGGTTTTATCATATTTTAATGCCTCTGCCAGCGTATGAATCAGTGTCGGTCATTTTTGTTAATTTCCCTTTTTTATTTACTTGCTTCTCCTTTAAGTGTCCTGTTTGCCTTACGACTAGAATAATCCCGACCCTATTTTCATTTTCAGTATCTCCTTATTACTGTTTATCAAACAGTTTTACGATTAATAGCAGTTGAGTGTAAATAAGACGGATTCTTGATATAATTGTTGCTTTTTACGAAATCAATAAAATATATCTTCATTTATTGATCATCATACGGTAATGAAAAGTTTGGATATAGTTGTTTGGCTGTATCAGAAGAAAACTTAGAATATTCGATTTCAGTATAATTTCTTTGTCTGTACACACGTATAAAATAATAATGTACGTCTTCGAGTTAGATATTAAAATTTTATGGACAACGAAGTGTAATTTTGGATAAAGAACATTCATATAATTATTTTCTCTAGCACAATAATTTCGTTTTTTTGTTTTTGATAAAGAGCCGAATAGCAATTGAAAGGCCAAAAGATAAAAGGTGGAATTTCAACAAATACAATTCAATAATTATATTTACTCTATATATGAGTAAATTTTTACAAATTATTACAAATTTATATTTATATCTGTGTACTGTTAATTGTTAAAAAAGAACAGAAATATACACTATTTATATTAAGCCTTCGAAACATTGCACGGACTGTATTCATTTACTAAGCTCACACAACTTAACAGCCATTTGGTGTTAAAAGGATTTTCACTTGTTTAGAGAAATTTTATGTAGGCTTTCGCCATTTGCCCCACAAAAGAAATGTATGAAAAATAAAACAACATAACGTGTATTTCTTTTCGTAATATTTCAAAGACGGAAAACTAGGAGCCCAGTAAGTAGTCAAAACTGTGAAGGATTTTTTATTATGTTTGGATGTTTGCTGTATAATTCAATTCTGTTTATTCGTTCTTTAAAAAAAAGGGGGGGCATGTTTCCGAACAAATACGCACTTTAAATCTGAACAGAAAAGAACACTTTGCACATTGCTAAATACTCTTTGGGAGATCAACTACTCGTAATACATTTAGGGCTTCTTTTGCGTTTCCCATGTCTTATATAACAGAAGTGGTATCCAGCTATCCATTGAAGATAACTCTGTATTCAGTGAATTTTCTTCTTTATATCTATCTATCTATCATGTTTGCTGACAGAAGTTATACGTGAAGAGAAACCAATTAATATGGATTGTGGGTGATCTTCATTCTACGTTTTCTGGTGTTCTTGTTTTTTATTATTTGCAATGTTTGTTTGCACACTTGCTATAGTCACGTTATCAGGATGAAGAAGGTCTCAGCTGCACCATCATCGTGGTACGTGCCAACGAGACATCTATAGATGAGCTAGTATGAAACAAAGATGATTAAGTAAGGCAATACATTTATGTTTCAGAAAAGCTTACATATATGTGTGATTGTTCTTAGTAAAGGAATACTAAGTTTTTAACCCGATTTAAAATTTTGTTCGTTTTTATTTTCATCTTAATAAATATTACTTTTATATTTTTTCTAACGTGTGTGTGTTTCTTTTTATAACGAAGTGTCCTGTTTTATAACGAAGCCACATCGGACTATCTTCTGAGTCCATTGAGGGGAATCCAACATCTGATTTTAGTTTTGTAAACCAGGAAACGTACCACTAACCCACCGGGGGACTTTTCTAATGCAGTAGTACTTTATACTTATGTTGTTTTATATCAGTTTCATATAGCCTTAAAATATCGACTTGTTTTTGTTGAGCATGAACAGCTGCTAAAATTTTAAAGCGGGATAAACAGAACAGGTAAAAAGCTGTCCTAGACAAAAATGATGATGTACACTAACATTTGTTTTCAGTGTTTTTGTTAATCCAGAATAGTCTGAAAGCTGCTACTGCAAATTATATTTATATAAAAAAAAGATTTCGCTCACCTTAAAATTTCGTAATCATTGTTACGTTCACTTCTAAATAGAATGTAAAATAAACCTCGAATATCATGAAAAACAGCAAAAATGAATATTTCGTGTAATAAAAATCAACATAATGAGCCGTTTTAGTATATTTTGAATACATTTTCTGAAACTTTAATTTTATCCAAAAGTCTTCTTAAAAGAAGAGCGGTAGAAAAAGGTAACTTTTATCCAATCTATCTGTAAAGAACCTTCCTTTTAGTATTTACATTTTCTCATTTTATGCATTGTCTACAATGAACTTAAACTCTTCTCGTCTTTAGTTGTATTTTGTTTAAACTTTAAACCATCCTTCTTTAAATTTAGTACTTTGATGTTTTCAGGTTTTCTTATAGCAAAGCCACATCGGGCTATTTGCTGAGCCCACCGAGGGGAATCGAATCCCTGATTTTAGCGTTATAAGTCTGTAGACTTACCGCTGTACTAGCAGGGGGGCTTAATGGTTTAGTAGAAGGCCGTGATTGAGACTTCTGAAGGAGAATGATGGGTTATATATTGTTTGTTTTTTGAATTTCGCGCAAAACTACTCAAGGGCTATGTGCGCTAGCCGTCCCTAATGTAGCAGTGTAAGACAAGAGGGAAGGCAGCTAGTCATCACCACCC
Organism: Carcinoscorpius rotundicauda; assembly: GCA_011833715.1. NCBI lineage: Eukaryota > Metazoa > Arthropoda > Merostomata > Xiphosura > Limulidae > Carcinoscorpius > Carcinoscorpius rotundicauda. Next base: position 38,972,100 of record CM022395.1, on the reverse strand, counting down.
ACTGCCAACAATCGGGCTATTCTTTTACCAACGAATATTGGGATTGACCGTAACATTATAACGCTCGGCATGTCAGTGGTTAGTTGCTGGTATGCTGATCGAAGGATAAAAAGTTCGATCCATGATACCGCTGAATACGCTCAGTATTTTCAGCTGTGTTTGTTTTATAAAAAGTGTAATGAGTCTCGTTATCCAGTTCAAAGAACCGGGAAAAATTCTTTGTGCTGTTGATTAGTCACTTACCGTCTTGACAATACTTTCCAATGAAGCACGGCTGTACATGAACCCTAGAGGTTAGTGACCTGGCCATTTAGTTCATGTGTCACATAAAGTGTCATTCTTATTGAAAATACCAATTCATGAAACAAATAAAGCAAGTTTCAGGCAGTGATTTTGAGAAAACAAAACTAATTCATCTAATGTGGCATTTTTGCTTTATGTCGTTTAATATGAACACCTTTCCTTAACATCATTTATGAGTTCGCAGAAGTTTGTTTCCTAAACATAAACATCATAATTTTTTCATCTTCTTTTACTTAATCAATTATTTTATTATGTTTTTTTTTTTATTAGTAATGTGGAAACGAAACCTAATATTTTGGTTTATGTTAGAATATATCGTAAAACAAAAAAATCATTATTATTCCAGAACCGTTCTTCGGATTTCTTCCAAGCTTCTCTTGTCCACGTTCTAATAGTGCTCTATGTTTTATGATAAAACTGGCCTATTTCATGATTAAATAGTCTGTATCATTCCAATGGAAAGGAATTGTTTTCTGTGTGTCAAGAGAAGTTGTTCAGTAAATTTTCACTCAAAGCTTACAAAAATAATTTTAAAGGAAATTTTTAAACATCTATAAATATATCAGTTTACTAGTTAGTTGATAAAATTTATCATTATACAGAGAATCCCATCACAGAAAATATGTATTTTATAAATCTATAAGCGAAAGTAAAGAATAATATGTCAAACACGTAACCAGATACTCGAGCTGCCGAGCCCGGCGTTGAGAATAGGCAAAAGCGGTGGCTGTCTAAGACGCGTTCTGGCTGTGGATACTCCAGTGTGAGCAGAGGCGAAGCCTTAATTTCTGCCTTTTTGCTCCAGTTAAGCTAACTTCACTCAGGAAGCTACATCAAGATGTAGACTGAAAGACATCCATAAAAATGAACACCTTTACTTATTTCTTGATTGATGTATTGAAATTGTCTTAACCTCATATGTGAATGACACCACACATTGTCGTTACAAGAAGCACTTATGTATCTAGTAAATCACTCCATGTATTTATCGTTAATGGTTTGAAGATAAATATAAGGGCTTCTAAAGATACATTTGGAAGCTTGTACTGTGTTCAGTTCTGTATTAACTTCGTTTGAACAAGGCTAAAATATTTCTCATAACTTCATTATAAATGTTACAAATGTCAATAAACAAAATATTTTGAATGGGTCATCGTCGATTGTAATTTGTTTACTGATTGATATGAGTAACATTATTAAAGACAAACCCACACAATAATAAATGATAAGTAAAATTTATTGCTATTAATGTTGTGTCAAGACCAATTTAGATACATTTATTCTTTCTATTGTTTGAAGAAATTCGACCACAGATGAATGTATATTGAACGTGACTGAATGGAGATAAAAAACACTGACAAGAACACACATGATTGCTACATCTTACTTCGTAAACGTGTTTTGAATATAAACGTCCAGAAACACTGCTGCATAGAGTATTTTAGAGAAAACAAATTTTTACTTGGTAAATATTTATTTCATAGTATCAAAGTCAATGTGAATGTGCAAGTACTTTATAATACGAAGTTATGCATTTTCTTTAATGAGAAACAAAGATTAACACATATACTAGATTCCGAAAAACAATTAATAGTATCATTGCATTCTTAAGTTATGCAATATGTATATATCATATTTCAAATACCGTAACTAAATATTTCAACACACCAAGGTTAATTTATGCTTGAATATTTAAAGGAACAAGACAGGGCCTCTGAGAAAATACGATTTGTGTAAGGTATTAATGATATTAATATTTTCATCCTTAACGGTATCTTATGGGTTCAATGGTTAAGTTAGAATTCAGGTATAGTCTACTTTAATTCTAAACTACTGAGCCGAGAGAATTTTCAAGTGAATAATATGATTGACTGCTACTTTTATAACGTATCCACAGCTGAAATTGAGGAGATAATTTAGTATCATTATGGTGCAAAATTTCGGATCTTTCAATTAGCAGTTTAGTCCTCGAACTGCTAAACCATAGAAACAAATAACTATTATTTTAAACCTACTACATACTGATTATCAGTAAGAAAAAAAGATTGTTTGTTTTTATGTCTGTTATTAACAACAGTGGTACACAAGGGGCTGTCTTTACTGTGTTCATGACGGGTATCAAAGCTAGGTTTTAGATTTATAAGCTTTCACACTAACCACTCAGTCACTGGGGTGTAAGAATAATAACTGTGCCAACTACCACCCAACTACATAAAAAATGCAGCACAGGCTAAATCCATTAACATAATAGATCCATTAATATCATTGCGAGGAGGCTCATCAGGAAAAGATCCTTAAGATTTTATTAATATTTCTCACAGGAATCTGCTTCTCAGTGGCTGTTATGTATATGTGTAAATATTTTGTAAACGACAACATGTCGTGTTGTGTTTGAATTTTCATTTGTATTATTCATTTTTCCATATTGATATTATTGTTTCGAAGTTTAAACTAATATTTTGTCATTTATTTAGGGTAGCATTTAGAACTTTCTTGAATTAAGTAGACCAATCATATGTTTGTAAATGAGTGCTGGTGACTTCGTGTCTAGACGTGTAGTCTCGTGCAAGAACGAACACGCGCGGATTGCTCTAGAGTTGTATGGAAATTGCGAGATTGTTCGAGAAATAGGCCTATCGGTATAAAAGACGGTGACGAGAGATAGATTCAGTCATCAGTTTTTATTCGAAAAAAGAAGATAGATTCAGTCATTAGTTTTATTCGAAGAATAAGAGTGAGATTCAGGCATCAGTTTTAGTTATTTGAGAAAGATTAAGTGTTTGCTGTGAATATTCAACTTGGATTTGTGATTGAAGTTAGATCTACGGAAGCTGTGATTTTATTTCGTCAATCTCTACGATACATCTAAATTACTGCTTGTGCTGAGAGACGGCGAATTTTTTGAACTGTGAACTGTTTCGGAATTTCTTCGTGGGACCAAATTCACACCCTAGACTGGAATTTGAGACTTTAATTTTAGATCATTACATTAGATACAGGCCAGTACCGTTTTGTATTGTGATTTATTTTGAGGTTTGAAACTAATATTATTTTGTTTTGTAATTAATTTCGAATGTTGTAACTTAATATCTGTCACTGTTATTATATAATTTATGTTATATCTGTTATATTTGTTAATAGGTTAGTGTAATAAATTATACAAGCTGTTATCTGTGTTTTTCTGTTGCGTTTAATCTACGAAGAACATAAAACATTAAAAAATTCGTAACAGTGGCTCTGCGATATCTCTGTAGACTTACACTCTGTAGCATTGTGCTTAATTCCAAACATACAACTAGTTCTCGTGGTCTACTAGTTAGCGTTTCTCATTGTTAATTCGTGGGTCTAGGGATGGTGTCCCACTACGCAAAACTGTACTCAGTGCTTTGGGGTTGTGGTTGCACTATAAGACAGGTAGTAAAATCCCACTATTAAATGCGAGTAGTCCAAGATTTCACAGTTCGGGTTATTGTCTCGCTGTTATTCTTCTAGTTTATCAGTTTAAAATTAAGGACTGCTAGCACAGATAGTCCTAGTGCAACTTTGCGCAAGTATTTGGAAACAAACAAAATAGCATGTGTCCAACGACATTCAAATGCAGTAGAAGTGGTTTGCCTTTTTTTTTTTTTTAATTTGGCACAAAGACACCGAAACGTTTCGTTTTAACTGTCCCTAATATTACCTAATAGTCTAGAGGGAAGGTAACCAGTCAGCAGCGCTTATTGCCAACACTTGGGCTATTCTTTCTGTCCAAGTAATGGGCCCCAAAATACGGAGCATAATTATATTGTTTTATGCGATAACTAGACACGAACAACAGACCCTCGGATCCACAGTCTGGAACAGTAACTGCTAAGCCACATTTGGCCTTGCAGTAATGGAGAAGCATGGTCGTATAAATATTTTGTACACATAATTGAATTACTTTCTGTTTTGATTATATTATACTTGATATACGTTCTGTATAACCAACGAAATGCCATGTATTCCAGTTTAGCAAATTTTCACTTCTTGTCTCAGTGATCCCCTTAGAAAGAAATCAAAACTTTATCATTTGTTTATTAAAAATGTTGAATTTAGGTGTCCGTTTTATGTAATTGTTAGTAGTATAAAACTGGAAACTTTATTTCATGTATTATGGACTTTAAAAAAATCCATGTTTGCTTGTAGACTGCAGCTTCCAAAGGAATATGTTTTACTCATTATAATTGAGATGGCCATTCACTCCATAATTAGCTTTACTATGGTTATTATAACCACAGTAAGCAAATGATATCTTTAGTTATTTCAGTTGCTGGTTTTCAAAATCACTTGTGTATTTGTTTTTTTACTTCCAAGCCATTCATCACTTTTACTGTTCAATAAAGTAAACATAAAGTTTACTTACATCTTATGTTATTAATTTCTACACTGAACGAAATAAAACAAGTTCATTCATTGACTGCATGGTGTTTTCTTTTTATGAAACAACAACAACAAAGAGTCGCAGAAGTCAAGGAAATGTTTAAGTATACACTACGTCGTGTATTAAACTTATTGGAAAAGAAACTGTCTTTCCAAAGTATGTTTGACAGTTTTTTACTATGATATTGCTTCAATTTATTTCTGTTTAGTTAAATTATGTTCAGGGTTGCTGATGATTAATGGAATATTATAAAACTAGTATAATCCCATAACATACGTTAGTCAAAGTGTAGGTTGAACTCAACCTCCTTTAAAATTAGATTTCGAGATTAAACAATATTTGGAATACTAAGTTTATTTATTGTACCTGCTATTGTGCAACTGTATATTGCAAAGAACTGAACAGGAACAAATGACACCTTTTCTTCACTTTACCTAGCCACTGTATAGGTTTTTCTCAGATTTTTGTTTGTTTAGAATTATGCACAATGGGTTATCTGTGCTCTGCCCACCACGGGTATCGAAACCCGGTTTTTAGTGTATAAGTCCGCAGACATACCACTGTGCCACTGGGGGGCTTCTCATACGAACTGTACCTTTGATCCGAAAGTCTTATGACGTTAACCATTGAGTTTCAGCGGCGGCCAGAGCATTAACTGTCCTTTGTGTAGCGTTGCGCTTAACAATAAATAAATTAACTTATTGTTTGCTGTATATTGTGTATTAAAAGCATGTTTGTATGATATAACATTTATCCACGTGTTATTAAATTATTGTTTTATAAAAATATTCCTGGTAGAAAATGTTCAAACAAAATTTGTATTCAGTGAAGAAATATAAAATAAATCTTCGTGATATAACTACAAATAAGATGTGTCTTTTGAATTGACAGTAAACTTTACACTTTTGTAAATTAGCTTCTTTAAGCGTTTAGAGCCTCTGAGAAATTTCCAGCCAGTACACAAAATTCAAGGGTTTTACCGAGAGAGTTTAGTTTCTTATATGGATTATACTCGGTGACATCACTGAAAGACATACTGAAGTTACTAGTGCTTTCTCTGTGTTATTATATTCAGTATCAGTGAAAGCGATAATAAAACACAAGTTTACTTCTTATGTGAATAGCATTCCAATTATTTTTCGAACATTTTGTTGTGTATATTTGTAGTTAAGCACAAAGCTACGCAATGGGCTGCTATCTGTATTCTGTCCACCAAAGATATCCAAAACTGGTTAATAACGTGGTTTGCAGACATACTTATGTGCCACTATTTCTGGTGAGCGCTGTGGAGTACGTAATCTTAATCTCAGCGCAATAATTCTGCTTATAATCCTTTCTTAGGTTATTTCCGCAATTGATACACTACATTTTTCCTAGCTAAAGTAATTTAATGTTTTTATTCGTTGGAATTCTGGTACTATTAACTTTTCTATTCCTCATCATTCCCCATTAGAGTTTCCTTGTGAAAGTTGTTATAACACCAATTTTATGTAACTGCATAAAATATTATTTTCAAAAGTACTGTTAAGGAAAAGCTAATGCATTATTTTTCCACTGACTTTTTCTTCTTAAAGATCAGATCGGATTCTAGTAGCCACGTGTCCTTATAGGTCTTCATATCTTTGCAGAGCTTATATTATTTAGCTATAGTAGTTTAGTTGTAATTCTTCATTTTTGTTTTTATCTAATCGTATTCTCGTAGTCACGCGTCGTTGTAGAATCTGTTGTTTTTGCGTAGTTTAGTTGTAATTCTTCATTATTATGGTTAATCTGTGGTAGGTCAGCTAATTATGTTTCGTCCTTTTATTGTGAAAGTCTGGCATCGTATTTAATTGCTTTTATCAACTTTCTATTCATTGTTGAACTTTGGTAGTTTTGTTAAGTGTTATTGCTCCTTTTAATTGTTGATCAGTGGTATTTCAGTAAACTACAAATCTTAATTTTTATTGTTAATATGTGATGGCTCTTAGTTTGCATTGTCAATCTATGGTAACTTAGATAACTTTATATTAAAACATTTACAAATGATCTCTGATAGTTTTGGTAATTATGATTCCACATTATCCTTTCTGTTTTATGATAGTTTGGGTATCTGTGATTATTCATCTTTCTACGTGGTAATCACTTGAATTTCATCAATTTTAGTGTTAATCTGCCTAGTTTTGTTCATAGCGATTTTCCTTTCTCATTGTTGCTCTTTGGCGGTTGAGTCAATTATTATTTTCATTTTTATTCTAAAGTTTGTGTGTGTGTTTTTTATAGCAAAGCCACATCGAACTATCGGTTGTGTCCGTTGAGGGGGAAACAAATGCTTGATTTCTGTGTTGTAAGTCCGCAGACTTATTGCTGTCCTAGTGGAGGTCTTCATGGATTGTTAATTGATTAATTAATTAATTAATTTTTCAGCTTTATCGTTGTTTGGTTAGTCATAGATCTTGAGAACTTGACTGTAGGTGCTGATATCTGGGGCCGAGGAGGGGAAAGATGTTTGAAGATGTCATGAGGACTCTATCAGGATTTAGGAGCAAATCCTCAGGAAGCTACTGGGGATTTAATACTTATTAAGATTTAAAAAAATATTGTCCTTGCATAAACATTGCATACCTTTTAAAACTGCAAAGGAAACTTGAAACAATAAAGAAAAGTGTGGAATGTATACAATTACAAGTAGATAAGTAGTTTTACATGCCTACAACACTTAGCATATGTTTCGAACACTTCAGAAAAACAAGAACAAGTCATAACATTATTTTACAATTGAAATATATATATATATGTTGCTTTTGTCTTTTTAGGAATTCATTGTTTTTAGAATTATGAACAAGACTAACTAACAATGGTAATTTTACTTTTTGTAACTTTGTATAAAGCACATTTCTTACAAAGTTACAAAATGGGCTATCTATACTCTGTCCACCAAGGGTATCAAAACCCAGTTTCTAGCGTTGTAAACACACTACAAGTTGTGCCACTATGAGGCATTTAACGAAATAACTCGAGAATCACGAACGTTAGATTTTGAAAACTTCTCAACATGATTTATTATTACTTTTTACACTTAAAAAAAGCTTTAAGTGAACCACTTAATCTATGTAATTTACGTAAGATAAAGATACTTACGTTATTCTTACCCGGTAACATTATTCTTAGCTGGTAAGTTTATTTGTAGTTTAGTATATATACATATACTATATATATATATGTATATACAGCGTTGATCAAACAAACATTTAATTTAATGCATTATGGGCGCGGCATAGCCAGTTGGACTAAGGAGTTCGACTCCTAATCTGAGGGTTGCGGGTTCGAATCCCCGTCGCACCAAACATGTTCGCCATTTCAGCCGTGGGAGCATTATAATGTGACGGCCAATCTCACTATTCATTGATAAAAGAGTGGTCCAAGAGTTAGCAGTGGGTGGTGATGACTAGCTGCCTTCCCGCAAGCCTTACACTGCTAAATTAGGGACGGCTAGCACAGATAGCCCTTGAGTAGCGAAATTTAAAAACAAACAAACAAACAAAAAGCTTTGCGCAAAATTTAAAAAAACTAACAAAATTATGCATTATGTTACAAATAATAAAAGCGAAAAGCAGACAAAATAGAGACAACATTGTTTTATGAATTGATTCGAATAAAATTTCGAAATTGTAATTTCAATTTAGCACTTCAATATGTTAAACATTATGATGAAAATGTATACTATGCTACGTTGACTGAGTTGCGCTTTATGGTGGCAGATAAAACATCTGGTGTAGAGAGTGTTATCCTTGAAGCAGGAGTGCAACGTGACACATGATTACCTCGCGTATTTATTGTTTCTTCTTTTATCAGTAGTACGTTGAGTGTTTTACAGCGGGAACAAATTTTACAACTACAATGTTGACAGGCTAAACTCTGCTTCGAAAATTGTGAGGCTCAGCAACTATATATGCATATAGACACGCCTTTATTCAGGAGTTTATAATTGTTTGTAACGTCAGGAATAAGTATGCGTTATAGTACCATTGACCTCTGGTGTATTAATTGCATGAATGAATCAGATGTTTTGTTCACCGAACAACAAGAACGAAACAAACAAACAAAAATAACACCTTCTCATTTGGCTGGAGCAGTCTTAAAGTAGTTGAATATATAAATGGAAATGTTATATGAAAAAAAAATTAATATACTAACTGAGATGTCTTAAAAACTGTTATATAAATCTTATTACGTTAGGCTAATGTTGTATTTTTAGTTTTGTGTATTTTTACTTATCATAACAAGTTTCCGTTGTTTGTTTGCTTGTTATCACCAAGTCGTTTTAATACAAAGAAAAGGAAACAGAAAAGAAAAAAAAATTCTAATGGTATGTGTGAAGAATTTCAACGGTGAATTTAAAGAAAGATGTCTGATATTTTTTTCGAAATAAATAAATGTCTGAAACTTGTTTCAATTTGATTTTACATAGAAGTATAAAATATTGGAAGATGTATTGTTTGTTTATCACACGTTAAATGACCTATAATTAAGTGGTAAATTCGATGTCGAAGCTTATTTTCGAGATACAAAAACTGATGAGATGTGATTGTGTTGACCATGAATGATGACAGGAGTCACTGCAATATCTTCCAATGGATTTTGCAACATAAGAGTCCATGAACTGTTGATTTATTATTTTAGAAGATCTTTATTTCTTAGGGTAGGCGAACACAATCGGAAACAGCTCCCAGGCTCATTCCAAATGTTGTTCTTCTTACTGAAGGAATGAAGTGAATCAACTTCTATATGAGAATTTTCCAAACACCATTATAACTCCTCCGTCAGCTGTCACGAATTTAACGTCTTAAACAGGGTAAAGGGTCTCGTATGGCCTGTTTCATGTTTTTACTTTACTATCAACGCACCAAAGGATAAAACGCAGCTCATCGGACCATGTTACGCATTTCCGGTCATTCGTTGTTCTCTTTCCTAATTGCTTTTCAGAGGAGTATTGTAAGGACTATTTACTGATTGTTATATGATGGTATCTGCAACCACCTTCTCGTGATACAGTTGGAGATAGTCTAATCCTGGTCACTTTTGAAGACTATGCTCACTTGTGATAGATACATTCTCATGTGTGTTGTGTGTTATAGGCTTGTCTAGTCGTCTGTTCCCTAGGTAGTCACCAGTGATTAGTGGCCGTTGTATTCCTAATGGCGTAAGCTTTTCTTTTCGATTGCCTCTGTCGGTAAACTTCGATAACAGTTAACTTTAAAGTTAAAGGAGCAAGACTGTGTAGGTGACGCTTCTGATAAGCGGTCACGCCTTTGAAGGTCCAAGTTCTTTGCACTGATCCATTACCTTGTAAATTAATGAAATTTAAAGGGCTCGTACAATCAACCGAACACGTCATAGGATCAGTTTAATTTTATATTGTGTGGATGGGTCCTAATAAGATTTCTACTTAGTAAATGTAAATTGGTTTATTCTGGTAGAAATAAATTTGAGGACATACCGGTGTTTCTTAATTAATTGTAATAACAAGTTTTATGTGATTTTATATTTCTACGTCTCGTATCAATGAAATTATCCGCATATTTTAAACAAAAAGTAGCTTGTAGTCGACTACATAGTTGTAACAATAATATGTGGTTCAAAACTTTATTCTATAACCATCTGTACTGATTTTTGTTTTATAACATGTTTATAACACTCTAGTAGGTAACTTACTAAACAGGTCTGGCATGGCCAGGCGGTTAAGGCACTTAACTCGTAGTCCGAGGGTCGTGGGTTCAAATCCCCCGCGCACCAAACATGCTTGACCTTCCAGTTGCGGGAGCGTTGTAACGTTAGGGTCACTCTCACTGGGACAAGGACTGATACTGGAAAGTTACTCTTTAAGTTGCTGGGGCAAGGATCGATGCTAGGAAGAGTCAATTTAAGTAAATGATATATTTCTCAAGATAAGCTTTGGTTTCTTGAGTCTGAGGGACTTTTATTTTTATTATGTCTGTTTACGGGCTTGCAGAGTTGCAAATGCATATTTGAGGATTTGAACTTTGTAGGTTTTGGTTTCTCTTCATTTTTGACTGACTTTTATACTAGTTAATGCATAAAACTTAACTATTCGAAACTTATAATTTTCATTCAGTGACACCATGTAGTTTTCATGAGTTTGCAATTACAAAGACATAAATTTATGATTATTACTGATAGAAAAAGAGGAGCATCAACACGATTCATCAAAATTACTAATTACCGAATAGACAGATTTTATTATAACCTTGTTTAGTTTAAAGTTCTCATGGTAATGATGAGGTATTTGATGTCGATCGGTGTGAATACTAGTTGTGCATCTGATAAACGAAGTTTAATCACCAATTGTTTACTGTTTTCTGTTTTATTATTGTAAGAAACTACAGGGTGGTCGCTAGAAAAGCGGAAAATTTGAGGGTCAGATGAGATCATGAATAAAATGCGTGTTACTCATTTCTATTTTGATTTCTTTACATCATGAATAATATGCATGATTTTAATATCATAAAATGCATTTTGAGCATCTATGAGTGTAATATAACATATGCCTTTAAAAAACTTTGTAAAAGTTATTCTTTGTAAAAATAAATAGCTGTTTGACAAATTTTCCGCTTTTCTAGCTACCACCCTGTATAATTACGTATCATTGTGTAACCTGTGTGAGGACTGCTAATTTAGAGGTATTCTGAAAGGGATTTGCGTGTTATAGCAGTAGCAAAGGTTTGATAATGGGTCTTATTATCAGACAGGCAGGTGTGGTAGATAAAGTTATTTATACACGTTGTTAAGAAGCTATGTAGCTTGTTACCATTTAATGTTTAATTTTGTATCCGTTTGTTCAAACAACATCTCCATCTAACATTGTTGAACTACAAGACCCATAGAACATATCTTCGTAATCGTATCTGGTGTAAGAGATGTTGACTTAATACTGTAGGTTAAATAGTTACCAAGGAAAAGTATACAAATCTGCAACAGAAAAAATGAAAGGAAAAGTAATTAGTATGATATGCATAGAAATGTAAAGAGACTGGTTAAAGGAACCAATACATTCTACTTAGAGCCTCTATCAACAATCTGAACAAAGTTGAAATTAGAAACCTTGTTCTGGCTTGATCAATATCATTTGAAATCGTATTCCATCTATCTCATATTGACTCGTGTATATTATCGTATTTCATTAAAGTACACCAATCAGAGCCGAGGTATACTTCACATTTTTGTGAAACTTATAGAAGCGGTAATAATTTACATTCAGTTCAACAGAAGTTTTTTTTTTTTTAATTATCCACAATTTTAAATCCACGAAAATATTTTTGTAAAATATCAACAGTAAAAACTTCATTATCCGCTACTATTGTATTTCGTGCCTATACATATACATACAATGACAAACGTTCTTGTCCCGTACTCTAATATTATAACATCCTAGTTCCACCAAAATGATCAACACTAAAACATCTCAAATCAAATTTAGGAACTTATTCACGCGGAATGCCTCGTCAATTCGCTACGTGCACTTGCTTCGTTCCCAGCTACTGGCTCGTTCAAGCTCAAATTCCCAACGCTCTTTTTCTATTTTTACGTCTATCCTCCAAGGTAGTCAGACAGCCTTTGTAATCCGATTGTCTGCACCCCTAATATTGTGGGTTGCGACCCATTCACTGCCGACTAATGTGTGCTGCTGCAACAGAGTGGAAAATTGCACGTGTACGAATCGAAATCCGTAGGAAATAACGAGTAATGTTGCCTTAATTTTCTGGATGATGAGGTTCTTGTTTAATTTTCTTTTTTCCACGTTTTGAAGAAAATGCAGAGAGTCACGCACAACCTATTATAAGCTATCCACTATCGTGGATTGAAAAATAACCCATCTACTATCACGCAGCTTTGCAGATAGACAGAGAAAAGAAGATGATCTTGAGACTATGACATTCATTTTGTTTTTACAAATCACTACGTAGTGAGTTTGCTAATTTTTTATAGTAACAATGCTCATTCGTTTTGTAAGAAAGATCTTATTTTAACCCGATGGATTAAACAAATGTTTTGTAAATATGAATGTTATGGATCGAAATGTTTCACGAAACCCCAGATTTACGTTGTACACTGTTCCTTTAACACAACGCTAAGCCTTCTGCTAATTTTGTTTACGTTCCATACTTTTGATGGAGAGTTAATAAACTTTGTTTATGTGTAAAGTTAATTTTTTTTATCTTTGTTATATAAAGAAATAACTATTAATAGACAGCTAAAGGAATAAATGGTTTTAGGCACTGCCACAGCAAAAGTCACTATAAGATTACTAAAGATGTGTGATGGTTTTTAGAGAGAAGACGATAAATAAGAAAGCTAGTTTTCAGTTGCCCACAGCACTATTTTAATTGTATTACATAATTTACACCCCTTCATATGAATGAGACGTAATGACAAGGGGATGTGATATTACACAGTATATTATTATCACGGGTATCATGACATAACAGTCATTAAGTATAGTCTAGATAATTTCTAATGCTTCTATATCTTGTTTAAAACTCGTAGAAAGTTGATGTTGTTTTCATAATAATATGAAACTGTATCAGCATAAAAACCAGAATATTCTATATCTGACTTCTTCTATATTCGAACCAGTTTTATTTAATTAAGCATCAACATAGAAATCAGCTAAATGATTTTCCTAGGAAAAAACATGTTTTCGACGTATTATAATGTGACTTGGAACAATTATCTCGATAAAAATAAATGTTTCAATAAACCTCAGCGATGAAATATTATACAAAGTTTAGAAAACTAGTCAAAATACGGATTACAAATTTGCAATTTATTAGTAGAATGTGGCAGATAACTGAAAGCATATAATGGGTATATTACTATTTGTGTGATATGAACACGTTATTTAGATGCCCCATATTCATCAAAGAGACTAAATATTTATATAGATATTTTAATGATTAATTACCTTTGTCAAAAAGTAAATATCTGCTTATACTGGTTGGTAAACGCATAAAAGTTAGTATATTTAAATTATATTTTAGATCAGACTATATATTCATGACGTATCCTACTACCTTTCTTCATATAAGACATATTCTAACAGTAAAGTAAACACATATTACATCCGGTAAGTTGAAAAATACAACTTAGAAAATATATTCAAGTGTATATTATAAATTAAACACACATTTTATTCATAACCTAGAGCATTACACATAGCTTTTCACTAACTTCTTAACAGAAAGCACTTGCAGTCATAGTAAGTTCACTACGCCTGCTGGAAGTTTTTACTGATAAAAATATAAAGTAGTCATTTTAATTCGACGCTGCATTGCAACAATGTTTGGCAAACCAACGTTAGGGGGCGACGTCGTAAAAATCGATAAATGTATAGATTTCTGTATCTCAACTTTAGTTTTGACTAAAACTGTTGTTTTCTTTTAATGAAAATTATAGTTTAACCTAACACGTGTACACATAATTAATGACGATTTCACGAAATGTGTAAGAAGAAATACGTAAATAGCCACACCTCCTCGTAACAAGCTAGTCTGTAAAGCTTACAGTAGAAAAGACGAATTCATGGAGCTGTTTTATGCTGTAAGGTGTTGCTTTATGAAAGAAAATCATGGTATTTAATTAAAGTTGGTAATTAGGAACGTACTGTTGTATAGTTTACTACAACCGGTAGTAAACATCAGGCAAGCAAAATGCAAATGGATTGTATGACGTTAAAACATTTTCGCATAAATAAGATGTAACTCAAGTATATTAATCAGCATATTCCACGTTATACAACAATCTTAATGAAAACCTTAAGTTAATTAGACAAAACAGCTCACCTAAGGCTTGTTCTAACTCATCTGATATTGTTTCCATCCTCGTAGTCTACGCGTGTTAGAACCTGTCTTGTGGGAAATCTTATGTGTCTAGTGTTCAACCGAGTCGACAATACTAATAAAACAACACTTAGTATTTTCAGAGATGGAATTCACTGTTTAAGGATAAGAAACAATTGTAATTTACATTTAACTGTGTATATACATTAGCCCAGTGAATAGATTTACGTGACTGAAGCGCTTACTTGCTAATATAAAATAATATTATCGTCACCAGCACTTTTAAATATCTCATTTGATATTTCCAGAGAGAAGATAATATATAATATTGGTTATTGCATATTTTATGAATCATTTATTGATGTTATTTTACTTTGCAAAATATTTCCATGTTTGGAATCCGTAGAGTGTATTCTATAAATATGTCAAATTAGTATAATGACCTACAAACAATATTTGTTAAGAAAAATGTATGTAAGCTACATAACTGTTCTAAAGAAACATACCATACAAGATAAAATTAACGTTTCACCCTAAACTGCAATTTTATTGGTTGTATAATAATAAATTTTCGATGTTTAGACATAATAATGTTATCTTCATAGTTAAGTTAAAGGTAAAACCTTTAGAAAAAATTTTTTTTTCTCTACTTTCAAATACTTATTTTTATTTAACAATCGTATATAACTAAGAGGTGGCCATTTTTCGAAAATGTTACATATGTAAAACTGACTTCATTATTTGCACCAGAAGAAACCAGGAGTGTACGTTTATGGTTAATAAGCATATAAGTTGCATGGATCCATACGTGTTCTAATTATATATATATATATGGATTCGTTATTTACACAAAGAAGAAACATGGCGAATGCTTAGAGACAAATGAGAAAGAAAATATAAGCATTCGTATAAAAGTTTGACAAGTTTATGCATTAAGGATATTTTACGCTTAGTCGTTCTTGTTTTTATGAAAAATAATACTGGGTAAAGGCTGATATACTTTACTTTACAGTTACATATCATTCTGGTTAAACAAAGAGTTATTAAAGAAGATAAGTACTCTTTTTACAACAGATACTATTTTCTCGTAAAAATACTTATTGTAAATATTATTCCACATTTAATATAAAAGAATATCATATTTTATTGTAGTTTTTTCAAGATGAATATGGATATTCCTAATGTAGAATAGTTATAGTAGGGCCTCCCAGTGGCAAGTGATATATCTGCGGACTTTTATCGTTAGAAACAAGGTTTCGATACCCTTGTTGGGAAGAGCAAAGGTAGCCTTTTGTCTAGCTTTGTGCTTAATAACAAACAACAACTTATAATAGCGATAGGCTATATGTGCAAGAAATGAAATACAAACTAAAATCTCAAACGCACTGTAAACAGCATGTAAACAAACTTTATAAGATCTTTACACGCACTGTTGAGCAATAACCACACCAATTACAGAGTAATAAGTCATCAAAGCACATAATAAATTGGAATATTAAAAACAAAATTTCATAAAACAACAAATTTGTAGGTCTGATTGTCTGACTAATCTTGTTGAAAAGGCATAGCTCTCTCTTTCCTTCGCCTCATGTGAGTCTTAATTCACATGAATGAATTATGCTACTAATAACGAGCTAACAATACACTGTAAACTATATTCTATGATTACGAGTACGATCTGTGAGTTGTCAAGTAACAACTCGCCCATATCATGATTGTTTATGTGCATGTGCAAGGCGATCAGCCAATAGCAGTATCAGCTGAAAAAAAACGTGGACTTTAGATCTAGGTTGTAACTAAAATATCATGTTGATACCCTTGAAAAATATTTTGTCCCAGAGAAGAGCATTATTGAGGAAATAGATATAAGATTGGAAATAGTAATGCTGGATATGTGAAACAAGCTTTAGCCTTTAATCCAGTCAAATAAAGGACTGCCACCCTGTCTAGGTGGAAAAAAACTTAAGCAAAATATCAAGCAAAAGTCCTGGCTTACGCGCATTTGCAATATCACCTATATAAAAAAAAACGTAAACTCTAGATCTTGGCTGTAACTAAAATATCTTGTTGATAACCTTGAAAAATAGTAACGAGAAATATATCTAAGTAAAGTTACGAGAAGAATAGACCGAGAACTCTATCACTCTCGAGATTTAGTACCCAAAAACTATGAGACGTGTAAAAAATGAGGAAGTAGAAATGGGAGCAACAAAAAGTAAGGAAACAAGGTTGAAATGATGTTGCTCTTTGTCAAAACCCACCAAGTGTTTTAATATCATCTCGTCCATTTTTACATTTTCTCTTACTTTTTCTACTTTCACTTCTAATTCCTAATTTATCATGTAAAATTTACACTTGTTAAATCCTGCAGTTAAAACTGAAGTCATAAAAATGAGGAACCATATTGAGTTAATTAAATGTCAAAGTGTGATAGCTTACATTCGTAAAACTTGATAGACCATATCCTAGAATCTGAGAATTTGTAATGTGACAGTATCATATAACTTTAAATATAAACTCTTGAACTTTTTTTTGCCAAAGAATAGTGGGATTGACCATCATATTATGACTTCGCCACGGATGAACACGGATAAGTAAATGCATTTACTTATACATTTATGAATTAGCTTTTCTGGGATAACTACATTACTTTTACGTACCTTGTTTTTAATTACTGTTGTTATTTATGTTCTTTAATATATGATGACAGTTTTTTGTGAACTTTGAAGCTATGTAAATGTAAATTACAAAATCGATTAATTTTTAACTTATTTTATCTTTTACTTTTCATTCTTGGATTTTTTTAAAGATTATTCAAAGATATTATTTATTTATATAGTTTACATACAGTGTCAAAAATAATTACGGAACTGTGTATAAAACACAAATATGTGATTGATCTCAAACTGTTGTATGAAAATTATTGCATTAAACTATAGTCATGAATTTATAGTTTTAATTATGGCTGGTTGTGATCCCACCAACTGGACAGTGCCAAGCAGTAGTGCGGTAATGCATTCGTGGCTCATAGAGATAAAAAGGCACATGACAAACATGCGAAAAACAAAGTTTGGCTAACGATGGCGACATCATTGATAAGTGATGTTTCAGAGAAATCAATTGGAACTTTGAAAAGTTACATGAAACCAGTATTGTTAATAAATGGAGCATTCAAGGAGGAAATCCCCTATTTTTAAAAGTAGTGTTAAGTAGCTCAAATTATGCTATTATGAGATAATTGTGCAACAATCCAGTTGAAATCCTGCCACTGAATTAGTTGTAAGTGTAAGTGCGAATGCTGCCCTTTAAAACAGTAAAATACAGATTAACATAAAGTGGGCATCAGACGTCATGCTACAGTATTAATAAAGCTGGACGAGGATACTCTTTAGATGTAATTCCAAATTCAAATTATTTGACAACCGTTAATATTAGTTTGTTTGATGAAAAAGAGAGAACGGTATCATAGTCAATATAGCACATAGAAATGCTGGAGGATTAACATAAGTTTGGGCCAATAGTATTTGAAATCTATAGAGGGTTGATGGCACCCTTACTACAGACAGGCACCACACATTCTTTTTCATTATGTCATTCTATCAGGAACAATAGTGGTTAGAAAGAGATTCATTTTCCTAAAAACAAAGATTTAAATGTGTTGAAACGATTTCTGGTTGGAGAAAGAAACCAATGGGAGTAGTTGTAGCCGTGGATTGTCTATACGAAGTCTTGATATGAATATCGTTAAGGATGTATGGACTTATGTATAACATGAAGATTAAATGGCAATTAAACAACTTTGCTGCATTGTAAAAAGTAATGTAGATATTTGAAATAATATTTTACTATCATAATTTGATAAACTTAAAAACAATGTGTACTGTTTAATTTAAAGCAAATAAGAAACATTGGTACATTGCAAAATGTCTTCGATTTTCATTTGTAATTTCCACAATAAAGTATTGAACTAAAAATAAGTAACTATTTAGTTACATTTAATATTTGTGAGTGACTTTTATGTGTGTATCAGTGTGCATTTATTATATTAATAGAGAAAACTGAAATAATATTTTAAATACACTGGCATTAAGTTTTCCTTAAAAAAACCTTCAAGCGCAAAGCGGAAGTTAAAAGTATAAAATGTTAACAATTCATAAAAGAATAAAATTCATATTTTACTTTTGGTTCAATTGCATGTTAGCTCTTTTACTTGGTATGTTAGCTCTATTATAAAATCGAAATTCCTGAAAATAATGACGCAGTAAAGCACAAACATTTGCAACTTCTTCAGTTTACCTTTTAAAAAGTGAATTTCTAGCTTTAGCAACGTTTTTATATGATTGAAGTAAAAAATCTACGAAAATAAAATCATGACTTCTTATCGTTATTAAAAGAGATTCATAGAACTCAACATTTAATTATATATCAAATACAACTTTTTAGAAGTGAGATGGGTTTAATTTTTAATCGAACAAGACAATGCCGTAAGCGCATTAAGGAATAATAGCTTTCACTTTATGTTAATTCACGTGTCTAATATAACAATACCGAGAAATTATGCCGGATTTTATAGTGTTTGACATTATTAACTTCAAACATTTGCATATGTTGTAATAACATATACAAAGACCTCAAAATTGTAACTTTATTTACATGTATCACGTTTTAACTAGAATAAAGCCACACCGTGGCCCAACGGACAGTCTAAGAGCATGCTAAAATAGGGTTTCAATGCCCACAGTGTGCAAAACACAGATAAACAATTGTATAACATTGGTGTGCACAAACAAACCAAATTACAATCGGGAAGAGGGGTAAAAATCGAAATTATGGTTAGCATTAACAGATTGCATTTTTCCCCATTACTTTATTCGAAACAAATATGCATAAAAATTACAGCAAAATAAAATTCTATATTTTAACGATTCTTTTATAGTTTTATTTTATTGGAGTTTGAAGGAAGTGATGAGATATATATATCTATGCTCTGCCAACCTTAGTACCAAAACTAGATATCTAGCGCCATAGATCCGCAGACAAATTGTTATGTCATTGTCTGGTTAATGAAGTATCATTTTAAATTGCAAGTATTTTTTTTTTTCAGTCCTAACTATTATTTAATATTCTACAGAAAACATAGATATCATGGAATAAGGGATTCTAGGAAATTCATATAATCTGTTGTTTAGAGTTTAAGTATTTAGTAAAGTTTTTATCCAAACGTAAGTTTAGTTGTATGTGTGTACGTAGTTAATAGGTCGAATTAGAAATTGACCTTCATGTATTACTTAGAGAAAGCGCAGTTGATGCCACGTGTTATTTTAATTTTAAGACTAGAATTGATCTAATTTTCAATAAGCCATTAAATCTTATTTTTTAACATGTCTGTAAATCACCTGTAAACTATCAAATAAAAGTTAGATAAATCCTGTTATTTCAGAAATAATAAGGACAGCTTAAAATAACTATAAAACTAAAAGGTTGTGCTAAAAATTAAAATATTTTGATATCATATAAGTGAGGTGATGAAACGGAAGTGGAAATTTAAGAACCTAAATAGGGAGAAACAGTTAAAAAATGGGATAGGATAGCTGGGAGCTATGAATTGAACAAGAATTTGAAAAGAACTGTTACACAAGAAATAATAATATGGTAAAATCACGGAAAGTGTAGGTGTAAATAATGTTGCTGCAAAGATCTTACAAATGGTATAGGGTATATAGGTGTTATAAAATGAATGTGACGCCTTTAAATTTAATGATTTTCAGAATTTTTTACTTTCTTAATTCAGTAACATTTTCTTGAGAGTAAAATAAAGATGTCAGCGAGACTTACATCATCATATCTGATCATCATTGAAGAGATACTTACAAATAAAAAACTTGATTTTATCTTAAATGTAATTATTTCAAATGTGTGACAACATACAAAATTGTCACAAAGTGTTTCCCAAATCAATTGCGAATAAATGTTTATAAATAATTATAGAAGCAGTGCTAGATATATTTCTATCGACGAAAGATTAAAATTGTGTGGGAATAAACAAATCTACACAAACTGTTCACAAACCAAGTGATCATTTGTGAATTTAAAACTGTTGAATAATACTTGCTTTTGTTGATCTATCTTGGTCAACGAGAGTTGATATAGCTTAAAAATGCTGTCCTAAGTTGTTCAAGGAATTATCACAGTTGATGTTTTATATTTAGTAAGTCTCGCTTAGTTATGTGACAGTAAATCAACGTATTCCTTGAATCTGTCTCGGTTTTCTGAGTAAAACCGAATGGAAGTTTTGACAGTCATTAGTAACTAATCACAATTTATCGAATACTAAGAGCTCCTGTATGCAAGCAACTAATTACTCATACATCGTATCTCTACTTCATTACTGCATTCTGAATCCATAATTAACTTGTGATACGTTTAATCTATGCAAAATAAATTAATATTTATAATGAACGTTTAAGTGAATGATATTGGAAGTTATAAATTATAAACTTATAAAGTTTCAAAATTCTCCTTTATAGGTTTAACGATAGAAATAGACGTTTGGCTCTTTTGTCACTTCACCCTCAAGCTAGATACAAGAATAAATTATTTAGAAGAATCTAAGCCTTAAATAAAATATTATGAGGGATGAACTATACGCTAGAAATGGGCTTTACTTAAGCTGACTAGTTAACAAGGTTTTCGGGGAATCTCTAAATATATTCATTAAAGAGATTTTAAACTAAACTTATAGAGTTCTGAAGAAGCTTAAAAGATTTGGAATATACACTGGTGTAGTCAGTATTAAATTCCGATCAGAGCAAGCTATGTAATTAGAAACGAAGCTATAAATCAACCTCGTAATCAGCATTGCTAATAAATATACTTTTCTTAGAGTACAATGTGTCATTACTTGGGGACCATCGCTGTTTAACGATATTTTATACTGTAATCCCAATATTTTGAGAATTTCAAAAACGAAAAAACAAACAATTCCTTGGTGGATAAAAGAAAGATACAGAGATTACAGATAAAGAACAGTCTTGATCATAATGCTTGAATACTTTCTTATATTGATGCTATTGTCCACGTACTTGGAGTACTTACTGAGCAAACGCTCGAGTAGTAACAGCATTTGTTCGTCAAAACACACACACGCGCATACCTGTTTTGTATATAATGTTGTAG
This sequence comes from Carcinoscorpius rotundicauda, assembly GCA_011833715.1. Taxonomy (NCBI): domain Eukaryota; kingdom Metazoa; phylum Arthropoda; class Merostomata; order Xiphosura; family Limulidae; genus Carcinoscorpius; species Carcinoscorpius rotundicauda. Next base: position 38,950,380 of record CM022395.1, on the reverse strand, counting down.
TGTTGGCATAATCGTTTTTGTTCAGATAATATTTCTGTACTGGGTGTAGAATCATGTCTCGTCACCTGTCCGAAGTTATTGTACTTCAGATTGTTCGAATGTCCAGAAATGGTATGAAGGTGACAAATATTGCCGGCGTACTGTATCCATTGAATAGATAAGATATTTTTGCCATATATGGGGCAAGGTTTGTCAGCAACTTTTTGTTCCTGGAAAGCAATGCCACTGTCCACAGCTTGAGTATTGTATAAGACTGTCTCGACCTGGAGGATGTTGTTAGATTGCCATGGCTAACAAAGTCTCCAAATTGTAATCCCACTGAGAACTATTGGGCAGACTTAATTAAGCCGGTAAATGTTAAACTACAATCTATAAACAGCTACCGTAGTTGAGTTACAGCGCCTTCTAGTGAGAAGCTGGGATAAAATCACGGTGGATTATATCAATAATCTCATAAACAGCATGCCAGGCTTCATTGTGGAGATTACTAGAGTATAAGAAAGACCAGCCAAGTACTAAATATTGAATATGAGTTTATATAATGTTAAAGATACTATTTATAATAGGTTAATTTGATACTTTGTCGTTTTCTGTGTTTTAATTAGGTTTTGTTGTGACAGTGACATATGGAATGCTGAATTACAAAGCTTTCTAGAAGTATCTGATAAACCTGTTTGATATCATAATAAATTGTTTATGACGTCCACAAATCCTGTCTCATTATACAAATTACATATGCAGATGTTTAATGTAACATACATTTTTTTCAATTTCACAGTGGTAACTGTATTTGTATTCCATCTTAATAAAAATGATCTTATTTGCTACAAAATATGCAAACATCTTGGTCAAGTATTATGACCAGACAATCTTTGTCCTCAAAACATTTATAAGAGGTCAAATACGTGAGTTATTCTCTAATTTTTGGTAGACCAATAGATAGTTAGTGAGAGGGTGCCTGAGGTTTGAAAGATTACTATTTTTTTTTCTGTGTTTAAAGGGAGAAATAAAAATTACATTTTAAATTATAGTCCATTTAGTTTTTTTGTAATTAGACAAATTCTAGAGCAAGATAAAAGAAACTTTTCACAGCCATATAGTGAAACTTAATATCATAAAAGAAACTCAGTACGGATTCGTTGAAATGTAATCTTCCCAAACTAATTTATCAACTTTATTCGAGAATGTCAGGTATTATCTGGATAATAGAAAGAGCATGTGGTATACTTAATATTTCAAAAAGCTATATTAAGATGACAAAAGATTGGTTAAGAAATCCCATTAGTAGGTGTTTGGAAAAGACTGATAAATTGTACTGAAGAATGGTTGGATGAGAGAAAGCAAAACTTGAACCTTGTTACCATTGGAGTGCTTCTATGGTTAATACTTGGACCTTTGGTTATTGTTAGTAACATTAATAATATTTCTAGAGGTAAAATGAACTAGTAAAGTTACCAGATGACATTATACTACTGTGCATTTTATCTGTACTGAGGATGTTGAAGTACTGTGTAATGACATAGTTGGATAGTTCGGCAAATACTAGGTAAATGATGTTTGTGTAACATAATGCATTTAAGTTATACAAATTAAATCTCAAAATTAATTTAGTTGAGGTCAACCAATGGAATGAATAAAAATATTGTTTACAGATTGTCGCGTTATTTAACTTAGGTATTATCTCTTTACGTAATCACTAGAAAGGCCACATCTGGAATCCTGTGTACAAGCCTGGACATGACATGGTAGGATATAAGTTTGTTGTAAAGGATTTAAAAGAAGGCTATCGGATAATTCTAGGGATAAAGAAGTCATCTTATGAGGATAGGTTATGATAATTCATTTTTTGGTGAAAAAACAGCTACAGGTGATTTTGTGGAAATGTTGAAGTATCTGAGATAAGCTTTCGATTTGGGGTTTATACAAACAATGTACTAATTTAAAAATACAAAAACGTATTGAATGGTTTTGTTCCAATATAATACAGCTCATGCGCAAAACTGATAACAGGAAAAAAAAAAAGACAACGGCAATGATTTTATGTTTACCGTTGTTTTGGTCAGTGTTTGCGAAAATATATTCATTGATGGTTGACAAGTTTGTTTCAAAATTGAATTCGACACGTTCTTCCACCAAATGAATTTTTAAACAAAAAAGTATTTCAAATCTGTTGGCTTAGAGCGTACGTTTTTGAAATCTAACGTAAACAAAAGTTAAATAAGTATATATATATATATTCATTGTAGAGATCTGTAGTTTCTAAAATATTGTTTCTAACGCTAATTTTCATCATATTTTAAACATTTTACAAAGCAACATGGTTTATAATGGTGTGTGTGTGTATTTTCTTAGAGCAAAGCCACATCTAGCTATCTGCTGAGCCCACCGAGGAGAATCAAACCCCTGAGGCATACCGCTGTACTAACGTAGGGCGTTTAGAATAGTTATTAAAATTCTTCTGTGACCAATCAACTCATATTAATTGAAGCTAAACTGACATATATCTTAAATTCATCATGTTCACCATACAGTTTATTTTATGCCATCAATTTTTAATAAAATCATTAATATTTCATGCTGAAGTTTGGCTCATCTAAGTGCAGGTGAATCCTTTTCAATTGGATAAAACGTCGTGCGTCAAATATTTTTTCTTTAATTAAATTCTTTAGAAACAGCTCGGTTCATTAAACCAAAGTGAGCTTATTTTATAGAGATTGTGTCGTACAGTCCTTGCCAGTGTCTCCCTTTGAAAGGAAGACCTAATTTAACGACTTATATCCTATTCCCACTCGTTTTCGATTAAGATAAAATCGTGTTAACGCTGAAAGGTTTGTTTAAGGTTATATTGATTTTTTATTCCAAAAGCAGATCTCAGTTTGTTATATTCTCTCAGAATATAACCTTCCACTAAAAATATTTCATGATTTTATGTTTACTTTTATTTTATCAAATGTGTTTGGTTTAATAGATCAAAGATAAGTATTGTGTTAAAATAATAAACAACAGAAAACGTTTAAACAGATACACAATTAAAAGATTGTTAATCCAGGCCAATCTTTGGTCTTCAAAAAATTAGCTTACTATATTTCGATGTTTTGACGTTATTTTTAAAAGTGAATCGTAAGACATAATAGGGTCATATTCATACCCTTTTAACTACGTCATGTGACCTGCATGTAGGTTTGCAATTTATGCATGATTCTTAGAGGAGGTCTCGACAAATTCTTACACACATCTTAAACAAATGTTAAATAAAAAATAAGTAAACTAGAATAAAGACATGAATATCAGAGTGATGTGAGGCCCGGTATGGCCAGGTGGTTATGGCAGTCGACTTGTAATCCGAGGGTCGCGGGTTCGAAGCCCCGTCACACCAAATATGTTCGCCCTTTCAGCTGTGGAGGCGTTCTAATGTTACGGTTAACCCCACTATTGATTGGTAAAAGAGTAGCCCAAGAGTTGGCGATGGGTGGTGGTGACTAGCTGCCTTCCCTCTAGTCTTAAAGTCCAATATTAGGGACGGCTAGCGCAGATAGCCCTCGAATAGCTTTGCGTGAAATTCAAAACAAATACAATGATGTGTGTCACAGTTGTAAAGTATCAACGTACGAATAAAAGTAATACGTGTTGTCTTGTTAATATTCTAAACTAAACTTAATATCAACAAATTTATTGTTTAAAATCATGATGAAAGTTTCTAGGTTTTTTCGAATAAATCAGCAACATACATTAATAATATAATGACAATTGTTTTCAAGATATCTTCTACCATGAAATCAAAGAAGACTAATATATGAAGAAGGAAATAAAGTATTGGGTTTGTTTTCTTAGCGTACAGGACATCATTACAGTATGGGTAAAACAACAAAGTTTTTCAAACTCTTACTTAATTATATGTTACTTTTGAGAAGATTAGTTTGTTTGTTTGAAATACAGCCCAAAGATACATAATGGGCTATCTATGCTCTGCCCACTACGGGTATCGGCACGCGATTCTTAGGGTTCAAAGTCCGCAAACATACCACTTTGCCACCTGGGGACGATAGGATGTTAAGACTATTCGACATTAACACTAAATGAGAGCATTTACTCTCATAGTTAAATTCTGTTGTTTCTCGTGAAAACTTAAATTAGCGTGAACTTTAGATACATGTTTACCACTTAGTTATCAGAAAAAATAACTTCTTGACTCAAGACTATATTTAAAACTTGTTTATTGGGACGTCTGCTCTTAGAAAGTTCTTGAATGAATTTTGAAGTTGAATAAGATGTTAAAGCGCTGTTGATTTCCTCTACATTGATCACGTTTAGCCAGTAAACTATCTTATTTATCGAGTTGCATCTTTGAAGAACAACTACTTAATCCTCAACAAATAATTTTTACATTTGTTAAAAACAAAACTTATGGAATTTAAAGATTCGCTGATATTCAAGATATTTAAATGAATAAGATTATTATAAAAGTTCAAGGTTTCGCATTTCTCATTTTATCTAATTTATTTACAAGTTAATAAACTAGAAATTGCCAAAATCTACAAACATAATAGATACCAAACACTATGTACAATTCATAAATTAATACGTAGGTATTTGAGTTTGATGTATTCTGTAATAGACATATTAGAAGTGCTTAATCTAATCTTTTAAATAAATTTCAAAATGAATAAAACTGTAATGTGTGTGTTAAAATAGTATAAATTTTCATAATAATAATGTAAGTATGTAACGATATGAATTCTAGCACTCATACCAATCAACAATTTTCATGCTAGCAGTATTGTTATTTTTGTATAATAATCGGTTAAACTATTTTTAACGAATAGTTACGGTGCTTTGTTGTTAGAAATACTGGATTGTTTTGTGTGAATAACTTACTGGGTTTAGTATAGAATACTAAAAACCAAAGATCTTTTTTTCGATGCTTTTTATAATAGTATCGACTCCGTGGTTTAATGTATATAAGAAGGTTTCACCAGTGTTTCAGTAATAAAGGAACTCGGATTTCATTGGTAAATTTTGGTGTTTCAAACTTGTAGGTAGTTTAAAACAACTGAGTTAATTATTATCGTTTCATCAGTTAGTTTGCCAATTTTCTTTTTGTAATAACACCAGTTTCTCAGTTCTGTGAATTGCAGTTCTTCGAGATAAATCATATTTTAAAGTTGTCGTATGTACTTCTAATTTGTGGTTTAAACGATATATTATTCGAAGTTGGGAATACATTTTATGTAAAATCGTAAACTGTTCTCTTGTTGTATTTTAGTTAAGAAATATTTCTTTTGTTTCCAAATTTTAGAAAATTATCTGTCACATCACTGCATTAAGTTATTCACTCTTGTACGAAATGACTATGTAAGACTTTTATCTTGCTTCTTGAATAAGTGATAATTCAAGTGAGGAAAACGACGAAATGTTTACTTTCATGTAGTGACATTCTCACCATGGACAGTTCTATGTAACTGAAGACGGAAACTTACATACTGTATATAGTGATTATCTACTTTTCCTTGATTTTGATAATGTATTGGATGTATTATCTCAATGTTACTCTTGTTCACAGAAGCCTAGTCTTTACGCTATTCAAACAGATTTTGATTTACCCGTTCAACATAGACAACGATCATTTTTAGTATCCAAGAAGTTTTTATGTGCTATTAAAATATGTGATATTTTATTTCTTCTTCTGGAAATAGAATCCTCGGCAGCGAAGAACTGGTACCCGTAATCATAACATGCAAGATAAATAAAAAACGAATAGCATTCAAATGTTTTACTCTATTTTTCTTCAAGTTTTTTGGGCAAAACTGAATTATATATCTGCATACATCAAGGTTTTTCATACACTGCTTAGAACTGAGTCAAATGATTGGCTTGTTGGCCTGTAGATCCGAAATTGCATAGCTCCTGTACCGTTTCCGAAAAAAAAAAAAATCACACTCGCACTTTGGGACTATGGTTTCATAATGAGAATAGTGGTGAAATTTCACCATCGTTCACCACAAGTAACAAGGGAAACACTGAAATAAACTGTCAATAACTATAAGGTCTTCCAACCCTCATGAGGTATACCAGAGAACCTTTGACTATTTCATAGTGATCAGGGAAGGGAAGTCGAAAAATCTTTATAATGGTTTGTTTGAATTTCGCACAAAGCTACATGAGGGCTATCTGTGCTAGCCTGTGTTTGCATCCTATCGTACCAAACATGCTCGCTTTCCCAGCCGTGGGGACGTTATAATGTGACGGTCAATCTCACTATTCGTTGATAAAAGAGTAGCCCAAGAGTTAGCAGTGGGTGGTGATGACTAACTGCCTTCCCTACAGTCTTACACTGCTAAATTAGGGACGGCTAGCACAGATAGCCCTCGAGTAGCTTTGTGCGAAATTTAAAAACAAACAGTTTTTAAAGTTTTATTGAGTTTGGACAAATCGCTCAAATAAAGTTATTTTTCGTTTCACTGTAAGTTTTACAATAACTATTATATTTGCATATCATAACAATTATAATGTTTCGATTCTTAAATGTTAACGTTAAAGTATAAATAAAATCAGCCTTTAACATATCAATAACGGACAGGTACGAAAATGGTAAAATAACAGAATTCGTATTTTATTGAGATTTTACGTGAATTTATAGCTTAATCCACTAAAACCGCCAGGATTACGGGATTAATTTAGTTTTGTTTCTTAATGAAGCCAAAGTTAATACAATGTTATTTTTTCAAATTAAAAAAAAAAAAACGTTTAGCTATTCTTTTCATGATTTAGTTGAAGCTCTAGGAGACAACACTTATTTCAGTGAAGGATATATAACTAGTGCTCAACTCCTATTAGCATCGCCAAAATGAACCTCCTTTTTGATTTACGGAATAGTTAATAAATATGTTGATCACAATGTCGATGCAACGAGTCAGAAATGTCGAAAATATCATAATGTCTCTACTGTTGGTACTAACGTGTTTATACATCACACCTGAACAAAGAAAACGAGTAGGAATTGACACAATCTATTGAAGAGATAAAAAACGCTCGCTTCTCATTTGTTCCATTAAACCGTTTTTCTTGTTGTTTCACGAACTCATAACAGAACAAACATTGAGGATTTCTGTGAATCATCAAATATGTAAGTATGATTTTACTAAAGCGACATATTGATACATAGTATCCTTGTTTTATGCAGGTTTTATGTCTAGCTTTCTTTTCTAAAGCCTTAACTACATTAATTTTCTCTTCTATATACATCTTATAGAGTACTGGATATACAGGAATTCTCTGTTCTTGGTTATAGCATTCAGTAATGGAAGATAATTGGCACGTTACATTGTTTGTACAGGTTTGTTTTACGGACCAAACTTATGAGATGCAATTTATTCTACTTCAGGAATAACGTGTTATTTTCTAATATTCCCTCAACTATCTTCGACTAACCTATATTTTGTTCGTTGATTTAATAATACTTTTACTCAGCGATTGCTTGTTAATTGTTAAAATTAATCCTAAGGTATGTAAGATACGTTTCTGTACAATACACTACAAAGCTTTGGTGAAATATACTTCTGAAATATATGCACAAACATACATACTCTTAATATTGCCGTACTTCAAGCTTCTGCTACGGTTACACAATAATTAGAAAGAACAATTAATACTTTTTCAAAATGCCTACACACAAATATTTGTTTTCCTCATGTAAAGAGTTTTTGTTTTTATTTGATGTTAGTTGATAACATTCCGTAAAACAAAGAAAAAAAAGAAATTTGACATGCTGTTTTTTAACGTTACCATATGTACACGTTTTAAAAATGTTCCAATGCACCAGCAGTAAAGTATATAATTATTGTAATTAGATTTTGCTGTACTGGCTCTTACTATGATACAAGTAAACAGATTAAAAAGTGCATCAGAACATTAAGTAACAAAAGCTCCGTCAAATATTATAATTGGAGAAATTTAGTTATTACGATCTTTCTCACGAACGTAATGACTTGAAACTTAACCCACGTTTTTTACATTCGAGTTAATGGATTCACTTTTTTCCAACAATGTTAGTTTTTTCTAAACAAATTCCATCTGATCTATTAGCGAGAGACGTTCTGAAGATTTCCATAAATTAGTGTAACTTTCATTGCGACTATTTAAATAACAAACATAATGTTTATGGACGCTTTTCAGACAAATAGTAACAGGAATTCTGAAACCAGTTCTGGAATAAGTAAACCGCAAACCATTTAAAACCGAACAACATAAAATTAAAGAATGTTTATTTTAAAACTTTAATGTTTCAAAAAAATCAAAATGAATACTTAACCACATTTTCTTAATTATTTTAGATTTTTTATATCATAGTATTCATATTTATATGTGACAAGTTAGTTATATTAAGTTTAACACATCACATGTTTGAAGAGGACGCTGGAAGATGAATAACGGATGTCAAAAGCTAGCAGAAGGCCTAATTAATTTCTTTGTTGTTATTTAAAATATGAAGCAGTTAAAAATAATATGCTTTGTTGAACTTTTATAACATTGTTTGTCCGATTAAGATGAGTATCAGATGAATTAGTTGTCTAGATTAAGCGCAGTAAGGTATCAAATATACTTTAAATTTTACGTATCCTCATGTTAACAGTTCTAATTAATTTGGATGATAGTTTAATAGAGTTTATGACGCGCACATTATGGGCATATTTTAAGTATGTATAACACTATCATTGTTAATAACTTCGTTGTATCTTAAGTTTGGATCGTATTGCATCATCAATATTATGTTATACTTGATTATTGTTCACCCACAATTTAAAATTAAACTTGCAGGCTATGCGAATTTTAGTCTTTTAAGAATATAAGTATTCTCTGCACACGTGTTTGTATTAGTGTCAAATATAAGATTTTATGTAAAGCTATATTGTCCCTTATTGATAAAACATTTTGTTAAATATACAATGATTAATCTGGAGTGAGACGTTATATTTTGGTAGATGTGAATTCCCATTATTTATGAACGAGTGGGTTTAATGGAAATATTTTCCTTGTGGTCAATTATTGTCAAACCACCAAAAGTCAAATGTCAACACCTGTCTATCATACATATTTATTCTATTTGAATGGTACCCAAACATGATTGAAACAATATAATATTTGAACTATATATTATTTAGGGTTTTGTAATGTTCACTTAAAAAACTGTCATCGGAGTTCAAAATCAAAACTAATATAACTTATTATTCTATATTTGTTTTTAAACGTTAAATGTATTTGAAGAAACTAGGAAGGTCGAAGTGCTATTAGTTTGTGTGTGTGTATGATGTGTAAACATTTATACATCTGATATATAGTAGTGACAACTTGAGGTTATTTTATTCAATTGACAAGGTTTTCCACATTGATGTTATGTTTAAAAATAATAATAAACTTATCTTTTAACAATACCGCTACTGACGCAACTATTACTCTAAACAACTCGTAAGTTTTTAGGACTGAGCGCGCCAGTGCAGTTAACATGTCGGGTTGCACAATTGTTATAACTATGGTAGTCTTTTGTACTATTTGGTTAAGAGTATTTGTACAGACGGCAAGTTCTGCTGAGTGGTTGAATTTTCTCTAGTCAGTAGTTCTTAAATAGAAAGATCGTACCTGGACTTCAGGGGTTTCTGATCTGGACGTTTTGCTCACGTTTCGTATAATACAACATTTAGTTAAAAACACTTAAAATAATTTGAATATGACTAATATATATTTTGATGCGATTGTTAAAAAGTAAATTAAGTTCCTCAAATACGTAATCAACGTACAACTAATAGTTGTACACGAGGGCTCGTTACATTAGTCGTCCTTAATTTAGTAGTTTAAGACTGGAGGGAAGGGAGCTAGTTATCACCACTCACCGCCAACTCGTGGGCTATTCTTTTACCAACGAATAACTGAATTAATTGTAATATTATAACACCCCAAGGTTGTAAGAGTGAGCATTTTTGGTGTGACGGGAATTTGAACGCGTGACCCTCAGATTATGAGGGGAATGCCTTAACTACCTGGCCATTCTGGGACATAGTTAAAAGTATGCAGTTATTTCTTATAATTGATCAGTAATCACCTTAGAAGAGCATGACTATTTAAGGTAAATGAATGTGTGTTTTTTTTATTTAGAAGCTATAATGGTACAGAATATGCAGTGTAACTTTTAACAAAATCCGCTAGACTTTAAGAAATAACACTTATGAAAGAATAAAAAAATTTCTTTTCAAGTTGAGTTTCTTTTCACTTAACAAAAGACTCTTGTCTAATTCGGTGTATTGGTTTAAATTTCGCGCAAAGCTACACGAACTAGGCGTCCCTAATTTAGCAGGGTAGGACTAGAAAGAAGGCATCTATTCATCATTACCAAACGCCAACTCTTGGATTACTCTTTTACCATCGAATAGTGGGATTGAGCGCACATTATAACGCCCCAACGGTGGGATGTTTGGTGGGACACGGGATTCAAACCCGCGGCTCTCGGATTACGAGTCCAGTGCCTTAACCACCTAGCCATGCCGGGTCGCTAAAAAAGAGAAAAAATATTGCTAATACGTAAGTTATATTACACTTTGAATATAATCGGATAATCTTAAATATATATAAACATTTAAAATAAATAAATAACTCCACAGACAGTATTTGAGTAGCCAATGTCTTAGTTGTAACGGTTGGTTCCGTAGGAAACTGCTTATTTTCAGGAGCTCAATTTGTGAAATTTTTGCATATTTGATAATCCACTAATTAGTTTCAAGAATTTTTACAATTTAGTTTGAAAAAGGAAACATAATTTGCCAGAACAATGATACATCCATTCTGGTTTTTATTTGTTGTGTCACGTAGGTTTACTTCTATTTTTGCCCCTTCCAGCGGCTCATCAGCAAGTCTATGAACGTTTGACTCTGAGAATCAGGTTTTGAAATTCATGGTGGGCACAGCTTTAATATAAATCGTGTACCGATGTAGTTAAAAAAAACAAAGAAAGACATTTAAAAGTACGTGCCCTATAACAATAAAGGTACTCTTCCTTTTTCCTTTTAACGTTTCAATTTAATCACAGTTTCAAACATGTGATAACATTTTAATTCATAACACAAAACCGAGTATTGTCAAACCTTTTAATATTTAATTAAAAAAAACACTTAAACATAAAAAGCAAAAAAAAGTAGTTTTTACATTTAATGTGAACGGTTGAAAATTCCAAGCATTCTTACAATTCGTGGCCAAATTTTTCAATGTTCCCTTTACACTTGGCTGAATAAACAGATAATTTGATTTTTAATTGCCAAAGCTTTTATTTGTTTTTAAGAAAGAGATCAACATATGCATCATAAAAAAATATAGTTTTCATAAGTTATAAATATATTTCGAATAAGTACATCTTTCTAGCTATTTAAAGTAAAAAATATGGCACTTCAATACATAAATTAAAAAATGAAAACCGAATGTGATTTTGTTTTTTTAATTTTATAACTTGTCTTTTATATATATCCATATTCGGTTAATATCTGTGTTCTATATGAATGAAAGTACGTGGACAAAAGAAAAACTCCTAACCTCTTATTAAAACAGTGTATTGATGATCAGTTTTCAGTTTGGTCACGTTAAGAGCTTCTAGAAGACCCGGAACGGCCAGGTGGCTAAGGTATTCGACTTCAAGTGTCGGGGGTTCGATTTCCCGTCGCACCAAATATTCCCACCATTTCAGCCGCGGGAGCATTATAAAGTGATGGTCAATCACACTATTCATTGGTAAAAGGGTAGCCTAAGTGTTGGCAGTGGGTGATGATGACTAGCTGTCTTCCCTTTAGTCTTACACTACTAAATTAGGGACGGATAGTCCCATGCAGCTTTGCACGAAATTCAAAACAAACTTCTGGAAGAGAGATGGTATCAATTTTAATATCTTTCTTTTTTTTGTGTGTGTGATGTTAGTGTATCAAGTTTCCGAGGTTTTTTATTGCAATTTAAGTGAAAATATTGTATGGAAGTTTAAAGTAAGTGCACATCGCCACCCGTTAACTCCTCATTCTGTTACCTATTGATCATACAATGAACACATAATTTAATTTTGTTTTAGATTTGTGTTTTATACACAATAAGACACGCTCGCTTTGCTCTGTGATTATTGTTTTACATCTACACCTAAATCATATACTTAAGTTTTTATATTAGAATAATGAATACCTGTTTGTCAATCTCAGGTGAGTACTTAAGAAATTTCAATGAATAAGAACCAGATGACATTATATTTATGTGCGCTGTACTCTAATCCTCGGAGGGCCCGCCATGGCCAAGCGCGTTAAGGCGTGCGCTTCGTAATCTGAGGGTCGCGGGTTCGCGTCAAACATGCTCGCTCTCCTAACCGTGGAGGCGTTATGATGTGACGATCAATCCCACCATTCGTTGGTAAAAGAGTAGCCAAAGAATTGGCAGTGGTTGATGATGACTAGCTGCCTTTTCTCTAGTCTTACACTGCTAAATTAGGGACGGCCAGCAGAGAGAGCCCTCGAGTAGCTTTGCGCGAAATTAAAAAACAAACAAGATTCATTCCTGGTTTTTAATACACGTCTTCCACACATACATCTAGTTTTAGTTTTCAATAAATCAGTCATGCCGAATTGGTATTATGTATTGATTTGTATTTTATTTTTGATTGAGTTTAATATTTTAATCTATTAAAAACAAATACTCTCGTTTCACTTTCAAAATATAACCTGTATCTGTTGTTCACGTGGGTGTTGGTGTACTGGTGGACGTACGTCATTTGTAGCTGCTTATTGTAAATAAAATTTTATTTTCGAGATTAAAACGACACTTGTGAAGATTTTCACACAACTGTAATAAAGAAATAAAGTGAACGTTTTATAGTACATAATAAATATTTTAAGTTAAATTGTCTCCAATAAGTGCTCTAGTCATAAATTGTTTGAGACTGTTCTCAGTCTCACAGTATTTATTTTGTCTTTATACAGTAAAATTATCAAGTAAAATAATTTTCATTCTATATTAAGATTATTGGAAGTCTCATTTTAAATATTTATTCTGTACTATTAAACGTTGGCTTTATTTATTTAATACATATATGTGGATGTTTCATTGTATTCATCCTCTTATAAAAATCTATACTTACTATGAGGAACTTGGTTGTTGAATGCCAGTTTTACTCCACTAAGAATATAGAAATCATATTTTATGCATTCATTGTTTCTAACAGCTTGTTTATATTTGTATCGCGGTGCTTGTATTTTCGATTACTTCTTTAAACTCCCTGAAATTTCAACCGATTCTTTTGAATATAGAGAACATCTACCAGCTGTGCAAACGCATTATTCGGATCACCTGACCTGATAACTGTTTTCCCATTTTGTTAAACCTTGAAGGAAATTTTGTGAAAGATGTGACGTCTGTATTAACGGTTATGCCAAAATAAACGTGACTTAACTATCAACATTCCGTGTAACTCATGTTTTTCACCATGAGGAATTGCTGCGTTTTTTTGCTACTAAATCAATAAACGTGTGTTATATATTTTCTGACAATCTAAACGTGCAGGACACGTAAACATATTGTTAATTTTTATATGTGGTGGGCCCTGTCCTTTTTAGTGTATTTATAATACCGGGAATTGAATTATTAGAAACTTTAAAGTTACCTTTTATTGCCAACCAAGTAATTTAGTAGTTTAGTACGTTTACTGTTCAGAAATAGCATGGTATTATTTCGGTTGTCTTAAGAATGCTATGACATGCGTATTAGCTTGAATGAAGAAAATGTTTTGAAGATAGAAATTTGTATCTGTGAGTTATTTAAAGATTTTTTCAGAATGCATAACATCATAAAACGTGCCTTTTACCCTCATTTTTGGGTTACTTTTTGTAGTAGTAAAACATGACTGATGGACAACCCTCAGGTATATGTTGTAACTTGTGAAGTATAATAAATGGTTTCCAGTAATTAGTGTTGGGAATCATATTGATGAGACAACAAATGACATATTGTAAAATATCATTTACTACTTTTAAGAACAAAAGAAAGAAAGAATGAGTTGGGCTACAAACAAATAGTTTATCAGTGTTCATTCAAGTATACATTGTTTTTGGTATTCTTAACACAATTTAAGTATACATTGTTTTTTGGTATTGTTAACACAATTCAAGTGTATATTTTTTTGGTATTTTTAACATAATTCAAGTATAAATTTCTTGGTATTCTTAACATAATTTAAGTACACGTTGTTTTTGGTATTCTTAACAAAATTTTAAAACACGTGGTAAACAGATGCGTGAAGTGATGAGAAAATAAAAAAAAATTAAAAATTTGAAAAATGCCCAGTTCTATTATTTTTATAAAGTGAAAAGGCGTATTAAGACCACTTTTTTGTATCTTATTGCACATGGTAATTCATTTATTATCGTAATGCAAACATTTATTTTCTGTTAAAAGACTAAAAAGTTATAAAAAGAGAGACAAACATGACTGGAATCACTGAATGCATTGCCTGCCAGTCACATTAGCAATATATTTATAACTTTGTAATTTATTTCATGCATAAAGTTTTTAGCTTCGGCTTATTAGGAAACAAATGTTAGGCTTAACTTTCTTCTAATCGCATTTATTTATCTCAAAGCTTCTTATTCTTACAAGTATAAGCAAATAATTTATAAAGTGTCGAAACATATTTTTTCGCAGAAAACATGTTTAGTGGTACATTTGTCACCAGGAGTCATTACATGTATTAAATATATATATATACATTTATAATCTTACATAAAAATCATTCGGGTGTACAAATTATGTGCATCAGACGGGTATTTAATTGTAAACGTCGTTAGCACTGTTAGTTTTTGCTATACTTACCGCAGATTGGAAATTTTCTTTCTGAATTTTCAAAGCAGGAATATGTTTGGGCTACTGATGTAAAACGTGATATCGGAATAAATTTAAGTTTTTATTTTAAACCTTATAAATATTATAAGGCCCGGAAGCTAATAACTCTAACAATCGGGCTTGTATATCCACGGTTGGTAGTGTACAGTTAGTGTATTATGCAGTACATTAAAAACGTATTGACTAGTGTTGTTGTTGTTTTGAATTAAGCACAAAGCTACACAATGGGCTATCTGTGCTCTGCCCACCACGGGTATCGAAACCCGGATTTTAGCGTGTAAATCCGCAGACATACCGCTGAGCCACTGGGGGGCCGTGTTGACTATACTTTATATATTTATAAGAACATTGAGACACAGAGTAATGTTTAAAGGCTTCTCTTAATGATCCCGTCATGGCCAGATGGTTAAGACACGCGACTCGTAATCCGAGGGACGAGGTTTCGATTCCTCGTCGCACCAAACATACTCGCCCTTTCAGCCGTGGAGACTTTATAATGTCATGGACAATCTCCTTATTCTTTAGTAAAATATTAGCCCAAGAGTTGGTGGGTGGTGGTGAAGACTAGCTGCCTCCCTTCTAGTCTTACACTCCTAAATTAGGGACGGCTCGCGCAGATAGCCCTCGTGTAGTTTTGAGTGAAATTCAATAAACTATATATACATACGTATGAAATTTCTCAATTTGTTTTTAACTGATGATTATAGTTTGTTAACAATTTTTCATCCGTGGTTGAAGTTTACATTTTTGCTGCGGTTTCAAGATTTCATAATCTCTAAGCTAAAATGCGTTATGAAGGGTGACGTTTGCCATTGTTTTTTTTAAATAACTTTTACATTAACAGTAATGCGTCTTTATTTCAATTAAACTAATTGATAATACAGAAGTTATAACAAACTATAAAAAAGTCAGAGATCTTAAATAGCATTCTATACCAATAAAGTTAAAACTGTAATTCATCTTCATAGAATCTCAGAGATATATTTATGTGATTTTTTTGTTATTCTTTATTTATATTTGATAAATTTTATACGTTACTTAAAACGTATAGTCACGAAAATGACGAAGCTATAAGTACTTATTCAAAGTGGATCGTATGCAAAGTAAGAATATTTTCAGTAGTTCCCCTGTTCATTATGAAAGTTTCAAGTGAATGATACAGTAATTATTCGAAGATTAAATCGTTTTTATGTTTTTCAATACAGAGTGGTCATAGAATGCGTTGCTAAAAAGCTATAGTACTTAAATCGTATTAGAGGAAGTGTCTTATAGTTATTAAACCTCTTCCACATTGTTGGATATTTGATAATCTTCTGAATGTACTTTTTGTTTTCCAGAAATGAACAGTAAATTGATATGAAGTTGATAAAGTTCATACTTTTATGAAATAATCCAAAGATTAACATATGATTAACAATCTTCATTTTTCGCTCTACTAAACTGTAATTATGGAGCGTCTGTAATAATTCTCTTACGGATGTCACGCGTATAGCTAAAAATATGATGGATGTTAATGTTGTTCATGAAACTTGTACTATTACTTTATTTCACAAAGAAATAAATAACATTATTTGTAAACAGTTTCCTATGAGTATTAGTTTACGAGAAGAATATTCCAAAGAAACTTCGTCTAAACTGTGGGGTTCGTATCCCTTAGAAGTTTGTCTGTTTTTCTTTCTATTAAAGTGAGTTTGAAAAGTAGGTTCACATAATAACCGGACGTGGGTAAATGTCCCACTGAAATAGTTTGAGTTAAATAAAAATGCCTTTAGTGTTACAGAAAACAGTAGCTTTACCTTCGAAGCGTAAGCGGCCAAGATCCCATTAGGAATGGTTTATAGTAGATCAATGGGATTTTAAAAGCAACACACATTTTCTGAATAAATGAAAATTCAAAACATGTGGGATTCGAACTTAGGACTCTGTCTTCTCATTAGCAATTTATAACTTCAGTAGGGACATGTTTACAACTCAAAATAGGTAACTTAATTATGTGTTCTGTGTAAGTAGCATCGCGAGCTGTAATTCTGTCCCATTTAAATTTGGAGTTCTTCAAAAAGAATAACGAAAGAAAAATCGAACCTGGTCTTTCAAATGGAATGAAGTTTTAATACAGAAATTAGAAGAAAACTTCTAGCTTGATAACTCTTTACATGGAAGGCATATCGAGAAGTATGAGGTTCATGTAATCATGTACACTTATGAGTCACAAGACGGTACGTATAAAAACTGTGAGCTTCGAAAGCGCTTTACATGTAGTGTACAATCGAGTGGCATGAAGCTATATGTAAACGTGTGCATTAAAAGAAATGCCCATTAATGCTTCAACGGTAAATCTGCTTTATCGATGTTAAAATACGGATTTCGATACTCGTAGTGAATAAAGCACACATAGCCCATTGTGTAGCTTTGCGCTTAACAACAACGAAAATGTTCACAAATACACATAAAAAAATATAAGGTTCAGTCAGTTCTAAAATTGCAAATAAGCATTTCATGTCCTTACTCTAAAAAAATGTCCTTAAATGAGCAAATAATTAGCTAAACCTACATTTTTATTTAAAACAAATAATGATTTGATTTGCCACCGCAATAACCACGTTGAGTTTAGTTAGAATTTTTTCGACACCTATGTAAATATTTTAACTATTCTTTTCTGTAAACTGTATATTTGGCACACTTTTGATAATAAACTATTTATTTTGATCATTTATTTCTTGAAAATAATATGCAAAAAAACAACAAAAAACAACACACATCAGGGTGCGTGTGATCCCAAAAATTATGGTATACTTGGAAAGTCGAAGATTTTCTTTTTTTACTTTTAACCTGATTACAATGATGACTTTTTTGTGTAATTTTAGACACCAAATGTCTCTCAATGGAACAGAGTTAAAACTGAAGGCTAGAAGTTGTAGACCAATTCCCAAGGCAGAAACAATGTAAATTAATAAACGGCTCGGCATGGCCAGGTGGTTAAGGCGCTCGACTCTTAATTCAAGAGTGGTTGGTTCGAATCCTCGTAACACCAAACATGCTCGACCTTTCAGTCGTGGGGTCGTTATAAAGTGACGGTCAATCCCACTATTCTTTGGTAAAAGAGTAGCCCAAGAGTTAGTTCTTGTGTAGCTTTGCGTGAAATTCAAAACAAACAAACAAAACTATGCGTTAAAAATGAGTAAAAAATGAAGCAATAAATGTTTGAAAAAATCGAAATTCCTTTTCTTTAATGAACATTTTCTAAGAAACATAAATCATAGAAAAAAATTATACGCTCTAGACTTTTGTATAAAAAAGAAATATGCAAGTTTATTTCGACAAACTAAAATAAACCACCAAATCTACTACTTTGTTGTTTACTGTTTCCAGGATTGGCAATTGCGTATATGTGTACATGCAATCCAAACATAGCATAAAATTGCAATAGAAAAAAGAACCGAGTCGCTTCTTGATCAGCGGAATAAAACTAGGAATATTATAGAGCATCACGCACCTGTGAAAGTAGAGCCAATGCGACACAGTGTCCATTGGAAATACTTAGTTCTTTAGTGAAGTCTATTAACTACAGAAGAAGTTTTTCTAAATGATTTTAATCATTTTTTAGCAATCTTTAGTATTGCGTAGCCTTAAATTCCTGACACTCTAACGATTACTGCATCAAAAATAAGAAAAATATATAATTACACTCATTTAATTCACGAGAGCTATATGCGCTAACCATCCATAATTTAGCAGTGTAGGACTAAAGGAAAGGTAGCTAGTTATCACCACCCACCGCAAACCTTTGGACTACTTTTTTTGCCGACGAACGAATAATGAGATTGACCGTAAACATAATTAACACCCCCACGGCTGAAAGGGCGAGCTTGTTTGATGTAACGGCAATTCGAACCCGCGACCCTTGGATTACGTGTCGAGCGCTCTTTTCGATGTGTCCTTATAGTTTCTCACCAAACCGGTTAAGTTTCATTTTAATTCTACATCAGTGAAAACAGCCACGGGTCGTTCAACAAGTTCACAAAACAAGGTCATAGAAACATTGCACGTTAATATTTAATTTCATGCTTTTTTTAACAGTTAACTGAATATGAAAAGAAGTATTTACATCATTGTATAATTAGAAGTTTAATTTTGTAAACTATATGCGCAAACGTTCGTCGTAAAAATTAATTACGTTTTTAACAGAAAATAAAATAAAAAGTGCATAAAGTAGTGTGCATTAACACATTTTCAGTTAATGTTTATGTTTAATGATAAAACATAGTGGGATAGAAAGCCCGTATTGGTATTTGCACATCAACTGTTCTATTAATATTGTACATTAATATCTGTGTATATTTAATATTAAAAAAAGTAATGTTCTATGACTGTCTCATGGCAGATAGATTTAATTACACATTCTAACAAAGTGGTTATTTAGTTACTGTCTAAATACTAGAATTTCAATCATTGTTGCCAATATATAGTTATATTTTAGAAGTGAGACAACTGTATCTGTACATCACAGAACAAAGAGTTCTAAATTTTTATAATTTTTTATAATTACCTTTTGATTATTTGTATTTTTGTAATTTGTCTAAAAATGACACAGATGGCACCTTTTATTCAACTGTTATTTTCATTGACTTGGAAAATGATATGTACATATTTGTGTTTACTTAACATAACTTTTTCTACTTGGGCATTTGCCACTCTCAGTCTAACTAACTTCAGAATACTGTTTCTTTTCTTATTTATTCTAGAGCAAAACGATTATATCATTTTATATCATTATTAGACTGATAAAAAACTTAAATCATGTACCCATGACCTTGTACTTGACACTTAGATACTTCTCATGTTTCCAAAAGATGTACATAAGTCCTATTATGATCCATATTTTGTGATATATATGCACTCTTATGTTTTCTCGTTATCTAGTGAAACCCCAAACTTTCCAGGAGTTAATGAAAATTTTATAACTGTTTTTAAACTGACACTAAACACGCTACTCTCATGCCTCAGTGACTGCCGTCTCTATGGAGTTATTACTTAGTATTATACGAGTTAGATATAAAGAGAACAAAGAATAATTGGTATTGCAAGAAATATTTACATTTTATGTAAAATATTTTAAACTGAATTTTTTACTAGAAATAAATGTTTTTACACGTAATAAAATTAATAATACTAGTTTGTGCTGGGTCAGCGGTTATTCTACAGTCTTACAACACAAAAACATGGGGTTCAGTTCCTCCGGTGGATAGAAAGAAGATAGCTTTGTTCTAAGAAAAAACAACACAAAGAAATCTTAAACCTTATTTTAAAATGTCCTCACATCCAGAATATACATCCGTAGTAAAGTAACTAAGGAGGACAACACTGAGTTCTCAGTTGATGACTAAGAACTACCCCCTTTTCAAATACGATTACATTACTATGGTTTACTATTGGAGTCGGCTCCTTTGAAAAATCTGCTATTCAGATTTTGATAACTTTGGAATTCCACACAGCCGTAATGCATGAGTTTGCTGGCTAATGGCTGTCTCATTTGTCATTGTCGTCTGTGTGGTTCTCTTGTTAGTTCTGCATCGATCGAATAGCTTCAACTCTACGTCACATCTCTCCTGGTGTAGAGACACTTCTTTTTTCGTCATTTTCTTCCCGTTTTATATGATTTGGGCTTATGTATTGATTGTTTCGGATTCTCTAGAGTTGTGGTTTGATACATGACTTGTAGTTTTGTTTTGGCAACATCCTGTTTTTTAGACGTGGCTAGAACCTCATAGTGTAGTGAATTAATGGTCTAAACGCTCTGGATTTTATATAAAAGCGAGTAAGTTTTATAGAATTATGTTTCAGTGTATCTTCATTCTACTGATTATAAACTATCAACGTTACCTAAAATTTCTGAATTTCAATTTTTCTCTCAGTGGAAGAAAAATGAATTTCTTACTTTAAACCAGGACTATAATTTTGTTTTTGTTAAATTAAAATATCGTGGCCATATTTCAGAATCACATTTCTATACCGTACCAACATACACATGTGATTTCTGTGTTACCTTAAGCTCTGTGTTTACTAGGTGCAAGTTCTTCACAGTTTCATGTCCTACATCAATTAATTTTTACTTCACATGTTTTATGCATTGTCATACAGACTGGTTGGTGAAAGTCTTGGCTTTAGTTAATACTTTTAGTGTTGATATTTCCAATATAAATTACAAAATATATCTAAATAGGCTTAACTGCTATGCTAACGATCTCATGGTTTATGTGTAGTCTCCTTAATTTTGAATTATTAATAAAAGAGAATGAAGTCAGTCGACAGCACCCAACAACAGAAAGGCTTTCTCTGGTTAGCAACCGAAATACAGGTCATATTGTTACATTTGTAAAACAGCAACAGCTAAAAGTGCGAATCATATTCAACGGCACGATAGGCTATGAATTTAAAGAAAAGTAGAAATAAACTCTTAAATATTTATTTCTCACCAAGATTATGCTATTCAAGTAACACTGTCCTTCTTTTTGTGAGAGAACTGTATTAATTGACACATTTTGGTAACATTTTATTTAGTCTAATGTAGCCGACTTTCTAATAATAAATAATTTCGATGCTTTATTTTATGGGTTTTTTTATGAGATATATCTGAATAAGTCGCCGAACCATTTCAAAAATTGTTGCCTGAATGTGAATTCAAGAGTCTATGGTTTGTAACAAAAATTTGAGTGCTGTGGGTGTGTTTCAAGTCTTACTTTTTAAGGCCTGGCATGGCCTAGCGCGTTTAGGCGTGCGCTTCGTAATCTCAGGGTCGCCGGTTCGCGCCCGAGTCGCGCCAAACATTCTCGCCCTCCCAGCCGTGGGGGCGTTATAATGTTACGGTCAATCCCACTTTTCTTTGGTAAAAGAGTAGCCCAAGAGTTGGCGGTGGGTGGTGATGACTAGCTGCCTTCCCTCTAGTCTTACAGTGCTAAATTAGGGACGGCTAGCACAGTTAGCCCTCGAGTAGCTTTGTGCGAATTTCAAAAAAACAAACAAACAAAACTTACTTTTCAATTATAATACCATAAAGTTCGCTTTGTGTACTGTTGAATAGCTGCCTTTCCTCTACTTTATCAATTCAAAATTAGGGATAACCAATGCTAATAGCCATTGTGTAGCTTTTGGTGAATATCAGAAATAAAAAAATAAGGGACAGCGAAGTAAGGATATTTTACCCTCTCTGCAGGTAAACTCCAGTCAAAAAAACAACCAGTTTACAAAGTTATCTAATGTTAATCAATGAAACACGTACTTGTATACGTTTGTGCTTTATGAGCTAAGTCAAAAACTGAAAAGTGGCATGCAATGTTTAAAATGTCACAACATACAGGGGCCTCAAACTATCCTTCTCATTAGGGATCATCGAGCTTTCCCTGTAAAAGCTGAGTAATGACTACAAATTAGTCGCAATCTTAGGTACTCTGAGGATTTTGATTAATTTGTTTTAAGACAAAAAGAGCAAAGCTCGAACAATCAGTTAGAATACAAATGACAATTTAACGTGGCTGTCATGTTTAATTATCTATACGCTCACTTAAGTTTTATTATTTCTTGTTGTTTTATATGTAAAATCTAATTATTAATTAGTTCTATCTTGTGTTTTGTCTGTTAATGTTTTGCCGTCTTCATGGAAGTCCCAAGAGGATTACTTTCTGTATTTATTTGATTGAAGGGAGCGACCAAGTTATCTGTGCTCTGCCAACCACTGGAATCGAAATCTGATTTCTAACGCTATAAATCCGCAAATATACCGCTGTGCCATTGGGGGTTTCTGTGTTAGTAGTAGCCACGATTTGACTCTGGGCCTTCTTCGTTGAAGCATACTCTGTTAGAACGTGAATCATTTTTCTAAGACAGGTATCTATATTTTGTTGACTTGTATGCTTAGTGTGTCATTACTTAGGAGGATGTAGAACTTTCCTGTCCTCGCGAGTAGTTTATATCGTATTCCTCGGCATTATTCCGAGTTATCGAATGGTGTTCTCTAGCATGATGGACTTCTGCAGAGATATCCGTATTAACGAGTCTTGTAGGTCTATTACACTTGTGAACCAAAACTTTTGTTGGTATTTTTGTTCCTCCAATATGCTGGAATCCACATTCACTTGGAGTTCTGGAAATGGTGCTTTTATTCTCCATGTGCCCATGGTGGCTTATGGTTTACTAATCATTATCGTATTTTGTTGTGACTTCTCAACACTGACCGTATGTTGTGACATATTCTTTATGTACTTTTTTAGAGAGATTTCTGACATAAGTTAATATGGTTGTGCGTCTGTATATGTATCTATATAGTTTGTTTCAAATTTCTTATCAAAATTCGTTTCCATCCTCTTTGCTTCTATGGTGTTAAAATTCTTGTTTATTCTTTACAATGTTGAAATTATATGACTTAGAATCGAAGTATTTACCCGTCTCCTTAAACTACGTTTATATATGCGTTAGATGTTTTAGTAACCATCACGCCAAGGAATGGGAGTGTGTTATCCTTATATATTATGAACTGTATCGCGTGATGTTGTATATCTATGTTTGTGTATGTAGGTTTTTTGATGAAGTGCATAATCTTTCTGTAGTACGTAGTTATAAATGTATCGTCAACATATCTGAACCAAATTGTGCAGAGTACAGCGACTATTTTGAGAATGTTAACTTCGAAATGCTCCATTCGTATCACGTAAATGGTGTTATGAATGAACCCATAGGTCGGTCTTCATGTTGTTAGTAGCAATTATCTTTAAATGTATCGTTTAGATTAGCAGTTGGGTGTGCGGTGCTTGAGAGTTCCATCACTTTCAAGTTGTTGGTGAAGTATCTGTATTGTTTCAGGTTAGTGAAAAGGTTGGATAAATGAAAGTTGATCATTACATGTTGTGAGGTTATTGCAGCTGATTTTATTAACTCTACAAAATTGGTCGAGTTCTTAACACATAACGGCGATTCACTTACTAATATACGATATTATATGAATAAGGTGTTTTACTAGAGATTGGCACGCCAAATCTCTCTTGTCTACTATATATACGTTGGTGAAGTTAGAGTTTATTGTGGACTTTACGTAGACCGTAGAAGTGTGGTATTGGTTGCATTTTGTTCTCAGTCCACGTGCCATAACCAGTTGGTTAATTTATTTCATTTTAATGGTTTGGATGGAATCATCTTCGTGTAGTGGTTATCTTCAAAGATAATTTTATTGTTGATGAAGACTTCCTCTCTTTCTGTAGTGGGGTTTATATTTTATGACTTCTGATTTCATTTTTATTCATGGCTAGATGGTCAGATCGTTCGACTCATAACCTGAAGGTCACGGTTTCGAACCGTCGCACAAAACACGTTCTCCATTTCAGTTGTGGGGGCGTTATAATGAACAGTCAATCCCACTATTCGTGGTAAAAGAGTAGCCGAAAAGTTCGCGGAAGATAGTGATAACTAGCTGCCTTACCTAACTGTTAAATTAGGGACGGCTAATGAAAATACCCTTTGTGTAGCTTTTTCCGAAATTTAAAAACGAGCACGCAATCATTTTTATTCTGTAGTATTCTGTTCCTTTATTTGGTAACCATAAATTGCGTTGTCTGTGGGACTAGCTATTATTAATGTGAGTATTTTCTTTTGTCTTCGAGCGAAGTTTTGTTTTTACTTTGTACACTTTCTGTTAGCCGTTGTTTACATAACTTTATTACGGTGTGACTATGTATGTCCATGTTGTTAAGAAGATTCTTTTCTTGTAAAAAGAAGAATCGATAGGTTGTTTTTAAACTTAATTTCTTAAATACATGCGTGTGTTAAAATAAAGTTCGAATAGCGACGCGTGTTTTGATAGTGTCTATATTGTGTGTTGTATTATCTACTCTCAAATTTAAACCAAACTATATTTAAGAAAGGAATTATTTAATAATTTTTTGAACATAACACAACATTAAAATAAACAGATAATATTATATATGAGTCTGTTAAACAAAAGGTAATAAAACTTGTAGCTTCACTTGTATAAATGCAGATAAACTTCACGCTTTGAGTTCCTCATGCTGTATATGCTTTTTAAATCATTTCGCTGGAAAACAATAATATAAACAGACATGTGGAATAGCGTGAAGTTTTATCTGCATTTATATACGAGAAGTTACAACTTTTATTAACTTTTCTTTAGCAGCAACTGTACTAACTTAACGGCTTACATTCACTAGTATATGTAAGAACTGCACTGACGTGACAGCTCATATATGTCGAAGTAGACAACAACTTTAATGAATTGACAATTTATGTATACCGGCATAGGTAACAACTGCACTGACGTGAGAGTTTATAAACATTGCTGTATGCAACAACTGTGTTAAATTGAGATTTTATATACAGTGGTATGCGTAACAAATACATTAATTCAACAGCTTATATGGAGTCAAATGGTATATACAACAACTGTATTGAATCGGCAGCTTATATACACTGGTGTATACAAGAACTGCATTAACGTGATAGGTTATATGAAGTTGCACTAACCTTACACCTTATGTTTAGTTAAAATTGTATATGTAGCAATTGCACTGACATAACAGGAATAAAAGTTTATGACTTTAAATCCGTGTATTAGTTTGTGTTCTCTATAAACATAGAGACAAATGTGCTTAAGTAAAGTTGCTTACAGTCGGTACGGGCTCGGCATGGTCAGGTGGTTAGGGCGCTCGTTACACCAAACATGGTCGTCTTTTCAGCAGTAGCGGCATTATAATGTGACGGTCAATCCCATTATTCGTTAGTAAAAATAGCTCAAGAGATGGCGGATGGCAGTGGGTAGTAATGACTAGCTGCTTTCCCTCTAATCTTACACTGCTAAATTAGGGACAACAAGCGCAGATTCACATTATACAGAACTGTTATCTTATTTCTTTAAGAAAAAATGCACGCTTTGAAATACTGAAATTCTTTTAATATTGAGAATCATTCAGTTTCTAAAAAATTCTGTTTTACTAATAAATGTTTCTTTTACAAGGAAATTAGTTACTCATAATAATAGTTTCTGTTTTGTGAATGCAGAATTATAATAATTTCATAAACGATTTTTGAGTAAAGTTATTTAATACCACGATGGCGTCGTTGAAGATACACAAACATATAGCTGTATTACGAAATCTACAGTTTACGATATTTGAACTAGAATGTTTTTACTAAATATTTTAATTCAGTAATTTTAAAAAAAGTTTTATTTGCTTAGAATTAACCATAAAGCTACATAACTGTATATTTGTGCTCTGCTCACCACGGGTATTGAATTCCCGTTTCTAGCCGTAGATATACCGCTGTGCCACCGGGGAGCTTTTAAAAAGGTACCATTTCAAATATGTTATTACCTGTATTCCTGTAAACGCGTAAGACGTTTTCGTCTCAATCACTTGTGCATAACCACTTATAATTCATGTCATGAAAACGAGTACAAGTAAGTCGATATTCGACGTCGCAAAAGATGTCACTAACACATACGACATGAGCTATCAATTGTGAGTAAAAAGCATCTTGTAATAAACACAAAAGTTGAGAGCCATTTTTACATTACACTAGATAAAGATAATAAAGGGAAATACGAACTAATTAACAAAGTCATTTAAAACTTATTTCATCATTCTAACTTTCACTACATTCCACAACAAAAACAGTCGATGTTCTTTTCTGGGTGAAATTTTAATCGCTTACCAAATCTTAACGCTAAAATCTAAGGAAACTAAAAATATTATTACATATAATTGGTAAAAACAATTCTTCAACATTTAAGGTCTCGCTTATTTCTTTATTCTGCATGTAATACCGTTTTCACCTTTAAAAACATTTTTACTACAATTTGTGTAAAACAGAGGCGTACTGAACAAAACCTTTAATGTACGAAAAGAACAAAATTGAACTAATTTAAATTCTGGAAATATTGTTTGATTTATTACAAATTCAAATACTAGAGAAAAACTGAAGTTTATTAGTTCTATTTAACGTGGCATTAATGTCAAAATTCGTCACTAATTTGCATAACACCTTGATAACAGACAATAATTAACGGGTTTGTATTTTCATTGCCTTAATTTTCTGCACTGTACCGAACATAGCATTTTAAATCTTATATCCATCCGAAAATGCTTTAGCGAGAAAACATCAATAAAATTCTGCTTTAGTTCATACATAAACATTTATTTTGCTTCACTTTAAAACTCTAGTTAAGTAATTCATTCAGGAAAGCCATATGCTGATCACTCTATTGTTAATGTTACACACATTATCAAGTAGATTACATGGGATGGGAAAATATGACATGTTTAAAGGAGCCGGAAGTAGCAGTGACATTGGATGACACTCTCGTTTTGTGCTGAACTAGGCGATATGAACTCTTAGAACGAGAGTTGCAGGATGAAGGGAAGGGTAGAATTTTATATTTTTATTGATCGATGCTCTTTCTCATTCATTGCTGATGTGTCAGCTTTCATCAGCGAAAATTTATTTGTAACTAATAAGATGTATTAAACCGCCTCAGGTAACTAATTAGACGTAGCTTTAATTCATTGCTTCTTGCAGTTAATGTTATGTATTATAAAACTTGCGAAGTAATGTTATGTTAGCCATGGTCGCTTGATACTCGCAATTCAGTTTTACTATTTCATAGAATACACATTATTTTGTGATGTTGTACATCGTTAATAATCTCTAAATACAGGTTATCTTGAAAGTCATCTTAAATCAGATTTTACATTTGTGACGTTAAACTTTGCAAGTATGCACAATAAACCCTCTCTTTCGCATCACAACACTAACAGTTACATATTTACAGCATTTTTGGTACTGCTAGACAAAGACTGGGGTTACCAAAAAAGTTGAAATTTTCTGGAAACTTCGCGTAACTCTAGAATAATAAAAAAAAGGCAAATCTAGTGAATGCAGTTTGTGTAGCTGCTTTATAGGTGTGTAATAATAAGGATGAAGTAAAGCACTTGCTATTTTCGATTCTGGAGAAATGGAAATACCATGCATGTCTTTTGCATAATGAATAACTGTCAAAATAAAAAAAAACTACAGCTGTTTTCTTTTTTCAAAATGTTGACTACAACATTAGTGTTGTATTTGATCATTATGTTAAGCTTTGAGTAAAATATGACGTTTGATTCGACAGGACAATAATATATTATAGTAAATTATTATGTAGTATATTAAGTCGTAGTTGGAGCACTGAGAAAAAAATTGTTAGCTACGCAGGTAAGTCACGTGAAAAAGATATTGGTAGGTTTTAAATTATCTTCATTCTTTATGTAGTGTTATGATTTGTTGAAAAATAAATTGGCATTTATTTAAAGTTATAAAGAACAACTTTATTTATAAACGTATATAACACTATAGGCATGTAAGCTTATTACAGAGTGTATTAAATTAAATCCATATTACATAGTACAATCGCCTAGTCTAATGTTCTTTATTGCACATATTAGTAAGTTTTGATTTATAGGCTACAATACATTCACATATATTCTGATTACTACCAAACTTTAGAAGAAAACACATGCAACATACTCTTTATAGTATTTTTAATTAAAAGAGCATCAAAGAACGACATAGCATTTCTTTTCACACTCTAAAGAAATCCGTGATTGTAATAAGTAAATTTGGGTTTCATGTATGGACCACTTTCATACAGGCAATTACACGAATCCACAAAATTATAGTTTGAGTAGAATGATTTTAAAGTTGTTATAATTTTATGAATTATTATATGAATAAATTATTATTCATATTTAACTGACCATACTTGATCTTCTCATAGAAACAACTGTAAATATATTAATGTCTTTTAGGGCTGTACTTTAAATGTTTTCATTCTAACACAAACTAGTAAGGTACATTAAAAGTTGCTACAGTTGCAAGCTGTATAGATCTAGTAAGGCTCAATAGAGTTGGCTCAACAATATTCTCAAGGCGTGTATTGCAAATTTAGTGATAATTACATTCTAGAGAGGTGTATCAGCATATCACGTGATGTTTAATAACTGTTAATGTTCTCATAGTAAAGATGAATTACAGGTGTCATAGAACTAATATTCTGAAAGCAGTTTCGTGTTGAAATTGTGAAATATCTTTTTGCATTTGTTTTTGATCTGACATGTCCATGAGGAGTCTTCGTGCTCATGTGTATTTGTGTGAATTACACTAGCTCGGTGCATTTAAGTGTTTGTAATTCTGAACCAGATTTACTTGTACTTCGGAGATGATGAAAAACTGCTTACTGAATAATTCACTGGCAATTTGGATCAAGATTATAATAATTATTAAGAGTATGTATTGCCAAATGTAAATGAAATACAATTTTAATTGTAGAAGTAGTATTTCCGTTTTCTTACGTTTAATATCTTGTGATCCATAATGATATTTATTTATATTAGGGTCTTATCGATGTTTACATGTATTCATTATTTGGAAGTAAATAAAAGGTATTCTATTTTTAAAGTATAGATGCCTTGAACAATATTTTCTGTATAGTTAAGTAAGGATTATACTAAATAAATATTGGAAGTTCAAGGTTTACAGGAATTTTCCAATTTTTTTTTAAACATTCATTCGATGGAAAGCTACTTTTGAATAAAACCGCAGTTATGTGAACAGAACGACCTTGATCGTAGAAGTATGATTGTACATAATTTAACAATAGACTGAGGTATTCCTTCAGATATAAACATTTACCTGATCAATAACGGTACCCCTTACAATAAACCGCCTACAAAGCGCAATTTACTTTTTTTAAGTTGCAAGAGAGAACTGTAGCTGTTAGAAATACGAGTGCAGTCTTCTTGTACTTTCTGGAACGTCGAGTATAATAATATGATACCATATGATAACATAAACTGATTTTAACGTGTTAGTTGGCTTTGCTTTATACTTTACAAGACGCTTAAAAACATTCTAATTATCACGAAATTTCAGGTAGAAATACATCGATATTTAGAGTGAAAAGGAAGGATACGTGAATATTCTTGCTGCTCTTAAGCGATTTATTTGTTATTAGTTTGGATCGCTTTGATAAACTTGAAACTGTGGTAATTTTATACTGTGTTTTAACAGCTTCAAAACATAACTGTTTGCAAGAGGTGAGATTATTTAATTACATGCCTAATTCTTTTTTCAGTCTAAATTACTTCAGGAGTTTTTTATCACTCAATTAGAACTCGACGATTTATGTACTTAAAAATATATGTACACATGGAATTAGTATTACATTTAATAATATGAATAAATGTTTGACCTGCTGTAAGAATATTAACACAACAATATTCAAACTATA
The DNA here is from genome assembly GCA_011833715.1 of Carcinoscorpius rotundicauda. Taxonomy (NCBI): domain Eukaryota; kingdom Metazoa; phylum Arthropoda; class Merostomata; order Xiphosura; family Limulidae; genus Carcinoscorpius; species Carcinoscorpius rotundicauda. The sequence goes on along the minus strand of CM022395.1, from coordinate 38,920,151 downwards.
CACAATTGTATATTGTATTATCTCAAGATTTATCTTTCGATATTCCAACATAAAAGTTATATTTTTTTGCACAGGAAATAAAGAAAGTTGTCCTTCTTTGTATGACTTTTTTATATAGTTTAAAAAAACAAAATTGGACCTGACTGAATAAGAACCAAATATGAATCAACTTTGAAATAACAAATTATATTTTTTGAGAAAAAGAAATTATTTTCTTTGTTATATTTTGTTAAGAGTGTGATTTTAATGCTTTATATCTCTAATCAGCAAGTATCAATCGTATTATTACGTATGGTACAACTTAACAGTAGGAATTGACAATGTTTCTTAATGATTCTAATTCACTATCGAAAAATGACCTTTTTGAATTTCTAAGCAAAAAATGACCTTTCAGATTGTTAGTTACGATATATTATGTATAATAATAGTAAGAGCACGCCAGAAAGGTTGCTAACATTTCAGGTATAACAATTCAAAACTTTCTAATACAGCATAATTTCTTGCAATTACTTACCGACTTGATCACGTCACTGGGGCTAGCCCCTAGACGGCTCGAACTATAGGCACAAGATTTCGCTAAATTATTTGATTGTTTTGTAAGTGTTCGGTTTTGATATTCCGATAAATATATATGGTCTTTTTTATGGTCTTACGCACTTACATAAATATGCTTTCGACCCAATTCGATCCAACGGATGGCGCTACATATTAATGGATAGCCATGCGACAGTTTCTAAGGGTAAAGTATATATTTTATACAGATATAAGATAAAGTAAACAAATAAAAGTATTGAGATTACGAATTTTAAAATGAAGTAAGGATCCTGCTACGAAAATTGTTTACAAAACTTAATACCTATTTTAGCAGTTTTATATATTTATCTGTAAGCCAAGATAAACACTAAATTTTATAAATTTGTGATTGTGTTTTAATATTTGTAAACGTTATAGCTGTCAGGAATATGGCTATATTGAAAATTTATCGATCATGTGTCCATTCCAAGGACATGTGGAAACTGAACAACTAGTTTATTTGATACTGTGACCCACATAGCTGTATGAAACAGTGTAAATTTGTCAACTAAAATAGGAGTTTAAAATTGTTTTAAAATTTATCCAACTAGCATAAATTTACTTGTTTGTGTACTTTGTAGTTTTTGTTTTGAAAACTTCTTATAGAAATTCTACGAGTAACCAACGTTTCCTACTTTCTATAATTTTTTTCATATTCGTACTGTAATGCATCAACTATTTACAAATATTTTCATGATAATAAAAAAAATTACCGTACGTCCACTGATTTTACAGTGAAAACTTAGATATTTCTTTTCAGTGATTTGTATCTTGAATAATTATCCGTTAAATGCTATTAACTAGTAGAATATGCTTACAATTTCATTATTTATAGCGATGGTTTTTAAACTACTTTCAAAATAGTTATGTACTTTTCTTTCACTATGTAGTGGATTAGTTTTACGCAAGAAACTTTAATATACTTTGTTAAAAAGTAAAAGAACACGTAGCAGACAAAGATTAGGATTATTAGCACATAACATCCATTAAGCTCCATACAGAAATTACTGATCCATAAGATACAAAATATGAACCACAACCTCACTGTCTAAAGTATTATTATCAATGCATCTAGAAATAGCACTATCAGTTATTTTAAAAACAATTTTTATCAGAAATTGTAATATTTTATCACCTTTGACTTTCATACAAAATAATCTTATTTTGGGATACGTTCAGGTGAATAACCCACTTTCCAAACCTTATTACATGAAAGATCTATTAAAAATATTATTTCACTTTTCAACAGTCTGTATATCTAACTACTTAAATAAGCGTTATATAACTGAGTCAAAATAGACGAGTGATAAGTTCGCTTTAGAGTTATTTTCATAAAACTTTATAGACTTCTCACATTCAATTTTCAAACTGTGGAGAAAGTCACAAAAGTGACAATGACAAAAAACTTGTGTTTGCAGACAGAAACTTAACTCAAGTTTTAGTAACCAATATGATGTATGTGAAACATCATCAACAAAACCTTTTGTGGTGTGAAACAAACTGAATGTTTTTCTGTGTTTTAAACGTTTGTACACTGCTTCAACCTCGATAATGGTATGGTGTCCAGTTTACATAGATTAAAGTTATATCTTTTAATAACCAAGTTACGATGTCCCTATCGAGAGATAATAAATGAAACTTTCCAACATCTTATGGGTAAGCATTTTCTTAATTCTTTTTCATCATCACGAAGGGTGTCATTATGAGGACTGAAGACACAAAAAGTTATATGCTCCAAATGATTCTGACACGTCATATTTGTAAGTTTCATGATTTAGCGACGAATATGATTTATTTATTATTGTCCAGTTACTATCTTGACACAATGTTCACACTAAATTTCAATTTTCTAGTTCGCTTAACAGTGCATCTTTAGCTTTTCCAAAGACATACGCATTGTGGAGTATAATGACGTAATACATCTCACAAAATTTTATTCTGGAATAAGTATCACACGTGATTATCGGATTTACTAGCACAGCGATTTTCGTTTTCTTAATTGTTTTCCTAAAATTAATAAATAATCATAAGTTTTGAGAGTTTATTGACAAGAATAGTCTTCTTAAATAGTTCACTTAAAAGACAAATATTACAGCAAACCTTAATCTTCGTTAGTTTTCCCTCTTCCCAATGACTCAGCTGTAAGTTTGAGGGTTTATCAGACTACAGCATTTTATTGTGAATCTCTGCAGGAGCATAATGTAAATCATCCACTATGTAGTTCTGCTCTTAAGCAACCAGACAAACAACTTTCTTGCTTATTCCGTATAATTGCACAAACATTTGATATGATTTATATTGCTTTCAACTATTCAACGATATATATATTTTTAAAAAATGATGACATATAGTTTACTAAACAAAACAAAGTATTTTCGTTACGTTTGGTGAGCGTAAGAAATATAACATGTGTGTGTATGTCAAATAATTTCTAATTTCTCACGATTATTTACTTTATATCCGCACCAACTTGAAATACAACTTGCTTTTAAGCCTGCTATCTTCAAAGTAGACTACCAGAATCATTATTAGTCTTGACTAACATTTTGTTCTGTGAGTGAAGAAAATGTATCTGAGGAATAAGCTGCTTCCATAAAATAACGCTCCTCGTAAGTAAACAAGTTATTAGTTAGGTTTGGATATTAGTTTGAAATACGTACACTATTACAGATCTATGTTTCTTCAACATAGATCTGTAACAAATTTTACTCAAGATTAGTAAGCAAGTTACTACTTAGTGTACTGTGACATTTTACTTTTTTCTGGAAAGCAAAATATATGTTCACTAGTGTGAAATTTATAAGGTTTAAAAGGTGCGTGTTAAAGTTTACGAAAATTTAACAAAACGCTTCTTTTGCTGCTCTTTTTACATACAATATACATTAAGAGTTTTGTCATAAATAGTAAAAGACTACGGACTTGTTTTTGTAAGAATTTCTTTTAATAATATCTTTAAAATTACGTTTACCTAATAAAACTGTCATCCAATTTTTAAGTCAAGCAGGAAGTATAGTTTTAAAATATCCTGAAATAAATGTGTCAGTATGTAAACTTACTTACTAAATACAGTTTCTTTCTGATAACTTTACATGCTAGCCTGAGAAAGAAACTTGAACAATTGAAGGAAATTATTGTAGAAAATTATAAAAATATAAGGCAGTGCCTGAAAGAATTCTAAAAACAAACCATTTTTTATAGATCTATTAATTGCCGTTATGTTAGATAAATGATGGGTTTAAAATATCGATAACAAAAATATGCTTTTTAAAAAGAATATCAAACAATCTTTAATCGTCAGTGGTGGTGTGTAATGAGGGTTAACAAATGATTCAGTTAAGATTTGATTACATTGAGTCAATGATTCGTACAATGTGCAATCATTCTCGGAGAATCTCCTGGGTGATGAGGAATGGATCCAATTGCTTTTGGAGAATTTTAAGACAGCAATATTTAAATTAAAACCCATCTAATAAAATATAACGATCTCTTTTGTTTGACTAACGTTTTACATTTTAGCGTAAACAGTGGTGCTTTTTCTGTATTTTAACGGATTCATTTTTCGATCAATGGTGACCTATTGTTGCCTTTCAGTATACTGCAGTGGGTTTCGTTGTGGTTAACAATATTATTTGCATTACAGTTGATACAACGCAGTTAGAAATGGTGTTGACATAAAGTGGTAGAAATTATGGTGATAACATGTTGATTTGTCATTTTGTTTTCTTGTACGTTTAGTGCAGATAGCCCTAGAGTAGCTTTGCGCAAAATTCAAAACAACCAATCTTGTACGGTCAAGAAGTTTTTTGTTGTTATTTCTTACTTTTGCCTGCTGGATTTTTATCTGCCTTATACAGAGGTTTAATCGAATTTTATGAGAACGAATTTCACGTAGTGTGTTACCGCAGGTACGACGAACGTCATCGTGGACGACATGTTTAGTGATCTCTGCTACCAATATTTTTATTGTATTTGGAGCTGTTGGTAATAATAACTTATTTTGTAGCTTATTTTTTAAAATTATTTCACTTATATTTTGACATATTTTACCTAACTTAGGTCTACGTGATTCTCGTAACATTGTTTTTTAGTTCATGGCTGTTACAATATTTTTCATGTGTTTTTGTTTAATTATATCGTAATGTTATTCATGTCAAGCAGGTGTATCACAGTATAATTATGCTATGCAGCTGAATCACAAATGTGGTTCATGCTAGTCAGGTGCAACAGTTATAACACAATATTACTCATTTTGTCCAAGTTTATATATCTCGTTCATTACCTCCGTCAAATGTGTTTAATACTATTTAAAAACATAATTTATTTGTAACAATGAATGGAGTTATAGCAAGTTTCGTGTTTTCGAGAGAAAGTGAAGATGTAAGCTTATATAGTTAAAGTAATAATAAAACTTCTTGACACTTAATTCAGTCCATGGCAATTACAGACGAAACGCTTCTGTAGTGATTCTTCTTCGGGTTGTTATGTTTATTTGAATTTAATATAATTTTTGTGTATTTTTTCCATATGGTCAGAAATTCATGTTGCACCATAAATGAAGGGTTATGTTTGAACATTTTTATAACATAAAACATTCGAAACAACGTAAGGAAAGTTTGCTTTTTCGCGATATTAATTTGTTTATTCACGCTATTAGACTAAATATTTATTGTTATGCAAATGGAGTGGACTTCAAGATGGAAAAAAAATAACAAGAAGCACACAAGAATGGGACCAACATTGCATATAGAGATAGTACAGTACTGATTTGTGATACATGCAAAGTTTCATTAGGTTGTAAAGACGTGATTATGAGTTCCAACTCAGATTTTGTGGCTGTCTATTAGAAGCTCTAACGTTTGAGGGACAATAAGTCACAAAACACGCTTCTCACTTTCAAAGAATAGGGACGTCATAGCAAAAATACTCACGTCGTTTGTTTTATGAATTTCGCACAAAGCTGCTCAACGGCTATCTGCGGTAGCCGTCCCTAATTTAGCAGTGTAAGACAAGAGGAAAGGCAACTAGTCATCACAACCCAACGCCTTATACAGACGTTTAATCGAATTGGACTACTATTGTACCAACGAATAGTGGGATCGACCGTAAAATTGTATTACCCCGACGGCTGAAAGAGCGAACATGTTTATCGCAAAGGGGATTCGAACTCGCGACCCTTAGATTGCAAGTCAAACACCTTAACTCACCTGGCCATGCTGTGCGTTAAGATACTTACTCTAGTTATTCGATTAATAGAAGCTGCATAATAAATACTGCTCACAAGTGTTCTCCATCTGGGTAATAGTACTATATAATGGATGATTAACTCTGAAACTAAGTGTTTCAAACCTGGTGCTTTAACTCATGTGTCAAATAAGGTGCTGTTCAAATTAAAAATACTAAAAGCTACAGAAGAAAAAGCCTACTAAAAAACAACAGCAAAAACCTGAAATTATTTTACCGATAGAAATAAGATTTAGAAATTTAGTAAGTTTAATAGAAGAAAAATATATTCTGTTGATATTCCAAATGTATTTAATTTTATGAAAAAACCAACTACAGGTTTATGGTTAAAAGTATTCTAAATACTGTTGCTTTAGGTTTATAATGTGAAGGATAGCAGATCTCTCTGTAAACAGAATTGTTTTTAGATGCATTCTCTGTGAGATTATGGTGTGGATTAGAGAACTTTGCTTAGAATAGTAGTGATTTAAGGATATTTTGTTAAAAATTAAAGCCAGTGTTGTAAATTGCAAAGGTTTTTAATTTTTAAGGCAAGTAGTTTAAGTCTTGCTTTATTCGTTATTGTTGGGTTTGCGGGTTATTAAGATAGCCTAAGTTTACAGAAGAGATAGTCCATTTTGGTGCAGCTGTATTGTTTCCACGATCACACAGTCTGGTTGGATATTTTACGTAAGCTGTGACGTCAGTATAGTCTTTACCAATAACACAAGCAGTATTTGCTCAGGCAAATAAATAAATACGAAGAAAATAATGTTAACTGTGAAACAGACAGTAGATATACCACACGATCGAAGTTCATAGAAAATACTTTTTTTTTCATCTTTGATTAAATAATGAAAATAGATCTGTCAATGTTTCAAAAACTTGCAAAGCATAAGAAAGCTGAAGTCGATAATGCCATATAAATACTTTTTTAGACAATCATTTTTATTTTAAGTGGTTATTCGTTTGTTTCATTTACGCTGAAGCTCAATAATAACATTAAAAGCCATACTTTTAAATTTAGATTATTATGGAACTGTCCCAGCAAAACAAGAATAAATTTTAATTTATCATAAACGAGCGATTCCATTATGCTTAGTTTAATGCTGAAACTTTATAAAACCAATATTATTTAACTCAATAATTTTAATAAATTACATGTGTGTATTGCTATTATAGAATGGCAATTAACTTATTGAGATGGTTTAAACTTTGAAACTGATTAATCAGTGTATTATAATTTCATATGTTTTGATAAAATAAAAATAAATGTTCAAGAATTAAAAGTAGTGTTGAATTTCGATGTAGAGGATAATTAAAAAAATGTTAATTTAAAAATGCAAAGATTATATTTTCAAGTATACAACTAACGAATAATAGAAAGTGAAATTTCAACGTTTAGAAATCGACTTAAAATAGTCCTACAACTTTTGCAGTTGATTATTCGGTAGCTGTGCAGAGATATTGGGACAGTACACCTAGCCACTTTTGTTGTGGGCTTCAAAGAGAAACTTGGCCAGTACAAATGAAAATACTGATAAAATGTCCACTTATCTTCCACGAATAAAATAAAAATTGTCCGATAACCCGTCCCGGTCACACCAAACGTGCTCGCTCTTTCAGCAGTGGGGGCGTTATAATGTGACGGTCAATACCACTATTCGTTGCTAAAAGAGAAGACCAAGAGTTGGCGGTGGGAAGTGATGACTAGTTGCCTTCCCTCTAGTCTTACACTGCTAAATTAGGGACCAGATAGCCCTCGAGTAGCTTTGCGCGAAATTCAAACAACAACAACAAAACATTTAGTGTAAAACATGTGGCTACGAATGGTGTTTAGTCTGTAGTGCAAAATACATTAGAAATGGCTATACCTGATCTCTACGGGTTTTTGACCTGGTCGTTGGCCGTTAATCCCAGGTAAAAATAGCATGCGTTTGAGACGAAAACAACAGTTCTAATGTTCAGTCAAGATATCGCAAAGAATTTGTATTTTAGAACACAGTCTCTCTCTTTTCAATATTAATACTTTCAACAAACCACCATTTATGAAACTCCCAAAACTACCGAAAGTTCACTAGGAAACTTAGTTCGGAAGGTGTAACAGTTTTGTTAAAGGTGAATTTTCAACAAATTTAATAATTGCCTTAGAAACTGTACTTTGGTTTGGTATAATTCCTGTGTGGTTGCCATATTTTTAAACACTTTAGTTTTTGAGTAAAAAAACTCAAACAAAATTAGTACGTCTCGGTCGTTCGGTTGTTTCCGTGACGTTTTACAACTATGACGTAATAGTTGCCAAACACGCTTCGTTGCGCCGATCATTTTGTTCCTTTCAGTGCTGGTGTTTTATGTAAATCTGTTGGTGCTTTTTTCGGATTACATACTTTGTGACACGATTTTTTGTCTTGATATTGCTACTTTATGTTGTTTTATGATAACATTGCTTAATGCGTTACTTATGGTTGTAAAAAAATTCAGCATCGGGCAAAATCTTCTTTTCGTGTCCGTGCAAGGAGAAGGAACCGGCAAGGTGTCGACACTGGACTCCTTCACACGATGCAAAGCTTTGTCAAGATCACTTTGAACGCTCATGTTTTGTGTCAGATCCCACTGTTTATGATTCCGTGCCAAGCAGATTGAGACTGAAAAAAACACCGGCAGTAGACAGAATCGTCCCCACCATCTTTCCTTGTGTAGAGCTGAGGACTGATCTCAGTCTGCAGCGTACAGGTTCCACCCCTCTGTAGCCATCCCTTGCCATCACGAAAAGAACAAACTTAAAGGTATGTGTGCAGTATAAAGCGATAAACAATAACTAATATAATATAATAATTTAAAAAGTACAAGTTTTTGAAGAATGTAACTAGACATACACATTTCACATTCATGAGCGAGTTTTGCATTTGTGGCACCTGAAAGTTAGGAAAACCTTAACATTTTTAGTCTAGACAGTGGACAAATATATCCCAAATAGAGTATATTCCAAGTTTAAAAGCTGGTAGATCATTTTGTAGATGTTTTTGTGTCATTTTTAAAGTTTGAAGAATTCCATTTTTCAAATTTAACATTTCAAGATAAATTAACTATTCCCACTGCTACATCTAGTTTGATTTTATAAACGGAATTATGACGTATAATTGAAATTCATTTTGTTACGAGTCAAAAAAACTCGGTACAATGATTATGGAAGGGCCAAGTATTAGTTACCATAGTCGGCAAAGTATAAACAAATAAAACCCAGTCTGTGATATCAATAATTTATAAACATCAGACAGGTTTCGAGATGCTAAAAATTGCACGTGAAATAATGCAGACCATAGTGTTGTCATGACTTACGCTTACCATTCTTCTACTGGACGTATGATCGACTCGCGACCTGGTCCGGCATGGCCAAGCTCGTTAAGGCGTGCGACTCGTAATCTGAGGGTCGTGGGTTCGCATCCACGTCCCTTCAAACATGCTCGCCCTTTCAGCCGTGCGGGCGTTATAATGTGCGCTCAATCCCACTATTCGTTGGTAAAACAGTAGCCCAAGAGTTGGCGGTGGGTGGTGATGACAAGCTGCCTTCCCTCTAGTCTTACACTGCTAAATTAGGGACAGCTAGCACAGATAGCCCTCGAGTAGTTTTGTGCGAAATTCAAAAGCAAACAGACTCGCTACCAGCCTGGGCGGTATCAGTATCAATCACAGTTACGCTGCTCTCGCTCGTGGAACTGTCCTCATCACTGGAACTTGCCAGATCTGTGTCAAAGTAACTGTTCTAGGTTCGTTCAGAGTAGGTTCGAATTTACATGGCGCTACTCGACACAATTCAGAATACAAAGTCAAAACAGACTCCGCCTCTGCTTCTCTGTATGCACTGGCCATGTTTATTTACATTCAACGCGCTGGCGTTGGCGGTTTGTTTGACAACTATTACGTCACAATACTTTTTCTCGCGACAAACGTAAAAACTAAAACGTTCGAATTGCCGCTCTGAAAGGGCTTTTTCTGCACCAAGTTCCATGTTTCATTTATTAGCACATATGTTTCATAAAAAAATGTGAACTTGCAAAATTAATCAGTATGAGTGGCTCGTTTGACTTCAAAGTTTTCTTTTTTCTGTAAAATTCATCTTGAAGTTACAGGACAGAGCGTTGGTCACATTAGAAGCAATTGTCCGTCATAAGACAAACTATGGTATCGTTTACCACATTGGTCGAAAGAATGGTATAATGTGTCGTATTAGTGAAAAAGGATAATTGTTAAGAACATGCGAGGGAATATATATGAAAGCCTTTAAAAGAAATGCAACGCTTTCTCTTCCTCCAAGATATCACACTCCCAACTGAGATAAATGTGTAGTTTTAGACATCGCAAATATCTTGACAAATACGGTTTGTATAGAAACTGGTAATATGTTGTCGATAACATGAATTATTTCTTTATTGATATTCTTTTATGTGTTTATTACCAGTGTCGGATTCTGAAACACCAAAATATAATTATACAAGTATTGTTTTATAGGTAGTATTAACACTGGTGATAGGGTAGTCCTCCCTAATGATGACTAGTTATTGTGATTTTATATTTGTAATTTGTCTGCTGTATTTTTCTTTAGTTAACGTTTTCGTGTATACTTTTGTAGATCCACATATTGATACTGAACATTTAACACTTATAAGGAAATCGTGATGTAAAGAGAGAATGGAGATTCAAGTACACAAAAGAATGCAGTGCAAACTTGTGCACCTGAATAAAGTACAGAAAGTAATGCAGTGTAAACTTGTGCACCCGATATGGCCAGGTGGTTAGAACACTTGACACGAAATCTGAGGGTTATGGGTTCGAATCTCTATCACATCAAACATGCTTCCATTTTCAGCCGTGGGTCGTTATACCGTGAAAGTAAATTTCATTATTCGTTGATAAAATAGTAGCGGTTGGGTGGTCGTGGGTGGTGATTGCTAGCTGCTTTCCGTCTAGTCTTACACTGCTAAATTAGGGCGGCTAAGCCAGATAGCCCTTATGTAGCTTTGCGCGAAATTCAAAACAAATTACACAATAAACTTATGTCCGCCCCCCAGTGGCTCAGCGGTATGACTGCGGACTTACACGCTAAAATCCGGGTTTCGATACCCGTGGTGGGCAGAGTACAGATAGCCCATTGTGTAGCTTTGTGCTTAATTCAAAACAACAACAACTTATATCCATTTAAGTACTGGTTTAAGCTGCAGAATAAAATTACACTATGATAAAGTATTTATCGAAGAACGTTTTTTCACGTTTTGTTCTGTGAACAAAGAGCTGTTGCCATCTCTTTAACTTTTATTAAACGAAATGAAATTTAAGTAATACGTACAATTACTATTATCAAGGAGTATTTACTGCTAAGTTATAAACCAGTTGCTGTCAACACAAGTACCATCTGAGAGTAAAACTACTTAGAACACTTGATAAACACACTAATTTAGATCCACCTCACGAGTCCATGTAACGTCTTTAAAGGATGATTAGTATATATGTATCTTTTATTCTATGTATCATAACTGTATAAGTACGTTATATGAATGTAATCAAAACTATATAAAACAAAATGCTGCACAGCAGGCTTGCTCCAATTCAAAAGTATCTGACGGGTAGGATGTGGTATTTTACTTACAACAAAGAAAACTAAATAATTTTTTGTATGGTCACTAATCAGTATGGGTAACACTGTGTCTGTGTAGAATGTTATGTATTCACTATCCCCAGTTTAGTATACGGTTTATGGTGTTTAAATTATGCATTATAGGTGCTTTGTCAGGTAAAATTAATATTCAGCCTTCGTTGAGTAAATTAAGCAGTTTATCTTTACCTCTAATGAACACTTCCTATAGTCCTTTGACTTCGGCGTTTAATATTGAAATGATGTATGATTTAATACATTTTAAGGGTATGTATTAAAGGCGTGGAGAGTCATATGTTTGGTTGTAGGTTGTTTTACAGAAAACATTATACTTAGACTGTCAAATGAGTGCAGTTGCTGTAATTTATATATGACCGAAGAAGGTTGAAACGTTGTTCGCTCTTCTACATAGTGCTTTCTCTATCCATACCAGCCGTTTTTACATATATATTTTTCCCTACAAGTGGGTTTTCTCGTCATCACGGAGTTGCTGTATTTGTTATTACAAATCATGATTGCTATTACAATTTCAGTTATTTAATTATGTTTTATCTACGTCTTAAACCTTTGCAGTTTTCAGAGTATAGACGCTAATTTATGTATCTATATTTCAAATTTGAAAATGGATATGACGTAAGCTTCTCTAAATCAGTCGATACTATATTACGCTTCCTGGACGTAAAATTAAATGCTTGTGTGTCAATTCAAGAATTATCGAATTTCTAGACGTGATATTAGATGACTTGTTCTTTAAATTAAGTTATTGAAGCCTCTGAACCAAAGGAATTAAAAACAGAATGAGGTAAAGATCTTGAATGTGTCAAAACCGTTTAAGAAAAAGTTAAAATATATTTACGTATTTACTGTGTGGTTATTTTAGCTTTTGTTTTCCATCTAGATACATTGAAGCATGTGTGTAAGTATATAATTAACTACATAGTTCTTAGTCAGAGAATATTCCTTTGGAAGTCATAGAATCTCGATTATCCATCCTGTTTCTTACGACACTACAAAATTCGATTGTGTCAAACATTACGCATGTGATAATATTTGGAAATTTAAACAAGAGAACTTTATTTACGTATCATTTAATATCTTCCGATTCATACGTTAAAACTAACAAATACGAAGTCGTTTAATTTAGTGATTCCGCTGATAAGAAACTTGATTTGTGTAATTATGTTTAATTTAATACATTATTGTAACAATACTATCCTTTCTGTGAGTTTATTGATGACAAATGAAATCTGATGACATAAGCTTAATGGCAAAGTTTCAGTTGAGAAATACTCATGAAATTATTGGCACCACTGTTATGGAACCGTAGTGACGTAACACTAGATACAGACTGTTTACATTGTATGATGCTCACGAATGAGCAGTTTTAAAATTTTGTTTTCGATCCTGTTTTAAGTTTCACGTGGGGGCATGATAATGTGCGGTCAATCCCACTCGTTTGTGAAAGAGTAGACCAAGAGTTAGCGATGGGTGGGGATGACTATTTGCTTTTCCTCTAAACTTACACTGCTAAATTATGGACGGCTAACGCAGATAGCTCTCGTATAGCTTTGCGCGAAATTAAAAAAAAACCAAATGAGCAGCGAAGAAGACGTTTTAAACTTTGTTTATTTCTATGATAATTAACTGTAAAAATCAGTTAATTTAGAAAAATTGCTGACAGAACCTTTGCAAGTACACCAATATAATATACTTTTGAAACGTTATTTAGGCCCGACGATTTTCAAAGAGGGTGTTGGATATGGTAACTAATATAAATGCTACTAATTTATTATATTTAATTTTCAAATGCTTTAATAAGTTGTTTTCAAACACTACTAACTCGTCAAGGTGATCTTAAACTATAATTTTTTTGTGTAGTGAGACATAAAGAGTTGTGGACAAGTCAAATAGTACGTAGGCTAAAAAGCACCAAACAATTGAATTAGATTTTTCAGATAAATGGTTAACTTTCCAGTGATCTCCAGCATTCTCGTAGTCGATATTTCTACTTTCTCATCAAATACTTGTAGTGACATTTGATTCAAGCACGCTGGACGACTTTCCTGCATTGGATGTACGAACGTGTCATGTGTATGAAACTTAATTTGAATAAGAGAAATTTTCTTTTATGAATAAAATCAAGTTATTGAAACCGGTGCAAATATAATTTTCTACGTCATTATAAAGCAACCATCCCGTCGATGACAACGTTTCATTTTTGTTTTGCCACTTAGCGACAGCATAAGAAAAGAAACTATGTGGAAAAACGTTTTTGTTCTTATACTAGTGGCCAAAGACTTACTGATTTTTTTTACCAATCTTGTGCTATATGTTTGAATGTAAGTTTTATTCATTATCATTTCCTTAACATGAATTTAGTTTCATTGTATATTGTTTAAAAGTAATCCCAAGTAAAAAATAAATAAATCAAAAGTTGAAACTTACTGTTAAACACAGATTAGCACTGTATGTTTGACCATTAATGATGAAGCTTGGCTATAAACGGAACCAATGTTTATATTTGGTGAACTTTTTCGAAATAGAACTGACCTTTCTCTGAAGGTTTTACAACTATAGTTTAACTATATGTTTAAAAATCGAAATTCGTGTTTATTTAATGTTGTGTTTAGTACACGTCCTTATTGGTTTATATTAAATATTATTACTTCACTATTTTGACATACTTAAAGTTGATATGATGAAATTATTTGTTTCGAAGCATGTAGCAAAGGAAATAACATTAATAACAAATGCAGTTCTTGCTGAGAATCCGACCGTGATTAATATAAAGTAGTTTAAGGAATTAGTATAAAACGTTTGAAATAAAAGAAACATTAAGTTTCAGTGATGTCGAGAAACCCACTTGTTGAGAATTTTATATGCAAAAACGGCTCGTTTGGGTTCAGAAAATATTTTAAATAGAAGAGCGAACAACGTTTCGACCTTCTTCGGTCATCGTCAGGTTCACGAAGAAAGAGGTAACTGACCGGAAGCTGACCACATGTTTGGAAGGGGTTGTATAACTGAGTGTCGCAATGTAGAGGGCGCGGTTAGATGTTTGAATATATAATAATCTATAATATTAATATAGGTATAATGGCGTTCCTTTATATTGGTTTATTTTTGGTTTAAGTTGTTGTATAAGTAAGGCTTCTTTAATTTTTCGTTTGTTTCTTTATTTAGTATTTTAGTGTTTTCTATGGTTATGTTGTGTCCATTTGACTTGCAGTGTTCGGAAACGTGTGAAGGTGACTTTTTATGTTCTATGAATCTGGTTTCCATTTTTCTACTTGTTTCTCCTATATAGAAGTCGTGGCAGTTATCACATTGTATTTTATAAATAATGTTGGTGTGGTGTTTGTCAGTGTAGTTCTTAAATAGTATAGACCTTAGTTTGTGCCTGGTTTTTGAATAAATTTAGTGTTAACTGGAATGTTATATTTGTTACTAGTTTTTGCCAAATGTTGGTTATTTGTTTGCTGATGTCAGGAATATATGGTATACAGCAGTATATGGTTTCGTGATTTTTTGATTCGTGAGATATATTTACTTTTGTTGGTTGATTTTGCTTTCTGTCTAGGTGTGTGCGTATAATGTTTTCTACGGTTTGTGGAGGAAACTTATTGATGTTGATGAAGTATTGTTTTATTTTATCTAATTCATCGTTAATTTTATCTGGTGAGCATAGTTTTATGGCTGTGTTTATCTGGTTTCTTAGTATGTTGAGTTTTTGTTTTGTTTCATGTGCTGAGTCCCAAGGAATGTATAGTCCAGTATGGGTGATTTTTCGGTGGATTTCTGTTTTGAATTGTGTGTCGGTTCTTATAATTTTGAGGTTAAGAAATGATATTTGATTGCTTTCTTCCTGTTCACATGTGAAGTTAATGTTGGGATGTAT
Organism: Carcinoscorpius rotundicauda; assembly: GCA_011833715.1. Lineage (NCBI taxonomy): Eukaryota > Metazoa > Arthropoda > Merostomata > Xiphosura > Limulidae > Carcinoscorpius > Carcinoscorpius rotundicauda. The sequence continues at coordinate 38,904,810 of CM022395.1, read as the reverse complement.
AGAGTTAATGTGAGTGAAAAAGTTAAGTATGTGTTCTGTAGATTCGAATCCCGCAACCGTGTCATCTACATATCTGTACCAGTATAGTGGTGGATGTAATGCTGTATTAATTGCTTGTGTTTCAATTTGTGTCATAAAAATATTGGCTAGAACTGGCGATACTGGGTTGCCCATGCTTAGGCCATTTGTTTGTATATAGTTTTGATTGTTGAACATGAAGTTTGTCTTTATTGTGGTGAATTCTATGAGGGTTGCTAACTGGTTACTGGGAATGTCTATAATTGGGTTAGGGTCTCGAATATAGAGTTCTAAGGCTATCTTGCAGGCTTCTGTTGTTGGAACTTCTGTAAAGAGGGATATAACATCGAAACTGGCCATTAAGGCTTTATGATTAAGTTGATTTAGATTAGACTTGAAATTAAAAGAGTCTTTAATGAATGAGCTGGCTGATGTTGCATATTTGGAGAATGCCCATGCTATGTATTCTCATAAACCAGATTGTCCATTACGACCAATAATGTCAACATATGAATCGTTTAATTACAATCTTGAACTCGTTGAACAGGAAAGGAGACACGAATGATAATAAAAAACGATAAGGAATGTAAAGAGAAATGTTTAAATGAGAGCTTTAAATAAATAAAAATAATTCATAAAGACATAACAGCTAGTCATAAACAAGTAGGCATCACCATATTCTAGCAGGATAATAAGTATTCTCTCTAGAAGTGTGTTAATTATCTTTATCTAGCCTCATTTCACAACTTGTCATTCCATAACTCGTCAGAAAGGCCTGCTCAATAAATACAATAAAAAAGACACGATCGACGCCATCAGACAAATTTTCGAAAAAAGGGGGGATTAATTGGAAAATTAAAATTAAAAGAGATTATTAGATAGTTTTTAATTCAATCTAGCCATACACGTATACAGATCAAAGTCAAGTTGCTTTAAGCCTTATTTGGTTCTGGATTTTTCGTATAGAGAGAGCCACATGCATATAGCTGTATCTAATTTTGAGCTGACTTTTATAAGAAACAGCAGGTTAATATAACCTACTTCCAACTCTTGTGTTACTTGTGTCTGACCGAATAATAATGAAATTTAATAAACGTTCTTGTAGAGCATCCCTGCCTTAAAGTGTTTTAGCAACAATGGAGCGTGAATGATGAGAGCTTTGAGCCACGCTCGATTCTGTCTAAAGTCAGATTTTCTTAAACGATTAGATTAATTAAATGAAGTTATTCAATCATACTTGAAAACAGATTGAACTTGACTGCTATTTTCTAATTTTTAATCAAATAGATAAAACGTATATATCTTCTGAAGTAAACGGCAAAAAGTAGATGGACAGAAATTGATGACTAGAATAAACAAAGTTATATTTCAGTCTTCTCTTGTGATAATCAGCAAATGAGTTTTTACATATTATTTGAATATTACATGATTTTACACGGTGTTAGTTCATCCTAAGTCCGTCTTTTAATTGTAAGTGCTTAATTCTAGAAAAGAATTTCAACTTGCTCCAATATCTCAACGGTCATCAGTTTCGGTACCCATGGTTGTCATAGCACAGATATTCGAATTTGTAGCATGGTGCTTAACAACAAAAATACAGACGAAGTACTATTTATCATTTTGTTTGCCATTTCAACAGTATTCAGAATTGTTTCCTTTCTGTTAAAAGCAAATGTTACGTATTTTTAATTTCATTTACTTCCATCTCTTGTCAAATAACATATTGTTTTCTTTTTAAAAAAGGAGGGGGGTGCCACTGGCAGTGATGCCTCTTTCTCCGGCAGCTCATGCTCCGACTTAACTTGTACTTACCGTGAATTTCGTCACATTTAGAATGACAAACCACGTAGCTCTTTTGAATCCGGTCGCTCTACACATAGAATATTAATAATTCCTTACAGGTGTACGACACAGAAAGATTGCAACAGAAATTATCACAATGATAAACATTGGTTACACTGATTACTTACGTACATGAGTAACGGGTCGAGGTCTGTATAGAGTTTTCTATCATAAATCCGAAATTAACATCATACAAATAAATAAATACAGGGTAAATTTCCCTGACCAGAAATATGTTGCTATTTTTCCTTTGTAAAACATAACTTGATAATTTAAGTCTCTTAATGTTTAGCAAAATAGTTTCAAACATATATCATAACTATAATATGAACACAACATACTTTTTTGTCATTCTTTAACGCCAATAGTTTTTAAAAATTCATTACTTGACGCTAGAAATTATTTTTTCATAATGACTACAACAACATATTAAAGTTTTCCTTTCACATTTTTTTTCAGCATTTACAATAATTTCAATATTTATGGTAATGGTTGTTGAGGTTATTAAATGCAGTTTAGTTTCCATAAACAGTCGTCATTTGAATCTATATAATTTCGTTTCGTGCATGAAATCATGCAATACTAGCACTAGCATATTGTTAACATACATACTAATTTAAAACGGATAGAACGGCGATTTGTTCGTATTTTTCATGATAGTACTACTAAGGGAACTGAATACGATCACCATGGTCCAGCTTTTTTTCAAGTCTATTAATCCTACTTTGTTTTTTTAATGTCAATTAAACAGAATAGTTTTCATGGTAATTCAAGAAGAATGAGAAAAAAGAATTATATGCACTCAGCCATCAGTTACCTTGTCATAAACACTAAATTCATATTTGATGAAGATAAATCTATTGATGTACAATCCGTTATTTTCACTTGCGGTTGTGACTAATGAACCTACTAGAAATTCATTAGTGTAACTACTCATCTGTATAAATGTATATCACACGAGTTCTGTTATCGATTATGTTAAATTGTAATGATATTTCCCCGTGTGCAATTTTTTAATGGATGAATTATTCTTGTTTCAAAATATGCTGTAAGAAGTGGTTTAAATGATCGAATTTTCAGTGGAGAGTTGCTACAAAACAATAACGATAGGTTTCTGAAAATGACTTGCTTAAGGGTGCGAACGAGCTTCTAAATCTACTGCTACAAACTGTATTTCTAAGAATATTATTTCAGCCTGGTAACTATTAGTGAACTATATGTGACACCAATTATTCACTTAATCAGTCTGAATATTTTAACTACTTGTGGAAAATCACAATAATGGATTATAAATGCATATAACGTGAAACACCACATCTAATTTAATTGTAATATTATAAATCATTACAGTAGATCCGTGATAGGGGGCCCGGCAAGGTCAGGTGGTTAGTGCGTTCGACTTGTATTCTCAAAATCGCAGGTTCGAATTCCCGTCGCACCAAACATGCTCGCCCTTTCAGCCATGAGGGCGTTATAATGTTACGGCCAATCCCACTATTGTTAGAAAAGAGTACTTTTAAGAGTTGACGCCTTCCCTCTTGTCTTACACTGCTAAATTAGAGACGGCTAGCGCAGATAGCCTTCGTGTAGCTCTACGCGAAATTCAAAAACAAACAAACAGACTGTGATAGGGATCGCAAATAAAAGTACAAAACTATAATAAAATATTCAGACAAAAAGCAATTTAACAATAAATATTTATTTCAAACAACACCTAAATCTTCACTATGGATTACTAAGTCTTTACACAAATAAAAATGTACAAAAACAAGGAAAATAAAATCATCTCAAAACGGCCAGTTAGTAAATCTCATTATTATTCTCTCATCAGCCTACAACAAAAACAACATGATACACTGTACCTATACCTTTCACAGAATTCTAAGTATGGTACTGCTAACGTCATACGAGTGTTGAAAATTCAATTTGTTTTCTGTGTTTTACATAATATCAAAAATGATAATTCTGGTATAAATGATATCATTATTCCTTAAAGTTAGCTATGTAACATATATTTATTCAATGCTTCATACACTATGCAATTGGTATCTTTAGGGAGCTAACCTCTATATTATGTATGAAGTAAAAATTGTATCAGCTAGGTAATAGCTATGTTTATCATAATTACAGCGTATAAAGTTAGCTACCATATCAAATAATCCTTTACCCGTAGGTGAGCATAAAAAGACCAAATAAATATAAATAGGCAATATAAAAGCCTGCAAACAGGGATTACAAAGGAAAACAAGTTAAGTCATACTGTAAACATTATTTACTTAAGCTATAAATCTCTATTTTAATTCCACCAAATGTAGTTCTAGGTAATAACAGGGAGCCAAAATAAGGGTTTGTAATTTAAGTAAATAATTTTAGAATATATTCAACCGTGTTTTCTTGCTTTTTTACTGTCCCTGTTTAAAGGTTTTTAAATTCCAATATTTTAAATGTATCTATATATAAGATATAATTAAAAGAAGCAATTTAAACTTAATACAAGTTTGGTAGCCAACTCGTGAAATATGCTGTTTTTGTTTAGAATATTTTCACTGACGAGGTCAGATTGTCTATATTATTTTGGTTACTTTATCCTCAGAATCTCATTATTGGTAACGATCCAACGAGCCTAGTAATTTAGTAACTCAAATAAACATCTCTCATAAGGGCGAAGTGGTTTTAACAGTTTTTCTCACATCTTAATTTAACCTGCTGTCAACATCTTATATAATAATTTCTGAACATTTGTGGTTGAAAGTACATAGGCAAAGATCAGGTAGTCGGTATGTTAATATTTAAAGGTTTATACTTTAACCTTTATTTATAAAACTTGTTATTTCTGTTTGACTGTTCAGAGTTAAATGCGTTATATCAAGATTTTATATGTAAATCAATAAGTTACGTAACAGTCACAACTGCTACAAAGTCGCAGTGAATCGGAATATATCGGAACTATATTATGACATTGTTTGCTGTTCTGTAGGTATTGTGATGTCACTGAAGATAAACAGTTTATGCGAAGGATACAGATGTGTTCATATCGATAATTTAGAATTTTCAAGACGGGAATTTCCTTTATTCTTAATATAGTGAAAAACAGAAGAATATGGATCAAACTGAGCACAAGTCGTACTCCAAAGTGAGACATCTTGTAACAGGTGAAGATTCATGAAACACATTTTTAGAAAAGCTGCTCAAGTCGCGTTTACACAAGTTGTTTCCACCGTCAGTTCAACAGTCTCATACCTCATGTAGCTAGACAATGAAACGGGTAGTCATGCTATTCCATTTGAAGACATGTCGCTTAATTCGCCAAACGTATCGCCTATGTATTTCTGTGCGGTCGGACTGTGTAAACAGAGCGGGGTACCAGTTGTCCTCACACACAGTAGGAACATTATAGAAAGTTGCAGGGAGAAGGGTGTCTGCTTTGAACAAAACACCCTTATGACGAAGTGTTTTTGCAATTAAAACAACGCTGAAAGTCTATCGTCAAGATACACTGTCGTCGTACAGAGAATGACTGAACATGGTTATATGGATTAAGGTTTTAAAATAGTCTCAATATAGTGTGCTTAACCTCTGTCCATATATATATACATACTTCTATCGCACCATTAATAGCTTTGACATGACTATAGTCTGACGCTTTCCTGAACTTTGCTGTAATTATTTTCTGTGTGTCTATGTTATCTCCGGTACTACTTAGCGTACAAACCTTTCTCTAAGTCCCGTCACTTCAAGAGGAAATTAAATGCTCTTGCCTTTCAGTGTAAAGTTATATCCGCTATAACCTACTGCATCTGATGCATATGAAGTTGATACTTTTTTGTCATCAAAAATTGTCGCAGTTGGAGACACGTAAACAAACAAGTAAGCACGGTTTTATCAGTTTTAAATATCAAAGAGCAGAGATTACAGTGAATAATAAATTAAAATTAACTCACTTTGTCCACTTGTATATTTTGGAAAAGATTGATTATGATGTTCGTGCAGATTTTTAGGTGAATCGTGATTAAAACTTTTGGAGCTTTAGAAGGAGAATCAACTGGGTTTGGTTTGTTTTGACTAGAGGGAAGATAGTTAGTCATCACCACCCACCGCTAACTTTTGGGTTACTCTTTTACAAACGAATAGTGGGATTGAACGTCACATGATAACGCCCCCACGGCTGAAAGGGTGAGCATGTTTGAAGTGACAGGGATGCGAACCTACGACCCTTAGATTACGAGTCGAGTTCATTAACCACCTAATCATGTCGGGCCGAATCAACTGGTAATGATGTTTGTATGTACACGTAACTTTTCAACAGTGTTTGTATTCTTTTTTTCATGTTTCTTATCTAGAAGTAAAATATTATCACAGGGAATTCCCATAAAGGAGCTACTTAGTGGAGTATTTATTGCCTCTTATTCTTCACCATTGGTATAGAGGAAGTACATCCTACCCTTTACCACTGGAATGAAGTAGTACATTTTATCCTTTACCATTGGTAGAGGAGTTGTACATCCTATCCTTTACGATTGGAATGGGGAAGTGCATTTTTTCGTTTACATTAGTAGTGGGGTATTATATCTTATCTTTTACCGTTTGTAAAGCTACGATTACAGTTCTAAGTTATACACTGAATTATAATTGACGTAATGGTTTATAAGATATGGTTTTGTAAGATATAACTCAGCATGGTCAACGGGAAACCAAAGTTTGTAAGCGGTTTTTAGACCTTGACGTATTTCTGTACTTTACACAAAAAGCTGAAAGTATAAATGGTCACTACCATTATAATTTATTTTATCTTTGTTACTTTAAAAATCAATGTCTTCTACTGCCTTTCCCGTTTTTTTCTATATGTGCAATAAATTTAAAAGGTACGTATGAAACAGAAGGATTTATTCAAATGAAATGTAATTCCTTGTTATATCTTAACAAAACAGATAGTGATTATAAGGTGCATCTGGAAATGATAAATGTTGAGATCTTTCAGGGGTTAAATTGGGGCGGAACGATTCGGTACGGAGTTTTTCATTTTGGGGATTCAAGCCATTAACATTCCTCCTCTTCTGTTCGGAAAGCCAAAGTGAATCACAAAAGGGAGTTTCGTATTTTTCAAAATCGCGATTTAATCACTGCAAATCTTGAATGTGAAATTAAATTTATTAATCTTTCCCATTTTTTTGTCGTTCCGTCAGTATTTATATTGTTTTTGTTTTTTCCACACTCAAACAAACTTGGAATATTCTACAAGATTGAAAGAAAATTTTAAAGCTGAAATTTTATATATTAAAGGTTGAAAGTAAAATGTTAAAACAAACTTGTGGAACGGCTAGACATGAAGTTCACTATCTTTAGGGATTTGTTGCGTAATGATATATAACAATTACATTACGTTATCCATCAAGTCATTGTAGAACTTGTAAAAGGATGTTTTGTTGAAATTCGAACTGTTCATGATTTCGTTTACTCAAGAACAACTTTTGCTAATTAGTTAAATCGTCTATCATCTCTGTAGGTCATACGTTGTCTAAGATGCGAAGAAAAATTTTACCATTAACAGATTGTATAAATATTTCATAAGTGGCTCTAATTAGACTATTATTTTACATATAAGAGTAATAGTACGTTTGTTGAAGATTTACATACCTTTGCGTTTGATATTTTCAGTATATAGACAAGTTTAATGAAGTGGTCAGCTTTCCTGTTAATCGTTTCACGACGTCGAAAGAATGTCATTTGATAATTACTGCGTATCTTTCACGGTTAATGGTTAAAAGAAGCCTATGATATTATTTGTGTAAGGAAGAGATGCTTAATATACACATAATTACGTTAATTATATACAACACTTTTACTAATCATCACGTGACACTAATTGCTTAATTCTTATACATTTTAAACATTTTTAATCAAAGTTTGGTGCTTATTCAATAGTAATATGAATGTATTGTATGACTATGTTTCATAGTTTAGTTGAAGTTTGCACAATGCTACCTATTTGCGGCTATCTGCGCTAGCCGTCCCTAACTTAGAAGTCAGACATGATAGACATGAAATTATTGTTTGTTTGTTTGTTTTGGAATTTCGCACAAAGCTACTCGAGGGCTATCTCTGATAGCCGTCCCTAATTTAGCAGTGTAAGACTAGAGGGAAGGCAGCTAGTCATCACCACCCACCGCCAACTCTTGGGCTACTCTTTTACCAACGAATAGTGGGATTGACCGTCACATTATACACCCCCACGGCTGGGAGGGCGAGCATGTTTAGCGCGACCCTCGGATTACGAGTCACACGCCTTACGCGCTTGGCCATGCCAGGCATGAAATTATTAATCACATTTTAACCCCCCACGATTGAAATAGCGAATATATTTAGTGAAGGATACAAACCTGCAACTGCACAAGTTACGACTCGGGCGCCCTAACGACCAGACCTTGCTAGTTGTTTTTTTTCTTAAAAGACAAGCGGTGTTTGTAATGGATACTAAATATCAATACTGTTGGATTAGATCGCTGTATAAAAATTAATTATCCTCATTGCTACCATCTATTTAACAAGAAGTCTCTGGCTCCACAGCAGCAGAAATAGTAGGGCATATTACAGATACCATACTTGGCATTTAGACTTTGTTTTTAAAAGTTTACATGAATATGCTTTTATTATAAGGAATCTTGAGGTTTATTCCGATCAATAATTAGATAACGTTTAGAGAAGGTTTGGTTGTTTTTTGTCATTAGAACTGGGTGATTTGTTTTTCACCATAATTTAGACAATGGCTATAGAATTATTGTAGTACATTATCTATTGACTACTCACCATTCCCGAACATTTTGTGAAATCTGTGAGGAAATATTGAGACAACGAACCAGACTATCTGAGTATTTTTTCTTGTTGCGAAGTCTGATTCAGACTTGATCTGTGAATACGTTTGTGTTCAGGAGTAATAAACTTATGGGTATATCCGTTGACCTTTCATGAAATGGTGTTGAAAGAGAAGACGATTCAGGATTAGATAAGGAACAAAGAATACTAAGATTCTTAGTGAATTATTACAATAATAAGACAATAGAGGAATACTAAAATAATGACAGCAGCGTGATCTCAGTACGGAAGTTATCCGTTTTAGTAGAATAGAAATATATTAACGATTACTTAGACCAAAGAAAACAGCGCAGCAAAATGATCCCCAGATTGTGTCAGACTTAGCCGTGGTTTGATTTAGTTTGTTTTGAGTTTCGCGCAACGCTACACGAGGGTTATGTGCACTACCCGTTCCTAATTTAGCAGTATAAGGCTACAGGGAAGGCAGCTAATCATCACCACCCACCGCCAAATCTTGGGCTACTCTTTTACCAACGAATAATGGGATTGGACGTCACATATAACGCCCCCACGACTGAAAGGGTGAATGAACATAGTTTATGTAACGGGCATTCGAACACGCGGCCCTCGGATTACGAGTCGAGTGTCTTAACCACCTGACCATGTACTTCACTTTTGAACTTCTATAATTTCCGGATCTGATGAGTGTTCCACCATATGCCAAAATGGTCATATTTTCTGCTATTTAATCAGATTACTTGTAATGTCAAAGTGCATTTTATTTTCCTCTCTTCTGTTTGCACTATATTTTACGTATAAAATATTTTTTGAATATTCCTGATCAATAACTCAGGCTATTTGAGCTTTCATGATTGACTTTATAGTTAAACCTAAAGTTATCGTATAACTTTTTAGACTGTGTTTGTGGGTTTACATTTTATCAACATAACATGAGTTGTTTGTTTTTAATTACGCGCAAAGCTACTCGAGGGCTATCTGCACTAGCCGTCCCTAATTTAGCAGTGTAAGACTAGAGGGAAGGCAGTTAGTCATTACTACTCACCGCCAACTCTTGGGCTACTCTTCTACGAACGAATAGTGGGATTGGCTGTAACATTATAACGCCCCAACGGCTAAAAGGGCGAGCATGTGTGGCGAGATGGTGATGCAACCCGCGACTCTCGAATTAATCCTCCTGGCCATGCCGGGCCCAACAAAACATGGATAACAAGAAAAAATAAACTAAAATGCTGTAAGTGCTGTATTTAAAAGTCTTTAATTTCTGCTGAATTTTGTATACATATTCTAACAAATAATATGAGTGATTTCATCTGGATGTAGTTTGTCCACGACAATTAGTGTCGTAACACAGTGGTTTCTAAACTTTTATTAGCGGTGTACATTATTTCAGGAAAATTTCCGTTAAAGTAATTTTCGTAAGAGATAACAGCAAAATCAATATTTTTACCCGTTTTTAATAGTTTGTTTTAAATGCTTGTAAGGAGAGAGTTAATATGAGAGCGAAGAAAAAATCGAGAACAAAGCATTAGTTTTCTCAGGTTATCATTGTCCCCATGTGTTCTGTTTCTTTTAGGATTCTCCTGGCAAAAGGCGCCACCACAGTTTTGAAAACACTTTTGCTGTAAATAAAAAGAAGATTACATAAATTACAAGTTTAATGGGTGGCAAGTCGAACACATTGTTACTCAAAACTTAGTTTACAGAAATAAAGCTGTCAAGTTAACAAAGCTAATAAGCATAATGACGTCATTCATTTCCTACGATAGAAGAAAGTATTTCAACATTTCAAATCAGATATGGAAAAAAATAGATAAACAGTAAGTTATTAATGAAATGTTTCACTGAGGTTAAAATACACTATCATGGTACTTATAAGTATCTTTTATTTAAAAGTATTACCAAATAAACATACGCATTTATTTGTTCGGCATTTTACATATTTATGAATCAATGATGTTTTAAGTGAAAACTAGGAAAACTAAAAGTAAGTTTAAATATCCATTTCATACAGTTAACATGGCAATGTCTTTACTGTGTTATACTGAATACGATGTCAAAAGCCTGATAAAACCATATTGTAACCTTCGTTAGCTTGTTTATTTTTTAATATTGAATATTTAGCCAAAAACTCATATTTATCATAAATATTTACATGAACGTAAAGAAGTAATAATTTCATTTTATAAATTAAGCCAACAATAAATGAAGTTAGTTCTACTGTAATTAAATTCTGCTAATCAGCTGATAAATGTACTGAGTTATTATTTTCGAAAATACTGACTGAAAATAGTGCCTGTATTAGCAAAGTTTATAAAAACAACCGACAGAACTAATACGATAAATAATATTTTCACAATCTTGAAAGTGACCGATAAATTATTTTCATTCTACAAATGACAAGTAGAGTATATGAGACACAGTTACACAACCCCTTTCAAACATGTGGTCAGTTTCCAGTGAGTTACCTCTTTCTTTCTTTGTAAACTTGACGATGACCGAAACGTTGTTCGCTCCCCGACGTAAAATATTTTCTCAACCAAAACGAGGCGTTTTTTACATATATATATCCTTTGGTGCTGTTGAATGTTAACATATAGTTTGAAACTAGTGCACGTTGAACTTTTCGTCAATAAAAATGAAAAATACAACTTTTTATTTTGCTACAATAATGAAATAAAAACAAATACTTAAAGGATCATAGGGATGATGGGAAATCATAATACATGACTTCAAGTTTATGTGACATAAGCTCTTGATGTTTTTATATGCGGTGTTTTGTGAAAGGTGCCAGTACGAATAGACCACGAACCTTGTTCCAGCGGCTCATTGAGAATACCAATGTTGCCAAATCTGCAGTAAAGAATGTATATTTACACATATCCCTATGAGCGTGAACGGCATGCCAAGTAATAAATTATTAAACTTTGAACGTGGGTTTGCCAACTTCAAATATTAGAATTGGTTGATCAAAGCATACTTACATGATTGTACTAAAAGTTTGCTTTATGATGTGACTTGAAAGCAAATAACATTTAAATACAACTGTGACTTGAAAGCAAATAACATTTAAATACAATTTATTATTGCAGTAAATTAGTTTATTTTGTTTATTTTAGTGTAAACTACACAATATACTATCTGCGTTCTGTCCACTACAGGGATTCGAACTTCGAATTTTAGTGCTGTAAGGTATTCTCGAAACGATATTGACAAACTAAGCACTCAAATCCACAAGTAAATAAAACATCATGAATTAACGACATTGAAACTTACTAAATTAAATTTACTGGTTGAAAATATTTCCTGACGGAATGGACAAGTTGTTATTTAAGTGCCAACAAAAAATGTGACATTACAGAGGTTAAAAAATCCGTTCTAAAATGTAATTATAATCTGTTTAACTTAAACATTTACATCAATGTATAAGTATTCAAAGGTTTGTTTCCATTGATTTTAACCTTCTAGGAATTCACTACTGAATCGCATCATCTAGTACTGATCGTTTTTGCAAATCTCGCCCATATGTACCTCTCTGAAAAAAAGAAAATCTAAACAATGACTCCCTATTTTCCATAATATTTTAAAACATTTTATTCTGGACACGAAGTATAATCATTAATGACATACCAACAATCCTGGAACGTACCTTACAAAACAGCACAAAGTATCATACATTAATGGCAGACAAACAATCCTGGAACGTACCCTACTAAGAGTACGAAATATTATACTTCAACAGCAGATCAACAAGCCTACTAAGAGGGTTATCTGTAGACGTAATACCATACAGCTGTAAAGATACCTACACACAGTCATTGTGTCTTAGTTTTATTTGTTTCTTTTTTACGTGCAAGAATTTTTGTTTCTGTTCTGTTGTCTGAAATGTTATTTTAGTGTTGGGAATACACGTTCAAATAGCTATATAAACTAAAAAATACTAACTTTTGTTTTTTCGATTTGATGGATTTAAACCACTACGTATCTGCTTTTCTCCTGCAGTTCTACTATAATCCTTTTTCATAGAGATATACAGAACTCTTTACTTCTAATAACCTCAGAGAAATAAAGTTATTGATTTGTTTTTTGTTTTTACGAAGGAAATTTGGACTATAGAGGATTTCCGAATAAAAATATGTTTATTTTTATCTCTAGATAATATAGACCTCAGTTTTGTGCCTGGTTTTTGAATAAATTTGATATTAACTGGAATGTCATATTTTGTTACTAGTTTTTACCAAATGTTGGTTATTTTTCTGCTGATGTCGGGAATATATGGTATGCAGCAGTATATGGTTTTGTGAGTTTTTTATTCGTGAGATAAATTTACTTTTGTCGGTTGATTTTGCTTTCTGTCAAGGTGTGTGCGTATAATGTTTTCTACGATTTGTGGAGGAAACTTATTGATGTTCATGAAGTATTGTTTTATTTTGTCTAATTCTATACTATGTAAAAACTACACTGACAAACACCACACCAACATTATTTGTAAAATATAATGTGTTAACTGCCACGACTTCTATATTGGAGAAACAAGTATAAAAATGGAAACCAGATTCAAAGAACATAAAAAGTAACCTTCACACATTTTCGAATACAAGTCAAATAAACACATCATAACCATAGAAAACACTCAAATACTAAATAAAGAAACAGGCATAAACAAATGCAAAATTAAAGAAACCTCACTTATAAAACAACTGAAGCCCAAAATAAACAAATACAAAGGAACACTTTTATACATATTTTAAAAATAATATAATAAATAATAATAATATAAAATTATGTATTCAAACATCTAAGCACGCCCTCTACATTCCAACACTCAGTTACACAACCCCTTTCAAACATGTGGTCAGCTTCCGGTTAGTTACCTCTTTCTTTCTTTGTAAACCTGACGATGACCGAAAAAGATCGAAAAATTGTTCGCTCCTCTACGTAGAAAAGTTCTCAACCCAAATGAGGCGTTTTTTACATATATATTCTTCTCTACGAGTGGGTTTTTTCGACATCACTGATAAGCACCAAAGGATGCTATGTGACTATTTCTCAAGTACATAAATGATTAAAAATATATGTGAAATAATAAATACTCATTTTGCTCTTATATACTTTTTTGCTTTTCAAATTAATTTTTGGAAATGACAGTACTTATTTTTAATATCATTGAATTAGACATTCCATTGAATTTCCAGCCAGGTTTGTGTTGTAGTACAGTTACTAAATACAGCTTTTATTTTTAGTTTAAAATACGGTTTAGTCAAAAAAAAGTTTAAACTTTTATTTGAATATTGTGTAAAAAATATATTTCTCCTGAGAAAGGTTACAACATAGGGCAGCAATAAAGAAAACAAAACAGAAGTTTGTCTGTGATCCAAGTATTGACAATATTACTGACTAACGCAAAAGAAATTTTAAGGTACTTTGTATACTGACCATTTTATAAGCTCCATTATGCATTTATACAGGTATTTAATATCATACAATTAAAAAAAATACAATTCGTTCGATAAAAACATGGCACTGTTTAATGTAAACCATGTTAGAATTTTGCATAAACACAGACTGATAAATTCTGATCGTAAAACATCGAAACAAAAGTAAAACATTAGTTAAACGACAAAGTGCTTGAACATCAGCTTCTTACGTGAAGTCACAAAATGAAGTGCTATTATGTTGGGTAACGCGCGGTTTAAAATATTTCTGGTTTGGAGTCATGCTTATTAAAACCACAGAAAACTGTAAACGGGGGAAAAGAACCACGCAGTTTACCGTTTCTTGATTCATTTGACATATGGTATGCTACTGCCTAGACGTGTTACCGTTTCTCCCTTTCAGTGAAGAATAATGTTATAACCTATAAAGATTTTCGTTTTCTCTTTCACATACATTCCTACTGATGGAAAAGATTGTTTGTTTGTAAAATGTTTGAGGCAGAACGTTTTATTGTTGTATGTTTTATAATAATTTCTGAATAAAAAGAAATACAGTAAATTTTTAACTTGCAGAGTAGCCTAAATACGAATACACACTTTTTCCTGTATTTTGAGTTTTCCATTTTCTTGAAGCATAATTATCACCTGCACTTTATAAAAGATACTTATTAACCTTTACACAGATTCAAACACTTATATAGGTATACGAAATGATATATCTCTTGGTACTGTAAAGCTTTCTTTAAGTTTAATATGACACATCTTTTAGTACTGTAAAGTTTAATATGACATATTTTAGTACTGTAAAGTTTAATATGCTTCTGAAGTTTTCTGAGATTACCACTGTCAGGTAAACTTGTTCAAGCTCTAATAATCACACTTTTCTTATAACGATTCTAAATGTTAACAATGAATCTGTATCTATTTTTATTGTATCTAATAATTAGCTACGTTCCTGAAATGTATAACCACTTTATAGGTTAACAGAACTTAACTATTTAAATAGATGAAGATGGTGAGAGGAGAAATATATACTAAATCGAAAACTGTCACTTATGATATGACCGTAAAGTGTTGAAAATATTTAGTACTAACGAAGACGTAGAATTCTTATGAAATAAACAAGAATAAGATGTCAGTTTAATTGCCTAGTTGTTACTTCTATCAACTTAATGTAATCTAATGTATTTATCGAACTGTTTATGAAAATTTAAAATAAGGTTATATTTATTAATATGAAAATATCAACGAACTGGCCTTCACATTTTTCATGCACTTTATGTTCTTCATTAGATTAAAAAATTAAATACTTAGTTTTTTTTTATAAACACCTTATATATTTATAGTTCTTGGTAAACATACTGAAATGAAAGATCGCAATTGTCTTTGTAATTGTCATCATTGGCTGGAAGTATTTGTTTGATTTAGAGTAAAACCACATCGGACTTTATCTGTGTGAACCCCGGATTTTAAGTGCGTAAAGTTAACGTTGTCCCGCCGTCAGGTTGTAGAGAATTCGCTTCAACAAGGAATTCTTTACTATACTTAACATGATAGAGACTTCAGTGAGTGTTTTAATTAAGTTTTAAGGTCTAATACTCACATCTTTCATGTAACAATTCTGAATGTTAACAGCGAATCTTCATGCATTTTTATGGTCTCTAATAATTAGTTACGTTCATGAAATGTTTAACAACTTTGTATATTAACAGAACTTATCTATTTAAATAGATGGAAGATAGAGGAAGGTATATAATATGCATTCTTTTAACACTTCAGGATCTGTTTTATTGTATGTTAGTAAATTTGAATTTTTAAGGTTGGTATTGCCAAGCTCTGCTCGTTCCCCGAACTTCAACTGCACGCACACTGGGACTATATATTAGCTTTTAGTATCTGAGATCACGCGCCAGTCCTTCGTGAGGTTCAGTGTGTTTGTAGCATTAAACTAACATAAAATTGATAACTTGCAGCACATATTTGATTCTCTCCAGATGCCGAAACACATTTTAATGGACTGCTATTTAAATTATTCATGTGGAAAAGCTTGCAGCCGCACTTTTTCTCTACATAATACATAAACACACTGAATGTATACCTTACTGCTGCTAGCTAGATTTCCATACATTATTCATCGGCCTCAGATTCCAGTTTCACCTTCCATTGAGATTATTTTAGGCAGCTGTTTTCATATGCATGAAATTTTTATAGTTTCTATTTCTGATTTCTATTTATCGCTCTGTCTTAGTATCAATCCATCTTTCTCTCTGTTACCGTGCGTCTTTTGTCTATATGTCGTTTCCACTCCACTTTGCTCTAGCTGTCTATTATTTACATATTTATTCTACCTGTCTAAAACGAAAAATAAAACAAATAGTTCTACTTTGTATCAGTAGATATTAATGTATATAAACAAAAAACAAATTATTTTCTCCCTGCTTCATTAAAGACATATGATTATTCGCTTTACTTTTAAAAAGTAATTAAGCCTCAAACTGTGATTTCTTTCCTTCGATGGTCTTTTACAGAAGCATTTGCCATTATTTGTATTGTTCTCCACATTCTATTATATTTAATATAATTTGTTTGTCTGTTTTGGAATTTCGCACAAAGCTACTCGAGGGCTATCTGTGCTAGCCGTCCCTAATTTAGCAGTGTAAGACTAGAGGGAAGGCAGCTAGTCATCACCACCCACCGCCAACTCTTGGGCTACTCTTTTACCAACGAAAATAGGGATTGACCGTCACATTATAACGCCCCCACGGCTGGGAGGGTGAGCATGTTTGGCGCGACTCGGGCGCGAACCCGCGATCCCCAGATTACGAAGCGCACGCTTTAACGCGCTAGGCCATGCTAGGCCTATTTAATATAAAACTCATGAGGTACGTGAACATAAACCTTGAAATAGTTTCAGTTCTCTTACGTAAGATAGCTATTAATTTGTGTTTAGAAATATATGATATTTATTTCGATTAAACAAATCAAAGTTTCCTCCTTGGCTACGCAAAAATCCTGTCTGAAGATTAATGAAAACAGTGTCAAAAGGTGTATGTCTAATAAGATAAAAATACTCAGATATGCCATTTTTACATAAAAAGTACATCATTCTTCGATCATACATGTCCGGTGTTTTAGTAATTTATAAAGCTAACGAGAAAACCCTTTGACCTTTATGTGAACATCAGCCTAACCCGAGTTTGTATTCTAGTATAGAGTTGCCATGGTAACGCGTACAGTTTTATCAATTTTGAGGAAAGAAACAGTGATGTTTTGAAAAGACCTGTTTATCGTTGTAACATAAAGTCACTTAACAGTATTTCATAGCCGTTTCTCGCTATGTTTTATCCTTATCCGATAATTCTTTATATTTAAGTCCTAAAATACCCATTATAAAGTATTTAGAAACCCACCGTCTTTCCATTTTGTCACAGTCTGTAATCTCACTCGGTCGATGTTTAATTGAACGTAGCTGTCGTCATCTTTTCAAACAGGTATTTCATTTCGATTTGTAAAATTGCTTCCATCTAAAGCTTCACAGTTTGTACAAACCAAAATCTAAAAAAATCTCTCGTTATTAGGATGTCGTTTCTACGAAAATCTGTTGTTTTTGTGTTGTGGGTTTTGTTTTCTGCCAGTTTGTCCATACTGTCACAAGAGAACATGGCTGTTGAAACTGTTCGAGAGAGAGAGATTTCCTTGGATGTATGAAAACATTCAACTTTGGTGAATATTGTACATATGTATTATAATAGTAAAAGTCGAGGTTTTTTAAACGTTTCAGTCTCACAAAAAAAGGGAAAGTTTAAAAAGACCAGTTTTAATAAATCCGAATGGATTGTTTGAAGTTTGAAAGAACCGAGTATATTTCACAGAATAGCAAGTTAATTTAATCAGCATTCACTAGTTCCTTAATATGTGAAAAATACATAGGATTTTCTACTGAGAAACAGCTGATACAAAAATTGCTTCTCGCTGATTTATGGATCGTGCTATACTTCATTACTGTAAGATTGATCCCTATCAGCAGCTGTTGTTAGCTCAGTCGTGCTGGGTGTTAATGTGCCTTGTGAAATGATGTGAAACGCTAAACTCGAGGACACATCGCTAGGTACCCATAATTTTATTTTAACCAGAAGCGAGCCAGCCAACTATTTAATGCTAATTAGACTACGTACAACTATCAACATTAATATAAGAAGAGTTAACTGAGAAAAGTTGTATCATTTTGGATGAAGTTGATTTTAAAAACTAAACGAGTGGTAAAAAGTTTGCCTCTTTTGGCCAGATATTTTCTATAAAACTACAATGTAGTGAAACTCTGCTGATAAACCTTTTTGCACGTTTATTTAAAATCTTGTTAAAATAAATTATAAAAATGGTATAATTAAAAATATTTTCACAAATTATAAAACTTACAATTGTAGCTTTCTGAAACTGCTACTTTGTCTTATGAACCATACATTTAAGCTTAAGAATTTGTGTGTTTTATAGTAAATCCGTATCGGGTTATCTGCTGTGTCTATCAAGAGAAATCGAATCCCTCAGTCGTTGTTGTTGCGCTGGTGAACTCAGGCACAACATCCATAAAACATTCAATAAGGAATAACATCACTTTTTCATTTTTAATACAAATGTAAATTTAGGAAAAAAACACACGTTCGACTGAAACACGGAATAGATGAACCTGACTTGTAAACTATCCAATAACAAAGTTGTGGTTTGTGTATGAGGTTATCCTGACTTCTAAACTATCCAATAACAAAGTTGTGGTTTGTGTATGAGGTTAGCCTGACTTGTAAACTATCCAATAACAAAGTTGTGGTTTGTGTATGAGGTCAGCTCGACTTGTAAACTGTCCAATTACAAAGTTGTGGTTTGTGTATGAGGTCAGTAATGGTCTAGTACGTAACGATCCGGTCTATAAATCCATCGGGAGTCTTATGGTTCATGTCTTGTTGTGGCAATATTACGCTTCTTTGTTTGTTAAGCTAAGTATGTTCAACAGTAAGCAGCATACGGAGAAAAAGACAACGGAAATCCACATCATCTATTACTTCCCACGACAGAAGGAATGGTTTTATTAAAAATTGTGCCTGTCTATTCTTAGTTCCGAGGGCTATTAATAATAATAATAATAAAAGATGTAAGGAAAAAAATGTTTCCATAATGTTTCTATGTAAGCAGTGGAAACCCTAAATGTTTTTCCACCAATAATGATCGTAATAAGCTATAGTACTCGCTGTTGTTTCGTACAGAAAGCTATTACAGTGAAACAACAACAATTAAAACGACAATTTATGTGTAATAAATCTTAATAGTGAAGGTAAGATAAATTGGCTTTATGTGTTTGAAGTAGCAATGAATAACGATATGTTTTCTGTAAAATGATGGCTGAACTAGAGAAGTACTCTTGAATCCTGAATGTAGCTGTGGGTATCATGATGAGCATTCCAAAAAACTCACCCCCTCTGGTACAGGGTAGATTCTGATGGCTCATAACGCTAAAATCTAGGTTTCAATTCTCTTGGTGAAAAAAGTGCAGATAGGACCATTGTGTAGCTTTGTGTTTAAAACAAGACACCAGTAAATAATTTTACAAAACATCATGTTTTTTGTAAAGCGTGTAACAAATGTTACGACTTCTAAAATCGACTCCAGGTTTTATATCCATATCATAAATTACAGAAACATTGAACATCAATTAGCATGTTGCAGTTTTATAGAACTCCTGAAATTTATTCAGGAAAAGCATTAAGATATCGTCCACACAATAAATCTCAACTTTCCAGTAAAAACATATTATTTTTCAGTTACTACGCAACATGTTGACCTCTCATTTATTTTAATTTTAATGGTACGATAAATAATATTTTTGAGCAAAAGAAACACTGAACATTAATTCTTTTAATGTAGCATGTTGCAGTTGTGGTTTACGAACATATTTGATGTTGTAATGTAGCACCCATCTTATTCATGACTTATATTTTACGCTTTGTTAATATCTGTTCAGATATTTAAAATATATTAGTATTGTTATAGGATAGACAAAACATTCATAAAATAAGTATCCAAAAGCAGAAGCAACACAAAAAATCTCAACTTTTTAGAACAAACATTTTATTTTTCAGTTGTTACACAACCTGTTGACTTTTTATTTATTTTAATTTTAAGAGTGCAACAAATGACGTTTTGAGCAAAAGAAAGTTAATTTTATTTATACTTGAAGGGAATGAAACATTTCACTATCATAAAATGTGTTTAATACGTTTCAATTTAGGTGAAATAGTAGGTATATTAGTATTGCTCTTAGACTGTATAAAAACTGTTAGATTTTAAGGTGGATCAAATGTGTGATAATGAAATACTCATGAAGGTTTAGGGTCTAGATGGAACTACATAAATGTATTAGTAACGAAGATGACAGTGTTCAACCAACAAAAATTGTATAACAAGACAGAGTCTAGAAACACCTATCTGGATCGTATCTTCTATAATGACATAAATAATTTGTTTATAAATGAGGTTTACAATATTGCAGTGTGAAAATCGCCTTAGTGCACTTTGTATTCATCTCTTCTATCTAGACATATTTATTTCTACCTTCCAAACTATTTATGACGTAACTTAAAGATGCGTTTGTTGGATACAAGAATTCCTTTAATTGGTTTTGGTCATTAGTAGTAATATTAGTAAAAGTTAACCGTAACACAGAACTCCTTTCCGATGGTGTTTGGGTATTTGCCCTGGAGGGTCAGGTTCACTTTGACCTCTTCCTCCTTCCTTAACATATTTTCCCTAACTCGTGATGTTATGTTAGGTCCTTTTCAGGGCAATGTCCATTTATAGTCTCTTATTCACAGCAGTCAAGCTTGCTGGTGGCATTTTTTTTTTTTAATCTTATTATTATTTTAAAATACATGAGTATGTAAATTATAAATACAAGATTTAAAATTTATACACATACATATTTTAATTTAATTTATTTATTTTTTTTTCTTTATATTTAATATATATGTTAATTGGGGAGAGGTATTTAGGAATATCTTCATCATGTATAAGGTACCTATCTAGTTCGCATAACAAATCATTTTTCTTCCAATTTTTGTTAAAATACCTAATTGTAATATTTAGGAGTCTATCTGATATTATTGGTATGTTCGAGTAATTATGGATGAATTTAGATGATGTTGCTCTCGGAACTCTGTATGCTTTTGTGAGAAGTGCATTTTGTATTTTTTGTAGTTTGGTTTTGATTGTTACATTACTTACAGTTACCCATGCTGGAGCTGCATAGTCTATTACTGGTCTAATATATGTTTTGTATATTTTCAAAATATTATCTGTGGATGCTCCACTGTGTTTACCAGTTAGACTCCTAACATAGTTGGTTCTTCGCCAAATTTTATTTTTAATTTCGTTGACATGGTTGATCCAAGTTAATTTTGAATCATAAGTCAGACCTAAAAATTTTGCTGATTGGGCAATCTGGAGCAGCGTGCCATTCATATATATTTCTAACTGTTGTTTTCTGTGTTTTGGCGATTTCGTAAAGAGTACGAGCTGAGTTTTTGCTGTGTTTATTTTAATTCTATATTTTTCACAGTATTCACTAATTCTATTTAATTGTGGTTGTATGTTTGTAGCTGCTATCGTGGGTGTTGCAGCACTTTTCCAGATTGCCACATCATCTGCGAACTGTGATGAGAATCCATGATTTGGATCCTTCAATGGCATATTGTTAACATACATGATGAAGAGTATAGGGCTAACCACCCCTCCCTGCGGGACACCAGCTAGTGGAGTAAAGTATTCGGAAAAAGTTCCTTCTACATTTACTCTACATTTTCTGTTTTCCAGAAAGTTAGATAACCAGCGAATAATTCCTCGCGGTAGTTCCATTTCATTCATTCGGAACCTTAGACCATCGTGCCAAACGGTGTCGAATGCTTTCTCGATATCGAGGAAACAAGCGACTGTACATTCTTTTTTGTTGAAACTATCTATAATGGTTTCGGTTAATCTTATTAAATGATCTGTCGTTTGTCTAAATTTTCTAAATCCATTCTGTTCTTCTGGTAATTTTGATGTTACCTCCAGGAATGTGGAGAGTCTATTACTTATTATTCTTTCGAGAATTTTGCCTACACAGCTGGTCAGACTGATTGGTCGATAGCTATTTGGTTTATTCGCTGGTTTTCCTTCCTTATGGAACATTAAAATATTTGCTAGCTTCCAAGAAACTGGGATATATCCTGAGGATAGCGATAAGTTAAATAGAGAATTTAGATGGTCAAACAATTTCGGAGTGCCGTTTTTTAGGAGAATAGCTTGTATTTCGTCTTCTCCTGGCGCTTTGTTTTTGGTGTTTTTTATTGCTTCTAGTATTTCATGTAGGGATTTTCCTTTGTTAGTAATGTGCTTTCAAAATCAGTGTTAGAACTTGTATTTGTATCAGTTATGTAACACAGAACTGTGCATGCGGACATAAGCTTTCAAACAGCCTCCTTTACTATGTTGCTAAGCAACTTAATCAGTTGCTGTGCCTATCATAACCTGATTGGTGGAACGTGAAGGGGTCGTCCACGTCTTGTTTGGATTGCCCTCTGAGAAACGTCATTTCGTTTCCTGTTAGTAAGACGTCTGTTTCTGTGTAAACTGTTCCGTACACTCGCTTTTTCAGTGGAAAGTCACTCAGTAAAGAAGACTGGATGAGAAACATTGTGGGCGTTTGATAATTTTCTTTTTAGTCATATTTTTTTCTGCTTAACTGTTGGTCCGCCTTATGTTGTTGTATCTACACGTGAATGCAGCAATAGAAACAGGTAGGTTTAAACTTGTACATTAAAATTATTATGCTCGCACTATTTTATGTTATAGTTAAACATATAAACAAATGACTACAATAACAGTAACTTTCACAGTAGGAAAGCTTCGATTTTAATGATTTCGACGTTTCTACCCATAGCGTCGAATTACTTGTCATCAGGCAAAACATAAGTTTCAATAATTTTTTGAATGTAACGTTTCCAGATAACTATTTCATACTATGAGGTCGAAACTTTGTGGTAATTAGAATCAGAACTTGGGTACTGTAAAAGCTACTGTTATTTTATTTTTAATTAATTATTCAGCTCGCATATTAAAACACACGGTTCATTTCGATTAAAATGTTTTTAATACCGAAACATTTATCAGTAAATATTTAATTTACATGGAAATAAAGTAAAATCTTTTGTTGTCTCAGAAAAGATAAAAACAGCTATGAAATTAACTAAGGTATTAAAATAAACTGAAATTTCTGAGCAGTATCGTGTGTAAACGTGATTTGATTTGTATGTAGAATAAGTATCTGATGTGTACTGGAAGGAATATATATATTTTTAGTGTAAGTAAAGAAGATAAGAATGATTTATGTGTCGCATAAATGATCTAGTGCTATATTTAATGTATGCACACAATTTGAGAACGTTTGGTAATATTTTCTAACACATGAAAATAGCATCACCCTCACAGAAAGTAATGTTTTTTATAAACGTATAGGTGTGTGAATATGTCGCATCATAACTCCTGCACAGCTGGTCTGCAGTGATAACATTTGACATGTCGACACAAATCCTTAAGGTATAGGTAGAAGTTTATTGACCATATTCTAACAAAACATTTTTTTATGTAGTGCTTAACTAATAGATTCTATCAACATATATGATACTTTAACCTGTGTTGACAATTTTAAGGTGCGTTACAGGTGTTTTATCGATTTTCATTTTACACAAGTGATGATTTAAGCTGTTTATAACAGTATCGCTTCAAAATTTCAAACCTAAGTTGCAACAACAGCGTAGTTTATTTTATGCGTTTTCTGTCCTAAAATTTTGAAAGTAGTTAACTCTTTACTTTAATTGTCGGAAGCAAGTGTTTATTTAAGCATTTTTTAAATATAATTTATATAATACCTAAACGTATTTCTTATATTTCACTTTGCTCTTCTGTGTTTGATACTCGTATTATCCAATGGTAACTCGACATTTTGTGATTAATGATGTCATATCAACCTGTACAAGGGTTTCTGTGTGATTTTTGTAAGATGTTTTGTCGTTTTCTAAGAAACATTTGTTAATTCTTAATACATACATTCCATGTTTTCATTAGTTTAATAGATAACTGTAATTATAACATATATATTAAAATACATTTGTTTACTATTTAAGCAAGTATTTACCTGTAATTGAAGATTATGCAACTTGTTATACATATACATTTCCTGATTTTCTATGTATAAATAACATATACACATTTCACCCATTTAGTCATGAAGTCAACAGCATGAAGTTAAAATGAACCAGATTTAGGCTTAGGAGAAAACATATGAAATAATTAGAAAAATATCCTGACTGATTGATAATCAGTCTTTGTGGAATACAGTAAGGAAGTTACTGGTGGTGGATAATAAAGTGTAATGTTCTATATGACTTTTTCTCAAGTAAAAGCAGAAGTTAGTAATGTAAACAGACTCTTGTTATCGTTTGCGATGATTTTTAAAGAATTATGAGGGATTGTATAAAAATCCCTTTCTATACAGTCTTCTGGTGCTGTAAAGGATAACAAATTTTAACAGGCTAGTGTATGATTATTGGTTAATGCGGAGACGTGGGGTTGATGAAATACAAATTTAATATAAGAAAATAATTTATATGGTAGTTATATATGCACCTGAAACTATAGTAACGGAAATGTTATAGCTCAGACATAACGCTTTTATCGGTACTTTTTGTGTGTGTGCGTGTCTAAAAAGCACTTTGAATTGTAGAAGTAAAAGTATTATGACTCACAGGTAAATAGACTTGTGTTATTTTATAGGATCTCCAGTAACACAACAATACTTCTGAGGACTTATAACGTTAGAAACCGTATTTCGATGCCCATAGTGGGCAGAGCACAGATAGCTCTTTGTGTAGCTTTGTGCTTCACTACAAACACATTTTAAAGGCTTGACAAATACTTTGATTAATAGTACAAAATGTCAAAAGTGTCATATTCATATTTTAGTACATTTTCAGATCCGAATAACACTTCGTTCAGTGTTAACAGAAATACTAAAGTACAGACGTACTTTACAAATCCACGTGTAGAGGACATTTTGATTTTTGCAGACAGAAATTTAAGAGGTAAACATAACTAATCTTATCGCTTGTTTTTAGATCCGGATGACACTCTGTCGTAACGAGAAATAGCTTATACTATGCTATGTTTCCAGGTGTTGAAGACACTTTAACTTATGGCAGCAGATGTATCAATAAACCAGATAATGCACCATTTTCCAGGAGAACATTTGTGACAATGAATTCCAAGTCATTACGTTCACTGATGATACGTGTCGCTCTGTAGTGTAGACTTTTAAGTTTACTTTGCAGAAGTATACGATGTTTAACAGTTTTTATTTCAATGTTAGCTATATATGAATATAAACGTTAAGAAATCTGCCGGAACACTGATTTAATTTTGAACAGGGTTATTTTACGTTAATAAAATTGCCGGATCATTGGTATCATTTTTAAGAGGGGTGTTTTACGTTTAATAAAAGCGGAAGATCACTGGTCTCATTCTGTGGAAGATTGTTTTCAGTTCCCTCATATTTCTGTTTAGTTATTTCAAGAAAGATCTACAACTTTTGTTGTTACTCCCGTAGCATTATGTGTTCAAGTTCACAGCTGGCTTTCTTCAATACATTTATTAGATGTAGCTTAGATATTCAGTTTCACTGGTGCACCCCATGGACTTACGTGCCACTCATTACCAGTTAACATTATTATGACTGTGTATAAAGTTCCATATAAGAATATGAAGAAAGTCATA
This sequence comes from Carcinoscorpius rotundicauda, assembly GCA_011833715.1. Classification (NCBI taxonomy): domain Eukaryota; kingdom Metazoa; phylum Arthropoda; class Merostomata; order Xiphosura; family Limulidae; genus Carcinoscorpius; species Carcinoscorpius rotundicauda. The sequence goes on along the minus strand of CM022395.1, from coordinate 38,878,834 downwards.
TGATGTATCATTTACACCAGTGCATGTTTTTGCCATATTTTGCTCCTCTCATCTATCTATTTATGTGTATATATACAAGTATGTGTGTGTGTGTGCACTTTATTTGACTTTTCTGTGACGATTTTTATAAGAATATTAATTAGAATAATAGTGTAGTTTCTCCTTTTTTTCTGTGTCAGTTGACATGAAGATATATAGTTTTTGTTTCACTTATAGTTTTTCCTAGCCCAATGTGGTTAAGGTTACAAGTCTCGTAATTATGTTTGAAACATAACAATGTACTTCCAAAATGCTCAATTTCATCTCTTTTGTTTTCACGGACAACCAAAAATATTTCAATTAGTTTATTTTCTTTTTATACTTTTTATGTTCAGAAATGTAAAAAGGAAATTTAATTATTTCGAAAGCATGTTTTTGTCTCCCTTGTGTCAAATTAAAATAAAATAAAATATTTTCAAAGTTCAATAGCTTTCTCCTTCTTTTATTCAAAAACAAATGAAAGAGGAATTTTTTGGATCAGTTCATTAGACATTTTGGTTTGCTTTTACTTATTAATGTTTGTTGTTCAAACAAAACTTTATTCTATTGTTACACTTCGTTTAATAACGTATTTTTTCAATAATGAAATTTACTTTTGAGAAATCATTGTTCGCTCTACATTTATCGCACTTTTGTTTTGCTCCTCAGGGCTAACTTTATCACTATGATCATAAAATAACTTAGTACTGAAGTGAAAAACAACTTTTAGTTATTTGTGCTTTTGTTTATCAGAGTACCAATCATTATAGGAAAAAAAACAGGATTGGCAACAGTGTTCAGCTACATAGGAAGCTTGTCTTTCTAAATGAATCAAAGTACATAATCTATGATGCCTATACGTACTCAATAATGTTATACCACCTACAGCAAATAGTATAGTGAGAACAACATAACCAAGACCAAGTAGTTTCATATTTTCTCTCTAGTGTAGAAACGAATGAAGTGTAAATTATTAGATCACATAATTCACTAACATCCGTTTGATTTTAACACTAATCAAACCATGAGATAAGCATTTTATAGACTTATTGCTATTTGCCATATGATGGATTTTGTCTTTCTTACTACTGTTAAATCTTATCTTTGTTTCACGTTACATGCTTGTCTGATCGTGTTTTTTTGTATCGCTTACTTACCAGTTGTTTACAGACACATTTTTTAGTGTGTCATACTTATTCCTGTTTCTAAAGAAATTCAGAGAAATGTTGTAGTTTTTTGCAACAATGTTCATATTAGATGGCCATTGACTGTAACGTCTCTTGGAAAATAAAATAGATAATTGATTTTTTTCCATTGTTTTTCATGAATAATCATGATGTGACTGCTTTTTTGCACGTATATCATTATACAGGCCCGACACATCATATAAACAAAATATTCTGCCTATAAAAGCAAATAAAGTATACTATAAATATATGTGGCGGCGCTTATAAAGTGGTCAGTGAGTGTTTAGATATATGTCTGTGTATGAAATAGTGTTCAATAGCTTATTTACGTAGGTATTCTAAAAACAAATATATACTCTTAAAAAAATACGCAAAAGGCAAAATTTGAGACACATTGTTAACAAGTTTATTCCAAGTAGTTCTATATGACATGTGTGAAACTTTGCACATTCACTGCTGAACATCCAAAGTCTGCAAAGGCGAAGTCCATGCTCACTAGTTAAAGTTTAACGTCATTCAACGTCAATAACGAGTATGCCCCACGTGAGCATCAATAACTGCTTGGCATCTCCTGCCCATGGAAGCGATGAGATAACGAATCACTTCCTTTGGAATGGCTGTCCACTCAGCCTGCAAAGCTGCTGCAAGCTGAGGTAGAGTCTGCGGTTGAGGTTGTCGCCGTCGCATACGTCGGTCCAACTCGTCACAAAGATGTTCAATGGGGTTTAAATCTGGTGATCTGGAGGGCCAGGGAAGAACGTTGATGTTGTAGTGTCTCATGAAGACAGTGATGAGTCGGGCTGTGTGAGGACGGACGTTGTCATGTTGAAAAACGTCGTTGACGTTCACCATGATGGGTTGCACATGGGGCCTAAGAATCTTGTCGACGGTTGCGTACGGTCTGATGGGAAATCCTACGTATCCCTGGTATGGTTGAAGCAGTAGACGTCGCAGTGGTAGTCCTATCCCGAAGATGACGTTACCGGATGTAGCGATCTTGTGCAGGCGTGGTCACACGAGGTATGCCAGATCATGGACGGTCACGAGTTGATCCATGTTGTTGGTGACGATTCCATAGTTTTGTGATGGTACTTGGGTGGATATTCACAGCTATGGCCACATCTGATCGAGATTCGCCTGCTCCCCTTGACCAATGGCGTTGTTGCGTTGTGCTTCAGTCAGTCTTGGCGTAACTGTACTGCGTGTCGGTGGCTTAACACTGACCTATGGAAACCGAGAACCCGTCACTTTTATAGGGATTTTGCACATGTTGCACTTGCAGAACATGCAGATCTTTCAAACAAATTTATTGGACACGAATGCGTTTTGGCGAAAAATTCGATGTTTTCCTCCGTTTTCAAAGTGCACAACTTTTATTGTCATTTTAGTCTGACAATCAGTGCCTTAACACGTGTAACTTCACATAGTCTGAGCTTGTAACGTTATTATATATATTTCTCTTTAAAATAACAAAAATATCCCTTTTGCGTTTCTTACAAATGCACGTAAAAGTATAGTAAACCTTAAAATATATATCAATGTGTGAATTCCTACTCATTATTTTAGCATTTGTTAGGTAAACAACTAAATATTATAATTCTTAGTAGAGGAAGAATTCGTCTTACGCGTACAAAACAGTTTTTTTAATTGTAGTATTATGTATTTGAATGTACAAAGTTTATAAAACGTAAAGGCAGTGTGTGTATATAGTAAATAAACAGCTAATTAACCTGCCTATGTTAATCGTGTATAAGTTTAGGTTCAAAAGTTCTGAACGAATATGATGGCTATGTATAGCGCCTCAGTGATCATGAGACTGAACATATTCCATAACACGTTATACTATAAACATATGAATATATTCACACACAAAATCTTAACACATAGACACTTCTTAGGTTCAGTTCTACGTAGTTTAACGGAGTTTAAAATGCCCACCCCACACAAACATAGACATTTTTAATTATACAGATTTATGCATCTGGCATAAAATCTGAAAACTTCTTCATTTATTTGCTGGTCAAGTTATTGAAAGTAAAAGCATATAACAAGTTATATGCAATTACTTAAATAAAATAATTAGAAAAGGCTCCTTACAATACAGGCCTATCTTAAAGTGTCAAATATATGTGTATAAATTTGCTTATAAGACGATCAGAAATAGTCAGACGATTAATGTGATGGATATTGCAACCTCAACGATATTTTAATGGTTCGCTAAATTGTATAGTGGTTAATATCTATAACTTATATGGTGTATAAAATTTCTCGACTCAGTTAATTTGAAATACATGCGCTGAATGTTTTATGATACCATAAGGCGATTTTACGTAGTCTTTGAAATATTATTGAGTCTCTACAACTAATCTGGTGACTTTGAGCAGAGCCGTAATTTATCTGTACTTATGAAGCACGAAAATTGTAATATTTGAAAATTTCTTTTTTCACTCAAAAAAAACAACAACATTTTAAGTTGTTACAAATGTTTTTTATGGAATTTAAAACTAGAAGGCTTTAGGAATCATTTCCGTTTAGATTGTACAGTTCTTTCAAAATGCTGTTGTGTTTAGTTTTTAATTGCACTTTTTCAAACTTATATTACTAGATCAGTTTATGTTTTGAAACATAGACGCTGTTTATTTTAACGATTGCTTATTTTTATTATAAATTACCGAAATGTAGTCGCTGCTTATTCTTACAGAAATTACTGACGTACAACAGCTGCTTATTCTTATAATAAATTATTGAATTTTAGTCGTTGCATATTTTAATGCAAGCTTTTTGTAAGTTACTGAAACATAGCCGCTGCTTATTTTAACACAAGCTTATTCTTATCGTTTGTAATATAATGTCGTTACCTTGTGTCAATTTCACGATTGTAAAGAAAGTGTCAGTTGTGTTAAGTGAAAAGAACACTAGAAATTTGCGAGTCAAGTCAAAGTTACTACGTGTTCAAACTCACAAAAGAGCACTAAAATATTATGAATAATTATCAGATTTCTAAACAATCTACTACACAATTTCTCAATAATAAGATAACAACAAGGTTAAGAAAGTAATTGATAGTTTGTGAAAAATTGGTAAAAGTTTAGATTATCACATGTGAAGTAGCATTAAGTTTAAATGCAGATACTTTGTGATGTAGTGCTTTTAGTTCGCCCTCTTCTGATTTTAAACCAGATACTATTTATACATGTGTGTGTTGACTGGTCGCTACTTTGATATAGAAATTATAGTAGAATATTTCGCGTTAATAATTATCATTTGAAAACTCGTGGGTACGTATGTAAGTCTCAAACACTCTGTCGAGTGCGCTAACGGGGAATATATCATGCTCTGCACAAATAAATGAAACTTCGAATCTCTCTGTAAGGGTGTTCTTGTGTGTTATTTGTCTCCAGACAGTAGACGAGCAGCTGGGGTTCTATTGACCGTGAAAAAATACGAATACGCATTCCAGTCTGTTAGATGACGAAAAAGTCGTATTATGTGGAACGTTCCGCGGTTTCTACAGACACAGCAGATGTATCGTATAACTGTACATACATTCATACGATTGGAGGAAAATAACTCCAGAACTGTACGACTTTCTGGCTGAACGACTTCCCCAGTAAGCAGTAGTAACTCTTTTCAGTGCTCACTGGGTTACATAAAAAGAAAATAAAGAGACATTTTAGTCCTTCAAGAGCTGCAGTTGTTTTTTTCATTTCGATTGGATTGCGACTTTGAAACTATTTATTAACTGTTGCTAAACAAACTAAAACAATAAATTTTTTATAATGTTTTTACTGTAGTGTGATTGAGGGCTGCTAAACTGTAATGTGCTTGGTATTTTTTTATCTGTAAATAAACTATTTTACGTGATATCTACATATATATATATTATATAGTCTCAGTGGCTCAGGCTTATAATGTTAAACAACGGGTTTCGATACCTGTGGTAGACACAGTAAAGATAACTTATTGTGTAGCTTTGAGCGTGTATGGCGTGATAATCTTATGTTATTCTATATTAAAGACGACTAGAAGAAAGGTAGAACCTGTTTCTGAAGAAAAATTAAACAGTTATTCTAGCTTCTAACTGTCATTAGTAGAATTTTTAATATAAAAACTGTGATCAGCTGCAGCTCTAAAATAAGAAACGTCTCTAAAGTTAATGCATATATTCAATCAAACTCATCGTTTTATCCCTGTATGTAACAGTTTTATTTGTATTTGTAACCTGTTCATCCCACATTCATGGGATTTGATAGATACTGAGCTAAAAGTTGTTTTTTTAGTGGCTATATATTTATACAAATACGCTGCAATATAACATTTTATTACTAATCTTGCCGACTCACATAAGAAACACACACACAAAGAAAAACGTGTTTTCATGACATTGTTCAGAGACTCGGTTTTTCGGGTTTCTCAATATTTGTTTTTCAGTTAGTGTAAAACGGAAAGTTCGAAAAAAATTTCAATGATATTCTTCAAACCAAACTATTTGTTTGAGCCGTGGAAATTGAATTCGAAGGAATACGTGATATGCGTTACACTAGTAAAACCTGGATAGGGACAAGTCCTTGATATACATCACGCTTGTTAAAATACGATTGGAACCCACAAGCCCTAGATGTACCTGTCAAAACTAGATAAAAACAAGTCCTTGATATACGTCACACCAGTCAAAATTCAGTTGGAACTTAAAAACCATAGATGTACTCAAACCTGCCAAAACTGGGTTGAAACAAATCCTTGATACATGTCATACCTGTTAGAAATGGACTGGAGCAATGCTTTAATGACATACGTCAGACTTGTTGAAATTCGACGACAGGAACAAGTTCTAGATGTATCACCGTCAAGTTACTTTCTCAGCAAACGGTGCATTATAAATTTGCGAAACTTTAAACAACACTTCATAGAGCAATATAAAAATTTATAATGCTTTAATTAAATGGACTAATATTATGAGCGCCTATGTGTAAAATTTAATAGACAGTCATTGTTTCTTTCCTTCCTCAATCGTTACGTATCAATTCACTTGTTTTCTGTTAACATGGTTCAACCAAATGAGAAAACTTTCTTCTTCTTTCTTAATATAATTTGACCACCATTGCAATTTTTACGTTTTCAGGAAATTTGAAATAAAGGGAAAATGGCCCGCCATGGCCAAATGGTTAAGGCATTCGACTCGTAATTTGAAGGTCGCAGGTTCACATTCCCGTCATACCAAACATGCTCGCCCTTTCAGCCTTGTGGGCGTTATTATGTTACGTTCAATCCCACTATTCACTGGTTGTTAACATCTTCCACCGACATCTTCTGTGTTGCATGACAAAGGCTAAAATGTTGACAGTGTTTGAACGTGGCAGAATTGGTTAGTTGCAAAAGCAAGGTCTCTCTCGACGTGCCATTGTTGGTGAGATTGGGCTTAGTAAAACTGATGTTACAAATTTTTTAAAAGACCCTGAGGGATACAAAACGAGAATTCCAAGTGATCGGCTCAATAACATTTCGCTGGCGTTGAGCAGAAGGATTGAAAGGTTGTCCGGCAAGACATCAGCCGATTGTTGAACCAGATTAAGGCCCTTACAGATGCAGAATCCAGCTCAAGAACAATAAGACAGCATCTACGAGAGAAAGGTTTTAAAAACCATAAACGTCTTCAAAGGCCACGCCTCCTTCCACACCACGAAATAGCTCAGTTAAACTTTACTGAGAAGCACCAAACATGGGACGTAGAAAAGTGGAAGAAGGGTTTGTTCTCTGATGAGAAAATTTTAAGCTGAACGGTTCAGATGGCTTCCAACGTTACTGGCACGATAAGGGCATCCCACCGGAGGCATTTTATACACGACACAGTGGAGGAGGTATCATCATGATCTGGGGTGTTTTCTCCTTCCATAGAACAACGTAGCCTTAGGTTATACAGGGGCGCCAAAGAGCAGCTAGCTACATTGACATGCTGGAGAGAGAATCCTTATCGATTGAAGGCCCTCGCTTGTGTATAAAATGACTGGATCTTTCAGCAGGACAACGCTGCAATACACAATGCCCGCAGGACAAAGGACTTTTTCATGGCGAATAACGTGATTTTTTTTTGACCATCCAAAGTGTTTGCCCGAACCCCATTGAAAATGTTTGGGAGTGGATGGCAAGGGAAGTCTATATAAATGGACGTCATTTCCAAACAGTGCATGATCTTCATGAAACCATCTTCACCACTTGAAATAACATTCCAACCAGCCTTTTGCAAACGCTTATATCGACCATGCCAAAGCAAATGTTTGAAGTTATTCGCAATGACAGCCGTGCAACTCACTACTGAGACCACTTGTTAGGCATTTCCTAACCTGTTTAGGACTTCCTTTAGTCGTTTTGAAAAGTCTCTTTGATGGTAGACTACATTCTGATTATTGCAATAATTTAGTACTTTAGACACCCTTAAGTTAAAAAGCATTCTCTAACCAACGTATGTGTAAGTTATCATTTTCTTTTTTAATTTGTTTCAAGTTTAACCAAATCTGTGATAGGTAAATAAGATTCACCACCAACATTTAAAGTTAATAATACACCTCAGGTCGTAATATAGATGAAGAAATTGTTCATTTACGGAAAGTTATTATATTATTTCTGTTCACTCATCCCATTAGCTCAGCGGCGAGTCTAAAGGCTTATAATACTAAAAAACAGGCTTTCCAAATCTCGTGTTGGGCAAACACACATAAATCCTTGTGTACCTTTGTGCTTCAACAAGAAACACGTATAAGTCCTAACATTACCGCATTCGATGCGTGGATAGTATTATGACAAATGCAGCGAAATCTTCACCCATCCACACGTTTTATATAATAATTTAATAAACCTGGAGGAGTAATAACGAGAGATATCAAGCGTTACCATACTCTATCCAGGAAATTTCTGTGTTCCTGTGAGAGAAACTTGATTTGAATACACATTTCTGTTTAATCAACCTAATTGAATTATCTCAAACATGCTCTCCCAGTGACATAGCGGTATGCCTACGGACTCACACCGCTATAATCCGGGTTTTGATATCTGTGGTGGGCAGAGCACAGGTAGCCTATTGTGTAGTTTTGTGCTTAATTCAACAACAACAATCTCTATCATTGTAAAACATTTCGTGCTTAGTTATAAAAATGTTTTAAAACGGGCTGTAATCAACAATTATCAACTATTGAGTAGCTCAACTGTTCAATTAGAAACTTAAAATATAGGGGGCGTTATAATGTGACGGTTAATCCCACTATTCGACGGTAAAAGAGTAGCGGTGGGTGGTAATGACTAGCTGCTTTCCCTCTAGTCTTACACTGCTAAATGAGGGATGGCTAGCGCAGACAGCCTTCGAGTATTTTTGCGCGAAATTCAGAAAACAAGACAAGTTTAAAAAATTACAAACCAAGGAAAATATATATTGTGTAGAGAAGATGACATAACGTTTGTTTGTTTTCTAATTTTGCGCAAAGCTACATGGAGACTATCTGCGCTAGCCGTCCCTAATATAGCAGTGTAAAACTAGAAGGAAGGTGGCTAGTCATCACCACTTACCGCCAAATCTTGGGCTACTCTTTTACCAACGTCACATTATAACGCCCCCACGGCTGAAAGGTTGAACATGTTTGGTGCTATGGAGATTCGAACCCACGACCCTCGGATTACGACTCGAACGCCTTAACCCACCTGGCCATGCCGGGCCATACGTAACGTATAATTTGTGAATTTTTATCTAGGTTTGATATTTCACTGTTTTTTTTTGTTTTTTTATGCGTAGAAAACATCCCGAATTTATATAAATCGATAAAATACATATTTTTGGATATAAATTACACGAAATCAAAGAATTCTTATGAAATATATGATTTAATTAGAACATGTCATGCAATACGTAAGATTTTATAAATACTTCTAAGATATTCTCATTTGAGCAAAATATGCTGTCGTGCTTGAATACATAGGTTCCGTCGAAAACAAATAATTTTTTAAGGCATAAGCTTTTATTGAACCACGCGTTTTCATTGTAATAATCCCAGTTCATTTGTTCAAATTTTGAGTTAAAACGTTAAGATGTATTATACTGAAAATCTTTTGTGAAAATATTAGTATATAAGAAAAGTGTCGTATGTCTGGAAGAAAATAAATCACAGTCAAGCGGATGTGTTCTAACATATGCAAGGTTGTATTTTCAGTAATGTCGAGAAACCCACTTGTTGAGAACTTTTATATGCAAAAACGGCTCTTCTGGGCCCAGAAAACACTTCAAATAGAAGAGCGAACAACGTTTCGACCTTCTTCGGTCATCGTCAGGTTCACAAAGAAAGGGTTACTGGTCGGAAGCTGACCACATGTTTGGGAGGGGTTGTATAATTGAGTGTTGCAATGTAGAGGGCGCGGTTTGAATATATAATTTTGTCTATAATATTAATATAGGTATAATGGTGTTCCTTTATATTGGTTTATTTTGGGTTTAAGTTGTTGTATAAGTAAGGCTTCTTTAATTTTTCGTTTGTTTATGTTTGTTTCTTTATTTAGTATTTTAGTGTTTTCTATGGTTATGTTGTGTCCATTTGACTTGCAGTGTTCGAAAACGTGTGAAGGTGACTTTTTATGTTCTTTGAATCTGGTTTCCATTTTTCTACTTGTTTCTCCCAAAATAAACCAATACAAAGGAACACCATTATACCTATATTAATATTATAGACAAAATTATATATTCAAACCGCGCCCTCTACATTGCAACACTCAATTATACAACCCCTCCCAAACATGTGGTCAGCTTCCGACCAGTAACCCTTTCTTTGTGAACCTGACGATGACTGAAGAAGGTCGAAACGTTGTTCGCTCTTCTATTTGAAGTGTTTTCTGGGCCCAGAAGAGCCGTTTTTGCATATAAAAGGTTGTATTTTATCTTATGCAGGAATATTTATGTTGAAACATTATAATACAAAATGAAACATATTTTCTTGAAATTATCCGCTTATGTTAAACAAATATCCCCAAAAAACGCATCCTTCTTTAGTTAACATGTAATTTTAAATTCAAGTTATATTTCTATATGTCTCAATGAAATTTTAACATGGTTTAGTGAATATTTGTATTAAAGTTTAATTGTCTTGGTAATATTAATTGATATATATTTTCTGTATAGTTCTATAGGAAGTATATGTGGAATAATTTTCATTATTAATTTACTGAAATATCGTAATTCTTTTTTAAATTATCTTCTATTAAACATATTTGAAGTACATTGTTCAGTTTCTGTTTTTGTGAAATTTAATGGCTGCAAAACTTTGAAATTTGCAAATCAAATATAATAAGCCGAGTTATGCTTTCAACAGCAATGAGAAAATCATTTGTGTATATTCAAAGTTTTTTTATCTAACTATTCTACATGTGTTCTTTATACGGTCGGAGAAAAGTCAATAAGCAATTTATGGAATGTCATCACTGTGCAAAGTTATTCAGAAGATGAAAACGACTTCATATATATATACTGAAAATTACTGAATGTCAGAAATACAAAGAGTGAATAAAATATATTATCAGTTTCGACACTGCACCAACAGACGACTTGACGAAACACCAAGAGTGAGGATTTTACGTAGTCACTCTTCTGGAATGTTCATGATATGGTGTTCCACCTTCTTACTGTTTTCTTTGCTTCTTGGGTAAAAGAAGCAGCACATATCACAGCCAGGTTACTTTTTGTATTATATTGATTTCGAATTTAGGAGATTCAGTAAACCGCTAACATTTAACTAAATAATTAAGTAGACGTGTGTGATATGATTCGTAAGGTGAGTGCGGGATATGAAATATTGAAAAAAAGTCAACGTTCCTTAATATATTTCTGGTGAACCACAAGTGTTATGATGAGAAAAGACTGTTCTGATATGAATTCCGCTTCCTTTTGTCTTTTATATTTTCTAAAGCTTTTCTGTAATTATGTTGTTATGGGTGAATATAAATACATAAATATTGTAGGAGATCTAAATATATGAAAATTGTAAAAACAATTTTAAATCACAGTATATGACTGCTAGCATTGATAAATTTACATTAAATAAAATCTCTGAATACATTTTCATCGAAAATTTATATTAAATATATTTATTTGTTTAAAAATGTTCATACAGAGTTGCACAAATTATTACTGTCTGTTACAAATCCTTATTTTAAGCCTTGAGAGAATACAATTAATTAGACTATCCATCGTCAACCCTTGGGCTACTCTTGTTTGGCCAAGCTGTAAGATTTGACCAATTATTCTTATATCGCATTCATGTCCAGTTGCAGATTTAAGGTTTCGTGGGTCCAGGGCTAATACTTTTTGTGGGCCTTACATCTCATGTAATTTTATGTAGAATAAAATTATCAGTGTACCCCCGTTAAGGCCATGCGACCTGGGGCTGAGTCCCATCTAACCACCTTAAATACACCGTCTTTTATAGATCTAAAGTGTGGAGCGCGTTTTTTTAAAGAAATGAACCGTGAATCATAAATCCTTAGATCAATAATCTTACAGAGCCACACCTAGTCGAAAGTTATTTAATTTTGCTAGTTACTTGAGCAACATAATCAGTTTATTGACAAATTTTAGTTGACTGAGTTAGTACGAAAATTAATAAATGATTGATACGTTCGACAAAGAAATAAATTATTGATTCTTCTTTGCTTTCGTTTGTACCTCGAGTGATGTGCATTTTAATTTATACACATTTGAGTTAGCTTCTCACAGGCTCGGCATAGCCAGGTGGTTAAGGCATTCGGGTTCGAATTACCTTCAAACCAAACATGCTCGATCTTTCAACCGTGGAAGCGTTGTAATGTGACGGTCAATCCCACTATTCGTTGGTAAAAGAGTAACCCAAGAGTTGGCGGTGGGTGGTGATGACTAGCTGCCTTCCCTCTAATCTTACATTGCTAAATTAGGGACGGCTAGCGAAGATAGCTCTCGTGTAGCTTTGTCCGAAATTAAGAAAAACAAACTACATTCTCAGAAACGTAAAATTTCTTATCTTGAAACATTTGAAGTAAGGCTGAAGTTGATTCTAACAACATTATATGAAGTATAATTTCGTAACTAGATCTTACGAGTAACTGGCTCAACTTGTGGAGCGTGAAAATGATATCAACAATATAGCTGCGTTGTAACTCGGACGTCATCATTACAGCGAATGAATAAAAGCTTTAAAGTATTTATATAAAATTTCATGCATATGTTTGTAGATAAGAAAAATGCTGTGTCATATATATACAATGAGAAAAACATGTGATAATAGAAAGTAAAATATGTGTTTTGAGTTGAGATGAAAAGGGTTCATAAGGTTGTTTTCTGAACATTACTTCTCATATCGCATGTCATGATACTCCATAGTCGGAAGTATACTGTTATTTACTGTGATTTGACAGAATCATAACACTGGGGAACACTCATTGTTGCATTTGAAAAAAGACCTTTCTATAGTCAATTTGAGTGTGTTGATTTCAAATCTGAAGTCGGTTTTTGTCTGCAAGCTACAGATGTTATGCAATTTGACATTTTTATTTATTTTTTAATTTTTCGTTATTATAGGAAATTATAGGAATAGCTTATCAATTTGTTTGTGTATTTCATTCAGGTAGGAATTTGAGTTTGTACACTTCATCTGGACAATCTCGTTCAATGCTCCAGCAGTAGTCAGCCATCATACTTTTGTCCCAGCGCCCTTGGTAGCGTTCTTCCATGACCTTTAGGTCTTAGTGGAATCGTTCTCCTTGTTCGTCACTCACAGTCCCCAGGTTGTCAGGGAACTTTATCAAAGTGGCTGTTCAAAAAATGAAGCTTGATGCTCATGTTGCACCCGAGATCACGAAAAGCTTTTGGACGGGGGACGGGGAAAGGTTCAGTGTCTGAAGAACAGTTCTCCGATTGTGTACACTTTGCTGACAATTCACTGTCACAACTGTCTTGTTCGCTTGTATCATGTCCAATGTCTTTATCGTCCAATGAAGGCAAGCCTTTGAAAACTGGAACAGGAACTTCTTCAGAGTGCGGAGCAGGCCGAATAGCTGAGGGAATGTTCGGATACGTAATCTTATGTCGGTTTTTCTTCCCAACACCCGTTGTGTTTACCATGCAGAAATAACAGTCAGTTACATGGTTGGTGGGTTCGCGCCAAATCATTGGAACACCAAAAGGCAGACCATTGCGTTTTCCTTTGGTCCAGTCACGAAGCATTTGTGGCACACAACATGAGGAGCCCATTGCTTGTCTTTGTCACCAAGATGAACTTCAAAATATGCTTTGTAGGCACGCTTGACGAACGAGGATATGTTACGTCTCTGACGATTGAGTGTGTAGCATCCACATATGTAGCAAAAGGCATCAGGCTTGTTTCTGCAATGATATCTATTTTTGAAAGCCATGTTTGATCTGAAACAAAAGAAGAATGATCAAAATATTAGAAGCTATCTATATATATGGACGTGAAAATGCTTATACATGGTTTACGCAAGTTCACATTTGTGCAATTTCATTAACCTCAAATTGCATACAAACTAGAGCTTGTAGAAAAAAAACTAATTTCAGATTTGAAATCAGCGCCTAAAACTCCTTCAGAATCAGTTAAAATATCCAATGCAACTCAAAGTTAGTGAAAAAGTGTTCCCCAGTGAATCAGTTCATATTGCCAAAGGGGTTGTTTTCTGTGAGTAACTTTGTGTTCTCTTTTTAATGATATTATACACGCTTTTCATAAAACCTAGCTGTATTTCCGAAGAGCAACATCGTAAAATTTGTCAGTAATTCGTTGAATATTATTTTAGTTTGGCAGGTGGTTGTTACCTCGGAATTCAAAACAGTGTGTTGCTTTGTCTAGAGGGAATAAATAAAAAATATCCACACGCTAACCAACCAGTGTATTTTCACTCTTCAAATCCAACACGGCCGACAAGTTTGAAGCAAGCACATTTTCTATGTTACTTTTCTGATAATTATGTTATACATTTTAATAAGGATTTTACAGCATACAGTATACAGTTGTAAAGTATAATGGTTTTGCTGAAAAGATTTTTCTTTTATCGTGGATCTTATATCAACATTTTTACCTGTCATGCTCATTTTCAGTTGAAAAGAATTTTTAGTGTCATAATTTGTGGTAACGTAAGTAAAGTATTAGAACTAGAAATGCTAGTATGCGTTTCATATAATAATTACATATTGTTTAAGTACAAGAAAAAAAAACGGTTTCTTTAATAGGAAGAGAAAAAGATATAGTTAACACTATAAACTTTCAGTTTTCGTTATTAGTATGAGAACTTCTGATATTCTGTTTATTATAATTATTTTGCTTTGAGCAACTTGTCGCTACGCTACTTATTATACATTTCGAGTTATTAGTGAAAGTGAACTTCCAGTATCTTTCTTCATACACATTGTCCGTTATGAGCGAACTTCTAATATCTTACTTTTTATGACTGCGGATTTGACATTCGGAGTTTTCTTCACAGCTTTGTAATCAATTTATTCTTTACGTTAATATAAATGCAAAATAATCAAGTCGTGTTCCTATCCAGAAGCAAAAAGCAGTGTTCTAATATAATACAACCAGTTTTTCACACCTTCTAACAATATTCCCTTTTCTCAGAAAGTTATTCCTAAAACTCAACTTGAGAAAATTTCAGAGTTTTTTGTATTGTTTAGGTTTACCATTATTTAATATTACTTATCTATGCAGGATGTATATTGTTCATTTTTAGCGCAACCTTGTATATTTGAAATGTGTATAGATGATACATATCTACTCTCGTAAATTAAAAATCGTCAATTATATAGTTTATACTTACAAACCAATCTTATTCAAATAAGTTAAGCTAAACCCAAGAAGCTAAGTTTATTTTCTCTGATATGCACATTGTGAAATACTACAGAGTGTTGTGAACTGATGACTTGCTAGAAAATTTGGTCACTTAATTTATTTTTAAATTATCCTCATGGAATATAATTAAAATATTTATCATTAATCAAACGAAAGATTTTAATGAAGTCTGCTTAGTTGGTCATAATTACTGTTTCAGAATCTCATTATTTATAACGATTTAAAAATTCTACACTTTTAATCGGTGTACAAATATATTTATTTCACAGTGATATTAAAATACAAACATTGTTTCAAAAATGCAAAGCATTTCTGAAAAACAACACAAAATTTCAATAATTTTTCACTGAATATTATTTTCGTTTGGCAGATGGTAATTACCATGAAATTCAAAATAGATTTAAGTATTTTCTTTCTACAGATTTAATTTATTTGTAACATTATTCATTATATAGACAATCATCCCTATTTATTTTCTCAAATCAGCCTCCAAACTAATATCCAGTAATGGCTATAAGACGAAACAGTGCCTAATGACGTTTCCTTCATTCGCTGGGGCCCGGCATGGCCAAGCATGTTAAAGCGTTCGACTCGAAATCCGAGGGTTGCGGGTTCGAATTCTGCTTGCACCAAACATGCTCGCCCTTTCAGCTGTGGGGCGTTATAATGTGACGGTCAATCCCACTATTTGTTGATAAAAGAGTAGCTCAAGAGTTGGCGGTGGGTGGTGATGACTAGCTGCTGTCCCTCTGGTCTAACACTGCTAAATTAGGGATGACTAGCGCAAATAGCCCTCGAGTAGCTTTGCACGAAATTCAAACAACAACAAAAAATAGCATTTAGTGTAAAACATGTGGCTACGAATGCTGTTAGTTCGTAGTGCAAAATACATTAGAAATGGCTATACCTAATCTCTACGGGTTTTTGACCTGGTCGTTAGCCGTTAATCCCAGGTAAAAATAGCATGCGTTTGAGATGAAAATAACATTTCTAATGCTCAGTCAAGATATCGAAAATAATTTGTAATTGATATTGTATTTTAAATTAAAATTATTATTTTAACTGTGAGACTGTAAATTGTTCAAATACAGGAAATTAAAACTATTATGGTTAGTCTGACAAAACGTGATAAAAAAGGTTAAATTATTATTCTTAAAATATTCACAAAGTGGCAAGAATCAGTTTATTTGTGTCTTTCATGATACTCGATGTGTCAATTAAGGGATACGGGGATTTAAGGTTTGAGTCCTGTTGTTGCAAAACATCTCCAGCAGATAGTCTGATGTGGCTTTGCTGTATGAAAACACACACACACACACACTCGTAAAACATCTCACTTCGCACTTTGAGGCTGCAAATGCGTTATAAAGGTAATAATCAGATCACACTACTCGGTAAGACAAGAGTATCTAAACAGTTGGCGATTGGTAATGGTAACCAAGGGCCTTCCTTCTTGCGTATCAAACAAAAGTATCACACGGCTAGCGCAGGCCTTCTTCTGAATAACATTATACAAGCTTTTCATAAGCCTAAGCTACATTTCATATGATTTCTCTAAAGTCTTCTTTCCCTGTAACTTTTTCTACTTCTTTTGTAAAAAAATAAAAAAATTGAAAACGTAATTAATGTATAGAATAACTTCAACTATAACATAACACATATTATTCATGGTCAAACTGTTGTTAGATATTTTTGATAAACTCATTCGATTAGAAGTTTAATAGTTTTAATACCACAAATATATATCTAAAAGTAAATGCAAATGAGACCTTCAGGATGTGTTTTGTGATATCGAAATATAAATATTACATCAAAATATGGTGTTGTACATACTGATTTGTACCGAAAACAAACATATAAGCCAGAATACTAACATGATCAAAGCTGCCACCCTCCACACACCAAACAAAATATTGCATTCAATCAAGCACTTAGATTAAAGAAGATAAGCTCTTATAGTAAGAACAATGACCGACATATTAATTCTTTGAAACGGTTTGGTGTGTGTTGAATTTTGCGCAAAGCGACACGAATGGTATCTGCGCCAGCCATCCGTAATTTAGCAGTATAAGACAAAAGGTAAAACAGCTGCTCATCACCATCCCCCACTACCAACTCTTGAGCTACTTTTTAAATAACGAATAATGGGATTGACCATAACATTATAACGCTCCCGCTGCTGAAAGGACGAGTATGTTTGGTGTGACGGGGATTCGAACCCGCGACCCACAGATTACGAGTCAAACGCCTTAACCACGTGGCCATGCCGGACTTTCGTTGAAACGGCATATGATTGAAAGAGGTTATAAACAAAACACTTACCGAACAACTTGACAAAACCAATAATGTACCACGTGAATCTGCTTTGAAACAATTACATAAAACAAATTATTTTCGTATTCTACTAGTTAGTTATAACCTATCACCCAGAACTATGAAAAAAAAACCTACTCCAAATTTTAAAGAAATATCTTACTTCCTTTTACTTAATGATCGGCTAAAATACATTTTTACAGAAGTTCCTGTCGTTTATTTCAGAAAAAATAAAACTTTGTATTTACACTTAATTCACGCTGAAGTCAATTTAAGTCGACACCAGGTGGTAGTTCTCCCTGCAATAAGAAGCGATGCCAAACCTTTAAGTTCATACGGGATATGGACGAATTTTCCAATAAAGACAATTTGTAGTAATCATTATCTCCAGTGTATATGTGTGCGTTACACTTTGTGGGAGAGTTAAACGGTAAAGAATAAATGAGAGTGATTTTAAAACCACAATCAGTCAAAACTTGCATAACAAATGGAAATAGATCCTCTGTAATACCACTACTGATAAAATTGTTCTCTTTAAGCTGAAAAACATTAGTGTGTAAGAGCTGACACAGTACAGTTGATAATAACTTTTTATGGAACTAACTCAGTGAGATTAAGTTACCTTTGTTTTGTTATTATAACTAACTTTATGAAATGTATTATTTCATAAATATAAAGAGATTTCAATATTACGATGTGACAGTGTTGCTGTAATACTTCAGTGAGACTGGTATTAAACTTTCTGTAAGAAAATATCATGACATCTTTGAACCTTTAATAGGTTAAATCCTATTGAGATTGCATGTTCATGTTAATATTAATTAAAGGAAACACATTTGATAGTAAGTAAGACTCATACAAAATTATTTTTCAGTCTATATTATTGTTAATATCAATGATTTTAAGGGGATATAAAAAGCGAAGATTTTTTATAACTTTCTGCGAGTTATCAAAAAAAGTTCTGCGTTAATATGGTATACTATATAAATCTATAAGAATATAACTTAATCAGTTATCGACTCGCAAGATTATGATAAATAATTATTGTAATATTAAGTATTATATGTTCAAACATTGAACGGGTTAACATATTTATTTTATCATTGTTGAAACGTTGTCTTGTTACTTTAAATAACAATGTTTGGTTAAATTACAACTGACTCTCTCTAAAATATTGTTATTATACCAAATGTGTTATTATTTCTTATCGTAGTGACAATTGTGTTTTGTCCCACCATACTCACAGTACAGTATCTTGACATTTTACATATTTTCGTCAGTAAGGGTGGATAAAGTCGTGTAATTGTGGGTATTGTGACTATCAGAAGGTACAACTCATCTGGAAGTATTAATGTACTTGAGTCTCTCTCTCCATCATCCTTCTGCTCATTATCTTCATATATTCCTCCAAGTTTATGGGTCTTTAGTATGGTGTGTTCTAAGTTGGTACAAACGTTCAACTCAATAATAGGTTGTTAAATCCCTAAATTATTTTAAAACTTTATTGTTTTTGCTCTATTCTTCAGTAATATCAGTGTTTTGTTGGTTTGGTTTCAGGGGTAATTTTTTTAATTAGTTGTAAAGGTTTCTGATTAAGCTTAATGTTTTCACTCCAAAGTTCAGTCATACTTCACGACTGAAAGGCAGTGACGAGTTAATTAAAGGAAGGCAGATTAGTACTGTCCAAGAGTTCCAAGGCAAATGTGGGCCTCAAAAAAGTTAGACTAGGATGCTGTAGGTAAGGAGTATTGACGAAAAAGTGAGAATTATTAGAAGGAAAATGAGATTTTTTAAAACGTTTTCTTTATTTTTGGAATGCTATTTGTAATTTTATCTTAACTACAAATGATTAACTATTTACAAGAAAGGTTTGTGTTCTTAAAATAGATTGGTTGATTTTTGAATTTTGCGCAAAGCTACACGAGGCTACCTGCGCTAGTCGTTCCTAATTTAGCAGTGTGAGCTCAGAGGGAAGAGAGCTAGTCATCACCATCCACTGCCAACTCTTGGGCTAATTTTGCATCAATGAATAATAGGATTTACCGTACATTATAATGCCCCCATGGCTGAAAGAACAAGCATGTTTAGTTTGACTGGAATTCGAACAAGCAACCCTCAGATTATGAGTCACCCGAACATGCCGGTTGACTCGTTAAAATATGATTAACAGTTAAAAATGTACATATGTAAAGATATATATACACACAAACACACATGTTTGTAGACCAAAATGTCTACTTAACATTAATGTTTTCTTGTGCAGTACAAATAATGTGCATAATGAGGGGCTCCATATTATTTAGTGTCATGAGCCCCGAAGTCTCAGAAAAGGATCTTGTATAAAGTAATCTTTGACAGCAGTCTCTTCTGATTTTTATAAACATTTAGTTTATTTATTCGATTACATACATTCCAAGTATTTTTGTGCTATTTGTATTGTCCGAGATAGTGGATGTTATATATCTGAGGAAGAAAGGTTATAAGATATAAAAGTTAAGTAAAGAGTACCGAAATGCTTTAGTTTTTTACTTCTGACCATTCTGTGTTTTATTCTGTGAGAGGTGGACATAAACTTTTCCATGTACTTTTATGCTGCAACATAATGCTTTCTGGGGAATTTTTAACTGATTTTTACTGTAATATTATACGTTTTTGTTTGATTTCCTTTCTTGCAGTTCCGTTGATATGTTTGAAACGTTGATGATGCTATCATGTACAGTTTATTTGAGAATATTTACTTTTTTTCTGAGTTGGAGACTAGTTTGACCAGTACACATTATTTAGCTTCGTGAATGTGAATTAAAGTTTCCAGCTAGAATAATTTAGATGAAGTTTCATTCAATGTTATATCAGAATTATTTGTCGATTGAGAAACACTGTTTAATTAAATAATATATGTTTCAGTCCACGAGAAGTAGCTCTGAATACATGTCAGATTTAGTTTTTAATTCTTGACGCATGTGTGGTAGTGCATTTTTGTAAGTTATCTATCATGATGTCTGAAAAATTCGTGCCACAATCTCAGAGCGACCTTTCTTTGGGACAGAGAGAATTCTGATATCTTATGTTATATTATATTGGGAATAGCTTACGTTTAGACAGTGATACAAAATTTACAATTCTACAAGAGGACTGTTTATGGCTGCTTCGTTCTGTTTCTGATATTATTTACACGTATCGTAGGTCAAGAAATGTGTAATCCTGTATATCTGATTAGCATAAGCCATGTAAGTATCTCCCTGACTTATCTTTGGAGTTATCTCACTTCACGTGTTATAGAAAGAAGGTGCAATAACTCCTGCAGTAAAAATTAATACAAGTACGACCTATGTAGTTGTAGTTATGCAAATGAAAATGTTTAACATTTACGCGATAGTTTGCATGTTTCGTGTGTAATTTTTCTGTCACTTTCTACGTAAATTTATAAAATAGTTTTTATTGTTTATCAATAATACATCAAGAAACCTAAGGAAGATTCATATTTTCAAAAGTGTAAAACCCTCCAATTGACTTCTCTTCAAGTTAACATCAGAGAGGGTTTCAGTTAGTCAACCACTGTATACTAATTCATGTATTATTTTCACTACCAAGTTACTTTCGGTTGTGTTGGGAACTTCTGTGTTTCTTACTCATATGTTTTCATCCTTGTCTTAGTATATGTTATATTTTCCGAAATTTTCAATTTGATTCACATGATATATTTGTAATTATAGAATGTCTGTAGCCAGATTGAAATACTAAGACGTGAAATGTAATAAACCAGTAATTAAGTATCTTTTTATCTGATGAGTGTGTTTATAGAGATTGCATGGCCAATGTAATACATATAGAAACAATTCATTAAAATAAGTAAGATTTTTGTCTATATCTAGTCTTAAAAGGACTGTAGTTCAAACGTCATAATTATGAAGTTTATATAAATACATGTGATTACATGGATAAAATTTCACGAAAATAGAACGTCTGTTGTGTTGACGTAACAAATAACTTAACTCTAGTTGAGAATTTTCAAAACTAATAAGTTAATTGGAAGAAATATCAATTGATATTCTTTTAGTTTATTGTTTCATACCATAGTTTTTGGGGTTATTTTCAGTGCGTAATTTTTCTTCACTTATAAGTTTGGTACTCTATATTTCCAGTAAGTTTCATAACACTAGCAAATCAAGCAATGTAACAAGATCAAGTAAGAATTCCTAACTTTTATAACACAAGTTGCAACTCTCTGCTATCCATATATGTATGCATTAGTATCTCACATTGATTTTTAAATGTTTGTTTTGAAATTTCGCCCAAAGCTACTCGAGGGCTATCTGTGCCAGCCGTCCCTAATTTAGCAGTGTAAGACTAGAGGGAAGGCAGCTTGTCATCACCACCCACCGCCAACTCTTGGGCTACTCTTTTACTAACGAATAGTGGGATTGGTAGTCACATATAACGCCCCCACGGCTGAAAGGGTGAACATAGTTTATGTAACGGGGATTCGAGCCCGCAGACCCCGGATTACAAGTCGAGTGTCTTAATCACCTGGCCATGCCGTATTTAAAAATCAGCCCGGCATGGCCAAGGTTTAAATGTTTATTTAAATATCTAGATAATATACAAATATGGCCTGGCATGGCCCAGCGTGTAAGGCGTGCGCTTCGTAATCCGGGGGTTGCGGGTTCGCGCCCGCGTTGCGCCAAACATACTCGCCCTCCCAGCCGTGGAGGCGTTATATGTGACTACCAATCCCACTATTTGTTGGTAAAAGAGTAGCCCAAGAGTTGGCGGTGGGTGGTGATGTCTAGCTGCCTTCCCTCTAGTCTTACACTGCTAAATTAGGGACGGCTAGCACAAATATGTATTTTTCAGAATTATAAAACATATATTAACAGGAGATCTCTCATTTAGCAAATTATACTATATTTTACTTAATAAAAATGTTCTTTCATTTTCAATATTTCTCTGTTACATCGTTATGTTTCATATTATGGTAACTTTTAAAGCTATTTCAAATTCGGTTAGTAATTTAGAGAACAAACACAAACAGTAACAAGTTTTCTGTGCAAAATAACTGAATAAATTTCTTGCGAAAATACCTATTATTGATAGAGGGCACTGACACTGGAAAATATAGAAGAAATAAGAGTAATGTTTATACTTTAGGATGAAAATTTCTTGAAATTAAAATAAAATGAATAATAAATAGACTGTATTTTAGCTATTTCATTCACAACTCACGACATCAAAACAATAATTGAAAGAAAGCGCAGGTACAGACATTTCATGGAAAGGATTTTTGTAAGAACACCAACGTCATAAAACTTGTAACAACTTTCTTCTTTACCTTTACAAATTTCTGTCGCATATTAAACTTCATTTAATCAAGTTAAAACACTTTGATTTTATATCAGATTTGCGCTTCTTGGGTACATCAGAAAATAACTTTGCTCCCATTACATTTAGTTCCATTTTACGTACCTAATCAAGTGTGCAAAAACAAACTGTTAAAGTGACTATTTACTGCCTACCTTTAACAGTATATAAAATATTTGCCTGTATAACTGAATATTTGAAATAAATCTGGAAGATATGACGTTCTGAATATTTCTCGATTGAGTGGATTGACGCAAACAATATATTTGTTGACGTATATTTGTTAAAACATTTTCACTGTACTCTATTAAAAATGGACTTTTTTGGTGCATCTAATTATTGAAATTTTACTTCTGATAAAATTTATTACACGATCAAAGGATTTTTTATTTTAGAAAGAACTTAAGTAGCATAAAATTAAAAGATTATCGATTTGAAACAGAAATTCAATTACACTAAAATCCATGCACGCAAGCATGACAACCATCAACCGTGACGGAACCCGTGATTCTACTCTTAGAGCAGTTTACAGGTTGTTGCATTCATTACAGGAAAATTTCTCTTAATTTAACTTTATGAACATATGAAGGCTTCCGTATTAGAACAACCAGTAGATTAATTTGTTATACAACATGAATATTCAAGTGTTTAAGATCACTCCTGCTAATTAGTAGTGTGTAATAACATTTAGAAGACCTAACAGACAAAGATATGTGTTGACTTATAATGCTTGTACCACGTAGATGTTAAGGAATATGCCATTGTAGACTTGACTGGTAGCTAAAGCTTTTCCAATAGAATAATTGCAGTGTGACAGCTCCAAGTGTAATTAGTGACGCGTTTTAAGAAAATTAAACATCAGAAGTATTGATACCGTAACAGTGTCATAATTTCTATTCTCTTAATTATTTTTTCTATTTTAATATATCGTTAAGCTGCTAAAGCGCCGCATCTTACTGAAATTTTGACGAAGAGTTAAATTGTAATTAATGTTTGCCTTGAGAACGAATTGATACAGAATAATATACTTGCATATTACTCTGAGCATATGACAGGTGGTACACATAATGTGTTGTATTATTGTTTAGGGAGATACACGCGCAGGAGGACAGGAAGATTTACTTGACAAACACATTACTACTAAGAGGTTGCTGAAGTAGCTTTTTGAAGTTAAGCACGTGTTCCACAGAGAGTTAAAGTTGGCAAAGTTCATAGTTATATAACATATCGAAGATCCATTATTCACTTTGTTACCAGAAAAAGACACAAACTATACAATAGAATTAAACTTTACAACGCATCAAACGAAGACAAACTAGTAAAAATTTCTGGACCAACAAAGTTACACGTTGACCAACAACACTTGAATATCTTCATCTAGCTAAAGAGGAAGGTCAAATTAAAACTTAACGATAATCAAACTGTAGCTTGGCTGAGACAAAAAGCAAAATATAAAATTGACTGTGTTTTTTAATAATTTCTATCAATTACATTAAACTTATTAAAATATGACTAGTTTTAGTACCATTAGAAGATCGGCCACCAACCTAGAAATGTCATATTTGATTATCCTATGCTCAAACACATCAAGTAGAACATAAATATGATATAAAATTTGCGCTAACTTGAATGTTGCGATATTTTCTGGATACTTACTTAAAGCAAGTAATAGTGGACTTTAAAGACAATCCAAGACCTAAAATACATACATTAATTTTAAATACAGTGCAATTAAAATTATAGAAAGGTGGATCGGTACTAAATAACATATGTATATGACCTGGGTTCGGACCTTGACCGACACGTCTTTAGTCTTTACCTGTAAAATGAAATAAAAAATTAATGTTCAAATAATGTTATACATGTACAGAAACATACCCTTGAAATAGCATTTTTACTAGCAGAAAAAAAGAAAATGAAATTATTTTACCAATACAAGTTGACTAATGGGTAATACTTCCAAACAAAACAAGCTACCTACATAGATCAAACTAAAATATATATATACTTAGATGATTAAATATAATGTTCAAACTATATCACTTGTAATGATTAGAATGCATTGTTTCATCAGTGGGATACACTCAATACTAATTATATTTTCGACCGTAAACCCAATAATATCTCACGTAATTTAGTCAACTCAGGATATTTAGGTTAGTCCTATGTCTATAAACTAATATTTCAGTGTGAAATAATCTTTATGATAAAAATTACAAATTTAAAATGAATGCAATGCATAATTAACATTGTAATAAAATAATAAACATTAAAGATAAGAAATAATATAAACTGATATATATATATATATATTTATGTTGATATGTTACTTGTTTTAGTCGAGACTAATTAACAACTTTCTTAAAAACATTCACGCTAAGAAAAGAAACTACTTGACTAGGTTGTCTATATCAGTGGTTCTTAACTTTTTATAAATATTGGTGTTCAGTCGTGACACAGTAAATAGTTTAGTTCAAATACACCTGTTTTACTAAAAAATAGAAAGGCTTATTGTTTAATTTTAGATATGCTCGCGATCCTTTCACATATTCTGTAAAAAACAATTTAGGGTTTTGACCGTTTGGTTGTGAAACGTGGTCTATGATACTTTTATCATATTTAAACATTCCATGAAAATAACATTTTTAAAACAAAATAAAAAAAAACTTTAACTAGGTTACATATACGATCCATATACGTGATAACACTTCTAATTTTGTGTTGAAAATCTACGGATTTCTAACACAAAATTGTTTCTTTCTTAACATACCCGTTGTTTGCGAGGAAGAAAAAAACTATTTTTAATACTTTCGCCACCACTGTTCAATGTTCGGTGTAATTATAGGGGAAGAATGACTACTAACAGATCTTATAAAAGTTAATTTATCCACATGTAAGTTTAAGTAAGTAAATTTCGTACTCAATTAGAGCTCAGATGATTTTTATGGTAAACTATACTCGTATTATGCTTTATAAATTTTCAGCCTAATTTTGAAATTGCCTTATTTTTTACTTCAATTTGGCGAATAACATAAATTAACGAGAAAGATACTGAAAATTTAAATATCAATGTAAAAGAAAAATGTTAAATATTTATTAAGTTTCTGTTGTATAGTAAAAACCTTTCTTTTTAAATATTTATTAAGTTTCTGTTGTATAGTAAAAACCTTTCTTTTTAAATATTTATTAAGTTTCTGTTGTACGAGTTGCGATATAAAGGATCGTATAGTAATAACCTTTCTTCTTTCCATCGAATATTTTCTGTTCATCTAATTATAATTTATAGAAAATGCACGTGACATATTGTTACTTTCAAGATAATAAGTTACCAGCTTCTCAACCTTCTGTAGAAATAAAATTTGCTTTTCAGCAATAAATAAACCTTTAAACAAGCGAAGATGACATTAAAATATTGTGTGTGTGAGAGTATTTTAAGAAATCATTTCAAACATATGAAATGTTCATTGTAAGGAAGAAGTGAGAGACATATTTTCTTTTCTTTGTGATAACTGCTCGAAATATGAAAGTAAAGGTGTTCCGACTTTTAAATTTCATTCATTGTCTATGACTAACAGTGAACATTGCGAATGTTCTTTAAAGAGCATATGCCAATATTTTATAATCCATTGTAAAACCAACGATACCATTGATCGAAAGAAATGGTAACTCCAAATCGTAGGAAGGCAAAAAAGTACTTATTCAAAAAATCATTTTTTTTTCTCTGAGATCGTGGATTTTTAGGGAATGTTTATTTTCCTGTCTTTTGCTTACCTGCTTGAACGGATCTTCGTTTTACTGTTGAATATGTTAAAATATCTTGCCATTTTAGTGGAATTTAAGTTAACACAGTATGTATCAATTATGATTAATGTTTTATGTATAATAGTTAGTCTAACTTTTATTTTATATAATTCATGTTTCTGTCCTAGGAAGTCAACAGACTCTATACAGTTTGATTTATTATGCTGTATAACAGATAACTATCCTTGTATATTCGGTTGACATTTATCTACAAAGAAAATATAATGATGTCACAGATTTGATTGAATTTTCACTTTCTTCCACACACACATATATAAGCTTCTTAAGATATTTATAAAGTCGTGTCTTATTAGTTCTGCCGTTCTTAAGACGGGAACTATGATATTTTTTATACCTGCGAGACTGGTTGGCTTATCACAAATATTTATTGTTTTCACGTATAGTTATTTCCATGGAATCAGGGATTATATACTATATATATATATATATATACACATATTGTGTGTGTTTGTATCATACATACCATAAGTTTACCTTTGTTACTTGTAACAACATTATATGACTAACCTACTGGTGAAAAAATCCAAATCTTACTTCTCAACCTAACTCACATTTCTCGTTATGTAACTTTTTCAATTTTTTGTTCGAATATGATCAATGTTTTATGTATTAAAGCTAGTTTAACTTATATTTTATATTATTTATGTTTCTGTCTATACACTTTTATTTATTATGCTATATAACATACGACTATTCCTGCATATTCTGGCAACAAATTTGTGACTTGTGGATGTAAATGGAATGCAGGAAGTAGCTTATTTGAATGTTACTTTGTTCACTTGCACTGCGATCCATATTTTCGAGCAACTGTGTAGAATTACGCGACAAAATGTAGATTGACATTTTGTTTATCACTTTGTGTAATTCATAAAGACGGCACTTAGTGTTTGAACTTACGGTGCCACAATATAATGCGTCGCAAATATCCTAAAACATATTTTTCTGTTACTATACTGTTTTACAAAGTATATTTAGAAGTTTTTCTGAAAATTTCTCTTTCTTCCACTCAACGTAATGGCCTGTAACCCACTATAATTGTCTCAACTGTATACCCAGAAAGCTGGTAGAATTAATTAATTATATTTTGTTATGTTGATCTCTCTCTTTATATTAACTGAAATACAAGATGCTACTTATTTTTTCCCCTGTGCAACAAAATTACAAGAGGTCATGTTACATGCATTAGATCTATCTACTTTCATTCTAGAGGACCGCTAAAGTACTGTTCCAACGTTTAGCTCGTGTGTATGAAGTGTGAATGCCTATATAGTTTATTTCTGTTTTGTATGTCAAACTATTTAAATGAAATACTCTATAATTTGGTACAGTTTAAACAACAGTGACTTCAGAAATGACAACACAATATTCCAATGTTCACGTTGGACAAAAACTCCTATACTGCAGTCAGCTTAAAACCGGTTTATAACTATACATATCTCAGTTCTGTTAAGATAATAATTTTAAGGAAGGTTCATATACATCATAAAATATTTTATTTTCTAAAAACTTAGCAAATATTTATGTACTAATATAAATGATTATTTTATTATGCAATAATATTGTTTTAAATTATTCATAAATAATGTTCAATCAAAGGAGCTATTTTCTCAAAACAAAAATTTATTATAACCTTTCACAAGAAAGTGGTTACTAATCACTTGTCAATCATAATACCACTAGTTGTTGAATACCAAGTAAGTAAAATATATGATTTGCCCAGTCTCATTACTTAGAATAATTCTTGGAAAACTAAAACGTACATGTAATTTATCAATAAATCGGTGTTTTGTTTTCAAATATATAACTGTCATCACAAGTTAGACTGTGAAACATAGTTGCTGACATTAAATCCCAAACTCTTACAAAAACTATAGAAAAATTTACTCTTTTTGACTTGCTGTTTAAAATATTTCGTTCTGCCAATGATTATCAAAATATATTTTTAGTGGATTTTTGCTTTCACATATAATTGTAAAACAAGTACTTGTACATGAATCTTATGTCCATACACTTTTTATAGTTTCACAGCAGTGTAACATTTTAAGTTAGTAGTATATTAATCTGAAGTTAATATGATGTCCACAGTTTCATATGAAGCATCATAACATGAAAGTATATGAATCTAATGATAACCCTTATAACTTCGTGTTATATTACTGTAACAGAAATCATTATAACTAGGCAGAATATAAATGTCAATCAGTGATGTCGAGAAACCCACTTGTTGAGAATTTTATATGCAAAAACGGCTCGTTTGGGTTGAGAAAATATTTTAAATAGAAAGGTGAACCTGACGATGACCGAAGAAGGTCGAAACGTTGTTCGCTCTTCTACTTAAAATATTTTCTCAACCCAAACGAGCCGTTTTTGCATATAGAATATAAATGTGTTATTGATATATTGTGTACAGTTCCGCAACTGCAGTATAACATGAGGTCTCATATTACCTTCTTTAATTGAGACAACATTCAGAATCCTTCCAGCTTAACAAAGCTGTTTATCGTTCAAATCGCTTATAATATTCTTGGATTTGAACTATTTAGTCATAATTGATGTTAGCGTTTAAAGAGTAACTGCTATGATGTTTTTGTACAGTCAGAAAAAGTTATCACTAATGTGTTTCTACTGGCATCGAATTAAGTCCTCATGTGAACTTTATTATTGTTTTATCATTATGAGGAGCCATATTATTGTATAAACTAGTAGACATAGGAATGTATAAAGTATTCCCGACTGGAGTTTTGCTTTTGATGCACCGTTTTCTACTTAAGAATTCATCTACTTTCATTTAGAATGTTTCAAAGTTACGCCAGGTTTAGTTTCGTTACAAGAATTGAGAAACAACAAAACCAAAGCCATGGATATTCTTGTTAGATCCACTGATTTGAAAGTACGTCTTTAACCTACCGATTCGCAGGCTTCTAGATTTTCTTATGCTATGGAAACACATATCTTATTTGAAAATAAATACCAACAAAAATTATTTGCCCGTGATACAATTTTAAGATGTTGTTTCTGGTGAAATGCAGAACTCACACCATCAGTGTTTGTCTGTTCCATGCTTGGTTGATATTCTATTCAGCAAAGTTTGTGTCGTGACTGTTGGCGCGTACAATAACCAAGTTAAGTGACGCTCTACTAAGCCTTGTGTCATCCTAACCTACACAGTCTATGATCTATCAGGCTGAGTAGATGGCCGACTTTTAAATGCAGGCCCACACTTCTAAGCAGCTATGTTGAACGTCGACGTCTGAAACATGTGTATTATACGTCAGAACGCACGAGGAAGACACTTTCTCTGGAAGTATTCCAAAACATGTGAACATATGTCAAAGATCATATGCTAAACCGGCTTAGCTACCTAAGCCTTTGTTAAGATAAGCGTGTCGAAATGCAATTTTAAAGAACGCTTACATAATACCTTTAAGCAAAAGCGATGCGCGTGCAACATAATAACAGTAATAATGTATGCTAAAAACTATGTACGACTTCCTAAGTTAATATACAACAACACTACTTCAACTGAGAATAAAACCACTATGACACACGTATAACTAAGTTTCATCTAAAGACACTGTTGTGTGTTCAAGTGTACTTATTGTTTCCTTCAATCATAACTACCGAAAATACATCAAATACAGTTAATAATCATTCGCGACTGGCTATTATTGATAAACACCGTTAAAATATTTATTAACATTTTGATATTATTTTCTGGCTGAACATTAGTGAAAGAATCAGTAAATACACTCAGTTAATTAAATGATCGTTGTGTTGTCACGAGCAGTCCTTCGAGCTTGTGGAATGCATTATGTGAGGCTACTTCTCAACAAAATTTAAAAACTCCTATAACATGAACATATAAAAAACAACCGTTAGACCACTTTCATTAAAAAGGACAGTACTTGTTACTTAGTGTCAGTTAATTTAAGACTTATTTGTTAAGAAGCTCGTCTCAGATCTTGTTACAATATTAAGTTATCGTATGCGACATCTTAATGATATTTGAATAAACCACGAAATAATAACAATCCCCGAAAAACTCACTGTATGATAAGACTCACTACATGATAACAACCCCCGAATAACTCAAAACACAATAAAAATACCTGAATAACTCAAAATATACTGACGAAACACATGAATAACTCACTACTTAATTACAGCACCGGAATAACTCAAGACATAGTAACAAAATACCTAAATAACTTACTATATGATAGCAAAACACCCGAATAATCCACGGCGTAATAACACTATTTGAATAAACCATGATATCAGATTAATACTTAAATTACTCGTGATATCAAAACAATACTTGAAAGATAACACCGTTACACGGTGCAGTTACAGATATTTCATGTAAAGGTTTTTGATAAGAACATCAATATTGTAACATGAGCAGTAACTTTCTATTTTACTTTGAACAGTTTCTGTCGTCTTAAAATGTATTTAGTCAAGTTAAAGCATTTAAATATTATTTCAGGTTTATGCTCATTTGGGAATTTTAGAAAATAACTCTATTCCTATCGCATTTAGTACCATTTTGCCTTCCTATCACATATGTGAAAACAAGTAATTAAAGTGAATGTTACGTTACTGTCTATCTTTAATAAGAAGGAAATAGCAAACACAAAATTCGGTATATAAGAATAGCACCATTCTCCAGCCTCTTAGTTACTTATACGAATAAATTATATATTACAGCTTATCTGAATCTACCTAAAACAAAGCTGTTGTTTTGAGTCATAATATTGATAATAAAATATGAGAATCTAGTAATATAAAAACATTGAAATGCTTGTAAACGTTATATAGGTTTAAAGCTCAATGTCCCTGTTCGGTATTTTTTTAATAGATTATTTCTTTGCTGAGTTAGCTCTCGTGTAATAATTGGCTATTATAAACACCTTTAGAATGTAGTGTTTGCTAAAATGTTTAATTTAGGGTAACGTGTTTTCTGAAAGTTTCTTCTGATGAAATAATTTCACCTAAGGTTTATATAGTAAAGCTTTCAATGAACCATTTATAAAGGCAAGGAATTAATAACCAAATGACATGATCAAACAAACAAACAAACACACATCAATATAAAATCTGAAAGACTGAGCTTGACTAACAACCCACTGGCATAGTCAAACAAACACACATAGATCAGTATAAAATTTAAAAGATTGGACTTGTCTTTCTCCAGAATGTCTTGTTTGTTGTTTTTTTTATTAACTTTTTGTGATTTTTTTGTTTTTACATCTTTAGATTTTTGTTGGAACTCTTGTTACCTCATGTATTTCGTTTTGAGATACTGGAGCGCAACAACAGTTACAACAATGATCTGAAAAAGTGAAATGAAAATCTCACAATATTGCAAGAAATAGTGTTATCACAACAGAAAATAATGTGAAACAGACTGTAAAGGAAGGATCTTTCTACTTCAACTGAGCTGTTATAATTCTCAGTTTCTATGCACAGTCACAAAATAAGTCTAAAATATTGTACGATTTAAAGTAAAGATAAAAGAATAGAATAATTAAGTCTGAAATACAACAAAAGCAAATAAAAATAAAGATTTTCCACTGATGAAAATTACCTCATACTTCGAAAGGCATCACCCATCTCTGTATTAAACGACACAAGTTCACTCAAATGACGCAAGCATAATTTATAGAAATGAAATAATAATAATAATAATAAAGAAATATAAGTTGTTGTTTTTTGCAAATTGAACAATTTCCAGTGAATAGGCTTGCAACTGCGTATATGGCCCCCCGCTAGTACAGCAGTATGTCCACGGATTTGCAACGCTAAAATCAGGGGTTCGATTCCCCTCGGTGGGCTCAGCAGATAGCCCGATGTGGCTTTGATACAAAAAAACACAAACACATACACGCAACCGCGTATATACATATATTTATAACAATGACTATACAACAGAATTTAGACATTAAATTAATCGAACAGGAATAAAGCACCACAGCTGGAGTCAGACCCCAGGATATTACTGTTAAAGAGCTTCATTGATGGTGCAAATCAACATAACTATAAATCAGTTTATCGATCACGTCTCAAAAGAAAGATTTGACACAGAATTATGCAAGTAATAAAACAAAATTGGATAGTGAAACTCTATAAAATTGATAAATACGTTTTGTTGACTGAATGGTCGAAATGGTGATTGAGTATTTCGTATCTTCATTAAAGAAAGTAAATATTAGCTGATGTGTGTAATTCAATACCTTTAAGCTCATTATACTTCAATAAGTCAAAAGTTTAATAGAAAAAATTACCCAAAGTGAATTTACTTTTTACAACTTTCAAAATACCAAAGAGCTCTTCAGTTCTTTTCTCATTGAATGTTATTGTAAAGAAGTCATATAGTATCCACGAATTTTTATAGATTAAAATACATTCTTGATGTGCAACTAGAAGTTATTGTATATATGTATTTATTACAAAACACTACAATATTTCAACTCTTCGGTTTTTCTATTCTTTATTATGACTTCAAAAATCACTCTTAAGCATGTTAGTTTACCACTTTTCAAATAACCATTAGTAATACGTATTTTTTTTTCAAAGTGCACAGTCCTGTATTAAGTTTTTATGTGCACTCAAAAATAAATTAGTTTTAATATATATATGAAATATAGTTTCCTTTCTTCTCATTCCTTTATTATGTTTCTTTTCATTAACGTTTTATTTTAATTATACCTTCTATGTTATTAAAGAAAAGCAGCTTATTTACTATTTACAGAATACACCTGGCACATTTCACTGTGATTTCAGTTTAGTTCATGACATCAACTCCAGTTGACTGTCTATGTCCTTATTTTTGACGTCAATTTTGTCTTGCTTATTTCTTTCGTATATCAGTAAAAACTAACTTTTTTACATCTCTTATCTAAATTCGTGTTTATTATTGTTTGTTGGTAATATATTCTAGGAAACTATGTTAGTTTGGGTTACTCATTACTTTTAGAAGCCAGTGCTGAGTTGCTTGTTGATACATCTCATGTCATTAATGTATAGTTACTGGTTTATGTTACGTATTTCTAATGTTATTGTGATTTTCTTATCGATAATGCGTACTTTTAAGGTTGGTTCTGAATTTTTTATTAACACTCCATAGTTCTATTAATATTGAATTACTTGTTAAAATTAAATATTTCTGAGCTTCCAACTGATGCCACTAATTACTGAGGTTGGTTTCGAGTTTCTTCTCAATACTACTCATTCTTGAGGTTACATAATTTTCAGAATGGTTTTGGGTTGCTTGTTGGTGCTATATATTTCTAATATTGTGCGTTGTTTCCTGATGCTACGCAGTTTTGATATTTTTGTTGGTTTTCTGTTGATTACACGTAATTCTGGGGTAAGTTGCTTATTGCTTTTTTGGTATTAGTTTTGAGTGGTTTCTTCCTGATACATATTTATGATGTTAACGTGTGGTTGCTTGTTGTTATTACAAATCTCTGATATTGATTTTGGGGTTGTTGAGTTACGTTGATTATAATTATATATGTTTGAAAATATATTTCTTGAGAGCATGTGATGTAATATACAACACTTTATCACTTGCGAGTTTCAAATTCAAATATTTCAATACATTTTTGTGTCTTTCTATGGAAAGATAATGCGACAGAATTGCTGTATTTTTGGTCGAAGGCTTATATTTTTCTTGTAATAAGCACGCAGAGGTTATCACAATACAAAATGCCGTAAAAGATAATTTTGATATTATACGCAGGCCTGGCATGGCCTAGCGCGTTAAGGCGTGCGCTTCGTAATCTGAGGGTCGCGGGTTCGCGCCCGAATCACGCCAAACATGCTCGCCCTCCCAGCCGTAGGGGCGTTATAATGTTACGGTAAGTCCCAGTATTCGTTGGTAAAAGAGTAGCCCAAGAGTTGGCGGTGGGTGGTGATGACTAGCTGCCTTCTCTCTAGTCTTACACTACTAAATTAGGGACGGCTAGCACAGATAGCCCTCGAGTAGCTTTGTGCAAAATTCCTAAACAAACCAAACCAAAAGATTATACCCACAGCTTTAAATTCGTGGTCCCAGATCTATCCGTCTATTAGAATTTGTCAAATTAAATCAAGCTATTTACTTTGTATAGTAGTGTGACTAGTTAACCCAGTTCGTCATCTTTACCCAAGACAAACACAGCGAAAACAACTTCGCATTAAGAGAGCGCCTGGCGCCATGATAACATAGATAACTAAAAAAAAAAAAAAAAAGTGTCATACGTCACTCTGCGATTTTATGCGATTTCTTTGCAGTTTTGCACAAGTCGGTCAAGAGAAAAATCCATTAGCTCACATTTTCAAGAAATCGTTGTCGTCCCATAGCATTCTTAAACACGGTGATGAATCAGACTTCGACAATAATGATTTCTTTGTCCCTTTGTTTGACTGACACGTTCCCTTGTTGTTGTTTTTTGTTTTATAATCATCACCATTTTACATCCTAACTTTGAAAGGTCTGTAGAATGTAATGTACGTCAGTTTACTGCGTCAGATAAAGTTATTAAGTGTTCATTCACCAATTACTACAGACGTTCACGTGCATATTTATTGTGCGAGAGTTGCTTCCTTATCTTGGCAGTTGCCACATTCAACAACGGAGGTACATAATATGTAAGAATGTGAGTTATTGTAAATTGTGTAACATGACGATTTGCTGGTCAAGCTCATGTACAGAGTTAAGTATCATGACCGCAGATAGCCAGACTCTTCAACATCCACAAACAAAATTATACCTTGTCCTTTCAGACTGAAAGAATTTTAAATAAATAAAAAAATCTAAATGCGTATTTTTTTCTTATCTCCTATTGCTTGGCATAAAAATGTGAAAGCCTTTATTCGTTAAATCTACGAATTTAGAACAATTCATAGGAAGTATAAAAATGGCATGTGTGTGACTATATAAAGTAATTTTCTACATTTCTAGCAAAATATGAAAAGTTCCAACACCTCTTTCGAACTCTAAGTCTTATGCCTGCACCTTAAGAAGAAATTTTAATATATCTTAGCGGGTTTGTATTTTTACACTAAATTGTATTAATTGAACTATTCGTTTGATCAGTCTTTATAAAATAAACTGAGTTCTTATTTTAAAGTACTGCACTTGCAAGTTCGCCCGAAAGATCTGACGTAGACGTCAAATGCTTGTACTGTTTTGTCAGAAGTAAAATCAAAACCTCAGCCAAGCTTCAGACAGATTTAGGGCAACAAAAACATCAAGGAGTGCTATTTTTACATCTATTGTTGGCACTTACTAAAATTTTTTTTTGTGTGAGTACATTAAAATAAACGTTAAGGAAATATTTAACATACTGAATAGCCTGGCATGCTCCCAGTCAATTCTAAATTGACAATTAACGAAATCCATATTATTAACAGAAATATAAAACATTTTTTTTTTAAATCGATGAAATAATCGGTCATATGAAAGGTATTACTGTTATGAACACAGTCGTATTTTTATCTGAAACATAAGTTTCAGTAAATACAATTTTCAATTTTTAGTGTAGTAAGCATTGCATCTTTTAACAATAGAACAACCATTATAAAAACCGTTTTTTATGATAGAATTGAAGTCATTATAGAAACATTAAAAATAGACTATTTGTAAAATCTATTTTTGAATATTTTTTTAATTTTTAGATCTATGTAGGCTTGATGATTTATGAAACCAAGATGATTTTAATTTCCATGGTATTACTATCCCATTTGATGGATTTTAACAAATATATATATGTATAAAATATTTTACTAGTAGTTAAGTACGTCGTAGTTATTAGTATGCAGTAACTGGTCATTTCATATACATATATACATGTACGATTATGATAAGTTTGTCTCATTATTTTCCTGATAGAATGGATACCCGTCAAAGTTAAAATGCAGCATTCTGAAATCAGAATATTCGATAATAACATTCGAATATACCATGTGTGATATTAGAGTTTATAAAACAGTGAAGGAACCTATAGATTCATTATTCTACCTCTAACAGTCTTCACTGTTGGAACAAAACAATTAAGTTGAAGTGTTTCATGTGTTTTCTGTAAATGTTCACTTTATCACACGTGCACAAAACAAACGCCCCTCATCAGACCACATCACACGCTTCATGACATTTAGTATCTATAATTTGCACTCAAGACATTTCTAAAGCCATGCTGTTGTTGCTGTTGTTTCTACTGAAATTAAGAAACGTGGTTTAGGGATTGGTTGTCTTGTGGCGGAAAACAACTAATCACCGAACCGCGTTTCTGCTATGTAAAACGCATGGTTAAAGTCGAATTCTAGTGACTGTTGAAGAAATAATTCGATTGTGACATAGTCTGATGTTTGTTACATTTTTAAAAGTTGTGCGCTGTTTGCTTTTTATTGTTGGTATTATTCGAATTGTATGAGAAATGTCTTTAAAAGTAGCTATTCAAAGAAAGTCTTTGGCGCTCCAACTAAGACGAATATCCACTAATAAGCCCCCTTGAAAGTCGGAAATATTTTTGCTCTTAATATAGTGGCTGATAGTGCAGCAGATAGCTTATAACTTTAAAAAATGAGTAGGTTATAATATCACCAGAGTCACTGTTTAAGTTAGGTATCAGTCTGTTACAAAAATACGCTGTGTTCTTTACCGTGATACATAGAAACAGTCATTTTACCTAATTAAGTTTGAGACGAGTGGCGTAACTTTAAATAACCAAGATAATGTATGTTATAAATCTGCAATATCGTAGTTGAAAAAAATTGGAATTTCATAGCAATCGCTGTCAGAAAATGGAATAAATAACCAGAAGTTAAATAACAGAATTATTATATTCTGACTTTAAATCTTTTACTGACTCGTTTATATACAAAAACCTTCCCAATGCCTGATCTACCGTTAGATATATAGTAAAAAACAAAGAAAAATACACATTTTATTTTTAATATTTTACTAATTACTCCAAACTTAGAACAGGTGCAGTTCGTGTGAAATCAAATATTTTGAATACGAAATTTAAGACTTGGCACCTTTATCATTGCCACCATAAGATTTTAAAATTACGTTAAACATTATGAAAGAAATTTGGGGCAGGCTTCAAAAAGGAGAGGAAGTGACAGAAATGATATCCAATAAAGTATTGAAACAGGATTAAGGTGTGTTTTTTTAATCAGTAAAAGGTACAACATATAAGGTTAACTAGTTATAATTATCCTAACTGTTCATACGGTACATTGGAATGTAAGATATATGCCTCGTATAAATCATTTTAAAAAAAAAGTTTTATTGGATACTTGAATATAAATTGAAATTTCGGTGCACCTCGCTGGTTGAAATTTTGGGCAGGCATATCTCGTTACTTTTATATTACTATGACAGAGTGATTTAGAGTAAAATTTCATGTACCTAAACATACCAGAATTGTTGTTTTCCAAAATCATTCTTTATTAATAGCGAATTATATGAGTAATATTTTGAGGTTGATCTACATACACTATAATTAGAATGTTTGTATGTTTCATATTTCCACGCAAAATTACATAAGGACAACTGCGCTGGCCGTCCTAAATTTTAAACATATGAACAAATGAGAATGGATTTAACCACTATCACCCACCGCCAACTCTTGGACTACTCTAATCGAATAGTGGGAGTTCACCATCGCTATTATAATATTTCACATATATATATAAAGTATGGAGAGCGACTTTCCAGCCACAGACACAAACTGAGGACAGGTGGTTCGCAGTAAGCCATTATGCTACCTCCGGTATTAATAATTAGAAAACTCTAGAGCTATAGTATTCTAACAAATAGACAATATTATCATATTATACTTAGAGAGAGATTAGGATAGGCGAATGAGCCATAAGTGCAAGTGTAGCCTAGTACGAGACTGTGGATCTAAGAGCTCAATGTGTCTGTTCCGTTATCACAAAATAAAAATCGTGTTTTGAGCTTTGGAATAAAAAGTGTCGTAAGGATGACTGTCAACTACCAGTAGTGGGTGAGATAATAACAGCTGTTGACTGATTAGTTTCCCTTTAATCTATCAGCTCAAAATTAGTGATGCCCAAGAAGATGAATAAAGTATTGTACTGATGTAAAGAATAGCACTGTGGGCTAAGTGCGTGCGGCACAGCATCCCAAAAATTGTTCCTAATTCAGTAAAGGTTGGACAGAGAAGTTCTATATAGAGAAAGGTATTTACCAATACCATAGTGACGTCATTCAGAAAGAGGTAACATAAAGCAATATACACGTGTGTCCATGTGCATTCATCGGGTATCTTTTTATTAGGTCTCCGTGAGTTCAACCACTGTGCTTCCATTCTGAGCTGTGATTAATGTACTTTTCTCCTTCTCATTGGAGCCTCCTTTCGTTGGCTTTAATCAATAGACAAGAAAACTTAGAGGAATGACTGTCAGCAGCAGAAGCAGCTAGAGTCATAAAACGTTGATCGATCAGGATGGAGCGGGAACTATAACAACAAGAAACAATAGAGCCTTCTGTACGTCTGTATATTTATGAGTTTTATTGGTCTATTAAATTCGAAAATTTAAAGGTTTATTAAACCCCCAGGTCTGCAGAAAGTTTCATTATTTCCTGTACATTTTTGCGAGTTATTTTAAAAGACGCAAAGATTCATTCAAGAGCGGAGTTTCCGTTCAGTAAATAATTGAAGTGGAGAATATAAGTGAATAAAAATAGAGTCAGACGAATATATGTTGTTTTTCCCCAGAAGGAGAAGCAATGTTAAAGCAAGTAATAAATGTAGAGTTTTACATTCCATCAGTGAGTTATATGGGTTATCGAGTTTTTTCTTTCCAATTTTTTTTACTGTTTGTATGTGGAATTTCCCAGAATGAGAAAGATTGGTTTATGTTATTATTTTCATAAAAAACGAATTAAACTAATGCATGTTATTTAGAAGCTTAATAAATATGGGTCCAGCATGGCCAAGAGTGTTAAGGCGTTCGACCTGTAATCCGAGGGTCGGAGGTTCAAATCCCGGTCGCACCAAACATGCTCGCCCTTTCTGTCGTGAGGTGTTATAATATGACTGTCAATCCCACTATTCTTTGGTAAAAGAGTAGCCCAAGAGTTGGCGGTGAGTGGTGATGACTAGCTGCCTTCCCTCTAGTCTTACACTGCTAAATTAGGGACGAATAGCGCAGATAGTCCTTGAGTAGCTTTGCGCAAAATTCCAAAACAAACAAATAAACAAATCTTTCTATTCTCACAACAAAAATAATTTTTTCTTTGCCAACTTCTATTTTATTATTTTTTCCCCAATCCACAAAATCCGATTTCTGCTATGAATGTTCAAGTACGTTATATATATTTCAGGTTTTTTCTATTTCAACTGAAAGGCCCACTGCTGTTACAGCGGTAACTATCCGAATTTACAACGCTAAAATCAGGAGTTCGATTTCCTGCGGTGGACTCAGCAGATAGCCCGATGTGGTTTGTGTATAAGAAACAGTATCATAAATCAACACCTAATGTAAGTGCGACTTGCGTAGAGAAAGAGAACGTACAAAAACATTAAAAGCTTATCAAACCTATCACATTTATTATTAATGTGCCTATTTTGGGTGTGATGCAACATGTCACATCTTGTTACCAGGTGTAATATATACATGTATATGTGCCCCAATTTTTGTCACTCTTATGTGTTCCCTTAACTTTTCACACCATTGTCTGCTTAGTTAGTAGATAAGAAAAATCTGTTTTCTTAGAATGTTTGGTAATTTACAGTAACAATACGAAGTTTCACGAATTCGTTTTTATTTTGGACGTTGTTTATTTTTCTTTGTCTCATTGATGTCAGGTACAATTTTCATATGATGAACGTTACAGAGAACTACATTACCAAGATCGAAATTCAGTGTCCCCTGCTATTTGAGGAGGACCTAAGGTGAAG
The DNA here is from genome assembly GCA_011833715.1 of Carcinoscorpius rotundicauda. Classification (NCBI taxonomy): domain Eukaryota; kingdom Metazoa; phylum Arthropoda; class Merostomata; order Xiphosura; family Limulidae; genus Carcinoscorpius; species Carcinoscorpius rotundicauda. The sequence goes on along the minus strand of CM022395.1, from coordinate 38,838,349 downwards.
TCATGACGAAGGACCTGAATTGATCAGTTTTAGTCACAAAAAGCGGAAGTTGTGTACTAAGTATCAGTCTCTCAAAACTGTTACCTTTTCTGGATGTAACATCTGAGTCAAAACCTTGTAACGCTATTGAAACTTAAAACAAAATAAGAAATAAGCATGAGTGCAGGTAAAGTTCGAAGAATAATGAGTCATTATGAATAGTTATAAAATGAGTTTTGCGGTTACTTTTAATTTGTTAGTAAGCATCATCTATATATTTGGGGAGGTATGAATTAACGTGTTTTGCTTTTGTGTTGTTACTTTTTCCTCCTGACCAGATCTACTACTCATTATAAGTTTATGTATAGCAATCAAATATTTAACTAAGAATATAAAAATATATCATAGTGTTGATGAAAATATAATATCTTTAATGGTAAATTTCTCAGTGATTATTCGCATGTCTTCTGTGAAAATGTCATTCATTCATTAGTGGAAAATACGTATTTTATTTCATTTTTTGTACGTTCAGAGTTTTCACGGGTTTCTGACATGACTACAAGCTATTCTTATTTGAAGACATATTAATTTGCGAAACCTATTATGCGTCAGAAAACGTCGTGTTTGTTGCCTTTTATAAATAAATTAGGAAGTAATTTTACACATACTATTTCAAATGCATTATTTTGGCCAAACGTGAAGGCAATTCGCTGTTAGTAAAGCGCTAAAATACTTTTGAAAACGTTTCATGGTACACGAAACTGTAACTGAAAATACTTTGCGGAACAAACTTAACAGTACACTCAAGTCTCTACTATCGCCTTAATTTACTGGGAGACCTTGCATGACTCAATTCCACTGGTATTATACCGTATTCAGTTAGCGTGCGTGGCCGACAGATTAGAGGATCGATATTAACCTCATTACTGTTTTCAGTTCACTTGCCTTCATGTAAGGGCCTCTGCTATTATCTTTTTTGAATTAAACTCATCAAAAACGCTGACACAATATTCTCCTTGGGATTCTTCGCATGCCTTATCCTTCATGAATGAATGGTTTCTTACATAATGTTTTATGTATATCATATATGTATATATTGGACAACCATTCTTTTTGCTACTTTGCACCAAAATAAACAGCACAACTAAATTAAATGCAGTAAAAATACCAAAATTAGTTGTGAAAATTTAGTTACACTTATGAAATAACTTGACATCTAATATGCATCGTATTTACATTTTTAAAACAATAAGTCACTCTTTTAGAGCGTGCATATAAACAATACTTTAAACTTCCAACTCCCTTATTTTGCAAATACCGCCTCTCTATATAACACTGTGTTCCGGTTTACAACTTACACCAACACAATACCACCCTGTAAGTGTTAAAAGTAAAAAAAAATGCTGACGTTAAAAAAGTACTTCCAACTACTTCGAATATGGATAACCCACATTCGTCATAGACGTACTACTTGTTAAAATATCTGATGACCAGGTTACTGTAAGTGTCACAGGCATGCTACAGTCTGTTAAAATGTGTATGCTGGGTACACTAGGACATTTTCGCCACACACATACCATTTCATGTTAAATTATGTGTTGGCCAGAGCACATTGGTGTGCCACAGACATGCTTATGTTATTGTATTAGTTTGCTGACCTCCTGAAAAACACCCCTAGAACGAGTGTTTATACAAGTGATGCCTTTAAGACTAGTAGGGGGTGGTTAGAAAAATTTAGGAAGAGAAGTGGCATACATTGTGTGGTGAAACATGGGAAGAGTGCCAGGCAGAAACAAACCTCATTAGACAAATTTTTAGTGAGAAATAGGTCCAATGAGTCTCAAGCAGGTTATAGCCGTGCAAAGAGACAGAAAAGAGAAAAAAACCCAAAAGGAGAGTGACCTGAAGTTTTTATGGAAGGTGACTCCACTTCCAAACAATAATAACCCTCCTACTCTCCATGTTCTTCATCAACTTTCACTTATGCCATCAGCTCTCCTAAACACAGGTAAAGTGCAGTTAAATTTTCATTTATTGTTTATAGTTTTTGTGGTTGGCTTTATGCATGCAAGTATTGTTATACAGGTATAAATAAGCAATATTTTTACTTAAAATGCTTCATAATGCGTAATTTTTGGAGGTCTGTAACGGATTAATTTAATTTACAGTATTTCTTATGGGAAAAATTGATTCAGTTTTCGAACAGCCTTCTGGAACGTGAACCTGACGATGACCGAGGAAGGTCGAAACGTTGTTCGATTTTCTACGTAAAATATTTTCTCAATCCCAATGAGCCGATTTTACATATGCATTTCTCTACAAGTGGGTTTTCTCGACATCACTGATCATTCATTTTAGTTTAGTTATCTTCATATGACTTAAAACCTATATATTCATCCACCCACTTTCCCATACAACACAGGTATTGGCTGGTGTGAAAGTGATACTTTCGAAAATAGAAGACTATTTTCAGAGTTTGACTATAAAGTTATGTAAGAAACGGTTGAACTGAGTTTCATATCTTAGAAAAACTTCATTTCCTTTGAACAGTCGTTATGTAACGCCACAGAACAAAACCATTAATAACAAAGAGAAACGACAATAGTGATGGAAAAACAATTTTATAACTTATAATGACAATGGCATTATAAAAAATCATATTGAAATGTTTACCCCGCATAATTTTGGAAATGATCAAATTTGGAAGATTTTATTTTGTTTATGGTTGAACTCAAACTATTTACTGAAAGTTGATAATCTGACTTGTCCATTTGTACAAATGAGCTTAGAAAACTTATAACAAATAAACAAAGTTATGTAATTCCAAAAAATTCTTCATTATAATAGAATACTGTCAGTTTGTAATTTTTAAGTAATAGAAAAGTAAAATTATGGAATACAGCCTTTCAGTAAAACAATTTAAATTTTAAGGTTTGTGTTAAGATATTTAATTTCCTTGTTAAAGTAGCACAACTAGTGTATAAACACCATTTAAGATTAAATGCAAAAATTTTGCGATTATGATACACAGTTTTCATTTTTCAACTAGTTTTTTAAATATTTTAAATTAAATTTCTCAGGAGGCCCGGCATGGCCAGGTGGTTAAGGCACTCGACTCGTAATCTAAGGGTCGCGGGTTAGAATTACCGTCACACCACACATGGGGGCTGGTAAAAGAATAGCCTAAGAGTTGGCGGTGGGTGTGATGACTCTAGTTTTACACTACCATATTAGGGAAGGCTTTGCTCGAAATTCAAACTATTTCTCAGAAAACATAATTTTAAGTGTACTGTTAAATGATGCAAAGGCAAATTAAAATACAGGTAGGCCTAAAATTGATTTTTTCATGTATTAATTGGTTGCATTAACTTTTAAGACTTTAATGGATGATGGTTCACATCTTTTAAACGTATGTCTTGGTAAGAGTATCAGATTTCTTTTCTTCTTTTTTGGGAGGAATACTATAAAGTTTCAAACATATCAGTAAAGTCTGTTCATTGGTATAACGACGAATAACGTAATCAAACAATTATCCTTAGCTAAACAAAATACGAGTTACTTTAACAAAACTTTATCATTTTGCATTGAGCATTGATTCCTATAGTAACATAATTGCAAATGAATATAACGTAGGTTTCCGACTTATAGGATATCAATTTTGTTGCATTGAATAACAAAAAATTTATGTTAATGAAATATTTTGCTAGCACTAGTGGAAATTTATTGAAGAACGATTTCTAAAATGTAAAATGAAATGTTTTTTCAAACGGTTTCACAACTTTTGATGACGAGAAACCCACTTGAAATAAAAATGTATCTCAGAACGCCCGGTAAGGGTATTGACACTTTTGTCAATAATCCATAGAACAACGTTTCGACCTTCCTAGGTCATCTTCAGGTTAACAAAAGGTCGAAACGTTGTTCTCTGCATTATTTATGAAAGTGTTAATACCCATACAAGCAGTTTCACAACTTTCACTAAAGAAACTTATAGAAACGAGTTGAATTAGAGTAGACTTACCTCAGCAATCAAAGGCAAATCCCAGAACCAACCGAAAAAGAAAATTGCAGTGAAACGTTTTTTGCAAGATTTTTTTTCATTTATGAAACTCTTGTATCCTGCGTAAAATCTAAAATGTCTATGATTGTATTATCTACTTGCACGTTTTGTGAACATTTTAAAAACAAACTGAAACATAAACGGGTTAACTTTAGACTTACTCTTCAGTCACGATATTTTGTTTCCGAACTACTGTGTAATAGTAATACTTTGATAAAAGATAAGTACTCATACAGAAAATGTTATTTTTAAAGGGTTGACTTGAACCTAAAATACTCAGAAACAATTCACCTCTATGTAATATTCGTTATATAAGGTAATTGATCAAAAACAATGATGGGTTGGGATCGAATCCCCGTCACATCAAACATGCTCGCTATTTCAGTCGCGATGACGTTATTATGTAACGGTCAATCCCACTATTCGTTGATACAAGACTAGTCGGCGATGGATGATGATGACTAGCCAGCTGCCTTCCCTCTAGTCTTACACTGCTAAGTTAGGAACGGCTAGCGCAGATAGCCCTCGTGTAATTTTAAGTGAAATTCAAAACAAACAAACAAACAAACTTTCTGGGTTTAGAATGACATTAAACAAATAAAAAAACATAGTGAAAAGTACTTGTGTATTATATTAACATGAGTCACAACCAACAAAATATCCTGTAATTTAAACGCTTTTGGAAAACACCCGTCAGCTATTAGATCGTTAGCTGTACAAATATCACATGAATGAAGCCCTTCAGTTATCAGGTTCTGTGTTCCACAAATATCGTGTAGTAGTATAACGCCCATCAGTTCTAAGGTTCTTTGCTCTACAGATATCAAGTAATGTAACTGAGAATAGTATATCAGACTGACCCAGCTTAAACTCCGTTTCCTTGTTATATATTTATATATTCATATTAACGTAATAACAAACATCCGATATAGTTCACTTTTATTAATATCAAAATCATACTTTATTTTAATATTAATAAAAATTATTTTTTTTAAAAATATGAATATGTATGTGTTTACAAAACAATCGAACTGAATGTAGGATAACAATGACAGAAAAATGGCCCAACCTGTTCAACACAATGACAGAAGATTTGATATTATTACCAGTAACTGTCATTTCGCCTCTTCTGCTGAAGACCTGGCATAGTTATATATTTATACTCTACTTTATATAAAGTTGTATTTATACTCTAGCTAACTGGAAATTTCTCTAATTCTTATTTAAACTTTACAGATGTAAGTTTATTGTTTTAGGCAGATACTTGTGTTATATTTTCGTTTATTTTGCGTTTTTGCATTAAAATAATGAAAAATGAACCGTATTCCATAAAATCATGTAACAAAAACCGCATGGATTCAGTCAGACATCCGTGAATATGAGATGTGAGAAAAAATTTTTGTTTTTCGTCTTTATATAATACAAAACAAAAATAGCAGCTATTTATCAAAGTTACCTCAGATACGTTTTAGCTAATTATGAGATAAATCTTAATTAATTATCAGAATAAAGATATTTACGAAGTTCCTCATTTGGAACTTGCAAAACAGTTTTAATGAAGATAGTGTCTCAACATTGAGGAGTTCTCTACATATTTAATTCTCACATTTTTAGTTGTACTTATCGCGATAAAATAAGAGTGGAAAGTTCAGAATAATGCTAAGTTTTATAAACCATATTCTAAATCAAACCGTAATTTCGGGATGTTTCCATCTATTGTTCAACAATGAAAGATATGTTGAACTATAATTCGATCGCGTTGCCTGCTCTTTGTCAAGCTGCCAAGTCTTCCTTATCAACCTTAACTATAAAAACCATGTCTCCAGCCCGACTGGCTATATATATATATATATATATACATTCATACAAGCAAGGCTTCATTGTTGTACCTGAACTCTCTGTCATTTATGTTATTTTTGTTAACTCGTTTTTTTTGTTCTCTGTTTTTTCCATCGTGTGCCTTACTCTGCATATTTTCTTATTGTGATTTGCTGACGGTGGTATGACAGAATGTTAAAACACAACATTGGTTAGATGGTTCCATGGTTATTTCTTCCTCTTGTCTGACGCAGAATGTTTTGTACAATACTCTATCTGTATTTCAATCATCTCTGTTTCTGACAGCTATGAGACACTCAGTACTAGCTCTTTCAATATTCTTTGATCTTACCGTAAGCTTTGTCAAATATAAATATACTTTCTGACCTACGTGTTCTTAGGGTGATTTTGATCATTTTCAACTGTTATAAAGTCATGGTGAAATCTCACAGACATGTTTATTTAATAAATAATTTTAATTTTGATTACCCGATTTATTTTTCTTAATCCTCTTCCTTCAAGAATAGAATAATAATAACGAATCATCTTAAACACATGCCTTTCACACGAATATTTGCTTTATCTTTTTCGTTAGTGAATGAATATTATAGCTTCGTTGCTTCATAGATTGCCAAATGATCCCTCCTCCAGTCACCATCTTCTAGAACTATTCTTCCCCTTATATTCGGATTTAAGTAGTGAAATTAACTTGATTGCATATTTTCGTGGGTGGACGATAGTTGGATTTCGAAAAAAAAAAATACAATAAAGGTTATCAACATATTAGGTTCATAATTTATTCTATTTGATTAGTATGCCTTAACTGGTTGACTTAGTTTTTCTTTTTTTTGGGGGGAGGTGGGAAAATAAGCATATTTTTGTAGTTGAAAACATACGGTTTGTTGCTGTATCTTGTAAGTACCACAATGTTGAAGTTATTTCCAAAGTTTAAACTAATCTGTTCATTTATTGTTATACGCGCACCACAATGTCTTCTACGTTATAAATAATTATGTATTGACGATTCGTCTAGCCAGTGTTTCAACCAATTAAAGTATTTAATATAAGTTTTTGATTTAAAAAAAAGATAAAGGGAAGAAGAAAAGATTGAGAAACACTGATTATATTTAAGGTAGTTTGTTTAACTTCTTCCACAACGACTGTGTTTCTACTGAGCTGTGAATATAAGTTTCACAATACACATTTTGTCAAAAAACTTCACTCTGAACTTTGGAGCCGTGGTTATGCTAGATGAGTGATGGTAATATCTCATTATTCTGTTGTTCAAGTGAAGAACAGTGCTGGTGGTGGATGCTCTTGAATAGATGCTTTTCTTGTAGTTTATCAGTTTAAAATCATATAGTCCTTGTGAAAATATTTTCATTTCACACAACGGAAATAACACTCATCTGATTCGGGTTAGTAGTGTACCTTTACAATATAGATTACACTCACCTGATTTGGGCTAACAGTGTATCTTAACAATACAGATCACATTTACCTGATTTGGGTTAGCAGTGTATTTTTACAATATAGATCACATCCACCTTATTCGAGTTAGCTGTGTATCTTCACAATCTACAGCCCCCAAGTGGTACTGCGATATACCTGCGGACTAACATCGCTAGAAACCAGGTTTCAATTCCCGTAGTGACCAGATCCCTGATAGCCCATTGCTTAGCGTTGTGATTAATGTTAAAGCAAAACGTGCAATATAGATACTTTATTTTAAAAAGAAATAATAAAAATGAGTATTGAATACAGATAGGATTTATTAATAAGTTAAGTTGCACTCATACAATTCTATGTTGAAATAATGTGATCATACGCACTCTATTATATCTCACTGATTAAAACTACCAAAAGCTTTAGTGAATTACAGAAAATTATTTCGAATACAAAATTGTGGAAAACACTCTGAAGATAGAATGAAAATCGTTTTTATAAACAGCAAACATATTTGGGATTTAGATTTTTCATCGTTTCTAGACTAATTAGGTATATATACCAAACCTTGGTAGACAATTAAAAAACAGGTACGTTTACATCGCCATTTTGTAACCTAAAAAGTGGTAGAAAATATCCTTTTTCACTCCTTCGTTTTTATATATTCTTTTTAAAGCTCTCTGTGGCGTTCTCACAGATACGAGACAATCTGAGATTGCTTTCTTGCAATTAAATCTTATTTATCACCTTTTCGGTTCCTTTAAATCTTTTGGCAACACGCGGAAGAGAATTGAAAATTCAGAACCAATATAATAAAAAGTATAATATCAACCTCGCTGCCACACAATCGACTTCTAAGGATTTTTGTTTCTGTCGAATTTCGCGCAATGATATACGGGAGCTATCTATCTGCTCTATAATTTTTGATGACTAGAGGAAAGACAAGTCATTACCAGTTTCATCCACATTACTCTTGTCAGACCAAGGAGAGGAATTTGATAATTTTTCTAATAACGCACAAACGGCCTCAAAGTGCAGAGCGTGATTTTTTTTACGGGAACGGGGCTCAAACCATGGATCTTGTATTTAAAATTCGGCACTCTAAGCACTTGTTTGCGTTCAGCGCAAGTATTTCAAAATTATTTTTAATTACCAATATCCTTTCACCTTTGAAATAATACAAAGCTACTAAGCCAAGAAAAACAACAACACCAGATTTCTAGTCTTTTAAAGTTATTTTTAATTGTTAGTTCTTATTTCCTTCGACCTTATCTAATAGTTACCAAGCCCAAAACTGAACGATATCTCCTAGCGTGTTACAATTATATTTTTTTATGATTGAAAAGTCTTTCTATTTATGAGGTTAAATCATACCTTCGTTGCTTTTTGTTTCTCTCATTTTGTCTTAATATACTTAGTGGTGAAAAATGAGTAGACTCATTACTATTCAACAAAGCATACAGCACGCTACAGCACTCGACGGTGTCATTTTTAGTCGCAGGTTAGTGATCGATGATGACTTGGTAAAACAAAATTAGGTGCATATCTCAAAAATCTGAGATTTACAGTATTAACTACACGAAGCGCGCGTTTTTACTCAGCCTTAGAATGGAATATTGAATTTAATCAACCCTCAACACATGATAATAAGGAGTCGACTGATAATGTATTCCGCGTTTATTTGTTTTATCTGAGAAAAGGTAAATTAACAGTCGAAATATAATTTTGTTTTTGGCTTATTTCATAGGGTTAGACTGACATCAAAAAAGTTATTGCAAAAAATGTATTGAGCCTTAGTGAAGACGGTCATCAAGCTGTTTTCAGTTGGAATTCAATGCAACAAAAATATGTATTATATCGTTATTAATAAGTAGGTATGACTATATTTAATTAAATAATTTAATCGTCAACTTGAAATGCGGTAAACGTGGTTGCTGCTCAGGTAGCCAGAAATCCTATTATTTAACAATTTGATCTTGAGCTGTCATGGACAGGTGATTAAAACGCTCAACTAGCAATTTGAGGATTACGGGTTCGAATCCCACTTGCATTAAACATGTTCGCCCTTTCAGCTGTGGGAATCATCATAAGTGTTGATCAGTCCCACTATTCGTTAGTAAAAGAGTTCAAGAGTTGGCGGTGGGCGGTGATGACTAACTGCCTTCCTTCTAGTCTTACACTACTAAATTATAGATGACTAGCGCAGATAGCCCTTGTGTAGCTTTGAGCCCAATTTAAAACCGAATACTTTGACCTAACGTCACAATATAACTGAACTAATTTCTGGCATATTTATTCATTTTTATTTTCACTTACTTATCTAGTCTAAATTTCATATCAAAGTAATTATAAATGCACAGAATGATGTTTCTAATTCTTACCCTTATTATTTATAGCTCCTTGATGCTTTCCGATACGCATCAACTATTGTCAGATATATCCAGACAGCCTTTATGCACCTGTTACTCAACACAGTAGTTTTTCTGACGTCTTGTATACCGTTTGTGTAAGTGTGGATGGGTGTGTAATATGTCATGATTACTGTGTATTATTATACCACTTAGTCTGGCAACTCGCCTGGTAACTGGACGTAGTTGTTCTTATCCTGGCAGCTGTGCTAACCTATCCCGGTAGACCCTGTCGTGATTTATGTTGCTGTTCTCTGAACCCGGAACATTAATTACTGTACAGGTCGACCTGCTCACTCACTTTGAGCTGATATCTTGTTTATTTCTATATTCTGTAGTACGTGACCTTTGCCCTGCCTGCTCCTTCCACCACACTACCAGCTATGGCCACCGTAGACTCTGAATCCTTGTCCAGTGATGGCCCTTCAGTTACTCTAACTATACGATTGATTATGCAAGGGAAGGTGAGTGGTGCAAGGTTTAATTATATCTTCGTTTAGTATTTGTTTTGTTTCTTTTTGACAAATGTGTTCATTATCGTACCAGAGTACAAAAGCATTCTGCTAGGTTGGAGGAAGCAAGTCGTGATAAGGTTTCAAACCATAGGCCCGAAATGGATTTAAAAGTAATTTTGTTTTTGTGTGGATTACGTTGTTTCAAAAAGAATAACAACAAAAAACAAAGAAAAAATCAACAATTAGTAGCGTTAACTGTCTAAAATAAAGAGAAATAAACAATGAACAAATAAAGCAATCAATATCTACATCATTAAATGTGTGAGTTTTAATCGAAGTAAATATTTAATGATTTAGAAAAATAACAGAAGATTAATTTTTATCCATCCGTAATTTCCAATGAAGGAAAGGTATCACTTTTACCCTCTCAACGTTATGTTATAGACTTGAATAATACATCGTGCACTGTTCAAATAGGCTGGGCATTCGTATACATGGTGCCAAAATTTATACGTTTGCGAAACACTTAGAAGTAGAAATGTTAAAAGTGTTATAATATTTTTGTTTGAGAAACGTTCGATATATCACGTTTTATTAATCGAAAATAAATTGATCAATATTTAGATGTATTCAATTTGAGTTTTCAAGGGATAATTTAGTTTAATAAATCTGTTTCCCATTCTTGTTTTTGTTGGGTTGGGAACTATGTTCCAGTGATTTTTAATCATTTTTGTATACGTATAATATATATGAGTTTTATACTGGGGCCTTTCAGTTTTAGAAACCGACATATCATTCTAAAATCTTATATATATATATATTTCAATCTAAAGTACCTTTACACTATATTATTTTAAATTATTACAATTTAACTCTATTTCTTTTATTTGTAATTTAATGATTTTTAATTTAAGTTAATATAATTTAATAATTATATTAAAAGTTTAATATATCTCACACTCACAAATAACTTACATTTCGGCATTTGAATACATTTTGAACAAAGGAAAAAATATTAAATTATTACAATTTAACTCTATTTCTTTTAATTGTAATTTAATATTTTTTCCTTTGTGCAAAATGTATCCAAATGCCGAAATGTGAGTTATTTGTGAGTGTGAGATATATTAAACTTTTAATAAAAGCGTATATTTAATTAGATCCGAAATATGTGGATAAATAAGGGATGGATACAAATATGAGAAATCGCGACGAATATACAAAATTGATGTATGCCTTCATCATTTAATATCTGTTACTATTGTTTCAACGAACATACCTTTTTATCTTTCAAATTTTGGATAATAGTTTAAAGATTATTAAAATTAGATAAAGAACCATCTACAACGTCTTTTATTTGATAAACACATTAAGCTGAAATGGTGTGATCAAATTTAGTTGTGAGGTTGACTAGCAATGAATTTTGACGCTAGCGATTCTGCTTGAGTCAATAAGAAGCCACCATACATTTTGTTCCATTAACATTACTTCAATTATTTTCAATATAATATCACTTTAAATGAATGTAAACAAACAAAAAACCAATACTAAAAAAATGAAAAAAATGATCAGACATACTATCTCTTACTTTAAATTATTTCACGAAATTACCTCATCTTTTCACAATGTAAATAATCTTCATGTTTTATTTTACTGTACGTATTTAGACTTTGCACTAACGTGTTAGTCCTTTCAAGTTATCGAAGTGTCAATCAGTTTTGTCTGAAGCTATTCTGATTCATATAATATTTGACTGCTATGACTAATGTTTAATAACCTTTCACACTTTCCGTGTTCTCTGCTAGAACAAAGTAAAAGTTTATTTAAATTAAGAACTTTTTCTGTACTTTAGAAACAAAAAATGTGCACCATTTTTGAAACATTTAATCCCCCAAAATTTTGAAAACTTCGTATTCGTACATGATATTTATTACAGTTTCATTGTAAAAATTACCAAAGAGTTTCCTTTGTTTTATTTTCATCCGCCTCGTGGCTCATTTGTGAACTTAAGGATTTACAATGCTAAAAATCAGGATTCGATACTCACTTTGTACACACTGAAGATAATCCATTGATATTAATCAATCATTCACATGAGTTATACAAATATACCACTCGATTTTGAGAAAATTGAATGGGCTATTTTCTTTACATTTTTATTTACTCAATGACGTCGTACACTTTTCTTTTTATCATTTTTCCTTAAGTTATGCCCCCCCAGTGGCTCAGCGGTATGTCTGCGGACTTACACGCTAAAATCCGGGTTTCGATACCCGTGGTGGGCGGAGCACAGATAGCCCATTGTGTAGCTTTGTGCTTAATTCAAAACAACAACAACAACCTTAAGTTATTGGTACATCATATTCAAAGGTTTATTATTTATTTATTGAATTACGTCATTATGTATTTTACCCTATATCATAGAATTAGTTATCTTTTTAACTAATAATAAAACTATGAGTAAGTAATTACTTGACTTCTTTAATATGTGTATGTGATATTTAGTAAATAGTTGACTACTTTAGTATGCATATGTGAGGTTTAATAAATAATTAGTTGACTACTTCAGTAAATTATGTAAGGTTTAATAAGTAATTAGTTAGCTGATTTGATATAAGTATGTGAGGTTTAGCAAGTAATTAGTTCACTACTTTAGTACGTGTATGTTACGTTTAATAAGTAATTGGTTGAGTACTTTTATATGTGTATGAAAACTTTATTATAGCAATTAGTTGACTACTTTAGTCTGTATAAATGAGGTTTAGTAAGCAATTAGTTGTTGGATAAACTTCGATGATTAAATCAAACTTAAGATTTGTATCGTTATTTTTATAATTTGTCATGCCATTGATAATTATAAATAAGTATAAAAAGGTATCATTTACGAGTCTCGACAAAGTAATTTCAAAAGAGGGTGTAGCTGAAGTACAAGAGCTAAGGTGTGTTGGAGTAGAATATCTTTTTTTTTATAAATTGTTTTTTCAAGATATTAAATTCAATTTAATGTTGTTTCAGCGCAAAACTACACAAGGACGCTATGTGTATACAATTGGTAATCGAACCCTATATTTTAGCGCTTTAAAATTTACCCGTGATCCCGTGACCCGAAATAATTCAATAAAGGGACAAAAAACAAAAAAAAACATTTACATCAAATAAACGTGTCCAAATCTATTTAGATTTTGGTTCTGCAGTAAAACTCAATCAATATCAAAAGACTTACAGCGCTAAAAACGGAGTTTTGGATATCGGTGGTGGGCACATCACAGAGAGTCCATACTGCAGTTTTGTTTGAAAAAACAAATAAAACAAGCAGTAAACCAATTATATATATATATATATATATATATATATATATCTTTATTTATAACCTATTATGTTAAAACATACTAAATAAGCACAGGACCTCTGCTAGTACAGCGGTATGTCTCCGGATTTACAGATTTAGAATCTGGGGTTCGCTTCCCCTCGGTGGGCTACGTAGATAGCCCTCTGTAGCTTTGGTATAAGAAAAACATAAAAAAAAGCTCCTGTAGAGAGTTGTTTTTAATATTTAATTCAGTTTGTCGTTCTGTTATGTTTAAATTGCATTTGAGTTCATGCAATAATTTTTTCCGACTATAAAATAATAATCTTTAGACACAAAAGATGTTCCTGTTTAACCGTTGCTTCCATTTAATGTCCTTTAATTTCTGAAAACTTTTCGTTGGGAAACGTATACTTTTTTACATTTTTTGCTTTATCGGCCATACCTTTTGGATTTGAAATATTCTAACAGGTATTAGTAAACTCAGATCAAGTAGAAATATTAAGAGCAGTTAATTTTTTGTTTCCTATTTTAAACGAAAAGCGTTCACAGCAAATGGTGGGATTATTACGTATGGAAGTTATCTTCATTGTATTTGCACTTTTGTTTACATTTTAATCGTAATTATGAAATCTTTATTTCAGGAGCATATTTCTCTCATCTACTTTATATATATTCACAAATGTGGTGGTCAATAACAATATGCAACACAAATTTTTTCCTGGGTAGTATGTGTTATTTCTTAATTGCTTATGTTGTAAAAATACAGAAAATGGCCATTATTCTATTCAAACTTTGCATTTATGACTTGGATAATGAAATTTTCGATGTAAAAACGAGCAAACGTGCACATTTTCAATTACATAAGGTCTGAATAAAACGACATATGAATCAAGATTTACACGTATTTATACTAAAGTTAAACAAAAATGTTTAGATGTGAGTAGTTTTTCGGGATTTGCAACTGTAATGTAAATCACTTTCACGTATCAGCCCCTAAAATATAGTCTCTCATCATGTTTTCGTGAAACGCTCTTTGGTAGCGACGTTCAAAGTCCAGTATATCTTGATGGAAGCGCTTGCCTTGTTTCTCTGAGTATGCTTTCATGTTCTCCTTGAACCTATCAAGATGAGCGAGCGTCAAGGATATGGACTTTCAAGGACATCCTGAAGCCCAATTTGTCGTAGTTCTTCAACAGAGCCTCAACCAGTTCCACATAATTTTCGGCCTTGTGATCGCCCAAGAAGCCCAGAATCATTGCGATAAAGCTGCCCCAAGCTTTTTCTTCCTTCCTTCTGAGCTTCTTGGGAAATTCTGTGCACTCCAGGACCTTCTTTATTTGTGGTCCAACGAAGACACCAGATTTGACCTTTGTCTCAGAAAGCTTAGGGAAGAAGTCTCAAAGATACTTGAAAGCTGCAGATTCCTTATCAAGAGCTGTGACAAATTGTTTCATAAGACTTAATTTTAGGCAAAATGGTTGAAACAACAACTTCTTGAGGTCCACTAGTGGCTCACATTTGACATTGTACCTCCCCACAGATAACTCGGTCCATTGTGGCCAGTGTTTCCTGTTGTAGTGCGCTGCGGTGTTCTTGCTGTCCCAAAGGAAAAGATAACAGGGAAACTAGGTAAAGCCTCTTTGGAAACCCAACAGGAATGCGACCATTTTGAAGTCTCCGTTAACCTCCCAGCCCCACTCATCATACTTCAAGGCTACTAGCAAGGTTTTGACGCTGTTGTATTCCTCTTTGAGGTACACCGAAAGATATTTAAATTTTAAAGGTCTAAAATTTGTATAACATAAAATCTTACTATTTAAGCAAGCAAAAATTGTCCGTTCTACCTTCTAGAGCTTTTTTGCAGTGCTCGCAGGTAAAATTCGGTGCCCTTGATTTGTCTTGATCCCCGACAGGCATGCCGAAATATACCTTGTAGGCTTCACACGTTTTAGCTGATGATGTCACAGAGTACTCTTACGAGTTTATCTTCATAAATTGGCCACATACATAGCAGAATACGTCTGGAGAATGCTTGCAGCTTCTTGATGCCATCTCTGATAATATCAGATAGTGAAAATTCTCGTAAGTTCGAGAAAATTCTTTATCAGCTACTCAGCATTGAATCCATCTGGAATGTTCTGGAAAATGGGTAAGTTTGAAAATTTCATTACCCATGTCACAAAAGCAAAGTTTGGAAAGAAAAACAGGTATTTTTCATTTACTTAAGGCATAAGCAATTGGGAAATAACACTTTCTACCCAGGAACAAGAAAAAGTAAAAATTTACTATACATAGTGTAATAAGAATTGGACATATATATATATTTACAATAACCAAAACCAATATGATTATAAAAAAAATAAATATGAGGCAAGATTTCAATAAACAGTAAATCTATTCAAAGTCAAGTTGTTTATTTTGTTGGTGAAATGCGTGAGAAGAGTAAACATGTACACTATTTCATAGGCTATGATAATAAGATGATTAATTCCGTTTATACCCACAGTTTTTTTATCGATTATACATATTATATCTTTTGCTTATTTTACTCAGTGCGTTTCTCAATTCAACTTGTCGTTTTCTTTGTTTAAATTGTATTTAAGTTTATGCTATAATTCTTCTGACTAGAATGTAACGTACGTTTGAGACAAAAAATGTCCGTGTTTTAGAATAGTTTCCACTCCATCTCCGCATTCCTCAATTCTTGAAAACATTTCGTTGAGAAGATATTCTAATTCTTAAATTAAGAGTAGTTGGGGTTGTAGGATCTCTGTTTATGAAGATACATTTTGCTAACAAATCTACCAACAGAGTTTCTATCTCTATCATCTTTATACAGTTCAATATCGTTTCGTTCTTTTATTTTTTTATAGGACAAGAGAAGTCTAATCCTTTTTTTTTTTATAGAGTCGAATGTTGCTATAAGTGTCTTCCAGGCCTTGGCTAGAATACAAGAGATAAATAGCAAAGAATCTTTTTTGGGAAAGAAAATTCAGTGGGGTCGGGCGAAACAAAACGGAACTTAGTGCAAAATATACTAACTACCGGCGGTGTATGCTAGGATAATATCTCAAAATTTAAATGTGATGATATATCCTTTTGGAGATTAGTTTATATATGTGTGTGTATATATACGGGTATTTTTATAGAATAAACCGTTAGGAAACTACAAAATTCTGGGGAATACAGATTATTAACCAGATAAAGTACATCTTAGTATTAAGTATCAGCATTTTAATACATTTGGAACTTTTTATACCTGAAACCACTCTTCAAGGGTTTGAAATAGGACACATGTTTGAATATGCATTATTTAGTAAGGCAATCCTTCGAGTAGACGTACAGTTACAAATGTTATTCGTGATGTGGGTTCTATGGATTATATAGAAAAACAACAACAACCGATACAAAACCGTCGCACAACATAAATCTTTACATCATAAAACGTGGAAAGTGATTCTCAGTAAACTTGCATAACAATGAAGATGTCACCTTAAACCAACATCTTTTTGATATTAAGAAGAAGTATTATACATAATTATAAATACTAATGTGATTATGTAATCACTTTTTTACTGCCGTACATGTAATAGTTATGGATTAAAATTCTGTGTGCTTTGTTTATGTTACACTAGACACTCGTCTTACATGAAATAATTCTAAAGATTTGTATGCATTTATTTTTTTTAACTTCCTTCACTCACACTCAGTTGAGCGCTCCTGAAAGTGTGGCATTCCCCTTCCTCGAGATCGATAAAAGAAGTTGAAGTTCACAAATATGGCGTTCTTGTGTTTTCAGATTTTATCTAGCTTGAAAAATTCTAGCTATTCTTCGTTTGTTTAACTGTCTCTAAGTGTTTCAAATAACAGTAGGGCTCATAATTTTTATTGCGGTTTTCTTACTTAAATAAGTTACGTACATTTTACACCTCTGGAAGTGGAATAGAGAAACTAAGACATAAACTGGGTGGACCCCTGGCGGGACAGCGTTACATCTGCGAACTTGCGACTCTAAAAAAACTATGGTTTGATTCTTCGTGATGAACACAAGAGACAGCTTGATATACTTTTGCTTTAAATCAAACTAACCCCAGTATAGTAAAGGCGGTGGAATTGGAGTATGCAAGTTGTCAAATGGTAATTGCTATATTAAAGTGAGAAGAAACTTTAAAACTGTAGCCATAATCTCATATAAATATATCCTGTTTTACAAGTTTAAAAACTATGAGATGGTTGGTTAAAAATGGTGCCTTTTAAAGTGATATGATGGTATTTTTGTTTTTAGCAAAGCGCAAGCCTAAATAGCTAGAAATGTATTGAAGATATTCCATAGTTTTAATAATTACTTACTACACATAAATCAGATTATCAGAAATCAAGAACTATATCGTATTTTCACAGTGTAATAGTGTTAGTCTGTCACGCTTGACACAACGGTATTGTTGCACTTACCAATGCTCCAGCAGTTAGTTGTTTAAACCTCACACAATTTCATATAAACGAATAATTTCTACGCAAGCAATAGCGCAAGTCTCAAGTTGTTGTTGTTTTGAATTAAGCACAAAGCTGCACAGTGGGCTATCTGTGCTCTGCCCACCACGGGTATCGAAACCCGGATTTTAGCGTGTAAGTCCGCAGACATACCGCTGAGCCACTGGGGGGCCGCAAGTCTCAAGGAAATCATACTATATCTTTCACTCGTCATTTCGGCTTAAAATGTTACCGAGTAAACATTATTATTTTGAAAAGTAAATACATGTTATTTCCATAGAAAATTCGAGACGTGAAGCTTCTGATTTTTCAGAAAGTCTTATTAAACAATGAACTATTAATTAATAATTTTTTTTCATTGATTTCTTCAAAGCATAAAAAATAAAAATGGATCTAAAAAGATGTGGGAAGGACAAAATGAAACCTTTGTTCTTTTGTTATTTTGCTAAACGCAAATGAACATTTTTTTTTACAGAAAACTGTAAGAAAAAGTTAGTCTTCAACTAAACCAGACTACAGGGTCTATGCTTCTCTTTCTTCTTCTTTTGCTTCAGCTTAAATAATTAAGTAGTTTTATAACAGATCTATTGAACTGTTACTTATATCATGTTTTTGCAGCGTTGGTGTTTGTGCAGTAAGTAAAGATGCATATAAAGATTTAAAGTTATATGTATGATTAAATGCATTTTTCACGCCCCCCGCTAGTACAGCGGTAAGTCTAGGGATTTACAATTCTAAAATCAGCAGTTCGATTCCCCTCGGTGGGCTCAGCAGATAGCCTGTTGTGGCTTTGCTAAAAGAAAAAAAAACCCACACGGTATTTTTCATTTACAAATATTGAGACGTTCTTCTGATGCATGCTCGTAAGAATGACACCGTGCGGTACGATACACAACTAAGACTACAGATGTTCAAACAAATAAAGCACAATAACTTTGTATTTGCTTTTGCCATATTTTTTCATTCAGTTTCCATTAAACATGATATTTATTAGAGTAAAAAGTGCAGAGTTATCACACATATAAGTCTGCATTTATATAAACGTGGGGAGTCACCTTAAAGCGCCACCTGGTGCTAGTGTTTATTTTTCGTAATTGTGTTCCGCTTATGTTGACGTATTCTTGTACAACTGACAAAGAACCGCGCAACCTATGCATTTAAAACAGAGGTATTTTGTGACAATCCATTCAAATAATATTGTTTTATTTGACGAATATAAACAAAAGGAAATTAAAAGGCTTCTTTTCTCTTTTTGTTCACAAAACTCTGTATTTATCTTTACAGAATGTTTCGTTAAAAACGAAAAATAAACAGAATGAAGTTAATGCTTACGTTTTAATCATCTGAAGTTAAATATAATATTTTTGAACAATGAAATGTCGTATTAGAGATTATGTTTAAGAAAAATTAGATTTTTAATATCTTCATTAGATTTTGAGTCCACACATTTTCCTTTTGTTGGTGGTTGTGAAACTTCATAGATGACTGCAAAAATTGACTTTTACAATCTATGCAAGTTAAATTACACGTTTTTATGAAGGCAATAGCTTTTATCTATGACATTTTTTTACTTATTCGCAGGCCTCGACAGCTGATAATGAGATAACTAATGTTATTGTTCGAGAGATGACAAGAATGAAAAGCTGAATTATCCGAATGACACTAAAATCGACAAACATGCCAGTTATAGTCATCAAAGCCTTAATTATGTTTACCTTTTCTTTTCCTTCATGGTGGGAAATGTAATCGATTGAAACAGACTAGAGTGGAGGCAGAGTACTGTTGAAATTCAGTAGAACAAAATTACTTTAGATTTTTACGCTTGACATATATAAAATCAGTAGGATGTGATTAATAGGCGAAAGACACGTGAAAACTTCTTTCTCGAGGAAACATCACACTGTGGGTCTATTTTTTTTTCAGCTTGAGGTAATTAGAATAAAGATTTCGAGGAAAACCAAGAAATTGTATCTTACTATTAGGGAAAGCATGACGAATATCAACATCAAAAGAATCGTATGTTCATACTTTCAAAAGAAAATGCACTTATTTTTAAATACATTATAAGACTAAACTGTTTAAAAATACAGTTTCATTAAACAACAACTTATAAGTTTGTAAGCTCAAAACAGTTGAAATACAGAATAATCTCTA
Organism: Carcinoscorpius rotundicauda; assembly: GCA_011833715.1. Classification (NCBI taxonomy): domain Eukaryota; kingdom Metazoa; phylum Arthropoda; class Merostomata; order Xiphosura; family Limulidae; genus Carcinoscorpius; species Carcinoscorpius rotundicauda. Next base: position 38,818,228 of record CM022395.1, on the reverse strand, counting down.
GGTTTTACATCGACAGTTCAGTTGCAAAATTATTTTGTTTTCATTTTTCAAAATTAAAACAAAAACTAAAACCCTCTAACCTTTAATTAGTACGTTTTAAAAAATAAAAAAAATGAAATCGTATTTTTGCTACTGGCTCCATCTTTAAAACGCTTCTGGAAGTAATAAATATTTAGATCGCGATGTTTTTATATTGATTATTGAGGAATAAATGATTTAATGTTTAAAAACGTTCTTACTACTGATAATACACAAGAATTCGATTTAAGTTATTAAAAGTTAGAATAATATTTATTTTTTAATAATATTTCCTCACAAATATTTTAAATATCAGCTTACATAAATTTACGTGTGTCTACTTAACCGTAGTGTTAAACTATTTTGTTAAAATTTCAAAAAGATGTGAATGCTGAATAAGCTTAATAATTTCCTTTGTCATTATATATACATCTGTCAGAATCCCGAGGGTAGCGATCAAATCCCTCTAACACCAAACATGCTCTTCCTTTCAGCCGTGGAGGCGTTATAATGTTACGGTCAATCCCACTATTCGTTGGTAAAAGAGTAGTCCAAGAATTGGCGGTGGGTGGTGATAACTAGATACTTTCTTTCTAGTCTTACACTGATTAATTAGAGACGGCTAGCGCAGATAAAGCTCGTGTAGCTTTGCGCGAAATTCAAAAACAAAACCAAAAAACCAAATCTGTCAGAAATATTTCATCTCTGCCCTCACTTTCCCTTCCACACTCGTGTATTAAATTTGTTAGAGGAAATATTTTGTTATTATTGTGATTTTGTTCTGAAGATTTTCGTAATAAATTTGTCCACAGAGAACCAGAAAAGAATCATAAAACAGGCAGTCGATATGTCAACATTTCCTTAGAGATTACGACAACGGTAAGCTCGTTTATCAAATGTTCCTTTCAGCCACTTATTGACCAATAACTGCGAGTCATATCATCTGGGAGGTCATCTTTTTAAAAAAATTACATTATTTAATTAAATTCTCTATCTTAGTATTTACTAAAATAATTTTCTGTGACCTCTTTTTATACGTCTTTGTGCGACCAAGCATTTTTTAAAAACTTATTTTAACGCTATAACAACTTACAAATTTATAAAATATCAAAGTTTCTATCAAATTTAGAAAACATCAGGTAAGAAATCATAAAGAATGAAGCTTAATATTTCCTTGTGTTTACTAGTACTTTTTTAATCTCTATTTAGCGTATGAAACAATATGTACGAAAAAAATCAAACAGAAAGTATGACACGATAATAATGAGGCGACTTTGGAATATAAAACTGGAAATATTAGTTTTACCCCAGTGTTCAAAGAGTTATTTCTATACCCCTTCTGCAGCGCTACAACAAATATGCTTTTAAAAGAATCTAGATTTCTAATTAATATATCAAACAGATGAACAAAGGTGTGTATTAAACATATCTCATTTTAGAAAATTAGCAGTGTCATTAAAGCAATGGTAATTCAGCTTTCATGAACGTCTACGTAGGTTAAACTGAATTAAGGATCACATAAACAAAATTGACTTAATAAGTTGATAGTTTGTTTCAAATTCATGTGACATATAATGTTGTTAGGACGGAGAACATTACGTCTCTGCGGCGCAGCTTCAAAATTATTTACAATAATGTATTTTTTCGAGTTTATAGTTTAATAGATAATCCAAATAAGCATGAAAACCAATTAAAAGAAAGTTATATATTAAACAATGGGACTGTCTCGTACTCTTTAAATTTCTTAATTTTTTTACAGTGAAAAAGCAAACATGATTTTGCTACAACTGCAGAACCTACCCTAACAGTGCAATCTAAACACACTAGAAAAAAACATGAAATAATTAAAATTACTTATGTTTTAGTTACTACTAGGCAAAATTATTGTAATAAAATAACGAAAATTCAACCAAATCATAAGTTAATTTTTATGCGTTTAAAATAATATACATCAGTTACTTTATCAGATCAGTTTTTATATGGCTTATACATTTATGATTGGTTATTTGATCATAAATGCAAGTCATTTCCCATTCTGCTTTATTCTCAAAATGAACAGTGAGTAGAAGTGGCTTTACGGCTATATAGTTCATTTCAGTACGGAATGTTGTCAATACAAGCAGTAAGTAAAACCTGCTTAAAACCACAGAGTCGATAGGACCGTAAGGTATATTTACTATTGGTTTGCTCCCCACTAGTACAGCGGTAAGTCTACGGATTTACAATGCTAAAATCAGGGGTTCGATTTCCCTCGGTGGGCTCAGCAGATAGCTCAAAGTGGCTTTGCAATTAGAAAACACACACACGCTATTGATTTGAACGATGCTGCTTTTAGATCGTATTTAAACGGTGCTGTGTTTAGATCGCATTTAAACCAGGATTGTTTGTTTGTCTTTTGAATTTTGCTCTAAGCTACTCGAGGGCTATCTTCACTAGCCGTCCCTAATTTAGTAGTGCAAGACTAGAGGGAAGGCAGTTGGTCATCACCACCCACCGCCAACTCTTTTACTAACAAATAGTGGGATTGATCGTCACTTATAATGCCCCCATGGAAGAACGTGGTGCATCTGGCGATTGTAGAATACCTCTGAAAACAACGCAATACAATTCATTAGGGGGTTTGGCATTGAGCTGGCTTTGTGAAGTCTATTCATAACCATCTGTATGCTACAGATCGTCTACTACGACTGAGAACATTTAATTCAATATTGGAGCAAATATCCTAGGATTGTTGCAAGTCAAAATCAATAAAACGGTCGCTTGCTTGTGCTGTGGATTATGGTTTATTTATCAAAAAAACAAGAAGAAGAAGAAGAAGAAACAACTGTTTCATTAGTTTGAGAGTCATCCAACACGCTGTTAATAACACCTTAAGACTTGTAGTCAATTCGCGACAACCTAAAATTATTATGTAGTTTTCACGATGTTTTTGTTCTGCAATGAAACATCAAAGTATCTTTCCTATGGCCCATTGAAGGTTGATTAACAGTTTAGAATATTTATATTTTATTGTTTCATTTCTGAGTGAAAAAGCTGAATGATCAATAATTTGCATTTCAGAGTTATTTAGTTGATTGACTGTCAGGTGTAAGATCTCCTAACGATCAACTGACTTTGCCATTATTACATTTATATATACTTATTGTTTCAAATTCCATTTATACGAAAACTAACAATTTCGTTTACTATGTAGCTTTCTCAAAACCTGCTGTTGTCGGTTTATACCGAAATGTTTTGTTTGTTGCTAGGCGCAAAACTACACAATAACCTGTCTGTTCTCTGTAACTATGGAAAAATATTTTTAACGTAACAACCCCGAGGCTTATCATTAAATCATAGGGGGTGATGAGAGGGGACATACCTAAATGCGCTATTTAGATATACGAACAAATGCTGACACTACCTGTAAATTTTGTACGTCCCAACGAGTCTTTAACATTCCTGTATAAAAGCGAGCAAAATGAATGGAAACTTAGTGCTCGTCGTTTAGTTGAATTTAGCAAAGTAATTTTTTTAATGCAGATATCATTGTTTTGTTATGTTTTTAAATAGTTAAAATAACATTGAGTCCACCAAAAGAAAGAAAAAGATTTGAAGAAACGAATATAAATCTCAGATAAAGTAGCTATTAATATAACTACATGAATTCAATATTCTATTACTTTAACCACATGCATTCAATATTTTCTATTAGTGTAACCACATGCATTCAATATTCTTCTTTTGCCTGTGTTTTTGGCTGTTATCCCAGCTGTTTTTGGCTGTTTCATTACTTTTGACCAGCTTAAGTGATTTAGTTTAGTTCTATACGTGAACACCAATCAAATGATGTAAAGTATCCTTCCCAAGTAAAACATAAAATTACATGTGAATACACGTACTTTACAATATTACCAACACTGTTAAGGAAATTAAATGAAAAAAAAGTGATGGATTAGAGCTTGCAAGGCATATAGAAACAAATTTTTATTCCATAAGCCATTATTATTTATTTATTATTCAATAAACAAAACTATTCAAACGTATGAAAATATTTTACTGAAGAGCTCGATAGGCTTATCAATAGTTTCGTTTATTGGATTTCGCGCAAAGCTACACGAAGGCTATTTGCGCTAGTCGTCCCTAATTTAGCAGTGTAAGACTAGAAGGAAGGCAGCTAATCATCACCACCCACCGCCAACTCTTGGGCTACTCTTTTGCAAATGAATAGCGGGATTGACCGAAAATTATAACGCCCCTACGGCTGAAAGGACGAGCATGTTTGGTGTAATGGGGATTCGAACCCGCAACCCTCAAATTACGAGTCGATAGCGCTAACCATCTGACCATGTCGGACCTACTTTTAAGTAGCATTTGCCTGGTGCATTTGTCAATAATCTGTGTATCTCTCTCTACATATGTATGTATAATATAATTTGATAACAATATAATACAACATTCACTCCACCATTAGAAGAAACCTATTGTGCTCTTTCGATTTATTTTTGTCCAAGTTTACTGGTGAATGGTGGAATTCCCTAAAACCGTATAACTCTACTGCCAAGTGGTGAATGAGGTGATAGATGGGGTTCCATATTTATTTTTGTTAAAGGTCGTTTCAGTATACATAGAGTGGTTCAGAAATCGAATAACAAGAAAATAATTCACAAAAGGAAAGGTACAGGGAAGTAATTGTTAGAGGTGTGGAATGGAGTGTTTAGAGCCTAACATGTAACAATATCATTGAGGTCATTTAAGATCAAGTCCTTTGTAAGAATTGACCAGTTTTTAATGAGCATTTTTACATTTCTTTTCACGTTGTTTGAGAATAATGTATTTTGAAATTAATACTTTTAATATACACCTTACGCTGCTCTTTTCGTCACTCGAAAGTAAGAAATAATTCCGTTCTGACTATTTTCGAGACACTCTTACCAAACAAAGTCATTACAAATTGCTGACATTTTAACATGTCTGAAATAATGTCAAACAGACAAATAAAAACTCTTGGTTTAATTCCTAATGGGGTTTTTTTCCCATAAACGAGGATTAGGTTGTAGAGTGCTACTTGTTTCGTTTTCAAATTGGATAATAATGAAAAATTATTTAAGCAATAAAACTGCTTCTCCCTGTTTTAATTATTTCAAATAGAAATATATTATTCATCACGTTAAAAATTGTAATTAAACTTAAAAGTATCGCAATCTCTCAAAGAAATTTAATACAGATCTCAGTAATTACCTTGAAAAAGTTTGATTGGTAATTTTAGCCTGAAGCTGACCTAAGAAGATCGTATTATTGTTCTGTACTTTATTTTAATTAAAGTTTTAATATCCCTACCAGCTGTCTCGAGAATACAACAATGTAACCAATCCATAATTACATGGAACACAAACGGAATAATATATTGTTTGAAATGTTTAATATAGCGAATATTACAAGAGACTTCTTTCTAAACATAAAACTTTTTTTTTAATTTTAAGTATTTCGCTTTACGGCTCTTTGGGAGAACTCCTGAATAAGCTGTTTAAAACATACACAACCTGATAATCCCTGAATAAATTGTTTACAATACACATAGCCGAATAATTCCTTAATAAGCTATTTAAAACACAACCTGATAGTTTCTGAAGAAATATTGAGCTATAAACTAATTTCCATGTGATCTACGTACTTACGAATAAAGTCATTTGTGTATTCACTGTATTGAGTACGAATGCAAATTAGCCTCTCGCTTGCTATATGGTTTTAAAGAATATTTTAACGTACTTTCTTATCACTTTATCATTTTATTTACTCTAATAGATTATGCATCAGTAAAATTGCTCATGAATTTTTATCTTTGTGATATGAAAGCACGTGTTATATTCATTCAGGAATTGGAGTAAGTGATAATCGTTATAAAGAAGCTACGAAAAACCCGTCTAAGCTTAATAAGCGGATTAAGAAGTAATATAAAAATATTATGTTTATAAATCACAACATTTAGGTAGTAAAAGAAAATTAAATGGATCTCTATATCTGTGACTATTGTTAACGAACTTGATATTTCTAGTTATTAAAGCACATGAATTATTTTGGACGAAGATTGAGAGTCGATGACGATGGATTAGAGTAGAAGAGCTTTGATCAGCAGTTCATTGTGAAGTAACAGAGGTGACGGTCATTTGTGTATCTGTAGAATAATCATATACACATCTTTATTCTTAACGAATTATAAGTGTAAAACTTTTGTTTATTCTCGTTTCTTGTCCATACCTTGAGCATTATCAGATCTGAGGTATGATGAACATTGTACCGTTAAAACTTGCGCAAAATACTTACAATGAAGTTCAGGCACTGTTAGTTATGTAATACAGTAAAACACAACTAAGTGAGCCATTTTGAAAATTTTCCCCAATCCTATCAGATTCTAGATCTGAACATTTATTTTGTGTTCGAAACCAATTCCCGAACATGCTCGTCTTTTTAGCCGTAAGTACGTTATGATGTTACAATAAATCTCACTACTCCTTGGTAAAGAGTAAGTTACCTAAGAGTTGATGGCGGGTGATGTCAACTGTTTGTCATGTCTCGTGTCTATAAATTCAACTTTAGGAACGACTATCTTCATCAACAAAAAGTATTTTGTATTTAAATCTCTGATCTGAGCATCTCTTTTTTCAACCGAATATTTTGCATCTTCAGTGGCATCACACTACATAAAAAACGCCAAAGAATGTCAAATGTAGTTCTAATACAACTCGTTCCACTGGGATTTTTATATCGGCTGTGAATGTCACGTAACTTGCTAATTTGTATATACAAAATACCTTTAATATAACGCACTCACCCTTTGTTACACTACTAATGCGATTCTACAGTAAAGACTATATATCATATTTAAAACGTAAATATAATTTTATTTCCTGTAGGACATTTTATGAATAAAACGCATTAAACAGTTGGTAACATAAGCGGCATACTGAACTGGAATTTTCAGTTTGAACAACTTCTGCACATACGCTACAGTAAACGTGGTGTATATATTTGGTAGACAAAAATTTGAATGTTTAGTTCCAATATAATATTAAATTAGTTTCATATTTGGATTCATAACTGTGAAAAGGGTATTTACTATGACGTATACTACGTATCAATTTCATTCCAGTAAAATATTATGCACGTTGATCATGTGCAGATTATAACAACTTTGTTCAGAATAAATTCGCCAGGAGGATCGATATTTGAGTATTCATTATTATTTAATAGAGGCTGATGTTATTTGTAAGAGTTATTTTATTTAGACTGTGTATGAAATTAAATTGCATTAACAGAAAAATAACGTTTAAATATTTACACGTAACTTTCCACTGGCTTCAAAATTACTAGATTATTCATAGGATAACACCTTCCTGCCGTATACACAAGTGGTAAAAACATGTTTCTAGAGGTTTGGGTTTCTTTTATATTTATAAACTAAGTTCCAGTTTCATCACTAGTCTGATGCTAACCATGTAATACTCAAGGTTTCAATGAAATAACTATTATTATTCATGTTTATACGGCCTTAGCAAAGAAATTCTAATTCCATACTAGACCTCCTTTTGCTTCAATAATTGCTTTGAATCTCAAAATGTTTTTAACCTGTTCATGTCCCTGGTTTCTATTGTTAACAGTAACTTAAAAAACTATAAGTTAAAAATAAAGGTTCAGCTAACAAATGAACGTGACTTGAACAAACCTTGTTGTGTTTTTCTGAACAGTTAAGCTTTCATCTCCTTAACTATAACAGTAAATTTAGTTCCAGCTTAACATGCAGCAAGAAAGATAAAGTGAATCAAAATCGATGAAGTATTTTGTAAGAGGACTAGTTTTCATTTGAACAGTAAGAAAATGACAATGCAGATCGTCAGGAAAAATGCTCATCATCAAAACTGACTCATGAAGTACTGAAGAGACATTGAGTATCTTTCTTATTACTACCGATTTCGCCAGTCTTTTACCTTGCATGTCGTCTTACAGTTATATTAATATCGTCACGACTCACAAGCGGGAAAAAAAAAGATAAAATGCGAAAGGAAGGTACCTTTGTTTATGTAAGAAGATATGTTTACGTTTCTATTATTTAAACTAGTATTTCAAATCGAATCCTATGTGATTTCAAAGAATCTGGTTATTTTTGAACCTACACAGTTTCGCTGACAATGTTTTTGTCATGAGCCCTTTTTTGGAGCTAAGAATGTTCGTAAACAATCCAAGACAAAAGACAGCAGCTCACCATAAAAACACCGTGAACGTGCTAAATATACTGTCTAAATTTAGTGTAACAAATACTCCACGATTTGTGTAAAGGATGTTATCTTTCATTCATTGACCTACTCGATTCTGAAGTGTTTAACAAAACATTGTTTCGCTTTTCATTGTTGCACTTGACTACTTAATGTTTCTTTAAAAACACTTTCTTGCTACGTTAGCTACAAAAATCAGCTTCATGGTATTCCACAGAATACTTTCTTGTTACGTTAGCTACAACATCTACTTCATCATATTCCAGAGAACACTTTCTTGCTACGTTAGCTACAACTATCAGCTTCATGGTATTCCAGAGAACACTTTCTTGCTACGTTAGGTACAACAATCAACTTCACGATATTACACAGAACACTTTCTTGCTACATTAACTAACACGCACGATTCGATTCCATGATATTTCACAACACACTTTTAGTTAATGGTTATTGTAATTTTGTGATTCTTCATAAAACATGACCCCTTTATTTTAATATTTAAATTTGGACTATAAATTAGCCACAGAAAATAGTCTTTTGATTTTACAATTTATGAGAAGAGTAACCGATATCTCGTAACCATTGTAAACATAATAAATACAATATATTTTTCGTAATTGCCCCCCCCCAGTGGCTCAGCGGTATGTCTGCGGACATACACGCTAGAATCCGGGTTTCGATACCCGTGGTGGGCAGAACACAGATAGCCCATTGTGTAGCTTTGTGCTTAATTCAAAACAACAACAACAACTTTATCGTAATTAGCTGCAGTTTATTATAAAAAATATACAATGAACATTTATTTTGTGTTTAGAACACTTAGTAGTTTGATCAGTGATGTCGAGAAACCCACTTGTTGAGAATTTTATATGCAAAAAAACGGCTCTTTTGGGCTCAGAAAACACTTCAAATAGAAGAGCGAACAACGTTTCGACCTTCTTCGGTCATCGTCAGGTTCACAAAGAAAGAGGTAACTGGCCGGAAGCTGACCACATGTTTGGAAGGGGTTGTATAACTGAGTGTCGCAATGTAGAGGGCGCGGTTTGATGTTTGAATATATTTTATCTATAATATTAATATAGGTATAATGGTGTTCCTTTATATTGGTTTATTTTGGGTTTAAGTTGTTGTATAAGTAAGGCTTCTTTAATTTTTCGTTTGTTTCTTTATTTAGTATTTTAGTGTTTTCTATGGTTATGTTGTGTCCATTTGACTTGCAGTGTTCGAAAACGTGTGAAGGTGACTTTTTATGTTCTTTGAATCTGGTTTCCATTTTTCTACTTGTTTCTCCTATATAGAAGTCGTGGCAGTTATCACATTGTATTTTATAAATAATGTTGGTGTGGTGTTTGTCAGTGTAGTTCTTACATAGTATAGACCTTAGTTTTGTGCCTGGTTTTTGAATAAATTTAGTGTTAACTGGAATGTTATATTTTGTTACTAGTTTTTGCCAAATGTTGGTTATTTGTTTGCTGATGTCAGGAATATATGGTATACAGCAGTATATGGTTTCGTGATTTTTTGATTCGTGAGATATATTTACTTTTGTTGGTTGATTTTGCTTTCTGTCTAGGTGTGTGCGTATAATGTTTTCTACGGTTTGTGGAGGAAACTTATTGATGTTGATGAAGTATTGTTTTATTTTATCTAATTCATCGTTAATTTTATCTGGTGAGCATAGTTTTATGGCTGTGTTTATCTGGTTTCTTAGTATGTTGAGTTTTTGTTTTGTTTCATGTGCTGAGTCCCAAGGAATGTATAGTCCAGTATGGGTGATTTTTCGGTGGATTTCTGTTTTGAATTGTGTGTCGGTTCTTATAATTTTGAGGTTAAGAAATGATATTTGATTGCTTTCTTCCTGTTCACATGTGAAGTTAATGTTGGGATGTATAGAGTTAATGTGAGTGAAAAAGTTAAGTATGTGTTCTGTAGATTCGAATCCCGCAACCGTGTCATCTACATATCTGTACCAGTATAGTGGTGGATGTAATGCAGTATTAATTGCTTGTGTTTCAATTTGTGTCATAAAAATATTGGCTAGAACTGGCGATACTGGGTTGCCCATGCTTAGGCCATTTGTTTGTATATAGTTTTGATTGTTGAACATGAAGTTTGTCTTTATTGTGGTGAATTCTATGAGGGTTGCTAACTGGTTACTGGGAATGTCTATAATTGGGTTAGGGTCTCGAATATAGAGTTCTAAGGCTATCTTGCAGGCTTCTGTTGTTGGAACTTCTGTAAAGAGGGATATAACATCGAAACTGGCCATTAAGGCTTTATGATTAAGTTGATTTAGATTAGACTTGAAATTAAAAGAGTCTTTAATGAATGAGCTGGCTGATGTTGTTGGGGTTCGCATATATAGCAGATATTTCATGATGACGAGAAAACCCCCTTGTAGAGAAAAATATATGTATAAAAACAGCTGGTATGGGTTGAAAAAATTCGCTCCTCTACATAGAATTTTCTCAATCCATACCAGCCGTTTTTACATATATAGCAGATATTTACTAAGCTACAATTATATTTTGCAAATAACTATAATATACTTTCGGTTTTATCGCAACGAATGAATATCCTCACAGTTGTTAATAATAACCAATAGGGAGACCTTGACTTTGAAACTTGTGATATGTAGCAAAATGAGATATAACATTTCAGAGAAAGAAAGGATAATTATAATAGAAGTATGGTGTATGCTTTCCCATATAGAAAGTTTAAGAATGAATACTAAGTTAAATCAGTATTTTGTTAGTAAAGCAATACTACAAACCATGATATATATGTGTATATCCAGGATAAACAAATATAATATCGTGATTACTGGTACAACAGTCGTGTTTGCGTGATATATTTATTCCATAACGATCCTCGAGTAAGAAAAGTATATATTTCAAAAGTGATTGGGTTTCTTCGGTTGTGATATGCTCAGTATCATTTCTTTTAATTGGAATAGTTCTCTCATCTTTTTACCCAATTGTAGATGCATATAGTTCAAAAACTTTAAAACAGATGGAGAGCAAGGGTGAAAATTAAACTGAAAAATTATTAGAAAACGTGCAAAAAACTAAGGACAAAATGCGAACAGAAGTTTAAGTAAAACACATTAAAAAAAGACATTTTGAAAATATAAAAACGAAAGTATACAACTTATCAAGCACAGCATACATTACTAGACATAGAGTTGTATTTAATAGGAAGACAAACCTGCACAGTTTTAAGATTCTGTTAGACAGTCCTTGAGAACTTCAAAGACTGGGTTTTGTACATAGAATTCTAATTGAAATTACATTTCTCGTAATTCTTTTTAATCCACCCTATACTTTTTCAATGATCAAGATGCATTTTCATTGTACGGAACGACTCAGAGATTCAAGGAGTTCTTTAAATCTACTTTCATGGCATACAAAAAGCTACTATAAAAATTTAAACTTCACTATATAACGATGCAGTTGCTAAGAATTTGAGAGATAAGAAATGTGTGCATAAATAGATATAAGCACGAGATGTCACCAGCCAGAGATGTCGAATGTGAAACTTCTCTTACTCCGGAAAGAATATTTATTTTGTGTGTCAGATGTGTGCTCTTTAATTAACTGAGCTTTTTTAAGTTGTCATATTAAACGATTTCATTATTTGTGGTCGGCTTAACTGTTTATTGCATATTTTAATGAAACAATGCCCACTAATATATGTTTAATTCGGTAACACTGTTTTCAATTAATGGATTAACGAAGAATGAGAAAATGGGAACACCCAAAGTTGAAATATAGAGAACAGAACCAAACATACAAACTCTGTCTCTTGCAACTATCTGGAAACATTTGTAAAGACACGCGAAATCATCACAGACAAATAGGAAGTAAGTTAAAATAACACATAGGTTCTTACGATGTTGTCAAAGACTTGTAAACTATCACATAAGGTTTGAAACCGTTTTACGCTACAAATCATATACAATTTTAATAAAAAATAATTGGAAACTTTAATTGTTATATAAGATCTGTACAAAGTGACCACACACGAAAAATAAATGTTTGCATTGAATAAAAAACCGTTAAAATGCAGAAGTAGTGAAGTAAAGTACTATAAATGGTACAAAACGTTTTTTTGAAAAATCATAGTTTTTCTCCTTTGCAATGTTTTGGTACAAAAGCGTCTCCTCGATTTTCAAAGTCAAACACGTGGAAGACTTTGTTGGCGAATATTGTTTTCATTAAGAATGTATATCCCTGCCATTAAATATAACTCTTCCATTTGGAGAAAGTGGATTATAAATGTGAAGTAGGGCGTAATCACATTAATGTAATTGATGGCTTAGACCAAATAGTAGTTTAGATGTGAAATGTGTTTTAGTGTGTTGGTTCTAATGTTTAAAACATTGTTTCCTAAATGTGTCTTTTAGTTAGCATTATTGTTTTAAATTAATCTCTTACTATCATTTAGATAAACAATAACTTTTACCTGGATAGGAGGTTTCATGTGTTTTGAGCGATACTTCCACTGTCACAAAACTTAAAATCTGAATTTTCATTTACATTTGGAAGCATAACGTTGATATGAGATTAGTAACATGTTTAACATGTGTTTGTATAAGATATAGATATGTTCACCAACACTAACAGTTGTTCTCTACTTTATTTTGATACCCATATTAGCTGTCTTTAGAATATATTAGTTAAAATATTTAGATTTTACATTGTTTTGAATCGTTACTTTTTATAGGAAAAACATTTTTTTCCACCTATTTCCTTAGTATACAAAATGAAAGATGCAACTGGGAGTTATCTGAAGAAAGATACATATTCTTATGACAGTTCGTTCAAGATTGTTTGTTTGTACAGTGGATTTGTTTTGACTTTAGATATTTAAAGCCGATATATTTATAAGTCAATATGAATGAAAACCAAGAGCAGATAAGTCTCTTGAATATAGAATAAATAATTCATATGAGCTTTCATATAGCCTACATAGCTGAAACTGAGTCGTAAATACTACATATGGATAATTATGCACTTATATAATAGTAATTGATAAAAATTTCTTTATTTTCCTCTTCCTTTCGTAAATTTTGAGTCTTATAGACATAACTATAACTTTCTGGAATCATAGTTTTGTTTATGAATTATATGAGAGTTAGCCGGTTTGAAATAACAGTCTTTTTGATGAAGGCTAAAAACAGTACAAAATATTCAGTGTACTTGTACGATATCTAACTAATCTCTTTAACTGGTACTGTTAATGTACGAACAGTCCAGTTGCTTACTAGTACATGTAACTTCTATAGTATACCAAACACAATTCACCTAAATTATAAATGATCATAATATGAGACCTGGACTCACATTTTCACATCTTAGTCCTGAAATCTTGTCGATTGATTTACAAACACTTAAGTTAGAACTTATGATTCCCTAGGTAATATCATAATGAACCACAAAATAATAATAGGAGGAAAGTACGAACATGTATTAAACCATGTAACATAGCATTTTACCGTACCAAAATAAATAACATACTAAACCATTTCGGGCAATAAACCATTCAACTAGATAGATAAAAACTGCAGTTTCGATCTACCTCTTCCAATAAATCTCGCTAAGCCAATAGCATGTGGTACTTACTACGCGAAGAAACTAAATAGGAAAACTTGACCCGGTGTTGCTGATGGCGTTGGCATGTGTATAACTTGCAACTCTTCTAAGAACAACAAAAAATAACTGGTCAAGAACTGAAAACTCGATTTATATGAAACTATTTTTACAACATTTATAGGTAAACCACAAAAAATACAAAATAATCATGTTAAAATATTTTATGTTAGATTACTTTCTTTTTAGAACGAAGTCACGTTAAACTATCCGTATGTCCATTACAGAGAACTAAACCCCGGACTTTACCGCTCTCTTGTCAGGAAACGATTGCTTTGCAATAATGCTTACGAATAGAAGTTTTAAATAAACTTTTAAGGAAGTAAAAAAACACAATTATTAATAGTTTAAGAAGTGTGTCAATAGAGTTTCCCATTGTTTAATATATTAAATATCTCAATCAGAAGTACTTTGTAAAACACATACCACTTGCAACCCGCTACTACAGCGGTATGTCTTCGGATTTACAACGCAAAATCAGGGGTTTGATTCCCCTTGACGGGCTCAGCAGATAGCCTGACGTGGCTTTGCTATAAGAAAACACACACATACCACTTTAATTATACACCTTAATGAATAAATACGGAATAACCATTTACGTCGTTAATTCCACTCGACTCTACATCTAGAACAAAACAGTTTCAATTCATTGTAATAAAAGGTAGCATAGCCACAACACTTTATTGTATTACATATTTGAAAAAAAACACTTTTTTCCCTTCCTTTAGATGAAGTTAGATTAAAGTGTTTTTTAAAGAAAACTGACTACATCACTCTGCTGATATTAGAAAGAGTCAAGAGTGTGTAGTAATCATTGTTACATGATTATTATTTTGATTTATCATGCCATGAAATGTAAAATCCTATGTAATAAACCCACCCAGAGGAAGAATCTGTACTATACAACTGTATCGTATTCTTTAAATAGCTGCTGTAGCACTTCATACAGCCCTACTTTCTGTTAGGGTAAAGACAGACATTAATCACATAAAATGACTTTTTGAAGTCTATTTTGAAGAGATATAACGCATTAGAATCCCATCTAGAGAATTCTAATTACCTTTCTTATTTGTTGCTAATTTTCATCATTACTGAATGGTGACTATGAGATGTACTGATTAGCCCTAAAACATGTCTCTTACGAGAACTTGAAATGTGGTAAGTTTCTACATTCATGAATTGAAGCGACCTATCAGGAAAGCTGACATAATACATGAATTATGGGAGTATGTTATCACCTTATAATGACAGTTACGGCATACACTACACGGTTGTTAATCAGCTTGATAATACAGAACCGATATAGTCTTCAACTGATCCCAGACAGATATTTCATACAGAACACTTTCAGTAAATGAGAAATAATAATTAACACCGTATGAAATTATTGAATAAAAAAGCCTTCCACCGTATACTTTTTCGGATGGAACAAAGACAATAACTAAATGCGTAATTTACCAAAACAAGGCCAAGAAATTTATAAATAAAAACAATAACTTTAGGAGAGAACTATTTATTCGTTTTTTTTTAGCGCAAAACTATGCAATGAGCTAATTATACTGTGTCCACCATTTTGTAGTTTAAATACTTCAGACCTATCGCGGAGCCACTGGGGAGCAGAAGAGAACTAATAAAGAAAGAAATATTTGAATTAAACACCAAAAACATATGGTCTGAATACGAGAGAAGTATATAAGTTACAGACAAAAAATCCACCACACAGTGTTCTTAGTACAGCAGAAAGTGTAACAGAACACGTTTAACCCAGGATGTCACATCTGTTCTGTCGAATGAATAAAGAAATTAAAGTACGAAATTGCCACTGTTTAGTTTACCTGCATATGAATACATTATAGGAATAATAAATATTTAATAAAAGATGTCCCTCAATGTAGAATTGACACTAAATGCAAATGTTTATTACTTAGTTTAGAATTAAACAACATAAAATGAGTCAACCAGGGGTGAAATGGAGCTAATTGATGTAGATTGTTAATATTGAATAGTCTTGACATACGTTAGATGGCAACAGACTGTTAGTAACAGACAACTTTTGTTGATTAAAATATTTAAGCAAGTTTCTCTGCTTTTTCGCTGTTAACCACAAAATTATACAATTACTTTTGTTTGGTTTAGTTTGTTTTGGAATTTCGCACAAAGCTACTCGAGGACTATCTGTGCTAGCCGTCCCTAATTTAGCAGTGTAAGACTAGAGGGAAGGCAGCTAGTCATCACCACCCACCGCCAACTCTTGGGCTACTCTTTTACCAACGAATAGTGGGATTGACCGTCACATTATACGCCCCCACGGCTGGGAGGGCGAGCATGTTTAGCGCGACGCGGGCGCGAACCCGCGACCCTCAGATTACGAGTCGCACGCCTTACGCGCTTGGCCATGCCAGGCCTTACAATTACTTATCTGCGCTCTGGCCACCACAGTCTTGAAACCCAAATTCAAGCTTTAAAAGCCATCAGACTTACACCTGAACGAAAGAGGAACAATTCGGCAAGTAGAAACAATGTATTAAATCGTAAATTGAATAGTCGGATCGAGTAGAAACGAAATAATTAGAAACAGTTATATTAGTATTATGCTGAGTAACTTGAACGAATGAAATATGAAAAAGGCGACAAATTATGTCTTGTGCTGAGTATTTGAACTGTTTGTTTTTGTTTCTGAATTTTGCACAAAGCTACTCGAGGGCTATCTGCGCTAGTCTTCCCTAATTTAGTAGTGTAAGACTAGAGGGAAGGCAGCGCCTTAACCGAACTGGCCGTGCCGGGCCTGTATTTGAACTGACATAGCGTGATAATCTGAACTAAGTAACTAGAACAGCACAGTATGAAATAAGAAGATTTACCAAAATTACTAATAATTAATTAAAATAATAGAAGAACTCAATAAACTGACATAAAACGTAATTACCAAATAGCTAACTTTTCAATATACATAGTTCTATGTGTCAAATAAACTATTCAGTGCGTAAATGAAAACAAAAATGACCAATCTCGAGGCAAGTAAATAAACGGATTCTTTGTCTAATTAAACAAAACTTGAGAAAAACAGGAGCCATACTAGAATAAAATATTTTTTTTAAAAAACGCGAACTATTATACAAACGGCAAACTATTTATTAGTGGCGAAAATGATCCTGTAGTATTCCAGATATTAGGATTAAATAAGACGTAGATAAATAGTGAGGATAAACATAATAAGAATGAGACTGTTTTCTTGCTTTGTTTAAATCCTTTAAATAAAACCGTCAAAATAGATCCAATGGCTATGGTGTGCTCTTAGAGAATCAGTTCTATATGAACGCACTAAAAAGCACGTGCCTTTCTGATTTTATGTACCATGCTATATCCTCCTTGACTTGGCGTGAGTTTTGTTGGCTTTTTGTCAAGCTGATGGTTGTCATACCAGCCATCCTTACTCACATTTTTGTCTGACTCGTTGTTCTAAATCATTTTTATGTGCCTCTGGCTGCACACCATTACATTTAAAAGGTGATGTTGCAAACAAAAATGTGCGAATGTATAAGAGCTGTATGATCAGGGTGTCGACAAGACGTAGTTTTATTGTTAAGCGGTACACTGAGTTAAGTGAGGTGATGACGTGAAAACGGTATCTTTAATGGTGTATAACTCAATATCAATTTCGAAATATAAAATGAAATACATTTATTCTAATTCATTAATATTAAAATGGAACTTAATCATGTGCTTAGCGGTGGCTAACTGAATGGCATTTTTTGTTTTGTATTTTTAGGAAGTCGTAATTCTGAAAGCGGGGTGGAAAATTTAAGTAGTACTGTAACGCAATAAAACTATGTGAGGATATGCAGAAAACAAAGCTGGTCTTACCCTAAAAGTTTTGTTTGTAATGAGATTAAGAAACTGCTTCATTATCGAGTATATCTATTGAACTAATTTATTTTGTAAATTATACGTAGTGGAATAATGTAAATTATAACTATATGTAAATAAGTGTCAAAAGATTGACTTATTTTTAAATAACAAACTGTTTCAAATCATTACTAAAACGATTTTTAGAATGTTAATAGATGTATAAAATATATAGACCTCTGTAGTCCTAACCTCATATCTGAAAAGAAATATACCACAATTTTCTTTTTAACCTCACTATACTGATGAGCAGTGTACTTGTACTATATATACAGAAACGGCATTAGCCTTGGGTGATATTTTATTTATTTTAAGAGCTTATAAAGGCATTGACGAATACACTCTATTAAGCAATAGATATATCAAACAAACCAGCTTTACTTTTTATCATCATCACTCGCACATTATCGCGGTTTCCAATAGATCGGGTTTAGGTAACAATGAGATCGGATTTATCTTTGCTTTGTTCTTCACTATGATTTATCTGTTTGTTTCATTTGTACCCATAAAGTATATTCTATTTGAAATTAATTAAATGCTTTATTAATTTCGGGAAAATACTGAACTGATTGAAATGAGAAAAAGACAAAGAAACCAGTATGATCGGGCACAGTTAGATTTACAAAGGTGGAAAAATCGTAACAAACTGTAGAGCTTCTTAAACGTTTATATTTATATATTGTGTCACCAGTTGTGGGTGTTATTATGTATGTGCTTCACCCTTCTGCTTCACTCATGTTTATTTTATTTTAACTGACTTTCATGACACACTGAATATCTTATAGGTTGACGTATTATACGTTTCACTTGGTATTACTAATGGGAGCTCCTTACTTCAAACAGTTTGGATACACGTAAATCTGTTTTGATAAATGGTCAAAACCATTTATATAGATAACAGGATTTGCTTTATATCCTTATGAATATCGAAATCTCGAAGCCTTATACTGAACTTTTAAATCAGAACTACAGAGAATATCATGCATATAATTTAAAGGTGATTCGCCGTCCTGTAGAATTAGGAATTTACAGTAAATTCAAGAAAAGCCGGCTTTACAGAGGTATGAACAAATATAAATTTTTCAGAGTAGCAACATAAGGGCAATTCGTGAAATATTCATAAATTTCTATTTAAGCCGCATTGCGAATCCAGCTATTTAATACAAACAATATATATATATATTTGTCAACCATAGTTTAGGTTACTTTTGCTTAACTTTGTTTCTGGAGTTGTTAAAATGTAGGAACGCCTATGGAAAAATTAAGTATTTTTTCTGCATATTACTTTTATATTGAGCCACTTTAAAGCATATTTATTGGTACATAAATGGTGTTAATACATGATTTTGAAATGAAGTCTACTTTAGAAATAAACATGATCTTTGACTTTTGGAATGTGCAAGAAACACAAAAACACGTAAATAGTTTTAGTGTCACAAAATCACACTATTATCTTACTGTGCTCTTCTCAGTTAAATGAACTGGATTTAGCTAAACATTTAACATAATATGCACTTATGTGAACCAAACATTTAAAATAATGTGTGTGAACATTAGTGCACTAAATTATACAAAATATAGGTTTCTCTCGAGAAGCAAAGCCTTATCAAAACTACTTCTAAACAACTGTAAATAAACCAAATTCAAATGAACGTAAAATTTTAGAATTAAATACCAGTTGATATAGACTTGATTAGTTTTCTTTATTTGAAATTAAAATCTGTAGTGTTGATTATATAAAAGTGTCAGTTCACTACAGTTAGTAATATTTGGGGAGAACTAGTCAAAGACAGTAAATAAAAATTAAACCTTCTATTAATTTTCCTGTTTCAAATTAGAAATATCTCGTTATTGTGGTTTTTATGAACACTGCAATTATTGGTGTGTTTTACAGAGATCCTATAAGTTTTATTCTTGCGCGTTTTATTTAAAAGAATGAATTAACAATACGTATTATTTACAAACAAATCTTCAGTATTAAGGTACTTCAAGATGGTCAACATACCATATGTGAACATATTACTAAGTTCATAGTCCAGTTGTGATCCCTGTTGGTTTGCTTGTCGAAACTATGTTACGTACCACATGATATAATATAGATCGATTTGTTATAAATTAGTAGGCTTATTGCACAGCCTGACATCTTGTTTTGAGTATGTGAACTACTATCACACTGTTGTTTTGATTTAGGAAATACTCTTCTTCACGACCTGATATAGCATAGATAGATGGGTTATACATATATAAATAATTTGCGTACCAGTTTAACATAGCAACATCCGTGGTTTATTTACTTACTTTGGTTTTCTTTGATCAATAAAATATCTCTGGTCCGAATGTTTTTATATGGCGTTCATATTGTAAAGCCCTTAATAGGTTTTCAGGTGCGCTATGACTAAGTGAATGAATTGAATCAAAGAATTAACTGAAAATATATCTTAGAAAAGAAGCTGACTCTTGTGTTCAATAACAGAATAGAAAGGCGTGTAACAAATCTCTAAGTTTCCGACTGAGTTTAGTGGGACACAAAATCATCGACATTTTAAATTTTTTTTAGTTAAATTGTTTATGTATTTATACAAAACTACACATTGAAGTACTTGTGATCTGCCCACCGCCGGTATCGAAACATAATCTCTTGGTTGCTTTAGTGAGTACTATCTAGAATGTTTTCTTTGCTTAGAAGCATATTCATGTGTAACTTAAAATATTCCTGAATGAGTTGAAATAGGTAAAGGAAATAAATATTTATTATTTTATTATAATTATAACTAATAATGCAGGGTAGCTTATTGTACTGTGATTCAAAAACGTAACATTACTGTGCATCGAGTTGAGATAGATGAAGGAAATGAATGTATTATTTTATTATAATTAACAAATGTGAGGAATGTGACAAGTAAGGGGACGAGCATAAACAATAAATTATTTTCGTATAATAAATATTTCAAGTAAATATGTATACATACACATTTATGAATCATCATATGCCATGTTTTAATTTTTTCATGATTCTTATGTAATCGTGGATGTAACAATTCCCTAAAATAAGAGTAAGATATCCAAAATAATTGTAAATGTAATAATCTGCAGTAAGTGGTCTTCTAATTTGCTACCTGGTTATTGTTAAATAACCAAATTGAAGTTATAATAACGCGAACCAAAGTCCCAAGGAATATAAACAGAAAATTCCTAGAGGTTCTTTTATATTAAAAGTATACGTTTCCCTTTCGTTGCTATTAAAATTGATTGTAGGTGTACCAACAATAGGGGTTTTAATAATATTCATCATTTTAAACATTATATAAAATTACTTCGTGTAAACTACAGAATTTCCCTTTACAACGTATGCCATTATACACTCGTAATAACTTTATCAACATGTGAGTTTGGACGTATTACGGGTATCGACCAAGTTTCTGAATCCATACTTCAAGCAATGTTCATCCAGAGACATACGTATGAATTGACTATCCGTGTTCAAAGTTATAATGAAAATTCATTATTCAGTAAGCATTATCACGAGACTCCAAATAGATGAACTTGCTGGAAACTCACTTTGATCTATAGATGCGTATAATAGGTTGAATTAGCTTTGTCAATGAACAAATCTTCAAATCGTATCAATAATTAACCTTAGTCTAACTAATATAAATAAGGGACCGATGAAGAGATCTTTGTTATGGCATTTGAAACATTCATATAATACTAATAACTTAAATCATGTTTAGAAACATGATTTTATGCACTAAGAAAGATGTATAGATATTTTATGCTTTTATCTTTATGCTTATTCATTATAGCTACAATTTTAAAGTTACTTTTGGAATAAAATGAAAAGAAAAAATAAATCAGTGACGAAAGTTTATTATTCTATGTATCTCAACATAACTAGTACGTGAAAAATAACAGAAATATGTTGACGTAAGAAACGTTTTATTTCAGACTGTCACGAAGCTTGGGAGCTATTGACTTTATTTGTACAATTTTAATTTGAGCTAATAAAAATATTTGTATTGAAAGAAAATTACAAGTTCTTACAATTGAAAATATTCTGATCAAACATTTTGGCTATTAGTTTACCCTGATACTAAGTTATGTAAGATTGCATACTTATATAAATGTATTTTGTATTTACAGTTTGCAAATTTTTCTTAAATAAAATAGTAAATGAAAAGTTGATCATGACAAAAGTGTGTTTTTTAGCAATATTAAAGTGTGTTTTCTTTACGACAAAAAACAACTATTCTAAATTTCATAAAACTATTTATTTAAAGTATACAACTGAATTTAAACTTAGTTTGTTTTTTTACAGGAAGTTGGAAGTATAATTGGAAAGGTAAGTATTTTTTGTATGTTTTAAATATTGCGCAAAGCTACACGAGGGCTAATTTAGCATTATAAAATTAGAGGGAAGACAACTAGTCATCACAATCCAGCGTAAAGTTTTGAGCTATTCTTTTATCAACGAATAGTAGCATTGCTCATCACATTTTAATGCCCCAACGACTGAAAAGGCGAGCCTGTTGGGTGGGAGGGGATTTCGAGCCCGCGACACTCAGATTACGACCCGAGCGCCTTAATCACCTGGCCATGTCGAATTGGAGAGGTAAGTAACTTTTGTATAATTAAGAAAAGTTGACGTAATAAGAATTTGGAAAACTAATATTTCTAGTTGCGTTAGTCTCGTGACCTAAGATAATGTTCAAGGCTTTTTTCTTAATTTCTTAGGGAAGAAAGTTACAAAGATTCTGTTCTAATCGTTAAAGACTTGATGTAATCATTAATGTTTAATTTGGTTCTCTTACATAAAACTTTGTTTCCTACTTCTATTATAATATGAGAAAAAAAGCATTTCAATTTTATCTTCGAATTCGATTGGGTATATTTAATGTCTAATGAATTACAGTTTTTTTTTTAAATTAAGAAGCCTGCTAGCATTAAAAGTAATATCAAAATGCTATTAGGTTTAAGAGTTCAAAGATAAATGTGGGGTAAAACAAGTGTAAAACACTTTTAGTTTCCCTTATTTTGTGATGATATGTAAATTTTATATGTTTTTGTAAGATACGTTGAAAAACTAAAATAATAAAATCAATTGCAGTAGAAATTTATTAGTTATATTACATTTCCTACTTTTAATATATGTAAGGTTTAAGTATATTAAGTAAACCTTTAACTTAATATATTAATAATGCTATTCGGATAGAATAACAAGTTCTGTTTCGTCTAATTAAGCATAGTAACTGGCTCAAATCTCATCAAAGGCACTGGCACCAGATTCTATTTGACAAAGCTCCAAATCCCTAGGGGTGTCTAGAAAAATCAGAATATAAAACCACAATCGTATTGAAATGTAGAAAATTCTCTCGTCTATGGGCCATAGCCCCAAGTATTTCAATGACTTAGCGATGTCTCTGAATCCCAGTTTTTATTTTTTCAGAAAATATTCTCACAGGACGGTGTATAATCCTAATCTCCATTTCTACCCAAAATAAAATAGCAATAAATATATTCTGAGCTGTGCAAACTTACATTGCCAAATAGTATAGCTAAATTTCGCTTTGAAGTAAAACATTAACTCTAATAAACTTCTAGATATGGGAATTTAATTTGTTATGACCTAGTGGCACAGCGATATGTCTTTGACTTACAACGCTAAACACAGGGTTTCGATACCCCTGGTGGACAGAGCACATATAGACCATTGTGTAACTTTGTCCTTAATTACAAACAAACACTTCTTATGAACAATTTCTAACTTTCACAGGACAGTGTGCGATCTTTGTAATTACTATGGTTTATGGGCGAAGTGTTAACTGCTTGGAGTATTCTCATTAAATAATAAGCTTTGAAATACCTTAATTGGTAAATATGATAATTTCATTTCTAAATTTACAAATAGTGGAAATATTGTCCTCAAAATGAAATCTAATTATTACATTTTATTTTTGTGGAAACACGAATCAAAATTATGGTCATTTTTAAGAATATGTGAACACAGATATGAATAAATATACCAAAATATCTTTTATCCTAGAACTGAAATAAATATTGTTTCATTTTTTTTAACAGAAAGGCGACAACATTAAGAAATTCCGTGAAGAGGTAAGATTATTAGAAATAACACTTCTCTCAAATTGTACTACTAATAAAAAAATGGTGTTCCTTGAATTAGTGCACAAAAATAACTTTAGATTTTTAAAAAAACATCAACCTATAACACAATGTTTGCTAGAATTAAAAGAAACTCATTTGTGTGCGTTATCTTTAAGAAATACGTATTTAAAATATTTGGGTAATTAAAAAAAAGAAACATAAACGTTTTGAAGAATAAATATAATATTGATTTAACCCTAATTTTTCCATGAATGGCTCATTTGTAAGCTTGAGGGCTTATACATTGCAAATTGGGGTTTAATGACTGTGATGGTCACGTTGTGTGATATTGTGCTTAAACAAACAATCTTGATTTAAGAAAACTACACTTGATTAATTTATTAAATTCGTGAATTCCTTCAGTTTTATATATTTTTAACTGATATAAAGTTTTTTTAACTATTTTCTTTGAACAAAAGACATATTTACAAAAAGTATAACACTTTTATACAAATGAAAATGATAACAATAAAACAATTAGTTTATGTATAATAAAATAATGTATTTATCCAACGAAGTTTTTCTCGGGCTGTCTATATAAATAATACGCCAGCGTTTGTCTTCCCAAAACGTTTCTAACAAATTTCTTGACAATACGCTATAAATATCAAATCGGTAAAAAGGCCTTTGTTCATGAAGTTTGGATTACACATTGGTTTCTTTATTTAGAATCACCTTACTTGTTTTTTGTGTGATTTTTTTAGTCATGCTTTTCATTGCAATGAGTAAACATGCTACGTGATGGCAAACTAAACACAACTTACTTATATAAGAAAAAATGATGGACTTAGATTGATTGAAATGCCTATCTCATTTTGTTACAATCTTTAACATGTATGATTAAATTAATCCATTATTAGATTTCCATTACTATTTTAGGTTAAAATGAAATAAGTAATGAGCTCGCAATAAATATAGTTCCTGATACTTTTATTTCCAACTGAACAGAAAAGTTTAACATGGTGAATGTTCCAGTAGCGTTATTTAACATGTTTAATGTTTGTAGAAAATCAAACTAAAATAATATTAATAGCAAAGATACCTAAAAAGTTTGTGGCTCACATGAATGTTATGCAGCAATTTTTTTTATTATGATAATAAAGTATGTGATGTTCTAACCCAAAAGAACTGTTACCTTGACCCATTCCAATATATTGTTATTTTTAATGCAGATTTTTTTTATCAGCAATAGTAATTACAGATTATAAAGAAGTACTATATCACAATATCAACATTTAATAATTGCAAGTAGTTATAATATGAAAAAAACCAAAATAAAAAAGTTAAACTTGTAAAATTGATTCTTTAAATATTTTATTCCAATTTAGAGTGGCGCTAAAATAAATATATCAGACAGCTCCTGTCCAGAACGTATAGTCACAGTTACAGGAGCTACAGATGCGATACTGAAAGCTTTCACACTAATTGCTAGGAAGTTGGAAGAGGTAAGTTTAGTAATTTCTTTTTCGAAATTTACAAGTCTTAGCTTGGTGCTTGTTTACAAAATTTGTAGTTATATTGTTTTACTTACATGTATATTGTAGCTCATTTGTTCTGAGATTATTTTTAATAGTCCCACACTATTGTTTTATAAACTGCATTATCCTTTAGAGGGTAATAACTGTTGGATTAATTTATTACTTGAAAGCAAATATTTTTACATGCTTTAATTATATTTTCAGATAACACTTTTGATGATATATGAGTCAAATATTTTTGCCTTAGAACAAAATAGCCTTAATTACCACATTTTTCTCAATTTTACAGCTCAGAAGTTCTTTTCAAAATGATTTAACAAATATAAATTTAACTTACCTTTGTTGCTTCTTGTGTAATATTATTTGTGTACTAGAAGATAATTTTATCATTTTAATGTAATTTATCCAAAATAATTACATATTGCCAAGCCATCTTCCATATTTAAACAATAATTTGAGCAAACTTCACCAATCAACAACTATTTTTTTCTTAGTTTCGAATACTGAGTTTTGTTCAATATGAAAATGGTATATGTTTATCATTATATCAGACAACTGTTTTGTATTTGTAGTTTTTCACATATTTATATCACAACTAGTATAAAATTGTATAATACTGACTGTAAAACATCAGTAAAAGTAAGCATCACGCCTAATGCATAAACGTGAAGTGAGGCTTAGCTGAAACACTACTTAGTAAATTTTAATTTGTGTCATAAAACCACTGAATTAAACTATTTTGTTGTTATTTCACACGAAGTTATTAAAAATAAAGAGTAGAAACAAATAATTTTAAGTAATTAACATAAATACCACAGTTGGCATAAGAACAATCATCTGATACTTTTGTTGTAAGCGACGATGTACATTGTTGAGCATTACCAAAAAAGAAGTGTAAAAGCGTTCTCGATAGAGTGACAAAGGTAATAAGCCTTTTATAGTTAGTGATACTTAAATACTGTACAGGTTTTACACAATATTTAAATCTTGGTTTGATATAAACGTTAATTCCAACTATTTAAAAATTATATATTAAGTTTATTTTTAGTGCTTTGCTTTAACATTTTACAGGATCTACACAATACCCCAAGTACTAATGTTCCCAAGCCTCCAGTTACACTTCGACTTATTGTTCCAGCCAGTCAGTGTGGTTCACTTATTGGAAAAGGAGGATCAAAGATTAAAGAGATTAGAGAAGTTGGTTAACTTTTCACCGACTACACAGTACAAACTATTAACAACTAATATTGATCTGTAATCTGTGTTTTTAATATTGTTGTTCCTGTACTTATCTATGAAAATTTTGCAACAAACAATATGTGTGGAATAATGTACTTTTTAAATCAACCTGGCCTGGCATGGCCGAGCGCGTTAAGGCGTGCACTCGTAATCCGAGGGTCGCGGGTTCGCGCCCGCGTCGCGCTAAACACGCTCGCCCTCCCAGCCGTGGGGGTGTATAATGTGACGGTCAATCCCACTATTCGTTGGTAAAAGAGTAGCCCAAGAGTTGGCGGTGGGTGGTGATGACTAGCTGCCTTCCCTCTAGTCTTACACTGCAAAATTAGGGACGGCTAGCACGGATAGCCCTCGAGTAGCTTTGTGCGAAATTCCAAAAAAAGCAAACAAACATAAAATCATCCTACATAAAATATTTAGCCTGTCTATGAGTTATTACGTTCACTGAAGAAACAATAAACTGTTATAAAAACATTAAAATTAATAATTTAATAAGATAGTATTTACTAATTAAATTTCAAATATATGGAAAAGTATAAGTTCAAATTAACTAACCTGTGAACTTGTAAAAGTGGTTTGTACATCAAAAACAGTTGCTACAGAATTACCAAATATTAGTAAGAATGAGCTAAGTAAAAAAAATAAAAAATGGACAAGTACCAGTTTATAAAGTATAAAAGAGGTAACTGTTAAATTAACTGAAACTGGTATTGTTTATTTTACTTGAAAACAGTGTTTAAGAGAATAATTTTCAACTTAAAACAAATTTGGCAAACGGGAACTGGTGGGATCAGTGAAGTAATACCCAAATAGTATTTTATTTAATTGCCCCCATCCCACCCCGTGGCACAACGGTATATCGGCGGACTTACAACGCTAAAAACTAGATTTCATACCCGTCTTGTTTTTTGAATTTCTTACAAAGCTAGTTGAGGGCTATCTGAGCTCGCCGTCCCTAATTTAGCAGCGTAAGACTAGAGGGAAGGCAGCTAGTCATCACCACCAACTCTTGGGCTACTCTTTTACCAACGTATAGTGAGATTGACCGTTACATTATGATGCTCTCACAGATAAAAGTGCGAACATGTTTGGTACGACCGGGATTCGAACCCGTAATTCTCAAATTAAGAGTCGAACACTTTAACCCGCTTGACCATGCGGGGCCTATGTGATGGAAGAAGTAGCTCTATTATTAACTTTAAAAGAACAAACCGATATAATTCAATTACATAGAGAAATTTTTTTTTGATACCAGCTTTAAGTTAGTGTGATTCAACAGTAACAAAATAGAATTAATTTACATATTTTTAGAAATGGACCTGTTGTATACAAAAACAACAATAAAGAATTGTATATGAAAATAAGTTGATTTTAAGAATTGTTATCCCTCCAGCAACATGAGAATTTTATGTAGATCGTAATTATACTTAGGTACTTAGATTTTTATAGCAATATTTCTGAAGAAAAAAGAACCTGTCGTTGAAGAAAAGTTAAAAAGACCAGAAATTTCTCATCATTCACCACAATGCCCAGTCCACATTTGTGAATGTTGAAATCAGCTCTCAACAGAAAATATTTTTGTACCACAGCTGTATCTAGCGCTACAAACATTTTTCTTTTACGTTAGAAATCCACAGAGACTGGTTCAGTTACTTAAGAACCCAACTGAAAAGACGAATATATCTTCTCTCCTCTGTTTTTACAATAAAATCTGCTATTATTGTGATATATTAAAAAAGTCGTAACTATACACATTTTGTGGCTAAACTCACTATTACACAGTCTTTTTTTTCGTTTTTACTTGCATTAATGCGATTACATATAGATATTTCCCAACTGAGACTTAGAACTTTCTAAAACTGCAATACATTATTAAGTTATGTAACAAGTCTTACTTAATGCAACGAGAAAAACCTAGAAGTTTCTAATAACATGACGCCAATTCACAACAGTTAAACTACATAATAAATGACTCGTAAAAAGTCTTAAGCAACATGAAAAAAATATCGTTTCTAAAAATATTAAATCTAAAACTCGTGCTTTATGACAATCTAAATCATTATTGATATAAAATTTAAATGAAACAGTCGTGTATTTCTATCACTGAGTTTGGTAGGGATAGAAATATGAATATAACAGGATAAACTTTGAATATTTGAATGCTAACTCTTATACTGACAATGGTTACTCATTTTGGCAATTCATTAAAAGTTATCAAAATAACTGATGTTAACATGGAAACCTACTAACAAGTTACTTATTTTTAGCTAACACATTAACTGGAAAAAAAAACTACGGTATATGCTGGCGTATAAGACAACATATGAACTTTAAAAATATCCGTGAAAACTAAAAGTTGTCTAACATACCAGGTATGAAATGTGAAACTTTAATCACAGTGTACAGTGTGCAGAGTAAGTTTATTTTGGTGGAACGGATACAGTGGGGTTGATTTTCAATCTGTTTGTGATGAATTAAAATCAAAAGGACAAGCCAGATCTCCACCCAAGAATTCAGCGAATATTGTATTCGATCAAACCTGACCTTGTATATAAAATTAGTGATGCCTTAGGGGGTATTTTATAATACTGTTTATTGAGTAATAAGCTAAATTGTCTTTTGTAATAGCGTATTCTTTGGGGGAATTTTGGGGATCAAGATAAAAATTTCCCGACAAAAACATCATATTTCATTTTGTCATTTTACAGGTTGTCGAAAGCAAAATATAATTTTTGAAATTCTGGGAAATGTTGCTTATAATCCAAAAAGGCCCGGTATGGCCAAGCGTGTTATGGTGTGCGACTCGTAATCTGAGGGTCGCGCATCCGCGTCACGCCAAACATGCTCGCCCTCCCAGCCGTGGGGGTGTTATAATGTTACGGTCAATTCCACTATTCGTTGGTAAAAGAGTAGCCCAAAAGTTGGCGGTGGGTGATGATAACTACCTGTCTTCCCTCTGGTCTTACACTGCTAAATTAGGGACGGCTAGCACACATAGCCCTCGAGTAGCTTTGTGCGAAATTCAAAAACAAACAAACAATATGATCCAAAATATATACAACATTATCTTTTAATAGTAAGACTTAGCATATACATTTTATTTTCTTTCGAATACTGATGACTAAGGACTATCGGACAACAATTCATCACTGGCTAATTTGGTTCCAGTAATCAAGTGCATGATTCGAGAGGTTGTCTTGTTTGTTTGTTTTGGAATTTCGCACAAAGCTACTCGAGGGCTATCTGTGCTAGCCGTCCCTAATTTAGCAGTGTAAAGCTAGAGGGAAGGCAGCTAGTCATCACCACCCACCGCCGACACTTGGGCTACTCATTTCCCAACGAATAGTGGGATTGACTGTAACATTATACACCCCCACGGCTGGGAGAGCGAGCATGTTTAGCGCGACGCGGGCGCAAACCCGCGACCCTCAGATTACAAGTCGCACGCCTTACGCACTTGGCCATGCCAGGCCAGTAGAGGTTGTCTTATATGGCGATTATAGCCTGAAAGAAACCTACATTTTAACCTGAAAATTAAGGGGTTGTCTTATACGCTCAGTTACCTTGTACGCCAGTATATACGGTAATTAATATGCACACAAATAATAGATAGTGTTTAAAAGCAAGTAAGTTCTGAACCAATTTTTAAATTAAGAAGGAAGTACCAATAATTTACATAATATAATTTTAAAATGATTAAAAATATTTATATTTGAAATGTTTATGTTAGAAAACAATAAATTAAATATTTCTAAAATAATGGTTAGCTTTTAATAATAATATTTTTCTTAGCAAAATTTATTTTTAGCTGAAATTAATTTTGTTTTTCGAGTATTTGACTTGCATTTATAAATAAACAATATTTCGTCTTAAGAAAAAGAAAAATAGAATCCTAAATTAAAATTTTCTTTTCACTTGTTTAATATGATTGTATCCAGTGATATTGAATTGAAAGTTATAGTAAATATAAATTGTCTGAAAACTCTTTATTTGTTTTTAATTGCTAACTATAATGATACATACTGCTGTATTAGGTCACAGGAGCTTCCATACAAGTGGCAAGTGAGATGTTACCTAATTCTACAGAAAGAGCAGTTACAGTTTCAGGGACAGCTGAAGCAATCACAAAATGTATCTATCAAATCTGTTGCGTCATGATGGAGGTGAGTGTGAACATGTTAATGAAAATATTAAATTATTTAATAATTTCTTGGGATAATTAAATAACCTTATTCAACCCATTAATAGATTTATTTATTCTGTTTTTAACTTAAGTGTATCTCTGATGCCATAGTACGTGATTTTAAGTTTAAAATAAACAACTTTTAAAATGTAAGACTGTTGCATATGAAATGTAGGATTTTTACGTGCAAACTCGATTTTTAGGGGCTGAATAAGAAACGTTATCGTAAATTTGTCATAATAATGTAATATATTATCTGATTCATTTAAATCTCACTTTATTTTTCTTTTCAGAAACTGAAACACATTTTATGTTGATTTTTATCACCATGGATAATATTGATATTCGTGTAAGTTTTTCTATGAGTTCAAGCTTGGTCACAGTGCGGCAGCAGCATTTTGTAATGCTGATGGCAGAGTTGATGAGAAAACACTACAGCTTTAGTTTAGAAGATTTTGTTCTGGTGACACAGGCCTTGAAAATAAGCCTCAAGTCCACTCTCTGACTGTCATTAATGAGGAAGATTCTAGTTGAATCAGATACCCGACAAACTTAATGCTCATTATTCAACAGTTTCAAATATATTGAAGCAATTGGTGAGGTGAAAAATTTTCTACATGAATACGTCACCATTTTACTGAAAAATCCATGAAACAAGACGAGTTAAAATTTGTTCCTCACTCTTTACTTGCAATAAACACGACCTGTTTTTCCATAGATTATGTCACCTGTAATGAAATATGAATTCTTTACGACAATCGACGACGATCCGGACAGTAGTTTGTCTGCAGAGAAACATATGCTAAAAACTATCTCTTCACTCTAGGAAGTTTATGCCATGGTCAGTGTTCGGTGGTTATCAGCAGGTGTGACCCAATATTGATTCTTAAACCCTAAAGAAACAATTACATCAAAGAAATGTTGTTGTGAATTTGAAATTTTGTATCAAAAGCTGTTACGAAAACATCCAGCAATAGTTAATCTCTGTTGACCCTTACTGCTTCATGACAATGCCCGACCTCAAGTCTCACGAGTTACTGTCCAAAAACTAAACAAACTTCAGTATGCAACTTTCCCAAAGCTACCAGATCTTTCCAATACAAATTATTACTTTTTAAAATATTTGAACATTTTTAAACGAAAAAAAAGTTTGCAAATTAAAAGTCAACTGAAAATGCCATCGAAAATTTCACTGCATCAAAGGGCCTCCAATTTATGGCCGAGCGCGTTAAGGCGTGCACTCGTAATCCGAGGGTCGCGGTTTCGCGCCCGCTTCGCGCTAAACATGCTCGCCCTCCCAGCCGTGGGGGTGTATAATGTGACGGTCAATCCCACTATTCGTTGGTAAAAGAGTAGCCCAAGAGTTGGCGGTGGGTGGTGATGACTAGCTGCCTTCCCTCTAGTCTTACACTGCTAAATTAGGGACGGCTAGCACAGATAGCCCTCGAGTAGCTTTGTGCGAAATTCCAAAACAAACAAACAAACAATTTTTCAAAGATTGCATTTATAAACTTACAACTCCTTGGCAGAAGTGTATTAGTCTAAAGAAGCTTATTTTGATTAAATAAATTAAACAATAAAAAGATCCACTTGCTTCACAGTTTCCAATAAAAATTCGACATTTCATATGCAAAAGTCTGATATCAAGATATTGAGAATACAACTTTTTCATTAATACTAGCAGTCAGCCTTAAATTTTCAATTTTGTTACCAAGTGTACGCTAATGGAATTTAAATAGATGGTGTCAAATATAGATTTATTTAAAGAAGTAACAAATATATTTTATTTAGGACAGTCGCTAAATTTAAAATATAATTTGTACAAATTGCGTAAGCTATTAAAAGTTTAAAAAATGTAGTATAATAAATTCATGAATACTAGAGTATCTATAGTATTAGTCTACTATGATGATATAGGAATTTGCATGTATATCTATCTATCTGTATAGTAATTAGATTCAGTAAATCTAATTATTTGGAAATTCTACTTTGAGCCTTTCAAATACAATAATAAAAATACCTCAACACTCGAGGAGTATTCCAAATTGCACTACATGTAGTTGATATTGCTCTTTGTTTGATGCTTTTCAAATATAGCTGACGTCTTTGTTCTTGTCTACTGATTACTTGTCTCTCTGTTTGCCAAAATTCTTTTAAAAAACTGAGTGACACATCAAATAGTGTGAATTTGATACATCTCTCTTCTTTTGTGAACCCAGATGTCAGTGCTACGTTAAGACAACACCATTTGATCCAGTTACTGTGTAGAATTGTGGGATGATTCAGATTATAACCAAAATTTTGAAGAGTTGAAATAAATGATGCCTCAGTTTAAAGAATCTGAACTAGGCTTGTACTTTATAGTACTGTCCTTATACACATAAATGTTGTACGTATCTTAGATTTAGAGAAAAAAGTTTTGTGATATTGTTACTTCTATGACATGTGCTATTTCAGTTAACATATAACATTTAAGTATTGTAACATGTTGATTAATTTTAATCATGACTAAGTAGCACTGGAAGAGCTTATTATGGTTGTGGCTCTAGTTTAAACTTGGAAAATTTAAAGTTTACAAAAAATTTAAAATGCTACAAAGTTACATTGGTATATGTATGTAAGGGTATATCATTAAATACATACTAGATTACTCAACCAACTTAATGATTCACAGTAATGTTTAATGATTATTGGCAGTATGTTTGGTATTGCAGTTATATGCATCATCACTTTCTAGCAGCTAGATATTCATAGATAAGCTACTTTATGTTGTAGGGTTTTAAACCAAAAATTATTCTATTGCAGGTATATGTATTAAGTATCTTGCTAATACAGATATACCATGATATGTAGAGGAAACTGTTAATATTTTAGCACACACTTTCTACTTGCTTATACATGGTGTTATAAGTAAGATATTTACTCAAATTATCACCAAAGAGCTATAACACTCAGAATTCCATAAATTGAAAGCTCTGTTCATCTTGACTGATTCATTGAAAAGCAGTTCACACTTGGATATAGATTAAACCTATCATGACTATAAGAAAGATGAAAACTACAATGTGTCTTTAATGCTTGCTATTAGTTAAAAAAGAAGGGATATGTCAGTTATGAACTCTTTGTATTAAGCTACTAGTTCATTCGTTAAAATACTTTTAATTTTCCAACCCTAATAAATTGTGACTAGAGAAGTTGCAAAATAAGGAGAATTACATTGCCATTTGATGTGTTAGCAGTAAAACATTGTAAAGATAGGTACACTAACTGCTTCACAAAATACATGTTAGTTTTGGATATAAAATAAAGAGGTACATTAATATTGTTAATAAATTTCTTAATAAGCCCTATAAATACAAAAAATATGAATTTCTTACTCTCATTCATAAATTTGGAATGCTATCATTTGTAGTATTACCGTTTAAAACAGTTTAAGTTATAGTACCTTATTAACCATGAATAACCTTCTGTTTGCATCAGTGTTAGGTTCCAAATAGCGAGTGAAATAAAAGCTGAAACTGTTGTTTCTATATCAATACTTTTACAAACTTTTAATAAAATAACGTACACTTCTTTTAATAAAATAACATACATTTCTTTTAATAAAATAACATACACTTCTTTTAATAAAATAATATACACTTCTTTTGACCATCTCCAAATTTTCGGTACATTTACAAACATATATTTTGTTTCTGATTTCAATTATGTATCTCATGCTACTTTAATCCTTATGAAGAAATGGAACATCTACAAACCTTTCTTTCTGTTTAAAAATTACACTCAGTAGCATGTGATATACGAGTTACTTGTTGTTGTTTTTTTTTATGAGAATTGAGTTAAAATCTTCTATGGATTTAACCCAGTCTATTTTTTCATGCGTATGCTCATAGCTTGAGTGTTGCTGATTGTGAACTTATTGAAAACAACAACCAAAAATCAATCTTTTAAAAGCTAGTCACTTGTTTTCATAACTTTGTGAATAAAAACACAAGAAAGTGAACCCCACAAAACAAGACAGAGTTCAAGTAAGTCTGTATGCATTATCATGTACTGCTGTCACTCTAATAGTGCTGATTAGGCCTATAGAAAGATTTCTCCTCCTGGTTAACTCCGACTACACTGCTGATGTAGTAACTTGCATTTTAATACACCATGTAAAATTGCAAGTTTAAGTATATACAACAGAGCCATTATCTGGTGTACTTATGTATGTTTTCACAAATTTCATCACACACTTTTTCTGTCAAATAACATACTAAAACTGATTATACAATTTGTTCAGCCCTTTTATTTTAATCACACAAAAATATAACACTACCAAGTATAAAGTTTAAAGTTGTTTTTATATTTAAATATTTCAATATATAGATAAATATTAATATGGAATTCCTTAATATGCATTCCTGAAAAACTGGAAGTATCAGGACTACTCTTCTTTGAACAACTGTGTGTAGTAATATGCTATTTTTATTAGTTTTGTTTTAAATACAGACTACTGATTCTTAGTATTCCATCAAAAAATACTTACATATTACAGTAATAAAAGTAAATATTATTTTTAAAATATTTTTTCTTTCATTAATTCAATCAAAATTTTTCATCTTTCCACAGTCTTCTCCAAAGGGTGCAACCATACCTTACCGTCCAAAACCAACAATGCCACCAGTCATTTTTGCTGGTGGTCAAGCTTACACTGTTCAAGGACAGTATGCTATACCACACCCCGATGTTAGTATATGCTTACCGGTAATTCCACATTTTTTTAAATTCAGTTTCTTTTTGCCAATTCAAATTTGTTGTTATTCTTTTCACTTTAGATGTATGTATGTATGTATGCATCTTATCTAGGTGTAAAATGGGATTCAATAGTGTTCTCTCTACGTTACGTGTTAATGAATT
Source organism: Carcinoscorpius rotundicauda (assembly GCA_011833715.1). Taxonomy (NCBI): domain Eukaryota; kingdom Metazoa; phylum Arthropoda; class Merostomata; order Xiphosura; family Limulidae; genus Carcinoscorpius; species Carcinoscorpius rotundicauda. The sequence continues at coordinate 38,782,446 of CM022395.1, read as the reverse complement.
TATAATTAAGCAGTACATCTCTTTCACATTTTAAGGTTACTTAATTTGTTACGTATTATAATTTATCTTGGACGAGCTTCTATTTACTATGTTACTACTACGATTTCATATAGACGAAAATTTGAACTTGAATTTAGATGTTAATTGAATGTTGATATGTGTCATATTTATGATATTTACTAACAAGACTCACATACAGTTTTCTTTCTTCACACAAACATATTTTAATATACAAACAACAGTACAATGTATAATAACGGTTATAACAAATAATAATTTATATACAATAGTTTTTACAAACATACAAACAATTCTGATTCTTCTATTGTGTCTGGAAATGAATATTTTATCGGCGATTCACTATGAGCGAATTACTACTGTGTCGATACACAAGCACACTTCACTTGACGGAAAGTCAACTAGAAAGTGTGAGTTTTTTCCAAACGAAGATATCTAATGTCCTCTTAGAAATACTAACGTCTGAAGTTAAATGCTCGAAATCTAAAAACGTTCCTGGTAAAATATCTGTAATTTTCGGATTAATAAGCGTTTGTCGCTATTATAGCTTCCGAGGCTCATAGTATACTAACTGTAACCGATCAACCGTATTCTATTGTTTTCCCGGGTCTTGTGATAGCTATCTTTTATACTCATTAGTCAAAGCTCTAAAAAGTTCAATTGGCAATCACTAGTATTTTACATATATTGTACATTGTTGATTCTTACGCTCAAGAATCGTCTACAAATTTAGATAAAAGGCGGAACTTTCGCAGTACAAGTTACATGCATTTCTAAATATATATTAAACTGAAACAAACACAGATATTAAAAATATATTAGTAAATATGTAACAAAGTTTCCAAATTTATTATATTCTTGTGGCTAATTCATCAAAAACTGTATTTAATTAGAATCGCTCTAAGAAATATTTCATCTAATACGTTTTTGAATTCATTTGATTAAGCTCATATGGAATCTATATAAAAGTCAACAAGCAGCTGTTAGATTAAAATCTGATAATACAAAATGGTTTTAGACAGGACAAGCGATATTACCTAATTTGTACAAAGTATATGGGGAACAAATGGTAAGAGAAGAACTAAAAGACAAATCAGAAAGGATTCAGAACAATGGACTTTGCTGAAAAGCTTAAGATATGTAAAAGACACCAAAACCTCCTTGAAACAGTATAGAAGTACTTTATAAAATATTGATAGGTGTTGAGGATCAGAGCAAAAAAAGGTAGCAAATTAGTAGTACGAAGAAAAAATTATGCCAGTTAATAGCTGAACAAAATATAAAGTATTTTTAACTAAGGCTGAAAAAGCCATTCATAGAATGTTTTAATATCCGGGATAGATTATAAACACAAACAACAACTACGGTTCATAAATAAGGGAAAGAATGAGGACAGCAGGAACTAGTTCTGAAGACTAGATAAAGTAATGAAGGTTAAGAAAATTTGAGTGCGATAACTCATTGTGTATTTGCTTTCTATACATATTTTGAGTTCTGAACTACGAAGAAAAAAGATGAAAATTGAAGTTAAGTCTTTGCAATTTGATTTATTAGCACAATTCTCTGTATTCCTTGGACAGTAAAGAGAACTAATAAATCACTATTAGTGGAAATAAGTATCACAAGAAAACTACTGGAGGAAGCTCAACTATTGTAGGCATATTTCCAGACAAAATAATAGCCTGTAAAGTATTGGTTAAAGCAGGATGAGGTGGAGAAGATGTGTTTGGGACACGAATGAAACGAACCCTACTGGATGCAGAATGAATGTATTTATTTGGAAATATTTTCTGAAGCCCTCATGAATGTTTATTTGTACAATACTTTGAAGTAATGTTTCTTAGTCTCAGAGTTTTTTGTGAGCAAAATAAAAAATTCTGTTTTAAAAAATAGTATTAGCTTTATTATGTAGTTATTAAACTAAAACAAAGTGCAATAAACCTTCTGTAAGTTTCTTTGCGGGTTACATCATGTTCATTTACAATGACGATGCTAATATTGTTTGCTATTTGGCGCAAAGCTGCACAATGAATGTTCGTTTTGCACCTATTACGGATATTGAAAATTGCTTTTTTAGTGTTATAAGACTTCAGACTTAGGGGCAAAGAGATTTAAGTGTCGTTGGGATTGTGACAATATATATTTTTTCTTTCCATTCGTAATTAACAGGAAAGCATTATTTTCTAAACTTGTATGTTATTTTTGCGAAATCAAAATATTGATTCAAAAAGGATCACTTTAAAATTGTTTTACATTTACATTGTATCAAAACATGTCAGTTAAGTTTAAAATTAGACGTTTCCTGTCCAAGTTGATAACCTTTCTTGACGTTAATCTTCCAAACAGATAAATACAAATTAACGAACTGCTGCACATGTCAGCATTGACTTAACATTTTATGGGTGAAGAAAAAACTGGTAAAAAGTAAAGGTTTGACATCCAACGGTCATAATGTATATTGATAATTTGTTGTTTTTAACTCCTAGTTTACCAGCTGAATTTGACAGCTTACTGCTTGCTTTCACTTTCAGAGTTAGGCGACGCTGATTCATAATTGTTTAGTCGTTACAGATTCTTAAACTACAACAAGAAGAAGAAAAAATACAGAACACTTTAAGACATTAAATGAAGCAAAATAAATAAATGTATAAGATGAACGTAAAATGCGAAACCCAAACGTAAGCACCGTTTTGTTAATCTGCCTGAAGCGATTTTGCTTACCGCCTAACCCAGGCTGCGTTCTGACCATCAATCATTGCATATCGTGTACCTTCAGCTAATTTACATGGTTGTAGGTTTTGTTTTTGGACGAGAGTAGTTTGTTTTGAATTTCGCGCGAAGTTACACGAAGGTTATCTGAGCTACCATTCCTAATTTACACATTTAAGCAGCATCATAGCAGTTCGTAGGATGGCTACTAGTGTTTCAATTACAAACGTTCTGCTCACAGCTCCACCATCTCTTGACCCATTTGAGATCTAATTACCTTTTTGGACTCAGACGATCAAACCCTTTGGATTGATATACTTTACCACTCTCAGTGCGTCATATATTAATTTAGACCAATCTTGCCTTAAAAAAAAATCCATTCTGATTGTAGATTGGTAGAGATCGTGATGAGTAATAAAATTGAACTGGGTATACCCATGCCCCACGCTTGCTCTTGCTGGCACACAAAAATGTAACTAATAAAAAGAGGGTAAAGGCTCATAGATTAATTTATTCTAATCCTGCCTGAAATAATTTCTAATACAGTAGCTATTGAGGATTCCCTCTTATTTTCTTAATTAAAATGATTCGATGTGATTTATTTATTTACATATTTAAATCACGATTGGTGAAATTATATTGTTTGTTTGTTTTTAATTTCGTGCAAAGCTACACGAGGACTATCTGTGCTAATTTAGCAATATAAGGCTAGAGGGAAAGCAGCTAGTCATCACTACCCACCGCCAACTCTTGGGCTACTCTTTTATCAACGAATAATGGGATTGACTATCACATTATAACACTTTTGCAGCTGAAAAGGCAGGCATGTTTGTTGTAACGGGGATTCGAACCCTGAACCCTCAGATTACGAGTCGAGCGCTCTAACCACATGGTCATGAAATTATTTAACCTTGTAAGTTTCATCTGATCTTCTTTTTTTTTTTTTTAAGTTTTCTCAGCGCCAAACCTTTGTGTTGATAAAATGTAAGTTTCAAAATGCAAAGCAGGTAAATATATTTTATAACTTGTGTCGTTTTCAATGGTATTATTTCATATTGGTTATTTTCCCGATCTTATTACTTTTGTGTAGTTGTTTCGACCCAAATGTTCAAATATGCAACAAATCATAATTTTAATTTATTCAGCTTCGGCTTTTGAAATTCTAATTGTTCAAAAAATGATTTCCTAAACAGAACTAAATATTTATCGTTAATTTTTATGAGAAATGAGAGATGTGATGCGTTTTAATTCCAATACTATTTTCTAAAAAAATGAAAATTATTTTCTTTTATAAAAATGTACAAGTGGTTAAGGCACTTGATTCGTAATCCGAGGGTCGCGGGTTCGAATCTCCTCGCACCAAACATACTCGCCCTTTCAGCCGTGGGGGCATTATAATGTGACATTCAGTCCCACTATTCATTGGTAAACGAGTAGCCCAAGAGTTAACGGTATGAGGTGGTGACTTTAGTCTTACACTGCTAAATTCGGGAAGGCTAGTGTATATAGCCCTCGTGTAGCTTTGCGCGAAATTTAGAAACAAACAAATATGCTAATTTCTGTTTAATGTTTTATTTTAAACTTATATCGAGTTATATGTCTGGTTTTTAGATGTAAGTGTGGGCGGTATTTTGTTAGGATCCCTAGTTTAGTAAATTTAAATTACATGGTTTATCTTACTAATACCGAACCTGCGTCAACGAGTCTGGAACACGTGTTAGGTAACTTGATTCTTAAACAGAACTTTTCCCTTCTTTTTTTCTCTCCATCATTCTGATGAGATATTTGATCTCCTTTAGAGATCTGTAATCTAAATTGTCTACTAGTTTTAGCCTATGAGCGTGGGGGCCCACAAAAAGTTGTTCGAGGTAGGGGGCTAATTAGTGTGAAATTGTGAACTGAATAAAATATCCATATACATATGCTGAATGAATAACGAAAAAATTATGTTTTTCATTTTCTCATTGATATATTTTTTTTATTTATCAGGTAATGTGGTTCGAAGTTGTTGGTTCTTAATTATGTAATGAAACATTACCCCAGATAGTAGGTTCTTAATTCTGTTATGCAAAATGGTGTGTGTGTGTGTATTTTCTTACAGCAGAGCCACATTTAGCTATCTGCTGAGTCCACCGAGGGGAATTGAACCTCAGATATTAGCGTTGTAACTTGCAAAAAGGGCTTCACATAGAAAGTTCTTAATTCTGCTAGATGACATGATTCCAACCAGTTGGTTCTTACTTTTATCATACAACTTTGCTCCACGTAATTACTAGATCCTTAGTTTTCTTATGCAACTGGTCCCAATTAATAGCATCTTAGTTATATCATTAAACATGGCGTCACCTATCTCCTAAGTTTTTAATTCTATCATATAATACAATTACACACAACAAATTCTTAATTTTATCGTGTAACATGGCTTGAAATAGTAGGTTCTTAATTCCCTTTTCCAATATGACCCTAAACAGTAAATTTGTTATTCTGTCACGAATCATATGATCTCATTTAGCAGCTTTTGAATGCTGTCTGGTATTTAATCTTAAGAGGCAGAAGCTTTGTTGAGTTACAAATAATCTCAGAAGAAAACCGTAGCCATGCTAGAAGACAAGTTAACAGAATTTAGGTTATATAGTTTTGCAACTTTTTAATCTTTTTAAAATTTAGGTCTCACGTTTAAAGACAAAAAGCAAGTGATCGCCAAATATTGTTTTGATACTTTTTTTTTATAATAGCAACATGTATTTATTTAGTTTGAAGATGTGACAGTCAAATTTTTATCTAATTAAACAACTATATGAACTGAAAGTTTGTTTTAAGATTTTAACTGCACTATTTGGAAACACAGTTTGTAAAATGCATAGTAGTGCCATGTAGTGGGTAATGAGTAAATTAAATATAAAGCTTTACTTTATTTCTCAAAGATGAAAATAAATTAATTTAAATTTATTAGCATTGAACTGTACTTGTACTCTATTTTTTTATTCTACATTAAGAATTTATTGTTGACAACTAAAAGACACAGTATCTTTCACAATTTCCATTAAATTTAAAACTAAAAAATCCTTTTGTACTGAACAGAAAAAAATGGTAAGTTTGTGAATATACTAATCTATTGGCAGTTGTCTAGACTATACAATAGCAGACTGTTATATGCAAATTTTGGCATAATCTTACAACCTTACTTTTGAAAAATGAAATCAACTTTACTATCTACTATTAATGACATTTAAAGAAATGCATTAAATATATATGTGTGTGTAAGTGCATATTATTTGTTACCAAACAGTTGGTTTATTTTCAATTAAACTATCTGTTTATCTAACTTCAGTTGACCAAACTCCACCAGCTAGCTCTACAGAATGCACCAATTCTACCAAGTCATGCTCTTGGGGCTCTGTCTGCTCAAGGTAATGTCATCTAAAATTGAATTAGATGTACATGAAAGTGAATTCATAGGTTGAATAATCAATTGAGACCCAAACATTTCTGTATGCATACATGTCAGCCTAGTAGAGACACCTTTACCAAAGTATTATTATCCACACCTTTCAGTGTAGTAGAAACACCTCTACAAAAGCATTTTTATCTGTATCTTTCAGTCTAGTAGAGCTACCTATACATATGCATTACTGTCTACATCTTTCAGTTGACCAGAGCTATCTCTACAGAAGGATTATTATCTACATTTTCCTGTGTGGAAGAGTTACTTCTACCAAAACATTGCTATATAGATTTTTCAGTCTAGTAGAACTACTTCCATCAATCCATTAATTTAAAATCTACACCCTTCAGTGTAAAAGAGTTGCATGTATTTGCAGTTTCACTTTTTAAGATATTTATAAACATTTATTTTTAAAAACTTGAAGAAATTCATCAAATTATTCCAATTAGTTTTAGGAAATGATTCAAAGCCAATGTTCAATGGAATTTTGAGTAGAGTTTTTCAATTTCTTAAGTAATTCCACTTCATTAAGAAAAATAGTAATAAGAAAATATATGTAATAATTGCTATAAATGAATAATAAAAGAAGCCAAATTTTGTTGTTTAATCCTTCAAAATAGTCTGTAACTAAACTGAAAGTTTCGTTTTGATAGGTTGTTTTCAAATAGAAATCAGATAAAATTCACATAATTAAAATATGGGTTTATATTTAAAATTTGTTTGCAGAAAACTTGTTGTTATAATCAATAAAGTTATCTAGAAATACTTATCTTGAGTTAACATTTATTCATTACTTTTTAAACTTATTTTACATTTATTCAAATAAATTATAATCCCAAAATGTTTACTTTCCTGATGTTTCTGAATAATAGTTATATCATTATCATAATTAATAAAAAACAATAAATGAACAATTAAAAGTGATTCTTGTCACATATCATCCATTTTATTTTCATATTAACTTATTAAATTATGTAATATGGAGAATCATATCATCATTTTAGTTTGACTATGTTGTTATTAAGTGCACAGCTACACACTGTGCTGTCTGTGCTCCACCAGTTTATTGCTGAGACACTGGGGTAATGATGTTGTCACACAGTAAGTTATGAAAAATGGATGCAATGATTGGTATCTAAAAATGATTTCTCTAAGCAATGTATTTTGTGGGTGATAAAAATAATATAATTATTTGAAAAGAATCTATACATGAATATATTACATGTATCTTCCATAAAAAATTTCAATTTGACTAATTCTTTTCAATTTATAAATTTTAAATGAAAGAGTAGCATAGTAGTGTTGTTAAAAGTTAGCAATTTTTGAGTCATCAATTAATTAATACTGATAAAAACTATTAGGAGTACTGGAATAAATTGGTAAAATTTATTTGAATGTAAACTTACAAATTCTGCAATTCCGAATAAATTGTAATATGATTAATCAAAGAAGAAAAATTTTCAACTGACATTTGCAATGTTTAAATTATTCATTTTTTCAGTTAGTTAATGCAACCATTGTGTAAGAGGTGAATGTTATCTCTGGTGTGTTATAGAACAAGAAATAACCTAGCTAAAAATATCCGTTTTTGCTAAAATCCCTATATTATTTCAAATTTAGTGACTCTATTTCTCCATGCAAATAATACTTTGAAATAACTTATGATTGAAAATATGAAAAAATTTCGTAATTCTTTCCTGACAAACAATATATTTAATAACCAGTCTCCACTTATTTAAAAAAAAACGAAAAAAAAATATTCAAACTAAATACCATTGTCCATATTCATGATAGTAACAGTGAAAGGTTCATTTCTTGTTACTTTCTGCTTTCATGAAATGTTTCTTTTATGAGATTTTTTCTATGTATTTTTCACCAAATTATAAACTGAAATTATTCGAACAGAGATGAAAAAATCGTCAACGATTTATACTTTTTACTTATGCACATGCTTTATTAATTTCTGTTTAAGTACTGTATATACCATTTCAATATTTATCAAACCATTATTAGAAATGTATCTTTTGTCACATTTTTTAAAAATATTTCTTTTTCGTTTTTCTTTTCTCAAGTGTTACTTTTGGGTTAATTGTTTATTGGTACCTAGGTGGATTGTGGTCAAAATTTGGGCTTCAATTCTGTTTATCTTGAAAAACTTATTAAATATCGAAAATGATGACAATGAGTTTAACTGTATGTTTTTTAATGTAGATTTAAACAAGAAACTGGAATTGTATGCTGATGCAGGAATGCTTATGTCTCCAGCATTAGCATCACTAGCAGCTCACAACACTTTACGAGCTGGTACATCTGCTACAGCCAGCATTGTAACACCTGGAACTACAACAGAAATGAATATTCCAAATGACCTGATTGGTTGTGTCATTGGGAAGGGTGGAGCAAAAATAAGTGAAATCAGGTACATTTTAAAGATATTGTGCATTTATCATCTTAAGTATAGTCCTCTATTTAGGCAACATTTGGAGTATTGTGTTCAGTCTTGGACTCTTTACCTTAGAAAGTACATTGAACTGTTGAAAATGATTCAGAGGGGGGTTTCTAGAATAATGCATTCGGAGGAGGGTTATCAGAGGAGGATAAGTTGAAACTCTCCAATTGTTCTTTCTTAAAAAAAGAAGAGTTAAAGGGAATGTGATTGAGGTGTTTAAGATTGTAGATGGAATTGATAGTGTTAATGTGTTATCCATTTTCATGGTTAACAGTAAGAACAGTAGGACTAGGAGACACAAGTATAAATTTTTGCAGGGTAAGTGTTATCTTCATTTAAGGCAATTTTATTTTTCTAACAGGATCCATGGCCTATATTGAATGGGTTGCTTTTGGATGTTGTGGAGGCAGTAAATTTAAGTGAGTTTAAGAGAAAGCTTGATGATGATATAAATTATAAGGACAGGCTTTAAGATTGTTTTTTATTTAGTTAGTTAATAGTTTCAGTTTAATTTTGAGGATGGGGTAGTCCAGATAAACCAAAAGATCCCTTACTGTCCCCAAACATACTACATTACTTTAAATCTGACCAGATGCTGTCAGTGTCCAGCTGAAAATTCCAGTTTTTCCATTAGATAGAGTCAGCTTCAAATAACATTTATGTCTCTTGTTGAAAACTAATTTAAACTATATTATTATCACATTTTATAAACAGATCACAAATTTTATGAAGTACAGTACTAATAATTACTCAGACATCATGAAAATAATTCCAATCAGAATTAAAGTTAACAGTTTTACCTTATATTTGCCTTAACTTTAAAAAAAAATTGAAAATGTTTGTGAAGTAGTAAAATTAAATATTTTGAATAAAAGAATGTTATTTTAAAATCAATTTGACAAATGTGAAACATAGAAAGAGTAACTTATATAAATATAAAAAGGACTGAGAATATTATAAAAGAATTAAAAGTAATTTTAAATTGTGTTAATTTCATTTTTTTGTAATTATTCTCCTCTCTTAACTTACCTTTTTATAGTTAAAAATAAATTTGTATCAAATTTCTGCCATTTTTCATTTTTCTTTTCTCAACATTTTTAATGCATCCAAAGAGCTAATACTAGTGGGAAAAACTATACAAAATTTATCTCAATCAAATATCAACTGAAAAATAAAGTTTCACCTTCTAAAAGTATTTAAATTATCAAGATTTTAGTATTATGACTTACCTACATTTGAGATCCTTTTTGTATCCATGTTAATTTAGTGATTCATATTCTTAAGTTCATCTTGCTTTCACACTTTATGGTTATCTTCAGAAAGATAACTTATATGATGATACTATATTTCCTAATATCAAGTCTAAAATTGAAAAAAAATTCTGATGCATTTCTTTGCAGGTTTTAACTTCTGAATAGTGACCTTGTGTCCTCAAATTTTAATTTTTTTTCTTTGAGACACTGTGATATGAATTTCAATTGTTGATATATATTTCTTCCCAATGTATTTCCTCTGATGATATTTCCAGTACTGGAAAACTACTATATTCTATAGTTATAGATTATGCTAAATGTAAATTAGGTGTCACTTTGTTATGAGTCAATCATCTACAAAATATTCTTATTTCATGTATTATCATCATTTGTGGAGTTACTAGAATAAAATGATAGTAAGTATTACTAACTCCCCAATTTATAATAGATAACTTGACCATCTGTAAGTAAAGAAATAAAATAAAGTTAGATAAAAATCATTGTTACATACCTAAAACTATTTGATTAAGTGTCTGGTTATATCAAGATATAAAGATTTTCCTATAGAACAACCAGTATACAGGTAGTTCCCAAGCTAGTTGCCAAAGAGAGCAGCATGTTAATATGGCATTTTTAGGTTTGCTTGGTCAACAGAAAAATTAATCACCTCAATAACAGGAGGTTTATGGGAAATTTATACAGAGTGTGAATAAGTCATTTCTGACTGATATAAAAGAAACTATCATGGTAGTTTGACTTTAAAGTAATAAATGTACTTTGTTGATGAATAATCAAAAGAGCACACAAGACATATGTGTCTTTTTAACCTGATGGCTAAGATAACTGTGTAGATGTCAGGATATGGAGAAAAAATGATTTTTGACAATTACACTTAACTACCACCAAAGCAGATCTGACTTAGTACTCAACAGGGATAAGGTGAATTCTAGCCAAGTATGAGCTTTGTTTGGAAATATTTTTAAAGTTCAAGTGTACAGAATGCAATGTCAGAATACTAGTCATGTTATCAAAGAAAAAGGAAACAGGGGTTAATTTTCTTCTATTTCTCAATATATTCAATAGGACAGATATCTTGAAATAACATTTAATGGCTCATCTAATGTATGAGCTACATATGAAGGTAAACACAATCTCAGTAGTTAAGACCATATATGACAACCTAGATGCAGTATTAAGCACAGTACAGAAACAAGTACATCCTGTTCACACCGAATGGATAATTAAGAACAGATAACTTGTACTAAAGGTTTGGAAATTTATCAGAATATATTTGACTAAATCTCTCATAACTAGAAGTAAGTGTGAAGGCTTATAATGCTAAAATCTGAATTTCAAGACTTGTTATCTATAATCTGTTGGATAGTTATGTGCTTATCTAGAAACAAACAACTTTCTAAAATATAACAGGTTTATAAATGTAATATTTGCATACTAAATTAATTCCTTTTAATTTTCATCAATTTTAAACTGATATATGAGCAATGAAAATTACATAACCTTCGTATACACAGACTAACAACGAACCAATAAGCTTGTATGCTGCTGAGAAGTAAACACTATCCACAGAAAAATCTTTGGTGCAACTAACTTTAATATAACCTTACATTTTCTACTTATTTGTTAATGATAAGCCAATTTGAGCACTAATTGTATAGTAGGTTTAAATCTAAGTAATAAATTAATGCAAGATTTATTTTAAACTAAATATCTTGATAATTTTTATATGTACCTGAAAATGTTATTATTTTAAAGATAGACTAATTAATAATAACAAACTACCTGCATTCTTAAATGTGATTTTTTTAAAACAGGCAACTGTCTGGGGCCACCATCAAAATCTCAAACTCAGATGAAAGTACCAAAGACAGAATAGTTTCAATATCAGGAACACCTGAAGCCATAAATCTAGCACAATACTTGATCAATACAAGGTAAAAAAAATTATATAACAACACTCCCACAAAATATTAGCAAATATCTGAATAATGCCAAAATAATGAATTTTAGATTACAACAGTCAGTTAAATGGAGTAAATATATATAAAGTAATTGCTTCTTAGCCCTGTATATAATTCACACAATTAAAATACTTCAACAGGAGCACATCATCATTTCACTAAATAGTCTGTAAACAAACTTGTTCATGTATTACTGAAAGTATATATAATGTACTTAAACAGAGAATATGTTTGTTAGACTTTCATAAAGAACTAGATGTAATTGATTTCAAGAATTTTTTAAGTATTTCTTTTACTTTTTGTGTTTGTACTTTATGTTATTTTTCTACATGTTAACGAGATACCACTTTTATGTCAACCAACACCTTTCTGGAAAGATGTGCTGTTTTGAACTTTTAATTTTGACCTTATTTCTAAAAATCAGTGACAGTTAAATGTTTTTTATAGATATTATTAAAGTTGATACAATTAAGTGTAAGTTTAATGGTGATTGGTTGGTTTTTAAATTCTTTTACAATTAAATTTAACTAAATGTGCATGTGCTCAATCGATTGCACTGATCTTGCATTGGAAAGTGAATATTAACTATAAATCCAAATTTAAAATGTGTATCAGTACTAAATAGAGCAAGCTTTTAGAACGAGTCTGTTGTAAACAAGATATCAGGTGAGTTGCAATGCTATTTGTAGTCAAGATATGTTTGGAAATTGACAGTGTTAGTCAGACAAAGACACTTACAAGTAGAAGCACAGGGTAATTAATATTCATGTGAAAGATAAAATATTTTTGTCCATCATACAGTTTGAGTATTGTCTTTGCATAACCTCTGGAACTTCCAAAATGCTTGTTTACAGTTTTTTCAATATATTTGTATATTGTAACTGGTATTTAGTCTACCATAAATTGTTGCTAAATCAGAAATGTATGATAAAATGAATAGTTGATAACTTTGGCATCATATAAATAATATGAGGTTGAATGATACCCTGTAGAAATTCATGGATTGTGCATTTGGATCATATACCATGCACACAGTATTAATACTTACTGATTAATTTTATGTTATTCTCTTATTAAGTTCAGTGGTCATTAATTACTTGTACAGTCTTCTACAGGGTGGTTGCTAGAAAAGCGGAAAATTTGAGGGTCAGATGAGATCATGAATAAAATGCGTGCTTACTCATTTCTATTTTGATTTCTTTATATCATGAATAAAATGCATTATTTTAATATCATAAAATGCATTTTTAGCATCTATGAGTGTAATATAACATATGCCTTTAAAAAACTTTGTAAAAGTTATTCTTTGTAAAAATAAATAGCTGTTTGACAAATTTTCCGCTTTTCTAGCGACCACCCTGTACTTTTAATATAATTAAGTGTATCAGGCTTGGTTGTTTTTACACTTATATTTCTTCATACCAATCTCAGTTATTAACATTTGTTAATTTTGAATACAAAATTGAGCTGTGAGTTAATATTTTTTAGAGTGCTGCATCTGATTGGCATATTCTTTGTTGCTAAAATCGTTTAAGTGTGTACTTTGAAAGAATTTATTATATATGCATGATCTTGATATGTTTTAATGTTATGGTCAATTTTTTGGGGAGATATTCAATTTTAATTTAACCAGGTTACACTTTTCTAATGTATTTTTGTATCTCTGATAAAGAATATATGATTATATATGCAACAAAGATAGCTAAAACCACATGTAATTTTCATGTCAGTACTGAGCAATTTATTGATAAAAATTAGAGGACAAATATAAAATTTTTACAACACATAACTAGAAAACAACAGTTGTATAAGTAAATGATACCTATAAAACAGTGCAAATAATTGCTATAGGTGACTTAATATGTATATCATTGCAGCACACACACATATTATGATTCCACTTTTACCAGATAGATATAAGCAACGAATAGTCAAGACCGACTCCTATAGGCATTTTTGGTCAACTGAGCAGTTACTAGTGTTGTATAGATATTTACTGAACACACATTGGTGATATAAATAGTTAAAACCCACTTATTTTGACATTTATATCATAAAATAGCCCTTATAGTGTGTATCATTTACATAAGGAAGAGGAATATTGCATCTTTACAATGTTTGTTTATCTGATTCACTGAAAAGATGTTAGTTAACACTGTGCTGAACCTCCATGGAATATTTTTAAAAAAATTACCTGAAGATATACAATTAAAGATATATTATTTGCAAGTTATTGAAGGTTAAAATATGACAGTATTAATATCTCCACATTGAGAAGGTATTTTTGTAACAACTCAAACATTCTTTGCCTCTCAACAACAATGCTCATCCTCAGGCCTTATTCTCATTGAGTGTCAATATGTCTGTTCTAATCCTATTTCTTTCTACTTCTGAGAGTTAGCTTGAATGTGAGACTCCTTGCATGCCAAACAAAAAAAAATGCTTTATTCATTCATCTAAAGGTTTAACCTACTAACAATTGCGAATAAGGCACTTTCTAACAACTCAAACTACCATATAGTCAGTAGTCAATCATATTTACTTGTCAGATTCAATCAATAACTAGTTTTATATGTATATTTACTGAACACATATCAGCAATGATCAGCAACGACTTGCTCATCCTGGCATTTAATAATTTTAACCAAAAAATTATATCACCAACATTAACAATGATTAGCCAAAACTCACCATCCACTAGTCATAAAAAACTTCAACTTGTAACAGACTAAAACAAAACATTACTGCAAACAATGTTGAATAAAAAAAATTATTAACATGTAGCAGCAACAGAAATCCCAAGTAAAAGTCTGAAGTAATTGTAATACAAATTTTATCATTTACAAAAAACAACAACTAATAAATCTATGCCAGGACTTGATACAAACCTTAATAAACAATACAACATAGTTATCAGCATTAATCATTTCAGTAAATAAAGGACTTAGTAAAAAATAACCAGGCAAAGTTAAAACCTAGTTTAAAAAGAAACAAAAATATTAAATATGAAGCCACTTCTCAAGATCAATAAACATACTGAGTAACAACTAACAATAATTTATTCTAACTATATCTTATGAATTAACTCACTTAAGATCAACTGAAGGCACTTTATTTAATGGTTAGACCATGAGATTACATTTTATATGACTAGCTAATTTACATAATCTTTCACAACATTAACATTTGTACGCCACTGCTAGGAGCAGCTTGTGTCAATTTCATGTAACACAAACATACTGAAAATCAACTTGCTATAATATGACTTAGCATTTTAGTATACCTAAAAATTCATAGTTGAACTAAGCAATTGATGGAATAAAAATGAAGAGCAAACAAAACCGTAAAATGAAAGTAAAATTTTCTGTTTTGCAAATTACTCAATTATCAACTTTATGGCCTTAAAATGTACACACTATCTGATATTAACTTTTCCAAGACAAATAACAATTTGTTTCATAACAAATACTAGAAAAACACACACACATCCTGACATTTGTTTGTTATAATCAAATAGTTGCTAACTATATCAATAATGAATAGCCAAGACATACACAAACACACACATCCTGACATTAACTTGTCATAATCAAGTATCTTCTAGATTTATTAATAACAAATCTTCCACCAGCTGGGACAGCTCTGTGGATTTACAATGCTAAAATCAGGGGTTCGATTCCCCTTTGTAGACACAGCAGATAGTCCATTGTGGCTGTACCATAAGAAAACACAACACAATAAAAAAAATCCCAATAATGAACAGCTTTCAAAGACTTATCTTGCATTATGCCAGTCATATCCAAATAACTGTTAGCTATATCAACAATTAATGGCTGAGACACAAAAATAGCCTGGCATTTGCTAGTCTTAAACAAACATTTACTTGTTATGTGCTGATATCTGTAGGACTAAAATATGCAGTTACTAGATAACATCATTGATTGAAAATATGGCAGTAATTACAATACAAAACACAAAATATTCATAACACGTGTTTGTGCTAGTTCTTATTAGCCTTGTAGCAATACAAGAAAACAAACATCAAGACATATACATACTTTGACATCCACCAATCATTTATTTATTCTAAGCAGTTGTGTACCAACGATTACTTAGTCTCCTGCACACTTTATCCTGACATCTTTGAGTTATATATGTGTATATATTATACATACATGTACCATATTTCTTTATGTGATACACCTTTTACTGACATTTTACAATGGTATGTCTGAGGTCTTACAACACCAGAAAACGATTTTTGATACTATGATGGAAGATCACAGATAGCCCATTGTATAATTTTGTGCTTAACTAAAAATTAAGAAACTATCAATTACATGTGGTTCCAGTTTTTCAAGTTGTAATTGTTGGCATATCAGCTTTGTGATACCTCTGTAAGTTGATTTCTTTGTTTTATTTTTCTGAGATGTCTTGCCTCATAAGAGCTATTTTGTACTTTTAATCTTATTAAAGTAATAAATTAGAATTGCAAAACAGTTGTAACAAGTAAAGTTTTACTCTTCTTTAAAACAAAAGTTAGCTTTTTTTCCAATTTTTCTGTCTCATAGTGGATCATTGGTAAGTTTGCAGAAACACTGTTCTAAGATATGTGGTTCGTTTTCCTAAGAGAAAAGAGCTTAGAACCTGTGCTGGTTTGTGCTGAAAACAAACAAACAGTTTATTTATAGAGGTCAACTATCTGCTGACTTTAGTATGTATAGTATAGTATGTTAAATATTAAAACATGACCACAATAACTGGTTCAAAATTTACTTGTATATTAATAATCAATGACAAAAAAATGTGATAAGCCAAAAAAACAACAACAACAACAACAACTAACTAAATCATAATTATGACCAAAAAGAAAAGGAAATGGTTATTCTTCCTGAAAACAAATGTCTCTCAATCAGATTGGTTTAATTTTATAAATTGAACTTTATATTATATAATTTCTTTCTACACATGAAATGCTTTGCTCAGGATATTATTAACTAGATGATTAACAACATACATCAGTACTTTGTATTTTCAGCACTGAAGCATATTTAAGATGAATATTTTTTATGACAAGACAATAAACTGATTTATCATGAACTTTAGTTATGTGTATATGTACACAAATCATCACATTAGTCTTTTTCAAAAAGTCAAAAAACCTTTAACCTTTAAAGATGAAGTGTATATATATTTTTCACAAATTACTCATTGCTTACCTCAACTTTGTAGAGGTAGACAATTGTCATTTTTCAATTCCTTTGATGTCAAACTCTCTCTATAGCATGTTGTGTATGTGCTGTTTTATTTGTGTATTACCCACTTTCAGAAATCTATTAGCTTGTTGAAAAGTAGATTTTATTATTTTCCCTATACAGTAATATTAATGCATGTTTTTAAGAAGAAATATACACATTTTTTTATTTCTTGAGTAATTTACTCATTTATGAATTACTTCATGTCAGTGATATACAAAGTGAACTTCATCATATAAAGTAAAATCTAAGTAAATGTGAATCTCTTAGGAAATATCATTTACCGAACCTTGAAAATTTTTATTGCAATGTGAATTTATTTTAATTCCTATTGCCCTATTCAAATCCACTATTATTCCTTTTAACAATAAACTTCTTCCTTTAAGCTTGAATAATCTAACAAGTGTTGCTTTTGCTTGCACTTTTATTATCGTGTTTATGTTTTTAGCCCAGTTAATTATTTATTTTGCTCTGCTGTTATTGTTCAAAATAAAATTTCATACAGTCTAATCCATGGTTTCATTGTTTTATTTCCCATTTTTGTCTGCAGCATGGAACTGCATAAGAACCTGACCCTTGACCCGAACTCGATCCCTGCCTCATCACACACTGTGGCCTCCACCACCCCAAGTCCCTTGGCTATATCCCTCAGCCAGCTGGTCAAGCCGAGCCCACTGGCTTTAGGCCTCACTGTTGCCACAGCTGCCTATACTCCCACCACCTCTGTCCTCTTTGCTGATCTCAACAACCTCACATCTCAGAGTCGCAAAAATCTCACCACCAAAATACGTGCCAGTACATCCCATAATGGGAGTAAGAAGTCCGAAAGGAATAAGTTTTCTCCATATTAGATGCAGTATGGGACATATGTCACACCACGTAAGGTTGTGTTACGTGGTGGTACAAGACGAAGCAGCACACATTGATTAAATGCTGCAGTTTGGTAAACAAAAGAACTTATCTGTTGGTGGTTGACCCAGACTTTTAGTATTGGATTTGTAAGTGAAAAGTATGTAATGTTATAGGTTTCTGAAGAAAGAGATTGTTGACTGTAACCTGGTGTTACTACCTTCTGTATTTCTTCTTCTCTTTAAAAGAAGAGAATACAGTGTGAATTTAAGGATCATATTCCATAGTTGAAAAATACTTCAACCTGTATTCCTTACTTGCAATACATTTCTACGTTAATTATACGTAAGCTAGTAGTTGAATATTATCAAATTGTTCTGTTCAATTATGGTTCGAAATGTTTTATTCATTATTGTGTATCTATAGAAAACTTTGTAATCAAGTATCTTTGTAATGTTTTATAAAAGTAAGTCTGAAAACTGTGTAATCTATTAAGTTTATGATGTTTTTTAAGAATGTGATTTAAATAGCTAGATGTGTGTTTTAATCACACAGTAAGTTTAACAGTTTATTTAATTACTAAATGTAATTATCAAATTTGTATCCCACTTAAATTGTTTTTTTACACTTACCTTAATATGTCAGTATTTTGCACAAAATTTCCCAGCAGTATTAGAGCAGAATACTTAGTTCATTTCTTACTCTTTATTGATTATGAGGACACTGAATCAATACTTATATTAACATATAAACATATATATATATATATGTATAATCTAAAAGAGCAGACTTTTAGGTGGTGATGACTAGTTGCCTTCCTTCTAGTCTTACACTGCTAAATTAGGGGCAGCTAGCAGAGATAGCCCTCGAGTAGCTTTGTGAGAAATTAAAAAAACAAAAACAAACAAACAGAATAGCAAAGATATTTGAATTAATGAAATTATTGAAAATTTACAACTTCAGCACAAAGTAGAGAAAAGTAATATTAAAATTATGCATTCCTTGTAGTCATTGGTATTGGCTAATTTGCACAATTTTTTGAAGATGGAATTTTAAGATAACTTATTACAAAACATTTCATCTCTTGAATCATCAAAGTTAGATAAACCAAATACATCTTTGTCATAAATTTCTTCAACTGAAACAAAGTAAACCATTTACATTAAATGCATATTAAGCATGTTCAACATTATTGTTGGTAAAATAAAAATCTCATAGGAAATGTAAGTCTATTCTGTTGTAATTTGTATCAAATCCAAATTAAAATTTTGTAATATTTCACTGCTAGCATAACTTGATCAAATATTAATAACGTGACTACACCACTCACTTCTCAGTTAATAAAACTATGTAACATTTACATCTGCTTATCAATTAATACTATTTAGGTCATGCTCTTATTAAAATTAAAATATTTTATAAATAATCTTAATGTATGAGTGCATTTACAAAGACAAATTCATCTCTTTATTATATAAGTTTATTACAAATTTTCATCTGAAGTGAAAATAAAAAATTAATAAATTGTTCATTAGGTATTCATGTGGCTTTCTTAGTAGTTTTTATCATTCTGCCTTTCATAATTTGGCAAGGCTTACTGGTTAATGAATTAGACCGTAAACTTAAAGGTCCTTGGTTTGCATCCTACTGATACAAAAGGCACTCCATAATATGAGGTGATATATATGTTGTAGGAATGACAGTTCAATATCTCACTATTCAATTGATGTAGATGAAGAGTTTGTGGTAAGTACTGTGAAATAGCTGCCTTCATTCTAATTTATCAGTTCACAATTAAGGAAAGATAACAGATGTGCCAGCCCTTGAGTAGTTATACATAAATTTTCATTAAAAAAATTTCCAAATTAGTAGGCTATAAATGGGAGTGATGCTTATGTGATATGAAAATAAACTATATAAACTTTCAACCTGCAGTAATTTTTCACTCTACTAGTTTTAATAAATTCTACTTGAAGCTTAAGTTTCTTTATTTGTTTCACTTAATGTTATTTTTCTTTCTATTTAAACAATATTTCTTAAAAGTGTTTATGCAAATTTCTTCATGTTTAATGATTTTCTTCAATTCTTTTTCAATTTAATCAAAACACATTGATATCTCTCTTGGTTTAATTACTCTTTGAATTTCATATAAGTGTATAAAAATCTGATTTCTTTGGTAAGAAGTGTTCATTCTAAAATAACAATAGACATGCACATTATAAATGATTATTTATGAATTCTAACACATGTTATCATGTGTACCCTTTAAGTTTTACCAAATCTCTTGACATTGATTTAAAAGCTCTACAACCTCTTCTGTTAAGAGTAAAATTTATCTCTTTATACTTCCAGACTCTGAGTGTATTATTTTGAATTAATTAAAGACAAAATATGTTTTAATAAGTAACTCTTTGTCTTAAAACATTTATAAATAAATTTTTAAAATTTCAAAACTAGTAAAATCATAAATTTCTTCCAATAGACAACCTTTTATGTGTGTTTAAGATGCAGTTGTTTTCTTATATGTATATTTGTCTGCTTTTCATAAATATATATTTTAGTGCAAATAACTTTGAACGTTGTTAACTTTAAGAATGCTTTCTTTGGACTTTAGTTTCAGTTGAATATTGTAAAGAATTCTTATTCATGTGTGTGCACCAGAGAATCAATTTCTGTTTTTTTTGTCTTATTTTAAAGTATGCCTGAAAACATTTCAGACTTGTCAACTATGGAAATAAAAAGGAGCTTATTTAGAGTTTATCATGAAATGATATTAAAAACTATTTTAATACCAAATTTAACTTAAGATTGTTTTAAGTTAGCAAAAATAATGTCCTCATTATAAAGTACTTTGAAACGGTTTGGTTTTGTATTAACATGTTTTATGTTCTTTTTATGGTTCTGCAGTCTTTTCATTATTTAAAAGATAGTAATTATGGATAACTAAATAATGATTTTTTTTTCTTTTTAATGATTAATAAGGCAAATGAAGAAATTAAAGTTAAGTAGCTTAGTCTGAAGAGAAAATTATGTTAATGTCATAATTTGTATTCTACCACATGCTGCTTTGAAGTGGGATACAAATTTGAATGGAAATTTTACCTGTCAGTATACAAATATGAATACCATTACAATGAAAACAACCTTATATTTTGCTAGATTTGTTGTTTGTTTTTCAAAATCTCAGTAAATGTAAGATTATGTTATGGAGTAATTTGATTAATTGTTTAATAAACATTCTAAAATCTTCTAAAAACCATAAATTTCACATATCTGTGTTTGTGACAGTGGTGCTGACTTATCACTGTGGATGGTTCTTTCAGTAGTGGCAGTGGTCACCAAGCTGTTAAAAAAGTTATTGCAGATTTACTGAACATTTTTCTGTAAATGTCATTCCATAGGTAGCTAGCTAAAAACATTAATTATAATAAGATAAACTCTCAGTTGAGTTAAAGAACTTTCAAGATTGTACTATTTATTTTTTGTTGTAAAGTGCTTTTTGAGTTGGAAAGGTTTTAACTGTCCAATGCCTTTAAATTTATCTATTTACTTAGGATGATGTAATGTGCATTTGATATTCTCTGATCATATTAGTTTGAAAGCAATATGTACATGTATATATATATATATATAACTAATATGTTAAAAAACGTTTTGTGTGTTCCACTGAGATGAAATAAGATTTTGAACTGACTTTTTTGCTATATCAACTAAAAATAACAGCTTAAGCCCAATTTATTTTTATCATTCGCGGTTATTGTTTAGGGTCTGATTAATTTGCAGCCAGTCACATGCATTGATTGACAACTCAAGCGATCAAAATTGATTCCGTAAGAGCCAATACTTTAAAGCAGTGGTTCCAAACCGGGGGTGATCGCACCCCTTGGATGTACGAGATAACATTTGTTTTGGCCACCCTCACCTTTATTCTTAAATAAACAATTACTGTGAGGGGTGCGAGAACATATTAAATTTTTTTAGGGGTGCATAAAAAAGATTGGGGACCACTGCTTTAAAGTGTTAGTTCGCTTTTATTTCAGTATTTGGTATCAATTAATCCAATCCCTCTTAATCTATCACTTCGAAATTACGAACAGCTATCACAAATGTCTCCCTCTTGAAACAAACAAGCAAATTTCGATATTTACATCAATAGTTAAACATATTCGAAAAATTTCAAACAGTCATAAAAGGCTTAGTGTAAAATAAAATACGTTACTTCATATATTAGTAGATGAAATATTAAATAGTTTATTCTCATTCGTATGACAAGTAAATTATTATAAGATGCTGTGAAAATTAGTTTTTGTCTGCTTGACAATATTTTTTCACACTTGCTGAAAACATGTTCAAGAAAACGTTAAAGTTTCATAATTCAGGCTTCCCTTTGCAAACTACCGATAAACTTAACTCAGATATGAAATTAACACAACGACAACATTAAATATTTATTTTCTGTACAATAATAAATAATAATTAAATATTTATACGTTTGAAACTCAGTATTATATTGCTTTTGAGATTTTCATATATCAGTGTGTTATAAACGAAATTTTAAGTATTCCATCAAAATTTTACTTCACTGTACACGGTATTAGTAGAAATATTTATATTTTTTGAGTTCTGAAATGTCACATGTAGAACGTTTTAATAGTGAAATAATGTTATCTTTGTACTAATTAATTATTCTTAATGAAGTGTTTTTCACAACAGCAAAAAGAAATGGTAAGTTACTTGGCAAAAATGTTTATTTGAAACATTTACTATGTCTCTTTGTTTATCTTGTGTTCGAATGATACAATAAAGCTCGTAAAAAGTATCATTGAAATACTGAGTTGTAAAATTTGCTGTGTCTGTAATTTAACACGTCACACACAAAAGTGATATTTCGTTTGTTAATGAATTTGTGGCCAATTAATACATAAGCAATCAAGAGTATTTGTACAGAAAGAATGTATATGATTCTGTTCACTGATTTTTAATCACAACTTCGAAATTTAAAAATTTATCTCTTTCTTTCATATACAGGGTTGTAGATTTTTTACAACCGATGGGGGGTGATTTTTGCAACAACTTATGTGGACTGTTCAATTTGCAAATTGGTAATCTCAGATTACGTGAATGGCCTGGCATGGCCGAGCGCGTTAAGGCGTGCACTCGTAATCCGAGGGTCGCGGGTTCGCGCCCGCGTCGCGCTAAACATGCTCACCCTCCCAGCCGTGGGGGTGTATAATGTGACGGTCAATCCCACTATTCGTTGGTAAAAGAGCAGCCCAATAGTTGGCGGTGGGTGGTGATGACTAGCTGCCTTCCCTCTAGTCTTACACTGCTAAATTAGGGACGGCTAGCACAGATAGCCCTCGAGTAGCTTTGTGCGAAATTCCAAAACAAACAAACAAACAGATTACGTGAACCTGAAATCTGTAAACATGGAGTCACAGAGTAATCTTGTTGCCACGATACTTGCATGTATACTTAGGCCTATTGACTGATACTTACAAACTATCGCCTAGATCGAAAAGCTTACAAGCATGCCTATGTTAAAAATGTATATTTCGGCTACTGAAAAAGCCTACATCTAGGTTTAATTATGTAATTCGATTGGTAAAAACACGAGAATCACAAGAACAAACACACAGTTTGTAGGCCTGTGATGCAATAAAACAATTCAACAGAACAAACTGTATGCACCATACTTCCCACCTAAAATGAAGGAGGGATGTATACCTCCACCCCCCAGGATTTACGCCCCTGTTCATATGCCATAACGTTTGTGTTTCATATTCCATACAAGTTGAGGCCTGGCATGGCCGAGCGCGTTAAGGCGTGCACTCGTAATTCGAGGGTCGCGGGTTCGCGCCCGCGTCGCGCTAAACATGCTCGCCCTCCCAGCCGTGGGGGTGTATAATGTGACGGTCAATCCCACTATTCGTTGGTAAAAGAGTAGCCCAAGAGTTGGCGGTGGGTGGTGATGACTAGCTGCCTTCCCTCTAGTCTTACACTGCAAAATTAGGGACGGCTAGCACGGATAGCCCTCGAGTAGCTTTGTGCGAAATTACAAAAAACAAACAAAAACCATACAAGTTATTATAATTTACTGTAATTGTCACATGGAACTAAATTTATAGAGATGAATATTTATCCATGATAGCTCTTGCACTTTAGGTTACCCTTATTTTCACTCATTATCAAGCAATCAAATCTAACATTTTAGACTAATTTAATAATCATTAAAAGTCACATAGAAATACTTTTATTATTATTTGCATGTATACATTCACTTTCAATATATTTCTGTAGCTACTAAAATCTATAATTGTTACGTTAATATATTGAAAAATCGTTCAGAAGCGTTAGAGAAAATTAGTACTTTTATTAAAAAGGGCTGAGGGCGTTGGGTAGTTGTGTTGTCATCAGCGTAACTAAAGTAGACACCTAGTGGTAATTTTACAGATGGCACTTTTCACTGCGTGTGTGTATGTGTGTTTCTTATAACAAAGCCACATCGGGCTATTTGCTGATCCCACCGATGGGAATCGAACCGCAGATTTTAACGTTCTAAATCTGTAGATTTACCGCTGTACTAGCGGGGGGCCTTTTCACTGCAGTAACAATAGCAGAGTTTCATCACTAAGTGGCAAAGTAGATATAAATGGGATAGTAGTAAGTTTAAGAATTTAAAACACTAAAATCTGAAGTGCGACTTTCCTCGGTGAACACACCAGATAGCCCAATGTGAGCTCGCTGTAAAACAAAAAAAAATTAAACAAACATATTTAGGGTATCTAGTCATTCATCAACTAACATTCTCTGACCAATGACGTAAGCTGAAATAGCGAAACACATATGGCTTGTAAAATTAGTCAAAGTAGAAGGGTAAGTGTGAAGGTACAATGTTCTCGCAAACATGATTTAGTATTATACAAGAAATTTTGGATATACCGGCTAATATTAGCAAGCCCATTGCTGATGGAATTTCAGTAAACGTAGCTACATGATTGACAATAAATTTGCATATGAATGTAAATAATTGTTGTCATTTACTTTTCAGTGAGTGGCAAAAATACAGCAATCTAACTGAGAATATGGAAGAAATGTTGGAGCTCTAAAGTCTTTTATCATTTTTCCAACATAGCCTTTAGATCCAAAAAAGGCACCAGGACCTTTAGATTCTCCTCTCTTACCTGTTTCCAACACAGTCTTTAGAACCAAAAAGGCACCAGAGTATTTAGATACTTTTCTTATTTCATTTGGCAGCATATACATAAAATGAAAGAACTGAACCAGAGTCTTTAGAGGATCTTAGTTTATCGTTGTGTTTATTGAAGTTTTAGTTTTGTGTTTGTGATACACCGTTTATTTATTAAATTTTGTCCATCTTGGAAATTGATTTTATCGTACACTCTTCATCTAAAATGGTATTTGAATATGGTAAAGTATTTGTTTATGTGGCTGGTAAGTTTTGAATTATCTTTGGAGTTTATTAATACATTTTTAATTTTAAGATGGCAGCTGTATGTAAATAAGCGACAAGTGACAGTCTATGAATCATGTGGTGTAAATTTTAACGTGTGTTTCTTAGTTGATGTACTTAATTATTTCAATTATAAGATAAATAATATATTTTAGCATTATAAAATCACTTCAATGCAGGAAAAACGAAATGATTGATAAACCATTGAAATGTTTCTGATTATTGTGATTGATTACGCATGTTATAAATGTACACCTGTCAGCCAGCTGTAGGGAATTTTTAATGTTTTTTTTTTAAATTGATCGTTATTGTTTTAAGTGAATTGTTCATAGGTTATTTGTAAGTGTTGTAATACAGTTATAAGTGGAAGTAGTAAATGTCGAATGCATCCGTTGCATTGTTTATGTGTCTTTGATATCTTTGTGGACGGTATTGTTACTTGGGTAATAAAAATATCTAAATATATGTTTCACGCTTGGTAATTGTTGGTATGTGTTTGGTAGACATTATATATAAGTTTTAACGTTGTTATTTGATATTAAAAGCAGTACCGTTTCGTATTTTTCTCTATAATTTCATTTTCCCTCACATTCGTCAATATGCAATAGGAGGATGAGTAATCTTTAGTTACAAAAGAAAATACCTTTCGGAATATGATCTTGGGTGAAAGAAAAACTCGTCTACACGTGTACAAGAGACAAACTAAAAAATAAAGCACCATTTTTTACACATTAAAATAACTTGATAAAGTTAAATCCTACCAATAGCAAGTGTAACAAATTTTTCACAACTTCACATGAATATGGTTAAAGGAATGTCTTAATTATTATTTATAACATATGATTTATAAAGTTTTTAACGAAAGATCGCGAAAGTCACATATGTACTAAGAAAATTACAATTCTCTACCATCTCTGTTTTGATGGTTAAGAAATAACAAAGTGTAAACGATTATTGCGGCATATAGTACAAATTACCTTTCATTTGTTTTCGTCGCATATGTTGCATACAAATTCCCATAAATAACATCTACTTTTGGTCTTTTATCAGTGTTTTGTTTCACAGATGCTAACATTTTTGTATATAGCCTCTGTGCACAAACTACTCAAATATATTAATACATTTTTATCACGTCATTAACGTTCGTTAATGTTTCTCACATATGACTCGAAAAAATAGTACATGCGTACGTTGTTTGGTTAGAAAATAAGTCTCTTTTGTGGGGTCATGACATTGTATTCGACTTAGGGAATTCCAAATATGTTACTTTAAGGTCTTGGTTTGTGATAAAGGACTTCACGATGGTTGGAAGTTCGTTTTACTTCATACAGAGAACCTATGTATATACAATTGAATTTTGAACTAGTTATTTTTAGGTAGAATTTGTGTTGTAATTACGTCATTCTTTTATATTTCAGCATCCAGAGCGCTCAACTTCCAATAATTTGGAGAAGCATGGTACCAGTCCCGATGAAATAAAAGATTTTAGAAGATATTCTAAACTTTATGGATTGTTATTTCTATAACGGTGAGTGCTTAGAAAGTTACAAAGAAGTGAACTATGTTAACATAATTTATAATCAATATTTCGGTATTTTTACTAATATTTTCCAATGCAGTTGGGCCAGCCATGGCCAAGTGGTTAACGTGTCAGACTATGAATCCCACATCTCGTATATATATCATTTAATTGCATTCTGCTCTTTAGGGGCTTGCGTGTATTATAAGAGTAAAGTCAAATTCAGCAATTATATTTTATCAGAGAAACCCTGGAGTTGACAGTGATTGTGGTTGACTGCCTTGTATCCCTCTAGTCCATTGGTTCAAAACTGTGGAAGTTGAAACGTGTCCTTGTGTGGCTTAACGCGAACATTCAAAAGAAACTAATTATAACAGTTTATCATTTCTGAACTGCTCTGTTGATGTTTTAGAAGTCACAGACGACGAATTAAGTTCACTGCCGAGAAGATCAGTTCTTTCTTCCAGAGGATAACGCTAAAGTATGAAAGTGAAATTTTGTAAAAATAGAGTTTATAATCAAACAAAAACCAAATGTTTCACTGTTCGAATGTGATTGGGATATTTCATAATAACACTGAACTATTTAAGACGCATTCAATGAGAATTTATTTTATATTCAAAATGTGAGTCTGAAGTGAAATAAAAATCAATGGACCTGTGGTTGAGCCAAATGGTTGAAGTCGACTGAAACGTGTTCTTTCGTATTAAATTCATTAAAATACAACATAGTTTATGATGCTTTATGTACAGGACAGTGATCGCATTAGCAATCAAAACGTTGAGCAAATAAAAAAAACAATTTCAGAAACAACCGACTGAAAAGCTTGCATTTCTTCAAATATATAGCCTTCGTGTAGCTTTGCGCGAAATTTAAAACAAAGTAATGGAGCTACATTACATTTTGTGTGTATCAATGAAGTTACGTTAATTCAGAGTTTAAATATTCTCATTTAATACTAGTTTATGATGTAAAGAAAAAAGCAAATATAATAATTACAAATAACAACAGCTGCAATAAAACTTGTAATCAGACTATTACGCCATAGGAAACTCTCAAAGTTGAAAATATTTATAGTATTTCATTAATATTCTTTATTATTTTTTGCTTTTTTGTTACAGAAAGATTAATGTATTTTTAATGTTCTGCACTTCTACGCCAGAGAACATCTCTAACTGGTCATCAACGTTCCTGCACAGCTTTCACTTGGAGGACTTTGTTCATTGATCAATGTATTATGATATTCCTGATGACAGTTATACTTTTGTAATTAGATATCATGATGTTAATTTATTAGATGTGTTTTGAAACATAAATATTTTACGCTTTGTTAGATAACAATTCATATTGTACTTACAGTAGACTATTTTATTAATGACTTATCATAACATATCGCAAATCTAATAAATATATTAAATTATTTTAACAATCAGATATTAATTTCTAAGAGGTAATTTAATAATAATATTGATTAAAAACAATTTGTAGTGCTTTGTTATTAACTGATCAAGCTAAAACATTGTTAATCGAGCAACCGAAATGAGTAATTGAATTCCATGTGATTGTTATTTGAAATATCAGTTAATATAACACTAATATTATACATAAATATGACTATACATAACATATCACTTCTGCTTCAACCGTTTTCTTCCCTTATTTAGACAATGGTTTCCTTCTGGCCGTTTTCCCACTGATTCATATCTCATGTCGTTCCAGTTGATCCCTCCATCCCTGCCTTTGCATTCCTCTTTTTTATTTTTCTGTCAATTGACTGAAATATTATCACCTTTTGTCCCCATCCACTTTCCTCTAGTTTAGCTATGTGTTCTCCAACATTAGTTTAAACCGTCTTTACAACATATTTAATTCCCTTCTCTCTTAGATTAAATTGTTTATTTTTAGATACAGTTTTATAGTTTCTAGTGTATTTATTTACACAGATTGTTCAATGTTTTTATAATTTTTTTCATGATTTTCCCTTTTAATCTCAAGATTTCACATCCGCAAGTCGTTAGTTAAAGAATTTCTTCAGGAGAATAATTTCAATTTCAGTTTCATGTACATTATAACCTAATATTCTAAACGTTGCACAGATGGCTCTTATTGTCCTTTGGTTTTCTTCAAAATAATTTCTTGAGGTATCTTCACATGTCAACCTCGTCGATCTGCTTTTCCTTCTGTAATATTGTTTCCTTTTTGTAACACTCATTAAACACGTTAACTTTGTTAATCTGAAGATGCCCTAAGAAGGCCGAAACGTTGTTCTATACTTTATTTTAATGAAATTGTTAACACCCATACCAGACGTCTTCAGAATACATTCCTACTACTTTCTGGTTATCGCTCTTCACCAGCAGGTTATCATTAATTTATCATCAGTGTATCTAAGGTGTATAATTTACCTCATCTAAACCTAAACTTCTTTTATTCCAGTTTTGTTTCTTAAATGCTTTCGTATCGCCACAATAAACATTAATACATTATCTTTCTGTATAATTCTTTGCCTGGATACTTACAAGTACTATCTCTTTCATTTATAATGATATTAACTTGAACATCATTATGATTTAATATACCACAGGCCTAATAAATATATCAAACAATTTTTACCATCAGATTTTTGTTACGATGAAGTAATTAGATTACAGTATTTAATAACAATAATTAGGCGGTTGTTGTTCGAAAGAATAATTCTTATTAATATTATAGTTTGAAATATGTTGTTGATAATTGTTAAGCATATCATATTTCATATGAACCCAGTGTTTTTTATAGCGTATGAATATTAGGTTATTTGCATTGTTTGGTATTAGCTTTTGAGTGCAAATTTGCAATAAATCCATAACTTGAATAGTGCATGAAATTAATGAAGACGTGAACAAAACTAGTGTATAAACATCTGGTTGTCGTTTCAACTTGATATTAAACAGTATATTTGTGAGTCTGTCATTTGTGCACTGTTTCATGCACTCCCTTGTGCATCTGAAACGAAAGTATTTACTAAGTTGAGCAAGATTTGTATTTGAATTTCGTTTTATGGCTGAAATGCATTTAATTCTCGAGCTTTCCTAATATTGTAACCAATCAGCAATTGTACCTAATAATTCGTTCAGTGAAGTTGCGTCATTGGTTTACCTAGGTTGTTTTTTAAATATAAACAAATGTTAAAGTTCCTTTTCTCGATCGATACAACAAATGTTTGCATTTTCAGTCAATATTTAAAATATTACACTCTTATTGAATGTTTAATATATAGATATATCCTTATTTCACTTTTCTGTATCGAGATTAAGTTCTTTGTGACAGACTTTATATTCTAAATATGATGGACAACAGACATAACATGAGTTAGTTTATTTTACATAACAATGTAAACTCATTGTAGCTGATAAGTAACCATATTTTATTGTTGAAGTTTCACACACATATATATATTATTATTATAAATGAATTCATATTTAACTTTTCCGTAAAATAAACAGAATTTGTAGTTGATTTATCTACTTGAAGAACGACATTACCTGCAAGGCAATCTTTTCAAATTTGAATCCCTTAACTTCCTTGCGTTTCTTAATCGTATTACACCCGTATGGTTTCGAAAATCTTTAAAAAAAGTTTAAAAAAGAAGCATAATTTGTGTATTTTTTAGTGAGTTAAATTAAATGAGTAGTGTTGTTCTATTACAGTCTTTTTACAAAAATTTACTTCAGAAAAATTCACATTGTCCAGAAAAATAAAACGTTATAAATGTTCGTATAGAACATTCTTTTTTGTGCATGAAATAGCTGTTGTTATTTTCAAACAATCCTTATCAAACGCACCTTTTCAGTTTTCTCTATCTTCCTGGTACTTCAATCTGAGTAGCTTTACGCCTTATTTACTTGTAGTATTGACGCTTGTGGTATCTAATTCCCTCATAATAGTGAACATTGATTGTTACAGAACTACTTAAACAACGATTATATTGTTACATTCTGAGTTTCATCTTCAATATATATTGAAGCCAAAAGGACATTTAACGATTTTTCTTTCGTGTCAAAGACTTGACAGAGTTTGCGACTTCAATTTAGAATACGAGAAACCACAATATTTAAACATAAGAAAGTCAAGCAAAGTTTTAGACCTCGTCTAAATTCTTGTCTGCCATATCATACATACATATCATTTGTACAAATGTTTGCATTTTCAGTGAATATTTAAAATATTACACTCTTATTGAATGTTTAATATATAGATATATCCTTATTTCACTTTTCTGTATCGAGATTAAGTTCTTTGTGACAGACTTTATATTCTAAATATGATGGACAACAAACGTTCTAACAACAGAAGAAATCTTAAACTGTACGTGCTGTTGTTGTACGACCAGATCCGTAGCAGGAATTTGAATTAAAATAAGTAATTTTATGCCTTGTACATTTAACTTGATGTAGACCTGTATTATCATCATCACTTATTTACTGAAGTGCAAGTATTAATATTCTTTTTAGGTCGCCATTTTCAATAAAAAGTTCTATCAGATTTAGATGTATATATATAAGTATATAGTATAAAGAAACAAAAATACAGTTTCGTTGTTATTTATTTGCATTTAAATAGAAAATTAAAAAAAAACACAAACGAACCTGTATCATTTTGACACAAAATTATTAGAACAAATATCTTTCAGTAGAGATATTGTTGATTTTATTGGAAATGTTTCTTAAAAATAATAGTACCTTGGAAATAGATATGTGAACGAGATTTTTACCATGACGTAATGATGTTTCAATAAGTAATTGTCTACTGAAAGAAAATTGTTATATGAAGTATGTGTCAATCTCATAAGGAAAATCTAAGTGTGTACTCAATTGTAAAACAGTATCATGGTAGAATAATGTTTAAAGTAAATATTGTTATGTATTTTTTCTCGGCTTTTATATACATGCTTATGTGAATTAATATAACTGGGTTCCATTGTTTTAAACTTATTATGAGTGTTCAGTAAAGTAAATTTAACGATATCTACTCGAGCTTAAAAGTGCTAAAGTATTATTTATTTACCCCATTTTTTACAAACAAAGTTAAAAATTACTCAAATAGTACTGGAAGAAATATCGAAAGCCTTTTTAGTACTTAAAAGAAGAAAATTATCAACATATCATTTTATTGTGTTTTATACGTTGAAAACAAACTATTCAAAGTTCTCTAATTATAAAAATAGTGTAACATCATGATATATTTCAAGTATAAACATTATCACAATGTATCATGATTTCTCGTTATTAAACCTCAAATAATCCATCTTGTTTATTTTTTTAACCACTTTCTCAGTATTTGTTAATATATAATGTATTTTTCTCATTGATATTAAGTGTTACTATTTTTCTAGCCCACAACATTTTTTAAAAATACCGACTAAATGTAGTTAGAATGGATCATGTAATACTTTCACTTTATACAAAAACTTACGAGAGGTAGGAGAATATATTAAAATTATGTTGTTAGAATCTCAGTTAGTGGTTACGCATTGAAAAATATATTAATTTTGGTGTTTTGTGAAAAAATAATTAAATATACATAAAAGCATTAAGTTTAAAAGCATGTCAGTTTGTTATCTAAACTATCGCTTTGGCTTGGTTTGTATGACTTTGTGAATGGCAAGTGCAATGCTACTTGTCGAAATTCTTATAACAATTAAAATTAATCTACTTGATGTACCAAAGAAATTAATGAAAGAATGTTTAATTTCATAGCAATCCTGGAAATCATACAGTACATTACACTTCGAAAAAACTCAATTTAATAGATTTGATATCAATTTCAGTGGGTTTGACTTCTTGTATTTGCTAACACATCTAAACAAAGGCATAGTGTCAAATTCGACCATTTGGTGTCGACACCAGTGCATTTGATATATTTTTTTCTAATACACCCTCCTCCACGATGTTTTAAATAGACAAACTTAATAATACATTCTAAATCAGACAATAGGTTCAATCAATACGTTAGTATATTGCTTTTAATGTTATGATACTAACAATTCTAAAAAATATTTCACTAACAGGTAAAATAACGTGATCTACATTTTTGCTTCCAAGTTTTAATTTTAATTTCTGTTTTTTCTTTTGACTACCTGCTTCTTCAACAAAGTTTTTCTTAAAAATTAAAAAAACAGAAAGTATAAAATAAATAAAATGTTACTGTGGGGAGAAAAAAGAGAACTGGAAATATCTACCGAACAACTATAGTAAAATAACGACTCGAATTAAGCCATACATGATCGCTCACTAGACTTGAACGATGTTTTATATGTATATTATCACATCTGTGCATGGCTTCGACTCATGTTCTGTTAGATATGAAGTTTCATTTATACCCAAGACTTATGTTACAGCTATGAAGCTCGTGATTTGTGATTAATTCTTATTTTATAAAGCGTGTTTTTCACTTCACTCTATTTATGACGAGTATGAAGTATATTGTGCTTTTTATTTATTTCGAGTCTATTTATGTTAAACATATTGAATTTATGTATTATACTTACCTTCAGTTTATTTATGTTAGACATGCTAAATTTATTTATTATACCTACCTTCAGTCTATTTATTCTGTACATAAATACATCTATTTATTCTGTACATGCTTTATTTTGTGTTTTTGACTTATTTTCATCCTATTTATTTAGATCTATGTAGTATTTTGTGTTCTTGATCTGCCTTTAATTTTTTTTTATGTGGAGATGCAGTATTTTGTGCTTATGACTTACTTTTGGTCTATTTATATTAGACATGTAGTATTGTGTGTTTTCAAATTATCTTCAGAATATTTAGCTATTTTGTGTTTTTGACTTATTTTCTCATTGTTTACATTAGACATGTAGTATTTCGTATGTTTAATTTATTTTTATTCTGTATATTCTAGACATCGCGGGATTTTTTGTTTCTGACTTACCTTCAAGCTACTTAAGAACTAGACATGAGGTATTTTGTATTTTTTGCTTACCTTCATTCGATTTATTCCACACACGTAATATGTTGTGTTTTTAATTTGTCTTCATTCTATTTATGTTAGACAAATACTATTTTGTCTTTTTCCTTAACTTCACGATATTTAAAATAGTCTGTAGTATTTTTGTCTTACCTTAAAACTACTCACGTTTTTGACTTACTTTCATATTATTGTTCCTAACTATGCAGAATTTTCTATTTTTGACGCACTCTTAGCTTATTTATATTAGATATGTACTATTTTGTACTTTTGGGTTACTTAAGAGCTTGACATGCGAAGTTTTAAACTTATATTCACTCTGTTTATGTTAGACATGCAATATTTTTTGTTTTTAATTTGCCTTCATTTGCAGTAGTTTGTGCTGTTGACTCGTCTTCAGTTTATTTACGCTAGACATGCAATATTTTATGTTTCTGACTAACCTTCGGTCTATTTATAATAGACATATAGTACTTTATATTTAGGGGTTGCCCTAAGTATATTTATATTTGACATGCAGTATTTTATGTTCTGGATTTACCCTCGGAATATGTGTATTAGACACGCATTATTTAGTGTTTATGAGTTAACTTTAAGCTACTTATGCTAGCAAGATATACATACTTTGTTTTTATTATTTTCATCCAAGCTAATCATGCTGGATTTTGTATTCTTTACTTACCTTCATTCTATTTATATTAGACCAGCACTATTTTGTGTTTCTGAGTCATCATCAGTCTATTGATGTTGGACATACAATATTTTGTGTTTCTAACTTACCTTCATTCTAGTTGTTCAAGATGTGTAGGATTGTTGTTTTATTTACTTTCAGTCCATTTATATTACACATGCAATTTGTTTTGTTTTGAGCTTACCTTCAGTCTGTTTATGCTAGAGATACAGTATTTTGTATTTTTGACTTCCCTTCAGTCTATTTATTCTGGACAAACAACATTTCTTTGTTTTTTGGTTTTCGCTTTTACGATATTTATTTTCCTTAGTTTAAAATGTGAGCCTTTAGCAACTGTAAACTAATATTTCTTTAGTCGTACCAGGGTGTGAAATTAAACAGATGATTCACTGTGTCTTCAATGTTTTCCTTAGCTGAGGAACGAGGCTACATACAGTACCTGCAATCAGACTACCTAGTAGTGTTACTTTTAATGGTTAGTTAAATCAGATAAAGGAATGCACAGCTTTATATAATTCAACAACTTTAATAATTTTTTGAAAGTAATGTAACACGTTACTTCATAGTGTACTTATTTCATACAAACTAAATCTCGCAGTTTTTAACAGATCCACTTTTAGCCACTTAGTATGTTTTCACAGGCTAGAAAAACATAGAAAACACTTAATACCAGTCGATTTTTCTTAATTAGCTGATTGTTGGTTTTACGTTCGAAAGATTTCACTTCTTTCCATTTCACTCCATAATCTAGTACAAATATCAATTTATCCATGCTTATAAAAACAACATAAAATGCGTAAAAATTGTAAGTTTCAGTTTATGAGGCTTTACGAAACCTTCTCATGCTAGAAACTTCATTTTATTTCCTTACTTCGTAATACATTACCTAAGACTTAATTAAATCTAACTCTTAACTTTGCTAAAAGACATTAATTGATGTTTTCACTTTATTAAAATTCTGTTATAAAATTACGAATCGCAACATTTATTAATTTTTTTATTTACGTCACTGGTTTCACACAGACGAGTCAACAGATCAAGGTAATGAATAAAATCAAGTTAAATTGAAAGTCCAAGCTTTCAACACAAATTATTAAGAGGAAACTGTTGTAAAAGTGATACAATGTATGTAAGTTAATTTCACGTAACAATCTCAAAATGATAACGTAATGCTAATTAAATTAGCGAACATAATTTTGCTTATTTATTACATAATTTGTCAGTTACAAAATATTTAAGTATTGTCTTGCTGTGCGGACAGTAAGCAGGTTATCTCGTAGTTATACTTTGGGTAACTAAAACTCTATTGGCTCAACAACTTTGTGTATGAATGAACTGAAGTTAATAAGTGTTTTTGCTTTCTCTTGTAAGATTGTTGATTTTTTAAGCTCAGGGTGAAATATTGACTTCCATATATGTAGAAGCAGATGCACTTTCAATGATACATAACTAAATTTTTTATGTGTTTGAATATCTCTATTGTATTGCTAAGTATGGATTAGTAAACTTAAATGTATTGATGCAATAAAAATTGTTATACACTTTATTTTGTTATGGTAATTTCTATTGCAATTAACTTTCATGTTTTCCTAGTTTGATTTATAATTCACTGAACTTGGACATAAATGTTTGTTTGATATTAATAATCTTATAGAATGCTAATCGAACCAAAATGTAAGATTTAGGTACATGAATGAAGCTTCATAGATTTATTTGTTCTTGGATTAATGGCAAATATTTGAGAAGATGGGATCATAACACTTTAGGTGTGCTGAGCTTTAACTATTTATCACAAGTCATTGCCCTATGCGAATAATTATGTGTATTTATACAAAGAATAAAATTAAGTCTGTAGTTCTTTTTCAGTTCCAATTCATATAAACGACACGAGAACTACTGGAATATCTGTAACCTGTATCAATTTTATAAAGAAAAAGCGTAAATATTAGAAAGAATAAAGAAAACCTCCAATAAAATTATGACAACAGCTCAAGGAAAACAAATCGACTGAAGCGAATCATCGTAATATGAAGATCAAAATCTTAATTTCGACAATGAAAATTTAGGGTGCAACAGAAATATGATTTCGGCAACGTTTCGCTGGATTGCACTTTTAAAAACCTGTAAAAATAAATCAATAACTTAAGAACAGCCAATGAGATCTGAATTAGTCGAAGTACCTAACAAACTGAGAAAGGCCTCTCGATATTTATTGATGTTGGACTTATGTTTTTGAACGAAATCTTTCTTTCTACTTCATCTTGTTCATAAGTTAAAGCTCGAACATGAACAAATTTCTTCTTGTATGTTCAAAAATATATAATAATTAGCACTTTTAATTCCTTCCTTGCTTATCCAATCTAAAATTATTACAATGTGAACAATCTGTTACATAGATTCATTTTGCCAAGGATTTATTAACTTAAAATGAAACAATCCAAATTCTTACTGTATTTCAATATAACTTTCATAGAAAATTTATCATTGTGATATTTTTTCTGCATTTAACCAAGTAGTAGCTTAAGACTTCGCACCTTTTAAGATTATGAAGAGATATCCATGTTAACTGCTGTGTCATTATTACATGAAAACTTCACTGTGTACTTTCTTTGTCTTATGTTTCAAGCTACATAGAAACTACACTGTGCTTTTATTTGCTTTATGTTCCACGCTAGTCGAAAACTTCAGTGTGTTTTTAACTTGTTTTATGTTCCAAGCTGCGCAGAAACTTCACGTTTTTATTTCTTTTATATTACACGCTAGTCGGAAATTTTACTGTGTTTTTTATTTGTCTTATGTTTGCTCTACACGGAAATTTTACTGTTTTTTGTTTATTTTATATTCCAAACCACATGAAAACAACACTGTTCGTTGTTTACCTCATGTTTCAAACCACATGAAAATTTCACTGTTCGTTGTTTACTTTATGTTTACTTTTATGTTTTTTGTGAAGCTTATTTTCCAAACTATAGCGAAGCAATAAGGTGTATTTTATCAACAAAATATATGTTGGATTATCTTAAAAAACTTATAAGATTAAGTCCGGAATAGTTAATTTTTAAAAAATATTCTAGCCAAAATAGTTAACCTGGTAAAACATTGTTTGATCCAATACCTGTTTACTTTCATATTTTAACCAATACAATTAAAGCATTAAATAAAATACATTTAAAAAGTTTTAAATGAGTTAAATAAAAACATTTTATGCTTCAGGAATTAATCACGTGACTAAGTTTTACTGCTTAAACTTTTAAAGTCCGAAGTCATTATTATCTACTCTCGCTCTAGTCTGAACTAGAACTTTCTGGTAATTCATAATGTAACAGGACGCTTGTATTTATTGTAAATTATTTTCCCTGTTCTTTTGAATTTCGATATGACGTTTTTTGTCGTATAATCGTGATTTCGAAGAATTGTCAAACAGCAAATTTTTCATAAAATTTAGACTTTGTAAGAATTGTGAAATTCATTTCATTACACTTTTCATTCATATATGGACCCGGCATGGCCAGGTGGTTAAGGCACTCGAATCGTAATCCGAAAGCCGCGGGTTCGAATACCCGTCACACCAAACATTGTAATGGTACGATCAATCCCACTATTCATTGATAAAAGAATAGTCTAAGAGTTGGTGGTGGGTGGTGATAACTAGCTGCCTTCCCTCTAAGTTTTACACTGCTAAATTAAGGACGGATAGAGCAAATAGCCCTGATGTAACTTTGCGCGAAATTCCAAACACACCAAACCATTAATGTCTATTCACGTTAATAATTTCTATATGACTCCTTATTTTGCAAAACTTTTGTTGAAAATAAAAAAGATGATGTCATAACAAATTATCCGTAAGAACAAATTAATATCAATGGGACTATTTAATAAGTTTATCGCTGCTCTGTTTCTAGTCAGAATATGAAAGAAAAACAAAACGAAGTCCATACTCTTGTTGAATTATTCTGAAGCGTGACTTTGTTTTCATCATCATTATAGCTTTGTTTTAGTTTTTTTTTTAAATATTAGACCAGCTGTTACCTGCGCACATTTAGAACTAGAGAATATATAAAGAAATTCCAATAAAACCAGCTTGAAAGTCGAACTTCCCTACTCAAACTCAATTTTCGTTAAACAAAAATGATAGAATGAGGGGAAAAAAATAAAGATTATTGACTTGGGTGAATTTTATAAAAATAAAATTTAGAAGTAACCATGTTGGAAACATTTGATGGAATAAAATGGTTACGTATATTTCTGAGAAGCAGAAAACAACCCCGAGAGAGACGAATTTATGTGGTGTCATTAATCACATATGTTTCATTAATGATAATGAGAGGATGAATATGAGTCCTTTATACGCGGAAAGGTGTGGAAATTGGCCTGAAATTCGTGGAACTGAGTGAAAATATAAACATAATGTTTATAATTCCTACTACTATAAACATGCTCGCCCTTTCAGCCGTAGGGGTGATATAATGTGACGGACAACCCGCTGGTAAAAGAGTAGCCCAAGAGTTGGCAGTGGGTAGTGATGACTAGCTGTCTTTCCTCTAGTCTTACACTGCAAAATTAGGGACGGGTAGCACAGATAGCCTTTGTGTAGCTTTGCGCGAAATTCAAAAACAAATAAACAAACAATCTTTTTTGATTTTGTTTAAGAAAACTGTTGGAACAATGTTCATCTCGCAGAAAAAAATTATGGGTATAAAACTATTATTAGAAATAAATATATAAACTAAGCTAACATCAGTAACGCCTCATTTGCTATATATTTTCCACCTTCAAACCCTGAAATATGTAGGGTTTTTTGGTAAATATATGATGTTTTATTTGTCCAAGCAAAATTTAGCCAATGATATAACTTTGACACCTAAAACCAGAATGATAAAACATTTACAAAGTTATTTTATTTCATGTTTATGTGTTCTCAGCTTGCAAATTCCAAATTGTGTGATATAATCACAAAGCTTTATCAATCTTGACAGATGGCTTAAATCCTCTTGAAGTGACAACTTCTTTTTAGTCATAATTATGTTTCATGCTTTATGAAACACACGCTTGAGCTTTGATGCATGGCTGGAGTTTGTTCATGGTCCAATTTAACCAATTAAACATAACTGTGATGAAAAAAGACAAATCCGGCTTCATTGCTTTCCTCTTGTTTCACATATTTTGAGCAACTTTTATAATGTTTGTTTGACAGTACAATTTATTTTCTAGAAACACTTCACTGAAATTATTTTTGTAATGTCCTTACCTCATAGTTAGCTTTAAAAATAACTTTAGCGGCAAGGTATGGTTTGTTTTGAATTTCGCGCAAAGCTACATGAGGGATATCTCTACCAGCTATCCCTACTTTAGCAATGTAAGACTAGAGGGAAGGCAGTTAGTCATCACCACCCACCGCCAACTCTTGGGCTACTTTTTTTTACCAACGAATAGTGGGATTGACCGAACATTATAACGCCCCGACGGCTGAAAGGACGAGAAGGTTTGGTATAACAGGGATTTGAACCCGTGAACCTCAGATTAAGAGTCGAGTGCCTTAACCGCCCGGCCATATTGGTGGCAAGAGCAGTTAAATATTTCTCATTTAATCCATTCCACACTTCAGTAAATTAGGATAAGAACAATCGCAATAAATTACGCTTATAGCATTTCTCTAGTTGCTGAATTTTGTTATTTTTTCTTGTTGTTGTGAGACTTATGTGGATCTAGGAAAAGCTTTACGTATTCTAAGATATATAAATACATTTCATAAGACTGGCCACTTTATTAGAATGCTGCATAAATTTGTAAAACAGAAGAGTTTTGTGTAAGTTAATTAATGAAGACCTTTAAATGCAGGTATATAGTTATATGTTATTTAGTCTGAAAACAAGAAATAGAAACAAAGAATTCTCTTATTTTTAAAGGGGCATGAGAATAGGTCCCTGTCTTACATGAACGACGTTAACAAAAACAATTTTTCATTTCAGTTATTCAAAGTATCTGTCGTCAAACGGGGAGATACTTCTTCTAGGAAACGTTGGCCTATGACATCTGGTAATTAATTGAGGGGAAAAGCCATTTAACAGGTAGATAATACATTGAGAATGGATATTACCAAAACATTCATTGAGCGATTAACAGCGAGTCTTGAAACTGGTTATCTCAAATGCAAATAGAAAAATGAATGATAAAGTCTAGCGAATCACATTCATCACCATTACTGGACGGACAATAAAGTAATAATTGCCCCGAAAGTCGTCTGGAGAGGTAACTGTTTTAATCACTCACGTCACTAAAATAACGTCTTATTATGGACACCTAACAATGCGGTTTGTACTGTTGTGACATCAGAAACGTGCGTATGTCATGAAACACGGGGATAATTATGTACTATTTAGGCTACAACACAGCATGACGTACGAACTTTAAAGGCAGAAAATAAAAATATTTGTTATTCTTAAATTTTGTTTTATTTACTCTCGAAACAAGACACTTTCGGAGACGCTGCGGAAGTACACCTAGTATGTAGAAAACTTCACAAAGCAGTTTTTCTTCTTTGTGGTTTCCACCAGTGTTGTTATCTGTTGACAGTTTTTATTACATAGTTTCTTATTTTTATTGTCTGTTTCTTTTTGACACTGATTCCCCACTACAAATGACACTAATACACAAAATACTTGTATGAGATACCTGTAATATACTTAATAAGTAAAGTGTTGTGTTAAAAACCAAAATTTACAACTGAACAAGCAAAATAATCTAGTCTATTGCTTCAAAGATGGTTCAATAATATTTACCTTTCAATAATATCTGCATGAGAGAAAATCAGAGAAATTATTACAGAAATTAATGTGCCAGTTCACACAACTTGAGGCTGTGTAATTCGTATTGTACAAGCTATAAATCAGTTTTAAGATTTTTCTTTTCATTTATATTAAACTCGAACCCCCAAGGATATTTCACATTCACCCACATTTATTAGCTTCTAAAATATTATATAATTCTTAACTTGTTTTCTTAAAAGAATATTTTATTAGTTTCTTTATCAACTCGAGTAAATATCACAGTGAAAAAGTTACATTATACATATATGTATGCAGTAAGTAGAGTAAAATAAGTACTACATGCGGCTGCACTTTTCGCGATTAAAAAAACTGCAAAAATATAAAAACTAAATTATAGAAAAATGCAGAAATACAGCACCTCAAATATTATACGTTAACTTTGAAAAATTAATATGTCTCACATTTGCAGATTTCAGAACCATGGTACATTGGTACATATTTCTCACAATTTTTAAAAATATTTTCCGTTACTGTTTTTATAAAGATTTATTTAACATATTGAAAGAGTAATGTAGCATATAAAAGAACATTTAAAATCAGTATTGTAAATTATTAAGAATACCCTACATTTAATATAGATTGTAATTTGTTTGTTTTGGAATTTCGCACAAAGCTACTCGAGGGCTATGTGTGCTAGCCGTCCCTAATTTAGCAGTGTAAGACTAGAGGGAAGGCAGCTAGTCATCACCACCCACCGCCAACTCTTGGGCTACTCTTTTACCAACGAATAGTGGGATCGACCGTCACATTATAACGCCCTCACGGCTGGGAGAGCGAGCGTGTTGGGCGCGACGCTCAGATTACGAAGCGCACGCCTTAACGCGCTAGGCC
This sequence comes from Carcinoscorpius rotundicauda, assembly GCA_011833715.1. Taxonomy (NCBI): domain Eukaryota; kingdom Metazoa; phylum Arthropoda; class Merostomata; order Xiphosura; family Limulidae; genus Carcinoscorpius; species Carcinoscorpius rotundicauda. Next base: position 38,740,175 of record CM022395.1, on the reverse strand, counting down.
ATGCCGGGCCCCATAGCTTGTAATATTTAGGTGTCATATAATGTTTTAAAAAAAGGTTATTAGGGGTTGTATAGAACAAACTTAATGTTGAAACTTATACTGGTAAATTAAATATACGTATTTCTTATTATGAGAGTTAAGTTGTTTTCAAGTTTTTGAAAGATAACGTCACAATCTTAAGAGTATAACATTAAAATACTCATGAAACCTCAATAATATAACCGAAATTATTGAAATAAATATGCTTATTGATTTGTATATAAAAACAGAAATTAATATATTTTATAAGTTAATTACCAGTTAACGTTATACCAATATATTACATTCAGTAAAATGAAAATATATTAAATTATTAAATAATAATAAAAAACTGTTTATTTTCTAGCCAGTTAGATTTTCTTGTGTCACAACTCTATTTTGTGTATGAGGTATAGTTGAGTAAGTAGATATTTGTCAATAAAATTTGTTTGTTTGTTTTTTGAAATTTCGCACAAAGCTACTCAAGGGCTATCTGCGCTAGCCGCCTCTAATTTACCAGTGTAAGAATAGAGGGAAGGCAGCTAGTCATCACCACCCACGCCAACTCTTGGGCTACTCTTTTACCAACGAATAGTGGGATTGACCGTAACATTATATCGCCCCCACGGCTGAAAGGGCGAGCATGTTTGGCGCGACGGGGATGCGAACTCGCGACTCTCGGAGTAGGAGTCGCACGCATTTACACGCTTGGCCATGCCGGGCCCATAAAATTTTGAAATTACAAATCGTGTTGTAATAAATTCTACACTTTTGTTACAGTTATATCGTTTTCTAATTATTTCTGAAATTTCGAAGTTGGGTGATAAATAAACTTGTAAATAACTATCCAAAATAGTGTAATGGTTGTATTTTGTTAACATCTTTAGACAAAGTCACTACAAAAGGTTATGTTATTCGAAAATAAGCATACCGTAAGTTCACTTTTCTTCCTTATAATTGGGTACCAAAACTAATCATTGCCATTGTGAAACACTTGGGGTGCATCAGTTACCTTAATGTTTATGGTAGAACTTTGAAACTTCGCTGTAATAACACGCTAAAACAAATTGCAGTGTACAGAGAAAAAAATTTTACCGAATGAGGCTTATATAAAAAACTATAAATGAAAATAAATAAGTAAAATATGCCGGTTATATAAATATGACAACAAACACCGGCTATTATGTAAGACTTATTTAACCTATTCCACCGTCATCAGGAATTTCTAGTCATGTCAGTTATTCGCCTATCTCTGATTTGTCATACTGCTCTTTCTAGTTTGTTTTGTTTTTTGAGCGTCGCAGAAGCTACTCGAGGGTTATCTGTGCTAGCCGTCCCTAAATTAGCAGTGTAAGACTAGAGAGAAGACAGCTAGTTATCACCACCCACCCCCAACTCTTGGGATACACTTTTACCAAAGAGAAGTGGGATTGACCGTCACATTATAACGCCTCCACGTCTGAATGAGCGATCATGTTTGGTGTGACAGGGATTCGAACCCGTGACCCTCAGATCACGAATCGAACGACTTAACCCACCTGGCCGTGCCGGGCCAACTAATCTACAAGTAGAGGCATGAAAATGCATAACAATTTTTTGTTTCATTTGTTTAATAATAAATGACAAAAATAATGTAACTGTTGTCATTTTTTTGTTATTTAAATTTGTACACTGTCTTCTAGAATGGTAACTCACAACTGCCCTGTAGACACAATCTTCTTTTATTTGTGTTCCAAGTGCTCAATGTCAGTTTGACTCAACCTTTTCAGATATTCAGCACCTAATCATCTAATGCCACGTTTTACTTTTGCTTAAGCACAGCCCTTCCAAATACGTCTTCCAAAAGAAATAGCATTAGGATAAACTGACTCTGGACTGTGAGCACTTTTGCTCACAACCATTTAATGAAACCTAATAAGAGAATGAAGATAGAGAATATCTTTTATTGGCGATAGGCTACTTAGTTCGCCTGCTGTGATAAATGCACAAAGAGGAAAATGCAGATAATTTAAAGTGCCTCCAAATTCACCTGTGTCATAAAGTGCTACAATAAACCTCTAGCGGTTTAAATAATTTTTTCATTTTCACGCCTACTTTTACTTGGCTCACCGTACACAGCAAGTGAAATGGAGTTTATAGTACCTATAGCATAAATTCTTTTTCATTCTTTTTTGTCAAAATAATTTCAAATGTAGGAAAATTAAAGTAATAAAAAGAGGCATCTATGATACGTTTTCTGGTAAGAACAACTGTAATACCATAACATCTTCGGGGCCGTAATTCCTTTAGGCTATAATTTTAAGCTTTTGTTGATACGTATACGGATGACATCAGGGTCAGTAGGATCTACAACATTCTTGTAACCAGGATGCTGAACACAGTTTTAAGCCATGTGCAAGAATATCCACTTGTCTCCTTCTTTGTTTCTCACACGAAACCTTTCATATTTGCTTGTTTTATTTTAAAGAAAGCTAAACTGCATTATTCAGCATTTTTGAAAACACTTGTATGAAGCCTTCCTTCATATACATTCTTTATGTTTGTTTGTTTGTTTTTTGAATTTCGCGCAAAGCTACATGAGAGCTATCTGCACTAGCGGTCCCTAATTTAGCAGTGTAAGACTAGAGGGAAGGCAGCTTGTCATCACTACCCACCGCCAACTCTTGGGCTATTCTTTCATCAACAAATAATGAGAATGATTGGCACATCATAACGCCCCCATGGCATAAAGGGCGAGCATGTTTGATGTGACCGGGACTCGAACTTGCGAACAACCATGCCGGACTTTTATATGTATTCATGTAGGCTTCTCCTTACTTTCCCTGCGTAAATAATAAAATGTTTTTCTCATATTCTGTACAATGCATTTGTATCCATTTTCTTGTGTCTCTCTTTTTTCGCTTTTAAGATTTTTGATGGACTGATATCATATCATATCGATTAAGTACTTGTTCATGTTTCTGTGGGTTAGGCTGACCTACCCATCAGCCTCAGCTTCAGGAGATATATGTCAGTAACTAGGCTACATAATTATATTTTTTATTTCGCATACATTTGGATGCAGCTAAATTGTCGGAAGCTTTCTTGTGCCTTGGGTTGAGGCTGATTTTCAACATCCAAGAGCTCACAAAAATCAGAAGCTAAGAAGGAGATAAAACAAAATCTGAGCCGAGTAATTAGATGTGTTGCTCTAAAACCTACCTTTTCTATACTTGTCTTGTCTTTCGATATTACGTAAGTAACTTATTTCTAACCACAATGTTCTTTGCAGGTTGATAAAGTATTGCCTTAAATTGTGCGTCATTTCATCTTCACAGTCTTCACAGTAATAAGATTCATCTAATCTTATATTTAAACCTTTTGAATTTTTCAGAAAAAACTTTCCAATGTTGAGGCCTAATGAATAGAAGAAATTTCATGTTATTTATGTGATGTAGTCATCACTATAACCCAACATGGGATTGAGGATATATTTGAAGGCGTTTGTGAAAACTATAACACTTTTAAACTGGAAATGTCATATATGGAAATCAGCTTGTCTCAACCACGGATTATATTTTTCTGCTTCTTCAAGACAGCACTTTCATATATACTTAGAGCTCTCTAGCGAAAACAGACCAGCCAGTCCCTATTTTTCTGCTTCTTCAAGAGAGCACTTTCACATATACTTAGAGCCCTTTAGCGAAAACAGATCAGTCAGTCCCTATTTTTTCGCACTTAAATGTAATATTGTCGTTTAGTTTCATATGTGACTTTGTCCTATGTCAGCCATAGGTTTTATACTTTAGCATATGATAATAGCGTTCGGGTACTTTTATGACGTAAAAGACATTTCTCTATTTAAACAAGGGTCCGTCATTTTAGGAACTCATCCAAGAAACATACAGGATTTTTACCACTAATTCCAGACACTTTTGTCTTATCACTGATGGTATTTAAAGTTTTTAACTATCATAGAATTGCACTGATTATTAAAAACCTGGTAATTTATGTATCACAATGACGAAATCATACTTTTTTTCTCTTTTTGTCACACATGCAAATCATTTTTTTCTGTAGTTAGCACCACGCTCATTTTCAAACCTTTCTCTATGTCAGTTGCAGATGTTGGCTCAATATTCTCATTTGTCGAAAATTTAAAATGTTTTTCTTCAACTGTTTTTCTATTTATTAAACCATTTCGGTAACTTGCATAGCGCAGAAAATAAAAAGGTTTGGATATAAATTCGTCTTTTCAAGTCAATTCATCATTAAACAGAACAAAGTCAGTGGTAGATTTAAGGTTATGTTGGCCCAAGGGCTAATAATTTTTGTGGGCCCTACATTGCATGTAATTTTACATAGAATAAAATTATCAATGAACCCCCATTAAGACCATTGGTTTTGGGACTGAACCCCCTATAGTCCCCACCCAAATACGCCATTGAACATAGTTATGATCATTACACTTTTTAATAGCATTGAACATTGTATTTAATCGTTGCAGTCAGCCAGTTTTTGTGTTATGTTAACAAAGGAGACACTTTACAAAGTGGTAGTAGCTTCGTTGCCTTATTGCAGACTGAAAAATCTTCCTCCTTTATTCATCGCTCCCCCTTTCTCCCCAGTGGCATAGCGAAATGTCTTATGGACTTATGCTGTTAGAATACTCATATAATATAATACCTAGGATTCGGGATCTCTGTGCATTTTGTTAGGAATTCGAACTGATTGAAAATGAAGAGCGAAGATACATATTTTATAAAAGGTAGTATTTCCAACAAATCTCTCATCTTATTTCTATTACAATGACCTTTCTCAAATATTTATTCACAAAACTGTGGGAGTATATGTCATGTTAGATCATTTTCAGGCATTTCCTTTATCTTGAATCTTTAATTATTAGGTAATCAATATACTGAGTAAACAATTACAATACACTAGATAGCCATAACTTTTCCTTTTGATTTTGCATCAACAAAATATTTGATTGCAATTTTAAACAAATAATCATATCATGTCTCATTTGTTTTCCCTATTACAAATAACTACACTTATTGTTCCTCATAATTGGTCTTCCAACTTCTTACTGAAGCGATAAAATAATCACTTCATAGTTTACTTTTGAATTAACACGCGATAACAAGATTAGATTAAGTTATACATAGCCTTCAAACTAAAATGAATATTTACCACGTGCTTCAGTCAGGACAATAAAAAAACATTTATTTTTCTGGTTAAAATTTCGTCATATAAATTATTATATCATTAGCGAATTGCGTCTCCATGTTTTAAACGTGGGTTTGCTGAACAACAGACCATAATATATATACGTAGATAACTGCGATAAACGCTCACTATCAGAAGTATTTGATTTGCTATTAAACATCCACGATACGCATGCATGCTTGTGTTACCACAGCCATGTGAGGAATCTGTTGTTGTTGTTAACTTTTGTTAGGAAGTGTATATATGCTATTTAAGTGGTATGTTAGTGGTATGCTGTGTTATTTTCTTTTTAACTACCCCTTATCTAAACTGGGCCGAATGAGGTATTCTAATTTGCAAGGTATCACCTCCTTGGTTTATTATCAATAATTGTTTCATCATAATCTCACATGCAATGTCCATGTTTATCCTATTTATGGCAGTAGTATAGTTTGTTGTTGTAGGGGTGGAAGAGATGTAGCAACTTCCTGCCTTTAATTCTCAACTAAAGTGTAGCTCTTGTGGTTTTGGATACTGTAAATTTTCTGTCTTAAAATTGTGAAAAGTGTGATATTTTACAAACAACATTCTTACAAATGAATAAATATATAGCTACTTTAGGGTTGGGATTTACATTCTTCAAGCCAGCATTTGTCATGGAGGCAAAAGAACAAGTTAACGAATTATGGAACTAATCTCGTTTCCATAGTAATACCATTTTTTCATCATGCAAATAACTTTCAAACTGAAAGTGAGATTCTGTGGTGGCAAAATTCACGAGTTTCTATTCATTATTTTCATTCTGATGTAGAAATTATTTTATATTCTCATCTTCTTTTTTTGTTTCTAATTTCAAAGTTGCACAACAGACTATCTAAGCTGTGCCCGCTAGGACTATAGAAAATTGGTTTTTAGCTTTATAAACCCTGTGATGTCTCCCATTGTGCCAATAATGTGCTGATCTAATCTAACAGAATGTTAGTACAGAGAGATTCTGTATGATGCTAACAAAGTACATCGTATTGTACAAATGTACCTCTGGTACATATTAAAAAAAACAAACACTGTCCTTGACAGTATAACTATTAATGGTGAAGGGTGTTAACATCTTAATTAAAAATCTTCACATTCATGATTACAGAGGTAGAGCACATTATGTTAAATCGGCTTTGGATCCATATTACATCATTATATACCATGTTAGCATATATGATCACGTTCCCTCTGATGACTGTGTAATTTACCAATACTTTCTTTGTTTTTAATTACGCGCAAAGCTACACGAGGGCTATCTGCGCAAGCCATTCCGTGGGTTACTCTTTTATCAATAAATAGTGGGATTAATTGTCACATTATAAAGCCTTCGAGGCTCAAAGAGCAAGCATGTTTGGTATGACGGGGATTCGGAACCCCGACCCTCAAATTACGAGACAAGCACTCTAACCACCGGTCATGCCGGACCTTTGAGAATAGCTCTACAGCGTAATTTCCATTGCGAAACGCTCCGTAATAAGACTGTCAAGTACAAAGCAAACTACCTATTGCAATCTGTCTAATGTACAACAAAGACTGTTTATCAGCGTCCGTTTTAATAATCATATTGCACGTAAATCCATGAAAACTGTCCGCAACTTGAGCGGTATGTTTGCGTATGGAAAAGGATAAGCATCCGTTTCGATTTCCAGTTGTAATTTGTATAATACCACACTAAACATTTCAAGGTATAATAAACTGTAATTTTACTATTTCTCTTGATACACCAAACTTGCTCGAACTTTTAGCCGTGGAGGCATTATAATGTACGATCAATTCTATTATTCGTTGGTAAAATAATAGCCCAGGAATTAGTGATAGATGGTGATGAATAGTTGTCTTTTTTCTAGTCTTACTTTGCTAAGTTAGGGACGACTAGCGCAGATAACCCTCATGCACAAAATTAAAAAAAAACAACACAATTCTTTTCTTTAAGTAGTTTGATTTATTTTGACCTCCTTACTTTTAAATGATAATTTTAGTTGTTGGCAGACACCAGAACAAGTAAGGACCTTTTCAATTGTGTTTCAGAAAACATTTTTATTAAACATCATACATACTTGAAATGTAATTTAAGAATTTAAGACCACAGATTATAAGCTTTTAGATTAGATAACCATAGTCATATCCTAGATAATGTTGGATTGATCGTAACCTTATAACGCCCCCACGGCTGAAAGAGCAAGCATATTTGGTGTGATGGGGTTTTGAACCTGCAACCCTCAGATTAAAAGTCGAGTACTTTAACCACCTGGCTACAGTGGGCCTATTTAGTTAAGAGCAGTTATTTCAGATGCGAACATTATCGCAGCACGTTCAGCTCAATGTGTGCACAGGATTTTGTCCAAGTGAACAATAATAAACTGCCTTTTTGATACTCTATCGCTGGAACAGCTGGAAATCTTAGGATTTACAACGCTAAAATGAAGGGTTCAATTTTTCTCGGTGGATAGAGCAGATAACCCACTTTGTCTTTGTAATAAAAAACACACTCATTTTGGATAATGTAAAGTTAAAGAAAATACTTTTTTTTTTATTCCTGGTTATTTCTCTGTGCCATATTCCATATTTGTTGATTTATGATTCGTAAAGTGATACTCTAACACAAAATTTTACAAAGTACTTTAAGAATATCACTGACAACCCTTAGAAACATCAGTAGACAATACTGGTTACCATAGAAACAGGAATGTTCTTATCGATGTGAACGTCAGAATACGTAAGTGGAGAGAAATATATACTTCTTTAAATCGCGCAACTTGTACACCAAGTAGTTGAATACCTAAAGATAGCTTAAAATAAATACGTTATTAACAATCTTTTACCTTTAACATTTGTTTTATAATCCCAATGAACACAATCATAATAAAAAACAAAATACATATTGTTATGTATGTTTCACAAGATCACGGAACTTTCTCTTCTACTGATACGATTGATCAAACACACTATATAATCAGTTATTTTAATACGCTTCTCGTATTTTTATAATGTATAAAATTTATATGCATTTGCAGTCATAAGGCGCCATCTTGGTTGAATGATTTATTTCTCTTACTTGTTCTTCATCAATAAAAATTATTTTTCTTTGTATATGTTAGATGCACACGACTGTTTCAATTTAAGTTTTATATGAGAATTGAATTAGTTGTTTTTTAAAAGTGATAATTTATATCAGGTTTGTCTAAGTAACTGAATAAAATCATACGTTGTGTCGTTCAGTTTTTGCTAATTGGTGGTTGTTGTATTATCGTGTCATGTCACTAGAATTTTCTAAGTTGGTTTGACTGAGTAGTATTGTTGTAGTACTCGGTCAAATTATAAATACGAGTGAAAAAGTAGTTTGAATTAAACAAAATTAGTTAGATAAATAGAAAGTTAGGTACAGGCTAAGTGATTGTGAGTTTATCCATTAAGAGAGTATAGTGGCGATTTTTAAAGTAAAATTATCATGTATTTAATTTTACCAACAGAGTAAAGAAGAAGAATTTATCTTGTCGATTATGTTTTAAAATAATTGAACCAGCCTGTATAGAATTTTATAAGGAAAGACATTAGTTTAAAGCGCTAGTTACAACTTTGGTAACCAACATTGTAACTCAAGTGAGAGTATCACCAACTGTATTGTAATAACAAAGCAGAGAATAATTTATTTTGTCAATTGTGGTAACTAAATATGCGACAAACATCTCTATGCACGTTTCATTTGTTTTAATACACTAACTTAAAACATGTGAAATGTGTGTCGTTTATTTATTGTTAAGAATTATCGAAACAAGTCAGACACCAAGTGTAAAAAATCCAGATCATACAAGCACAAAATCCTGACAGTATGTGTAAATATATTATGGATACCTTGTTTCTGATGTTATTCATTTTTATTATTTTTATATATATATCCTATTTTATATTACAATTTTCATATTAAGCATGTTTGTCGATCACAATATTTTTTATCAAGTAGATTATTATGAGTGGACCTGTCCAGGTTGGTTAAAGAGGTCGACTCGTAATCTGCGGGTGGCGGGTTTGCATCCCCGTCGCTCCGAACATGCTCGCTCTTTCAGCCGTGGGGACGTTATAATGTGCGGTCAATCCCACTCTTCGTTGGTAAAAGAGTAGCCCAAGAGTTGGCGGTGGGTGGTGATGACTAGCTGCCTTCCCTCTAGTCTTAAACTGCCAAATTAGGGACGGCTAGCACAGATGGCTCTCGAATAGCTTTGTGCGAAATTCCAAAACAAGCAAACAAAAAAAAAAAATTTATAGCACGGTGAGAATTGATTTTAGGAAACGATCCTGCAGCCCGTTCTCCTGTTTTTATGAACAACTTACCGTAAAAATTACGGGAAACTTTACATTTTCATATCGCCCCTCGCTAGTACAGCGGTATGGCTCCGCGTTTACAATGCTAAAATCAGGGATTCGATTTCCCTCGGTGGGCTGAGCAAATAGCCCTATGTGGCTTTGCTTTTAGAAAAACACACATTTTTATAAAGTTGTTTAAACAGTTTGTATTGGGAATATTACTTTTATTATTTGAATACGCGTACTGAAAAAATAATTCCCGTCAAAAGCTGTTTCAATAATTTTTTTTTATAGATACTTTGTTTCAGATGTTATTCGTTTTTATTACGTGGAAAATAAATTATACATATATATATATATCCTATCTTATATTATAATTTACATATTAAGCATAATTGAGTACTTCTTGAGAAGGATACGTATTAGGGTTTACTGACAACAAAAAAAGAAATTTGTGAAAATTAACATCAATATGTAGAACTATGCAAAAACTTTTTCATAACTGGCTGCTAGCTATTAACAAAACGAAAACAGCTGATGTATATAACAGTCCACATAATTACCGTAGTGAAATGAAACTGATGTGGAAAAAGTGGATTAAACGAAATGCATACACCGCCATCTATTAATTTAACGTAATAACAGCGATTGCAAGACCGTTTGTATATTTTCTTTTACACTTTAGTTATTTTAACTGATTATGCATGTATACTGGAATGCCTTTGAAAGACAGATCCATGTGGAAAAAACGCTAGAGTTTTATTGTTCTTATAATGTGGGTGAACATATATATTCCAATATTTTTATATATACTTGGAGCTATAATACCTTAGATTGGATTATTTTAAATATTTTTTCATAGTATGAGACAAACGCATAAGATGTTCATCAATTTATGGCCCGGTATGGCCAAGTGTGTTAAGGCGTGCAACTCGTAATCTGAGGATCTCGGGTTCGCATCCCCATCGCGCCAAACATGCTCGCCCTTTTCAGCGTGGGAGCGTTATAATGTGACGGTGAATCCCACTATTCGTTGGTAAAATAGTAGCCCAAGAGTTGGCGGTGGGTGGTGATGACTAGCTGCCTTCCCTCTAGTCTTACACTGCTAAATTAGGGACGGCTACCACAGATAGCCCTTGAGTAGCTTTGTGCGAAATTCCCAAAACCAAACCTGTTCATCAATAATCTCAAATGCAAAAACGAAAGACCTTGATCTTATTAGCAAGCATCGCAAACACTTTGTTTTATGTCATTGTTTATACATGTGTAATTGTGGTAGATTGAGTTGGAAAAATTGCCTTGCTTGCAGCAGTTTAGGGTTAACCATTTACCGTTAACGGTTGGTAGAGATAATTCTATTGGCGTATGAGAAGTCTCGGGTTTTTATCCAAGAAGAAAGAAATTACCTCATTAGTTCAACAATCACGCAGAGAAAAAAAAAAGAGGTAGTTTGAGTTGCTAAAAAGTTCCTCGCCAGGAAACTCTAGCAGATTAACTCTTTGGCTCAATTTGTAGAGTACTCTTTTGCGATAATGAGCCATCTTTGGTTTGATTCTGTTGGCTAGAAATCCGAAACTGAGATTATCAAACAATGTATTCTTCGAGAAAATGAGAACAAGGTCTAAATTTGAAATAAGAGTAACTATGGGAAGCAATTGATAAAGGTACTTGTGGTTTCTTTTGATACCAGAAGCACGCATCCCTTTATTACTTGATTTTACTTTACAAAGAGCATCTCATGAGCGTCTAAAATATATGTTTGATATAAGTATAAATTTATTACTACCCAATGTTTTTTTTAGGGCAGGAATGACTTACCGGGACAGCGGGGCAATTAATTTCCTGGTGGAAATTTTAATTGTTCAGCCGGTATGCAGTAGATGAGTTACTATATATCACCTAGTCCGTTATTGCGAACCCACACCTGGTTTTGCTAATATATTATCATAGCTGAGTGTTAATCTAAAATCAGGCTATATTTTACGGCAACAAATAATAACTGAAAATCAGAATATATATCTGTGGGTTTTCGACAAAATAAACGAAAATTACATTATATAAAATGTTACTTTAGAGCATAGAATGGATATAATTTATACATTCCTTGACATTATAGAATAAATGTATATATAGTTGCTAGATGTTCTACAGTCATGGATAACTGATAAAATATGTATTTTTGAGTGAAGTTGTCAACGTATACTATTACAAAAAAAGCTACATGTATTTTTACAAAACCTTTTATTTGATTTTCATTAGAATGACATAATGAACAATAATTTTGACACTCTTATTTTATTTCTTTTAACTCTCTCAATCTTTTAGCTGTAAAGTTGCATGCTTCTTTATATCGGGTGTGGCTAATGATTGGCATGGCTGCCTGTGACAGTTTTATGGCTCCGGAATCCTTATAGTAGGTGTCTGTGACTTGTTGGAGATAAATTTCAACAAAATGGTGGTCAGAATATAATCATTTTTTGTAAAATATTATACAAGCGGATTCCTTTCCTTTAGAGCACCTATTTGAAAAGTCAAATTAATCTATTATGTATTTGTTATTACAATACAATCTGTGAAAGTCACTTCAGAAATCGTCGCGATATGCCTTTTATGAATAAACTCACAATCACGCAGTCTAGCTTCACTTCTTCATTTTTTATTACACTTACTTAATTTTCTTATTTTCTTATTTAACTCCCTTACTCTATGCATCTGCACATATTTATAACACACAAAAGAAAAATCTAGAAATATCTAGTCTTCTAGTAACAGCAACATGACACACAACGAGAAAACTTAGAACCTTTGAGTGTGTGTGTGTTTTCTTATAGCAAAACCCCAGTCGTATGAAATCGAACCCCTAATTTTAGTGTTGTAAATCTGTAGACTTACCGCTGTACCAGCGGAGACAAGCTTCGAGTAAGATGACGTCAACAAAATTACAAAACTTAGTAAAATAATGAAACTACATACACAATTTACGACTCACACAAAGTCATGTAACAAAACTTAACTATCACTTTTAAAATAATTAACTTTCAATATTATTTTTATCAAAACTAAATAATCATTAAATATTAAATTACTAAATAAATTAAATAACAACTCTTAAATTGAACAGTCTTTGAATCTCAAGGACCACACGATGGCGCCTTTAGTATGTTCTAAGAATGGCGTTCAGCTCTCACTATTCGACTAGAATAGACCAAGAACTGACATTAGGTGTTGTTGAGTCTGTTCTGTTAGCTTAAAATCAGGAAAGACTCAGACAGAAAAACCCTCGTGTAGCTTTGCTGGGATGTCTAAAACAAACAATTTTCATAAAGTTAAACAATGTGTTGAGTGTCTTAAGCATTAACAGACGAGTCGGATGTTCTTTAAGTGGTTAAAAGAAAACCAAAGTACTAAATAATGTTTTTATCAACTAAGGCACTCACTTCAAATTCGATGACATCAAGTTGCTCGAAGCATGAGATAGATTAATAACAAATGTTACTAGTTTAACTAATGTTACAAAATTAGTTCTAAATTCGAAACACAGATTGTGTTGCCATACCGTGCCTTCCAAATATAAGTAAGATTGTGACTATTAATCAACTCCAAATTCAGTCTAGAATAGTTAAATTATCCAAAGAGCACAAAATTACACAAAGAAGAATGTTAATGATAATTATAGTTTTCCGAATTCAAATGCCACGTAAAGTCATTCAGTTCACACAATACGTATGTATGAAGCTACATTCGTTTTTTTTTAAATTCACTATTGTAACGTAAACCATCACCCATACACCAATTTCCATCAGAAACAATCTCCACAAACTCATTGTTCACACATTTGCCGTCCTCGCTGCATCCAATGTTAAATCCAAAAGCTCTGGAAGTATTTGTTTTCTTCGGAAAAAATAACATTTATATAGTTTATATCAGACAAGTTACGTGCAACCTAGCCATTGTATCTATCCATATTTTAACTTCGTTTACAATTAAAGTTTCCCAGTGAAATGATTATGTGTATAAATCTGCTGGACTCCAGTAAATTCTGGACTTTTCTGTCCGCTTCATAAACAAACTTCTTCCTTCTTTGAGACTTTTTACAGAATGTTAGTTTAATAACTTTAAGGAATAAATGAAACTGCGTCTCATTTATATTGTATGCATCGTTTTCACTAACAGACATAGTGAAGTGATGTGTGAAATGATAACGCGAAACACCCTTTTTACTTCCTTTTTCTTTTTGTAATATTTTCGTCTGTTTAATTCACTGTTTTTAGAACAGTCCTTTATTCGACATTTCTTTTCTTTTAAAAGATTTTCCAATGTTTCTAGAAAGCTGTTTATAATTGTTTCGAGTGAACCTTCGTGATTATTGCATGTTAAATCGATTTTGTTAATTTCATCAAGCTTTACGTCAAGTGTTACAAACTAATTATTCTTCGTTGAAAATAACATGTCGTTGAATCATTAGTTTAGATCCAAAATATCAAATAATAAAACTTGACGGATCAGTGCAGTCTTGAGGAGATAAATTTATGTTTTTTTATAGTCCTTCCGTGTTTACTTTATCTTGTCGTGTTGATCCGGTGACTTCTTAATTTGAAAAAAAACAGACAGTTTTCATATATAAGCGGAAAAGATCATGGGAAAATATTAAACTTCGAGTGCAAATAGCACAGTAAATAGAGGATATTTCCAACCCATTAATTTTCTTAACATTGATTAAATAATGATCCACAATGACTGGAGTTATTGGTGACGAAAATACGATATATAGTGAAGTTCTGAACAGTTGTAATACTTTAGCAAGTCACGGATTTGAAATAAATATATCCCAAGTTCAGGCTGGAGAAAATATTTCTCAATCCTAAGGCGAAAAAGAATCTGATTACATTATGAATACTCTTGATAAAGATGTTTCTGTTCATCATTTGCTTTTAATTTTCTTGTTTTAGGAGGAAAGTTCTCAGTGTCAAGAAACATGTCTTCCTAGCTACCAACTTGTTTGTTGTTTGAAGAGAACCCATGTACTGATGAAGAGTCTTCATTCTGCTGTTCCCCACCATCAGGTGGTTCTGGTTTTGGAAATCTTTATGAATTATAAAAGGACGTCTCTTCGTCATTCGATTTTGTTTGAAAACTCAATCTTGTTTTCAAAGAAAATCAAAACGAACTCAAATAACTACGTGTTTGTGTGTGTTCTTCGTATAACAAAGCCACAAAGGACTATCTGATCAACTCACCGAGGGAATCGAACCCGTGATTGTAGCGTTATAAATCCGGAGACATACCGCTGTACTAGCGGGGGACCAAATAACTACCCCATAAGTTACACATTTTATTAAAAACTTTAAACGAAATCAGCATTAAGAATATTGTGCTAGAAAAAGAAACATTAAGATAAGTCCACGAGGATTATTCTAAGCACGTTGTTTAAAAATGAGAAAGAAAAATTATAAGAAAGGCAATTTTAAATTGTGTTAAAATGTAAAGTAAAATAGTGATAAACATTACTCTGAAATTGAAGTTTAAATAAAAACTAAACACAAACAAACAAAACAATTACGCATAGAAAGGAAGGTTTCCAAGCAATAACTTTACGTTAACTAATCTATATCTGGAATTAATATCTGAGTGTGACTGGGTAATCCAGTACTGCCCATTCCACTAACCACATTGACGATTTACCCCATATATTATATTGTGGTTTCTTTCTCCAATTACACGAGCTACAACTGATCCCACGTTGATTCTTTTCTAAATAAAAATGAATATTATCTAAACTAGTTTCAAAGGATTCTTTAGAAAACTTCTTATCTGGATAATATTCATCTGTGTAACTATGTTGTATCCTTATGTAATTAATTATCAGGATGTGGGTGGGTCTTCACTAAAATTACGTTTGAGGATCGATACGTCCATGAAGAGGGTACGAACAAATTTTCATTTTTACATTTTGCTTCATACAGTTTTTATGGGTGTTTTCTCCACTACTTTACCACTGCAGGTGGGGTGGACCTTCACCTAATTTACTACGGAGGCTCACTGAGAATACACATAAAAATAGTGTGACATGTCTCTTTAAAATATACTTCATTATATTTCACACTCTCAGCCATGTAATGTGAAACACATTTTTTCTATTTTTTTATGTGATTGATAATTAAAGATGTAATTAGACTTTCATATCATCTGAATAAGAATTACTTCTTGGCAAAAAACAAACTTAAACAATTTTGTAACAAGTGATAATTTTTAACAGATACTGTACATCTAAAATAAAGATAAGCATGTTTTGTAACAAAATATAATTATTAGAAGTACGAATCTCTTAAAATAAACAAAGTACCTTTCAAATGTAAGTGAGTTATCGGTGACTTAACAGAATTTTCGTGTCTATCAGCAAGAAATGCAAGTTTTTCAAAAATAATCCTTAATTTATGTGTATCTCAGCAAGAACTGTAGTTTTTAAATTGTTAAGAGAATATAGGCTTGTTGAAAATATTCCAAACAGAATCTGGGACCCTTTTAAAAAAGAAGTGTTAAGATTCTTAACAATATCTATATACCTGTTAAAAACATTATCAATAAGATCCACATCTCAGTCTAAAAGAAAATTAACAAATTGCATTTTAAAATTACATTATAGAGAAAAAATATCTCTTGAACAAGAAATACATGTCTTGATTCAAAGAGCAACATTGTCTTTTAAAGAAAAAACTAAAACAAATTATTATTATAAAACCACTTTCAAATTTCTGTGCGATTTCAAGATTTTCTAAAACGTGCATTTACGGTTAAGTCTTTATTAGATATTAGCTGTTCATATTCTTCTGTTCAATAACATTTTAGAGTGTTCTCAATTATGCTGTCATAGAACAGATAATGTCAGAAAATTGTTTGTTAAAATCATGAAAGACGTGATATAATAAATCCAAAACTTCTCGTTTTTTTATTTATAATTCTAAATATTATCAAGCTGTATAGCTTATAACTTTACATAACCAAAATATCTACATTTTAAACATACAGTGTGATTGTAAAATCTGTCTTAGTAAGGTTTTTTATTTACTTAAAATTTATTTTATGTTCTTAATGAATTTTCATATGTCGAATTTTTAACAGGATTTCTAATGATAACTAAGAATAATCATACGACTATTAGGAATTCTTATTCTATTCTACAATCATTCATTTTATCAGTCATCTACATAACACATTCCAGTAATATTCTAAGCTATCTCTCAGTAAGAAGAGTGAATACTATAATGCATTATTTATCAAGTGACGATTTTCGAAAGTAACTTTGTTGATGAATACAGAACTATAACCCACATTTCTTTCTACACTAGTTAGCATTTTGGGGTATAACATATAAAATTATTTATAGACTTTTCTGGCAGTGAAAGAAAAAATTAGGACTTATTTTCTTGTGAGAAACTTCTGATTAGTGGAAAGAAGGCTATTGATTAGCATATATAATACGCTTTATTTTGAGGGGAATTTTTTAATATTATCTCACCTCTCGTTTACCATAATGTTGCCCAAAAGATATACATGTGTTACATTCTGTACCATACTTTATAAAAGCAGTTTATTTGTTATTCATTTTCCCTGTTTATTGGTGCGACCACGTTCGTGATATATTATATAGCTCAAATGTGCATTGTGCTTATATTGATAGATACACGTGCAGATGCTTATTTTGTTAGTTGAGTATGTTCTCATTTTGGTAGCTGCAAGCGAAGGTGCTGAATTTAGTAACTGAGCATTAAGATGCTTAATTTTGGTCGATACACGTGCAGTGCGAAAATTAGAACATGCACACGCAGGTGCTTATTTTAGTAGATGAGATGTAATGTAAATCTCAGGTTGTATTCCATCTTTAATCAATATATTCGAACAAGAAAAAACAATTTTACTACTTTGTGCAGTTCCATATGGGACTATCACCAGGACATAACACCTAACAAGATAAAGTATTAGTTGCAGATGGAAAGATTTGTTTGTTATGGAATAACGTGGACAAATATATTTATTGTGATATTTCACTGTAAAAGGATGTTATAAATGCTTATACAAAGAGGAAATAAATAAAGTAGGCTTCATATACTGATGAAAAGTAAGTAGTTTGTTGGATTTATAGGAATAGACCTTTAATCATCTTTAATAATCTAAAACACTTTTCATTAGGTCAAAAATAATTATCCCTTTTTACTGAAGAAACAAAATGGTTATTTATTTCTTCATTGAAATTCGTGCCTTGCTGAAGAAAACAAATTAATATATTAATAAACGCATGAATATAACTTATTTGCTTTCAGTATTCTTAGAATTACTTCAACAAACATTGTTAAACACTGTGAATCTTATAATTAATACTTTAAACGTTTTCCTTGGTAACAGTCATAAAAACCTATATCGTTTATAAGCAGAAAAGAAAGCTTGAGCAGATTCGGGGCAACAAAAGTTATCAATATAACTTTAGAAATAATTGTTGTTATTATCAGCCACAAGTCAAACATGTTGTACGCAACATTTTAGGTGTTAGGCTATCAAAAAATAACAGTAATAAGCAGATTATTAAGAAATAAAAAGAAAATTTAGTAATTACATCAGACTTGCTTGGGAATAAAATCTTGAAGAGCATAAAATATGTAACTACATTTAAACGTCTGATAAAGTGTTCATTTTTATCGTTAATATAATACTATTTTCAAAATAAAAAGTACAATTAACTTACTTACTTAAATATTTTCATCAAACCAGCATGGATAATAAATGTAATTTTTAGTATTAACAGTAAAAGGCATTAAGTTTGCGTGTTTACATGAAGACAGAGCATTGATCAGAATGAGTAATCTAGTTCTGTTTTGTAAACTGTTTCTGAATGTCGCATTAGAAACTGTCTTTCATTCATTCAAGAATAGAAAGCTGCATGTTTCTGTTTAATTTTGATAATTTTTTTAACTTTGATAAATATTCGTAAAAAGGAATCTACAGCTCAGAGAATGACAAAACAGATTTGCTGTTCAAAACTTTGTTACTTGGAAGAGTTATCTAAAGTTTCACAGTGAAAATGAACAAACAACTTAACTGTAAAAATATGCAATGAATAATGAACAAACCTGCTTTATTTGGTTCTTATCTTTCAAGATATGTTAAGTTCTCAAGACTCCATATGTTATGTATATGTGTAAATATTTTGTTAACGACAACATGTCGTGTTGTGTTTGAATTTTCATTTCTATTATTCATTTTTCCATATTGATATTATTGTTTCGAAGTTTAAACTAATATTTTGTTATTTATTTAGGGTAACATTTAAAATTTTCTTGAATTAAGTAAACCAATCATATGTTTGTAAATGAGTGCTGGTGACTTCGTGTCTAGACGTGTAGTTTCGTGCAAGAACGGACACGCGCGGATTGCTCTGGAGTTGTATGGAAATTGCAAGATTGTTCGAGAAGTAGGCCTACAGGTATAAAAGACGGTGACGCGAGATAGATTCAGTCATCAGTTTTTATTCGAAGAAAAAGAGAGAGATTCAGTCATCAGATTTTATTCGAAAAAAGAAGATAGATTCAGTCATTAGTTTTATTCGAAGAAAAAGAGTGAGATTCAGACATCAGTTTTATTTCAAAAGAAGAGAGTTAGTTATTTGAGTAAGATTAAGTGTTTGCAGTGAATATTCAACTTGGATTTGTGATTGAAGTTAGATCTACGGAAGCTGTGATTTTATTTCGTCAATCTCTACGAAACATCTGAATTACTGCTTGTAATTACTGCTGAGAGACGGCGAATTTATTGAA
Organism: Carcinoscorpius rotundicauda; assembly: GCA_011833715.1. NCBI lineage: Eukaryota > Metazoa > Arthropoda > Merostomata > Xiphosura > Limulidae > Carcinoscorpius > Carcinoscorpius rotundicauda. The sequence goes on along the minus strand of CM022395.1, from coordinate 38,720,826 downwards.
CTGTGAACTGTTTCGGAATTTCATCGTGGGACCAAATTCACACCCTAGACTGGAATTTGAGACTTTCATTTTAGATCATTATATTAGATACAGGCCAGTACCATTTTGTATTGTGATTAATTTTGAAGTTTGAAACTAGTATTATTTTGTTTTGTAATTAATTTCGAATGTTATAACTTAATATCTGTCACTGTTATTATATATAATTTGTTATATCTGTTATAATTGTTAATAGTTTAGCATAATAAATTATACAAGCTGTTATCTGTGTATTTCTGTTGCGTTTAGTCTACAAAAAACATAAAACATAAAAAATACGTAACACCATACTTTAAAAAAAAAACTCCTCTAATGCCACATGTCTTGTAAACTTGTCTATAACTTCTCTTGCGTGACATAGAAAAGGTCTTTTGTAAATTAGAAACATTTTGTTTCATCTTATACACGTTTTGCACCAGTATAGATTTATGAGTAAAATACATTCGATTGCTCTAACTATACATATAGTAGATGGAAATTTATTGTGTATGACAGCAACCTAGTTTTTCACAAAATTTTTAATTTCACTTATGTTGTCATGTACAAAGACTGATGGTGCTTACATAAACGGACGGTGTTCTTCTTACAAGATCTAAGTTTCTGAAAGCGGTTAGTCTTACTTGTTTATTATGTGTGTTTTACAAAATTTGATTGCGTTTCTCTGAGCGGACAGTGTTAATATATTTCTGCAGCACTGAAAACAAATTTAAAATGTCTCAACTAATGCTTATACTTTTCATTTATATATTTAATTTTATTACATGTGTTTCATAAATTTGGATTGCATTACTAACATTCAATAACAAATAGTAAATCGCTTTACTAAGGTTACTGCTGCTAGGGTAGATGGTATTTTTAAAAACATGTAGTTTGATGATGCACTATCATCAGGTGTCTCAAGCGTCTCAAGATATGATAAGGTCATCAGCACTGAAGTCTAGAATTAATTATATATCCTAAAAAGTTACTGTTACAACCATTATTTTAATGAAACAACTATAATAGTTTTTCTCTGGATACTATCTTAGTTTATCCATTATTTGAAGGAGGCAAACATTTTAGCCTATGTATATAGAACAAGATAGTTTATACGGTTATTTGTATTTTGAAGTATCAGTTTAATTCTCATTAATATACTGATTATAGTTTTTAATTACATATTTAACTTGTGCGACACACATTTTCTATTTCTTTCAATTTTATATCTGAAACACCTATTAGAAATTCATTTTGTTTGTATAGATAATATACAAATATTTCATTTACAGCTTTATACACTGGTTTATTACTGGAAACTTTAAGAAATATATACAAATAGTTATGTTTAACTGTTTTTTCTTGGCTTTCTGTAGATATTTCACAAATTTTGTCCTGGAGATTGTTTTTTTGTTCGATAAGTAATATTCTTGTCATTTCGAAAAACAAATGTTTACTACAGATATCTACATTTTAAAAATATTAATTTTAAGAAATTTTTGCAATCAAAATAATGACATACTGATTTATCTCATCCTCGTGTGGCTCACAGGCGAACTATCCACATACTGATAAAATAATACATAGATATCTTCTGGGGCCACTCTAAAACTATAACGTCATCGTCTTTACTCCTTCCCTGAGACAGTCACGCGTGATGGCAATTGAAATATGTAAGGTTAACTACTGAGACCTGTATATTGGTAAAACGCTCTGTAACAAATATATAAATCTTGGTTAGCTTCAAAGATATTTATTAAATATATGCTATCCCTGAACTCATACTCAGGAAATGTAGTTTTCCGATCTGCATATAATCGATGTAAAATAACAAATTTGTTAAGTTTTTCTAAAGCGACATACACGTTTGATATTTCAAGCCTTCATTGTCTTTGGTAAATATACGGCAAAAGCTACATTTATTTATTCTTTACGAAGTTCCTGATTCTTTATTTCGTTGAGTTTGACACAAGTTTGATGCAACATCGTTTTATAATTTTCATATTTTATTTTAAGATTAATTTTTATGATATACCATTAAGCCATTAAGTGTCGTGAGAAGCCTGTGAATATTTTTTAATATTAGAATACACTTTCAAAGTGTGAAGCCATTGATAAAGTTCAGGTACTTATTTTAGATCTTGTATCCAGCAATTCAGAGAAGTTAGAGTAGTTTATAATATCCGCAAAGTTGATACCTTCCTCAAATAGATCTTATACGGTACGGCCAAAAAGAGAAATATTAATTAGGCATAATTTTATATTGGAGATTATACACCACTACACAGATTCACAAATGTTTCTTTCAAATAACCAAACTGAGAAAATAAACAAAACTTCATATTTTTTCTTGTTTTTATGAATAAAAGCCCATAAAAAATAATACCAGAGCACGTGTAGCATATGTTGAATCCAATTTGTTAGTGGTTTTATTTGTATATCTAAAAATCTAATATCACATTTTCATATAATTGTTGGCTCGCTCTTTCAGAGAGTATCTGTAGCTACGACAAGTTTGCGTTTACTCTGGAAAAATAAAGTTATCTCTATTGTTGAATCGAGCTTGTGACACCAGGAGAGAGTTCACATTCTGAAGTTAAAAAGTAAAATCAAACTAAATACCGTTCTAAAACAAGGTATGGTGGAGTTTCAGTAAAATGCATATACTTTTATTAAAGTATTTTCTTTATTTCTATATCATAAAAGATTATTCTCAGAAAAAGGAAGTTTAGTTCTTTTCTCTATTCTCACTGAACTATAAACATCGGTCAGAGATTTCCACAGCGATACAAGTATGCGTAAACTTCAGTTTTATCCCTAATTTACATTTTACAACGAAAATAAGATCACTTAGAATAACGCGGTCACACTTGTCATGACTTGTCAACTGTTTATGACGTTATGTTATAGTTACTATTTCCAAGCCAAAGAGGTACCAGTACCTGTAAACATTTGCTCACCAAAATGTCACATTGAACACAGCTGTTGTTTTTGTAGTCGCCGGAACAGTATAGTGATGCATAACACGTACGTGATTATTATCTTGTTCATACCACGTGATATAAAGAGCCACATTACAATACAATTACGAAACTCACATATTTTCCTATTCCTTACAAATTCATTGCTAAGTTGGAAAGCTTACGTTGCAAGTGTGTTTTGATACAAATCTTTAGTTATTGTTCTTTTTAATTTTTAGTGCTTTTTCTTTGAGAAAATATAATCCCCAGTAGAAGAAAAACACTAATGCAGTAACTTCCAACGTTAGCAGAAACACATTAAACATGTCGCACACACCTAGCTCCGTACCACATTTGTAATCATGAATGTGTAGTATTTTAACACAGGTGATTCAACACATTCAACAATAAACGAAAAACATGCACTTCACTTGCTAACAAATTAATACATATATTTGGAACATGTAAACGAATGTACAACAAATTCATTACACTATAGAAATAACAGGGATACTACAACCTATATACGATTCTCTTCTTCTCACAAGTCCGTTTAAGTTTATTCAATTTCTTCAAATTTACTGTTGATAAGGCTCACTACTTTTCGTCATTTCTGTGGTACTGTTGTTCTCTTTTTAATTGGCTTAAAATTGCAATGCAAGTTACCACAGTAAAACAGTGGTCTTTCAGTAACCCTTTAGTTTACTTTCTTCAAAATACCATTTATTCCTTTTCCTAAAGTGACCACTTATAGCGATTAAAATACATTGAAACTAAGCTTTGACGAAAAAAGTTTCTTCCTTTCCTACTCTTTGTATTACTCTAACATATAAAACGCTAACCTCATGATAATCGTTAGAATCACTTCTATCGTTTCCTTGGCCGTGGTTTTACTATCTATGCTCACACCTTTTTTCTGTCTGCTGTTTTGCGTACATCTTATACTATTCATATAGTTTTCGCTTTATTCTCGACATTGGTGAGTATCAAAAACAAATTTCACTTAGCCATACAGTATATAAACCAATTAATAATTCCTACAGTCTCTTATATGATGAGAATAATAAATTTACCCGAGTCTCAAACAAGCAGAGAATAGATAATCTTGTAAGTAGCACAAATTACAGAGATAATATTAAATATGAAAAATAGGAAAAAAAAATATTCATCTCTTACTGGAAAGGTTTTTGTTAGATATGGCTGTGTTAAAATAAAGCTAAATAATAACCTCAAGAATCTGTCAAATTGCGAATTATTCAATTTAGCGATGGATTACAGGTTATTATTTTCCCATTGAGAGCAAGTTTTACTTCCATAAAAATACATAATAAAACAGAAATTTCCTATGTGATATTGCTGAGTAAAAAAACACTACGGAATGAAATTAGCACATATCCTGCACGTTTTAATTTATTCTGAAGTTGTTGTTTTCATATGGAATTCTTGCTAGGTCAGTTTCCTCACATGTACAGAAGGATGAATTGTGCTAAAACATATAGAAATAACTAAATGACGAATGGCTAAGCATTTCTGTGTTGCAGCCCATATGAAAAACATGGTTCTTTGAAAAGGAAACAAACAACTTTGACCCTGAATCCCTTAAAAATATTAAACATTGTCTAAAGTCTCAATCTTTCAAGATTGTTAGAGGTTTATTTCATAAACTGGGAGTAAATAGCCAATACACTTCAGAAAATACAAATTTCCCTGTCTTCGACATTCTCCATGTCAAATAATGATCACATGTAAATTTTACTTCACATTAGCACAATTGTCTTTGAAGAAATAGGGAGCAAACAAACACATTTCATCTTTCTATATTCTTAAAAATATTTTGTTAAATTTACGATTTCTAATATTGGTACCAACAACACTTTAGCATTAACTATTCTAAACTTAAAAATAGACTTTTTGAATTATATATTTGTATGTAGTTTCGTGAAAAGCTACACGAAGGCTATCTGCGCTAACCGTCCCTATTTGAGCAGTGACAAATGAGAAAGTAGGCAGCTAGTCATCACCACCCACCGCCAATTCTTAGACTACTCTTTTACTGACGAATCATGGAACTTGCCATCACATAGAACGTTTTTTACATTTTTATATTTTACACAAAGATACACGGGCGTTGTCAGGAAATATTTGTCTCTGAGACAATGATATGAAACCTCTAAGTTAGAAACCTTTTCAATTTTTTAGCGATATTAAGAGTAATTTCCTCTTTTTTCTCATGCGGTTTTAACAAATAGCCGAGCTTACCCAATTTCTAAAATAAATGGCTTTCTTTGAGATCTTATTATAAAACTTGAATATAACACTCTTATACACCGCTATCCTTCTACCAAGAACATTTAATAATCACCGTATTTATACAAATTGCATATACAGTGATGAATGAGCGATTAGGATCTTTGCCAGTTTGCTACGAAACGGATCTTTCGATCCTGATCAGGATCTGAGTGTGTTACGGGCTATCTAAACCTTTTCCTTTTTCCAGCTTTGACATTGTTGTTGTCCGTTCAATCCAGCACTATCAAAAGCTAACCATCATATAAGTGATGAATCTGTAGTAACGAAAATTCACTAACATAATTACATTACTCATCTCAGAGCTTTTTACAGTCGTAAGTCCGCGGACATACAACTTTACAGACATGGTATCATATATTCTACTGTTTGATTCATCGGTGATATAGTTTATATGCATTTTGATCATGTTATTTGTTTCAAGAATTACTTACAAAACTTGTAACAAAAATGAGTTTTACGTGTCTTGTTTGAAAACCATATATAGTATACTTGATGTACTCAGCAGGAAGTAGATTGATGTACTTATAATACATATTTATAAGGTAAAGGAACTGAGATTAATTTCCATTATATGTGATTTAGTGAACAGACTAGTTCGTATTATGTCAGTTTTTATTTAAAATAAGTGACCAATGTATTCAGGAGTTTGTCTATTCGTATCGCTGTGTATTCAATAATTGTGAGGGAAAACTGAACTTCTTGTGCATGAAACGTTATATGCTATACAATGGAATGAGTTTTATACAGTTCGTATAGAGTAATATTAGCTTTGGCCATCTGTACAATTTTTATAGTTTTAATATGTTTTTCGGTGAAGTGCTTGCCTGGGTTATTTTCAATTAGACTCTTGTCGTACTTTTTCGCTTCCACATATTTTTTTTTCCTTACATGCGTTTTTCATGTCAGTTTCGATTTTGAAAGCAGACCTAAAAATGTGGTATACGTAGTAATCTGGGGTTCTTTGTGGGTAATTCTAGAGTTTATTCAATGTTCAGATTATGAATAACGGTAGTTTTGTTACATTGCATGTTATTATCGTTTTTTCGTAATATTCAGCTCCACATGTGGGCAATAAACCTGTGGCTGCTGTGGAAGAAAATGGAATATTTTTTCTATTTGCTACATCATCTGTAAATTAACAACCTAGACAGTTAGTGGCGTATCACTTGTATGCATGATAAGAAATATATGATTTGACGTTTTCTCATTGTCTAAACATTTGAACAGTCAGTAATAATTCTTCGTAGTAGTTCCATCTAAAACATCCACGACCTCATCGAAATCTTTTTACTCGTCGATTAAGCAGACGACCGTGCACATTTTATTTTTAAAGACTTTTTCGTTTTTTACATTTTTATATTTTACACAAAGATACACGTGGTCTATCTGCTCTTGCATTTAATCTTGCAGTGTAAGACAACGGGAATGGTAACTAGCCAGTCATTACCACTAGTTCTTGAGTTACTCATTTATCTACAAAGAGTGGGATTATTACTGTTTCAAATAACATATAATTTAAATTTGGAAGTTAATAAAATATTAATTTGTTTTTAATGCATGGTATTTGCCAACAAGATTGATACAAAATATCTTAACATAAATATATTCTAATATACACAGAGAAAACAATAAAATTTATAATAACGGTTATAACTAATTAGTTATTACAAATGATGGCTTATCTACAACAGTTTTACAAACAGTACAGAGTCTTATATCTGGTCTAGAACTGAATATTTTATCGATGATCCAAGTTCTCGAAGAATAAATTAATTGAATTGATATTGTTACACCATGCTTAAGGTAGCTAGTTAGATTCGCCTTACATTGGTTAAAGCTCACTTCTTACTGAATATTTAATGTTCTCGAAGAAATGATAACATCCTAAGTAATTCACTTAAATTGAACAGTTTGAAATGTTTGATATCTCCAAACGTTTCTGGTCCAATTCTGTAATGACACATTCCATAACTTACAGCACAATGACTGCAGCTGTTTAACAGTGTTACTCTTCTCTCTTGGCATATTCGTGTTTTACGAATCACGCGACAGTTTTGAACACCCACCAAAGTTTGCTTGGCAACAATACTGTCAATAACCAGTTTTACGTACACACCTATAACTTTGTTGATTCTTAGGCTCAATAATCTTCTTTAACTTTTTAGAAGTGCCACGACTTGTGCAATACACAACTAGGAATATATGTTACACGAAAAAAAAGAAAAAACGAAAACTATAATTAAAAAAGGGTAGGTACTAAAATGACAGAATAACGATAAATCCCTCACAGGAACAAGTTCGTAATTCGGTAAAGCTGCTTGAGGAGAAGTTTGTATTTAGTAGACTTATAGAGAACCAGTTCTCCATTCTGTGGCCTCATTGTTAGGTGCTAAGTTTGTAGGCTAATGCAATTACTAAAGGATCAATTTGTTCTTCAGTTAGACTAATATGCAATTAACTTATAGTTCATTTGGGGCCTGGCATGGCCGAGCGCGTTAAGGCGTGCACTCGTAATCCGAGGGCCGCGGGTTCGCGCCCGCGTCGCGCTAAACATGCTCACCCTCCCAGCCGTGGGGGTGTATAATGTGACGGTCAATCCCACTATTCGTTGGTAAAAGAGCAGCCCAATAGTTGGCGGTGGGTGGTGATGACTAGCTGCCTTCCCTCTAGTCTTACACTGCTAAATTAGGGACGGCTAGCACAGATAGCCCTCGAGTAGCTTTGTGCGAAATTCCAAAACAAACAAACAAACTAGTTCATTTGGTCTGAATAGACGGCATCATATGCTCGTAAACCAATAGAACTCTTGGATGATAAGCGCTTATCTGAGTAAACCTGTCCTGGATTAACTGTAATTAAGTGCAATTTTTATGATGTAAGAAAGTAGTTTTGTTGAAATGTCAAATGACTTGTCTCTAAGTACCGTCAGAGGATAAGATTATAGTTTAGCGGAACGGTAAAGGATTGTTTCGTGATTTTATAAAACTATTATAAGATTTATTATTAAATCAATAGAATTCTCACTCTATTAGTTTGTTTCTTAATATTACTATTAATGGATCAATTCTTTGTTCATTAAACATGTTTTACATGCATCAAAATTAGCAGTTAATTTTGACTGTCATGTGGAATTTTATAATGTTTTTTTCAGACCACTAATTTATTCCTTTGCTAAAGTATAACAAGAAAATTTTAAACTTAAAGGTTGAATAGCGAATCGAGAATTGTGGTGTAAGAAAAGTGTAGTTTTCCGCAAGATTGAAATGGTTGTTTTTAATTTTCGCACAAAGCTACACCAGATCTATCTGCGCTAATCGTCCGTCACTAATTTAACAAAGTAAAACTAGAAGAAAGACAGCTAGTTGTTATCATTCACGGCTAACTCTTGGACGACTCTTTTACTCATTAAAAGGGAGACTTACAGTTACATTATGATTCCCCCAAGCGAGCACATTTGGTGTGATGGGGATCTGAACAAGGACAATGAAATTATTTGAATATTTTGTGTATTTCAAACATACACAACCTTTTCGTTTACGAACTATTGTGACGTTAACTCATTGGTGTTTGGTATGTACTATTGTCAGAAATGTTTGGGTGTTTTTATAGTATTTACTATTTGTGTGTGTTTTTTCTTTTACAAATAAAAAATAATTTTTGTATTTGGCTTTAATGACAGTTAAGAGAGACTTAAATGGGTTAAACCTGAGATAAGTCAATGTCACTGTCTGCTTATAAAGATGCTACATAAATACACATTTATTCATTTACAGATAAAAAAATAAAAAAGTTTGTTTACTGTCTTAATTAACTTTTGGAGATTTTACACTTATGTCAAAAATTTACGTTGTTTACTGTTTACTCTGTCGTATTCGACGTCAACTACTTATATTTAAAAAGAGAAGTGTGCACTTTCACTTGTATCCAGTACTTCTCAGTTATACTATTATTTCAGTCACATGGAGTTTTCTTTATAATTCTTAAATTATTTTGAAGTATTAATTTTTATATCTACTGAAAAAGAATAAAATTAATATCTCCTTTTGAAAAAGAAATATCATTTTAGAGAGATACTAACGTATTTAAATCTAGGTATCAAAGCTTCATCACAGTTGAATATTGATAGAGGGAACATTGTTTACGTTTGTGTGATCACCATCTTAACTATTATCATTATTATTCTATTTACTATTGCAAAACGTACAGTATACTTTTCGTCCTTCATTGTAATGAAAAGATCTCCAGTTGATATCTTTACCTATATTAAATATATTGACCTCGTTCTAAATTCGACACACATGATGTGTTGTCATACAGTGCCTTCCAAATATAAGTGAGATTGTGACTTTTAACCTCCTACGGATTTAATCTAGAATTCTGTTAAATATTCCAAAGAGCACAAAATTAGCGAAAGGAGAATACTGGAGGCAAACATAGTTTCCGAAATCTAAATATTACCTACATGGCCCGGCATGGCAAAGCGCGTGAAAGCGTGCGACTCGTAATCTGAGGGTTCGCATCCCCGTCGCACCTAACATGCTCGCTTTTTCATCCGTGTGAGCGTTATAATGTGACGGTCAATCCCACTACTCGTGGGTAAAAGAGTACCCCAAGCGTTGGCGGTGGATAGCGATGACTAACTGCCTCCCCTCTAGTCTTACACTGCTAAATTAGGGACGGCTAGCACAGATAACCCTCAAGTAGCTTTGTACCAAATTCAAAAGCAAACAAACAAACAATACTACCTACAGTCATTCACTTCTTAGCATAAAAAATTATAAGTGTTACGTAATGTCAGTTTTAGGTAAGAATGATTTTAATAATCTTATGTTTTTGTAAAGCCATAACCCAAACTACATTAATGAAATATATCCAGGTAATGAATAGTGCTCAGCAACAACAGTTTCCAATACTTCCAGAGCTTTTGGGTTTAACAGTGAACACAGCGAGAATGGCAAATGTGAGGATGATTCGTGGTTAAAATTGATTTTGATGGAAATTGATATATGGATGATGTTTTTGTTGTTTCTTTTTGCAAAAGACAACATCTGTATACATAGAGTTTGCACATATATATCAGTAACTTGCAATCTCGGCATTTTATCTGTACATATATTCAATTCGTGAGCCATGACAGTTTGTCAGTGAATTGGTCATGTGTTTAAATCTGCTAATCAATTTCTGGAGTGTTCTATCTACTTGATGAACAAACATATTTCTTTTCCGTGACGTTCTACAAAATGCTAGTTTTGTAACTTTAAGCCGTAAATTAAACAGCGTTTCATTTATGTTGTATGCATCGTATGTTTTTGACAGATATAGAGAACTGACCTCTTTTTCTACTTCCGCCATGTTTAGTTGGACACGCATTATAAAATTAGTGTTGTGCCAGGATATTTCAAAAATATTTTGATAAACGATAACACAAACTACTGAAACATTTATGTTGAACTTTTACCAAACGAATAAAACCTAACTTAGAAGTAGAGTTTCGACGAGATAAATTTATTTTTCTCCTAGCTTGCGATGTTTCATTTATCTTGTTCTTGTTGATCTGGGGACTCCAAAGCTAAGCCGTTTTTATTTTCACTTGAAAAACAGATATAATTTTCATAGATGAACGGAGAAGATAATGGGAAAATTTTTCATTTCGGTAAGTTGAAAACACTGCACTTCTTGTGCAACCAGTGTAGTAAATGAAGGAATTTTGAAGCCCAGTAATTTTCTTAGCATTATTAAATTATGATCTACAATGGTTAAATTATTGCTTCCGAAAAAGATTATATATTGCGAATTCTTAACATCTGCAATTATTTAGCAAGTCGTGGATTTGAAATTAATATTTACTAAGTTTAGGCTGTAGAAATAATGCAAGGAAGCATCTGATCAACATTGGGAATGTTCTTTTGTACACTTGTTTAAGCTTATGATTTGGTTTTATTTTTCTTGTCTAAGGAGTAGTGTTTTCACTGTCATTATAAATGCCTTCCCTGATGCTAATTTGTTTATTGTTCTAAGAAAACACATCTACTGATGTCTTCATCCTTCTGTTCTTCACTATCAAGTGAATCTGATTGTTCTGGAGATCCTTGTGAATTATGAGAAGACGTCTTTTGCTCTTTCGAAAATCTGTCAACTGGAAAATAAGCAGTCATTTCTCCGTTCGCTTGACGTTCACACGATCTCTAAATTTGAACACGTAAGAATAACTTTTCAGTGAAGGATAGACATATTCAGTAACTTTGAAATGTAAATCAAACCTGAATATTTTAAATAAAATTAAAGAAAATCTGAAAAATACTATATCGCTTACAATTAAAACAGAAATACATTTTACACACAACATTTCAAAAACTCAATAATATTCGGACATACAGATTCACATTAGTTTTTATTGGCCTCCGTCAGTATGTCTACGGATTTAGCACTCTAAAATCAGCGGTTAGATTCCCCTCGGTGGGCTCAGCAGATAGCTCGATGTGGCTTTGCTGTAAGAAAACACAAATAGTTTTTATCAACTTTTTTTTTATTTCGCGCAAAGCTACTCGAGGGCTATCTTCGCCAGCAGTTTTTAATTTAGCAGTGTTAATGCGTCCAACTCGTAATCTTAGCGTCGCGCGTTTGCATCCCCGTCGCGACAAACATGCTCGCCCTTTCAGCCGTGGGGGCGTTATAAAGTGTAAGTCAATCCCACTATTCCTTGGTAAAAGAGTAACCCAAGATATGGCAGTGACTGATGATGACTATCTGCTTCCTCTCTAGTCTTACACTGCTGAATTAGGGACAACTAGCGCAGATAGTCCTCGAGTAGCTTTGTGCGAAATTTAAAAACAAACAAACAAACAATCATATTTAGATACAGTTTGTATTTAATGCAAAAATAAAGTTTGTGAAAGTTTTATTTTTAGATACAATATAAAATTTAAAGTTTCTTGGAAGAGCGTTTTCCTTTCTATATTAATTTGAAAACAATATTATTTGCATATAAATTTTATTTTTTTAGATTCAACATTTATTCTTTGTGCCAGTTTTAGATTTTCTCTAGGTAGTGAATCGTAATTTTTGAGTTTATCTGTTTTATAAGCGATATTTATATATCTGATATTTTTTATCTCTCTAAAATATCAAATAATAAAACTTGACGGATCAGTGCAGTCTTGAGGAGATAAATTTATGTTTTTTTATAGTCCTTCCGTGTTTACTTTATCTTGTCGTGTTGATCCGGTGACTTCTTAATTTGAAAAAAAAAAACAGACAGTTTTCATATATAAGCGGAAAAGATCATGGGAAAATATTAAACTTCGAGTGCAAATAGCACAGTAAATAGAGGATATTTCCAGCCCATTAATTTTCTTAACATTGATTAAATAATGATCCACAATGACTGGAGTTATTGGTGACGAAAATACGATGTATAGTGAAGTTCTGAACAGTTGTAATACTTTAGCAAGTCACGGATTTGAAATAAATATATCCCAAGTTCAGGCTGGAGAAAATATTTTTCAATCCTAAGGCGAAAAAGAATCTGATATAAATTTTATTTTTTTTAGATTCAACATTTATTCTTTGTGCCAGTTTTAGATTTTCTCTAGGTAGTGAATCGTAATTTTTGAGTTTATCTGTTTTATAAGCGATATTTATATATCTGATATTTTTTATCTCTCTAAAATATACTTCATTGCCATTTACATTTTGTTCTGATTTTTATGCAGCTGATATTTAAATTTATAATTAAGATTTCATGTAATCTAAATATAAATCACTTCTTGGCAAAATACAACAAAAACAATTAAGAAAAAATGAAACTTATTCTTCAGGAACACGTCAGAACAAACTTAACCTGTTGGAATCCAATATTTTAGAAAAAAAAAAGGTCAAACAATTGACATATTGAAACTTTACTACTGAACCAATTATGAAAATTCAGAAAGTGTGTATGAACAAGATGCAAACTATTTGCCTGATCAAACACAATCATCTCCTTGAATAAGCCATTATCTTGGAAACAAAAACGAAACGTCAGGCTCTAATTTTATCCCAAATCAGTTTCGTTTCCACTTTTCAAGCCAGTTGTTACGCTTTTGTTTTCTCTTTCTTCTCTACAGAGGTACTTGTGTGTTTTTTTATTTCTAATTCAACTGACAAAGGTAAAGAAAAGGTCTCAAGCAACTAAACCAAAACAAAAATCGTACATGGTTGGAACATAACTCGGATAAAAACTAGACATTGAATGAAATCTAACAGAGAAAGGGAGGAATGTGCAGAATATATTCTACACAGCAGTAATGGCAAGCTATCATTTATACTTAACCTCTAATAGTAAGCCTCAAATGTGGATTAAAATTAAGAAAAAGAAGATAAATTTAGATTAGAATAGTCTTGAAAAACAAACCTTGTATTTTAGCGTAATGAGTCTGTAAACTTCCTACCGTCACACTATAAAAGAAAATAAATTGTTTGATTGTCATTTTTGTTTGACAATTTAACGAAAGCTGCGCGAGGATTGTCTGAGTCAGTCTTCTTTAATTTAACTATGTAAGAATAGAGGGTAGGCAGCTAATCATCACGACCAAATTTAGGGCTATTATTTTACCGACGAATATTGGGATTACCTAATCATTTGGTCACACGAGGCCTGTGAGACAAAATGAAAGAAAGATAACTGAACAAGAAAAAGAGATAACCACAGGTAAGTTGTACAAAACAGAACGACGTCAGTTTCATTAATTAATACTGTAAGATAAATTACATTTATCACTAAAATTTTCTTGGAAACACTTAAATCTAAACTCTATTTATCCTTCTTTTATTATGTTCACCTTCTGCCTCTTGCGTTCGGATATTCAAGTAGTTCTACAAGAACATTATCTGCAAAGGCCGTAATTAAGTTTCAAATGATAAACTAGAAACAAGGCAGGTGATCGACATTGCATACTGACACATCTTGTCCACGATTTTTGGTTTTTGCTTTGTTGTCTGAATAAACAGTTAAGCATAATCCCAAATCAGAAGATGCTGCTGTTCTCGTTCATTTAACAACTCAAAAATATTGTTGTGTAAATACTTAAACGATTGTTTTATATTTTAAATTTATTTTTTCTTGTTTGTAATTTTATTGCTCAGCTATAAAACTACAATCCAGAAATAAAAATACCACCAAGTGTTTTGATTGGTGTGGTGTTTTTGGTAAATTTCGGAAAATTTTAAATGCGTGTCTTTTTTCAACTACAAAAATATTTCCTATTCATACGAATATTACTCAGTTGTCATTGTTGATGATCAGTTCAGTAGTTTCCAAAGCTCAAGTTTTGATATTAATCAAAAAACGTTTGTTTTTCAGGGAATGAGAAAATAAGTAACACCAAAACGTATGGATTTCTTTATTCCTTCATAACAGTTTTACTTTCTCCAACTAGTTAAAAAATGGTATCAATCATAATAAATCTTGTTGTTGTTTTGAATTAAGCACAAAGCTACACAATGGGTTATCTGTGCTCTGCCCACCACGGGTATCGAAACCCGGATTTTAGCGTGTAAGTCCGCAGACATATCGATGAGCCACTGGGAGGCCATAATAAATCTATGAGTGAAACATTCTTTTGCATTTACTATTCTAAAACCGTTCCATTTTTTCGTTTGTATGTAATTTTGCGCAAAACTACACAAAGACTACCTGCGCAAGCCGTCCCTGATTTAGGAGTGACATATTAGAAGGAAGACAACTAGTTATCAACAATAACCGCGAACTCTGGGGCTACTCTTTTAACAACGAATAGTGGGAAATTGGCTGTCACATGGACCATATCCAGGGCTTAAACAGCGAGTATGTTTGACGAAACGGTGGATTTCTACTCTTGACTTTCACACTGGAAATTGATCGCCCTCACTACTTGGCCATTCAAAACAAACAGTTTTGTATTGCTTCCAGTTAGCGTCACGAGAGTATGCACGAAATATTTATGTCTGAGATAAATATATAAACCCTATGAGTTAGAAACCTTTTAAGATTTCAGCTGTATGAAGCGTAATTTCCAGTTTATTCTTATAGAATTTTAATGAATATCCAAATTACCTAATTTCCGAGAAAAAAATGCTTTCTTTGAGATCTGATTACAAAATTTGAATATAATAATATTATACACCTCTAACCTTCTCCCCCCCCAAAAAAAACAATCGTCGAATTTATAAAACTGTGTGCCCAATGATGACTGAACAATAAGGGTTAGTGCAAGTTCTCTACAATAACTTATTCTACCTTAATCAGGATCTGTGAGAGTCAGGGGCTGTCTAGACAGTTCTTTCTTCCACCTTTGATGTTGTTGTGGTCTGTTTAATTCCATACTATTGAAAACCAAAACACCATATGAGTAGTGGTTCTGTATTAACGTATCATTTGTTTGTTTTGGAATTTCGCACAAAGCTACTCGAGGGCTATCTGTGCTAGCCGTCCCTAATTTAGCAGTGTAAGAGGGAAGGCAGCTAGTCATCACCAACCACCGCCAACTCTTGGGCTATTCTTTTACCAACGAATAGTAGGATTGACCGTCACATTATACACCCCCACGTCTGGGAGGGCGAGCATGTTTAGCGCGACGCGGGCGCGAACCCGCGACCTTCGGATTACGAGCGCACGCCTTAACGCGCTCGGCCATGCCAGGCCTAACGTATCATAATAAATTATCTCCATCATGGCTATGTACGTTTGTGTTGAACGTAGAAGATTTGCATTGGTATACACTTCGTGTTTCTTTCTAGTCAAGGACAAAACTTAACAAAGGGTTATCTGTGCTCTGCCCGTCGATGGTATCGAAATCTGGTTCTTAAAATTGTAAGTTCCCGGACATACCATATTATGGACATGTATCTTATATTCTTATGTTTGTTCGTTTGCCGATATTGTTTCTATGCATTCTGATCACGAAGTTAGTACAGAGATTAATATACAAAACACGTGATGGTAATGAATTTGGGGTGTCTTGATTGAAAATCATATTCATTGTACACTTAACGTTAATATTCTAATAATACATTGCGAGTACACTAAAGAAGCTGGTGGATTAATATACTTTTAATACACATTTATAATGGACAGGAACTGAGATTAATTTCAATTACATGTGACCTAGTGTGTGTTTTAAAGGGTGTTTTCTTATAGCAAAGCCACGTCGGGTTATCTGCTGAGCCCAACGGAGGGGAATCGAACCCCTGATTTTGCGTTGTAAGTCCGAAGACATACCGCTGTACTAGTGGGGGCCGTGACCTAGTGCATACACCCGTTCGTCTTGTGTCAGTTTTGTTTTAAAGAAAGTAACCATTGAATTCAGGAGTTGGTTTGTTCGTGTTGGTATATATTTCTATAACTGTGCAGTAAAACTGAGATTCTTGTGCATGACACGCTAAATGCTGTACAGTGGAATGAGTTTTATTGTTTGTTTGTTTTGAATTAAGCACAAAGCTACACAATGGGCTATCTGTGCTCTGCCCACCACGGGTATCGAAACCCGGATTTTAGCGTGTAAGTCCGCTGAGCCACTGGGGGGCGGAATGAGTTTTATACAGTTTGTAATTTATGTTTAATTATGTGTTAGGTAATATGAACCTTGCCACCTGAACTTTTTGTACAGTTTTAGTATGTTTCTCAGTAAAGTGCCTGTCTTTGTTATTTCCATTCTTTTTAGTACATTTGAATGTGTTTTCCACGTAGTTTCGAGTCTGAAGTGAGGCCCAAAATTGTTGCTGAATAGCAGTCTGGGGTTATTAATAAGTAAATCTCGGGTATACTAAATTTTGAGATTTTGAGTACCCGTGTTTTTGTTACATTACATTTTATCCTCTTTTTTTTGGAAGTATTCAGTTACATCTTTAATCGTGAGCTATAAATGTGTGGCTTCTATGGAAGAAATCTAGAATCTTTTTTTTTCTCTAGCTGCCTTATCATCTGTAAATTTTAAAGTAACACAGTTAGTAGCATATCACTTGTATACACGATAAATAGTATGGGATTAACTATCTTTCCCTTAGGTAGTAAATACTCTGAATAGGTGCCTTCTTCATTTACTCGACATTTTCTGCTATTTAAACAGTTAAACAATGGGTAATAATTCCACGCAATATTTCCATCTTTAACATCCAGAACCTTACCGATATCTTTCTCCAGATCGAGTAAGCAGACAACCGTAAACCTTTTATTATTAAGGCTTTTTGTTTTACTATAGTTTAAAATGTTGCACAAATCTACACGTGGATTATCTACGCTAACGTTCCCTAATTTAGCATTGTAAGACTAAGAAAACAGTAGCTAGTCACAATAACCATCACAAACTTTTGGGCTACTCTTTTACCTTCGAATAGTGGGTGTGTTTGTGTGCTCGTGAATCAAGCACAAAGCTACACAATGGGCTATCTGTGCTCTGCCCACCACGGGTATCGAAACCCGGATTTTAGCGTGTAAGTCCGCAGGCATACCGCTGAGTCACTAGGGGGCTCGAATAGTGGGATTATTATTATATCAAGCTGTTGAAAATTTGAATTTAAAAGTTAATTAAATGTTAATATAGACTAAATGACCAACAAGATTGACACATCCAATTTCCTTTTTTAACACTAATATATTGTAATACACAAAAAACAAGACAATTTATAATAACGGTAGTTATTATTCGAAGTAATTCACTGAAACTGAACGGTTTGTAATGTTTGATATCTGTAAACATTTTTGCTGCAATTCTGTAATTGTATCTTCAGTGGTGTAGAGCACTTTGACTGTAGCTGTTTAAGTGTTACTATTTTCTTTTCGCATGTTGCTTTTATAAGAATCACCCGATACTCCAGAACGTTCACAAAAGATCGCTTGGCAACAATACCGTCAATCACCAGCATTATATACACACCTTTAACATTGTTGATTCTTACCCTCAAAAATCTTCTTCAGATTTCAATAACTGACACAAGCTGCGAAATATACAGTCAGAAATAAAAATCACATGACAATACAAACTATAATGAAGCAAGAGTAGGTAATAAAGTAACAGAATAAGGAAGAATCAGTTTTTAATCCAGTAATATTGTTGGAAGATAAGTTAGTTGCCTTTTAAAGAACCAGTTTGCTATTCTGTGGTCTCATTGTTTGGTGCTAATTTTGAAAGCGAATATAAAAAAATATCATCATGATCTTCAGTAAGACTAATATACGATTAACTGATAGTTCAATAGGTCCGAATAAACGATTTTATAAGTTCTTAAACCAATAGAACCCTTTAATTATAAACTCGAAGCTCAATAAAACTGTCAGGGGATAAGTTCATAATTATGTAAAACTGTTAAAAGAGTATTAAAAGATTAACTATAGTTCAGTGTAACTTTTAGGGTATAAGTAAGTAGTTTTGTTGAAATATTAAATGGAAAGCCTCAAAGTGGAACCGTCACAAGATAAGTTTTTAGTTTAGTGGAACGGTTACAGGATCGTTTCGAGAGTTTATAAAATACTCAATAGGATTATTACTGAATTATCATTGCATTTGTTTGTAAATTTGTAGAACGATCAGCGGATCAATTCTTCGTTCAATAAGCACATATTTTACATGCATCAGAATAACCTTCTGGTTTTGACTGTGAATATGAAATGTTATGATATTTTTTTCTCAGACAACTTCTATACTCCTTTACTGGAGTAAAAAGAGAAAATTTTAATTTTAGAAATGGAATTACGAGTTGAAAATTATGGTGAAAGTGAAGCGTAGTTTTCGAAAAGTATGAAATGTTTGTTTTGGAATTTTGCGCAAAGGTGCTCGAGGACTATCTACGCTTGACGTCCCTATTAGCAATGTAACACCAGAGGGAAGACAGCTTGAGATCGTTATCCACCGCGAACTCTTGGGCTACTCTTTCACCAAGGAATAGCGGAATTTACCACCATATTATAACAATTCCATAGTGAACATGTTTGGTATAACTGAGATCCTTACCTAAATAACGGAATTACTTGTAAGAATTAAATATATTAAAACTTTCAATCTTTGGGTCTTCAAACACACACAACCTTTTTATTTAAAAGCTGTTGTGTCATTCATCTATTTAGTGTTTTATACAAACTTTTGTGTGAAGCTTTTAGGTGATTCTTTTTTACAGTATTTTATTTGGGTATGTTTATAAAGAAAAATAAATTTTATATTTGCTTGATACCAGTTATGATAGATTTAAATGGGTTTAAGCTGAGGTAGGTCAAATATCATCTATTACATTGAATACACTACCTTGGTACACATTTATTAATTTGCCTATTAAAAAATTGAAAAGTGGTCTACTGTAGCAGACTTCGGTTTCTTATTAATTTAATTTGGCTAATTAACTATCTATTAGAAACATAGCAACCTATGACAGAAGAGCTGAGCATGTCCAGGAAGTTTACTCGAGTACGGCCCGATTCGTGAAACTTGTCTTGGTACAACGTTCAGAGATACACCTGATAAATTTGAATTATGTTAATCTGTGTAATGTTTCACTGTATTTAATTGTTTTTTGTCATTTCAGTACTGCAATATAAAACTCTGTTGTTTTTATGAATATTATTACACTTTTAAATGTGGTTATATACGAGTTATTCTTCACGATTTGTTTTCCTTTACGGTTTCCCAGCGTTTCGTGAAGGAGATAACACCGTCGTTGTCCAGCAGATTTTTGGTGTGTTTTGTATACTGTGTATAGATTCGTTTGTTTGTTTTGTTTTGGAATTTCGCACAAAGCTACTCGAGGGATATCTGTGCTAGCCGTTCCTAATTTAGCAGTGTAAGACTAGAGGAAAGGCAGCTAGTCATCATCACCCATCGCCAACTCTTGGGCTACTTTTTTACCAAGGAATAGTGGGATTGATCGTTACATTATAACGCCCCCACAGATGGAAGGGCGAGCATGTTTGGCGCGATGGGATGCTAAACGTGCACGGTCATGTCAGGCCATGTACAGATTCATGCTTGGGAAATGTAAACCACAACCTTTCGTCTTTCAGTGTAAAGAAGAGATCTCCAGTTAGTATTTTCACCGATATCAAATATTTAGACGTCGTGGACACACGTTTTTCTGTCATATAGTGCCTTTCAAAGATAAGTAAGATTGTGACTTGTAAGCCATTCCGAATTTAGTCTGGAATTGATTTAAGTTATCCAAAGAGCATAAAATTACCGAAGAGAGAATATTAGTGATAATTATCCATCTGAAATGCAAATGCCACGTAAAATCATCCAGTTCACCCAATACGAATGCATAAAGCTACGTTCGTTTTATAAAGACCATCATCCATCTATCAATTTCCATCAGAATCCAACTCCACAAACTCATCATCCTCACATCTGCCGTCCTCGCTGTATTCAATGTTAAATCCAAAAGCTCTCGAAGTATTGCTTTTCTTGCAAAAAACTATATTTATATAGTTTAAATCAAGCAACAACTCGTCATTGCATATATCCATATTTTTCCTGTTTACCAACACAGTTTGTCAGTGAAATGGTTATGTGTTTAAATTTGCCAAGCATATTCTGGACTGTTCTGTCAGCTTCGTGATCAAATTTCTTTATTCTTTACGGCTTTTTACAATATATTAGTTTCATAACTCTAAAGAATTAATGAAACTGTCTCATTTGTGTTGTATGCATTGGTTGTTTCTTACAAACATAGAAAGGTGATCTGTTTTGTGTAATATCTTTGTTTATTTGATTCACTGTTTTATAAACAGTCTTCTATTCGACATTTCTGTTCTTTTGAAAGGTTTTCCAATGTTTCTGGAAAGATTTTTATAGTTGATTCGAGTGAATCCTCCTTATTATTGCATGTTAAAACAATTTTGCTCATTCCATCAAGCTCTACGTGAGGTGTTACAAACTAATTATTATTCATTGAAGATTACATATCACTGAACCATTAATTTAGAACCTATTTATCAAAGAATAAAACCTGACTGATCAGTACAGTCTTGAGAAGATAAATTTATTCTTGTTGTAGTCCTTTCGTGCTTACTTTATCTTGTACTTGTTGATCTGGCGACTCTAAGGCTAATTTTTTGTCTTCACTTGAAAAAACAAAAAATAAACGTAAAAGGTTATGGGACAATATTTAACTTCTAGTACAACTAGCACAGTAAATAAAAGAATTTTGTAGCCCATTAATTTCCTTGGCATTGTTTAAATAATGATATTCAATACCAGAATTATTGGATACGAAGAATACGATATATAGCGATGTTCTGAACAGTTGTAATACTGTAGCAAGTTACGGATTTGAAATAAATGTTCACTAAGTTCAGGCTGCAGAAAAAAATTTCCAATGCTATTGCGAAAAAAAAATCTGATATACACTATGAATACTTTTGATACAGGTGTTTATGCCCATGATATGCTTTTAATTTTCTTGTTTTAGGAGGGATGTTGGCACTATCAAGAGACATGTCTTTCCAGCGACTAATTTGTTTATTGTTCGAAGAAAACTCATGTACTAATAAAGAATCTTTATTCTGCTGTTCTCCATAATCAATTCGTTGTTGTTGTTCTAGAGATCCTTGTAAATAATGAGAGGACGTCTTTTCGTCGTTCGACTTTCTGTGAAGAGAAAATAAGTAGTGATTTCTGCTTTCCTTTGACGTTCACCCGACTCGAAATCCGAGGGCGGCGTGTTCACCAAACATGCTCGCCCTCCCAGCCGTGGGGGCGTTATAATGTGACGGTTAATCTCACTATTCCTTGGTAAAAGGGTAGCCCACGAGTTGGCTGTGGGTGGTGATGACTAGCTGCTTTCCCTCTAGTCTTACACTGCCAAATTAGGGACGGCGAGCGCAGATAGCCCTAGAGTAGCTTTGCGCGAAATTATAAAACAAACAAGCAAACAAATCACCCGACCTCTGCATTTTGACACATATAAATAATTTTTCCGTAAAAGGTGCATATATTCTGTAACCTAAAAATGTAAATGAGAATTTCAGTATTATAAAAAAATAATTAAAAGTAAAATCTCAACAATACTCAGTCGGTTATAATTAAAACGAGATTACATTTTATACAAAACACATCAAAAACTCAATAATATTCGGATTTCCTGATTCACGTTAGTTTTTATTAACAAACACACCAAACAACAACAACATGCTCTTCTGTACCTCAAATAAAGATAAAAAGGTTTTGTTACAAAATGTTGTAATTATTAGAAGTACGAATCTGTAACAACAAAGTGTCTTTCAAATTTAAATGTATTACTGGTGTCTTGGCGCCGCATATCTTGTTACAAGATCTAAATATGTGTCATAGACTTTCTTAACAGGATTTACGTGTCTCTTAACAAGAAATGTACATTTTCAAAAAATAATTCTTGAAATAATATATGTCTATCTCAGTAAGAAGTCTAGTTTTTAAATTGTTAACATTATATATGTTTATTAAAATATTCTATACAGAATCGGGTTCTCTTTTAAAAAGAAATGTACGCTTATAATAAAAAAGAATTCTAAACAATATCTAAATACCTCTTAAAAACATTTTCAACATGATCAACGTGCTTCTTAACAATACCTACATGCCTGTTAAAAAATCCATATCTCAGTCTAAAACAAAATCAACAAATTCACCTTTAAAATTACATTATAGAAAAAAAAAATACATGTCTATTGTCAAGAAAACAACGACTGCCAACATTTGATTCAATGCGCAATTCTGTCTTTTTTTAAAAAAAATTAAACTCTTCGATTTCAAGATTTTCAAAAAATGTGCAAGTGATAATTGCTGCCAAGTCTTTATTTGATATTAGCTGTTCATATTCTTCTGTTCAATAACATTTTTGAGGGTTTTCAATTGTAATGTTCACAGAACATTTCATGCCAAAAAATAATTTGATAAAATCATGAATGACCAAAGGTAATAAAACCAAAACTTTTCGTGTTCTTATTTATGAGTCTTAATATTGTGAAGCTGTAAAACTTTATATAACCAAAACATTTAAGTTTTAAACATAGAGTGTGATTGTAAAATTTACCTGACGAAGGTTTTTTTATTTACTATTTAATTTATGTTTTAAATTAATTTCCATCTCTCGAATTTTAACAGTATTTCTAATAATAACTCAGAACAATCATTCAACTATATTACCATATCCTACAATCATTCATTTTATCGATTATCTACATTATACATTCTAGTAATACTCTAAGTTATCTCTTAGTAAGAAGAGTGAATACGATGATGCAGTATTTATCAAGAGATGATTTTCAAAAATAACTGTTTAGTTAATACAATATTATAAGTCACATTTCTTTCTACTCTAGTTAGAATTCCATTGAAGAACATGTAAAATTATTTAAATACTTTTCTGGTAGCGAAAGAAAGATTTAGGACTTGCAAGCAACTTCTGATTGGCAGAAAGAAGCCATTGATTACTAGATATAATACGCTCAAAATGTAACAGTAAACTAAAAACTTTATTATTTATTAGCAAAGACGAAAGCCTCGGCAGATTCAGGGCAAAAAAGCTTTCAATATAACCTACCAAGCACGAATTGTTTGTTATTATTAGCCGCAAGTCTAACACGTTGTCAAACAGCATTTTAGGTGTTAGACTATCAACACTTAAAGTAACAAACAGATTATTAAGAAATTAAAAGAAAATTAAGCAGTTACTTCAGACTTGTTTGTGAACAAAGTTTTGAAAAGTAACTACAGTTGAACACCTGACGAAATGTTTATGTTATCGTAAATATAATACTATTTTCAAAATAAACAATACAGTTAACTTATGTACTTTAATATTTTTATGAGAACATTATATATAATCAATCTTATATTTGTATTAAGAGTAAAAAACATTAAGTGTGCATGTTTACATGCATGAAGATAGAAAATAGAAAATAGGAGCGTTATAAGATGACGGTCAATCCCACTATTCGTTGTCAAAAGAGTAGCCCAAGAGTTGGCGGTGGGTGGTGATGACTAGTTGCCATCTCTCTAGTCTTACACTACTAAATTAGGGACGGCTAGCGCAGATACCTCTCGAATAGCTTTGCGCGAAATTAAAAAAACAAACAAACAAACAAAATATATTTATGCCAATGATTTGGGAAAGATGTAACACTTTGTTAAATAACAATAAAAAATATAAAATTAAGTGTAGGGACTTCACATGATGTTACTGTTGTAAACTGTATACAGATTAAGTTGTACTTCCACTTGTATTACAATGTAGTGATGTTAAATAGGTGTATACAGTGATGGAGGGGTAAAATGGTTTAATATCAGAAAATTACCAAAAAGTAACAGTGAATTCAGTTTTAATAGTTTTATGGTGAATTAATAACACAACAATAATACAACTAATATAGGTATCTCAGTTAAACAAGAGGCACTTAATGATATTGAAACTAGTTTTTCTGCAACATCAATTTATTTAATTTTCAGCCTCAGTTTTTAAGTGACACGAATCCAGATTTCTTGTGTAACTATTTATGAAAATCGCATCAGAAACACTCTTTCATTAATTCAAGAATGGAAAGCTACATGTCTCGGTTTATTTTGATAAATTTGTATTAATTTAGATAAATATTCGAAGAAATCAATCTGCAGCCAAGAGAATGACGAAACAAAAGGCGCGTAGCCCCTCAGTGGCTCAGCGGTATGTCTGCGGACTTACACGCTAAAATCCGGGTTTCGATACCCGTGGTGGGCAGAGCACAGATAGCCCATTGTGTAGCTTTGTGCTTAATTCAAAACAACAACAAAAGGCGCTGATCAAAACTTTGTTACTCAGAAGAACTAACCAAGGTTTGAGGGAGAAAATTATTATTCGAGTTATCCGTTATAATACACAATAAATAATAAACAAATTTGGCTTATTTGGTTTTTAACTTTCAAGATATGTTAAGTTCGCAACACTTCATACTTTTAAAATAAACTCGCTTAATGCCACACTTCTTGAAAACTTGTCTATAACACCACTTGACGTGACATAAGAAAGGTATTTCATAAACTAAAATATTTTATTATACATTACATTCAGAGAACAACATGTTGATTGCTATTTTAATTGGAAAACCAATAAAGTTATCATTAATTGTAAAAATACAAATATCAATACTGAATAAGAAAATTATTTACATGTGACGCACATGTCTGTGTTGTGGAAGGTAGCCTCAGGATAACAACCGCGGTTATACCTTTTCTTCAGACACATCAGAAACACCCGCTTATCAGCTGTCTCAAGAACAGGTAAAGAAGTAGAAACGATAACGTTACAGTGCATAACTTCATGGTTCCGTCACGTGACACCAGAGGGCATCACAGAATTTAAAATTTAAAATAATGAAATGTTTTTCTCCCGATTAGAGTTTCACTTTGAGAGTAAAATATTAAAATATCCTATTTAAATTTAACAGCTTTAAAATTTTATAATATATTTAACTACTTATGTCTACCAAATGTACACAGCGTTTGTATAAGAAGACAATGATCAACTAACCTAAAGAATTTCACTTTATTTACCTTTACACAGCATACATTTTACAAACACTTGCCGAGAGAAGGACTGATATTTTGTGATAACATCTCGAAATATCATGCAAAAATTTAACTTTCTATCTT
Organism: Carcinoscorpius rotundicauda; assembly: GCA_011833715.1. Classification (NCBI taxonomy): domain Eukaryota; kingdom Metazoa; phylum Arthropoda; class Merostomata; order Xiphosura; family Limulidae; genus Carcinoscorpius; species Carcinoscorpius rotundicauda. The sequence goes on along the minus strand of CM022395.1, from coordinate 38,694,938 downwards.
ACTTGTTTCATATTCCACACAAATTTCACCAGTATGACAGTGTTGTTAAAATACATGGTTTTGCTATTCCTATACACCTATAGGCATGAATTTTTATTGGGTATAACAGTAAGTTAGTTCTTGAAATAAATTTTAATATTACATATGTTCTCAGCTACAAACATAAACAGTGCTTTTATGGACTGACGGTGTTCTTGTTACAAAGTCTTAGCTTCTAAAAGCGATTAGTCTTACTATGCTTGTAATGTGTGTTTTACAAAATTTAAATGTATTTCTGTGAGCGAACAGTGTTACTATACTTCTGTATCACTGAATACAGATTTCGAATGTCTCAACTGATGCTTATATTTTGCATTTATATTTTAATTGTATCACATGTGTTTTGCAAATATAGATTGCGTTACTAACATTCAATAACGAATGGTAAATCATTTTATTAAGGTTAATGCTACTAGGGTAGATGGCGCTTTTAAAAACAGGTGTCTCAAGATACAATTAGGTCATCAATATAAAAGTCTTGGATTAATTATATATCTTAAAAAGTTACAGTTACAACCACTATTTTAATGAAACAACTATTAGAGTATAGTGTATAACGTATGTCAGTTTCTCTCCTAAATGCTGTATTAATTTATTTATTACTTGAACGAGGCAAACATTATCGCTCATATATACAGAAGAAGAAAGTACAGTTATATGTATTTTGATGTGTGAATATAGTTCTCATTTAATATTTTGATAATATTTTTATTTATATATTTAATTTATATAACACACGTCTTGTATTTCCTTACAATTTATATCTGAAAACCTTATTAGTAATTCATTTATTTAATTAATAATATTATGTGGTATCTAATCACTCTGAAAAAAAATGTTTATTTAATTATCTAGATAATATACAAATATGGCCTGGCATGGCCTAGCGCGTTAAGGCGTGCGCTTCGTAATCTGAGGGTCGCGGGTTCGCATCCTGGTCGCGCCAAACATGCTCGCTCTCCCAGCCGTGGGGGCGTTATAATGTGACGGTCAATCCCACTATTCGTTGGTAAAAGAGTAGCCCAAGAGTTGGGCTAAATTAGGGACGGCTAGCACAGATAGCTCTCGAGTAGCTTTGTGCGAAATTCCAAAAACAAACAAACAACATACAAATATTTCATTTTCAGGTTTTGTAATTGATTTGTTGGTAAGTTTAAGAGATATATGTAAATAGTTATGCTTAACTATTATTTTTCTTACCTTGCTATAGATATTTCACAGATCCTTCTCTGTACCTTCTGTTTGATCAGAAGGAAATTTGATTAGAATAAGTTCGAAAAGTAATTTTCTAATATTATAAAAACAAATGTTTATTACAATGTCAGAAATTTTGTGAAATATTAATTTTAAAATATTTCTTCTATCAAAATCATGACATGCTGATTTGCCACGTCTTTGTGTGTCTGAAAGGCGAACTCTCTACACTCTGATAATACATATACATCTTCTGGTGCCACTACAAAACTATAACGTCAACGTTTCAACTCATTCCCTGAGACAACCACGCAATACGGAAACTGAAATGTAGGGGCAAATGTTTTGTTAGTTTGTTTTTGAATTTTGCACAAAGCTACTCGAGGGCTATTTGTGGCAGCCATCCCGAATTAAGCAGTGTAAGAGTAGAGCGAAGGCAGCTAGTCATCACTACCCACCGCCAACACTTGGGCTATTATTTTATCAAAGAATAGTGGAATTAACCGTCACGTAATAATGCCCCCACGGCTGAAAGGGCGAGCATGTTTGGCGCGATGGGGATGCGAACCCGCGAATTACGAGTCACACGCCTTAAAAAGCTTGCCTATGCCGGGCCTTATACGAGTAACTACTGAGACCCATATATTGGTAAAAATTCTGTAACAAATACATAAATCTAAGCTAACTTCAAAGAGATTTATTAAATATATGAACTCGAACTCAGGATATGTAGTTTTTCAAATTGCATACAATTTACGTAAAATAAAATATTTGTAAAGTTTTTCATAAACTACATGAATGTTTCATATTTCAATGGTTTTAAGCTTTCATTGTATTTAGTGAGTATCCGGCAAAAGCTACATTTATTTATTCTTTACGAAGTCCTTGACGGTTTATTTAGTGGAGTTTTAGACAAATTTGGTTAGCTGTTTTGGAGCTTGGATCCAGCAGTTCAGAGAAGTTAGTTGTTTATAATAACTGCAAAGTTGATACTTTCCTCAAATAGATTTTATACGGTACTGCCACAAACAGAAATATAAATTAAGCATGTGAATTTAAATTGGAGATAATACACCAGTTCACATATGTATATTTTAAATAACCAAGCTATAAAAACAAACAAAACTTTATATTTATTCATGACTTGAAATGATATCAGAGCATGTAGACTATATGTTGCATCCATTTTGTCAGTGGTTTTATTTGTATATTTAAAATATAATATTACATTTTACATAATAGTTCGCTCAATGTCTTGGAGAGTATCTAAAGCTGCGATAAGTTTACCTTTACTCTGTAAAAATAAAGGTATCTCTGTTGTTAAATCAAACTTGTGACACCAGGGGACCGTTCACATTTTGAAGTTAAAAATAAAGTCAAATTTATCACTGTTTTAAAAGAAGGTATGGTGGAGTTTCAATAAAATGAAGATACTTTTATTGAAGTTTTTCTCTTTATTTCTATTTTATTACAGATTATTCTTAGCCGCGATAAACTGCAGCACATGACAGGTATTGTGACTGCTCCTACAAATCACTAATTGAATTAAATCTATTGTATTATTACTCTATGGTGACTCTATGTATTGAACATGTACAGAAAGCAAAATTCTGCTTTTTTCGAACTGAAGAACTGGCCTTCTAAATTGGCCTTATGAATCATTCTGACCAATCTTGAAAGAGAATCAGTGATTTTGGCGTGAAAAAGAGTAGAACTGGTGAATTCTCATTCTTTGTTTTAAACATACAGAATACCAATATACTTCATAAACTATTTTGAATTTTAATCTGTTTCATTCTTGTGTAATATTTTTCTTAACTACGCATACGTCTTCTAAAAATATATCAGTTATGATTCTTGATTTACTTGTCTGTTTACAAATTGTACTTTGGAATATCTAAAATACACATCCCTAGGATCATTTCATGGGCTGTCACCATACCTACCAGTAGACTGAATGAAACTGAATTTCGATGAATTGATCTTTATTATCTATTAATGATCAGTAGACGTTCCTTACTCAATTAACTACAAGCTGGCTAACAAGCTGACAACTTATATAAAATCAGTTTTTATTTGTAGAAAAGGGAAGTTCAGTCATATTCTCTGGTCTCACTGTACTATTAACGTAGGTCAGGGACTGCTGCTGTGAGAAATGTAAAAGTAAACTTCCTTTTTATCTCTAATGCACACTTTACAAAAACAATGAAATTCCTAAGAATATTGCGCTCATATTTTGAAAAATTTTGCTGTCTGTCAACTGTTTATGATGTTACGTCATAGTTATTATTTCCAAGCCAAATATTTACTAGTTTCTAAGAGCATTTGCTCACTAAAAGTGTCACTTTGAACACAGCTGTTGTTTCTGTAGGTGCTTACATAACATGTACATGATTATCATCTACTTCGTTCCACATGATGTTAAGAACCACATTAATATGCAATGAGAATAAACACAGAACTCATATTTTCCTGTTCGGTACACATTCATTGCTACGTTGGGAAGCTTACGTTAAAAGTATATATTGTCACAAATCTTTAGTTATTGTGTTTTGAATTTTTAGTTATTATTCTTTTCAACTTTTAAAATATGTGTTCTTTTCGCTATTCTATGAATTCTGCGCATCCAATCTAACTATGTATATGACATATATTTATGTTCCTTACTATAGCTTAAGTGATTACCTCTTTTTATTAACGATGCAGTAATTCATAGCATAACATTCTTTTTCTAAAAACATTGATTGCGTGTACCAAAAACTATTATATGTTATAAGATGAAATTTAAACTGATATAATTATTAACTATAAACGTTAACAAATTAATCACCTATTGAGATTAATTTTGCAGTTGCGTTGTCATTTTTGACTCGGATGAATATTTGGCTTCTTCGTTTTTACAAATGATGTCGTCATTTTCCGTGTCAGCGACAAATGAAACTGTATCGGAATATAGTGAAATGGGCTATTCACCTTTGGGACCAGAAAAGGAAGAAACTATTCCTTCAGCAACTTATGAGATAAAACGTAACCCATCGGAGTCCAAAACTTCAGACACAAATGTTGAAACAACTGACATATTGAAACTTTCCTCTTATACTAATCATGAAAATTCGGAAAGTTTGTATGATCCAAATGAAAGCTATTTGTCTGATCAATCACAATCATCTCCTTTTATAAGCCATGATCTTAGAAACGAACGCAAGCGCTGGATTACGAAACGTCAGGCTCTAATTTTCTCTCAAATCAGTTTCGCTTTTACCTGTCAAGCCAGTTGTAACGCTTTTATTTTCTCCTTCTTCCCTAAAGAGGTACTTATGTTTTTCTTCATTTCTAGTTAAACTGATAGAGGTAAAGTAAACAATTCAGACAACTAAATCGAAAACGAAAATGTCGCACATGATTAAAACACAAAATAGGATAAAACTAGAAATAAGGTTCAATGTAACAGAAAAAGGGAAAAATGTACAGAAATATATTCTGCACAGCAATAATGACAAGCTACCAATTATATTTAACCTTCATAAGTAATTCTCAAGAATGCAATAAAAGTATAACTGAAGATAAATAGCAATTAGAATAGTTCATTCAAATAAGAGTATTCAAAGCCACGTTCTCTTGCATGACAAACTTAGTATTTAAGCATCATAAGTCCGTAAACGTGTTACTTTCACATCATAAAACAAAATGGTTTGTTGGATTGTTGTCGTTGTTTATTATTGTTTATTATCTCGTGCAAATCTACACGAGATCTATTAAAGCTTACCGTCCCTAATTGAATAACATAAGACAAGAGGAAAGGCCGAAAATTATCACCACCCACAACCAACTTTTGGGCGTCTTTTTTTCCAATTTATAGTGGGATTGACTCGTCATTTGGTCATAGCAGGTCATTGAGACAAAGTAAAAAAATATAACTGAACAATATAAGGAAAGAGATGACCACAGGTCGGGTGTTAAAATAATACAATGTCATTAAATACAATAACTGTCACGTACTTGTAAAAGGATAATATTGAAACGTAAAACGTCCTTGCCATCAATTAATACTGTAAGACAAATTATCTAAAATAGTCCTTATTACCTTAAAAATAATAAACTAGAAGCATGACAGAAAATCAACATTGAATGCTGCTATATCTTGTCTGCGATTTTTGGTTTTGCTTTTTTGTCTGAATAAAAATGTAACATAATCCCAAATGAGACGATGCTGCTATATAATGTTCTCGTTCTTTTAACAACCTAAAAATATTATTGTGTAAATACGTACACGATTGTTTTATATTTTAAACATACTTTTTCTCAGTAATTTTTCTCAGTGAAATCTGAAACATTTCATTTTTGTGACAATTTCAATTGTTTCCTTTATTGCTCAGCTACAAAACTACAACTCAGTTATTAAATTAATGATTGGTGAGGTTGTTTCTGAAATTTGATAATAACCTAAAACGTTTCATTTTCAGACAGAGAGAAAAAATGTAACGTCAACACAGTACGGACTTCTTTGCGGAGTGTCTTCTTTGATTAAATTTTTACTTTCTCCATTTATTTCTAAAATGGTGAGTACCATATAAAAAATAGAAGGGGAGTTAATTGTCTAAATAATTATTTTTGTTAATGTGGAGCTCATTGAGTTAAATTGTAAACTACGTTTTATAGCTGCAACAGATACCAATTGCAGACTATCAACAAAAGTAAACAAGATATTTTTTCAATAACAGTGTACAGAAAGATAGAAACTTTTTTTTACAAAAACGAGAAAAAATTAAAGTAAAAACTCAATTATTTTACTTCTGTAAAATTCAGTGGATCTTAACAAAACAATTTCAAATATGTAAACAACAAATCACATTATGGCCGATTGATTATGTTAAATTTGTTAAAATGTTATTACTTTAAATAACCGAAAATTTGAATATTCAATTTAGAAGTTAATTAACTGTTAATATTAATTAACTTTTTGGCACTCGTAACAAGATGGAAATATATTTTATTATAGAAACACAAAATAGAATTTACAATAACGGTTAATACTAATAGTTATTACAAATTATTGTTTTCAAAGAATAATTTTACAAACTTACAGTAAATATCGATGCTTATATTCAGTATAAAACTGAATAGTTTATCAATAATTAATCCTGGTTTACAATGTCCAAATTAACAATCAGTGATGTCGAGAAACCCACTTGTTGAGAATTTTATATGCAAAAACGGCTCTTCTGGGCCCAGAAAACACTTCAAATACTTCAAAATAAACCAATATAAAGGAACACCATTATACCTATATTAATATTATAGATAAAATTATATATTCAAACCGCGCCCTCTACATTGCGACACTCAGTTATACAACCCCTTCCAAACATGTGGTCAGCTTCCGGCCAGTAACCCTTTCTTTGTGAACCTGACGATGACCGAAGAAGGTCGAAACGTTGTTCGCTCTTCTATTTGAAGTGTTTTCTGGGCCCAGAAGAGCCGTTTTTGCATATAAAATGTCCAAATTAATTATGAGTTGACACTGTCGGATCTCTCAAAAACTAGCCAGCAAGGTTCTCCTTAAGCCGCTCACCAGCTGACTTTTACTTACGAGATATTTAATGTCCTCGTTGAAGTTATAACATTATGAGTAATTCATAGAAGTTGACCAGTTCTCAAGGCTCCATATCTGTAAACGTTCCTGTCAGTTACGAGGCCAAAAGGAAACTGACAGTAGTTGTCCAACACTACCACCGTGTCTACTGTTTCTCAGCTGACTGTTTTTATATGAATCACACGATTTTGTATAAATTTCAAGAATGTTCTAGCGCGTTATCTTAAATCAAATATTATTGATTCTTAATCTCAAGAATCTTCTACAAAGTTCGAAAACATGAGGGACTTGCTCAATACGTAGTTAGAAATATACGACATCTCCAAGAAAGGAAACTACACTCACACAAGCGAAAGTATTAAAATAATCTTATAACGGTAAATCCATAACAAGTTTTCTGATGGTTTCTTCTGGTTGAACATTTTCATAAAAAAAACAAAACAAATTATTTTTATGCGGAAAAAACGTCTACCCACCGCAATTCAACGATAAATATTTTTTTTTTATATTCTTATATTATTATTTAACAGTCGATTATTTTGTCAAACATTTTGCTCTCATCATCTACATTATTTCGATTCATTTTCTTTTTTCAGTAAAAGTTTGTTTATCAAGTGTAAAAATAAAACTATATTACATTTCTTGCTTCTTATTCTGAATATTTTTACGTACCTTCTTCGGTCATCGTCAGGTTCACAAAGAAAGGGTTACTGGCCGGAAGCTGACCACATGTTTGGAAGGGGTTGTATAACTGAGTGTCGCAATGTAGAGGGCGCGGTTTGAATATATAATTTTATCTATAATATTAATATAGGTATAATGGTGTTCCTTTATATTGGTTTATTTTGAAGTATTTGAAGTGTTTTCTGGGCCCAGAAGAGCCGTTTTTGCATATAAAATTCTCAACATTGTGTGATTCAACACACAATTAATTTGTTAAATGTAATTTATCTTTATCGTTTTTTTTCTTTCGCTTTCGTAATAATACATTCATTTCTTTATTCCGATAAAGCCATGATAATTTTTGTCGTTCAATTTGCAACACGATTTAACACTAATATAGAATATTCACCTAAAATGGTTTCATAACATGAAGTAAATGTCTAGTATTTTGTATATTTTTAAAAGTAACTGTGGTCAACTACATCACAGATGGACTACAAAGACACCGTGGAGCTTTAAATTCGACATGAAACAATGGAACGCATTAATTTAGAAATTTAAATAATTTCTGTCAATTGGTTATAGAATCACGGATTTCTAACCGTTTGGTTAATAAGCTCTATATTTTCATGAAGTAAACAAAAAATAATAAGTTGTTAATAATGAATTTCAACAGTACCAGAAAAATAAAGAATAATCCATACCGGATGAAATATTTTCTCATAAATGGATTTTAGCCTAACTATTTATTGGGCAGAACTCGCGGTTTTCATACTTTTTCAGAAGACTATCTGATGACAAAAGTTTACCTTCATATTTATTTATGATATTTTCTTACAACACTCTTTGCTTCAAATTACTTAATGTTTTAAAATTGCATGCTAATGACACTTACCCAGATGCACTCTGACGCTGAGAAAATGCACAGCTGTTATTATAAATTATCTGACTAAGCCAATTCGGCGCCTTTGAGTGATTGTTCTTTTATATCACTACTTTATTACCTTCATTAATTGATTCGTTGAATGGTTTATTGACGCCTTATCTGAAAACATTCGTTTATCACAGAATTGATGTATAAATGGTTAATCGCCATATATGTAAATGTTTCTTTTAAATAAAAGTTTTTTTATTTGTAGGTATCAATGACCACACCAAAATTTTTATTAATCTCGTGGCTATGTTTAAGCGGTTGTGCAACGATTTTCCTTGGGTAAGTTTATTTTTCACATTTCTTTTATCAAAATAACAATGAAGATAAATTGAAGAACGACTTTTATTAACAAAACATATTTTTTTATTCGTTGAATTTTTCGTAAAACTACTCCAGAGTTATAGGTGACACATTAAAGAAAAAGAACCACCCAATTATTCCCTCCGCCAGTTCTTATACTCTCAATAATATTTGGATTGACGATCATGTTACAGCGCCTCCTCTACCATCAGAAACGACAAACATATTTTGTTACGTGGTTTCATCACTTTATAGAAAATCCTTATGGATAATTACTGACATGATAGTTATCTAACTTCTATTATTTACGATTATGAAAATGCAAATGAACAGTTCACATACCATCCATGATCATTATAAAACTGTGGATGGAATGTATCACAATTTTACTTTGACTTCATTTAGCGTTTAGTACGTGGGGTGATAACACCAAACATTTGTTGTTTCTATAAATAGAATAAAAGTATCTGTAACATATATTTAAAACTAAGCTGATAAATAGGAATTTGGTTCTACAGCCATGTCAGTTTAAAAGGAGACTACTATAACATGAACATGTGGTTACAGTTCTCGTGACAATTGCACGTAGCTATTGTAACCAGTTTTACCAATTACAGGATGGTAGCTCAAATGTTAGAAGTGGTTGTTTTTGTTAACTGCTTTTAATCTACTCTTTTTATTGAAAATTAATGACAGTGGTAGCCCACTACGTAGTTTTACACAAAAATTCTACAAAACAACAAGGAATCGCCTGCGTCATACGTTTAGTGCTGCAAATTCTGCTTTGTCAAAAGTTACATTTCTTCTTTAAAACAGCAAAGTTGCATGCCAACGTAATTTAATGTTTTTTTAATATTCAGCTTCTCAACTACTGTACGTAAAGCAACATGTGTTACATGGAGTTTATTTCTATCATTTCTCCTCAATCCACTTAAATGCCAAAGGTTTCGTAATTAATTAGAAATGCCTTTTAGGGTATGCATTTTTGTATCTGGCTACTGTGGTAAATAATCTTTAATATTTTATGGGAAACATTCAAAAGTATCAGATTAAATAGCTTAAAAAAAGAAACAAATATAATGAAGCATATCATTTTCGAGTACACATTTTCATGTTTGTAATTTTACTCTGTAAATTTCAGCCATTTGAAAAAGTCAGTAATTGAGCAATAAAAATGTTATTTTTTGATTAAATGTCCAAGTAAGAAAAAAGTGGAAGAAAAATTGTTTTAAACCATATGAAATTGGATAAAAAATGAAACAATATACAATAATAACTCATTAATATATAAACATTATACACTCACCATACCGTCTGACACTACAAGTGAGATGTTTTGTATTGGTACTGCGAGGAACGTTCGTACGGTTTCTTTTTTGTGTTCCCCGCAAAATATATTTTATCATTCATAATTTACAACAACATTTCAGCACTCTGACAAAGACTCCACCTGGACTTACATTTCTTGGATTATCATTTGTGGGAAGGATTGTTCAGGCTGTTGGATCAGTATCTCTGATTACTCATTGCCAACGAATTTACTAAATATCGTTCAACAGCTCTGGTAAGAATAATTTCTTTTTAGAATCTCAAATCTATTTTTCTAAATACCATGTAATCTATGATTAACTGTTGTTTGGAAAATATAACTTCAACAGTAGTATGAAAACTAATAATTTGAGATCTTATTTGTTTAAATTATAATTAAATTAATGTTTAAAATGATATTATACAGTTGAACGCATTAATTTAGTAATTTATATAATTTCTGTTTATTGGTCATAGAATCACGGATTTCTAACTGTCTGTTCACAAACTGAAGTGTTTTAATTTGTAATTTTAATACATTTTACACTTCATTTGGAGTTTAGTAAAACTAATTTCTTTTTTGATATTGGCATGAAACCCACAAGTTTAGCGGTGTGTCTGTGTATTTATAACGCTACAATCCGTAATTCGATACAATGTTTTAGAAAGCACACATAAAATATTTTGTAGCTTTATGCAAAGCGTAGAAGAAAACATGTTTCATATTCACAACACTTTAAAACATGGATATCAAAACAATTCATCATTCTTATATACCAAACAAATCCGCAATACGAATGAGAGAATGCATGCAAAATAAATATTTTTTAAAAGTTAAAAACATTAAAAACGATAGATTGAATTTATTTTTTACTTTAGTTTACACAAATGAAAATTACCAACCAGTTGTAATAACGCATTGTCTACTGAAGTGACGTTGAAACAGCTGTACGTCTACTATTCTTTGCCCCCCAGTGGCACAGTGGTATGTCTGAAGACTTACACACTAAAAACCGGGTTTCGATACCGGTGGTGGGCAGAGAACAGACAGCCCATTGAGTAGCTTTGTGCTTAATTCTAAACAAAGAAAAAACTACTATTCTAAACAATTTTAGGGGTATACATGTATAAGACTCCTGAAGTTGTTTTGATAGAGAATATTTTGCTAATTTCTACTGCTACAACAAAACAACCACTTTGAAATGTGAAACCATTGAAAACAATTCCGCAATCGTCACTGAGACAGTTATAACTTATTTGTTTTCTCATTGATGTTGCCTTCATTAAGTGACAGATGAGAGGGAAGGAATCTTATCAAAATCACGATGACTGATCTAAAGATACTGGTTGTCATAAAAAATTGGGAAATAACTAAAAATAAGAGCATTTTCGGTTTTAAAAATTAAGCTCGCAAAACGTGGGTTACGAGCCCAATGCTCTAACCATCAGACTCATGGCTTGACTCGACACATATATTGTATGATAGGATTGTCTGGAACGTTCATGATATACACCTCAATGCGTATCTCATTATGATTAACAAGAGCATCACTTACCGACTTAACGAACTTAATAAAAGCAAACTTTCCAGACAAATATGAACCGGCATGGCCAGGTGGTTAAGGCATTTCACTCGTAATCAGAAGTCACACCAAACATGCTCGCCCTTTCAGCCGTGAAGGCGTTATAAAGTTATGATCAATTCCACTATTCATTGGTAAAAGAGTAGCCCAAACGTTGGCGGTGGGTGGTGTTGACTACTGCCATCTATCTATATTCCTAAATTTGTGAAGGCTAGCACGGAAAGCTCTCGTTTAACTTTGCTTAAAACTCAAAACAAACCATGCAAGACAAATATATATCATATTTAACCAAGTCACGTAATCTATCACTTAAAACTGGATACTTTACCACGTACTGGAAAACAACTTTCATCACAGACATAACAAATTTATGCCTTGTTCACATTGTAGATCAATAAGCCTATTAAACTGCACGGAAAACTAATGGAAAAATGGCATACTTATATTCTATTTCAAAACATTTAAAAATATCACCGACGTACAAAACGTACCCAACCACAAAAACAGAGCGCTGATCACTAAAAGTAAACGAAACAATATTCCAAAACGTTTTCAAGACAATTTAAATGCAGGTGTCTTGCGACTTAGTCTTCAAGCAACTCGCGTACACTCATGTGTCACAATAAGGTAGTCAAGCGGTTATTTGGAACACATCACATTGGTTGCATACAAAAAAGTTTGGACTTCTACTGGCTAAGTAACATCTTTGTTATAAATCAAGTAAAAACTGAAGTCATTAAATTCTATTGTTGCTTGAAAAAAGAAACATAAACGAAAAAATGTTATCCCCAGCAGAAGAAATACACTGAAGCAGCAACTTCCAACGTAAGCAAAAACACACTATTCATGTCGCACCCACTTAGCTCCGTGTTACATTAGTAATCATGAATATGCAGTATTTTAACCACCTATGTTTTTTCTTTCTCGTTTCAGACTCATAGCTTTAGGCACAATCTGAATTGAGTATTCAGAGTTTAACTTGTGAAATTGGGGTTTACTTGGGATATTTACATCTTCATCCCGCATTGAATTTCTTTGTATAGGGTATACAAAACCCTACCAATGAACACATATGTAAGATTGAAAGAAATCTTAACTTAAGTTTAAAATAAATACGCAGCTACAACTAACGCAATAGAATCTGAGGGTCGCGGTTTCGCATCCCCGTCACACCAAACATGTTCGTCCTTTCAGCTGTGAGAGCCTTACAAGTGACGGTCAATCCCACTATTCGTTAATAAAAGAGTAGCTCAAGAGTTGGCGGTGGTTGGTGATGACTAGCTGCTTTCCCTCTAGTCTTACACTGCGAAATTAGGGACGGCTAGCACAGATAGCCTTCGAGTAGCTCTGTGAGAAATTAAGAAAAAAGTGTTACTGGCACTTCAAAATCAAAGAAACGTACTCAAATTATGTTTTGTATTTGTATTTCTTAAGATATATAGTGGTGAAAGGAATGCTCATTTTAATGTCTTAACTTAGAGATGCAACTGCAATAATATTGGTCTCACTATTAAAGGCCACCAGTGAAATGTTATTCGGTTTGGATGTCACTCTTGGACCTGCAATTGGAGGCGCCCTCTATGAGTTAATATGTTCCTGATATTACTTGTAAAAGAATTTAAGTAACTAAGCATTTGCGACTTTTGTAAGCAGTAAATTTGGATATCAGTACTTGTAAGATAATTTTTGAACATCACGTCTTTTTTGAGTTGTGAAATGTGGTTTTAAAATTGAACACAGATTATTTTCATTTCTATCTAAGTTATCACTCATCAAAAATTGAAATGAAGCTTAGGTCATTCCATTAATTGAACTTTATTCCTTTTTATATGCAAAAACGGCTCGTTTTGGGTTCAGAAAATATTTTAAATATTTTAAAACGAGCCGTTTTTGCATATAAAATTCTCAACAAGTGGGTTTCTCGACATCACTGATTGAACTTTATTCCATTATAAATGTATTTATTCAACTGACACTTGTATTTAATAAGTTTAAAAAATGACATAAAATTATTCTTAATGATAGTTAATCTAGTTATTAATTCGGCAAAACGGAAAAACATGGTAGAGAAAAGTGTCCAAATCTTCCAACACTTTCACATCAATCGTTTTTAGTCATTACAGACTTTACATATCAGTTTCGAGAATATATACTGTTGACAACTGAAGTACAGAAGTAATCGAATGCACACTTACAAAATACCATGTTCTTGAATAGCAGCAGAATGGTTAACAAAGTTATTAATAGCATAAATAATAAAATAATATGACTTAGAAAAATATTGTATTGATAAGTATAGAGAAACTTGTTAATTTATTTTCAATATTAATTATTTGGTTTTCAGGTTGGAGGTTACATGTTACCGTTTATCCTCATTGGAGGGATTCTCTTGTGTTTATCTGCAATCATGTTCTTCTTGTTACCAGACATAGGTGATATAAATTAAACATCGCTATCAACTTAAATTTTATTATAATTGACCCATTTATGTCACACTCCTCGGTTATGATATTTGTTATGTAAATGTGTAAATATTTTGTAAACGACAACATGTCGTGTTGTGTTTGGATTTTCATTTCTATTATCTGTGTTTCCATATTTATATTATTGTTTCGAAGTTTTAACTAATAAAATATGTTGTTATTCATTTAGGGTAACATTTAGAATTTTCTTGAATTAAGTAGGCCAATCATATGTTTGTAAATGAAGTGCTGGCGACTTCGTGTCTAGACTATTAGTCTCGTGCAAGAACGGACCTGCGCGGATTGCTCTGGAGATCTGTAGAAAGTTCGCGGTTATTCGAGGGGTCTAGGCCTACAATATATAAACAGACGAAGATGCGAGAGACAAAAGGGATTCAGACATCAGTTTTTATTCGAAGAAATGGAAGAGAGTCAGACATTAGTTTTATTTCAAAAGAAGAGAGTCAGTTATTTGAGAAAGACTAAGTGTTTGCTGTGATTATTCAACTTGGATTTGTGATTGAAGTTAGATCTACGGAAGCTGTGATTTTATTTCGTCAATCTCTACGATTCATCTGAATTACTGCTTGTGCTGAGAGTCGGCGAATTTATTGAACTGTGAACTGTTTCTGAACTTCTTCATTTAAGCTTCGGAATTTCTTCGTGGGACCAAATTCACACCCTAGACTGGAATTTGAGACTTTCATTTTAGATCATTATATTAGATACAGGCCAGTACCATTTTGTATTGTGATTAATTTTGAAGTTTGAAACTAGTATTATTTTGTTTTGTAATTAATTTCGAATGTTATAACTTAATATCTGTCACTGTTATTATATAATTTATGTTATATGTGTTATATTTGTTAATAGTTTAGTGTAATAAATTATACAAGCTGTTATCTGTGTTTTTCTGTTGCGTTTAGTCTACGAAGAACATAAAACATAAAAAATACGTAACATATTCGAAATTGTGATCGTTTTACAGAGCTAATACATAAACAGGTTTGTAAAGCAAACTTAATAATATTTATAACTTGCTTGGAACCACTTTCATTTGATTGGTAAAATTTAAAAATTTTCTGTTATCAATATGTTATTTCACAGCATTTTATTTACAACTCAGTCAATTTCACTAGATTTTATGTTCTTCTTATGTTGAAACAGAATATGCTACACAAAAGAACAAAGGTGAAGTTTTAAATATTTTTCTGAACTCGTCTTTTATTGTGGCAATGATAAATGTCTTAACAGCCTTCGTTATCCTGAGTTTTAATAACGCTACCTTGGAGCCTCACGTTAGACAGGTACGTTAAATTCAGTTGTTTCTTTGGGTTCCACAAAATCCTTGGTATCGTAGTGGAGACATTATACTAAAAATATCAAACAGTCAAGTCGTATTAGAAAATCGATTTACATTAACATCAATTAGATTTTATTTTTTCCATCGTAATTTTTAATTTTCCAATGACGTAGAAAACAAATCAACTGTATACAGACTGCTCTTTTTTTTGTTTCTGTTACGGAAAGCTACATCCAACACGTCTATGGTAAAAATTTGAGCCTGGAAAGTTTCTTTAAAATTTTGTATTTAAATATAAAAGTAAAAACGAAATGAGCACAGTTCCATTTAATTTCCTCTCTCGATCTAGTTGCAATTTGTAAACTTCTTTTGAACATTAATTGAGATTAAAGGGGATCTAACTATTCACAATATATTTTGATAACAAATGTTTTAAAAGATTTATATTGTTATATATATTTATATACTACATTTTAAACACCTATAAAAGACTTAATACCATTAGCGCGCACCATTGTAATATCAAAGTAAAATCAAATCGTACATTATTGAATTCAAGTTTTATTATTTTCTGGAATATTGTATGTTTACTTCGTGCAGTTTGGTCTTGCGCCGTCGGTTGTTGGACTGATATTTATTGTTTCTGGTGGAATGTATTCAGTTGGAACTCTTGTTTGGGGATATATTTATGACAAAACTGTGAGTATATCAGATTCAATTGATTAATACAGTTATACTCATGAATCTCTTTTATAAAGATGGATTATTTACTCAAATTGTAAAGTAACCACAATGTTTAAATTAAAAGTCAAGAACATTTCAATTTTGATAAATGATTATACTGATTTCTTATAAAACAAATTTACAAACTGATACTCCGATCAAAATAAAAGTGCAATTTACAATAAACCTCCGCTGAATTAAACACACATGCCCTTAGCTTATTTTATTGTTTTACAGCTTCATTCTTGCTTTCCATTCTATATAAACAACAACATTTGCATAACAAGTTTATTACTAATTGGACCTGCACCTTTTCTTCCTTTGAAAATGTAAGTTTTATCTCATGTTGTACATTGTTTCGGTAATGTGTTTTTATGTCTCATATTGTTTACTTGTATTTTCAAACTTATTCGTTCTCTAAGTAGACCAAGAAATACATTTAGTTCTAAGTTACACTAACTCATTTTCTGTCGTTAAGTCACGCTCTTTATTATTTATAATCTTCTTCTCGGTCCGTGGGGGTGAGGGAACACTGAAAATAAACTTTTCTTAATCAACTCTTTTTAAATCTGGAAACATAAACACACTTTTTTATAACTTTCTTATGTACACATATCTATATTAAAAACTGTTTGTGTACTTTGATAATTTCAAATGAATAAAATAAAATAACTTATAATTCATATTTATATCTTTAGTATATTATTCTTCGAAAGCTACGAATTTAAAATAATTTTTTACTTTTTAACATTTTAATAGCGTGACAGCTGAGATTGCTATTATTGACACTAAACTAGAAAAATTACTTTGTTTTCAAAGTTTATTGAATATTATATTAGCTAATAACACGAACAACATTTCTTTGTTAATAAAAAGTGAATAAACATATTTCAAATAATCAAACACATGAATTCTGCTATCATTTTTGGGATGTTTTATTCTTTCGATCTTCTCTGTCAAGAGTATCAGAGGGTAAATTTTGTCATAACATTATAATTTAATAATTATTATGAAAATAATAATATCGAGACAATTTTAAACTTAATTCATTGAAAAAATTAATGTATTTTATGTTATATGACCAACATTATTATTAAAATTAAAACCTACTTCATAAATATGGGCTACACATTTGGAGATCAGCAATTTTAATACAATTTACATCTATTGCTGTAAAAGTTGTAAAGAATAATAAAATATAATTTATCAATAAGTGAACTCAAAAAGGAAACATTTTTCCAGTTTTATTTCTTAGGCATTTGATTTTATACTTCGAGTACGTGAACTACATAAATTATTATATTTTGGTGAAGTCCCTCAAGGTTTACACACCACAGATGGAAAATTACTTGGTTAGTAGGATCTTTTTTTCCAAATATATGGCAGTCACATACATCTAGCCACATCATTTTATCATTATCTACAACACTGACATTATAATATCGCATGAATTCACTTTCGTGACAATAAAACAGCTCAGAAGAAGGATTTTGAACACTAGGTATCGTTAGGGCGTTCACTTTTGAGACTTGACACCGAAAAAATATTATAATACCGAAGAAAATGCAGAAACAAAATGAATACCTTCTATGTACAGAAGATAAGTCCTCCTAGAGTATTTTAACAGTGTCACAAAACTCCAAAAGTGATTTTTAATTCATTAGATGTTAGTGTGATGTAAGTGTCAATAATTTACATCGATATTGCTGAAAGAAATGTAATTATATCTGAAGTCTTGACCAAGGAATCTGATCTTCAAACAATCAAGACATGCGGAGCAAGTTTTATAGTGATAACGAATTTGATAATTCGAAAAAATAATTTCTGTTTAGTTTTTTTTTAATTTCGCCTAAAGCTACTCGAGGGTTACATGCGCTAGCCGTCCCCAATTTAGCAGTGTAACATTAGAGGGAAGGAAGCTAGTTATCACCATACACCGTCAACTCTTGGGCTAATCTTTTACCAACGAATAATTGGATTGACCTTCACATGATAAGGTCCCCACAGCTGAAAGGGCATGCATGATTGGTGTGACGGGTACTCGAACCCGCTACTATCGAATTACGAGGCAAGAGCCTTAACCAGTTGTACATGCTGGGCCGATATCGGTTTAAACAGAAATATCACAATGAACTTAATTTTAAGTCTGATTATATTTCTCAATGCTCGTAATTCATCCTTGGGATCTTGAAGATATCGTAATTAAAAACTATGATCGATATTATTCTGAAACGCTAAAAGTTCTGAAACACATCAGAAAAAAACATTTGGTACCTATTAGTCGAATTATCAGTTTGTTTTCCATTTGTAAATTCATTATAAGTATGTGGCAATTTAAGTTCGCTTAACATACTATATAGCTTGTTTCACAATACTAATATTCAACAATATTCGAAGATTCTCTGGTGTATTTATAAAACAAATAATGTTCAATTTTATTCTGAGGAGCCTTCTACATATTTAGAGAATTGACAGTGTTTAACAGTAAATCTGTTATAGATCGAAAATAAGGTCAAATAAAAATAAAAAAAAAATATTTGGTGTTCTGCTTTACAGTACTTTTTTCAAATATATTTATCCTAACAATGATAATTTAATATTTGCAGTACCCTCTGGTTGGTAATATTTGCCCAAGTTCTCCTTGGTATCGGAGTTGGAGGAAAAACAATCATAGGATTTAACTATGCCTTGAGATCAACTGTGTAAGACTTATATAAGCAAAAAGTAAAAAAACCAAAAACAGTTTATGAAATTAATGCTCTTAAAGAATAAGTACGAATAATATGAGTGAAATGTGTCACGGGAGAGTGAGAATCTTCCTTGTTTATTTTTGGAACAGTCATCAGTATGTACTCAGGTTACTGTTTGTCATAGCAATTGAAAAATATAGTGCATGTGGATTGTACTTATAATTTTACAGCCTTCGCAACAAAAATGAGTGTTCCTTTTTTTCTTGCGAAACCTTTTAATTTATATAACCCACAAATGTGTGTGAAATTTCTTTAGTTAAAATAAAGTAACATCTTTTATTGTAATCTCTAAAGTTATGGATTGGATTTTGGCTTGAATGATTACCATGTATTGTCCATTAATTTATAGAAAATATATAATTTATATTTCTCCTTTTTCCAGATCTCGTGGATTCACAGATGATATCTCGACCTTAACTGTTGTTTCTAGTCTCTTTAACAGTGCAATTTGTCTTGGGTAAGTTTTGTTACAAATAATAAATATAACTAAGTCTTTTCAATTTAAATCATCCGTTTCTTGTATTTGAGTTCAGTGTGCGAATGTTTAACGTAATTTGTACTTTTCTTTATCCAGCTGTTTTATTGGACCATCTCTTGGGGGAGCGCTTGTGGAGTTGGGTTATGAAAATGGATCAATAGTTATTCTCGGAGTTGAATTGGCTACAGTAAGATTACATGTTTCTTTCAGCAAGAAATAACTCAATTTATAGGTTACCGCTCAAGAGGAATATAGCAAACTTAAAAATTACTGTATGCTTTATATAATTTCACAAAGAATAGTGAAAGAAATTAGATCCTCGATTTATATATTCATTACTGAATTTCTGAACACTTTGATTTGTAAAATAAATCGTTAGGAAGTAAATAACTGTTTCTTTTGTTTATGTAACAAGAAAGAAGTTCATAATAGTTTCCAGCACTTTCTAATATTCTTTAGATGGCGATAACTGTCCTACATGCACTGTGGAAAAAACTTGCCAAAGTTGTCAAAGAAACGCAAGAATTGTAACTCACTACGTGAAACGGTTCTTCAGCGGTACGATTCTTTGAAGACAAGATCCCAAAGTTTAGCTTGTATTATCATGCTGTTTGTTGCTAAAATGTAACATCAGGTTTTCTCCAACGTTCAGTTTTATGTATACGATGAATTGAGATAGCAATTCTTTCATATTCTGTTATAAAGTAATAGACGCTTTAATGCAGGTACACTGTCCTAACGACATTTTAATTAAATGATTTTTACTTACTCTTCTCCATACTATAAATATACATAATGTTCTTGTTGGGTTTAAAATTTTTCTGTCGCTGGTGCCTCTGACTCTTACGGCCTGGCATGGCCAAGCGCGTAAGGCGTGCGACTCGTAATCCGAGGGTCGCGGGTTCGCGCCCACGTCGCGCAAAACATGCTCGCCCTCCCAGCCGTGGCAGTGTATAATATGACGGTCAATCCCACTTTTCGTTGGTAAAAGAGTAGCCCAAGAGTTGACGGTGGGTGTTGATGTTTAGCTGTCTTCCCTCTAATCTTACACTGCTAAATTAGGGACGGCTAGCACAGATAGCCCTCGAGTAGCTTTGTGCGAAATTCCAAAACAAACAAACAAGCCTCTGACTCTTTTGCGATAAATTCAACGACACTTAAAAAGCATGCACCCCACCTGCTAACAAATTAATATGCATATAATTAGAACAAGCTAAACGAATGTACATTACATTCGGAAGATAATAAAGATATTACAACCAGTATATGATTCTCTTCTTGTCACAAGTCCTTTTAAGTTTATTCAATTTCTTTAAAATTTCCGTTGATAAGCCTCACAACCTTTCCACATTTCTGCTGTACTAGTATCCTCTTTATAACTCAGTTACAACTGCAATGTGAATTACCACTGTAATACACTGGTATTTAACAACCTCTTCGTTTCCTTACTTCAAAATAGAATTTGTTCTTTTTCGAAAGTGTACTTACGATAATTTAAATATATTGAAACCAAACTTTGACGGAAAAACGTTTCTATCTTTCCTAATCTTTTATTACTCTAACATATTAAACGTTAACCTTATGATAATCGTTATATCCATCACTTCTATCGTAGTCTACTTCACACAGAACGTTTCTTTGGCGTGATTTTACTGTCTCTGCTTATGTCTTTTTCTTCGTCCTAATTTCCGCTCATCTTATGGTTTTTATATTTTTTTGTCGTGTTCTTGACACCGGTGAGTAGTAAAAACAACTTTAACTTGTTCATGTAGTATATAAACCAATAAACGTTTCATACAGTCTTTTGTACCATGAGAATAATACATTTACTCGAATTTCAAACAGTTAGAGATTAGATGATTTTGTAAGTAGCAGAAATTATAGTGATAGAATGAAATGTGACGAAGGAGAAGAAAAATGATCAACTACTTTAAAGGTCTTTATTAGATTGTGCTATGTAAAACAAACAAAATACTAACCTCAAGAATCCGTCATATTGCGAATTATTGAATTTAGCAATAATTGCAAGTTATTATTTCCTCATTGAGACCAAACTTTATTCCTACAGAAAAAAAAAAGCCACACAATAAAACAAATAATTCTTATGTGATATTAGGGTGAAAAGGAAAACTACAGAATGAAATTAGTACATATCTTCCACTAAAATTGGTATGTTCAAAGCTTTAATCAGGAAAGCTTTGAATATTTTTAAAATTACGAAATATATATAATGTGAGAAAAATGAGATACTAAAAAGGTGCTTAGTTATTGTTTGATAATATTTGAATGTTCGTTTATTTATTTTCTAATACGATCTTTAAAAAATAACCCCAGCATTCCAATAAACCAAACTGAGGCTAAAATTTTATTGTTTATTCATTAAAAAATTTATAATACTCTAATACTTTCAAAAATATGTTCAATTCTTATTCTTAATGTTTATAAGTTTCAACCATGTTAATGTTTTGTTAAATATTACAGATATGGCTTACTGAATATTAAATTTCATGTACTAACCGTAGTTTAGACGAATAATTTAAACACATAAATAATTTGGAAATTTTCTTAAATTGAGATATTAAAAATTTGATTATAGAAAATATTTTAACCTAATGTAAATTTATAAATTATTTAACTCTTGAAAATCTTTTAAACTAATGAAATAATATATCGGAAAACTTAGTAAGTTGAATTATATGATATTATTTATGTTCTGGCTTCCCTTTGATGCATATCTTACGTACATATTTCAAGTGAATTTAATTTATAAAGCACTGAAACTACAATGTGTAAAAATAATATCAATGTTGTTAGAAGGCGTAAATGTATTTATCGTTTTGCTAGCACCAAAAATACAAATAACTAATGTGAAACTTTGGACAAATATAGATAATGACAGTTTTCTTTCAGCACTGAAGATATAATCAGCATGGTAATGCCAGTTGTTATAATAATAATGTAAATTGTTTCCTATCAACTGCAATAAGGAAAAAGTAAACTTATACTTCGAAGTATATTGTGTTTGAAACGAATACACTATGTCTACAATACTACACACCATTGTATCATTCTACTAAACTTCTGATTATCAGTATTTTCAATATTAACATTAAATATAGAAACCCGGGAACTTCATGCTTCTTTTACATTACGACTCAACACGATCACGGTAAAGGTATCTCTGAGGTATACACTTTGACTTATCGATCCTAAATAAGGAAATTACATTAACGAATAAAATTAACATCACCTCTTAGAAAAAAAAAATGTTTAACAGAGATATGAACATATTCAATCCTACGTGTCGAAATTTCAGCATAGTTGAATATTGGGAAACAAACAGTGCTAACGTTGAATATTTATAGAGGGGACAGTGCTTAAGTTTATGTGGTTACCATCTTGATTATTATCATTATTATTTTACTTACCATTTCAAAATGTAAAGTATACTTTACGTCCTTCAGTGTAATGAAAATATGTCCAGTTCATATCTTCACTTATATTAAATATATTGACCTCGTCCTAAATTCAACACACAGGTTGTTCTGTCATACAGTGCCGTCCATATGTCAGAAAGATTGTGATTATTAACCCACTGTGAATGTAATATATAATTCAGTTGAATTTTCCAAAAAGCACAAAACTACCGAAAGGAGAATATCAGAGGCAAATATAGTTTTCAAATCCAAAGACTGTCTACAGTCATTCACTTCTCAGCATAGAGAAACCATAACTGTTACGTAATGTAAGTTTTAAGTTTTTGTGAAGCCATAATGAAATATATCAAGTTAATTAACAGTGTTCAAAAAGAACAGTTTACAATACTTCTATAGATTTTTAACAGTGAATACAGCGAGAATAGCAGATGTAAGGATGATGAGTTGTTTGAGATTGATTCTGATGGAAATTGATATATTAATGATGTTTTTGTTGTTTCTTTTTGTAAAAGACAACATTTGTATACATATAGTTTACAGGCATATCAGTAACTTGCAATATCGGTATTTTATCTGTACATATATTCAATTCGTGAGCCATAACAGTTTGTCAGTGAACTGGTCATGTGTTTAAATCTGCTAATCTAATTCTGGAGTGTTCTGTCTGCTTGATCAACAATCTTCCTTATTCACTGTGACGTTCTTTAAGATGCTAGTTTTATAATTTGAAGTCGTAAATTAAACTGCGTCTCATTTTTGTTCGATGCATCGTTTGTTCTTGTCTTTACTTCCACCAGTGTTTACTTTGTTAGGCATTATAAAATTAGTTTTGTGTCTGGATATTTCAAAAAATTTTGGTGAATGAAAACACAAAATACATTTGTTACTTTGGTTTATTGTAATATCTTCGTTCATTTGTTTCGCTGCTTTTAGATCAGTCCTTTATTCGTTCTTTCTGTTCTGTTGAAAGTAGTTTTCTAAAGTTTATGGAAAGATGTGTATAATTGTTTCATGTGAACCTACGTTATAATTGCATGTTAAATCTATTTTGTTAATTTCATCAAAGTTTACGTCACTTGTTTAAGACTAAATATTTCTTTGTTTAAGATTTCTTGTTGCTGGATCAATAACGTTGAACCTGTTAAAAGATTAAAACCTGATTTAGCAGTGGAAGTTTGACGAGATACTTTTATATTTCTTACAGCTTGTGATGTTTGCTTTATCTTGTTCTCATTGATCTGGTGACTCATAAGCTAAGCCTTTTTATCTTCACTTAATAAACAGACATTATTTTCGTACATAAACGGAGAAGATAATGGGAAAATATTTCATATCGATAAGTTGAAAATACTGCGCTTCACTCGTAAGTGAAGGAATTTTGTAGCCCAATAATTTTTTTAATATTATTAAATTGTGATCTACAATGGTTGAGTTACTGCTTCCTGAAAAGATGATATATACTGAATTCTTAACAAATGCAATTATGAAATAAATTGCGGATTTCAAATGAATATTTACTAATTTCAGGCTGTAGAAGAAATCCCAATGTTGTTTCGAGAAAATATCTAAAGAACATCGATTGTATGTACAGTTGTTTCAGTTCATGATTTGGTTTTATTTTATTGTCTCAGGAGTAGTGTTTTCACTGTCATTATACATGCATTCCCTGCTGCTAATTTGTTTATTGTTCTGAGAAAACCCATCTACTGATGATGTGTCTTCATTCTGTTGTTCTCCACCATCAGATGAATTTGAATCTTCTGGAGTTTCTTGTGATTTATCTGAGAAAGTCTCATCCTCATTTGATTTTCTATCAACTAGAAAATAAACGGACATTTCTCTTTTTTCCCTATGACGCTCACACGACCTTTACATTTGAAAACGTACGAACAATTCTTCAGTAAAAGACAGTATTTGTGTGTGATTTCGAGAAAACCCACTTATATGTAAAAACAGCTCGTTTGGGTTGAGAAATGTTTTTTTACGTATAGGAGTGAATTACGTTTCGACCTCTTCAGGTCATCGTCAGGTTTACGAGCCGTTTTTATATATACATAGTGTTTGTATGTGTTTTTCTTACAGCAAAGCCACATCGAGCTATCTGCTAAGCTCACCGAGGGGAATCGAATCCTTGATTTTAGCGTTGTAATTCCGCAGACTTCCCGCTGTACCAGCGATGTACAGTAAAACTATACAAAAATATAAAAGTATAATCTGAGCAATAATAAATCGGTTATAATTGAAACATCAATATATATGTAAAACAAAATATTTCAAAAACATTCAGAAAAACTGATTCACGTAAGTTTTTATTGACAAACACACCAAACAACCACAGCATGCCTTTCTGTAGCTTTGTACTTAATTCTAATAAATTGAAAAAGAAACACACTGAAACGTTCTAAAATATCTACAAGATTTTAATAGTTTAAGATAAAGGTAATGACAACAGTGAGAAATGTTTTAAGCTCTTTCGATTATCAATTTTGAAAACTACTAGTACATGTTATGCAACTAAATCTATTGCGTTGCATGTGTAGTTGGTAAAATTTCAAATACCAAAATACAAATTCTAGACTGGATACTGTTTATGTATGTAACTTTTTTGTATGTTCACTGTTACGTATTTTTTATGTTTTATGTTCTTCGTAGACTAAACGCAACAGAAAAACGCAGATAACAGCTTGTATAATTTATTACACTAAACTATTAACAAAAATAACAGATATAACATAAATTATATAATAACAGTGACAGATATTAAGTTACAACATTCGAAATTAATTACAAAACAAAATAATAGTAGTTTCAAACTTCAAAATTAATAACAATACAAAATGGTACTGGCCTGTATCTAATATAATGATCTAAAATGAAAGTCTCCAATTCCAGTCTAGGGTGTGAATTTGGTCCCACAAAGAAATTCCGAAGCTTAAATGAAAAAGTTCAGAAACAGTTCACAGTTCAATAAATTCGCCGACTCTCAGCACAAGCAGTAATTCAGATGAATCGTAGAGATTGACGAAATAAAATCACAGCTTCCGTATATCTAACTTCAGTCACAAATCCAAGTTGAATAATCACAGCAAACACTTAATCTTTCTCAAATAACTGACTCTCTTCTTTTGAAATAAAACTGATGTCTGAATCTATCTTCTTTTTTCGAATAAAAACTGATGACTGAATCTATCTCTCGTCACCGTCTTTTATACCGATAGGCCTATTTCTCGAACAATCTCGCAATTTCCATACAACTCCAGAGCTATCCACGCATATCCGTTCTTGCACGAGACTACACGTCTAGACACGTAGTCACCAGCACTTCATTTACAAACATATGATTGGATTACTTAATTCAAGAAAATTCTAAATGTTACCTTAAATATATAACAACATATTTTATTAGTTTAAACTTCGAAACAATAATATAAATATGGAAAAATTAATAATAGAAATGAAAATTTAAACACAACACGACATGTTGTCACTTACAAAATATTTACACGACATTTACATAGCATTCACCTAAATAGTTCTCAGCATGGGAGTGAGACTTCTTCCACTTTTTTTACCATTACTTCACCACGTGCAGGTGCAGGAGGACTGTCACCAAATTTAATACAGGGGGTCACTTGGCCCATGAGAAGATATATACAAATATTTACTTTTGCGTTTTCAATATGTTATGAATGTTTTAATTGCATTTTTTACGACTACATGTTGATCGATCTTCAAATTTTTTGTGCGTGGAGATTGATTCGAGCCTTAACGAGATACATGTCAATTGTGGTTTTGCATTTTATGTTTTGCTGTTCTTATGGAAGTTTTTCTTTTCTTATAGGGACATGAAAATTAAGTCCGTAAAAGGAGTACTTGGACTAGATATCAATAAATAATAATATGTATGACCCATTTTTTTAGTTTCGGTGTTAAGCTATCTATTTTTCTGTGCACACAGATGTATAAGTCGAAAATGTCAGTTTTTCTGTCTTTTTATCCCTTATCTAACTAATCGTAGATCGCAAGGTCTGTCTTTATTAAATTGTTTAGTTGGAAGTTTGAAACAAAGAGCATGCTATTATTTTTGACATTAGTCTAAATTAGATTGACAGATGGCACCATGTTCTTCCATAACAACAACAGGAAAACATAAACTCAGTTGACATTTGTATTTCAACAGGCATAAAGAAAAATGCTGAAATGAAGTGCCGTTTCTTTAGTTATACAAACTTCTGGCTTTGGTCCTTGATGTTTTAACTTTGATCCATGAGACATTTCTCCAATCAGTGATTATCAATTCATTGATCGCATGAACCACTGTGAACGAACATTAAGAGATGGCTGTTGAAAACGGGTGGGAGAAAACACACCCATAACCATCACCTTTTCCCGTACAGTCACCCTAACCATCGCACATTGTATGCCATATCTTAAGTATATGCATAATAAGTTCTTAAAGCTTATGTGAACCTTTTGGTGAAGCAATAATGATTACTGTAGTGGTACAATATTGTAAATAAAATATGTAAAAGTTAAGTTTTTGTGTTATTTAACATAGCATCTACCTTTAATTTTTTTGAAAAATCATAATCTCGACAAAATACGGGAAACAAAGTTTGTATTTAATACAGCAGTAAAGTTTGTGAAAGTTTTATTTTTAGATGCAACATAAAATTTAAAGTTTCTTGCAAGAGCTTTTTTTCATTTCTGTATTAATGTGAAAATAATATTATTTGCACATAAATTTTATTTTTTCATTGATGTAACATTTGTTCTTAGTGCCAGTTTTAGATTTGCTCTAGGCAGTGAATCGTAATGTTTTAGTTTATATGTTATGTAAGTGGATATCTTTTGTTTCTGGAATAAAATGTCTCTCTAAAATATTCTTCATTATCTTTAACACTTCTCAGCCATATAATGTGATTCAGATTTTATTCTGATTTTTATGTCACTGAAATTTAAATATCTATGATATTGATTACATTCACTTTCAATAAAAGTCACTTTTTGACAAAAAAACAAAAACTATTCCTTCAGGAACACGTAAAAGCAAGCTTCATCTGTTGGAATTCAATACTTCAGAAAAAAAAATGTTCAAACAACTGACATATTGAAACTTTACTCTTATACCAATTATGAAAATTCAGTTGAAAAATATTTACCTCATCAATCACAATTTTATCTTTCAATAAGTCATGATCTTCAAAACAAAAACAACTTCTGAATTACGATAGGGTGTAATTTTATTCCAAATCAGTTTCTCTTTTACCTCATTTTATCCTCATTTTCTACAGAATTACTTGTGTTTTTTTAAAACTAATTCAACTGATAAAGGTAAGGTAAATGTTTCGGATAATTAAACCAAAAAAATCACATATGTTTGAAACATAAGCTTGGATTCAAACTAAAAATAAGGTGAAATGTAACAGAGAAATGGAAAATGTGCATAAATATATTCTATACAGCAGCAATAACAAGCTATCAATTATATTCATCCTCTAGCGGTACACCTCAAAGATGGAGTAAAATTATAAAAAAGATATATTCAAATGAGAATAGTTTTGAATAACAAACCTTGTATTTTAGCGTTAGAAGTCCGTAAACTTTCTACCGTCACACTAATTCGTTCGATTATTGTTGTTATTTTTTAATTTCGCGAAAGCTGCAAGAGAATTGTCTGCGCTATTCGTCTCCAATTTAACAATGTACGACGACAGGGTAGGCATCTAATTATCACAACCCACGACCAACTTTGGGGCTACCCTTTTACCAACGAAAAATGGAAACGACTAATCAATTGGTCTCATCAGGCTACTGAAACAAAATGAAAGAAAGGTAACTGAACAATGCAAGAGAACGAGATAACTACAACTTCAGTGTATAGAATAGTACGATATTATTAAATACAATAACAGTCACGTGATTGTATAAAGAGAATATTAAATTCTAAAACGTCATTTTCATTAATTAACACAAGAAGATAAATTATATTTGTAAACGATTGTTTATATTTTAAACTTATTCTGTCTTCTTTGTAATATTTATTGCTAAGCTATAAAACTACAATCCAGTAATAAAAATACTACCTAGTGTTGCGATTGGTGTGGTATTTTTGGTAAAATTTATTGGTTAAATCTGAAACATAATTCTTGGAAAATTTTAATTGCTCTACTTTTGTTCAACTATAAAAATATTTCCTGTATATAAGTATATTACTCAATTGTAATTGCTGATAACCAGTGCAGTAGTTTTCCAAATGAGAATTTTCAAGTTAACAGAAAAACGTTTATTTTTCAGTCAGTGAGAAATCAAGTAACACCAGTACAGCATGGATTTCTTTATGGAGTGCCTTCCTTCATCACATTTTTACTTTCTCCAATTATTTTAAAAATGGTGAGTACCAATTAAATTCTGAAAAGTAGATTAATGGTTTACAATTATTATCTTTTTCTTTAGTGTAAACTTCAAGGAGTTTAATCGCAGACTAATTTATATATTTCTAATGAATACCAATTCCAGATGGTCAGTAACAGAAGATGCAATAAATATAAATTTCTCAGTAACAACGTATCAAACATTTTTACATGAAAAAATAATATTATTAAAGTAAAAATTAAATTAGTTATAATTTTACAAAGTTTTGCAGATTTTAACAAAACAATTTCAAATACGCAAATTAACAAATCACAATATAGCTAAAACCATTATGATGTGTTCCGTATTATAATTTATTTCGGATAAGTATCCGATTTATTATATAACGTTTGTCAGAATGTATTTCAAAAATCCCGAAAATATGAATTTCAATGTAGAAGTTAATTAACTCTTAATCCGTATCAATATTTTATTACATGAACAAAATAAAAATATGATTTATAACAACGGTTATTACTAATAGTTATTACAAATGGCTGTTTACATACAAGAATTATACAAACTTACAGACAATATTGATTCTTATATCCAGTATAGAACTCAATATTTTATTGATGATCTTGGTTCACGATGACGAAATTAATTCTGAATTAATACTGCCACACATCTCTTAAGCTACTCAGCTAATAGTCTGTTAGCCATTTCTATAGTTTACCGATAAACACGCGTTAATTGCAATGGTAACTTCCAAGGCCAAGAGCGCACTGACTGTAACTGTCCAATACTACTACTTTTATCTCTGTTATCTCCAGGCTGACTGCTTTTATATGAATCATGCGACTTTGTAGAAATTTCAACAATGTTCTAGCGCGTTGTCGAAAAATAAATATTGTTTATTTTTACTCTCAAGAATCTTCTGGAAGTTTAAAAACACTTGGGACCCGCTCAATTCACAGTCAGGAACATACGTTACCTTCAAAATGTAAGATTAACTGAAACAAGCGTAAGCCTAAAAACAAACGTATCACGACGAATCCTTAACTAGTTTTCTTAAGGTCTGTTCTCACGAGAAAACAACACAGTAATCTAATGCAACATAAAAACGTCTTCCCTCCGCAGTTAAACGAGAAATATTTGTTTATATCCTTCTCTTACTTTTTTATAGGTGCTTATTGTGACAAAAACTTGGCACCTACCCCTACGTTATCTCGATTCATTTCCCTCTTTTACTAAAAATTAGGTTTTTAAGTATAAAAAAGAAAACTTTATTATAGCTCTTTCTATTTATTGAAGTATTTTTGCGCACTTTTAAGTCACGTAATTAATTTGTTACTTGTTATTTTTCTTTTATTGTCTTTTTCTTATTCGTGCATAAAAGTAGGCATTTTTCTTTATTCCAATTAAGCCATTGTAATTTGTGTCGTTTAACTTATAATTTAATTTTAATCACTAATATAATGAATTCACCTGAAATGGCTTCATAATTTTGAAATAAATATCTCGTTTTTCCAACCTGTAACTACAGTGATAGTGACATGGGTATACGTTTCATCATGGACTTTAAAAGTAAGTCTACGGTTTTGTGATTCTAAAATCAGGAGTTCGATTCCTTTCGGTGAACTCAGCATATAATTAGATGTGACTTTACTATAAAATAATATACATTTACGCGCATTACAAACCTTCTGTAGTAAATTCAATACTTCCTATTAAATAGTTCTATATTCAAGAATTTAAAATTATCTAGTTATTGAAGCTATATGTTTTCATTCAGTAAACAAATACTAATAAGTTGTGTGTCTCGTATTTGAAACAGTACCAATAGAATTAGTATCCTTCAATCCAGCAGTTCATCGATGTTATGTATATCTGTAAATATTTTGTAAACGACAACATGTCGTATTGTGTTTGAATTTTCATTTGTATTTTTCATTTTTTTTCCATATTGATATTATTGTTTCGAAGTTTAAACTAAAATATGTTATTTATTTAGGGTAACATTTTAGAACTTTCTCGAATTAAGTAGACCAATCACATGTTTGTAAATGAGTGCTGGTGACTTCCTGTCTAGAAGTGTATTCTCGTGCAAGAACGGATATGCGTGGATAGCTCTGGAGTTGTATGGAAATTGCAAGATTGTTCGAGAAATAGGCCTATCGGTATAAAAGACGGAGAAAAGAGTGAGAGTTTCAGTCATCAGTCATCAGTTTTATTCGAGGGAGAGAGATTCAGTCATTAGTTTTTATTCGAAAGAAGTGAGATTCAGACATCAGTTTTATTTCAAAAGAAGTGAGTCAGTTATTTGAGAAAGATTAAATGTTTGCTGTGATTATTCAACTTGGATTTGTGATTTTATTTCGTCAATCTCTACGATACATCTGAATTACTGCTTGTGCTGAGAGTCAGCGAATTTATTGAACTGTGAACTGTTTCGGAATCTCTTCGTGGGACCAAATTCACACCCTAGACTGGAATTTGAGACTTTCATTTTAATTCATTGTATTAGATACAGGCCAGTACCGTTTTGTATTGTGATTTAATTTTGAAATTTGAAACTAGTATTATGTTTTGTAATTAATTTCGAATGTTGTAACTTAATATCTGTCACTATTATCATATAATTTATGTTATATCTGTTATATTTGTTAATAGTTTAGTGTAATAAATTATACAAACTGTTATCTGTGTTTTTCTGTTGCGTTTAGTCTACGAAGAACTTAAAACATCAAAAAATACGTAACAATCGAGGATAAACGTTTTAAAGCGGTCTTTATCAATCTTCTTCAACAGACTTTCTGATGATAAATGTTCACCTTTCTGAATTATTTCTTATATTTGCTAAACACACTTTTTTGTTTCAAATTACGAACCTTTCTACACTTACACGCCAAATACGCTTACTAAGATTAATTTTTACGCTAAGAAGATTCACAGTTGTTTTTCTATATTATTTAATCTAGCCGATTCGGTACCTTTATAACATTTTTTTTTATCATCACTTTGTAACCTTTATTATTTCATTAGCTGAATGGCTTATTGACTTTTCATCTAAAGCACATTTTTTTCATAGGGAATTTTATCTCATATAACAGGTGTATAAATGGCTACAAATGGTTTAGCGATATCTATTTAATTGTCTTTTAACTTAAAGTATTTTTTATTAATATACAGGTACCAAAAATCTCAAAAAAATGTTTATTAATCTCTAGGGTATATTTTGGCGGTTGTTCCACGACCTTTCTTAGGGAAGTTTATCTTTCACTTTTTCTTTTCTCAGAATAATGAACATAAATATAAAATTAGGAACGACATTTATTAAGAAATAGTTTTTCATTTATTGAATTTTGCGCAAAACTACTCGAGGTTTATAGGTAACAAATTAAAAACAAGGTAACTAGTTAAAATACTCACCGTCAATTCTTTGATATACTCCAAGTTATAGTTGAATTGCGTCACTACAAAAATATTTGGTTACGCGGTTCAATCCTTTTCTGTGGACTGCGAGGTAAGACCCTGACCACCAGAAGATACCAAGACCCAAACAGATCTCACATTAATATAGTAATAATTATCGATAAGGTTTTGCAAACTTTTTTAAAATGGGACAATTTTAAAATGATAAACACAGGTAATTCCAAAATGATGATTATATCACTCCTGATAGTTGGATGTTTTGTTTTTAATACTGAGATGATAGTTGGTACAGTTTTTTGTGAAGGTAACATGTAAAAGGTATTTCTTAATCTGTAATGTTGTCCTACATTTCAGCCCTCTGATAAAGTCTTCACCTGGAATTACATTTATTTCATTATCCTTTGTGGGAAGGATTGTTCAGACTATTGGATCAGCATCTCTGTTAACTCTGGGTTATATCTTCATTACTAACAAATTTACTGAATATCTGGTGAGAAGAATTTCTTTTTCGAATCTAAACACTAAAACTTTGTTCTAAATACTATATAATCTATAATCTATTTTCAACAATATAGCCTCAACAGTATCATGAAAACTCCTAATTTGAGTTCTTATTTATTTAAATTTAAATTTAATTTATTTTTGAGAAAACTTACATGAAAACTATAAACGTAATGTTGGTGAAAGATAAGTGATACCTTTGAACTTACACTTCTCTTCACAAACTAAAGTAAGTTAATTTGTAATTTTAATACACTTTACACCTCATTTAAGATTAGTAAAACTGATGTTTCTATTAACTTTGGCATGACCCCTAGAGGTACTTCGGTAACTATGTGTACTTATATGGCCGTTTTTACCATATAAATTTCACACCTAGTGTTAAAATACACACAGCTTATTGTGTAGTTTTCCGCTCAACTTTAAAAACAACAGCATTGACACACAAAAATCTTCGAAACAGGGATGTCAGAAAGTTTTCTCTTGTTGTTATAGAATATATTTGTTATATATTATAAAAATTCGCAAAACAAATAAGAGAAAATACGGGAAATAAAAATTCTTAAAAGTTAATAAAATTGAAACCGATAATCTGAATTTATTCCTTAAAGTATTTTACAAATATGAATTTACCAACCTGTTCTAATAAAACTTTTACTGTTGCAGTAACGTTAAAACAGATCTGTGTCTTCTACTGATTTAGCGATTCTGAGCTGCATAAGATTCTGGAAGTTGTTTTAATAAAGAATATTTTCCTAATTTCTTCTGCTACAACAAAACAACAACTTTCAAATGTGACACCACACAAAAGAATTCCGCAATTGTCTCTGAAACAATTATAGTTCGTTTGTTTTATAATTTGCTCCAGCTTCCATTAAGTGACAGATTAGAGGAAAGGAAACTCATCAAAACCGTCCCCACGAATCTAAAGATATTCATTTACAATAAAAAATTCAGAAAAAGCTGAAAAAAAGAGTATGTTAATAAAATCCAACACGTGACACGTAGATTACAAGCCCAACACCCTAACCATCAGACCAATGGCTTAACCCCACACATGTATTGAATGATACGTTTGCCTGGCACGGAAATGATATAGATATCAATGCATATCTCATTATGATAAACAAGAACATCGAGTAAAGACTCAATAACAAACTTAATAAATGCAAATATTCCAGACAAATATATATCATATTTAACTGAGTTTTGTAATCCATAATATAAAATGCGATTTAACAAAACGTTATAAAGACAGTTTACAAGCAGATATCTGACGACTTTATTTCAAAACAAGTCGAATTCACTCATTTGTTACAATAAGCTGATGAATCGCTTCTTTAGAGCTTTAGAGCACGTCACTAGATCCATTATTTGCTACAAACAAAGATTGGACTTCGGGTAAAGAGTGGCGTGTCGCATTAAATTAAATCAGAATTCAAGCCATGAAATTCTCGCTCTTTCTAAAACAAAAAAAGAGAAAAATTCACAAACCAAATAAATATTATAGCCAGTTGAAGAAACACACTGATGCAGCATCCTTCCAACGTTAAGAGAAACACTTGCCACGTGGCGCATGCAGCTGGCTTCTATTATATCTTTCATCACAAACGTCACATTTCGTACATTAACTATTTCTTTCACCTTTCTCTTTTGAAACTCATAAGATTAGATACAACATGAGTATAATATTCAGTCTTTAACTTATGAAATTTGTGTTCACTACGGATATTCACTTCTTCCTCCCACATGAAAATTCAAGATATTAGATATACGAATCCCTACAAGTAAACACGAGTAAGAGTACAACAATCCTTCATCGAAATTAAAAAGAAATACGTAGCTAGAGATAATACAATCAATTTTGTTATATGAAATTCATAAGTAAGTTTTTTTTCTTAACAGAATTTTCAAATATTTTGAAAAAATAACATTTGCCGGTGAGCGATATTTCTCTTACTCGTAGTCAAGATTCAACAAGTGAAACCAAATTATATATTATTTTTACGTGTATTAAAACTACAGTGTTAAAATAGTTTATTATAATGTCTAAGTCCTAAAATTTCAACTAGAATGATGTTCTTTATTCTTTCTTTGTTCAGTGAAATGTTCTTCGGTTTGGGTAGCTTTATTGGACAAGATGTTCGAGGCGCCCTCTATAAGGTAAATAAGTACCTAATATTATGAGTAAAAGAAGTAAAATTACCAAGCATTTGTTACTCTTTTAATTTGTAAATTTGGATATTACTACTTGAAAAATAATTTTCGCGCGTGAGGTTTTTGTTTGAGTTATAAAATGTGATTTTTTGCTGAAACACAGACCTTTTCCCTTTTTCGTCTAAATTATCACATGGAAATGAAATAAAACACTTGAACCATTCCATTACAGTGTTTTCCTGGAGCAAAGCCACATCTGGCTATCTGCTAAGCCCATCGATAGAAATTGAACCCCTGATTTTAGCGTTGTAAATCCATATACTTACAGCTGTACCAGCGAGTAGACATAGTCCATTCCATTAAATAAAAACCTGGCATGGCCAAGCGCGTAAGGCGTGCGACTCGTAATCCGAGGGTGGCGGGTTCGTGCCCACGTCGCGCCAAACATGCTCGCTCTCCCAGCCGTGGGGGCGTTATAATGTGAAGGTCAATCCCACTATTCGTTGATATAAGAGCAGCCCTAGAGTTGGCGGTGGGTGGTGATGACTAGCTGCCTTTACTCCAGTCTTACACTGCTAAATCAGAAATGGCTAACACAGATAGCCCTCGAGTAGCTTTGTGCGAAATTCCAAAACAAACAAACCATAAAATAAACTTTATGCCATTGAAGTGCACGTTGTCAACAGATACTAGTATGTTACAAGCTTCAAACAGTTATCAAAAATCATTATTTACTGTTATTTAACAAATGTATCAATAATATAAATGATAAAGCGTCAAAAACGTCAAAAGATATCTCTTTGAGAAAAAAATTATAGTATTTTATTCTAAAAATCAAAGAATTAACAATAGAATTTTCCTACTAGTTCCTTTCATGCCATAAATATTTATAAATACATTTACAATCTCGAAAATTAATGATAACATTATTACAGAACTAAATAAAGCATTGTATTTATGCGTAAAAACCAACTACTTAACATTTTCATTATATTAAAATTTCTGGTTTCCAGGTATATGCTGCCGTTTTTCTCCATTGGAGGGATTATCTTGTGTTCATTGGTAATTTTGTTTTTCTTGCTAAAATAACGATGTGATATAAGTTATGTTCCGCTATTCATTTAAATTTTATTATAATTAACTCATTTGTGTTAAACTTTAGGGCTATGTGATTCTCATATGTGGTTGTTTGACTGAGTTAATAC
The DNA here is from genome assembly GCA_011833715.1 of Carcinoscorpius rotundicauda. Taxonomy (NCBI): domain Eukaryota; kingdom Metazoa; phylum Arthropoda; class Merostomata; order Xiphosura; family Limulidae; genus Carcinoscorpius; species Carcinoscorpius rotundicauda. The sequence continues at coordinate 38,658,519 of CM022395.1, read as the reverse complement.
ATTAATTGGTTTTCAAAATAAATCTCATCATATTTATAGGTTACTTAGAACCATTTTTTATGACTTATAAGATTTAAAAATTATCAGTTATCGATGTGCTTTTAATTATATTTTATTTATAACATACTTAGTTACACTAGATTTCTTTTTGCTTTACATGTTTAATCAGAATATGCAATTCAACACCTAAAGGTAAAGATTTGAAGATTATTCTGAACAATTCTTTCATTGTTGCTATGATAAATATCTCAATAGGTTTCATTATCTTTGGCTATAATGAAGCTACCTTGGAGTCAGGTGCGATAAAGTATGTGTTCCATGAACTGCTTAAAATCATAGTGGAGACACAACTAATAAAATTAAACAGTCAAGTTGTGACACAAAATAGGTTTATATTACCATCAATTAGATTTTATTCTTACTGTCATAATTCTTAATTTTCCATGGATGTAGCAACTGAACAAACTCTTCAAACGACTCTCTTTGTAAGTCGAAAATAACAGTATACTGATTGCTTGTTTTCATTTCTTGCGAAAAGTTATATATTGAACTACTTGCGATATGTTTACCGAAGAGTTCTATGCCTGGAAAGTTTCGTGACTATTTCCTATTGAAATATGAATGAAAAACGAAATGGGCACAATTATGTTTAATTTTAACCCTAAATCTAGTTGCAATTTCTGAGTAAGATTGGAATGTTAAGTTAAATTTGTTACAAACTATTAAAAGAAAAGAAAAGGTTCTCTAGTTTTAACTCCTCTTAACTTATTTTTTGTTCTTGAAGCATGTTCTTCACAATTTATGTAAAACATTCATCAGTTTCAAAGTGGAAGATACGTGTAAAGATTTAATATAGCGTCAGCTGAACTTATCATTAAGAAATCAGCTAAGAAAGCACATAAATGAAAAAATGGAAAGTGATTTCATAAAGATATTGTGGTATGTTTTGCTAAAAAAATTATTGGAAAGTAATAATATAGAAATTTGTTTGTAGTTAAGCACAAAGCTACACTACGAGCTATCTGTGGTTTCCCAGTCACGAGTATCTAAAACTGGTTTCTTTCATTGTAATTTTTCCGACGTTCTGGTAGAACCGGGGAGTAAGATAATTTATAATACACTATTCTTAATCAATTCTTTCTTTGCAATGTGTAGTTCTTCATCAACTGGTAACTGACATCTAGAAATGTTAAATCATATTTTTATTCTAACTTTATTTGCTATTAAACACAACAAATGCTGGCTGTGATTGGCAACAATTTAACAATAATTGTTTAATTACTCAAAAAACAGTTTATTTTATTAACTCATATAATATCAATGACTTTCGTAGCAGAGTATTATCCATTGTTCTGATTGTTCAATAGGAATATTTCGTGCAAAGGTATCATTTCACCACAACTAATACAGATATTTGCGTGTATCACTGGCACCATTGGATGAGAATATCTCTGAAAAGTTATTAATTTCTAACTTGTGTTTCACTGTCATCTAAACTGTTGTTTGCGTACAATTTGAGCTTTTTTTTCATCTTCAACGAGCACATGTCTCTATCTCTACTTATATTATAACTTGTAATTCGTCTGTCTTTATAATAACGTACTTTACAAGGTTTTTTTATGCAAGAAAACATTTATACATTACACGTTAATAAGAAATAATGAGTACCGGATAGGCGAGTCCTTCTGTCTTACTACACTCAATTTATAAACATTTAACAGCATCAAATATAAACTTTTGATTTGCTCTAAACTAGCGCAGTTGTTAAGGGATAGCGCCGCTGTTGCATTCATCGTTGATATAACTTAAAACCTAATGTAAACAAAACGTTTCCAAAAAACGCACAATTCAAGTCAAGATAATATTACGAAATTGAATACTTTCCAATCTTTCAAAATTTAATTTATAAATGTAAGCTATTTAATACAGCTTTGAAGTACTAATTTCTTTGATTTTTATGACAAGTTCATGTGTACACTGCGTCCCAACACAGGATATTTTGACTATATTTAGCATCTGCTCTGCCGCCAAGAGTTAGAGAGATATTACACATGATGCAACAAAGTCATAGCGTGTATCGCTAGCCTAAATCACTGAATAAATCAAATTGATTTGTTACTTATATTTTCTAGAATATTGTTGGAAAACTACAGTTGAAAGAATGTGTAATTTATTTATTTTAAATTGTTACATTCGGTTTTTTCAACCTCTTGCATCATTTAACAAAAGTTACTATTTGGTATTAGTTAAGTGGAAGTTAAGAAAGACAATGGAGCCACATCTTATGTGAAAACACATATATTTAAAAACAGTCGTGTAAATTAAAATCAACTAACAGTTTTAGGTCCATTTTACAAAAAAAAAACATTTGTGGTAAATTTTTTGCGATTGCTACATGAATCTATATATAAATAAGTGATCTTATTATAAATAGAACGTTTCTGTTCTATTTTACCATGAGTGCAAAAATTCAGGTTAGTGGGCTCTTTCCTGTTAAACCTATGGTGGTCACGTACACCGAGACGCTCTTTTATTATTATCGATAACAGTGAAGTTATAATAGCACATGGAGTTACTTTCTTGACGATAAAAGTTTAGTACAATAATTTTGAAAACTAAGTACATTTAGGTTGTTTAGCTTTGAACCGATGAAAACAATTATTTAAGTCTTAACGTAAAATATACTATGATACGAAAGAAAATAGAGAGAGAAAATGAATTTGTTCTACGTATCGAAGATAAGCTCAATAAAAGTATTTAAACAGTGTCAATAAGCTCCAGAAATGATTTTTACATACATCCCTCAGATGTTAGTTTAATATAAATGTCTACAGTTTACATTGATATTGTTGAATGAAATACAGTTGTATCTGAAGTATCAACCAGAGAATCTGCTATTGAAACAATCAAACCATGCGTAGTAGGTATTATAATGATTAGAAATTTGGTAACTCGAAAAATTAACCTTCACTTAAAAATAGATGCCACTAGTAACTGGCATAAGTAACCAGAACCCTGATTAATTTGGCAATGTATATCACATAAAACCTTTGTATTAAAACTAACAAACTAAAGTAAATATATGACTAATAACAATTAATTAAGTCAAGAAACAATCAGTGATGTCGAGAAACCCACTTGTTGAGAACTTTTATATGCAAAAAACGGCTCTTCTGGGCCCAGAAAACACTTCAAATAGAAGAGCGAACAACGTTTCGACCTTCTTCGGTCATCGTCAGGTTCACAAAGAAAGGGTTACTGGCCGGAAGCTGACCACATGTTTGGAAGGGGTTGTATAACTGAGTGTCGCAATGTAGAGGGCGCGGTTTGAATATATAATTTTATCTATAATATTAATATAGGTATAATGGTGCTCCTTTATATTGGTTTATTTTGGGTTTAAGTTGTTGTATAAGTAAGGCTTCTTTAATTTTTCGTTTGTTTATGTTTGTTTCTTTATTTAGTATTTTAGTGTTTTCTATGGTTATGTTGTGTCCATTTGACTTGCAGTGTTCGAAAACGTGTGAAGGTGACTTTTTATGTTCTTTGAATCTGGTTTCCATTTTTCTACTTGTTTCTCCTATATAGAAGTCGTGGCAGTTATCACATTGTATTTTATAAATAATGTTGGTGTGGTGTTTGTCAGTGTAGTTCTTACATAGTATAGACCTTAGTTTTGTGCCTGGTTTTTGAATAAATTTAGTGTTAACTGGAATGTTATATTTTGTTACTAGTTTTTGCCAAATGTTGGTTATTTGTTTGCTGATGTCAGGAATATATGGATACAGCAGTATATGGTTTCGTGATTTTTTGATTCGTGAGATATATTTACTTTTGTTGGTTGATTTTGCTTTCTGTCTAGGTGTGTGCGTATAATGTTTTCTAAGGTTTGTGGAGGAAACTTATTAATGTTGATGAAGTGTTGTTTTATTTTATCTAATTCATCGTTAATTTTATCTGGTGAGCATAGTTTTATGGTTGTGTTTATCTGGTTTCTTAGTATGTTGAGTTTTTGTTTTGTTTCATGTGCTGAGTCCCAAGGAATGTATAGTCCAGTATGGGTGATTTTTCGGTGGATTTCTGTTTTGAATTGTGTGTCGGTTCTTATAATTTTGAGGTTAAGAAATGATATTTGATTGCTTTCTTCCTGTTCACATGTGAAGTTAATGTTGGGATGTATAGAGTTAATGTGAGTGAAAAAGTTAAGTATGTGTTCTGTAGATTCGAATCCCGCAATCGTGTCATCTACATATCTGTACCAGTATAGTGGTGGATGTAATGCTGTATTAATTGCTTGTGTTTCAATTTGTGTCATAAAAATATTGGCTAGAACTGGCGATACTGGGTTGCCCATGCTTAGGCCATTTGTTTGTATATAGTTTTGGTTGTTGAACATGAAGTTTGTCTTTATTGTGGTGAATTCTATGAGGGTTGCTAACTGGTTACTGGGAATGTCTATGATCGGGTTAGGGTCTCGAATATAGAGTTCTAAGGCTATCTTGCAGGCTTCTGTTGTTGGAACTTCTGTGAAGAGGGATATAACATCGAAACTGGCCATTAAGGCTTTATGATTAAGTTGATTTAGATTGGACTTGAAATTAAAAGAGTCTTTGATGAATGAGCTGGCTGATGTTGCATATTTGGAGAATGCCCATGCTATGTATTTACCAAGATTGTAGTTAAACGATTCATATGTTGACATTATTGGTCGTAATGGACAATCTGGTTTATGAGGTTTGGGGATGCCGTATATTTGCGGTGTGCGTGAGTCGGTTTTACGTAGGTAGGAATAAAGTGTTTGTGAAATTGTGTTGGCTTTTTTTATTTGTAGTAGTAATTTGTTTAGTTGCGTCTCATGTGTCTTTGTTGGATTTGTGTGTATTGGTTTAAATTTGTTCGTGTCTGATAGGATGTTATTCATTTTTTGTATGTATTCATTCGTGTTCATTATTACTATAGCGTTACCTTTATCTGCTTTTAGAATTTTTATGTTTCTGTCTTGTTTTAGGTTTCTAATGGAATTAATGTCTCTTTTTGTAAGGTTGTTTTTTAGTTTTCTGTTTTGTGAAATTATGTTGATAGTTTTGTAAGAAAATTCTTTGAAAAAATCGTTTAAGATAATGTTTTTTGGTGGTTCTGGAAAATATAAATTTGTAATTTTATCTGGGAAGTTTGGCTGTTGGATGTCAATAAAGTTATCTACGTTGTCTTCTTTCTGTTTGTTGTTTTTGTTTTCTGTAGAAAGTATCACAAGTCTCCTGGCTAGGTCTTCTAAACATGTTTTGATTTCTATGGTTGGAATGTACCTTGGTGCTATTGCGAAGTTGAGTCTTTTGTTAAGTAGATGTATCTCGTCTGTGTTTAATTGTCGGTCAGATCTGTTAATTATGAGGTTGGTCAACGGTTTGTCATGTTGATGTCTTTTCTGTTGCTTACATCTTAGTTTTTCAAGTTTGTTGTTGTGGCGGATCTTTTTGTCTCTATCGTTTTTAGTATTGATTTGGTTTATGTTTCGTTGTATTAGTCCGTAAATCTCTGGTTTAATGCAGCATGCTAGTTGATAGTCTAAGTTCATTTTTTGTTTTTGTAAGTCATGTAGTTCTTTGTATTTTGTGTTCAACATGGCTTTAAGAAGTTTTTTCTGTAAATTTTGGATAATGTTTGTGTATTTATTAAAATCTTTTGAAAGTTTTACCTTTACATCCCAACATTAACTTCACATGTGAACAGGAAGAAAGCAATCAAATATCATTTCTTAACCTCAAAATTATAAGAACCGACACACAATTCAAAACAGAAATCCACCGAAAAATCACCCATACTGGACTATACATTCCTTGGGACTCAGCACATGAAACAAAACAAAAACTCAACATACTAAGAAACCAGATAAACACAGCCATAAAACTATGCTCACCAGATAAAATTAACGATGAATTAGATAAAATAAAACAACACTTCCTCAACATTAATAAGTTTCCTCCACAAACCGTAGAAAACATTATACGCACACACCTAGACAGAAAGCAAAATCAACCAACAAAAGTAAATATATCTCACGAATCAAAAAATCACGAAACCATATACTGCTGTATACCATATATTCCTGACATCAGCAAACAAATAACCAACATTTGGCAAAAACTAGTAACAAAATATAACATTCCAGTTAACACTAAATTTATTCAAAAACCAGGCACAAAACTAAGGTCTATACTATGTAAGAACTACACTGACAAACACCACACCAACATTATTTATAAAATACAATGTGATAACTGCCACGACTTCTATATAGGAGAAACAAGTAGAAAAATGGAAACCAGATTCAAAGAACATAAAAAGTCACCTTCACACGTTTTCGAACACTGCAAGTCAAATGGACACAACATAACCATAGAAAACACTAAAATACTAAATAAAGAAACAAACATAAACAAACGAAAAATTAAAGAAGCCTTACTTATACAACAACTTAAACCCAAAATAAACCAATATAAAGGAACACCATTATACCTATATTAATATTATAGATAAAATTATATATTCAAACCGCGCCCTCTACATTGCGACACTCAGTTATACAACCCCTTCCAAACATGTGGTCAGCTTCCGGCCAGTAACCCTTTCTTTGTGAACCTGACGATGACCGAAGAAGGTCGAAACGTTGTTCGCTCTTCTATTTGAAGTGTTTTCTGGGCCCAGAAGAGCCGTTTTTTGCATATAATAAGTCAAGAAACGTACATTTAAATTACCTTTTCTAATTAAATAAAAACAACATTAGATGTAGGATTAGAATAATGATACAGATGATGTGAGTTTCTATAATTTATAAGATTACAAGAAAACAAAGGCTCAGATGTATCACATTCACTGATCTAATATTCTGGCTACAATGCTCATTTTCCAGTACATAACATTTTTAGATCTCTCTGAATGTTTAACTTTTTATATTCTTTAATATTTATCGAGGGTTGTCAATGACATCCTCTTTAATCAAATAACTCTACAAGGTCCTTGTGTTTACTACTGAAATCAGAAATGTTTATTACTTTCCATATCAGATCTGTTACGTAATGTAATTTATCTCGGAAGAGTCTCCAATTTATAACGATACGTTTGTTTGTTTTGGAATTTCGCACAAAGCTACTCGAGGGCTATCTGTGCTAGCCGTCCCTAATTTAGCAGTGTAAGACTAGAGGGAAGGCAGCTAGTCATCACCACCCACCGCCAACTCTTGGGCTACTCTTTTACCAACGAAAAGTGGGATTGACCGTCATATTATAACGCTACCACGCTGGGAGGGCGAGCATGTTTGGTGCGACTCGGGCGCAAACCTGCGACCCTCAGATTACAAAGCGCAAGCCATAACGCGCTAGGACATGCCAGGCCCTATAATGATACGTACATTATGTTATAAGATTTCAAGAAGCCGAAAATTTTATCTTTACTTTAAAAGTTAATTAAACGACAATATGTATCAAAGTTATCATACTTTCCAAGAAAATGTTTACATACAATTTCCTTTATTAACAAAATATATTATAATATATACAACAGCAGTACTGTTTATAATAACTGTTGTTACAATAATCATTTATATAAAACATTTTGCAAACTCACAAACTATTTACTGTGTTCTATCTGGTCTCGAAAACAATGTTTTATCAACATTCCGGGTGCAGGACGAGCAATCTAATATGCTGATTTGATGATACAATTCACCTCACGGGAGACTAGTCTGAATGAGTACCATCTATAGTCAAATAATTTCTGTTAAGATTATACTTTAATGAAAAAATGAGAGAGAGGAAAGAACTAATTTATAGACCTCAATATGTTAATATTATTGTATATAACAAATAAGATAATAAGATAATAAATATTAATCACAAATACTTATTGTACTCCTCTTTCCAGACGTCGTGGGTCCCCAGATGACGTCACTACCTTTCCGATTCTTTATGGTCTCTTTAAAACTTCAATTTTTCTAAGGTAAGAATTATTATAAATAATAAAGAAATAGAAGACTTTCTTATTCACAGTAGCTATTTTTATTGGAATTCATTCTATTAATGTTTAATGTAATACGTACTTCTTTCAGGTGGCTGTTTTATTGGACCATCTCTAGGAAGAGCGCTTGTTGAACAAATGGGTTATGAAAATGAAATAATGGTTCTGCTGGTATTTGAATTGGAAGCAATAAGGTTACCTGTTTCCGTTACTGTTAAAGACGTATATAGCTAATCGCTGTATGATTTATATAATTTAACAAAGAATAATGTAAAAACTTAATTCATAGAATTATATTTTCATTCTTGAGTTTCAGAATACACCGATTGATAGAATAATTCTTCAGGATAAACAAACTGTTTATTTTGCATATATGACAAGTAAGAAGTTTATGTTAGTTTCAGTCATTATCTAATGTTGTTCAAATGACGACAACTGTCCTACATGTAATGTGAGAAAACTTGTCAGAGTTGTTAAAGAAACACAAGAATCATAACTCACAACGTGAGAGGATTTACCGGTGTCATGACTATGTTTAAGTGAGTTATCAATAATTAACTAAATGTACAAAAAATAAAATTTCAATAAATGTTGAAACAAATTGATTTAAATAATGTACATCTGTCTGCTGTTTAACAGTAATTATATCTTCATCCGTGAAAATAGATTTTCAGTATTTTAGAACAAAACTTTTTTTTTAAAGGGACTAAACCGGAAAAATGGGAGAAACCGATGCAGGGCACTTACGTAAAAGTTTTCTTATTACTCTTAATGAGTTCATTATTAAAGATATAGTAACTACGATGCACCAGAAGTTGAAAGGTGTGACGTTGTGTGCATGATAGCGTTCTACAACGTTGACAAACACATACAAAATGTATATGCTTATAAACCATGAAGTATAAAAATAAAAAACCTATTTTATTCATATCTAACTTGTGAATGGCAGTTTAATGCTGCACAAACCTACTTTAATAATTTCAAAAAAGGAAAGATTTGATTAAAATGAATAAAATGTTAATCGGTTAAGGAAAAGAATTTTGAGTAAATACGAGGGTATTTTTCTGAAATTAAACATTTCTGTTTTCGATTTCCAATCTATCCTTATTGTGTGTTTTTCTTATAGCAATGCCACATCGGGCTATCCGCTCAGCCCACCTAGGGGAATGGAACCCCTGATTTTAGCGTCGTAAATCCAGAAACTTACTGCTGTACTTGCGGGGGGCACTCTCCTTATTCTAGAACGTAAAAGTACAAGTTATATTTATTTCCTAGTTTTATGGTAGTTACGACATCGGTGAAATTGATAGAATCCCTCTCGTTGGGGTAGGAAAACTATAACAGATAAAACATGATACTTTATTAAAGGCAAATGTTTGAAATGTATCTTGGAAGTTTTAGAAATTAAACAGATAATATTTGAGATATTTTAGACGAGAATTAATTGTTAATCATAACATGAAAATAGTTTCACACTCGGAAAATTAAGGAAATATGCTCGATATCATCACAAACAAATCGTTAACAAAAATACTTCGTTAAAACATCTTATTATTTGTGAGAAAAACTGTAACCTAAATTTTATGAAGGTACAATTCTTTCAGTTTATTACTAAACATAAATTCAAATATAAATATTCAGGTCATTAACATTAGGAATTGGCTTCATTAATCTCTGTTATGTTTCTTACACTTTGTGCTTTTACAAAGAAGCGCAACACTTGGATTACACTTATTTGACTTCATATGATCATGCAAGGAGAGTACTGGTTTTTCTTTAGTGTTTGTACTTGTCGTAGAGTTTAGATATATACTCTTCAAAAAAAAGAAACGCAAAAGCCAAAATTTGACATATATTGTTAACAAGTTTTCTCCGGGTAGTTCTATATGACGTATGTGAAACTTTTCACATTCATTGTTGAACATCCAAAGTTTGGAAAGGCAAAGTCCACGCTCACTAGTAGAAGTTTAACGTCACTCAACGTCAATAACGAGTATGACCCTCGTGAGCATCAATAATTGCTTGGCATCTCCTGCCCATGGAAGCGATGAGATGACGAATCACATCCTGTGGAATGGCTGTCCACTCAGCCTGCAAAGCTGCTGCAAGCTGAGGTAGAGTTTGCGGTTGAGGTTGTCGCCGTCGTAGACGTCGGTTAAAGTCGTCCCAAATATTTTTGATGGGGTTTAAATCTGGTGATCTGGAGGGCCAGGGAAGAATGTTGATGTTGTAGTGTCTCAAAAAGACAGTGGTGAGTCGGGCTGTGTGAGGACGGGCGTTGTCATGTTGAAAAATGTCGTTGACGTTCACCATGGTGGGTTGTACATGTGGCCTAAGAATCTCGTCGACGTTTGCATACGATCTTATCGGAAATCCTATGCAGCCCTGGTATGGTTGAGGCAGTAGACGTTGCAGTGGTGGTCCTGTCCCGAAGGTGACGTAACCGAATGTAGCGATCTTGTGCGGGAGTGGTCACACAAGATATGCCAGATCGTGGACGGCCACAAGTTGATCCATGTTGTTGGTAATGTGATGGTGCTAGGGTGGACATTCACAGCTCTGGCAACATCTGATCGCAATTTGCCTGCTTCTAAGCGACCAATGGCGTTGTTGCGTTGTGCTTCATTTAGTCTTAGCGTAACTATATTGCGTGGCGGTGGCTTAACTCTGAGCTATAGAAACCGAGAATCCGTCACTTTTATAGGGATTTTGCACATATTTCACTTGCAGAAGATGCAGATCTCTCAAACAAATTTATTGGACACGAATTCGTTTTGGCGAAAAATCCAATGTTTTCCTCTGTTTTCAAATTGCACAACTTTTATTGTCATTTTAGTCTGACGATCAGTGCCTTAACACGTGTAACATCACATACTCTGAACTTGTAACGTTATTACATATATTTTTCTTTAAAATAACAAAATATCCCTTTTGCGTTTCTTTTTTTGAAGAGTATATTACTTTAAATGCTTGTACGAATTGCTCTGATTCTAGAAAAGTGGAGTAACTTTCTACACTATTTTGTTACGAATCACATTTTTATCCAACGGTATTTCGAAGCGGCAGCTGTTGAACTTTCGTTTAAAATGACTGGTATAAATGGCAGAGACATGCAATATTGTCTCTTCGTGGTGACACGCAGAGGGATAATGATTCTTTCATTTTATTACTGAACACAAATTCAACTATAGTATCATATCATCGTGTGTTAGAATTCTATAATTTGTGTATTATTATCATATCCACAACCCAGTTGCATAAAGTAGTAAATAGACAAATAAATGTTCACGTCAAATATTGTTAAATAAGTAACATTTAGTTAGCACTTTACCTTGAATGGATTTGTATTATTCTGATGATAAAAGAACGAGAATATTCTATAATTGGTACGTGCATGTGACATTGATAAATATTTTGGGTTTCATGCTACTTTTACACAGCTTATTCAACACGACAAGATTTTATCAAGGCGTGCGCTTTGTAATCTGAGAGTTGTGGGTTCGCGCCAAAAATGCTCGCCCTTCCAGCCTTGCGGATGTTATAATGTGATGGTCAATCCTACTGTTCGTTGGTACAAGATTAGCCCCAGAGTTGGCGGTGGATGATGATGACTAGCTGTCTTCCCTCTAGTCTTACACTGCTAAATTAGGGACGGCTCCCTGCAGTGGGTTAACAACCTACTCACTTAAATACCTGTTTAAGAAACCGCAGTGACTGCGGCCCTATTTTCCTTGAAGGAATCGTGTGGCAGATGATGATGATGATTTTATCTCATAAAATAAAAACAGCACTATTACCTTTTAATGTTTTACATATATCATGAAATGACATGGATTCAGAGTTTTAGCTTTATTGAAATTAGTATAAGCTTTTGACAATTTCGTATGTTCTGGCTTGCAAAAGTATTGAGTGCTGTGCCTAACAACGGATTTGGTCATCTTGCGAAAATTGGAACTCGAAAGTGCAGTTCCTTATTTTGATAAATGCGCGCCAAGGAGCTTAAATCGGAAATGCGCGCTCAAGTGTTTGCTATGATACATGGGCACGCAGTTCCGTGATTGTTACGTGTTTATTTTGGCCATTTCTGTAGATGCGTACATACGAGTGCAGATCCATAAATTCCAACAAGCGGACGAAGGTGTTTATTTTGGTGCATGCGTGAGCAGGTGTTTATGCTGGTACAAGAGCAGGTTGTTCCTTAAATTGGTATTTATTTATTTTCGTAGGTGCTCGCACAAGTGCGAAAATTGGTAAATGCGCGGACAGGTCTTGATTCTCATAGATGCTCACGCACAAACAAAAATTGCAACACGCACCTGCAGGTCCGTGAATTGGTGCATGCGCATATATGTGCTTACGTCCGTAGATGCTCGCGCAACTCTGTAAATTAGAATAGGCACGCACATGTGTTGATTTGAGTAGCGGCGCAAACCTGTGCAAAAATTCGAACATTCGATGGCAAATGCAATAAAAATAATTTTTCAGTGACAACATACACAATGATATTAAACATTTTTATAGAAAAAATATTATTAAAGTAAATGTTTAATTTTTTTACTTTTACAAAGTTTAGTATATCTTTGCAAAACAGTCTCAAACATACAAATCAGCAAATTACATAATAGCCAAAACCACTATGATGTGTTTTGTATTATAATTTATTTCGGATGAGTGTAAGCATGCTTTTATTTCAAGTAACCAAATGTGTATTTCAATTTAGAAATTAATTAACTGTTAATATGGGATAACTTATGGTACTTGTAACAAGATTTTATTTTTTAACACAAATATATTTCAATAGACAAACGCAAAATAGACAATGCAATTTATTATGATGGTTATTAGTAACACTGATCACAAATGATTTTTTATACACAAAATTTTAGAGATTTACAGACAATTTTGATTTTTATATTCAGTAGAGAACTGAATATATTATTGATTATCCTGGTTCATGATGATCAAATTAATTCTGAGTTGATAGTATCTCACTTCGCTAAAGCTAGCCAACACAATTGGCCTAACGCCGATTATTAGTTCCAAATCTATAAACGTTTCTCAATCTGGCGTTTTCGTAAAGCAAATTTGTTCTTGTTATTTGGCCATGCCAGGCCATTGTTCTTTCTCTCAATTATCTTCTACAAATTCTGAGTACAGGCGGGACTTGCATGTCACTTCGAAAAAGTAAACTATACGGAAACAAGCGAAAATGTTAAAATAAACCTATAACTAGCTATTCTGAAGGTCTGTTCTAATTGCCATTATCACGAGAAAATAATACATTATTTTTATGCAGGCAAACTATCTCACCACCGCGATTGACGGAGAAATATTTCCTTAAATCCTTCTATTATTATTCAACAGTTGCTTATTCTGACAAAAACTTTGCAGCCACCAGATATGTTCTTTAGATAAATTTTCTTCTTTTACAAAATAAGTTTAGTAAAGGTATAAAGGAAACGTTATTATATTCCTTTCTCCTTATTTTGAATTATTTTTACGTAATTTTTAAGTCACTTAATTTATTAGGTATTATTTATCTTGTATCTTTATTTTTATTTTCGTTAACTTAACAATACGTATATTTTCTATTGAGATTTTTGTAGTTTAATTTATAACATTATTTTTGTTTCCCTTACAGCAGCAGGTTAACGGAATTAGAACGCAAAATCAGTGGTTCGATTCCCCTGTGTGGACTCAGCAGATAGCCCCTTGTGAATTTTCTGTCAGAAAACATAAATAAACATCCACACACATGATTCTAATGACTAATGTTGTAGATTTTCTTAAAATGGCTTCATAATTTTTAAATAATTATCTGGTACTTTCATTTTTGTGGTGTTTATTTTTATAACTATATTTTATTGTTGTTGTTGTTGTTTTGAATTAAGCACAAACCCGGATTTTAGCGTGTAAGTCCGCAGACATACCGCTGAGCCACTGGGGGGCAACTATATTTTATAGTTATTTTTATAACTGGAAAATGTTTTATCGTGGAATACAAAGGCACCGTGGAACTAAAATTCCTTTTAATAGAGCTCAACGCATTCAATCTTCTGTAGTAAATTAAATACTTCTTATTAATTGTTTCTAGTCTCACGAATTTAAAACTGTCTGGCTACTGGACTGTTTTCATGGAGTAAACAGATAATAATATTTTGTCAGTCAGGAATTTCGAACAATACCTATAAAATAGAGGACGTTCTGAACCGGATGATTATTTTCTCATAAATAGGTCTCAGCCAAGCTATTTATTGTGGAAGAATGTTTATAAACTGGTGGTTTTCAAACATTTAAAGTAGAGTTCTCGATGATAGAAGTTTATCTTTATCGTTATTTCTGATATTTTCCAACAATATTTTTGTTTCGAATTACGAAACCTTTTAAAGCTACATGTTGATTACGCTTACCGAGGTGCACTCTAGCGCTGATAAGATGCACAGCTTTTATTCTAAACTATCTATTCTAGACGATTCGGTATCTTTGAGAGGTTTCTTTTTTTATATCACTATTTTGTTACCTCCATTATTTGATTGGTTGAATGACTTATTGACGTCACATCTGAAACATCCTTTCTTCACAGAGTATTTTTTATCAAATGTTCAATCGCTCTCTAATTAAATGTTTCTTTTAACTAAAAGAAACTTTTATTCATTTAGAGGTTCCAAAAAATATCTCCAAAATGTTTATTAATCTCGGTGGTGCTAAGATATTTCTTGAATAAGTTTATCTTTCACTTTTTATTTTATCAATATCACAATAAAGATAAATATAAAAAGAGGAACGACCTTTATTAACAAATCATATCATTCTATTCTTCGTATTTTGCAAAAACCTGCTCAAGGGTTATAGGTGGTAAATTAAAGACATGGTTACTCGCCAATAATACTCTTGGCCAATTCAGTATTCCAACTTATATTTTGACTGACCACAACATTACAACGCCTTCCCCGCCACCTGATACGAGGAGCATATTTGGTTACGCGGTTCGATCCTTATCAGTGAATTGCGAAATAAGAACCTGACTCAAAGAAACCTCATTTTAAAATAGTAATAAATATCAAGAGTATGAGGTTTTGAGAGCTTTTTAAAATGGCACAATTTTGACATAAATCATATCGCAATTATTAATATAATGGTTACCTGAATTGCATTATATACGATTATGAAAATGCAAATGAACAGTTCACGTACCATCCATCGTCAATATGAAACTCCGTGTATGGAATGTATCACAATTATATTTTGACATTATTTAACGTTTAATACGTAGGGTGATAACATCCACCATTTGTTGCTTTAATAAACAAATTAAACAATGTGCAATATATCTTCAAACTGAGCTAATAAATTCGTATTCAATATTTCTAAGATAGCGATATTCTTTGGTTCATCATCCAAGTTAAAGAACAAAGGGACTAATTCTTTGAGCGCTCGTGACAATTATACCCAGATATTGTGATTAGTTTTACCAATCATAGGATCGGAGTTTGAACGTTAGAAGTGGTTATTGTAGATTAACTGCTTTCAATCTATACTACCAATAGAAAAGTAATGACACAGAAAGCTCATACAAACAGCAAGGAACTGCCTATGTTATACGTTTCGTGCTACAAAACCTGCTTTTCAGAATTCACCTTTCATATACACGTTGAAACAGCAGAGTATAATGCCAACAATTAAATTTTCTTTAAAATTCAGATTCTCAACTACCGTACATTAATCAATATGTATTACATTGTGTTTATTTCTGTCAGTACACTTTAATTCACTTGAAAGAGATTTAATAATTAATTAAAAATACTTTTTAGGGAATGACTTTTTGTTCCTGGAAGTTACTGTGAATAACCATCAATATTTTATAAGAATCAATCAAAGGTATCAGATAAGATAGCTTTAAAATAATAAACAAACAAACATAATAAAGCATTTTATTTTCGAGAACACATCTGTTAGTTATTTTACTTCGTAAAATTCTGCCATTTGATAAATGTAAGTGACTGAGTAATAAAAATGTTAATTTTTGATGTTAACTCCAGAATCCGTAATTCTACACCTGTTGTTAGAAGGTACCCGCAGCCTATTGTGTAACTTTGCGCGAAACATCAAAAAATAACTTTGTCATATACAACTCTTTGAATCAATACACTATTTTAGCAGCAGATTTTACTATTCGACAGCTTAGATTTATCGTGTAAAATATGAGAGGTAGAAAGTTTCTCAGTAAAAAATGAATAGCTTCTTGAAGACGTATACTTGATAATATCTGTGTAACATGATTTAACAAAAACCTTCAAAAACATCATTATTTGAATTTAATCTCAACTGCACCCGACTTTCTGTACATAAAATGGTATATTTATATCCTCTGTATTCTGGAACTGACAACTCAATAACAAGTCTGAAAAAGTACAGATAAAGTTGTCATAATTTAGTTCTACCACTCTCTGAGGTGTGGGTCTTCTATGGATACCAAAAACTATTCCCCATTTTATATACTCTAAAAATCCGCAATAAGAATGAGAGAAAATATAAAAAGTAAAGATTCTTAAAAGTAATAAAATTGAAAACGAAAGTCTGAATTCATTCTTTAAAATATTTCAAACAAATGAAACTGAAAATTGTCAACCAGTTTTAATAACACACTGTTTGTTGTGGTAACGGCTATATTCTTTAATATTTTTCGAACATTGTCAATAACATTCTCTTCAGTCAAATAACTCTGCATTATCCTTTTTTGTCTTCAGAAAGTATATATGTTTATTACTCTTAATGTTGTTTTGAATTAAGCACAAAGCTACACAATGGGCTATCTGTGCTCTGCCCACCACGGGTATCGAAACCCGGATTTTAGCGTGTAAGTCCGCAGACATACCGCTGAGCCACTGGGGGGAAACTCTTAATGTAAGATCTGTTAGTTATTACAATTTATTTCGGACGAGTCTAATTTATAACGATACTTACATTACTTTCTCAGATTTCAAGTAGCCGGATATTTTATATTTATTTTAGAAGCTAATTAAACGTCAATGTGTATCAAATTTGTTCTACTTTCCGACAAAACTGATACATACAATGTAGTTCATTAACAAAAATATATTTTATTAAACAAAACAACAGTACAGTTTATTATATCGGTTATTACCAAAACTTATTACACATAATTATTAACAAAAACATTTTTAGAAACTATCAAACAACATTCGTTCTCCTATCTGGAATAGAACAATTTTCATCAACGTTCCGAATCCATGACGAACAAATTAATTTACTGATTTGTTGATCGCTCATACACTTCACTTTTCGTGAATACTATCTAGCTCCATTCTTAACATATCACATGATTATTAAAATGAATGTTTAACTGTAACTCTGTTACAGATTAAAAATAAGGTCGAGTACGAAGTTCTTACATCTCTTTTGTACTACTGCTTAACTGTACTTTTTTAAATATATCAATTCTAACTATGATCATTTAACACTTTCAACCCCCTATGGTTTATTGAATTGGCTCATTATCATTTGGGAATTGAACGGTTCTCCTGGAAATTGAAATTGCAAAAGTAATATTACCTGCTTTTTTCAACAAGAAGTAAGCCAATTTTTATAGGTTACTGTTAAAGACGTACATAGCAAGCTTAGAAATTGATGTGTGTTTTATATAATTTCAGAAACACTTAGATCCTCAAATAATATTTTCATTATTGGATTTCGGAATAATGCGATTCATAAAATAATTCGTCAGGAAGTAAATAATGTTTCTTTTTGTTATGTAACAAGCAAGAAGTTTATAATAGTTTGAATCATTTTATAATATTGTCTAGATGGCGATGACAGTCCTACAATTACTGTGGAGAACACTTGTCTAGAGTTGTTAAAGAAACGCAAGAATATTAACTTTTCACATGAGACTATCTTTTGGGTGGCGTAACTATCTATATATTAGTCCCCAATATTTAACTTGAGTTGCTAAAGCGCAGCATTGAACCTCCTTGAGCGTTCAAATCCACGTCTGCGTACTACGTATGGCGATAGCAATTCTTCATTTTGTATTATAAAATTTTGAAGTATTTTATGTAGGTACACTGACGTAACGACATTCCAGTTAAAAGGTTTTTTTATTCACACTTCTCAACAGTACAAAAAAAATTACAATGTTCTCTTTGGGCTTAAGATTCCTCTATAGTAGGTGCCTGTGACTCTTTTATGATAAATTCAATGATAAATGGTAAACATGCACTCCACTTGCTAACAAATATATATATATATTTGGAACAAATTCAGTGAATATACAACAAATTCATTACACTATAGGTATAATGAATATCATGAACAAGATATGATTGTCTTCTTCTCACAGGCGCTTTCAAACTTATTCATTTCATTGAAATTTCTGTTGATAAGCCTAACTACCTTTTCTCATTTCTGCGTTAGTGGTATTCTCTTCATAATTGAATTACAATTGCAGTGCGAATATCAAAGTAGTACAACGGGCTTTCAGCAATCTTTATTTTATTTTCATCCAAATGGAATTTGTTTGGTAAAGTGAACTGATGCTTCACCATATTTTTGCAGTTAAGCAATAATTAACCTTATTTATTTGACGTACTTGTTAAGATGTTACTTCACTAAGCCAGCTGGTTTCTTAATGATTACAGGTAAAATTCTTTTTATAAAAATATGAAAATTTCCTTTACTACCTTTCCTTTTCTATACTTTTTTTCTGGTAACTTTATAACTACTTTCACCACTAATAACAATTTTATTTCAGTTTTGATATGTTAATACTATTGAAAATAAATCAGGATTCTCATGTTTTCAGGATCATTTACCTGTAAAGTAAATTGAATGTGCATTGGCAAAGTATCACTGTTTTGACACGTCAAGCAGAATCCGTATGATTTGTGTTTAAATTGTTGGATATAATCACGTTAAATATTTGTGTATCCAAATGGTGTTTGATTGTTTTCTAATAATTTTGCTTTGGCTTAGGGTATCTCTTTCCGTGTTATTGTATGGATTTTTTTACTTATATATGTATAAAGAGTTTCTTTTTGTATCTGTAGAAATAAACTTAATAAATAAATTGTAAAAATAATTACCATTGTCGTCGATTAGCATTGTTGTCTATTTTTATCTAACACCTAACTGAGCACATTATGGAACTGAAAACAAGTTTCTCGTGGTACGTACCTTAACAATGTCCGTGTAAGCTGAAGAGCCCCCCAGTAGCTCAGCGGTATGTCTGCGGACTTACACGCTAAAATCCGGGTTTCGATACCCGTGGTGGGCAGAGCACAGATAGCCCATTGTGTAGCTTTGTGCTTAATTCAAAACAACAACGTAAGCTGAAGAAAGCTTCATTTTCAGTTGTTACGTTAAATGCTTTTCATCTACTTGTTGATATGTTTGTGAGCATTCACAACTAGAAATCGGAATTAGATACCAGTGTTGAGCAAATAAAATATACTTCATTGTGTAGATTCTGATTACCTACAACTAAACAAATGAACAAATGACTCTTAAAACATTTCTTTGTATTTTAAGGCTATCTGCACGTAAATAAATTCACTATTTTTGTAAGTACAAAAGTCGATAAAACCACCTCTATTATCAGACACACATTCCTTACATTTCAAATTGCCTTTCTGAAAGCACTTTAGTTTATCTTTGTTGTAAAATTGATAGACTTCTATAAAATGTTTTTTAAGTTTTTCAGACAATCTATCCGAAAAATGTATTCTTTGTGTTCCATTTTGATATGAAACCAAACACATGCTCTAAATTATGGAGAAATGAGTGAGGATCTTTATAATCCTGGTCATTCTACACGTTCATCGAAATTACACCAACATATAAAAAATATCTAAGACATAATTACCAGCTGAAAAGTTGTATGTGCCATTTTATAAATGTAAAATTTAAAACTATTTGATTGCGCTGATGTTCATCTTCTAATGATTAAGTTCCAAACCATAACATAATTAAATAATCTGTACATCTAGTTGATTTGATGATGATTCAGCTTCAAACCATTACAAAATAAAAGAATATGTACAATGATAGTTTATAGATAATGATTCGGTTTCAAACAACTATAGGGTGAACATAGTTTTATTGCTGTGTTTATTCTTAATATTCTGAATGTTTTGTATCCCTGATTTCCACGGTATGTATAATCCAGAATGGGTGTTTTTTTCTGTGGATTTTTATTTTGTAGTGTCTTTTGGTTCTAGTTATCTTGAGGTTAAAATTTCTGTTTACTTATTTTTTTCTTGTTTTCAAATAAACTTAAAGATGAATTGTATCGAGTTAACCTGATTGAAGAAACTTAGCGTGTATTCTGTAGATGTGAATCCAGGAGTTGTATCATCACTATATTTGTACGATTATAGAGGTAAATGTAACGTTAAATTGATCGCTTAATTTTCAGTCTGTGTCACAAAATGTTGGCTAGAACTGGCGAAAAGATATTCCCCATAGTTCGACCATTTATTTGCAAGTAGTTTTACATATTGAATATAATGTTATCAGGCTGCTCATTGGTTACTGGCAATGTATATTGATGGGTTGAGGTCTCGGATATAAATTTCTAAAGCTATCTAGCAGGCTTCAGAGGTTGGGACTTTGTGTGTTTTAGTTTAAATTCGTTTGAGTTGCGCTAAACACGCTCGCCCTACCAACCGTGGGGGCGTTATAAAGTGGCGGTTAATCCCACTTTTCGTTGGTAAAAGAGTAGCCCAAGAGTTGGCGGTGGGTGGTGATGACTAGCTGTCTTCCCTTTAGTCTTACACTGCTAAATTAGGGATGGCTAGCACAAATAGCCCTCGAGAAGCTTTGTGCGAAATTATATAAACAAACAAAAACAATTTTTTTACTTATGGATCACAAAGGAAGAAATTACTTAGACTTCTAAAGTCAAAGTTTACTCAGACTAAAGTTTACTTTTTCACTTGCATTACTTCTCTGTTATACTATCATTTCAGTTAGTTTGTGTTTTATTTGTTATAATTAACTTTTTGAAGTATTCATTTTTATATTCACATAAAATGAATATAATTAACATGTCATCTTTAAAAATATATTCGTTTAACAGAAATGTGAACATATTCAAAGCTATGTATCAAAGTTTCGTCATAGTTGAATATTTATAGAGGGGACAGTGCTTAAGTGATTACCACCTTTACTATTATCTTTATTATTTTATTTACCATTGCAAAACGTTCAGTATACCTTTCGTCCTTCAGTGTAATGAAGAGATCTCCAGTTAGTGTCCTTACAATATTAAATATATTGACCTCGTTCTAAATTCGACACACAGGTTGAGCTGCCATACAGTGCATGCCAAATTGAAGCAAGATTGTGACAGTTAACCAACTTCAAATTTAGTCTAAAATAGAGTTAAATTATCCAAAGAGCACAAAATTACAAAAAGTAGATTGTTAATGATAATTATAGTTTTTCGAATCCAAATACCACGTAAAGTCATTCAATTCACAGAATACGTATGCATGAAGCCACATTCGTTTTTTAAAGACTCACTATTGTAAGGTAAACCATCACTCATACACCAATTTCCATCAGAAACAATCTACACCAAACAATTGTTCACACATTTGCCGTTCTTGCTGTATTTAATGTTAAATCCTAAAGCTCTGGAAGTATTTGTTTTCTTCGAAAAAAACAACATTTCTATAGTTTATATCAGACAACAAGTCACTTGCAACCTAGCCATTGTATCTATCCATATTTTCACTTTCTTTGCAATTGCACTTTGCCAGTGAAATGGTTATGTGTAAAAATCTGCTAAGCAAATTCTGGACTTTTCAGTGTGCTTCATAAACAAACTTCTTCCTTCTTTGTGACTTTTTACAGCATGTTAGTTTTATAACTTTAAGGAATAAATCAAACTGCATCTCATTTATATTGTATGCATCGTTTTTTCTAACAGACATAGTGAAGTGATGTGTGAAATGATAAAAAACACCCTTTTACTTTCGTTTTCTTTTAGTAATATCTTCGTCTGTTTGATTCACTATTTTTAAAACAGTCCTTTATTCGTCATTTCTGTTCTTTTGAAAGGTTTTCCAATGTTTCTAAAAAACTGTTTATAATTGTTTCGAGTGAACCTTCGTGATTATTGCATGTTAAATCGATTTTATTAATTTCATCAAGCTTTACGTCAAGTGTTACAAACTAATTATTCTTCGTTGAAAATTACATGTCGCTGAACCATTAATTTAAATCTTATATATCAAAGAATAAAACCTGACTGACCGGTACAGTCTTGAGGAGATAAATTTATGTTTTTATGGTCCTTTCGTGTTAACTTTACGAGTTATCTTCTTGATCTGGTAAGTCCAAAGCTAATCCTTTGTCTTAACTTGAAAAAAACAGACAGTTTTCATATATAAGCGGAAAAGATCATTGGAAAATATTAAATTTCTAGCAGACCATTAATTTCGTTAACATTGATTAAATATTAATCTACAATGACTGGAGTTATTGGTTACGAAGAATAAGATATACAGTGAAGTTCTGAACAGCTCAATAGTGTGGAAAGTCACGGATTTGAAATAATTATTTACAAGGTTCAGGCTGCAGAAAAAAATTCCCAATTCTGTTGCGAGAAAGAATCTGATGTACACTTTGAATACTCTTAATACAGATGTTTCTGTTCATGATTTGCTTTCAATTTTCTTGTTTTCGGAGGAATGTTTTCAGTGTTAAGAGACATGTCTTTACAACTACCAACTTGTTTGTTGTTCGAAGAGAACCCACGTACTAATGAAGAGTCTTTATCTGCTGTTCCCCACCAGCAGGTGGTTCTGATTGTTTTGGAAAACTTTATGAATTTTAAGAGGACGTCTTTTCGTCATTCAATTTTTTGTTACGAGAAAATAAGTAGTGATTTTTCCTTTCTCTTGACGTTCACCCAACCTCTGCATTCGGACACACACGGATAATTCTTTTGTAAAAGGTAGACATATTCTGTAACCTGAAAATGTAAATGAGAACCTCAGTATTTTAAATAAATAAATAAAAGTAAAATCTGAACAATACTCAATCTGTTGTAATTAAAACGGTAATATGTACAAAGAACTTCAAAAACTCAATAATATTTGGATATACTGATTCATATTAATTTTCAATAACAAACACACCAAACAACAACCACATGCCTTTGTTTAGCTTTGTACTTAATTCCAATCAATGAAAGACTAAACGCACAGTAACGTTAGAAACATATTAACCACTATCAGTACTCAACATTGCTTTCTAATATTGCATGTTATGAAATTACTAGGAAAATACAAAACCCTTTCAATAAATCTGTAGCGTAAGAAGTGTAGATGGTAAAATTTAAAATTGCAGATACCTAAATACAGATTCTACAATATTCGATTACTTGTATCATTAATGTTATGTTTTCTTTAATGCAACTTCTATCTTAATAAAATATAGCGGATTCAAGAAGTAGAGATGAACAGTCCTTGGATCAGTTAACACGAAAGTATGACGATCAAAATGGCGCATCTTAAAATTAATTCCGTAATATAAGTTTATTTCCAGCCTGTTTCAAACGAACTATTCATTTTACAAAATGATGTAAAATTTAACGATAAATAAAACAAATAAAGTAATCTATTTAAGGTTTTCTAATACCAAATAATACACCGTAAACTAAATCTTTTTTTTTCAAAGAAAATCAAAACAAGCTCAAATAACTGTCACAGATAAGTTACACATTTTATTAAAAACTTTAAACGAATTCAGTTTTAAAAATATTGTGTTAGAAAAAGAAACGTTAAGACAAGTTTACGAGGATTATTCTAGGCACGATGTTTATAGAATGAGAAAGAAAAATTATAAGAAAGGCAATTTTAAATTGTGTTAAAATGTAAAGAAAATAGTCATAAACATTACTCTGAAATAGAAGTTTTAATAAAAACTGAAAACAAACAAACAAAACAATTACGCATAGAAAGGAAGGTTTCCAAGCAATAGCTTTACGTTAACTAGTCTATATCTGGAATTAATATCTGAGTGTGACTGAGTAATCCAATACTGCACATTCCATTAACCACATTGACGATTTACCCCAAAGATCATATTGTGGTTTCTTTCTCCAATTACACGAGCTACAACTGGTTCTACGTTGATTCTTTTCTAAATAAAAATGAATATTATCTAAACTCGTTTCAAAGGATTCTTTAGAAAACTTCTTATCTGGATAATATTCATCTGTGTAACTATGTTGTATCCTTATGTAATTAATTATCAGGATGTGGGTGGGTCTTCACTAAAATTACGTTTGAGGATCGATACGTCCATCAAGAGGGTACGAACAAATTTTCATTGTTACATTTTGCTTCATACAGTTTTTATGGGTGTTTTCTCCACTACTTTACCACTGCAGGTGGGGTGGACCTTCACCTAATTTACTACGGAGGCTCACTGAGAATACACATAAAAATAGTGTGACATGTCTCTTTAAAATATACTTCATTATATTTCACACTCTCAGCCATGTAATGTGAAACACATTTTTTCTATTTTTTTATGTGATTGATAATTAAAGATGTAATTAGACTTTCATGTCATCTGAATAAGAATTACTTCTTGGCAAAAAACAAACTTAAACAATTTTGTAACAAGTGATAATTTTTAACAGACACTGTACATCTAAAATAAAGGTAAGCATGTTTTGTAACAAAATATAATTATTAGAAGTAAGAATCTCTTAAAATAAACAAAGGGCCTTTCAAATGTAACTGTATTATGGGTGACTTGACAGAATTTACGTGTAAATGCTTGTTAAAAACATTATCAATAAGATCCACATCTCAGTCCAAAAGAAAATTAACAAATTGCATTTTAAAATTTCATTATAGGGAAAAAATATCTCTTGAACAAGAAATACAAATGTCTGTTACCAAGAAAACAACAACTGACAACACTTGATTCAAAGTGCAACATTGTTTTTTAAAGAAAGAACTAAAATAAACTCTTATTATAAAACCAGTTCCAACTTTCTCTGCGATTTCAAGATTTTCAAAAAACGTGCAAGTCATAATTGTCGTTAAGTTTTTATTTCATTCTAGTTGTTCATATTCTTCTGTTCAATAACATTTTAGAGTGTTCTCAATTATACTGTTCACAGAACAGATAATGTCAGAAAATTTTTTGTTCAAATCATGAAAGACGTGATATAATAAATCCAAAACTTCTCGTTTTTTTATTTATAATTCTAAATATTATCAAGCTGTATAGCTTATAACTTTACATAACCAAAATATCTACATTTTAAACATACAGTGTGATTGTAAAATCTGTCTTAGTAAGGTTTTTTATTTACTTAAAATTTATTTTATGTTCTTAATGAATTTTCATATGTCGAATTTTTAACAGGATTTCTAATGATAACTAAGAATAATCATACGACTATTAGGAATTCTTATTCTATTCTACAATCATTCATTTTATCAGTCATCTACATTACACATTCCAGTAATATTCTAAGCTATCTCTCAGTAAGAAGAGTGAATACTGTAATGCATTATTTATCAAGTGATGATTTTCGAAAGTAACTTTGTTAGTGTCGCTCAAAATATATACATGTGTTACATTCTGTTCCATAACTTATAAAAGCAGTTTATTTGTTATTCATTTTCCCTGTTTATTGGTACGACCAAGTTTGTGATATATTATATACGTAAACACCGAATGTGCATTGTGCTTATATTGGTAGATACACGTGCATATGCTTATTTTGGTACATGTGAGCGCATGTTCTCATTTTGGTAGCTGCAAGCGAAGGTGCTGAATTTAGTAACTGAGCGTTAAGATGCTTAATTTTGGTAGATAGACGTGCAGTGCGAAAATTGGAACATGCATACGCAGGTGCTTATTTTGGTAGATGAGATGCAATGTAAGTCTCAGGTTGTATACCATCTTTAATCAATATATTCGAACTAAAAAAAACAGTCCTACTATTTAGTGCAATTCCATGTAGAACTCTCACTGGGACATAACACCTAACAAGATAAAGTTTTAGTTGTCGATGGAAAGATTTGTTTGTTTTAGAATAACGTGGACAAATATATTTATTGTGATATTTCACTGTAAAAGGATGTTATAAATGTTTATATAAAGAGAAAATAAATAAAGTAGGCTTTATATACTAATGAAAAGTAAGTAGTTTGTTGAATTTATATGAATAGTCCTTTAATCATCTTTTCACTAGGTCAAAAATAATTATCCCTTTTTACTGAAGAAACAAAGTGGTTATTTATTTCTTCATTGAAATTCGTGCCTTGCTGAAGAAAACAAATTAATATATTAATAAACGCATGAATATAACTTATTTGCTTTCAGTATTCTTAGAATTACTTCAACAACCATTGTTAAACACTGTGAATCTTATAATTAATACTTTAAACGTTTTCCTTGGTAACAGTCATAAAAAAACTATATCGTTTATAAGCAGAAAAGAAAGCTTGAGCAGATTCGGTGCAACAAAAGTTATCAATATAACCTTAGAAAGAATTGTTTGTTATTTTCAGCCACAAGTCCAACACGTTGTACGCAACATTTTAAGTGTTAGGCTATCAACAAATAACAATAATAAACAGATCATTAAGAAATAAAAAGAAAATTTAGTAATTACATCAGACTTGCTTGGGAATAAAATCTAAAAACGTATGAAATATGTAACTACATTTAAACGTCTGATAAATTGTTCATTTTTATTGTTAATATAATACTATTTTCAAAATAATTAACAGTACAGTTAACTTATTTACTTAAATATTTTTGTGAAAATAGCATGGATAATAAATGTAATTTTTAGCATTAACAGTAAAGGACATTAAGTTTGCGTGTTTATATGAAGACAAAACATAGATTAGAATGAGTAAGTTATAATTATTTTCAAAGATATTGATTCTAATAATTTGGTAAAGATTTCGAAACACCATTCAACAAATATTAATTAACCTAATATGAGGACTTCACATTACGTTACTGAGGTAAACAGCATGTAGATTAAGTTGTAGTTCCACTTGCAATAGAATGTAGTAATATTACATGGGAATACTTCCGTAATAGTGGGGTTAAGCGGTTTACTGTTAGAACCAAAAAGTAACAATGAATTCAGTTTTAATAGTTTTATGTTGAGTTAAGAAGATATGATATTTCTGTAATACAACTAATATAGGAATCTAAGTAAATATGTTGTGATGAAGCACTTAATAACACTTGAAATTAATTTTTCTACAGCATCAGTTTATGTAACTCTCAACCTTAGTTTTTCAAGTGAAGAAGAATCTAGTTTTGTTTTGAAAACTATTTCTGAATATCGCATTAGAAACTGTCTTTTTTTCATTCAAGAATAGAAAGCTGCATGTTTTTGTTTAATTTTGATGAATTTATTTTAATTTTGATAAATATTCGTGGAAAGGAATCTGCATCTCAGAGAACGACGAAACAGATTTGCTGTTCAAAACTTTGTTACTTGGAAGAGTTAACTAAAGTTTCAGGGTGAAAATGAACAAACAACTTAACTGTAAAAATATGCAATGAATAATGAACAAACCTGCTTTATTTGGTTTTTATCCTTCAAGATATGTTAAGTTCTCAAGACTTCATACTTTTAAAATAAACTCGCCTAATGCCACACTTCTTGTAAACTTGTCTACAACATCTCTTGACTTGAAATAGGAAAGATCTTTTGTAACTTAAAAACATTTTATTAAAAATTGCATTTAGAAAACAATATATTGATTACTATTTTAATTAGAAAACCAATAAGAGGTATCAATTAATATAAAAATATAGATAGAAATACCAAGTAAGAGTATTATTTACATGTGACACGACATAACTGTGTTGTGGAAGGTAGACTCAGGATAACAACAGTGGCACCTATTCTTCTAACAGACCAGACGCATGTGTTTATCATTTGTCTCAAGAATAAGGGAAGAAGTGGAAACGACAACGTTACAGTGCCATGTACAAGAGACGATTACTTCATAGTTCCGTCAAGTGACACCAGAGGGTAAGTTGGTTTTACAACTGTCAATAATAAAAGGTTATTTATTGGGTAAGTTTATCTTTCACTTTTTATTTAATTATAATAGCAATGAAGATAAATGCAAAAAGATCAACGACGTTTATTTACAAAACACATAATTTCATTCGTTGAATTTCGAACAAAGCTGTTCAAGGGTTATAAGTAGGAAACTGAAGAAATAGCTACTTGTCAATAATGCTCTCCGCCAATTCAGTATTCCAACTAATAGTTGGACTGACTTTCACATAACAGCGCCTCCCCCACCATCCAAAACGACGAGCATATTTGGTTACGCGGTTCAGTCCTTATCTCTGGATTGCGAAGCAAGACACAGACCACCAGTTCAGACCAACACTCAATTTTTATGACATACATTAAGCCATTAAGTGTCGTGAGAAGCTTGTGAATACTTTTTAGTATTAGAATACACTGTCAAAGTGTGAAGCCATTGATAAAGTTTAGGTAGTTATTTTAGATCTTGTATCCAGCAATTCAGAGAAGTTAAAGTAATTTATAATAACCGCAAAGTTGATACCTTCCTCAAATAGATTTTATACGGTACGGCCAAAAAGAGAAATATTAATTAGGCATAATTTTATATTGGAGATTATACACCGCTGCACAAATTCACAAATGTTTCTTTCAAATAACCAAACTGAGGTAGCAAACAAAACTTCATATTTTTTCTTGTTTTTATGAATAAAAGCCCCCAAAAAATAATATCAGAGCACGTGTAGCATATGTTGAATCCAATTTGTTAGTGGTTTTATTTGTATATCTAAAAATCTAATATTACATCTTTATATAATGGTTGGCTCAATCTTTTGAAGAGTATCTATAGCTGTGATAAGTTTTCGTTTACTCTGTAAAAATGAGTTATCTTTATTGTTGAATCGAACACCAGGAGAGATTTCACATTCTGAAGTTAAAAAGTGAAACAAAACTAAATACCGTTCTAAAATAAGGTATGGTGGAGTTTCAATAAAATGCATACACTTTTATTGAAATATTTTCTTTATTTCTATTTTATAAAAGATTATTCTCAATTGCCATAAACTGCCACACATGACTGGTATTGTGACCACTCCTACAAGTGGGTAATTGAATTGAGTTTATTGTATTATTATGTAACCTTCTATGAATGGAACATGTTCCTTTCTTTTATTTCCCCAATTGTATGACTGGCCTCCGAAGGTGGCATTATCAAGCATTCTGACCTATCTTGAATCAGAATCAGTGATTTTGGCGTGCAAAAGAATAGAACTGGTGAATTCCTATTCGTTGTTTTAAACATGGGAAAGGCCAAAGCAGTAGTTTAAGAATATCGAGATATATATATCATTGACTATTTGGAAGATTAGTTTTGTGTATTTTGAATTTTAAATAAAACAGCCGATTTACTCTGTTTTATTCTTGTATTACTTAACTTTTCTTTACTTTGCATACGTCTCCTAAAAATCTATCACTTGTGATTCTTGGTTTGCTTCTCTGTTTACAAATTGTACTTAAGGATATCTAAAATACACATCCCTAACATCGTTTTGTAGTCTGTCATCATATTCACTCGGAGACTGAATGAAACTGAATTTCGTTGAATTCTTCTTTATTACTGATTAGTAATCAGTGGACTCTGCTTACGCAATTTATTACAAACTGACCAAGTACCTGACAACTTCTACAAAATCAGTTGTTTTTTGTTGAAAGAGGAAGTTTAGTTCTTTTCTCTATTCTCACTGAACTATAAACTTCGGTCAGAGATTTCCACAGCGGTAAAAGTATGCGTAAACTTCAGTTTTATCCCTAATTTACATTTTACAACGAAAATAAGATCACTTAGAATAACGCGGTCACACTTGTCTTGACTTGTCAACTGTTTATGACGTTATGTTATAGTTACTATTTCCAAGCCAAAGAGGTACCAGTTCCTGTAAACATTTGCTCACCAAAGTGTCACATTGAACACAGCTGTTGTTTTTGTAGTGCATAACACGTACGTAATTATTATCTTGTTCATTCCATGCGATATTAAGAACCACATTACTATACAATGAGAAAGAATACAAAACTCACATGTTTTCCTACTCCTTACACATTCTCTACTAAGTTGGAAGGCTTACGTTGCAAGTATGTTTTGATACAAATCTTTAGTTATTGTTTTTCGAATTTTTAGTTCTTATTATTTACAACTTGTGAAAAGATGTGTTCTTTTTCGCTATTCTATGAATTATTCGCATCCAATCTAACTATGTATATGACGTATATTTATGTTCCTTACTATAGCTTAAGTGACTACCTCATTTTATTAACGATGCAGTAATTCTTAGCATGAAATTATTTTACCATAAACATTATATTGTTTATATCACAAACTTAAACTAAAATAATTATTTCCTGCAAACGTTAACACATTAATCAGCTCTTGAGATCAATTTTGTAGTTCATAGGCTTTTGTTTTCTCCTTCTTCCCTAAAGAGGTACATGTGTTGTTGTTTTTTCATTTTTAATTAAACTGATAAATGTAAAGTGCACAATTCAGACATCTAAATCGAAAACATAAATGTTGCACATGATTAAAACACAAACTAGGATATAAACTAGAAATAAGGTGAAATGTTACAGAGATAGAGAAGAATGTGGAAAAATATATTCTACACAGCAGTAATGGCAAGCTATCAATAATATTTAGCCTCTAACAGTAAACCTCAAGTATACGATAAAAGTATAACTAAAGATAAATAGAAATTAGAATAATTCATGTAAATAAGAGTATTCAAAAACACGAACTCTTGCGTGACAAATCTCGTATTTTAGCGTTATAAGTTCGTGAAATTGCTTCTTTCATGCAATAAAATAAAATTATTTTTTAGATTGTTGTTTTTTATTATTTTCACGCAAATCTACAAGAGAGCTATCGAAGCTAGCCCCGTAATTTAATAATGTAAGACAAGAAGGAAGGCAGATAATTATCACCACCCACAACTATCTTTTGGGCGTCTTTCTATCTCAGCTAATAGTGGAACTGACCAATTATTTGGTCAAAACAGGCCATTGGGACACATGGAAGGAATGATTACTGAACAACACAAGGAAAATAAATGACCACAGCTAGGGTGTTTAAAATGATATGATGTCATTAAGTACAATAACCGTCACGTACTTGTATAAAAATAATACTGAAACGTAAAACATTTGATCATCAATTAATGCTGTAAGATGAATTGTTTGAAATCGCCGTCATTAACTTTAAAATAATAAACTAAAAGCATGACAGAAATTCAACATTGTATGCTGCCACATCTTGTCTACGATTTTTGTTTTTGCTTTTTTGTTTGAATGAACATTTAAACATAATCCCAAATGAGACGATGTTGCTGTATACCGTTCTCGTCATTTTAACAACTTAACAATATTGTTGTGTAAATACGTACATGATTGTTTTATATTTTAAACACATTCCTTCTTCTTTGTAATTTTCATTGTTGAAATCTGAGACATCTCATTTTTGTTGAAATTTCAATTGTTTCTTTTATTGCTTTCTCATAAAACTACTTCCTAGTTATTACATTAATGATTTTTGTGTTTGTTTCTGAGATCTGGGTTTCGATAATAACAAAATACGTTTCATTTTCAGGCCGAGAGAAAAAAAATGACGTCAACACATTACGGACATCTTTACGGAGCGCCTTTGTTACGTTTTTTTTTTTTGTTTTATGTTCTTCGTAGACTAAACGCAACAGAAATACACAGATAACAGCTTGTATAATTTATTATGCTAAACTATTAACAATTATAACAGATATAACATGAATTATATAATAATAGTGACAGATATTAAGTTATAACATTCGAAATTAATTACAAAACACAATAATACTATTTTCAAACTTCAAAATTAATCACAATACAAAACGGTACTGGCCTGTATCTAATATAATGATCTAAAATGAAAGTCTCAAATTCCAGTCTAGGGTGTGAATTTAGTCCCACGAAGAAATTCCGAAACAGTTCACAGTTCAATAAATTCGCCGTCTCTCAGCACAAGCAGTAATTCAGATGTATCGTAGAGATTGACGAAATAAAATCACAGCTTCCGTAGATCTAACTTCAGTCACAAATCCAAGTTGAATAATCACAGCAAACACTTAATCTTTCTCAAATAACTAACTCTCTTCTTTTGAAATAAAACTGATGTCTGAATCTCACTCTTTTTCTTCGAATAAAACTAATGACTGAATCTCTTGCATCTTCGTCTGTTTATATATTGTAGGCCTAAAATCCTCGAAAGACCGCGAAAGTTCTACAGGTCTCCAGAGCAATCCACGCATATCCGTTCTGGCACGAAGTCACCAGCACTCATTTACAAACATATGATTGGTCTACTTAATTCAAGAAAATTCTAAATGTTACCCTAAATAAATAACAAAATATTAGTTTAAACTTCGAAACAATAATATCAATATGGAAAAATGAATAATAGAAATGAAAATTCAAACACAACACGACATGTTGTCGTTTACAAAATATTTACACATTTACATAACACCTTCTTTGATTAAAATATTACTTTCTCCAATTATTTTCAAAATGTTAAGTACTATTGAAGTAATAGAAGGTGAATTAATTGTTTAAAATTATTTCTTTTGTTACTCAAGAGCTCATGAAATTCGATGGTAAACTACGTTTCATAGCTACAACAAATACCATAAGAATAATTTTTATTAACAGTGTATAAAATGATATCAAACATATCTTAAGAGAAAAATTATGAAAGTTAAAGTTCAATTATTTTACTTCTATAAAATTTAGTAAAACTTAACAACACAATTTTACACATGTAATAAACAAATCACGTGATAGCCAAAGCCGCTATGATGTGTTTCGTAATATAATTTTTTTCGGATAATTGTCTGATTAATTATATGAAGTTTGTTAGTACGTTATTATTTTAAATAACCGAAACTCTGAATTTCAATTTAGAATGTTTATGGTACTTGTAACAATATTTTCTTTTATAATAGAAATATATTTTATTATTCAAAGACAAAATTGACAATATGATTTATAATAACGATTATTACTAATAGTTATTACAAATGATTGTTTACAAAAAAAATAATTTTAGACAATAATGATTCTTATATCCAGTATATATTTTATCAATAATTAATCCTGGTTCATAATGTCCAAATTAATTATGAGTTGATACTGTAGCATCTCGCAAAAGCTAGCCGGCACGGTTGATCTAACGCCGCTTATCAGCTGATTTTTACTCACGAGATATTTAATGCCCTCGAAAAAGTAATAATATTCGAAGTAATTTATAGCAGCTGGACAATTTACAAGGTTCTAAATCTATAAACGTTCCTATTTTAGTTCTGCAGTTGTGAACGAAAATTGTCAGTTATGAGTCCAAAAAAGTGCTGACTGTTTCTGTCCAATACTACCACTACGCCAACTGTTTCTCGGCTAACTGCTTTTATAGGAATAACACGATTTTGTAGGAATTTCAAGTATGTTCTAGCGCGTTATCTTAAAACAAATATTATTGATTCTTACTCTCAAGAATATTCTACAAAGATCGGAAACATGAGGGAATTGCTCAATACATAGTCAGGAATATAAGTCGTCTCCAGCCCCCTAGTGGCTCAGCAGTATGTCTGAAGACTTACACGCTAAAATCCGGGTTTTGATACCCGTGGTGGGCAGACAACAGATGGCCCATTGTGCAGCTTTGTGGTTAATTCTAAACAACAACAAGTCGTCTCCAAGGAAGTAATTTATACTGAAACAAGCGTAAGTATCAAGATAAATGTATTACGGTGAATTTAAAACTTGTTTTCTGATGGTCCCTTCTACTTGAGCATTCTCATGAGAAAACAACAAATTATTTCTATGCAGAAACACCGTCTTCCCACCTCGATTCAACGAGAAATATTTCTATATATCCTTATATTATTATTTAACAGTCGATTATTATTTTGTACCGATTCTCTACGTTTTTATTTTCGTCTTTTATTGAGAATTTCTTTATCAAGTGTAAAAATGAAACTACATTATATTTCTTTCCCCTTATTTTGAATTACTTTACGTGTTTTTTTGAGGCACATAATTAATATGTTAGGTGTAATTTATCTATCGTTTTATTAGTTTATGGCCTGGCATGGCCGCGCGGGTTAAGGCGTACGCTTCGCAATCTGAGGGTCGCGAGTCGCGCCCGATTTGCGCCAAACATGCTTACCCTTCCAGCTGTAGGAGCGTTATAATGTTGCGGTCAATACCCACTTGGGATTGGTAAAAGAGCAGCAATAGAGCTGGTGGTGGGTTGTGATGACTAGTTTCCTTCCCTCTAGTCTTACACTAATAAATTAGAGACGGCTCGGTGCAGTGGGCTAACAATCTACTCACTCAAATACCTGTTCATAAAAGTGATTGCAGCCCTGTGTTCCTTGACGGAATCGAGTTGTAGATGATGATGATGATGATATCTATCGTTTTTTGTTCTTTTCGCTTTCGTAACAATAGGTTCATAAAACCATTGTAATTTTCGTCGTTTAGTTTGTGACATGATTTAACTCTATATTCAGCTGAAGTGGCTTCATAGTTTTGAAGTAAATATCCAGTAAATTCCACCTGGTGGTGTTTATTTTTGTAAGTAACTATGGTAAATATATATCACAGTTGAACGTTACGTCATGGACTACAAAGATACCGTGAAAATTCGCTTTTGTACAGTTTAACACATTCATTTAGTAAATTAAATAATTCCTATTAATTGGTTATAGAATTGCGGATTTCTAACAGTGTGGCTATATAGCTACATGTTTTCATGAAGTAAAAAAAATAATATTAAGTTGTTAGTGATGAATTTCAAACAGTACCAATGATATAGAAAATGTTCCTAACAGGATGATTATTTTCTGATAAATGGATTTATCAGTCAGCTGTCTTTTGTGCAGAAATGTATATAAACTAGTGGTTTTCGAACTTTTTCAGTAGACTATTCGATGAAAAAGTTTACATTTATGAGTTTTTTATGTTATTTTCTAACAACACTTTTTGATTTATATTGCGAAAGTTTTAAAAATTGCATGATAATGACACTTACCCAGATGCACTCTAACGCCCAGAAGATGCACAGCTGTTATTCTAAATTATCTGACTTAGCCAATTCGGTACCTTTGAGTGATTGTTTTTTTAATATCACTACTTTATTACCTTCATTATTCGATTCGTTGAATGGTTTAATGACGCCTCATCTACGAACAGTCGTTTTTCACTGAGAATTTTCTGTCACATAATTGATGTATAAATGGTTACAAATGGTTAATCACCATCTTTGTAAATGTTTATTTTTAGATAAAAGTATTTTTTTTCAAATTGTAGGCATCAAAGATCTCACCAAAAATTTTATTAATCTCGGGGTTATGTTTAAGCGGTTGTGCTACGATTTTTCTTGGGTAAGTTTATTTTTCACTTTTTCTTTTATCAAAATAACAAGGAAGATAAATATAAAAAAATACGACTTCTATTAACAAACATGTTTTTTTAGTCATTGAATTTCGCGATGAAAATACAAATGAGCAGTCCACGTACCATCTATGATCATTGTAAAACTCAGCGAATTGAATGTATCACAATTGTACTTTGACTTCATTCAGCGTTTAGTACTTGGAGTGATGACACCAAACATTTGTTGTTTTCATAAAGAGAATAAAAGTATATGTAACATATCTTTAAACTGAGCTTATAAATACAAATTTGGTTCTACAGCTATGTTAGTTTACAATGAGACTACTATTAGGTGAACAAACGGTTACAGTCCTCATGACAATTACCCCTTGCTCTTGTGAAAAGTTTTACCAAGTACAGGATCGTAGCTCAAATGCTAGAAGTGGCTGTTTTTGTTAATTGCTTTCAGTCTACTCTTTCAATTAAAAATTAATGACAAATAAAAGTCCACTACGTAGTTTTACATGAATATTCTGCAAAAAAACAAGAAATCACCTACAACTGTAGTTTTACAGTCAAAACAACAGAGTATTATACGAACGTAATCAAATCTCAATCCACTCTGAAGCAAAAGTTTGAGTAATTAATTAGAAATACTTTTTAGGGTATCAATTTTTTGTATCTGGCGACTGTGGAAAATAATCTTCAATATTTTATGGAAAACATTCAAAGTTATCAGATTAAATAGCTTTAAAATAAGAAACAAACAAGCATTATAAAGCATAATTTTCGAGTATATATTCTTATCTCAGATACTTTACTCTGTAAATTTCAGCCATTTGAGAAATGTTGGTGATGGAGCAATAAAAATGTTATTTTTCGATCAAATGTCTAATTAAGAAAATAGTGGAAGAAAATTGTTTTAAAGCATATAAAATCTCATAAAAAAT
The DNA here is from genome assembly GCA_011833715.1 of Carcinoscorpius rotundicauda. Classification (NCBI taxonomy): domain Eukaryota; kingdom Metazoa; phylum Arthropoda; class Merostomata; order Xiphosura; family Limulidae; genus Carcinoscorpius; species Carcinoscorpius rotundicauda. The sequence continues at coordinate 38,622,033 of CM022395.1, read as the reverse complement.
GAAAAATAAGTATACAATAATAACTTAACAATATATGAGCATACGCTGGCACCAATAACCCTTGTTTAACTTTGCGCGAAATTCAAAACATACCAAACAAGACAAATATACATCATATTTTGCAGAGTTATGTAATTTTGCACTTTCAACTGAATATTTTACCACGTTTTGCAAAACTACTGTTGTCACAGGCATAACAAAATTGAAACCTCGTTCACAAAACGCTCCACTGCAAACCAATAATCCTATTAAACTCCACGTTGAACTGATGGGAAAAAATAGCATTCTTATAATCTATTTCGAAATGTATCAAGATATCGTCGACGTTCAAAACGTACCCAACCACAAAAGAAGAGCGCTGATCACTAAAAGTAAACAAAACAATATTCCAAAACGTCATCAAGACAATTTATAAGCAGACGTCTGGCGACTTACTTTTCAAGGAACTCGCGTACATTCATGTATCAAAATAAGGTAATCAAGCGGTAATTTGGTGCACATCACCTTAGTTGCATATTAAAAAAAATAGACTTCTTTTGACTAAATAGCATCTCTGCATAAATCAAGAAAAAACTCAAGTCATTAAATTCTATTTAAAATTCTGTTTAAAAAAAATCGAGAAAATATAATCCCCAGTAGAAGAAACACACTAATGAAGTAACTTCCAACGTTAGCAGAAACACATTAAACATGTCGCACACACCTAGCTCCGTACTACATTTGTAATCATGAATATGTAGTATTTTAACCATCTATGTTTCTTCTTTTTCGTTTCAGACTCATGGCTGTAGACACTACTTGAATAGAGTATTCAGGGCTTAATACAAAAAATGGGTTTACTGGGGATATTCACGACTTCCTCCCACATGAAATTTCTTGGAATTGGGTATACAGAACCCAACCAGTGAACACATATTTAAGAGCAAAAGAAACCTTAACGAAAGTGAAAGAGAAATACATAGCTAGAGTCAATACTAGAATATGAAATACATAAGCTATATACTTTTAATGAATCTTCAACTGTTTTAAAAACCTAATATATCCCTGTTAGCTGCATTTCGGTCTCCACCAGTCAAGATTCAAAAAAGCGAAACCAAATTATGTATTATATTATATTTTTAAGACATGCAGTGTTAAATAGGAAGTTTATTATAATGACTAAGCTTCAAAATTTCAACTGCAATACCCATTGTTATCTGTTAAAGGCCTCCAGTGGAATATTTTGCAGTTTAGGTGTATGTATTGGACCTGTTATTGGAGACGCCCTCTATGAGGTAAATATGTTCCTAATATAACGAGTAAAAGAAGTTGAGTTACCTTGTATTTGTGACTCTTTTAAACTGTAAATTTGGATTTTTTTTAATTATAAGACAATTTTCGCACGTGAGGTCTTTCTTCGAGTTTTAAAATGTGATTTTACGATTAAACACAGATTATTTTCCCTTCTATCGAAATTATTACAAGTCAAGAATTGAAATGAATCCCAGGTCATTCCATTAATTGAAATTTATACCATCAGAAATGTATTTTTTCAACCGATATTTGTATTTAACAAGTTTCAAACAATGACAGAAAATTATTCTCTGTGTTACTTAAAAACGTTATTAAAACTATAAATTATAAAACAGCAAAACATGGTAAAGAAAAGTGTCCAAAACTTCAAACACATTCAAATCAAACCTTTTTAGTCATTACAAATATGATCCATACCAGTTCGTGCTTCTAGAATGTCTACTATTGATAGCTGAAGTGCAGAAGGAATCGAATGCATACTTATTAAATACCATGTTCTGGAATAGCAGCTGAATGCTTAACAAAGTTATTAATAATATAAGTCATAAAATGACAGAACTTATAAAAATATTGTATTGATAAGTACAAATAAACTTGTTAATTTATTTACAATATTAGTTATTCTGGTTTACAGGTTGGAGGTTATATGCTACCATTTTTCTTCATTGGAGGGATTTTCTTGTGTTTATCTGCAATCATGTTCTTCTTGTTACCAGACATAAGTGATATGATTAAGCATTGCTATTAACTTAAATTTTATTATAATTAACTCAACCTGTGTTAAAATTCTATGTTATGACATTCTAATTTATAGTTGTTAGACTAATTTAATACATAAATCGGTTTTCAAAATAAATATTATTGTATTTATTGATTGATTAGAATTACTTTCGTTTGATTAAAAATATTTTAAAATTTTCAGTCATTAATACGTTATTTCATAATATTTAATTTGAAACATAGTCAGTTACACTTGATTTTCTCTTTTTTTTGCCACTTATGTTCAATCAGAATATGCTACCCAAGACAACAAAGGTGAAGTTTTGAAGATTATTCTGAACCCTTCTTTTATTGTGGCAATGATGAATACCTTAACAGGCTTCATTATCGTGATCTTTAATGAGACGACCTTGGAGCCTCACATCAGACAGGTACGTTAAATACAGTTGTTTGTTTGTGATCCATGAATTGCTTGATACCATAGTTTAGACATCGTGCTGAAAATATCAAACAGTCATGTCGCATTACATAACTGGTTTACATTATCATCAGTTAGATTTTATTTTTCTATCGCAATTTTAAATTTTCCAATGACATAGCAAGTAAATTAATGATTATTTCAACTGAGCGCTTCGTGACTCAAAATAGCTGTACACTAACTTCTTATTTGTTTGTTTTTCTTGCGAAACGTTACACGTTAAGCTACTTGCGATAGTCTACCGAAGATATTCGAGCCTGGAATTTCTTTACTATTTTGTATTTAAATATAAACGTAAAAACAAAATGGTCCAGACTATTTAATTTCAACTCTCGAACAATTTGGAATTTGTAAACGTGTTTGGAATATTAATTGAAAAAAAGGGAGATCTAACTATTCACAAAATATACTTTAATGACAAATGTTATAAATGATTTGTATCGATATATATATATATATATTACATTTATATTTTACATTTCTAAATTTATAAAGCCTTAATTCCATCAGCGTCCACCATTGTAATATAAAAAATATGAACATTTAATATTTTTATACTAGGATAAATATGGAAAATAAATACAACAATCAAATCCAATTACATTTCCAAGACCCAAGAAATCAAATAGTATATTATTCAATATGTGTTTTATCATTTTCTGAAGCATTGTGTGATTACTTCGTGCAGTTTAGTCTAGCACCATCGGTTGTTGGACTAATATTTATTGTGTCTGGTGGAATGTATTCAATTGGATCTTTTGTCTGGGGATATACTTATGACAAAACTGTGAGTATATCAAATTCAATTTATTAACATACTTATACTCATGAATCTCTTTTATAAAGAAGGATTATTATAATTTAATTAAAAAGTAACCACGATGTTTAAATAAAAAGTCAAGAACATTTCAATTTTGATAAATATTCAAATTCATTTCTTATAAAATAAATTTACAGACAGACATCCAATCAAAATAAAAGTACAATTTGCAATAAACCCGAATTAAACAGGCATGCTCTGAGCTCATTTTATTTTTTTCAGCTACATTCTTGCTTTCCATTCTATATAAACAATATTTGCATTACGAGTTTATTTATTTTTTTTAGCTACATTCTTGCTTTCCATTCTATATAAACAACAATATTTGCATTACGAGTTTATTATTAATTGGACTGGCACCTTTTCTTTCTCTAAAATTGTAAGATTTTATCCCATATTATACATTATGTGTTTTTATATCTCGGATTGTTTTCTTCTATTTCCATACTTATTTTTTCTTTATGCAGACAAGGAAGTACATTTAGAGGTTAAGATATATCTCTAGTTCTAAGTTCCACTAACTGATTTTCTTTCGTTATGTCAAGCTCTTTATTATTTACGTTACACATTCATTAGTTTTGGAGTGGAAGATGTATGAAGAAACTTCCTTCAGATACATTTGAGCTTATCCTTAACTAATCTATTGAGAAAGAACGTAAGTGAAGAAATGGAAAGTAATTTAGTGAATATATTGTAATATATTTCACAAAATTATTAGGCAGTAGCAATATAGAAATTTTTATGTAGGTAAGCGAAAAGCTACACAAAGAGATATCTGTTTTTTCGTTCCAATTTTGCAGACATACTTCTGGGACCATAGGGTAGGAAGGAGTACTAATAATACACTATTCTTAATAAAGTCTTTTTAATCTGAAAACATAAATACACTGTTTATAACCTCCTTTTCAAAACCTAATTATTCATCAACAGCTAACTATGTTTCACTAACTGATTTTCTATCATTTCTGAACATACCATATTCATTCCTTTTTACATTACTATCTTATGAAATACCGTTTGAGAACTAAAGTAGGAGGAAAGCACATTTCTTCACTGTAAATTGTTACATTCTACTACAAGACTATTTCGTTCCCTTCGGTTTTTCATAATTTTCGCCTCATTTAACAAAAGTTATTATCTGCTATTGTTCTTGTTAGTTCATCATAACTCACTGCGAGGTAACGATCATAATAGAGCCACGTCTAATACGATAACTTATATAATTAAAAACAGTCGAGTATATTAAAATCAACTTATAGTGGTAGGCGTATTTACTTTAACTAACTATATTTATCTACACATTACTATTACATACACAGTAGCAACTTAATGCTGTTGTAGGTTAAAACTCAAGCGTCAGGCTTAGAATATAAAGGAATTAAAAGACAATAATACTGTTATGATTAAGTTAAAATGTGAAACTCTAACGTACATTTATCTATATTAAATATTATTAGTCTACTTTAATAATTTTAAATCAGTAAAATAAAATAACTTAAAATTGATTTTCATGTTTATAATATATTATACTTCGAAAATTTCTAACTCTGGAAAAAAAATATTTTAACATTTTAATAGCGTGACTGCTAAAATTGCTGTTCTTCACATTAAACTCGATAATTTAATTTCTTTCGAAGTTTAATAAGTATGACATTAACTTATAACAAGAATGACATTTCTATATAAATAAAATCTTACTGCGTGAATAAAAATATTTCAAATCATAACAGATGTATTCTACTATCATATATGGGGCATTTTATTCTTTCAATTTTCTCTGTCATGGTTATCGGAGGAGTAAATTTCCTTACACCGTTATAATTTAATAATAATCATAAAAATAACAACATCAATATAATTTTAAACTGAAATCATTTATGTATTAAGGTAGTTTCTGTTATAAGACCAATGTTATTTTTGAAATTTAAAATATTTAATAAATATTGACCATAAATTAAGAAATCAGCAATTTTTTATTCTATTTAAATCTATTGCTGTAAAAGCTGTAAAGGATATTTAAACATGTTTTACCGGTCAGTGAACTCAAAGAGAAAACATTTTTCAGATTTTTTTTAGGTGTTTGATTTTGTGCTCCAAGAATCTGAATCACATAGATAATAATATCCGGGTGCAATCCCTAAGGGTTTAAATACTATATGTGCAATATTTCTTTGTTAGTAGGTGCTTTCTTTTTCATCCTATTGTATGCAGTAGCATACATCTACATCTAACCACTTCTTTATATTTTTATCGACAACCCATATTGCACAAAGTTATTTTGGTGGCAATAAAACAGCTCAGTAGAATGATTTTGAACACTTAGTATTGTTTGTTTATTCACCTTTGCACAGATGACAACAATAGTTTGAGACTTGACACTGAAAATTACAATGATACGGAAGAAAATATAGCAACAAAATGAATTTCTTCTCTGTTTTTAAGAGAAGTCCTCCTAGAGTACTGCAACAGTGTCAAAAACTCCAGAAGTCTTTTTTTCGTTCATTAGATGTTAGCTGAATGTAAGTGTGCTTAATTTGCATCGATATTGCTGAAAAATATATAGATATATATATGAAGTTTTAAACAAAGAATCTGCTTTTGAAACAATCAAAACATGAGTAGCAAGTTTTATGGCCATAACAAATTTGATAATTCGAAAAAAATAAGTTCCGTTTAGTTTCATTTGAATTTCGCGCAAAGCTACTCAAGGGCTATCTGCGCTGGCCATCCCTCTTTTTGCAGTGTAAAACGAGAAGAAGGTAACTATTCATCACCACACACCCCAACTCTTGGACTACCCTTTTACTGCGAATAACGGTATTGATCATCACATAATAACGCCCCCAAGCCTTAAAGGGCGAGCATGTTTGGTGTGACGGAATTTCGAACCCGTTACCCTCGAATTACGAATCGAGTGCACGAAACACCTGGCCATGCTGAGCCAATCTCAGTTTTAACAGAAATATCATTAGAAACTGACACAAGTGACCAGTGCCCAAATTATATTTGACAATGCCCCTAATTCATCGTTGGTATCTTTAAAAAAATAATGATTCAAAACTGTGATCGATATCATACTGAAACACTGAAATTTTTCCAAAGTTCTGGAACAAATCGGAAAAACGTTTGGTAGCTCTCAATAGAATTATCACTTTGTTTTCCATTTGTAAATTCACTTTAAGTAAGTGGTTATTTAAGTTCGCTTATCCTACTATATAGCTTGTTTCACCTTACCAATGCTCAACAATATTCGAAGATACGCTGGTGCTTTCATGAAACATTTAGTGGTCATCCTTACTATCAAAAATCTTTTACACGTTTAGAGAATTGAAGGGACTTCAATACACTTTTAACAATATGCATTAGATGCATTAAACTGAAACAAACGTAGTTTTTAAAATCAATGTTTAACAGTAAATCTGTTACAGACGCTCCCCAGGGGCACAGTGGTATGTCGACGGATTTACACTCTAAAAATCGGGTTTCGATACCCGTGGTGGGCAGAGCACAGATAGCCCATTGAGTAGTTTTGTGCTTAATTCTAAACAAACAAACAAAACAAACTGTTACAGATAAAAACTAAGATCAAGTTCAAAGTAAAAAAAATTCATTTGTACCCTACTTTACTATACTTTTTATTCAAATATATTCATTCTAACAAAAAATCATTTAATACTTACAGTACCCTCTGGTTGGTAATATTTTCTCAAGTTCTTCTTGGAATCGGAGCTGGAAGAAAAATAATCATAGGATTCAACTATGCTTCGAGATCAACAGTGTAAGACTTATATACTTAAAATATTAAATATAAATAAAAAACTAATTTATGAAATTAATGCTGTTAAAGAATAAATTCGAATAACATAAGTGAAATATTTAACAGAAAAGTGAGGATCTTCCTTGTTTCGTTTTGGAACACTCATCGGTATATATTCAGGCTACTGTCTGTAAAATGAATTAAAAATATAATGTAAGTAGCAAGTGCTTATAATTTAGCAGCCTTCACAACAAGAGTGTTAAGGCGTGTTAATCATAATCTGAGGATCGCGGGTTCGTATCCGTTTCGCATCAAACATGCTCGCCCTCCCAGCCGTGGGGGAGCTATAACGTGATGGTCAATCCCACTATTCGTTGTAAAAAAAGAGTAGTCTAAGAGTTGGCGGTAGGTGGTGATAACTAACTGCCTTATCTCTAGTTTTACACTACTAAATTAAGGACATCTAGAACAGACAGCCCTCGAGTAGCTCTGAGCGAAATTCCAAAACAAACAAACGAGCGTAGCCTTTTATTTTACATAACCTATAAAGTTTTGTGAAATCTATTCACCTAAATTAAAATTACTTATTTTATTGGAATTACTAAAGTTATAGATTCTATTTTGTTCTGAATGATTACCACCTATTATCTATTAATTTATGGTAAATCGAAACTCTATTTTACTCTTTTTTTCCAGATCTCGTGGATCCCCAGATGACGTCACAACCTTAACTATTGTATCTGGTCTCTTTAACAGTGTATTTTGTCTTGGGTAAGTTTTGTTACAAATAATAAATAAAACTAAGTTTTTCCAATTTAAATAATCCGTTTCTGCTCTTCGAATTCAGTGTAATTAAAGTATAATGTGTGTTCTTTTCTTTATCTAGCTATTTTATTGGACCATCTCTAGGGGGGCACTTGTGGAGGAAATGGGTTATGAAAACGGGTCAATGGTTCTGCTGGGATTTGAATTGGCTGCAGTAAGATTACATGTTTCTTTCAGCAAGAAATAAATCAATTTGTATAGGTTGCCGTAAAAGACGTATAAAGCAAATTTAGAAATCACTGTATGCTTCATAATATTTCACAAAGAATAGTGAAAGAACATAATTTTTCGAATTATATATTCATTACTGAATTTCTGAATACGCCGACTCATAAAATAATTCATCAGGAAGTAAATAACTGTTTGTTTGTTTTTTGCATATTTAACAACTAAGAAATTTTATAATAGTTTCCATCACTATCTATTATTGTTTAGATGGTGATAACTGTCCTACGTGCACTTTAAAATAAAGCTAAATAATAACCTCAAGAATCCGTCAAATTGCGAATTATTCAATTTAGCGATTGATTACAAGTTATTATTTTCCCATTGAGAGTACATTTTACTTCCAAAGAAAAAAAATACATAATAAAACAGAAATTTCAGATGCGATATTGCTGAGAAAAAAAACAACTACGGAATGAAATTAGCACATATCCTCCACTAAAATTAGAATGTTCGAAGTTATAATCAGCAAAGGTTTGAATATTTTTCTAATTATGAATATATATTATGTTCAAATGTAAAATCCTAAAATTGTAGGGAATTATTGTTTGACAATACTTGAAGGGAAATTTTGTTAGTGCTCTGTTGTTTATAAAAATTACCCCAACGTTCCAAAAAACCAAACTGAGACTGAAATTTTATTGTACTCTGATACTTGGAAAAATATATTGTATCCAATACAATGCTTGTTTTAAATGTTTATAAGTTTCAACCATATTAATTTTCTGTAAAATATTACAGATATGGCTTATTGTATATTAAATTTTATGTACTAACTGTAGTTTAGACAAACAATTTAAATACATAAAATAATTTGGAAATTTTCTTATTGTTACGTATTTTTTATGTTTTATGTAGACTAAACGCAACAGAAAGACACAGATAACAGCCTCTGTAATTTATTACACTAAAATATTAACAGATATAACATAAATTATATAATAACAATGACAGATATTAAGTTTAAACCTTCAAAGTTAATTACAAAACAAAATGGTATTAGTTTCAACCTTCAAAATTAATCACAATACAAAATGGTACTGGCCTGTATCTAATATAATGATTTAAAATGAAAGTCTCAAATTCCAGTCTAGGGTGTGAATTTGGTCCCACGAAGAAATTCCGAAGTTTAAATGAAGAAGTTCAGAAACAGTTCACAGTTCAATAAACTCGACGAAGTTCTTTTCACGATGCCTCCGATGAACGTCACAAATTTGTCGCCTTCAATTTTTCCGATCTGCCCGGACGTGTCGACTTTTAGTATAACCACTACGGATGAATCGTAGAGATTGACGAAGTAAAATCACAGCTTCCGTAGATCTAACTTCAGTCACAAATCCAAATTGAATAATCACAGCAAACACTTAGTCTTTCTCAAATAACTGACTCTCTTCTTTTGAAATAAAACTAATGTCTGACACTCTTTCTTCTTTTCTTCGAATAAAAACTGATGTCTGACTTCTTCTCGCGTCACCGTCTTTTATACCGGTAGGCCTACTTCTCGAATATTCGTGTAATTTCCATAGAACTCTAGAGCAATCCGCGCATGTCCGTTCTTGCACGAGACTAAACGTCTAGACACGAAGTCGCCAGCATTTCATTTACAAACATATAATTGGTCTACTTAATTCAAGAAAATTCTAAATGTTACCCTAAATGAATAACAAAATATTAGTTTAAACTTCGAAACAATAATATAAATATGGAAAAATTAATAGTAGAAATGAAAATTTAAACACAACACGACATGTTGTCGCTTACAAAATATTTACACGACATTTACATAACACTTATATTGAGATATTAAGCATTTAAGCATAGAAATTCTTTTAAACTAATGAAAATTAATAAAATATGTAACTCTTGAAAATCGATTAAACTAGTAATATAAAATATCAGTAAGTTGAAGTTCATAATATTATTTATGTTTTGGTCTCAATTTTGTACATATCTCACACGTATAGTTCAAGTAAATTTAGTTTTTTTAAGCACTGGAACTAAAATGTTTAAAATGAAATCTATTTTGCTGTAAGGCGTAAATGTTTTTATCTCTTTTTTTGATGTTTTACTTTATCTTTAGACATTTTATTAAAGAAGTAAAACAACGAACTTCACCATAATTTTCCAGTTGAACCACAATTAACTTTCTTCATTTGACGTACTCGTTAAGATATTTCTTTTCTATTTCAGCTGCTTTCTTAATGATTACAGGTGAAATATGTTTTTATAAACATATGTACTAAAACACATAATTATCATTTCAGTTTGTGATATTTTAATACCATATAAAATAAATCAGGATTCTTATGTTTTCAGGATCATTTATTTTTATACCAAATTGGATTGCGCATTAGCAAAGCATCAAAGTGGTGACATGTGACGTCAACCAGACACCGTATTATTGGTCTCTGAACTGTTGGATGTAGTCACGTTAAATATATGTGTATCCAAATGATGTTTGATTGTTTTGTGATAATTAAGCTTTTGCTTACGGTATCTCTTTCCGTTTTATCGTATGCATTTTAATTTACTTATATATATATCGGAAAAAGAGTTTCTTTTTCTTCTTGTAACCTCAGAAATAAAATTAATAAAGAACTTGCGACAGCAGTGACCATTGTCGTCGATGAGCATTGAAGCATATTTTTATCTAACACCGAATTTAGCATCTTATCAGACTGTAAACAAAATTTCACGTAGTATATATTTAAAGACTGTCCGTTTAAACTGAAGAAAGTTTCATTTGCAAATATTGCGTTAAATGCCTTTAAATGACATAGTTTGCGAGCATTCACAACCAGAAATTGGGTATAAATACCTGTGGTTAGCACAAACTATGCACCCCATGATGTATTTTCTCTTTCCTTATAACTAAACAGACGAGAAAAAATCATGCTAAAAATGTATCCGTGTTTTTAAGGCTAATTGCACTGCTTTAGATAAATTCACTTTTCTAATTGTAAAATACAATAAAACCACCTTTTTATTGATAGGCGTAAATTCGTCACATTTGAAAATGTAAACCACTTCAATTTATGTGGTTTCGGCATCTAAATTTTTTCTTAAGTTTTTACAGACAATCTATTTATACGATGTAATCTCTGGGTGCCATTTTTACTATAAAAACAGGCATTCGATTTCATGTAGGAGAAATGAGTGGGTATCTTTATTATCCTAGTCTTTCTGCACGTACTTCAGAATGATACGATTATACTAAACATTCTTTAAAACTTACATAACAGCCAGGAAGTGGTTTGTGCAGTTTTATGACATGCAAACTTAAAACTGTTGGATTACGTTGTTAGTTCATCTACTCATGATTCAGCTTCAAACGACTACAGAATTAAGTAATATGTGTAATACTGGTTCATCTGTTGATGATTTAATTTCAAACCACAATCGTGTGAGCATAGTTTTGTTGCTGTGGTTATTTGTTTTTTTTAATATGTTCAGTGTTTTGTTTCCCTCAGTCTCTCAAAATATTTTATCCAGCATGGTTGACTTTTCTGAGCATTTCTGTTTATAATGTTGTGTCGTTTCTAGTTATCTTGAGGTTAAAAAGGCTGGTTGGTTCTTATATTTCATGTTCAGAAATGAACTTAAAGTTGGGGTGTATTGAGTTAACATGGTTGAAAAACTAGGTCTGTGTTCTGCAGATATGAATTCAGCAATTGTATCATCAACATTTCTGTACGGATAATGTAATAAATGGGAATAGCTAAATTGAACTCTTGTGATTTAATATGCGTCATATAAAATTTGGGTGAAACTGGTGACATGGGATTCCCCATATTTAGGTCATTTATTTGTAGATAGTTAACATAGTTAGTTTTGGTGGGAGTGAATTTTATCGATGATGCTAATTGGTTGCTGAAGAAGAGTATCAGTGGGTTGGGGTTTTGGGTATACATTTCTAAAGCTATCTAGTTTACTTCAGAGGTTGGAATTTCTGAGAAAAGTGAGATGATATCAAAAACTCGCTATTAAAGTTTAATGGTTTATTTGATTGAGAACTGAATTAGTGTTAAAAATGTCTCTGAAAAAGGAGCTACCTGATGCTAAATATACAAAAAAATTCCAACAATATATATTTACCGAGGTTGTTGTTAAATAATTCATTCGTCAACATTATAGGTCGTAATGAACAATTGGGTTTGTATAATTGTAGTGTGCGTGAGTTGGTTTCTCAAAGGTAAGAACATAGGTTTTCTCAGTTGTGTTGTTTTTAATTTGTTAAAGTATTTTATTTTATTGGATCTCATGTGTTTTTGTTGGTGTTGTGTTTATAAGTTTGAATTTATTTGTATCTGATAAGATGTTCATTTTTTGAATGTATTCTTTTGTGTTTATTATAACTATAGCATTGCCTTGTTCTGCTTAAAAATTTGATGTTGTTTCAAGTTCTTTATAACATTAATTTCTTTTCTTGTGATGTCTGTTATGGTGTTCAGCTGTGTATCGGACGTTTATTCAAAACACATCAAATAAATCTAACTAATTATTGCGTGTAATATATATCAAACATGTATTTCAAAAAAATAACAATTTCGTATCCAAATGTTTTATTATAAGTAAATAGAATTAAATTGATGATTTATTTTTGTTATACTTAATTAATTATAAATGTTAATCATATAAATATATGAAGTAAAATATACCTTATGTTTTCACACTTACATTCGTTGAAAGTGTTGCACGCAATCAATCCGATCTGGTCTACATTGACCTTTTATACTATTCAGTGTCATATCAGCTTACTCTCCCTTATTTGTCTGAGCTTTCTCACTACTGGTGTCGCTGGAGAATTCTTTAGATTTCTTTTAATTGGTTCTATCGACGTATATGCCAAGTAGAAATTGAGAAATGCCTTAGAAAATTTGTCAGCCTTAGATGCTAATGCACTGGATGGATGACGAGAGTTACAAGTGCACTCTGGGATATCTGATCCTGTCCGAGTAAGTATATATTGTTTGGTTCTTTTAGACTGCCTCACACCCTTGTTTTTATTTATTCTGAAGTCGTTGTCTTCATATGGAGTTCTTGCTAGGTCAGTTTCCTAACGTGTATGAATCGTGCTCAAACACAAAAATAACTAAATAACCAATGGCGAATCATTTCTGTGTTGTAGCCCAAAATTAGATATCCTAGTGTGAAAGAATACGTTGTTAAAGCAAATTAACGCTGGCGAAAAACTGAGTCTAAGGATTCACAACGATAAAATCAGGGGCTTTATTCCACTCGGTGAGATCACTAACTTGTCCCATAAGGTTTTGCTATAAGAACTTTACTAAAAATTCCTAAAAGTCACTGATAAATCGACAGAATAGACTTACTTTTATTTTTTTTTATTTTAATACAATGTCTTATTGTTTCGTTTTATCATTTCAAAAGTAATAAAAATCTATATAAAAATAAAAAATAAACTGTGATTAGTTTTGAAAGATTTTTAGTGCTGGTGAAAACAGTCTAACTGCTAAAACCTGTAGTGTTGAGGATACTGCTACAGTTAACAGATCATATCAGAGGAGCATTTTTAAAGGACTTACTAGCTTAAACTTCAGGTAAACTAATTTTTGTCCTGGTTTTAAACAATGAAATTAAACTATAAACCATCTAGTTAACAACCTTTTATATTAAAATATAAAATATCACAAGTTTATTCTATCTGCTAGTAATGTGGTGTTCTTGAAGAAATATAATGTTGCAGACACAATTTTCCATTCAACTGAGAGAAAATGTATAAATTCAATTTAAACAACGCAAGTTCATCAAAAATCACATATATTAAAGAAATAACTTGGTCATAAGTTTAATCCAAATCAATTTAAATCGTAGCAAAGTTTATTCCATCTACCAAAAAATAAAGATTTTGAGGCAGTCCAAATCGAAAACACACAATATCTCACTGACCATGTGGAAAAAATGGTTCTTTGAAAAATAAATAAACAACTTCGACTCTGAATTCCTTAAAAATTTTAAACATTTTCTAAAGTATTAACCTTACAAGATTGTTTGAGGTTTATTTCATAAGCTGAGAGTAAATAACCAATACACTTCAGAAAATACTAATTGATTTGAGCTCAATTTTCTCTTCTTTCGACATTCTCCTTATCTCATAATGTTCACATGTAAATTTTACTTCATATTAGCATAATTGTCTCAGAAAAAATAGAGAGCAAACAAACACATTTCATCTTCCTATATTCTTAAGAATATTTTGTTAGATTTACGATTTCTGATATTGGTGCTAACAACAATAAATATGTAAGTGAAACACTTTAGCATTAACTATTCTAAACAAAAACATAGACTTTTTAATTGTTTGTTTACACGTAATTTCGTGAAAAGCTACACGGCTATGTGCGCTAACCGTCCCTATTTGAGCAGTGACAGATGAGAAAGTAGGTAGCTAGTCATCACCACCCACCGCCAATTCTTAGGCTACTCTTTTACCAACGAATAGTGGAACTGACCATCACATAGAACACTTGCAGGGCTTAAGAAATGAGCAAGTTTGATGAGAAAGGGTTTCGTACCCGTGACCTTTAGACTGAGAATTGATCACTCTTACTATTTGTCCATGTCGGAACAAACAGTTTTGTGTTATTATTACCAGTAAGCATCACGGGCGTCGCCAGGAAATATTTGTTTCTGAAACAAAGGTATGATACCTATAAGCTAAAAACCTTTTCAATTGTTTAACAATATTAAGCGTAATTTTCTCTTTATTCTTATGCGGTCTTAATAAATAGCCGAGCTTATCTAATTTTGAAAATAAATGGCTTTCCTTGAGATCTTTTTATAAAACTTGAATATAATACTCTTATATACCGCTATCCTTCTACTTAGAACATAAAAAAATCACCGGATTTATACAAATTGCATGCCCAATAATGAATGAGCGATTCGGATCTTTACCAGTTTGCCACGAAATAACTCTTTCGATATTGTTGTTGTCCGTTCAATCCAGCACTAACGATCACATAAGTGATGAATCTGTAGTAACGGAAATTCACTTACATAATTACATTACTCATCTCAGAGCTTTTTACAGTCGTAAGTCCGCGGACATACAACTTTACAGACATGGTATCATATATTCTACTGTTTGATTCATCGATGATATAGTTTATATGCATTCTGATTATGTTATTTGTTTCAAGAATTACTTACCAAACTTGTAACAGAAATAAGTTTTACGTGTCTTGTTTGAAAACCATATATAGTATACTTGATGTACTCAGCAGGAAGTAGATTGATGTACTTATAATACATATTTATAAGGTAAAGGAACTGAGATTAATTTCCATTATATGTGATTTAGTGAACAGACTAGTTCGTATTATGTCAGTTTTTATTTAAAATAAGTGACCAATGTATTCAGGAGTTTCTCTGTTCGTATCGCTGTGTATTCGACAATTGTGAGGGAAAATTGAACTTCTTGTGCATGAGGAGGTGATCTCTTCATTTACTTGACGTTTTCTTATTGTCTAAACAGTTGGACAATCAGCAATAATCCCTCGAAGTAGTTCCATCTGAAACATTCAGGACCTCACCGAAATCTTTCTCCAGATCGAGTAAGCAAGCGGCCCTGTACCTTTTATTACATAATAATTTTTTTTTTTTGTTTTTTGTATTTTGTGCAAAGCTACACGTGGGCTATCTGCGCTAGCACTTCCTAGTTTAGCAGTGTAAGACCACAGGAATGGTAGTTTGTCACCAAACCCAGCTCTTGGGGTTATTACTGTTTCCAATTACATATAATTTGAATGCAGAAGCTAATTAAATATTAAAATGTATTAAATGAATTGTTTTTGCCAACAAGATTGACACACAGTATTTTTACCAGAATTATATTATAATATACACACCGAAAACCAAACAATTTATAATAACGGTTTTTACTAATACTTATTACGTTTATTTTTATCGCAAATACAATACTATTTTTAAAATAAACATTACAGTTTACTTATTTACTTTAATATTTTTTTTAACCATCATACAATCATAGATAATAAATGTAGTATTTACATTAACAGTAAAAGACATTAAGTGTGCATTGTTCACATGAAGATAGAAAATAGATTAGAATGAGTAGCTTATAATTCTTTTAAAAGATGTTGATGCTAAGGATTTGGGAAAGATGTCGAAACACTTTGGTAAATAATAATAAAAAATATAATAATACAGTGTTGGGACTTCACATGACGTTACTGAGGTAAACAGTATGTAAATTAAGTTGTAGTTCCACTTGTAATAGAATGTAGTAATATTACATGGGAATACTTCCGTAATGGTGGGGTTAAACGGTTCACTATTAGAACCAAAAAGTCACAATGAATTCAGTTTTAATAGTTTTATGTTGAGTAAAGAAGATATTATATTTCTGTAATACAACTAATAAAGGTATCTAAGTAAATATGTTGTGAAGAAGCACTTAATTATATTGAAATTAATTTTTCTACAACGTCAGTTTATCTAACTCTCAATCTTAGTTTTTAAGTAAAGATGAATCTAGTTCTGTTTTGTAAACTATTTCTGAAAATCGCATTATAAACTGTCTTTCATTGATTCAAGAATGGAAAGTTTCATGTTACTATTTCTTTAGATAAATTTGTATTAATTGCGATAAATATTCGTCGAAAAGAATCTACAGTTCAGAGAATGAAGAAACAGAAGGCTGATCCAAAATTTATAACTTGGAAGAGATAACCAAGGTTTAACAGAGAAAATCATCACACATTTTATCCTTTATAATACACAATGAATAATGAAGAAATCTGGTTTATTTGGTTTTTTTATCTTTCAAGATATGTTAAGTTCTCAAGACTTCATGCTTTCAAATAAACTCGCCTAATGTCACACTTCTTGTAAACTTGTCTATAGCACCTCTTGACATGATATAGGAAATATATTTTGTAAACTAGAAATATGTTACTAGAAATTACGTTTAGAGAACAATATATTGATTACTATTTCAATTGAAAAACCAATAAGAGGTCTCAATTAATGTAAAAATATAGCTATAAATACGCAGTAAGAGTACTATTTACATGTGACAGGACATAAGTGTGTCATGCAAAGTAGACTCAGGATAACAATAGTGGTAATACCTATATTTCAAACAGACCAGACGCATGCGCTTATCAGCTGTCTTAAGAATAAGGGAAGAAGTGGAAACGACAACGTTACAGTGCCACGCACAAGAAACGACTGCTTCATAGTTCCGTCACGTGACACCAGAGGGTATCATAGTATTTGAAATTATAAATAATGAACAGTTTTTTTCCCGTTACTGTTTCACTTTGAGAGTAAAATATTAAAATATCCTATTTTAATTTACCGGCTTTAAAATTTTATAATATATTTCACTACTTATGTCTTAAAAAAATGTACACATTGTTTCTGTAAATAGATAGTGATCGACTAGTCTCTGGTATTTCACTTTATTTACACAGCATACATTTTATCCATACTTGTTGAGAAAAAAACAACAAATTTATCTATTTCTCTAACTATACATATAATAGAAGAAAATTTATTTGTATAACAATAACTTAGTTCTTCTCAAAATTTTTAATTTTCCTTATGTTGTCATCTACAAAGACTGACGGTGCTTTCATAAACGGACGGTGTTCTTCTTACAAGGTCTATGTTTCTAAAAGCGGTTTGTCTTACCGTGCTTATTATATGTGTTTTACAATGTTGTTATGGTAATAGGTGATGGAGGGGTAAAATGGTTCAATATCAGAAAATTACCAAAAAGTAACAGTGAATTCAGTTTTAATAGTTTTATGGGGGATTAATAACACAACAATAATACAACTAATATAGGTATTTTAGAAAACAGTTTAATAGAAGGCACTTAATGATATTGAAATTAGTTTATCTACAACATCAGTTTATTTAATTTTCAGCCTCAGTTTTTAAGTGAAGGCGAATCCAGTTTTCTTTTGTAACTATTTACGAAAATCGTATTAGAAACACTTTTCCATTGATTCAAGAATGGAAAGCTGCATGTCTCGGTTTATTTTAATAAATTGGTATTAATTTCGATAGATGTTCGTAGAAATCAATCTGCAGCCAAGAGAATGACGAAACAAAAGGCGCTGATAAAAACTTTGTTACTCAGAAGAGCTAACCAAGGTTTTAGGGAGAAAATTATCACACGAGTTATCCGTTATAATATACAATAAATAATAAACAAACCTGGCTTATTTGGTTTTTACCTTTCAAGATATGTTAAGTTCTCAACACTTCATGCTTTTAAAATAAACTCGCCTAATGCCTAACTTCTTGAAAACTTGTCTATAACATCTTTTGATATGACAGAGGAAAGGTATTTCATGAACTAGAATTATTTTATTGTACATTACAGTTGGAGAACAACATTTTGATTGGTATTTTAATGGAAAATTAATAAAAGTTCTCATTAATTGTAAAAATATAGAAATCAATACCCAATAAGAGAATTATTTACATGTGACAAACATGTCTGTGTTATGGAAGGTAGCCTCAGGATAACCGTGGTTATACCTCAACTTCAGACACATCAGAAACACCCGCTTATCAGCTGTCTCAAGAAAAGGGAAAGTGGAAACGACAACGTTACAGTGCCATGCACAAGAGTACATAACTTCATGTTTCCGTCACGTAACACTAGAGGGCACGACAGAATTTAAAATTATAAATAATGAAATGTTTTTCTCCCAATTACTGTTTCACTTTCAGAGTAAAATATTAAAATATCCTATTTTAATTTAAAAACTTTAAAATAGTATAATATATTTAACTACTTATGTCTGAAAAATGCACACAGTGTTTGTGTAAGTAGATAGAGATCGACTAACCTATGGAATTTCACTTAATTTACCTTTACACAGCATACATTTTACACACACTTGCCGGGAGAAGGACTGATAGTTCGTGATAACATCTCGAAATATCATACAAGAATTTAACTTTTCATCTTACTTGTTTCATCTTACACGCAAATTTCACAAGTCTGGCAGTTGGGTTAAAATACATGGTTTTGCTATTCCTATACAAGTATAACCATGAATTTTTCTTGGGTATAACAGTAAGTTAGTTCTTGAAATAAATTTGAATATTACATATGTTCTCACCTAAAAACATAAACAGTGCTTTTATGGACTGCCGGTGTTTTTGTTACAAAGTCTAAGCTTCTAAAAGCGGTTATTCTTACTGTTCTTATTTTATGTGTTTTACAAAATTTAATGGTATTTCTGTAATAATTTTCATATTTATTGATACGATTAAGTCATTGAGTGTCGTAAGAATCGTCTGAATACTTTTTAATATTAGAATACATTGTCAAAAGGTAAAGCCAATGATAAAAGTTCAGGTGGTTATTTTAGAGCTTGGATTCAGTAGTTCGGAGAAGTTAAAGGAGATAATAATAACCCCAAAATTGTTACCTTCCTCAAATAAATTTTATACGGTACTTCCACAAACAGAAATATTAATTAGACATATAATTTTATATTGGAGATTATACACCACTGCAGTAATTTACAAAAGTTTCTTTCAAATAAGCAAGCTAAGAAAATAAACAAAACTTTGTATTTTTTCTTGCCTTTATGAATAAAAGCCTAGAGAAAATAATATCAGAGCATTTGTCTCACATGCTGTATCCCATTTGTATATTTAAAAATCAAATATTACATTTTCTTATAATGGTTGGCTCTCTCTTTTAGAGAGTATCTGTAGCTACGATAAGTTTGCGTTTACTCTGTAAAAATTATCTCTATTGTTGAATCAAACTTGTGACACCAGGAGAGAGTTCACATTCTGAAGTTAAAAAGTGAAACGATACTAAATACCGTTCTAAAATAAGGTATGGTGGAGTTTCAATAAAATGCATACACTTTTATTGAAGTATTTTCTTTATTTCTATATCATAAAAGATTATTCTCAGCTGCGATAAACTGCTACACATGACTGATATTATGATCACTCCTACAAAGGGGTAATTGAATTGAGTTTATTACATTATTATGTAACCTTCTATGTTTTGAACATGTTCCTTTTTTTATTTCCCCAATTGTATGAGTGGCCTCCTAAAGTGGCATTATCAAGCATTCTGACCTATTTTGAATCAGAATCAGTGATTTTGGCGTGCTAAAGAGTAGAGCTGGTGAATTCCCATTCGTTGGTTTAAACATGGGAAAGGCCAAAGAATTTAAGAATATCAATATTTTTCATTAACTATTTTAAATCTTAGTTTTGTGTTTTTTAAAATTTTAAATCAAACAGCCGAATAAATCTGTTTTATTCCGGTATAACTTAACTTTTCTTAACTATGTTTCCTAAAACATCTATCAATTGTGATTCTTGGTTTACTTGTCTGTTTACAAATTGTACTTTAAGATATCTAAAATACACATCCCTAACATCGTTTTGTAGTCTGTCATCATATCCACTAGGAGACTGAATGAAACTGAATTTCGATGAATTCATCTTCATTACTGATTAGTAACCAGTAGACTTTGCTTAAGCAATTAATAACAAACTGACTAAGTACCTGACAACTCATATAAAATCAATTTCTATTTGTTGAAAAAGTAAGTTCAGTTCTATTTTCTTTTCTCACTGAACAATAAACTTCGGTCAGGGATTTCCACAGCGATACAAGTAAACTTCAGTTTTATCTCTAATGTACATTTTACAACAAAAATAATATCGCTTAAAATATTGCAGTCACACTTTGAAAAATTACACGACTTGTCAACTGATTATGGCGCTATGTGACAGTTATTATTTCCAAGCCAAAGAGGTACCAGTTCCTAAAAAACATTTGCTCACACAAAGTGTCACATCGAACACAGCTGTTCTTTCTGCAGGTGCTGGAACTGTATAGTAATGCATAACAGGTACGTGATTATTATCTTTTTCGTACAACGTGATACTAACAACCACCTTACTATACAATTACAAAACTCACATATTTTCCTATTCCTCACACATTCACTGCTAAGTTGGAAAGCTTACCTTACAAGTGTGTTTTGACACAAATGTTTAGTTGTTGTTTTTTATATTTTTAGTTCTTTTTCTTAACAACTAGTGAAAAAATTATATTTAACCTCTCACAGTAAACCTCAAGTGTGCGATAAAAGTATAATTAAAGATAAATAGAAATTAGGATAAATCAGGTAAATAAGAGTGTTCAAAAACACGAACTCTTGCTTGATAAATCTCGTATTTTATCATTATAAGTCCGTGAACTTGCTACTTTCATACAATAAAACAACATTGTTAGATTGTTGTTGCTTATTATATTCGCGAAAATCTACAAGAGAGCTATCGAAGCTAGCCCCGTAATTTAATAATGTAAGACAAGAAAAAAGGCAGATAATTATCACCACCCACAACTATCTTTTGGGCGCCTTTCTTTCCCAGCTATTAGTGGAATTGACCAATCATTTGGTCAAAACAGGCCATTGGGACAAATGAAAGGAATGATAACTGAACAACACAAGGAAAATAGATGACCACAGCTAGGGTGTTTAAAATGATATGATGTCATTAAATACAATAACCGTTACATACTTGTATAAAAATAATATTGAAACGTAAAACGTCATCAATTAATGGTGTAAGATGAATTGTCTGAAATAGGCGTCATTAACTTTAAAATAATAAACTAAAAGCATGACAGAAATTCAACATTGTATGCTGCCACATCTTGTATACGATTTTTGTTTTGGGTTTTTTGTTTGAATGAACATTTAAACATAATCCCAAACGAGACGATGTTGCTGTGTACCGTTCTCGTCAATACTTAACAGTATTGTTGTGTAAATACGTACATGATTGTTTTATATTTTAAACACATTCCTTCTTCTTTGTGAAATTTTCGTTGTTGAAATCTGAAACATCTCATTTTTGTGGAAATTTTAATTGTTTCATTTATTGCTCAGCTAGAAAATTACCTCCTAGTTATTAAATTAGTGATTTTTGTGGTTGTTTCTGAGATCAGGGTTTTGATAATAACCAAAACCGTTTCATTTTCAGGTAGAGAGAAAAAAGAATGACGTCAACACATTACGAACATCTTTACGGATTGTCTTCTTTGATTAAAATATTACTTTCTCCAATTATTTTGAAAATGTTAAGTACTATTTAAGTAATAGAAAGTGAATTAATTGTTTCAAATTATTATTTTTGTTACTGTAGAGCTCATGAAGTTCGAAGGTAAACTACATTTCATAGCTACAACAAATACCATTTGCACGCTATCAGTAACAGTTGACCTTATAAGAATAATATTTCAGTAACAGTGTACAGAATAATAGCAAACATTTCTTAAGAAAAAATCATGAAAGTAAAAGCTCAATTATTTTACTTCTATAAAATTTAGTGAATCTTAACAAAACGATTTCACACATGAAATTAACAAATCACATGATAGTCCAAGCTGTTACGATGTGTTTCGTAATATATTTTATTTCCGATAAGTGTCCGATTGATCATATTAAGTTTGACAGTATGTTATCATTTTAAAGAACAGAAACTTTGAATTTCAATTTAGATTGTGAGAAGATTTTCTTTTTTAACAGAAATATATTTTATTACACAAACACAAAATTGACAATATATTTTATGATATCGGTTATTACCAATAGTTATTACAAATGATTGTTTACAAAATAATTTTACAAACTTACAGACAAAAATGATTTTTATATCCATTATCGAATTGAATATTTTACCAATAATTAATCCTGGTTCATAATGTCCAAATTAATTATGAGTTGATACTGTCGCATCTCGCAAAAGCTAGAGAGCACGGTTGACCTAACGCCGCTCATAAGCAGATTTTTACTTACGAGATATTTAATGTCCTCGAAGAAGTAATAACATTTGAAGTAATTCATAGAAGCTGAACAGTCTGCAAGGTTTTAAATCTATAAACGTTTCTATTCTAGTTCTGCAGTTGTGAACAACAATTATTAGTTATGAGTCCAAAAAAGTGCTGACTGTTTCTGTCCAATACCACCACTACGTCAACTGTTTCTCGGCTAACTGCTTTTATAGGAATCACACGATTTTGTAGGAATTTCAGAAATATTCTAGCGCGTTATCTTGAAACAAATATTATTGATTCTTTCTCTCAAAAATCTTCTGAAGGATCGGAAACATGAGGGACTTGCTCAATACATAATCAGGAATATACGTCGTCACCATAAAAGTAATTTATAATGAAACAATCGTAAGTATTAAGATAAATGTATGATGGTGAATCCAAAACTAGTTTTCTGACGGTCTCTTCTACTTGAACATTCTCATGAGAAAACAACAAATTATTTCTATGCAGAAAAACCGTCTTCTCACCGCGATTCAACGAGAATAATTTCCATATATCCTTATATTATTATTTAACAGTCTATTATTATTTTGCATCAATCCTCTACGTTCTTTAGATTTATGTTCCTCTTTTGTTAAGAATTTGTTTATCAAGTGTAAAAATGAAACTATATTATATTTCTTTTCTCTTATTTCGAATTATTTGACGTGTTTATTGAGTCAAGTAATAAATTTGTTTGGTATGATTTATCTATCGTTTTTTTTTTCTTTTTGCTTTCGTAACAATACGTTCATTTCTTTATTCCCATAAAACTATTGTAATTTTTGTCGTTTAGTTTGTTCCGTGATTTGCATCTAATGTCGGACATTCAGCTAAAATGGCTTCATAATTTTGAAGAAAATATTTAGTATTTTCCAACTGGTGGTGTTTATTTTTATAAGTAACTATGGTAAATACATCATAGGTGAACGTTACGTCATGGACAACAAAAACACTGTGGAACTTAAAATTCGCTTTTATACAGTTTAACACATTCATTCAGTGAATTAAATAATTCCTGTTAATTGGTTATAGAATTGCGGATTTCTAACTGTGTGGTTATTAAGCTACATGTTTTCATGAAGTAAACAATTAATATTAAGTTGTTAGTGGTGAATTTCAAACAGTACCAATAAAATAAAGAATGTTTCTGACCTGATGATTATTTTCTCATGAATGGATTTTCAACCAGCTATTTTTTGTGCATAAATGTGCATATAAACTGGTGGTTTCAAACTTTTTCAGTAGACTATCCGATGATAAAAGATTACTTTCATGAGTTATTTGTTATATTTTCTAGCAACAATTTTTGCTTCAAATTACTTAATGTGTCACGCTAAACATGCTCGCCCTTCCAGCTGTGGCGGTAAATAATGTGACGGTCAATCCCACTATTCGTTGGTAAAAGAGTAGCCCAAGAGTTTGCGGTGAGTGGTGATGACTAGCTTCCTTCCCTTTAGCCTTACACTGCTAAATTAGGGAAGCACAGAAAGCCCTCGAGTAGCCCTCGGGTGCATACATTATGCACCCCCACGGTTGGGAGGGCGAGCATGTTTAGCGCGACGCGGGCGCGAACCCGCAACCCTCGGATTACGAGTGCACGCCTTAACGCGCTCGGCCATGCCAGGCCCATAAATGAACAAAGGCGAAGTATTTTTGGACTATAGCCCAAAATTTGATATTTCAGTTTGATTGAAGATGTATGTAACAATACGTTGTTAAAGTTAATTAACACTTGCAACGAAGTTTAACGCATATTTATGTTGTCAGCTGGAGTTCTTTCAAAATCCTGTTCACTTCATTACGTATTAATACTTATTTTACGTTCTTTACATCAAGTTTAACAAACCAATTCAAAACGCACAATTTTTATTAATTATAATATTCTAAAGTACACCTCTGGTACAGTGTTAAGTCTTAGGATTTACAACGATAAAATCAGGGGCTTTATTCCACTCGGTAAGCTTACCAAATAGTCCGATGTGGCTTTGCTATAAAAAAACAAACACATACACACTATACTAAAAATTTATGTGATAAACCGATCACATAAACTTACTTTTATCTATATTTTATTATTTTAATACAATGTCTTATTGTATCGTTTTATTATTTCAAACAAACTAAAATAAGTATAATGATAAAAAATAAACTGTTATTATTATTTAAAGAGTTTTAGTGCTGGTGAAAACAGTCTCACTACTATAGTGTACATGTAGTGTTGAGGGTACTGTTAGAGTTAACAGTGAGATTATATTGATACAGCACTGATAATTGACTAAATAGCTTAAATTTCAGATAAACTAATTCTGTCCTGGTTTCAAACAATGAAATTAACCTGTAGACCATCCAGTCAACAACCTATAATATTAAAATATAAAATATCGCAAGTTTATCCTATCTGTTAATTATGTAGTATTCTTGAAGAAATATGATATTCGTTTCTAACAAGCTTATATAGCAATCAACTCATAGAGAATGTTTACACTTAATTAAAACAACGCTAGTTTAACAGCAATCACATATACTCTTCAAAAAAAAGAATCGCAAAACGGATATTTTTTATTTTAAAAAGAAATATATGTAATAACCTAACAAGCTCAGAGTATGTGATGTTACACTTGTTAAGGCACTGATTGTAAAACCAAAATGACAATAAAAGTTGTGCACTTTGAAAACGGAGGAAAACATTGGATTTTTCGCCAGAACGCATGCGTGTCTAATAAATTTGTTTAAGAGATCTGCATGTTCTGCAGTTGCAACATGTGCAAAATCCCTACAAAAGTGAAGGGTTCTCGGTTTCCATAGCTCAGTGTTAAGCCACCGACAAGCAATACAGTTACGCCAAGACTGACTAAAGCACAACGCAACAACGCCATTGGTCACTGGAAGAAGACGAATCTCGATCAGTTGTTGCCAGAGCTGTGAATGTCCACCCAAGTACCATCACAAGGCTATGGAATCGTCATCAACAACATGTATCAACTCGTGACTGTCCACGATCTGGCAGACCTCGTTTGACCACGCCCGCACAAGATCGCTACATCCGGTTACGTCACCTTTGGGACAGGACTACAACTGCGACGTCTACTACTTCAACCATACCAGGGCTACGTAGGATTTCCCATAAGACCGTGCGCAACCGTCGACGAGATTCTTACGCCCCATGTGCAACCCATCATGGTGAATGTCAACGACGTTTTTCAACATGACAACGCCTCTCCTCACACACCCCAACTCACCACTCTCTTCTTAAGACACCACAACATCAACGTTCTTCCCTGGCCCTCCAGATCACCAGATTTAAAACCCATCAAACATCTTTGGAACGAGTTAGACCGACGTCTGCGACGGCGACAACCTTAACCGCAGACTCTACCTCAGCTTGCATCAGCTTTGCAGGCTGAGTGGACAACCATTCCAAAGGATGTGATTCATCATCTCATCGCTTCCCTGGGCAGGAGACGTCAAGCAGTTATTGGTGGTCACCTGGGACATACTCGTTATTGACGTTGAGTGACGTTAATCTTTAACTTCTTTGGATGTTCAGCAGTAAATGTCATACAGAACTACCCCGTATAAACTTTTTAACAATTTGTCTCATATTTTGCCTTTTGCGTTTCTTTTTTTGAAGAGTATATATTAAGGGAATAACTTGGTCATAAGCTTAATCTAAAAAAATTAAAATCATAGCAAAGTTTATTTATAAACGACCTTTGCAGTTTGCTTTCCATTTAAAAAAATAAAGATTTTGAAGCAGTTCAAATCGTGAGTAATATCTTACTGACCATGTGGAAAACATGGTTCTTGAAAAAAGAAACCAACACCATTGACTTTGAATCCCTTAAAAATATTAAACATTTCAACCTTTCAATATTGTTTGAGGTTTATATCATAAACTGGGAGTAAATAACCAAGACACTTTAGAAAATACAAATTGAGTTAAATTCAATTTTCCCTTCTTTGGATATTCTCAGCAGCTCATAATGTTAACATGTAAATTTCACTTCAGATTAGCAGAATTGTCTCAGAAGAAATAGGGAGCAAACAAACACATTTCATCTTCTTATATTCTTAACAATATTTTGTTAGATTTACGATTCCTAATATTGGTACTAACAACAATGAATATGTGATTGAAACACTTTAGCATAAACTACTCTAAACTTAAAGATAGACTGTTTTATTTATTTGTTTGTACGTAATTTCGTGAAAAACTACACGAAGGGTATCTACGCTAACCATCCCTAATTTAGTAGTACAGATCATAAGGAAGGCAGCTAGTCATAACCACCCACCGCAATTTTTTTGATGAAAAAGGGTTTCGTACCCTTGACCTTTAGACTGACAATTGATCACCCTAGCCATTTGTCCATGTCTGAATAAACAGTTTTGTGTTGTTACCAATAAGCATCACGGCCGTAGTCAGGAAATATTTGTCTCTGAGACAAAGATATGAAATCTATAAGTTTGAAACCGTTTCGGTTTTTTGGCAATATTAAGCTTAATTTCTTGTTTATTCTTATGCGATTTTAATAAATAGCTGAGCTTATCTAATTTTTAAAATAAATGACTTTCTTTGAGATCTTATTATAAAATTTGAATATAATTCTCTTTTACACCGCTATCCTTCTACCAAGAACATAAAAATAATCGGATTTATACAAATTGCATGCCCAATAATGAATGAGTGATTCGGATCTTTACCAGTTTGCCACGAAATAGCTTTTTCGACCCTGATCAGAATCTGAGTGTATTGCGGGCAATCGAAACTTTTCACTTCTTCCAGCTTTGATATTTTTGTTGTCCGTTCAAGCCAGCACTATTAAAAGCTAACCATCATATCAGTGATGAATCTGTAGTGACGAAAATTCACTAACATAATTACATTACCCATCTCAGAGCTTTATACAGCTGTAAGTCCGCCGATATACCACATTACAGACATGGTGTCATATATTCTAGTGTTTGTTCAATCGGTGATGTAATTCATATGCATTCTGATTACGTAATCTGTTTAAAGAATTACTTTCAAAACTTGTAATGGTAATGAGTTTTAAGTGTCTTGTTCGAAAACCGTATTTACCGTACACTTAACTTTAATTTCCTAATTGTACATCGTGAGTACACTAACAGCAGGGAGTAGATTGATGTACTTACAATACATATTTTAAGGGAAAGAAACTGAGATTAATTTCCTGCATATGTGATTTAGTGCACATACTATTTCGTTTTCTTTTTAAAGTAAGTGACCAATTTATTTAAAAGTTTGTCTGTTAGTGTCGCTAAGATTCGCATAATTGTGCGAGAAACTGAACTTCTTTTGGGAATGAAACGTTATGTGCAGCACAGTGAAATGAGTTTTATACAGTTTGTAACTTATTTTTAATTATGTGTAAGGTAATATTAACCTTGTACATCTACATTACTTTTATAGTTTTAATATGTTTTTCGGTGAAGTGCGTGCCTATGTTATTTTCATTTAAACTCTTAACGTACTTATCGCCCTTCCAGATCTTGTTGTTTTTTTCCTTAGTTCACTTACATTGCGTTTTCCATGTTAGTTTAGAGTCTGAAAGAAGACCTGAAAATGTTGTATTCGTAGCAGTCTGGGGTTATTTGCAAGTAAATCTGGAGTTCATTTAATTTTATCGTGGGCGATAAACCTATTGCTACATCATCTCTAAATTAACAAGACAATTAGTGGCACACCACTTGCATACACGATAAAAAATATGTGATTAATTATCCCTCCCTTAGGTAGTAAATACACCGAGAAGGTGACCTCTTCATTTACTTGACGTTTTCTTATTGTCTAAACAGTTGGACAATCAGCAATAATCCCTCGTAGCAGTTCCATCTAAAACACCTCACCAAAATCTTTCTCCAGATCGAGAAAGCAAGCGACCGTGTACCTTTTATTATTGAATCATTTTTCTTTTTTATGTTTTTATATTTTACACAAAGATACACGTGGTCTATCTGCACTAGCCTTCCCTAGTTTAGCAGTGTAAAACAACGGGAATGGTAGCTAGTCACCACCATTAACTCTTGGGTTACTCTTTGACCTACAAATAGTGGGATTATTACTGTTTCAAATGGCATATATTTTGTCGCATTTAGAACGTAATTAAATATGAATATGCATTAAATGTATGGTATTTCCCAACAAGATTGATACAAAATATTTTTACCAGAAATATATTCTAATACACATAACGAAAACAATACAATTTATAATAGCGGTTATTACTAATTAGTTTTACAAATGATGGCTTATCTACAACAGTTTTACAAACAATACAGAGTCTTATATCCGGTCTAGAACTGAATGTTTGATCGGTGATCCAAGTTGTCGAAGAATAAATTAATTCTCAGATCATATTGTTACACCATGCTTAAGGTACCTAGTTCGATTCGCCTTACATTAGTTAAAGTTCACTTCTTACCGGATATTTAATGTCTTCGTGGAAATGACAACATCCTTAGTAATTCACTAAAATTTAACGGTTTGTAATGTTTGATATCTGTAAACGTTCATGGCCCAATTCTGCAATTATATCTTCCATGACGTATAGCACAATAACTGTAGCTGTTTAACAGTGCTACTCTTCTCTCATGGCATATTCTTGTTTTTACAAATCACGCGACAATTCAGAACGTTCGCTAAAATTCGCGTGGCAGCAATGCTGTCAATAACCAGATTTATATTCACACCTATAACTTTGTTGATTCTTACGCTCAAGAATTTTCTACAAATTTCTAGAAGTGGCACGACTTGTGCAATACACAGCCAGGAATATACATCACATGAAGAAAAGAAAAAGAAATCTATAATGAAGCAAGAGTAGGTACTAAAATAACAGAATAACGGTAAATCCCTTGCTGGAACAAGTTCGTAATTCTGTAAAGCTGTTATAGAAAAAGTTTGTAATTGGTAGACTCTTAGAGAACCAGTTCTCTATTCTGTGGCCTGATTGTTAGGTGCTAAGTTTGTAGACTAATGTAATCACTAAAAGATCAATTTGTTCTTCAGTTAGACTGATATACGATTGACTTATAGTTCATTAGGTCTGAATAGACGATATGATAAGTTGGTAAACCAATAGAACTCTTGTATGATAAAATCCTAGTTCAGTAAAACTGTCCTGGATTAACTATAATTCAATGCATTTTTTAGGCTGTAAGTAAATACTTTTGTTGAAATGTCAGATGATTAGTCTCTAAGTACCGTCAGAGGAAAAACATATAGTTTAGTGGAACAGTTAGAGGATCATTTCGTGATTTTATAAAACTATCAATAGAATTCTCACTCTATTAATTTGTATCTTAATAGTACCATTAGCGGATTAATTCTTCTTTCAATAAACACGTTTCACATGCATCAAAATTAACTGCTAGTTTTGACTGTCATGTGGGATTTTATTATGATTTTTTTCAGACCATTAATTTATTTCTTTGCTAAAGTATAATAAGAAACTTTTAAACTGAGATATTGAATTACATGTTGAGAATTATGGTGAAAGAAAAGTGTAGTTTTCAGCAAAATTAAAATGGTTGTTTTTAATTTTCGACAAAGCTACACAAGAACTATCTGCGCTAACCGTCACTAATTTAACAAAGTAAGACTAGAAGAAAAACAGCTTGTTGTTATCATTTACGACCAACTCTTGAACTACTTTTTTGTCCACTAAAAGGGAGATTTACAGTTGCATTATGACCCTCTCCCCAAGAGAACATGTTTGGTGTCATAGGGATCCGAACCCGGACAGAAGAATTACTTGAATATTTTGTGTCTTCGAAATACACAACCGTTTACGAGCTATAGTACCGTGTAACTATTTGGTGTTTGATACGTACTATTGTCAGAAACATTTTGATGTTTTTACAGTATTTACTATTTGTGTATGTATTTTTACAAATGAAAAAAATAGTTTTTATATTTGGCTCAATGATAGTTAAGAGACTTAAATGGGTTAAACCTGAGATAAGTCAATGTCACTAACTGCTGATAAAGATGTCATATAAGTACACATTTATTCATTTGTAAATAATTCAAAAAATTGAAAAGTTTGCCAACTGTATTAATTAACTTCGGACGTTTTACACTTTTGTCAAAAACTTCAGTGGTTTATTGTTTACCCTGCCATATTGAATGCCAAGTGCTTACACTTAAATTGAGAAGTGTCTTTTAATATCGTATAACTTGACACTGTAAACCATATCAGCGATATGTAGCAATACAAGATTTAGTGAAGTTTAAATCCCGTCAGAAATGAAGACATTGGCTATAAAAAAGATAGGAATCTGAAACTCTACCGAACTGGTTCTTGACAAAGAACTTGGAGTTATCTGGTTTGGAGTCAAATATGGTGGCGGTGTTTAATAAGTTTATTAATTATTTTATCATATTTTATAGCATGAACAAACATAAATGCTTGAAAAACTGTTTTTTCCAATGGAAATTACTTTGCTGGGAATATGAAAACGGTGAAAAAATATTAGACTGCTAGCTTAACTAGTTATAAACAAATTAACAACAGGACAAATAAATTATTTACTATTGAAAGTTCCTGGTTAACCATGAAATCACAAAGTATTTAAAAAACTCTCTGTTAGGAAGGAAGTGGCCTGTAACAGAAGATTTTACTGGAGTGTGGCTCGGTTCATAAAACTCGTCTTTTTACAATGTTCAGAGGTAAACTGTATATAATTTTGAATTATATCAATCTGTGCAATGTTTTTTCATGTTTTACTATTTTCTGCCATTTCAATACTGTAATCTAAAACACCGTTGTTTTTTTGCTTCTATGAATTTTACACTTTTTTAAATATGGACATATATGAGTTATTCCTCATAATTCTTTTTCCTTTGCGGTTTCCCAAAGTTCCATGAAGGAGACCAAGGTTCAAAGTGGTATCTTGTATTTGCTGAATCCCTTGAAGTTCACACATTGTAGCCAACATATTTCAGGTGCGTCTTCCATACTGTGTATAGATTCGTCTTTGAAAAACGTAAACCACAACCACAAATAAATTAAATATTATAGACGTTCTAAGTAAGCTACATTATTACTTTCCTGTTTAAAAGACTCATGTTAGCGTTACATGAATAGTGTTTTTAAACACATAGATGACTAAAGTTTTGTAAGCACCAAAAATACAAATAACTGCAACGGGTTGTTGTTGTTTTGAATTAAGCACAAAGCTACACAATGAGCTATCTGTGCTCTGCCCACCACGGGTAACGAAACCCGGATTTTAGTGTGTAAGACCGCAGACATAGCGCTGAGCCACTTGGGGGCAACTGCAACTGGTAACAAAAAAAACGTAAACTTATCCTTCGAGCCAATAAGAACAAAATATCGTGTTTGAAGCGCATACATTAAGCTCCACATTACCACATACCATTGCATTATTCTACCAAACCACTAGATAACAATATTTTCCATGTTAACATACTGGACCAGCAACGTTAAATATAAAAACCCGCGAACCTTATGCTTCTTTGACATTACAACTCAAGACGATCACGGTTAGATATCTCTAAGGTTTACACTTTGACCTAACGATCACAAGTAAGGAAATTACGTTCACTTAGTTTTCTAGCAGTAACGTCCAATCATTCACTTGCATTCAGTACTTCTCAGTTATACTATTGTTTCAGTTACCTCGAGTTTTCTTTATAATTTTTAAATTATTTTGAAGTATTACTTTTAATATCTACTAAAAAACTAATAAAATTAATATCTCCTCTTTAAAAAAATTCGTTTGACAGAGATAAAAAGATATTTACACCTACGTATCGGAGTTTCGTCATAGTTGAATATTAATAGACAGTGCTAGCGTTAATGCGATCACCACCTTGACTATTACCATTTTTATTTTATTTATTATTGCAAAACGTACAGTATACTTTTCGTCCTTCGTTGTAATGAAAAGATCTCCAGTATAAAGAAGAGATCTCCAGTTAGTATTTTCACCTATATTAAATATATTGACCTTGTTCTAAATTCGGCACACAGAGTGTGCTGTCATACAGAGCCTTCCAAATATAAGTGAGATTGTGACTTTATCCCCCTAATCTAGAATTCAGTTAATTTTCCAAAGAGCACAAAATTACCGAAAGAAGAATATTAGAGGCAAACATAGTTTCCGAAATCCAAATACTACCTACAGTCATTCACTTCTCACCATAAGAAAACCATAACTGTTACGTAATGTCAGTTTTATGAAAAGAATATTTCAATAGTTTTATGTTTTCATAAAGCCATAACCAATACTACATTAATGAAATATATCCAGTTAAATAGTAGTGTTCAGAAACGACAGTTCTAAATACTTCTAGAGCTTTGGGGTTTAACAGTGAATACGGCTAGAATGGCAGATGTGGGGATCATAAGTTGGTTGAGATTGATTCTGATGGAAATTGACATATGGATGTTGTTTTTTGTGTTTTTGGCAAAAGACAACATTTGTATACATATAGTTTCCAGGCATGTCAGTTACTTTCGATTTCGACATTTTATTCATCCATATATTCATCTCGTGAGCCATAACAGTTTGTAAGTAAAATTGTTATATGTTTAAATCTGCTAACCAAAATCTGGAGTTTTCTGTGTGCTTGATCAACAATCTTACTTCTTCTCTGTGAAGTTCTTCAAGATGCTAGTTTTATAACTTTAAGCCGTAAATTAAATTGCGTCTCATTTATGTTACATGCTTCGTTAGTTCTTAACAGACATAGAGAAAACTGATATCTTTCTTCACTTCCACCAGTGTTTACTTTGTTACGCATCGTAAAATTAGTTTTGTGCCTGGATCTTCCAAAATATTTCGGTAAACTAAAACAGAAAATACATTTTTAACTTAGGTTTTTTTGTAACATATTTGTTTTACTGTTTTTGAAACAATCCTTTATTCGCCCTTTTTGTTCTTTTGAAAGTAGTTTCTAAGTGTCTCTGGAAAGATGTTTATAATTTTTTTCGTGTGACCTTCGTTATTATTGTATATTAAATCGAATTTGGTAATTTCATCGAAATTTACGTCACTTGTTAAAGACTAATTATTCTTTTGTTGAAAATTTCTTGTCGCTGAAACATTAACGTTGAACTTATATGAAAAAATTAAAACCTGACTGAGCATTAGAGTTTCGACGAGATAAATTTATTTTTCTTATAGCTCGTGATGTCTGCTTTATCTTGTTCTTGTTCATCTAGCGACTCCAGAGCTAAGCCTTTCTTATCTTTAGTTCAAAAACAGACATTATTTTCATACGTAAGCGGAGAAGACAAGAAGAAAATAATTTCTTCCGATGAGTTGAAAATACTGTACTTCTTGTGCAACCAGTGTAGTAAATGAAGGAATATGTAGCCCAATAATTTTCTTAGTATTAATAAGGCATGGCCTAGCGCGTTAAGGCGTGCGCTTCGTAAACTAAGGTTCGCAAGTTCGCGCCCGAGTCGCCCCAGACATGCTCGCCCTCCTAGCCGCCGTGGGGACGTTATATGTGACGATCAATTCCACTTTACGTTGGTAAAAAAGTAGCCCAAGTGTTGGCAGTGGGTGGTGATGACTAGCTGCATTCCCTCTAGTCTTACACTGCTAAATTAGGGACGGCTAGCACAGATAGCCATCGAGTAGCTTTGTGGGAAAATTCAAAACAAACAAACAGTATTAATAAATTATGATATACAATGGTTGAATTATTGCTTCCAAAAAAGATGATGTATATAGCGAATTCTTAATAGCTGCAATTATATAACAAGTCGCAAATTTGAAATGAATATTTACTAAGTTCAGGCTGTAGAAAAAAATCCCGATACTGTTGCGAAAAAGAATCTGATGAAGAGTCTTCATTCTGCTGTTCTTCACCATCAGATGGTTCTGATTGTTCTGGAGATCCGTGTGAATTATGAGAGGACGTCTTTTCCTCATTCGATTTTTTGTCAACTAAAAAATAAGAAGTCCTTTCTCTTTTCCGCTTGGCATTCACACGACCTGTGCATTGAACACGTAAGAATAATCTTCAGTGAAATATAGACATATTCAGTAACTTTATAATATAAATCCAAACCTAAATATTTAAAATTTATAAATAAAAGTAAAATCTGACCAATACCAAATCGGTTATAATTGCAACTGGAATACATTTTATACAAAACATTTCACAAACTCATTAACTTCCGCATATACTGATTCACATTAGTTGTTATTAACAAACACACCAAACAACAACAACACGTCTTTCTTTAGCTTTGTATTTAATTCCAATCAATTAGAAACTAAACACACTGAAACGTTCTAAAATATCTACATGATTTTAATACTTTAATGTATAAAGGTAATTACCACAGTTAGAAATGTATTAACCTCTTCGATTATCAACACTTAAAACTAATATCACATATGATGAAATTACTCTGAAAACACAAAACGTTTTCACTTAACCTTTCGCGTAGCATGTGTAGCTGGTAAAATTTCAAATATCTAAATACAGATTCTACACTGGATAACACATATCTATGTAACTTTGTTGTATGCCCATGTAAATAATTCTCAGGGTGTGGGTGAGTCTTCACGTTTGAGGTTCAACACGTCTATGTAGGGGCACGTATAACATTTTAAATTTTGCATTTTGCGTAACATAGTTTTTACCACTACTTCACCCCCTGCAGGTGCAAGAAGACTCTCACCAAATTTAGTACAGAGGGTCATTCGGCCCATGAGAAGATATTTTCAAAATTTCACTCTTGCGTTTTGAATATGTTACGTTTTTGAATTTTTTTCCGCCACATGTTGATCGATTTTCATCAAATTTTGTGTGTGTAGAGGTTGATTCGGTCCTGAACAAGATACATGTAAATTGTTGTTTCACATTTTAGGGGAGATTTTTTCTTACAAATACATGAAAATCAAGAAACTTTTCATGTCCGAAGGAGGAGTACTCCAACTAGATATCAATAAATCATAACATGTGTGGCCCAAGAAATGGCTCAGTTAGTTTCAGTATTAAGTTATCTAATTTTCTGTACACACAGAAATATAAATCGCAAATATCAGTATGTCTGTCCATTTATCCCTTATCTAACTACTCCTAGTTCACCAGGTCTGTCTCTATTAAACGTTTTGAGTTGGTAGTTTGGAACAAAAAGCATGCTTTTATTTTTGACGTTAGTCTAAGTTAGATTCACAGATGACACGACGTTCTTACACAGCAACAACAGCAAAAACAAACTCAGCTGAAGTTTCTATTTCAAGAGGCACATAGAAAAAGTTGTAATGAAGTGCCATTTCTTTAGTTGTACACACATCTGATTTTAGTCCTTGACGTTTTAACTTCCACCCGGAAGACATTTTTCCAGTCAGAGATTTTCAATTAATTAACTGCATGAACGACGATGAATGAACATTAAGAGCTGGGTGTTGAAAGCGGGTAACAGAGAGCACACCTACAACCACTACTTTTTCCCACAGAGTCACTCTTACCATCGCACGGTGTTTACCACATCTTAAGTATATGCACAATAAGTTCCAATAGTTTACACAAAAGTTTTGGTGAAGCAATAATGATTACTGTAGTAGTAGGTTATTGTAAATATAAGGTGTGAAAGTTAGGACTATTTTGTTGTTTAACATTGCATCCACCTTTAAATTTTTGAAAATTCACAATCGTTACAAAATACGAGGAACTCTGTTTGTATTTAATATAAAAGTAAAGTTTGTGAAACATATAAAATTATATTCTAAGAATTTCATTTTCAAATACAATATAAAATTTTAAAGTTTCATGCAAGAGCTTTTTTCTTTCTCTGTTAATTTCAAAACAATATTATTTGCATACAAATATTATTCTTTCTTAGGTGTAACATTTTTTCTTAGTGCCAGTTTTAGATTCCTTCGAGGTATTCAATGGTAATGTTTGAGTTTATGTGTTGTATATATGAATATCTTTTATCACTGGTATAATATAAAAATACACTTTATTATCATTAATACTTCACAGCCATATAATGCGATTCACATTTTGTTCTGAATTTTATGTGACTGATATTTAAATATTTAAATTTAGATTTCATATAATCTAAATATAAGTCAGTTCTTGGCAAATAAACATAAAACGAAACTATTCCTTCAGGAATACGCGAAAACACGCTTAACTTCTTTGGAATCTGATATTTCAGAAAAAAAATGTTCAAACAATTGACATATTGAAACTTTACTGTTATACCAATTGTGAAAATACAGAAAGTATGTATGATCAAGTTGAAAATTCTTTGACTCATCATTCACAATTTTATTCTTTAATAAGTCATGATCTCGGAAACGAAAAGAAGCCCTGGAGTACGAAACGTCAGGCTATATTTTTTATCCCAAATTAGTTGCGCTTTCACCGGTCAAGCCAGTTATAACGCTTTTCTTTTCTTCTTCTCTGCAGATGTACCTGCGATTTTTTCATTTCTTATTCAACTGATAAAGGTAAAGTTAACATCTCAAACAACTAAACCAAAAAAAAGTCGCACATGGTTAAGCTCGGATATAAACTAGAAATAGGGTAAAATGTAACAGAGAAAGGGAGGAATGTGCAGAATATATTCTACACAGCAGTAATGACAAGCTATCAATTATATTTAACCTCTAACAGTAAACCTCAAGTGTGGAGTAAAATTATAAAAAAGATAAATTCAGATTAGAATAGTCTTGAAAAACAAACCTTGTATTTTAGCGTTGTAAGTCTGTAAACTTCCTACCGTCACACTATAAAAGAAAATAATTTGTTTTATTGATGTTGTTGTTTTTTAATTTTGCGAAAGCTACACGATAGCTGTCTGAGCCTGTCTTCTTTAAGTTAGCAATGTACGACTAGAAGGTAGGCAGCTAATTATCACTACCTAGACCAACTTTGGGCTACTCTTTTACCAAAGAAAAGTTGGATTGACTAATCATTTGCTTACACCAGGCCATTCAGACAAAATAAAAGAAATATAACTGAACAATACAAGAAAAACAGAAAACCACAGCTAGGTTTAATAAAATAGTATGATGTCATTAAATACACTAACTGTCACGTTCTTGTATAAAGAGAATATTAAAACTTTAACGGCCAATTTCATTAATTAATACTGTAAATTAAATTGTATTTATCAATAAAAATTTCTTAGAAACAGTATTAACTTAATTTTATTTAACTTACTTTTATAATGTGCACCTACTGCGTTCGTATACTCGCGCATATCTACACGAAAGCTATCTGGAAACGCCGTGATTAACTTTCAAATGATAAACTAGAAGCAAGGCAGGTAAGCAACTTTGTACACTGCCACATCTTATCCACGATTTTTGTTGGTGTTTTTTTTGCTTTGTTGTTTGAATAAACATTTAAACATAATCCCAAATCAGAACATGCCTCTTTTCTCGTTCATTTAACAACTTAACAATAATGTTGCACAAACAAATAAACGATTTTTAAATATTTTTAAACTTATTCTCTCTTATTTGTAATTTTTAATACTCAGCTGCCAAACCACTATCCATTAAATCTGAAACAGTTTTTGGGAAAATTTTAAATGATTTATTTTTGTTCAAATGTAAAAAAAATTCGTGTTTTCTCGCTTGAGATGGCTGATGATCGGTGCAATAGTTTCGAATACCCGGGTTTTGATATTAACCAAAAAAACATTTATTTTTCATGGAGTAAGGAAACAAGTAACACCAACACAATATGGATTTCTTTATAGAATGTCTTCCTTCATAACATTTTTAGTTTCTTCAATTATTTTTAAATGATGAGTGCAAATTAAGCTCTAAAAACTGCATAAATTGTTTAAGATTATTTTTCTTTACTTTAAACTTCAAGGAGTTTAATCAAAGACTAATTTCTACAGTAACAACAAATACCAATTGTAGTCTGTCAGTAAAAGTAGATATAGTAACAGCATATTAAACATTTTTACATGAAAAAGAAATATTATTGAAGTAAAAATTCAATTAGCTTAATTTACAAAGTTTAGAATATCTTAACAAAACGATTTCAAACATGCAAATCAAAAAATCACAATATAGCTAAAGCCATTGTGATGTGTTCCATATTTTAATTTACTTCGGATAAGTTTGCTATTTATTATATTACGTTTGTTAGTACGTTATTATTTCATAAAACCCGAAATACGTTAATAATACGTATCAAATTTATGGCATTTGGAACAATACTTTCATTTCTAAAAGAATTATATTTCAATACACAAACAGAATAAACAATATGATTTCTAACAACGGTTATTACTTATAGTTATTAAAAATCATTGTTTGTATTCAATAATTGTATAAACTTACAGACAATATTGATTGTTATATCCAGTATAAACTGAATATTTTATTGATGATCCTGGTTCACTATGACCAAATTAATTCTGCGTTTATACTGTCACACATCTCTTAAGCTACCCAGCAGGTTGATCTAAAGCCGCTGCTTAAGCTGACTTTTTCCGATGAGGTACTTAATGTCATCGTAGAAGTTACAACGCCCGAATTAGTTCACCAAAAATCAACAGTTTGTAAGGCTTGAAATTTATAAACGTTCCTGGGCCAGTTCTGTAGTTCACCGATTAACACGCGTTAATTACAATTAACGCTGGAAAAAAATGAACATATTTGGTTACGCGGTTCAATCCTTGCCTGTGGACTGCGAGATAAGACCCTGACCTCCCAATGATACCAAGACCCAAACAAATCTCATGTTAATATAGTAATAAATATCAATAAGGTTTTGCGAGCTTCTGAAAATGGGACAATTTTAACATGTTTCATATGGTAATTACCTCTGTGATGGTTATATTACGACTAATAGTTGGATGTTTTATTCATAGTGCTGCAATGATAATTATAATTCGTACTGTTTAGTGTGTGGTTTGCATGCAAAATGTATTTTTTAATCTGTAATGTAATTGTAATTCTGCATTTCAGCACTCTAATAAAGTCTTCACCTGCAATCAAATTTATTTCATTATCCTCTGTGAGAAGGATTTTTCAGACTATTGGATCACCATCTCTGTTAACTCTGAGTTATGTCTTCATTGCTAAACTCTTCAATATTGTTGTAAATATCATATAATCTATGGCTAACTGAAATATAGATTCAACAGTATCATGAAAACTCATGGTTTGAGATCTTATTAATTTAAATTCTAATTAAATTCATTTTTGAGAAAATTAATATGAAAACTATTAAAATGATGCTGGTTAGTGATAAGTAACAGCTTCGAAGTTACATTTCTGTTTACAAACTAAAGTAAGTTAATTTGTAATTTTTAATATATCTTACACTTCATTTTGAGTTTTCTAAAACTAATGTTTCTATTATCTTTAGCATGGCCCCCAGAGGTACTTCGGTAAGTCTGTATACTTGTATCGCTAGAATCCGTAATTCGATACCCGTTGTTAAACATACATATAGCTTATTGTGTAGTTTCGTGTTCAACTTTAAAAATAATAGCATTGATAAAGACAAATCTTCAAAATAGGGATATCAGAAAGGTTTCCCCTGTTGTTTTTACTAAACAAATCCGTAATACGAATGAGAGAAAATATGCAAAATCAAGATTCTCATACATTAATAAAATTCAAAACGATAATTTGAATTTATTCTTTAAAGTATTTTACACAAATAAAATTACCAAACAATTCTAATAACACATTGTTTGTTGTAATAACGTTGTAATAGCTATAAATATGCTATTCAAATGAGTTTTAGAGTTATATAAGGTTCTGGAAGTTATTTTCACAGACAATATTTTGCTATTTTTTCTGCTACAACAAGTCAACCACTTTCAAATGTTACACCACAGAAAACAATTCTGTAAATCATTCTGAGGCAATTATATTTTTCCTACTTTGTTCTAACCTTCAGTAGTGATAGATTAGAGGGAAGAAAATTAATCAAACCGCCCCATCACCAACGCCCTAACCATTGGACCAATGACTTGAATCGACCTAGGTACTGTATGATAGGTTTGCTTGGCACGGATGTGATATACATATCAAAGCGTATCTCATAATGATAAAAAAAATAACGAACTTAATGTATGCAAACCTTCCAGACAAATACATGTCATATTTAACTGAGTTATGTAATCTGTCACTTGAAACTGAATACTTTAACACGTACAGGAAAACTACAGTCATCAAAAACCTTTAATTTATAATAATAAGTAAACTATTGGATAAAATAACAGACTTCTATCCTATTTCTAAATATATCAAGATATCACCGTAAAAAAACACGTAACATTCAACAGACAACAGAGCGCTGATCACTTGGAGTAAAAATTTACAATATTCCTTTATAATAGACGGAATGGAATGCGATTTAACAAAACGTTATAAAGACAGTTTACAAGCAGACGTGTAACGATTTACTTTTAAAACAACACACATACACTCATATGTTACAACAATTTGATGAAGCGCTTCTTCAGAGCGTGTCACTAGATTCATTTGTTGCTACAAAGTTTAGACTTCTTGTGAAGAGTGACGTGTCGTATTAAATCAAATAAAAACTAAATCCATAAAATTGTATCGCTCTTTTAAAAGCAAAAAACGAAATTTTTTACAAATCAAATAAATATTATAGCCCGTAGAAGAAACACACTGATGAAGCATCTCTCCAACGTTAAAAGAAACACTTGCTACATGGCGTATACAGCTGGCTCCGTATTACATCTGTAATCACGAATATATACAATATTAATTATTTGTTTCATCTTTCTCGTTTCAGACTCGTACGTTTAGAC
Source organism: Carcinoscorpius rotundicauda (assembly GCA_011833715.1). Taxonomy (NCBI): domain Eukaryota; kingdom Metazoa; phylum Arthropoda; class Merostomata; order Xiphosura; family Limulidae; genus Carcinoscorpius; species Carcinoscorpius rotundicauda. Next base: position 38,580,258 of record CM022395.1, on the reverse strand, counting down.
ACAACATGAATATTTCAGGGTTTAACTTATGAAATTTGAGTTTACAACGAATATTCACATCTTCCTCCCACATGAAAATTCCAGGTATTGGATATACAGATCCCTACCAGTGAACACAAGTAAGAGTACAACAAACCATGACTGAAGTCAAAAAGAAATACGAAGCTAGAGGTAACGCAAACAACATTGGAATCATGAAATGCATAAGTAATATTTTTTTTGACAGAATTTCCAAATATTTTGAAAACATAACATTTCCCTGAAGCTATATTTCTCTTACTCATAGTCAAGATTCAAAAATATGAAACCAAAATATGTATTTATTTACGTGTCTAAAGATATACAGTATTAAAAAGGAAGTTTATTACAATGTATAAGCTTCAAAATTTCAATTGCAATAATGTTGGTTATCTATTAAACATGTCTTTGGTGTGGATAGCTGTATTGGATATGCTATTGGAAGAGCCCTTTATGAGGTAAATATGTACGTAATATTACGTATAAAGAAGTTAAGTTCCCGAACGTTTGTTACTTTCTAAAATTTTAAATTTGTATATTACTACTTGAAAGAAAATTTTTACACGAGATCTGTGTTCGAGTTATAAAATGTGATTTTACGCTGAAACAGATTTTTTCCTTTGTTTAAATTTTCACTTGTGAAGAACTAAAATGTAACACTTAGTCCATTCCATTACAGAGTGTTTACCACGAGCAAAGCCACATCGGTCTATCTATTAAGCATATTGAGGGGAATCGAACCCGTAATTTTAGTGTTGTAAATTCATATATTCACCACCGTACTAGCGGTGGAGCTTAATCCATTCCATTAAATAAACTTTATGCCATTCCAAGTGCTCGTTATCAACTGATACTAGTATGTTACAAGTTTCAAACAGCAATAAAAATCATTATTTGCTGTTAATTAACAATGTTATCAATAATACAAGTAATAAAACGTCAAATCCTGCACTGAAAAATTTCTAAATCTTCAAACATTTTCACATCAATATTCTTTAGTTAACACTATTTCGTGCTTCGGGAATGTCCATTGCTAACAGATAAGACACAGAAGGAATCGCATGTATACGTACTAAATATCATCTTCTTGAGTACCAACTGAATAAATAATGAAGTTATTTATAACATAAATGATAAAATGTTAAAAGATGCAAACAGAAATTTGTTATAGAAAAAACAGTAATGTTTTATTCCAAAAATTAAAAGACTAATAGTGGAATTTTTCCAACTAGTTCCTTTCATGCCAGAAATGTTTATGAGCAAATTCACTATCTTGAAAACTAATGATAACAACATTATATAACAACGAAAAACATTCTATTTATGCATAAAATTCAACTACTTAACATTTTCACAACATTAATTATTCTGGTTTTCAGGTACGAGTTTATATGTTACCATTTTTCCTCATTGTAGAGATTCTCTTGTGTTTATTTGTAATCATGTTCTTCAGCTAAAATAAACAGATGATTTAAATTATATCGCGTTATTCAGTTAAATTTTATTATAATTAACTCATTTATGTTAAACTTCACAGTTATGGAACTCAAATATGTGGTTGTGTGACTGAGTTAACACAAAAATTGGTTTTCAAAATAAACCTAATCATGTTTATAGGTTGCTTAGAACCACTTTACTTTGATTGATAAGTTTAAAAGTCATCAGTTATCAATGCGTTATTTTATAATATTTTATTTTTAACATAATCAGTTCACTTCATTTTTCTCCTTTTTTGCCAATTATGTTCAATCAGAATATGCTACCCAAGACAACAAGGGTGAAGTTTTGAAGATTATTCTGAACCCTTCTTTCATTGTTACTGTGATAAATATCTCAACAGCATTCATCATCGTAGGCTTTAATGAGGCTACCGTGGAGCCTCACATCAGACAGATACGATAAAATATATTATTTATTTGTGTTGCATGAACTGCTTAGTATCATAACGGAGACACATAATAAAAATACTGAACAGTCCAGTTCTATAACAAAATAGTTTTAATTATTTTTTCATCTTTCTGTAAACATTTCACATCTTTTTTCTAATGCTGGAATGGAAACTTCATTTGTATAGGTTATCTAAGTAATATTCTTATCATTAAGAGAAATAAATGTTTGATACAGATGTGTAAATGTGATAAATATTAATTTTAAGACACTGTTACTATAAAAATGATGACATATACAAGAAAAGCTTCACTTATTTATTTTGTACGAAGCTCTTCACAGGTTATTTCGTGTATTTTTACACAACATAGATGCAACGCCCCCAACTAGTACAGCAGTAAGTCTACCGATTTTCGATTGTAAAATCAGGGGTTTGATTTCGCTCTGTGGGCCCAGCAAATTGCCCGATGTGGCTTTGCTTTAAAAAAAACACATTGTGCAACATCGTTGTTGATTTTTTTATATTTTATTTTATACATAATTTGTCTGATAAGAATAAAATATTATGTGTCGTGAGAAGCGTATAAAGAATTTTTAAAACTAGAATACATTGTCAAACTGTAAAGCCATTGTAGAAAGTTCAGGTGGTTAGTTTAGAGCAAGGATCCAATAGTTCAGAGAAGTTAAAGTTGTTTATTATAACTACAAAGTTGATGGCTTTCTCCAGTAGGTTTTATATGGTCCTGCCACAAACAGAAATATAAATTAGGCAACTAATTTTGTTGGACATTACATACTTGTGCATTACTTCACAAACGTATATTTCAAATGACCAATGTATACAAATAATCAAACCTTCACATTTATTCTTGCATGTATGAATACAAATCCCAAGATAATAATATCAGAGAATCTGGATTATATGTGGTATCCACTTTGAAAAGAAATTGATTTGTACAATGGTTGGCTTGCTTTCTCAGAGAGTGTATATAGCTATGATAAGTTTAGGTTTACTCTGTAATAATAAATATATATCTATTGTTCAATCAAACTTGTGACACCAGGAGATCTTTTATCTTTTGAAACTAAAAGTAATGTCAGACTAAAATAAGGTATGGTGGAGTTACAATAAAATATATATACTTTTATTGAAGTATTTACTTTATTTCTATACTAGTATAGGTATAGCTGAGAATGACTGCCACACGTGACAATAATTGTGACTGCTCCTTACTGAACTGAGTTTGTTGTATTATTACATAACCACTCTATTTATTGAATTTATATTTCTAAGCGATACTTGTACGAGTTCCTGAGAATACACGCTCACTCAAAATGTATTTCGGATAGGTTTATTATGTATTTAAAGCACAGCTGTTATTTCTCTAGTCGCTGGAAACTGGATTGTGTAAAGTTACACGTGTACGTCATTATTATCATTATTCATATCACGTAATATTAAGAATTATATAACTGTATAATGCAAGGAACGCAACTCACATATTTCCCTATTTGTTATACGTCCACTGCTAAGCTGGGAAGCTGGTGCTGCAAGTATGTATTGATACACGTCTTTTGTTATTGTGTTTTGAATGTTCAATTCTTCTTTACAACTGGTGAAAATGTGTAATTTTTTTGCTATTCTTTGAATTATCCGTGTCTACTCTAGCGATGTATATAAAGTATATCTGTTTCTTACTACAGCTCAAGTGACATCCTTACTCCGTTAATTATCTAGTAATTAATAGCATAAAATTATTTCCCTTAAAACAAAATGATTGTATGTATCACAAACCATCATGTGGTATAAGACTACATTTAAACCTGAGCAATTATTTCCTGCAAACGTTAACAAGTTCATTAGATATTGAGATTAATTTTGAAGTTACGTTTTTATTTTAACTGGAATGAATATTGTCTTTTTCGTTTTTCCAAAGGCTTCTACTCTATATTACTTTGAAATAATGTCGTCTTTTCCCATGGCAACAACATATGAAACTGTGTCGGAACTTTCAAAAAGTCTCTACTCATTCTCCGAAAGAGAAAAAATAAAAACTATTCCTTCAGCAACTTGTGAGAACATGCCTAACCTGTTGGAATCCAATACTTCACAAAAAAATGTCCAAACAACTGACCTATTGAAACTTTACTCTCATACCAATTATGAAATTTCAGAAAGTTTGTATGATTCAGATGATCAATCACATTCATCTCCTTTGATAAGCCATGATCTTGAAAAGAAAAACAAGCGCTGGATTACGAAACGTCAGGCGATAATTTTATCCCAAATCAATTTCGCTTTTACCTGTCAAGCCACTTGTTACGCTCTTGTATTCTCCTTCTTCTCTAAAGAGGTACTTATGTTTTTTTTCATTTCTAATTAAATTGATAAAGGTAAAGTAAACGTTTCAGACAAGAAACCAAACACGAAAATGTCTCGCATGACTAAAACATAAACTAGGGTACAGCTTAGAAACAAGGTGAAATATAAGAAAAAAAGGGAAGAATGTGGAGAAATATATTCTACACAGCAGTAATGACAAACTATCAATTATATTTAACATCTAACAGTAAACCACAGTGTAAAGTAAAAATATAACTGAAGATAAATACAAATTAGAATAGTAGATTTAAGTAAGTGTGTTAAAACAACACTAAATCTTGTATAACAAACCTTGTATTTTAGCGTTATAAGTCCGTAAACTTGGTACTGACACACCGTAAAACAAAATGGTTTGTTGAATTGACGTTGAGTTTTTTTTCAATTTCGCTCAAACTAAACGAGAGCTAAGCCATCCGAAATTTAGCAATGTAAGACTAGAGGGAAGGAACCTTGTCATCACCATTTACAGCCAACTATTGAGCTACTCTTTTTCCCAACGAACAGTGGGATTGACTAATCACTTGGTCCTACTGGGCCAATGAGAGAAAAATGGAGAAACGAAAACTGAAAGATTCAAGGAGAAAGAGAGGGCTACAGCTAGAATGCTTAAAATAACACGATGTCATTAAATACAATAACAGTCAAGTACTTGTACAAAGATAATATCAAAATCTAAAACGTCCTTGTCATTAATTAATACTGTAAGATAAATTATATTTATCATTAAAATTTTCTTAGAAACAGTTATAACTTAATTCTTTTTACCTTACTTTTATGATGTGCACCTATTCCCTATTGGGTTCGGATATTCGCTTGATCCGACACGAAGGTTATACCCAACAGCCGTCATCTTGTCTTGTTGTCTGAATAAACATTTAAGCACAATCCCATGTCAGAATATGGTGCTGTTTTCGTTTTTTTAACAAATTAACAATATTGTTGTGTAAATACAGGAACATCTGTTTCATATTTTAAACTTATTCCTTCGGTTTGAAATTTTTGTTGGTGAAACTTGAAACATATAAATTATGTGGAAATTTCAATTGTTTCATTTATTGTTCAACTGTAAAAATATTACCGAGTTCGGTAGTTTTTGATATCTGAGTTTTGTCAATAACCAAAAAACGTTCCATTTTCAGGCAGAAAAAAAACACATGACTATAACACAGAATGGATTTTTTTATGGAGTGTTTTCCTTGATAACATTTTTACTCTCTCCAGTTATTTTCAAAATCGTGAGTACCAATTATGAACTAAAGAGTAAATTAATTATTTAAAATTATTATTATTTCTGTGGTGTAAAGTATAAGTAGTTCTGTCGTAGGCCAATTTTTATAGTTGTTGTTGTTTTGTATTAAGCACAAAGCTACACAACGGGCTATCTGTGCTCTGCCCACCACGGGTATCGAAACCCGAATTTTAGCGTGCAAGTCCGCAGACATACCGCTGAGCCACTGGGGGGCATTTTTATAGTTACCAGAATTACCAATTATAAGCTATCACTAATAACAGACCCAATAAATATAATTTCTCAGTAACATCATGCACAATGATATCAAACTTTTAACAAGAAAGAAAAATATTATTAAAGTAAATATTCAATTCTTTTAGTTATACAAAGTTTAGTACATCTTAACAAAACAATTTCAAACATGCAAATCAGCAAATTACACAATAGCCAAAGCCATCATGATGTATTTTGTTTTATTATTTATTTCGAATGAGTGTCCGATTTATTGTATCACGTTTGTTAGCACGCTTTTATTTCAAATAATCGAAAATGTTAATTTCAATCTAGAAGTTAATTATCTTTCAATATGTATCAGATTTATGGTACTTGTAACAATATTTTCCTTTTTAACACAAATATATTTTAATATACAAACACAAAATAGACAATACAATTTATAATAACGGTGATTACTAACAGTTAATACAGATGATTGTTTATACACAATAATTTTAAAAACTTACAAACAATATTATTCTTATATCCTGTATAGAACCGAATACTTTATCGATCCTCCTGTTTCACGATGACCAAATTAATTCTGAGTTGATACAGTCACACTTTGCTAAAGCCAACCAACACGATTGGCCAAACGCCGCTGATAAGTTGACTTTCACCGACGATATATTTAATGTCGTCGTAGAATTAGTAATGTCAGAAGTAATTTACGAAATTGAACAGTTTGTAATTTTGAAATCTATAAACGTTTATTTGTTGTTTAGTTTATAACAGTTTAGCAGTAATTTTACGGAATTACAACGGAAAATCAGTGGTTCAAATCCCCAATGTAGATTCAGCAGACAGCCCGCTGTGGATTATTTTCTCATAAATAGATCTTAGCCCAGCTACTTATTGTGGAAAAATGTACATAAACTAGTGGTTTTCAAACTTTTTCAGTAGACTTTCGATGATCGATGTTGATTTTTATGATTTATTTCTGATACTTTTTAATAACACATTTTGTTTCGAGTTATATGCTTATTGGGCTTACCTAGGTGCACTCTGGCGCCGAGAAGGTGCATAGCTTTTATTCTAAACTATTTATTCCAGACGATTTGGTACCTTTGAGAGACTTTTTTATATCACGATTTTATTACCCTCATTATTTGATTGGTTGAATGGCTAATTATTGTCACATCTAAAACATCTTTTCTTCACAGAGCATTTTTATCAAATATTTAATCGCCTTCTATTTAAATGTGTCTTTTAACTAAAAGAAAGTTTTATTCATTTACAGGTTCCAAAAATATCACCAAAATGTTTATTAATCTCGGGGGTATGTTTATGCGGTGGTGCTACGATATTTATTGGGTAAGTTTATCTTTCACTTTTTATTTAATTATAATAGCAATGAAGATAAATACAAAAAGATCAACGACGTTTATTTACAAAACACATAATTTCATTTGTTGAATTTCGCACAAACCTGCTCAAGGGTTATAAGTAGTAAACTAAAAAATAGCTACTTGTCAATAATGCTATCTGCCAATTCAGTATTCCAACTAATAGTTGGACTGACTTTTACATAACAGCGCCTCCCCCACCATCCAAAACGACTAGCATATTTGGTTACGCGGTTCAGTCCTTATCTCTGGATTGCGAAATAAGACACTGACCACCAGTTCAGACCAACACTCAAAGAAACCTCATATTAATACAGTAATATACATCAATAACATGAAGTTTTGCGAGATTTTCAAAATGGTACAATTTTAACATAATTAATTTCGGCAATTATCAATCTAATGGTTATTTAAATTGTATTGTATACGATTATGAAAATGCAAATAAACAGCTCACGTACCACCCTGGACATTATGAAACACCACGGATGGAATATATCATAATTATATTTTAACATTATTTAGCGTTTCATATGTAGGGTGATGACACCAGCTTTCTATTGCTTTAATAAAGAGATTAAAGTACTTGCAATATATCATAATTTAGCTGATAAATTTGTATTGTTAGAAAGCTATATTCTTTGGTTAAACACCAAAGTTAAAAAAACAAAGAGATTTTTATTTTTTAAAGATATGGTTGCAGCTCTCGTTACAATTACACCCAGCTGCTGTTATTAGTTTTAACAATCATTGGATCGTAGCTCAAATGTTAAAAGTGGTTGGCCTGGCATGGCCAAGCGCGTAAGGCGTGTGACTCGTAATCCGAGGATCGCAGGTTCGCGCCTGCATCGCGCTAAACATGCTCGCCCTCCCAGCCGTGGAGGCGTATAATGTGACGGTCAATCCCACTATTCGTTGGTAAAAGAGTAGCCCAAGAGTTGGCGGTGGGTGGTGATGACTAGCTGCCTTCCCTCTAGTCTTACACTGCTAAATTAGGGACGGCTAGCACAGATAGCCCTCGAGTAGATTTGAGCGAAATTCCAAAAAAAACAAAACAAATACAAGTGGTTATTGTTGGTTAACTGCTTTTAGTCTAATCTAACAATTGAAAATTAATAACACAGAAAGTCCACCCAAAACAGCAAGGGACCGCCTACGTTATACGTTTAGTGCTACAAGTCCTAACTCTTCAGAAATTATCTTTCATGTACACGTTGAAAAACCGGAGTATGATGCAAACACTTAAATGTTCTTTAGTTTTCAGATTCTCAACAACCGTACATAAGGCGTTATGTATCACATTGTGTTTATTTCTGTCATAACGCTTTAATCCTCTTGAATGTAAAAAAAAAAATTAATAATTAATTAGAAATACTTTTAGTGTATGACTTTTTGTTTCTGGCAGTTACGGTAAATAACCATCAATGTTTTATCAAAAACATTCAAAAGTATCAGATAAGATAACTTTAAAATAAGAAACAAACAAACATAAAGCAGATTATTTTCGAATACACATCCTCATTTTAGTTACTTTACAAAATTCAGCCATTTGAAAAATGTTAGTGATTGAGGAAAAAAATGTTAATTTTCGACCAAATCTTTGAATAAAAAACTATTGTTAGAAAATTTTGTAAAGAATGTAAATTAAATGTACAATAATAACTTGGCAAAATATGAGCATTATGTTGACATCAAACCGTATAACACTGGTAATATCTTGATGAGTTGATCTTAGTTCTGCGAGGAAAGCTCGTACTGTTTCTTGTTCGAATTATATACAAAATTTATTATCTTAATTTATTATGTAATCCTGCATTTCAGTACTCTAATAAAGTCTCCATCTGATGTCACATTCCTTATATTATCCTTTGTTGGAAGGATAGTTCAGGCTATCGGATCAGCATCTCTGTACACACTGGGCTATGTCTTCATTGCCAACGAATTTACTGAATATCGTTCAACAGCTTTGGTGAGATGAATTTCTTTTCAGAATCTCTCCTCTACAATATTATTGTAAACAGTATATAATTTATTATAAACTGTTATTTTGAAAAATATAGCCCCACAAGTATCATGAAAACTAGATATCTGAGATCTTTTTAACTTAACTTCTGATTAAATTGATTTTTGAGAAAACGGATATATAAACTATCAAGATGATGTTGGTTAATGATAAGTGATAGCTTCGAAGTTACACTTCTGTTCACAAACTAAATTATTTTAATTTCTAATGTTTAATACATTTTAGACTTATTTTTTAGTTTAATAACATTAATGATTTCATTAACTTTAGCACGGCCCCAGAGGTACAGTTATGTCTGCATTCTTAGAACTATAAAATCCGTAATTCGATACCTGTTGTTAGAAGGTACACATGCCCTATTGTGTAGCATTTTGCTAAACATCAAAAGAATAACTCTTCAAATCAATACACTAGTTTATCAGTAGATTTTACTATTCGGCAGCTTACCGAGAGAAGTAGAAAGTTTCTCAGTAAAAAATGAATACCTTCTTTAAGACGTACACTTGATAATATCTGTGTAACATGATATAACAAAAACCTTCATAAATACACATCATTATTTAAGTTTAATCTCAACTGCACCCAACTTTCTGTACATAAAGTTGTAAATTTATATCCTCTGTATTCTGGAACTCGCACCTGAACAACAAGTCTGGAAAAGTACAGATAAAGTTGTCATAATTTAGTTCTACCACTCTCTGAAGTTTGGGTCTTCTCTGGATACCAAAAACTATTCCCCATTTTATATACTATACAAACCGCAAAAAGAAAATATACAAAGTAATGATTCTTAAAAGTAATAAAATTGAAAACGAAAGTCTGAATTCGTTCTTTAAAGTATTTCAAACAAATTAAACTGAAAATTACCAACCAGTTTTAATAACACAATCTCTTTTGTAGTAACGATAAAATAGCGATACATCTACTATTTAAATGAGTTTTAGTGTTGTATAAGATTTTGGAAGGTGGTTTGATAGAGAATATTTTGCTATTTTTTTCTGCTATAACAAAATAACCACTTTCAAATGTTACACCTCAGAAAACAATTCAGTAAATATTTCTGAGGCAATTATAATTTGTTTTTCTTATTTGTTCTAACCTTCAGTAGTGATAGATTAGAGGGAAGAAAATTAATCAAAACCGCCCCAATCACTCGACTCGTACATTACCAGCCCAACGACATAACCATCGGACTTATGACTTGAATCGACCAAGGTACTGTATGATAGGTTTGCCTGGCAGGGTTGTAATATACATATCAATGCGTATCTCATAATGATAAACAAAAGAATCGGGTAAAGACTCAATAACGAATTCAATAAATGCAAACCTTCCAGACAAGTATGTATGATACTTGACTGAGTTATGTTATCTATCACTTAAAACAGGATATCTTACCACGTACTGGAAAACTACCGTTGTCCCAGACATAACAAAATCAAAATCTCGTTACAAAACACCTCCAATTCAAATTAATAAGTCTGGTTAATTCTACGGGTAAACTAATGGATAAAATAACAGGCTTCTCTTCTATTTCGAAACACATCAAGATATCACCGACATACAAAACGTAACACACCATTGACAACAGAGCGCTGATCACTTAAGAGGGAAAGAAATAATATTCCTTCACAAAAGACAGTCTGTAATGCGATTTAACAAAACGTTATGTGTGTTTGTGTGTTTTCTTACAGCAAAGCCATATCGAGGTATCTTATGAGCCCATCAAGTGGAATTGAACCCCTGATTTTAGCGTTATAAATCCGAAAACATACCGCTTTACTAGCGGGGGGCAACAAAACGTTATCAAGACAGTTTACAGGCAGACGTCTGACGACTTACTTATCAAACAACTCGCGTTCACTCGTATGTCACAATAAGCTGATGAAGAGACTCTTTGGAGTGCGTCACTAGATCTATTTGTTGCTACAAACAAAGTATAAACTTCTCCTAACTAAATAAAGATCTGGAGTAACAAGTGACGTGTAGCATTAAATGGAGTCAAAACCCAAGCCATTAAATTCCTTCGCTGTTTTAAAAAAAAAACACGAACATTTCAGAAACCAAATAAATACTTTCGCCAGGTGAAGAAATACACTGATGCAGCAACTTCCAACCTTAGCAGAAATACCTGGCTCCGTATTATATCTGTAATCACGAACACATAGACACGATCTGAATAGAATATTCAGAGTTTAACTAATGAAATTGGGGTTCACTCGGGACGTTCACGTTTTCCTCCCACACGAATATTCTGGATATTGGACACATGCGTGAGAGTAAAAGTAATCTTGACTGAAGTTAAAAAGAAATACGTAGCTAGAGCTAATGCAAACAACATTGGAATATGAAATGTATAAGTGATTTTTTTCTTTACAAAGTTTAAAACTGTTTCTAAAACTTAACATTTCTCGGTAAGCTATATTTCTCTAACTTAGCAGTCAAGATTCAAAAAAAGTGAAACCAAATTATGTATTATATTTACATGTCTTAAAATATGCAATATTAAAAAGGAAGTTCATTATGATGTCTAAGCCTGAAAATTTGAACTTCAATAATGTTGCTTCCACTTTTAAAGGCCTCCAGTGAAGTGTTCTATGGTTTGGGTGTTACAATTGGACCAGCTATTGGAGGCGCCCTCTATGAGGTAAATATGTTTCTAGTATTATGTGTAAAATAAGTTAAATTACCTTGCCTTTGTGACTTTTTTAAATCGCAGACTTGGATATGACAACTTTTATGACAAATTTGCACGTTACTTCTTTGTTCGAGTTATAAAATGTAGTTCTATGCTTAAACAGACATTTTCCCCTGTTTATCTAAATTATCACAAGTCAAGAATTGAAATGAAACTTAAACCATTCCACTAAATAAGCTTTATGGCATCCCAAATTTATGTTTTCAACCAATACTATTACTTAACAAGTTTCAATTAGATATGGAAAATCATTATTTACTGTTAATTAATAAAGTTATCAATTCTATTAATGATTAAACGTCAAATCCTGGTATAGAAAAGTGTCCAAATCTTCACACACTTTCACATCAATCTTCTTTAGTTTCCAACAATATAATGCACACTATTTCGTGCTTAAGGATTGTCTAGTATTGACAGCTGAGGTACAGTAAAAATCGAATAGATACATATTAAACACCATGTTCTTGAGTTGCAGCTAAATAATTAATACAATTATTAATAATATAAATGATGAAAAATCAAAATTCATTAAAAGAAACTTCTTATAGAAATATTTATAGTATTTAATTCGGAAAAATTAAAAACTAATAAAGAAATTATTCCCATTAGATCCTTTCGGGTCATTATCTTGGAAATTAATGATAATAATATCACAGAACTTATACAAATAAACTAGTAAAGTTATTTACAATATTAGAACCAGTTATTCTGGATTTCAGGTTGGAGGTTATATGCTACCATTTTTCCTCATTGGAGGGATTCACTTGTGTTTATCTGCAACCATGTTCTTCTTGTTACCAGAAACAGGTAATATAAATTAAGCTCCGCTATCTGTTTAAATTTTATTATATTCAACTCAACCTGTGTTAAAATTCTGTGTTATGATATTCTAATTGATGGTCGTTTGATTAAGTTAATACGTAAATTGTTTTTCAAAATAAATGTAATCGTCTTTATTGGTTGCTTAGAACCAGTTTCGTTTGATTAAAAAGATTTTAAAAAAATTCAGTTATCAATACGTTATTTCATAATATTTTATTTGTAACATAATCAGTTACACTTCATTTTCTCTTTTTTTGCCACTTATGTTCAATCAGAATATGCTACCCAAGACAACAAAGGTGAAGTTTTGAAGATTATTCTGAACCCTTCTTTTATTGTGGCAATGATGAATACCTTAACAGGCTTCATTATCGTGATCTTTAATGAGACGACCTTGGAGCCTCACATCAGGCAGGTACGTTAAATACAGTTGTTTGTTTGTGATCCATGAATTGCTTGATACCATAGTTTAGACATCGTGCTGAAAATATCAAACAGTCATGTCGCATTACATAACTGGTTTACATTATCATAAGTTAGATTTTATTTTTCTATCGCAATTTTAAATTTTCCAATGACATAGCAAGTAAATTAATGATTATTTCAACTGAGCGCTTCGTGACTCAAAAAAGCTGTACACTAACTTCTTATTTGTTTGTTTTTCTTGCGAAACGTTACACATTAAGCTACTTGCGATAGTCTACCGAAGATAATCGAGCCTGGAATTTCTTTACTATTTTGTATTTAAATATAAAAGTAAAAACAAAATGGTCCAGTCTATTTAATTTCAACTCTCGATTTAGTTGGAATTTGCAAACTTGTTTTCAACATTAATTGATAAAAAAGGGGATCTGACTATTCACAAAATATATTTTGATGTCAAATTTTACAAAGGATTTATATCGATATACAGATATTACATTTCGAACATATATCGGAACCTTAATACCACTGAGCGCCCACTAGTGTAATATCAAAGTAAAATATAAACATTTAATATTTATAACTAAATAGATATGGAAAATAAATAGATATTAAAATATACTTAAAGTTCCGTGTCTCAAGAGATCAAATAGTATATTATCGAAAACAAGTTTTAACATTCTTTGAAGCATTGTGTGTTTATTTCGTGTAGTTTGGTCTAGCACCATCGGCTGTTGGACTAATATTTATTGTTTCTGGTGGAATGTATTCTGTTGGATCTCTTACTTGGGGATATATTCATGACAAAACTGTGAGTATATCAGATTAACCTAATTATTACACTTATACACATAAATATGTTTTATAAAGATGTATTATTGTACTCAAATTAAAAAGTGATCACTCTGTTTGAATAAAAAGACAAGAGCATTTCATTGACGTTTATATTTAGTTCTCATAAAATAAATTTACCAACTGAAACGCCAACTAAAATAAAAGTACAATAGGCAACAAATCTTTACTAAATTAAACAAACATATCCTGAACTTTTGTTGTTGTTTTCAGCCTGATTCTTTCTTTCCATTATACATAACCAACAGTGTCGCCATAATGAGTTTATTATTAATTGGACCAGCACCTTTTCTTCCTGTGAAAATGTAAGTTTAATCTTACGTTATACATTATTTCTGCCACGTGTTTTCATATCTCAGATTATTTTTTTCCAAACTTATAGTTTCTCTATGTAGCCCGGAAAATACATTTCAAGGTTTTGATATATCTCAAGTTCTATGTCCTCTTCACTCATATTTTGTCTTTAAAGCATGATCTTTATATTACTCATTCATCAACTTTAAAGTAGGAGATATATGTAAAGACTTCTTTTAGAATACATCTAAACTTATCCTTAAGAAATCTATTGAGTTGTTGTTGTTTTGAATTCAGCACAAAGCTACACAATGGGCTATCTATGCTCTGCCCACCACGGATATCGAAACCCGGATTTTAGCGTTTAAGTCCGCAGACATACCGCTGAGCGACTGGGGGGCCAAATCTATTGAGAAATAATATAAATGAACAAATAGAAAGTAATTTAATAAAAAACTGTTGTAATAACACAGAAATTTGTTTGTAGTTGAGCACACAGCTACACAATCTACAGAAGGTAAACAAGGTCTATCTGTGGTCTTCCATCCACTGGTAGAGTTGTAATTCCTAGAAATTCTGCTCGGACGCTGGGGGTTAATGGGTGAGGGTACAAATAATATATTATTCTTAAGCAACTTTTCAAATTTGAAAACACAAATGCACTTTGTTATAACTTCCTTTGCAAATACTAATTATTCGTCAACTGAAAAATAACGTTTAAAAATTTTGGAGATTATTTATTTTATCTTTATTTGGGATTAAATACAAGAAACGTTGACTGAGATTGGCAACAATCACAAAACTTGGTGACAGGTGTTATCAATTTCAAAGACTTATCACGTATTTGCAGATATGAATATGCTGTCTTACAGTTTCTTCATAAACATCTGAGAAATATTGTTAGAAATATCTTGTTTCATTACTCACCAAAAACAATCAAGTTTTTAAACCATCTTTTGACGTTTCAGTTTATTATATTAATCATATAATGTTAGTGATATTCGTAACGGAATATTATACATTACTGTAATTTTTCCACAGGAATATTGCGTGCCATGATATCATTTCACCACAATTACTGTTTCAATCTTCCTGTAATAACGGATCACACTCTGTATATTTTTGTCGGAAGTATGACGCCGTGTTTATATTATATCATTGGCACTATTGGGTGTAAATATCCCGGAAAATATGTTGATCTTCAACTAATGCTTCAGGGCCACCTAAACTGTTGTTTGTGTACAATTTGAACTTTTCTTTTAACTTCAAAGAGTACGTGTCTCCAACTCTACTGATATTACTGTTTGTTCTCTCTGTATAATAACTTACTTTAGGAGGTTGATTTATGAAAGATACGGTAAATGTACGTGCATTTTACGTTAATATCAAATAATGTGTTCTTGTGCTTAACTACATGCTATTTTGGGACATTTAGCAGCATCAGAAAAAACTTTCGATTTACAATAAACTAGCGCACTAGTTACGGAATGTCGCTACTATTATATTTATCGTTAATACGTTGTCTCTAATATAAATGTAAAAGTTTCCAACAAAACGTACAATTAAAACTAAGATAACACAACGATATTGTAAACTTATAAATATTCCAAAAATATGCCATATTTAATAGCTTTGAAATGCTGATTGGCTTTGATTTTTATGAGAAGTTGGTGTGTATACCGCACCTTTATAAAGACATTTTGACTATATTTAACTTATGTCAAGAATTACAGAGATAGTATAAATAATGCCAAAAAGTCATAGCGTATACCGGTAGCCTAAATCACCTGATATGCCATATTCATTCGATACTTCTATCTTCTAAAATATGACCAGGTGGGTTTGGGCGTTTAACTCGTATTCTGATGGTCGCGGGTTCCAATCTCTATCCCACCAGACATGCTTGCCCTTTCAACCGTGGAAACATCATGATGTGACTGTCAATCACACTATTCGTTGGTAAAAAAAGTTGCCCAAGAGTTGGTGGTGGGTGGTGATGACTGGTGCCTTCCCTCTAGTCTCAAACT
The DNA here is from genome assembly GCA_011833715.1 of Carcinoscorpius rotundicauda. NCBI lineage: Eukaryota > Metazoa > Arthropoda > Merostomata > Xiphosura > Limulidae > Carcinoscorpius > Carcinoscorpius rotundicauda. Next base: position 38,563,978 of record CM022395.1, on the reverse strand, counting down.
GCTAGATTAGGGATGCAGATAGCGCTCGAGTAGCTTTGCGCGAAATTCAAAACAAACAAACTAACTGCGTATTACTACAATATCTATGTCAAATATCATTAGTTTACTTTGATAATTAAATAATCTGTAACACAAAATAAGTTGTACTTTATTTTTATTTCTCGATCAATTATTCTTCGAAAGTTACTAATTGTTAATAATTTTTAACGTTTTAAAAGTACGACTGTTAATATCGATATTATTCACATTAAACACCAAAATTTACAATGTTTTCAAAGATCCTTAAATATAGCATTTGATAATAACACGAATGATATCTCTGAATAAATAAAACCTTGTTGTGTAAATAAAAAAATATTTCAAATCATCATATATATATATATATATATTTCTTTATTACTGTAAAAGTAGAAAAGGGTAATAAAATGTGCTTTATAGGAAAGTGAACTCGAAAGGAAAACATTTTTCCAGTTTTGTTTTTATGTATTTCATTTTACACTTTAAGTACGTTGATAACATAAAAAATCATATATGGTGCACATTCTCAGGACTCATTTACCATGAGTGCAAAATTTCAATTATGTAGGTTTTTTCCCCTTTTGAACCTATGGTGGTCACATACATCGAGCCACACCCTTTTATAATAATCGACAACACAAATGTTTTTATATCATACGAAGTTATTTTGGTGGCAATAAGATAGCTTAGTAGAATGATTTTGAACATTAAATATAGTTATATTATTCACCTTTGAACAGATGACAACAATAGTTTAAGCCTTGACGTTGAAAAATATTATAATATGGAAAGAAATATGCAACTAAATGAATTCCTTCTGTGCATAGAAGATGAGTCCCACTAAATCATTCAAAATTCTGAATAAACTTCAGAAATGATTTTTTTTTCATTCCTCCGATGTTAACTTAAAAAAGTTACGATACGGGAAATGTATATGTCTATAGTTTATATTGAAAGAAATATTGTTATATATGAAGTGGTAACCATGGAATCTGCTTTCGAAACAGTCAAGCCATGCCTATCAGGTATTATAGCGATACGAAATTTCGAAATTCGGAAATATTAACTTCGGGTTAACAGATATATCACTAGGAGCTGGCACAAGTGATCAGTACCCAAATTATATTTCACAATGCCCTGAATTCATCAAAATCAGAACTGAAAATCCCAGATAATATCTTAGATCGATGAAAATACCCAAAAGTTCTGGAACACAGCGGAAAGATGTTTGGCGGCTGTCAATAAAATTATTAGTTTGCTTTCTGTATGTAATTTCACTTTAAGTATGTGAGTATTTAAATTTGCATAGTTCATCACATTTCTACATAATTTTATTTTGTGTTTTGCAAAATGTTGAAATACATAATTATTTTAGAGAATCAGTTTTCCCGAATCTTTTAAGCATTACGTTATGATGTTAGATACGTATATCACATTAAACTTAAGTGTCTAGACAAACAAAGTGAAGTAAATATGTAATTAATAATTATATTTTAGTCATAAAAAGACACATTTAAATCATATTTTCTCATTAAATAAAAACAACATTAGATATTGGCTCAATAAAAAAACGATACAGAAAATGTGGGCTTCTATAATTTATGTGATTGTAGAAAAAAGGTTAAGATATACAAGGTTCACTCATCTAAAATTCTGGGAACACAGCGTACTTACAAGTACATTTCATTTTTGGGTTTTCTCTGAATACTTAACTGTTGTTATATTCCTTAATATTTATAGAGGATTTTTAGTAACATACTCTCCAGTAAAAAAAATAAAAAAAAAATGCATTTTTTATTTTTTATTTTTTACTGAATGTACATACGTTTATTACTTTTAATGAAACGTCAGTCTATATTATAATTTATCTCGGTCGACTCTCCAATTTATTATGATACGTACACAACGTTTCATAATTTCAAATATCCGGAAATTTTATGTTTTATTTACATATTAATTAAATGTCAATGCTTATCAAATTTGTGATGTTTTTCCACAAAATTCATACACACAGTTTTCCTTATTAACAAAAATATATTTTAATACATGCAACAGCATTACAGTTTATAATAACAGTAACTAGAAATAATTGCGCCCCGTCATTGCCAAACGCGTAAGGCGCGCGACTCCTAATCCGAGCGTAGCCCTCGAGTAGCTTTGTGCGAAATTCCAAAACAAACAAACAAGAAATAATTATTAAATAAAAATTTTCTTTAAACTCATAACAATATTCTGCCTTTTTTCTAGTATGGAACTGAATATTTCACCAATGTTCGAGGTCCAGAAAAAGAAAACTAATTTTGTGATACATCACTTGATGGGAATACCAGTTAGCTCTGTTCTTCACACATGACATTTTCCCAATGATAGAATCTAATGTCATCGTAGAAAAACTAACGTCCGAACTGAATTTCCTGAAGATTGTATGGTTCGAAATCTATAAACGTTCATGGTCAAATATCTGTGGCATTCCGATTAATAAGATTTTGTCACAATTATAACTTCCAAGGTTTATAGTATACTGGTTTACGTCACCAAAAAGTATTCTATTACTATCTTCTCGACGCATCGAATTGAAAAATTTAAGGCGACGTTTTCAAAAGCTCAACAATAGTAAAAGATATGCTTTGTTTTTGTAAATATATTGTTGATTCTTACTCTCAAGAATCTTCAACATATTGAGAAAACAGGCAGTACTTCTTCAATACATATTTAACAATATATGTTAATGCAATAAACTGAAACAAACGTAGTTATTAAAAAAAAGTTTAACAGTAATTCTATTATAGATCGAAAATCTAGTATAAAGTACAACCATCTTTTTGTGCCACTGTCTCTTTGTAATTTTTATAAAAATATTCATTCTAACAATGAACCATTTAATACTTACAGTACCCTCTGGTTTGTAATAATTGCCCAAGTTCTTCTCGGAATCGGAACTGGAGGAAAAGTAATTATGGGATTCAACTATGCCTTGAGATCAACCTTGTAAGTCATATATATAAAATGTTAAGTATAACAAATACCAAATACATGAAAGTGATGCTGTTAAAGAACAAGTACAAATAATATATGTGAAATATGTAACAGGTAGTGAGAATCTTGCTTGTTTGTTTTGGAACAGTTCTCATTGTAGAAAGTACTTGTAATTTTACGACCTTCACAACAAACTAGAGTGTTTTTTATCACAAAAGTGGGTGTGTTTTTCCTTGTTGTAATCCTTTTCATTTTATACATTCTATAATTGCTTGTGAAATTTTATCAGGTAAACTAAGTTTTTTTTGGAATTTTTAAAGTTTTATATTGTATTTTGACCTGGATAATTACGGTATATAGTTCAATTTTTTTGTTATTTTGAAATAAGCACAAAGCTACTCAATGGGCTATCGGTGCTATGCCCACCACGGGTATCGAAACCCAGATTTTAGCGTGCAAGTCCGCAGACATACTGCTGAGCCACTGAGGGGCAATTTTTTTAAGACTATACTTTGATGACGAAACAAAAGTGAGTGAGTAAAACGCATTTATTGACCAGAATACGTTCATATTATTACATTTAACAAGTGCTGCCAAACATAGATAATAAATAGTAAACAAATACGTAATTTACTCCTCTTTTTCAGATCTCGTGGGTTCCCAAATAACGTCATTACCTTAACGATTGTTTCGGGTCTCTCTCACAGTGTAGCTTCTTTTGGGTAGGTGTTCGTAGAAATAATATATTTAGCTAAAAATTTCTAATTCAAAGGACCAGTTGTTATTCGAATTTAATGTATTAAAGTTTAATATAATATGTACTTTTCTTCACGTAGGTGTTTTATTGGACCATCTCTTGGAGGGGCGCTTTTGGAGCAAATGGGTTATGAAAATGCAACAATGGTTTTCTTGGGGTTTGAATTGACAGTAGTAAGATGATTTGTTTCTTTGAGTAAGAAATAAGTCAATTTGTATATGCCACTTTAAAGCGTATATAGCAAACTCAGAAATCGCTGTATGTTTTATATACTCTCACAAAGAACAACAAAAGAACTTAATTCCTCGAATTATATATTCATAATTGAATTTCTGAAAACTCTAATTCATAGAATAACTTGTTAGAAACTAAATAACTGTTTATGTATTTTGTATATGTTACAAGTAAAAAGCTTATAATAGTTTCCATCATTATCTAATATTGTTTAGATGGCGATAACTGTCCTACATGTACTGTGGAAAAAACTTGTCAGAGTTCTTAAAGAAACGCAAGAATTGTAACGTGGGACGGTTCTTGGGTGGTACGATTCTCTATAGGTAAGATCCCAATGTTTAACTTGTATTATGATGCTGTTTAATGCTAAAATATAACTAAGTCTTTTCAAACGTTGAATTTCATGTCTACAATGTATTGAGATAGCAGTTCTTTATATTCTGTTATGAAATAATACATTCTTTAATGTAGGTACACTGTAGTAACAACATTTCTATTAAATGCTTTTTACTTACACTTCTTAAGAGTATAAATGTACACTGCGTTCTTGCTAACAAATTAATATATATATATTCGAAACAAGTATAACGAATGTACAACAACATCATTACACTGTTGAGATAATATGGATATCATAACCAATATATGATTTTCTTCTTCTCACGGCCCGGTATGGCCAAGCGCGTTAAGGCGTGCGACTCGTATACTGATCCCCGTCGCGCCAAACATGCTCGCCCTCCCGGCCGCGGGAGCGCTATAATGTGACGGTCAATTCCACCATTCGTTGGTAAAAGAGTAGCCCAAGACCGGCTGAAGTTTGCCAGAAAGAATGTAGTCAAAAACAAGGACTTCTGGAAGATGTTGTTTTTGAATTTCGCACAAAGCTACTCGAGGGCTATCTGTACCAGCCGTCCCTAATTTAGCAACGTAAGACTAGAGGGAAAGCAGCTAGTCATCACCAACCACCGCCAACTCTTGGACTACTCTTTTACCAACGATGAGTGGGATTGACCGTCAAATTATAACGCCCCCACGGCTGGGAGGGCGAGCATGTTTGGCGCGACTTGGGCGCGAACCCGTGACCCTCAGATTATGAAGCGCACGCCTTAACGCCATGCAGGGCCCAGGACGTCTGGAATAATGTTCTTTGGACACATGAGTGAATAATTTGGACACCAGAACAGAAAACATGTTTGGTGTAAACAAAATACAGCATTGCAGAAAAAGAACCTCATACCAAGTGTAAAGCATGGAGGTGAAAGTGTCATGGTTTGGGGCTGCTTTGCTGCAGCAGAACTTGGCTAGCTCACAATCAGAGAATCCACCATGAATTCTACTGTGTATCAGAGGGTGCTTGAGGAACAAATGAGACCATGTGTAGGAAAATTAATGCTGAAGCGGACCTGTACCCTGCAACACAACAATGACCCAAAACATCTCAATAAATTCACCAAGAACTGGCTGAAAACTAAGAAATGGAGAGTCCTGGAATGGCCGAGTCAAAGCTCAGATCTTAATCCCATAAAGATGCTGTGGGGTGACTTGAAACTAGCTGTACATGCAAAAAAAACCTCAAACATCTCACAGATGAAATAATTTTGCATTGAGGGGTGGGGCAAACTTTTTCAGACTGATGTCAGAGACTGATAGATGGCTATTAAAAGCGTCTCACTGCAGTTATTTCAGCCAAAGGGGTAAAACTAGCTATTTGGGGGTAGGGTGTCCTCACTTTTTCCTCAGTTAGAAAATGCATTTTTGAAGAATTACATTTACAGAAGATCTTTAAAAGTCTTTTCTTCAGTTTCAATTGTTTAGTTATATTTTTCTAATCTCTCAGTATTGTTTAAATTGAGATTAAACATCTATATATCAAAAAATGGTACAAAAATAAACAGGCTTTTATAGGGTGTCCCAATCTTTTCACATGACTGTAGGAACTTTTCTAAAATTATTTCAAAAAAAGATATATAAAAATTAAAGTAAATATTTATTATTATATTATGAGATGTATTTAAGTAACTAAATATTACAATACGTTTATTTTTAATGAACGATATTCATATAACACGTTCATTTATTTAGTAATGTGATTGAAATAATGATTTCGATAATTATGCGGTATCTAAGAACATTATGTGATAAACTCGAATTACTTGTAAAACAGAGTAGTGCGTATTAGAAAATTATTATCATATTAAAGCTATTATTTTCTACAATGGCTAAGATATTTAACTCTTTTTTAACATTAACTTTACAATTAAAAATCATCATTTACTTTTGAATGGAATCAATATTTATCTTTTTGTTTTTCTTCAAACTTCAACTTTACAAGATTTTGCAATAATCACGTATCTTAATGTGTCAACAATACACCCAACTCTATCGAATTTTCCTAAAAATCGTTCTTTTTCCACAACAGCAGTGAAAAACAGAAATTCTTCTTTTAGCAATATGTCTGAAGTTGATATCTGGTGCTGCTAAATGTCTTTAAAACTGCGTACAGTTAGGTGTAAGGACAAGTCTATCTGGCATGCATTATTTGGTTTTAACGTTTAATGTATGTATATTGTATAATGTATATACTAGGAGGCATTCTCATCCAGTGGCATGGCCAAGCGTGTTATGGCGTGCGACACAAAATCCGAGGGTTGCCGGTTCGAATCCCGATCACATCAAATATGCTTCTGTTTTAGCCGTGGGGCGTTATAATGTGACAGTCAATCCCTCTATTCGTTGGTAAAAGAGTAGCCCAAGAGTTGGCGGTGGGTGGTGATGACTAGCTGCCTTCCATCTTGTCTTACACTGCTAAATTAAAGACGGCTAGCACAGATAGCCTCCGAGTAGTTTGGGCAAAATTTAAAAACAAGCAAACAAACAATCATCCAGTGGTGTCACTTATGTACACAGAAATGATATCACGCAGACTTATCACAAGTACATACAGAACATAATTGGATATTCCAGGAAGATATCGATCTCAAACTTCCATCAACTGTGGTCTTTGTGAAGGAAAAGATAACTATGAAACAATGACTCGAAATGCATGACATTCTGGTAAAATATGACTAAAAAGATTATACGAGCTAATAAAAGGTCAAAAGATGACCAAACCATTTACCTGATTTTTGGCGAGTAATAACACAAGATATTCGTAACAATATTTTTCAATCGTACATTAGTAAACTGGCTGGCAGCATATTTATAACTACCAGTACCTGATATGTCTTTAAAATTGATGACACCTTTTACCATGTTTTATTACTGTTGTTTATCACAGCCAACTTTTGTTTATTATCAAATAAAGTTAGAATATAACATGTGATTTAAAAGTTCTGAGTGTAAGTTATCAGCTGCTCAATAATTAGTTTTAAAGTTGATACAACTTCAGAAGATGTACTTTTGTTATAAAATTAATGACAGTTGATGGAAGTTCTAAATGCCTCAATCATTTTTGTGTGATATACTATAACACATTTATTAAATTACTCTATATGATTTCTTTCACTGAAGAAAGAAGTTTTTAAATACATCTTACACATGAACCATAAAGATTATGGTGCGATATAGCGTCGGATTATAAATTAAAAAGTATTACGTCTAAAGCTATATCTAAATCTCTATATTTATTTCTTGGGCTCATAGAAAGGAAAATAAAGAAAAAACTGAAGTATGAAAATGCATGACAGTAATAATACACAACGTGAGATTAAATTTACATTTTTTGAGGAAGAAAAGATGCAGGTCCAAGAAATAATAAACTCGTTATGCACACCACAATGTTAGTTAAGTTTAACAGAAAGCAAGAATCAGACTAAAAAGTAATAATACGTATTTGTAACAACTGTGTACAATAGTAACAATAAATATTATTCCAACAACCAATGGTGCTAGACCCAGCAGCACGAAATAGGTACACAATGTCCTAGACAAGGATAGAACTTGCATTCTTTAATATATTCTTAAATTTCTTTAGTTGGATTTCAACTTTTTTACGTATCTAGCTGTTTATAAAACATTTATATTTTGCCTTCTTATTTTAATGGTTATATATAATGTTTAGATTTTGAAGTTTGGGTAAAGTGTATTGATATACGTTTCAAAAAATATATACATATAGGTATACACTTGTCAGAAAAATATCGGGAAAGAGTTCTGTTTGTCTTGCTAAATAACATACCAAACAGCCTTGCTGTTGTTTTTGAATTAAGCACAAAGCTATACAATGGGCTATCTGTGCTCTGCCCACCACGGGTATCGAAACCCGGATTTTAGCGTGTAAGTCCGCAGACATACCGCTGACCCACTGGGGGGCCCAAACTGCCATGAAACTTCAGTTTCAGTATGTGAAACAAAAAAGGTAAGCAATATGTGATTATCTGACAAAGTGAAATAAATAGGTGTGAAAATAGTTCTAAGAAGAAGGAATTACAACAAAATTCTCTTTTTACAGTTACTAAACTAATTGTTACAGAAAGGAAAGCAAGAGAACTTAGAAGGTTGGTACAAGTTTCTGTCACAATAAGCGACTGGTTGTTGTTGTTTTGAATTAAGCACAAAGCTATACAATGGGCTATCTGTGCTCTGCCCACCACGGGTATCGAAACCCGGATTTTAGCGTGTAAGTCCTCAGACATACAGCTGAGCAACTGGGGACATAAGCGACTGGAAAAATAGTGACAGAAGGATATAAATTAACATCTCTGGTTTCTTCGTGGTAGCAATAGAAGGTTTTTTTTGCATGGTTCCATTTACATGACAAATGTTCAAGTATGGCCTTTTAAAACAATCTACCGTGACGTCACGGCGGTTTTTACTCTCACACGAATTTCATAAAACCTACTCGACTTTATGGAACTAATATATTGTAATTGTTACTTTTACAGCTTATCTCTTTTGTGTAGAGATGATTCGATATCATTGCGTATTCTGTTATTAAGGTGCAAAATTTATTGTTACTGCCATTTGTATTTGCTGCAAGTATGTATGTTAACCTGGGATTGAAATCCTTGTAATCTACAGTCACGAAAAAAAATAATGTTTTAAAAAAATAATTTCACATTTTAATGTTTAATTGGTACTCATTATTTTGAAAAAAACTGATGATAGAAAAAATTGTTACCAAGGGAAACACTCCATGAATACATCCGTACTGTGTTGGTTTTATTTGTTTTCTCTCTGCCTGAAAAGGAAACGTTCATCTACAAGAAGTGCTGGTTCTAGAAATACACTTTTTTAATGTGAACAAAGAAGCTCTTACCATTTTTTAAACAACTGTTAGGTTCTAAATCCTAACAGCAGGCTGTTGTAACATTATACTTAAACTATATATTTAGTACAATGTTGTTGTTTTTTTCAGTCTTTGATGTTGGCGTTTCAAACCAACGGTTTTGAACATATTTTGTTCGCTGACCATCTGATTTTTTTCCCTCACTCGAAGATCCAACGTTGGATTCAAGAAATATGCAACTTTTCTTCAAACCACTAGAACTGAGATTGGACCACCATACGTGTGCTAACCATAAATTGAGAACCCTCTGTTTTAGGTTTTTAAGAGTTACATGGAAATATTTACAAGAAACGTAATTATGTAAACATAAGTAGTTTTAGAAATACTAAATGCTGTGAGCATTGGAGAAAAACAGAAAACTAAACTATCTTACTTCACTGATTCTTCATATATATATATATATGTATGTATATAATCTACTTATATTTATCTTCTTTTAATTAGTAAAAATAATTGAGTATATAATATTTTCTATTCTTTCTACTTCATTTCCAGTACGTTATAAAGCTGCAATTGGTATCAGTTGTAAATCATAGCCCGATTTCAGTCATTTCTTTTTTCCTTCGAAATGTTGTATCTATTAATTTAAAAAATAAAATCATCATTTACACATAACCAGAACGAATATATAGCTTTTCTTTTTACATCAGGTTTCTGATATACAAGGATGATGCCATACACTATGTTAACATTTGAAACTCTACTGGAATTTCCTGAAATTCGTTCTTTCCCATCTCTCGCACCAAAAAATGCAGAAATTCCATCTTTAGCAATATGTGAAAAGAAGCTTGACTTAACAGAAACAAATTTTCTAGTAACTGTTTCGTCAGAACATCACTCATATATAAAGCACGATAATTCAGAAAGTGAAAATGATATAGATCAAAATTGTATATATATGAGCAATTAGATTTTTTTTTCTAATTAATGATCTTAAAAGGAATAAAAAAGCATTGGATAACGAAACGTCAGTTTGTAACTTTATCCCAAATCAATTTCGCTTTCACTTGTCAAACCAGCTGTTACGGTCTTTTTGTCCCCTTTTTCTCTAAATAAGTATCTTTGGATTTTTTTTCATTTCTAACTCAACTAATGAAAGTAAAGTAGAAGTCTCAAACAACTAATTTAAAAACCAATATGTCGTATATGCCTTAACGGAAAAACAACTAAGTAGGATACAAAATGTGGTGAAAGTAGTGCTGTAGAAAGGGGTATATGTGCAGAAATAGAATCTACGCAGCCGTAGTAATACGATATCGGTCAGAATTAAATCCAATGTGACAATCTCATGTGCCTCTCTCGCTAGTGGTACAGCGGTAAGTCTAAAGACTTGTAACGCTAAATACTTGTTTTCGATATTCATAATGGCCATAGCACAGATAGCCCATTGTTTTCTTTGTGATTAACTTCAAACATTGTGTAAAACAGTTAGAGATTAAAATAAATACACAGTAGAATATTATGTGTATATAAAGGTCTTTCAACTGATAAAGCCTTACATCATATACTATACCATATACTGAAACAGAAAAAAAAGTTGAGAGCTACTCTTTTAACAACGAAAAGTGGGATTGACCGTCATATTATAACGTCCCCACCGCTGGGAGAGTGAGCATGTTTGGCGCGACGCGGGCGTGAACCAGCGACCCTCGCATTACGGGTCGCGCGCCTTACGCGCTTGGCCATGCCGGGCTTCTTTAACAACAGTAATATGATCAACGAAATTAAAATATACTATTGTGTTAAACCTTCTTTCCTCCTCGTTTCAAAGTTCGCTGTTTTATTGATAGATAGATAGATAACATTTATTTGCGTAATTGGTTATAATCAAGAAGCAGTGAGTGTTTCTACAATAAAAACATCAATGTTTACCTCTTTCTTGACTTGGAATGTAAATATCTATTGTACCTTAAATATAAATTGAAATTAAATATTCCAGTAAAGTATATATTTTCATTAATGCACCTTCAGTTATAACAAGGATAAAACTTACCACAAATTTAAAAATAAGAGAAATAATACACAAACAATGGAATCCCAGCGTTTCAGTACTGAAAATAGGTCATAAATACAATGTATATACATGACACTTATTTACCTGGCTTTAAAAATGTTTGCATTTTACTTAATGTATAATTTAAACACGAAATTATGACTTAAACAAGAAAAATATGTAGTCCCTTATAATACTCCGTTCTTACCCTTCTTTAAATCTGAAAACATATTTAAACTTACGTATATGCTTTCTTCAGAAACACTAGCCCCTCCCTAGTACAGCGGCATGTTTCCGGATTTACAACGGATTTACAAGAAAAATATGTAGTCCCTTATAATACTCCGTTCTTACCCTTCTTTAAATCTGAAAACATATTTAAACTTACGTATATGCTTCCTTCAGAAACACTAGCCCCTCCCTAGTACAGCGGCATGTTTCCGGATTTACAACGCTAAAATCAGCGATTCGATTCCCCTCGGTGGGCTGAGCAGATAGCCTGATGTTGCTTTGCTATAAGAAAAGCACACTAAAAACACTAATCTGTATTAAATTAAAAATTATTTTGAGGAACTTTAAATTGTACATTATCTATAAATGTGTTCAAAATAAAACACAAAAAAGTTGATTACAAATAGAAATTGTTATGAAACATGGTAACCCGCATCAACAAGTCCGAAACATTATACACTTGAAGATGTTGATCTCCTGTCATAAATCATAGTAATATATCGCAATTTAACATTTCTCGATTCTTTCTCTGAGCTGAAAAGTATTATTTGTCATTGTTTTTGTTAAACCACCCTCAGTAACTCGCAGATTAGATGCAAAGGTAGAGTGAGAGTCGTGACCTATACGTTTACCAGCATTATTATAGTACAGGTTAAGTTCATAATGTTAGCCGTCATTTACAAAGATTTTATACTTTAGTGCAGAAGATATAAGGGTGGATGGATAGTTTATTTTATGTATACAATTTCGAATAAACTGAAACTCAGTTAACTAACTCTTCGTCGAGTTTTCAACTGATGAAGTTACTCAATGTTTTTGTAAAAATACTAATATCCGATGTGAATTCGCTGCACTGAATTAAATGGCTTGTAATGTTAGAAATCTATAAATATTCTTGGTTAAGATATATCTTGAGTTCCCAGTTAATAACCGTTAATTACAGTTATAGTTTCCAGTTGTTATATTATACAAATCAAGACAAACTAATAACACTATGTAACACAGATTTTGTTCCTAGATAGTACGTGTTATTTCTTAATTGCTTATGTTGTAAAAGAACAGAAAATGGTCATTATTCTCCTAAAACTTTGCTTTTGTGACCTGGATAATGAAATTTAGAAATTAGCTATTTTCTATGTAAAAGTGGGCAAACTTGCATATTTTCATTTACGTAAGGTCTGAATAAAACAACATACGAATCAAGATTTACATATATTTATACTAAAGTTATTTAAAAATGAACAAAAATGTTTAAAAGTGAGTAGTTTTCCGAGATTTTCGACTGTAATGTAAATCACTTTCACGTATCAATCTCCAAATATAGTCTCCCATCATATTTTCGTTTACGCTCCTTGGTAACGGCGTTCAAAGTCCAGTATATCTAAATAGAGGTGCTCGCCTTGCTCTTCTGAGTATGCTTCCATGTTATCCTTAAATTTATCAAGATGAGCGTCAAGGATATGAACTTTCAGGTACATCCTGCAAGCCCTTTTGCCCCAATTCTTTACCATAGTCTCATCCAGTTCCACATAATTTTCGGCTTTGTGGTTGCCCATGAATCCCCTAACCACTGCGACAAAGCTGCCCCAAGCTTTTTTTCTCTCCTACTGAGCTTCTTGGAGAATTCTGTGTTCTCCAGGATCTTCTTTATTTGTGGTCCAACGAAGACACCAGCTTTGACTTTTGCTTCACACAGCTTAGAGAAGAAGTCTCGAAGGTACTGCAGACTCCTTATCAAGATTTGTAACAAATTGTTTCATAAGACCCAATTTTATGTGCGCTTGTGGGAACAACACCTTCTGGAGGTCCACCAGTAGCTCACACTTGACATTGTGCTTCCCTACAGAAAACTCAATAAGTCTGTTGTAGTGAGCTGCAGTGTCGTTGCTGTCCCAAAGGTAAAGATACCAGGGAAACTTGGAAAGGCCTCCTTGGAGATCCATCAGAAATACCACCATTTTAAAGTCTCCGGTAACCTCCCAGCTATACTCATCATATTTCAAGGCCTCTAAAAAAGTCTTGACACTGTTGTATTCTTCTTTGATGAGTACAGAATTAGCCAAGGAAGAGACGAATACTTATTCCCGTCATGGAGCAGCACAGTTATGAGGCTTTACGATGACTTATTAATGAAAAGACGCCACTCGTTTGGCTAACAGGCAATTTCAAGTGCACCGAATTTTAAAATATCTAAAATTTGTATGATATAAAATCTTACTATTCAAGCAAGCAAAAATTGTCCGTCTTACCTACTAAAGTTTTTTTTTTTGAAGTGCTCAAAGGTGAAATGAAGAGCCCAGGGTTTGTCTTGATCCCCGACAGGCATGCCGAAATATGCCTTGTAGACTTCACACATTTTAACAGATGCAGTCATAAAGTACGTTATCACTCTTGCTTGATAAATTGGCCACATACGTAGCAGAAAGCGTCTGGAAAATGTTTGCAGCCTCTTGATGCCATCTCTGATAAAATCAGTGAGGTCTTTATGTTCACTTCGGCAGCTAGAACTAAACTAGAGTAGTGATTGGTGAGCCCCTGTATATATATATATGGAAAGTTCTAGAAAATTCTAAAAGGTTCTTAAAATTTATCTTAAGATCTATGATATTCTAAAAAAATTATTGTGAGCTCGAGAAAATTTTCTATCAGCTACTCAACACTGAATCTGTCGGAAATGTTCTGAAAAATGGGTAAATTTGAAAATTTCATAACCCAGGTCACACAAGGGCAAAGTTTGAAGAGAAAAAATATGTCTTTTCCATTTACTTTAAGCATAAGCAGTTGGGAAATAACACTTTCTGCCCAGGAACATGAAAAAGTAAAAATTTTGTGACGTAATATAATACACACTATTCCTTGGCGCATCACGCTGTTATATTGAAAGGCGTGAGAATAGAGTTTCTTGAAATATTACCCTGCACAACAATATAGACGACACACTTGTGTTCATTACTCACATATATCATTGATTCTTACACTAGAGAATCTTTTAAAACTTTAATGAACAAGCAGAAATTTCACAACGCATGTTTAACGGGTATAAGTTATATACATTTCTAAATATAAATTTAACTTTAACACTGTTGTTAAAAAGATGCATGATATTAAATTCGTCACAATTAATATCTTAATAACTAACACTAACGAGAATTGTACATTAGTGTTCTGTTCCTTAAGATACTGATATGATACAACACTTGCTTGCCTTGACTTTAACTAAATATTCAGAGCTTTATGCCTAATCTTCAAACCAGATCTATTTTCTCTAGTGGCACAGTGTTATGTCTGCGGACTTAAATGTTGTCGTTGTTTTTGAATTTCGCACAAAGCTACTCGAGGGCTATCTGTGCCAGCCGTCTCTAATTCAGCAGTGTAAAACTAGAAAAAAGGCAGCTAGTCATCAACACCCACCGCCAACTCTTGGGCTACTCTTTTACCAACGAATAGTGGGATTGACCGTAACATTAAAATGCCACCACGGGCTGACTTAAAAGCAAGAAATCAATTTTCGATACCGCAGGCGCACATGGTGCTTTACGCAGCTTTGTACATAATTACAAGCAACCAATTCTATAAGGGTTGATAATTTATTGCTAAGGGAGTTTTTTTAATGGGTTAGGATCTTCAATGAAAAATTCTAAAGCTAGCTTACAGGCTGCGGTAGTTGGGACGTGTGTGAAGAGGAGTTTACACCAAAACTGGCCATTAAGGCTTTATGGTTCAGTTGATCAATAATGTATTTAAAGTTAAAATAATATATGAAAAAGAAGCCCACGCTATATATTTACTTAGGTCGTATTTGAATTAGGGGTCGTAATGAACAATTAGATTTGTGAAGTTTGGGAGTGTCGTACAGTTGTGGAGTGCGTAAGTCAGTCTTGTGTAGGTAGGAATAAAAGTGTTCTGAGATTGTGTTGATTTTTCTCTGCCATAAATAAAAAATATGACACAAAAAGGTCGAAATGTAGTTGTGTACTTTATTTTCATTAAAGTTTTAACACCCACACCAGCCTTTTTGAGAATACCTTTTTACTTCAAGTGGGTTTCTTATTTAATATTGCTACTTGCTGGAAGTGTTGTCATTAATATTGTGAAGTAAAATCATGCTTTTTCTTGTTAGGGTGACATCCAAAATGTGTATTTGTAGTCTATAATGTTATCCTACATTTCAGGACTAATAAAATCTCCACCTGGACTCACTTTTTGCATTTTTATTCGTTGGAAGGATCGTTCAGACTATCGTATCTACACTTCCGTTCACATTAATTTACTGAACATCGTGCAACAGCCTTGGTGAGAAGAATTTATTTTTAAAATCTCATCTGTACAATATTATTCTAAATAATGTATAATCTAAGGTTAAATGTTATTTTGAAAAATATAGCCTGACTCGTGTTGTGAAAACTAATAATTCGAAATATTATTAAAATAAATTTTAATTAAACTGATTTTGAGAAAACTTAAAATTATCAAAAATAAAAATTATCAAAATCGTGTTGGCTAATGATAAGTGATTGCTTTGAAGTTAAAACTCTGTTCACAAACTAATGTACTTTAATCTCTAACATTGCAGACTTCAGGGATTAACTTCTACGAGGACATACGAATCATATCTCGTAAGGTATTGTCGTCGGGAAAATCTCGTGAGTGGAGAATAGATGGCTAGTGTTTCCGTCAAGTGAAGCGTGTCAAAATAAAATTAATTTGCTTGCCGGATAGAAGAGCGAATATTGTTTGTGAGTTGGTAAATTTTTTTAATATAAATAATCATTTGTGATAAGTATTTGTTACAACCGTTATTATAAATTGTATTGCTTTTTGTTTAGATATTTTGTTTTTAATTTCGCACAAAGCTACTCGAGGGCTATCTGTGCTCGCCGTCCCTAATTTAGTAGCGTAAGACTACAGGGAAAGCAGCTAGTCATCACCACCCACCGCCAACTCTTGGGCTTCTCTTTTACCAATGAATAGTGGGATTGACCCTCACATTATAACGCCCCCACGGCTAAAAGGGCGAGCATGTTTGGTGTGACCGGGTTGTTTAGAGAAGAGCGAAAAATGTTATATACTTGTAAATGAGCAATGCCGAAAGAATATATGGAAAGAATAAATCAGAGAATGTAATATGTTTATTATTTATATTCCTACAAACTGTAGAAACTCACATTTTCTGTATCGTTTTTTATTAAACCAACAGTTAATGTTGTTTTTGTTTAATTAGAAAAGGTAATTTACATGTGTCTTTTTATGCCTTAAAATAATCATTAATTATATATTTACTTTGTTAGCCTAAATGCTTAGGTTTTATGTGATATACATACTTTAA
This sequence comes from Carcinoscorpius rotundicauda, assembly GCA_011833715.1. NCBI lineage: Eukaryota > Metazoa > Arthropoda > Merostomata > Xiphosura > Limulidae > Carcinoscorpius > Carcinoscorpius rotundicauda. The sequence continues at coordinate 38,547,156 of CM022395.1, read as the reverse complement.
ACCATAACTTAAAATATTCGGAGAAGTAGACCCCACTCATTTCCTAAAATAATTAGGTATTTCAACATTTTACAAAACACAAAATAATGTACAAATCATTCAATGACCTGTACTAGTATGTTAAGCGAATTTTAAAAGTAACATTTAAAGTGAATGTACAAACAGGCCCGCGGGTTCACGCCCGCGTCGCGCCAAACGCTCACTCTCCCAGCGGTGGGGGCGTTATAAGGTGACGGTCAATCCCACTTTTCGTTGGTAAAAGAGTAGCCCAAGAGTTGGCGGTGGGTGGTGATGCTTAGCTACCTTCCCTCTAGTCTTACACTGCTAAATTCCGGACGTCAAGCACAGATAGCTCTCGAGTAGCTTTGTGCGAAATTCCAAAACAAACAAAACAAGTTTTTGAGGGATTTCAGTGATAAATGTAATTTCTCTTAAAGTATCAGTATTGCTTTAGGCCCGGCATGGTCAAGCGCGTAAGGCGTGCGACTCGTAATCCGAGGGTCGCTGGTTCGCGCCCGCGTCGCGATAAACATGCTCGCCCTCCCAGCCGTGGGGTGCATAATATGACGGTCAATCCCACTATTCGTTGGTAAAAGAGTAGCCCAAGGGTTGGTGGTGGGTGGTGATGACTAGCTGCCTTACCTCTAATCTTACACTGCAAAATTAGGGACGTGTAGGACAGATAGCCTTCGAGTAGCTTTGTGCGAAACTCCAAAACAAGACAACTATTGCTTTATAAATTTTAAACCTTTTATTTTCTTTACTTCGGTTGCAACTGTATTATTCAAAGCAACCTAGCTGTAATAACTTTTTTATCAATGAGATTTCTGTCCTCAACTTTTTGTTCTGTTCCAGTATATGGTAGAGTATATGATGTAAGGCTTTGTGGGTTGGAAGACCTTTATATACACATAATATTCTACTGTGTATTTATTTTAATCTCTAACTGTTTTACACATTGTTTGAAGTTAATCACAAAGAAAACAATGGACTATCTGTGCTATGACCATTATGAATATCGAAATCAAGTATTTAGTGTTACTATTCTTTAGACTTGCCGCTGTGCAAATCGGGAGAGAGGCACGTGAGATTTGCACATTGGATTTAATTCTGACCGATATCGTATTACTACGGCTGCGTAGATTCTATTTCTGCACATATACCCCTTTCTACAGCACTACTTTCACCACATTTTGTATCCTACTTAGTTGTTTTTCCGTTAAGGCATATACGACATATTGGTTTTTAAATTAGTTGTTTGAGACTTCTACTTTAATTTCATTAGTTGAGTTAGAAATGAAAAAAAAATCCAAAGTAACTTCTTTAGAGAAAAAGGGGACAAAAAGACCGTAACAGCTGGTTTGACAAGTGAAAGCGAAATTGATTTGGGATAAAGTTACAAACTGACGTTTCGTTATCCGATGCTTTTTTATTCCTTTTAAAATCATTAATTAGAAAAAAAACTCTAATTGATTATATATATATAATTTTGATCTATATCATTTTCACTTTCTGAATTATCGTGCTTTATATATGAGTGATGTTCTGACGAAACAGTTACTAGAAGATTTGTTTCTGTTAAGTCAAGCTTCTTTTCACATTTTGCTAAGGATGGAATTTCTGCATTTTTTGGTGCGAAAGATGGGAAAGAACGAATTTCAGGAAATTCCAGTAGAATATCAAATGTTGTTAACATAGTGAATGGCATCATCCTTGTATATCAGAAACCTGATGTAAAAAGAAAAGCTATATATTCGTTATGTGTAAATGATGATTTTATTTTTTAAGTTAATAGATACACCATTTCTAAGGAAAAGAGAAATGACTGAAATCGGGCTATGATTTACAACTGATACCAAATGTAGCTTTGTAACGTACTGGAAATGAAATAGAAATAATAGAAAATATTATAAACCCAATTATTTTTACTAATTAAAAGAAGATAAATATAAGTAGATTATACACATATATACATATATATATATGTGTGTGAAGAATCAGTGAAGTAAGATAGTTTAGTTTTCTGTTTCTCTCTAATGCTCACAGTATTTAGTATTTCTGAAACTACTTATGTTTACATAATTACGTTTCTTGTAAATATTTCCATGTAACTCTTAATCACCTAATACAGAGGGTTCTCAATTTATGGTTAGCACACGTATGGTGGTCCAATCTCAGTTCTGGTGGTTTGAAAAAAGCTTGCATATTTCTTGAATCCAATGTTGGATCTTCGAGTGATAGAAAAAATCAGATGGTCAGCGAACAAAATATGTTTAAAACCGTTGGTTTGAAACGCCAACACCAGAGACTGAAAAAAACAACATTGTACTAAATATATAGTTTAAGTATAATGTTACAACAGCCTGCTGTTAGGATTTAGAACCTAACAGTTGTTTAAAAAATGGTAAGAGCTTCTTTGTTCACATTAAAAAAGTGTATTTCTAGAACCAGAACCTCTTGTAGATGAACGTTTCCTTTTCAGGCAGAGAGAAAACAAGTAAAACCAACACAGTACGGATGTATTCATGGAGTGTTTCCCTTCGTAACAATTTTGTCTATCATCAGTTTTTTTCAAAATAATGAGTACCAATTAAACACTAAAATTGAATTTATTTTTTAAATTTTTATTTTTTTCGTGACTGTAGATTACAAGGATTACAAGGATTACTTGCAACAAATACAAATGGCAGTTACAATAAATTTTACACCTTAATAACAGAATACACAACTATATCGAATCATCTTTACACTAAAGAGATAAGCTGTAAAAGTAACAATTACAATATATTAGTTCCATAAAGTCGAGTTGGTTTTATGAAATTCGTGTGAGAGTAAAAATCGCCGTGACGTCACGGAAGATTGTTTTAAAAGGCCATACTTGAACATTCGACATTTAAATGGAACCAACATCACATAATTTTCATGCAAAACAACTTTCTATTGCTACCACGAATAAACCAGAGATGTTCATTTATATCCTTCTGTCACTATTTTTCCAGTCGCTTATGCCCCCAGTGGCTCAGCGGTAAGTCTGTGGACTTACACGCTAAAATCCGGGTTTCGATACCCGTGATAGGCAGAGCACAGATAGCCCATTGTATAGCTTTGTGCTTAATTCAAAACAACAACAACCAGTCGCTTATTGTGACAAAAACTTGTACCAACCTTCTAAGTTCTCTTGCTTTCCTTTCTGTAACAATTAGTTTAGTAACTGTAAAAAGAGAATTTTGTTGTAATTCCTTTTTCTTAGAATTATTTTCACATCTACTTATTTCACTTTGTTAAATTGTCACATATCGCTTACCTATTTTGTTTCACATACTCAACAATGCGCACATTTCTTTCCTCTGGTAAAACCACTCTAATTACTTTATCGTTTAGAGACTGAAGTTTCAAGGCTGTTAGGTGTGTTATTTGGCAAGATAAACAGAACTCTTTCCCGATATTTTTCTGTCAAGTGTACACCAATATATATATATGATTATAATTTTTGAAACGTACATCAATACACTTTACCCAAACTTCAAAATCTTAACATCATATACGACCAGTAAAATAAGAAGGCAAATATAAATGTTTTATAAACAGCAAGATACGGAAAAAAGTTGAAATCCAACTAAAGAAATTTAAGAATATATTAAAGAATATTTATTGTTACTATTACACACTGTTGTTACAAAAACATATTATTACTTTTTAGTCTGATTCTTGCTTTCTGTTAAACACAACCAACATTGTGGTGTGCATAACGTGTTTATTACTTTTTGGACCTGCATCTTTTCTTCCTCAAAAAATGTAAGTTTAATCTCACATTGTGTATTATTACTGTCATGCATTTTCATACTTCAGTTTTTTCTTTATTTTCCTTTCTATGAGCCCAAGAAATACATATAGAGATTCAGATATAGCTTTAGACGTAACACTCTTCAATTTATATTCTGACGTTACATCGCACCATAATCTTTATGGTTTATTCTGTGTTACACTTTCAAAAGTTATAATGTATAAGATGTATCTAAAAACTTCTTTCTTCAGTGAAAGAAAACATATAGAGTAATTTAATAAATGTGTTATAGTATATCACACAAAAATGATTGAGGCATTTAGAACTTCCATCAACTGTCATTAATTTTATAACAAAAGTACACCTTCTGAAGTTGTATCAACTTTAAAAGTTATATTCTAACTTTATTTGATAATAAACAAAAGTTGGCTGTGATAAACAACAGTCATAAAACATGGTAAAAGTTGTCATAAATTTTAAAGACATATCAGGTACTGGTAGTTATAAATATGCTGCCAGCCAGTTTACTAATGTACGATTGAAAAATATTGTTACGAATATCTTGTGTTATTACTCGCCAAAAATCTAGTAAATGGTTTGGTCATCTTTTGACCTTTTATTAGCTCGTATAATCTTTTTAGTCATATTTTACCAGAATGTCATGCATTTCGAGTCATTGTTTCATAGTTATCTTTTCCTTCACAAAGACCACAGTTGGTGGAAGTTTGAGATCGATATCTTCCTGGAATATCCAATTATGTTCTGTACGTACTTGTGATAAGTCAGCGTGATATCATTTCTATGTACGTAAGTGACACCACTGAGTGATTTTTTGTTTGCTTGTTTTTAAATTTTTCCCAAACTACTCGAGGGCTATCTATGCTAGCCGTCTCTAATTTAGCAGTGTAAGACTAGATGGAAGGCAGCTAGTCATCACCACCCACCGCCAACTCTTGGGCTATTCTTCTACCAACGAATAGTGGGATTGACTGTCACATTATAACACCCCCACGGCTAAAACAGCAAGCATATTTGATGTGACCGGGATTCGAATCCGCGACCCTCGGATTATGAGTCGCACGCCTTAACACGCTTGGCCATGCCACTGGATGAGAATGTCTCCTAGTATATACATTATACAATATACATACATTAAACGTTAAAACCAAATAATGCATGCCAGATAGACTTGTCCTTACACCTAACTGCACGTAGTTTTAAAGACATTTAGCAGCACCATATATCAACTTCAGACATGTTACTAAAAGTAGAATTTCTGTTTTTCGCTGCTGTTGTGGAAAAAGAACGATTTTTAGGAAAATTCGATAGAGCTGGGTGTATTGTTGACACATTAAGATACGTGATTATTGCAAAATCTTGTAAAGTTGAAGTCTGATGAAAAAACGAAAAGATAAATATTGATCCCATTTAAAAGTAGATGATGATTTTAATTGTAAAGCTAATTACAAAAAAGAGTTAAATATCTTAGCCATTGTAGAAAATAATAGCTTTAATATGATAATAATTTTCTGATACGCTCTACTCTGTATTACAAGTAATTCGAGTTTAAAACATAATGTTCTTAGATACCGCATAATTACCGAAATCAATATTTAAATCACATCACAAAATAAATGAACGTGTTATATGTATATCGCTCACTAAAAATAAACGTACTGTTATATTTAATTACTTCAGTGCAACTCATAATATAATAATAAATATTTACTTTAATTTTTATATATCTTTTTTGAAATAGTTTCAGAAATGTTCTTAGAGTCATGTGAAAAATTTGGGACACCCTATAAAAGCCTGTGTATTTTTGTACCATTTTTGGATATATAGATGTTTAATCTCAATTTAAACAATACTGAGAGATTAGAAAAATATAACTAAACAATTGAAACTGAAGAAAAGACTTTTAAAGATCTTCTGTAAATGTAATTCTTCAAAAATGCATTTTCTAACTGAGGAAAAAGTGAAGACACCCTACCCCCAAATAGCTATTGTTACCCCCTTTGGCTGAAATAACTGCAATGAGACGCTTTTAATAGTCATCTATCAGTCTCTGACATCAGTCTGAAAAAGTTTGCCCCACCCCTCAATGCAAAATTATTTCATCTGTGAGATGTTTGAGGGTTTTTTTTTGCATGTACAGCTCGTTTCAAGTCACCCCACAGCATCTTTATGGGATTAAGATCTGAGCTTTGACTCGGCCATTCCAGAACTCTCCATTTCTTAGTTTTCAGCCAGTTCTTGGCGAAATTATTGGTATGTTTTGGGTCATTGTTGTGTTGCAGGGTCCAGGTCCGCTTCAGCATTAATTTTCTTACACATGGTCTCAAATGATCCTCAAGCACCCTCTGATACACAGTAGAATTCATGGTGGATTCTATGATTGTGAGCTGGCCAGGTTCTGCTGCAGCAAAGCAGCCCCAAACCATGACACTTTCACCTCCATGCTTTACACTTGGTATGAGGTTCTTTTTCTGCAATGCTGTATTTTGTTTACACCAAACATGTTTTCTGTTCTGGTGTCCAAATTATTCACTCATGTGTCCAAAGAACATTATTCCAGAAGTCCTGGGCCCTGCATGGCGTTAAGGCGTGCGCTTCATAATCTGAGGGTCACGGGTTCGCGCCCAAGTCGCGCCAAACATGCTCGCCCTCCCAGCCGTGGGGGCGTTATAATATCACTTTTCGTTAGTAAAAGAGTAGTCCAAGAGTTGGCGGTGGGTGGTGATGACTAGCTGCTTTCCCTCTAATCTTACGTTGCTAAATTAGGGACGGCTAGTACAGATAGCCCTCGAGTAGCTTTGTGCAAAAATCATAAACAACATCTTGTTTTTGACTACATTCTTTCTGGCAAACTTCAGCCGGTCTTGGGCTACTCTTTTATCAACGAATCGTGGGATTGACCGTAACATTATAACGCCTCCGCGGCCGGGAGGGCGAACATGTTTGGCGCGACGGGGATGCGAACCCGTGACTCTCAGAATACGAGTCGCACGCCTTAACGCGCTTGGCCATTTCGGGCCGTGAGAAGAAGAGAATCATTTATTGGTTATGATATCCCTATTATCTCTATAGTGAAATGAATTTGTTGTGCATTCGTTAAACTTGTTCCGAATATATATATTAATTTGTAAGCAAGTGGAGTGTATCTTTTTCATTTATCGTTGAAAATTATCAAGAGTCACAGGCACCTATTACAGAAGAATCTCAAGCTTAATAAGAACACAGTGTATATTTATACAACTGAGAAGTGTAAGCAAAAAGCATTTAATAGAAATGTTGTTACTACAGTGTACCTACATTGAAGAGTGTGTTACTTCATAACAGTATATGGAGAACTGCGATCTCAATACATTGTAGACATGAAATTGAACGTTTGAAAAGACTTAGTTATATTTTAACATTAAACAGCATCATAATACAAGTTAAACATTGGGGTCTTACAAAAAGAGAATCGTACCACCCAAGAACCGTCTCACGTTACAATTCTTGCTTTTCTTTAAGAACTCTGACAAGTTTTTTCCACAGTACATGTAGGACAGTTATCGCCATCTAAACAATATTAGATAATGATTGAAATTATTATAAACTTCTTACTTGTTACATGTACAAAGTACATAAACAGTTATTTAGTTTCTATCAAATTATTCTGTGAATTAGAGTTTTCAGAAATTTAATTATGAATATATAATTCGAGGAATTAAGTTCTTTTGTTGTTCTTTGTGAGAGTATATAAAACATACAGCGATTTCTAAGTTTGCTATATACGCTTTAAAGTGGCATATACAAATTGACTTATTTCTTACTCAAAGAAACAAATAATCTTACTACTGTCAATTCAAACCCCAAGAGAACCATTGTTGCATTTTCATAACCCATTTGCTCCAAAAGCGCCCCTCCAAGAGATGGTCCAATAAAAAACCTACGTGAAGAAAAGTACATATTATATTAAACTTTAATACATTAAATTCGAATAAAAACTGGTGCTTTGAATTAGAAATTTTTAGCTAAATATATTATTTCTACTCACACTTACCCAAAAGAAGATGCACTGTTAAAGAGACCCGAAACAATAGTTAAGGTAATGTTATTTGGGTACCCACGAGATCTGAAAAGAGGAGTAAATTACGTATTTGTTTACTATTTATTATCTGTGTTTGGCAGCACTTGTTAATTGTAATAATATGAACGTATTCTGGTCAATAAATGATTTCTTCTCTCTCTCTTTTGCTTCGTCATCAAAGTATAGTCTTAAAAGAAATTGATGAACTGTGGACCGTAATTATTCAGGCCAAAATACAATATAAAACTTTAGAAATTCCAATAAAACAAGAAAAACTTAGTTTACCTGATAAAATTTTACAAACATTTATAGAATAAATAAAATGAAAAGTATTACAGCAAGGAAAAACACACCCACTTTTGTGATAAAAAAGCACTCTAGTTTGTTGTGAAGGTCGTAAAATTATAAGTACTTTCTACAATGAGAACTGTTCCAAAACAAACAAGCAAGATTCTCACTACCTGTTACATATTTCACATATATAATTTGTACTTGTTCTTTAACAGCATCACTTTCATGTATTTGGTATTTGTTATACTTAACATTTTATTTTTATAAGTCTTACACAGTTGATCTCAAGGCATAGTTGAATCCTAAAATTACTTTTCCTCCAGTTCCGATTCCGAGAAGAACTTGGGCAATTATTACAAACCAGAGGGTACTGTAAGTATTAAATGATTCATTGTTAGAATGAATATTTTTATAAAAATTACAAAGAGACAGTGGCACAAAAAGATGGTTGTACTTTATATAGATTTTCGATCTATAATAGAATTACTGTTAAACTTTATTTTTTTAACAACTACGTTTGTTTCAGTTTATTGTATTAACATATATTGAAGAATACTGCCTGTTTTTTCAATATGTAGAATATTCTTAAGAGTAAAAATCAACAATATATTTACAAAAACACTAGCATATCTTTTACTATTGTTGAACTTTCGAAAACGTCGCCTTAAATTTTTCAATTCGATGCGTCGAGAGATAGTTATAGAATACTTTTTGGTGGCGTAAACCAGTATACTATAAACCTTGGAAGTTATAATTTTGACAAAATCTTGACCATGAACGTTTATAGATTTTGAACCATACAATCTTCAGGAAATTCAGTTCGAACGTTAGTTTTTCTACGATGACATTAGATACTATCATTGGTAAAATATCATGTGTGAAGAACAGAGCTAACTGGTATTCTCGTCAAGTGGTGTATCACAAAATTAATTTTCATTTTATGGAACTCTAACATTGATGAAATATTCAGTTCCATACCAGAAAAAAAAGCAGAATATTGTTATGAGTTTACAGAAAATTTTTATATTAGTAATTATTTCTAGTTACTGTTATTATAAACTGTAATGCTGTTGCATGTATTAAAGTATATTTTTGTTAATAAGGAAAACTGTGTATGAATTTTGTGGAAAAACATCACAAATTTGATAAACATTGATATTTAATTAATATGTAAATAAAATATAAAATTTCCAGCTATTTCAAATCTTGGAACATTGTGTACGTATCATAATAAATTGGAGAGTCGACCGAGATTAATTATAATACATGACTGACGTTTCATTAAAAGTAATATACGTATATACCTTCAGTAAAAAAAAAGAAATATGCAGGGTTTTTTTTCTTTTACTAGAGAGTATACTGAAAATTGTCTATAAATATTAAGGAACATAACAACAGTTAAGTGTTTAGAGAGAACCCAAAAATGAAATGTACTTGTAAGTACGCTGTGTTCCAACAATATTAGATGCGTGAACCTTACATATCTTTTTTTTTTCTACAATCACATAAATTATAGAAGCCCACATTTTCTGTATCGTTTCTTCATTGAGCCAATATCTAATGTTGTTTTTATTTAATTAGAAAATATGATTTAAATGTGTCCTTTTATGACTAAAATATAATTATTAATTACATATTTACTTCACTTTGATTGTCTAGACACTTAAGTTTAATGTGATATACATATCTATCATCATAACGTAATGCTTAAAAGATTCGGAAAAACTGATTCTCTAAAATAATTATGTATTTCAACACTTTGCTAAAAACAAAATAAAATTATGTAGAAATGTGATGAACTATGCGAATTTAAATACTCACATACTTAAAGTGAATTTACATACAGAAAGCAAACTAATAATTTTATTGACAGCCGCCAAACATCTTTCCGCTGTGTTCCAGAACTTTTGGGTATTTTCATCGATCTAAGATATTATCTGGGATTTTCAGTTCTGATTTTGATGAATTCAGGGCATTGTGAAATATAATTTGGGTACTGATCACTTGTGCTAGCTCCTAGTGATATATCTGTTAACCCGAAGTTAATATTTCCGAATTTCGAAATTTCGTATCGCTATAATACCTGATAGGCATGGCTTGACTGTTTCGAAAGCAGATTCCATGGTTACCACTTCATATATAACAATATTTCTTTCAATATAAACTATAGACATATACATTTCCCGTATCGTAACTTTTTTAAGTTAACATCGGAGGAATGAAAAAAAAAATCATTTCTGAAGTTTATTCAGAATTTTGAATGATTTAGTGGGACTCATCTTCTATGCACAGAAGGAATTCATTTAGTTGCATATTTCTTTCCATATTATAATATTTTTCAACGTCAAGGCTTAAACTATTGTTGTCATCTGTTCAAAGGTGAATAATATAACTATATTTAATGTTCAAAATCATTCTACTAAGCTATCTTATTGCCACCAAAATAACTTCGTATGATATAAAAACATTTGTGTTGTCGATTATTATAAAAGGGTGTGGCTCGGTGTATGTGACCACCATAGGTTCAAAAGGGGAAAAAACCTACATAATTGAAATTTTGCACTCATGGTAAATGAGTCCTGAGAATGTGCACCATATATGATTTTTTATGTTATCAACGTATTTAAGTGTGAAATGAAATACCTAAAAACAAAACTGGAAAAATGTTTTCCTTTTGAGTTCACTTTCCTATAAAGTACATTTTATTACCCTTTACAACTTTTACAGTAATAGCTGTAAAATGTAATGCAAAAACAAAATACAATCGAAAAAATAAAATACGCCATACATAATAAAGAAATGTGTATATATATATATGATGATTTGAAATATTTTTTATTTACACAATGAGGTTTTATTTATTCAGAGATATCATTCGTGTTATTATCTAATGCTATATTTAAGGAGCTTTGAAAACATTGTAAATTTTGGTGTTTAATGTGAATAATATCAATAGTAACAGTCGTACTTTTAAAACGTTAAAAATTATTAACAATTAGTAACTTTCTAAGAATAATTGATCGAGAAATAAACATAAATTATAACTTATTTTGTGTTATAGATTATTTAATTGTCAAAGTAAACTAATGATATTTGACATAGATTAATGTACGTTAGTGTTTAACAGATTAACGTACCGCACGTCTACTGTTATATTTTACTTTCTTAACATACCTTAGGCTTAACTTTAGAGTTTAATCTATGACAGTGATGAAGTTGCTATCATAGATACAGTAGTAATACGCAGTTAGTTTGTTTGTTTTGAATTTCGCGCAAAGCTACTCGAGCGTTATCTGCGCTAGCCGTCCCTAATGTAGCAGTGTGAGACTAGAGGGAAGGCAGCTAGTCATCACCACCCACCACCAACTCTTGGGATACTATTTTACTAACGAATAGTGTGATTGACAATCACATCATGATGCCCCCACGGTTGTTAGGGCGAGCATGTTTGGTGGCATTGAGATTGGAACCCGCGATCATCAGAATACGAGTTGAACGCCCAAACCCACCTGGTCATATTTTAGAAGATAGAAGTATCGAATGAATATGGCATATTCAGTGATATAGGCTAGCGGTATACGCTATGATTTTTTGGCATAATACACACTATCTCTGTAATTCTTCACATAAGTTAAATATAGTCAAAATGTCTTGTATAAAGGCGCTGTATGCACATCAACTTCTCATAAAAATCAAAGCCAATCAGCATTTTAAAGCTATAGAAAATGGCATATTTTTGGAATATTGATAAGTTTACAATATCGTTGTGTTATCTTATTTTTAATTGTACGTTTTGTTGGAAACTTTTACATTTATATTAGAGAAAACGTATTAACGATAAATATAATAGTAGCGACATTCCGTAACTAGTGCGCTAGTTTATAGTAAATCGATAGTTTTTTTCTGATGCTGCTAAATGTCCCAAAATAGCATGTAGTTAAGCACAAGGACACATTATTTGGTATTGACGTATGATGCACATACATTTACCGTATCTTTCATAAATCAACCTCCTAAAGTAAGTTGTTATAGAGAGTGTACAAACAGTAATATGAGTAGAGATGGAGACACGTACTCATTGAAGTTAAAAGAAAAGTTCAAATTGTACACAAACAACAGTTTAGGTGGCCATGAAGCATTAGATGAAGATCAATATATTTTCGCGGATATTCGCACCCAATAGTGCCAGTGATACAATATAAACACGACGTCATACTGCCGACAAAAATATACAGAGTATGATCCGTTACTACAGGAAGATTGAAATAGTAATTGTGGTGAAATGATATCATGGTACGCAATATTCCTGTGGAAAAATTACAGTAATCTATAATATTCCGTTACGAATATCACTAAGATTATATGAGTTATATAATAAACTGAAACGTCAAAAGATGGTTTAAAAACTTGATTGTTTTTGGTGAGTAATGAAACAAGATATTTCTAACAATATTTCTCAGATGTTTATGAATAAACTGTGAGGCAGCATATTCATATCTGCAAATACGTGATAAGTCTTTGAAATTGATAACACCTGTCACCAAGTTTTGTGATTGTTGCCAATCTCAGTCAACGTTTCTTGTATTTAATCCCAAATAAAGATAAAATAAATAATCTCCAAAATTTTTAAACGTTATTTTTCAGTTGACGAATAATTAGTATTTGCAAAGGAAGTTATAACAAAGTGCATTTGTGTTTTCAAATTTGAAAAGTTGCTTAAGAATAATATATTATTTGTACCCTCACCCATTAACCCCCAGCGTCCGAGCAGAATTTCTAGGAATTACAACTCTAACAGTGGATGGAAGACCACAGATAGACCTTGTTTACCTTCTGAAGATTGTGTAGCTTTGTACTCAACTACAAACAAATTTCTGCGTTATCACAACAGTATTTTTATTAAATTACTTTCTATTTGTTCATTTATATTATTTCTCAATAGATTTGGCCCCCCAGTTGCTCAGCGGTATGTCTGCGGACTTAAACGCTAAAATCCGGGTTTCGATATCCGTGGTGGGCAGAGCATAGATAGCCCATTGTGTAGCTTTGTGCTGAATTCAAAACAACAACAACTCAATAGATTTCTTAAGGATAAGTTTAGATGTATTCTAAAAGAAGTCTTTACATATATCTCCCACTTTAAAGTTGATGAATGAGTAATATAAACAATAAAGATCATGCTTTAAAGACAGAATATGAGTTAAGAGGACATACAACTTGAGATATATCTAAACCCCGATATATATTTTCCGGGCTACATAGAGAAACTATAAGTTTGGAAAAAAATAATCTGAGATATGAAAACACGTGGCAAAAATAATGTACAACATAAGACTAAACTTACATTTTCAGAGGAAGAAAAGGTGCTGGTCCAATGAAAAATAAACTCATTATGGCGACACTGTTGGTTATGTATAATGGAAAGAAAGAATCAGGCTGAAAAACAACAACATAAGTTCAGGATATGTTTGTTTAATTTAGTAAAGATTTGTTGCCTATTCTACTTTCATTTTAGTTGGCGTTTCAGTTGGTAAATTTATTTTATGAGAACTAAATATAAACATTAATGAAATGCTCTTGTCTTTTTATTCAAACAGAGTGATCACTTTTTAATTTGAGTACAATAATCCATCTTTATAAAACATATTTATATGTATAAATGTAATAATTAGGTTAATCTGATATACTCACAGTTTTGTCATGAATATGTCCCCAGACAAGAGATCCAACTGAATACATTCCACCAGAAACAATAAATATTAGTCCAACAGCCGATGGTGCAAGACAAAACTACACGAAATAAACACACAATGCTTCAGAGAATAAGAAAACTTGTTTTCGATAATATACTATTTGATCTCTTGAGACACGGAACTTTAAGTATATTTTAATATCTATTTAGTTATAAATATTAAATGTTTATATTTTACTTTGATATTACACTCGTGAGCGCTCAATGGTATTGAGGTTCCGATATATGTTCGAAATGTAATATCTATATATCGATATAAATCCTTTGTAAAATTTGTCATCAAAATATACTTTGTGAACAGTCAGATCCCCTTTTTTTTCAATTAATGTTGAAAACAAGTTTGCAAATTCCAACTAGATTGAGAGTTGAAATTAAATAGACTGGACCATTTTATTTTTACTTTTATATTTAAATACAAAATAGTAAAGAAATTCCAGGCTCGATTATCTTCGGTAGACTATCGCAAGTAGCTTAATGTGTAACGTTTCGCAAGAAAAACAAACAAACAAAAAGTTAGTGTACAGCTATTTTGAGTCACGAAGCGCTTAATTCAACTAATCATTAATTTACTTGCTACGTCATTGGAAAATTTAAAATTGCGATAGAAAAAATAAAATCTAACTTATGATAATGTAAACCAGTTTTGTAATACGACTTGACTGTTTGATATTTTCAGCATGATGTCTAAACTATGGTATCAAGCAATTCATGGATCACAAACAAACAACTGTATTTAATGTACCTGTCTGATGTGAGGCTCCAAGGTCGCCTCATTAAAGCCCACGATAATGAAGCCTGTTAAGATATTCATCATTGCCACAATAAAAGAAGGGTTCAGAATAATCTTCAAAACTTCACCTTTGTTGTCTTGGGTAGCATATTCTGATTGAACATAAGAGGCAAAAAAGGAGAAACATCAGGTATAACTGACTATGTTACAAATAAAATATTATGAAATAACGTATTGATAACTGAAATTTTTTAAAATCTTTTTAATCAAACGAAACTGGTTCTAAGAAACCAATAAATACAATTATATTTATTTTAAAAACCGATTTTTTAAATTAGTCTGACAACAATAAATTAGAACACCATAACATAGAATTTTAACACAGGTTGAGTTAATTATTATAAAATTTAAATAGATTGCGGAGCTTAATTTATATCACCTATTTCTGGTAACAAGAAGAACATGATTGCAGATAAACACAAGTGAATCCCTCCAATGAGGAAAAATGGTAGCATATAACCTCCAACCTGAAATCCAGAATAACTGGTTCTAATATTGTAAATAACTTTACTAGTTTATTTGTATAAGTTCTGTGATATTATTATCATTAATTTCCAAGATAATGACACGAAAGGATCTAATGGGAATAATTTCTTTATTAGTTTTTAATTTTTCCGAATTAAATACTATAAATATTTCTATAAAAAGTCTCTTTTAATGCATTTTGATTTTTCATCATTTATATTATTAATAATTGTATTAATTATTCAGCTGCAACTCAAGAACATGGTGTTTAATATATATATATTCGATTTTTACTGTACCTCAGCTGTGAACAGTTGACAATCCTTAACCACGAAATAGTGTGCATTATATTGGTGGAAACTAAAGAAGATTGATGTGAAAGTGTGTGAAGATTTGGACACTTTTCTATACCAGGATTTGACGTTTTATCATTAATAGAAATGATAACTTTATTAATTAACAGTAAATGATGATTTTCCATATCTAATTGAAACTTGTTAAGAAATTGTATCGGTTGAAAACATAAATTTGGGATGCCATAAAGCTGTTTAAGCATAGAACTACATTTTATAACTCGAACAAAGAAGTAACGTGCAAATTTGTCTTAAAAGTTGTAATATCCAAGTCTGCGATTTAAAAAAGTCACAAAGGCAAGGTAATTTAACTTATTTTACACATAATACTAGAAACATATTTACCTCATAGAGGGCGCCTCCAATAGCTGGTCCAATTGTAACACCCAAACCGTAGAACATTTCACAGGAGGCCTTTGAAAGTGAAAGCAACATTATTGAAGTTCAAATTTTCAGGTTTAGACATGTAAATATCATACATAATTTGGTTTCACTTTTGCGAAGTAACAGAAATATAGCTTACTGCGAAATGTTAAGTTTTCGAAAGAGTTTTAAACTTTGTAAAGAAAAAATCACTTATATATTTCATATTCCAATGTTGTTTGCATTAGCTCTAGCTACGTATTTGTTTTTAACTTCAGTCAAGATTACTTTTACTCTCACGCGTGTGTTCAATATCCAGAATTTTCATGAAGGAGAAAGACGTGAATGTCCCTAGTGAACCCCAATTTCATTAGTTAAACCCTGAATATTCTGTTCAGATCGTGTCTATGTGTTCGTGATTACAGATATAATTCGGAGCCAGATGTTTTTGCTAACGTTGGAAGATGCTGCATCAGTGTGTTTCTTCACCTGGCGAAAGTATTTATTTGGTTTGTGAATTTTTCGTTTTTTTTTTTTTTTAAACAGCGAAAGAATTTAATGGCTTCGGTTTTGACTCTATTTAATACTACACGTCACTTGTTACTCCAGATCTTTACTTAGTTAGGAGAAGTTTAAACTTTTTTTTAGTGTTACGTTTTTTTTATGTTTTATGTTTTTCGTAGACTAAACGCAACAGAAAGACACAGATAACAGCTTGTATAATTTATTACAACAAACTATAATATATGTAACAGATATAACATAAATTACATAACAACAATGACAGATATTAAGTTTAAACCTTCAAAATTAATTACAATACACAATAGTACTGGTTTCAACCTTCAAAGTTACTTACAACACAAAATGGTACTGGTCTGAGTCCAATATAATGATTTAGAGTGAAAGTCCAAAAGTTCAGAACAGAAATCCAAAATTCCCGTCTAGGGTGTGAATTTAGTCCCACGAAGAAATACCGAAGTTTGAATGGAGAATGACGAAGTTCTTTTTACGATGCCTCCGATGAACGTCACAAACTTGTCGCCTTCAATTTTTCCGATCTCCCGTAAATAGATCCAAACGTGTTGACTTTCAGTATAACCACTAATTCGAATGAATCGCAGAGATTGACGAAGTAAAATCACAGCTTCCGTAGATCTAGCTTCAGTCACAAATCCAAGTTGAATAAACTCACAGCAAACACTTAAACTTTCTCAAACGACTGACTGACTCTCTTCTTTTTTCTTCGAATAACAACTAATGACTCTTCTCTCCCTCTCGCATCTTCGTCTGCTTATATATTTGTAGGCCTAGACTTCTCGAACAATCGTGTATCTTCTATAGAACTCCAGAGCAATCTGCACATGTCCGTTCTTATACGAGACTCAACGTCTAGACACGAGGCCGCCAACATTTCATTTACATACATATGATTGGTCTACTTAATGCTAGGAAATTCTAAATGTTACCCTAAATGAATAACAACATATTTTATTAGTTTAAACTTCGAAACAATAATATAAATATGAAAATATAAATAATAGAAATGAAAATCCAAACACAACGCCGCATGTTGTCGTTTACAAAACATTTACACGACATTTACATAACAGTAGCAACAAATAGATCAAGTGACGAGCTTCAAAGAGTCGCTTCATCAGCTTATTGTGACATACGAGTGTCCGCGAGTTGTTTGATAAGTAAGTCGTCAGATGTCTGCCTGTAAACTTTATTGATAACGTTTTGTTACCCCCCGCTAGTATAGCGGTATGTCTTCGGATTTACAACGCTAAAATCAGGGGTTCAATTCCACTCGGTGGGCTCAAAAGATAGCCCGATGTGGCTTTGCTATAATTAAACACACAAAACACACATAACGTTTTGTTCAATCGCATTCCAGACTGCCTTTTGTGAAGGAATATTATTTCTTTTACTCTAAGTGATCAGCGCTCTGTTGTCAATGGTGTGTTACGTTTTGTATGTCGGTGATGTCTTGATGTGTTTCGAAATAGAAAAGAAGTCTGTTATTTTATCCACTAGTTTACCCGTATAATTTACCAGACTTATTGGTTTAAATTGGAGGTGTTTTGTAACGAGATCTTGATTTTGTTATGTCTGGGACAACGGTGGTTTTCCAGTACGTGGTAAGATATCCAGTTTTAAGTGATAGATTACATAACTCAGTCAAGTATGATACATATTTGTCTGGAAGGTTTGCATTTATTGAATTCGTTATTGAGTCTTTACCCGATTCTTTTGTTTATCATTATGAGATACGCATTGATATGTATATTACAACCCTGCCAGGCAAACCTATCATACAGTACCTTGGTCGATTCAAGTCATAGGTCCGATGGTTAGGGCGTTGGGCTGGTAATGTACGAGTCGCGTGATTGGGGCGGTTTCGATTAATTTTCTTCCCTCTAATCTATCACTACTGAAGGTTAGAACAAATAAAAAAAACAAATTATAATTGCCTCAGAAATATTTACTGAATTGTTTTCTGAGGTGTAACATTTGAAAGTGGTTATCTTGTTATAGCAGAAAAAACAAGCAATATATTCTGTATCAAACCACCTTCCAGAATCTTATACAACTCTAAAACTCATTTGAATAGCAAATGTATCGCTATTTTATCGTTACTACAAAAGAGATTGTGTTATTAAAACTGGTTTGTAATTTTCAGTTTCATTTGTTTGAAACATTTTAAAGAATAAATTCAGACTTTCGTTTTCAATTTTATTACTTTTAAGAATCATTACATTGTATATTTTCTTTTTGCGGTTTGTATAGTATATAAAATGGGGAATAGTTTTTGGTATTCAGAGAAGACCCACACCTCAGAGAGTGGTAGAACTAAATTATGACAACTTTATCTGCACTTTTTGAGACTCGTTGTTGAGGTGCGAGTTCCAGAATACAGAGGATATAAATTTACAACTTTATGTACGGAAAGTCGGGTGCAGTTGAGATTAAATTTAAATAATGATGTGTATTTATGAAGGTTTTTGTTAAATCCTGTTACGCAGATATTATCGAGTATACGTCTTCAAGAAGTTATTCATTTTTTTTACTGAGAAACTTTTTACTTCTGCTATTTTACACCATAAATTTAACTTAAGCTGTCGAATAGTAAAATTTGCTGCGAAACTAGTATATTGATTTGAAAAGTTATTGTTTTGATGTTTAGCAAAATGCTACACAATAGGGCATGTGTACCTTATAACAACAGGTATCGAATTACGGATTTTATAGTTCTAAGTATGCAGACATAACTGTACATTTGGGGCCGTGCTAAAGTTAATGAAAACATTAATGTTATTAAACTAAAAAATAAGTCTAAAATGTATTAAACATTAGAAATTAAAATAATTTAGTTTGTGAACAGAAGTGTAACTTCGAAGCTATCACTTATCATTAACCAACATCATCTTGATAGTTTATATATCCGTTTTCTCAAAAATCAATTTAATCAGAAGTTAAGTTAAAAAGATCTCAGATATCTAGTTTTCATGATACTTGTGGGGCTATATTTTTCAAAATAACAGTTTATAATAAATTATATACTGTTTACAATAATATTGTAGAGGAGAGATTCTGAAAAGAAATTCATCTCACCAAAGCTGTTGAACGATATTCAGTAAATTCGTTGGCAATGAAGACATAGCCCAGTGTGTACAGAGATGCTGATCCGATAGCCTGAACTATCCTTCCAACAAAGGATAATATAAGGAATGTGACATCAGATGGAGACTTTATTAGAGTACTGAAATGCAGGATTACATAATAAATTAAGATAATAAATTTTGTATATAATTCGAACAAGAAACAGTACGAGCTTTCCTCGCAGAACTAAGATCAACTCATCAAGATATTACCAGTGTTATACGGTTTGATGTCAACATAATGCTCATATTTTGCCAAGTTATTATTGTACATTTAATTTACATTCTTTACAAAATTTTCTAACAATAGTTTTTTATTCAAAGATTTGGTCGAAAATTAACATTTTTTTCCTCAATCACTAACATTTTTGAAATGGCTGAATTTTGTAAAGTAACTAAAATGAGGATGTGTATTCGAAAATAATCTGCTTTATGTTTGTTTGTTTCTTATTTTAAAGTTATCTTATCTAATACTTTTGAATGTTTTTGATAAAACATTGATGGTTATTTACCGTAACTGCCAGAAACAAAAAGTCATACACTATAAGTATTTCTAATTAATTATTAATTTTTTTTTTTTACATTCAAGAGGATTAAAGCGTTATGACAGAAATAAACACAATGTGATACATAACGCCTTATGTACGGTTGTTGAGAGTCTGAAAACTAAAGAACATTTAAGTGTTTGCATCATACTCTGGTGTTTCAACGTGTACATGAAAGATAATTTCTGAAGAGGCAGGACTTGTAGCACTAAACGTATAACGTAGGCGGTCCCTTGCTGTTTTGGGTGGACTTTCTGTGTCATTAATTTTCAATTGTTAGAGTAGACTGAAAGCAGTTAATTTACAATAACCACTTTTAACATTTGAGCTTCGATCCTATGATTGTTAAAACTAATCACAGTAGCTGGGTGTAATTGAAACAAGAGCTCCAACCATATCTTCAAGGAGTAATTGTCCCTTTGTTCTTTAACTTGGGTGTTGAACCAAAGAATATAGCCTTCTAACAATACGAATTTATCAATATATCAGTTTGATGATATATTGCGTATACTTTAGTCTCTTTATTAAAGCAATAGAAAACTGATGTCATCACCCTACGTATGAAACGCTAAATAATGTCAAAATATAATTGTGATATATTTCATCCATGGTGTTTCATAATGACCAGGGTGGTACGTGAACTGTTCATTTGCATTTTCATAATCGTATATAATACAATTTAGATAACCATTATATTGATAAATAATATATAATTATATATATATTTGCCGAAATGAATCATGTTAAAACTGTTCCATTTTGAAAATCTCGCAAAACTTCATGTTCTTGATGTATATTACTATATTAATATGAGGTTTCTTTGAGTGTTGGTCTGAACTGGTGGTCAGTGTCTTACTTTGCAATCCAGAGTTAAGGATTGAGCCGCGTAACCAAATATGCTCGTCGTTTTGGGTGGTGGGGAGGCGCTGTTATGTAAAAGTCAGTCCAACTATTAGTTGGAATACTGAATTGGCGGAGAGCATTATTGACAAGTAGCTATTTCTTTAGTTTGCTACTTATAACCCTTGAGCAGCTTTATGCGAAATTCAACGAATGAAATTATGTGTTTTGTAAATAAACGTCGTTGATCTCTTTGTATTTATCTTCATTGCTATTATAATTAAATAAAAAGTGAAAGATAAACTTACCCAATAAATATCGTAGCACCACCGCATAAACATACCCCCGAGATTAATAAACATTTTGGTGATATTTTTGGAACCTGTAAATGAATAAAACTTTCTTTTAGTTAAAAGACACATTTAAATAGAAGGCGATTAAATATTTGATAAAAATGCTTTGTGAAGAAAGGATGTTTTAGATGTGACGATAATAAGCCATTCAACTAATCATATAATGAAGGTAATAAAATCGTGACATGTAAAAGACTCTCAAAGGTACCGAATCGTCTGGAATAAATAGTTCACAATAAAAGCTATGCATCTTCTCGGCGACAGAGTGCACCTGGGTAAGCCCAATAAGCATATAACTCGAAACAAAATGTGTTATCAGAGAGTATCAGAAATAAATCATAAAAATCAACATCGATCATCGAAAGTCTTCTGAAAAATTTTGAAAACTACCAGTTTATGTACATTTTTCCACAATAAATAGATGGGCTAAGATCTATTTATGAGAAAATAATCCCCAGCGAGCTGTCTGCTGAATCTACATTGGGGATTTGAACCACTAATTTTCGTTGTAATTCCGTAAAATTACTGCTAAACTGTTATAAACTAAACAACAAATAAACGTTTATAGATTTCAAAATTACAAACTGTTCAATTTCGTAAATTACTTCTGACATTACTAATTCTACGACGACATTAAATATATCGTCGGTGAAAGTCAACTTATCAGCGGCGTTTGGCCAATCGTGTTGGTTGGCTTTAGCAAAGTGTGACTGTATCAACTCGGAATTAATTTGATCATCGTGAAACAGAATGATCGATAAAGTATTCAGTTCTATACAGGATATAAGAATAATATTGTCTGTAAGTTTTTAAAATTATTGTGTATAAACAATCATCTGTATTAACTGTTAGTAATCACCGTTATTATAAATTGTATTGTCTATTTTGTGTTTGTATATTAAAATATATTTGTGTTAAAAAGGAAAATATTGTTACAAGCACCATAACTCTGATACATATTGAGAGATAATTAACTTCTAGATTGGAACTTCCATTTTCGATTATTTGAAATGAAAGCATGCTAACAAACGTGATACAATAAATCGGACACTCATCCGAAATAAATAATAGTACAAAACACATCATGATGGCTTTGTCTATTGTGTAATTTGCTGATTTGCATGTTTGAAATTGTTTTGTTAAGGTGTACTAAACTTTGTGTAACTAAAAGAATTGAATATTTACTTTAATAATATTTTTCTTTCTTGTTAAAAGTTTGATATCATTGTGCATGATGTTACTGAGAAATTATATTTATTGCGTCAGTTATTAGTGATAGCCTACAATTGGTAATTCTGATAACTATAAAAATTGGCCTACGATCGAACTCCTTATACTTTACACCACAGAAATAATAATAATTTTAAATAATTAATTTACTCTTTAGTTCATAATTGGTACTCACGATTTTGAAAATAACTGGAGAGAGTAAAAATGTTATCAGGGAAGACACTCCATAAAGAAATCCATTCTGTGTTATAGTCATCTTTTTTCTCTCTGCCTGAAAATGGTACGTTTTTTGGTTATTGACAAAACTCAGATATCAGAAACTACCGAACTCGGTAATATTTTTACAGTTGAACAATAAATAAAAGAATTATAATTTCCACATAATTTATGTTTCAAGTTTCATCAACAAAAAGTTCAAACCGAAGGAATAAGTTTTAACTATGAAACAGATGTTCCTGTATTTACACAACAATATTGTTAATTTGTTAAAAAAACGAAAACAGCACCATATTCTGATATGGGATTGTGCTTAAATGTTTATTTAGACAACAAGGCAAGATGACGGCTGTTGGGTATAACCTTCGTGTCGGATCGAGCGAATATCCGAACCCAATAGGGAATAGGTGCACATCATAAAAGTAAGGTAAAAAGAAGTAAGTTATAACTGTTTCTAAGCAAATTTTAATGATAAATATAATTTATCTTACAGCATTAATTAATGACAAGGACATTTTAGATTTTGACATTATCTTTGTACAAATACTTGACTGTTATTGCATTTAATGACATCGTGTTATTTTAAGCATTCTAGCTGTAGCCCTCTCTTTCTCCTTGAATCTTTCAGTTTTCGTTTCTCCATTTTTCTCTCATTGGCCCAGTAGGACCAAGTGATTAGTCAATCCCACTGTTCGTTGGGAAAAAGAGTAGCTCAATAGTTGGCTGTAAATGGTGATGACAAGCTTCCTTCCCTCTAGTCTTACATTGCTAAATTTCGGATGGCTTAGCTCTCGTTTAGTTTGAGCGAAATTGAAAAAAAACTCAACGTCAATTCAACAAACCATTTTGTTTTACGGTGTGTCAGTACCAAGTTTACGGACTTATAACGCTAAAATACAAGGTTTGTTATACAAGATTTCGTGTTGTTTTAACACACTTACTTAAATCTACTATTCTAATTTGTATTTATCTTCAGTTATATTTTTACTTTACACTGTGGTTTACTGTTAGATGTTAAATATAATTGATAGTTTGTCATTACTGCTGTGTAGAATATATTTCTCCACATTCTTCCCTTTTTTTCTTATATTTCACCTTGTTTCTAAGCTGTACCCTAGTTTATGTTTTAGTCATGCGAGACATTTTCGTGTTTGGTTTCTTGTCTGAAACGTTTACTTTACCTTTATCAATTTAATTAGAAATGAAAAAAAACATAAGTACCTCTTTAGAGAAGAAGGAGAATACAAGAGCGTAACAAGTGGCTTGACAGGTAAAAGCGAAATTGATTTGGGATAAAATTATCGCCTGACGTTTCGTAATCCAGCGCTTGTTTTTCTTTTCAAGATCATGGCTTATCAAAGGAGATGAATGTGATTGATCATCTGAATCATACAAACTTTCTGAAATTTCATAATTGGTATGAGAGTAAAGTTTCAATAGGTCAGTTGTTTGGACATTTTTTTGTGAAGTATTGGATTCCAACAGGTTAGGCATGTTCTCACAAGTTGCTGAAGGAATAGTTTTTATTTTTTCTCTTTCGGAGAATGAGTAGAGACTTTTTGAAAGTTCCGACACAGTTTCATATGTTGTTGCCATGGGAAAAGACGACATTATTTCAAAGTAATATAGAGTAGAAGCCTTTAGAAAAACGAAAAAGACAATATTCATTCCAGTTAAAATAAAAACGTAACTTCAAAATTAATCTCAATATCTAATGAACTTGTTAACGTTTGCAGGAAATAATTGCTCAGGTTTAAATGTAGTCTTATACCACATGATGGTTTGTGATACATACAATCATTTTGTTTTAAGGGAAATAATTTTATGCTATTAATTACTAGATAATTAACGGAGTAAGGATGTCACTTGAGCTGTAGTAAGAAACAGATATACTTTATATACATCGCTAGAGTAGACACGGAGAATTCAAAGAATAGCAAAAAAATTACACATTTTCACCAGTTGTAAAGAAGAATTGAACATTCAAAACACAATAACAAAAGACGTGTATCAATACATACTTGCAGCACCAGCTTCCCAGCTTAGCAGTGGACGTATAACAAATAGGGAAATATGTGAGTTGCGTTCCTTGCATTATACAGTTATATAATTCTTAATATTACGTGATATGAATAATGATAATAATGACGTACACGTGTAACTTTACACAATCCAGTTTCCAGCGACTAGAGAAATAACAGCTGTGCTTTAAATACATAATAAACCTATCCGAAATACATTTTGAGTGAGCGTGTATTCTCAGGAACTCGTACAAGTATCGCTTAGAAATATAAATTCAATAAATAGAGTGGTTATGTAATAATACAACAAACTCAGTTCAGTAAGGAGCAGTCACAATTATTGTCACGTGTGGCAGTCATTCTCAGCTATACCTATACTAGTATAGAAATAAAGTAAATACTTCAATAAAAGTATATATATTTTATTGTAACTCCACCATACCCTATTTTAGTCTGACATTACTTTTAGTTTCAAAAGGTAAAAGATCTCCTGGTGTCACAAGTTTGATTGAACAATAGATATATATTTATTATTACAGAGTAAACCTAAACTTATCATAGCTATATACACTCTCTGAGAAAGCAAGCCAACCTTTGTACAAATCAATTTCTTAACAAAGTGGATACCACATATAATCCAGATTCTCTGATATTATTATCTTGGGATTTGTATTCATACATGCAAGAATAAATGTGAAGGTTTGATTATTTGTATACATTGGTCATTTGAAATATACGTTTGTGAAGTAATGCACAGGTATGTAATGTCCAACAAAATTAGTTGCCTAATTTGTATTTCTGTTTGTAGCAGGACCATATAAAACCTACTGGAGAAAGCCATCAACTTTGTAGTTATTATAAACAACTTTAACTTCTCTGAACTGTTGGATCCATGCTCTAAACTAACCACCTGAACTTTCTACAATGGCTTTACAGTTTGACAATGTATTCTAGTTTTAAAAATTCTTTAAACGCTTCTCACGACACACAATATTTTATTCTTATCATACAAATTATGTATAAAATAAAATATAAAACAATCAACAACGATGTTGCACAATGTGTTTTTTTTATATATCAAAGCCACATCGGGCAATTTGCTGGGCCCTCAGAGCGAAATCAAACTCCTGATTTTACAATCGAAAATCTGTAGACTTACCGCTGTACTAGTTGGGGGCGTTGCATCTATGTTGTGTAAAAATACACGAAATAAACTGTGAAGAGCTTCGTACAAAATAAATAAGTGAAGGTTTTATTGCATATTTACCAACGGCAATGAAAGCTCAAATTGATACTATTTGTTTTGAATTTTGCATAAAACTGCACGACGAACTAGTCATCACTACCTACCGCCAACTCTTGGGCTACTCTTTTTACCGACGCATAGTGGGATTGACTATCACATTATAAAGTCACCACTTCTGAAAGGAGTGCATGTTTTGCGTGACTGGGATTGAAACTCGCTGCTCTCGGATCACGAAACGTGTGCCTTAACCATTTGATCATACCAAGCCAAATAGATAAGAAACCAATGAAATAATCAAACATTCATGTACCATGTTAAAACTTTAACAAATTCTTTAGAGTATGAGTTCAGGTAGAGCATATATTTAAAAAAATCTCTTTGAAGTTAGCTTGGATTTATATTTTTTGCTATAGAGCTTTTTCCAATAAAAAAGTTTCAGCACTTACCCCTATATTTTAGTTACACTTACTGAGTGGTTGTCTCCGGGAAAGAGTAGAACTGATGATGTTATAGTTTTATAGAGGCACCAGAAAGTGCGTATGTATTATCAAAGTGTAGATCGTTCGCCTCTGAGCCATACAAGGAGGAGGTAAATCAATATGTCATCATTTTTATAGTAACAGTGTCTTAAAATTAATATTTATCACATTTACATATCTGTATTAAACATTTATTTCTCTTGATGATAAGAATGTTACTTAGAGAACCTATACAAATGAAGTTTCCATTCCAGCTCGAGAAAACAGATGTGAAATGTTTACAGAAAGATGAAAAAATAGTTAAAACTATTTTGTTATAGAACTGGACTGTTAAGTATTTTTATTATGTGTCTCCATTATGGTACTAATGTAATTATGGTACTTTAAAGGTAATATATTTTATCGTATCTGTCTGATGTGAGGATCCACGGTAGCCTCATTAAAGCCCACGATGATGAATGCTATTGAGATATTTATCACAGCAACAATGAAAGAAGGGTTCAGAATAATCTTCAAAACTTCACCCTTGTTGTCTTGGGTAGCATATTCTGATTGAACATAAGTGGCAAAAAAGGAGAAAAATCAAGTGTAACTGATTATGTTAAAAATAAAATATTATAAAATAACGCATTGATAACTGATGACTTTTAAACTTATCAATCAAAGTAAAGTGGTTCTAAGCAACCTATAAACATGATTACGTTTATTTTGAAAACCAATTTTTGTATTAACTCAGTCACACAACCACATATTTGAATTCCATAACTCTGAAGTTTAACCTAAATGAGTTAATTATAATAAAATGTAACTGAATAACGCAATATAATTTAAATCACCTGTTTATTTTAGCTGAAGAACATGATTACAAATAAACACAAAAGAATCTCTCCAATGAGGAAAAATGGTTACATATAAACTCGTACCTGAAAACCAGAATAATTAATGTTGTGAAAATGTTAAGTAGTTGAATTTTATGCATAAATAGAATGTTTTTCGTTGTTATATAATGTTGTTATCATTAGTTTTCAAGATAGTGAATTTGCTCATAAACATTTATGGCATGAAAGAAACTAGTTGGAAAAATTCCACTATTAGTCTTTTAATTTTTAGAATAAAACATTACAATTTTTTTCAATAACAAATTTCTTTTAACATCTTTTAACATTTTATCATTTATTTTATTAATAACTTTATTATTTATTCAGTTGGTACTCAAGAAGATGATATTTAGTACGTATACATGCGATTCCTTCTGTGTCTTATCTGTCAGCAATAGACATTCCCGAAGCACGAAATAGTGCTCATTATATTAGTGTTAACTAAAGAATATTGATGTGAAAATGTTTGAAGATTTAGAAACGCTTCAGTGCAGGATTTGACGTTTTATTACTTGTATTATTGATAACATTGTTAATTAACAGCAAATAATGATTTTTTGTTACTGTTTGAAACTTGTAACATACTAGTATCAGTTGATAATGTGCACTTGGAATGGCATAAAGTTTATTTAATGGAAAGGATTATGCCTCACCGTTAGTACGGCGGTATGTATATTGATTTACAACGCTAAAATTACGGGTTCGATTCCCCTCAATATGTTTAATAGATAAACCGATGTGGCTTTGCTCGTGGTAAACACTTTGTAATGGAATGGACCAAGTGTTACATTTCAGTTCTTCACAAGTGAAAATTTAAACAAAGGAAAAAATCTGTTTCAGCGTAAAATCACATTTTATAACTCTAACACAGATCTCATGTGTAAAAATTTTCTTTCAAGTAGTAATATACAAATTTAAAATTTTAGAAAGTAACAAACGTTCGGGAACTTAACTTCTTTATACGTAATATTAGGTACATATTTACCTCATAGAGGGCGCCTCCAATAGTATGTCCAATACAGCTACCCACACCAATGACATCTTTAATAGATAACCAAAATTATTGCAATTGAAATTTTGAAGCTTAGACATTGTAATAAACTTCCTTTTTAACAATGTATATCTTTAGACACGTAAATAAATACATATTTTGATTTCATGTTTTTGAATCTTGAAAATGAGGGAAATGTTATGTTTTCAAAATAATTGAGAATTCTGTCAAGGAAAAATCTCACTTATGCATTTCATATTCCAATGTTGTTTGCGTTACCTCTAGCTACGTATTTCCTTTTGACTGCGGTCAAGGTTTGTTGTACTCTTACTTGTGTTCACTGGTACGGATCTGTATATTCAATACCTAGAATTTTTATGTGGGAGGAAGGTGTGAATATCCGTAGTAAACTCAAATTTCATAAGTTAAACCCTGAATATTATATTCATGTTGTGTCTAAACGCGTGAGTCTGAAACGAGAAAGATGAAACAAATAACTAATATAGTATATGTTCGTGATTACAGATGTAATACGGAGCCAGCTGTATACGCCATGTAGCAAGTGTTTCTTTTAACGTTGGAGAGATGCTTCATCAAGTCTAAACTTTGTGGCAACAAATGGATCTAGTGACGTGCTCTAAAGAAGCGCTTCATCAAATTGTTGTAACATATGAGTGTATGCGTGTTGTTTTAAAAGTAAATCGTTACACGTCTGCTTGTAAACTGTCTTTATAATGTTTTGTCAAATCGCATTCCATACTGTCTATGGTAAAGGAATATTGTAATTTTTTACTCCAAGTGATCAGCGCTCTGTTGTCTGTTCAGTGTTACGTTTTTATTACGGTGATATCCTGATATGTTAAGAAATAGAATAGAAGTCTGTTATTTTATCCAATAGTTTACTTATTGTTATAAATTGGAGGTTTTGATTTTTTTAAGTTTTTGATGACTGTGGTTTTCCTGTATGTGGTAAAGTATTCAGTTTCAAGTGACAGATTACATAACTCAGTTAAATATGACATGTATTTGTTTGGAAGGTTTGCATATGTAAAGTTCGTTGTTTTTTTTATCATAATGAGATACTCATTGATATGTATATTACATCCCTGCCAGGCAAACCTATCATACAGTACCTTGGTCGATTCAAGTCATAGCTCCGATGGTTGGGGCGTTGGGCTGGTAATGTACGAGTCGCGTGATTGGATGCGGTTTCCAATGAGAAAAAAATATAATTGCCTCAGAATGATTTACAGAATTGTTTTCTGTGGTGTAACATTTGAAAGTGGTTGGCTTGTTGTAGCAGAAAAAAATAGCAAAATATTGTCTGTAAAAATAACTTCCAGTATCTTATATAACTTTAAAACTCATTTGAATAGTAGATTTATAGCTATTACAACGTTATTACAACAAACAATGTGTTATTAGAACTGGTTGGTAATTTTATTTGTGTAAAATACTTTAAAGAATAAGTTCAGATTATCGTTTTGAATTTTATTAATGTTTATAAGAATCTTTATTTTGCATATTTTCTCTCATTCGTATTACGGATATGTTTAGTATAAAACAACAGGGGAAAAGTTTTTGATATTCTTATTTTGAAGAGTTGTCTTTATCAATGCTATTATTTTTAAAGTTGAACACGAAACTACACAATAAGCTATATGCATGTTTAACAACGGGTATCGAATTACGGATTCTAGCGATACAAGTATACAGACTTACCGAAGTACCTCTGGGGGCCATGCTAAAGATAATAGAAACATTAGTTTTAGAAAACTCAAAATGAAGTGTAAGATATATTAAAAATTACAAATTAACTTACTTTAGTTTGTAAACAGAAATGTAACTTCGAAGCTGTTACTTATCACTAACCAGCATCATTTTAATAGTTTTCATATTAATTTTCTCAAAAATGAATTTAATTAGAATTTAAATTAATAAGATCTCAAATCATGAGTTTTCATGATACTGTTGAATCTATATTTCAGTTAGCCATAGATTATATGATATTTACAACAATATTGAAGAGTTTAGCAATGAAGACATAACTCAGAGTTAACAGAAATGGTGATCCAATAGTCTGAAAAATCCTTCTCACAGAGGATAATGAAATAAATTTGATTGCAGGTGAAGACTTTATTAGAGTGCTGAAATGCAGAATTACAATTACATTACAGATTAAAAAATACATTTTGCATGCAAACCACACACTAAACAGTACGAATTATCATCGCTGTACTATGAATAAAACATCCAACTACCAGTCGTAATATAACCATCACAGAGGTAATTACCATATGAAACATGTTAAAATTGTCCCATTTTCAGAAGCTCGCAGCCCACAGGCAAGGATTTAACGGCATAACCAAATATGTTCGTTTTTTTCCAGCGGCGGGGGAGGCACAGTGAAGCAATACCGCTATCAGTTAGAGTATATCAAAGGATTGACGGTGAGTATTTTGACTAGTTGTCTTGCCTTTAATTTGTCACCTGTAAACATCGAGTAGTTTTGCGCAAAATACAACGAATGAAAAACTGTTTTGTTAATAAATGTCGTTTTTCTTTTCATATTTGTGTTCATTATTCTGAAAAAAGAAAAACTGAAAGTTACCCAAGAAAGATCGCTTAAACATACATCAGAGATAAATAAACATTTGTTGATACTTTTGGTTCCTGTAAATTAAGAAAACTACTTAAAATTCATTTAAAGAGATGTCGATTAACCATTTGTAGTCATTTATACACCAGTTATATCATGAAAAATTCTCTATGAAAAAAACATGTTTAAGATAAGACGTCGATAAGCCATTGAGCTAATCAAATTATGAAGGTAATAAAGTGATGATGTAACAAAACAATGTCTCAAAGGTATTGAATCGGCTAGATAAGATAATTTGAAATAACAACTGTGCATCTTCTTAGCGCCAGAATGCACCTGGGTAAGCGCAATCAGCGTGTAAGGTTAAAAAGTTTTGTAATTTGAAATAAAAAGTGTTTTCAGAAAATACCAGAAATAACTCAAAAAGGTAAACTTTTATTATCAAAAAGTCTACTGAAAAAGTTTGATAACCACCAGTTTATATACATTTATCCACAATAACCTTCTGGATTAAGAGATATTTATTAGAATATTAAACTCCGTTCCGGAATGTTTTCTATTCTATTGATACTGTTTCAAATTCTGCACACACAACTTATAATTATTTATTTACTTAATGAAAACATATAGCTTATACAACCAGAGAATTTATAATTCGTGAGTATAGAACCAATTAATGTGATTTGTTTAATTTATTACAGAAGGTTAAATACGTTGAACTGTACGAAAAGGAATTTGGAGTTCCTGTGTGTTTTTTTCATGTGTGTATACGTGTATTTTCTTATAGCAAAGCCACATTTGGCTAGATGCTGAGTCTACCAAATGGAATCGAATCACTAATTTTAACGTCACAAACCGTGGAATTACCGGTGTAACTGCGGAAGACTTGCCTTTAAAGTCCATGATGAAACGTATATCCATACTTCTTTTACTATAGCTACTTATAAAAATGAACACATCCGGGTTGAAAATACTAGATATTGATTTTAAAATTATGAACACATTTTAGGCAAATGCGTTACATTAGTGATTAAAATTATGTTATAAACTAAACGAGAAAAATTACAATGTTTTCATTGGAATAACAATTGTACGTGTTGTTATGCACGCAAAAAGAAAAAAACCCAATAAAGATGAGTGACAACTAGTAAATTAACTACGTGACTTAAAAAGTGGGTGAAATAATTCAAAATAAAGGGAAAGGAACATAAAGTTTTCTTTTTTACACTTATTAAATTAATTCTTGGTAAAAGAGGGAAATGAATCGTCATAACGTAGGGTGTAGGTGCAAAGTTTTTGTCACAATAAAAGACTGGAAAAAAAATAATAAAAGGATAGAAACAAATATTTGTTGTTCAATTGCGATGGGGAGACGGTTTTTACAAAAGAATAATGTGTTGTTTTCTCATGAAAACAGATCTTCAGAAAACAACTTATAGATTTACCGTTATACATTTATTTTAATTTTTATGCTTGTTTCACTATGGCTTGCGTTTTGTTATTTAGTACCTACTCTTGCTTCATTATAGTTTTTTTGCGTGTGAAGTTTATTCCTGATTGTGTATTGAGCGAATCCCTCATGCTCTCGAAATTTGTAGAAGATTCTTGAGAGTAAGAATAAAAATATTTGTTTTACGAAAACGAGCAAGAACATTGTTGAAATTTCTACAAATTCGCGTGATTCATATAAAAGCAATCAGTCTAGGAATAATAAAAGTATAAGTAGCACTGGACAGCTGCAGTCAGAACGCTATAGGCCTCGGAAGTTACAATTGTAATTAACGCGTGTTAATCGGTGAGCTACAGAACTGGCCCAGGAACGTTTATAAATTTCGACCCTTACAAACTGTTGATTTTTGGTGAACTAATTCGGAAGTTGTAACTTCTGCGATTACATTAAGTTCCTCATCGGTAAAAGTCAGCTTATCAGCGGCTTTAGATCAACCTGCTGGGTAGCTTTAGAGATGTGTGACAGTATAAACGCAGAATTAATTTGGTCACAGTGAACCAGGATCATCAATAAAATATTCAGTTTATACTGGATATAACAATCAATATTGTCCGTAAGTTTATACAATTATTGAATATAAACAATGATTTTTAATAACTATAGTAACAACAGTTGTTATAAATCATATTGTTTATTTTGTTTGTGTATTAAAATATATTTTTGTTAGAAATGAAAATATTGTTCCAAATGCCATAAATTTGATACGTATTAAGAGTTAATTAGCTTCTAAATTCAAATTCAAATTTTCGGGTTTTTTGAAATAATAACGTTCTAACAAGCGTAATATAATAAATCGTAAACTTATCCGAAGTAAATTACAATACGGAACACATCATAATGGCTTTAGCTATATTGTCATTTTTTGATTTGCATGTTTGAAATCGTTTTGTTAAGATATTCTAAACTTTGTAGAATTAAGCTGATTGAATTTTTACTTTAATAATATTTTTTTCATGTAAAAATGTTTAATATGCTGTTACTATATCTACTTTTACTGACAGTCTACAAATGGTATTTGTTGCTACTATAGAAATATGTCTTCGATTAAACTCCTTGAAGTTTACAGTAGAGAAAAAATAATCTTAAACAAGTTATGCGGTTTTTAGAGCTTAATTTGTACTCATCATTTAAAAATAATTGAAGAAAGTAAAAATGTTATGAAGGAAGAATTCTATAAAGAAATCCATACTGTGTTGGTGTTACTTGTTTCCTTACTCCATGAAAAATAAATGTTTTTTTGGTTAATATCAAAACCCAGGTATTCGAAACTATTGCACTGATCATCAGCAATCTCAAGCGAGTAATATAATTGTAAACACGAATTTTTTTACAGTTGAACAAAAGTGAAGCATTTAAAATTTTCCCCAAAACTGTTTCAGATTTAACCAATAAAACTTATCAAAAACATCACACCTATCACAACATTAGGTAGTATTTTTATTACCGGATAGTAGTTTTACAGCTGAGTATTAAAAATTACAAATAAGGGAGAATAAGTTTAAAAATATTTAAAGATCGTTTATTTGTTTGTGCAACATTATCGTTAAATTGTTAAATGAACGAGAATAGCAGCATGTTCTGATTCGGGATTATGTTTAAATGTTTATTTAGACAACAAAGCAAAAAAACATCAACAAAAATCGTGGATAAGATGTGGCAGTGTACAAAGTTGCTTACCTGCTTTGCTTCTTGTTTATCATTTGAAAGTTAATTACGGCTTTTCCAGATAACTTTCGTGTAGATATGCGCGAGTATACGAACGCAGTAGGTGAACATTATAAAAGTAAATTAAATAAAATTAAGTTATAACTGTTTCCAAGAATTTTTTATTGATAAATACAATTTAATTTACAGTATTAATTAATGAAATTGGCCGTTAAAGTTTTAATATTCTCTTTATACAAGTACGTGACTATTAGTGTATTTAATGACATCATACTATTTTATTGAACCTAGCTGTGGTTATCTGTTTTTCTTATATTGTTCAGTTATATTTGTTTTATTTTGTCTCAATGGCCAGGTGTGAGCAAATGATAAGTCAATCCAACTATTCTTTGGTAAAAGAGTAGCCCCAAAGTTGGTCTAGGTAGTAATAATTAGCTGCCTACCTTCTAGTCGTACATTGCTAATTTAAAGAAGATAGGCTCAGACAGCTATCGTGCAGCTTTCGCAAAATTACAAAAACAACAACATCAATCAAACAAATTATTTTCTTTTATAGTGTGATGGTAGGAAGTTTACAGACTTATAACGCTAAAATACAAGGTTTGTTATTCAAGACAATTCTAATCTAAATTTATCTTTTTTATAATTTTACTCTACACTTGAGGTTTCACTGTTAGAGGTTAAATATAATTGATAGCTTGTCATTACTGCTGTGTAGAATATATTCTGCACATTCCTCCCTTTCTCTGTTACATTTCACCCTATTTCTAGTTTATATCCGAGCTTAACCATGTGCGATTTTTTTTTTTTTGGTTTAGTTGTTTGAGAAGTTAACTTTACCTTTATCAGTTGAATAAGAAATGAAAAAAATCGCAGGTACATCTGCAGAGAAGAAGAAAAGAAAAGCGTAAAAACTGGCTTGACCGGTGAAAGCGCAACTATTTTGAGATAAAAAATATAGCCTGACGTTTCGTACTCCAGGGCTTCTTTTCGTTTCATGCTCGCCCTCCCAACCGTTGAGACGTTATAATGTGATGGTCAATCCCACTTTTCGTTAATAAAATAGTAGCCCAAGAGTTGACGGTGGGTGGTGATGACTAGTTGCCTTCCCTCTAAATTAGGGATGGCTAGCAAAGATAACTCTCGAGTAGCTTTGTGCGAACTTCCAAAACAAACAAAGCCTGACGTTTCATAATCCAGGGCTTCTTTCTATTTCCGACTTATTAAAGAACAAAATTGTGATTGATGAGTCAAAAATTTTGTGTTTGGTATCGGAACTTATTATGCATATACTTAAGATGTGGTAAACACCGTGCGATGGTAAGAGTGACTCTGTCGGAAAAGGTAGTGGTTGTAGGTGTGCTCTCTGTTACCCGCTTTCAACACCCAGCTCTTAATGTTCATTCATCGTCGTTCATGCAGTTAATTAATTGAAAATCTCTGACTGGAGAAATGTCTTCCGGGTGGAAGTTAAAACGTCAAGGACTAAAATCAGAAGAGAGTACAACTAAAGAAATGGCACTTCATTACAACTTTTTCTATGTGCCTCTTGAAATAGAAACTTCAGCTGAGTTTGTTTTTGCTGTTGTTGCTGTGTAAGAACGTCGTGTCATCTGTGAATCTAACTTAGACTAACGTCAAAAATAAAAGCATGCTTTTTGTTCCAAACTA
This sequence comes from Carcinoscorpius rotundicauda, assembly GCA_011833715.1. Classification (NCBI taxonomy): domain Eukaryota; kingdom Metazoa; phylum Arthropoda; class Merostomata; order Xiphosura; family Limulidae; genus Carcinoscorpius; species Carcinoscorpius rotundicauda. The sequence goes on along the minus strand of CM022395.1, from coordinate 38,511,371 downwards.
CCAACTCAAAACGTTTAATAGAGACAGATCTGGTGAACTAGGAGTAGTTAGATAAGGGATAAATGGACAGACATACTGATATTTGCGATTTATATTTCTGTGTGTACAGAAAATTAGATAACTTAATACTGAAACTAACTGAGCCATTTCTTGGGCCACACATGTTATGATTTATTGATATCTAGTTGGAGTACTCCTCCTTCGGACATGAAAAGTTTCTTGATTTTCATGTATTTGTAAGAAAAAATCTCCCCTAAAATGTGAAACAACAATTTACATGTATCTTGTTCAGGACCGAATCAACCTCTACACACACAAAATTTGATGAAAATCGATCAACATGTGGCGGAAAAAAATTCAAAAAACGTAACATATTCAAAACGCAACAGTGAAAATTTGAAAATATCTTCTCATGGGCCGAATGACCCTCTGTATTATATTTGGTGAGAGTCTTCCTGCACCTGCAGGGGGTGAAGTAGTGGTAAAAACTATGTTACGCAAAATGCAAAATTTAAAATGTTATACGTGCCCCTACATAGACGTGTTGAACCTCAAACGTGAAGACTCACCCACACCCTAAAAATTATTTACATGGGCATACAACAAAGTAACATAGATATGTGTTATCTAGTGTAGAATCTGTATTTAGATATTTGAAATTTTTCCAGCTACACATGCTACGCTATAGGTATAGTGAAAACGTTTTGTGTTTTCAAAGTAATTTCATCACATGTAATGTCAGTTTTTAGTGTTGATAATCGAAGAGGTTAATACATTTCTAACTGTAGTAGTTATCTTTTTACATTAAAGTATTAAAATCATGTAGATATTTTAGAACGTTTCAGTGTGTTTAGTTTTTAATTGATTGGAATTAAGTACAAAGCTAAAGAAAGACGTGTTGTTGTTGTTTGGTGCGTTTGTTAATAACAACTAATGTGAATAAGTATATGCGGATATTATTGAGTTTTTGAAATGTTTTTTAGTTGACAGAAAATCAAATGAGGAAAAGACGTCCTCTCATAATTCACACGGATCTCCAGAACAATCAGAACCATCTGATGGCGGAGAACAGCACAATAAAGACTCTTCATCAGATTCTTTTTTGCAACAGCATCGGGATTTTTTTCAACAGCCTGAAATTACTAAATATTCATTTCAAATCCGTGACTTGCTGTATAATTGCAGCTGTTAAGAATTCGCTATATACATCATCTTTTTCGGAAGCAGTATTTCAACCATTGTATATAATATTGTGTATCATAATGTATTAATACGAAGAAAATTATTGGGCTACATATTCCTTCATTCACTACACTGGTTGTGCTAGAAGTACAGTATTTTCAACTTATCGAAAGAAAATATTTTCCTGTTATCTTCTCCGCTTATGTATGAAAATTACGTCTGTTTTTGAACTGAAGATAAGAAAGGCTTTGCTCTGGAGTCGCCAGATGAACAAGAACAAGATAAAGCAGACATCATGAGCTATAAGAAAAATAAATTTATCTCGTCGAAACTCTAATGCCAAGTCAGATTTTAATCTTTTCATATAAGTTCAACGTTAATGTTTCAGCGACAAGAAATTTTCAACAAAAGAATAATTAGTCTTTAACAAATGAAGTATACTTCGATGAAATTACTAAATTCGATTTAATATGCAATAATAACGAAAGTTCACGCGAAAAAAATTATAAACATCTTTCCAGAGACATTTGGAAGCTACTTTCAAACGTGCAGAACGGGCGAATAAAGGGTTGTTTCATAAACAGTAAAACAAATGAACAAATATATTACAAAAAAAAACCTAAGTTAAAAATGTATTTTCTGTTTTCGTTTACCAAAATATTTTTGAAAGATCCAGGCACAAAACTAATTATACGATGAGTAACAAAGTAAACACTGGTGGAAGTAAAGAAAAATATCAATTCTCAATGTCTGTCAAGAACTAACGAAGCATGTAACATAAATTAGACGCAATTTAATTTATGGCTTTAAGTTATAAAACTAGTATCTTGAAGAACGTCACAGAGAAGAAGTAAGATTTTTAATCAAGCAGATAGAACACTCCAGATTTTGGTTAGCAGATTTAAAATTTCACTTACAAACTGTTATGGTTCACGAGATAAATATATGGATGAATAAAATGTCGAAATCGAAAGTAACTGACATGCCTGGAAACTATATGTATACAAATGTTGTCTTTTGCCAAAAACACAAAAAACAACATCCATATGTCAATTTCCATCAGAATCAATCTCAACCAACTTATGATCCTCACATCTGCCATTCTAGCCGTATTCACTGTTTAACCCAAAAGCTCTAGAAGTATTGAGAATTGTCGTTTATGAACACTATTCATTTACTGGATATATTTCATTAATGTAGTATTGGTTATGGCTTTACAAAAACATTAAACTGACATTACGTAACAGTTATGGTTTTCTTATGCTGAGAAGTGAATGATTATAGGTAGTATAATATTTTTTCACCATTTTCATATTCCCAGCAAAGTAATTTCCATTGGGAAAACAGTTTTTCAAGTATTTATGTTTGGTCTTGTTATAAAATATGATTAAACAATTAATAAATTTATTAACATCGCCACCATATTTGACTCCAAACCAGAGAACTCCAAGTTCTCTGTCAAAAACCAGTACGTTAGAGTTTCAGATTCCTATCTTTTCCTAAAGCCGATGTCTTCATTTCTGACAGGATGTAAAACTTCACAAAATCTTCTATTGTTACATATCGCTGAAATGGTTTACAGTGTCACGTTATACGATATTAATAGACACTTCTCAATTTAAGTGTAAGCACTTGGCATCCAATATAGCAGGGTAAACAATAAACCTGGCCTGGCATGGCCGAGCGCGTTAAGGCGTGCACTCGTAATCCGAGGGTCGCGGGTTCGCGCCTGCGTCGCACTAAACATGCTCGCCCTCCCAGCCGTGGGGGTGTATAATGTGACGGTCATTCCCCCTATTCGTTGGTAAAAGAGTAGCCCAAGAGTTGGCGGTGGGTGGTGACGACTAGCTGCCTTCCCTCTAGTCTTACACTACAAAATTAGGGACGGCTAGCACAGATAGCCCTCGAGTAGCTTTGTGCGAAATTCCAAAACAAACAAACAAATAATAAACCACAAAAGGTTTTGACAAAAGTGTAAAACCTCCAAAAGTTAATTAATACAGTTGAAAAACTTTTCAATTTTTTAATTTACAAATGAATAAATGTGTACCTATATGACATCTTTATAAGCAGTTAGTGACATTGACTTATCTCAGGTTTACTCATTTAAGTCTCTTAACTATCATTGAGCCAAATATAAAAACTATTTTTTTCATTTGTGAAAATACATACACAAAGAGTAAATGCTTTTAAAACACCAAAATGTTTCTGATAATAGTTCGTACCAAACACCAAATAGTTACACGACACTATAGCTCGTAAACGAAACGGTTGTGTGTTTCAAAGACACAAAATATTCAAGTAATACTACTGTCCGGGTTCGGATCCCTATGACACCAAACATGCTCTTTTGGGGAGAGGGTCATAATGCAACTGTAAATCTCCCTTTTAGGGGGCAAAAGAGTAGTCCAAGAATTGGTCGTAAATGATAACAACAAGCTGTTTTTCTTCTAGTCTTACTTTGTTAAATTAGTGACGGTTAGCGGAGATAGTTTTTGTGTAGCTTTGTCGAAAATTAAAAACAACCATATTAATCTTGCGGAAAACTACACTTTTCTTTCACCATAATTCTCAACATGTAATTCAACATCTCAGTTTAAAATTTTCTTATTACACTTCAGCAAAAAAATAAATTAATGGTCTGAAAAAAATCATAATAAAATCCCACATGAGAGTCAAAACTAGCAGTTAATTTTGATGCATGTGAAACGTGTTTATTGAAAGAAGAATTAATCCGCTAATGGTACTATTAAGATACAAATTAATAGAGTGAGAATTCTATTGATAGTTTTATAAAATCACGAAATGATCCTGTAACTGTTCCACTAAACTATATTTTTTTTCCTCTGACGGTACTTTGAGAAGAGTCTTCTGACATTTCAACAAATGTATCTACTTACAGCCTAAAACTTGCATTGAATTATAGTTAATCCAGGACGGTTTCACTGAACTAGAAGTTTATCATACAAGAGTTCTATTGGTTTACGAACTTATCATGTCGTCTATTCAGACCTAATGAACTATAAGTCAATCGCATATCAGTCTAACTGAAGAACAAGTTGATGTTTTAGTGATCAACTTAGCACCTAACAATAAGGTCACAGAATAGAGAACTGGTTCTCCAAAAGTCTACCAATTACAAACTTTTCCTCAAATAGCTTTACAGAATTACGAACTTGTTACAGAAAGGTATTTACCGTTATTCTGTTATTTTAGAACCCACTCTTGTTTCATTATAGATTTCTTTTTCTTTTCTTCATGTGATGTATATTCCTGGCTGCGTATTGCACAAGTCGTGCCACTTCTAGAAATTTGTAGAAGATTCTTGAGCGCAAGAATCAACAAAGTTATAGGTGTGTATATAAATCCGGTTATTGACAGCATTGCTGCCACGCAAATTTTATCGAACATTCTGAATTGTCGCGTGATTTGTAAAAAAACGAATATGCCAAGAGAGAAGAGTAACACTGTTCAACAGCTACAGTTATTGTGCTATATGTCATGGAAGATATAACTGCAGAATTGGACCAGGAACGTTTATAGATATCAAACATTACAAACCGTTAAATTTTAGTGAATTACTACGGATGTTGTCATTTCCACGAAGACATTAAATATCTGGTAAGAAGTGAACTTTAACTAGTGTAAGGCGAATCGAACTAGGTACCTTATGCATGGTGTAACAATATCATCTCAGATTTAATTTATTCTTCGACAACTTGGATCACCGATAAAATATTCAGTTCTAGACCAAATATAAGACTCTGTATTGTTTGTAAAACTGTTGTAGATAAGCCATCATTTGTAGTAACTAATTTGTAATAACCACTGTTATAAATTCTTTGTTTTTGGTACGTGTATTAGAATATATTTCTGGTAAAAATATATTGTATCAATCTTGTTGGGAAATACCATACATTTAATTCAAATTAATATTTAATTAAATTCTAAATTCAAATTATCTGTTATTCGAAACAGTAATAATCCCACTATTTGTAGGTCAAAGAGTAACCCAAGAGTTGTTGGTGGTGACTAGCTACAATTCCCGTTGTTTTACACTGCTAAACTAGGGAAGGCTAGTGCAGATAGACCACGTGTATCTTTGTGTAAAATATAAAAACATAAAAAAGAAAAATGATTCAATAATAAAAGGTACACGGTCGCTTGCTTACTCGATCTGGAGAAAGATTTCGGTGAGGTGTTTTAGATGGAACTACTTCGAGGGATTATTGCTGATTGTCCAACTGTTTAGACAATAAGAAAACGTCAAGTAAATGAAGAGGTCACCTTCTCAGTGTATTTATCACCTAAGGGAGGGATAATTAATCACATATTTTTTATCGTGTATGCAAGTGGTGCACTAATAACTGTCTTGTTAATTTAGAGATGAAGTAGCAATAGGTTTATCGCCCACGATTAAAGCTGCAAAGTACGAAAAAACGATAATAAAATGTAATATAACAAAAATATGGGTATTCATAATCTCAAAATTAAATGAACTCCAGATTTACTTACAAAGGACCCCAGACTGCTACGAATACAACATTTTCAGGTCTTCTTTCAGACTCTAAGCTAACATGGAAAATGCAATGTAAGTGAACTAAGGAAAAAAAACAAGATCTGGAAGGGCGATAAGTACGTTAAGAGTTTAAATGAAAGTAACATATGCACGCAATTCACCGAAAAACATATTAAAACTATAAAAAATAAAGTAGATGTACAAGGTTAATATTACCTTACACATAATTAAAAATAAGTTACAAACTGTATAAAACTCATTTCACTGTGCAGCATATAACGTTTCATTCACAAGAAGTTTAGTTTCTCGCACAATTATGCGAATCTTAGCGACACTAACAGACAAACTTCTAAATACATTGGTCACTTACTTTAAAAAGAAAACGAAATAGTATGTGCACTAAATCACATATGCAGGAAATTAATCTCAGTTTCTTTCCCTTAAAATATGTATTGTAAGTACATCAATCTACTCCCTGCTGTTAGTGTACTCACGATGTACAATTAGGAAATTAAAGTTAAGTGTACGGTAAATACGGTTTTCGAACAAGACACTTAAAACTCATTACCATTACAAGTTTTGAAAGTAATTCTTTAAACAGATTACGTAATCAGAATGCATATGAATTACATCACTGATTGAACAAACACTAGAATATATGACACCATGTCTGTAATGTGGTATATCGGCGGACTTATAGCTGTATAAAGCTCTGAGATGGGTAATGTAATTATGTTAGTGAATTTTCGCTACTACAGATTCATCACTTATATGATGGTTAGCTTTTAATAGTGCTGGCTTGAACGGACAACAAAAATATCAAAGCTGGAAGAAGAGAAAAGTTTATATTGCCCGAAATACACTCAGATCCTGATCAGGGTCGAAAGACTTAGCAAATGGGCTTACAATGGATAGAGCTATTTCGTGACAAACTGTTAAAGATCCTAATCGCTCATTCATTATTGGGCATGCAATTTATATTAATCCGATGATTTTTTTATGTTCTTTGTAGAAGGATAGCGGTGTAAAAGAGTACTATAATCAAATTTTATAATAAAATCTCAAAGAAAGTCATTTATTTTAAAAATTATAATAAGCTCAGCTATTTATTAAAATCGCATAAGAATAAACAAGAAATTACGTTTAATATTGCCGAAAAACCGAAACGGTTTCTAACTTATCGGTTTCATATCTTTGTCTCAGAGACAAATATTTTCTGACTACGCCCGTGATGCTTATTGGTAACAATACAAAACTGTTTGTTCAGACACAGATAAATGGTTAGGGTGATCAATTGTCAGTCTAAAGGTCACGGGTACGAAATCCATTTTCATCAAAGAATTTGCGGTGGGTGGTTATGACTAGCTGCCCTCCTTATGATCTGTACTGCTAAATTAGGGATGGTTAGCGCAGATACCCTTCGTGTAGCTTTTCACGAAATTACGTACAAACAAATAAATAAATCAGTCTATCTTTTAGTTTAGAGTAGTTTATGCTAAAGTGTTTCAATCACATATTTATTATTATTAGTAGCAATATTAGGAATCGTAAATCTAACAAAATATTGTTAAGAATATAAGAAGATGAAATGTGTTTGTTTGCTCCCTATTTCTTCTGAGACAATTCTGCTAATCTGAAGTGAAATTTACATGTTAACATTTTAAGCTGTAGAGAATGTCGAAAGAAGGGAAAATTGAATTTAAATCAATTTGTATTTTCTAAAGTGTCTTGGTTATTTGCTCCCAGTTTATGAAATAAACCTGAAACAATATTGAAAGGTTGAAATGTTTAATATTTTTAAGGGATTCAAAGTCAATGGTGTTGGTTTCTTTTTATCAAGACCCATGTTTTCCACTTGGTCAGTAAGATATTGTTCACGATTTCAACTGCTTTAAAATCTTTATTTTTTGTAAATGGAAAGCAAACTGCAAAGGTCGTTTATAAATAAACTTTGCTATGATTTTAAATTTTTCAGATTAAGCTTATTCCCTTAATATATACTCTTCAAATAAAAAAAACGTAACAGGCAAAATATGAGACAAATTGTTAACAAGTATATTCGGGGTAGTTCTGTGTGACATCTGTGAGACTTTGCACATTTACTGCTGAACATCCAAAGTCTACAAATGCGAAGTCCACGCTCACTAGTTAAAGTTTAACATCACTCAACGTCAATAACGAGTATGTTCTCTCTGAGCATCAAAAACTGCTTGACGTCTCCTGCCCATTGAAGCGATGAGATGACGAATCACATCCTGTAGAATGGTTGTCCACTCAGCCTGCAAAGCTGCTGCAAGCTGAGGTAGAGTCTGCGGTTAAGGATGTCGCCGTCGCAGACGTCGGTCTAACTCGTTCCAAAGATGTTTGATGGGTTTTAAATCTGGTGATCTGGAGGGCCAGGGAAGAACGTTGATGTTGTGGTGTCCCAAGAAGAGAGTGGTGAGTCGGTTGTGTGAAGACGAGCTTTGTCATGTTGAAAAACGTCGTTAACATTCACCATGAATGTTGCACATGGAGCCTAAGAATCTCGTCGACGGTTGCATACGGTCTGATGGAAATTCCTACGTAGCCCTGGTATGGTTGAAGCAGTAGACGTCGTAGTGGTAGTCCTATCCCGAAGGTGACGTAACTGGATGTAGCGATCTTGTGCGGGCGTGGTCAAACGAGGTCTGCCAGATCGTGGACGGTCACGAGTTGATCCATGTTTATGGTGACGATTCCATAGTCTTGTGATGGTACTTGGGTGGACATTCACAGCCCTGGCAACATCTGATCGAGATTTGTTTGCTTCCCAGATGCCAATGGCGTTGTTGCGTTGTGCTTCAGTCAGTCTTGGCCTAACTGTATTGCGTGTCGGTGGCTTAACTCTGAGCTATGGAAACCGAGAACCCGTCACTTTTATATAGATTTTGCACATGTTGCCACCTCAGAACATGCAGATCTCTCAAACAAATATTTTGGATACGCATGCATTTTGGCGAAAAATCCGATGTTTTCCTCCGTTTTCAAAGTGCACAACTTTTATTGTCATTTTAGTCTGACAATCAGTGCTTTAACAAGTGTAGCATCACATACTCTGAGCCTGTAAGGTTATTACATATATTTCTCACTAAAATAAAAAATATCCCTTTTGCGATTCTTTTTTTGAAGAGTATATGTGATTGCTGTTGAGCTTGCGTTGTTTTAATTAAGTGTAAACATTCTCTATGAGTTGACTGGTATATAAGCTTGTTAGAAATGTATATACAGTATCAAATTTCTTCAAGAATACCACATAAATAACAGATAGGATAAATTTGCGATATTTTATATTTTAGTATTATAGGTTGTTGACTGGATGGTCTACAAGTTAATTTCATTGTTTGAAACCAGGACAGAATTAGTTTATCTGAAATTTAAGCTATTTAGTCAATTAGAATTGCTATATCAATATAATCTCACTGTTAACTCTAACAGTACCCTCAACACTACATGTACACTATAGTGGTGAGACTGTTTTCACCAGCACTAAAACTCTTTAAATAATAATCACAGTTTATTTTTTTATCTTTATACTTATTTTAATTTGTTTGAAATAATAAAACGATACAATAAGACATTGTATTAAAATAATAAAATATAGATAAAAGTAAGTTTATGTGGTCGGTTTATCACATAAATTTTTAGTATAGAGTGTATGTAAAGCCCCTGATTTTATCGTTGTAAATCCTGAGACTTAACACTGTACCAGCGTTGTACTTCATTATATTATAATTAGTAAAAATTGTGTGTTATGAGTTGGCTCGTTAACCTTGATATAAAGAACGCAAAATAAGTATTAATAAGTGATGAAGTAAACAGGAGTTTGATACAACTCCAGTTGACAAGGTAAATATACTTAAAACTTCATGGCCAGCGTTAATAAATTTAACAACGTTTTGTTACATACATCTTTTTAACTTCACGATAACTAGAAACAGTACAATATTAAAAACAGAAATGCACAGAAAAATCACCCATATTGGATTATACATTCCGTGAGACTGAGGGAAACAAAAAACTCAACTTACTAGAAACGAAATAAACACAGCAACAAAACTCTTCTTACCCAATAATAGTTTGAATCTGAATCATCAGCAGATGAACTAGTAGTGTACATATTCTTTAATTCTGTAGTGGTTTGAAACTGAATCATTAGTAGATGTCGCAATCCAACAGTTTTAATTTGTACATGTTACAAAACTGCACATTTCACTTCCTAGTTGTTATGTAAGTTTTAGAATGTTTTGTATAATGGTATCATTGTGAAATACGTGGTGAAGTATTAGGTTCATAAAGATACTCACTCATTTCTCCTATCAGGAATCAAATGTCCATTTTTGCAGTAAAAATGGTACACAGAGATTACATTGTACAAATATTATGAAAAAAATTTTAGAAGCCTAAACAACATAAATTGAAGTGGTTCGAAAAAGGTATTTTCAAATGTCAGGAATGTACGTCTAACAATAGAAAGGTGGTTTTATTGACTTTTGCAATTAAAAAAGGGAATTTATTTAGAGAAGTGCAAGTAACCTTAAAACACGGATAAATTGTTTGAGTGTGATTTTTTCGTTTGTTAAGTTTTAGGTTATCAGAAACTACATAATGGGGTGCATTTGTTTTTCTAACTTCAGGTATCTAAATCCGATTTCTAGTTGTGAATGCTCGCAAATTAAGCGCTATATCAATGGAAGGCATTGAACGTAATAATTGTAAATGAAGCTTTCTTTAGTTTAGACGGACAGTCTTAAGATCTTAACAAGTTCGTCAAAGAAAGAAAATTAATTATGGCTTAACTGTAAAAATATGGTGAAGTTCATTGTTTTACTTCTTTAATAAAACGTCCAAAGATAAAGTAAAAAACAAGAAAAATCGATAAAGACATTTACGTCTTATAACTTATTTATTTTTTAATTTCGCACAAAGCTGCTTGAGGGCTTTCTGTGCTAGCCGTCCCTAATTTAGCAGTGTAAGAGGGAAGGCAGCTAGTCATCACCACCCACCGCCAACTCTTGGGCTAGTCTTTTACCAATGAAGAGTAGGAATGACCATCACATTATGTTTGGCGGAACGGGAATGCGAACCCGCGACCCTCAGATTACAAAAGGGAGGCCAGAAAATAAATTATACTATAAAATTTAACTTACTGATATTTTATATTATTAGTTTGATCGATTTTCAAGAGTTGCATATCTTATTAATTTACATTAGTTTAAAAGATTTTCTATGCTTAAATGTTTAATATCTCAATTAAAGAAAATTTTCAATTAATTTTACATATTTAAATTGTTCGTCTAAACTACAATTGGTGCAAAAAAGTTAAATTTAGAGCAACCGATATCTTATAGATATTTTATAGAAAATTAATACGGTTGAAACTTGTAAAAACAACCATTGTATATTATGCAATATATTTTTGCAAGTATCAGAGTACAATAAAATTTTAGCTTCAGTTTGGTTTATTGGAATGTTGGGGTAATTTTTAAGATATTATTAGAACAATAAAGAAATTACCTATAATGTATTATCAAACAATAATTAAGCGCCACTTTAATATTTCATTTTTCTACATTATATAAATTCGAAATTCAAAAATATTCAAACCATTGCTGATTATAACTTCAAACATTCTAATTTTAGTGGAGGATATGTACTAATTTCCTTCTGCTATTTTTTGCAGCATTATCGTTGAGGAAATTTGTGTTTTATTATATGTCTTTTTAATGGAAGTAAAAGTTGCTCTCAGTGGGAAAATAATAACTTGCAGTCATTACTAAATTGAATAATTCGCAATCTGACGAATTATTAAGGTTAGTATTTAGTTTTTTTAACATAGCATAATCTAATAAAGACCTTTCCAGTAGTAGATCAACCTTTTCTTTTTCTTTCCTTTCAGATTTCATTTTATCATATAATTTGTGCTACTTGCAAGATTATTTAATCTTTAATTGTTTGGGACTCGAGTAAATGTATTATTCTTATGATATAAGAGACTAGGAATTAGTAATGGGTGTTATATACTGTATGGATAAATGAAAGTCGTTTTTGTTACTCATAGATGTCGAGAATAAAGCGAAGAAAATATAAATATAATAAGATGAAGGTAAAACAGCAGACAGAAAAAAAAATGAGCAGAGATAGTAAAACTATTGACAAAGAAACGTTCGGCGTGAGGTAACCTACGATAGAAGTGATCCTCACCAAAGAGTAGGAAAGGAAGAAACTGTTTCCATCAGAGCGTGATTTTAATGTATTTGAATTATCATAAGGGTAATTTTGCAAAAAGAACAAATGCTATTTTGAAGAAAGGAAACAAAAGGGTTGCTTAAATAACAGTGTACTACAGTGGTAAATCTCACTACAATTATAAATAAATTGAAAAGAGAATACCAGTACCACAGAAATGTGGAAATGTAGTGAGGCTTATTAACGGAAAGTTTAAAGAAATTGAATAAACTTAAACGGACTTGTGACAAAAAGAGAACCATATACTGTTTGTAATATCCCTCTTATCTCTATAAAGTAATGAATTTGTTGCACATTCGTTTACTTGTTCTAAATATATGTTACATTTGAGAAACAAACCGCATGATAATACAAGTAAAACATTGGGATCTTATATACAGAGAATCGTACTACTGAAGAACCGTTTCACGTAGTGAGTTACATTTCTTGCGTTTCTTTGACAACTTTGGCAAGTTTTTTTCCACGGTACATGTAGGACAGTTATTGCCATCTAAAGAATATTATAGAGTGATGGAAATTACTTTAAACTTCTTACTTGTTACATATACATATAAAATTTACTTCCTAACGAATTATTTTATGAATCGGAGTATTCAGAATTCAGTAATGCATATATTATTCGATGAATTATGGCCTTTCACTATTCTTTGTGAAAGTATTTGAAGCATAGAGTGATTTCCAAGTTTGCTATATTTGTCTTGAGCGGTAATCTATAACAATTGACTTATTTCTTGCTGAAAGAAACAGGTAATCTTACTGTAGCCAATTCAAATTCGAGTAGAACCATTGTTCCATTTTCATAACCAAATCGCTCCCCTAGAGATGGTCCAATAAAACAGCTAAATAAAGAAAAGTACAAATTACGTAAAACTTTCAAACACTAAATTCGAAAAGATGAAACGAATTATTTAAATTGAAAAGACTTAATTATATTTCTTATTTGTAACAAAACTTACCCAAGACAAATTGCACTGTTAAAGAAATCAGAAACAATAGTTAAGGTCGAGATATCATTTGTAAATACACAAGACCTGTAAAAAGAAAAAATATAAATTATATATTTTCCATAAATTAATGGACAATACGTGGTAATCATTCAAGCCAAAATCTAATCTATAACTTTAGAGATTCCAATAAAAGAAGTAACTTCACAAACATTTATATGACGATTTCATATATTTCTTATGCACACAGTAAGATTTTATATATATATATATATAGAAATGCCATTCTTTTTATAAGCTTATGTCATATTTACGAAACTTTGAAAGAAATTAAATTTTCGAGTTTAGTTTGAATAACAGCAATTTTAGCAGTCACACCATTAAAATGATAAAATATATATTCTTTTTAAAATTAGAAACTTTCGAAGTATAATATATTAAAAACATGAAAATCAATTATAAGTTATTTTATTTCATTGATTTAAAATTATCAAAGTAGACTAATTATATTAAATATATATAAATGTACGTTGGAGCTTCACATATTAATTTAATCGTAACAGTATTATTGTCTTTTATTTCCTCTATATTCTTAGCCTGACGCTAGAGTTTTGACCTGTAAGAGCAATGAGTTGCAAATGTGTGTGTAATAGTAATACGTGGATAAATATAGTTAGTTAAAGTAAATATGCCTACCACTATGAGTTGATCTTGTCATACTCGATTGTTTTTAATTATGTAAGTTATCGTTTAGATGTGGCTCCATTATGATCGTTACCTTGCAGTGAGTTATGATGAACTCACAAGAAAAATAGAAGATAATAACTTTTGTTAAATGAGGCGAAAATTATGAAAAACCGAAGGGAACGAAATAGTCTTGTAGTAGAATGTAACAATTTACAGTGAAGAAATGTGTTTTCCTCCTACTTTAGTTCTCAAACGGTATTTCAGAAGATTGTAGTAATGAATAAATATGATATGTTCACTCTATTTTTGAGAAATGATAGAAAATCAGTTAGTGGAGCATAGAGCTAGAGATATATCTAAACCTGTAAATGAACCTTCTAAAGTATGTTATAATAAAGAGAGACGAATTACAAACAGTAATAGAAATAGAGATGGAGACGTGCTTTTTAAAGATGTAAGAAAGTTCAAATTGTACACAAACAATAGTTTAGATGACCGTTAAACATTAGTTGGAGATCAATATATTTTTGGGATTTTCTCACCCATTGATGCCTGTGATACAGGAAGATACCAGTTGTAGTTATGGTGGAATGATATTCTGGCATGAGAGATACTTATGGAACAATCAGAAGAGCATACTATTCTGTTACGAATATCACTGAGATTATGTAAGCTAATATAACAAACTAAAAGGTCAAAACACGACTAAAAAGTTGATTGTTTTTGGTGAGTAATTAAACAAGATATTGATAACAATATTTCTCAGTTGGTTAATTATAAACTGTGTGACAGCATATTCATATCTAGAAATACCTGATAAATCTTTTAAATTGATGACACCTTTTATCAAGTTTTGTGATTATTGTCAATTTCAGCCAACGTTTGTTGTATTTAACGCACCAAATACAGTGAGAAAAAGATATATGACTTGAAATTTCTAAATGTTAGTTATCAGTTAATGAATAATCAGTTTTTGAAAAGGAAGTTATAAACTGTTTATTTTTGTTGTCAGATTTAGAAATAGTTGATTAAAAATAGTGTATTATTAGTACTCCTTTCTCACCCATAGACCCAGAAGTATGTCTGCGGAATTGGAACGAAAAAAACAGATAGCTCTTTGTGTAGCTCTTAGCTTTTCGCTTAACAACAAACAAATTTCTATATTGTTACTACGTGATAATTTTGTAAAATATATTACAATACATTCACTAAATTACTTTTCATTTCTTTACTTACGTTCTTTCTCAACAGATTAGTTAAGGATAAGCTCAGATGTATCTAAAGGAAGTTTCTTCATACATCTTCCACTCCAAAACTAATGAATGTGTAACGTAAATAATAAAGAGCTTGACTTAACGATAGAAAATCAGTTAGTGGAACTTAGAACTAGAGATATATCTAAACCTCTAAATGTACTTCCTGGTCTACTTAGAGAAAAAATAAGTGTGGAAATAGAAGAAAACAATCAGAGATATAAAAACACATAATATATAATATGAGATAAAACTTACATTTTTAGAGGAAAAAAAGGTGCAAGTACAATTAATAATAAACTCGTTATTCAAATATTGTTGTTTATACAGAATGGAAAGCAAGAATGTAGCTGAAAAACAATAAAATGAGTTCAGAGTATGCCTGTTTAATTCAGCGGAGGTTTATTGCAAATTGTACTTTTATTTTGATTGGATGTCAGTTCGTAAATTTATTTTATGAGAAATGAATATGAATATTTATCGAAATTGAAATGTTTTGGCCTTTTATTTAAACATCTTGGTTACTTTTTAATTTAAGTACAATAATTCATCTTTATAAAAGAGATAAGTATATTTGTCATTGAATCTGATATACTCACACTTTTGTCATAAATATATCCCCAGACAAGAGATTCAATCAAATACATTCCAACAGATGCAATAAATATTAGTTTGTTTTGTTTTTAGAATAAAGAACAAAGCTATACAATGGGTTATCTGTGCTCTGCCTACCACGGGTATCGAAACCCAAATTTTAGCGTGTAATAAATATTAGTCCAACAACCGATGGTGCAAGACTAAACTGCACGAAGTAATCACACAATGCTTCAAAAAATGATAAAACTCATTTTGAACAATATGCAATTTGGTTTCTTGAGTCATGGAAATGTAATTGGATTTGATTGTTCTTTTCATTTTCCACATTTATCCAGTTATAAAAATATTAAATGCTTATATTTTATTTTGATTTTACAATGGTGGACGCAAATGGTATAAAGTCTTTATAGATTTAGAAATGTAATATATAAATGTTTATTTATATTTATATATATCGATGTAAATCCTTTAAAACATTTTTCATCAAAATATATTTTGTGAATAGTTAATTAATTTTTTCTCTATTAATATCGAAAACAAGATTACAAATTCCAACTATTTCTTTTTTACTTTTATATTTAAATACAAAATAGTAAAGAAAATCCAGGCTCGAATATCTTCGGTGGCCTAATGCAAGTAGCTTAATGTGTAACGTTTCGCAAGAAAAACAAACAAACGAGCAGTTAGTTTACAGCTATTTTGACTCACGAAGTGCTTAGTTCAAATAATAATTAATTTACTTGCAACGTCATTGAAAAATTTAAAATTGCGAAAGGAAAATAAGATCTGACTGATGATTTTGTAATAGACCAATTTTGTAATACGACTTAACTGTTTGATATTTTCAGCATGATGTCTTCACTATGCTATCAAGCAATTCATGGAACACAAAAAACAACTGAATTTAACGTTCCTGTCTGATGTGAGGCTCCAAGGTCGCCTCATTAAAGCCCACGATAATGAAGCCTGTTAAGATATGCATCATTTCCACAATAAAAGAAGGGTTCAGAATGATCTTCAAAACTTCACCCTTGTTGTCTTGGGTAGCATATTCTGATTGAACACAAGAGGCAAAAAAGGAGAAACATCAAGTGTAACTGACTGTGTTACAAATAGAATATTATAAAATAATGTATTGATAACTGAAAATTTTAAAATCTTCTTAATCAAACAAAACTGGTTCTAAGCAACCAATAAATACGATTACATTTATTTTAAAAAACAATTCATGTATTAACTTAATCAAACAACCATCAATTAGAATGTCATAACATATAATTTTAACACAAGTTGAGTTAATTACAATAAAATTTCAGTTCATAGCAATGCTTAATTCGTTTCACCTGCATCTGATATTGCAGATAAACACAAGAGAATCCCTCCATTGAAAAAACAGTAGCATATGACCTCCAATCTGAAAACCAGAATGACTAATACTGTAAATTAATTAAAAAGTTTATTTGTACTTATCAATACAATATCTTTATAAGTTCTGTCATTTTATGACTTATATTATTAACAACTTTGTTAATCATTCTGCTGCTATTAAAGAACATGATATTTAATCATATTTAATAATAAGTGTGCATTCGATTTCTTCTGCACTTTAGCTGTTAACAGTAGACATTCCCGAAGCACGAACTGGTATGGATCACATTTGTAATGACGAAAGAAGTTTAATTTGAATGTGTTTGAAGATTTGGACACTTTTCTCTTCCATGTTTTGCCGTTTTATAATTTATAGTATAAATAACTTTGTTAAGTAACACAGAGAATAATTTTCTGCCATTGTTTGAAACTTGTCAAACACAAATATCGGTTGAAAAAATACATTTTTGATGGTATAAAGTTCAATTAATGGAATGACCTAGACTTCATTTCAATTCTTGACTATAATTATCGTTACTATACAAGAATATGTGTTATTACAGCTGGTTGGTAATTTTGATTTGTGCAAAATAAATAAAGGAATAAATTCACACTATCGTTTTCAATTTTATTAATTTTTATTATTAATTCGTATTGTGGATTTCTTTGGTATATGAGAATGGGGTATTGTTTTTCATATCCATGTTTTAAAGTGCTGTGTATATGAAATATGTTTTTTCTACGCTTTGTACAAAGCTACAAAATATTCTGTGTGTGCTTTCTAAAAAATGGTATCGAATTACGGATTGTAGCGTTATAAGTACACAGAAGCGAAAAAAAAAACGATAGTTAAATTATACCAAACAAATTTATTACGTGACTCAAAAAACACGTAAAATAATTCGAAATAAGAGGAAAGAAACAAAATATAGTTTCATTTTTACACTTCATAAAGAAATTCTCAATAAAAGAGGAAAATAAATCTGAAGAACGTAGAGGATTGATGCAAAATAATAATAGACTGTTAAATAATAATATAAGGATATATAGAAATTATTCTCGTTGAATCGCGTGAGAAGACGGTTTTTCTGCATAGAAATAATTTGTTGTTTTCTCATGAGAATGTTCAAGTAGAAGAGACCGTCAGAAAACTAGTTTTGGATTCACCATCATGCATTTATCTTAATACTTAGATTGTTTCATTATAAATTACTTTTATGGTGACGACGTATATTCCTGATTATGTATTGAACAAGTCCCTCATGTTTCCGATCCTTCAGAAGATTTTTGAGAGAAAGAATCAATAATATTTGTTTTAAGATAACGCGATAGAACATTCTTGAAATTCCTACAAAATCGTGTGATTCTTATAAAAGCAGTTAGCCGAGAAACAGTTGACGTAGTGGTGGTATTGGACAGAAACAGTCAGCACTTTTTTGGACTCATAACTAATAATTGTTGTTCACAACTGCAGAACTAGAACAGGAACGTTTATAGATTTAAAACCTTGCAGACTGTTCAGCTTCTATGAATTACTTCAAATGTTATTACTTCTTCAAGAACGTTAAATATCTCGTAACCTGGCATGGCCGAGCGCGTAAGGCGTGTGAATCGTAATTCGCGGGTTCGCGCCCGGGTCGCGTTAAACATGCTCGCCCTCCCAGCCGTGGGGGTGTATAATGTTGCGGTCAATCCCACTATTCGTTGGTATAAGAGTAGCCCAAGAGTTGGCGGTGGGTGGTAATGACAAGCTGCCTTCCCTCTAGTCTTAAACTGCAAAATTAGGGACGGCTAGCACAGATAGCCCTCGAGTAGCTTTGTGCGAAATTCCACAATTAACAAACAAACAAAATATCTCTTAAGTAAAAATCAGCTTTTAAGCGGCGTTAGGTCAACCGTGCTGGCTGGCTTTTGCGAGATGCGACAGAATCAACTCATAATTAATTTGGACATTGTGAACCCGGATTAATTATTGGTAAAATATTCAATTCGATAATGGATATAAAAATCATTATTGTTTGTAAAATTATTTTTGTAAACAATCATTTGTAATTACTATTAGTAATAACCGATATTATAAAATATATTGTCAACAGACAAGTAAACCAAGAATGACAAGTGATAGATATTTTAGGAAACGAATGCGAAGTTAAGAAAAGTTAAGTTATACCGGAATGAAACAGATTTATTCGGCTGTTTGATTTAAAATGTAAAAAAACCACAAAACTAAGATTTAAAATAGTCAATGAAATATATATCGATATTCTTAAATTACTGCTTTGGCCTTTTCATGTTTGAAAAGGTCTACTCTTTTGCACGCCAAAATCACTGATTCTGATTCAAAATAGGTCAGAATGCTTGATAATGCCACTTTAGGAGGCCAGTCATACAAATGGGGAAATAAAAAAGGAACATGTTCAAAACATAGAAGGTTACATAATAATACAATAAACTTAATTCAATTACCCTTTTGTAGGAGTGTCACAATACCAGTCATTTGTGGCAGTTTATCGCAGCTGAGAATAATCTTTTATGACAGAGAAATAAAGAAAATACTTCAATAAAAGTATAAGCATTTTATTGAAACTCCACCATACCTTATTTTACAACGGTATTTCGTTTCATTTCACTTTTTCTCTTCAGAATGTAAACTCTCTCCTGGTGTCACAAGTTTGATTCAACAATAGAGATAATTCTTACAGAGTAAACGCAAACTTATCGTAATTACAGATACTCTCTAAAAGAGCGAGCCAACCATTATATAAAAATGTAATATTAGATTTTTAGACATACAAGTAAAACCACTGATAAATGGGATACAGCATGTGCGACACATGCTCTGATATTATTTTCTCTGGGCTTTTATTCATAAAGGCAAGAAAAAATACAAAGTTTTGTTTATTTTCTTAGCTTGCTTATTTGAAAGAAACTTTTGTAAATTTGTGCAGTGGTGTATAATCTCCAATATAAAATTATATGCCTAATTAATATATCTGTTTGTGGAAGTACTGTATAAAATTTATTTGAGGAAGGTAACAATTTTGCGGTTATTATTATCTCCTTTAACTTCTCTAAACTACTGAATCCAAGCTCTAAAATAACTACCTAAACTTTTATCATTGGCTTTACACTTTGACAATGTATTCTAATATTAAAAAGTATTCAGATGATTCTTACGACACTCAATGACTTAATCGTATCATTAAATATAAAAATTATAAAACGATGTTACATCAACTTGTGTCAAACTCCACGAAATAAATAGTCAAGGACTTCGTAAAGAATAAATAAATGTAGCTTTTGAGTCTGAGTTTAGGGACAGCATATATTTAATAAATCTCTTTGAAGCTAGCTTAGATTTATGTTTTTTGTTACAGAGCTTTTTCCTATATATAGGTCTCAGTAGTTACTCTTATACTTCAGTTACCATATTGCATGGCTGTCTTAAGAAAGGAGTAGAAACGATAACGTCTATGTATTATCAGAGGGTAGAACGTTCGCCTTTCAGCCACACGAAGATGTGGTAAATCAGCATGCCATCATTTTGATAGAAAAATGCCTTAAAATTAATGTTTTTAAAATGTACATGTCTGTATTAAACATTTGTCATTCTAAATGATAAGAATACTACTTATCGAACAAAAACAATCTGTGAACATGCACACTTAATGCCTTTTACTGTTAATACAAATACTACATTTATTATCTATGATTGTATGATGGTTTAATAAAAATTTTAAAGTAAATAAGTTAACTGTGTTGTTTATTTTGAAAATAGTATTGTATTTGCGATAAAAATAAAGATAATAAGTATCAGTAATAATCGTTATTATAAATTGTTTGGTTTTCGGTGTGTATATTAGAATATAATTCTGATAAAAATACTGTTTATCAATCTTGTTGGCAATGTTACGTATTTTTATGTTTTATGTTTTTCGTAGACTAAACGCAACAGAAAAACACAGATAACAGCTTGTATAATTTATTACACTAAACTATTATATGTATGTAACATATATAACATAAATTACATAACAACAATGTCAGATATTAAGTTACAACATTCAAAATTAATTACAATACAAAATAATACTGGTTTCAACCTTCAAAGTTAATTACGATACAAAATGTTACTGGCCTGTGTCAAATATAATGATCTAGAATGAAGTCCAAAATTCCAGTCTAGGGTGTGAATTTGGTCCCACGAAGAAATTCCGAAGTTTAAATGAAGAAGTTCAGAAGCAATTCACAGTTCAGTAAATTCGACGAAGTTCTTTTGACGATGCCTCCGATGAACGCCTTACAATTTTCCCGATTTCCCGTGTTGACTTTCAGTATAACCACTAATTCGAATGAATCGTAGAGATTGACGAAATAAAATCACAGCTTCTGTAGATCTAACTTCAGTCACAAATCACAGCAAACACTTGGACTTTCTCAAACGACTGACTCTCTTCTTTTGAATAAAACTAATGTCTGACTCTCCTTTCTTCCTTGCGTCTTCGTCTGTTTATATATTGTAGGCCTAGACTTCTCGAAACACTGCGAAACTTCTACAGATCTCCAGAGCAATCCGCGCATGTCCGTTCTTTCACGAGGCCGCCAACCTTTCATTTACATACATATGATTGGTCTACTTAATTCTAGAAAATTCTAAATGTTACCCTAAATGAATAACAACATATTTTATTAGTTTAAACTTTGAAACAATAATATAAATATAGAAATATAAATAATAGAAATGAAAATTTAAACACAACACGACATTTACATAACAACAAATACAATTCATTTAATGAATTTTAATACTTAATTAGCTTCTGCATTCAAATTATCTGTAATCGGAAACAGTAATAACCCCAAGAGCTGGGTTTGGTGACAAACTACCATTCCTGTTGTCTTACACTTCTAAACTTGGAAGTTCTAGCGCAGATAGCCCACGTGTAGCTTTGCGCAAAATAAAAAAACATAAAAAAACAAAATTATTATGTAATAAAAGGTACACGGCCGCTTGCTTACTCGAGCGGGAGAAAGATTTCGGTGAGGTCATGAATGTTTCAGATGGAACTGCTACGAGGGATTATTGCTGATTGTCCAACAGTTTAGACCATAAGAAAACGTCAAGTAAATGAAGAAGTCACCTCCTCATGCACAAGAAGTTCAGTTTTCTTGCACAGTTATGTTTATATGTAGTGACACTGAAAGACAAACTTCTGAATACATTGGTCAATAAGAAAAATAAGTAAAACAAATCTAAAGAATTCTCCAGCGACACCTCCAGGGAGAAAGTTCTCACATATAAGGGAAAGTAAGTCTTTATCATACTGAATAACATAAGATAAAGTCAACATAGTCCAAATCAGATTGTTTGTATGTTACACTTTTAACGAATGTAAGTGTAAAAACGATTGCAGATTTTGTGAACAACAAGAAGAGCTGTCTTCAGTGACGCTAGATATGACATGTCTTCTGTCCATTAGTACCTAATGGGTACTTTGATAATTTCAGTTGTATTGAGTTATCTTGTTTCATTTTAAACATATTTTATTTCACATATTTATGTGATTAACAATTTTAATTAAATAAGCACAACGAAAATAAATCATCATTTTAATTATATTTACTTATGATAAAACATTTGGATACGAAATTTTTATTTTTTGAAATACACATGTTTCATATGTATTATGCGCAATAGTAAGGTTGATATATTTAATGCGTTTTAAACAAACTCTTGATACACAGCTCAACACCATAACAGACTATCAGAAGAAAAGAATTTAATTCCATAAACAGGTTAAAAAAGACAACAACATCAAAATTTTAAAAGGAGAACAAGGTAATGTTTAAGTTATAAAGAACAGAAATGAATACATTAAAGAATTGAAAAACATCTTTTCAGCTATAAATAAATCAAAACTTATAAACACAAATCCAACAAAAACACGTGAAACCTAACAAAACAAAATACTACTTGAAATGAAAATCCAGTACAACTTAAAAAACCTTTATTTTTACCTGCGAAAGAAAAATTCATGCACACCATGATTATTCAAACTTAACGAACTCGATTGTTCATTACGAATTATAATGTCGACGAATGATTTTTTTTTAAAAACAAACTCGGTTAATATATATTATTGGCTTTTTTTATATATGTTGCATCAGATAGCTCCTTTTCCAGAGACACTTTGAACACTAATTCTGTTTTTAATCAAATAAACCATAAAGCTTTAATAACGCGTTATATAAGTGATATAATCTCACTTTTCTCAGAAGTTCCAATTTCTCAAGTATACGATATAGCTTTTGAAATTTATATCCAAAACCCCAATCTATTGATACTCTTCCCCAGCAACCAATTAGCATCGTCGAATGAATACACTTTCATCAAAACTAGCTTTATAGGGAGTATAGGGAGTCCGTGTCACCAGTTCTAGCCAACATTTATATGACGAACAGAAATGCTCAGAAACATCAACCATACTGGATTATACATTCCGTGAGAAACAGAGAAAACAAAAATTCAACACATAAAAAAAAACCAAACATACACGGCAACGAATTAATGCTCACTCGATTGTGGTTCTATAAAATAGCTGGATAAAGAAACATACAAATTACGTTAAACATTCATACACTGAATTCGAACAGAAGAAACAGATGATTTAAAATAGAAAGACTTAGTTATATTTATTATTTGTAACAAAACATACCCAAGACAAATTGCACTGTTAAAGAGACAAGAAACAAGTTTGTTTGTTTGTTTTGGAATTTCTCATAAAGCTACTCGAGGGCTATCTGTGCTAACCGTCCCTTATTTAGCAGTGTAAGACTAGAAGGAAGGCGGTTAGTCATCACCACCCACTGCTATATCTTGGGCTACTCTTTTACCACCGAATAGTGCGATTGACTGTCACATTATATGCCCCCACGGCTGGGAGAGCGAGCATGTTTAGCGCGACGCGGCCCGCGAAACCGCGACACTCGGATTACGAGTAGCACGCCTTACGCGCTCGACCATGCCGGGCCATATCACATACAATAGTTAAGGTCGATTTGTTTGTTTGTTTGTTTTTTGGAATTTCGCACAAAGCTACTCGAGGGCTATCTGTGCTAGCCGTCCCTAATTTTGCAGTGTAAGACTAGAGGGAAGGCAGCTAGTCATCACCACCCACCGCCAACTATCGGGCTGCTCTTTTACCAACGAATAGTGGGATTGACCGTCATATTATACACCCCCACGGCTGGGAGGGTGAGCATGTTTTGGCGCGACGCGGGCGCGAACCCGCGACCCTCGGATTACGAGTGCACGCCTTAACGCGCTAGGCCATGCCAGGCCAGTTAAGGTCGAGATATCATCTGTGAATCCACGATATTTGAAAAAAGGAGAAATATAAATTTTATATTATCCTCATATTAATGGACAATATATGATTATCATTCAAGCCTAAATCTAATCTATAACTTTAAAGATTACATGAAAAGAGTAACTTGATTTTAACTAATGAAATTTCATAAACATTTATAGGTTATATAAAATAAAAGGTTTTGCAATAAGAAGAGGAATACTCACTTTTGTAGTGAATGCTGTAAAATTATAAGTACAATCTACATGCACTATATTTTTCAATTGATCTGAGAGACAGTAATCTGAATATATACTGATGAGTGTTCCAAAAATAAACAAGGAAGATCCTCGCTCTTCTGTTACATATTTCACTTATATTATTCGTACTTATTCTTTAACAGCATTAATTTCATAATTTTTTTTTTTACTTGTATTTAAAATTTCGAGTAAATAAATCTTACACACTTGATCTCAAGGCAAAGATGAACCCTATGATTGTTTTTCCTCCAGCTTCGATTCCAAGAAGAACTTGGGCAAATATTACCAACCAGAGGGTAATGCAAATATTAAATTATCATTGTTTGGATAAATATATATTTGGATAAAAGTACCGTAAAGCAGGACCTAATATTTTTTTTTCCACTTTGTATTTGATCTTATTTTCGATCTGTAAAGATTTATTGTTAAACACTGTCAATTCTCTATATATGTAGAAGATTCTTGAGAGTAAGGATGTACATTATATGTTTTATAAAAACACCAGCGTATCTTCGAATATTGTTGATTATTAGTAATGTGAAACAAGCTATATAGTATGTTAAACAAACTTAAATTGCCACATACTTATAGTGAATTTACAAATGTAAAACAAACTGATAACTCTACTGATAGGTACCAAACGTTTTTCTGATGTGTTTCAGAACTTTAAACGTTTCAGAATAATATCGATCATAGTTTTTAATTACGATATCTTCAAGATCCCAAGGATGAATTACGAGCATTGAGAAATATAATCAGACTTATATTTAAGTTCATTGTGATATTTCTGTTTAAATATCGGCATAGCATGTACAAGTGGTTAAGTCACTTGCCTCGTAATTCGATAGTAGCGGGTTCGAATACCTGTCACACCAATCTTGCTTGCCCTTTCAGCTGTGGGGACCTTATCATGTGACGTTCAATCCAACTATTCGTTGGTAAAAGATTAGCCCAAGAGTTGACGGTGTGTGATGATAACTAGCTTCCTTCCCTCTATTGTTACATTGCTAAATTAGGGACGGCTAGCTCATTTAACACTCGAATAGCTTTGTGAGAAATTCAAAAGGAACAAAACGGAAATTTTTTTCGAATTATCAAAATGGCTATCACAATAAAACTTGCTTCGCATGTCTTAATTGTTTGAAGATCAGATTCCTTGGTTTAGACTTCAGATATAACTACATTTCTTTCAGCAGTATCGATGTAAATCATTGACACTTACATCAAGCTAACATCTAATTGATGAAAAATCACTTTTGTAGTTTTTTGACACTGTTAAAATACTGAAAAAGAAATTATCTTCTATATACAGAAGGTATTCATTTTGTTTCTGCATTTTCTTTGGTATTATAATATTTTTCGGTGTCAAGTCTCAAACTATTGTTGTCATCGGTTCAAAAGTGAACGCCCAAACGATACTTAGTGTTCAAAATCCTTCTTCTGAACGATTTTATTGTCACGAAAGTGAATTCATGCGATATTACAATACCAGTGTTGTGGATAATAATAAAAGGATGTGGCTAGATGTATGTGGCTGCCATAGATGCAAAAAGAAAGATCCTACTGACCAAGTAATTTTCCATCTGTGGTGTGTGAACCTTGAGGGACTGCACCAGCATATTATCATTTGTGTAGTTCTCGTACTTGAAATGTAAAATCAAATGCCTAAAAAACAAAACTGGGAAAATGTTTCCTTTTTGAGTTAACTTATTGATAAATTATATTTTATTATTCTTTACAGCTTTTACGGCAAGAGATGTAAATTGTATTAAAAATTGCTGTTTCCAAATGTGTAGCCCATATTCATGAAGTAGGTTTTAATTTTAACAATAATTTTGTTCATATAACAGAAAATACGTTAATTTTTGAACGATTTAAGTTTAAAATTGTTTCGATATTCTTATTTTTATGATAATTATTAAATTATAATGGTATGAGGAAATTTATCATCCGATACTCTTGACAGAAACGATCGAAAAAATAAAACACCTGTTACGTATTTTTCAATGGTTTAAGTTCTTCGTAGACTAAACGCAACAGAAAAACGCAGATAACAGCTTGTATAATTTATTACACTAAACTATTAACAAATATAACAGATATAACATGAATTATATAATAATAGTGACAGATATTAAGTTACAACATTCGAAATTAATTACAAATCAAAATAATATTAGTTTCAAACTTCAAAATAAATCACAACACAAAACGGTACTGGCCTGTATCTAATATAATGATCTAAAATTAAATTATCAAATTCCAGTCTAGGGTGTGAATTTGGTCCCACGAAGAGATTCCGAAACAGTTCACAGTTCAATGAAATCGCCGTCTCTCAGCACAAGCGGTAATTCAGAAGTATCGTAGAGATTGACGAAATAAAATCACGGCTTCCGTACATCTAATTTCAATCACAAATCCAAGTTGAATATTCACAGCAAAAACTTAATCTTTCTCAAATAACTAACTCTCTTCTTTTGAAATGAAACTGGTGTCTGAATCTCACTCTTTGTCTTCGAATAAAACTGATGACTGAATATCTCGTCACCGTCTTTTTTATACCGATAGGCCTATTTCTCGAACAATCTCGCAATTTCCATATAACTCCAGAGCTATACACGCATATCCGTTCTTGCACGAGACTACACGTCTAGACGGAAGTCACCAGCACTCATTTACAAACATGTGATTGGTCTACTTAATTCGAGAAAGTTCTAAAACGTTACCCTAAATAAATAACATATTTTAGTTTAAGCTTCGAAACAATAATATCAATATGGAAAAATGAATAATACAAATGAAAATTCAAACACAATACGACATGTTGTCGTTTACAAAATATTTATACATATACATAACACACCCCATATATGACAGCAGAATTCATGTGTATGATGATTTAACTTATTTTTATTTACATTGTTCGTGTTATTAGTTAATATAATATTTATGAAACTTCCAAAACAAAGTACTTTTTCGAGTTTAGTGTCAATAATAGCAATATCAGCAGTCACGATATTGAAATGTTAAAAAGTAAAAAAAATATTTACATTTGGTAGCTTTCGATGTTGTTTTTCATTTTTTTTTATTTAAGCACAAAGCTACACAATTGGCTATCTGGGGTCTGCCCACAATGGGTATCGAAACCAGGATTTTAGCGTGTAAGTCCGGAGATATACTGTTGAGCCCCTGGGGGACAGGTAGCTTTCGAAGAATAATATATTTAAGTCATGAATATGAATTATAAGTATTATAATTATAATTATCGATGTAAATCCTTTAAAACATTTGTCATCAAAATATATTTTGTGAATAGTTAGTTGAAAACAAGTTTACAAATTCCAACTATATTTAAATACAAATTAGTAAAAAAATTCGAGACTCGAGTATCTTCGGTAGACTATCGCAAACAGCTTAATGTGTAACGTTTCGCAAGAAAAACAAACAAACGAAAAGTTAGTTTACAGCTATTTTGACTCACGAAGCGCTTAAATCAAATAATCATTAATTTACTTGCTACGTCATTGGAAAATTTAAAATTGCGATAGAAAAAATAAAATCTAACTGATTATAATGTAAACCAAAATTGATATACGGCTTGACTGTTTGATATTTTCAGCATGATGTCTAAACTATGGTGTCAAGTAATTCATGGAACACAAAAAAAACAACTGACTTTAACGTACCTGTCTGACGTGAGGCTCCAAGGTAGCGTCATTAAAACTCAGGATAACGACGGCTGCTTAGGTATTCATCATTGCCACAATAAAAGAAGGGTTCAGAATAATCTTCAAAACTTCACCCTTGTTGTCTTGGGTAGCATATTCTGATTGAACACAAGAGGCAAAAAAGGAGAAACATCAGGTATAACTGACTATGTTACAAATAAAATATTATAAAATAACGTATTGATAATTGAAAATTTTAAAATCTTCTTAATCAAACAAAACTGGTTCTAAGCAACCGATAAATACGATTACATTTATTTTGAAAACCAATTCACGTATTAATTTAATCAAACAAACATATATCAGAATATCATAACATAGAAATTTAACACAAGTTGAGTTAATTATAATAATATTTAAGTTAATAGCGATGCTTAATTCATATCACCTGTGTCTGGTGTTGTAGATAAACACAAGAGAATTCCTCCATTCAAAAAAACAGTAGCATATGACCTCCAATCTGAAAACCAGAATGACTAATACTGTAAATAAATTAACAAGTTTATTTGTACTTATCAATACAACATTTTTATAAGTTCTGTCATTTTATGACTTATATTATTAACAACTTTGTTAATCATTCTGCTGCTATTAAAGAACATGATATTTAATAAGTGTGCATTCGATTTCTTCTGGACTTTTGCTGTCAAAAGTAGACATTCTAGAAGCACGAACTGGTATGGATCACATTTGTGGTGACGAAATAAGTTTGATTTGAATGTGTTTGAAG
This sequence comes from Carcinoscorpius rotundicauda, assembly GCA_011833715.1. Taxonomy (NCBI): domain Eukaryota; kingdom Metazoa; phylum Arthropoda; class Merostomata; order Xiphosura; family Limulidae; genus Carcinoscorpius; species Carcinoscorpius rotundicauda. The sequence continues at coordinate 38,482,487 of CM022395.1, read as the reverse complement.
ATTTGGACACTTTTCTCTTCCATGTTTTGCCGTTTTATAATTTATAGTACAAATAACTTTGTTAAGTAACACAGAGAATAATTTTCTGCCATTGTTTGAAACTTGTTAAATACAAATATCGGTTGAAAAAAATACATTTATGATGGTATGAAGTACAATTAATGGAATGACCTAGACTTCATTTTAATTCTTGACCATAATTATCGTTACTATACAAGAATATGTGTTATTACAACTGGTTGGTAATTTTGATTTGTGCAAAATAAATAAAGGAATAAATTCACACTATCGTTTTCAATTTTATTAATTTTTATTATTAATTCGTATTGTGGATTTGTTTGGAATATAAGAATGGGAAATTGTTTTTGATATCCATGTTTTAAAGTGTTGTCGATGTGAAATATGTTTTTTCTACGCTTTGCACAAAGCTACAAAATATTCTATGTATGCTTTCTAAAAAATGGTATCGAATTTCGGATTGTAGCGTTATAAGTACACAGACTCCTGGCTAAATTTGTGGATTCCATGACAATATCAACAGAAAAATTAGTTTTACAAAACTCCAAATTAAGTGTAAACTGTATTAAAAATTACCAGTTAAGATACTTTATTTTGTGAACAAAAACTTATGAAATGTAACTTCGAAGCAAACACTTTTTATTAACTGACATCATCTTTATATTTTTATATCAGTTTTCTCAAAAATCAATTTAATTAGAATTTAAACAAATAATATCTGAAATCATAAGTTTTGATACCATTAATGAGGCTATATTTTTTTCAAAATAACAGTTAATCATATTTTGCATGGTGTTTTCAATAATATTGTAGATTTGAGATTCTAAAAAGAAATTATTCTCACCGGAGCTGTTGAACGATATTCAGTAAATTCGTTGGCAATGAAGGCATAGCCCAGAGTGATGAGAGATACTGATGCAATAGTCTGAAAAATCCTTCCGATAAATGGTAATCCAAGAAATGTAAGTCCAGTTGGTGTCTTTGTTAGAGTGTTGAAATGTAGTATTGAATTATGGATCATAAAATATATCTTGCATGTAACCCTGAAACGAAACTGCACGAACGTTCCTCGCATGAGTAATAACAAAACCTATACGAAGTTGCAGTGATAAACGATTTGGTGTCTGCATAATACTCATGTTTTGTTTAGTTAATATTGTACATTTATTTTTTATTTTTAATGAAATTTTACACATTTTAAAACAATTTTTCTTCCACTATTTTTTTACTTAGACATTTGAAGGAAAAAAAAAACGTGTTTATTGGTCAATTACTAACATTTTTCAAATGGCTGAAATTTACAGAGCATAGTTCCTGTAATGAGAATGTGTACTCAAAAATTATGTTTTATTATGTTTGTTTGTTTCTTATTTTAAAGCTATCTAATCTGATAACTTTGAATGTTTCTCATAAAATATCAAAGGTTATTCATCAGAGTAGACAGATACAAAAATTCATACCCTAGAAATATTTCGAATTAATTACTAAAAATTTTGCATTAGAGTGGATTGAAACGTTATGATAGAAACAAAAACACCATGTTAGATACATTATTTTACGAACAGTAGTTGGAAAGCTGAAAATTAAAAGAACATTTAATTACGTTGGCATAATACTCTGCTGTTTTAACGATAAAAGATAAATTTTGAAGAAGCAGGACTTGAAGCACTAAACGTATGATGTCGGCGATTCCTTGCTGCTTTCCAGAATATTCGTGTAAAACTACGTGGTGGACTTTTATTTATCATTAATTTTCAATTGAAAGAGTTGACTGAAAGTAGTTAACAAACACAGTCACTTTCAACAATTAAAATACGATCCTGTAATTGGTAAAACTTCTCACAATAGCTTGTGTTTTTGTGTTTTTCTTATAGGAAAGCCACATCGGGCTTTCTGCTCAGCCCAATGAGAGGAAGCGAACCCTTGATTCTAGCAGTCTAATCAGGAGACATACCGTTGTACTAGCGGGGAGGCTCGCAAAACTGGATGTAATTGTCACGAGGACTGAAACCACATGTTCACGTAGTCATAGTCTCCTTGTAATCTAACGTGTGTTACCATAAATTCGTATTTATCAGCTCAGTTTAAAGATATGTTGCATATACTTTTATTCTTTTTATTAAAACAACAAATATTTGGTATCATCACCCAACGAACTAAACGCTGAATAAAGTCGAAGTACAATTGTGATAATTGTATGATCCACTGAGTTTTATCATGATCATGGATGGTACATGGAATGCTCATTTGCATTTTCATCGCGAAATTCAACGACTGAAAAAATATGTTTTGTCAGTTAAAGTCGTTTTTCTTTCTATATTCATCTTCATTGTTATTTTAAATAAAAGAAAAGTGAAAAATAAACTTACCCAAGAAAAATCGTAGCACAACCGCTTAAACATAACCCCAAGATTTATTAAAATTTTCGTGAGATCTCTGATATCTACAAATTAAAAAAATACTTTTAGTTAAAAGAAACATTTACATAAATAGCGATTAGCCAATTGTTACCATTTATACATTAATTATATGATAAAAAATTCTTTATGATAAATGTTACGTATTTTTTGATGTTTTAAGTTCTTCGTAGACTGAACGCAACAGAAAAACGCAGATAACAGCTTGTATAATTTATTACACTAAACTATTAACAAATATAACAGATATAACATGAATTATATAACAACAGTGACAGATATTAAGTTACAACATTCGAAATTAATTACAAAACAAAATAATATTAGTTTCAAACTTCAAAATAAATCACAATACAAAACGGTACTGGCCTGTATCTAATGTAATGATCTAAAATTAAAGTCTCAAATTCCAGTCTAGGGTGTGAATTTGGTCCCACGAAGAGATTCCGAAACAGTTCACAGTTCAATAAATTCGCCGACTCTCAGCACAAGCAGTAATTCAGAAGTATCGTAGAGATTGACGAAATAAAATCACGGCTTTCGTAGATCTAATTTCAATCACAAATCCAAGTTGAACATTCACAGCAAACACTTAATCTTTCTCAAATAACTAACTCTCTTCTTTTGAAATGAAACTGGTGTCTGAATCTCACTCTTTGTCTTCGAATAAAACTAATGACTGAATCTCTCTCACTCGAATAAAACTGATGACTGATGACTGAATCTATCTTCTTTTTTCGAATAAAAACTGAAAACTGATGACTGAATCTATCTCTCGTCACCGTCTTTTATACCGATAGGCCTATTTCTCGAACAATCTTGCAATTTCCATACAACTCCAGAGCTATCCACGCATATCCGTTCTTGCACGAGACTACACGTCTAGACAGGAAGTGACCAGCACTCATTTACAAACATGTGATTGGTCTACTTAATTCGAGAAAGTTCTAAAATGTTACCCTAAATAAATAACATATTTTAGTTTAAACTTCGAAACAATAATATCAATATGGAAAAATGAATATTACAAATGAAAATTCAAACACAATACGACATGTTGTCGTTTACAAAATATTTACACATCTACATAACATAAATGAATGTTCAAAGATAAGGCGTCGATAGATCATTCATCGAATCAATTAATGAAGGTAATAAAGTAGTGATATGAAAAACAATTGCTCAAAGGCACCGAATTGGCTAAGTCAGATAATTCTGAATAACAGCTGTGCATCTTCTCAGCGTCAGAGTGCATCTGCGTAAGTGTCATTAGCGTGCAATTTTAAAACATTAAGTAATTTGAAGCAAAAAGTGTTGCTAGAAAATATAATAAATAACTTATAAAAGTAATCTTTTATCATCGGATAGTCTACTGAAAAAGTTTGAAACCACCAGTTTACATATACATTTATGCACAAAAAATAGCTGGTTGAAAATCCATTCATGAGAAAATAATCATCAGGTCAGAAACATTCTTTATTTTATTGGTACTGTTTGAAATTCACCACTAACAACTTAATATTAACTTTTTACTTCATGAAAACATGTAGCTTAATAACCACACAGTTAGAAATCCGCAATTCTATAACCGATTGACACGAATTATTTAATTCACTGAATAAATGTGTTAAACTGTATAAAAGCGAATTTTAAGTTCCACAGTGTTTTTGTTGTCCATGACGTAACGTTCACCTGTGATGTATTTTACCATAGTTACTAATAAAAATAAATACCACCAGTTGGAAAATACTGGATATTTACATCAAAATTATGAAGCCAATTTAGCTGAATGTCCGACATTAGATGCAAATCACAGAACAAACTAAACGACAAAAATTACAATAGTTTTATGGGAATAAAGAAATGAACGTATTGTTACGAAAGCAAAAAGAAAAAAGAAACGATAGATAAATTATACCAAACAAATTTATTACGTGACTCAAAAAACACGTAAAATATTTCAAAACAGGGGAAAAAATATAATATAGTTTCATTTTTAAATTTGATGGACAAATTCTCAATAAAAGAGGAAAATAAATCTAAAGAACTTTGAGGATCGGTGCAAAATAATAATAATCGGTGCAAGCTGTTAAATAATAACTTATGATAAATAGAAATAATTCTCGTTGAATCGCAGTGGGAAGACGGTTTTTCTGCACAGAAAAAAAATTGTTGTTTTCTCATGAGAATGTTCAAGCGGAAGAAACCGTCAGAAAACTAGTTTTGAATTCACCATAATACATTTATCTTAATAATTATATTATTCTTGTTGCAGTATAAATTACTTTCTTGGAGACGACGTATATTCCTGACTATGTATTGAGCAAGGTCCTCATGTTTCCGATTTTTGTAGAATATTCTTGAGAGTAAGAATCAATAATATTTCTTTTTAAGATAACGCGCTAGAACATTATTGAAATTCCTACAAAATCGTGTGATTTCTATAAAAGCAGTTAGCCGAGAAACAGTTGACGTAGTGGAAGTATTGGACAGAAAGAGTCAGTATTTTTTTGACCTCATAACTAATAACTGTGGTTCATTACTGCAGAACTAGAACAGGTATGTTTATAGATTTAAAACCTTGTAAACTGTTCAGCTTTTATGAATTACTTCGAATGTTATTACTTCTTCGAAGACATTAAATAGCTCTTAAGTAAAAATCAGCTTATAAGCGGCATTAGATCAACCGTCCTGGCTGGCTTTTGCGAGATGCGACAGTATCAACTCATTATCATTGATGTCGAGAAACCCACTTGTTGAGAATTTTATATGCAAAAACGGCTCGTTTGGGTTCAGAAAATATTTTAAATAGAAGAGCGAACAACGTTTCGACCTTCTTCGGTCATCGTCAGGTTCACAAAGAAAGAGGTAACTGACCGGAGGCTGACCACATGTTTGGAAGGGGTTGTGTAACTGAGTGTCGCAATGTAGAGGGCGGGGTTAGATGTTTGAATATATAATTTTATCTATAATATTAATATAGGTATAATGGCGTTCCTTTATATTGGTTTATTCGTCTCATTTGGGATTATGTTTAAATGTTCATTCAAACAAAAAAGCAAAAACAAAAATCGTAGACAAGATGTGGCAGCATACAATGTTGAATTTCTGTCATGCTTTTAGTTTATTATTTTAAAGTTAATGACGCCTATTTCAGACAATTCATCTTACAGCATTAATTGATGACGTTTTACGTTTCAATATTATTTTTATACAAGTACGTGACGGTTATTGTATTTAATGACATCGTATCATTTTAAACACCTAAGCTGTGGTCATCTATTTTTCTCGTATTGTTCAGTTATCTTTCCTTCCTTTTGTCTCAGTGGCCTGCTATGAAGAAATGGTTGGCCAATCCCGTTATTAGCTGGAGAAGAAAGGCGCCCAAAAGAGGGTTGTGGGTGGTGATAATTATCTGCCTTCCCTCTTGTCTTACATTATTAAATTTCGGACGGTTCGCTTCGATACCTCTCGTGTAGCTTTGCGCGAAAATAATAAACAACAATTTTCTTTCATTGTATGAAAGTAGCAAGTTCACGGAGTTACAAAGCTAAAATACGAGATTTGTCATGCAAGAGTTCGTGTTTTTGAATACTCTTATTTACATGATTTATCATAATTTCTATTTATCTTTAGTTATACTTTTATCGCACACTTGAGGTTTACTGTTAGAGATTAAATATAATCTTTTCACCAGTTGTAAAGAATAAGAAGTTAAATTCAAAACAAAATAACTAGAGATTTGATTAAATATTTGTGACTATATACGCTTGCAACGTTAGCTTCCCAACTTAGCAGTGAATATGTAAGGAATAGGAAAATATATGATTTTTGTATTCTTTCTCATTTAATAGTAATGTAATTGTTAATATCACGTGGTATGAAAAAGATAATAATCACGTACCTGTTATGAATTACTTTACAGTTCTGGCACCAACAGAAAGAACAGCTGTGTTCGATGTGACACTTTGTGCGAGCAAATGTTTTTTTAGGAACTGGTACCTCTTTGGCTTGGAAATAATAACTGTCACATAGCGTCATAAACAGATGACAAGTACTGTAATTTTTCAACGTGTGACTGCAATATTTTAAGCGATCTTATTTTTGTTGTAAAATGTACATTAGAGATAAAACTGAAGTTTTCGCTTACTTGTATCGCTGTGGAAATCCCTGACCGAAGTTTATAGTTCAGTGAGAAAAGAGAATAGAACTGAACTTCCTTTTTCAACAAATAAAAACTGATTTTATATGAGTTGTCAGGTACTTAGTCAGTTTGTTATTAATTGCGTAAGCAAAGTCTACTGATTACTAATCAGTAATAAAGATGAATTCATCGAAATTCAGTTTCATTCAGTCTCCTAGTAGATATGATGACAGACAACAAAATGATGTTAAAGATGTGTATTTTAGAAATCCCAAAGTACAATTTGTAAACAGACAAGTTAACCAAGAATCACAAGTGATTCAATTCAATTACCCACTTTTAGGAGTGGTCACAATATAAGTCATGTGTGACAGTTTATCGCAGCTGAAAATATTTTTTATGATATGGAAATAAAGAAAATACTTCAAAAGAAGTGTGTGCATTTTATTGAAACTCCACCATACCTTATTTTAGAACGGTATTTAGTATCGTTTCACTTTTTAACTTCAGAATGTGAACTCTCTCCTGGTGTCACAAGTTTGATTCAACAATAGAGATAATTTTTACAGAGTAAACGCAAACTTATTGTAGCTACAGATACTCTCTAAAAGAGTGAGCCAATTATTATATAAAAATGTAATATTAGATTTTTAGATGTACAAATAAAACCACTGATAAATTGGATGCAGCATGTGTGACAAATGCTCTGATGGTATTTTCTTTTGGCGTTTATTCATAAAAGCAAGAAAAAATACAAAGTTTTGTTTATTTTCTTAGCTTGGTTATTTGAAAGAAACTTTTGTAAATTTGTACAGTAGTGTACAATCTTCAATATAAAATTATATGACTAATTAATATTTCTTTTTGTCGAAGTACCGAATAAAATTTATTTGAGGAAGGTAACAATTTTGCGGTTATTATCGTCTCCTTTAACTTCTCTGAATTACTGAATCCAAGCTCTAAAATAACTACCTAAACTTTTATCATTGGCTTTACACTTTGACAATGTATTCTAATATTAAAAAGTATTCAGTGGTTTCTTACGACACTCAATGACTTAATCGTATCATTAAATATAAAATTGTAAAACGATGTTACATCAAATTTGTGTCAAACTCCACGAAATAAACAGTACTTCGTAAAGAATAAATAAATGTAGCTTTTGCCGTATATTTACCAAAGACAACGAGAGCTTAAAACGATTGAAATATCAAACATTTATGTAGCTTTTAAAAAGCTTAACAAATTTGTTATTTTACTAAGATCATATGCAGTTCGGAAAATTACATTTCTTGAGTTTGAGTTCAGAGATAGCATATATTAAATAAACTTTTTTGAAGCTAGCTTAGATTTATGATTTTGTTACAGAGCTTTTTCCAATATTTTAGTCTCAGAAGTTACTCTTATACTTCAGTTACCATATTGCGTGGCTGTATCAAGGAAGAAATAGAAACGATAACGTCTATGTATTATCAGAGGATAGAGCGTTCGCCTTTTAGCCACCCGAAGATGTGGAAAATCAGCATGCCATCATTTTGACAGCAAAAATGTCTTAAAATTAATGTTTTTAAATTGTACATGTCTGCATTAAACATTTGTCTTTCTAAATGATAAGAATATTACTTATCGAACAAAAACAATCTCTAGGAAAAAGTTTGTGAAATATCTTCATAAAGGTAAGAAAAATAACATATAAACATAACTATTTGCATATATTTTTTAAACTTTCCATCAACAAATCACTGTATAAAGCTGAAAATGAAATATTTGTATGTTATCCATACAAACAAAATGAATTAGTAATAGGTGTTTCAGACAAAATATTAAACGACATACAAAATATGTGTCGCACAAGTAAAATATATAATTAAAAACTATAATCAGTATATTAATGAGAAATAAGTTGATACTTCAAAATACAAGTAACCGTATAAACTATCTTCTTCTATACATGTACACTATAATGTTTGCCTAGTTCAAATAATGGATAAATGAAGATAGTATTTGAAGAATAATTGTTGTAACTGTAACTTTTTAGGATATATAATTAATCCTTGACTTCAGTGTTGATGACCTAATTATATCTTGAAACACCTTACGAGAGCGCATTATCAAACTGAACTGTCTGTTTTTAAAAGCGCCATCTACCCTAGCAGCATTAACCTTAATCAAATGATTTACCATTCGCTATTGAATGTTAGTAACGTAATCTGTATTTGTAACACATGTAATACAATTAAAATATAAATGAAAAATGTAAGCATCAGTTGAGACATTCTAAATCTGTATTCAGTGATACAGAAGTATAGTAACACTGTTCGCTTAGAGAAATACCATTAAATTTTGTAAAACACACATAATGAGCACAGTATGTATAACCGCTATTAAAAGCTTAGACGTTGTAACAAGAACACCGTCAGTCCATAAAAGCACTGTTTATGTTTGTAGCTGAGAACATATGTAATATTAAAATTTATTTCAAGAACTAACTTACTGTTATACCCAAAAAAAGTTCATGCCTATACGTGTATAGGAATAGCAAAACCATGTATTTTAACCATACTGCCACACTGGTGAAACTTGTGTATAAGATGAAACAAGTAAGGTGGAAAGTTAAATTCTTGCATGATATTTCGAGATGTTATCACGAACTATCAGTCCTTCTCCCGGCAAATGTGTGTAAAATGTATGCTGTGTAAAGGTAAACAAAGTGAAATTCTTAAGTTTAGTCAATCTCTATCTACTTACACAAAGACTGTGTGCATTTGTCAGACATAAATAGTTAAATATATTATAGTATTTTAACGCTGTTAAATTGAAATAGTATATTTTAATATTTTACTCTCAAAGTGAAACAGTAATCGGGAAAAAAACATTTCATTTTTTTAATTTTAAATTCTGTGGTGCCCTTTGGTGTTGCGTGACGGAACCATAAAGTTATGTTCTCTTGTGCATGGCACTGTAACGTTATCATTTCTACTTCTTCCCCTATTTTTGAGACAGCTGATAAGCGGGTGTTTCTGATGTGTCTGAAGAGTAGGTATAACCACGGTTATCCTAGGGCTACCTTCACAGACATGTCTGGCACATGTAAATAATTCTCTTATTGGGTATTGATATCTATATTTTCACAATTAATGAAAACTTTTATTAATTTTCCATTAAAATAGCAATCAATATGTTGTTCTATAAATGTAATGAACAATAAAATATTTCTAGTTTATGAAATACCTTTCCTCTGTCATATCAAGAGGTGTTATAAACAAGTTTAAGAGGTTAGGCATTAGGCGAGTTTATTTTAAAAGCATGAAGTCTTGAGAACTTAACATATCTTGAAAGATAAGAACTAAATAAACCAGGTTTCTTCATTATTCATTGTGTATTATAAAGAATAACATGTGTGATGATTTTCTCTGTAAAACCTTGATTACCTCTTCCAAGTTACAAATTTTTATCAGCGCCTTCTGTTTCTTCATTCTCTGAATTGTAGATTCTTTTCTACGAATATTTATCGCAATTAATACAAATTTATCGAAACAAACAGAAACATGCAGCTTTCTATTCTTGAATCAATGAAAGACAGTTTATAATGCGATTTTCAGAAATAGTTTAGAAAACAGAACTAGACTCCTCTTTACTTAAAAATTAAGGTTGGGAGTTAGATAAACTGACGTTGTAGAAAAATAATTTCAATATCATTAAGTGCTTCCTCACAACATATATACTTAGATTCCTATATTAGTTGTGTTACAGAAATATAATATCTTCTTAACTCAACATAAAACTATTAAAACTGAATTCATTGTTATTTTTTGGTTCTAACAGTAAACCGTTTAACCCCACTATTACGGAAGTATTCCCATGTAATATTACTACATTCTATTGCAAGTGGAACTACAACTTAATTTACATACTGTTTACCTCAGTAACGTCATGTGAAGTCCCAACGCTATTATTATATTTTTTATTTTTATTTAACAAAGTGTTCCGACATCTTTCTCAAATCATTAGCATCAACATCTTTTAAAATAATTATAAGCTACTCATTCTAATCTATTTTCTATCTTCATGTGAACAATGCACACTTAATGCCTTTTACTGTTAATACAAATACTACATTTATTATCTGTGATTGTAGGATGGTTTAATGAAAATATTAAAGTAAATAAGTTAACTGTAATGTTTATTTTAAAAATAGTATTGTATTTGCGATAAAAATAAACATAATAAGTATTAGTAATAACCGTTGTTATAAACTGTTTGGTTTTCGGTGTGTATATTAGAATATAATTCTGGTAAAAATACTGTGTGTCAATCTTGTTGGCAAATACAGTTCATTCAATACATTTTAATATTTAATTAGCTTCTGCATTCAAATTATCTGCAATTGGAAACAGTAATAACCTCAAGAGCTGGGTTTGGTGACAAACTACCATTCCTGTGATCTTACACTGCTAAACTAGGAAGTTCTAGCGCAGATAGCCCACGTGTAGCTTTGCGCAAAATACAAAAACATAAAAAAACAAAAATGATTAAGTAATAAAAGGTACACGGCCGCTTGCTTACTCGATCTGGAGAAAGATTTCGGTGAGGTTCTGAATGTTTAAGATGGAACTACTACGAGGGATTATTGCTGATTGTCCAACTGTTTAGACAATAAGAAAACGTCAAGTAAATGAAGAGGTCACCTCCTCACGCACAAGAAGTTCAGTTTTCTTGCACAGTTGTGCTAATATGTAGTGACACTAAGAGACAAACTTCTGAATACATTGGTCAATTACTTTAAAAAGGAAACAAACAAGTATGTTCACTAGATCACATGCACTTGAACTAAACCTCAGTTCCTCTCCATTTTGATCTATCACTGCTAAATTAGGGACGGTTAGCGCAGATTGCCTTCATGTTGCTTTGTGTGAAATTACATACAAACAAATAAATACAACAGTCTATCTTTTAGTTTAAAATAGTTGATGTTAAAATGTGTTTCACTCATAGATTCATTGTTGTTGGTAGCAATATTAGAAATTGTAAATCTAACAAAATATTGTCAGGAAAAAAGGAGGATGAAATGTGTTTGTTTGCTCCCTATTTCTTCTCAGACCATTCTGCCAATTTAACTAAAATTTACAGGTAAACACTGTGAACAAGGAAGAATATCCCAAGGAGGGAAAATTGAACTTAACTCTTTTTGTATTTTCTGAAGTGTATTGGTTAAATACTCCCAGCCAATGAAGTAGACCTGAAACAATGTTGAAAGGTTTACACTTTAGACAATGTTGAATATTCCTAAGGAATTAAAGGTTAAAGTTGTTTATTTCTTTCTTAGAGAACCATATTATCCGTGTAGTGAATTTAAGGTTTAGACCGCCTCAAAATCTTCATTTGTTGGTAGATATAAAGCAAACTGCAAAGGTCATTTATGAACAAACTTTGCTATTTTTAATTTTTTAGATTAAGTTTATGAACAAATATTTTCTCAACCCAAACGAGCCGTTTTTGCATAAATATTTTAGAACCTTCAACACTACAGGTTTTAATAGTGACACTGTTTTCACCAACACTAAAATTTTTTAAGTCCTTATGACAGTTTATCTTTTATCTTGATATATATATTTTTGCTACTTTTGAAATTATAAAATGACATCATGAGACATTGTATTAAAATCATAAAATAAACAAAAGTAAATCTATGTCATCCGTTTATCTGTGACATTTAGGAATTTTTAATATGTTGTGTGTGTGTGTTTTTGACAGAAAAGCCACATCTCACTATTTGGTGAGCCCACCAAGTAGAATCAAAATCTTATTTTATCGTTGTTAGTCCGTAGACTTATCGCTGTATAAGCGTGGCACTTCAGTACGTTATAATTAATAAAAATTGTGCGTTTTGAGTTGATTTGTTAAACTTAATGTAAAGAACGTAAAATCAGTATCAATAAGTAATTAAGTGAACTGAATTTTGACAGAACTTCAACTGACAACATAAATATGCGTAAAACTTCGTTGCAAGCGTTAATTAACTTTAACAACGTATTGTTACATTCATCTTCAAACAAACTGAAGCAACCTCGGTAAATGTATATTGTTGGCATTTTTTATATATGTATAATCAGAGATACTTTGAGCACTAATTCTGTTCTCAATCAAATAAACCATAAAGCTTTAATAGCGAGTTTAAGATAATCTCACTTTTCTCAGAAGTTTCAACCTCTGAAGTATACTAGATGGCTTAAGAAATTTATATCCAAAATCCCAATGTATTGATACTCTTACCCAGCAACCAATTAGCATCGTCAAATTAATTCACTTCTATCAAAACTAACTTTATAGGGAATATAGGGAATCCCGTGTCACCAGTTCTAGCCAACATTTATATGACGAACGTTAACTCAAAAGAGATCAATTTCTCAAACCACACTCACTGCTATCTCCGTAGAGAAATGCTGATGATACAATTACTGAATTCATATCTACAGAACATAGACTTAGTTTTTCAAACACGTTTACTCAATACACCCCAACATTAAGTTCATTGTGAATATGAAAAAAACTAATTACCAACCAGCCTTTTTACCTCAAGATAACAAGAACAGATACATTAATATAAACAGAAATGCTCAGAAACATCAACCATACTGGGTTATACATTCCCTGAGACTCAGAGAAAAAAAAACTCAACATATTAGAAAAACAAACAAACACGGCAACAAAACAATGCTCACTCGATTGTGGTTTGAGAAGTGTACATATTCTTTAATTCTGTAGTGGTTTGAATCTGAATAAGTAGTAGGTGAACTAAAGGCTCAATCCAACAGTTTTAATTTTTACATGTAATAAAATTGAACATATTACTTTCTACCTTTTATGCAAGTTTTAGACGATGGATTAATATAATGGTATCATTCTGAAGTTCGTGGAGGAGGACTAGGGTTATAAAGATACTCAGTCATTTCTCCTACAAGGAATCGAATGCCTGTTTTTATGGTAAAAATGGAACACATAGAGTACATTGCACAAATAGATTGTCTGGAGAAACTTATAAAAAATTGTAGAAGTCTACACAACATAAACTGAAGCAGTTTAAAAAAGGCATTTTTAAATGTAAGGAATCTACGTCCAACATTAAAATGGTGGTTTTATTGACTTTTGCAAACAAAAAAGTGAATTTATTTAAAGTGCAATTAGCTTCAGAACAGCAAGAAAAAACTCTTTCTGAATATGAGTAAATTAAAATACACACAATGAAACAAAAAGAGATACCGTAAGCAAAAGCGAATTTTTTTAAAACAATCAAACATCATTTGGATATTTACATATTTAACGTGATTACATCCAACAGTTCAAAGACCAATAATACGGTGTCTGATTGACGTCACGTGTCGCCACAGTGATACTTTGCCAATGCGCAATCCAATTTGGTATAAAATTAAATTATCCTGAAAACATATGAATCCCGGTTTGTTTTTTATAGCATTAAATATCACAAACTAAAATAATAATTATTTGTTATTAGTGCAAGAAATAGTTATAGAGTTACAAGAAAAAGGTATAAAAAAGGAAAGGCAGTAAAGGACATTTTACATATTTTTATAGAAAAGAATTTCACCTGCAATCATTAAGAAAGCAGAGGACATAAAAAAGAAATATCTCAGCAATTATGTGAAATAAAGAAAGTTAATTATCACTTAACTGTTAAAATGAAGTGATGTTTCCTGTTTTAACAAAATGTCTCAGGATAAAGTAAAACATCGGAAAAAACTATAACAACATTAATATTGTTTTTACACGTTGTAGTTCCAGTGCTTTATAAATTAAATTCACTTGAAATATATACGTAAAATATGCACTTAAGGGAAGCCAGAATATAAATAATGTTATATAATTCAACTAACTATATTTTTCGATATATTATGTTATTAGTTTAAAAGATTTTGAAGAGTTACATATTTTATTAATTTACATTAGTTTAAAACTTTTTCTACAATCAAATTTTTAATATCTCAATTTAAGAAAGATTTCAAATTATTTTATGTGTTTACATTGTTCGTCTAAACTACTAACTACAGTTAATACATAAAATTCAATATTCAGTGAGCCATATCTGTAATATTTTACAGAAAATTAACATGGTTGAAACTAATAAACATTAAAAACAAGAATTGCAAAGTATCCAATATATTTTTGAAAATGTTAGAGTATTATAAAATTTTTAATTAACAAACAATAAAATTTTAGCCTCAGTTTCGTTTATTGGAATGTTGGGGTGATTTGTTAAGATAATATTCGAACAATAAACGAACATTCAAATATTATCAAACAATAACTAAGCGCTTTTTTAGTGTCTCATTTTCCTCACATTATATACACATATATATTCGTAATTTTAAAAATATTCAAACTTTTCCTGATCAAAGCTTCGAACATACTAATTTTAGTGGAAGATATGTACTATTTTCATTCTGCATTTTTCTTTTTCACACTAATATCACACAGGAAATTTTTGTTTTATTTGTGGCTTTTTTTCTATGGAAGTAAAATTTGGTCTCAATGGGAATATAATAATTTGTAATCATTACTAAATTGAATAATTCGCAAACTGACGGATTCTTAAGGTTAGTATTTTGTTTTCTTTAACATTGCACAATCTAATAAAAACCTTTCCAATAGTAGATCAACCTTTTCTTTTATCCTTCGTTACATTTCATTCTATCACTATAATTTCTGCTACTTACAAGATTATTTAATCTCTAATTGTTTGGAATTCGAGTAAATGTATCGTTCTCATGGTACAAAAGACTGTATGAAACGTTAATTGGTTTATATACTGTATGACCAAACTAAAGTTGTTTTTACTACTCACCGATGTCGAGAACATAGCAAAGAATATGCAAATACATAGTATAAGATGAGCGCAAACCAGCACGTAGAAAAAAGACATTAGCAGAGATGGTAAAATCAGGCCAAAGAAACGTTCGGTGTGAAGTAAACTACGATAAAAGTGATAGATATAACGATTATCATAAGGTTAACGTTTAATATGTTAGAGTAACAGAAAAGTCAGGAAAGATAGAAACGTTTTTCTGTCAAAATGTCGTTTCAATATATTCGAATTATCGTAAGTACACTTCAGAAAAAGAACAAATTCTATTTTGAAGAAAGGAAACGAAAAGGTTGTTAAATACCAGTGTATTACAGTGGTAATTCTCATTGCAATTGTAATTGAGTTATAAAAAGAATACTGGTACAGCAGAAATGTGGAAAGGTTGTGAGGCTTATCAACGGAAATTTTAAAGAAATTGAATAAACTTAAAAGGACTTGTGGCAAGAAAAGAATCATATTCTAGTTGTAATATCTTTATTATCTTCATAGTATAATGAATTTGTTGTACATTCGTTTACTTGTTCCAATATATGTATATTAATTTGTTAGCAGGTGGGGTGCATGCTTTTCATTTATCCTTGAATTTATCGCAAAAGAGTCAGAGGCACCAGCGACAGAAGAATTTTAAACTCAACAAGAACACTGTGTATATTTATACTATGGAAAAGTGTAAGTAAAAAGAATTCAATTAAAATGTCGTTAAGACTGTGTACCTACATTAAAGAGTGTATTACTTCATCACAGAATATGAAGAACTGTTATCTTCATTACATTGTAGACATGAAATTGAACATTTAAAAAGACTTAAAGTTACATTTTAGCATTTAACAGCATAATAATACAAGTTGAACATTGGAATCTTACCTATAGAGAATCGTGCCACCGAAGAACCGTCTCACGTGATTAGTTACAATTCTTGCATTTCTTTGACAACTGTGGAGAAAACTTGCCAAACTTGCCATATTCTTTAGATAGCGATAGAAACTATTATAAAGTTCTTACTTGTTACATATACAAAAGAAACAGTTAGACACTTCCTAACGAAATATTTTATGAATCAAAGTGCTCAGAAATTCAGTAATGAATATATAATTCGAGGATCTAAGTCCTTTCAATATTCTTTGTGAAATTACATAAAGCATACAGTGATTTCTAAGATAAATACGTTTCTTATATCTTGCTGAAAGAAACGGGTAATCTTACTGAAACCAATTCAAATCCGAATAGAATCATTGTTCCATTTTCATAACCCAACCGCTCCAAAAGTGATTCCCATAGAGATGGTTCTATAAAATAGCTGGATAAAGAAACATACAAATTACGTTAAACATTCATACACTGAATTCGAACAGAAGAAACAGATGATTTAAAATAGAAAGACTTAGTTATATTTATTATTTGTAACAAAACATACCCAAGACAAATTGCACTGTTAAAGAGACAAGAAACAAGTTTGTTTGTTTGTTTTGGAATTTCTCATAAAGCTACTCGAGCGCTATCTGTGCTAGCCGTCCCTAATTTAGCTACTCTTTTACCAACGAATAGTGGGTTTGACCGTCACATTTCGCGCCCCCACGGCTGGGAGAGCGAGCATGTTTAGTGCGACGCGGGCGCGAACCCGCGAATTACGAGTCTCACGCTTTATGCGCTTGACCACGACGGGCCAGACTAGAAACAATAGTTAAGGTCGAGATATCATTTGTAAATCCACAATATCTAAAAACAGGAGAAATATAAATTTTATATTATCCTTATATTAATTGACAATACGTGGTAATCATTCAAGCCAAAATCTAATCTATAACTTAAGGGATTATAAGAAAAGAGTAACTTTATTGAAATTTCACAAACATTTATAGGTTATATAAAATAAATGATTTCGCAATAAGAAGAGGAATACTCACTTTCGTAGTGAATGCTGTAAAATTATAAGTGCAATCCACATGCACTATATTTTTCAATTGATTTGAGAGACAGTAATCTGAATATATACTGATGAGTGTTCCAAAAATAAACAAGGAAGATCCTCGCTCTTCTGTTACATATTTCACTTATATTATTCGTACTTATTCTTTAACAGCATTAATTTCATGAATTTCTTTTTACTTGTATTTAAAATTTCGAGTAAATAAATCTTACACACTTGATCTCAAGGCAAAGATGAATCCTATGATTGTTTTTCCTCCAGCTTCGATTCCAAGAAGAACTTGGGCAAATATTACCAACCAGAGGGTAATGCAAATATTAAATTATCATTGTTTGGATAAATATATTTTTGGAAAAAAGTACCGTAAAGCAGGACCAAATATATTTTTTCCACTTTGTATTTGATCTTATTTTCGATCTGTAAAGATTTACTGTTAAACACTGTCAATTCTCTA
Organism: Carcinoscorpius rotundicauda; assembly: GCA_011833715.1. Lineage (NCBI taxonomy): Eukaryota > Metazoa > Arthropoda > Merostomata > Xiphosura > Limulidae > Carcinoscorpius > Carcinoscorpius rotundicauda. Next base: position 38,464,646 of record CM022395.1, on the reverse strand, counting down.
TATATGTAGAAGATTCTTGAGAGTAAGGATGTACATTATATGTTTTATAAAAACACCAGCGTATCTTCGAATATTGTTGAATATTAGCAATGTGAAACAAGCTATATAGTATGTTAAACAAACTTAAATTGCCACATACTTATAGTGAATTTACAAATGTAAAACAAACTGATAATTCTACTGATAGGTACCAAACGTTTTTTCTGATGTGTTTCAGAACTTTAAACGTTTCAGAATAATATCGATCATAGTTTTTAATTACGATATCTTCAAGATCCCAAGGATGAATTACGAGCATTGAGAAATATAATCAGACTTATATTTAAGTTCATTGTGATATTTTTGTTTAAACCGATATCGGCCCAGCATGTACAAGTGGTTAAGTCACTGGCCTCGTAATTCGATAGTAGCGGGTTCGAATACCTGTCACACCAATCTTGCTTGCCCTTTCAGCTGTGGGAACCTTATCATGTGACGGTCAATCCAACTATTCGTTGGTAAAAGATTAGCCCAAGAGTTGACGGTGTGTGATGATAACTAGCTTCCTTCCCTCTATTGTTACATTGCCTAAATTAGGGACGGCTAGCTCATATAACACTCGAATAGCTTTGCGAGAAATTCAAAAGGAACAAAAAGGAATTTTTTTTTGAATCATCAAATTAACTATCACAATAAAACTTGCTTCGCATGTCTTAATTGTTTGAAGATCAGATTCCTTGGTTTAGACTTCAGATATAACTACATTTCTTTTAGCAATATCGATGTAAATCATTGACACTTACATCAAGCTAACATCTAATTGATGAAAAATCACTTTTGTAGTATTTTGACACTGTTAAAATACTCAAAAAGAAATTATCTCCTATATACAGAAGGTATTCATTTTGTTTCTGCATTTTCTTCGGTATTATAATATTTTCGGTGTCAAGTCTCAAACTGTTGTTGTCATCGGTTCAAAAGTGAACGCCCTAACGATACTTAGTGTTCAAAATCCTTCTTCTGAACGATTTTATTGTCACGAAAGTGAATTCATGCGATATTACAATACCAGTGTTGTGGATAATAATAAAAGGATGTGGCTAGATGTATGTGGCTGCCATAGATGCAAAAAGAAAGATCCTACTGACCAAGTAATTTTCCATCTGTGGTGTGTGAACCTTGAGGGACTGCACCAGCATATTATCATTTGTGTAGTTCACGTACTTGAAATGTAAAATCAAATGCCTAAAAAACAAAACTGGGAAAATGTTTCCTTTTTGAGTTAACTTATTGATAAATTATATTTTATTATTCTTTACAGCTTTTACGGCAATAGATGTAAATTGTATTAAAAATTGCTGTTTCCAAATGTGTAGCCCATATTCATGAAGTAGGTTTTAATTTTAACAATAATTTTGTTCATATAACAGAAAATACGTTAATTTTTGAACGATTTAAGTTTAAAATTGTTTCGGTATTCTTATTTTTATGATAATTATTAAATTATAATGGTATGAGGAAATTTATCATCCGATACTCTTGACAGAAACGATCGAAAAAATAAAACACCCCATATATGACAGCAGAATTCATGTGTATGATGATTTAACTTATTTTTATTCACTTTTTATTTACATAGAAATGTTGTTCGTGTTATTAGTTAATATAATATTTATGAAACTTCCAAAACAAAGTACTTTTTCGAGTTTAGTGTCAATAATAGCAATATCAGCAGTCACGATATTGAAATGTTAAAAAGTAAAAAAAATATTTACATTTGGTAGCTTTCGATGTTGTTTTTCATTTTTTGTTGTTTTTGATTTAAGCACAAAGCTACACAATTGGCTATCTGGGGTCTGCCCACAATGGGTATCGAAACCAGGATTTTAGCGTGTAAGTCCGGAGATATACTGTTGAGCCCCTGGGGGACAGGTAGCTTTCGAAGAATAATATATTTAAGTCATGAATATGAATTATAAGTTATTTTATTTTATTCATTTTATTGAAAGTAGACTAAGAGTATTTAATACAGATATATGTACGTTTCACATTTTAACCTGACAATAACTCTATTATTGTTTTTTAATTTCTTGATCTTTTGAATATGACGTTAGAGTTTTAACCTACAATTGCAGTAAGTTACTATTGTATATATAATATAAATACGTAATTAAATATAGTTAGTTAAAGTAAATACGCCTGATAGCTCAACTAAACATAAACAGTTCTAAACATAAACGACTTTTCTAACTATAAAATTATCATATCAAACGAGGCTCCATTATAGTCGTTACCTTACAATTAATTTGGATGGACTAACAAGAATAATAGCAGAAAAAAATTATTAAATGATGGGAAAAGTTGAAAACCCAAATGGAATGGAATTGTTTTGTAATCGAAAGTTATAATTTAAAATAAAAATACACATTCCTTCTACTTTAGTTGTCAAACGATATTTCAGAAGATATTTCACTGTATCTTTCAAAAATAAACCTTCGAAAGTTCGTTATCATAGAAAGAGATGAATTGGAAATAGTAATAGAAATTGAAAATGAGACGTACTCTTTAAAGGTGTAGGAAAGTTCAAATTATACACAAACAACAATTTTGATGACCGTGACACAGGACGATATCAGTAGTAGTTGTGGTGGAATGATAACTTGGCATAAGAGATTCCTATAAAACAATCAGAAAAGAGCATAATATTATGTTACGAATATCCCTCAGATTATGTAAGTCAATATAACAAACTAAAAGGTCAAAACACGGCCAAAGAACATGATTGTTTTTGGTGAGTAATTAAACAAGATATTTATAACAATATTTCTCAGTTGGTTAATAATAAACTGTGTGACAGCATATTCATATCAAGAAATACCTGATAAACCTTTTAAATTGATGACACCTTTCATTTGGTTTTCTGATTGTTGTCAATCATAGCCAACGTTTGTTGTATTCAATCTGTCAAAGATAGTGAGAACAAGACATATGATTTAATATTTCTAAATGTTAGTTATTAGTTGATGAATAGTCAGTTTTTGAAAAGGAAATTTTAAAGAAGTGTTTTTATGTTTTCAGATTTAAAATGAGTTGATTAAGAAAAGTGTATTATTGGTGTTCCCCCTCTCCAACGGACCCAGAAAATTAAAAATTACGACAGAAAAAATAAAATCTATTTGATTTTAATGTAATACGACTTGACTGTTTGATATTTTCAGTATAATGTCTCCATTACAATACCAAGGATTTCACGGAACACAAAGAAACAACTGAATTTAACGTACCTGTCTGACGTAAGGCTCCAAGGTAGCGTCATTAAAACCCAGGATAACGAAGGCTGTTAAGACATTTATCCTTGCCACAATAAAAGACGGGTTCAGAATAATCTTTAAAACTTCAACTTTGTTGTCTTGAGTAGCATATTCTATTTCAATATAAGAAGAGTTTGTTTTGGAATTTCGCACAAAGCTACTCGAGGGCTACCTGTGCTAGCCGTCCCTAATTTAGCAGTGTAAGACTAGAGGGAAGGCAGCTAGTCATCACCACCCAACGTCAACTCTTGGGCTACTCTTTTACCAACGAATAGTGGGATTGACAGAACATTATAACGTCCCCACGGCTGAGAGGGCGAGCATGTTTGATGCTAAGCAGGCATGAACCCGCGACCCTCGGATTACGAGTCGCACGCCTTAACGCGCTAGTCCATGACAGGCAATCTGAAGAGAGTATTCAGGGTTTAACTAATGAAATTGGGGTTTACTGGAGATATTTACGACTTCCTCCTTCATTAAATTTTTTTGTATAAGTGTTACGTTTTTTATGCGGACTGAACGCAACAGAAAGACACAGATAGCAGCTTGTACAATTTATTATAATGATCTACTTATGTGATAGACACAAATAAATTATCCAATAGCAATAACAGATATCCAGTTTCAACCTTCAAAACAACTGACAATACAAAAAGGTACTGGCACTAATTCATAAGCATTCAAAATGCATTTTTTGACGTGCTCGTAATCATAACTTTGCTCGGTCGTGAGTTTGGAAAATACTTCTTGATCTTTACCTTTGAGAACAATCTGAAGTAATACTGTCCAATATTCGGTAGGCCATTTTAGCCTAAGGGCCAATTTTTCAAATTGTTGAAAATATTTATCCACAGCCTTCTCATTGAATGGAGGCACTAAAAGAATTTGTTTGGAAGCATCAAAATTATCCAACTGTATTTGGACAACCTTTTCTTCTGTCTGTGCCTTTCTCAGACTGATTTTCTTATCAGCTTTAATGCGTTCTATTTGTATTTTGGCATCAAGGCGTTTGTTTTCTTGTTCTGCCTCAAGAACAAGGCGTCTGTTTTCCTGTTCTGCCTCAATACGTTTTTGTTCTGCCTCAAGTCGTTTGGTTTCAATTTCTAAACGAAATTTCATTTCCATTTCTATTCTTTTTAATTCAAAATCTGGGTCAAAATGAGAGGCAGGCAATTGTTGTACAACTTTTTGAGGTAAAACTTTTTGGTTGACCAAATGTTCAACAACAATTCTTTTGATATCTGTTTTCTTCATTGCTTGCTTTACTTCCAAATTGAAATGTTTTCCAACATCAAGCAATTCAGATTTTCTTAATTCACTGATCAATTCCAAAGAGGGATTCTGATTAAATTTGTCAATAAAATCTGCAAGTGGGAATGCCATTTTAAATACACAAGCTGTCTATCTGTATAGAATATAAATACAATATTGGAATAGGATTAAACTGTTTGTTCAATCCTGGACAAGCCCCCAATTTTCTGTTACGTTTTTTATACGGACTGAACGCAACAGAAAGACACAGATAGCAGCTTGTATAATTTATTATAATGATCTACTTATGTGATAGACACAAAATAAATTATCCAATATCAATAACAGATATCCAGTTTCAACCTTCTAAACAACTTACAATACAAAAAGGTACTGGCCTGCGCTTAATAATATGATCCAAAAAAATGTCCAAATCCGAAATCCAAAGTTCTAATCTAGGCGTTGAATTCAGTCCCACGGAGAAATTTTCGAAGTTTGAATGGGTAATTTCAAACAAAAGTTCACAGTCCAATTCGTATTGACTTTCGGTATAATTCTTAATCCGACTGAATTGTAAAGATTGACGGAATAAAAATTTCACCGCTTTAGTCGATCTAGCTCTATTCACAAATTCAATTTGAATAATCACACGGTAAACGTTTAAACTTTCTCAAACGAGACAAACTTCTTGATCCGAGTAAAAATGGATGATTTTCTTTCCCTCGCATTGCCGTCTGTTTATATACTAATCGCGTAACTTCCCAGAATTCCACAGTACGAACACCAGGCCAATACAAGTGATCAATCTACCTAGTTTTAAAAATTTCTACATGAATAATGCTAAATGAATTTTAATTAATTCTAAAATGTTATTTTAAATTTCACTGGTTTAAACCTCGAAAATATAAATATAAATAATAGATATGGGAATTCAAACACGACATCACATGATTGTCGTTTACATAATACTCTCGACATGGTTGTCGTTTACATAACACTCACGACATGGTTGTTGTTTACATAACATTTACATAACAATAAGGTACACAATCTATTCAGATAGTGTCTAAAGCTGTGAGTCTGAAATGAGAAAAAAGAAACATAGATGGTTAAAATACTACATATTCATGATTACAAATGTAATACGGAGCTAGGTGGGTGCGACATGAATCACGTGTTTTTGCTTACGTTGGAAGTTGCTGCTTCAGTGTATTTCTTCTGCTGGGGATAACATTTTTTCATTTATGTTTCTTTTTTCAAACAAGGATAGAATTTTATGACTTCTGTTTCTATTTGATTTATAACAAATATTTACTTAGTCAGTAGAAGTCGAAACATTTTTTGTATGCAACCTATGTGATGTGTTTCAAATAACCGCTTGACTTCCTTATTGTGACACATGAGTGTACGCGAGTTGCTTGAAAACTAAATCGCAAGACATCTGCATTTAAATTGTCTTTATAATGTTTTGGAATATTGTTTCGTTTACTTTTAGTAATCAGCGCTCTGTTTTTGTGGTTGGGTACGTTTTGTACGTCTGTGATGTCTTGAAATGTTTTGAAAAAATAAATAAGTGCTGTTTTTTCCATTAGTTCTTCGTGCAGTTTAATAGGCTGACTTATCTACAATGTGAACGAGGTTTAATTTTGTTATTTCTGTGACAACAGTGGTTTTCCACAACGTTGTAAATTTTTTATTTTTATACAATTTTTCTTCCAATATTTTCTTACTCAGACATTTGACTAAAAAATAACATTTTTATTGCTCAGTTACTAAAACTTTTAAAATGACTGAAATTTACAGAGTAAAGTAACTAACATGAGAATGTGTACTCGATAATTATATGCTTTATTATGTTTGTTTCTTTCTTTTTTTAAAGCTATTTAATCTTATACTTTTGAATGTTTCCCACAAAATATTAAAGATTATTTACTACAGTAGCCAGATACAAAAATTCATACCCTAAAAGGTATTTCTAATTAATTACGAAACTTTTGGCATTCAAGTGGATTGAGACGAAATGATAGAAACAAACACCATGTTAGACACGTTGGTTTACGTAAAGCAGTTGGGAAGCTGAATATTAAAAGAACATTAAATTACGTTGGCATAAAATTTTGCTGTTTTAAAGAAGAAATGTGACTTTTGACGAAGCAGAATTTGCAGCACTAAACATATGACGAAGGCGATTCCTGGTTGTTTTGTAGTTCTTGTTTTGAATTAAGCACAAAGCTACACAATGGGCTATCTGTGCTCTGCACACCACGGGTATCGAAACCCGGATTTTAGCGTGTAAGTCCGCAGACATACCGCTGATCCACTGGGGGGGGCTGTTGTTTTGTAGAATTTTTGTGTAAAACTACGTGGTGGGCTACCTCTGTCAATAATTTTTAATTTAATGAGTAGACTGAAAGCAGTTAACAAAAATAGCCACTTCTAATATTTGAGCTACGAACCTGTATTGGTAAAACTGTTCACAACAGCTAAGTGTAATTGTCACGAGAACTGTAACCACATGTTCATGTTATAGTAATCTCCTTTTAAACTAACATGTGTGTTGAACCAATTTCATATTTATCAGCTTAGCTTAAAGATATGTTGCGTATACTTTTATTCTCTTTATGAAAACAACAAATGTTTTGAGTCATCACCCCACGTACTAAACGCTGAATGAAGTCAAAGTAAAATTGTGATACATTCCATCCACAGTTTTATAATGATCATAGATGGTGCGTGAACTGTTTATTTACAGTTTCATAATCGTAAATAATAGAAGTTAGATAACTATCATGTCAGTAATTATCAATATAGATTTTCTAAAAACTGATAAAACCACACAACAAAATATGTTTGTCGTTTCTGACGGTTGAGGAGGCGCTGTAACGTGATCTTCAATCCAAATATTTTTGGGAGTATAAGACCTGATAGAGGGAATTATTGGCTGGTTCTTTTTCTTTGATATGTCATCTATACCTCTGGAGTAGTTTTACGCGAAATTTAACGATTGAAAAATATGTTTTGTTAATAAAAGTCGTTTTTTTTTCTATATTTATCTTCATTGTTATTTTGATAAAACAAAAAGTGAAAAATAAACTTACCCAAGAAAAATCGTAGCACAACCGCTTAAACATAACTTTGAGATTAATAAAAAATTTTGTGAGGTCATTGATACCCACAAATAAAAAAACTTTTATTTAAAAGAAATATTTACATATATAGCGATTAACCAATTTATACATCAATTATGTGAAAGAAAATTCCCTGTGACAAACGAATTTTTTTAGTTAAGGCGTCAATAAACCATTCAACGAATTGATTAATGAATGTAATAAAGTAGTGATATAAAAAAACAATCACTTAAGGCAACGAATCGGCAAAGTAAGATAGTTTAGAATAACAGCTGTGCATTTTCTCAGCGTCAGAGTGCATCTGGGTATGTGTCGTTAGCGTGTAATTTTAACACATTGAGTAATTTGAAACAAAGAGTGTTGTAAAAATATCATAAATAACTCATGAAGGTAAACTTTTATCATCAGATAGTCTTCTGAAAAAGTTTGAGAACCGCCAGTACTGCCCAATAAATAGTTAGGCTAAAATCCATTTATGATAAAATAATCATCTGGTATGGATTATTCTCTATTTTTCTAGTTTTGTTGAAATTCACTATTAACAACTTGTTATTATTTGTTTACTTCATGAAATATACAGCTTATTAACCAGACAGTTAGAAATCCGTGATTTTATAACAAATTGATAGAAATTATTTAAATAATTAAATTAATGCGTTCAACTGTATAATATCGAATTTTAAGCTCCACGGTGTCTTTGTGGTCCACCTGTGATGTATTTGACCACAGTTACTTTTAAAAATAAACAAAATACTAGACATTTACTTCATGTTGTGGAATCATTTTAGATGAATATTCTACATTCGTGTTAAATCGTGTAACAAATTAAACGACAAAAAATATAATGGCTTTATGGGAACAAAGAAATTAATGTATTTTTACGAATGCGAAAAGAAAGAAACGATAAAGATAATTTACATCTAACAAATTAATTATGTGATTCAAAATGTACGTAAAAATATTCAAAATAAGGGGCAAAAAATATTATATAGTTTTGTTTTTCACTTGATAAACAAACTTTTACTGAAAAAAGAAAATGAATCGAAAGAATGTAGAGGATGAGAGCAAAATGTTTGTCGAAATAATCGATTGTTAAATAATAATATAAGAATATAAAGAAATATTCATCAGAGACCATCAGAAAACTAGTCATGGATTCACCGTCATACATTTATTTTAATACTTGTTTGAAGCCCCTCAGTAGCTCAGCGGTATGTGTGCCGACTTATATGCTAAAATCCGGGTTTCGATACCTGTGGTGAGCAGAGCACAGATAGCCCATTATGTAGCTTTGTGCTTAATTCAAAACAACAGCTTGTTTAAATGTAGTTTACTTTCATGGAGATGACGTATATTTCTGTCTACATATTGAACAAGTCCGTCGTGTCTTCGAACTTTGTAGAAGAATCTTGTGAGTAAGAATCAATAATATTTGTTTTAAGATAACGCGCAAGAAAATTCTTGAAATTTATACAAAATCGTGTGATTCATATAAAAACAGTCAGCTGAGAAACAGTAGACACGGTGGTAGTGTTGGACAGCTGCTGTCAGTTTCCTTTTGGCCTCATAACTGACAGGAACGTTCACAGATATAGAGCTTTGAGAACTGGTCAACCTCTGTGAATTACTCAGAATGTTATTACTTCAACGAGGACATTAAATATTTCGTAAGTAAAAGTCAGCTGATGAGCGGCGTAAGGACAACCGTGCTGGCTAGTTTTTGAGAGTATCAACTCATAATTAATTTGGACATTGTAAACCAGGATTAATTGTTGATAAAATATTCAGTTTTATATTGGATATAAGCATCGATATTGACTGTAAGTTTGTAAAATTATTCTTTGAAAACAATAATTTGTAATAATTATGAGTATTAACCGTTATTGTAAATTATATTGTCTATTTTGTGTTTCTGTAATAAAATATATTTCTGTTTAAAAAAGACTGTCTTGTATTGTTTTGTTTGTTTTGGAATTTCGCACAAACCAACTCGAGGGCTATCTGTGCCAGCCGTCCCTAATTTAGCAGTGTAAGGCAACTAGTCATCACCACCCACTGCCATCTCTTTTACCAACGAAAAGTGGGATTGACCATCACATTATAACGCCCTCACGACTGGGAGGGCGAGCATATTTGGCACGACTCGGGCGAGAACCCGCGACCCTCAGGTTACGAAGAGCACGCCTTAACGCGCTCGGCCCTTGCCGGGCGACTGTCTTGTATTGAGTGCCATAAAGTTCATTTATATTAACAGTTAATTAACTTCTAAGTTGAATTTTCAAATTTTTGGTTATTTAAAATAATAACACTTTAACAAATTTAACATGATCAATCGGACACTTTTCCGAAATAAATTATATGACAAAACACATTATAGAGCCTTCGGCTATTATGTGATTTGTTATTTACATATTTGAAATTGTTTTGTTAAGATTTACTGAATTTTACAGAAGTAAAATATTTGAGTTTTTACTTTAATTTTTTCTCGTTTTTGTAAAAAAATGTTTTATATCTTTCTATGCACTGTTATTGAAAAATTATCTAGTCTACCTTTGCTGACAGTCTGAAATTGGTATCCGTTGCAGCTATAAAACGTAGTTTACAATTTAACTCAATGAGCTCCACATTAACAAAAATAATTATTTAGACAATTAACTCCCCTTCTATTTTTTATATGGTACTCACCATTTTAGAAATAAATGGAGAAAGTAAAAATTTAATCAAAGAAGACACTCCGCAAAAAAGTCCGTACTGTGTTGACGTTACATTTTTTCTCTCTGAAAATGAAACGTTTTTGGTTATTATCAAATCTCAGAAACAACCTCACCAATCATTAATTTAATAACTGAGTTGTAGTTTTGTAGCTGAGGAGTAAAGGAAACAATTGAAATTTCCACAAAAATGAAATGTTTCAGATTTCACTCAGAAAAATTACAAAGAAGAAAGAGTATGTTTAAAATATAAAACACTCGTGCACGTATTTACACAATAATATTTTTAGGTTGTTAAAAGAACGAGAACATTATGTAGCAGCATCGTCTCATTTGGGATTATGTTACCTTTTTATTCAGACAAAAAAGCAAAACCAAAAACTGAAGACAAGATGTGGCAGCATTCAATGTTGTTTATCTGTCATGCTTCTAGTTTATTATTTTAAAGTTAATGACGACTATTTTAGATAATTTGTCTTACAGTATTAATTGATGGCAAGGACGTTTTATGTTTCAATATTATCTTTTTACAAGTACGTGACAGTTATTGTATTTAATGACATTGTATTATTTTAAGACCCGACCTGTGGTCATCTCTTTCCTTATATTGCTCAGTTATCTTTTTTCTATTTTGTCTCAATGACTTGCTATGACCAAATTATGAGTCAATCCCACTTTTAATTGGAAAAAAGACGCCCAAAAGTTGGTTGTGGGTGGTGATGATTTTCTACCTTCCCTCTTGTCTTATATCATTGAATTAGAGACGGTTAGCTTTAAGAGATCTCGTGTAGAAAATAATAAACAACGACAACAATCTAACAAACCATTTTGTTTTATGATGTGAAAGTAGCAAGTTTACGGACTTATGACGCTTAAATACTAGGTTTGTCATGCAATAGAACGTGGTTTTAAATACTCTTATCTGCATGAACTATTCTAATTGCCATTTATCTTCAGTTATACTTTTATGGCATTGTTGATAATTACTGATAAAGGTTAAATATAATTGGTAGCTTGTCATTACTGCTGTGTAGAATATATTTCTTCACATATTTCCCTTTTTCTGTAACATTGAACCTTATTTCTAGTTTTATCCTATTTTGTGTTTTAATCATGTGCGACATTTTCGTTTTCGATTTAGTTGTCTGAATTGTGTACTTTACCTCTATCAGTTAAATTAGAAATGAAGAAAAACATAATTACCTCTTTAGGGAAGAAGGAGAAAATAAGAGCGTAAGAACTGGCTTGACAGGCTAAACTGATTTGGGAGAAAATTTGAGCCTGACGTTTCGTAATCCAGCGCTTGCGTTTGTTTCTAAGATCATGGCTTATAAAAGGAGATGATTGTGATTGATCAGACAAATAGTTTTCATCTTGATCATACAAACTTTCCGAATTTTCATAATTAGTATAAGAGTTAAGTTTCAACATGTCAGTTTTTTGAACATTTTTTTCGGAAGTGTTCGATTGCAATGGGTTAAGCTTGTTCTCATAAGTTACTGAAGGATTTGTTTCTTCCTTTTCTGGTCCCGAAGGTGAATAGCCGATTTCACTATATTCCGATACAGTTTTGTATGTTGTTGACGCGGAATGTGACGTCATAATTTGGAAAAACGCTGTTTTTTTTGCTGTTTTGAATTAAGGACAAAGCTACACAATGGGCTATCTGTGCTCTGCCCACCACGGGTATCGAAACCCGGATTTTAGCGTGTAAGTCCGCAGATATACCGCTGAGCCACTGGGGTGCAATGAAGAAGCCAAATATTTATCTCAGTCAAAATGACAACGTAACTGCAAAATTAATCTCAAAAAGAGATTAATTTGTTAACGTTTGTAGGTAATAATTATTTCAGTTTAAAGTTCATCATATGATAGTTTTTGATACACGCAATCACATTAGTAAAATAATGTTTTGCTATGAATTACTGCATCTTTAATAAAATGAGGTAGTCACTTAAGCTATAGTAAGTAATATAAATATATGTCACATACATAGCTAGATTAGATGCGGAGAATTTATAGAATAGCAAAAAAGCACACATCTTTTCACAACATGTAAAGAATAAGAACTAAAAATTCAAAACACAATAACTAAAGGTTTGTGACCATATATACTTTCAACGTAAGCTTTCCAACGTAGCAGTGAATGTGTAACGAATAGGAAAATAGTTCTGTGTTTATTCTTATTGCATATTAATGTGGTTCTTAATATCGTGTGGAACGAAGTAGATGATAATCATGTACATGTTATGCAAGCACCTACAGAAACAACAGCTGTGTTCAAAGTGACACTTTGAGTGAGCAAATGCTCTTAGAAACTAGTACATATTTGGTTTGGAAATAATAACTATGACGTAACGTCATAAACAGTTGAAAGACAGCAAAATTTTTCAAAATATGAGCGCAATATTCTAAGGGATTTCATTGTTTTTGTAAAGTGTGCATTAGAGATAAAAAGGAAGTTTACGTTTACATTTCTCGCAGTAGCAGTCCCTGACCTACGTTAATAGTACAGTGAGACTAGAGAATATGACTGAACTTCCCTTTTCTACAAATAAAAACTGATTTTATATAAGTTGTCGGCTTGTTTGCCAGCTTCTTGTTAATTGAGTAAGGAACGTCTTCTGATCACTAATCGAAACATAAAGATCAATTCATCAAAATTTAGTTTAATTCAGTCTGCTGGTAGGTATGGTGACAGCCCATGAAATGATCCTAGGGATGTGTATTTTGGATATTCCAAAGTACAATTTGTAAACAGACAAGTGAATCAAGAATCACAACTGATATATTTTTAGAAGACTTATGCGAAGTTAAGAAAAAATATGATACTAGAATGAAACAGATTAAAATTCAAAATAGTTTATGAAATATATTGGTATTTTGTATGTTTAAAACAACAAATGAGAATTCACCAGTTCTACTCTTTTCCACGCCAAAATCACTGATACTCCTTCAAGATTGGTCAGAATGATTCATAAGGCCAATTTAGAAGGCCAGTCCTACAATTTGAAAAAAAAAAAGAAGAATGTTGCTTTCTGTACATGTTCAATACATAGAGTGGTGAAGTAATAACACAATAGATTTCATTCAATTAGTGATTTGTAGGAGCAGTCAGAATACCTGTCATGTGCGGCAGTTTATCGCAGCTAACAATAATCTATAGTGAAATAGAAATAACGAAAAAACTTCAATAAAAATATATGCATTTTATTAAAACTCCACCATACCTTATTTTAAAACAGTATTTAATTTGACTTTACCTGTAACTTCAAAATGTGAACGGTCCCCTAGTGTCACAAGTTTGATTTAACAACAGAGATATCTTTATTTTTACAGAGAAAACGTAAACTTATCGTAGCTTTTGATTCTCTCCAAAACATTGAGCGAATCATTATATAAAAATGTAATATTATATTTTTAACATAGAAATCAAACCACTAACAAATTGGATGCAACATATAGTCTACATGCTCTGATATCGTTTTCTATTGGGTTTTATTCATAACGTCAAGAATAAATATAAATTTTGTTTATTTTCTTAGCTTGCTTATTTGAAATATACATTTGTGCGGTGGTGTAAAATCTCCAATATAAAGTCACTTGCTTAATTTATATTTCTGTTTGTGGCAGTACCGTATAAAATCTATTTGAGGAAAGTATCAACTTTGCGGTTATTATAAAAAAACTTCTCTGAACCGCTATATCCAAGCTCAAAAGTAGCTAACTAAATTTTCATTAATGGCTTTATACTTTGACAATGTATTCTAATATAAAAGGTCTTCATAAAAAGTCTTCTCACAACAATAAATGGAGTAATCGTATCGAACAAATTAATCATAAAATATGATATCAAAGAATCTTAAACAACGTTGCTTCAGTTTCTTCTAAAAGTCCATGAAATAAACGGTCAAGGACTCCGTAAAGAATAAATAAATGCAGCTTTTGCCGTATAAGAACCAAACACAGTGAAAACTTAAACCATTGAAATATGAAACATTCATGCAGTTCATGAAAAACTATAAAATATTTTATTTTACGTAAATTACATGCAATTTGAAAAACTACATATTCTGCTTCCGAGTTCAGAGATAGCATATATTTAATAAATCTCTTTGAAGTTAGCTTAGATTTATATTTTTATTGCAGAGTTTTTACCAGTAGTTACGCATATGCCCCCCAGTGGCTTAGCGGTATGTCTGCGGACTTAACCCTAAAATCCGGGTTTCGATACTCGTGGTGGGCAGAGCACAGATAGCCCATTGTGTAGTTTTGTGCTACACAACAGTTACGCATATAAGGCCCGGCATGGCCAAACTTTTTAAGGCGTGCGACTCGTAATCTGAGGGTCGCAGGTTCGCATCCCCGTCGCGCAAACATGCTCGCCCTTTCAGCCGTGGGGGCGTTATTATGTGACGGTCAATCCCACTATTCGTTGGTAAAAGAGTAGCCCAAGTGTTAGCGGTGGGTGGTGATGACTAGCTGCCTTCCCTCTAGTCTTACACTGTTAAATTAGGGATGGCTAGCACAAATAGCCCTCGAGTAGCTTTGGGCGAAATTCAAAAACAAACAAAACAGTTACTCTACATTTCAGTCTCCGTATTGCGTGGCTGTCTCAGGGAATGAATAGAACGTTGACGTTATAGTTTTATAGTGGCACCAGAAGATGCATATGTATTATCAGAGTGTAGAGAGTTCGCCTTTCAGCCACACAAAGACGTGGTAAATCAGTATGTCATGATTTTGATAGCAAAAATATTTTAAAATTAATATTTCACAAAATTTCTAACATTTGTAATAAACATTTGTTTTTATAATATAAGAACATTGCTTATCGAACCTATTCTGATCAAATAGACGGTATAGAGAAGAATCTGTAAAATATCTAGAGCAAGGTAAGAAAAATAATAGTTAAGCATAACTATTTACATATATCTCTTAAACTTACCAACAACACATCAATTACAAAAGCTGAAAATGAAATATTTGTATATTATCTAGATATTTAAGCACACATTTTTTCAAGGCGATATAGATACCACATATTATAATAATTAAAGAAATGAATTACTAATAAGGTTTTTCGATATAAATTGTGAAGAAATACAAGACGTGTGTTATATAATTTAAATATATAAATAAAAAACTATATTCAGAACATGAAATGAGAACTAAATTCACACTTCAAAACACATATAACTGTACTTTCTCCTTCTGTATATATGAGCTATAATGTTTGCCTCGTTCAAGTAATGAATAAATGAAGACAGAATTTAGAAAAGAAACTGACATACGTCATTCACTATACTCTAATAGTTGTTTCATTAAAATAATTGTTGTAACTGTAACTTTTTAAGATATATAATTAATCCAAGACTATAATGTTGATGACCTAATAATATCTTGAGACACCTAACGAGAGCGCATCGTCACACTGAACTATCCGTTTTTAAAAACGCCATCTACCCTAGCAGCATTAACCTCAGTAAAATGATTTACCATTCGTTATTGAATGTTAGTAACGCAATCTATATTTGTAAAATACATGTAATACAAATAAAATATAAATGCAAAATATAAGCATCAGTTGAGACATACTAAATCTTTATTCAGTGATACAGAAGTATAGTAACACTGTTCCCTTACAGAAATACCTTTAAATTTTGTAAAACACACAAAATAAGCAAAGAAAGAGTAACCGCTTTCAAAAACTTAGACTTTGTAACAAGAACACCGTCAGTCCATAGAAGCACTGTTTATTTTTGTAGGTGAGAACATATGTAAGATTAATTTTTTTTCAAGAATTTACTTACTGTTATACCCAATAAAAGTTTATGCCTATACGTGTATAGGAATAGCAAAACCATGTATTTTAACCATACTGCCACACTGGTGAAACTTGTGTATAATATGAAACACGTATGATGGAAAGTTAAACTCTTGCATGATATTTCGAAGTAATAAGCGTTTGTTGATCATCACATCTGAATAGTTATTGTTTTAGTACTTTATTGTGTGTAAAATGTATGCTGTGTAAAGGTAAATAAAGTGAAATTCTTAAGATTAGTTGATCACTATCTATCTATATATACAAACACTATGTGCATTTGTTAGACATAAGTAGTTAAATATATTACAAAATTTTAAAGCTGTCAAATGAAAATAGGATATTTTAATATTTTACTCTCAAAGTGAAATCGGGAGAAAAACATTTCATTATTTATAATTTTAAATTCTGTGGTGCCCTCCGGTATCACTTGACGAAACCATGAAGTTCTGTACTCTTGTGCGTGGCACTGTAACGTTATCGTTTCCACTTCTTCCCCTATTCTTGAGACAGCTGATAAGTGGGTGTTTCTGATGTGTCTGAAGTATAGTGATAACCACGATTGTTATCCTGAGGCTACCTTCCATAACACAGACATGCAGGCACACGTAAATAATTCTCTTATTGAGTACTGATATATGTATTTTTGCAATTAATGAGAACTTTTATTAATTTTCCATTAAAATAGCAATCAATATGTTGTTTTATAAATGTAATGGATGATAAAATATTTCTAGTTTATGAAATATCTTTCCTTTGTCATGGCAAGAAGTGTGGCATTAGGCGAGTTTATTTTAAAAGCATGAAGTCTTGAGAACTTAACATATCTTGAAAGATTAGAACCAAATAAACCAGATTTCTTCATTATTCATAGTGTATTATATAGGATAACTTGTGTGAAGATTTTATCTGTTAAACCTTGGTTACCTCTTCTAAGTTACAAATTTTTGATCAGCGCCTTCTGTTCCGTCATTCTCCGAACTGTAGATTCTTTTCTACGAATATTTATCGCAATTAATACAAATTTATCGAAATAAGCCGAAACATGCAGCTTTCCATTCTTGAATCAATGATTATGTATGATGTTTTTATAAAAATATTAATGTAAGTAAGTTAACAGTATTGTTTATTTTGAAAATACTATCATATTTAAGATAAAATAAACATTTTATCAGGTGTTCAACTGTAGTTACATATTTGATACTTTTCAAAACTTTGTTCCCAAACAAGTCTGAAGTAATTGCTAAATTTTATATTATTTTCTTAATAATCTGTTTGTTACTTTAAGTGTTAATAGTCTAACACCTAAAATGTTGCGTTACTTTTTGGACATGCGGCTGATAATAAGAAAGAATTCATGTTAAGTGGATTATATTGACAACTTTTGTTGCCCTGTATCTGCTAATGAATAATACATTTTGAGCGTATTATATATGCTAATCAATAGCTTCTTTCTACCAATCAAAAGTTGCTTGCAAGAAAATAAGTTCTAAATCTTTCTTTCACTGCCAGAAAAGTCTTTTACATAATTTTACATGTTCTTCAATGGAATTTTAACTAGAGTATAAAGAAATGTGAGTAATACTATCGCATTAACTAAACAGATACTATCGAAAATAATCACTTGATAAATACTGCATCATCTCACTAAGAGATAACTTAGAGTATTACAAGAATGTATATATTCGATAAAAATGAATGATTGTAGAGTAGAATAAGAATTTTTAATGTACTATAGTCGTATGATTGTTCTTAGTTATTATTAGAAATCCTGTTAAAAATTCGATAGATAGAAATTCATTAAGAACATAAATTAAATATTAAATAAATAAAAACCTTAGATAAATTTTACAATCACACTCTATGTTCAAAACGTAAATGTTTTGGTTATATAAAGTTTTAAAGGTTGACAATATTAAGACTCATAAATAAGAATACGAGAAGTTTTGGTTTTATTATATCTGGTCTTTCACGATTTTATCAAATTATTATTTTTTGACATGATATGTTCTGTGAACTCTACAATTAAAACAGCTAATATCAAATAAAGACTTGGCGGCAAATATCATTTACACATTTTTTTAAAATCTTGAAATCGAAGAGTTTTAGTTTTTTCTTTAAAAGGACAAAATTGCTCATTGAATCAAGTGTTGGCAGTCCTTGTTTGTTTTTTTTAAGAGGTATTTAGATATTTTTCACAATCCTTTTTTATTATAAGCGTACATTTCTTTTCAAAAGAGAACCCGTTTCTGTTTGGAATATTTTAATAAACAGATATAATATTAAGAATTTAGAAACTAGACTTTTTGCTGAGATAGAAATACATTATTTTGAGAATTATTTTTTTATAAATGTACATTTCTTGTTAAGAGACACGTAAATCCTGTTAAGAAAGTCTATAACAGATATTGCGATCTTGTAACAAGATATGCGGCGCTAAGACACCAATAATACATTTAAATTTGAAAGGCACTTTGTTTATTGTTACAGATTCGTACTTCTAATAATTATAACATTTTTCAACAAAACCTTTTCACCTTCATTTGAGGTACAGAAAGGAATGTTGTTGTTGTTTGGTGTGTTTGTTAATAAAAACTAATGTGAATATTATTGAGTTTTTGATGTGTTTTGTATAAAATGTAATTTCGTTTTAATTATAATTAATTGAGTATTGTTGAGATATTACTTTTATTTATTTACTTAAAATACTGTGGTTCTCATTTACATTTTTAGGTTACAGAATATGCTCCTTTTTCTGAAGAATTATTTATGTGTGTCCAAATGCAAAAGTCGGAAGATTTGTTTGCTTGTTTGTTTTTGAATTTCGCGCAAAGCTACTCGAGAGCTATCTAAGTTCGCCGTCCCTAATTTAGCAGTGTAAGACTAGAGGGAAGGCAGCTAGTCATCACCACCCACAGCCAACTCTTGGGCTACTCTTTTACCAAGGAATAGTGGGATTGACCTTCACTTATAACGCCCCCACGGCTGGGAGGGCGAGCATGTTTGGTGCGACTGGGATTCGAACACGCCACTCTCGGATTACGAGTCGGGTGAACGTCAAAGGGAAAAGAGAAATCACTACTTATATTCTCTTCACAGAAAGTCGAATGACGAAAAGACGTCCTCTCATATTTTACAAGAGTCTCCAAATCAATCAGAACGTCCTGGTGACGGAGAACAGCAGAATAAAGATTCTACATCAGTACATGGGTTTTCTTAGAACAACAAATAAATAAGTCGCTGGAAAGATATGTCTCTTTACAGTGCCAACATCCTTCCTGAAACAAGATAATTAAAAGCAAATCATGAGCATAAACACCTGTATCAAGAGTATTCATTGTGTATATCAGATTCTTTCTCGCAACAGGATTGAGAATTTGTTTCTGCAGCCTGAACTTAGTGGACATTTATTTCAAATCCGTAACTTGCTACGGTATTACAACTCTTCAGAACATCATTATATATCGTATTCTTCGTATCCAATAACTCTAGTCATTGTAGATCATTATTTAAACAATCCCAAGGAAATTAATGGGCTACAATATTCTTTCATTTACTGTGCTAGTTGTATCAGAAGTTTAATATTGTCCCATAACCTTTGACGCTTATTTTCTGTTTTTTCAAGTGAAGACAAAGGATTAGCCTTAGAATCACCAGATCAAGTACAAGATAAAGTAAGCACGAAAGGACTACAACAAGAATAAATTTATCTCCTAAATATCGTTTTTTGCAAGAAAACCAATACTTCGAGAGCTTTTGGATTTAACACTGAATATACTGAGGACGGCTTTTAATTTCAGATGGATAATTTTGTGCTTTTTGGATAATTTATATCAATTCTAGACTAAATTCGGAATTGGTTAATGGTAACAATCTTACTTATATTTGAAAGGCACAATATGACAGAAAAACGTGTGTTCAAGACGTCTAAATATTTAATACAGGTAAAAACACTAACTGAAGATCTATTCTTTACACTGAAAGACGAAAGGTTGTGGTTTACATTTCCTAAGCATGAATCTATACACAGTATACAAAATGCACCTAAAATTTGCTGGACTTCGACTGTGTTGTCTTCTTCACGAAACGCTGGGAAACCGTAAAGGAAAAAAAATTGTGAAGAATAACTCGTGTATAACCACATTCAAAAGTGTAATAATATCCATAAAAACAACATAGTTTTATATTGCAGTACTGAAATGACAGAAACAGTTAAATACAGTGAAACATCACACAGATTAACATAATTCAAATTTATAGAGTGTATCTCTGAACGTTGCATCAAGTCGAGTTTTATGAAGTGTCTTTATAAAAAAATTAGTGATATTTAACCTACTTCAATTATCATAACTAGTATCAATCAAATATAAAATTTATTTTTCTTTAAAAATATACTCAAATAAAATACTGTAAAAAAGAATCACCTAAAAGCTTCACACAATAGTTTGTATAAAACACTAAATAGATGAATGACACAACAGCTCGTAAATAATAAGGTTGTGTGTGTTTGAAGACCCAAAGATTGCAAAGTTTTAATATATTTAATTCTTACAAGTAATTCCAATGTTTTAGGTAAGGATCTCAGTCATACCAAACATGTTCACTATGAAGTCGTTATAATATGGTGGTAAATTCCGCTATTCCTTGGTGAAAGAGTAGCCCAAGAGTTCGCGGTGGATGGCAATCACAAGCTGTCTTCCCTCTGGTGTTACATTACTAATAGGGACGGCTAGCGCAGATAGTCTTCGAGTGCCTTTGCGCAAAAGTCCAAAACAAACATTTCAAACTTGTCGGAAACTACGTTTCACTTTCACCATAATTTTCAACTCGTAATTCCATTCCTAAGATTAAAATTTTCTATTTTTACTCCAGTAAAGAAATATAGAAGTTGTCTGAGAAAAAAATATCATAACATTTCATATTGACAGTCAAAACTAGAAGTTTATTCTGATGCATGTAAAATATGTGCTTCAGTGATGTCAAGAAACCCACTTGTTGAGAATTTTATATGCAAAAACAGCTCGTTCTATTTAAAATATTTTCTGAACCCAAACGAGCCGTTTTTCCATATAAAAAATATGTGCTTATTGAACGAAGAATTGATCCGCTGATCGTTCTACTAATTTACAAACAAATGCAATGATAATTCAGTAAATAACCTATTGAATATTTGAAAATTTCCTGAAAGGATCCTGTAACCGTTCCACTAAACTAAAAACTTATCCTGTGACGGTTCCACTTTGAGGCTTTCCATTTAATATTTCAACAAAACTACTTACTTATACCCTAAAAGTTAATCTTTTAAAAGTTTTACATAATTATGAACTTATCCCCAGACAGTTTTACTGATATTCGAGTTTATAATCAAAGGGTTCTATTGGTTTAAGAATTTATAAAATCGTTTATTTGGACCTATTGAACTATCAGTTAATCGTATGTTAGTCTTACTGAAGATCATGATGATGTTTTTTAATATTCGCGTTCAAAATTAGCACCAAACAATGAGACCACAGAATAGCAAACTGGTTCTTTAAAAGACAACTAACTTATCTTACAACAATATTACTGGATTAAAAACTGATTCTTCTTTATTCTGTTACTTTATTACTTACTCTTGCTTCATTATAGTTTGCATTGTCATGTGATTTTTATTTCTGGCTGTATATTGCGCAGCTTGTGTCAGTTATTGAAATCTGAAGAAGATTTTTGAGAGTAAGAATCAACAATGTTAAAGGTGTGTATATAATGCTGGTGATTGACGGTATTGTTTCCAAACGATCTTTGGTGAGCGTTCTGGAGGGTCGGGTGATTCTTATAAAAGCAACATGCGAAGAAAGAAGAGTAATGTTGTTAAACAGCTGGGCCTGGCATGGCCAAGCGCGTAAGGCGTGCGACTCGTAATCCGAGGGTCGCGTCAAACATGCTCGCCCTCCCAGCCGTGGGGGCGTTATAATGTGACGGTCAATCCCACTATTCGTTGGTAAAAGAGTAGCCCAAGAGTTGGCGGTGGGTGGTGATGATTAGCTGCCTTCCCTCTAGTCTTACACTGCAAAATTAAGGACGGCTAGCACAGATAGCCCTCGAACAGCTTTGTGCGAAATTCCAAACAAACAGTTTGTTAACATCGTGTGCAGCCACCTTTCAGAAATAATTAGAATCAACAACTTTTAAAATATTTATAATTTACTCATCTTTAACCTATTTCTGTCCTAATGGCTTTTATTGCCAATACTAAAAACTACATTTATTAATTATAAAGGTGTCAGAAAAACATTAAAGTAAATAAGTTAACTGCACTGTTCGTTTTGAAAATAGTATTATATTAGCGATAAAAATAAATATTTTATAAGGCGTTCAAAAGTCTTTAGATATCTCAAAATTTTCAAAATCTTGATCCCAAACAAATGCGAAGTAACTAGCAAATTAACTTTTCTTTGTACTCTTTAATGCGCACATGAACCAATATACACACCGGCGCACGCATTCACCTAAATGAACATTTGCACGCGAATGTTCCAATTTTAGCACAAATTTGCGCATTTACTAAAATCAACACCTGTGCGCACATATCCAAATTACATAACTGCGTATAAATCTACGAACGTAAGCACATGTGCGCGCATGCAACAATTTACACTTCTGCACACCCATTACCAAAATAAAAAACTGAACGCGCATTAACCAAAATAAACACCCACCAATTTACTGAACTGTCCACGCATGTACCAATTTTCGCACCTGCGCGGGCATTCAACAAAAGAAGCAACGACACGCTCATGTACCGATTCACACGCGTATGCGCATTTAGTAAAATTAACACCTGCGAGCGCATGTACCAATTTACGGATATGAGTGCTCATGTACTAAAATTAGCACCTGCGAATGTGTGTTGTAATTTTTGTGTGTGCACGAATATCTTCGAAAATCAAGACGTGCCCGCGCATTTGCCAATTTTTATCACCTGCGCAAGCACCTACGAAAATGAATACCTACCAATTTAAGAAAATGCCTGCTGTTGCACCAATATAAACACCTGCACACGTATTTACCAATGTACGCATTGCGCGCGCATGTACCAATTTATGTTCATGCCCATGCATCAACGGAAGCCAACACCTGTGTGGGCTTGTAGAAATGTGTGTACCTGCACTCGTATATATCAATATACTCTTATGCAAGTTCATCTATGGAAATCGAGACCTACGCGCGCAATGGCTAAAATCAACACGTACCAATTCAGGGAACTGTTTGCACTTTTACCACAATAAACACGTGACCGCGCATTTCCGACTTTAAGTACTTGCGCGCGCATTTATCAAAATTATCAACTGTACTTTTGTGTTCCAATTTCTGTACATGTGCTCGCATCCTCGAAAATTGACATGTTTTTTTGGGGTTTATGTATGTACTATATCTTATATATAGTAGTTCCAATAAAGAAAAAATAATCAATAACAAATAAACTGCTAGTTAAATTTATGACACAGTATATAACATGTGTATATCTTGTGAACGACATCATAGTAAAACCAGAGGTGAGATAATGTTCAAAGATAACCTTCAACCTTGAGCGTATCATATATGCTAATCAAGAGCCTTTTTTCCATCAATCACAAACTGTTCACCAGAAAATATCAAAAAATGTCACATGATAAACGTGCATTCTCATAATCGCTCTTTTAAATCGAAGATAGCTCAGAATATTATCAACTTTTTTTTTAGATAATCGATAACAATGACTGAATGCAGAAGAGAATAAGTATTGCTTATGTAATATAGTCGTATGATTGATCTCAGTTAATATTAGAAGTCGCGTAGGAATATAAACTAAATATTAATTAACCAAAAACCTTAGTAAGACTTAACGGCAGTTATGACTTGCACACTTTTTGAATACCTTTGAATCCTACAGAAAGTTGTTTGTGGTTTTAGAGTAAGTGATGTATTATTATACATCGAAGGAGATAAAAGATTACTCAAAAATTAATAACTTCATAAAAAAATTTAACAATGTTGAAAGTCGATAGATAAAAATTAAATTAGGCCAAATAGTACAAAAGACAGTTTCAGCCTACCAGCTGCTTTAAGAAATTGGTCATTCAAATCTACCAACAATGAAATTAATTGTATAAAATATCAGCTGCCATGAAACAAAATGAAACTAATAGACGTTCAGTGCAGATCATGCCACAACAATTTCAAATCTCACTTTGCGAAAAACAATTCAACAAATGGACTATTAGAATGAGAAAACTATTGAATTATCAACAAGCTAAAATGTCTTGAATACTGTAAAAGTGTAGACATTGGACAAATAAAAACTAATAAAGTAAATAATGTGGTACTCTTTACTCTTTTATTCAGACTTACGTAAAAGAAAATAGTTTAGAAAGTACCCACAAAAATAACCCACCCTTCTTGTGTTGTCCAATATGTTCAAGCCTATTGTTTTGGATTTATGATTTGAGGCATCTTTTTCTGATATACCACAGACATTTTGTCCCTCTAGAAGGCGGAATAAAGGATACAGCGTACATCAACATAAGTTACAATTAACTACTATGAACACCACTGTTTTATACGTACTCTTATGAGAACAGCTGCTTTGAAGACAATAATATTTCCATACGCCATGCCTGAGTTGTGCAAGCATGATTTGATTTAAGGAAACTCCTAACATCTCCTTTTCTACCACAATCTGGGATCTCAATTCTTTTGTATTTTGTGCATTCATGGTTGTTATTCAAGAAAATATGACACAATCCGCTGTTAGACAAAACGCTTAATAATGTTGCTGGAAAGAACATAACATGAAATTGTTAAAAGCTTATACTTATTTTAATAAAGCTAAAACTCTGAATTCATGATATTCCTGAAATATGTAAACCATTAAAAAGTAATAGTACTGTGTTTCTTTCACTATATGGAAGGTTACACAATAAAACCTTGTAATGTTGAATAAACTTTGTAAAAGTAGCATGAAACCGAAACCATTTACCAACGTCACGAGCACATACTTTTATTTGTTTGTTTGGTTTGGAATTACGCACAAAGCTAGCCGTCCCTGAGCATTTAATTTGTATAAATCCGATGATATTTTTATGTTCTTGGAAGAAGGATAGCGGTGTATAAGAGTATTATATTCAAGTTTTATAAAAAGATCTCAAGGAAAGCCATTTATTTTAAAAATTAGATAAGCTCGGCTATTTATTAAGACCGCATAAGAATAAAGAGGAAATTACGCTTAATATTACTGAACAATTGAAAAAGGTTTTTAACTTATAGGTTTCATATCTTTGTCTCGGAAACAAATATTTCCTCCGACGCCCGTGATGCTTGCTGGTAATAATTATACAAAACTGTTTGTTCCGACATAGACAAATGGTAAGAGTGATCAATTCCCAGTCTAAAGGTCACGGGTACGAAATCCTTTCTCATCAAATATGCTTACTGTATAAGCCCTGAAAGTATTCTATGTGATGGTCACTTCCACTATTCGTTGGTAAAAGAGTAACCTAAGAATTGGAGGTGGGTGATAATGACTAGCTACCTACTTTCTCATCTGTCACTGCTCAAATAGGGATGGTTAGCGCACATAGCCTTCGTGTAGCTTTTCACGAAATTACGTACAAACAAACAATTAAAAAAGTCTATCTATTAGTTTGGAATAGTTAATGCTAAAGTGTTTCACTTACATATTTATTGTTGTTAGCACCAATATCAGAAATCGTAAATCTAACAAAATATTCTTAAGAATATAGAAAGGTGAAATGTATTTGTTTGCTCTTTATTGTTTCTGAGACAATTGTGCTAATGTGAAGTAAAATTTACATGTGAACGTTATAGGATATAGAGAATGTCGAAAGAAGGGAAAATTGAACTCAAATCAATTTGTATTTTCTGAAGTGTATTGGTAATTTATTTCCAGCTTATGAAATAAACCTCAAACATTCTTGAAAGGTTGATACTTTGGACAATGATGAATTATTTTAAGGAATTCAGAGTCGAAGTTGTTTATTTATTTTTCAAAGAACCATTTATTTTTTCCACGTGATCAGTAAAATATTGTGTGTTTTCGATTTGGACTGCCTCAAAATCTTTATTTTTTGGTAGATGGAAAGCAAACTGCGAAGTTCGTTTATGAATAAACTTTGCTGCGATTTAAACTTTTTAGATTAAACTTATGACCAAGTTACTTCTTTACTATATGTGATTGCTGATGAACTTGCGTTGTTTAAATTGAGTTTATACATTCTCTCTCAGTTGAATGGAAAATTGTGTCTGCAGCATTATATTTCTTCAAGAACACCACATTATTAGCAAATAGAATAAACTTGTGATATTTTATATTTTAATATTATAGGTTGTTAATTAGATGGTCTACAGTTTAATTCCATTGTTTAAAACCAGGACAAAAATTAGTTTACTTGAAGTTTAAGCCAATAAGTCCTTTAAAAATGCTCCGCCGATATGATCTAACTGTTAACTGTAGCAGTATCCTCAAAACAACAGGTTTTAGCAGTTAGACTGTTTTCTCCAGCACTAAAAATCTGTCAATACTAATCACATTTTATTTTTTTTATCTTTATATAGCGTTTTATTTATTTTGAAATAATAAAACGATACAATAAGATATTGTATTAAAATAAAAAAATAAAAGTAAGTTTATTTTGTCGGTTTATCTGTGACTTTTAGGAATTTTTAGTAAAGTTTGTATGTGTTTGTTTTCTTATAGCAAAACCTTATGGGACTATTTAGTGATATCACCGAGTGGAATAAAGCCCTTGATTTTATCGTTGTGAATCCTTAGACTTAGTTTATAGCCAGCGTTAATTTGCTTTAACAACGTATTCTTTCACAGATGTTCAAACAAACTGGGATATCTAATTTTGGGCTACAATACAGAAATGCTTCGCCATTGGTCAGTTAGTTATTTCTATGTGTTTGGGCATAATTCATACATGTGAGAAAACTGGCCTAGCAAGAACTCCATGTAAAAACAACAACTTCAAAATAAATGAAAACAAGGGAGTTAACCAGTCTAAGAGAACCAAACAACATATACTTACTCACACAGGATCAGGTATCCATCTAGCGCATTTGCAAGTAAGGTAGAGAAATTTTTGAGGCATTTCTCAATTTCTACTTGGCACATGCGTC
Source organism: Carcinoscorpius rotundicauda (assembly GCA_011833715.1). Taxonomy (NCBI): domain Eukaryota; kingdom Metazoa; phylum Arthropoda; class Merostomata; order Xiphosura; family Limulidae; genus Carcinoscorpius; species Carcinoscorpius rotundicauda. The sequence continues at coordinate 38,437,279 of CM022395.1, read as the reverse complement.
GATCGAACCAATTAAAAGAAATCTAAAGAATTATTCAGCGACACCTCTAGTGAGAAAGTTCAGGCATATAAGGGAGAGTAAGCTGATACAATACTGAATAGCATAAGATAAGGTCAACGTAGACCAGATCGGATTGATTGCGTGCAACACTTTCGATGGCATGTAAGTGTGAAAACATAAGGTATATTTTACTTCATATATTTATATGATTAACATTTTTAATTAATTAAGTATAAGAAAAATAAATCATCAATTTAATTCTATTTACTTATTATAAAACATTTGGATACGAAATTGTTATTTTTTGAAATACACGTTTCATATATAGTACACGCAATAATTAGTTTGATTTATTCGATGTGTTTTGAATAAACGTCCGATACACAGCTGAACACCACAACAGACATCACAAGAAAAGAAATTAATTCTGTAAAGAACTTGAAACAACATCAAATTTTTGAAGCAGAACAAGGCAATGCTATAGTTATAATAAACACAAAAGAATACATTCAAAAAATGAACAACATCTTATCAGCCACAAATAAATTCAAACTTATAAACACATAAAATCCAATAAAACAAAATACTTCAACAAATTAAAAACAACACAACTGAGAAAACCTTTATTCTTACCTTTTAGAAACCGACTCACGCACACTACAATTGTACAAACCTAATTGTTAATTACGACCTATACTGTTGACGAATGAATTATTTAACAACAACCTCGGTAAATATATATTGCTGGCATTTATTATATATGTAGCATCAGGTAGCTCCTTTTTCAGAGACACTTTGAACACTAATTCTGTTCTCAATCAAATAAACCATAAAGCTTTAATAGCAAGTGCTTGATATAATCTCACTTTTCTCAGAAGTTCCAACCTCTGAAGTACACTAGATAGCTTTAGAAATGTATATCTAAAACCTCAACTCTTCCTCAGCAACCAATTAGCATCATTGATAGAATTCACTTCCACCAAAACTAACTAAGTTCAATAACCAAAACTACCTACAAATAAATTACCTAAGTATGGGGAATCCCATGTCACCAGTTTCACCCAAATTTTATATGACGCATATTAAATCACAAGAGTTCAGTTTAGCTATACCCATTTATTACATTATCCGTACAGAAATGTTGATGATACAATTGCTGAATTCATATCTGCAGAACACAGACCTAGTTTTTCAACCATGTTAACTCAATACACCCCAACTTTAAGTTCATTTCTGAACATGAAATATAAGAACCAACCAGCCTTTTTAACCTCAAGATAACTAGAAACGACACAACATTAAAAACAGAAATGCGCAGAAAAATCACTCATGCTGGATAAAATATTTTGTGAGACTGAGTGAAACAAAACACTCAACATATTAAAAAACCAAATAACCACAGCAACAAAACTATGCTCACACGATTGTGGTTTGAAATTAAATCATCAATAGATGAACCACTATTATACATATTACTTAATTCTGTAGTCGTTTGAAGCTGAATCATGAGTAGATGAACTAACAACGTAATCCAACAGTTTTAAGTTTGCATGTCGTAAAACTGCACAAACCACTTCCTGGCTGTTATGTAAGTCTTAGAGGAATGTTTAGTATAATCGTATCATTCTGAAGTACGTGCAGAAAGACTAGGATAATAAAGATACCCACTCATTTCTCCTACATGAAATCGAATGCCTGTTTTTATAGTAAAAATGGCACCCAGAGATTACATCGTACGAACAGATTGTCTGTAAAAACTTAAGAAAAAAATTAGATGCCGAAACAACATAAATTGAAGTGGTTCACATTTTCAAATGTGACGAATTTACGTCTAACAATAAAAAGGTGGTTTTATTGTATTTTACAATTAGAAAAGTGAATTTATCTAAAGCAGTGCAATAAGCCTAAAAAACACGGATACATTATTAGCATGATTTTTTCTCGTCTATTTAGTTATAAGTAATCAGAAAATACATCATGGAGTGCATAGTTTGTGTTAACCACAGGTATTTATACCCAATTTCTGGTTGTGAATGCTCGCAAACTACGTCAATTAAAGGCATTTAACGTAATATTTCCAAATGAAACTTTCATCAGTTTAAACAGACAGTCTTTAAATATATACCACGTGAAATTTTGTTTACAGTCTGATAAGATGCTAAATTCGGTGCTAGATAAAAATATACTTCAATGCTCATCGACGACAATGGTAATTGCTTTCGCAAGTTCTTTATTAATTTTATTTCTGAAGTTACAAGAAGAAAAATAAACTCTTTTCCGATATATATATATATAAGTAAATTAAAATGCATACGATGAAATTGGCTGTCACATGGACCACCTCCAGGGCTTAAACAGCGAGTTTGATGAAACGGTGGATTCCTACCCGTGACTTTCACACTGGGAATTGATCGCCCTCACTACTTGGCCATGTCGAAACAAACAGTTTTGTATTGCTTCCAGTAAGCCTCAGGAGAGCATGCAGGAAATATTTGTCTCTGAGATAAACATATAAACCATATGAGTTAGAAACCTTTTGAGATTTTAGCTGTATTAAGCGTAATTTCTCGTTTATTCTTATAGAATTTTAATAAATATCCAAATATACCTAATTTCCGAAAAAAAGGCTTTCTTTGAGATCTGATTACAGTATTTGAATAATATTATACACCGCTAACCTTCTCCCCCAAAAAAACCCAAAAACAATCATCGAATTTATAAAACTGCATGGCCAATGGTGACTGAGCGATTAGGGCTAGTGCAAGTTCGCTACAATATGGCATTATAAATTGTAAGCCCAACGCTCAAGTCATTCTACCTTAATCAGGATCTGTGAGAGTCAGGGGCTGTCTAGACCTTTCTTTCTTCCACCTTTGATGTTGTTGTGGTTTGTTTAATTCCACACTTTTGAAGACCAAAACATCACATGAGTAATGGTTCTGTATTTACGTGAGGTCCTATCATAATAAACAATCCCCATCATGGCTATGTACGTTTGTGTTGAACGTAGAAGATTTGCATTGGTATACACTTCGTTACATTTAGTGTGTTTCTTTCTAGTTAAGGACAAAACTTCACAAAGGGTTATCTGTGCTCTGCCCGTCGATGGTATCGAAATCTGGTTCTTATAGTTGTAAGTTCCCGGACATACAACATTATGGACATGTATCTTATATTTTTATGTTTGTTCGTTTGCCGATATTGTTCCTACGCATTCTGATTACGAGGTTAGTACAGAGATTAATATACAAAACATGTGATGGTAATGAATTTGGCGTGTCTTGACTGAAAATCACATTCACTGTACACTTAACGTTAATATTCTAATAATACATAGCGAGTACACTAAAAGCAGCTGGTGGATTGATATACTTTTAAAACAATTTATAATGGACAGGAACTGAGATTAATTTCAATTACATGTGACCTTGTGAATACACTAGTTCGTCTTGTGTCAGTTTTGTTTTAAAGAAAGAAACCAATGAATTTAGGAGTTGGTTTGTTAGTGTTGGTATATATTTCTATAACTGTGCAGTAAAACTGAGATTCTTGTGCATGACACGCGAAATGCTATACAGTGAAATGAGTTTTATACAGTTTGTAATTTATGTTTAATTATGTGTAAGGTAATATCAACCTTGCTACCTGAACTTTTTGTATAGTTTTAGTATGTTTATCAGTAAAGTGCGTGTCTTTGTAATTTCCATTCTTTTTAGTACACTTGAATGTGTTTGCCACGTAGTTTCGAGTCTGAAGTGAGGCCCAAAATTGTTGCTGAATAGCAGTCTGGGGTTATTAATAAGTAAATCTCGGGTATACTAAATTTTGAGATTTTGAGTACCCGTGTTTTTGTTACATTACATTTTATCCTCTTTTTTGGTAGTATTCAGTTATACCTTTCATCGTGGGCTATAAATTTGTGGCTTCTATGGAAGAAATCTAAAATCATTTTTTTTTCTCTAGTTGCCTCATCATCTGTAAATTTTAAAGTAACACAGTTAGTAGCATATCACTTGTATACACGATAAATAGTATGGGATTAACTATCTTTCCCTTAGGTAGTAAATACTCTGAATAGGTGCCCTCTTCATTTACTCGACATTTTCTGCTATTTAAACAGTTAAACAATGGGTAATAATTCCACGCAATATTTCCATCTTTAACATCCAGAACCTTACCGATATCTTTCTCCAGATCGAGTAAGCAGACAACCGTAAACCTTTTATTATTAAGGCTTTTTGTTTTACTATAGTTTAAAATGTTGCACAAATCTACACGTGGATTATCTACGCTAACGTTCCCTAATTTAGCATTGTAAGACTAAGAAAACAGTAGCTAGTCACAATAACCATCACAAACTTTTGGGCTACTCTTTTACCTTCGAATAGTGGGTGTGTTTGTGTGCTCGTGAATCAAGCACAAAGCTACACAATGGGCTATCTGTGCTCTGCCCACCACGGGTATCGAAACCCGGATTTTAGCGTGTAAGTCCGCAGGCATACCGCTGAGTCACTAGGGGGCTCGAATAGTGGGATTTTTATTATATCAAGCTGTTGAAAATTTGAATTTAAAAGTTAATTAAATGTTAATATAGACTAAATGACCAACAAGATTGAGACATGCAATTTCCTTTTTTAACACTAATATATTGTAATACACAAAAAACAAGACAATTTATAATAACGGTAGTTATTATTCGAAGTAATTCACTGAAACTGAACGGTTTGTAATGTTTGATATCTGTAAACATTTTTGCTGCAATTCTGTAATTGTATCTTCAGTGGTGTAGAGCACTTTGACTGTAGCTGTTTAAGTGTTACTATTTTCTTTTCGCATGTTGCTTTTATAAGAATCACCCGATACTCCAGAACGTTCACAAAAGATCGCTTGGCAACAATACCGTCAATCACCAGCATTATATACACACCTTTAACATTGTTGATTCTTACCCTCAAAAATCTTCTTCAGATTTCAATAACTGACACCAGCTGCGCAATATACAGCCAGAAATAAAAATCACATGACAATACAAACTATAATGAAGCAAGAGTAGGTAATAAAGTAACAGAATAAGGAAGAATCAGTTTTTAATCCAGTAATATTGTTGGAAGATAAGTTAGTTGCCTTTTAAAGAACCAGTTTGCTATTCTGTGGTCTCATTGTTTGGTGCTAATTTTGAAAGCGAATATAAAAAAATATCATCATGATCTTTAGTAAGACTAACATGCGATTAACTGATAGTTCAATAGGTCTGAATAAACGATTATATAAGTTCTTAAACCAACAGAACCCTTTGATTATAAACTCGAAGCTCAGTAAAAGTGTCAGGGATAAGTTCATAATTATGTAAAACTGTTAAAAGATTAACTGTAGTTCAGTGTAACTTTTAGGGTATAAGTAAGTAGTTTTGTTGAAATATTAAATGGAAAGCCTCAAAGTGGAACCGTCACAGGATAAGTTTTTAGTTTAGTGGAACGGTTACAGGATCCTTTCAGGAAATTTTCAAATATTCAATAGGTTATTTACTGAATTATCATTGCATTTGTTTGTAAATTAGTAGAACGATTAGCGGACCAATTCTTTATTTAATAAACACATATTTTACATGCATCAGAATGAAGAGTTTTTATAATAAAGTTTTTCTCAGAAAACTTCTTTTTTCCTTTACTGGAGTAAAAATAGAAAATTTTAATCTTAGAAATGGAATTACGAGTTGAGAATTGTGGTGAAAGTGAAGCGTAGTTTTCGACAAGTTTGAAATGTTTGTTTTGGATTTTTGCGCAAAGGTACTCGAGGACTATCTGCGCTAGCCGTCCCTATTAATAATGTAACACCAGAGGGAAAACAGCTTGTGATCGCCATCCACCGCGAACTCTTGGGCCACTCTTTCACCAAGGATTAGCGGAATTTACCACCATATTATAACGACTTCATAGTGAACATGTTTGGTATGACTGAGATCCTTACCTAAAACATTGGAATTACTTGTAAGAATTAAATATATTAAAACTTTGCAATCTTTGGGTCTTCAAACACACACAACGTTATTATTTACGAGCTGTTGTGTCATTCATCTATTTTGTGTTTTATACAAACTATTGTGTGAAGCTTTTAGGTGATTCTTTTTTACAGTATTTTATTTGAGTATATTTTTAAAGAAAAATAAATTTTATATTTGCTTGATACCAGTCATGATAGATTTAAATGGGTTTTAGCTGAGGTAGGTCAAATATCACTTATTGCATGTAAACACACTACCTTGGTACACATTTATTAATTTGCCTATTAGAAAATTGAAAAGTGGTCTACTGTAACAGACTTCGGTTTCTTATTAATTAAATTTTGCTAATTAACTTAATTAACTATCTATTAGAAACATAGCAACCTATGACAGAAGAGCTGAGCATGTCCAGGAAGTTTACTCGAGTACGGCCCGATTCATTAAACTCGTCTTGGTGAAACGTTCATATACACTCTATAAATTTCAGTTATGTTAATCTGTGTAATGTTTCACTGTATTTAACTGTTTTTTGTCATTTCAGTACTGCAATATAAAACTATGTTGTTTTTATGAATATTATTACACTTTTGAATGTGGTTATATACGAGTTATTCTTCACAATTTGTTTTCCTCTACGGTTTCCCAGCGTTTCGTGAAGAAGACAACACAGTCGAAGTCCAGTAGATTTTAGGTGCGTTTTGTATACTGTGTATAGATTCATGCTTAGGAAATGTAAACCACAACCTTTCGTCTTTCAGTGTAAAGAATAGATCTTCAGTTAGTGTTTTTACCTGTATTAAATATTTAGACGTCTTGAACACACGTTTTTCTGTCATATTGTGCCTTTCAAATATAAGTAAGATTGTTACCATTAACCAATTCCGAATTTAGTCTAGAATTGATATAAATTATCCAAAAAGCACAAAATTATCCATCTGAAATTAAAAGCCGTCCTCAGTATATTCAGTGTTAAATCCAAAAGCTCTCGAAGTATTGGTTTTCTTGCAAAAAACGATATTTATATATTTTATATCAAGTAACAACTCTCTTTGTAACCAAGTTATTACATATATCCATATTTTTCCTGTTTACTAATACAATTTGTCAGTGAAATGTGTTTAAATCTGCCAAGCAAATTCTGAACTGTTCTGTCTGATTCGTGATCAAATTTCTTAATTCTTTCTCACTTTTTAAAATATGTGTTATGTATATGTGTAAATATTTTGTAAACGCTAACATGTCGTGTTGTGTTTGAATTTTCATTTGTATTATTCATTTTTCCATATTGATATTATTGTTTCGAAGTTTAAACTAAAATATGTTGTTATTTATTTAGGGTAACATTTTAGAATTTTCTCGAATTAAGTAGACCAATTATAGCTTTGTAAATGAGTGCTGGTGACTTCCTGTCTAGAAGTGTAGTCTCGTGCAAGAACGGATATGCGTGGATAGCTCTGGAGTTGTATGGAAATTGCAAGATTGTTCGAGAAATAGGCCTATCGGTATAAAAGACGGAGAAAAGAGTGAGAGTTTCAGTCATCAGTCATCAGTTTTTATTCGAAAAGAGAGATATTCAGTCATCAGTTTTATTCGAAGACAAAGAGTGAGATTCAGACACCAGTTTCATTTCAAAAGAAGAGAGTTAGTTATTTGAGAAAGATTAAGTGTTTGCTGTGAATATTCAACTTGGATTTGTGATTGAAATTAGATCTACGAAAGCCGTGATTTTATTTCGTCAATCTCTACGATACTTCTGAAGTACTGCTTGTGCTGAGAGTCGGCGAATTTATTGAACTGTGAACTGTTTCGGAATCTCTTCGTGGGACCAAATTCACACCCTAGACTGGAATTTGAGACTTTAATTTTAGATCATTACATTAGATACAGGCCAGTACCGTTTTGTGTTGTGATTTATTTTGAAGTTTGAAACTAATATTATTTTGTTTTGTAATTAATTTCGAATGTTGTAACTTAATATTTGTCACTATTATTATATAATTCATGTTATATTTGTTATATTCGTTAATAGTTTAGTGTAATGAATTATACAAGCTGTTATCTGCGTTTTTCTGTTGCGTTTAGTCTACGAAGAACTTAAAACATCAAAAATACGTAACATATGTCAGTTTTATAACTTTAAGGAATTAATGAAACTGTCTCATTTGTGTTGTATGCATTGGTTGTTTCTCATAAACAAAGAAAGGTGATCTGTTTTTGATTTCACTAGTGTTTGGTTGGCCAATCATCTTAAAACTGTTTTGTTCCTGGATACTTCCAAAATATTCTGGTAAATGATAACACAAAACACATTTTTACCTCCGTTCTTTTGTAATATCTTTGTCTGTTTGATTCACTTTTTTAAACAGTCCTTTATTCAACATTTCTGTTGAACATTTTGAAAGGTTTTCCAATGTTTCTGAAAAGATTTTTATAGTTGATTCTTGTGAAACTTCCTGATTATTGCATGTTAAATCGAATTTGCTAATTCCATCAAGCTCTACGTCAGGTGTTACAAACTAATTATTCAACATGAAAATTACATATCACTGAACCATTAATTTAGTATCTATTTATCAAAGAATAAAACCCGACTGATCAGTCTTGAGGAGATAAATTTATTCTTGTTTTGTCCTTTCGTGCTTACTTTATCTTGTACTTGTTGATCTGGTGATTCTAAGGCTAATCCTTTGTCTTCACTTGAAAAAACAGAAAATAAGCGTCAAAGGTTATGGGACAATATTAAACTTCTAGTACAACTAGCACAGTAAATAAAAGAATTTTTACCCATTAATTTCCTTGGCATTGTTTAAATAATTATCTACAATGACTAGAGTTATTGCATACGAAGAATACGATATATAGTGATGTCCTGAACAGTTGTAATACTGTAGCAAGTTAAGGATTTGAAATAAATGTCCACTAAGTTCAGGCTGCAGAAACAAATTCTCAATCCTGTTGCGAGAAAGAATCTGATATACACAATGAATACTCTTGATACAGGTGTTTATGCTCATGATTTGCTTTTAATTATCTTGTTTCAGGAGGGATGTTGGCTCTGTAAAGAGACATATCTTCCCAGCGACTAATTTATTTGTTGTTTTAAGAAAACCCATGTACTGATGAAGAATCTTTATTCTGCTGTTCTCCGTCACCAGGTCGTTCTGATTGACTTGGAGGCTCTTGTAAATTATGAGAGGACGTCTTTTCGTCATTCGACTTTCTATGAAGAGAATATAAGTAGTGATTTCTCCTTTCCCTTTGACGTTCACCCGACTCGTAATCCGAGAGTGGCGTGTTCGAATCCCGGTCGCACCAAACATGCTCGCCCTCCCAGCCGTGGGGGCGTTATAAGTGAAGGCCAATCCCACTATTCCTTGGTAAAAGAGTAGCCCAAGAGTTGGCTGTGGGTGGTGATGACTAGCTGCCTTCCCTCTAGTCTTACACTTCTAAATTAACACTGATTATGAAAGCACATTACTAACAAAGGAAATATCCCTACATGAAATACTAGAAGCAATAAAAAACACCAAAAACAAAGCGCCAGGATAAGATGAAATACAAGCTATTCTCCTAAAAAACGGCACTCCGAAATTGTTTGACCACCTAAATTCTCTATTTAACTTATCGCTATCCTCAGGATATATCCCAGTTTCTTGGAAGCTAGCAAATATATTAATGTTCCATAAGGAAGGAAAACCAGCGAATAAACCAAATAGCTACCGACCAATCAGTCTGACCAGCTGTGTTGGCAAAATTCTCGAAAGAATAATAAGTAATAGAATCTCCACATTCTTGGAGGTAACATCAAAATTACCAGAAGAACAGAATGTATTCAGAAAATTTAGACAAACGACAGACCATTTAATAAGATTAACCGAAACCATAATAGATAGTTTCAACAAAAAAGAATGTACAGTCGCTTGCTTTCTCGATATCGAGAAAGCATTCGACACCGTTTGGCACGATGGTCTAAGGTTCCGAATGAATGAAATGGAACTACCGCGAGGAATTATTCGCTGGTTATCTAACTTTCTGGAAAACAGAAAATGTAGAGTAAACGTAGAAGGAACTTTTTCCGAATACTTTACTCCACTAGCTGGTGTCCCACAGGGAGGGGTGGTTAGCCCTATACTCTTCATCATGTATGTTAACAATATGCCATTGAAGGATCCAAATCATGGATTCTCATCACAGTTCGCAGATGATGTGGCAATCTGGAAAAGTGCTGCAACACCCACGATAGCAGCTACAAACATACAACCACAATTAAATAGAATTAGTGAATACTGTGAAAAATATAGAATTAAAATAAACACAGCAAAAACTCAGCTCGTACTCTTTACGAAATCGACAAAACACAGAAAACAACAGCTAGAAATGTATATGAATGGCACTCTGCTCCAGATTGCCCAATCAGCAAAATTTTTAGGTCTGACTTATGATTCAAAATTAACTTGGATCAATCATGTCAACGAAATTAAAAATAAAATTTGGCGAAGAACCAACTATGTTAGGAGTCTAACTGGTAAACACAGTGGAGCATCTACAGATAACATTTTGAAAATATACAAAACATATATTAGACCAGTAATAGACTATGCAGCTCCAGCATGGGTAACTGTAAGTAATAAAACAATCAAAACCAAACTACAAACGATACAAAACATACTTCTCACAACAGCATACAGAGTCCCGAGATCAACATCATCTAAATTCATTCACAATTACTCGAACATACCAACCATATCAGATAGACTCCTAAATATTACAATTAGATATTTTAACAAAAATTGGATGAAAAATGATTTATTATGCGAACTAGATAGGTACCTCATACATGATGAAGAAAATCCTAAATACCTCTCCCCAATTAACATATATATTAAACATAAAGAAAAATAAATTAAAGTAAAATATGTATGTATATAAACTTTAAATCTTGTATTTATTGTTTACATATTTATGTATTTTAAAATTATAATAAGATAAAATAATAAATTGCCACCAGCAAGCTTGATTACTGTGAATAAGAGACTATAAATGGACATTGCCCTGAAAAGGACCTAACATACAAACAGTTAGGAAAAATACGTTCAGGAAGGAGGAAGAGGTCAAAGTGAACCTGACCCTCCAGGGCAAAATACCCAAATACCATTGACCAAGGAACCCGACCTCTTTGAGAAAGCAGTTGACACAGTGTGACATAACGGCTTACGACATGGACTACTAGAAATAGAATTACCCCAGGAAACTATTCGCTGGCTATCCAACTTCCTGGATAACAGAATGTGTAAAGTAAATGTAAATGGAGCCCACTCAGGGTCCTTTTCACCCGAAGCAGGAGTTCCGCAGGGAGGGGTTGTTAGCCCTATATTATTTATCATGTACGTGAGCAATATGCCTCTGTCGGACCTAAATTTAGGTTATGCATCACAGTTCGCTGACAATGTAGCAGTCTGGAAAAGTGCCCCCACTCCATCGATAGCAGCAACGAACCTACAGCCAGTCCTAAATAGCATCGAAGAATACTGCCAGAAATACAGAATCAAAATCAATATTCCAAAAACTCAAGTCATATTATGCAGCAGACTGAATAAGCTGAAAAAAGAAGCACCAAAACTATATATGAATGGACCACTCTTACTGACTGCTACTTCTGCTAAATTTCTAGGTCTAACCTATGATTCAAAAATTAACGTGGATACCACATATCAAAAATGTACTGACACGAATCTGGAAAAGAGCAAATTATGTAAGAAGTCTTTCAGGTAAAATCCAAGGAACATCACCAGCAAACATACTTAAAATCTACAAAACGTACATTAGACCAACAATAGAATATGCATCACCCGCATGGATTAACATAGCACCTGCACATGTACAGAAACTTCAACGTATACAAAATTCAATACTAACTTCAGCATATAAAGTACCACGTAGCACCTCAACCACATTCATGCACAAGTATGCAAACATAAACACAATATCTGAAAGACTCTTGCATAACACTCTCAAATATTTCAATAAGAATTGGCATAAAAATGAATTAATGTGTGAGCTCGACAGATATCACGTACATGATGTAAATAGTCCTAAATACCTCTTCCCTTTTAACTTATATTTAAGTAAAGTAACTCAAGCTGGCCACTATGCACTAGACACTTAGTCCTTGATTATTTATTATTCAATTATTGAATAATAATTATTAATATACTTACTTTTATTTGTGTGTGCGTGCGTGCTACTACACGTAGTAGTAGTAGCATTCTTTCTATGAAGAAAAAAAATTACAAAAATGAAAAAAAAAAACATAAGAGAAAGAATATTAAAAAAAAAAATTCTTGTTCGTCCATGCATGGTCTGAGCCCTGAAAGGGGCCTGAGCTTTTACTCTTTAACTTCAATACCCAAACACCGACACATTGGAACATTGGAACCCGACCTTTGCATTTCGACACATATAATAATTCTTCAGTAAAAGGAGCATATATTCTGTAACCTAAAAATGTAAATAAGAACCCCAGTATTTTAAGTAAATAAATAAAAGTAATATCTCAACAATACTCAATTAATTATAATTAAAACGAAATTACATTTTATACAAAACACATCAAAAACTCAATAATATTCACATTAGTTTTTATTAACAAACACACCAAACAACAACAACATGCCTTTCTATACCTCAAATGAAGGTGAAAAGGTTTTGTTGAAAAATGTTATAATTATTAGAAGTACGAATCTGTAACAATAAACAAAGTGCCTTTCAAATTTAAATGTATTATTGGTGTCTTAGCGCCGCATATCTTGTTACAAGATCTAAATATCTGTTATAGGCTTTCTTAACAGGATTTGCGTGTCTCTTAACAAGAAATGTACGTTTTTAAAAAATAATTCTCGAAATAATATATCTGTATCTCAGCAAAAAGTATAGTTTTTAAATTGTAAATATTATATATGTTTATTAAAATATTCCATACAGAATTGGGTTCCCTTTTAAAAAGAAATGTACGCTTATAATAAAAAAGGATTCTGAAAAATATCTAAATACCTCTTTAAAAAAAACAAACAAGGACTGCCAACACTTGATTCAATGAGCAATTTTGTCTTTTTAAAGAAAAAACTATTGTTTGTTTGTTTGTTTTGGAATTTCGCACAAAGCTACTCGAGGGTTATCTGTGCTAGCCGTCCCTAATTTTGCAGTGTGAGACTAAAGGGAAAGCAGCTAGTCATCACCACCCACCGCCAACTCTTGGGCTACTCTTTTACCAACGAATAGTGGGATTGACCCTCACATTATACACCCCCACGGCTGGGAGGGTGAGCATGTTTAGCGCGACGCGTGCGCGAACCCGCGACCCTCGTATTACGAGTGCACGCCTTAACGCGCTCGGCCATGCCAGGCCTAGGAAAAAACTAAAACTCTTCGATTTTAAGATTTTAAAAATATGTGCAAGTGATAATTGCCGCCAAGTCTTTATTTGATATTAGCTGTTCAAATTCTTCTGTTAAATAACATTTTTGAGGGTTCTCAATTATATTGTTCACAGAACATATCATGTGAAAAAAATAATTTGATAAAATCGTGAAAGACTAGATATAATAAAACCAAAACTTCTCGTGTTCTTATTTATGAGTCTTAATATTGTCAACCTGTAAAACTTTATATAACCAAAACATTTACGTTTTGAACATAGAGTGTGATTGTAAAATCTGACTAAGGTTTTTGTTTATTTAATATTTAATTTATGTTCTCAATGAATTTCCACTTATCGAATTTTTAACAGGATTTCTAATAATAACTAAGAACAATCATACGACTATATTATGTTAAGAATTCTTATTCTATTCCACAATCATTCATTTTTATCGATTATATACATTATACATTCTTGTTATACTATCAGTTATCTCTTAGTGAGATAATGCAGTATTTATCAAATGATGATTTTCGAAAATATCTGTTTAGTTAATGCGATATTATAACTCGCATTTCTTTATACTCTAGTTAGAATTCCACTGAAGAACATGTAAAATTATTTAAAGACTTTTCTGGCAGCGAAAGAAAGATTTAGAACTTATTTTCTTGCAAGCAACTTTTGATTGGAAGAAAGAAGCTATTGATTAGCAGATATAATACGCTCAAAATGTATTATTTATTAGCAGATTCAAGGCAACAAGAGTTGTCAATATAACCCACTTAACATGAATTCTTTCTTATTATCAGCCGCATGTTCAATAGGTTGTGACGCAACATTTTAGGTGTTAGACTATCAACACTTAAAGTAACAAACATATTATTAAGAAATTAAAAGAAAATTTAGCAATTACTTCAGACTTGTTTGGGAACAAAGTTTTCAAAAGTATCAAATATGTAACTACAGTTGAACACCTGATAAAATGTTTATTTTATCGTAAATATAATACTATTTTCAAAATAAACAATACTTACTTACATTAATATTTTTATAAAAACATCATACATAATCATTGATTCAAGAATGGAAAGCTTCATGTTTCGGTTTATTTCGATAAATTTGTATTAATTGCGATAAATATTCGTAAAAAAGAATCTACAGTTCGGAGAATGACGGAACAGAAGGCGCTGATCAAAAATTTGTAACTTAGAAGAGATAACCAAGGTTTAACAGAGAAAATCTTTACACAAGTTATCCTTTATAAAACACTATGAATAATGAAGAAACCTGGTTTATTTGGTTGTTATCTTTCAAGATATGTTAAGTTCTCAAGACTTCATGCTTTTAAAAGAAACTCGCATCATGCCTAACTTCTTGAAAACTGTTTATAACACCTCTTGACATGACATAGGAAAGGTATTTCATAAACTAGAAATATTTTATTGTTCATTACATTTATAAAACAACATATTGATTGCTATTTTAATGGGAAATTAATAAAAGTTCTCATTAATTGTAAAAATATAGATATCAATACCCAATAAGAGAATTATTTACATGTGCCAGACATGTCTGTGAAGGTAGCCCTAGGATAACCGTGGTTATACCTACTCTTCAGACACATCAGAAACACCCGCTTATCAGCTGTCTCAAAAATAGGGGAAGAAGTAGAAATGATAACGTTACAGTGCCATGCACAAGAGAACATAACTTTATGGTTCCGTCACGCAACACCAGAAGGCACCACAGAATTTAAAATTAAAAAAATGAAATGTTTTTTTCCCGATTACTGTTTCACTTTGAGAGTAAAATATTAAAATATCCTATTTCAATTTAACAGCGTTAAAATACTATAATATATTTAACTATTTATGTCTGACAAATGCACACAGTCTTTGTGTAAGTAGATAGAGATCAACTAATCTTAAGAATTTCACTTTGTTTACCTTTACACAGCATACATTTTACACACAATAAAGTACTAAAACAATAACTATTCAGATGTGATGATCAACAAACGCTTATTACTTCGAAATATCATGCAAGAGTTTAACTTTCCATCATACGTGTTTCATCTTATACACAAGTTTCACCAGTGTGGCAGTATGGTTAAAATACATGGTTTTTCTATTCCTATACACGTATAGGCATGAACTTTTATTGGGTATAACAGTAAGTTAGTTCTTGAAATAAATTTTAATATTACATATGCTCTCACCTGCAAAGATAAACAGTGCTTCTATGGACTGACGGTGTTCTTGTTACAAAGTCTAAGTTTCTAAAAGCGGTTACTCTTTCTTTGCTTATTTTGTGTGTTTTACAAAATTTAAAGGTATTTCTGTAAGCGAACAGTGTTACTATACTTCTGTATCACTGAATAAAGATTTAGAATGTCTCAACTGATGCTTATATTTTTCATTTATATTTTATTTGTATTACATGTGTTTTACAAATATAGATTGCGTTAATAACATTCAAAAACAAATGGTAAATCATTTTACTGAGGTTAATGCTGCTAGGGTAGATGGCGTTTTTAAAAACGGATAGTTCAGTGTGACGATGCGCTCTCGTTAGGTGTCTCAAGATATTATTAGGTCATCAACATTATAGTCTTGAATTAATTATATATCTTAAAAAGTTACAGTTACAACCACTATTTTAATGAAACAACTATTAGAGTATAGTGAATGACGTATGTCAGTTTCTCTTCTAAATTCTGTCTTCTTTTATTCATTGCTTGAACGAGGCAAACATTATAGCTTATATAGTTTTTTATATATATATTTAATTTATATAAAATATGTCTTGTATTTCCTTACAATTTATATCGAAAAACCTTATTAGTAATTCATTTCTTTAATTAATATAATATGTGATATCTATATCGCTCTGAAAAGAATGTGTGCTTAAATATCCAGATAATATACAAATATTTCATTTTCAGCTTTTGTAATTGATTTGTTGTTGGTAAGTTTAAGAGATATATGTAAATTGTTATGCTTAACTATTATTTTTCTTACCTTGCTCTAGATATTTTACAGATTCTTCTCTATACCGTCTATTTGATCAGAATAGGTTCGATAAGCAATGTTCTTATATTATAAAAACAAATGTTTATTACAAATGTTGGAAATTCTGTGAAATATTAATTTTAAAATATTTTTTGCTATCAGAAACATGAAATTCTGATATACCACGTCTTTGTGTGGCTGAAAGGCGAACTCTCTACACTATGATAATACATATGCATCTTCTGGTGCCACTACAAAACTATAACGTCAACGTTCTATTCATTCCCTAAGACAGCCACGCAATACGGAGACTGAAATGTAGAGTAACTGTTTTGTTTGTTTTTGAATTTCGCCCAAAGCTACTCGAGGACTATCTGTGCTAGCCGTCTCTAGTTTCGAATTGTAAGACCAGAGGGAAAGCAGCTAGTCATCACCACCCACCGCTAACACTTGGGCTACTCTTTTACCAACGAATAGTGGGATTGACCGTCACATAATAACGCCCCCACGGCTGAAAGGGTGAGCATGTTTGGCGCGACGGGGATGCGAACCTGCGACCCTCAGATTACGAGTCGCACGCCTTAAAATGTTTGGCCATGCCGGGCCTTATATGCGTAACTACTGAGACCCATATATTGGTAAAAACTCTGCAACAAAAATATAAATCTAAGCTAACTTCAAAGAGATTTATTAAATATATGCTATCTCTGAACTCGGAAGCAGAATATGTAGTTTTTCAAATTGCATGTAATTTACGTAAAATAAAATATTTGTTAAGTTTTTCATGAACTGCATGAATGTTTCATATTTCAATGGTTTAGGTTTTCATTGTGTTTGGTTCTTATACGGCAAAAGCTGCATTTATTTATTCTTTACGAAGTCCTTGACCGTTTATTTCGTGGAGTTTTAGACGAAATTGAAGCAACGTTGTTTAAGATTCTTTGATATCATATTTTATGATTAATTTGTTCGGTACGATTAATCCATTTATTGTTGTGAGAAGACTTTTTATGAAGACCTTTTATATTAGAATACATTGTCAAAGTATAAAGCCATTAATGAAAATTTAGTTAGCTATTTTTGAGCTTGGATATAGCAGTTCAAAGAAGTTGTTTATAATAACCGCAAAGTTGATACTTTCCTCAAATAGATTTTATACGGTACTGCCACAAACAGAAATATAAATTAAGCAAGTGACTTTATATCGGAGATTATACATCACTGCACAAATGTATATTTCAAATAACCAAGCTAAAAAAATAAACAGAACTTTATATTTATTCTCGACTTTATGAATAAAAGCCAATAGAAAATGATATCAGATCATGTAGACTATGTGTTGCATCTAGTTTGTTCGTGATTTTATTTGTATATTTAAAATATAATATTAAATTTTCATATAATGATTCGCTCAATGTCTTGGAGAGTATCTAAAGCTACAATAAGTTTACGTTTACTCTGTAAAAATGAAGATATCTCTGTTGTTAAATCAAACTTGTGACACTAGGGGACCGTTCACATTTTGAAGTTACAGGTAAAGTCAAATTAAATACTGTTTTAAAATAAGGTATGATGGAGTTTCAATAAAATGCATGTACTTTTATTGAAGTTTTTTCGTTATTTCTATTTTATTATAGATTATTCTCAGCTCCGATAAACTGCCGCACATGACAGGTATTGTGACTGGTCCTACAAATCACTAATTGAATGAAATCTATTGTGTTATTACTTCACCACTCTATGTATTGAACATGTACAGAAAGCAACATTCTTCTTTTTTTCAAATTGTAGGACTGGCCTTCTAAATTGGCCTTATGAATCATTCTGACCAATCTTGAAAGAGAATCAGTGATTTTGGCGTGGAAAAGAGTAGAACTGGTGAATTCTCATTGGTTGCTTTAAACATACAAAATACTAATATATTTCAAAAACTATTTTGAATTTTAATCTGTTTCATTCTAGTATAATATTTTCTTAACTTCGCATACGTCTTCTAAAAATATATCAGTTATGATTCTTGATTTACTTGTCTGTTTACAAATTGTACTTTGGAATATCCAAAATACACCTCCCTAGGATCATTTTATGGTCTGTCACCATACCTACCAGCAGACTGAATTAAACTAAATTTTGATGAATTGATCTTTATGTTTCGATTAGTGATCAGAAGACGTTCCTTACTCAATTAACAAGAAGCTGGCAAACAAGCCGACAACTTATATAAAATCAGTTTTTATTTGTAGAAAAGGGAAGTTCAGTCATATTCTCTAGTCTCACTGTACTATTAACGTAGGTCAGGGACTGCTACTGCGAGAAATGTAAACGTAAACTTCCTTTTTATCTCTAATGCACACTTTACAAAAACAATGAAATCCCTTAGAATATTGCGCTCATATTTTGAAAAATTTTGCTGTCTTTCAACTGTTTATGACGTTACGTCATAGTTATTATTTCCAAACCAAATATGTACTAGTTTCTAAGAGCATTTGCTCACTCAAAGTGTCACTTTGAACACAGCTGTTGTTTCTGTAGGTGCTTGCATAACATGTACATGATTATCATCTACTTCGTTCCACACGATATTAAGAACCACATTAATATGCAATAAGAATAAACACAGAACTATTTTCCTATTCGTTACACATTCACTGCTACGTTGGAAAGCTTACGTTGAAAGTATATATGGTCACAAACCTTTAGTTATTGTGTTTTGAATTTTTAGTTCTTATTCTTTACATGTTGTGAAAAGATGTGTGCTTTTTTGCTATTCTATAAATTCTCCGTATCTAATCTAACTATGTATATGATGACATACCTAGTATTTAAGCGTCATAAGTCCGTAAACTTGCTACTTTCACATCATAAAACAAAATGGTTTGTTAGATTGTTGTCGTTGTTTATTATTTTCTACACGAGATCTCTTAAAGCTAACCGTCTCTAATTCAATGATATAAGACAAGAGGGAAGGTAGAAAATCATCACCACCCACAACCAACTTTTGGGCGTCTTTTTTCCAATTAAAAGTGGGATTGACTCATAATTT
This sequence comes from Carcinoscorpius rotundicauda, assembly GCA_011833715.1. NCBI lineage: Eukaryota > Metazoa > Arthropoda > Merostomata > Xiphosura > Limulidae > Carcinoscorpius > Carcinoscorpius rotundicauda. The sequence continues at coordinate 38,417,807 of CM022395.1, read as the reverse complement.
GGTCATAGCAAGTCATTGAGACAAAATAGAAAAAAGATAACTGAGCAATATAAGGAAAGAGATGACCACAGGTCGGGTCTTAAAATAATACAATGTCATTAAATACAATAACTGTCACGTACTTGTAAAAAGATAATATTGAAACATAAAACGTCCTTGCCATCAATTAATACTGTAAGACAAATTATCTAAAATAGTCGTCATTAACTTTAAAATAATAAACTAGAAGCATGACAGATAAACAACATTGAATGCTGCCACATCTTGTCTTCAGTTTTTGGTTTTGCTTTTTTGTCTGAATAAAAAGGTAACATAATCCCAAATGAGACGATGCTGCTACATAATGTTCTCGTTCTTTTAACAACCTAAAAATATTATTGTGTAAATACGTGCACGAGTGCACGTCAACACAGTACGGACTTCTTTGCGGAGTGTCTACTTTGATTAAATTTTTATTTTTTCCATTTATTTCCAAAATGGTAAGTACCATTTAACAAAAGAGAAGGAGAGTTAATTGTTTAAATTATCATTTTTGTCACTGTTGAGCTCATCGAGTTAGATGGTAAACTACATTTTATAGCTGCAACAGATTCCAATTTCGGACTGTCAGCAAAAGTAGACTAGATAATTTTTCAAGAACAGTGTATAGAAAGATATAAAACATTTTTTTACAAAAACGAGAAAAAATTAAAGTAAAAACTCAATTATTTTACTTCTGTAAAATTCAGTGGATCTTAACAAAACAATTTCTAATATGTAAACAACAAATCACATAATAGCCGAAGGCGCTCTGATGTGTTTCGTAATATAATTTATTTCGGAAAAGTGTCCGATTCATTATGTTAAGTTTGTCAAAATGTTATTACTTTAAATAACCAAAAATTTGAATATTCAACTTAGAAGTTAATTAACTGTTAATATAAATGAACTTTATGGTACTGGTTTCAAGACAGTCTTTTTAAAACAGAAATATATTTTATTACAGAAACACAAAATAGACAATATAATTTACAATAACGGTTAATACTAATAGTTATTACAAATGATTGTTTACAAAAATAATTTTACAAACTTACAGACAATATTAATTTTTATATCCATTATCAAATTGAATATTTTACCAATAATTAATCCTGGTTTACAATGTCCAAATTAATTGTGATTGATTCTTTGGATCTCTCAAAAGCTAACCAGCACGTTTGTCCTTACGCCGCTCATCAGCTGACTTTTACTTACGAGATATTTAATGTCCTCGTTGAAGTAATAACATTCTGAGTAATTCACAGAAGTTGACCAGTTCACAAGGCTCTATATCTGTGAACGTTCCTGTCAGTTATGAGGCCAAAAGGAAACTGACAGTAGCTGTCCAATACTACCACCGTGTCTACTGTTTCTCAGCTGACTGTTTTTATATGAATCGCACGATTTTGTATAAATTTCAAGAATTTTCTTGCGCGTTATCTTAAAACAAATATTATTGATTCTTACTCTCAAGAATCTTTTGCAAAGTTCGAAGACACGACGGACTTGTTCAATATGTAGACAGAAATATACGTCATCTCCATGAAAGTAAACTACATTCAAACAAGCGAAAGTATTAAAATAAACGTACAACGGTGAATCCATAATTAGTTTTCTGATGGTCTCTTCTGGTTGAACATTCTCATTAAAAAACAACAAATTATTTTTATGCAGTGAAAACGTCTATCCACCGCAATTCAACGAGAATATTTCTTTATATTCTTATATTATTATTTAACAATCGATTATTTCGACAAACATTTTGCTCTCATCCTCTACATTCTTTCGATTCATTTTCTTTTTTCAGTAAAAGTTTGTTTATCAAGTGAAAAACAAAACTATATAATATTTCTTGCCCCTTATTTTGAATATTTTACGTACATTTTGAATCACATAATTAATTTGTTAGATGTAATTTATCTTTATCGTTTCTTTCTTTTCGCTTTCGTAAAAATACATTCATTTCTTTGTTCCCATAAAGCCATTATATTTTTTGTCGTTTAATTTGTTACACGATTTAACACGAATGTAGAATATTCACCTAAAATTGTTTCATAACATGAAGTAAATGTCTAGTATTTTGTTTATTTTTAAAAGTAGCTGTGGTCAAATACATCACAGGTGGACCACAAAGACACCGTGGAGCTTAAAATTCGATATTGTACAGTGAGAACGCATTAATTTAGGAATTTAAATAACTTCTATCAATTGGTTATGGAATCACGGATTTCTAACTGTCTAGTTAATAAGCTGTATATTTCATAAAGTAAATAAATAATAATAAGTTGTTAATAGTGAATTTCAACAGAACTAGAAAAATAGAGAATAATCCATACCAGATGATTATTTTATCATAAATGGATTTTAGCCTTACTATTTATTGGGCAGTACTGGCGGTTCTCAAACTTTTTCAGAAGACTATCTGATGATAAAAGTTTACCTTCATGAGTTATTTATGATATTTTTACAACACTTACTCAGATGCACTCTGACGCTGAGAAAATGCACAGCTGTTATTCTAAATTATCTGACTTTCCTAATTCGTTGCCTTTGAGTGATTGTTTTTTTATATCACTACTTTATTACGTTCATTAATCGGTTTGTTGAATGGTTTATTGACGCCTTATCTAAAAACTTTCGTTTATCACAGGGAATTTTCTATCACATAATTGATGTATAAATGGTTAATCGCCATATATGTAAATGTTTCTTTTAAATAAAAGTTTTTTTTATTTGTAGGTATCAATAACCTCACAAATTTTTTTATTAATCTCAAAGTTATGTTTAAGCGGTTGTGCTACGATTTTTCTTGGGTAAGTTTATTTTTCACTTTTTGTTTTATCAAAATAACAATGAAGATAAATATAGAAAAAAAAACGACTTTTATTAACAAAACATATTTTTTTAATCGTTGAATTTTGCGTAAAACTACTCCAGAGTTATAGGTGACATATCAAAGAAAAAGAACCAGCCAAAAATTCCCTCCATCAGTTCTTATACTCCCAAAAATATTTGGATTGAAGATCACGTTACAGCGCCTCCTCAACCGTCAGAAACGACAAACATATTTTGTTGTGTGGTTTTATCAGTTTTTAGAAAATCTATATTGATAATTACCAACATAATAGTTACCTAACTTCAATTGTATACCATTATGAAACTGTAAATGAACAGTTCACGTACAATCTATGATCATTATAAAACTGTGAATGGAATGTATCACAATTTTACTTTGACTTCATTCAGCGTTTAGTACGTGGGGTGATGACACTAAACATTTGTTGTTTTCATAAAGAGAATGAAAGTATATGCAACATATCTTTAAGCTAAGCTGGTAAATATGAAATTGGTTCAACACACATGTTAGTTTAAAAGGAGACTACTATAACATGAACATGTGGTAACAGTTCTCGTGACAATTACATGAAGCTCTTGCGGACAGTTTTACCAATACAGGTTCGTAGCTCAAATGTTAGAAGTGGCTATTTTTGTTAACTGCTTTCAGTCTACTCATTAAATTGAAAATTATTGACAGAGGTAGCCCACCACGTAGTTTTACACAAAAATTCTACAAAACAACAAAGAATCGCCTTCGTCATATGTTTAGTGCTGCAAATTCTGCTTCGTCAAAAGTCACATTTCTTCTTTAAAACAGCAAAATTTTATGCCAACGTAATTTAATGTTCTTTTAATATTCAGCTTCCCAACTGCTTTACGTAAACCAACGTGTCTAACATGGTGTTTGTTTCTATCATTTCGTCTCAATCCACTTGAATGCCAAAGGTTTCGTAATTAATTAGAAATGCCTTTTTGGGTATGAATTTTTGTATCTGGCTACTGTAGTAAATAATCTTTAATATTTTGTGGGAAACATTCAAAAGTATCAGGTTAAATAGCTTTAAAAAAAGAAAGAAACAAATATAATAAAGCATATAATTTTCGAGTACACATTCTCATGTCAGTTACTTTATTCTGTAAATTTCAGCCATTTGAAGTTTTAGTAATTGAGCAATAAAAATGTTATTTTTCGATCAAATATCTGAGTAAGAAAATAGTGGAAAAAAATTGTTTTAAACCATATAAAATTGTATCATAAAAGAAAAAGAAATATACAATTATAAATCAACAATATATGAACATCACGCACTCATCAAACCCTCTTACGCTGCAACAAGCGAGGTGTTTCGTCATTAGTACTGCAAGGAACGTTCGTACGGTTTCGTGTAAGGGTTACATGCAAAACATATTTCATAATCCACAATTTATTACAACATTTCAGCACTCTAACAAAGACTCCACCTGGACTTACATTTCTTGGATTATCATTTATAGGAAGGATTGTTCAGGCTATTGGATCAGTATATCTGATTACTCCAGGCTATGTCTTCATTACCAACGAATATACTGAATATCGTTTTACAGCTCTGGTGAGAATAATTTCTTTTTAGAATTTCAAATCTACAATATAATTGAAAATGCCATGTAAAGGATGAATAACTCTTATTTTGAAAAATATAGTCTCAATAATTGTATTAAATCTTATGATTTGAGATCTTATTTGTTTAAATTCTTATTAAATTGATTTTTGAGAAAACTGATATAAAAATATCAAGATGATGTTGGTTAATTATAAATGATAGCTTCGACGTAACATTTATTTTCATAAACTGAAGTATTTTAATTTGGAATTTTTAATTCATTTTACACGTCATTTGGAGTTTCGTAAAACTAATTTTTCTGTTGATATTGGCATGGAACTTACAAGTTTAGCGGTGTGTCCGTATACTTATAACGCTACAATCCGTTATTCGATACCCGTTTTTTGAAAGCACACACAGACTCTTTTGAAACTTTGTGCAAAACGTAGAAAAAACATGTTTCATATACACAACACTTTAAAACATGTATATAAAAAAAATCCACCCATTTTATTTACCAAACAAATCCGCAATACGAATGAGAGAATACATGCAAAATAATTATTTTTTAAAAAATTAAAAAAATTGAAAACTATAAAGTGAATTTATTTTTACTTTATTTTGCACAAATGAAAATTACCAACCAGTTGTAATAACGCATTATCTACTGAAGTAACGTTGAAACAGCTGTACGTCTGCAATTCTAAAGAATTTTAGAGTTATACATGTATGAGACTCCTGAAGTTGTTTTGATAGAAAATATTTTGCTAATTTCTACTGCTACAACAAAACAACCACTTTGAAATGTGAAACCGTAGAAAACAATTCCGCAACCGTCACTGAGACAGTTATAACTTATTTGTTTTCTCATTGATGTTGCCTTCATTAAGTGATAGATGAAAGGGAAAGAATCTTATCAAAATCACGACGACGAATCTAAAGATATTGCCCCCCTCAGTGGCACAGTGGTATGTCTACGGACTTACACACTAAAAACCGGGTATCGATACCCATAGTGGGCAGAGCACAGATAGCCCATTGAGTAGCTTTGTGGTTAATTCTAAACAAATAAACAAACTAAAGATATTGGTTGTCATCAAAAATTGAGAAACAGCTGAAAATTTATTGCTAAAAGAGTAGCCCAAAAGTTGGCGGTTGGTGGTGTTGACTACTGCCATTTATCTATATTCCTAAATTAGTGAAACCCAGCACTGAAATCCCTCGTTTAACTTTGTTGGAAACTCAAAACAAACCATGCAAGACAAATATATATTATATTTAGCTGAGTTACGTTATTTATCACTTAAAACTGGACAATTTACAACGTACTGGAAAACCACTGTCGTCACAGACATAACAAAATTAAACCTCGTTCACATTGCACATCAATAAGCCTATTAAACTGCACGGAAAACTAATGGAAAATTTGCATACTTATATTTTTCAAAGTAAACGAAACAATATTCCAAAAGGTTATCAAGACAATTTAAATGCAGGTGTCTTGCGATTAAGTTTTCAAGCAACTCGCGTACAGTCATGTGTCACAATAAGGTAGTCAAGCGGTTATTTGAAACACATCACGTAGGTTGCATACAAAAAAATGTTTCGACTTTTACTGACTAAGTAACATATTTGTTATAAAAAATCAAATAGAAACTGAAGTCATTAATTTATATCATTGTTTGAAAAAAGAAACATAAACGAAAAAATGTTATCCCCAGCAGAAGAAATACACTGAAGCAGCAACTTCCAACGTAAGCAAAAACACATGATTCATGTCGCACCCACCTAGCTCCGTATTACATTTGTAATCATGAATATGTAGTATTTTAACCATCTATGTTTCTTCTTTCTCATTTCAGACTCACAGCTTTAGACACTATCTGAATAGACTGCTTCCTTGTTTTGGAATTTCGCACAAAGCTACTCGACGGCTATCTGTGGTAGCCGTCCCTAATTTAGCAGTATAAGACTAGAGGGAAGGCAGCTAGTCATTACCACCTACCGCCAACTCTTGGGCTTCTTTTAACCAACAAATTGCGGGATTGATCGCACATTATAACGCTCCCACGGCTGGGAGGGCGAGCATGTTTGGCGCAACGCTACTCGAACCCGTAACCCTCAGATTACGACTCGTGCGCCTTACGCGCTTGGCCATGCCAGGACATCTGAATAGAGTATTTAGGGTTTAGCTAATGAAATTGAGGTTTACTGGAGATATTTACGTCTTTCTCCCATATTAAATTTCTTTGTATAAGGTAAACAGAACCCTACCAATGAACACATATGAAAGAGTGAAAGAAATCTCAAGTTTAAAATAAATACGTAGCTACAACTAAGTAAAAAAAATCTGAGGGTCGCGATTTCGCATCCCCGTCGGGCTAAACATTGCTCGCTCTTTCAGCCGCAAATGCGTTATAATATGACGCTCAATTACACTATTCGTTGGTAAAAGAGTAGCCCAAGAGTTGGCTGTGGTTGGTGATGACTAGCTGCTTTCCCTCTGGTCTTACAATTCGAAATTAGAGACGGCTAGCACAGATAGCCCTCGAGTAGATTTGTACGAAATTAAAAGAAAAAACTGTTACTGGCACTCGAGAATCAAAGAAACGTAACCAAATTATGTTTTGTATTTGTATTTCTTAAAATATACAGTGTTAAAAGGAATGCTCATTTTAATGTCTTAACCTGAAAATACAACTGCAATAATATTTGTCTCACTATTGAAGGCCACCAGGGAAATGTCATACGGTTTGGAGATCACTCTTGGACCTGCTATTGGAGACGCCCTCTATGAGGTAAATATGTTCCTAATATTACTTGTAAAAGAATTTAAGTTACAAAGCATTTGCGACTTTTGTAAGTAATAAATTTGGATATCACTACTTGTAAGATAATTTTCGAACATCACGTCTTTTTTTCGAATTATGAGATGTGGTTTTAAAATTGAACACAGATCATTTTCACTTCTTATCTAAGTTATTACTTGTCAAAAATTAATTCATAAACAGATTTGTAAAACAAACTTAATCATATTTATAAGCTGCTTGGAACCACTTTCATTTGATTCAGAAGATTTAAAAAGTCTCTGTTATCAATATGTTATTTCACAGCATTTTATTTACAGTGTTCTCTCGCCACTTCGCGGGCTCGGCCGACCCCCATATATATATAAAATAACAAACATTAAATATAAAATATAGAATTAAATACCATTAAAATATTAAAAATAAATATAATTAATAGTGTAAAGAAATAAACAGGTATAATTTGAGATATAAACATATTTGAGTTTATAACAGCGTAAAAATGGAAACAGAACCAACTGGAAAGGTTATAGATGTACGCATTTGTGCGTCTGCGAAGGCTACGCGAGATCAGCTTCATGGCGTAGCGATGTGCAAGACGAGCTATGATTGGTGCAGAAATGGAGAACGGCCAATGACAGCTACCAATTTTGATTGTCTTTCACCATTGCTACATGTCTTCAAAATGTTAATAAGGTATTGCAAGAGATGAAGCCCTGCACCGTTAACGCAAACTGGAAGAAGTTGTGGCCTGAGGTTGTGCACGACGACAAGGGATTCACGCCTGAAGAAATCCAACACTCGGATGTTCAAAAAGCTGTGCAATTAGCTTCGTTATTCAAAGGTGAAAAATCGCGGAAAATCTCCTTTCGCGGGGGGTTTTGGAACGCATCTTCCGCGATACACGAGGGAACACTGTACAACGTAGTCAGTTACACTAGATTTTATGTTCTTTTCATGTTGGCCTGGCATGGCCTAGCGCGTTAAGGCGTGCGACTCGTTATCCAAGGGTCGCGGGTTCGCGCCTGCGTAGCGCCAAACATGCTCACCCTCCCAGCCGTGGGGCGTTATAATGTGACGGTCAATCCCACTATTCGTTGGTAAAAGAGTAGCCCAAGAGTTGGCGGTGGGTGGTGATGACTAGCTGCCTTCCCTCTAGTCTTACACTACTAAATTAGGGACGGCTAGCACAGATAGCCCTCGAGTAGCTTTGTGCGAAATTCCAAAACAAAACAAACTCCTCTTATATTGAAATAGAATATGCTACTCAAGACAACAAAGGTGAAGTTTTAAAGATTATTCTGAGCCCGTCTTTTATTGTGACAATGATAAATGTCTTAACAGCCTTCGTTATCCTGGGTTTTAATGACGCTACCTTGGAGCCTCACGTCAGACAGGTACGTTAAACTCAATTATTTTTTTGTATTCCATAAAATCCTTGGTATTGTAATGGAGACATTATACTAAAAATATCAAACAGTCAAGTCGTATTACATTAACATCAATTAGATTTTATTTTTTCTGTCGTAATTTTTAATTTTCCAGTGACGTATAAAATAAGTTAACTGTATACTGACTGCTCCTTTTTTTGTTTCTCTTACGAAAAGCTACATCCTACACGTCTGAGGTAAAAATTTGAGCCTGGAAAGTTTCTTTACTACTTTGTATTTAAATATCAAAGTAAAAACAAAATAAGCACAGTTCCATTTAATTTCCTCTCTCGATCTAGTTGCAATTTGTGAGCTTGTTTTGAACATTAATAGAGATTAAAGGGGATCTAACAATTCACATTACATTTTGATGACAAATGTTTTAAAAGATTTATATTGTTATATATATTTATATATTGCATTTTAAACTTCTATAAAAGACTTAATAACATCAGGGCGCATCATTGTAATATCAAAGTAAAATCAAACAGTACATTATTGAATTCGACATTTATCATTTTCTGAAGTATTGTGTGTTTACTTCGTGCAGTTTGGTCTGGCACCATCGGTTGTTGGACTAATATTTACTGTTTCTGGTGGAATGTATTCAGTTGGAACTCTTGTCTGGGGATATATTTATGACAAAACTGTGAGTAAATCAGATTTAATTGATTAATACATTATACTCATAAATCTCTGTTATAAAGATGGATTATTTACTCAAATTGTAAAGTAACCATTATGTTTAAATAAAATGTCAAGAACATTTCAATATCGACAAATGATTATACTCATTTCTTATGAAACAAATTTACAAACTGACACTCCGATCAAAATAAAAGTGCAATTTACAATAAACCTCCGCTGAATTAAACACACATGCCCTGAGCTTATTTTATTATTTTTCAGCTTCATTTTTGCTTTCCATTTCATATAAACAACATTTGCATAACAAGTTTAGTACTAATGGAACCTGCACCTTTTTTTTCCTCTGAAAATGTAAGTTTTATCTTATGTCAATACATATTTATTCCTTACGAAGTCCTTGACTGTTTATTTCGTGGAGTTTGACACAAGTTTCATGCAACATCGTTTTACAATTTTATATTTATTGATACGATTAAGTCATTGAGTGTCGTAAGAATCCACTGAATACTTTTTAATATTAGAATACATTGTCAAAGTGTAAAGCCAATGATAAAAGTTTAGGTAGTTATTTTAGAGCTTGGATTCAGTAGTTCAGAGAAGTTAAAGGAGACGATAATAACCGCAAAATTGTTACCTTCCTCAAATAAATTTTTTTCGGTACAACGACAAAAAGAAATATTAATAAGGCATATAATTTTATATTGGAGATTATACACCGCTGCACAAATTTACAAACGTTTCTTTCAAATAACCAAGCTAAGAAAATAAACAAAACTTTGTATATTTTCTTGCCTTTATGAATAAAAGCCTAGAGAAAGTAATATCAGAGCATGTGTCGCACATACTGCATCCAATTTATCAGTGGTTTTATTTGTACATCTAAAAATCTAATATTACATTTTTATATAATGGTTGGCTCACTCTTTTAGAGAGTATCTGTAGCTACAATAAGTTTGCGTTTACTCTGTAAAAGTTATCTCTATTGTTGAATCAAACTTGTGACACCAGGAGAGAGTTCACATTCTGAAGTTAAAAAGTGAAATGAAACTAAATACCGTTCTAAAATAAGGTATGGTGGAGTTTCAATAAAATGCACACACTTTTTTTTAAGTATTTTCTTTATTTCCATATCATAAAAGATAATTTTCAGCTGCGATAAACTGTCACACATGTCTGGTATTGTGACCACTCCTGCAAGTGGGTAATTGAATTGATTTTATTATATTATTATCTAACCTTCTATGTATTGAACATGTTCCCTTTTTTTATTTCCCCAATTCTATGAGTGGCCTCCTTAAGTGGCGTTATCAAGCATTCTGACCTATTTTGAATCAGAATCAGTGATTTTGGCGTGCAAAAGAGTAAAACTGGTGAATTCCCATTCGTTGTTTTAAACATGGGAAAGGCCAAAGCAGTAACTTAAGAATATCGATATATATATCATTGACTATTTTAAATCTTAGTTTTGTGTTTTTTTTACATTTTAAATCAAACAGCCGAATAAATCTGTTTTATTCCGGTATAACTTAACTTTTCTTAACTTCGCATTCGTTTCCTAAAAAATCTATCACTTGTGATTCTTGGTTTAGTTGTCTGTTTACAAATTGTACTTTGAGATATCTAAAATACACATTCCTAACATCGTTTTGTAGTCTGTCATCATATCTACTAGGAGACTGAATGAAAATGAATTTCGATGAATTCATCTTCATTACTGATTAGTAATCAGTAGACTTTGCTTACGCAATTAATAACAAACTGACTAAGTACCTGACAACTCATATAAAATCAGTTTTTATTTGTTGAAAAAGTAAGTTCAGTTCTATTCTCTTTTTTCACTGAACAATAAACTTCGGTCAGGGATTTCCACAGCGATACAAGTAAGTGAAAACTTCAGTTTTATCTCTAATGTACATTTTACAACAAAAATAAGATCACTTAAAATATTGCAGTCACACTTTGAAAAATTACACTACTTGTCAGTTGTTTATGGCGCTATGTGACAGTTATTATTTCCAAGCCACAGAGGTACCAGTTCCTAAAAAAACATTTGCTCACACAAAGTGTCACATCAAACACAGCTGTTCTTTCTGTAGGTGCCGGAACTGTTTCGTAATGCATAACAGGTACGTGATTATTATCTTTTTCGTACCACGTGATATGAACAACCACATTACTATTAAATGAGAAAGAATACAAAACTCACATATTTTCCTATTTCTTACATATTCACTGCTAAGTTGGGAAGCTAACGTTGCAAGCGTATATAGTCACAAATCTTTAGTTATTCTGTTTTGAATTTAACTTCTTATTCTTTACAACTAGTGAAAAGATGATATTTAATCTCTGACAGTAAACCTCAAGTGTACGATAAAAGTATAACTAAAGATAAATAGAAATTATGATAAATCATGTAAATAAGATTATTCAAAAACACGAACTCTTGCATGACAAATCTCGTATTTTAGCTTTGTAAGTCCGTGAACTTGCTACTTTCATACAATAAAAGAAAATTGTTTTTTAGATTGTTGTTGTTTATTATTTTCGCGTAAATTTACAGGAGAGGTATCGGAGCTAACCGTCCCACAGCCATCTTTTAGGCGCCTTTCTTTCCCAGCTAATAGTGGGATTGGCCAACCATTTGTTCATAGCAAGCCACTAAGACAAAAAGAAGGAAAGATAACTGAACAATACGAGAAAAACAGATGACCACAGCATGAGTGTTTAAAATGATAATACAATAACCGTCACGTACTTGTATAAAAATAATATTGAAACGTAAAACATCTGGTCATCAATTAATGCTGTAAGGTAAATTATCTAAAATAGCCGTCATCAACTTTAAAATAATAAACTAGAAGCATGACAGAAATTCAACATTGTATGCTGCAACATCTTGTCAACGATTTTTGTTTTGGGTTTTTTGTTTGAATGAACATTTAAACATAATCCCAAACGAGACGATGTTGCTGTGTACCGTTCTCGTCAATACTTAACAGTATTGTTGTGTAAATACGTACATGATTGTTTTATATTTTAAACACATTCCTTCTTCTTTGTGAAATTTTCGTTGTTGAAATCTGAAACATCTCATTTTTGTGGAAATTTTAATTGTTTCATTTATTGCTCAGCTAGAAAATTACCTCCTAGTTATTAAATTAGTGATTTTTGTGGTTGTTTCTGAGATCAGGGTTTTGATAATAACCAAAACCGTTTCATTTTCAGGTAGAGAGAAAAAAGAATGACGTCAACACATTACGAACATCTTTACGGATTGTCTTCTTTGATTAAAATATTACTTTCTCCAATTATTTTGAAAATGTTAAGTGCTATTGAAGTAACAGAAAGTGAATTAATTGTTTAAAATTATTACTTTTGTTACTGTAGAGCTCATGAAGTTCGATGGTAAACTACGTTTCATAGCTACAACAAATACCATTTGCACGCTGTCAGTAACAGTTGACCTTATAAGAATAATATTTCAGTAACAGTGTACAGAATAATAGCAAACATTTCTTAAGAAAAAATCATGAAAGTAAAAGCTCAATTATTTTACTTCTATAAAATTTAGTGAATCTTAACAAAACGATTTCACACATGAAATCAACAAATCATATGATGGTCCAAGCCATTACGATGTGTTTCGTAATATATTTTATTTCCGATAAGCGTCCGATTGATCATATTAAGTTTGACAGTATGTTATCATTTTAAAAAAAAGAAACTTTGAATTTCAATTTAGATTGTTTATGGTAGTTGTGAGAAGATTTTCTTTTTTAACAGAAATATATTTTATTATACAAACACAAAATTGACAATATATTTTATAATATCGGTTATTACTAATAGTTATTACAAATGATTGTTCACAAAAATAATTTTACAAACATACAGACAATAATAATTTTTATATCCATTATCGAATTGAATATTTTACCAATAATTAATCCTTGTTCACAATGTCCAAATTAATTATGAGTTGATACTGTCGCATCTCGCAAAAGCTAGCCAGCACGGTTGATCTAACGCCGCTAAGAAGCAGATTTTTACTCACGAGATATTTAATGTCCTCGAAGAAATAATAACATTTAAAGTAATTCATAGAAGCTGAACAGTTTGCAAGGTTCTAAATCTATAAACGTTTCTATTTTAGTTCTGCAGTTGTTGAACGACAATTGTTAGTTATGAGTCCCAAAAACGTGCTGACTGTTTCTGTTCAATACTACCACTACGTCAACTGTTTCTCGGCTAACTTCTTTTGTAGGAATCACACGATTTTGTATGGATTTCAAAAATGTTCTATCGCGTTATATTAAAACAAATATTATTGATTTTTTCTCTCAAAAATCTTCTATAAGATCTGAAACATGAGGATCTTGCTCAATACATAGTCAGGAATATACGTCGTCTCCAAGAAAGTAATTTATTCTGAAACAATCGTAAGTATTAAGATAAATGTATTATGGTGAATTCAAAACTAGTTTTCTGATGGTCTCTTCTACTTGAACATTCTCGTGAGAAAACAACAAATTATTTCTATGCATAAAAACCGTCTTCTCACCGCAATTCAAATATATATATTTCTATATATCCTTATATTATTATTTAACAGTCGATTATTATTTGCACCGATCCTCTACGTTCTTTAGGTTTATTTTCCTCTTTCATTGAGAATTTCTTTATCAAGTGTAAAAATGAAACTATATTATATTTCTTTCCTCTTATTTTGAATTATTTAACGTGTTTTTTGAATCACGTAATAAATTTGTTTGGTATAATTTATCTATCGTTATTTTTTTCTTTTCGCTTTTGTAATAAGACGTTCATTTCTTTATTCCCACAAAACTATTGTAATTTTTGTCGTTTAGTTTGTAACGTGATTTACATCTTATGTCGGACACTCAGCTAAAATGGTTTCATAATTTTGAAATGAAAATCCAGTATTTTCCAACTGGTGGTCTTTATTTTTGTAAGTGACTGTGGTAAAATACATCACAGGTGAACGTTACGTCATGGACAACAAAGACACTGTGGAACTTAAAATTCGCTTTTATACAGTTTAAGACATTCATTCAGTAAATTAAATAATTCATGTTAATTGGTTATAGAATTGCAGATTTATAACTGTGTGGTTATTAAGCTACATGTTTTCATGAAGTAAAAAGTTAATATTAAGTTGTTAGTGGTGAATTTCAAACAGTACCAACAAAATAAAGAATGTTTCTGACCTGATGATTGTTTTCTCATGAATGGATTTTCAACCAGCTATTTTTTGTGCATAAATGTGCATATAAACTGGTGGTTTCAAACTTTTTCAGCAGACTATTCGATGATAAAAGATTACTTTTATAAGTTATTTATTATATTTTCTAGCATCACATTTTGCTTCAAATTACTTAATGTTTTAAAATTGCACGCTAATGACACTTACGCAGATGCACTCTGACGCTGAGAAGATGCACAGCTGTTATTCAGAATCATCTGACTTAGCCAGTTCGGTGCCTTTGAGCAATTGTTTTTTTATATCACTACTTTATTACCTTCATTAATTGATTCGATGAATGGTTTATTGACGTCTTATCTTAGAACATTCGTTTGTCACAAAGAATTTTTTATCACATAATTAATGTATAAGTGGTTACAAATGGCTAATCGCCATCTATGTAAATGTTTCTTTCAACTAAAAGTATTTTTTGAATTTGTAGGTATCAATGACCTCACCAAAATTTTTTAAATCTCGGGGTTATGTTTAAGCGGTTGTGCTACGATTTTTCTTGGGTAAGTTTATTTTTCACTTTTCTTTTATTTAAAATAACAATGAAGATGAATATAGAAAGAAGAACGACTTTAATTAACAAAACATATTTTTTCAGTCATTGAATTTCGCGATGAAAATACAAATGAGCATTCCATGTACCATTCATTGATCATTATAAAACTCAGTGGATCATACAATTATCACAATTGTACTTCGACTTTATTCAGCGTTTAGTTCGTTGGGTGATGATACCAAATATTTGTTGTTTTAATAAAAAGAATAAAAGTATATGCAACATATCTTTAAACTGAGCTGATGAATACGAATTTATGATAACACACATGTCAGTTTACAAGGAGACTACTACTACGTGAACATATGGTTGCAGTCCTCGTGACAATTACACCAAGTTATTGCGAGACCCCCCGCTAGTACAACGTTATGTCTCCGGATTACAACGCTAGAATCAGGGGTTCGATTCCTCTCGGTTGGCTGAGCAAATAGTCCGACGTAGCTTTGCTATAAAAAATAACCCAAACACACGCTATTATGAGAAGTTTTACCGATTACAGGATCGTAGCTCAAATGTTAGAAGTGACTATTTTTGTTAACTGCTTTCAGTCCACTCTTTCAGTTGAAAATTAATGATAAATAAAAGCCCACCACGTAGTTTTACACGAATATTCTGCAAAGCAAGAAGGAATCGTCAACATCATACTTTTAGTGCTTCAAGTCCTGCTTCTTCAAAATTTACCTTTTATCGTAAAAACAGCAGAGTATTATGCCAAAGTAATTAAATGTTCTTTTAATTTTCAGATTTCCAACTACTGTACGTGAAGTAATAAGTCGAACATGGTGTTTGTTGTTGTTTTGAATTGAGCACAAAGCTACACAATGAGCTATCTGTGCTCTGCCCACCACGGATATCGAAACCCGGATTTTAGCATGTAAGTCCGCAGACATACCCCTGAGCCACTGGGGAGCAACATGGTGTTTTTGTTTCTGTCATAACGTCTCAATCCACTCTAATGCAAAAGTTTTAGTAATTAATTAGAAATATATTTTGGGGTATGAATTTTTGTATCTGTCTACTCTGATGAATAACCTTTAATATTTTATGAAAAACATTCAAAGTTATCAGATTAGATAGCTTTAAAATAAGAAACTGTTATGTAAATGTCGTGTAAATATTTTGTAAGCGACAACATGTCGTGTTGTGTTTAAATTTTCATTTCTATTATTCATTTTTCCATATTGATATTATTGTTTCGAAGTTTAAACTAATATTTTGTTATTCATTTAGGGTAACATTTAGAATTTTCTTGAATTAAGTAGACCAATCATATGTTTGTAAATGAAGTGCTGGTGACTTCGTGTCTAGACGTGTAGTCTCGTGCACGAACGGACATGCGCGGATTGCTCTGGAGATCTGTAGAAAGTTCGCGGTTATTCGAGGGGTCTAGGCCTACAATATATAAACAGACGAAGATGCGAGAAAAAGAGAGAGATATTCAGACATCAGTTTTTATTCGAAAAAAAGAGGAGAGTCAGATATTAGTTTTATTTCAAAAGAAGAGATTCAGTTATTTGAGAAAGAGTAAATGTTTGCTGTGATTATTCAACTTGGATTTGTGATTGAAGTTAGATCTACGGAAGCTGTGATTTTATTTCGTCAATCTCTACGATCCATCTGAATTACTGCTTGTGCTGAGAGTTGGCGAATTTATTGAACTGTGAATCGTTGCTGAACTTCTTTATTTAAGCTTCGGGATTTCTTCGTGGGACAAAATTCACACCCTAGACTGGAATTTGAGACTTTCATTTTAGATCATTATATTAGATACAGGCCAGTACCATTTTGTATTGTGATTAATTTTGAAGTTTGAAACTAGTATTATTTTGTTTTGTAATTAATTTCGAATGTTATAACTTAATATCTGTCACTGTTATTATATAATTTATGTTATATCTGTTATTTTTGTTAATAGTTTAGTGTACTAAATTATACAAGCTGTTACCTGTGTTTTTCTGTTGCGTTTGGTCTACGAAGAACATAAAACATAAAAAATACGTGACAGAAACAAACAAACATAATAAAAAATAATTTTCAAGTACACATTATAGGTACCATAATCTGTAACTTTCAGCCATTTGAAAAATATTAGTAATTGACCAATAAACACGTTATTTTTCGATCAAATGTCTAAGTAAGAAAATAGTGAAAGAAAAATTGTTTTAAAATATGTAAAATGCTATTAAAAATTAAATGTACAATATTAACTTAACAACACATGAGCATTATGCAGACACCAAATTGTTTATCACTGTAACTACGAATAGGTTTTGTTATTACTCATGCGAGGTACGTTCGTGCAGTTTAGTTTTAGGGTTACATGCTATTGTTGTTTTGAATTAAGCACGTAGCTACACAATGGGCTATCTGTGCTCTGCCTACCACGGGTATCGAAACCCGAATTTTAGCGTGTGAGTCCGCAGACATACCGCTGAGCCACTGTGGGGCCAGGGCTACCTCCAAAATATATTTCATAACCCATAATTTATTACTACATTTCAGCACAAACAAAAACTCCACCTGGACTTACATTTCTTGGATCATCATTTATGGGAAGGATTGTTCAGGCTATTGGATCAGTATCTCTGTTTACTCTGGGCTATGTCTTCATTGCGAACAAATTTACTGAATATCGTTTAACAGCTCTGGTGAGAATAATTTCTTTTTAGAATCTCAAATCCTCAATATTATTGAAAATACCATGTAAAGTATGATTAACTGTTATTTTGAAAAATATAGCCTCAATAATAGTATCAAAACTTATGATTTCAGATATTATTTGTTTAAATTCTAATTAAATTGATTTTTGAGAAAACTGATATAAAAATATAAAGATGATGTCAGTTAATAAAAAGTGTTTGCTTCGAAGTTACATTTCATAAGTTTTTGTTCACAAAATAGAGTATCTTAACTGGTGATTTTTAATACAGTTTACACTTAATTTGGAGTTTTGTAAAACTATTTTTTCTGTTGATATTGTCATGGAACCCACAAGTTTAGCGGTGTGTCTGTGTACTTATAACGCTACAATTCGTAATTCGATACCATTTTTTAGAAAGCACACATAGAATATTTTGTAGCTTTGTGCAAAGCGTAGAAAAAAAACATATTTCATATACACAGCACTTTAAAACATGGATATGAAAAACAATACCCCATTCTCATATACCAAACAAATCCACAATACGAATTAATAATAAAAATTAATAAAATTGAAAACGATAGTGTGAATTTATTCCTTTATTTATTTTGCACAAATCAAAATTACCAACCAGCTTTAATAACACATATTCTTGTGTAGTAACGATAATTATAGTCAAGAATTGAAATGAAGTCTAGGTCATTCCATTAATTGAACTTTATACCATCATAAATGTATTTTTTTCAACCGATATTTGTATTTAACAAGTTTCAAACAATGGCAGAAAATTATTCTCTGTGTTACTTAACAAAGTTATTAATACTTTAATTATAAAACGGCAAAACATGAAAGAGAAAAGTGTCCAAATCTTCAAACACATTCAAATCAAACTTCTTTCGTCATTACAAATGTGATACATACCAGTTCGTGCTTCGGGAATGTCTACTGTTGACAGCTAAAGTGCAGAAGAAATCGAATGCACACTTATTAAATATAATGTTCTTTAATAGCAGCAGAATGATTAACAAAGTTGTTAATAATATAAGTCATATAATGACAGAACTTATAAAAATATTGTATTAATAAGTGCAAATAAACTTGTTAACTGGTTTTCAGATTGGAGGTTATATGCTACTGTTTTTCTAGGGATTCTCTTGTGTTTATCTGCAATACCAGATATAGATGATACGAATTAAGCATTGCTATTAACTTAAATTGTATTATAATTAACTCAACCTGTGTTAAAATTCTATGTTATGATATTCTAATTGATGGTTGTTTGATTAAGTTAATGCATGAATTGTTTTTTTAAAATAAATGTAATCGTATTTATTGGTTGCTTAGAACCAGTTCCGTTTGATTAAAAAGATTAAAAAATTTTCAGTTATCAATACATTATTTCATAATATTTTATTTGTAACATAGTCAGTTACACTTGATGTTTCTCCTTTTTTGCCTCTTGTGTTCAATCAGAATATGCTACCCAAGACAACAAGGGTGAAGTTTTGAAGATTATTCTGAACCCTTCTTTTATTGTGGCAATGATGAATACCTAAGCAGCCGTCGTTATCCTGAGTTTTAATGGGCCTCACGTCAGACAGGTACGTTAAAGTCAGTTGTTTTTTTGTGTTCCATGAATTACTTGACACCATAGTTTAGACATCATGCTGAAAATATCAAACAGTCAAGCCGTATAACAATTTTGGTTTACATTATAATCAGTTAGATTTTATTTTTTCTATCGCAATTTTAAATTTTCCAATGACGTAGCAAGTAAATTAATGATTATTTGAACTAAGCACTTCTTGAGTCAAAATAGCTGTAAACTAACTGCTCGTTTGTCTGTTTTTCTTGCGAAACGTTACACATTAAGCTACTTGCGATAGGCGACCGAAAATATTCGAGTCTGGAATTTCTTTACAATTTTGCATTAAAATATAAAAGTGAAAAATAAATAGTTGGAATTTGTAAACTTGTTTTCAACGTTAATAGAGAAAAAAATTAATTCACTATTCACAAAATATATTTTGATGACAAATGCGTCTACCATTGTAATATCAAAATAAAATATAAACATTTAATATTTTTATAACTGGATAAATGTGGAAAATGAATAGAACAATCAAATCCAATTACATTTCCATGACTCAAGAAATCAAATAGTATATTATTCAATATGAGTTTTATCATTTTTTGAAGCATTGTGTGATTACTTCGTTCAGTTTAGTCTAGCACCATCGGTTGTTGAAGTGATATTTATTGTGTCTGGTGTAATGTATTTGATTGGATCTCTTGTTTGGGGATATATTTGTGACAAAAGTGTGAGTATATCAGATTCAATTGATTAATATACTTATACTCGTATATCTCTTTTATAAATATGAATTATTGTACTTAAATTAAAAAGTAACCATGATGTTTAAATAAAATGCGAAAACATTTCAATTTCGATAAATATTCAAATTTATTTCTCATAAAATAAATTTACAAACTGACATCCAATCAAAATAAAAGTACAATTTGCAATAAACCTCCGCTGAATTAAACAGGCATGCTCTGAACTCATCTTATTGTTTTTCAGCTACATTCTTGCTTTCCATTTTATATGAAAAACAATATTTGCATAACGAGTTTATTATTAATTGGGCCTGCATCTTTTTTCTTCTAAAAATGTAAGTTTTATCTCATATTATACATCATGTGTTTTTATATCTCTGATTGTTTTCTTCTATTTCCAAACTTATTTTTTCTCTAAGTAGACCAGGAAGTACATTTAGAGGTTTAGATATATCTCTAGTTCTAAGTTCCACTAACTGATTTTCTATCGTTAAGACAAGCTCTTTATTATTTACGTTGCACATTCGTTAGTTTTGTAGTGGAAGATGTATGAAGAAACTTCCTTTAGATACATCTGAGCTTATCCTTAACTAATCTTTTGAGAAAGAACGTAAGTAAAGAAATGAAAAGTAATTTAGTGAATGTATTGTAATATATTTTACAAAATTATCACGTAGTAACAATATAGAAATTTGTTTGTAGTTGAGCGAAAAGCTACACAAGAGCTATCTGTTTTTTCGTTCCAATTCCGCAGACATACTTCTGGGTCCATGGGTGAGGAAAAAGTAGAAATAATACACTATTTTTAATCAATCATTTTTATATCTTTCAACATGAATAAACTGTTCATAACTTCCTTTTCAAAAACTAATTATTCATCAACTGATAACTAACATTCAGAAATTTCAAGTCATATATCTTTTTCTAACTGTATTTGGTGCGTTAAACACAACAAACGTTGGCTGAGGTTGACAACAATCACAAAACTTGATGAAAGGTGTCATCAGTTTCAAAGATTTATCAGGTATTTCTGGATATGAATATGCTGTCACACAGTTTATGTTTAACCAACTGAGAAATATTGTTATACATTTCTTGTTTAATTACTAACCAAAAACAATAAAGTTTTTTAGCCGTGTTTTGACCTTTTAGTTTGTTATATTAGCCTACATAATCTCGGTGATATTCGTAACAGAATAGTATGCTCTTCTAATTGTTGCATAAGAATCTCTCGTGCCAGAATATTATTCCACCATAACTTCAACTGATATCTTCCTGTATCACAGGCATCAATGGATGACAAAATCCCGAAAAATATATTGATCCCCAACTAATGTTTAACGGTCATCTAAACTATTGTTTGTGTACAATTTGAACTTTCTTACATCTTTAAAAAGCACGTTTCCATCTCTATTTCTATTACTGTTTGTAATTCGTCTCTCTTTATCATAACATACTTTAGAAGGTTCATTTACAGGTTTAGATATATCTCTAGCTCTATGTTCCACTAACTGATTTTCTATCATTTCTCAAAAATAGAGTGAACATATCGTATTTATTCATTACTACAATCTTCTGAAATACCGTTTGAGAACTAAAGTAGGAGGAAAACACATTTCTTTACTGAAAATTGTTACATTCTACTACAAGACAATTTTGTTCCCTTCTGTTTTTTATAATTTTCGTATCATTTAACAAAAGTTATTATCTGCTATTGTTCTTATTAGTTCATCATAACTCACTGCAAGGTAACGATCATAATGGAGCCACATCTAAACGATAACTTACATAATTAAAAACAATCGAGTATGACAAGATCAACTCATAGTGGTAGGCATATTTACTTTAACTAACTATATTTATCCACGTATTACTATTACACACACATTTGCAACTCATTGCTCTTACAGGTCAAAACTCTAGCGTCAGGCTAAGAATATAGAGGAAATAAAAGACAATAATACTCTTATGATTAAGTTAATATGTGAAGCTCCAACGTACATTTATATATATTTAATATAATTAGTCTACTTTGATAATTTTAAATCAATGAAATAAAATAACTTATAATTGATTTTCATGTTTTTAATATATTATACTTCGAAAGTTTCTAATTCTTAAAAAATATATACTTTTAACATTTTAATAGTGTGACTGCTAAAATTGCTGTTATTCAAATTAAACTCGAAAATTTAATTTCTTTCAAAGTTTCGTAAATATGACATAAGCTTATAAAAGGAATGGCATTTATATATATATATATAATCTTACTGTGTGCATAAGAAATATATGAAATCGTCATATAAATGTTTGTGAAGTTACTTCTTTTATTGGAATCTCTAAAGTTCTAGATTAGATTTTGGCTTGAATGATTACCACGTATTGTCCATTAATTTATGGAAAATATATAAGTTATATTTTTCCTTTTTCCAGATCTTGTGTATTTAAAGATGATATCTCGACCTTAACTATTGTTTCTGGTCTTTTTAACAGTGCAATTTGTCTTGGGTAAGTTTTGTTACAAATAAGAAATATAACTAAGTCTTTTCAATTTAAATAATTCGTTTCATCTTTTCGAATTTAGTGTTTGAAAGTTTTACGTAATTTGTACTTTTTTTTATCCAGCTGTTTTATTGGACCATCTCTACGGAAGCGCTTGTGGAGCGATTGGGTTATGAAAATAGAACAATGGTTCTACTCGAATTTGAATTGGCTACAGTAAGATTACCTGTTTCTTTCAGCAAGAAATAAGTCAATTGTTATAGATTACCGCTCAAGACAAATATAGCAAACTTATAAATCACTGTATGCTTCAAATACTTTCACAAAGAATAGTGAATGGTCATAATTCATCGAATAATATATGCATTACTGAATTCTGAATACTCCGATTCATAAAATAATTCGTTAGGAAGTAAATTTTATATGTATATGTAACAAGTAAGAAGTTTAAAGTAATTTCCATCACTCTATAATATTCTTTAGATGGCAATAACTGTCCCATGTGTACCGTGGAAAAAACTTGCCAAAGTTGTCAAAGAAACGCAAGAATTGTAACTCACTTCGTGAAACGGTTCTTCAGTAGTACGATTCTCTGTATATAAGATCCCAATGTTTTACTTGTATTATCATACAAGTATGATAATGTAACATATATTTTGAACAAGTAAACGAATGTGCAACAAATTCATTACTTTATAGAGATAAGTTTGATATTACAAACAGTATATGGTTCTCTTCTTGTCACAAGTCCGTTTAAGTTTATTCAATTTCTTTAAACTTTCCGTTAATAAGCCTCACTACATTTCCACATTTCTGTGGTACTGGTATTCTCTTTTCAATTTATTTATAATTGCAGTGAGATTTACCACTGTAGTACACTGTTATTTAAGCAACCCTTTTGTTTCCTTTCTTCAAAATAGCATTTGTTCTTTTTGCAAAAGTACCCTCATGATAATTCAAATGCATTGAAATCACGCTCTGATGGAAACAGTTTCTTCCTTTCCTACTCTTTGTGTTATTCTCTAACATATTATTCGTTAACCTTATAATTATCGTGAGGATCACTTCTATCGTAGGTTACCTCACGCCGAACGTTTCTTTGTCAATAGTTTTACTATCTCTGCTCATATTTGTTTCTGTCTGCTGTTTTGCGTTCATCTTATTATATTTATATTTTCTTCGCTTTATTCTCAACATCTATGAATAACAAAAACGACTTTCATTTATCCATACAGTATATAACACCCATTACTAATTCCTACAGTCTCTTATATTATGAGAATAATACATTTACCCGAGTCCCAAACAATTAAAGATTAAATAATCTTGCAAGTAGTGCAAATTATAGTGATAGAATGAAATGTGAAAGGAAAGAAAAAGAAAAGGTTGATCTACTACTGGAAAGGTCTTTATTAGATTGTGCTATGTTAAAAAAAGCTAAATACTAACCTTAATAACTCGTCAGATTGCGAATTAGTCAATAAAGTAATGACTGAAAGTTATTATTTTCCCATTGAGAGCAACTTTTACTTTACATTAAAAAGACAAATAATAAAACACAAATTTTCTGAATGATAATACTGCAAAAAATAGCAGAACGAAATTAGTACATATCCTCCACTAAAATTAGAATGTTTGAAGTTATAGTCAACAAAGGTTTGAATATTTTTGAAATTACGAATATATATAATGTAAAAAAATGAAATATTAAAGTGGCGCTTAATTATTGTTTGATAATACATTATAGGTAATTTCTTTATTGTTCTAATATTATCTTAAAAATTACCCCAACATTCCAATAAACCAAACTGAAGCTAAAATTTTATTGTTAATTCATTAAACATTTTTTTGTACTCTGATACTTGCAAAAATATATTGCATAATATAGAATGCTTGTTTTTACAAGTTTCAACCGTATTAATTTTCTATAAAATATTACAGATATCGGTAGCTGTATATTACATTTTATGTACTAATTGTAGTTTAGACGAACAATTTAAATATGTAAAATAATTTTAAAATTTTCTTAAATTGAGATATTAAACATTTAAGCATACAAAATCTATTAAGCTAATGTAAATTAATAAAATATGCAACTCTTGAAAATCGATTAAACTAATAATATAAAATATCAGTAAGTTGAATTTTATAATAAAATTTATTTTCTGGCCTCCCTTTTGTAATCTGAGGGTCGCGGGTTCGCATTCCCGTTGCGCCAAACACTCTCGCCCTTTCAGCCGTGGGGGCGTTATAACGTGACGGCCATTCCTACTATTTGTTGGTAAAAGAGTAGCCCAAGAGTTGACGGTGGATGGTGATGACTAGCCGCCTTCCCTCTAGTCCTACACTGCTAAATTAAGGACGGCTAGCACAGATAGCCCTCAAGTAGCTTTGTCCGAAATTAAAAAATAAATAAGTTATAAGACGTAAATGTCTTTATTGATTTTTCTTATTGTTTACTTTATCTTTGGACATTTTATTAAAGAAGTAAAACAATGAACTTTACCATATTTTTACAGTTAAGCCATAATTAATTTTCTTTATTTGACGAACTTGTTAAGATCTTCTCTATTTCAGCTGTTTTCTGAATGATGACTGGTGAAATACTTTTCTATAAAAATATACTCTAATAACACATAATTATCATTTCAGTTTTTGATATTTTAATTCAATATAAAATAAACCAGTATTCTTACTGTTTTGCCCCCAGTGGCTCAGCGGTATGTCTGCGGACTTACACGCTAAAATTCGGGTTTCGATACCCGTGGTGGGCAGAGCACAGATAGCCCATTGTGTAGCTTTGTGATTATTTCAAAACAACAACAACAATTTCTTCTTGTAACTTCAGAAATAAAATTAATAAAGAACTTGCAAAAGCAATTACCATTGTTGTCGATTAGCATTGTAATGTATTCTATCTATAACCTAATTCAACACCTTGTCAGACTGTAAAAAAAGATTTCTCGTGGTATATACGTAAAGACTGTCCGTCTAAACTAAAGAAAGCTTCATTTACAATTATTACGTTCAATGCCTTCCATTGATATAGCGCTAAGTTTGCGAGCATTCACAACTAGAAATAGGGTTTAGATACCTGTAGTTAGGAAAAAAAATGCACCCCATTATGTAGTTTCTGATAACCTAAAACTTAACAAACGAAAAAATCACACTCAAACAATTTATCCGTGTTTTAAGGCTACTTGCACTTCTTTAAATAAATTCACTTTTTTTAATTGCAAAAGTCAATAAAACCACCTTTCTATTGTTAGACGTACATTCCTCACATTTGAAAATGCCTTTTTCGAGCCACTTCAATTTATGTTGTTTAGGCTTCTAAAATTTTTTTCTAAGACAATCTATTTGTACCATTTTTACTGCAAAAATGGACGTTTGATTCCTGATAGGAGAAATGAGTAAGTATTTTTATGAGCCTGACCTCCACCACGTATTTCACAATTATACAATTATACTAAACATTCTAAAACTTACATAACAGCTAGGAAGTGAAATGTGCAGTTTTGTAACATGTACAAATTAAAACTGTTGGATTGCGACATCTACTAATGATTCAGTTTCAAACCACTACAGAATTAAAGAATATGTACACTACTAGTTCATCTGCTGATGATTCAGATTCAAACTATTATTGGGTAAGAAGAGTTTTGTTGCTGTGTTTATTTCGTTTCTAGTAAGTTGAGTTTTTTGTTTCCCTCAGTCTCACGGAATGTATAATCCAATATGGGTGATTTTTCTGTGCATTTCTGTTTTTAATATTGTACTGTTTCTAGTTATCGTGAAGTCAAAAAGAAGATGTATGTAACAAAACGTTGTTAAATTAATTAACGCTGGCCATGAAGTTTTAAATATATTTATCTTGTCAACTGGAGTTGTATCAAACTCCTGTTTACTTCATTACTTATTAATACTTATTTTACGTTCTTTATATCAAGATTAACGAACCAACTCATGACACACAATTTTCACTAATTATAATATTCTGAAGTACACCACTGGTACAGTGTTAAGTCTTAGGATTTACAACGATAAAATCAGGGGCTTTATTCCACTCGGTAAGCTCACCAAATAGTCTGATGTGGCTTTACTATAAGAAAACAAACACAAACACACTATACTGAAAATTTATGTGATAAACCGATCACATAAACTTACTTTTATCTATATTTTATTATTTTAATACAATGTCTTATTGTATCGTTTTATCATTTCAAAAAAATTAAAATATATATAAAGATAAAAAATAAACTGTTATTATTATTTAAAGAGTTTTAGTGCTGGTGAAAACAGTCTCACTACTATAGTGTACCAATAGTGTTGAGGGTACTGTTACAGTAAACAGTGAGATTAAATTAATATAGCATTTCTAATTAACTGAATAGCTTAAATTTCAGATAAACTAATTCTGTCCTAGTTTCAAACAATGAAATTAACCTGTAGGCCATTTAGTCAACAACCTATAATATTAAAATATAAATATCGCAAGTTTATCCTATCTGTTAATAATGTGGTATTCTTGAAGAAATATGATACTGTATATACAATTCTAACAAGCTTATATACCAGTCAACTCACAGAAAATGTTTACACGTAATTAAAACAACGCAAGTTCAACAGCAATCACATATACTCTTCAAAAAAGAAACGCAAAAGGGATATTTTTATTTTAAAGAGAAATATGTGTAATAACGTTACGAGCTCAGACTATGCAAACTTACACGTGTTAAGGCACTGATTGTCAGACCAAAATGACAATAAAAGTTGTGTACTTTGAAAACGGAGGAAAACATTTGATTTTTCGCCAAAACGCATGCGTATCCAATGTGTGTCTAATAAATTTGTTTGAGAGATCTGCATGTTCTGCAAGTGCAACATGTGCAAAATCCCTATAAAAATGAAGGGTTTTCGGTTTCCATAGCTCAGTGTTCAGCCACCGACACGCAATACAGTTACGCCAAGACTGACTAAAGCACAACGCAACAACGCCATTGTTCGCTTGGAAGCAAACGAATCTCGATCAGATGTTGCCAAGGCTGTGAATGTCCACCCAAGTACCATCACAAGACTATGGAATTGTCACCATAAACATGGATCAACTTGTGACCGTCCACGATCTGACAGACCTCGTGTGACCACGCCTGCACAAGATCGCTACATCCGGTTACGTCACCTTCGGGATAGGACTACCACTGCGACGTCTACTGCTTCAACCATACCATGAATACGTAGGATTTCCCATCAGACCGTACGCAACCGTCGACAAGATTTTTAGGCCCCATGTGCAACCCATCATGGTGAACGTCGACGACGTTTTTCAACATGACAACGCCCGTTTTCAAACAATCCGACTCACCACTGTCTTCTATAGACACCACAACATCAACGTTCTTCCCTGGCCCTCCAGATCACCAGATTTAAACCCCATCTAACATCTTTGGGATGAGTTGGACCGACGTCTGCGACGGCGACAACCTCAACCGCAGACTCTACCTCAGTTTGCAGCAGCTTTGCAGGCTGAGTGGACAACCATTCTACAGGATGTGATTCGTCATCTCATCGCTTCCATGGGCAGGAGATGTCAAGCAGTTATTGGTGCTCACGGGGGACATACTCGTTATTGACGTTGAGTGACGTTAAACTTCAACTAGTGAGCGTGGAATTCGCCTTTGCAGACTTTGGATGTTCAGCAGTAAATGTGCAAAGTCTCACCTATGTCATACAGAACTACCTTGAATAAACTTGTTAACAATTTGTCTCATATTTTGCCTTTTACGTTTCTTTTTTTGAAGAGTATATATTAAGGGAATAACTTGGTCATAAGCTTAATCTAAAACAATTAAAATCATAGCAAAGTTTATTTATAAACGACCTTTGCAGTTTGTTTTCCATTTACAAAAAATAAAGATTTTGAAGCAGTTCAAATCGTGAACAATATCTTACTGGCCATGTGGAAAACATGGTTCTTTAAAAAAGAAAACAACACCATTGACTTTGAATCCCTTAAAAACATAAAACATTTCAACCTTTCGAGGTTGTTTGATATTTATCTCATAAACTGGGAGTAAATATCCAAGACACTTTAGAAAATACAAATTGAGTTAAATTCAATTTCCCCTTCTTTGGACATTATATAAAGCTCATTATGTTAACATAATTTCACTTCAGATCAGCACAATTGTCTCAGAAGAAATAGGGTGCAAACAAACACATTTCATTTTCTTATATTCTTAAAAATATTTTGTTAGATTTACGATTCCTATTGTTGGTACTAACAACAATGAATATGTGATTGAAACAATTTAGCATTAACTACTCTGAACTAAAGGATAGACTGTTTTATTTATTTGTTTGTACGTAATTTCGTGAAAAACTACACGAAGGCTATCTGCGCTAACATCCCTAATTCAGCAGGATCATAAGGAAGGCAGCTAGTCATCACCACCCACCGCAAATTCTTTGATGAAAAAGGGTTTCGTACCAGTGACCTTTAAACTGAGAATTGATCACCCTAACCATTTGTCCATGTCTGATTAAACAGTTTTGTATTGTTACCAATAAGCATCACGGGCGTAGTCAGGAAATATTTGTCTCTGAGACAAAGATATGAAACCTATAAGTTAGAAACCGTTTCGGTTTTTTTGGCAATATTAAGCGTAAATTTCTATTTATTCTTATGCGATTTTAATAAATAGCCAAGCTTTCCTAATTTTTAAAATAAATGGCTTTTCTTGTGATCTTATACTAAAACTTGAATATAATACTCTTTTACACCGCTATCCTTCTACCAAGAACATAAAAAATCATCGGATTTTTACAAATTGCATGCCTAATAATGAATGACCGATTAGGATCTTTACCAGTTTGCCACGAAATAGCTCTATCCATTGTAAGCCCAATAGCCAAGTCTTTCGACCCTGATCAGGATCTGAGTGTATTTCGGGCAATCTAAACTTTTCTCTTCTTCCAGCTTTGATATTTTTGTTGTCCGTTCAAGCCAGCACTATTAAAAGCTAACCATCATATCAGTGATGAATCTGTAGTGACGAAAATTCACTAACATAATTACATTACCCATCTCAGAGCTTTATACAGCTGTAAGTCCGCCGATATACCACATTACAGACATGGTGTCATATATTCTAGTGTTTGTTCAATTGGTGATGTAATTCATATGTATTCTGATTACGTAATCTGTTTAAAGAATTACTTTCAAAACTTGTAATGGTAATGAGTTTTAAGTGTCTTGTTCGAAAACCGTATTTACCGTACACTTAACTTCAATTTCCTAATTGTACATCGTGAGTACACTAACAGCAGGGAGTAGATTGATGTACTTACAATACATATTTTAAGGGAAAGAAACTGAGATTAATTTCCTGCATATGTGATTTAGTGCACATACTATTTCGTTTTCTTTTTAAAGTAAGTGACCAATGTATTTAAAAGTTTGTCTGTTAGTGTCGCTAAGATTCGCATAATTGTGCGAGAAACTAAACTTCTTGTGAATGAAACGTAAAATGCTGCACAGTGAAATGAGTTTTATACAGTTTGTAACTTATTTTTAATTATGTGTAATGTAATATTAACCTTGTACATCTACATTATTTTTATAGTTTTAATATGTTTTTCGGTGAAGTGCGTGCCTATGTTATTTTCATTTAAACTCTTAACGTACTTATCGCCCTTCCAGATCTTGTTGTTTTTTTTCCTTAGTTCACTTCCATTGCGTTTTCCATGTTAGCTTAGAGTCTGAAAGAAGACCT
Organism: Carcinoscorpius rotundicauda; assembly: GCA_011833715.1. Lineage (NCBI taxonomy): Eukaryota > Metazoa > Arthropoda > Merostomata > Xiphosura > Limulidae > Carcinoscorpius > Carcinoscorpius rotundicauda. The sequence goes on along the minus strand of CM022395.1, from coordinate 38,387,394 downwards.
GAAAATGTTGTATTCGTAGCAGTCTGGGGTTCTTTGTGAGTAAATCTGGAGTTCATTTAATTTTGAGTATATGAATACCAGTATTTTTGTTATATTACATTTTATTATCGTTTTTTCGTAGTTTGCAGCTTTAATCGTGGGCGATAAACCTATTGCTACTTCATCTCTAATTTAACAAGACAGTTATTAGTGCACCACTTGCATACACGATAAAAAATATGTGATTAATTATCCCTCCCTTAGGTGGTAAATACACTGAGAAGGTGACCTCTTCATTTACTTGACGTTTCCTTATTGTCTAAACAGTTGGACAATCAGCAATGATCCCTCGTAGTAGTTCCATCTAAAACACCTCACCGAAATCTTTCTCCAGATCGAGTAAGCAAGCGACCGTGTACCTTTTATTATTGAATCATTTTTGTATTTTATGTTTTTATATTTTACACAAAGATACACGTGGTCTATCTGCACTAGCCTTCCCTAGTTTAGCAGTGTAAAACAACGGGAATGGTAGCTAGTCACCACCACCAACTCTTGGGTTACTCTTTGATCACAAATAGTGGGATTATTACTGTTTCAAATAACAGATAATTTGAATTTAGAATTTAACTAAACATTAATATGTATTAAATATATGGTATTTCCCAACAATATTGATACAAAATATTTTTACCAGAAATATATTCTAATACACGTAACAAAAACAAAGAATTTATAACAGTGGTTATTACTAATTAGTTACTACAAATGATGGCTTATCTACAACAGTTTTACAAACAATACAGAGTCTTATATTTGGTCTAGAACTGAATATTTTATCGGTGATCCAAGTTGTCGAAGAATAAATTAAATCTGAGATGATATTGTTACACCATGCATAAGGTACCTAGTTCGATTCGCCTTACACTAGTTAAAGTTCACTTCTTACCGGATATTTAACGTCTTCGTGGAAATGACAACGTCCGTAGAAATTCACTAAAATTTAACGGTTTGTAATGTTTGGTATCTATAAACGTTCCTGGTCCAATTCTGCAATTATATCTTCCATGACGTATAGCACAATAACTGTAGCTGTTTAACAGTGTTACTCTTCTCTCTTGGCATATTTGTTTTTTTAACAAATCACGCGACAATTCAGAACGTTCGCTAAAATTCGCGTGGCAGCAATGCTGTCAATAACCGGATTTATATACACACCTATAACTTTGTTGATTCTTGCGCTCAAGAATCTTCTACAAATTTCTAGAAGTGGCACGACTTGTGCAATACACAGCCAGGAATATACATCACATGAAGAAAAGAAAAAGAAATCTATAATGAAACAAGAGTAGGTTCTAAAATAACAGAATAACGGTAAATCCCTTACTGAAACAAGTTCGTAATTCTGTAAAACCCTTAAAGGAAAAGTTTGTAATTGGTAGACTTTTAGAGAACCAGTTCTCTATTCTGTGGCCTGATTGTTAGGTGCTAAGTTTGTAGGCTAATGTAATCACTAAAAGATCAATTTGTTCTTCAGTTAGGCTGATATGCGATTGACTTATAGTTCATTAGGTCTGAATAGACGACATGATAAGTTCGTAAACCAATAGAACTCTTGTATGATAAACTTCTAGTTCAGTGAAACTGTCCTGGATTAACTGTAATTCAATGCAATTTTTCGGCTGTAAGTAAATAGTTTTGTTGAAATGTCAGATGACTAGTCTCTAAGTACCGTCAGAGGAAAAACATATAGTTTAGTGGAACAGTTACGGATCATTTCGTGATTTTATAAAACTATCAATAGAATTTGTATCTTAAACTTACCATTAACGGATTAATTCTTCTTTCAATAAATACGTTTTACATGCATCAAAATTAACTGCTAGTTTTGACTGTCATGTGGAATTTTATAATGATTTTTTTCAGACCACTAATTTATTTTTTTTCTGAAGTACAACAAGAAAATTTTAAACTGAGATGTTGAATTACATGTTGAGAATTATGGTGCAAGAAAAGTTTAGTTTTCCTCAAGATTAAAATGGTTGTTTTTAATTTTCGACAAAGCTACACAAGAACTATCTGCGCTAACCGTCACTAATTTAACAAAGTAAGACTAGAAGAAAACAGATAGTTGTTATCATTTACGACCAATTCTTGGACTACTCTTTTGCCCCCTAAAAGGGAGATTTACAGTTGCATTATGACCCTCTCCCCAAGAGAGCATGTTTGGTGTGATAGGGATCCGAACCCGGACAGAAGAATTACTTGAATATTTTGTGTCTTCGAAACACACAACCGTTTCGTTTACGAGCTATGATGTCGTGTAACTATTTGGTCTTTCGTACGTACTATTGTCAGAAACATTTTAATATTTTTACAGTATTTATTCTTTGGGTATGTATTTTTACAAATGAAAAAAATAGTTTTTATATTTGGCTTTGTGATAGTTAAGAGACTTAAATGGGTTAAACCTGAGATAAGTCAATGTCACTAACTGCTGATAAAGATGTCATATAAATACACATTTATTCATTTGTAAATTAAAAAAATTGAAAAGTTTTTCAACTGTATTAATTAACTTTTGGAGGTTTTACACTTTTGTCAAAAACTTTTGTGGTTTATTGTTTACCCTGCCATATTGGATGCCAAGTGCTTACACTTAAATTGAGAAGTGTCTATTAATATCGTATAACCTGACACGGTAAACCATTTCAGCGATATGTAACAACAGAAGATTTTGTGAAGTTTTACATCCTGTCAGAAATGAAGACATCGGCTTTAGGAAAAGATAGGAATCTGAAACTATACCGTACTGGTTCTTGAGAGAAGACTTGGAGTTCTCTGGTTTGGAGTCAAATATGATGGCGATGTTTAATAAATTTATTAATTATGTTATCATATTTTATAATAAGACCAAACATAAATACTTAAAAAACTGTTTTTCCTGATGGAAAATACTTTGCTGGGAATAGGAAAACGGTGAAAAATATTAGACTGCTAGCTTAACTAGTTATAAACAAATTAACAACAGGACAAATAAATTATTTACTATTGAAAGTTCCTGGTTAACCATGAAATCACAAAGTATTTAAAAAACTCTCTGTTAGGAAGGAAGTGGCCTGTAACAGAAGATTTTACTGGAGTGTGGCTCGGTTCATAAAACTCGTCTTTTTACAATGTTCAGAGGTAAACTGTATATAATTTTGAATTATATCAATCTGTGCAATGTTTTTTCATGTTTTACTATTTTCTGCCATTTCAATACTGTAATCTAAAACACCGTTGTTTTTTTGCTTCTATGAATTTTACACTTTTTTAAATATGGACATATATGAGTTATTCCTCATAATTCTTTTTCCTTTGCGGTTTCCCAAAGTTCCATGAAGGAGATCAAGGTTCAAAGTGGTATCTTGTATTTGCTGGATCCCTTGAAGTTCTCACATTGTAGTCCAACAGATTTCAGGTGCGTCTTCCACACTGTGTATAGATTCGTCTTTGAGAAACGTAAACCACAACCACAAATAAGTTAAATATTATAGTCGTTCTAAGGTATCTTCCATTATTACATTATTATTTTCCTGTTTAAAAGACTCATCTTAGCGTTACATGAATATTGTTTTTAAATACATAAATAACTAAAGTTTGTTAGCACCAAAAATACAAATAACTGCAACGGGTAACAATAAAAACGTAAACTTATCCTTCGAGGCAATAAGAACAAAATATCGTGTTTGAAGCGCATACATTCAGCTCCACATTGCTAGACACCATTGCATTATTCTACCAAACCACTGGATAATAGTATTTTTCATATTAACACACTGGACCAGCAACGTTAAATATAAAAACCGGCGAACCTTATGCTTCTTTGACATTACAACTTAAGACGATCACGGTTAGGTATCTCTGAGGTTGACACTTTGACTTATCGATCACAAGTCAGGAAATTACGTTCACTTAGTTTTCTAGCAGTAAAGTCCAATCATTCACTTGCATCCAGTACTTCTCAGTTATACTATTGTTTCAGTTACTTGGAGTTTTCTTTATAATTCTTAAATTATTTTGAAGTATTACTTTTAATATCTACTGAAAAACTAATAAAATTAATATCTCCTCTTAAAAACATTCGTTTGACAAAGATAAAAACATATTTACACCTATCTATCGGAGTTTCGTCATAGTTGAATATTGATAGAGGGGACAGTGCTAGCGTTAATGCAATCACGACCTTGACTATTATCATTATTATTTTATTTACTATTGCAAAACGTACAGTATACTTTTCGTCCTTCATTGTAATGAAAAGATCTCCAGTATAAAGAAGAGATCTCCAGTTAGTATTTTCACCTATATTAAATATATCGACCTCGTTATAAATTCGACACACATAATGTGCTGTCATACAGAGCCTTCCAAATACAAGTAAAATTGTGGCTTTTAACCCCCTACGGATTTAATCAAGAATTCAGTTAAGTTTTCCAAAGAGCACAAAATTACCGAATGAAGAATATTAGAGGCCAATATAGTTTCCGAAATCAAAATACTACCTACAGTCATTCTCTTCTCAGCATAAGAAAACCATAACTGTTACGTACTGTCAGTTTAATGTTTTTGTAAAGCCATAACCTATGCTACATTAATAAAATATATCCAGTTAATGAATACTGTTCATAAACGACAGTTATCAATACTTCTAGAGCTTTTGGGTTAAACAGTGAATACGGCGAGAATAGCAGATGTGAGGATCATAAGTTGGTTGAGATTGATTCTGATGGAAATTGACATATGGATGAAGTTGTTTTTTGTGTTTTTGGCAAACGACAATATTTGCATACATATAATTTCCAGGCATGTCAGTTACTTTTGATTTCGACATTTTATCCATCCATATATTCATCTCGTGAACCATAACAATTTGTAAGTGAAATTGTTATATGTTTAAATCTGCTAACCAAAATCTGGAGTGTTCTGTTTGCTTGATCAACAATTTTACTTCTTCTCTATGACGTTTTTCAAGATGCTAGTTTAATAACTTCAAGCCGTAAATTAAATTGCGTCTCACTTTATGTTACATACTTCGTTTGTTCTTGACAGACATAGAGAACTGATATCTTTCTTCACTTCCACCAGTGTTTACTTTGTTACGCATCATAAAATTAGTTTTGTGCCTGGATCTTTCAAAAATATTTCGGTAAACGAAAACAGAAAATACATTTTTAACTTAGGTTTTTTTTGTAATATATTTATTCATTTGTTTTACTGTTTTTGAAACAATCCTTTATTCGCCCTTTTTGTACTTTTGAAAGTGGTTTCCAAGTGTCTCTGGAAAGATGTTAATAATTTTTTCGTGTGAACCTTCGTTATTATTGCACATTAAATAGAATTTAGTAATTTCATCGAAATTTACTTCATTTGTTAAAGACTAATTATTCTTTTGTTGAAAATTTCTTGTCGCTGAAACATTAACGTTGAACTTATATGAAAAGATTAAAATCTGACTTGGCATTAGAGTTTCGACGAGATAAATTTATTTTTCTTATAGCTCATGATGTCTGCTTTATCTTGTTCTTGTTCATCTGGCGACTCCAGAGCAAAGCCTTTCTTATCTTCAGTTCAAAAACAGACGTAATTTTCATACATAAGCGGAGAAGATAACAGGAAAATATTTTCTTTCGATAAGTTGAAAATACTGTACTTCTAGTGCAACCAGTGTAGTAAATGAAGGAATATGTAGCCCAATAATTTTCTTGGTATTAATACATTATGATACACAATGGTTGAATTATTGCTTCCGAAAAAGATGATATATATAGCGAATTCTTAACAGCTGCAATTGTACAGCAAGTCACGGATTTGAAATGAATATTTACTAAGTTCAGGCTGTAGAAAACAAAATCCCGACGCTGTTGCAAAAAAGAATCTGATGAAGAGTCTTCATTCTGCTGTTCTCCGCCATCAGATGGTTCTGATTGTTCTGGAGATCCGTGTGAATTATGAGAGGACGTCTTTTCCTTATTCGATTTTCTGTCAACTAAAAAATAAGAAGTCCTTTCTCTTTCCCGCTTGACATTCACACGAACTGTACATTGAACTCGTATGAATAATTCTTCAGTAAAATATAGACATATTCAGTAACTTTATAATATAAATCCAAACCTATATATTTTAAATAAATCAATAAAAGTTAAATCTGAGCAATACCAAAATGGTTATAATTGCAACTGGAATACATTTTATGCGGAACGTTTCAAAAAGTCAATAATATCCGCATATACTGATTCACATTAGTTGTTATTAACAAACGCACCAAAGAACAACAACACGTCTTTCTTTAGCTTTGCACTTAATTCCAATCAATTAAACACTAAACACACTGAAACGTTCTAAAATATCTACATGATTTTAATACTTTAATGTATAAAGGTAATTACCACAGTTAGAAATGCATTAACCTCTTCCATTATCAACATTAAAAACAAATATCACGTGATGAAATTACTCTGAAAACACAAAATGTTTTCACTAAACCCATACCGTCACATGTGTAGCTGGAAAAATTTCAAATATCTAAATACAGATTCTACACTGGATAACACATATCTATGTAACTTTGTTGTATGCCCATGTAAATAATTCTCAGGGTGTGGGTGAGTCTTCACGTTCGAGGTTCAACAGGTCGATGTAGGGGGCACGTATAAAATTTTCAATTTTGCATTTTGCGTAAAATAGTTTTTACCACTATTTCACCCCGTGCAGGTGCAGGAAGACTGTCACCAAATTTAGTACAGAGGGTCATTCGGCCCATGAGAAGATATTTTCAAATTTTCACTCTTGCGTTTTCAATATGTTACGTTTTTGAATTTTTTTCCGCCACATGTTGATCGATCTTTATCAAATTTTGTGTGTGTAAAGGTTGATTCGGTCCTGAACAAGATACATGTAAATTGTTGTTTTACATTTTAGGGAAGATTTTTTTCTTACAAATACATGAAAATCAAGAAACTTTTCATGTCCGAAGGAGGAGTACTCCAACTAGATATCAATAAATCATAACATGTGTGGCCCAAGAAATGGCTCAGTTAGTTTCAGTATTAAGTTATCTAATTTTCTGTACACACAGAAATATAAATCGCAAATATCAGTATGTCTGTCTATTTATCCATTATCTAACTACTCCTAGTTCACCAGATCTGTCTCCATTAAACGCTTTGAGTTGGTAGTTTGGAACAAAAACATGCTTTTATTTTTGACGTTAGTCTAAGTTAGATTCACAGATGACACCACGTTCTTACACAATAACAACAGCAAAAACAAACTCAGCTGAAGTTTCTGTTTCAAGAGGCACAAAGAAAAATGTTGTAATGAAGTAATGAAGTGTCATTTCTTTAGTTGTACACACTTCTGTTTTTGGTCCTTGACGTTTTAACTTTCACCCGTAAGACATTTCTCCAGTCAGAGATTTTCAATTAATTAATTGCATGAACGACGATGGACAAATATTAAGAGCTGGGTGTTGAAAGCGGGTAACAGAAAGCACAACTACAACCACTACTTTTTCCCACAGAGTCACTCTTACCATCACACGGTGTATACCACATCTTAAGTATATGCATAATAAGTTCCTATAGCTTACACAAAATTTTTGGTGAAGCAATAATGATTACTGTAGTAGTAGGTTATTGTAAATAAAAGGTGTGAAAGTTAGGACTATTGTGTTATTTAACATTGCATCCACCTTTAAATTTTTGAAAATTCACAATCGTTACAAAATACGAGGAACTCTGTTTGTATTTAATATAAAAGTAAAGTTTGTGAAACACATAAAATTATATTCTAAGAATTTCATTTTCAAATACAATATGAAATTTTAAAGTTTCATGCAAGAGCTTTTTTCTTTCTCTGTTAATTTCAAAACAATATTATTTGCATACAAATATTATTCTTTCTTAGGTGTAACATTTTTTCTTAGTGCCAGTTTTAGATTCCTTCGAGGTATTCAATGGTAATGTTTGAGTTTATGTGTTGTATATATGAATATCTTTTATCACTGGTATAATATAAAAATACACTTTATTATCATTAATACTTCACAGCCATATAATGCGATTCACATTTTGTTCTGAATTTTATGTGACTGATATTTAAATATATAATTAAGATTTCATGTAATCTAAATATAAGTCAGTTCTTGGCAAAAAAAAATTAAGATAAAACGAAACTATTCCTTCAGGAATACGCGAGAACAAGCTTAACCTCTTTGGAATCTAATATTTCAGGAAACAAAATGTTCAAACAACTGAAATATTGAAACTTTACTGTTATACCAATTGTAGAAATACAGAAAGTATGTATGATCAAGTTGAAAATTCTTTGACTCATCAATCACAATTTTATTATATAATAAGTCATGATTTCGGAAGCGAAAAGAATCCCTGGATTACTAAACGTCAGGCTATATTTTTTATCCCAAATTAGTTGCGCTTTCACCGGTCAAGCCAGTTATAACGCTTTTCTTTTCTTCTTCTCTGCAGATGTACCTGCGATTTTTTTCATTTCTTATTCAACTGATAAAGGTAAAGTTAACATCTCAAACAACTAAACCAAAAAAAAAAGTCGCACATGGTTAAGCTCGGATATAAACTAGAAATAGGGTGAAATGTAACAGAGAAAGGGAAGAATGTGCAGAATATATTCTACACAGCAGTAATGATAAGCAATCAATTATATTTAACCTCCAACAGTAAATCTCAAGTGTGGAGTAAAATTATAAAAAAGATAAATTCAAATTAGAATAGTCTTGAATAACAAACCTTGTATTTTAGCGTTATAAGTCTGTAAACTTCCTACCGTCACACTATAAAAGAAAATAATTTGTTTGATTGATGTTGTAGTTTTTGTAATTTTGCGAAAGCTACACGATAGCTGTCTGAGCCTGTCTTCTTTAAGTTAGCAATGTACGACTAGAAGGTAGGCAGCTAATTATCACTACCTACGACCAAATTTGGGCCACTCTTTTACCAAAGAATAGTTGGATTGACTAATCATTTGCTCACACCTTGCCATTGAGACAAAATAAAAGAAATATAACTGAACAATACAAGAAAAACAGAAAACCACAGCTAGGTTTTATAAAATAGTATGATATCATTAAATACACTAACAGTCACGTACTTGTATAAAGAGAATATTAAAACCTAAAAGGTCAATTTCATTAATTAATACTGTAAAATAAATTATATTTATCGATAAAAAATTATTAGAAACAGTTATAACTTAATTTTATTTAACTTACTTTTATAATGTGCACCTACTGCGTTCGTTTACTCGCGCAGTTCTACACAAAAGTAATCGGGAAACGCCGTGATTAACTTTCAAATGATAAACTAGAAGCAAGGCAGGTAAGCAACTTTATACACTGCCACATCTTGTCCACGATTTTTGTTGGGTTTTTTTTTTTGCTTTGTTGTCTGAATAAACATTTAAACATAATCCCGAATAAGAACATGCTGCTATTCTCGTTCATTTAACAACTTAACAATAATGTTGCATAAGCAAATAAACGATCTTTAAATATTTTTAAACTTATTCTCTCTTATTTGTAATTTTTAATACTCAGCTATAAAACTACTATCCATTAATTAAAATACTACCTGGTATTGTGATAGGTGTGGTGTTTTGAATAAGTTTTATTGGTTAAATCTGAAACAATTTTGGGGAAATATTCAAATGCTTCACTTTTGTTCAAATGTAAAAAAATTCGTGTTTACTTGCTTGAGATTGCTGATGATTGGTGCAATAGTTTCGAATTCCTGGGGTTTGATATTAACCAAAAAAACGTTTATTTTTTCAGCTTGTGAGGAAACAAGTGACACCAACACAGTATGGATTTCTTTTTAAAATGTCTTCCTTCATAACATTTTTACTTTCTTCAATTATTTTTAAAATAATGAGTACAAATTAAGCTCTAAAAAGTGCATAAATTGTTTAAGATTATTTTTTCTTTACTGTAAACTTCAAGGAAGTTTAATCGAAGACTAATTTCTATAGTAACAACAAATGCTAATTGTAGTCTGTCAGTAAAAGTAGATTTCGTAACAGCATATTAAACATTTTTACATGAAAAAGAAATATTATTGAAGTAAAAATTCAATTAGCTTAATTCTACAAAGTTTAGAATATTTTAACAAAACGATTTCAACATGAAAATCAAAAAATCACAATATAGCTAAAGCCATTATGATGTGTTCCGTATTGTAATTTACTTCGGATAAGTTTACGATTTATTATATTACGCTTGTTAGAACGTTATTATTTCAAAAAACCCGAAAATCTGAATTTGAATTTAGAAGTTAATTAACTCTTAATACGTATCAAATTTATGGCATTTGGAACAATATTTTCATTTCTAACAAAAATATATTTTAATACACAAACAAAATAAACAATATGATTTATAACAACGGTTATTACTTATAGTTATTAAAAATCATTGTTCATATACAATAATTGTATAAACTTACAGACAGTATTGATTGTTATATCCAGTATAAACTGAATATTTTATTGATGATCCTGGTTCATTATGACCAAATTAATTCTGCGTTTATACTGTCACACATCTCTAAAGCTACCCAGCAGGTTGATCTAAAGCCGCTGATAAGCTGACTTTCACCGATGAGGTACTTAATGTCATCGTAGAACGCCCGAATTAGTTCGCCAAAAAGCAACAGTTTGTAAGGCTCGAAATTTATAAACGTTCCTGGGCCAGTTCTGTAGTTCACCGATTAACACGCGTTAATTACAATTGTAACTTCCGAGGCCTATAGCGTTTTGACTGCAGCTGTTAACTCTGAGTTATGTCTTTATTGCTAAACTCTTCAATATTGTTGTGAATATAATATAATCTATGGCTAACTGAAATATAGATTCAACAGTATTATGAAAACTCATGGTTTGAGATCTTATCAATTTAAATTCTAATTAAATTCATTTTTGAGAAAATTAATATGAAAACTATTAAAATGATGCTGGTTAGTGATAAGTGACAGCTTCGAAGTTACATTTCTGTTTACAAACTAAAGTTAATTTGTAATTTTTAATATATCTTACACTTCATTTTGGGTTTTCTAAAACTAATATTTCTATTATCTTTAGCATGGCTTCCAGATGTACTTCGGTAAGTCTGTACACTTGTATCGCTAGAATCCGTAATTCGATACCCGTTGTTAAACATACATATAGCTTATTGTGAAGTTTCGTGTTCAACTTTAAAAATAATAGCATTGATAAAGACAACTTTTTTTAAATATGGATATCAAGAACTTTTCCCCTGTTGTTTTATACTAAACAAATCCGTTATACGAATGAGAGAAAATATGCAAAATAAAGATTCTTATAAACATTAATAAAATTCAAAACGATAATCTGAACTTATTCTTTAAAGTATTTTACACAAATAAAATTACCAACCAGTTCTAATAACACATTGTTTGTTGTAGTAACGGAGTAATAGCTATAAATCTACTATTCAAATGAGTTTTAGAGTTATATAAGGTTCTGGAAGCTACTTTCCTAGACAATATTTTGCTATTTTTTCTGCTTCAACAAGACAACCACTTTCAAATGTTACACCTCAGAAAACAATTCAGTAAATCTCTCTGAGGGAATTATATTTTTTTCTCTTTTGTTCTAACCTTCAGTAGTTATAGATTAGAGGAAAGAAAATTAATCAAAACCGCCTCCATCACGCAACTCGTACATTACGAGACCAACGCCCTGAACATTGGACTAATGACTTGAATCGACCAAGGTACTGTATGATAGGTTTGCTTGGCACGGATGTGATATACATATCAATGCGTATCTCATTGTGATAAAAAAAATAACAAACTTAATATATGCAAACCTTCCAGACAAATACATGTCATATTTAACTAGGTTATGTAATCTATCACTTGAAAATGAATACTTTACCACGTATAGGAAAACTACAGTCATCAAAAACTTAGAAAAATCAAAACCTCCAATTTATAACAATAAGTAAACTATTGAATAAAATAATAGACATCTATTCTATTTCTAAACATATCAGGATATCACCGTAATAAAAACGTAACACTGAACAGACTACAGACCGCTGATCACTTAGAGTAAAAGACACAATATTACTTTACCATAGACAGTATGGAATGCGATTTAACAAAACGTTATAAAGACAGTTTACAAGCAGACGTGTAACGATTTACTTTTAAAACAACACACATACACTCATATGTTACAACAATTTGATGAAGCGCTTCTTTAGAGCGCGTCACTAGATCCATTTGTTGCTACAAACAAAGTTTAGACTTTTTGTGAAGAGTGACGTGTCGCATTAAATCAAATAAAAACTAAATCCATGAAATTGTATCGCTCTTTTAAAAGCAAAAAACAAAAATTTTCACAAATCAAATAAATATTATAGCCCGTAGAAGAAACACACTGATGAAGCATCTCTCCAACGTTAAAAGAAACACTTGCTACATGGCGTATACAGCTGGCTCCGTATTACATCTGTAATCACGAATATATACTATATTAGTTATTTGTTTCATCTTTCTCGTTTTAGACTCATACGTTTAGACACAACATGAATATAATATTCAGGGTTTAACTTATGAAATTTGAGTTTACTACGGATATTCACGTCTTCCTCCCACATGAAAATTCTAGGTATTGGATATACAGATCCCTACCAGTGAACACAAGTAAGAGTACAAGAAACCTTGACTGAAGTCAAAAAGAAATACGTAGCTAGAGGTAACGCAAACAACATTGGAATATGAAATGCATAAGTAAGATTTTTCTCTTGACAGAATTTTCAATTATTTTGAAAACATAACATTTTCCTGAAGCTATATTTATCTTACTCATAGTCAAGATTCAAAAACATGAAACCAAAATATGTATTTATTTATGTGTCTAAAGATATACAGTGTTAAAAAGGAAGTTTATTACAATGTCTAAGCTTCAAAGTTTCAATTGCAATAATGTTGGGTATCCATTAAAGATGTCTTTGGTGTGGGTAGCTCTTCACTGTTTATTTCGTGTATTTTTACACAACATAGATGCAACGCCCCCAACTAGTACAGCGGTAAGTCTACAGATTTTCGATTGTAAAATCAGGAGTTTGATTTCGCTCTGTGGGCCCAGCAAATTGCCCGATGTGGCTTTGCTATAAAAAAAACACATTGTGCAACATCGTTGTTGATTGTTTTATATTTTATTTTATACATAATTTGTAAGATAAGAATAAAATATTGTGTGTCGTGAGAAGCGTATAAAGAATTTTTATAACTAGAATACATTGTCAAACTGTAAAGCCATTGTAGAATGTTCAGGTGGTTAGTTTAGAGCAAGGATCCAACAGTTCAGAGAAGTTAAAGTTGTTTATAATAACTACAAAGTTGATGGCTTTCTCCAGTAGGTTTTATATGGTCCTGCTACAAACAAAAATATAAATTAGGCAACTAATTTTGTTGGACATTACATACCTGTGCATTACTTCACAAACGTATATTTCAAATGACCAATGTATACAAATAATCAAACCTTCACATTTATTCTTGCATGTATGAATACAAATCCCTAGATAATAATACCAGATAATCTGGATTATATGTGGTATCCACTTTGAAAAGAAATTATTTGTTCAATGGTTGGCTTGCTTTCTTAGAGAGTGTATATAGCTATGATAAGTTTAGGTTTACTCTGTAATAATAAATATATATCTATTGTTCAATCAAACTTGTGACACCAGGAGATCTTTTATCTTTTGAAACTGAAAGTAATGTCAGACTAAAATAAGGTATGGTGGAATTACAATAAAATATATATACTTTTATTGAAGTATTTACTTTATTTCTATACTAGTATAGGTATAGCTGAGAATGACTGCCACACGTGACAATAATTGTGACTGCTCCTTACTGAACTGAGTTTGTTGTATTATTACATAACCACTCTATTTATTGAACATGTGCAGGGAGTTCCAGTCTTTACTTTTCCAGTTGCAGGTCTGGAATTTTAACTTCTAGTATAAAGCATTCTGACCGATCTTGAACCAGAATCAGTTATTTTAGTGTGCAGAAGAATAGAAGTGGTAAATTCCCATTTGTTTCTTAAATATACAGAAGAGCAAACCAGCAGCTTAAAAATACCAACATACTTCATTAACTTTTTGAAACAATAATTTTTGTTTTTAAATTTTAAATCAAACAGCATCATCAATCTATTTTCTTCTGGTCGAACTTAGTTTTCTTCACTTCACATACGTCTCCTAAAAATCTATCAGTTGTGATATTTGGTATACTTGTCTGTTTAGAAACTGTACTTTGTGATACTAAACATATCCAACACAACGATCATTTTTATAGTTTGTCATCACATCTACTAGTAGATTGAATGAAACTGAATTTCAATGAATTGATCGATACTAATGATTAATAATCAGTAAACTTTGCTCACGGAATTAACTACGTACTAGTAGGGTAACCGACAAGTTTTTATTTGCAGAAAAGAGAAATTCAGTCCTATTCTCTATTCTGACTGTACAATTTACTTCGGTCAGGGACCGTCACTGCCAGAAAATCAAGCATCAATTTCAGTTTTCTCTCTGACGTACATTTTTCAAACAAAATAAGATACCTTAGAATGTTGCGCTCATATTTTTACAAATCTCACTCCCTCTCAAATGTTTGTAACGTTACGTTATAGATATATTTCTAAGCGATATATGTACGAGTTCCTGAGAATATACGCTCCCTCAAAATGTATTTCGGATAGGTCTATTATGTATTTAAAGCACAGCTGTTCTTTCTCTAGTCGCTGGGAACTGGAATGTGTAAAGTTACACGTGTACGTCATTATTATCCTTATTCATATTACGTAATATTAAGAATTATATAACTGTATAATGGAAGGAACGCAACTCACATATTTCCCTATTTGTTATACGTCCACTGCTAAGCTGGGAAGCTGGTGCTGCAAGTATGTATTGATACACGTCTTTTGTTATTGTGTTTTGAATGTTCAATTCTTCTTTACAGCTTGTGAAAATGTGTGATTTTTTTGCTATTCTTTGAATTCTCCCTGTCTATGTATATAAAGTATATCTGTTTCTTACTACAGCTCAAGTGATATCCTTACTCCGTTAATTATCTAATAATTAATAGCATAAAATTATTTCCCTTAAAACAAAATGATTGTTTGTATCACAAACCATCATGTGGTATAAGACTACATTTAAACCTAAGCAATTACTGCCTACAAACGTTAACAAGATGATCAGATATTAAGATTAATTTTTAAGTTACGCTTTTATTTTGACTGGAATGAATATTTTGTTTTTTCGTTTTTCCAAAGGCTTTTACTCTATATTACTTTGAAATAATGTCGTCTTTTCCCATGGCAACAACATATGAAACTGTGTCGGAACTTTCAAAAAGTCTGTACTCATTCTCCGAAAGAGAAAAAATAAAAACTATTCCTTCAGCAACTTGTGAGAACATGCCTAACCTGTTGGAATCCAATACTTCACAAAGAAATGTCCAAACAACTGACCTATTGAAACTTTACTCTCATACCAATTATGAAATTTCAGAAAGTTTGTATGATTCAGATGATCAATCACATTCATCTCCTTTGATAAGCCATGATCTTGAAAAGAAAAACAAGCGCTGGATTACGAAACGTCAGGCGATAATTTTATCCCAAATCAATTTCGCTTTTACCTGTCAAGCCACATGTTACGCTCTTGTATTCTCCTTCTTCTCTAAAGAGGTACTTATGTTTTTTTTCATTTCTAATTAAATTGATAAAGGTAAAGTAAACGTTTCAGACAAGAAACCAAAAACGAAAATGTCTCACATGATTAAAACATAAACTAGGGTACAGCTTAGAAATAAGGTGAAATATAAGAGAAAAAGGGAAGAATGTGGAGAAACATATTCTACACAGCAGTAATGAAAACTATCAATTATATAACTTAATTCTATTTACCTTACTTTTATGATGTGCACCTATTCCCTATTGGGTTCGGATATTCGCTCGATCCGACACGAAGGTTATATCCAACAGCCGTCATCTTGCCTTGTTGTCTGAATAAACATTTAAGCACAATCTCATGTCAGAATATGGTGCTGTTTTTGTTTTGTTTTTAACAAATTAACAATATTGTTGTGTAAATACAGGAACATCTGTTTCATATTTTAAACTTATTCCTTCGGTTTGAAATTTTTTGTTGGTGAAACTTGAAACATATAAATGACGTGGAAATTTCAATTGTTTCATTTATTGTTCAACTGTAAAAATATTACCGAGTTCGGTAGTTTCTGATATCTGAGTTTTGTCAATAACCAAAAAACGTTCCATTTTCAGGCAGAGAGAAAACAGATGACTATAACACAGAATGGATTTCTTTATGGAGTGTTTTCCTTGATAACATTTTTACTCTCTCCAGTTATTTTCAAAATCGTGAGTACCAATTATTAACTAAAGAGTAAATTAATTATTTAAAATTATTATTATTTCTTTGCTGTAAAGTATAAGGGGTTCGATCGTAGGCCAATTTTTATAGTTACCAGAATTATTAATTGTAGGCTATCACTAATAACAGACGCAATAAATATAATTTCTCAGTAACATCATGCACAATGATATCAAACTTTTAACAGGAAAGAAAAATATTATTAAAGTAAATTTTCAATTCTTTTAGTTATACAAAGTTTAGTACATCTCAACAAAACAATTTCAAACGCGCAAATCAGCAAATTACACAATAGCCAAAGCCATCATGATGTGTTTTGTATTTTTGTTTATTTCGGATGAGTTTCCGATTTATTGTATCACGTTTGTTAACATGCTTTCATTTCAAATAACCGAAAATGTGAATTTCAATTTAGAAGCTAATTAACTCTCAATATGTATCAGTTTCATGGTACTTGTAGCAATATTTTCTTTTTTAACACAAATATATTTTAATATACAAACCGAAAACAGAGAATACAATTTATAATAACGGTGATTAGAAACAATTAATACAGATGATTGTTTACACACAAGAATTTTAAAAACTTACAGACAATATAATTCTTATATTCTGTATAGAACCGAATACTTTATCGATCATCCTGTTTCACGATGACCAAATTAATTCTGAGTTGATACTGTCACACTTCGCTTAAGCCAACCAACACGATTGGCCGAACGCCGCTGATAAGTTGGCTTTCACCAACGATATATTTAATGTCCTCGTAGAATTAGTAATGTCAGAAGTAATTTACGAAATTGAACAATTTATAAATTTGAAATCTACAAACGTTCCTGGATTTTGAGTTTTAGTAAAGCAAATATTATTGATTCTTACTCTCAAGAATCTTCTACGAATTTCGAGAACATGCGTAACTTGCACAATACACACTCACTGACATACATCACGTCCAAAAAAGTAAACTATACGGAAACAAGCGTAAATATTAAAATAAAGTATAACTGGTTTTTCTGGAGGCCCGGCCTGGCCAAGTGTGTTAAGGCGTGCGACACGTAATCTGAGGGTTGCGGATTCGCATCCCCGTCGAGCCAAACATGCTTACTCTTTCAGCCGTGAGGGCGTTACAATGTGACGGTTAATCGCACTATTTGTTGGTAAAAAACTAGCCCAAGATTAGGCAGTGGGTGGTAATGACTAGCTGCCTTCCCTCTAGTCTTACACTGCAAAATTAGGGACGGCGCCTACAGATAGCCCTCGAGTAGCTTTGTGCGAAATTCAAAAACAAACAGTTTCTGAAGGTCTGCTCTAATTGACCATTATCATGAGAAAATAACACACTATTTTTAGGCAAGCAAACTATCTCCCCACTGCGATTTAACGAGAAATATTTCTTCATATCCTTCTATCAACAGTCGCTTATTAGGACAAAATCTTTTCACCTACCTTCAACGTTTCATCTATTCACTTTTCTCATTTACTAAGAATTAGTTTAGTTTGAGTAAAAAGTAACTTTATTATATTTCTTTCCCTTTATTTTGAATTATTTTACGTACTTTTAAGTCACGTAATTAATTTGTTAGATATCATTTATCTTGTTTTTTTATTTTCGCTTACGTAACAATATGTACATTTCTTTCTTCACATAAAATAACTGTATTTTTTGTTGTTTAGTTTATAACAGTTCAGCAGTAATTCTGCGGAATTACAACGCAAAATCAGTGGTTCAAATCCACAATGTAAATTCAGCAAACAGCCTGCTATGGATTATTTTCTCATAAATAGATCTTAGCACAGCTATTTCTTGTGGAAAAATGTACATAAACTGGTGGTTCTCAAACTTTTCAGTAGACTTTCCGATGATAGATGTTTATTTTTATGATTTATTTCTGATACTTTCTAATAACACATTTTGTTTCGACTTATATGCTTATTGGGCTTACCCAGGTGCACTCTGGCGCCGAGAAGGTGCATAGCTTTTATTCTAAACTATTTATTCCAGACGATTCGGTACCTTTGAGATACTTTTTTATATCACGATTTTATTACCTTCATTATCGTCACATCTAAAACATCCTTTCTTCACAGAGCATTTTTATCAAATGTTTAATCGCCTTCTATTTAAATGTGTCTTTTAACTAAAAGAAAGTTTTATTCATTTACAGGTTCCAAAAATATCACCAAAATGTTTATTAATCTCGGGGGTATGTTTATGCGGTGGTGCTACGATATTTATTGGGTAAGTTTATCTTTCACTTTTTATTTAATTATAATAGCAATGAAGATAAATACAAAGAGATCAACGACGTTTATTTACAAAACACATAATTTCATTCGTTGAATTTCGCATAAAGCTGCTCAAGGGTTATAAGTAGCAAACTAAAGAAATAGCTACTTGTCAATAATGCTCTCCGCCAATTCAGTATTCCAACTAATAGTTGGACTGACTTTTACATAACAGCGCCTCCCCACCACCCAAAACGACGAGCATACTTGGTTACGCGGCTCAATCCTTAACTCTGGATTGCAAAGTAAGACACTGACCACCAGTTCAGACCAACACTCAAAGAAACCTCATATTAATATAGTAATATACATCAAGAACATGAAGTTTTGCGAGATTTTCAAAATGGAACAGTTTTAACATGATTCATTTCGGCAAATATATATATAATTATATATTATTTATCAATATAATGGTTATCTAAATTGTATTGTATACGATTACAAAAATGCAAATGAACAGTTCACGTACCACCCTGGTCATTATGAAACACCGTGGATGGAATATATCACAATTATATTTTGACATTATTTAGCGTTTCATGCGTAGGGTGATGACACCAACTTTCTATTGCTTTAATAAAGAGATTAAAGTACACGCAATATATCATCAAACTGAGCTGATAAATTCGTATTGTTAGAAGGCTATATTCTTTGGTTCAACACCCAAGTTAAAGAACAAAGGGACTATTATTCCTTGAAGATATGGTTGGAGCTCTCGTGACAATTACACCCAGCTGCTGTGATTAGTCTTAACAATCATAGGATCGTAGCTCAAATGTTAGAAGTGGTTATTGTTGATTAACTTGCTTTCAGTCTACTCTAACAATTGAAAATTAATTACAAAGAAAGTCCACCGAAAACAGCAAGGGACCGCCTACGTTATACGTTTAGTGCTACAAGTCCTGCCTCTTCAGAAATCATCTTTCATGTACACGTTGAAACACCAGAGTATGATGCCAACACTTAAATGTTCTTTAGTTTTCAGATTCTCAACTACCGTACACAAAGCGCTATGTATCACATTGTGTTTATTTCTGTCATAACGCCTTAATCCTCTTGAATGTAAAAGAGGTTTAATAATTAATTAGAAATACTTTTAGTGTATGACTTTTTGTTTCTGGCAGTTACGGTAAATAACCATCAATGTTTTATCAGAAATATTCAAAAGTATCAGATAAGATAACTTTAAAATAAGAAACAAACAAACATAAAGCAGATTATTTTCGAATACACATCCTCATTTTAGTTACTTTATAAAATTCAGCCATTTCAAAAATGTTTGTGATTGAGGAATAAAAATGTTAATTTTCGACCAAATGTTTGAGTAAAAAACTATTGTAAGAAAATTTTGTAAAGAATGGAAATTAAAAGTACAATAATAACTCGGCAAAATATGAGCATTATGTTGACATCAAACCGTATAACACTGGTAATATCTGAATGAGTTGATCTTAGTTCTACGAGGAAAGCTCGTGCTGTTTCTTGTTCGAGTTATGTACAAAATTTATTATTTTAATTTATAATGTAATCCTGCATTTCAGAACTCTAATAAAGTCTCCATCTGATGTCACATTCCTTATATTATCCTTTGTTGGAAGGATAGTTCAGGCTATCGGATCAGCATCTCTGTTCACTCTAGGCTATGTCTTCATTGCCAACGAATTTACTGAATATCGTTCAACAGCTCTGGTGAGATGAATTTCTTTTTAGAATCTCCACTCTACAATATTATTGTAAACAGTATATAATTTATGATTAACTGTTATTTTGAAAAATATAGCCCCAAAAGTATCATGAAAACTCAAGATCTGAGATCTTTTTAACTTAACTTCTGATTAAATTGATTTTTGAGAAAACAGATATATAAACTATCAAGATGATGTTGGTTAATGATAAGTGATAGCTTCGAAGTTACACTTCTGCTCACAAACTAAATTATTTTAATTTCTAATGTTTAATACATTTTAGACTTATTTTTTAATTTAATAACATTTATGTTTCCATTAACTGTAGCGCCGCCCAAGAGATACAGTTATGTCTACATACTTATAACTATAGAATCCGTAATTCAAAACCTGTTGTTAGAAGGTACACATGCCCTATTGTGTAGCTTTGTGCTAAACATCAAAACAATAACTCTTCAAATCAATGCACTAGTTTCGCAGTAGATTTTACTATTCGACAGCTCATGTTAAATTTATGGTGTAAAATAGCAGAAGTAAAAAGTTTCTCAGTAAAAAAAATGAATAACTTCTTGAAGACGTATACTCGATAATATCTGCGTAACAGGATTTAACAAAAACCTTCATAAATACGCATCATTATTTAAATTTAATCTCAACTGCACCCGACTTTCCGTACATAAAGTTGTAAATTTATATCCTCTGTATTCTGGAACTCGCACCTCAACAACGAGTCTCAAAAAGTGCAGATAAAGTTGTCATAATTTAGTTCTACCACTCTCTGAGGTGTGGGTCTTCTCTGAATACCAAAAACTATTCCCCATTTTATATACTATACAAACCGCAAAAAGAAAATATACAATGTAATGATTCTTAAAAGTAATAAAATTGAAAACGAAAGTCTGAATTCATTCTTTAAAATATTTCAAACAAATGAAACTGAAAATTACCAACCAGTTTTAATAACATACTGTCTGTTGTCGTAACAATAAAATAGCGATACATCTACTATTCAAATGAATTTTAGAGTTGTATAAGATTCTGGAAGGTGGTTTGATAGAGGATATTTTGCTATTTTTTTTTCTGCTATAACAAGATAACCACTTTCAAATGTTACACCTCAGAAAATAATTCAGTGAATATTTCTGAGGCAATTATAATTTGTTTTTTCTTATTTGTTCTAATTTTCAGTAGTGACAGATTAGATTGTTTGTTTGTGTTTGAATTTCGCACAAAGCTACTCGAGGGCTATGTGTGCTAGCCGTCCCTAATTTAGCAGTGTAAGACTAGAGGGAAGGCAGCTAGTCATCACTACCTACCGCCAACTCTTGGGCTACTATTTCACCAACGAATAGTGGGATTGACCGTCACATTATACACCCCCACGGCTGGGAGGGCGAGCATGTTTAGAGCGACGCGGGCGCGAACCCGCGACCCTCGGATTACGAGTCGCACGCCTTACGCGCTTTGCCATGCCAGGCCAGTGATAGATTAGAGGGAAGAAAATTAATCGAAACCGCCCCAATCACGCGACTCGTACATTACCAGCCCAACTCCCTAACCATCGGACCTATGACTTGAATCGACCAAGGTACTGTATGATAGGTGTTATGTAAATATCATGTAAATGTTGTCGAGAGTGTTATGTAAATGTTATGTAAATGACAACCATGTCGAGTGTTATGTAAATGTCATGTAAATATCATATAACGTTGTATTTGAATTCCCATATTTATTATTTATAATTCTATATTTATATTATTGTTTCGAGGTTTAAATCGGTAAAATTTAAAGTAACATTTTAGAATTAATTAAAATTCATTTAGAAATTTTTAAAACTAAATAGATTGATCACTTGTATTGGCCTGGTGTTTGTACTGTGGAATTCTGGGAAGTCACGCGAATAGTATATAAACAGATGACGATGCGAGGGAAAGAGATCAGCCACTTTTACTCGGGTCAAGAAGTAAGTCATCCATTTTATTCGGATCAAGAACTTTGTCTTGTTTGAGAACGTTTAAACTGAATTTGTGAATAGAGCTAGATCGACTGGGGCGGTGAAGGATTTTATTCCGTCAACCTTTATAATTCAGTCGGATTACGGGTTATATCGAAAGTTAATCGGAATTGGACTGTGAAATTTTGTTTGAAATTACCCATTCAAACTTCGGAAATTTCTCCATGGGACTGAATTCAACGCCTAGATTGGAACTTTGGATTTCGGATTTGGACACTTATCCTGGATCATATTATTAAGCACAGGCCAGTACTTTTTGTATTGTAAGTTGTTTTGATGGATGAAATTGGATATCTGTTATAGCCATTAGATAATATATCTTGTGTCTATCACATGAGTAGATAATTATAATAAATTAAACAAGCTGCTATCTGTGTCTTTCTGTTGCGTTCAGTCCGCATAAAAAAAAACGTAACAATAGGTTTGCCTGGCATGGATGTAGTATACATATCAATGCGTATCTCATTATGATAAACAAAAGCATCGGGTAAAGACTCAATAACGAATTCAATAAATGCAAACCTTCCAGACAAGTATGTATCATACTTGACTGAGTTATGTTTTCTATCACTTAAAACTGGATATCTTACCACGTACTGGAAAACCACCGTTGTCCCAGACATTACAAAATCAAAATCTCGTTACAAAACACCTCCAATTTAAACCAATAAGTCTGGTAAATTCTACGGGTAAACTAGTGGATAAAATAACAGACTTATCTTCTATTTCGAAACACATCAAGGTATCACCGACATACCATACAAAACGTAACACACCATTGACAACAGAGCGCTGATCATTTGGAGTGAAATAAATAATATTCCTTCACAAAAGGTAGTCTGGAATGCGATTTAACAAAACGTTATGTGTGTTTTCTTATAGCAAAGCCACATCGGGCTATCTGGTGAGCTTACCGATGGGAATCGAACCCCTGATTTTAGCGTTGTAAATCCGAAGACATACCGCTTTACTAGCGGGGAACAACAGAACGTTATCAAGACAGTTTACAGGCAACAAAATAAATACTTTCGCCAGGTGAAGAAATACACTGATGCAGCAACTTCCAACGTTAGCAGAAACACCTGGCTCCGTATTATATCTGTAATCACGAACATATAGACATGATCTGAATAGAATATTCAGAGTTTAACTAATGAAATTGGGGTTCACTAGGGACATTCACGTCTTCCTCCCACATGAAAATTCTGGATATTGGACACACGCGTGAGAGTAAAAGTAATCTTGACTGAAGTTAAAAAGAAATACGTAGTTAGAGCTAATGCAAACAACATTGGAATATGAAATATATAAGTGATTTTTTCTTTACAAAGTTTAAAACTCTTTCGAAAACTTAACATTTCGCTGTAAGCTATATTTCTGTTACTCAGCAGTCAAGATTTAAGAAAGTGAAACCAAATTATGTGTTATATTTACATGTCTTAAGATATGCAATATTCAAAGGGAAGTTCATTATGATGTCTAAACCTGAAAATTTGAAGTTCAATAATGTTGCTTCCACTTTTAAAGGCCTCCAGTGAAATGTTCTACGGTTTGGGTGTTACAATTGGACCAGCTATTGGAGGCGCCCTCTATGAGGTAAATATGTTTCTAGTATTATGTGTAAAATACGTAAGTTAAATTACCATGCCTTTGTGACTTTTTTAAATCGCAAACTTGGATATTACAACTTTTAAGACAAATTTGCACGTTACTTCTTTGTTCGAGTTATAAAATGTAGTTCTATGCTTAAACAGACATTTTTCCCCTGTTTATCTAAATTATCATTAGTCAAGAATTGAAATAAAACTTAAACCATTCCACTAAATAAGCTTTATGGCATCCCAAATTTATGTTTTCAACCGCTACTATTACTTAACAAGTTTCAATTAGAAATGGAAAATCATTATTTACTGTTAATTAATAAAGTTATCAATTCTATTAATGATAAAACGTCAAATCCTGGTATAGAAAAGTGTCCAAATCTTCACACACTTTCACATCAATCTTCTGCAGTTTCCACCAATATAATGCACACTATTTCGTGCTTAAGGATTGTCTACTGTTAACAGCTGAGGTACAGTAAAAATCGAATATATATATATTAAACACCATGTTCTTGAGTTGCAGATGAATAGTTAATAAAATTATAAATAATATAAATGATGAAAAATCAAAATGCATTTAAAGAGACTTTTTATAGAAACATTTATAGTATTTAATTCTGAAAAAGGAGAAACTAATAAAAGAAATATTTCCATAAGATCATTTCGTGTCATTATCTTGGAAATTAATGATAATGATATTACAGAACTTATACAAATAAACTAGTAAAATTATTTACAATATTAGAACCAGTTATTCTGGTTTTCAGGTTGGAGGTTATACGCTACCATTTTTCCTTATTGGAGGGATTCACTTGTGTTTATCTGCAATCATGTTCTTCTTGTTACCAGAAACAGGTGATATAAATTAAGCTCCGCTATTTATTTAAATTTTATTATAATTAACTCAACCTGTGTTAAAATTCTGTGTTATGATATTCTAATTGATGGTCGTTTGATTAAGTTAATACGTAAATTGTTTTTCAAAATAAATGTAATCGTCTTTATTGGTTGCTTAGAACCAGTTTCGTTTGATCAAAAATATTTTAAAAATGTTCAGTTATCAATACGTTATTTCATAATATTTTATTTGTAACACAGTCAGTTACACTTGATTTTCTCTCTTTTTTTTGCCACTTATGTTGAATCAGAATATGCTACCCAAGACAACAAGGGTGAAGTTTTGAAGATTATTTTGAACCCTTCTTTTATTGTGGCAATGATGAATATCTTAACAGGCTTCATTATCGTGGGCTTTAATGAGGCTACCTTGGAGCTTCACATCAGACAAGTACGTCAAATTCAGTGATTTGTTTGTGATCCATGAATTGCTTGATACCATAGTTTAGACATCATGCTGAAAATATCAAACAGTCAAGTCGTACTACAAAACTGGTTTACATTATCATCAGTTAGATTTTATTTGTCTGTCGCAATTTTAAATTTTCCAATGACGTAGCAAGTAAATTAATGATTATTTGAATTAAGCGCTTCGTAAATCAAAATAGCTGTATACTAACTTCTTCTTTGTTTGTTTATCTTGCGAAACGTAACACATTAAACTACTTGCGATAGTCTACCGAAGACAATCGAGCCTGGAATTTCTTTACTATTTTGTATTTAAATATGAAAGTAAAAACAAAATGGTCCAGTCTATTCAATTTCAACTCTCGATCTAGTTGGAATTTGCAAACTTGTTTTTAACATTAATTGAAAAAAAAGGGGATCTGACTGTTCACAAAATATATTTTGATGACAAATTTTACAAAGGATTTATATCGATATATAGATATTACATTTCGAACATATATCGGAACCTCAATACCATTGAGCGCCCACGAGTGTAATATCAAAGTAAAATATAAACATTTAATATTTATAACTAAATAGATCTGGAAAATAAATAGATATTAAAATATACTTAAAGTTCCGTGTCTCATGAAATCAAATAGTATATTATCGAAAACAAGTTTTATCATTCTCTGAAGCATTGTGTGTTTATTCCGTGTAGTTTGGTCTAGCACCATCGGCTGTTGGACTAATATTTATTGTTTCTGGTGGAATGTATTCAGTTGGATCTCTTGCCTGGGGATATATTTATGACAAAACTGTGAGTATATCAGATTAACCTAATTATTACACTTATACAAATAAATATGTTTTATAAAGATGGATTATTGTACTCAAATTAAAAAGTGATCACTGTGTTTGAATAAAAAGACAAGAGCATTTCATTGATGTTTATATTTAGTTCTCATAAAATAAATTTACCAACTGAAACGCCAACTAAAATGAAAGTACAATAGGCAACAAATCTTTACTTAATTAAACAGACTTATCCTGAACTTATGTTGTTGTTTTTCAGCCTGATTCTTTCTTTCCATTATACATAACCAACAGTGTCGCCATAATGAGTTTATTATTAATTGGACCAGCACCTTTTCTTCCTCTGAAAATGTAAGTTTAATCTAATGTTATACATTATTTCTGCCACGTGTTTTCATATCTCAGATTATTTTTTTCCAAACTTATAGTTTCTCTATGCAGCCCGAAAAATACATTTCGAGGTTTAGATATATCTCAAGTTTTATGTCCTCTTAACTCATATTCTGTCTTTAAAGCATGATCTTTATTGTTTATATTACTCATTCATCAACTTTAAAGTGGGAGATGTATGTAAAGATTTCTTTTAGAATGCATCTGAACTTATCCTGAAGAAATTTATTGAGAAATAATATAAATGAACAAATAGAAAGTTATTTAATAAAAATACTGTTGTAATAACACAGAAATTTGATAGTAGTTGAGCACACAGCTACACAATCTACAGAAGGTAAACAAGGTCAATCTGTGGTCTTCCATCCACTGTTAGAGTTGTAATTCCTAGAAATTCTGCTCGGACGCTGGGGGTTAATGGGTGAGGGTACAAATAATACACTATTCTAAAGCAACTCTTTAAATCTGAAAACATAAATACACTTTCTTATAATTTCCTTTGCAAAAACTAATTATTCGTCAACTGAAAAATAACGTTTAAAAATTTTTGAGATGTTTTATTTTAACTTGATTTGGGATTAAATGCAAGAAACGTTGACTGAGATTGGCAACAATCACAAAACTTGGTGACAGGTGTTATCAATTTCAAAGACTTATCAGGTATTTGCAGATATAAATATGCTGTCTTACAGTTTCTTCATAAACATCTGAGAAATGTTGTTAGAAATCTCTTGTTTCATTACTCACCAAAAACCATCAAGTTTTTAGGCCATCTTTTGACCTTTCAGTTTATTATATCAACTCATATAATCTCAGTAATATTCGTAACGGAATATTATACATTACTGTAATTGTTCCACAGGAATATTACGTGCCATGATATCATTTCGGCCCCCCAGTGGCTCAGCGGTATGTCTGCGGACTTACACGCTAAAATCCGGGTTTCGATACCCGTGGTGGGCAAAGCACAGATAGCCCATTGTGTAGCTTTGTGCTTAATTCAAAACAACAACAACAAGATATCATTTCACCACAACTATTATTTCAATTTTCCTGTAATAACGGATCATACTCTGTATATTTTTGTCGGCAGTATGACGTCGTGTTTATATTGCATCACTGGCACTATTGGGTGTGAATATCCCCGAAAATATATTGATCTTCAACTAATGCTTCAGGGCCATCTAAACTTTTCTTTGTGTACAATTTGAACTTTTCTTTTGACTTCAAAGAGTACGTGTCTCCATCTCTACTCATATTACTGTTTTTACTGTCTCTATAAGAACTTACTTTAGGAGGTTGATTTATGAAAGATGCGGTAAATGTACGTGCATTATACGTTAATACTAAATAATGTGTCCTTGTGCTTAACTACATGCTATTTTAAGACATTTAGCAGCATCAGAAATAAATTTTCGATTTACTATAAACTAGCGCAGTTGTTACGGAATGTCGTTACTATTATATTTATCGTTAATCGTTTTCTCTGATATAAATGTAAAAGTTTCAAACAAAACGTACAATTCAAACTAAGATAACACAACGATATTGTAAACCTATCAACATTCCAAAATATGCCATATTTTATAACTTTGAAATGCTGATTGACTTTGATTTTTATGAGAAGTTGATGTGCATACAGCGCCTTTATACAAGACATTTTGACTATATTTAGCTTATGTCAAGAATTACAGAGATAGTATATATTATGCCAAAAAATCATAGCGTATACCGCTGGCCTAAATCACCGAATATGCCATATTTATTCGTTACTTCTATCTTCTAAAATATGACCAGGTGGGTTATGGCGTTCAACTCGTAATCTGATGGTCGCGGGTTCGAATCCCGGTCCCACCAAACATGCTCGCCCTTTCAACCGTGGGGGCATCATAATGTGACTGTCAATCACACTATTCGTTGGTAAAAAAAAGTAGCCCAAGAGTTGGGGGTGGGTGGTGATGACTAGTGCTTTCTCTCTAGTCTCACACTGCCAGATTAGGGACGGCTAGTGCAGATAGCCCTCGAGTAGCTTTGCGCAAAATTCAAATCAAACAAACTAACTGCGTATTACTACAATATCTACGATAGCAACTTCATCACTGTCGTAGATTAAACTCTAACGTTAAGCCTAAGGTATATTAAGAAAGTAAAAAATAACAGCAGACGTGCGGTACGTTAATCTGTTAAACACTAACGTACATTAATCTATGTCAAATATCATTAGTTTACTTTGCTAATTAAATAATCTATAACACAAAATAAGTTATAATTTATTTTCCTTTTTCGATCAATTATTCTTCGGAAGTTACTTATTGTTAAAAAAATTTAACGTTTTAAAAGTACGACTGTTAATATTGATATTATTCACATTGAACACCAAAATTTACAATGTTTTCAATGTTCCTTAAATATAGCATTAGATAATAACACGAATGATATCTTTGAATAAATAAAACCTTATTGTGTAAATAAAAAAATATTTCAAATCATCATATATATATCCATTTCTTTATTATGTATGCGGATTTTATTCTTTTGATTTTCTCTATCTAGGATATCGGGAAGGTTAAATTTCCTGATACAATTTTCACACAATGTCACAAGTGATAAATCTAATGAAAAATGGTCTCTCAAATATATTTCTTAAATAGCTGGTTTGCCACTGGTTATTACTTTGACATTTTTTTAGAGTGATATATTCTAACAAGTACATGAGAATGATCAAGAGAGTAAAAATATCGATCTAATTTCAAACTTAAATCATTTCAAAATTTAGGTTTTCTGTTATATTACCAATGTTATCAATAAAATAAAAATCTTACTTCATAAATATAGATTCTAAATTAAACAATCAATATTGTATTTTGTTTTTGCATTACATTTTACAGCTATTACTGTAAAAATTGTAAAGGGTAATAAAATGTACTTTATAGGAAAGTGAACTCAAAAGGAAAACATTTTTCCAGTTTTGTTTTTATGTATTTCATTTTACACTTTAAGTACGTTGATAACATAAAAAATAATATATGGTGCACATCCTCAGGACTCACTTACCATGAGTGCAAAATTTCAATTAAATAAGTTTTTTCCCCTTTTGAACCTATGGTGGTCACACACACCGAGCCACACCCTTTTATAATAATCGAAAACACTAGTGTTATAATATCATATGAAGTTTTTTTGGTGGCAATAAGATAGCTTAGTAGAATGATTTTGAACACAAAATATAGTTATATTGTTCCCCTTTTAACCGACGACAACAACAGTTTAAGCTTTGATATTGAAAAATATTATAATATGGAAAGAAATATGCAACTAAATGAATTCCTTCTGTGCATAGAAGATGAGTCCCACTAAATCATTTAAACACTGAATAAACTTCAGAAATGATTTTTTTTTCATTCCTCCGATGTTAACGTAAAAATGTTACGATACAGGAAATGTATATGTCTATAGTTTACATTGAAAGAAATATAGTTATATATGAAGTGTTAACAATGGAATCTGCTTTCGAAACAGTCAACCCATGCCTGTCAGGTGACATAGTGATACGAAATTTTGTAATTCGGAAAAATTAACTTCGGGTTAACAGAAATGTCACTAGGAACTGGCACAAGTGATCAGTGCCCAGATTATATTTCACAATGCCCCGAATTCATCAAAATCAAAACTGAAAATCCCAGATAATATCTTAGATCGATACAAATACCCAAAGGTTCTGGAACACAGCGGAAAGATGTTTGGCGGCTGTCAATAGAATTATTAGTTTGCTTTCCGTATGTAAATTCACTTTAAGTATGTGAGTATTTAAATTTGCATAGTTAATCACATGATTTCTACATAATTTTATTTTGTGTTATGTAAAATGTTGAAATACATAATTAATTTAAGGAATCAGTTTTCCCGAATCTTTTAAGCATTACGTTATGATGCTAGGTATGTATGTCACATTAAACTTAAGTATTGAGACAAACAAAGTGAAGTAAATATGTAATTAATAATTATATTTTAGTCATAAAAAGACACATTTAAATTATATTTTCTAATTAAATAAAAACAACATTAGATATTGGCTCAATAAAGAAACGATACAGAAAATGTGGGCTTCTATAATTTATGGGATTGTAGGAAAAAGGTTTAGATATACAAGGTTCACTCATCTAATATTCTGGGAACACAGCGTACTTACAAGTACATTTCATTTTTGGATTTTTCTCTGAATACTTAACTGTTGTTATGTTCCTTAATATTTATAGAGGATTTTCAGTATATTCTCCAGTAAAAGAAAAAAACTGCATATTTCTTTTTTTTTTTTACTGAAGGTATATACGTTTATTACTTGAAACGTCAGTCATGTATTATAATTTATCTCGGTCGACTCTCCAATTTATTATGATACGTACACAACGTTTCATAATTTCAAATATCCGGAAATTTTATATTTTATTTACAAATTAATTAAATATCAATGTTTATCAAATTTGTGATGTTTTTTCACAAAATTCATACACACAGTTTTCCTTATTAACAAAAATATACTTTAATACATGCAACAGCATTACAGTTTGTAATAACAGTAACCAGAAATAATTATTTATATAATTTTTTTTTATAAACTCATTACAATATTCTGCCTTTTTTGTAGTATGAAACTGAATATTTCATCAATGTTCGAGGTCCACAAAAAGAAAATTAATTTTGTGATACACCACTTGACGGGAATACCAGTTAGCTCTGTTCTTCACACATGAGATTTTCCCAATGATAGTATCTAATGTCATCGAAGAAAAACTAACGTCCGAACTGAATTTCCTGAAGATTGTATAGTTTGAAATCTATAAACGTTCCTGGTCAAATATCTGTAGCATTCCAATTAATAAGATTTTGTCACAATTATAACTTCCAAGGCTCATAGTATATTGGTTTACGTCACCAAAAAGAATTCTATTACTATCTCTCGACGCATCGAATTCAAAAATTAAGGCGACATTTTCGAAAGCTCAACAATAGTAAAAGATATGCTAGTGTTTTTGTAAATATATTGTTGATTCTTACTCTCAAGAATCTTCTACATATTGAGAAAACAGGCAGTACTTCTTCAATACAAATTTAACAATATAAGTTCATCAGTGATGTCGAGAAACCCACTTGTTGAGAATTTTATATGCAAAAAACGGCTCTTTTTGGGCTCAGAAAACACTTCAAATAGAAGAGCGAACAACGTTTCGACCTTCTTCGGTCATCGTCAGGTTCACAAAGAAAGAGGTAACTGGCCGGAAGCCCAAAAAGAGCCGTTTTTTGCATATAAAATATAAGTTCATGCAATAAATTGAAACAAACGTAGTTATTAAAATGAAAGTTTAACAGTAATTTTATTATAGACGGAAAATAAGGTTTAGTATAAAGTACAACCATCTTTTTGTGCCACCGTCTCTTTGTAATTTTTATAAAAATGTTCATTCTAACAATGAATCATTTAATACTTACAGTACCCTCTGGTTGGTAATATTTTCCGAAGTTCTTCTCGGAATCGGAACTGGAGGAAAAGTAATTATAGGATTCAACTATGCCTTGAAATCAACTGTGTAAGACATATATATAAAATGTTAAGTATAACAAATGCCAAATACATGAAAGTGATGCTGTTAAAGAACAAGTACAAATAATATATGTGAAATTTGTAACAGGTAGTGAGAATCTTGCTTGTTTGTTTTCGAAGAGTTCTCATTGTAGAAAGTACTTGTAATTTTACGGCCCTCACAACAAACTAGAGTGCTCTTTTATCCCAAAAGTGGGTGTGTTTTTCCTTGTTGTAATACTTTTCATTTTATTTATTCTATAAATGTTTGTAGAATTTTATCAGGTAAACTAAGTTTTTTGTTTTATTGGAATTTCTAAAGTTTTATATTGTATTTTGACCTAAATAATTACGGTCAATAGTCCATAAATTTCTTTAAAGACTATACTTTGATGACGAAACAAAAGAGAGAGAGAAGAACTCATTTATTGACCAGAATACGTTCATATTGTTACATTTAACAAGTGCTGCCAAACACAGATAATAAATAGTAAACAAATACGTAATTTACTCCTCTTTTCAGATCTCGTGGGTTCCCAAATAACGTAATTACCTTAACGATTGTTTCGGGTCTCTTTAACAGTGCAGCTTCTTTTGGGTAAGTGTTAGTAGAAATAATATATTTAGCTAAGAATTTACAATTCAAAGCACCAATTTTTATTCGTATTTAATGTATTAAAGTTTAATATAATATGTACTTTTCTTCACGTAGGTGTTTTATTGGACCATCTCTTGGAGGGGCGCTTTTGGAGCAAATGGGTTATGAAAATGGAACAATAGTTCTCTTGGGGTTTGAATTGACAGTAGTAAGATTATTTGTTTCTTTGAGTAAGAAATAAGTCAATTTGTATATGCCACTTTAAAGCGTATATAGCAAACTTAGAAATCGCTGTATGTTTTATATACTCTCACAAAGAACAACAAAAGAACTTAATTCCTCGAATTATATATTCATTATTGAATTTCTGAAAACTCTAATTCATAAAATAATTTGTTAAAAACTAAATAACTGTTTATGTGTTTTGTACATGTAACAAGAAAGAAGTTTATAACAGTTTAGTTTCCATCATTATCTAATATTGTTTAGATGGCGATAACTGTCCTACATGTAGTGTGGAAAAAACTTGTCAGAGTTCTTAAAGAAACGCAAGAATTGTAACTCATTACGTGAGACGGTTCTTCGGTGGTACGATTCTCTATATGTAAGACCCCAATGTTTAACTTGTATTATTATGCTGTTTAATGCTAAAATGTAACTTTAAGTCTTTTCAAACGTTCAATTTCATGTCTACAATGTATTGAGATAGCAGTTTTTCATATTCTGTTATAAAGTAATACACTCTTTAATGTGGGTATACTGTCCTTCTGCAACAGGTGTCTGTGACTCTTTTGCGATAAATTCAACGATAAATGGAAAAGATGCACTCCACTTGCTAACAAATTAATATATATATACGAGGGCTATTCAAAAAATACGCGGACTGACGTCATAAAACAAAATGCACTTTATTTAGAAGTTAGAGGTCTGGGACCTCATAAAAGTTCTCTCCTCCTCAACGCACACACTTATCCCAACTGTTTCCACTTGTTGAAACAGTCCTGGTACGCTTCTTTGGTAATGTCCTTCAGCTCCTTCGTCGCATTTGCCTTAATCTCGGGAATCGTCTCAAATATTCTTCCTTTCAAAGGTCTTTTGAGTTTGGAGAACAAGAAAACATCGCAAGGAGCAAGGTCAGGTGAGTAGGGGGGTGGGGAAGAACAGTGATCGAGTGTTTGGCCAAAAACTCACGAGTTCTGAAGCACAAATTTCGCAGCAACGCGGTACATCTTCAATTTTTTGGTCAAAATCTCGTAACAAGATCCAACTGATATCCCACACTCTTCAGCAAGCTCCCTGAAAGTCAAATGTTGATTTGCCAGCACCAGGGTGTTGATTTTGTCGACGTGTGGGTCGTCAGTTGACGTGGAAAGACGAACAGGACGCTCATCATCTTCAATGGACTGTCGACCATTCTTAAAACGTTCATGCCACTTGAAACATGCCATACGCTTCATAGCAACATCACCGTAAGCCGTATTAAGCATAGCAAAAGTTTCAGTCGCAAATTTTCCAAGTTTAACACAAAATTTCACAGCAAGTCGTTGCTCCTTCAGGTCATTCATTCTGAAATCCGCCAAACGAAAAAATCGCACTTCACTTAAAACCTCGTAGCTAATACACAAACAAAAATATCTGCAATCGGGAAATGGCGTGGTAATCAGCTGATCTGTGCAAACCTAGCAACACCAAGCGGATTCCCCTGGAACCAACTGGAGACGCGCAATTCAAACAGTCCGCGTCTTTTTTTGAACAAACCTCGTATATTTGGAACAAGTTTAACGAATGTACAACAAATTCATTACACTATAGAGATAATAGGGATATCATAAACAATATATATTCTCTTCTTTTCACTGCCCGGCATGGCCAAGCGTGTTAAGGCATGTGTCTCGTATTCTGAGAGTCGTGGGTTTGCATCCCCGTCGCGCCAAACATGCTCGCCCTCCCGGCCGCGGGTAAGTTATAATGGTACGGTTAATCACACTATTCGTTGATAAAAGAGTAGCCCAAGATCGGACTGAAGTTTGCCAGAAAGAATGGAGACAAAGACTTCTGGAAGTTGTTGTTTTTGAATTTAGCACAAAGCTACTCGAGGGCTATCTGTGCTAGCCGTCGCTAATTTAGCAGTGTAAGAGTAGAGGGAAAGCAGCTAGTCATCACCACCCACCGCCAACTCTTAGGCTACTCTTTTACCAACGAAAAGTGGGATTGACCGTCACACTATAATGCCCCCACGGCTGGGAGGGCGAGCATGTTTGGCTCGACTCGAGCGCCAACCTGCGACCCTCAGATTAAAAGCGCACGCCTTAACGCGCTAGCCCATGCCGAGCCCAGGACTTCTGGAATAATGTTCTTTGGACACATGAGTTCAAAACTGAATTACATGGACAGCAGAACAGAAAACATGTTCCGAGAGCATTGCAGAAAAAGAACCTCATACCAATTGTAAAGCATGGAAGTGGAAGTGTCATGGTTTGGGGCTACTTTGCTGCAGTAGAACCTGGCCACCTCACAATCCTAGAATCCACCATGAATTCTACTGTATATCAGAGGGTGCTTGAGGATCATGTGAGACCATCTGTATGAAAATTAAAGCTGAATCGGACCTGGACCCTGCAACACAACAATGACCCAAAACATACCAGTAAATTCGCCAAGAACTGTCTGAAAACTAAGAAATGGAGAGTCCTGGAATGGCCGAGTCAAAGCTCAGATCTTAATCCCATTAAGATGCTTTGGGGTGACTTGAAACAGGGTGTACATGCAAAAAGAAACCTCAAACATCTCACAGATGAAATAATTTTGCATTGAGGGGTGGGGCAAACTTTTTTCAGACTGATGTCAGAGACTGGTAGATGGCTATCAAAAGCGTCTCACTGCAGTTATTTCAGCCCAAGGGGGTAACAATAGCTATTTGGGGGTAGAATGTCCTAACTTTCTCCTCAGTTAGAAAGTGCATTTTTGAAGAATTACATTTACAGAAGCTCTTTAAAAGTATTTTCTTCAGTTTCAATTGTTTAGTTATAAGCCTCTAATTTCTCAGTATTGTTTAAATTGAGGTTAAATATCTATATATCCAAAAATGTTACAAAAATACACAGGCTTTCATAGGGTGTACCAACTTTTTCACATGACTGTAAGTACTTTTCTGAAACTATTTCAAAAAATATGTCTAAAAATTAAAGTAAATGTTTATTATTATGTTATTAGTTGTACTAAAGTAACTGAATATAGCAATACGTTTATTTTTAATGAACGATATTCATATAACACGCTCATTTATTTAGTGATGTGATTTAAATAATAATTTCGGTAATTATGCGGTATATAAGAACATTATGTTATAAACTCGAATTACTTGTAATACAGAGTAGTGTGTATTAGAAAATTACTATCATATTAAAGCTATTATTTTCTACAATAGCTAAGATATTTAACTCTTTTTTTTTACATTAACTTACAATTGAAAATCATCATCTACTTTTGAATGGGATCAATATTTATCTTTTCGTTTTTTTTCAGACTTCAACTTTACAAGATTTTGCAATAATCATGTATCTCAATGTGTCAACGATACACCCAACTCTATCGAATTTTCCTAAAAATCGTTCTTTTTCCACAGCAGCAGCGAAAAACAGAAATTCTGCTTTTAGTAATAAGTCTGAAGTTGATATCTGGTGCTGCTAAATGTCTTTAAAATTGCGTGCAGTTAGGTGTAAGGACTAGTCTATCTGGCATGCATTATTTGGTTTTAACGTTTAATGTATGTATATTGTATAATGTATATACAAGGAGGCATTCTCATCCAGTGGCATGGCCAAGCGTGTTAAGGCGTGCGACTCATAATCTGAGTGTTGCGGGGCGTTATAATGTTACAATCAATCCCACGAATCACTGGTAAAAGAGTAGCCTAAGAGTTGACTGTGGGTGGTGATGACTAGCTGCCTTCCCTCTTGTCTTACATGCTAAATTAGGGACGGCTAGCACAAATAGCCCTCGAGTAGATTGGCCAAAATTTAAAAACAAACAAACAAACAATCATCCAGTGGTATCACTTATGTACACGGAAATGATATCACGCTGACTTATCACAAGTGCATACAGAACATAATTCGATATTCCAGGAAGATATCGATCTCAAACTTCTACCAACTGTGGTCTTGAAGGGAAAGATAACAATGAAACAATGACAACAATGTCTTGAAATGCATAATATTCTGGTAAAATATGACTAGGATTATATGAGCTAATAAAAGGTCAAAAGATGACCAAACCATTTACCTGATTTTTGGCGAGTAATAACACAAGATATTCGTAACAATATTTTTCAATCCTACATTAGTAAACAAGCTGGCAGCATATTTATAACTACCAGTACCTGATATGTCTTTAAAATTGATGACACCTTTTACTATGTTTTGTGACTGTTGTTTATCACAGCCAACTTTTGTTTATTATCAAATAAAGCTAGAATATAACATGTGATTTAAAAGTTCTGAGTGTAAATTATCAGCTGCTCAATAATTACTTTTAAAGTTGATACAACTTCAGAAGGTGTACTTTTGTTATAAAATTAATAACAGTCGATGGAAATTCTAAGTGCCTCAATCATTTTTGTGTGATATACTATAACACATTTATTAAATTACTCTATATGTTTTCTTTCACTGAAGAAAGAAGTTTTTAAATACATCTTACACATTATAACTTTTGAAAGTGTAACACAGTATAAACCATAAAGATTATGGTACGATGTAACGTCAGATTATAAATTAAAAAGTATTACGTCTAAATCTATATCTAAATCTCTATATGTATTTCTTGGGCTCATAGAAAGGAAAATAAAGAAAAACTGAGGTATGAAAATGCATGACAGTAATAATACACAACGTGAGATTAAACTTACATTTTTTGAGGAAGAAAAGATGCAGGGCCAAGAAATAATAAACTCGTTGTGCACACTATGTTGGTTGTGTTTAACAGAAAGCAAGAATCAAACTAAAAAGTAATAATATGTATTTGTAACAACAGTGTATAATAGTAACAATAAATATTATTCCAACAACCAATTGTGCTAGACCCAGCAGCACGAAATAGGTACACAATGACAAGAATAAAACTTGCATTCTTTAATATATTATTAGATTTCTTTAGCTGGATTTCAGCTTTTTTCCCGTATCTAGCTCTTTATAAAACATTTATATTTTGCCTTCTTATTTTACTGCTTGTATATGATGTTAAGATTTTGAAGTTTGGGTAAAGTGTATTGATATGTGTTTCAAAAATTATATACATATATATATATATTGGTATACACTTGTCAGAAATATATCGGGAAAGAGTTCTGTTTATCTTGCCAAATAGCATACCTAACAACCTTGAAACCTCAGTCTCTAAACGATAAAGTAATTTGAGTGGTTTTACCCGACTAAAGAAATGTGCGCATTCTTGAGTATGTGAAACAAAAAAGGTAAGTGATATGAGACAATCTGACAAAGTGAAATAAGTAGGTGTGAAAATAATTCTAAGAAGAAGGAATTACAACAAAATTCTCTTTTTACAGTTACTAAACTAATTGTTACAGAAAGGAAAGCAAGAGAACTTAGAAGGTTGGTACAAGTTTTTGTCACAATAAGCGACTGGAAAAATAGTGACAGAAGGATATAAATGAACATCTCTGGTTTATTCGTGGTAGCAATAGAATGTTGTTTTGCATGAAAATTATGTGATGTTGGTTCCATTTACATGACGAATGTTCAAGTATGACCTTTGGAAACAATCTTCCGTGACGTCACGGCGATTTTTACTCTCACACGAATTTCATAAAACTTACTCGACTTTATGGAACTAATATATTGTAATTGTTACTTTACAACTTTTCTCCTTAGTGTAAAGATGATTCGATATCGTTGCGTATTCTGTTATTAAGGTGTAAAATTTATTGCAACTACCATTTGTATTTGTTGCAAG
Source organism: Carcinoscorpius rotundicauda (assembly GCA_011833715.1). Lineage (NCBI taxonomy): Eukaryota > Metazoa > Arthropoda > Merostomata > Xiphosura > Limulidae > Carcinoscorpius > Carcinoscorpius rotundicauda. The sequence continues at coordinate 38,348,659 of CM022395.1, read as the reverse complement.
TATGTATGTTAACCTGGGATTGAAATTCATGCAACCTACAGTAACGAAAAAAAATTATTTAAAAAAATTAATTACCATTTTAGTGTTTAATTGGTACTCATTATTTTGAAAAAACTGATGATAGAAAAAATTGTTACCAAGGAAAACACTCCATAAAGACATCCGTACTGTGTTGGTTTTATTTGTTTTCTCTCTGCCTGAAAAGGAAACGTTCATCTACAAGAGGTGCTGGTTCTAGAAATACACTTTTTTAATGTGAACAAAGAAGCTCTTACCATTTTTTAAACAACTGTTAGGTTCTAAATCCTTACAGCAGGCTGTTGTAACATTATACTTAAACTATATATTTAGTACAATGTTGTTGTTTTTTTCAGTCTCTGGTGTTGGCGTTTCAAACCAACGGTTTTGAACATATTTTGTTCGCTGACCATCTGATTTTTTCCCTATCTCGAAAATCCAGCGTTGGATTCAAGAAATATGCAACCTTTCTTCAAACCACCAGAACTGAGATTGGACCACCATATGTGTGCTAACCATAAATTGAGAACCCTCTGTTTTAGGTTATTAAGAGTTACATTGAAATATTTACAAGAAACGTAATTATGTAAACATAAGTAATTTCAGAAATACTAAATACTGTGAGCATAAGAGAAAAACAGAAAACTATCTTACTTCACTGATTCTTCAAATATATATATATATATGTATACAATCTATTTATATTTATCTTCTTTTAATTAGTAAAAATAATTGGGTTTATAATATTTTCTGTTACTTCTATTTCATTTCCAGTACGTTATAAAGCTACAGTTGGTATCAGTTGTAAATCATAGCCCGATTTCAGTCATTTCTTTTTTCCTTAGAAATGGTGTATCTATTAACTTAAAAAAATAAAATTATAATTTACACATAACCAGAACGAATATATAGCTTTTATTTCTCATCAGGTTTCTAATATACAAGGATGATGCCATTCACTGTGTTAACAACATTTGAAACTCTACTGGAATTTCCTGAAATTAGTTCTTTCCCATCTCTCGCACCAAAAAATGCAGAAATTCCATCTTTAGCAATATGTGAAAAGAAGCTTGACTTAACAGAAACAAATCTTCTAGTAACTGTTTCGTCAGAATATCACTCATATATAAAGCACGATAATTCAGAAAGTGAAAATTATATAGATCAAGATTATATATATATATATATATGATCAATTAGAATTTTTTTCTAATTAATGATCTTAGAAGCAATAAAAAAGCATTGGGTAACGAAACGTCAGTTTGTAACTTTATCCCAAATCAATTTCGCTTTCACTTGTCAAACCAGCTGTTACGGTCTTTTTGTCCCCTTTTTCTCTAAATAAGTATCTTTGGATTTTTTTTTCATTTCTAACTCAACTAATGAAAGTAAAGTAGAAGTCTCAAACAACTAATTTAAAAACAAATATGTCGTATATGCCTTAACGGAAAAACAACTAAGTAGGATACAAAATGTGGTGAAAGTAGTGCTGTAGAAAGGGATAAATGTGCAGAAATAGAATCTACGCAGCCGTAGTAATACGATATCGGTCGGAATTAAATCCAATGTGAAAATCTCATGTGCCTCTCTCGCTAGTGGTACAGCGGTAAGTCTACGCTAAATACTTGTTTTCGATATTCATAATGGCCATAGCACAGATAGCCCATTGTTTTCTTTGTGATTAACTTCAAACAATGTGTAAAACAGTTAGAGATTAAAATAAATACACAGTGGAATATTATGTGTATATAAAGGTTTTCCAACCCATAAAGCCTTACATCATATACTATACCATATACTAGAACAGAACAAAAGGTTGAGGACAGAAATCTCATTGATAAAAATTGAAGTTATTACAGCTGGGTTGCTTGGAATAATACAGTTACAACCGAAGTAAAGAAAATAAAAGGCTTAAAATATCTAAAGCAATACTGACACTTTAAGAGAAATTACATTTATCACTGAAATTCCTCAAAAAACGTGTTTTGTTTGTTTTGGAATTTCGCACAAAGCTAGTCGAGGACTATCTGTACTAGACGTCCCTAATTTAGCAGTGTAAGACTATAGGGAAGGCAGCTAGTCGTTACCACCCACCGCCAACTGTTGGGCAACTCTTTTACCAACGAAAAGTGGGATTGACCGTCATATTATAACGCCCCCACCGCTGGGACAGTGAGCATGTTTGGCGCGACCCTCGGATTACGAGTCGCGCGCCTTACGCGCTTGGCCATGCCGGCCCCCCTCAACAACAGTAATATGATCAACGAAATTAAAATATAGTATTGTGTTAGACCTTTTCTTTTCGTTTCCAAGTTCGCTGGTTTATTGATAGATAACATTTATTTGCGTAATTGGTTGTAATCAAGAAGCAGTGGGTGTTTTTACAATAGAAAACATCAATGTTTACGTCTTTCTTTTGCCCCCCAGTGGCTCAGCGGTATGCCTGCGGACTCGCACGCTAAAATCCGGGTTTCGATACCCGTGGTGGGCAGAGCACAGATAGCCCATTGCGTAGCTTTGTGCTTAATTCAAAACAACAACAACAGCGTCTTTCTTGACTTAGAGTGTAAATATCTATTGTACCCTCAATATAAATCAAGATTAGATTTACCAGTAAAGTATGTATTTTCATTAATGCACTTTCAGTTATAACAAGGATAAAACTTACCACAAATTTAAAAATAAGAGAAATAATACACAAACAATTGAATCCCAGCGTTTCAGTACTGAAAATAGGTCATAAATACAATGTATATACATGACACTTATTTATCAGACTTTAAAAAATGTGTGCATTCTACTTAATGTATTATTTAAACACGAAATTATGACTTAAACAAGAAAAATATGTAGTCCCTCATAATACTCCGTTCTTAGCCTTTTTTTAAAATCTGAAAACATATTTAAACTTACGTATATGCTTCCTATAGAAACACTAGTCCCCCGCTAGTACAGCGGTATGTCTCCGAATTTACAACGCTAAAATCAGCGGTTCGATTCCTCTCGGTGGGCTGAGCAGATAGCCCGATGTGGCTTTGCTATAAGAAAAACACACAAAACACACTAGGAACACTAACCTATGTTAAATTAAAAAAGTATTTCGAGGAACTTTACATTGTACATTATCTATAAATGTGTTCAAAATAAAACACAAAAAAGTTGATTACAAATAGAAATTGTTATGAAACATGGTAACCCATATCAACAAGTTCAAAACCTTATTCACTTACAGATGTTGATCTCCTGTCATAAATCATAGAAATACATCGCAATTTAACATTTCTCGATTCTTTCTCTGAGCTAAAAAGTATTATTTGTTATTGTTTTTGTTAGACCACCCTCAGTAACTCGCAGATTAACTGCAAATGTAGAGTGACAGTCGTGACCTATACGTTTACCAACGTTAATATAGTACAGGTTAAGTTCATAATATTAGACAAACAAATGTTGATATATACATACTGTGACATTTGGCAACAAGTTTCATACACACAGTTTTCTTTCTTAACAAAAATATATCTTAATATACAAATAATAATACATTTTATTATAACGGTTATTATAAAGAATAATTTATACACAAAATATTTACAAACTTACACACAATATTGATTCTTCTATCTGATCTAGAACTGAATATATTTTCAAAGGCTCGATCAAATAAGTGATTTTGAATTGACACTGGTATACTTCCCTTATTGAAAAGCTAGCTAACTCTGCGTCGAGTTTTCCACTGATAAAGTTACTCAATGTTTTTGTAAAAATACTAATATCCGATGTGAATTCGCTGCTCTGAATTAAATGGCTTGTAATGTTAGAAATCTATAAATATTCTTGGTTAAGATATATCTTGAGTTCCCAGTTAATAATCATTAATTACAGTTATAGCTTCCAGTTGTTATATTATACAAATCACGACAAACTAATAACACTATGTAACACAGATTTTGTTCCTAGAGAGTATGTGTTATTTCTTAATTGCTTATGTTGTAAAAGTACAGAAAATGGCCATTATTCACTTCAAACTTTGCATTTGTGACCTGGATAATGAAATTTAGAAATTAACCTATTTTCTAGGTAAAAGCGGGCAAACTTGCACATTTTCATTTACGTAAGGTCTGAATAAAACAACATATGAATCAAGATTTACATATATTTATACTAAAGTTATTTAAAAATGAACAAAAATGTTTAAAAGTGAGTAGTTTTCCGAGATTTTCGACTATAATGTAAATCACTTTCACGTATCAATCTCCAAATATAGTCTCCCATCATATTTTCGTTTACGCTCCTTGGTAACGGCGTTCAAAGTCCAGTATGTCTTGATAGAGGCGCTCGCCTTGCTCTTCTGAGTATACTTCCATATTATTTTTAAATTTATCAAGATGAGCGTCAAGGATATGGACTTTCAGGTACATCCTGCAATTCATTTTGCCCCAGTTCTTCACCATAGTCTCAACCAGTTCCACGTAATTTTCGGCTTTGTGGTTGCCCATGAATCCCCGAACCAGTGCGACAAAGCTGCCCCAAGCTTTTTTTTTCTCTCCTACTGAGCTTCTTGGGGAATTCTGTGTTCTCTAGAATCTTCTTTATTTGTAGTCCAACGAAGACATTAGCTTTGACCTTTGCCTCTCACAGCTTAGAGAAGAAGTCTCGAAGGTACTGCAGACTCCTTATCAAGATTTGTAACAAATTGTTTCATAAGACCCAATTTTATGTGCGCTGGTGGGAACAACACCTTCTGGAGGTCCACCACTGGCTCACACTTGACATTTTACTTCCCTACAGAAAACTCGGTAAGTCTGTTGTAGTGAGCTGCAGTGTCGTTGCTGTCCCAAAGGTAAAGATAACAGGGAAACTTGGAAAGGCCTCCTTGGAGATCCATCAGAAATACCACCATTTTAAAGTCTCCGGTAACCTCCTAGCGATACTCATCATATTTCAAGGCCTCTAAAAAAGTCTTGACACTGTTGTATTCTTCTTTGATGAGTACAGAATTAGCCAAGGAAGAGACGAATACTTATTCCCGTCATGGAGCAGCACAGCTATGAGGCTTTACGATGAGTTATTAATGAAAAGACGCCACTCGTTTGGCTTACAGGCAATTTCAAGTGCACCGAATTTTAAAAGATCTAAAATTTGTATAATATAAAATCTTACTATTCAAGCACGCAAAAATTGTCCGTCTTACCTATTGGAGTTTTTTTTTTTTTTGAAGTGCTCAAAGGTGAAATGAAGAGCCCAGGGTTTGTCTTGATCCCCGGCAGGCATGCCGAAATATGCTTTGTAGGCATTTTAACAGATGCTGTCATAAAGTACGTTATCACTCTTGTCTTGATAAATTGGCCACATACGTAGCAGAATGCGTCTGGAGAATGCTTGCAGCCTCTTGATGCCATCTTTGATAAAATAAGATAGGTCTTAGGCAGCTAAAACTGAACTGAAGAGGTGAGTGGTGATCCCCTGTATATATATTACAATGGAAAGTTCTAGAAAATTCGAAAATGTTTTTAAAAATTCTCGTAAGTTCTACAACATTCTAGAAAGTTCTTGAACACTCTCATAAGTTTCAAAAAATTCTCTATCAGCTACTCAGCACTAAATTTACCTGGAATTGTATAAAAAATTGGTAAATTTGAAATTTTCATCACCTAAGTCAGCAAAAGCAAAGTTTGAAGAGAAAAAATATGTCTTTTTCCATTTACTTTAAGCATAAGCAGTTGGGAAATAACACTTTCTGCCCAGGAACAAGAAAAAGTAAAAATTTTGCAACGTAATATAATACACACTGTTCCTTGGCGTATCACGCTGTTATATTTATAGGCGTGAGAAGAGAGTTTCTTGATGAATATTCATAGAAATTATGAATTTCTGTATTTGTTTTGATGTATTCTTGCAGAGTTACTAGAAGTATATTAATACTATCCGACCTTCATTTTTATTTGACAGACTACAGCACTCACTACATTTTCTTAATTATTTTACTTAAAAGTGTGGAACACGTTTGTCTTTATTTTCAGTAATTAAAAGTGTAAGCTAAACAGGCAGTTTTATGACTCAGCAAATAGCCGTGATTGGCTCAGTACGACGTAATTTACAATCTCTTAGCGAGTAAAAAACCAACTACTTAACAGAACAATTATTTCCTTCATCCTTCTTAAGCTTAAGTTTTTGGAAGAAGTTGATGTGCTTTTATTTTATTTCCTTTGGAACAATCATTTTCTTTCACAAAACAAAATAATGTTAAAAATAAAACATGTGAAGGACCAGCAGATTTGTTGTGATGGGAATTCGAACCCAGAACTCAGTGGAAAAACGCTTGGCGGCTTTGAGTAGAATTATGAGCTTCTGCAGCATTTTTTTCCTGTTTGTACATTCACTTTAAATGTTACTTTTAAAATTCGCTTAACATACTAGTACAGGTCATTGAATGATTTGTACATTATTTTGTGTTTTGTAAAATGTTGAAATACCTAATTATTTTAGGGAATGAGTGGGGTCTACTTCTCCTAATCTTTTAAGTTATGGTTTAAAGTATGTATATCACATAAAACCTAAGCATTTAGGCTGACAAAGTAAATATATAATTAATAATTATTTTTAGGCATAAAAAGACACATGTAAATTACCTTTTCTAATTAAACAAAAACAACATTAACTGTTGGTTTAATAAAAAACGATACAGAAAATGTGAGTTTCTACAGTTTATAAGAATATAAATAACAAGGCTTAAATACATTACATTCTCTGATTTATTCTTTCTGCATTACTCATTTACAAGTATATAATATTTTTCGCTCTGTTATGTAAATGTCGTGTAAATATTTTGTAAGCGACAACATGTCGTGTTGTGTTTAAATTTTCATTTCTATTATTCATTTTTCCATATTTATATTATTGTTTCGAAGTTTAAACTAATATTTTGTTATTCATTTAGGGTAACATTTAGAATTTTCTTGAATTAAGTAGACCAATCATATGTTTGTAAATGAAGTGTTGGTGACTTCGTGTCTAGACGTGTAGTCTCGTGCAAGAACGGACATGCACGGATTGCTCTGGAGATCTGTAGAAAGTTCGCGGTTATTCGAGGGGTCTAGGCCTACAATATATAAACAGACGAAGATGCGAGAGACAAGATAGAGATTCAGACATCAGTTTTTATTCGAAGAAAAAGAGGAGAGTCAGACATTAGTTTTATTTCAAAAGAAGAGATTCAGTTATTTGAGAAAGATTAAGTGTTTGCTGTGATTATTCAACTTGGATTTGTGACTGAAGTTAGATCTACGGAAGCTGTGATTTTATTTCGTCAATCTCTACGATACATCTGAATTACTGCTTGTGCTGAGAGACGGCGAATTTATTGAACTGTGAACTGTTTCGGAATCTCTTCGTGGGACCAAATTCACACCCTAGACTGGAATTTGAGACTTTCATTTTAGATCATTACATTAGATACAGGCCAGTACCGTTTTGTATTGTGATTTATTTTGAAGTTTGAAACTAGTATTATTTTGTTTTGTAACTTAATATCTGTCACTGTTATTATATAATTTATGTTATATCTGTTATTTTTGTTAATAGGTTAGTGTAATAAATTATACAAGCTGTTATCTGTGTTTTTCTGTTGCGTTTAATCTACGAAGAACTTAAAACATTAAAAATACGTAACACGCTCCTCTCTAAACAACCCGGTCGCACCAAACATGCTCGCCTTTTCGGCCGTGGGGGCGTTATAATGTTACGGTCAATCCCACTATTCATTGGTAAAAGAGAAGCCTAAGAGTTGGCGGTGGGTGGTGATGACTAGCTGCTTTCCCTATAGTCTTACGCTACTAAATTAGGGACGGCTAGCGCAGATAGCCCTCGAGTAGCTTTTTTGCGAAATTAAAAACAAAATCTCTAAACAAAAAGCAATACAATTTATAATAACGGTTATAACAAATACTTATCACAAATGATTATTTATTTTTAAAAAATTACCAACTCACAAACAATATTCGCTCTTCTATCCGGCAAGCAAATTAATTTTATTTTGACACGCTTCACTTGACGGAAATACTAGCCATCTATTCTCCAATCACGAGATTTTCCCGACAACAATAATTTACGAGATATGATTCGTATGTCCTCGTAGAAGTTAATTCCCTGAAGTTTGCAATGTTAGAGATTAATTGTTGTTGTTGTTTTGAATTAAGCACAAAGCTACACAATGGGCTATCTGTGCTCTGCCCACCACGGGTATCGAAACCCGGTTTTTAGCGTGTAAGTCCGCAGACATACCGCTGAGCCACTGGGGGGCATTAGAGATTAAAGTACATTAGTTTGTGAACAGAAATTTAACTTCAAAGCAATCACTTATCATTAGCCAACGCTATTTTGATAATTTTTATTTTTGATGATTTTAATTGATAATTTATTTTTGATAATTTTAAGTTTTCTCAAAATCAGTTTAATTGAAATCTATTTTAATAATATTTCGAATCATTAGTTTTCACAACACTAGTTGCTATATTTTTCAAAATAACAGTTAACCTTAGATTATACATTATTTAGAATAATATTGTACAGATGAGATTTTAAAAATAAATTCTTCTCACCAAGGCTGTTGCACATTGTTTAGTAAATTAATGTAAACGGAAGTGTAGATACGATAGTCTGAATAATCCTTCCAACGAATAAAAATGCAAAAAGTGAGTCCAGGTGGAGATTTTATTAGTCCTGAAATGTAGGATAACATTATAGACTACAAATACACATTTTGGATGTCACCCTAACACGAAAAAGCATGATTTTACTTCACAATATTAATGACAACACTTCCAGCAAGTAGCAATATTAAATAAGAAACCCACTTGAAGTAAAAAGGTATTCTCAAAAAGGCTGGTGTGGGTGTTAAAACTTTAATGAAAATAAAGTACACAACTACATTTCGACCTTTTTGTGTCATATTTTTCATTTATGGCAGAGAAAAATCAACACAATCTCAGAACACTTTTATTCCTACCTACACAAGACTGACTTACCCACTCCACTACTGTACGACACTCCCAAACCTCACAAATCTAATTGTTCACTACGACCCCTAATTCAAATACGACCTAAGTGAATATATAGCGTGGGCTTCTTTTTCATATATTATTTTAACTTTAAATATATTAACGATCAACTGAACCATAAAGCCTTAATGGCCAGTTTTGGTGTAAACTCCTCTTCACACACGTCCCAGCTACCGCAGCCTGTAAGATAGCTTTAGAATTTTACATTGAAGATCCTAAACAATTAAAAAACTCCCTTAGCAATAAATTATCAACCCTTATAGAATTTACTGCCACAAAGTAACTTTCTGTTCAATGACTAAAACTACCTACAAATAAATGGCCTAAGTATTAGAAATTCTGTGTTATCAGTTTCAGCCAACATTTTCATGACAGATGAAACATCAAGCAATCATGTCAGCCTTACATACTGGTACAGGTGTGTTAACGATACAATTATTAGATTCACATCTACAGAACATACAGTTAGTTTTTCAATCACGTTAACTTGATATAACACAACAATAACAATACAAAATAGAAATCCACAGAAAAATATCGCCTATACTGAATTATACATTCCTTGGGACTTAGCACATTAAACAAAACAAAAGCTCAACTTATTAAGAATCCAAATAAACACAGCCACAAAACTATACTCATCTGATAAAATTAACAATGAAATCAACAAAATAAAACAAAACTTCATCAACATCAACAAGTGTCCGCGAGAAACTGTGGAAAACATTATACGCACACACCTTTACATTGCATAGGAAAGAACATTGTTTAGATGATAACACATACGGGTTAAATGGAGTTCTCTGATTAAAAATTATTTTTACTGTAGCGTTATTATATATTGATAACACGTACACTCAAATCTTACTTTGTTACAGGTGTTTTGTAAATATGAGTATAGTACGACCTTTACAGTTATACAAATATCATTGTATTTATATCACGGGACATCACGAGTAACTGTAGCCTTCATTAGATTTCTGTCCTGAAACAGTCTTAGATAATTTACATGTTACTACATTGTACAACAGCTAGTACTTCCATTGGAAAACTAACATTACAAGTAAATACATATAAACATCTTAAATCATTCATTTTCAAGTTATCAGTTCTTAAACTATAAAATAGTTACATTATATAATTCTTAAAAATTCGCCTGTTTCTAACTATACTAAGTATCACCCTCAAACTCTAATGTAGTTTTACGTATAACACATCTATATTTCTAAGTAACCATGTTCACTTACGTATCTCAGATGCGCTCATTTCTTCTTTTTTATATTTTATTTTAGTGATGCGATAATTCATAATCTTACAACATTTTACTAAAACACTGTCAGTACGTATTGCAAAATCATTCTTAAAATAGGGCTATTATTTTCTAACAAATGTTCATATATTTACTAGTTATTGAGATTAACTTAACAAATAAAAATCATCATTTACTTTTCACCAGAATGAATTTCTAGCTTTTCTTTTTCATCAGGCTTCTGACATACAAGGATGACGTCATTTCTTGTGTCAACAATATATGAAATTCTGTTGGAGTTTCCTGAAATTCATTCTTCTTCTCCCAAAGCAGGAAAGGCAGAAACTCCATCTTCAGCAACATATTAAAACAAACTTGACCTATCAGAGTTCAATACTTCAGAAACAAATATTCTAGAAACTGTTCTGTCAGAACATCACTCTTAAATCGAGCTTGATAATTCAGAAAGTGGATGTAATTTAGATGAAGAATATTTATGTGATCAATCAGAAAATCCTTCCTTAATAATTAATGACTTTCAACATAAAATAAAAAAGCGCTGGTTTGCGAAACGTCAATTTGTAATTTTATCCCAAATCAATTTCGCTTTCTTTTGTCAAACCAGCTGCTACGGTCTTCTTGTCCCCTTCTTCTCTAAAGAGATACTTGTGTTGTTGATTTTTTTTTCATTTCTAATTCCACTGATAAAGGTTAAGTTAAAGCCTCAGACAACTAACTTAAAAATGTACGACCCAAAAAACAACCAAGTAGAATAGAAAAATGTGGTGAAAAAAGTGCTATAAAAAGGGGAAAATGAGCAAATATAGAATCTACACAGCCGCAGTAACACGATATCGATCAGATTTGAGACCAGTCTGCATGCGTCCCAGGTATAACGCGGTAAGTCTAATGACTAACAACGTTAAATACTTTGTTTTGATACTGATAATTAACACAGCTCAAACAGCCCATTGTATTGCTTTGTGGTTAACTTCAAACAATGTGTAAAACAATTACAGATTAAAATAAATACATAGTGGAACGTTGTGATTATATAAATGTCTTCCAACCCACAAAGTCTTACATTATAAACTATACCATACACTAGAATAGAACCTAAAATAGAGGACAGAGAACTGAATAATAAAAGGAGAAGACGTTAGTACAATTAGCGTGCTTGGAATAATACAATTATGACCTAAAAATAGTCATGTATTTATATAAACAAAATATATATGCTTTGGTCAATAATAAATACTATAAGAGAAATTATATTTGTCATTAAAATTCCACCAAAAACAGTAATATCCTAGTTTTATTTATCTGTCTTTTAATTTAATACATAATCAACGTTGCATCAGTTTTGCTTATTGCTTTACGTATCGGATATTCCAACAAAGCTACACCAAACCTGTCTGCACTAGTGGTTCCTAACTATCAAGCGATAAACAGAGGGAAAGCAAATAGTGCTCATCACTGACATCTAACTCTAGGGCTACGATAATTCTTTTCACCTGGAAAATAACTCAATACATAAATGAAAGTCAGAATGTTATATTGATCATTATTCTTACGACATTTTGAATACAGATGTAATTTTTCTCTTTCATTTATTTCTCTATGTTGTCCAAAGCTGTTTTCTAAACCAGTAACACCTGTTATTGTGGAATATCATGTTCTGATAAAAATGTGTTTGTTTGAAATTTAGCTTACATCTACACTATGAGTTGCCTGTGCTCTGCCCACCACAGGTATTTAAACCGTGTTTCTACCGTTGTAAGTTCACAGATATTTCGCTGTGCCACCAGTGGGAGGGCTAATCAATATGATAATTCCTGTACTTGATTTGTTTTTTGGTTGGTTTTAAAATTTCGCTCAAAGGACTATTTGTGCTAGCCGTCCCTATTTTAGCAGTGCAAGATTAGAGGAAATGGAACTAGTTATTACCACCAACCGCTAACTCTTGTGCTACTCTTTTATAAAAGAATAGTGGTATTAACGGTCACATTATAACGCCCCCACGACTGAATAGGCAAATATGTTTGGTGTGGTGGGGATTCGAACCCGAGACCCTCAAATTTCGAGTCGAGCTCCATAAATACATGACCATGCCAGTCCTCCTGTGCTTAGCTCGTAACAACAAACGCAGTAATTTTTAGCGGGGGTCTTTCAGTTCATTAATTATTTAAATGGATGAATCTACTAATTTACTTTTCCCGACAAATCAATATCTCCAGTTTCTATCCATTTGGGTTTATTCATAAATCCTTTTTGTAGCTAACATATAAGGAAAAATTAGATTTCCTATATAAAAATATGTATTGTCTGTTATTGCATCTTCGCGAATTGTAACTAGGGTATATATACATATATGTAATAAAATTAAACAATTACATCCAAATGAAACCAAATGAGTAAACAAGATCATGAGGGGAAACTGCGTTAAAAACACCAAATATAACCTCTGATTAATTGTATTATAACCATAAATGTTTAAGCCATAAACAAAACACATTAAAATTAAACAAAATATGCTGTATGTTTTTAAAAGTATCCCAAGATACAATATATATATATATATGTATATGTAGGTTCAACAATTTAATTAGTACATATGCCCACTTTTTTTTTTTTTAGAAATACGCTACAAACGACTTTGTATCGCGTCAAAATGAAAAATATTATAAAATAGATACTCTTTAAAATTAAGAAATAATAGAACCTTACTCCACAACCTTTTATTTCCTAAATCACTTCCTTAATGGAGAAATAGTACTTTTTAATAATTCACATTAATTTTTTACTTCATTATTATTATCGAAATAATAGTAAAGTTAGTTTAATATTGAATTTGAAAGAGAGTCTTCCGATAGAAGAATCTTTGTGGTATGTATGCTATTACATCAATTCTGTGATTGTAGGAATCGTAGGTCCTTCATACAGAATTCGTCTCATAGAAATTTGCGAGAATAATGAACTAACTCGATCATCGTAAGTTACACAAATGTGTTTTTACTTCAATATGATTAGAGAATGATCATAAACGTGGAATATCACGATAACAAAAACTGCCAAACGAAAAAGAAAGTTATCACGCGGAAAGTCTTAGATTTTGAGAAAAAAAAAAGTAAAATGTCAGAGTACAAGTTACAAAAAGAAAGAAGCAGGTTTACTCACCAAGTTATGAGACAAGATGCAATAACAAGAAGCCCTAACATTCACATCAAAGTGCTCGCCAAAATGTAGTAAGAAAAAGCCGGTAGCAATTAGCGACAGAGAAACACACTGTTCAGTTTGCCTAGACCTTGACCTTGCTTAGATGTTTGCAAAATTATATTCTAAACCAGAATAAATCATGTTCATCAGTTAAAGATATCATTTATAAATACACAAATAAACTAGTAGCCAGGATAACTCATGTTCATCAGGTAAAAATGCCATTTATAAATAAGAATTACAATAGTAGCCAGGATGAATCATATTTATCTGATGAACATGAGTGTATTTTTGGTTTTTAATGTAAGTGCTCCCTCGAGGTAAAAGTAAATAAATACAGTGTGTGTTTTCTTATAGCAAAGCCACATCAAGCTATCTGCTCAGCCCACCAAAGGAAATCGAACCCCTAATTTTAACGTTGTAAATCCGTAGATATACCGCTGTACTAGCGAGGGGAAACTAAATGCATCTATTAGGTGATTTGCAAAAAAAAAAAACTTTCATAAACACTGATCCAAAACACCAACAATAAAAACCGAAAATACACTGTACTAAATATATAATTTATGTACTGTGTTATCGCAGCGTCATGTGCATGATATAGAACTTAACATTTGTTCAAACATTGATAAGCCCTTCTGCTCTCACATTAAAACTTTTACGTTCGGAAACCAGCATTACTTGTTCATTAATGTTTCCTTTTCAGGCAGAAAGAAAACAAGTTACACCAACAGAGTTTGAATTTTTCTTTACGTAGTGTTTTACTTGGTTATATTTATCCTCTCGCCAGTCATTTTCAGAATGTTGAGTGTCAATTCAATATTATAATGTGAATACTCCTGTTTAAAGTTGATTATTTTTCAATTATTTTTTCATTAATTTCAGAATAAAATTACTATATTAACCTGTATTCAACATTTAAACACTTAAACACAATTTACCTATTTTAAGCTACTGCTCATATTTATCAACACTTATAATATTTGAGATACATATTAATTTCTTTACCCATAGTGCGCAGAGCACCGATAGTCCATTTGATAGCTTTGTACTCACTTATAAACAAAGATATGAATTAATATTTGTAATAACATTAAATTATAAACATAGCTTAAATCTTTACTCCAAATAAAGACTTACCCTCACCTAGCAAATAAAGTACAACGTTTCGTTCTAAAATCAACGTTCGACAGTGGTCCATCTCTCATATTCCAAACCCAGAGATAAAACTTTTAACTTATCATCACAGTCCTCAAATTTACCGCCCAGGATTCTGTCTCAACTGATAAAAGTAATTGAATTTATCTTGCAAAATGTCTTCATTCTAACTCCGTGTGGAATAATATTACATTTCAGTTAATTCTAATACGCTCGAAAATCATTTCAGGCCTACATAGTAATTAACACGAGACTTTAATTGTGAAGAGATTTTTACTGGCACTAAATTAAAACTATAGATTGGTTGCTAACATTTATGTTTGGTTTTCAATTATCAACAGGTAAGGTTTCAGCTTTTAAATTACAAGATAGCTTTTAAAACACTTTATGCATCTATTAAAAATCCGGTAGCTGTTCCATTACATTTCACAGAGTCTGCCACAGTGTCATTAATGGAACTGTATGTCTGTGATATAACTGAGTCTTAGAGCTACATAAGGCACTGGAAGTTGACTTCAAGCACAGCAGTATGTTTCTACTGCCTCCACTCTAGGAGTGTTATACTAGAGAATACAGTTTGTCAAGACAACTATGACATGTACTATTACTGAAACCACATCCATTAGAGATTAATTGACTCCAAGACCTATAAAGCGCAACCTAGATTTGTTTGGATCTGGCAACCACTCGATGAACCTAAGAGTGAGTACGTCATTATCAACATAAAAGTCGCTGAGGAGTGTTTTCCTTTGTAATCTCCTTAAATCAGTGGTTCCCAACCTTTTTTATGCCCCGCATCCCTAAAAAAAATTAATATGTTCTCACAGTAATTATTTATTTAAGAATAAAGGTAAAGGTGGCCAAAACAAATTTTTATAATTAGATTTTAATGATATATAAACAAACACGAAACATTTGGAAAATAAACATATTACAACAAACTAATAGTTACACAAACCCTACATGGCCTACAAAATAATAAAATTTCATCCATGCATAAAATGAAATTTCTTTGATTTTGAAATGTTCAAATGTTCAAAAGCCAATTTAAATTTAATGACTCTTTTGTTCCTGTTTATTTACTTTCAAGTTTTTCAAAGCGCGGTACTTTGTTGCTGATAGAAATCTGCAAATCTGCCTGGACACACAAGCGATTTCTAGATTTTGTCTTAATTGACAAAAGGACACTAAATCCAAACTCGCATAAGTATGTCGTCGCGAAAGGGATGGGCACATTTATTGCTTTTTCACAAAGTCTTGGAAATATGTTCATTGTCGAACACCAATATTGATCCAAAGTTTTGCTTTTAAACTGCAATTCAAGAACTCGATTGGTGCGCAGTTCAATAAGATTCAGTTCCTTCAGTTTTTCATCATCCGACATATTCAAATCGAAAGAGTATAAATTCATAATTCATTCTTCAGATGTTTCCAGTTCTCCTCCAAAATATCCATCAAATGACTCTGACAGAATTTCCAAATGATCCACAATTTCTTCACACACACATGGAATTAGGGATTCATCCTCACGTACCATTTCTTCGAGTGATGGAAAATTTGAAAGATTTCCTCTTTTAACTCGTCGACACCAAAGATATAACTTTTCTTTTAAAGCATTTAACTTTTCGGAGCATTTCAATATGTTTATGTTTTCCCTTGAAGAGATACACTCAAATAAGCTAGCATTTGGTTGAATTCTTGTGATTCTATGTTTCCGGGCAGATCATAGTCACGTTCCTTCAGAAAAGTTTTGACTTCTCGCAATTTAAAGAAGCACGTTAAAGCTCCCCCACTTGACAGCCAGTGAACTTTTGTGTGGAAAAGCAAAACTGAATGCTCACTTCCAAAGTCTTCACAAAGCGACTTGAAGAGTCGGTGGTTCAAAGCGCGACCCCTAATCCAGATGATGGTCTTTACAAAAGTGTCAAGGACCTTTTTCAACTTTGGAAGCAATGTTTATGATGCCAAAGCATGTCGATGAAGAGAACAGTGAGTACCTACCTTGCAAGTGCGGAATCTCTTGTTTCTTCAGTGCAAAAAAATCCTGATTTATTTACTAGCATAGCAAGGGCACCGTCGGTACACACAGAAAGAGTAATTTAGATATCTAAATCATATTTCGCAAAGAAGTCCTTCACACAATGGAAGACATCTTTCCCCTTTGTGGTTGTTTTCAGATTTTCACAGAACAGGAAATCTTCCATTATGGCACCATTATGGACATACCTCACTAGTGCGAAGAGTTGACTGCAATTTGAAACATCAGTTGTTTGTCCAATTGGAGAGAGATTTTCAAGGAACTAACTTTGATATTTGCGATAACTTGCTCCAAAATGTCCGAACTCAAAGCACCAATTCGGTTTTGAATAACATTATTTGATAACGGCACTAATTTAAGCTTGTTTGAGGCTTCTTTTCCCAGAACAATTGTTGCCATTTCTAATTTACACGGTTTTATCACCTCTTCTGCAATTGTATGGGGCTTCTTTGATTTGGCTATTTTATACGTCACTGATATGAAGCCATCAGCGGTGGTTTGCCAGCAGATATAAAACCTACTTTTGGAAGGATTGCTCGAGAATCAAACTGGGTCCTTCTACCTTTCAACGATTCAACATCATGGCCTGCAACAGTTGCTCCACCATGCCGGTTGTTGAAGTATTCCTGCAGCTTAGATGGCTTCAAATTTGTGTTTGAAAGGACAGCGTCACAAAGCAGGCACTGGAGTTTTTGCAGATCCCCAGTTGTTCCAATGCAAGTTAAACCAAACTTCACATAATCATCATTCCATTTCCTTTTCTTTGACAAAATGAAGTTTTTGCACGAACACAGAATCAACAATGCAATAACTACCATAACATCACGCATGGGTTTATATACTCTGCGAAACTTTCTAGAACATTCTCGAATATACGTCACATGACGTCATCGATTAATTTTGGATACTTCTGGAAGTTTCTCGAGTCACGATCACGTGAATACATAACATAAATAAATAACAGAAACTTTAAGACAGCGTTCACTAACGTAACCTAATTAGTTGTGCCGAGTATTTAGGTCACGTTTAGGTTTCGTGTGTTATTTGTTTACAGTTGTACATTAAGATTTCGGTCTGCGCCGGTGACGGTAGAAACTATAGTTTATCGTAACAAGGTAAAAAGCTACATCTGTAACAAGAAAAATAAAAAATAAAAATCGAGCGTAATTTTTGAATATATAAATAAAATAAACTGAAATGTTATCTCGCACCCCTGGTTGGAACCCACTGCCATAGATCATCCGTGCAAACGATTAGGTTTTCATGTGGCTCTAGCCTTTTAGCTTAGAACTTGTTTGTTTTTGAATTTTGCACAAAGCTACTCGAGGGCTATCTGTGCGAGCCGTCCCTAATTTAGCAGTGTAAGACTAAAGGGATGGCAGTCAATCATCACCACCCACCACCAACTCTTGGGCTACTCTTTTACCAACGGATAGGGGGATTGACCGTCACATTATAACGCCCCCACGGCTGAAAAGGTGAGCATGTTTGGCGCGACAGGGATGCAAACCCACGACCCTCAGATGAGGAGTCGCATCCCTTAACACGCTCGGCCATGCCGGGCCACCAGCTTTGAACTAAGACTCACAAACTGCTTGGTTCTCGAAGGTTTCTAAATTATGTCACACCTAAGTGATATTTATGTACCATTTATTAATCTCATTTTTGTCCAGCGGAATATAATACTGATTTCACAGATTTTCTAAACACTTAACATGAAGAATTGCACCATATTTCCCCCAGTTTGTGTTTCAACAAGCAATATATCTGAAATGGTTGAGCAAAATATCCAAATCCTCAAATACTAGCGGATTAACTTTTTTCTAGACCAATGTCTATAAAACGATACTTCAAGTATATCTGTTGATAAGACAGCCACATCATTCAAATGTTCAGTAATATGGATAATTGTTAATAATATGCGTTCTTTGCACAACAACAGAATTCTACGTTGCACTAAGATGAGCTTAAACATTGCATTTTTCTTCCATCTCTGCTTCTGGATGCAGCTTTCAAACACCAGTGGTGTTTCCTGCTCCATGGGTCTGCAGGAATCGGGAAATATGCTGTCTCTATCACAGTATCACGGCTTCTGAGGCACATTTCAACTGCTGCACTTGGTATATCATTATCCCTGATTACAGGTGACTCTGGGAAGTGTCTACCACTAAATATCAAAAAGAACCATAAACGTCATTCCGTTTGGTCTTAGAATACTCATTCTGTTTTTTGTCACCATATATCATTCTTACTATGTGTTTTGCCTATAAAAATTTAGTCAACAAAAATAGTATGATTAAATATGGAAGCAAAACTACAACATTTTAAATATGTACTAAATCATAAAAACACAATAGACTGTTTCATTCAGTACATATAGAAATGAAACTTTAGATAGGATAAAATCCTTTCAACACTATGTGAAATGTAATAGTAACACAATTAAGCTATAGAAAGAGCAAAAAAAACACGACGTTTAAGTTAAATACAGATTTGAAAACTTTAGAACTATTTTAATGAAAAGTTTTACACATGAAACAATGGTGTGTGTGAAATATTCTTTCTGCAGTTCTTTTAACCCAAACATTGTAGGTAATAATGATAAAACAGTTGGTATGCAGTAATAATCAACAAAATTGAAAGTGTAACAGGTCCGTTTAGACTACATTTCTGTTATTCGTAATTATGATTGTAAAAAGAAATATCAAACTATTTATTGTATTTACATTTTGTTACGTATTTTTTGATGTTTTAAGTTCTTTGTAGACTAAACGCAACAGAAAAACGCAGATAACAGCTTGTATAATTTATTACACTAAACTATTAACAAATATAACAAATATGACATAAATTGTATAATAACAGTGACAGATATTAAGTTACGACATTCGAAATTAATTACAAAACAAAATAATATTAGTTACAAACTTCAAAATTAAATCACAATACAAAACGGTACTGGCCTGTATCTAATGTAATGATCTAAAATTAAAGTCTCAAATTCCAGTCTAGGGTGTGAATTTGGTCCCACGAAGAGATTCCGAAACAGTTCACAGTTCAATGAAATCGCCGTCTCTCAGCACAAGCGGTAATTCAGAAGTATCGTAGAGATTGACGAAATAAAATCACGGCTTCCGTAGATCTAATTTCAATCACAAATCCAAGTTGAATATTCACAGCAAACACTTAATCTTTCTCAAATAACTAACTTTCTTCTTTTGAAATGAAACTGGTGTTTGAATCTCACTCTTTGTCTTCGAATAAAACTAATGACTGAATCTCTCTCCCTCGAATAAAACTGATGATTGATGACTCTACATCTCTCACGTCACCGTCTTTTTTATACCGATAGGCCTATTTCTCGAACAATCTCGCAATTTCCATACAACTCCAGAGCTATCCACGCATATCCGTTCTTGCACGAGACTACACTTCTAGACAGGAAGTCACCAGCACTCATTTACAAACATGTGATTGGTCTATTTAATTCGAGAAAGTTCTAAAATGTTACCCTAAATAAATAACATATTTTAGTTTAAACTTCGAAACAATAATATCAATATGGAAAAATGAATAATACAAATCAAAATTCAAACACAACACGACATGTTGTTGTTTACAAAATATTTACACATATACATAACAATTTCTAAACATACAATGTTAAAATCCATTTTATAATAATAATACAGTCGACTTTGAGGATTCAATGTCAATAACGGTACTTTATATTTTAAAGGCCACCTCCTGATATATCCTGCGGTTTATGAATCATTATTGGGCCTGCTATTGGAGGTGCCCTGTATGAGGTAAATTCATTCATTAGTTTTTTTACTATTCGGTTCTAATATCTACGCGAAAAGCAAGTCAAGTTAACTTATCTGCTATGTGGTGACTTTCATAAATATTACATTTTAATATTGTCGTTTATGAGATTAAAGCAGAGTCTTAATTTTTAGTTACAAAATATAGCTTTGTATTAAATATAATTTCTTTCTTTTTTTATCATTCATAAATCCTTATTTGTCTTCAATCGATTATCCCGATTATCCAAATGAACATTCTTAGCATATTACTTGTCTTCATTTTTGTTGTCTCTATTTAATAAGCTTTATGGCTATCCAAAATACATTTTTTTCAACCGATACAAGCATCTAACCACTCTGAAAAAGTTATGACCAATTATTCTGAATAGTTCATTTTATCCAATTAATAAAAATAGTAAAAAGGTAAACAGTTTAAGATCAATGTATTTTAATGCAGCCTACTTATTGAAATAATTGGAATATTTTTATTCCGTAATCAAAAATATAATGAAATTATACTTTATAGTTTTATTTATGCTATACATATAGAAATAATTAAGATCATATTACAAAAAAAAATTATGTTACATTTACTTGAATAAATAAAGTATGTAATTAAGCTAGCTAAAATATTCACAGTAACGATTATTTCAGTTTTCAGGTTGGAGGTTACATGCTACCGTTTTTTCTCCTTGGGAGGATTATGTTATGTTTATTTTCAATTATGGTCTACTTTTTTACTGGAAGGACGTAAATTACTACAAAAGTTTAAAACACGTTATTTTATACAATTCTTTTAAGTTTAGAGATCCCAGTTCCTTTTTGATTGACTAAGTTAATTCAAAATATGTTGTTGTATTTTTAATAGATCAGTTTTCACAATCTATTTGAATGCAATTTTAAGAATATTTAAATAAAAACACCTGTTTCAATACATTATTCTAATTTTTTTCTCTATTATATACATCTAAACTATAATTTTCTCCATTTTCCCTCTCATATTGCTAAACATAAATCTTCATTCGAGATAACAGACCTGGCCTTTGGAAGATTATTCTCAACACTTCTATTGTGACTATGATAAATGTATTATAAGGCTTCCTTGTCGTAGGCTTTAATGAGGCTACCCTGGAGTCCCATATAAGACTGATAGACTGCATTCAGTTATTTGTTTCAGTTCCAGAAGTTGCCTAAGATCAGACTGAAAAAAATGAGTCTGGAAATATTGAACAGACAAGCCATATTAATAGGTCAAATATGACTGACATTACTATCAGTTGGGCTTAGATTTTTTAACATTGAATTGCTAAGTTTACCACACTTGTAGGAAAGGAACGAATTATTCAGCTTTTTACAAAGCTGTAAATAACTGTACAAAACTATATAATGGACTCGTTGAGCTCTCTTTAGTGAAGGGATTCGATCAAAGTATCTTGTATTTTAAACCCTTTATGTTACGACTCATCTACCAGTAAACTGCTTTTTAATTCGGTGAAGTAAATATCAGCAAAATCACTTATGTGTACTTCTGATAATCTCCAACCTCACGTTACAGTTTTATTATTAATACTGCATTAAGAGAATTCGTTCACAGTTTTGTAAATCATTTAATTTATATACATTTGGAAGAAAGTCTAATCAAAGCCATAAGAAAAGTTGGTCCCTCAGTGGCACAGCGATATGTCTATAGACGTACGACGCAAAAATCAAGGTTTTGATACTCCTTTTGGGCAGGGCATAGAAAGTATATTGTATAGCTTCGTGCTTAATTACAAATAAACAACAAATGTTGAATGTTCTTTAATATATATATCAATCTTTTTAAATATATACCACAACATATTTCATTAATTCTTCGAAATTTAAAAACCAATAATGACCAGTTTAACATCAAAGGAAAAATAAATAAACAAATTAATTAATATTTATAAATAGATGTTACGTTTTTTATGTATGTTTTATGTAGACTGAATGCAACAGAAAGACACAGATAACAGCTTGTATAATTTATTACAGTAAACTGTTATATATGTGTGAATTTGGTCCCACGAAGAAATTCCGAAGTTTTAATGGAGAATGACGAAGTTCTTTTTACGGTGTTTTCGATGAATGTTTCAACTTGTCGTTTTCCGCTTCGGTCTCCCCTTAACAGTCCTGTACGTGTGGATTTCTAGTATAACTAGTAATTCGAATGAATCGCAAAGATTGACGAAACAAAATCACAGCTTCTGTAGGTCTAGCTCTAGTCACAAATTCAAGTTGAATAAACACACAGCAAACGTTGAAAACTTCTCGAACAAAGACAACTTCTCTTGAATCGAAATAAAAACTAGTGACTGACTCTTCTCTCTTCTTTTCTCCTCGCATCACCGTCTTTTTATACTAGTAGGCCTACTTTTCTCGAACATTCGCCGTAACTTCCACAGAGTTCCAGAGTAATCTGCGCATGTCTGTTTTTGCACGAGACTTGTCGTATAGACACTAGGCCGCCAAACATTTCCATTTATAGTCATATATTTGATCTACCTAATTCTAGAAATTTCTAAACGTTATTTTAAATGAATAACAACATAATTTATTGGTTTAAACTTTGAAACAATAATATAAACATGTAAATATAAATAATAGATATGGAAATCCACACATCACGACATGTTGTCGTTTACAAAACATTTACATGACATTTACATAACAATAGACGAATATAAAAAAATTATATTGAATTTAGTTTAAGTACCATTTCTCAATAAATAAAATAGTATATGAATGAATGAAAATCATATCTTTGTATGAAGTACTGTGTGTTTATTTCGTGTAGTTTAATCTAACGTCATCAGTTGTGGAACTGATATTTATTGTTTCTGGAAGAATATTTGCTGTTGGAACCATTGTCTGAGGACAGGTTTATGACAAAATTGTGAGTATATCAAATTCATTATAATTATTGGTGTCGTTCGCAAAAACTTTTTTTTTAAATAGAGAATTTATATATCTAATCTGGACACTAGCAAGTACGTCTAAATGAATCCTGACAACATTTTAACCATATAATTGTTTATGTTTCATTTCAAACTTGCATCATAATAAAATTTTCTATAACTCTTCCTTAACTTTAAAACTTCTTTATTTAACTTATATTGTTGTTTTTCAGCCTGGTTTTTACATTCCATTTTATATCACCAGCATTGTCTGCACAGCAAACTTTCTTTATTTTGTAGACCTACACCTTTTTTCAGCTGAAAATGTAAGTTTAGACTCATAATACAAATTATCACTATCGTGTGTCTCTAACCTTCATGTTATACTTTACTTTCTAAACACGTGAATCTCTTCATTTTTTATGTTTAAGCCAAAAAACAAATTTAGAGATTTAGATATACCCTTAATTGTTATTTCCATTAGATTGATTTCTTTTTTGAAATACTGACTATATAAGGCACAAAAAATTAGTTGCTAATAATACACCCATACTTAGTTAAGTCGTATTAAATTTAAAAGCACAAATACGTTTAAGTTCCATTCGGAAATTATACATTCTCTCTAAATTGAGGTAAAACAAATGAAATGTTGACCGTCAATAAAAATTGTCACAAAACATACAGTCTCGTTAATATCCATACTGAAACATTTTACAAGCCATCCGTTTTGTGTACATCACTGGCATCAACGACTGAGAGCAGCAACAAACATATCATAACCCCCTTCTAATGCTTTAATAATGCAAATGAGGCTCAAAAGCAGCTGTCTACCCACCATCATTTGGCTACGCCCATTTTATTTCTGTAAATAGGACTCTCCTTTTATAGCCTTTTACCTCCCAGTTTCCATAACTATTTTGTATGTTCTATGTATCCAATAATTGCTTCACCAATGATTAGATATTTAACCACTCCAAAACCTTTCATAAGTTATAGATGCTCTACATTTATCAGTGTTTAGTTGTCTAATAAAAGTGTAATACAATCCTTACAAAAATTTACTAAAAACTGAAACAAGTTATTTAATGTATAAATGTCAAATTAATAACTTTTAATTATATTAAATACTTCTCACCATCTCTGCTGTTTCATATTACTGAAAAAGTACTTTATTCGTTGGTGCTGCCCATAGTGGCATAGCAGTATGTTTGCAAACTCGCTTCGCTTCGACTTTGTGGGTATTTGGGTATGTTGGATTTTAGATACTTAGGATGGTCAGGTACAAAAGACCTTTTCCTCCATCCATAACTTTCATGTCAGTTATTACTATACTGTAGTTGTAGTGCTTTAGGGTCGGAGTACTGTGGGTTGCTCTGGCCCCTTTTCAGGACAATGTCCGTATATAGTCTTAAATTGCCCTTTTCTTATTTATATACTTGTTTCATTTTCCTCTTAATTTTTTTATTTTCTTCTTTTGTATATTTTTCCATTATTATTCTTATTTACTTTTTTAAATTTATATATATATATATATATATATATATATATATAACAAAAAAGAGAAAGAAAGAAAGGAAAAAACAAAAAATAAAATAAATAATAATAATAAGCTATAAATATTATACCAGTTGTAGGCGTCTCGTGCTTGGTGGCCAGCTCGATTTATATTTCTTAAATATAGATTCATAGGAGAGAGGTACTTAGGACTATGTTTATTATGTATGTAAATCACCCAATAACTCATCTTTATACCAATTTTTATTAAAATTATTTAATACAATATGCCAGAGTCTATCGGATACTGTCTCTAAATTTGCATACTTGTGCATAAATGTCGATGTAGTACTGTGTGGTACTTTACAAGCTGAGGTTAAGATTGAATTTTGTATTTTTTTATATTTTATGTAATTGTTTTTGTGTTATGTTTATCCAGGCTGGACATGCGTATTCTATAATAGGCCTAATATATGTTTTGTAGATTTTTATTATATTATCAACTGATGTGCCTTGATTTTTACTCGATAGGCTTCTTGCATAATTTGCTCTTTTCTAGATTCTAGTCAGAATATTCTTAGTATGCTGTATTCACTTTAATTTGGTATCGTAAGTTAATCCTAAAAATGTAGCCGAAATAGCAGTCTATAAAAGCGGTTCTTTCGTATATAACTTTGATGGATCTTTTTTCAGTTTATTTAATCTGGTGAATAGTATTACTTGGTTGTACAGAATATTTAGTTGTATTCTATATTTCTGGAAGTATTCTTCTAAATTATTCAAGACTAGTTGGAAGTTTGTTGCTGCTATTGAAGGAGTGGGTGCACTTTTCCAAACCGCTACATCGTTAACAAATTGTGATGCAAAACTTCAGTTTTGGTCCGACAATGGCATATTATCACATACCTGATAAATAAGATAGGGCTAACTACCCTCCCTGTGGGACATCTGCCTCAGGTGAAAAAGACCCTGAGTGAGCCCTATTCACATCTACTTTACACGTTCTATTGTCAAGAAAGTTAGATAGTCAGCGAATGCTTCCCTGGAGTAAATCCATTTCCGTTAACTGGTGACGTAATCTGTTATGCCAGGTCGTATCGAATGCTTTCTCAAGTCTACAGACTCACGCAATTTAATTAATGGCATAATTTGTTCCTCTTACCGAGGCCTTCGTCGGACAGCAATGAACTGAGTAATAAAAAGTTTTTTTTAACTGTAGAACTTCGTTTTAAAAAAGTATTGAGGCAAGTGACACCTGGTATCAAAGTTATTAGCTAGATAGAATTATGATGAAATCTATAACAGTGGTTCCCAACCTTTTTATGCCCCGCACCCCTAAAAATTTTAATGTTCTCACACCCCTCACAGTAACTTATTCATTTAAGAATAAAGGTGAAGGTGGCCAAAACAAATGTTATCTCGTACCCCTGGTTGAGAACCACTGATCTATAATATTATAGTAGTGTTTGTTGTATGCTCATGTAATTACTTTACATGGTGTAGTCTGACCTTCATCAAAACTGATATGCAAGTTCTTTAGCTCCATGTATGGGTACATACGAATTTTTCAGTTTTGCAGTTTTATGGGCGTTTTTTTTTGGTTTTTTTTTATCAATGCTTCGCCCCCTATATTATATATGTCACCAAAATTGATAAGGCGGTTCACTTGTTCCACGCAAATATACATGCAAATTTGCAATTTCACATTTTGTCGTTTTTATGGGCATTTTTTACAGTTATATATAATGGAAGCGACTTCGTGTCCCAAGTAACCTTTCATTAATCATGAAATTTCATAAATTCCTTTTATGAAACGGGTACTCTAGTTATCATAGCACATAAATCAAATACTTCTATATAATAAATATAAAGAAAATACAGTTATATGTATTATATAGAGAAAACCAAATAAAGGAATTTTACAAACTTGAAATAATACATTGAAAAATTAATTTTAATTTTACGCCAAAACCATAAAGACATTGTGTTTGTTTCTATTTCTAAATATCGCCTTTGATTATAAATTACAAAATGGGTTGAATAATTTGGCTACTAAGAGAGTTTTTAGTTAGTTATATTAATCAAACAGAGACTGAGCTAGAGTTTAGCTTTTATACTGTACAATATTTTAAAAAAAACTATTGTAACAAAACTATTATTGTTTTATTATTTTTTAAAAGAAACCACGCATAAAAGTTTTAGAACTCATTATTTCCACCAATAACGTAAAAAAAAACATTTTTACCAACAGATTTTTAAAATATCACACACAAGAGTATTAGAATTCATATTATTGGCAGAAATGATTGTTTATATCTTCGAACTTATTTCATATTTACAGGATGTTAAAAAATAGCATGTCTTTCTTTTCAGTATTAGTATATTTATGCGTTTAAACGTTACATGAAACGTGAAATTTTGATCCTTTCTGTTTAAAAATTGCCAAACGTCGGCCATCTGTTCAAGTAATATCTGAACAACGCCGAATAAGGAGAGATAATTCATACTATAAGAGCCTGAAACGATTAGTACTTGAATTCAACAGTGGTTAATTATTGTCTTGATATGATTTGAAAAATAAGTTTGTTTAATAATATATGTTAAGAGTATTTTCATTGCAAACTTTATGTATCAAATACGTTGCCACACTTATGATAAAGTAATTGTAAATTACAGTAAATACGCTGAAGCAGGTATATAGTTTGAAATCTTATTTTAGGTTTAACCTTTTCGTTTTTCGATACAACATTACGATTAAGCCTTACGTACAATAACTGATACACTAATTGTATGTTTAGAAGGCCAATTTCACCATTTGTTGGAACTATGATATTAAGATATCCATCCATGGAATATCTCAAACTAATTACATCATTTAAAATATTTACAACCATGAAAGGTTAAAAAAATTATATCATTTTAAAAGGTAATGTAAATTAATTAAATATCTTTTAAAATCAATCATTTGGAACATCTGTAGAAAGTTATTCTTTTAAATGTATCTTAAAGCTTTGTTAAAATTGATCTAAATCTTTTCATGTGCAGAATTCGTGTTACACTATCATAAAAATGAGTGTTTTTAATTATAAAGTGGTCCTATCACACATCTCAATATCTCCACAAATCACTTCGATTCATGACACATTATGCAAAGTTACTTTTGTAATTGTTACTTATATCATGTTGTTTATGTAAAAAAACCAATATTCTATTTCACCAATTCGATTTTCTTCGACGACGGATTGTTGAGTAGTTAGTTATTTAAGTGTTCCAAAACATTAACTAAATGGTAAAATTTATTTACACTGATAGTCGAAAACATTTTGTTTCATGACACTAACCTCAGCATAAATAAACATACACAAGTTTAAACACATGTTGAGAAGTGTGCTATTTTCATATATTTTGTTTACTTTTTTACAGAACTTTAACATGTTGTACAAGTGTAATAATGTATCAGAGCACGAAAAGAAAAACTTATAAACACCTACTAGTCAGAAATATATAAATTGAATAATTTTAGTTAAATTAAATGAGCAAATTGAACCTCAATAAAAGCAAGAGAAAATTAGTTATTTCTATTTTCCAGAAATAAACGTAATGCCCATCAATAAAATATTGCTATAGTATTCCTCGTTGTAAATACACGAATTCTGTTTGACCTAAAAGCAATTTCCAGAAAACAAAACGTCATAATAACGTACAAATGCAGACCTTTGAAATACAACAAATGGAAACTATTATTACAATATTTCCTTCTTTTCTGCATGGAATACCATAGTATCTGTTTGGAATAATGGTAACATTGTTCAAAGAACACCTACCACATTTGTACACAACAATACCTCATGATTACACATCTGTGTACACGTAATCTGAACGTAAATCTGCAAACAGATACTGGTGGATTATAACGGACAATAAAATACGTTACATGCATAGAGAGAGATTAAAAAGCTTCATTGAAAAAAAATCTTAGAGAATAAAACGTGCAAATAGAATATTATTACTCTATTAATTCCTTAAGTTATTATTTCAGTTTACGAAATGCTGAATGTAAGGTTTCCTACTATTTAGTTGTGTACTCAAATTCCTAAAGATATTTTAAAGGTTATGTAGTTCTTGTATGTAAAAGAGCAGAAAAAAATACATACTTTGTAATGATATTAGTATGACTTAGTTATTAGAAAATCATCCTTAAAATCTTTATAAATCTAAATTGTAGACTAAAAACTCTAAAAAAGAATATCTATCTAAAGATTCGGTATGATTTATTTACACATAGTTCTTTTTCATTATTAATTTATATGTATTTAAAGACGTTGAACAACACTGTCGACAAAATGTTGCGAATAAAACTCAAGTAGTCATATCTTTTTACTCTTCTTCCAGTTTACCCCCTTTTTAATTCGTAGATTGGAAATGTCTACCGAATGAAAGAAAATATTTGAATTTATATCAATTATCACAGCTAATGTGATTTTAATAATTTACAGTAGTCTAATGTTAGGTTGAAAAAATGTTACAAATAATAATTAAAAATATAAAAATAAGACAATTCGTGAAGTGTCACATTACATGATTTCGAAACATTTAATACTCCGCAAAACGTACACCTACAACTGAATGCAGGCAAGAGAAATGCAAAATAAAAATTAAATATTCATTTACTATGCACACTTCTTTGCATACGACTCCAACTCTGTATACTGGGGACCAATCCTGGAAACTTCAGGCTTGATAATTTCAGAAACGCTTCCAAAAGAAGCCAGAACATCAACTAAAGCTCTAGTTTTGAAACAGGTATAACAGTCTCGTTGACTCTCAAGGTAAGAGTAAGTGTGAGAAAATCGTAAACAAAAGCAACAGTATTTGTTTAAAACTCCATGTTATCCACGAGGGGGCACTGTTGCAACCGTCTCCCGTACACGTGTACACGCACGAACGATATTCACGATCATCACCTGGGCGACGAATATATTCACAGTAGTTGCCATGGTCACGAGACGAGCAAAATCGCTTGGTTCCTATCTCACCTGGAGAAAAAAAGAATAACATATTCTAGCCTAAGGCAGAAATCAGTTGAAAATAATACCAGGTTTAGAGTTTACATTTAATAAAACATATAACAGTAACCAGGAAACAGAATATTTTATCTCTAGTTTATTTTATAGTTTGTACAATAATTAACTCACATGGTTGCGCCCCCAGCGGAACAACGGTATATCTGCGGACTCACACCGCTAGAAACCAGATTTCGATATTTGCGGCTGGCAGATCACAGATAGCTTAATGTACTGCTTTGTGCTAATTCCAAACAAATCTCATGTGGTTGCTGTTAATGTGGGCTGTACCATAAATACCATAAACAGTACAGTCCACATTTGAGAAACAAGTGTAGTAATTATTGTAAAAGAGTGCGTGGGTATGTGTACCAGAAAACAAACTGATTATATTATAAATCTATAAATAACCAGTATTTTTCTTGCTCCTTACAAGTCATAAGCATCTGTGGACAAATGTTTTCAAATACTGTGTGGCAAATAGTTGCTGTAATTTAAATTTCAGTGTCGCCTAGAAATATACATGCTTCACCAATAATTATCTATTTGATTAATACGAGTAAAGCTTGTGAATATCTTGATCAAACAGTCTGTAATTTAAAAATATCAGGTCTTGACCAAACTTTAAAAAATAAGCTATTTTGAGAAAGTATTAAGTTCTATTGTTAAGTTGCTTATATTACCGATACCCAAAATTAAGACGTAATCGCTGCTGTTACTATTTGTCAGTATAATTCATACCTTCATACATTCCTGTGGTCTTTATACAAAAGGTAGCTTCAAAAATGTCGTCACAAGATTCTGGTTCCAGCACAGAATTGTCTTTTCTGAATTCTTCTGCACAATGCATGTCAATATTAGACTCACATCTGTAACACTCGATAGCCCAAACTATAACAAAAACAAACAAAAAATAAAGAACCTATATACCCCACGAACATCTAATACGTGTCAAATTTTTAATGTGACAAACATTTTTGAAAAATACGTTCAAACACATGAGAAGTAAATGATGTAGCTGCTCACGCATTTCTATTATTTTAACCTTTATTTCGATTCACCTACATCACTACATTAAAAAAGACAAATATATTTATAGTATTTTAATATATCTGTATGCTCAGAATACGCCACGATGAAAACGCAAATAATTCATTTTCAGCTGCAAAATAAATGCTAATAATAATAATACAAAAGCAAGTTGTATTGAAATAATAATTTCTTAAAATACACAGGATTTGAAATATCAACCCTATAAACAGATAAACGTTGGAACGTTGTTAAAACGTTTCTTTTCGAAAATAATTATCTAATTAGAAAACATCTACAAGATACAGAAAAGACGAGGTTTTCATGTGATCCCTTCTTCAAACAAATCCTTATAAACTATTTTTGTTAAACAAATGTTTTTGAAAATTTCTAAAATTAAACTGGTTAAAGCCTTAACGATATTTACAGAACATTTGTTATTATTCTGTCAATAAACGTAAAGAAAACTAACATTTCTCACCTGATAGTACTACAAAAACTTTTTATTTCAGCTAAACTTTCCTCCTTGTGGCTTCTTAAATACTAAAAACACAGACCTTAATTACAAAAACATTTACACTGTCTCTTCTTGGGGGAAACTTCTTCCAGTTACAATTTTAATACTAGTTTCTGGTACAAACAAGTGTTAATTTCCACACATTTCTGAGTTAAACATGGTACACAGTTTACACTATCCAACACTTGGATTTCATTTTGTGAACTCTAAATGCAAATTTTATATTTATGTTCTGACTAACACAAACTACTGTTATTAAAATTTCATTTACCAGAATTAAATGCTTTTTAAAGGGCACCGGTTCTGGTAACATAAGAGTAGTACAAACTACCAACTCTATTATCACAATATTTGACACAATACCTCTGATAGAATGATGTTGTGCAACATAATGTTTACATTTTAATTAAATTTTGTGGAATTATATACAGCTTTTCTTAGATGTACCAACAGGCAGATTTACATTTTAAACATTAAGCATTACTCGCTTTCACTTTGAAACTTGAGAGATAAAAGACGAATATTAGAAAATAAATTATTTTATTAAACACATAAAAATAAAAAAATATCGTTTATATTAAAGCAAAATTTAACACCAAACTGTCCATTTAGATAATTCAAAAAAACATGTATTTTTAAACTGTAAATATCGAACATTTAATTTCAAAGAAAAATATGATTTTGCATTTAGCAAGAACTTACATTTTAAGTTATGTATAAAGCACAATCATCTGTGTGTCTGTCTCTTTGTCCGATACCTAACTACCAAGTTATTGGGCGATCTCAACCAGCCTATGTGGGATGATAGTTTGCAACAAAGGATATGTTAATAAGGGGTTCTCAATCT
Source organism: Carcinoscorpius rotundicauda (assembly GCA_011833715.1). Lineage (NCBI taxonomy): Eukaryota > Metazoa > Arthropoda > Merostomata > Xiphosura > Limulidae > Carcinoscorpius > Carcinoscorpius rotundicauda. Next base: position 38,316,250 of record CM022395.1, on the reverse strand, counting down.
CTTCTACCCATCCCCCTATTATTGCTGTTATTGAACATTATCTTTGACGTAAGTGAACGTTAACAAGATTCATAGAAGGTGTCACTCCCTTACAGCAAAACAAATAAAATTAAGTTTTCTATAACATAACATACACACGGTGCGAAGGTAGGTATTTCGGTTTAAGGAACTTAAAAATAGATAAACCCGGTGATACTAAAAAAATTATTTCTCTTCACCCCGCACATGATACTTTTCATTTTGCTACCCCCCACCCAAAAAAAAAAAAAAAAATCACATACACAGAAGCAAACAAATATAAGCGGGAAAGAGCCGACGACAGGAACCAAGCGATGAGTGTGAGCATTGCAAGATCAACGGCCGATATGGAGCTTAAAGTCCATCAAAATGGTGGGGATCAGTTGATCCTATACCAATACTTGATGTGGGGGAAACGGAAAAACCTCGGGAAAACCCACTTTCACTAGCTGGCATCAATGAAGCCACGTAGTGCCTATAAGACCAGCGTGAAGAGGATTTGGTGTTGTTTTGAGTTTCGCGCAAACGTATACGAGGGTTATCCGCGCTATCCGTCCCTAATTTGGCAACGTAAGACCAGAACAAAGACAATGAAAACAACCTTCCGCCAATTCTTGGGCTACTCTATCAACGAATAATGGAGTTGATCATCACATTGTAATGCCCCCACGGATTAAAGGGCGAGCATGTTTGGTGTGACGGAGATTCGAACCCGCGATCCTCGGATTACGAGTCAAGTGAAAATGAAGGAAAGCCTGATAATTCAACCGACTTTAAGGTTCCTGAAGATAACCAAGTTCTTGAGGTATGGTTTGAGATAAATGGTGCGCGGCACCGATTATTTCTGTCATTTGATAAGAGGTCGTTGTCATAAATTAGAAAAAACGATGGGTTATCAGACCAGCTTAGGGCGCCAGCAGGAAGATATCGGGAGGCCATTCCTGGATATGAACGTGAATACTCTATTCTATCCGATTTGAGTTCGATGAGTTCTATTTCTGTCTGGGACGACTTGAGTCTTCTCGCTAATCTGGTTTGTGTCGTCTTACTGAACGTGACGTTGATGTCTATTGCAATTGACGCGTATGCAATCTTAATTTGCATGGGTTGAGTCCGGCTTGAAGCTGTCTTCTTCGGATTAGGTCGCTATTGAAGATTATTATAAAGGCGGTCAGAGTATCCTTGTCTTTCTTCTTAAAGTTGAGTGTGGATATGTCACTGACAGCAGAGATAATAGGCACCAATGGAGTACAAAACCTTACTGAACGAGGAGTATTCTGATTGACAGACTTGACATAGCGCGGGGCCACACAAACGTCTTTTATATCTCAGGCAATGCGCTATCATTCTGTATTGATGAATGCGATGAAAAATAAAACACCGTCACGATTGCAATAATATATACATTCAGCTAAAGTTTCTACTCCAACAGCTACAGGAAGGGTGATATAAAGAGCAGTATCTTGAGTTATACCTACCTTCACCAGTGATCTTTCAACTTCGACCTGTAAGACACTTCTGTAGACAAGAACAGTCAAATAGTTAACCACGTGAAACACGTTTCATTACTCTTTGAACTATGTCTAACTAATAATCCTGTAATGCTTAAATCACACAGTAAACGCATTGCTCAAGGTGGAGAAATGTCATGTTACACGAAAAAAGGGAAACTGAGAAGTTACTTTAACATTTCCTTTCGTAAAGCTTAAGTAATATAAACAACTGATTTATTATTAATGTTTTATTGCCAAATTTACTCATACACTGGCAATAAAGTTGTTTAACTAACTTTTGCATATAATGCTGTAAATATTGGACCTGGCATGGTCTGATGAGTAAGGCACTGGACTTGCTATCTGTGCGATATCCCCGTCACTGAACATGCTTGCCCTTTCAGCCATATGGGTGTTAGTATGTGACGCTCAAGCCCACTATTTGTTGGTAAAAGAGTAGCCTAAGAGTTGTCGGTTGGTGGTGTTGACTAGCTTCCTTCCCTCTACTCTATCACTACCATATTAGGTACGACCAGCGCAGAATGCCCTGAAATAGTTCGTTTGATTCAGAACAAAACTAAGAGAATTGGACTTCATTCAGATTACATCTGTGAAACAATGGAAACTGAACCACACAAACCTAATATGATCACTCAAATAGAGCACACAAGAAACCATCGCAGTATTCTACCATTATACAGAAGTCACAGCCACGAACACAGACCCTCAGCTCCTGGCTAAAACCCAATGATGCAAGCCGGAAGTCAACATTACAGATATCAGGGATCTAGCCAAGATATTGGCCCTCGTCATAAGAGTAGAGGCCCCTACCTCAATCGACTGTTGACATAATAGCCGCAAGACGTAGTCAAACCCGGAACTATCACTATACACATACCAGGCACTAAATCAAACTCTAAAGCTTTTATTATAAAGGATTTACACTCCAACATTACAAATGAAGACATAAAAGTAGAACGCACAGACATATAAAGCACCAAGGTGGAACGCATATTATCTAACAGAACACAGAAACTCAGTAATTTAGTTAAAATACGCGTACACGGAGCATAAGATATCCGGAGCATGATATCATCCTCTGACATCAAAAATACACAGCAGAACCCATTAAAATACCACGATAATTGTAACCCAGTGTTACAACTACCAACGTTAGACATAGGGCAGATGATCCACGAAAAAACACAACCACATTGCTGTAGCTGCCTAACTGCCAAGTGCAATATGTGGAAAACCACAAAGGATGTCAAAAATACAAGAACGCCAAAGCACGCATAATAAACATACTACAAAACAAACGTACAAGGAGAAAATCAGGAAACAAAAAGAACAACTTTATTGTGCAATACTCAAAGGAATCACCAACACAAATCAACAATCTACTAAACACACGTTCGCACAGGCAGCAAACATACACACAGAAACACTGTTACTAGCACATAAGCAAACGCTGAACACACAACAAAATGAAACAATAACCAATATAACAGAAACAGCCAAAATACGTTTTATGAATTCCTAGCATAATGTAGAAATCCACGAAATCAAGATTACAGCATCACACTAATCATTAAAATAGCTATAGAACACTAACACCACAGATGATACAATTACTCGTACTTTCACAAACATTACAGAATACAACTGCACCGTTAACATAATTTTCAGAAATATACATAACCTTAGAACGTAAAATGGACACTGCCCTGAAAAGTTGTAGTGAAAACTGGCAGACAACCGAGCCAGCTTACTTTAAAACCCCAAACACAGAGCTTTAAATAACAACAGTTCAGGAGGAGAAAAGAGGTCTACCCTCCGACATCCCAATAAAACTGCGATCCGGGCACAGCCAGACCAGTGTATAACAAATCCTTTTATCACAACGAAGATGCAAGAAATATTACACTTTTAATTACAAATAATTTACCTTTAAAGTGTGTTAACTTCCGTGTTAAGGAAAACTTTAAACATTTATACGTACTACTAGTCTTTGAAGACTGAAAGATTACTGGACCAATACATCGATCAAAATAATTTATATATATATAAATTATGTCTAACGTTGGTAGTTGTAACACTGGGTTACAATTATCGTGGTATTTTAATGGGTTCTGCTGTGTATTTTTGATGTCAGAGGATGATATCATGCTCCGGATTTATATATATATATTACTTCGAACCAAAAGCAACTGGAATACTGGTATAAACTGACATTTGAAAAAAAATAAAGATATGATTTTCAATCATTCATATACTATTTGATTTATTGAGAAATGGTACTTAAACTAAATTCAATATCATTTTTTTATATTCGTCTATTTATAAATATTAATTAATTTGTTTATTTATTTTTCCTTTGATGTTAAACTGGTCATTATTGGTTTTTAAATTTCGAAGAATTAATGAAATATGTTGTGGTATACATTTAAAAAGATTGATATATATATATATATATATATATATTACAGAACATTCAACATTTCTTGTTTATTTGTAATTAAGCACGAAGCTATACAATATACTATCTATGCTCTTTCCAAAACGAGTATCAAAACCCTGATGGTATAATGGGGCGATCGTATAGAAGATTAGATTTTAATATTCATCAGAACCTCTACCAGTCCACTCCCAAACCGAAATTCTTTAAGGCAGGATTTGAATAAACCAATATGCGAGACCTTGGACGGGGTCAAATACATCAGGTGAAAGAATTTGAATTCCTGAGGTCAAAACTTCAATAGATCTCAAATCAGCAAGAAAATGACAGAACTATGTGCTAAAAGTTTATATCTATGGGAAAAAACAAAACAAAACTGAGTCGTTCTATGCGCCACTACGCCGCGGCTAAAAACAGTACTTGGTACTTTTATCTTCTATAATAACCTTTATATCACTGAAGACAAAACAAAAGTCTTAAATTACGAATTAATCTAGATAAATATCACGTAAGAATCTCAAGTCCCTCAGCGGCACAACGGTATGTCTGCAGGCTTCCAACCGGCTTTCAATATACAAATGTGTTGCTTTGTGCTTAACTTCAAACAAAACTTCCACATACTACTCCATTAACCTCCACGATTACCACTTAGAGATTTTGCAGATTTTTAAAAATGTAGGAATAAAACTAAAGAAGATATACAGTAGTATTAAACCGTTCTCGTGATATCTAAATAATGACGTTAAGAATTCAATATTACATTATTAACTGATTTAGAGATACAAGCAGACACACTGCGAGAGGTTTATGTAAGATTTTTCTTTTGTTTATATAAAATACACCAGTGACAATATAAAGATTGAAAGTACATACAAATAAAATTATTCATGTTCACTGGGCTTGATTATTTAAAATATTTGATTTGCTATGTTAGTTGGGTTTTTGTTTTTTTTTATCGAAAAGCAAAATGTAGCACAACTTGAAAACCCTCTCACTCCAATATGTGTTTATCTTGAAAGTATAAATAATGTGTGAAAACAAAATCCATCAAAAGACTGATGACATTTGAAAATGAAATGCAGTTGTAAGACTAATGTTTTGACACATGAATATAAATCAGTGTTTCTCAACCTTTTCTGACTTGCTGCACACTACAACAATCTGAAAATTTTCGCGGTACACCTGGAAAGCCTTAACGATTTTTTAGGTACACGTTATACAGCAAGCATTAAAAGCCTTAGAACGAAAATCACGGCCAAAGCAAGCGATATTAATGTCATCTGCACATTGACAATACTATCGTTTACTTTGGCTGTGAGTGTCGTTCTAAGGCTTTTTAACGATTTTGTGGTACAGAAGAAAAATTAAAACTTTTCATTGTTACACATGTTTTCAATGTGACGCTTGTCTCTGCTTCCAAGAGCAAATCAAATTGAAGCGAGGCTCTAACGTAGACACAAAAGCTCGCATTTCATTATCGATTATAGGAAGCCTCTCTCTCTTTCTGGCTTTAATTTTAGTCAATGTTGAAAATCCAATTTCGCAAAACCACGAAGATGCAAATAAAAGCAGAACTTCAACTGCTTTTGAACTGATTGCAGGATATGAATTTTTAATGGAGATCCAAAACTCATCCAATTTCTTTTTGGGAAACAATGACTGATAAAATTTGTCGTTTCGTTAATCAATGAGCTGTTCTTCCTCCTCAGTTGTAAGATTTGTTGTCTCGTTGGTTACAAATGGATAGGTCACCCAGTTATACTCGTCGACAGCAAGTGATGGGAAGTAATGTTTTAGTACGGACTGTAGGTCGTTAAATGTGTTCAAAATTTGAGGAACAATTTTCTTCTGTAAGGGACATTCGTTAACAGAAGGAAAACAATCAAGGACTCCTTTCGAGATCTTATTCTTCCACAGCGTCACCTTTTCATTGAAGGCCTTCAGTTTGGATGTTGCAGTAATAATGTTTTCAGATGGTCCTTGGAGACTTAAGCTCAGAGAATTTAATTTGTTAGACAAGTCGGAGAGAAACTGAACCTTCAGCCACCAGATCTCATCATGAAAATAAAATTCAAAATCTGCTTCCTCAACCTCCAAGAAAGAAATTACTTAAATTTTTAGTTGGACAAGACGCTTTAACATCTTTCCTTTCGAAAGCCATCAAACTTCAGTGTGGTACAGTAGCTTTTTGAATCCATCGCCTCACAGAGAAGAGAGAAAGTCGAGATTGAAGTAGCCGAGATTTGATGAAATTCACCACTTGAATAACTTTATTCATAACAGACTGCAAATCTTTCGACAAAGATTTGGAGGCGAGCGCCTCTGTGAATCATGCAATGAACAATCCTAATGTTTGGGTTTTGTTGGCACAGAGTGACGAATCCCTTCTTTTTCCTTACATTGAAGGGCAGCCATCGGTGTAAACGCTGATACAGTTATTCCAATGCAATTTGAAGAGCAAAATGTTTTCATTCACCAACTCGAAAATGTCTTGGCCTTTCGCTGTACTTTTTAAAATATTTGCAAAATAAGTTTTCATTTACAATTTTTCCATCTTCTTTTAATCGAACAAAAACCCAAACTTGAGCTTTTCCACCAATGTCAATAGATTCATCAACTTGAAGAGACTATAGCAAAGACAATTCATCTTCAGGCGCTTCGAAGTGTTCGCAAACTTTATCCTTCAAATCCGACGACAAGACTACAATTCTGCGCGAAATTGTGTCATTGGACAGTGGAATTTGCTTAACCTTTTTAGCGGCATCCTTTCCAAGCATAGTTTCAACGATGATTGCTAACGCTGGCGCAATGACTGATTCGGACTCCGTATGCGCTTTCTTGCGTTTTGCCAACAATTGAGCAACCTTGTAGCAATAAATCCTTTATCGGGCAGCTTCATGTAGTTCACAACCTTCCTTGATTGTTCATGTTGTTGAGCCGCGAGATTCTCGAAGTATTCTTTTGGTTTATTCTTCACAGCTGAATGTTTTGTTTCCAAGTGTCTCTTCAGTTTGCAAGGAACAAGAGTCTCGTTCAATAAAGCTGCATTGCAGAGTAGGCAGAATGGTAATTGAGAATGTTCCAATTCCAAAGCGATAAAACCGTATTCGATGCATTTGTTTTTGCTCACCTAAACATCCTCACGATGTCATTTTAGTGTCTACTGACTGACAGACTATACTAATGTAAGTTGCTGAAACAGGCGATGACTGTTAGCGAAAAACCGCTAACATAGAGATTACATTGTGATAACCTTACTCGAAATATGTTTTTTTCTAATGTCATATTAAATCACGTCATTTTGCTTGTTTTTGTGCGTTTTTCAATCTTATATATCGAGAGTTTGTAATTTCTGATTAAGGTTTTAAAAAAATATATAATGACAGCATAGTTTTTCCCTTCATGATACCCTCCCCAATGGCACACCCATATGCCCAATGACTTACAACTTTATAAAGCGGGTTTCGTTTGTTTTTGTTTGTGTTTTGAAATTCGCGCAACGCTACACAAAGGCTATCTCGCTAGCCGTCCCTAATTTTGTAGTGTAAAACTAGAGATAAGGTAGCTAATCATCACCACCCACCACCAACTCTTGGGCTACTCTTTTACCAACGAATAGTGGGATTGCATGTTACATTATAAACGCCCCCATGGCTGAAAGGACGAGAATGTTTGGTGTGACTGGGATTCAAACTCACGACCCTCGGATTACAAGTCAAGTGCCTTAACCACCTGGCCATGCCGGGCCTTCACACATAAAAAATAGGTTTTCTTTGCTTGTTTACACACGCACGTTTATATCATAAAATTCAGTACTGTTAAACAATATAATTAATGTCCAATAGACGTAAAATTTGTGATAAAATCATTTGCACTGCAGAAGTTTTCTCCATATTCCCCTTAATTTTTCCATTTATGGTTCAAAATCAGAGGCATATAAGTTTATTCCTATTGGTTTCTGCGTGTGCATGTGTGCATCTTAGAGTCAAGCCACATCAGCTATCTGCAGAGTCCACAGAGGTCTATTGGTTTCTAAGGTTGCGCTAATTTTCAACGTTGAAACCGTAATACATCATTCGTATTTAATGAATCTTAGAAAAAATGTACATTACAAACTAACCAACTCACATCATAATACGTCAATTAGTGAAAAAGAAATATCTGAAATCTTAATAATCTTTAATTAATAACGGATAATTCAATAATATTGTTCCAAATAACGCATAAAAAGTCTGTCTTACCCTACAGGCATAGTTACCGACATGTAAAACGACAAAACAAGGATACGTGTGCAAACACGAATAATTTAGGAATTATGCATATTTACAAATAATACATGTGTATTATAACAATATTTATATATATACAATAACATTAATAGTAAATATATATATACACATGCGTCTTGAGGAAAAAACACAGTAAATTAAAACACGTCTCTAAAGCACCAAAGCAAAACAAAACAGACAAGCTTATAAGTTATACAAATAATACAATAAACAAGTTACTCATAATGTCACACAACAGCGACAATTTCAGCTATATACGAAACGAGTAAAGGATATCTTTACTAAAGACTTTAGTCTTAGATATTTCATTTTCAGCAAAAATAGGCTTCTTTCTAATTATTTGTCCTCTAATTTCCCGGTTCATTTTACAATTAATTCTAATAAAAAATATTTTTTCAGTGTAATATATAGTGTCATATTTTTGGATTAAACACTTCTATTCGGTATTGTTTCGTTAGGCTTACCATTAACTAACTAAACCTTACCTGTATTCACATATAATAAGCCAAGAAAATAAAACAACACCCACTTCGCAGCCATTATTTCTTTCCCACCACTTTGATTATCTGAAGAGTTTAACAAACTTGAACGTTACAGAAAAGTCTGTTTTTCACAATCACGTAAATGACTATAAAAGTTGGCAAGTCATTTACTGCTATTGTCCCGGGACAGCGCCCTTTTTCGGAAGAAATATTAAATTGTATAGTAAATTAGCAGTAAAAGCCCTCTCTCTTAAGTTGACGTTGTGACTCAATGGTAGTAGTTGTACATTAACCAATCATCGTTTAGATACAACGGCGACAGGTGAAATAGGTTCAGGTATGAGTACGGACAAGACTATTACTGGCAGGGTAGATTGGTAGAAACGATGGGCTTTTTACATTTATGCACTATTATTATTCAACAGTAATGTTTTTGAAGATATTGTATAATAAGAAGCATTCTATTTTCCTACTTCTAAGTATATGTTGATTTGATAATAGTATTTTCTTACAATCCCTTTTTAGTAAGTTTATATTTTTGATTTTTTAATTTCGCGCATAGCTGCATAAGGGCAACCTGCGCTAACCGTCTGTAATTTAGTAGTATAAAACTAGAGGGAAGGTAGCTAGTCATCACCACCCACGGTCAATCCCACTATTCATTGGTAAAAGAGTAGCCCAAGAGTTGGCGGTGGGTGGTGATGACTAGCTGCCTTCCCTCTAGTCTTACACTGCAAAATTAGGGACGGCTAGCACAGATAGCTCTCGAGTAGCTTTGTGCGAAATTCCAAAACAAACAAACAATACCTTGCAAAAACATTTTATCTTTCCTATTGTAGGAAATATCCACTGACAAAGATTCTGATAATGAAAAATCGTTATAAACTTGTAAGCGAAAACATTTTTACGAAAGTACATTTTTAGCATGTTGGAAATTATAAACTGGTTTTGCAAGACTTAGATCAATCATTATTGAAGCTTCCCTGAAAAAGTACGAGATGGGTATTTATTTGCTTCGTGGAAGTTATATTATATTAGTTTATAGGTTTGTTTTCTTCAAGAGAAGTTACGATCTATTTTATACACAGCTATTGCTAGATACTTATGTTGTCACATTTCACGTAATTTAGTTTTAATCCTCGAAAACGTCATAAGATCACACCACATCGTTCGGTCCACCCCCAACACAAACACAACACACCACTAGCTAGCTCATAGCGATTAGAAACAAGTAAAATATAAAGATGAAGTGCAATTTTATTCTTCTACTATTTGACACCTATGTGCCTAAAGCGTAATTTTATCTATTTTCTTAGGCTTAAAAAAGTTTCGGTGCTTTGCTAACAAACCGATTTACACTGTTGAATCGTTCTTACAAGAAAGCATACAAACAGAATCTAGGTAAATCATCTTTTTTATTTATCTGTGTATCTAGTTTTTCATTGAACATGTGTAGCTAAACATAATAGTGGTTTAAAATGTGGCACTTCGCACATTGGTGCTTTGGATGAGTTATAAGAACGACATAAATTTTACAATTATCAGTCTGACAAGATGAGCCAAAGATCAGACAAACAAAATAAAATATTTATCTTACAGTGACATCTATTTCTGAAATAAGTAATTACCTATCTATTATATTTCACAGAAATTTAAAATTTAAGAGCAAAAAAAGGAGTGAAAAGTAGCGGCAGATTTATTTTAATTGATTTATAGTTTACTAAACTAATTTCAAATATTTTTATTTTATTTCTAATCAAGAGAAAGTACTCACGTTTTTTATATGCAAAAACGGCTCGTTTGGGTTCAGAAAATATTTTAAATAGAAGAGCGAACAACGTTTCGACCTCCTTCGGTCATCGTCAGGTTCACAAAGAAAGAGGTAACTGACCGGAAGCTGACCACATGTTTGGAACGAGCCGTTTTTGCATATAAAATTCTCAACAAGTGGGTTTCTCGACATCACTGATTGTTATTTCACTCACGTTTTTGTGAAATACAGAGGAAATGTAAGATCAGTGGCATAACTGCATAGAAATCACTGTTATTTAAAGGTAATCAAACTCATTTTTTTATTTTAAAGAATATAAATGATAAATTAAGTATATTAAAAACGAGATAAACAACTGTGATATAATTTATTATTTTCATGAAGAAATATAGCATTTATACTTATCAGGTTATAATCCTCAAGAAAGATATTTAGTATTTAAATTAGTCTGAAGGATACGTAATATGTAATTATTTATTTTTTTAATTGAATTAACATCGAAAGAAGTTTGGTTTATACTTGGTAGAACACTACCGACGAGGTTGGGATTCGAACCCACGCGGGCAGACACCAATGGATTAGCAGTCCACCGCCTTAACCACTCGGCCACCTCGTCTGGTAAAATTACTCAAATAACATATTTTAAAAATGTGTCATTACAATTATATCATTTTGTAGTTTTCTTTTTATGTTTTTTAACTTATAGCATTTCACGTAGTAGCAAACAACATTCCAAATAATTTAAACCTTATCTTGTCTCTACGCCTATAAAAATATCGTCATTTGTTGTGTTTCATGAAAAAAATATTAAAATTTTCACTTTAATACCAACATATGAAAAACAACATTCTTCAGTTCCAAATGGAAAGAACAACGTGAAAAATATAATAACCTATCTTATAGTTCGTTCCTACATAATACAAACTAGATATATGTGGGCTGATTTTTAATTTTCTTTCAAAGTAGTTTAGCTACTATTACTTGTCTGAGAGTTCACTTCAACCACCTCAGTTAAAATAAAGCTTTTAACAAATGTTGAAATTCTAATGATAAGACTGTTTTGAAAGAACTGTTTTAAAATTCATACAAGTTTTTACCGGTTGTACAGAGTAAAAAATAATTGTTTTGATTATTCTCAGGTAGGCAAAAAATAAAAGACTGGCACGATTTTTATAAAATACAAAGTTGTTCATTTATGTCGTTTTAAATCCCTTTTATTCTTAGATATAAATTTCAATATTTAGACTCATGCCTAAATGTGTTATTTATTGTACTTAAACTTGGCAATTCGTTGATAAATTATTTTATTGTTTGCAGTTGTTTATTCAAATACTTGTAGTTCACTATCGTTTAAGATTTTCTTATGACTTTTTAAAATTAAATTCTGTTGCCTTCATTTCTTGTACCCCATCTAAAGATGCCAGTTAAACCTAGTAAAACGTTGTAAATAAAATAAGTTTTATTATGTACGACCGATAAAGAAAATTGTGTGAATTTATGTTTATTATTCTTACGTTTCTTTCAGTAAATACAACTATTTTGAACGTGTAAAAACCGTGGAAAAGCTATAATATAATAATTAGGGAACAAACAACGATTTATAAACATAATTAAATGATTAATTATGGTGAAATATACTAGATATTTTGACAGAACATAGGTCTGTCTTATTATTATACTAGCGTGAAAGCCAACGCAAAATGACAGGAAACCACTGGAAAACAAGAGTATTCCGTATAAAACTGGCAATGCACAAAAGAAATATCAAATTTATTCTCCCACGAACATGATACATATTGCTCCTGAATCCATTACATGTAACTGCAAATGTACTACATACTGGTGCCATTGGATAAAAGATTAAAATTCTTGATGACCATGTGATTGTATACACATTTGTTCCTCTTTTGAGGCAAAATCGTCCTCTTCTCTACAGATAATTGATATCTACAATCTGTTTTAACAAAGGTTTTTTCATAACAATACAAGAGCATATATTTGCTTTATTTTTTATTTATTTTTCACATGGGTCGACAAGGTTCGAAGATACTTCCGTGTCTTCAATCGTGGAATTCTTCCGAGTTTCCAATCTGGATTCTTCCCTGCTTGATGTCATAATGATGTGGATGTTGATGTGTGTCACATACATAACGCCATTGTTGAATTGGTCCTGAGAACTTCTTCAAAGGCTTTTATATAGCAGAAGAAGTGCTAAAGTTTAAAAGCTATTTACGATTATGTTAGCGATTTAATTCAACCAAAACAGGAATGAGCAATCAAAGGAGGAAGTATTCTAGCATAAAAAATTGAGTTTGACTCGTATAACTCAGGAAATTCAGAGAAATAGGGTATGATCGACCAACACTTGGCTTTTATTATGACGATTAGCATAATATATATGTATAGTCCACTTTTAACAGTCATAAAATTCGCCTTCATGTTTCTTATATCGTTTGAAATAATATACATATACAAATATTCCTAAGACATACATGTAAGTTTTACTGATTTTCATAAAACTGTTTTGAAAAATGCCTTAAAAAGGCACATCATTGTTCAATGACATACTCGAAATTTTCTTAGAGATTGGATACGTTAGAAATGATTGTGCATCGATCTCTCTTAAATATTGGGGTCTAGCATGACCTGATGAATAAAGTGCTCGATTCACAACCAAACAACTGTCGCCAAACATGCTCGCCCTTTCAACTGTGACAGCGTCATAATATCTTTGTTTAAATTATCAACAAAGTTACACAATGGAGTATCTGAGCTTTGCCTACAACGAGAATTGAAACTCGCTTTCTAGCAGTGTAAATCCGCTGACATACCGCTGTGCCACTGTAGGGAGCGTCATAATATAGCGTTCACACCCACTATTCGTTGGTAAAGAACATTATAGGCATTGAAGATATATTCTGTTCGTCAGAATTGTTTAATTTCTATTGTAAACAGTTCAAAATTTTGGACGGCGGCAGATAGACTAATCAGCTATGTCGTATACAAGCAAACAAACAAACTCTTGGGATTTACAAGGGTAAATGAAAGAAATTAAATTTACACATTTTTAAAAGGCTCACAATATACTTAGGCCCGGCATGGCAAGGTGGTTAAAGCACTCGACTCATAATCTGAGGATCATAGATTAAAATCCTCGTCACACCAAACGTGCTCGTCCTTTCAGCCGTGAGGGCGTTATAAAGTTTTGGTCAATCCCACTATTCGTTGGTAAAAGAGCAGCCCAAATGTTGGCGATGAATGGTGATGACTAGCTGCCTTCCCTTTACTCTTACAGTGCTAGCGCAGATATCCCTCATGTAGCTTTGCACGAAATTAAAAAAAACAAAAACAATACTACTTACCTAATATATAACGACGGTCGCTTTTTTCTAGTTCTTCATGTTTGCAATTAAAAGCCTTCTCCATTGTCACCAATAAGAGAAGTCCAAATAGATTTAACCTCATTACTGTTGGCTTTCAGTCTCTACTTGAGCAGGTTACAACTCACATTTTTACCAATAAAGCCACTTCTTCCATCTTTCTTTTTTGTACTCTATCCTTATTAAACAACCTGTAACTTTGTACTTCAAAGAAATTCCTGTCATTAAACTGTCTCTATTTAGTTATGTTTCAGTTATTTCAATTTTACCAAAATCCTCTGTTCCGACTAGTGCTCCATAAGATATCTATTTTCTTTTACTTCTTACTGGTCTCGTGATCTAAGAGTCGCGGATTTGAATTTCCGTCGCACTAAACAGGCTAAAATTTTCAGTTCTATCAATTATAATGCGACAGTCAATTTAATTATTTACTTTTTAAAAAGTAGCGTTAGCCGTCCATAATTTAGCAGTGTAAAACTAAAGGGAAAGCAGCTAGACATCACCACCCACCGCCAACTCTTGGGTCACTTTTTTACCAACAAATAGTGGGATTAACTGAAACATTATAACGCCTCCACGGCTTAAAAAGCGAGCATGTTTGATGGAACGGGGACTCGAACCCGCGGCCCTCAAATTACGAGTCGAGAGCCTTAACTACCTGGGCATGGCGGGCCACCATCCAACTACACCTATTTTAACGTTGATAAAAGTCAGTTTATAAATACACATATTAATTTACCAAATTAAACATTTATTAGAGGCTATTTAGGCATGGTGGAAAATATCGCTTTTCCTTTATGATACTATGTTGTTGTTTTGAATTAAGCACAAAGCTACACAATGGGCTATCTGTGCTCTGCCCACCACGGGTATCGAAACCCGGATTTTAGCGTGTAAGTCCGCAGACATACCGCTGAGCCACTGGGGGCTTTATGATACTTATTTTTGTTATTAGGCACGTCCTCTCCTCTCACTTTCTGGTGAAACTCACACTTACACTGTTCGTTTAGAAATAATTTTCGTAAAATGATCGAAGAAAGATTTACATCATTCATCTTTACTTTATTTTTAGTGTGTTTTTTAATAAAAGTCGATATTACCTGTGCAGCGATAAAAGAAATTTGACGTTATTTCTGATTATTTTGCATTGCATGGACAAAATAAAAATATTAAAAACATTTTTTTATTAATTTGAAAATCAGAAATACAAAAAACAAATATATAACTAAACTCCTTTTCACCAATACTACGAATCATAATACTTACACTTGTTTTTTAAATATGTTACTAAAAACTGTACATTCTCCTTTATTTATGGCATAAAAGCTCTAGAACAAAATTATGTGCCAAAATAATTGTGAGAAAAAATAATACCCAGGTGCACACCCTCAGAATTCGCTTAGTATGCGAAAAACATTTGGCTCTCTAGGTTCTTTCCTTTTGGAACTATGGCGCTGATTAGCTAACACAGAGACTGTTTTGGTAGTATAGATATCTTTAGCATTACATTACTAATATTTGAGCTCAATGTTAAAACTAGATTTTTACCTTATTCTTGTACTAGATCTTGTAACGGATTTGCCATTATACGTTTATTTTGACACCCACGTTTTTTCAGTTTGATGTGTGTGACGTATATTGGGGCCCGGCAAGGCTTAGCGCGTTAAGGCGTGTGCTTCGTAATCTGAGGGTCGCGGGTTCGCGCCAAACATGCTCGCCCTCCCAGCCGTGGGGACATTATAATGTGAGGGTCAATCCCACTTTTCGTTGGTAAAAGAGTAGCCCAAGAGTTGACGGTGGGTGGTGATGACTAGCTGCCTTCCCTCTAGTTTTACACTGCAAAATGAGGGACAGCAAGTACAGATAGCCTTCGAGTAGCTTTGTGCGAAATTCCAAAAACCAAAAACCAAACCAGACGTATATTGTTCGATATGTTTGCCCAAATCTAGTCTATTCTCTAAATTTGTAGAAGATTCTTGAAGGTAAGTATTAAAAATATTTGTTTTATAAAAACGCTAGCGCATTTTCGAACATTATTGAGCATTCGAGAACCTCGCCTTAAACTATATAAATCGGGGTGCCAAGAGTTTGTTTGTTTGTTTTGAATTTCGCGCAAAGCTACTCGAAGGCTATTTTCGCTAGCCGCCCCTGATTTAGCAATGTAAGACTAGAGGGAAGGCAGCTAGTCATCACCACCCACCGCTAACTTTTAGGCTACTATTTGACCAACGAATAGTTGGATTGACCGTCACATTATAACGCTCCCACGGCTTAAAGAGCGAGCATGTTTGGTGCGACCGGGATTCGAAACCGCGACCTTCCATTACGAGTCGAACGCCTTAACACACTTGGCCATGCTGGGCCCGCGTGCCAAGAGATGGAAGAATATACAGTTTGATCAACACGATCAATATACTCTTATATCTCAATTATAGTTATAATTGTGATTAATGGTTATTAATCGGAAAACTACAAATATTTTACCAGGAACGTTTATAGATTTCGAGCATTATAAACGTTTAACTTCGGTGAATTAACTTTAGACATTAGTATTTCTACGAGGATAGTGGACAAAAAAGTGAACTTGTAAACTGCGTCAAGCCAGGCAAGAAGTAAGTTGCCTTTACAGTTCCCTGAGTAGCCTTTGCAAAAGCTAACCCCTGTCTAATTTAAATGTGAAAAATACATTTCAAAAAGGTTCCAGTCCCCCAATGGCACAACGGTATATCTTCGAACTTACAGTGCTAGGAAACGGATATCGATACCCGTGATGGTTAGAGCACAGATAACCTATTGTTAGCCAGCCAACCAACTCTTCCTCACATACTAAAGTAAGTCTACCATTTAACACTAATGACCTACTTATATCTTTGTCCCAACGATTAAGTCTTAGTGTATCCTTAACACAAATAAGTTATTATGACTCTTTTTTTTTTAATGCCAAGTACTTAACGATAAGCTCCTTTGATCTACCTTTCGCTTTATCATTAGCTCTTGTGTGCACTGCAAAAATAGTATCAATGCTCGCATTCTTTACTATACCACTTACGCTATTATTTATATCTCCACCTCTGCCCATGAATAACATAACCTATTTATTTTCTCCCTATTTACCTCATACTATCCTAAAGGATCTTCTACAACAACAACTCCTTTATATTTTTCATTTCCATCTCTATTTGTCCCTTTTATTATCCTTCCCTCCTCCAGGCACAAACTGATGCTGAAATTTGTTGCTTAATAGAATCTTATTGTTATAATTAAATTCACTTTTGCTAGCTCTATTACTATCAATTCATTATCAGCCACTGTATTTTTTGAATGCAAAAACTTAACTTTCTTTTCAAATTCTGTTGCCATTTTCTGCAACTTACCCTTCTGTTTACCCATAGCCGCCAACCTGTCTCCATTTTCTCCTTCAACCGACGAACTAATAAGAAATTTTACAGTTTCACTACTAGCTTTCTTAAGTATGTATTCAGCATTAATTAATGTTAATGCTACTTTAAACCATTTTAGTACCTCTATAGATAAATGATCAACATTAAGTAAATGCAAAATTGCAAAAGTGTGTACGCCTTTCATAAACTGACGAAAAAATGTCACATTTATATTTGTCACAAATTAATAACTGCTCAAAAAGGTAAAAGGCCTAATACTAAGGTTTTAAGACAAGTATAACCAAACACAAGTATTCAACACCATTAACCCAAACATAAGAGTGTTATGTATATGTGTAAATATTTTGTAAACGACAACATGTCGTGTTGTGCAACTGTTTGAGGTAAAACTTTTTGGCTGACCAAATGTTCAACAATAATTTGTTTAATATCTGCTTTCTTCATTGATTGCTTCACTTCTAAATTAAAATGTTTACCAACATCAAGCAATTCAGATTTTTTTAATTCACTGATTAATTCGAAAGAGGGATTCTGATTAAATTCGTTTATAAAATTTTCAAGTTGGAAAGCCATTTTGAATATACAAGCTGTCTATCTGTATAGAATATAAATCTTATTTTATAATAAAATTAAATTGTTTCTTCGAAATCCCGGACGAGCCCCCAATTTTCTGTTACGTATTTTTTATGTTTTATGTTTTTCGTAGATTAAACGCAACAGAAAAACACACATAACAGCTTGTATAATTTATTACACTAACCTATTAACAAATATAACAGATATAACATAAATTATATAATAACAGTGACAGATATTAAGTTACAACATTCGAAATTAATTACAAAACAAAATAATATTAGTTTCAAACTTCAAAATAAATCACAATACAAAACGGTACTGGCCTGTATCTAATGTAATGATCTAAAATTAAAGTCTCAAATTCCAGTCTAGGGTGTGAATTTGGTCACACGAAGAAATTCCGAAACAGTTCACAGTTCAATAAATTCGCTGTCTCTCAGCACAAGCAGTAATTCAGATGTATCGTAGAGATTGACGAAATAAAATCACAGCTTCCGTAGATCTAATTTCAATCACAAATCCAAGATGAATATTCACAGCAAACACTTAATCTTTCTCAAATAACTAAAACTGATGCCTGAATCTATCTTCTTTTTTCGAATAAAAACTGATGACTGAATCTATCTCGCGTCACCGTCTTTTATACCGATAGGCCTACTTCTCGAACAATCTTGCAATTTCCATATAACTCTAGAGCTATCCACGCATATCCGTTTTTGCACGAGACTACACGTCTAGACAGGAAGTCACCAGCACTCATTTACAAACATATGATTGGTCTACTTAATTCAAGAAAATTCTAAAATGTTACCCTAAATGAATAACAAAATATTAGCTTAAACTTCGAAACAATAATATCAATATGGAAAAATGAATAAAACAAATGAAAATTCAAACACAACACGACATGTTGTCGTTTACAAAATATTTACACATATACATAACAAGAGTTAAATAAATTACGTAGTTTTATTACTACTTTTTCTTATTATTAAAAATTAAGTGTATATATTCAATATAAAAAGTGGCAAATAACTATAGTTAGTCTTTAAGGTATATTTATGTTATAATAGTTTTGTAAGTATCCCCCGCTAGTAGAGCGGTAAATCTACGCTACAATTAGGAGTTTGATTTCCCTCGGCGGTTTCTGCAGACAGTCTGATGTGGCTTTGCTGTAAAAAAACACACACTTTTGCAAGACGTAGAAGAATGATTATATCTAACTATCTGTGGTTATACGGCATTGGTATTATTACTATAAGGCCCATTACATTTTAAAATGATACATTATCTATAGTTTTTAATAATAAGTCCCTAATGGATTTTCAAGAATTATGACAAGTATAAAATTCATTAAGCCTGTTTTATAACTCAACAATGCAGTCGCATTACACTCATGACGTCAAACTTAAACTAAATCGAATTAACCACCAAATTCTCATATAACCAATGCTTATATCATTAATTATGAACGTCATTACCACAGTTATGTAAGTTAAACAACTTCTTATTACTTATCTCACGCTAGTGAACATTCTATATTTCAATCTAATAGTTAGTAGGGTTATTACCTGTAACAGAGTGCACTTAAAAAATAAAAAAAAGTCTAAGGATTTCATTTTAAGTTTGAAACCTAACTCTACGCTTATAAGTACTGGTATTAAAATCTAAAAAATGTTTGATCCCAGTTAAAATAACAAAAACGTTGAAATAATACTTATTTTTTACAAAATAATACAATAACCTACTACCTACTTTGTTGTTTTTTTTATGTCTGGGCTCAAATCAATAAACCAAATTCCATATTTTATGTTGTTTGCCTTTTGTTTTTGTGTGTAATACTATCGAACAGGAGAATTACAAGAGTTTGTTTGTTTGTTTTGAATTTCGCACAAAGCTACTCGAGGGCTATCTGTGCTAGCCGTCCCTAATTTAGCAGTGTAAGACTAGAGGGAAGGTAGCTAGTCATCACCACCCACCGCTAACTCTTGGGCTACTCTTTTACCAACGAATAGTGGGATTGACCGTCACTTTATACACCCCCACGGCTG
The DNA here is from genome assembly GCA_011833715.1 of Carcinoscorpius rotundicauda. Classification (NCBI taxonomy): domain Eukaryota; kingdom Metazoa; phylum Arthropoda; class Merostomata; order Xiphosura; family Limulidae; genus Carcinoscorpius; species Carcinoscorpius rotundicauda. The sequence goes on along the minus strand of CM022395.1, from coordinate 38,296,328 downwards.
GGAGGGCGAGCATGTTTAGCGCAACGCGGGCGCGAACCCGCGACCCTCGGATTACGAGCGCACGCCTTAACGCGCTCGGCCATGCCAGGCCGAAATTACAAGAGAAAAACAAGCAATCACCAATCAAGAATAAACTGTTATCAAGCATTTTCTGTATCTATTATTACTATTCATGATATTTGAGCTTAGATTATGAAGCGTCAGTCGTTTATTAAAGTGATCTCTACAAAAATTAATAGTACAGTCTGTTGTATGTTCATGTAACATTGTAACTGCTTCGCAGGATGTGGATAGATCTTCACCAAATCATGTATCGAGATTCATTAGGTCTATGCGAAGGGCATATGTGTACACATTTTCAGTTTTGTGGACTTTATGAGCGTTTCCTACCACTACTTTGTTCGCCCCTGTCAATGAACCTTCACCAAATTTGGTATGGAAATTCATTGGATCCATGGAAAAATATACACGCATTTTTGGCATCACGGTGTATTTTTCAAGTTTTTATGGGCGTTTTTCCCAGTTACATATAAGGAAAGCAATTGTTCATGTCTCATGATAACCTTTCATTAATCATGAAATTATCTAAATTTCTTCCAGGGTACGGGTACTCAGTCTAGTAAATAAGTAATATAAATATTTAATGAATAACTATATACGATTTAACAGCTTCCTGCATGACCATGTGTGTAGGACGGCTCATGACATGCATTCTCAAATCCCCGTCACACCAAACATGTTTGTTCTTTAAGCCGTATTGGCGTTATAATGTGACGGTCGATCTTACTATTCCATGATAAAAAAGAGTAGCCAAAGAGCTGACGGTGGCTGGTGACGACTAGTTGTCTTCCCTCTAATCTCACACTGCTAAATTAATGGCGGTTAGCGGAAATAACCCTCATGCAGCTTTACGCGAAATTCTGAAAAAAAAAACAATTAAAATGATTAACGGGTCAGGCATGAAGTAGCGGTTAGCAAAACCTGACCGTGAATCCTTGGATTAATCATTTGTGTCTCATTCCAGAAGAAAGCGCACCACGAACTATGATGCTTTGGGTGCTATAAAAGTAATGATAAAATCTCAGTTATTTTGTCATACAAGAGTAGCCCCAAAATTGCTAACTGGGGCTGGTAATCATTTGCCTAGTTTCTAGTCTGTCAATCTAAATTAAGTTGGTTATTTGCCGGTAGTCTTTCGGTAGTTTTGTGCGAAGATTTCAAGCGAAAAACGTGCAAACAGTGACGTCAAGCTAACTCAAAATACAAAATATTAAATGATTTATAATTTTAATAAACTGAAACAATATAATTTACTTTTATGTATGAGATTATAAAAAGCTTTACATTATTCATATTAAAAATTAACTTTTCTATTTGAAAAATATGAAACATTTTCCTTGAAACAACAAATTATTACACAAAAACATATAAGTAAATAAAAGCTGTCTGCAGTCAAACAAATTATGTTTTGTTTCTTATTAAAGATGTACAACTGAGTAAATTAAGAAGAAGGGGAATATTATTTTGCAAATACAAACACTTACAGATGACTAGAATGAAAACATAATGCTGAGATATTTAAAAAAGCTGAATTACTAAATGCTATGAGATCCTCAAAAATTAAAGACTTAACATTTTTGATGGGCACACACTCGTTTAAACAAAAATTAGAGCATTTAAAGCATTATTTTAAGAAATCTGGCCTGGCATAACCAAACGCGTAAGGCGTGCGACTCGTAATCCGAGGGTCGCGGGTTCGCGCCCGCGTTGCGCTAAACATGCTCGCCCTCCCAGCCGTGGGGGCGTTATAATGTGACGGTCAATCCCACTATTCGTTGGTATAAGAGTAGCCCAAGAGTTAGCAGTGGGTGATGATGACTAGATGCCTTCCCTCTAGTCTTACACTACTAAATCAGGAACGGCTAGCACAGATAGCCCTCGAGTAGCTTTGTGCAAAATTCCAAAAATCAAACAAACAAACATTTAAGAAATCTAATTCTTGTCATTTCCAACGTCATGGTATACAAATAAACACAAGTTTGCAATTGCATGAGCCCCCAGTGGCTCAGCGGTATGTCTGCAGACTTACACGCTAAAATCTGGGTTTCAAAATGTTCGATTCTGCCTCAGCAACCTTCCATTTTGTCCATTTTTTCATCATTGCACCAAAGAAAATATATTTCCTGGAAAGCAGTGCTACTTCCAATGAAGAAAGCAAAATTATCAGGTCGAAACAGCTGTCCAAAAGGTCTACATCTAACACTGTACATTGTATTAAGCTCTAAATCCACTAACATAACATGGTGAACGTTCTTTGATTGGTAAGTTTTGATTGGGTCGATACCATGCTCTTTCAGAACTTAGAACCTGTTTGATTACCCCACTGACTACTTATAAAAGCATGATTTATCTCATATTGGGCCCCCCAGTGGCTCAGCGGTATGTCTGCGGACTTACACGCTAAAATCCGGGTTTCGATACCCGTGGTGGGCAGAGCACAGATAACCCATTGTGTAGCTTTGTGCTTAATTCAAAACAACAACAACTCATATTGGTTTGCGATGTTCAAACCGTAATTTATATACGTATTTAAGTTTCGAATAGTATATCTATACATATCATAATCAGTGGCGAGCCCAGCATGGCCAAGCGTGTTAAAGTGTTCAACTCGTAATCCGAGGGTTGTGGACTCGAATCCCTTTCGCATTAAACATGCTCGCCCCTTTTAGCCATGAGGGCGTTATAAAGCAATGGTCAATATCACTATTCGTTGATAAAAGAGTATCCCAAGAGTTGGCGGTGGGTGGTGATAACTAGTTGCCTTCTCTCTAATTTTGCACTGCTAAATTTGGGACGGCTAGTACAAATAGCCCTCGAGTAGCTTTGCGCGAAATTAAAAAAGTAAACGTGTAATGTTTTCTTTACCTAAAAACAAATCAAGTTATTTATAATATCGGTGAAATCACTCCAGAATTAAGTTCCAAATATTTAAAGGGATTCAAATCAATAGAGAGACGTGTTTTCTGAAGAAATAAAATGAGAAAGGGTTGACTTGCCATATATGAAAAGATAAAATGACCATGGGGTGAGAATAATCTTCCCTCTGACATACTAAGGGATTTACCGCTAAGGGAACATTTACTGTTAAATGTATATTTTCGCACATTTTGGTGTGCTCCAATCTCTTAGTCGTAAATTAAAAGAGAGAGAAAAATGTTTGAAAAGCTCTAAAGGTATCCTTGCTGTCAGAGAATATTTCATTAATATAGTAAAAGACGATACTTATGTATGTGTGTTTTTATTATAGCAACACCACATCGGATTCTCTGCTGAATCCGCCGAGAAAAATCGCATCTCTGATTTTAGCATTGTATATCCGTAGACTTACCGCTGTACCAGCGGGGGTCTCTTGTGTATGAGTTATGTAAACTACAAACACAGTAGTGCTATATATGTTTCGATGCTATTCTACTTCGCCACCAATCAGAATCTTACAAAAACAATACTTGTATTTTTCTTTAAGTATCAATTGCAAAATTAGTTAATAAGTAAAAACCATCCTTTAGAAAAACATTGTAAAAGTTTACAGAAGAATTTAAAACATATTAGTCAAAAATTTGTAATAAAGTATTAGTTTCTCGCAACACTGTTAGTTAAACACTACTGATTTTGATCAAGAGGTGTGGAAAAGTTTCAGACATCTTTTCTCTGATATCTGTCACTGTTAGAATAAAAATAATAGCAACAACAAAAAAGAAAATATTAAACTAACGAAAGCAAAGCATTGATTTACGATAAATTTAAATAGTACTTTTATCTTTTTATTCTTTTAATTTACAATAAATTTCATTTTAAAAGTTTTTCACTATTATCGTTCCAGAGACGAAAATTAGGTTTCGGTTAACGATTATTTATATTTAGATGTAACTTCAAGAAGATGTAATGGTTTTGTGAAAAGTGGTTTCACTCAAATATTTTCCTAAAATATATATTTTTTTAAATGTTTGTATTGTGAGATTTGGTGATTAGACACAATCTTAATTTAAAATGGTTAAATATTTAGATGGCAGTATAGTGAATATATGTGGAATAGTTTTCAGCATCATGATACTGGCGTTTCTTCTTGCTAGTTTACTCCCGATTTCTTTAGTGTTTTGGTTTGTGTATAGTGTAGTGGGTCTCCATAGCGCATGTAAGAGATTTCTTTTGTTTTAGAAGATATTGATTTTACTCAGTTCGTTGGATACTGTTGATAGTGATAAAGTGAATTCTTGAAATTGAATGAGTGATATTCGTAGACGCATTGAGTCGTAGAGCTAGTGTTATACTGTATTACTATTAGTATTACTGTATATGTTTCTGTAGTACTGTTGTATAGCACTGCTGGTACTAGTACTACTAAAACAGTTTTAAAACGACATAAATTTACAAATGATCCACAGTTTTTACACAAATTTTTGTTAATTAGATCACGATGATTTACTTTAAAGGTTAACGTATACCATTGATTAATCGTCATAAAGTAAGTGAATGTTGAATGGGTTTTGATGACTTGAAAGTTGAATTGCAGGATATTCATAAATCAAAAAGTAAAATTCGTAGTTTATAGGTAAAACTAAGCATACATGTAGAATAAACAAAGTGCTATGCTGAAGAAAATACAAGACATAATCTCCAGAAGTCAAATAAAGACCAATAATTTTGTTTTTGTAGTATCACATCTCTTTCTAGCGAGAAACTTTGCACTCAGCCATGATATGCCATCATTTATATCCCAAAACAATGTCACATTGCCAAAACAAGTTGTAATTAACTGCAGGCCAGTAACACTTGTTTAGCTCCCCTTCTTTAAATCTTTTTTTTCTCCTTCCCAGTTCATAGCCACTGTATAGAGATCTTCCATAGAAACAAATTTGAAATTTTATAAGTTTCTTGATATCCATCGTAGCTAATTTATTTAAATAACATCAAGGAAAAGGTCTGTGTCATGTTCACCTGAAAGGTACATGCTGAAATATTTACAGTTTGTTTTTGCCATTACAGTGCATGTATAGTGCACATTTAGAAAATGAAGCTGGTCAGTTTAGTTGTTTGAAGTCAGTCACAAAGTATTTGGTCAGTATAGTATAAACAAGACCATTTAAGGACAAAATGAGTGGATTGCAAATGATAAAGGTAAAACACTAATGAGGAGAGTTATTGGTCTTAAGTTAGTTCACGTTTGATTACAGCTCGTTTCTTCAATGTGGCACTTTTTTTACATGTAACTATTTTATAGGATCTGTGGATCCTACATTTTAGGAAAATTCATTAAGCATGGCCCAAGTGGTCAGGGTGCTTGACCTGTAATTTGTAGGTTGAAGAACTGAAACCCATCACCAATCATACTTGTATATTTAGTTGTACAGGTTTTATAATGTTATAATTAATCCCACTATTTGTTAGTAAAGAGAAGCCCAAGAGGAGTTGGTGGTAATTAGTTTCATTCTCTCTAATTTAATCATCTAAGAATTAGGGCGAACTAGTGAAAATGGCCTACAAATTGCTTTGTGCAAAATTTAACAAACAAAAAGCAGTGTTTCTGATAATATTGTATGTTCACCTTGTTCCAAGAAATTATGAATTTAAAAAATGTTTACTTTCTGTTCTGGATATAAATTAAATTTCAGTGTGATATAATACATTTTTGGAAGGATATAATGTGGAATCCAGACTGCATATTTCCTATTACAAATGCAAGAAAGAATACACATATGATGCTTTCTTGGTCATCTCAGAAAACCTTATCAGAAACCTTCATTTTCTTAAGGTCCAGTTCCCATTTTGACATTTTGTTGACCTTCAATACTCTAATTTTCTGTAATTTTAATGCTTTTTTATTAATTGTCATTAAATTTTTATAACTGTGATATCCTCTGTTCAAGACATAAATGTAAGTAATAAAGACAAGGGTAAAAAATGACAATGGAAAGAAAAGAATGAAAAATCAGTTGGAAAAAATAAAGAAAATTGAACAAATAGGTAAAAAAATCCAAAAAATATTTTTTAAAAAAGTATGAATAACAAGTCCGCTAAGTTAGTTATTAAAATCATATAAACCAACTGATTTAATATTTAAGCTGTTATTGATACAGTTTCCTAATGAATGACTTCCCCTTATAAGCTTTTCACTATTGTTTAGCATTTGCTAATAAATGCTACTTTTGTGTTTATTCTTTCTTATAATTTGTCTTACTCTTTACCTGTTTGTGTAATTTTAACTTTTTTTCTGTTGTCTTTCATTTTACTTTTATCAGTATTACTGCCACTGACAAAACACTATTATTACAAGTTTAATGCTATATTCCATTGGAACTTTACTTGCTAATAAATTTAGTAATATGAAATCATCAGTATTATCAGTCTGTATGTCATATGTTGCTTCACAACAAAATTCTCAGTTTTGAACAATTTAAGACTGAGGTATAACATCTCCAAATTTTAAAAGTTACATTTTGTTATCTTATTCTGAAGGTGATGAAATATTCTGATGCAAATGGAAGTGAATATAGCTTCAAGTTGCTACTTAAAGTGAAACTTCAGATAACAGATCAATATGTTATGAAATCTTCTATGACCAGTCCTTGAACCTGAAACCAGGTTCTAAGTAGTATTCAAAGTAAATGCTTTATTACTTGTAGTAAGGATTAACTTTGGAACAGATAACATCCCATTTTGACCATTTTCTTTACTGTTTAAAATTAACTTCAACATCTATAAATCAATCAATAAAACTGACTTTGCAACTAGGTATATTCTTCTTAACATTTTGAATTATTAATTAATTTACACAAACAAGCATGGTTTTCACAAAATGAAGTATTTACTACTTGCCTAGAATGAAACCAGGGACTAAACCATACATTTATTCTGATATACTTCGCTCACAAGATTAGCTTTTTCAATTTTGTGCTGCTCTCTCTATGTAAACTTGTTTGTAATGTATGCCAAAAGCCTTCTGTACCCCCACCTCCCATTGGGATGAAAGATTCCAACATGTTTCTCACACAAATAATTGTCAATCATCTTTCCACCAGAAGGAGAGCACAACTACTACAAGATACATGTGGCTTACTCTCTGCAACACTACTGAACCATCTCTTTGATCTGGAGACATATTGGTTGAAACATCCACATCCAAACACAATGAACTACTCTTGAATTTAAAGGCAATTGGGAATGTACCTGTTGATGTTACCCCTCATGCTACCTTGAATACATTACAAAGAGTTATCGTTGAGAAAGATTTGAAGAACATCCCCGAGTCAGAGATTCTCACTAGTTTTTCCACTCAAGGAGTTTCTGCAGTGAGGTGGATCTCCACTCACAAAGATGGAGTTACACTGCCAACAAACATCCTCATTTTGACATTTACATTACCACATGCATCTGCCATCATTAAGGCAGATTATCTAAATTCCAGGGCATGGCCATACATTCCAAACCCTCACCAATGTTTCCAATGTCAGAGGTTTGGCCACTCAAAGATGTTATGTTGTGGTTCCCTGACATGTGCTCATTGTGGTGACAAGGACAATGATGCCTGTGAGTGTGACATGGACCCACATTGTGTCAACTACAATGGTTCTCACCCTTCCTTCTTTCTTTCTTCTTCAAAATGTTGAAGGAAAAAGAGGTGCAGCATTTGAAAACGACTCATAACATCAGTTATCCTGAGGCTCAGAAATTGTTGTCTGCCACTTCATCTTATACATATGCTGCTGCACTTCGTTTCATAACTACAGTGGGAGTGCAGACAGATCTCTCTGTGCCTTCAAGAGAATCATTCTCAAAACAAATGAAAAGACTTTTGATCTCCATGGTTAAAAAAGTTGATGAATTAACTTCTACACTCATCTCTGTTCCTCCCAAAACATTCCAACAAACCCCAAGATTCACATCCTTTGGTTCCAAATACAGGCATTTCTTCAGATACATCTTTTTCTCCTACCCCAAGATGCAAAACAATCATTCGTTCACGTCCAGTCACTGGAATTCCCTTCCAACAACAAAGACCTGCCCAATCGACCCAGGGCAGGATCCATGAAGGTCGATAGATCCCCTCCAAATAAGGACACTAAGAAAAAAGATGTTGTAAACAGAAGGGTTCTCCACCCACTTTGCCTACTCATCATTAAAAATGGCTACCTTGATACAATGGAACTGTCGGGGTTTACGTTCTAATCTGGATGACATCAAAATACTTATTGCTTTCTACCATCCTGTATGTCTTTCCTTACAAGAAACATTTCTGAAACCTGCTGATACAGTCACCTTTCGGCAGTTTTCTTTGTACAGAAATGACAGGCTGTATGATGGACGAGTACATGGAGAGGTGGCACTGTTGGTTGATCAGCATGTGCCCACCTTGTCTTTGTCACTCAATACATTCTTGGAGGCCATAGCCATCTGTGTTTCCTTGGGTCATACCATTACTGTTTGTTCTCTCTACTTGTTCCTTGGAGAGACATGTGATCAATCATCCCTTGATGCTTTCGTTGAACACTTTCTGTTTCACTTTCTTATCCTGGGGGATTTTATTGGACACCATCTTCTCAGGGGAAGTGCTGTTATTGATGGGAGGGGTTGATCTGTAGAGCAGATGCTCTCTGATCACAATCTTTCTCTTTTCAATACTGGTTCTTCCACTTACTTTCATGCACCAAGTCAATCCTTTACCGCTATTGATCTCTCAGTTTGCTCCCCTTCATTATTCTCCCATTTTTCATGGAGGGTTGACAGTAATCCACTAGGCAGTGATCATTTTCCGATCCTTTTGAGAGAGACTGGCCGTGGTTGATGCCACCCTACCCGCGTGCCCCGGTGGAAGCTGGATCAGGCAGACTGTTCCACTTTCACTGCTCTCGCAGAACTTGATCCTGCCATTGTAGATCAGCCATCAATAGACGACTGTGTTGCAGCAGTAACTGATTGTATTATACATGCAGCTGCTCAGTGTATTCCTAAAACCTCAACACGTTTTCCACAATATCCTCGTCCATGGTGGAATTCTGCTTACCACTTAGCACGGAAGGCTCAAAAACGGGCCTAGGATACTTTTTGTAGATATCCCACACTTTCAAATTGGGTTGCTTTCCAACGGGCCTGAGCACATGCTAGGTGGGTAAGACGTCAAAGCCAGAAGGAATCTTGGATTATGTTCACAACCAGCATATCTTCTACCACCAGTTCCAAGATCATATGGGACAAGATTCAAAAGGTTAATGGGCACTACAATTCTGTTCCCCTCTCGATCTTACTCTCTGATGGTCAGGAGGTGACTGATGTCCGGAACATCGCTAACACTCTAGGTGAAAGCCGGGTATCTAGCACTTCTGCTTGTTCCTCCACCTTCCTGGCCATCAAGACTCGGGCAGAGTGATCACCTCTTTCCTTTTAAACTGACTGTTTCTTTGACTATAATTGTCCCTTTACCCTGGTGGAACTATAAATGGCCCTTCATCGGTCTGCCAGTACGTCTGTTGGACCTGATGATATTCATTATGACATGCTGTACCATCTATCTCCTGCTTTTCTTGATGTCCTTCTGATTATCTTCAACCGGATTTGGCAGGAGAATGTTTTTCCTGATGCCTGGCACCAGGCTATTATTTTACCTTTCTCTAAGCCTGGGAAAGATCCGAAGATTCCTTCAAACTATCGTCCAATTGCTCTGACGAGCTGTCTCTGTAAGACCTTAGAAAGGATGGTTAATGCTCGTCTTGTTTGGTTTCTGGAATCAAACAACCTCCTCTTGCCCACCTAATTCGACTTGAAACATCTATCAGAGAGGCCTTTCTCAACTGCCAACATCTTGTACCGATATTCTTTGACATAGAGAAGGCTTACGACACAACATGGAGGTATGGCGTTTTGCGAGACCTCCATACATATGGGTTACGTGGCCATCTGCCCATGTTTATTAAAATTTTTTTAATGGACAGGAGATTCCAGGTTCGTGTGGGTTTGGCACTTTCACGTTCTTTTGTACAGGAACTTGTAGATCGAAACTTGACTATGGATCAATGGTCTATGGCTCTGCCAGACCCTCGGCCTTAAAGATGCTGGACCCCATTCATCACCAAGGACTTCGACTCTGCACTGGAGCTTTCCGTACCTCTCTAGTTCAAAGCATATACATTGAATCTCATGAACCTCCTCTACACCTTTGCCGTTTGCAACTATCTTTACAATATACATCGAAACTTCGTTCCTTACCAAAGCATCCCACCTGGGAATGTGTTTTCCTTCCTCGGTGGGCAGTACTTTATCAGAACAGATGATCTGTCATTGCTCCGTTTGGCCTTCGCATCCGGGCGCAATTGGATGAATTGGGTCTGTCCTTGGATAACATTGCAGATTCCACAGGTCGACGCATCCCATCATGGCTTATTACAGCCCCCAAGTGTGACCTTTCTTTCAGTCACCTAAGAAAGGCGGATACTCCAGACTGGAAGTACCATCTTTTATTCAATGAACATCTTTCAAAAAATCATTCAGTTCCCATTTATACAGATGGTTCCAAATCAGGTAATTCAGTGGGCTCTGCTATGGGTCAGTAGTTGTGCACAGAATCCCCTCTACAGCTTCTGTGTTCACTGCTGAACTGCATGCCATATCTCTTGCCCTGGATCATATTGCAGCTGAGCAGTACTCCAACTGCACTAATTATGCTGACTCGCTTAGTTCTATACTTGCCTTGGAATCGTTTCACATTAGCTCACATCCTATTCTCGCAGATATTCGAAACTGACTGGCCCATTTCTCATTAGCATCTACTTCAATCCAGTTTTTCTGGATACCAGGCCATGTTGGTATTCGTGGGAACGAGCTTGCAGACATGGCAGCTAAATATGTCTGCTTCAGCACCATCACCCCTATGCCTATTCCGTACATGGACTATGGTGTTGTCTTCAAGGCTCAGCTCCGTGTGAGTTGGCAGTCCACTTGGAGTGAACAACGCGACAATAAACTTTTTCAAATCAAACCCAAAATTGGAGTTTGGCCATCTAGCTTCCGTAAAGTTCGGAGGGAGGAAGTTGTTCTCACTAGGCTACTCATTGGTCACAGTTTTTAACTCATCATTTTCTTTTATCTGGAACTGATGCACCAATGTGTAGTTTGTGTAACACTCAAATCACTATCAGCCACGTTTTACTTTCTTGCCATCATTACAATTCTCAACGACGGCAATACTTTAAACATATTTTTTCCCAGGGTCAGTCTGTAACATTGGACAGAGTTATTGGTGATGGTGACTCTGTCCACCTTAATAATGTTTTTAATTTTTTAATGGCCATTAATCTTTTTAATCTCATTTAAGTGTGGTATATTTATTCATTACACCTTTTTAATTGTGGCTCCTTTTTAACAGTTTTAATCTCTCTCATTCAATGTGACATTAAACAATGGCCAGAACATTAAATAACTCGACACCAGGACTGCAAAGGCCAACTTCAGGTGACTAACGTTTCTGTTTGAACTACTCGTTAGTCTTCCTGGCAAGTTACTATTATACTTTTGCTGCATATCATTTCACACTTTTACAACCTTTTTGTACTGGCCATGTTGACTCATAACCCGGAACCAGGATGGAAGGACCAACTTTAGGTGACTGATGGTGGTTTATATACTACCTGTTAGTGATGTTGAGAAACCCACTTGTTGAGAATTTTATATGCAAAAATGGCTCGTTTGGGTTCAGAAAATATTTTAAATAGAAGAGCGAACAACGAGCCCTTTTTGCATATAAAAAAACTACCTGTTGGTCTTCCTGGCAGGTTATGATCATTCCCATTCTGCTACAGGTTGTCCTTTACAACTTTGTTGACTGGATGTCGACATTGGTTTTTGCACCATTTTCTGTTTTAATTGCCATTTTGCTTTTATCTTCAATTACCTTTACACATTTTACTCCATTTACTTGACTTTTATCTTTTTACTGGACATTTGGCTACTCTTTATTACGATTTTGCTGAGTGTCTTTTAAAACTTTTATTCCATAATATTTTGGTAATAGCTACTCTGACACATAACCCAGAACCAGTTCTGGAAAGGCCAACTTCAGGTGACTGATGGTGGTTCTTGAACTTACTCGTTAGTCTTCCTGGTGGGTTATGATCATTATTGTTATGCTAGAGTAAATAGTTTATAACTTTGAAGACTGGATGTCACCATTGGTTTTTACACCATTTTCTGTTTTAATTGCTGTTTTGTTTTTACCTTCATTTACTTTTACAAATTTTACTCCATTTACGTGACTTTTCTCTTTTTACTGAACATTTGGCTACTCATTGTTGCAATTTTTCTGTGTGTCTTTTAATACTTCTATTCTTATACATTTTGATACTGGTTGCTATGACACATAACCCAGAACCAGGACTGGAAAGACCAACTTCAGGTGACTGATGGTGGGTCTTGAACCTGCCTGTTAGTCTTCCTGGTGGGTTATGATTATACCTTTTTGCTAGAGTAAATACCTTACAACTTTTTACACTCTGCCTTCTATCTTAACGTTGTAGACTAGGTGTCAACATTGGTTTTATACTTTTTTGTTTTACCTTCATTTCCATTTATGTCTTTTACTACATTTTTACCGGATGTTTGGTGCAGATAGCCTTGTTGCTTTGTGCCATAAAACACTAAATCAATCAATCAATCATTTTCCTATACTTTTGAGAGAGACTGGCTGCAGTCAATGCCACCCTGCCTGCATGCCCCAGTGGAAGCTGGATCAGACAGACTGGTTCACTTTCATTTCTCTCGCAGAACTTGATCCTGCCATCTTGAGTCAGCCATCAATAGACGACTGTGTTGTTAGCAGTAACTGACTGTATTATACAAGCAGCTACTCAGAGTATTCCTAAAGTCTTGACACATTTTCCACAATATCCTCACCCATGGTGGAATACTGCCTGCTACATGGTACGGAAGGCTCAAAAATGGGCCTGGGATACTTTCCATAGATATCCCACACTTTTGAACCGCATCACTTTCCAACGGGCCCGTGCACATGCTAGATGGGTAAGACGTCAAAGCCAGAAGAAATCTTGGATCAAGTTCACAGCTAGCATATCTTCTGCCACCAGTTCCCAGGTCATATGGGATGGGATTCGAAAGGTCAGTGGTCACTACAATTCTGTTCCCCTCCTGATCTTACTCTCTGATGGCCAAGAGGTACCTAATATCCAGAACATCGCTGATACTGCAGGTGAAAGCTTTTGCCAAGTATCTTGCACTTCTGCTTGTTCTACCACCTTCTTGGCCTTCAAGACTCAGGCAGAGCATTCACCTCTTTCCTTTAGAATTGACTGTCTCTTTGACTATAATTGTCCCTTTATACTGATAGAACTGAAAATGGCCCTTTATCGGTCTGGCAGTACATCTGTTGACATGCTGCACTATCTCTCTCCTGCTTCTCTTTATATTCTTCTAATTTTTTTTAACTGGATCTGGCAGGAGAATGTTTTTCCTAGTGCCAGACTATTATCTTATCTTTCTCTAAACCTGGGAAAGATCCCAAGATTCCTTCAATCTACCATCCAGTTGCTTTGATGAGCTGTCTTGTTAAGACCTCAGAGAGGATGGTTAATGCTCATCTTATTTGGTTTCTCTTGCCCACCAAGTGTGGGTTTGAATGACAGTTCTCCACCATGGACCATCTAATTCGACTTGAAACATCAATCAGAGAACCCTTTCTCAAATGACAACATCTTGTATCAATATTCCTTGACATCTAGAAGGCTTATGACACAACATGGAGCTATGACATTTTGTAAGACCTCCATATATATAGGTTACGTGGCCATTTATCCATGTTTGTTAAAAAAATTTTAATGGACAGGAGATTTCAGGTTCAAGTCAGTTCAACACTTTCCTGTTCTCCTTGGGGACCCTCAGAGTTGTGTTTTGAGTGTCGTACTTTTCATTATAAAAATAAATGCCATCACTGAATGATTCCCTCTCATTGTTGCAAATGGGCTCTATGTCGACGACTTTCACATCTCGTGTCAGTCGTCAAACGTGAGATATACTGGGCAACTACAAACTACCTTCAATCGTGTACTGAAGTAGACCATGATGAACGGTTTTAATTTCTCTCTCTAAAACTGTTTGCATGCACTTTTGCCACCAATGTGGTATTCACCCTGATCATGAAATCTATATCTGTGAAATTTCACTGCTAGTGGTCTTTGAGACCAAATTTTTGGGGCTGACCTTTATACCACACTTAAAGCAGCTACTGGTCAAATGCACAAGAGCACTGAACATCCTCCGTGTCCTGTCCTCTTTACCACCAGTTGGGGAGCAGATTGATGTTTTATGTTAAAGATATATTGTGCTCTTATTCGATCGAAAGTCAACTATGTATCAATAGTCTATGGCTCTGCTAGACCCTCAGTTTTAAAGATGCTGGACCCCATTTGTCATCAAGGACTTCTACACTGCACTGTGGCTTTCCACATCTCCCCTGTTCAAAGCTTGTATGTAGAATCTTGTGAACTTTCTCTGCACCTTCACAGTTTGCAACTGTTTTTACTATATTCTTCAAAACTTTGTTCCTTACCAAAGCATCCCACCTGGGGATGTGTTTTCATTCCTCAGTGGGCCATACTTTTTCAGAACAGATTATCTGCCATTGCTCTTTTTGGCCTTCGCATCCTGGTGCAATTGGATGAATTGGGTCTGTCTTTGGATAACATTGCATAATCCACTGATCAACCTATTCCACCATGGCTTATTACAGTCCCCAAATATGACCTTTCTTTAAGTCATTTGAGAAAGGCATATACTCCCAATTGGAAGTACCATCTTTTATTCACTGAACATCTTTCGAACAATCATTCCATATCAGTTTATACGGATGGTTCCATATCAGGTAACTCTTTGGACTCTGCCATGGTTTGTTGTGGTTTGGTGGTTACACACAGAATCCCCTCTACAGCTTCTGTGTTCACTGCTGAACTGTATGCCATATCTCTTGCACTGGATCATATTAAAGCTAAGCAGTACTCCAACTGCACTAATTATACTGACTCGCTTAGTTCTCTATTGGCCCTGGAATTGTTTCACGTTGGCTCACACCCTATTTTGTTTTACCTTTATTTCCTTTTATGTATTTTACTACATTTAATTTATTTTCATGTTTTTACCAGATGTTTGGCACAGATAGCCTAGCTGCTTTGTGCCATAAAACACAAAATCAACCAATCAACTTAGGCACATTTCATTTGTTTAAAACCATAATTCAGGCCATGGGTGCAGGCAACCCATCAGGGGATTTATCACCCTTTATTAACAGGGAGACTGAGCATTATATGGGATATTCTTTGCCTCCTGCTGTTGCCCTTTTACTTCTTGAATGTTTTGAGCCTAGCAAGACTAACAAGGATTGTGATCATTCTCCCCCCTGGAGTTTGCCTTGCATTCTTAAACCCTACCTGATGATTCTGTTGGACCCTCTTTGGCTTTCAGATTTAATTTCTCAGGTACTTAATGTTTTGTTTGTTGTTTCTATTTTTAGGACCCAAGTTTTTTCCTATTACATGATTCTGTATCCCAACCTTATTTAGTCCCCACCCATCTCATAATATTTGGGTAAATGCTGAGCATTTCACCTCCCACTTAGGTGACAGCATTTGTATTCAGTGCCCATCATGGGCTTTTGATCAGTCTATTTTCTCTTATCATAAGGTGAACTGTTTATATCTGTTAATCTTACAAGTGCTCAGTATTCTCATCTTTGTCTTACATTTATGACTCTTTTGCAGTAACTCTCCTCCATTCATCTCTTGTCTAAGGCTCTTCACAGGAATCAAGAGGAGTTTTTGGGGGATGTCTTCTTTCTCTTCACTTACATGTTGGTCTGCCTGTCATCTTCAGTGCAAATCTGTTTGTTTGTTTTTTTGTTGTTGTTTGGACCTTTCAGTTCATGATTCTAAATTTTCATAGATCTGTCACCAGGCTCCTTATCTAAGACTTGAATGGCACTGTCTTTTTGAGTCATTTTGTGTTTAAAATGATCCTGGAGCCTTTGCAGTCAAGGTTAGTTTCAGGCCAACAATAATCAACCCTTTCTCTTTTGATGGCCCTTTTGTCCCTGTTGAAGCCATGCTTGATACTGATTCCAGTCTCTCTCCCCTCCCCAGCTCTTACCACTCACTTCTTCCTTTTGTACCACAGTTTGTCCTCTTTTCTTATTTTTTTAAACAACACATGTTTACCAAGTTTTGTCAGTCATTCATCATCCTGTTTCTTACCCTTTTTCCTCTGTCCAATGTACCTGTTTCTTTTCCTCCTCAGGATCCCTTGATACACTAGCATCTGTGATTCATTGAAAGACTTCCTCACACAACAGGCTATTGAATCTGCTCCACAATCTTCAAGGGTATTTTACTTCTGCCTCTTTTTTGGGGGGAATGATGACCAATCAATGACCTGCTCTGTTTCAGTATGTTTGCACCCCACACTTCACTGTGGAATTTTATATTACTCTGAGTATTTGAATGACCAAGATGGACATCTCAAATGCTTATCTGCATATTTCCATATTGGAGCTTTCTCATTCTTATCTTCAGTTTGTTCATTATGTGGTGATGTACCAATTTTGCACCCTCCCCTTTGGGCTGGCTTTGGCACCATAAGTATCCTGTTGGGTGCTGTGAACCCTAACTCTACATTTAAATGCCCTGGAGTTGCACTTTCACTTTTAGATGGATCACTGGCTTCTCAATCATTCCAAAGGGGCATTGACTTGTCATACTTGACACCTTCTCTTTGAAGATGCTTGGTGCACTGGTTAATGAAATTGGAGAAATTCTTTTTCTATCCTACCCAGTACCTCATTCATCTGAGTGTTTTCAACACCCATCTCAGTTAGGCCCAATCTTCTCTCTGGCTCTGTTATATGGAAGTGGCCATTGAGAATGCCCTGTTTGTTCCTTCACTTTCTGCTCAAAAGGTCCTATCTCTTTTTGGGGATGTAGTCTTCTATGACTCCTCTCATACCCCTGAGCCAACTTAGGTGTGATTCCTTCAGTGGATCCTTCATGATCAATTGAATCTTGCTCAGGATTCCTAGGATGATCCTTTCACCCTATATTGTGGATGATTTCTGACAATGGTTGAATGAGGCTCATACTTTAAGTTATCCATTTTAATGGTTACACAAAGCTGTTAGCTGTTATAAGATGCTTTTACTTGTATTTATTAATTGGACAGTATTTTTGACTCCACAATGTATAATTTCTTCATAACTTGTCTCAACAATAGGGCATGAAGCTTATTCTTTTTCACAAGTGCAAGCATTAACAAATCATAATTTTGTTAGATAAACATGTAGATGTAATGAGTACTTTGGTTATAGTTTACTTAATTAAAAGTTATTGGATACTTATATTAATGAAAACTTGTATATGTGGAAAATATATGCTAGATGATGTTATTTTGTACTTTTATCCAATACATTTTCCTTTTTAATATTTTTTTTTTCAGTAGCTATGTTATTATAATTTAGTTACATTATTTTAGGAATTTTTAAAAAGAAAATTGTTTTAAATGCAATAAACATGTTAAATAAAAAAAAGAAATGTCAAACGTTTAGGTTACTAAGGCCATAAAGGAAAAACACTAGGGATAAATGCCAGAAGTTTAAATGTGTTAATGTTAAATAAAATGTTAAAAAAGGAACTGGGTTCTTAATGGATTTTATTTTGAAGTTGATGCTACTGTTTTTTGTTAGAGACTTTAAGGTGGCTCAGCTTTTAAATGTTCTACTCTGTTTTTACAAGAAAACATTAGCAATATTTTTGACCCTGAACATCCTATAAAGAATATGAGAATTTACTTGATTCATGTAAATATTAATCTCTTGATGGTAACTAAAAATACTAAGATATTAATAAATTATCAGGAGCAGTGATGGTTTCCCCAGGTTACTAAAGGAAATCATGATCAGATATGCAAGCTAATTTCTTTCATTTCTGAGAGGTCAATAGAAACTGGGAAAATGCATGAAAATGGGAAAGTTACTAATGTTACTCTTATTTTTAAATGGCCTCTTGATTTCTTTGTTTTGTATTCTGAAGACAAAATAATGAGAGGGTACATTTAAGAATTAGATATGACAGACTATGCTCCATTTAAATGTTTTATTTCTCTCAAGGATTGATTAGATTATGGATAGAGTTACTTTTGATGTTGATGAAGGATTGTTGTTACGAGTTTTAGAGGGGAAATGATTTCCTGAAAATTAAAGGACAGAACACAGTCTTGAAGTATGAAATTACTCACTTGATATCCATTTGTTATATATTAGTTTATGCTATCTGTTAATCAAAAGTAGAAACTTGTTTGTAGTTCCATTATCAGTGTAAATTTGTTTCATTTATTTTACATTTTTATTTCAGATATTTTCTTTGTCTGGCATGTGCATAACTGCAACTAACACAGTATATAATTTGTGCTATTTCATACTTTTCAAATCAGTTTATGCATTTGCAGGTGCAAAGATCAGTGTGCATATTTTGATGATATACATTCTGTATTTACAAGAATATTAACAAAATACACAACTCGTTAGTCTCAGGGTCACCTTTTCATAGTGGAAATGGTTGGTTTAAAAAAGAAACCATATTTGGAAATAGTTTTACTTGCAATTTGTTAATAATATAGTGTCTCAACAACTACTATACCTTTAATATCCCAGCCATCCTAAAGAACTCTCATATTAGGCATAAAAGCTTATGGGCAGTAGGTATAACAGAAAAAAGTGTGGTTAAAATTGCATATTTATCTTAATATCATTCCAAGTTCATTCTGATTATTCATAATAGTAATGTAGTCTTCTTCTGTTGACTCTGAACACTTGACTAACTCTGGAATCGAGGAGATTGATTTACTGGTTTTATGGTTATTATTATTAATTAATTATTTATATATGAAATTTAGTTAAAATAGTGATATAGTGTTAAAAAGTCTTATCCTAATTCTGATGTGCTATAAATAAAACTTAGTAAAAAATTACATTTCATCAATTTACTCCAATTCACATTATAACATTACTGATCAGACTGATATAAATAGCATCTCAACCATTGTTATATCTGTTGTATTCCAGCCAGTCTGAGAAAGCATGTGATATTAAGCAAAAGATCTTTTTACTTACACTTCAAGTTCTCATTAACAGTGCTTGTACTTTTATTTTTAGCTTATGAAGATGAACTTCCATCCCCAGCAAGATGGCTCTTGGCTGTGTTGATACCTATTGTAGTTGCAATGTGGGGTTTAAAAGGAAGAAGTGTGTCAGTATCAGGGGCTGTTACAGGTAAGATTCAAAATTAATGTATGGGAAAATAATTTTTTAGTGAGTGATTACTCTGAATGATCTAAAATCTAATTATAGTTTGCACATTTGTGGCTTCTTGGTAAGGTGTGAACATTTCAAAAAGTGAACAAAAGTTTATATGTTTTTATCAATATCAAACATATATGAATTTGAAGTGAAGATTGAGCTTGAAACGTGGTAAAATGTTTGTGTGTTAAACTTATAGATTTTATATGTAATTAAGTTTTTGGAATTTTGTTGCATTGATATGAAAAATATATAAACAGGAATTGTAAAAATATGACTTAACTGTAGAATGTAAAGTTAACCTGGGATAGGGCAATTCAGAAAAGTATACTACATATTATAGTTTTTTTTTGTAAAACTGTATTTATTTATTACTTTTTCTGCCTTAAGACTAACTATGGCAAAATCATTATTGCACAGTGAAATAAACAATACCATTTATTTCTCTCCACTGACTGCAGATTCAGTCAAAAAAAATTCAAGTTACTTATTTTAACAGTTTCAACTTTTCACATTTGTTTCCTTTTAATTTTATGTTGTGATTATTCCACTAATGTAATTTACTGGCTATCTAAAGTAAGTTATACATAAGTTACAAAACATCCAGCATTTGGAGCAACAAATTATGATTACCATATACCAAGCTACAAGCTATTCCACTGACTAGCAATTTATGCTGCATAAAGTAAACAACTTGTAAGATTTATGTAAAAGAGAACTTAACTTTTGGTAATAAAATTGTCTGCCATCAATATTCAGTTCATTATGAAATAATTTTGAAAGAGGAGAGGAAATGGGATTTTTGGATATATATAGATTTGATGTATTTATTGATGTTACAGCAAATTGAGAAGGTAGGAGGTTCAAATTTTACATTAGTGGCTATAATTTTGTGTAGTTTTTTTATTGTGAATATAAGAAAACCATTGGGCTTGCCTTAATACACATATTGGAAGATAGCTTTTTCACACAGAGGTTTGGCATCAGTCATATTGATAGATGGCTTCCACCCCTGTCATTCAACTAGCTTTTGAAAGTGACTCTGACTACTATTTAATAATTATTAGTACAGTATTTTACTACAAGGTTGCAGTTAATAGTAATTATGTCTTTCTTCCATTAGGATTTGTAGTTGGTTTTCTCTTGACAGTTAGCAGCTATCAGTTCCTTGTGTGTTTGCTGGTTTTCTTTGTATCTTCTTCCAAAGCAACAAAATTTTGTTCCTGGAAAAAAAAGAAATATGAAAATGACTTCAAAGAAGGTAAAAATATCTTTTATTCTCCTTTTGAGTTTTTGTTACAAATACTGCGTTTATATAATACATGATATTAATATATACATTAATACATGGTTTGCAAACCTGATGGACTTCCTCCATCTTTATAAAAGTATGCTTAGAGAAGTGTTATGAAGTGACTTGCAATATCCTAGTCACCTCTGACAAGCTGTTGCCAAATGACTTATAAAAACTTAACTGACGACTTGGGAAACTGACATTTTATTTATTTATTTAACATTACATAGGAGGAGAAAGAAACTGGATCCAAGTAATTAGCAATGGAGGAATTCCATCTGAACTTGCTCTATTGTGTATGATAGAATGTGGTGTGGGTGAGAGGCCAGTTGACTTTATAAAAGACTACAATTGCTCATGGTTTGCTATTTCTGTTGTTTCTGCTCTTTGTGGAGCAAATGGTGATACATGGGCTTCTGAATTGGGCCCAGTTTTTGCAAAAGGTGATCCAGTACTAATCACAAATTTAAGAAGAGTGCCAAAAGGTAAGTACTTGTGTGTATATATGTATTTAGATATATGTGCATATGTTAGTATTTAAACATAACCAGGTTCAAAATATCATTTGTTTTTATTACTATTCTCAATTATGCTATAACATCTAATGCTATAAGAAGAGCTATTTTTTAAAAAGCAATGGTAAAGCAATAGAAGTGCTACCAAATAACCAAAATCTTTTGGCAATTTGAACTTTGAATATTTTCATAGTTATATATTAAGTGTGCGATATCATTTTTACATATATGTATACAGGATGAGTTAAAAGCCATAATTTTCCCTGCTGTTGTGAAGCAGATGTTAAATGTCGAAAATGTGCTAACGTAGGATGTTTAAGTATATGAGGAGTATTTGTTGTCTTGCATGATGCCATGATATAAAGGTCAGTCAAATACTATCTCTCAAACTATATATTTCTGAGATAATCATATGTTTTGATACAAGAGACTTAGAGGGCAATAATATTATCTGAGAAAAGTTGCTTGTTTATTTAGTTTTACTCTCTTGAATTTTTCAGGAAACAATAACAAAGATAGATAGAGTATGCATTATACCTAAATCATTTAGTCTACAAAGAAATTTGGAATGCTTAGGTCTTTTACAGAAATATATACTAGTGCAAAATGATTTATAGACCATTGAACTGTATTTTTATTTAAGTTTTTTTTACTGATTTATTTCAGTCTTGTAATATAGTTTGTGTTTTTGATGAGGTAATAAAATATACATCATATACTGAGTGAGAGAAATTAAAAGTTAAATTATTTTACTAGCTTCTATTGAATGTAGGCTTATCAGTGAATATTTGTTAAGCTAACTTTTAGAACTTAAACTCAAAGAAATAAAACTTTTATTAATTGGTATTAGATATATGTGACTGTTTAATTTGATGTGTTATTATTTAAATGGTTTAAGTGTAGCACAAGTGTTAAACTTAGTTATTTTTATAAGCAGTAGTTTATCACAGGTTTGTTCATATAACTATGTATGAGTCATACCTTGTGTAGTTCAGTTGTTGTTAATTGGTGATTGTTATATTATTGTGTCATGTTACTAAAACCTTCTAATATTTCTCTGTGTTTTAACTGAGTATTGTTACATCATAATATTTTGTAGTGTATGGAACATTCTAGACTTTAGTCAGATTATAAAAATGTGTCTGAAATGTGGATTCAGTGAGACATATTTGGTTAAATAGAAAAACAGGTTTAGAATGCATAATTGTGAGTTTAGCCATAAAAAGAATATAGTGACAGTTTCTCAAGTGAAATTATCACAGACTTTATTATAATAAGGGAATAGGAAATACTGGTAATTTGTCTTGTCAAAGTGTGTTTTAAAGCAATAACTGAATCAGCATATGTGGACGTTGACAAAAAAGAGACAGTTATTTAAAGCTCTAGATACGATTGAGAATCAACAATTTAATAAACATGTATATTTATATATCTTTGACTTGTTTTAATATGTTATTTTAAAATACATAGATTGTTTAGTATTTGTTTATTGTTGAAATTTATTGCCAACAAATTATAGACAGTGTAAATAAACCTGCCCTTATGTATAAAAAATCTAACAATTGGACTGTTCTTTGTATTTTTCTTTTTAGTAAATAATCCAAAAAATGCATCAAGTAGTTGCAACCTTTACAACAGGGATGTTAGGAGTTGTATTATTTTGATATAAAAGAAATTACAACTCACTTTCAAATCATGATGTGCTTCAAACAACATTGAAAATTTTACAAAAATAATGAAACAACAACAAAAATTAAAAGATCAGGAATAAAAAGGGAGAATTTTAAAGGAATTACATGAACAGGACATGAGATTTGCATAAGAATTCTGAAAAAGAAATCAGTTTGATTGAAAGCAAATGTGAGGAAGCCATAGAAATGTAGAAAAGGATCATAAAAATAAAAAAGTACAATGGAGGGTGTGAGTGATTTATAATATAAAGTACAAAATCACATCAACAAAGTAAAAAACTGAAATACAAATGGACCAGTGAAATAGAGAAAGATTATAACAACAAATTGCAAGAAGTACAAAAGGATATTGACATCAGGTTACAATGAGAAGAAACTCAATTAACAAATCCAAGGAATAAGTCAGTTACTCTTCTCTCTCCATGTGATTTTGTACAAACTTTCAATCTCAAGCATCATTAAATGTGCCATATGGACTAGGAGAACCTATCTTTTCCACATCTGTTAATACCATTATTTTGCTAGATGTGAATGCAGGACCTTAACTAATATGTTACAGCTACACTGCTCCTTCATTAAATTACATAATTTAGTAAGCCAATACAACAACATTGCCTAGTTGAGAAGTTGGTACCATGGGAAGCATATCAGACACATTTTGAAATAATTTACAATATAACTGAGTTACTGAACAAGTCATTCATCTTGCTGCACATTAAAAGTTCAGCATTAACAGTGTTATGCAATATTTCTACATAGAACCATGAGAGCTATCAGACATTAGCAGTGTTATAAGTTAGATTTTAAGAAATATTTTAAACTAAAGTTCAGCAACAGATTAAAAATGAGGGAAGATATATCTGCTAAACTTGCTGAAGATGTGTAAAGACTTGCCCAATTATCTTTTCCAGATTCTCCATGTGAAATTACTGATTCACTGATGTAAGATTAATGCATGGATTCCATAAGAGATGAGGATATGCAAACTAGACCAGAGCAAATTAGATGTACATTTTAGTGGGAATCTGTTTGATTAACAATAGAACTTGAATAAAGTAAAGTCGTAGATAAACAAGTAAAAACGTATGGAGGATTTAACTTAAAGGATAAAAGCACAAGATAATGAAGACTATGATCTTAAAGTGCAGAGAGCAGAATCCAGAAAGACAGGTGATCCAAGCTGAAGAAGGCCATCTTGATCATCTTTGGAGTTGTATCAACAAGAAAAGGGCCAAATGATGAGCTTCAGATAATATTTCCTCAGAAAAAGTCAACCAACTGCAGAGCTCAAGGCTCTTCTATAGACCACTTCCCAGATTATCACCGAAGATAGTGTTCCAGTGGATTTCCTTAAATATTTGTCTGAAAAGAACTTCACTCTAACAGGATGGCAAGTGATTATAAAGGAAAAGAAGTTTCTCATGTCTTTGTACCATAAGCCATAAAACATTCACCCAAAATATTTGGTGATATGGCAGTTTAGGAACAGTAAATGAGAAAGAAAAACGATTTTTGCTACTTAAAATTGTACAAAATTGTTTCAAATTTCAGTGGTGATTTAATTACTATAGTGTTTGGATTTATGAATATTAATATTGTTTGTCAAATGTTTTGTTTGTGTAGTTTTCTTTGTGTAATCAGGTGATTTAAGGGACTTTACTGGCTATTTTTATAATCTAAACGTTTTTAAAGGTTTGTAACAGAAGTAGGTATGATGCGTAGTGTGATGGGTTTGGTTTAATGCTTAAATATTCTTTTATAGTAATAGTACTGTTTGATCAGTATAAAATGAGAGTAAGGCTAGAATGGTTAAATATTTTTGAGCTTGTTAGTAACTTACACTGAGTTCATAGTGAGTTATTATTTGATTTACTTTATTGGTCATTTAATTATTTATTTTCTTGATGAAGTACTGCAGTATGCTGTGGAGAGTGCAATAAATTTAGCAAGGAAGTGAAATTGTAGTACTAGTGCCTCTTAATAAACATTTTGTATGGCTTACATATACAAGGTGTTTGGAAATTCACTGTGCAGTTTTGTTTGTTAATAAATAAATAAGTGCACAATGACTTTCCGAACACCTTGTAGAACTTAAAAGTGTAAGAAATAAAATGCTTCTATTGTCATTCATTAAGTGAATTGACCATTGGTTTCTTTTTTTTCTTGTTACCAAATAATTCAAAAGTGCCAAGTCAACAATAGATCTGTTGCAATTATTGTTTTAGCAATTAAATGGGACTCGGAGGAGAGTTATTGCAATAAAATATTTCCCTTATACTCATAACTGGTAGTTAAAATATATTCAAAAGACATCTGGTATGGGTATTAAAACTTTAATGGAAATAGAGTACAGAACAATGTTTCAACCTTCTGTGGTTATCTTTAGGTAAACAGAGTTTGCAACTGGCTGTTGCTGGTTATGTCTTAGGGATGAGTGTGTGAATGGGTAAGTGATTGTAGGGAGTGTTGCAGTTAGATGTGAGATTATTAATTAATATAGGTATAAAGATGTTTATTTATATCAGTTTAATTTTGTTTTCGGTTCCTGTATAAGTAGGACTTTTTATTACTTTTGTGTTTGTTTTTGTTTCCCTACTTAGTATATGTTAGTGTTTTCTATGGTTATGCTTACTTGATTTCTAGTATTCAAAAACATCTGAAGGTTTTTTTTTATTCTTTTAATCTGGTTTCTATTATTGCTCTGTACTTTAATTAAAGTTTTAATATCCATAACAGACATCATTTGAATATATGTTTACTTCAAGTGGTAGTTAAGTTTTCCAATTCTCATTTATCAGGTCATCTTTCATTGGAATATAGTTGTACTAAATCTTTTTCTCAGTATACATTGATTATTATATTTCTAGTATTCTTCAACTTTTTTTTTAATTAAGCAAGATTATTAAAAAAAATTATGTCAGTCTGGACATTATAACACTACTTGTTCAGTCCATTTCTGCTGATCATAGAATTCCATTTTTGATTTATTTTTCATATATATATTTTCATCACTCATCATTTTTCAACTGTATAAATAACTTGTCTTTCTTTTTTTTTTTGCACATAGCCTCACTGGTGTGTCAGATAATGTTATACTGAACAAGCTTATAACCATCAATGACTTTAAATTGTTAACTTAAGATTCTCAAGATCCCCTCTGTTGCTTATTAACTAAATTTATATAATGGCCTTGATTTTTAATCATAGTTTTCAATGTTGTACAAGGTTTTTGTACTAATTACTGAACTACAGGAATGGTTTATTAAATGTTCAGGAACAAATGGTGGTGTGTCATTACCTGGTCTTCTCTTCAGTGCCTTAGGTGGAACATTAATTGGAATATCTTATTACATATCACATCTGTTTTTCATCAAGCAAGAACATCTTCTTATAAGTTCACCACAGTGGCCAGTTATCATTATAGCTACTTTTGCTGGCTTTTTTGGATCATTGGTGGATTCATTGTTGGGTGCCACTATTCAGTATTCAGGTTTGTTAACATGCCCTTCTGTTCCTTATATCATAGTTCTAATTTTATATTTATATAATAGTAAACATTTTAAAAAGTTCCTCTTTTATTCATGAAGAATTTTTAAATATGCATGATAAGTGTGTAGAATTTCATGTATTCACTGTGCTTTTGGTTTGATTATTGCTTTAGATAATATTTGTGTTTATTTTTGAAATCATCTTTTTTGGCTTCAAATGGATGTACATTTATGTTGAAGATAGATAAGCAACATGTAAATTTAAGTTTATTTATTACATAGAGAACATACAATGTATTTCAACAGAAAATTGCTCTATCTGTATTCGTGTATCTGATAAAGAGAGACCATCCTCCATTGAAAAGTGTAGTATGTTTTCTATGAAAATATAATTTTCATTCTAACTTTAAATCATTGTTGATAAATTTACCCTTATATTTACATTTACAAGTATGTGTACAAGCTTAACAAATGTGATTTAAATAAAGAAATTTCTGTTATAACATGAAATGGGAGGTAGTCAGGTCGTGTTTAAAACATTTTTCTTTCTTACAATTATAACTGCCCAATGACATTGGTTCTAACTCTAGCTATAACAACTTTTCATAATCTTGCATGTTTACAATAATTTTTCTTACTGCCAAACAAGTAACAATTTCATTATGTACTTTGTTGTTTTATAAATTTAAATTGAAATGCATGTCTGAAGTTTTTTGAAGAAAAAAATTTTTTTTTGTTAGGTATAAATCAGAAAAGTGGAAAAATTGTGGAAACCAAAGGAGCAGAAATTAAACACATCAGTGGAATTGGGATTCTAGATAACCATTCTGTCAACCTTGTTTCCACACTGATCACAGCTCTTCTTGTGCCTGAAGTAGCTGCTGCTATTTGGCCCATGTTTGAGTGATATTTATCATAAGCATATTACTCTGTTGAAACTTTAATACTGACCTTTTAGAAATATATTTAACTATAGTATTTAGTCAAAGAAAGTATTTAATAATTACTAATCAAACTGAATGAAATAGTATCGATTAAAATACTTTGTCATTTTAAAAATTCCAAAGAGCAAACTAATGAATAACTTTATAATCAAAGTATTTTGTTAAAATATCACTTATATCACATATTTTGATATTGAAGATAACACAAGGTACCACCAGAAAGGATAAGATAAATGTTTTTTGTTTTTGTTTTTGTTAATCAATACAGTAATCTCACTGTGAAATAAATCAACTTGAGCTTGTATATTTTCATTTATAGTTACAGTGTACTATTTGGACAAAGACTACTATGAGGAGAAAACTTTGTTTTTGTGTACATTATTTAATAGCCCAATTACTTTGGGGCCCCAGTGAGATATGCATACATGTACATACATG
This sequence comes from Carcinoscorpius rotundicauda, assembly GCA_011833715.1. NCBI lineage: Eukaryota > Metazoa > Arthropoda > Merostomata > Xiphosura > Limulidae > Carcinoscorpius > Carcinoscorpius rotundicauda. Next base: position 38,268,568 of record CM022395.1, on the reverse strand, counting down.
TATACAATGTATTTAATGCACATTGGAAAAGTTATTTCAGATTTGTTCAACCAAGCAAAACTACTGTTTATTACCATTGACTTGTACATCATATCAAATGCATTATTTGAATAATGAATTTTATTATATATTACATGTATATTTATTATGGTTGTTATTGGTACAAAAATATGCCTTATAGGTTTTAAAAATAAAAATGAACAACAAATTTTCAACCTAACTATTAGTTCTAATATTAGACATTTTCCAGCAGTGCTTAAGATACTCCATTTACATTTAACAGAATATATTTTATTTCTGTTCATGAAATTAAAGTCAAATAAATTTTCAAATTTCTCACAGTTCAGTTTACTTACCTTAATTCACCTATTACATCACTTAGAAGTTTTTTGTGAAGAATTATAAATGCTTTTTTTTCATATAAATATATATTTATTCACTAGAAATGTTGCAAAGAATAATCTTGGATGAAATTCTTAAGAAGGCAGCTGAAGTTTAAGTACCTTCTATTGAAAAATGTTTTAAGTGAATACAATACTTGGTAATTTTTACAGCTGCATTTTATTCCAATTAGGAAACTTATACATCAGATAAATTACAGAATATTGGCATTTAGCTTTTCAGCATGCTTTTGTTCTGAAATTTTTCAAGAAAAAACATAAATATAAAATTGGAACACAAGTTTTCTCTTTTAAAGCCATAAATTCTGTATGAAGCTACACTAACCACAAAAGTTTACTATATTTGAGAATAAAATAATTCATTTGATTTAGCTTTTGGCTAATCAATTATCAAAAGTAACCATTTTTTGTGTTGATTTTGTTCCAACATATACTGATATCATTAGTGTGACAGAAAGTATACTGAGAATTGTTTTTTTTTTTATCTCTAGTTTATGCAAATAAATGCAATTGAAGTTCAGTAAATAATTTTCAGGTAAGCACTTTTACAGTGTTGTTGATAATGGATGAAAGAAATGTTTTATGCACATTGTAAACAATTAAAAAAATCATAGAGATAATGCAGGAATGGAAAGAAATTGTACTTTTGTGTATTTTGTGACCTCTCTTATAGTACCCAGTAAAGTTTATCACATATTGTGTATATATGTATACACAATAGTGTCTAAATTCTGGGTGTATTACATACACATGTAAAACTGCAATAATTTTCATAAAAATTTGCACTAAAAGTTCTGAAAGATTTTTAAACATTTTGATAATAATGTATTTAAAAAAGTCATTTTTATGGTAGAAGATATTTTTTATTCTTGTATGTATAAAAAGAATTAGCATTATTGTACTTTAGTATGTGTCACTTGATATCCAGGATTTCAAGAACTGATTCTGTTCACCTGGTTATCTTTTTAACAAATATCTTATTATTGGATATTCTTGAAGTGAAGTGAATATTAATGGAGTGTGCTGTTAAATGCAAATGTTTTTTCTTTAAAAGGCTCATCCACAATATTTAAAGTACAATTGAATTGTATACTGAAAAATGGTGTCTTGTTAAAATTTAAATATTTCAATGGAAATTCTTACTTCAAATGTAGGTGAAATTGATGAGAAAAGAAAAATGTTAACTTGTGTAAATAAGATATAAAACTAACACTGGTTGTTAAGATACCAAAAAAGCTCAAAACAAGTTTTATATACATGCCATTTAGGTTGTAATATAGCAGAAAAATAATAATCTATTGTACTTGTAGCTTTAGAGTGTCTTTACATAAAAAAGACAATATTTTGGCAATTTATCTGAAAACATGTAAGACAATATTTTTATGTACATTACCATATCTTTCAGTATTTAAATATGCTTCTTCTTGAATATATTCTATGAGGTATATATGTATTTAAGTTCTTAAGCCATACTTGCAAACAATAGAATTTTTGTCTAACCATAAGCAGTGTCATTTTATAGAGGTAGCTTTACTGTAAAAGTAATAGGACTGTAATTTTTCTAATGTTTATTGAAGAAAAAATTCAATGAACCTGTTAACTGAAATTGTTATTTACAGTACTGTATATACTTAGGCAGCCTAACTGTTAGGCTGAATTATTAAATATTTTTATGTTTACAATCAGTTGATGTTAAGTGAAATAAATAACATCCAAACTCAATAAAGTCTTCATTAAACTAGTAGTTAAATTTTTGTTGTTGTTGTTGAGTTATAGTTATTGACTGGGTAAAAGTTAGCATGCTCAATAAATGCATCATAGATTTTAAATTGTATCAAGTATTGCACAGCCCAGAGTAAGTTAGTCAAAGCATAGAAGTGATGTGTCTGCATTTGTGTTTTCTTCCAAAAATCCACAAACAAGAGCTGCATACAATAACAGTCATTTCTATAAAACCCACAAAGATTGGCAGCTATATGTGTTTTCAACTTTTTGTTCAATAAAAATACTTGACTCATAACAGCATGCAAACTAAACTATGTGAATGATCTTGGTTTTGAGTGTTATTTATCAAATGTACTGCATTGTATAATGCTACAAAATGCACCATTACAACACATTGTTAAAATAAAAAAGAAAATTATGAACAATTACTATATTTTTAATATATTAGTTTATACCTCATGAACTTTAGTACTTGCTCTTTTTATGTGGAAAACTTCAACAGTTAGGTTTTGAACTTAATATTTGATGCAATAATGATGCCATTCAGACATCAATTATTAAGTGCAACATCATGGTATATCAATGTGTAGTAGTCTTAACAACTTCATTTTATATTGTCAATTTGCAATACATAATTGATCCATTGTTTCTTGAAATATCTTTAATAAATGTTTGTAGCTATATCTTGAAAAATAATAACTTGACATGAGATTGTTCATTGATATTCATGTGTCTAAATATTCCAAAGACAATTTTTTCTAATTTTCACTCTTTAACAGTGTGTTGTTTTGCATATTTAAAAAGCCTGAAAACTGAATGATTATTTTACTGCTAAACAGTGTGAAATTGTAGTTTTAACATTGTTTTTTATGATTTATATTTATTGTACTTTATTCAAAAACATGGAAGCAAGATTTTGTGTGATTTCAGTTTACTGTGACATAGACAGTTAATGCTTTATGTATTTGCTTTCTTTTTTAGTTTATACTGTGTTACATAAATTTGGATATGTGGTAAAGAATATATATATATATATATATAAAATACACAAACTGGCTAATAGCAGAATATTGGCAATTAATTTTATGTATGTTTACTTTTAGAAAATGATTTTTGTACATTTCAATATTATAGCAAAATTTTTGCTATTGCTCGAAAATGTATGTATTTATTACCTAGTCTGTTTACCTGTATCTTATTAATGTGGTCAAAATAACTTATAGTGAGAAAATTGTATATGAATTAAACGTGCTCAGAAGGATATTGCACATTATGAATTATAAGACTTGACTATACATATACAGTAGTATTACAATGATACTGTGCATCTATACCCATGTTACTTTTAAAACATTAAAAATTATTGCACAATGTATACAATTTATTAATACTGCAGTAAAACATCCAGCATATCCCATTTACATGTTAGATAATACAAGTTGTATGAATCATGGCATCTTTCCCACTAACTGTTGAGTCCATAAAGTCAAAGGTTCGTGCTATTGTATGAATGAATTTTTTTTTAATTGTCACTTAAAATCTTGAATAATTCTGCCCCTCTTAATAAGCCCATAGTGTATTAAGTATTAATTACACGGTTACTTGTATTGTGTTATACCCATACTTAACACAGTGTTTGATCAGGACTTATTAAAATTTTAAAGGAATATATTTTAAATGTTGTTAACAATTTAAAAGATTCATTTCATTTCTCTTAATTTTCAAAATCTTGTGTACTATATTGGCCACAGTTTATAATAGTCACTGTTTTGACAGTTTTCATCAAGTTTAATTTCCACAAAAGGGAGCTGAAGGCAACTTGTTGTAACAGTAATATATTGTCTCTCTGTTCTCAGTAAGTAAACACTAAACTGGTTTTACTTAAAGGATACATAACATTGCAATTTTCACTATGATTATATCAGTAAGACATGCGCATGTCATGAATCACAAGAAGAATTATGCACTCTGTTGGCTACAACACAGCAAGACATATGAATTTCAAAAGCAAGAAATAAAAAGTATTTATTACTCTTAATTGTGGTTTTATTTACTTTTGAAGCACAACACTTTTGGGGACCCGACAGAAGTAAATATAATTTTTATAAATGATCCTATTAAAGTTTTAATTGGCCAGAAAAGCCTTTACATAAAATGAGCTTCAGCTTATTTGTAGGTCCTATTAAAGTTTGCATCTAATATCATCCTCCAGTTTAGTGTTCATCAAATTCTTTAGTAAATTATTATGTCTGTACTTGTAATGTTTGATACTTAATATGATGCTGGTTTGCACTCAGTCCACCAATGTTAAAACTACTTGTTCAGCAGATAAAAATAGCATTTCCTCAAGACTATTATAAATAAATTTGATTTTGTCTGTGTATTAGTTATACTGAACTTGAAAAATCGACAGTGACCAAAAATCGAATACAGAATATGATAAAATATATTTTTTTAAAAGTGTAGTAACTTCATCAGGTTTTATTTACAGTGAACTTAGTGTTACTGTTGTAATAATGTACACATTCTTGTATCTGCTTATAAAAAAAATGAGTGTGAGAAACGTTTATATAAGAAATAAAACTTATTCATGTGGTGTGCCTTAACTAAACAAAAAAATGGTTTGTAATTCCTAACACAGAAATTCATAAAGTTATTGATTGTAAAAAATAAAACTGTGTTCACTAACCCAGACTGTTGGAATATTAAATATTAGCTCTTTCTGTCCACAGTTGTATGTACTCCATTGAAATTAATCACAGTTTGTTTGGTTGTTTTTGTATTAATGAAAATTTCATGGGTGCAGTTAGCTGAGTGAAGTTCCAAACTGGTTTGTTTTTCTTCCTTGTAAAAGTTAAATGTGAGCCATATAATTTTTTATCTCTCTCCTCATACTTGAAGTAATTTAAGAAATTTTAAATATATTACTTGTGTACTATAGGGCACATCAGCAATTTAGTTGACTATTAATTAGCCATAAAAAGAATTGTGTAAAAAGTGTATAAATGCATCTTTTAATACTAGAACAGAAGTCTAATAACTAATATCCACCTGGGTTCTAACATGAAGGTTTTTCATAAATACAAGATTTGTAATGTGCTACAATAAAGTGAAGAAATAACAAAACAGCTGTTCTGTAATTAACAAGTTCCTTCAGAAGGACTTCCATGTCAATATTTAATGCACATAATTCATTATAATTATGAGGGTGAGAAAACAATTGGGAACTTTCAGTTTTCCAGTTCTAACATTTTTGCCCCTGATTGCTCAATGGTAAATTTATAGGCTTATTATACTAAAAATTTGGCTTTTATACTCAGTGGGCACAGCAGAAATAACCTGTTGTAATTAACTTAGCAGTTAACAAACTTCTACATCTGTACATAAGAATTGCTAATCATTAAAGTTTACTGAAAACTTTTAATTAAAATTATTTTTCTTGTTTCTTATATTGAACTGAAGATTGTTTTAAATAAAAACAAATTTTTATGTGTAATTATAGTGGTATTCTATGAACATGAATTTTTAAGCTTGAAATTTTATGCATGTTATGCCAGGAATTATTTTCTGACTTCCTAATAATTATCACCATACCTTATAAAATTTATTTTGGATTAGTTTTCAGCCAAAGAGACATAAATGTTATTGGACACTCTCACTGACTGATGTGTAAATTGGGATTTTTGGCCAAATGCTGGCAGCACCTTTTCAGCTTCACACTGTTGAATTCCATATTAATGTAGTATATTAACTGATTATGTTTTTGATAAATGAGAAAATGAACACAGTTTTTCCCAAGACATAACTATGTTGTGAGAGTTGAATAGATTTCAAGTTGTGTCTCAATTTTTTGTTCTACATTATTTCATATTTATGCAAAGGTAAAGTTTTAAATGTTGTGGAAAAAAGTTTTGAGATTTTGTAAATAATGAACCATTATCTATTTAAGATTTATTTGCTGTAAAACAAAAGCACATTTTCAGAATAAATAAATATTAATTAATAAGCAAATTGAGTAATGTTCCTTTTTTAAAAAAATTAAGATAGTTTAATAAATATGTGTAATTCTACAAGATATTTTACAGAAATTTTGGTGTTTAAGGAATTTCTGCTTATAAAAAGTTAATGCAGCTAAAGTATATCATTTTATAAAAAGTATCGGAACACAAACTTGTTCTGTTTACATTTAAAATAGAAGGTTTTACAATTTCAGTATCTTGTGATTTTATAAGTTTCTTTAAACCAGTTCAGATTAGTTTCCGAGAGAAATCTGGGTAAGGTATAGAATGTTTATTTTGGTATGATGTTTTCAGAAATAAAACTTTAATTTTAATATTTGAATTTGTGTTTTTATATTGTATGACAAATTAATTACTTTTATGCATGTGAAAATATTTCAGTAAAGTGTAAAACCTTATAGACAAGTAGCAAATCTAAAAAAGTATTTTCATTTTGGAGCTGAATTATGTGACCCACCAACCATACAAAAATGTTGAACCTGTTCTAAATTCAGCATTCCTTCATCATATTTTACCTGAATTTCCTCACTTGTTGATAAACTTTTGTTTTAAGACTTTTGTATATCTTGTTAGAAAACTCCCTTTCATTACTTAAAATAACCCATTGTACTATCCTAGACTTTACAGGGGTGTCATTTTATAAAAAAATTATAATGCAAATAATTGTAACATTAAAAACTTAAGTGAGCATATTTGGTTTACTTGGTTAAATAGAAGTAGCAATCTAAATCCTAAAGAAATATTGTTAAATGTGTAAAAATATGTATATGTAATTATTCCCTTCCTTCATTTGGCTGTTTTTGTTTGTTTGTGTATCATATTGAAACTACCATGTGCCAGAACATGTGATTTTTAACACAGCTATGGACATTTTTCATTGTGATCCTGCTTAATGCTTACTGTCTAGCCTGAGTGAGTTCATTTTCAACACAGGTATAGTTAGTTTTACATAAAAACAGCCATGGCATGAAAATAGATCTTCCAAGCATTTCAGCAATTTTTTTATTTCAAAAGAACTTGGGCTCCCATTTATAGTTATTATAATACCATCCATTACCCTTTGTTAATCAAATGTCTAGTTTTGCCTTTGTGTGCAGACATCCAAATTTTGATTTGATAACATGCACACTTCTCATATTTACAGAAACTGAGTTCTTATGGAAGTAGTTTTTGTCATAATATTTTCTATTAGTTACATTCACAGCTCATTCAGATATTCATGTGCCCACATTTGTAGTTTCTCTGTGGATCATAAAAAGGACACAATAAGTTGTACTGATGCTTTTACAACATTTTCAGTATCTACAATGGCTAGGATATTGAGTGCATGTAAGGAATGTTCACTTTTCAAAGTCTGTACTACTTTGGCCTTCCACACCATTATGAGGCAAATACTTTATTAAGTCCATTAAGGCATGAATTGTGGGAAGTAGCTTTGACAGATCATCACTTAGAGACAAATGCCATGTACAGGAACATGCCTCCTAAAGTCAAGATCCCCTACTGGTACAGCAGTAAGTCTATAGATTTACAATGTCAAAATCAGGTGTTTAATACCCCTTGGTGGACTCAGAAGATAGCTTGATGTAGCTTTACTATAAGAAAACCCACACACCCAAGGTGAACTGTTGCTGTCACTTTTCCTATTTGTACTCATATGGGAAAGTAGTGTATGAGTAACACAAACACATTTGTGTCTAATGACTTTACTGTCACTGTCTCTCTAACATTTTGTACTTTAAAGTGCAGGTCTACTTACACAACATGGAATATCATTCTTGTATCTGATTTCTCATGTGATGGGAATAGTTCTAAGATAGGTTCTGTTCCTTGTGCAGACACACAAACAATTATTTCTCCCTTGTGTACCCACCTGCAAGATAGATCTTGCACTCTGAATGATCAACAAGCTTGTGCACTTGATATATGTTTGTAAATAAGTATTGTTTTTTGACTAAGAGAGGCAAAAATTTCTGCAAAGGTGGAATTGGTACCCAGTAATCATCTGATAGTGCCCTGAACCCTTAGAATTTCCAAGTTGTTGGCTTCTGTCATCACATTTTTGGTTTTGGGGGATAAATGCATTCTACGAAACCAATAAGCAACAACAATAAGTGGAAGGGTAACATTTTTTAACATAAACACAATAATAGTGGTACCACAATGCTCTAAAGTTTTCAAAGGGACAACTATAAATTTTCTATGTAAAGTATTGTATTCAACTAACATAAAGGGTACAATTTTGTCATTAAAATGAAAAACAGAAATTTGTGTTTTGTACATTTATAAGGCATGTTTTAAAGCATGTTTAGGTTCAATAATAAAAGTATTTAAATACTATTTTTTTTTACTAAGTACAAGAGATGCCAAGATGATACAGCCAATTTGAGATTGTTTTATCACATAACCTGAGATAATAATGCAAAATTTTATTAGGGGACATCAAGGAACAAGTTGATATCAGTCTTACTTATACCTAAGTACTTTGTATAGGTGGTAGCCATACATCAGTTGTTTGTAATTTTGAGTGTATCAAATAGTTTTTTGTTTTTTTTTTAAACTGATGGAAGGAGATGGTAAGGGTGAAGTTATTCTGTATAATTCTGATATGTATGCTGTGAAAATGATAAGGTAAAAATCTAGGGAATTTTGAGTGTATCAAATAGTTTTTTGGTTTTTTTTTAAACTGATGGAAGGAGATGGTAAGGGTGAAGTTATTCTGTATAATTCTGATATGTATGCTGTGAAAATGATAAGGTAAAAATCTAGGGAATTTGGTTTGTTATAGGCTTAGAAGAGAATTTTAAAGAATCTGTATAAGAAATCTCTGATGCATCAGTAACATTAACAGAATAACTTCAGTTACAAATCTTGATCCTTAGCGCACAAACATCTAAAACTAAAAAACAAAATGGTCTTTAGGGATAAATATTTTAAGTCATATTGGATGAAAGGATCTGTTATCATACAAAAGTCATTCATTCTTATATCAAACCTGGTCAACAGCATTTGTGTAAAATGTCATAGCTAAATAGAATAATCAGTTTTCTTTCCTTAATGTGTGTTTTAACCAAAAACTTGTTTTCAGTAGTAGGGTGGATTTCAAAATCCTATGGACTACTGTTTCACCAGTATGATTTTATTCCTTGATGATAAGGTTCACAAATTATTTTTATAATACATAGGTTTTCATAAAAACTCAAATACAATTTATATCATTATAATTAACTAAATTAAAACCCAGCTACTTAGTCACTTCCCTTAAAGACAGCATAAAAAGACGCTAGATCAAAACTAGCACAATTAACTAAATTATCAAACTAGTTTATTTACTGTCTAATAATTTTTATTTGTTTCTGTGAAATATAATAAATATAGAAATGTTCATTTTCCTCCTGGATTTTTCCTTATGGTAAAGTTACTCTTGCCAACTTGAAAGAATCTTAATTAACATAATTTTGAAGAGCAAGATCACATAATCAGTTTTCTTCTCTATCACTTAGTTCATAATGACTGAATGGAACCTGTTTGCTTATTTTCTAATATTAATTTAACCAACAAATTACTCTGTTTTTGTAATTTGTATTTAAACTGTAGTCTTTAGTTGGTTATGCTTTTTTTTTTTATCTAAGAAATTGTAAATTGTTACACCTAGAATTTTACTTTCTTTTTTTTCCCTATGCATTTAACTTTAACATTTGGGGGAAATTTAAAAGAAAAAGTATTCATGTGTATTACTTGACAGAAAGGGGAAAAAAAGATATTAGAACGTACTTGAAAGATTTAATTACGTAAGAAACATTTGGAGTTTGAGAGGTAGTATATTCCCACACAGGTATCCCAAGTTATTTCTATCTTTTTCTGTGACTTTCTATCTTTAAGAAACCCTATCTAATGCAGACATTTTAAACTATATGTTATGTACCAACAATCTGTTGGAAAACAACACCAATAAGAAATACTGGACCTGAAGAGAAAAATGTTACAGTTTTAATGTAACAGCTATGAACATTTATCCACTACTCAAACATTCTAAATTATTTTGCAGTCATACATTTGTTGTGTTTTAACTAAAAGACAAAGTAAATGCCATTTATTTTTAACTACTTACCATTGCTGTACTGATGGTTGTTGGCATCCTGTGTGACATATACATTTGGTGCCTCCAAACTTATTATTTTGCTTTGTTAGTCAACCAGCAATCAGTGCCTCTCTTTAAATTGGTGTTTATACAAATTTACTACCCACAATATAACCCTGCTGCCTACCACCTTCTGTGTTGAAGTGGAATAGAAGAAAATAACAGGGAGAGAAAGAATAGAGAAAATGCAACTGATGATTAAAATATAAGGTTTAAAAACAAAGAAAGGAAAATATTTGTATGACAAAAAACTACGTTGTAATGTGTAAAAAACTGTACACCACTCTTATCTGTAATTTTTCTAAAAATCATTTAAAATCTGAGAACTGAATTCCTAAGTAATTTCAAAGAACTTTTAAGGCTTACAATTAGTAATCATTACAAAACTTGTCAACAAAATCACAGTAGAACTGTACTGAAGACTTAACAATGAAAATATTGTATCAGATATGTTAGGATAGTTCATGAAAATTTAATTGTTATTTTCTGTTACCATGACTTTTTAATTAGTTTCCAAGTTGTCACTTCTTCCAGTTTAAAATGAAGCACATTTTACTGTTCTAATAAAAATAAAAAAAGAAACGCCTCTACTACCTTACATCGTGTTCTCAGCTACAATGAAGTTCATGTTCAAAGAAAAATAAATAATTTTAACCATGTTCATAAATTTTACCTAAATTTCTGATATGAGAAAATACTTCAGTGTAACTGCAAATGTTTCCTTCTTTTACCAAGAAAGTTGTTGTCATCCATTTTCATAACTTGTGAACTTGATAATAGTAAAGTATCAAGGCACCAACTCATGGCTGAAGTTGGAAACATTTGAAACAATGTAGAAAAAAGCTAAAGAAAACCACTGATTGGCGGTCATAAATTCAACATCAGCATCTTCAGAATGTTGTTACTCCTTGATTATGTATACACCAGTGTTTCATACATCACTAATATTAAAACACTCACTCTTTAAAAAAAAAGGTTTGGTGATCATTGCTTTATTTAGTGTACCTCTAAAACTGACCAGCAGTTCATATGTTTATTTTCTTTCCACTGTGATAATTGTCAGGTCCTTTGCAACAACTAGAAATCAAAGACTTAGCTGAAGTAAAAAAAACAACACTTTATTAACAGTATGTTAATAAATAATCATTGAAGTGGTAGATTATTACATTCTAATGAAGTGAGAGAGAAACAAACAATATGGAAAACTGCATTTAATGACACGCAAAATAAATTTTACCAAATATAGTGGTTGCCTGGAACTAACAAATTAGAATTTCTGCTTCATTTGACACTCACAGATCAGTTTTATGTCCAAGATAAGATGAAACAATGCAACTATTTCATGAAACAGCAGATGACTTCTGTAATCAGATCCAACTACAGGAAGTAGCACCTCAGGCTTAATTTAACGCACAACCGGGAACGTATTTAGTAGGCTCAAATTAGAACTTAGAGAAGCTTGAAAATGTTATACATAAGAAAGTGAGATATGTATTATTTGTATATTACAACCCCTATATATCTTATATTAGGCTTTATCCTCTAACTAATTTCAAAGAAGACATACTCATTTAATTTTTATCACACGATCCTGTGAAATTGCAAGACAATCATAATATTCAGTTAAATTGAATGCTAATGAGACAGAATGGCATAGAATGCACAAAAGAATATGGATACAGCAGACTTACAGGTAAAACAGCCCATACTGCTAACTGAGTTACATACAATAAATCTCTCTATACATATGAATATATATTTTTATTTACTTTGGAGAGCAGTCATGTTCCCATGATTGTCTGTAGGTAGTGAAGGATGATTAGATGTGGGCTTGGACACCCACACCTCACTCTCCTTATTTCTGTTTCTATATCTATCATTGTAATTTTTATTGCTATTCCTTTATTTTATTTCTTTATATGAGACTAGTGAATGAAGGTCAAGACTGATAGATGGTGTATCTCTACTGCAATGTGGGTCCTTTGCCATCTTCAAAACCTAGAGTACATTTCATGTCTCACATTAGAGATTGTACCCTGGGATACGTTCAATTGGTGCAGCATTTTATATTTTGTTTTTGTTTTGGCTGGTTTTTGGTTATAACAAACTAATATATACACATATATATCAAAATGCAAGTCAGTAAAAATAAACCTATGATTGAGAGGCAAAAGAGAAAAAATACACAGATATATGTATGCATGTGTCTAGACATACACAGAACTACACTTCCAAAAAAATTAAAAACTTTCAACGACCAAAACTAAAACCATTTATTAAATACGTACATGGAAAAACATAATACCAAAATTTGAGAATAAAAAATGATAGGAAATATACAACAAAGGAAACAAAAAATGATAAAAATTAATGTGTTTATCTTGCAGTTTGAGAAAAACACAATGTATAGATTTAAAATGAATCAATAATATGAAACTGGAACCTAAATTTTAAAGATAAGCATTGGTCATACAAAAAACCCACAAATCACTGAGTAAAATGTTTACATGCGATACTGAAAGTACATCTATCTGCACATAAATAAAACCCTTCATGTGCAACTGATTTACAATAGATGTGTTAGAACATACCTCCTAGGAGTCACTAAAAAACTGTATTTATACCAAAAGTTTAGAAATACAAGTTTACAAAATAATTTGAAATAAAAATGAAATAATCAAAGCAAGAAAAGATTAATTCAGTATAAATAAGTGGGTCTACTTAAGGTAATTATTTATCATCCATGGTAGCTGTTGGCTGGTGATTTTCTCATAAATAGCTTGCAAGTGGTTTCATCCTTTTGGCTAGCTTGCACTTAGTCGTCCTTATGCTCTGTTCATAACACCAATGAACCTTTTTGTGGAACATGAAAGCTATAATGGTCTCCCAATGTGTTGCCTGGGCTTAAAAATGAATTCTTCATTGCATTGCCACTCATGAGTCGTAGCCTTCTGGAATGTGATTTAAAAATTTCAACACCAACTTCTCCATTCCATTAATGATACTGTAGTGGCTGCAGTAGCTACCAGATGCCATTTGATTAATACTATGACATGGTTTCAAATCAAAATATTTTCAGCAATAACATTAATTGTTGGAATAAGTGTCTTAAATTAATTTTTCAGTGAATTTAAGGTCATATTCATACTCAGTAGCTTATCAAAGTCTTTTTAAATTGTTTTATCTCTATCTAATTGGAATGAAACCAAATTTCCTTTCAGTGATTTCTTATCTCTTGACATATCTCCAATGAGTAGAAGATATATTTCCACATTTTTTGTCCTGTGCATCTACTTTATAGCATGAAAGTATAGCACAAACAGTATTAAGTGTTGAATGACAGTAGAGAATGATACACATTAACCACTGAAGGTTGATAGCAATATGTCTTTGGAAGTCAGGACGCAATTGGCAAATAACCTCTTCTAACATCTCATTCTCACCTTCTTCCTCTGTTTGAGTATAATTTGGAAAACAGTGACAGAGAAGATACAATTTATGTCCATTGGCATGAAAACTAAAAAAAAAGGTATTAACATCAACAACCTTGGCATTAAGGAGAATTAATTTTAACATCACCTTATGGTATAATAATTGGAAGTTTAAAACAAACAATATTAAAATGCTTGTAAAGATCAACAGTTAGAGCAAAAATGATATTCTAACTGCTGTTCTGTGTCAAATCAGAATTTATAAAATCAGTGATTTTAGCACTAGATAATCTCTCCAGCCATAGATCAAGAGTTTACGTCTCAAGAAAAGGTAATGACTAGAGATATTTATATCCTATCCATAAACTGAAATTTTACTAAATTATCACTGTATAACTAAATATAACAGTTTCCTACAAAGCTTATACTGTATATGGATTAGATTACCAGCTATACTGTTATTTAGCCTGTAAGAAACTATAAAAGATACAAATTCCCTTCTGTTCCTTGGAGTCAGGCAATGATCAAAGCTCAAGTTGACTCTGATGGTTTCACATCTTTATGTGTTTGCAATAAGAAAAGAAAGATAGAATATTGAACTAACATAAATGCTGCATCTTTTTTATACACTGTAATGCACAATAATATGTTTTTCATTTGAACATACTCTCAACTTTTTAATCTTCGTTTAAAACTGAAACATTAAAATTCAACTTTGCCTATCTTCTCTTTTGTACACTGCAACCACTAAATTCGAGTATTTCAGGCTGATTTCCTATTACATAGGCAAAATAGTCATACAAGTTACACATTTTTTCATTGAATTATCCAACTATTATATTATAATATTTTCTCTTAAGTTTCAAATTTTTATTCTCTTGCATGTAAGTGCTTCATTTAACTTGTGCATTTTAACAAATGTGAATTTCTGAAGGTTTACCTAACCATCATGTTCTTACCAGTGTGCAATACATACACACATTTGGTTTAGCAGGAGATTTAAGTGGAATAAGAGAGCAGTTAAAATCTTAAGTATTTTCAGTGCCAGACTATCAATCTGGTTATTCACCACCCTATGTTGCTATCTATTTGTGCACAATGATAGATAGTATTACAAATATAAACAATTCAATATAATGTGAACTTTTGAAACGATAAAAGCAATGGATAAATGCTTTTGCTCTATAAATATTTTATAGAGTAATCATTTAAGATATAAGACAATATGCTAATTACTATATACTATAAAATTAATATAGTGTTCTCTTACCAGTTTTATTAATTCCATTCACCATAATAAATGTAACATTTCGGAGAATAACGAAGAAAAAACTCATCAGAAAAGTAAATTTGCGGCGCAGAGAAACAATAATTAAGTAGCCGCACATCCAAAAATACAAATAACCAAAACTTACTTACCTACAATCCTACTATTTTGCGATTTGCTTTAATACCTTCCCCTATTGTACGCCAACTTTACTTCCTTTAAAAATGTTAGATACTTATATCATGTTATCAATCTATTTTAATTTTGAATGTATTATTGTTAAATATTACACTAGGATACGAAAGGCTTATATATGCTAACTGTTCCTAACTTTCAAATGACTGACTAGAGGGAAGTTACTACCTCGTCGACCCCTTCTACCACCAACTCATTGCCTGCTCTTTTCCATCGAAGTGTGATTGAGTGATAGATTATAACGTCTTCACTGCAGAAAGGGTGAACATTTAAGGTGACAAATTTCTCTCCCACAACCCACAGACTGTAAGCCAAGCGCTCCAACAACAAAGTCTCAGTCTTGAATATCATTGCTATTTTTTGTTGTTGTTGTTTGTTTTTATTTTCAATTATTTGTTGTTGTTGTTTGTTTTTATTTTCAATTAGGCCTGGCATGGCCGAGCGCGTTAAGGCGTGCGCTCGTAATCCGAGGGTCGCGGGTTCGCGCCCGCGTCGCGCTAAAACATGCTCGCCCTCCCAGCCGTGGGGGTGTATAATGTGACGGTCAATCCCACTATTCGTTGGTAAAAGAGTAGCCCAAGAGTTGGCGGTGGGTGGTGATGACTAGCTGCCTTCCCTCTAGTCTTACACTGCTAAATTAGGGACGGCTAGCACAGATAGCCCTCGAGTAGCTTTGTGCGAAATTCCAAAACAAACAAACAAACAAACAAATTTTCAATTAATCATAAAGTCTATTCAAATGCATAATGTTTTGAAAAACAAATAATTTATCCTTCGATAATGTTACTTACACTATACGGAAATTATAAACAAAAAGAATGTTTTTTTAATTTATTTCAATACTAATTTTTCAATTAGATGTGCTATTCTTCAATTTAAACTATGGCTATTTCGAGATTTATATATAGTTATTAACAACAATAGTGAATATTTTTTACAATACATTTTTTCGAAATAAATTATATCTTTCAACACTACGTGACGCTATGAACCCGGCTTGTAACATCTGTATAATGGCGGAAGAGCAGGAATTAGTAAGAAATGAGACGAAAGCTGATAATCGGCAAACTTTTGAGGAACTTGAAAACAAAGATCAGTCTCTCGAAACAAATGAGAACTCAGAATTGCAGAAGAACCAAAATGGGGAAAACAAGTCTCCGGAAAAGTAGGTTGAACACACATTTTGTTTATTGTACAGAACTGTAGTAGTAATACTTAAAGCAATACTGCCGCATAGTACTTACTCGCTAGCTGGGTGATGAACGTGAAAAGTGACGCTTTCAGATGATAAACATATTCCAGTTCTTGTCGTTATTTAGAAGAAGATAAGTCTTGCTTTCCACAAGTGTAACAACATAGTATAAAATGTTGACGTCTTTGTAACTGAAAATTTTACGAAATATAACTTTTTTTTTCCTTGCAATGCCTATAAGCAATTTTTCCTGTGAAAATTATTGCTTAAGACATAATTTAAGTCTTTATTAGCCTATTATTTATGTGTACTGTTTTCGTATTAGATTAAACTTAAAGCTAACCTGTAAGTGCAACTTAGTCATAAAAAGTTGTTTGAAGTAGCAGTTACATATGTGCTTATATATTGGGTTTTATGTGCAGAAAAAATGAAGGTGAAACAAGAAAAAAGCCAAAAAAGAAAAGACATAAAGACCAAGAGGAACACGATTCTAAAGATGACATGAAGGTAATGGACATGCTGTGGGTAATAATGGAATTGACCCGAATTATGTAAATATCAAAACCATTTTGATAAGAAGAAAAAAATAAGAATATATAATAATGTAGCAGGGTCAGACAATGTTTTCCATGTGGTTTTAAAAGAGGTTAAAGATCAGATGTATGAACCTTTCTCTCTTTCTCTCTCTCTTATTTTGGTTGATTCATTATGTTGTAGGCATGTTTTGAGGATTGAAGAGTTACTGTTACTACTATTTATTTTAAAAGTGATAAGTGTGTCATATGCCTTGCTTTTTCCTCCTGCATTTTGTTGTTTTGATTTGGTCTCACAAATATTGAAAGTTTCTTCTAAGTTATTGGAGAAACTAAGTGGTTTTCACAAAGCAGTTTTAGTATTCAGCAGATGAATCTGACTGAATGAATGTAAAAACGTTAAAATGTTTGACTAATTGTAATTTGTAATGATAATACAATGGAAGAGATGCTGGTTGCTGCTAATACTAGGCTTGCATGGAATACTGAAAGCAGAAATTGCATTAATAAGCTCTATTAATTTTGTTGGTTATCAAATTTTCTTTGAATATTTCAGGAACCAGACTCTGATAATAAAACTATAAGCTAGTAACTGCAATCTAAATAAATAAGTAATTAATGGTATAATTCAATATCAGATATTGTAATTAGGAAAAAAAAGGGTGTTTTGGTTTTTCAAATTAGCATGTGAATTTAGTGTTTCGATGTTCTGAATTTAAATAGTCAAGAAAGAAAAGAGATGTACCTGTGCATGATTTTATAACATCAAAAATATGTCATCAATACATTTGAGAAAGAGGGTATAAGAAAACTGCTCTTAGCTAGACTATAACTTTGGTTGTAGGTTTCTATAGTAAAGCAAAAGTGTAAGACTTTGTTGCAAAATCTAGAAGTTTTATAAAAGCTAATCTGCTAAGACTGTGAACATTTTTGTTGTTGTTGTTATTCATTTCACTCCTGAAATGATTTTGTGTAGAACTGTACCTGTTTGAAAGCTACTAAAGTTCTTTTCTGTGAAAAAATGTGAGTAAGCTTAGTCAGGTTTACAGATGCAATTTTTGGCATCAGAATATTCGGTTACCAAGAAATCTTTGTTAATTTTTTACCAAATTTTGTATTACTTGTAGCTGGAAGTTGTGAAGTATGTAAACTTGCAACCTGAGTGAAATATCAGATTAGTGCTAATATGCCATCAGGATGATATTTTGACATTTGTGTGTTCCACACATCCAGACATCCCTAGTGTATATATTATATATATACTAATGTTATGTGTTAAGCTTCCAAACTCATCGTAGTAAAAATTACATACATGTCAGGCTACAAAAAGGATGCATTTTCATCAGAGTAAAAAACAAGTGTATAATTGAACCAAGAAACATTAAAAGAGAATACATGGGTAGTTTCTTTATGCATGCATGAAAAGTTCTTTTTATGCCCTTTAAAATTTCATTATTTGTTGATGTAATCAGTCTTATTCATAACGATAGTGCTGTTTCCTTTGTCAAGTTATTTGAAAATCACTGCAAAACAAATAAAACAATTAGTTTGCAAAAATAAAATTATAAACTGATACCACCAGTAAACACAACTTGCCTATTTTCTTGATGTCATATACAATTATCACCACACTATGAAAGAAACAACCATTTTTTCAGAAGGTTACTTAGCTGGATGGTGAAAGTGTAATAGTAGATGACTTGTATTAAAAGTTTGCTCCACTGTTGCTATACAGTTGCAAGTGTGCTTCAATACAAGTTAGCTTCATAGTCTTGGCTACAATGGCAGAGCAAGTAAATTAAAGCCACTCTTCACTAGGCAGTAGTGGGCATGAAAAAATACTACCACACTGTATTGCCTATTGAGACAGTGTTTCTTTTCTCAAGTTTTAAGTTGTGTACTTTTCAAATAATGTGTACACATTAGTTAGCAAAGCTCATCTTAAGAACATTTGTAAGGAAACCTCTGAAAGCTAGAACAAAATACAATAATTTATGTTATGCAGTTTGGGCAGCTGGACAAGCACAACTAATGTTATGTAAAGGAATATTTCACTGCTATCCATGCATCACAGTTTTTGAACAAGGTTTTCTACCTGTCTGCATCAGTGACCAACTTACCAGAAAAGGCAAGTTTTTCATGCAAGAGCTCTGTTTATATAGCTTAAATCACATTATGATGGCTTGATGTTTTTCTGTGAACAGTCTAATTATCTACTAAATATGTGTGGTCTGTTCTTGATAGTTCCCTACATGTAATCCAAAACAGTCAGATTCCAGAGATAAACTCATCTAAGTTCTTTGCAATATTATAGGCTCATGTTTCAAAGCATATAATTGCAATTGATTAAGTGTTGCAAATGGCAGATTAACAAAATAGTAATGGCAATCTTGTACCTCTATTTTTTTCCACTTATTTATTTATTTACTAAAATTACATCTTCTTCAGAGTGGATATTTAATATTTGACTGTGTATAAGTATATACTTTTTATAGCCAATGAATATTTCTTCTTTGTTAGAGAATGCCACTTGCCAAACTTCAAGATTTGAAGAAAGCTATGGAAGTACTAACTCTTAATGTAGGGCAGGAAGGGCCTGCAAAAACTGCAGAAGAAGCTTTGCACAAACGTTATGAATTTTGGGAAACTCAGCCTGTTCCCAAAATTGGTAAGAATACAATTTTTTATTTTATGTGAAACATTTTTTGATTATTTTCATAGCTTGTTAGACCAAAGGTCAAGATGCACATTAAAGATTTTATGTAGTATTTCATATTTAGTATCTGTATGTGTGTTGAAAGTAGTTGTATTTCCTTGACATACCTGTTTGATTACTTTCCCATCATTTTTTTGTTGAAAGATCTTCAGTGCAACTGGTAAGAGTTTTCTTTGAGGTGGCTCTTGGATTATTATAACACTGTGTTACGTTTGTGTTAATAGTAATCCTCTTCCAAAAAAATTTGTTTTTATTTTTGGTGAATATTTTTATAAAAGCCCAACTAATATTTCCAAGGATATATGCAAGTGAACATGCTTAATATTGTATAATTCTTTATCACATGTTTGGTTTAATTATTAGGATTAGAATATAACTTGCAATGGCTAATTTTCCAATTTTAGCAGTTACATACTTTGAAGCTGAATGTATCTTCTTGTGAACTAGTGTTCTTAGAGCTGTAATTTGTGAGCCATGGATTGCCAGAAGTAATTAAAATGTCTTGGCAAACATATATTAATTCGTATTTGCTATTAATAACTGTGGAGGTGAAGTGTCGTATACAAAATATAAAATATGGCTATTGTGTGTAAAGATACTTCTTGTGCACTGCAATGTCACAAAAGACTGATGTTACATCCTAGTTGTATTTTTCCTTTACTTGCCAATTGTTCTACCTCTTTTTAAAATCCAGTAAATTTGAAATTGCTTAATACGTGTTACATGCTTTTTCACTGCCAAATAACCATACAAACTCCAAAACTGAGATTACATAAATACAATAAATTTTGATGGGAGACAAGGAATTAGTTATAGATAATGCATAATTAAATGTAAGAGAGAACTATTAATAAATTTAAAAGAGAGGATGTGACGTGAGTATAGTGGGAGTGGTCTGATTTTTTATTTGATATCTCAGTAACCAACAGAATTGAAGGCCATAAAAATGATGGTTTGTCTGAGCAATGATGATTTTATATTAAGTAATTTACATTTAATTTCATAGTTTTTGAAGGAGAGATGGATGAAATAGAGAATAGAATTTGCTTAAAAAAATTTGTAATATATTTCACACTGTGGGAAATTCAGGATTTTTAAAACTGCCTTATAGAATTAAAAAAATGAAATTTTTGAAATGTAACATACTAAACTTTGTGTCATAAGCAATAAAGGATACCTGTAGCATTAGGGTTAAATGATGATATCCAAATAAATTCATAATTTAGAAACAATATTGATAATCAACCAGATAAAATATCCTTTCCACAAAAAGTGTGCACTGATAAAGTTCAAGGAGTCTGAAAAAATGCGTATTCAATGGTTTCAAATATACTGCTGGCTCAACAAAAAGTAACAATTTGATGTGTCTGTTCTTTTGTGTTCTCTGTGCATATCTGTCAGAAAAAAAGATACCATATAAATTTGATATACTATCTTGATGTGTAGTTGGAAGTTGTACTATAGGTAATATGGTATTGAAATTACTATGGTGCTACAATGTATTTTTAAAGTTTTGCACTTGGTTGTCATAGTTAATGTACAACAGATGCTCCTTTGATCTGTGGTTCATCTGTTTACCAGTAGAAAGTTTAACCATTATTTACAAAAGGTAGGATTAGCCTATAAGATTCCTTAGACATTTTGATACTTCAATAGGTTAGCACCTTCATACAAATTGATTTGTGGCTGTCTGATGTACATTGTGCTGTGTGATACTGGAGATTTTAAGGTCCATATGCATAATCTGTTAGTTCTGCTTGGTCATTCTCTATTCATTTGTTGTTTTTTTGAGGAATTTACTTGATTACACACCTCTAATTGGAGTTGTCTATTCTGAGAATGTGATTGAGCCACTGGTGATATTTTTCCATAACAATTTCTTCGAGTTCTTTTTTGCAAATATGTAACAATGAAAATTGAAACTTAAAATGAAGCTTGTTTTATTAATATCCATTTGATACAATGAGTCATTGGTAAAAGAAAATGATGAAAGAGAAAGATCGACTTGGTCTGGCCATTTTTTAATGTTGTTGTCATCTTGTTGAAACAAAGAGAAACTTCATTTGTTTAAAAGTATATAGTGTTTGTTTTTACCTAAGTGTTAGTGTTGTTGCTTATTCTCTAAAGATAACATTGCTAAACAAAATACAGATGTAAGAAGAGGTACAAGCAAGTTTCAAGGTCATTTGTACTCAATCAAACGTTTACTGCTCATTTTTCAAACTTGTTGGTCGGCATTGAACATGACTGATAACTTATACTGATCACACACAAAAACAAGATTTGAGCCTTGTAAGGTGAGAAGTAACATGAACTTGTATCTTTCTTACTTTGTACTTGTAATTTTTTTAGACCATTAAAAATAGGGTTATTGTTTTTTTCCTCAACCTAATAAAACAGTAAAATCGTTTTGAACCCACGAGATGTAGAATTTAAAAAGCAATGCATCAGGGACTAAATATTTTTTTGGTCAGTGTCAAATGTTTATCATTGACTTTAAAAATTAATGACAGCAGAGAGAGAAATGCATCTATTACTTGAACAACATCATTACCATTTACTTTAGAACAAATGTTGCAAACTGTGTAGATTTTTATATCTTTCAAATTCTTTACATCTCTCTCTTATAAAATGTTTATTTCCTGTGAGGACAAAATCTGATCTGCTGAATCATTGACCAAATAACCACCATGTGTTGACAGCATTTTACTTTCCTGTTGATAGCAATCTTTATAAATCACTAGTACCAATCACATTTTATTTCAATTTAATTTCTTCTCAAAGCATTTGTGTCATACATCATTGAGGGGTAACAACAGTCTGTATTTTGTCTTCTGTTAGATCTACTTCAGTTTACATTATGTTTAGTGAGTACCCATTCAATTTTTATTTTGATATCTAGACTGGAACTAACTTTGCATGTGGCCTTCTTCATTCTAGATGCAAAAAAGTTAGTTTTTGGTCTTTTCAGTTTATCCATGGCAATGGGCATAATGAAGTCATCATGTTGAAACAACGAGGGGACTTTTGATTTGTCCAAAAGTATTGTGAAGTAGAAATGTGTAAAAAACTAATTGAAATTCTATAAACTTTTCTCTGTCTTTTCCAGACCTCATCTCATTGAAATGAAACAGATTTCTGTGTTCACAGTTATGGTTTGCAAGTTTTTCAGAAGTTTAGAAAGAGGAATTTTTTTATTCTATATCCATCTTGTCCTGTTGACATTTCTGAGATAATCTATCATTTTTGCAAAACAGGTGGATGGATATCAAGACATGGACTACTGTTTTTGTGTACAATGTTTTAAAGTTGTCCTATAAGATGGGCTTCAACTTATTGGCCATAAAATACATTGAAACTAGTCAAAGTGTATATGCTATTAATAGTGTATTCACATCATATCTGATGCTGGAATTGGCACTTACATCAGCTACTTCAAAGCCAGACATCACATTTGATTTTAACTATTCCTGAATGATGTACACTTTTGAATATGTTTATTACTGTCATTGTTGTGCTAGAAGATCCAACGACGCCCAAGCCGCAAGTTCCGAGCATCATTCTTGATATGAGTATCTAATATATCAACATACTCTTCTTTTTTCATGATTCTGTTGATGAGGTGAAGACTGCCTATATGAAAAGAGCTGAAGGAACCCCATAGCGTGATTAAGCCTAAAAGCTCGATTTTAGTCTTGTCTGACCAAAGTATTCTCTTCCAATAGGTAAAGGGTTTATCTACATGCTTTCTTGCATATCTCAATCATGCTTCTAAATGAACAGGCTTTAAATATAGAGTTCTACGAGGACGGCATGCTTTGAACCCAGAAGAGTGTAATATGTTTGTAACTGTAGAAGTGCTTACTTCAACTTCAGTTTCCCTTACTAGTTTCTGTATGTCATTACGTGTTAAATGAGGGTTCCTACTAACTTCTTTGAGTACCTTTCTCTTGTTTCTCTCTGGAATTTTGTTGGGGCTTCCGGAACGAGGGAGGTTAACAATTGATCCTGTAAGCTTGAACTTGACAATTATGCTTTGAACAATAGATTTCAGCACATTAAGTTGTGTAGCAATACCAGAAAGAGACACACGAGACTTGTATTTTATAATAATTTGTTTTTTTTAAATCACTGGACAGTTGTTTCCTGTTCACCATGATGACCAAGCAGATAATGACGGAGACAATGATAAATTGCTGAAAGTACGTTTTTTTGCCGGCTAAATTCCAATAATTATGAACCCAGTGTTTAGTTTTTGAATGGTATAACATAGTTTTTTCACATGTTCTGAAAGGTAGAAACACTTTTTGCTCCTCCTGTTTTTGGTTATTTATTTATAAACAGCTGATTTGTCATTTAATTTACAAAAAAAATTATGTATATGTGTTAGTATAATATTTATAATATATTATACTCCTATTAGCCTACTTGTGATACTTTTTAAGTTATGAGCAAAAAAACCACTCTGGAGGCAGGGGTACGAACACTTTCTGTTGTAACTGTACCTAGAGGATAGAATTTTTTATCTTTTGTTTCTTATATGAATTTTTCTCTTTTATATCTGCTTTTATTACATTGTACTTTGTGGTGCTTCACATAAGAGTATACTTGTTTCCAAGAAAAAGTGTTTGACACTGCAGCCTAATTTCTGTTTCAGATGAAAAGGTTGTAGATTTTGGGCCTATTGAATCCCCCAAAAATGAAGATGATATCAGAAAAACGCCTTATTCACTTCCTCAGGGTTTTAAATGGGACACTCTTGATATCACTGACCCTTTGATTGTGAGTATTAAAATATTTTTTCAAAGGATTATACCAGTTCTCCCAGGTTAGATATAGATCTCTCTCTCTCTCTCTCTTTTTTTTTTAACAGAAGAAACTTTTTTTTTTTTTGCATAAGAAAGGTCTAGTCCTGACAGTTGCATTCTATTTCTTGGAATTCAAGAGGAATGAATGTTATACTTATTCAGAAGTAGTTATAGTCTTAAGTAAATCTGAAGCCTAAGAAAAAAATATTTGGTTATAGTTATATTTATAAAAAGGGGTGGTGTGTAGGTTGAGATTTTTTGTTCTGTAAAGTATTTTTCACTCATGAGATCCACGTTTCAACTTTTACATTAATGTAAATGTATACTTTAAAAAAAATTAACAATCAAAATATAAGTAGAAATATTAAACCTGACTTTATTTCAATAGTTACTAATTAAAAAAGTTTTTGTAAGTGATATTTTGTAATTTTATACCATATATTTAATTTATTAAATACCCAAACAAAAATGTTAAAAAATATTAAATTTACTTTTCTGCACAGTTTCAAAAAGTCTAATCTGAAATTAATGCACTTACTGAATTTTTTTAGAGTTTTTATGTCATGCCAAAGCATGAACTTATTGTTGCTAAGCAAATGTCATTCTTTGAAAATAGTTATTCATTTGCCATGTTTTTTTCTTTTCCTGTGCTTTTATTACTACATGCACCATTTATGTTCCTTATAATGTCATATCATGTGATCTGAACAACTATTAATGCAGCTCAACTTTGAAAATTAGTACAAGCAAGATTTGAATGCCATTGGATTGACCAGATTATAAAATATTTAAAAATAAAGTGATGAGTGAAGTAAATTGTGGTCTTGTGGAACAACTCATAGCATATGCTGAGAAAAGTAATGGAACCTAACATATCAGAAGACTTAGAAGCAAACAAAGGACCTTGAAATTGTTTATAGTTTTTTTATATGTTCTTGTCATTCCAGAATGTTTTTCTTATTAAATTGTATTTGATTCAAGACTGTAAATTTTCTTCTGACATCATGTATGCTTAGATAAGTTTTTAACAACAATAAAATCAATGAAATTCTAAGGCTAGAAGTTTCTTGTTTTGTTTTTAAACTGAAACTAGATACCATTTAATAAGTTTTCTGAGTTTCATGCAATATTGTTAAGTATGTCTACTTTAAGAAGAAAAAATCAACAGGTGTGACTGACATCTTTTCATTTCAGAAACTTTAAAAGGATTATAATTAATATCAGTAGAATAAAGGACTTTAGTGACCATGACTAAATTTGAGACATAAATTGTGTGCCTTATGTACATGTGAACATACACACAAATACCTATAATCATTGTTGTGTCAAAAACAGGAATAGGGTTGATTTTGTAAGTGAACCGTACAATATATGTAGGCTTTATTTATATGATCTAATAGGTTCTTGTTTTATTATTTTTATATAGTAGCACTGATGGATCTAAGATTTGAAATGGGGAGGGTATTACTCAAAAAATTTCTGCCAGTATTCATTTCCAATAAATCTGTTTTCTTCAATAAACCAACAACAGTGTTACACACTGAAAAACAAATTTGCTCATTAGTGATGTTATAAGTACACTAATTGCAAAATTGCTTTTTAACTTTATAAACTTATCAGGATAACTTCAAAAGCAACTCAAATATTAATGACATCATGTTAATTGAATTAAAAATTAATTAAGAGTAATTAGTGAAAGCATCTAACTGTTCAAATTATAATAAAATTGCCATAAAATGAAATTACACATTTTATTTATAATTAATGTACATACATGTCCCATCATACAAAATATTAAACATTTACAATAAATCAGTAGCATAATTCTTTTCTTAATTTTTTCTTAACAGGATTCATCTATGATTAGTGTCAGTTGAATACAACTATAAAGACCATTGGTTATTTTTATGAAGGGATCAAAATAATAATTTTCCATAATAGTTGAGTTTCTCTCACTTAAGTGTGTGGTTTACTAACACAAGCAGCACAAAAGATTAATAACATTGTGAACTAAGCCTTCATGTTATTGTTACCTTCAGGTTACAGTTTAAAAATGTACTTTCCATCTTCTGAGACTTTAGCAATTCCTCAATTTTGGCTTTTCTCATCTTCATATTGGTCTTACTTGCTCCAGTTTTTTTTATACTTTTCCATCAAATGCCTCTGGTCTTGTGACTCTCTCCACTCATATCATTGTACACTATCCTTGTACTGTATATAAGCCCCCTCATTCAGATAATGTAATCACTTTTCTCAACAGAGTATTGGCCATGGTTTTCTCTGTGTTGCCTTGTAGATTTCCTTGCTGTTACAATTTCTTTAAAAAAAAAATTAATTTTGAGCATGCTGTTTTTGGGCCTGACTGTTTTCAGTACAATAGCTGATCAGACCTCTCCTATTCCTACTCTATTATATTGTCTCTCTAAGGTTGAAGGGGTCATTATCAGTTGGGGGCAACCATGATTTGATGAGGGTGTTTCTCAAGAGGGTTCTGAGACTTCTTTTCTTGATGATCTAGGACATTCTGGAATGAATTTAGACTTGGTTTCTCTTTACTAAGTCAGGTTCTCACAAGGCCAATTTGGATCAACCATCTCCTGCTCTTTCAGTTAGTCACTTGGGTTTGTGAGATTTTGTGGCTTTTGAGTCTAGTCTTTCCTTGATGGCAGAAAGGTTGGGGGAACTGCTTAGATTTTCATTCTTCCCTTGATATTGCTGGTTTATGCTGAGAGATTTATTGCTTTATTTTGTGGAAGGATAGATGTACCCTGTAACTTTGTTTCCCTGTTTGCATGCTTTGGCTTATCATAACCAGTTGGACGTATATTTTGTTTCCTTGGACTATATCCACTTCAGGATGTGTGAAGTTCCAGACTGGATCCTGTGTTTATCTTGAAGACATTAGTCTTTCTTGTATTTGTTTGACCACCAGCTCTTATTTCTCATTCTATGGATACACAGAATAGATTCCATTCTCAATCTCATGACTTCTCCACTCTAGTCAACTGTTACCAGTGGCTTCAGTGTCTCCACTAGGTGGGTGGAATCTGTCGAAGTGTAGTTACAAATGATGGACATCTGGTTTTCGTGGTATTTGCATCTCCAACTGATACATAAAGTATTGATTTTTGTTCCAAGGCTATAAAAGAATTATTTACAGAAGTGATAGTGAGATAATTGCATTTACTTTTGCACTATTCCACCCTTAATACAGGAGCTAGGTTTTGAGTGAAGAGCATACCTATTCTGAATATTGTGCAGTTTCTTCACTTGTGTACCATTCTTATCTTGGTATACCCCTGATCTGTGCAGATGCTTTTTGTATGAACCATGCCCTCACCAGCACATCCACTTTCTCAGTGTGGGATCGTAGATAAAGTGTCATTGGATGGTGTGTTTTGTAAGTTAACATTTTCTTGAATTGTAAATATATTTCCAGTAATACTTCCACCAACACTCTCCTACCTTTCTTCCCTATTAAGAACCAGTGTTAATGATAAGGATGGTCTAAGTCTTAAAACAAAGTGATTATAGTACCTGGGTGAGGTGCTTATGTATAGTACCAGGAGAGAGGGTACATTGGCTTGGCAGAGAGTGTCATAATGCCAAAGGCATTTATGTTGGATGTAAAAGACTGGAGCAAGTGAGATTAATTCTTAGAAGGGCAAAATCAAGGATTGATGAACACCTAAATTGTCTGTAGAGGTAAGTATTATTGGAAATACAATTTCAGTTTAGGAAAATATTAATTTGTATACATTAGTATTGTGTTCTAGATACAGAGCTTTTACTTGGTTACTGTAATTTTAACTATTTATTTACTAAGAAAGTGCAATAGAGATTTAAACTTACTCTATATTTGTAGTTGAAAGAGCTCTACCTCCTTCTTAATGAAAATTATGTTGAGGATGATGATAATTTATTTCGATTTGACTACTCTCCTGATTTTCTTGAATGGTAAGTAACACAAATGATATTTAAGTATTTTATCTATGAATAGTCATGTGACAGTATAAAGTAATCTGAATTAATTTTAAAGTTGGACTTCAAAAGGTTTTTCTTTGAGACAAGAAAGAAATTCCAACACAAAGAAGAAAAAATATTTCGTAACCTTTGTTATGCTACACCTAATCATTTTATTTTGTTAAATGCTGTAAACATTATTTCTTTCCAAATATGTTGAAGGGTAAATTTCTAAAAGACAAGTGTACAACAACTACACAGGATGTACCACGTTTCTTTGTGTTTTTATTCAGATCTTTTATATGTTTAAATGTTGCACAGAAAGAAAACTAATACTGCTTATTGTATCCAGTACATTTTCAGGCAACTTGAAAATCAACTTCAGAAATTTCTTCTCATACATTTTTCACATACAAAGATTTTTGTACCAGATACAGTCAAACAGTTATTCAGACAATTTTAGTATTAGAGCAAGTAAACATTCATTGGTAATTTATTTTGTGAATTGTTTGTATTTTCAATATTTAGTGAGATATCTTTTTTGCTTTAACAGCAGCTTGCAACCTAATTTCTCATCCTATACATCATTTTTTTTTCAAAAACTAATTCAGTGCTGTTCCATGTTTCTGGCAGGTTTTACCACAGTTAACTCTTTGTGGACTGGGTGGGGGAGATTATGTGACATTCATTGATGCTTTCGTCTTCACAGTATAAACACTCAACCATATTGTATGAAATTTAAAACAAATATATTAAAATAGTATGTACTCATTAGACACTGTTTTCATAAAAATGGCATTAAAAATATTCCTCTCCATTTTAAAATTTCAGTTTTAAAAAATTGTGATCTATTCTAAAGTTCCATTTTAAACCATGATAATGATTCATAATATGGAGTGTAAGGAATTGCACAAAATCCTTAGAGAATGTTTGGGCAAAATGCATCTTAACCGTGTGAAAACAAGTACTCTTCCTTTCCTGCACATGTCACAAGATTTTCACATAGAAATATCAAATATTTACTTAAGTAATTTATAATGAATGTTTATCAGTGAAATTATAATTAAAATGTACAATATGCCTCAAAGTTCTATCTCATCTAAGTTTTAATTCCTTTATTTCAAAAGAAACTTTAAAGAAAAATTATTGAACTGTAGTGTTTGGGTAAAGTAATGGTATTAATATTTTATTAAAAGTGTGCTTTTTGCCTAACACTGTGACTTATGATGTACAATAAAACTTCACCAAATTTCATGAAGATACATTTAATTAATTTAAAGTTATAGTAAACATTACTTCACAGAATTGGGGTCAGTGCAGGTAATCAATTTTTTTAACAGTGTTAAATTTTTCAAATGACTTTTTTATTCATACAAACACTCAGTCAACTTTGCTGATTAATTTAAATATCCACTCATCTGATGAAATGAGCTTGTTGAAGAAAACTTTGTTGTTGTTTTTTTCAGGTATGTTTTGACAAAGAGTAATCTCTTGTTGATTGATAAAGTGCTTTTTTCTAGCAGACTCTAATCATTGAATCTCTTGTATGTTATTTTGTTTCTTACTGTTTGAGCTGACACTTTAATGATATAATCTTCAATTATTTCTGCATCAGTAATTGAAGAATCTGTTAACCTGTGGTGATTCATTTTCTTCCTCTTCCTTTCAGATAGTTTGCTTTATTGGTTTGTATTACTGCTGTAAAGAGTGCATTGTTTGGTGTGATATTTTCACCATTTTTCAGATTTATCTTTGACTCTAACATTCAATAGACATCACTACAACTTGCACATGGTCAGCATTTTATAATCAATACAAGTGTAAAGGAAGAGATGCACGAGATTCAATTGCATTCAGGCTTCACATGTAGACGTGAGGGTACAGCCATGATTTATGTTTTTCTCTGTTTTTTCTGAGTCTCCTCTAATGATTAAATGTAAAAAAAGTTTATTTTCTGCTCTTATTCGTTTGTGTGCATACTCTGTTAAGTTTAAATCTGTTATGTATTTAGATGCTTAACAACTGAAATTGGTATGTTCATTGTGTAATTGGTGGAATGGCCATTGAGTACAAATTGTAAATTGTTTTGTTGCTTAAGATATCCTGTGTAATTCAAAAGTGAAGATAACTCTTATTGTAAGTAGGATAAAACAGCTACGGACGTAAGTGAAGTAATATATTAAACTTAGTACTCATTAATAAATGTTACCTCTCCACAGAACAATGCTGTTACTTCACTGTTGAAAAGTTTGAATGAAATTTCCACCCATACACATAATAATGTGTACTGTGTCAGTCTTCTATGTTATCAGCATTAGACTATAGTTTATCATCAACAGGAAAGTGACACATCCTTAATGTATATTCCAAAAGTTCTGCGGTAATTCTTTTGTATTCCTTTTTTCACCATGGAACGTTTGCTTATTACTGTTAATACATGAAGTATCTTTCTTATGTTTATTTACTTGGTTTTGAGTTGGGAATATACAAATTTTTAAAATTTTAATTACAGCTTTTCACACAAATTATCTTCTTTTACACTTACGTGATTTCTTCCCTTAACTGGGTATATGAGCTTTATCAGTTTGTCTGACCTTGTCAGACTATAAGATTATACATACTATATATCTAGCAAAGATGAAGGTAAGCAGATGATTAGGTTACAGTCGTGTTTATGTTGAGTTCACCTTCCCTATCAATTGAGACATCAAATTTTGAAACCTTTTATTATTTTATATACCTAACCTAAATAAAAAAAAATAACAGTAAAGGAAAACATGTGAGAAACACGCATACAAAATCATGTCAGTTTCAATACTCTGTTAAATGTTATTGGTAAATTTAACTGAGATGATCAACCTGGTGTATAAAAATAATTTATATATGTATATTCAAATGTGTATTTTAGAACACAAAAAATATCAGTCATTTATCCAACTTTTTTAGTGAGCTATAAATACATTGAAAGAAGTCCTTAATTACTTGAGTACTAGAACTGGATTATCCATAAGCAGTGAATTCTGTTGATTGTGGCTTTAGCAAGGAAAATGAAAGAAATGAGATTTATGTAGAGGAAAATATTCTCTTTTTATTGGTTATAAACATGTTTATTAATTTGGGAAAGATGACCAAGAATCAATCTCAAAAGATAGAAATGGTGGATTTTATAAATTTGTTGATATATCAGCAAATCAAGTAGGTAGGAGGTTTAAATTTTATATTTTTGCTTATTAATGTGTGTATTTTGTGTTTTTAATTGGTTGGAAATTATAGAAGTTTATTATTAAGTGTTATGAAATTTAGGTGAAAAATTTAAATGCTGACAAATCATATGACACATTCAAGTGAAGATTAATCATTTTTAAACTTTTCCACGTGAAATTAAGAAATCTGAACTTAGTACAAATATTTGAATTATAAAGTATGTGTATTGACTAACGTTAATAATAAAGTTGCTTAACTAAATTTTGAATGCAACTCTAAAAGGTCATGACATGCATATTTTGATCCCAAACCATATGTCTGGGATTAATTAGTTTACAAAATTTTGAGACATATGTTACAGAGGTGATGATTTAGTCTCTTTTACAGGAATATTTGTCATATCATTAATTCAGTGCTTTGGTTTGAAGTGGTAGATTAATGGTTCTGGTTTGAATTAATTTAAAAATTGCAGGTTTTTGTAGAAAATAACCAATTTCTCTCTCTCATGAGAAGACACATGCCATTTTCTTTTGTGTAAACTACAGGTGATTGCACTTTTAAAACTACTTTAAAGTTATAAAGGACAGATAACTTGCATTGGAAATTTTATTTCAGCCTCACTAGTATAATGAAGATAGACTTTTTATCAAAGTTATTATTGATAACTGTGATTTTACCAGTATTTTTTTAGAGTAAGTTCATAAGGTGGATTTGGTAAAACTAATTTTTTCTACTTTCCAGGGCACTCAAACCACCAGGTTGGCTACAAGACTGGCATTGTGGTGTTCGGGTTGTGAAGAGCAACAAACTTGTGGGTTTCATCTGTGCTGTTCCTGCCACAATTCGTGTTTATGATCAGTATGTTTTCTTTCTTTTTTGTAGTTTATAGAACATGAGAAATAAAGAATGAAAACTGCAATTAATTTTACTAAAACAAAATATGATATTTTTAATTTATTGAGCTCAAAATTTTAAGAAATATGAAAGTCGTAATCTGATGTATGAAATGTTCAGAAAATACATTTTAAGTCTGTTTATTTCATTTTATTTTAGTGTTCAGAAAATGGTTGAAATAAACTTCTTATGTGTTCACAAAAAGCTTCGGTCTAAACGGATGGCTCCAGTGCTTATTCGAGAGATCACGAGAAGAGTGAATTTACAGGGAATATTTCAAGCAGTTTATACTGCTGGGGTGGTATTACCAAAACCTGTAGGAACATGTAGGTAAGTAATGATAAAAAATTGTCATTATTTTTTTTGTTTTTAAGTTGTAAGAAATATTAATGATAAATAATTTTTCTTTTATATGAATGTTGTAGTCTTCTGTCAGAGAATTGCTATTTTTTTATAAAGAATTTCACTTTACATTTATTTAATTGTTGGAGTTGCTTATAATCTTGTTTATAACATAGGTATTGGCATCGCTCCTTAAATCCTCGAAAACTTATTGATGTTAAATTTTCCCACTTGAGTAGAAATATGACTATGCAGAGGACATTGAAATTGTACAAGCTTCCTGAGGTATTTTTAAAACTGATATTTCTCTTGGTGTTGAAAAAATATCCTAAAAATTATATTCATTAAATAAATGGCTTATTTCTGGGTTTCTGTATAGAAATACATGCACATTGTAATTAGTTATAGTGTGCAATATGTATTTTTATATTCCATAAAACATTATTGTCAAGGAATCTGTATATGTAGGTGCATAGTATCTAATAATTTAGTACCTCATGTTTTTCAATATTCTTTCTTTATTGTTGTGACCTAAGAATAATATACAAATACTTTAATTGCATGATAATGGTTTGTAAAAATCCAGATTAAATTTATACCTGATAATGATAAGTTTTTGTGTCTCAAGATGACTGCTGGTATGGATATTAAAACTTTATTTTAATAAACGTTTTAATACATGTACAAGCTGTCTTGAAATACATGTTTACTTCAGATGGGTTTCTCATCGTCATGGATTAGTTTTTCTTCGGTAGAAGTGAATCAATACATGTGGTTTTGTTACTAATTTTAAGCTCAAAATTACATAAGTACATACATAATGACACCATAAGTGTAATATTTTGCATTGTGTAAGCATAATATATTTTTAAGTGAGTAGTACAATAAAGTATCATTACATTGAAAACAATTGTATTCATAAATAATTCCGTACGTGTTTTTCTGAGAAGAATTTGTAGTAGTATTTCATGTACAGTTTGCTATTTCTTCACTGATACTTTTAACTCAATGCCACATCTTTACAAGCTAGCTGGGTTGCATCAAAGAAATTTTAGCTGATAGCTTTTGTGAAATTGATTGATAATATCTTGCTTTCCAATCAGTACATCACAAAGTAAATAGAATTGCAATATTATAATATTTTATGTAAGTAAATAATAATGCAAGGAAATCATCTCTTCCTACAGTCATAGGAAAATTTAATGTTCATATAAGGTGTCATATAAATGATTACTACATTTTATATAAATTGTGTCATAAAACATCTCAAACATATTCAATATAATGTATATCTTTTCTTTCTCAGAACCCAAAGATAGAAGGATTTCGCCAGCTTGCTCCAAATGATACCCATCAAGCAAAGAAACTTTTGAATGAAGTATTTTTTAATAGTTCAATAATGAGGTTTTTTCTGAAAAATCAGTGTTGATACTTTAATTAGTTGTTAATTTTTGGAACATTTATCTATATCAACCTGTATCTAGACATTTAATTAAATGAGCAAGAACATTTATTCTCATTGCTAATTTTAGAGCATTGTGAAATTACTATTAACACTCCTACGAAAAAAATATTTACATCTGCTAAAGTGATTTTGGGGCCTATCAGGCCCTATATATTTTTCCAATAGAAACAGAGTGATTTAGCAACATTCATTACAAACAACTTTAGAATGGTTTTGACAAACATTTTTTTTACAATTTGAGCAAATAATTTTCGACTGTCTATATTTTGATCTGCCGCACAAATGGCATCATTCTCTTTTTGCCATCTTTGCAGGCGGTTCACATGAGGTTGTTTTGTCATTATCTTTGGAGTAAATTTCTTTGATTTCAAGCACCAATTGCCATATAAATTCTCTTCTGGCTCTTGATTTATGTTGATGAAGAAATTCTGGATGTTTTGTAGAGTATAGAATGAAAGCATTGTACGCAGCAAGATCTAGAATGTTATAGAATATGCAGACTGACCAGCGCTTTTATCGCCTCTTTGTTGTATAATATCTTACCAGTTGATCGAGAGTGTCGACACCTGCCTTTGTTGCATTGTAAAGATTCATGATTTTGGGCTTTCTATTCTCTTCTACTTCACCAGACTGATGCTGAGAACTCAGTAGTTTCACATATTTTCCTGGTTGGTCTGAGTGCCTGAGAAGAGTGATGTCGTCATGGTAGCAAAACTTTGGTGATAACTCTCTAGATTTTGCATTTATTTCAGGAGGCAGGAATGTTCTTGATTTCCATATGGTTCCAACAAGTCCTGTACTTTTTGTTCGTAGGTACTTGGCAAGTGTCATTGTTGTGAAGAAATTATCTGTTGTTATTGTCCTTCCTTTTCCAAGAAATGGCTGACTCAGTTCTCTGACTGTTTCTCCTTGATTTGTTTCTGTCGTATTTTCAATCTTTCCAGTATAAATTTGAGCGTTGAGGAGGTAACTTGTCTTTGCATCTGTTAGGCACCAAATCTTTATTCCGTATTTGCCTGGCTTTGTCGGAATGTATGTTCTGAAGCCAACTCTTGCTTTGAAGTTACATAGTTGTTCATCTACTGTCAGGTATTCACTTGGGTTGTAACTGTTTTTGTAATTTTCAATGAAAAAATCGAGACTCCAGAGATGGGGGCATCTTTGATTTCTCTATTTCTTTGAGAGTGGATGTCAAATCTGATTTTTGAGCACATTTTTTTGAATTTTTCTTTTGTAATCAATTTTTGCAAAAATGGCAAACCGAATTTGGTTGAAAACATTTCGTCTATCGATGCATTTTTGGATTTGCTTATTCCAAAGAAAAGATTAGCTGCAATCCATTTCCAGAGGTCGTCTTCAAAAATTGTTTTTTTCATGACGGTGTTTGTTGAGTGAATGATCTGTTCCATCATATTATCAGAAATGAAAATTTTGTATGTTTTGAATGGTGTAGAGACTCTTGGAGCAGCTTGCCTTGTAATGCCTGGGTTCCCATTGAATATATTGAGAGCTGCAGTTCTCCTGTTGATCCTTGAAGGTTTTGTTGAATAACTAAAATTCTTATCTTTGGACAAAAGTTCGTTCACTGTCATCGTAATAGATCTTCTTGATTACTTTCTTCACTTTCAGAAGGGTACGGCGCGATTTGTTTATCATTTTTGGCTTCAGAAGGATCATCATCACAACTTTCAGAGTAGTCTTTGACATTATCATCGTCGGATGGTTTTGTCAGCAAATGTACAGCTTCATCAAAAGATATCATTTTTGACACGATTTGAAGATTTCAGCTCCTATATATTTAGGATTTGTGGATTCTTCTATAATATTCTAGAAGCTTCAAAAATATTCTAGATTATTCTTAATACTTCTGTAAAGTTTCTAGAATGTTCTAGAACAGGTGTGGGCAAACTAGGCAATAATCAGGACTGTCTAAAATTATTGTTGGAGTAGAGTTATTATCCTAAATATCCATCTTTTGAAAAGAAATTGTAAAATTAATATATTTTTACTATAATTTACTTTTTTTGGTTGCCCAGGCCTGTTCTAGAATTATTCAGGAAATAGTCATTTTTGTTTTTTGATCTGGGGCCTAATAGGCCTCAAAATACATTCAGTGGATGTTTTAAAAAAAAATTTAAATATTATTTTGCAAATGTCTGAAAAGTCAAAATATTATTGCTCCTTAAAATATAAAGGGATAGGGTCAGTTAATGGCAATTTCATTTAAATACAAAATTATTAGCCTAATATTAATAACCTTTCAAGTTGCTCTAGGGTCTATTAGGCCCCAATTTTCGTAGGAGTGTTAAGAATTTTAAATAAATTTTCTAGGGCTTTTATCAATAAATCAATTGAAATGATGTGAAATATCATAACACTTGCACTACTACATTTAAAATTAAAAATAAACATTATTTCTAAATGTTTCAATACCTGTACAAGTAGAAAGTAAAGTTAATTAAATGCCTGTTTAATTTTCATTTTGGAAAATAGAAAGTAAAATTGCACTAAACAAAGTAATTGCTGTGTCTTTTGTTTTGTACATTTCTTCTCATGATGCGCATTTATTTTAGGTTCCCCCCTTTTACTTTTTATTTCTATCATGCAGTAACTGAAACTAAAGTGTACCTCTGAAGTTACAAAGATGCTTCTATTAATTTGTTTTTTTTTTAATTGACAAATCTTTTGATGTTTCTTTTAAGAACAAATGGCATTATGAGCTCATCACACTTCAAGAGTTTTACTTTTGAGTAGTATGGAAGACAAACCTGTATGGTTGTACAAAAAACAGTGCTGTGGTATTATTCATAAATCAGTAAAATACATCTGGAAGCATGTATCAATTTTAAATCAGTCATCAAATACACAGTTGTCAGTTTGTTACATAACTTCATGTTTGTATCTCTGTTGTTTGGTATTTTTTCCTTTTATTTAATATATTCAATTTGAAATGACGTTTTTTGTTTAGTATTAACTGTTAACAACAAAGAAGTATTATTAATCAGATGTTTAAAAAGTCAAATTTGGGTTAAGAGATAAAACTAATTGTTGGCCATGTTAAAGCATACGTTCATTTTGCTGATTTACGAAATGGCACATAGGTGGGTAGAGAAATAATTTATTGGTCTCAGATGGAAATATGGATTATTTCTAAATATTTTTATTCGTTTTATGTCCAACAATACAATGTTGGATTCTTGGTAGTTTTTGTAAATAGGGGTAGCACTTAATAGCTCATTTAACATCATAATGTATTTTTACTTAATTACTGTTACTTTTCATGTACAGTATTTACATATCTTTGTTGTTTTTTCAGTTTAC
Organism: Carcinoscorpius rotundicauda; assembly: GCA_011833715.1. Taxonomy (NCBI): domain Eukaryota; kingdom Metazoa; phylum Arthropoda; class Merostomata; order Xiphosura; family Limulidae; genus Carcinoscorpius; species Carcinoscorpius rotundicauda. Next base: position 38,230,951 of record CM022395.1, on the reverse strand, counting down.
CGATAACCTGATGATCTTTAGTTAAATTTAATAAAAATGTAGGCCATTGGTAATAGCAATATGTACAGTTTTTGATTCTGAAACTGATACATTAGTTTATCTTAAGACATTTGAGAAGCTGAAAGTTGGGTTTTAGGTTTATTTAAAATGGTTATGAAAAGGTTTTTAACCCATTTATTCAATGCTGATCTGATTTCCTTGTTGTTGAAGTTGTATGTTATTTTTCATATAGATTTATTAACAAAGTTTCAAATTTACTGTAGAGTTCATCAGGAATTCTTTGTTTTACATGTTTAGTTTAGTTGGTATACAGTTGTCTTAAGTTTTGTATTCTGTCACAGCACTCATGGACTTGAGAGTTTAGCTCTTAACTGATCCATTGTGCATTAACTTGGGAAAAGTAAACCATGTTGTATAGTAACTTGACATCTATTAGAAGTTTCCTGATTTTTGTTCCTGAATGACATTCACATCTCTGTAAAAGATATTTAAAATTGTGTAAATAAAATTCCATGCAACTTTGTGTAATGGAGGTTGCTTTCCAGAATCACTATAGAGTATTGTTGTGCATTAGCATTAATAAACTTAAAATGGGTTACTGTTGACTAGCATAACATTGTTGGACACTTACCAAATTTATGTATGAGGTTGTTCATTGTTGACTCGCATAACATTGTTGGATACTCACCAAATCTCTCTGTATGAGGTTGTTCCTTGTTGACTTGTATAACAATATTGGACAGACACTTACTAAATCTCTATAAAGTTTATCATTGTTGACCCACATAACATTCTTGGACACATACCAAATATCTGTATGAGACTGTCATTCACCAGGAGCAAACCTATGCATCATCTTAATATTATCTTGCAACTAACATTTTCTGTATGGGAAAAATTTGTCATGTAAAAGTAAGAAAAGGGATTTTAATGTCATATGTTGTGTTCATTTTTACTTGTTACAGTAGGAGTACCAATAAAATGCTTTATTTACTTTTTTTGTTTCTTAATAATTATGCTCACAAAACGTTTTTGTTTCTTATTAATTATGCTTGCAAAACTTTTTAACATTTGATTTGCTGCTGTATCTTTCAACAAACCTAAAAGAATAAAACCAACAAGTAACATAATTTTTGTAAATACTAGTTGAAATAAGCTACTACATGAAGTAATGAATTCACATGCATTATATGTTTCATCATGATTTATAGAAAGTAGTAACTCTTTTACTTACACATTTTGTAAGTGATAATAGTTAAAATATATATTGTTTTTGTTAAATAATAGTTCAACATGCTACTGCCTTTGTGTCTTTAAATAACAACAAGTCTACTGATTTAGTAGTCTCGTAATAGGTTAGACACAAAAAATAGTTAAATATAATTTTTATGAACATGTGATAATTATATTTAAATTTGCAGTTTATTAGAAGTTTTGTAAAATACTTCCTATTTCTAGTATCTCAAGAAGTTTGAGTTATGTCCAGTATTTACAGAAGAAGAATTCCATCACTGGTTCATTCCACGACCTGGTATTGTAGACAGTTATGTAGTTGAGGTTTGTTTCTTGTATTTTAGTTAGCAAAACAAATGTAACATCAGTTTAAAATTATTTCTCCAGATAAACCTGTATTACATTGTCAAAAATAGTCAATGTGAATTGGACTTTTCTGTATTCTAGTGGGTTTTTTTTAAGTTTCAGTTATTGTTATTTAATAAGGTCAGTTTCATTCTTGAATTTATATTTTATGCAAAATAAGTTTCAGTTTAACAATCATGTAATCTGATATCCAAATGTTACTGTCTGAATCCCTATTCATAAAGCATCACTTGATACTGCAGATTTTGCAATCGGTGATCACAAAATTTTGTTAATATAGCAAACGGCCATTGTGGACTCTGTTGGAAGTTTTCCATTATGCTGTTTATTTCAATGAATGATCTGCTGAGAGTAAAATAGCCGTCATAAGTGCTTCCAATTTATCACTGCTTAGAGGTGAATCTTGTGCTGTCAGTGTGTGTTTATAGCATCCCCTATATATGCAGTCAGATTCATATTCAGTAAGCATGCTGTTCAGTCCATTCTCTTAAAATTATTTTCATCCAAGAAGTTTCTAACTGGTTGAGCATGGTAAGGATGTGTATTGTCGTTTTTGACCAACTACACTTGCATATAACAACACTTACGGTTGTGAGGCTGTATTCTTACATTCTATGGCTTTCACAATGCCATGTTGCAGCAGTTAAAGTTCACTGTGGTAATTGGTACTGATTGTACAGAGGCCATTTTACCATACTTGCTACACGAGTGTCTTTCTTTCATAAAAGATTGATTGATTTTAGTACCAGCCATTTTCCAAATAAACATGTATCTGGCTTCATTGTGAAGCATGATTCATCTGTAACAAAACATTTGCCCACATATTATTTGACCAATACATTAATTTAGACACCACTGAAGACAGATTATTTTGTGATGATGAGTTAGAGGAGTGTAAACCATTGGTTATGTGGTGTAAAAAGTAAGTTTTATGAAGCTTGTCTGTGAGCTGATTTGTCATCCCAACGTTGCCCTGTTTTTGTTGGAAAGCTCACTCCTGCTAGTTATCTGAATCTTTTATATTGTCAAATATTTACCAGCATATTTCTAAGTTAAATCCTATATTTTTAGAAATTGTACTTTTTTACAGAAAATGTAATTCTCAGCAATATTACTTGATAGAATATTTTGATTCTTTAATGTAATTTCTTTCAAATGACGTATTACCAATGTATTATTTGTCAGAATCTTATGTATGGCCATGATACATTTTACATTGTTTGTATTTTTTATGAGTAAGAAACTAAAAAGTAGAAATAGTAATTTATATTCTTATTTTATTTCAGAAAAATGGGAAAGTAATTGAATTTGCCAGTTTCTACTGCCTCCCTTCCACAGTGATGCATCATCCTATTCATAAGAGTCTGAAAGCTGCTTATTCTTTCTATAATGTTAGCCAAACTGGCATTTGTGAGCTACTTCATGATGTTTTGGTGGTAGCCAAAAATGTAAGTGTTATCAAACAGTAACCTATAGTTACAAAGGATTTTATTTTGTCAGGAACTAATGTTACAGAATGTTGGTAATTGAGGAGAATAGGCTAGCAGAATAGAAAGCAGTTTTTGTTATTGTGGAACCTACTAAACTGCACTCTCTATAGACACTGAGGCATAATCTTACATAAATCTAAAAAATAACTTGAATAATGAAATGTCCTCTGTAATTATAACATTTTGTGCATTATTTAGTTTTAAATTAGAATAAGTTTATGTGAGTGGGCTTGGAAAGTATCTCTTTATATTGTTCCATAGCTCCTTCTTATCAGGCATGTGTCTTATCACAAGGGCAATATAATGACATCATGTTTTGATAAATTAGGTGTGATTCATCCTCTCAAATTATCTCTAGAATAAAATTACAAGTTAATGTTTTGAGATTTTAATTTTTTTGGAGTTGTTAGCCCTAATTATTTATTTTTTCCCCTTTTGTGTAATTATTATGAAGATAGTGGAAGTAATTAAATCTTCCATCTATTCAGATACAACATATCAGTAGATGAAACTAAGCCACAAATTTTATAACTCCACATTCACTCATTTTTTTAGCTCAAATACTTCAAAGTGAAGAATTTTTAAAGTTGGTAATTTGTAATTTGATGTTTTAATTTACAGTTTTGAAGTTTCTGAGGTTAAAGTCAGAAGTATGTTGTCTAAAATCCGCAATTATTATTATTATTTTTGATCCTTCTTGGCATAATTACTTTTCTACCTTGCATAGTTACACAATTTCTACAATTGAAAAATTTCTTTGCATTATCTTGAAGTGCCTGCAGGACAATCCAAATTTGTTGTTGTTGTATTTTTTTGCAATTTAGTAATTATTTTCTGCTATTTTTATGCCATGAAAAAGTAATAATTTGATTATTTTCTCATTTATTCATTAGTAGTTAATTTACAGTTTGTAAACAATCAAGAGTTTTATAGTTTGAGGTCTTTGTGAATGCAAGCTTCATTATTTTTGCCTTTAAGCAGTGCTAAATAGTGTGAGGTTTGTTTTGAACATGTACATAAGTTAGTAGGATAATAGAAATAAATTGTATTTTTAGTGTTAGAGTGAGATAAATATTCTTTTTATAATACTTTTAAGGATCTAAATGACTTTTATTGGAATATCTTCAGTAAAGTGGCCTATCCAATTGTGTCTTTATAGCAAGTGTAGCATTATGTACAAAAATTGGTTTTTCGTGTTAACTGTATTTGGGTTATGTGTAATGGCAAAGTAAATAGCTATATTACTCTGTTGTGATTTTATAGCATTATAAATCATAAATTGGTTAACTGCATCAAATTTACCTTTTAAAATGTTCCATAAGTATCATGCCATGTGTTTAAAGTGTATGTGCTTCATATATGGTTACATTTATGAATTGTTAATTTGATGTATTATGCTCAGATTGCCCTCTACAATAAAATCAGTTTTGTTTATTTGCAAGGTTTTGGCCATTTCACTGGAACCTTCATTAGCCAGTGATATAACTTAATACTTAGTCTTCATTATTTTGAAGAAATGTTTGCATCATAGATTTTTATTTTTGTCTACAAAGAATGTGCATCCAGTGTTGGCTTCCAAAAATACAGATGTTACCTGATAAAGGCTTCAGTAATAAGGCCAAAGTTTTGCAAACAAAATAAAAGAATTTTAATGTAGAGAACAGTTCATGTATAATTCTAAATATTAATTTACCTACATTATGTCTCTAAAAAAGAAGTACTTTTATTGTTAAACAATGTAACTAGGAAGTGTTAACTTTATGCATATCATAAAAAACAAGCATTGAAAAAGGACATGTTGAAGATGTAATTTTTAATAAAAAATTACAAATTTTCAAGAAACAGAAGTTAAACATTGAATTATATTGTTGCAATCACTGTTATAGTGTAATTAATTACAGGCTAGTTAATTTTTTTATTCATTTATTTGTTTTTGTTGTGATATTTGATGAGTAGATATTTCTCATATTTTCTGTTTAGAAGGGTACCAGTTTTTGCAAGACTAGGTTTCTTGGATTATTCGAAGTTGACATAAATGTTGTGATACATAATGACCTACAAATACATTCTTCACTATATAGACTTTATAAAGATGTTTCAAATGCACTCTTAAACATATGAAATGTTAACTAGTTTCTCTAATACACATGGCATGAAAAATAAGTTCATACTGTCAAAAAGTAGAATTAAACTTCAAAATATTGTCACTTGTTTAGGTTAATACTTCATATTATTAGTGGAAAAATGTTTGACCTCCTAATGCATGATGAAAACTTAGAGTGTTAAGAACTGAATTTATTTTTTAAAAATTTAAGCCAATAATACTTTAATTCCAAAATAAACACACATGTTTGTAATTTTTATAGTGTGTTTGAAAAATTAATCTATTTTTCATCTTAATTCAAGATGTATAGATGGGTTATATTTTCATGTTTATTATCTATTTTTAATTTTTTTAGGCAGGATTTGATGTTTTTAATGCCTTAGATCTCATGGACAATAAAGTATTTCTTGAAAAACTTAAGTTTGGAATTGGAGATGGAAACTTACAATATTACTTGTATAACTGGCGCTGCCAACCCATGTCTCCAGAAAAGGTATTTTATTTGAAATTTGTAAGGTTCAACATTTAGGTTAATTTTAATAATTTCATTTAGAACAAACTAACAAAAACTAATTAGGTTTAAATAAACTTCACCTAATCTTAACATACTGTTTTTTAATATTAAATTGAACTAAAGATATGATTACTTTAGTTTTAACTTCACAGATATTGCAAGGCAAAATTGAAGGGAAAATGTTTATTTGATAGTTTTGCCTTTTCTTGTACATAAGTAATTTTAATCTTGTAGATGCATTGTTTAAAATAATACTTTTTTTTTGTATATAATGCTATAAATTGGAAGGTAGTTGTTATTGGACTGCATCTTTCTGGAAAATATCTTTTGAACAACATTATAAGTTGCTAGCACAGGTCTTCATGAATTTATCAGCTCAAAACATCATAAAAAAACAGATGGGTCCATGTATTACACCTTTGAACACACTTTATTTTTGTCATAAACTTCTCTCAAGTAATAATGCTAATTACTAACATTTTTTATTTTAATTTTTTTACACTTTATAATATTTTTTAAACTGTTTACTTCAATAAACAGACCAATATTAAACATGTTTATGTTTTTTGGAGTGTTTTTCTTTCAGAGTTGAAAAGAAGTCAAATTTAATGCTTAATTTCACTAACTGATTAAGTTTTTCGCATGAAAATGAAAGGTGCAAAACAGGTAGGTTTGGTCCAGTGTGGGTGCCTTTTATTTTATTAGTTTGTAAAATGTACAGTTTTTACACATTCATCCTGTTCTTGTGTGTATTAAAGTGTAATTGTAATATAAATAATGCAAGTAACTTTTTTCTAAGCATATGTATTTATTAAGACAGAATTAAATTCTGATTCTTAACACTATTTAATTGTTTTTTTTTCTTCCAGATTGGTCTAGTCCTACAATAAGGCACAGAATATATATATATAAAGAAGTATTATATATAAACATATATATAGGTACATATATATATATATGTACATTGTTCCAGTTGCTTTTCCACAGGACTTCTGATCAGTTGTGTAACTGTTGTACAATCCTTTAGTTTACTTCATCTGTTATACACTGAAATGGACAGACTATTAGGATGAACGTTTATACGTTTTATAAGAGCTGAATTAAAGCACTTGAAAATAAGTTCTTGCAAACTAAGCTGTTCATAAGTATGTGTATTTTCATGACTTAGGTTTAGAAACTTTAATTACAGAAAATCCTAGATGGCAAAGTCTTCTGAAAAACGTTGATGTGTTAATATGAAATCTTGAAAGATGAAAGTTATCTTTGGCAATATGCAACATTTTTTTATGTAACAACTACTTTAATTCAATCAATCCCTGGATGATTTAATGTAAATAAACTTTTTTTTCATTCACTATTTAAAGTATGCCATTTAAACTAAAGATGCTTTTGGTTATATAGAAGTGTGGTGAAACAATAACAGTTAGTTTATTTGATGTAATAACTATCAAAGTTGCTGTTACAACATTCTAACTTAATTTTTGTTAAGATATAAACTTTTATGTTAAAGGAGGAGAATTTGTTTTTCCATTGCATGTGAATATAATTATAATTCAAACTAATTTAAGAAGAAAAATTCATTGTAATTTTTCTGTGAACAGAAATTTGTACATTCTTTGTATTTGTAAAATTTTTTGAACTGTTTTTTGTATACATTTAATGGAAGCTTTTTTTTCAAAATGGAAATTGGTAATACTCTGTTAAACAGTTGTTAACGATTAAAAATGTTATCAAATAAAGTAAAAACAATGAAAATCTCTGAAAATATAATATTATAATTAAATAATTATAATAGTCTGATACATTTTTCTGGGTTTCTGATACCTTATTACAGTTATATTATATTCTCAATGATTATATTATACAGGGTGTTCGGAAAGTCACTGTGCAGTTTTGTAATCATATACAAATATAAGTGTGCGTTGACTTTACGAACACCCTATACAAGGAGACGGTAAATAACTTAAGTGGACATTTTAAAAGTTTTCAGGCAACATTTTGTTAAAATCTTATTATTCAAAGTACATTTTGTGGATGACTAACACATACTAATCAGTTAAGTAAAGGGCAAACAGTCTCCATTATTCGTTATAAAAAATAATTTCCAGTTATGTCTTCTTTGTACAAGATTAATATAAATAAAAACACTATTTGAAAACAGAATCTGTGGTAACTATCATTTTTCTGAGTTTACAGGCTGAAATTAGAATTGATTTTAAGACTAATTGGAGATTGATACATAGTTAGTTGTTCACAATTATTTCGATAAGTTTGTTCCAAGGTAATTTCGGTTACAGGCACAAACATTTAAAAAAGTACTCACTACATCCTTGAAATCATAGCATACCATGGTTAAGCACTAAAAAGTATTATAAATTGTTAAGAAAGGTGATGTGGCATGCTAGTATTCTGTAAAATGAGCTTGTTAGGAACTTGAAAACCCCCATTTTTTGTATGTATGTATCTTATTAAATATGTGAGTGAGTAAAGGTTTGCATTGTCATGGCATCTGAGAAAAAAAACAAGTAAAGTTGTACACATATAGTATGAAATATTCAAGTTAATGATCAATAACATTCAGTTTTCTTCTATCTATACGACAGTGGATTATATGTATAATATATAATTCTGTAATATTACAGTTAGTATATTTACCAAATTTATAGTGTAATCAGTTTTTCTAATTGGCTGACTAACAGTTACTAAATAATTATTTTTCCTGAACTCTTTTATGGAAACAGGAGTGGCACACGGGCAAGAAATACACCATGTAATTCCTCTATGTGTTTCCTATCTTCTTGAGGTTGTGGTGGGCTGGGTGTGGCCTAGTGATTAACATGCCAGACTCTCAGTCTAAAGGTTAATGGTTTTCATTCTATTGAGCTCTACACTTTGACATCTTGGGTGCATTACAAAAGTGACAGTCAATTCCAACTTTTTTTATTAGAGTAGCCTAAGGGTAGGTAATGTTTGCTCTTTACTAACTGCCTTTTGTTTAGTCTTTCAGTTCAAAATTAGGGATACATAATATATATAGCTTTCGTGTAATTTTGCACACATTTTTTAAAGAAACAAAAATGTTGCAGAAAAGTAATTTTTTTCTTGTATGTTTCACTTATTTGAAAGGAAAATTATTGTAGTAAGGATAGTATCAAACTTTGTTATTAAATTTTTAATGTTTTGTTTAATAAGACAGAAAACAAACTCAACTATAACTGATAGAATTAAAATGAATGAAAGATATTTGGTAAATCTGGAAGACTCGGTAAGCTTTATAGACAAGCATATTTTAATTTCTGTTGTTTTCTTTTACTGTAAGTACTTTTCCTAAGTTTAACCATTGCGTGACAAATGAGCAACATAAATGATAGAACTGATATATTTTTATTAATATAAAACTGCTTTACTTAGCAATAGATTCATTGAACTTTCATATGCTTGCTTAAGTTGCAGTGCAAGCTCATTACTATGTTTAGTTAGATAAACACTGCAATAGTTTAATAATGTGTAATTTTTTTAATGCTCGGTGTATGCAATCAAGCATATATAACTCATGAGTTTTTGTATGATTTTCTTTTTACCTTACTCATTTGGCATGTGAACTGGAATGAACAATACTCAAATAAAACCTGTTAGAATGGAACAAAAAGTCCTGAGCAGCAAGTGTAATACTGTAACTTATAGTACTTTTATTATTTTCTATTAAAGCTTTTGAAACTTGGAATATGTGTAAAAATTAATGATAAAAGTATAAATACATTTAAAACTGTGGATGAAGTCAAACGTTAGGCTTATGATATTAGGGATTGTGGCATAATTCATTCTTGAATTTACAAACAATCTGAAGAGATGACAAACTGATTTTAAAGAAACTAAAACCGTTTTTTGTTAACCAGTACAAAACTAGGCTTGCCAGATCACTATGTTAAAGAAATATAAGGTAGTTTAACATTCACTTTTAGAACAAAATGAAAAATACATCTGTGTATTATGTTTAAAAAAGTATGTTAGTGATGTGTCAGGATTGATCAGAATAATTTAAAAGAATAAACTGACCAAGTTTAAGGATTATTAAAAGTTATGTTTATAAACACCTACTGTATATGTATTGCAGTTTAAGCAAGCATAGTAATGAACAGAAGGTGGCCTTAGCAAGACTTTCAGAATAAGCTTGGTAAGTGAAATGTATGGACTTACAAAAACAATCAGGGTGTATGTGCAGGTATTATTATGTGCAGTGAGTTCATTGTGAATTATCACAAGGTTAAAGTGTGAAGGTAAAACATAAGTTAGAGATCTAAAGCTTTAGTTTAGAATTGTCTGTGATGTTGAATTAAACAGAAAATGATGTAACTGCAACTACCATGAAACATTGCAAATGCAAAATATACATTTGTTCAGAGATGTTTCTTCTGGTACTGCTTTAAGATGGTTTTAATTTTGGTATACGTCTGTAGTGACTTTTTTTGTATTTAGTTTCAAGTTGTGTGGATTACTGTTATGTTATGTGAGATACTTTCGGGATAAAACGTGTATGCTCAAAATTTGAATGTAAAATCAAAGTTGAAGTTATGTGTCTTTGTTGTATTATAGTGTATCACATTTAACAATTAATGATATATTTATATATAAAAATTGAGTTGTGGTGATTTAGTTATTTTTTTTAAGTTATGAAAATGGTGTTTAAATGACTTCAGTGTATGGAACAACGAAGGAAATGTTTGTTGTGAACTGATGAGCATAAATAAAGGAATTTATTACCTTATAAAAAACAAAAATAGAGAAACGAAAGGTAGTATGTTATTTCATATATTAAATATTTTATTGGTCTGGAACAAGGAAAATGATAAATTGATGATTAACTAAATAGTTTTTAAAAATATGCACTTTTTTCATTCATTGAACATTACGTTATTTTTTTGGTTCACTCATCACAACACATTGTGCTTTTTAATTAACTGATTATCACGTGGTACAACATTATATTTTTTGATTCACTGACCATATGGGACACTAGTGTATTTTTAACTCGCATCCTACAGTGGCACAACGGTAAGTTTAGAGTTTTACAAAACTAGAAATCAGGTTTTGATACCTGTGGTGAACACAGCACAGATAGGCCCATTGTACAGCTTAGTACTTAATATTACAAGCAAATGAATGAACAAACTATCACATGGTACCTCGGGGTATTTTTAACTCACTATCAAGTGTTACATTACTGTTTTGTTTCCAATTCCAAAGTTGTTACATGGTATACCAGTGTATTGTTTTTTAATTCACAGACCGTACTATGTCCTAACATAATTTTTCAATATCTAAATGGTATTATCAGTATTCTTTAATTCAGCCTTTAAGACAAAACCATACTTTACCTTTCAGTTGTATGTAGACAAGCTATGATTACGAACTTTGACACCTACATTACTATTTGCTTGCTATGTAATTAAACAGTGTGCGGCTATAATTCTGTACAAGTATTTCTGATTTTTAAGTTTGTTTTATCAGTTGGTTATTTTCATTACTGATTTGTGGAGATTTTCAAGAGTTTGTTATGCACATTTTGTGTTCTTACAATGATCTACATCTATTAGGCCTGGTATGGCCAAGTGGTAGGGGCGCTTCACCTGCAATTCTAGGGCCTTGCTACATCAAAGATGCTCTCTCTTTCTACCATGCGAGCGTTATAACATTACGTTCAATCCGATTGATCTTTGGTAAAAGAGTAGCTTAAAAGTTCGTGGGGGGGGGGTGAGGACTAGCTTCTTTCGGTCTGGTCTTTCACTGCTGAATTACGGACAGATAGCCCTCTATTAGTTTTTTTCAAAATTCAAACCAAACCGCATTTATTAGTGACAAAAAAATTATCTATGTACATTGGGACGGTAGATGGGTCATAAAAGTGATAAAATCCCATTATTTAATTCAGTTAATCCAATAGTTGGTGATTAGGATTATTGAATACACATTTCTGAACTTTGTTACATCAAATCAATATACATTACTCGGATGTAACTGGTAATCTTTAAGTAAATAAAAAGAAAACTTAAAACTCCAATTTAGTGTGTATATATATTAAAAGTATACTACTAGATTGTCAACTATTATCTCGCCTTAGGAAAATATTAGTGTACAATTATTGAACTTTGTAAGTAGTTAAAGTGATATGATTAAACAAGGCTGTTTTCTCTGCGCATGAGGATTTTATACATCTAATTATGTATGAGTTTTTGTTTTTTTAACAAAACAAACGAAACACTGGGTGAAGAGCAAAGTGTTGTATTCCTAACAAACCCTCCCTTTCTGAAATATTCAATGGATTCAGCATGTGAACTAGTTGAAAAATAATGGTAAAAATATCTCGTGCTTAATAGCACCTAACACACTGATTAAATATGCTATTTCTAATAATGATTCGGTAAAAACTTGTATCGCTTTGCAGGTGAAAACAATTAATACACGAATATTTTGAGGGAACATCGGAATGATGTTTATTAGTTCTGAAAAAGAGAAAAACAACAGTATATCATTACATTCAAGGCAGGAAAACATTGATAAATTACATTTGAGAGTACATTCAAATTATCAGTAATATGTTATGCAATATGTTTATGTTTCGTCTTTTAAGGGAAGAATGGAATCCATGTCACATAAGAAAGGTCAACTGACGTTTTAAACTGTACCTGATGTGAGGGCCAGGTGGGTAAAGGGTCTCGAGTTCACATCCCTGTCGCACCAAACATGTTAGGTCTTTTAGCCGTGGGTACGTTATAACATTTCGGTGAATCCTACTATGCGTTTGTAAAATAGAAGCCCAAGAGTTGGCGGAGAGTGGTAATGACTAGCTGCTTTCCCTCTAGTCTTACACTGCAAAATTAGGGACGGCTAGCGCCGATAACCCTCGACTACCTTTACGCGAAATTAAACGAACAAACAAGGAAACTGTACCTAATGTGATGCACATTTGCTGTTTGTCGATGTTAAAATTTATATATTGTGTTATTTGTTCACGTCAGAGTTAAATGTGTAGATACGAAACGGTTTATCTCAAGAAAATATTGGTCATGGATTCCTGTGTACTCTGTTGTGATTGTGTTATGTATTTATATTCGGGGAAAAAATATTCTAAGAGTGTTGGAATCGTAATTCATAACTAGGGTTAAAATACGTGTATTTTTTTTATTCTAACTCTACGAATTTGGCAAAATAAGTTTAAAGTTCAGAATTATCACTTGGAAGTGATAATACATTATTCAATAACTTAAAGTAGATGTGTTTGTTAGTCCTCGAACTTCTTCCGTGATTTTGAATTCAGATCTATCAGACATGGTTTAATCATCTAGGAAAAGTTTTTTTCTCTCTTAAAATGCATAATTTCCTAGCTCTAAATATAGGTAATTCAATAGCCACTATAGGTAGCGTTAGGATTTCGTCACGTTCCTCTTTCATCACATGATGTACGTTAGGGGCGTGTCTTATCATGGTAATCAATGTGATAAGTATCTAAATACAGAAGTTTTACCAACGGTTAGTTTCTAAGTTTGACAGTCTTGTCAATAATTTATTATCTATATTACTAATATTTTCTTATTTAAGTACTTCGTACTTTACAGTGGTTTTCAAGTTCTCAGATTTGATCAACTAAATGACAACTGGCAAGAAAAATAAAATAAAGTTAATATATATATATTTTGTTATATTATTTGGAATTTAATGATTTTGATAAAGACATAAAAACAAGTACTACTTAGCACTTATCTTCCTTTATTGAATGATTAATTGTTGGTAGAAACACTTTGTTAGAAATTCTGGTTTTTTTTTTTTTTTTTTTTTTTTTTTTTTTTTTTTTTTTACAAAAACTTATAATGTTTACTAAAAGTTTGCTGAATTTCGTGAAGATTAATAAATCGTATCACTGTATCTCCCGCTGGGACAACGGTATCTTTACAGACAACGCCAAAATATGGAGCTCAATTCCACACAATAGATACAACAGAGAGCTAAATGTGGTTTTATCCTGAAAAACATATTGCTGTATCGCTAAACCTTTAGATTTTTGTTTGTTTGTTTTTGAAATTCGCACAAACCTATTCGAGGGCTATCTGTGCTAGCCGTCCCTAATTTAGCAGTGTAAGACTAGAGGGAAGGCGGCTAGTCATCACCACTCACCGCCAACTCTTGAGCTACTCTTTTACCAACGAAAAGTGGGATTGACCGTCACTTTATAACGCCCCCACGGCTGGAGGGCGAGCATGTTTGGTGCGACTCGAAACCTTTAGAACACATACAGTCTTTAATAATTACCAGCATATGTAGTAAGACTGTTTAGATTCATAACTGGTAAAACAGTAATTCTACAATTGCTATAAAATCAATAAATGAATGGTATAAATGGTTTGTTAATTTTCAAGAGCCCTCACCCCACGGTGTAGCACGAGTATATAGGGTAGTAAACACGAAACACATTTTCTATGACATCAATAGTTTCTGCCTGACTTATTCTTTTTATGCTTAATGTTTAGAAATTTTACCTAATTTGGTTATGTGCCCCGCACTGTGTGCATGTGTTTTCAACAGAGAAAATAACTCTTTCGGTCTTTTTCTTGTAACTGTTCCCAACTTTGGTACCCCCAAATAAGATAAATTTGCTCCCCTCCCAAAACATATTTCTTTGAGGCTGTACTTTCAGAATCGCTCCCACTTTTTTAATAAGCAATATTTTTGGTATTTGATATTTTGGTGCTTAATTGTAGAATTACCATTAGAATCTGAATCACTTCAGAGTTTTGAACGTGTTTGTAAACTATGCAGCAAGTTACTTGTGAAGTCATGAAATTGTTTGTTGAAGACTTTCTAATAACATGTTACAAGAAAAGTAAACAGAATTTTCACCGATATTATAATTAATCCTGGTAAGTTCTGCTCTGATAAGCTTCGTGTTTTACTTTTTAAAGGAGTGAGCTAATTCAGTTCTTTACGCCCAGTGTTGTAATAGACAAATCAAAAAATAACTCAATAACGTGCATCATTTAGGAGCCCTTTCTTCCCTCGTGGTAAATAATATGAAAGCGAGGTGACAATGTGAAAGTTTATATCAAATATCGCTTATGTTTAATCTTTTATGATTCACTAAAAGTAAATTCTAACGTCTGTTCAGTCCTTGTCATCCCCTTGTAAAACATAAGTAAATTAAAAAAAAACTATATTCGTTATCTAGGTGATTACATGACTATCACATGAAAGCCGTAGCAAAAATACAAGATATAGAATACTTAAAGCTACTCAGTATTTACAAATTCGTTAGGATAGTTTATATTTTGGGGGACATTAAGCTGAGAAAGTTTGGGAATCCCTGACCAGAGAATCTAGTCTGTGACATGTTTTTGAATTTAGCCTGTAGCTTGATAGCCATATTTAACCTAGCTCTTTAATCCAGGATTATTTTATCAAATCAAGTACAAAACGGTTCTGTAAAACCGCTACTAAATGTGTTTGTTCTAACGTCTGATACCGAATGTCAACACTGTAATATGTAAAATAAATGCGATCAAACATTTCAAGGAAGCCTCTTTTTCTTCTAGCAAAATATTAGATTATTTACAGAAGAATCGAATGTATGATTGTGCTGTATTAGAAATCTCTGTTTTTTTTCATTTAAAAAGTAACAGAAAATTGTTTGAAGCAAAAAGCACACTGACAATTTTCAACTGCAGTACTGTTTATATGTTTAAATCTATATGTTAGTGTGGCAGGAAAAAAATCTTGTTAGAATTTCAAACTGACACAAATAATTGTAAATTTGGTAAATTTTTCATAAACAATTGCAATGTGTGTATTTGTGTTCTGCTAGGATACTAAATTACTCGTTCATTAAAGGAAGTGGGTCATTGACGTCATTTACGGCCAACCGTGGTTAACAGAACTGTAGTGTGCTTGGCGGTATAGCTTTGGATATCCACGTTGTGAACAGGACGCTGTATTATCAATATTTTTAGAGATTACTCAAGAAGCATCAGGACATGCCTCTCACAGTAAAAACAGAACCGATATCTCAATAATATGACCCGAAGAAGACATTTTCTGAAACTGTTACACTTTAGTTTGTATGGCAAGAAATAGATTTGATCTAGGACGTTATTACGACCAGAATTATTACCACGTCAACAACTTCCACGAATCCGGCAATGTCTGTCAAATCTTAGATAACAAACACTTTACTTTCGTCCAGGATCCGTTTCGACAACGAAGGAAGAGGAGAATCCCAAATGATGCATGTTATTGAGTGATTTTATGATTTGTCTGTCACAACACTGAATGAGTTTATGATCACTATTGAAGTACGTGGAGACAGTACAGAGAGCATTAGTTCAAGTCAGCAGTCGAACTTAACACGTTGAAGGTTTGTTTTGTTTTGTTTTGGAATTTCGCACAAGGCTACTCGAGGGCTATCTCTGCGAGCCGTCCCTAATTTAGTAGTGTGAGACTAGAGGGAAAGCAGCTAGTCATCACCACCCACTGCCAACTCTTGGGCCACTCTTTTGCCAACGAATAGTGGAATTGACCGTAAAATTACAACACTCCCACGGCTGAAAAGGCGAGCATGTTTGGCGCGACTGGGATGCGAACTCGCGACCCTCAGATTACAAGTCGCACGCCTTAACATGCTTGGCCATGCCGGGCCCTGAAGGGTTGAAGTGTCATTAGATAATGGTGAAGTGAATGCTCTAGTTTTTAGGGGTTTTGGTCTTTTGTTGGTGTCAATGAACTTGATTTAATTTTAAGATATTATGATGCCCTTCCCTCAGTGCATGTATCAGTATTCACATTAGGTTAGAAAGTGGTATAGTCAATAATTTTACCGTACTGTTACCTTACAGAATATCTTTAACCAGCTTTGGCGGTAGGTTTTAAGCCAACCTGATGCGTGGATCAACAGAGAAACGTCAAACATATCCCACAGCTTTAGTCAGTGTCTCGTGTGCGTATTCGCAATCGACGTTGCAATGCTACGTACGTCATTTCCTATAAAGGTTACATAATTGTTGTGAAAAACATAAATATTTAGTGTACTTAAGACAAGGTGCTACTTTAAACAAACCTGTTTGACTTTCTCTAGTGGTACCTTAAATGACTTCATTTATTTGACTACTGTTGGTATTTTAAGTGTCTGTTGTGGAGCCGTTTAGTATTCATAGTTTGCGGTGTTAGGCTTTTGCCTCAGTAAAATAATAAATTACATTTTTGTTAGTAGTTTGCAAGTTATAACTTACCTACTAGTAAAACATATTTGAATAGAGAGTATATAAAATCATACTTAAATCCTATCTTTGTACGTTGAAATTAATTACACCTCATTATTCCATATAAGCTGATGTTTTTATCTTACCCATTTTAAACAGTATTTTAATTTATCTGTGTTCGATGAAACCATTGGTTTCTCTTTCACGGAATCTTTTGTGGGTGGCTAATGTGTTCGGACTGAACATTTGGGTTTCATGGCTTGCGTCCCGTTATCACAGAAGCTTATTCCACATTTTGGAACAGTGAGTGCCCTGTATCTTACTGTTCGGTCAGACAGTCGTAACCCAATAATTGGCGGCGGGTGCTGTTAAGTAACTGCCATTATTTTAGTTTATTAGCTCAAAATTGGACGTGTATGTGCTCAGATAAACCTTTTGTAATTTTGCACTAAGATTGTAAAAGAAATAAAAGAAAGATGCATAGTGTTTGAAAGGGCTTATGGATTGAGTACTGTGTGTTCTTATTTCTATTCCATATTGTAGTTTAAAATTATATCAAATATATAGGAAACTAATGCTGCAAGAGCAATAATTTGGCACATTAAATTGGAGCTAAATCTCAACACTTTAAAAAGTAAAAAGTGTCTTTCAGAATCACACTTAAATAGAGGTCGCTGTTTTTCAGTTTTCATATTGGCAGGAAAGAAGGTAGCAAGACGTTATAAAAATCAATGCTGCTAATATCATAGTACAGTTTGAAATATAGTAAATTACTGAGATGTGTGATTTAAAACTTGTTTTAATGTCTGTGATTTTTATTTGGTATATAGTTTTTGCTGTTTAACTTGAAGTGAATTGTGTGTTTCCAATCCTCCTCTCAAATCGAAAAAACAAACCTACCGAGATAAATGGTTCTTTCAAGTGGTTCCAAGTTTGTAACCAGAATGGTTCTTTCGAGTGTTCAAAAAGTAATCTTTTTTAAAAAAAAAGATAAACGTATCTGTTTGAACTCGGTGTGGCCAGATGGTTAGAGGTGCTCGATTTGCAATCTGAGGGTTGCGAGTTCACATCCCAGTTGTGGTGTTGTAATGGTACAATCAATCCCACTATTCGTTAGTAAAAGAGTAACCCAAAAGTTGACGGTAGGTGGTAAAGGCTAGCTGCCTTCCTTCTGGTTTTATACTCCTGAATTAAGGACGGCTAGTATAGATAGCTCGCGTGTAGTTTTGCGCGAAAATCCAAACAAACATAATATACGTGTTTCTAAAAACCAGGAACTTGCAGTCTTTTGAAAACACGTATCTTATCTTTTTTTCTTATTATGATGTTATTTCCTAATTTATGATGATTTTATAACCTTTTTGTTCTGAAATATACCCTGCTTTTTCCCAATATTATATAACATTATTTCCGAAATTTTCTTGTTTCGAAAGCTGATGTTCAAAAGAAAAGTCTTCACGCCCCAAAGAGATATCTCAGAATTTTCGAATATCTATGCTTCAAGCACGTGATAATTTTAGTTTTCAAAAGCTATTCAGAGTATAAGAGAAAACAATGTTTTCACAGATACACTTCGAAACTATTCACTTGTGATATATAAATATGTGACTGGTAACATGGCAGGCGCGAAAAATTCCACATGAGGCAGAACCGGCATTCTACCGTAAAACATACAGCTAGAACATAACTGCCTGGAGTTATTTCACGAAAAAAATAGTTTTGGAGGGAAGGGCATAGCGTTAGCACGGGCAGCGAAACCTATCGTGCCGGGCCTGGTTGCTAATTTCATGGAGGTTCGTCATACATTTCCCATTGTATGTTGCATAGTCTTGTTTAAAATGAATTGCTCGTTAACGATTTTTTTTTTCTGGTATCCTTAATATCAGTGTTTTTCTTGAATCTAATTCCTTGTATAGCCTACCATTCTGAGCAGAACTGAAAAAGAAAACAAAGGTTTCGTGAGAATTTTATTATTATTATATTTTTAATTCGACGCTTTTTTTCATTTTGATTTTTGACATATCTGTATTTTGAGTGATCGAAAGAACAAGAGGGAATCCTTAATAGCCATGACACATGAAATTATCTATGGCAGAATCACGGAAAATTAATCTATGAGACCTTTGTTTCCTTTTCTATTGGCCCAGCATGGGCAGGTGGGTTACGGCATTCGACTCCTAATCTGAAGGTTGCGGGTTCGAATCCCGGTCGCATCAAACATGCTCGCCCATTCAGCCGTGGGAGCGTTGTAATGTTACGGTCAATCCCCTTATTCGTTGTTAAAAGAGAAGCCCAAGAGTTGGTGGTGGGTGTTGATGACTAGCTGCTTTCCTCTATTCTTACCCTGCTAAATTAGGGACGGCTAGCGCAGAGAGCCCTTGTGTAGCTTTGTGCAAAATTAAACTCTGAATCCATGTTATTTCCTGATATATGTAAAACATTAAAAGGTTTTGTTTGTTTTGGAATTTCGCACAAAGCTACTCGAGGGCTATCTGTGCTAGCCGTCCCTAATTTAGCAGTGTAAGACGAGAGAGAAAACAGCTAGTCATCACCAACCGCCGCCAACTCTTGGGATACTCTTTTACCAAGGAAAAGTGGGATTGACTGTAACATTATACGCCCCCACGGCTGGGAGGGAGAGTATGTTTAGCGCGATGCGGGCGCGAACCCGCGACCCTCGGATTAGGAGTCGCACGCCTTACGCCCTTGGCCATGCCGGGCCAGAAACGAAGGAAACAAGATATTTTAATTGTACAGTATTTCGGTCATTTGTTTGAGCAGCTTTGTATTAAGTAATCTGTATTTGTGTACTTCAGTATCAATAAGTTTCATGTTCAACAAGATGAAACTTGTTATATGTATATATATATAAGTGTAAAACTAATACAAATATAAATGCACATACATGATGGAAGCGAGCGATCATAATTATAATTATTTACAGATGACGTTCTTCTAAAATCCAAAGCCGCTCCTTACCATCTTTGAACAAAAATGGTTTAGTGAGCGTGTATTTTTATAGCAAAGTCACATCGGGCTATCTGCTGAGTTCACCGAATCGAACACCTCATTTTACTGTCTTAAATCCGTAAACTTACCGCTGTACTAAAGGGAAACAGTTTATTCAGAAAGAGAAGAGTTTTGATTTTCTACAAAAATCATATTTATTGACTGTAAGACATTAAATTAATGTCAATTTTAAATCTTAAACAAGGAATAGGAATAACATGTAATTTGTTTTTGAAAAAGGTCATTAACATTTCTAAGAAACAACAATGAATTAAACGAGGGTTGTCCGATTATTTCGTAGCTGTACCTGAAAATAAAACGGGAATGTTTGATTTTTTATGATAAATATTAAATTTAACAATACATTTAATTTAACAAGCTTATTTTGTGTTTCGCGGAATTTGGAAGGAAAGAAGTGAGAAGTGTTAAAAGTTATGGAGGAGATCAAACTTCGTGTCGTGATAAAATATTTGGTTAAAAAGATGTTTTGTTTGTCTGTTTTTTTTTTATTTCGCTCAGATCTACTCGAAAGCTATCTGTGCTAGCCGTCCCTAATTTAGCAGTGTAAGACTAGATGGAAGGTAGCTAGTCATCACCACCCGCCGCCAACTCTTGGGCTACTCTTTTACCAACGAAAAGTGGGATTGACCGTCACATTATAATGCTCCTACGGCTGAAAGGGCGAGCATTTTTGGTCCGACCGAGATTCGAATCCTCGACCCTCAGCTTACGAGTCGAAACCTTTAACCCACCTGGTTATGCCGGATCTATGTTAAAAAAAACGATATTTCAAGAACTCCGCCAGGACATAGAAGCAACATTAGGAGAAGGTATTCCGGCATATTCAACAGTGGTAAGGTGAGTTTAAGCGCTGGACAATCATGTGAGGGTCAGGTCTGATATCGACATTGACCACGAAAGAAAATGTAGATCAAGTTCGTTAGATATAATAAAATTACCCCTCGAAAGTTTGCAAAGTTAGTGTGAATCGGTAAAACCACAGTAGCAAGAATTTTGAGTGATAGTTTGACCATGAGTAAGATTAAAATCAGATGGGTTCTAAAAATGTTGTAACCTGAGCAGAAACGGATTCGAGTTGCAGAAAGTCAATACCTACTCGAAAGAGTTATATGGATTCTTAAGTATGAATAAGACGTGGTTCCATCACCACTTCGACTCAGAGATAAAAACCCCAAAATGACAATGGAAACACCCAAATTCACTCATCCAAAAAACGCTCAAATCAGAATCATCTGCTGGGAAAGTCGAGGTATAAATGTTTTTATATGCCAAGTGAGTTTTATTATTTGATTATTTGGAAAGGGTTCATATCGTTACAAGAGATTACTATGTATCCTTAATCAACAGTTTAGGTCAAGAAATAAAAAAAACAGAAGAGGATTCTTAAAGAAAAGTGTGTTCTTTCATCAGGACAATGTCCATTTCACAAACTGTGTGTATCGTTGAATACTCCCTGTCCATGATGCCGGCTTCGAATTACGCAATTACACCTTAAAATCTTTCTGAAAGGTCAATATTTCGGAGTGGTGATAATGATATCGTACATATCGTCTGGTTGTAGATTGAGAACCAAGAAGAAGAGTTCTTTAAGAAGGGCATAATCGTCTTAGAGCACCGATGATGTAGGTGTGTAGACCCACCATAGATGAAAAATAAATCACGGCTGAACCAGTGTTTCTTTTCTTTATAGATAGGTTTACGAACTTGTTGGACACCTCTCGTATTTGTGATTGTTATACCAGTGTGCCATCATTATAATGGTCGAATTTTCTAAAAAGAAGTACACGCATGATAAATGGAAAGAAGTGTGCAGTACACTTAAATCGGCTATCAAAGTTAAATATCGTGAGTTATTGTAACCCCTTTAGCTGCTCTGATATCTCGAAATAAAAAAAAAGTATATATATATCACCTAAATAATAATACTTCCTTCGAATCATTTATAAGCGTGAAATAAATTGTGACGTAAAAGAAACAAAACGTTTAGGAATTCTTAAAATGATATACATATATTACTCAAACAGTATATTTATGTATATGCAAATTGTCAAAGCACGAGATGGTAAGTCCTAGCATCATTCACCGAAAGATTTGTTTTACCACGCGTTGCTACCGAAAACCATTACTCCCATAATCCATTACATCCAGTTACACATAACCCTCGTGCTATTGAAAGTGTTACTGGAACGCTGAAGAATGAAGTTGACCTAAACAGATGTGATATCGCTCTGAAGTAGATGACGGGCAGTTAGAATAAAATAGTTTTACATGTGTTTATGATACCGATTTTTTTCTGTAAATGTGCACTACTATATATGATATCAAAGATAAGGCATCTTGGCAGTCAGGCTGAGAAAACCGTAATGCAACAAGTATCAAAGCCATGTGTAGAGTAAACAATTAAATATAACAGCGATAATCCACAGCAGATGGTATGACCAATCAGAGAATGTATTGGGCTTCTACGTCATGAGTTTTCTTTCCGGTTTTTCTTAAATAATTGATCCGCTGTATAGTATCAAATAATAAATCCGGCGAAATAACATTATCTACATACATATATTAATTTAGGTTCCATATAGTAAATTAGAACGAACTCAATACCCAAGAAATATCATCGAAATGATTCACTGCTGAATAACTTTCACTACTTATGAAACTTAAATATGTCATGGAAATCACATTCATAAAAACCTGGAGCAAAACTGGCAGAGAAAACTATTTTATAAATTATGCAGAAATTATGAGAAATATCAACGTAGCTAAGTCATAATACATTCATAGTTTGAAAATCAGTTGCCGAGAAACATATAATATTATTCTGAATTTGGATAATATATTATTTATTTTACCAAAGCTTAACAAAAATACATTTTATATCTCAAGGAGACAATAATGTAAAGAAGCCTTCACTCTTTGTAAAATATTATTTAATGTATTATGTCCTCTTTGTTTCTTTGTTAGAAGACGTTTATGTTGTTATACTTAAATAATGCAACATCAGAAATTAATCGATGCAGGTATTTTTCCAACTTCAGAAAAAAAGTAAACTTTTATGACGCGTAGGACTACAACTTCGACTTTTATTTTTTTAAACAGAAGTGACTGTTAAATATTTTTTACCTCTGTTTGTTTGTTCGTTTGCAATTAAGCACAAAGCTATACAATGGGCTGTGTGTGCTCTGCCCACCACGGGTATCGAACTTCGGTTTTTAGCCACTGGGGGCCTTCCGGTGAGTCGACAGTAGCTTTACGGACTTACAACGCTAAAATCCAGGACTCGATTGATAGAAGTAGACAGCGTAGATACCCACTGTGGAGCTTTGTGATAAAAACAACAACTATATATTTCTTTCGTTTCTTCTTATCATCTGGAACTATTTTTTCAAAGATTAAGAACTGAAATAATGAACCTATTCGGTACTGATGCTTGCAGTGTCCGTGCGAATCGCCGTAAAATAACTTATCTCGCACTCGTAATTCAGGAATGGATTGAAGGGATGAGGAAAGATCATTCCGACCGAAATGAACTCAGACTAGTCTGACAAGTTTCTTCACACTTAAAGCGTGTAAGTATTTGGAATTTTATTATTTCAAAAACGAAGACGTAAAATGTAATTATCACAACTGCGAAGCTACGTGTGTATATTGTGCTATTATTGTACGCGTTCTTCTGAAGACGAATATGTATTGTTCAGGATATTTTTTGCTATCAATTGATAGTTGACCATTAATATGGGAAAATTCAAAGTAATTAAAAAAAGGTACTTTATATAGCATAGCTAGGCAAATAATCATAATAATCAAATTACTTTAAGTGTTAATGATTCATTAATTACTACTAAATGAAGAGTATGTTTAATTGATAATAATTCGTATTTAATTATTATAGTTCCTTTCAAAACTTGTAGTGCACGCTGAAGGGTTTTACACATTGTGATGAAAGATATGAAAAGCGACCTTTTTACCCCAGATAAATGTAAAAGAATATATTTTTATATGAACCAATGTTTCGTTTCGCCTTTGCTTCTTCTTAAGGGTCAATAGGCATGATATATTATATTAACCCTGAAGAGCCACAAGGTGAAACGTTGTTTTGAATAAAAAAATATTATTTTATATTTATCTGAAGTGTAGAGATAATTTTTTTCTTAACATTTATCATTATAGGTCCTTATATTACCGTATTTATTTTAACATGGGGGAAGTTAGTAAAATACCTATACTCCAGATCGTAGTGACAGCAAATACTGTGTACAGAAACACAAACACTATCGGTAAGTTCACTGTCACTGTCTGCCATATTTTGTTTAATCTTTTGCCATACGATAGTATTGGTAAATAGGCCTACTAAAATCATTTAATGAACATATTTGTCTAGAATAGTACATAAATTATGCAAACATTATTAAAACTTTTCATTGATGATAGGTCAGTTGAAGAAAGTTATGACATTCCAGTGCAGAATAGACAAACGGAAGAGTCACGAGAAAAGATGCAGGAGTCATCATACACAAGAGTCAAGAATCCATCAGCTGTAATAGATGGCTGCCTGAGCCAATGTTTAATTAATGAGCGCTGTGTACGATCACCACACATAAATTCACCACAAAGTGAAATTGTTAAGAAAAAGCAAAAACAGTGCTTGCAAAAGAAGTTCTTTGCAAACAGTCGCTGGTTGCACTATGTGTCTCGTAATGATACCATACTCTACCATCTCTGCCACGGTGCTTCTGAAAAGAACAAGTTTCTGAAAACCTCAACAACTGAACTAGCACTGGCTTCAGTTATTAAAAGCATCAAAGGGTTTACTTAAAAAGCCATTAGAAGAGTACCTTATACGAATTCGCTATCACTTTGCTTGATTGTAGTGCAGTGGGCGGGATGCCAGTTGTCGAAGAACATGAAAAAAAATCATTGGGCATCAGGACGTACAACTTGAAAAAAAAAAGAAGAAAAATACAAGTTCAGACATTCAGAAGGAATTCCTACAAATCTTGGATCATCAAGTTCTTCGTGACGTACTCTTCGACGGGCATAAAACATTCGCCTGGCAGAGTATAAGTCATTGTTTAATTTCTGTAGTGCATAATAGGGTACAAAAGACATTTTAATACTAGAAATAAATGACCTCAAAACACCAAAACCTGTTGCTATTATAATACGTATTTTAGTGAAACGTTTTTTGAAGAAACTGTAAAGCGAACTATTAATTGTCCGCTAAAGAAATAACAATAAAATTTGGCATTTTAAGGTTTTTTTTATTTATAATACTAGAGTATCAGGCTTGATAGATGACTCGTAATCCGAGGGTCGTGGGTTCGAATCCCCGTCGCATCAAGCATGCTCGCCCTTTCAGCCATGGGAGCGTTATAATGTACGATCAATCCCACTACTCGTTGGTGGTTATGACTAGCTTCCTTACGCTGCTAAATTTGCTCGAAATTCAAAAACAAACAAAAACATGACAAACCCAGTATGGAACAAATGTCATCACTGTACGGTAAGTCGAACGTTTCAGGCTTAAGAAGCTTTTCTACGTTTTCGCATGATCTTCATCAATTCGTCTCAGTTTATTCTATGAGATTTTTTTCTTTGTGAGACCATTGCTACGACCGTGTTATTTAGATGATCAGAAAACAGAATGGTATGGAAACGGAAGTATTGAAGATTGGATAAATTCCACATACACAAATTTCTATGGCCGCGTTATAAATCTTACGTGCCAGGATAACTTTAAATAAGTTCACATCATGAGAAATGCACTGGACACAGCATATGAAATGAAAAAACTGGTAAAATACAGCCACTTCAAAGAGATAAAAAGGTGGATCTAGCATCAGGATTATACATTCTACAAGATGGACTGAAAGAGATGGTTTCATTGGTCGCATCATCCATCAATAAGTTTTATAGACACGGAAATTACAATGAGAGCTCAAATAGCTTAGGATAAAGTGCAGGAATTCGATTTCTTGTATGTTTTGTATGTTGTTTACGTCACAGATTAGTTCATGAGACCATGTGACATTTTTAACAAGGCTTTGCAACTGTTGGTCAAGATCTTGCAAAGTTCATTGTGCAAAAACTTTTCTAGATGAGATATTAGTTTAATGATCTGTAAGAAGAAGCCAAAAAGAAAGTTAACTTTTGCAACATTGGTAAACTACAATTTTCAAAAAAAAAAGTAGAGTGAAAAGAGAGCTTGAAGGCAGGTTTGTGTAGCCATGTTATATGATATACACGAACCTGGAAAACTCGTTGATCAAAGAGGCAATGAAACAAGACTACGAAATAAATTCAGTAGTTTTGGAAACTATGTAATTGAATTTAACAGAAAGATCAGTCAGAAAGATTTAGTTTCACTTCCAGATAAATATAATTTTGGAAGCAGCAGTATAGAAGAACAAACCGCAAATCCACAAACATGACTTCCTCAGTTAGAATATGCAGGGAAGAGAAGGCTCAGCTGATATCAATGTTAGGGATGTAACTAACTAGTCTCAACATTTAAAGAAACCCTCAGTTTTCCTGTAAACACCACTCCTACAAGTGCACGTTTTGTTGACAGATTCAAAGCATTGTCCACGGTACAAAATATACTCAGATTTCCCTCAGATCTACTCGAGGGCTATCTGCGTTAGCCGTCTCTAATTTAGCAGTGTAAGACTAAAGGGAAGGCAGCTAGTTATCACCACCCACCGCCAACTCTTGGGCTACTCTTTTACCAACGAATAGTGGGATTGATCGTAACATTATAACGCCTCCATGGCTGAAAGAGCGAGCCTGTTTGATGTGACCGGGAGTCGAACGCCTTAATACGCTTGGCCATGCCGGGCCCTTAGAAAGCGACTGTATCAGTTGGAATATTCACATTAATTTGTTCCGCAGTTCTGGCTTAAGGCGGTTTTCTAAAACGTGACCCAAATACAAAATTGTCATCTGTACATCTTTATTAATTAAACATTTGTATCATGTCAACTTTTGTTTGTTTGTTTGGCCGTCCTAAATGAGGAATTATTATTCAACCTGTATTCAAGTCAATTTATTATGCATTACTTATTGATTAATTTTGCAACAAATATGTATTACAGGTTGGATGATAATATATACTGATTGACTATAATTGATCCATCTTTATATTTTTCAACTAATTGTGTATTAGTAACGGACTCGTGTTTAACTTCAACAAGCGTATATTATTTAGCCAGTTTTTGGCCTTGCCAGGTGATTATGTATTATTTATTAACCTTCATTAATGTATAAATAATTATGTACTTTACTGTTTGATCTTTCTTGAGTCTCAATTCGTGTATTATTTACCGAAATATATTTAATTAGAGTAAATAGGTATTATCTATTAACTTGCGTTTGCTCAAGAAATCGTGTAGTATTGGTTTTTACCTTAATTATCTTTACTGATGGTACATTATTGACTAAGTTTTATTCAGTTCTACTAAGTTTGTAATATTGTTTCTCTTTTGTTTAAGTCTTAAGTTTTTGAATTTTGCGCAAAGCTAATCAAGGGCTATCTGCTCCTATTTAGAGGAAATCACGATTGACAAACAAAGAATAGAAGATTAATGATTCTGTCTCTCAGTTTGGAATTCTGATTTTTTTTCATTTTTAAAATATGTTTTATCAATTAACGCTTTTTTTCCGTGTATTTCAGGAATTTGTTTTTGTAATGTTTATCAAATGTTACTGTTTGAAATACCTTGTCTAGTTACTAATACTGATTACTAACACTTACACAACCGAATAAAAAATGTAATAGATAATTATTCTTAAGATAATGTTATAATACGTAATTATGACATTACCGTAAGAACAATTATTTTTTACATTTTTAATTCGGTTGTGTAAGTGTTAGTAATTAGTATTAGTAACGAGATAATAAGGTATTTCAAATAGTAGAGTGATAACGACAATAAACAAACAAATACGTATTCGTCTCTCAGTACATTGAGTCGCTTTCAATAAATGTATCTGAAGAGAGAAAATTTGGATTACTGGAGATTAGTAAAACAAGATATGGAAATGTCTGATATAGTGGATTGTATGTATGAAAAAAGAAAAACAGATCAATATCAAACTTAGAAAGGCAGAGGATTAGAAGTAAAATTATGAATAGGTGTCTAAGTTTGATTTTGCTAAGCGCAAAGTTTCATAATGGGCTATCCGCGCTTTGCCCAGCGGGTAGTTTACACCGATTTTTAGTGTTGTAAGCCTGCAGTCTCACCGGTGAGCCACTAAGTGAAAATAATGTTGTGACCTGGTAATTAAAAACACTGAAGAAATTTAGATAATAGTCGTCAATTTAAAGATATTTGAAAACCAGATAGTAATATAAAATATGACAAATTATATCGAGGGACATTATAATAGAAAATACGAATCCTCTGATAGATTATTTACGCAGGAAATTCATAATGAGTACACTGAAATGGGCAGCACTGCTTGTTGTAGAAAGACCACTCGCATGTTTTTTCACGTGTTTGTTACAGTTTGATTTTTTATGTTTACGATATTGTATTTCGTAGCTCATTACGTTATTATCCATATCAACCTATGTACCCCTCAAACTGGTGCGGTCTCCTCTTTCAGACTTTGGATTTTTATCAGAAATCAGGTTGACAAGATGAAAAATTGTAGCCTACGATAACAACACGAAAGTGACCGACAAATTTTTTTAAATAAATTGTTAGTCCTGCCTTGAAATTTTTACGGCATAAAGTTTATTGGGGTTAAAATAGATTTAGATAATTTAGTTTCCAATTATAATAAATATTTAATTTTTGAAATAACTGCTTTCTATATATATATATATATATATATATCAATAAATTGTGTGTATTGTTATACATACCTAATTTACTATACTCACCCAATATTGAGTTATGCCAATCAACGATATTAGGTTAGGTAATATATGTCGTTCACGTATTCTATGAAAAATTAGTCGAGCTGTTTGTTTGTTTGTTTTGGAATTTCGCATAAAGCTACTCGAGGGCTATCTGTGCTAGCCGTCCCTAATTTAGCAGTGTAAGACTAGAGGGAAGGCAGCTAGTCATCACCACCCACCGCCAACTCTTGGGCTACTCGTTTACCAACGAATAGTGGGATTGACCGTAACATTATACACCCCCACGGCTGGGAGGGCGAGCATGTTTAGCGCGACCCGGAGGCGAACCCGCGACCCTCGGATTACGAGCGCACGCCTTAACGCGCTCGGCCATGCCAGGCTGAGTCGAGCTACACGTGATTTACAGAAGTGATTTAATCACAACATTAAAAAGAGATGGACGTGAATACCTTCACCTTGCAGGTATATATATATAAAATAACCTACGTCGTCTATTAGGGCTAGACGCCCGGCATGGCCAGATGGTTCGGGCGTTTTACTCGCAATATGAAGGTGTGAGTTCGAGTCCTTGTTTCACCAAAACGTGCTTGACCTTTCAGCTGTGGAGGGCGTTATAAAATACCTATCAATCCCACTATTCGTTGGTAAAAGAGTAGCCCAAGAGTTGGCGGTGGTGGTGATGATTAGCTGCCTTTCCTCTAGTTTTACACTACTAAATTAGGGGCGTCTAGCGCAGATAGCCTTCGTTTAGCTTTACGCGAAATTCAAAAACAAACAAAAACCACACCAGACCTATTAGCGCTAAAAATATTTCGTTGCGACTTAAGATGATACGTTCATCAACTCATCTGAAAATTACAAAATTCACTTTGACAGTATAAATTAGAGCATATATATATATATATATATATATATACACACACACACATTAAAAACATTATCTATATCGTAATGCACAAATCAAATCCACTTATCAAATCAAAACAACTTGTACAAAACGCTTGACCAAACTTTCAAGTCACATACATGATAGATTTGTATATAACAGTAAATAAAGTTGTATTTGTATTCATATTGTGAACAGCTTAGATTTGCTTATTGTTAACTAAAATATGCATGTTGAACATGTACTAAAACACAATTAAACTACAAGTACGTGTAACGCTGAAGTACTAAATATAAGTCATGCATTTAGAGATTTTAAAGCAATGTGTGAATGTTTTTAAGATATCTACAGCTTTTACTCACATTAAAAATGAAGACTCATAACGCCAAAAATCGAGTTTCGATACCTGCTGTCACAGCCCAGCTAACTTCTTGAGTAGCATTAAGTTTGACAACAAACAAACTCCCTTTTGGGGCTAATTAAAAAAACTGGCTTAACCACCCCCTCCTTCTCTAACCTCGTAAATCATGCACCCTTAACAGGTTATTAAAGTCAAAACGCGACCATGTTTCCTTTCTATAACTTGACGTCATTTGTAGTTTTAAAAAGAAAAAGATAACAATAAAAGTATATAAATAAATATTATTTACACGTACCGAACTTACAGGTTTTTCCTACTACAGATTTATATATGAAAATTAAATGCTCTAATGTGTAACATATACAAAAAAGAAAAACAGCAACCAACTTTAAGGTTTTATAACTGTTGCAGAAACAGAGTTTCTCTGCAGTTGATTTAAACTGAATTGTAATTTTTCGATTTGGGTTTGTTTGGGTTCTAAAAGTAGAATAATAAAACGTCACAGTGTGCGTCATGAGGCTCTTGAAGATGTCAGTTTCTACGTAATATTTTTTTGAAGTTATTCTGAGGGTCTAGGCACTTTAATACTTTTATCGTGGGTTAATTGCGCTTTATAAGAACGATGTTTCAGGTCTCGTGGAACTGCTTCCTCAATCGCCGAGTATGTATCTTTCGTTTCTCACGTGCAGAGTATTTTTCTAAGAGTTTTTCTTCTTTAATTACTCTTCATCTTACCAATGTGAGGAGAGCTGCTTGGCTCTCGTGATTTGTATCAAATTATTTTATGCACAGTTGACTGGAATAGCGCGGTCACTTTATGGGTGGACGGGTTCTTAAGCATCTAGTTTAAGAATTACGACATTCTAAAATGTGGTAGTCTTACCAGTGGGGAAATGCTGTTTTTACACCATCTTATTGGTGCGCTGAGCCTCCGTTGTCAATACTATTCACGATGTTGTGCCTTGGGCCTTACAACTTGAGAATCTAGTTTTAGAATTACGACAGTAGCAGTAGTAGTCTTGCCAGTGGTGGAATGCTGTTTTACACCATCATATTGGTGCACTGAACCTCCGTTGTCAATACTATTCACTATGTTGCGCCTTGGGCCTTACACCTCTTTACTATGTCCTTATAAGAATAATATTTCATCGGAAAGGGCTTTGACAGATTCTCAAGTCATAAGACCACCCTCTATTGAATAGTGAGGAATTCACCTTAAACCAAATACATACGTGTTAAATATCTCGAGCGTGGCAGCACTGACGCACCTGAGCTCGACATACTACTGCATTACAACACGCAAATCATTCTCGTAAAGTACAATTAACTCTATGGAGTTCTTCAGTAAACATTTGCTATTGTGTAGGGTTAGCCTTTTTATAATTTTTTTTCATAAAACTATTATTGATTGTTATTCTTTTGTTGTTTTGAATTAAGCACAAAGCTACACAATGGGTTATCTATGCTCTGCCCACCACGGGTATCGAAACCCGGATTTTAGCGTGTAAGTCCGCAGACATACCGCTGAGCCACTGGGGGGCAATTGTTTATTCAGTTGTATTAAATATATTTGTCTACTGGATGAAAAATGAATTCAGTAGAACTATTACACAAAAAGTAACTATGTGTATAGCTATCACTCATTCTTCGATTTCACTGAAATTCTATGTACTGGTTACAATCTGGGTTTGGAATATTGTTTCAACACAATCCTCTTCTTGTTGAAGATTATCATTACTTTCGTAAGATATTAAATCTATTATAGTTATTTTGAAAAGAACGTTTAAACTACAAGAAACGTATATCTCTAAAAGTTTTTCCCAGGAAATCATTGAAATATCAAAAAAGTAGCACTTTTTGGAAAACGTTTTGGAAACTCTGTATCACCTACGAAGAAACTATAGTTTAAACTGTTCTCTTTAGTGTTTTTACCCTATTGCAATTTAGTATCAAATATCTACTAGAATACAATGTTCTATGAAACATCTTGCTTTTTTATTGTTATTGCTGAAAGTTTTGAATACAGCCATTGCTCTGGTGTGTTTATCTAAGTAACTCCTTTCATATAGTGATTGTATCAATTACGTGAAAGTAAATTGTATAATTACATTGTATATTATTTTAAGGCTATTTTGAAAAAAACTCTGAATTGCAATTGAAAAGAATTTCAAAAACGGTAAACTGTCTCAATATATCATTGGATTTTGGATCATTTTATATTATCAATTCATGGTTTGTATTTTGTGAGAAAGAACTCTTAAGAAATGAAACTAGAAATGGATTTATGTCACAGATTTCAAATCCATCATAATTGCTTAGAATGACTGTAAAAATAGTTAGACATTTTATCAAGGGGTGGCAGCACGAGCAAGAAGAGTAGTGCTTGAATGTATTGATTCAGTAAAGTGCGCACATTCCAAGAATAAATGAAGGTCACCGCCAAGCTGACGACTGCTACCTCTGCAGTGAAAGAGCAGGAAGCAAATAAGTGGAGTAGAATTCGTTGCGCTGTATGAATACAACAAAAAAGTGTACACACAGATGAAGCTAGGTTATATTATATGCCATAATAATAAATAAAAGTGCACATTTTTTCTTTAATTAGGTGCAACGCTTGGTAAGAAGAAAATAAAAATATTATTGTTAGATTTTTTTCGAATTGTTAAACATTCTTGCACGTTTTTGTTTGTTTCGAAATTAACCACAAAGCCATACAACGGACTCTCTGTGCTCTGTCCACCACGGGTGTCGAAACCCGGTTTCTAGTGGTGTTATTTTGCAGACATTCCGCTGTGTCACTTTAGGGGTCGTGTATGTTTTAGTCATTCAATGTCTTTAACAGATAAAAATAAGGAATTGAACCCTTTCGACATATTTTTCAAATAATGTTTGTTTTGGAATTTCGTACAAAACTACTCGAGGGCTATCTGTGCTAGCCGTCCCTAATTTAGCAGTGTAAGACTAGAGGGAAGGCAGCTAGTCATCACCACCCACCACCAACTCTTGGGCTACTCTCTTACCAACGAAAAGTGGGATTGACCGTAACATTATAACGCCCCCACGATTGGAAGGGCGAGCATGTTTGGCGCGAACTCGCGACCCTCGGATTACGAGTCGCGTGTCTAACACGTTTGGCCATGCCGGGCCATTTTTCATATAAAATAACCTACGTCGTCTATTAGGGCTAGACGGCCGGCATGGTCAGATGGTTCGGGCGTTTTACTCGCAATCTGAAGGTGTGAGTTCGAGTCCTTGTTTCACCAAAACGTGCTTGACCTTTCAGCTGTGGAGGGCGTTATAAAATACCTATCAATCCCACTATTCGTTGGTAAAAGAGTAGCCCAAGAGTTGGCGGTGGTGGTGATGATTAGCTGCCTTTCCTCTAGTTTTACACTACTAAATTAGGGGCGTCTAGCGCAGATAGCCTTCGTTTAGCTTTACGCGAAATTCAAAAACAAACAAAAACCACACCAGACCTATTAGCGCTAAAAATATTTCGTTGCGACTTAAGATGATACGTTCATCAACTCATCTGAAAATTACAAAATTCACTTTGACAGTATAAATTAGAGCATCTTTAATTTAGCTTCGAAGATACACAACAAAAAATGTTAGTATGACGTTGCGGAGGTAAAAGCACATTATTGATTAAAGATTACATTATCTAACATAGAACCTAGTTTAATGTCAGTTTCAATTTAAAAGTGTTATTAAATTAAAACGTACATTATTAACCAATTAATTTAGTTTGATGTCCGTAAAGACTAAAAGTGTCTTTCGTTTCGAAGTTACATTATCTAACAAAGAATTTGTTTGAAGTCTAATTAAGATCTACAAGTGTTATTAAACTAAAACGTGGTTACTAACAACAATAAATACATAAATGCTGAACGTTTGTTAAAATAATGTTAGTGGTAGGAAATGGTTGTTGTAAAATCAGTTGAAAACTGAGGATGGATATGACTGCTGAAAAATACTGTTACAGACTATGTATGTACTTTTTGAGAAGGTAACCATGAATTTCCGAAACGTGTAAAGTAGTTATATTAAGAATAATATTTTAATTCGTACAGTATAACATTGTTTTCATGCTTTAGATAGATTTACTGGACAAAAAATAAAACTATTTATTTAGATAGAGAGATAAATGATTATTTAAATATACATTTTTAGACTGTTTAGCTTTTTATATAAATATATACAAGTAACTCATTAATCAGAATATAAATGTTTCGGGAACATGTTTCATATGCTATAGAAAACTAATGACTCTAACATTAGCTAAACCCAAATTACCTTACATGAAGTGTTTTTTGATTATTTTCTAGCGCCAAGCTACACTATGGACTGCTTGTTCTGACAATTGGTGATAATGGAGCCCCAAATTTTACTATTCTAAGTCTGGAAAGTTATTACTGACCTACTCGGGAACAACGTAACGTATAAATAACTGTAACAAAGTAGTTACTATATAATGAAAAATGTGTTATATGAAAGTAGTTAGGACGCATCAAACAGTTAGTTTGTTTCTTGTTAGGCACAAAGCTAAACAATGGGCTACCAAAACTATGCTATGCCCATCATCAGTTTTTAGTGTTCTAACTCCTCTATATGCTCCTGGTAGCCAGACAAATAAGATGTTTAAAATTTTTTATCGTAATAATTAAGTTTGCTTTATATCATACTGGGTTTAAGTAACTATAGTTGCTGATGCGACAGCTTATGTTACTGTTTAACTATCAAGTACCTTAAACAGTGAATTTTTATTATTTTGTCAAACTTTCGGAGTATACGTTCATTGTTTTTAGTTCTGCATATAAAGGTTATATTTTTAAGAATTCCAATAAACTATTCTACCACTGCAGTATATAGTTTAAACTTCTGCAACTGTGATTTTTTACTGCGATTTAGTTAGTTTGCTTTTTTTGTTACTGAGATTTCAATCAGTACGCAGGTTGTGTTAGTGTTAGACTATGAATCCCAGAATTCACGACTCCTGAATCATTTACACACACAAATTTTGCTTTGCACCATATGTACTGCATATGAGTGCCAACCAAATTAAATTTCCTTGTTTCATTAGAGTAGCATAAGGGTTGATGGTGGGTGTTTTTGACTGTCTGCCTTCCCTCTACTTTATCAACTCAATGCTAAGTTCGAGAAACGTAGAAAGTTTTTATGTAACTTTGGGCAAAACTTTGAAATAATCAGAAATCAATCACTTTGTGCACCAAATTATATTTTTGGAAATTTTATTTTGTCTGGAAAAGAAATATGATTTATCATACTATTCTGAAGTTGCACAAAATAAAAAAAGTCTTTAAAAACCTGTGTATACACGGTAATAAATCATTTAATATTCATTTTGCATTTTCTACTGTTCTAATTGTCTTCTAAGATTTGAGAAGATACTGCACAACAAAGCCTGTCTATTCATTATCTATCATAAGGTTCAACCTTCTACAACAGTAGCAAATTAACAAGTTTAGATTTTATGCAAGGAAAGTTAAAAACATAAACACACCCATTCTTATCCAAGCACTTTATTCATCTTTATTGGGAAGCGTTTGATAGGCAAGAGAACAATAAATCATGACGAAGGCTGCTTGATGCATTTCAGAGCATTAAGTAGATAATGACAAAACATACAGATAACTCTAAAAAAACGTGCCTGTCAGAAAATATCTTTATTTATGGAAAAAGAAGTTAAAAACACGTTTTGAAATACTATGTCGTTTTAATGCAAAGCCACAAAATTCGTTATCTGTGTTCTATTCATTGCGAATATCGAAGTTTGGATTTTTACCCTACAAGTCTGTAAACTTACCGCTGAACCTTTTGTTAGGTTTACATAAGAACTGTTGGTGCTGGGTAAGCCTAGTTAATGGAAGTTTTTTTGAAAGTGTTTTAAACACATTTGTCTACTTGTACATTGACAAATGACAAAAGTAGTGAAGGATCTAAGATTTGCAATTAAAACCACATTAGTTTGCAAATGTTTCTTTTTAAAAAAGTTTAAAAAGTGCGAATAAGTTTACTGAAAATATGAATTACTTTTATATAAAACTGAGTTTATATGGTTTAACTTGCTAAAGAGTGATCCCTTCCCTCTTAGCTAAGCGACAACCCTAGGGGGCTTTTATCGTTTAAAAAACGAGATTCGATACTCGTATTTTTGCACAAAGCCAAACGATGGGGTATCAAAATTGCGCTGTGCCCGCCATGGGTTTGGAACATTAACTGTAAGTGATAAAACTCCAGTCAGCACGCACTAGATTGTCATTGTCAAGTATAGCTACAAAAACAACTTAGATGTTGTGCTGAGCAATAAGCCTGCAGGCTTTTACCGTTCAAGAAACGAGATTCGATAC
The DNA here is from genome assembly GCA_011833715.1 of Carcinoscorpius rotundicauda. Taxonomy (NCBI): domain Eukaryota; kingdom Metazoa; phylum Arthropoda; class Merostomata; order Xiphosura; family Limulidae; genus Carcinoscorpius; species Carcinoscorpius rotundicauda. The sequence continues at coordinate 38,194,490 of CM022395.1, read as the reverse complement.
TCGCAGTGGGCTCAGCACGGATAACTGGCTAACTGTGTAGCTTTTTGATAAATAAACAAACTATTAAAGTGTAAGCTGTCATCGAGATTACAAAGAATGTGAAGTGCGACCGCTATTTATGCAACTCACTTAGCCCAATCTTCCAACTGTTATATATCATGTTTATCATTTGTGTTCGAGAGATAAATTCTACATCTTCTCAGATGGGCTGGATTGTGTATCCAGAGTATATCTGAAGCGCTATTTATATTTATCTATTAATTAAAAAAAATTGAAATATGGGCACACAGTCTGTTTAGTGTTTTAAATTTAGTGTTTTTTTGTTATGTTGTTCGTTTGTTTGTTGTTGTTTTTGTAGAATTTATCTACAGATTAAACCATTAAACATGATAATAGCTTACTGATAATTTCTGGTTAAGACCAAGCAAACACCATACATCATAATTTGTAAAGGACTAAAACGTAATAATTCAGAAATAATTAAAATCAGTAATAGATAAGCCCCCCAGTGGCTCAGCGGTATGTCTGCGGACTTACACGCTAAAATCCGGGTTTCGATACCCGTGGTGAGCAGAGCACAGATAGCCCATTGAGTAGCCTTGTGCTTAATTAAAAAAAAAAGTAATAGATAAAATTTGTTCATTTATCATATCTTACAAGGTTCGGTCAGTTAAAATTTAATTCTGTGTTACATCCACATGTTAATAGTGTAAACTAATTCTCCTAATTGTGAAAATTAATAATGATAATAATTAACATTATTTTAATCGTGAGCTCGAGACTGAAGTGATTAGTCTTCTCGCATTCTATTTGACTATAATTAACCTTTGCCTTGTAATTCAAGTTGGTTAATTTTCTTTGATACACATTCTCATACAGATAGTTAATTATATAGATATTTACTATCTTGAGTTGTGTAAAAATTTAAGCATTCGTCAGCGGGCTTGTATTAAGAGAAAACCGTTGTTTGGAAGGACAAGATATGTACTGAACGATCTTTGATTTTATTTTGAATTCGCTTTAATCGTTTCTCTGTTCATACCCCCAGTCTGATGTTTGGCTAATTAATAAAAATAATAATTTTTATATCTAAATAACTTTCAATATAAGCTCTGTAAATAAAAATACATTCGGTAATGTTTATGTGGAAAAGTATATTAGCTTTATTGGTATACGAAACGTTTGCTTGAATGAAACATTACCTTTACATACCAAAAATATATAATGTGCTCGTGCGCTTGTTACGTAAATCTATAGTTAGCTAAGTATATATAGGTACCCGTGAAATATTGCTAACCCGTTTAAGTTGATAAAGATGTGTTTGTGACAACCTCTAGCCAACATTATTTCAAAACTGGTTTATAGTATCACACGTACATCTTTTAGTTAGCTAAAAATACCGCACACACACCTTTATTTACTTAACTTATTGTCTGCTTATATTGCTTGTATACTTTTATCCACTAAAGCTGACTACACTTTTATTCATGCAAGCTGAAGTTTTCCAGTAGCACAGCGGTATCTACGGACTAACAATGCTAGAAACCAGGTTTCAATACCCGCGGTTGGCAAAGCACAGATAGCCCATTGTGTAGCTTTGTGCTTAATTTTAAACAAATTTAAACTGACTTTAGCCATTTCAAAACTTTCTCGTAGTATCCAAGTACATTTTTATACACTAAATTTAAAGCTGGCTACCAGCAAATGAAAGAAAATATTCGGCCCGGAACATAAATTTTTAAGAGTTTTTACAAGTTATATCGTATGACGTAGAAGTTGTTTAATGCACGTTCTATTAAATAAATAGTTTAGCGACTGTGATGTTAGATAGCGAACTTAGAGCTCACGTAATTGAAAACGGAATTTCTTTACAACGTAACAATATAGTCATAAAAATCTATTGTACTTACATGTTACTCATGGAGTAAGTAGCCTGTGTTTTGTTGCAACTAATGGATATGCTAAAACTTAGATTATGGAGTTGTGAACATCACAAGCTGTGTTTCGTTATTTCAAAGAATGAAGATCTTGAAGGCTTGTGATGAGTTTCTGAATACAATGTATTCACTTTCTCACTGTCAGGGATTTAATATGAATTTTACCCTTTTTTTCCTAAGCGTATACTCTTGAACAAAGAAAGGTTACTGCATTGCGTTGCGTCATTTATTTTTAACGGACCTTAGTTGTGATCTGCAGGTTATTTGTGGTTATTCCTTACGATGAATCATACATCAGGACATCACGAATGCAGTATTTTATGTCCTGAAACAATTTAATAACTTGGCTTCTATTATAGCCATATTTAATGTTAAATTGCCAATATAAGAAATTATTTAAAAAGTAATTTCGTTTATAATTTTATATATTTTATAAAATATCACGAAATCAAAAACAACATCAGAGTGACGTTGTGCAGATTTAAATTAATTATTCTCTTTATATTTTGTCACTCACCACTTGCCACATAGTTATCAAAATTTACATAATAATTTGCGTTTTCCTGTGAAAACAGCTTAAATGATGTAAACTAGAAAGAAAAAACAAGCAACAAACCTGTTTCTATGATCAGAATACTTCAAAATTTGCTTTACCAGTTAAAAAATAATGAAAAAAGTTCAGTGGGTTTGGACGAATTACACAAGTTTTTCACATAATTTGTGCTTTCGTTAATTCAAATATTATGTCTGCGTTGTAAATCAATGTCAAAATTGGAAACAGAGGATTAAAAGTCGTGTTACGAACCTGAAGACAGAACTTTCCTTTATATCAGAATCTTGATAAACAGATAGGACTGATATGTTGTTTTGGACACGAAAAGTTAGACATAGATATCTGGACTTAGTAGTCCATAGTGAGCAGCAACCCCATCCAACTCTTGGGTTACTCTAATCGACTTGAGGTATTTGAGCCACTCTTCTTACACACAACGGTTCCAAACTGCGGTATACGATTTTGTCGCAAAGGGACAAAAACTGTAAAACCCTTGGAATAGTAGTCCAAGAGGGTCACAGTTCGGCCATATTAGACTGATAAATAGAAAGTATTAGAGAGACAACATGAATCGAACATTCAAAATCAACCCTCAAATACTAATAGAATTGATTTTAGTTTTATTTAGATATATTGATCCGAACGCATAGAATGAAATTAGTCGTGATGAAACAAAGTAAAACTTCTACAACAAAGAAAAAAAAACTATACAAAGGTTATTTAAAGGTGAAGCAAAACAATGAAATACTGTTTATAATAGTTTATTTGTAACAATTCGCCTTAATAACATAGTTTCGTAACATAAAATATAAATTGCAAACTGCGTTAGTTTAGCTATGCCATCATGGTAATATTCAAAAATATACCCTTATTATTATTATTTTCTTATGACGATGCTGTTTTTCGGAAACTTCGTCCGAGAATTTCAATTTTAATTTGCTTAATCTGGTTAAAAGTATCTTAACAAGAAGCACTTGTTACATTAACTGTAAGTGATAAGACCTCAGTCAGCACGCACTAGATTGTCATTGTCAGGCGTACTATAGCTTCAAAGACAGTTTAGTTATTGTGATATTTTGCAATATTACCAGATTAAAGACGACATGAACAGAGTCGTCCAAAACGTACAATAAGTGTTGTAGACGTTTTATTGACTTGTATTTCAAACGAACACACGATATAAAAGTTTCTCAACAAGAATGACACAGTTTCATTTTGGTAACTGCACTACATGTCGTTCAAAAATTGTTGATATAACAGCGTGAGCTTCCTGTCAATACCCCGAGTTTGCTGTTCTTCAAGAATATTTTGGTTTTTAACTTTGTGCTTTCTCGCAATCCTCACTAGTTTTCCAGAGCTGAACAGTTGCTACTTTGTTGAATAATATCAACAAACATTTAGTTTAAGAACTAATTGGACGTTTTCTAGCATGGCTTAATGTCGTATCTTAGCGTACTCACAACTTCATACGTGAGTACGTTTTTCACAAATTTTGGTTGCGTACGTGATCCAATCAAAACTCAGGCTTACACATTTAGGGGCCTTTCTCACAATGAACGACCTGGCCCGGATCAATAATTAACTTGCTGGATTGTGTAGCTGAGGTTCTGTTGCTCATGTCCTACTACCACACACACACAATTATAGTAATAATAATACTCCACGGTTTTGGACTCTGAGTGCGTTATGAGAGTGATGGTAACATCTCACTATTCGGTCTGACAAGAGCTGGTCATCGGTAGAGTTCATTAGCTGTCTTCCCTCTAGTCTATAACTACAAAGGTAAAAATTTAAGAGTTATTTAAGTCGGAGATAAGCAATGCTTATTATATACATTTTCAATCAACTTTTATGTTTGATATTCTTGTACAAAGATATAACATTCATTCACAGTTCCGAAACCCCTCGAACACTTTACTACGTAGAAACTGTTACTTCATATCATTGATTATCCACTTACCGCAGCTTCTTTTTCAAACCCTAGTGGGTTTTAAACAATTATAGCGTTGTAAATGTGTGTGGAAATATATATAGTTTTTTTTTTTACAGTACATAGTATGTCTGAAATAACCAAAATGGGGAAAAAGTGGGCGTTCAGTTGTTTCATTTGCAACATAGCTTAATCTATAACTATTACTCTGAAACAAACAGTAATTAAATTGGTTTCAGTTGTATCCGTAAACGTTCTTTATTATAAAACCTATTGGACTGTAACTTTTGCTTCATCCTGTATATAATTACATTTGTTTCGGGAGACCTGAATGTGATTAGAATTTAGACGCTGGCGATTTCAGTAAATCAGAAACGTTTTTAACACTACAAGCTATTCTGTGCAATTTTCTTAGTGGCTCGTCCGTACTGATCAGCTACAGTTATAAATATTTGTATTTTTCTTTGCTTTACTTTGAGGGTCCCTAATATAAGGGGCTGTCGATGCATTGCTCCATTGGACTAATATCATTTATGCTACTTATTTGTCACTTTTAACTTTTAAAACTTGTAGAAAATGTCTGCCAACAACTTACATATCCAATTATCTGGTAACTTAGAGCTGCGGTGTATACAACTAGCTAGCTAATCCCTAGTTTTCAACAATTTGTTTATTGTACATTATCATATATTACCATGACGACTTACTGCTGAGAAGTATACTGCTAGCTAGCTAGCCACATTTTTTCAACAATTTGTTTATTGAAATTTATCACATTTTACTATGGTAACATGCTGCTGGGTATATACAACAGTTTAAAATATATGTCTATTTCGACAACTTATACAAGTGGTTTACTACTCGGTCATTTACAAAATTTTTGATCCAGGGATTTATATATCTACTGTCCTGATGATGTTTTCCCGTAATTTGCTCTTCTGGCAAGTTACATGGAAAATCATATTTTTTTATACTGTGTAAATCTTTTTAAAATGTTTGAGGAAATTATAAGTTCGTGCCACTTTGACCTTCCAACGTTAACAAGAACATAGCTTATTATTCTGCACATCTATGAAATGATAAAGTATTCCCGCAACTCTTTGAAGAATGCACTTTATTAAGTTAACATCTTGGAAGAAAAAAAGTGCCCTTAAGAACAAACTTATTAAACGCTGCGTACTTTTTAAGATATACCCACGAGATTTTGAGAAGAAACATTTTTACGTGCACATGAGATTAGATTCCAAACTCTGTTTTTAAATATCAACTAAAACGTCGTAGGTGATTTAATATATTTCTCCAAAGTACGTTTTAAGATATCAGTAATTTACAAGGATTTGTACGTAATCTGAACTGGAATAATTTTCTTAATTTGTTATTTTTTCTTCTAAATATGATCGTTGTTTTCATTATAATGCATATATTTACTGTTCATTATTTTTACGTATAATGTACTACCACGTTGTCATTGCAGTATGTTTACACGTCATACATTTTGCAATTCAATAGACCGGTAGGATCAATGGATTAGATTATTCGCAGTTAAAGTAACTGTTGTTTTTTTTAATGTAAACACTCCAGTAATTTCGACTTGAACACTGATTTTATTTTAAACATTCCTGTGGTTAAGATTTGTGTTCCAACACTTATTTCTAGGATTCATAATTCTTATCAATCATTTTATATAAGAATTAAAATGATTTGTTCATTTATTATTCGGGCAATCTGTGCTGTACCCACCGTGGATATCGAAAGTGAATTTTTATTTTTAAAGCCCTCAGACTTTGCCGCCTATTCATTATGAGGATATTATATTATAGTAAGGAAAACTTTGGTGAATTGAGTTTATTAATACTTTTGTTTTATCTTACTTTCAAAAAGTAATCACATAATCACCAAGCGCGTTAAGGCGTGCGACTTATAATCTGAGGGTCGCGGTTTCGCATCTCCGTCGCGCCAAACATGTTCGCTTTTTCAGCCGTGGGGGTGTTATAATGTAACGAACAATCCCACTATTCTTTGGTAAAAGAGAAGCCCAAGAGTTGGCGGTGGGTGATGATGACTACCTGCCTTTCCCTCTAGTCTTACACTACTAAATTAGGGATGGCTAGCACAGATAGCCCTCGAGTAGCTTCGTGCAAAATTCAAAAAACAAACAATACTTTTAAATCACGTAAAGTGATTTATAGATTTTGTGAGATTTATAACAATTAAAATTCTATATACACATAAAAAAATCAATGACTTATATTTTTCTTTCTATTTATCACAATAGCTATATCATCTGTCACGCTTTATACCAGTTCAGCGCATGCCTGAAGAAACATTCACAAAAACAACAGCAAAAAAAACCGAAAAACTTTGTTCCCTTTTCTGGGCGGGCCTGTTTGATGAAAGCCATGGAGTGTTGAAACATCGCTGCAGCTCACGGAACTGCTGGCTCAATTACCACCCAGCTTTATGCCGGAAGTTACTCTCCGCGGTGCTTCGTCTTGAGAGATGTGCTGTTGCCAAGTGTGGTTCGTCAATAAAACGCACAGAGAAAAACATAAATTATTTGTGTGTCAGTAAGTTGACGTATGGTTGTTGTGTCCTTTACGTCGCTGTTCAATATGGCAGAAAGAAAGAATGACTGAGTAATACTAATAAGGATATAAAACGAAAGAAAAAAATTATAGAAGACCATTTCTGAGATAATCATACTTTGTCAACTATCCATACACAGTTGTAAGCTGACATTTAAGTACGTCGTGAGGTAAATTTACTAGTCGATTTGAATGATATATAAAAAAGAAATGTTATATGCCGAGATATTCCAGAAAACCAACTTTAATCACATAAATGCTTTTTAGTCGTCGCTTGAATTATGAGATCTGGCGAGACTTCCTACTACTGACAGTTCGAGACACGCCGAAAATAATTAGATATGTCATAACAGAAACCAGAGGTTACGCTTGTTAATAAACTAATTATACGTACATATATATACAATGGAATTCATTCGAAAGGTACGAAGGAGCAGACCTGGCACGGCCAGGTGGATTTAAGCGTTCGACTCGTAATCTAAGGGTCGCAGTTTCGAATTCATGTATCACCAAACATGTTCCCCTTTAAGTTGTAGAGGTATTATAATGTACAGTCAATTCTACTATTTATTAGCAAAAGAGTAGCCCAAGAGTTGGTGATGGGTGTAAATGACCAGCTGCCTTTCCTTTAGTCTTACACCGCTAAATTAGGAACACCTAGCGAAGATAGCCCTCGTGTAGCTTTGCGCGAAATTCAAAAACAAACAAACAAACGAAGGGTTAGTTATTTTCCTTGAATTCCTGACATTAATGTTGAAAACTGTTTTTCAAATTAAAACAATTTTAAGTACAGATAATAAAACATACTATTATTATCACACATGTTATAATCAGGTCCTTTCAGAGGTTCAGAGAAGCTCACGTCACTTATAATCTTTTGAGGCCCCTGGTTATAATAATAAATGGTGCCACATGAAAACAAAATAAAAATTTCAGTGGCCCATAAGAAAAGTGAAACGTGATTTTGATATTTTTTTATTTCTTACATATTTATTAGCATTATTTAACATTAAATAATGCTTTCCTAGCATTTTTCTTTGTGTAAAAACAAGTCGCGAAGCTTAACAAATGTTAAAAAAGCCTTAATATGAGGCTTCCTTTGAGCATGAGGCTCAAGCCAAATTACCTACGTCCCACCTCCGCCCTCTAATTGGCCATACTTACAATATATTACGTTTTATTCACTTTCTATACATTAGGTATCTAATATCCTCACATGTAGTATCTCTCATATTCTGGAAGATTCTCGCATATTTTCAGAGGTGTATAAAAAGGAAGAAAAAGATTCAGGGGTACATAATACAGCTTGTGATCAAGAGAAGGATTTTGAGGGCATAAGAAATTATTAATTGATTCACGAGAAATGCTGGGGAATTATGATAACGTTTAACTTGGTAAGTTTGTGAAAAGCTAGCATAATTGCTTCTTCATTCACTAAGCAATTTAATTCTAATTTTCGTAAAACGAGATACCTATTTATTTAGAACTACAAACAGTGAGCGGCTAGCAAAGTACGTTCGTGGTAAAATATGACTGGAAGTGTCTCATTCTCTCTATAATTTCTCTCTTTAGCAGCCCTGGCATGGCCAGATGGTTAGGGCGTTCGACTCATAATCTGCCGATCGCGGGTTTACATCCTGTGTCACAAAATCATACTTGCATTTTCAGTCGAAGAAGCGTTATTATGTGACTACCAATTCCACTATACGTTGATGAAAGAATAATCAAGAATTTACAGTGGGTGGCAATGACTAGCTGTCTTTCCTCTATTCTTACACTGCTAAATTAGGGACGCCTAGCGAAGATAGCCCTTGTGTAGCTTTGCACGAAATTCAAAACAGGTTATTTCTTTTGGTGGACATCTTGTATTTTTGGAAGGAAAAAACTGCTATGTTAATGTTTAGTATATAAAGAGTGTAAAAGACACTATAACAGAATCTAAAAAATCTGTGTAAATTTTGCAAATAGTCTGTTCTGTGCTTCAAACAATAAATAGGGCATCGTACATATAGGACAAAAGAAGAAAACAAGACTACAGTTACCTTGACAAATATACAAGTGTTTTCGGACTGGTTGAAATGTATACTTTATAATATTTTTACATGAGTAAGACATTGATATATTATTTTAAATGCATTTTATCTACACCTATTAAGTTAATAAAACACACGCAAAGGTTGAGATATACTGTGTATTGTATGGATCCTTTATCTACAAGTTTCCCAAGTGAAATGATCTTAGAACTTGGACCTAAAATACTGCGAGAAAGTAACAAACAACTTGGAAGTAATAAATAAAATTGGCATTCTGTTCCTTTGTTGATCAGAGTTGTATGAACAGTATATATATAGTTGAAGCTAAAATCATTAGTCAGTGTAGTTGTGAACTAATGTGATGCAGTTTGTTTAACACCCTTGTTAAAGTATAAAACTTTGTGAATTCATTCCGAATATCATATTTACAATGATTATGCTTACATTTAGTATCTCACACAAATTGTCTCTTCACAGGAAAATGAGGTTTCAAAACTGTGATTATTGTATGTACACTTACCTAACTCATTCACTGTTTATTAATGAAGGAAATGTTTAGTTTCGTTCAAGAAAATCAAATACATATACAGTGTAAGATTTTCCACAGAATCGGTTTTTGCCATTTCATTAGTGTAACGTCAACGATTTCGAGTGGTACAGGATTTCTTAAATGATATCCATTCAGATATCACATAAACACACACAAATCAGCATCGAAAATGTAAAATCGAAGTGTTGACACGTAGGTCATGGGATCATAAAAACCTAATTAGTGTATGTGTGAAAACCATGGTTAATCAGTAAAGGAAAACGAAAACAAAAGTGAATGTAGAACATATAATGTTATAGTAATCTTTTACACTGAAGAGAGGCCTTGAAAAGATAGATTCAAATTGATTTTCTGTCTTACTCTACACGTATCTTTTCACATATCCCATTTCACTTATCTTTATAAACTTAACATCCAGTAATAGAATGAATAGAGATTATTTAAAAACCTATTATTGTTACCCATGCCACAAGAGGTCCCTTTAAGACCGCTCAAAGGATACAAATTGTCGCGATGATTGTTATCTTGTCGTCCTTGCTGGAAGAACTGCTTTTCAACAGTTGAGTTCAACCCAGGCTTCTCACAACAGGTTTTAATCCATAGGATCATTGCAGCTGTTGATGTTACTGTGAAAGTGAGATATGATGCAATGAGAAATCTCAAAACGATGGTAAAAATAAAGTGACGCTAACGATTCGCCCTCCAGAATTTCAACTGAAATCTGAAGACAGGGTGGGGATGATTGGCGAATTGCACAATTAGTCAACATTATCACCTTGTTGAGACACCCGGTATTCATGTTCACCTGAAGAAATAATCTTATCATTTTTAGAATAAGGACGAGTGTCAGATGCAGGGATTGGATCATTATAGCTGTAGCCATCCATCTAGTCCAACAGCCAAGTTTCAACTTTATGTTTTTAGATGACAACGCTCGTCCACGCCGTACATATGTTGCCAATGCTGTGATTCATGTTTACGATATCTCCGGACTCAAATCCAACTGAACATGTATGGAACGTCCTACTAAGACTTGTTGATGGTCCGCCTACAACCTCGTGATTGGTTGGAAGAAGTCCTGCCGGAAGAATGACATAATATCCCACAATAGCATCTGGATCTTCAAAAATGATCGATTCTACGTTTACGAGCTTATATAAGTGTTTGTGTCAACTATGTACGATATTAGAACCATTTTGACAATTCAACTTGCCTTCAATCATTTTCAGAATGGTCCCGTTATTAATCTGCACATTACTTTTAGACAACCACTCTGTTATTTGCGAGTGGTAAAATAAACATTGAAGTCCTCTTCAGCTATCACATGAACACATTTGAACACAACACGTAAGCACTATTAGCTTGATGGCTCTTACTGCTTTATCTCAAGTCAAGAGGTTCTAATAGCTAAGCACAATATTTTTCTGTATATAGTTAAAGAAACAGCGGAAATAATTCTATTTTTTATTTACTCATTTCCTAAATGACCGCTAATATACCCTGCCATTATCCTGAGCATATATTGATTTTTACATTCTAGCTACAAGCTTTCGAATTTATGTTCTATGAGCCGATGGGATCGTTGACTCAGTGGCTATAGGATTAAATTTAATCTCCCAGACGGAGCTGGTTGAACGTAACAGAATAGTTGAATTCACAAGAGACTAAAACAATCTATACAACTACTTATATATATTCATTGGAAAGTTACTTTTAAATGAAGTCGCTCTTAATCTAAATGATTTGATTAGACAGTTCGAGCAGTAAGAGACGAAGAGATGGACGTACAGGATGACAACTGATTGAGGTAAAGCTATCAGGGTGGAAAATGTTGAGACTCTCTTTAAGCACAAATTCACAGTGTTATGAAATTACAACTATACCGTGAAAAAAAATATTTTGAACGTGATAAACTTTGTGAGCAAATTTCTCCTGCAGCTAACAAATAATCTCCCCTAGTGTCATTCCTGTAGATATTTATTGAGTTTAAAACGTAATTGTCATCTTCTAGAAATTTCATAATGTCAGGAAACTTCTCACAATGAAACAAAGTACGTTTCGCAGCAATAAACTACACACAATACATACTGGGCAAACACTGTATTACACGTTTGGACAAAAGCTATAAGACGAATATAATTAACAAGAAAATAGAAAACACAACTTGGATAACGATTATATCTGAAATCGTTTGTTTTTTTTTACTTGATTGAATATAAACTACGTTAGTAATTCACCATTCTGTTCAATAAAATGATCTAATAAGAAATTCGAAATAAGTTTCTTTATATTTACTTTACTTTTTCTAACATGTAGAATGCAGAAGAGTATCAAAAAGCTTGGCATTGGTGGGTGATTAGGGCACGCGACTTGTAATAAGAGGGTCGTTGGTTCCAATCCGCGTTACGCTAACTGTACTCACCCTTTCGGCCATGGGACGTTATAATGTGGCAGTCAGTCTCACTATTCATTGGTAAAATATTAGCTCAAGAGTTTGCGGTGGGTGGTGTTGACTAGGTAACTTCCTTCTAGTCTTACACTGCTAAATTTGGGACGGCTAGCACAGATAGTCCTTGAGCAACTTTGTGCGAAATTAAAAAACAAACAAACAAGACAAACTGTCTGCTGTTATTTTTATTACCAAGCGCAAACTACATAATGGGATATATGTGTTGTACCCACTACGATTATCAAAACGCAATTTTTAGTACTATAAGTCCTCATACTTTAATTTGATCTATTGAGAGTTTCAATAACCACATGGACTACGTTTAAAACTTGCGAAATGCAGTCATATAAATTACGAAGTTATTATAATAGTGATACATGACAGATATTTGTATCTAAGCATGAACATTTATCGTCGGCACTATCTCTGTTTGTTTGTTTTAGAGTTTCGCGCAAAGCTACACGAGGGTTATCTGCTCTAGCTTTGTTTTGTTTGTTTTGAAATTTCGCACAAAGCTACTCGAGGGCTATCTGTGCTAGCCGTCCCTAATTTAGCAATGTAAGACTAGAGGAAAGGCAGCTAGTCATCACCACCCACCGCCAGCTCTTGGGCTACTCTTTTACCAACGAAAAGTGGGATTGACCGTCACATTATACACCACCACGGCTGGGAGGGCAAACATGTTTGGCGCGACTCGGGCGCGAACCCGTGACCCTCAAATCACAAAGCGCACGCCTTAACGCGCTAGGCCATGCCAGGTCCCTGCTCTAGCCGTCCCTAATTTTGCAGTGTAAGACTAGAGGAAAAGCATCTAGTCATCACCATCCACCGCTAACTCTTGGGCTACTCTTTTACCAAGGAGTAAATTGACCGTCAATTGTAACGCCCGATAGCTGAAAGGACGAGCATGTTTTGTGGGGAAGAGATTCGAAACCGCGACCCTCAGATTCAGAGTCGAGTACCTTAACCATTTGGCCATGCCGGGCCTACTATCTCTGTAATAATAGAAAAAATTGGTATTCTGACATAATTTTGAATTTTAATATTTAATCATACAATAAATAATTTCGCGAATGCTTTGAAATGAAATTTTAATATACATAGATTGTTATTTTTAATAGCTACAGTAAAATAAATTGTTGCTACTTTACTGGAATGTTTTCTTTCTACTTTATTTTCCAGATTTCTGTGGCTAGATCAAGCATATAGTTCGCGTACTGTTGTCACACAGTCGCACTCTGGGGACGTTGCTGCTTTAATTTAAAGAGTAACGGTCAATTCCACTGCTCAATTAAAATAGCCCAAGAGTAGGCACTAGGTGCTGTTGACTACCAGCTTCCCTCCAGTCTATCAATTAAAAGTTAGGAACAGTCAGTGCAGATAACCTTTGTGTAGCTATACACGATTATGTACATTATCAGGTATCTATTCTATCCGGGTGAAACTCAACTGTACTTTCTGTTTTATTTATTTTATTTTGCGCAAAGCTACACAAGGGCTATTTGCGCTAGCCACTCAAAATTTAGCAGTATTAGACAAGAGGGAAGGCAGCTAGTCATCACCACCCTCCGCCAACTCTTATGCTGCTCTTTTACCAACAAATAGTGGGATTGATCGTAACGTTATAACGTCCACACGGCTGAAATGGCGAGCATGTTTAACCCGACGGGGATGTGAACCCGCGACCCTCATGCCGGAACACAGCAGAGAGAGTAGGACAATATATCTTATATTTTCTAACTTCTTATATAATTTTCGAGTTTCTTATGTTTTCTTTATTCATGTTAATTAATATTTTAATGTTTTTAATCCTGAAGTTTTGTAAAACAATGTTTGTATACAGAAATTTTCTTTTGAAATGCACTTGCATTTTCCCTTTTTCTTAAATTTTAATATGTCAACGCCATTAGCTACTTTGCACTAGAAGACTCCAAAACAGTTATGCTCTAAACCAAGAAACCCCCCCGCTCGTACATCGGTATGTCTACGGATTCACAACGCTAAAATCAGGGGGTTCGATTCCCCTCAGCGGGCTCAGCAGATAGCCTGATGTGGCCTTGTAAGAAGAAAAAACACAAACACACTAAACTAAGAAAGTTTTTCATTGACAGATAGATTTGTTTGAATTATTGAATTCGTGTTATTTAACTGCTTAGCATAAATAATCCTTTTCTTCCAATATTTTAGTGCTCTTAAATTTCAAATTTTCCCTTATATAATTTTAATTCTATAATATCCAAAGTTTAAAGCTCGAGCTGTCTGCACCATTGACAGTTTTAAATCAATAATTATAAAACATCTCACTTCTCTGGTCACCACTTCTCAGTTCTTATTAGTTTTTCTTGTTCAGAGGAACTAAGCTAAAAGCTGGATTTTTAGCACGATACTCTCACGATAATAGAAACTGACCACTGTGTAACGTCATTTGAGGAAGTTAAGTATGCGTTTTTTTATAGCAAAGCCACATCGGGCTATCTGCTGGATGAAGTTAAGAGAGTGATGTTTTCTTCCTGTGGCTATATTTGCGTCTTCGTCTAGGTTTTCAGGTTGTCATGGTTAAGCATGAGCAATTAGAGCCCCAAAGGATTCAGCCTCGTACCACTTTTAGTAGAGAACATTTTAGTTCTAACATCAATGTGTAGCTCTGTTGTTTCTTTATTAAGCTTGTGATAAAGTGAACATTCTGGTTGAAATATTGCACATTGATCTTCTACCACTGTGATTCATACGAACAAAAGTAAAATTTTTATTTTGTGTTGTGTTTCACTCAGGTCCTACAATTCAATACATTGCTCGTCATTTGAAACCCGTGGGCCTGTTCGTATTGCAGGGTGTCCATTCATTAAATCAGAATATCACACCTTTTACGTTTGTACTACGACCTAACGTCGTAAGTATCAAATTATTTTCAACGTAAGGACAAAAGACCTGTACGAATAAAAAGAGGTAAAACTGTATAATTTGATAAAAAGTACGTGGTATTTATATATGCATAATTCTTTTTTGTACGTGTAATATATATATTGATTAATATGAATGAGATAGAGCACTGTATATCACGTTTCCGCTAGACCTTCAAACTACATTTCGTATTTGCACTTCCCTTTCAACTGTGTTCGTATGTCGTGTTTGAAGTACATTTTTAAACAATATTTCTCATTTTCACTGAGCTTTCAATCTGTACATCTGGTTCCCAATACTTGTTTAATTTACGTGTTGCGTTTACACTACATATCCTTAAACAACGTAGACCGTTTTCCTCACATATAGAAACTACCGTTACTATTTTCAGCTATTATTAATTAATTTATAAACAATAGTCTATACCTCTTTATTCTGAAGAAGTTGTTCCAGCTACGCAAGAAAAAACATCACATAGAGATTTGATGCGTCTTTGGCTTAGCGTTATCTCTATGTTTTATTTCACATTTAAACCCAATTCCTACTTTGTCTACATTATGTAAAATGACGTTGAAACAATAATTAAAGTGTAAAATATAACAGGACTAACCACATGCGTTTTCAGGACTGGGTGTGGCCAAGTAGTTAACGAACACTGATTGTGAATTTGTAGTTTCACTATACAAGAGTGTCAATTTACACTCTTCGTTTTGACAAGAGCAACTTGAGAATTGACGGCGAATGCTGTTGACTAGCAGTCAGTCCACAAGTATAGAAAGTTATGTGCAAATAGTCCCTTAAGTAGCTTTGCTTGAAATTCTGGATCAAATAAACTAAGTTATAATTTTAATATCTGTTCGATGGCAAATATCGTCCATCACCGTAATTAGTGGTTTTGAGTTCAACTATCATAAATCATTGTGAGAGCTGTAATGTGAGTAAATTCAAGTCTTTTTTGTTTTGTATATTAACACAAAGAACGAAATATTACGACAAGTTGTACTTGACAGTGTAACAAGAAACTTACTTGGAATAAAACTCGTTAGTTTGTTTCATGATTTTCTAGAACTAATTTTGCAGTCGAATATGTCCTATCAGTCTATATTACTTCGTCAAAATCTTATGTAGGTAAAACATTAATTATAAGTGCCTTACACAGATTTATTTACATGAAATTAACTGTGATTTATAACACATACAGATGCAAATAGAAACAAATAGGTTTCCTTACATTTCATTACGTTTAATCATGTACACATCTTTTAAGTACGAAATATGAAAGAAACGGCGGTTAATACTTGTATAATATATGATGTGTTACATTTTCATGATGTTACATACTGAAGGAAAGGTAGCAACGTCCTCAAAATTTTCACAATACTTCGAAGTTACTCCGGCGAATTTAAACAGAGCTAAACGTAAATGTTAGTAAACTGAACTTTCATTATCTGGAGATAAAAATTCAACTAAGGATATACTACGGAAATTTTGTATTATTTAACCTTTGCCCTCAATCCTAAAAGAAAGAAGTAACCGGTTGTTTATTGTTTGTTTGCTGTTAGGCGCAAAGCTATACACCATGCTTGCTATCTGTGTTGTGCCTATTATGAGTACCAAAATTTGTTTTGCAGATTTATAAGCTTTCAAGACTCATCACTGAGCCACTGTGGGTCTTTATTGTTTAATATGTATAATGCTACAAGTACCATAGCAATGTAAGGTATATGTCCACTCCCTCATAAAAAGAGTTTTGAAACACTTATCGAAAGGAAAAAAAATGCTTTCTCATCTTGAGCATTGGATGTACGAAATTACAATATCACATACTCGTGTTTGGCAATATTGGTTACATACGAGTCGCGAAGAAACAAAACTAAAATTATTTATTTAAAAAAAAGCGACTTTTAATAAAATATTTTCTTTAGTCCTACACCATGTGATAGCTGCTTAATAATGGTATATATATATTTGTAACATCACAATCGAGACTAAAGTACAGTGTATGTTAAAGACTAGTAAAGGCTCACTCTGTCAAGTTTAAATATCAGAACATCATTGAACATGGGGACGATACGCTGATAAACATGGAATATTTCCAAATTTCTCAACACTTGTTTTGCTGTGGTGTCACCTGATGGGATGTTTCTTTCTGTCAAAATACCTAAATATATGAATAACTTAACTTTTTTATGTGTTTTCAACGAAACATCACTCAATTAGCGAGCGACCTCAACAAGTTCAACCACTTCCGGAAATTCTGATAAATATGAAACAAACATTCAATCTGTTAAAATATTACAAACATATCGAGAGCTTTATAAAATCTAAATTAAATAAATTAAAAAAACAGTAGCATTAATCCATTGAAATACGTTATATCAAATTTTTTTTTTAATTTGATTTTCTTTTCGAAAGAGGAAATATTCAACTTTATGCCTTTTAGAGGCAGGCGTGTACTCTTGGTTAGCGTGTTGAACTACGAATCTAAAGAATCCACGTTCATATCCCATTGTTGCAAGGTCATCCTGAGAACTTTGGCATTATGTCTTATAATAACAGTGTCATGCAAGTCTCGTTATTCTATCAGAGTAGACAGAGAGCTGGCAGTCTCGGTTAGTTTATTGTTGATTAACTGTCGTTTCTCTTTTATATCAACTCAAATTAAAATGCCTCCAGTGGCTCAGCGGTATGTCTGCGGATTTACACGCTAAAATCCAGGTTTCGATACCCGTGGTGAGTAAAGCACAGATAGCCCATTGTGTAGCTTTGTGCTTAATTCAAAAACAACATCATCAAATTAAAATTATTAAGGTAAAATATACGCATTTTAGATCTTGCGCAAAATGTTAAACCAATAATTTATTTTGCAAGCTTCTTCATTGTGAGAATTTTACTTTATTGTCTTTACAAAATAATTTACGTAAAACGAGCTACAAAAAATAATTTGACCTCTTTTTTATTTATAAATGTAATTTCTTAGGACTAAACGTGGGGGTATTTAAGTAGATTTTAGTACTTACGTGTGATCCAAAATAGTTGTCCCCGTGCTATGCAACTACAATAAACTTCTGAGTACAGTTAAGTCAAACACTGTTATCAAACAATGTTGAAATACACATCACAGCAAGTATAATTCTTTAATAATATCAACAAAACTTATTCTTAAGCATTGGTAATTACTGTTCAAATGGGATTCACTCATGATCCTAAATTATAATTGTTTGTCTATTTGAAGTCAAGTACAAAGCTACACAATAAACTATCAGTGCTCTGTTCACCACGGGTATCAAGTCCCTATTCCTAGCGGCGTGAGTCCACGGGACCTACCGCTATGCTACTGGGAGCCCTTAATTGTTTCGTTTTGGAATTTTGCACAAAGCTACTCGAGGGCTATCTGTGCTAGCCGTCCTTAATTTAGCAGTGTAAGACTAGAGGGAAGGCAGCTACTCATCAACACCCACTGCCAACTCTTGGGCTACTATTTTACCATTGAATAGTGGGATTGATCATCACATTATAACGTCCCCACGGCTGGGAGGGCGAGCATGTTTGGCGCAACTCGGGCGCGAACCCGCGATCCTCAGAGTACGAAGCGCACGCCTTAACGCGCTAGGCCAAGCCAGGCCCGGGAGCCCTTAGTGATAATTGTACATCGAAGTTGTAGAAGGAGTTATTAGTTGTTTTTTTTTGTTAGAATTAAGTACGAAGCTACAAAATGGACTAACTGTGCTGTCCCCACCACGGGTTTCATATCTCTAAAATCCAGTTTTTAGAGGTGTGAGTCCGCAGTCATAGCCGTTCCTAATTTGGTAGTGAAAGGCTAGAGGGAAGGCAACTAGTGATAATCACTTATTGTCAACTCTTGGAGTGGAAAGGCAAGCATGTTTAGTGAGAAAGGGATTCGAACTAGCGACCCTCAGATTGCAAGTTAGGTGGTCTAACCACTTGGTCATCGTTGTAAGAGCAGTGATAGACTGATAGCGATTAAACTGCAACAGATTAATAGTCGCATATTCAAGCTATTAACAATGACTTCAACTGTAATATCAACTAATATTTATTGCATATTTTGGCAAATTAATATAATTTTTCATTAAATTTTACTAACCAAAGTAAACTAACCCTGGATTTTAACATTGTAATGCGTAAATTTCCGCTAACCCACTTGCGGACATTTCTTGGTCATCTTTAAGCAGGGTGTTTTGTTTGTTTGGAATAAAGCAAAAAGTTACACAATGAGCTGTCTGTGTTCTGCCCATCAGGAGTATCGAAATCTGGTTTCTAATGGTTTGAATCCGCAGACATATTGTTATATCACTGCAGGGCAAAGCGGGGTAAAATGACGGTTGCCATTATTTTTATGTTTTAACTGTGATTCACCTTACTGATGTGATGGATATTTCTTTCAATATAATAGTAATAATGCCAAAATAACCTTGTCGATAACATTCACGATGTTTGGGGAAGGAGGGATAATAGTCCACTTGAGGGGTAGTGATCTTCAGGGGGCCAATAAATTAGAAAGCTGAAATCAATCTAAATATTTAATATGGTGATTAAAACAAATCAAATGTAATAATGTAATTTGTTTCTATTAAATGACACAAAACGAGTTTATTATATTTATGTATAACAGCTTAGAACTAATAATTGATTAATAAGGTAAGATTTTTCAGAGATTGGGTTGGTCTGAATGAAACTTCAAATTTAATCATCACATTCCTGATATCTCCTTTTCTTTCGCTTTACGTAATTACAGTTAAAACAAAAATAACATCTTTGCTAAGATATTGTGTGTTCCAAACCTGTTACATCTATGCCTGATTTCATTAATCATAGTGCGTTTTTTTTCATTACTTTTGAATACATATACGACAGATTGCGTTCAAAATTTTCGAACTTCTAATGTTTATCTCTTACTAAACCATACGTGTCATAAAGTTAGGAATAAATCATGTTTATATACATACATAAATAACATGACATATATAAAAATAAGTTATAATGAAACACATAAGATCACTAGATAGCCTTTGCTTTATTGACTTACAGATAGCACAACGATTTAACTTCTATACTTATTCACATGATACTTTGAACAACCGATATTTATATAGTATTCGGAAAATATGTAGCAATGATGCTACTAATTTATTATCTTGACGAATTATTCAGCAGACAAACTGTTTAAAATACTGTTTAGTAACTTCTATAACATCACGACCACACGTTTAAATTGATATGGTAACTTCCTCGTGTTCGATTTTGTTTGATTGTTTAGAATTAAACACAAAGCTACACAACGAGCTACCTGTTTTTTACCCAAACGGGTATCGAAACCCGCTTTTTAGTGGTGTGATTTCGCAGATATACCAACGTGCCATTGGGTGGTTCATGATCGAAATATTGTATCATGTCATATATTTTAGACTGTTGATTACAAAAATCAACATGTTTTTTGTAATTCAAAACGGAGATCTAGAATGGCTTAATGGTTAATGTGCGAGGACTGAGAATCCGATAATTAGGTGATCCCGCTCGTTGAGAAATATTGAAATCGTTTGCAAGAATAACTGGTTACAGATGCTATTTAATCTCAAACTTAAAACACACAGTACAGTTGACAAACCTTGAATGAAGTCGTTTTTTTCTCTACGACATTACAGAAAGTATCTTAGATAAATCCAAATCTTTAACTGAGTTGATCTTTAATTACAGTCAAATTAAATAACAACTTTATTTAATAATGTCATTGCAGATTTCAAATATGATCACACACAATAAATTCTGGTTTAACACGACATAACCAGATTAGTATCATTGATGTCACATTCTTCACACTGTTTGTTCTTTTACTCGGATGTTAATATAAAAACAATTAGAAAATTATTCGATGTCTAAAATTATAAGCAAACAAAATGGAAGTAATTTTACTAACACAAACAGCAATAATTCTTGATGACCCACTTGAACTAAAAATATATCTCAGAACGGCTGGTACGGGTATTAACACTTTTACTAAAAAAGGTTAACAAAAAGATTAATGTTAACATGAAGATGACCTAGAAAGGTCGAAACGTTGTTCTCTGCTTTATTGATAAAAGAGTTAATACTCATTCCAGCCGTCCTGAGATACATTTTTAAACAGCACTAGTGATCCAATTTTAGGAGAAAATCGTGTTCAGTTTGACACTGTGCAGCTACATTGTGGTTAGGGTACAGCTACACTGCAGTTACAGTCCACTGTTTAAATTCCTGCCATTCTTTTAATGAAATTTAAAGATAATACGTTGCCTTCATTGGAGTAGTATCGTTTTCCTTGTCCTTGAACTGACAAACATGAATACTGAACCAATTCTCATGAATATAACGACCATTTCCAATAGGATAGCATGAGATAAATTATCATGTAATGGTTGGCAAACCTGGTTGTCGTTGCTCTATTTTTGCTATTTGAGATTGACTACTAATTTTGGTCTTGTTTCGTCATATGATTTACAGCGACATTTTTTTTCTTTTCAGCGGAAGTAAAATAAAATTTTAACGTGTATAGTAATTAGTAAAACGCAACAGCATTATTTATGAAGATGTTATTAAGTGTAAAGAAACACTCTATGAAGTTGATAGTGTGGGAAAGGGACAGTCAGTATCTAAGGAATTTGGAGACTACAGAACTTTAATTCATTAGAAAATGACTGGAGTGAGCGGGTGTAGCGGTCGCCTTTCTACAATCAGCCGGTGTTGAGATCCTGGGACTCTGTTGTGGTTATGAAACCTTATAACACGATATACGGAAAACACGTGCACGTGAAAAGGGCTGGGTTTAGCGTGAGTGTGAGAAAGGAATATAGAAGTCAGGAGTTTAACGAAAAGAAAGAAAAGAATTTGGTTTGTTTTGCTTTGTTTTGAATTTCGCGCAAACCTACACAAGGGCTATATGTGTTAACTGTCCCTAATTTAGCAGTGGAAGGCAACTAGTCATCACCACCCACCGCCAACTCTTGGGCTACTCTTTTACCAATAAATAGTGGGATTGACTATTATAATATAACGCCTCTACGGCTGAAAGGGCCTGCATGTTTGGTGTGATGGAGATTCAAACCCGCGATCTGCGGATTACAAGTCGAATGCCTTAATCATCTGGCCATGCCGAGCCTAAAGAGAGGAAGATGTGAGAGGGAACAAATAAACAGTTAGAAGCAAAGGAAGAAAGTAATGTGCCGCCAGTGAAAAACGAAACTTATTATATAAGTAAAAACAGCTCGTTTGGGTTGAGAATTTTTTTTACGTACAGGAGCGAACAACGTTTCGACCTTCTTTGGTCATCATCATGTTCACAAAGAAAGAAAGGGGTAACTGACCGGAAGCTGAACACCTGTTTGAAAGGGGTTGTGTAACTGAGTGTCGGAATATAGAGGGCGTGCTTAGATGTTTGAATACATAATTTTATATTATTTATTTTATTATTTTATTATTATTATGGTTCATTTGTATTCGTAAATTAATTATAGGAATAAGTACAATTTAAATATAATTGCTAGATATAACAAGGGAAAGTTATAGCACTACCGCAACAGAAGATAACAGTAGTAACAAAAACCAACTTCATGGTACTATATGAAATAAGACAGAAAAATACATGAATTTATAAGTAAAAAGTGTTATGATATACTTACCTTTTGGATGCAGATTCATAATGTAATATAACAGCATCAGAATGATGATTATGCTGAACAGTGAGGATCGAAGCAAAGTAGTTATAGTTGAAAAAAGCGTCATTTGTTATAAGTTTATAACTTTAGTTGGTCATAGTACCAACGATCGTGTTCCTTTGAGCCTGAGAATTTTAAAATCACAGTCAAAACAAAGCTGGTTGGGGGACATGCTATTATCTCGTGTCGTCCTGCACAATAAAAGAATGATATTCATGTTCATACAAGTTTGACAGTGAGGCCCGGCATGGCCAAGCGCGTTAAGGTGTACGACTCGTAATTCTAGTGCAAAGTAGCAAATGGCGTTGACACATTAAAATTTAAGAAAAAGGGAAAATGCAAGTGCATTTCAAAAGAAAATTTCTGTATACAAACATTGTTTTACAAAACTTCAGGATTAAAAACATTAAAATATCAATTAACATGAATAAAGAAAACATAAGAAACTCGAAAATTATATAAGAAGTTAGAAAAAAGAAGTGAAAATATAGGATATATTGTCCAACTCTCTCTGCTGTGTTCCGGCATGAGGGTCGCGCCAAACATGCTCGGCCTCCCAGCTGTAGGAGCGTTATAATGAGACGGTCAATCCCACTATTCGTTGGTAAAAGAGTAGCCCAAGAGTTGACGGTGGGTGGTGATGACTAGCTGCCTTCCATCTAATCTTACACTGTTAAATTAGGGACAGCTAGCACAGATAGCCCTCGAGTAGCTTTGTGCGAAATTCAAAAACAAACGAATAAACTATCAAAAATGCCTTCATTCAAGATATTAATTAAGTATTTTAAGTAAAAACATCAAGATTTGTTAATATCTCTAGCGAAAAAAAAATTATCTATAAAAGTTTGAAAGCTCTCTGGTTAATGCTTATAATGCCAATTAATTTAGTTTTGTTATAGTATACATGAATGTATATATTGTAATATCCTTAAAATATGCAAGTGGGAAAATAGTTGTTGTTTTTTAATTGAAGTGTAAGAACGCATGCACCAAAAAAGCAAGGAAACAAGGTAGGAATGAGAATGGTGTGATAAAACTTCCTCTGTACAACCTCACAATGGGACATGTCTAAAACCTCTTAATAAACAAATAGTTTTACACTTCTTCTGCTGATCTTGCCCGGCTCTTGTTTGGAGAGTTAAAAAGTCAGCAAATAGATCCTCATTTACTTTACTGTACTGTAACGTGATTTTATGTATCAGTAATTAATTTGAGTTGATATCCTCTAAATATATCATCAGTGTAGATTTGTACCATGATATTAAGGCATGTGTAAGTAATGGTGTATGCATGTTGTGTGCATTCTCTTTACTTATAGTGTGTGTACACTTTGGTAGTGTGCATGTGTGCTGTACATCTGATAACACATACTATAGTATGCAGTGTCATTTGGGTGACGTAGTGTGAGTTGTAGTTGTGTTCATATAACAGCGGTTGACTAGTAAGTTAATTAATGTACTTAATTACTTCACGCCAGCACTAACATGTGATCCATGTGCTACTACTCTAATTGGTCCACTTATAACTATGACAAGTCTGTTTGTTGCACAGCTAAAACCATTTAACAATGTCAGCCAATCAGTGTAATTGAAAAATTTGTGATTTTGTGAAATTTTGTATTTGCTTTGCTCACTTTCTCAAATGGTTCTATGACTTGAACTTTTGTATGTGATTGCTTGTCACCTAAGAGTGTCTCTTAAATACTTTTGACGATTTATTGATTAGTTGTTAAAGGCGTATATCAGTTAATGATGTGTGTTGTATGTATTGTGTATTTGCTTCGTTCTTTCTATATTTAATACTGTACTTATGATAGTTAATACAAATAGGAAAAGAAAAGCTGCATACGTTCTTACTGAAAATCTAAATCACGTAACAAAGAACTTAAGCGAAATATTTATATCTCAATAATTTAATTTTTATTTTTGGGGGAGCAATATCTTAAAGTAGATGATTTTTATATTTTATTTTTACTCTAAGCTTATACGGCGCCATACTGCCTAGTTTACTTAACATTCTACTTTGGTTGAGTTATAATAAATTATGATTCAATCAGTTTTCAGTGAAACTGTAATAATTTCTAGCAGGAAATCATAAAGTGGTTAAAAGATTATACACCAAGAAAAATATTTAGCTTTATAAAATAAAAATGCGGTTTGTAAAAATTTAGTTAAAAAAAGAACAATTTGATGTAAAATATAAATTAAGAATATTTTTTTAAAATATGACCAGTAAATTAAAACACATGCAGTGTAAGAAATAAAAGCTTTAGCTATAAACACAATGTTTTCATCAAACTTAACTATCATAATTAAAGTACTAACAAAAAACAGTAAGTGTAATTAACTATGAAATATGGCGTTTTCATAGTACGTGCCTGAGCGTAATCTAATATTTGAGGATGGGGAAAAATTGAACACTATGTATTACGTAAATCACGGGGACATCCAGAAGGTACGACGAAACCAAACACGTGTAAACAAGACAGTAAAGCATTTTTACTGCAAATTACGTTTATATATTAAGGGTTTTTTTTAAAGCCTTTGTACATTTTGTTCATTTAATTGGTGTTTCACCAAACATTTTTCTGTATGTTGTAGATGTTACTACATGTTTGGTAATGGAGCTTAGAATTAATATTTTTTACATTACAAAATTCATCTTATATTCCATTTTTGCATAGTTTGTGAAAATACCTACTTATTAAACTACACACAAACTTTTACAAACGATATATCACACTTTATAGAAATAGCCTGTAACCTCTGATGTCACTGACCTAACATATAGCATCTTATTTTTTGGTACTCTACAAATTTTCAGTCTTTTAATAGTGCTACAGTCCTTGTATGTGTTTGTCTTTAGCAAAGCCACATCGGGCTATCTGCTGAGCCCACCGAGGATAATCGAACCCCTGATTTTAACCTTGTAAATCCGTAGACTTCCCGCTGTACTAGCGGGAGACACAGTCCTTGTGGAGAAAATACGTTTATATAGCGACACCAGTAAACAAAGTGGAACCAAACAAGTCGACTGGGGAAGCTCCTACGACAGAGTTGGCTCCGAAGCCAGAAACCAATTCAAAACAACATTTTTGACCTAAAATAAATGTTATGGTTACAAAAGAAAACCTTCCGATTTAAAAAAAAAACATTATAGTGAGGATGGGCGCACCTTTTCGCTCCATTAACAAAATTTCACTAACATCTCAAAATTAATGGCCGTTTTCATGAAGATGGCTGAAGGAACTGGAATGACAGTAACCTCATTCGACAAAAGATTTGCCAAGTCTCCTAAACCAGGTACATTGAACTTTTGCGCCTTTTTTAATATCTTAACTTAGCTTCAGAAGCCGACATTTGTGTATGCTGGTTATCTGTGGAAAGTTTATCAAATTTTGTGTACTTTAATACTTGTCTTGCCATTTGTCGGGTAATAGCGCGTAATAATGGCATATCATATAGAACATGCTCAACATCAGAGTAATTATAATTTCAAGAGCAACATGAGATCATAAACAGCCTTCTTGTAACGTATGGTTAACCTTTAGTAATATATATATATATATATTTACCCATAATAAAGAAAGTTTACCTTTCGAAAACTCTCGGGTAATGGGAACTTATATTTTTGTATTGAACTGATTTTTGAACCTACGTATTTTTCTAACATCACGAGTACACACACACATATGTACTTACACACAAGTTCAAGAGGCGTTGCAGTTAAAGCTGAGGTTATAAAAAAAATGATATATTGTTATTTTCTACAAAGATCTTGTTCATTGTTTAGCCAGTTCACCAAAACATTTAAATCAGTTGTTATAAGCACTCCAGTGATGTTTTATCCAATAACACTTTTTCTATAAAATGTTTAAAAACCGTTTATTTCCGAATGCATCAAGTCTCTCAACAGGTCTGTGGTAAGTCTGAAGACAACATAATGCTAAAAATCGGATTTTGATAACTGCAGTGGACACAGCACAGACAGCCCATTATGAAAATTTGTGCTAAACTAAAAAAAAAGAAAGAGATTTAATACAATAATGTTAATTTCCTATATAGTTCAACTGCTACGGTGATTGGACGCATTGCGCGGTTAACATTTTTATAAAAAAGTTCCTCTAAACAATGTTGGTGATAATTGCTAATAAGAGAGAAGAGTTTAACTTACAAAATTTATGGATGCTCAACTGATACTCTATTTCTCACTGGCATGAAATAAGAACACATGATGCAAAAATAAAACCGAAGTGAAAATGCACAAGGAAGACATGAAGGGGCATTTCCGAACATAATCGACAGGGGGCGGTAAACACACGGCGTCGCTTGAACTGTGCCTCTTCCTAAGCGCAGCAAGCGCACCATAAGCATAGCAGAGGGGGGTCAAACGTTGACTGACATAAACTGTTGGCTGATGTCCTTTCCAGCCAGGTGGGATGTAAGCGGCATCTAGTCAGCAAATCTTTAGCAAAGATGAGAGAAAATTAGATTTAATACACTGCACTCAAAGTGACTATGAACAAAATGAAGTCGTAACCATATACATAGAGTCCTACTCTGGTTAATTCAGTTTTTGTTTTCTAACAAACAGTGGAATGACTCTCTTTAAATACCAGGATTTCACAACCTCCAGCTGCTGATAATAATTTAAGACAAAACATTTTGAACCTCGTTTAACATTGTGACATTATATACTATGCTAAAAA
The DNA here is from genome assembly GCA_011833715.1 of Carcinoscorpius rotundicauda. Lineage (NCBI taxonomy): Eukaryota > Metazoa > Arthropoda > Merostomata > Xiphosura > Limulidae > Carcinoscorpius > Carcinoscorpius rotundicauda. The sequence goes on along the minus strand of CM022395.1, from coordinate 38,167,132 downwards.
CGTTTCACTTTGAGTTACTTGCATTCGATGTAGCCACTACAAGTTTATTAAATTCGTGGTTTAGGACTCTAAAATGTCTTACAGTATACACAGGAGTATCTACAGATAACTAGATACCAAACCGTATTTCAGAACGGCTGGTGTAGGTATGAGCACTTTTACTGATAAGCAGAGAACAGCGTTTCGACCTTCCTAGGTCATCTTCAGCTTCACCTACGAATGTCGAAACGTTGTTCTCTGCTAATCAATAAAAGTGTTAATACCCATATCAGCTGTTCTGAGATACATTTTTATTTCATGTGGGTTTCTCGTCATCAAGAATAGATATCAAAACGCTACACTTCAGAAAGGGTACTTCTGAATTTCGCGCAAAGCTACATGAGGGCTATCTGAGCTAGCCGTCTCTAATTTAGCAGTGTAGGACTAAGGGAAAGGCAACCAATCATCACCACTCACAGCAAACTGTTGGGCTACTCTTTTACCAACGAATAGTGGGATTAACCGTCACATTATAACGTACTCACAGCTGAATGGGCGAGCATGTTTGGTGTGACGGAGATTCGAACCCACGACCGTCGGATTACTAGTCGAATACCTTAGCCACCTGGCCATGCCGGGTCCCTTCCATGGAACAACGGTAATTCTATGAACTTATAATGCTAAAATACAGGGTGGACACAGCAAACAAACCAAAGTACCTTTACTTTAAAAGAAACAATGACGTACAGAAATGTTGAAAATAAAATCTCTGAAATTTCAGTTCTGGTGTTGATAAAATAACAGTTCAAACATAGACATAATAGTTTGTATTATACAGCTCTCAATTTCTAAGAAATCGTTCTCCCGCTGTTACAACGCTACAATCAGGGGATCGATTCCCCTCGGTGGACTCAACAAATAGCCCGATGTGGCTTTGCTATAAGAAAACACACACACATTCTAAGAAGTCGTTTGCAGTGGTTATCTCAAAGGAGGACAAACCTTTAACTAATTCAATATTTTCACTTGAAGCGGAAACGGGGTGATAAAACCTGCGACTTTCGTAGCACTGTAGAGAGCTTTTAAGTTCGTCCTTCTTGGTTAACTTTTGTATAAATTAAAGCAATATTAACTACTCTTACTGAAATACTTCTCCACGGATACACATGATGTGTAACGAGGGGGTCTACAAATTGGATCCTGTTAATAGTTTTTATGTTTTGGCCTTTTACAAACACAAATAGTGTGCAATTAGGCATGTTCTAGGTACAATACACAGAAAACTCGAGCAGCAATAAGTGAATTAAGTAAATATTGAAGATAATTTTGTTTACATACGTTTGGATGATTTATGTGTTAATAGAAGTTTCTGCAATACAAAGATAATGGTCACACAAGCAGTTTGATTCATAAATATAAGTTGCGAAAATGTGTTTAAAAATAGTTTAGGGTTCACATCCTATTAGTAATTTTAAGATTAAGACAACTATTTTTAATAACCATTTATTTAAATAGGATTTCCAATGGTAAGCTTTCATTTATGGTTTTCATAAGTTTACCACATGCTTGCTAGTGATGACCTGAAACACAGCTTTTACTCCATATAACAGCAACACAGCCTCCTACTAAATATTCTTAATTACATGTTTGTAGTAATATGTATTTATCAATAATGCATAAGGAAGTCTGATAATTGATAAAACATACACAGGTATTTTAATTATCTATGTTATCAAGTTAATTATACGTGGGAAATTGATAAAAGTTTATTCACCCATCTTGTATATAATAATTATATCTACAGGTGATTTATTACTATTTTACTGTAATCTTAAGCCTTTAAAAAAGGTGTTTCCTTTTGAGTCACTAAAACTTCAAATGCTTTCTCTTTATACAATTTAAGTACTATGCAATCAACCATAACACGAAAGTGAATACCATTAATGAAATAATTTGTTATAATTTATGTTTCTTAATTAATAATTCTTAACTGCAGAGTGTCTAAATTTTTTTAAATACTATACATAAAGTTAAAGTTTTCTTTCTTTACTTTATTTTATGATTAGGTATTTAACACTTCGTAAATAATTCTGACTCCCAAAATATCGCGCTAACTTTTCCAAATCATAACATTCATAGTTTTGTATTTTACCTTCATTTACCAATATAGTATTATGTCTTCATATTCTTTAAGTCTCTGTTACTGTTCATTTATTCTGGTACACATCTGCCCCAAAGTTCACCAAAGTTCAACGGTCACATAAGCAATGCTGTCTGGAAAGATAGCGTCCCATTAACCATGGTTCTCAACCGGTACTCATTGAGTCACGACCGGTTTCAAAGACCTGATTCACATCTTTTACTAATAGTTATTCGAAAACGGTTTGTGTCTATTCTTTTAGGACTCGTTTGGGTCTTTAACCTTGATGATAATACACCTCGGCTATTTTTCATGAAGACTATCAAATTGGGTTCTCTTTTTCTCAACAGCGATCTTCCAAGTGCTTTAATATTTAATTTTTATTTTTACTTCAATTGTTTATATTAAGATCTTATTTTGAGCTCATCCTCACAATGTTTATTATCCATTTCTATCTAATAATCACGCTCTTTTATTCTTCCGAATTTCTTATTCATAAGTGTTCGTTAGCTGTTGTACTTTCAATATTCTTTTCCGACATCCATGTTGAAAACGGTCCAATTTATGATTGTTCTTTACCAAAATTCTTCATGTTTTTGAGGTGAGTTTTACATTACTATTGAAAACATCAATTTTGTTTTCACTGTACAAATGCTACTGCTCTTAGTTTCCTATAATTTTGTGAATTCTGTCTCTGCTTTATATATCCTCACTTAGATGTCTTCTTCAATTACCCCCTGTTTGCCAATTATTTCTTTTAGATTTACAAATGGGTCTGCGTACTCAATTTCCTCTTCCCTAACTTTAAAGTAATCTTTCTTCTTTTGATTTTTCGTTTTTTAATCTTATTGTCATTTACTTTCAAATCAACGTCGGGTGAATATTCAACTGAACTTGTAATTATGTCGTTTGTATGTTGGAAATTTTCAGTTGTGAACTTCAGCTCTATCCCGGTTTTGAATTTTTCTGTTGTTTTCATTATTTTGTAGCCTGTTACTAACAGAGATAGGAAACTGAATATCACACATTTTTTTTGTTTGATTGCATCTTTTTGTTTGTTTGGAATTAACCACAAAGCTACATCATGGGCTATTTGCACTCTGCCTATCACTGGTATCGAAACCCGGTTTCTAGTGGTGTGAGTCCACAGATAAGTCATTGAGAGAACTTATTTGCTTCTAGTTAAGCGCAAAGTTACAAAATGAGCTCTCTGTGCTGTGCTCACCAGGGGTATCAAAACCAATTTTCTAGCGTTATAAACCTTTATATTTTCCTTTGTGTTACTGGAGGCAGGACTACACATCCCTGTTTAGCTCCAGAGCTCACTTCGAGCCATTCTTGTCATTGATAATTATTAAACGTTCTTATGTGACGTCATTTTATTGTGTATTATGACTGACTGACAGACAATACACTGCTGTTGGTGATGCGAATGATTAAAACAGATAAACTCTCCAGATGACCTACGGTCCCCTTTCAGAGAAACTAGTGCTTCAAAAAAAGAAAAGAAAAAAGAATAAAAGGTTATAGTAAAGATACATTTATTTTCTACAACACAACGGTTCAGGAGAAATTAGCGCAATATTACAGTGAAGAGGTTACAGAAACCTATTTTGCTTCATCGAACAACTTCTTGCCGATGCGCCTGAGTTTATTCAGAACTTAAGTCTTTCAACAAATAAACAAGTATTTATTTTGTAACATTCATTATGATTACGCTAACACTGACATCCATTTCTGTTTGCATGATTTGCTTTATTTGTCGTAGAAAATATTTAGCAGTTGAAACTAATGATAAACATTTCCATCTTATCTTTAGTAAAGTGAAGTACATGCATGTGTTTCGTTTCGTCATTCACAAAATTTCATTGACAAGACTGTAATCTATCAAAGAAACAGTAGAACTTTAAAAAAACGTCTAACAAGTGTTTTATAGTCATTTACTTCAGTCAACAAAACAAGAGATATGATAAACAATGACAATTATATACAGATAGTAATGTTTTTGTAATCTGTGCAATGCACAGATGTCTTACAAAGTATACAAATTAGTAAAACGTTATAATGCTACCGTATTTAGCTATAGTAACGGAGATTGCTGTTAATAAAATGTATTGAAATAGGAACAATACTATTATTAGTTACAGTAGTTACAATACATCGATTATCTCCTTCTACACATGGCTAAATTTCAATTCGTGATCCCCAATTAACCGATATCTCGTCCTAACTTTGTTTTTAACATGAATTATCAACTTTATTCTTCTTTATAACGGCAGCAGTGAAACACTCCAATGAGTTTTACCCGAGTTGAAGATAATTTGTTTGTTTTAGAATTTTCATGCAAGGCTACACAGGGATAGTTTCGCAAAGTCGTCCTTAATTTTGAACTTATATTGTCCAATTCCCGACCTTTGACAACCAATGAGCTTTCATGAGTTTTTTTGGTTATGACCCATAGGAATTCCGAAACGTCTTAATTTATATTCCTTTCTATTTTTATGAGTTTGATAGCCATTTTAATTTTTCCCCTTGCTACTGCCTTGATTACTACTTCTATATCCCTGGTCACTATTAACTTTTCTGGGATTCTTAAGCATGGCCCATATTTCCACGACACCTAATACAGATGAATTTCTAGAAATGGTAACCCCAGTATGACTACGTGTGAAAGGCCCTCACTCACACCATCCCGCCATCTTCGTGAAGCCACCGAAATAAATGCTGCTCGTGTCTAGGAGACATTTATTGCCAGTATCTGTTACACTGTTTATTTGTCTGCTGTATGTTTTATATTGCCGTTCGTGTTTATTGTATTAATCAATATTTGACGAAGCTAATACATTGTAACAGAGAAACTGTTAACGATACAAAATCAACAAGTCAAGTGTGCGTTATAATAAATCAAAATTTTCAAATTGTTTCAATCATTCTTTTAAAGGTGGAGTTAGTGCGCAAGAAAACACTATTTTCTGGAACTACAATGATATTGCTACTTCACATCCGCCCCATTTTTACAATAATATTTTACGTAGAACCGAGTAAGAGAAACAGGTATTTTGCGATGAATTCTAAGAGTGATTACTGTTATATTATTAATGTTAATAGCTCTGATACATTTCACATATAATATTGTAAATGAGATCAAATAAAGACTGTTTTAACACGACCACATGTTTTTGTTTTGAACATTTGAAGTGCTACAGCCCCCCCGCTAGTACAGCGGTATGTCTCCTGATTTATAACGCTAAAATCAGGGGTTCGATTCCCCTCGGTGGGCTGAGTAGATAGCCCTTTGTGGCTTTGCTATACGAAACACACACACACACACACAGAAGCGCTGCAGGAATGTTTAGTAAACCAAATGTGTAAATGTATAGAGATGTCACCACCACTCCAGAAAACACAGACAAAATAAATAATTATTTAAAAAAAACACAGCAACGTACAAAGCAATTGAACAAGTTGGTCGTTGTATAATAAAAACAAAATCCTAGACTATTAAACAGAGAATTAATTGTTCGCTTCCCTTTGTTTCCAAAACATGGTATGCGCTTTGTGGTCTCGAGTATGCCATAAAACTAGTGGTAAAAATCACACAAGGACCGGCGTGGCCAGGTGGGTTAAGGCGTTCGACTCGTAATTTGAAGATCGCGGGTTCGAAACCCGGTCGCACCAAACATGCTCGTCCTTTCAGCCTTAGAAGCGTTATAATGTACAGTAAATCCCACTATTCGTTGGTAAAAGAGTAGCCCAAGAGTTGACCGTGGATGGTGATGGCTAGTTGCCTTCCCTCTAGTCTTACACTGCTAAATTAGGGATAGCTATATTCAAAACAAGCAAATAAACAAAAAATCACACTATTCGGTAAAACAAGAATAATACAAGTAGAGAATTTATCAGTACAGAAGTAGGGGTGGCTACGAGCAGACAGACTTTTGTGTAGCTATAAGCGCATATTCTAAAGTAAAAAAAATACGACAAAACTGAAATGATTAATATGTTCTGTCGATATTAAAGTTTTCTCCACAAGCTCAGACATTTTATAGCACAAAATCAACCTGATTCAGAAGTCTAACATATTTCACTTTAAAACTCTCTGCTGATTTCCTTTCTTTCAAGACTTGCTATGGGTTTGAGTGTTATCAACAAAACAGTTGCTACAAAAACAATGTAGTCCAGCTAATGTATGACATTCTATTTGAGGAAAAATATCATGAAAAAAAACAAACGATGAAGTTACATTTATTTTACAAAGAGTAAAAATACTTCACTGTAATAAAGGTACAAAACCGTTGTTGCGATGGATGAAAGCAGATTTTTGCGATAGATAAAGGCAGATTTTCAGACATAAGTGACTTTTAATTTAGAATTCGTGTTCAACTTTTGAAATGTACGATATAACACAAAAACGTTAGTTCTTTTCTTTTGAACTGCTTTAAGCTTCAAGCGGCACTAGAACTTACCGACGTTTTAACAGATATTTATTTTCTTATTTTGTTAAAACTGTAACTTCTTTGTCTCTGTGATGTTAGTCTTCATACCTGTTAGTAACTCAGTGCTATAGGAAGTATACAAGCACTACTACTTTGTTGGACACTATCGATTGCTTCCCGATGATACTCTAACGTTTTTCAGAAATCAATGGTGTTGTCATGGAGACGGGAGCTCAAGTGCAAGAGAGAGTGATGAATCTCCTAGCCCACCCAATAATCAGATCCCGATAATCAGTTTTACTGATGGTCTGCTTCCATATAGGCTGCAGAATTAGCTTGGAGTAAAGCACACGACTACGGGGGCGTCTCGAAAATTCGGATGGAAAGGATACAGAAGAACAGCGACTGAAAATATAAAACCATTAAATCGTGTAGTGTTCTGTAAAATATCATCAATAGCTAAGTTTATATCCGGCCTACAAGTTATATTTTATACAGTATAGACGTTGAAACTAAATACACTGGCAAAATATTTACTGTGACCAATTTCATCTAAGCCAATTCATTTCAGTGTCACTGCATATTTGTACTTAACAGCAAAAAACAAACCTCTTTGCCAAATATGTCAGTGAATTTTTTTAAGATATCGATACAGAACTACGTACAAACTATAAAACTATCAGCTCTGAATTCAAATATTTTTTTTTCAGATGTTGAAAATGCTTCCAGATGTGTTACATAAAACACTGTTTATTTTTATTTTCTTTACTGACGAAGTGAATGCAAAAAACGTATAGATAATGTATACTGACAAGTAACAATTCAAAAAAAAGTATCGTTGGGCGAACAGAAATCAGTATATTACCTTTTGTTGTTTTCTATGGTATAATGGAGCTCAAACTATAAGGTAAAGATATTGTAGGAATATACTGTGTTCAGCGTAATCATTTATCATCCAAAATCATACATTTAGCCAATGTACCAGGTAACAGTTACTCCTCGAAATTTAGTTAAATACTGCGTACAAGTTCGATCGATAACAAGCTATATGTACGTATAACTAGATGGATTTATAATTAGATACTCCCCATGTTTGTTTTAGAGCAGAGCCACATTGGGCAATCATTTATGTTCACCTCAAAGAATCGAACCCCCAATTTTTGTTTTGTAATTCTGTAAACTTACCACTTTCCCATCGTGTAGCTCAAATAAAGTAACTGACAGATATACAGACATATAGTTACACGGATAAATGCGTAGTTAATCATCGCAAAAATATGAGCTTCGTCTAAAAATGGTTTACAAATCTATTAAAGATGTTTTTCGTATAAATACATAGTCATACATGTTAGTCATACATAACGGATTACTGATAAACACGCTCCAACTTAAAATTATATTTCATCAATAAACAAACAAGAAGAACATTAAAAATTTACTTGAATTCCTTCATGTGTATATCTAATAATTTTAATGACGTTAAAAAGATGTGTGTTTTTTCATTAGCCGATAATCCGAAACCCAAACGTGTATACATTTTTTTAAGGGTAAAGAATCGCCGCAAGGTTGTTATATTATATGCTCAGCACCAAGCGAATAAACGCACAGATTTTATTTTACTAGAAACATCAGGAGTTATTGATGTGGAATGATCCAAAAGACAGTAAATATAAATCACGTGTATCACGGCTACTTATGTATGGAAGTTATTGGTGTACAGGTATAGTTACACAAAAGACAATAAATGAAGCCTCTGTGTGTCAAATGAAGATAACTAAGGCACCGTGACACACAAGACATTAATTGAAACCTCTGTTTATTACTTGACGGTTACAGATATTATTGTTGTGTAAGAACAATGACACACAAGACATAAAGTAAAACCTCTGTGTATTACCTGACTGTAACATTTATTATTAATGTGTAGGTACAGTGACACAGAAGACATTAAATGAAACTTCTCTGTATTACCTTAAAATAACGCAAGTTGCCATCGTGTATTTGTAGTGATAACTTTAAACATTTTCACGTATTCAGCAATTCTTAACTGCTTTTCAGAATTTTAGCGCATTTTACGAAAGCGTAAGCTTATATTCAAAATGACATGTTCATTAAGTGCATATGACATAGTTTATCTTTTCACATTTTGCAGTAGGATTTCGTTTTAATCTAGATTAGTAAAGTATTTGCTGTCTACATCTATCAAGGATTTGCAAAAAAAAATCTTTTACATAAAGCTAAAAACTCGTAAGTTTGACCTAGAAGCTGGAGAAAACATGAAGTCTTTCTGTGTTCATTTATATTTAAAAGACATCAAATTCGATTATTATTATTCTGTTTAGTCTAAATACCAGTGTGGTTTTAGTCCTATTTTTATTACTAGCATTAATTATCATTTTTAAATTATTTATTCCAAGAACATTTTTCTTGTGCAAAGGTTGCACTGAGTTATATATACAAATTGTTTCACTAACAGCAGCGTTTAATGCAATAACCTGTATTTCGTTTAAGCCGCTTCCAAACAGTTTTGAGAGGTAATAAAACAACATATGAATCATCAAAATGTAACTTAATGAGTCTTGTATTTTCAAGTTATATTCTATTAGGTTTGTTCTTAGATTCACGGATCTGGTCAGACTTAAAAAGCACTCTACAGGTTTATGTACTCCATTCTGAAATCCTATTTTAAAAATGACTTAAAGAAACGTGGATTTTAAGAAAATACAAAATTCTACACTTCAAAACCTGTTTCTCATATCTCCTATTTTCCTATAAAGGGCGGTGAGGTAAAGAGGTTACAGCAATAACATTTCTCTTTTTTTATATGTTCTAGCACTATTTTTGCATTTTCGTATGATAATACACCGTAATTTCGTGTTTAAAAATTTGTGTTCTAGCTTTAAGACCTTGCTGTACATATTATTTTTATCCTTACAGACAAATACCGAGAAAAAACGTTGTTTCGTACAAAGTACATATAAAGACAAGAACATGAAATCTTCAACAAATAAATGATAGGTTACAGAAGAGAGGGCGTTTTCGTCAAAGCGGCCTCATGAACGTCATCTATGTAATCATCGTTAACTAATGACGTCATTCGGGTCACGAAAATAATGCTCGGGCGTCGTCGTCGACCTCATTAAAATTTGCCTCAAGATACTTTCTTATTTATTTACTTAATTAGGTGTATTATACTTCAAATAACGTGAAGATAATTCACGAATACTGGAGCAGGTTGATAAGACAGATGTTGGAGGTAAACCCAGTTTTAAGTTTTTAAAATCTTTCATATTTCATGTTTATAAAATGTAATTAAAAGCATCAATGGGTGTTTCACGTCAAGATCACAAGAGACTAGTTTTTTATAAGTATTCAAAATATATTAAAATATTCTTTATTATTCTTTCAATCGATGAAAAGCTTTTTGTCATTGTAATTTAAATAATAGGAATAGTTCGAAAAAGTGTGAACTTCTTACTATGAAGTCCATTATTCCAGATTACCCAGATTAATTATTTAATTTACATATGGGATTCAGTTTTGAAACAAACAACAACAAACTACTTCATACGTAGCAAATTATATAAAGAAGTCATAACTTGCATTTCCTTTTACGCTTGAACGTTTTTTAACTACTAAAGATAACACTTAAAAGCTGTTATAGAAATGGACAACCAGCATATTGAACTGGTGCGTTTGCTTATGTTTAAGAATGTGATAAGAAATGACGTCAGTTCTTGTTTTCAAGATTGCTTTGCATGAGCTTAATTTAAACCGATCCCCCACTGGCTATAATTCCAATTTGGTGTTGAAGTATGGGAAGCTTTCAGTCAAATGCTCTAGTCTGTTGTACACAAAAAATCAGAAGTGCTACTAACATATTTGTACTCAAGACATATTCGTGAGTTGCTGACGTCAATCTGACTCTGACAAACAGACATGCAAGATGTTGTTCATGCAAAGAATAAACACACTTTTGTCCATCTTATACTTTGCATATCATATCTGGTAATCACCCGCACCTATCACGAACTGTCACTAAATAATCAATGTAGGGTAAAATGAGTAGTTCGATAACTCTGGTATCAAATAGATAATACCGTGTTGAAGGTCACTTTATGAATGGTCGTGACGTGTGTTCTTTGAACCCCGTCCTTGCGACAAGATTTAAAGAGTAATAAAGATTGTGGTATTTAATTATTATTACGATAATCAAAACTCACCAAGTTGTTTTCAGCAATGTATAATAAAAAAAAAAATCAAAAGGCTTTAGTAGTGATGTGAATTCAAAAGTTTTGTAAATCCTGCTTTTATATTACATTTAAAATATATGTATAAACCTTAGCGGTAGAATCTTCAAGGAATGAAATTGAGAAAGTCGTATTTGAAAAACTATAAGAATTTCATCATCAGTGAAGTACATTCGCAAACGTCACAAACAATGTTTGTTACTGCAAATTAAATAGCTTCGTCACAAACAATGTTTATAGCTACAAGTTAAATAGCTTCGTCACAAACAATGTTTATAGCTACAAGTTAAATAGCTTTGTCACAAACAATGTTTATAGCTGCAAGTTTAATAGCTTCGTCACAAACAATGTTTATAGTTAAAAGTTAAATAGCTTCGACACAGACAATGTTTATAACTGCAAGTTAAATAGCTTCGTCACAAACAATGTTTATAGCTACAAGTTAAATAGCTTCGACACAGACAATGTTTATAACTGCAAGTTAAATAGCTTCGTCACAAACAGTGTTTTTGGCTGCAAATTGAATGGATCCATTGTGAGATCTTCTTTAAACAGTAAAATTATGGTTTTTATTTTAAATAATTTTTGCTGTATCATTCATTAGTTTACTGTATACATAACTTTTTAAATTTTATATGCAAAAACGGCTCGTTTGGGTTGAGAAAATATTTTACATAGAAGAGCGAACATCGGTCATCGTCAGGTTCACAAAGAAAGAGGTAACTGACCGGAAGCTGACCACATGTTTAGAAGGGGTTGTGTAACTGAGTGTCGCAATGTAGAGGGCGGGGTTAGATGTTTGAATATATAATTTTATCTATAATATTAATATAGGTATAATGGCGTTCCTTGATATTGGTTTATTTTGGGTTTAAGTTGTTGTATAAGTAAGGCTTCTTTAATTTTGCGTTTGTTTATGTTTGTTTCTTTATTTAGTATTTTAGTGTTTTCTATGGTTATGTTGTGTTTATTTGACTTGTTCGAAAATGTGTGAAGGTGACTTTTTATGTTCTTTGAATCTGGTTTCCATTTTTCTACTTGTTTCTCCAATATAGAAGTCGTGGCAGTTATCACATTGTATTTTATAAATAATGCTGGTGTGGTGTTTGTCAGTGTAGTTCTTACCTAGTATAGACCTCAGTTTTGTGCCTGTTTTTTGAATAAATTTAGTATTAACTGGAATGTCATATTTTGTTACTAGTTTTTGCCAAATGTTGGTTATTTGTTTGCTGATGTTAGGAATATAAAAAACGAGCCGTTTTTGCATATAAAATTCTCAACAAGTGGGTTTCTCGACATCACTGATAACTTTTTAAAATAAACTGCATAATGTTTGAATTTCTAAATTCAGCAGTGCTGGAAAGAGTTTCGTTAACAAGTAATTACTGTTTTAAGTTTTACGCTTCACAAGATCAACAATAAAATCCCGATTTTTCCAAATATAATTATTTTTTTATTATTTTAAACTAAATCACATTCATTTTATTTATAACAATAAAGTATATTTTTCTTCAACCTCTAAATACAATGTTTTCTATCAATTTATCGGCATTACTAAGTATAAACTAGACCTGATTAGACGATGTGCAGCTAGTAACTATAGAAACGAGATATGATCAGATGACGCGCAGGTAATAGCTATAAAAGTATTCTTGATCAAATGGTACAAAGCTACTAACTACAGAAACTAGATCTGAGCAGATGATACGTTACTAATAACTATAGAAATCAAACCTAAACAGATGATTCACAGGTAGTAATTACAGAAACTACGTCAGATAAGATGATATACCACGAGTAACCAGAAACTGTACCAAATTAGATAATAAACAGGTGGTAACAAAAAGTACACATGATCAAATTTATCTAAAACTATCTTAGTAAGAAGAAACTACGCCTTAGTTAATGATACATTAATATCAAGTAAAATTTATGTTTTATCAAAAAATACCTACATGTACAGAAAACGTCTGATTAGATAATATTTTTAGGTGTATAATTTAACTAATTTATAGAAAACAGAAGTTTGTTGTTATCTAATTATCAATAACTTAAGATCGATGAAAGCTACTACATATATCAGAATTGAAAATTAATATAGTGAATAATTTAGTTAGCTTAATATATAGATACAGGTGTGATTAGAAGAACTCAGTGTCATAGCGTAAAAACGTATAATGATTAGATTGGATTGATCTGTCACTTTGATTTATTACATGTTACGATGCTTCAAGAATAAATGATATCATGAAACAGGATATTAAACTAACAGAAATATATCATTCATCGAAGGTGTGTACTTTCCGCCCTAATAAGATTAGATAGTTAGTTTTAAAATAATGTATTCTCTGAACGAACAATATATTTACGTTTCAGGCTGATGTTGTAGCCAATACTCTTTTCTTACCATAAAAAGAACCGTTAAACAAAGAGAAGGAAGGAAGTAGCTTTTCGTTATAAACAAACAAGAGGAAAAAAACACACGGCAGCTTCTGATTACAATCTAATTAACAAGAGGAAAGAAAACACGATAGCTTATCATTATAAACTAATTTGCAAGAGGAAGCAGCACACGGTAGCTTCTCATTATAAATTAAGTAACAAGATGAAGGAACACACGGCAGCTTCTTATTATAAACTAACTAAGAAGAGGAAAGAACACACGGCAGCTCCTCATTATAAACTAACTACCAAGAGGGAGGAACACACACCAGCTTCTCATTATAAATTAACTAATAAGAGGAAGGAACACAAGTCATCTTTTTATTATAAACTAATTGACAAAAGGAAGCAACACAAAGTCATCTTCTTATTATAATCTGAGTAACAAGAGAAAGGAACACATGACAGCTTTTCATTATAAACTAACTAACAAGAGGAAAGAACACACGGCAGCTCCTCATTATAAACTAACTACCAAGAGGAAGGAATACACGCCAGCTCCTCATTATAAACTAACTAACAAGAGAAAGGAACACACGGCAGCTTCTTATTATAATTTAACTACACTACAGAATTTCATATTAATTATTAGTTATCTAGAAATATGGTATTAATCACAGCCAGGCACTGTGTACAAGATCGAACCTTTGGCTAAGTCTGAGGCACTGCCACAGCTGTTCCAAATAAATAGAATGCCATTAGACTTATGTTACTGAAAAGTCATAAACACTCTTCACGGCAACTTTGTTTATATTTTAAATTGAAAGAACAAACATTCAGTATATTATAAAATTATAGATTTTTCTTCTTAAAAACACAAAAGACATTGAAGACCTGCATAAAACAAATTACACTAATTAATATCAATTTGAAGTAAAGCTTGACAACCTTAACATATATATTAAAGCTGTTTGTTTGTTTTGTGTTTGAATTTTGCTCAAAGCTACCCGAGGGATATCTGGGCTAGCCGTCCCTAATTTAGCAGTGTGAGACTAGGTGGAAAGCAGCTAGTTATCACCACCCACCGCCAACTCTTGAGCTACTCTTATACCAACAACTAGTGGGATTGATCATAACATTATAACGCTACCACGTCTGAAAGGGCGAGCATGTTTGGTGCGACAGGGATTTTAACCCGCAACCCTCAGATTACGAGTCGAACGCCTTAACACACTTGGCCATACCGGGCATTACTGATAGAACGACAACTCTTCAACATTCGGAGGATTTTGAAGATACGAGAGCCTATATGATTATGCAACATTTTAATCGGACGTAAAGAAAACAGAAGAAATGAACGTAGTTTGAAGATAAATATATAAAAGACAATGCGATTAACGAAAGTAAAAAAGAGTTCGAGTTTCACTGTGTGGGTATTTGGGTATTGATGTTAAATACCCAGGAGAGTCAGGTGCATTAGACCTCTTCCTCCCTCCCGAGCGTTGATAGCGACTGTCTTTCAGGGATTTGTTTTATAATAACTTTGGGCCAGAGTAAAAGTATAACACCATACTCAGGCCCATTTCAGGGCACAGTCTATGCATGGACGCACAAGAAAAGTTTTTTTTTTCCTTTGTTATTGTTTTTGAATTTCGCGCATAGCTACACGAGGGCTACCTGCACTCGCCGTCCTTAATTTAGCAGTATAAGACAAGAGGGAAGGCAACCAGTAATCATCACCCAATTCATGAGCTACTTTTTCGCCAGCGAATAGTAGGATTGATAGTAACGTTAAAACGACCCATATTGAAAGGTCAAACATGTTTGGTGTAACGGGAATTCAAACTTACGACCTTCAGATTGTGAATCAAACGCCCTAACCATTTGGCCATGCCGGGCTGACAAAAACAAGATAAGCCTGAAGATGTAAGAACTGGGGAATAAATGGAGAGAAAAAGGCGAAGAAAGATACGGTGCCAGTAACAACCACAACTTGTTCTGTGCCTAATTTTCTTATGAATTGTTTGTACTGTATAAACTTGGTGCAATTAAGTTCATATTAAAATATAACATCAGTAAAATTGAGTTTCCTATTGAGACAGTGGTAAGTCTCGTGACTTACAAACTTAAAACTAAGAATTCAATTCACATCGATAGACATACAGGATAGCCCGATGAGGCTTTGCTGTATGAATTAACACGCAAACGCACTTAGTAATGTTGAAGAGAAAGTGATGTCTGACTAACACGATATATAATAAAGTAGTGGTGAAAAAAAAATAACAAAATGGTGTCTGAAGCGTTCTACAACAAAGTGGTGATAACACAATCTTAACAAAATGGTGCCCGAAGCGTTCTACAACAAAGTGATGATGAAACAGTCTTAATAAAACGGCGTCTGAAGCATTGTTGTTTTGTTATTTTGAATTAAGCAAAATGCTACAAAATGGGCTATCTGTGCTCTGCCCACCACAGGTATCGAAACCCGGATTTTAGCGTGTAAGTCCGTAGACATACCGCTGAGTCACTGGGGGGGGGCATTGTCTGAAGCGTCCTACAACAAAGTGGTGGTGAAACAATCTTAACAAAATGGTGCATGAAGCGGTCTACAGCAAAGTGGTGGTAAAACAGTCTTAATAAAACGGTGTCTAAAGCGGTCTACAACAAAGCGATGTCAGAAGTCGACCAACAACATATAACGTTTTGGAAATTATCGAAACTCAATCTTGTAATCTTTTCGTTGTTTCATTCAGTTTTAGTGCTTTTATCTATATTTAGTTTTATGGTGAAATTTAGATGAATAAAATATTGATTTTTATTACGATAACTGAAAAGTGAGTACATGTCTAATCCAGTCTCTATCTGGACCTAATTGCTTATACGCCGGAACAGAAACATCATTGTTTCTATTTACAGAGGATATTATGTGAGAAAACAAAATAGTTTATTTTTATAAGTCTAACATACTGGCCAAGTTTTGCAGTTAATACTGAAAGTTTCGGTTCATCATACGAATTTTGATTAATAGTTTGTTACTATAAAAATAAATTCTTAACATGCGTTCTACAACGTTTAAATTTTTGTGCTTGAAATAATTCCTAAATCATGATCAGAAGACATTTTTCATAAATATAACTGCTATTGCAAGAACTGAATGGAAACTTAAAGATAATTTTTACGTAGAATGTTCAGTGATTTCCGATGAAATGTTAAAGTACCTTATTTGCCTGTCAAAATTGAATCGTTCATTTTCACAAATCAAATCTGGACATAGACGTCATTACTATATGAGAGATCAGATAATCCGAAAATTCAAGAAGTTAACAGTGTCCAAGACAGTATGTTAATGAAAAGGATGAATTCATGTTCGATCGTGAGAACCGTATCAACATGCTTCCAAAAACTTAGAAGTAAAATTAATGTGATTTTAAAGATATTTTAAATCCAACTAGTTACGAACTTGATTCAAAATAACAGTTCATTATTAATTCTAATTGAAAGATAGATAGATATGTAGATGGATGGGTAATTGGAAAAATATATAGAAAGATATATTAAGAGATACATATATGTAGATTGATGCGTTGATACAGAGGAAAATATGTTTATTGATACGTATGTAGATGGATGGGTAAGCGAACAAATACATAGAAAGGTACAAGTATTGATTAATAGGTATGTATACGGATGGATGATTATAGATTTGTTCTCCTGCTTCATGTGTTTCAATGCAAATTTATTTTCAAACAGCAACAAGAAAACAACACGCTAAACTTTAGGTGTAGAAATGTATATATATGCATGTGAACATATGTTAAATGTAAATAGTATTGTTTAACTTATGCGACACTGTGAACCGTACTGTAATTAATAACAGTTAATAATATACATAATGTGCTACCATGTGGTGAATATGTTTAAATTAATGAAAACTTTAATCTGGAAAAAGGTTAAGTTTCATGAAATGAATCACAAAACTATGTTTAGACCATACACTAGTTTTATGAACTGAATCACAAAACTATTTCTTGACCATACACTAGTTTCTTAAACTGAATCACAGAGCTATCTGTAGGCTATACACTAATTTCATAAACTGAATCATATAATTATCTCTATGCTATACACTAGTTTCATGAACTGAATCACAAAACCACTTCTAGACCGTACACTAGTTTCATGAACTGAATCACAAAACCACTTCTAGACCGTACACTAGTTTCATGAACTGAATCACAAAACCACTTCTAGACCGTACACTAGTTTCATGAGCTGAACCAAAAAATCATTTCTAGACTACATACTGAAAATATAAAACATTTTGAAACAACTGATTTTGTTTTTTACTTTGTTTAGCTACACCCACTTATAAAGAATGATTTATTTAGGTCGAAGAGTCGAAGAGTTTTGACACACGCTGATTTACTTGGGCAGAAAGTTAATGAATTGTAAGACAAAGTAAGGTTAACAACTCTTTAATGATGACATACTCGATTATGTCAAATCTTTATTTAAAATTCAGTAAATCTATTCGTTATTTCTATTTGGCACATACAGCTACATACAGAGCATGGTACTTGTGTTATCAAAATTTAAATATGAACTTGTACGGAAGTATATACAATGATATATAATCTTCTTAGTCAACCTTGATGTGATGTGAGAAAGAAGAAATTTCTGGGAAGACAAAATTTTAAATTTTCGTGACTACTTCTGATTTAATGAAGAATTTTATTTTGTATTTTACTTTCTAAATATTGTAGGTATTATTTTGTTTAATTTTATTTTTACAATTGATCATTTAAGATCAAACTAACAAGTTATTTAGCATATTTAAATCTTCATTATTATTGTTGATATATTTTAAAAATCAGCAAGATATTACATTATATATATATAATTTGACTAATGTTTTTTATTCATCCCATACGACGGCCTTAAATATTAAAGATTATATTATACTCTTATGTATAGTATATAATGATGACTTCGGACTTGTACTTATTTTCAGTTACCCGTTGGGACAGCGATAAGTCCACGGATTTGAAATGCTAAAATGAGGAGTTCTATTCCCCTCGATGGACACAGCAGACAGCCCGATATGGCTTTGCTATTTCTAAATTGAGAACGTCACTCTCATCACTTCTAAATTATGGACGGCTATATACGAACCCAAGGAATCTCTAGCTTGGCCGTTTAGTTTGTGCATTTCGTTTAGTCTGAAAACATAAAATATTACTCACTATACTGACATATGTGTTGATGGCATTTGGAAACTTTACGTCAAATATAACAATGTACATTTTTTTATTTACGAAAAAAGTTAGAAAGTCACCGAATAACATTTATTGGTAATTTCACTTGTTTCATTCTTTACTATACTCCGTTATGCCGAACAATATCTAATGTTTTTATATCGAGAGAGAAAGCAGGCGACACAGTAGTTGTTTTGGTTACAATCTCTATTATGGTTTCAATCAGTATAACTATATAGTCTTTTGCTTACCGAAATTTTTAAAACTGTTTTGCACTTCACGTAATCTTGATGTTATCTCTAAAAATGACGAAATTCTATTATTATTTTTTTTCTAAAATTTTGTTTATAGAGCTTCTTTGTCTAATTGGTCTGTTTCTTTCTGGCTTATTCACTGGTTCTATAATGCGGAGAATAAAGATGTCGCTACTGTTTAAGTTTCCCGCGCTTTTCTAATTCACATAATTTAACTTCCGGTTTATACTGGGGTTAGAATAAGCGCTTGAGCCTATATTAACGAAGTATTTCATATTTCGAGGGGTTTAGACTTAATTTCTTATTTTTGTGATGTTGCTTATATTTTGCTTATAAAGTTAACCACCAAAGAAGTTTAGAACGTTATACGCAATATTAGATATTCTAATGAAATAATACTCAAATGATTTGTTTTGTTTGTTTTTTTGGGAATTTCGCACAAAGCTACTCGAGGGCTATCTGTGCTAGCCGTCCCTAATTTTGCAGTGTAAGACTAGAGGGAAGGCAGCTAGTCATCACCACCCACCGCCAACTCTTGGGCTACTCTTTTACCAACGAATAGTGGGATTGACCGTCACATTATACACCCCCACGGCTGGGAGGGCGAGCATGTTTAGCGCGACACGGGCGCGAACCCGCGACCCTCGGATTACGAGTGCACGCCTTAATGCGCTCGGCCATGCCAGGCCTACTCAAATGAAATAACGAGAAAAAAAAACAGAAAATTCTGGTAACATTACGCAACAATGTAACAATCGTTAACTCATAACAATAAAAGCAATGTAACCATGGTTCGTAAATAATTACGTAAACACATTTTCCATAAGCATTTACTTCTAAAAATAACTAAATATGATATCAGCGCTAAATAAACTTTCCAAATCATAATGTTATGATTAAAATTAAGTTTCAACAGTCGTGTTTATTTAAGAATAACACGTTTTACTTGAACAGCCTAGCAGTTGTTTAAGCTATATTTCTTGCTAATTTGATTCCAAATTTCATCACAGAATCTTATAACACATTTTTTTTTTGCACAAAGTTTTTGAAGGACTTGTCTCCAAGTGCCAGAAGCATTAGTATGTTGATTGTGCTTCACACAATACTAGTTGGGCTGCCCCCCAGTGGCTCAGCGGTATGTCTGCGGACTTACACGCTAAAATCCGGGTTTCGATACCCGTGGTGGGCAGAGCACAGATAGCCCATTGTGTAGCTTTGTGCTTAATTCTAAAACAACAAAACAACTAGTTGGGCTTTAATCCAACAAATTCGAAATCATCGTTTAAACATTTTTGCATATGACCTTGTGTTATGTAAATATCATGTAAAAGTTGTCGAGAGTGTTATGTAAATATAATGTAATGTCGTATTTGAATTCCCATATTTATTTATAATTCTATATTTATATTATTGTTTCGAGGTTTAAATCGGTGAAATTTAAAATAACATTTTAAAATTAATTAAAATTCATTTAGAAATTTTTAAAACTAAATAGATTGATCACTTGTATTGGCCTGGTGTTTGTACTGTGGAATTCTGGGAAGTTACGTGATATAGTATATAAACAGATGGCGATGCGAGAGAAGAAATCATCCACTTTTACTCGGGTCAAGAAGTAAGTCATCCATTTTATTCGGATCAAGAACTTTGTCTTGTTTGAGAAAGTTTAAACTGAATTTGTGAATAGAGCTAGATCGACTAAAGCGGTGAAAATTTTTATTCCGTCAACCTTTACAATTCAGTCGGATTACGGATTATATCGAAAGTCAATAGGAATTGGACTGTGAACTTTTGTTTGAAATTACCCATTCAATCTTCGAAAATTTCTCCGTGGGACCAAATTCACCGCCTAGATTAGAACTTTGGATTTCGGATTTGGACACTTATCCTGGATCATATTATTAAGCACAGGCCAGTACTCTTTTGTATTGTAAGTTGTTTTGATGGTTGAAACTGGATATCTGTTATTGCCATTGGATAATTTATTTTGTGTCTATCACATAAGTAGATAATTATAATAAATTATACAAGCTGCTATCTGTGTCTTTCTGTTGCGTTCAGTCCACATAAAAACGTAACAGAAAATTGGGGGCTCGTCCGGGATTGAACAAATAGTTTAATCCTATTCCAATATTGTATTTATATTCTATACAGATACAGCTTGTGTATTTAAAATGGCATTCTCACTTGCAGATTTTATTGACAAGTTTAATCAGAATCCCTCTTTGGAATTGATCAGTGAATTAAGAAAATCTGAATTGCTTGATGTTGGAAAACATTTCAATTTGGAAGTGAAGCAAGCAATGAAGAAAACAGATATCAAAAGAATTGTTGTTGAACATTTGGTAAACCAAAAGGTTTTACCTCAAAAAGTTGTACAACAATTGCCTGCCTCTCATTTTGACCCAGATTTTGAATTAAAAAGAATAGAAATGGAAATGAAATTTCGTTTAGAAATTGAAACCAAACGTCTTGAGGCAGAACAAGAAAACAAACGCCTTAATGCCAAAATACAAATAGAACGCATTAAAGCTGATAAGAAAATCAGTCTGAGAAGGGCACAGACAGAAGAAAAGGTTGTCCAAATGCAGTTGGAAAATTTTGATGCTTCCAAACAAATTCGTTTAGTGCCTCCATTCAATGAGAAGGCTGTGGATAAATATTTTCAACGATTTGAAAAATTGGCCCTTAGGCTAAAATGGCCTACCGAATATTGGACAGTATTACTTCAGAGTGTTCTCAAGGGTAAAGCTCAGGAAGTATTTTCCAAACTCACGGCCGAGCAAAGTTATGATTACGAGCATGTCAAAAAATGCGTTTTGAATGCTTATGAATTCGTGCCAGAGGCATACAGACAACAATTTCGTGGTTACAAAAAGTTTGACAGCCAAACTTATGTCGAATTTGCTCGTGAAAAAGAAACTCTATTCGACAGGTGGTGTGATTCCAAAGAAATTAAAGATGGTTATACAAAACTCGGAGAACTCATGTTAGTTGAAGAGTTTAAAAGATGTATTCCCGTAGAGCTAAAAACTTATATTGATGAACAAAAATCTTCCAAAATTCATGATGCTGCTGTCTTGGAAGACGAGTATGCTTTGACTCACAAAGATTTCTCGTACAAGAGCAAAACAAATCACACAGCGAAGAAACCCAATGACTCATCCAAAACATGTGCTTATTGTAAGAAACCTGGCCATCTGATTTCTGAGTGCTATAAGCTCAAAAACAAGCCATCGCCCCATAGTTTCATTTTACCCTCGTTGGATACATCATTGGTTCCCAATGATTTTGACCCTATCCAGTCCACTGTGGATTCCAATATTCTTGATGTACCTGAAGATCTTGTTGAGGACAAATTTAAGCCTTTCATCACTGAATGTTTTGTTTCATTTGTTGGCGATTCACATCTACAACCAATTAAAATCCTGCGGGATACTGGAGCTTTTCAGAGTTTGATTTTGGAAAGTGTACTTCCGTTTTCTGAAAAGTCATCCGTTGGGGCCAATGTGCTCATTTCTGGTGTAGAAGGTGGCGTCGTTTCTATTCCTCTTCATAGATTGGATTTGCATTCGGAATTAGTTTCAGACCCAGTGACTGTGGGTATTAAATCTTCATTACCTGTTGAAGGTGTGTCTATGCTTTTGAGAAACGATTTGGCTGGTAGTAAGGTGGTACCAAAGGTCTATGTTGCTGAAGCACCTGTTATTACTCCCAGTACAGAGCAACTCGTTGAAGAGTTTCCTGATGTTTTTCCCGCCTGTGCTGTTACTCATTCTCAAACACGTTCTCAGGAGTCCAAAGAGGATTTCCCTTTATCTGATACGTTCATGTCTCGCATCGATGAGATTTCTGACTCAACTTTAAGTTCTGCTGATGTCTCTGAGTCATTTTTCAACTCTCTTCATTGTAACAAACTTGTCGAGGAACAGGACAATGATCCTGAAACTCGTTCTCTTCTACAACTGGCCGTTGATGAAAATGAAATAGGAACTGTCCCTATTTGTTACTACCAGAAGTCAGGTGTGTTAATGAGAAAATACAGACCTCCTGACGTTGCTGCTGATGAAGAGTGGAATGTTTTTCACCAAATCGTCATTCCAAAATGCTATCGGAATGATATTTTTAGTCTTACTCATGATCATGTATTGTCAGGAAACTTAGGTGTAAGAAAGACCCTAGATCGTATCCGACGACATTTCTATTGGCCAAAGATGCGCCAAGATGTTGTTGACTATTGTAAAACATGCCATTCTTGCCAAATGACTGGAAAACCAAATCAGGGGATTCCAAAAGCACCACTGCAGCCTATTCCTGCCTTTGAAGAACTGTTCTCAAGGGTCATTATCGACTGTGTTGGCCCAATGCCAAACAGCAAAGCAGGAAATGAATACCTCTTGACGATCATGTGTGCTTCTACACGTTTCCCTGAGGCATTCCCTTTGAGAAAAATCACTGCTCCCAACATTGTCAAGGCTCTTGTCAAATTCTTTACCATGTTCGGAATTCCAAAAGTTGTGCAATCAGACCAAGGCTCAAATTTTACGTCCAAGATATTTCAACAAGCCATACCTGAACTAAACATCCATCAAGTTTCATCCAGTGTATACCATCCTGAGTCACAAGGTGTCCATGGGCGTTTCCACCAAATTACTGCCACGAACACTCAAAGAACTGGGATGAGGGTGTTCCCTTGTTGTTGTTTGCAGTTCGTGAAGTTATGCAAGAATCTACTAGATTTAACCCTTTTGAGTTGGTTTGAAAAAAAAAAGAAAAAAAAAGATTTTCACAAGTTCAAACCTTTTTTTTACTTTTAAGGGGGAGAGTGTTATGTAAATATCATGTAAATGTTGTCGAGAGTGTTATGTAAATGTTATGTAAATATCATGCATATGTTATGTAAATATAATGTAATGTCGTATTTGAATTCCCATATTTATTTATAATTCTATATTTATATTATTGTTTCGAGGTTTAAATCGGTGAAATTTAAAATAACATTTTAAAATTAATTAAAATTCATTTAGAAATTTTTAAAACTAAATAGATTGATCACTTGTATTGGCCTGGTGTTTGTACTGTGGAATTCTGGGAAGTTACGTGATATAGTATATAAACAGATGGCGATGCGAGAGAAGAAATCATCCACTTTTACTCGGGTCAAGAAGTAAGTCATCCATTTTATTCGGATCAAGAACTTTGTCTTGTTTGAGAAAGTTTAAACTGAATTTGTGAATAGAGCTAGATCGACTAAAGCGGTGAAAATTTTTATTCCGTCAACCTTTACAATTCAGTCGGATTACGGATTATATCGAAAGTCAATAGGAATTGGACTGTGAACTTTTGTTTGAAATTACCCATTCAATCTTCGAAAATTTCTCCGTGGGACTAAATTCACTAGATTAGAACTTTGGATTTCGGATTTGGACACTTATCCTGAATCATATTATTAAGCACAGGCCAGTACTTTTTTGTATTGTAAGTTGTTTTGATGGTTGAAACTGGATATCTGTTATTGCCATTGGATAATTTATTTTGTGTCTATCACATAAGTAGATAATTATAATAAATTATACAAGCTGCTATCTGTGTCTTTCTGTTGCGTTCAGTCCACATAAAAACGTAACACCCTGTAATTAAAATATTTTAGGAAATGTCATAATGTTAGAGAATATCTAAGATATATTTTTACTTATGGCCGTAATATTTAGTTTTCGTAGAAGCAAAATTAATGATTATTATTAAATTTAATTCATTAAGTCTACTACATTCAGATAGTAAAATCTTAATCACATTTCTACTGTAAATTGGGCTGCTTTGAACAGGAAGCAACGTAACTTCCTTGTTATTTCTGCCAAAGTTTCTTTACCCGACTGCTACACCTTCTCACTTCCGATTTACTCTTCCTGTCTTACAACAATTTTCTTGGAGAGTGAACGATACTAAAAATCCCCTTACAGATTTTTCTCATTTTTATCCAATTTGTTCGTGTTTTCCATGGTTTCAATAGAAAAAGGTCTCCGTACAATAAATAATCTGAAAACTTTTAAAGGTAAAACATTCAGAATGCATAACAAGAGTTTCAGAGAAACAAAATCCAATTTAGGCAAAGAGTTCGCTTCTGTTTGAAAACTGTCACAGAATCTGTCCAGCTTTCAAGGACAAAACTGGGTATGCAGTTGCCTGTCAAAATATTGCGTCATCTGTTTAATTTTGTTGTTTTGAATTCAACACAAAACTACGCAATCTGCGATCTGCTCATTAAGGGTATAGAGACTCGGGCTTTAGCATGGTAAGTCCGCAAACATTCCACTGTGCCACTGGAGGGTCATCTGTTTAGTTTTAAATGTTTTTACTATAAGGATTACTTTGCATTGCTCTCTTTGTACATGGATTTCGGACTAAAATAAATCTCTTAACATGGGTGAAACTTGTTAAATATTGAGATTTCGGCCAAAAATAACGTTAAGAACAAGGGTTTTGTTTGTCTGTTTTCGAATATCGCGCAGAACTCCACGAGGGCTTTCTGCGCTAGTCGTCTCTAATTTAACAGTATAAGACTAGAGGGAAGGTGTATAGTCAACACCACCCACCGTCAGTTCTTGGCCTACGTTCTTACAAACGAATAGTGGGTTTAATAGTGGCATTAAAACGTCTCCCACGACTGAAAGAGCGAGAGTCTTTGGTATAAGGAGGATTAAAACCTGCCACCCTCAGATTGCGAGTCGAGCGCTCTAACCATTTGGCCATGAAAAAGTGAGCTCCAGTGATGAATTATTACATTTTAATTATAATTATGTCTTAAGTTAACTGTATTATTTAGTCATTTAATATGTAGGTCTGATCTATGTGGATATCTTACTTTTGTTCATATTTTGATGACGATAATAATTATATTTTGGAGAGTAGCGCAAATGTGATCAAAATAAAAAGATATTTCAAGTATTTCTTCTGACAACAAAATACGACAAAGTTTTCAAGTATTTTATTTCATTGTTGTTAATTTTTCTAAAAAAAATTAATAAAGATACTTTTATTATATCTATCTGAAATAAGTCAGTATAATGTCTTATATCAAACATTCTGAGATGGATTGTTCAGGTTTTCCAGTATATGTATATGTATATGTATATATATATATTTCTATAAATCATGTTGACGAGAAACTCACTTTAAGTAAAAATGTATTCTAGAGACGACTGGCATGGGTATTAATACTTTAAAATTACTTTATTTGAAGTAAAGTTTTAATACTCATAACAGCCGTCTTTAGAACAGTGTATATATATATATATATTGATAGCTAAATGTTTTTTTTTTGTGTTTGAATCAGACCCCTGGTTTATAGCAGCGTAAGTCCGTGAAAGAGTTGCTTATCTACCGGGAGACTTACTAAATCGAACAATCCACTTTCTCTGTGATTAAATGGTATTGAAAATTCAAAAGTATTGGATGGTACAGATATCTGAGTAAAATATTTGTATAAAAAGATGGAGCTTTAAACACTTGTTATAAATATGTAGCCATGCGGCAAGCAAAGAAGGTCAAGTCTCGTCATCTCTTTTGGCAGATTGAATGAAAGCGTGCTGCTGCCCAGGGCAATGCAGGAGGGAATGATGCCGTCACGTGATTACGAACCGCGGATTTGTAGGGTAAGCGATGGGCTACGTCCTAGTGACCGCGTAATGAACTGTTCCGTGAGTCCCCAGGCGAGCAGTTTTTATCGACGTGATATTAACATTTTATTGTTAGGAACTTTTAGAACCCATCAACATTAATGTCAATATATTAAGGGTATAGTCTGAAATGCATTATCTATAAAGACTCCTCACGTTCGTATGCCTATGAATTGTTTAATCATATAAGTTATCTTGAATTTTATTAGTGCATGTATTTTGAGCTTGAAAAAAATCACCTCTACTTGTTTTTTTGGCAGGAATAAATCATTTGAGATGAAACCCATAGATCTCAAATGTTCAGGATAGTTTTTAGTTGAGCTTGAAAAGGTTAAGTTAATAAGTTTTTCACAACAAATAAATTTCATATTAAAGATTTTGCAGGTAGAAAATACGGATTTCCTTTGTGTTTCTTTATATCTTAGGTTTTGCAGTTGAATGTGCTATAATTGCATGAAAAAAATTGCTTATTACGTTTGTCAGCAGAATACGATTATGAAGTGGATGAGCAATATTAAAACAAATATCATATTAAAATATTTACATTTTTTCATAATTGCGTATATTTAAAAATATACTTTTACATTTTATGCGTCATCAAGTAAAAAAATAAAGGACCTGAAAAACAGGTTAAAACATTCTAACTAGGGTTATTTATCTACTTACAAAATAACTCATATCTGTGTATAGGTATAGAATACCTTTACGTTATAATGCCGACAGGTTCGTGCTGTTCTTTCAAGCCTTGGAGACAAAATTTAAAGGAAACGCCTTCTTCACGGAGTGGATAACATGATATACCTTAGCATTTTGGAAATTTGTATTATAATACATCTTTTTTTCCAACTTTACCTTAAAGTAATTATTGGAAAATGTGCTTAATGTGCATACATTTAATGTACCTGGTCTTAGAAAAAAAAAGTATTTCAAATATCCTTACATGTGCTACTACACCTAGACCTTTTGGAGACAATGTTATATAAGGAAATAATTTACGTGATGTGCAATTATTTATTAATGTGAACTATGAGACATGCAGTTACAAAGCTAATGTTTCGCAAGTTGATTGGTGAAACAGTGTATGCCCAGTGACTACAATCTGTAGGTATACTAAAATTATTTGATAAATAAAATGACAAGAATTGGTGAACACTGAAAATTAAATAGTAACAAATTGAAATAACACGCAGTTAAACATTTAATATCGTTTGTATTTCAGTAGAACATATTGTACTTGTGTAGGAAAAACGTGAACGATAACATTAAATGTTTATAATAAAATTACAGTACTATAAATATACAAATATAACAACGAATAAATCATTCTCATATTTTAAATATTTTAGTAGTTGTGTGATATATATCAATAATTTAAACCAAATACAAATATATAAAAATGAAAACAATATCCAAAAAGGAAAGAGAGCACGTATAAGAAACATATAATAATACGAATTTATAAATCAGATATTTATATATATGTAACAATATTCGATTAAGCAAGCATAATCAGGAAATGTACTTACTCGTGTAACCTTACTTCGAAAGAGGGATATAAAAAACTGAATTCGACAACTTTTTTTCCCAAGATAATTCTGTAGCTAAACTATTCTTTTATATATTGTGAATACTGTACATGAGACTTATATTTGATATTCCAGTTTTAGGGTGTGTCGCACTTCACGTTGTCCCATATAGATTTTAAACCCAGATAATATTTAAAATAACAAGTACGAATGAAAGTTATGAATTTATTTTCACTCCAGCCGCCAGGAACAGTTATTACCCAAACGGAATGAGCTTTATCATAAACAAATTTATCTATGGTTAACCTTATGATACATTCTACTGTTCAAAAGCTTTCCATTTATTTTTCTAGTTTCATCACTTTATCTAACTATAAATCTAAATGGGCTATAGCTTATTTCATAAGACGGTTTGCTTTTTTTAAACATTAAAAGAACAGTTGGCTTGTTTATTATGTTTCAACGCGGACACTTTACAATAATATAGGCTTGTCTATATTGTTGCGACATATATATTGTAGGGATTAGATTTTATGTCAGCTATTAAACAATAAATGTTCAGAATTTATGTAAACAGGTAAATAATTTCAAAATTATTTTAATCTGAAGAAAATACACAAATTACCAATATTGTAACAATACGTGGAAAAAATATTCGATCCAAAAGTCTGTAAAGTGTGATTACAATGTTAATCGTACCTTGTTATGTCATCATATATGGATTTGAGCAATTAGTTTATCTAATCGTAGTAATTTAAAGTATTAAAGTCGTGCAACTGGCTGGCCTTCACTGGGATACGCAGTAAAGAAAAGACTTTAGAACAGAAATTGATGTGGTATTAATGTTTTAAATAAAAATTTGTTCAGGAGCAGTAAAAAACAGTTCAGGCTTACTGGATAAAATTTAAAAAAACACGTTGAGTTATTTTAAAGAAAACTGTAACATAAAGTTAATATCGAGTAGTGTATCCCTGCAATGCAGAGAAAAATGGTCTTTTTTTACACCAATTTCATTCAGGTCAACGGGGACAGCAGAAACAAAATGGCTGGAATGTACATTTTGTTTAGAGAGGGTTGTATAGAAAACATATTTTTGTATATATAAATAGATTATTAAAAATTCATTTTTATATCTGATCCCTATCTGTAACAAAAATTCGTGTAAATTATGGTTCTGCTTTAATATTTTCATTTTCTACGGTACCAGTTTGATAAAAAAAACAAGAATTGAAACCTATTGCTAATAAAAAGTGAAACAAGAGTCAGACCTTTTTATTCTTCTAAGGCGACGTCAAATCGTGGACACTTTGAGTGTTGAAACTAGTTTTAAACAAAAACACAGCTTTATACAGAAACTTAAGACGTTTAAAAAATGTAAACAATACAAGTTAAAAAGAAGTTGAAATTCAAGATCAAAAGTTAAGAAAAGCATGTCAGTTTAATAAGGCGAAACAATATAGTAATGTGAATATGATTTCAAAAGCGAATTTGGACTATTCTAAAAGTGTTTACGCTTAAGGATACCTCTAGGTCCATAAATTTCACTCTGAATGCTCCCTTATATTTGCTCTTGTCTTGGTCCCATTTTATTTATTCACTTATTTTTTATTTCCATATATTAATGTGAAAATTTTTGAAATAAAATTAGTCAAAAGATATAGAATCTTAAATTTACACAAAGTCTGTACGAGAGATTAGTCTAAAGGGTTTTCTTGTGCTCAAATTTGTAAAGAAAACATTGTAATTTCTGCAACGTCAACACAAGATTTCTCATAGGTTTGAGAAGTGGGGATATCTCTCCACCGAAATTAAATATTTCAATCTTTGTAAAGAGATATTACCTAAATAATCGATTATATAAAATAGGTATATTATTATCGAATAATAATAGGTAAAAAGCGGTTGGAAAACCTTGGGAACTCCTTACAACTGCACCTGACAACACGCGCACTTACGTAATTTACAATAAGGATTGTTTGTTTTGGAATTTCGCACAAAGCTACTCTAGGGCTATCTACACTAGCCGTCCCTAATTTAGTAGTATAAAACTACAAGGAAGGCAGCTAGTCATCACCACTCACCGCCAACTCTTTGGCTACTCTTTTACCAACGAATAGTGGATTGACCGTCACATTATAACGGATCCACGGCTGGGAGGGTGAGCATGTTTGGCGCGATTCGGGCGCGAACCCGCGACCCTCACATTCCGAAGCGCACACCTTAACGCGTTAGGCCATGCCAGGCCCGCTCTCCATTCGAAATAATTAAAAGATAACTTTTATTTTAACAGACGTTTTGCCTTTGTGGGCAGCTTCGGGGCTAGTACATAAAACTAGCCCTGAAGGAGGAGCAGAAGGGAAACGTTGGTTAAAATAAACGTTCTGTAAAATTTCTCTGCAGAGTAAAAGTCGTTTTTTTCTCTCTTTTTATTATCAAAATGTGTAAATACTACAGGTATGCACTTGAAAGACGATCGATAATTTAGTTTTTACCTTTAGTAATAAACTATTAATTTTGGCATGAACGAGATTAATAGATAATTTATTTTATGTTGATAATCATAAAACATTAAACAAACAAATGTGTATTCAAACACATATCTAAAATACTAAATGGTTTCAGCAATAACACGGAAACGAGTGCTTTTTGAACAATTGCTGAAATGCAAGTTTCAAAAGGTTTTCTGATTATGATAAACTAACGTACAATCCAGAAGGAATCACTTATCTGTGACATGTAGTAACGTTAAGATATTCAATGCTTACGACAATAAAATCGCAATAGTAATCATTAACTAGCCATTAAAAGAAAGATTTATATGTTTAATTTATGTGATATGAGATATTATCAAGTACTTCTGCAAGTCACGTATTCGTTTTCTTTTTGTATGTATTGTTGAATATTGATATCAAAAACTATATTTAGATTCCTTCTAACATGTGGTTTTTGTAGTTATGGTTGAATTGTGAACATGCTTATTACTTTTTATTGCAGAGTAATTTTCTGTCAGAGTAATTTAGTTGTCACCCTTTTTTCTTAATGTTAGAAATCAGTTATGGATGTTTTTTATTTTTGTTTCACGTGCTTTTTGTCAAATAAGTTTGTTGAGTTACGTTATTGTCGGGCCCGGCATGGCCAAGTGCGTAAGGCGCGCGACTCGTAATCTGAGGGTCGCGGATTCGTGCCCGCGTCGCGCCAAACATGCTCGCCCTTTCAGCCGTGGGGGCGTTATAATGTGACGGTCAATCCCACTTTTCGTTAGTAAAAGAGTAGCCCAAGAGTTGGCGGTGGGTGGTGATGACTAGCTGCCTTCCCTCTAGTCTTACACTGCTAAATTAGGGACGGCTAGCACAGATAGCCCTCGAGTATCTTTGTGCGAAATTCAAAAACAAACAAACAATACATTATTGTTTTTTTGTTACGTCAGTAAATCAAGCGAATAAGGAGAAAAAATGATGAGTTTTGCGTTTGGTAGAAAAAAATTCTTAAACAAAATGTACAAAATGTACATCACATGTATATTATAAATTTGAAGAAAAGAGTAGGGTTTGTTTGTTTGCTTTAGAATTTAACGAGAGCTTTTCGCACATTAGTGTCCTAATTCTAAACACGATCTGTTCCTAAACTAGACTCGTAATCTCAGGGTCACGTGTTCGAATCTATCTCCGTCACACCAAACATACCCGCTCTTTCAGTCATGGGGAGTTATAAGTCACAATCAATCCCACTATTCGTTGGTAAGTAGCCCAAGAGTTGGTGATGGGTGTTGACAACTAGTTGCCTTCCCTCTAGTCTTACACTGCTAAATTAGGGATGTCTAACGCAGAAAGCCCTCGTGTAGCTTTGCACAAAACTGAAAACCAACCGAATCTATTTAATTGAACAGTACGATATGACTGTTACTTTTATAGCGCGTCCACGCCATCATAGTACGGAAAACATTTTTGAGGCGGCAGAGGCGAACAATGTTTCCTGTCACGCACGCGGCCATTAGATCAAGCCGTTCTTAGGAAACGAATCTAAATGGAAGAGTTAATTGGAAAACAAAACAGTTAATGCTGTGTGAGGAACTTAAACCTCAACTACACTAATTTTTCGTTGAAACTATCGTACTTTTCGAATTATTTTTACTCCGAAGGTATTTTAGCAACCTACCTAGATCTATCACGATACTTTTGTTTCTGTATTTATTAAACGTAAAATATTTGAAAGTCATCCGAAGTAGCTTTTTAAATTCTCAGAGCATACTTTAGCGGCAAGTCGCACATTCTTTGAAAAATGCTGGTCGTCTGTTCTAAACACGTTTACTCTTGAAAGACTTAATTTTCATTCCTGCTATTTTTTTTTTGTATGAAACTATTTACCCCTCTGGAATTTTTAACTGTTTATGCATGATTTCTTTTTGTACAACATTTTAGTTTCACATTTTTAATACTCACAAGTTAATTCTGAATAGAGATAAGTAATCGATCTTGTCGTAGTACAGATGTGAAGTGTTGTACACAAAACTGTAGACAGAATCGCTCTTCTAGTATTCCAGACAGTGTTTTATATATAGACTCAAGATATAGAATAGATCTGCTGTTATAACTGATACTGTGTGTGAGATAAGTCTTACGTCTGCACAGAATTAAAAATTCCTGTTGAAAATAAGATTCATTAGCTCCAAGGAAACGTGTTTCTTTTTTAAGGCACAAAACTAACCTGCTACAAATTACAGGTATTAGGCCTGCAAAGCTTTCGTCTATCTATATCAAATCCACTTAAAAAGGCTAATATGTATGGCTTGCGGCTACATCTATAAAACCTACTTTATTAGAGTCGGTGATTATTAATTGTATGAGTGGTCGGTTGTGCACAGAGTCGACCTAGAAGTAATAAAAGCTACTTTGGTTAATTCTTTCCTTGTTTTGTAGTTTGTAAACAGAATGTCGTAAAAGTCAGGTGTGTTGAAATATGTTAACATTCGAAACTACAGCAGTAACATGACATGATTTTTTTCTCTACACGTCTTTCGAATTCCAATTCCAAATGTAAGGTTAAACTCATGATTTGTATACTTACGAGTAAGCTACTTAATAAATCTACCTGAAGCAACATAATCGAAATAAGAAACATATTAATATTACGACTCCTAACACACACAAACAAAAGTATATAAATATATATAAGTTTTATTTCCAAACCACCTTTAATTTCAGAAATTGGATGATTCGTTACTATATGTCTTTGAATGAAACACCTTTGTAAGCACTCCAGGGGCTCAGACGCCTATTTATAAAATATAATACTAAATGATCGTTAAAAACAATTGTAAGACTCATGGCTCATTCATTTTCTGAAGTCTTATCAAAGATCTCTGTGAAATGCATATAATACCTTATAACTGTTACCATAAAAATGTAATATACATTAATGGAATTGATAAATTATTACCTTTAAGGTAATAATGTTTCGCAAAGGTAAGATACAGCAGCTTATCGGTGTCTTAGCAGTAAACTAATGATATTAAAAACAGGGACTTAATATCCTCGATGGACAGATCAAACATAGTTCAGAGTGCAGCTTTGCACTTAAACACAGACAAACAAATCAATCTGTCATCTGTTGTTTTTTATTTCCGGAATAAGAGCTGCTTTTTCACTTCTTTTTACTTACTACAGTGAGTGGGCAAAGCAAATATAGCCCATTGTGTTTGCTGAACTATAAACAAGCTTCAACGATAAGAGAGAGAGAGGAAAAATGCTCGTTAATTGTTTTGTTTTTAAGGCTACTGGGTATTTGGTAGTAAGTGCTAATCACTTTCCGATTTTTTAAGGAATTTTTTAAACTAGAAAGAAAAATTTGTCACAAACATACGTGTATAAACAGTATCTATAAGTCGAAAACATAACAACAAAAAATCGAATAGTTAATTTGAAACATTTATTCCTGAGAAAAGTAAAAACTGTATAAACGTTTCGAATTGTACGTAATAAAATTACAGTAACAATTTTTTTTTAAATTTTTATTCTATGTTTTACAAAAAATATCATGAAGTTTATTGCATCCATCAACCTGAATCTAAAAACTTATTTGAAAGTTTTATATCACACTTAAGTCCCCAGAGACCAAACATTTAGTTTTGTCTTTGTAAAAAGTCATTTGGTTGGGCTGTCATGATTACACAGAAACAAAATCACAACTTAAAACTTTCTTAACAAGCAGTTTATTCGTTATGTTAAAAGCAACATACAAACGAAGCAGTTTGATTACTTTTATGTTTACATTTTATTATTACATATAATTTACATGTTTCTTAAAAAAATACATGCAACACAAAGAAAACAGACATATGTTCTTCAAAGCTTTCTCATGCCTAATGCCTTTCTCATGTAGCTTTTTTAAACAGGGAAACAAAATCGTTGTTGACTACGTATCATAAAGCAATCATCATTTCGTGTAAAATTAAATATCCAAAGACCGATTCCACCATCAATCATTTTTCACAATCCCATTTAAAATTATTAAAATCCATTTGTTGCATATTATAAAATAATTATTGGTAATTTTCCAAAATATTTATTTCACATTTTTAAAACAAAAAATACCTAAAGAACATAGTTTTTACCTGCAGTTATACTTTCATGATTTTGTTGAGAAAGGCGGGGCATGGCCAGATGGTTTGGGTGCTCGATTCGAAATCAGAGGGTCGCGGGTTCGAATCCCTGTCATACCAAAAATGCTCATCCTTTTAGTCGTGGGTGTTCATAATGTTTCGTTCAATCTCTCTATTCGTAGAGTAGCCCAAGAGTGGGCGGTTGCTGGTAATGACTAACTGCCTTCCTTCTCGCAATACACTGCTAAATTAGAGACGGCTAATGCAGACAGATCTCGTGTAACTTTGTGCAAAATTCAAAACAAACGAACAAATCATTAGGAAAATCCAGTTTTAAAAATATGAACTGGTGTAAAATAACAATATGTTCTAAGTTGTTTATTTACTTGAATTATAACTGACAGGAACTGTTGTAATTTATACAAGGCGATAATATGAAGCATTTCTATCCAATCAGTTTGGTATTCTGATGATATTTCTTCTGCCATAACCTTATATTTTGGACACATGTATGTCTTTCTTTTCATCCAGAATTGTTTACAGTTTAAAATGCCAATTAAAACAAGTTTACTAAACGACATTATGTTAGTAATTTTCTATTTCT
The DNA here is from genome assembly GCA_011833715.1 of Carcinoscorpius rotundicauda. Lineage (NCBI taxonomy): Eukaryota > Metazoa > Arthropoda > Merostomata > Xiphosura > Limulidae > Carcinoscorpius > Carcinoscorpius rotundicauda. The sequence goes on along the minus strand of CM022395.1, from coordinate 38,132,032 downwards.
GTTGTAAAACCAGTCACAAGACCACAGCGATCCAATAACACCCAAAGAAGAAAAAAAGATCCCAACTAACTGAATTGATGTCCAGAAATATATATCTGAACTCTCTCTTAAAATCCACTGAAATGTGTAAGTAATTTAACAATTTCAGTAGACAGCGCTTTCACACTGTTGAAGTTTAGCGTCAACTAACAAAGACTGTAGAGAAAACAAATTAACCAACTTCAAATAAATCACTTATGTGAATTTTATGCAATTAAAAATTAATATACAGAGAAAAAAAATACAACTTATAATTTAACTAAATACATGAATTAACTGAAGTTAAGACCTAAAACCCAGCTTTTAAGTTATATTTTTTCTAAATTCTAATAAAATGTCCCTAAACTGGTTTTGCATTTCTGAAAAGGAAATAAAGGGTTATATAAAGCATTTTTCGATAGATTTTTAGTAATTTTTAGAAAATATTAAGGAAGCTGTTAATGTGGTTTGTGAAGATATATTCTTTATATGAGACTTTCAGTTTATGGATATTAAATCTTTACAAACTGGACGCATAAACATATGAACACTCACAGTTGAACAGCTATGTAATATAAAAATCAATTTTCCTTTTCTATTTCCTATGTCATTAGTTATTTCTAAATAAATTATAATCTAAGTTTGTCAATTATTATTATTCTCATAATGAAATTTGCAAAGGATTGTAAACTAATTTCTTGATATATTTTAGTCTGTTGTCATACAAATAGTCCCTCAGTGCAGATTTACAACAACCGACTTTCTATACTCGTAGTGGTCAGAGCACAGATAGCCAATTGTGTAGCTTTGTGTCTAACTTCAAACTAACAAATTATCCGCATAATATTACCAAGTTACTTAAAGATTTTTTTTCTCTCTGAATTAACGCAACGTTTCATGAGATTTCTTAATTGATTAAAATATGACATAACATTCGGACAATAGTAATGGATTAAGAAGACAGATCAACTTTTGAAAACGCTGTATGGTTTCTCTAGCTTTTTCTTACTATGATTTGTTAACCATTTTTGCTCTTATTGTCAAACGCATGCCAGTGGCAACAATAAGTCTGCCTGTTTATAACTGGTGGCACAACAAAGACAACCCGTTGTGTTGCTTTGTGATTGTATATAAACAAACACACTTTACTATCGTGACTTTTCATGCCTATTGAAATTTCACTATTAAATTATATTCATCATATTAGAACAAATGTATCACTTAATTCGCCTAAAATAAGTAAAAAATTATTAGTTCTTGTTCTTTATTTCTTATTTTTTTAAGAAAAAGAGTTTCATAATATCCAAGAGGTACGTGTAAAGTAGTTATTTTAATTATTATAAATGCCTTAGACTTAACTTAATGCTTTGAAAACAAAGGAATTTAATAGACACCGTATCTTGTAAGAATACTAATATGTATATACAATATTTAAATTCACATTTTTCTGCATTTTCTGATTTTAACTTCCTGTGAGTTCTGAGTTTCAAGTAATCTTGGTTGCAAAACTTATGATTGCTATTTTGAAACTGATCTAGATGGTAACTAAATTGTGAAAGCAATTTGTGTGTGACTTCAAATTAAGAGGTGGACATATCGTAAAACAGGTTGATTATTATATATTGATGAAAAATTTCAGTTTGTGAAGAGATTTCAGTGATTACACAACACTTCTCTTTGGCTTGCTTTGTTGTTACGGCCCGGCATGGCCAAACGTGTTAAGGCGTGCGACTCGTAATATGAGGGTCGCGGGTTCGCATCCCCGTCGCGTCAAACATGCTCGCCCTCCCAGCCGTGGGGGTGTATAATGTGACGGTCAATCCCACTGTTGGTTGGTAAAAGATTAGCCCAAGAGTTGGCGGTGGGTGGTAATGACTAGCTGCCTTCCCTCTAGTTTTACACTGCTAAATTAGGGACGGCTAGCACAGATAGCCCTCGAGTATCTTTGTGCGAAATTCATAAACAAACAAACAAACAATGCTTTGTTGTTAAGCGCAAAGTTACACAATGGGGTATTTGTGTGATGCTATTCTCATCACAGGTATCAAAACCCGGTTTTTAGAGGTTCAAACCTTCAAACTCACCACTGAGCCAGTAGGGTGAATCACCGCTTTTCTTTTCTTTTTATCATGAATTACAAACCACAAATTATTTTAGTGTTGATCATGGAGATAAAACTATTTTTAGTACTAAAGTTAATAAACACTGAGTACTTAAATAATATATATTTACTTATTAACGACAGTGTAAACCCGCTGCAATTTATGTATTTCACTAAGTACTAGCAAAGGATGAGTTTCCAAGAAACAACAAAGACAATTTTACTTCAACACTGAGTTAAACGTTTTTAATCATTTAAAAACAACACATATGTATGTAATGGGGATTTTCCTCGATCGAGACAATTCGTTTAGTTTTATGGTTATAAACATTCAAAAAATCGTTCCTAGCATGTAATACGTCTTATTACAGCAAGTGGATAATATCATACACGTCTAAGCACTGTATAGCTTTAGCATAAATGTATCATAATAATATGACGATGATGGCTTACCGATCGTGTTCAAGCAAATACAGAATGTTTGTTGAAACCTTTGGTGGCTTTTATATTAACAAAACAGTTTTACATGAATTCGAAAGTTCTACTTTTTCACCATGAGTTATAGTCATTTGGTATCATTATCTGCTGATATCGCATTTCGAAAAAGTAATACAACTCAATAATTAAATGTATTAGTTCTACGAATAATTTAGTAGCCAATCAGGTTTTTAATGCTACTACTTTCTGTTCCACTAAAGAGGATACGACATCACCCTTAGGCAACGTTGTTTCTGTGCTATCAGGTCAGTTTGTCTCTTTGTTTGGAATTCGCGCAAAGCTACATGAGGGTTATCTGCGCTACGCGTTCCTAATTTACCAATGTAAGACTAGAGGAAAGGCAGTTAGTCATCACCACTTACGGCCAACTCTTGGGTTACTCTTTTACCAACGAACAGTGCAATTGACCGTCACTTATTACACCCCCATAGTTGAAAGAGCGAGCATGTTTTGGTGCGATGGGGACTATCAGGCCAGACTGAAAGGATAATGACTAAATAGTTCAGTAGTGGTATAACTTACTCCAGTGACATTGGAAAAATGGCACATATCTTCTGTATAAATAAATTAGGGATAGCTTATATACATATATTGTAGTTTCTTTCTTCGACTGGTGCTAGAATGCGAAACAACTATAGTTAGAATCAACTGTTTATATCTTCAATTATCTTTTATTTTATAGTTTATGCTTCATAACACTATTTATCTATCTGTAGAAAATTCCATTATATTAAAATTTACATATGTTTAAATGTATAATTCTGTCTGCAAATATATATATGTGTGTGTGTGTGTGTGTGTGTGTGTGTGTGTAAATTAATCAAATACTTTAATAATAACAAAATGAGTTAAATTAGGTAGTTCAATAGTACTTTTAAATAACACTAAAATAACGTAGGTAGTTTAGTGCTGTATTACGAGTTAAAATATTACTAATTATAAATTCGTTGAAGACGAATTGTGACAGTGACATGCCGTACCACACAGAAATGTAAGTAAATAAATGAAAATTATGATTCGATTGTTCTGAATCACTACTAAGAAACACACCAATGCAATTACAAATTGTTCGTTGTATTTAACATAAACCTCTTTTTGATATCATTTATCCTTTTTTATCAACTGGATGCATATTATAAATGCACAGTTTTGGGCCTTTTCTATTTACTATTCAAATACGTTATTGTTTTTCTTTATTTTTCTCTTATAATCAAAATACATATATGTATATTTAGTGATAATTTACATTCTAGAATTAACATTACCTTCCAATCAGAGTCAGCGCTGCTAAGTTAGAGCGAAATGAATAAAAGTATAATAAATATAGCTAATTAAATATGCTTTCCTCACGTCCTCTGTTATAATGACTAGAATGCATTGTTTCGTGATTAGGCATCTTTCAAACTTATGATACGTTCTTACGAATCTTGTTGTGTTATTTTGAGTATTACTACCTTTGTATTAATATTTCTGCATCCTCACTCCCATACATACATATACGTAGATACAAAGAGCCACTTCTCTTCGTAACTACATGCAAAAATTTCTAAAAGAACCATTTGCCATTTCTCCAGCTTCCTGCCTTATCGCCTTATGCCAGGTTTAAGGCTGATTAATGAACAGAGTCCCAGTGAGCGTGGGTGGTATGTGCTTGGTTTCATCAGGAGGCCAATGGAAGTTAAGGTTGTCTAATCCCTAGTCCTGCACTGCTTGTTGGCGTCTCGCGGCGAAATCGAATAAAAACTACATCATAGTGCCACACGCTAGGACATCACAAACAATTCATTTCTTGCACCGCCGGCCTCTGTGTTCTTCCCTTTTCATCCTACTTTAGCTTTAGTACAAAATTCATTTTATTTACTAGACACATTTTGTTTTAGCAATTCTGTCTCCCTCAATATTCATTTTGTGTAACAATTTACAAAGTATTTTTTTTTTTACAACCGCTCGAGGCTCCCTGATTCTCTTGATGCATTGAAACTAACGTGTGTGTGACTGATAAGCTTCATTTCAGCTCCTGTTCGATCTTTCTGGTTCGTCTTCCCGAACTTATCAAACGAGAAGCTGACTACCAGGTTATAATAACGTATCAGAATCCCCATCCTTTTTTTTTATAATTTGGGTTTCGCGATCAATATTTTACTACTACGACACCAAAGTTGAAAGTAGTTTTTTATAATTAATGATCCAATTTTCAGCTTATTTAAAATACTGGACAAACGTTCAGTATTGTATTGTATGTCGGTACAAAGCTATCTTAAATGCAACACACGTACACATATATATTGATATTCATCTTATCGTGATTTCAGAATAACAGAATAAAGATGCGTCAAACTTGAAATACATACACACAAAGAAAGAAAATAAACAAAATATTTTACAGTTTTTACCAGTGAAAATTTCTTGTGTGCGAAATAAAAGTAAAGTATTTTAAACGCTGAGCCGAAAATAAAAGTGTATGAATTTGGCCTTGATTGTGATGAACATGCTCTTTTCGTTTAAAGAATTTCCTGTAAAATGAAGTAAATGAAAGTATCTTACAGTTAAAATGTTAATTAAAGTGCTCTTTTTCTTTAAAAAGTTTGCTATATATATCTTCTTGTTAACTTGCTGTAAGATTCTTGTAAAGACATTAAGAGGATGGCAAAGTCTCTGCTTCGCTTCTTCTTTGTGGATATTTAGGTATGTTGAATTTTTAAATAACCAAAATGGCCAAACGCGCAAGACCTCTTCCTTTATCCCTAACTTACATTTCAGCTACAAGTACGCTGTTGTTGTACTGTTTTGGGGCCAGAGTAACCCACAGTGCTCCGGTCCTTTTAAGAGCAATGTCCATATATTGTCTTGAGTTATCTTTTTATTATTATTATTATTTATTTATTTTTTACTCTTATTATCCTTTTTCTTTCCTTAAATAAATTTATCTATTTAACAAATAACTATGATTATCATACCAGCTCTAATCGTCTAGTGCTTGGTGGCCAGTTTGATTTCTATTTCTTAAATATACATATTAAATATGTATATTCATAGGAGAGAGGTACTTAGAACTATGTTCATCATGTATGTATATCACACAATAAATCATTTTTATGCCAATTTTTATTATAATAACTAAGTGCATTATGCAAGAGTCTATCGGATACTGTCTCTATGTTTGCACACTTGTGCATAATCGTGTGTGAAGTACTACGGGGTACTGTTTAAGTCTCTGCTGCTCGCTCAAGTGTTTGTTTTTTTAATTTCGCTCAAAACTAAACGAAGGCTGTTTGAGCTAGCCGTCTCTAATTTAGCAATATAAGAAATCAAAAGAAAATCTATAATGTTTTAAACGTTTTTAAAGTTACTTTAGTTCACACACTATACAAGTTATAATATTCCTAGCTATCTGCTAGAGACGAAAAAACATTGATCGAATAAATTATTTTATGTCATTTCAATTTTTAGCCATTATCAGAAATAATCTAACACATTACGATTGGAGAGGTTTGCACTTCGACTGACGTATAAAATAAATGCGCTTAATTACAAAATTTTTGTTAAATATCGTAGTTAACTTTGCCTCTGATCATAAATATGTAACACACTTCTCATTAACGTCTTCATGTATTAGGTTTTCATTCCTAATAAGAAACGCATATTATTTTGAAAGCTGCAAAAGTTTTCAGATAAACAATTTTCGTTAGCTTAACAATGCTGAATCTATAAGTAAAATCATGAATATATTTACATAGTTTGATTTTAAAAAATTACATATCACAAAGCTTCTACAGTTATGCATTTTCTTTAATAACGCTTTTTAATTACGTCTTAACACAGCAAAGCCACTCCGTGCGTTTGTTGTCTTCAAGGTGTAAAAGACGTATCTTTGGTGAAAATTAAAATTCCGATATATTTAGAAGCTGGAATAATGCTAAATTTGCAGGACTTGCCAATCTCATCTGGATAAAAAGACAAATTCAGTGAGCATGAGCTCTTGAGAGAGATTGTTAATATTCTATATATATTACTAGTGTAGTGCGTTTGTATTAAAACATTCGCAAAGAAAGGTTAGTTCCTTTTGTTGATATTCAAACTACCAAAACTGTTCCTGTAATTTTTAGATGCTGCATTAATTATTTTTGTTTACAAATCATGCTCCATTTCTTTTGATTCACTTGCTTGATTTAGAACTAAACTAAATATCTTGATGTGGTCAAACCTTGTGTTTACGACCAAAAACATATTTAACATCGATGGTATTCAGTTGATGAAACATGCAATCTAATTGTTGTAACTATGAAAATTATCTTTTCGTAACTGTACTTATTACCAGTTTATTCTTAGTTTTTACCTGGGTAGTTTGTCTGCTATGAACGTAAGTTAATCTTAATTTGTTTATATCGTCTAAAAATTGCATTTTGAAAGTTTCGACAGAAAGAGTAAGTTCCAGTTACTGATTCAAAACATGTAGCTTAGTGGTTAGGGCACTCGACTTAAATCTGTGAGTCACGATATCAAAACCTAACACCGAATATTTTCACCCATTCAGTCGTACGGACGTGAAATGTAATGGTAAGTCTCACTCTTCGTTAATAAAGAGTTAGCAACTAGTACGTCTGGTCGATTGCCTTCCCTCTAGTTTGCTATAAACAAATACTGCGTGATTTTATATGTTAATATACTAAATAACTGCATAATTTTTATTTTTATTTGTTTAAGTACTTACTTACTTCAGTAAACCCAGAAATGTTAATATTTTTAAATGTTTGTTCGTTTTGAATTTCGAGCAAAGCTACACGAGGGTTATCTGCGTTACCCTTCCCTAATTAAGTAAGATTAGAGGAAAGGCAGTTAGCCACCACCACCCACGGCCAACTCTTGGGCTACTCTTTTACCAACGAACAGTGGGATTGGTCGAAACATTATAACGCCCTCACGACTGAAAAGACGAGCATGTTTGGTGTGATAGGGATTCAAACTCGCGATCCTCGGATTACGAGTCGAGTGTCCTAAACACCTGGCCATGCCGGGCTTCTTGAGATCAAACGCTTCTCTTTCGTAAACACAGCTTTAACTATGATTTGTTTGTTTTGAATTTCGTGCAAAGCTGCACGAGGGCTATGTGCACAAGCCGTTTCTAATTTAGCAGTTTAAGACCAAAGGGAAGGCAGCTAGTCATCACCACCTACCGCCATCTCTTCGGTTACTCTTTTACTAACGAATAATGGGATTGACCGTCACAAAGTAACGCCTCCAACGGCTGAAAGACCAAGCATGTTTAGAGTGACGGAGATTCGAACCCGGACCCTCAGTGACGAGTCGAGCGGCCTAGTCATATGGCCTTGCCGGACCGACTTTCCTAAGAAGAAACCGAAGTAATGTATTTTTTTAAAGTTTTGTCCTACCCAACCATATGTGTATTGACATCTAAGCGCAGATAGCTCTCGAGTATCTTTGCTCAAAATTCAAAACAAACCAAACCTTGTCACATACCACATCAATAGTTTATTTAAAATATACACCTAATATCAGGCCGTCTGTAGCATGGATCGCACTGTCCATCAAAATAATACTTTAAACATATCCTTAGTAGGTTACTTGAACTTTACAACACTATGTTGTGCTTCTATTTATAAATAATATCAGTGTAATGACTGAGTCACAAGTTATGAGAATGTTCGTAAAATATCACTGCAAAAAGCTTGAATATCTTTGATCCTTTTTTCTCTGCTTCATTTTTATTACATGATAACTCAAAAACCCAAACAATGGCGTCACCAATTTCACTCAGAGGACACAGCTTCAAACACAATATCCACTTTATTATTTTAAATAACTAATAATAGTTTTTAAAAACTCATAGTTCTAGTCTAAAACGATGCCGTCATTCTTCTTCTTCATGTGCCAAATCTGCGACAGACATCGACGACCGTGGCATGCCAGATTTCTCTGTTATCAATCCTCCTTATCAACTGGATGTTGCTCATTGAGTTCTTGGTGCCATCATTATTCCTTGATATTAGTTTTTTACAGAAATTTGGAATAAAAAATTCAAGTGCAGGTAGAAACATGAATTACCAGCCAATAAATTTTGCAGTTGGAGCCTCATTGTATTTAGAACTTGTTTATAGATGCAACATTCCTGTACTTATTGAAATATTGCATTAGAAAAACAAGTAAAGAAAAAAATGCTTCCAACAAGAAAGTAAATGTAGATATGATAAATATGCCATCCAAACTATCTTGTTTTTGAAGCATTGATATTAGCCATCCATACATTCACTTTTATTTCTGCTCTTATAAAGAAATGACAATTACTTTTATTCCAATCGCTCGAAAAGCTATTTAAAAATTAACGACGTTAGTCACTTTTCAATTTGAAGCGATAAGCTACAGATAGAGATAGCTATAGTAAAAAATAATCACCGCTATCTTTCAGGCCTCTCCAACCGAATAACGAAATTTAAACACCATTCTTATCATGCACCCATGGCTCAAAGTGTGGAGCGTGATATTTGGAGAGGACGATAACAGGGCACGAGCCGTGGAACCCGCATGTCCACGGTTCGGCATGCTGACCACTGAACTGGTAATTTTTGAAAATCACACAAGAAACATGAATTTTTCTTTGTGTTTTTTTAAGTTTTCAGTTTCTATTATAAGTATGAAATAAAGTTCGATACCATTTGTATTTAATTTCAAAACTGTAACTTATTTTCCCTGTTTAATGCAAATTTCTTGTAACGTTTAATAATATTTATCGAAGTTATAATACATTTACTCAAAAACGCATTTGTAAAAAAAATACATTTGCAAAGTAGACAGCAAAACACTTCAGTGTTTTTTTCTGTTCAACGCGAACTGGAAAATATCGAGTTACGTTAAATATTTTAAGAGTCCGGCTTTTTTAACTTTTGGTCAAACCTCTGATGTTTTTTTCTGCCTTTCATTCATTCCATAACAGTCCTTTGGGAACCTGTTAATTATCAAACTTCACAGACTAAAACGGTTTGCAGTAACTGGCTGCAAAATGATGGAGATAATGTTTTTTTTATTATTTGCAGTACTTAAGTTTACGCGTGTTTTTCAAATAATCGCTATGTTTGCCGCAGAATTTGATTGTTTGAAGTTAAACACTGGTAATGGAACCTGGTTTTTTGCTTTCGCAGACATCTCTTATATAGATCAGTAAATATTGAGAAATAGGAAGAGAAAGAAAACATTCAAAATAATATAAAATAAGCACAGATTTTTTTATCGCTCTTTTAAAAAAGTTCGATACTTTCAAATGTTTGTCGCTTCTATCAACTAGAGGTTCCCCGCTAGTACAGCGGTAAGTCTACGGATTTACAGCACTAAATTCAGGGGTTCGATTCCCCTCGCCGAATTCGGCAGGTAGCTCGATGTGGCTTTGCTATAAGAAAGCAAACAAACTAGATATTAAGTTAATGCCCAAACTCGTATCATCTTTGGTTCCACAAGAACGTTCCATAGTTGAAGGTTCAAATATTTTTAAACGATAGGTGAAGAATAATCACACTCACTAAGGCTCAGTATGAAATCCAGTGCTTTTTTGTAGAAAAAGGTGAATCCACGCTGTGCAGAAAGCAAAACAAAACGAAAGACAATTCTCAAACCGAGGTACGTGTGCAGTAGCAATGTAGTAGTTGCAGGAGAGATAAGATATAAGTTAAAATAATAAGGTTTCATGGAATAGATTTTATTGGCTTTCCTTCGTGTCACTTTTCAGAGTCGTATTAAGCATGGCAGCTAACATTTTCTTTAAAAACTACAAAAACTGAAATTAGACAAAACTCTAAATACGAATCTCGTCATGTTAGCAGTTTAATCATCCACTGAAGGATAAAGACAGATTTTTTCTCCTTTTTACACTTTCAACTTTTTCATAAAGTACATTTATTTTGAATATGTTCTGGAAAATAGGTCACCTTGAAAATCCAGAGCCAATGGCCATAGTCGTTTGTCGGGTGTAGTCTTGGGTCCACACCTTAGTTGATTTCTATTTAGCTGTCTATTGTGTTTATGAAGAAAGATGAAAAACAGCCACTGCCTACCCGTTTTCTCATGATCTTTCATGCCAACACCCATCAGTGTATGATGAATGTTTAAATTATTAAAGCTCATTACAAGAACATGTTTACTTTGACAGTTAAATAGTTTGGAGTCTTACACATTGAAATAAATCATCCAAGTTTAATGGCACACGTATAGTCATTTAGTAACCGCTCATCCATTTCTCTATCACGTTTTAATGACGGTTTCCTTAACTTGTGTAATTTATATGTATATATATATATATATATATATATATATCATTTTCTATTATCAATTATTTATTATGAGAAGTTTTGTTTTACATTGTTAGCTTATTATACGGATTTAAACCTAACTTGAACCTAAGCTAGGAGAAATCCGTTTATATAATATTGACATTACGCCCGAAAATGTTACTAACAATGAAGATAACCAACTAATGAACCAATAAATTACAACTGTTTTAAGTGAAAGCAGTATACTAGATGTACTGCCTTATTATTGGATTAATTTCTAATCTTCCTCAATGTAGATAATTTGTTTTGATCAGACGCTAATGATAATACAATACGTTCGTTACTAAGCTGACTTTGACTCATGCAATGTTAAAACAGTTACAAGCCCAACGCTTTGTTCTGTAATTTTCAGTAAATTCGTGTTAAAAATGCTTTTCGTAATTTTTTTATTTCTTAACCACCACCACCACAGTGATTCGTCGGTAAGCTTGAGGGTTTGTAATGCTAAACTTGGCTCTTAAATCCCAACAGTTTGCACAATGCAAATAGCCAGTTATGCAATTTTACACTAAAACAACAGTTATCATGAGCACCAATATTTCAAATAGCGTCTAGACCTTTTCTTTGTCTATCGTATTCCAGACGACATGATGACACGTATGACTGAACGAAAGTCTCAGCGGCAATTGTTATAATAAACATAGTGCGAAAGACAAGTCGATCTTTACTTTCACTCATAAAAAAAATCATCATAATACTTCTGTTCAGTCTTAACGAACTATTTGAAGATAACATTTCGACTTGTAATACATAGTTCATAGCGTTAGAAAATACCAGGTACATAGTTTAAAAATAAACACTGATGGATTTTGAATCTATTTTCTAGCCTAGTTTTAACATTTAACACGTGGAAGCTGTATTTTAACTAAATCTATATTTTTTATATTTTCAGTGCTAATTAAATGCAAAAAACCCCAAACAATAATTGCATCACTTAATACGAGCATTGTCATATTTTATTTGAATATTCTGAATCAGTAAGTATTTCTTTACGTAAGTAATCGATCAGAAATAGTCAGAAACTTACATACGTTAAATATGCTCATATATATATATATATATGTGTGTGTGTGTGTGTAGATAGATTCATGTGATGTTTATTTGTCGCCAGTTGTTTCTGCGCCTATTTAAACTATTTTCTTATACACGTAAGTGTAAATTTATGCAGCTACACTTATGTTTGTACTACAATGTTAATAGTATGATTATTAAGTAGCGATAATAGTACGATGACTAAGATATCCTAGAAAACGGTTACGTTTTGCATTCATCATACTTTAAAGCTGAACTATAAATATTTCATGTTATGTATGTTAGTAAAGATGTCAAAAACAAAGATTTATACGATATGTCATTTACTTTTTCGTTTGTTATTTTTCAAATTGTTGAACTGGAGTGTTTGAAACAATGCATAATATATATATATATATTCTGATGTAAAATATAAAAGAATTTCTTTTTTCAATGTAATAATAAGTTGCAAAATCTGGAAAAATGGGATTTATTATCTTTTATTGTAAAATGTAATGCTTTCTTTCTCTTTTCTATTCAGGGACTGGACGTAGCGTTGAGGTTAGCATGCTGTATTGTCGATCTGAGGATGCCACAAAAAACAAAACTATACTTCACCTTCTGGGCCGACGTGAGTACGTTATAAAAGTGACGATCTATTTCCACTGTGCAACTACATTAGTCCAAGCGTTGGCGGTGAGTGTTCGTGACTACTTTTCTTAATTCTAGTCTAACGGCTCTAAATTAGGGACGGCTATCACAGATGGAACTGATGTTGTTTCGCGTGATATTTTGAAACATGCAAACAAACTAAAAATTGTTCTTTTTTTCATCTGTGGGTGTACAGTGTATTGAAAGAGCGAATCGTCTAGCCACCACGAGATCAACGCCATAAGTTGCCATTCGTCTGTCATCCAGTGCATGTGGAAGTTGAACATATTTCATTCACTTTATTTATGCCACGAAATAATGAATTACCCAGCAAGACCTTTATTGGTCTGTTTTATTATTATTGTCGTAACCTGAAAATCTCAGCATTTGCCAATTCTAAAAATATGTCTGTAACTTTATGGCAGAAAATCAGAAAGTTATGTTTGCTTTAATCAAGCACAAAGTGACACAAATGATGGTGTATAGAATTGTAAGTCAGCAGACATGCCGCTGCGTTACTGAAGGGAGTGGCAAATTAAAGAGAGTACCTTGGTTATCGTGTTACAGTCAACTGAGGTTTGTGCTGTTTTTCCTGAAGAAAATCTCCACCTAAAGCTTTTATAACAAAATAAAAACTTTTTTGGCATCGTTAGTACCCTATACGTTTACCTAAGTGTAATTACTAATTCGTTATTATTATTATTATTTATTTTCTGGACACTGGTTGGTGACTAGTTTTTATCCTACTTATCTGCTGCAGTCTTTAGAGGAACCTTCAAAAGGACTACTTACATTGAAGTAATATATTCATGAGTTAGTCGATTGAAGTCGTAAAAGGTGGAATCTCCAGACAAAATGATAACGCACCAATTTCACCATCGAGGAAACCCTGGATCTAAGTCTGTCCACCACAGAACTGGATCTCCCTCTCAGAGGACGGATTAGCAGCCAAAGCGTATGATTAATTCATAATATCCTCTTTAAATGATAACAACTGGTTATTATTTAAGAATTAAATGGTTAGTAACTGATTAATAATTAAAATTAATTGATTGTATAAGTCACAATTGGCTGATGTTTATTCGAAGCGACGTTACCGTAAGTATTTATAGCCCCCCAGTGGCTCAGCGGTATGTCTGCGGACTTACACGCTAAAATGCGGGTTTCGATACCCGTGGTGGGCAGAGCACAGATAGCCCATTGTGTAGCTTCGTGCTTAATTCAAAACAACAACAAGTATTTACAATATTGTTATAGTCCTCACTTTAACCAAACGCCTGAACGAAGTGAGTTAATAATGATAACGTATGGAAAGTGTTTTTGACACACTTCAGATTAACTCTAGCATTATATGTGTGTTATAAGAAGTATCATTTGTCATTTTTAACAAATGTTCCAGTTATTTAAATAAAATATAAAAGCCCTGTAGATATCATTAAATAATTTAATGTATAACACAGGCCTGCGAATTTAAACTTCATAAAATTTGTTTTAGTTTTAATAATAGATTTTCCATCATTCAGCTACGCAGGTTTTGATTTTTTTTCTTTTATCACGTAAGAATTGTTTTTTACCAACTGGAAAGAAAAAAGTTTTGCTCAGATGAAATTATTATTCCGTTTACCATAATGGACGTTTTTTATTATTATGTTTGGGTTCTGGAACGATCAATAAAACTCTCACGTCGCGATTGGTCTAGAGAAATCTACAGCCAATGGTTGTCAACAATTTAAGCATAACAAAGAAAAACCTGATTTTCGTGAAAATGATTCACTTATGTAAAATTACATATGACGTTTTGTGATGAATAAAAATGGATATCATTTTCGGATTCAGTGTACAGGAATTAATGTAGAACTTGTAAAAAAATTCAAGACAATAAAACCATCGCAAGCCTATGTAACTTTAGGTCTTTCTATTCATTTAATTAAAAATACCTAAAACGTAAAAGCAGCTTTTTACAACTATTAATTTTTGGGACGTGCTTACATTTAATTATTCTGTTAATGTTTTATTTATTATTTCATTATTCTTGAATGCTTGATAAAATACAAGTGTAAACCGAATAGATCTCGCTTTAATAGAGTTAATTTCAGACTACTTTGTTTATTCCAAAGGAAGTTATAGGATTTTGTAGAATGATAGCTGAATACTTAAAGGAAGTGTTACGGAGTGTAAAAAAACTGAAACAGGTAATTTTAAACTTCAAAATTAAGTAGTTTTCTTTATTCGTATACTTGCAGATACGGGGCTTTGTACATACAAGTTTCTCATCTTCTCTGGTGGTCAAATAATGTCGTAACTATCATAAAAGACATAGCGTGAATAAGAAAAGTGTACAAAGAAGCGAGTTTTTGTTAATGAGTCTATTATTACTTATATTACGTGCGTGCTGGTTTTACACAGTCTCGAGCACGGTTTGAATTCCAAAACGATATTCTAGAGAGCGAGGCAGGGTGGAAAGGAGGGGAAAGCTCATTCATCAATGTCAATCCTGCTTCTCAACGCTGCAACTAATATAGGTTTGGACAACCCCTGTCCCCCCTACACCAAATAATGTGTGGAGCACACGAAAAATATATATCGTCGTTCAAGAGGCGTTTATCTGTCAACTGCGTGCAGAAGAATATAACAGTGCACTAATTTTACTGGAGGAGGGAAAGGAGGGCTGGAAAAGGGAGGTGTTGAATAAAAAAGAAGGGGAGGTTGTGAGGCCGTCAACTGATCAGTGACTAAACACTGATCGATGAAGCTAAACGATGTGATAGTAAGTTATGAAACTGAAAAATGTGTTAATAAATGCTTGAAACCACCGGTTCTGTTTGTCCTGTAAAAAAATCATTATGTTTAATATTGTTAAAAGGGATTAACGGCCGTTTGAAACATCGTTTTAGCTATAATAAACATAAAATAACATTTGAAAACAAGATTCGCTACAGCTCAATATTAGAAGAGAACGAACGAAACATTATCTCAGTCTCGCGTATTTTTATGCTACGTTATTTAGTTAACGTGAGAAACAAACTTAACTGGGGTTATTATTGTTTTAAACTACACCACCATCTCTTAATGAAATAAAACTTTTACATATTGTAATATTTGATACAGGGGTTATTGTGCAATTATATGCAGAATACTAAAAAATTTTCAATAACAATTAAATTTGTTTTTGCAACATGTTCGTATATCATCTCTTACTCCAAAAATAATCAAACTGAAAATTCTGTAATAATAATTTGGTAGTAATCAAGAACGGAGGGTTAATCGCCATGGCTAGAGTTACACTCTTTTGTGAGAAAGAAGATTTATAACAAAATTGTTAAACTATGCATAGCCCAGCAACACAAAATGTCAAAGATGAGAACCCTCATTTCCCTCATGAAACCTGGAAAGATTTCACATCACAGCAACAGCCTTGGAAGTCATACGACAATCGAAACTGAAGCAAGACGTTTATTCGTCAAGTATAGGATGTATTTATGAAAGAGAACCCCATGATTTCCAAAATACTGTTGAGATAAAGTTGAACATATCTCTTTGTGAGGTTAACAAGATGAAAAAAAAAGAGATTTACTAGTAACAAATGCTATGAATTTGAAAACTTACAAACTTTCAACCACTCCTTGAAATCAGAGGTAGTTTTTATGACCGAAGAAAATGGAATCATATGATAATTCTATTTGGCTATATACTTATTAAGTCTCCAGGTGCAGCTACGATGGACATTTATATCATTAATATACTTCAATGTCCACGTAAAAGTAACGGTCTGTGGGAAATTTAAGATGTGTTGTCGAAGAGTAGCTTTACTATTCCTCATAGAAACATGTTAGTGTGGAAATTGCTGTATTAGGTAATAATGTGTAACCATGACAATCAGAATGAATAATGTCAACAATGGAGGAAGTAGCTTTCCAAAGAAAGAAATATATCTGGAGTATCTTATGAAGACTGACCTCATGCAGTAGAATTGGTCTTCTTGCTTGTGCAAATATATGCAGTATTTTGTTTTTCTGGTCAGGCATCGATTACAGCAAATGTCTCTACTATATAGTATTGTAAAAGTTATCTGCTGTCCTGAAAGCAATTTATAAACAACACCTGTCCCTTTATATTTTAATAAGGTACAAACGTAAAATGAGAATGAAAAGTAGAATCTATTTGTATTTTTTATAGCAAAGCCACATCGGGCTATCTGCTCAGCCCACCGAGGGGAATCGAACCCCTAATTTTAGCGTTGTAAATCCGGAGACATATCGCTGTACTAGCGGGTGGCAAAATACACAACGTGCTATCTGTGCTCTGCCCACCACGGGTATCGAAACCTCGATTTTAGCGTTGTAAGTCCGCAGACATACCGTTGAGCTACTGGGGGGCATGAAAAGTATAATTAATACCACTTAGTGTTAACGAACGCTTAGTCGCAAGTTGTTTTTTTCAAATACGATACTTAAGTTATATACGCGGAAAATGTCATAAAGGAGTTATAATAAAAAAACTTTACGGTCTTCAGTACACTTCTAATCGAATACGCATATTTTTAATGCAAACTGTGTAGAAATCTTTAGTATATATTTGTATAGTATTTACGTTATTTTGTAAAGGAGAAGGTTATTAGACAGCAACGTGAAGTTTAAGATGCGTTCAGAATACTGAATAATATCTTGAAGAATCGTAAAACCACAAAAAACACGCAATCGGTTAATGAACTTGGGATGGTATTGAAATAGGTAATCAATTTAATGATGTTATGGTTGCAACAAATGATGGTCTTTATGTATAGACCACAGAAATAACATTTGAAAATGTTATTTCTAAACTTCCGTTTATCTCTAAATATTTACTGACTACACCTGTAAGAAGTTTTTGTTTGTGAAACTTGATAAAGTTCATTATTACCAAGAAATTGAAAGCACACTAATTAATATCAGATAAATAAAATATTCAGTAAGACAGGATACAATGATATATAGACAAATGCTGTAAGGAAAGTGATCTAAATATATTCTAAGGTAAGATCGCTATGACATGTCGTTTCTATCAGCAATTGCAGCTCGGATACTCATCAACATGGGATTATAGTTTCTAACGATTCGTTTCAGTTTACCACGAAAACGTGCAATACACAACGTATGTCTCTTGTATCTTACATCACACGAATTGTTTTCTTGGACTACGTATTACAAGTCAACCGATAAGTCGTGATATTATGTCAGCTACTATTATTTTCATAGATTGTTTCATACACGTTCACCTTTAGAGTGCTTTCACTTACGTTTCGCGAAAACTGCCAAACGTCATTCGCTACTAAAAACAAAAAAAAGTAAAATATCCTTGCAGCTTAGCTTACGATAGCTACAAAATGTAATTACTTTTGCTTGACTGACTTTCAACAGCTGTACATTAATATAATATTCAGCAAATAGAAAAGTTAAGTGGTAATGTCACTAAATGTCGTCTTTGACGTCATATACCATGACGTTGTTTTAAATATGTCCATGGACTCGCAGTTTTTATTTATATATATATTTGTATGTATTTGCCCGAGGAAATGTTTTTTTTTATATTTTATTTGCTTGTTTGAAGTTAAGTACAAAGCAACACAGTGAATTATCTGTACTCTGTAAACCATGGACATCGAAATCCGATTTATAACAGTATGAATCCGCTGGGTGCCACTGGGTGGGAGCATGTTTTTTTAATGTGGTATGTTATTTTTTAATGTAAAAAGTTTATAACATGTAAAGTTAGTGCTGTGCGGTTTGAGTAGTTAAACAGTTAGATGGCGACTTTTTTCACTACTCGCGTATGAGGTTAAGTACATAGCATTTTGTACAAATCTTATGGCCGTTCTGGGCGTTTCAAAGACTAAGGGGCTAAACATATTCCACTATCCATGACATCTATCAAAGAACTCTAGTACAAAAAGACCCTTTGAACCGAATTGTCTGATCAAAATCTAGTGTGTAGTAAGAAGCATCAGGTCTAGCGACTCTTTCAACATGCGATTATCGGGAGCAAGAAATATAACTCAACATGGTGAGAACAACCGATACTCTAAGTGTCTATAAACAAATGAAGACACTCGCATACATTACACCTTAACACATAAACACATGTGACTCTCAGGAATAACAGATTTATTCAAAAAGCTCCATATTCATCATGCACGTCATTTGTTTAGTTACACACACACACATACGAGCTATATATATATTATTGACTCCTACATATATATTATTGAAAACTCAGTATACAGCATGGACAACAAGCGAGTTCATCCAATTAACGAACTAATTGTTTATTCAGAATGTTTGATTTTCTGATTTGCAGAGATATCATAACTCTCGATGAGAACGTGACAGATTTTTTTTTATAGAGTGGTGCATCAGGATTGCAACTTGAATGTAAGTTAGCATTTCATAATTATCAATAGACGTGCGTGCACAAACTCATTACTGTCAGTATACTTCAGTGCACAAACTCTTTATTATGCCACCCAATGGCACAACGGAATGTCTGCAGACTCCCACCGCTAGAAACCAGATTTCGATACCTGTGGTGGGGAGAGCACAGATAGCCCATTGTTTAGCTTTGTGTTTAATTTCAAATAAACAAAAACTTATTATTATAAGTAGACTTGCGTGCACGAACTCATTACTGTCAGAAGACATGTGTACATAAACGCATTACTGTCGGTAGACTTGAGTGCACAACCTCATTACTGTCAGTAGACTTGTATGCATAAACTCATTACTGTCGGTAGACTTGAGTACGCAAAATCATTACTGTCAGTAGACTTACGAGCACAACCTCATTACTGTCAGCAGACATGTGTGCATAAACTCGTTCTTTGATTATTTCCCACAATGCAAAATAAATCGGTTGAAAAATTCTTCGGTAAACTTGCTAACGTTCCATCCTGTATAGATAACTAGGTTTAATTAAACATATATGTATTTAACTTGTCCGGTTCTCGGTGATAATTTCTAATACTGATTTTGTAAGTAATAAAACGTGCACATATGGAACAGACCTCTACATATTTGTAAGAGAAATTTGCACATGTACAGAAAGATAATTTTGAACTTTACCTCGATTATTCGCTTGGATAAAGAAATTGAAAAATCAATCACTATTGCAAACTTACCTCTTTCAACTTAAAAAAATCTTCTGTAACCTATAATTACGGTTCTCAAGACGATGGTACAATTACACAACATATAGAACCACTTAACGTAATCACGTTGTTGTGGAAACTATGAGGTTAACATTATGTCAAGTGATTAAATTAATAACGTTTTTATAGTTAGTATTTTTTTAAATTTTGTGTAACCACAGTGACAATAGATAGGTTGGTGTTGTGGTAGGGGCTATGCATTCGCAGAATAGCACAAAAAATAGGGTGCTGTTCTCAACCCCATGCGTTAGCGAAAGAAAGCGTGTAATTTTAATCATTTGAAAATTATTAATCTTAAGCATAGCCCCCGATGAGCCAGCTGTAAGTTTATGGGTTTACAACACTTAAATCTAACGTTCGAAGCCATACAGTGAATAAAGCCCAAGTAGTCCAGTTTGTGTGGCTTTGCTTTATGAAAATAACAACTCGTACGGTGAACATGATATCCTAGAAGTAACATTTTAACAAGCAAACAAAACATAATAATTCACTTGTTGCACGTTTCATAATTATAAAGAAAAACAGCTCTCATCATTTTCTAGAGATGTGCTCTATATTTGACTCTGTTAAGCCTAAACGAGAACTGAACGCTAGGTTATTCATCACCTGAGATCTGAGTTCTTAAATGACGCCCTTGGTTCAATATATCTATCTTGACTTTTCTGCCATCCTTTTGATTTTTAGGTGGCATACTTTATCTACCGACATTCAAGCAAAGATATAGCTTCTTTTTTCCGAATTTATTGTAATATTCAGTGTAACATATACCAGTACTAACTTTCTTTTTTTTCCGTTCAAGAAAGCAGGGTCTCTTTAATCCACTAAAGTTGTAGTATGTAATTACAAATATCAGGTGATGAATTTTCGTATTACAGGAAAACACAATATTCGAAAGAGCTTTACCACCTATTTAAAACAGTTCGAAAATTTAATAGAATGCGTATATAAATATAAATATAAATATAAATATAGCTTTAAAAGTAACCTTGGACACAAAGTTCTATTTGCAAAACAGTTGTTGAAACTGCTGTGAATAATATGCATTGATAGCTTAACTTATAGAATTCTACTAAGATCATTGGTATTTAAGCTTACATTTTTTCTCCAAAACGTAAGAACCAAAATAATACGGAAAGAAGTGGATGACAAGGTTATCACAAGTAAATATGGAAGAACAAATTTGTATAGTATAAGAAAAGACAGTGAGTGCAGATAAAGACCGTTTGACACCGAGATGAACTAGTTTGATAAAAAAAGAGAAAAAAACTACAGTCAAAATCTAATACGTGCATCACAGATGCAACTGGAGTAGTCTTCTAAAGTATAACATTCTTGAGAGTCAAGAAAACCATAAAAGTAACTTTTTGTTCTTCTTTGTGTAGAATAGTAAAATGATACAGTTAATAGTGTACATGTGTGTGGGGGAAATCGACATTTAGGGGCAATAGAATTGCAAAGAATTACCAAATGGTTACAAAAAATATCCGATGTGAAGAGAATTAAAAGACTATTACAAAGAATACCCTATATGAAAATAATTAGAGGATTACAAAAAAAACTCTATATGAAAATAATTAGATGACTACAAATAATAGCCTATATGAAACTAATTAGATGATTACAAATAATACCCTGTATGAACATAATTAGGTGATTAAAGAGCAAACCCTATATAAAAATTATTATACCTTAAAATTTACACAAGAGAATTCTGTCTTATCAGTAGAGCATTATCAATCATATGATAATTACTTGTTCAGGAAAGTTTGGATAAGATACATGCAGGTTGTTTCAACAACTGCCACTGCACGTGATCAACATCTTCCATCGTTATTATTTAGCTTTTCCCCTTAAAGTAAGCTACTTTCAAACATCTGTCCAGGACAGCGTTTGTTCAGCTTTCCACCATTCTGCACATAGAAACCCAGTTTGTTATGCTCATTAGTCATGTATTGTTGTAAGAAACAGGATTTAATGTAATACTGCATCGACTTGAGTATGAGTGTAATATCCTTTTGAAACTCTCTGCAACACGTTCAAACTTTTTTGAATAAAACTTGTAAAACAATAAGTTACCCTAGCCATAATATTTTTCATAGAGAGATATTTAATTAAATAACTTGAAGAATTAAGAACAGAACAAAGAAATAGATCAAAGCCTCAGTACAGATTAGTTTACCAGAAATCAGGACCACGAACCTGAAGAAACGAGGAAGTGAAGATAAGATCCATATGAACAAAAGAACTATAAAGTACAATGATTGTGAAAATTCTTCTAAGGGATTCAACTTCATGGAGAGATTTGATTAAATAGTATAGGATAGTAAAAGTTAACCATGTACGAAACCTCATTAATCTTTACACCATCCTACACACAAACATCAAATTTCCGACTAAGCTAATAGTTGTTTTATTGTAAATTGTATAGTTATATTTTTTTATGTGTTGTATTCTAACATAATTCCGGTCAGTTACCTCTCTCTTTCTTTGTGAACCTGACGATGACCGAAGAGGTCTAAACGTTGTTCGCTTTTCTACGTAAAATATGTTTTCAACCCAAACGACCCATTCTTGCATACATATAATTGTTGATTGTTCTTTGTAATAATTAGCTGCAAACTTGGTCTACAGAGACTATTTTTTCAAATGATGGACCTTAGATATGGTGCGTGGAATTATGAAGTACGTTCGATTTGGTATAGGTAAGCAGATCAAACATTTAATATACAAAGATATGGTTTAAAGACAGAGCCTAAAAATGCACTTAATATTTATATGTAATGCAAATACATTTGACTGACATCTAAGAGTATTTCCAAACATGGGTTTATGTATAGGGATGTGTTTAGTTAGAGATTTCATTATCAAATTTCAATAATCCTTTAAATAAGTTAAACTTACCAAATCCATAACAAGAAAAATCGTAATTCGGGTTTTTAGCATCGAGGGAAGATATTTTTACAAATAATTGTAATTTTTGAAAGACACTGAACACAGTTCAATTCTGTTCACACATTTTATTTATAAAATATCTTCCATAAAACATCAAAACCCATTCCGACGACAAAGCACGAATCTCTTGACAAAGTGTATAAACCCGGCATAGCTAGCTGGTTAGGCGTTCAATTCACATTATGAGAGTCGCGAGATTGAATCGCGGTCACACCAAACATGCTCGCCCTTTCAGGAGTGAGAGCTTTATAATGTTCCGGTCAATCCCACTATTCGTTGGTAAAAGTGTAGCCCAAGAGTTGACAGTGTGTGGTGATGACTAACTGCCTTCCCTCTATTCTTACACTCCTAAATTAGGAATGGCTGGTGCAGATAGCTCTCGTGTGGCTTTGCTCGAAATTAAAAAAACAAATACACTGAACAAAAATATGAACATCCCATGTTAAATATTGGTGTCACATGAAGAGTATCACCCAAAGTTAGTGAATACTCCTTCTACTTGTACAAAATTGATATTTATCTTGATTAGTGTCCTAAATTTGAGTGTACCACTACCTGTGAGCATTTGCTCAGTGATGCGTTAATGTCACATGTCACTGAGTGCATGGGTGTGGCATATCCAGATGCTGCTCAAACAGAAAGAGCAGTACTCGGACACTCCTTATACTGGGAATAATAAAAGGCCACCCCGAAATGTCAAATTTTTACAAAAGCAGCAATGCCTCAGATGACTCCAGTCATGCGGGAGCATGCCATTGGCATGTTGGAAGCAGGAATGTCCACCAGAGCAGTCGCTGTGCAACTAAATTTTCACTATCGGACGATAGGACGTTTGAGAGTTCGTTTTCAACAGACGGACAGTACTGCAAATTGTCCTGATCCACGTCGGCCACGTGTGACCACCCCAGCACAGGATCGCCACATCCGGCTTGTTCACATCGAGGTGGTGGTGTTATGGTGTGGGCAGGCATTGTGTATAGGCAAAGAACACAATTGCACTTCATTGAGGAGAATGGGCAACGATATCGGGACGAGATCCTCAACCCAATTGTAGTGCCGTTTGTCCTGCAGTATAATGTCACCTTCCAACATGACAACTCCCGATCACATGTTGCCAGGATCTGCACCCAATTTCTTGAAACTGAGCACATTCCAGTTCTGGACTGGCCTGCGTATTCGCCAGACAAAGAGCATCTTTGGGATGTTATGGATCGACGTGTTCGTGACCGTGTTTCAGTTCCGGATAATGTGCGTCAGCTCCGAGTGGCACTCCAGCAAGAATGGAATAACATCCCACAGGCCGCCATAGACAACCTGGTGAACTCCATGCGAAGGTAATCTGTTGCTCTGACAGAAGCAAATGGTGAACTACAAGGTACTAAACAGTGAATTTCTTCAGCCTGACCCCTACATGTTTGAAGGAGTGACAGTCCTGTTCGTTTGCCAATATCAAGATGTAATGGACAGTGATTTGAAGATTATTCAATACGAAATGAATTATGGTTGATTTTATATATTACATGTTCTTAATGTCAATAAAAACTCAAAAGTCTGACATGGGGCGTTGATATTTTTGTTCAATGTAATTATACACCAAAGCAGTGAAATAAATGTTATAAATGATATCTCGATTATTAAAATATTACCCAAACATTTTGTTATTCTCGTCAATCTTGTGTATAAAATTAAATCAAATTATCTTTTTGATTGGAGAGTCCTTTATAGGTCGAAGGTTTCGTATAGCTAGGATAATTAAAAAAAGTCGTGTTGCTTACTACCAGTGTTGAGAAATCAGCTGTTGAGTTAGTGTCTGTTATTCATTTGTTATATTATTCACATTAGAAGAGCAATGAGGTGAGCAAATTTGACATGTGACTTCTCCACGAGTGAATGAACATGGACGTAAAATTCTTCAAACGCCAAAACGTGCAAAGATTTAATAAGTCGGACCTGTACCAAATAAATAACATCTGTGCTATAGATTAGTAGTATTAGCAAAATCTTACATAGTTATTCTTTCATTATCGAATCAAAGTCCGCTAATACGACAATGCAAAGGCTGGTAAGCGTCGCGGAATAATTGTTTCACGCGTATGTCAGGTTACGGCTTTAAAGTCACTCGAGCTTGTTATTGAGAAAGGCTTAGATATGTAGAAAATCGAGACAGGATCTGGGTAGAGGGACGAATTTGGACATGAGCCAAAAAATCATTTTTTATGGTTTTATTTATTTATTTATTTAAATATTGAATGTCAAGGTTGTTTTTGAAGCCGTGAAGTCAGGGTAACTCCTACATTCAATTAGCTTTTGCCTTTTGCAGCAGAATGAAGAGGACAAGATAAGAGCCGCCTCTTATTAAATTACTATTTTACTGACTACATGACACCAACATAACCTCTTTGTACTTAAGAAACTATATCCAATATTGTTTTTTTTGTAACAGATGTATTCGGATTACGTGAAATGTATAGAGATCAGCGAGTGTTAATCACTTACTTTTGTAATGCTGGAAGTTTTATTGTAACACAAAATTTTACAGGTCGGTTTATACATTTCTGAGACTATATGTTGGCTGTTCTCGAGAAAAAGTATACTTTTAGCTAAAAGTAAAGAAATGAACATAGCACAAAAGATCCATTTACATGGACTGTGGTAATATTCAATAGTAATAATGAGAAGCAGTTAAGATTTTGCTTCCTATAATATCAATTTAACACGTTAATTTAAATAACGACAATAATAGTGAATTAAATAAAAATTTTAACTGTATGTTCTTGTATGTGTATGAATAACAGAGATAGTCTATAAGTAAGTGACCTGGTAATACGTTTTTGTTACAACGATATGTTTTGTTTTTTTTGTTTTTTTTTAATTTCGCGCGCCCCCAGTGGCTCAGCGGTATGTCTGCGGACTTACACGCTAAAATCCGGGTTTCGATACCCGTGGTGGGCAGAGCACAGATAGCCCATTGTGCAGCTTTGTGCTTAATTCTAAACAACAATTAATTTCGCGCAAAGCTACACGAGGGCTACCTGAGCTAGTCGTCCCTAAGTTGACAGTGTACAACTAGAACTAATCATCACCACACACCTCCAACTCTTGGGCTACTCTTTTACCATTGACCATTACATTAGAACGCTTCCAAGGCTAAAAGAAAGAATATGTTTGTTGTGACGGGGATTCCAACTCGCGACCCTCGGATTACGAGTCGAACGCCTTAACCACCCAAACTGTATACAATCGATTCATTCTACTGCTTTGGGATATAAATTATTCATTTCACTTCTTCAGTGTATAAATAGCTTATTTCAAACTCCAGTTATAACAGATTCATTTCACTGCTTTGTACAACTGATTCATTCTACTGCTCTGTGGTAAAAATGATTCATTTCGCTGGTTCAGTGAATAATGAGTAAGAAAACGACTGTTGGTCTAAAATGCTTAATTAACCGGTTAAAGAAAAACAACATATCCGTGATTAGTTAGAGATTAGCTTTAATTCTTAAGCTTTTTAGTTGTTGAGCTCGTGTTAAAAGTGCACTTAAAAATATCTATCTCAAATTTACTCACCATTGTTTAGGCTTAATGCAAAAGTTTAGAAGAAATTTCAAACTGCGGAGTGTTTTGCGAGACGTTAAATGCTAGAAAAACAAACAAAAATTTTGTTTATGCTGATATTTGTTACGACATTTGATGGCTAAAAATACATCTTTGTTAACAAGTTAATTTTTAGCGTTTCATTCTTGGAATTCCCAAAAACACTTTTGTGTTTGGAAAGCAAAACTTTCTAAATCAGTTAGCTTATTCTGTGTACGTAGAAAGCAAATAACTTTAAATAGCAGAATAGAAAATTTATGTCAAAGATATCGAGCAAAACTCTTTTCAACACAATTTTTATCTCTGATAATTGGTGATATAAATATTTACTTCAAGAGATTAGATGATATCGATTTACAGTTACAATACTCAACTTTAAAACAGTATCTTCGAAACGTAACTGTCCCCAAAACTTCCCAGATTAGAAACAGTGTCAGTACTAAGTACTTTTGTCTTCGGAACCATGACACAAATTCAAAATGTACTCTTTACTACAGAAGTGTCATTACTTTATTATAAATAAAATGAAATTATTATTATTTATTGTCATCCATTATTATATCGTTTACGATTTTTACGTCAGTTTTACAACGCATTGAATTGAACCACAAAATTTTTTGATATCGCTAAAAGTAATTACTAAAATCTCTCGTCGTAAGGTGTAGAAACAATCCAAATGGTTAATTAATTAAATACAAGTAGATTGTTCTATGTGAAGAAACTAACACATTTTTCTATGCTCGAACGTTCTAGCATATCTATACCTGTGTATAAAATATACGTATGTTAAATAAGTCATTCAAAAATATAAATACATGATTTATTTAATAATAATATCTTGTACTTCTGAGAGATGTCATTGCATTCGTTATTATAATCAATTTGAACTGAATGTTGACTGCAAAAACTTCCAAGACAAAACAGGGTGACTCAATCTTAACCTTAAATTGCATTTTTTTTTCGAATTTCTCTTCTCATGTCTGTCTTTTCTCTTGTTTCCAGAAATTTCTAACAAAAATGTTATTAAATTCAGTCCTGATAATCCAGATCTTTGAGCTTCAATTAAATCACAGTTTCTTTGATGATTACATATTCGTCAGAAAGTGAAGAAACCATAACTTATAATTCTATTATATTTATACAGAGAGACCTGAGTGTTTACCGCATCCCTCAAACTTATATTTCAAAACTAGAGTACTCTATTGAACGAGCGATATATTTGTGATATATATGCACTCACATACACATCGATATACATATATATATATTTTTTTTAGAAGTACGTATCTTATCATATTAGCGATACGATGTGTATCTAGATACACAAGTTTCACCAAAGGTTTGTTTCAGTGTTTGTTAACATTGTCTTATTGAGTACTTTACAATGAAAGTGCATTTTCAAATTTTCAAATTTGATAAACTAAATGACATCTGGCAAAAGAAGTAAAATCAAGTTAATATATTTTTATATATTTTGTTATTATTACTTTGTTGCATTTATTTACGTTTAATGTTTCTGGTTAAAGAAATAAAGACATGTACCACTTGATATTCAACTTTCTTTATTAAATCATTAATGTTTAGCAAAAACACTTTATTAGAACCTCTGATTTTGCTTTTAAAAAGGCTTGTGATGTTTACTGAAAATTTGTCAAGTTTCGTAAAGATATATAAATCATATTGTATCGAACGATATATCGATATGATCGTATCACAACTTCAAGTACAATTACCGTTATCGCTGTATCACATCTTTATATATGTATATATATATATATACACTCATACTGCGTGTAGCTCTTTTTAAACAGGAAACCATACTGTTACCATAAAGGTTACCGTTATTAAACAAGGTAAATGAGCCTAATTATGTAACTGTGGAATACGATGAAGTTTTCAGTTGTTTTTATTTTAATTTGTTATTTCGTTCAGTTACAGAGCGTAAAAACTGATTACTACATACTGTTAAACTAAGTACTTTGTAGAATAATGAAATATTTAAATTTTGCCCGTGAGAAGTAGTTGGATGAAACATTTCTTAAAATTAAATAAAGAGTTTCATAAAGAGGTACCAGTCGCAGATCTGTGGTTCCAGGAAATTAACTACAACGAGCCTTTTCTATCTCTCTCTAAGTTAAAAAAGAAAGAAACGAATTAGTTCCTGGTTTAATACTCGTTAATTTTGTTTATCATCAGTAGATTACGAAGTTCGATTATCATCAGTATGATGCGTGAACTGAGTAGAAACTGAGGTGAAAATATAAGAAAAACACAAAAATAACAGTCTGAGCCAACTGTTGGAACAAATCAGTGATGTCGAGAAACCCACTTGTTGAGAATTTTATATGCAAAAACGGCTCGTTTGGGTTCAGAAAATATTTTAAATAGAAGTGTTCGCTCTTCTATTTAAAATATTTTCTGAACCCAAACGAGCCGTTTTTGTATATAAAATGTTGGAACAAATAAAGTCTTCCAGTTGAAATAAACATTATAAAGCCAAAAAAATGAGTTATCTTATTATTAGGTCTCTGTGTATATACATATAAGATGATACAATAGACGTGGTAACCTGCATTGGTTATTTACAAAGCTAAATTTGCCCATAAACGCCAGGTGATTAGGACGCTGAACTAGCAGTGTGAGGGTCACGGATTCGAATCTCCGTCCAACCAAACGTGTTTGCCCGTGAGGGTGTAACAATGTAACGCTCAATCCCACTGTTCGTTGATAACAGAGTATCCCAAGAGTTGGTGGTAGATGGCGATGACTAGTTGCCTTCCTTTTATTCTCTCACTGCCTGTTACGTTTTTTTTTATGTTTTATGTTTTTCGTAAACTAAATGCAACAGAAAAACACAGATAACAGCTTGTATAATTTATTACACTAAACTATTAACAGATATAACATAAATTATATAATAAAAATGACAGATATTAAGTTTAAACCTTCAAAATTAATTACAAAACAAAATGGTATTAGTTTCAACCTTCAAAATTAATCACAATACAAAATGGTACTGGCCTGTATCTAATATAATGATCTAAAATGAAAGTCTCAAATTCCTGTCTAGGGTGTGAATTTAGCCCCACGAAGAAATTCTGAAGTTTAAATGAAGAAGTTCAGAAACAGTTCACAGTTCTATAAATTCGACGAAGTTCTTTTCACGATGCCTCCGATGAACGTCTCAAACTTGCCGACTCTCAGCACAACCAGTAATTCAGATGAATCGTAGAGATTGACGGAATAAAATCACAGCTTCCGTAGATCTAACTTCACTCACAAATCACAGCAAACACTTAAACTTTTTCAAACGAAATGACTGACTCTCTTCTTTTCTAATGACTCTTCTCTTGAATAAAACTAATGTCTGACTCTTTTCTTCCTCGCATCTTCGTCTGTTTATATATTATAGGCCTAGACTCCTCGAAAAACCGCGAAACTTCTACAGATCTCCAGAGCAATCCGCGCATGTCCGTTCTTGCACGAGAATAAACGTCTAGACACGAAGTCGCCAGCATTTCATTTACAAACATATGATTGGTCTACTTAATTCAAGAAAATTCTAAATGTTACCCTAAATGAATAACAACATATTTTATTAGTTTAAATTTCGAAACAATAATATAAATATGGAAATGAAAATTTAAACACAACACGACATGTTGTCGCTTACAAAATATTTACACGACATTTACATAACACTGCCAAATTAGGAACGGCTAGTGCAGATAACAATCGTGTAACTTTGCGCGAAACTCAAAAACAAATAAACAAATAATATAAATGTAAAAATTCTGCATTAGTTTACATTATGCAATAAGCATCTTTTTTTTCCAATTCACTTTCCTGTAAAGTGTCAGGGGCTCAACTCTGTTTCTCACTGTTGTCTGTCTCGTAAAAGCTCGTAACTTCAGTTGCTTTAATAAATTATCAAACTAAGAAAACGTAGACTTACGGATGATTATGTATTTTAGTACAATAAATCGTATTTACAATGGAAAAAACTATGTTGTCTGTTTCACCTATTTGGTACGATTTTATCTCGATGATGAAACATTTTACGTTATTAAATATATAACGTAAAAATTATTTAATTTACATGGTTGTTAAATAAATAAGCAATTTAGTAATAAATAGGCTTAGAAAAACAGCATATCCGAAAAACAAAGATGGTAACAGAGAAGGATAAACAATGTCTGTGACCGCAAGTTAGTATTAAAGTTTGTACACAGTAGTTAGTAATGGCTGACTATTTGACAGTCATCTCATACCACTGTACAACAGCATATCCTACATATTTGATATGAATATATCTCCGTGCTTACAATATGCATTTATATTATGTAGCTTACCTGATAAAGAATTAAAAGTAGTCCAATAATTGCTATTTCACAGCTTTTATTTTATATATATTTATTTTCATAGAGTATTATGCTTTCAATTTAATCGTTGAAAGTCATCCTTGAACTTTTGGATGTACAATACTATGAGATACATAAAACGGTTTTATGCCTCGTAAAAAGTACTTTTATTCAAACGATTTATGTGTTATTGTTAGGACTCAGGCTAACGAGCATTTTTTTTTTGATAAAGGTGATATACATAATGTTCTCAAATGTTACATTTTTTAAATTCTCTATTATGTACAGAACT
The DNA here is from genome assembly GCA_011833715.1 of Carcinoscorpius rotundicauda. Taxonomy (NCBI): domain Eukaryota; kingdom Metazoa; phylum Arthropoda; class Merostomata; order Xiphosura; family Limulidae; genus Carcinoscorpius; species Carcinoscorpius rotundicauda. The sequence continues at coordinate 38,101,035 of CM022395.1, read as the reverse complement.
CGGTTGTTCTGAAGGCAGTCCTGAGGATAAGACCGGAAACTTGCTAGTAAAATAAAAACTTAACCTGTTTCTTCTTATGTGAAACTGCAAATGATGTTTTTATATTGTTGTGGTTTAGTATGAGTCTCTCCGTAACGCTAGAAACCAAGTTTTATTACTAATGGTGGGCACAGGACAGATAACCCATTGTGCAGCTTTGTGGTTAAGTTCGAACAAGCAAACCGTTATGAAATGCTATATTTAAAAGTTATTTATAATAAAAAAGTTATCTTAATACGATTTCGTTAACAAAATTAAAATAATGAGGTTTACTCTAATACAACAGAGTTCTACTGCAAATCCATTTGCACCCCTGTCCCTTTCTGGTCCTCCAGTAGCTCAGAGGAATATATGAGGACTTATAAAGCTAAATACAAATTAAATTTTGATTACCCGTTGTAGGCACAACGGAGATAGCTCTTTGTGTTGCTTTGCACCTTAACAACAGATAAACAGATGAAAACCTGTCTGTCTCTGTTAGTTTATTTTGTTTTAATACAGGAACAGGCTTAGCAGTTTGGGACATGTCATTGGCATGGACAGACAAAGTCGATCGATCAGGTTGGAGTTTTGGAGTTATGATTTCTTAAAGACATTTTTCTTTAAATAGACATTTTTTTACTGGTTTCATATTGAAGTGTTTTAAAAATTATCAGATTTTGAAAAATTATCTTATGTCACACTAAATCAGATATTGTTTAATGTCACACACACTGTTTAATTATTCACTTACTTTTCAATTACACCTAACTAACATCTTTTTATGACTTCTGATCAGGTGGCTTCAAATTTGTTGCCACTATTTTCACCTATTATTTCATAGAAAGTAATAGGCCTAAAATAATGTACATAATATGCAAAGAGGTTGTTCTACCTGACACTCTGCCTCTAAACCCCTTTTGAGAACTTCGCCCCTGGTCCCTCTTAACAACCTTGTTGATTTAAAATTCTAGCTACACCATTATTATATCCATATAATGTGAATATACAGATCCTAATAATGACCTCTCTTTATATGCCTTTCCTTAATGATGTGAAAACAAAAACAAGTTTAGCAGTGTAAGGCTAGAGGGGAGGCAGCTAGTCATAACCACCTACCGCCAACTCTGTGGCTACTCTTTTATCAACGAATAGTGGGATTGATTGTTACATTATATGAAAGGGCGAGCATGTTTGGTGTGGCGGGAATTCAAACCCGTGACTCTCATATTGCGGACCAAACGCCCTAACCAGATGGCCATGTCGGGCCCATGATACTAGGAACCACAATCGGTCGTGGCAGCCAGTGAATGATACATGATATACAATGTGCACAAAGAGGCAGGACATTTACCGCCTAGCCCTGGGAAACAAGAATGCGAATAATAGTGTAAGTATTTCAAAGTCAATTCATTTTTAGTCAGTTATACGACTATCTATCTACCTGTTTATCTTTCCGTCTATTTATCTTTCTGTCTATGTACTTAAGCATACTTTTTGGTACAACAAATTAGTTAATTAGCTTAGTAGAGTAAGTGAGGTTCTTGACGTCTCCAACAGATTTATTAAGAAAAAAAGATTAATTCATTTTAAGCGCAAATAGTACGGAAAATATTCTACACTAACTAGGATTAGAAACTGGAATCAAAGCTTTGAAGGGTTAGTAGGAAAATCAAATGATTTTGGAGTGTTTTCCTAAAATAATATTTTCATTTTTGAGATAATGGAACGCAAACTATAGCGCATAAAGCTATTTTAAATGCAAGATATACATTTGGAATTTTTTTACCGTTTTACAAACGTGATATATGAATATATATATACAAATACAATGGGGAATAAATGTTTAAGTTAGTGGAAATTAATCCTCTGGTTGCACTGAAACGACTTCCAACAGTTTTTCTTCTTATCGTGTTTTACATGTTGTATATTCAATGTAGTGCAAACTTACGATAGCTTATCAGTAACCACGAGCTCAGGACAGTAACATATCTTTCTTGTAACAATTGAAATAAAACAAAAACTAGTAACTATGACACGGCATAACAAAGAGAGGTGTGATATAACTTGTGCAGGTAGAATTTCTGTGAAAGACAGGTTGTAATAAACAAAACAAACATCCATGCAGCAAATAAAGTAAAAAAAATAAAATAAAAACAAAGAAAGTGAACATTTATTGGTGTAATGTTCATGGAGGTAGTCTATATTGGAAGTGGCTTGACAAAGTGAATCTACAACACCTGCAACAACAGGGAATTATTCTGATATAAATATTATAGTTCTGTTATGAGTACCTCGGTTTTTTTTACAGGGTCATATGAGTTGTTTAACTAACGTTCCAACGAACATGTACGTGAACAAATAGTTTTGTTACAATTATTGTAATATTAAGAAACGTTAGAAAAGTGCGGTTTTCATTTATTAATTGTGTATTATTCTAAAATTTCAGTTACATTTTCTATTGACAACGTTAATTTAATATTATATCATTAATAATTAATTGTCAGCAAGTTTTATTAACGAAAATTACATTGAAATGTTTCCTGTAAGGGTTTTTCTAAAATTCAGAAATAATGGACGTCAAGAGAAAATGGTCCATTCCTGGGTAATATTTAAGAGCTCATGTACATCAATTATAATGAACATTATTATGTGTGCGCTGACTGGTTTTATTTTTCTGGTTTTATCGTATTATTTAGTTTATTTCTTAAACATATTCCTCTTTGTTTTCATTTGAATGAAATCTTTATTTTAAGACGTTTTTAAATAGTACATTTTCTTTTTGTTAAGCCTACACATTATTCTCGAGTTTCACTATTATATAAGGTTGCAAGCATGATCACCCATGAGTTACCTCGTTAGTTTCAGGGTGTGGTAGGAATTCGTCATCACCAAGTAAGTTTTATTTAAGCAGTACATTTAGAGGAGAACTTGATTGTAAGTGTATGAACAATAGAAAAGTTCTAAACGTGGAGTATTTTTAAGACACTGGAGTAATTTTTGTTAACTTTTTTAACATAAAGCTACAGCTTTAAGCTACCAGAGTTTTGTCCTTCGCAGGAATTGAATGCTAAATTATAGAGTCATAAGTTCTGGCGCTTTAATAGACCTAACAAATATGCAATTTTTGCGGTATGTTTATTAGGTCTATTAAAGCTATAGAATATTTTTAGCCGACACTTTTTAATAAATGTTGTGTAGTGAGTTTAAAAGAAAGCTTGATGTATGTGTGAATAGCAAGAGCTGGCTTTAAGTTTTCTTATTTATCTATATAATAGTTTTAGTTTCACTTAAAGGATGGGACAACCGAAATGGACCAGCAGGTACTTTGTTATCTCTTAAACATTATGCTATGAAAGCTGTAATATGGATATTTGAAAATTTTGAATCAGCATTTGGCTGAGATAAATAATACATAAGTTTCAATAAAATTAATTTAAAGTTACACGGTTTTGGACAAATTAAAAAGCCTAAAGTAAAACACATGAAGATTGTGAAATAAAAAAGAAGCCTCAAGCACAACGAAAGAATAATTTTCTTTAGAACACAGTTCCACTAAGATAATCAAGTTAAAGGAAGAACTCATAACATGAAAATTACTTTATTGACAAATAAAACAACATGATACTGTTTTTTTGTTGTTGTTTTAAAGACTACGTTTTGCTGAGTTTGCCTAACATCATCAGGTGGATGCAATCTAAAAATTAATAATGAAACAAAACCATGATGATATAAAGAGCGGTATTACGTCACTTGGCAACAAAATAAAGCAAATCAATATACAATTTTATAGAGAGAAAATCGAAATAAACACAGATAAATCAATAGGAAGTCAGCCGTCATTTAGGGATAAGCTTCATAGTCTGATTGAAATTATAAAAAGCAGATTTAACACTGTTAAAACATCATTTAACAACTTCAAACATTACATAATAATTCTCATGATCCTTCTCACGCCTCTGCCAAAATTTTGTTTTCCCTAACAGAAAATATAGTTTTTAAATATAGAATCATTTTAAACATTGAGTTTTTTTATAACAATGCTATACTACGTTTTTCTGATGTACTTATATTATCTTAGGACTAACATTAATTTTACTCATAAACGTTTATGTGATTCACTTCTTTTGGTAGCAATGAAATTTGTTGAAACTAAACATTTCCTTACCTTTGAAAAAAACAAACAAAAAGAAGTGTTATTGCTACATAAATTTATGTAAATGAAACAATTCCTCAAATTAAATATATACATTACTTCACATACATTTATAAATACAAAATAATGTATAGAATTAGATGAGTTTCATGGATAGAAACTGAGCCGATGTTTGTCTTTTTCAGAAAGCTCTGCCATCAACAACAACAACAAAAAGGAAGTTTAGAGTTAAAGGTAAGGAAGTATTATCATGTTAAGGGCAATATTTGTTTTTCTTGCACTGAAATAGAACATCGTGTATATTAGCTTGTTCTGTACAGCATTATACATAGCGACGGCTCTTTTTAATATAACCCATAACTATAATCAGTCTAACACCAAGTTTTTATGGACAACATTTATCTTTGAAAACTAAGAATTTCAGTGTTTAAAAAAATGTAATAAATTTTCTTCAAACTAAGTTCACCAGAACTGAGTGATTGTTTTGCTCATTTTTTTTGAATACTGTGAATGCAATTAAATTTTTAAACCCGACTCAAAAACCTGAACATTTGTAAGTGTTACGACTGCATGAACATATTGTTTATGTGATGTTAACAAGAAGTTTCTTTGGTAAAGATAGATAAAGAAAAACTTTTGTTTGGTATTTTTGGTCATGGGTAACATTTCTAAGACTTAAGAAATGTTGTTTGCGTCAATCTTTATCGACGTAGTTAAAAACATTTTCTTTCTTCTGTTTCTTGGGTTTACTGTAGGAACATTAATTTGATAGACGTTTCCAAAGATATATTTTCCAGGAATGCTCTTTATTAGAGTAGTTTTCTCGGTAGCTATATATTCACGTCTGTTTAATTTAATTAAAAACAAAAACAAAGACCAACAATTAGAACTAGAATGTCTGGAACACCTTGTGACGATGCTAAAAATTAGGCTAAATACTTTGTAGATCTTACACGTATGTCCAGTGAATGCGCTGTTCTTTAACTCACGTGTTTTTCGAGAATCTTCTTTACGTGTACATGTGTTCAAAACTATATGGAGCTTATCTTGTAGTATCTTCGAGTATTAATCGAATAGATAGTTGAATTATAGCATCCTATGTTAATACTTGAATAATTCGATAGTATACAAATTATTGTACTCTCTTGACGTTTATACAATCTTTTAAACGATAAGAATATTGTAAATAGAATCAGTAACTTAAAAGAGTTTTTAGATATTCATATTTAGTAAATCTGATTTCAATAAACTATTCTAAAATTCTATATACTGTAGTCGATATATTATAAGGAAAAGTTCCTAAAATGTTGAGAAATGCCAGTTTCTGTTATGTTATGCATTATATTCTTGAAAATGTTTTAAGTCTAGTAGTTTATGTATAGAGAGATAAGCCCTGGTATTGTTTGTATGTTTTCGAGCAAAGCTATACTGAACTATTTTCTGTGTCAACTTTGGAGAACCGAATGCCGGAATTTAGTTTTGTAAGTCCAAAGATTTATCACTGTTCCATCGGGGTGCAATGCGTGGCATAACAGGCGTTCACAATATTATTTACTTTGGAGCTTATATGAAAGCATATAGCTGTTATTTTTTCCCAGCAAAATAGAGTGTATAAAATATTAATTATAAGATGCCATGAAAACAAACTTCAAAGCTCCTGGGCCGCTGATGCGCTATAAAGGTGACAGTCAAATCCCACTCTTTTGATGAGTGTTATTCCGTAGCTGCATTCCTTCTGATATATCAGTACGCAAATAAGGACGGCTATGAATAAAACATCCTTTGTATTCTTTGTGATCAAATTTTGAAGCAAACAAACAAAAGTTATGATGCAGTTTAAAAATGACTTGGTTAACGTTTTTTACAATTAACTATCAGACGCGTGCACTCGTAATCCGAGGGTCGCGGGTTCGCGCCCGCGTCGCGCTAAACATGCTCGCCCTCCCAGCCGTGGGGGTGTATAATGTGACGGTCAATCCCACTATTCGTTGGTAAAAGAGTAGCCCAAGAGTTGGCGGTGGGTGGTGATGACTAGCTGCCTTCCCTCTAGTCTTACACTGCAAAATTAGGGACGGCTAGCACAGATAGCCCTCGAGTAGCTTTGTGCGAATTTCCAAACAAACAAACAATTAACTATCAGTATCGAATTTTAAAGGAAATATTTTGTTTTTATGTTATTACAAGATCTTCACCTCTGAAATATTGTGAACAAACGAATCAAAATAAAATTATTTCTCACTACGCAAAAAGAAAGTTATAACGTAACATTTTGTTTGTGCGCACAAGGAAAATTTGCAGCAAACAGAGTTTCCTAAGGTAGCAAACCTAATGTAAACTATTATATCAAGTTCTAAGAATTGAAGAACGTGAAGATATTTAATGGTGACTTCTCTTTTGATCATTATTGAACGAGCCATAACTAAAATTTAAAGGTGTTTATTGTAACTAAATAGTTATGGATATTACGTATTGAAAAGTTGTACTGAAAAATTTTGTTTTGTAAAGTCTCCTTGCTGAATCAAGTTAATGGCTAAGTTTATTTAAGTAACTCTCTTTGCTTTGGTTCCAATTTTGTTATAAACGTAATATAAGATCTAAATATATCTATGAGTGTTTTTTATGTTTAAAAACACATTAGTTGTTAGTGTAAATAGAATTTACATCTCAAAAAAATTGTTGATAAACGTCAACAAGCTACCACACTGCCAGAACGGCTGTGTGTTTTTGTATAGCAAAGCCGCATCGGACTATCTGCCGAGTCCACCGAGGGAATCAAACCGCTGATTTTAACGTTGCAAATCTGTAGACTTACCGCTGTACCAGTGAGGAACTCTCATAATAGAATTGGTAAATGTAAAAGATTTCGAATGGTGTCTTTTAGCTGTATTTTACTGTTGTTTTGTACAGCATGAGGTTTAATTCTTGTTGTTGTTTTTTGAATTAAGCACAAAGCTACACAATGTGCTCTGCCCACCACGGGTATCGAAACCCGGATTTTAGCGTGTAAGTCCGCAGACATACCGCTGAGCACTTGGGGGGGGGGCACATGAGGTTCAATGTCAAGTTTAGAATGTAAAATGCTTGGTCACAAGCTTATAGTTATGTTTATCTGTTTACAGTTCATCTGTGATATGCATGCTTGTTTTTTAGATAAAGTCCCCTGTCACGACACTCCGTTAAAAACATCAGTTGGAAATATTGTTCGAACAACAAACGATGATAAAGTCTATCCATCTATTTCGTGATTTTAAATTCTTGAAAATAAAACTTATCAAAATTAAAAAACATTTCCTCCAAAATACATTTGGTTTAAACTTTGACCTCATTTTTCTGTCTTACAAATCAAAATAGATCTGTTTATAGTTTTGCAGTTGCAAGCTTATAAAACTTGTAAAACTTATATATATGTATATATATATATATATATATAGCTACACAACCGTTTTTGATTAAATAGTATGTCGTGACGAAATTAATGTTTCGGACTGGCTCATTTAAATAACAGGGGTATAAAGACTTATTCCCAGCGCCCTCTGATGGTGACAAGTTTGAAATAGTAGAAAGTTTGAATGCCTGTTTCTTTGTTTGTTTGAAGTTAAGCACGGAGCTACACAATGAGCTATTTGTACTTTGCCCATCAGAGATATCGAATCGTGATTTCTAGCGTTATATGTCCGCATACAAAAGCTGTGCAACTGGGAGGTACTGTGTTCTGTCCACCACCTGTTATTTGCAATCAATTAGATATATTCAGCAATTTCCGAACGGTTCATGTACAGTGTAGTAATATTTTGTTACTCTTATAGTGCACAAAAGGTGGCATGGTCGAAAATTAAATGGAAGTTCGAGTATTCGCGTGGTGAATTAATTTTCAACGAGAAGTGTTTTCTGAAGAGAAAAAAATGATCAGTGATCTTCTTTATTTCGTAATTTCTTCTGAAATTTACTTTTTTACTTTGTGTGTAAAACAACAACAAAAAACGATTAACTATTATTGGTTTCGTAAGGAAGGATTTTCTATTAATGTTATCGTTGCTCTTGCCCGTGTACACTTGATGATGGAGTTTAGTCGTACTATATGACAAGTAGCTGACTGGAACATGCTTGTAAGTATTTGATATTTTATTATCACTTTGAGGTACATTTCTTTCTTGGTGATAAGTTTAAAATCCAAAATACGCAATTACCGAAAAATTTTGTTTCGTAATAATGAGGGGCGGAGATAAAATAGGTAATTACTTAATCCTGTATTTCATTTAATTGAAAATTTAAATTAAAGTACTGAATCATACTTTTAATAATAATTTGTAATTATGACCCTAGTTTATTTTTCTTAACTACAAATAAAAAATTAAATGAATTTTCCGTTTCCAATTTTGTTTCGTTTATTTCTTAATTTTTCTCAAAATCCTAAATTACTTTTATGTTAATCGAGCTATAATATGTTAGGAATTTTAAAATTTTCAATTTCTTCCTAGTAAAGTACTAAACGTGAACAGTATGCGTTCGCTGCCCGAAATAATATAACTTCACATAACAGATATAGAATATATTTTTGCAAATATTTCAGTTTAAGATATCAAGTTTTATTTAACACTTTAGAAGGATATTTTATGTGATACAATTTTCTCCATCACGTACATATTTTTTCCACAAAACGTCAATATGTACGTCATAAGTGAAATTGAGTCGCATTTTGTTATACTTAACATGTTGGCAACCACTGGCTATAGATTTCTCTAGACCAGTCGCTACGAGAGAGTCTTATTCGTCATTCTAAAATCCAAACACAACAAATATAATAATAAAGAAAATTTACTGTGGCAAACGAATTAATAATAGGGTGTAAATAACAGTTTTCCTTCCAGATTTATAAAAAAAATGATATTATTTTCGAAATCTGCGTTGCTTAATTATAGGAAATCCGTTATTAAAACTAAAACACCTTTTACGAAGTTTAAATTCGCAGTCCTATGTCATTAAGAACTTTTGGTTAAAGTAAGCCAACCGTATAGACCAGCAATAACGAGTAACTTTTGTGAAGTGTATGTGAACGAATATGTCGTTGAAATTATTTTCACAGCAGTAAATGAAAAAAAAAAAAAAGCCAGGAAGATATATAGTTGTTTTTTTATCTCGCAGAGAGAGACGTGAACCCACAGCATGAACGGGAGAAGACCACAACTACTGAACAACTGAAACCTATTAACCTCTTGTTTATTTTATTACATACTGCTGAAAATATGCTATAGCTATAAAGTAAACAGCATTAAACAGTATTAAGATTGCTTGATTCCATCTTTTTCGTTTAAAATGTTTAGATTGCATAAACTTTTAGGTTTATAATATTTGTGCTGTTTCAATAAATCCATCTCTTTACGTTTAGAGTCTCTAGATTGCTTAAATGAGTCCAAAATTTTACGTCTAGAAAATTTATATTGTTTGAATAAATCCATCTCTTAACGTTTAGAGTGTTTGCATTGCATAACAACTTCTACAGTATATGATGAGTTAGCCAGTTTTTGTTTTTCTAATACACACTTCTACAGTGTATAATGGGTTAACAAATCTCTGTTTTTCTAATACGCACTCCTACAGTATATAATGGGTCAGCAACTTTCTGTTCTTCTAATACACACTTCCACAGCATATGGCGGATTAGCAAATTTCTGGAACAGAAAGACCTTAAACGAATAAAATGAGTGGCTAACATGCTTACCGAACGCGAATCACATTAAACATAATATACTACGAAGATGCTTCTCTGAGTTTGTGCACTAATATAATTTCTGTTGGAGAAGCGGTTTACATATACTTAATGTGTCACTCAATTTAAGCTTGCCACGTTTCTAAAATATTTATGTTTGTGTCCGAGATAGATATACACCTGACCCTTACTGACATTTGGTTTCTGGTCATATATTTAACAACGAAATCTGTATATTTTTACATAAACTCGCGGCTGTGCACTCTAATAGGAGAAGTGGCTACTCGTATATCTAAGCATATGAGTAATAATCAGGGGTATGTTTAGTTTGTAAATCCGCCCAGCAGTGTCAATGACATTATTTAATAGCAGTGGTTGTGCCTAGGATTACTGTGTAATAAGTTAAACTTTGTTACACATATAACAAATAGAAATCTTTAGTTATCTTAAGCAGTTTGTTTCAGATTGTTTTTGTACGAGAGTTTGATTGCTTGCTGTAACAATCTTTTTGCCAAACCTCTATATAAAAATACAAAAGATCTGGTTTCAGATTTATGTATTTATATATATATACGTACCTATGAAAATATTAAAGACCTTTAGCACAAGTAAAGCCAAAGTATATGAAATTTAATATGCTTTAACACATTAGTACAAATTACACAAAGTTCAATCCTCCGTTTCCTTTCAACACTAACCTCAATCTGTTTACGTTAACACCAATATCGTTAACACGATACGCTGAACTCCATGTTTTTTGTGTTAGTGTTTTTAACCACGTCCTGTTTTGCCGTTTTTATTTTACCATTGACAACGAAAATACCAGTAACTTATTTTATTTAGTTTGATTTATTCGTATTCGTTTTTTCACCAGCTTTAATTTCTGATTTAAGAGGTCTGAACGGGAAGTTTGTCGGAGCCTTTTGGTCAGGACGCGTAAACTCCAAATCTGTAGGTCGCGAATCCGAATCCATTCACCGAAAAAGCTCGCCATTTCAGTCATTGGCAGTGGGTGGTGGAGGTTACTAACTACTCTACCTCCAGTTTATCACTTTAAATTATGAATAGCTGGAGATGGTAGATTTCACAAAATTAAATGAATTCCACTGGCAACTCCTGCACTCATAATAAATAACCATATTTGAAAACAGCTTTCATTAGAACGATAATCTATCTGGGTCAAGTTCTTAACAATTTACAGTTAGATAACTTATTGATTTCAACTTTAAATATAGATAAAGCTATGCCTTCATTCCCCCCACCCTTTCCAGTGGTATATTGGTAGATACAGAACAGGTAACTCATTCAGTAGTTAGATGCTTAATAAACAAACAAACAAATCTACCTCTACAGTGTCCCTAAAGCATAGAGCAGATAGCCCTCGTGAAGCTTTGTGCGAATTTCAAAACAAACTCTAAAGCGTAGTTGATATTTAAATCAGTTATTTCATCTGCTTATGAAAATTGGATTATAAAATTCGTAATTTGAAATGGAATAATTTAACCTTATCAAATCAAGTACAGAAAAATAGCGTTGATGATTTGTGACTGTGTTTAAAAGACCTTCCTCTGTATGACTGTCTGGATTTGTTTTGCATTTTCAGTCATAAATACGTAAAGTTAGACAAAGTGGGTAAAACCGGTTTAAAGTATCTGAGCATGATTGTAGTATTAAACCAATCATTTAATAATTGTATGTAAATATATATTTCCGTATGCTATGTACAAAACATAACTCAAGTTTTGAAATATTAAATACTATTACTTTTCTATACAAAGTATAGTAACAGCTTTTCTTATTATTTTTTTGTTTATAGAAGATTTTTGTTAATATTTAACATTTGTGAGAATGTGGAAAAGCACAGGATTAATATTAAATGTGATCATCAATGTGTCCGTTTGTCAATAGGAAATAGTGTGATACGAGAGTATGAATACATGTAAGAAGGTTTTTTAAATTGCCGAGTTATTAAAATTAAAACTTCTACAACTTACATTCTTGTGCAAATTAATTGAAACAAGACGGAAAACGACAATTCTTTGCGTTTTATTTTTGAGAATCCAAGAATTACTCACAAATTGATACATGATATGACCGCCTTTATTTTTCAGAAGATCATTAATCCGCTTTGGCATCGAATCCACGAGTTGACTGCAATCTTTACTAATTTTTGGATCGTGGTACCACACCTCAATTATGGCCACAATTAGCTTATCTTTCGTAGTACAGTCTTTTCTCAAAAGTCTTTCTTTACAAATCGCCCAAAGATTTTTAATAGGATTTAAGTCCGGAGAGTTTCCAAACCAGTCCAGCACCTTTATTCGCGTTGTAGTCATAAAATTCTTCACAAGTTTCAATATGTGGCGCAGAGCCAGATCTTGCTGAAAAATTCCAGATCCATCTGAAAATCTCTTTTTCAATTTTGGAACGACTTTTCTCTGCAAAATTTCAATGTACTGTGATCCTCGCATCATACCTTCTACGATATGTAAGCCTCCGACGCCATAGTAACTGAAAAAGCCCCAAAACATCTTCTTCAAGGGATATTTTACGAACTGATTGATGTGAGATTTTCGAAGTTTCTTATATGGAGATCTGCAAACATGCGACTTCTTTGACCCTGTACGAAGAAATGAGTCTCGTCACTGAATAACACCTTCCTCCATTGTTCTTGCGTCCAGTTCTGTATTTTAGACCCCATTGATACTGTTTTTTCTTCATTGAGTTGGTAAGAAATTGTTTTGACTGGTTTACTTGCCCTTCTAACGCAATTTCGAATGACGTGATATTATTCGAAATTTCGTCATTTTTCCCAAAAATAAATCGACCGCATTGCAAAACACAGCTAATGACATCGTCTGTGTGAAACAAATGACTATTAAAGAAAATCAGCGGGTCCAGTGAGTGTACACCGGCAGCCATGCCGAAAATATTGTAAAATGACCATTTGTTTCAATTAATTTGCGCAAGGGTGTAACTTTTCTCACCGTGTTTTCAGTCATTTTATCCAGTATGTAAATTTGTAATTGTAGTGTTACTTTAGTACAAGTACACTTGTTCACAACAAAAACACTTGTTTGTTTGTTTTAATGCAAAGTACATTTATCTCTCTATTTTGTTCACCGCGGGGAATCGAAGCGTAGATATATACGTATACGTAAGTATACCGTGATCCTCACGAGCGCAACGAATTTATAATTATCATATTTTTGTATTGCAATTCATTTTCACATCAAACAGTATCACTAAATGGAATAAAGGCGCCTCTTCATTAGTGTTGCCCCCCAGTGACTCAGCGGTATGTCTGCGGATTTACAACGCTAAGAAGCGGGCGGGTTTCGATCCCCGTGGTGGGCAGAGCACAGATAGCCTATTGTGTAGCTTTGTGCTTAATTCGAAACAAAAACAACAACATTATAAGTGTTTTTTTTTAATTAAACATATTTTCTTGAAACTAATATACTTGCAAAGAGTGAGCAACTTGGTTACATATAACAAGTAACAATTAACCATGAAACGTAATGTTGCCTGGACGCGCTTTATAGTCACTATGAGAAACAAAAAACTCTATACTCTTGACAGGTGAAGTGAAGACAGTATAGATTAAACTATACTGACCTCCCTATAACTTAGACTTCAAAATTAAACAATTTTCAGAATATTAAGTTCATTTGTAAAATATCTATGGAGAATAAGTGTAAAAACTAAAAACTGATCAAGCAATTAAAGTTTTCTTAAAGTGAAGTTGATATAAGAAACAATAATATCAATCAAGAAAAAACTAAAAACTACACTGCTCAAGTGTTTACTCAAATACCAGGTTTCAAGGCTTATGGATTGAAAAAAAAAGCCTGCATTATTGTTGGTGAATTTACTTTGTATGACGCAGTTCTTAAAAGTGTTAATGGCTGTCGATACTATCTTGACTACTGACAACTGAGCGATACTTTGATTCCTATTTTGACAGCGTTATCCACATTCTAATGCATAAAACGTTACAATGAGTGCGTTACTTAACATTAATCGAAATTTGTTTGGCAATCCAGTAAGCAGCAGTGTTTTGTTCTACTTTAGTATTCGATGCAAATGAATTGATCCCAAGGTTAGTCATTTCAGAAGTAACAGGAAAATCGATGGTTTGACTAATTTGCTAGTAAATGGCAATGCTACGTGACTGAAGAATAAATTAAGTTGAACAATCAAATAAAAAACAAAAACCAGAGTCTCACAAAGAAAACAAAAGTGGTTCATTTAACGAGCTCTGTTTGAGGTTCTGCCTAGCCTTATCGAGATCAAGACCGAGCACAGGATTCTCAGGATACATTACACCTGAATGGTGAGTTTTACCTTAAAGTTAAAGAAAAGTCAGTTTTCTACATGCTCTAACATAGATAACAGTAGTTCTAAATAAAAGTGACTGTAACAAAACAAAACAGGAGACCCCTGGCATGGCTTGGTGGTTAAGGCACTCGGCTCGTAAACCGAGGATCACACTAAACATGCTCGCCCTTTCAGCCGTGGGGACGTTATATTGTGACGATCAATCCCATTATTCGTTGGTAAAAGAGTAGCCCAAGAAATGGCGGTGGGTGGTGATGACTAGTTGCATTCCACTGCTAAATTACGGACGGCTAGCACAGATAGCCTTCGTATAGCTTTGTGCGAAATTCCAAAATAAACAAACTTATTTATGAATTTTGAGTATGTTTTAGCTGAAGCATGTACGTTGTTGCCATATGGAATCCTTATTTCTTTTTTGTGTCTGCATGACCAGGTGGTTATGGTGCTTGACATGTAACCTGAAGGTCGCGAGTTCGAATCCCCGTCACATCAAACATGGTCATTATTTCAGCTGTGGGAACGTTGTAATGTTACCGTTAAACCTACTATTCGTTGGGAAAAGAGAAGCCCACCGAGGGAAATCGAACCCCTGATTTTAGCGTTGTAAATCCGAAGACATACCGCTGTACTAGCGGGGTGAGCAACTAATTACAAAAAAATCGTAAGAACCATTAAATTTCTTTATTTTTACTGAAAACGACGTGACATAAGTTAATTGTATAAGAAAATATGAAAACATGTACACTTACACATACACACACACATGAAATGCATTTAAGTGGTTATCATTCTCTGCCGAAAAATTCGTTTTTTTTTAATTGTCTATTAATTTAATCAGAAAGGAAATTAACATTCTTGTTTCTAGCTGATTATCTTTCAGTTTATTTACTCTCGGTTGATAGTTCACGACACTGCTAGTTTTGTAACGAATTGACCTGTAGGGGGTGTTTACTGGATTTCCAGCTCGCAAGTTCTCTTGCATATGCTAAAAGTGTGAAAGAATTAAACCAACCAATGAAAAGTCACAAAAAACTTGCTAACCAGTTTTCAACATAATAATAGCCTACGGTTACAGCGGTTTATGCTACTAAAATATATATAAACAACCAAGTTTGTCTTGTTTTTGTAATGTGTAAAAAGCTGATCCCGGACGTAAAGAACATATTTTTTATCTTGTTTCTATAGTGTAAAATAGAAATATGCTTTGTACATTTCAAATATTATAAGACATGATAAGCTGGACGTACGAGGGAAGCAAGTTTTGATCAATTTTATTGGAAGGTGGGATTTGAAGATGTAAAAAAGTTAATGTCCACTGTTTATGATATAAATGGAATGTAGAGATATAATTTTCAATTGAAAATGGCCCAGCACGAACAGATGGTTAAAGCACTCGAATCGCAATCTGAGGGTCGCGGGTTCCAATCCCTGTCACACCAAACATGCTCGCCTGTTCAGCCATGAAGGTGTTATTATGTGACAGTCAATCCTACTATTCGTTGGCAAAAGAGTAGCCCAAAAGTTGGCGATAAGTAATGTTTCTTTGTTTTTTTTAATTCCGCACAGAGCTACTCGATGGCTATCTTGCTATCTGTCCCTAATTTAGCAGTGTAAGACGAAAGGAAAGGCAGTTAGTCATCACCGCCAACTCTTGAGCTACTCTTTTACCAACGAATAGTAGGATTGACGTCACATTATAATTCCCCCACGGCTGAAAGGACGAGCATGTTTGTCGCGACGGGGATGCGAACCCACGACCCTCATATTACGAGTCACACGCCTTAACACGCTTGGCCATGCCGGGCCCCAAATAGGTAATAATTGATGACTAGTTGCATTCCACTTAATCCTTTACTTCTAAGTTAGGGACGGCCAACGCAGATAGCCCTCGTGTAGCGATGCGCGAAATTCAAACAGACAGTCAGTCAATCAATTCAAAGATATTTATCATTAAGTACCCCTTTTTCCATTTCTTTCAGCGCAAGCCGTTACTTGTATTATGCTTCATTTTCTACAATGAATATTCATTTGGATGTGATTCATCTAAAACTTTCTTCTGTAGTGCAAGTTAGCTTCACCAAGTTCATAGCCATCAAAGTTTGGAAACCGATAATTTATGGTTCGCAACCCGATGCCCCAGAAATTATTATTACATTTTCGACATGTGAGTGCGCTGATAAAACAGCAAGCTGACTTTAATCGTCGATCAAACAAGAGTAGTTAGCCCAATAATTGATGGTGGAGAACTGATGATTAGTTATTTCATCTATTAATCTAGAATATCAGTTTAAAACTAGGGTTAGCTGTTCGTAGACACCTTTTCTGTATTTTTGTACGGAATTGTGAAAAAAAACTTAACACAATAACTGTAAAAGTCTTAATATTTATTCAAAACAAACGAGAATGTAATAGTATTATATGCTTTAGCTCAACAAACCAAAGTTATATGAACGATGAGCAAAGGCAGTAGTTTTATTTGCTTTACAAATAATTTTGATTACAAATTACTACAATGAAACAATTAAAGAAAAGTATTTGGATATCCAACTATAGTTTCTCTGAATGTTGTTGTTTTGAATCAAGCACAAAGCTACGCAATGGGCTATCTATGCTCTGCCAACTACGGGTATCGAAACCCGGTTTGTAGCGTTGTAAATTCGCAGACATGCGCCTGAGTCACTGATGGGGATGGCGTCTGAATATTGAATCTTAAGTCAGTAAAACAAAAGATCAACACTTGAAACGTTGGATGTAATCAAATAATAAGGAGGACATGGATTAAAAGAATTGCACGTTATACCATCCATTCACTACAATGAATAGAGAATTTCTTATATTTCAATTGGAATTTAAAAGTTTTTAAGAAAAGATTCTTCTTCGATTTTTCAGGTCTCGGGCACAGGACAGGTAAAACTTTCAGCGCCTGTCCTGTGAAAGTGGGTTTTTCTCGGGACGCTCTCGTTTCCCTCCACACCAAAAACTTGGGCATTGGATATTTCGATCCCAGCCTAAGCAACTTTATTGCTATGCCCTGAATCGGGTCGTTTATGTTTATGTTCACATTTACTATGACATCTGCCTTTCGAGACGGGATCTGGATGTTTTCTCCGGTGCTACCTTCGCCTCGTTCATGAATAATATTAATTATGACCAACTTCACTCTTTCACCCAAAAAAGAGTTTTTTTAAAAAAAAACAACAAGCTAAATTCAATTCCACGAAAGGGGACGAAGAGGAACCACAACGTTCCTGAATACCCCAGTTGGAGAGAGAATTCTTCTTCTGACTTCTCTCTCTCTTAACTAAACCCCTGTCACGTTAGTTTGCGTTTGCGTTCTTCTTAGATTTCAAAGCAAGCAAGATCTTGAGAAAGCCAGGAACAAACATGGCATAGTTTCTTCTCAGAAGAAAAATGCAGAAAAAGTAAAATCTTTACTTTAGACAGTTGAAACTACTGTTTATTTATACAACAAATTTGGGCTTTCTAACTAAATATATGTTTCTCATATCGTTATTATTTGCTCTATAGTTCTTATGATTACATAATAAAAGATTTTCATTGAGATAATAACATCCTGTACACATTTAAAAAATGGAAATGTATACGCATTCTTTGTAAATTCGAAACTTTAAATAAAGTCATTTTACTGGGCTCTGTCACACTGTTATTTTTAAAAATATATTTATTTAAAGGCGAACGAGAAATTTTCACAAGAATTGTTGCAATTGTATGTGCATAATGTCTAGGAAGTATTTGGAGATAATGTAAAAGCGTTTTCAATAAATAGCAAAAAAAATCGTGCATCTACACAAATTTAAAGGGATTAAAAATACCATATACGGCGCAAATGTATCTGTGCTATATAAAAACTAATAATTTTTACACATTCCACACTAATTGTTTTTTAGCACGCTTTACGATGCTGTTTTTGTTTAGAAATTCCATGTTTGCGCTATAGAACTATATGGTTTTTATACATTTTATAACTTAAAAAAAGCAAAAAATAACCAATTCTTTAAGATTTCTTCATCCAAAAATCATCCATATAGATTATGATTATGATTTAGCTCGCCGTTAAAATGATATTGTTATAATTATATTTCCTATTACACATACACTTATTATTTCGAATGAAAATATACAGTTTTATTGTATCTAACACATTTTCTGTACAGCTATGTATAAATATAATACATTCGCGTTAAAAACTACGTATTTTATTTTTTCTTAGGAAGGCTTTGTACTTTCTGTATCTTCTCTCTATTATTAACCTTACTACAATCACCACAGATGCACTGTCTATACAATTCCATTCTGTTACCAGTGTTGTCTCAGGTTGGTTTTAGAGGTACTCAGGAAAACTGTTTTGCTGTATAATCGTTATGATACGCTATTAAAACTTCTATTCTAAAAGGCTAATATAACTTTTAAAAAATGTTTCGTTTTTGATGGGTTAATGTTTTTATTTCTATTCATGGACTGCCTGTTGTTCTTATAATTAATTAAACTGTTTAACCTAGGGAAGTAAGCTCTAACTATTATATGCTTTGATTTAGTTTCAGTTTGTTTATTTATAAGTCTTTCAGAATTTCTGACACATATACCATTGTTAATGAAATTATATTATTTCAAATAGAATCAGCATGATCCTGAACGTGTACGAAAAATTGAAATGAACTTAAAGCAATGTTTTATCCAACTGTTGGATCCACCGCAACAAATGTTCCAAGTTTGAAAAATAAATTATAAACACTGCATTAATAAGATTGTGCTGCAATGTAAACCTCTATAATAAACTACTAATCCGACAAAATTTGACTTCTGTGATAGTTGAGGTGAGCTGAGACATGGTTTCTTGAGTGCGGAGAATATATAACATTTATGTCCGGTATGGCCAGGTGGTCAGGGTGATCCACTCGTAATCTAATGGTTACGAGTTCGAATTCCTGTCACATTAAACATGATCGCCCTTTAAACCGGGAGGGGGCGTTATAAGTGACGATCAATCTCACTGTAAGTTAGTAAATGAGTATCCCAACAGTTGGAGGTGGATGGTGATGACCAGCTATTTTTTTCTCGTTTTCCCACTGCTAAATTACAAACGACTAGCGCAGATAACTCTCATGTTTCTTTGCGTAAAATTCAAAAACAAAACAAACATGAAACTTATCACACCGAGAGAGTAAACTTCCTGTAATACATATCCAACTGCAGAAGAGGTAGAAGAGGTATATCTCCAGTACAGGATTTGGAATAAAACACCTATATCTTCAATACAGGATTTGTAACAGGACCCCTATATATTCAGGACAGGATTTGAAACAAAACCCCTATATCTTCAATACAGGATTTGGAACAGGACCCCTATATCTCTAATACAGGATCTGGAACAGGTTCCCTATATATTCAGTGCAGGATTTGAACAAGCCCACTATATCTCCAATACAGGATTTGGAATAATCCCCTATATCTCCAATACAGGATTTGGAATAGTCCCCTATATTTCCAATAAATAATTTCCACATCCACTGCGCTCCCACCCCGTGCATTTTGATTTAACAAATTTTAATTGATTATTTGCCCAAACTAATGGCTAACTATGAACAGATGGATATTCCAAAATGAATTTGTTAGTTGAATAACATTAAGAGAATAAGGTAAAAAAACAGGTGTTAATTTAATGTGATGTTTCAATTACTTATTTTCATAATATTTTTGTCCCCCACTGGTACAGCGGTAAGTCTATGGATTTACAACACTAAAATCAGGGGTTCGATTTCACTCGGTAGACTCAGCAGATAGCCCGATGTGGCTTTGCTAAAAGAACAACACACACAAACACACAATACTTTGTTTATAGTCCCATCATATCATGACCCCCCCATTACATCAAAAAAAAAAAAAGGCTGGCCACGTAATCAGTCTAATCGTTAAGACATTTTCGGAACGTGTCCCATATCCTTTTATAGTTTCAGCAAGCGTACTTCTGAGAATATTGGCTCATTTTCAATTTTATCACCTCACGAAACTTGCATTTTGCTTCCGAGATCGCTATAGCAATATACATATACGTACTATGTTCTCTTGGTGTAAATATTTAGAGACAAAAGAAATACTTGTCAGCATGGCTGAATGTCGAATATTTTATAAAGAAGTAAGATTTATAATACCACATAAAACTTATACATTGCATACAAACAAAAATTTAATATTGGTCTAATTCCAAATCGTAAATTAAACCTTACTTATAAAAGTAAACGACAGAAATGTACACAGGTATTTGTGTATTTGCTTTTGAAACAGTAATGAATATTTCAGAGACAAATAATGAAAAGTTATTCTCGTAATGAAATTAAACTATAAGATATAGAACGTGAATTATACGTATATGTCACATACACCATTATTAACAATACTATAACTGACAATCAAAAGCCCCCCTTCCCTAAATTTACTATTTACCTTCATTAGGCAATGGAAAAGTATAAGGCTGCAGACTTAAACTGTTAGAAATAGGTTTTTGATACTCGTAGTGGGCTGAGCACAGATAGCCTTTTATGTAGCTTTGCGCTTAGTAGTAACAAAGAACAGGTCTGGCACAACCAGGTAATTAAGGCATTCAACTAGTAATTGGAGGATGGTGCGTTCGATTCCCCGTCACACCAAATATGTTCGCCCTTTTAGCCGTAGTGGGGGCATTACTTTGTGATGGTCAATCCCCCTATTCGTTGGGGACGGCTAGCCCAGATAGCTCTCGTATAGCTTTGCGCAAACTTCTATAAATAAACAACAACAATTTAAAACAGTTGTGAACGACAAAGTTTTCATTTTGAAAAAAACTGCATAGTTTTGAATGTAACATCAGTTCATAATACACGAATAAACTCCAGCCAAGAGAAATACTCGTGGTAATAGTTGGAATGAAGAAGCCAACAGCTGATGTGGGGCTCTGAAGAAAAGTCTCTGCTTGTGTTGTCACTTATGCTAGACATCATAATGGTATTGACCTAGTCTGAAAAGAAAGGGCCTAAATATCACATAAACTTCCTATATATCATCTTATTAGTACCTCGCTTTTTCAATAACTCGCGCAAAATAGCCATGCGTAGGTGGTGCTGTTGCATGTTGAAGTTCTAATTAGTTAACTTCAATATTTCGCAATGCGTACATCATCATGCCGTGAGACCATTCAATAAGCACCACGATTAATATTATACACATCTCAAATATCAAGTGTTCAATACCCACAGTCTGAAAATTTACGAATTTTCAATATCACTAAAGCCATTCAGTTCTCAGTTATGTTGCGCTTTAGAATTTCATCACTTTAGTTAAAGGCCCATATTTAAAAGGCATCTAAATGAACATTTAAATACTGAAACACAACAGGTAAAAACCATTATTCAGCTTTGAAACATTTCTTGCTAGTTACCTATTAGGTGCGATACCTTTAATCTTGTCCCCTGCTGGTACTGTGATAAGTCATCTGATTTAAAATCCTAAAATCAGGAGTTCGATTTCCCCTCGGTGAACTCAGCACATAGCCCAATGTGGCTTTGCTATAAGAAAACACATACCTATAAAATTTAACTTTTATTTGCATACATGGTGGTAATAAATAAATATTTATATTTAATGGGTTTTTTTCCTATTTCCATAACTTCAGAATGAGAAAGTATAAAATTAACGTTCATAGTGTTTTAAGCTTTCGTTTTCCTATAGTTAGCAATTTTAAACTAGAAATAGCTCGGTCTGAGTCTTCTTTTACCTTAGTTCCTTTTATGAGTTTCACTGTTTACTTTAATTTTAACTTTTTATTGAATGTTTGGCCCAGGTAACCTAATTACATTGCGCCATAAAACACTAAACCAACCAACTAACCAGAGTCTGCTAAGGAGTCTGTCCATTTGTATCATGTGTTTCATAAAGTGTCATTCAGGTTTAAAGTATGTTTTGCATAAAATACCGTTCTGATTTAAAAAACCACATATCATAATCTGAAATAAATATTTCTGACAAATGTTACGACTCAAAACACAATAATAATGCTTGGGTCAAACCTATTAAGACGAAAGGCAGCTGGTCAACACCCACCGCCAACTCTTGGACAACTGCTTTGCCAACAAATAGTAAGATATACTGTCACATTATAACATCCACACGGCTGAAAGAACGAGTATACTTGTGTGGCGAGGATTAAAATCCGCGATACTC
Organism: Carcinoscorpius rotundicauda; assembly: GCA_011833715.1. NCBI lineage: Eukaryota > Metazoa > Arthropoda > Merostomata > Xiphosura > Limulidae > Carcinoscorpius > Carcinoscorpius rotundicauda. The sequence goes on along the minus strand of CM022395.1, from coordinate 38,078,599 downwards.
AGTTTCAAAGTTAAGCATCCTAACCACCTGGCCGTGCCGAGCATTTCTTTTGTTCTTATTTTACCTTAAAATATTCCGATCCAAGTTAACAATACCCTTTTTATAAAGTTTATTTATGAAGCAAAGACACCATAAAATTTAATATTTTTGATGTTATTTTATTTTAAAACTATTCTGAACAGACTGATAATACAATCTAGTTCATTCATGGAATATTGACGCTAAAAGTGAATTTTTCTTAATATCAAGGTTAAAGTAACAACAAATGATGAAAAGATAGAAATATATATTTTCTCTAAATCTATTAATATTCTTAAGTGTCATGACTTTTATTTATCTGTAGTAATCTTAAACACAGTAAGTGATAAGTCTCACAAACTCTAGGGATATTTTATTAAAGAATGCTATACAAGGTTGAAAAATAAAAAAGCCTTTTTTTCCAAACCCATATTCAACTAAATATCAATCTGTTAAGACGTGCGACTTGTAATCTGAGGGTCCCTGGTTCGCATCTCTGTCACACCAAATGTGTTTGTCCTTTTAGCCGTGGGGCGTTATAATGTGACGGTCAATCCCACTATTCGTTGGTAAAAAAGTAGCCCAAGAGTTGGCGGTGGGTGGTGATGACTAGCTGCCTTCCCTCTAGTCTTATACTGCTAAATTAAGGACGGCTAGCACAGATAGCCCTCGAGTAGCTTTGTGCGAAATTCAAAAACAAGCAAACAAAATTAAACATCATAGGAAGTTTTTTAAAAATACATTTCCATGTAATTGACAGATTAAAAATCATATTTTTCATAATTGTGATTATATAAGTATGGAAATTGATCTCATGAAACGTGTACTTTCTTTGTTAAAGTAATACTGGATAAATTGATAACGTATAATAAACAGCTTAACACTAGAATAATATGTTTAATTCTTTTAAAACTCGTGTTGTAAAACTAAGTGTTGTACTTAAAGGTTAAAGAATGTTTTTAGACTATAAGTCAGTGTTTTATGTAGACAACCTAATAACCTTTATAAGAAGACTACGCGCAAACTTTTTCGGAAGCATACTAAAGGTTGAAATAAATGGATTCCAAGATCATGTAATGAGAAACCGTATTCCTCTTTAAAACCGTTGTTGTAAAAGTGTAGTTTATTATGCTACCTGCTTTACTTGTAAAAGAAACGTATATTAGAGAAATGTGTCATTTGAGGTTAATAATTAATCTTCACTAAACTCATGTAGAAAACGTAACAATAAGTTTGTTTTAGTTTTTTTTTACTTGTGAGTCAACAAAACCTTTGGTGTAAGTGTAAATTGAAATTTTAGTTAAGTTAGGGAGTCTTATTATAATGCCTTTTAATTACGATCTTCTGAAAATAAACTATTATATTCATTAAAATGGTTTCATTTTCAAATAATGTTGGCCATTTTGAAAAATTCCGAATCGAGATTAAATTCAAATGTTTGTTTAGTGCTCAAAGAGAGTTTAAGTTCTTGTAACTTATTTCTTTTCTTATATATTTTAATCGTACGTTAAATTTCTTTATTTTGTTTTGTAATTATATGTGTTTTTAATGGAAAATGTTGGAGAAAATTGATGAATCATGGAAATGTAATATTTCCTTCGATCTTTTTCGTCGTCTAGTGGTGAACTTGTCGAACTGTCTTTCGTAGGGTTTAAAGTTTTGGATGTAACTCTGCTAAACAAGCTTTGAGTGTTTCAAAAGTGTCGGTTATTCGTTTCAAAGAACTGAAAATAAGTCTCTGCGACAGTGACTGTTGCTAGTTTATTTCTTTCCATTCCGTCGTTAGAAGAAATAGAAACCGATTTATCCGAATTCTAGAGATATCTAACTTAACAGTTTGAGTGAGCATAAGGAGTTATTCACGTTGATAAGAGCAGTTCTATTTTGTTTTAAGAACGTCATACCAACGTTTTATCTGTTCGACAGCATTTAGTTAGTTTGTTTTTTAAACTAAATATTATCGTTTTAGATCTTCTTTGATTTCAGAAATTCCCGCAAAGTTAATGCCATCTGTGCTAGCAGGTAAAGAGCAGCCAGTTAGCAGTACCCACCGCCAAGTTAAAAGCTACGCTAATTTACTGTCACTCTTATAACGAATCCAAAGACCTAAGTATTTAGTCCACCGTTTTTTTGTCAGTTCTAACAATACATAAACAAAGTACTTGCAGCTCTGCCAAGGTCTTAACCTATCATACTTCTATGTATAGACGTTTCGTTAAACATGAATCTCTCTCCACACTAAATTGTGAAACCCTCACTAAATAAAAACAACTCATACTCACCAGATAACTTGTCGTGTGCTAAGAAATATCGCACTTTAGGTCGATCCTCAGATTTTTTTTCAAATATATCAATTACATTATTAAAAAAGAGTTTCGAAAATGTTCACGTGGCAAAAACCTTTTCAATGCTATTTCATGCTTTTATTCTGATATCACAGACTTACGAATTTAAACTCCAAAAACGCTATTTTGATTTTAATAACAGATTTTATATAATTCGGTTATCCAAATTTCAAAAATAATAACAATATATATTTTTTTTCTATCACTTAAGGATTGAATTTCTTATAGTTTGGGAAAACGTAAACTCTTACTTAGATCAAACGAGTATTTGTTTTACGAGAATGAACATTTTTTATGATAATGTTTGGGTTCTAGAACGACTAATAAGACTCTCTGGTTGCGACTGATTGTTTGGAAATTAGCTCAAGGCTATACAATGGGCTACCTGTGCTCTGTCCCCCACTGGTATCGAAAAATGGCTCCTAGCGGTCCGGTATGTCACTGGAGGGCTGGTCTAGAGACATCTATAGCAAATTGGTAACACCATCCCAGCCCAAGCATAACAAAATGTGACCGGATTTCAATGAAAATGATTCACTTAAGTGAAAGTATATAGAATATTTTGTAAGCAATCTGTACGTGATGGAAAAAAAAAGGATGTCGTTTTTGGATTCAGCTTGCAGGAATTACTGTAGAAACCACCTCAGTTCTGTGTATTTCATTCACCACACGTACCATGTTGTGTTTTTGTGTTTATCCACGTTCTTAAGTTTACTGATGTTTACTTTTCATTCATTTTTTTTAACCTTAAAACCTTCATCAATAGAATAACAGACCAAATCATCGGGTTTATAATTTACAGTTATCTATTAATAAACTCGATTTTTAAAAATAGTATGAATATACACGTATTGAAAGTAGACAGTGGTAGAGTCCGTGGATAAATAAGATAATTAACCTTACTAATGAATACTGAACTAGTTGTTTATATCTATTCTTACATTATCTTATAAAGCTATGACAAGTGATAATAGATGGTGTTCCGCAATCCAAACGAAGCACATGGACTTCATAATACATAGGTTAAATAGGAAGGAAACTTTCTGATAAGTTATCTCTAATCGTATAGCCAAAAAATAAGAAATAAATTCAATCTTTATATTATATGTTTTATGTAAATATATCCAATAAAAAACAACGTGTTTTTTTACTATGGAGTTTTTATTCAAGCAAATTTTATACACGCTGGGAACGAACAATTCTGTAGCTACAAAAAACAGCATTCAAGGGTTAAAAAAGATGACTTAGTCATTCAAAAATAAACGTATCGGGTTTAGCAATATTTCTACATCTTTTTTGTTTTAATTCTGTCGTCTATATTTGAATATACATAAAAGTATTCATAACTGTACAGGAAATCCACGTTAACGACGACTACAGGTGTTAATAAGTGTATTAAACTGGTTGTGTTTTTTTTTAGTAATAGTGACAAAATATTTGATCATTGTTTGAAAAAAACAACAAAAGTAATTCACAAAAACTGTCCACCAAGGGTAACTTTGACCACATGCCTTTTGCAGTTTCCGCAGCTGATGGAGAACGAAAACTAATTAATGTATCATGTCTTCCACATTTGATCTTGTTTTACAAAGACCATAACACTCCTGCTTGAAATACGTGATATTTTCTCTGTTAAGTGTTACTATCAAGCAATACAGAATTTCAAACTGTAATGATTTCAAAAAAGCACTTTACCCTGATTTATAAACACGTATTCGTCACACAAAAATATCGCATTATCATGAAATTACGTCTTTTTGTTTTCACAGCTTTACTGGTCATTAATGTGTCCCCCCTTCCACTCTTCCAACCATCCTTAAAAAAGTAACAGAGATTCTTCTATCATTGCACTTTTTGACTGATGATATATATTTGTATTTATACATAACTGACAACTTAACTTTGCAAACATTACGGAATACTTTGTACATAACACGTCAAATTAACCGATATGGAAGACACGCGTATTTCATATCAGGCTTCTTGGAACCCAGGCAGGTAGCACACTTACATAAGCTGTCAGGCAGGTAGGTATAAGGAAGTACTTGGTTGTAACCAAGACATCATGTTCGTTACGGTTAAGGATAACAACGCCTAAGAATATAGCAGACAGACGTCGTTTGTTGAACGTAGTTGTCACGAGAGTTTCACACACACACACACGCACGTAAGTTTGTCACGCACAAACGTAGTACAAAAAAGCATTGGTCGAACATCTTTCGTTCCTCGGTAATAAATTACATGAAGCCAGTTTTACATTACTGTGCTGTAACGTCCAGATTTCTAACTGTATCCACTTGAGAGCACGTCAAATTAATTATATTACACGAAATCATGTTTGGAGGTCTAAATAATCAACGCATTTTGTTTCGAAGAAGTTTTTGACGCGCGCGCATACGTACACATTATTTTACCAAGTGTCGTACTCTCAATAACCTTTTGGATGGCCTTGACAGATATAGTTTGCACACACAAAAACACACACAGAAATACGTCACGCTGAGTTCAATGACTTATAAAAATCACGTTAGAGGGCTCTACATCCGGTGATTGTGATGATGGTGGCTGTGATCAGGTCGTGGATCTAAGTTCTTAATGACTAACTTTGGGTGATAGCTGTTTGGATCAGGATTGATCACCGTCAAAGTGCTGCCCTTGAAACGGTGGTTTCTTCCAGATTCTCCTTTCCTGTTATACACGTGAGTGTGAGGAACAGGAGGCGGTGGTGGACGCTTGAGCTGCGGCGTGGTCGGCGCTGGCAGGCACATCTGTTGTCTGTGTTTGTCTAGGACGGGTGGGTTAGCTACGTGCCGTGACCGGGGTTGAGAAGATCGATCACGGTGGCGAATCTCGTGACGGTGGGACAGAGAAAGGTCCAACGCTCCGACATCGTCTCGCTGCGGCTCGTTTTCCTCGCGAGGAGAGAGGCACAACTTTGGCGAAATGGACGGAACGTGTAGCGGAGTAGGGCACAGCGGATAGCCGGCGTTAGGCGATGGACACGGATTGCTGGTAGATGGTGATGGTGTTGGAGGTGGAGTCAGAGAAGGCTTAGATGGAGTAGCTGGTTTCTCTATTTCTGGTGTAGAATTGGTAGGCGACCATAACTCGTCTTCCACACTCAACTGGGTCTCGGGGCGACTACTAACATCACTGCCCACTCCACTGTCCACTTCCGAGTCTTCCTTGGATTCAAGTCTATCATGATCAACAATTTTAATAGAGAGTTTACGGGAAATTTTTATAGGTGGAATCTCTCTGGGCTTAGTAATAACGAATTCGGGAGAGTTCGATATCTTGAGTTCGCTGTCTTTTCTAGAATTCTTTTCAATTATTTCCTGATGCCAAGAAACTTTTGAATCTTCGCTAAAGGAAAACTTTGGTACCTTTTGTAATGATGTTGTCTGGTGTCTTCCCCCTTTTTCTTCCAACACTGCTGGAAGTACCTCAGATGTATGATCCTGATTTTTGAGGGCTTCGGTGGCTGAAACTAGTGAAGAGAAGGAAGAAGATACGGTAGGGGTTAAATGAGTAGAATTTACTTCTGTAGTTTTCACTGTATGAGGCTCGATACTGAGTTGTTTCGTTTCAGTTGGGTTGGTAGCGTTGTTCATTTCAGTTGGTGTGATAAGTTTCTTGGTATCAGTTAGATTAGAGTGTTTTCTAATTTCTTGTAAGCTACCAAGTTTCTTTGTTTCGGCTAGGTTAATAGTGTTTTCACTTGGAGTAGATAGTTTCTTAGATTCAGCTGAACTGCTAAGTTTCTTGGATTCAACTAAGCTAGTAAACGCTTTAGGTTCAGCTGAGCTAGCGGGTTTCTTGTATTTAGCCGAGCTGGTGAGTTTCTTGTATTCATCCGGGCTGGAGAATTTATTGTATTCATTTGAATTGGTGAGTTTTTTAGATTCATATGCACTGGTAAGTTCCTTGGATTCAACTTGATTGGTAAGTTTATTGGATCCATGTGGGATGAAGATTTCCTTGGGTTCATCTGAACCAGAGAGTTCCTTGAATACATTTGGGCTAGATAGTTTCTTGCATTCACCAGAACTGGAAGGTTTCTTGGATTCATCCGGGTTAGAGAGTTTCTTGAATTCGTTCAAGCTAGACGGTTTCTTGTATTCATCTGAGATGGGGGATTTCTTTGATTCATCACGGCTGATGGGTTTCATAGTATCAATTGGAATGCTTTGCTTCTTTTTGTCAGTAAGATTAGTGACAGTAAAGCTGTTAGGTATTTTGCTTTCAACAGGGATATCGTATTTCTTTGGTCCAACAGGATTATTTGGTTTCGTACTTTCAGTGGGGTTAGTAAGTGTCTTGGGCTCTGAAGAACCGTTTAAGTTCTTATTCTCATATGAACTGGTTGTTTTCATAGTTTCAGTAATGTTAGTGCGTTTCTTATACTCAATTTGACTGGTGTATTTCTTTGCTTCAGTTAGTTGTGTTTGTTCTTCTGGCTTTTGAGGTAACTCAACGGGTTTCAGTTTGAGTTTGTCAACTATTCTTGGTGTTTCTTTCAGTAACGAGTTCCACAGATCTCGATGTGTTTCGGTTGTAGTAGATTTGTCCTTGAAGGAATTATCTTGCTTAGTTTTGGCTTTTGGGCAATAAAAAACGTTAGAAGCTTGAGGCTTATAATCTTTTTTCTTTTTTTCTATGGTAATCACCTGTTGTGTACCATGCAATTGGCTGTTATCACTTGTTGAATTTGTTGGAACTGGACAACTTTCTTTGAAAGATTCACCACAAAGACTTTTCGAGTTGTCTTGACTACTTTCTTGATTGATTTTTTTCTTTTGTGACCCTGATTGAATTTCAACAAAAGTATCCTCTCCCTCTTCAGTGGATGAAGATCCTACTCCATTTGTCTCTATACCAGAAGGCATTTTATCTGGTATTTGTGGAATGACTGAATTAGCTTTGTCATCAGCACTGACAGTTGGCGTTTCAGTCAAGGTTGGGTGACATGTTTTCAGCCTCTTACGAGGTTTATCCAAAATTCTATAGAAAAGCCTCATAGGCCCATTCTAAAAAGAAAAGAAAGAAAATAGTCAAACGGTACTCTAGAAATAAAACATCACGCAAAAAAGTGTTTTACTTTTGCAACAAACACTGAGTAATAATTACTACAAAACTTACTACATTATACAAGAAAACTGAGATTTACTTTTGTGACTGTCCACAACGTTCAGTGTTAGACCAAATATTGATGTTTGTCAAGAGAACTGTAATCTCTCTGGAAATGTTTGCTTTTTCCTTGTGAACATAACCATGTAGGTCTTAAACAGTAGAATAGCATCTCTAACTTTTACGCAATAAATTGCACATTTCGAACAACTGTGTGTGTATTTTTCAATCTTTCATCAGTTACTCACAATAAAAGTGAATACACCTGTAATATTTTCACATACTAGTACATCCTTTAAAAATATAGAAAAAAAGAGTTTGGATTTGGTTTACATTTCGCGCAAAGCTACACGAGGACTATCTTCCCTAGTCGTCTCTAATTTGGCTGTGACAGACTAGAGGGAAGGCAGCGAGTCAACACTATTGGGCTACTTTTCAGCAACGAATCATGGAATTGACCGAAACATTATAGCGTCCCCTTGACTGAATGGCAAGCATGTTTGACGAGACGGGGATTCAAAGACGCGACATTGCGAGTCTAGCGTCCTAACCACCTGGCCATACTCGACTCATAGAAAAGAGTGAGAGAAATACATCTGTTTCCTATCAATGTGGCTTGGCATGGCCAAGCGCGTAAGGCGTGTGACTCGTAATCCAAGGGTCGCGGGTTCGCGCCCGCGTCGCGCTAAACATGCTCACCCTCCCAGCCGTGGGGGTGTATAATGTGACGGTCAATCCCACTTTTCGTTGGTAAAAGAGTAGCCCAAGAGTTGGCGGTGGGTGGTGATGACTAGCTGTCTTCCCTCTAGTCTTACACTGCTAAATTAGGGACGGCTAGCACAGATAGCCCTCGAGTAGCTTTGTGCGAAATTCCAAAACAAACAAACAAACCTATCATTGATCTAAACCAATGACAATTTTTCATCCAATATCTCTAAAAATATTCACACATTGTTTACTTCTTTGCATATATTTCTTCAGCTTTTTGAGAAAAAAATGAGGTTTCCATTCTTAAAAACGGGCAACTTTCGTTTTTTTTTTAAAAAGAGTTACTTTCATTGTTAATAAGAGTGACTTTCTTGTTTTAACTAACCTCTTATATGTTGTCATCATTAAACACTTGCCACGTATACATATTCTGTAGACACGGAATCCCTTTCTTTAAGAAATGTTTGTATGGTACATGTGAGGACCTTAACTGACCAGTACATCTATACTCTTTCCACGATCCTTCAATAGTTTTTCTCTGAACCCTGAAACGTTTGCATGACAGTTATAATGAAGAATCCCTTACTGATTTATAAAATGTTTGTCACTCCTTTGAATACGTGATAGTTTGTTTCACCATTTTGTTGTGATTTTAATATAACCTGGAATATCCTTTGATAAATGGTATGAATGCGTGGTTCTCAAACTTTGCTAACCGACGGACGCCCTTCAATTTCTTTCCTGTGTTGGTGTATTATATGCGTATTTCACTACATTTGCAGGTGGATTCTAACGTTAAGAAAATAACAATCAAAAGAGATTTAAATAAGTAAAATCTTAAGACTGCATATTTGTCGCTCTTCGTCATTTCTCAGTATTTTATCTCTTACATTGTACTTACAAGTGAGTATATAACACGCGACAAACATGTATACTTACTCGCTTCCAAGTGTAAATGTAAGCAATATCCATCAGTTTGTAGTCATCGCGTAGTGAATCATCGTAATACATGAGGTCAACCTGGAAAGAAAAGGATTCTGTTAAAATATAGATAAACTGAAAACATGGGTTGAATGTTGAAATATATGTATAAAGGGTGTATTTCATGTAATAAGTATCTGTGCTTTCAATAAAAATTAACACAGTTTATACGCCATTGGTGTCGAAGTAGATTCCATGACAGTATAACAATCAACGGAAAGCATACACAGCGTCATACTAGTGAAACGTGAAACAACTCAATGGGAGAACAAGTTGGAGTACAAGAAAACAGCAAATAAAGCATTTGATGAACTACTATTAAATTTCAAGCTGTATGGTATGGACCGACAAGTAGATCTGGATAAATGGTTCATTTCATCTCGTCTTTTAGTGATAATCACCATAAAGGAAGAAGCGCAAAAATAGTCGACAGTTATTAACAGAAGCACATTATATTAATATAATAGTAAACTGGCAAAGTACACTTTGTAAGGACAATGAAATGGTTTTGTTTTTGCAGAACATATACACTACATTCTTCGACGGAACACAAGATTGAAGAAGACAGATCAATGAGTTGTTTTGATCTTCATGTAAAAGAATCATAACTGTATTTATTCCTATTTTCGTTCCACACGTAACAGTTATAGCAGGAACGACAAAAGCTAAACAATTATAAGAAAAAAAATAGTGTCCCTGAAATAAAAGTATTTACTATGTGATCAACTCTAAAGCTTTCAACAGCCATTCGAATTCTTGCATTGTTTTAAAAATCCATTACGCTAATTAGTTTAGTTATCTATCTAGTCGTTTGAAGTTATGGATAAAAGTCTAAAAAAGCTATTGTGCATTTGAGGAATTATGGGATATATCTTGAAACTATCGCTTGATTGAAGAAGACAGACCAACGTTCCGTTGGAACATTTCATATGTTCCTCCAAAGTAAAAACACTCCATTGTGAATATAAATCGTTGCTTATCAATTTACTTTACTTAACTTATACCTCATAACAACAAATGCTTGAAAGTGAATTTGATTGACTGTATACTGAAGATAAACGAGTTTATATATATATATCACATATTTAGTTATTTTTTCAGAGACTCAATACGCAGGAAATCTCTTGTAACAAGCGTTCTCATTGAATGGAATCAGACTTCAGTCGCGAACTGAAAGAACACTTTTCTTCTATCAAATTTTATCGGTGACTGTGGTCAGACTAAAATATTACTAGCCGTTTCATTAAGTAGTTACATTCTGTTTGACAATAAATGAAAAAGCAACAAAAACAACTATATTTATCTTCGTATTTTTTCCTTCCTAACCCTTACCACACTAGCATAAGATGTCACAGCACAAACCCAGTAGGCACGCCACGTCAGACACAACCTCACGTGTAGAAACACGCGCTTCCTTCCGCACTGCCAGGAAAACTGCTACCCCACTCCCTCCCCCTACACGCGGGACCCGCCCTTCAGGGCGCCCGTCTACACCCCCAGCTCTACTGGTGCAATCAAAAGATCCACAAAGACGTGTTGGCTGTCAATGAAAACTGCCAATAGCGATTGGTCAGTAACAGTGCCAGTTCTCTTTGAGAGGCATACCCTGTGCATAATTAAGATCTATACATGTATACAAACAATTCTTTCGTTCGTACTTTCCACTAGTTGATGCTGTCGTTGACGAATGTTTTCGATCTTCATGTAAAAGAATCGCAGCTGTATTTACTCATATTATTCATTCTACACGTTACAGTTGTAACAGTAACGACATAATTCAAACGATTAAAAAAAAATTCTTACATTAACATACATAAGTGACAAACTGTAAAACTTCCAACAGCCATTCAAATTCTTACATTGTTTTTCTCTTTATTACACCAGTTATTTTGATTATCCAGCTGTTGTTGCCGTGGGCACAACGCTTATAAAATTGTTGTTCATGTGAAGAATTATGGGATATATTTTAAGATTATTCTTTGCAGTTTTAAACGGATGTGTGTGTGAGGGGGGGTCGTACATGTGTAAACGTCAAATACTGGATATTGACGGTCATCGAATAAATTCTTAATTTGTTTAAATACTTCGGTAGTTAAGTGCACGTGGTTTTTAACTTAATTCTAACCTTATAAGTATGCTTCAATAGCCCAAATTAATCGGAGTCCTTTTTAAGATTTCTCTACGAGTCTTTTAAAGCTCCATAATAAATAGTATATTTTTGTATACAACATTCAGACACATTAGGCACAATATACCAATAAGAATTTCAATGCAAAGCAACAGCTAATTTCTCATACAAAAGAAATAGTAGATTTATCACACAAATGTCTAATACTGTAACTGGACGAGATAAAGCTTTACCACATTTCGCCTTCGGAAACTAAGAAGACCCTTCTCAGATCCAGAATAATCAACCATCTAAACAATCTTTCTGTAGTATAATGAGGAGCGTCAACCATCCAAATAATCTTTCTGTAGTGTAATGAGGAGCATCAACCATCCAAATCATCTTTCTGTAGTGTAATGAGGAGCATCAACCATCCAAATCATCTTTCTGTAGTATAATAAGGAGCATCAACCATCCAAATCATCTTTCTGTAGTATAATAAGGAGAATCAACCATCCAAATCATCTTTCTGTAGTATAATGAGGAGCATCAACCATCCAAATAATCTTTCTGTAGTGTAATGAGGAGAATCAACCATCCAAATCATCTTTCTGTAGTGTAATGAGGAGCATCAACCATCCAAATCATCTTTCTGTAGTATAATAAGGAGCATCAACCATCCAAATCATCTTTCTGTAGAATAATGAGGAGCCTCAACCTTAATGTTAGCATGAAATATTGTATAACTCCGATCACACTTTACAGGATTATTAACCCCATAACCATGAAAATGCCTAATCTCTCCATTATAAAATAAGCTTCAGCGTGATCCAGAACGTGGATACTAGTTTGGATCCTGACGATGTTTGGAAAGAATTTTTTTCATAATGACTTCCCATTTTGTATACAACTATCGTATATATAAGTATCTTAGTTTTTGAGATACTTGCATGGAAACACAGTTGGACACAAACGAATACGATCGCAACACCCTCGTCAGCGAGAGTAATAACGTGTTCAGAAACTGTTCTGTGCACCAAATAATTAATAGTCCTAGTTTAGTTTAATCCAAAAATTTATGCTGAAGAAAAATACAACATGCTTTCCTGCTCTGTTTACAAGAAGTATGAGATAAAGAAAAAAACACCGTTCTTGTACTAATTTAATGACACACTCTTTACATAAAAAAATTTAGTTAAATTCTAGAAGCAACATCATCAGCAAGTTGTGATGAAAAGTAAGTCAATTCTATAGTTTAAAACTAAAGAGTAACTTATAAATTAATCACGTTAACTACACATATTACAAATTGACAAAACTACATAAGAAAACTAAATATATATATATATATATATATATATAATGATTGGGATATATTGCATCGTCAGTACTTACTATAATTCCAACTGTAAATCGAATAACATCCCACGAGAATCGGTTGGCTTAAGAGTTTTCGGTAATTTTAATAAGAGTAAAAATTACTAATTATATTAATGAAACTAACTCAGTGTGTAATTACATACAAACTCAGACAGTTCGCTCTGTATTTTGTGTTTAGATTTCATTATTTAGAATAACTTTCTATTCTTTGTTGACGCTGTTTTCTATAGAAGTGAGAAGTTATTCTCAATACGTTAAAAGGTTCTACAGACAAAATTGCTGTATATACATGATGTGATTTACAGCTGAATTTCAAATAAAAAACAGACTAGCATACCTTGTTTTATTTACCAGTACTGTCCCATAAAAAACAAACGAGCACTCTCGGTAGTCAATTTAATGGGTTCGTTATAGCACATATAGAAAATAACTAACCGTTCGTAAACTATTTCAAGTTTATGTTGTATATGTAATATTTGTTTGCACCTGTAACTTTTTATCCGTCATAAGCTATGTAAAGAGTAACTATACGCGATCCATTTATAATATGCTTTCTGTATAGCAAAATAATTAACAAAATTTAATAACTCACTCCTAGGGTATTTACGAGTTATATTCTATGAATAAAATAACAACTTTTCCTATATTTCATTTATACAAGTGTCAGATTGCTTCATAAAGAAACTCATTCTATCTGGTTTAATTCAAGGATGTGCAACAGGTAGAACTGTCTCCCAGTTGTGTAGTTAGGGAGCACGTTCTATATAGAACATAACTGCTCTGTTTACAAGCTGTTTATAGATAATAATTAATTGTTTCTAGTGTTTGTATATAAAAAAAAACAATTATCTGTTCTGTTTATTTATAACAATCTACCGTCTTGGTATCTAACAAGCAGCTTTTATTTAGATGTTTACTATTCAAGCCAACTTGAAAATAAGTAAACTATTCTTATCTAATTACAAGTTTTCTGCTACATAAAATAACTAACTAACCATAATATATTTATATACGTTTTGGAATGATAAAAGTAATTAAGTAATTTGTTGGTCTGTTTTCAAGCTATGATCTAAAAGTAACATCGTGTTTTGTAAAGCAATAATCAGTCATGTTTAGTCAATTTACATATAGGGACATGCCTAACGTTTTACACTTCATAAACAAATTGGTTTCTTGCATACCATAAAAGAAGGTGTAATTTCACACCCTTCCTCAAAATAATTTAATCTGAGCCAATAAGAGAGGCCCGACCTGGCCGTGGGGGTGTTATAATGTGACAGTCGATCCCACTATTCGTTGGTAAAAGAGTAGCCCAACAGTTGGCGGTGCGCGGTATTTACTAGCTGTCTTCTCTCTAGTCTTACACTGCTAAATTAGGGATGGCTAGCCCAGATACCCCTCGAGTAGTTTTGCGCGACATTTAAGAAACAAACAAACAAACCAGTGAGAGAATTACGAAAAATTAAATAATGATATCTTTAACGCTACACGGCATACAAGCAGGCTTAATTGTACTGTTTTATAAAAGAAATATGCTCATACTATATTATAGTTACAATAAAATTGTCTTAATGAAAATAATTCTGCTTCCAATTTTAAAAATTTTATATTTTCATATACCATTAACACGACTTCCCATGTCCCCCCTCAAATAGTGGTATGTTTATGGACTAACAACTCTAATATTTAAGTCTCGGTTCCCCGCCGCAGACAGACAAACGTGATTTTACTCTCAAACAAACTTTCTCATTTGTTTATCAATTTACACATTTATGCATACAGTAGACGTGTGAACTAATATATGATTTACACTCTTAACAATATGACTTCTCTTGTCAACAACAATAAGTGTGTTCGTTGGAATCTCACCCCAATCACATCTTATTTCTCTAATGGACTATTAGATACAGAGGACATTATAAATAATCCTGCTTCTTTCATAAAGTGATTTCTATATTATCAGTTATACAGGTCGCCCGTAAGTTATCATAGCTAAAATACAACCGTTTCAGTTATTTTTATCTGGTACAAAGCTTCATACTAACAAGTTTTTTCAAGTAAAGTAGATACATATATATATAATTACAGTTCGTTCTTGCTTATTTATGAACTATAAGTGATCTGTTCAATATACAAGCCTTAGCTGACTCTGATATTATTTTCATTCTTCTTATGGAAAACAGTGATCGAATTTCGAGGCTCTTTTGAAAATCACTCCAACTGTTATTGGTCAACATTTATTTACAACGTTTCTGAACCTATATGCTTACATATGCAAAGAAATTCACTTTACAAGCTTCTAGTTACAAGTATTAATACGAAGAGTCATTTGTGTTAATACATAGATAGGTTTGACAGTCCTAACGGCAAGCACAAAATGCAGAAAAACACACATCCGTGTGACCTTAGAGGCCTAAGAACATTCACCATAACATAGTCAGTGCCATTGTACATTGTTCGCGAGCTCACTGAAAATCCATCTACAGATAAAATCATATCTGCCTTGTTTCCCCAACTTTAACAGGCGCATGCGCACTCCTGTAGCAATTTCGTGATCATTTACTAACCAAATCGCAGATATCGATCTACACCCCACATCAAAGACATCCACATTACACAAAAGTGCCGACAGCTCACGTTCCATTCTTACCAGCAAGATTTACCACACCACTGCTCGTCCCGCCAAGGTCGTTTCTGACTGACGTCAGCACATTGACAGGAGCGATACCATTCAAGAAGAAGAGGGGGGGGGAAACAGGTCGTTAAACTGCAACTACATGAAACTAGTCAGGATAGACAACAAATACTATGATGATAAGTCAGCTGTAACCTTTTTATAGATAGTGATTTTTAATATTTAATTTGAGACGCAACAGCATTATTATCATCCATACCCGTACCCACATTTGTTTAAAAGAATCCAGTTTAATGCTGCCATGAAAGTTTGGTATAACCACTCACAATTTGAGTCCATAATATAAGGCCTAAATGCATTAAACGTAGCAAATACTGATGAATGGAAAACTCAAATACACATATTTTCCTTCTGTAATTATTTATACCGGTCTGTTAAATAATCCATTACGTTGTTAGAATATGAGATCAGAAAAACGGGTCCTTCGCTAGTATAGCGGTAAGTCTATAGATTTGCAACCTCAAAATCAGGAGTTTGATTCCCCTCGGTGGACTCAACAGATAGCGCGATGTGGCTTTGCTATAAGAAAACAAACAGCAAAATGGAAGAGTTTAAGTGGCATACATTTAAAAACAAACAAGCTTATGTACCTAAGAAAATTGAATAAGACAACCAGAATTACAGCGACTGAAAAAGTAGGTTTATATTGGTGCAATATACCTTGAAATAGTTTTCAGTATATTTTTGAGTGAAACAAAGGATGATCGTATAGCATCTTACAACTAAAAGTCTGTATTATGTTGATGAAGTAATTGTTCAGAATATTTCTTTTCTTTACTACGACACTGAAAGGACGATGTTATCTCTTAATTTTACAAATTTAGTAACTTTGAAAACGATGACGATTCTTCCTGATTTGAAAGATCTGGCGTAGATAATTTTTAAAAATTATAAAAGTCATATAGTGTTGTAATAGAGTAATAATAATGAACTGTTGTTCCGGGTTCTCAGAGTAAGTTTCTTTGTATTTAAGCACAGAGCTACGCAATGAACTATCTGTACTTTGCCCACCATTGGCATCGAAACACGGGTTCTATCGTTTTACACCCGTTAACTTACTGCTGTAATCAGTGGATGGATCTCAGAGTACACGAATCAGAGTTAGGTCGTCTGCGAACTATACTAAAAATGTCTGTGTTTGTTTTAGGGCAAAGCCTCATTATATTACCTGTCGTGTCCAAGACGGGTAAACGAACCCCGGATCTTAACGCCGTTAGACTTTCCGCTTTCGCACCAAGCGACACACTTATAAGCAATCTTGAAAAACTGTAGATCTCTTGAAAAGTGCATTTCTTTTCTCTTTGTTTCTTTACCGTTAGGAAACACGTGTGTTTTATCTTTTCGTCCTTTGTTATTGTTTTCTTCTGATCGTCGGTCTTGATTTTCTAGTGTATGCATTTTTTAAAATTAGCTTTGAAGAAAAGAATTATAAAAACTATGTTTAGACAGGGAATATTAATGTCAAAAATATAACACATAGAAATAAAAGCCCCCCGCTAGTACAGCGGTATATCTTCAGATTTACAACGCTATAATCAGGGCTTCGATTCCTCTCAGCGGGCTGAGCAGATAGGCTGGTGTGGCTTTGTTATAAGAAAACGCACTTAGAAATAAAATTTCAACATCATAGACGCATTTATCGAAAAATCTTGACTATGTTATTTAAATAAAAAAGTGGCTGAAACAATTACTATTCGAGCCTTAAACAAGTAGTTTCTTCCCAGCTTTTGTATGTAACGTTTGTTCTGTTTTCATGGAGCTTGCGTAACACATTTTATCAGTCTGTAACTTAAGTAAAAAAAAAAAGTTCAAGTGTTGCTGTCCTATATCCTGTTCTTAACCGTATATTATACCACTCACAATAACTTTCATTCATCTTCATCATGTCTGAGACACATGCATAATTCATAGCAGTACAAGTGTTAGGTGGGGTTACGAAATATTATCGATTTGGACCTATCGCATACTTTAGCGCTTTAGATAAGTGGTCCAAGCTGGTTTCATCAATCACTTAGGCGTCTGTCTGAGAAAATAGATGCAGAGGACATTATAAATAATCCTGCTTCTTTCATAAAGTGATTTCTAAATGTGTAATATGTGTAATTTAAATACGCACGTTTTAATAAAATATAGAAAAAAAATAATCCGAAATATATAAAGACAAGCCTATTAGGAGTATTTCTATACTGTTAAATAGCACAGGAAATCATTCAAGTCTACTACTTGTGGCAAAGAGTCAGTTGATACTAATTACGACTATGAACTTGTCCCTCACTTAATGAATTATGCTAAAGCATATTCATCGACATCTTGGGTGCACAAACATTTTTATGACTCCAACCATTTCTAAACATGCGTTTTATTGCATCATTTTCTCATATTAATGGGCCTGGCATGCGCTAGTGATTAGGGTCATCGACGCGCAATCTGTGGGTTGCAATTCAAGTACTCATCATCGAACATGATCGCCATTTCAGCCGTGGATGTGGGTGAGTTATAAAAGAGAGGGTCAATTACAGTGTTTGTTGTCAAAAGAATACACCAAGATTTGCAGTGGATGGTGTTAAATAGCTGCCTTTCGTCTAATTGTCTCACTGCTAAGTTATGGACAGCTAGCGCAAATAACCATTGCGTAGCTTCGCACGAGATTGGAACAAGAAAGAAACTAACCTATGCTAATTGTTGTTTCTATATTACCTAATACTACTAACATATGTACCGCAGCTTTAAAACATTTTAAATTTTAATTTTAAATTAGTATTATTATCAGATATAACTAAATGATCCTGTTACCATAGTTGTGCACTCAACACCGACTCTCCACTCACCTCCCCCTTGAGTGGTACACACTTACATTTTACGTTTCACTGTCTATAACAAAACACTTGGAAGCCATACTTAATTTGTTTGTTTGTTTGAAATTAAGCACAAAGCTGAACAATGGGCTATCTGTGCTGTGCCCACCACGGGTATCAAAACCCGGTTTCTAACGATATGAGTCGGCAGACATTTCACTGTGCCACTGAGGGGCGCCATGCTTTAATATAAATAAATAAAACGAAACGTGGGAGTGAAATCTTTTTCATAATAAAAATTATTAGTACTTTTTAAAAGTTACATTGACTTACTGTAAATTAAAATTACTTTCTACTGTTTTAAGGAACTCATAAAAATGAAATGACAAACAAAACCATAATTCATTTATTGCGGCAACCATGTTACACGCATGTACATGTTTAATAAAAAATATATATAAATAACTTCTTAGCAAGCACTCTTTCGCAAATAATTATATTTATTCGGAGCAAATTTTAACATGAACGGTTATATCAGCAAAGCCTACGCATTGTATATTTACTCCTTATTGTTACATATATTTTTGATACAGTCAACTAATGGAATTCTCACGAACACGAGATCAGGCCGAAGACGGGTGTTGTTTGCAGGTAGGGGGATATTACAGCTAGCCAGGTAGTTAGTAAACCCACTGAGCGGTCCTCTGGCACGAGAGTAGAACCGCGTTTTATCTTGAATGATGAAAAGTTGGATTAGGCAGTCCCAATTTTAAAAAGATAATTTAAGATGACCTGAACATTCTTACAAACAAAGCACATCAACACATGAGATATTTATAGCAAATGTTAAACTGAACAAATAGTCCTAACATCACTAAGCAGAACCAATGAGTATCGTTAGCATTCATTCTCAAGTACGGTTATGAACGACAGTGATATGTTGACGTGGAGAGATATCTTGCTTTCAGTTTTAATTTGTGATTAACATTGAGAACAATCCTATCATAAAAAAAGTTTTCATATAACATGAAATATATAACTTTGGGTTATACTAAAAATTAGGCATGGCCAGGTGGTTAAGGCGTAATCTAAATCTCGCGGGTTTGAATCTCAATCGCATCAAACATGCTCACCGTTTCAGCCGTGGAGGCGTTTTAATGTTACGGTCAATCCCTTTATTCTTTGGCAAAAGAGTAGTCCAAGAGTAGGTAGGCAGTGGGTGGTGACGACTAGCTACTTTCCCTCTAGTCTTACACTGTTAAAGTAGGGACGGCTAGCACAGATAGCCCTCGTGTAGCTTTGCGCGAAATTAAAAACAAACAAACATCAGGTATAGCGCAGTTTTCATTCAAACAATTCTTAAATAACAACTTTGTTTTAATTATACCCTATCTTTAATGAATCTTTACTAACGCAAACTGAAGAATAGTGTAATTAGATTTATTTAGGTAGGTTCTTATCCATATAGAATGTTAAAATACTTTCTACACTACAATAGGAAAATAATACCAAAAACGTCCAATTAACGACGCAATGTTTGGGTTGGTTTTGTAAATAGTATCCAATGCTTATTCCTGTTACAAAGAATAATAGAAACAGAGGGAAGTTTTTTTTAAAGACAGGGATTATGGATATAGATAAAAGAACGAGTATCTAGTACTATCAAAGGGTTCAACAAACAATAAATTCCACATAGCGTATCAAAATTAAGTATTTCGTATAACAGTCATATGAGTTTAATGTAAACGTTAAAGTAATCAAGAGACTAAATACACAAATAATGTATGCATATAATTATATGCATTAATTATAAACTGAGATACATAGAAGCTAAATCTACACAGCACAAACATGGCAATCTCATTTATATTAGTAAATAATATGTATCACTATCGACAGGCTAGTATAAGATAAGAGCAATACAACGGATGCCAGAAACCAGTTTAGTAGATAGTATGTACTCGTTTACCCTAAGTACATAGTTGGCATTACTCTTATAAAGACATACCCATTTGACTGCTCGGAGATTTTATAAGCTTAGAACAGTTCATTTCTGTTCAGTGTTTGGTCCATTACTAACAACTCGCTAACTGTTTTACAATGGGGTATGAGCAACTGTAGCTGACCATGATATGTTATCCCCCTCTTCCACGATCCTGAGTTTCTCTCCAAAGTAATTGACTATTAAGCCATTAAAGTGAGTTAGCTATCCAATGGCGCTTTTAGAATAAGAGAGACTCGCTGGGCGTTCATAGGGTTGAACC
This sequence comes from Carcinoscorpius rotundicauda, assembly GCA_011833715.1. Lineage (NCBI taxonomy): Eukaryota > Metazoa > Arthropoda > Merostomata > Xiphosura > Limulidae > Carcinoscorpius > Carcinoscorpius rotundicauda. Next base: position 38,058,176 of record CM022395.1, on the reverse strand, counting down.
GAAAAGATCTGTGTTTACTATGGTAGCGTACACAGGATGCTTGAATTAGAGTCAGATCTTCAAATGTTTGTATTGCTGTTTTCATATTATTAGAATGAATAATTAATTAATAAAATGAAAAGTAAGTGTTATTATTACAAAGACTCTGGACTCATTCAAAAATCTGCTGACGAAAGCAAAATAACGCATTGTATTATGGGAATTTATTCTCTCTTCTTTTTACAATATATATTTCGTCGCTTCGATTTTTGGAATCGAGACCTATCACACACTAAGCGCCTACTCTATCAACTAGGTTAAAGTGCTAATCTCCTAACTCTTGTTAGTGAAACACTTTTGAAGTGCTCAAGTAGCTATGACAGTCTTTCTCTCTTTTACTCACAAAGCTCGTCTTCAGGACTAACTTTAGGGTTAAGGGATGGCTATCTAATCAGCTATACTCATTGCCAGGATGACTGGTAGTCATTCTCAAGTTGGTGACTCTCTTTGATCGAAAGTTAATATTAAGCTGCTCTTTTCTTTCTTTGAAAATCGTTACATAAAATAATCTACACACGTTTGTTTGTAGTTAAGTACATAGCTATGCAATGGGCTATCTATGATATGTCCACCACGGGTCTAGAAACCCACCCTTTAATGGTTATAATCCTACGGACGTTCCGTTGAGAAACAAATCCTTTCCAAGAGGGACAGCTAATGCAAATAGCCCTCGTGTATCTTTGCGCGAAATTCAAAACAAACCCTTCGAAGAGTAAATCTTCAAGCCATTTCACACAACAGTAGCATCAGTTTCGACATAGATTTTCTTAAGTAAATTCTGTCATTCATAAAAATCGCTAAATGTGATTCTTCAAAAAATAATGGTCAGCCGTGGCTCTGATTGCTTTTTCTAAACAAAACTATGCAGCTTATTGTAGTTGTATGTTCACTGTAAGAACCGTCAGAAAAACTGGTGGTTCGTAAACTCGCTTCAAAATATCCAGAGGGCGGGGAAGAATATTATATAATTATAAAGAAGAAGATGCGTCATCATAAACCGGAGATTGGAAACTTCAAAAACAACCATAGAAGTACAAAAAACAAACATGCAACTATCACGTGAAAATTTCTAAGCTGTTTGCTACGTAGTTTTGGAGTTAAGAGGTAAAAGATGGAGTAAATTACTCCTTTTGCTTCGTGGTCCATCAGAATAAAAAAAGATGCTGGTAGTTAAAAAAGTTTCAGAAAAACTAATCTGGAAAATTATTTAAAAGTAGTACAAGAGAGCCTTGATATATACACAAGACAACTCTATGATTTTTTTTAGTTAACGCTGTTAGTTTTTATCATTAAATTACTTTTCTCCAGTTAATATAAACACGAAAACTACAAATCATTCTTTTTTTTTCTTTGGTTTGTCGCGCAAAACTACACAAAGGCTATCTCGCTAGCCGACCACAATTTAGCAGTGCAAGACTAGAGAAAAGACAACTACTCATCACCACCCACCGCCAACTCTTGGGCTACTCTTTTACCAACGAATAGTAGGATTGACCGTCACAATATAACACCCACAGGACTGAAAGGGCGAGGATGTTTAGTGTGACGGGGATTCGAACCCGCGAATCTCATGTTACGAGTCGAGTGCCTTAACCACCCGCTCATGCCGGCTTTTTTTCTGTTTCAATACATTGCTCTTTATACATTTGTGGTATGTTTGTTCTTCTAGTTTCATCCGCGGGTGTTTTGAACAGAAAACATGCAGCATGTTAACAAAACTCATAAACCTTTAACACGTAACGTGTTAAAAAACCAACAAACCTATGAACGTTTGACACGACATATGCTAACTCATCTTTTACTACGCCTAACACTCCCGAGACTGGATGAGGCCTAATGTTTAGCATGTAAACAATGATTGTAAATCGAATAGTTCATTCTTCGCGTCTCGTTTCTGAAAAAAAAACAACCAAAAACATGCACTCCGCACTAAATATAGGACCGTGAGTGATCTGTAAGAGTGAAGATCAAAATTCACTGTCGATCAGACAAGAGTATCCCAAGAGTTAGCCCTTAGTGCTGACGATCGGCTGTTTTCACTCCAGACTATTAGCTAAAATTAGTGAAAGCAGACTTCATGTAGCTTTATTGGAAAATTTTGAAACAAGCGAACAACGAAGTAAAAGAGAAATCTAATAAACTCCACCTAAACGTACCCTTCGGTTAGACTGCGGTAAGTAAGAGCATTTACAACGCGGAAAAACCATTGTGTATCTTTGCGATTAACAAGAAACAAACAAACCACCTAAATCTACTTACGCAACTGAATTTCAGCTCTAATCTCATCATGTGACCGAAGAGTGTGCTTATTCGTCCCAAAGATAACGCGAAAAAACCAACTAGTTAAGAAGCACATTACACTTAAAAGTAAGTGTTGCACTCGTGTTTTTATGGGATATAAAACTCTCATAAAACAATATTCAAGCGAGAAAGCTACTGTTTATTTAACACTTAAAAGGTTAAAGTAATAGGGTCTTTACTGGCATCTTATTTGGTTTTTCTTGCTTTAAAATACATGTTCATTGTTTTTCTAACATTGATATTTAGTGCGTTACATACTCTTGTAGTGTGTATGTTGTTGCTACAGCAATAGGTGCAAACACATCAAGTTGTATAAAAAATACACCTGCAAAACAATCTGTTGGTCTCCGATCATAGAAATTAAACATATGAAATCGACGAAATTCTCAGTTTTCACCTCACTGGTGAAAGAGTAGAGTGACATCGTTTAAAACATTCTATACCATCGTATGCCTAACTACAGTAACCAGATTTTCGAATAATAAAACCGGGAAGCACTCAGACCTTCAGTTTATAGAACCCAGACTGTCTCTTTTATATCTGGAGGAGGGGTGTTGGATTACAGATCAGTTACGTAAAAAATAAATATCACAACCTGGAAAATGCATTCTTTGAAAGTGAATGTTTTCGAACAACTTTCTTTTTTTGGGAGGGAGTTAAAATTCTGCACAATTTTAATTTATGTTAACCATTAACTTTGCTTATATAAGTACTTCATGACTTGATAGTCGAAGATCGGTCGGGAGCAGTAGTTCCTTCTGCAAATCCCTGTCTCATTTTGCAAAAATCACATGCTCAGTAGTGTATAATAGTGACATCATGTCTGATGCAACCTGCCTGCCTTACAACCAACTTCAGAGAAAGCAGCAAATGCTATGCTAAGTCATTCCGGCTGTAGAATAATTTCTCTGCCTAGTTAAAAAATATCCGTATTTGTGTTTCATGGTTGTCAGCATCTCAAAGTACTGAATAAGTGTATAAACTGGTCATGGATAACTGACAGGTCTTGTCGGAAGCATCGTTGAAATACTATAATGTATTTTATGTGCTAAAGATTTGGTTGATACGTGCTTTTTGTACATATTGTTGTAATTGCGAGTCAAATAGATGCAAGCAGCGACGTCAGAGACACATGCTTAGTACCTACGTATCTGACGATGAATTTTCGAGCATTTACTACTGTATTACCGCCTCTACTGAGACGCAAGAAGTAATAATGTCGACAAACATCTGTTCTTAAGACACACTTAAAAAATTTAGCATAAAACTTAAACGCAACGCTTCATTATGTATCGACTACAGCATAGTGTGTACAAGTGTGAAAGTACATACCAGTCGATCTGACCTGATCTGCCTAGCGATACAGATCTTCTGGTGTTAGATAAATTAAATTAATTTTCCCCTATCATGGACCGGATAAAAAAGAAATCATAATTTAATGTCAACTTTCAGACGTGTGTGTCATAATAGCAGTTAGCTTACATTCGCTGTTACACATAAAGAAATCATCATTTCATACGACGGTTATTTAGTTTTGTTAAGCTTCAAATGATTTACAATAGTTGTACATGTAATCAGACATCGATGAATTGGTTTTTATCTTACTGTGTTTCATTATATACATAAACTTTGTGCTAATACGCAGACGCAACTCACTGACGGACGCTGGGAAAGGAAAATGGTCAAAGTTCTTGTTGACCAATAGTATCAGGTTACTACCAGAAAAATAAAACCAACTAACTTGAGGATGTATGCTATCAGACAACGCTTCTTGTTCTAAAAATTAAAGGTGTTACGTTACAAAAAATGCGAATAATTATCTGAAGATATAAGTTTTCTGGAGATGTCTTCCGTTTTTGAGAAGACATGAAGAATGGAAGTATTTTTTGTTTTTGTAAGTCATGTAGTTCTTTGTATACAAAATACAAAGAACTACATGACTTACAAAAACAAAAAATGAACCTGGACCATCAACTAGCATGCTGCATTAAACCAGAGATTTACGGACTTATACAATGGAAGTATTACCAACAACATTTTTTTTAATCGTTCAAGAGCAATGTCTTGTAAAAATACATAGCATACGTCGGGGCCTGCAGTGGACAGGTGCTGACCTATTAACGTAATCATTTACTGACGGCAAAGAAGCAGCAAAGAAAATCTTGTTTTTTTCCGAGCACCTCTTTTACACTACAACTTAAAATAGTTGTGTTGCTGACAGCTGTTATAGTGCAAAGTTATGAAACGCAAATTAGGCTTACCTATTGACTTACTGAGGCAGCTAAGATTTATCTCGCTTCAAGTTTCAATGTTACTGAAAATGCCACTGATACGAGAGTTTAGTTCTCTCATAAGAAGCAAGCCACCACATAACGAACCAAATTTAAAATGTGAATTACTAAGCGCACTTTACAGCAGGTTTGTTATTTGTATGGTGAAATTTCTTACGCTGCACAAAACGAATATAAACACACCATATAAGATTGAGTAAGTCCATATTTCATGGTGATAAACTTCTTGAGATGAGCCACTGTTACTGCAGCTGGACAACACAGGAATCGACGTTTGGAATCCTGCAAAATAAAGAAATGAAAATATCTAAATAGGCTTCCATGTGAAACTAAGGAATAGACACACAAACATAAACATATATATTTAAATATTTCTAATTAAACGTGTCATTTTGTTAAAATTCAGGTTATTTGTAAAATTTGAAGGTGTAAGTTAGAAAGAAATTTAATAATCAAACGACGCATTACTAAAACCCTCGTAGTGAAGTCACAATGACACGTGAAAACACATTTTGTGAACAGTTGATATGTGCGCACAAGTGTTAAACTCTCTTCTTTGAAGAACTTTATTAAAGGACGTTGTTGAAATACAATATAACTCATATAGTTGACATTTCGTAGCTCGCCCTGTATGGCCAGGTGGTTAAGGCACTAACTCGTTATCTGTGGGCCACTATTTCAAATCCTCGTCGCACTAAACACGCTCTCCCTTTCAACCATGGGTGCGTTGTAAGTGCGGTCACTACGCGTTGGTTAAGAGTAGTCTAAGAGTTGGCGGTGGGTGGTGATGATTAACTACCTTCCCTTTAGTATTGCATTGTTGAATTAGGGACGGCTAGCGCAGATAGCACTCGTGTAGATTTGCGCAAAATTTCGAAACAAACAAACAAAACCTTTTGCTCAGGTCACAGTATCTTCTAGTAGCTTATCGTACCTATAATGCAACAAATGGCACTTCTTACTATCTTTCCTACACTGTCCTGTATCTCTTCCATGTGTAATGTGCTATGCCGATAAAAAAAAAACAACAATATAAAACTGTCATGCAAGATACGGACCAGCCTTATCAGACTTTGGGTGAGATTAAAACACATGTTAGTTGAAACTAACTGAGCATATGGGAATTAAGCAATGGAGATAGACGTCGTGTAGCTTTGCGTGAAATTTAAATAAAAAAAAACAAACGAACATGTTAACTGCGTTGAAGTATGCTTTATCTGACGATAACAGTTTGTACAACAACGTGTAAGAAAGTTTGTTCTTCCACAGTTCCTTTCTTAAGAACCTAAATTAAATATGCTTCACGGAAGTTGCGTTCTGAGAAGAAGATTTTATATTTCTGCATCACTTTTTTTTTGCTCACATAATCTTGACCTTTAACCTTCTGTACTCAATAACCACTTCATCTGTTTATCTTTGTCACTCAATATAGTCGCATGAGAAAACTGGTACCACTTTTTTTCATTTTTTTATCTAATGACCAAACGGACATTGGCTGAGCATGACCTATTTGAGTAAAATTATACTTGTTAATTGTGAAAGCATGGTTATATCAGAGAAATATCTTACCGTATCATCTCCAGAATCAGTAGTCGTGGCGGAATGACCATTGGTCGGCAACTGATTTTTCCTGAAAAGATCAGAAATAATACTTTCATATTAAATATCGATTTTAAGTTAAGACAATTTGGAAATATCATATATATACATGTGTATAAAAAGCTACTTTTTAAAGTAAAGAAACAAAACAGGAAAACTTTATGTACAAGATAACAGTACAGGAATGATGGCAGGGTGTATTGAGTTCAGTATCTCGGAGAACAGAGTTCGCTTCTGTCAACCGCAGTAGAAGGCACATTCTAGACATATATTTTATATGACGAAATACGGATATATATTTAACGCTTAATTTCATAAAAAGAAACAAAATTAATATAAAATATATCTGCACATTAAACTACGAAAAAATAAAATTTGTCAATTTTGTGACATGCTTGCAGTTATTTTGTAAATAAAATTTGCCACATCTAAATGAAATAAAATGCTATATATCGTTCAAATAATTAACTTTAATAATTTGAGTTTAGTAGCGAAATGAATCTTTATACTCTCTGACGTCACAATATTGATTCTTTTATGTCTTCTACATGTTCACGAAGTGTCATTTTCACACGCACATACGTGTGTTTGATTTTGCTTTTCAGAAAGAAAAGAAGAGGGAAGACATATGTATAAAAGTTATTGAAAGATCAAACTTAATATTCTTCGAAAAAGATAAAAGGAACGTGTGTTGTTTTTTTTAATATGAACGATAATGTTATAGTTGTTAACAGTATCGTTCATAGAAACTAAGGCTAGTTTTACTCTATACATTTCCAACAAAAAACAGACTCAATCATGGCGTAAGTTCTTAAGTAAATTCGGATCGTAGTTTTACGATTAAACTAATTTAAACAGTTGTTAATCAAGTTTAGGCCTTGTGTCTTAGCTTTATATTTATAGACCATTAAAATGAGCTTGTTAAGATTAACTTTAGTAACGATGCCTTACAAGTTTCTACTGTTTTTGTAAATTTAATATAGGGTGTTGTTGGGTACTTCTCAGAAAATTATACTCAATCCAGTTTCTACCGTTTTGTTCTGCATCGAAGGTGTAAGTATGATGTTATAGACAGGGAGAATAATCCAGTTTCATCCGTTTTGAGCTGCATCAAAGGTGTAAGTATGGTGTTATAGACAAGGACAATAAGAGTTCAGAATTACGGTTAATTAACCTTACTTTCCTCTGGAAGGTTATATAACACTCCTTTTTCTGCTTACCCATATCCGTACTCCAGAGATAAACTGATAGTGTCGTCTGGGCTGTAGATTACTCGCTGTTCTGTCAGTTCTCCTCGGTCTTCCTGACATGTCACACAAGCGACTATAAACAAAACCAGCAACTCAGTACAAAGTTCGGGATACTTATGTCTCGTGTATAGTTAAAGAAAAACAACAACAACAAAAGTCTTTGTGAGTATCTGTCGATGAGTGGTGTTTGTTTATAAACAACATCTTATATGTTTTCACAACATTATAAGAGGCAACGTGGCCATGTATAATTCACAAAGTCCTAAAATATATCGATTTTTATAAAAACCTCACAAGTTCCATGCACGTGCTATGTAGGCAATAATGATTCACAGAGGTAAAATAAATCTATAAAAACTCAAGCTTCAAAGGTTTCTTTTTTTAATATACCAAGAACCTTATATACCAATGATGGAAGAAGAGAAACATGTGTAAGTGTAAAAGATAAGTATGTTAAACTGTAATAATATTATTATACCACTTAATTACAGTTGCAATTCATTTGTACAATAATACGCTATACCCAAAGGGTATTCTGATCTCATTAAGATAGAATACCTAATATAACTGCAACTTCTTATTGTTAAAACATCCAGATCCAGGAATTTCAGCTATTGTGTTCTATCAAACAAACGCAGAATAAATACCATATAAAAAGTCTTTAGTGATGTAACCGTTCATATTATTTCGCAAAATTAGGAAATTACTGACACTGAACCAGTTACACAATAAAAGTTAACCACACCGAATGAACAATGATACTTGGTAAACTATGTGAGAAAATGCGCATTATAATTTGTTACTATGCTTCGAGAACATTTGTTTCGAAAAAGAGACAAAAACCATGCTGACACAGTTAGCCTTGGCCTATATATTTCTATTAAGATTGGTTTGGTTTGAATTTCGCGCAAAACTACACAAGGGCTATCATGCGCTAGCCGTCCCTAATTTAACAGTGTAAGACTTGAGGGAAGGCAGCTAGTCATTATCACCCACCGCCAACTCTTGGGCTACTCTTTTACCAATGAATAATGGGATTCTCGTCACATTATAATGCTCCCACGGCTGAAAGGGTGAGTTTGTTTGATGTGACGGGGATTTGAACCGCAAACCTCGGTTATTAAGATTGTCATATTTTTGTTGTTTCCTTCCGACGTATGTGTATGTGCTTTGGCGATTTGTGTATTGAGTGAACAATGGTATTCTAGTGGTCTTACGAACCTAACAGCGAGGTACTGTATGCGTATTACATATAGATGTAATCAGTTATTATATACTCCACAAAGTAAAATCAGAGACAGCAACCTGGAGTTACCCGGGCGATCCCGATTCATATGAACATTCTGTTGCAATTCTTAGACGTTTACAAATGTGTTACAGTGAGCCACAATCAAACCTACTAAGAATAGAGCTAGGGCTACGTGTACGAAAATACTTTTCTCGTTCTTTTTATAAGCTGTCCCTTTTGTTTTACCCTCAAAAGATGGCGCTAATTGGCCCCGAATGAAACTTGATATTTTTAATCTGACGAGAGTGTTGATCAGTGTGGATTTATCCAGTAATGATCTTATTACGAATCACTAGGTTAAAAAATATAAGCAAATTATAGGAAAAGCGCCAATGCTTCACATAATTTTATATGTATTTCTTGATTACGATTCAGGGTTGTTGTTGTTTTTTCGGGTTCACGAATATCTTACGCTTTGCAGTGCTTAAAAACATTTACAATAATTTTAAACAATGATCATAATGCATCTACAAAAAATAAAAAAAACTTTGCAAATAGGTGTAATGCAATTTTAACATGATAGAGAAATATTTTTCTCGCTTAAGGAATCAGGGCCAAGTTTAATGAAACCTCTTATCATATTTCTTACGCGGGTTCGCATTCCAGTCGCGCCAAACATGCTCGCCCTCCCAGCCGTAGGGGCGTTATAATGTAACGATCAATCCCACTATTCGTTGATAAAAGAGTAGCCCAGGAGTTGGCAGTGGGTGGTGATGACTAGCTGCCTTCCCTCTAGTCTTACACTGCTAAATTAGGAACGGCTAGCACAGATAGCCCTCGAGTAGCTTTGTGCAAAATTCGAAAACAAACAAACAATCATATTTCTTACGTTCTTTCTCACGTCGATAAGTGAGATGAAATTTCAGAATTTCGTAAAATATGTTTTGAGTTGTTTTACAAAGTACTTTTAGGAATTTCTTGTCTAGAAATAACTTATGAATTATCTTAAGAAAACAAAACATCGGAAATATATAAAGGTTTTACATCAAATCGGATGGTCAGTTATATTAATTAGAAGTTGTACAAACACCCTAATCTTTTATCAATCACATTTTTATTAGGTTTCATATCCTTGTTCTTGTCTTTATCATCAATATTTTTTCTATCAGTTAATTAAGAGAAAATATTATTTATTTGCAGCTACACAATAGATTACATGTGCTCTGCCCATCATATAAACCACCCGGTTTCTAGCGTTGTAAGTCCTCAGATATATCACTGTGCCACTAGGGGGAAGAAGAAACAACACTGTAAGTCATGTGATACTTCTGTAGACATTTTTCATTCTTGTGTAATCCTCGTCACATCAAACATGCTCGACCTTTCAGTCGTGGAGGGTGTTATAATGTTACTGTCAATTCCATTATTCGTTGGTAAAAAGAGAAGCCCAAGAGTTGGCGGTGGGTATTGAGGACTAGCTGCCTTCCCTCTAGTCTTACACTGCTAAAGTAGAGATGGCTAAGCCCTCATGTAGCTTTGCTCGGAACTTAAAACAAACAAACAAATCATTCTTGTCTAACACCCTTCAAGTTTTTACCTTTTCTTAAAGTTAGAAAAATATTTCACTTAGAAATTTAAAACATCGGTGTAACTTATTTAAAATAAACGTTATTACTCTGTGTAAGTTTAGATGGGGGCTATTTTCAGTTTCATCTTAATACACTTAATTACTCATCGTAAAGTCAGGAAAAACGCTCGAAATCTTTTGTGAACCACTGTTAGGAAAGAGATGTTTCCAAAGTTATATTTTCTGCTGTGAGATTCTTCAATTGACGAAATATATGGTAATTGAAAGTTATAGTTTTCATAAAGTGAGATTCTAATAAAATAATTAAACTGGAAATGTAGCATGAGGAGATAATGTGTATTCTCCATAGCCACCACATGTTGTTTTTCTTTAATATATTGAACCTTTTATTTTTTTAAGTAATTGCGTAGTAAATGTAGAGTATTCTACAGTTATTTTCTGTTTAAAAAAACTGATTTTTAAATGCACAAGAGTTAAAACGTCTAAAAATACGTAAAAATATTTAACAAACAATACTTTTATTCCCAGCTTTAATTTAAAGATAACAAATAAAACTGTGTTTACTAAATATAATACAAAAGCTAGCAAGAGTTCTCAATTTACCCTCACTTCTCTTCAAGAAACAACACTTTTGTATTATAGAATTGGCGTTTTTCATTTCTCGATTTTCTATTATTCTACTGGCCCACCAGTAAAAGTGAGGTTCTGTAGATGCGCTCCTCACTTGTAGATAGTAGTTGCATTATAAGAGTGATGATCAAATTCTACTATTCGATTTGAAAAGAACAGCTCCAGAAAGCTGTTAGCTGTCTTCCCTCTAGTGTATTACTTCAAAATAAGGGTCGGTTAGCGCATATAGCCCTCATGTACTTTTTGTGCGAAATCCAACAAAAAATAATCTACTAATGATAATGTAATGTATTTTATCTTCAGCTTCAAACATAATACATACTAATGTTACTTGAATATTGTGGCTTATGTTGTATTTAAAAAATAAAAGGACTAGCTAAGGGGGTTTACTTCTCGCGTGGTACGTCAGAGGCCCTGGGAGAGTAAACGTGACATTTCCACACGTGAAACGTTTTTCTTACACGGTATCCTGAAGCTACTGGATATTAGATTAAGGATATACTTAAATATGTTTTTCTCTTCACTAATCTGATTTCATTGCTCATTTAATTTAACTTTTTACACATTCTTTAATGCTCTACCAAAACTTTTTAATACAATATCTTGCAAGATGTGTATGTTTGTGAAAGGGAGGCAGAGAACAATTGCATTCCTTAAGATATACGTCGAGAAGACGAAAATGCAACAAATACACGATATTGATGGAGACTGAGGGAAGGCAACAGTTTCACTGCTTACAACATACTTCAAAAGAATCTTTCTTGAAATGGCTCAAAGTTTTCTTCTCGTGTGTTCATTTGTTTATGATTGTTTTCATCCAAAATATTGTCGAGTCGCTCAGCAATCTTCCCATATGATATACGCGGCATACGTGACTTGCCGGGTACAATTCGACGTGAACAGTGAGTACCGTTATATGATCTCAATATGTATATATGAAATATATAATAAGTCTTCGGTCCCCGAGCTAGACTTACGAAAATACCAGCGTTTCATTTGCAACTTGATAGGGCATATTTGTATACTGAATAGTTTGATTTTATAAATTTTAAACTTGTTTAAGAATTTCTAAACTTTATTTGGTCAATAGCGTGTACATTTCCATTTCCGCCTTTACTAATTTTTCACTATTCGTATCTATTGATACATACTGTAGTGTTTTCGATACCCTGAGGATCAATCAATATATGAGTACTGCAGGGTTTTCGAATGATGGAAGTTTGAAGTAACATTGAAAAATCACATTGACACATACCTGCTTCAGGGTTAGCTTCGAAGAAATCTCTTCGCCGTTTCATTTCATCTGGAAATAAATATAGACTGGTTTATATTTACCACTCGTGAAACGAACGGTGTCGTCTTTACAATGGGTGACAGTTAATCTCAACGTTTCACATAAAAGTTGATACGAAGCTCTGAAACAAAAGGAGCTCCACATTATAAAAAACATACACACTCGGAAATCGCAGGTACCTGAAGGAATATAAAGTTACTACTGTTTACAACTTACCATGTCCTTAATACAAAACACCGAAAACACTCACCTTCCAGCAATCTCGTACTGAAGAACGAGGCCATAAGTAGCTTGTGCCTCGTGCGATCTGTTACCAAAAATAATTTTTCTAAAATTCCCAATAAGAGATACAATCTACACTTCAGAATAGTGAAAAATTCCGTGTGTAATACCTACCAACAAGTAATAATCCGTCACACCGCTGATCATCAACAATATCAAACACGATAACAAAGATAACGCCACTCTCACTATTACAAACTGAACAGGCTTGTTACGAACAAACCTGTTCCTTTCGGGTTATGAACACTGTGATAAAACTTTCTACTGAAAGTGTCGCTCCAATCCCCCCTCCCCTTCCTTTCCTTCCTACAGCCCCAGAGGCTTGATTCGTGACTGGTCTACTTAATGAGCAATTGGTACATTAAGCGTCAGTTAACGAACGTTACGTAAGCATACGGAGATTTGAGAAGTGCCACTACTATTCGTTAAAACTTTGACTCTCATACCAAATACACAACAGTCTGTTCATCCAGGTAGAACAAATAATGCCGGCTTCATCTCTTGGTAATGTACATAACGTACACTTACCACACCAGAAAATTTATAGAATTTATTGTGAGTTTAACACATGCTCAGGAAATTAATGTAATAATATTTTGAAGATCAATTCGTTTCCAAATTGAATTTATGGTACTGATTTGTCAAAATACGATACATTTTAATTTGATCCTTAATTACATTACGTGTGCTCACAAGCCGTAATGGTAATCATCAAAAGGGTAATGCATTAAACATTTTGAAGGCGAATGTGTTTCAAAGCATTTTGTTTGTGAATTATAGTTATGATATTGATCGTTGAACAGTTCAATAGATTACGTTTCATCTTCATTCCAACGAAACGTTATTTATGCGTAATATTTATTTATCAAATATATTTTCACGTCTACGATGGCACTTCTGCGTACAGTATTTTTTTTATCACTAATTACTCAACATTTTGAAGAGGCACAAATTTTCAGTACTGACGTTTCTGAAGTTATTTTCTTTATATTAAATCATGAAATTTAGACAGAAAACAAGCGTTAAAATCAGTATTTCTTTAAATCAGTTTAACAGCTTACTTATTACCCGTAGTGAAAGTAATATAGCTGCAAAACAGCTGTAGTTTCAAAGATATTAATATTTTAGTTGCTCATGAGGAAATTTATACGCTCATGACTGATATTTGGGATTTGATCCTTGCGTTGACAACAAGAGAGTGAGCTCTGTGCTTCAAAAACAAATTAATTAACATCTTAATAGAGCGCATATTATTTTGAACCAGCTACCATCTCACCTAATTGCAGATAGATAAATTGACCTGAAATTAAAATATAACTTTAATACTAGACGGGGGACGCAAAAACAACTTCTGTAATTGATTCGAAATTAGACGCGAAGGTGGTAAAAGTTAGTTCGTGACTTTTCAAAGGAACAGCTAACCGAGAAAAACGGCTCAAAAACAAGTCATGTTGAAACGCATACATTTCCAATACACGTGCCTGTTCAGGCTTATCTGGGTCGTTCCGGGTGCTAAACAAAAAAAATCCCTTTAATAGCTCATTCGAAACACACAATACAATTATGGCTACCAAGCTAGTACCAATACTATTTAACCATTCTGTAATATGTGCAACATAAAGATGCGTGTTTAGTTTATGTACCCCATTTAATAAAGAATTAATGTTGACGTTTCGTATTTAGACAATTTTAAAAATTTAATTGAAGCCCTTAACGACTTTCACTTTAAAAATACATTCTACATGTACGATATTTCGATGTCATCTTCAGGGACTCGCAGGGGTCATCTGCGAGTTATATTAATTAATACTTTTTCTTGCCTCATGGTATTACATTCCTTTCCATATTTATATATGTTCTTAGTCAACTTTTATATTATATCATGCTAACATCAGTGCTTTGACTTGATAACTTGATAAATTATAGTTTTCCCATGAAATTTTGTGATATATTTATATTATATAAGAATTTTGTCGCTATGTATGGAACCCAAGTATGATATATACACATTTCACTCTAACTGGTTACAGCTGATAGAACAACGACATTTCTAGTAATCGCCCCATACATTTCAAGCTTCAATAGTCTTTAGTAACATGCGGACAAACATTCCATTATTATCGAACTTTTTATTTTTTGTTAACATTCTGAATTATCTTGAAAATTTGCACATCTTCAGTGAATTTTACAAAAGCAATTTTAGTGTCGAAGTAAACTAATATCAGCTGAATGTATGATGAATACTCATCCGCCATCTGGAACAACACGCTAAGAACACTATTAAATTTCCAAGGCTGTATGTGAAGCGAATAACCGTATGGGATAAAAAATAGTCAACCAACCTTCCACAATTTATCAACCAGTTAGTCTCTGTGTTGAGTTTGAGTACGTGTATCATAACTATATTCACAAGCGCAACATTTAAAATAAGAAAGATTGGGTAGTTTTTTAAACAGAGAATTTAACTTCTTAGTTAAAATACTTGTTATTTAATATTTAAATACAGGAAGTTAAATTAAAATAGCTGGTATATAACATTTAACTAAAGGGAGTTAGCATATCTGGTATATAACATTTATATACAGGGCGTCAAGTATTAAAGTACCTGGTATATAACATTTAAATGGTGTACGTTAAGTTAAAACATGTAGTTGGTATACAACATTTAAATACAAAATATTAAGTTAAAACATGCATTTTAAGTATAAGACTTACATACAGGATATTAAGTTTATACATACAGCCGATATATAACAGGAACTTACTTCGAAATAATCCAGGAACCAATTTGTATACAATATCTTGTAGGGTCTTGTCAGCTCTGCATAGTGGGAGTAAAACAACATTAAATTACTAACAATGTTGAATTTTATAATATATTCAGAAACATTAATGAAACTACTTAGAAACAGTTACTTCACAAATACACCTATGTGAACCCAAACCAGACACCAAGTATGATTAACAGTTTGTAGTTAGGTTTAGTTGTAAAACAGTCATTATTATATCTACGTGTAATTAATTATATTAGTAACTTAATGTATTGGAATAAGTACGTCTCGATGCCTCACAATTTGTTTTCATGGATTTGAACGTATATTTTCATAACCTGTCCGATACGATACCAGTTGCACAGTTAATGCATAATTTTGATCCATATTTCTCGAGTTATAGCTGAAGATGGCAGTGATTTTTTTATATATATTTGTTTGGCCTGATTGATATTTTCAAATAATATCAATATGTTATTCAAACTTTTTTTGGTTTATGAATATTTTCGATCCAATACCGTTTAAAGATAGCCGAATAACACTGTTTTATTTCATGAGATTCGTTTGTTAGGTGTTAATATTTTTGATTACCATATAAATAGCTAAACAAGACAGTAAGTTTCTATCATCATTGTCTGATTGATGTATATCTTCCAGATCGATGAGACAGATAAAGTATAAAAGATAGACAGTGGTGTCAACACTTAATGATTTTTGTAAGATGAAAGAAATAAACTGATTCAGGTAGAAAGCACATGTCAAAATCCATTATATGGTAAGAAATATTTTATCTTTTATAAAAAAAACTACTGATACGAAAGAAAAGGAAACATTATTATTTTTTAAATTTCATTTTCATGTCGAGTAGCATAAGTTAACGGCCTAATACCCAAAAATTGGCCAATGAAGTATTATTTCTGAACAAGATAATATACAGATTAGATTATCCTTTACAACTATGTCTACGCCTGCATATTGGCTTATGACTACAGAGGCACCCGAAACCTTAATTTAGAAATTTAGAGGAACAGAGAACAAAGGGCGGTATAGGGGTAGGTATAAAAAGGTCCAGCACCTGGGCACACTATTCTCTTCCTTCACCACTGATTATACCTGTATACTAGAATTCAGGAAACATTGGAAAACTGAAGCATTCATGATGTAATTTAAGTTAAAACATCTTATTTATCAAATACTCGAAAAGCCTGTCGAAATTTCACTCAAATAAATCTTCGTTTGTTTCACTCTGACGTTCGCAATCAAAAGAAAACTTAACTTTTTGAATAAATGAGTTTAAAAAACAAAATTAGTTTTAGTGTAGTTATACAATAAATAATATACACTTTTCATTTAATAATGAGAACACATGTTAAAACACATGCAAGCACAAAATGTGTACCTCATTACAATTTCACTCTGCCTTCTGTAATTATTTTAAAAAACTGGGACAACAATTGATAGTTACCTAATATTCATCAAAGGTCGCGTCTTGTGCACTTGGACGTCACAAATCGGACAAAATTTGCTGGACTCCAAATACCGTACGATACAGGTTTTGCAAACTGAAAAAAAAAATCAAATCAACGTTTAGTAACCTGATTTAAATAAGATTACACTGATGTCCGTGTGTTTTCTTATAGCAAAGCCACATCGGGCTATCTGCTGAGCCCACCGAAAGGAATCAAACCCCTGATTTTTGCATTTTAAATCCGGAGACATACCGCTGTACTAGCAGGGGGCTACACCAATGTCATAAAACATCTCAAGCGATAAGTAGTTATAATTGCGTTGATAGAATGCTCTCGCATGGTTCTTTGCGATGTTAAGAAATGATCTTCCAAAAAAAGCCAAACAGTATGCGCTCAGTCTTGTACTACTTACTATCAACTTTAGTGTAAAGTCTTGTATATGGAAAGCAGTTATAATTTTATGGAATGAGCCCCTTACATTTCGACCCAGCATGACCAGATGGTTGGGGTACTTGACTCGTAATCTGGTTAAAATCCCCGTCACACCAAACATCTCGATCTTTCAGCTGTGGAGGCGTCATAATATGATCATCAATCCCACTATTCGTTGGTATAAAAGTAGCACAAGAGTTGGTGGTGGCTGGTGATGATTAGTTGCCTTCTCTCTAGTTTTACACTGCTAAATTACGAACGGCTGACCTTGATAGTCTTTATGTAACTTTGCGCGAAATTCAAAAAACAAACAAACCACTCACACTGAAAAATTTGATCCCCATCTACTGGTTTATGTTAATTGTGTAAAGCAGCACAAAAAATTATATTCGGCAAAGTTGATCCGACTGATTAACATGGAAAAGGTGACCTTAAGGGGAACATCGTGTATTACTACCATTCAGTATGTGAAAACTCAATTACATAAAGTTCACAGCGCACCAGTCAATTTTTCTCTTCAAAGAAGATGTCTGCGAGCACTTCTAAAGAAAATTCATACAGAGTGGAACTTAAAGCATCAAAATTGTTAGCCATCCTTATTGTTATTAGCACTGAGTAGCAGCAATAGTTTGTGTGTTATTCTGAGAGTTATAAAATGAAATTAGTGTATTAACTTGAGCAAGAATTAACAAGTAGCGTGAATTTTCCAATTGGGTTACATTGCAATGGTTTCTGATGCAGTTGGTCACATACGTTACTAGCTGAAATAGTAACAGGTTTTCAGTTTGTTTGCACAAGGTTTCTATTTTACTCAATATGTAAAATTAACTTACTGATTTTTTTAGAACTCTTCTTGCCAATTATAGTGGAATATATAACGGGACAGGTTTACCAACTAAGAATCCAGAAACCACAGGTATTGTCTGTGATAATGGGCTTAATGTCTAGTATAATCTACCAAATCTGTTCATAATTATATTTAATCAGTTTTCCAGTAAAGATATTAAAAAAACGTGTGTGAGTGGACTATAGAATTACGCCAATTCTATCGATATATAGATTATATATATATATATATATAATTACGCCCATACTATCGATATATTATGAATGAACTAAAAATACAAAACATATAACTGGGTGTAAAATATGTTCAAGGTACAAGATCTCCTTCATCAGGACAGCATCAGGTGGTTAGTGTGCTCGATTCACAAACTGAAGGTCATGGGCTCAGATTCTCACCACACCAAACATGCGTGCCCGTTCCCCCGTGGGGACGTTATAAGTGTAATCAATCCCACTATTCGTTCATAAAAGAGTAGTCTAAGCGTTGGGGTTAGTGGTGATGACAGGCTGCTTTCTATTTAATATTTTGTTGGTAAATTCAGAACGATTCTCGCGCAGCTTTTCGCAAAATTCAAAACAAACTGAATTATTTGGATTATAGGTTTAAATTAGGGTTTACCTTCAAGTTCACTCCATATTTTTCTACTTTCATAGTTGCTCTGCTGCTCCTACTTCCATGCATCTTGAAACACAGAATTAGGCCTAGTCACTGTTTAAGAGCATTTCATTGCATTAGTTATAAAATTTAGTTCGTAAACCACAACACATAGTGTGTAGTAAATATTGGTATTTTAAGATTATTTATAAAACAACAATAATGACTGGATAATAGCGAACTTTGATAGTGTAATTTGAATCAGCTTAGACGGTGTACTAAGATCAACTGGAGTTAATTTTTACTAAACTAATAGAAACATTTATTTCTTAACCTGTTGTGCTGAGGGTTGCGTATGTTACATTAACACAATTTGGAATATGCAAATAAGCAAGTTACATAACAACCACAACCTGTATAAGGTCACAGTGGCTTGACATATTTAAGAAGTACATTTTAACGTTGTTTGCTATTTCGTAGGTAGTGTGACGGCACCAAAAATTAATCGCTTTTCGGAAGTATTTCTAACGTTCTTTTCCAATCCAAAATATTAAAGTATTCAGATCTTAAAGATGGGTTCAGATCAGAGATTTAGAATTTCCAAGATGAGGATATTCCTTGTACTTTGTAGCATTGGGAAACAATGCTATGGAATATGGAAAATAAAGAAAAAAAATAGCAAAAAATCGTATCGTACCTGTGGTAAGTACAGTGCTGTATTTTTATAAAGTGAGAATTCAGGAACAGAACGGTCAGTGGCAAAAATCATATATGTGATTAGGCAACACAACAAAACATAAGCTAGCTAGATCTCCGTCCGGAAAGACGATACGGGTAAAATGTATGTATGTTGCTTCTACGACGTATTTGTTCAAATGTTGCATATGTTCATATGTTGGAAAGTTAAACTGGTATTCATGCTGATCTTTACGAAAGGACTGTTGAAATGTTCACCGCGAAACCGTCTTCCTCGCACACTAGATGACTTATGGAAACCCTGTAAGGAGGAGAAGTGTGATTTACACATGATACTCTTGCGATGGATGGAGCCTTTCGCAATGAAAACTACGCCGCAGGGCTATTGTCAGTCTACACTTTTGTTAGAT
Source organism: Carcinoscorpius rotundicauda (assembly GCA_011833715.1). NCBI lineage: Eukaryota > Metazoa > Arthropoda > Merostomata > Xiphosura > Limulidae > Carcinoscorpius > Carcinoscorpius rotundicauda. The sequence goes on along the minus strand of CM022395.1, from coordinate 38,038,455 downwards.
AAAGAATGAGTGGACATGGTGGCACGGACTTTGAAAGCAGTGAGGCTCCAAGATTACTTTAATATAACGAACTGAATCTCTGCACACGGCTAGTTAATGTTTGTTATATAGTCATATATGTACCAACAAATAAGCTTCAGTAAACATCCGGTTCTTTCAAATACAGTAATGTAAACAATACAGAGGTATACGAGTCAATAAAAGTAGTTCTGTAAGCAGTTAATTGAAAAATCTAATTGTGAAAGGTGTAAGAACTTTTCATACAATTAAATCGTTATTGGTAATAAATCAGCTGGTCCTGACAGCACAGACTGTCACGTGTGACACTTTTGTAACTTTAAAACAATAAAAAAACATTTTTATTTTCATTTATGTCACTTGAACTCTTCTTCGACATAAGGTTGCTAAAAAAATTCTAATAAATAGTGCTATTGAAAACAGACAAGCCAGTTATTCGGGGAATACAAGACAGAGCTGTTACTCTAATAACGTCGACGATGGCCAATTACTGTTTAAGAAGATTTTAAAGCTTTATTGATGTAATGAAAAACGTAGCTTACACATTATGAGCGTTTTAATTACGGAAAGAGGTTGTCTAGCTGAGGAGACGTGTTTTAACTACCAAGATGTTCAACGTATGATATAAATAATTGCCCAGTCTAATCACTGAGCATGTGCTACATACAAATCAACAAATCAATGTTCGAAATAACCCAAAATGCTAGTACAGTAATCAGGGTTCTGGTTTCATCGAGTACGTTGATGTTGACACACTATTCTCGCGTTGTATAGAACTGCGTCATGTGATTACCTCATAAGAACGAACATGGTTTCGAGAGTTTAGTTTGTCACATGTGCATAGACCCAGATCTTTCTAAAACATAAAAAAGGGGGGTTGCTACAGACACTAAGCGATTTTTTTCAGTTACCAAATTGGCATACGCACATGTGTCAACCCGTCAAATAAAACATTTGTTTGCATAGGATTTCATTTTATTACCCACCTTTATCGTAACTTTAGCATGATATTTCTTCGACAAAAAAGCTTACGTTACTTTGTGTTCAAATCACGGCCACAGCTAGGATTTCAGTTCGAGAGGACGATGTGTCCGGAACGCCCCCACGAACAGAAGAGCCAAAATACTTCAGAATATTAAATAGTATTATTGTAAAATAATACTACTTTAAAAATATTTTATGTGCAATATAAAACTAATGGGTATGTAATATAAGTTCGACAGAAAATTATCTTTGTTCTTTTTTTCGTTTTCTCGGAAACGAATAAGTTTCAATGTCTCTGGTTAAAACTATCATAAAAACTTGTGTGCAACGTAAAATATATCATTGAGAAACATGTATGCTATAAATTAAAGACTATAAGTATTCGCACAAATGAAATGTTCTATTAATAACGAATACGATGAATTCATTGACATATCTCTTCCCCCAACTTGTATGAAAACGCTAGTATCTTAATACGTCACCCAATTTGTATGAAGACTCTAGTATCTTAATACGTCCCCCGATTTGTATGAAGACTCTAGTATCTTAACACGTACGAGTTTCATAACGATTACATTAACGATAGGAAGACGAATCTTACACTCACTACACTTGCGCTTAAACCGATGAAACAACACCGGAACTCAATGATTACCAATATTATAGATATGCAAAACATCGTAAGTTCATATCACGAGGCACGAGCCTCTACCACTCGGGGCGTTGGAGTGAAAGGTGTCTGCTGACTTGCAAGAGAATAAATGCCGCCCTAGTCTATATAAAACTAGTTATTGATTTATCTAAGAGAATCATAAAATAATAGTCTCGTACGTGATAAGAAAAAATACATGCGATCATTATATGCCGAAACATTAACTCAATGATGTAGAATGTAAAATAAGGTTCTCTTACGACAGTGAAGAATCGATAGTGTTGTAACAAAACAGTTTCTCGTATAAATTAAATTTATTAACCTTCATTACTTACAGATCTGAAAATTAGTTCATGACCTTCCGCTGACGATTTACAAACATTTTTAGAAAGGTATGCGATTTGGAATTAAATATTACATCTTTTCATTGAAAAAGTTATATTTGAGCCCCACAGCCTTGAGAAAAAATGTGCTTCAAATATATTGAAAGTTCAGTAAATCCAATTACTCAAAATAAATGTAATCCCCCCCCCAATTGGCATAAGGGTATGTCTGCTGACTTACCACGCTAAAATCCAGGTTTCGATACCCATTGTGAGAAGATTGTATAGCATTATGCTTAGTTACACAAAAAACAAAACTATTCTTAAGAGTTTAAACAAGTAATAGAAAGAAAAAAGATCACTAGGATAAGCAGCATTAACCACCTTCAAACAAACGCTCAGTTTTGTGATGGACGAATCGTTGATTAAAATTTGGAAAAACGTACAATAATATACTGCGTATGTAAGACACAAAACGTTCATAGAACGTCAAATACTACGACATAAAACCACAAACTTGTAGATTTGTTTGTTTTGGAATTTCGCACAAAGCTACTCGAGGGCTATCTGTGCTAGCCGTCCCTAATTTAGCAGTGTAAGACTAGAGGGAAGGCAGCTAGTCATCACTACCCACCGCCAACTCTTGGGCTACTCGTTTACCAACGAATAGTGGGATTGACCGTCACAATATAACGCCCCCACGGCTGGGAGGGCGAGCATGTTTGGCGCGACTTGGGCGCGAACCCGCGACCCTCAGATTACGAAGCACACGCCTAAACGCGCTAGGTCATGCCGGGCCTGTTTCAAAACAAGTAAAGTACTTTGTTTTGTTACAGCCTGCATTTCATTTTAAGAACTATAATGACATGTTGGTTTATTTATTTTATAGGCGTCGAGAAAAGGCACAAATAGAAATTACCTGCTAAAGCACGAATAGAAAAAAATAGTAAAACTAAAACTATAACAACGTTAAAATAAGTATTCTAATAATTGCACGAGCTGAATATTATAAAACTATACAATGTTGAGTTGAAGAAAAACCTTGAATATTCCGACGTAAATTAAAATATCAATCATACAAAACAATAATATATACTTCCCCTGAGTGGCACAGCGGTAAGTTTAAAGGTTATAATACAAAAAACAAGCAAACAACAAACAATTAAAGACATCAACAACAGTTTTTATACTCATGGTGAACGCAACATAGATGGTTCGTTGTAGAGCTTTGTGCTCACCAAACAAACTAAAAGAAACCTGTACATAAGCATCGCAGTAAAGAAAGCGATCACATAGAGGCACAAACAACTTGAAATTTTCTTTATACATGTACATATGAAACGGAAAAGCCTTCATATATTCTTTTGTATATAGAAACAATATTAAAGAAAATCTGTCTTGTGTAAAGAAGTGACATTTGTTGAAAATAACTCCAACACAGAGAGAAAACCCCTGACGCACAGAATGCGAAATTTCTTGCATACGATTACAAATATATCATATATAAACGTAGCATTTCCTGTAAATATATACAAGTAAAATAAAAGTTGACATGAAACTTTCATATACAAAATAGTGTGAAATATATATGAAATTACAATATATATATATACACACACACTTGAAGTGAAATTTCTTGTTTACAAGTACTGAAAAAACAAAACTTTGATATACACATCATAAAAACTACCAATCTTAAACAACAGTAGATGGTAAACCTTTATATACACAACATGGAATGCACTCATATACACACAAGTAAGGGGAGAAAGCTGTTTAAGTACATGCACACATTTCTTTTATAATGAACACAAGTGGAAAACATCTTCATATACTACAAGTGTGAAACTTGGTGTTAAATACAAGGATGAAAATATACAACATGAAACATAGTGTTTGAAGTTACTCCGAAATAAAAATAACGTCATTTTTCTGTTTAAGTGAAATAAAGATTAAACCAAGAAAAGTCTTCAAACATAGATAGGGTGAAACATCATGTGTGTGAGGACATTTTATAATAGCCGCCATGAGAGAAATCCTACCACCTTCCTCTAATTACTTGAATGAAGGCATTTTTGATTGTTTATTTGTTTGTTTTTGAATTTCGCACAAAGCTACTCGAGGGCTATCTGTGCTAGCCGTCCCTAATTTAGCAGCGTAAGAATAGAGGGAAGGCATCTAGTCATCACCACCCACAGCCAACTCTTGGGCTACTCTTTTACCAACAAATAGTGGGATTGACCGTCACATTATAACGCACCCACGGCTGAAAGGGCGAGCATGTTTGGCACGACGAAGGTGCGAACCCGTTTTGTGATAGTCGCCACTAAAAATGTTTTACCACACATAATAACATTCCTTTACTTTTATGGATGAAAACGTTTTATGATAATCGCCACTAGAAAGAACCGACCACACATAATGACATTTATCTACTTACATTAATGAAGACATTCTATGATAGTCGCCACGAGAAAGACCCTATCACACAAAATGACATTCTTATACTTACATGAATGAAGACATTCTATGATAGTCGTGGCGTCCACGAAATAGCCGCCACACAGCACGCAAGTCAAGTAGGGGTTCACCTCCATCACACGAAGACGAGGTGGCCGTAACATGATGTGTCGGCCCAGCGGCCAAAAACGGCACCACTACGGGTTGACAAAAAATCACAATCGATATAACAGCGTTCGCTGATATTGCAGTTGTCCTGTATAAAAAATAAAAATATTTGTCACTAACCGCTCCGAAAGTAGTCAAAAGTTTCGAGTTTTAAAATAAAAACACACAATTTAAGAGTAAATTGACATGAAAGAGTATCTGACCTCGAATTTATTACTTTACAATTAAACTAACTCTAATGGGCAAATCATAATTTCACAAGACTTTCGCATAACAAAGAAAGTAATGTGTTCTGGCGTGGTGTGTAATGTACTTAACATGTACTATTTAAAGTGTTATACACTGTATGTACAATAGCATCTTAACGTAATTATTTATTTTTTTGTCTGTGGAAGTTTCTTGGAAATTTAATTAAGCCATTTATAAGTACAACTGATTTCATTGCAACTTATTTAGCAAAGCATATTGTATTGAACATTACAAGAGTCATCTGTTATGGATTCTCTAAGAAATTCTGAAATTCATTTATGGTCGCAACAACCGTCCCCGTTCTAAACTTGCGCCATAAAACGCCAAACCAACCATTACATTCTAAACTTCATTGCATGGTCACAGAGTCATTTATCGATTACGAACCTCAAAGTGTGGTTAAAAAGTAATTTATCAATTACAAACTTCGCTGTGTGGTTGCAAAACCATTTCCAGATGCTAGACTTCATTGCGTAATCCAAATATCATTTCCAAATTCTACACCTCATTGTATGTTCACAACGCCCTTTGGCTCCCCGGTGGCACAGAGGTATGTCTGCGGACTCACATCTCTGAAAATCTGGTTTCGATACCCGTAGTGGGCAGAGCACATGTAGCCCACTGTGTAGCTTTGTGCTCAGTTCTAAATAATCGATGAAACAACGTCATTTTCAGATTATGTTACAAGCTTCAAACGTTCCGTGTTTTCTATTATGACATGCTAACAATGCACTTCCTGTTCAACACAATTATCACAGTAAGAGTGATCGTTTTCGTGTGTCAGCCAGTCATTAATAAACTCCACCAAGACATATTTCAACCAGAAGTAATTTAAGCTGTGAAACAAAGTCTCAAAAAATTTAAAACACACGTTTATAACAGTTGTTTTTCCCAAAATTATTACTTGCAACTTTTCGGGCACGATTTTTTTACATGTAACATGGTTTATATTGTTGGGAAGTGATGATGCTTGAAATGTTGTAGGTAATAATGCAAAAAGGTGTTTGTTATACGAGTTTGTTTTGTAATTGTTTTCATTATTTTTCCACGTCTTGCAGTCGTTTCTACTGAAAGTAGTTTAAGCCATACTATTCTCATACAAATTAAAATAATAAAAAAACATGACAAAAAGTCATATAACAAAGTTCACAACAACAATAATAGTTGAGGAGGAAAATGTATACGAATTCATGATCAAGCTTGTTAGAAAGGTAATCAGGTAGAATAGTTATGGATTTTTTGTTTCCATTCTCGTACAGTTCTGTGAATACTTAAATAACTGTAGACGCGTTGCTAGGCGCTGGTACACGGAACCCGTGTCCCGATTCCACTTGACAGTGCCCCAAATCTCCAGTTGGTGTCAAGAAAAAATCAGATAGAAAGCCATGGTCGATATCACACTAAAACGCCGAAAATTCCCACACTCATGCTTTCAAGTCCCGAATCTTTTAAACATCTGGTGATGCCTCTAAGTCTCTCTTTATGAAACATTAGGTTTTCTCCTTAAAAGCCAAATAATAATAAATTCTACAAACTTGATGGTGTAGCTATAAATGAAGGCAATTAAAATAAATTGTATTTCTATTTAAACAAATGTGAATACGTGACATCGCAATTTTACAAAGGGGTTAGCGTATTATAGCTTCCAAAAAATGTGGCATTTATGAACTTCGAATGTTTCTTTGTTTTTAAATATCGCGCAAAGCTATATAAGGGCTATCTGCGTTAGCCGTCCCTAATTTAACAGAATAAGAATAGAGGAAAGACTAGTCATCATCACCCACCGCCAACTCTGAGGATATTCTTTTACAAACGAATAATGGGATTGACCATAACATTATAACGTCCCTACGGCTGAAAGGGGAAGCATGTTTGGTGTGATGGGAATTCGAACCTACGACCCTAAGATTAGGTGTCAAGTGCCTTAACCATTTGGCCATGCCGGACCAAACTTCAAATGAAGCAGTACGTAAAATATATACAGTGAAATGCGGACATGCAGTGTACGATAGCTTTAAAATTATTAACAGGTTAGTTTAAACTGCCCTACGAGATTTGGTTAAACTGCCCTACTAATCCCCTTGTTCCTCTGTCTATGTTTGTGTTATTTTTTAATCACAAACAGTGATAAAATAGTAACTAGAGGCCTAGTTTAAGTAGCTACTTTATTTGGTTTTAAAATACGGTTAAGTTACAGATACAATGTTGGTTAAGCTATGACATGTATGTACATATAGGATGTACATAAAGAATGAATTTAAAAGGTATTTTTACCCATTTGATATTTCCATAAACTTACAAACACTCACTGATATGAAGGGCTACAGAAACAAGGGTCCTCAACAGTGTATGCTAGACTTCATAAAAATAACAAAATCCACATGCCGTCAATAGTTTGCTCTAATACTCTATATCAAACCCACTAAAAAGAAAAAGAAAAAAAAGAAATATCCGGGGTGGCTGCACAGGCCGAGCAAGCTGATTCTTGCCATTCAACTCACTTGTCATAAGAGCGTGCGGCTACCGTCGACCCTAACCCCTCCCACTTTGGGTCCCGCAGTACACAGGCTTTGAGCCAGCTGACGGCAAGCTTAGCATCCTTATACGACGCGCCTGCAGGCAGGCCACAGCATTTGGTGAGAGGGGCGATGTATATAAATACTATATTTGTGCTGTGTGCTACTGAAGAGTTAGTCTTTCGCAGCTTTCGAAGAGGATCGGGCAATTAATGCTATCGATCTCCTTACAATGGCTGAAATATACTCACAGTCGTTTGGCCCACTGCGTTATACCACACAGAATATCTAACCTTTCCATATGCTAGAATTGCGCTCAAACGTTAGTTTTAATAAATATTCACTCATACACAAATATAGTTTTGTGTTTTGTTTTATTTTTCGAAAGCCATAGGGCTGGATCTATAAGAACCCCTAATGAATATGAAAACCAAAAATAATTAACATAAGTTATTATTTTTCAAATTATAAGTTGTCATAGATATAAATTTTACTAATTCATATAAAGAAACAGAAATTATACAGGGTGTTCGGAAAGTCACTGTGCAGTTTTGTAATCATATTTTATTCACTCTATTTCAAGCCAGCAACTGATAGCGGTGTTTAGAAAAAAAAAAGAGAAAGATCCACGCCTGTATTGATGCCAACAGGGGTCACTTTTAACATTGTTTATAATTGTCATTAATATTTACCTCCTGTATTCTATATTGAAATATGTCTGTTAATAAATATATTAGTGCACAGGGACTTTCCAAACACCCTGTATATAACAGTTTAAAATTGTAGAGAATATCGTATCTGTTGGAATATAAATATAATTTGAAAGTTATGAAAGCTTTTCATTCTCTTACAATAACATAATGTAACAATAACCATTTAATTATGAGTTATGTATTTGTGTGTTTATATATATATATATATATGCATACACACACGCTATAATATCACGTGAAGATAATATAAACAAGGGAAAACTACAAATGTGCCTTGATAAAAATAATAAAACTTATTGTGTAGAGTAAGGCTAAAAACTAGCTGAAAATCTGCAATCTCTTAAGTGGAAAACTTTATTTGGTATAGTTGAAACTAGTTCTATGTATAATACGTTCAAGCGTGAGAGTTTGAAAGTAACGGTTTTGTTGTTGTGTGTGTTATATCTAGTGTAAACCACGAAGTAAACATGTATGTGCGCAAGATTCTCTATGGTTCTGCCCCCCAGTGGCTCAGCGATATGTCTGCGGACTTACACGCTAAAATCCGAGTTTCGATACCCGTGGTGGGCAGAGCACAGATAGCCCATTGTGTAGCTTTGTGCTTAATTCAAAAACAACAACATCTATGGTTCTTCCTTCCCAAAGGTATAATAGTCTGAAACGTGTATTCAGTCAGCATGAATTAATTAATTAATTTTCAAAGAAAAGAGATAATACGTGTACTTATCATGAACAGATAATATGTGTACTTAATAATCTACATTACTTTTCAGCTAACAAGTGAACATATATGTGTCTACCGTCATGTGAAACCAGTACTTGATCCATGGTATCACATGCTCAGTGTAATTAGCAAGTGACACTTAAAGCATATATAGCTACCGTTGATGTGAAACGAGTACTCAACACATGGTATCTCAGGCTCAGCAAGTTATACAGACAAATAAGGTATCTGAACCATTTAAGTAAGTGCTGTTGTGGAGAGAAAAAAAAAATATTTGTTTAGTTATTAGAAATTGCCTTATATTTCAAATCCGAATAATAATTTATTTGAACTTTAAATTGTGTGAGGCAACATTTGAAAAAAAACAAAATCACAAATCCTAAAAAAAAAATATATAATAGCGATCCAATCACAATCAACTCATAAAACATTGCTTTTACGTTAGTGACATTTCGTCAGACAGTGCGGTAAGTTTAAAATGTGTTTTATTTAGCATTTTAACATTTTGTCTTGTCTTTAACTTCAGAAAGAAACTCGCATTCACAGTGGCTTTGTCACTAGAAAACTTAACGTACTGAGCGTGTGGTTTCGAAGCTGTGTAGAACTCTCAGTCACTTATAATTTAAATGAGAGAACATCACATTATCAAGATGCTTTATGTAGACGTGGCTTGACAGGAATGATGTCATAGTTTCTTTTACATACTTCATATGACCTGGATCTTCTGGCAAAGAATTATTAATATTCTGTTGTCACAGTTTTATAACCCTTATGCGTGTTCCCGGGATTTCTGCTATGACCCGTATTGTAGTGGGCAGCGCCGTGACCCATGGTGATTGCTTGGTCATGCAGCTGCCAAGTAACGGGATAACTCAGGGTTAGTGTACTTTTTATCTCCCAGTTCTTCGACTTCTTCGCGGTGGGAGACTAATGCGCTGAAAAATGTATCGCATACGTCATACCCAACACCCTTGACCCATTCCCCCAAAGCTCCAGGGATGTTGAAATGACGAATTCGAATCATATGGCAATGTCAGCCCGTAGTTTTAGTTGCGTTTTTTTAATATTTTGTTCTATGTTAAAACAGCAGCAGGCGTTACAATTGCTGGTTACAAATAGCTTTTTTTTTATAAATTGTGTGGCGTGAAAAGATACACAACGCTAAACAAATACAGCTTTTAGGAAATAATGCCGACTACACAACTTTTTAGTTTTATTTATTTATTTTGCTAATTAAAATACGATTTTATGTACATGTTTATTCCAAATATACTGTCCGAAAGATGGCACTGAATCTGAAGTTAACAGTTACAAGAGATTACGTTTAAAAAAAACAACAACCTGTAGAGGAGCGAACTCTACATAGAATTTTCTCAACCCATACTAACCATTTTTACATTCATATTTTTCTCTACAAGTGGATTCTCTCGTCATCACTGAAAAGACTCAAATATTACATAAATTCTAATTTTTCTCACCATTGATGTCTGGTCCTGTATGGCCAGGTGGTTAAGGCACTCGACTCGTAATCCGAGAGAGGCGATTTCGAATCCCCGTTGCACCAAACATGCTTGCCCTTTCAGCCGTGGGGGCGTTATAATATGACGGTCAATCTCACTATTCGTTGGTAAAAGAGTAGCCCAAGATGACTAGCTGCCTTCCCTCTAGTCTTACACTGGTAAATTAGGGACGGCTAGCGCAGATAGCTCTCGTGTAGCTTTGCACGAAATTCAAACCAAACCAAACCATTGATATCTATCGGATTTTAAGACATTTAACGGTTCCAACTAGTCTCTCAATGGTAAGCTTGCGAGCTTATCACGGGAAAAGTTGGGGATCAATCCCCATGGGGGAACACAGCGAGACATATAAATCATTAGAGTATATTTGAGTTAAAGTACCTTTACAACTAAATTGAGAAAAAATATATACATATATCCATATGCAAACACCATGAATCATGTACATTTGCGTTATCGTGCACCTGTTGGACTCATCCTCAAGGTATTGGGTTACCTAGGTTTATATCACATCTTACAATAACCAAAATGGCCACTAAAAAATGGAGGCGTCTTTCTATTAATTATTTACAGTTTTAAAATCTTTAATCAACCTCACATAACTAACATTTTAAACACAGATGACAGTATTTATTACACATAAAAACATGTGCCAAACATGTGAAGAAAACGCGAAGACGCCCACATAATAAGTAGAGAAGCTTTCTCGGTCTCAAAATATTTTCGTTGGACAGAGTAAACTGGGTGCACACAAAAGTATTTCGAATTATTAATTTCACAAAATGAAATGGTTTCAGTTAACTTTTTAGTTTTCTATTTCTGTAGATTAATAATTGTTCGTAATGTATACATATATATGTACTTAATTTTCTTTTAATCTACACATGTTTCTCATCCTATTTTTTGTGTCGTGCTATTATGCATTTTATCTAGTTCAATAAAAATAGTTATTGACAATTTAATTTTCCGCAGATACTGTTAAGAAGCTTCAATATTCCAAGAACATTTATGTTCGTATACATAAAGTTAAAGTAACAATAACAAAGCCTGTATATGCACATACAACCACATAAGTAAAATCGACTGGTAGCAGCATGCGACAGTCTGTGACTTTTTAGTATAACGCGAAATTGTTACTCAAAATAGACACCCCCAGCTGTCGGCGGTTACATACTGAGGTGAAAGCCTCGTGCCACGTGCAATATATATATATATATATATACACACACAGAAAGAGCTGAGTTTTGCCACTGTTTGGGTTTGCAGTGAAGAACTGAGAGCGAAAACTTGTATATAAAAGCTTACTTGATGTATTGGTGCGTGTGTTTCTTATAGCAAAGCCACATTGGGCTATCCGCTACGTCCACCGAGGGGAGTCAAACCCCTCATTTTAGCGTTGTAAATCCGTAGACTTACCGCTGTCCCAGTGTGGGACTGATGTATTGGTGGAAATGCGAAATGATTGCAGTGTACACAGATTTTGTTATTCTGATAACATGAATTCAGGTATAACCGTCAGATATGGCAAGGATGTGAAACGTAACATATTTGCACACACATACATTTATATATATTTACTTGCTAATGCAAAAGGGAAATAAAATAAAAGTAACTACTATTATACCACAAGTTTCCACGAAATTTCACTTTGAGTAATATTAGTCATATCATCTGCATCAGTACAATGTAAAAAAAACACTGAATGTATTGTTCTATAAAGGATACCCAAACCTAAAACGTTTTGTTTAGAATCCAAATAGTCAATACATCACCAGAGCATTTAAACATGTGACTTCTTCCAAATAAATTGTATTGGATTATATTCCAACTACATGACCTTTTGTACATGTTACTACAGAACTACGAAATTTGGATTTCAAAACGTTTATAATTTAGTAACTACAGAACACAAAAGTTCAAGTGAAAGAAATATATATATATATATATTTGTGTTTGTGTACATGTTAGAAATAAAAATCACTTTCAGCACTAAAGTACAAAGTGTATAATATTAAATAGACTGCACATAATTGTTTTCTATAGATATGTTTAAAGAATATTTTATCTAAGTGCTTAGTTACGACAACTGTATATAAAACAAACCCAATGAAGGGAAAGTATAGAAGTGTTACTGTGGAAAGTTCTCGATTTTAGACTATTTATGAGACTAACGAATTATATCCGACGTTAAACTTTGACAAAACACATTCTGTCACGATATGAATATCCTTTCTCATCTGACTGAAGCTGCTTCAATGTGTTTATACGTATCAGTATTTAACAGTGTTCACGATTAACACCTAGGTCTAGATACGATTTGGTTAAATGATTCTGCGCTTTTTGATCTTATAAAAATATTGTTGTTTTATTGATGAACCATTAAGGTGTTTATAATAACAATAACAACAACACTGGCAGTCAGTGAAAAACAAAAGTGAAGTTAAACTGTTAAACAGAAATAATTCTATTATAAAACTTCAAAATTATTGTATTTTCACAGGATTGGTTTGGCTTTGAATTTCGCACAAAGCTACACAAGGGTAATCTGCGCTAGCCGTCCCAAATTTAGCAGTGTAAGACTAGATGGAAGGCAGCTAGTTATCACCACCCACCGCCAACTCTTGAGCTACACTTTTACAAACGAATAGTGGGATTGACCGTCAATAATAACGTTCCCACGGCTGAAAAGGTGAGCATGTTTGGTGGGACAGGGATTAGAAACCTCGATCCACAGATTACGGGTCGAGTGCCTTAACCACCTGGTCATGCCGGGCCGTTTTCACAGGAAAAAAAAAGCAATTATACAAGACGTGAAATACAATTACAAGAACGTAATTGTACGTATAACCAGATTGGCTAACAGAAGAAAATTTCAAAAATTAGGTGAAACATGTAAATGCTCAACTTTTTTTTGGTCCCCCGCTGGTACAGTTCTAAGTCTACGGGTTTACAAGGCTAAAATCAGGGGTTTGATTCCCCTCGGTGGACAGAGCAGATAGCCCTATGTGGCTTTGCTATAAAAACACACACACAAACTTTATTTGTTAGGTTACCTATACACAAACTCACATGTAGACAGTGGCTGTGGGTAATAAGGATGCGTGCGCGTTGCTCTCCGTGTACTGTACATCGGACTGCCAGTGTAACAAACATATCGATCAACCTGCTTAAAGCACAGAGCAACTGTGTATAAAATTCGAAGTTAGTTTGTTCAAACGGATAATAAACCCGGTAAACTGGAGAAAAAATGGAAAATACGCAACAGTGACATTAAGATGTAAATAGTTATCGACTTGCTTTAAATAACTGGAACTGTTGATACAAAATTAAGGCTTAACTTAGTCGTGTTCGGCATACACTAGCCGATCCACGGCGAAGACTTAACTTACAGGCGTTCGGAGTGTGCATCATGGTTCCTTCTCTACTCTTAAGTAATTATTATTGTAAATTAATATTACGCTGAAGACTACGTGTTGTCTTTACAAATTATAACTTTTGCAACCTAAACGATGATGCACTTCTGAAAGAAACTTTAAACATTTTTTTTTAATGTTGGAGTTTTAACAAGGGGAGCTTGTAATTATTTTTAAATAACAATGACTGCATGTGGGAAGCCTTATTGAGAAGTCTAAAAGCTAAATACATAAGACACAAGCGTTTAACGGCCTACGACAACAGCTGTCTGACGAAATAGTTTACGTAAAGGAAATAACAAGAGTCCAATAACATGCATATTCACTGTTAGTTCTGTTTACAGTAATAACATAATTCTACTGCTGTAACAAAAACGAAATTTATTGTGCATAGTAGAATAAAATGCTAAATAAGAGAGGAGGTTGGCGATTTTTGTGTGGTTAGACTTTTAACTTAAGTTTAAATGAAGTGTTTTAAATACTAAAAATACAAATAAAACTGAGAATCGTCTTACTGTCGTATATTCAGAAAGACTTCACGCACTGAAGCTTTAATTTCTACTCACTATATTGAATATAATGATAAAATACATAGTTCAAGTCGACACAATTATTAAACTCCTGCAATGTATCAAGTTTTATATTTATTTATAGAATACACCACCAGGATCTCAAGCGACAGAAACGTCGAACATGTCTTGCTAATCAATATTTTGGACGAGTATTTCTAACCAATAGCTAGTCCTTATTTTAACACCACTTCCATTCCCTACTTGAGCGTGTGCGAATTACTCGCATCAAACATGCCGTCATAATAAAATATTAATTAACAAACCGGTTTAAACACTATTTGTTTCTCTATATTTTACTTTTTGTCGCTGTTAAACAAATATACTTTAGAAACAACTTAATATAACTTAATACAACTTCTGTATAATGTTTGAAATAATTACCTCACGATATTCCATATTATCAGGTGTGAAGACTACAAATAATTTGTGTTAAACGTTTTGACATTCTACAACTAAAAGTACAACCTATTAAATGTATGTAAAAACGTAAATGCATTGAGCTTCTGCCGTCTACTTAGCGATTAAAGTATTGCTCACACAAGAAAAATGTCTCTTAATTCGAATTTTATTTTTAGTTCGTGAAACGTGCAAAAGAAATATTTGGAAAAGAAAAACTTACTTGGAAATCATAACTTGGAGAAATATGTTATTAAAAGACATTTTATGACATTTCAGTGGGACAAAATGTTTTGTTTACTGCTAGTTAAAAGTTCATGTACAAGGCCACGAACTTCTCGATAAATTCAAGTTTTACAGTTGCGAAGGGTCTTTGTGAGCTTATTGAATAATCAACACAAGTATAGATGGAGCTGCATGCTGATTCAGTCTAAACTACTACGGAAAATGTCATGATGGAGTATGTTCTAGAAGACGCAGAGGCACAGAATTAAACAGAAAATCTATAACCTTCTGAGTTAAGTATAACTTGTTTTATTTTAAAATTGCGCTCGTTTCCTTATAAACATTGTAAATGCGCGGCTAATTACCTGACTACTGAAAGCAAACTGTTGTTTGTTTAAATATGAAACTGCAATAATCCATTGAGACGGTGTTACTGTTATTTATTCGTATAAAGAGGAGAGTGATAGAACTATGCTTGTTATTTTACGGTGACGTCGCTGAAAATTTACTGTTACTTTTAACCTTCCTGTCGGCCAAACTTAGAAGATTTGCTAGGCTGCAGCGCACCAATTATGGCCTATCCGAGCACGCCTTAAACCCAACATCATAAGGTTATTAGTATGGGAAGCACGAGACACACGGACGTTAGTATCACGACTTACGGCACAGTGACCCACTGTAGCACGTGGTTTCAGCACGATAGAGACTGGAAAATAAAATAAAAAATAGAAATAGGCTCACATAGACGTGAATAAAAAATGAAATTTTCACCTCTTTAAGATCACTGCGGGGAGAAGTTAATTACAACAACTAACTGCTCGACGTTCGCACAAAAGCCAGGAATTTCAAAAACTTACAAAATTTATGCTGCACGAGAAAAACGAAAACTGTAATGACAAATAGCGAAACTTGTTACAATATACTTCAAATATAAATATTTACAATATCATCTATATTATTATATTGTTACTAACATGAAAATACCCATCATAAGAATTTTTAAGAACCATTTTTTTTCAAACTTTCTATTTTAACCATAATCAAGAACTGATTGTACAAAAGCTAGAAGTAATTTCCATCATAACAAGTAAACTATAAAAAACGGCAAAGCTCCAAAATTATCTTTTCGACGATTATTTAGTACTAGAGCTTTGTAATAGCATGATTTTCGTACCCACCGGTTCACCTGTTGCTTGGAAGTTTTCATTTGAAAATTAGTGATTCTCTCCATTTTTGTGAAACGTCTATGAATGTTTTTTTTTTTTTTGCTTTTCCAAAGTAATTTATCAACGGGAGGCCCACTTTCAGTTTAACGTCACAACTCACAATACGGTTCCTGTAGAAGTTACAGTGATGAGAAAGGTTGTCGAAAACGTTAGAATCAAATAAAAAAGAACAAAGAAGCTGCGAAGCAGAAGAGATAGTACAAACGTTTTTGTTTTTTTTCTCACTGAAAGCACTTTCGTTGTCTTAGATTACTCAGTGGCTGACAACTTAAATATGATTGATCAGACCTCAACCGACTAAAGTCATTATAAATAGCTAAAAAACGCAGAGTTTTTCTAAATTTTATGGACATTAAGATAACAAGTATTACAGTGCAATCAAGGTTAAAATAAAATAACCCTCCACAAAAGCTTACTTTGGAAAGACCTTTCATCAAAGCCAAAACAAAATTTTGGGAATTTAATTTTGTTTTTCCAAGCGTGTTATAGAATTTAAATTTACACAAAGTCTGTACGAGAGATTAGTCTAAAGGGTTTTCTTGTGCTCAAATTTGTAAAGAAAACATTGTAATTTCTGCAACGTCAACACAAGATTTCTCATAGGTTTGAGAAGTGGGGATCTCTCTCCACCGAAATTAAATATTTCAATCATTGTAAAGAGATATTACCTAAATAATCGATTATATAAAATAGGTATATTATTATCGAATAATAATAGGTAAAAAGCGGTTGGAAAACCTTGGGAACTCCTTACAACTGCACCTGACAACACGCGCACTTACGTAATTTACAATAAGGAATGTTTTTTTTTGGAATTTCGCACAAAGCTACTCGAGGGCTATCTGTGCTAGCCGTCCCTAATTTAGCAGTGTAAGACTAGAGGGAAGGCAGCTAGTCTAGTCATCACTACCCATTGCCAACTCTTGGGCTACTCGTTTACCAACGAAGAGTGGTATTGACCGTCACATTATAACGCCTCCACGGCTGGGATGGCGAGCATGTTTGGCGCGACTACGGCGCGAACCCGCGACCCTCAGATTACGAAGCGCACGCCTTAACGCGCTAGGACATGCCAGGCCCATAAGGAATGGAAAGAAGAAAAGTGACAGATTTTTTTTGGAACAAGTTAATTTATATGAAGTCGGTGACCACTGAATACCGTTTTATAAGAATATTTGGCCATTAAAATTCTAAGGCAAAATTAAAACACGTATAAACGAATGTATTATAAAACTTTTTAAATTAATCTTACATCCCATAACACAAAATAAATAGAAAGAAATTACTTAAGATCAGGAGTTACACTTCTTGTACGTTACCTCTTATCGGCAGAAGTGAGGCTTAGTAGAAGCTGCAGAGGGTAAAATACACATATATCTCACTACTCCATAAAGTTTATTCGTTTTGAAGTTCGCAAAGTGCTACAACAAAAGGCTATATACTACATACGCTAGCCGTCCATAATTTAAAATGACAGAAGGCAGATAGTCAACAACAACAACCACTGCCAAATTTTAAGCTACTATGATTGAAAAGTGGACTTTTACAAGATTTATAAATCATACACTGCTCCAAAGTTCAGAAAGCATGTTTGCAGAAACGAGACGAGAACCTCGAACCATCGAATTGAGAGTACGACATCGTGGCACACACAATAAAGAAAAGAGGTGCATTGGTGCCATCTAGACGCTAGAAGAAACGGTAACAAATATTAAGCTTCAAAGGAGACAGAGAAATTCACGCAATACAACTTTCGTAACCAAAGATCTCGACATAAAAGTCTGTAGACATATTCTCACTCATAATAGCAAATACAGTAAACTCGCCACCTATAGTCAGCTGTATCTAATGCATATGGTTGGCTTTACTGGTTTTCAAAGGGTAATTTTGATGTTTGAAAGTAATTTCTCCACAATTTCTTTCATCAAGTTCAGTTTTAAGGTGTTTAGCATCTATAGAAAATGTATGGACAGGCGTCTATTAAAGAGTCGTTTATTAGCAATAAATAAGCAAAAAAACAAAACGATCCATTTAGTTCGTTTTACTGTCGGCGTATTAAAGAGATTAAAAATGGGAGTTCTTACATCATTGATCAAAATACAACGTACACTCGTAAATTACGGTAACAAATACACATGTCGTTACAGAGTAAAATATCTATACGTCAAAGTGCTAGTTTTTGTGTGTTTTCAAGTACACACCATTCACGTACGGTAACGTCGACTTGGGTTCACAATAATAAAAAGTACACAAGGTTACAAAAGACTACTCGGCGATCCCCTCATGGGGAAACCGCTGTTTAACTTAACTGTATACAGTTGATTTAGAGATCCAAACCATCACTTGGACGTACATAACTCTCCAAACAAGGAATTCACCGCGTTGAGAAGTTATCTACTGGAAATCCCCGACTGTTATGTCTATTAGCTAGGCTGGCTGCTTCAACATCAAAAACATTAACCACGTGAATGAGAGAAGCATGTAAGTGAAGGTCATGCTATCAATTATATTAACTTGTAGAAGATTATTTTAAAACCACAGGACATATAACATTAACAGCTGACATGAAGGAAGCTCTCGATATGAAGGAGAATTTGTAGTTTTTAATATATGTATAT
Organism: Carcinoscorpius rotundicauda; assembly: GCA_011833715.1. Classification (NCBI taxonomy): domain Eukaryota; kingdom Metazoa; phylum Arthropoda; class Merostomata; order Xiphosura; family Limulidae; genus Carcinoscorpius; species Carcinoscorpius rotundicauda. The sequence goes on along the minus strand of CM022395.1, from coordinate 38,019,678 downwards.
GTGTATGTATGTGTATTATATATATATATATATATATACATACAAAATTTTCGTAATTAATGAAACTGTTATCTTACCTGTCTCCCTACCTGAGTTCAGTTTTATTCTCTTATTATTGATTCTTAAAAGGATACACTAAACAATATTCTAAGTCGTGGGGTGGGTTGCAATGTGACTATCAATCACACTTTTCTTTCATAAAGTACAGCCCAAGAGATGACTGCTTTGGAAGGAATAATGCAAATATTCCTAGTGTGGCTTGGCGCGAAATTCCAAAAATATACAAACAAAAATGAATGTAATATCCATTTTTTAAATACCAGTTTATAAACCTACTATCGCTATATCTCACAACCACTTCTAATTGTTAATATTCAGCAAAAACTTAGTTCCACTGCAGCAAAAGATTTTGCTTCGATCAGAATTTTAAATCAGAACAATATCCAATTTTGTTAAGCGTTAACCAATCTGCAAAACAATTTTAACATTTTCAATATATCGATATACGTCAGCAAAACAGTTAGACGAAATGTTTAACTGATAAATTTTCGTCTGTTTCGTAAAGCAAGCGCATGATACACAAAAACAATTTTGTTTCACGAACTTGGACGTCGTTGAATAAAACGTAAACTTTACACGCACTGCAGGACTATCATGCTTTCTGATATCCTTTAAACATTTCTTTATTTTAAATTACGTAGCTTTAAGTGATAGAGGGATGAAGTTCCAGGAAAAGGTTTATTTGGTCTTATTTTATGACTAAATAAGTGAAATACTAAGAGTTAATAAAAAGTAATTAATAGTGCAAAATCAATTATTAAACATCCTTCTGACGTCGAATTAAAGAATCTGAGCAGGAAAGAACACCAAACTCTTGGTGTGTTTTTTATAGAGCATGGCCAGGTGGTCAAAGCACACAACTCGTAATTCGAGGGTCGCGGGTTCGATTCCCTGTCACACCAAACATGCTCGCCCTTTCAGCCGTGAGGGCGTTATAATGTGATGGTCATTCCCACTATTCGTTGATAAAAGAGTAGCCCAAGAGTTGACGGTGGATGGTGATGACTAGCTGCTTTCCCTCTAGTCTTGCACTGCTAACTTAGGGACGGCTAGCGCAGATAGCCCTTGTGTCGCTTGGCGTGCGAAATTAAAAAAAAACAAAGAAACAATCAAAATTGTTTAGTTCTTAATTGAAAATAATTTTACTTCCGAGATTCTGATTACCAGTGTATGTTACAAACTTTTAAGATCTGTTTATTATTATTATTTTTTTTAGTTTCTTACCTGTCTCTAAGAGTGTGAGTAGGTGGATGAAACCATGGCAGGAAAATCGAACTAACGACCATATTCGAGAGCGACGTACGCTACGGTATTGATAATCTAGCAAAGGGTCGAACTAGCACGAGCGCAATGTAGAGCCCTAGACAACCAGACTGATAAGAGTACAGCCCTTACAGGCAGAAGCATGTAGTGCGATATCGACTTGTCAGCCGTGCTGGTTCTCATGGAATGCTTCCGAACTTGGAAACAGAAAAGAACACCACTGTTTAACTCACGGACGGTACTGAGCGTGGACCTCATAACTTTGTGACTTTTGATAAGTTATAGAAATAAACAGGCAAAACAAACAAACACATACGTAATAAAGCGTAGTTTTCCAGTTCTTGTAAAATGTGGGTATTGGAATAATGTTTTCTTACAAACATAACCTAGTGATGTTAGCCGATAAACAAATACTGTTTAAACATGGCTAATTTAATTAAATTTAATAGAATGGAAACGTCACAAATTTAATGTTGGTCCATTTACACGTAAAAAAAAAGTTTTTATAGGTGACACCATAACTATAATAAATGAGACATCTGTAAACTGTGCACATGTCATTATATTCCTCAGTTCTATAATCATGGAGATTCACCAAGTACCATTTGTTTCCAGTATTAATTATACAAACCAATTTGTTGCTTTTTTTTCCTTCCAAAATAAATTAAACCTTGCGCAGAGAGCCTACTTGCTTTGTGCCATAAAACACCAAACCAACCAATTAATTTTTTTAAAAAGATAACACTTGTTTACTATTTGATCTGCATATCCATGTTAGTGATTTCATCTGCAACCAATTACTTACTATAACAGTGGGAAATAATAACATATGATAAGAATGTTCTAAGCTGTTGGAAACAGTTGTCCATCCTTTTTAGTGATTCCTGTAACGAATTTATTGGCTGCTACAGTGATGAAAAATGATACTTGGAAAGAATGTTCTGTCGTGTTGGAACCAGTTTCTCCTTTCTTTTTAATGATTTCAATAACGAATTCACTGGCTGGTACACTGAGGGATAATGACACTTATTAAAAACGTTCTAAACTGTTGGTGCCACTTCCTTCAGTGTCAATAGTTTTCAGTCTAATAGCACGATTGCGTACTGTATTGAATGATATACCATAGCAATTTTCAATAAATAACACATTTCAACATCGTATGAAAGCGTTCTACAAATATTTCACTGCCCATAGAACAGGAGCTTCCCAGCTCTTGTAATCAAGAAAAAACATTTAAAAAATAACTAAAGTTTCTTCGCATGATTTTTCATCGTTCTCATGAAGACAGCCGTTAATTTGATGTGACTGGAAGCTTTTGAGCCTCTGTAATATTTGCTCATTATCTTTCGCCTATAAAAATAGTTTTCACTTTGTGAATGGTATTCCTCGAGATAAGCTTAGGGTGTGTTTCAGATTCCAGTTATTTTTTGAATGCTCTGCTGTGCATTTTTTATGCTTAAGTAAAGACCCTCGCGTAGTTTTGTGCAAAATTCAAATAGACCAAACCAGTCATTCGGTAACCTTGCTGTATAAATTCCTTTTCCTTAAAGAGCAGTAACATACATTCCATATCTATTCAAACGATATTGCACTGCCATATGTTCGGGAATTTGTCGTGGATCAAATATATATATATATGCAAGTATTTGAAATGTCGCCCGTGGCGCCCCAGCTCTCATCTTCAGCGATACTCCGGCGAATTAACATATGAAAACTATATATTATATATATATGCAATGCATTTAGTCCTCTGAATTATTAAACATAATTTAAGTATAATTAAGTTAAAGCTGAGTAGATATGACTTAGTGAAAAACAAGCTCTTTTTCTCGTTCTTTTCTTTATGCCCCCACAGAGACAAGTTCCAACTCGAGACACGTAGAAGCATTCTCTGGATTTATTGATAGCAAGCGGAGCGTCTTCTCGCGAGCTGAACGCGTTAGAATGCTGCTATATGACACTAATTTGATATATGTGTATATGCGTGTGTTATCGGATAGTGTTATGATATGTCATTCTTTTTTTAAAAAAGGTTTAGTTTTCTTCTCTTTTCTTTCAGCTATTAAGCGTAACATTCAGCGTATGTGGGTGAGCGGCAACATTTTAAAACTTAATAGTTTTTCTTTTTCTTTCTTCATGCTAAAAAGGAGTAGCAGTGTGTTTTTTCTCAGCGCTTGTGCTGCACCACCCCTACTATTTTAAACTTGTTTTAAATTCGCTCTTCAGTTAGATGTGTTTCCCACAGCTTAGTGTAGCTTTCAAGTATAATTGTAGCGCCAAGAAATTGAATTTATCGAGGCGGCAAAAGCATCGATTTAATCAATTTTCCTGATCAGTTATCTTTTATTTAAACAACCTCGAAAGCTAGCTTAATAGCACATGTTATAACAAAACATTTGCACTTGTAATTCAGCAGAATTTAAAATTTTATAAAGACCTGTTTCACTCACAACGCACCTAGTGACTCAGCGATAAGTTTGAAGGCATATAACGCTAAAAACCGAGTTTTGATTCCCTTGTGGGCGAATCAGGGATAGCTAATAATGTAGTTTTGTTCTAAACAACAATAGAATGTGACACACATTATACAAATATTTCTAGTCAGTATGATACAATTCGAAACCGAATGCACTACAGGGGCCTATTTATATATACAATTATTTTAAAAAACCTATAACAAGTTTCAAGCTAACATAGACGTAAATTATAGTAATTTCTCATACAAAGTAGATAGAGTATTGCATCTTTTAAATAACAAGATGGTAAAGAAAACCACAGACATTAGGACTTTACGTTTGAGGTAAGTTAAAGTGAACGTGCTGTAATAACAGTACCCATTAATAATAATGTTAAATTAGAATTCGTTTTTAATATTCACCAGCACTTTTTCAATATTGTTGAAATTAACACAAATTTATATATATATATATTTTACTTAATTTTTTCAGTAAAATGTTCTTATCTTTGTTGCAAAATTAGCATTATTATTTTAACTACACTCGAAATAGAATAATACAACATTTATAAACAAAAGAGAACGGAATTATCTTTTGCGTTTATCATTTTCTTTTTGTGTCAATGCCTGGTAAGCTAAAAGGATATATTGCTGCTAAAGTTATAAATAAACCAAATTTTATAAACATATATTTTAGCATAATTTAGTTAGGTTTATTCCTACTGGTGTATTTAGGGTTTCCAAAACTTATAGCATTAATATAAAGAAAGAAAAACACGTGTAAAGAAAAACAGTCAGTAAAAAGAACTACCATTGGATACTGTGTTAATCATTACCATGGTAAATTCGGGTTCTGAGTACACGGACTTATATTAGACAAATTTTAGATAAACTGCTACAAATAAGAAATGATTTTAATTTAATATATCCTGGTTCTTGTAATATACGTAAGAAGAAGCGTGTGTGTATATATAGATATGTTACATCAAATGCATGTTAAAGAAATTCTTCCCACACGCCATGTTCTGTGAACTAATGATTTGAACAAATTGGACTTTGGACTTCGATCGTTTGTAGTTAAACCTTGGTAGATCAATAGCATTAAGGTATACTTATCTAACGAATAGGACGTTATCATTTGTCATTTTGGTACATGTTACGTCACGCTTGATGAACCACTAAGTTACGTGTGAATAACAAGGGAAACCACCTATTTGGAACGTATCAATGCGATGTCACTACATAAAAGAGTACAGGCTGAAGCTATGTGATTACACATATATTTCCACACTCTATGATAGGTATACGAAGCTCGATCGCTTTGAAAGGGCTTTAGACTTCACACTCCATTTATTAACGCGAGAAATGTAAAAGTGACTCCATAAAACCAGATCCTCCAAACTACAACTCACGACTACGTCAAGTTTAATATATAGATACACACATAATCCACACATTCATTCCTCACCAGCAAACTATCATTGGTCTTGATATTATATATTTAATACTCACTAACTCTTTCTTCAATACTATAATGATATTATGTCACTGCTATGTGCATTTAATTCTTCAGGTCCTATTTCCCTCATCACTTCTGGATCTTAAGACAGTAATATATCATTATATGATGATAATTCTGATAAACAATAAATTAAAATACCAACTTAGGCTTACAACAGCTAATCATCATTAACGTACAAGGCATCATGGGCTTATGGAGCAAAATTATATGGTGTCATTAACTAATAACTTAGATATTGTGGGAAACCCAAAGAAACTTTAGGGGTGTGGGTGGATGGGTGGTCTAGGGAGCCTGTGAACGTGATCAAACCAAGAAGATAAGAAGTCGTCTGTGACGGTACTGCAACTGTTAATACCTCATTAAATCACAGAAAAGCAGTTGTTTCAAACGTGGCTTAACTAGATCCTTTCTCATACTCCTGTTGTTTCTAATTCGAAGTAGTGTTAACTTTCTGGTGAACTCAATCCTAGTTTCATTAAATAATACTGGTGTTGATTTTAGTCATAGCTAATTACAGCTATAAAGGTCATTTTTCTACTTTAAATAGCTAAGTGTGTGAGTATAGGATTTAATCTGAGCCTTCTATTCGACCAAACTCCTTGTGATATTACCTTAAACCAAGTTCGAAAATATTATTAAAAGCAAGAGCAACCAATTAATGTTTCAGTGCAACCTAATCGACGGATGTTTGGATTTTCTGGACTATTACTTCAAAACATATAAATTTTAGTCAATTATTTATATTGGGTTGTATTTATACACATATATGTCAATTACAAATATTTTACTTTCTATCTACTGAACACTATAATTCGTTTCCTTTTGTGTAGGACCCGACATAGTCAGGTTGTTAGATCGTTCCACCCGCAATCTGGGGATCTCGGCTTCGAATCCTCGTTCCTCTAAATATTTCAGTAGTGAGAGCGTTATAACGTGTCGGTCAATCCACTATTCATTGGTATAAGAGAAGCCGAACAGTTGGCGGTGAATGGTGATGGCTAACTAACTAGCTACCTTCTCTCTAGCCTTTCATTGATAAACTAGAGACGGCTAACGCAGTTAGCCCTCTTGTACCTTTATGCGAAATTCAAAATAAACAAACAATAAAAACTTTTGTGCAGAAACTCGTAGCAAATGCATGAAAAAATTTAGTAGTAACAGAAAAATAATGTTTTTGTAATTTTTTGCTAATTATATATAATTCAATATTGAATCGAGTTCTTTTTCTAGTTGCCCCCCAGTGGCTCAGCGGTATGTCTGCGGACTTGCACGCTAAAATCCGCGTTTCGATACCCGTGGTGGGCAGAGCACAGATAGCCCATTGTATAGCTTTGTGCTTAATTCAAAACAACAACAACAATCTTTTCTAGTTTAACTAGAAAAGTTTCACTAGTTTAGTGAATGTTTTCGTTGCCTAATGTGCCGTTAACTGGGTTAAATTAAAGCTTTAATTAATGGATTGTATTACGTTAATATAGGAGCCTGATTTAATCGAAATATCTCCCAACACCACCTTCTGGTGAGTCAGTCGTAAACTTAAGCTTGAGAACTTACAGCGCTAAAATTCGGGTTCGATCTCTGTGTGGACAAAGTACTCATTACTGTACTTTTGTGCTTAACAACAATTAAATAAATTCCTTAAATGTAACTGAAACAATATATAAAAACAATAGAAAGAATAATGGGAGTTATACTAGTTAGTTTAGATAACTGGTTGGGACCTTTAATACCGGTATAATTCATTTACTGGCCTACCAATTAGTGTCTGCTAACTTCAAGAGGTAAATTTATTTAACTTACTATATGGGGATATAGTAGTACCTTGTTTTTATTTTTATATATTTTTTTTCATTTAATTTGCTTATTTGTCTTTACTTTAGAGATCAGTCAACTTCCCACAACTGTATGCAAGCAGTGAAGGGGGACACAAACGTGGGACGTTGTGAAATTGAGCACCTACATCTATTGTTTTTATTACTTTAATTTCTATTGCTTTCTCTTATTTTATTTTTTTCTTTATGTGAGACTGGTGAATGAAGGTAAAGACTGAGAGACGGTGCATCTCCACCGCAATGTGAGTCTTACTTCCGCAGTCACCTTCAAAACCCAGGATACATTTTATATCCCACATGTACCTTGGAATCCTTTCAATTAGAGCAGCGTTTTTTATTTTTGTTTCAGCTTTTTCTTTGTTATAACAAACTAACATCAGTCAGAGGTTTGGATTTGCCGTTTTTAACGCAGTGCCACCTTTATATTATAGTTTTCCTTTCGGTGGACTCAGAAGAAAGCCCAATGTGGCTTTGATATAAGAAAACAGACCTTTTTATTTTATTTTAATTAATTTTTCAGTATTAATATTATTTATATAGATATTTTATGTATATACATAAAAGTAGAACAAGCGAAAAAACATGATCTGTGAAAAGATTTTGAAACAAGACTGTTTCAGGTTGAATGAATATTAATGAATTTACAAGAAACAGACACGAACGGCAGCGAAGCAGGAATACAATAGGTGTATACCTCTGTTCTACTGAGCTAAACGAGGGCTATCTGCGCTAGCCCTCCGTAATTTGGCAGTGTAAGACTAGAGCGAAGGAAGCTAGTCATCACCACCCTCCACCAGCTCTTGAGCTACTTTTTATCAACAAATAGTGGGATTGACCGTAACATTATAACGCTCCCACGGCTGAAAGAGCGAGCATGTGTCGTGCGAAGGGAATTTGAGCCCGTGAACCTCATATTACAAGTCGCGCGCCTTAACTACCTGGTCATCTTAGAGTAAACATGGAACTTCCACCAATACTGATAATGGCTTTAAGTTCATTGTACAGAAATAAAACACTGAAAATTCGCCATGTATTTCCACAACAATACCGGTGTGACGTAGTCATGAATAAAATACATCATGTAATAACAAGTGATATTTTGTTGTTGTTGTTTTTTTCAATTATCTATCTTCAAAAATACCTACTAATAATAATTTCAATATCCCTTGAAATAAAAGCACTCCTTGCATTAAAAAACTTTTGTTACGTGTATTATAAGTCTATGGCACGAAGAAATTGAGAATAAGTTTCTATTAATTTATGATGTAATTCTATTTTCTTTTTATCACATGCTCTTTTACGGAGTGTACATATCCACTTCATAACCAGAGGTTTTTTTCTAAAGCCTAATATTTTGTTTTTATGAAACTAAACGTTTCCGGAGATGGATAGACAGGTTATTCCCACGATGAACGACCATAAATGTATTGAACAGCAAGCTCTTAAGACCAGACCTATAGTATGTTCAGTTCCATTTACTATCCAAGTGGCCTGCACAGTATTAAGAGTTTAGCAAAAGGTGTATTAAAAAAATAAAAATTTCCGTTGTGAATGTTAAGCCCGTGGGATTCGTGAATGTCCGTCCCCCCACTACAAATTTAATACTCTAGACAGAGAGAGCGAGAACCGATTGTGGATGTACCGGTTTAAAAGGGAAATTTAGTTAGTTGGTTGCGTACTCTTATACAACATGTCGCGGAATGCCGCAGCAAGGCGGCCGCGTCCATTGCTATTGACGGGAGGTGCCGGTATGCAAGCTAATAGGAGTGGGAAACCAAGCGTCAATTTGACTTGGCTTACTTACTTCTCTCGGTGCTCGTCTCTCTCCAGCAGAACGTAGAATATAGGAGGGTTTCCTGGCCAACTGTAGCCCGCTCACACCCTTTAAACACATGCAAGGGCACGAACGGCAATCAGTGCTTAGACCTTGAGTAGCTATCAAGTTTCTAAACTAACTTTAAAACCTTAGTCAAGTCTTGCCCTAGCAACGTAAAACAACTATTACAGAGAAACGGGCCTTACTATAACATCAAAGACGTAGACAAATTATGGAAGTGCTTCTTTTATGGGATACTTGTGCGATTACAAAGCTCGAGTGTCACATCACACACGTGGCTGAAAATCTCTCTTTACATAGTCAAAACACGTAAGATATGTTGGATACTCATTAACAGGGGAAAAGATGACGTAAACTTCAAAGTCAAACATTTCAAAATTCTTTCTACCAAACCCCATTTTCTATGATAACACCTTGCGTCTTCTGAAACTTTCTTCAAGGTTGTCTGTAACTCGACGCAAATACTGCCACGTTTACTGAAATATATTTACCTATTCAAGGCAGCGAAAAATCAACACCATCTATGTTAATCTATGATCGGCTTAAAATAATTTCAAATCATATTTTCGTTAATACTTACTCATTTTGTCGTTATTGTAAAAAAAAACAACACGCCATAATACTTCGACTTTGCTTAGGTTCTGTTGTTGTTGGGTTTTTTTTTGCCAACAGAAAATTAACGACTTTCTCAGCCACCAGTTTGTTTGTGGGAATATTTACCTTTTGCCTGAGTCGCTCGTTCGACCTTTCCCCTCCAAGATATCGGGGTGGTCTGTGTATGTGGTCGGCGAAATGGTTGTCTATTCGACGGATCATCAAGAGAAATGTCCAATAACTGTCACTTGTCATGGGTTTCATTAATCCCAGGGAAACCTTCAAATGGTTATCTCTGGGGGGTACTTTATCCCCTTTCTTTGATTTTCGTTCCGTAAACTTGTTAACGTATTTGCTCTCGGACCCCGGAAAGGCTAAGTTTAAACCATTGAAAAACAAAAACATTTCGCTCAAGACCTTTCTTTAAAATGTTGTCCACTGCTATCGTAGACTCCATAGGTTATAATAGAACGTAAAACAAACAACTCTTCATTGTTGTATCATTATTGTGAGGAACATGTACAAACTAGAAATAAATTATCTACACATATCAAAATGTCGTGAATGTTATCGAACTGAACACGATGGCTTACACCATTCACATCTAAAAACTACTAAAGTTGATCTGCACGCATTGAAGTCTACTTTAAAATAATCAATTCTATAATTTTATACTAGAAAATCACCCTGTACCTGAAATATATAGACTTCAAGATTTACTCACAAAAATTTAAAAGACAAATTTAAATCGTGTTAAAGCAACTGTTCATTTGTGTGTGTGTGTATGTGAAAATAGGATAATATTCATTTGTGTAACGATTACGGTAGCGAAATGCAAAAATTGAGCAATTTCGTGAAGTATCTTCCTATGCTAATCCCCACTCACTTCGCAAGCATTTTTCATTTATGTATAATATTTTTATTTTTGCATAACTGAATTATACAATCAAACATTTAAAAAACTGTAGGATGTTTGTGCAGAAAATAACAATAAAAATAAATAAATAAATTGGATGTACCACTAAACTACGTAAAAGTGTCGAAATTCATAAGGCAGTTAGGTTATAACGTAATGCATTGTATTCAAACATGAGAGAGGTGTTGTAGATGTAAGAGTTGGGAAGACGTCAGAGATTGGAGAGAGACTACATGTTGCTTTCAAGTTCACAACTTTAACACGGATCGAAATTGTTCTCCTAAAAAGGGTACCAGCTAATCTTTATATTATAGAGTATCTGTCCATAATATTTGTTTGGAGCTAAATCTACAATAACGTGAGAAATGAAAGGTTTATATTTTGCCTACATCACGAAAGCTCGGATTAACACTTGCTACGAATGAACAGAGTGTCACATCGCCCAGCGAAAACTTATCCAAAAGTTAGAAATACGTATCTCCATAGCTTCAGACAAAATGAGAAACGTTTGGAGAATTGTTAGCTCTAAGATGGCATAGTATATTTGTAGGACTAGTTTGTCATTAACTTGAAATCAAGGATATTTCGCTGAGGCTTGCCTGTGATCACGAGTGTGCTTAAACGCGCACAACAGCTTCAGATGAAACCTTCAAAGGCTACGTGAAGAGACAGAGAAAGTGCAAATTATAATTAGTGAACGGACTTCCAGACGCATGGTGCCTCCTTGAGAGGAGTATTAAAGCCTTAAGTATAAGACAGTGGCAGTGTAACTGCCCTAGCAACAACGAAGTAGAAGAGGAGTGCAGTTTTTCTCGAGAGAGCATCTACGGTGATATGTTGTCGCCATTTTGGTTCAGTGGTGTAGACGACACCCGAGTAGCGCAAATAAATTGGCAGATTTTTAGTAAAAGCAAAGCTTATTGTAAGTTTAATAAGTATCAGTTCCATAACTAGAAAGACTAAGGACCATCCACTTACCTTTGGTTTTGTGGTCACGCCAAAAGATTTCCCAAAAAATCGAAAATATGCAGCACCTTAAGAGTTATCCTTAACTGCTCCTTCCAGTACACCGACATCGGAACGGCGCGTCTGCTTGCCTCGATCTGCTGGCTGGCTGACGAAAGTCACGTGACAAAAGTCCCGGATTGCTTTTGTTCAGACCAAGTCAGCAAATCGACGGATCTGAGTAACGCGCCACGTATTTTTATTCCCCTATTTCCCGCTCGTTCGTGAGGCGTGTAGAGTGGTAAACATAAGACCAGCAGCTAGCGGGGAAGAGAGAGAGCTCGAGTTGTAGCCTGAAACACTAATTCTTGCGTGACATATTCTTGACAGGGAGAGTGCAGGATTTGGATTGAAGAGAGCTAGCTGTTTGAACGTACAAGAACGTCTAGCTATACGTCACTCCTTCACTGTTCACTTTCATTTAGGATATATACGTTATTTTGACAGCAGTTGTGCTTTCTATCAGTATTTAAACATGGGGGAAAATAATGAAAAAATATGCAATTAAGTTTTGAAAACAACATGTAATTTGTAGCTGTATTTCCTATGTTAAGATAAAGGCGCTGATCAACTAAGAATAAACACACGAATATCTAGAATTCGAGATCAATATTACCCCCAAAACCTTGGTTTCTTGTTAAGAAGGAAAGCAACAACAGAGAAAGTTTGTAAATAACAGATCGCAATATTTGATTCTCACTGGTTTCATAACGTATGAAACTTCAGAGGTGTTACATCATATGATGAGGTAAAACGAATTTAAACTGTTTTAAATAAGAGAACAGTGAAAATATTTATACGAATCCGTAAAAGTCAATTAAGGCCATTCAGAACTTGCTTAGTCATAAAAGCAACTGTCCGATGATGAAAGGGGGAAGGTATTTTTTTTTATGACTACAAACTGAAAGCTTCCATTTGGTTTTCCCGGTTAATCTTGGTGAATGTGCCAACACTAGTTGTAATGTTTTTAAATATCGCCGTTTGAAAGAAATAGCTTCTAAGTTACTTTGTTAGAGAACAGTTGTGTCCACAGTGACAGTGGAATATTTTCTGTTACACAGCAGCATAATATGCGACTTAGAACCCTTTCTCTAATAAAGCAAACATTCACTTATTGCGAGTGACATGGTTGGACAGTGGTCAGTTTTCGGAGATACAATGCTAAAATTAGGGGGTTTGATTCCTCTCGGTTGACACAGCAGATAGCTTTGCTGTAAGAAAGCAACACACGCATAGTGCAATAATCACATACCCAGTAGAATGTCCAAAGAAGACTTGAAAAAAAGTGTTTCATATTATAACATTTTGTAACAGTAATACAGTGTTGGTTTCTATATTTGAATAGAAAATATAAGTTGTTAAAATTATATTTTTGTATGTGAGACAGCATGATGACAGCGAGTGTTTGCAAATGAGCCTTTAATTGCAGGAAGCAATGGAACAGCTTGTATGTGAACATTTGGTATGAGTGTATATCAACATCTTCTGTGATATATAAAAAAACAGTTGAAACGGAATAGAAAAATATTCTAAACAAAAAACGACTGGAAAGTTAAAAGTGCGTAATTTTGTGTTGACGTGTAAATTTTGCTTTTGATCGTAGAAATACTAGCGTTTCTCTATAACATTCTATGAGAATACATTTATACTTTTATTGTGTTTACACGTGATTTTTGGTATCATCCAAACTCATGGATATTTCATTAACAATATTCTTACGATACCTTGTACAACTCACATGGATATGATTATCCTTTCATTTATAGCTACTGTGATGAGTATACTTGAAAAATAAGAAAATAAATCAATGATCTTTAATGTTAACTTGAGTACCGAAACAGAAAACTCTAAACGTGTCAGGTAAATATCTCAGTTTCTCGTGAAGGACGAGTAACCCACATACAGTAAAATTGTATCTCAAGACGGCTGGTATGGTTATTAACACTTTTACCAATAAAGCAAAGAACAACGTTCTGACTTTCTTAGATCATCTTCAGTTTTTTGATTAAGTGAAAATGACCTAAGAAGGTCGAAACGTTGTTTTCTGTCGTATTAGTAAAAGTGTTAACAGCCATACCAGCCGTCCTGAAATAATTGTTTTTTTTATTTTTTTGGAATTTCGCACAAAGCTACTCGAGGGCTAGCTGTGCTAGCCGTCCCTAATTTAGCAGTGTAAGACTAGAGGGAAGGCAGATAGTCATCACCACCCACCGCCAACTCTTGGGCTACTTTTTTACCAACGAATAGTGGGATTGACCGTCACATTATAACGCCCCCACGGCTGGGAGGGCGAGCATGTTTGGCGCGACTCGGGTGCGAACCCGCGACCCTCAGATTACGAAGCCTTAACGTGCTAGGCCATGCCAGGCCCCCATGAAATACAATCTCTCAGTTACTCAAGTATTAATATATTTGTGTAAGTTTTTGAAATAAATATAACTATACCATAACCACTTTGAGCATGTTAGACATAAACGTTGCAGACTTCAGTATTTTAAACATTTGTTTATTAACCTCGAGTATTTCCAAAAAACGATTGCGATCTTTGAGTATTATAACACTGCAGGGTATATCTGATATAGCAACATTACTAAACGTAGCTAACTAACTAGATGGCAGATGAAAGCTGAGTATATCGATACTGAATGATGAAGATAAGTGATCATCTTCAATATTTAAAATGTATATAATTACTCCGAGTGTAATTTCAAATAAAAAAGAACAGAAAGAAAATGTTTTACTAGAAGAAAAAACGCAATTTGTTTACCACGCCATTCTGATAAGTCGATATATATTATGAATTCATATATTTTTTTTAAATTGTGGTATTTTTCTCTGGATAAGCGTTACATATTTACGACTGTTGTCTTGCCACTCGCTCTGACGATTTCCCAGTTTTGATAAACCTTATGAGCAATGAATGTTAATAGTCTAGAGATAGTGCTATACAGAATTATAATTTCTGAATTTGGATTTATAGAATTATTGTTCTTATCGCTTACCAACAGCGTTAATGAGGTAAGAGCATCTTTTAACACTAATAATTTTCAAACCTTTCTAAGGAAACAATAGTGATGATATTTCTATATAGGCTTCACATCCTTCTTAGTGTGATTTGATAGAATATTCTCTGAAATACTCCTGACGTATAAAAGGCCCGGCATGGCCAGGTGGTTAAAGTACTTGACTCGTAATCTGAAGGTCGCGAATTCAAATCCCCGTCACACCAAACTTGCTCGCCCTTTCAGCCGTGGGGACGTTACAACGTCACGGTCAATCCCACTATTCGTTGGTAAAATAATAGCCCAAGAGTTGGTGGTGAGTGGTGATAACTTGCTACCTTTTCTCTTGTCTTACACTGCTCAATTAGGGACGGCGAACGCATATAGCCCTCGTGTAGCTGTGCGCGAAATTGAAACTTAACGTATAAAGCGACGCGATTGCGATGTTTTACATTCTGTAACAAAACAAAAGTTTTACCTTTAAAACTTTTAACCTACAAAACGGAAATTTGGAAAAACCGAATGTTATTTGGTTAGAATGATTATTATCACAGAAACTTTTAAAAGCAACGAATTATTATCAGTCATTATCTGTGTAGAAGTTCCGAATTTAGCTTAACGTTTCTCATCTTTACTTGCGCCGCAGAAAACAGATAACTGAAAATAAATGTCGTATTTTAAAATGTGTCTGATCCACTCATCACTTTAATCAACATAACCTTTTCAGTTTTAATGTGAATACATTAGAATGAACACATTTACTTCTTTTTTCATTCAATATTTCAAATTAATTATCTTCTTTTACAAGGAGAAAATAGCCGAAACGTTTTGTTTTTGTGCATTTCACACAAAGCTGCACCAAGGCTATCTTCTCTAACCGTTTCTAATTTAGCAGTGCAAGACTGGAGGAAAGGCAGCTAGTCATTATCAGTCACCGCCATCTCATTGGTTGCTATTTTACCAACGAATAATGGGATTGAACATTACATTATAACGTCTCCATGGCTGAAAAGATGAGCGTATTTGGTGCAGCGGGTATTTGAACCCGCGACACTCAGATTACGAGTCGAGTTGAAATAAAAACGTATAAAAACAACTTTTCGTTGTGCTCTGTCAAAATTTAACTACAACGCTACGTGTTTCGATAGTATTTCACCTTCATCAGTAGGAGCCCATCAGTTTTCAGAATTTCAGTTTTCGTTATTCATTTTAACTTTGATTCTTCGATGCGGTTTTTGTCGTTTTTAAGTTATTTCATAAAACTGAAGACACACAGGGCTAGAAGAGCAAATGAATGTTTACTTCAACTAAAGAAATGAATACATTAAAGTAAGAAGTATATGACATGAAAGGTTAAGTTATATTGCTTAAATTCATGGTTATTACAACCGTACTTACCTACATTAATGCTTCATATAACTGCACATACCGGAAACAAGTAGAACTTAGGTGTGCGCGTACGTATAACACGTTTCTATTACAAGCGATCCCAAAATAACCCCAGAGCCGTATACTAGTTGTTTTTGATTTTCATCGTTTTATCAGTTTGGTATGCGAGTGTGAGGAGTGAATAAGCACAACAAACAAACAGACAACAAAACAAGAATTTTCGCGCTACAACTAATTGTGATAAAAGTGTAGAAATAACTAATTTTTGGGTCACCTTATATCTTTGAGACAGCTTTATAGCTCATTATTTTTGTTCTATATCTTGATTATTTCTGTCGCTGGGAGAGTTATAATTTGACGGTCAATCTCAATATTCGTTGGTAAAAGAGTACCCCAAGAGTTGGCGGTGGATGGTGATGATTAGATCCTCTAGTCTTACACTGCTAAATTGGGGAGGGCTAAGACAGATAGTATTCGTGTAGCTTTGCGCGAACTTCCAAACAAACCAACCCAATTTCTGTCACTATGTCTATTTGACATACTGAAAGTTCAGTACAGAAAAATTCATTGAGCTCGATCATATAACTTGAACACTTAATGCCTTATATATAAATGTATTTTTTTCTCTGCCTTATTGGAAGTTGAAATCATTATATGGGTTTGACTATGACAGGAAATGTACTCGGTAAATGCTTACAAGTTGCATTTACTCTTCTTTACTTGATATAGCATTACTGTTTTCTTTATTTCACCTAGCTTTTAGAGTTTTCTGATTAAATTACGTTTTTCTTGTAAACATTAATTACAACACTAATTAAACGTCCTACGTCAAACAATGTTGAGATGTAAGGAAAGCAACAGATAACAAACAAAAAGAAAAAAACAAACATAATTAAGATCTTTTCGGGCAAATGATTGGCAGTGGGAATGAATGAAACTTGGAAACAATTCCAAATACATAAATGTCTTCTTTCAAGTAATCGTTACAAATGATCCGAGTTAATTTACCAAAAACAAACTAGAACAATCTTGTAGAGTTTGAGCATGTTCATAAGCACCAATCATAAGACGAATAAAGGTGTTTATTGTATTCGACAAATTTACTTTATGTAGAATACTTTGGTTTGTGCGTTTTGCTACATATTATAATTTATCTCTGACGAGTCTTCGATTTATTACTTTACCTACTACGATTTCAAATAGCCAAACATTTTAATTCGTAATACGTAGCGTATGTAACGTAATAATTGGGACACTTGTCGGAGATAAATTATAATAGTAACATAACTGTTTGTTTCAAAATATCGCAAAGATTACAGTAGAGGGAAGGCAGCCAATCACAGATTCTAGTTTTTAAATATAGCTCGTCCATTGTAACTTTCCGTTGTAATCTTTCAACTCTCTGTATACGTCTTTGTCTATATAATGACATTCGTTCTCATCGTTTGCTTTTAACAACATTCAGTTCATAATATTCGTGTTCATGTCTATATTAAGATGTTTACTCTTCATATTTTACCTGTGACATTTTCATTTTGTTTCTGGTGGCATTCTGGTTTGATCTTTTATGCATAGTGGGCAATCCGCACTGACATTTGTTTATAATGACATTTCATCCTGATCTTTTACCTATAGTGACATTCCATTCTGGTATTTTACCTATGGTGATATTCCATTCTGGTATTTTATCTATCTATAGTGACATTCCATTCTGGTATTTTATCTATCTATAGTGACATTCCATTCTGGTATTTTACCAATGGTGATATTGCCTTTCTGATTTTTATCTATAGTAACACTCCGTTCTGATCTGGCATTTGTTTATAATGATATTCCATCTGCTCTCTTAACTGTGGTGGCTTTTCGTTCTGCATTTTTGTGTATTGTGACATTCAGTCGGTGTTTATAGTGATATTCTACATTGCACTTTGTCTATAGTGAAACTCAATCTTCATATTTCACTTTTGTCTGTACTGACATTCTAATTGTATTATAAATAACTGTAGCGTTCGATTTTTATCTTTTGTCTACGGTGCTTTTACACCCTCGTCTTTATTTTTGTGGTAAGATTTTCCACGTATTTTGGTGCATATATATGACATTCCACAATTAATTTTTCTTCAGTGTCGTTGTATTCTATTTTCTTCCTTTCCTTGTGGTAGTTTGTTCTTGATTTTGTCTGTAGTAAAGTTTTGTTCTGATTTCCACTTAAATTAATGTTTCGTTCTGATCATTTGGTTACAGTAAAATTCGACTTTGATCTAATATTAATGTAAAGTATTATTAGTAAGTTAAGATGAAGCATTTTTGTTGTTAATATTACAGAAAATCAACACGCATTTTTCAAATAAATCTTCAGATTTATTTCATGTCCTCTGAAATTATTTTTAAACATAAGAAACAATTAACACAAATACAAGTTAAAAGTGATTTTAGTTGGCATAAAATAATGTAAGAAATAAATTATAGATTAAAATAATATTATTTAGAAAAACTCGTTTAAGGAAATTTCTTTCCATAGAACAGGCGAATTTTACCCCCTAAATTTAATTCTCTCCAGATCTGTTTTGCAAATTTGAGGATTTTATTTCTATGTAATAACTTTTGATAGAAAAAGTTAGATGTCTTCAAAACTGTATCATTTTAGAAACGGTTGTAAAACAATTTTGGGAATAGAACTAGATCGTGTTTGTAGACGTTTTGTACCTTCGGCGCTTGAATGTTCCACTCCACACGAGTCACTAAATAAAAGAGTCCCAGACCGAAATAAAAATCTGAATAAAACTCAGCCCCCTGCTGCAATTTATAGTTGATTTTATATGAGAGGTAAAAAGAAAATTAATGAATAATTTTCAGACACAAATATCTTATTTTACTATATTGTAATAAACTGTTTAACATTATCAATGTAAACTGTTGTATATTATAATACAAGCGAGCTCGTGGGCCTATGACCCACTTTTACAGGGCCTCTAATAAGCAAATTTAGTTCCCGAACTATTATTTTACACTTTCTCAGTTTCACGAATAATGCCACAATTATGCGAATTTAATTTGTTTAAGCTAGTTACGAGCAGTAATTAGTTGGGTTTAATGTCAGTTAATGCCAAATTTGGGTCCACTTTCGGTGGATCCGAGTTTCTTCGTACTATTGTTTTTTGTTTGTGCCATTTTTTTTTCTTTAGTCTGATCTTTGGCTAAACTGACATTTGTTTTTTTGGATCATTTGTACAGATTTACATTTGGTTCTAAGCTGTGCTTAGTATAAAGCATTGTTAATAAGTCAATAAAAATACGGAGAAATTTCAATAAGTCCTTAACCAACTATTTTGTTTTATAAGCACAATGGGCTATCCTTTCTGTTTCCATTACAAGATTTAACTTATTAACACTGTGAGCTCTCAAGCTTACGATGCACCACCTGGGCCCTTGATGTGAAAAAAAAGACACAAACAAACAAAGTCTTAATAAATAACAAAATACATGTATGATATGGAGTTACTTAACTTTATTTCTTTAATAGCTTTAGATATATTCGTTTCAGGATAACCAATAACCTTCTGAGAGATCGAGTCGGTTTCACACTTAGTTCCTCCCTTAGTTTCTTTTCATAACGAAAATGCTATGACTTTAAAGTGCCTTATAACGTCATTATATTAACTACGTTACACATGAATCCTTTTAAGTATTTTTGCTCCTTTAGCTATTATGCTATGTTCTTTTCTGAGATACATTGTGTGTTTGGAAATTCGCGCAAAGCTAATCAAGGGCTATCTGCGCTAGCCGTCCCTAATTTAGCAGTGTAAGACTAGAGGGAAGGTAGCTAGTCATCACTACCCACCGCCAACTCTTAGGCTGCTCTTTTACCGACGAATAGTCGGATTGACCGTCACATTATAACATCCCCTCGGCTTAAAGGGCGAGTATGTTTGGTGTGATGGGGTTTCGAGCCCACGTTTCTCGGATTGCGAGTTGAGTCCCTTAACCACCTGGCCATGTTTGGCCTCTAAGATATATACTGCTATAAATTTACAGAGGAATACACAATTAAAGTAAATCCAGTTTCCCACTGAATATTAAGGTAAGTAATTAAACAAATACTTCATTCAATACATTGGTGATTTGGAATCATTAATTGGTAATCACAACTATTAATTTTAACATTTATAGAAGTAATTATTTTTATGGACAAAAAGAGCATTAAATTATTTTAAAATAACTATGTATAAGCACAGCCCAGAATTACATAACAAGAAACCAAATTTGTAATAGAATTAAGGGATGATGAATTAGTTGATAAAAATGCTGTAAATATTAGGATTACAATCTCCAAGTTGTTTGTAGAATTTAACAATTATATATATATTTCCATACACACTTTAGAGCCTTCGGTCGCACTATGAAACCGGTTCTCTCTTTCTATATATATATATATATAATTGTACTTAGGAGATATTATGCAGTAAATTTGGTCATTGTCAAGTGATTAGGGCACTTGACCACAATTTGTGGGTCATAGAATGAATACTCGTCGCCGGACATGCTTGTACATTCAGCCGAGGGGGAAATCAAAATGTGATTGGTCAACCACATTCATTATTCGTTGGTAAAGAGTTGGTGTTGCCTAAGCTGCATTGTCCCGTAGTCTACAACTTCCAAATTAGGGACAGATAGCCCTGCAGTAGCTCTGCCCGAAGTTCAACAAACGAATGAACTAATCGCCTTTCGAAGTGAATTATCGTTTGTCCTATTTATTTATCTCGATAAACGACATTCACCGAAATTTGGTTACATATTCCACTTTATCTTACGATGCTTTAAACAGTTGCTTTGCAAAAAGCAAAAAAGTAACAAAGCCGATACCAGTTTTCTTATTAGTATTTAATCTAATAATAATACTAAATATTTAATTTCTACAATTCAAAAGTCAGGTCGTTAGTGCAAGAGCTTTATGTTTTACACGTACAAAGTCCTATAGTATTAATTGGTAGAAGTAAAATAAAACATAAAACTTACACAAAACTTATAAAATTACACGAAAAAGAAACAGTAAGATTCGTGTTTGTTGATTAGTAAAGAATGATACTGAATATAAACGTACGAAGTAGATATGCCTCAATACATCGTGCATTTTTAACATGTAATTCTTTATTAACTACCAGTTTCGACGTCTTAACTCAATTTCTAATATTTGTATATATATATGTAAAATTGTGCTGAAGCAAAGGGTGAAGAGAATGTTGTTTGATTCTTGAAGCCATGTTAGTAATGTAACAGTTTTAAATATAAAAATATACCGCATATGTGCAAGACCAAAAGCTATGGTTATTAGCCGTATTTGATAAAAACGTTAAGGCTTTTAGTAAGAGGATACCAAACAACACGAATGTTTATGCTGATGTTTTGAAGTGTCTGAGGTATGCACCATTTGTGTCATCTGCAAGACGAGTTCCAGTGCTAAAATATGAAAATTGATTGCCTGCGATGGACAGAGAGCAGATAGCCCATTGCATAAGTTTACGTTTAAAACAACAGAAATATTTAACACGTCTTCACTTTTCTGTTAATCAGTCACTTCTGTTGTAACCATCATGTTTTAGTGTGCTGTGGAAACATGAACATTTTCAAATTAATTTTAATTCTTTTTCGCCATTTTCTAACCGCAAACAGGCGGATAAAATATATATATTAAAACGTTCATTTTTGTATTACTTTAGTAGTTTTCAATTTTTGTCCACTTGTGTGACATATTTGGTAAATGCAAAATAATAATATCATTCTTCATCAAATCATCCGTTGTATAATGCGCATATGTACTTATATTCAATAACGTTTACAGTTATATATTAGTGTTAGAAAGTCAATTTCGCGTTATTTGTTGGCAACCTAACCAAAAATATCGACGCACTTGTCTTGCATGCGCCTTCGTCACTTGAAATTTGTAAAATATAACAAAATTATTACTGTAGATATCAAAAAAATCAAAACGTAGCTAACTGCAGTTATCAAGAAATCAAAACGTAGCTTACTGCAGTTATCAAGAAATCAAAACGTTTATTTTTGTTTGAAATCGTTACTAGTTTGGAGCTTTTTGTTTAAATGAACAATATTATGAATAAAAATTATTTAAATAAAATCTTAACACTCAATTTCCACCAAAAAGATATATGTATTTATATATATATATATGTGTGTGTTATACCAATGTTTTACTAATACAAGGAACACCAAGTCATATATTTTATTGATATAAAACCTGTTTTAGGGATATACCACCTGTGCAGAGATCTCACGAAAATGACCCTAATTTAGCAGTAGGTGTTATGAAAACTGTGTTTGTGTATAATATTCCATTTCAAACAAACTCGAGTCACTGTAGTTATATGCTTTAGCTCAATATTTTTTCGGCATTTTGCTTCATTCTAAAGAATTGCAAATTGGAATCAGGTGGGTAAAAGTATAGAAATAATACTACAGAATCGCAAAACTGACACTCATCTACGTAAAAATATAACAATAATATTACAGAATCACAAACTGGCGCTAATCTGCGTATAGAGTTACAAAACCGCTAAAGTGGTGACTGTCGAATAATTTGAAACGAACATTGCAAAACTGTAAGATGAGATTAACATTTAGACTGTAAAATCTGAAACATGTATTAAGAATATATTATGGTACCCATCTTGTGTAAATAAATAAAATATGTTACTAAACTTGTGTTAAATTAAGAAGTTTTTGATCAAACTTGAAACCAATATCTACTCGAGATGCATATGTTTTTTGCATATAACTGAGAGTAAGGACAAAAAACGACAACGTCATTATATTCGTCATAATATAAGACATTATAAAAACAACTGGAACTGAAAAAACAATATTATACTGGTGAAAAACAGTTTGAGTTCATTTATAAAATTCTTTGAAAACAGTATTACTATGAAAAATTACGTATCAGAAAACATATGAATCGAGATGAAAAATTACACTTGCTTATTAACAGATTTTTGCTGATTTATTTCAATGAAACAGAATTGGCTGAGTAAAACACCCTATAAACACTTGTTACACAGAGTAAGAAATAAAATAAACCATACACATGCAAATTAAACTAGAACCCCAAAATAATTGATTTCATGGTCTACTTCCTACTTGGTCTAACTATCTTTCTTCGAATTTAAAGTTATCCACTTTTTCCTCCGAGCGAAAATTCCAACGCTCTGCTAAGATACATGCAATTAGCTTTTCGATTATACTCCAATTTCACATTTCATGGTTATAACGCTTAAACAAAAGTTAATTAAACTTAATTAGCTTACAATTAAAATTATTTGTGGGAACATTAAGCGAAATTACCTTTGAGGTAACGTCTGACGAAATATCATGGCAAAGTAAGCACAACGGTTAAGAGAACCATGGGTGCAGTAAAACAAGCGTTTTATCCTTTTTTGGCCCCAGTAGCACAGCGGCATGTCTGCGGATTTACAACGCTATAAGCCGGGTTTCGATACCCATGGTGGGCAGAGCAAGGACAACTCAGTGTGTAGCTTTGTGCTTAAATTCAAACCAACCAACTAATTATTTCTTGTTTAAATTAGCGTTTTAGCATTGGCAGCTTATTATCATACGAGTGGACCAAAAGAGGGATTCTGGACAACCATATCAGCTTTCAATTGTTGCTCTCATGTTTTCTCTTTAGGTTCATTATATCCATGATGAAGTCCGTGCGATAGCTCAAGATATCCCTCTCAACATTTAAGCTGTAGTTTTTTCATAGGAGTAGCAATCAATCTTATCAGCATGGATGGTGAGTAGGGATGTCATAAGGTACTGCGGATTGGCTACCTTCCATATGGTCAACAGTTCAAAATTAGGGACGGCGACAAATAGCCTTAGTAGTTTTGTCATAAATACAAATACAAATACAGATTCAAACGTATGGGATAACACTCGATCGTACGTGTTCGGAAATCCAATGGTACTTTATAAGTTCAGTTTTGAAAATTTCGATGCCAATACCTATCATGTTTATTGGAAGTGCTGAATTAGGCCGCACAAGTCTAGTTTGTACGTCTTGCAATGAAATATAAAGTTGTTTTTTTCACAATGGTATTTTCTGCCTTGAGTGAAGCTGTGTTTTTGTTGTATACAAAAATAAAATTACAAACAAAATCGCAACATTGTATACCAACGAATCTCTGACTTGTTAATAGGTGATAATAAGTTTTTTTTCAAAAGCAAGTTGACGTGCATTTTGTTTAAAGTTGTCAGTGGTACTGCGAATCTTTGTCAAAGGATAACAAAGCGTATGATATAGTGATACGTATGCATCTACCTTCAATATTTGCTATATATATGCAAGTTAATACATCTTGTTGCACTTAGATTTTTTCCTGAAAAAAACATGTGCGATTGCTCACGTAACTTTAAAAACATTTATGGACCCTTAACCTTTTGACTGTTTGTTTTGGAATTTCGCACAAAGCTACTCGAGGGCTATCTGTGCTAGCCGTCCCTAATTTAGCAGTGTAAGACTAGAGGGAAGGCAGCTAGTCACCACCACCCACCGCCAACTTTTGAGCTACTCTTTTACCAACGAATAGTGGGATTGACCCAACTTTATAACGCCTCCACGGCTGGGAGTGCGAGCATGTTTGGCGCGACTCGGGCGCGAACCCGCGATCCTCAGATTACGAAGCGCACGCCTTAACGCGCTAGGCCATGCTGGGCCCAAACCCTTTGACAAGAGTACGTATTAGTGTTGAAGACTTAACTTATTTAACAGGCAGATTAGCGACACAAACGTATATAATTCTTGAGTTTGTGTTACAGCATAAACAAACAAACAATCCATCTTGTTCATTTAGCAGAAAAATATTTTTGATTTGTGAATTACATTCATAATTTTACGCAGAGCTACACAAGACCTATCTGTATATAGCCATCCTTTATTTAAGATTGCTTACTCGATTTTCAAATCGTATTTCTCTTTTGCTCAAAGCTGCACAAGGTTTATCTGCACAAGTTGCCTTTCCTCTAGTCTCACATTGCTAAATTAGGGACGGCAAGAGTAGATAGATAACCTTCGAGTAGCTTTGCGCGAAATTCAAAAACAAACTGATTAACTAAACTGAAATCAGTTGCTTTCCTTATACGATACTGATATAGTACTCGATATTTTTTTGAAATTAATTTCTTGCAAACATTGAATCAAAACTAATTTTTATCTGAAACAAACACTATTTACATGAAAACAATTAACTTGATTTAGTTCCTGCTACAGGTGTAGTTTGAAACTCGTGGACAACAACTAAAAGTTTCAAAGTACAACAAAACTGCTTTCAAGTTCGAGTGAAGGGATTATTTGGTACAGTATTGTGATAGTTAATTTTAAGCCACAGATCCAAAACGAATGTGTTCACAGACTTTGGAACTTGCTGTTTTGCCGCTAGAATCCTTGAAGATTGACCCAAGACAGAAAATGTTGAGGAATCTACATTTTAAACTGTTATAGATGCATTACAATCCTGGTTGGTTAATAATCTTGTGTATGACCTAAAGAACAGGGTGAGCTACTAAGGGTTTGTTTGGCTACACAGATATCGTGCAGATAGTCTATGCAGAGCAGATATCGTATATTCAGTATAGCTGATATTAAAACAAAAAATAGTTAAATATGGAATAGTAGTACATAAAGTAACTAACCAAGATAAAAAATAAAATATGTAGATTAACACCAAGTGATTAAATAATTATATGCTGCGCGCGCAGATAAACACCAAGTGACTCAACAAAAGTTTCGTGAGTAAATAATTTAGAACAACTCAAGAAAAACATAACGCGTAGTTTAAGTCTTTCAGTTGCCAAACGCTTAGATAAGAAAGAATTTATCCAATAGTATAATGCGTAGACAATATATATATATATATATAACTGAATGATGCAGAGATAAAGAGAAAATATTAACAGTGAGTGAGTGCAGAGAAGTAAGAAATTAAAATGGTGTGTATGTAAACAGAAATAAGAAAAAATAACATGAGAAACGTTAAGTGATTTATCAGTTTTATAATAGATAAAGATCAGGAGAAACCAATAAATACCATGAGTATGGATAGTGCAAAATAAACATTTTTAATTAAATACTTCAAGGAAAAACCGAATTAGATTATAGATTATGAGTTGTAGAAAACCTTTAAAAATTAAGTGACGGTATGATGTGTAGGAAAACGTAAAGTAACTTAACAACACATTATATGATATTCAGTTAAATAGCAAGATATTCAGTATTATAGTATACCCTTTGCCTCATTATTAGTTTAATAAACATAGTGTTTATTAAGAGTAGTATGATGCGCAAATATGTGGAACATAATGAACATATTATTGAATGTTAATCTGATATATATAAATAAAAATAAGAAGTGATAATCATGACGGGTGTATATAAATATAAAGTGTGTAAAACATGCAATGAGCAACAAATATGCTGAAAACACACGTTACTTTCCTGAGTATCTTTACCACAATTTATTGGGACTTAGAAAGAGTAGAATAGAATATTCTCGAAATTTTATAATTTATTGGTTACTTTCTAAGGTGGCATAAAATTAGGTAAAAGGGACTGAGCAAATAAAAGAAACCAGAGATAGAGAGAAAATAAATGCAGTTGAAACAAAAGTTTCGTTAATTTACGAGCTTAAGTCGTTTTAACTATTTTTAGTCAACATTAATATCTATAGAAATTTTCTCAACTGCTATGTTACAGGGCTAAGTGAAGTTGCAAAATATTTTTGACGGACTCTGTACGATTAGAACCAGTTATTGATAGCCCTGCCAAAACACGTGTACTGTAAACTTATCACACCCGAGCTTGTTGGCAGCTAAAAGAGGGTCAAAGAACGACGTCAGTATCACGTGATAAACTAACATTTAATAGGTTGACGGGCATGCTTCAATGGTAAGCGCTTGAAATTTTCCATCTGAATACATTTACTAATCTTGTTTTATGCGTGTCGACATTTCCGAGTGTAAGAAACTATTAAACTATACAACTTGAAACGTAACGCGTTTCTCTGTTACGTTGGTTAATGTACCTTTGCATGTTTCTTAAAAACACATTCAAGCTAAATGCATCAAATGAAACAAACACAAGTAATATAAACGCTATCGTTAAAGTTTAACAAGAGGGGGAGGAACGTTTAGACGTTTCTGTTAATTGTTAATATACGTATCTTTATGTACTGCACTGCTCTTCCAAAGTCGTTAGTGTGAAATTGTAACGATAATTTTCTAGTAACACTTTAATAATCACAAACATTACTGCAAGGATTTACGATACGTATTAGTGGAAATCAGACATGTGCAGGTGATGTTTTAATGAAGTTTTAAATCGCATCAGAGCTCGCGAGACACGGGGAACAAAAAAAAAGGTGTGTAACAATGAGTCCGAGACAGTAGACCGACGATTGGACATCCGTAGCGATCCCGCATGATCCGTGAAACTCGCCGCAAAGCCCGTGCAAAGCCGCGTGAGAATTCCGATACCGAGAGTCGTGACCTTACGTTGGCGGGTTTGCAATAATTACTGATATTTTGTTCAGTTGAGAGCTGTTCTGGCATACTGAAGTAATGAGAAAATTCACACGTGTTCTTGAACATGTTGACATAGAGCACGAGAAAACCTCTTTATGTTATGTAAAAGCATTGTAAATTGCCAAGTCTTCTTTAACTTGTACTTTAAAACAAAATTGCCGTTAAAATTTCAAAATACTTAAACTATATTTATAGTAAAAACACAAAGTGTCGACATGGAAATGGACCTAGGAATTCACGTAACTAGAATACTCAAATTCAAATTTGTGTACACTCAGTCAGAGACAAAAGATATCTCTTTAGCTTGGGTAACTGAAAGATAGCATCTGATAGTTTGTGTAGTAAGACGATATAGGAGTATATGGAATGGAAGTACAAAGATCATATTAGTAACACACAACTTGTTTATGTTTAAAGCTGCACATACTCGCCTATGTGGCTGCATCCATGTAGTTCACATGGATAACAGAGCAATGCATATGTGAATAGCTAGCTAAACTAGGGGCGTAAAACTAGAGAAGAAATATTTGAGAAAATTAAAATTTAGACGAACTTCATAAGGCACATTTAAACAACTTCGTCCATTGTCTACCACGCTTTTTTTATGATTATGGTTATTACACTATGATACTGGAATTTTCAATATAACAAACTTTCACCAAGGAATGTGACATCAATCTTAGATCATACATGATGGTAAAATTTTAACAATCGTACATTGTGCGTAGGCCTTGGTTTCCGAGACCTATAGCCAAACTAACCAAATATACAGAGAGCTGTGGATATGAGATTAGGTGGATTTCCAAGTACGTCGAAGGATATACCATGACCACCGGTTTCATTCAGTTTGAATCAGAGAAACCTTTGAATGTCGAAACTTTGTTTCGTTTAATTTATGCTAATAAGTTCTCCTGACAGCAATCACTGTGTCATTGTAAAGTTTAAGTTTCTTATTACAAGACAAGCTGTACTAGTAATTCAAGTACATCCACCCCATGTTCAGTGTTACAACAAACTTCTATATCTCACGTGAAATCTATTTTTCTTACAGTTCTTTTACACAAACTTTCTTTCACAAGTATGTCTAGGGAAAAGTCTGCGTTCTAGCTGTTAATACGTCTTTAAGATTGTCTTGTGCACTGCTGATCCGAATTTGTGCAACTTGTTGGCAATAGTTTTCTGGGGGAGTTCGGAACTCTTGGACAACCAGATTGCGACTTTTGACAATGATAGTATTAGATGAAGTTCTGCTTGCGTTGAATGCTGTTTAGGTAAATTGAAACTCTCATATATTTTCCCGATATTACCACTTAACGAAGATGAATACGAGATATTGATATTATGTTAGAATTGGTCATTTGTCTTTGAAACTGCTGTGAAACAGGTTTGTACTTCCCTTTCATATTTTCCATAAATGCCTTTCTTCAAAAAGGGAAATGTAAGCTTTCCTTTTTCTTCTACATCACAAGTCATGAAACAGTTAATCTGCTGTATAATATCGAATAATAAATTAGTTGCAACGGCATGATATTAATCACGTATCTAAAATAATCGTTATTACTATATGGTGTGTTGAAAAACTAACAAATTCCGTAAATAAAAAGGCATAACAGAAATTTATGGAAGACGGAAAAGTGAAAGGAAAGAGAGCAAAAGGACGTCAAAGAACGTTATGGGAGGATAATATGAAATTCAAGACGGTTGGCGTTCCATTCTAGTCAGACTCTATAATGAAAGATGACACAAAATGGATGCCAGAGTTCGACATATTGTTGAGATCAATAATGAAATGTTCAGTTTTATTATAATAATAAAAGCAACCCTAGTCTTTTAATTATTTAAATAATAATGATATTTTAAATAAGATAATGAGACTAATATTTATAAAATAAGCATCTAGAAGCTCTTTACAAAATCCAATGTAAACCCCAGTCGTCATCTTAAAATCGTAACGAAAGTGACGTTTAGGGTTTGAGGTGACAACAGTGGTTTACAATGGATTTTACAAAGAACTTCCTGATGCTTATTTTATATTAAGTTTATTATTGTCTTATAAAGCTGACTTTAACTGCCTCTTAACAATTAATTTAATTGATGTACAAAATATTATTGAAGCTATTTATTCCATTGTAAATAAAGTAAATATCACACATAAATAGACTATTAAGATTTAGCAAATAAAACTAAATGTATCATAACTGTAGCTTCAAACCACTGCTTTCCAGGAGATGAAATGTTATATATAAATTAATAGGATTGTCTTGTCTTAAATAAGACTATTTGGTTAACATTTGAACATCTAGGCCCAGCATGGCCACGCAGGTTAAGGCGTTCGACTCGTAATCTGAGGGTCGCGGGCTTGAATCCTTGTCGCAATAAACATGCTCGCTCTTTCAGTCGTGGGGGCGTTATAATGTGACGGTCAATTCCACTATTCGTTGCTAAAAGAGTAGCCTAAAAGTTGGTGGTGGGTGGTGATGATTAGCTGCCTTCCCTCTAGTCTTACACTGCTAAATTAGGGACGGCTAGCGCAAATAGCCCTTGTGTAGCTTTGCGCGAAATTAAAACAAACTGAACACCTAAACTGAAATAAAACTCTTTCAATTAAGTTCGATTAATTTAACCGACCATCTAACTTGAAATAAAACTATTCTAATTAAGTTCGATTAGTCTGACCAACCACCTAGCCTCAAAGAAATTCTTCCAGTTAAGTTCCAGTTGGACAGATTAGGTAAAACAGATGGCTTAAAACCAGCACAAGATAAATAAATCAAGTTACTGAGAGCTGTTTTCAGTCATTTGAATTTAGATGCAATTAAAATGTTTATATATTTGTAATTGTGTTCATGGGTACATGAAGTTTTGGTGTCAAATTTTCTCAGTTTTTCCATATCTAAATTTATTTTTCAGAAAAAGAATGTTTTTACAATTATTTGTTACTAGTTTATCTTCAGTTTATACTGACCGGTACAGGAGGTGATCGTATAAATGGCAAGAGCAATTAAATAGATTGCATACCCTCGGGCCGCCGCTCCTTTTTGAGACTGTATGTTTGTATTAGATAACATCAAATTTCACTTTCGAAAATTCATAAAATCCTTCTCAGATCCAGAATGATCAACGATGCGAATCATTTTTATAGTGTGATGAAGAGTCTCATGAGATTTTATACAAATCTGATCACATTTTACAGAGTTACTAAACCTAAACTGTGAAATGTCCTAGCTCCCCATTACAAAAATTGCTTCAAAGTAATGTAGGATCCGGACCAAATTTGGGGAGGCCTATCCCATACTGACTTCCCATCTTGTGTGCAATTTCCATGTGCATTGGTTTATTAGTTTTCGAGATACGCAAAGGGAAACAGAGATAGACACAAACCCTGTAGGATGGAAAGGAAAGAGTTTTAAGTTGGACATGGTTATGTTCATCTTACGATTACCTGATAGAAATACTGTACGCCTAGAAACGGACTCTGAACGGGCAGCAAGTGAACGATATCAAGACTGGTTTCTGTTACCCTTGGTTTCATAAATAAAATAATAAGAAAGACAACTAACGTAAGAAAATATGTAATTCCTTTCAACTGTAATTACAAACAATATGTTTTCTTTCGGTGTGTAATGCTTCGATGACCTTGTTTTACACTTTTTGGAGCTTGAAATATGTGCATAATGTACGATGTGTGTGTATTAAGTAGCTAATATTTTTATTTCAATTAAGAATTTCAATTTGAGCTTAGATTTGCTCAAATAAAAAGTTTTTAGTTTTCTTGTTTTCAGTGCATGCTGAATTACAAAAGCTCACTGCCGTTTTAGTTAAACGCTGAGAAAAATGTTCATTTTTGATAATAAGAAACCTATTTGAAGTTAAAATGTATCTCAGGACGGCTGATGTGGGTATTAATACTTTTACAAACAAAGCAGAGAACAATGTTTCGACCTTCATGTTAACCTGAAGATGAAACCAACTTGAAGTAACAATGTATCTTAGGTTAACCTGAAGATGACCTGTTCGATGCTTTATTTGCAGAAGTTTTAATACCCAAACCAACCGTCCTGAGATACAAAATGCTCATTTATACATTAGGTTTGTAAATATTTGCAACTAGATTTAAATTTATACTTATAACAAAAACATTACGCTTGACATACTCCTCGCTTTCGTTAGTTGCCTTCATATAGTATAATAAATGCAACTTTGTTTGCAACAAGAACAAATAAGCTGATAAAATAATTTGATGAGTTTTCAATGGAGAATACAATCTTTATATATGAAGAAATACTTGAGACGACATCCTGATTGAAAAATACTTCTCAGTTTCACTTACCCATACACTCTGGGAATTAGAATGCGTAGCTGTTTTTTAATTTATAAAATATTAATATTTATAAGAGTATTGTAAATATTAAAGGCATTCATTGTTTTGAAACTTTTCTCGTTATTGATTTAGTAAAGCTTCATTTCTTGAAATAGTCGTGAATCATTCTACTCATTGAATTAAGCATAAAAACGAGTTTTTTCCCACAAGAATCTATTGTTGTTATCAAATTCTTTAGGAAAAATTCATAAGTTTTTTAGATGTTATATGCTCGATGAACTAAGATCTCATCCAAGTTTTCCGTAAACAAAATTTGAACATAAGTTGTAAAATTAAAATATAGGTCAGAAATTTGTTTCCAAGGCAAGCCTCACATTTGAAGATGATTCAAGGTATCGATAGTTTCAAACTGATGTTCGACAGTGAACGTATTACTATTATTTAGGGTGTTTAAATACTGCCCCCCAGTGGCTCAGCGGTATGTCTGCGGACTTACACGCTAAAATTCGGGTTTCGATACCCGTGGTGGGCAGAGCACAGATAGCCCATTGTGTAGCTTTGTGCTTAATTCAAAACAACAACAACAAGTTTAAATACTCCAAAACACTGAGAAACATCATGTGAATCATAGGAATAGTAAACCTGTCGTCTATATACTTCCGATAACATATTGGTTTAAACAGAGAGTGAGCAATCAATTGTAAAATTATTGGTTAGATGAAAGATTAACCTGGTACTATAGGACTTGTAGATACACCATGAACCAGGTGATAAAGATTTCTATTAAACGAAAAATATTCATGACTTATTTTTAGAGTAATTACGATATATTTTTTGCATTCCTACACTAAAATTGGTTTATCATAGTGATATGGCAGTTGTGGTGTGGTTGATACATTATAACATATTCTGTTTTTCTTTCATACGTTCTTATAATATTATAATAATGACAGCAATAAATGTATTATTTGATAATTTTAAAGAACATGAAATCTTCAATATACACGGCTCTTGAATTTTTCTTTTACACAGGGCTAGAGTAAGTTAATCTATAACATCTTTTTTCCCTTTCTGTAAGCCATATTTTTGTGCACAAGAAGTAGCAAACGTGGGGCACTCATATACCCGATTCGATTTTATTACGTACTCATCATGATCTCTAACAGCCTAACCTTAAACAGAATTTTTTAAAACGTGATCAAATATATCAATCGAAACGGTTTGACCTTCTGACTCCAAAACTGCAATTAGATATCAAAGAGATAATAGGAGCTTTTAACTAAAAATTTGCATATAAAAAGAAGAGGAAAAAAGTTGTTCTATGAGCATATATGCCGAAGCTAACAGAAAGCTATTAACTACTTGTTACAAAGTTAAAAACCTAATTAAATCTTCAATGTTTCTTGTTATGTATATGTGTAAATATTTTGTTAATGACAACATGTCGTATTGTGTTTGAATTTTCATTTTCTATTATTCATTTTTCCATATTGATATTATTGTTTCGAAGTTTAAACTAATATTTTGTTATTTATTTAGGGTAACGTTTAGAACTTTCTTGAATTAAGTAGACCAATCATATGTTTCTAAATGAGTGCCGGTGACTTCGTGTCTAGACGTGTAGTCTCGTGCAAGAATGGACACGCGCGGATTGCTCTAGAGTTGTATGGAAATTGCGAGATTGTTCGAGAAATAGGCCTATCGGTATAAAAGACGGTGACGCGAGATAGATTCAGTCATCAGTTTTATTTCAAAAGAAGAGAGTTAGTTATTTGAGAAAGATTAAGTGTTTGCTGTGATTATTCAACTTGGATTTGTGACTGAAGTTAGATCTACGGAAGCTGTGATTTTATTTCGTCAATCTCTACGATACATCTGAATTACTGCTTGTGCTGAGAGACGGCGAATTTATTGAACTGTGAACTGTTTCGGAATTTCTTCGTGGGACCAAATTCACACCCTAGACTGGAATTTGAGACTTTCATTTTAGATCATTATATTAGATACAGGCCAGTACCATTTTGTATTGTGATTAATTTTGAAGTTTGAAACTAGTTTTATTTTGTTTTGTAATTAATTCCTAATGTTGTAACTTAATATCTGTCACTGTTATTATATAATTCATGTTATATCTGTTATATTTGTTAATAGTTTAGTTTAATAAATTATACAAGCTGTTATCTGTGTTTTTCTGTTGGGTTTAGTCTACGAAGAACATAAAACATAAAAAATACGTAACATTCTATAGATTAAATTTTGTGTATTTTTACTGTATACGTAAACTGGTTACTAGTATTAAATTGTTTAGGAGCATGCTCGTTAAAGAAATGTATATTTTCCTTGTTAATTGATTTGATGTTTGTATCTCTTAATTATGATTTGTTTGTTTTAAAACAAAGCACATCGGGGTATCTGCTGTATCCATTACGTAGAATAGAACTCCAGATTTTAGCGATGCAAGTCCATACACTTTCTGTTGCCCCACCTAGGGATTTACTTTGAATAACAAATATTTTTTTCAATTCTTAAATTGTTTTATATTGGTTGTATTTCTGGACTGCGACAAAAGTTTAATTTGTAAAAAACTCATACTCGTGGTATAAACGTATTGCTTTTAAACATTAGGTAACATTTTTATGCCGTTTTGGCTTTAGTGAGAATATATGAATGGCGACATTGGTAACTGTTATATACACTATCATTACTAGACGCGACATAAGTGAAACTTAGCAGAAGAAGGAAGGTTACTTCACGGAGTGCATTGGCTTCCCAGTGTTAAAACGAACCATTTTTAATTGTTGATTATGAGAAACATTAACAATTTCTTGAATCTTAACGTTTTTTTTAAATCCTTCAATATATAACAAAGCAAATCATTTGTAAAAATAACCAATGTTCTTAACTAATCTAAGTTTTCAAACTGTAAAGGAAAGTTAGAATGTTCTATAGATAATAATGTCAAAAAATATCCCAATATAAACTATTTTCGATAACAGAACTGTAGCACAAGAACCACTCCGTATTTCACTCACTGTTATTTTCAGTAATTACATTACAGTGTCGTCATAATGTCAAAATTGGTTCAGAAAATAATTAAGCTCCAGTGAAAGTAATCTATCAAATGTGTTTTATAATTCATCAGAATTTTAAAAAAGTTTTATGAAAAATCGTCGCAAATGCAATTTATTAATGATCGTAGCCATTAATTATATAATATTATTTTACATAGCTTACTTATTACTACAATAGCAAGTTGTGTTAACAATATGCAGTAATGCTGATTCATATTCTTAATTCTAAAATGTTACTGGACAGATCATAACATTTCAGTGAATGCTTTAGCTAACTTTCTCTTAAACCTGATTTGTTTTTATCTCTACTTTTAATTTTATGCATGCACAGCACTGAGTTTGCGTTTTGTATTGTTTTTGTTCTTTATAGTATTAGTGTGCTTTAAAATTATGGATGTATTTGTACACTAAACAGATGGACATAATCAAGACGAGAGCTTCGTGTTCTTGTGTTGTTATTCTCTGTCAGTCAATGTGTTAGGTTAATTACGGGTCGAACAATGACTCGTTCGCACAACGGTAGTAAGAATACTCTAGTCCCAAATAAAAACCGAATACATATATGTTGTATATATGTACTAGTTGATTGACCTTCGTAATTCTGTCTCAGCAGATTTCGAAATCACTTTTTTTATCATGTATAATTGAAAGAACTCTTTATTTTGATTGCATAAATCATGCAAATTTTCACATAGAGAACATTCTAGTATATATTTCTGCTCGAGACTCTGTAAATAAGGTTACGCCAAAAACAAACATACTCAATTTATAAGACATTCTTTATTAGACTTAGGCATAAATACTAGTTTTTATACGGTCATGGGCAATCAAGCTAGTAGATAAATACATAGAAAACTGATATATGAACAGACTGGTAATTAAATAGAAAGATGAAAAGGTTCATAGTTTATTTTTCCGTTCTACAGTTAATTATATAATACTTCTAACGATTGTAGTTATTAAAGTCATAGATCGTTATAAATCACTGTTGAGTTTAGATAGCGTTTTGCTCAAGGAAAAACACAATATCATACATAATAATAAACAAATCCTCAGTGTGGTTCCCTGCGGTCAAACTACCTGCAGGTGCTCAGATGTTCACCTATTCTATTTTCAACACCGCCTGCTTGATTAATGCATATTATCTGTTTTTCTCTTGTTTTTCTGGCTTTGTTCTCTAGTGGTTAATAATTGTTGCACCTGAGTTTGAGCATAACAATTATGATGACAGTGCACTACGCCTAACTGTAATGACTACGGTTTGTTGCAGAATGTGTCTCATGTATGTTTTGTTTAGGTTAGATGTAAATAACAACAATATTAATGATCGTAACCGTTTATTAAAGCTATTAAAGGAAGAACATTAATTCCATAATTTCGGTATTATAAGATTTAACATACAGAGAAATTCAGGGTGCACACATATACATTTTACACTAAGGAAATAACAGGAAAACATTGTTTTTTATCCATGTATCTCAAAACGCCTGGTACGGATATTAAAACTTTTATTAAAGTAAAATAGAGAACAAATTTTTGACCTTCTTAGGTCATCTTCACGTTAACAAATTAATAGGTTTTGTTAACCTGAAGATAACCAAAGGAAGTGGAAACTTTGTTCTCTACTTTATTTTAATAAAAGTTTTAAGTTTTTTTGTAATAATGTACAAACTCCCGGATGTTGTACTAAAACAAATATAAATGAATATACAAATCATTTTAAACTTGTTCCCCTTTTTTTCGAACCCGTCATCAGGCTAACAATACGTGGAATGTAAGTATCCAAAAGTATGTATATTATAGGAAAATAAAACATATAGATCCAATGAGGTTGAGAAAACTCGAACATTCATCGGGGAAGAAATAATTGTATACACTGTCATAAACAAGATAGATACTATTATAGATACAATTTTGCATGTAGAATATTATTACACAAATAGTCAAATCTCAGTCAACTAATTAAAGTAATTAAAGACAGTAAATGTTAAACATTTATATAAATAATTTATTTTACGAATTTGTTTGTTCGTAAAGCAATTCATGCTAAGTATACTAGCATAACTTAATTGTAGTCCCATATCTCTTTCAGTGTCACATCCTGATTATCATTTGGTCTCGACATGGATAACGTCTTCTGTCTACAAAAGTGGTCATCTCTATCTATAATTTTCACTTCATTGATAGAAGCCAATTTATCACGCTCAAGTCGATGCCCAGACATTCTTGTAATTTATTACATTCAGATTAGATCGCAAGATGAAGCGGTTATCCAGTTTCACAATGTACTCCTTATTGCTTCCATATGTAACTTTATCTACAACATTCCTCTTAAACATAGGTAGGGTGTCTGGCTTTAATTTATTCAGCATATATATATATATATATATACACGGAAATGCTATTTTATTTGGTGAACATGTTGCATGCCATTCTTTTGTAACACATTTTGACGTTTTTCTTAAACCCTTGCAATAAATCAAGTTGCAAATGATAGTGAATTTTTCTCTCTTATTGTTTTCGTTGTTATTGAAGAAACTTTATAGCGGTAATGTTCTATACCAACCTCCAACGAACATTTTTGTCATTTAGAAAACTTCTTTTAGCTTATCAGTTTTTTGTTTCCTTTTCTAGGAAATGATTTGTATCACAATCGAGTTGCTCTAGTAATAAAACATTTTAAAAGCCAACTCTGATGAAATACATATCCAATGAACTGTATCTAAAAAAAGTTGTTGGTTTACAGTACACTGTAGTGGGTAATTTAGGTCCATTCTGCGCTGTTAAATATCCAGTAAATGAACTGTGTTTTCATTTTACGTTACCTCCATAAAATGAACGCAGACTTTTTAATTATTAAAGTAGATACGGTCTTATTCCCATATGTATTATCCATATTCCTCAACCACACTTTATGTCTCGTTGTTTCTGTTAGTGAAGGCTTTATTAAATGGCTGTTAGAT
Organism: Carcinoscorpius rotundicauda; assembly: GCA_011833715.1. NCBI lineage: Eukaryota > Metazoa > Arthropoda > Merostomata > Xiphosura > Limulidae > Carcinoscorpius > Carcinoscorpius rotundicauda. Next base: position 37,981,856 of record CM022395.1, on the reverse strand, counting down.
TATTATTAAATGTGTAGTTGGCATATTATTTGGATACCAGTGATATTTTTAATAGTAAATTGTTCATTATGGAAAATTCATCAATTAATTTTAAATTATTGGATTTCAGACTATTTCGGAAAAGTCGTTTAATAGGGATTAGAAATAGCAGTTTGTTTCATTTCCTCTAGCTATTTTAAGCCAACATTGTGAACTTTATTTATAAGTACCGCTGTGGAGAAGGAAGTTATATGAAAAATTAACTATATTATTACTGGTTATTTCTTTACCTTTAATTAAGACAGAAAGATGTCCACAAATATACAAGACCTCCCGCTAGTACAGCGGTATGTCTACGGACTTACAACGCTAAAATCGGAGATTCGATTCCTCTCTGTGGGCTCAGCAGATAGCCCGATGTGGCTTTGCTATAAGAAAACATACACACAGAAATACATATATATTGGCGAATGTTAAAAAACAGCGGATTTATACTCCCGGAAACCGGGTTTTGATGCCCTGCGGGGGGGGTAGGCAGAACATAAATTGCCCCCTTTGTAGTTTTGTGCTTAATAATCAACAAGAACAACTACAAAGAAAATGAAATGACTCAGACGTGTGTTAAATTTATGTATTTATGCGGGAGTACACGGCAAACTATGGCGTTTATTACAACTTACTAAATAAAATAATTTACGGTAGTCCTTTAAAATTTTTAGCGGACAAACTGCCAAATTTGTATTTATTTTACTCAAATCGTTTCGTTTAATTCTCTGGAGAAATCATTCCAGTTGCTCTTTTTTCTTCTTCTTCTTTCTTGAACATTTTTGTTTAATTCTCTTCTATGATTATTTTTCGCGGGCTAAAGCATGTTCAGTCTTGTTGAATATCTGGACTAAAACTAATTGCATTAATACGTTGAAATGTCTCATTTCCAGAAAAATTTGATTTTTTCATACACACTATCTCTCAGAGGAAACTGATAATAAGAGAAATAAACTATTTAAAAGGAACAATTTTCCTCGAAGGTTGTTAGAGAGTATTACTGTTGTAAATATTCATACGAAAAACAAACAAACAAGTCAAAGTAAATTAGAGGAAACTTCAATAAAATTTGCAAACTTTTTTACTGCAAAAGATTAAGTGAAAGATATTAAAACATTTTACAGAAAAATATGACATTCAAAAGATTTATCAAAGTAAACTCGTTCTGAGCTAACTGAATTAAAACACCAAAATATAGTAGATGTTACAGATAAAATGAAAAACATGTTAAAACACATGTTTAGGACAGAAATATTTTAAATTAATAGTAATTATAATAAAGTTTATGTTGTCGATGTGTATTTTAGCATTTCCGAATTATATATTGTAGATAAAGTCACATGTGGATGCTACCGAGTACATTGAAGAAAATGGACCACAATTTAATTTAAAATAAATAAAATACTTACGATCTAATATAAATATAATAAGTTACAGAAATTTCTGAACACCTGCTTTCTCTCAATGAAGTGAGACGACAATTTTTGTTGATTAAAAGTAAAATTAGAAAATAATATGTGAACAAAGATTTGGCGTGAACAGTGATATGGGATCGGAACTAACTGGTGTGAATTGCTTGATGTACAAATAAATTATTGGCATAAATGCTATAAATGTTTATTACTTAGTTTATTCAATGATTAAACAACAGTAAGTTGAATTTGGAGGTTCAGTACCTTACAGTAGACGCAACAGATAACATAAAACAAATAAACAAAAACAAACATTTTACAAGTGATTTGACTGCTTATACTCGACATGCAAAGTTGCATCAATAATTGTAATCACACTGTCTATAATTGTAAACATTATTATTTCTCCACTCATAAGATTTCAATTTTATTAGGCCTGACAGTTTTATTTCCCAATAATCTTTACTTTTTTTTTCAATTTTGTCATTTTAATTCTACTCGTAAATAAAGGTTGATGTTTTATAAAATACATTTTGAGCGTGTAAACCAGTTTCTTTTTTTTTTCTATGTCGTGACACGTTCTAAAACCCCGAATAGTTATATCTGCTTAATGTCTTCATAAAACGTGGCAGTAACAGGTGTATTACAAATTTTGTCTTGTATCCTTGCGACTAATGCACCGTGGAATTTGTTAACAGTGAAACTTAGAGAGAAAAAAAGATGTTTTGTGGTTTTAAAATCACGAATCAAGATTTGCAAACGAGAATATGAGCAGCCTATTAGTTATAGTGCTTGAATGTGAATCTGAGTTTCCATGAGACCCCCCAGTGGCACAGCAGTTATGTCTGCGGACTTACAATGCTTAATTAAAAAAAAACAACACTTTCCATGAATCTGTCTGTCACTAGGGACAACTAGCACAGACAATAGCATTTTATGAGCTTTGCACGAAATTCAAACACACAATGGAATCTCATAAAGACAGCAATTTATATTATCATCCTCAAGCTGGAGATGATAATTTCACTACGTCGTGTATTCATGACTAGAAAAAATAAAATGAAATTTTAAGCTATCTTCTCAGGAGCGATCAAAAAATTCACGAAAGAAAAATACGATATTTCCTGATTCTTTATACCTTTATTTCACACAGTAGATTTAACTGAACAATTTTTAATGAATATTTGGATTACAATATCATATATCAGGAGAACAGTCAGAAGATCTTAACATATTCTTAGTTTATCAAAAAATTATTTTTTGTTTCATATATTCAATCAAAACCTTTGTGATAGGCTCAGCATGATCAGGTAATTAAGGCATTTGATTCATAATCTGCAGGTCACGGGTTCGAATTCCCGTTGCACCAAACATGCTTACCCTTTCAGCCTTGGGGGTGTTATGATGTGACGGTCAACCCAAATATTCGTTGATAAAATAGTAGCCCAAGAGTTGGCGATGGGTGGTGGTAACTAGCTGCCTTCCTTTTAGTCTTACACTGCTAAATTAGGGACGGCTAGTACAGATAGCTCTCGTGTAGCTTTGAGCGAAATTCAAAACAAACAAATCAAACGAAAAAATCACACTTTTATAAATACTTCATATGTCTACATCTACATTCATAACAACATATATATGTGTATTACAGTTAAACTGATAGCAAAACTATTTTATAACATTTAATTAGCCAACTACGAATTAACTACAGAAATTAAGATCCTCAAACTACATAAAACAACCAATGTTTTTGTTGCTGTTTCTTTTTTAATGAAAGTTTCAGCAAGTACCAACCAGCAGCCAACTATCAATGATTACCGAGACTTGTAGTTTCGAACTTTATGAAACAACTAATTTTTCTCCATTAATGTTTCTATGAGTTTAATGGTGCACGTTTTATTTGAAATAAAACAGTAGATAATGAAAGAAAAAATAATATATTGATTTATTCGGAAGAGTAAAACATTCTATACATCCGTTTAGTTCACGTTACTCAGGCATAGTATGAGAGTTTTATTTACATGGTTTTATCATGAATGAGCTATCCACCATACCAATGTGCAATGGACGTTTTTGCGACAGTGTGTCGGGAACGAAGAATCCTCAGATTCACATTCCACGAATGCCACTGGGTCGTTCTCGGCTCAACAACAAAATAAAAGTAGATTTTCGATAAGATGTTGCGTATTGTTGAACGCAGGGATCGAAGCAGGAATTTATACGTCACAAACCCCTCAACGCTTACTGCCGAGTCACTGAAGAGAGAGAGAAAAAAAGATAATTGCCAAAATATTGAACTTACATTGACAAATATAGATATAAGCCAATATTACGCTTTCATAGCTGCTGCAATCGATTATTCTGTGTTTCTTATTTTATGTTCATCTAGAGAAAAATAGAAGAGGTGTAATTAACTCCTTTTAAACGTTTTATAAAGCTCATTTTTTATTTCACTGCTGTATTTCAAACTGTATTGCCCTGAAACAGATATTGAATAACAGAATATTTTAACATCGCATGTACGTATTAACAGGGGAAATAATATACATCTTTAATGATGTCTGTGTTATACTAAGACGGGCAAATGTTTACTTCAGTTCATTTCAAAGGTATTTATTAACATACACTTTTAAATTCTAAATTCATTACACACACAATTTCTCTGTAAACACTGATTTGTTAAGCATTTTCCTAGATCATTTCTCTTAGAAAAACAAAAACAACAACACAGAGGAATATATAAGTAGAAGTGGTGCTATTTTTTCTCTCTTAAGACGCACATGATACTAAGCACGTGCAAACAAACTCACGGAGTGACTGACTCTTTACAAAGAATTTCACGATTTTGAATTTTTTGCTAAAACATTTTTAGACGGGGCGTCTTCCTAAATCAATCTCATCAACGCCTTATAAAACTTGTTTTTCTTATACATTATTCTTCTAAGTTAAAATGCACGTTAACACAATCATTCATTCAATAAATAACACAGCACAAAACTCCGTTTTTGTTAGAAATCTCGGTCATCAGTAAAATTTTGCCCGGTGGATTACTATAGTAGTTATTTTGGGATGCTCCGTTGGTATTTTTACGCTTTTTAATGGCCACTGTGAGATGAGTGTTAATTATTGAATAATGACAGGCGTTGAAAAGTTTCAATTTTCGCAATCAATTTAATAAGGTTGTGGATAGTGTGTTTGACTCGTAATTTAGGGCAGTGGATTTGAATCCTCGTCCCACCAAACATATTTGCCTTTCCACCCACGGGAGCATCATAACGTTGTAGTAAATCCCATTTTTCATTGGTAAAAGAGTAGTCCAAGAGTTGGCGATGGTGGTAATAACTAGCTCCCTTTCCTCTAGTCTTTCACTGCTAACTTAGGGACGGCTAACACGGACAGCCATCTTGTATATTTGTGCAAATTTCGAAACAAAGAAACAGTAAGTATGAATCCGTGACAAATTTATCGATGCTACAACGTTGTGACAGCTGGAACAGGCCGTTTTATAAACCAATCGAAATAATTTTTATTATAATCATTAAACATAATATTTCATCTGTAGTTGTGGAAAATCATCACAGCTTCTATATCATATGTCGAATAAATAATACGTTCATGACAGTTGTTTGTTCAAAATATAAGATCAGATAACCGTTATAGAGAAAATATAATGACTCTTAAAAAATTGGGTCCCTAACCGCTCTAACCAGATTATTTCTCTGATTTGGGACCTAAAGCTGCCTAGTGAACCTCGGGTACTATTATATTTCATTATATTAAAATCTTGATCAAGAGGACTATTCTAGTATAATTTTTTATAAGTCTTATACCATTGTCCACAAAGTGATCTTTCAATATTTATAAATAATCTTCTGTGATACTTGGTTCTATCATTGTAATTAAATTCATTTTGTATATTCGAACGTTAAGTTTCCCAAATTATTTGGAGTATTCCATGTACTTTTTATACACTTAGATTTTCATTTAAAGGTTAAAGCTCGTTTGTGATTTAAATTTCTTTCTCGAAACTTTTTAATGCTCTTTCAATATTTTCTATCTCGATTTTAATAAAAAAAATACTGAATATCGTTTTGAAATATCACAGAATGGCTTATTCTCTGTAATATCATCAAGTAAGGAATAGCATCGTATACAAAATCAATGATGAAACCTAACTGCAACTTAAGTACATTTTTATCTGTTGAATGTTAAATTAATTATGGACTGAAATTAGCCCCCCATTTTCTTTTGTACTATGGCGACCATAACGACAAATTAGTTGTTTTATTAACTTTAACAAAAACACATCAACTCCTAACCTGAAGTCGTTCATTTTGAATCCAATTATTCAAGTCTTTAATAAACTTGTAACATATGATTAAAAGCAAGATATTTTATCACCAGATATCTCTAGGTTTTGTAACTCAAAAGAACAAATGTCTTTATTAATCTCAGAAAAAAGATGACCACAATAATCATAAATAGAGACTCTTTAGTAGAGTAAATACTACATTTTACCACTTACTGTTTTCGGTTTGTTCATTGATTAATTTTACACGCTTTTGGAATAGTGACTTTTGTATTCGCTTTCTTTGCTTGTCTTTGCTCTAGGGAAATAGTCGCCCTAATTTCCTCTCGATTTTATTTTTTGCTGTGTCTGTTTCACTTTTGCTAGACGAACATTTCTCTATAGAAATGTACTATGAAGACATAGCATTTATAAAACAAGGACAAAAGAGTATGGGTACTTCCGGTTAGAATGTCGTCTCTTCCTGTTGCTATGAAATTAACGAGTCTAGAAAACATGTTATTAGGTACTTAGTTTCACCATTATAGGTCTAAATGTTTTGTGAATTATTAAGCTACGAGATGTACTTCACATACATAAATATTTAAATTGCAGATTTCGCGACAAAGTTAAAAATAATGTCAAAGCGTTAATAGAAAGTACGGTGATTAGAAAGAAACAAAGTAAACTTTTAAGAAAATTATGCAAATTTACTTCTCTTTTAAAATTATTTCCACAACTTGAAAATATTTTTGAAAACTTTAATATTTATTGTTAGGTAACATCACTGACCAATTACAGTACTTTTATTAATATTATATGTGAGACCGTGGTGACAACAATATTCAGTTTTGTTACGGAATTTGAATAACAGAATATTTTAACATCGGATGTACGCATGTATTAACAGGGGAAATAATATACATCTTTAATGATGTCTGTGTTTGTTATGTATATGTGTAAATATTTTGTTAACGACAACATGTCGTGTTGTGTTTGAATTTTCATTTCTATTATTCATTTTTCCATATTGATATTATTGTTTCGAAGTTTAAACTAATATTTTGTTATTCATTTAGGGTAACATTTTAGAATTTTCTTGAATTAAGTAGACCAATCATATGTTTGTTAATGAGTGCTGGTGACTTCGTGTCTCGACGTGTAGTCTCGTGCAAGAACGGACACGCGCGGATTGCTCTAGAGTTGTATGGAAATTGCAAGATTGTTCGAGAAGTAGGCCTATCGGTATAAAAGACGGTGACGCGAGATAGATTCAGTCATCAGTTTTATTCGAAGAGAAGAGAGAGATTCAGTCATCAGTTTTTATTCGAAAAAAGAAGATAGATTCAGTCATTAGTTTTATTCGAAGAATAAGAGTGAGATTCAGGCATCAGTTTTAGTTGTATGAGAAAGATTAAGTGTTTGCTGTGATTATTCAACTTGGATTTGTGATTGAAGTTAGATCTACGGAAGTTGTGATTTTATTTTGTCAATCTCTACGATACATCTGAATTACTGCTTGAGCTGAGAGACGGCGATTTCATTGAACTGTGAACTGTTTCGGAATTTCTTCGTGGGACCAAATTCACACCCTAGACTGGAATTTGAGACTTTAATTTTAGATCATTACATTAGATACAGGCCAGTACCGTTTTGTATTGTGATTTATTTTGAAGTTTGAAACTAATATTATTTTGTTTTGTAATTAATTTCGAATGTTGTAACTTAATATCTGTCATTGTTATCATATAATTTATGTTGTATCTGTTATATTTGTTAGTAGTTTAGTGTAATAAATTATACAAGCTGTTATCTGTGTTTTTCTGTTGCGTTTAATCTACGAAGAACTTAAAACATTAAAAAATACGTAACAGTGTTATACTAAGACGGGCAAATGTTTACTTCTGTTCATTTCAAAGGTATTTATTAACATACACTTTTAAATTCTAAATTCATTATACACATAATTTCTCTCAAAACACTGATTTGTTAAGCATTTTCCTAGATCATTTCTCTTAGAAAAACAAAAACAACAACACAGAGGAATGTATAAGTAGAAGTGGTGCTATTTTTTCTCTCTTAAGACGCACACGATATTGAGCACGTGCAAACAAACTCATGGAGTGACTGACTCTTTACAAAGAATTTCACGATTTTGAATTTTTCGCTAAAACATTTTTAGACGGGGCGTCTTCCTAAATCAATCTCATCAAATTTGTGACAAAGTCATTAATGTTACAAAAAGAATATCATAAACTCTACAAACAAATATTAAATTTCTATCTTGTTCGTTAGGTGGTTTGTAGAGATACGACCAATCATGAAAGGAAAAAATGTTCGTTTGGAGAACTTGCCATTGATACTTTTACTGAGAGGGTGAATACGGGGCATGACAAACAAGTTTATTTTACTCAAGTTCATTATGGAACAATAAACAGACGTTAGTGCAACTCACGTAGGTAAACAATAAGCTAATGACTAGAATTTGAGTTTAATTATACCATACACTTCTTTAACTGATTAAATAAATTGTTATGTATGCAAAGTAAGTTCAATATCAATGTTGTAACTTGAAGTGACTTTCGAAATATTTAGATTAGTGACTTTCTTACACCCGAAATATATCCGTTGGTCACAAAGCTGGTAACATTTTATTTATGACTGCAACTACACGCCACAAATTAAAATTACAGGACAATCAGAATTCGTATAATAAAGGAGTAAAGCCCATAATATGCCTTCATATTAGTTATAAGTGTGTCAGTTTAATACCGCTTCTCATGTGAGAGTTCTAACGCAGACAGCGATTCTGTTTACTGGTGTCCTTATTATAATATTATGGAACATCTATGCCTGAGTTTTAGAGTTTCATCTGATAAGTTTTTGAGGTTGATAAAAGCGAATATAACCAAAATCATTGTTACAGAAAAATCTTAATCAGTTCGTTGTTATGCAAATCAAGCATTTAATCATGAGCATGAGAGTTCTGTGGTAATGTGTTCACTTCGAAATTGATTCAGTCTGAATTTCCAGCTGTCAAACTGAATCCCAATCAGAAAATTAGAGACAGGCTTCATAATGTGAACACGATTACTAGATTATGCATTCCACTTAAACATTGTTTTAAACAGCTTGGTTTCAATAATATCAGAACACGTATACTAGATCATTGTGAGTCTTGGGCCACGTGGACATTAGCTTTTAAGACTAAGCATCTTAAAAGTTAGCTTCACAAAAATCGTTGGACTGGAATTAATATCAGTTATACATTGGAACACCAAAAATTAGCTATAGTTTCTTCTGCTGTTTGAAAGCTGAAAAAGCTTTTAACACGTGAACTTATGTTAACTTATATACTAGATTATTATTATTTGTACCGAGAAGTACACCAAGATAAGTGAAATAACTTTTTGGAATGGATATTTCTTCTTCCTAACGATAGCTTTTGTTTCATAGATGAAGACGTTGCTCTGAACTACTTTGAAATGTGGTTTCAGAGTCCGCCTTTGTCTTTAACAATTTGTTGTGCGAGTTTCTCCACCACAGAGAAAGTTGAAGATCCCATTCCTGGAAACGCGTCATATTGCTTACATCTGCTGTGACACATCATTGCATTAGCACAAACAATTTATTTATACAAAGTATGGAGACCAGCCATGCAGCTTGAAAATGCTAGCAACTATATACGCTCTGTGATTCACGAGAAATGGAACCTCGAATTCTGGAGTTGTAACTCCATAAACGTACTGCTGAACCATCATGGGGTCTATGCAATTTGACAGCGGGGAACCGTAAGAAAAGTAAAGTAGTTCATTTACTGATTTTTCACAAATAACGAGAATGGACAGCTTTTGTCAGTATTAATAACCTTGCTTTTGAACTCCAACTTTGAAAAGGGGGAACATAAGCGAGGTTTTGTTGGATATTTCATCACATCGGTAATAATAAATAAAATAATGCGCAGAAACAGATGTTTAAATTCATTTAACTATAGTTATTAATAGATAAAACAAATGAATTATCAAAGATCTAAGACGTATGTATATAACTAATATTAACTTTCGATGAAACCAATTAACCTACTCAGAACAAAACGAAAGGTCAAGATGAGAACAAGTATAGTTAATTAAAATATATCGTTCATGCTTTCTTACGTATAAGGATTAGAATGTCACTTGGATACTTTCAATGTTAACGGTACTTTCGGCCGTAAACCCAATAATATCTCAAGAACTTTGGCCAGACTGGGAGACTTATGTTACTCCTGAATAGATATAATAAGCTAAAAATACAAAAGAAACTTTTATATTAAAAGTATTATAATATTAATGAAAAACAAACTTTTAAAAAATCGTTAAAATTAGATATATACAGATAACAACTGCTGTATCAACCAACAAAATTCTATTATAACGCAAATAACCTGAATTAGAAATAACTAAAAGCCAATCTTCAGACACTTACAAAAGAAATATTTGTTTTATAAATCAATTTTTATGAAAGTCCCCCGTTAGCACAGCAATGAGTCTACGGATTTACAACGCTAAAATCAGGGGTTCGGTTTCCCTCTGTGGACTCGGCAGATAGCCCGATATGGCTTCGCTATAAGAAAAAAAAACACACACACACACCTTTTATGAAAAAAAAAAGTTCTTCAAATCTCCATAATACTAGAATGGACAGCAACAAAAAGAAAATTTGGAAATGTAATTCCACTAACTTTGACAGAAGGCTCGAGTATACAAGAAACATCTAAAAGTGAGACTTTAAGGGGATATGATTAGAATATTCGCAAATCTCAAATTCTCTTATAGCTTATACATCTCATACATTACAAATCGGTTCAAAGAAAACACTTTCTGTTGGGTTAGTAGGCTTTATAAACATCTACTAAACGAAAGCCTTCTATATAAAATGCCCTCTCCCCAGTGCCTTAGATATAAGAGTGAAGGCTAACGCTAAAACAGTGCTTCAATATCACGGTGGGTTCAGCATAGATAGCCTTGTGCGTAGAAGCTTCGTAGTTAGTTACAGACAGGCTTTCAAAGTTATAATGAGATCAGCATTTACGTAGCAACTTGTACATTAAATTCTAACTCTTACAAATATGTTATTTCTGTAAAACAAGTATGTGTTTGATATCGATCTAGATCTTAGGTATGAACAGCACGCACGTGTTATTTATATAGAGTTTTGATATCTGAATTCAATATGACAATTCCTGAGAGGGGATACTGGCACATTTTAAACTGTACTGTTACCAATGACTTCGTTTTTTAGAGTTGAGATTGCAAACAGAAATCGCTTTATTGTTCTTGTTCAGTTAACAGAAACGGTCTATGTCCAGTCTTCTCCGTTTTTCGCCTTCAGCGGCACAACGGTATGCCTGCTAACTTACAACTCTAGAAATCGTGTTTCCATATCGGTATTGGGCAGAGCGCAGGTTGCTTATTGTGTTGCTTTTTCCTTAATTACAAATAAATTATTATTTTTCGTCTCCTCGTCTCCTCAGATTGGGATCAGTAGAACAATGACATCTTACCTAAATGAGAATCGTTATACTGAACAAACTGGGAAGGTATTGATACAGAAGAAACTGATGCATATTGCATTATAACATTCTAAGTTATGCTTAAATCACGTGTTCGACAATTACGTAAATTTCGTCTTGAAGCTAAATTTATGTCCGAATGGTAGTGTGTAAACTATGCCACTTTTATTCTACGTTTACTTTACGTATGAAGGCGTGCCCTCTGATAGCTCTTTTTTTGTATATGTACAGTTAGAGTGTAAACTATTATTGGTTGAATTGGCACCACGAATTTTCAAAATAACGAAAGTTTTGAAAGACAAAAGTGTTTGGGCAAATTACATAAATTGTATTCGCTGTGAGATCTTCAGTATCACATAGGATGGGGGTAATATTCAAGACAGATTTTGGAAACGGACATCTAAAAGTGAGAAAAGACAAACACCCAGTTTTGAAGATGTTCGACACGCTTACAGTCTATTATAACTTCATTTTGAAAATTCAGTTTTGGTTAATTACTATACGCTCAAAAATACTTCAAAAGACTTGAACACTTTTGGCTGATTTAGCATACTTAGCATGAATGAACCATAATATATTTTGAGGTGCAATAAGGTGTCGTATGGTTTGGTGGTTAAGGTGCTCGATTCACACTCTAAGGCCCAGGAATCGAAGCTCAAAATGAACATAATCACCCTTTCAGTCATAGTGGCATTACAGTTTTATTGTTACTTTCACTGTTCGTTGATAAAAGAGCAGTACAAAAATTCGCGGTGTGTGTGTGCTGCTGGCTGGTTGCCTTCTTTCTTATTGGTATATTTACGGACCTACTATTCTAGAAGCGGGATTTCGATACCCGTGATGGGCAGAGCTCAGAAAGATTATTGTGTAGCTTTGTGCTAAACTACAAACTCTCTTGTCGGCAGTTAAAAATTAGGGTAGAAGTAGGTAGGTTAGTAGTTTTGCCATATCTAAAATTTAAAAAATTTCACATACTTTCTTATTTTTCCATTGATATAACCTATTGATACTAACACCAAACTGTGTATTCGATGCGAAAATATTTATCTTTATTAATTTAACCTCGAAAGTAGCCTCAGCTTGCACATAATCCTCTTCATTCTACATAGTATTACTATAGCGCAATTAAATAAAGGATATGACAAGAAATAGCCCCCAGTGGCTCAGCGGTATGTCTGCGGACTTACACGCTAAAATCCGGGTTTCGATACCCGTGGTGGGCAGAGCACAGATAGCCCATTGTGTAGCTTTGTGCTTAATTCAAAATAATAAAAATGACAAGAAATAATAGGCTTCAAAACAGAAAGCAAGTGTTAAGGTTGGATTTCTTTCATGCTTCGAATTCTCCTTGAAAATGTATGGGAAAAGTGTATAATTATTAAGCCTAGTTTTTACTCTCTGGTTCTTTGCGAGAAAACATCTCTAAACATGTCATGCTTTGAAATAAATTATGGCCATTTTGCTTTCTATCTCAAAATGAAAATGCATCCGTTAGGCTAACTAGTTTTTAAAATTAATTCGGTAAGTGACCCAACAAGATATAAGAAACCGTTGAATTCATATAAAGCCAAAAAATAAACAGAAAATTACAGACATTGAAAAGCCACATCATTCTTCTTACATTTATTATCTGTAAAAGTTCTACAACTTAACTCATAGATAAAATTCATTCCGTTTCTACTTGTAGCATTCATCTTCTACATTATTTTTGTTGTTTCATAGATTCTCTACACGTTCCTTCATGTGAACTTTCAAAAGAAAAGTTTAAGTTTCTCCGAAAATAACTTTCATCGATTTTATTGTTGTTTTAAAAAAGGCACAAAGCTACACAATGGGCTATCTGTGCTCTGCCCACCACGAGTATCTAAACCCGGATTTTAGCGTGTAAATCCGCAGACATACCGCTGAGCTACTGGGGGGCTCATCGATTTTGACAATTGCAACATCATAAATTGTCTTACGATACTACAAGAACAACAACAATTTTTGTATTTCAGTGGATGCAAGAAAAATGTAAAAAAAAAAAGCTAAATTACACACAGTGTTTTTTCCCGGGAGCAGATTTTTGACGATTATAAATATATTTGTTTGTTTTTGAATTTCGCGCAAAGATACACGAGAGTTACCTGTGCTAGCCATTTCTAATTTAGCAATGTAAGACTAGAGAGAAGGCAGCTAGTCATCATCATCCATCGCCAACTCCTGGGCTATTCTTTTACCCACGAATAATTGGATTGACTGTAACATAATATGACGCCTCCATGGCTGAAAGGGCAAGCTATCGAGGGCTATCTGTGCTAGCCGTCCCTAATTTAGCACTGTAAGACTAGAGGGAAGGCAGCTAGTCATCACAACCCACTGCCAACTCTTTGGCTACTCTTAAACCAACGAATAGTGGGATTGGCTGTTACATTATAACGCCCCCATGGCTGAAAGGGCGAGCATGTTTGGCGTGACGGGGATGCGAACCCGCAACCATCAGATTACGAGTCGCACGCCTTAATACGCTTGGCCATGCCGGGCGGCTGAAACTCAAGTTTCGATAATTGAGTTGAGCACAGTAGACGTAGTTTTGTGCGTCAAAATAAACAAACAACTTTTAATCTTGATTATTACTTTATTCAAGGAACCAGGAAATGCACCAGGTTTCATAGCAGTGACTCTTGGGATCAGATTGGTTTTGTTTCGAATTTCGCGCAAAGCTACACAAGGGCTATTTGCGCTAGCCGTCCCTAATTTAGCAGTGCAAGACTAAAGGGAAGGCAGCTAGAAATTACCGCCTACCACCAACTCTTGAGTTACCCTTTCACCAACGAATAGTGGGATTAACCGTCACATTATAACGCCCCCACAGCTGAAAGGACGAGAATGTTTGGTGTGATTGAGATTCGAACCCGTGACTCTCAGCTTGCAAGTCGAGCACCACAGCTACCTGGTCATGCCAGGCCAGCTTTCCCTTTGAAGAAGAGGCAATTGGTCCAGAGTTTCGGAAGATGATAGTGTCCTCAATACTGTGTGTGACCTGTACTTTGTGACTTCCTACGAAGAACACTGATGGCCTCTTTTTTTTTTTCAAAATATGTTTCCCCTACATATAGATTATTTTACAATCTCAATATCTGGGTATTCTTCCTCAGAAAGGCTGTGATATTTTACTACAGCCACGAAAGTAATACCGTGGCAGCAGTGTATGGTTGGTTTGTTTATTGCTAACCACACCATGAACTATCTGTGCTGTATCCACCATGGGTATTGGAATCAGGTATTTGTGTTACAAGTGTTCAGACGTACCGCTGAGCCAATGGGAGGTCCAAAGGGTCGGAATTTCGTCGTAAACCGAATGCATAAGCGCTGAAGTTAATGCCTGTGGCACCACGCCAACAGATTAGCATATACAAATCGTTATTATAATCATGGAAAGCGACTTTAACACTCTATATAGAAGTTAATACTATAAGATATCTCTGTCCAAGCTCAGAGAACTGTTATCTTCATCATAAACTATAGAACTTGTTTATGATTTCCAAGTGTAGATGTTATATTCAATAGGTTAAAATTTGTATTGCATCACAACATGTAGAATTCTATTTTAATACATACCTTAGTGTTGTACATCATAGATTATAATGTTGTAAAATCATACAGGTTAGGTTTCCGATAACCAGAAAGTTATTATATATGCTCTTCCCACTACAAAACCAAGTTTTTTTAATATAGTAAACCTGTAGACTTACTGTTGAACCATTAAAGAGTATACAATGTAAGGTTTCCAGGATAGCGTGACTTGAACGATTTTTCAAAGTTTTTATTATTTTTTTTTATCTTCGACCAACATAAGTTGGTCACAATTTATTCCTAAACATATACATAACAATTCGTTTTTAAATTAGAAAAGTTGAATGGATTAATAACGAAGGCGGGCATTCGTTAGCGTCACCATTTCAGCGATTCTTTTGGATATCCGATATCACAGCTTACTAACTAATTAAGTGGCTGCATACCACTAAAACGGAAGTACAACCAAAACATGTTATTATTTAAATATAAATATTTTTTTTCATTTTATATACATATTTTGTTTTTTGTAAAACACCTCACACCTGTGCCTGCCCAAGAACCAGTGATTGAGAAACTCTAATAAAGTTTGCTTTGTTGTGAATTTCGCTTAAAACTACACTTTAGTAGTGTAAAACTAGAGGGAAGGCAACTAGTCATCGCCGTCCGCCGCCAGTTCTTGGGCTACTCTTTTACCAACGAATAGTGGGATTGACACGTATTATAACACGTCCCCGGCTAAAAGGACGAGGATATTTGGTGTGATGGGGATTTAATCCCGCGACGCTCAGATTACGATTCGAGTACCTTAACTACCTGGCCATGTACTCTAATAAAGTTAATATATTTAGACGAAAATATAAAACAAAAAGTTCCGTATGTCAACATGACATATTTTTATGTCGGTTTAAGGAAACATGTATAGGTCTTCCGTTGTAATGATGCATGCAAAAAACATTACTTTTGACTTCTGTCAAAGAGTATTCGATGTTGATATAATAGAACTGACACATAATGCTTAAATTATGTATTTTGGATACTTGTTTTGTTTTTATATTAATAATGTAGGTAAATTAGTATGTACAATTGTACATTGTTTTGTTTATGTAGGTTCCGGTGAGAAGGCCAAAAGAAAAATGTAATACCTTAAAAAAAATCCATGCATAATTACACATATTTATGGTGTTATTGCTTGCTTGTTGTTAAGCATAAAGACATAAAAGGGGGTACCAGTGCTGTGTCCACTACGAGTATCGAAACTCGGTTTTAAGTTGTATAAATCTTCAGACTTTCTGCTGAACCATCAAATTCGGTTTTCAGTATTATAAATCCTCAGACTTTCTACTGAACCATCAGGGGAAGATAAAGTATTTGTGTTTTTCTTATAGCAAAGCCACATCGGGCTATCTGCTCAACCCATCGAGGGGAATCGAACCGCTGATTTTAGCGTTGTAAATCCGGTGACATACCGCTGTACTTGCGGGGTCAGGGAACATAAAGATGTATCGTTCGCTGAAGATTATGTGTGTGTAATACTTTCTTAGTTGTATTTTATAACATTAAATTATAGTATTTGTAATTTTTAAAACAACTAGCTCTGGTCGAATTTTCTATTAAAGAGCAACAGTATACATTAATTTAAAACTATTTTAATTTAATCTTAAGATTTCTACTTTCTTTAGGTTTCTCAAGAAAGAAATAATAACTTTATTTTCTACGTTGATAATAGAATATGAAATTTTTATGATGTCATTCAGTAATATGACTGTCAATCCCAATATTAAATTAGAGTAGACCAAGAGTTGGGGACGAGTAGTATTGTCTATTTACGTATCGTCTGGCCTATTTATTCGAAATGATGGACAACTAGCTTAGATAAAACTCGAGCAGTTTTGTGCGCAATTTATCAGATAAACAACAAAAAAAATTGTTTATTCCCTAAGGGTAAGACATAATCATTGTGAATCCAATGATTCATGGTTGGGTTCGCGTACTCTTGCTATAAATATATGTTCCTATATTTGGGGCCAGTGTTACGTTAGAAGATTGGCAGAGGAATCCCAAGCAGGAGAAGTCCAAGAGTTGGTAGTGGCTATTAATGGATATAATTTTCTATCGTATTGTCTAAAAGTTGAAAATTATGGATAGCTATGCGCAATTAGCACTTGTGTCGCTTTGCACAAAAATTCAGAAATGTGTAAACAAATAATTACTTCCTTTCTTCGTCGACAAATGCTTTTATAAAAATATAGTCGAAGGTGGTAAAGACGTTTGTAACTTTAAGTGTACTACGTTCACTTTAAGCAGCTAACACCAAGAGCTAAGGGTACAAATATTAAACATCTATAATTGTGAGAAAGAGATTGAGGTGGTCTGTTATAAAAAAAAAATCACGGTTCTACATTAAGTGAACAATAAAGAAATGTATCAGATAAGATGTAATTGTGAATGGGTTTTTTTAAATACTGACTTTGGATGTGATAATGAATGTTGTATTGCGTGGCATACTATCTGTGTGCGTTTCATTTGTGTTCCCATTCTATTTAACTCAATAATTCTGAAGTAAATGCGTCGCGACAGTCAGTACAAATTCATCAGAACTGTACGCATAGTAAATTGTACTGTATAACGTACAAAAAACTAACAAAGATTCGATGGAAGGGCTGGAGAAATACGAAAGCACATCAGATGTCACCAAAAAACCAACAAAGATGTTATCAAACTATTCAGGGTCGCCAAAATTGACAAGGGCCTAAGCAATAGTGTCATCATGTGGTCATTAAAAGTTTGACAAGTTAATCCTTTCCCTGAATGTGAGTACATGAAATGCACGTAAAATGCTTAGGGCTTACAGCACAGTTGTGATAGATTTTATAACTTGTTTACAAAAATCCACTGAAGTTAATCCCACGTCTGTATAACGTGTCATTCAGGTTGATTATTTCATTTATATCAAAATTTACATTTACACAGCAATATGCAAAGTAAATGATTGTAAAATTTGTAGTTTGTCCTAAAACGTAAAAGTTACAGCTTCGCATGAACAAAAAACAACAGCTTTTGAGTTTAATGACGCTCACCTTGATAGAAAATGACGTAATTGCGATATTAGATATCATTAGTGTAAATACAAACGACTACAAAATAACAGATGGAAAGGCTCTATTGCCCTAGTATCTATGTGATAAGTGTGCAATAGGTATGACAACCGCCATATACGCAAGGTTTATATGGTCAATCAATCTTTAAATACGATTTCTATTTATTGAAATATATACTTTTAGAAGTGTCACTTACAACAACTATGTATGTCCATTGGGCCACTCATGGCAATTAGAAATAATTAAAAACTTACGATTTAAAGTTTTGACTAATTTGTAAATGCCTAATACACAAAGAAATAAGACTTAGAACACTAGAATTATGGTTTCAATACCTGTGGTGGGCAGAGAGCACAGAGAGCTCATTGTGTTGATTTGTGCCTAACTTCAAACAAACCAGATTAAACCACAAAAAAATAAAAACAATGTATGGTAGCTTGTAAAACATATAAATTAAATGATAATTTTTTGTGCTTTAAAAAAACGATTAATGTGCAAAAACAAATATAAAGGTTCATGAAGAAATATGTAAAACGAATCTAAAATCTTAAAATATTACTTCTTATGAAGGCCTACCGTCCAAGAGAGTTTTGATAATCAAATTACTTTAATTGAATTGAGATAATATTAATAATATCACTAAGTAACAAGTGATTATTCGAACATTATAACACACTAAAGTGGTGCCTTTGTGAGCTTAGCGTGGCTCTTGTCTGTGTTACTAGTTTACACATATTCTTGATAGTTTGATGATAAGTCTGATGGCTCATAACTTTAAAAACCTTATTTACATAGTTGGCAGGGTACACGAACATACAAACTTTTCTCCTCGTGTGTGTAGCGTTAAGCCACTTTTTGCAGGAACACTTTTTAAGTGTTCGATAAGAAACTGTGGAATTCGAAATTGTTAATTATCTTTCAGGACAACTTGATTAAGCGTTTAATTTAATTACTGAGTTAAATGCATGTCAACAAAACACCTAAGTCAAATAAACCACTATAAGGTGGTATTTTTACTTGTTTTCTTAACTGTGAATTTCTGTATTCTCCAATGTGTTCCCAACTGTCTGTAATCAGTGGAGGTGAAAATGAAACCAATAGGTAAATGAATTTTGCGGGTTCATTAATTGTCTATGGTTTTTGCTTTCAACTCAAATGTTTGAAAACGTGATGTCTTGTAAATATGACTTTATGAAACTTGGACGTGCCCAAAACTCGCGCGTTTTGAAGGATAACCATGTAATAAGCTAGAGAATGTGTTTAAAATACCCTTGTGAGCTCTTAGAATGTACATGCTACTAGAAACCGTGATGTTAGAACTTTCGTATTTTAGAAAATATACTTTCAGAACTTTTAAACAACATCCATTATCTCCACAGATATATATTTCCAATTTTAAAAACATCACGCATCATGTTTTGTTGTTAAATTTTGAAAATATCACGCAGCTTCTTGTATTATATATAGATACTAGCCGGAGTACTCGTCTCCCAGACAGAAGGTATGTAAATTTATGATTAAATACATGTTATCTTAGGACATCAGAAGTTGCTTCTTTTATATGTAATTTCATGAAACGCAAAAACAGCTAAAGAAACAGAAAACACAAAATATAAGCCCACAAGTTTGCGCGTATCTCCCCACGAATACAACAAACCTTCATGTCACGTTTGATGAAGATCTCCATCAACAGGAGACGAGGTTGTGGTAAAAAAACGCAAACCATAAAATGTAAAACTGAAAATGTGTATGTACCCGTCATGGATCTAATGAGTCTCCATTTCAGTTTTGGCGAAGATCCATCCACACCCTGCGAAATAGTTATATTTGCATACAACACACAGTACAATTATGTTTATATAGATTTGAGTCTCGTAAACCTCATGCAATTTTTTTTGTTTTTGATATTACATAAATTCGCAGGAAACTTGAACATGTTCTTTTAATTGGAGATCTGGGAACATTTAATATTCCTTATTTAGGAGAGATTTGATATTTCAATTTCCACACTAGAACTGCATTAGGTATTTGAGTTTCAAAACGAAATTAATGAGGAAAGATCCTTTACTTCAGAAAAACTTTATATTATTAGAATTTTTATTTTTTCTTTCTAATATGTGCTATTATTTTCCTTAAAAATCTAGTTTGCGAAAACTATAGAAACAGCGCGTTTTTAGAATATAATTTGATTAATGTTTTAGATACTTCAAAGCTCAAAACTACAAAACTACATCGAGTGTTAATTGATCAACAACGTAAACCTGAGGCAACTCAGAGCAAGACTTTTGATTACTTCATGAAAAACAAAAACAAATTCAAATATTTGAAAATAAATTATACAAAAATGACTAACCTTGTATCAAAACCATTTGATTGCGTCATAAATTATTATCAGGTTGATAATTTTCAGAAAATAATAACCCTGGTGGTCTTCTGTTTCAAAATTTCAATACTTCTCAACGTATATTATAAAAAAATCTAGAAACTAGTAGTTAAACAAACTTAAAACACAATTGTTCTCATAATAGACGAGATTAAAAATAAGCTGTTATATAGAATATTTGATTTTTTAGAGAAAAACAAATTGTTTTACACAAATATAGCTTTTATTTAATTTCGTACTTTTCTTACGAAGTTCACCTGTTTTTAATTAACGACATTATTGCCTTAAAACGCTATGTAAACACACATTCGCGAACTTACGTACTGGGTCTTTTTAGCTCAGAATTGAGGACGAAAGAAACTAAACCTGTTCTGATATGCTGCGTTTCTATTCGTAAGAAGCAAAAAGATCCAATATTTAAGTGCCAAAACGCTAAAAAATTCTGTTTGTGGTATCTTTTAGTTCAACTTCGTTGTTCAGCGAATAATATAATTGTTAATTCTTTGTGTATGGTGAAATTACGATGAAACAAAATTCGTTGAAAAGTAGTATGATGATCAAAAGAGTCTGAGCAAGCACCACAACTAAACCTCCTGTTATCGTGACAAAACTTTCGTTAAGCTGTTTTTACTTAACAGTCCTTTATTAGCAAAATTCATATCCTAATTTGGAATGAGCTCAGGATTTTCAGCGATTGCTTGTGCTTAATAATATAACTGTTTCGTTATCAAGACTATTTTGGACACCATCAACTTTATTGTAGGGTGTAGGTTTGATGACAAGTTTCTGATGTATTTCAGGTGATTCAAGGATTTTACGTGTTGCGTCATACAACTTTATTTTTGCATTTAACACATATTTCACTGCAGTTATTTTCTTCCTTCGAACTTCACTTCTTTTTTTATACACAAAACAAAATATTTTAGTACGATTAAAAAAATGCTAATATCAAATTATGACTGTATAAAATTTGTTCTTGGAAATATGTGAGCCATAATTCTGATTTATGTAATATTGTCTCTTTTTTTGCCTTATCTTTAGTGTTAAGTTCAATGCACGTCAAACCCTTCAGAATTATAAAAATTATAAATATAAATGTATAAATTATATACATGCATCTACATTTTCAGCGTTTTGTAAGGTTACATGTACACCAAAAACTTCATTACTAACACAGTACATCTAACACTTCAGTGTTATGCCAGATTATACACACGACAAACACTTCATTACTATACGTTCACCTAACATTTCAATGTCGTGTTAGATACACACAAACTCTTCAGTGTTATGTTTAGATGCACACTAAATACTTCAATGTTGTATTATATGTATACCACAAACTTTAGTGTTAATCCGTGATGACGAGAAAACCCACTTGAAGAGACAAATATATATGTAAAAACGACTGGTATGAATATAGAACGCACTATGTAGAGGAGCGAACAACATTTTGACCTTCGTTTGTGAACCTGACGATGACATAGAGTTTTCTCCATTCATACCAGTTGTTTCTACATATATGCTTTAGTGTTAAGTTAGATATGCACCAAATCTTTCATGGTTGTGTTATATGTACACCAAACACTTCAATCATATCTTAAGAGTGCATCAAACACTTTAGTATGATGCTTGGATAACGTTAACCTATATGTAGTATACACCCATTTTCATATTCGTAACGCAAATTAGAGTTCTAAAACTATTTTATTGAAAATAAACGACCATTAACAGAACTCTTGGACATTAGGTTAAGTTTTTTGTAAGTTCAACGTTTCGATTTGTGCCTTTATTAAGAACATCATCTTAGTACACATACGTATAGTGTATAACGGTACAGTCTTAAGAGTTAAAACAGAGCAAGTTGTTCGAGTATATAGATTAAAACTGAAAAAGAATAACATTATATATAGCGAGTAAAAAATCGTCTGTGTTCTTTCTTCTTATGAAATAAGTCGAAGTTAACAGATTAATCTTTAGAAATATATAGCTATCGACTGTATCTTAAGATGTCATTGATAATAGCAATGCGAAAGGAAACTTAACCTATAACCTTCAAAACTTAGTGGTCGTTTACTTTCAATAAGCTCTGTATGCTTTACCTGACGTGATCAATAAATATTTTTAACACCTTTGAAGTCGATCAAAACTAAATCTTTTTTACAGCGAGAAAAGAACGTCGTTTCGAGTTAGAAGTTGTGTTTTTTATTAATAGGGTAGGTAGGTGATACAGGTTAAAACGTCTTGATCTAAGCCAGGCGTGAGCCGATAAAGTAGGACGGTGAAACATTATTGATTGCTGTTCATTTAAAAAACATAATGTCACAATACAATTCTTCTAAATAAAGCAAAATGGCAACACAATGTTAATCAGCATTTTCCGAAGAAGAGAGGTTACTTAATATTTATTATTAGCCATTTAACCATCATTCACAGATATAAAAAAAACGCAATACAATATAAATTACAAAATAAACAAATTTAATATAATAGAAATAAAAATCGGAAGTGAAACAAAGATAAAAAAAGAGAAATGTTTGAAAAAATGAACTTGAAAGGTTAAAGGTCAATTTATGCTCATTTTCCCAACTGTTTTGTTTATTTTAACAATTAATTATCTACGTCTTGATTCGTAATTAATATTCTTCTCCAGTGGATTTTTCAAGAATTCCTGCTTCGTGGCCCGTGGTCACAAAAACGCACTCCGCACTTTAAGGTTGTAAGTACGCTATAAGAGTAACAATCAATTATTAATAATTGACTAGAGAGAGTAGCCGACAAGTTGGAGGCAGTGGGTTCACCAGTCAGAGTGTGTTTCTTTTAACCTATAAGTTCAAAATTCGGGTAATTTATGTGAATAAAATTTCTTGTTTAAATAGATACCTTTGCGTAAAAATCCTAAAGCAAACAAATGAAGGGAAATCTCATTTTCTCTAGTTAAGTAACAGTAGCCAGGATTAGTTTGAAATATCATTTCAGCTTTGAAGTGTGTGTGTGTTTTCTTACAGCAAAGCTACTTTGGGATATTTACTATGTCCACTGAGGAGAATCGAACCCCTGATTTTTAGCGTTGTAAATCTGTAGACTTACCGCCGTCCCAGCGAAAAATCAACTTTATAGACATTTAACGGTTTTGCACAGTTTAATGTTCTTTAAACTGAAAATAATTTTCATCGATGCGTCATTGGAAAATCATCAATTTTATTATTATTAATAATATTTTTTTGTGTAATGAATTAAATTGCTATTGAATATTTAGTGAGCTCCAAAAAATTGTCAACCTCACAGGGAATTTCGTCATTTTAACTTACGACAAAACATTTTTACAAGAGTATCCTCAAGATAAATCACAATCATTGAATCATTATTAATTTAAATAATTTTAACAATGTCCATAATATGTGATCAATTTTCAACACTAAGAAATAATCGGTAAGCACCTTATAATTTCTATAACAACAATTTCTGTTATCCTCTTCTAAATGGTCAATGGTTTAATATAACCTTATTTCGTCCACGGTTAATTATCCAAATACGAACTTTAAGAAACATACATACAGAAATACGAACTTTTACTTAAAACGCTGATGCTTTTCAGAGTGTACTTTCCAATTTTTTGTAATTTCTTCTAGAACTTAAGCTTTTTCTATATAGTTTGAGTAGACACATTGCACTAGTAAGAGACTGGAGAGTTTCCTAGAAATAAACTTTATTTACTTTTTACTTGCTAGTATTTCGTTTCTTTGTTTATATATACATATAAGTGTATGGGTGTGTGTTTTATAGGGCAAAAACGTTTCCATTTCTAAGTTACATCAAGTGTAATAGTTTTAGAGCCGCAAATTCGAATTCCTGTCACCCCAAACATGCACGTCCCGTTTAGCCGTGGAGTGTTATAACGAAACGGTCAATCCCGCAGGTCGTTGATAAAAAGAGTAGCCCAAGAACTGGCGGAGGTTTGATGATGATTAACTACCTTCCCTTTAGTTTTTGAGTGCTAAATTAGGGACGGCTAGCGCAGATAGCCATCGTATATTTGTGCCTAAAATTCAAACATTCATACTCATGGGTTTGTTATTTTTAACATCTAGTGTTAAGGATAGTTTAGTGTTTCAGGCTAAAAAATTCACTTAGTAAGTGGTTCAATCATAGCCTCGTACCTGAGCAACGCGGAACACTTATATATAGGTTTTTTGGGGGGGGTGTTTCGATTTTTGTTTAAAAATCTTCTTTATACTTTTTTTTTTTCTGCATGATCGCAACTGCTCCTGAAAGTGGTAAAGTTTGTTTGAAAATTAATTTTATAATTATTTTTGGAGTATATGTAAATTATAATTTTTTCTCTCCATGATAAAACGTACAAAATAATTAGTGTGAAGAGAGAGAAAGTAAACTCACAGCTGTATCGATGTTCTTTCTTTATATATTGTCTTTAGTAACCTTTTTTATCTTCATGACAACAAATATTTAATCAAATATTGTCATAGTAAGTTCCATCACTACGATAATAAACTGAATTATATTAAAAAAATTATTTCTTAGTTAATAACTAGAAGAGATAAACCATATTACTGATTACGTGTTTTTGAATAGCTACGCTACAGTAAACAGTTAAGTAAATACATCTCAGAGTTAACCGAAAAACACTAAGAAGAAATTTTCTAACCTGATCGTTTAACTGAAGTGTACATCTTTGTTAGCTAACTTTCTAATAAATTTTGTGTATTTTCCTCTGGAAACCACATAAGGGTATTAGTTGAGTCCACCAAGGGGAATCAAACCCTTGATTTTATCGTTGTAATTACGAAGATTTTTCTTTATTCCATCAGAGATCATCTAATAAATACAGAAATAAAAATTGTTAACATTTCGCTGTAATGCGCATGCTCAAAATTTCAAAAGTAATCATGTCCTGTTGTATTTTTTTCAGGCAGTAAATCTTACTATTTGAACGTCTCTCTAATCAGTGTGTGTTGGAACGAGAATAATTATAATTTATATTTTTAAAAGTGTAATAGTAACTTCAGTAAGTAAATAACTATTGATCAAAAAGACGAAAATGGAAGTCCTCGACATGTGCAATGTATCTTGTAGCGTAGAGAACTTTAACCTTCACTGAAATTCGTTCAACAGACTCTTCTATGGCTGATGATATTATTTACATTAGATCTTGAGAAAGAAAACACGATATTTGTTAAAAAGAGTTGTAAGTATATGGAAAAGATCGTGTTCCTTTTTTACACAATTAGTGGATGAAATATAGATTCCAGGTTTTATCAGATTTAGGATCTGAGATGAGGTAATTATTTTAAGCATTTAAAGAATTTGTGTTTGAAACCTCTAGTTTCAACCGCCTAAAATAAAGATGAGTGTTATTTGGAGTTTTTTATGACGTTCAGATGAAATGTAATTAAACCTATACTTTCATTTGTTTCTACATTGTTATTTATTTAATAGGTGAATATATTATTCCCCTTCATTATAAACTAATTGAATCACGATATGAATTTTTAATTCTGTTGATTATTAAGTTTGATGTTTAGTTACATTTAAAATTATTGTTTCATTTACTTTACCTTATTGTTCATCCTTTTCATTGTTTATTTACCATTCTTACTGTTTCATAATATTTAATTTCAAAGTAATTATATTTTAAATGCTATTTTTTATTTCTTGTTGAAACCAAGAATCGTTAACAATGGTATTATTTTTACTAAAGAATAAATGAAAAATTAAGTTTGAGAATCTTTGTAAAAAATACTACGTTTCACTATAGGTGTGTGTGTTTTCTTATAGCAAAGCCACATCGGGTTATCTGCTGAGTCCCCTGAAAGCAATCGAACCTCTGATTTTAAGGTTGTAAATTTATAGACTTACCAATATACCAGCGGAGGACTTTACTATAAGTTCGTCTTCGTTCATAAAGAGCAAACTTCGTGATGATGTAAGTAAACTTAGCGAAACGGGAAAGGTGATATTTTCTGAAGACCTTTAAACATAATTATTTGTTTATTCATAAGCAAAAAAAAAAAAAAAAAATTCGATTGACAAGTTCTTCACATAAATTATAATGTACCTTAATCATGTAACAGGTGACTGTATAATAAATAATTTGTTTGTTTGTAATTAAGCATAAATTTACCCAATAGGATATCTGTGCTCTGCCCACTACAGATTGTTTGTTTGTTTCTTTGTTTTGAATTTCGCGCAAAGTTACTCGAGGGCTATCTGCGCTAGCCGTCCCTAATTTAGCAGTGTAAGACTAGAGATAAGGCAGCTAGTCATCACCACCCACCGCCGCCAACTCTTGGGGTACTCTTTCACAAACGAATAGTGGAATTGAATGTAACATTATAACACCCCCACGGCTGAAATGGTGAGCATTGGTGCGACCCTCGGATTACGAGTCGAACGCCTTAACACCACAGATATCGGAACCCGCTTTCCAGCGTTCAATTCCGCAGACATACAGCTGTGCCGCTGGTGGGGGTATAATAAGCAGTGCATGGAGAAAAAAAGACACTAAGAGTGAAATATATGGATCATATTTTTCTTCTTGTCTCCAGATATTAATGTTTTAACACTAATTAAATATATTTTATACAATGTACCTTAACGCTGTTTAATTCAATAAAGGAGAAGTGTTTAACAGAGGCAAAATTCCTCTAGAAATATATATGTCATTGTAATACTTATTTTTATATGTTTTGCTGTCAATCAATATCGAAGTAATAAATGATATTATATTCAGATTAATAACTAAGCTATAAACTAGAGCTTGGGAAGGTGGACTAGCTGAAAGGAAACCTGAAAACGGTGTTAGAAATATGTTAGTGAGTGGATAACAGATTTTAAGCACCTCACTTTGCAGCAAACCACTTTTCAACGATACCCTTTGTTCAATACCAAAACTCAGAATCACCCCAGCTGGGTTCATATATTGTTGGTTTCGACGCTATTTATGCCAGCAGTTTGCGAGCCAGCAAATCCATCGCTTTATTCTCACCAAGCTAACAAAATACGAGAGTGATGAGGTATCACAATGAGCTTGGAAATACACTTGCAAATAAAAGTTGTGTATATAAGTGAGAGGAATAAATACAAGATTATTTAAACAGTACATAACAGTTTTGTAATTGAAAAACATCTTGCACTGTATTGATTCTATTTCACCTCTTATTAGGTCTTTAGTTTCGTTCTCTAGCTTGTGGCTAAGAACTCGGTTTTTAACATGTTATTAGTTCTCTAGTTTCTACCACATGCCATCCTCTTAAATTAATGTGTGAAGTAGTCATGTTTTATTGCTAACCCTGACTAGGGTTTCAAATCTGTTTGAATTTGCAGGGATTACTACATACCTTATTGGAATAGCTGGACAGTTCTAAACCACGGATCTCAAAAACAAAAGAGAGCGCATGGATCAAAAGTTTACCACTAATGATAAACACTTAAACAGATGTTCGTAACGATTTGGAACTTGGGTATATATTAGGTTTAGCCTGGTTTATATAGTGACAACAGCGCCGTTAATGTCAGGGTAGTGGAACATGAAGAACACTAAAACTAGCCGACTATATTTGTGTGTTTGTTTTGGAACACAAAGCTGCATAATTGATTCTCTGCTCTGCGTCAACCATAGGTATCGAATTCTGTATTTAAGCGTTATAACCATTGAGGCTTACCGATAAGCAACTGGGGGTAGAGGAGTAACATTCTGTGAATAACGTTTATTGGTGCATAAAGACTTTCTATTCTATCGTAAACGACTTCACTGAGGTTGCTGTGGTAACGTTCTCTGAAAATGATCTATATAGATATCGCTTTTATATATTATGCTGATAATTGTAACGTTGCTCTGACATTGTTGGTACAAGCATTTTACAGTTTAAACCTATTCGAGAGAACTTAATATTTAACTATGTAAAATACGTTTGCTTATTTATGTTACAGTTTAGGAAATATCATTGCTAAATACGAAGATAATTCTGTTCCAAAACAGTGCTACTGTACTTCGTATTATTGAAACGTTTTTTCACGTTATAATTTTCGCAAAGCTACACGAGGGCTACCTGCTCTACTAGTCCTAATTTTTGTAGTCGTAGACTAGAAGGAAAGCAATTACTGAACGTCGCCAACCGCCAGTTCTAAGGCATGACACGAGTAATCGAATACTTAAATTGTCGAAAGTAAACTTATTAAAAACTTCTGAGATGTTTTACTTCACTATTTTTATCTCTTGGCTCACTTCACTCTCAACATGACTTATTACAGGTATTTATGATGGCATTCTCAGTACTTAATAAAAAATATCCTGCCTCACAGTCACGGAAAAAAGCTTAAATTCGTAGACGTTTCATATTAACAGTAATGGAACAGTATATTACATACCGTAACACGTTATCGACCTCACAATCCTAAATAGCTTTTAGCAAAACCTCATTCTTTATTTAACGTTTGTAATCAAAATACACGAAACTGTAGAAATAAAAAAACAAACACTTCCATGTTTTATAAGTGATTTCATAACTTAGTAAATTTGTAATTTTACTTTACATGAAATATGGTACTTTCAAAGGTCCTACCCTCATAATTTGTAGTTGTCATGAGACGTTGGTGTCACGTTTATTATGTTTTAAACATTATTTATTTTGTTCCTTAGTATTGTTTTACTAAAACGAGCGTATTATAATACTTTGCAACAAATGGCTTATCCAAGCGATGCCTCCCCTTTCAGCCTTATGAGCTCTTTACCGATTGAAACGTGTAGTTGACAATGGTTACGGTGGAACATAGTACGGATGAAGGAAGGCCTTAGAACCGGTGTTGCTGTAGTAACCCCACTTTTACATACATCACTTAAATAGCAACTGTATTAATTTACTAAGGATGCGCCCACGGTCTCCCACCCTAGATTGAACTGACTTCGACAACACCAAAGTTGTTTTAAATAACTCCCTACACTTTAAAATCTCTCATTGTAAAATTTGCATGTTTAGTCAGCCCCCCCACTTTGCAACTCCTTTCTACGCACAGCCCCTCAATGGCACAGCGGAATGTATGCTCACTTACAACGCTAGAAACCCAGTTTCGATACCCGTGGTGGACAGAGCACAGATAGTCCATTTTGTAGCTTTGTGTTTGATTATAAACAAACAAAACCTTTCCTACACAACTGTTGAAATACTAAATATAATACACTCTTTTTCTTCTTGGGGCTAAATATAGCATGTGGTTTAAGAAATATAATCCTGATATTATTGTCTTATGATAAATATAATTTTGATTACAATAATAGCTGGCAACTTGGAAAGGAAGTTCCCACTGTATCAATTTGTATCTCAGAATAGCTAATATGGGTAATTAACACTTTTATTGATAAACAGAGAACAACATCTCGACCATCCTTGGACATCTTTAGGTTAACCAGTTGTTCTGAGATACATTTTTACTTCAAGTGGGATTTTGGTAATCAAGAATTACCATATCAATTCGTTCTTTTGATCTTTATTTTGATGCTTAATATTGTATTTGTGATAAAGGTACAACATAAATTTGAATAAAATCCGGCTTACAAAGACGCACGACGTATACTCATTAATGCATAATTCTACATAAAAGGTAACCGAAACCGATTATCTGTTATGTAGTGTACAATATAGATGGTGCTGAGTTGAAGCTTCAACTCTTGCTATCACCGTACAAACATTTACCGTATGGATAAAATTTTTCGACGTGGAGCTAGACAAAAGGCGGTTCCTTAAAATTAACGTGGCCCGGCATGGCCAAGTGGTATAGGGCAATCGACTCGTAATCTTAGCGTCGCGGATTCGAATCCCCGTCACACCAAACATTCTCGCCCTTTAAGTCGTGGGGCGTTATTTTGTGATGGTCAATACCACTATTCGTTTGTAAAAGAGAAGCTCAAGAGTTGGCGGTGGGTGGTGATGACTAGCTGCCTTCCCTTTAGTCTTACACTGCTACATTAGGGACGGCTAGCGCAAAATTAACGTACCACACACGATTTTACTCTCAAAACAAGTAACTAATAAAACTAAGTGTGCTTCAGAAAATTGTAAACCAAAAAAACTAAATGGGGAACAATTTCTTATTGAATAATAAAAACCGGCTGAGAATGTCTTTTAAGAACAAGTTAAGGAAGATAGATTTACAAGCTTTGTCAGTTATATTATCTGTATCTACATAGAGTTTACAGGCGGATGACGCTTCGATATTTTAAGACATTGTTGGTAAGGTTTGTGCATTTGAATTATAGTGGTTGAAAAAGTTTCATTATTTAATCTAGATGATAACGTTTATCACGCGGGTAAATATACTTTGCATCTACCGATAAAAGAACAGTTTGACCTTCGAATATTGTGAACAAAATTAGAGAGATGATAAAAGTTATATAATTAACTTTGAGGTTTGGAGAACAGTGAGTTCTATGTTTTAACAAGAGTAACCAGGTTTAAGCTAAAACATTTTTTTAAACTTAAACTATACGGAGCAACCGTGGAGATAACCATTGGCATTAGGTGCCTCGTTGAAACATGCTAATATTATCATATTTGATATACACTTATTCATATAAGACGTATATCCATACATTACTACAACCCAGCAGAAAAATGTATAGTGATAAGCTTTGGCAACATTGTTAACATGGCGTATTTATCTATGAGACTACTAAGGAAGTTATAGTTCGAAACCTCAGTTTCACATTGGCTAGGGTGATAATTATTAACATGCATGAAGAAACTTCGTATAACAAAAAATAAAAGGGTTTACACATAAAGCACATTAACATCGATAAAACACTCTAATGTTTTTTCCCATTTTTTCATATAGTATGCAATGTTTGATTTATTCAGTCTTTTAGGTCATACGGTCAATTTATCTGACTTTTCAGGAATTTTTCTTTGTTTTAAGCTGCCCCTTTTTCTTGTTTGTGTTATAGTGTTATGTGTTATTGTTACCGTTGATTTACTACTATTTCTTTAAGTTCCATACATTATATCATTTTACTTGTAGCCGTGCTTATATTATATACATCTAATTATGCTTTGTACATTGGATATTTACTTTTCAAAACAATTGTAATTTCAAAAGCAAGTTAATTAAGCCATCTCATCTCAGACAAGAGTAGTCTACAATATGGCGGTGGGAGCTGTTGATTAACTACCTTTCATATAATCTGTGGTTTAAAATTAGGTTTGGCTGCGCGTAAGTAGCCCTTTGTGAGAATGCAAGTACGGTTTAACAAAAAGTACAGGTTATTTGTAATTATTTTTATTTTCTTGAACTGGCGCCCTGAACAAAAGTATAAATATAAAGAATGCTGGGTCGAGTTTGAGAGCGAAGTAATAATTTCATCTGATATTAATAAATTTAATCCCCAAACTTTCGCAAACAGTGCTTTCTTATCCCAATCTTTTTGAAAACATATATTATTTTTCTTGAGCAACTAACAACTTAGATATATCAAGTTGCTGCTCAGGCCACATCACGAATATTTATTATATTCATCATGCCGCAAGTCGTCTGGTTTTGAAGTCTCGTTCACT
This sequence comes from Carcinoscorpius rotundicauda, assembly GCA_011833715.1. Classification (NCBI taxonomy): domain Eukaryota; kingdom Metazoa; phylum Arthropoda; class Merostomata; order Xiphosura; family Limulidae; genus Carcinoscorpius; species Carcinoscorpius rotundicauda. The sequence continues at coordinate 37,949,981 of CM022395.1, read as the reverse complement.
TGCACGAGAAGCACAGGAGGTGTGTTGTTTAGAACACGTGACAAGTTTGGCAAGCAGCCAGGTCTTATTTTGTCTCTTCAGGCTATATAGTCCAGTAGAAAAATCAGACTAGCCGACCAAACACAGACAGTCTAAAAAGATAAAATTTACTTTAAAAAGAGGTCAAAAGGGTGCTATGCTTTTTTTTTCATCCTGCGAACTTTTTATTAGTGAACGTAGAATTTAAATAAAGAAAACCACATTTTTTTTGGAATATTTTGTCATTTTGCTAACAATACTTAAGCTTCATGTATGTCTTGCCAAAGCTTAATTTTGAAATACGTTTGTTTTGTTTGTTTGTTTTTGAATTTCGCACAAAGCTACTCGAGGGCTATCTGTGCTAGCCGTCCCTAATTTAGCAGTGTAAGACTAGAGGGAAGGCAACTAGTCATTACCATCCACCGCCAACTCTTGGGCTACTCTTTTACCAACGAATAGTAGGATTAATCGTTACATTATAACGCCCCCACGGCTGGGAGGACGAGCATGTTTGGCGCGACTGGGATGCGAACCCGCGACCCTCATATTACTTACGAGTCGCATGCCTTAAGACGCTTGGGCATTTTATTTTTCGAAATACATATATTAACTTAAAAAACAAAACAACAACTTACCATTAACACAATGATTTGTCATATTAAACCATCATTGACTGGTGTGCCAGATAAAATGTCTTGTTTTTTTCTAACTGTATTTGTAAACTGCTGCTTCAGGTTGCTTACTAATTATGGAGTTTGACGGAAACAATTAGGATAAATCACTGCTGCGCTGACACAATACTCTTCACTGCTGCGCTGATACTATACTCTTCCGTCATATCAGAGAACAAGCACCAATAAACGAATTATATGCGACAAAAGATGGTTTGCCATAGCTCAGAAAGAGTACTAAATGTTTTCCAAATCAATTGCAAGTGAAGTGAAAGCCGAAATTTGAAGCATTCAAAATGCATTAGCTAAGCAGAAATATCCATCCGCTAATCAGAATCACGAGTTCGAATCATAGTGGATCTCATTTGTTGGTTCTTATACAAATTATAACTTTACAGAATGTTATGTACACTTGTGGTGTACTACAGTTAATCTGCCTGTACGGCTTTTAAGTGTAGCCACGAGTATTACTGGCCGTGAACCCCTAAAAGAAAGAGAGACAAAGACGTCGTTTGCAGTATATGCGTAAGCATAGTCACAGTTAGTGAGAATATAGACAAGCTATCAAAGCCCACCCACTTACTGAACTTTAATACACGCTGTTACACCAAACAAAATAATAAGCAAAATTTAGTTGCAGCTTATATAATTTTACGCTTCTATGAATAAAGAACCTCTGTTGTGTGTTCCTATGAATTTCTTTAAAGTTTTAATGTTTGTTCGATATTTTCGTATAAACATTGCATTGCTGTCTTACGTTGTCATTGATTTTGTGTATCCTTTCACGTTTCTATAACCCGTCTATTCATGATTCTACGAAACTTTTGTTTATGGTTCTACGTTTCTAGAAACGAGTATTTCTGATCTTACATTTCTATAAACCTTGTACTTTTGGCACTACTTGTGTTGTTTTTTAAACACACCTATGATTTTATTTACACTTCTAAAAGCTATTGTTTTTTTAGCGTTATTTTGATTGTTTAGTAATCTTTTTGTTTGTTTAGAATTTTGCGCAAAGCTACATGAGGGCTATATGCACTAGCCATCCTTGATTTAATAGCGTAAGACTAGATGGAAGGCGACTGGTCATCACCACCCCTTGCCAATTCTTGGGCTACTCTTTTACAAACGAATAGTTGGATTGATCGTAACATTATAATGCCCCCACGGCGGAAAGAGCGAGCATGTTTGGTGTGATGGGGATTGAAATCCGCGACCCACAGATTACGAGTCGAGTGCCTTAACCTCCTGGCCATGCCGAGCCGTTTACAAAGCTATACAAAGGGTATCGAAACCCGGTTTCTAGCGGCATAAATCCGCAGTCATAGCATTGTATTATTAAGGAATGGGGTTAGGTAGCGTTTCTTTAGTGTAAAGCTATACAATGGCTATTTGCGCTCTCTTCACTTCGGGGAAAAAAACCCAGAATTTAAGCGTTGTGAATCCTTGAAGTTACAACGCTAACTCACCGAGAATATTTTCACAATACTTAGATAATTTCAGGTGGCTACAGTAAAGAATAAACTTTTAATGAAAAACAAAAACTATTAATTTACTTTAATTTATTCCAAAACACGTGATACACCCTAGAACTGTTCTCCGTCATCGTTTTTTATCTACAATGTTCGTGTTAAGTATAGCACAATCACTAAAAATAAAATTAAAATAAATAATATAAAAATACGAATAATGAAACTGTTTTATGTTATTTGTCTTCCTACAGTAGATTTTCTAACTTTCTGTTCATATTTATTTATTTTTATTCCTAAAGTGAGACGTCTGAACCTTCAATGACCCAGTTGTGGGCGATCTAGTCTGGGATCCATCAGACGGCGTTCAACAGCCTTCTTGCTGTTATTGAACAAACGTTAAACTCTTACGTATGGTTTCACTTATTTATGTAGACCATTCATATTTTTAAAATACTTAACTTGTTTTTCATTGTCTGTGTCATTAGGGGAGACGCAAGTCTCTCTCTTTTCAATTTCTTAAAACGTTGTCTTCTTGTAAATCAGATGTAATAATATACATTAAGAATGATCGCATTACCATTCACATTACAGCGCGCCATTACATTTTCACCGCTTCAAACATATAACAAATTTAAATTTCCTAAATTTATTAGGCCCGGCATGTCCAGGTGGTTAAGATACTCGAGTCGTAATCCGAGGGTCACGGGTTCGAATCCCAAACAAGCTCGCCCTGTCAGTCGTGGGGCGTTATAATATGACGGTCAATCCCACTATTCGTTGGTTAAAGAATAGTCCAAGAGTTGGCGGTGGGTGTTAATAACTTGCTACCTTCCTTCTAGTCGCACACGAGGGCTATCTGCGATAGCCATCCATAATTTTATGCGAAATTCATAAAAACAAACCTACGTTTATTCAACATATGGTTTTACTATGGGTAATACAAGTTTTGCGTTCGCATAGGGTGCCGATTTTCCAGTTGACGAGCCAATGTATTGGAGCACCGAAGTTACGGGGCAAAGATGTAGTGACTGAGGAGGTGAGATCAGTATATAATTTATGCGACCAAAAATTCATAACTTAAACTCATAATTATTATAACTCTTGTTTTATTCGAAAATGTAGTTTAAATTATAAGGTCAGACGTATGAAAACATAGCGATTTCCATCTTAATCTCAGTCTCGACAGATTCGGTCTCGCCCACCCGGGACATGGGCGCTATCAGCTATCGGTACGGCGCTGACTCGATCGACCAACAGTTTGTTAAACCGAAACGCTACTGACCCGCAAACCTCTACAGTTGACAGAGTTCGAGGAGCACAACGTTTATCACGCTCAGATTTTGTCTCCTTTGTTGACTTAAACCCTCAAATATTATATATACCAGGATAAAGAATCATATGATAGCTCGGAAAAAAGATTTACTTTGACACGTGTGTTTTTTTTAATAAAATCAGTTTTTAACAGCAATTGAATAATGCTTTGCTAACTAGAAAATTGAGAGTTAGATAAGCCATAATAATGAATGAAAAATACCCGATGCTTCCTTATTAAGAAGCGCAGCTCCTCTCTGGCACATATCGCCTCCCTTCTATATGACAGTGCTTCAAATTCATGGTTGGTGTCTCGAAAATCAGAATAGAAAACCATTATCGATATCGTATCGAATAAAAACACTGAAAATTCTCGCGCCTTTAGGTTGGATTTGTTAGAACACATAGAGACGCCTTCAGCATTATTAACAGTTTTAGTTAATTTTATTTCATCTAACAAGCCCAATAACAGAAACATCTAATATTCTGTTCGTTAGATTATCAGTGAATAATGCTACTTAATTAAACAATGGCACGAAATAAAAGCAAATACTTTACAATTTTCATCGACCACATGTGATGTTCATTCGTCCGTCCTGTGAGTTTTTCTCAGCCGTCATCAAACATTGTCTAGTCGTCGTGTCGTTTAAGAATTATGCTTGGAAATGTCTCTTCTTATGAGCTCATGGTTATCAGTTTCTGTAGGAAATACCAGTCCTTAGTTTTCTTTACAAAGGAAAGTTTGGTTTGTTTTTCGAATTTTGCGCAAAGCTGAGCTAGGCTTCCCTAAGTTAGAAGTGTAAGCCCAGAAGAAAGGCAGTTAGTCATCACCAACCACCACCAACTCTTGAGCTACTCTTTTACCAACAAATAGTGGGATTGACTGTTACATTATTACACCTCCACGGCTGAGAGGGCGAGCATGTTTGGTGTGACGGGGACTTGAACCCGCGATCCTCGGATTACGAATTGAACACCTTAACCTACCCGGCTGTGCCAAGCCTAAATATTGTTTCCGCTATCCTTTAAATATGTCTAATATGTTTATTTCTTGCCCAGCCCTAAAATTCAGTCACCGTAATAATGTGTTCCCCTTTTCGGTTCTTAATTTTCCAAGATAATAATTATAAATTTTTGAGTAAATAAAAAGATTAGATTCTGAAATCATTAAGGAAAATATAAAATTCAATTTGATCATAATTCAAACACAGGTTCTCAAGAAATATTTTCAGTATGTCCATTTGTAACTTGTAATAATATTAGTTTTTAACTGATCTTCTTTACGCTTATATAGAGTGCACAATGCTTTTTTTTACCTTATTCATTTTCCCACCATGTGCAGATGGTTAGGGTAGGGCGGATTTGGAATACATTAGTCACAAATCAACTCGTTTTCATATAAGTAAAGTTCTTGAAAGTGGGATTACGTAACAAGTGTGTATTTCTTTAACTGTTATAACTAACATTCAAATGGTGGTAGTTTTAAGTTTAAATGACTGACAAATTACAAAGCTATATTAATGAACAATAACTAGAGATCTGTTTACAAAAACACACATTTGTTTGTTTTAGGATTTTGCGTAAAACTACACGGGGGTCATCCGATCTCGCTATCCCTAATTTAGCAGTGTAAGACTAGAGGGAAGGTAGCTAGTCGTCACCAACCACCACCAACTCTTCAGCTATTATTTTACCAATGAATAGGGGGATTGACTATCACATTATAATGTCTCTACGGCTGAAAGGACGCGCATATTTGGTGTGACGGGGATTCGAACCAGCGACTCTCGGATTACGAGTCGAGTGCCTTAACCACCTACTCATGCCGAACTATGACAAAAAGAGTAATGCTTGGTGTAAGAAAGATGTGTGACAACTGAAATAAATGAATATTCATTTTACCCAGGTATTTACATTTTATCTTCTCACGTAGAAGTAAACACAAAGTTTAGATGACTACAAATAATGAATAAATGTATTTATTGTTTGTTGTTAATTTAATATTGTATAGGAACAATCCAGTACGATCCAGTACCCACTGAAAGAGCTAAATACGACCAACTAGCAAGTAAACACGTTATTTACAAGTTTCCAAGACCTAACTAATCACATGTCCAGAAAGTATGTATGATAATATTTAACCTTTACATTAATTCTTTAGCATAAATATGAACAAGATATCGGTTTCGACATTTTTATTTGTTCACAATCCCAGTTTTACAGATGCCAAAGAAGTAACAGTGACAATAATAACTCAAACAAAACTTGTCGAGCTTTGATTCGTTTTATTAGACGAAGTAATGTTTCTTCATATTTCAGACTAAACGAAATGCTATGACTGATTCATTATCGTTGTATGTGTCGATATGTGTCACACGTAAATAATGTGGCATATAATGTGTGCACAGTATGCCATTTATAGGCAGACCATTTTTGAAAATTTAATGCTATGAGATTGAATCTTGAACCATCTTAAGTACAAATACTGCATACACCCCCAACGTAATTTAATAAAATAAAAGAAGGAAGTTTTAGTTATACGTGTAGTGAAGAAGTGGTCAGGTCAGTGAGGCCTGGCTGGCCTTATAACGCTTCTTAAGACCCTAGCTATTATTTTCAAAATTTTGAAACAGTTCAACTCTTCTTTTAGTCTTAGTTTATATGCTCCAAACTTCTATATGTTAAATTGTAGTTTTTTAAGCAGGATCAAAGATATTTTTGGTTTATTTTCAAATATATTTAACGCAAAAAACGTTTTTTAATGTTCATGGAACGATATTGTGTTTATACTTTAAAATAGTTCACCTCTTACCGTCTGCTTTTATTTCACCAGTTAGACTGATGATGGAGTATTCTGTTCAAATGAGTTTTATGTCTCTCTTATATACTTTGTACACAATCCTGTCTGTAGGTATACTAGCTCATTACAACGGCTCCTGATTTTGTGTTTACTAACATATATCAGTTAAATACTCTGTACATTATATGAAGCAAATTGTGAGATATGTCAGGTCTGGCACTAACACATTGTATTTGCAGAAACAGTTAGTGAAATGTTAAAACATTTCTAAGAATTCTTGTCAGAGTTGATGAACAGGGACGTTTTGAATAGTCTTAATTGTGCATAAAAGGCTGAAGTAAAAGGTGTACATACATTTTTTAGATAAAAAAGTACAAAGGTTTTAAGAGATACTTATTATTATCACTCATGGGGTTCATTTATAGCACAGACAATGTAGAGAAATATAAATACTATTGTTCTAATGTTTGTTTTTGTTTTGAAATAACATAAGCCTACGCAATGGGCTATCTGGGCTGTGTCCATAACGGATATCAAAACCATTTTTTTAATGTTATAAATCATCAGACTTACACCTGAGTTACAGGAAACTATTGTTATTAAGTTAATAGATTTTTGAATGCTTGGCAAAGCCTAGTGGTTATAACATTCAATTCACGTTGGGACGTTATTTATTATATGATGGTTAAGATTAACTCAAAAGTTTGTGGTGAGTGATCTTCACTAGTTGCCTTTTTTTTAGAAAAAATTAGGGGAGATTAGCGCAGGTATCCCTCAGTTAGCTTAGTGTGAAATTCTAAAAAAATTGATAAACAAATAGGTTTATGAATATCGATTGTTTTTCAGAAAAAGAAGAACAAAAATATTTTTTTGTTTCAGATACACTTCATAGATGAAATGTATAACATTTGTAAGAAGTTAGGAATGTTTCTCAAACCTTTATTCAAAATATCCTGCTCTTTAAAGAGAAAAAATGTAAATAATTAAATATAATGAAAACGAAAGCCTCTAGTTCGCCCTTTATAACTAAGGTGGCAAACAATGCAGAGGTAACGTAGTGGACGTTTCAGCCGCTATTGTTTTCCTTTTTTGTAGGCGTCTCTTAGCTGTTGTTGTTTTTTTACATTAAACTGTGCTCCATTTTCTACACAGTTGGTTATATTGGATATTTTCGTTGGCTTAACAGCGATTATATTTTTATCTATGAGTGTTCCTGCGTACAGTATTGTACACGAACTTGTGTACTGTATGAGTTGACATCGGTTTCTCTCTGTTAGTAAAGTTATTAAAAAACCGTATTGATAAGAATGTAGAACTAGATGACGAAAAACTGAATTCAACGATATTTTTTACCAGAAACTAGTGACACATTTTCACTGTTTTACAACAGTGAGAGACTTTTCAATATTTCAATGAAATGTAAAACAAAATTACTTCAGAAACAATTCAGAGAAGAAAGACAGAGAGAATGGAGGAAACCGTACTTTCGTAACTTACTAAACGAGACAAGCTGCTGTGTATTATGCACCATATAACTGTACTACAAAGACTAGACATATAATGTATCTTTTAATAAAAATATACCACTTGGTGTGAGAACTGAATACCTTCAAAACAAAAACAAACTACGTACAATGAGGAGACGTACATCTGTCTCAAATGAATGGCATATGTTGGATAATGAAACCTGTTTAGTTCATCCATGCAGTCGTTTTACTAACAAGTGTTCGGAACTAATTACCATATAAAATCATATAACATCGGCACTAATTACCATATAAAAGTAAACATTATTGTATTCTATGCACCTTTGAGAACCATCTCTTTATCCATGAGAGTTAATCGTACAATAAAGAAATGCTTGTATTATTTATTCTATGAGTTTGTTTTGCTAATAGAAGACAGTTCTTGTTTTTCTTCAAAAGGAACTGACAACCAGAACATCTGAGTCATGCTACGATCAAATAATTCAGGTTGTCATGAAGAATCACTGTAGTAAATTGTTATCACATGAAGGAATTTCGGTAACAATGTGTATATCACTGTTCACCAGAAATAGACAACCAGAATATTTGAGTCACGTTACGATCAAATAATCTAATGTCATAATGTGAAGAAATTTCGCTAAAAATATGTGTACCATTGTTCATAAGTAATTGACAACCAGTACGTTCGATTCATGCTGTGATAAAGATAATCCAGGTCGTTACGAAGAATGACTTGTAACAAATTGTTTTAATGTGAAGGAATTTCGCTAACAATATGTATACCAGTGTTCATAAGGAATTGACAACCAGAACATTTGAAACGTGTTGCGATTAAACAACCTAGGCCATCAGGAAGATTTGTTTGAATTTCGCGCAAAGCTACTCGATGGCTATCTGCGCCAGCCGTCCCTAATTTAGCAGTGCAAGACTAGAGGGAATGCAGCTAATCATCACCACCCACTACCAACTCTTCGGCTGCTCTTTTACTAACGAATAGTGGATTGACCAAACATTATAACGTCCCACGGCTGAAAGAACGAGCATGTTTGGTGCGACCGGGACTCGAACCCGCGACCCTCGGATTACGAGTCGAACGTCTTAACACGCTTGGCCATGCCGTGCCATAACAAAGTTGTTGTTGTTTCGAATTAAGCACAAAGCAACACAATGAGCTATCTATGCTCTGCCCACCATGGGTATCGAAAACAAATTGTTCTCACGTGAAGAAATTTCACTAACAATGAGCAAACCATTGTTCATAAAAATATGACAACCATAAAATTTGAGTTGTGTTTCGATCAAATTATTTAATTTAACACGAATAATAACTTGTACGACAACCAGAACACTCAAATCGCGTTGCAATAAATCCAGTAATTAGGATGAATATCATATAAACTTGTTATTGTCACGTGAAAAAAAAAATTCACTGATGGACCACGATTTCTTAAGTGTCCAATCTGATGCCTTCAATGTTCTGAGGGCAAATTTCTCTGAATACGTACCTTACACAAACGTATAATGATTTCTAAATGATAGACGATGGACAAAGCTTTCCCAACATATATAATACGTTACGTTTGTGTGAGGTTTTTCCAGCAAGCCATGGAAATAAACAATGGCGGGAGGTTAAACGTAGCATGTCTTCAGCAGAAATATTTAACTTCAAAGCAGTTAAACAAATACAAAAGTTTAGGTATAACTCAGGCCTTTATTGTGATTAATTAGTAAACATTTATTTTGAAAAATTTATTAACTGACTGTTCAATTACTTTTTCACATAAAAATATCAAAAACAACTTGTCACCGTAATAATGTGTTCTCCTTTACGGTTCTTAATTTTCCAAGATAATAATTATGCATTTTTGAGTAAATAAAAATATTACATTTTAAAGTCGATAAGGAAAATATATAATTTGATTTGATCATAATTCAAACACAAGTCATCAAGAAATATTTTGAGTATGTCCATTTGTAACTTGTAATAATATTAGTTTTTAACTGATCTTCTTTACGCATATGTAGAGTGCACAATGCTTTTTTTTACCTTATTTATTTATCACCATGTGCAGATGGTTAGGGTAGAGCGGATTTGAAATGCATTAGTCACAAACCAACTCGTTTTCATATATGTAAAGTTCTTGAAAGTGGGATTACGTAACAAGTGTGTATTTCTTTAACTGTTATAACAAACATTCAAATGGTGGTAGTTTTAGGTTTAAATGACTGACAAATTACAAAGCTATATTAATGAACAATAACTAGGGATCTGTTTACAAAAACGGGCAATTAGGGACTTGGTGAGATGTTTGTAAAAGTCACAGAATGGGTAAAGAAGACCATCATTATAATTCAACACCTTATATATGCTTGACACTTCGTAGTGTAATGTCACATTAAAATACAAAGCTTATGTTTATTATCTGTTTGTTTGTTTTCGAATTTTGCACAAAGCTACATGGGAGCTATCTGCGCTAGCTATCCATAATTTATCAATGTTAGACTAGAGGCAAGACATGTTCAGTGATCTCCCAGCAAGATGGGTAAGGAGAGGATTAAATTAATCAAAGAGCACGCTGATTGAACTGAAGCAATGCTGAGCAACATGCACGGGTCTGATGTAAAGCGCTTTGTATGACATCATTGTATATAACACGTGTGAATGCTACTGTGAAGCATCCACAGGATCAGGTGATATGGAGATACATCACTGGCCTTGGTATGGGACGCCTGTCGACAAGTTCATCGAAATCCTCGATCTCCGCTTAAAGTCAACAGTTCAGAATCGCGGAGCTGATTAGTGCACATTCCAGAATGACTCTGTCCAGTCACAGGACTAAAATGGTTTGTAATATTCGTGTACTTTATGCAGTTGACGTGGAATAAAGACAAAGTTTCACTCCACATGTATTGAAAAGGCATCTTAGGACATATTTCGTTGCTTCAAGTGAGGAACTGCCTTCGTAGGGAGAGGATGAAGTCGCCACGCCGGATCGATCAGAATCTTATCAAAAATAGTTGGAAAGCGATTAGTAACAAAGTGCAACAAAAGGAACCTAGACGCACCTCGCAACTGTAGGATGTCTTAATGCATATGTAGCATCACATCTCACTCGTGCTTACATTCGTTCCTTCGTGCACTCCGTGCCACGACGATGTCAAGCAGTTATCAAAAGAAGGGTCACAAACAAAAAAAATGAACCATATTATTAAAAAAAAAGACTGTCAATTTTTTTTCAGTTACGTTAGGGACATTATATTTAGCTCTAGCTTTTCTTACTTATAAAGTATTTCCTTATTTGTTGATTATTTGCTGTAATACATTTGTCATGGTTGGTCTGTTTATAAAGATGCGTTTATGTGTTTCGATGAAAGAAATATGAGTCAACCTATACCACACGATCTCCATAACAGTTTTCATATTAGTTCTACCATTTCTACAATACACAATATTGTAAAATGTAGGGGAACCAAGAAAAGCGTGAAAACATTTAGTGATGAAATAATTTGGTTCCATCATTGTACGTTTCAATAAGTTAATAGTAATCTTACAGTTGAGAATTTTCAAAGTTACATTGAGTGATTCTTGGGTAAGATAACAAAAACTTAAATTATATTGTAAGCACCTCATGTCACCGGATATCATTGAACATATATTTCATGTCCAGGTAGATCTTTAACGACAAGTTGATTTTTCTCTAGTAGATAAATCAGGACACAAAACTGTGTTTAAATTAAATTCAGTTTCATTTATCTACAATAGTTTTATTTATTGAAGATACGAAATCAAACAAAAACATAAGTTAAGCAATATTCATGAGCCTAAAGCTTATTGTAACTATGTTAACATTCTGAACGAAATGTACTAAAAGAAAATTACGAAAACATATACTAAGCATCAAACTTGGAATTATTTCAATTAATAAAAGGATATCTAATATTTAGTATATGATCTAGGCACAACTTAACTTCACTAATGAATGCTGTACGTGTACAGTAATTGTATAATACACCAAGTGTTTCCTTTGGAAAGCATAAATCAAAATCACATATAATTTAAAAAAACATTAAAATGTATTTGACGAGTTCTTATAAAAGATTACGAATACGTGTATTTTAAACATATAATTATTATACGCACGTATTTAATTATTTTGAATGCTGCTATTAGCTGTGTAACACATTTGCAGAAGTTTATTTTTAACGGAAATGTACTAAAATACATCTAACAGCAAACAAAGTTCCTTTCACTTCTGTCTTTGTAATATTCCAAAAAGTTCGTTCCGTTGTTTCAAAGAAAATCAAATAACTGTTTATTTCTTGTTAATATGGTACGCCAAAAGTCTATTTTTCTAATCTCTTGCAGAGTTCAAGTATAAGAAAGAATAAGCGTGCAGAAACTCCAGACCGTAACATATATAATCATAAAATTCTCCTAATTGTTTCTACCTTTCGTTTTATATTACCGATGAATTTTTGTATTTGTTTGTTTGTTTTTGAAATTAAGCACAAGCTACACAATGGCCTATCTGCGCTCTGCTCACCACAGGTGTTGAAACTCAGTTTCTGACGGTGTCAGTCCGCAGACTTTCCACTGTGCCTCTGAGGAGCTTACCGAAAAAAAAGCGATTTCTTAAATTATAATATTAAAGAATATAATTAAACGTTTCTGAGATATTGGTTTATCATCCAATTTAACCATAGGTTCAAAAACGCTGTGTTTTAGTCATAAAAACACCTCATGCGACCTACAAATCAGCAAAAAGTTTATACGAAATGTTAATGTCACATAGGTATGCCAACAAAAAGACACGGATCGTTTGGAATTTCGTGCAAAGCTACTCGAGGGCTATCTGCTCTGGCCGTTCCTAATTTAACAGTGTAAAACTAGAGGGAAGGCAGCTAGTCATTACCATCCACCGCCAACTCTTGGGCTACTCTTTTACCAACGAATAGTGGGATTGATCACACATTATAACGCCCACACGGCTGACTGAAAGGGCGAGCATGTTTTGTGCGACCGAGATTCGAACCCGTGACTCTCGAATTATGAGTCGAACGCCTTAACGCGCTTGGCCATGCCGGGCCGAAAGACACGGAATAATTTGGTTTAGCTACCATAACAATGTTTCGAACTTTCTCACAAAAAAAAGACATTTCGAGTTTTCAGATACGATATAAGTTGCGTTTCACGTGTACAATATGCTAAGAAGCACACAGTCTGTAAAATTTGTAATTTTGTGCAAGACTAAAACTTGACAACTCCATAGCGAATGAAATTTTTGGTTGTTCGGCTCTGTAAGGCACATAATTTTAGCTACGAGAAAACAAATATTTTTCTCAAATATTCTAAAATACAGATGACAGTCGTGATTGTATACCGCTAACAGATTCATTATTCTGTTTCTGTTGACGTATTTTGTTTGTTGCTAACCACACAACAAACTATTTGTGTTCTGTCCACCACAGGGATTTAAGTACAAAATTTAGTACTGTAAACTCTGTCGTTTACTGCTGAACTACCAGGAGGCATTTGCTGATACTGATACGAATGGTTAAAGTATTAACAGATGTTTCATATAGCTAACAGTTGACAATTCGAGACCTAGTTGTAATCCGTTTTACACTAACAAATATTTATTAATCATTTATTTTTTCTTTGTTTTATATTTTGCTTTCACGTTGATATTTCATATACACCTTCTTATTCGTAGAAAAGGTAAGAGAAGAGAAAGGAAAGGATGGACGAGAATCATCGTCATCTTATATTTTTGGGCTGCGAACAAATTCTCCATTCTGCCATTAATAAACTCCTAATAATTATTCTCCTCCTAGTAAAAAATATTATGTCGGCTGACACGGCCAATAGTAGTGGGAACTGTTTGATGTTGAAAATTGTGTATCAAATAGTCTTCATTAACTTATCCTGTATTCACCAAATATTTCACGTGTACAATCCATTTTTCAGTTAATAGAATTACATCATAAGGCACCTTTTTATCATTGACATATAATACGACAACAGGAAAGAAGTACAGAAATGCCTGTTTGTTTGCGGTAATAATTTTCCTTACAGTGTTTACCTGTCTATCACATAATTTTATAAATCATAGGCATATTAACGCCCGCTCCCAGAACTAAAGGTTTTAAGTCACGATAATGAGAAACTGTTTCTATTCTTTATTTCTACCTTTTATCAGGCCTGAAAACGCCCTGTAAAAGTGTTTATTTTTTTACTGTTATATACCTTTCTTCTGATCGCGTCTTAATTAACGATTATATTCACGAGCTATTTTAAATATATAACAATGTTATTCCACCTGATAGCACTGGATTATTTTATCTTTTTATCTTTGACACTGCGACACTCAAACATAGAATAAAAGTTACATTTTAAGTACATTTACCAATCTTTGAAAAATATTACTTATTTCTCACCCAGAAATATGAAAGAACATACTCTGTTTTATCTCATGCAGAGTATGTCCTGATTTTTACACATGAAGAAAATATTTTTTCTATTTATTGAATCTCATTATTTCACCGTCTTAACATTAGTACATATGGCAGGAGGTGACTAAATATATTACTTTATCACTTTCAATTTCGAATTCACCGTTTGATCTATGGAACAGTCCATTTGAATTCTCTCTCAAAATAAAATAAAAATGCTCGTCTTTTCTTCAACAAAGTCTGTCTCCAGCAATATAAATAAATGGAAAAATGATAAATTTGAAAGCAAGTTAATGTATGTGTTTTAGCATTTAAATATGAATGAATATTGTATAAGAACAAGACTGGTACCGTACTGGTAGAGTTTGAAATACCAAATCAATAAATAGACCTGATGCGTTTATATTCCTCCGTATGGAACTGCTGGTACAGCAGTGTATTAAAATAGTGGCACTTTCGTAGGATTACTGTGAAACGTTTGTTTCATATACCATGTACAAAATGATAGCCAAGCTTTAGAAGTATATCGTTTATTACGAAACGATGAAAGCAATATTTTAACTCAGTTTGAAATGACAGCTCTAATCAAGATCTTTTTAACGCGATGCTGATAAGTTAAAGTCGAATAACTTTGTGATGCAACGTTGTAAATTAAGTTCAAGTACACGTTGGACTAGATAACGAGTGATACGATGGAAGAAAAAAGAAATTCTCAGTGTAACAGCAGTAAATCGTCAGATATCTATGATATCGTCAGATAAATATCAGATATATATTCTTTCAACTACCGAAACAATGGAACGTTATTTTTATATTTTTAACGAACAAATGAGAGATTAGGAGAGCATTTAGAAACAAAAACAATTACATTTAATCTATTTTGGGACAACTGATGCTCTGGAAAAAGGCATAAAAGAAATTAGTAGTCATTTATGACTGGAACTTAACAAGCTATATTAACAGCGCTTCCTTTCAAGATCTTGCAACAAATCGTATTAGCTTCAATCACTTCAAATAAACTTCAAAGTTTTCTTACCAACCGTTAAACACGATAATTTTGGATGACATTTTTATTGTCACTATCTTTGTTATTAGTTTTTCAGAGCTATGTTGACTATATTACAATGTAGCCAATCGCAGAATTTAAAATTCGTATAAATTGGCCGAATTGCGTGAAGTAATTTGGAGATAACGGCTTAAAATGTGTGTTTTTCAACAGTGGTAACCCAACTGACGGGCCCAGCATAACCAGGTGGGTAAGTCTCTCTACTCGTAATCCGAGGGTCGCGGATTCAAGTCCCTGTCACACCAAATATGCTTGTCATTTCTGCCGTAGGGGTTTAATAATGTAATGGTCAATCTCACTATTCGCTAGTAAAGGAGTAACTCGCTGCCTTCTCTCCAGCCTAGCACTGCTAAATTAGGGACGCCTAGTTCAGACAGCTCTCGTGTAGCTTTGCGCGAAATACAAAACAAACCAAGCTCAACTGACGATTACAATTAAATTTAATCACGATGTAGTTTAATTGTGCTTCTCAGTTTTCTATATAAATTCGCTTTATTAATTATTAGCTTCTTTATAATTCTAATTTATATTCACGGCCTAATTATTATCAGTAAAAGCATCTAATATTATTGTTTTATTAACGTTTTTCTTCATGTTTGTTTCGTTACATGTGTTATTTTGAATTCCTCGCAAAGCTACACGAGGATTAAGTGCCCTAATTTAGCAGTGTAAAACTAGAATAAAGACAGCTAGTCATGAACATCCATGACTTGGACTATTCTTTTACCAGTGAACAGTGTAAATGTCCGTCGCATTAGAACGTCTCCACTGTTGAAATGGGGAGCATTCTTGGTGTGATGGGGTTTCAAAGCCGCGAACTTCAGATTACGAGTCGAGGGCCCTAACAATGTGGACATTCCGGACCAACGTGCAATTGATCTGAAGTTTTGTTGTTAAAGTAATTTCAGTGAAACTTTATAGCAAGTTTGACTTAAAAAAGTTACTTATGCAATTATAATTTGACATAAAAAGAGAGTTACTGAAATAAATTAAGATCGACTCTAAATCATTTCTTATACTTCTCATTAGCAATTGAAATCTCTGAAATTTTCTTTCATAAATCATATAAGCCAGGCATAATCACGCACTCCTAGTGAAACAATTTTGCTATGAATGTTCACCCACTGTTTAGGAGAAATACTTTGTTCAATGTTTGTTTTTGTTTGTTTTTTGAATTTTGCACAAAGCTACACGAGGGTTATCTGTGCTAGCCGTCCCTAATTTTGAAGTGTAAGACTAAAGTCATCACCACCAACCGTCAACTCTTGGGCTACTCTTTTACCAACGAATAGTGGGATTGATCGTCACATTATAACGCCCCTCACGGCTGAAAAGGCGAGCATGTTTGGCGAGATGGGGATTGAAATCCGCGACCCTTGGATTACGAGTCGCACGCCTTGACGCGCTTGGCCATGTCGGGCCTATTTTGTTCAAAATATCTATGTACATACGTGTTCGTATATAGAAACTACAGCTAATATCAGAGTACTGTATTTGCAAATAATCACTGCTGTTACTAATTTTACAGTACCAGTGTTAAAATACAAAATTAATACTTTAGCTTTTCTGTTAGTGATACTGATTTTGCCCCCCAGTGGCTCAGCGGTATGTCTGCGGACTTACACGCTAAAATCCGGGTTTCGATACCCGTGGTGGGCAGAGCACAGATAGCCCATTGTGTAGCTTTGTGCTTAATTAAAAACAAAACAAAAAAAGATACTGATTTTAAAATAACATTATCAAACTATAAGAGTGAAAATTGATTTTTTAGTTGTTTATAATTTTTTTTACAGTGATTTATTATAATATATCACATGAACTATCTCCTTGTTGTTGTTGATATTGATTTTGAAGTAATATTATGAAACTATAATATTGAAATTTTATCCTTGTTACAGTTACTTCCGTTACATTCGGTGGCGAAGGTTATGTTCTTTCCCTGTGTTTGCAAATGGATTTCATAGTACCAACATAACGCATAAATTATAAACTATTTGTATAATTTAATCTACGGTACTTTAAACAAACACTGGCCAGTTATGGCCAGCTGGTTAAAGCGCTAGACTCGTAATTTGATGGTCGCGGATTCAAATTGCTGTCGCACCAAATATACTTGTTCCTTTTAACCGTGGGGGCGTTATAATGTTAGTGTCAATCACACTATTTGTTAGTGAAAGAGTGGCTTCAGAGTTGGCGCTGGGTGGTGATGTTTAGCTGCCTTTTTTCTAGTCTTATACTGGTAAATTAAGGACGCATAACGCAGATAGCTCTCGTTTAGATTTGCGCGAAATTAAACAAACAACAACAATTAAACAAACATAAAGAGCATTTGAATAATGAGAGCCAGCATTTTCTCTCAGAATAACCGGAAGTGAGCTGAACATAAAGCTCACTCGTTATATTTCTTGTATTGGCAAAAATAATTTTGCTATGCAACTTTCTGTTTGCGTGACTTAATTTGATAAATTACTGTTTGAGCGACATTGATAAAATCACGTCTGAGTGACTGACTTTAATAACTTATTGCTTGAGTGACTAACTTCGCTAAAATAATCGAGTCATAATTGAACCAACACAAAACAAGTTGAAATACTTCACTAGTATATATTGTAGTCATTAAAACTTTGAACGTCAGCGCATGCGTTTCAGATATAAAAGCATCAGACACTTTTTACGACATACCAAACTAACCTTTTTGACATTTTGTTTATAAATTTTTAAGAACTGACTCTGATCTATTCAGTTAATATTATGAATGAAGTAATATTTTAAGATATGATAAGCTCTACTCGTGTAAGTGTTTATCATATGAATTGTTAAGTGGTTTATTTAACTTATAAAATTCAAAATATTATTTATTCCGTTTAATAACAAATGCAGTGCGTTTATATGACTAATTGTAATCTTACCAGGTACTAAATAATGAATCTGAAATGTAGATACAATTGTGTCAAAAGTGTTTCAAAAATATAATTTGTTTTCTTCTCCATATAAGTATGGTTATGTCTTTTTTTATTATTTTGTTGTGATATACTCGAATTTAATTCTCAAAACTGGAAAAATTGTTTATCGACTCGAGTAAATGTTTCTCGTAAAGAAAACTCCTGAAATTAATAGTTCAATGAAAACAAAGACTAAAATTATGATGAAAAAGTTACATAATACGATGTTTCAATTCAGCTTCTCATACTATGATATATATATATATATATATTTATATACACGTATATCTAAAGCATTTTTAATGTGCCCGCAACTCTATCATAATGGTCAATTTAGGCTCGAGAACGAAGTAATTAATACGATGTAATAATCTTACATCTTACAGTATAAGTGTATAACAAGTTACGGCAAAAATGTTACATCATTCTAAACACTGTAAGTAATGAATGATGTTTGGTTATCTTTTAACACACCATCATCACACACACACTCTCAGACAAAATGTTAGCTTCTATTTCAAGTCGAAAATATTCAGCCAGGTTAAGAAATAAAACGTAACACAACTAGCTGAGGATACCTGTCAAAGAATCAAAACATGTTTGAAGAATGCTGTTAATTAATTTCTTGCTTCCGGCATGACCATGTGGTTAAAGTACTCGACTCGTAATGCTCACCCTTTCAGTCGTGGGGTGTTATAATGTTACAATCAATCCCACTATTTTTTGGTAAAAGAGAAACCCAAGGGTTGGCAGAGGGCGGTAATAATTTGCTGCCTCCTCTCTAGTCTTACGTTGTAAATTAGGGATGGCTAGCGCAGATAGCCCTCGTGTAACTTTGAGCGAAATTCAAACCAAACCAAACAATCCTTTTTCGTTATGTTATTACATCCCTAATGACCTAATTATATGTTAATTGTATACCCTACTTATTTAATTAACTAACAAAGTCAAATGTCTATAAAAAACAAAAGTGGAAACATTCCTTACTTCAGGATGTATGCTATTTTATTATATCTCTTATTTGGCAAAACTCCTGAAACAAAATAGACCTTGAACACCGTCTACACTTTCTAGTATTCATATCAACATTTAGGTTAACTCTGGATGATGGATGATAAAACGCACAGACACATAACGATCTTCTTTATGGTGAAATGTAATTTAACTTACAATCTCTTTCTGTATATAAATAATTTTTAACGTTCGAAGCTCCTGTTGCCAAGTTTATTGTTCTATTTTCTAACATTTCTTATACAGTGACATCTGTTAATTCTTCAGCTCTATGTAAACACTAATGTGTTAAGTAACTAACTCAGAAAATTTTAAATTAAATATTATAGAAATACTTTGTAAATATCCGGATAACTGTAACAACAGTAATCCAAAGCTTTAATCCTCTGTCTTGGGTTTTTGTCCTTTTACATAAATGTTTATTTAATAGAGAACATCTACAATGATATAATTGTTGTTGTTGTTTTGAATTAAGCACAAAGCTACACAATGGGCTATTTGTGCTCTGCTCACCACGGGTATCGAAACCCGGATTTTAGCGTGTAAGTCCGCAGACATACCGCTGAGCCACTGGGGGCAATGATATAATATAGATTTTACTATGTTTTACGTAAAAGCTGTGCCATTTTCTTTATGTGTTTCTATGTTATTAATTTGTCTATTATATATGTAAATACAAGGCAGTACGTGATCAATCGAAATACAATCAATATTTTAATGTTACTATAATAATGAAACACACGTATTTATGCTTCATTTTATATTTTATACTTAATTTATTCAGCATCGCAGCAGAAGTTACACCTTTTGTAAGTGTTTAAACGGCATATACATAATTGACTTAAAGCAGAAAAAACAATCTCGAAATCAGAGTAAACTGAAATTGCAACGACATTACGTCATCTGTAGGCCTAATGGATTTCGATTAAGTTACAGTAATGATAAAGGTATGTACGATGTGCTATTATTATTCCAAAATTAAACATTTCGAATCATTCGAAAAGGCTAATAATTCATTAAAACTGGATTTTAAATAACTATTAATTAGAGTCCGCAGAGAAGTCATGTAAGATTCTATGTCAAGTGGTATTTGAAGCGATCATTTTTAGGTTTAGTTCAATTAAACCTAACTGTTTAATCAGAAACAGAATTTATTAACTGGAGTCCATCGTTTCTTATTTTAAGAACATAACTAATTAATTACCCAATTAATGACAGTGTTGTTGAGCGTGAAAATAATTTTTAAAAACAGTGCATTGACATTTAATATCAAAATGTAGTTTATTTCGCATGCGTAATTATAAATTTAACATTAACTTTGCGAGTTAATATGACACAATCGACATTGTTTTCAACAACACTTAAGTTGAAAGTTTAATTGGATTAATATTACGTTTTACCATTCAATCTTTCTAGTTTCTTGTGATTTTTTTTTAGATTATATTTACAATATCACACCGTTGTATATGCGACAACCTCTTTTCAATATTTGTGTTTATCGCCATCATTGGATAAAAGAATATTTTAACCACTTGTTATGATAACTTGGATTCAGTTCACTAACACGAGAAGTGTGTAGAATGAAACATATTAGTAACAAGGTAATGGTGGGTATTAATATATATTGAGAGATATGTACTATTTTTTTGTGTTCGCTTAAATTATTTCCAAAGTTGATACTACGAAGATAAAACTTGTAGTCAAGTCTCCATGTTTTAATGAATTAGAATATTATAAAAGAAATACAAAATGGCAAGGTAAAATCTCTAATTTTTACACAGTGTAAGTAAAACGAAACTTTCTCCAATCATCTATAGGAACTTTTAATACTCAACAATACAGAAATATTTGAAAGTAAATTACAGTGCATTTGAATAAAAAGTGAGACAGTTTTCAGATTTCCCCTTTCTCACAACCACTGTTGTCTTTAATGCTCTTGTACATATTTCATTTTTATTGTAATTCGGTGTGTCTAACTTTTATTACAAGCACAGAACTGCAATTTTAAGTGTAATTTTTACGCTAGTTAAGTTTGGGGAATATCACGATTTAAAAAAAAAAAACTGTTGAGATGAAGAATTCAGAGGATATTTTTGTTTGAAAGCGACATACCAGTAAAACATTCTATAATACTGACGTCAAAGTAGTTTTAACCTAAGTAAAAGGTATGAAAAAGTAAAACGAGAAAAATAAAAATGTATCACTTAAACATTAATATAGGATAACGTACGCAGAATAATCGAAGCAAACAAACACCAAGATAATTTTGTATATATTAATATGCCTTCCAGTGTCACAGTGATATGTCTGCGGACTTACACACTAAAAACCAGGTTTCGATACCCGTGGTGGGCAAAGCACAGATAGTCCATTGAGTAACTTTGTGCTTAACTCTAAACAAAAAATATTAATATAATTACTAATGGAAACTTTTGAATGAAAGTAAATAAGGTGTTGCAATATTTCAACTACAGTGCACTTATTGTTCAGATTAAAGATGGATTACGTGGTATAATTCCCACTAGAACTTTAATGTGTAGACATAAAAAGAGATTCACAGTGACATTCATTTAACATAATTTACATAATACAATTGTCTCGCCTGTTTTTAATGTAATTTAATGTATACAACAAGACTGTACTGTTTTGTTTTCAAATTGAAATCAGTATTTTGATTGATGAAACAAAGTGAATGAAAAGGTGAGTCCACGTTAACATTCACGTAGTTTACTGTTGTTAATGGTATGGGTTTATCCATCTCCGGCGTGCTAAACGAGGATGAGATCAGCAACACAACTGGTGTACAGACGTTCTTGACATAAGTGCTATACATATTAAGGCGTGAGGTAGCCTTCCAATATCAAGGAAACACTTTCTGTTTGTCTGAAGCCTCATCCAGCTGACCCACCAGACCAAAACTGACACACTAACTTAGGTGTCCAAAAGCAAGCAAATTCATATTAAAGTTTCCCATAAGTTAAAAAAAAGTAAAATGTTTTAAAAAATATCTCCTTTGTCATTATTGCAATAGATATTATTATAGCTAGTTGAGTTTGAACAAAACCTACACCACCACAAAATTCTACAAGTCAAATATTGTAAATAGAATTTTCAGTATTGTGGATTATGTCCCACCACAACCAAAATATACGGTAATAGATATCCAGCTACAATGCACGACTTTTTCTTTATCTCTATGTAGATCCTTTTCAGTTTCTGAGAGGGTAAGGTTCGATGTTTCCACATATTCTTTTAAGAATAAAAATATTTTTGTAATTTAAGTTTCACACTCTTTTCTGATTCACACCATTAAATTTCCGGTTTATACAAAGATTATAAAAAGCGCTTAAGCCTGAATAAGAGAAGTGCTTCATAATTGAAATATTTTAAGAATATTTCCAATTTCTTGACATAGAACGAAGAAGCAAAATTCAACCTATTAAACTTAATGCATTACTTGCGCTTATTTCAGAGAGTAGAAATCTTAATCACATCTGTACTGTAAAACTGGCTGTTTTGACACAACTGCTTTGCCATTTCTGCAAAGCTGCTCGACTCAAATGCTACACCATCGCACTTTTAATTTACTTTCCCTGTTTTACAACACTTGTCTTTGAGAATGAACATCACTAAAAATCAAATTTGAGCGTGCTTTCTACGTTTTCAAGAGAAAAAAGTACTCTTAACTTAAAATAGCTATCAAAGTTAAGCAACACAACCACAGTCTCGTCACTTGTTATGCTTTCGTAGTTTATTTAGTGAAAGAAAACAGAGCGATAAAGCAAATAATCAACATGACCATTATCTTATTGTTAACATTTACTGGCCTATTTTTAAATGAAGTATTTAAACTGCATTGTTTAAATACTGTTTTTCAATTATCCCTATTATCGGCTTGTATCATGTAGATTGTATTAATCTATTCTAGATTACACAATCTTAAACAAAGAAATTATACAATTTATTTCTAACAGCCACAACCATAAAAGACTTTGATAACACGCACAGAAAATTTGTACATTTCAAGAAATGGAAACGATTGCACCTATTTTAACTGCATAACGATACAAAAGAGTATTTTTAGAAATTATCCTGCAATAATGCATTTCGTTAGTTTTAACAACGCAAGCGCTGCGAAATTCTATGTAGTTTTATCAAAGATTCAGAAATGACGTTGCTTAACAATAAAGTTTATTTTTAAGTGCACCTTTCTTAAAATTTTATGTCATGACGTCATACTACCAAAATTATATAGTAGAATAATGCTTGTACAAGTATTTTTATTTTACTATTTCAACTTAGGGATATTTTATAATCTGACTGACCTAAATGCTCGGTACGGTGTTGGGCCTGGCATGGACAGGTATGTGGTTAAAGCGCTCGACTCTTAGTGTCTTAGGGTCGTGAGTTCGAATTTCCCTCACAACAAACACGCTCGCCATTTCATATGTGGGGACGTTATAATGTGGCGGTCAATCTAATCATTCATTGGTAAAAAGATAACCCAAGAGTTGGCGGTGGGTGGTGATGATTAGCTGCCTTTCCTCTAGTATTACACTGCTAAATTAGGGAAAGGTAGCAGAGATAGCCATTGCAAAGCTTCCAAAATTTAAGAAACAAACAGACTGTACGGTGTTAAATAGAAATATAAGCATAAACGCTATCGGCACACCATCATAGAACGGTAACTGAAATTCCGTTTATTTTAGTAATGAATATGAAACCTGTTAAATGTTTCGAAAGGGATTTATTAGATGAAAAGAAATCATCCGTTCTAAAAACGTTATTTACATTGTAATTGAAAATAAATTTTTGATTCTTTGCGATAATGCATAATAATAACTTTATGTGTTACTTATTGTATTCGATATTTTAAAGACAATTTAAGACAGATCAGTGGAAAGAAAAACGTTTTGCATAAATTAATGGAAAAGTAACTCAACCCCAATTAGTGTTAATATTAATAAAAGGAAATAAAACAACTCAGCGGACTAATGACAGTGGCATAACGTTAATAAATCTGTATAAAGTCAGAGAAAAATCAGACATTGTTTAAGATTTTATATATTGTTAACGAAAACATTAAACGTCGTCACTCAATTCGCATATAGTTAATGAAAATACGTTAAAAAATACTTTCTATTTATATAGTTAATGCCAAACAGTACGCCATTATTAAGGTTTGTACATTGTTCATTACATGAAAGTAACAAAGAGAAAAATAGGACAAGTAAAACCACCAATAACGAAACAATTAAGAAAGAAAATACGTTATAAAATTAGTCGTATATCATTCTTTTGTTTATGTTCTTTTGTGAATGTAAAATCCGAATGTTTTCTGTTGAAATAAGGTAATAAATTCACTTACATGATCTTGCATCTGAAATAACTCATTAACACAAACGTTTATTGTAAAGTTGTTTAATAAAGGGAAATTATGGTAAATTTCATTCACTGTGACTTTCAAATGAATTAAAATGAAATTTGGAACTTTAATGCGTAATGCTGATGATAAAATACGTTTAGCGATTTGAAAACTCTCATGGCTCTTGTATTTTGAAGTCAGCTCAAAATCAACCAAAACTTGACAAACTATCTGTTTTCTTCAAGCTGTTTGTTATTTTTAATTAGCTAGTGCAAAGTAGACAAACATTATTCAATCCCTTTGTAGTTAATTAAAAATAAAGTGAGGCTATCAGTTACTTGAAGGGAAATAAGGCAAAGTTATTCGAGCTGTTTATAACTAGTGGGAATAAATTAATTTTAATCAAGTTGTGTATAATATGTGCAACAAAATAATGTTACTTAATTTAAGTGTAGCTAATAGTAATCAAAATGGTATTACTTATTCTATATGTTGTTATCATAATGTAAACTGATGTCATACTTAGTTTGATTTTTGTCAGTAGTTCCGTAAAACTGCATTATTCGTTTGTTAGTTTTTTAGAAAAGAAAACAAACAAGGACATTATTTACTCAAACTATAAACTCTTATTTCGGTTTCATATTGTTATCTAAAATTCCATTTGATTGAGTCAAAATAGAGATTTGTAGTTTGTACATGATATATTATAGTAGCTAACATTATACATTATAATGTTAATAAACTTAGTTACTAGATAGTTGATACGGTTCATGGTTTACTGTCGCTGTTGATCATTTGATCACATTAGTTCGTGATGTATAATGTAAAGCTGTAGCCAGAGATTACTATGGAGATTTGATTGAGAATATAGTGAGCATTTATATTTTGTGTAACTACATTTACTATATATAATGCACAGTAATGGACATATATACCTAAAAAAAGATATTCTCCAATAAACGCGTATTAAATTGTACTAATATAGAAGCAGTCTTTCCAAATAACATATAGGTCTAAAACATTGCTTTAAATAAACATTCGCGTTATTTTGAGTAATTTTTCTACGAATGTGTGCAATAAAATTTAGTATTTTTTATGTTGATTTTTGTTTTCACTACTTAACTTCATACATAATAGAGTATGGCCCCCTAAAGACTCCGACTATATATTCTATATAAATAATTAAAATCCACATGTAACAGTCATCTGATGTTCAACAGTTATTGGCTGGCGATTTTTACTTCACGGCCCGGCATGGCCAGGTGGTTAAGGCACTGGACTAATCTTAGGGTTGCGGATTCGAATCCTTATTGCACCAAACATGCTTGCCCTTTCAGGGGAAGGGGGTTATAATGTGACAGTCAATCTTACTATTTGTTGGTAAAAGAGTAGCCCAAGAGTTGGTGGTGGGTGGTGATGACTAGTTGCCTTCTCTCTAGTCTTACCTTGGTAAATTAGGGACGGCTAGCACAGATTGCCCTCGTGTAGCTTTGAGCGAAATTCAAAACGAACCTATTTCATCCTGTATTTAAGTTGTTGTTTTTTAAAATGAAAATGTATTTGTAAGAAAGCTAACTTCAAGGGATAATGAAAACATTGTTACACGAGAATTAACGTAAACGTTAATTAAGTAAACGCGTCTTCAACAGAAGTATGTATAGGTTAGTCAAGCAAACGGGGTCTTCAACAGCAAAACGTGTAAGCAAGTCGAGTAAACGAGTCTTCAACAGGGACACGAATAAATTTAATTTAATAAACAGATTTTCAACCAAAGAGCACATAACTTAATCAAGTAAACGTGTCTTCAACACAGGTACATATACGTTGGTCAAATTGGTCTTTCACAGAAGGAATTACACGTTGATCTAGAAAATATTCATTAACAGTACTACACACAGGTTACACAAGAGAAAATTTTGATTTTGATTACATCGTTTGATGATTTCAAAGTTTTTTGCATAATTGTTGCCAGTATTTGAAGTCAACCCAAGATCAAGACAATTCGGCTTGCCCAATTCTAACCTTCAAATTAACTTTATGGGCAAGTAAGCTTCTCTTACACAGAAGAACCAGCTTCATTTAATAACGACGAAAAAAATGTCAATAGTTAAGAAGTACATGTTAGTTAAGAAGACAGTATGCATTCCAAAGTATCTACACCTTAATGAAGAGAATACTGTTTATGCAGGTTAAAGTTGTCTCACATTAGCAGGGTATATACGTTATATACGTTATTCAGAGCAGATTGTTTCAACAGATGCACGCACACAAAATAGTCAAAAGAAGATTATCTCCATTAATATATCAAGCAGGCTAGCAACCAAAGACAATTTTCAACAGAGAGATACACAAGCTACCAGGAAAAGGACTTATTTTGAATATTAAGGTGGACAAATTAGTCAGAACAGATGATTTTCAGTCCCCCAGTGGTTCAGCGGTATGTCTGCGGATTTACAACGCTAAAAACCGAGTTTTGATACCCGTAGTGGGCAGAGCACAGATAGCCCATTGTGTAGCTTTGTGCTTACTTCAAAACAACAACAACAGATGATTTTCAACGTCAATGTGTACGTTTTCGATCTGTAAAAATTGTCGTAAAGAGCAGCACATACACGTTCCTCAGCCACGTACATAAACATTTAATTTGTTTTCAAGTCGTGCATTTTTACAAACACCACGATATTATCCGGTTGATTATTTATTATTAGAGACAGCTATATCATCTTGACGTTTACTAGATTTAAACTTAGAGAATAGATAACTCATTGAACTAAAATCAATCACATAATTAATTTGATTTATTGTACTATATACTTAATTGTATTTCTTTCTAAAAAGGCATCTAATTAGTTATGATTTCTGACTATTTATTTAGTTTTTCTCACTGTTTCTAATACATTTACATTTACAAGTTTAAGAGGATTTGTTTGTTTGTTTGTTTTGGAAATTCGCACAAAGCTACTCGAGGGCTATCTGTGCTAGCCGTCCCTAATTTTGCAGTGTAAGACTAGAGGGAAGGCAGCTAGTCATCACCACCCACCGCCAACTCTTGGGCTACTCTTTTACTAACGAAAAGTGGGATTGACCGTCACATTATACACCCCCACGGCTGGGAGGGCGAGCATGTTTAGCGCGAAGCGGGCGCGAACCCGCGACCCTCGGATTACGAGTGCACGCCTTAACCCAGTTTAAGAGGAAGGAAAATTCCATTAACAACATTATTAAGGCTCATTTGAAATTCAGTGAAATTGTGATAATTCATCCTTGCTAGTCTGTCTTGCCTTACATTATTAAGTTGCTAAATACATTATTTTTATGGTAACAAGTCATTTTAACAATACGTGTAATTATGAGTTGAAATTTACACATGTATTGGTTCAAGATATATATATATATATATTTATGTAAAGAAAGTTTGATTGATCTGGGACAACGTTTTGTTCGCGTGGTTATTTATTGTTTATTTTTAAAAGATATTCGACAATTTAAACCGTTGACCTTGATTGGTCTCTAAAGAAGTTAAGTAAAAAATATTAGTGTTCTTCAAAATGTGAGCAAAATTGAATGGAATATATTCATTACAATCATATTTATATAGCTATATCATGTATGTAGTGTACATAATGTATATTTATAATCTAGTATCAAATAACACACAAAACACAATGCCTCGTTAAATTTTATTGTTATGAAATATTGTAAGACCTTGTTATGTGTGAGCTTAAATTTGCAAATAGAATTATAAAATCTGTTTATTATTATTCAAGTAAAGTTGGGATAATAAATACTACAGTGAGTTACATTAAATCATAGGAAATAATGTTTGTTTGTTTTTTACGAAACACTGTACATTTTGATACATGTATCTTTGACAATTTTTATTTCTGTGCCGTCCCAGATGGCTTGATGAGCGACAGCCCTCGTTGGCACTGGATACAGATTTGGTTGATATATTTCCACATTTTATTTTAGAGTTTCGTAAGTTATGATAATTACTAATGGAGGCTTCTTTGGTTGACAATGTGGTCATTTATTGTTCAAATAACCAATAATATAAATAACGTTTATATGTTTCTCGTTTTTCAACGACCTGATCTCAATGGTATTGAGCAAAAAAACCTCGTCGGCACTGAACATAGTAAGTATAGTGTAGGTGACAACTGTTATTATTTTATATGTTATATATATATATATAAATCAAACTGCTAAGCCATCTCTAAGTGTTCATACATGTTTACTTCTTCCAAAAGAATTGTCGCTTTCATTCATTTTTGTCAGAATTTTACACAGATTCGTTCTATATAAGATGCATTGACAATATAACTTGAATAAAGCAAAATCAAACACACACATATATATATATTTTACATTTCACACAACCTTTAATACAGAATCGCTTAGGAGGAGTTTTAATAAATCCATCAGGAAATTAGTGTTAACTTAAATATCTAAGAGTAAATTACTTTTCTTTTACTTATTTATGTTCCATCATAGATGCTGCCTTTTATGTTTGTGCAACACAACCCACACTTACAAACATTATAAGCATTAAAAATTCGAATGTGTGTTTCTGAAAACAGTATTGTTAGATAATGCACCTAAAAGTTGGTACCCAAGAAAGACATGCACGTACTTGGTGTGATTTACTTGTTTGTGTGTTTTGAATTTCGCGAAAAGCTACTCGAGGGCTATCTGCGCTAGCCGTCCCAAATTTAGCAATATAAGGTTACAGGGAAAGCAGCTAGTCTTCATCACCCACCACCACTGTGATTTACTTATAATGTGAACATTTAGATAGTATTAGGCGGTAGTTCAGTTCTGTTTTTATATTGATTTTGTAGTTTGATGGACACTTTATCTGATACTCGAAATACATTTTATTGAACCATTCATTAAAAATAAGTATTTTAGACGAAAAGCCAATACCGATAAATTTATTTGCTGATAATATACAATAATAAATCATATAGAAGTGTCACAAAGAACTTGGGAAAAAGTTAAACGTGTGATAATCCATACATTTAACATTAAAGAGAGCGACGTAAAATTAAGAAGCAGAGAGAATCCCTCCTCATTCCCTAAGAGACAGATAAGAAAAATCCCTCTGTGCACATAGATATATACCGTTTTCGCGCGCCACAGAAGTAAAGATAATAGTAGGTCTAGCATTATTTACATCATGATCACAGTAAGTTATAAGGGTTTAACACCATCAAATCATCTGTGAGAAAAACTATTCTATTAACTTTCTAAAACAACTGAGTATGAATAATTCATTATAAGTACTCCGTCACTGATAAATATTAAGTCATCATCCTTATGAAACTAAGACTAATTTATAAGTGTATGTCATTTGAATACTTATTTCATCTAAATACATCATGTTAGGTACAAACAGAAAAATAGCCTCTAAATGTCAGCTTTAATTTTTTAAACATCTGTAGTTCTGTTTAATAACAAAAATATCCAAGGATACTTTTGCATAACGGCATCAAAACGGCAACTTTTCACGAGCTAATTGAACACTGGTACGATTCTTTGGCTCTCAATGTGTTGGGTATATAACAGTGTACAAGTTATAAACTGTCTTACAAAGATATTGTTTAGGAGTTGAGATAGACACCACCATTGAAAGTTTGGGCAAATATACACAAAGATAGGATACAGTTAAATATCTTGTTTCTATTACAGTTGCAATTTACAAAACCTTGTATAATGCCGTCGTTTTCGTTATGGCTGAAAAGCTGATAGCATTAAAGGAGACCTGTATAGAAAGAGGGAAAGAAACTTATAAAATTGTATTATGCAGGTTTTAACAGATATATTAATTGACAGTTTTGTACTGTAGCAAACAAAGACTTCATGACTGATCCCCAACAAACTTTGTTCGTTTTTACTTTGATGAAAAACAAAACTTCAATATGTCATTTTAAGAATAACACTTGGGTTTTACTTGACATTATCACTTTGTTGTTAAATTGTTAGCTATACGTATCTCTGCGTCTACAGATATCCCTAGAGTTGTAGTAATTAAGGAAAGCCAGTAAAGTTCAACAGCATTTCTCTTCCTCTTACTTTATTATTTTTTTTTAAATTCGAAACAACTAAGCCCCAAAACAAACAAACAAAAACACACATACGAAACGGAAGAATAAACGTGGTTGCAAACTTTAATATGATAATAGTATCATCTGCCCTATTAATAGTATGTCTATGAGACTAGACTCACATGACGATGGGGATACAACGTCTATAAGATTTGACGTTTTTTGTAAGCCTCACATATGAAGTTAAGTAATGCTTAGAAACCAAAATTCTAAAATTAGATTATGTCTAAATGTTCAGGCCTATATTTAAACTAACCATTTATCGTCTGCTGCCAGTTATGGAGAGATCGTTAGTTATTCCTAATAACATAGAAAAACAAAAAAGGCGGAATAACACAAGAACAAATTGTACTTCGTATATTGATACAAATTAAAAACTTTTATTAAATTCAGTTATCCTATTATACGTACAATCAGCATGATTGAATACTTTTAGATTTAGACAGCAAAGTATTTTATATAAGAAAAATGAAATTTTTACTTCATCGGAATTATTCATTCTTATATTCACCACAAGTGAAGTTCCCTTCTTACACGAAATACTCAAGTGGCACATGCTTGTATTTTAGGTTAAATGTTTGCAGAAAGTTTACTATTAATGTAAGAGCACATACATAACATTTTATAATTTAGCAATGGAAGCTTTACAGAACTTAATGGTACGAATTTGGGAATTGCATATCACCTTCTTTAAAACTATTATATCAAAACACAAAGTGTAAGTTCATCACACATTCAATTGTTGAAGTTCGTGTTTTTTTTTCCCTTTAGATTTTACAACTGAAAATGTTGTACTAGTGCGCTTATCTCCTGCTTAAGAACTGATTCGTTTTCTAACTTAATGGCAAGAGATTCAGGCATTTTAAAGCGTGCTTATTTCCAGAAATGAAATATGATGCATAATACACACGAGGTAATCACAACGTCAACTTCCTTCATAAAGTGTTTGGCAGTACCACCTGGTGTCAGTTTTAGTATCACAACCTTCTTTTATTGAACTACAGGGTCTTCTGATGGTTGATTCAATGTATTGCCTGTTTCACCTCAGGAACGTGAACTCATATATCATTAGTGTGGTATTCAATTCACGTTGTTTGTCTTCAAATTTGAAGAGTTCTTCTAACCCAAGCCCCGTTTTAAAGGCATGTGTAAAAACCACCGGTGTCTCACAACAGGCATGTTGGCGGCACTTTTATAGTGTTTAACAATATTAGCAGACGTTTCCAATTTTAAAGGGCAAACATCCTAACATAAACTATACTGTTAGAAATCAACGGAATGACAAACTACTTCTTAGAAGTTCGTGTCTTAAGTAACCAGTATACACTTAAATAACTAATATACACTTAAATAACCAGTATACACTTAAATAACCAGTATAAATTTAGTTTCACTGGTCTTGATTCAGAATTCGAAAGTTTCATTACTTCAGTTTTTACAGAAAATCTGGTTGAATCCCCATTAACAGACAAATATCTTAATTTGTCAGAAAATCGAACTTATATTAACCAGAAATTGAGAACATTAAAGAAGTTGTTAGAAGAAACTGCTTTCCCCATCTTTCCTAAACGCCCTCCGCTAGTGCAGCGGTAAGTCTACGAATTTACAACGCTAAACTCAGGGGTCCGATTCCCCTCGGTGGGCTCCGCAGATGGCCCGAGGTGGCTTTACTGTAAAAAAGACAAAAACACAATTTCCTAAATATAGTAATCCACGCTAATATCTGTTATAATGTTAGGTGTTCCAAGTAAAATTGTTAATTTAGTAATATCCTACTGAAGCAATATGAAACAGCTACTTCAGAAAATTCAGATAAAGAAAATAACAGATAAAATACGAAAAACTAGAGAAACGTTTGATATTTATTTAGAAGATTCTAAAGATTATGTAAATGAAACATAGCAACTATAACAGAAAAAAAAAGGTATTTTTAATCTCACTATGAAAATCACCTTATACTCAGACTAGTCAAACTTTGATTCCATAAATTCACTCCTGAATCTTTGGTAAAATTACTCAATTTAAAAATGTGTGTGTGTATACAAAGGACTTGTATTATATATTACAAGCTTGCCAAATTTCGTGAATCCCCTTGGTGGACGCAGCAGTTAGCCCGATGTGGTCTTGCTGTAAGAAAACGCACACATACAATTTCGTGAAAAGACATTGCGAAACCACAGCCAAGGGAACGGGCTTGGAGAAATAGTAATATTAAAAAATCTTGTAGTATGGCTACACAGTTGTAGGGTTAGTTAAAATGACAAAGCCCATATAGCGATGGCTAGTTAAAATATTTAAAACAGAACTGAAACCAATTCTCGATTTTTTTTTCGGGTAAGCATTAAGAACATCAAAGGACCTCCATGAATCTGTTCACAGATCTTGACTGTTAAACAATTACCGATGATGTCGCTAAATTCCGTGAAATTACTAGTGATCCCTCAGGGGACAGACTTGAGGGAAAGCAGCTCGACCGTGACAGCCACCGTAAATTTTGGATTGCTAGTTTCGAAGACGGATATTTTACCATCGTTTTTAACACATTCTCAGCCATAAAGCACACTGCACATGTTTGTAACAGTGGTATGCAAACCATGAAATTTCTGAATCACAGTTTTGCACGCTAACCACGAGACAATGCTCGACCCGAGTCGATACTAATTGTTATCTCTTACTTTCTACAGTGAATACAAGAGTATATTTAAATCAACCAATAGATAGACATATTGCATATTAGATGTCGACCTTGTTTATTCAATAACATGATTCACTCTTTTATTTCTGTTTTATTGCTAGGACTTTTTAATCGCTAAACCATGGCTTCTACGTTCGTTATTCACTACTTTGTTTTCATTGAGTAATTCACATTACTTCTCATAATTTTAGCATTTAACTTACGTCACTAATGAGGTTTTTCATTGGTTTAGGAATGGCTAGATTGTTAAGGTGTTTGATTGGTATTCTGAGAGCCGCGGGTTCATTTCCCTGTTCCGCCAAAATTGCTCGTCCTTTCAGCCGTGAGGACGTTGTAAGTGTAACGTTTAATGCCACTATTCGTTAGTGAAAGTGTAGCCGAAGGGCTGACGGTGAGTAGTAATGACTCTAGTATTTTACCACTAAATTATGGTCGTCTAGCGTAGATAACCCTTGTATAGCTTTGCGCAAAATTCAAACCAAGCCAATTCTCATTTGTTAATCTTTTTCACCCTAAGAGTTAACATTATGAGTAATCCTCCGATACCTCAATTTAATATATTAGTTAGATTATGTAACTTGCGAGTTGTTAACCCATAGTTGACTATAGTTCGAAATCCACCTCTTCTATGAAGATATATTTAGTTCCTAATCATCGTTATACACGAGTTTTTTCAATTGTTAACACATTCATTTCCCAAACTGACTTATTAAATTAAATTCAATCAGTGTCGAAGTTATCTTGATAATAATTATTTCTGTAAGTACTGAATGTTCTTCCACTCTCGAATTGCCATTGTGAGTGTTGTGTACCTCGTTCTATTACTTCAGTCAAAGATAAACCTCGCCTCACTCTCAAGTTACCTTAATAGGAAAATAACCTCATTTCATCCTCAAGCTGACCCTGTGAGTACAACTCTATCCCACTCTAGAGGTACTTCAGTGAAAGATGAACCTCACCCCATTCACAAGTTTCTTCGGTTGGTAAACAACCTCGTCCCATTATCAAGTTAGTTCATTGAATAAATGAATATATATTTATTATGAATACTTTTATCCCATGACAAAATGGTTTAAATAGTGCTTGTACTGCAATATCCTATTAATATTTAGTACTCCTCCTTAGTGAAGAACTTAGTAGCATAAGCCTTTAACATACAAGTATCAGGTAATTATGGAATATTCAAATAACACTGCGCAACAAAGTTTTTGCTTCTTGAACACTGTTGGGTGTTCTTTATATATTTTTGGCAGCTGATCACAAAAATCACATCCGAATTTGCCCATCACGTATCGTTTCATCGAAATCTTCAGTTTCACCAGGACATTGCTACAATGGGAAAACTATATCAGGGCAACTGGAATCCGTCAGTGCTTGCTGACTACTGATGAATACTGAAACGTGATGCACCGGACATTGAAAACAAACGAAATTCGGAGCAAAACATTTTTAATTATATCGAACTTAATAGCGTATAAGAAATATAAATGCAATTAAAGACGTTATTGTCTGCAAACAGTTAACTATCTATTTCTCAGAGTTCTTACGTGATGAGGTAAAACCAAAACTATATTTGTGCATACCCACCAGCTACCTGTCACAATCAGCAAAAACTTTTCAGGAACCAAAAATTTTCAAAAAAATTGTTGTGCAGTGTAATTAAAGAGACTTGCAGTTATTTTTTCACTCTAAAATGTTGTTAAAAACTCCATAATTTTTTACCTTTACAAGTAGTCATTATTAGCTTTTTTCAAAGTCAATAAAGGTAAGTAATTAAACCACTCAGTACCTCATTCTATCAATAAAATAGCTAAAGAATAAGCAGCTGAGCCGCTCCGAAACCTTTCATCTCTAGAAAGATCGTCAGCCGGTTAGAACAAACCTTCTTGCGGTAGCCGAGGTGCGAAAGAAGTGTTCGTAGCATTGCCCCACCCTCGACTTCAGCTTAAGTGTCGACGGTCGGGACAGGAGTGGGGGGTGCCAAAATTGGCCCCTAATTCATAGTGGCTTACAAGAGTTCAGCTGTCAGACCGAGCCATGCCCAAATTGTGCCTCGAGGACGTCCTTGGCCGGCTATTCATGCTTAGCTACTCTCGTTCACTCGTCAAAGGCGCACAAATAATCTGAGGCGCCATCTATACTAATCCTCCATTATCATGTGCACGTGACGTAATAGAGTAAACCGAAGCGCAATCCGCTCAAGCGAGCCATAAACATTCCTTTAGGGCGTAATCAAATTACTTGGTTGACAATGACTAAAAGTTGCAGGGATTTTCAATTGCCTGTTTTCGGCTCGAGAGACGTCCGTGAGAAATAGAACTAAATGAAGTTAAGTGTAAACATTTAAGTAAATCCCACGGTGCTCGTAAAAAGACTTTCTTCCTTACAATATACGAAAAATGTATTCCGAAAACTTTTAAATAGTTTAACATACACCTATAAAACACTGCCGCCCATAAAAAACTGTTGACGAATGTACTAACTGTTTAACACGTGTTATCTTACATATTTATAGATATTTCAAACACAAACACCTGTTATCATATTTTATATATACAGCCTTTTTGAATGCCAAATACATATTACGATTTTAACACGTGTTTCAAGGGACGTGAGGAACATTCATTACCGTACAAATTGTCGTTCAGCTACCAGTCTAATTAAGCTGTTCGAATTGGCACCAGAATTTACTTGTATAAGTACGCAACCTTAAAACTAAGGGGAATTTTTTTTTTTAATTTCCTAAATTTCTTTTAATTTCCAAAGCTACTCAATGGCTATTTGCGCTAGCCGTTCCTAATTAATGGGATTGACAGGTAACATTATAATGCCCCTATGGCTGACGGCTGAAAGGGCGAGCATGTTTTGGTGAGACCGGGATTCGAACCCGTGACCCTCAGATTACGAGTCAACCACCCTAACCCACCTGGCCATGCCATGTCTGCGGGAAATTAGTTTTGTGAATTAGCAAATTCTTTACCGGTGACTTTAGGGCCATAGTTAAACATGGAAACGAGGACAGACCTCGTTTTTCGTTGGTAAGCTCAGTTTGTTTTTGAATTTCGCGCAAAGCTGCACGAGGGTTATATGAGCTAGCCGTCCCTAATTTAGCAGTACAAGGCTAGAGGGAAGGCAGCTAGTCATCACCACCACAGCCAACTCTTGAGATACTCTTTTACCAACGAATAGTGGGATTGACCGTCACATTATAACGCCCCCACTGCTGGGAGGGCGAGCATGTTTGGCGCTACTCGGGCTCGAACCCACGACCCTCAGATTACGAAGCGCACATCTTAACGCGCTAGGCCATGCCAGGCCCCTGGTGGGCTTTAAGCAAATATATATCACGTGTGTATATATATATGTATGTATAAAAGATGTATCAACAGAAACACGTATATTATGATTCCGTGATGATAAGTGGGATGATAAGAATGACCTAGTCCAAAAGCATTCAGTTATTGCCTTGGAGATCCATTTATAAAAGAATAAATCGCTGTTTTTAGATGATTAATAGATGGCAGGCATTCGTCTTATGTTAGTGATTGTAAACATGCCGGCCCGCCATGGCCAAGTGGGTTAAGGCATTTGATTCGTAATTCAAAACAAACAAACGAATGCAAGCATACCGGTAGAGAGAGACTGTTTGGTATAGATTGACGCTGATCCATCTCTACTATCAAGTCGTTGATGGATTCATGGAAGCCATTGATGAAATCTCGAGTACTGATGAAACTGCGGAGATGATCTAGTCGAATAAAATGGCTACATCATAATTGTTACTATCAAGTGACTGATTCGAGCATAACCTTGACTAACCAATGCTCTGTGGAAACATGTAGCATGTTCTATCATAAATATACCAAATTACTATTCTTATAAACCGTTGTTTGCTTACTTATTGTAATATTAACATAATGGGCTTCCTTATTCAATATTAACTCATTGTGTACTATATATAATAACTCGCTAATAAAGAAAGGGAGGAATTTATTGAACAATTTAAGTATTAAGGTGGTAGGATTAGGAAAAGAACAATGATTGTTTGAAATGAGCATAAAGTTACAGAATAGTATATTTGTACTTTGCTTGCCACGAGTATCGAAATCCCAGTTTCTAGCGTTGTAGGTCAGAAGTCTTCCTGCCATGTCACTGGGGGACAAGAATAATGTAAACAAGAAACCATTAAGCTTTACAAAGTATGAAACATTTATGAGTTTATGAAATACATTTAATGAAAGGGGTTGTTTGGTTTTTATCGCAAGATGAACGATTGCTTGAAGTGGTGCTACTATTGAGCTGCTAAATAAAAGGAATTATATAAAGATATCATTAATAATATTATTAAAATGATAAGTGTCAACAGCACATAACTGTTGCTTTACTGTTTTTCAAACTGAAATAGTTGGACTAATTCCTCAAGACACACGTGGCGTAGTGTAACAAAGTATATTTCAAAACTTTAACTTGATATCATTTTCTAAGTATTTTCACGTTAAAGTGTTTGTATGACTAATCGCCCTCAAGTGGCTCGGCGGTATGTCTGCTGACTTACAACGATAAAAACCTGGTTTCGATACCCGTGGTGGGCAGAGCACAGATAGCCCATTGGATAGCTTTGTGCTTAATTATAAAACAGCAACGACTAACAGAGAATCCCAACTTATATCCACATAATAAAGGAATTTTCCTTGAGAGTTCCGTTGTTTGTTGAGAGATTTTGGCTTATTCTGAGTTAGTCATAGAAGTTTTTTTTATCATAATTCATTAGGTAACAAATTTACTCTAGAAGGAAAATTTATTTCTAACTTTATAACATAAAAAATTCTTACCTGCGATGGCTGGATGTTTTAACAGTGTGCGACACATTGAAGTGAGGATACTAATTAACTTCGTCAGCGCGCTCTATCTATTTAGTGTCTGTAAAGGCTATCAAGGATAGAGGCACTTGAATTACAATCTGCGGGTCCTGGGCTCAAATCTCCGTCACTAAACATGCTCGTACTTTTAGTTGGAGAGGCATTATAAAGTGACGGTTAATCCAACTATTCGCTAGTAAAAGAATAGCCCAATAGTTAGCGGTGATGTTGACTGGCTGCATCCCTTCTAAAATATATCACTGTTAAATTAGGGACGACTAGTACAGAATAACTCTGAATTGTTTTGTTTTTGGAATTTCGCACAAAGCTACTCGAGAGCTATCTGTGCTAGCCGTCCCTAATTTAGCAGTGTAAGACTAGAAGGAAGGCAGCTAGTCATCACCACCCACCGCCAACTCTTGGGCTACTCTTTTACCAACGAAAAGTGGGATTGACCGTCACATTATACACCCCAGGGGCTGGGAGGGCGAGCATGTCTGGCGCGACTCGGGCGCGAACCCGCGACCCTCAGATTATGAAGCGCACGCTTTAACGCACTAGGCCATGCCGGGCATAACTCTGAAATAGCATAGCCTAAAATTCAAACCAAACCGGTCTTTTTTGTGCACCAAATACTCACTGAAAGCTTGTGCATAAAACGTTTAGAAAGGACGTTGTTAGGTTGAACAGTGCATTTCAACTGAAGGTTTGGTTCTAGTTGACCAAAATATTTTCTCAGACGTACATTTTAAATATAAAAAAAACAATTATATAGAATTCATTAATTTTATGTGAGTTTGTTTTGTTGCTTTTTAATTTCGCGCATTACTACACGAGTAGTTTTCAGTAGTTTGAAAATTTTTGCTTGGTTTCATATTTAATAACTGACTTCCTGGATTACTACAAGTTAATGTAAGCACTACACGTTAGAACAAATAAATAGTTAATTTTATAATTAACAGTAAAGTCTGTGTGATGCTAATAGTTTGCGAATTACACAAAACCAGTTTATGAAAAAAACTAACAGATCTTCTGGAATGCGCTAATGAAGTCGTAAAGCCAAGATCGAAATAATTAATATATATATTTAATTCATGAGAATTCCTGACTATTCGACAGTGAAAGGCCGCTACTGTACTTGTAACTGGAATATTTATCATAGCTCTTTCCAAGGGTTTATTTGTTTTTTTAAATCAAAATTACACTGAACTATTTGCCGAAAAACCGAAAAACAACGGCTCCAAACCCACACTCAAAGTTAATCTGGATCTACAATTTTATTTGCAAAAGGAAGTTTGTGAAAAAGAACATTCTGATCCAAAAAGAACGTGTATCGTAATGGAGCCGAGTATACCTTCTGGTTCAGTTACAACTAATGAGGAAAAATTTGAAGTTGAGGAAGTTTCACA
The DNA here is from genome assembly GCA_011833715.1 of Carcinoscorpius rotundicauda. NCBI lineage: Eukaryota > Metazoa > Arthropoda > Merostomata > Xiphosura > Limulidae > Carcinoscorpius > Carcinoscorpius rotundicauda. Next base: position 37,910,315 of record CM022395.1, on the reverse strand, counting down.
AATTTACAGCTTTGTCTCAAAAACGTTCAGGGCAGTAAGTGACCAAAATGGTTGGACATAGGAACACATTATGAATCATGCGATTAATGTCTGAGAAGTTTTAAACCTAATGGTTTAGAGCATATAAGAAAGGATCAACATGGTGATTAGGATAAAAACATAGATAAGATACAAGTAAAGTCTGACAATGTAAGCATATTAAACACATGTGAATGATCTGAAATGCATACCTTAATATAATAATGAACGATTTTTTTATTGACTCTCAAATGAGCCATGAGCACTACATGTATGCCAAATATATCCAGTTTCTAGAAGAAACTCTATTAACTTTGTTTGGTATTATCATAATGAAAAGTTGACAAATAGGAAAAACTGATAACTGCAGCTTACTGGTCTTCCTTCTGAAAGGACTTCCTAGATGAGAACAAGCTTGAAGAAACTGGAGTCATAGCAACCCAATTCAACCCATATGTCTATCAGGTTCTAGATGCAGATCCGATGACCTTTTATGTAGGAATATTGTGTTGTAAATATACGTTTGTCAAGATTTATGATCTATGATTGATATCGTAATTTAATGCAGACGTTTATTACAATAGAAATTGAGGTGTTAGGAAATGATGTGTGATCATGACCATCAAAATAATTACGATTACTGATGGAGGAAATGATTACCAGGTAATTCAGGACCAGAAACACCGTTCTTATACATTGTGGTCAGCCCTTGTTATTTGACCAGTTCCCAAGTCAAAATAAAACGTACAATTAAATAACACTGTACGACTAAAATACCTTCTATTAATTTAATTATAAAATTTGGGAAAGCATATACGGTACTAATGTGTATGTGTTCATTTAGCAATGACATATCTGATTATATGTCTATATGCACCAAGGAAAATCGAAACCCTGATTTCAGTGTCGAAATCCGAAGACTAGCCGCGGTCCCACCGGAGCATCAGTATTGGTGATAATATATATATATATATATATATTCTTATATAACAAGAACATTTGTTACTATATAAAAAAATAAAGAAAGTATAAGATTTTTCAAAGCAAAATAAGAGTGTTAGCTTAAAGTTTCGACGGAAAAAATGGTTATACGGTTCGTAGCTTCATTATGAATTTTCTAATCTGTCTTGTAATGTGTGTTTCAATTAAACGCTGTCAAGCCAGCTAAGCAGTTACCGTGTTTAGAGAAAAGAAAGTCCAGATTTTCATTCTGAGTTTGTCTCTGATGCTGGTGGAATCGATTTCCCGTAAGTCTGAAGTTTCTTCGATGCATAGCTTGTTACATTTAAATGTGTGCAACAACAAGTAATGCAAGTGTAGCAACAAAAGAAATGTCACACTGTTTTTGATAGGTTGACTTAAAACCAGAGATAAAGTATCATTGAAGTTGCAGTGACACATAAACAATGACCACACAGTATGAGACTGATGTAATAAGTTTGAATTCTGGTTTTTAAACAAATGTAATGGTCAAAGTTTTCGTCGAAGTTACATTCAAGTATAGTAATGATTCCAGACAACTCAGGCGTAAGAGCTGTTAACAGTCGACAGATTTATAGTTTTTACACTTATATTCATATACATGTTAATATATATGAATACATATATAGAGGGAGAGACTGTACACACAGCATAGAATCAAGTAAAATTTATAGACATCTCAAGATTTATAAACGTTGATAAGTATTTATATCAGTTAAGAGATCACGTGAAACGAACATTGTTAAAATGAAACAAATCTAATGCTTACATATCGCGTATTTTACATAAACATGCCAGATAAATGTTTTCCACAACAAACTTTTCAATCTTAACCTTATTGTACAATGATACATTAAAAATTATTGATTAGTTAATGTGTAGACTAATCTCAATTAATGTCGGAAATGACACATAAGAAAAATTCGTTGTCTGTTTCCTGTTTAGATGCATTATTATGAGTGGCAGAAAGATAAGTTTATAAAAATCAGCTTCTGTCGAAAATATCGATAAAAGAATTAACACTATTCAGGAATGATTAAAATATATTAATGGTTTTGTTTTCTCAAATTATAGTGTAAGTGCTATGAATAAATATTGTATCTTCATGTTTTAAGTGATTGATTTGTGAAGATTTATATTTTTCATAAGTTCCATAACCGATAATATGAATTCATTACGTTTAGTGCATCATGTGTGATGAAGAGTATCATGAGAGAACATTGTTTTTGTTATTTGCCAAATTCAGTGATACAAGCACATGAAAAAAAAAGATAGCAAAATGTATTTTTCTTTAGAATAGAAAAAAAAAACTTAAAGAGCAAGAAGAAAACTAAACCGAATTTTTACACTTAATATGAATTTATATAAAAATATACACCCTTGCTGGTTTGTTTATTTTTTTGAATTTCGTGTAAAACGACCGAAGGGTTAGATTAACCGCGCTTGTTATCTCTAATTTTACCGTTAAAGACTAGAAAAAAGGCAGCTAGTCATTACCACCCATCGCCATCTCTTGGATTATTCTTTTACCAACGAATAATGGGAATGAATAACTATCACATTATAGCATCTTCACGACTGAAAGGGCGAGGATGTTTGATGGTAAAGGGGTTTCGAATACGCGACCCTCAAATTGCGATTCAAGCGCCCTATCCATCTGGCTATACCAATCCCATATCTTTGCTTAAGCAATCACTGTAAGAGTTTGTTTTTGAATAATTTCTATAAACAAAAACGCTGAAAAGAATTTGGAGGTTAACGTAAAGAACTGCTCGTAAAAAAGTTCTATAAACAAAATGTGGGATAAAATTATTTTTTTAAGTATGTAGTTTCCTTTTACTAAACCTAAAATGTACCTAACACTGGATTGATATGTTTTTAATGTTAGTATCAGTCATGATATAAGAAATCTGCGTAAAATTAAAACTGCTGAAAGTACTTTAGTTACAAATTAAATTCGAAAAGTGAATCTATTATTGTTTTGCACGAAAAATATGAAACAATTCAAAATAACTCATACATATATATCTAATTATTTATAGCTCATAGTGCCAAACACATCATATATTAAAGTTTTATGTATTTAAGGATATTTTCATTTAAACGCCAGTTTAACTGTTAATTGAATAACCCACAGCAAGAATGTTCAAACATAGCGCTGTGCGACGGAGGGAGGCAAACAACGAATTAATTTGCCAAAATTATCGATTTTTGGTAAATAATCTATCGTAAAATTGTTTAATATTGAAATAACAGAATGCGTAGTTAATGTTTTAAGATAAAAATTATAATTTGCTATAAATGCTATTTTTCACAAATTGGACATGTTAAACAAAAAACCAGTTTAGTATTTATATGCTAAGACTATTTCATTTGAATAACTTAATTTTTTCCTGTTCAAATATTTTATCTATAAAAACGTAACTGCAATTATATATTACTTCCTGTTAATTCCTCTTTCACTGCTAGGTTTCACTAAAAGCGTTGATAATTTTATATATTTAGTGAAATTTATTCCTATTATGGCAGCAATACTGCAAGTTGCTGATTCTAGATTGAATCCTTGGAAAGATCAAGAGAGGTAATCAGGGCACCACAGTAAAAGCCCCCTGTTTTATTTGTTTGTGCTTTAAATTTGTTTTCTTGTTTCAGGATTTCGCGCAAAGCTACACGAGAGCTATCTGCGTTAACTCTCCTTCATGTACCAGTGTAAAGCTAAAGGGAAGAAAATTATTACCACCAACCGCCATATATTGGGCTACTCTTTTACCAAGGTATAGTGGGATTGACCGAAACATTATAACGCCCCGACGGCTAAAAGAGCGAGTATGTTTGCCGTGACGAGGAATCGAATCAGCAACCCTCAAATTACGAGTCGAGCACCCTAACCACTCACCTGGCCTTTTACTTTAAAACTGATACTTATAATTCCCACCTATTATTACATTTTCGGGGTATAGTTTTGCTTTTGTTTTTAGTACCCTTTTTTTCTTTATATTTGGTTATTTAATTTCATGACGTAAGTATATCACAGGCTCCTAATGTCTTGTCAATAGGTTTGTAAAGGCGTTTGTTTAATCATGTTTTCATAACTTCTATTAAAATAAAACTGTATGCTCTTTTTTGTATGACGTTTAATTTGTGTTCAAACATTCCTTTATCGTAATCTTTTTATAGCTCATTAAGTTTACTCTAGACCACAAAATTGTCCATAGTTGTTTCATTGGATTCAGAATGGATCATTAACTACTGTCATTTAATCACCTGTTTCCGAATGTATGTGTCTTTCCAATAGGTCTGCCTTATGTATTTTCTAGAATAGTTGGTTTTCTGTTAACATCTGAACTATAATACACCTTGTACAAAATAAAAATAAAGAAATGGAAACCGAGTCAAAGTGACGTGTATATAACGGTATCAATCATGCAGTTAATTTTAAACCTATTTTTTACATGACAAAACAGTTTTACAGTAAAACATATATCACTGAAAAGTCTAGAAATCTGGAACAATTTATAAGTTATTCATACATCCTTGACCACTTTCCGATTTGTTAAGTAATGAATTGAACATTGAATCAAACAATACAGCAGTTGAACTGTTCTTGTTGACTCTTTAATCCCGTAGTTTGAGATTGGGCGTCTTCGTTTTCCTTTTCCATTTAAATCTGTCGTTCCCCACACTGAAGTCCACGTGACACTTTTATTAATTCGCATCCGTTGAACCATTCTGTTCCTATTCAATCCATTCACTGAAATATAAATACATATATCTCGAGTTTCATGACTTTTCTTCTTCATTTGGACGTTTTTAATTCAGATAAACCAATAGTTTCAGATTTATCAAAGCCAGACAGTGAATGAGTAATGAAAATTAAAGTATATATAAAAGAATAGTTATGTCATTTTATATCATTTATAGAAACTTAAGATTAATGTCTTGTCAGTGTAAGTTAATTTAGTTTAAAATAAATCCATTCTCAAAATAGATTTCTATTATAATCTAGCGTAAACAGAGATCACGTTTGATAGTCTCTGTATCGTTTTAAAATCTCCACCTGTCACGGGTGTGTATATATATATACATATATTAATTACCATTACATGCACAAACGTGAAAGCTCACATGATATATTATGTAGAGTGCATATCTATACAAAATACATTTCCACTGTATATTTTTAGATATAAGCTATTAACACGTGTGTTATACGTTATTAATATCTATTGTAACAGCTACCGAGATGTAACTTTTATTTTGTTTTCTTATTAATGTCGTACAACTGATAACTGAATGTAATTATTTCGAAATATTCATTTTATTTACAGCTCGTATTAATTTTAGTTTAAGTATTTATCGCTAACGTGTCTTTGGAAAATAAATATAACGGGCTACATATGTATATACCTGAGTTACTGGGAAAAACTAATCGCTCACCCATGAATCCAGGAAAGATATGGGTGATCCTGCAGTAGAGTTTAGACCAGCGCTTATCAGTGAATAACTGACGGACGTGTCTCTATCTCCTTCTCTCTCTGCGGAAATATTGATCTTGTTAACAACGTAGACACAGACAGGCACACAGGAAGGCCTTAACGCACGTGACCATTTGCACGTTCTCCATCATCTTGACACATGGTCTCTTTTAAGTAACTAAAAAATACCAAAATTCGTTTACTTTTTGGTTATAATGTACGCATGAATTAGTACTCAATATTAGTGCATCATATAGCTAAGTTGGTACAAACTTTAAAAATGGACGTATGTGGGGACACGAGTGTCAAATGTTCTTGTGACTCGTGACAGACGATAATGTCTTATTTGACCCGAATAAAGGGCGAATCTTACAAACTTCACTCTTACTTTCAAATGGTATATAGTTGTTTGTTTTCTGTATGTAAAAAAATAATCTTGCTCGAAGCTTACATGAAGATTTACGTTTGGTATTTTCATTTTGATTCTTGAATAGCAAACGATGATGTGATTTCTAGAATTAAGAAAATTCTGGTTCGTTTATCCCATATACGTTATTGCAGATAAAGCTTCCATTTATTGTTTAATGTGAAAAGTATTTGTACTTATCGAAGTTATAAAAGATTGTGAAAGATTTTGCCAATGACACCATTAATAATTATATCTTACAATCAATAAAAATATTCACTTCTAATTCTCTAACATGCCGAATCGTTTTTGAAAAGAAAGTGTAGGGTCTTTTCTTCTTGAAATATTAATAATTATGACGTATTTAATATTTATGAACCATCATTTAGTTTCTAACTAGAGGGCATAATTTAAAGTATAATGGCAATTAGTTTTGTTTAAATTTCGCGCAAAGTTACTTGAAGGCTATCTACGCTAACCATCCCTAATCACTTGTCAGGTACCAAAAGTATAGATATACTTTCTTCTAATTGTAAACTTTTTGCATTATAGAAATAGGATTATACTAGAAAGAGAGCCAAGCATAAAGAGACTTGCGTGACATATCGAAGTTAACCAAGTGCTCATAAAAACTAACTGAATAGGCTGTTTATAAATAATTCTCGTATACTTCCGTAGAGTTTGTTTGGTAGAATTGCAGATGTTCAAATAAGTTCAGAATTTAAGTCAACACGGGCGTAAGTTTACTGTGTGTAACAAAATGTGGTTATATATGCATAGAGATCATATTAATACACTAAAAAATAGTGGAAAGCCATCTCTAAAGATTTATACTATGAGCTGGAAACATCGTTCAAAACTGCAAAGACAGACGTGGCTTCGTCAACAGTCTTTCCGATATTTTTGAACCGGATGTATATTTATAGTTAACCATACTATGTCACAGTAAGTTGAAACCTGTGTAGATTTAAATTCTGAGCTTGTTTGAATACCTGCGATAATAAATTCTAAGAATGTGGAAAGGCGTTGTTACTTAATGAACTACATCTGTCTTAAAAGTTTTGGACGACGTTTCGAGCTGTTAGCACGTATCTTCATCTGGTCTCGAAGAAGATTTTCGTTAACAGCTCGAAACGTTATCCAAACTTTTTAGACAGATGTAGTCCTTTAATAAAGCTTTTTGAGTATTCCATCCTTCTCTGTCTAGACGTTATCTCAAGCAAGAACTAAAATACAGTTATCCAAAAGTGATTATGAGCGTATTAAAGACTGTTAGTTTATCATTCTCAATACACAAATGATTTACATGTACAAACGCTATAAAATATCTTTACAGGAGGAAACTCCATCGCTGACAGATAGAACGCAGGGAAACATTGATTTTGAAGAACAGATATTAACAAACTGAACTCATAAAGCTAGAACAAAGCTTTAATTCATGCATTCAACATTGAAGCCACGTGAAATCCCTCTAACACGAAACAACAATATTAAAATAATTCGTTCTTTTTTTTTTCTATGATGCGCTTTATAACTATTATCAAGCTATAAGAATTTAACAAGAAAACATCTTAAAGGCGCAATAATATCAATTTTGTAAAATACTAGTAATTTTAGGTAAGTACAACAGAATTCAGTTGTTACCTAACAGTTATTGCGTTACTGGATAACCACACGTACTCAGTTGTTTAAAAGGCCTACCGAAACATTTGGATCAGTAATAAGTGTAACAAAACTATTGCCAAATGGCGTAAAGAGCTATGAGTGTAAAAGAAAGCGTCTGTTGTTAAAAGTTCTCATTAATGTCGAAGTAGCTTGTCGAATGCTTGTTTTTACTTGTTACAATAACTAGCGAAAGTATATTTTTTAAAACGAAAGGTAAAATTTTATCATATCCCACAAATTCAACGAACCAATTCAGTAACCAAACCTCAAAATCACTAGAAGTTACATTCAATCAAACAGTAACTGTTATCCGTGACACTTGTTTGTTTGTTTTTTCAAATTCAGAGGTAATGTACAATATATTTACCAGAAAGATAGAATTAAAGAAATTAATTGTGAAGTATTCAGATGTTGTATAGCCTAGGTAATATCTCAGAAACCCTCGTTCGTGACAATACCATTCTAATGCTTTCCAGAACAATATTCTAGTAGTAGTTATTATATTGTTTAGAAACAAAGAAAGTATCAAGTGATCTTACAACCTGCTGTTCGAATTAAGCGCTAACATGTTACAACCATCTTGTCACACACTCTGGTAATGATATCACTGACCAACGTTGTGGAGAAATAAGAAACTAAATTGGTCTTTATGCAAGTAAAGAATTCTAGCAAATAGGTTTTTTAATAGAAATAATAACGAGATTACTGCTGTAACATAGGGGCACTAGAAAGCCGTCTGAGAACCAAAGTAACATTTCGCATATGTGTTTTTAAGATTAAGATGTCAATATGATATTGAATTTATTATTCGTAACGAAAACATTTAAGAGACTTTATTACAGAATCTCGAAAATATGCATGTAAACAATTATCGCAAAACAGTTTTTTTAGCGCTAAAGAACATGTAAGAAGTAGGTGGAATGAACGATTAAAGTTCAGGTAAAATACGATTAACAAAAGTTTATTTGTTTTTTTATTTCTTAATTTCGCGCAAAGCTACACGCTAGTCGTCCCTGATTTAGCAGTGAAAATTTGTTTGTATGCAGCTAAACACAAAGCTGAACGATAGGCTATCTGCGCTCAGCTCATTACGGGTATCAAAGCTCTGTTTTTATAGCTGTAAGTTTGCAGACGTACATCTGAGTCATTAGGGCAAGCCAGCAGTGAAAGACTAGAAAGAAAACTGCCTGTCATCAAACTCACCGCCAACCGTTGGACTACTCTTTCTTCAAAGAATAGTGCAATTGATCGTCGTATTATAATCCCCCCATGGCTGAAAGGACGAGAATGTTTGTTTCGAACCCCTGACCCTAAGGCTGTGGTAAGTCAAGTGCACTAACCACCTGGCCATGCCAGACCACTGAACTTAAAAGGGCCACAAGAAACTGGTATGTTTATGTTATACAAGAGAAAACGAGTGTTTTTTTACATAATAATTTAACTATTATCGACCATCAACGTACTTATACATTTATATAAATCACAATATAAGTCAATGAAAAATTAAAAAATAAATCCTCACAAAAGGTTTCTTGTTTCAAGCCCTGTTCTAAACAATCGAATTTAACAGCTAGAAATATTGTAAGTTTTTATTAATAAAGGCAAACGTTGAGGGGAGAAAATGTGTTTGTGTGTTTTTCTTATAGCAAAGCCACATCGGGCTATCTGCTCAGCCCACCAAGGGGAATTGAACCCCTGATTTTAGCGTTGTAAATTCGGAGACATACCGCTGTACCAGAGGGGGGCGAGGGGAGAAAATTGCGGCAGCTAGATCCTTTAAAATATTTGGTTCTCCCATATCTTTCAATATCATTTAATTCCATCAAATGGAAAGAACCTTGAATGAATGTTTAAAGACTACCTGCGTACCTGATAGGACCTCTATTTTATGTGGCCTAAAAAAAAGGCGTCTGTAGTTAATAGTTCCACAAGCACTTTCACCCTTAATATGTATAACAAATCATCACATAGTTTGATTAACAGCTTCTTGATAAACACCAGCTAGTTTAGTCTCACATTTTGGTGAATGTACGTGTGTGCGAAAAAACAAACATGATTGTTCTTACAGAGTTTACAAAATTATCTGTTCAAGTGATCAACTATAAAAAATACGTTTGTTCTTAAGCAAACAGTACTAATATCTATGTCCTAAACAAAGGAAGATATAAAGTGAAAATAGTTTGGATGCTCTATTTGTTACGTTCTCAGACTTACCAATGACAGACACCTCAAAGACTATTTTAAAACATCCTGGATAAACTATTTTCAAGATTTTGGACAAATGAAAACATAGATTAATTGAACTCCGTTGATTTCTTTATAGGATCTTTAACATTAGATTTATCAGAGATTCTAAATCGGGATAATAATATATTATTTCTAGCTTGTAGACACAAATAATGAAATAATTATTTATTTTCAATAAAAATTATAGATCTTATTGTTAGTTTTCGAGTGTTGTGTTAAAAATCATATGAGAACTTCTGGGGGAGGAAACTATATATAATACTGAACGAAGTACGTTCTCTTTCGTTAAAGTTATCATATGCATAAACGTATTCTGAAACCTGGCCCGGCATGGCCAGGTGGTTAAGGCACTTGACTTGTAATCCGAGGATCGCGGGTTCGAATTCCCGTTACCCCAAACATGCTCGTCCTTTCAGCCGTGGAGACATTATAAAATGGCGCTCAATTCCACCATGCGTTGGTAAAAGAGTAGCTCAAAAATTAGCGGTGGATGGTGCCTTCTCTCTAGTCTTTCACTGCTGGCCCTCCCTAGTGAAACAATCAACAATCCGCAGGTAGCTGTATGAAATGAAAGGTTTTTGATGTTGAACACAATAGTTTTAGTAAAACAGTAGTGACAGAATGATGAAATACATACGTTTGTTAAATTTAGCAGGATAAACTTTTAATGTATTAAGTTCTTGTTTGATAACTAGTTACATATATACAAAGGTCACTAGGTAAATAATATAAATACTTTGAGAATACTTTCAAACAGACTATTCTTAGAATACTAATTATAATAGTCTCGAGAAACATAAAGAAACAAAAACACAGCATATCAGATTCAGAGTTTGTGTTATTTTTTTGCCGCGTTGTCACAAAAAAATGCGATTCGCACTTTGGCCCCATGAGTGTGTTATAAGAATGACAGTTAAATTTCAATGATCTATTACAATAGCCCAACAGTTGGAGGTCATTTGTAGGCTTCCCCTTTCATCTATATTATATCAAAATTATGAACAACTAGCATAAGTAGTCCTTGTGTAGCTTTCCGTGAATATCGGTAACAAACAAACTTTTGTAAGAGATTATAGAGATCAAATATAGCTTCTAGTAAAAATACATCCATTGACTAACTTCTTAGATATCTCTTTTTTGCAAAGAATTCTTAAAAGCCGTTTGCATTTAAAAATTCATTAACTTGTTTTCTTTGAATGTTTTAAAGATAAATAATTCTAAGAAAGCTTTTCAAATGATTTGTCTGACTTAAAAAAGAACTTACACTCTGTGCAGATTTCTAGATAACTATATTTTTAAGAACTTTAATTAAGACAAATTTTAACCTTTTTACCTGTACTTGATTAAGGAAACATGTTATGCTAATGTAATAATAGGTAGACAAATATTTATAAAAAAAAACTTTTATTGATATTGGAGCATACTATATGTTTCAACAAAACAATAACTTGTCTTTTTCAATAAGATCTGTACCAAGCAATATAGAGTTTATATATATTTACAGAAACAAAAACATAAGGATTAAATCTGACGAAAATGACGTCTCTTGTCTTTGTAACAATATATATATAAACCCTAATGTGCTTAGTACAGATCATAGATCATTGTTTTGTCGAAACATGTAGTACGTCCTGACATCACGAAAACTCTTCTTTATATTTATAAATCATTGTTTATCTCCCTATTATTATTGTTTATTTATAATTTTAGGGTCAGTCAGAATTCTGAAAGGGGTTTCTACATTGTTTGGTATTTATTCCTATACTTTTAAACAAATCTGTAACTATATTTAATTTTAAAATAATCAACATTTTTGTATATAAATCTCTACAGTCTTTATTTTGTGTAAATATCTCCCAGGCGGTATGTTAATCAGTTCACATAATTTCACACAAAATAGTTTCGTAATGCCTTTTTCCCCATTTACTTATACACGTTTATAGTGACATTTTAAAGAGATTTACTTGACCAATATATATCATTTCTATATCATATCTTCACGTGTCGCCGTTGTCTTTAAAGATGAATCAACCTGTTTTGAACCCAGCATGTCCAGGTGGTAAAGGCACTCCTTTTGTAATCCGAGGGTCGCGGGTTGAAATCCCCGTCACGCCAAACATGCTCGCCCTTTCAGCCGTGGGGATGTTATAATATGACGGCAATCCCCTTTTTTTCAGGTTAAGAAAAAAATAGTTTGAATGCGACCGTTGACGGATACATGCCATAGGGGCGAGAGTATAAACAGGTACGGAATTGTTGGGACGTTGAAGGTGGATGCTAGGTTATTAATTAGTGTAGGTATAAAGATGTTTTTCGAAAATATTGGTTTAATTTTAGTTTTAGTTGTTATATCAGTAGTGCTTCTTTGATTTTGAGTTTGTTTATATTTGTTTCCCTACTTATTATCTGGATGTTTTCTATGGTTATACTGTGTTTATTTGATTTGCAGTGTTCAAAAACGTGTGAACGTGTTTTTTTGTGTTATTTGAATTTAGGTTCCATTTTCCTACTTGTTTCTCCAATATAGAAGTCGTAGCAGTTGTTGCATTGTATTTTATAAATTATGTTGGTGTTATATTTGTCAGTGTAGTTTTTACATAGTACGGACTTAATTTTTTACCTGATTTTTGAATAAATTTCGTGTTTAGTGGAATATTGTGTTTCGTTAGAAGTTGCTTCCAAATGTTTGTTGTTTTTTGCTGATGTCGGGAATATATAGTATGCAGCAATGTAAGGTTTTGAAGTTTGTTGTATCTTGGGATTTATTATTGTTTGTTTGTTGTTGATCTAGGTGGGTGCATATAATTTTTAAATGGTTTTTGGATAAAATTTGTTGATATTTATGAACTATTGTTTTATTTTATTGACGAAATATTGAATTTTATCGGGTGAGCATAGTTTCGTTGATATGTTTATTTGGCTTCTTGATATGTTGAGTTTTTTCTTTCATGTGCTAAGTCCCAGGGAATGTATAATCCAATATGGGTGATCTTTTCTGTGCATTTCTGTTTTGAATTGTGTACCAGTTTGCGCCAACCACCAGCGAACGTCGTTATTAACAGATCCGACCGAAAATTAAGCAATGAAGAAATACATCTACTTAACAAAAGATTCAACTTCTCAGTAACACTTAGAAATATTCCGTACATAAAAATAAAAGCTTGCCTGGAAGACCTAGCTAGAGAACCGGTGATCCACTGTACACAAACTGAAAACAACCAACAAAACAACGTAAAACAACCACCAGAAAGAAGACAACTTAGATAACAATTCCACCGACAACCAACAACCTATCTTTCCGGTAGAACTGAAAACATCTATTTCCCTGAAAAAAAAACCAAAAATCTTTTTCAAAGAATTTTCACAAAAAACTATGAACATAATTTTACAGAAATCTAAAAAACAACCTCACACAAAAATAGATTAATCTTATGAGCAACTTAAAACAAGACAACAGCATCAAAATTCTAACAGCAGATAAAGACAATGCTATACTTATAATGAACACAAATGAATACATTCAAAAAACGAACATCTTGTCAGATGCAAACAAATTTAAAGTACTAAACACAAATTAAAAAGAAACTCATTAAAACCGGTTAAGCAAAATACTGGCCCGGCATGGCCAAGCATATTAAGGCGTGCGACTCATAATCTGAGGGTCGCAGGTTCGCATTCCCGTCGCGCCAAACATGCTCGAGCTTTCAGCCGTGGGGGCGTTATAATGTATCGGTCAATCCCACTATTCGTTGGTAAAAGAGTAGCCCAAGAGCTGGCGGTAGGTGGTGATGACTAGCTGTCTTCCCTCTGGTTTTACACTACTATATTAGAGACGGCTAGCACAGATAGCCCTCGAGTAGCTTTGTGCAAAATTCCAAAAACAAACAAACAAAATGCTACTACAAATGAAAAATAAACAACACAATCAGAGAAAACATTTATTCGTACCCACGAAAGAACGACTTGCGTACATCACAACTATACGGCCACCTCAAACCTCACAAAGCTAATTGTCCACTAAGACCAATAATTTCGACCAAAGAATCATTTATCTACAACCTCGATAAACATTTTGTGTGGGCATTTTCTAAATATGTAACATTAGCCGGCTTCTTTTCCAAAGACGTTTTCAACTTTAAATATATTTTTAATAAATTAGATCATAAAGTCTTAATGGCCAGTTTTGATGTAATCTTTCTCTTCACAGAAGTGCCAACGACTGAAGCCTGCAAGATAATTTTAGAACGTTACATCAAAGACCCCAACCCATTGATACTCATCCCCGGCAACCAATTAGCAACTCTTATATAATTCATTACCACCAAAACTGGCTTTATATTCAACAATCAAAACTACCTATAAATAAATGGCCTTTGCATGGGGAATCCCGTGTCACCAGTTCTAGGCAATATTTTATGACATATGTTAAATCTCAAGAGATCAGTTCAGTCTTACACCCACCACTATACTAATACAGGTATGTTGATGATACAATTGCTGAATTCATATCTACAGAACACATACTTAGTTTTTTCAATCACGTTAAATCGATACACCCCAACATTAAGTTTACCAGTGAACAGGAAAAACTAAGCAAATCGTGTTTCTTAACCTCAAGATCACTAGAACTGATACATAATTCAAAACAGAAATCCACAGAAAAATAACCCACATTGGATTATACATTTTCTGTGACACAGCCCATTGAACAAAACAAAAACTTACTTAACATTTTAAGAAACCAAATAAACATATCAACAAAACTATGCTTACCCGATAAAATTCAATATGACATCAATAACATTAAACAATATTTCACAAATATCAACAGATTTCATCGAAAAACCATTAAAAATTATTTGTACACACCGATATCAACAACAAAAAACAATAATAAATCCCAAGATACAACAAACTACAAAACCTTACATTGCTGCATACTATATATTCTCGACATCAGCGAAAAAATAACCAACACTTGGAAAAAAACTTGTAACAAAACACAACATTCCAGTAAACACCAAATTCATTCAAAAAGTCCGTGTTATGTAAAAACTACACTGACAAACACAACACCAACATGATTTATAAAATACAGTGTAACAAATACCACAACTTCTATATTGGAGAAACAAGCAGAAAGATGGAAACTAAATTCAAATAGCACACACAGAAAACAGCTTCACACGTTTTTGAACACTGCAAATCAAATAAACACAACATAACCACAGAAATCATCCAGATAATAAGTAGGGAAACAAATATAAACAAACGTAAAATCAAAGATGCCCTACTTACACAGCAATTAAATCCAAAATTAAACCAGTATAAAAACACCTTTATACCTATACTAATTAATAACCTAGCATTCACTTGCAACGCCCCCTACAATCCCGTATCCGTTTGTAATCTCGTCCCTCAGACAAGTGTTCGTTAACGGTCGCATTCAAACATTCTCTTTCTTTACATGATGATGACCTAGACTGGTCGAAATGTTTTTCTCTCCTCATTAATAAAAGTGGTCATACTTATACCAGTCGTTCTGAGAACGATAAAACTGTCATAAAGTTTTATCAAAAGTGTACACAGCTAAGCAGTTATGGCACAGAACTTAAACGACAACCAGTGCTTATAACTATGTTGTTATTTTATATATATATATATTTAGCTTCATGTTTACATAAAACGCTCGCTTTATATCCTGTTGATAATTTTCTTTTTCGTTTCAGAATTTTGGAACAAAGCTGCTTTGCACTTCCATTATTCTGAACGAACGAAACCAACTAGACAAAAACAGTCACTGCCGACTCTTAGAATACTGTTTTCTCACTGAATAAGAATATTGACTAACGGCTCCAAAGTGTAGAACACGTTTCTGTGCAACAGAATTGAGTCTGGGCGCACGTTAACAGACAAGCCACACTGTCCTCTGAGAACTTATGAAAGGTTAAAAACTTTTCATTTAATTTTTGATTCAGACACCTCGAGATTTTAAAACAAAATTACCAAATATTCTTAAACAGTTACAAAACAGATATTAAATATATTCACAGTGAGATGAAAAAAGTAAATTCTGTCGAAACCTCTAACATCCATCATTCAATGGAATATTATTTGGAAATAATGTTATTACATAACAGCAAAATCTTTCATCTCTCTGACAAATTCAGTAAAATTTATCTTTAGAAAAATATTACTTTTCCATTTATCTTTGAATTTGTTGAAAGTTATTCAATAATATACAAAGTTATGTAAAGAAATACCACGATTAAAAATGGATTTTACTTGTTTTCTATATTATTTTCTAAGTTAAGGAGGATTATACGTTGATAACTGTTCCTAATCTTGAAGTTAGGTAGCAAGTCAATACTATCCACCACCAACTCTACAGCTGCTCTGTATTTTACTATAATTCTTACATAAAACAACCACGGATCCTAAGTACAGAGAGCATACTTTTTTCAGCCAAGAGTCATAAACCATAAACACTAGGATCTACAGTTTAGACATTAAAACCACAGAGATACGCCCGACACTAAACATTGTCAGACAAATAAATTTTGCCCAGTATTGTGTATATAAATATTGTAATAAAAGGAACGTCACATTTTGAAAGAAATATCTCAGAGTTTACAAAAATACTTTTCTTTTTGTTTTAATTATTATAAAAGAGACGAAAACATTATATTGATTCTAACTAGTCAGCTTTACTATCATTCTACAAGTCTGGATAGGGTAAACTAGGAAAAGGTAAAGTCAAAAATGTGTGAAATAACTTTGTTAAACAGCGCATTTTGTCTCATTTTAAAGCACATAGCTCAGAAACTGAAACAAAGAAACAGTACAACAGAACAAAACTTTAATATATTACAATGTATAAGGCTGAGATCACAAAATACTGTTTTTTTTAGGAATAACCTACACCTGAAGTTAAAAGCCATTGACGAATGATTTAGTAACATTACATTAAAACCTATAATCACGTATATAAAAAAGTGTGATTTGTTGATACATTATTTAAATAAAGGTTGAGTTAAAATAAACATAAACTAAGGTGATAATTGTTTTTGTAACCTCTTGATTCACAGAAAATGGAAGAAAATCAGTTGGGTGTTCAAGAAAGCATAATATTAGTTGCTATGAATTCACAAAATTTGATAAACTTATCCAGTCCAATTGTTTCATGTGTGTTAGACCATGTTCGTTTAGCGACTCATATAAAGGAAGCTTTTAAATGTAGACAATATAGGTTAAAGTCTCTGCTATTCGGATAACTAAATTATTTTAGCTCTCTGTCAACCAACAACAAACACAATATAGGACCTAAAACAATAGAGAAATTTACAAAAATGTTAGTTTACTTTTTTTCGGACGAAAATATACTTAAAATTGAATAGCAATTTCTCAGTTCAACTGGGTAATCTATATTTTATGTTTTCTTACTGCTTGTTAAAAGTTAAGAACACGTGTCCTACAAGTGACTACAGGCACATTTATATTTCGTTGTTAAAAACTACTTTGTGGTTGGCAGAAAAATCCCTTATTGTGTAAAATTATTCATCCGTGAGCACATGCAACTCATTCATGGTTCAAATGCCTACTTTAGCCCTCTTCTTTGCTAGTTTAGTAAACCTTTCTTTCTGCAGGTGAGCGAGTGTCATACGATGTTTACGTTTGTTTGTTGTTGAGCGCAAAGCTGCACAATGGGCTATCTGTGCTGTGTCTGTCCACCGTGACTATTGAAACTTGATTTTTTATTGTAAGTCCTCAGACTTGCCGCAGAGCCATTAGAGGCATGATGTTTCCAGTAATGTCAATATAATTATATTCTAAAGAAGTACTCGTCGGCGAATGTACGCAAAAAAAAATGATTAACCATATTTTAACCTTTAATTACAACACTAAAATTTGGGGTTCGATTCTCACGGCGGAAACAACAGACATTCCAAGGTGGCTTTCCTCTAAAACAAACAAACAATTATTCTCTGAAGAAAAATTCTGTTTCTTTTTATCTTTGTATTAAAATTCCCTTTAAACTTATACTCTGTAATTTTTTTTGTACGAGCCTAGCATGAAGTACACTTGTTATTGTATTTTTTACAACTATACTAATAAGAAACAAGTGGTTCATGAAATGATAACATTACTGAATTATAAATGCGAATTATAGTTGATACTCGCTAATCCAGGCTGTTTATATTTTCACCAGTGCATTCCTGTACTCTACTCCTGTAAAAGCCTCAAGATGCCCCCCGTATTTTGGCCGCACTCGTGTGATCCTGGTGAGTTAGCTGCTTTTATTAGCAGAGCTATATTTGTCAACGCGAGTTCATTGTAGAAAACAGTTTTATAAGTATAAATGGTAAGATATATATATAATTTTATAATGCTGATTCTTTAAGAATTAAAGATGTGTATCAATATTACAGTTGGATGTCCTATCTAAATAATATATCTCAACAATAGTGGTAATAGTAGGATATAAAAGTTCTTAATAACCGAACTTCACATTTTTGTGAGCAGTATAATTGATAATAGTTAAAAAGTATCTCTCTGTACAATTTTTATGTAGGAATTATATCAACAGAATTGTCCGTATGATGGGAACGTTTTGTAACATATTTTTGGTAGTAAACACCCCTATCTGTAGCTTATTTAATGTCACGATTCCAGTGGCACAGCGTTATGTCTACGGAGTTACAACGCTAGAAACCAGTTTTTCAATACTCGTGGTGGGCAGAACACAGATAACCCATTGTGTTGCTTTGTGCTTAACTTGATGCAAACAATTTTGTTTTAGGTTTTAACTCCTTATATTTACTTTTGTAAATTGGAGTTTTGTAAGAGTAAAATGTGAAGGAGTTTTAAAACGTGATATGCGAATGTTAATATCCCATGCGATAGTTATTGTACAGACGACAAGACTTTAATTTCTATATAACTATTGTAACCTTTTTCTCGATATCTGTGGTGGGCAAAGCACTGATAGCCCATTGTGTAGCTTTCTGCTTAACTTAAAACAAATGTAAACCCAACGTCATGACACACTTATCACAAGAATCTGCCCCTGTCCTTCTATCGAACTGATCCTCATTCTTTTCCAACCTAAGAGTCCTTCTCACTCTTAAGTGACTTCTGTACAACTTACTTCCTGAAACTCCAATCATATATTGACAATAAACAGTGTTTTCAAATGTTCAAGAGCAAGACACTTTAAATGCTTACTTAAAATAACACTTTCAACGATTATAACGCATGTTTCCAAAAGTGTCTATGCTCATGAAATGTAATTGCACAAGTACCATAAAAATAGTTCTAACATTTATAATAAAAGTAGTGCTTAAGTGCAGATATTTTTAACCTACATTAGTTTTATTGAATCCATTGTGGATTTGAAATCAAATAGATTAGTTAAGACAAAAATAAATACAAAAATGTAGTAAGCCCCGTTTTTTGTGCATCACGATTATTTGGCTTATTCGACATCTGACGGTTAACATTGCAACATCTTTTTTATATATATTTATACAGTAAGCAAACATCTATTAGTTCCATCAATGTAAACACAAATACATGAACACAGTAACAGCAACTAACTCTTTTAATAATGATGTGTGGGTTGCGGAACTGTCCGTCTAAAGTTCTATTAGTTAAATGTTTAATTTAAAAAGGTATTCAACAGATCAATATACGAACTATACAATACAGTAACTCATAATACTTGATCATGTGAATAATAATAATGCTGTTTTACTTGAAATGTAATAAATATATCCTCAACAATAACTAATATTTTAAAACGTCGTTCGTCTATCGCGTGGTCTCTATCCATTGAATTAAAGCAAAATTTCAAGCCATGTAATAGAAGCCTAAAACTTCTTGTTTCACTTTCCTTTTTCCTCTCTCCTTAAGAAAGATAAAAGCGTATGGTACACTTTATTCTGTTTACACACACATCGGCTATGGGTAACAAGGAGATGTATGTAAATGAATACAGGCCTTTTGAAATTGCGTGATGAATGAATTGTGAATATCGAGTTCACATCACAATACGTGTTGTGAAGAGATAGAATTAGAAGAAAAGATAATTAATCATCTAACAGACAATCAATGGCTTTATTACTACATGTAGTGTTCTACCGAAGTAACTGTTTTGTTTTGCCCACTTTAATTTGCTAAAGTGGAGAGAACGCCCTCGTTTCAGACAACTTTAAAACTTCCCGGTTCATCGACTTATTCAGGTCTTAACTCCTTGCCACTGATGGCATGTCGTAAGTTTACCTTCTGGTGTATAAGTAACTATTAAACTGAGTAGCCCCTAAACACGGTGCGATATGAGAGGCAGAATTACTACAGGACCTCAAACAGTATCTTATTCAAACTCATGAACTGGTTTGAAACTTTTAAACTTAACCTTAATTTTAATTAAATGTATTATACAAAAAGATATACAAAAGATAATTCAAACGTTATTTTATGTTTATTTTCTATTTCTTTTATGGATCCTTTGATTTGATTACCTCTTTGAAAAATATGTATATCCTAAAAGTGTGTAAATTAAATGTGATAGTTTTTGGTAATTAAATATAAAATAAAAATTAGGTACCATTGATGTTTTGTAAAAGTGAAAATGTTTCCTCTTTGCTACCATAATAGATTTGTATAAGGCCCCGATAGTGAATGTTTTATTTTTCAAATATTAACAGTTTTTGAACGTAAATATTGAAACATACTCCCAGCTTCAGTTTTAAGCGTCACTTTATTTTCCTTTTTTGAGCTTATTCTTCACTGTTTTATAAAAAAAAAAAAACACATGTTGAGTATGTGTGTTTTTCTCTTTAGAGCAAAGCTACATTGACCACCGCTGGGAACCAAACCTCGAATTTTCGCATTGTAAGTCCGCAAACTTGCCGTTCTCTCACCGGGGAACCTATAAGTTGTTGTTTTTGAATTTCGCACAAAGCTACTCGAGGGCTATCTGTGCTTACCGGGGAACCAACTGTTGAAGGTTATCGACATTTGTATATCGTTCCATTTGAAGAACAAGATCTCGTGCACAGCGCTAACATTCAACTCTACAACTCTAACTTCTGAGATCGAGAAGTTTTTGAAAGCCTACTAATGTATATATCTTTGAAGGAAATCGATAATATTTCGTTCTGTACATTTCGTGGATAAAATATTTCACTTTTCAACCATACTCTTTACATAAATATATGAAATAATTGCACATAGATTATACATGTATATACATATAATGTTACAGTAAATAATGTATATACATAGACAAACATATATATAAATATATGTTTCTAAAAAAGCGTTTATAAATGCTATTTTACATACATAACCAATACTCTCACTTATATCTATGGTATACATATTACAGAAGTTCATAACACATCAATGAATTATATTTATAGTAAATATATAAATTACAGTTCTAAATATAATATCTACTACATACCTTGCCGATTTCATTTACCTCAAAGGCGATGGTATTCCGTCTTCTATCATACGTTTATTATGATAACAGCTTAGTCAAATGTAACTTAAATATATTCATATATTGATGCCGAGATACTTGTGTATATTCATCAGATACAATGATAATAAAATCTTGGAAAACTTTAATTTGACAGAACGTGTCGGGTCTAGACAATTCCCCGTCATCCAAAGAGATGTTTAGGCCTGAAACGTTGTATTAAATTAAAATTTTCTATGATTTCTATTACCATTGTAGCTTGTGTTTATGAAAATTAGTCCTGCATCTTCTCTGCGGTTATTTTGTTTACAATTTTTTTCCATGTATGTATATTCACTGTCAATTATGTGTATATTTTCTTTGCTTTCATTTTATAAAAAATAAAACACATAACTTCCATTTTCCAGATTAAATTCAACAATTATTTTCTGATTTTTTTTTTTAAACCATTGTACTAAAATAATTTTCGATTGATATATTTTTTCAGCTTAGTAGCATTAGTTTTCTACTAACATATACTTTACCTCAGTTGGTCGCCTTAGATTCCTTCGAACATTTTAATCTCCTTGGCAACGTAAGTTTGCTTTTTTTTCCTAGAGTTAGATTCTTTAAGACACGTTTATCTCCATGGTAACTTTAGTTTTTATGAGCGTTAGATTTCTTCGGACATATTCATTACATTGACAGCAGATTTCTGTTGCCATATATTAGCACTGCCATCTTAGTAGATTTAGATTCCTATGGACGTATTCATCATCTTATTATCTTTAGTGTCATGTTTAACGCGTCTTCAGTTTGGTAATGTTAGAATTCTGTTGACTTACCTCTCGCTTTGATTTGTGACGTTATTTTCCAATGATGCCTTTTTTTTTATCGTGTATGTAAAAGTCTTTATATCCACAGCAAATAAATTAGAAACGCTAAACTTGTTTGAATAATCCATAATCCTACTCAAGTGTTTTCCACCATGAAATGAATTTGGTTGTTTTTTTTAATTTCCGCAAAGCTACTCGAGGGCTATCTGCACTAGCCGTCCCTAATTTAGCAGTATTATACTAGAGGGAAGGCAGCTAGACATCACCAACCACCGCCGCCAACTCTTGAGCTACTCTTTTAGGAACGAATAGTGGGATTGACCATCACATTATAACGTCCTCACTACTGAAAAGGCGAGCATATGTGACAGGGATGCGAACCCGCGACCCTCAGATTACAAATCACACGCCTTGACTCACATGGCCATGCCGGGCCACACCTTGAAATGAACAATCATGAAGATGTTACTTTCTTTTTAAGTACAACATATATTTTTAAGCTGAGCGCACTGTCTAATCTTTTCAAAACTAATATGAAAAACCAAAGAATAAAAAATGGCAACAATATTATTTATAGTTTAGTTGATTAAAAGCGTACTAGCGAGAATGAGCCTTCTATACAAATGTTGTCAACAGTACAAAGTTTATTTAACGTAATCAACAGCTTGTTGGCTTTAACAACATCTTTTAACAACTTGCTGACACAAAGTTCTCACAAAATTGATTTATAAGAAGGCTTTTGTAAAGATTTTTTTTGACGAAATAGTACTTAAGAACACTTTACCAAACTGATGATCATAGAAATTTCAAATCTGAATTATGCTAAAACTAGTTTTAGATTCAGAAAAAAAATAGCCACCCTATCCAATTCTACTTATCCACTTTAATTATAGTATATCACTGGTAAGTTTAATAGATGATACAGATACAGTATTAATTTATCTACACACACACATGCTCGCATTTCACTCATTTATCATATTAATGCTTCTTTCGACTTTGGATTTTGTTTGGACCTAACATATCATTTTCATCCTTCCGTGTTATTTTATCGTTTTATTTCTGATTTATTTAGTTTTCGTGCAAAAGTATCCAAGAACTATCTCCGTATAGTTGTCTCTTATTTTCAGCTGAGAGATAGAGGGAAGACATATAGTCAAAGTAACCATTAACAATTCTTGTACTAAATTTATCTGATCGAATAGTAAAATCTGATTGCTACTCTCAGAATACACCGCAGTGCAAAGTGCATTTGTAACAATGGATCGCAAGGATGTATTTCTCAGATTCGAATCGAGGCACATTAAACAACTTTCCACACCCGGCCGTTAATCCTTTCATAGGAGTGAAACTTTTGTCGTAACTTGTATTAAATGATATCCATGATATAACTGATATCAACACACAGAACTCCATCCACTACTGACTTCCAAACTCAACGGTATCTCATGCATTCGTATCAATAAAAGCAGTCGGATTTGTTCACGTGATAATAATGTCACACATTATTGAATATTTTCAAAACTTTTAATCAAGAAAGGAATGAAATGAAGGTAACAATTTTTACTCTTATATTAAGGAATTTTTTTTGGTCTCCAGCTAATACTTTATTTTATTCTAAAATAATTATGAGATCTTATTTCCTAAGCTGCCTAATTATCAGTTTTGATAATTCCTGAAACAAACTCCTTTTTTTCTATTGTTTCTTATCCTTTACTCTACAAACAGTCTTTGTTATGTCTGTGAAAGTCTTTAAATCTTCGTAATGACTTTTTGTTCCATACGCATTGTTTTTTCTTACTTTTCATCTAACTACAACTAACTACAAAATTTTCTGTTCGACAACTATTTTTATAACTCGTGATATCACGAAAGGTTTTGCCAATTTCTGGCTTATTTTTATTTACCCATTTAAAAATGTCCTTGTTCTGTAGTGTTTTTAAATCTCTTTGTTGAATAAATATTAAAATGTTTCGAATAAGCATTTTGAAGTTTGTAAGGTCGTTTGAACGAATCACTTGTTAATTAATATCTGTTCAGTTCGCTCACTTAAGGACTTCAGTACAACAAAATTGAAACTTTCTTTGGACAGAATGACAAATGGGTCCTCATTATTTCTAGGATTTTGCGTCTAACATTTTATCTGTTAAGTTCAGTGATCACGTGTCTCACTGTTTCTGTATTATCTTAAGGTTAAAGTTCATAAATTGAAAGGAAGCTGAAAAGTTAACTCGAATTGTAAGACGTCCACGAAAACAACAATATAGATAAATAATAATTTTTCCGATTACCCTGCTGAAATAAATTTTATCGTGAAAACATTTGTGTCTATTCGCGTTTCTTGTGTTTTATTTTTAGATTGTTATCATAATATGTGGCATTATGTTGTATATGAAAGGGTCCAGGTCAAGTTTTGCTCTTCAATTACTACAACCAACAAATACGTAGGTTCACACATATATTTACTAACAGTCTTCAGCGGTATCTCTTCAACATCCATTTACTCCGAGTCGACTGTCGAGTTTTTAGATCAGTGACTACATAATGTCAGGTATGATATAGTAGTTAACAGATATGTATTAAAGTGCGATACAAGATTAGACGTGAAGATAGCTATGAACGTGCATTTGCATTCATTACCTTACATAATTTTACTTTTTAATATCTAGTTTAGATAAAGAGAAGTGAAAGATGCTGATAAAGTTTAAGTCGACCGCCAGGACAGAAATTTGGCTGTTTAGTGGTTGTTATCTTGTGATGGAAACGATTTTGTATGATAAGCACATGTTATTTGATCTAACCTATGTAGAATAAAACCGATAACGATTAAATACTCGCTAAATTAAAATAACTATATTAAAGAATAGGAAAACAACGTTTAAAATAACTGCATTAAAGAATATTAAAACAACGTTTAATTTTTTGCCCGCGTAATTATTTTATTACTGAACCACCACTTATATCTGATATCTAAAATATTTTTCCATTTCCGAATAATTACATGCAACGCAGTGCCCAACTTTGTAACTTGAAGATTTACATAAGTTGAAAGATATATCACTGATACATAAAACAACAGAAGAAAATATGTATTATTACCAATAAGTTGTGTTAGCATTAGCATAAGATAAATAAAAAAACGTACACTTCTAGATTTTGTAGTAAATCATCTTCATGAGTGGGAGCAAACACTATGTTACTCAACAGGACTGAAGAATATCTAAATGCTATGACAGTCCGAATTATAAACTTGTTTGTAATTTTAAAGAACTGATAAGCATATGTTTTTTATATATATTATAAGATAAGGATTAGTTTGGTTTGTTTTGAATTTAGCGCAAAACTAGAAGAAGGCTATTTGCGCTAGCCGTCCGTAATTTAGCAGCGTAAGACTAGACGGAAGGCAACTAGTCATCACCACCCACCGCTAACCCTTGGGTTACTCTTTTACCAACGAATAGTGGGATTGACCGTCACATTATAACACCCTCACGGCTGAAAGGGCGAGCATGTTTGGTGTGACAGAGATTAAAACCCACGAACCTCAGATTTCGAGTCGAGTAAATTAGCCACCTGGCCATGCCGGACCTTTTGATAAGCAAGTAAATCATTCATCACTTCTTTAATAAGCCTAAGACTAGATGTTTTTTTTCTCGAGATTAATATCACTATTTATTTTCATATTTCTAAACTAGGAGATACTTAAAATTATCAAGTTGGATATGGTCTTTTCAACCTGAACTGCATCTTATGCAATGCATGGGTAAAATGACTCGGTCAGTGATCCCAAGACTTAGGTATAGCCACCCCTAACTTAGTGCTGTTGACCAGAAGGACTAAAACCTGCAAACAACATTCACTTCCTTCATGACTACTACCTTTAGAATCACGTAATTGATTGTTACAGTTATAACACGCTCACAACTAAAAGTGCAGATTGTATTAAATAGCATATCAAGTGTACAAACTTGGGACTTTCTAATCAGCATGCTGGCTACTTGTCCACACCTGAAACTGCATGTTAAATTAGTCCACCAAAGAAATAATTAAAACGATTGTTTTCGTTGTTCATGTTCTTGCGATCTGTGAACGTAAGAATTATTTTTGCAGACTATTTTAGCACTGGGATATATGATGCTCGGCATTTACATTCATGTCGTATTTTTAGCCGCGGCAAAGTGGCTCATAGAACGGCTCTGAATTTCTTTTCTTTTTTTTTAAGTAAAAACTTTTAGCTCCTAGCTCCGGTTTCTCTTGACTAATTTGAGATCTGATTGCAGTTTCCATTCAAAAAGTCAAACCCTTTCAGTTGATGTATTTGACTACGTCTAAGATATCATAGATTAATTTATTCCAGCTTTGATTAAAATAATTTCAATTTCAGCATAGGCTAATAGCGATCCTGACGAATAACAAAGTACGGGTATTCGCGCGCTCTACTCTTGATATTGCTAGCACATAAAAATATAATCAGTAAAAGGAAAAACAGTCTCACAGATCAGTTATTGTAATCCTGCCTAAAAGAATTTTAGATGTCACAGCTACTGAGGATCCCCGTCTTGTTTTATTGTATATCAGTTCTCTATATCTTAACCTTTTCCACACAAAACGAAGCAAATTAAACTAATTCAAACTTAGATGAAACAAATTAGAGAGAATACACTTTATTTGTCAAAAGTAAATTTTTATATTAAAAACGTAAGCGATCTATAAAAAGGCAAGAATTGTTGTTTTTGTTTGACAGACTCTTATTTTTGAAAGACCCAACAATATAGATATATATCAATATCTTTGGAGCTTCGTTAGAGCAGTCAACTTAAAAAAAAATCATATTTTAAATTTTGTATGAGAGCAGTATATTCGTCACTAAGCAAAAACATTTGGTGAGGCTAAAGGTTAAAGCTTATACATATTTATATATAATATTTACTTTGTTTTTATTACCAAAGCTTATAATATAGTCTCTTGACCGGCCTGAATGTATCCCAGTGGCTATAGTATGAGCATCGTTCGTGAAAATTTCAATGATGAAACAGAATTGGTAAAAGATGTTGTTGAGTGCATGTCGTTTTTTTTTATTCTAGCATTTTGAAGTTATTTACTGCCAGTGCCAACACCCCTTGCGGGAATATAAGAAATCATCAACAACAAACCGTCTCTAGACTACAGTACAGGTTTTCTAATAACGGTTAAGTCACTCGTCGCGTCTCACATGCGACACTTTTCCATTTAATTTTGGTCTACTGTTAACGTTAACATAATTTAAGACACTTTATTTCGCCATCTTTTATTAAACCTTGAAATAATGTAATATTGGTATTAGAGTAGATTATTGAACACCAGTAAGAATAGGATATCTTGCTACTGCTTGCTCTAAGCCATAATTATATGTATGATGGTTATTTCTCTGTTTCGTTCAACTATTGTAATTAACAATTATCTTGTCACTTACACAGATGTGCGATTTACAGGTAAAACTTACATCCAATTTTTAAGTGGTCAGAATGTAACGATTGTAACTCAAACTTTTTTCTATAATTTTCACCATTCTTGAGCCACTAAGTCTCTACTTTTTATTTTTACCTCTCGTCATTTCTTTTCTGTCACTGCTATAGGTTTGGTTATCGGAGACTGATGCTTTGACTTGTTATTATTAAAAATATAAATAGCTATCACTGAGGCTGTTTTAACTGTATATACCACTTCTTCATACCTTATTAACGAACTGTTTTTAAACACATATCTGAATACTATCTCTTCTTACATTATCTGTAGGATCTGTTTTAACCGTATGTATTATCTCTTCATGTGTTTTCTTTGGATTATTTTTAAACGTACGGATGTATCACTTTTTCATATGTTCTCAGTGGATTGTTTTTAAACGTATGCATGCCTCACCTCTTCAGGCATTCTTTGTGTATTGTTTTTGAACTCGTATTTATATATTGTTACGTATAATAATTTATCCCGGACAAGCCTTTACTTTATTTTGCTACATTTTACAATTTCAAATAGTTTGACACTGTACTAAATTTTAATTTAAAGTTAGGAGTTAATTAAGCATCGAGATTTATTACATTTGTAATGTTTCCCAACAAGACTGATACACAGAATTTTCTTTCTTAAGACAAATATATTTTAATGTAAAAGCAATAATATAACACAATAACAGATATTACAGACAACTGTTACAGATATTGATTTATATACAAAAGATTTACAAAATTACGATCAATACCGAACCATCTATTTGGTTCGGAACAGAATATTTTGTCAAAGGTTCACGATGAGTGAACTAATTCCGATTTTACATTTCACTTAGCATTGGTGTCACTGCGTTTACAAGCTGACTTTTCACTGATGAAGTTATGTAATGTTTTCGTCAAAATACTAACATCCAAAGCAAGTTCACTGAAGTTGAACGGACTGTAATAGTCGAAATATATAAACGTTCTTGGTCAAAATATCTGTAGTTTTCTGATTAATATCTGTTAATCACAGTTACAGCTTAGGAGGTTTGTAGTATACCAGCTATAACAAACCAACGATATTAAACTGTCTCTTGGCGCGTTGATTTATAGACGTTAGGCATGAGTCTCGCAATTTCTGTTGGCAACAATACTTGGAGATAAGCTAGTGCTTTCGTAAAACATATATTGTTGATTCTTACCCTGGAGAAGTTTCTACAGAGTTAGTAAATAGGCGGGAATTTTGCCATACAAATTTAACAATATAAATTGTATGCATTTCTAAATATATATTTCCTGAAACAAGTTTGTTTTCAATTTCGTGCACAGCTAAACGAGGGCTATCTGCGCTAAGGCTACTTTTTTCCAACGAATAGTACATTATATACCCACAGCTGAAAGAGCAAGTATGTTTGGTGCGACGGGAATTCGAACCTGCGACTCTCAGAAAGGAGTCTAGTGCCTTAACCACCTGTCCAAACGGGGAAACTAAACCAACCATCAATATTAAAAGAAATATATATTAATAAATCTTTTACAATATAATATTTTCTTAAGTTTTCTGTAATCTGTTTTAAACGTACATATGTATCACTTCTTCATACTTTATGGGCTGTATTTAAATGTATGTATCACCTCTTCACATATTTAACTCTAGGGCTGTGCTGCTACTTTGTTTTTGAAATATAGTCTCTTCTTCAAGCGTTAACAATTGTGTTCTAGTTTTTGATTTCCTTACTTCGCGAAAATTATTTAGTTGAACGCAGAGGTAGGAACTTGTAGCTGTACAGTATTCTGAAAACTACATTATATGATAATATACAACGTAAATTCATGAAGACTGTTTGAATTAGAAGTAGATCTTAATTTTTAAAAGATAAGGAAAAAATAAAAAGGTATCAACTTACTTTTTGAGTTCTAAAGGTTAACAATTCAAAGAGTATTGAGGCTACATCTTAGGATGGATTGTAGAAGAGTTATGTAGTTAACAATGTTTTTTAACAATTCATTCATAATTCAAATAAGGCAGTCGTAAATTTATTATAGTGTTTCCAAGTTTAGATAAAACTGGGGGGGAGATGGTGTAAAGAGCTCAAAATCTGGCAAAAAACAAACACTGACTATAAGAAATATTCTGACAACCTTCTACTGGTTTATTATAGCTATAAATTTACCAATAGGATTATGAGAAAAATTAGAAAATACTCTTATTAAAGATTAACGAAACAGGCGGCTTAGTCATAGAACAAGTTCATCATGTTTTTGTAATTTTTAACAAATTAAACTAAGTCAAACTCATAAAAAAACAAACTATTTGCAACAATGTTACAATTAAAAACGTACAAATACAATTGCACTTCATAGATTGATGTAAAAACAACTCAGTAATTTCTAAGGCAAAATTTTATTAACAACTATGCAACTATTATAAACTTTGAAACAGTCTTACTTACGCATTATAATTTCTTACAGTATTTTGAACGTTAACTAGGACTCTTTTGTACTGATACGTCTTCTTGCACACTTCGTATGTTTCATGTAACTATAAAATTCCTAATACAGTTACAAAGAAGTAGTTTAACCATATGTAAAACATATGAAATGAGTACATGATTTTACAGTTATAAGCACATTTCACAAATGCATGTATGCGATGGAACGTTGCGGACGTACAGCACTTCAGAAGGATGTATATAGATAAAACGTTTCAATTATAAAATGCACTTTATATAGATATACCTTAATAATGAAGGTAGGTGTCTGAATAAAACACCTCATCTAAAAATGTATTAATTTCTACACATGAGACAGATTACGTAAGTCGATTAAGAAAATGTCTCAGTTAACTATAAAGTACGTCTTGTTTATACGTGTTTGGGTGAAAATTCTTAGATATTAAGCACAAAATATGTAGATCAATTAACGAAACGTCTTATTTTAGAAATGAAATTCGTATACTGGTCTTCTGGTGAAATTTCTTAGCAGTGAAATTTAAGTATTGTGTCTTACACTTAAGTAGTTACATTAAAACGATCTCGGATAATTATAGATGTACTTCCTAAGAACCGCATCTTATTTGGGATTTTGAATGATAAGTAGTTAATGTTATTACCTAATTCATTTAGACAGCATGTAGATAATATGAAGAATTCGTTTAACTGTCAACCTGAAACGAAGTACTTCTGTCTCTAAGTGTTGTATAACATACTAACTGTAAAAGGGCCACACAGTAGAAGAACTGGGTGTCATCGATTCACGTCAGACAGTTTGGCAAAGCACAAGATAAAACTAGTCTTTAGCTTCTATAACCTTGGGATGACCTCACGCTCTCGAACTAATGTCAACCTAACAGTGCGCGACATTTTTCAAACCCTCTCACGCAACGCTCAGTGCATCGGTTTTTCGGGGATGGATCCGTGAGGTCTTGAGGAAATAGCTGCTTAATTTTACCTTATTTTTTTATGAGAGCAGAAGGTAAAGTTGACTTTCCTTTTAGGCAGTTACTTTGTTGTACATATCATGCAATTAATAAGGCATAAACTATACATGATCCTTCGTACCATATGATACCATACGAAGTGCGTTATATTCCCACGATTTTAATGATAAACATAGGCCTTAACTTCTTAATCATTAGTCATTTGCATTCAGTACACAAATATAAGTCTGTGAACAAAGTTAATAAACATGATTCATTTAAGATCGTTTCGTAACATTTTCGGCGTTCATTTTAAATAAAATATCAAGATTTAAAGTAAAATCCTGTAGTTTAATAAATGGATTGAGAAAACAAATATGTCTGCTAGCGAAAGGAAACTTAAAAAAAGAATCAACACACAATTTTCGTTCAGTGTAAGTTTGAAAAAAAGACCGAATTATTCTGCCCTCTTAATTTACGCTTTACTGAACAATGGTGAACTTAGTTTAGCACGTGTTTACTTAATTAATTTTGTCATACAAAAAAAGAAAATAAAACATAAACATGTAGTGACAAACCCAGCTGTACCTGACGTGTGATTGTCGTGATCCATTCGACCTCTACGTTGGCATTTATATTGTATAGATATATGTATACGTATATGATTATTCAGCTAGCCTACTGCATGGCGCCGCGTGCTGCTTATATCGAACGATCAATACACGTACTATAACTCTCGTTTTACTGAAGGTCGTATTGTGCAAAGAAACACAAAACCTATTTAATACACATGGCATATTATTATATTATCATTATATAAACTCAAATAATCTTGTAAGTCGGTTAATATGTTTGTTTTTTTCCTTTCAGTTAATTTATATTAACAAATGCTTCACATTTAGGATTGAAATTTCACACGTCCTAACCCGACTTTTTTTTTGTCTTCAAAATCGCCGAAACCGTAATCTATCTATACGGAAAAGGTAAAGTGTTATCAAACAATGAAGTTTTTACATAAAGGGTTGTAACACACATCCTTACAATAAAACATATATAAAAGATAAAAGCGAAGGTAATACAAGAATAGGCGTAAACAAGATTAAACAAGATGTCTGTACAATGGGAGAAAGCTTGAGAATTTAAAAGTATTTTTAACGGCGACACCTACTGACTTTCATTTATCATCATCTAGTTTTACAAAAAATGTTTGCAAATTGGTTGAACTTGTCGAGAAAATTTTCTGTCCTCCTTGAAGAAGTTTGGCAGAATGTGTCACAAAAAACAAACTTTCCTCGCTATGCAGATAAAGATGTTATTTTGTTGTTATTATTATTAACGAACAGAATAAAGAATATCTGTTACTAAATTTTATTTGTCCGTTTTTCAAAACACTGCAGTTTTTTCATAAATATTAACGAATTTCGGAGATAAAAATATCCCAGACATATTGACTTGTCATTAGCTAGTATATTTCCTAAATTCAGAGTTGAGTACAGCTGTCGCAGAAAGATCTGAAGGTGGAGAACATCATGGTGATGACGTTTTCTGCCCCCTGTATAACCTACTTTCACTTTCATTCTTCATGTGTTAGAGTAGGGAGAAGAAAAAGAATGAGGGTATTCGTTAGATTTGTTTGTTTTTGAATTTCGCGCAAAGCTACTCAAGGGCTATCTGCGCTAGCCTTAATTTAGCAGTGTAAGACTAGAGAAAAGGCAGCTAGTCATCACCACACACTGCCAACTCTTGGGCTACTCTTTTACCAACGAATAGTGGGATTGACCGTCACATTATAACGCCCCCACTACTGGGAGGTCAAGCATGTTTGGTGTGACCGGGATTCGAATCCGCAATCCTCGGATTAAGAGTCGAACGCCTTAACACGGGTATCCGCTCGGTTATTCCGAGATCTTTTATATTTTTAGTGAGTGTATGGTTAACATTTATCTCGAAATCGCGTTACAGTGATGCGTCAACAAGTGAGTGTTCTTCTTGGGATGCTAGAAGAACATAAAAATCTTATTCAAACAGTGAGACACCTTTATTAAGGCTAGTAATTGGTTAGCTTTTTGTGATCTTCAACTAGGTTCACTTGAAAATGAATTCTTGCAAACAACAAGCACGTGTTGTACAGTTTCTGTTGATTTGTGTTTCAAAATGCTGACCGTAAGATACGATTTCTATCAAAACTCTATTACATGGAACATAAAAATCTTTATTACTAACTTAAACTCCAACTTGTTTGAATATTCTTGTTTGTATAATTCCAGCTCTTGTCGAACACTAAAAAAATGTTTCCGTCAATTCTTTTTATGTCTCTAGAATAAACTCTGGTGTCTCGCCATGTTAAATTGTAGAGGTTTAAGGTCAAGCTGCGGTATTGTTAAAACAAAATATTGGTCCTAGAAAGTATTTTTAAAATAAGACTGTAACGACATAGATAATTGAAACACTGTCTTATTTATAAATGACTGTATGGATATATATTAACTGAAACACTATCTTATTTATAAATGACTGTATGGATATAGATAAACTGAAACACTGTCTTATTTATAAATGACTGTATGGATATATATTAACTGAAACACTATCTTATTTATAAATGACTGGCGATCTTTTCTGGCTTTAATTCAGAGTATTTTTCGTTTATTCAATAATTAAAATAAGATGATAATTTTAAACTCTCCAAAGCATGTGTAAAATACACTAAATTTAATATTCTATTCATTGAACATCGCCAATAGAATGATAATGATGAGTTCTACAACATGCTTAAAACACACTAGACTTAAAGTGTTAGAAAAAGAAAAGAAGGGTTCTTTGTAAGAAATCGTATACGTTATTATGAAAGAACTAAAAATATGTTATAGAGATAGGAGTAAAACGTCACGAGAAATAGAGAACTGCAGTCTTGAATAGTCTGTTTTTGTGTCTCTCAAAATGAAACACACATAACTTAATACACAAAGTTTAAAGTTCATCAGTTAAAGAATGATAAAAGTCTATTCAAAGTTTAATATCACGAAATACGTGTAAAAAAAATTAAAAATTGAATTGAACAAAAAATGTTTATTAGAATTGCGCCATATTTGATTCATATTTAATTAAAATTGAGAGTTTTTTTGTTTCGTTGTCCATGTTTTATTGCTATTTCAGTGAAATTGTGAGTTTTCCTGTCATATTATTCTGTGTTTGTTTTTTCTGGTCCTAAAATAATTTACATATATAGTTATATATACAGGATATCTAAAAACAATATTTCCTACATAACTTAAGGTGATCAGGAGGAGTTTTTACCCACTACAATGCAGACTTAGTAAACTCTTTCATTTTTTTTTCATGTAATGCGCAGAAAATTCATGCCAAAAACTTCGGAATTCCATTAGAATGTATTGTGGAATGTAGACTTTCAGTCTACAGGGTTTACCAAAATTATTATTAAATGTCATAAAAGATAAAGGATGAACGCAATGGTACTGAAAATGTACATAGTTATAACGATACAACAAACTCGATATAGTAGATCGAGGAGTTTGTTTATACTTGTTCAAACGCCATGATTTTAATTATGCGACTGCCCTTCCACGTGGTGGCCAGAAACTTCATACTGTTATTTGCAACTATGCAAATTTTCGAAGTGATTGTATTTATAAGTTTGTTTCGGATTAAAATTATGGAACTCTCTGCACTCTATATTTGATTTTTTTCAGAGAAATATCGTAATAAACGTGCTTTACATTTGAGATAGCATTTAAAAACACTTGTGATAATTCCTAATTGTGTGATGAGTGTTTAATAAAGTATAACAAATAATAACATCAAACTAACTGCTTTGACCCAAAGTTATTGGAATTTATGCCTCATAATCAAATATGTTTTCAAGCAGAAACCTCATATGATGGAAATTTTTCTGAGGTAAGTTTCATGGAATTCTGAATCAACAGATGTATATCTTCATAAGAAATGATTTAAACACGATAATTTAAACGTCTAATGCTATTATGCTTATAGCGGTAAGAACAACATACAATATGTCATTGCAACGTGAAATGTAAGAATATTTGGCTCAATTGTAACATTGTTCAATGACATTAGTCGTGTCATCTCAACTCTGAATGAGGGGCTATAAGGAAGAGTCTTTTCTCTCATAAAACTACCACGTGAAGACTGATTTACATCCCTGGTCCTTCCTAGCTGCCTTCTTTCAGAGAAAATTTCCTCCGTACTAACTGTCGTAATACATCTTGCTTGTCTAGCGGCAAACGTTGTAAGTGAACACTTGCGCGTGTCAAGTTCAATTCCTCGTGTTAGTATCGAGCCAAATGAACATTTTCGTGGCTGAAGCTGTTCAACCACGATATAAAATCAGGTTATATGACGTAGGGTAATATTTTAGAGAAAAGATAAACATCTATCTTGAATTAAAAATACATGCTTTTCTTGTTCCTAATTGTACAAGTAAGTGCGTGTGAAACAGCGGAATAAATTTTAGAATAATTTATATATATATACACACCTTGCTTAGTTGACGACAATGTTGCTCTGCGCCAGAGGGGCCAGCAAATTAAATAATACTGTTTACAGTTTCATTTTCAATTCAGTTTGGGTGTATGTTGTATTATAAGAGTCTGAGAATAGTTTTGATTAGAAAATAAAAATAGATGTGGAACACATTTCTTTATGTTTTATAGAGAGATTGATCTCATTTATTTATGATCTGTAATAAAAGTAATTTTAATTCTTTATGTTTTATAAAAGGCGGAAGTTTAGTTTTTATGTTCTGTAGGAAGAAAGAGATTATTTCTTCATATTAGGTTTGTTTGTTTTTGAATTTCGCGCAAAGTTACTCGAGGTATATCTCAGTTAACCGTCCATAATTTTTAGGGCCACGGGGATTCGGATCAGTGACCCTTAGATTACAAGTAGAACCTCTTAGATACCTGGCCATCCTGGGGCGTCTTTATGTTCTCTACAAAAAGTGAACTCATTTCATTATAATTTGTAGGAAGAGTGAACTTATTCTTCCAATATTTATAAAAATCTGAGAATTAATATACTTAAGAGAAGTTATTGTCTGTTTGTAACTCAGTTAAGTTCACTGCCAATGTTGAGCATCAAATTATAGCGTTCTCAGTGTGAATTAAGATAGACATAAACCTTTGTTATCAAACTCAATTTGTTTCTAGAAGAAAGAATGTCGTGAGTGAATGTTTGGAACAATGAAATGTTGCAGAGAGCTTATTAAACAGCTTTCGATGAATTTATGCCAGTTTGAAGAAGCTTAACAGAAACATAAGTTTCCTTAATCTACAAAGTGAAGCTGAATGAATACCCAACACGAACTTTCCCTTACTGTCAAATTAAACTAAAGACACGGTTGGGCTACTTATTCTTATTGATTTATTAAGTTTGCATTGCAAAAATCAAATAAAAAATTTTCAATATCAGTAGTCGAACTTGTCCCCTCCCTCATCAGGTGAATAATAACATGGGCAGGTGTCGTTTTCATAAACCATGTCTACTTATTTGTTACCTGTTCGATCTGCGTAATACATGCGACATACGTTCTAACTCTTATGATACAGAGTAGGTTATTCTACCTTTCAACTCAATTGTAAGAGACTGAACTGTCAGAATTCCATCTCTTACTTTTGTTTCCTGATCTACAATAAAAGATAGACTGCATCGAGTTTTAACCATTTTAAACTGTAAAACGTAAGTTATACTCCTCGACAAGAAGTAGAGATTGAAGTTATCTTACATCTACAGGAATTAAAAACAGATTAATTGCTATCTGTTTTCTTAAAAATTTAAATGTGTTACATCTTACACAAGTTTTGAACACGACCTACAAATGTGAAATGCTACTGAACACATTTTCAACTTATTTTGATACACATTTCTTACTTATAGCTCTTTATGGGCTCCTTTCAAAGTTCATTTTAGGTATATGCTACACTTTTTCCCGTAAATAGATTTCTAAGAGCGATTTTCAGAAAGCTTTACATAAAACAAACTTATTTGACACCCATTTTGGGACTAGCGTGCTGAGCTACAGCTTGTTTGTGCTTACCATTAGTAACCAAACCCGGGTTTTAGCGCTATAGGCCTTCAAAAGTACGTTAAGCAATTGGGAAGTCCAGGCTACAGACCAAAGGTCCAAGATTCGAGTCCACGTTATGATGCTGAGTACACAGAACTTTCAGTTGCGCTGTTCGGTTAAGAGTAGCCAGGTAGGCGATGGGTGTTGTTGAACAGTTGCCTTTCCTCTCATATCCCAATTGGTCAGATGCAAGTTTATAGACGTAACAACGCGAAAGTTAGGAATTGCATTCCCTGCGATGAAGAAAGCGCAAGTTGCCCATAGTGTAGCCTCACGCCAAATAATTACAACTTGTCTTCCCTCTGGTCAAATGTTGTAGAACAGGAAGAGCTGGTTTAGCCGTTTAGCCCATGTCTCACATAAGGTATTATTCAAATTTAAATACGCCAAGTACCATTGATGCTCTTACAGATATTAGCGCTGTATCTCGATAGTATCAAAATTCAGGGCCATGAAGGATTCAGATATAAATGTGATGGAATATCCAAGAATCTTTCTAACTGGTAACAATGTGCTTTAATATATTGTATCCAAGAGCGTTATAACACCACATTTTCAACTGTAGTTTTAACTACCTAAAAACCACATTTTTACGCTTGTGTGAAATAAGAATCGTACAGTTATGGCTAAAGTCCATAAATGTGCTGCTTATCGTTGTATATAAACTCTTAGTTGATAAAAAAAAGTTATTGAGCCTTGTTTTTGTTCTTATAACACTTTATTTACTGTTAAAGTATTTTCAATGGAACGTATATCACATCAATGTGTCCACTTTTCAACATCAAAAAATATGTGTACGAATTAGATAATTGTAGTCACAGTTACATGTAAGAGATTACTTCTTTGTGTTCTGTAGGAAGAATGAGCTTATTTCTTTATGTTTTGTGTGAAGTGTGATTTTATTTCTTTATGTTAGATTTGTTTTTAGGGTTAGATTCCCCGCCGTGAACAGAGCGCAGATCAAGTTTGATTTTGAATTTCGCACAAAGCTACTCGAGGGCTATCTGTGCTAGCCGTCCCTAATTTAGCAGTGTAAGACTAGAGGGAAGGCAGCTAGTCATCACCACCCACCCCCAACTCTTGGGCTACTCTTTTACCAACGAATAGTGGGATTGACCGTCATATTATACGCCCCCACGGCTGGGAGGGCGAGCATGTTTAGCGCGACCCTCAGATTACGAGTCGCACGCCTTACGCGCTTGTCCGTGCCAGGCCGTGCGCAGATCAGTCACTTGATAGTTTCTCACTAAAGAATAATGTTAGTGATTCTGAGGTATTCGAGTGTATTTTATATTCGCAATGTTGAGCCCTCCGTACACAGCAATAATGACACCATTTCTGGAGCTGGTGTAGAATATGTGGTAAATTAGTTCATTACAGGTTAAATTAACTGTTCAGACTTCAACCGTTGGTCACGTATAACATCTCGACCTGCTCAAGTTTATTATTAAATAATGCCAGGCACTCGGTGGTCATCATATTTTTTACATTGGCTCCTTTAAACGACTTTTAATTATGGTTGAATTTTTGGAAAAGGAATGATTTCCTCCCGAAGACAAAAAAGCTTGCTTTGCGATGTGTCAACGTGTCTAGAACCTGCTTCAGCAACTGCCATTGATACTTGGTTGTATAATATCATTACTGATATTTATACATATGTCGTTCAGGCTACTGTCGTACATAATTTGTTAATTGTAATATAACAAATGCATTTTGTAATATACCATTAACTACTTTTATACCAGAGTATAGGTTTTTTGTCACACACAAGTACTCAACGTAAGAAAAAAGTAAGCTACGATATGTAATAAATAAGTTGCTTTAAGCAGTACATAGTTTGACGACGACTGGTTCTCATTTAGTTTTAGCTCAACATTAAGTTACTGCAAAGGCATATGTAATGCAAAATACCAAATGTAGAATCAAATGACAACAAATAAATTTTGAAACTGGTAGTGCTTCAAAATCATGTAGGCTTAAGAATATACACATATTATTATGCAATAAATACAAAACCTCTCCAAATCCAGTCTTCTAACCTAATCAAACCAAAATCAGTATTACGGAATAGCTTATGGCTATGGCGCTCAACTCGCAATTTGAGAGTATAAAGCCATCTTGTTGATCTGCACGGAATTCAAGACAAACTAATCACGAAGAGAACGATAAAAACGTGTTAAGCACTTATAGCAAGATCACCTTCTAATCAGGCAGGATATCTAAATCTATAAGACATAAAGAGCTTGTTACGAATGAGTTAACATATAAAAAGTGATGTGTGCTGGATCGGAGTTAGAGCACGTGAAACGATAAGAGGAACAACCTAACGAATTTATTTTTAATTTTCGAAATAATTTTTTAATTTATTTCGTCTCAGAGAAAGGTCAGACTTCTTGAGCAAAGTACGATTTTGCATCAATTATTTATTTCGGATATTCGAGCAATGCTGCTACAAAAATAAAGCCGTGTTAGACTCATAATTTTAAACTAATAGATTAGAAAGAATGCAGTTAATCAACTAAACGCACCGTCAGTTCTTAGACTACTACATTCAAATAGTGGGATTTTACATTCAGATTCATTCCGTGACACGCTGTTTTACCTATTATTTCAGAATAAGATGACAACAACAGGGTGCTGGTAAAAATGTCCATGTATCAGCGTTATGAACAACTTCCATTATCAAAATAGTTTTAAGGTAAAAAGGGCCCGGCGTGGCCAGGTGGTTAAGGCACTGAACTCGTAATCTGAGGGTCGCGGGTTCGACAAAACATGCTCGCCTTTTCAGCCTTAGGGCGTTATAAAGCGGCGATCAATCCCACTGTTCGTTGGTAAAAGAGTAGCCCAAGGGTTAGCAGGGATGACTAGCTGCCTTTCCTCTAATCTTACACTGCTAAATTAGGGACGGCTAGCGCAGATAGCCCTCGAGTAACTTTGGGCGAAATTCAAAAACAAAAGAAGCAAGTGGTGTCGAATTATGTTTGTTTTGTTGGTAAACACAAAGTTACAAAATGAGTTTTATGTGCTGTACCATTGCAACTATTGAATCCAGATTTTTAGTTTTATAAGTTCTCAGACATGTAAAGCTGAGCCAGCAGAGGTCGTGTTAAAGTTACAATTGAAAATGGACAGACATTAAATTCAACTTAACAAACCTGTTCGTGATCGACTTAAATACATGATAGGTCTAACACTGCCCAAATGAGATCATTTAGGAAACACTGATAAGTTGCCGAATTTTCCCAGCTCTCATGGAAACGGGGAAAGACTACGTCAGAACATTTTCCACCCTTCCCAATCGCCGGAGAATATCATAAAAACAAAAATCGCGAAAGGATTCCCTGCAGTCATGCCATAGCTAAATCTATTTAAATGCTTGATTATTATCACAGGGGCATAATAACTTGTTTTTACTGCTTTAAAACCAATGGGGAGTAATTGCTTCTAGCAGTTGCTGTAACTGTTAATCATTCCTACCTGTTACGCCATTGTTGCAAACACCTTCCGCATGTTTACTGATTGTCACCTATTTTTCTCTGACAACGTTCGTTACGCGGATACCAACCATATAATTTACACGTTCTATAGTTTGTCGTTGCTATTAACAGCTATTGAATGTAATCATTGAGCTCAGACTCCTAAAATTTAACAGAATAAATGAAACAGAGAAACGATTTAAAAACCACAATAAACAGCAGCAGACGATACATAAGAAAAACATTTAGTTGTATGAATTTAACTACGTAAATCATCAAACAAATAGATGAGGTTAGGATAGAAGTTATAATATGCATGTCAGTTTCGTCGTGTAATAGGAACATATCAACCGAAAATCACTCACTTTAGTGATACACAAAGTTGGATTTCGCGGTTTTGCAGTATATGAAGAAAGGTGACGTACTTTCATTCAACGGGACAAATAAGACACTTACTTATATCAGTATTATTACCAGCACTGGTTCAGCCAGAATGGTTTTAGGAAGTGTCTTACAGCAGCTATCGAAAACAGCGCATTGATAATACATTCCACAAAAAAAAACTAAACCCAGCAACAATAATTTACGTTTTCATTACCAAAGTCATCCGAATCTTTTATTATTATATTATTCGGATTAGTAATGCTTTATTGTGTCCGTTTACTGACTGGACACTAGCTCATGGGTGAAACAAAGATGTTGAGCTACACATGTGGTCATCAGAACAGCTATGTACTCAGCACAGTTTGTGTACTAAACCTGAATGGTTACGTGTTCTAAGTATAGCTTTCTCTACTATTTTCCTAAGGCGGAAATAAAAGGAGTATCACAATCAAAATCGTGAAGCAGACTTTGTTTTGTTTTCATTTGTTTTCTATTAAAGCTATGTTTTCGTACAAATGAAAACATTTCTTTTGTTATCTATTGAAGTTATATCACCGCACTACAAAAATTTTTAGTTTGTTTTATAATGAAATCATCTGCTGGTTTTCGGCATTTCAATCATAACTTCTGAAAGCTTTGTTAAACTAATGGTTAGATTGTGTCTAGTATTATTTCCATAGTTTCTTCAGGTTTAGCTACTATGGAAGTAAACACAGAGATGAATACTACAGAATATATTTAATGTATCCGCTTTTCACGCCACCGCTTTTCGCCCGATCTCAATTAAACATGGCATGGAACTTTCAGACCCACCAGGGAGCGACAAAGAGGGTTTGGCATTCGAATCTGGCTTCCATGTCACTCTCCAGGTTCCTTGCGTATTTGCTTTCAACGCCTTTAGTATCTGACAGATCTGACCAGACTTTGGGTACATTTTTAGGGCTCCGGAATGACATAGCTTACCCCCGGTAACTACCATGTATTCCCCCGGATATTCTGTCGATCTTTATCAAACTTCTAATGATTCATTATGATGTTTTGAGCGGTGATATAGGGGTTGGTGGTCGGATCTGATCCCCTATATCTTCAATGAAAGTTAAACTAGTACACCAGATGACTATTTCAAATCAATTTGCTTTACTATTGTAAACCTAGTCTACACTACTCGCAAGTATTAATTGTTTTTGTTAAATGTTCTTGCTAAGTTGATCACAATTAAACTGTTGCCACAAAGCAAAACGTCAACTATTCTTTCAGTATCTTACAAAATGAGTTCAAGTTTTTATCTGTATTGATCCAAACAGTTTACACAAGTTAAGAACATAAGGTCTATGTAGTTATATCAGGGTATTTGTTTTAAAAGATTTTCAAGAAATTGCACTTTTTTATTTTGGCGAGGCAGAGTGATCATTGTGTACGTAGTCTGGCACTGAAATAAGAAATTATATACTTGAAATAAGTAGAAAAACGTTGCCATCGGAAGCAAAAGTTTCCTGAGTCAGTCGTGAGCTTAGATGCATGCAACGTGGCTTTGCGTCGAAACTAGCTATCAAAGGGAAAACACAAAATGTTCACTATATGTGGCACTTACATGGATTAGCTTGTTGAATAAAAAAAGTTGACAACTCCTATAAAATACAAAACATCCATCTAGTGACACAACGGTAAGTCTGTGAAACTGGGTTTCCATACCCGCGATGAGCAAAGCACAGATAACCCAATCGTGTAGCTTTTTGCTTAATTCCAATCTATCATCCTCGTAAAATGATAAAAATGAAAATCAAAAATAGAAAGATTTACAAATAGTACCTGAAATTTAGCCGACCAACTGACGAAGATTACTTGTCACAATTTCTTAGGTGGTTATTAATTATAGGACAATTTTAAAATCTTAGTGTGTATAGCAGGTTAGCAATTAAAGAAATTAAATCTTAAATTCTAGAAAAGTTTATTTTATTTTTCAAATTCTTTGCGTTTCATAAATAACGAGTGTACCAACTTTTATTAAGTGGAGAATACAGACTGGCTTAACATGATGTTAATATTTAATATGCGTGGTATCACATATCAGTAAAACTAACAAAACTTTAAATCACACCAATATTTTCTGGTCCACCAAGGGCTCACACGAAGAAGTTTACGACAGAATTTCAAATGTACATTAAAGTAATTATATGTTTTTACAGATATGTTATTTCGATTAGAAGGTGAAAAACTGTACATATCCTTACAGAATCCTTGTTTTGGGTAGAAGGTGAAAAACTATACATCCATATTGGCTTTTTCTTCGTTTGAATAAAATTTAACTCACGATATTCCCTTACAAACCTCTTTTTAAGGATAGAGGGCGCGAAATTGTAGGCTTTGTAGACTTCTTGTTTTTCATAGAGAAACTGTATAGCTTTCCAGACTTATTGAACAGAGATTTATTACTGAGTGAAATATAAGACAATTGACAATAGAACCAGTTACTTTGTTAAATTATTTAGCGAATCCTTGACACTTC
Organism: Carcinoscorpius rotundicauda; assembly: GCA_011833715.1. Taxonomy (NCBI): domain Eukaryota; kingdom Metazoa; phylum Arthropoda; class Merostomata; order Xiphosura; family Limulidae; genus Carcinoscorpius; species Carcinoscorpius rotundicauda. Next base: position 37,866,868 of record CM022395.1, on the reverse strand, counting down.
GGGTTTTGTATAACAATAAACCCATTGTTCTATTGAAAGGTTGACCTATGTTCTGACTTTACTGGGATCATGTCCTACAGACTACCGACTAAATGATTTAGCTGTGTAAAACTATTTGGTATTTACTATTTCGAAATATTTGTTTTCTTCAAGAGTATTGTATTATTTTTATTTTTTTTATTATTCTTTGTAATTGGACTCTTTGTTTCTTTCTCACTTGGCATAAGAAATGTTTAAATTAGTTTTTAAAACATTTGTCGACTCTGAACTTTCTAGCAGGATGAAGCTAACAATGATATCATGGTTTATGTACCATTACAAACAACAATAATGCGATAAAAGTTTTATTACTAAGTCTTCCTCGTTAATTCATAAGTGTGTATAATCACTAAATGTCTCATCCGATGTGACTTTTGGAACTTGATGTGTTGAAAGATGAACCACTGGCTACATTTTAGGCTGTTGATTTGTTGACTACTTTCCTGAGGTACCTGTTGGAATGTTGATTTTCTAGACAGATAAACTGGGAAAATTGTATCTGTTCCACTATCAAGATGTTCTTCTAGAAAAACACGAATTTCATGGTTGATAGTTAACAATAAGTTTATGGATGTAGAAAACTAGCCATGTATATCACTTGTATTTTTTTTGGGGGGGGGGTCTTATTCGCTTTTCTCAGGACTGTGTACACTTTCTCTGATTGCCTTCCAGAAGTCCCCCACTGGTACAGCGGTAAGTCTACGGATTTACAATGCTAAGATCAGGGATTCGATTCCCCTCGGTGGACTCAGCAGATAGCCCGATGTTGCTTTGCTACAAGAAAACACACACACCCGCCTTCATGAAAATTAAAAGCTTCTGAAATCGTAGCTGGCCTTTAAATTCTGATTTTGAATTATTCATTACGTAATAATTCCAATGTCTTACCTTTGATACAATATAGTTGACATTACCGGTGTAAAAACAGCAATATTTGAGTTTTTAATGAAGCTTAGGCTGTTCGATGTTTAATGTTTCATTAGGTTAGCAGAGCCCCATATCCTACCAGTTGTTGACAAACAGATAATTGCCACATGGTTCAAATAACAATGGTATATGTGTTAATAAACATGTATATATGCTAGTTTATAAATTTCAATAAAAGTAGTGTACAAAAACTAGCAAGAAATGGCAGTAAAGGTTTCTAAAATGGAGTTAATTGCTCATGCAAAAGTTTTCCTTGTCATTTCTTACACATTATACTTTGTTGAAATTTATTGGAAACGGTAAAAAATTATGAAAATTTTCTTACGAATTTTCCTCATTTTTAGCAAATGTATGCGTGGTTCCCACGTTTACAAGATTAAAAATTATCTTTAAAATAACCTGTAAAGCTTTTAAAGTAAGACATTTAAAATCCATTGTAAGAGTTTTAAAAAGGAAATTCATTATGGACTGAATTTTCTTTTCTACTAGTAGGCATTCAGACGATCTGTTGGACTTTGACCAAGACTAGAACTGAATATTCAATTTGATGCTCGAAATAATTAGTCAAATTGCACAACTACATAATTTATATCCACAACTAAATGAACAAGTGTTAATTCATAGTTTCATTTTATCTTCAAAACTTTCAAATTCAATGGCTACAAATGAAGGCAGGAGTTGTAAAACATGTCATAATTAGAAACATGTAGCGAGGCGGGCATATACGGGCAGTCTCTCTTTAATAAGGCAAGTATAATACAAGTCCGAAGTTTTAAAAATGTTGGTAACTTTCATTAGAATACTGGCACCACCATCTGATCAGAGGTATTCCCGCCCAGCCACCTCCTATTACAGAATATAATTCTATGTAATGCGTAGAGTAAACTTAAACTTCTTAGTATTTTAAGGTTTTGTTTTTTTCAGTGAGAAAAGAAATGTTATTAATCGCGAATTTATCTTTTCGAAAGCTCTGAAAAGAAATTTTTGTAATTTTTTATTTCATTTATTTAAGACAATAGATGCATGTCTACATCAGTTATAAATAAATTAGTTACGACACAATAATATTCTTAAATTTACAGATAAATTATAGCTTTAACTAATTAAAAATTACACTGTCATCTAAATGTCAACCAATGTTTTGCATAAGAAAGCTTTAACACTTGTATATACTTTGATTGTATATTCGCCCTTTCAGTTGTTGTTTTGAATTAAGCACAAAGCTACACAATGGGCTATCTGTGCTCTGTCTACCACGGGTATCGAAACCCGGATTTTAGCGTGTAAGTCCGCAGACATGCCGCTGAGCCACTGGGGGGCCGCCCTTTCAGAGTTGCCAGTGGTTGGTAATGACTCGCTTGTACTATTAAATTAGGGACAGATAGCGCAGACAGTTCAGTTCTCGCGTAGCTTTACGCGAAATTCAAACACAAACAAATTGTCAGGAAAATCCAGTTTTATAAACACAAACTCGTGTAAAATAACACAACGTTCTAAGTTGTTTATTTACTTGAATTATAACTGACAGGAACTGTTGTAATTTATTACATGAGGATAATATGAAGCATTTCTATCTAATCAGCTTAGTATTCTGATGATACTTCATCTGCCAGAATTTTATATTTCGGACACATGTCTGTTTTTCTTATCACTCAGAATTGTTTACAGTTTAAAATGCCAATTAAAACAAGTTTACTAAACGACACTATGTTAGTATTTTGAAATTTCTGTAATAAAACCAGTCATAAGACTATAGTTAGCTTTATGCAAAATTCAAGTCAAACAAAACAGACACAGTACAAAAAATACAGTTTGATAACAAATTATGTTTGTTTTGCTTGTTTGTTTTTTTAAATTTCGCCGAACTATCTGTGCTAGCCGTCCCTAATTCAGCAGTGTAAAACTAGAGGGAAGGCAGCTAGTCATCACCACCCACCGCCATCTCTTGGGCTACTTTTTTACAAACGAATAGTGGGATTGACCGTTAAATTTTAACGCTCCTACGGCTGATAGGGCGAGCATGGCCAAGCGCGTTAAGGTGTGCGACTCGTAATTTGAGGGTCACGGGTTTGCATCCCCATCGCCACAAACATGCTCGCCCTTTCAGCCGTGGGAGCGTTATAATATGCGGTCAATCCCACTATTCGTTGGTAAAAGATTAGCCCAAGAGTTGACGGTGAGTGGTGATGACTAGTTGCCTTCTCTCTAGTCTTACACTGCTGAATTAGGGACGGCTAGCACAGATAGCCCTCGAAGTAGCTTTGTGCGAAATTCCAAAACAAACAAAAAAAACTTTCCCATATGAAAATAATACAAAAATATGAAACATACAGTATTGCGATTGCTCTTGCCAACATTCTTCAGTAGTTCTTGAATCACTGAGGCTTTACCAAATTGGTAGTTCATCTGTTAACATCATTAACAAATTATATCTATAAATATCGATAGCTCACTGCTACAGCGGTAAGTCTTCGGATTTACAACAGTCAAATGAGGGGTTCGATGCAGGAGGTAATCCAATTTGTTTTACTATGAAAAAAAACATACACTCTATATATCTTTTTTTTTCTTTAAATACCTGAAATTTGGAAAAGAAAAGAACACACCTTTATTTAGGCCTTCAATAAATCAAAGCCGTAGATGTATGTAGCTTGAAAATATTTTGGTTTAAAACGTTCTTCTGGTTTTCTTGTTGTTGACGCATGTTTTACAGAAGAACTGTAAACATAAATTTAAATAGGTCAATTTGTTCCATTCTTAATTAAGTACTTGTTACTGGGACTAACAGAAGCCAGTCAAAGATGTATTTACTGGGATTACTTTTGTATTATACCCATATAATACCGTAGTTTGGGCAAACTCACACGGAAAGCACTCATTTATTGGCTGTTGCTTGTTTATTTTATAGCAGGAATATTAGTTCGAATTTGATTACGTATTTTTTAAAAATTTTTATATACTTATTTTTTCAAACTTTTTAAGCCACGATCTTTTGACTCATCTCAGTTGTGCCCGCTCATTACATTAGGTGATTAGTTTGTAATGCTCTCTGCATGCTATTACTTTTTCATTTAACTTACAATACTGTTTGCGTTGAGCACGAGAAACAGAAACAAAAATTTTATATCACGAAAAATATCCTTGAAAGCACTTGTTGCTTTTATCTTATTGGCAATCCTCCCACTTGGAATTATTCCAGGAAAGTGTAAAAGTGTCTGGCCAGAGAGAAGTATTTTTTGTAAAGGTTCATCTGATCCTTTTGGTGAGTAAAGTAGTTTTATGGCTAGCTTATATTAGTTTTTTTTTTAAATATGATGCTTTGGGTAAGCAAAATTATTTGGCGACTGAGAGTTATATTCACGTAGCTACTTGTGACAGCATCATTTCACATTAATGGTAGTGTTACATTTAATTGTTTTAATTATATTGTATATTATTTGAGGGCATGATCTTTCAGTGCTTCTGATATTTGGAAGGATTTAGTTAAAAATGATCATTCAGGATCTATATTTTCTGATCGCTTGAACGTGTCGCTTCGACCCGTTAAGTTCAACACCAAATATTCTAGCACAACTTGAAAACCTTTAAAATTACAATGTGTTCGTTCATTAAAATGCGTGCAAGAAATTTTTGATATCAAGGTTTTTAATATCAAATGCTCTTTACAGACGTGGAAGAATAAAAGTTTTGTTGAAATTTACAAATGATAAAAAGAGATGGTTAATTTTACTTCAGATTAACCTAATGCAAGTGTCTATCACAGGGAAAAAATGCAACGATTTCAATATAAGACCAATTTTGATTTTCACATGAAACAACGTATTTTTCTTCTAAACAATGTCACTTGTATCCAAGTTTTCAGAACCGCTGTTATAACCTATAAAACAATTATTAAGTTAAAAGTAAGATTCATTTTAATCAACTTCATGTCTAAGATGAGTTAGGTTGGTCAAAGTTATAAGTTATATTGCGCTTCCTCAAATATCTTAAGAACTTATAATTCACAAAGGCTTTAAATTCCAGAAAGCTAACTAAAATAATATAATTTAAAAGTAATTCATTAAATTTGGCAAAAAGAAAAGAAAAACATATTGAATGGCAAGCTCTAGCTTTGCGTTTGAAAATTTCAATCAAAACAGTTTTAATATGTGTGTGTGAAGAACATTTGATGCGCTTTCAAATATTAGTCATAACATTGGAATATATTAGAAACAGAAACGATTTCTATATATCTTATACAAAAAATCCCTCCGAACTGAAACCGCTTCTCATTCACTCTAAAGAAAACGCTATTAATTACATTAAGGTATTTGTTAGATTAATCAATTATATGACATTTAGTTTTAATGTCTTTTAAGAATGAATCATATGCGGGCCACAAATTCGAATTCCATCACCAAACAAGTTCACCCTTTCAGCTGTTGATAAAGAGGAGCTCAAAAGTTGGCGGTGTGTGGTGTTAACTAGTTATCTTCCTTCTAGCCTATCACTTCTGACTGCTCTCGAGTAGATTTACACAAAATTCAACAAACAAACAATTAAGAACGCACGTTGTTTAAAAATAAAACACATGGACTAATCCAGTAATGAAATTATTTCTATTTCGATTAATGATGTTTTAACTTCTTGACGCAGTTGGTTTATATTATGATAGATTTTAGCGATCAACCATCAATTAAAATTAAATTAGTTAAAAGCGATAATACGTCTTTAGCTCTTTTATTTTGTTGATTAGCCCTCCCGCTAGTGAAGCGGTATGTCTTCGGATTTACAACGCTAAAATCAGGGGTTTGATTCCCCTCGGTGGGCCCAGCAGATAGCCCGATGTGGCTTTGCTATAAGAAAACACACTTGTTGATTAGTTTTTCTAATACATTTTCAACCATACATAACATTAAAGGGTCAGGCACGACTAGGTGGTTAAGGCACTCGACTCGTAATCTGAGAGTCGCAGGTTCGAATTCCCGTCACACCAAACAGGCTTGTCCTTTCAAACGTGGGAGCGTTATAATGTGATGGTCAATCCCACTAATTGTTGGCAAAATGTAGCCCAAGAGCTGATGGTGGGTGGTGATGACTTGTTGCCTTCGCCCTAGTCTTACACTGCTGAATTAGTGACGGCTAGCGCAGACAGCTCACGAGTAGCTTTGTGCGAAATTCAAATCAAATTTATAAAACTAAGAATTAAAAAGGTTCTTAATCACAGGAAAAGATATTTTTTTAAAAAAGAAAATAATATTTAATTATAAAACCAAGGACTGAAAAGATTCTCATCACAGGAAGAAATTATTTAGAAAACAATAACAATGTTTTATGATAAGATCAAGTTTAAAGAGTGATTCAGTAAATTAACATCTAAAAAATCACTGGATTTGCGAAACTTATGTAGGAGATCTTGCGTAAAATGTGGTAGAAAACTCTTTATTACCAAGATTGCTACGCACAGATTTCCAACATTCTTCTACACATGTTCCATTTTTTTTATACGGCTCAGTGAAGTGACTTCCGAGCACCTGCACTAAACTTAGAAAAGTAGGGAGTTCAGAGCGTGGCATTTGTTGTTCTTCGAGTAAATTGTGTTTAGTGGTTTTGTTAGTTTTGAATTTCGCGCAAAGAAAGATACTCGAGGGATATCTGCGCTAGCCGTCCCTAATTTTCCAGTGAAAGACAAGAGGGAAGGCAGTTAAGCCATCACCACTCACTGTCAACTCTTAGGCTATTCTTTTACTAACGAATAGGGGGATTGAGTGACACATTAGAAGCGCTTCCACAGATAAAAGGATGAGCATGTGTGGTGTGACGTGGACTCGAATCCGCGACCCTCAAATGATGAGTCGCGTGCCTTAACCACCTGGCTATGCCAGGCCAATTGTATTCACGTTGATACACGAGACATGATGCTTAAAACTTTACATGATATGCACTAGATAGTTGACGAAAAATGAAAGAATGATGTAAGTACCAAAGAGCATTACTTACTTACGATTTTTAGAAACAAACAAACTTTTTTGCGGTACAGGGGAACATTTTTTAATTTTGCCAAGAAGAAAAGTGCAGATAATTTTGAATTTATGTCCGTTTATATTATTATAGTATAGATATACAAATCTGTTTGTGAAAGAGGTATATTTTAAACAAAAATTTGTTTAAAATACAAAGCAAATCTATAACATCTTACAAGTTCACAAAATTCTGGTTAATTTTGCAAAGGAAAAAAACAGAACATAAAGGATTATTTATGCTTTTTTTTTTCCAGAACGATCAGTAATCTCGAAATAAGACCTGGCATGGCCAGGTGAGTTATGGCGTTCGACTCGTAATCTGATGGTCACAGGTTCGAATTCCCGTCACATCAGACATGCTTGCCCTTTCAGCCGTGGTGGTGTTATAATGTGACGGTCAATTCCACTATTCGTTGGTAAAAGAGTAGCCAAAGAGCTGGCGGTGGGTGCTAATGACTAGTTGCCTTCCATCTAGTCTTACACTGCTAATTTAGGGAAGTTTAGTGCAGATAGCCATCGTGTAGCTTTTTGCGAAATTTTAAAACAAACAAACAAACTCGAAATGTCAATACCGAAGGCTGTATTGTTACCGGATATGACATTCTGTATAGTCGCTCAAGGTTCTAAACAACAGTTCTACATAGACGTTTCCATGAGGAACCTTTAGGGAACAGCCATGTCAGTGTCGTCTCTTTCCTCATGTGCTCCTGTCCGTAAAATGTTTAATGTCTTGGATCTGCCATTTTTAAGTGAACCCTCAAACAGACCAAAGGCACAAAAGGTCTTTGAATTTGCATCGATAGGCCAGACAGACGTGTGGTCGAATGGTATTGTTACGATTTTCGCTTTCTTGACCACCATTTTCAGAAAAACCGTCATTGGTATGAAGTGTGGCAAGCTTGTTCATATTTGGTTTGAGAAAACTTCACATATATATATTTGTTTATCAATAGTACCAGGTTTACTCTTTTGTTAATAGAAAACCCGATTTATTGTAATAAAAATATCTTGCACAAAAATAACTTCTGCAACATAACGAATTTGTCCGTCTCACTAATGTGTGTGTGTTTTCTTATAGCGAAGCCATATCGGGCTATCTGCTGAGTCCACCGAGGAGAATCGAAACCCTGATATTAGTGTTGTAAATCCGTAGACTTATGCTGTTCTAGCGGGGGGCCATCTCACTGATTCTCTAATTATTAAGAAATCTCATGTTTATCATCTTCAACTTAACTCATGCCTCATTAATACAAATGTACTTTTATTCAGTCGGATGTAAAAATTTTATTAATTTACTAACAATAGCATAGGTCTTTTTGTCATCTTCATCAAGCCTTAACTTCCGTGAAACTATTTAAATTCTATTTATTAAATCTTTATTTTAAAGTGGTCGAGTGAAAAAGTTCAACAATCTTCTGCGCTAAAGCACTGCAGCTGAAAAGAATCGCTTTCTTATCCTTTCACCAGGATTTGCAAAAGCCTACAAGGTTTAACTTTACCTTATTCAATTTAAATTTAATAACCTATAATATAAACATGGCTCTTTTGAAAAGCTATAATATTACCTGTCCTACTGTTTTGTAACTGTTCTTGCACGAAGTGGAACCATTTTAGAGTTAAACTTCAATGTTGAAACAAATGACAGATTTTAATGCAAATACAATCTATCTTGTTGGTTATCGTATAACTAGTTGTTGAGTTTCATTTTCAAGGTGAGTACTATAGGGAGAAATAATTTCATTCTCACCAAAATTATAAGAAAAATTTCAGATGTGTATGCAGAATTAATCTTTCTTAAAAAACAAATACCATAATACCCAATTCTACTGGATATTATATATTTTTTTCAAACAACAATATCACTATAGTTAGTGAACCAAAAATTTAGATTCAGAAGGTAGTCAAGTGATTGTGTTATTTATCAAACCATTAATAATTCAGTAACTCTTCATCATTGTCAAGTTATGTTACTTGAATGTGTTCACTCATTTTAAAACATTTCCTCAAACTTCACTGGTTTGATTCTTCAGAGATTATAACAAAGTTCATTTGTCGCAAGACTGACAATGTTGATGACAGTACTTCAAGATTACGAAAACACGTTTTCTGGAGCTGCATCAATCCGTGACCCCTATCAACACCATCCAATTAGAGACTCGTAATATCTAATTTAACAAACAGCACATACGAGGATATATCATGTGTGAATGAGTATATGGTTATGATATCTAAGACTTCTTGTAGTTCCGTATTATTAGGTTTACAAGAAAAAAATAATATTAATAAGTTATTTCAGTGCTTAGGTTCAGTGACACCTATAACAAACAAGCAACTAATCAAAGATTAGGGCAAACGTACAGTATAAATTGTTTTATTACTGACTTTTATTGTTATGAGATATATTTTTTCCTATTAATTATTGTGTGTTTGAAATATAATCGATAAAAAAGTAAATAATTTTGTCAATAAGACATCAGAGGAGCAGTCATTGTAAAATTATTTCAAAGTATTGTTAACAAACGTTTCTATGTGGTAAATTCTGTCTATAAAATAAACTCCTTGATTTGAGAAAGTGCACCTTGTCGTCGTTTTTATAAATTCAAAAAACAAACAAAGAAACAAACAGGATTTCCTAGAGGAATATGAGTCAGGAAAATTCAACCAAAAATATATTTAGTATTTTAATGAATTTAACTAAAATCTGTTTATTTCACTCCGTAACAAACAAAAATAGACTTACTCAACATGATGCAATATGTTAGCTCTGTAGATAGTGAAAACTGCTTAAACAAGATGCTAATTTGAGGGTTAAAATATTGAATATATTCTAAACATTTTGCCATGTTATGAGCTATTCTGACTTCTAAGAACAATTTATCTCACTTCCTTGTTCCTTTATTGGTGGTTAATTTGTCTGGCCTGAATCGAAGGTTCCAAGACTCGAGACGTAATATCGTTGAACACGGTCCGAATTTATTTTCAGCTATTAGTTCCATCTGTTTGGCTCGTAAAGCCGAACAAATCTCTTGTGTAGATGGTTACTATTGGCTAATTTTCCTCCCCGTGGTCAGTAACTCAGAATAAGGGCCAACTGGCTCTCAGATTTGGCTACTTAAAACAGCGCCTTATAAGCCAATTAACTTGCTAATTAAATATCAAGTGCCGCTTCAATAATCTAGAGTGATTTAGATAGCTTTTTGGTTCCAGAGAATTTATGTGGGACATCATAAAATGCGGAGATTTTACGTGTTATCAAGAGGCAATTATATTTTAACATGTTATGTTCTACTATGAATTTTCTAACATCAATTTTATTTAAGTTCGCCTAGTAAGTAAGCTTTACCGATTTTTGCATTTTAATCTTAAAATAATAATTTAAGAAAAGAAGCGATATGTGTGTGATGTTAAAAACTTTAAAATATTTCAATTTCGAGTAGCAGAATGTTATTTAAATAGACTCAGCTACATTTTAGATTAAATTTTCTTATCTAACTTTTATACTACAAGTTTTCATAGTTCTATTTTTATATTTTACCTTTATTATTATACATGTCGGAGATTGCATTTTTAATTTACAAGAAGACGTTGCTTCAAAGTGTACAACGCTCACTTAAAAACGGAACACATGCAACTTTTAAAAAGAGTTGATGAAATAAAGAAAGAATGAACACGAACAAAGAACAAAAGCTATAATTTAACAGTCCATGTCATTAGTTTGGTTGAATATTTAGATAATTTAAAATGTTATTATTTATATAAACTTTACATATTTTAAATATTAGATAACTTTAGTCAAACCTACGTTTCGTGTAAGTTTAAACTACTATCTTTATTATACAAATTCATTATTTTGTCTTACCTTCCTAAGTTTAAAGGGAAACTAAAATTTGAAAGAATGTACTAATAATTAATTAGACCACTAACGAATAAAACTATTTGTTTGAATTTCGGTTAAAACTACACGAGGGTTATCTAAGCTTGTCATTCCTAATTTAACAGTGCGAGATAAGAGAAAAGGCAGCTCGTCATCACCTCCCACAGCAGACTCTTGGGATACTTTTGCAAATGAATAGTGGCATTGTCTATATCACTCTAATGCCTCGGCGGTAGAAAGTGCGAACATGTTTAGTGCAACGAGGATTCGAACCAGTGACCCTCAGATTGGGAGTTGAACGCTCCTAACCACCTGGCTATGCCAAGCCACACCAAAAATAAGAAAAAAAATATAAATATACTTGTAATTTATGTAATATTATTACTTAATGCGCTCTCGTCAACCAAATGCTTTATTCTCATTCTCAATACTTCTATAGTTACAGAAAGCCAGAATACTCCATAACATGGCAAAATGTTTAGAACATATTCAATATATTAACCCTCAAATTAGCATCTTGTTTAAGCAATTTTCACCACCTACAGGGTATTGCATCATGTTGAGTAACCTATTTTTGTTTGTTACACACTTGAGTAAAATAAACAGATTTTAGTAAAATTCATTAAAATACCAAATATATTTTGATTGAATTTTCGTGACTCATATTCCTTTAGAAAATTCTGTTTGTTTTTTGAATTTTGCGCAAAGCTACCCGAGGGCTACCTGCACTAGCCGTCTCTAATTTAGCAATGTAAGACTAGACGGAAAGCAGCTAGTTATCACCACCCACCGCCAACTCTTGGGTTACTTTTTTAACCAACGAATAATGAGATTGACAGCCATATTATAACGCCCCCAAAGCTGAACGGGCGAGCATATTTAGTGCGACGGGGATTCGAATGCCTTAACCCATCTGGCCATGCCGAGCCATCAGAAAATCTTGTAACAAACAGAAACGAATAGACTCTAAGGAATGTAGTTTGATGGGTAAAAAGAGTGCAGAAAATTGTTTTTGTTTTTTTTAATTAAGCACAAAGCTACACAATTGGCTATCTGTGCTCTTCCCACTGTATCGAAACCCGATTTTTAGTGTTGTAAGTCCACAGACATACCGTTAAGCCATTGGGGGCAAAAATTGGTTTAAAGAAACGATTGATTTTAATCCAATCGATGATTTTAAGGTTAAAGGTTACAAAAGCTTCTCACTGCTAACAATCACGTTCGATTTTAGTAGCTGAAAACTTAAATATATTTTTTTCCTTTCTAGAATGCTAGCAAATAAGTTACCCCAAATTACTATCTTAATCCGGTTTTATCAAATAAGTTATTCACAAAAAGTCAACCCCGCCTATACTTAGTTATCTTCAATATAACCTTGACTGTGGGTTTTAGAATTCATTACACATGCGCCTGTTCAACACCTACTGAAATATGAGCTCGTTTCGTGACGCCGCCGCCTTGCGTCTGTGGCGTCAAATGAAACCTGCGCCTCTAATAACAGAAGTGATAAATGTGTGCGTAGTTCTTATAAATAAATCGATTCCTTAACTTCTTAAGGCTTTAAATAAAATTAAGGTAGTGAAGCCCTACCATCGTACCTTGTAATACAAAAAAACAACAAGATTAGATATATATCTGTACATTTAAATTATCGTAAAAGACAACTTGCCATTAATTTGACACACATATATATAAATATTAGGGAGACGCAATGCAGTTACTGCTTTGTACTCGTAGCATGAAGATCTCGAGTTTGAGATCAAAGCTATTGTCCCCACGTAGTCAGGCTTTCCTATCTAAAGGGATCTAATAATTTTATTATTCATTATACCTCAAGCAAACTTTACACTCTCTAGGAAAAGCTTTACTTAGTAAGATATAAAGTTCATCGCAAAATGTTTTCATAATTTATCTTAAACATTATCAAAAAGTCGTTAATAACTGTCAAGTACTGATGGCTGAAGAAAATTATCGTTGTTATTTCTGAGAAGAAGAGAACAATGGTTAACGCTGTAACAAAGAGTCGAGTTAATTATTCATCAAGTATTGGCTAAAGTTAATTATACCTCAAAAATAGGTTGACGTTAATTATTACAAAAAAGGGCATACGCTTCGTACACACTGTCACGTCTCAGTTGAATTTTTTTATGTAAAAACGTAATATTGTTTTTTTAACATAGAGGAAGTTCTTTTGACAAAAATCTGCGATAAAGCATAATATATTCTCGTTAGTACAGTTCACCAATTAACATATAAAAATTGAAAAAGAAAGTTTATTGCATAACAAGGTTGCTAATACAAGGTTATTATCTATATACACATAGTACCGTTTTAAGTTAAATTGTATATGCTATAACGATTACAACGACTTGTCTTATTGCATCATACTGTTGACACTGATAATTTGGGTTAAGAAAATACCCTTCATCTTGAAAGCTAGATATACTAAACTAGAACGACCTCTAACAATCAGTGATCTTTCTCAAACAAATTTCCAAAGAGAAGCATAAAAACTTTGAATTTAATATTCTACAATAAGAAACCGGTTTTACCACTCATTTTATACATGTAGCCTATAATATATGACTCAAGAAAATTTTATTAGGTCGAACACATATAACCGAACATAAATAGCACTTTTCTAGAAGTTGCATTAATGTGCTGAAGTTGTCGTAAAGTGACTATAATAGTGTTCTAATGAAAAATACATTGTATTAAAGTATAGTGTGCGTGTGCTTTTCTTATAGAAAAGCCACATCGGGCTATCTGCGTAGCCCACTGAGGGAATCGAAGCCCCAATTTTAGCGTTGTAAATTTGTAGACTTACAGCTGTACAAGCTGGGTGTGAAGTATAGTTAATTTGTAGGTCTATAAAAATATGTTTTCACCTTATTTTACAGACTTATAAAACAATAGAGAACTACAGTAAATATTAATCATTCAGTACTGTTCTATTCATCAGAAAATTATGTTTAAATGAAAGAAAATGGGAAATAGAAACTTATATTTTCAATGAATAATAAAACTTAAGTAATCTTTAAATATCCAGTATTTTTTCTGTTATTTCCATAATTTTTCTCAAATCCATAAATAGTTTTTTTTTTCTTCCACGCAATAGTAACTTCTACGAGGTCATTATTATAATTTATTATTGATTAATTATATCACAGTTGTGAAGTAGCAACCTACGAGAGTTGCGTTACGAAATATTAAATATACACTTTATTACGTTAAATGTTCCTTACTGAGACAATGGTAAGTCTAAGGATTTACAACACTAAAATCAACGATTCGATTCCCCTCGGCGGACACAGCAGATGATATTCTGATGTATAATATTACTGAAACACAGGCGCACGTTGTATTAAATATCTGACATCTTTGTTCTGATATAGATGTCTAATAATCATTACATTATTAATGTAAAACATTTTATTAATCAGTGTCTGCTGTTAATTCAGGAAAAAATATGTAACAAGTAACAAGGTGTACGATTTTCACACAAAAACAACAGTAAATTTGCACATGTACTCAGGAGATGTAATAAATAGCTTTATCTAACGGTTTTTATTGTATTCGCATTCTTAATTCTTTTTATAAGAAAACCGAATCTTGTCAGAATAATAGTCAATCTTTATATTTAAATTTTGGCTAAACTGAAAACTATCCTACTTTGACTAGTTTTAGTGAGTAGGTAAAATTTTAAATTTTCTAACTAATTCGTTAATTTCTTTATGTTGTAACCATTAGAAGTTTCTTTTTATTATGAATAAGAAGACATAAAAAGGAAGCATGAGAAAAATACAGATGTGCCATTAATTGTTACGCCTTTCATCCTGCTCTTTAATGTCACAAGTAGGCATATTAAAATTTAATCTAAAATTAAAAGATTTAGGATCCTGTTCTAGATAATTAGTGAAAGACATTCTTCACAAAAATTTATTTTCTTTAGGGATGCCGTTGATTGAGCCTGTTAATAACATACATGTATATTTAATTGGATTTTTATATCTGGTTTTACACTATGCTTATCTATGTACTATATGCGCATGATGTGTCATTTTTGCAGTTTTTCTAATGCATATACTGATTTATGTTTAAGTATTTGAGCACTGAGTCCAATGAAAAACTTTTCTTATGCGCTTTAACAAATAGTATAATTGTAATTAAGGAAATGCAATCATGAGTTTTTGTTTGTTTGTTTAATTTCGCGCAGGTTATCTGCGCTAGCCGTCCCTAATTTAACAGTGTAAAACTAGAGGGAAGACAGCTAGTCATCACCAACCACCGCCAACTCTTTGGCTACTCTTTTACCAGTGAATAGTGGGATTGACCGGAACATTATAACGCATCAACGGCTGAAAAGGTAAGCATGTTTGGAGCGACAGTCTTTTTTACAAGCATAAGTTTTTGTGTTTTGTCTGTTCACGTGGCACAGCATTGACGTATTTTATACGCAATCGTCTGAGTACCAATAAGTTAAATAACTCTCTCGCTCGGTGAGTCAACGAGATGCATACAGCGCTAAAATCCGAGGTTCAAGTCTCCACGACAGAAAAGTGTGCAGTTAACCAATCATGTAACCTTACGCTATAACACTCAACAACAAAAAACGAGTGGTGATACTTCGTTATGAATGAGCTATATTTTACAACTCCAAACTCTGTTTAGAACAACGATTATTGGTTTGTTTGTCATAGCAATTTAATTTAACATCACTTTTCTGTCACTGCTAAGTGATAGCATTTATTAAGTGTCACTTCTTGTATGAACGTATAATATCTTAACTTCAAACTTTGAAAATATTCACTGTTAAGTACCTCATTATTAGTTTATTAGTGTAGCGGACTTTAGCAGGAAACGAGTTAACCTGACAAATGCTAATCTTTATGAGATAATTAACAAACTAAGACAATTATCCTTAAAGAATGTGTTTTTTTTGTTGCAAAAGGCTCACTGATTGGATATTTTAATTTAATTTGTTACAAAGGAAATACATGTTCCTAATATTAAACTAATTTATTCAATCTAATATCAATTATCATAACTATTTCGTGTGTCTACATTTGAACTTGCATAGCAACAGTAATTTTTATCATACCAAAATTGAATAACTTTTTGTTTTTGTTTTTTATTGGTGGTTACTTAGATAAGTACCTTTCTTCAATCGCTCGAATACAGTTCAAATGAAGTAATAATTAACTTCAATAAAGTAAAACAGGTCGTGGGATGAAGATATAACTTCAACAGAACGTGAAGTCTTCATGGAACTGAACATGGGATAAAATAGCAGCAGAAACAGAAAGTCAGCTGGGAAAGAAACTAAGTGAATACAGAAATGGACGAAACAACTTAAATGTGATGCTCAACGAAGTTGTCAGTTGAAGTCGGAAGAAATCGATGAAATGGTTTAAAGCGTGAAGAAGCAACGGTAAAATACGACAAAATTAAGTTGAGGGACGGATGCACATCAGCATAAGACTCTTGAAAGCCAAGCAGTCAATGTTTTGGGTCCAAGATTATGTTACTATCCTAAGAAAAGAACTTACAGATAAATCAAAGTCAATGATCGTGAACAGATTGGAGATACACACTGATGACAGCTAGAAAGTCTGTTTGAGTCAGAGCTCTACTAGCAGAATGTGGGATAGAAAACTATTTAGTTAATTACGTTGTATTTACAAAAAGGAAAACAGGGTTGTCAAGTTGATGCTGAACTGGTTGGGCTAGGAATGATGTTGGTTAACAGTCCTAATAATAAAAGAGAATATTTAGCACGTTATTTCTAAGTCTTGTAATGGATAAATCCACACTGGAACTCAGATTTCAAGTGCAATTTGAGAAAGCTAGTCACTTCACCAATAATCTTGGAATTTTCTCTAAAAAGACCTATACGATTGAAACCGATGTCGTAAGGAAAATATACAATGTAATCAGACGTTTGTTTTGTTTGCTTGTTTGACGTAAAGAACAAAGATACAAATTACCTTCCCACCATAGGTATCGAAATTCTGTTTCTAGCGTTGTAAGTCCGCAGACATACCGTTGTGTTATTAAAGGGGAGCATAATCGCAAAGAAAATCAATGTAGAAATTCAAAGTGAAGTCATTTGACCAAACAGCACTACGTTTTTGATGATCGATATATATTTTGTAAACAGACCAGATAATTATTTACACGTTCATTTGTTTGTTCGAAGTTAAGCACGCACCTACACAATGGGCTTCTTGTGCTCTCTCCACCACGGGTATCGAAATCAGGTTTTTAGCGTTGTAATCTGCAGACATGCTGCTGCGAAATTGAAGGGGCTTTAGAGTTCTGGAATTTTTGTCTCTAAATAATAAAAATAGTTCATTTTAATATTGTCACAAAGTGGAAAAGTTTTTATTTGGCATAGATAAATTATGAGGTAAAATTAATGAAAAATATACCATTTGGACAGTAATGTTTTACGTCGTAAGCAAAAGTGAAGAAAATTAATTAATTTCATTAATGAGAAAAACTCTCGTGTTTTCTAAATGTTCTCTTTGTTTTACCAAATGTTTATAGAAAAGGGGAATGTGTGTACTTTGCTTCTGTTCAAAACTACACAATAGGCTATCTGAACACTGTTTACCGATTGGAATCGAACCCCATATTTTAGCGTCGGAAGCTGATAGACTTACTACTGACATCCAGACAAACTTTCATAAGTAAAAGACTAGTCATTTTATGCGTAGATATTCAACATAGTTTAAGCTACAAGTTAATGGTAACATTCGAAATGTTAACGAAATAGTTTGTTTTTGAATTTCGCGCAAAGATATACGAAGGTTATCTACGCTAACCGTCCCTAATTTAGCAGTGTAAGATTAGTGGGAAGGCAAAGAGTCGTCACACTCATTGCCAACTCATGAGCTACTCTTTTAACCAACGATCAATGGGATTGACCGTAATATTATAACGCCCCCACGGCTGAAAGGGCGAGAATGCTTGGTCCCAAGGGGATTTGTACCCGCGACCTAGATTACGAGTCGAAGACCTTAACCCACCTGGCCATGCCGGGCCTTAACGAAATAGTCAAGGATAAAAAATAATAAGTTATGCAGATAAGACGTAACGAACTTAAACAAAGAAAATAATAATGGTCGAATCATTTTACTTGTACAAATTTATAAGGAAAGCGCTTCTTTAAAACAATATAATTCTGCTAAAGATATAAATAATAATTAGGAATATTTTGTTATTTTACTTATTTTCATAATGCCCATAGTCGTTTAAATTCAGTTACTGTTCTTGATATTACCAATTACTTAACGAAACCACAACCCAGTTATTTATTTTTCAAATAAGAAATATAACTTATGTGATTCGTTGGAAGTGAGGTTAACCAGAAACTTTATTTTTGTCTGAAGTATTAAAATGTAACACATGCTTTAACAGTACGTTTAACTGGTGTAAAATTGAACATTCGAACGAAATAATAGTGCATATAAGATTAGTGGGTAATGACACTACAATATTGACCATATCAGTTTTATATTCCAAATTTATAGAGCATATTGTTGGCGTCAACTTGTTTGGTAATCACTACGAGTAAAGCCCGTACACGGAATAGGTAAAATGAAAAAAAAAATGTCATTGGCCACTATTCAGTTCTTTACGCTATAAAGCCAAACAACAGCAAATAGGTGTTAGAGGCTTCTGATGAGAAGTGAAATTCTCCTATACTTGTATAACCCAGTAACATACGTTGATCAAAGTTTAGATTAAACTGGGCCTTCCTTGAATTTAGACTTCGAGATTAAACAGTTTTCGGAATATTTAGTTTATTTATTAAATATATAGAGCAAAACAACTACTAAAACAAACCTACATATTAGTTTAATTTAAGAAAATTGCGTTGTTTTGTTTAAGTTAATTACAAATAGTTTAAAAAAATAAACTAAATAATCAGTATGCAATATAAAATAACATAGATGAGCATGAAATCTTGAAATAATCAAATAGAAATATGTACTTCTGATCACTTTTCAAGTAAGTTCGAATTCTTCCATGTCAAGGCTTGAAGACAATGGTTTCTCCAGGACACGTGTATACTCTGCTACAACTAGAGACAAATCAACAGCTTTATAGGGTAAACTAAAGAACTGGCTTCAGTCGCTTGTCATGTGCCCCCTAGTGGCTCAGCGGTATGTCTGCGGACTTACACGCTAAAATCCGGGTTTCGATACCCGTGGTGGGCAGAACACAGATAGCCCATTGTGTTGCTTTGTGCTTGATTCAAAAAAACAAAAAAACAAACGCTTGTCATGTAAACATTTCCAAGCTCTGTCTAACTTAGATCAAACTGTTTATTCGTTATGAAAACGTTCGCTTGCTTATTCTGTAAGATGTCGGCTTGTGTTTGATTAAATGCATGCATGTTACTACGGAAACAACCACAATTTTGTTTTCATAAAGACAAAAAGATGGACGTTCTAAAAGCAAGTACAAGACGAAGTATTTCCTACGTTACACATTATCAGAGGGTTTCATAAGAAGAAGCAAAATTATATACACAATCATTTTTATATTTATATCAAGCATAACAACATTCAAAGTTCGGAATGTTCAGAATAATTTAATCACTATACATTCAATATTAAATATGTTCTCATCTGTGTGAAACAGGATGACTAATAGTCTTCTGTGAAGTTTGATAGCAATAATTATTTATTCTAGTAATTTCTAGTTTCTGTAGAGCTAGATCAGGGCTTTTGATATTAAGACATCTGTATTTTCAACTTCATCGCTAAAATCCGGCGTTCCATTTCACGCGGTTGGCACAGCAGATAGTCCGATGTGGCTTTGCGTTAAAACAAATAAAGACATTAAAGTTTATACTCTATTGCACAAACTTAGATGACACTTTTTACTATTGTTAAATCAAAATATTTTCTTTATTTTTTGTCATAATATACACAGTGGCAGCATTCAAAATATTACTATTTCTGGACAAAGATAAGTATCTAAAAATTGTTTTTAACTTAAAATGCTAAGAGTTTTTAGTGTCTTTTCTCTAACGAACCTGCGAAATGGTAAAGTTTGATGTTTATATATCTCTTAAGTGACTATCATTCAACTTCTAGCTTTCAATTAACACTTAAACGGCGGCCATATTCAGTTGATGCTGCTACCTACAATATTCTCACTGTTTAAGGGTTAAAAATTAAGCATGTTTTATGGTTTTATAATTTAATCTAACGTATTAGATACTCTTACAAAGCTTCAACTTAAATAAAACTATATTTTGTACTTGTTTCTACTCTCATAAGAGAAATCAATGGATTTTTTATTGTAAAAAGCGAAACCTCCGAAAAACACCGATTTTAAGATATCTAAGTGAGACTACAATACAGCCAAAATTAAATACCTTAAGCCTAAAAATATTATTTTTAGCATACAGAACACCTGTATCCAAGGTTAAAAATCAACATTATACAACTGAGAAACAGTTACTGGAGTTGCACAATTGTTAACAACACTAAAAGTAATTTTCTGGGTGAAATAAATTCAGAGGTGTCACAGTTAAAATACAAACTTTGTATTAAAATATCAATCTGTTAAACAGAAAAGAATCATTGTATCAACACCAGCCAAGAACACTATAGCTAACTTCAACTCTATTTAGCTCGAGCATTTTAAATTTTAACCACATTTGGTTAACAGTTTTCTTACTTTGTAACCTATCAGTTTCTTATCTCCTTCATTTTCTTTTTGTCATTGATTCCTTAATGACATTGTAAACTACAAAACAGGGTAACTAAATGTATAAGTTTTCAATTGGTTCATTCTATAACTAAGAAATATCAAATATATAATATTTGGCAGAGACTCAATACTTCATGTTTGTTTTTTGAAGTTCGCGCAAAACTACACAAGGGCTCTCTGCGATAGTCATCCCTAATTTAGCAGCGTAAGACTAGAGGGAAGGCAGCTAGTCATCACTACCCACCGCCAACTCTTGGGCTACTCTTTTACCAAAGAATAGTGGGATTAACCGTCTCATTATAACGCCCCCACGGCTGAAAGGGCGAACATGTTTGTGGCGACGGGGATTCGAACCCGCGACCCTCAGATTACGAGTCGCACGCCTTAACACACTTGGCCGTGTCGGGCCAAGAGTAGAGGAGTATATGTATGTGTGTTTTCATATAGCAAAGCCACGTCGGGTAATCTGCTGAATCCTCCAAGGGAAATCGAACCCCTGATTTTAGCATTGTAAATCCGTAGACTTACCGCTGTACCAGCGAGGGTCAAGACCACAGAAAAAACAGCTAGTGACCATCATTCGCTGTCAATTCTTGGGCTACTCTTTTACCAATGAATAATAGGATTGACAGTCACAAATGTAACGCCCCTACAGGATTTAAGCCCTCAGATTACGAGTTGAGCGCCCTAACCTCCTGGCCAAGAACTTAAAAATATTGAAATTTTACACTGGAATAGCATGAGGCGAGAAACTTAAAACTATTGCAACTTTATCTATAGAAAAAAAAAGAAAATAAATTTAAAAATATCAAAATTTTACATATGGAAGAACTGAAACTAGAAACTCTAGATTGTCAAAACCACAACGGGAGAGATAATTCAAAGAGAAAGTTAGAAAAGTTGTTTTTATTCCTTAGATGTTTTAAAATGACGTGATATTCCGTGTTTTATTTTCTGTATTATTAAGATTTTATCTATTTCTCATTGAAATTCCTCTCATTTTTTGATATTAATTAAATACTTCATGTTAAATATTTTGTGCTTTAGTGTAATAAATTATATCACAACAGTAACATCTGAAATTATTAGTATATAGTATGTATGTCGCGCTGAAATACAAATTTTATACACAGGAATGTGTGAGTATCGAGCAGTTTACGTAATTTTTGTTGACTATTTGTATCAATATTTGTTGAATATTTTGTAAAAATATTTTATTTTCTTCTTTTAAGTACCAGCAATTTTATTATGTAAAGCACTCTTATGACATTATTCGTGTTATTTCAATATATCAATGTCTTAATTGTACTTTATAAAAGTATAATCTTCATCTTTCACTGCTCTATCAAGAGAACTCTTCTCACACTGTATTTTTCCAAGTTGCTTAATTATCATCTTTGTTACATTCAAGGACCTTTGATGAATTATAACACATATTTTTCATTCAAATAGGATTCTGTATTTTACTTTACTATTATATTTGCACCAATATGTTGTGTTGACGTTTACAAAATAGTTCATTTTCTATACATTTTAGTCCTAGCATCACGTTATATTTTACAATTTTCCGTTTATTAAACTACAGATGATTAAATTCATAGTATTTAAATCTTTACTAGACGTTTATACAATTACATATTGTGTTTCAGCCCTAAAATATTTCTTGGAATTTTAAGTATGAATTAATTTAAAAAAGAAATGCCATTATGATTTCTATATAAAATGCAAAATCCTCGAAAGTCTAACTTACAGAAATGTTTTCAATACCCTCGTTTTATTCTAGCAAGTGACCTTAAGGATATTTTCTGAGGAAAATCCAATTTATTTTCATTATTATGCTTTTGGAAGATAATAAGTAATTTTTTTTACAGTTGTACACGAAAAAGTAATTAAATGTATTCGGTTGAAAACGTTCTCCTAGTCATAACAATTGAACGAATAAATTTTAATGACAGCATTTAAGTACCAAAGAAAGTACTTTACTCAGACGTTATTAAGCGCATTTTTATTTCAGAATTTTGCACTGAGGTACTAACTACGCATAGCCGATCATAATTGGAACCGATAGGCTAAAGGGGAAGGCAGCTACTTAAAAGTATTCGCTATGAACTCTCAGGAAACTCTAAAAAATGGCAGGAGTTAGTCGTTACTATTATAACGTATTCACGGCTCCAAAATGCGAAGCGCATTTTTGCGTGAACGAGATTATTAATGATGTTTTCAGTGACTGGGCTAGGAGTGAATTAATTATTAATGTACGGGATTGTGATGGTCCTTGCCTCGCAACGCATCATTTAAATAAACAGTATAAATAAATAAAGAGATCGTTTGCCTAAATTATGATATTTTATAATCAGAATGTTATTGATCAAAAGAGAAATCTCTCTGTATAAACTTCAGTGATGATAAGTTAACTGCAGAAATTGTTACTGTACGTGTGCGTTTTACAGAATCATCTGAAAAGAAAAGCACATTTTTATTGTTTTGAATCTGGTCTTAAAATACTGGGTCTTCTTTCTGACAAAATTCCTCGATATAGCCAAATTGTAGCAAATCTGTATCGAAAGCTGCACCTGGGGCTCCTTAACTGTTATTTGAGGATCTGGAAATTTCACGTAATGTCTGATAGTTTGAATGTTAGTCACCTCTGCCACGGGAGGTTATGTTTTCGTCTCTTTTTATGTGTGTGTATGTGTTTTTAGCAATATTTCTAGGAATCGGTTGAATAGAGTTGGTCGAAAGTTGGTATGCATTTGTACTATGGATGGTAAAGGTCAAGGTTATGAAAATTTAAAATAATCGTTCTCTGTTAAAATAGGGACCGGTTTTTCACACTATTTTTTGTTATGTAACTCAATCAAAACTTATCGGATTTTGATTAAATAGATGGACATATTTATAATATTATTGTTCATTGTTCTGTTAAAAGTGGTTCGTGTTCGTTTAAAACAACGGATATACGAACGTACTTTTATTACTTTTTGAAAATCGAATATGATCAGCTCTAGAGGGCAGAGATATACAAACACTTTACTGAATGGCACTATTGTTTTTAAAAAGATTTAATTTAAAAAAAAATTTCAAATGAAAAACAAAGATTTGGTGTCGGATGAAGTGCTATTGTTCTTTCAAGTTCAAAACAACATTGATAACATCAGTATATATCATTACAATCTAATATAATGCATATCTAGTACGTGAACATCATATACTCAACACTAAAATCTTATTGAAAGTACAAAATATACTCACTTGTAATATATTCCTCAGAAATATATAGATTGAAGTAAATTGTATAGTTAAATTTTTCTTCATCAAATGAAGGAACAAATAAATGATATTAGACTATATTTTAAAAAAGTTTCTTATTCAATGAATATAAAATATTTACAACGCTAAAATCAGGGGTTCGATTTCCCTCGGTGGACTCAGCAGATAGCCCGATGTGTCTTTGTTATTAGGAAAATATACACACACACACACACAATGAATATAATTAAATAATCTGTCTCGTTAACAATAGTTTGATTATTATAACATTAATGTTCCCAAATTAAGCTTAAGTAATCAGAATTAGGACCTGTCTGACTCAATTTGTCTGAAAGATTTTGATTGTTAAAAAAATAGTCAGTGCATAAAGTAAAAAATAGAGCCACATAAAATTATAATAAACATGCAACTATATTAATCACTTTTTTAAAATATCAGAACTTATAACAGATTAAAGTAAGTTTAATTTGTATATTCACATAAAGAATGTAACAAATACTTATAATAGAACGAGAAATGTTTTCAAATGTGTCAACATATATTTCAATTATGTTAATTTTATCTCACTAAAAACAATATTAAAAATGAGAAATAGATCTTTACAGATCCTATCTAAAACAAGCCTGAAACATGTACCACTAAAAATCTAAGAGGCGTTGATAGAAAACACATAAAAACTAGTCGGAGCCACATTTTCAGATACCCTTTAAAACCCACAACTACGAATGTCAGGAAGATTAGAGTTCGCTTGGAAGGTGACACCTACTCAGATTATTGTACTTTCTGAGTAGTTGTCTCACAGATAGTTAGCCCTATTGTATTTGTTATGACATAAGCACTAAACCACTTCTATACAAATATATCTGTATTCTCTCCAGATTTACAAATGATCTTCAGTAATGTCCACTGTCTTTAACAAATGGCGCACTGAATGAAATCGACAAAAAATCAAGTAGCTCATTTCACTACACATAATCTTTTCCCAACGAGTAGTCAGTTTAACGGTGACATTACAATGCTCTCACGAATAAAAGGATGAGCATGTTTGATGTGATGGGAATTCAAACCCGCGACCCTCAGTTTACGTGTCAAGCACCTTAACCACCTGGTCTTGCCGGCACGAAAAATATATATAAGGACTCCAGATGGCAACAACATAGACGCTTCAACTAAAACATACTTAAAATTTATAAATAAGTTTGTTTGTTTGTTTTTTAATTTCGCGTAAAGCTACACAAGGGCTACCTGCGCCAGCCGTCCCTAATTTAGCAGTGTAAGACAGCTAGTCATCACTACCTACCGCCAACTATTGGGCTACTCTTTTACTAATATATTTACCATGGTAATATATATTACCATGCACATTTGTAAACAGTGGACAATAGCGAAATTTTAAACAATTGTGGTTAATGAGGGCCATGTGGTTGTTTGTTATAATAGTTTGTTCATATTACATTTCTCACACCAACAGCTCTGAGTTTACACCTTATATCATAGAGGGTTTGTTTGTTTGTTTTGGAAATTCGCACAAAGCAACTCGAGGGCTATCTGTGCTAGCCGTCCCTAATTTTGCACCAACTCTTGGGCTACTCTTTTACCAACGAATAGTGGGATTGACCGTCACCTTATACACCCCCATGGCTGGAAGGGCGAGCATGTTTAGCGCGACCCCGCGACCCCCGGATTACGTGTGCACGCCTTAACGCGCTCGGACATGCCAGGCCTATCATAGAGGGAGGAAAAAATCTAAATTATATCTGCCTTGCCCATGTTACACCCTACTGACCTTAAACCACTGCCAGAACTACACTATCTACCAACATAGCTTAGATAAAATAGTTAAACATGTAAAACCATTAACTTTAAAGAAGCCTAAAAGGTGAAAATACAGAATAGATCGCACGACAGGAAGTCCCAAGGTATACATTAAAACTATGTAAATGAATTTTACTGTGGTATACATTTATCAGCTACATTCAGGTTAATAGCAGTTCTTAGCCATATAGTATTTCAGCAAGTAATAATTAAGTGGTTTTTTATGCCTAAGTTTAGATTTATGTGAACTTTTGAAATGCCTGTCAGAATAGAGTGGATCAAGGATATGCTTAAGAGCTTACAACGTTAAAGTATGAGGTTTCATCTCATTCGCTAATACAACTTTGTGCAGTTTATCACTAACACTAAATGCATTATCAAAACAAAAATGTAAAAGATACATCAAAGCGATTTCATTGCACTACCGCATGATATATATAGTTTCAACTAAAAAAGTTTGGTTTATATCTCAACAGTTACAGAAAATATATTTTTACACAAGAATATCTTACAAACGTATATCTTACTAAATATGTATATATATTGCATATGTTTTATGTTCAATTATTGAAATACAAGTACAATTATTTTCTTTCCATGAAAAATACACATTTCATTATTAAAAATTGCTGCTGAACTGATAAGACAGACGTATTTTATGATATAATATGTGAAATAACTTTCAGTTCTTTTATAATTTATCTGCATTATACAGGGTGTTCGGAAAGTCACTGTGCACTTATATATAATTATTAACAGACATGTTTCAACGTAGAATGCAGGAAGTAAATATGAATGATAATTATAATAAACAATATTGAAAGTGACCCCCGTTGGCATCAGTACAGGCTTGGATTCTTCTGTTTGTTTGTTTGTTTAATTTTTAAATTTCGCACAAAGCTACTCGAGGGCTATCTGTGCTAGCCGTCCCTAATTTAGCAGTGTAAGACTAGAGAGAAGGAAACTAGTCTTCACAACAAACCGCCAACTCTTGGGCTACTCTTTTACCAACGAAGAGTTGGATTGACCGTCACATTATAACGCCCCCACGGCTGGGATGGCGAGCATATTTTGCGCGACGGGCCCTGAATCCTTTTTATTTTGTTTCTAAACACCTCTATTAATTGCTGGCTTGAAATAGACTGAATAAAATACAATATAAAACTGCACAGTGACTTTCCGAACACCCTATATATATATGTATATATATATATATATTGTGTTATTTAACAAGGTGTTTCGTGAGTTTTTAAATCAATTTTCAGTAACTTATATTATTCAAAAGAAAATGAATCTTCCTGATATCGAGCTTTAAATAAAATATCATTTGTAGCTTTCCAAAATAGAAAAGATTTACGTCGTCGGTTTTATGATCAAATTCATACTTTCTTTTTACAGTTTTTATTTTTCAGAGTTAAAGGTAATACCATATCAAAACCTTATTCGTATAGGATTTATAAAACACTGAATTTTAATAGTTTTTTGTCCAAGACTATAAATTCTCAGTACAACCAATAAAATAACAGAATGAAACATTGATTAATACGATATGGGTGAAAAGCTATTGTAAGAAGAAAGTCACACCTAGAATGAACATCGATAGAAATCATCTTTCTGATATTATGAATGGAAATATCACTATAATTTGTGAATCTTAGTGGATGTAGATAAGTCACGTGAATCTACTTATAACATATGTAAAACCTCTCATTCAGATCGGTTAGAAAATAATATGTTTAAATATACATAGTTATTTCCTGTAAAAATGTGAGCGTGTCCTAGTTTCTATACATAGCGAAAAAAACATTAAATTGGTGGCAAGATCTTAGCACAAAATTAATTTTTTGGTGTGACACACAAAGGCAAGGGCCATTGGCCATTTTGACTGGGATTGGTATTTTAAACATAGATAATATCAGGCCATGAACCTAGAAACTATCTGAATTTGACAATTAACAATCTCAGCATTGTACAGATTCACTGGCACAGCTAAAGAAACATTTATAAACCTATGTGTACTCCGGTAGATCAGAACAACGATTTCAGACTTACAACACCAAAATCCAGGGTTTAACTGTAAAACCTTGAATATTGTACACACTTTAAAACGGAAAACATAACAACAAATAAGTTACGGTTTAAACGTTAAAAACTAGTGTAGTACCTGAAACCAATAAATCAAAATTTTGAGATAAAAATTGCGGAAACTGCATATGTTTTTATTTTCCTCTACATTTCACTTAATTTATCCTATCGGATTATAAATCAAAGGTACTTAACGCTTCGACAGTTTTTGGATTTTAAGCTTCAATTTTTAAAGCCTGATACTGCATATAAAAATGATGTTCAGAACTGTTGTCTCTCATCGTCCAACCCACTGAAGAGTTCTGCATTTATACAAAAAGCCTCTTCGACAGTAACTTATGAGAACCAATAACAAAAATGCCTCCCAGTAGAATTTATTTCAGGAATGTTTACCTTACTGAAACTTTATGTACATTATAATCATCTGAAAACAAAAAGTTTGAGAAGTATTTAGTATACTAAATATCAGTTCTTCTCATTCACTCCTTTAAACCTTTAAGAAGTGAAAGTTGATAGTTCTTACTGTACAAAAATTAACAATACCAATATATTTGTTCAAAACATTTATATTATAGCCAAAGAAATATCGATGATCCAAACCTGGGATGGCCAGGAGATTATTAGTGTCCTCGACTTGTAATCTGAGGGTCATTGGTTCGAATCATCGTCATACCTAACATATTCGCCCTTTCAGCTGTATAGATGGTAAAATGTGACGGTCAATCCCACTATTCGTTGTAAAAGAGAAGCCCAAGCGTTGACGGTGGATGGTGATGACTAGCTGCCTTCCCTCTAGTCTTACACTGATAAATTAGGGACAGTTAGCACAGATAGCCCTCGAGTAGCTTTGTGCGAAATTCCAAAAACAAACAAACAAAAAATCTAACAAGACACGCGGTAAAAAAATTATCTTTACAGTTTCTATCGAAACTAACATCCCCTAGTAGCACAGCGACATGTCTGCGGAATTACAACGCTAGAAACCGGGTTTCAATACCTCAGTGAGCAGAGCACAGATAATCCATTGCGTGAAAATGGTTAAACTATAAACAAGCAAACAAATCTAACAAAAGTGTTTTAAAAACGTAAGCCCACCCCAGTGACATAGTGGTATGGCTGCAGACTTACACACTAAAAACCGGGTCTCGATACCCGTGGTGGGCAGAGCACAGATATCCCATTGAGTAGCTTTGTGCTTAATTCTAAACAAACAAAAAAACGTAAAATACATTAGATCTGCTGTTTCGTGTAAAAGTAAAGAAAAAATTGAAAACGTAGTAAAACAAATAAACTTTACAGTTTCTGTCACTATTACAAAATAATATTAAAAAAATTAGTAAATATTTTACTTACAGGTTTGTTTCAAAGTAAAACAAGTTGATACTAGAATAAAATAATTGCTTTTTCTGATTTATATTGCAGTTATTCAATAGGGTTAATAGTTCTGTAAGAAAAAAGGCATTACAACACACAATTTTGAAACGTGAGAAAAATACCTTCTATTCTCATACAAAACAACATGCATATATGTATATATATATATATATATATATTTTACATACATAACACACGCATGTAAGTTTTAAATTATTTTGTCGTTCTTGACTATTTTAAGTAAGCGCAATGTGATTTGGTCTACAAAAAAAATAAAAAAACAGAATAAAATTCCCAACAAAAACTCACACGCATAGTAAGTAAATTCGCTTTGATGAACAAGCTATTGTTACTTTATTTACGTTGATCTTCTGTGCCAGATAATGTTGTAAAGTTACGTCTTATCGCTTTCGATCAGGCGGAAAGTCCTCTCTCGCTTCTCTTTCAACTAAGACACTCCCATTTATAGCAATCAGCGGTGAAATGACGTCGAACCCCGACTTTTGAAACAGGCCTTGTTAGTTTTTGTGTACGGGTTGTTTAAGAGGGAATTAACGCGTGAAAACCCTAAGTCTGGGGGTTGGACTTGTTAATATGCTGGACGGAGAACGTCCCTGTAAGGCAATGACAAACCAAGTCTACCGTGACGTGGCAGGGCAGATTTTAATTTCTAAACAGTTTTTATTTGTGTTTGCAACGTGCACTTTGATGAAATTTATTGGATATCACTGATAAAATGATTTTATAACTGCTAGGGGGCATTTCAAAATACAAAAGAAAACTAGTAGTGACAAATAAATCATGAACTATAACAAGAAATGTAATTCGAAACATTCTGCCTTCAAAAGAATTTTAAAAAAACCTCAACAAGCTTCATCGTGATTCTGTAATAGGCTGTGAACATATTCAAAAGATCTCGGGGTGGGGGATGGAAAGATCGAAATATTTAAAGGGTGACCCCTCATAATTACTTACTGTTTTGTATTAAATAGTTGTTTTTCTACAGCCAAGCAAAATATCGTGCCATAATTTAATATGTAGTTGTCAATTTGACTACATTTCTTGTTGCAATATTTTATGAGCAGTTGTTACCCTAAATATGTTGATAGGTAAACAAACAGACAAAATGAAAAACAGCTATCTAGTCATTTATTCGAAATTGTGATAAAAAGTTTGTTTGTGTTTTTAATTTCGTGCAAAGCTGCACAGCCGTCCCTAATTTAGCAGTGTAAGACTAAAGCGAAAGCTAGTCATCACCACCCACCACCAGCTCTTGGACTACTTTTTACCAACAAATAGTGGAATTGATCGTAACATTATAACGCCCCCACGGCTGAAAAAGCAAACATGTTTAGTGTGACGGGTATTCGAACCCACGATCCTCAGTTTACGAGTCGAACGCCTTGACCCACATGGCCATGCCGGGCCCTAATGATAAAAAGCAAGCTATGTAACTATACAATAACTTGTCGTTTGTTTGACAAAGAGCAGAGCCATATTGGGCTAACTGCTATACCAAATGAAGAGATTCTCACACCGGATTTTAGCATTGTAAGTTCGTAGACTTGTCGCTGTTCCATCGAGTGACAGGACAATGATATATATTATAGAAATAATAATTTATACATTAATAAAGACAATTGTATATAACAACTGACGACAATACTTAAAATTATAAATTAGTATATCAGGGATCTTAACTAACAGATAATAGATTACGTTCAACCATGTCTTTGGTGCTCTACCTATGAACCAAACATGCGCGCCCTTTCAGCCGTGAGGGCGTTATGATATAACACTCAATTTCAAAGGAAACAAGTAATCAACAGGTAACTTACATACTCAATGGCAACTTTGAGGGTTTGTGATACTAAATATCGAAGTTCGAAACCTGCGGTGGACAGTAAACAGATAGCCCATTGTGTAGCCAAACAAGCAAGCCTATTAGCCAAATTATCAGCTTCTAAACTCAAATACTAAACAAGTAAAATAATCTTCACCAGTATAATTACAGTTTAATAAACTCTTAAAAGAGTAATTTAAACCTGACATTTATAATGGGAAAGTGTATTTTCGGAACTGAAAGTTTTATAATATTACTTTGTTAATTTTCTGAAAATATTCTGAGTTACATTAAAACAGTTATTGTTTTTGGATTAAGCACAAAGCTCCACAATGGGTTATCTGTGCTCTGCCCACCACGGGTATCGAAACCCGAATTTCAGCGTGTAAGTCCGCAGCCGCAGACATACCGCTGAGCCACTGGGGGGCTACATTAAAACAGCAAATTTATAAGCCTTCGGCAGTACTATTGAGCAATATTATAAACAGTTATTATCAGGTTAGATAATGCAGTATATTTATTTTAGACCTATAAAACTTGGCTTGTTCGTACTCAAATCTGTATTCCTTTTCTAATTCCTCATTATTTAATTATTCCTAAAAGTGCAAAAATCACATACAGAGTCTATGTGAGTCTTGAGCTTTAAGAGTCAATCCATAGCAGTATATATTTTAGAAGCCAAGCATGGCTTGGTGGTTAGGGCACTCGACTCGCAATCCGAGGGTCGCGGGCTCGAAACCTCGTCACACCAAACATGCTCGCACTTTCAGCCGTGGGGGCGTTATAATGTAACGGTCAATCCCACTATTCGTTGGCAAAAGAGTAGCCCAGGAGTTTAGGGTGGGTATGAAAAGTTGTCTTCTCTCTAGTCTTACATTGCTAAACTAGGGATGGCTAACGCAAACAGCCTTCATGTAGCTTTGCGCGAAATTCCAAACGGACCAAGCTACTAAGTTTAGTGCCGGCAAATCCTTTTGTCTAGTGCCATGGCTCATCAGACCGGCTGGGTAACAACAGACACAGTAGAGGTCTAGACGCTATATATGTAATATATATATCAGCAAATTTCGTGAACAACAAGTGTTATTGTGTGAACAATATTAAGCAACTGAAAAATAATTATTATAGACTTTAGTTAATTTCATTACTAATCATGTTAGTCCATTTATTTATACTAGTGATATTAGACCCGTATAATAATTACATTAAAAGATGTTAGTTTGCTCTGTCTTGATTTAGATTTAACGTATACCGGATAATAAAATATAGATATTTCATACTTTTATTCAGTTATGCTTTTATGAGTTCTTGGATCGTTAGAAGTTATTAACATGGTCTAAATGTTAATAATTTTTATTCTATGTATTTAGTTATTTAGTACAAAAATATTCACGCCTTCTCTAAAAACAGTGGAATTTCTAAATGTTGTTGTTTTCTAGATAAATCGAATATTCTCCCTTTTTTTCCAAATCTACTGTAGCAAACGATTTAATAAATAAAATATGAGATTTATTCTATCCTTTTAATTCTTATTTTTCAAATTCTTGAATTTTTTTCATTCATACAATAGACATCAGTTATTGTTTTAAACGTGTTTTAATTTAAACGCTTTTATCAACAAAGATGCAACACATTAATTAAGGAAATGCAAAATGGTTGTCCTTGAAATATGTTATTTTGCTCTTCATTCTCATGCTTATTTTATCTTGCAAGATATTACTATTTATGAAAAGATGGCTCATATTTATTGGCTACCTTAGCGCATTACTTTCACCGGCTTATTTTAGTTATACAAAGATCGTAACTGAGCTGAAGGAACCTTAACATGGATTATCATTCACGATATATATTCTACTTGTGTGTTTAGTGTTTAATCATCGTAAATTTACAATGGCCTTCTTATAGTGTTCTAATAACACAAAAATATTCAATGACTGAATCCAAAAATACTTAAGTTCGTTAAAATTCTGCTCATAATCATTAGACAACAAATGAGCCAGTAGTGATCTGGTGGTTGGCGTACCACCCTATGGATCAGAAAGTCTGAAATTCGAGTTGCGATATGACGTTAAGTACACTCTTCACTTTCAGCCTCGAAAGCGGGGCGTTATAACGGTGACAGTAAATTCCAGTATTTAGTTTATAGATAAACTGCGCAAGTGGGCAGCTCTCATCGATTTGGTA
This sequence comes from Carcinoscorpius rotundicauda, assembly GCA_011833715.1. Taxonomy (NCBI): domain Eukaryota; kingdom Metazoa; phylum Arthropoda; class Merostomata; order Xiphosura; family Limulidae; genus Carcinoscorpius; species Carcinoscorpius rotundicauda. The sequence continues at coordinate 37,833,723 of CM022395.1, read as the reverse complement.
AGCAGTTTTAATTAGAGGAATGGATTGCCTGAACCACAGAAATCTCTAACCTTTCCATTTAATTTATGTCGTACAATGATGGTTTTAGGTTGAATATAAAAAACTAATATCTAGGTGAGATGTAGCGAACAAGTCTGAATATGTATATACGAGCAGCAGTACGTTTTAATTTGTTGTTCCGTAATATTACAATTCACTTCACAAAATGGTCTGAAATAGGACCACAAAAAACATGAGAGTTATTATATTATTCAAAAACAATAAATGTATCATATTGATTTATATATTTTTGAAAATTTATTTTTAAGTATTTGTTTGTTATTAAGCGAGAACCTACTCAAAGGGTTATCTGTGCTCTGCTCAAAACGGGTATCGAAACCTGGTGTCTAGTAGTGTACGCCCTCCGGCTGTACCACTGGGAGGCTCCTCTTTTGCTAGAAGCGTGCAGTTCTTTAAACGTGATCAAAATTCTAGGCTCGTATATACATTTTTATGAAAACGAAATGAAAATTGTAATGGATGGAGTGTATTTTTGAGTGTTTACTTTTTTTCAGTGTTTTATTTACTGAATTGAAGCAAGCATATGAAGAGTTGATTTAATTTAATACAACAGTATACATTTCAGTTATGTGTGAACTATTATCGACTGATGGTCATGTTTTTAATTTAGTTGATGATCAAAATGTCCAAAAACAGTTTTTATTGCAGAAAAAAAATATTTGTTTTAAAATGTTCGCACAAAGCTACACAAAGACTATCTGTGTATAGCCATCTGTAACTTAGAACTGATAGACCGAGCAAAGGTAGCAAGCTAATCAACATACTCAACACCAACTAATCGTCTACTCTTCTCTGATGGAATAGCGGAACTTAGCTGTTGATCCAATACAGCATCCAAGACCCCGAAGTACGAAGCGAATTTTTGATGTACGAAACGCGAATGTTAAACACTCATGTTCACAATCCGTGTATACTAGCTACAAGGACATATAGAGAGAATAAAAAAGTACTGTCTGATAAACACTCATGAAGTTATTGTGTGGTTTCTGATGTATCAAAACCTGTGGTCTCAAAAATGTAGGCCATATCTCAGTTTGTCACTGTACAACGTTATTAGATAAGTTTACGCCGAAAGTTTAAAGCTACAGAATGTATCTGTATAAGAATATATAATACGCCTTACTATAGTTTGAGCAGTATAAGACTAGCCTAATTAATTATAACCCTACAAAATAAAATATTAATTGGTTTAGTGTGAACAAAATTCTGAGAGTGAATATTTTTATTTTAGTTTTACAAGACCACAAATGCGCTGCGAGCGTTAATCTTGCTAGTTATCTATTGCTTTTTGTTTTTGATGTGGATATCGTTTCGTCAGGCGTATCTGAAACGAGTTTTAACATCGTTCTCAGTTCAAGGATTAAAATCTGACCTGTGTTCAAGATAACATATACTAAACACATGTTTATATTATTTATAGCACACACTTAAATAACAGGTTATTAATTTAGTTTATTATGAGCCAATGGAGTCCACGCAGCTTTTGCCAGATCGTTTTTTAACACTAATATCGAAACCTATTTTTCAATTAAACGATAACGATTATCATTATTATTATTACAGTCAATTAACATGTAACAAAAATACCTCAAAGTGTGTTTTCCGATTGATACACCTTGTTCGAGAAAAATCATTTCAGTGTTAGGAGAAATATTCTCTCTTTTTTAATTTTTTTATTACAAATATCACTACAGCGACAACAGAATAAAGTGTACTGTGTGTGTTTTAGAACTAAGATGTTGGAAGTTTTGTTGCCTTAGCAACCGTTGCCAAGGTTTTCCGTCAGTAGATCAATAGTTCAGCTTGAAGACTTAGAGCTATTGCAGAGAACAAACACACGAACCAACTGAAAAAAAAACAACAGACCAAGGCATACTTTCACACTTGAATAGTCGGATTTTAACAAGACATTTTAGTACGCTTCTTGCGTGACACTAAACACCACGAGAGTTTTATCTTTGTTCATCTTTAAACATCAAGGCTTCATTTAATGTCTTGTAAGGGTCAAGTTGTTGTTAGTCGAACACTACTTGTCAAGTGTGTTATGTTTATGCCGGTGATAACGAAGTACGTTACGTTCTCATTCATGCGTGATGTGATTGGTAGTTAAGTCTTTTTTTGTTTGCTTGTTTGTTTTGGTTTTCTTAACAACATCGTTGCCTGTCACATTAGAAATTAACAATATAACAATGAGTCACTTCTATTTCTGTATTTAAATGTGATGTAAACTAATGCAAAATGTAGAGGACCTTATTTGTTCATTGTTGTTGTTGTTTTTTGATAGTTTAAATAGCAGCTAATATTTTTTTATAATTACCAAAGAAGCTAAACACATTTGTTTAACCTTATATATCGTACGCGTTTTTCGTTTTACGCCTATATTCAAAACACCTAACCATGTAACGGTCAATTTCTGTGGCCTTTTAAGCCTAAATTCTCAAAAAGTCACCAAAGCGGAATTATTTTTTCATACCTTTTCTATTACATCTTTTATTTTTACTTCAACGAACTGCTTATACTTATTTGGATTATTTCTAGTTTAATAAAAGTGTTATTGGGTAACATACTTTTATTTGATTTTCAAAACATTATGTATTTTTCCGACCTAAATTGATAGTTTGATTGTTTTTGAAGAACAAAGTTTCTAAAAATTAATCACTAGCATGATTTCCTGTTAGTTTAGGTGTTTTATCTCTGTTTTTGTGTGAAAACTTTTAATATGAATCATGCACGTTATACCTACTGGTTAACATAATTTATCCCTTAGTTTTAATGAGAGACAGAAAGTTTTTAAAATGAATTAAAAATGTTATTTTTACCAGTTTCAGTAATCCATTTTTATTTATGATAAACATTTTTTTCAAAAAGAGTAATTACTAGCGTTAATCTCTATGAGTGAATTGTATCGTGTATATTTATATATAAAAAATAATGAACTTAATTTTACATTAATTTCTACTAGTGTTCATGCTCTTAAGTCTAGTGTTAAAAAAGATATTTTAGAATAATTAAAATTTTATTTTCTACCACTCCTCGGCCCAGCATGGCCAGGTAGGTTAAGGCGTGCAATTCATAATCTGAGGGTCGCGGGTTCGAATCCTTCTCGCACCAAACATCCTCGCCTTTTCAGCCGTGAGTGCGTTATAATGTTACGGTTATTCCTATTATTCGTTAGTAAAAGAGTAGTCTAAGAGTTGGGAGTGGGTGTTGATGACTGGCAGTACTTTTTTTTGGATAATGAGATCTGAGGTTTACTGCCTACCATAACGAGTCTTTTTAGAAATTTTGAGGGAATAAAGTTGTTTCTTTGAAAAAATAATCAACAGTATATTCTTTCGGCTTAGGTTCTATTTGCTTGTTTTTGAATTTCGCGCATAGCTTCCCTAGGGCTGTTTGAGTTAGCCGTCCTTAATTTAGCAGTGTAAGACTAGAGAGAAGGCAGCTAGTCATCATCGCCAACTCTTAAGCTACTCTTCTTCTAACAAATAGTGGGATTGACCGTAACTTATAACACCCCCACGAGTGGAAGAGCGAGCATGTTTGAGGATTCGAATCCGCAACTTTCATATTACAAGTCGAGCGCCAAAACAATCCGGTCACGCCGGGCCTCGGCGTAAGTGCTTTAGCGTTAGTTATCATGTATGCTTATGCATGAGAATAAAAAATCCAAGAGATTTTAAAAGGAATTATCGGTGTTAAGTTCTCAGGGCACAGCGGCATGTCTGCGGACTTACACAAAAAAAACAACAACAACCAGAAATGGGATTTTGATACCCGTGGTGAGCAGAGCACACTTGTGTGGTTTTGTAGAAATTTGCAAACGAACAAAAAAAATCGGTGTTAAATTTAGATTCTTCAGTATATAAGAAATAGAGGTTAATTTAGAACATGAATTAGATTTATGTGATCTTTATCTCAAAATATCATGAAAAGTAATTCTGATATTTCATTATTTTAAGTCTCGTAGACCTAGTTACTGCAAGAGGGCGCTGCTATGAGGCAATTCACCAAAATTGATATGTAATAGCTACATCAAACAAGACACAATTCAACATCATTCAGAAATACCATTTGAAACATTTACTGAAAATGTACACTAGATAAACATCTATTAAACGTTAAATCAATTGTATCGAGGGATATGTAATTATTATGGAATAAAATATTATGAAAGTATCTGTCAGAATGGATATACACCAAATATAATATAAGGAGGATTAATGTACACGATTCATATACGTTACGTTAACTGAAAACTTGTTGTTTTGAATTAAGCACAAAACTAGACAATGGGCTATCTGTGCTCTGACCACCACGGGTATCGAAACTCGGATTTTAGCGTGTAAGGCGCAGACATACCGCTGAGCCACTAGGGGGCTAACTGAAAACAAGTTTTATTATAATAATCAATACATCACGAAAATGTGGCTTGCATCAGTTTCATATTAATTTTAATATAATACAATATATTAGAGAAAAATCTGAAGATACGTTCGAGTCATGATTTATCTAAAAATTCCGTTTCTTTTAATGCAGACAAAATATAAGCAGGGTTTCTAGAATAGAATTTTATGACGTTTCATATGAAATTAAAATGGTTAAGTATCAAATGCAATATAATTTTAGTCCACTTCTAGTATTATCGTCATAAGAAATGCGTTGTTAGTATTTTTTATTAATAATAAAACACTTCCCTCGGATGTATGAATATGCACCTTCTAAATAGTGGCGCAATTATGCCTCATAGGACCCGTGAAGCAAAATGGAGCCCTTAACCACTAAATGAGAAGTTGAACTTGTGGTTCCACCAGTAATGTAATTACTTGCATCTGTGCTTCTGTATTTTCTTTTAACTGGAGCGATTATCCCAAAGTGATTAACAGATAAACCGCACGAGTTCACATCGATCGTCTTCTTTGTGGAACTGCTAATTTATGATCAAATAAAGTTAAAAACGATCACGTATGCTCACTAAATGTTGGCTTTTGGTGAGAAATTCTCTGTAACAACAAAGTGTGGACATTATTCGGTATACGATTCTCATCTAACAAAGGATACCGCTGTTTTATAAGGTATTTCATATAACAAAACTTTCCGAACAAAATGCAATTATCTAGCCCTGTTATCTAATGAGCAAATCTTATTTGAAATTCCATATTTTCCACCTATCAGTACTTTGGCAGTGCATCTGTCAGAAACGGTCAGTACTAAAATCAACTTAGGATTATTTTATAGTATTAAACCATAAAAACGATTGATTTATTAGGCGAGAATCGCATAGATTTACGTTTGACATATAATTATTTTTGCGTTTGAGAAATATATTAACCTTTTCAATACCTCTTGCATGAATTATTTGTTGTGATCGATTGAAAGAGCATTGCGTAGAATGAAACACTTTAAATGTTGTCTTGGGGATCTAGTCAACAAATCCTATCAATGTTGTCCGGTAGTCCAGGCCGTTGACATTCGTGCGACACGTCGCAGCAGAACACAGACACAACAATTTTTGGCGAGACAGTGAGGATACACTGCTTAATTTAGGTATAACTTTCGAACAACGTCGTAAATTTCTCAAGCATTCTTGGCAGATTTTACGCTGAAGCTAATTGTTTGTTTATAGTTAAGCACAAAACTACACATGGGTTACTTGTACTTTGCCCACATCGGGTGTTGAATCCAGAGTTTTAGTGTTATAAGTCTCCACACTTGCTGTTGTGCCATGGAAGACCTGAAGTTAAACAACCGCTATGATCACATGGCAGGCTGTTATATCTTAAAAATTAAACTATTTTTAAATCTTATTGATATCTTATTGATTTTTAAAATAAAATAAAAATATTTAATGAAATGTTAAACTTTACAATTTATTCATAAGTCTAAATATATATGTTAAATATACTTTGTGTCAGCGTTAATTAATTATATTTTAATAAAGCTGAAAAAGAAGAAGAGGGGTAAAAGTAAATAATTATTGACTGGTGATTTCGAGCAAGAAGGGATCTGTTTACTTCATAAACAATCAATAATTGTCAACTGTATACTACCAAAAAATACCCACGCTTCGACATGGGTTTCAGACGCTCCATTATAAAGTTTCATGCTTGTATTTATTTAGATTTTATAATAGATATTGATCAACAAATAATTTCAGTTTTATCTCCATTTATTTTTTATATTTTTTTTATCTTTGGCTTTCAAGAAATGCTAATGAATGGTAGACATATGAGCTTGAAAACACTGTGAAAAAGTATACTCATCTAATTACCAATAACAATTTCAAAGATAGCTGTTTTATATGTTTTTATTTGAAATATTTTTGTTGTTGGTTTTTTAATACAAAGTTACACAGTAACCTAACTGTATTTTGTAAATCTTATCAAATCGAATCCCATATTGTAAGTCCATAAAATAATCGCTGATCCACCAAGTGATGTGTAAATAGGAAAAAGTTTAAAAAATTAGTATTCGTTCGTATGGGCCTGGCATGGCCGAGCGCGTAAAGGCGTGTACTCGTAATCCGAGGGTCGCGGGTTTGCGCCCGCGTCGCGCTAAACATGCTCGCCCTCCCAGCCGTGGGGGTGTATAATGTGACGGTCAATCCCACTATTCGTTTGTAAAAGAGTAGCCCAAGAGTTGGCGGTGGGTGGTGATGACTAGCTGCCTTCCCTCTAGTCTTACACTGCAAAATTAGGGACGGCTAGCACAGATAGCCCTCGAGTAGCTTTGTGCGAAATTCCAAAAACAACAAAAAACAACAACAACATCGTTCGTATGGAACAGTTTTGTGCTTTTACCTGACAGTTTTGTGAATATATGAGAGTCATTGTTATCTGAAGTTTAATAATCACGTTATATGAACTACTTTTTTAAAAATGCACAAAATCATTAAAATTATTAGATATTGTTAGATTTTGTGGGTTTCACTGTTATCAACTCTATAGATTTTACTGTTTTCATTGAAATAGTATAGTAAACTTTTTGTAATTGTAGTTAATTTGTAAATAACTGAATACTTACTGTCAGACGCTAGTACAACTTTTACATACTTACTTTAGACTTTAGTTTACAAGTAGAGTAGTTTGGGTTAAGTGCTGAGCTACACACAAATGAACTCTTTGTGCTTTCCACAACAGGTATTAAACCACGAATTTTAGTGTTATAAGCATGCAGAGTTACTGCTATATCAGTGGATGACAAACAGATAGAATACAGCTTTATTTGTTAATTACTGCAAAAGCTACATCAAAACTTGAATAAAAGAAAATATAATTATAAATTAAAGCTATAATTTTCTAATAAAATTATGTCAACTATTTCATGTCGTTATAGATAAACAGTACGTTACGTTGTAAATACAAAACTTTTGCTAATTCACTTTGATGTGGTTAACATTACATAAATGTGTTTTCTTATAGCAAAGCCACATCAGGCTATCTGCTGAGTCCAGTAAGGGGAATCGAACCTCTGATTTTAGCGTTGTAATTCCGTAGACTTATCGCTGTACCAATGGGGGACATATTATAGGAATAATATTAAATTTCTAGATAATTTTGTTCAAATTATTAAAGCGCTGGCTAAAGTTTGAAACTTGATTCACTAAATTACGCTAAACAAACATTGTAACGTGAAAAACGTTGTTTCTTGCAAAGCACAAGCCAATACATGGATTGTCTGCTCTTTGCCAACCGCAGGTATAGAAACCCAATTTTTGCGATATAAGCCCACCGTTCATCCACCATGAACACGTGAAAAAAGATTTTTGTACATAAATAATGTTAATAAACCTCAATTTGCTTGTTTTTATTTCTACAATTCAGTGTTATCACTTTCTTACTTCCATGAGGATTTTGTATAATTTATCTGTCTCCTTAATAAAATTTGATCAATTTGAACTAGACACTTACAGATGTATGTAATATTTTTTTTCATCTGATCATTTGATTACAGCTAGTTTTGTTTGTAATCGATCTACTTGAAAACCAGCAACAAAAACTTAAGTCTCTAGCAGGTAAAACGTATCCACTCAGGTCGAGGATAATCAGTACTGTTTGAGCAGTTGTAGTACTTAGTTAATTTGCATACATTTATTTTTCTATTTGTTATTAGGTGATCCATTGCGACCTAGTTATTAGGGTACCATTCTGTGGATCTGAAATCTTGTGATTCGTCTTTCATTACTACTAAAATTTAAAAAAAATAAATAAACGGAATCATTCTGTTTACTTTGGGGTCATATGTGCATTATAAGAGTGGCTGTCAAATACAACTCTTTAAACTATCTTTTCTCTAGTCTTTCATTTCAAAACTAAGGACGACAAACGCAGATAGCCTTCATTTAGCTTTGTTTGAAATTCAATAAACAAAGCTACTGTTTCAAAGAATTTGTTCATAAAAGAAATTTAAATTCACCCATTTATAAAATTTAGTTTCACTTGGATCTACTCACTTACGCTAAAGTATACGCTATGTCTATTTACAAATTCTGTGTTTCCTCACTATATATTTTTATTTTCTAGAATTTGTCCTAGTAATTGTACATTTTAATATATTTATATACAAATTATGAAAAAACGATATTAAATAGGTGAAAAGGTTGATTGAAAGCATTGTTTGTTGAATATTATTATTATATACAAATAATAATAATAATAAAGCATTGTTCATCGCAGAACAAACACTCCTATACATTCAGTGTTTCCACGAGAGGTTCGGCATGACTGGTCCATTTTACAGTAACTCTAGTCAACTACCACACCCACCAAACGTGCTTTGTATAATTGTATCACACACTCCTCACCACAGAGTTCTCTCTCCTTGCATGAGTTCGTGACGTCACACGCCCCACTTCAACAAGTAAAATGCTGTATTCCTATCCATACAGGCGAGAAAGGTCTTTGCAAAGCCATATGTTTTCTCGGGATACAGCTTCTAGAACGTAATCTCGAGCGCTTTTTTTTTTGTCACTGCACGAAGATGCTGTGCTGTGGGTGTAAAACATCGTTTTTGCTTCCACAATCGTGACCATTTCTCTCAAAACAGGATTTTAAAGCAACGCTTTATAGGTACACGAGCATCACAAGATTCTAGTCTAGCAAGTGCTCAACATGCGTTTCGTAAACAAATTTATTCTGTCCTTGGAGCATAAAATAAGGTCGCTAGCGTCATTAATTGGTTGGAATCAAATTACTTTAAATTTTATTAACATAATTTATTTTTTCCCTTCAGGAACTGAAATTGATTAACATCAGGTACTGTGCGTGGTTTGCGTGTACGGGTGTCTATGTTTGTGCACTGGCACTTAATCACTTAAGCGTTGAATCTTCTACTTTTCCTACATTACTTGTATCTCTGTGAAATATCTTATTTTGTTTTGAAATTAATTTAAATAATTTAAAATACAATCTTTTTTTCTTCTTCTGTGAAGTTGCGAGATAGAAGAATGAATACCTATGACTATTTGGATGTATTAGGTTAATATATTCCACTTCTTCATAATTACGTACAGTTTACCGATTTATGGTTATGTGTGTAGTTCTATTACATGTATTTAATACGAGAACGGACTTTATTTCGATCTGACTAACTTGATTATATATGTTAGACACAGACACCGATCGTGGAGGAAAGAGGGGGACAACTTCCCTCTACTGCTATTAATCTACAAAACCGGTATTATTTACTTCATATTATTCTTTTTGTTTTATTCTTAAGCTAGAACCTAACAATTGTCACATTATTCAGGTTGTAAAACGACATGTATGATATTCAATGATGGGCCTATACCTTTGAAAGATGTTCCACTTTTGATAATGCAAACAAAATGCGGCTAACTTGTTAGCGCACGAGTCTGTTGCGCGAGTATTGTTACCATACACATTCAAAAAATTCGCAATACGTTCTAGGAGATAGTGAGTCCAATCACACTATTCTGTCGGCAGATAGTTGGCGACTGGTGTTGTTCAATAGCTACTCGAACATCAGATATTATGATGTAAAAAATAGATTAAGTTTCTTTATTTTAATTTCTCGCAGAGCTATACTAGTGCTATCTGGTTTAGTCGTCCATAATGTCGCAGTGTAAGACTAGAGAGAAGGCAGTTAGTCATCATTACCCACCGTCAACTCTTGGTTCACTCTTTTACTGATGAATAGTGGGATTGATTGTGACAGTATATCGCACCTGGGGTTGAAAGAAAGAGCATGTTTGGTATGACAGAGATTTGAACTCACGCCCCTCAGATTACAATTCGAGTGCTCTAACCTAAATAGATTAAGTAAATGAAGATTAATTATTGTCAGTCGTTATTTAAGTCGTTTTCCAATCAGGACCTGGATAAAGACTAACATCGCAATATCACTAATTTTATCTTTTAACACTAAATTTTAAATTGCTATTCTCTAGCAATGGTTGAATTAATTCTACCATTGTTCACAATAACTGCAAACCATTAAACTGGTATTCTTTTCCTTGAATGGATCGAGAAACCACAGCGAGAGAAAACAACAGCAGTAATTCCCAATTTTCTTTCTTTTTTGCTTGTTTGTAGTTAAGCGAAAAGCTACGCAATGGGCCATCGGTGCTGTGCCCATTATTGATATAGAAATCCAGTTTTTAGCATATAAGTAAATAATTGATTCGAGTTTCATATATTTGATTTCCTTCCTTCTTTTAAATGTGTCGCTTAGTTTAAAGTTACAAAATTTTGAACCTTAATTGTTTCCCATGTGAATTATGTTGTTTTTCGTCCAGTATTTCTTATGGATTAGGGTTAACGTTTTAGTGACGCTTATCATCTCGTTATAACTATATATATTATACTAGTTATGTACGTATACGAGAAGAAATAGTTTATTTATCGGAAGTATTTTATTAGTTAAATGTGTTATATTACGTATTTTAAATGTGATTATTACTTTTGATTTTTTTTATTTTTCCATCTGGTATTAAACATGGAAGGTAATCACATTCGGTTGGTTGGTTGGTTGTTTAGAATTAAGCACAAAGCTACACAATGGGCTATCTGTGCTCTGCCCACCACGGGTATCGAAACCCGGATTTTAGCGTGTAAGTCCGCAGACATACCGCTGAGCCACTGGGGGGGCAATAACATTCGGCATCCAATGGAATCGTTAGTAAGGATTTATTTGTGCCAAGATTAGAGAGTGTTTTGAACAAAATGAATTCCTGGACTGATGAAATATAACTAAATTTCTCATCGGGAAATACTTTAGTTTTGGTGTTTCTGTAGTCAACACCTGGAATACTTGAAACTATTGCAACTCCTGTAAAATAAATTTCAAAGAACTGTTAGCTCAAAACAAGGGATTAATAACTAAAACATTATTTTTGAGAAGATTTCTCGAAACTATACAAAATACTAAATGTATGCATTTCTTACTATTTTTGTTCATTTATTATAATAGTTTTTGTTTTGTATTAAGCGTGTTGACAATATATTGATGACAAGAAACCTACTTGAAATAAAAATGTATCTCAGAACAGCTGTTGTGGGTATTAACTCTGTTATTGACAAGGAGAGAACAACGTTTCGACCTTCCTAGGTCATCTTCAGGTTAAGAAAGAGAGAGTTTGAAGACAACTGTTGACGGACACATGTCTTATGGACAAGAGTATAAACGGGTACGGAATTGTAGAGACGTTGCAGGTGAATGTTAGGTTATTAATTAGTATAGGTATAAAGGTGTTCCTTTATATTGGTTTAGTTTTAGTTTTAGTTGCTGTATAAGTAGGGCTTCTTTGATTTTGTGTTTATTTATATTTGTTTCCCTACTTAATAAGTGAGTGTTTTTTATGGTTATGTTGTGTTTATTTGATTTGCAGTGTTTAAAAACGTGTGAAAGTTTTATTTGGATCTAGTTTCCATTTTTTGCTTGTTCCTCCAATATAGAAGTCGTGGTAGTTGTTGCATTGTATCTTATAAAATACATTGAAAACACCAACGAAACAACGAAAAACAACCACCAAAAGGAATACAACTTCGACAACAATTCCACCGACAACCAACAACCTATCTTTCCAGGTAAAACTGAAAACATTTATTTCCCTGAAACACCTCAAAATAGTATCTTAACCAACTTTTTCAAATAATTTCACACAAACCTATCAACATAATTTCACAGAAATCTAAAAAACAACCTCACCCAAAAATATATTAATTCTATAAGCAACTTAAAACAAGACAACAACATCAAAATTATAACAGCAGATAAAGGCAATGCTGTACTTATAATGAACACGAAAAATGAGCAACATTTGTATGATACAAACAAATTTAAACTACTAAACACAAATTCAACAAAACACATTAAAACCAGTTAAACAAAATACTACTGCAAATGTAAAAAACACAACACAATCACAGAGAACATTTATTCTTTCTTACCTACAAAAGACCGACTCACGCGCACTACAACAATACAGCTTCCTGATTGTCCACTACGACCCATAATGTCAACATAAGAATCATTTAACTATAACCTCGATAAACATATAGCGTGGGCATTTTCTCAATGTGTAACACCAGCCGGTTTCTTTTCAAATGACTCTTTCAACTTTAAATATATTTTTAATCCACTAAATCATAAAGCCTTAATGACCAGTTTTGATGTAATTTCCCTCTCCACAGAAGCCCCAACAACTGAAGCCTGCAATACAGCTTTAAAACTTTATATTCAAGACCCAACCCACTGATACACATCTCCAGTGACTAATTAACAATACTTATAGAATTAATTACGATAAAACTAACTTTATATTCAATCATCAAAACTACCTAGAAATAAATAGCCTAAGTATGGGGAATTCCATGTCACCAGTACTAACCAATATTTTTATGATACAGACTGAATCTCAAGTGATCATTTCAGCCTTACACCCACCACTATACTAATACAGGTATGTTGATGATACAATTGTTGGATTCACATCCACAGAACAAACACTCGAAATACCTCAACTTTAAGTTCACATGTGAACAACAGAAAACTAACCAAATAGTATTTCTTAATCTCAAGATCACTAAAACTGATACACAATTCAAAACAGAAATCTACAGAAAAATCGCCCATACTGGATTATACCTTCTTTGGGACTCAGTACATGATACAAGACAAAAACTCAACATATCAAGAAATCAAATAAACACAGCCAGAAAACAATGCTCAACAGATAAAATTAACGATGAAATCAACAAAGCAAAAAGCACTTTATCAACATCAACAAATTTCTTCCAAAAACCGTGGAACAAAATTATGCGTACACACCTCGACCAACAACAAACAACAATCAATCCCAATATACAACAAACTACAAAACCTTATACTGTTGCACACCATATATTCCCGACATTAACGGAAAAATCAGCAACATTTGGCAAAAACTTCTAACGAAACACAACATTCCACTAAACACGAAACTTATTCAAAAATCGGGTACAAAACTAGTCCATACTATGTTAAAACTACACTGAGAAACACAACACCAACATTATTCATAAAATACAATGCAACAACTGCCACGATTTCTACATTGGAGAAGCAAGCAGAAAAATGGAAACTAGATTCAAATAACAAAAAAAAAAAAAAAGTTCACGCGTTTTTGAACACTGCAAATCAAATAAACACAGTATAACCATAGAAAACATCCAGATAATAAGTAGGGAAATAAATATAAACAAACTCAAAATCAAAGAAGCCCTACTTATATAACAACTAAAACTAAAATTAAACCAATATTTTCGAAAAATACCTTTATACCTAACTAATTAATAACCTAGCATCCACCTTCAACGTCCCTACAATTCCGTTTATGCTCTTGTCCTTAGGACATGTGTCCGTCAACAGTTGTCTTCAAACTCTCTCTTTCTTAACCTGAAGATGACCTTGGAAGGTCGAAACGTTGTTCTCTCCTTTTCAATAACAGTGTTAATACTCATACTAGCCATTTTGAGAATTTTAATAGCGTTACTAGCTTGATCTGCATAATGAGTTTCCATCAACTGTTTTGAGAGAAAACGTTGTCGTGAGTTGTCAAAATTATATTAAACAAAAGCGCTTTCATCAAAGTGTATATATAAATACTTCTGGTGAGGAAAATTGCTCACTGCTTGAATTTGTTTTTTGTTTTTTTTTGGAAATTCGCACAAAGCTACTCGAGGGCTATCTGTGCTAGCCGTCCCTAATTTTGCAGTGTAAGACTAGAGGGAAGGCAGCTAGTCATCACCACCCACCGCCAACTCTTGGGCTACTCTTTTACCAACGAATAGTGGGATTGACCGTCACATTATACACCCCCACGGCTGGGAGGGCGAGCATGTTTAGCGCGACGCGGGCGTGAACCCGCGACCCTCGGATTACGAGTGCACGCGTTAACGCGCTCGGCCATGCCAGGCCACACTGCTTGAACTAAACAATATCTCTCAAAGGCAAATGAAAATAATTGTGTTTGTTTGTTATTAAGCTCGTAGCTTTAGTGTTAGAAGTACTCAAACTTGCTCATGGCCTTCCAAAGGGCGAATATAAATGTAAAAGTAAATGTGTGTGTTTGCGTATAACAAAGCCACATCGAGCTATCTGCTGAGTCCACCGAGGGGAATCGAACCCATGATTTTAGTGTTGTAAGTGCGTAGACTTTCCGCGGTATCAGCGTGGGACATGAAAATTAATATAGCAGACTCTTGTCTTATTTCTGTGGGTTACATCGTCGTTTTTAAAAAAAATAAAGATTGTGAAAACCAGTCCATTAGATTCTTTGTTTTATTTCTATGATTTGCATCGTAATTTTAATAACAAACACCGTGAAAATAAATCTACTTGACTGCTTTCCTATTTTTGTGGAAGCTTTTGGTCAAAAATATCTATGTATATATTTAGACATTGTGAAATTCTAAATATTAACGTTCTTTAGTATACATAACACTGTTGTAGTAATTCAGTAGCATTTCATTCCAGAAATATGTCCTAAATGTGCTTCATTATAACTGTATTTATTGCAAAACTCCTAAGGCTTTCTGTTTTCGCCCCTAATTTTAAACTTATATCACAGTTAAGACAGTCAGTAAGCAGCACCTACCAACTTGCCACAAGAACCCACTCTAAGAAATTCATAGTCAATGTTATCACGAACTCGCAGCCTAAAGCGCTAGAAATATATTGATGTATCGCATGAATTCAATGTCACTCAATTATAAAGAATTAATACTATTTAAAGGCTTTAAATAGTGCATTGTTAGTGTTAACTCTCCATATGATCGCTCAAAATTCAAATTCTTATGATGTGCGTGCAGTGTTCTGGCATACAAATGTACACACTTACGAAATACCCACATTACATCCACGTATTGAACAAGAACCCTTTAAAACATGGAAACAAAGAAACTACCCTGCACTGATGGGTCGATTTTTGTCAGTTTTGTGCTTGTATAGTATAGCATATTAATATAATCATTGCCAACTATATGACATTATTTCTCCTTTTATTATGTTGAGGTAATGCATAAAAGTAAAATGCAAGTAGTTTTGTTACATTACATCATGTTTTGACATCCGATACGCATTTAGGGCTTATAAAGTTTGCAAATTGTTACGAAATCGCAAATTTTGTGGCGACCCCTCATTCTTGGTGACCACAACTTTTTTAGAACAAAGTTTAATATATAGATTTGAATTCCTCTCATCTATAGAGCAAGAAAATTGTTTTTTTTACAACAACTACAAAATTTATTTTAGTAACAATGACGGTCTTGTAAAAGTTACTGGTGTCCTGAAGAATGTTGAGATTAAACCTAACCTTTCTTGGAATTACCAAACGTTGTTTCATGTGATCAAAATTAACAAAAGGTATATGGAACTCTACCAATATTTTTACAAACTCACACACAAACACAGAAATAAACACACGCAAAGTTGACAGAAGTATATTGATAATTTCATTTGATTGGCTTAAAGCTGAGCCAAAACAATATCTCTTTAATTACAAGTCGTTTTATGTAAGAATGTATTTCCACTTGAAGGCCCGGCATGGCCAGGTGGTTAGAGCACTCGACTCGTAATCTGAAGGTCGAGGGTTCGGATCCCCAAACATGCTCGCCTTTTCAGCTGTGAAGGCATTACAAAAGTGATGGTCAATCCCACTATTCGTTGGTAAAAGTGTAGCTTAAGAGTTGGCTGTGGGTAGTTATAATTAATTGCCTACCGTCTAGTCTCACACTGCTAAATTAGGGACGGCTATCGCAGATAACCATCGTGTAGCTTTGCGCAAATTCAAAAACAAGCATTGAGGACGAATATTATATTGATACTATAGAATTTGAACATAAATTTCGTCCTGTAGCCGGTTATATCTGTAACTTCTTTTGCTGCTTACGTGATAAATCAAAGTACTTAAGTAGCATATACATTACTTTGAAACTTTTCTTAATATTATGATTCTAACAAAACAAAATTAACTTGTATAGAGCTTTCAACAGGTCAGCAGGAAGTTTAAGGACTTATAACAGTGAAGTCCGAGATTCGATTCCCCGTGAACAGAATGCAGTTAGCCTATTGTAACTTTGTCTTAAAGAAACAGAAATAAGCACATATATCCTTATATTAATAACATAATTAGGCCACAGAGACGCACAGTGGAATTTCTCGACCTATCAAATGCTGACAACATAAATATCTATTTGTTATTAAACAAAATATCACAATACGTTGGGTGAACATGCCTCTTAATAATTTGGATCACTAGAACTCACAAATTTTTCCATTTTATGTTTCTCCGTCACACCAAACATGCTCGCCCTTTCAGTCGCGGAGGCGTTATAATGTGACGGTCAATCCCATAATTCATTGATAAAAAAGCAGCTCAAAAGTTGGCGGTGGGTGGTGATAACTAGCTGCCTTTTCTCAAGTCTTACATTGCTAAATTAGAGACGACTAGCACAAATAGCTCTCATGTAGCTTTGCTCCAAATTCAAAACAAACCAAACCTTTCCTAAGTTAAAAAAAAAACAATGATGTTACTGTATACGGTAACGTGTGTCCTCATGTTTCGTGTCATACATTTCCGTATTTAGTATCGCCCCGAAAAAAGTAAAATAGCAAATAAAGCAAAATCTAATAAAGTGATATATTGTAAATATGTCATGTTTTCTTAAACGTCTTTAAATTAAAAATATTTTTACTGTCAGTTTGAGAGGGTTCGCTTTTGTTTAGTATTTGTTAAAACTTCCCCTTAATAATACTATGTTTTACAGATTTCAGTGTCATGTAATACAGACTGTCATATTCATGTTATTTATGACATTACTAATTTTCTTTTTATTATGTAACTTTCGAAGAGGTTTCACACCACATACGCCAGTATTTGTGTATGTGTGTAAAAGGGGATTGTATCTATACACATTCAGAAAGAAATTAAACACCTTTGTTAAACTATGTGTAAATATTACCATAAAATTGTCTTCCTAGTGTTAGACGAGCTTAGAAAACAATATTGTAATTCTCAGAACGGCTGGTATGAGTATTAACATTTTTATTGATAAGGTGAGAACAACGTTTCGACCTTCCTATTTCTTTCTTAACCTGAAGATGACCTAAGAAGGTCAAAACGTTGTTCTCTCCTTATCAATAGAAGTGTTAATATTCATACGATTTATTCTGAGATACAATTTTAGTTCAAGTGGGTTTCTCGTCATCAAGAATAATGTAATTCTTATTCTGTGTTTGAATATAACTGCCATTGTTATTAACTGGCAGAGAAGCGCGAACTTCATACTACATTTCTTTATCAAGGATGCGGGCAATCCGTCGAAACGCTAGATATTCTGTGTAAGTAAATAATAATACTCCCTAATGATCCCAAGGTCACTCAAAGTGTTTGTTTGTTTGTTTTGAATTTCGCACATAGCTACTCGAGGGCTATTTGTGCTAGCCGTCCCTAATTTAGCAATGTAAGACTAGAGGGAAGGCAGCTAGTCATCACCACCCACCGCCAACTCTTGGGCTACTCTTTTACCAATGAAAAGTGGGATTGACCGTAACATTATAACGCACCCATGGCTGGGAGGGCGAGCATGTTTGGCGCGACAGGGATTCGAACCCGCCACCCTCAGATTACGAGTCGCATGCCTTAACGCGCTAGACCATGCCAGGCCCACACTCAAAGTGAAGTTCATTGTTAAAAATTACATTCGTTGGTTTATTAGTGAATATTATGAACATTGGCTCGTTCAAACTTGATCGTCACTTCAGGTTTGTCAAGAATAGAATCATATGAAGATGTCTAAGTGAGGACAAATTCATTTCCTCATCACGTGCTCTTGTTATGAACTTTATCACACACGTCTTCCAAACGATATGTTTACAGCTAGATTGCAGAAAAGTCATGTATATTACAGCCATCGAGTTTTATGTTACAGTAATTCTAAATAATGCAAATAACGACATTATATCTGTCGTATGGTAACTGTATATTTGGTATCAAGCACTAAACAAACAGCGCCAGTTTTTCATCCATTCGTGTTTTTTTTAAACAAAACGGTCAGGAGTGATACAAGTAGTTACCTTGCCCAGACTGTGAATTCCTGGATTTATGGTTTCTTACCTGGCCTTTGTCGTAAAAGTTGACGGTGGGTGTCATTGTTAGCCGTCTCTAGTGTATATATTACGCCTCACGATTATGGACGACTAAGTGGTGTGTTGCTATGAGCGAAATTTTGAGACAATCCTCTTGTTAAGACTGCGAATGTTTCACTCAAACGACATGGTAGAAGATGAACAAAAATACATAACTATATCATTATAAAAATGGATGAATTTCGTCAAAACGTTGGTCACATATCTTTCTCTAACATCCACTTTATTATTTTTTAATTTTCAAATTTGGGTATATTGGGTTATCTACAGTTTAAAAATCGAGACTACATAGATTTTCGGTATGTAGATAGATTACTTAAGTGCTTTTCGTTGAAAATTAGTTTACCTACGTGTGCCAGAGTATATTTTAGGGTTATACATAACTTAGCGATTATTTTTACATCTATAGCAATCATAATAATTGTTAGGAATTTCTTGGAAAAACCTAAGTTAAATTATATGCAAAAACGAGCCGTTTTTGCATATAAAATTCTCAACAAGTGGGTTTCTCGACATCACTGACTAAGTTAAATTACTTAGCACTACATGTCTTCCTTCAAGTTTGTTCAGATTTACTACTCAAAAATCAGGGATTCGATACCTCTAGGCGGACACAGCGGATAGCAAAATGTGGCTTTGTTTTAAAAACATACATATTAATTTACAGGTAGTCTTATGCGGACTTTTAAAAGTGGATTGTTCATTAATATATGAAAATGACAACCAGACGTCGTGCATGTACTTTACCACTGGAAGATCATATTATTTCGTCACAATAATTACATTTAAATCAAAATTCAATTCAATGTAAAGCTAAATAAAAACAGGTTCATCACTACACTATTTTAAAGACGATGTTTTTTGTCCATAATGTATATAATTCACTCTAAAAAGTTTTGAAATAATCCTAAACTTAATTACCAATGTTTTCGTTAAGCTTGTTTTTAATAGCTCTTATTCCTAATACAAATCTTGCTGTTTCTTATAATACACATTCAACATAAATACCAATATAGGGATTGAGATCGAAATATTCATTTGAAAATGCATGCTGTTCTTTAGGAACTCTAAAAAAATACGTGGCATTCCAAAGTGCATGGGTTTTCTACTTGTTGTGTTTCTTGAAGATACTGTTTGTGATACTAGTAGTCTTTGTTTAAAATTGTGGAATGATTCAGTCTATGATTTAAGAAAAATAGATTCTCGATTTAAAATACTTTTCGGCAGTTGAATATTATCAAATTACAAATTCAAAGTATACTTTTTCATTCAAACTATTAAAATCTAGCCGGTAGGTCGATATCCTCTCGATACACAATGTGGATTTAAACAAATATTGTCAGGAGTAAAAATATGTTAGCATATCTGTTCTCATAACAGTGTGACTAATTTATTTCAAATATAAAACTTATTAATGTTACTTCAATAAAGGGATTCAACAACATAGCATAAAACTATTTTAGCTTTTTATTTCCTGTTTTGTGAAGTTATTTATTTATTAATTTCAGGACATTTTAATAAGATAATTGTTGAACAGACGTTTATTTTAGTAAGCTTGTAGAATTATTTTATTCCTTGTAGAATATATTATTAAATAGATAACGGATCAGAAGCAATAATCTCTTCATCTTCTTGATACACGTTATATGAAATAAATCTATTAATATCCGTATGTTTAAATCCTAAATGCTTCTATAGTAATAAATATTCAATTTTAAACACGGAACCATCTAAGCCCATTTAAATGCTCCTATAGTACTATAGTACTAAGTGTTAAAGTTTAGATATGGAATCACCTTGGCCGAACTAAACGCTTCTACAATATTAAATATTAAAGTTTAAACATAGAATCATTTAAGTTTAATTAAGTGTCCCTATATTATTAAGTGTTGACGCTTAAACATGGAATCCTCTAGGTCTCCAGCTAAATGCGTTTATAGAATTAAGAGTTGAAGTTGCTAAACGCGCTTACAGTATTGAGTGTTGCAGTTTAAACGTGTTTAGCTATTGAATTAAACTCAGAGAACATGTAACTTCACGGTTCTATGAAGTCAATGTGAACACTTTAATGTTATTCATTTTGAACAGCGTTTTTTTATTCGTATGTTTTTATATATCCTTATTTATTTATCTAAGAACCTATAAAGGTTAATTTAAAAAAAAATCATCTTTTTTTGTTCAAAACATGTTCTCTCGTAAAATTAAAATGTTAGGTTTTCTCTATAACCTGCATGTAAACAAAACGATTGCGATGACGTTAAAAAGAAAATAAATCGAAATTAGCGGAAAACTCTATGCTGCATTTCTTAAAAACAACGTAAACACAATTTAAAATATTTAATTTTCAGAACAGATTTAATTATACTCTGATATTTGTTTAACCACAGTTGAAAAATATTATAAATCTTCAGCATGAACGTCAGTGGATTGATCATGGTTTAATTCATCAGTACCTTTGTTGTGCTCTTCAAACAAATAATGCATAATTAAAATTAATTTAGATTTGAACTTCCATTCTTAATATTGTTGGTGTTTTAAACACTTTCACCGTGGGAATGCTGCCTGTAGTATTGATGTTTTAAGCTGATAAAATGGTTGAAAAGGTTTTGATAAGATAAAGCATCATGAAAGAATACCAGAAATAATCAGCCCTAGTTTAACCATAATTCTTTATCCGTACAAAGAGCTCAATTTAAAGAGATTTGCATTATGCGCGCCATTTGCTCAGTTCGTGTTTTAACCTTAACCAACACTAACTCGTACGAGATGTATATAGCTCACGCTCTTAGCTCTACGTATACATCCTTCTTCTCCCAATTACACCAGAGGCAATAAATCAGCCACAATAATTTCCAGATGCTAAACCTTCCGCCATCTATCGGCAATTAGTAAACTAAAGGTACAACACTTTGTGAATTTTTTCTATTTCATTCTAAATTAAACGAACACAACATAAATGTGTTTTACGTTCAACGATTAGGTACACTGCCTAGAAGATATTAGATAGCTACATTTGCGTTGTTACAAAGTTTTTATCAGTTGGCAATAAATGTTATTTTGACCTTCCTACCTTGCTTTTAAAATATGTTTCTTTTCAGAGTTCGGTAATTAGAGTATAGGCAGATAACTGTACTTCACTTTTAGTTGTCTCGTGTTTTTTTGGAAATAAAACAAATCTATCGGTTAATTAGTCGTATTTTTAAAGAAAAAGTAAAGATAACAAAACTAATGCTTAGTAAAAACTTGAAACTAAAAATAGTAAGAAAATATGTATTATTATGTATACGTTTTTGCTCAGTTAATGCAATGTTCATAAAACCGTAATCTTCGATGTGCTGATTCTACAACCTGGATTTTTGACCTAACAATTTTAACCCCTCGAACTTTGATACAACGAACCTAAATCATGGATTCTTGATGTAACACTCCTTTCTTCTGGAAATTTGATGTCTTAACCACAAAAACTGATTTATTGAAGTGGCGATACTAATTCCAGGATTTCTGAGGTAACGATTGTAAACAAAACTTACAGTGCTTTTATAATTAATTAGAATAATGCAAAAATTCTGACGTGCTTGATGACTTGCCTTTTGGTTCTTTAAAAGTAACTCTGTAATCAAAAGATTTGATATTTTGTGTTTATGGTAATAACCTTTTTTCTTCCAATTAGTCCTGACATGGCCAGGTAATTAGGGTACTTAATCTGAGGGTCGCGGGTTCGAATTCCCATCACACCAAACATGTTTGCTTTTTTCGCTTGATAAAAGAGTAGCCCAAGAGTTGGCGGTGGGTAGTGATGACTAGCTGCCTTTCGTCTGGTCTTACACTGCTAAATTAGGGATGACCAGCGCAGATAGCCCTTGTGTAGCTGTGCGCGAAATTAAGAAAGAAACAAATAAATTATTCTAATTAACATCCGTCTTTATTACACGCTGTTTGTACACCGGTACTTCTTTTTGTGAGAACATTCTTTTAATTATACCCGTCTTTGTTTTAGTTATAATTCTCTCATTTACTAGCAATTTCAAGTGACGATTATTGGTTGGTCTTCAGTTTACATTCCATTCCTTACATTCACTTAAACATTCAGTGTTCTATACACCCCTCCTCCTCCAAGGAAGAACCTTAAGGAATGGTCAGTTTCTGAGAACGTAGGAGAGGATTAGAGTTCACAACTGGCCTTCAGCCAAAAATACGCGTAGCTTAACGTGTCCAGTCTGAGATAATTATCTAGTTTACAATCGGAATTCATTTTCTAAATACATACTTGTATTATTGAAAACTGATAATAGAATTGACAGAATAATTAATTGTGTTACGTACATTTACGATGAAGTTTTAATAGGAAAATAAAAATGAAGTAATAACTAAACTTCATGATTAACCATTTTTGTCATGTTGGTGACTTGTTTTTAATAAACCTTTTCAATCAATTGAGTATCTTTGTTCGTGCAAGTTAAAATGTCCCGAAATCAACAAATAAAATCAATAGTATAACCATATATAAAGACAGTTTCTTTAAAAATTCTGTTGAAGATACACTTCGATATGTTTGCTCAGTTTCTCTTAGATATTCTTTTATTATTTTATTTTTGATAAAGTTCTGTTATACCTAATTTTCTGCAACTTTAAGTACCTAACAAGTAATAACTATTCAACATTAATATGTAGTAACTATTTTACTCAAATAAGTTATAATTATTTTACACTAATAAATGATGACTATTTTACATTTATAAGTAGCAACTGTTCAACACTAAAACGTTTATTTTTGAATTTCGCGCAAAGCTACAAAAGGGGTACCTGCACTAGCCGTCCCTAATTCATCAGTGCAAGACTAGATGGGAGGCAGCTAGTCATCACAACCACCTCCAACTCTTGGGCTACTCTTTTACCAACGAATAGCGGAATTGACTGTCACATTATAACGCCACCGCGGCTGAAAGGGCGAACATGTTTAGTGTAATGGGGATTCGAACCGGCGACTGTCAGATTCCTAGTCGAGTACCTTAACCACGTGGCCATGAATTAAGGAACTACAAAAATGTACATTAAATACTACACCCAGAAATCAAATCTTTAAAAGAAATTAGGTAAGCAAAAAGACTTACCATTTTGCAAACGAAGAATAATTACGTAAATAATTTATATTTAAAAATACTCTGTTGATATGTAGCTGTAGTTATATGTATTTGTGTGTTATAAAAAGCCACATCGAGCTATCTGCTGTATCCACCGCGGGGAATCGTAACCCAAATTTTAGCGCTACAAATACGTAGACTTACCGCTGTCTCACCGTGAATTTGTTTATTTGTTTGTGTTATTTTTGTTTATAAAGTTAACACAATGCACTGTCTGTGTCTGCCAATCACGGGTATCGAAATCCGGATTCTAGAGTTGTAAGTCTGCAAACATACCGCTGTGCAATTGAGAGCTCCACCGTGAGACGTGTTGCATACGCTGACAGTTCGAACGAGTTACATTCATATTTTACGTAACAGCATCTCTTCTATACAACTAGTAACTTGCTAATTAATATTCAAATTTTTAAGAGATTGGACAGAAAATAGATAACTTAAATGATGAATCAAAGACAGAGAGAAAAATGACATTAACGGATGCTAATCAGTTTGATAAAAATCAAAGATTAAAAAAATAGAAGTAATAAAACTTTTTAGGTTGTAAATATTCTTAAGGAAATTAAAATATCGATAAATATATGAACACAATTTGAAAGGAAAGGATAAACATAAATATATTTTTGACACTTATGATTCTGGTTTCTAATCAATTTATAAATGTAAAAACATTACTGTAAACAAAAACGTTTCTTTAATAGTTTCTTCGGTATGACTAACGTTAATTTACAGATGATTTAGACAGAATATCAATGATGAAGGGGAAATAGGAAGAAGCTGTCAGATAACATTTGTAGAAAAAGTCCTGGAGGACTAAACTACTTGAAATACTTTTATAATTAGATATTTTAGCAGCAAGTTTGTAACTTTTTCAAAAAAAACTAAAACAGAAGAAATAACATAAACTATATCAGTTTTATTTTATAGTTTCTAGGGGATCCAAAGCGAATTTGAGCTGTAGTTCTGAGTGCATATCTTAACAAACAGACAAAACGACAACTGATTCATGGCATTTGTAAGCAACATTTCGGCTGCATATGCAGTTTGTGGGGATTTGAAATATGTATATATATATATATATATTATATATCTGGTTTCAGAATGTTTCTCTTTTTGTTTAAGTTTGGATGATCCTTTCATTTTGTATTTCGTTTCGTTTAAGCTTAGATGATCCTTACTTTTTTGCTACAGATTATTTTACATAAATGTAATCGCTAACAGGAAGATTTCTTGTTTTTTTTAATTTCTCATAAGGCTACTCGAGGGCTATCTGTGCTAGCTAATAGAAATAATTCTATTATAAAACTTCAAAATTATTGTATTTTCACAGGATTGTTTGGCTTTGAATTTCGCACAAAGCTACACAAGGGTAATTTGCGCTAGCCGTCCCAAATTTAGCAGTGTAAGACTAGATGGAAGGCAGCTAGTCATCACCATCCACCGCCAACTCTTGGGATTGACGGGGATGCGAACCCGCGACCCTCAGATGACGAGTCGCATGTCTTAACACGCTTGGTCATGCCGGGCCACTAACAGGAAGAGCTCTGAAGAAAACAATGTTTGAAGTTGAATATTTTATGAACTGCCGCCTCTCATTGTCTAATAGTGAACAATATTTCGGTCTCTGTCTTAAGACATATAGTCATCACTCCACAAGAAGAAAGAGAAGTGGTCAATTTCGTTTCAGTCTTCACACTAAAAAGAAAGACCTTCATCAGTTCAAAAGGAAGAGAATAGAGATGAATTATATTTCTGTCTCTATGCAAAGTGATTTATTGGTTAAATTGGAATTTCGTGTCAAGCTACACGAGGAATATCTGCGTTAGCCGTCATTAATTTAACAGGATAAGACTAGACTCTTTACCAACGAATAATGGGATTGATCGTCCATTATTAATGCCCTCACAGATGAAAAGACAAGCACGTTTTCAGCACGTTTTGTATGACGAGGAGTTGAACTCGAGACCCTCAGATTACTAGCCGGGCCACTAGGTGATTTAACATTCGATTTTTTAAACTATTTTTACAACTAACATCTAGGATTTTCAATCAAATATGACGATCATTGTTAATCTAAATAACTTGAGAGGTTCATTTGAAATACCTGTAAACAATGTACGTTATATAGTATTAGAATTATTAAAAATTAATATCCTTTTTTGACAAAATATTTGCCCATGTTTTAGTTTTAAAATTAATCTAATAATCGAGCCTTAATATTAAATAATTCGATACAAGAGCAAAAAACAATACCAAATAAATACTGGTAAATGTCTGGTAACAACTAGCTCATCTAAGCATGGTACATTCTGGTGGTAAATGCACTCAAATGTTAATATATTGATCACGAGATCGAATCCCATTACCAAACATTCTTGGTCTTGCAGTTGTGGAAACATTATAATGTAACGATTAATCCCACGATTCGTTGGTAAGAATAGTTCAAGAGTTCGTGGTGGGTGGTGTTGACTAGAGTATCATTTTAAAATTAAAGACGGTTTGCAGAAATAAAGTTGTAGTAACTTTCTGCGAAATTCAACTGAAGAAAAATTAAGAATCTCATAGGGCAATTAAATACTTAAATGAAATAAAATTACACTACATGAAGTTGAGATTGTTTGTTTTTGAATTTCGCGCAAAGCTACTCAAGGGCTATCTGCATTAGCCGTCCCTAATTTAGCAGTATAAGACTAGAGGGAAGGCAGCTTGTCATCACCACTCACCGCCAACTCTTGGGCTACTCTTTTACCAACGAATAATGGAATTGATCTTAACATTATAATGCCCCTACGGCTGAAAAAGCGAGAATGCTTGGTGTGATCGGGATTCGAACTCGTGACCCTCGGATTACGAGTCGAACGCGTTAACACGCTTGGGCATGCCGGGCATCAACAGTTACGAACTTACAGTTTATGGTTATTTAAAACACGTACATACAATTTTGTTGTTTATCTTTTTGCCGTTATAAGTATAAGCACTGTTGAGTATTATAATATATCCCTATTTATAATTTTACGTATTATAATATTGTCTTTGTTATTTTGGATATTAAAGTATATTTTGTTAAAAAGAAGATTGTGTGTGTCATTTTTGTTGGCAAATATCATAAATTTCAAACATACTGACGTTTAATTAACTTTAAACTTAAAATTTCTGTTTTTTTTTAAATGGTAATACGTAACAAAATAAGTCGGAGTCTTGCCCGAAATAAATTATGGTACGTAACATTAGATCACTTATGTATAGAAGCACACTACGCTAATGTCGTTACACTAGCATAAAATGTGAGACAACGATTTATAACCGGAATGAAATGGTTTTATACCTGAATTAAACAGATAAATAAGTTGATTTTATATCTGAAGAAGACAAATAAACAAGGTGATTATTTTTCTGAAGAAGACAGATAAATGATATGTTGAATTATATAGTATGTTCTCCAAAATAAAATAATTTCATTATGCTTGTATTTCATTTTTTGTCATGAAGTGTAATTACGTACAACCCATGTTCTGTCACCAAATACACCATTAAAAACATAGCAACAGAGAAGGTTTTGTGCAATCTGTCACCAGTTAGATGTTCTAGTGCAAATCAAATGTCAAATAATGTATGAATATATTCACTAGTTAACGGTTATCTTAAGCGTTAATGACAATTTCAGGAGCCATAAAGTGTGTTGTACAAGAACTATCCGCGATAGGCCGATCTCATGGTCGGCACAGTTGCAAAACATTTCTATTCTGGACTTTTAGTCGATTTATGTGTTTGACCTCGCCCAAGATCTCATAGATTAATTTATTCTAACCCTGCCTAAAATAATTTCGATTTGAGGGCAGGCTAGCGAAAGGTCTGATGATTAACAAAACTGAATTGGGCATATACCAGCTCCACGCTTGGTATTACTGGTGCATAAAAATACAGCTAATAACAAAGGAAACAAAAGTCTCATGAATTAATTTACGTCAATCCTGCTTGAAATAATTTTAAGTGCCACGGCTGTTGAGGATTGTGTTTTGTTTCCTCTAGGGTCATGTGAACATTTTCTACAGAACAAAGGTTACTGACCTGGGGACAATATGTGAAAAGATCCCCAATGCAATAGCTTCTATGAGGTTTTGCGTGTTAACCACCGTTCTGATGAAAATTTAATGTATATTCGCTATATTAAATGCTAAAAACAGAGTTATACAGAAGACAAATGACGCATGGAGAAAACTGCGAACACGTATCCTTCGTCCACTATAAAACAGTTAGTTACTTACTGTTATTTCTTCATATGCCTTAAATTTACTATACGTCACATAATATTCAAACAGCTTCTATTTTCGTATGAGATCAAACAAAGCTTTCATCAGTCTTATTGTAATATGTCACGTAATATTCAAACGACTTCTATTTTCGTCTGAGGACTAACAAGGCTTACATCAGTCTTCTACAACTTTCTTGAAGAAACAGGAGCCAGTGATGTTCCTCAAGTGCTTTATTGTATTCATGAATTCTAACCTAACCATCATTTAAGAACCTGCCAGCTCCCTTGTGTAATGTAACTGGTAACTCGTGCTTAATTAAGGCATACTTTTTACTGTTAGTAGAAACGAGGACGTAAAGGCCTACTCATGTGCGATAAACGTCCTTAATCTATTATTCAGCGTATTTTATACACTGCATTAACTTCCGTGCTTGATGCTGTTCAAGGCATTTTTGTGTTTGTGTATGAGAGCTTACACTGCACCATCTGCTTGCTCTTGGGGTAACTTATGTTTTCAGTATTTGCAGTAATCTTTCCCTAAGACTTCTGCCTGTATTTTGAGATCACTACTCATGCCGTTAATTTCGCGGATGGTACGTGTGTTAGGCATTAATGCACTTACTGTGATTCAAAATCGCTCGTTCGACCTGTAACCACTTCTCTACAGATTTTTTCTTCACATTAGTGCTAGGTAAAAAGTCAAATATGAAAATTTCTCAACCAAACAGTACAATAGCATTCGATTCTCACATGACTGTTATCTCTTCGATTTGAAGTTAAAAATTTTAATCGATCTGTTGGAACTCAAAAACGTACGTGTTTTACACTAAACAAAAGCAGAGCTGATTGTCAGCCATTTTTGATGTAGTAATATTAAAGATATTTTGTGTATAACACTGCTTCTATCAAGTGTTTTCCCCTGAATTCTGTAAACAACTATTTAAATTTTCAATGTGTAGGCGCATGCGTGTATAAGTAACCATAATGTCGCGTGTGAGCTAGTACGGAAACAATCCTTCCTGTAAAGTGTAAAAACAAACAAACCTAGTTTTAATAAGATAATTTCTTGTGTAAGATATTAAAAAAACACTTAACGCTGTCAGTAAAACAAAAATGTTTGTTGAACTAGATTTAATTAGCTATTACTGCACAAATTCTCGATGTTTTATGAAATGGAAATATACTGACTTTTAAAAGGAAATATATGAACAATTTTATCATATGGGGAGGTTACGTTTCAGTTAACCTCTTAATTAGTATCGCAGATTCTTTTCCAAACAACTCAAGTGGTTGATATTAAAATCCCCTGTGGTTTAGCAGTTAAGCTTGAGAGCTCAAGACACAAGAAATCCGGGTTTGATAACCACAGTGTGGAGAACACCAATACCTGGCTACTGAAAAAAAAATTCTACTTAAGTAGATAAAGACTGATCATAAGAAAGTTCATGTTAACAAGTAGCATGAGATGTGTTCCCTTAATTATAAATTTATAATAGCAATAATAATATTAGTTTATCACTACTTCAGTGGTGTAGTGCATTGGTATATAGTGTAGAATGTGTTTTAAGAAATAAACCCTTAGTGTTTTGTTGTCTACCAATTTATGTATAATAATACACACCCAGCGCCACAGCGGTATGTTTGCGGACTAGCACTGCTAAAAACCGAGTTTTGATACCCGTCGTGGGCAGAGCACATATGGCCCGACATGTCCAGGTGGTTAGGGCGCTCGATTCATAATCTGAGGATTGCGGGTTCGAAACCCCGTCATACTAAATATGCTCTCCCTTTCAACCATGAGGGCGTTATAATGTGACGTAATCTTACTATTCGTTGATAAAAGATTAGCCCAAAAGTTTGCTGTGGGTGGTGATGACTAACTGCCTTCCTTCTTGTCTTACACTTATAACTTAGGGACAGATAGTGCAAATATCCCTCATAAAGTTTTTTTGCAAATTCATAAACCAAAACAAACAAACTAATAACAAAATAAATAAAAACTAGCTGCAACTAATGCAATTGTTATTGTACTTTCCAACAAAGTCGCTGTTTCGAATTTCTGTAGGTATCAATTCATATATCCCCAAATATTATCACTTAGGTATGCAGTTCTGTTGTTAACCAGATCAACCCCATATGGCTACTGATACAAAAGAAGCAAATATAAGAAAAATTAGGAAGGCATGCTCACTTTAATTAATATTAGCTTCTAATTACAGTATACTATATACCTAAATTGAAACTAAAAATCAATCAGATAATCAATGTAGCAAAGCACGTACGTTGGACTAAAGAGTGCAATAGATTTATGGCACACTTTTGTCATTATATAAGAGGTAAGTAAAAATACACCTCATTGGTTCAGAACCCATAAATCTACTTTGGCAAGTGGAGACGTTTCTACCTTATGAAGATTGATTTAATTAACAAAAAATAGCACAACATAGTTTTATAAATTGGTTGAACGTATGATTTTTTACAGTCGCAATATATTTAACTCCTCAAGATGCACTCGCAAACCACAAAAATAAACAACTTCTGGTGTTCGCAAAGTAAACTCTTTACCGTTTTTATCCGAATTCTCTTGCAATACGCTTCGTATTAGTATGTCTACAGTAATTACCTCAATCAAAACATATGTTAAATGGTGACAAACAACTGAAACAAAATAATGTAGTTCTTGTAACAAGGTTCTAAGGAGCTGATCAAACTCAACAAAAAAACGAAAGAAACAATATCTTAAAATGCTCGAATGGTGTGTAATTTAAAAAGCGCCGCCTTTACTTTATTTTACTTTTTAGTTAATAAATACCCGTTTTCTAATTAACCTAAAAATATGTCGAAATTGAAAACAAAATACAAGTTTTATATCGTCGTAGGGACAAGGGTCCCGAATCAATTATTTTTTTATCATTCAAGATATTTTTCACGGTTTGTTATTGTTCATGGTTGGCTGATTATTTTCGTAAAGTATAACAGGCAAATAAAACAATGTTCATATTACTGGATGACATTCAATACATCTTTGAATGGACTCGATGATATCTTGATCTAGCTCAATAAAGCTACTTTACTTACATTTTTGTGTTTTATAACATAATGTGAATATATTAAATTCTTAGAGTGCAATCCATTACACAATACTAGTAGAAATTTGCAGATTTCACTGAAATCTGCGCCCGCATCGCGCTAAACATGCTCGCCCTCCCAGCCTTGGGGGTGTATAATGTGACGGTCAATCGTTGGTAAAAGAGTAGCCCAAGAGTTGGCGGTGGGTGGTGATGACTAGCTGCCTTCCCTCTAGTCTTGCACTGCTAAATTAGGGACGGCTAGCACAGATAGCCCTCGAGTAGCTTTGTGCGAAATTTCAAAACAAACAAACAAACAAAACAAACTTCACTGAAATCTATGAAAGCGAAAAAAGCATCACAAATAAATCATTTTAATAAGTTGTGTCATAGTATTTCCCCTTAAGCTATGTTTTACTGACACACACACACATATATATATCTGATAGTAATTTTGTTACATATCGTTGTTCACTAAAATGATCATTCATAATATGACTAAACCTTAAATTACTTGAAAGTTGGAATTAGATTTTTTAACCTGAATACAACTTATACACACGTGAGCTAAACAGTCAGGTAAGGTCAGAAACCTCCTGGTTGGAAGTATCTTAATGGCCATTATGCTAGACTGCAGGTCCGAGGTGGTTTCCAATCCCTTGTTGAAAAACTACGCTCCGCATTTCGGTATCGGAATGTTGCGTTATAAGATTGGCAGTCAGTTATTAGTATTTTGTTAGATTAACCTAAGATTTGGCTCTGGGTATTGTTGACTAGTTGCTCTTTGTCTCTTTAGTCTAAAATTAGACACGGCTAGGGCTGAAAAACCTTGTGTAGCTTTGTGCAAATATCAGAAACGAATCAACAAAGATCCAATTTAATACGCATTAAATCTCACTTAGTACAGATTTTACATTAAAACTGTGAGTAATGGAGAAAAATGTATCTTGAAAACAGCTGATATTAGTAACATTTCAACTGAAATAGTGATGTCATTACCCGCCTTATGAGCCCAAAGAAACGTAAGTTAAATGTTCATTCTTGCTCTTCTTGCTTCAAAACCATATAAAACCAAAGAAAATTAGTCTCTACAAATATTATATTTTCATAATAACAGTCAGAGTTAAAAGGATTATGTTTTATTAAAGATGGCGTTTCATACAGAATAACTTAGTATATGGTATACGACTGATGTAAATACCATGTCAGCTAAGAGTGGACACCGTAGCCTTTTGGGGATTTCTATAAATTCTGGTGCTTTGTCGGCAGCAACTTTAACAAACAATGTTCACATCAAAATATTGTTATAAAGATATATTCTTTGTCAAAACTTATGAATAGAGTTTTGTGGCCTCAAAATTGATGCTTGTTGTTTATTTTTCATTATTGTTTGTTTGCAACATCGGAGTGAGATATATTTCAATTACAGCAGTTTTTAATTGTTTTACGAAGAAATATAAACCTCTTCAAAGGCCGTTTAATAACAGAAACTAGTATCAGAAAAAATAACACTTCCAATACTTTTTGGTAAAGACAGGAAGTTATTGCTGCCATCTGTATGAATTTTAAATATCTAATTTATGTTTGACTGGATAATATTTTTCAACTGGTTACTTTTCTGTTAGTGCTGCAACAAAAAAGAAATAATATCAAATTAAAACGCTTTTTCAACCAGTCAATAATATTGAGTTAATTATTTTTTATGGTAAAACTTGGAAAAAATATTCGTAAGATCCACAGGTTCTCTTAAGAATGGTTTAGATTAACTGTTATCCTGGTTTTGTTAAATGTAAATTTGTTTGTTTATTTATTAATTTCGCACAAAGCTACACGAGGGCTATCTGCACTAGCCGTTCCTAATTTTGCAATGTAAGATTAGAAGGAAGGCAGCTTGTCATTCCCACCCTTCGCCAACTCATAGTCTATTGTTTTACCAACGAATAATGTAATTGACTGTCACATAATATCTCTCCCACAGCTAAAAGAGCAAAAATGTTTTGTGTCACGGGAATTAAAACCCGCAACCCTTAGGTGACCATTCGAGCGCTATAACCACCTGGCCATGTCATTAAATGTGAATGCTTTCTTTGTATATGTTCGTTTCTTATTGCAAAGCCATATTGTATTATCTACTGTGTCCACCCAGAGGAATCGAACCCCTGATTGAAACGTCGCAAATCCGATAACTTACCGTTATCCAAGTGGTCTTATAACACAAAAAATTGGGTTTCGATACCCAAATAGCTAATTGTGTAGTTTTACCCAAAGCTTTTACTTGTTTACAATTAACATATTATATGTAACTCTAAGTAACAAAATTGTTACTTTTTCTTGTTCCAGTAGGCCTCATGCAGATTTGCACGAAATTCAAAACAAACATTCAAAAGAATTGACGAACCATTAAGCAAGTCTTCTTGTTACCTAAGCGAGTTAAACTCAACCATCTACATAATATATTGCTGTAATGCAACAGAGTGTTGTATCGTATAAAATAAGCATTACTCTTTTCATGATTAGCTATGCCCATTATACTAAGAAGAATCTCGACTCCCATTAGCGAGGAGTAAGAAAATAAAAATGTTCAAGTAATATTTACAAGTTAAATACTTAGCTGGAATATATGTCTGATTATCATAAGTTTTCAATGCATGTATGTTCAGACGTTTTAATTAACTCTGGTTTGTTTTGAATTTCGTGCAAAGCTACACGGGAGATATCTGTGCTAGCCGTCCCTAATTTAGCAGTGTAAGACTAGAGGGAAGACAGCTAGTCATCATCACCCACCGCCAACTCTTGGACTAATCTTTTACCAACGAATAGTGGTATTGACCGTCACATTATAACGCCCATTCTGTTGAAAGGACGAGCATGTTTGGTGTGACGAAGATTCGAACCCGCGACCTTGGATTACGAGTCGAGTGCCTTAACCATCTGGCCATGCCGGGCCACTAAATTAGGGACGGCTAGCGCAGATAACCCTCGTGTAGCTTCACGTAAAATTCAGAACAAGCCAAACCAATCCATCAATGGGTTGAAGCAGATAAATATACGTAAGTGTTTTATAATGCACCAAAATATTCTGTTCCAACCACAAAACACTACTGAAACACTTTCATTTAAGTTCAGTGAATGGTTTGAACTTGGTACGGAATGTACAGAAGGAATATAGTACTTAATTATTGATAAAAGCCGAAACAGTTGCCTGAAATTTCAGAAGCGTCGTCGTAGCTTTGTCGCCAGCCATTTTTATATTAATTTACTTATCATTTTGCTCATTTAATACCATTAATTCTACATTGTAATTTTGTGTGAGAAAATATTGGAAAAAGCAGAAAAAACATGATCTGTAGCTTCACCATTCGGTTGCACGTAACTAAAAATGTTCATTAAATGATTGATGTAACTAACAGCTGGAATATAATCTCTAGTGAGTGAATAATGAATGCTTTGTATTCTTTCCTTCAACAATTCTTTTTTCTTACGGCATCACTCATGACATATCGTCTCGTATTATGGACAATAATTATTTTTACAAAACCTGGTCCCTTATTTTTTCTTTCATGACATGTTTACAGAAATAGATCAAACTAACTGAAATATTCTGCAACATGAAAATAATTTCAATTAATGTAAGAAAATAACGTCCCAAATGTTCCTCTGAGGGTCATTGTGCTCTTTGATAAATACTTTGTTCTTTCAATGGCTTTGTTTGTTTGCTTTTGAATTTCGCGCAAAGCTACACTTGGGTCATCAGCGCTAGCTGTCCCTAATTTAGCAGTGTAAGACTAAAGGGAAAGCAGCTAGTCATCACCACCCACCGCCAACTCTTGGACTACTCTTTTACCAACGAATAGTGGGATTGACCGTAACATTATAATGCCCCTATGGCTGGGAAGGCGAGAATGTTTGGCGCGACGCGGGCGCGAGCCCGCAAATTACGAGACGCGCGCCTTACGCGCTTGGCCATGCCGGACCCCTTTCAATGTCACGTTTCAGAACTTCTTTCTATTGATAGCACCTAGTTTCAATTTCTAATATTTTTTTTAATTCTGTATTCATGCGATCTGTTAATGATAATCTTGTTACAAATGTATTTATGAAAGATATATGGTCTTGTGGTTTCTCAAGGTCCCATAACTTTTCTATGCACTTTTTAATTGTCGTATTGTTTTGTTTGTTTTTGAATTAAGCACAAAGCTACACAATGGGCTATCTGTGCTCTGCCCACCACGGGTATCAAAACCCGGATTTTAGCGTGTAAGTCCGCAGACATACCGCTGAGCCACTGGGGGGCTTTAATTGTCGTAACCAAAAATCATAATAAATTTATTTTTTATCAAATAATTCCCATTCCTGTTTGTTTGTTTGTTTTGGAATTTCACACAAAGCTACTCGAGGGCTATCTGTGCTAGCCGTCCCTAATTTAGCAGTGTAAGACTAGAGGAAAGGCAGCTAGTCATCACCACCCACCGCCAACTCTTGGGCTACTCTTTTACCAACGAAAAGTAGGATTGACCGTCACATTATACACCTCCACGGCTGGGAGGGGGAGCATGTTTGGCGCGACTCGGGCGCGAACCCGCGACCCTCAGATCACAAAGCGCACGCCTTAACGCGCTAGGCCATGCCAGGCCAATTCCCATACCTAACAATACACGCAAATGCTTGTCTCAATTTTCTGTTTGAAGTTAAACACAAAGGAACAAAAGAGGCTACTTGTGTTCTGCTCATTACGGGTATCGAAACCAGGATTCTAGAGTTGTAACTCCTCAAATATATCGCTGTGCCACTGATACCTTTTGGCAATAAAATGTACTTTTACATAAAATTCAAGTTGCCAATTATTCTCTTTTTAACAGGTAGTTCTGAACCATGCACATAAAAACCTTTCTATATGAAAAAAATAATTGTAAAGTTCTATTATTATGATATCTGTTTAGTGAAATATATCTATAAACCACAAAGTTTCACTGTGGTTTGTGCTTGACTGCAACTCATCTTAATAACTGTCACTTGTGTTTTCTGAAGCTAGACCAATATTTTAATTGATTTGGAATTTATAAATCTTATCTAAAGCAACTCCTCATTAAAGTTTGTATTTTCCTCTTTCATCTTCTCTCTGCTTTTTCTTTCTCTTTAAATATACCTAATTTGATTATTTTCAACATCCGTACATATAATAAAACTATGACATTATGAAATACAAGTTAAAAACAATTATATAACGCAATATTCACCAATTAAGGATTAGATTTAAAAACTCACAAACATTAAACCGTCAGCAATATGGCATTTGGTTAGCCACTAATAACACATAAACGTCACCTAAACTCAAACAGAGAAATTTCACTTAGAAAAACATTACATTTATTCCGTCTCTTAAACTACAGGTTTCTTTTTGAGAAATTATTTCTCCGATAAGAGGGGCAAAAACCACCTGTTTCAACCACTCACTATCTGTTTTATGCCCACCATATGTCGCCGCATCACAAAATAATAAATGAAATATGATTTTTAGTTTGTTTGTAATTAAGCATAAAGCTACATAATGCTCTGCATATCACGAGTATCGAAACTCGACTTTTTGCTGGGTAAGTCCGCAGACATATCGCTGTGCCACTGGGGGTCATGATTATTAGTAGTTTATACTGAGAGTAATAGCAATCGCTAATATAAAATCATTCTTTTATTTAAAGACTAAATTATGTCACTATAGATGCTATTACATGATTAATGTACTACAAGCAGTGGCTCATTATTTTAAATTATTTAATTAGTTCGATTTCAATCAATCAGATATTTTATTATTTAGGCATAAAATATAATTACTTTGGTAATTGTTCGTAAACATCTGACCATCACATCGATATGTGCTTATTTAACATCTCATTCCAAAACCACGGGAATTAATACGAAGTTGATCCCCCTTTGCTGCTATAACAGCCTCCACTCTTTTGGAAAGACTGTTAACTAGATTTTGTAACATGGCTCGGGGGATTTGCTCTTATTCAGCAACAAAAGCATTAGTGAGGTCGTGTACTGATGTCGGGCAAAAAAGGCCTGGCTCGCAGTCGGCGTTCCAACTCATCCCAAAGGTGTTCGATGGGATTAAAATCAGGACTTTGTGCGAGCCAGTTAAGTTCTTCCACATCAACCTTGGTAAACCATATCTTAATAGACCTCGCTTTGTGCACGGGGGCATTGTCATGCTGAAACAAAAAAGGGCCTTCCCCTAACTGTTGCAACAAAGTTGGAAGCACACAATTATCTAGGATGTCACAGTAGTGTATCATTAAGACTTCCCTTCATTGGAACTAAAGAGCCCAGCTCAAACCATGAAAAAACAGTCTCAGACCATTTTTCTTCCTCCACAAAACTTTACAGTTGGCAGTACACATTCAGGCAGTAAGCGTTCTCCTGACATCCGCCAAATCTAGATTTCTTCGTCAGACTGCCAGATAGTGAAACGTGATTCATCACTCCAGAGAACGCGTTTCTACTGCTCCGGAGTCCAATGGTGGTGTGTTTTACACCACTCTAGCCTACATTTGGCATTGTGCATAGTGATCTTAGGCTTGTGTGCAACTGCTCGGCCATGGAAACCCATTTCATGAAGCTCCCGATAGACAGTTCTTGTGCTGACGTTGCTTTCAGAGGTAGTTTGGAACTTTGTAGTAAGTGTTGCAACTGTGGATAGACAATTTTTATCCGCTACGTCTTTCTGCACTCAGCGGTCCCGTTTTATGAGCTTGTGTCACCTGTCGCTTCGTGGCTACGCTGTTGCTGCTCCTAAACATTTCCACCTCACAATAACAGCACTTACAGTTGTCCGGAGCAGCTCCAGCAGAGCAGATATTTGACGAACTGAATTGTTGGAAAGGTGGCATTCTGTGACAGTGCCATGTTGAATGTTAGTAAGATCTTCAGTACGACCCATTCTACCGCCAGTGCTGGACTATGGAGATTGCATGGCTGTATGCTTGATTTCATGCATCTGTTAGAAATAGCCGAACCAACTAATTGGAATGGGTGTCCACATACTTTTGGTCATGTAGTGTATATATTCTAAATTAGGCGTAAGCCCATTTTAATGTAAATAGTTAAGAAACTGGATTTTAAATCGTAGTTTTACTGATTTATTTAATGATGGCAGAAAAAAGATCAATCAATAAATTTATTTTTATGTTGTATATAATGTTGTATAGTTATTTTCGTATCGACGTTTCTATAAGTTAAATTTATTTTTAGAAATGCATATAACTTATACTGTTAAATGTGTGCATTACGAAATTCCCTCTTATTCGTTAAAATTGTAAAAGATTCTCGAGTGTAAAAATGAATAATATAAGTGTGTCGAAATTACTAGCTATTGTCAGAATTGTTGTGCAGGCTGAGATTTCTAGAAACTCTCCTATCAAGCCTACAATAGGTATACTATACACTTCGGAAGCTATAACTGTAATTAAAGCTTAATAATCATGAACTCCAGATACTGACCAGGAACATTTATAGATTGTGAATATCACAAACCGATTAACTCCAGCGAATTAATATTGGATGTTATTATTTATACCAAAACATTACATACTTTCATTGATGAAATATTTTACTTGTAATCGGCGTGTACCAGCGAAAAGATAGTTAACTCCCCGTAAAGTCAATTGTACCTATACAAAGTTAGAATTAATTTGCTCAT
Source organism: Carcinoscorpius rotundicauda (assembly GCA_011833715.1). NCBI lineage: Eukaryota > Metazoa > Arthropoda > Merostomata > Xiphosura > Limulidae > Carcinoscorpius > Carcinoscorpius rotundicauda. The sequence goes on along the minus strand of CM022395.1, from coordinate 37,794,864 downwards.
CGTGAATTTTCGATAAGACATCCAGTTTCAGACCGGATATAAGACTCCGCATTGTTTGTAAAACTTTTCTATGTAACTCATCATTTGTAATGACCGTTATTACAAATTCTAATATTTTTTCTATATTGAAGTATGTTTTTATTATAAAAGAAAACTACGTGTATTCATCTTGTTAAAAATATCATAAATTTTATACATAGCGTTATTTAATCAGCTTGTAAATCTAAATTACAATTTAACTCAGTTTCAGACTTCTTCGTTTGTAATGAGCAACAGTGTAATTGTTCAATTTATACTAATTTCTTTGGTTTATTTGTCCATAATTAAGCATGAAGCTACACAACGGGCTATTTGTGCTCTGCACATTCCGGTTTTTAGAGTTTCAGCGAATTAGGAGATTATGACCATTAATTTTCAACCAGTCATTTAGTTACATGCAATTGTTTTTTTGTTTTATCAATCAAACAAATAGCGCTTCATTTTCAATGGTTAAAGCTTTTTTTCATGATTCAAAACGTGCTCGATTACGTGCTTTATTTTTCTATGTAACGAATGTAGTTTGTTTGTTTTGTTTTTTGAATTTCGCACAAAGCTACTCGAGGGTTATCTGTGTTAGCCGTCCCTAATTTAGCGAAACCACAGCCAAGGAAATGAGTTTTAAGAAATCAGCAAAGAAGGAAGGCAGCTAGTCATCACCACCCACCGCCCACTCTTGGGCTACTCTTTTACCAACGAATAGTGGGATTGATCGTCACATTATATCGCCCCCACGGCTGGGAGGGTGAGCATGTTTAGCCGGGCCGTAACGAATGCAGAACAGAGCTTTAAAACTTTGCTCTTTCCATGAAATGTAAAAGTTATCATTTTTGATATACTTTTATTAGACAAATATTCTATTTAAGTAAGAAAAATTATTTAAAAATCACCAGCATTAAGTAAAGGATACGTTTTATTCTCAAGAACAAGATTTCCATCGCTATATTGTTAACTATTTCAAACGAAACTGTAAAATCATACGTATATATTTTTTATACAATTGTGTGCTATCACTCAATGTTTATTTGCGATGTTTGTTTACAATAATTAAAAATTATTATATTGACGACTTCTGTTTTGTTTATATGTATTTAGAGATTGTTTGAAAATGATGTTACCTTACCTTGACCCTCATGTAGAAATAGGGTTAGTTTGGCACAATTCAGAAATTGCATTTTATGCATGTTTCAAGTCTAATTAATAATTACTCTTTATCTCATACTTACTCAGTCTAAAACAGAAAGATAATATTTGTAAGAATAAAACAGATGGAGAGTTATTTTTAAAACAACAATGTTTTAAGATAACAGAAAAATAAGATATTATAAAGGAATAAAAAAAGGGAATATTGGATGTTGTCCAACTGATAATCCAAAGGAAAAATATCATAAAGTTTCGTTGAATCCAAAAACATAAGTTCAAATTACCTTTAAATCGTGGAATGTATATTTGGGTAGCCGTACAAACATTATTAAACCCCTTTAAAAATGTATTAAAAATGAAATATTATTATTGCATTTATGGCAAAGTTAATTTTAACTTACTGTGGAGATGGAAGATGGTAAATAAACAACACCCTATTGTCATCTATTGAGATTAAAGGATTGACTGACGCTTCTATAATGTACTTACTTCTGAAAGTGCGGGAAATATTTTGTGATATTTTACAAATTCGAAATCATCTCGCCAATTTCTAAATCAAGAGTTGTGATACGGAGCCAACTGTGCGCCTTGTATTGTAAATGTGCATATTTTCCAATCCGTCATTCAATGATTATTCAGAAAAATTTGGAAATATCGATTTTAAGATAAGGATTTGTTAAAAGTATTATTTTCCACCTTATTTGCTTTATGGTATAATTTTGTTATATAAGACAAAACATAAATAACTTTTTACTTTCTGTCAAACATATGCTAAAAATTGATATCTAAGTCAATCTCCAATGTCATCTGTTGGAAGTTCTTTCCTATATGGTTGCTTCTTAAAAATGAAGAACAAATCAACCATTAATTCCTGAGATTGTAATCTATTGATATTTAAAACATATCTAAAGGTATTGTGAATAAGAACAATGTTGTATAGCATGAAAAGAAGCCTTCTAAACCCATCATCCTACAACTCACTGTGTACTACATTTAACATATTGTATTATTCACATTTGGGTCATCACTAGATAGATTTATCATTCTATTAAATGGAAGTGCCAGGTCCGGAGGAACAACTTTACTATACCCAAAATGAAATGTAACAAGAAGCTTACGAACAGGAAAACAATGAAAGATATGATAAGTAGCTGAAACAAGGTAGGTGTAAATCTTTAAAGGAAGCTGTACCTATCCAATAAAGACAGTGTGGAATCAAAACTCATCCCAAAAGGTACTAATAAAAGGAAACTGTCATACTTGTCCAAAACATAGCTATAACAACAAAGATTCTAAGAAATAAATATATGTTATTAACCCAAGGAGAATATAAACCAAGGATATGACTCTAAAATCAAAGGAACAACAAAGAGCTAATAGGACATCAGAAAAAAATGAATTATTTGGACTTATGGGTCGAAGCTCAAATAAAAATATTCTATTTACCATAGTTGAGATAAAAATATAATTATTTGAGGAAAATTATCCTCAATTCCATGAATTTATTGATTAAAACTCTTACAGTATGTTGATTGATAGGTGTGAAATTGCCTCCAAAAATGAAGAAAAAAGAGAAAATGAATCAAAAAGCAGGTGGACAGAATCAGTGATGTCGAGAAACCCACTTGTTGAGAATTGTATATGCAAAAACGGCTCGTTTTGGGTTCAGAAAATATTTTAAATAGAAGAGCGAACAACGTTTCGACCTTCTTCGGTCATCGTCAGGTTCACAAAGAAAGAGGTAACTGACCGGAAGCTGACCACATGTTTGGAAGGGGTTGTATAACTGAGTGTCGCAATGTAGAGGGCGCGGTTAGATGTTAGAATATATAATAATCTATAATATTAATATAGGTATAATGGCGTACCTTTATATTGGTTTATTTTGGGTTTAAGTTGTTGTATAAGTAAGGCTTTTTTAATTTTTCGTTTGTTTATGTTTGTTTCTTTATTTAGTATTTTAGTGTTTTCTATGGTTATGTTGTGTCCATTTGACTTGCAGTGTTCGAAAACGTGTGAAGGTGACTTTTTATGTTCTTTGAATCTGGTTTCCATTTTTCACAATTTCACAAACACTTTATTCCTACCTACGTAAAACCGACTCACGCACACCGCAAATATACGGCACTCCCAAACCTCATAAACCAGATTGTCCATTACGACCAATAATGTCAACATATGAATCGTTCAACTACAATCTTGGTAAATACATAGCATGGGCATTCTCCAAATATGCAACATCAGCCAGCTCATTCATCAAAGACTCTTTTAATTTCAAGTCCAATCTAAATCAACTTAATCATAAAGCCTTAATGGCCAGTTTCGATGTTATATCCCTCTTCACAGAAGTTCCAACAACAGAAGCCTGCAAGATAGCCTTAGAACTCTATATTCGAGACCCTAACCCGATTATAGACATTCCCAGTAACCAGTTAGCAACCCTCATAGAATTCACCACAATAAAGACAAACTTCATGTTCAACAACCAAAACTATATACAAACAAATGGCCTAAGCATGGGCAACCCAGTATCGCCAGTTCTAGCCAATATTTTTATGACACAAATTGAAACACAAGGAATTAATACTGCATTACATCCACCACTATACTGGTACAGATATGTAGATGACACGGTTGCGGGATTCGAATCTACAGAACACATACTTAATTTTTTCACTCACATTAACTCTATACATCCCAACGTTAACTTCACATGTGAACAGGAAGAAAGCAATCAAATATCATTTCTTAACCTCAAAATCATAAGAACCGACACACAAAATTCAAAACAGAAATCCACCGAAAAATCACCCATACTGGACGATACATTCCTTGGGACTCAGCACATGAAACAAAACAAAAACTCAACATACTAAGAAACCAGATCAATACAGCCATAAAACTGTGCTCACCAGATAAAATTAACGATGAATTAGATAAAATAAAACAATACTTCATCAACATCAATAAGTTTCCTCCACAAACCGTAGAAAACATTATACGCACACACCTAGACAGAAAGCAAAATCAACCAACAAAAGTGAATATATCTCACGAATCAAAAAATCACGAAACCATATACTGCTGTATACCATATATTCCTGACATCAGCAAACAAATAACCAACATTTGGCAAAAACTAGTAACAAAATATAACATTCCAGTTAACACTAAATTTATTCAAAAACCAGGCACAAAACTAAGGTCTATACTATGTAAGAACTACACTGACAAACACCACACCAACATTATTTATAAAATACAATGTGATAACGGCCACGACTTCTATATAGGAGAAACAAGTAGAAAAATGGAAACCAGATTCAAAGAACATAAAAAGTCACCTTCACACGTTTTCGAACACTGCAAGTCAAATGGACACAACATAACCATAGAAAACACTAAAATACTAAATAAAGAAACAAACATAAACAAACGAAAAATTAAAGAAGCCTTACTTATACAACAACTTAAACCCAAAATAAACCAATATAAAGGTACGCCATTATACCTATATTAATATTATAGATTATTATATATTCTAACATCTAACCGCGCCCTCTACATTGCGACACTCAGTTATACAACCCCTTCCAAACATGTGGTCAGCTTCCGGTCAGTTACCTCTTTCTTTGTGAACCTGACGATGACCGAAGAAGGTCGAAACGTTGTTCGCTCTTCTATTTAAAATATTTTCTGAACCCAAAACGAGCCGTTTTTGCATATAAAATTCAGGTGGACAGAAGTTGCGTTTGTTGTAGGAAATGTCCCAATGGAAGAGCGGAATGTCTGCGGCATTACAAAACTAAAATCCAGGTTTCCATGTCCGTGGTGGGCAAATAACAGGTAGCCCATCGTGTAACTTTGTGCTTAATTCAACAACAGAAATGTAAATTGTGTGCCTGGCATGGCCTAGCGCGTTAAGGCGTGCGGTTCGTAATCTGAGTGTCGCGGGTTCGCGCCCGAGTCGCGCCAAACATGCTCGCCCTCCCAGTCGTAGGGGCGTTAAAATGTTACGGTTAATCCCACTATTCGTTGGTAAAAGAGTAGCCCACGAGTTGGCGGTGGGTCGTGATGACTAGCTGCCTTCCCTCTCGTCTTACACTCCTAAATTAGGGAGGGCTAGCACAGATAACCCTCGAGTAGCTTTGTGCGAAATTCAAAAAACAAATTGTAGAAAATTTTCTTGTGTTACGTGATGTGTGGCTAATGAATGTGAGCAGTAGTGCGAGTATGTTCTTACATCCCTGCAATTGCTTTGAGAGAAGCATAGAGCCTGATAAACTTAATATTTGCTTACAAGAAATGAAACACATAACGACTTTTGTTTGAACAATATGGCAGTTGCATTACTCTTTTAATTAAATTATATCAATCAGAGAGAATTGTAGCTACAATTATAAGAAAATAAATGCAGGAGCCCAATTACTTTTTATATTGGTCACATCCTTTGTGGTTGGCCTGGCATGGCCAAGCGCGTAAGGCGTGCGACTCGTAATCCGAGGGTCGCGCTAAACATGCTCGCCCTCCCAGCCGTGGGGGTGTATAATGTAACGGCCAATCCCACTATTCATTGGTAAAAAAGTAGCCCAAGAGTTGCCGGTGGGTGGTGATGACTAACTGCCTTCCCTCTAGTCTTACACTGCAAAATTAGGGACGGCTAGCACAGATAGCCCTCGAGTAGCTTTGTGCGAAATTCCAAAAAACAAACAAACAAACCTTTGTGGTTGAGCAACTGGATATGAGGTTGTTAAGCTAACTTTAAAAAGCTTCATAGTAAACAATCAAGAAGTCGCTATTTATTACATGACAGTTTAATGCATTAATGGCTGAACTTCAAAAAGTTTGTATCATACCACAAAAAAGTGAATTATTCGTACTAAAATATATTAGCAATAAATCTTTTTCTATTGAATAAGACAGTACAATAAAACACTTTGGTCCGTTCTAAAGATTTGATAGTTGGAAGAGCTTTCGTAAATGTGAAAAATAAAAATGTTATACCTGATTTTATTTAAGAGAGATTAAAATCAATTTATGATAAATTAAAAGACCTTTATTATACTAACACTCACAATAATATATTTCAATAAGATAACATGATAATGTTGAACAATTCTTCTTAGAAAAGAGGACAGACCTCAAACTTAAGATTGTCGTTGGAAGGATCGTGGGTTACACAGTTCCCAAGTGAGAGGATGACCAACTTAATAACTCCATAGAATAATATGAAAATGAATAAGCAACCTGCAGAAAAACCCTGTTGCTATCATTTCCAGAAAGTCAATAATAAAGACACCAATGAACTTATTTGACCACTTTCCTAGTTAGAATTCCCCCAATGGCGGGACGAAAGACTATTTTATTTATATACCATTGATGTCAGAAGAGAAATGACGAAAAATGCTTGGTGAATAGACATTTAGTATAGTTTTCGTTTGTCTTTTCTATGTTTTCAAGTTACTTTACGATCCAAGAAGAGAGCACTTGCATAAGGCATATTTTCAAGGTTTTGATTTATACATTAACTGGAGGATTCATGACTTTAGGATCGAAAAATACAGAAGAGAAGTCATAGAATACTATTAATGTTCAAAAATTGATAAATTAGAGGAGTATGGAAGACAAGAGTAGATTATAAATATGAAAATTAGTGAACCATTGAGTCAGTGTTTTGCTATTAATGGGTGCCCCAGTGGCTCAGCGGTATGTCTGCGGATTTACAACACTAAAATCCGGGTTTCGATACCCGTGGTGGGCAGAGCACAGATAGCCCATTGTGTAGCTTTGTGCTGAGTTAAAAACAACAAAACAACAATGACAGCTTTCAGTGAATTAGTCAGTTGATTCCGGTGAGAAGAGTGCCTGTTATCCAGTGAAGTATTTGAATCAGCAACTCGATTGATTAGACTTGATGTTGTACAAGTAACCATACTTGACAAATCAGTCTTCTTTTTGGGTAGGCTTTGCTTTCAGTTGTGGTTGGTTGCACAATTGAGTAGAATCATTTCGTGCTCCTAAATGAATAATCACTCCTTAGTAACTTATATACACCTTCTTGAGACCACTCTGTTTGTCTGTCTCTACAAATATTGTATAGTATTTTTTAGTTTGTGAGGATAATGCTCGTGAGCAACGACTTATATGGGGAGGCTAAGACTCTTAAATAGGCCGCTCCTGCATGTAACTTTACATTTTCGTTATATTGTTACGTGAACCAGACACCGAATTATTTTCACCAAATAATTTTTAAGAAATTTGTCAACAAAAGAGCGACGTTGCAACCAAATGATATTTTCTTGTTTCAATGACTTTGTTAAAAGTTATTTAACTTTTTTATATATTTTATTGATAGCGTAATAAAGTGAAATACACTATCAAATGTTGTTAAAAGTTATTGTTCATGTAAGTTTATTTTGAAATTTCGCACAAAGCTACTCGAGGGCTATCTGTGCTAGTTCATGTAAGAAAAGGATTTGTTCTTTTGGTTGATCTGGCTCCACTACCTTAGAAAGGACGTTGAATTGTTGAAAAGGATTCGGAGGAGGGATATTAGAGTAATATCTGAGATAAAAATGTTATCAAGTGAAAATATATATTTTCGGAAATGCATTGCTATGTCCCTTAACAATATTGTTTTTAACATTCCTTGCCAATAAAAAACACAAAAAACTCCCTGGCGTGAAGCTGGAGAACTAGAAGATCCTTAATCGTTTGGTAAGTTATTCGAAGTGAAAGTAAGAAAATTTGTTGGTATAGTTAATCCGTAAAATTCAAGTTTTAAATATGGCTCTGGGGAAGGTAATTGTTCATGCTGGTGCACCTGAAGTCGAAGAAGAGGAAGAAGAGCTTGTTGACCCTCATGATACATTAAAAGCTGAATGTGCTGAAGAATCGAAATGTACTGCCCTTCAAGCAAGGTTGGATGAGTGTAATAGAAGAGTGAACAACACTGAGGGCCCCGAAGAAAATTGTACAGAAGAACTATTCGATTTTTTGCATTGTGTTGACCATTGTGTTTCACACTCACTTTTCAAGCAGTTAAAATAAGAAATATTTTATTAGATTACATGATTACATTATTGTAGAAAAGGTTCGTATTCTTAGAAGTAGGAAGTTAAAGTATGTTGTATAACTTATAAGTAATTTAAGTTGTAAAGTTAGTAAATTTATACTCGCAGGTACATACTGACAATGGACATCTAAATAATACTATTACTAATAATTCACATTACCTCAGTGTATATGTATAAATATATATAAATAGTTGGGATTCTTAAGAAGGGCATTTCTTTGTTGGAAACGGTTCACAGCAGGACTATTAGGATAATAACTTGGATATAAATGTCATACAAGAACAGGTTAAGAGTTCTGAAAATGTTTACTTTTGGAAAGTGTGCAGGGGAATCTGATTAAGGTTTTTAAGTTTGTTAACACTTTGTTGTTTGTGTAAACCTGTCTGCCACCACATGCACAAAGATTTACAAATTTTTACAGTGGGACATTCAGAAGGTTGCATGCAAAATGCTTGCATGACATAATGCCAGGTGCAGTTACCTGTTCAACCATCATATGATTTTCATCGCAGTTGAAGTGTTAAAAGGATTAATAGTATTGATATACCATATTTTTTGGTATATAATGGAGGAAATGGTTGGAAAAGAAAATGCACATACAAATTTTGGCAGGGTAGGAGTCAGAGTTGGCTCACAGTTTTATTTTTCTAGTATGGTTGTGGACCTGTAGAATGTATTGCCTTAAGATGTGGCAACTGTAGTAAATATTTGGGAGTTTAAGGAAAAACCAGATAAATATTTCAGTTATAATGGCTGACTTTGAGATTTTTTTAAAATTTAGTTTAATGGTTGGCACACCCTTGATGATCTAACAAGCTTCTTATTGTCCTTGGGTGTTGTATATATTTTGATTACTACTGATGAGTATTATCATTGTTACATGCCTTAGGCATTAATATAACAACAGAATTTAATTTTATTTTCTTTGTAACATAAAGTCCATTTTTGCTGTATTAACACTATTCCACATTTTGTACATGTAACAAGTATAAAGTAAATAGTTTAAACCATCAACAGCCACAATTCAAAAATCATAGAATCACTTGCATTACCTCTCTTTCTCGTGTCACTGTGGGCTGCTCTTTTTATTGAAATTGTCCTTATGTTACTTTTGATCCTTGCAAATTTTATCTTTTTTTTTTTTAAATCTCTGCTAGTATTTACATTTAGAGTTGTCAAATTTCACTTTTAATTCCCGGTTTGTTTTACTCTGTGATGACAAAAAAATCCACTTGAAGTAAAAATGTATTCTCAAGACAGCTGGTATGGATACTAGCACTTAAGTTAAAATAAAGGTCAAAGCTTTATTTTAATTAAAGTGCTAATATTCATACCAACTGTCTTGAGAATACAATTTGTGTAGCTGTTTCTCTTCTATTTTGTCACTATCCAGATTTCCATTTTGGAGGAGATGGAGGTTTTAGTTCAAAGTAACAAGTTTGTCTGTTTACTGCATTCATTTTTGTTTTTATGTAACTGAATACCTTGCATTTGTGTTCTATAATGGTCAGAATGGGATTATGTACTTGGGACTCTAATTCTTATAGTTTAATTTGTACAGTTTCGGATTCGCAATACTAATATGAGCCACAGGCATATTTCATAATACCCTAATGTTTGTAATGTACATTTAGTGCTTTTTAAACTTTTTTAATGCTATTCATCATTCAGTCATTATCACAACATTTCATTAACTTCTATATGAATTTTTTATGTTCCATTTTTCCTTTCTCTATACATACAGTTAGAACTGAAATGTCATCCTGTCTTTCCTAACCAAATTTCCTAATAATGAGTATAATGAGTTGCTTTTTTAAGTATTTCCTTTATGTAATCTTGCTCTACAATTCCTTTAGTCTTATACAGTACTGCAATTTTTTGTAAATTCAGTGTTTGTGCACAATGAAATTAATAAATCAAATTAGAATAAAACATTTCTTTCTCTCTCTAAAATAATAACCTTCTGATAAAAATGTTTAAAAAAATTTTCCTTTGTTACTAAGACACTAGTTGTGGTTTTAAGTATTTCTATTAATATTATCTGAAATGGATGTAGAATGTTGAGAAAAATTGTATTATCTAAGGTATGTAGTGCTGAAAAAGTACACTTTCTTCATTCCTATCCCACAAAACACAAAAAATATAACTTAAGAGTTTTGCTTTTCTTTAACAGTGAACACAATTAATATAATGTTATTGGAAATTTAGTTTTCTGAAAATGGTATACATTTCTCATCTAAACTCGTGTATGTGTTCACTTATTGTATTGTTTTTAACATTTAGTAATTAGGATTTTACAGTGCAACATGTAGAATACCCCATGTGTGAACTAATTAAAACGAATAATTGGTATTAATTCTACTGTGAATTAAAATATTATTTAATACATATACACAGATGTGTGTGTATATATTATATACTTCCAGCTAAATTTTATTATGTTAACTTGTATATTCTTATAATAGTAGTCACACTTTTATTGTATTATTAATGTAGAGAAAAGTGATATAATTATTTAATTACACTAATTGAACAATTTGTAACTGTCTGTGATTGAGAGTTTATGAATTAAAAGGATATGTTTATCTCAGCATGTAGTTTTGGTTATAGGTTTAAGAATGTGTATTTTTCAGTATTGGTGTGTGTGTGTGTGTTAGACAACATGCTTATACAGTTTAGTATTTTCAAGAATTTATGTGCCTTCCTAGAAATGTACCTGGGGTGTTTTTGTAGCAATAGAACATATGATGTGAAAAAGCCTTACTTTTTCAAATATCCAACAATAATTGTAAAACTTGTGCTACAAAACAGATCTTGTTGGTCTGTGCATTGGCTGATATGAGTTTCGTATCTCTGTTGCAATATTTTGTAGTGAAAATGCCCATGTTGGATGATTATATTAGATAATAACATTAACTTAAGTATAGTTAAATGAAAAACATATTAATGTTAAAGATGTACTGGCATAATATGTCAAATGCATCTAATGAAATGAGATATTTGTGTGTTTTTAGAAAAAGAGAAAACAGCCTAACAGAGTTTAAATCACTTTTATACAGAATTTGTTTCTAGGGTTAAATACGATAAAAAACATTTTCTAAGGAGATTGTAATGAGATAAATATTCTTTAACTGCAGTATAGAAAGGTACACCGATAAAGTAAGTTTATAAGGAAAATAGGAAAAACATTTTGATATGTAATGCTAAAACAGTTTATGTATATAAGTATCTTGATGTAAATAACTGTGGAAATAAGAGTCACAGAGAAAGTTATAAAAACTAGATAGTGAATTTATTAATGGTGCAAAACATTGTCACAGAAAAACAGAAAAGCACATATATTGCACAATCCACAAATTTTTGTATATTCAGTTAGCTTTATACAGATTAATACATCTTGTTTTCATGCTACTATACAATTTACTGATGTGTTACTTTGGAATATTGTAGAAATGTCCTGTATTACTCTCCATAATTCAGACAAGTTTGTAGGTCACCTTTTGACCTTCTCAGTTTTTACAAGTCAGTCCAGTCCATACACACTCAAAAATGTTCTATTTGGATTTTGTGTAAGTCAAGCCATAATTGTAAGTGTTCTATTACCTTTTTCTTTTCAAGGTATTGTTTGTTTATGTTTGCAGTATGCTTGGGAGCATTGCATTGTTAGAAGATTAATCAGTTCCCAATGAGTCATGTTCTTAAGAGAATGATGTAATTGATTACATCTCTGTACCTATCAGCATTTAAGGTGCCATCAGTTACATGTAGATTACAGAACCATTGGCAAAGTTGCAAGTTGCTGGATTGAAATTTAGACTGATTCCACACCCTAGATGTTGACATTGATTATAATACAATTCTCCTCTCTGACCCCCTCAGTGTGGATTCCTGTACATGGTGAGGGGATCTCACAGAGAAGGTTCTGTTCTTTCAAGTTACCTCCTCTGGGATCTAAACATCCACCCACATGTTTGCTGTTTGTGACAACCCATGAAGGGGAGGAGAGGATCCTGGTGGTTGAGTGGTCCAACCCTAACACACCACTATGGCCTTGAATTCCTGTAGATGGGCAGCCATAGATATTCCAAACTTTCAAACTGCATCACTTTCCAGTGGGCCTGTGCACATTCTAGGTGGGTAAGATGTCAAAGCCAGAGGGAATCTTTAATTAAGTTCACAACTGGCATATCTTCTACCACCAGTTCCAAGGTCATATGGGACAGGATTCGAAAGATCAGTGGGCACTACATTTCTGTCCCTTTCTTGATCTTTCTGATGGTCAAGAAGTAGCTGATGTTCGGAGCTTCACTGATACTCTAGGTGAAAACTTTTGCTGGGTATCTAGCACTTCTACTTGTTCCTCCACTTTCATGGCCATCATGGCAAAGCATTCACCTCTTCCCTTTGAACTATCTCTTTGACTATAATTGTTCTTTACACTGGTGGGACTGAAACTGGCCCTTCATAGGTCTGACTGTATATCTGTTGGACCAGATGATGTACACTCTGAAATACTGCACCATCTATCTTCTGCTTCTCTTGTTATTCTTCTAATTGTTTTTAACTGGATCTGTCAGGAGAATTTTTGCTAATGCTTGGCACCAAATTATTATCTTACCTTTCTCTAAGCCTGGGAAAGATCCCAAGATTCCTTTAAACTACTGTTCAATTGCTTTGATGATCTGTCTTTGTAAGACCTGAGAGAGGATGGTTAATGTTCATCTTGTTTGGTTCCTCGAATGAAACAACCTCCTCTTGCCTACTCATGGACCACTTAATTGGACTTGAAACGTCAATCAGAGAAGCCTTTCTCAAACAACATCTTGTATCAATATATTTTGACATTGAGAAGGCTTATGAAACAACATGGAGGTATGGCATTTTGCCAGACCTCCATGAATGTGGGTTATGTGGCCATTTATTCATTTTTATTGAAAAAATTTTAACGGGTAGGAGATTTCAAGTGTGTGTGGGTTTGACACTTTCCTGTTCTTTTCTACAGAAACTTGGGGTTTCTCAGGGCTGTGTTTTACATGTCACACTTTTCAGTATAAAGATTAATGCCATCACTGAACAACTCCCTTTCACTGTTGCAAATGGGCTCTATGTCGATGACTTTCACATTTCGTGCCAGTCGTCAAACATGAGATATATTGAATGGCAACTACAAACTGCTCTTGATTATGTACTGAAGTGGACCACGGCAGATGGCTTTAATTTCTTTTTCTCTGAAACTGTTTGCATGCACTTTTGCTGCAAACGGGATATTCACCCTAATCCTGAACTCCATATCAGTGAAGTTTTGCTGCCTGTGGTCCCTGAGACTAAGTTCTTACGGCTTATCTTTGACTGTAAGCTGACTTTTATACCACACTTAAAGCAACTATGGGTCAAATGCACAAGAGCACTGAACATCCTCTGTGTCCTCTCTACCACCAGTTGGGGAGTGGATCATTGTTCTCTGTTAAAGATATAATGTACTCTTATTCAATCGAAACTCAACTATGGATCACTGGTCTATGCCTCTGCTAGATCTTCAGCCTTAAAGATGCTGGACCCCATTCATCATCAAGGACTTCGACTCTGCACTGGGGCTTTCCACATCTTTCCAGTTCAGAGCTTATACATAGAATCTCATGAACCTTCTCTGCACCTTTGTCATTTGCAACTGTCTTTACTATATTCTTAGAAACTTAATTCCTTACCAAAGCATCCCACCTGGGGTTGTATTTTCCTTCTTTGGTGAGCCACACTTTTTTAGAACAGATGTTCTGCCATTGCTTCTTTTGGCCTTCGTGCCCAGGTGCAATTGGATGAATTGGGTCTGTCCTTGGATTACACTGCAGAATCCACTGGTCAGCCCATTCCACCATGGCTTATTACAGTCCCCAAATGTGACCTTTCTTTAAGTCATCTGAGAAAGGCAGATACTCCCGATTGGAAGTACTGTCTTTTATTTACTGAACATATTTTGAACAATCTTTTCATTCCAATTTATATGGATGGTTCCAAATCAGGTGAGTCTGTGGATTCTGTTGTGGTTCGGTAGTTGCCCACAAAATTCCCTCTACAGCTTCTGTGTTCACTGCTGAACTGTACGCCATTTTTCTTGCCCTGGATCATATTGAAGCTAAGCATTACTCCAACTGCACTATTTATACTGACCCACTCAGTTCTCTACTGGTCCCGGAATCGCTTCACGTTAGTTCACTCCCTGCTCTCGCTGATATTCAAAACTGACTGGCCCATTTCTCATTAACATCTACTTCTTTCCAGTTTTTCTAGATACCAGGCCACATTGGTATTTGCAGGAACCAGCTTACAGATAAGGCAGCTAAATCTATCTGCTCTGGCACTATCACCACTGTGCCTATTTCATACATGGACTATGGTCCTGTATTCAAGGCTTAGATCTGTGCCACCTGGCAGTCGACTTGGAGTAAGCAACGCAACAACAAGCTCTTCCATATAAAACCCTATATTGGACTTTGGCCATCTAGCTTCCGTAAGGATCAGAAGGAGGAAGTTGTTCTGACTAGACTACACATTGGTCACAGTTTTTTAACTCATCGTTTTCTTTTTTCTGGAACTGTTGCACCAGTGTGTAGTTTGTGTAACACTCAGATCACTGTAAGCCACATTTTACTTTCTTGCCATCGTTACAACTCTCAACAACAGCACTATTTTAAACATGTTTTGTCCCTAGGTTTTTCCATGACATTAGACAGTGTTATTGGGGACAGTGACACTGTCCACCTTGATAAAGTTTTTAGTTTTTTAATGGCCATTAATGTTTTTAATGTCATTTAAGTGTTTTATAGATATTCATTAAATCTTTTTTTATAGTGGTTTTATTTTAAGAGTCACAATCTCTCTTGTTTGATTTTAAGTTGGAAAATGGCCATAACATTAAATAACTTAAGACCAGGACTGGAAAGGCCAACTTCAGGTGGCTAATGCTACTGTTTGGTCTATCCATTTGAACTTCCTGTTAGTTGTCCTGGCGAGTTATTATTACAATTTTGCTGCATGTCTTTTAACACTTTTATTTCTTTACTTCAGTGATGTCAAGAAACTCACTTGTTGAGAATTTTATATGCAAAAACGACTCGTTTTGGTTGAGAAAATATTTTACATAGAAGAGCGAACAAAGTTTCGACCTTCTTCGGTCATCATCAGGTTCAACCTGAATTTTACATTTACTTTTTTTTACCTTTTTACTGGACATTTGGAAAGTTATTATTACAATTTTGCTACATGTCTTTTAAAATTGTTATTACTTTATCTTTTGATAATGGCCATAATGACATAACCCAGAACCAGGACTGGAAAGGCCAACTTCAGGTGATTGATGGTGGTTTTTGTACTTACCTGTTACTCTTTCTGGTGGGTTATGATAATTACCAATATGCTACAGAAAGTCCTTTACAACTTCTCTTACTCTGGTTTCTCTCTTAACATTGTAGACTAGATATCAACATTGGTTTTGTGCAATTTATGTTTTTCAATGTTGTTTTGTTTTACCTTCATTTCCTTTTATGAATTTTACTGCATTTACTTTTTTTTTTTTTTACCTTTTTACCAGTCGTTTAGTGCAGATAGCCTAGCTGCTTTGTGCCATAAAACACTAAATCAATCAACCAACCAGTCCTCTGACAGCAGAAATCTCATTTATTATTGACAAGTAGTTGAACTGGAATTAGTTTGTAGATTTTGTAGTTCTATTCCTATTTCAATTTTTTAGTTTAGCTACAAATTCTCACCAGTAGTTGTTGGATAGCTATTTGTCCAATAAGACCACTTTGTGCTAGTGTGGATTTTCCCATTTCAATATATTATTCTTTTGGAGGTAGCATACAAATCTGTATTTACAGAAATATTGGCAAAATCTACACTTGACCAAAATCTGTTTCTTGAAGAATGCACTTTGAAGTAACTTTGTTTTTGAAGAAATCTGGTTTTCACCATCTGTTTTTAACAATGTGAGTTTGAAGAACCCTCTTTAGAGTTTTACATATACCTTCTGTAACATAAAATAGTGGCATGCTTGTTTGCATGGAGTATTCTTGACTAACCAGAACTTTACTACATGTTTTTCATGCAGTATTTCAGTCCTAGGAGCCATGACTACATACACATTTTAACTGTTACTACTACCAGGAAGTGCATGATTGTGTACTTTTGTTGGCTGTATATTGGTGCAGTATTTTTTGACTGATATATTAGACGTTTGTAAAAAGTTTACATAATCACTCTTTTGAGGTCCAAATCCCATCACAAAAAATTAATTTAAAAATATTTTAATAACAGTAAATTATTTTGAAAACTGAAAACACATTCAAAATATTTTCAGATACTGATCAATAAACAAACTGAATATTACAACTTGTTTCTTTTTTACCACCCAAACTGAGTGGAGCAGCTTAAGAAAAACTAACTGAATATTGCTGCAGTAAATTTGACATTTATGTTCAAAACAATATATTTAGTAATATCTTCCTCATCACTACCTTTACATGTGAACTGAATTACAGAGTGTTCTTTGCACCCTTCTTGTGCATGCTGTATGTTGTTTTATTCTTTCCATTTTTGGACCTTTTATAGTAATGGCACTGACCTTTCATGATTTCAGTGTGTGTGTGTTGAGATGCTGAAGGGGTAAATCTGTCTATGCTATCTTTGACACTAACATGATCTAACATGAAATATGTGTCTCTTAATTGTTTCATATACATCCCTCAAAGACATTAAACATGGGGTAAGCAGAGCTGCATGTCAAAGAACCAAGTCAGTGTCTAAACATGATGCCCTCTGTAGAGAGTATCAGGAAGCTACCAAAAACAACAAGGATGAAATTATTTCAACATATCAGCAGAGATATTTGAAAATATTTTGTGTCTATAAAAACTGGGGTACACTTACACAGGTTTAACAGTGTAACTATCAAAAAGTGATCGAATTTTTGTTTTTTCATGATCTTATTTGCTTTTGTTACAGCTATTTTTTCACACCATTCTTGTAATCATAACACTGGGGAACACGTATTTTGTTGCATTTAAAAAAAGACCTTTCTATAGTCAATTTGAGTGTGTTGATTTCAAATCTGAAGTCGGTTTTTGTCTGCGAGCTACAGATTTTATGCAATTTCTTTCCAATGTCTTTATCGTCCAATGAAGGCAAGCCTTTGAAAACTGGAACAGGAACTTCTTCAGAGTGCGGAGCAGGCCGAATAGCTAAGGGAACGTTCGGATACATAATCTTATGTCGGTTCTTCTTCCCAACACCCGTTGTGTTTACCATGCAGAAATAACAGTCAGTTACATGGTTGGTGGGTTCGTGCCAAATCATTGGAACACCAAAAGGCAGACCATTGCATTTTCCTTTGATCCAGTCTCGAAGCATTTCCTCACAATTGTGGCACACAACATGAGGAGCCAATTGCTTGTCTTGATCACCAAGATGAACTTCAAAATATGCCTTGTAGGCACGCACGAACGAGGATATGTTACGTCTCTGACGATTGAGTGTGTAGCATCCACATATGTAGCAGAAGGCATCAGGCTTGTTTCTGCAGTGATATCTGTTTTTGGAAGCCATGTTTGATCTGAAACAAAAGAAGAATGATCAAAATATTAGAAGCTATCTATATATATGGACGTGAAAATGCTTATACATGGTTTATGCAAGTTCAAATTTGTACAATTTCATTAACCTCAAATTGCATACAAACTAGAGCTTGTAGAGAAAAACTAATTTCAGATTTGAAATCAGTGCCTAAAACTCCTTCAGAATCAGTTAAAATATCCAATGCAACTCAAAGTTACTGAAAAAGTGTTCCCCAGTGTAATTAATACAATGTGTATGTTTTATTTTTTTAAATTATAGATTATTAAACCTGTAATAAAAATAGTTTTTTTATAGTTTTGCTGTTCTTTATAATTTTTTAACATCTTATTTTTCCTTCCAGGTTTTTCACCTGTTCAAAGTAATCAAGACTGGAAGAGAGAAGAAAGTTATGATTAGGCCATAATTAAGACTAGGCCATACATAAAGACTATGTACTGTACTTAGAATATTCAGTATTAGTTCCAATAAATGCTGTTGTCAGCATGAATTTCTGTTATATACTTATAATTTCTCTTTATACACCTCACAAGTGTATAGATTAGTTAAATATTACAAATGTCAAAAATAAAGTTTTGTTCATTTTCAGAAGATTAGATCTAGTTTCTTGTGATTAACTGACAAATGTAGCTGGAAGTAACGGAAATTCTATGTGTAAATTATTCTTCAGTAACCTACAGTAGCTTAAAAGAACACTTATTTACTGATGCATACTGTAGACCTGAAATAGTTGGAGTACTGTGCATGAGAATGTGTCAGACTAGGTGAATGTGTATTATTTACAGCAACAATTTCACCTAGACAATTTGATTGTGAGAATCCATGTGCAAAAAGAGAATGATACATACAGGTATGAAGCAAACTTGATATAATTGTCAAGCACCCATTATTTTGAATCCAATAATTATTAATTTTTAGTGTTATACAATAATTATAATATCAAATTAATAAGACTTAATAATTTCAAAAGAAGAAAAAGATAAACAAGGTTAGAAATTTCACAGACCTGTAGCAGCCTAGGTTGAAAGGTTATATGACTAAAATTTAAACTACTGCATAAAGTTAAGTGGTATGGAAGCATAATTTATAGGATTATAAGATTATTAAACGTTTCTTTTTCATGTCTGTAATTTTGTTGAAAGATTTGTGAATGCACATTATTATTGTGCATGTGTCATAAATAGTGTTTGTTCAGTAATGACTATTGTTACTGGAAATTCATGCTTTATGATGATGGTTTCAATTAGAAACATACCTGTTATCTTTTTCCACTGAATTCTTTCAGGACTGGTGGCTAATTGGTTTGTTTCAATGGGAAACTGTATGACTTACTGAATGAAGAAATAATTATAGTTAAATATACGACTCATGTGTACAAAAGGTTGTAGCAGATATATAAAATACTCTGACCTTATCTTAAAGAACATCTGAAACTAAAACCATATCATATGATTCCCAGGGTTCCAGGAAAAGGACAGAGTTATGTAATTCTACTCCTTTTGATTTGAAGAACTTAAATTTGATTTTAGTAAAACTGAGGAAATAAAAATCACGGTAGTTACTGATTACCAAGATAATCTGAGAATCATAGGTTTGAATCCCTGTCACACCAAACATGCTCACCCTTTCAGCTGTGGGGACATTATAATGTGATGGTCAATCCCATTATTAGTTGGTAAAAGTGTAGCCCAAGAGTTGGCTGTGAGTGGTGATGACTAGCTGTCTTCCCTCCAGTCTTACACTGCTAAATTCAAGGCAGTTAGCACAGATAGATAGCCTTTGTGCGGTTTTGTGCAAAATTCAAAAACAAACAATACAAAGACAATAAAAGAAAGAAAAGAGACATTTAACACACATACATTGTCAATTTGTAACTGAATAATAAACTTTGTAATTTTAAAGTTTCTGATCATAAAGCAGAGTAGTTGTTAACAAAGGAAGGAGAAGAATTACAATTTGATATAATACTAACTCAATGAAGACCTAAACAATGATTAAAATTATACAAAAAACATTGACTACAAATGAAACCCTTTTACAGCTGATAAAAATCAAAATAGAGCATAATTCTACATTACCCAAAAACTTATCAATGTGACACATTTAGTAAAAGGAAATGGTGTAGCATGAAACAACCCCTCAACAAATTTCTAATTACAACATGTATTATATTGCAAAAGAATACCTATTACACAAGATAGTACAAAGAATAAGAAATTTCTTTAAGGTTAAATATGTAAATATAAGTTTCTCAACAATATAAAATAAAATAGACCCTTGGCATAATGCATGTATATTCATAATCATATGTTGTTGTTTTGAATTAAGCACAAAGCTACACAATGGGCTATCTGTGCTCTGCCCTCCAAGGGTATTGAAACCCGGATTTTAGCGTGTAAGTCCGCAGACATACCACTGAGCCACTGGGGGGGCATAATAATATGAATAAAAAACAAAACATAATTACACTCGTATGTAACAAAATAAAAAATTTAAAAGTGAAATGAATAGGTTACATATGAAAATAGAATAAAAAATGCAGAGGTACATAGAATTAACAAATCTGTATATTCAACTTTAAAAAAATTACAAAATTCACATTTACCCAATCAAGAAGGTTAGATTTTCCTCAACCCAAAGAAAAGATCCTAATGGCAGTGAGCCCTCGTATACTGTTGTGGCTGTTTTCAGAGCCTCTTAATGTGGCAGGGCTAGACTGCCATTGAGATAAAGGCCTCTTTCTTCATCTTGTTTATTGCTGTCATTATGTTATTTAGCTGGCTGTTGAGGTAGAAGCCAACTTGTTGATTGGCAGTGGTGGTGGTGTGATGGGAAACAAGGTCCTAACAGCCGAACAGATCATAATTTCAAAGTACTGTGAATAGTCAATATGGTGGAAGGCTTAGTCCTGGAGCACAAGTTGTTAAAACCTTTCCAGAGCTTGGTTGACCCCCAAGAGGACTTGAGCTCTATAAATATTTCATTTGGTATTTAATGGCCCTACTGGTGGGAGGTACACAACTTGTACTTGGTGAACAGGTTACCTCAATAATAGATTCTGATGCTTCTAGGAAGGACAAGCCAACTTCTGCATCATACTTAATATTGATGAAGCCATCTGTCACTGAGACACTTTGAAATTTAACTCGCTTGTTGCCAGAATTTTCAATTAATGCTTTGCTTTGAGGGCTGATATGGCTATTTTTTTTCCACAGAAGATTTCAATGCTATCCCATCAGCCAACTTGGTAAAGTTTTTGACATCCATTGCATCATTCATGGTATCAACTGGACTTAAAGTCAGGCCAGATCTGGAAACCATAGGTTTGGCCACAACATCCAAATACTCAATGAAGAGGAAGTCCTTGGCATATTGGCTCTTAGCATAATTTTTTTTTTATTATGTTGCATTAAAAGGTTTTTAAGCACAGAACAAAAATCACAGCTGGTCAGTTGAAGAGAATAGATGGCAAGAAGGGTTAAATAACAAAAAATGAAGAGATTAGAATATGAGGGTAGATCAATTTCTATTGCTCAGCAGTTCAACCAAACGTGTAGGGTATAACATTGTAACAATTTATAACAACACTATACTATGATATATTTAGAGGCTTATGTGTACTCATGCATATATCACCTGCAGACATCTTGGTCAAAAGTTATTTAGTCTCCCATTGACCAACATATTGTTGAGTTATTCTACATCATTATTGCCCTAACAACAGCGTACTCATACACTTAGATTTGCATTCTCCGCAGTACTGTTATTGTTGTGTGAATAAAGCCCAGATTAAGGAAGAAATAAATCGAGATTGAGGATGTAGACCCTGGGTCTTACGAATGATAACTGACACAGACTACCCATTGTACAAGTGCATAACTAATTTTCGATCATTGTCTTTTCTTTTAAAATTAATTTCTGATAAAACTTTAGTGCATAACTTTTGACATTCATAAAATTAATAATCACAAGGAGAAATAATTTAACTGAAACTTTTCAGCTGGAATTGCCGTCATCTATGGTTAATATTCATGTCACTGCTAAAGTATATATACAGTGCTGGCCAAAATCTTAAGGCTAATGAACATAAAAAATATGCATTTTGCGTTGTCAGAATCAATTACTTAATTGTCAATCAGTGATGTCGAGAAACCCACTTGTTGAGAATTTTATATGCAAAAAACGGCTCTTTTGGGCACAGAAAACACTTCAAATAGAAGAGCGAACAACGTTTCGACCTTCTAAAAAACAACCTTACAAAAAGAGACATTAATTCCATTAAAAACCTAAAACAAGACAGAAACATAAAAATTCTAAAAGCAGATAAAGGTAACGCTATAGTAATAATGAACACGAATGAATACATACAAAAAATGAATAACATCCTATCAGACACGAACAAATTTAAACCAATACACACAAATCCAACAAAGACACATGAGACGCAACTAAACAAATTACTACTACAAATGAAAAAAGCCAACACAATTTCACAAACACTTTATTCCTACCTACGTAAAACCGACTCACGCACACCGCAAATATACGGCACTCCCAAACCTCATAAACCAGATTGTCCATTACGACCAATAATGTCAACATATGAATCGTTCAACTACAATCTTGGTAAATACATAGCATGGGCATTCTCCAAATATGCAACATCAGCCAGCTCATTCATCAAAGACTCTTTTAATTTCAAGTCCAATCTAAATCAACTTAATCATAAAGCCTTAATGGCCAGTTTCGATGTTATATCCCTCTTCACAGAAGTTCCAACAACAGAAGCCTGCAAGATAGCCTTAGAACTCTATATTCGAGACCCTAACCCGATTATAGACATTCCCAGTAACCAGTTAGCAACCCTCATAGAATTCACCACAATAAAGACAAACTTCATGTACAACAACCAAAACTATATACAAACAAATGGCCTAAGCATGGGCAACCCAGTATCGCCAGTTCTAGCCAATATTTTTATGACACAAATTGAAACACAAGGAATTAATACAGCATTACATCCACCACTATACTGGTACAGATATGTAGATGACACGGTTGCGGGATTCGAATCTACAGAACACATACTTAACTTTTTCACTTACATTAACTCTATACATCCCAACATTAACTTCACATGTGAACAGGAAGAAAGCAATCAAATATCATTTCTTAACCTCAAAATTATAAGAACCGACACACAATTCAAAACAGAAATCCACCGAAAAATCACCCATACTGGACTATACATTCCTTGGGACTCAGCACATGAAACAAAACAAAAACTCAACATACTAAGAAACCAGATAAACACAGCCATAAAACTATGCTCACCAGATAAAATTAACGATGAATTAGATAAAATAAAACAATACTTCATCAACATCAATAAGTTTCCTCCACAAACCGTAGAAAACATTATACGCACACACCTAGACAGAAAGCAAAATCAACCAACAAAAGTAAATATATCTCACGAATCAAAAAATCACGAAACCATATACTGCTGTATACCATATATTCCTGACATCAGCAAACAAATAACCAACATTTGGCAAAAACTAGTAACAAAATATAACATTCCAGTTAACACTAAATTTATTCAAAAACCAGGCACAAAACTAAGGTCTATACTATGTAAGAACTACACTGACAAACACCACACCAACATTATTTATAAAATACAATGTGATAACTGCCACGACTTCTATATAGGAGAAACAAGTAGAAAAATGGAAACCAGATTCAAAGAACATAAAAAGTCACCTTCACACGTTTTCGAACACTGCAAGTCAAATGGACACAACATAACCATAGAAAACACTAAAATACTAAATAAAGAAACAAACATAAACAAACGAAAAATTAAAGAAGCCTTACTTATACAACAACTTAAACCCAAAATAAACCAATATAAAGGAACACCATTATACCTATATTAATATCATAGATAAAATTATATATTCAAACATCAAACCGCGCCCTCTACATTGCGACACTCAGTTATACAACCCCTTCCAAACATGTGGTCAGCTTCCGGCCAGTTACCTCTTTCTTTGTGAACCTGACGATGACCGAAGAAGGTCGAAACGTTGTTCGCTCTTCTATTTGAAGTGTTTTCTGAGCCCAAAAGAGCCGTTTTTTGCATATAAAATTACTTAATTGACTGAAACTTCGAATGATGAAAATAAGAAAAGGGAAAGTAAAAATAAAAAACTTTTAGCATTTAATAGGGACAATGTGAACAGTATGAAACTAGCCTAACTACTAGCTGATCATAGTTTAAGACCATACCAAAATGAAGTCCTAAACAGGGTAGGAAATGTCCAAAAAGAGGTCTCAGTAGTGAGTTGCATGGCCATCATTACGAATAACTTCAAACATTTGCTTTGGCCTGGTCGATATAAGCGTTTGCAGAAGGCTGGCTGGAATGCTATTTCAAGTGGTGAAGATGGCTTCAGGAAGACCATGCACTGTTTGGAATTAACGTCTATTTCTGTAGACTTCCCTTGTTATCCACCCCCATACATTTTCAATGGGGTTCATTTCGGGCGAATACGCTGGATGGTACAAAAGAATCACGTTATTCGCCATGAAAGAGTCCTTTGTCCTGGGGGCATTGTGGATTGCAGCATTGTTCTGCTGAAAGATCCAGTCATTTCCACACAAGTCAATAAGGATGCTCTCTCCAACATGCCAGTGTAGTCAGCTGCTGTTTGACGTCCCTGTATAACCTGAAGATTTATTGTTCCATGGAAGGAGAAAGTGCCCCAGATCGTGATGGAACCTCTTCCACTGTGTCGTGTAGAAAATATCTCCAGTGGGATATCTTTATCGTGCCAGTAACGTTGAAAGCCATCTGGATCATCGAAGTTAATTTTTTTCTCATCAGAAAACAAAACTTTCTTCCACTTTTCTACGTCCCATATTTGGTGCTTCTCAGCAAAGTTTAACCGAGCTGTATCGTGGTGTGGAAGGAGGCGTGGCCTTTGAAGACGTTTACGGTTTTTAAAGCCTTTCTCTCGTAGATGTCGTCTAATTGTTCTTAAGCTGCATTCTGCTTCCGTAAATGCCTTTATCTGATTTGATGATCGACCTGTCTTGCCGGACAACTCGTTGAATTCTCCTGCTCAACGCCGGGAAAATTTTCTTGTGCCGACCGCTTCGGATTCTTGTTCTGTATCCCTCAGGGTCTTTTAAGAAATTTTGCAACAGCAGTTTGACTGTTGCAATCTCATCAGCGATGGTACATTGAGAGAGACCTTCCTTTTGCAGCTCGACAATTCTGCCACATTCAACTGTCAACAATGTTTTCAACCAATGTAACACAGGAAATGTCAATGGTAGATGTTGACAACGCTAATTCTTGAACACAAATGACTAAATTTCGTTACGTGTTTACCGATTAACGCCTTGTTTCAATATGGTCTTATACTTTTGACCAGCTGGTATTTAGGCTAGTTTCATAGTGTTTACATTGTCCCTATTAAATGCTAAAAAAAGTTTTTATTTTTCTTATTTTAATCTTTCTAAGCTCTATTCAAATAAGTGGTTGAGTCTAACAAAGCAAAATGCATATTTTTCCTTTATGTTCATTGGCCTTAAGATTTTGGCCAGAAGTGTATATGTGTATATATGCTTCAATTCATACTCAGCGGAACACGGTGTCTTAACAACAGAAAACGAAACTTCATATATATAAATATACAAGGGATGACCATACAGTGTGTTCCATAAAATTCTCGTCACTCACCTGATTTAGGGGAATAATTCATGATATTTAAAAGAGCATATAGCCACAAAAATCATTCAGTAGTTTTAAAAGCAAGGGTGTCAATGCCTTATCAGCTGAGTTTTCAAACTCTTAGTGACCAACTTCAGTTAAACAAACTTTTGATATTTTATGCATTACACGTAACATCTTCAGTCATAATAACTATATAATAACTAAGCAACTACCATATTAATCGTGTAGCTACTACTTGAAATGAAACAACTTAACATCTTGGACAGTAAAAATCACAAAGCATTTTGGTCAAACTGATCTTATGATCAATCATTTGTCCTCTTTTGACAATCAAATATACATTACGAAATGCAAATAGTGAACTGTGAAATATCATTAAATATCTCGGCAGACAAGGAACATGTTTAGTTGATCTAAGTCAGATGTGAGGATTGTCTCTGTTCTCTAGCTCTGAATTTTTCCCATTTTAACTCAGCCATATATGCACATTCAACGTTTTACTCCTAAATGGTGAAACTGAAGTGATATGAGATGGCACTGTTATCCCCTTCTATGATTCTTCGCCTCGATCTTTCATTCTTGGTCACGTCAATGCACATGATATTCGTCTGTAGCTTATGGATATAGGCTATTGAGATGTTCCACATTTTAACTATTAATGGGCTAATCTGTCAGACTATGAGATAAGAATCTGTCAAGATAGAACCTTACTACAATTATTATGCATTGACCATCATTATTGTATTTTCAACTATGGGCACTGGGTAGGTAGAATATTCGGCGCTTGTAGCCCTGAAAGGATCTCCTCTTCCGTTTTTATTGCTATATCATGCTATTGTTAAGAATTTTTATTAGTAGTATTTTTAGCTTTACTTATCTATCTTTTCTCTCTCTCTCCTCTTTGTCCTGTATATCGCCAGACTCGATGAAGGCTGCATCTCCCTGCTCAAACTACAACATCTACAGTTCACCATATTTTGGATTTCCTGAGGGCACCTGCATGGCTTTTCAGGGCATTTTAGACCAGTGCTTCAACTTTCAAGCGACTAATCGCTAAGCATCGAATCATCCCCACATCTTTATCACCTAATCTCATCTCGTGCGCAGGATGAAGAGAAACTGAAGTTTCTGAGCTCTCTGGTTGTCTTCAAGTCCCTTCGGGGCATGTGAAATTTTAAACCCAAACGACTAGCTTTGACTAGTATGATTGGATTGGATTCGATGTTCAAACTTGTGCACATCAACTAAAACAGTCTTTAATCTCTTCACATATTCTTCTTGATACCTTGGGACGTCTCCCTACAGAGAGTAAGACCATATTTAGCAAATAAAACATCAGTGTGTTCCATATGACAAGTGTCTATCCCATTCAAATGGGCAAAGATTATCACACTATGTAAGCATTCACTTGAAATTTTGTATCATCTGCTTTGCTGAGTCATTCAACTGGAATGGTACAAGGAAGTACACATCTGCACTGCTCCTAACATTTTTAACAATTCAAAAAACAGCTGACTTGAAATTAGTTCTTCAGGTCATGTGGATCTCTTTGGATGCTCCGCAATGCCATGCTAGCATATCAAGTATGGACTGTGCCAAAATAATTTAAGTCTCTAGAAATAGATCAATGATATCCAGGGCTATTCTTTATAGAGAAGTGCCAATATTCTGATTTGGAATTTCGTCTGTTTAGGCCAGCTCTTTCTACAAGTGGCATGCACTGTGTAATAATTTACGCCAGAACTGAACATCTCCACTCAAATGATGTCAGGTGAATTGATACTGAAAGCTAATACAAGTATATGTAATACCATGATGAGTATTTAATACGATTAAATACTCAATAGCTACATTAAATAATCATGAACTGCATCAGCTACCTACTCACCTCTGTTTCAGGTTTAACTTTATACCGATAAATGCAATTAAAATCAAATCCAATAAACTTTAAATCGGGACATGGTCAAGAAACATGTTGACCTTTTTTGTTTTTAAGAACAAATAACATGCAGCATAACAACTTAGCTATTTTTAAATAAAGTACCGCACTTAATACAATACAAGAAAATAATTCTTAAACTACATTTTAAAAGACAGCATAATACATTCTTAAATATAATTGTAACACTATGTAAAAAAATTTTTTCCTGGAAAGTATGCGTTATTTCTTAATTGCTTATTTTATAAAAGTGCAGAAAATGGCCATTATTCCCTTCAAACTTTGCTTTTGTGACCTGGACAATGAAATTTAGAAATTAACCTATTTTCTATGTAAGAATGGGCAAATTTGCACATTTTCATTTACATTAGATCTGAAAAACAACAACATATGAATCAAGATTTGCATGTATTTATACTAAAGTTACACAAAAATGTTTAAAAGTGAGTAGTTTTTCAAGATTTGCAACTGTAATGTAAATTACTATCACGTAACAGCCCCCAAATATAGTCTCGACATAATACTTTGTTAGACCAAGATCTCTGATCATGTCATTTAGGTCTTTTTGGTTGGGGTAGCATGGGTTTCTCTTACCAGTTGCACCTCTGAAACTGTAATTTGGATCTTCAACGTCTACTTCCTCTTCTGATTTACTGCTCTCTTCTGAGGATGGCTTCTTTCTCTCTGGTGATAGCAGATGCATTCTTGCGAGACCAACGTTTCGAAGGGTCTACTATGCCAAAGTAACAATTGCTTGAGTGGTCAATGGGCTCATACCAAATTCTTGGAACAGCGAATTTCAATACTCTCTTTTTTCCCTCTGTACCACCCTCAAAAAAAGCAAAATAAAATTGTTATCATGAAGAATAAATTTATTTCATCCACAACTAATGAGTGAGAGGTTCATGCAAAATATTTTATATGTGATATTTTTCTATACTATTGGAAATTTAAAAAAGAGTAAATGAAAAGATATTTCAATTTTAAAAGGTCTAAAGTTTGTATAATATAAAATCTTATTATTCAAGCAAGCAAAAATTGTCCGTTTTACCTTCTAGAGTGTTTTGCAGTGCTCTCAGAAAAAATGAGGTGCCCAGGGTTTGTCTTTATCCCCGATAGGCATGCCGAAATATGCCTTATAGGCTTCACGCATTTTAGCAGATGCTGTCACAGAGTACTTTTCTCTCTTGTCTTGATAAATTGGAAACATATATAGCGGAATGCGTCTGGAGAATGCTTGCAGCTTTTTGATGCCATCTCTGATAAAATCAGATAGGTCTTAGTGTTCACTTAGTCAGCTATAACTAAACTGAAGTGGTGAGCCCCTGTATATATATATAACTACGGAAAGTTCTAGAAAATTCTCGTGAGCTCTACAACATTCTAGAAAGTTCTTAAAAATTCTCGTAAGTTCGAGAAAATTTTCTATCAGCTACTCAGCATTGAATCTAACTGGAATGTTCTGGAAAATGGGTAAATTTGAAAATTTCATTACCCATGTTACAAAAGCAAAGTTTGAAGATTACAATAGGTCTTTTCCATTTACTTTAGGCATAGGTAATTGGGAAACAGTCATTATAGGAATAAGAAAAAGTAAAAATTTTGTAACATAGTGTGATCGAAAGAAAATCCTTTAAGTCTATTTTAAACTAACTACAAGGTAATACGTTAACTAGCAATAACCCTTTCACCAAAATTCAAAAATTAATATGATTACAGAATAACATACAAAATTTTAAGAAAAAAATCATTATTCGTAATAAAAATGTAATATAAATACACTATATATATATATATATAATAAAATAATCAAATGAAAGTTTTTATTCTAGTACAAAACCAAAGCACTTTTAAACAGTGAAGTAATAACTTTTAACACAGAAAGATACATAAAAAAAATTTAAATTAAGAAAAAAATCTGTTAAAAACAAAATTCATAGTTTAAAATATTCTCTAATGAAGAAATATAATATGCAAGTACATACCTACGTATGCTCAAATTCCTTAAACAAAGAATGCTGCCATTAAAGAAACTTCAACAGTGGTTATTTCTTACCCTTAATAATTTAAAATACAGAAAATGAGCACAGTTTAAGAAATGAAGTACAGAATAGACGGTAAAATAATGTAAATACGATTTAGCTTATATCAAACCCTTTAATTAAACAAGAATATGCAATCAAAATGCAAAACAAAACCTTTATAATGAGTACACTAATGCATCTACGATTCAGTTTGATTTACAAAAGTCCAAATTTCAATTACTGTTTTATTAGATTTCAAATGGTTAAAAGTTCAACTGAGTGTAAAGGCCAAAGTGGGCTGTAAGACGTAGATTGGACCATGGACTGTGATGTTACTTGCTGGTATGTACTCATACACTATATCACTCGTATAATGACCCCCAAAACCCGAGAATTTCCCAGACTTCCACGTGCCCCTTCTGAAGCTGTGCTTGATAGTGATGGTAGTTTCATATTTATCTAAAACCAACAATTCTACTTATTCACTGAATAAACCATCACTTGACGAATTAAGACTTTTTATCTAAAACTCTAATTAGCCAGAATTAAAATTTGCGCTATTATTAATGCACTTTAATATATATTGAAAGAAAACACGACTCCCTTGTAATTTATAAATCTTGCATTCCTCCTTAGTAAATAAATAAAAACGTTATAAGTATCGGGCAACCTGCAACTGAGACTTTTCATCATTCAGCTAAATTACTGAAATGATTCTCTTGAAATATCAGATAAGGTTTCATTTAGTGGTTTGAAAAGTAAGGGCTACAATACCTTTTGAGCTACTGGTTTTATATAGCTATCATAATTTGTGTAGCAATTCAAGCGGAGAACATAAAAATGCACAATTTACATCGTAGTGTGAAGTACCATCCGATAGTTTACAAAGCAAAGCGCTTAAAATACTTTCATCAGAGTTTTTGAACTTCTAGTTACCACCTTATTTATACAAATGGCTGATGTAATAGTTGTTTTTTTATTTACTTCTTCCTGTAAGCTTTTGTCGACTAAATAGTAATTAGACATTCTGTTTATCATTATCAGTCAGGTGCTTTTTATGTTAAAAATAAAATAAAATTAATTAATTAGCAAAATCTAACATATTTCAGTTAGAGTATTATGCCATAAAACCCCTTGATTATTCTAATGGAATCATATGCTGAGTACAAACACTGTTATTATGATGAACATATAGGTAGTTTATTTTATATGAAATGGGTGTTATAGTTTATCAGTCTTTGTTTTTTCACCAGCTGTTTATATTTTATTTGGAAATTCTAATATTCAAGAAAGATAATCGTGAGATGGAACCATGGTAGAGATGCTCAATATTGTGCGCAGTGTTGATAAAGTAAGCTGGGATTGGTTTTTGAGGTAGGAATTTGCTAGACTTTGATTTTCTAGCGTGGAAAATTGTCATTCATATCGAACGTACTGCAATACAATTTGAGAGTTTTCAATGTGTAAAAAGTTTGAAGTTCAGTTTTATAACAATAACATTGCGTTAAAATTAAAGAAAATATACTGATGATAATTTTTAATTTGTACGTTAGGCTTAGTTGTGTAACGTAGTATACTGTATAGTTGTATTAATGTTATTAATTTACTGATATTACTGGTGTATAACTCATATCAGTTCTTTATTTAAATTGGTTTAATAATGTTTCTTACTTTTCCGTTATTTTGCAATTTAAAATAGCTGAATATTTTGTGCTTTAGTTGAAAATATCTGTAATTGTGTAATTGTTTATACCCCGACAACGGGTATTAGTATTACTATAGTATTGTCTTAACAGCAACACTAAGTTCTATAGTACTTAATGCTGTATAATACTATTATTACTAACATTTAAGAATAGTACTTCTGTAGTACAAGCAGTATAACAATGGTAAATATATGGTATTTTGTTATATTTAGATTAAGATTATTTTGAATATCTTGGGTAAAATGTATATGAAGTAGATTAATTTGATTACTGCTGAATGTAGCTGACTAAGCATTATTTGGACATTAGCATAAACTTCATATCCTATATCTCTTACATGTACATTATCATTGGTTATCAATGAATGTGACTGTTAATACAGGGATAATATGCGGAACGTGAGATTATATTTATATGTTAACATAGCATACTTTTGTGGATAAGATATTCCTTCACTGTGTCTTCTCAGTGACATGCAACATAACACAGAACTTGTAAACATTTTCAATTGAATACTTTACCTTTTGAAACTAGTTATTTTTTTACATGGAAAATAGATATATTCTAAAAATAAAAATTTAAACTAGACTACACATATGGCAG
Source organism: Carcinoscorpius rotundicauda (assembly GCA_011833715.1). Classification (NCBI taxonomy): domain Eukaryota; kingdom Metazoa; phylum Arthropoda; class Merostomata; order Xiphosura; family Limulidae; genus Carcinoscorpius; species Carcinoscorpius rotundicauda. Next base: position 37,762,966 of record CM022395.1, on the reverse strand, counting down.
GTTTTTAATATTAAAATAATTATGATTAGGCAAGCTATATCCATTGTATCATGATTAACAGAGTTGGTATGAAATAAAATTGGTTCATCATAACTAAATGTTTAATTTAAAGATGATAAAATCATATAATGTACACAAGAGTTAATATTCATCCTAGTGATTTAGCATTCTTAATGTAAGCAAGATGGCAGTAGAAATGTTGTTTGACAAAGAAAATACAGAAATCACAACAAAATATTTTTTATTTTTATGAGAACATATTAAAAATTATTATAAAGAGAATTGGAAAAAATGCCATGATTGTCTAAAGTGTGACTGAGCTCTAGGTTTATATTTTCTGTACTATCACTAGTGAACTATTTAAATGCTGTATTTTATATATAGCATGGAGCCTTAAATTCAAATAGCAAGATTAAAGTATATATGTCAGGTGTGAATGTTCATATAAATGTATTGATGCTTTTACTTTTATTTACTTCATGCAAATTGTTCAGAGGTTTGTAAATGCCTTTGCTCTGTTAGCTGTATTTCAGGTAACTTTTATTTACTGCTCTAGTCATTGTGTGATAAAGCTTACAGACAAGTGCAACCAGTAAAATGTTAAAAACTGTGAAAGTAAACCTTGAATGAAATATGAATATCACTTCAACTGCACTGAAGGAAGTGGAAAAGTATTTGAAACTGAATTGTTTTTAAGCATGTCATTGTTTTTTAATTATGCTAGAATAAAAATCTAAATTTCATAAAAACAAAAAATGTTATTCTTTCACTTAAATAATGACATGTTCTTGAAACTATTTAATTTTCTGTTGTATGTCATAGGAATTGCTTGTTGAGTTGTTAAATGTTATTCAGCCCTTAACCCTCTTGCTACTGGTAGGGCTAAGTATACGTGTCATGGCATTCTTACAGTTACATTCAAAATTTAATTATCACAGCATACAAATAAACTTGGCTACAAAATATGGTTAATCAATTAAATTATAAAATACAATTTTCAAGTTCTTGTTCTAAAAGGGAATATTTCACAGTATCCTTAGTTTTCATCAGTATGAAAATTGTTACCTTTGTTCTATAGATCTTTTCTATAATGTATTTTCTAGCCCTCTCAGAAGTACAGAACACAGTGTAAGTTGTTATAATATGGATATTATTAAGGCTAAGCATAATTTTTACAGCCTTCAATCTTAGTTATTTGCAGTCATAAACAAAAAAAATCAGTTGCATGTGCCACGCCCATCTGCCACGTCCTCTCTTTTATAAGTTGCCAATAGTCCTTTTTGATGATAGGTACTGTATTTATTATAACCAGTAGAAAGCCAAAGGTTTAGTCTGTTAAGTAACTTATTTCTTGTTTTCAGTGTAGAGTATTGCCTATTTCATCTTCAGTTTCAAAATTTATGTTAAGGTGGTCATATCAACAAGCATAAGTTAATATTTATAGACTCACATACTGAAGGCTAGAAAGCCAATTAAGTTATGAAAGCTATAGCAGATTGTTGCATTGTTGATGCTCTTATTCTTTGGTTTTAGGTGTGTTATCTAATAAGACAAAACATATTCAAAGTTATAACATGGAAACTGAGTTACTGTGGGATTAAAATGTCAGTTACATTGATCAAGCCCATAGTGTGAGAAGGTTAAAAAGAGATATGGAAGGACTGTAGAACATTTTTTTTGTCTGCTTGTTTCATGCAGTGTGTGTGATTTGACATTTTAGCTTTTTTTCCCCATGTTATGTTTGAAATGTTTTTGTATTAATTTATTGATCTGAAGTACAATTGTCTTTGTTTTTCAAATATTTATTATTGTGTAGTATCATCTTTATAGTATTTATAGAAAAAAGCAATGTAAGTTGTATAAGATACTTAACATGTCTCTTGTAGGGAGTAGAAACAGTGGCTATAGGACTCCCTCCATTGGTTAGTAATATAGGATATTTGGTTTTTTAAGGATTAATAATTTATATTTATTTATAATGTTTCTTTCAAAGTTGTGGGTACTGTTAGTTATGTAGTTTTATGGTTTGGTATGCAGGCTCTCTGCTTTTCTCCTTTGCTTGATATTGATTTGTTTTCTTACTCAGTTAATGAAGCACTCAACTCGGTCCATTTGATCTTTGCCACAGAATAGTTTTCTTAATTTTTAATTTTATTGAAATTTTGTTGTTAGTATAATGAAATTGATTTTTTAATATGAAAGGACTTAATTTGTGATTGTTTATCCATTTTCTGAATCAATTCTTTTATTGGGAAAAAATCATACTTGCAGTTTTCTTACAAATGAAAAATCATGGTTAGTAAACTTATTGAGAAATGCTATACATAAACTCATTGTGATCAGAATACTTGGTTTCTTTCTAACATTTAAGAAATGATAAATTATAGTGATTAAAATTGAAACATTAGCAAGTCCAAACAAGTTTCAACCTCAATCACCACACTTATGTGCACTGCCATAAAACCTCTATAATTAAAGAATCATGAACTAGTTTCCACCTAGTGAACAAAGTAATAAATGTTTGAAGCAAAATGAGCAGATGATGACTTTTGACAAATTGAGTCATTCTTAGGGCTGCTATTTATCATAAACAGGTTTACAATTGATATAACTATTCATAAAGATATAAATAGTCATAACTGTTAGCCAACTAAAACCCTTTCTCTTGGTCAGGTAAAATGTTGAAAATAGGAATATTTTAAGTCCTTTTGTTTACTCAAAATAATCAATTGTATTTTAAAGTTTTTTTTATGTGAATACATGGAGATGGAGGGTTGACTAGTTTAAATGGAAAGGTGATTTTCATATTAGGATTAAAAGCTGTTTTATTAATCTGAGTTGTCAAATTTCACTTGCAAAACCTTACCACTCATGACATATATGTCAAATTCAAAGCAAAAACACCATTATTAACCCTTTTATGATAAGTCATGGATCAAAGGTTATGTTGTGTTTTATGACTTTCATTCAGAATTTTATTGAACTACTATTTTATGAATTTCAGACTTTAATATTATACGTGGGTTAGTATGTTAATTTAAACAAATAATGAGACACATCAAAATATAGATTTTAGTAAGTCATGTGATACATTAAATACAGCATTGTTTAAAATTAGATGTTTGTGATGTCAAAATACTAAGTCTGTAGTTAGGAATTAAAATTACTAATATTACCAAGCTAAAATACAAAATAAAAACCTTGTATCTTTTTATTTTGCTGAGATATGTCATAGGTACTTGATCAAACACAGTGGTTCTGGTTACTTCTGTTTTTGAAAATAGTTGCTTATATACACTTGCTTCAATATATGATGTGAATAACAAATTAACATCATAGATTAACCCCAAAATGGTTTTCTCAGTCACTTTAATGTGTGAAAAGGCTGTTACATTCTTGCAATCCAAGATTTCAAGGTGATTGGTTGCATATTTAGTCTGCTCAAACTTTCATACTTTTTAAATCTCAATACAGCTTAGTTGCTAAACTTAATCAATTATAGTGGAATTGTATGCCAACAGTGTAGTTATTTATGAATTTTCATTTATTCAACTGTATGTATAAAACCTTAAAATATTGTTTGATATCTTCCACATGTGAAATTTTAAAAAGTATAGTAACCAAAGTTAGCTATATTGGATCATAGTGAGAAGAGATAATTGTTTGTTTTATTTTTTGATTTATTTTGTATTTTAAGATAAATAAGCTTAATTTATTTCTTTAATCTTTATACATACATGCAATGTGACTATATATTACAAAATACTAGTCCACTAAAACACAGCCAAGACGGAAAACTAAAGGATATATAATGAGTGCATGTGCGCATCATCAGTGCAAGTTATGTAATGTTAGCTTGGCATAACTTGAATGTCAATATTATAATATTTTCTGCTTAGACTAAAAATTTGTATTTTCATGTTATGTGTAGTCATTCTAGCAAGAAAAATGCATAATTTGTATATATTTTCTAATGTTTTTCTGATGGTTACAAAATTGGTCAAGTGACAAACTCCCACATAGAGTATGGAAGATAACATACAATATAAAAACTTACCAAAAACAAATATTTGAAATGTATTTAAATTTTAGAGATTTTGCAAATATTTGATTTTTGGGACAAAGAATAGTTTTTTTAATCATAGCATGAACTCACTTTGCACTCAGATTAGTAATGAAACACTATTTTCACAAACAAATCTTTAAAAATATTTAATTAAAAAAATTGATCTTTTGTGTACAAAATACTTTTAATCTTTACTAAAAGTCATCAAAGTTTTGTGAAGATACACTTACTGTATGAATAGTTATTGTGCAAGTACATAATGGATGCAAATGTGTAGACAAACTCGTGTGTATTACATTGAACCCTAAGAGAAAGGGTTAACAAAACATTATTTTACAAAAGGCATGGGTTATCTCTTCTTTTCTAGCACACTTACCTCGCTACTATATGTAAAAGCTATCATCAACTATGTAAATTCAAAAACATTTTTCGAACCTCTTACTTTACAGCTATTACTGAACTACTTGGGTTTTCTTCCTTTGGCTATTTGAGCATTGGTGTGACTTTTTTTTTGCTTGCTCCAGTCATTTGTTTCCCACTTAATTACCCATGGCAATATGTCTGATACTTTCCTCCAACATGAATGCAATCTTTATTTCAATACTGTATATAAGCACCTCATTCAGGTAGTATGACTTTTTCTTGACATTGAAATTAGTGTTCATTAATGGGTTTTTCAGCACTACAGTCATTGGAGATGTTTTGAGTGCTCTTTGTGTTACCTTGTTGTTGTTTTTTTTAAATTAAGTTCATATACGACATGAATTCCTGGATTATTGTTTTTGGCACAGAGACAAGTCAGGATTTTCCTGTCTCACTTCTGATATCTTGTATCATTCAACAGTTGAGTAGGGAGGAGTTACTCTCAGTTGAGACTGCCTGTGACCTTATTCGTATTAAGATGGAGGTATATATTTGGTCCAGTGATGTTTCTCCAGTGGGTCCCAAGGTTGCACTTGTGACTGATCGTGGATATTCTGTAGAAAATTATTTGATTTTTCCATTTCCTTTCCTTATTTTTTGTCTTTCCAGAAAGCTAAATTAGGATCAGCTATCTCTGGCTAATTTTCTTCAATTAGTAATTTAAATGTTTTATAGTCTTTCACCAGTCTGCTCCTTTTTTAATAGCAGAAAGGTTGAAGGGCTGATATTGAGGCTCATGCAGGGGAGTTTACTGCTCAGTTACATTAATGGATAGCTATGTCTTTTCCACTATATTTGTTAGATAAACATACTTTAAGTTATCACTGTCAGGTAGACACATATTTAGAATATCAAAGAATACATCTATTCCTGAAAGTTTGGGTTTCCAAATGGAGTCTGTTGTTAACATGAATAATTCTCACTTTTTAGAATTTGTCTGATCCCAACTTGTATATAATGATCATTCTAACAAGTACACAAGCAAGTTTAATTGTTAGCTTCTGTATTTTCCCTAGTCTCTTGGCTGGTATGTTGTCAGTATTTGTGGGGTAAAGATATGTTGTTAGAGGTGATTTCTTTTATATCAGCTGGTTCCCTCCACGAGTTATGTAAAGTTCACTTTCTCTGACCCTTGATTTTTCAGGTGTTTCAAAGTTCTTGGAATCAAGGGTTGATGTTGCTCATTACATTCATTCCAGTTGTTGTTGGCTTCTTGACTTTCCTTGGCTTTTACAGGCAGTCTTAGTTCAGCCCCTGTTTAAGTGTCCCAATCACAGACATAAGCCTCTCATTGCTTTGGGACCAGATTAGTTTCTGTTAATCTTTTTGTGGTTTCTCTACTCATTCAGATCAGTGCTAGTGGTAACAGTGCTACCATATGCATTTACGATCTATGGAGCCTCAGACTGAAACCTGTTCCCACTCCATCACAGTATAGCATTCATTTGGGTGTCTTTATCAACACACATGTCAGTTGGGCTCAGCTAACTTTCATCTGGTTCTACACTCTGTAACAACAAACAATCTGTCTCTTATTCTCCTCTTTCTCCCACTGAACAGATTGTTCTTTCTCTTTTGGGGATGTGGGCATCATTTAAATACTTCATTCCTTTAGGACAAGCACACATGAAATCCCTTCAATGGTTTCTGTGCAATCAGTGGATCATGAACAACAGTTTACTGGATTGTTTGGTCTCCTTATTTTTTAATCTGAAGTGGTTGTTAGATTGTAACAGTAACATGATAGGTGTTCATCTGTTCCCATTTTGTCCAGTAATTTTTCTCTTTAGGGGTGGGGTGCATATCTTACTGGTCAGGAACTCCAAGGCCTGCATAGGACGATAAAGCTTCCTCATACAATTTTTTATAATTTTTTTTCTGTTCAAAGTATGGTGTTTTAAGGTCTGGCTTTGTTAAGGGAAAATCATACTTCTCTTTGACAGTTCCTTGGATATGTCTTGCATTTACCATCACGGGAGCACTTGGTTCAGATCTTTGTTTTCTAACCTTGGATTTTTTTTTTACTGGGTGCCTTTCATTATATCCTATGAGCTTGTAATGTTTCAGTGGTAATGAATTTGGTGGCAGACCAGTTTTGACCCAGCTGGATTCTCCCAACAGAATAGATGCTGCATTGTGAAGCTTTTCATTGTATTTGCTCTTGGTCTGGGACACTGAGTACCAGTGTTGGGCATTCTCAACAGATACTGTGGACGTTGTGTCAGATGCTGTTGTGTGGTTATGGTGCTTACAAAATCCTGGTATTGTTACAGTGTCACTGTTTTGCTTTTTAGTTCATCACCTCTTAGGATTCTATGGTGGTTGGGATCAGTAGACACAGAATCTTTTTTCTTGTAAATCTTCCAATCCTTGAAAAAATAGACAAAAACAGCTAATAGCTAAGCAATCATATTTAAGACTAAACATCAGCCTTCATCCCATTGTGCAACTGTACTTTTATCATATCACATTGTTTCTTAGTCAAACCATTAGTGCAGTTCTTTTCTTTTTAATAACAGGAATTACTGGTTCTCCAAAGTCATAGAAGTTGTGTTTGTGGAAACACCTACATCTTAACTAAGTACACTTTATTTTGAAGGCCACTGGGAATATACCCTATGTAACTTTGAATTTCTCTTGAGGAGTGATTGTTGAGAGGGATTTACAAAACATCCCCAAGTCTGATATTCTTGCTAATTTCTGCTGTGCAATATATGTCAGTTTGTAAAGATGAATTATAGTGCCTACCAATGTTCTTGTATTGACATTTACATCCATTCTGCCTGTCTTTCTCAAAGCAGATTGTGTTGTAGGATAAGGCTATGCATTTCTAACCTCTGTTTCCAATGTCAGTGGTTCAGACATTCAAAGGCATCTTGCTGCATTTTTTTGACATGTGCTCGTTGTGACAGACTGACACAAGTGTCAACTGGACCCTTAGGGTAACAAATGTTGTTCACTGTACGTAAACATTGTACTTCTTTCTTTTTTTTTTAACTCCATCTGCTTAGGGCAAGATCAAAGTAATAGGGGGTGTAAACCATCACAATTGATGCAGAGAGGATTCTGTTACCCTGAAACTTGACCTCTCTTCTATTTTAAACTTATTCAATTGATCTTCATTCTACTGTCATCAGAGACAATATTAAGGCCAGTGGAAAGCAATAGAATATTTAAAATAGAAAAGAGGATAACAAATTTCAAGCCTTAGGGAAACAAATGTTGTTTACAGTATGTAAACATTTTACCTCTTTTATAACTCCATCCACTTTAGGGCAAGATCAAAGTAAGAGGACGTGTAAACCACCACAGTTGATGCTTCCTATTCTCTTTCCACTTTTTTCTTCAGTGGCTAGGAAGTTGCTGGTGTGCAAAACATGGTTGATACTCTTAAGGAGTGCTTTTCTTGTCTCTACAGCACATTTGATTTTTCCCCTGCATTCTTGGACATCAAATATCAGAGCAATGAGATATTTCCTTTTGGGCTGATCATCTCTGTGACTGTAATAATTTTTTTACCCTGATGCAATTGCTCTTCATCAGTTGGATCTGATGACATTTACTATGAGGTGTTTGCTCTTGCTCTTCTTCTGGTTATTTTTAACCATATGTGATAAAAGAACATTTTTCCTCATTTGGCACAAGGCTGTTGTTCTACCTTTTCTAAGCCTGAGAAGGATCCAATTGCTTTTATTAACTGTCCTTGTAAAGTTTTGAAAAGGATATTTAATGTTTGTCTTGTTTGGATCTTTGAACCCAAACAACCTCCTCTCACCCTTTCAGTGTGGTTTCCTTCAACAGCACTCCATCATGGACTGACCACCTGATTCAACTTGAAACCACACTCGGAAACCTTTCTCAAGAGAGAACATCTTGTATCTGTCCCTTTCTTTAATGTTGAGAAGGTTTATGACACAATATGGAGGTTTGGCATTTTGCAGGGTCACCATTGATGTGGGTTTCATGATCAATTTGCCCATTTTTAACTTGACAGGTGATTTTAAGTCTGTGTGCATTTGACCCTTTCCTTTTTATTCACACAGGAACTCTCCAAGCTCCTTAGGGCTGTATCTCGTGTTACTATTTTCAGTGTCAAGATCAGTGCTCTCGTTAATCAACTTCCTTCTGCTGTTGCAATTGGTCTCTGTGTCAATGACTTCCACACCTCTTTACAGTCATCAAGTATAAGGTTAACTGAGTGGCAGCTGCAGACTGCTCTCACTTGTTTGTTGAAGTGGACCACAACAAAAAATGTTAACTTTTTTCTCTCAAACCATTTGCATGCATTTTTGTCACCAGTGGGTTTACAGCCCAACCACAAACTCTGTCTTCGTGATGTTCTTCTTCCCTTAGTTCATGAAGAAGTGTTCTTGAGGATCATATCTAACTGTAAGCTTACTTTCATTTTCCATATCAAGCAGCTTTGTGTCAAGTGTACAAAGGTACTTAACATCCTTTTTCTCCTCTCTTCCACCTCTTGGGAAATGGTTCAATGCTCTCTGTTGAAGACACTTATTTGGTCTTCATATATTCCAAGCTAGACTGTGAGTCTCTGTTTTATGGTTCTGCCAGGCCCTTTAACTTGATGATGCTAGACCCCGTTCATCATCTGGAGCTTTTTTTTAGTACTTTGAGTTCTGCAAACCTTCTCTTCAATGCTTGCATCTTTTTTTGCAACATACTACCTAGCTTTGATCTTAACAACAGCATCCTACCTGGGGTTTCCTTCCTTCCTCAATGGGATATACTCTTTCAGAACAGAAGGTCTGCCATTTCTCCTTTTAGCCTTCATGTCCAGGTGCAGCTAGCTGAATTGGGTTTTTTATTGGATGATGTTGCTGTTTCTGATCAGTGCTTCTCTACTGGCTTATTTACCCTCCCTACCTGTGACCTTTCTTTGAGGCATCTGAGAAAGGTGGATACTCTGGAGTGGAAGTACTGTTTTCACTTTGGCAAGCATCTTTTGAAAAATTACTCGTTTTTATGAGTAGCTCAAAATCAGGTGACTTGGTGGACTCCATCAAGGTTTGTTGTGGATTGATGGTTACTTGCAAGATTCTTTCTACAGTTTTCATGTTCACTGCCATGCAGTATGCTCTTTCTCTTGCCCTGGATCACATAGTTATACAGTACATTTATTGTGTTATTCACATGAACTTTATTAGCTTTCTACTGGCCTTTGAATTGCTGAATGTTAATTCTCATTTTTTCTTGTTGATTTTCACAAATGATTATTCTAGTTTTCACTGTCTTCTGTTTCAGTACAGTTTTTCTAGTTACCTTGGCAATATTGGTATTCAAGGGAATAAATTTGCTTTCACTGCAACTAAGTCCATTTGCTCTGGTGCTATTTCAGCCTTGCCTTTCCTGTATGTGGACTGCTGTCTTGCAATTAAGGCTCAATTTCATGCCAGTTGATTTGAAGTGAGTAAATTCAACAAGCTATTCCAGATTATATCTACTGTTGCTCTTTAGCTATCTTGTTTCTGCAATGATTGGAAGGAGGAAGCTGTTTTGGTTAGGGTATGCATTGGTTACAATTTTTAACTCGTTCTCTTTTGTCTGGGTATAATTAAAAAATGTGTGGCTTTTGTGACATTCAAGTCAGAATAGCCTATGTTTTACTGTCATGCATGATTGCATTATTTTAGATGCAGTTGAATGGTATCATTGGCAATGGTGACACTGTTTAACTTGATTGTGTTTCTAGCTTTTTTGTAGACCTTAGATCTTTTTAATTTGATTTTGGTTTTTAGCTAATGTTTGAATTCTGTCTAGTTTTTGACTTGCTTTATTTTTCTATTTTCTATTATTTTACTTTGAAGAATTTTACTAGTTGTTGGAAATAGCATAATTGCTTTATATAAAAAAAATGTTGACCAATCATCTCTCTGAGAGACATAGGAAACATACAATTAGCTAATGATCTTGCAACTTTTTTCATTGCCTTTGGGTATAATTTTGCCTTTCATTTTGAGTTACCATGCATTTGTTTATTTTTGCTTTATTGTGTTAATCACCATTTTTATTGAACAACTTTCGTAACACATCAATTTTCAACAGGCATGAAGCCTCAAGAAAAATCATTGCTTTCATATGGAAGCTGGTAATCTGGTAGTCACACTTCCTTTTGTAGAAAAAAAAATGCAACATATCAGCTATTGACACCAACGTGTGTTGGATTTGTGGAGGAACAGGATGATGGTGTCAAGGGAACAACATCAAAAGGAAGAAGTCCAGGTATGAGTAATAATAATTAAAAATATTAATGTGAGTAGTTTTTACATGTGTTGCAACTACAGTGTACATGCAGATACCCATGAAAGTTTTTATTAACAAACAAAATATGTTTTTAAAATTTATTGAAATAATTGTTTGAAATTTGTACTCGAAGAATGTGGAAATATCTACATTCAGGCACGACTTTTGTCTAAATATCATGCTTGTTACTGTATGCATGTGATTTGTAAAATGTGTTTTCCTTTGTTAATATTGCCGCAATTAAGAATAGTTACTAAAGCTAGTACTTCTTTCTGCTTTCTAAAATGTTGTTGAAACAACTTTTGTGCATTGTGCAATGTATCACTTGCATTTTGTTTGCAAATAATCAACAGAGTACAACAGCTTGTAATATATGAGTGAGGGAGATTTCAATTTGTTGCTACAGTAATTGATTCACAAGTGATATAGTTTGTGGTAAATACTGTGTTTAGCCATAAAAGCAAACTTCATTAAAATAAAGTTAATATTGCAAATAACTAAGTGTTTTACTATTTCTAAGTAAAGTTTAGTAATGTTACAAAACAGTAATTCATATTCTTTATGGATTATTTAATAGGTGTTTTATTTAGGTGTTAATTTTACAACACTTCATATTAAGTATCACAAGAAGAATTGGATATTTACTGCAAGATATCATATACACAGAACTAACTAACTAAATAGTTGAATGACTGTTACTGGCAATTTCATGCATTTACACACTATGTGAAAGATTTAACCATAATATATTGAGACAATTTTCTGCAAAATGTTTGTGTTACAAACCTTTATTCAAAACTTGTTTCTAAGTTATTCTACAAAGACGTCATAATGGGAGTATTTGCATAAAGGGGAACTTAATCGTATTTTATTAAATAATCAAAAATACTGCAAACAAAGAATTGCCAGGGAATATTTCTCATATGTATGAAATAAGGAACCTTGTATTATTAATTCATCAGTGCTTGACCTTCCATTTCACAGTATATTATACAGCTTGATTAATGCTGGTAAAACTTCAAAAGTTTTTTACTGCATAATTTGTAGTTTCATAGAAAACTTTTAAATATGATCAGAACCTACAAAAAATGTTATTTTAATGCTTTTGTTGCTACATGTGTAGACAAACTATCTAAATGCTAGGTTTTAATTGTATTGTTTATCTGAAATATTAAATTAGTGAACAGTGGAAAGTTTGAAGGTCAGTACTCTTTCTTTATTGTAGTAAACATAATTCCAGACTTTGGTTAATGTTACACTTTTCGAATCTAAAACAAAAGCTATATAGTTTGTTTTAAAATTGCTGATGATAATGTTCTAGAGGATGACATGCATATGCATTCATGATAGTGAAAATAAACTTTTTTGTGACGTGATATAGATGTTAGAAATACTGTTGAAGTGAGATTGAAAATCTGTTATAACATTATTATTATTATTTCTTTTAATGTTAAGACCACATTGTGATGTCAAAATATTTCTCTCAAATCTAAGAAAAATTGTTTTTAGATAATGCAGCTATGATATAAAACAGTTGGCTTATATGAATGAAGAAACTAAGTTTGGAAAATTATTTCTTATTAACTCAAAGTAACTAAAAGGGATTGTGTTCCTTTGAAAATACTTCATTGAAATTAGGAATTGTGTAAATATTGAATTACAAGAAATGACATGGTTAAAATTATATTGAGGATTCCGAAATTTGCTCATAAAATGAACAATGCTGAGATTTATCAAAACAAAAGAAAGTGTTAAAAGCTATTGCTAAAGCTAAATAAAACTATGGAAGAATAGTAGTACAAAATGCCAAACAAATTTTATGGTTTTATGTTTGGTTTTCTTTTTAAATTATATTAGGGATATACTATGGGAAAAAAAGATCTTGCTATAAAGGCCTCAAAGTGTTCCTGTTTTAAAAACTACTCTAATGGTTGTTTTTTCCGTATTTACAAGTGTTACTAAGATATTAGGAAAAGCTAATTCTGAAGATTATTATTATTATTTTGTTAAAAGTATTTGAATATTGTTGGTAAGTGGCTGAGAACTGAAAATTAATTTTGACATTGAGGAAAGTGGTGTATCTTGAACAATGGAAAGTTGAGAAGGGACATTTCTTGTGTGAAACAAACTTTGATATTGTTACATTTATAGAAATTTGAAATGTATATTAAGATTGGTGAGCATTGACTTGGTAGATTTTGCATACAGTTTTGATTTATCTAGCTGAAAATTGTGGATTAATAGGCTAGTCAAATGATTTGTGGCTTCAGATATATTTCTTATTTTGATTTTTGTCCAAGCTTTTTTCTTTCATTTACCTCCCAGTGTTGGTGGCAGTTAATGGCATTTTTTGAAAGACAGGATGGAATGGGAGTGATGTGGCATGTGGGTTTGACTTTTTATTTATATATACCACAGTAAAGTAAGACATTTATAGGCTCTAAATTTACATAATGACTTAACAATATGTGTAGTACAAGTGTGTGATTGGTGGCAAATTTTGAAGATAATATAAGAATAGAAAGAAAATTTTAGGTTGTCATTTCTTTGTGAATAAGCATCATTTTACACGAAGTGAAGACTGAAAGTTTGTTTAAAGAAAAGTCTGATACAGCACGTAATAAAACTGTAAAGCTTATCTTGTAAATAAATTTATGGCACTGCATTAAAACACAAATGCATGTGTCATGATAACATGGGTATCAGATATCCAGTGCACCTCCCATTTTTGTGCACATATTTGCTTGTTGACACGTGGATGTTTACTTTCAATTTATTGCATCTTTTCATCATAAAAGAAAATTTTTCTGAACACAGAAACAAACAATGGAGGTAAGTAAAGGCTCAAGTAACCATGTTTAACAGAGAAACACAATGTATTCATTGCTTAACCCTTTGGTGTGAAGTTGGTCCATTAAACGTGATGTTCTTATTGAAAAAAATTAAGATTTTCTATCACTATGAATTTACCAAGTGTTTCTTTATGAAATTTGGTAAAATTTTATAAACATAATGAATTGTACACAGAAAATAAATAATAAATTTTTACCAATTATTTGACTGAATTTATTCAGTCATTCTGACTAGTCTTGAAAGCAAGGTGATTTTATATTTAATTTGTATAAACTCTGAAACGAATACAAAAGTTTATTTTTGGTAAAACTTTACCTTGTCTTCACTGTCCTAACAACAATATTTGTAAAACTGGGAATGTGAGCTATAATGGAAAATTGAAAAGTGTGAAATATATTTAAGTTGCACTTTCTTTCTAGAAGCACTGCATTGTTTAATGGATAATTAAATATACTTTATTCTCACAGCCAAAAGTTATAGTTTTCATATCTGGCTTTAGCTAGTTTTATTGTTTTGCTGTTGCACTTTGAATGTTCCAAGAGTGCACCAATAGTTATTTATCACAGCCAGGTTACATTTAAACAAGTGATCAAACAAGCATAGCACAATCAAAGTCATGTTTTAGGATGTGTTTTTTATCATGATAATTTTTTTTCATTTAAGTTTTATTATCTAACAAATTTCAAAATTTAACATTAAAAATATACATGAAAAAACAAGAAATGTATTACTTGTTTGAACTTCAGCCAACAAGTACCAAAGCACTGTATGTTCCTTTTTTGTTATAGTATTGGTGGTAAGAATATTGTTACTTCAACTACACAATGTGGAACATAGAATATTATCACATGCAAAAACATAATATCTTAACTCTTATAATTCAACTAGCTTTCTAACTAAGCTATAAATTGGTTGAAAAATTCCATTAGGTAGTCTATCCAACACCATAAAGGAAAATACTGAAACTGAGACTAAATATTTCCAAACCAGGAACATGAATAAATCAGGTGAGGAATGTTGTAGGTCAGAATCTTCTATTTCTTTTGGTTAAAAATAATTCAGTAATAAATTTCACTGACAATTATTGATATTTTTTGAAATACTGGATGAGGTATGAGTGGTAGATTTGGGTTTGGTTTTCTTGTTTATATTTCAATAGATCAAGAAGTTTAGAGGCTATAAATTTACTTTATACTTAGCAATGTCTGCAGGATAAGTTTGTGGTTGGTAGCAAATTAATTAGATAATACAAGTATAGAAAAAATATTAGGAAGTTCCAAGTGAATGAGCAACAGGTTAGACCTATAGTGAAGATTAAGAAATAACTTGATTTTGTTTTTAAGAAATTAAACCTTAGAATATATTGTAAAAAATTGAATTGTAAACTATATTTTGATGTCAAGCTATTCAATATAGATTTAAAATGTTTTAAATTAGATTTTGAAAATAAGTGAAAAGTTGTGACATATGCATTCGTCATTTAACATAGGGTTGAGATGTATATCAAAACATTTGAATAGTTTTACCAATCAGTGTATGTGTTAGTGGATGCTGAAATGTTATATGCTCAGAAGTTTCAATTGGATCTCAAATATTGAATGTGTGGAAGAAATTTGGAAGTCAGTGCTTTGATCCTGTATGCTCAAATACAAAATTATTTGTGTTGTTCTTGACTGTCCCTATGTTATTTCCATGTACAGGTATCACTCAGCTACCAAGGGTTTCATCTTTGTCCATACAAGCATTGATTTGATATTTTTCTTGCTTGTTAGTCTTTTATACCCCACTCAATATTCCTCAGCAATATGTCTTGTAATACTTTTCTCATACACCAGTGTGCACCCTTCTGCGTGATACTTTGCAAGTTTTTCGTTGAGATTATTTTATTACTTTTTTTCAACAATGTCCCTAATGGGATTCCTGGTATTATGAGTTTTTGGAGATACTTTGAATGTTATCATGTTATTTGTTTGATAAATATAATTTTTTTTTTCATTGGATAGTCAAGCCAGTTATGGTACAAATTTTTGGATTATTGTTTATGGCCCATTGGATCTCTCTTCCATCTCTGATATTTAGGATCACACAACAATTGGGGGAGCATCACTCTTAGTTGAGGCTGTCAGTGATTTTATTCATGATGAGATGGAGACATTTGAATTGGTTGTGATCCTAAGAGGTGAGGGGGATGGGTGAATCTGAGGGTGCATTTAAAGGCAGTTCTCAACATTTAGGAGTCTGAATTCACTCTTCTTGTTGCTTCTGCAAGTTTGATGGACTTCCAGCCCCTTGAGTTTGGTGGTAAGTTTAAAGACTCATTGCTAGGGTTTGCAGCTTGATTCTATAGGTTGGATATAATGGATGGCTCAGTTTCTTTGCTTTTACAAAACAATTTACATCACAAGATGGCTTAAAGGTCTGTGCAAATATTTTGTGTTTTATATATGGAAAATGTGAATCATGCCAGAAAGTTTACTTTTTAGTAACAAGTGGTACAGTTAGGCCTTATCTAACATTTTACTTGAACTTTATGATATTGCTTAAAAACATCAGGTAGATACAGTTTTTGACTTTCAAATAATTTCTGCTCTTCAAATTTTGGAGTTCTAAAGCAGTTTGTAGTTCACTTATGTAGATGTATTTTCCCTGATGAGACAGAGCAAGTCAACAGACTTTGTAATTCACCTTCAGTATTTTGTTTCATTGCAAATCTGTTTGTTAGAAGACATTCAAGATCACCAGTTTTGTTACAAATGAACTGGATTTATTGATTTCTCATGAGTTCTACAGTACATTGGTATTCAGAATAGATTCTTTCTCTATCAAGGTTGCACAGCTTAGTTGAGTTCCCAGCAGTATTAGTGATTATTATATATCTTTAGTTGCTGTATAGGCCTGGTTCCAAGATTTTAATGGACATGTGGTAATCTTATATATTGATCCAGAAGCTCTACAGATCCTTGGGTTACAATTTGGTTTAGTTCACATCTTCATGATTATCCACTCTGCATGTAGGGTTTCCATCTCCCACAGTTCCTTGCAACTTGGAACTTAATTTAACTCGAATAATCCTAGAACTGGTGTGGGAGTAGTGAGAGTTCCATGCTAGTTCTTCAGAGTTTTATCCTTGTTAGTTGTTGGGTCTATTAAGATGAAGTTTAGTGTCCAATCATCAGTCTTCATTGTCTCTATCAATGTATAGATTGTCCAAGGTTCACAAGTTAATTATTCTTTTATCTATGTTGTTCTTTTACTGGGACGGTAGAGGTTCATCTGGTTATAGTTGGCTTCTATCTGCACTTTGCCTTTGTCCCACCACTTTCAGTATTTGTGACACTCAAGGATCAGGTATGACAGTTCCAGGATTTTTTCATTTGGCCTTGCTTGTGCTTAACATGGATTCTGCTGTATTGTACGAGTTTTATTGACTTCTTTATTTCATCATACTGTGCACACACCATTCCATGGATGATTGGTTACTGCAAGTGACATCTCATCATTTGTTAGGCCATCATGTACTGATTCTGCTTTCAGATACAACACAGATAGACTTCTTTTTTTGGAACTGCAACATTATCCATGCTCCAATTCAATATGTCATCTGTCTTGGTATTTACTTTTCATCTCTTCTTTCATTCCAACTCAGTTGTCTCCCATCCTGCTTAATGTCATACAATAAGACTCCACACTCACTCACCTTTACTCCTCCCATTACATGGATGGTCCTTTCTTAATCCCTTATTCCTTTGGGACAAGTACACAAGTTATCTGTTTGTTGATCTATCAGCAACCGGGTATTAGATGTATTTATTATGTGGTTTACCCAGATTTAATCAGATCTTAAGAGGTTGTTAAGTTGGAGTGCTACTAGAATTTGAGTTTGTCAGACTGCCACCTCTTCCAGAGTGTCATTTTCTTCACAAATACTTTGCTTTGGGGATGGGGTACATGTGCCAACTGTCAGGAATTCCAGAGTTTGTGTATGGATGACAGATTCTCTACTCAGTGTTTTCAACCTTCATGATCTTCAACAGGCAAGGTCACATGATCTGGGCTTACTTAGGGGTAAACTGTCAGGCATCACTCTGACTTGTCCACAATGATATCTTATGTGCTCAGCAAGGAGACATGTGCTCTAGAGCTCCTTATTTTTAAATTTTAGATATCTTTTCTTGAGATTAGCCTTATTTTATCAACCTTCTAGCTTTCTATGTTTCTCAGGTAATGCAAGTTTTATCATTTCTGTTGTCTCAATCCAAACAGATTATCTTCATAGAATAGATGTTGCATTGCAAGGTTCCACTCAATTGCTTCTCATTTTGCAATTCTAATTGGTGGGTTGGCCTCCTACTGGATTACCCAATTAATGGCAATTTGATCTCTAGTACAAGGTCTTTGGGCTTTGGAAATAAATGCTTTCCATCTGGACAAAATGGTATCACTACTGTTTTTCCTCCATTTCATATGTTACCCAGAGTATCAAATTTGATTTGTTTAGTCCATTGTCAAATTTTGTTAGTTGTGCTAGAATGGTGGCTATACCTTAGTTTCTGCTTCTTTAGTCCCTCCAATATGTCCAACCCTTCTACTTCATTTTAGATTTTTTCTGTGGAAATAGCCATGATTGGATGTGATGCATCCAGCTGTACAGAAACTCAAGCTACTAGTGCAGAGGTTATGCTGTCTTTTATATGTTATTAGGGTGTAATTTCTAAGGTTGAAATGTGTCTGGTTTAGTTTTTTTAATCCAAAAGTCTCTTTTCTCAAAGGTAATGTAAGGCAATGTTGCATTGAGAAAATGAACTCTTTTCAATGAGTGGTGTCAACCATAACACTTTTTATTGACATGGATCTTTGACAGAGGTTTTTACATCTTTCACAGTCTTCATTGTTTTTTGTGGCTTTATTGACTACAGTCTGATTATTGCAACTACATATTTTTGAGTCCTCAGTACTTTCCAGATTCCTTGCATCATCTTGAGTAGTTGGTACCAAATGACTATTATATTTACCTAACAGTTAAGATACCAGTTATGCATTCTTTCTCTCCATCTGTTTGTGATCTAACTTACATGCCATGCATTCTCTCTTCCTGTAGGTTTATTTTTATGACTTAGGACTCAGTATTATGACTCAGTGATTATGTTCTCAGTCCAGTACATCTTACCCAACACTCTGCCAGATGGTAAAAATGCAAATGAATTGTCAGGGGTTTAGTTTAAAAAGAGAGAAGTCTGAGGAATTCTCTTCCCTACAGGGGTGGTAAGGAACATTGTGGTTCCTCCTCGTCCCCACTCATGAAAGATTATTTACTTTTATGTGAAGTTTTCATGTAATTTTATATGCAAAAACATCACTGATTCATGTAATTTTATTTGACTTTATTAAGGTGATGAAATGGGATGGGACATTGTGCAAATGATGGGTGAGAAAGGAGGTTGAGACAAAGGTGATACAAAAGAGTAAAGAAGCTCAGTCCTTTTCTGTGATTCATCTGCTTAATTTCTCCCTCTATGACTAATCAGATTTAAATATTGGTCATGTTCAGTGAGGGTTTTCAAGGTTTTGTTCCCTGCACTTGTGCCTTTAGAGATGAACAATATTTGAGGTTTTCATTGAAGTCAAGGTACCTTCTGTCCATCCCATCTATCCAGATTTTTCTCCTCTATGTCCTTTGAAGCCTGGTCAAATTACCCACTGGAAGTCACTGTGCAGAGTTAGTATGTGGACTTCCCCAATACCTTTATTTCACATTATTTGTCTAAGCTGACAGTCTCTTCATCTGAGGGTTTTTACCTACTCCTGTAGCATTCTTAACTATTTCTGCTAGAATATCCAAAGGTGTTTTAATTTCTATCTTTGAGGATTACTTATTCTATTCATACGTGATTCTACTGCATAACAAGTGTTGCCAATGCAAGTGAGCTTTTATTAAGTCAATTCCACTCAAGTGATAACTTTTTCACAATAGTTTTTACTGCTTGCATCAGATTCTGTATAAATGAGATGTTCCATAATACTATCTAGGAGCTAACCAGGTGGTATTACCTTACTATGCTGGGCCTACCATTTATGTACAATTATGAGTAAAGCTAAGGAGATCGTACCTATTTTTACTGATCATTGTATTGGATAAGTCAGTGTTGATTTACTTTTATAGTGTAGTAGGTGAACACAATTCCCAAAATTTGTTTCCAGAGCAATGTTCCTCAGGACTCTTCAGTGTGCATTATTTTCCAGATTCTACTAGTGAAGCTAGTGAGTCTTTACTTCCTGGTTTCCACTCACTGGGATGACAGACAGATGCTTGTCATCCAGAGTTTTAGAGTAAATTTTTTACTCTTGGAGAAGAGGATAAAATTAGAGGCCCTCCTACCCATGTCTCTTCTTATTTTTTCATAGATGTTGGTAGAAGAAGTGCTAGCTGATGCAGGAACCTATGTGTAGTACCAGTTGAGATTTGATGCTCCTCTGTCAGATTGGGTTGTGCAGGGTCTTTCTTTTTGATTGCTGTTGCTTCAGTATATATAGGAGGTCCACTGCCTCCTCAATTCCAAATACAGAGTAGTCACATTCTGGGTCCTTTGTTGAGCACAGTTGTTCCATGTCCTCCCCATCATTCCAGGGACAAATAGAATGCTCTTGCCCTCTCAGTTGGGGGATGAAGATGAAAGTTCATAATTCGATATTAGATGAGTTCTGTTCCTTTGGTTTGGCGTGTTGCTTTTCAAGCTTCTTTAATTTTACTCTTGTTGTGATTCTGGTGGTTCAGAACATATCACTTTATGGTTACACATTGGGACCCAGTCAAAAGTATATATAATGCTGCAGTCCAATTACCCTAGCCTCCAATATGGGATATTGGGACCAAGACCCTTTAATTCCAACCCCAGTTAGTAGAACCTTAGCTTATTTGGTTGGTGCTAGCTTATTGTGAAATCACTCACATCCTTGATACAAGAACTAAGTTCAGAGTGAAGATAATACTTGTTCTGGATGTAGTGTAGTTCCTTTCTCAGGTACCACTCTTACTTTGGTATACCCATGATTCATGCAGATGCATTCTATAAGGATGTTTCACTGACCCCTCCACCTTTTCAATGTGGGATTCTAGCTACAAGTGGCAGAGAAGGTATGTAGGTTTTGCAGGTTATCATATTTCTAAATTGAAAATGAATTTCTAATCATACTTATTTTCTTTCACGCTCTCCTGTTCTTCACATCTCTAAAAGTATTATCCCAGTCTTGAAAAAGTTATAAAATTGTTTACATACAGTATCAGGAGACATGTTGCATTCAGGTGGAGAGTATAATGAGACATGAATATTGCCAAGGGCAGTTATATGGATTATAAGATACTGGAGGAGTGGGACAAAATCAGACCAATGCTTAGATGTGTAAAAATGAAACCTGGGAGTTTGAGTAATAGCTGTAATTGTGAGTGGAGGTAAGTGTGTTTGAAAATATATTTTCAGTTTGGAAAAGTATTAACTTTTGTAGCCCTGAAATTTGATTCAGTGTTTTTGAAATAGAATTTCAATAAATTTTAATATGGGTTAAAAATTTAAATTACTTTGAATCCTTGGAGGTTGATTTGTAGTAATTATTTGAGTAAATTTTGATTTTCAGTGGTCGATTTCTACAATAGACATAGCAAGAAATTACATCTTGTTGTGAATCCTTGAAATGTTCCAAATATATTTGACTGTTCCTAACTCTTCTTAGTTGTCTCTTGAGCAAATTATACACACACAAATAACTAGCTGGAGTACTCATTCACTGGATGAATGAAATAAAAACTTGTTTGTAATGAAGGATAGGAATTTGTGCTTTTTTTTAACATAATAAATATTAAAAGTGCAGCAAAATACATAAAGATTCCAACACTAAAAAGAAAGATGTAGTGTTTTCAAGAACTCAGTCAATATGAAATAAGATGGGGATTACACCCCCTTTCTCAAATGCCCTTCCTTGTGCCACTATGTCAAGTTTGATGTAAATTTTTCCCATCACTTGGTATGGGTACCTTTGTTTGTCAAATAAATTTGTTCATTTGATAATAATAATGAAATTATATTTACACAATTTTTAACATGTGAATTAATATTAATAAATGCAGGAAGTATGATCAATGTGTTTTATTAGTTGTTTTTTCCTGTAAGTTTCGAGTAGCTGCTTAAAAATTCTAAATAAAAATATATGTTGATTTAATAAAATCAGGCTCACTGATATGGGCACATGAATTTTGGTATGCTTTTATTATGCTATTTGTATGCATCTGTTCAGTATGAGAGTTCATGAAAAGATAAATGGGATAAACAGTACCTTACTAAGATGTTGATTGAAAGTAAAGTTGAGTAATGTATTGACTTTGAAACCAGTATTTAAAAAACACTTTTAATTAAAAATGTAATGTGTTGTAGGAGTTACCAAAGTAATTAGATTTTGCATGGAAAATATTACAGAGTGTATTCAAACTAGTGCTAAAAGTTGTCATAAAATGATGAGATTTTTATACTACATGCCATTTTGAGTAAATGTTTGAATTATCTGTGAATATTTCAATTTCACATATTCAGTTTTATTTGTACTTAGGCTTGGCCTTAAGCTATTTCAAAATGCGTGAATTTTAAACAACTTTTTATCTGATCAATTATGAGGAAAATTGCACATTTCAAAACAAATATTTCATGAAGTCATTATTGTGTAAATATTTAAACGAAAGTCTGTTTTATCTCATTTATATCTACTTGTTGTAAGGAGGTTTCTGTTTCTGTTTGTCTTCCTTCATAGTAAACTTCAAATTATGCTTGAGAATTTAAAATAAGAATATATAAGAATATAGAATTTGAACATTTGGGTTCATGAAAATATTTCAGTTACTTACTGTAATTAAATTACTCAGGTGTTGCTTTGTAAATTAAAAGAAAAGGTGCATGGGGTTAATTACTATTGCATCCTAATAAAATATACACTTTTGCTTCTATTTTCTTGTAATCATAAATCTCTCTATTAGTGATTTGCATCATATTTTTGGTGCAAAAAAATTATGCTGTACGCTTTGGATTATAAGAGTAAAGGTAAAATATTGCTGTTCAATTAGTTTAGTCTATTGAGGACAGTGTATATTCATTATGCAACTTTACATGAATATCCAAAAGAAACCAAGAAACAATCTTTTAATCATTAAGAAGTTTTTCAATTCCATGATTCATACATGTAAATTTGTTAAATTTAATGTGAAAATTCAGTTATCTTTAAATGTTCAAAACATCTTTTAAAATGGAAAAAAGAAATAACTTGAATGAAACATATTGCCATGTAATAAAATGGAGAAAGGTAATTAAAAAGTTTCCTTATTATTATATCTAAAGGAATATTATGTGTGTGTGTATATATATATATATATATATATATATATATATATATTAAAAGTTTTGTGATTAAAAATAAGTGTTAAAAACTGGAAGTGGAAATTGTCATGCCCTTTTTATTTAATATGTTAGTGTAATAAGAGTAGGATGTTTGACACTGTTAAGTACTTTGTGTTAAAAAAAGGTGAGTTCCATGGAAACAAATACTGTCATTTAAATAAATGATTTGAAAAAGGAGAAATTGTTGGATTTCAAGCGAAAACTTGAATAAAATGGATAATTCACAATTTATAGTTTTTATAAAAAGAGAAAGAATTTGCAAATAGTGAGAAAATACCATAGGTATTCATCATTTTACTTAAGCTGAAGTTTTGGACCAAAACAAGAAATCTGAAAGTTAATCCTACTCTAAGAAGGGTTGAGTTATGTGTCAGAGGAAAGGATGTAAATAGCTGACCTAAATATAGTGTGGGACACAGTTTCACTGAGGGACCCTGTACTGTTCCTATTCTGGAGTTAGTGCTTGCTGGCTACAGTAGCTGTTGTCGACGTTGTGTAAGTAGCCTTTTTAATAATTAGCACTTCTCAGAGATTTAACTCCTGCTGATCTATATTTGCTGGACTCTTTTCTGTTTCATTCTCCAATATCAAATGAAAAAGTGATAAGTTACTGTCAGGCTGTTGGGGAACACATAATGAGCAGTATTCAAAGGCTAATCTGTCTCTGTTCCAAGCTCACATGCGTCTGAATGACGTACAGTCTAGTGTAGACTGTCAGCAGTCTTGCTGCTTGTGTGAAGTCTATTATACTGAACTGAATGACAGAACTACAAGAATACCAAACTGAATGATTAATGGTGAAATCTTGAAAAACAAAAAGCAATATATTTGACAAAAAAAGGTTTATCAGTGTTTATAAGAATGTGTAATCTAATGTGAAAAAGCTTTCAGACATTCTGTAACTTAATATCTTTTAATTTTTTTGGCATTATTCGGAAAACTGATTAAGAATTTAGTATCAATTTTTAGTTATCTTTTTTTCTAATTCAATTGCATAGGTATTTCTAGTGTAAGAAAGTCGTAAATTTGTTGAATGGTTTGGCCAGAGTGATAAATTAATTTCAGTGCATCTTTACATGTACAGAAGTATATGCATAATATTTTATAAACATCTTATCACATATTTACTAGTAATTTGTTTTTGACTTTCACTAGTTTTATTTGTTCATTCTACATTTACTTAGTACTAAATATAAAGTAGTTTTGTTGTAAACATTTTTTGAAGACTTTGAATCAGCATATTTCATAATGTTTGATGTATTTAGACTAGTTGTAACAAACCAAAATTACTAGTTAAGTGTTCTCTCATCATCATTAAATATACTTATGATCATTAAAGTGTCTTTATTAAGAAAGATTAATTGTAAAACTTCATTAAGTGTACAGAAAAATGCATGCACACATACACATTCCATTTTGGAGCTCTGTGAAGGGCTGTGTCTTAAAAGGTTCTTATTGATAAATCTGTTATTTTTAGATCTTTTCTCTTTAACTTGTCACATTTATTTTTAAATAATCAGTCAGTTTTGATAATTGATACATATGTGACTTTGATCATGTGGAAAATGTTTCCCATGTAATTCTATCCTCATTCCTTATCTTTCTCAAAATGGTTTTTTGAGGTGTGAAAATTGTTTTTCTTGGCAAGTACTGTTAGAGAAGTTTAGTAAATATCTATCATGCTAATCACAAGAATTAAAAATTGTATATGAATGCATTCTACTGTTTTGAATGGCCAATTCTACATAGAAAAACATAACACATGTATATCTTTTCCACATATTTTTAATCATATATGTATTTATAATAGTTCTAATCTCATCTTTTGTTGGATAAATTGTATTGTAATAGTTTATTATAAATAATTATTTTGAAAAATGTTTCCAATATAAAATGAGCTATGCTTAAGGAAGTTTTGTGTAATAGTCTAATTATTCTGTATAGACACTTGGGTGAATTGTAATAAATGTTTTATCACATGTTTAAGATACTTTTACATTATTTTCAACATTTTCTATGGTAAACTTTATGTAAAAATTGGATGGGTTTTAAAATTATACACAAGTGGTTTTAAAAATGAAAATACTATATTTTTGGACTCCACATCTTCAGTGTTTTTAGTAGCTTCTCTCTTTCACTTTTTTTGCCATCTAAAAGATTGTTTGGTCTATTACTCTGGCATTTTGCCAGCTGAAGAGCTCATGCTTTCAAAGTTTTTTTCTTTGCTAAATTGTGCACTAAGTACCTATGTGAGGAAGGAAAGGACATGAGTTTACTGACAGGAGACACATCAGTTTATAGGGAATACTCAGCTTCTAATTTGGGAAGCTTGCTCACACCAGTTAAAAATGTAACCTAATACTTCAAAATTGGAATCATAAACTTCTTATGTTACAGTAAAATAATCATAAAGCAAGCTATTCTGCATTCATGCCTTTGATATTCATAATTTAAGATATTTGCAACATAAAAATGTTTTTTGTTTATCTGTTATTTTTTATTATCGTGTTACTTATTATCTTACATACATCATAGTTTTGTAGTTTAGTAATGATGTGAATGTAGATGCAAATATCAGACAAGTTTTGAATAACTTTGGATATGAAAGTTTATTTTTAATTGTTTGTTACAAATACAGGCCCATAAAGCACTAATCAATAATAGTATTTTGATTAATGTTTAAAAAGATTTAAATTTGTATTATGAATCTTAGAGTTATATGATATCTGTGGAATGTATATCAAATGTATTGTAATGACAGAAAGTTTGGCTTTAATGTCTTTTTGTTGGTATTTCTCAGTGGATCAGCAGGAAGCTTACAAAATCACAATGTTAAAATCCAAGGTTTTGATCCCTATGGTGGATAGAGTGAAGATAGTATACTGTGTAGCTTTACATTGTTACAAACTCTTTTTTTGGAATCAGCTCCAAGTTAATGTGGTTATTTGATGAATCTTTAGCTACAGTATTTAAAAGATGCATGGAGTAACTGAATGAATGATAACTTGTTACAGCTATTTAGTTGAATTGGATTTCTACAAGTTTGTGACAACATAAGAAATAGTTTGCTTCTACATCAGTGTTTTGGCTTATGAGTGTTGAGTTTGGATATTGAAATTGACCTACCATAATGCTTGTATGTTTCCATTAGTAGTACTGATAAAATTCTTATGCTACCATACCAACTGAACAAATTGACTGTGACCATGTGCTTGATATTATTTAAAATTAAAGTATATAATTTTGTTTTCTCATCATTGTCATGATTGAAGTCCTGAAAATAACTATTTCTGTAGTGGTTGGGATTTGAATCTAGGTGTTGTGAGAAGAGTTTGTGATATTCACTCATCTAGGGTTTCTCCATTGAGAGTTCAATTATTAGCCTCTATCAAAATGACTTGGGTTTAAATCCTGACCGCTTCCACTACAGAATTTTTCTCAGGACTTCCATGAAGAAGGCAGTAATTTAGTAGCCAGAACACTGGATTAAAATTAGCTTTTAATTAGTAATTAATTAAAAAATATTAGTTGCTAGTCAGTCATTACACTTAAAGGTGATTTTGTAAACTACTGATGTCATGTAATCACAACCTTATATACTTTTTTGTTTGACTGTCAAAGATTGTTAGCTGATGAGCTCTGTTAATACAAAAACAGAAAAAAAAATCTTACTTGTTGCAGCCGAAAGGAGGCCTTAGCTTAAAATCTGTAATGTACAGACAAAGGATCCAATAAAAACATTTTCTACAAAGTGCCGTTTCATTCCACACAGCTTTAAGAGTATTTTTGCTTACTGATTTAGAAATTTTACACTATATTAACAATACATGTAAAATTGTTTTGAAATACATATAACATAGGAACCTTCTGTTTTACAAGCTTTTGATTCTGAATCAGTAATGTTAGTATTTTTCTTTGTATTCTTATGTTTTTGTCAGTGTATGCATTATTCATCTATATTCTGTGTCACTGTATTTGGTATATTCCTTATAGCATGCAGTGTTTTATGTCCTCTTAACTGCTGTGATAGTGCTTCTTAGCACCTACTGTGTTCTTTAAACTACAGTGCATAGTTGTGTGATGTACATTAATTCGATATTATGGTTTCACTCATGAAGAATTTAGTAAAAATTGTTGAATAGTGTTTTTGTTTTTGTCTCTCTCCATCGACTCTAAGAACCTAACCTTGACCAAGCATCATTGCATTTTTAAAGTTTTTCATATGCTTTTTTACAGGCCTACATTTGTATTAACTTGCAAGGAAGTCTGTTACTGTGTGAAATAGTTTGACATATCAATTACTTCCATTTAAAACTACATGGGAAATTCTTCTCATTGCTAGTGGCCAGAAAGTAAAATGACACTTTAATGTGGTATTTGTTTGATAAAAGATTCGAAAGGTATCTGAACATGTGTTAGATTATGAGAAACTAGTAATACCAACTGCTGGGATTTTATTTTTTATGAGCATAATGTAAAATAGTATTAATGTTGAAAAATATTTCTTCATTTTTCATGAAATAAATTTAGGTCTGGAATGTAAAACTTGGATATCTTTTTTAACACAATGGAATATTTGAATATTCTTTAATGTGCTAGTTTCTGACTGATTGCTTAAATTAATTTTCAGAATTTTAATGTGTAGCAGAAGATGCTCAGATTTAACAAATAACTATACATGCTGAGTGTGTATAAAGTTTTTAGAATTAAATGCCTGACTTAGGATTTCATTGATGAAAGACATATAGTTGTCCATTTGTTAATGAAAATGATTCTCATTTAAGACCTACATAGTTTTTTTAGATCCTGTAAGTGATGGTGTATCTAAAATGGTTTCTGTGAGAAAAGTTGTTTAAATAGTTTGTTTTTTCATAACAAAATAGGTACATTGAAAGGTTTTTAATAAAGAGTGTGTGATATGTTTAAATTAGGAAGTATTTTAAATATATGCCAAGAAAATTGTAGAATAGTTTAAGGAACTCATCACAATTCATTCTCAGAAACCAGGATGCTTTGTCAGTTAAATGGCTCTTAAAAATATGGTGGTTTTTTTTGTTACTGTAGATAGGTTGAACATAAACCCTGTACAGTAATCTACCATTGATGTGTAATCTTGATCTCAAACTATGGACAATAGTCTAAGCTGTCTAAGTTAGTCTAAGCTAACTGCCACTTAACAGGAAAATAAAAATGACAACAGTAATTTCTAAACAGTTTTATTTCTCTTTGTAATGTGTTATAAATACATATCTTGTATACTCTCATATTATGTCTTATTAAATTGTATTCTGTTATTTTGTAATCTTGAATTTCATTTAAGTGTAGTTTATTACTGTACAGTATATTTATGGCTTGCATTAGGGTAGGTAGATTGAATTGCTGAGTGTATAAAGTTCTGGTAGAACTTTGTATGACTTCACTGAAACAAGTTTAACATTTTCTTCATGTGATATGTTGCTATTAGTTTTGTTTATGATAAATGTGTTCTAAACATATATAAAAAAAATCTTAATTCAACATGAGAAAGCAAAATGGGATTTTTGTGAGAAGAATATGGTGCTTCATACACATTGCTTCTTGTTTTTGTATTTGACATTTTTTTAAAATAAAAAATATTCTGAGAAAATAAATAGGTAAAGGTAGAAGTTTGTCCCATCTTATTAGGCATGAAGCTCACATGCTTGTTTGGGTGCATGCTTATACGCCTTTTGTACCATTAATGAGATGCTTAAAATGCTTGGCAGGGTGTCAAGCTTCTTGGTGAATACAAGGTGTTGGAGATAAGCCTAAAGCAATGCTTAAAAAAAAAGCTACACAAAATATGTGGAACAAATATTTCCTACAGTTGTACATTACCAGCTTTTTCGGGCTATTTCATTTATAGTAAATTTCTCTTTGTTAAGAGTAAATACTGCTCTTCCTTGTTTTCCTGCACTGAAATGTTACCCATAATGTTTTTTTTTTCTTGCCAGAAAATTTTACAATAAACATCCTTTTAAAAGAAATATCCTAAATAAAGATAATTTTAATTGTTTCTGAACTACAATGTGTTTATTGTTTATATCTCTTTGTGTGAATGTATGTATGAATGTATGCATTTAAAATGTGTAGTTCAAACAAGGAAGCATTCTTATGGAAGGAGGAAGTTGTAGGAATTATTATGAAATCTACTCAGTGTCTTGGATGAGGTGAGGGGAAGCCTGTCAGTGTTTGAATACAGATGGTACCTCTTTGCTTCAATATTAAATATAAAGAACCTGTATTCTAATGATTTTTAAGAATCACAGTTTTCTTATTTAAAACAATCTTGTAAATTTCATTTTTGGCATTTCTAGGAGTTACATTAAATATATATGTACACAATATAATTCTTACTAGCTTCAGTGAAGTACATTTAGAGATTAGTATTTTTGGACAGTGACTATTCTGTCTGTTGTTTTCTTCATCTAGATCAGTGGTTCTTAACCTGGGTGAGTCTGTCTCAGGGGTTTGGCAGAGGTCAAGACACACACAGTGTGTGTGTCTGTTCCTTTCACCCCACTCATATAATTTGTGACTCATGCTCCATTTGCCATCATTTGCTGCAGCTGATCACGTCACATCACTTGGCCTTAATATCTGTGCTGCAGGGAACTTCGTGCACTTAGCAGTCAACTTGTGATT
Source organism: Carcinoscorpius rotundicauda (assembly GCA_011833715.1). NCBI lineage: Eukaryota > Metazoa > Arthropoda > Merostomata > Xiphosura > Limulidae > Carcinoscorpius > Carcinoscorpius rotundicauda. The sequence continues at coordinate 37,733,266 of CM022395.1, read as the reverse complement.
GTATTAATCATGTATCATTTTTTATTTTGTTCCTAATCTTTCAATCCCTTCATACTAACTATGTTGAGCAAAAACAGAAAGTAGTCAGACAAATACGTACAATATGGATTCACTTGTATAATGGATCATGATGGGAGTCAGCATTCTCAATGCATGATTTGCAATGCCAAGTTAACCAATTTTAGTCTAATACTGGCAAAACTAAGAGAACACTATAAAGCTGCATGGAGATGGGAAATACAAGAACACAGCACTTGCTGAATTGAAGGTAAAGAGAGCCAGGTTTGATGAAAAGGCAACTTTGCCTGTTCTCGGCTTTGTACCTATTGACAAAATGATCATCACATCATCGTATGAAGTTGAGTTCTTGATCGCAGAGCAGAGCAAACCACACACCTATGGTGAAGAACTTGTAAAACAAGGCACGTTGAAGATGGCAAATATCATGCTGGGTAAAGCTGCTGAAAATAAGTTATCCCAAATTCCTCTTTCAGATGACAACATCAGCAGCAGAATAGATGACGTGTGATAATATTGTGGCTCAAGTAGTTGAAGATCTGATTTTAAGACCAGCAAAATTCAGCCTTCAACTCGACGAGACCACCAACGTTTCCAATCTGAGCCAGCTTGTATTTGTGTGCCATGTGAAGAACGATGAGATGAAAGATTTTTATTTTGTCTCTTGCAACAACTAAGGCAGCCGACGTGAAGAAACTTGTGGATGACTTCTTCAGAGACAATGATCTTTTGTGGGATATGGTTTATGCAGTTTGTTTGGATGAAGCTCCAGTCATACTAAGATGAAACTCTGGTTTTGGTGTGCTTGTGAAAGCCAATACACCACACATAATTGTAATGCACTGTGTTCTGCACAGACATGCATTGGCAACAAAAACCTTGCCTTCAAAACTGGAAGAAGTATTAAAAAATTGTTAAGGAATGTGTGAACTTTGTGCAAAATAGTGCCCTGAAGCATCGCATCTTCAAAGAGCTATGTAATGAAATTGGCTCTGAATTTGGGGTACTTCTGTATCATTCTAACTTTCAGTGGTTATCCCGGGGAAAGGTGCTGAATCGTGTTTTCGATGTGTGTGGAATTAGCCCTGTTTTTGCGAGAGCATCAACATTGTCATGCATATTGCTTTGAAAAATCTTAGTTCATTCTCATTTTGGCATACATGGCCAATATCTTCAAAGCTCTCAATCAACAGATGCAGGGTGGTGGAGTCAACATCATCAAAGCAGAAGAAAACCTGAAGGCTTTTCATAACAGCTACTGTTATGGAAATGATGAACAGAGAATGATAACTTTCCCCTGCTGGACGACTGTGTAAGTAAGATTGAAGGTGTGTCTAAAATCGGAGACATTTCTGTACCCAGGGAACTAAAGCAAGCAATTGCCATGCACTTAGATGAGCTCGCAAAATCTCTCAACAGATACTTCCCTACCAGAGAGTCATATCCAGGGTGGGTGAGACAGCTGTTCACGTTTAGTGTTGCGACAACAGATGTCAATGATGAATACCTCGATGAAATCATTGAAATTCAGCAGAGCCTGATTCAACAGCAACTTTTCAGAACAACAATGCTCTCAACATTTTGGTGTCACCAAATTGTAGCGTACCCTCTTATTGCTAAGAAAGCTCTTGAGATACTTGTATCGTTTGTTACAACGTATCTTTGTGAGCAATTCTTTTTGAGAATGGTAGACATAAAAACTAAGAAAAGGAACGAGAGTGACACTTGCGAAGGTGAAGCCACGCATTTCTGAACTTGTCTCTGAAAGACAACAGCAACAGTCACAACATTGATTTGAAGTAAATATTCATTGAGTTTTGTTTTTGTGTGAAATTCATGTTTTGTTGGTTTTGCACACAGTATTATTGTGTGCAACTTATGTATGATTCATTTTGTGCACTAATAAAATATCTACTTATGTTTTGAATTTGAAACAATCATATTTTATTTTTCCAATTATGAAGGGTTCAGTGAATGCAAGTATGAAACTTATGGGGTTCAGTACCTCCAACAAGGTTAAGAACCACTGATCTAGATAGTTTAATCAGTTTGCATATTTTTTATTGGGAAATGTTATATAGCTTTAGATTTACAGTGACGACTTTTTGCAAGTAAATGAGAATGAGTATGACATGCTAAGTTGTTTTAATATTACAAATTATTCATCCCCTATGTTTCTAGGCTCCAGGTTTTGGGAAGCAAGATGCTTTGACTGAGGTGAAACCATGGTGGCCAGGACCTCGGAGACTAGTGCTCCACAGAGACGACACTGACTTTGGTTTCACTCTGAGACACTTCATTATCTATCCACCTGACAAGAACCAAGTAATATGCTTAATATTTCACTCTTACCGAAAATGTAATAATGAAAATTGGCAATCTGTTAGAAAACATGAAACAAAAAATTCAAGAAGTAGGAGATCATACTTTAAACAAATGTTATTTCACATAAGTAGGTAATCACATGTAGTGAATAAAACAAGTTTTTCAAGAATAATGTTGTTAGAACAGGAGTAATTTTTTTTAAATGAGTGTTTGAGATATTCATGTACTCTAGTGAGATACTAAATATATTATATAAAGATGTAGGATTTTATTGCTTTTGGTGCTAAAATATAAATAAAATGCTTTAAAGTTATTCACATTTAAGATTTTAGTGTTTCTCTTGATAAACAGCATCTTTTGTAGGTCCTTCTTTGAAACACACACTCATTATTTTTCATTTGAATTTTTACCATATCTCATCTTCAATGTCAAAAGAAAGCTGGTTTATATTAGATTATTATTTTTGTAATGATTTGCTATTTTATCGATTCTTGTATATTGTTGCATATACATTAAATATAATTAGAAAATGCATGTTTTCTGACGTTACCTTTTCTGTGACTTAAGATTTTTTAGAATCTTTCATAATTTACCAAAATACTGCTTAGAATATCTCATTTGATTGATTCTTGCTTGTCTGTCCTTTATGTATAGAAGCAAGGGGATTTAAAACTAACTTTTATTTAAATCTTTCTTTGCATTTCTTGCTAATCAATGACCCTTCTTGGGTTACCTTCTACAAAATATGTTTATATCATTTAAAGTTATATTTTCACTATTTTGATATAGATTTTAGGTAAGGGTGTGTGTGATATTGAGATCAAGTATTGGCAGCAAAGTTATCTTAGAACACTTAAAATGTTAATGAATTTTATATGTGAAACAAAAAAAAAATAGCTGGCATGGGTATTGGTTTATTGTATATGCCTTTATTAATAAATATAATCCAACATCTAAGCATGCCCTCTATATTTCCACACTCACTTCAAACATGTAGTCAGCTATTGGTCAGTTACCTCTTTCTTTCTTTGTGAACCTGATGATGACCGAAGAAGGTTGAAATGGTGTTCACTCCTATACATAGTGCTATCTCTACCCACACCAGCCATTTTTTTTACATATATAATTTTTTAAAAAGTGGGTTTTCTTGTTATCAAGGAATGTTTATGAATGCATGTGATCTTAGATCATGGTATTTAAGGAGGAGTTAAGAATGAAAATAAATGTGATTGAAGAAATGTATGAAGCTGTTTGAGAATTACAACAAGAAAAGTAGAAAGACAAGAAGTACAGGAATGCTGTAAGGAGGAAATAGAATATTTTGAAAAAGAATTGATAAATGTAAAATGTAAATCAGCTACAGTTCTTTTAGCATCTACCCACAAGTTCCAATCCAAAACACTATTTTCTGTTAAATATTGAATAGGAGAATCTCTGGTATTATAACCATTACTGCTGCTGTTGAGTCATGTTGCTGCAGGGACCTATCTGGTATACTGCAGTCATACCACTACCAAATCTGGTTTCAATAATTAGCTGGTCATTTAAGTAACATTATACAATTGAGAAATTAATGAACTATGAAGGAAAAGTACCAAGCTAGAGGCATATCATGATCAGTTCAAAATAATTTTAATACTGAAACAAGTTGTTCATTTTGCTGCCTATTTAAAAGTACCAACTTTAACAGCATTAAGTAACTTTCCATCTGAGAGTCAAGTTAACTGTCAAACTCTGATAGCTTCCTTATCCAATAGATTTGGAGTAATGCATCAGAAAGGAGTATGTGGAACAGGAAAAGGGAGGATAAGAGACCTTAGCTAAACTTGTGAATAATTTGAAAATTATTTTGCAAATTCCTTAACTGGGTGCTTCTTGGGAAATGGTGGTTGCATTGGCATGTGAACAACTTACAGATGCAATGACAATGATATGAGAATTAGGCTGAAGCAGGATGTACATCTTTTAAGTTAGCCCTGCAGTTTGCAGCAGAACCTTAATCCATTAAAGTTAAACTGTTAAAGGCATCATCTATAATGTATGAGATCATCAGATCATACGGTATGGAAATTTACAACATTTTCTCATGAATAGTGTAGAAAAATTGAAAGAAGTAATCAGAATACTAGTTACATAATGTGGAGGAAATGGGTCACAAGAAAATATTAACTTTCCATTATGAGTTCTTTCATTTTGGCCAAACTTTTAAGAATTGCATAAGTTTATCAAACTAGACATCTTATAGTATTTAATGTAGTAAACATATTACCAAAACATACCATCTGCTTATGCTGTAGCAATTTCTTATTCTTCAGGGTTCCCACTCTTTTTTTTTCCACGTAAGCCTTGAGAATGCTTACTCCAGTCTTTTAATTCCCACTCAAGTGCCATAAAAACTGAGAAAGCACAGAATCATGATTATATCACTTTCTGAACATCTGGAGTCCTTTCACTAATGACCCATGGTTTCTCCATGTTCTTGTTTCAGGGTTGGTTATTCAATTTACATCATCTCCATTGTTGCCTGCTCATCCTCTTGCCTTTTCACATTAACAGATTCATGGTGAATGGAGCTTCATTCCCAGGCTATGAGAAAGTTGTTAGTTAAAAAGGCAGCAAAGAGAGTCAGCCCCATTTTTTTTTTTTTTTTACCCTAATTTATTTGTGGGACCCAAGAAGACAGAAGATTGACATCCAGTTATTGATCTATCTCAATTAATTTTCAAATTATCCTTGTTTCACCGTGGAATCTTTTCTAATCCTACAATGTCATTTTGCACCAGGGCTCTGGTTGACCAGGTTTGTGTTTTGTTTATGATTCTTTGGATCATCTTGTTTCAGTACTTAGGAGCAACATTATTAATTGTAAATGGTGATTGAATCATAGAACATTACTATTGAGGTACCCATTCTATCACTTTGTCTTGAGATCCATCTGTTCGCACATGTATCTTTTCACAGATGGGGAACTTACCTTCAAGGTCAGGAGTTTCAAGGTTCTTGGATGGAAGATGAGTCTACTTTCCATATCAACATTTTTGAACTACTTTCAGTACATTGGGCAATGGTCTAAGGTCTGTTTCTTTTGAGAGGAAAAATGTTATGATACATTCCAACAATTCCATAGTTGTATCTTACATTTATTATTAAGGAGGCATATATTATGTAGATATTTGTTTTCGTACCTTGGATCTTCTCTGCTGGGCTCATTCCCATTGTATCAGTCTTTCAGTTTGTCTTGTTCTATGATTGATTAATTTTATTGCAGGTCACTTGTCTCAACCCAGTTGAATCCTTCTGACAGACTGGATGCCACAGTGAAGATGTTCTCAGTTTTGGTCTCCAACAGTCAACAGTTTAACTTATTGGTATTCTTGACTGCAGTTGTTTTGGTCTTCAGTACTTCATTCTCAGGCATTGGCAGTAAGTGTATTCAGTCAGGACTGGTCAGGTTTTCATCTGTGTGCCTTTCCTCCAATTCAGCTGGGTTTAGACTATGGTTTCTTTTACTCCCTGTTGAGTTCTGTTGGTTTTTCATTATTAGCCAGCTCAAGCATGGTTTCTACTTCACTATTTGCAAGAATGTCTACCTCTATCTCTTTCACATTGGAAGTCTCTGAGACAACTTCAATCAGACATTTTCCACCAAGATGTATGAAAACTCGATCTTCATGCTTGGAATTTGTGGTATTTTGCAGGACTCAGGGTATAACTTCGGAGGTTTTTCTGTACTTAACTAAATCTTTCCTCAGGCTAACTATGATTGTTTATCAACAAAAATGGAAGTTCTGTTTGTTGTGAATTTGAAGAAGGTTAAACCCTCTTCATTAAAAAAATCTATCATATCCTGTTTTCTGTCTTGGGTATTTGAGAGGGGCTATCTTCACCTGTGTAGGCTTTACAATTATATATAGGACATCCTTATCCACTACCTATAGGTATTCCAAATATCAAAGACAGGATGTGATATTATGGTGTGGCATGTGGGTTTGATTTATTTGGTTTATGTTTCAATGAAGTGAAAAGATTGGAACCTATGACTTTATGTTATGTCTTAACAGCATATATACTATAAATGTGTAAGTTATGGTGAACTCATAAGATCACATGAAGCAGGAGAAAGATCTAAAATGTCAAATTCACAGTGAAGGAGAGTGGCTGTATTGATTGAAAACCTTGCATTATGCTGTTTGTTACTGGTTCTACAACTACATCTCTTAGATCCAATTTATTAATGAAAGGTGCAAAATCAACTCCAGAAATAAATTGATACAAACAATGGGTGGATAAACAGTAGGGAAGTTGACTTTACTGTAGGATGTCTTTTGTACTACATAATTGGATAATTTTCACATAGGAAGAGGGCATGTTAGAAACTGACACCATATATTAATATTTGGTTAGCTAGTTTGAAGTAACAGAATGTGGCCAAAAAATCCCTCATACTCCATAGCAACTATTATACCATAGACTGAATGTCTAGTGACAACAGGGAGAGTGTTATTGTGTACCACAAGAAGTGAAATACTTTTACTAAGAATTATCAGCAGTAAATCTACATCTAGTGAGTAGAGCATAGTGGAATCAAATGCTTTGCCATGTCTGCAGAATTGGTGTTTGGAGGAGCTCTTATGTACATAAAAAATAAAGATGTCATATGACTTTACCTGAGATTCAAATCAGCTTCTTATAAAATAAGAATTTACAGTTATGCTAATGCTGATACCAGTAATTTTCACTGAGGTTATTTGGTGTGGCTGAACAGTTCTAAAACAGTTCCAAAGTTAAATAAATTTTTGGAAGAGCCATATATCTCATTCAAAAGAATCAGTGGCATGGATTACAGAATCTGTCAATGGTTACCCACTATAATCATTTTTAAAAGTATGTTAATGAAGAAACATCCAACTGAGGGATCACCAGGGAAAACTTTGAGAGTGAAATTCAGCCTGTTGAGGAGGTCAAGATTCTTGTCAAGACTATTTCCAGAAGTCTTAACAAGTTTAGAGCTCCCAATGGATTCTTTCAACCACCTAGTTAGGAAAACTTCCTACACTGACAATGTTAACAAAGGAAAAAAGTACATTCTGCAAGAGAACACCAAGGCAGACTTGTGAAATGAACAGTTTATTGTCAAATTTAATTTTGGGGTGTTTGGATTGTTCAAATGACTTCATAATCCAGGTAGGGAGCAGTGTTGTAAGCTGTGTTTTCCTTGTTTTAATTTAGATGTTTACTCGAAAGCACATAATGTTAAAATTAATTATGTTTATAAAAGTAGTCCTAGAAAATGAAAAACTACTTGTGAATGTTAGTGGCTGAGAGACTGACTGTGCAATATTTAGAACAAGATATAGATATAAATAGGAGGTAGTCAGTTTTCAGTTCATTGATTCATGTATATCTGGTTATTCGTTTGATAATCTATTAAATTGTATAAGGAACTTTAACTGTATTGGTTGTAGTACCATCAGTGAATAAATCTGTCAGCAGTGAAATGTTATTTGTAAACATGACCTATACCTGGTTGAGACTGATAGCAGCCATGGGCAAATGTTAAGGAAGAAATAAACTAAACTGTTATCATAACATACACTGGGCTTGCCTTATTTTGATCAAATACATCAAATGAACCTGTCAAATGAAAGAACATATTTTGACAGTGTTTGCAGCATACAAGTTATAATAGACATTGTCAAATACTCTTTTTTGTGGGTACTGTAAGCTTTCTATTTTTATATGCTGTATCCACTTCCATCATATTATTAATGCTTAATAGCTATTACAGTAATAACTTGTCAGAGTTCTTAATTGTGATGAGTTTTTCTGTTTATTTCTTTGTAGTGAGAGCTTTCTGTTTATATATCCATGTGAAGAAAAGCTTTATAAAATAAGCAGTAAACATATTGCTAATTTATGCTCCAATTTTAATTTTCATAGTATACATTACAAAATTTCAAGCATGTGTCTTTAAGTGTAGCATATTCTTATTTAATAGAGAAACCATGATGATTATGTTAGGCTTGAAATGTAACCTATATGTTTGTATTTATTCTTTTAATTCCAGCTGCTGTTTATACTGCTTCTTTGGTATAATTTTACCAAGCAGAATTAAGGCGGTGCTTAATGTCTTTGCTTTAGTCTGATATAAGCAGGTTGTTTTCATAAGCTGTTCTCACCTTTCATTTCTGTGTCAACAGTGAAGGTTAAGAATGGTAAAATGTTGTCAGTCCTTCACATCCTTGTGTTTAACCAGTCTAAACATGTTTCAAGACATTCTTATGCAGTATGATAATATTCTCAACATCAATTTTTTTTTATGTATAACACTTTATTCATCGTACATGACAGACAATGATGTAATGCTAAATATTGTTGTGCATTAGCATTACCGTATTTCTTCAACTATTTTACTCATTAGGGTAAATATTTCTTACTGAAAATTTAATTTTCATATTTTGCAAGTCCATTTAGCATTACTAAATATTTGAGACTACTTACATTAATTAGTAATAGATTGAAGAGAAAATGACAATAGTATGTTCTATATACATAGAACTTTTAACCTTTTTTAGCTTAAATAACAATAGTCTGCAAGTAGTGTTACAACTTTAAATTTTTACTGGTAACATGGATAAGTTAAGTTATTTACACAATAAACCTCTTAAAACTATGTACATTCTACTCAGTGAAGTCATAAAATGCATTTTATTAACTCTTTATAAACTATATTCATGTTTCTTAATGACCACAATGTATGACAAATATTTCACTGTTTTAATGCTTTCTCTCTCAATTTTGAACCAGAGAGGTCACATGCTTTCTGATGCTAGCTTGTGAGAGAGAATGTGTGTATTGAGCAATCTTTGAGAGCTCTACCAGTAGTCATTGGGGATCATGTACGGCCAAAATTTTCTCCGATACTCTGATAGTTTTGATCTGAAAGATTTTTAATGCTATGTGTAAACTGAATATTTTTATACACATTTTTAGTTTTTGAAATGTCTGGAGTTCAAATGTATGTGTTGGAGGAGTATTATGAAGTGTTCTTATATTTCGGTTTAGGTTTGTTTAAGATTCATAGTGAATTCTCTTGTTTTTTTTAATAAAAGCTTTTCTTGAACTTGCATTTGTTTATGTTGCATGGTTTCATCATTATAAAGATTCAGTGTTGTTTTCTCCTCTGCAGATGTTTGCTAATTTCTTTCCTTTTCTGCCTGAAAACAGATTTCACTAATTTTATTATTCTCTCAACTTACTTGGCTGTTGATGTTTTGTAATAATTTTATAAACTAGCTCCAATCTAAATTTCTTGGTTTTGCACTTTTTATTTTTGAGTTTTTAAAATTGTTTATGATTAATCTAACAGTAAAGACTTATTTCATACTTTCATCTTGTTTCAAGCATGTGTGACAGACCTTTTTCTCTCTCATTTTGGCTAAAGAAATATTTTTCCACACATTCACAAAAATTGATATATTTAAGAAGAAAATCAAGGTTTCAGAAAAATATTGTGTATTTAGAAAATAGCAACCATTGATATAAATTTCTTATTTTTTCATCGATTGCACATCTCTCTCAAGTACAAACTTAAATTATTTTGTTGAATAAATTGAATTGCATAATTTCTTTCTCAAAATTATACTTTGAAATAGCCTATTTTACTTATTTTATTCTGGTTAAAATGCTGCTATTCTAACATTAGGCTGTATAAAAACTGTTAAAACATTGTGCATTACATTTGTTTGGAAAGACATTTTAGAACTAAGTTAAAGCTACCAAAATTGTGGATTAATCAGCAATACCTCTGCATTTTCTGAATGTGAAAACTGTAATTTTAAAATTCTCCACCAGTGTTGGCTGAGGTTAATTAATAGATTGCCTTAATGCACACTTGGCTACTTCCCATTTTGCTAGTGACACTATTTTTTCTTCAGTTGAGTGAAAGGTTTTTAACCATGGTTTAATATTCCTCTTTTGATTCAGTTATAGCATTCTTGTATAGGATAGTAAAATGAAATAATTTCTTTTCTTCAGATCTTTCTTGTAGTGTAATTTGAATATTCATTTATCAGCACCATAAAGGTGTAGTTGACAATAGCATTCAGGCTACTTGTGTTTTATTTGATACATAAAATATGGTTTCTCTCTTTTTTTGATGCTAATAAAAGTATAAAGTCCTCTTTATGAGAGATGTGTATGTTTATGGATATGTGCATAGTGGTACTGCTATAACAACTTATTATGCCTCTGATACTACCATTTTGATTTATTTAGAATCAATAAGGTTAATTTTTTTGAGGAAAAGGTCTTTTATGTAGTTCTGAAAGGTTACATAAAACAATAAAAATTATCCAAAAATGGTTCTATTATTTTAAGGTATGTTTTCAACAAGTGCTTTCTTATTGTAGGGTCAAGAGAAAGAAGAGCCTTATATAGAAAGAACAGGTAATTATCCTTAATGACTTTTAGAGGTTAGAATTTGTTATAAACAAAAACATTTATATTTGAATAGATCTTTGAAGTAAGTTGAATACAAATTGCTATTATGTTTTACAAGTAACATTTTTTTACTGAAAAGCAATTTTATGAGTTATTTAGTTTCTGCTAAGTGTGAGCAATCTTGACCATTTTTATGTGTTGTGGAAGTTAATTAGTGTAGACGTTACTTTTTCTGTTAGGTACAATCTTATTATTGACACCAAACATCCATTTAAATGCAGGAATAATTTAAGAAACTTTTTCTTCCTGCTTAACTCCATGTTTTCTTTGGTTGTAAGTTTCCAAGGCCCATTAACAAGCTTTTTTTCAGGTGAGGAACATTTTTCTGATTTAAGAAATGTCCACTAATGAATACAGTAATTTGTTTTGAAATAAAATTCATACTACTTGATGAGCTAGGCAATTAGTGATCTGTTAACTTATTAATTAACAGGCCCATTAGTGACTTAATACATGCACATTACTCACTGTCATGTCCATACAACCAAAGGTGAAGAAGGGTGTATATGCATTATCTTTATTACTTATTTGGAAAGCATGTTAACGTCTATGGAATTTTTCACAATAATACTTAAGAAATGAATAGCTAATATTAGCTAAACATCACTGCTAAGGAATCACCATAATGTTTCTTTTAAAATATGTAGTATCTATTGTAAGTGACATGGAGACATACTTTACTTTTACCATTTACCAATAAGATTTATTTTGTTTTTAGTTATTTTTTAAAGTCATGATTATATGTTTAAGTAATATAAACATAAAAATAATACTCATGAGAAAACCTGTCTTCAGACTTAAGAAAGGTAATAACTGAGAATTAAGTTACCTTTCAATTCAGAGTTTGGTGGAAATTTGTCATACATGCAAGGCAATTACAATGTTCAAATTTAGAAACAATATTTTTCACTTATCAGTAACTTTTTGCAACAATTTTGTGTAGTGTGTACACTTTTTCAGACAATTCAGTATTGTTTTACATGTTTATAAGTATGTTCATGACAATGGAGGTGCCTTAAGTGTTCCAGCTGCTGTTTTAGAAATATAACATTTACAGAAAATAACACAATGTAGAAAAGAAAATATACAGGTTATTTGAAATTACAGAAACTAAGAGAAACAAAATTATACATTAGAAAAACATTGATAAATATCTTTACTTAAAAAAAACAATTTAAAAAGTTAAAAGTCTGTTAAAAGTTTCGATGACTACTTGTTATAAAACATCAAAAGTAAACAAATGTTAAATATCACAATTAAGGAAGGTGAGTTAATGTGTTAACATTCTTCTGACCCAATGATGCTTTTGTGGCATTTAAAACATAATCGGCTCTATTGAACAACCTTTCTGTGGGAGTACTAGTTGTTGGAATTGCCAGATAGTTAACTATAAGTCATCAAAGTTGTGAGCATAAATGGGCATCATCTTCCCAGAACATCAGTGGGTTGCCTTGTAGATGTAGAGAGCGAGAGGCCGTGTACCTGTTCATTCAGTCTACAACAGTCATTTCATTTTCCTGTACTGTGGACTGTGTAAATAGACGTCAGTAGCTTCAAATCAGTAAGGTCTTTTTCTTCATTAGTAGTTTTTGAACTTCCTGAGCATTGAAACTACTTTAAGGTGTTTTTTTCCAAACAGACTGACTTTGCTCACCTGAACAACTGAGTATTTGGTTTCAACAGTCTAATAACTTTATCTTATATCACATTACACCCTTTTCTTTTCTTATATTTGTTCAAGAATGCCTGGCATATTTGTTTTCAAAATCCTCAAACTTTCCTTGTTTAATTTACATCATTACTCCCAAGTTTCCTTTGGATTTTTCCAGGAAGATTTTTAATTGATGTTTGTAACACATTTAATACAGTAGCATAAGATTCATTGCTGAATTTTTAAGTAAGCTGAAAGAGTGTCCAAATTTCAAGCAAATTTTCAACATTACTCTTCTAATTGTGACATTAATTTTGGTTTATCAAACTCCATTGCTGCTGCACATGCGAGTTGTTGCTCTGCATTTCTCTTCAACATATCATAAATGCTGTTTCACCTAGTCTTGCAAAGAAAAGCTGCCTTATATTTTTAAGTTGTTTTTGCTTATTTACCAGACAATATTTAGCAATAGCACTTTGATGGAAATGCTCACCCAACTTAGAACAGTGTGAATCCACAAAGTCCATTCTGGTCTTTATATCTTTCTTGGTACACAAGTTCAGGATAGGGCAAAATCATGATTCTAAATTTTGCTCCACATTACTGTCAGCCTTCACATAGTCAGAAGCATGTCTAACACAGTTACTTCAGTCTGTTTTTATTCAAGATATTCCAACTGTTTGGACACTGAGGAACACCCTGAACTATAACTTCAGCATTGTGAGGTGGTGGAAGCTCACAGTGTTGAAGAATATTAACTTTTTCAAAATCCATCCTTCATTTGCTTATGAAGTGAATAGTCAAACCAAGGTACTGGTCATTTGCTCTAGGGGACAATATATCAAAAGAAATTACCACGTCTTTTGTCTTAGAAAGTTGGTCCAGAACTTACTCAGATGTACAGTTCTGGGATAAGAATCAAACTTAATATGCATGCATTTTACAGTGCAATCAATCATAATTTGGAAGAAACTTGTAGAATGGACAGCAGCTGCCTGTTGCAGAGACACAAAGACTTGAAGATGAAAGGCAAAGATTTTCGAAACATCATCCTCTACTTTGGTGTCTCTGCAACAGGTGGTTGCCATCAATTCTACAAAGTTTCATCATGAATACTCTGTCCAAACAATCTATCAAAGGATCATAATTTTGATTAATCAATTATTGCAATAATCGTAAACAGTACTGATCAAAAACATTATATTTGATTGATTAAATGCATACGAGTAGGGATTAATTATAGTTTAGAATGATTTTTTTGTTTAGCTTATAGAGTCTCAAAAGCTAATAAATCTCTACAAATATTGTTATTTATAACTTGGATTTGTTAATCAAGGCATTATTTATGTCATTAGAAAACTCACAATTCCTTATTTTTAATATATTTTCTGTATTTAAGTGATAAAATTACCACCTCATTATACGGAAAACATTTTGCATCAGGCAAGGAGCCTTGAACAAGTTGTAGAAATGTTGTGCAGTTAGAAGTAAAAGTATTTGTTAATATCAATGGCATGATTGTACATTCCAAAGGTTTCACATTGGTTATCCTTGTTGAGTGTCAAAATATTACTCAAGTTCTGAATGAAATATTGTTCATTCAGTAATTACTGGGCTAACAGATTACTGTGATCTTAATTTTATTACAATATGTGAAGTTAAATAACTCCTAAGAATTTATACAATTATTGTTAGTTGTGTAAACTTTGTTTTTGCATTAGGTTTTAACAAGTAGATATAAGTACAAAAAATTTTTTCTTCAGCAGAATGCAACCATCAGAGAAGAGAAGCTATGGATACAATTTTTGTACGGGAGGTGAAAGAAGGAAGTCCAGCTCATTCTGCAGGTTTGGTAATTGGTGATCGGATAGTGTCAGTTAATGGTCATCCTATTACAGGAAAAACCTATCCAGAGGTCATTGGTCTGATTCAGAACAGGTAAAATGTTTTTGCTTTTTAAAGTTAAGATACCATACATCATAATGTACTCCAATAGTTATATGTTCTCTGACTACTTTTTATTAGTGTAACATATCCATTCAACTTTCTTAGTACTGATCTTTATGACAGTTAATTAACTAAAATACATTTTTCAGTAGGAATGAGCCAATTCATTCTGTTCAAAGTAAAGTGAATAAGTATCTGTTGTAATGTTCTGAAGACTTTAAAATCATAAATGTTTCATGATGATTGAAGAAGTTATCTTGTTTCATTATAAGAGACAAAAATAAAAAAACACACCAAAGTATAGCATAGACCATTGTTGCATTTGTTATCAACATGGATTAAAAATTGTCTTCAAAGTAAACAAGTAAGTCCAATATGGTTTCCAGTTTCTATGTTTAGTATGTTAAATGCCTTACCTGTTAAATAATTCAGAAAAGAAAGTTATTAACATGAATGCTACATTTTTCAGAACTGATAAGTTTGGTGATTCGAAGACAAAACACCACGTTCGATAAATAATGCTTGGTAAAAGTGGCTTATGCATAACTTAAATCTTTCATTCTTATAATTTCAGTGATATAAAACTGAAACAAAGAGTTACAAAGTGATATCAAAAATAATTGAAACAACATAAAGTAGCCAGATGCTGTGTAGCTTTATTGATTGTTGAAGCTTGGGTGAATTTTATTAAACAGTTATAGTGATTATAATTGATATTACTTAATGATGGTGCACATTTAAAATAAGCCTAAAACAAAAAAAATATCCCTGAAGTAAGTTCTGTCAGAATAACCTGTTTTTTTTTTTTTTGTAAATTTAAGTTATAGTGTATGCTTAGTTTCAAAGTTTCAGACCAAGTTAGTGGAAGCTGAGCTGTGTTTAACAGTAAACTAATATTTTTTCATTAGCTTCAGTGAACTTTAAGATAAGAAACACTGACAGTAAGGACTGAGTATGTTTCACAATTCTGTAAATAAGTACTGATTCCATATTATTGTGAAAGTGTTAAATGAAATGTGCTCTCTATTCTGTTAAACTATAGTTAATGCAGTACTTCAAGTTTAGTTTTTCTGGAGAAATGTTTTTTTACTTTGCATTATCTAATGTTTACATCAAATTACATTCTAGGCCCCTACTTACATTCTGTGTAAGACTAATTGTGTTGTAGCTTACTTTGATCTGTTAGAGTATTTTACTTCAAATATATATAATATAATTCAATTTTGATAAGTAATGAAATGGTCAGCAAATGTTTATAGAAAAGGGAAAGTGTATAGAAACCTCTGAGAAAACTATTGACCCTCTCAACATGGGCATGGTCAATTTGACTGACCACATGACCTCATTTTCACAAGAAATAAAATACTTATTGGAACTTCTGTTTCTTGGTATTGACTGTTGGTAAAACTTAAGCATATTTTCTTATATTAATGGTAGTATTGCATAAAATAATTATTTAGCTGAATAATTCATCAGAGAACTTAGGATAACATATAAAAGTCAGACAATTTCCTTTAAGAAGCAGTTTTTCTATCTGTCTAACCAGATAGCAAGTGCAATTTCAAATTCATTCAAGCCAGCCATTGTGATTCCAACATGAATCAGAGTTGTATTATCAGTAAAATTGATGCTTATCTATTCAGAACACCATATAATAAAATGTCATTTGATAGATGAAAACCATGACTTTCTATTGGTTATAGGTTATATGTAGTTAAATATGAGAGAACTTAACAAATACTGAAATAGAGGATGCAACAGGTGGGTGTTGTAATTTAGGTCTGTTTTTAATTCAGTAGCTCTGTAACCAAAGTTGAAGGCTTTAAAAATATGGTTTGTCTCAGCAATAACAATTTTATATTAAGTAATTTACATTCAATTTTTGAATTTTTGCAAACTTACCACCAAAGTTTTAATATAAGGAACTTTAAAATATATCAAGCCACTAAACTGATCTACTGTTACACAAGAAAGATTCTCACAAAATGTATTGCTCCCTTTGTTTTGAAAAATAATATACATGTACAACTATATGTTTATTAAAATGTAGATAATATTGAAACTGCAGTTTCTAGCTGAATTTAATTTTTTTTTACATTTTGTTATTAGTGTCACAAAAGTAATTGCATGAAAAGCAGAATATCAAATTTTCTTTTTGTGTCAATGATTAAATGATAACCTAATATTAAAATTATTGTGTAAAACTAATATAAGGAAGATTCTCGGACCATCTACCTTTTTTTTCATTGCAAACTTTGTTTTCTGTTATGTGTTTTTTGTTTTTGTTTGAGTATTGCTCAAAGTTTGAAACATTTGTTTTGCAATCAGAATCCTGTAAATACTAAAATTAGATGCACATCCAAATCCAGGATGTTAATCTTGTATTTGGAACATAACTGTGAATAAAAATCTCTTCACACTTTGTTCAAAAGTGCTTTAACCACAGTTGCCAGTGTTTTATGTAAGGTTAGACTTAGAACTAACCACTGGAAGTTTAAACAAGTAGAAACCTAATACAGAAGTTTGTTTGAGAGAAGCAATACCAGATAAGAATACTCAGTGACACAGGAAAAAGAACAGGCATGTGGAAAATAAAATAACAAAAACTCAAAAGAAGATAAATGTGACAATGAAAGCCTTTGTTTTGATAACAACACAAAAGGTAGTCACTTACAAGATTAAGGAACAACTAGTGCAGATAAAACACCTGGAATTCAGCACATCTTCTGTTTGCATTTATTTTTAAATATTTTCCATTCAAAGTATGCTTCAAATATACATGTAGGCTGAAAGGTTTCACAGTTCATATATAGGGATAAACATAGATATTAGCTTATTGTTTTATGCTTGGTTTAATTTAGATAAAAATACAAATCGGACTTTTTGAACAGATTGAAGTTACAATTTGTAGTGTACAGAAAAGCTATTATAAAAGCTTCAAATGATAAAACAAAAACTGTTTTGGATAAATTATTGTTAATAGTATAACTAAGTGAATAAAAGTATCCCACATCTCATTTTGAAGAAGACATTAAAAAGGACAAACTTTTTTATAATTGTGCAGAATTTTCATTTCACCTTTTCAAACACAATGCAAGATTAAATAATGAACAAAATAAACATGCATATTACATCATTTAATGAAGTAAAGTGTACAATTTCTTATTTTTAAGAGTGTTTCTAATTATATATTAAACTGTAATTGTGCAATCAAAGAAGCTGTGTATTTCCATGATCTCCGAGTTGTAATGTTTACTTGTAAGAGTGAACTCACTGTCACTGCTGTAAATATCAGCCATATCATTTTTATCACATTTTGATGCTGAGAAAAATTTCTACATATCATTCTTTCAATGTAAATAAGTTTTTTAAATCTGACTCTTATGTAGACTTTCACACAGTTGTATAAGGTACAAGAAGTGCTTCATTTCCATGCTTTAGCTATGTCTTTGGAGTAATATATAATCTGTTACATGTAATCTCTCTGCCTTACTCCTAACCTTTACATCTGGGTTATTCTTAACATTGGGTACTTGGCATACTGTTCTGCTAGTAATTCTTTAATTGTCAATTCATCTGTGGTCCTGTTACGTATATTAATCTTCATGAACAAATGTCTTGCTCTTTGAACAGAAACTTACCTTTTCTAATTTTATTTGACCACCTTGGTTAAAAATGTGTTCACAGAGGATTATAATCTGGTTTGATTTTATATCTTTCAGCAAAATTATTGTTAGTTTTTTTATGACAGTTTTATACAATGTGATTTTGCTTTAAAAGTAATCTTTCTTAAAGACAATTCATGCTAACTAATATCAGGCCAACTGTGGTGTATGCTTATTCATATATGAAAGGCTTATTAAGAGTTTTTTAATTTCACTAAGAGACATGTTAATCAGATAATTAGGGTGTAATAATTTTTTCTGTTTTGAGAACTATAATAATGCAAAATAAGCAGTTTTTTAATATAAATTTCTTTTGATATTATCATTGGTAAACAAATTTGTCTTTTAAAAAATGTGATGGGATGATAGGTGTAATTGATTTTTGTAGATAAGTATTTTCAGATATAGGTTTTATCTGGTACCCATCATATATTTGAAGAAGAAAAATACATCTTTATTAATTATAAATTGTAATAAATAAAAGTTAATAGGAAGATTGTGCTTAATGATGACTATATATTACTTTACTGCAATAGTTCTTAAACTATTCAGGCTTGTTGTAGCACATTTAATTTAAACTTTTTTTAAAAGCACAAAGACAGGTCTGATCTTAAAAATACTAAAAAACCTTGTAGCAAATGTTAATATTTTTAGCACCTACGCATCAATGGGAAAGATGTGATTGTTTCTTTTTCTTGCATAAATATAGAATATGTGGTGTTATTTCTGTAATTTAAAACATAATAAAATATTAGGAACTCTATGCAGGTATAGGGAGAATAGAGGAGAATAGTGTGCTCATATACTTGTAAAGCTGATATTGGGCTTATTACAAATTTTATTTTTACGGTAATTCCTTCATGTAACATACTATGCTTTGAGAATCTCTATTCTTGATAAATCAAGATAAGTGTTTGAAGGAAATAATTGTGATGTTAGTGTGAAGCTAAGTTTTAGGTCTCTTTTTAGAATATGCATTAAATTTTGAGCTGAAGTACAAGTAAGTGTATTGTTATTAGTTTTAAATATTATTATTTTCCTAGCAGCAGAAGCTTGGAGTTGCTAGTTGTGCCAAAAGAAGAGGACATTTTGCAATTGGTAATATTTTCTGGTTTAAACAATTCTTAGAATATCTGTTTTATGTATTTTGTGAGTGTGTTTTCATGTCTTTTTTTTTGTCCCTTTTTTTATTAGTCTCTCAGTTCAGTATTGAAAAATGTCAAATATAGATGTATTAGTAGATATAGTGTTAGCAACACCCTTAGTTAAAGTACTTGCATACTTGCATTGTAAGTTAATGAAGGCATGAAAAAGAGGATTATAAAACCTTTGCTAAATGACCTGTGTTTGTTAGAACAATATTTTAAGGAGTTTATAATTTAGTTTATGATGATGCTGATGGTCAATCTGCTTGAAAAGTGTTGCTTATACTTTTGGCAATTAATATTTTGAGTAATCATAAAAGAACTTTAAAACCATGATTTATATTAACTTTATAAAGAAGGGTAATGAGTAAATATTGTTGGATTCGATTTTAAATACAGCAAAATACAAGGTTGTTCAGGCTACATTAAACTAAAATGTATATTCAGCTGCATTGTAACAATAGGAGAAATTAGTGAAACATACACAAAAATTAAACATTAAGCTTTAATATGTGTAAGTTACTTTGTTATAGTATTTATCAGAAAATAAGCATATTTTTTTATTAATGCTGTTCATTTTATAGACATGTAGTTTTGTAATCTGTCTGTTTTGTTTGAAATGCAAATTGTTTTATATATCAATTTGATGATTAAAAGATGAATAGTTAAGACTTGGCTTAGATAAGTAATTATGAAAGGTAATATAATTATTTTCAGTCTTGCTTTTATCACTCTTAAAAAAAACATTTTGACTTATTATATATAAAATTGATTTCAACGATTGTTTTAAATTATTTAGATAATTTTCTTAAAATATTTCTTTATCTAATTAATCTGGATTGACATAATTTTTATCAACTTGGACTCTGAATTTAAGGGGTTCGCAGATTTTCGTCTAGTTGTCAAGATCATGCTCTAAACTTTGGTAGAGTGTTTGTGTTATAACAGTGAAAACCAAATTGCATTAATTGATTAGAGCTAGAGAATTAGCTCCAGGTGTTGCTGATTAACTGCTTTATGTTTTGTTTATCAGTTCAAAATTAGTGTTAGTTAGTAATGACTTGTTTTGTGCAAATTATTTGTAAGTTATTCATGCTGAAGATTACAATAATAAGTCACAATATAAGGTTTGAGATTATGTTGCATTTTAGAGAAACACCTTATCAAACAGAGTATATTTTAATTTTCTGAAAATGCATTTTTACAAACACAATAAGAACTTAATACTAACTTGTTTCATGAGTTTAAAATATTAAATGTTTGGAAAATTAATATCAAGATGTAGTATAAAATCTCATTATAAGGTTAGATTTGAAACTAACGTCAATAGGAGCCTGGCATGGACAAGTTGTTAAGGCACTTGACTTGTAATCTAAGGGTGGTGGGTTTGAATCCCTGTACCACCAAACATGCTTGCCCTTTCAGCTGTGGGGGTGTTATAAGGTGATGGTCAATCCCACTATTTGTTGGTAAAAGAGTAGCCCAAAAGTTGGCAGTGGGTGGTGATGACTAGCTGCCTTCCCCCAAGTCTTATGCTGCTAAATTAGGGATGGTTAATGCAGATAACGTTTGAGTAGCTTTGCAGACAATTCAAAAACAAACAATCATTAAGCTTTATTTCTTTTAATTTTGATCTGGATTTTAAGGTATTTGCAGTCTGCAAGTTTGAATCTCAGTCACACTGAATTGCTTGCTCTTTTAGCTATGTGGACATTATAATGTGATGATCATTCTCACAGTTTGTTGGTAAAGTAGTAGCCCCAGAGTTAGTATTGGGGGAGTTTGCTAGCTCTATCTCTGTTAAATTAGGACAGCTAGCAAAGATACCCCTCAGGTAGCCTTGTGTGAATTTCAAATTAAACTAAATCTTTTAACTTTTAAATTAAAATTTTTTGTGTAGGTTAGGTAATTTTATACTACATTTGGTATTTAATGGTTTGCAAAATAAAAATATGATGTTGAAAAAAATAAAGTTTTACATTAACATTGTATTTCATATGTTTAATTTCTTCCAACTTAAATGGTCATGTTACCTTTGTATAATATTAAGACTAAGAAATTTACATTTTTTTTTAAGGTATCATTTGTAATTGGTTTTGTTGTGCTTTTTCATAGTATTCTTAGTATTTTTATTCTCAGCTCCCATAATTTGTATTGTGTGCATTAATTCCATGTCCATAGTTCATATTTAGGTATAAGGGTAATTTTATTCATTCATAAATGTTTACTATTTAAGCACACCTATTTTTACTTCTGCTAGAGTTTTATGAAATGTTGATAATTGTATCAGTTCTTGATATACCAGTTTTGAATACTCAGCTCAGTATTTCATGCAAAGATGAGAAAGGTATTTTTAATTTATTACTGATTTTTAATGTTTAACTTGTTCAGTGCCGTAGACGAGATAACTCGTCCAAGCTGATCAGTAACTCAGTGACACGGACAAGTTAAATCGTTCTCAGTAATACTTAACTTCAACGCTAGATGCCAGCACCATATATGCATTTGACCTACTTACAAATTGTTTCACTTTCAATCCAAAATGGCGTCACGAATAAGTTACAAAATGAAGAAACATTAGAGTTGTATTGTAGCAGCCTAAATACTTAACAGTCAACCGGTTATTGTGTACCTCAAACTGTATCCCAGAAACTTAGTCATTAGGAACTCAGGTTTACCAATTCATTTTACAGAGTAACCAGGCAAGCCTCTCAGTATTCAAGTCAGATTCTCATTTAACCCTCAAAAACACTGTACTAAGAAAATGTATTGTATCCAAATATGGTTTAGGAATTCTTTGCTACAAAAAAACACTGATTTTGCTTGTGGGGTCACGATTAGCCACATCACTTGTAGATGTGTTTCTTTGCCATCATGATAAAAAGCATCTGTAGTACTGTTCTGTGTAGTTTAATCCAATATACTACAGAAGATCATGGATGGTACTTTTATCATCAATAGAGAGGGTTGAATATGTTGGGTATTTAAGATATCTTAATAGAAGACATTTTAAATATTGTCACTGTTGATGAACAATACAATCATGAGCTTTCTTTGTATCGTATTTCTTAATAATTATGGGAAATATGAATCTAATTTTATTTTAATCTTTAAAATATTACATCATTGTCTTTTAAGAAACATCTGACAAATAAGAATGCAATGTGTATACATTAAAGAACTAATTCATGTAATTAACAACTGTATTAATAATACTGTGGTTAAACATTGCATTAATAACTATGACATTGCCCACATGAATATTATTTCAAAAATCAGAATCTGTGAAAACAATTTTTTTTGCTTAAGCTGTGTTTACATATGCTTTCTGTACCTATATCAATTCCTTGTCATTTATATTTAACAACTTTTGTTTTCCCATGTTAAATGTTACAGCTTAAAATTCTCAGCATTTATAATCTGCATGACAAATTGAGACATTGTTAGAGTTTGATCAAACATTTTGTTTCATGTATGATATTTTGAGGCTAATTATTGTAATTACGAATAATAATTTAAGCCCAGTTTTAAGTACTTAATGTTAGGTACACTGCTAAAATTTAAATCAAAATTTTAGTGTATTAAAGTATTACTTTTTTTCTGAAGGTTAAAGTTGTTTTTTTATCAAGTATATCTAATATATTTACATTTACTTGTTATTTTTATTCAGTATTTTTCCAGTTCAGCCTACCAACCTGTGGAGAGGATTCCTCCCAACATTCCCAACAACCAGAAAGTTGTGCTTGGAATGGATGATCATCCTAAAGCTGAAGAAAAATTTGAAAAAGATGAGTTTTCTCTGAAGGAGTCAATAGATAACGTTGAAACTATTGAAAAGTTTGAACATAAAGATTCTGCAACTAAATTATCTAGTGTTGGTACTCAGAATATATCTCATATAATTAGGGACACTGGTAAAGAGAATGATTATAGTCACCTCAGGGTAAGAGAAACAACTTCCTCATCACTTGTAAATATTTCACATAAACCAAGTGAAGTTTCAAAAGACCCTGTGAATCTCGTTGATATAGAGGGTCATGTGAATGGTTCTCTTGTTCATTCCCATCAACAAGGGCCTCCTCATTTTGTTTTTAAAAAAAAGAGAGAACTTCCAGCTAGAGTCATAAGCAATAAATCTGATAGACCTGCCTACAACTGTACAGATAGCCAAAGTCTGCAGCTTACTGATCCTGTTTTTGAACAGTCCTTCATACCTCTGACAGAGAGTAGAAACAGAGAAAGCAAAAGCACAATGAATTCTTTACATGAAAAAGTAATAGATAGGCGTATGTCTGAAGGTGTTGAAAGTCATAGTCTCTTGGCCATGGGAGGAGAAAGAACAGGTAGACCAGTTCTCAGCTCTGTACATTATCCCATGTCAGTGCAAGGTTATCCCTGTGGAGGTCAAGGTTCAGAAGGGATATTGGATACTCTGAGTGAGCCATCCAGTCCTCGTTCAACTCCTGATGGAGAAGCCCAACATGTTTCCTCGCTGCATCTGGTAGCTCAAAGGCGTCATCAGTTTGAGCCAAGTTACTTGCTAGCCAGACAGCTAGAACGTATCAATCTTCACAAAAGCGAGTTAGCTAGAATGTCTCCTCATCATCCTATTGTGGCTGTTAGAGCTGCCAAGTTTCAGCAAAGAGAAGTAATGAGTGACAGTGAAACCTCTACTCCATCAAGCCATTATCATCGAGCTTTACCAAAACCTCATCGAATGGAATCACTGAAGTCTCATCCTGCAGCATGGAAGGGATTTAAAGAATTTTCA
Organism: Carcinoscorpius rotundicauda; assembly: GCA_011833715.1. Taxonomy (NCBI): domain Eukaryota; kingdom Metazoa; phylum Arthropoda; class Merostomata; order Xiphosura; family Limulidae; genus Carcinoscorpius; species Carcinoscorpius rotundicauda. The sequence goes on along the minus strand of CM022395.1, from coordinate 37,709,242 downwards.
CAGAAAAATTTGTCTTCTAGTCTAGGTACTCCATTATCCAGCAATAAAGAAAAAGAACAGCAATTAACTTTGCTTGGTAAGACATTTTAATGAGCTTGTTCTAAGGGCATTTATAAAATTTATAGTTTAGTATTCAGGAACTTGAACAGGAGACTTTTAGTAATACTTCAAGTATTAAACTAAATTTTTATATCTTTAGAACAGTGGACAGCAACTTTAATTTTGAGATATGAAAGAAACAAGCTATTTAACAAATTTTAAAATTATTGTGCATATTGTGTAATTTTTCAATGGTTTTTATAGCTTGGATATCTTTTGTAAATTTTAACTTTGTATGCATCTACCCTGTACATCAAGTTTAGTTTGAACATTAATAAGAAGGAACATTTTCCACTGATTTGCGGATTTTTTTTAAAAATCATTTTGAGATGTAACCAAGGAAAACTGTTTAGAGGATAGTCTTTAGTATTTTATGAAAATTGATAATATAATATCTGACTAAAGACAGGAAAAGTTTAAAAGCAACAGAAAAGTTTACCTTTCCTACATTAGAAATATAACTGAGAAGTTGACACTGCTAAAGTTCTTTAAATCTCATCAAGAATAGCAGCATCTTTTATAAAAGTGTCATAATTTGTCCCTACTGTCACAAACCTGTCTGATCATTGCCAGTCCTGGTTTTGAATATGCTGTCACTGCTGAAATTTTTCAATTAACTGTGATAAAACTGACAAATATGCTAAAAAAAGTTGAGCTCACTTTTTGAAGAGAAGAGTAGATGTATCTTTGAAAGAAACATTAATAGAATAAATTTTAATATATCTGCACTTCCTTTGGCTTGCATTTTCTTTTGAGCTTAAAATATTTTAATGTGTGAAGAGAAGACATAGCTGTGATTTATTTTGCTGAGCATCTGTTGAAAGTGGCATATGACCTCAAAAGCTTCTGGAAAGAATGTAATGATCTCAAGTGGGATACATTTTTTATTTCTTAAAAAATAATAATTTAGTATGCAGTAAGTTCCAGATATAACTCTCTTCATATTTAGGCAGTGAAAACAACAGAGATGATTTAATCAGTCAAATAAAAAAAAAAATTAACTGTCATGAGGATTTCTATTACTTCTAAGGCAAGACCATTGAAGTTTTAGTATTTTATTTTGTGCATGTGTGTCAATTATGATACAACTTTAAAGTGCATGTGTGTACATTTTTTTTATAGCAAAGCCACATTGGGATATCTGCTGATCCCACTGAGGGGAATTGAACCCCTGATTTTTAACATTGTAAATCCATAGACTTACCACTGTACTAGCAGGGGGCATGTATGTTTATAGTACTTTAAGTAGGTGTAATAGAATAGTAGCAGTCTGATACTTATATCTCTTCAACAAGGACGGCCAAATTGTAGAAATGTATGTACAGCATATTGTTTTAATGGAGGCACTTGTGAAAAGTGAATCTTTAAACAGAAATGTCCTTGTTATTGTTACTGGTTTTTAATCCTAATGATTTTTTTGTTATTTTATTAAATTAGTCATGTATTACATTATATCATCACACAAAAACATTGTAGACAATGAGAAAAGTTTTTTGGAAAATTTAAAATATTCTTTTTTTTCATTTCATTACACTTTACTCATAAAAGGCTTATTCATTTAAAGAAAAAAATATTCTTAATTGGTTGTAAATAATAAATGATTTTGCAGTGCTCATGAGTTTACTGTAACAGTGGTTATAAGAACATAATTTGCTTTGCATTCATCAAGAACTAACCATCCAAGAACAACATGCATAGTTAACAGTTACTTTTAATAGCTCTATCTATAGTTAGAATGGAAGTAGGGCAAGGCTGTAGTACTAATTTTGTTATACTACCTGCCATAGTGGTACATGTAATGTCACTTATGGCTTTTACTAAGATAAAACCTTTCCTCAATAAATATCACAAATGTTTTATAATTTACTGCTTAGCCAAAACCTGAAGGTTAATATCAGAGATCATTAAAATAGTCAGTCATAATAATGCAGTTAGTCAAGTTATATGTTTGACTATAATATCTAAAATACTGCTAAATTATACATTTATGTAAACACACAATATTTTAAATAATCAGTTCTTGGATTGAAAGTTTTGTTTGGTCATTAAATGTGACTTAATTGTTTCCAACATGACTCCAATAATGCACTGCTTACAATGTGAAGCATAATTTGCAATGTTAATTTAAAAAACACATGTTCATCTGGTTAAAATTATTTCTCAAATAAATTCCTGGAAACTAAATCAGTTTCAATATTCCTCCAGTATCGTTACTACTTTTACACTTTGACATTTGTGCTTATAACTTTTGACCATGTTTGTTTCAAAATTAAAAACATCATAATTCTACATGCATATATATTCAATCTAAAACACTGAAAAACAATTTTTGAGAGTTTTTAACAAGACCTCACTGGTAGATATAACATCTTGTATTTTAGTTCAGTAGGTCTTGTATTTGCTGCAAAAATTATATAGAATTATGTACCAATTTCTTGCTTGAAGTATTTATTATTTGCTAAATGTCAATAAAGATTACATCTGAAGATCTTAGGAATATTTACAAAGAAGTTACCAGAACAAACTTATGTGAAATATAAACCTTTAAATTAATCTTTCAAAGTTCAGGTAGTCTGTTAGTGTTTTCAGGTATATTTCAACATCATGTAAAGACCTATTTTTAGAAGTAGTTTTGTATTTAACTTGTTTACTGACAAAAATCTTTGATTTAGTATTACAATTGAAGGCCATACTATCATTTAGTTACTTATATTGTCATCATTGTCATTTTATAAAGTTTATCATGGTTTTTATTATCTAATAAAATCTGTTACAAGATCAAATACAGTGTACCTTCTTTTGTGATTTTAGAAAACATTGAGTTATGATCATACCTTTTAAGTAAATTGTTTTTCACTTTGAATAGATACAAATGATGTAAAAAAAGAAGATATTGTAGATGATGATAAAGCTGTATTCCCTCAGCCTCCAACATCTGCAAGTCCACCTGGAGTTGTCCTCAGAAAGAAATCTCCTATTGGTCAGTGAAGCTAGATGCATTTTACTTGTCATATAGGCTTCAAATATTTTTTTAATAGAAGAAATACTCTTGAAATCAGAAAATTGTGAAGTAAAACAGAACTATGTAATCAGTTCATACTTTGATATATATAGGTATTCAATTAGGCAGGATGTTTATGTGGAAATTTAGCAGTAAGGATCTGACTAGAATACCACAATTTTCTTTCAGTGTATTACACTACAACAGGAAATTTCCTCTTTGCATCTTGTTTTGTAACATTCCTTTTTCCTGTACTTTTGATAATTTAAAGCAAAGTCTAAAATTGTTTTATCATTGTCTTGCATTGTTTCTTGGTCATGGAGTATACACTGATGTTATCCATACAAGTTGCTCATGTGTCTTCATATTTCTTCTGTAGTAATATATATAGTATATTAACTGTAAATGAAAAGTATTGCTAATTTAGTGCTTAATTAGCATCATAATTTTAGTTTACGAGTAATAGTTGTTTTATAATTAAAATGAAACATAAATCTCAAGTATCACTAAAAAGAAAGTTGTTTGACACTTAACATTCTTTAACATACTACACAGTGTGTTAATAATGTGCATTTCTGACTAGATAATTAGCTCATGAGACAAGAATAATGATTTTTACAAAATGTTGTTAGAGCATTGTTAGTTTTAATCCATTGCTTTTTCATAAGTATTTAGTTAAACTGTGTTAGAAAGGATTTTTAGTTACTTGATTAACCAGCAGTAAGTTTACCAATAAAACGGTAAAATCTGGAGTTCATGTCCATGCAATGGATTGAATACAAGTAATCTGTATGGTTGCACAAAAACAAATATTAATTTAGATGCAGGTACACCATTTAATAATTTGGATCATCTGTATCTTAAAGCTTTGCTTTTATATGGTTTATCAGATTCAGTAAATAATACATTAACTTCAAAACAGCAAAATAAAGATACATTTCATAAATATCATTGAAGTTGCAGCAAAACATCTGTAAGAAAAACAAAACATACATCCAGTTTTTGTCAAGTTTCATTAAATAATTATTTTAATTGATAAAGAAACTAGTCCTGAAACAGGATATCACAAAAATCTATATCAGTAGTTCAGTCTTTCTCCATTTGAGTTTCACGGTGTTCATTAATATGTGTTTGTCTTAGAATAAGATAATGTGCAGGAAAAACAATGACACACATCATAAAAGACGTTAAATGTTTTGCCATAACTTGTTTCTCATCATTCAGGCCCTTTTAGTGATATTAATCTGTTTTTTCTTATGTTGGGTTATATATTAAAGCATCTTTTGTAGTAATTTGCTAAAACAATTAATGAAGCTTGCTTCACAAGACTTAAAGCATAGTTGATGAAGATCTAAAGTAATAAGAGTGGTTTAAAGTTTTGCGTTTTGGGGGGGGACATGCAAGAACAGTTAAGAACTGTAGAATTCCTTGTCGGTTATTATCTATGGAAATTAGCCTCATAACCTGTATGTAATTAATTAATGAATATCTAAAAAAATAAGAGTAGTTTGAAGTTTTACTTCATATTGGGAGGGAACATGCAAAAATAGCCATTAAGAACCTTATGATTCTTTGTATTTAATACAGATGCACATGAAAGTAAAATAATGGAGTTTTTCTCCAATTTCATACTCTCTGCTATTCCATAACATACTTACAAGTGCTTTATTTAATCTGTTTCCTCATTTTTGTTTTAATTCATAAACAAGTTTAATGTATAATTCCTATATTCTTTACAATTATTTTGTTTAAGTGAAGGATTTATTTAGGTTGCATCACAAAGTGTTAAGAAACACAGATGCTAAAATATTTTACCTAAAAAGAATTTAGATGTTGAATAGCTTCCTCATCTGATAAGATAGATTGAAAATGCTGCAAAGGAAAGGAAATAGTATAAACAAAATCCTATTATTTGTAAAAATGTAAACCATTTGTAGTTTAAAAAAAGGTAACAAGAAAACTATGAAGTGGAATTTAAAAGTTAGTCAATGTTGAATTTACTAGATAAATTAAAATTGAATTTTTTTAAATATTTTTTCTTAAAGCTTAATAACTGTATCTTATGGGTATAGTTAATTTTAATTAGTTTTAGTAAAAAAAGTGAAATTTCCAAGTCATGATATTTTTTTAGAAATTGGGAATACTTCAAAATATAACATTTCAGTCATTAACACATAAACTTCTATTATACATTCAAGGTTTTTGAAGTAAGATATACTAAATTATAACAGATATTGTAAGGTGTATTGATATATAAACGTTAGTGAAAATATTTAGTTCTTAAAATCTAATTTAAAACAATGTGTTCTGTGATAAAGTTAAATATGTGCCACACATAACCTTTTAAAAGTAAATTGGTTGTGAGTACACCAGAGGTGTAGAATAAGTTAAATTTAGATATAAGTTATTACACTGATAATTTACTGTTTTTGATGTCAGGTGAGGAAGTGCCAGTAGCTCGCAGAGTTTCCTATTTGAGGGCTACAGCAGGTGAACGTATTCATGTGGACTCTGATTTAGAGTACAGTGATGAAGAGGAAGATCATTCTTTGAGCAGGTACAGAAAAGAAAATGAAAAGAAACAAATCATTATTACATAATGTTTTCAGGAATTGATTTTTATAAATTCTTTTTTTTATGAAAAAGTTTGTTCATGATAATACAATATTGCAAAATGTATCTGTAAATGCTCAAGTATTTACTATTATTTTTATGTTGCAAATTACCTCAAAAATATTTCCAGACAAATCAAGATTATTAAAAGCAAGCCTTTTCATAGATTTTAACAAAGGATGCAAAATGTACAAGTTTTTGGAAAAGAAATATTAAATAGATGCACACATTTTTCTCTTGTGGATAGCAGTTAAATTATTAATTACCATCGCTGTTTGAAGAAACCATGTGCAATTTGTTCTTGTTTTTTATCTTCATAGAGCAGCTGATGAAATATTTAAATACATATGAAAAACATTGGACTTTATGTAATTCTCTAAGTTTATAACATCTGCTATTTTATATTTTAAATATGATTTTAACTTGTTTTTTACAAAATTTTAAATGATAGCTTCTATTTTCTATTGGTGTTTTGTAAAATAAATTTTATTGACATTATATTTAGGGATTCTCTAATAAAAGGTTAATCATGTGATTTTTTATGTTTGATATAATTTGTCAGTATATTTGAAGCTGTCTTTTTCTTTCTAACTTTAAGTGAGCAGTCAACTCCTAGTAGCACTCATCGACTTCAGAAACTTAAAGCATTTTTTGGAGAGAAGGTCAGTCATAATGGTTTTCATTAATTTGAAATTCTAAATTGTTATTGATTTTTTTGTACAATAATTGTTAGTCTTTTGCTGGGGTTTTTTTTGTATATTAAGCATGTGTTACTACTTGTTTAGTTTTCTTGGTGTTGTTTCAGATTCACTTCAAGCTTTCCTTAGGTGATGCCTACAGGATGTTTTATATAACTCGGTGCATTTGGCTAAGAAATAAAATCTTGGTAATATGACAGGCTCTAAACTGGTATATCTGCTGACCTTTTACCAAATTCAGTCATTTGAATTACATCTGGCATCTTGGTCATACTCACAAATAATGGGTGAGAGATGTAAGAAGGAACACTGAAACTAATAGTTATTTTTAGTGTAAGGTGAAAATAAAAATTTGTTCTGTTATTTTTTACCTTACTGCTAAGTACAATTAAGTGATCAAACAAAATGGATGTCACAAAAAAATGCTTAAAATATCTGAATATTAACAATGACTATTTCACAGTATTCACTGAGGAAAACCGAAGCTTACTGTACCTCTAAAGCCAGCTAAATCTCTACATACATATTTATGGAACAAATCAAAATTTTCCTATTTGAATAAATTTTCATCTGAGTAAGAAAGTGACTTTTTTTTATACAAGTACCCTGGTACTTTTTTACTGAGCATGACACAAAGTTTGTCTTACATTCAAAATTTTAATAAAGTGTTTTTTGTTATACCAATTAGAATACCATAAAAACAAAGTTAATAATCTGTAATTTAATAGTATATGTTTAAGTTCTTACTTCTGTAAGGCAATATTTAAAAAAAAATCATCTCAGTATGTTATCATTCCTTGAAAAGGTACAAAATTAAATCTAAATAACTATGAGTTTATCATTGCTCAGATAAACCACATTTATTATAGTTGTCTACTTTGGCTATAGAGCTATTGAATAGAAAATCAGTTCTTTTCTATCACTTCTTTCTGTCACATCCTCTTTTTCATAATTCGTTAATAGTTCACTCTTACAGTTAATTTTATATCACCTATAATCAACATAAACTCAAGGTTGCATCTATAAAATGATGTATAATGTTATTTTCTGAACTATTAAATGTTAATGTCATTCAAAGTACAAACATCTGAATAATATGTATAAAACATAGGGTTAACTTTCTTCAACAACCAAGAGGAAGAGAAAAGATTTGATAAATATTTTATTTCTCGTTCCTAATGTTTTTTTATGTATAATTATAAAAGTAACAAAACTTAAGGGTAATTTTAGGTTAGTTAAAATTAGATAAGATAAATAATAGTGTTTCATGAGACACATACAAACTACTTGTACTACTAGTACTACTTAGCTTGCAGGTAAGGTAATTTGATAGCATGACATGAGATGCACATTTCCTGATAGATTTACAACTTATAAGCATATAGTCACAGCTCAAAGGGGAATAAAGCAATAAAATTTAATTATAGATAAATATATAGTGTTATGAACTAAGAGCTAATTAAAATAAAGAAAGAAATTAAATGGTAATTTAGATTTATTTTGATTTTTTGTTTTGTGATTACAAGGTCAGTCGGATTGACTGATCCCATTTTGAGTTAGAGAAACTAACGTAGACAATGAAATGTTTATTGAGAAAAAAAAACATTTCAAATATGTTCAAGTTTTGGAATTACACAAAAGAAATTTGAGATTTTTGAGGTAAGGAAAAATATTTTTAATTTTAATGAAAATTATGTTGCACACAGAGTATTCAAAACAAATACTCAATATATATTCATGAATATTTTATTTTATTCAAAATACTTCACTAAATATTTTTTTGCATGTTAAAGACATATGAAATGATATACTGCCAAATGTTTTGAAGATGTACACAATATACTGAAAGTTAGAAGTATCAAATCTGAAAAGACTAAACAGGTACGCAGAAGTCAAGTAGTTGGTCATATGAATTGACCTCATGTTTAGAGAGTTTATACAATAAAAAGTATTGAAATGAACATCAAAACTATAAAAACTGAGTTACTTAAAATGTTTAAAAATTTATCTCCTCTTTTTACCCAGACTAACATAATTACAGTGATTTGTCAAAGAGGGGATAAACAGTTTTAAAATTTAAAAATATTTTGTTATACGTGTATAGTAATAAGATAAAGTAGTTTCTTTGAACACAAATGAATATGTCAGTTTAGAGCCCATCCTGTTATTAATGTTTTATTTCTTAACTAAATGTACTGAGCTTTTTATGTTCTGTAGAGCATAAATGTCTTGATGTTTTATATATGAAAATATTTATACACACACACACACACAAATTATAATGTTGCTTTTATTTTCTTTTTTGTTAAATGGTAATGCTGGTTAAGTATCAACAAATTGCCTATTTATAAATGTAAAAATTACTTTAATTTCAGCTCTGAAATATACATTTTTAATAGCATAATGTCAATTTCAAAACACTATCTGCTTATATAATAACTATCTCAGAATCTCCATATTTCTAGGAGAATTTTATTCTTATTTATTCATTGTCCCCAAGAAAACAGGAAGTCAGCATCCAATCAGTGATTCATCTCAACTAATTTTTAAGTCCTTCTTGCTTTGAAATGAATTATTTTCTTAACCTGTCATGGCACTTTGCACCAGGGCTCTGGAAGACCAAGTTTGATGTTACTGATGATTATTTTCATATTTTTGAGAAGAATCTTCCATTTTGGTTTTACATCAGCACCTTATGACTTCTACAATTGTTTGAACTTTTTCTCATCATTTGCATTACTTAGGCCTGTGCACACCTTGTATGGATGACAAGCTCTATCCAATCAATCAACAGAATGATATCCTCTGATTCTCCTCTCATAAGCTACAAATGTGAGCTTTCTTATCAGACTGGAGAAATTTGATTTGTCACCAGTGCAATATCTTGTACATATGGGCATTGTTATGTAAATGTTGTCAAGAGTGTTATGTAAATGTTATGTTAACGACAACCATGTCGAGTGTGATGTAAATATCATGTATCATGTTGTGTTTGAATTCCCATATTTATTATTTATAATTCTATTATTTATATTTATATTTTCGAGGTTTAAACCAGTGAAATTTAAAATAACATTTTAGAATTAATTAAAATTCATTTAGAATTATTTATTTAGAAAACTTCTAGAACTAGGTAGATTGATCACTTGTATTGGCCTGGTCTTTGTACTGTGGAATTCTGGGAAGTTACGCGATATAGTATATAAACAGATGGCGATGCGAGGGAAGAAAATCATCCACTTTTACTCGGGTCAAGAAGTCAATCATCCATTTTTACTTGGATCAAGAAGTTTGTCTCATTTGAGAAAGTTTAAACTGAATTTGTGAATAGAGCTAGATCGACTAAAGCGGTGAAAAATTTTATTCCGTCAATCTTTACAATTCAGTCGGATTACGGATTATATCGAAAGTCAATAGGAATTGGACTGTGAATTTTTGTTTGAAATTACCCATTCAAACTTCGAAAATTTCTCCGTGGGACTAAATTCACCGCCTAGATTAGAACTTTGGATTTCGGATTTGGACACTTATTCTGGATCATATTATTAAGCACAGGCCAATACCTTTTTGTATTGTAAGTTGTTTTGATGGTTGAAACTGGATATCTGTTATTGATATTGGATAATTTATTTTGTGTCTATCACGTAAGTAGATCATTATAATAAATTATACAAGCTGCTATCTGTGTCTTTCCGTTGCGTTCAGTCCACATAAAAAACGTAACGTCTTTCAAATATCATTTAAGTCTTACTCAACCAGCCACCCTCAGACTTCAAGCCATGGAAAGAGCCATTTGGTTTTAACATCTCTTTTTCCTACTGTGTAGATGGTTCTCTCTCTTGGGGAATATTAGCATCCCTAGAGTTTCTTATTCCTTGGAATAAGCATATATAATGCTCTTTCAATGCTCACTGTGCAACTGGTGGATCATACGTGCAAATCCTTTGAATTATCCTGTTTTATTACAAAGGAGTAACGATGTCAATTGAAAATTGTAGTTGGATTGGAACAACACTACCATAAGGGTAACTATTCCAACATTTCATCCCAAAATCCATCTGTTCACAGATGCATCTCTAGAGATGGGATGCTTATCTTTAAGATCAAGAGTTCCAAGGTACGAGGTCGGAAAATGAGTCAGCCTTGAACTCCATACAGTCCACTGGGCAATGCTTCAAAGTCTGTCTATGTTAGAGAGAAAAATTGTCATGATACATTATGACAATTCATGATATCATATTTTTTCAAGGACATACACATTCTTGAGAACTGTGTTTTCATACTTTGGATCTTCTCTACTTGGCTCACCTATTGCATAGTTTCCAAAGCATTGTTTCTCGGGGCTACCCAATGTGTATTACCCATATACACTACTAGTGGAGCTCAGGAGTCCTTACCACTTACCAGCCCCAGTTTTCAGTTGCTGGGATTTTAGCAGACAGAGGCTTTTCCTCTGTAGTTTTCGAGTTTATTCCTTCACTCTTGGAGAAGAGGGCCAAGTTAGGGACTTCCTATTTGGGTCCCTGGATATTTTTTCCCAGATGTTGGTAGGAGTGCCACCAATTTCCATGGAAGCCTACTCATAATTTCAGTTCCGATTTGATATAAAACTATTTCATTAGGGAGTGCATGGGCTTTTTTTGATTAATGCCAGTTTTATGTATTTTTCATGGAAGAAAGTCCAGTATCTCTTTGTAATTCCAAATGCAAAGTGGTCTCATCCTAGTTCCCTGGTTAAGACAGCTTCCACATCCTCTCCATAATTCCAGGAACAAGTGAAATACTTCTTGTTCAGTTGGTTTATAAGCAGGAATGAATCTTCATAATTTCAGACTGGATGAGTTCTGTTCTTTTAGTTGGGTACAGCTTATTATTCCTATCCTAGGATGTTGCCTTTTGGGCTTCTTCAGGTGAAGGAGAAAGTTTGTCATCTTAGGTATTACTTACTTTCTTATTGTGATTCTGATGGTGCAAAATGCATCACTCTGACTACAGATTGGGATCCCATCAAAACTGTGTATGTGTATGTATAACATTGTGGTCCAATAGCCCTGACCACCAGAATTTGAATATAGGTACCATGACACCTTAATTCCATCCCTGAGTTGTGGAACCTCGGGTTTCTAGTTGGGGCTGGCTTATACTGATAATTACTTGTATGCTATTCCATCTTTGATACAGAAACTAAGTTACAGGTAAGGAGCATACCTATTCTAGATGTAGTTTACTTTCCCCACTCTTGTACTATTTTTATCTTGATATACTCCTGTTCTATACAGAGGCTTTCTGTATGGATCATCTCTGCACTGGCTCTTCCACCTTCTTAGTATAGAATTCTAGCTGTATTATCAGCATATGGTAAGTATGTTTTGGAAGTTAATATTTTCATAAACCGAGAATGTATTTCCAGTAATACTTGTCTCCACCGGCACTCTCACTCTCTACCTTCCAATTGAAAGCTGTTTCATGTCTCAAAGGTGATTACATTATATACAATACCTAGATAGGAAGTGCATCAAAATTGAAGGATTTTGCAAATTGCAATTTCTCCAAGGCATTTGAATGGGCTATAAAATCGTGGAGCAAGCATTTTCAATTCTTTGATTGGCAAAGAGTGGAAACACTGGAGATCAAGAAACAGCACTGTTATAAACTGAGAAAAGTATTATTGGAAGTACATTTTCAGTTTTGGGGAACGTTAATGTCCCTTTGGTTTTGCAATAGTTTGCAAGTCTTTAAAAAAAGGAAAGTTCCAGTTTTTCTGTTATATTTCTTTTATAATATTGTAAATATTCTTGATTAATATTGCAACAGTAGTTTGTTTTTCATCCTAATTCATTTCTAAAAAAAATATTTTTCTGTGACATGAAATTGTTAGGAGGAGTGAGGTGCTGGTTACCTGTAAATATGTTTGGGCACAAAGAATTGTAGATAAATAACCTTGATGGCTAATAAAAGTTGAATTTCTTCAGAAACAAAATTTATGGTGTAATCAAGTAAGATTGAGAATTATTTCCTGGTTTTAATTATGCTAGTATTAGTTCATGCTCTCTGAATAGCAACACAAAACCAAAACTTTTTATGTTAATTATTTAATCATTACAATATTCTCTATTCTAATCTGAGTAGTATTAAAATTAAGTATTGAAATAGGGTTAAATATGTATTATGTGTATGAAACAATATGGAATGATGTTTTATGTTGCCTTTTGATTATATTTTTTTCCAGACTCCACAAATTCTACATGCCATTGAAACAAGACCAGCAGTAGATGAACCTGTGGTGCTACAGGGCTGGTTAGCATGCAAAGCCCTGACTGTTGAAGGAAAGGTAACTGTTTATCATCCTGATAACAAGATATTGAGTTTTGTACAGAACCTTCCAGTTTTTTAAATTACCTATAGAATTACTAGGATGCATTTCTCTCAACATTTTATGCACTAATTTGCTTATAGGTCCATGATTATTGATTACAAGATCTTGATGAAATATGAATCATACAAAAAAGAAAAGGAAAATTAAATGAAACAAAAATACTATAAATACTATTCAGTTCTACTGTTTACACAAAATGAATAATTTCACCCAGTTTTTAAATTGCTCAGTATGATGCAGTGTGGGGCCTCACATTTAGTGACCTCTTTCCCAGTAGATATGGTTGTCATTTGAATGAGATAATTTTAATAGGGTGTAATAAACCAACATTGATAAGAATGTTTGGGTTAATTACTAATAAATGCTGTGAACACTTGAATATATAGAAGATAAATAAGTAATGATAATTGTGCACTATTAGCATTGCATCAAATTACTGTTAGGAAACTAAACATTACTTACAGGATTTAGAACCTTGATAAATATCAGTGTAATGTACATAAATTTTAAATTTCTATAAAAATAAGACATTTGTAGAATACTGTAAACAGCTTAATAAACAAAGGATAGTAGTTTTTTAATCTTAACTTTGAAAAATAGGATGTTGAATAATGGTTTATTAATTATGAAATTAATCATTTTGACCCTCCTTGGATTTACCCAGCAATCATAACTCTGTATGGTAACTTAATATACCAAGTTTATCCTCTTAAAATTTCTCAAGCTTGTAAATGGCACAAGTGTGTTGTACACAAAATATCAGATTTCATAAAAACTATTTTTGTCAAAGATTTGTCTGTGAATTTATGAAGTTTTACTAAATCAATACAAGTGAAAGAGAATTTTTGTTAAAAACAGAAATACTTGTTTTCATCTTGCAGTTTAATGTTTTTTTCTAAATAACCTCTAGAGCCAACGAAATGAGCATCAAGTGTTTTTTTTTTAATTTGTGAAGTTTGTTCTTCTGTACATTATTTTTTTTACTGCAACAGAATAATTCTCATATCTGTATAGAAAATCTGCAAAGTTAGCAACAGTCCTGTATGTGTTTTTACATCATGCAGGTCTGCTGATTTGCCATGCTATTCACTGTATTACAGATATTTATCTTGGAAATTAGTATGCCTTGGACTTTACATCTTCTTGCTGTTTTATTTATGAAATAAATAAATTTGTGATTCATTACAAACAAGCAAAAATTGTTGTAACATATTCCTTTATATTTAGTAACATTGCACTTACCAATTGTTTTTCTAAATTTGTCAATCAAATAAATATACTAAGAGTTAAACATGTTTCTAGACTGAGCAAGTATAACACCAGGTTGCAGTGTAAATTCAAGGGTCTGTGGTTCAAATAATGTTGCAAAATGACACTTTGGTCTATCAACTCAAATTTAGAATGGCTAGTGCAGATAGGCTTTGTTTAGCACTGCTTGAGGAAGTGAAACAAGCTGCTTCCTGTGATAGCATGGGTCATATCTGTGGTGACAGTACTGTATAAACATGTGCAAACTATTTTATAAAGTGTGCTTATTCTTTCTTATATTTTTTGTAAATTTTACTTTGTACTTCAAAACATCTTTAACTGTAAAATAAAAATCAGTTTTCATGCAATTTGTTTCACATAGTCTTGTGTACTTTTATGGTGTGATCAAGGTATTGAATATTATTTCTTTCCTAACTATGAAAATATTAATGTTTTGTACTTGCTCAGTAATACATAAGTAAATTATTATTACTTATTATTTTAGTTTATTTAATTTATAAGAATGTTTGCACTTAATTTTTATGTTAATAACTAGTCTTAAAACCTGTGATTATAACTTAAGGGTGAAATTTTCGTTTTATTAGGTTTCCAGTTTGAATTTGTGCTTTCTTTTAAGACTGACCAAAGCCTTTTTGTTTAAAGAACCAAAAACATAGGTATAAGAAATAGTCACATTTTACATTATACAAAATTCAGTTTTGACATAATGCTACTTTTTGTTACTTAAATCCTAAGGAAAAAAAATCATCAAAATTTAATACAGGACAGATTAGTATATTTACTGTTCATAATCATGAAATATTAGACAAGAAAAAGTGTGCATTTTATTTTTGCTTCTCATTTACCAGATGTGTCAGAAATGCATTTTGTAATGTTGTGTGATTGCAATATTTTGCATCAGTTGAAACCCAGGTTTGGATTTTGACTCATTGGATCAGTCTCTTGTGATGATTTAAAGGTCTTGCTACCAGATATAGATATTTTATTTGGTTTATCAACAGCATTATTGTCTGAAACACTTCATGCATCAGAGTTTGTCATTTCACACTTGCACAAAGAAGTTGTTTCAGTAAAGTAAGCAGTAATATATCACCATGTACTTATTGTATGTGTGTCCTTTAAGAATACATTTCAGAAATTTGTGACTTATCCTTATTCAGTACTGGAAATTTTAAAAAATTATATTGCATTTTTTAGATTGTGGCAATTGTAGCTATTGTTTTTGGTTGTTTTTTTTAAAGTTCTTTAAACAAGACTATACAGTGGAAAAGATAATAATGGAAAAACATAACAAGTGCATTACATAAACACATCCTGAATCATAACATAATCTGCACCTCAGGTTGGCTGATGTGTATTAACACTTTTACTAATAAATCAGAGAACAATGTTTTGGCCTTTTCATTGGTACCTGGAGATGACTTAGAAGATCAAACATTCTCTGTTTTATTAGTAAAAGTGTAAATACTCATACCAGCTGCCTTGAGACCCATTTTTACTTCAAATGGGTTTCTGGTCATCATAAATAGCATGGACTGTTTTTTCTATACCTAGGTTTCTTAACATACCGATAATAGACACTTTTAAGGTTGATAAATAAGATAGTCTTTGGGCTTTAAGAAGATTAAGGCTGACACAGATTTGAATTTTATTGAATAAAATACATAACCTGAGTTGATTAGTGCTGAATTTTAAGTGTTTCTAAAGAATCCATTCAAAATCTGTAATGCCTTCTTTCTTTTTTACAGCGATCTAGTGACCGTTCGTGGAGGCCTGTATGGGCAGTTCTTGATGCAGAGACATTTTATTTGTTGAAAGAAAAAAGAGATATTACCGAAGTAAGATTTTTTGTTTTCTTTTGTTTTGAATTTTGCACAAAGTTACACAAGGGCTATCTGCTCTAGCCATCCCTAATTTAGCAGTGTAAGACTAGAGGGAAGGCAGCTAGTCATCACCACCCACAACCAACTCTTGGGTTACTCTTTTACCAATGAATAGTGGGATTGACCATCACATAATAACACCCACATGGCTGAAAAGGTGAGCATGTTTGATGGGAAGAGGATTTGATCTGGTAACCCTCAGATTATGAGTGAACCCCTTAACTGACCTGGCTATGTTGGGCACTGAAGTAAGATATTTGTAGAACTATTTACAAGTATAGTGTAGTACTACCTGATTGTGTTGAATTGTAATAATTTTAAATACCAGCTGCATTATTAGGAACTTTATATTAAACAGTAAGACACTTGTATTTAAAAAAAAAAAAAAGTTTTTCTTCTCTTAAAACATTTGTAAATAGTTTATGTTGAAGTTACATTTATAAATTTTAAATCCTTAGATATTGAGTAAGGCTTGAATTCATGCATATCACAATAAAAACGAATCGTAGTGTCCTAGACGTGTCATTAGAGTTTAATGGCACCCTTATGTTTTGGAATAAGAAAGGGAATTGTGAAATTCTGTAGTCTATGAGAAGATATTTTGGAATCTGGTATTAAGCTATTTTCTTAATTCTCTAGATCTTTCTTTTGAAAAAAAATTTAAGAGCATAAGGTAGCAACTTGTGTAATGTCAATGTGTAATGTATATTAAAATGTTTACTACATAACAGTTTAAACTGTCACACTTTATTCATTTTGCATAAAATATAAGTGTTATTACATGCAGAATGAACCAGGCTGTTGCCTTGTTAAAAGGTGCAGAATTATAATGTCATGTAATTTAAGTGTATGTCTGTAATGTGTATAATTATTTGGAACATGTCAAATGTATGATGGCATTAGTCCATTGAGCCATGTATGTTAAATTGTACATACTATCACTTTGAATGTAGTGAGTGTATCTTTATTAAATAAGGCAAGTTTTTAGTGAACTTTGAAAGCCTTCTCTACATCAACAATTTTTAATAGTACATTTCTACTAAAGATTTGTTTGAATTTCTAAAACTTCTAAATGAAAAAATCATTTTTCTGCTACTAATAGAAACAGTTATTTTCAATTTGCATTTTTTATATTTTATATGTATAACCTAAAGAATCTAATAACTGAATGGCAGGAGTTTATTTAGTTACGGTTTATATTTTTTCTTATTTTCTCAAAATAAACATGATAGTTGATTCTCAGGTGTGCAGAGAAGTTATCAACATACAAAATAATTTGAATAATATTGCAGGATTTTGTATCTACTGTAACAGTAACTCTTGTAGCAAGAAACTAGTAAGTTAGAGCAGGAACCATTAGCTGATTAGTGAAGATTGTAACATGAATAATGCAAAAAACATAGTTTTATAAGACTTTCCCCTTGAACTGGTAAAAAATCTTTTATTTTATTGAAGTTTTGTTAGACTAAGATGAGAAGTGTCTAATGTTTACATTATATACATTTTTTAGAATATATACGCAAAAAACAAGTATTTGTTGTACTTGTTGTGTTGTGAAACTAGTTGGCACATGTGATAATAAAAAGCAACACTTTTTTAGTCCTAGATGAGTTTTACTGATATTGGTGTCCTAAAATAATTAATGTAGCTTTCAAATAATTTATTTTAAAATACCAAAAATATATCTGTGTGGTGCTGTTGCTAGAATAAAATGTTCACAAACTAATGTAATTTATCTGGCTTTTTGAGTAAGCTGTAAATAGCATTAAAAATTCTAATAGCTGTCCAGAGCAGCAGCAGAATGAGCACTCAAGTAATTTCCATTGATTTAAATTCTCTCTTCCAAAACTTCTGTAATCTCCATGTAGAATATAATTTATTTTTTTATGAATTACAAATATGTAACATTAATTAGCAAATAGTCTTGAAAGTCAGAGAGATAAGAGCTTTATTAGTGGGTTTGACAGATTTATTTTATCAAGAAGTAACAGGTACAAATTGCAGATCATGTTTTTGTAGTATATTCTCTGAGTTTCTAATTGATTGGAATAATTGGCAACCTATTTAATGCCTGAATCTTCTGAAGCTTGAATATATCATATGACACAATAAGATAGTGTGAAAATTTAAATTTATTTTCTTTAAGTTATGTAAAAACTTAATATTAAACTTTGAATGTGATGCTGTAAATGGTTGACACACACGCAACAGTATTTTACATAATACGTAGACTTATTTGCAATATTTGTAACACCAGATATTACCTGGTCATTGAAACATGTCAAAAAGTATTTTCTAGTAATTTGAATATGTGGTGTCATTATTCTTATCTGTCTTGAACATGTGGAATAATAGTGTTGGATTTGTATAAAGAGTATTTGAAATATTGTTACTTGGTTATTTAGAACAAACAGGATGGTGATTTTTGATTGATTCAAACATTTTAACATTTCCAATGATGGTGGTAAGCAGTGGTGCTCAAGTGCAAAATAGCATTTCTGAATTCAAAGTTTAATTTAAAATTTAATTCTAATCTATTTCAATAAACTTATGCCAGAAAATAGTGTAGAAATGGCTTGAAAACATTATATAATGGTTATTCATTCTGTGAATTGTTTCTGACCACCTTTTTCAGTTCTCAGGTCTATTTAATCCCATAGTCAGGTTCATTTGTATTCTTGAGGATTTTTCAGTTGGTACATTTCCAGGCTCTACCTTTTGGTCTTTTATCATCTGCAGTCATTTCAGCATTTTCTCATTATCTGCATTCCTTGAGCCTGTGCACACATCATTATGGATGATTGGTCCCTTCTAGATCCATTCCACCAGTCAGGAAAATAACAGCCTCATATTTTTCTTTCAGAAACCACAAAAGTGGGCTTCTATATCAAATTGGAGAAATTCGTTTTGTCACTGATGCATCATTTTGTCAATCTAAGTGTTTTTCCATATTCACCTAAGTCCTGCTTAACCAACTCCAATCAGGCTTCAAACCATGTAAAGAGCCATGAGGTTTTTACTCCTATCTCTTTCTCTTGATGTTTGTATCATGCACTCCAAACCCTTGGGTCATTCTGTTTCATTACTCAAGAGCAACACTGTCAGTTGCAAATCATGATTGGGTCAGAAAATATGCTACTATTGGTGTACCCTTCCACTACCTAGTCCCAAAACTTATCTTTTCACAGATGCATCTTGTCAGGAATTGGGAGCATACAATATCTATGGTTATAACATTTCACCAGGTTAACCAAATGAAATGTTGTAACCATAGATAGTGTATTTTGTATATTTGGCAATAAACAAGTTTTTTTAAGTTGTATTCTGAAATACACGATGCACAACAATACTGTATGAATATGTTAATATAACCTAAAAGTTTAGGTTAAAAGTTACTACCATTTAATAAAGTGATTCAGTTGTAGTATATTTTCACACTATTAACTCTTTCATTAGGATGACCTGTTGTCTTCCGGTTGATTGCAAATAATGGAAGGTAGTTTTAATATGTAGAATGCCATGAGTTTGAACACCTGAACACCTACATTTTCTCTTATGTTTTTTTTTGTGTAAGACTTGCAAATGAAAGCTAAATGTTAGTGCATTTTTATTGGTAAATGTAACTTACTTCTCTAATACCACTGTTATACTAAGTTGTAATCTCCCTTTTCACAGTGTATTTTGTATGTTTTGCATGCTGAGAAAAAAGCTAGAAACATGACAGTAAGCTAGCATAGTTTACATCCTGGAGCTTTTGAACAACCATACCTTCTATCAGTTTATATGTAGCCTTTAAATCAACTGTATACTTAGTGTACATGTTATTAGCGATCAGTGAAACTTTATTTTCCATTTTTAACACAGAGTCTGATTATGTGGAAAAATGTATTTTTTTTAGGTTGGTCCTGGGAGTGAGGATATTCAAATAGCAGTTAAATCAAGTTTAACAGGTGTAGCCCATGATTACACAAAGAAAAAACACGTCTTTCGGTTGCGTCTTCCTGGAGGTACAGAATACCTTCTCCAGGCAGACACCCACGAACAGATGGTAGAGTGGCTGGCTGCTCTCCAACATATCAAGATGGAAGATAATGAGGTAAATAAAACAACTTTTCATGACAATCTCTGTTTTATACTGATAAAATGCTTTCAGCTGTTGATTGTACTGAAAGTATGAATTAATGTATACTTTAAGTTTTTAAAAGTTTCTATTAAAAATTTGTCATCTTTTCTTTTTCTTTCTTTATAACTTAGTTTTGTAAAAGATTGTTGTGAATATTTTTTAGATTTCTTTTGACCATCTCAGTATTAAACTTTATTTATTTGTTTGTTGTTGAGTATCAAATTTGCTGTTTTATAGGATTGGTTAAATGAACCAACATCAGTCTTGGAAAAAGCAGCAGTGTTTGAGTTACAGCAACTGTGGAACACGGTTGGTCGTCTTTCCCCACTCCCAAGGCCTATCAAGAAATTTGCTATGCGTTATCGTTCTCCTACAGGGAGCACTTCTGCACCGAAAGCTAGAAGAGCCTCTCATACTGGTATTATAGCATACAGTAGTCAGTGTGCACAAATATATCTTACATTTTACAGTTTATGGTATTTTCAATAAGATTTTATTTCCTGAAACTTAATATAAAAAGTGTGTATAAATGCATCATATGGTGAACTTAGTTCCTTCAAAGTCTTCAACATGCTTCAAGTCTTCTGCTTGTAAGTTCTATTGCTTCATTGCACATGTGCATACTTTTTGCAGGAAGCAGGCTATTAGTCATTGTAAATTGAGTTGGAGCTCTCAATGGTTATTTGCAAGCAGTTTTTTTCAGGTGGAAGAAGTGATCATGACACATAAGTTGACAAATGTATATCTAATCACTGTGCTACTGAGAGCAAATTTTATGGCTAGATAGGTTCCATTTTCTGTATGTGACATAATAAACTGACTCTGTGTACATTAAGTACCTTGTGCATTCTATGCCCCAACACTCTGTCCTGATTGGAGTATAAAATGATGCTGAAAAAAGAAACAGGCTCTGAGACCACTTTTTGTCAATCACGATAAGTGGCATTAAATACAAATCTCTAGGTTTTTGTACTTGTAAAAGTTGAGCATCTGTTTTAATATGTTTGTCCTATTTGGTTTGTGAATAATGCTGCATGCCTTTCTCTAGACAGTTGAAGTATGAATCATTTGACACAACCATTTTACACTAATTCTGATACCTCCACAGTGCACAATCTTGTAAAACATTTTAGGAACTAAGAAAAGTTTGAAAAAAATTGGGTGATGCAATGAATATTTCCTCTCATTGTGTACACACACACACAAATGTATATTTGATTCATATTTAGAAATAATTATATTTACGAAAAGAAACATGCAGTATTTTTTCTTGTGTGTCTTAGGATTTACACCATTACTTTTTTCATAGACGAATTGCCCAAATCTGTTGCTGCATGGCGTGGCAGAGTAGTTCATGGCTTAAAGAAATTTAACACAGCACCCGCTAAGGGAAGCAGAGCAGGCCTGCGTCTTGAAGAATATCAGAGCTCACAAAATAACCAGGTGTGTAAATTTCTATTGAACATTCTGTGTTTTTCTTTCATGTCAAATTATAGTCATGTGTATAAGAAGTGTTATATTCTCATTATATTTACATGTCGGATGATTAAACAAGTGTTCCGTACATGGTTTTCAGTGGAAGGGTACAGTGTGTTTGACAATGCATATTAGATTCAAGAAATTTTAAGTATTTAATAAAATACAGGGACAATAAAGGAAAATAAGTGAGCCGTAAGTAAATGAAAAAAAACTAAGTATTATGGTAACAAAATATTAGAGTTTATCAACATGAAGTCTTAACTCGTATAAGATTCCAATGTTTGCTGCAACAAGAAGTAAAAGAAACTGCACAACAAAAGATTTTTAATGTATTTATTGTTAACCCTACCTAGAAGTGTGGGATGATATGCCATTCTCATTGTTTGTTCAATGTTAAACCTATTTACATGAAATTTTTATGCCATTTTATATATATAGTTGTTACAATTTATACAGTGTGTAGTTGTGCATGGAAATGACTTATTTTAATTTTAATTTATTTTATTTGATTTTTATTTTAAATTCAGCTTTAAAATGTTTCATTTCATTCTGTACATAAAATCTTATTAGTGTATCCAGTAGTTATTTTATCAATCAGAATAAGTAGTGTCTGTCTTTTATTAACAACAGAATACTCATTTTCCTATCTGTTTAGACAAGTTCTTACATACAAAGAAAAACTATTTAGAAAACAAAAAATAAATAAAACTGAATTATTTTAAATATTATTTAGAAGAAAGTTCCATTTAATATAAAATCAATTAGGTCTGTCTTGCTTTTTATTTGTTAGTTATTTATATTTGTAAGTAGCCATAACTTACCCTTTCTTCCTAGGCCTCCATTGTTTTAAGTGATATTTCTTTTAACAGTATTATTCTGTAATAGTTAGCATGTTTTTGGTAACTATGTGAGTACTTCTGTTTATAAATTGTTTTAATAATAAATATACTAATGCTTAAATTTCTAATTTATTTTTGTGGATAGTTTGCTGTCACAGAGCTCCTAGATTCCTCACTAAATCTTAAATACCTTTAAATATACGACTGTTCCTGTAATTTTAAAACACATTGAACAGAAAAGGGTAATCACATATGAAAACATAGTAAAAAGAAACTTCAAAACAAATCCCAGTTTTGTGGCTTGATTCAAAGTTTTGTAAACTTCATATAAAAGTATTTTGTCCTTTACAGTGGAAATATCTGCTGGTCACTTTTCCAGACTCTTACATTTCTGCTTATTGGAGTGCTATTTACTTTACATAAATAGATGAAAATATCTTTCTAATCATGTTTATTCATTAGTTTTATCTTGTTTGAAAGGTAGTGTTGCTGTGGCATTATAAAAGACTCAACAACAAAGTTCTTACATCTGTGTAAGAAATGCCAAGGTCAGGGTTATTGGAAAGCTATGCTTTGAAATGGGCAGGAAAATTTGTATAAAAATGTACAAGAACTGTATACAGGCATGCCTGTTGGAACTGCAAAGAGGTCAAAACCCAAATATTTAAAAAATTTTCTTTGCAATTTACACTAAAAATTTTGAGTTATTGAATATTATCTCTTGGCTGTTTTTAAGTAAAAGAAATTGAGATAGTTAGAATTTATATTTAATTTTAAATTGTAAAATTTATTAAGCAAATATGTCCTTATTGCTCTCATCATCTTAGCTAACTGTTCAACAGCCCTCATCATATTAAATTAGAGCAAAGGTTCTCAGTGTTAAAACCCACAATCATAGATTTCTTAAATCAACAGTCATTTTTATTTTACATTAACAAAATAAATCTATCGATGTACTAGCTTGTACAATCTTCTGTACCACCTGTTGAAACATGTCTAGTCCCATTATAGAAGGCATGATACATAAAGATGATGAACAGAATATAAGCTAAACTAAGTAACAGTTGTGAGGTGCAACTTTTATCTAAGTTAAATGGTTGCTACAAAAAAAAACAACCATTCATATTCTATTTATAGGATACAGAATAGCTACATGGAGGAGACCTACAAGAAAATTTATACAGATTTAGCTCAGCATAATTAAAAATATACCTTTTTTAAATTGTGGAAGGGTAAAATTAGTACTTGTAACTGTTATTAATTTCTTAAGTAACTTAATTAAGTTACAGTGTTGAATTATGTAATGTATGAATTTCTCACATGTATACCTTATAATGAAGTTTTGTTTGGTATTTTTAATTTATATTTTCTGATTTAACTAAGTTTCTAAAAATAAATAAAATTCCTTATAAACATTAAATGTAGTACTTGTGTTGGGAGTCTTGTACTTTTTTTAATCAGACTGAAAATGTCTTTAAAAGTTAATCCTAATTTTAACTTTGATTGTTGTCAGTACTTAACAGAATTTTTATTTATTTTAAATATTCAACTTAAAACAATGGCATACACTGAGCTATAAGTGCATTAAAATAATTCCCTTAGCTCACCGAGTGGAACTTGGTGATAGTAGCTTCGAATATGTATGATAAATAACATAAAAGTTGTCCTAAGAAGGAGCTAACTTTGTAAATAAATTGTTAAATTCAAATTTTCTATTTTTATTGGTTATTCAATTTAATGGAATGTCACAAATTTATTGAAGTTTTTGTATTGACTGTGTAACAAAGATGTAGCGAGTTAGACTTTCTGATTATGACTTAAGTGAAACAAGGTGAATAAGCTATGTTATATCTCAACAATACCTATAATAAAAGTTAGTAATTTGCATTAAACTCAAAAGATAAAGTATGGGTTGAAAGATAGTCTTAAGTGTGCATCCTGGAATAAGTATGAAAAGATATAAAAGTGAGACTGGAATTCTGCTATAACATTTTCTTTTCACGTAAATAAAACTTTTAAGTAGATTTATTAACTACATTTTGATGTCAAGTATACTGATGTACATTAATAATAAAGAATTTCAATTAAATTTTGAATGAAAACTGCTTGTATCTGTGGGGTTAATTGCAAGCACACATTTAATGTCAAAAGTTATAAAATTGAATTACAAAGTTGTAACAACATTATGTGTAAGATGTATATTATTGCTGTGATAATACTAAAACCTGTAGCTGTGTTTTAACATCACTATCTATTAAATCATCATTATTTATTTCACTTATCGGATTGTGTAAAATGTCTCTAAAAGATAACATGGTTAAGGGGGAATTTTTCAGCTTGCTAACATTAAAAAAGAAATGTTTACTTGTTTTGTGTAGCCATAAAGGATACATTTGTTTTTAAAATTTAAGTAACTTAGTTGTTGCCTGTTGGAAGGTTACACTGATAAGAAACTACATTGAACCACTGAAATTGTTATAGAAAGTTTTATATCAGTGATTAATTTATTTTTTTTCCAAAATTAGTTTGTTCCCCTTGTTGTGGAACTGTGTACCAGTATTGTTGAAGCTAGAGGACTTGACACAGTGGGGATCTATAGGGTTCCAGGAAATAATGCAGCAGTCAGTATGTTGATGGATGCTGTGAACCAACAGTCAATTACCAGTGACCTTCAAGATGCTCGTTGGAATGATGTGAATGTGGTTTCTAGTCTTTTAAAAGCTTTTTTTCGAAAGTTGTCTGAACCCCTCTTCACTTCTACACTTTACCCACAGTTTATTGCTGCAAGTAAATTAGAAAACCCAGTGTTGAAACTTCAAACAATCCATCGATTGGTAAATCTGTTTTTGTGCTTGTACTGGTTAATGCTAATGTTTTGTGTTCACCTCTAATATCTTTAACACTCCTACAAAAATTAGGGCCTAATAGGCCCCAGAGCAACTTGAAAGGTTATTAATATTATGCTAATAATTTTGTATTTAAATTAAATTGCCATGAACTGACCCTATCCCTTTATATTTTAAGGAGCAATAATATTGACTTTTCAGACATTTGCAAAATAATATTTAATTTTTTTTCAAAACATCCATTAAGGGTATCACTTTAGTGGATGTAAATATTTTTTTCTTAGGAGTGTTAAAATGTTGTATCTTTTTTTTTATTATTTTACTTTATGTAACCAAATTCTTTGTTTTGGCTTTATACACCTGAAGAATGCACCTGGTAAATGTTCCAAAGAAACAAGCTGTGCTATTTGACTTCTAAACAACACTTTTCATGATCTTGCTTAATACAAGTAACTATTCTTTAAGATGACTTAAGGTTATATTTTCACAAATAATAAAATGTATATATATTCATTCAAGCTGCACATTCTTACAGTTTTACTCTTTTTACAAGCACATGTATTAATATAAATTACTTGTAACAAGGAGCAATAACAACCATTTGTTCATTAAAACTTGTGTACAAGAATACTTGAGAAAAGTCTTTAAGAACAAATTTTGATTAAATCAGAAATTAATGAACTTGAATTATGTAAAATCTGTGTGAATAATCTTGCATTAGTTTATCCAGAACTTTCTTCTTAAATTTCTTGATCAAAAACTACAAATCTCGTATCATTAGAAATGCAATTGTCTAAGGAGTATGGATTGCATATGGGCTTTTCCATTCAGAATTACCTTGCCTGCTTTTTGCTTAATTAAACCTTTTAATGCAGTAAGTATGATACATGATGATGCAATGTTGTGGTCATCACCAGACAACTGACTTTGATTTCAACTTCAGTTTTTTACTTTTAAAGTATTTCACACAAGCAATACTTAACTCACATGTAATTTCTTTAAAAAAACAAAAAACATTACACTTAATGCAGTTTCAGTTGTCTATCTTGATTTAATTATATCTGAAATATGCACTCATAGTTCATGCAAAACCATATGCTTATCACGTGAACATGCACTCAAGTGTCTTTCCATATTCCGCGAGGTTTGCATATATTACAACAATTACATTACTTTACTTCGCAATAATTTAGCTTTGGTATGTGTCAGAAACTACTTTAAATACCTCTTAGCTACTTTGTCTTTACTATGGTCTTTACTCTTTGCTTTTACGAGTTTCATTGTTTCAACTCTTATAACCATGTTGTACAATGAATGCTCATAATTGTTTCATATTGTGTGCACTATTATAAATATCATTACTATACTTTGTTGTTTACTCAACATGTTGTTTCATTAGATAGTTATATCTACCTGAGATTGTTAGACTAACCATGTGAAATGTTTATAAATAGACCAGGATTTATCAGTCAAACATTTAATGCCTACAAGAAAGTGTAGCTTAAATGGAGTCCCTAAAATGTGATAGAATAAGGAACATTCAAGCTAAGAGCATAACTACTGCGGGTTGTGGGTGTTGTGGGTTGCAGCTAGTGTTTTAAATAAATAGCTGACATTTTAATATTTTGTTAATAATGTTAAATGTTTTCTGTCAGATTCATCTGCTTCCTCGTCATAACTTTGAGACATTAAAATTTGTAATGAACCACTTAAAGAAGGTTACAACTCATGCAAGTTTGAATAAGGTAGGTGAATAAGCATATTTTTTGTCAAGAGCCACAAACTGTTTCTAATACTCAGTTTATTTTTGAAGTAAAACTCATATTATATATTAAAGTGTCAAAAAGCTAGAACCTACTTTGTATTTGTATGTATTCCCTGACATGATGTCCCCCTGCTGGATATCAGTTTGTTCTCGGATTTACAACACTAAATAATCATGACTTTGATTCCCCTTGTTGGACACAGCAGATAGCCCAGTGTGACTTTGCTGTCAGAAGATACACACACACACACACACACTTCCCTGATATGACTGCAATGTTTTGTAAAACCTGTCATGTATTTCAGTAAAATCTGACAAATAGTCAATAAATCTTGAGTTGGGAAATTAAATCAGGCTGTGTATTAGCATTCTGTGTTATTTTACATGTTTTATATCTTTTACTTTAATCATACAAGGGTTTCAGTTATGGGAATATACAAGTAACTGGTGTCTAAAGGCAGAACATTTTTATAATTTTAATTGTATGCATTTATTTTCATAAACATCAGTGTGAAAAACGAATAAAAAAGTTGATACCAAAGAAAATTATTCTCAACTTATTTTGTTTTCCTGCAAACCTAAAGATATCAATATGGAAAGTTGCAGTAATTCTGGTAATTTTACAAGTTTTTCCATAGAAACTCATTCTTTACAAATTTCAAGATTTAAGATTCAAAATGTAGCTTTTGTACTTTTTGGTTACAATATTTTAATCAAGAAATTCTCTCTAAATTGCATTTAAAACTTTATATTCACCTTTTTTGTAAGTTGACAGCAATTATTGAATTTGCTTGATTTGTTTAATGTTTCCTTTATTTGGTATTTTGGCACAGTGTTTTCATGATACTTTCTGAAAATGTGACATTGTTTATTTTGCTATGTATTAACTACTTTTACATGACATTTTTAAAGACAAATTTTTGTCGTTAATTCAACAGTTTAGATATATTTTAATTGGGTTTTACTACATCAGTGATTAATACATCTAAGTAATTTGTTCATATGTTGGATGCTTGTTGAACTTGCTTCTTGCTGTCCACTATTGCTTTATAACTCATGATTTAATAAAGTATGAATGCAGAGTAAATTTTTATAATGGTAAAGAATAAACCACAACTCATTATTTTTTGTTCTTATAATCATAGATGGAAAAAGTCAGACTAAATGAAAAGTTTTCTTATCTACAGCATTATTACAACTGGGGAATGGGTTTATCATTTATACTAGTCTAAAATCAGAGCATTTTGGCTTTATTTTAATAAACCAAATTTAGTTTGAACAACTTTGTATGTATTTAAAATGTACAGATGGAGGCTCGCAATCTTGCTATTGTTTTCGGGCCTACCCTGGTGAGGTCAGCAGATAATAATATGGTTGCCATGGTTACAGATATGTCTCATCAGTGTTGTATTACAGAGACCATTATTACAAATGTAAGTTTAACATGTTTTAAATTAATTTACTTCTGTTTTGCTTCCATTCTTTCAAGATTTTATTCACAGAACTACAAGAATTATCAGAAGTGTTTAAATTCATTACAAGTGAAATGTGATTACAAAGTTCTTGTTTAAAATGCTATAATGCTTAAGATCATTGGGTTATGAGCAAAGCTGAATTTCAGTAAATGTACATAATCATTATGTAATAGGTGCAATGTACTCTTTTAGTGCATAACACAATCATGATACTCAGAGAAGTATTAACTCTTGAAAGTAAGTAATGAAAAATTGTAAAATTAAACAAAAAAGCACAAGTGCACTATGAAACAAAATTATGGATTGTTTTTTTAATTAATATTTCCTCACCAAAGGATAAGAAATTAATACATTATTTTCAAATACTGGTAAAGTGGTCATTTTGAATTTAATGTTAATACACTAAGTCCTAATGCACATTATTTAAAAATCAATTTAATAAAAGTTGTTCACAGATTCCTATACTTGTTACCACATTTTCAGGCTTTAATAATAAGTTTACTCTAGTATTTGAACATCAAATTAGTTGAGAAAATTATAGTACTAAAGTTCTGATTTAATCTTATGTAGGCCGAATGGTTATTTACTAAGTCACCTACAGATGACTTAGCAAGCTTGCCAGAAAATTGTATTAAGAGGTTGTCAGAACCTCTCCCAGTAGCTGACTCAGGAGCTTTACTAGAAAATATTCATAAAATGGATGTGGGGACTTTTGCAGGTGAGTTCATAACCATAAGAGCTTCTCAGGTAAATTCTATAACTTCTGATACTTCAGCACATTGTTGTAATAATAATAGCTAACTTGTAGTGTTACTAATTGGATCTGTTGTTTTAGAATACTTGCAGATTTTTAAGCAACAGTGTCATGAGATACTTTAAATTAAAACCTATGCTTATTACTGCAAAATGAAATTCTAGAATTAACAAATTTTATAACTTGTGTATTTGGATTTGTCAGCTAATGAAATAACTTAATCTTGAAAAACATATAATTCCAGTAGGGATGCAATAAAGTTTAGACAAAATGATTGAATAGAAGCCAAGATATATTTCTTTTCATACATGTGCTAATGGAAGAAATAGAAATATGAGTGCTACTACTACCTACAGTTAGTAAGGTGAAATCAGAATGACAAACCATTTGTGATGTTTTAAAATCTATATGTTTAATATTACTTAAAGTAAATTGTATAACTGATAGGTTAGTGAAAATCTTGTCTGTTTAGTAAAAACAAATAATCTAATGATGGTAAGATGACTGATTTACAAATATTAAAATATTCAGTAATATTAATAGACATACTTTCAAAATTTGTTTAAATTGTATTGCATGTATCCCTTAATTTAACTTTCATTTGACAGGAAAACCTAGAAACATTAATATTACAAAACTGTTGGGGATTTGAAGTTTAACAAAATGAAAGATTACTGGATGAATTACCTAAGTTTATTATGATCATGAAAGAAATTCTAGTAGCAGTTTTAAGAATTTTAAATTTCAACATTTATGTTTGTTCTAGATTAAAACCATTTTTAAATAAATGTGGAAAATTATTTTTAAAGAAATATCTGCCATTATTACCAGCAAGTTAATTGCCTTTCATTTAGGCTTTTAGTAGTAATAATGAGTGATGGTATGCAAAGTGCTAGGATTGCAAGTCATGACAAAATCTTTGATCTCCCCTTTTGTCATTGTTATGTAAGGCTAAATATCATCATCAACGTTTCTTTAAACTTTTCAAGTTATATTTTTGCCTCTTGCCAACCAATTTTTCATTATTTAATTACAGGAATGAGAAATGAACTATTGTCAAAACTCTTTATGCTCAGTGGAGTTTATCTTGGTTGTTTTAGTGACTTTTGAAGTAATTTAATTCTATTATTTAATAATTGCTTTATGAATAATATGAAAAACAACAATCCATGATAGAAAACATTTGGTTAGATTGTATAAAAAAATATTCTGTATCATGAAGATCTCTAACAAATGAGTATAATTGTATTAATTGTGATAGACACTGACTGATCGATACTCAAAAACCTTTGTAATCTGTGTTAAGTAGTGTGTCATTTAAATTTCAGAACAACTTGTTAAATATGCACAACTTTAGATCAAGAAACAAGAAAAGGGTTTATCAAACTAGTCTTGGCAATTGAACTGAATTTGTTATTACTGTGGTGTAATGAACACTTAGTGGACAGTTACTTTTTACAAATAGCATTTATCTAAATATGAGGAATGCAGGCAGTGGCATTTGCATACAGATCACCAACTTGAGGAAATTTAGGTGATAATAAAGAAATTATTTTAAGAATTTTGAGGTAAATCATACAACATTTATTAACAATATTTAGAATACAGTAAGTAATATCCTGTTTTCAGCCATTATTCAATAATATATCCATCAAATCTTCCTAGTGGTACTACTTTAAAAAAATTTATATTCACTTGGTAATATGGTAAAAGAGAAGAGGGCATGGCTGGTTGGTAGCTGAATGAATTTAGTTTTATGATGCTAGTTTGGTGTCAGATTCTCCAGTTTTGACTGATTAACAGTGATCTTTATTCCAGATTTTATTTATTTTCTGATGTTATGCCACTCTTTGGAATGCAACATGTGGATGCTATTCATGTAGAAAAAGGGGAGGGAAAAGTGGCAAGCTATACAATGAACCCTTTGTTATGCAAAGATAGCATCAGATTGAGGCTATTGATTTATTCAGTCCAAGGATAACCATTGGCAAGAATTTTTTGCCCACTGCATGCCTGTTAACATCATTATTCTGAGCTCCTGTCACCACTTGTATCTAAATTTGCCCTCATTACTTTGCTCATTCCCACCCAAGGGGTAATAGGTTGCTGTTAATTTCTTTGACAGTTTCATATTTCCAAATGATTTGGTACATTTTACTGTATCCTCTTAACAGAAAATCTATTTTTAGGATAAACATAGACCAATGATGCACTAGAGTACTATGATCAGTAAAACTTGTTTTTTGTGTTTGGTATATTTCATAATTATAAAATATCTTTAAAACAAACATTGCAGAGAAACTACTCTCAAGTATTTCTGTTATATAGTAATAGTTATCTTGCAAATAATTTTTGTGTGTGTCAGTGTTTTATGTTGTTATTCACTTAAATTTTAGGCCATTGATTATAAGTGATTGTTCCAATACTTTTAATTTACTGCAGGGACAATTGACATGCCTGAATGTAATAGTTTCCCTGATTTGATAGTTATTCTGTTTTATTGTTTCCAACATCCATATTAATAAATTTAAATGATCTTGTGATCCAGAAAATTTAGCAAACATTTAATTTTATTTATTTTCAGAAACTATTACTACAGGGGTGGTTGTTTTTAAATAACAATTTGTCAAGGGTCTTGTGTCAAATTCTGTGGTTTGTGTTTGACACATTGCAGTTGTTTTTATGCAAAAAACATCAAATGAGAACTTACAACTGAAACCAGTTTAACTAAATATGGCATAACCATTAATTAAAAGTAAACAAATTAGCATTTATAGTTTAGTATTGTATGTTTTGTCTGACACTTTATGTAGGCTATTAAATGATGATTAACAATTTTCTACTTGCCTTTTGTCTTTTGTTTTAAAGCATAATCATAACTATTTAATCTGTTAGTTACTGTTTTGAGAATTAGGAGGTGTTTAAATTTTGTGTGGTAATTTTTCAAAAATTTTCATTGTGCGTGCAGAAAGGACAGAAAAAAGCAGTGGATGTAAGTTTAGATTTTTAATATGACATGCTTTTTCTTCTGGGTAGGAAGTAGTGGACGTGAATTTGTCTCATCTCTAATGAGTGTGGCTCATCGAAAGATGTGGCATAGACATAAACGAGAAGCTATTCATGGTGATGAGCAGATAATAGGTAGTGATAAAAAATCTTCCCCTCCTGACCAACGACGAAAGTCTCTAGATTACCATAGCAGAGGATCAGTTACACAAAAACAAACAATGAGTCAGTCCATGTTTGTTCCCAGCAGCCATGAAAAGTCCCTGAAACCTCCTCAGCCACAACCAGATTTATCCCCTTCTTTGAGCACTTCTGATGATTGTTCTAGCCTTACGTCTTTATCTTCACTTTCTACGAATAAGCCTATATCTGATGGCCAAAGGGACTCAGAATCTCATACTGAGACCAGAGTTAAAAGTAAAGAGAAGGGAAAGCTATGGGAAGGAATAAGTGATGAAGTGGTCTTTCATACATATGAAGAACTGTCTGCTTTAACAAAAGAAAGAATAAAATCTTTTGAACAGGAAACTAGAGCTCTACTTCAGCGTGATCTGTACAGACAACAGGAAAAATCCAGTCATCATCAAGTTGCTCGAGAGCAAATCGAACGAGAATGGCAAAGAGCCAAGCAAGAGATGGAACAAGACGACCTATTAGACCGAATAGCCG
Source organism: Carcinoscorpius rotundicauda (assembly GCA_011833715.1). Classification (NCBI taxonomy): domain Eukaryota; kingdom Metazoa; phylum Arthropoda; class Merostomata; order Xiphosura; family Limulidae; genus Carcinoscorpius; species Carcinoscorpius rotundicauda. Next base: position 37,676,347 of record CM022395.1, on the reverse strand, counting down.
ATGACCCTTCTTCTCTTGCTGATTTATATTCGGATCGAAAACACCAAGGTGATTAAACAGCGTAATGTTATATTAGTTAATTCATGTGTTAAAAGCTACTGGTATGTTTAGCAAAGTTAAGCTGGTAGAAAAATATTATATTGACATCAGATAAAATTTAAAATACCTAACTAATCCTTATTAATAAATATTTCAACTTTCTGTCACTGGAGTGGGATTTCGGTTTGTAATTAACATTATTTCAGATGTTTCTTCCGAATCACAGCATTGTCTTAGCTGTTTGCATTTATGTTATGATATTTGTTTTACGTATTTTGTTCTTTCAAATCATAATATTCTTCATTTCCACTCTGATAAAAAAAAAAAAAGAAAAAGAAAAAAAAAGCCTTTGGTACTGTTAGTTGTTATTAAAAGCCACAAAAGTATTTGTTGTGCTTTTAATTCTGTAGTAGGTATGGAACTGTTCATTTTTAACTTTTATTCTAATGACATTCCAGGGTACTAGTATTGCAACTAACCTTGAGAAAGTTTGGATTAATGTGATTGATCATAATTTGTTAGGTTTTGTATTCTGTTATGCCTTTTTTGGTCACATTAAAGTAAGTTATATTTCTAAGTTTTGTTTTTAATTTATCTCAGCTAAAGTTGCATTCATTTAAAGTGAGCATTAATTTTTGAATTTGAAAAGTAATTGATTAAATTTGAAGTGTCTGGCTATTTGGATAATAAAACATGACATGTAATAGAAACCAATAAACAGAATATTTTAAGGAATTATTTGCATTTATGAAAACTAATAACTTGTAAACATCATCATAACTGAAACATGGGCACATCAAATTTGACTTTCTAAACCATAATTTTATTGTATTTTCTGCTGGAATTTTTTCTGTGATTTTCTAATAATTATCACTATATCTTATTAAGTTTTCTTAATTTTGTGGTTAATAACATTGTTTCAATTAGTTTTCAGCCAGACACTTAAATGTTATTGAATACTGTCACTGTACAATAGATAAATTGGTGATCAGTGATGTCAAGAAAACCCACTTGTAGAGGAATATATATGCAAAAACGGCTCGTTTGGGTTGAAAGTCCGACACTCAGTTTCACAACCCCTTTCAAACATGTGGTCAGCTTCCAGTCAGTCACCTCTTTCTTTGTGAACCTGACGATGACCTAAGAAGGTCAAAACGTTGTTCGCTCTTCCATGTAAAATATTCTCTCCACCCAAACGAGTCGTCTTTGCATATATAATAGATAAATTGGGTGTTTTGACCAGGTGCTAGCAGTGTCTGCTTGGGTTTCAGGAATTATAACATCTTAACATTTTAACATTTTTGAACTTCGTAAACTTAACTTTTTATTATAATATCCATCATGTAATGTAGCTGTTTATATACCATACTGTTACTTAATACTTTCCTAATGTTTGACCTGAAAGCTGGGTTTTTCAAACCCTTTCTACAAGTTGTATAGATTATAATTTAAAGCTCATTTGTATATTTTATTTCATACTTTCTTATTCATTTCAGAAAATTAATTATTGTTCCATAAAGAGAACTTTGTATCCAACAGTTAGACTATTTATTATACCATTGTACAGTTTCATTTATTTTTTTCATTTTAACAAACATAAAGAATATTGAGTAGTAACAGATACTCCTAGACCTCATGTAAGCAACATTTTTTGTCAACTGTCTTATATAAACTAATGTAAATAAAACATTTTTCTTATTTCATTAATATTATATCTGTAGTCCTTTAGAGATTTACACCTGATTTAAAAAATGCCTCAGGCCAAAATATGCTGTAGGACCCCATAACTTTTGAGCTACCAACCAAAGTTTTGTAAAGCAATTTCCAGTATAATTTCCTCAACAAAATAAACAAAGAGGGATATCAATTTTATTTTGAACCAATAAAATTTATTTATTTCCTTTGTTTATCATAAAGGGAAGGTCAGTAATATAGCTAAACTACTTGAAGGCATGTCATCAACAAAAAACTTCATTTTTTAGTATTTTTCATTATCTTTATTAGAAATAAATGGAACTTGATGTTAAATAGTTTGTGTAAAAGAAAAAAAATCAGCTTTTAGACAGTGTGTTCATGATACGAGGGCTGTTAAAAAAAATGCTTGGACTGACATCATAAAACAAAATGTACTTTATTTAGAAGTTACAGGTCTGGGATCCCTTCAAAGAACTCTCCTCCCCAACACACACACTTATCCCAACGGTGTTTCCACTTGTTGAAACAGTCCTAGTGCGCTTCTTTTGTAATGTCCTCCAGCTCCTTCATTGCATTTGCCTTAATCTCGGGAATCGTCTCAAATCTTCTTCCTTTCAAGAGCCTTTTGAGTTTGGGGAACAAGAAAAAATCACAAGGAGCAAGGTCAGGTGAGTAGGGGGGTTGGGGAAGAATAGTAATCAAGTCTTTGGCCAAAAACACACGAGTTCTTAGGCACAAATTTCGCAGCAACACGGTGCATCTTCAATTTTTCAGCCAAAATTTTGTAACAAGATCCAACTGATATCCCACACTCTTCAGCAAGCTCACTGACAGTCAGACGTCGATTTGCCCAAACCAGGGTGTTGATTTTGTTGACGTGTGGGTCGTCACTTGATGTGGAAGGACATCCAGGATGCTCATCATTTTCAATGGACTGTCGACCATCCTTAAAATGTTCATGCTTTTGAAACATGCCGTATGCTTCATAGCAGCATCACCGTAAGCCGTGTTAAGCATAACAAAAGTTTCAGTTGCAGATTTTCCAAGTTTAACACAAAATTTCACAGCAAGTCGTTGCTCCTTCAGGCCATTCATCCCGAAATCTGCCAAACGAAATAATCACACTTCAATTAAAACCACATAGCTAATACACAAATGAAGATATCTGCAATCGGGAAATGGCGTCGTAAGCAGCTGATCTGTGCAAACCTAGCGACACCAAACGGATTCCCCTGGAACCAACTGGAGCTGCGCAATTCAAACAGTCCACGTATTTTTTGAACAGACCTCGTATTGTTAGTTTTAGAAGTTTGGAAGTTGTTAAACAACCTGTTTGATTTTTATTTTTTGTACATGATAAATTTAAACTATTTGGGCTAGAAATGAACAATAAAGACCACAGATTTGTGGCCATTCTTTGTATGTTGACAAGTTTTAGCTTCACAGGTTGATAGTTTCAATAATTTTACTTCCTAAATAAAAGTTACAGTTAACAGTTTTAAAGTTTATTTCTTATTACTTTATTTTAAAACAGGTGTTGATGAAATAAGTGTTAAAATAAAACATTGAACATTTTAGATATAATTTTATATAGGTTTAAGTAGGATAGTCAGATCTAATTGTTTGAAAAGTTGATGTTCTGAGCTCTTATAAAAAAGAAAAAACACAAGATACTAGGTTGGAAAGGATTAACTAGAAAAAACATTAAATATTGTGTTAATCAAGAGCAGTTCCTTCTATTTTTTATGGTGGTACAATACTTTTGCTTGCAAGCAAATATAAAACTAATCTATCTTTTGGAAAGAGAATTACATGCGCAGACTTCAGTTATAATTATATTAGAATTATTTTCTTTGTTGGTTGTTTATCTATTTATTATAAAATCTTAAAATCAAACTGTTAATTTTGTTTGAATAAATAGGATTTGAATATGATTATCAACATATTTGATTTTCTTTTCTTAGATCAGCGAAGAGGAATAAATAGCCACTGTGATTCTACAACAGAAGTTGTTACAATGATGAGTGGTAAGAAGCCTAAAATGATGGATTCTTCATTACCTTTAGCTGATCCCTCTCAGTCAAAATCGAAGCGACTACCTTGGGCACGATCTGAAAGAGTAACTGTTCCAGGCCAAGGTGGATTAGTATCTCAATATTCTAATATGTTTGCAGGAAATGTTTTGTCTCATAATAAACACCAGAACCATCCTCAGGTGAAGAAATGTGCATCTACAGATGGGTCTTGTGTAAAAACATCAAGTGATATGCCTGATGATCAGAAAAAGTTGATTTCCACTGTTAAACAAATACCTTGTTGTGAATCTAGAGAAAAATTGGAACCTCGAGTATTGTTTGACAACTTTCTGCCAGAATCTGTAAGTAAACAAGGAACAACCTTTATTACAACAGGTCATAGAACTTCCCCTGGAATTTCTGCTACTGATATTTCTGCTAGTGTAAGTAGCCTGGGCACTCTTGTCACAACAGGTGTTGGTTCCTCTAGTGTTTCGAGTATAGAACCAGCTAATGTGATAGATAGCCAAGGAGTGACTTTTCTTATGACAGGACATAAATTCTCTTCTAGTTCTTCATCTGATGCTAATAGGGTTGAGAGCCAAGAATCAGTCTCTATCACAACAGGACCCAAAACTCCTTGTGTCCCAAATGCATCAGAAGTACGTAGTATTGCTACTAAAGGTGGGACATCATTTGTCACAACTGGGCATAGAACCTCTCTTGATGCAAGAATGGAGGGAACTATTTTTGGACACCCTGCTAGCTCCTCTTTGGCACGACCACTACATTGGCATGCTGATACTTGCATCTTTCATAGACAGAACTTCCTAATTACAGCTACTGTTTCACCCACAAAACATACCATTTCAACCACAGTTTCTGCAACATCACTGGGACCAGATGAACCACATTTTCCTGGTTGTACATGTTCAAACGTTTCATTATCCAAGCAGCCTTCAATTCACCAAGCCAAGAATCAGTCTGGCAAAGAACTGTTAAGACCATACAGTCCAATTGATCCAATATCAGGTCATTCACCCCATCAAATTGTTGGTCCAAAAACTTTGTACCCTGATTATTGTGGGAGGTCACAGTCAATGGAATCAACAGTAGCTCATCCTGAAATTTCAAACACAGTTTTAAATTCAAAACATAGTCATTCAGGTGAAATTATGGCCTCTTCTCAAATTCCATCTTCATCAGGAATCCCTACTTCAATTCAGCAAAAAAGTGGTGGAATTCGTCACTCATATTTAAGTCAAGGAAGTGCAACGTCAGGACATTCTCACTCTCAGCTTTTGTCATGTTATCAACGTAGACACACCATAAGCAGCTCCACAGAACTTGGTTGTGAACTTCCTGTGTCAGCTAAGAAAATGAAAATGTAAAGGGAATAGAATAAGCTAGTCATAAAAACAAAACAAAACTGGTTACTTGAGTTACCTGTTAATAAATAAACAAAGTGGTGTACTTAAAAAAAAAAAAAGATTGCTTTGCTTTTAGATCTGATATGTGCAATTATGCTTTACTGTGTAATATATATCTGTACAGATGACTGAAACTAACCCCTTTGTGCCTCAAGCTAATGTCTTTACCAGTGCTAGAGATTGAATGTGGCCTGTTAACCAACAGGACTTTTATCTGTCTGTAGAAAAGTTCTCCTTGACCTTGCTGATTAGATGTTTTTCCTGCTTCACTATGAGTACTGTATCTGCTAATAGGACCACTTGAAGAATATTATGTTCCATGTCTTTTAAGATTATTTTAATGGTGTGATGAACAGATGTATACCTTTCAAATGTAACACCAAAGTAAATGGATTAGAGTGGAGCCACATGTTTGGAAAGTAATCATCTGAAGCACAAATTTATTAAACCAGATTCTAATTAATAGTTTTTTCTTTTAATACTTTATTATATTTCACTGCTTTATTCTGGAACAAGGGGTTACTATAAGGGTAACAGTTTTGTTTGCAATAAGATGAAACATAATTTATTAAAGAATTTGCAACTTTTTTCTTGATATAAAAGTTTCAGAAATACAGTAAAAAAATTACAGATTGTTATACACACAGTGACCAAAAGAATCTTTCTTATTTTTCTGCTTTTGAAAAGTTCAACCTGAAACATTAGGAGTAAACTTTTACAATGGTAAAACATTTTTCTAAGTTTTAAGTTTTGAAGTGATTGCCCATACTAATGCATTCCACATAAATGTATTACACTGTGGAAAGCTCTGAGTCCCAAATCCTTTATTCAGTCCTGTGGTATTTTGACAGTGCTTGTAGGAAATATGGTTACAGAATAATTTATGTATTATACTTCAGCAACAGAACAACACAGTTGATGGTGTAGAATGTGTTTCTGTGGTCTTTGTACATGTAATTTATCCGTATCTTAGAAAAAATAATACAAAAAAGCTGAAGAAATGTTCAGATTTTCTAGAAACAATTATCAAATGCTAATAGTAATTATTGGGGCAAAATGAAATTCAGCAGTGATAAACAGATTTATTTTGTTGGTGCAGATATATTCTGTGGATTTATATTATTCAACAAGTAAATTTCTATGTCTTCCCTCCATAATAAGAGAAGTTTTGGTTTTTAGTAATACAGCTGTAGAAAATAGATTTATTGGGAGACCAGAAGTGAAACATTTCAAGTTATTAGTTCTTTTTATTGTTCTTGTTTTAGTAAAGTCAGTTCATAAACATAATTACATAAATTGATACTTGTTTTGTTCACATGGAAGTTTATTGTATAAGTTATATTGAAAGAAGTAAGATTGAAGCAATAATGTTAATCTAATTGCCAGCCATGTTTAGGTGCTTCTGGTAGTTCCTACTGTTTTTGTAGCAGAAATCCAACTTTCTAAAGCAACCCACTATTATTTTCCTGGCCATCTGTTGTCAAAGCTTAATTTATTATTTCCATTATCTTTGCTCTTGCATAACATAGTTTTTGTAGTGTTTCATGTATTTGTCTGTTATGTTTTAATAGAGATGATGTTCATTCAAGATTTAGGAGGTGCAGTTATAGGAATACAGATTTAATATTTTATAACTAAAAAAGCATAATGATACTATTGAGTATTTTGAAAATTATATTTAGTCTTTTTAACATATAAATTCAGTTAAATTTTATTTGTGTTAATGTTTATTATACAGTGTTTGTGGATAACTATTATGGTTTTTGTTCTGTGCAAAGAGTGATGGTTCTTTGTATCAAATTGAAAAATATATTAAATGATATGGTGATGTTTTATTAGTTCATGTATAGACATATGTGCTTCTGCTTTCAGGTAGATAAATTTTTAAGTGGACTGCAAATAGAAGACAACTTATTGTTTTTAACTATCTGTTTTCTTCCTCCAAATGAAAATTTTATTTGTTATATTGTAAGTTAATATTTTGGCATTCTTGCAATAATATCCTTATGTTAATTTTTAAAAGAGTTGAAAACTTTTGCATTTCTTGTGGACGTAATTGCAGATAAAAACACAAAGTAAGAAAAAGTTATTTGAAACATTTTTGCTATAACGTAGTAATCACCTGTTATAACAAGTGTTTGGAGGCATTGGCAGTTGTATTTTTTTAATTTATTTTTCATTATACACTTTCAGCTAGCATGAACGTGGCCATTATTTACAGATTATTTTACCCAGTTGATGTTTGGTAATTAATGTTATGTTATGATGTACTTTATCATGATGGAAAATTCAATTTTTCATCCAGCTGTTCAAAAAATAATTATTTTGAATCGTATTTGTGTTCATTGCTTTGAAATGTAAAAACAAAAGATAAACATAACCTATCTTATAACATAAGAAATCGGAGAAATGTATGTGAAAGGCGTTGTTAATGGATTGCATCTGTTTACGAAGTTTTGGAAGATGCTGAGATGATAGCATAGACTTGCTTTGATGAAGATCTGCGTTAATAGTTTGAAACGTTGTCCAAAAGTTCCTAGTCAGATTGATTTAAAGCTCGCTTAGCCAATAAATTTCTACAGTTTTGTTGATTACAATATTTGCTTCAGATAATGTACTTTATCAGAAAAACTATCTGGTTTGAGAGTCCGTCGTGTTCATCGTGGAGAAATAATTGAATGAAGGGTAAATTTGTATGGTTATTTTAAATAGAACTTAAGTTCTTTATACTATTTTACGAGTGTGGTGAATAGTTCCCCTCTTGTAGTATACAGGCACCTTGACAACTTAAAATAAACACTCTGAATTTGAGTATTAAGTGTCGCGTAGACAAAATTCACATAACAATAATCAACTCTTCAACTGCAATTGACATATGATGCAAACATTTTGCCTGCAACAATTTGAATAGTCAATCGCAAAAATTTGCGAACTTTTGCAGATGGAGTTGTAGACAGAGGGTTAAAAATGGAAAAATGGTTTAATAAACGTCTTTTAATGCCACTGATGAAGGTTTGTTAAACAAGCTTTTCAGTTTTATTTTACCAGTTTTTTCTTCACGAATTAAGTCTAGGTTGATACGTTAAAATACACAGCATGAAGTGTTTCAAATGTTTTGCATAGAGAAAAGATACCAACAGATTTATTTTAGGCATTTCTTTAAATATACGAGGAAAGTCATAAGATTTTTGTATATTTCGATTTGCCTACAACATTCTCACACATGGCCAAAGATCTGTTGGAAATATATACAGAAAGGCCCCATTCTTACCAACATTTTTGCTGTTGAACTGTACTGTTGGGTAAATTTTACTCTGGTTTTTGCACCCCAGGAACGTACACACCCAAATCACAAAATCTGGAGTTATCACTTGTAGGTGTATTGACTGTTGAAATGGGTTTACCACAAGTTAGCTTTAGAATCAGGCATGGGATACCTTCTTAAACATTGACAAAAAATTACTAGGCAACGTTTGTATTTGTAAAAACTTCATACGCAATCCAAGACCATTCACGTGCAAACATGATATAGCCGAAGGACAAGTCAATGTAATAACTATAACGGGAACATGAATTTTAACTGTATGTATGCAACCCATTATTACAATTATTGAATATATCATCTGTGGGTTAACAAAAGTGAGTAAAATGAAAAGCAAACCTTGTTGGTGATACAGGGTGGTCGCTAGAAAAGCGGAAAATTTGAGGGTCAGATGAGATCATGAATAAAATGCGTGCTTACTCATTTCTGTTTTGATTTCTTTACATCATGAATAAAATGCATGATTTTAATAATTTTGAGCATCTATGAGTGTAATATAACATATGCCTTTAAAAAACTTTGTAAAAGTTATTCTTTTTAAAAATAAATAGCTATTCGACAAATTTTCCGCTTTTCTAGCGACCACCCTGTATAATAAACAATTTAATAGAGTGCAAAAGTTTAAAGTAGTTTTGTTTCGTATAATTTTGTTGTGTGTGTATAAAAATAAGTACACGGGTTATTTCTCCATAACGACATATTAGGATATTTTATAAAAAGTAATTAACAAAGCCTATTAAAGTTGTTTGGGGAAAAGCCGTAAAATTGTCAGCAAAGTGTGTGAATTGTACAAATTAAAATGTGATCCTATACAAAAGCTCTTTACTCAAAAATGTACTTAAATTCCAAAGTTCTGTGTGATGGCTAATAGTTCATAGACAAATATATTTGCCAGTTTTTTTTATTATTATTTTAATGTGTGAAATACGTTGAAAGATGTTGCATTTAAGTTAATGTGATACGTATTCTTTGCAGCGTTTAAAATGTTTACGTCACGTGGTATGATAATCATGAATTAATTATAGTATAGCCTTTCAGGCTTTTATTGTAGGCCTGTTGTCAAATATAACAGCTAGTGGTTCGTTGTCTGCTTGAAGACACACAGCCACAGATTTGTAGATTCCATCCCCTTAATGAGATAAACTGTAAAATAAACGTTTCTTACAGACTCCAGAGTAGGAAATTATTTATTTCTACATAAAAAACAAACAATAAACACTTCCTTAAATTATTTTGTCATAAAAACAACAACGGAAATAGGTTCATCTTATTAATGAAAGTTTAAGCATTTTTAAGATGGTAATATTTTTCGACAATTAGAAATATTCTGTACAGAGGTTTGTAAAAGGTGGGAGAAAATAGACTAGAATATGAGATTATGAACCAAATAATGTCACTAATAGACTTTGCTGAGAGTTTAATATTATCAAACACGCCAATATGCCCAAGAATATAAAAAAAGAGAAAGAAACAATGTATATTTATTTTTTTAAATCTTAATTTGACCTTTCTGTCTGCGACTGTTAGAAAAATGAAAACGAGAACGGATTCTTGAAATTCAGTTCAAAGTTTAATTTTCGTCATGAAGCTGAAATAACTTATTTTAAAGTGGAGTTCAAATATTGTAATGTAACATCTAATACTGTTTGTTACTTTTCGCTGTTAGTAATATCACAACGAAACATCTGAAAAAAGTAATATATGGCCAGGGGATTGAGGCTCTCGACTTGCACTCTGAGGGTCGCGGGTTCGAATTCCACGCCACACTAAACATGCTCGTTCTTTCAGCTGGTCAATTCTACTATTCTTTGTTAAAATACAACCCAAGAGTCGGTGTTGGGTGGTGATGACAAGCTGCTTTCCTTCCAGTCTCGTACTACTAAATTAGAAACGGCTGGTGCAGATAACCCTTGTGTAGTTTTGCGCGAAATTCAAAACTACAAACTTTTGAAATGCATATTTACCTCGATGTTTGTTTTCGAATGTTTAAAAATTAGCTTTTCATGAGCTTAAGGAAAAACTATTTAAACCTTTAAACGTTCACTTACTAATTGATGTGTATTAGATTATCAGTCGTGAAGTTTTCAAGCTTTATGTAACATGTCCAAATTTTAGAAACGCATAAACGACATTTGTACATCTCTTAGTAATTACGGGTCTACAAACGGTATAACTCATTCCAATGTGTTATGACTGAAAATACCCAGCTAGATTATGTAGTAAAAACTTGTATCATTTTCCACTCGAAGAGTGATATAAACCGTTCAACAGCCTAAATGTTGAAGGTAGCAGCATTAATTGATGATGGCCGCTGTTGAAGGGTTAATAACAGATGGTATTAAGTTGAAATAAATCCCTTTGATTTGAATGAAGATGCCACAGTCTATTTATTTATTCTTTACAATAAAAAAATAATTGTATTATCAAACCTTAAGTCCACGCATGCGTAGAATACTTTACACTAAATGTTAGTTGTAAGGGATGTCAAAAATATCGAATGAAATGAAAGAAGTGCAGCAACATCTAATAAAGATAAAACTCAAAGAGTGAAAACAGACTCGACAAAAAAAGAATTTTGATAAAGTTAATACAATTCCATTATGATCGCGTAATAATTAGTTGATTTATATCATGTTTGTAAAAGAACTGAATTAATCGTATGTGAATGTGGAAGAATTGGTTTGAATTACTTTATAAAAGCACTGGTTAGATACTAATAAACTGTTGAACTGAATGGATTATGTCTATATTGTGATAATTGGTTGTGTTACTTTGTGATTGTGCTAGCACTAGATGAATAACATTAAAACTAGTGAAACGAATGGATTAAGACATTATTATGCAAAATAATTTATACTGGGTCCAGGGTCTTATGTGAAAAAAAGCAAACGGATTTATTCCAAGACCCTAAAACTGTCAATCGCTATTTTGCTCTTACTATTTGTAGTATCCTCCTTTGGGGTCAGCGGCAAGTTTTGGAATTACAGCTCTAAAATCCTAGGTCCACTTACCAGTAGATAACTCATCGGCTAACTTTGAGATGAACTATTTTCAGGATGGATCGTAAAATGTTGCCAAAGTGCACTTTCGGTGTTGACGTCCATAACAATGTTTAAAACGAGAATAATGTGAAATTCATTGGTAAAAGAGTAGTCCAAGAGTTGGCGGTGATTAGTGATGACTATCTGCCTTCCATCCAGTCTTACGCTACTAAACCACGGTCGGCTAACGCAGATAGCCCTCGAATAGCTTTGCGCGAAATTCAAACTAAACCTTATCTAACAGATAGTGACAAAAGTGAAATCAAAAAATAAATTACCAAATGTCAACAAAATGTAAAAGGCGTTGTTATAATTTTTTGCATCAGAACCACAGAAAAACCGGATATGAGTGCATTTACATTGGAAGAATTAAAAGCTAATTCGTAAAATGAAACATATTTCCGCTCATAATTAAAATTACAAAGAGCCATCTTAGCCAAATATGCATGCATAAATACATATGTATCAGAAAGTACGTTTTGTATAACTAAACTTCAGTCATCGGCTTTTGTAAACGTTCGGCTGGGCGTAGCCTAATGCTTAGCAAATTCCGACTACAGATTGGAAAGTACGTGCCTCGTTTCCTATAGCCACAAAAAAAGTGTTCCATACATTCAATTTTTGGTGCACTGAAAGTATGGCAGTTAAATCCCACCATTCCACGTTTCTTCATTTTACGAATACTGTAAAACTATAACCGATTAGATTAACCTAAACTCCATATGTAACAAAGACAAAAGCCTTCAGGAGAACTCGACAAGAACCATGTTATTACTTTTAACGACCCGATTATGGGTTACTTTTGTTTTTCTTGAAATTCGCGCAAAGCTCCACGAAGGCCATCCCTAATTTAGCAGTGTAAAACTAGAAGGAAGGCAGCTAGTCATCAGCATTTACCGCCAACTCTTGGGCTACTCTTTCACCAAGGAATAGTGGGATTGACTGTAACATTATAACGTCCCCACGGCTGAAAGAGCGAGCATGTTTGGTGTGACGGGGATTTGAGCCCGCGTTAGTCAAACGCCTTAACCCACCTGGCGGCCTGGCATGGCGGAGCGCGTAAGGCGTGCGACTCGTAATCCGACTGTTAGTTGGTAAAAGAGTAGCCCAAAAGTTGGCTGTGGTTGGTGATGACTAGCTGCCTTCCCTCGAGTCTTACACTGCTAAATTAGGGACAGATAGCCCTCGAGTAGCTTTGTGCGAAATTCAAAAAACAAACACGTGAGAATATTTACTGAAATAATATTTAAAAAGTAAAGGGTTTAGAAATAGATATAAATTTCAGTCTGTCATTCACGTCTCTCTGAATTCTGTCGGTTTCAAATAATAACAACTCTTGCCATAACCACAGAGAAAAAAAAATCTAAAAAAAAAACCAACAAAAATAAACAGTGGTTGGCTTCTAACAGTGGCGGACAACATATGCACAGTAGTCTTAGCTGTCTTTTACTCACCACGGTGAATATATCTATTTAAAAGCGGAATGAAACATGATAAAGATGAAAGTGAGCATATCACGTCATATGCTTGCATAACAAAGTCGTATCGATTTTACATGAACAAATAAAATCCATATAATAAAAATTAAAAGTAAAACTTTTGGTGCTTTTTGTGCTTTAGGATGTCATGAATTTTTAATCAGTAAGTTGTATACAATTTTCTTTATAAATTTGTATTTTTAGTTTTTATCCTAAGAATATTGTGACGACTTATTAACAAATATTTTTTTGACATTGCCTTTATTTATATACTATAAACTGTTGCAGTTCTACAATACTTAGACTTATCTCTCTTCTGTTCATCAGCTGTATTTAAGTTGTACATTTTTCTATCAGGATTTTAAATATATCAGTGTAAACATTGATATATTACTGGAAATAAGTAGCACAAAAATATCAAAAATAGGTTTTGTTTCTTAATGGCAGTAAATTATTTTATTTTTTCGCCTCTCTCTGTTAATTTGTTCTTCTTCCGTCGAACTCTTACCTTTTACATTTTTTCTCAAACAAATGCTAGATCTGTTTTTTCTTTCTGAGGTTGAACATGTTTTCCTGGCATGGCCAGGTGGTTAAGGCACTCGACTCGTAATCCAATGTTTGCGGGTTCGAATCCCCGTCACACCAAACGTGCTCGCCCTTTCAGCCGCGGGGGCGTTATTATGTGACGGTCAATCCCACTATTCATTAATAAAAGAATAGACCAAGGGTTGGCGGTAGGTGGTGATGACTTGTTGCCTTCCTTCTAGTCTTACACTGCTAAATTAGGGACGGCTAGCGCAGACAGCCCTCGTGTAGCTTTGCACGAAATTAAAAAAACAAACTGTTTTTCCTTCTTTCGGATTGTAAAGTTTTGTAACTACAGATGGTCTTGTGACCTCAAAACCGGACGAACTTAGGAAGACGACTACTATATTCCCTCACTTAAGTACTTTTCTAATGACTTAGAGTACTGGAATCACCTAAACCCTTAGAAACTGGCCAAAGGCCCGGGAATTCTCAAATTTCAACGGATCTTATCTTATAGCTAACTTCATACCATAAATGATGTGAAATTTAAAAGAGATACGTTTTTGTCATTTCTTTGTATTAAAAGAGAAACAATGTTACCGTACTGAGGAAAACTGCTTGTTTTGAACTTCGCGCAAAGCTACTCGAGGGCTATCTGCGCTCTGAGGAAAATTACTGGCTCCATTAAAGTTTATCAAATCTTGAACAAAGACTTCATCATGATATAGACATATTCCGTTACTTTCTCATATTTCTGACTATATCATAAAGTTTCAGTTGTAAGAGTAAAGGCTTATATCTCTATTTGTGGTATTGCATTTCTCTTCTATTGACATTAATGATCCTACATTGTACTTAACTGATATCAGATTAACCACAAAAATAAAACTACCCTTCTTATCGACTTACGTTTATTTAACTTATAGTGAAGTAACATATTTTTATTTTCTCGCTTGTTTCTTTACAAACAGTCCTCCAGTGGCACAGCTATATGTCTGCAAACTCACACCACAAGAAACAGGGTTTCGATACCCATGGTGGGTAGTGTAGCTTTATGATTAATTCCAATCAATATTACGAGTAATTTCTATTCACAATAAATTGATTCCTTTCGCTCCGATTTGAGTAACATCAGTTTTTTATTTGTTTGTTTAAAGTTAAACACATCACGAGTTTCTAAACTAGGTTGGTGGCATTGTAAGTCTGCAGACACACCGCGATGCAACAGGAGTTGTATTATATTAGTTAAGAAATACTAAATTCTTCTGTTTCTAAGTTAGATATGCCTAAATGTCCGTCAGTGGGTCATCGGTGAATTTATGGACTTATAATATTAAAATCCGGATTTCGACTTCTCGTGGTTGACAGTGTGCAGATATCCAATTGTATATCTTTCACTAAAACAAAACTAATGTGTACTCACGAATAGAGGGCCGTTATTATTATAAAGTTATGCATTATTTCAAATGTAAATACGGAATGACAATCAGCGACGGAAGCAAAATCTCTATCGTTTTCATTTCCTTGATACAGCTATTATTCACGACTCTGGTGAGGTTAAAACCAAAGAGCTTTTTGTTGTTTTTTCTGACATAGTCTTTCATTTTAAACCAAATGCCAGAGGAGCTAATTATGAGAAAAAAACATTAAAATTATTGACTGAAAAACCTACATCATTTCTTCTTCTCAAGAAACATATCATAAAATAGTAATTAAGCATTTAAACTACGTTCATTTTATCATAGAGTTCACAGCGTGTACACAAAAACAGAAATCTTGTTCTCTTATACAAGGTGACAGTAAGTGTTTAAAATGTTAACTGTATGCACACTTTTCAAACATATACTTTATTTATGTAATAATTTAGAGAAAGATGCTCAGAAATAATAACCTTAACTGATTTCAAATCTCACATACAAATGCATTTTTACACAAATTTTATTTGAGTTTTTAACAAAGAATGACAACGAGAAAGCAATGAGTTGTAATATGCACATTTAATACAATCAACATTTAAACTCCGCTGTTCAAATAGTCCATAATTTTAGGCATTTATTAATCAGTATTATAGATTCTCCCCTAAACGATACACGTGTCACAGTTCTTTTCTATAAATTACTACATATAACCACACAAAATAATAATAGGTAAAATGACGGTAATACGTCCTTAATAATCAAACAACTTACATTGGACTATATTATGAGTTTTATCCTGTTTGTGTTTCTCAAATAAGAAGGAAATGTTTAGAACTGAATGTAAAAACAAGAGATTTGATATATCAGTCAAACAACTGATTTGATATTCTTGTGTTATACTGATGAAATAAACACAATAGTAAAAAAAATAATCATACCATTTTGCATGACCGTTTTGTGGTAAAACTGCTAATTCACATCTTTGATATTTACAGAAAACTGTCAAAAATATATCTCAGCATTACTGGAAATCCATCGTGGGCAAATTTGCTCAAAAATGGGTCATTTTTGAAATCTGTGGAATGTAAATTGAGAATTGTTTTCTTAGATGCATTCGGTAAACGTTAAATAAAAAAAAATATTCTTTGTTTGTTTCATTACATTCTATAAATACCGTCTAAGCTAAAAATAAAATTATTTCATGAACTATCTATACTTCCTTGATGATATTCACAAACAATAAACATCGGAAAGAAAATTTAGGTTTATAAATTAATGACATCACCAGAAGCGTCTCTAGGAGCTTAAAAGATTCGGTTTCGAGTTCAAGAGTGGGGGGATTTTCAGCGTTTGTGTATGATGTCGATCATGGATTTATATTCTTTATAGGGGCACGAGGCTCGTGTGTCAGCGCCTAGCGACGCTTCTGGATGTCATCAACGCGATGAAATAGCTAAATTTTCATAATTTGTCCCTGAAATGCCCTATAGAAAATATTTAATGTTCTAATGTAACTCTATACTATCATGTTTTTAACTGTTATTTATGTTAGTTTCTTTCTTTAAATTATGTACTCAGAAAATTAAGTATACAAAGTAGTTCAAGAAAGAAAACCACAATCTTTATCTCTATGTTGTTTTCATGCTACTTATTTTACTTTTAGATCACCTTTACTACAACAACTACTTCGAACATGATCAACATGAGAAATAGATCTGTTTATAGGATAGTACATCTTGAAAAGTTTAGATATGAAACAACATAATATAAATTCTCTTTACCTCACATTTTTAGTACCTTAAATCTATAAAAAACAAAAAAATGAATTATATTTATTTTCTGCCTTCAATACTCGGTAAATAAAAATGACGTTTTATGCTGACCTCATATTTTGTGATAAGAACAGTTGAAGGTCTTTCTTTAATAAACTTTATGCCGCATTCACGAATCTTTTATTCTTTTCAGGCCAATTATTACATTATTAGGATATCTAAAATACGTTCATAAACAATATTTTATCAATAACTTAAATATTTTTAGTATCAACATTAGAAAAAAACAACATCGACAGTAAAACAGAATTATTTTTTTAAAATACGAGAGACATGAGGAACAAAGTTTACACTTCTGATCGTTAAAAAGTGCGGCACTTTTGTGTCTATATGGTGCATCTTAACTATTTTTCAAGGTGCATTAGTGATGTTTACAGGCAAGTGGTTAATGCGAGCTGTAATTGATAAGTTCTCCATGCCCCTCTTTCATAACCTGAATGAATAACTATGCTTTGGTACGTACTAATTAGTTATACCTGAAGGAAAACTTCATTTAATAAAAATATTCCATAGAAACACAAAAGGTGAATTCCAGATTTAGTTACTAAAGTATGACCATGGCGTATAACACAAGTCACTCGAGATAACAGCTTAAAAACGATGTTTAAATTCACCTTACTACTCAGCAGGTAAGAATAAAAGTGAAGTACACGTAGTTATCTGATGACGGACATGGATAGCACTACACGACTTCTTAACTCTTTAGAGCGGCTACTTCTATTTTATAAGTGTTCCAAATTAGGAACCGTTTAAAAAAGTTAACGAGGTGAAATAAAGCTCTCTTTGATGTTACAGAGAACAGGTTATACATACACTTCTATTGGCGAATCAACTAACACAGTTCTGCACGCTAACCACATAAATCATCAATTACTCAAGTATTTTCTTTAGTGTCATCTAATCGAAACTGAATGAGAAAAAGTAAAATGTTCTTTTTTATTTTCTCAAAAAACTTCGGTGTAGAAAGTTACGAAGTATGCACAAAAATACTGAAATAACTTGATTACAATAAAAAAAAACTAGGGTTCGCCATAACATCTATACACGATACTTAATTATTATTTCTAAATAGTAATACGCTTGAGCTGCCGATATGACGTGGGTTTAAATAAAGGGAGAACTTATGGAACATACTGTGTATCATATTATGTCGGTCTCGTGAATTGTATTGGATGACTGCGAAAATGTGTTGATCTTTGACTTTTTTAACATTGGTACTTTCAATTCCATATTTGCTTTGTTATTAGCTTTGACAGACGCTGACAGATGAGTCATAGAACCAGACGAGGAGACCAAAGCTAGTTTTGATTTCGATAAGATGTTACTTTCACTTTCTGTCTTCTTTAAATCGCCAGACTCCGTGCTGCTGAACGCTCGCCTTAAAGACGAAAAGCGAGTGAGAAGTTGTGCACGTTGTAGTTGCTGCAGTGTGTTGAACTGGTCCTGTAACCGTTTCTGCTTGTTCAGTAGTTCCTGGTGCCTAAACTCCAGGACCTCCTGACGACTCCGAGTGGAGTTCAAGATCGAAGAAGAACCCGATGTGTTCCTCAAGTTTACGACATCCACTGCTCCGGGCGTGCCTCCTTCTGACAAGCTACGCTCTAACTGGGTTTTCAAAGCGAGCTCCGATTTTTTAAATATCCCTGCCTGGGAGTCGACACTCTTACTGTTTCTACTAGATAAGAAATCTCTCCGTGTAACCCCTTCTGTCGAAGCTCGTGTTTTGATCACCTGTTTACTGCTTGTTTTTAATTGCGGTTCGTCACTTGACGTTGATCTTCGCAATGAATCGGACGCAGATCTAAGCGCCCGTAAATTCGGATGGCTTTTCTTGATGGCTTGCTGAGCTTTTTCGGTAGAATTAGCAGCACCGATTAAATCGTCATCCGTCGGCAGCTTCGATATACTGGAAGACTGCATTGCTGAGCGACTGGTTGTGCGAGGTGGAGGAGGGGGTACTTTTTTAGGGGGAAGGTGAGGAGGTTCTTGGACATTTTGTTGTTTGCGACCAGTATGGAGAGGGGGGGCGGTAGTTTTACCTTTATCTGATGAAAGTGGACTTAGTTGGAGAAAAGCGC
The DNA here is from genome assembly GCA_011833715.1 of Carcinoscorpius rotundicauda. Classification (NCBI taxonomy): domain Eukaryota; kingdom Metazoa; phylum Arthropoda; class Merostomata; order Xiphosura; family Limulidae; genus Carcinoscorpius; species Carcinoscorpius rotundicauda. The sequence continues at coordinate 37,657,471 of CM022395.1, read as the reverse complement.
CTTCACCAACCAATAATTTACTACCTACTTCTCCTGAAGGATTCGGTGACCTCCTGTGACCTGAGGACTGAGAACCATATGATTCGGAATAACTTGAAGCAAGATGACTATGAACACCACCTAGCGGATCTCTTCTATCTTCGTCTGCTTGATTAAAACACTGAAGCTCGTTTAACAGTTCATCCAGCGCATTTTCCTTATGTTTCGTCCTCTGGTGGTCCTCAGAAGAAACGTGAATCATATTATAAGAGTATGCGTCGATGGGCTGTAATGTAAATATATTGATTTGACCAAGACAAAAATGTAGTTCTAAAGCGAGTTTTTCATTTAAACAAATAAAAACAATTTTTCTTGTATATCATTTGAAATACTCGGGATTTAATTAATACCTACTTGAACAACGAAAGGAAGCGAATCACATCTTATTATTTTAAAATGCTTTATAAATAACTTATTCATTTATATTTTATTTTTTATTGCTAATAAAAAATTTGTTAGATATATGACTCTGCAAACAAAAAAGACAGTTACAGTGAGAAATGTTTCAATAAAGTCAAATAATTCCACTAATAAGTGAAATTTTGATATGCAAACCATAATTATAAATCGTAATCTGGTCAGTTCTAAAACTAAGAAAATATTTCAGTTTTATATAATATCACAACTAGCAACATCATTCGACTTTTAGGGCTTAGATCTAAATACTATTTTCAGTGAAAAGAATAAACAACAGAAACAACATTAGGATTTACCACAGTTTTAAGCGTACATTCTGTTAGTTAGCATTTACAATATAAATTTATATTTGTATTAAACATAACGAAGTCGGTATAACATAAACGTTATTTAAAGAGCGAATTCCAACGTGTATGATTACTGAACAAAAGGCGTCAGAAAAATCAGTAAAATGAAAAAATAAATAAAAATTTAAATAAAATAAAAATCGAAATTTATCTACGATTTTCTAAAATCAAGAGATGGAGTTAAACGTAATTAATAGTTTAAAGGCGAAGTTCTACTACAAACATTTTTCGAACCAGTATCTCAAGTGGTATTTCTTATTATTCTACTTCCAATTAACTTCCATACATTTAATTTTAAGCTTTTTTTCTTTTATTACCATAAGCCAGTTTATGAAAGTAAGAAGAGTATCTAAATGTATTTTTTCTTTGAAGAAAAGTTGTATATATACATATATATCAAATAGATTGAATTCAGTAAAATTATTACATATGCTTGTAGCACGGCATGGCCAGGTCTTTAAGGCGCTCGACTCATAATCTTGGTGTCGCTGATTCGAATCCCCGTCATAGCCGTGGGGGCATTATAACGTTATGGCCAATTCCACTATTCGTTGATAAAAGAGTAGCTCTAGAGTTGGCGGTGGGTGGTGATGACTAGCTGCTTCCCCTGTAGCCTTCCACTGCTAAATTAGGGATGGCTAGTGCAGATAGCTCTCATGTAGCCGTGATGACGTTATAATGTGACGGTCAATCTCACTATTCGTTGGGCAGCCCATGAGTTGGCGGTGGGTGGTGATGACTAGCTGCTAAATTAGGAATGGTAAGCGAAGATAGCCTTCGTGTAGCTTTGCGTGAAATTGAAAACCAAATCATATATTATTTTATAGTAAATTATGCACTAATCTGAAGTTTCTAGCATAGACTGGTAACAGGAAACATTGCTTTCCAACTAAAAATATTATACTTCATCAACTGTGATTTCCTATCTTCCACAAATTTTGCAGATCATTCAAGTCTTATAATGTGACAATATGAGCTGTACCATTTTAAATAACATTCTTTGCGATGCAGGAAAAGCACTTTTCTGGGCTTCAATCTATCTTTGTTTTCTGTCAGTACAGCTCATGTAATATTGAATATTCTAAATCTTGTATCAGCTATGCTATTTTAAAGTATACCTCTTCATCAAGATGTGTATGTTTTCTGCTTTTTTTTTCTTTTAAACGATACTACAACGAGTAAATACAGTCAGTATTTCAATTGAACTTGGTATTGGAGATTTATGTAGCACACTCAGCCTGATATGTGATATAGTGTTTGTTCTCTCGAAGACTTACGCTAGCATAGATATGTGAATCCAAATATGACGTAATGTTTTAGCATCTTTCTAGAAAAGTTTCAGCGGAAAGCTACAGAACAAGATCAAAACGAGACTATGCCTAACGAAGTTTTTAACTGTGTTTCTGAATAATGTAATACTGTACTTAACGTATTTGTTATTTTGTAGAATAGTAGTTACTATTCATCAATTGAGAAATGATAACACTACAAATGTTGATTTTCTTGTTATTTATCATTCTGTCAAAAGTGTAAAGAAACTGAACTTATTGTTGCTATCTAAAATCAGCCTAATTTTGGAAATAGCGATTCAGTTATACATTGTCGGAACACCAGCCTACTTTAATACATACTGTGTCTTTACAGGGTCTTCCATATGTATTTTCTCAGGATATACGAGTATGATCTTAACCTATATCAGCACTAAATGATGTTTAAAACGCACACATTTTTGTTTCATTCAAAGTTCAAGATACAACTGGATTTTACCAGTTACAGAATGAAATGTTTTGTTAGCTTGGTTTGTTTGTTTTGAATTTCGCGCAAAGCTACACCAGGACTATCTGCGCTAACCGTCCCTAATTTAGCAGTGTAAGACTAGAGGGCAGGCAGTTAGTCGACAATACTCATTGCCAATGTTAAGGTTATTCATGTCAGGACGTCTCTTTTATAACGCACTCAGAGTACCAAAGGAGTGCCATTTTTGTAAACGGTTTTTGTAGATACGTGTTTTCTTTCTTGCCGGTAGCAAGATATGAACCATGGAACCTTAACTCCACATTCTAGTATGCTACCAATTGGGTCACGTTCGGCCCATCGATATAGTAATGTGATAATGATGACATATTACTCAAATTAGATGATAAACACGCACACCATGATCAAATGAGAACTGTAGTTTCAAGAAGTGCTTGAAACACGGAGTGACATTCAACTAGGTCAATGACGAAGATCGTCTGTCATTCAGAACATCATATTTCAACAAATATAAGGACTGTTTGTCACTCAGAGCGTCATATTTCAACAAACACAACAGTAAATTTGAGAACTATCAAGTGCTAGATGTAATTGGAAAGCACAGAGACCTCATAATTTTGTTGCATTGAAATACTTGAAAGATTTACTTATATGAGAAACCTTTACCAAGTTATAATTGTTGGTTATATTGACTCCTGTAAGCTAAGGTGAAAAAGATTGTAGTACTGCAATAATTAACCCTAATCAATGCCACTTTCATCGAGTCTGACTGCTATTTGGAAGCGTAATCGAACTCAATATCTTTACTACTGAAACTATAGTCGGTTCTCGTTCTATGAAGTCTCGTAAATAAGAAAGATACAACTTTTTGTAAGTTATTATTCTATCTTCAAGCTCCCCAGTGGCACAGCGGTACGTCTTCGGATTTGGAACTCTAGAAATCGAGTTTCGATACTTGAGGTGGGCAGAGCATAGCTAGTCCATTGTATAGCTTTGTGGTTACCTTCAAACATATAATGCACTTTCATAAACTGATCAAAGTTTGTTTGTTTGTTGATTTTTATTTCTCTTATAAGCTTCCTCTCTTCAAGTCCGGTCGTTGGGTAAATTTTCATATCATGGTAAATTGAAATGGGTAAAGTTAAACCAAATACACTGGGAACCTCACCCATTTCCACTCTGAATAACTCAGCGGTATTTCTGCAGACTACAGCGCTAAATTCGTAGTGGGCATAACTACAAATAAACAACAAAAACACCAGTTGCCACATGTTCCAACAAGATGTGTTACTCATCTGTAACATGTAGCGTGAACTTACTACAAACTAAATAAGGTGCAAATTTGTACGCATTTCTGTAAATTATGGTGATTTGCAGTATTAATGTTTAATAATATGTATTTTAATCATTTATACTGTTGGCTAGATTAATATATAACAATAACTATAAAACAGTATTATATATTGGTCAAATACAAAAGGCACAGTTACGAAGATTTACTTGCGACGAATCTGCTTCGGCAAACAGACTTAACCTTGTAAGTTTATCTTGAGTTAAAATGTAAAACACCGCTGACAGTAAGTATGTATGTTTATCTTCGGTTAAAATGAAAAACACCGCTGACAGTAAGTATGTATGTTTATCTTCGGTTAAAATGTAAAACACCGCTAACAGCGAGTGCGTGCAACTGATAACCAAGGGCAAAGTGGTTATAAGATCTTTTTCTAGTTTGCCTGATACTCATATTTAAAAGTATTTATTTTATTATTTTACAGTTTTAGCAGCTTCTGATAAAAATTATTACACATACTTAGGTTTGTGGCAGAAAACTGTGGCGATGCACCTTTTATCTGAAGGAAAACGCAACGGTTTAGGCATAGTTTGGAACAAAGTTGTTATTCATTTTCATTGAAAAAAAGACATAAAAGACACCTATGCAGAGAATGGGTTTTGATAATCCGCTGATTTTTCAGAAGAAAATCAGAATAAAGTAAAAGTTTGGTTCCAAACAAAAGTATTTTGTTAAATTAACTGCCAAACTCACTACACCGAGCTGCGACATCATTCCAGTAATTAAGAACCTCCTTTCAACGCTTTCTTTCACGAGAATTTGAAACGAGCCGTTATACATTACTACGTCACATTTACTGATCACGTGACCATGTATACTCGTTTTCTTATAGGTCTACAAATCTGCATACTCTTTTTATTTGTGTTTCTAAGAGCCCACCTAAGGTTCATCCAGTAATACCTAATTTTACACCGAGAAAATTAAAATACGAAATTAATTTATAATTATTATTTGTGATACTCTAAGGTTACAACAATGAATTAAATAAAAAAAAACTTTTCTCATGAAGTGTGTGTGTGTTTTTCTTATAGCAAAGCCATGTCGGGCTATCTGCTGAGCCCATCGAGGGGAATCGAACCCCTAATTTTGCTTTGTAAATCTGAATACATACCGCTGTACTAGCGGGGGTTCTCTCATTAAGAAGGAAGCAATAGTGTTAAATAATAGAAACTTATAGTTATTTTTATAAATTTTACTGTTCAATACAGCACAACGTTGGCGATTTAACAAGTCTTAAGAGGATTATAACATCAAATTTCTTATAACATTATCACAGCACAAATAGACCATTGAGCAGGTTTGTGCTTGATAACAAACAATGGGTTTTGACGATAGAATTAAACAGCTGATTCAAGAAGATAATATGTGCTGTTTGCTGTGATTTCTTAAGAAGCCACTTTAAATGGCGTCATTTTTTATTCTTTTTTCCGGGTCTATAAACTTGTCAGACAGAGCTGTACAGATAGAGACCTAAGTATTTGCTAAAGCGTTTCATAGGACATTTTCCACATTAGCGTTATTGCCACAGTTAAGAAACTACGTTCAAAGGACAGAAGAACCCAATTTTCCATGTTTGTTCTAATGAGAAAATCTCCCTCTACTGGCTGCTTTTGGAACAAAAATATCTCCAACTTGTCTAAACTTGTGTTTGTTTGTCTACTTTTGAATTTTGCGCAAAGCTACACGAGGGCCATCAGCGCTAGCTGTCCCTAATTTTGCAGTGTAAGACAAGAGGGAGGGCAGCTAGTCATCACCACCCACTGCAAACTCTTGGACTACTCTTTTACGGGGATTCTAACCTTTGACCCTCGTATTACCTATAAACTTCGTACAGTGAAACGTTGTGTAATAAAACTTTACTAATTACACAGGCCTACGGTGGTTTTATTGTCCTGAAAATTTTACATGTTCCAGAGTAAATCCTGTACTATAAATATGAAAATGATATTAATTTTTGTCCATCACGTATACAGATGTTTCACAAAACGTTATTTTTATTGAAATAAAGCTACATTTTGTTATAGTTAAAATGTTGACAACCAATGGCTATAGATTTCTCTGGATCAATTGCGACGTGATAGTCTTATCAATCGTTCTAGAACTCAAACATAACAAACACAATAATAGAAACAATCTTCATTGAGGTATACCAAATACTAATTTGATATAAATAAGTGTTTTTCGCTCCCGATTTATAAAAGAAAAAATTCCTTATGCAATAGGAAAAAAAATGGATATTATTTTCGAAACAGACTTAGTTTAATTATGGGATCTCCGTTATTAAAATTGTTTTTTTTTGTTTTTTGAATTAAGCACAAAGCTACACAATGGGCTATCTGTGCTCTGCCCACCACGGGTGTCGAAAGCCGGATTTTAGCGTGTAAGTCCGCAGACATACCGCTGAGCCACTGGGGGGCCCGTTATTAAAACCAAAAAAACTTATATGAAGTTTAAATTCGCAGAACTTGTGTTATATTGGTCTTGAACACGAGTTTAAAATATTAGCAAAGACGAAAATCTGTAAAAAAAATACAACAACGAAACACATTAAAACTGAATAAAAAAAGCAAAGTATTATTAAACGGGTTATAGAATGTTCCCAAGAGTAACATGTAACTCAAAATATTACCAATTATCAGGTTATTTAAATGTGAGATAAAAAAGACACATTGCTCATAAAGATGTGGAATATATATATATAACCACTATCTTAAGAAACAGTTGAGATCATAATTGTTAAAGTGAAAGAGTCATGAAGTGGAATTAACATTCTATTTTTGTGTATATTCTGTTGGTTCACGCAGAACAAATGTTTTTGCATGAAAACTCTGAGTGAGAAAGAGAGAAAATTATTTTTACAAGACTTATCATACTGACCTAACTGTAGATAGACATTCAGGGCTTATGAAAATGGGACGTTCCGGGTATAAAGAGGGTGCAATAGAGCAGACGCACGAGAAGTAAGCATAGATTGGAATTAAATCTCAGAGTAGATTTATTATTCTATTTTCTGTCGATAGTCTGAATTTCAGTCTTTCAGTTTGTTTTGATTTCTTTGGTTTTTGGAATTTTGCACAAAGCTACTCGAGGGCTATCTGTGCTAGCCGTCCCTAATTTAGCAGTGTAAGACTAGAAGGAAGGCAGCTAGTCATCATCACCCACCGCTAACTCTTGGGCTACTCTTTTACCAACGAAAAGTTAGATTGACTGTAACATTATAACGCCCCCACGGCTGGGAGGGCGAGCATGTTTGGCACGACGCAGGCGCGAACCCACGACCATCGGATTACGACTCGCGCGCCTTACGAGTTTGGCCATGCCGGGCCTACGTCTTTCAGACTGACGAAGAAACAAAAATTGAACAACTCACGAGAAATTAATTGTATATAATTAGTTGGTATTTCGTCTTCTCAAACGTAAATAAAAAACAACAATATATAATCGGGATATTTTCTTCAATAGCTTAGTAATAATTATTTCGTCTTAGTTTTGAATTTTAATTAACTTTGATTAATTAACAATAAGTACGCGTATTTCATAGAAACTAACAAAGAACGAAGTAAAATTAACAGTGATATTATGAAAACAATCAAATATTGTTTATTTCCTTATTTATAATACTATGTATTGTACATATTTTCCGACGTGTAACGCATCCAGTAATGGAACTGAAAGACAACACTGTGGAGGGTACTCGATTAAATTGAAAAAAAAAAGTATATAGTTAACACCTTTATACCGAAATGTTAACCGTTGAGGAGATACAGTATTTATTTCAATCTTTCAGAAAATGCTTGTAGGGCTGTTGCAAAATAAGAGAATTACTTTTCTACGTATATATTACCTATGTCTTACGTTTAACAAACTTATAAGAGTTGTATAAATAATTACAAATACGTATCTAGTTTATTGATAATAGTTGTACGTTTCGTATTTATGACAGCTGTTAAGGATATCTGCCGTTGCATTTGAACTACTGACTAGATCAACTGCAGCCAGTCAGATGCATTTATTATCTACGGTAAGGGATTGTAAGTCATTCTTATGAAGCGCCACAACTTTAGAGTGGTGAGAATATTTTGAGGTATAGCAGAGATTCATACCGATTTTACAGCTCGTCTTTTCAGCAGTGGAAGCGTTATTATGTGACGGTCAATTCCACTATTAATTGGTAAAGTGTAACCCAAGAGTTGGCTGTATGTGATGATGACAAGTTGCCCTCCCTCTTGTCTTACACTGTTAAATAAGGGACGGCGAGCGCAGATAGCCCTCGTGTAGCTTTACGCAAAATTCAAAACAAACCAAATCGAAAAGTCTGTGTTACAAAATTACTAAATCGAGAATGTACGAGAAATGATAATAGAGAAGACTATATTGATAGATGTAAAGAATAAAGATGTTTGCAAACTGGGAAACAGTGGGCAGGAACAAAGCTACAGACAAATGAGAGTAAATAATACAGATATCAACAACGACATCAGAGAATACATGTGACAGCATAGACGAGTTGTTGACTGGTGTAAGATAACGAAAATAGAGTTAACTCTCACTGTGCTTTCGTTATGCCATTCAGCACTGATTCTTTCTGGTATTTTTAACGTCTAAACAATGAAATGTGATAAAACTATGTTATTGTTTGTCTCAACTTAAAATAATATTGCAGTATTTTGTATGAAATTCGCTAAAAACTTCATATGGTATTCCAAGTTTAACGAATTGATAAATATCCTTGAAAGTGACTAAAACAAGCTTAAATAGCATATTTCTTTATTCGAACCCTTCAGATTTTTCAAGTGGAAGAGCGTTTATTACCAAAGTTCATTAAGCTGACTGGAATATAACAAACAGGGAAATGATTGGAACGCTATTTACATAAGTCATATGTTAGAGTAACAAATGTTATAGTGTGAAAACTTGATGACCTCTAGTTTTGGGCAAAACGCATCGTCTACAATAAAAGGGGACCGAATATATTATATAATGTTTAACAATTATTACAATAAGCCTAACACTATTCTCTCATGACAAATATAATCGATTTTTATATTTGATTCACAACATCCACGTAGTTATATCCATGTATTTTTTTGTAAAGTGTATCATGCCCAGGTGTTAATAATAGGACATGTCCCAACTCATAGGGGACGTATTAGGGAAGAGGTTGAGTGGTTCAGAAAGACAGGAAGGGTTGACTCACTCTGAGTACTGATGTGTTACACAATGGTCCTTACTTTGGCAGTATGAGCATCCCCATTGGAACTGGATCCAACAGCAGACAGCGACTTTTCGGGCATGAACTGAACACCAGTATGACGCTGTTCTTGTACAGAGGCTAGTCTGGACATGAAACACCGAATAATAAGGAAAAAAAATAGTCCATAGAACTGCATCAACAACTAAATGATTAAATAGGGAAAATCACACCAAAACGAAATCGAATTGAGAAAGTTTCAAGAAACAGCCGAATTATATAATGTTTTTATTAGTTCTTAATTTTTGTACCGGGATTTGAAATAAAGATAATATTTTTTCAACACTGGTATTTGACTAATTAAAGAAAATGAATCTAAACCTATGGTTACAGCTGCAAGGAAAAAAGAACTATATAGTAAAACTTTAATCGTGCAATAAACAATACTACAATTCAGAAAAGGGAACAGTAATTAAATGTATTTAACCGGAAAAGAAAGGTGAGAATTCTTATATGTTTTAGTTTGCATTTAATTGTATTTGGATTCTCACCGTTTCAGCGTGACTAATGTCCCTGTTAGTTTCTTACATCGTTTAAGAGCATTTTCTAGTCGATCCGGTTCGTCGCTAAGAAACCTAAAGGAAAAAAATAAAATTTATGAAATAAAGTTACACAACTGAATTCACAAACTATTTATATAACTTTGTAACGATGATCGATAAGAAATTTTTATCACACGGAAGAACAGAAAAGATAAAATAGAATCAACAAATATATATAAAGCCATTAAACTTGGGTAAATTTTTCAGTTATTATTGGTGTATTAAAATTTGTATCAATTTCTCGATAAATTTCTATAATATTGCATTTTAGAATATGGCAATTCAATGCTCCCTTCTGTTTAACGTAACTATTTCAAACGGATTCTTTCACAAATGAACAAGTCATTATACGTTTGCAGCTCGAAAGTTCCTTGAAACATTTTTCTGAAAGCAATAAACAATAATCACAGATCTTTAACATTTTGTCTCCAAAGGTTGTTAAGCTAACTATGAACTATAATTATATACAATTATCCAGGTATCTGTACTGTAAGCTTACGTCTTGTAAATTAACTCAAGGATTAATGCGTTTGATGGAGAGGGTAATTCGGGTTTCCAAACGCAGAATAAAATGCTTCGTTAAGAACTCATCTGAGGCCGCCGAAGCTGACCATCCTTTCAAGAGGGCCCGGCATGGCCAGATGGTTAAAGCACTCGACTAGTAATTCGAGGGTCGCGGGTTCGAATCCAATCACACCAAACATGCTCGCCCTTTCAGCTGTGGGGACATTACAATTCGACGGTCAATCCCACTATTCGTTGGTTAAAAGTAGCACAAGAATTGGCGGTGGGTGGTGATGACTAGTTGTTTTCCTTCTAGTCTTACACTGCTAAATTAAGGACGGCTAGCGCAGATAGCCCTCGAGTAACTTTGCGCGATATTCAAAACAAACCAATCATTTCAAGAAGTCGAGTGAATGTAACACGATCGATTCTTAAAGATTTCACTGTAAATAAGGTTTAAAGATCTGACCCAAAAATCCAAAGTATTGTCATGACATATGACGTCAACTAAAAGAGGATTAAATGAAAAAAAAAGTTTTCTGAAAGATAATTATGGAGCTACATTTGTGCAAGGATTTATTTGAAATTAAAATAAAGTAATATCCAACTAGGTTTTCTTTCTTTTATTCAACTGTATCAATCAACAGCTCAATCCGAAAAGAAGCACGTTAACAAAATCAAGTACTTTCATTTTGTTTAAAAAATATCTTCCCAAAATGACGTGTTTTGTAAATCACTTTCAAAGAAATGTTCCAACACATCAGAACACAACTGTATTTTGTATCATCCGCACACCTAAAAAGTGACTTTCAATCACGAAACTAGAAAGGCTCTTGAAACCCTTATGTATTTTCAGGTAAATAAGATGGATAAAAAAAAACAAAAACCGATTCGTCAGTTTGGAGAATACGATGAAAAGGCTTCCACAAAAATAGTTTAATTGCAAAAAAATAAACTAAACAAAGCTTTCGTTTATCTTATTTCGAAATGTTCATACACAGATACACAAAATACTATCCGCGTAAGCTCTGAACTGATAGACTAGAGAGAATACAATTAGCCACCCCAATGTTTTAGACTTTTGTTTTGCGACTGAACAGTGTGAATTTATCACCATTCTTATAACATACCTACAGCATCAAAGTGCTGAAAATTTTTCGGGGGCAAAGGTCACGAACCCTCGAATTCACGGTTATGACATGTCAACCACTTTCATTTGTGAATGAACTAAAACGTATTAACAGTAGTTCACTAGAAACTGAGTGGGAACAGTTCATGCAAGAGTTCGAATTTAACGAAGATGAATATAAAGCAAAACCAAATCCAGATGTCGCCCCAGGTTATTGCGCAGTCAAGGTATGATATATCATAGTAATTTTAAAGCTGGATCCGACTCACTTTTCTTCCTTCTTCACGACTTCCATCTCTGAGCTAATGTTTGCTTTCATCCTGTCTTGAAGCTCTGGAAAACGAACTGATCAAAAAATTAATCGTAGCATTACTGACTATTTCGAAACCGTCAAAACATCTGAAATCCGTGCTTAAATATTATATATATATATATATAACACAAAAACGTGGAAATTATAAATTACGATATTAACCTCTTATAATGAAAATCGTTATTTTAGGATCAGGATTTTACAGGGATAAGACTTACAGGTAATCCATATAAACAAGATGTAATATCTTGTCAGTTACAAAAAACGTGTGCTAAATTTAGCACATTACTTAACCACGTGCAATAAAAGTATTTTATACTGTAAAAACAGTTTCATCAGCTTCTCTAGACAAATGATACAAGAGAGTTAAAATATAAGGTAATTTTACTGTTTTGAACTCGGTCACGAGGCAGTTAAATGAAATCATTTTTGACCATTAAGAGAACATTACAAAATATTTTGAGAAATATGCACTCTTATCTCTAAAATTATACGAATTAGATTAATTTATTCATACTTTTTAAAATTAATTATTTTACAGTTGAACAATATAATTTGTAATAAACTTAAATATTTAGTTACGATTTTATGATTTATTATTTTTTCACCAGTTACGTTTTTTATTAGCACTTTTAAACAGTGTCAAAGTAATTCGAATAATATGGAAAAAGTTGTGAGCTATTTTATCTATAGCTATGTATGTTTACCATACATATGTGTTTACACCTCAAATAGGCCTATTTGAGTGGTTAAGGCACTCGACTCGTAATCCACAGGTTCGAATCCCCGTCACACCAAACATATTCGTTATAACGTGACAGTCAATCCCACTATTCGTTGGTAAAAGAGTACATGAAGAGTTGGCGGTGGGTGGTGATGACTAGGTACCTTCCCTCTAGTCTTACACCACTAAATTAGAGATGGCAAGGGCAGATACCCTTCATGTAGCCTTGAGCGAAGTTCAAAACAAAGTAAATCGCACTATTCCCCATTGAGGTGTTTTTCAATATCTATTATTCATTCCGAAGGAAAATATAAACTTATCAATAGAGGTGAACTCGAATTAATGTAGGGAAATGAAGCTGTGACACATTACATGAAACATTTATAATATTCATGTGAAGTTTCATAACCATCATGAAGTACAAACAACTGAAAACTAACTCTATGAACAAACTCTTTCTTGATATACATGTAGAATTTGTTCTTCCGAAAACAACGAATAGATAACATTACCACAGTGCAAAGTTCCACTACTGACTTCAAGTGTTCGTTGTTATTAACAGACAACCTTATGTGGGAGACTTAAAGGAATAACACGAATTGTCAGTTAGTATCTCTTACATGTCTTGATTCCATAAGTGCTTCACATACAATTTGGCCGCAAATCAAACATTTTGAATCTGAAACAAAATTACGCGCGTTACATTGCTCATAACAGTGGCAAAGCCAAGTTTCTTTGTAGAAGAATTCGGTAACTTTACCATACTGTTTCCCATCTACGTGACACAGGCACGTACTATCGGATGCGCTGTCCTTGTTTTCACTAAATACGCTTCAACATTGCACATACTATAATGTAAGGGAACCTTAATTTAATTTCACGAAATAACTATTTACTTGTTATACTTCGGGTTTTTCTTCTTAGGATTTGCACAAGAACAGTCTCATTACAAAACTTGTAATGCACTAAGTGGAATTTTGTACAATAATTTTAAAATCACAGCTTCATGTTGTTGACAACTAAAATTGTTTTTTCTCAACACAAAACAATGTAACTTAAATTAAGTCTTTTTATCCTCCATGATCTTCATTTTATGACCGGTGACGTGGCATTTCACGTTTTCACACTGTTAGAAACCCGGTTTCTATACCCGTAGTGGGCAGAGCACAGATAGCCCATTATGTAGCTTTCTGTTTAATGCCAAACAATCAATTATTTTATGACAGGTGTCCTAGTACTGCCCTGGATATGTGATACTCAGGATTCAATACAGGGATATTCACGAAGAAAGTATTAGCTACAGTATGTTGGATGAATTAATTGTTTGTAGACAATACTTTGTACCTAAAGTGTATCGAACAATGTTACCAGTTACTAAATCTGCCTCGTTGTTTCTTCAAGAAATAATTAGCTGCGTGTACAATAATGCACGTAATTACTTATGATATTCACTTTTTGACACATCAGACAAAATTAAGCATTTTCTTCTCCAAGACAAACTGTTGTATAAATATAGTTTATTCTAAACATGCCTGTTCACAGAAGCAGACAACAACGAACCTATTCAAAAGAAATATCAAACAACATCGACGAGTGTATAAGAAATAAAAAGTAAACGTTAGCAGAATCTCGAAATATCCGAACACAGAGTGATACAATAAAACTGGTAACTGATCTAAAATCACTTCACAAAACATGCGACTTCAGCTTTAGACTGATAATGTTTTCATAGTTTAACAATGAAACTGTCGACTAGCTAATATATATCTCAAGTTGCAAGTTGATTTATAATAAACCTCTGGGGTTTAACAAGAGCAAATGTTGACATACTTGCAAAAGGTATTAACCTTATTTACCCAATATATTTGAGAGTTTCCTTTAGTATGCTGTTTATTTATTCAAACAGTTTAAAAGTCACTACGAACATGTGCTTGAATATACCAATATTCTTTTGTCAAGCAAGCGTCTTGTGACAATATCAGAATAAATACTTCTGCTTTGAAAGTTGTAATTAAATGTACATTACTTCAGTAATGTATAGTAACATATATTTTAATGAAGTAAACACAAGTTCGTTATAATTTTATATCAACAAACGTTTTTAAAGTCCAATTCATGAGAAGAGACAACTTGTTTTCTCTCACATGTATTAACACATTTTTAAAATTGATTTAATTCGTTATTTCATATGAGTATATAGCGTTTATGCCAATTTTAGGTTTTGGACGTTACGAAGAGTCCTGCAGATGGCTAGCAATATTTATAACTCTAGAATAGCCCCCAGTAACATAGCGACATATTTGCGGACTCACACCGCTAGAATCCGGGTTTCGATACTAGTGGTGGGCATAGCACATATATAGCTCATTGTGTAGCTTTGTGCTTAATTCAAAACAACAACTCTAAGATCACGGTTTCGATTCTCCTCTTTGGATAGAACAGATAGTTCGATGTGACCTTGCTATAAAAAAAGATAATACTCCATACTAGGAATGCAGTACATACGAAATTTCTGTATGTTTTGGTCCAGGACATGCCGCCTTCCAAACAGATGACCTTTCCCAAGATATAAATCACATTGTGAGAGCAAAATCCATCACCAACATGTACTAGCTGGGAAACGTAAATGTAAATATATTGGAATATCAAAAAGAGGCATTGTATGTTGTGTTGAGATCAAAACTTACACGTTTATGTACATATGTAAAGAGTAAAATGGAATAAAAATTAACGTTTTTAACTCTGGTGTAAGAGAACTTTAATAGCTATATGGTTCTTAAAAAAAACAGCAGTGATAAAATAAACATATGAAATTAGACTTCACGTCCCGATGTCTAGCTTGAAAAGCTTCATCAAGCAGTACTATTCTCGTAATTGTTCACAGCTGTTTGCTGCTGATTTTGCTTAGGAAACAGTTGCATTACGAGGCTCTCCATAATGGAAGTGGTCTTTCTTTAACTTACTTACCACACTATGATAAAAAAATCCTGCTTTTTTTACAGGGACTAATATTTTCACACTATACTGAATGTCATGTTTTGGACTGTATATAGATTATTATTTTTATATTGTACTAAAAGCCATGTTTTCGTCTTTATAAGAACTAATATTTTTCACAGAAATTCGTTTGTACTTTCGAAGCTCAAAATGTCAATTATTTCTGTCAGGTCAATCTCCCTATCTGATATGTCACTAGGAAACTACACGACAGTCTAGCGCGTTAACGGTCATAGTATTTCTATACTGGTCGTATTTTCTTGTAAATACCTTGTATCCACTCCTTAAGCCCGTATTACACTTTTAACCAAAACACATGCATATAAATATGAAAGAATGATAACCACAACTGTAACTTTTATTGTTTGTGCATGTACAAATAAAATAACAGTCCCGTAACTTGGCAACAGTGAAACTGATTTTCAATGTAAAAGAGTTGGTTTATCCCTAGAAATCCTACATTATAAGATTGTTATATCTGAGTGAGGAAGTATGTGTAAAACGCATCCATAATATTTTCAAATTCTGACAAACATTGGTGCTTTTATTCGCGCAATGGTTACTCAAAAACTAGCTTTATATTGAAGGTGAAATCTACGTAGCCACTAAATCTGCTTCAGGTGTACGTGAATATTTTTCTACCTTCCATTTCTTTTTCATGACTTAGTCTAGCGAACTTGACTGTGCCGTAACTTGCTTATAACAATAAAAGCTGACCTCTCAGCGAACTAATATTTATAGAAACCGGGTTTCGATACCCGTAATGGGCAGAGCACAGATAGCTCATTGCTATAAAAGTCATGGATTGAACAGTTTTTCTAAGAGTTTCTACAAGGTTGTTTGGACAATCCGCTTTAGTTTGAATATGGTGAATTATTTTTCAGATATGTGGTAATGCTTGAATGACGATTAAATATCCCAAAAAGTAATACACATATCGAACATAGAAAGCAGTACGGCCATTGATTAACTATTACTTTATTATTACCTAATTTTCAGATAAGTCATATTCGTACAGTGAAACATTAGTATGTACAATTAAGATATCTTGAACACATCACTATTGTCGAAGTCAGAATTCAGTTTTGGCTAACTCCTTTGCCATTTATTATCACGAATACTATAAATATATTTATTACAGATCAAAACTAAAGTTAATGTCCCATATTAGCTATGTGGAGCCTAAAATATTTCGAATAAATTCCAAAAGTTCCTGGTAATTTGACGTAATGATGTTGATTGTATAGCAAAGTGAAAACGAGTTTGTCTAAAATGAGGAATTATTTCTGTCCAACAACAAGACATGCATTTTCTCAGTCGTTCATGGTGGTTCCTAATGAGACTGACATTTTTATTAACGAATTAATTAATACACTTAAACAGATTTGACGTGAGTAATTCAGTAACTTGTACAATTTTTGTTTGAATGCTGCATAAGTACATAGTTCCGTTTTTGAAATCATAAAAAAAACCTTCATCAATGCCTTAAAATGTTTTTCTTCTTTTTCTATCGCGCATGTGTCATGACCTCATTAGTATGATATAGAAAAACGTTTAAACACATCTTCCACGGGGTTCACTAAACTCAAAATGTACTATTGTTTAAACACTCAAAATTTTCCTTGTACCACAAACTTTTACGAAATTGACAACGAAAGCAGAGACGCTTCGATAAAAAAAAGTAAAAACAGGAAAAATCACGTTAGGAAACATCATTACAACGAAAATATATGAAACAATTTCAACTGTAAGCGTAACAACATTTTTTTATTTATAACTATGTATTTGGGAACGAATGTAGTCATCGTTTAATAATTTCAAAATTAAGTTAACATTTCCTGAAACGTATTTTATTCAAAAGCCATGAATAAATTTCTTTGAATTTAACATAAACAAACAGATACGTGTTTGGTTCTAACCAAAAAATGTTTACCTTTCAGATCAGCAACAGTTTTACTCGTTCTACTCAACTGAAGCGCCATGTTTTCTACGGAACTCATGTTCACACGACATCGTCTGTTGATTACGTTACCACGAAGCTCTTCTACATGGCTTTCCAAATATCTAGATATCATAGTATTTAAATACGTTTTACTTATAAATAGTATATTTAGTCAAACAGATACAAAATGACGTAGAATAAAATGTTTTCAAAAATCACCGAATGTTAAACGGGAGAACCCAAACCCTGTTCATTGAAGAGATGAGAAGACTGGACACCAAACTAACCACCAATTTAAATATTAAAATTTAACACTATCTAGTGGGCGCATAGTATATGAATTGGCCAAAACACTGAATCATTTCTAACAGGAATTGGATTATTTAGATGCTTTACGTAAAATGTAATTCGTATTTGTTAATTTTCTAGCTCTATTTAATATCTATTATTGTTTGCATATAATTCAAAGGGACTTAATTATGAATAATGTCAAAAGTTCAGCGTAACGTACTTCTTTTTTAGTCGTTTCAAATTCCAAACAAATGAAAACTGAGTTTAATGAAAAACTTGAAATTTTATTATAGAGTCTTAAATTGAGTTTGAATGAATGCATCAGAATAATAATCACAGACAGAACGAGCAAAAATTACTAGATTTAAGAGACGTATAAGGAAAACACACATAAAGTCATTGACAAATCATAATAAACACTTCTTTTTAAAATATTAGCTTTCGAAACAATAATTACACATAATTTTCTGAAATTTGCAGATAAGTGTGGAACAAACAAACAAAAAGCTTTCGTTATCTTACTTATGGGACTGAAATTTTAGTTATTTTAGAATACACTGCTGGCCAAAATCTTAAGGCCATTAAACATAAGAAAAATATGCATTTTGCGTTGTTAGACTCAACCACTTATTTGAGAAGAGCTTCGAAAGATGAAAATAAGAAAAGGGAAAATAAAAGAAAACGTTTTAGTATTTAATAGGGAAAATTTAAACAGTATGAAATTGGCCAAAATACTAGCTAATCAAAAGTTGAAGAACATACCAAAAAGAAGTCCTAAAAAGAGTAGGAAATGCCCAACAAGAGGTCTCAGTAGTGAGTTGCACGACCGTCATTGCGAAGTACTACAAACATTCGCTTTGGCGTGGTCGATATAAGCGTTTGCAGAAGGCTGGCTGGAATGTCATTCCAAGTGATAAAGATGCCTTCAGGAAGATCACGCACTGTTTGGAATTGACGTTCATTTCTATAGACTTCTCTTGCCACCACCCCCAAACGTTTTCAATGGGATTCAGTTCGGGCGAACACGCTGGATGGTCTAAAAGAATCACGTTATTCGCTATGAAAAAATCCTTTGACCTGCGGGAATTGTGGATTGCAGTGTTGTTCTGCTGAAAGATCCAGTCATTTTCACACAAGCGAGGGCCTTCAGTCAGTAAGAATGCGCTCTTCAACATGCCAATGTAGCCAGCTGCTGTTTGACGTCCCTGTATAACATGAAGCTCCATTGTTCCATGGAAGGAGAAAGCACAACAAATCATGATGGAACCTCCTCCACTGTGTCTCCGGTGGGATATCCTTATCTTGCCAGTAACGTTGGAACCCATCTGAACCATCCAGGTTAAATTTTTTTCTCATCAGAGAACAAAATTTTCTTCTGTTTACTGTTTTTAAAGCCTTTCTCTCGTAGTTGCCGTCTTATTGTTCTTGAGCTGAATTTTGCCTTAACCTGGTTCGACGATCGCCTGGTGTCTTGCCGGACAACGCGTCGAATCCTCCTGCTCAACGCCGGCAAAATTTTCTTGGGCTGACCAGTTGAAATTCTCGTTCCGTATCCCTCAGAGTCTTTTAAGAAATTTCGGCGGTGAGCAGCAATCCTCTTGACTGTTGCAATGTATTGCCTAAGGAAATCTTGTTGAGAGAGACCTTGTTTTTGCAGCTCGACAATTCTGCAACGTTCAAACTCTGTCAACTTTTTAGCCTTTGCCATGTTTTTAACTAACGTAACACAGGGCATGTCAGCTGAAAACGCTAATGCCTGAGGGCAAATGACTAAATTTCGTTACATGTTTACACTTCGTTTCAGTATGGTCTTAAAATTTTAACCAGCTAGTAGTTAAACTAATTTCATAGTGTTCACATTTTCCCTATTAAATGCTAAAAAGCTTTTTATTTTTATTTTCCCTTTTTCTAGTTTCATCTTTCGATGCTCTACTCAAATAAGTGGTCGAGTCTAACAATGCAAAATGTATATTTTTTCTTTATGTTCATTGATCAGCAGTGTACCTCCAGTGACTCAGTGATATGTTTCGAGACTTTTGATGTTAAACATCAGGTTTCGATTCTCATAGTGGACATAGAACAAAGAATCCATTGTTCAGACTTTGTGTTTAATAACAAGCAAATATTGTTTGTTTGTTTTTGAATTTCGCACAAAGCTAGTCGAGGGCTGTCTGTGCTAGCCGTCCCTAATTTAGCAGTGTAAGACTAGAGGGAAGGCGGCTAGTCATCACCACTCACCGTCAATTCTTGGGCTACTCTTTTACCAACGAATAATGGGTTTGCCCATTACATTATAACGCCCCCATCGCTGAAAGGGCGAGCATATTTGGCGTGACTGGAATGCGAACACGCGACCCTCAGATTACGCCTTAACACGCTTGGCCATGCCGGGCCCAACGAGCACATAAACAATTCACCTATCTGGGACCCAATGAATATGATTCTCTCAATTCTGCAATGTAATGAAGATTGTTTATCTTGCGTTTTAACAGAATTATATAATTTTGAAACTTGGCAAATTTTGTTTTCATTGTGTCACGGATTAGTATCGAATGTATCATTATTTCAAGCATAGACACGAAACAGTTTCAATAAACGTTCTAATCTAAGTGCTACAACAATTTTTTTCAGTATTTATACCAACATAAAGTTTTGGTAGCTTACGATAAATCTTTTTCCACTTGCGATACGTCTTGACGATAAAGGTTCTCGTCATGCTCAATATAGCTTTTGTCATTCTCCACGGTTCCAACTGAGCATTGAGTGATAACTATCATTTCCTGCACAAATATATATATATAATTAATTAGTCATATGAGAATACATACCCGTATTTTTCGTATTGCTTGTTATATTATTTATATAATTATATTCAAACTCTGCCAGTAAAACAGTCTAACAGAGCTAATTTAATTGCGAGGATCAGCTATACCTTTTTATGGAATACTTTACTAAAGTGATGTTAAGCATTCTTGCACATAAAAATACAAAGAAGCATCACTGAGCAGTTTGAAGAGCATATTGTGACAAAGAAAAACAGCACACACACGTTACAAATGTGCGCGACCAAGGTTAATGGAACGGTAATTTGTCCCCGGGAATCCAAATATTCGTGAGGCTTATATCTTATGGTAAAAAGGTACTGTCCTGGTGAAGTAGCTTCAGTATATTAGCATGATAAATAGCAATTCTCATTTTGACGTCTTTCAAAGCTATATTGTGGTACAAGTAAAACAACCCCTACGAGCAAAGCTACACGAGATCTATCTACACTAGCCGACTCTTGGACTACTATTTTACCGACATCTAGTGAGATTGATCGTGTCACTATAACGCCCCAGCAGCTGAAAGGGCGAGCATGTTTGGTGTGACACGGATTCAAATTCATGGCTCTCAGATTACCAGTCAAGCGTCCTAACCACCTGGCCATGCCGGGTCAAACTCTACAGTAAACACAAGACTTGTAGTGTCAAAACTATAAAAATGTTCCTATTTTAATAAAAATGGACAAATAAGGCCATGCTAAAACTAAAAACCATGAAATAAATGTAATTATCTTTCATTAAACATCGTGCATATAGTCTTAGCATTTCAACGATATCAGACAAAGCGTAGGAACACGAGTGCCTTGCTCTGACTCGAGATTTCGGCGGTAAGCAGAAATCCTCTTGACTGTTGCAATGTGTTGCCTAAGGAAATCTTGTTAAGTTGCAAGGTCTTTCTGACAACTGAAGTCCTATAATTCCTCTACCTCATGCTGTCCATTACAGCCAGTTCTTTAGGCCAGTAACTTTTATATGCTTTGGCAATCTATTCAGCTGTTGCTCTCGGAATAAAAGTTCATATACATTTTTTGGTAGGATAAGTCTATTATACTTGCAGTTTCTCATAAAAGCAAAAAATTAGACAATAGCATCGCGACCGTTTTGTAGTCAAAGGGCTGGATGCGAATCATAGATTTTACCGAATAAACGACAACGAAAAAAAATGTTGAAAAAATGTTTAGTCACAATTTGCAAGTTTTTATGTGTGTATAACTTGGGAGGCAATAAAAATACTGAAAATCGTGTCCATAAATTCTTACGTATATGAATTGTAACGCATGCGTAACGAAGTAGAAATACAAGTCTCACAATTATTAATATTTTATGAATTTCGTTTACAATTTTTATATTTGGACTTTATTCCATTAAATATGGCAACGAACCAATCTTATGGGTATAGCGAAGTATTCGATCTAGATAATTTATCAATTTAAAATATTTGGATCGATTAGGAAAACAATATCCTACCTATTTTCAAGCCTTGATTAACAGCTGGCCCAGTCTGTCGTTCGTCACAATCGATCAAAATTTATTTTAACTTGTTTCTTAATGAAAACTATTTCACTTGGAAATTAATCAGACATAACATATCTGTACGTTAATTCAGTTAAGTCTCTTGGTTAAATGAATAGAGAGTAAACTCTTAATTGATCAGAAAAGACTAAAAAACATCGAATAAAACAGATAAACAGCAGTACATCTTCCTTTTACCGATTGGGTTCTATTTCATTTATTAGACTAAACATCACACAGTTAAGTTAAATTTAAAAGCTTGTTTCATGAATATTGTTGAATTCTCAAAAACCTGAAGTAGTAACTTAAAGTCATTATGTATAATCAACGAGCCAGACTGAATTACAAACAATTCTAACACTGGAGCAAGAAGTTTGTTTTTACTGATCAGTGAAGACAAATTCATTTCTATTCCATTAAAACGTATTTCTCGATTCCTGTTGGGTTTTGAAATTCTGAACTGAAAACGATGAAATATTCCTTTCATACAATTTTAACTTGAAGTTATATAAGGAAACACTGTTCTGATAAATAAAAATCAAATGCAGAATTTCTTGCTTCCAGTTTGTTTCTCATCGTGTGAAGCAAACGTTGCGCCATTGAGTAGAATTTTAAATCAACGAGAAATTTATTGATATCGAGGGATACGTTTGTGATCAGTAAGCCACATGCTGCACGTGGCACCATTCAGTGAAATTTAAGATTCGTTTCTCGATTCTTGAACAGTCGATGCCATTTTGGGGGGTCAATTTCCCCTATGACGCTAGTGATACATAAATATTTATTAAAAAGACACGTAGTTTACCTTAGTCATTGTACATCAGGCGAATGAGGCAGTGTTTGTATAAATAGTTTTCCATGCACTAAAACTTAATTAACATTCTCATATTTACCATAGACGTAACAGTGAGAATTATTCAATCACAAAGCACTTCCAATCACTACAATTAAATCTTTGTACATAAGAAAATAGCTCGTCATGGTCTTGTCCCCGACTTAGAATAGTAATTTATAATTACTGTAACTATACAACTAATCTTCAATTACAGTATAGATTTAGTACTTGATTAACACGAACAGAAATTAAGATTTGCATATAAATGCCCTGTTTTTAACGGGCGGCGAAGACAACTTGTTAGATGTTAGAATAACTAGGTTAAAATCAAGTAATACGATTCTAAAAATTATTTTTTTCAGTTGTTTTTTACATACTTTATTCAGGATTCTGCTAATAGATATATAAGTGTACATATTCATTACGAGATTGGGCAATAAAGAATATTTCGCACATGTTACCATTCATTTTAAAGCAAGGCACTTTCTTCATAAACTTATACTAGGTCATGTAGTTTTACATAGCTAATAATATGTTTTATTGGAAGATAAGTAATTCCAACTGTCATTATTTTTCATGCTACATTAGTATTTCTAACTTAAAAAATTGTATATCACAGTAGTGCCACATAATAATTATGTGGCGATATATATCAAAACGGTAACCATGTGCATATCATAAAATGTTTGTTTGTTTTGAATTTCACGCAAAGATACTCGAGGGCTATCTTCGCTAACCGTCCCTAATTTAGTAGTGTAAGACCAGAGGGAAGGCAGCTAGTCATTACCACCCACCGCCAACTCTTGGACTACTCTTGTACCAACGAATAGTGGGATTGACCCTCACATAATAACGCCCCCACTGCTAAAAGGACGAGATTGTGTGATGCGATCGGGAGTCGAACCCGCGACTCTCGGATTAAGAGTCGAACGCCTTAACACGCTTGGCCATGCCGGACCGTTATAAAGTGATATTAATATACTCGATCTGTATTCCATGTGATATTTATATAATGAGCAGCTGTAGAATTTTCAGCGGAAATTTCTTATAGAAAAACCTTAAAAGTATATAAAGAAATAATATTTCCTGTTTGTGTTGTTTGTTTTTCAAAATAGTAAAAGATATATTTTGTATATCTGGACGGATTAGCAGAATAAATATTGCAGTTAATTTGACAGAAACTCTACTGCTCCCTAACCTATGTGTGAATTTACGATTTTTTGTGTGTGTTTGAAAATGTTTTGTCAACCTGATTTGTTGTTTACGAGACACGTGGTATAAAATGTCGTCTGGATAGGGATTAGAAGTCATAGGCATGTGTCTATGCTCAGACATCTAACCAAGGAGGAGTTGCTTAACCAATCGGAAGCCATCACCGCTTAAAAGGGTATATTCCTGATTAAGAAACGAAATTGAACGACATTCCTATAATGAGTTAATATTTGAAAATGTGAAATGTGTGTAGCGGATTATTATGGACTCGGACCTTGGACTCTTCGATCCATAACCAACTAATCACTAGAAAACGTCTGACCCTTCCGAAACTATAGACGACTATACTAAAAAAATTAGCAAGATATCCGTTTTGTAAATGTGATTGATTTGTGTATTTGGTATGTACTTCTGGAGGAAGTGTAATTGTTTGAGAACTGTTCCAGTGTAATGGATTAAGATCCTTAATTACTTTAAAAAATAACGTCTAGAGTGCCCGTAAACACTTTTCCTAGACTAGTCCACCCCAAAATGTTGGTTTTGCACTCTGATAGACAAGGGTACGATCTTCACGCGCAATTATATTAAATCATAGCATACCATTATTTGAAATTGGTAAATAAAAAGTATATGTGTGACTTTGGTCACCTCTACCTGGATCTGAATACAATTGTATATCTATGGCATTAACCAATGTAATGTTTTGCCTACGTTTGTGAATTTAATAGGAGCCATAGTTCTTTACGAAAGGATTTGTTTATTTGTTTTTTAATTTCGCGCAAAGCTACACGAGGGCTATCCGTGCTAGCTGTCACTGATTTAGCAATGAAAGACTAGAAGGAAGGCAGTTAGTCATCGCCTTCCACCACCAACTTTTAGCGGGATTGACCATCACATTACAATGCCCCTATGGTTGAAAGGGCGAGCATATTTGGTGTGGCGGAGATCCGAAAACTCACGACTCTTAGATTACGAGCCGAGCGCCCTAATGATCTGTCCATGTTAGGCCTTACAAAAGGGATACAGTTAAGAAAGATACCTTCTGGCATCTTAAAATGTCTATACTATGCTAATTCTAGCCCATTAGTGTAGTGAAAAAATCCAACTAGAAATTAGTAAGAAGATAGTTGGTCAGTGTCTGAGTAATTAACAAATCTTAGTATCATCTTCTATCTTATTAGCTAACAGATACTAAGTTGCAAAAACATAATCGAAATATTTACGGTCACATGTTTAAACAAAAATATGTTGTAAGTGACACTGTAAACCATATGTACTCCACTTTTTTTTCTATATAGCCCAAACTGATATGTCTAAAGATGCGCGAGTACCTAATATGAAAACAATTTGGAGCATCACCATTTCGACATAGTTCGTGTTGTTAAAGTAGGGGCATGCTCCGTCTAATGACCTTGCACTTGGACAGTAGCCCTACAGCGACATTAGCCCTTATAAGAGATTAAGTCGCACAATTGTCATGACCAAAACACACCAATTATTCCTGAATGATTTTCATGAGCTATCTAGATATCGAGGGACGATGGTTTCCCAGCGCCAATTCCAGCAGTACTATCGCGAAGGTATATATAAGCGTTGCTTCTGGAGACCTGATTGGTATGATTTTGTATAAAATAGTGCAAATACCAGTTCTATTTTCCAACAGAGATTCTAGTTGATTACATTACACACTGTTGACTGGGGCACGCATATGGCTTTTGTTACTTGCTTTCATGTTCATGTTACAAAGCGCCACACTTTGCTTAACGTGGTTTATGTTACAGGTCTAAATGGTCTTGGCACCCTAAGTTGATCTATATTCCTTTGTTTTCTCATAGCACTGTGTCTAAGATCTCTGGGAAATTCTAAACCCCAACCTAAACATCTTTTATGTTCTGAGTAAATGAATTTTTTTGCATTGGGAGTGGTTGTTATATACCCTTTTCAAAAGTGATCAATTTCGATGGGATTATACTACCCATATAAAGCAAAAATATGTCCAATTATAGTTCTAAGACATCGTTACGCCACGACTTTATATCTGCTATGATTGTCACATGAAATGCTGATATCAGTAATGAAAATTAATTTTATAAGGCGTAATCAACCATGTTGTCTTGTTGAAAAATTGGCACACAATTTTTGCTTTACCACGTTCTATTATGGAAGTTTGTCGGTTATTTTATTGTGACTCAGAAACTGTTACAACGCAAATTAATTATGATAAAAATAAATAAAATTATGTTTATTTCCATAGTACACGTATATTAATTACAACAGTAGATATCCATAAAATTTAAAATTTATCTCTGCTTTTTTGTATTCAATCTCCGTTTAGTTTTCAATAAGCATTGGAAACTGAGTACGAAATACTTATTTCTTTTACTGATAAGTTATTATTCTTATTTTGAGCTAAACACAAAGCTACACAATGGGCTATCTGCGCTCTGCCCACCACGGGTATCAAAACCCGGTTTTTAGCGTTGTAAGTCCACAGACATACCGCTGATCCACTGGAGGGCTCTTTTATTAATAACACTATGTAACAAAATTTTTATTTCTTCTTGTTCTTGGGTAGAAAGTGTTATTTCCCAATTGCTTATGCCTAAAGTAAATGGAAAAGAGCTATTTTTCTCTTCAAACCTTGCTTTTGTGACCTGGGTAACGAAATTTTCAAATTTACCCATTTTCCAGAATATTCCAGGTCGATTCAATGCTGAGTAGCTAATAGAGAATATTCTTGAACTTACAAGAATTTTCAAGAACTTTCTAGAATGTTGTAGAACTTACAAGAATTTTCTGGAATGTTGTAGAAGTTACGAGAATTTTAAAGAACCTTTCATAATTTTCCAGAAATTCCATAGTAATATATACAGGGGCTCACCTCTTCAGTTTAGTTCCAGCTGCCTAAACAAACACAAAGACCTATCTGATTTTATCAGAGATGGCATCAAGATGCTGTAAGCATTCTCCAGATGCATTCTGCTATGTATATGGCAAATTTATCAAGATAAGAGCGAACAAGTACTCTGTGACAGCATCTGCTAAAACGTGTGAAGCCTACAACGTATATTTCGGCATGCCTGTCGGGGATTAAGACAAACCCTGGGCATCTCATTTTACCTGCTAGCACTGCAAAAAAAAAACACAAAAAAACTAGAAGGTAAGACGGACAATTTTTACTTGCTTTAATGGTAAGATTTTATATTATACAAATTTTATACCTTTTAAAATTTAAACATCTTTTATTTTTTGAAAAATTTCCAATAATATAGAAAAAAATGTTACATACAAAATATTTTGCATGAACCTCTTACACATTAGTTGTGAATGATATAAATTTATTTTTCATAATAACAATTTTATTTTGCTCTTTTGCCGTATGGTACAGAGGGGAAAAGGGAGACATGACGTTCGCTATTTCTAAGAAATTGGCGTGAACTCACTGACCACTCAAGCAATTGCTACTTCTGCATGGTGGACCCGTTCAAACGTTGGACTGGCAAGAATAAATCTGCTATCATGTATTCATGTATCCGGATCTTCCATCATCTATCGCGCTAGTAGCATACTGCTCTGAGTACCCTGCACTCACTGTGCCAGAAAGAAAGCAGCCATCTTCAGAAGAGAGCAGCAAATCAGAAGAGGAGGAAGACGTTGAAGATCCAGATTACAATTTCAGAGGTGCAGCTGGTGAGAGAAACCCATACTACCCCAACCAAAGAAACCTCTATGACTTAATCAGAGATCTTGAACTAACAAAGTCGAATGCCGAGACTACATTTGGGGGCTGATATTTAAAAGAGATTTACATTTCAGTCGCAAATCTCGAAAAACTACTCACATCTAAACATTTTTGGAAAACTTTAGTATAAATACATGTAAATCTTGATTCATATGTTGTTTTATTCAGACTTTATGTAGATGAAAATGTGTAAATTTGCCCGTTTTTACATAAAAAATAAATTAATTTCTAAATCTCATTATCCAGGTCACAAAATCAAAGTTTGAAGGGAATAATGGCTACGTTTTGTACTTTTACAACATAAGAAATTAAGAAATAACACACGCTATCCTGGAACAAAATTTGTATTAAATAGTGTAAGCTATGGCAATAATTTTTGGATAGTGTAATATGAAGAAACGTTATATTTAACAGTTGAGCCTTTTTACAAACGTTGACGTAATATTATAAAACACTTATAATTTCACGTGCTCCAGATCTATACTATATGACGCCCTTCCCTTCAGTAGCACAGTGGTATGTGTGCGAACTCACACCGCTAGAAACCTGGTTTCGATACCCATGGTGGGCAGAGTACAAATAGAGATTCGTGTAGCTAAGTACTTAATTCCAAACAAACAATCATCAAATTATTTCAAGAATAATGTTGACAATATAAACTATCTAAAAAAAAATTTGCATAATTTTCTACTTCACTGTATACTTGTTAAAAGTAAAATACCTACTATTGAAACTACACTTATAAGTGAGCTGCACGTATAAATATACGATACAAACATCATAATGACTGAAAACTTTCAAGTTGTGCGACAACGTTACGAAAACTCCAAAGGTCGTACCATAAAACTATTTATAGTTGCACCTCATATTTCGTTTAAGTGGGTTAGAAATGTGATCATTAATATTTTTATTCATTTGAAAGCTATATAAAGCCATTTTGGCGACAGGTGTCGCTGAGTAACTATGTTTCTTCTCCTTAGAAGTTTAATATTTGGAACAATCGTGCATTTATCCACTTGTAGTACAGGTGCACAGAGAGATTTTCAGGTTAAAAATACCATCACCATAACAGACAAACACCTAACAACGTTATTTAGAAATTAGATTAGGCATGTTAACATAGTCTAGTCACAAGTCTTTTCTGGTTTAATACTATTAGAGGGATTACCTTAATTTTTAGGCACGTATCACGAACACTATCTCTGGCAGATATAGCTTGATTCTGGGCCATTCTTCGGAGACTGCGCACTTCAGCTTGTAGATCTCGGGTCTGTCGCCTGAGGTAGCGAAGTCTTGAGCAAAGCTCAGGGCTGAGATCATGAACTGGAATGTTTGTACTCGTTAGCCGTTCTATGTTTTTGTGAAATTAATATTTCAAAACAGCCACAATCAGCCATTATTATACCATGAAATAAAACATAAAATGTACTATTGCCACTTTTTGATGAAAAACATAATTAAACTATGTGTCATGTTCAACACGACTTTCGACTTTTTAAGTATTGTGTTTATACACTGACTTCAGGGTTAAAACCGAAAAAGTAAAAACTACATACTCCTATATGAATATTAAAAATACAGAAAACATATTATATGCGCTGTCTACATGACTCTTAGTCTCTAAAATTTGACTCACAAGTGTAAAAACAAATAATTACACCATTGAACCGACTTTCTTCACATTTTATTTACCACAAACATCTTTTCGATTGCCACAGAAAAGATACCATGTATTATATTTGAAGTAAATTGTGGTTTTTAATTTATTTTTTCACTGCTGTTTCTTCTTTCTCTTCATATATTTGTGGATTTATCATATAATAGGTTTTTATGTATAAATTATTTTTGTAATATTGCTTGGATGTTTCTTATTACTTTTTACTTGAAAACTTGTTTTGAACGAGCATATTTAATATATTCTTAAATTAAATGTTAAACAACAAGATTTGATAAATTTATTCATGTCTGAAAGATACCACTTTAAAACGGTAATTTTCTTTACTATTTTGTCTCACTATTTAGGAGGCATAAAATGTGTCAAGTACGAGATAAAAAGAAACTAAATGAAAGAGAAAGCAAGCAAAGAATAGATGAAAATAATCGTAGTTTTTGAAAGAGATAGAGAGATGCCTATAGAGATATATACCTTTAGGAATGTCGTAACGCCTGAGTTCCGCTGGTGTTGAGAGTAGAGAGGTAGGTTTAGGGGGAGGTTTGGGTTTACTACCAGGTGGTCGGTCGTCTTTTTCTGAAGGTCAAAGTTCAGAGAAGGAAGATTTTTTTTATTTCTGAACTGTACACCTCACTTTAGATAAAGTGATAAAAGTAAAGTAAAATGTGAATCGAGAAAATGAAATAACATGCCAATAATACATAAATACATATTTATTTACTGGTCAGACAAGAAAATAGTGCAATTTGAAGAGTATAACTACTCCATGTTATTACTGATTTCAGTAAGCCGACACCGAAATATTTTTTTGTTTATTTTAGCACATATTTCAGACATTCATCAAATTATTATTATTCAGACAGTTTGTTTTGTACATAGCGATTAGCTACAAATTTGTCTGTTTTTACGGTGAGTCTTTCGATAAAATAAAAGTAAACTTTTTTTTTTTTTCTGAGAGTGGTTGTTCTTCTACAGACCTTTCTGCTTAAATGAAGTGCATTAAAACAACGTAATGTCAAGGATAACAGGAGCTGTGGCATATAGTTAGCTGTGTTTACAGCGAGATAACCGACAACTGCAACCTAATGGTTGACATGAAGTTTGATATACATGAAAGATCAAACACAAATACAGGAAGATAGAAACAGTGAAAAACACGTGGAGAAAAGTAGTGCGAAGATTAAGCGAAGAACAAACTGATTTGTGTTCATCATAAATGTAAACACACGTAATTCATGGGAGTTATGACACATGGCACGAAGACGCATAGAAAATGTTTAGTAAAATACATACCTAGTGCTGTGCTTAACCTTGAATGTAGAGCTTTGAATAAGTAAAGAAAACACGTGTTTTCATCGAATTAAATTTTTCAGATATGTTCTTGCGATTTTTTTCTATTTTCGTGTTTCCATAAAACAAATAACAAAAATTTATTATTCAGCAAAACGAGATCTGAATAATTAATTATAACAATAGTAATTAGTGATTAAATATTTTAGTAACGATCCTTCCAATATGTTATTGTAAAATGCACAACGATGGCAAACAACGACAATGAAAAAGTTTAACGACCAAAATTGACTAATAATCACCAACAAATCAGTATTGGTTGATTAGTTGCAAAAATATATAATTTAAAACCGATAAACAGCTCTGCCAACCGATTAAAGTATGACGTTACATCTGAGTAACCTATTGGTTTGCTAAGTAAAAGCCCGGATTGAGGCGGTAAATTGTGCATTTTTTTTATTAAGTGTTGCGGAAAGAAAAGCACAACACTAGAAATTTTTTCCTTTAATGTATTTTTTTCATGGCTTATGAAATAAGTGATAAAGCAGTGCTTAGGGAGTTTATCAATGTTGTTTTCTCACGGATAACATACTTAGTACATATTTATATATATGACTTTACACATAATCTGTTTTCTCAAGGACAACGTACTTTACATATAATATTCTGAACTATCATTACTCCACTTCGAGAACTGTAAGAAATAGTCTTACCTTTAGATATAGATCTAGCTTTGATTGCCGGCTTGGTAGGCCTCTCGGCTAAAACAACAATATAAAAACAGTTTTAACATTAAAATTACGAGAAATATTATCCGTTAGTGTAATTTAAATATGCCCTAAGTCTTTTAAAAATACTATTAGGTATATATATTTCTAGACGATATTCAAATGACATAAGTATATCATGTTATATTCAGGTTTATACAACAATACTTATATGTTAGCAAATAAATATTATAAGTGTATGAAGTATTAAGTTATACATTTTTGTAATAATAATCATGGCCCGCTCAAGATGTGTTCGGAGAACCCACAGTAAAATTAAAGGGGCGCAAAAATTTAGAAAATAAATGCTAAGAAGCAAAAAAAAAGAATGGATATTTGTGTGGAAAGTTTGTGTACAGAATTTGAATCAATATCATATCAAATACCGGAAAATTCAACTACAGATAAGGCCTCAGTGTCTTATTTTATCCACAGAGGCTTGACATAGCTAGGTGGTTAAGGGTCAGAGGTTCGAATCCCTGTCATCTTTCGGGTCTGGGGGTGTTATACTGTGAGAGCCAATTCCACTATTCGTTAGTAAAAGAGTAGCCCAAAAATTGGCGGTGGGTGGTTACATTGTAAATGTAACGCAGATAGTTTTGTGTAGCTTTGCGAGGAATTCAAAACAAGCAAACAAATTTTATCCACGTGAAAACAAAATCAAAGACGTTTTTATAAATATGTTTATTTCTGTAAGTTTTTATTAACTTATATGGCAGCAGGCGAAAGATCGTTTTCTAGACTAAAACTGATACAAAACATTTTTGCGTTCCCCAATGGGACCAGGCAGATTAAGAGATCTAGATAACTGCCTTATAAAAAGAAACAGCCAAATAAATTAATATACACAAACTGTGGAAAAGTTTTTCAAGTTCCATTTTTTCAAAACTTATCTTTTTGTTGTTGTTTTATTTTTGGTACTCTCTATTCTGAATTTTAAAAATCATTTAAAGTTTTGTAAAGCACAAAAAATAAAAATAGAAAAATACAAATTTGGAAAAGGGCGCAATTTTTTTTATTTACCCACCCTTCAATTTTTGAGCTTGTGCCGGTAATAGTTATATAAAGTAAATAGTTTTAGGTGGCAATAAATATTTACTATATTTCTCAAATTTAAACAGTCAACGGTTGCGTTGTTCACCAATGTATATTTACAGAGGAGTGTATGGTACCCTAGTTTAATATGCAAACAATGATTTTCCATACAAAGTAATCGAGATGTTTATTATGACAACAGCCCTCACTTAGTCCTACGTGTTTCAACATAGTTTGGTGAACTACGAAAGAAAAATGTTGCATTATAATATAACTTTAGTAGCACATTATTGCAACTTACAAGGCTTAATACGCCAAACCGAAAATAAGAAGTGTTTAATATCTTCGGGGCCAAAGTTCACCGTAAGTCAATAAAAGAAAATCACCAATATTTAAGCGAAAGAACATAAAGATGAAAAATATACTACACACAGCAAAATTCAGTCTTATATATGCATATATCCTTAAAATCAGAGATGTAAAATATATATCTAACCTCCACGAAAACCTAAATAAACTGTTCTTAGCATCTACATTTACACTATCTTTCTTTGCCCTTCTAATAAGAATATTCTCCTACAGAAGGAGAGTAAATAGACTTATAAGTTTTCTTGTTTCTTTGCTGAATTTCGCCCAAAAGTATTAGAGGCTTAATTAAAGTAATAGACTAGAGAAAAGACAGCTGGCTAGTCAAACCACTCATCGCCAACCCTTAGACAGTCATTCTTAGAATAAAGAATGAAATTTTACTGTTACTCTTATAATACACCTACAGCCACAAAGTGCGGAACATACTTTTTATGGTATAACGAGTCGTGCATCAAGGAACCTCAGATCTACAATTCAACACACTAATCAGAGTGCAACGCTAGGCGTTTGTAAGTTTGTGCATGGCTACCAAAAAAATTTTCTAATTAATTTCACATCCAAGTTCCTTAACACCAAATTCTAATCTTTTATCGAACTTATGCATTGCTCTTAGATTTCTTCTCATTATATGCTTAACTTTTAAGGATTCTCAGTGTTTATTTATTAAGAAAAATATATATCCATATTAAGAAAAAAAAACAGTTGTATCCAAGATTTATTTCAAACTTATTTGTAGGCCTAATTTCCGAATAAAAACTTATCTCCGTATAAATAGAGACCAACTGTCAACATTCTTTCATTTATTGTTTTGCATATCAAAATTAAATAATATTTACACCCAACGTATGAATACTGAGGGATATTCGGTATACAGAAAGGGTCTTTACTTAATTCACCATGTCATACAGAAAACTTGATCATTCACAAAAATCATAGGTCAAAACATATCAATAAAACTTTACAATCATTACAACCTAATCTTTAGTCCTTGAACTTCTAATTAGAAAAACTAGTTCATTAATTATTAAAAAAAACATCTTTAAAAAAAACTTACCTATCTAAATTCTTTCTTTTAATTGAGTTTTGAAAAATAACAATATATTTATATCTCTTGCATCCAAAATTTACATTACATATAATTGTTACTGCCATCGCAAATATTCATTCATAAAAATAAAGTGATTTGATTGTGTACTTTGTGTATTTTACGTGCAGATAAATGTTTACGTGCTCATTGCTTTTAATTGTTAGCCTGGTTTTGTCTCGCTTGTTTTTAAGTATCTTCAGAATGATCGTTTCCAAACTTATTGATGACAGGATGAGATTATTGCGAAATAAAATTGCATCCGCAAGTAAAATATATTCCATCCTAACATTGAATCTGTCTTCATTATTAAATTAAACTTAGTTGTGAATTGTGGATGGTGACTTTGTCATGGTGCAACATATAATAATAAGACTGAATTCCTTTCGGCTAGAAGTTTCTTAAAATAGATAAATTATGTCCCATTGCTGTTACTTACACACCATAGTGATAATAATGTATGATAATATAATAAAGAATTGGTGACAAGTATATGTTAGTAATTGGCGCGTAATTTTAAATGAAACGTGACAGAATAGTGTGTTCTCCTGAGGTTAATAAATAATATCATATACATTAATTCAGTTCTTTATCCTAAATATATTATATAGCAACAAACTATTAGCAGAAATAAATATACATTTATTTCAAACACCGTTTCTATGGCCTGAGTAGTAAGCTGTCACCACTTTGTAAAAATAAAATTTTGTAGACATCTACTTGGATCGAATAAAAAAGTTTTATTGATAGTTTGGTTGGAAAAAAATTTGGTGAATTATTACCATTTTTTCTTCTACTAATTCTGTGCACTGGGGCCAAATTAATTATTAATAATTCCTAGCCCTTTACACTCTATTACTCTTTTGTTTAAACAGATCCTATGGCTAGGATCAAACGACTAACAACCTTCCTCGTGAAGTGTACAATATGAAAAAACAATGAACATACATTTTATCCCTCGTAAAATACATAATAAACATGGATACTACTTCAGAGATTAACCTAAAAAATTCCACATACAAACTGAACATTTTAATTTATAGGTTGATTGTAAAGAAACCCAAATATCATAGCAATCATAGTTTTAAAAAAATAAATTCCACAAGTAACACTTTGAGGATCATAGGTTTTTTTAGAGAAAAGTTTGGACATGGAATTATTGAATGTATATGTTTCAGTGATAAGAATGGTCATTGGTAAGTGAATTATTCTGCACACAAACACGCTTCTTATTCAAACTGATAATCTTACACTGCTGAAAAAGTGAGAGAGAAATGAAAGAAACGCTAGGTTACGAGAAAATCGATTTAGGTGTGCAAAGCAATACAGTTTTAAAACATACAGTAGCATGTGTATACTTCCTTGAATACACTTTATAGCTCTCGATGTAATTTTATTCCCTAAAGATAAATAGTTTTATGACGTAATCATTTTAAAAGGGGCTTTTCCTTTAAATTACTCTTGGTTTTCAATACATTAATTTGCAGGTCACTACTACAGAAATATAGAGATCTTAAATACTTTATTAGTAGTATGCCATTCATTTCGTTCGAGAAAAACTGTTTCTCAAATTGTTTGGAAACCAGTAGGCTTGTTTGTTTGTTTGTTTTGGTCCATTGCTTGTTTCTTGTTTCTTATTGCTACGTTTGTTTGTTTGTTTAGAATTAAGCAATTGCTACGTTTGTTTGTTTGTTTGTTTGTTTAGAATTAAGCACAAAGCTACTCAATGGGCTATCTGTGCTCTGCCCACCACGGGTATCGAAACCCGGTTTTTAGTGTGTAAGTCCACAGACATACCACTGTGCCACTGGGGGGCTTATTGCTACGAATCTGGGCTTCGTGTATCGAAGCTGTAAGTGGATTATAAGAATAAATTTGAAATCTCATTGTTCGATTAGAGTAACCCAATAGGTAGCGCTGGATGCTTTTGACAATTTTCTTTCCATCTAGCAAATCGGCTAAAATTTAGTGACGGTTAACACAGATGCGCAGATGCTGAGACAGATAGCTCTTGTGTAACTTTATATGAAAATCCAAAACAAAAAGTTATAATACACATAATTTTGTAATAGCAAATTAGAGTATACGTGTAATTAAACATAACTATCTCAATAAACAAGATCGAATAATCAGTGATGTCGAGAAACCCACTTCTTGAGAATTTTATATGGAAAAACGGCTCGTTTGGGTTCTATTTAAAATATTTTCTGAACCCAAACGAGCCGTTTTTGCATATAAAATATCGAATAATTTTTTCAATCAAAGCGTATTTCTTTGAAACATTGGGGCCCGGCATGGCCAAGCGCGTTAAGGCGTTCGACTCGTAATCGGAAGGTTACGGGTTCGAATCCCGATTGCACCAAACATGCTCGCCCTTTCAGCTGTGGAGGCGTTATAATTTGACGGTCAATTATACTATTCATTGGTAAAAGAGTAGCCCAAAAGTTAACAGTGGGTGGTGATGACAAGCTGCCTTCCCTCTAGTATTTGTTTTTTTTTGTTTGTTTGTTTTTGAATTTCGCCCAAAACTATTCGAGGGCTATCTGGGCTAGCCGTCCTTAATTTAGCAATATAAGACTAGAGGGAAGGCAGCTGGTCATCACCACCCACCGCAAACTCTTGGGCTACTCTTGTACTAACGAATAGTGGGATTGATCGTCACATTATAACGCCCCCACGGCTGAAAGGGCGAGCATGTTTGGCACGATCGGGATGTGAACCCACGACCCTCGGATTACAAAGCACACGCCTTAACGCGCTTGGCCATGCCGGGCTAAAACCAGTAGGCAAGACAACGAAATTCATTTTTCAAAAATCCTTACGAATAAAACTACTGAAGACCCCAACATATAAAATCGACATTTATTTTTAAGATACATAGGTTATATAATATACAAATGGAACTTCGATTTGTTTCTTATTCTTCCTAATTAATATAAAATTCTGTTTATATTTTACTTGCACCCCCAGTGATTTTTGGTTACGACAATTAAAGCCCCCCAGTGGCTCAGCGGTATGTCTGCGGACTTGCACGCTAAAATCCGGGTTTCGATACCAGTGGTGGGCAGAGCACAGATAGCCCATTGTGTAGCTTTGTGCTTAATTCAAAACAACCTATTTTACTCATTTTATTTAACCAGGGTGTTCACCTAAGATCACATTGTAAATTTTATACATTTATTGCTTTAGTTAACTCAGGAGTTAGACAAGGCTTTATGTGCAAAAAAAGTGTAAATTTTGTATACTTCACATATTTATTTACTTAAACTTCTCAAACAGGTAGTAGTACGAACGATTCATTCTGTTATACTTATTTCAGATTAGTCTTTGAGGCAAAATTTCCAAAATATTTATTTATATTACACCGAAAAATATATTTATTTAATTTATTAAAATTACAATTATTAAAATGATAACCTATTTTAAACGCACTATTGTAACAATATACTTTTAAGGACCACCCCGCTTTGTTTTTTTAAAAACTCCATTAATTTGCATGTGTAAAATATATTGATCATTTGATCTAAATTAATGTACATATTACGTCATATCTTTAAGATACGCTGAAGCTGACTCTAATTATTGATATTCAATAATTTGTTTTGTTCGGGTTATAATAATGCTCTTACTAAAATCATTATTAAGATGGTGATTTTTTTATCAAATTTAAAATAGTAGCTGCAAAAAAAAGACACATGAACCAATCAAAGTGTACTGAAAACTGCATAGATCCAAAACATTTAAGTGCTATGTAACATCACATAGAACTTATAACGTTGTCAAGAACGTTTCTTGAAAGAGTTTGTGTTAGATAGCAAGGGAGATGTTCGTTTATTGACCCACGTGTATGATAACTCTAATTTGTTAGAATAAAACATTTGTGAATTTATGAGGTAGACTGACTTACAGGAGTGTTCTGGCGAAGAGTGACGGTTTGTAACATCTTTGGTATCTTCTGAAAAAGACACGGACTTTTCTTCTGAAAAAAAAAAAAGATTAATTCAAAGCTGAAATTTTTGGAGCGATCGAGTTTACTTCGCCGATGTTTTCAGTTTTAACTTTAAATTTTCAAAATCTAAGATTCAAAGTAAAATAAACGCACCAAGAATTAATGTATACTTCTACTACTGTGACGTTATGTAAAATGAAATTAATTATATTTTTCCATCTAGGTGCAGTGTAATTAATCAGAGAAATTTACCTAACTATAAATCAGCTTACATTGATATAGTAAAAAAAAAAGTTTCTTTGTCAATAAAGTTTTCATCACGTTGAGTTTTTGTTTTAATTTCGTGCAAAGCTACACGAGGGTTATCTGCGCTAGCCATAACTAATTTAGCAGCGAAACACTAGAGATAAGGCAACTATTAATCACCACCTAGCGCCAACTCTGGGGCTATTCCTTTACCAACGAATCGTTGGATTGGCTGTCATATTATAATGCTCTCATGCCTGAAAGGGCGAGCATGCTTGGTGCTATGGGGGATTCGAAACCTTGGCCTCAGATTGCGAGTCAAGCACCCTAAATGTCTGGATTATACTAAGCCTAATTGAATCTTACTTTGTTTACGGACTTTTGTTAAGAAAACTTATTTACAAAACACCAGTTTATATTTTGTTTCGTTTGAAGTACCAAGTCTGTTCGTGTTATTTTTGAATTAATTAAAGTGCGCAGTGTGAAATAACATTTTAGGTTCGCCATACTGTTTGGTAGCTTAAATATTATTCTGAATTAATTATTTAAAAAAATATTCTGCGCATGAAAACGAAGTAATTACTTGCGTTTAACAAAACATTTAACGACATTTTAAAGTTAGAAAAAACAGTTCACATGTCAACGAGTACGAATTCTATTTTATCAATAAATCTACTTTTTAGTATTGCAATATTTTATGTTCATAAAAGCAAAACAAAAACAATGAATTTTATAATTTATAATAATTAGATCCACAATAAAAAAGACACTATTTTTTGTATCCAGAATAAATCGTTTAAGGTGAAAATTTTAAAATAAAAAATTACCTCTAAAGGAATGTCGTGTCGTTTCTTTTTCAGGTACAGGATACTTATCTAGATATTATAAAAAATTCACATGTAGCATCAATATCAGCTTGATTTATTGTACTAAGTCTTAGTAATCGTACATAAATGATAAAGACACAAACTTCAGAAAGTAATTAATGATTGGCTAACTCTCATTATGTAAAATATCTAGTACCAAGATGTTACTTAGAATGGTATTTATAGTGTCTCGCAAAAGTATTCTTCTCCTAGCAATAATGTCACATTTGATGAAAACAAATAATTTAAACAATTTTGTTTTTATTCAAAAACTCCAATGACAAACCGCAACACTGTTATGAGTGAGGAAGTTTTAATGTCAGAAAAACCTGCAAAAAAGCATATAAATCGAAATTTGCTGATTGCATAAATAGTCAGCCCCCTAAATCAGTATTTGATGAAACATATTTGGTAGCAACTACCGCTATTAGTGTTTTTGAATGGGTCTCTACCAGCTTTGCACATTGGGATGATGTAATTGTTTTGTTCATTCTTCGTGGCAACATCTGTCCAATTCTGACAAGTTCGTTAGGGGTTCGTTGATGTATTGCAGTATTCAAGTCTCACCATAAGTTTTCCATTGGATTTAAGCTAGAACTTTCACTAGGCCACTCCAAAACATTCATTTTCTTATTTTAAAACCACACCAGTGTGGCTTTAATCTTGTGCTTCGGGTGTCCAGCTGAAATGTAAATTTCCGATCCAGTTTTAGATTCTTAACTGACTCAAGCAGATTTTTTTCAGGATTTGCTCGTAGTTTGCATCGTCCATCTTTCTTTTTAATTCTGACAAGCTTTATAGCCTCAGTTGATGAGAAACATTCCCAGCACATGATGCTGCTACCAACAAAGGTGGGTAGATTGAGTGATGTGCTCTCTTGGACTTGAACCAAACGTAAAAAAAAGGTCAATATTTGTCATATATGACTACAAAACATTCTACAACACGTCTGCAGCATCATTTGCATGCTTTATCACAAACTCCATATAAGATTTAAGATTATTCTTTGTCAATAATGGCTTCTTTCTCTTCACTCGCCCAAACAGGCCAGCTTTGCGTAGAGACTGGAATATAATCAATGTATGAACACTGACTCACTTCTTAGACATAGATCTTTTTTCAAATCTTTCAAAGTCACTATTGGTTTCACAGCAGCATCCCTAAGTAGTCTTCTGCTTGTCTGTTTGCTAAGGTTGAAAGGACGACCTGATATGGGTAGTGACTAGAAAAATGTCAAAGTCCCTGATTGCCACTTTGTACTTCTGTACTTCTCTACCAATTTAACCCTGACTTGTTTGGAAAGTTCCTTGGTTTTCATGGTTGGTTTGTCATATCACTCTGCAAATTGTGGTTTAAACAGATCCATTTATTTCGCAGTAAAGTTAAATCACTTTGATTACACACAGACAGAAACCATTAGACTAATTTTCCAACTTTTCAAATTACTATTTTGTAACTAAACTGATTCAGAATTGCTGTAGAGTTAGAATATTTATGCAGTTGAGAATATTTTTTTTTCAAAATCTAACTTTTATAATATCAGCATTTTTAGCCTTTTCAGATTGAAATAGATTGTGTAGATTATAAATATAAAGTTCCATTCGAATGTTTCATTATAACAAGCTTAGACGGCAACGAAATGTGAAAACTTTGCACGTGGTGAATACCTTTGCATGGCACTGTAGGATCTCTGGAGTTTGGCCATGTTTCTATTAAGTAAATGCAACACGAGTATATGAGTTGTTTGGGGAAACTATAAAATCAAAGAAAATTAGCATAATCTATTGTAGATGATAATATTATAAGAGTAGAAAATCAATAGTAAAACAGTACAAAACGTAACTGATCTACAAAACTAATGATGATCTACCAAATTATTACAGAAGAAAAGTATGTAACTTCACTGGAGCATAGGTATAAACAACGATTAACACAGCTGTTAACAAAGCTATAGTTATAATGTTACTATAAACTGATTATTCTAACTGTTAACAAAGTTATAGTGATAACGTTACTGTAAACCAATTACTATAGCCGAAATGTATTGCAAACTTCATCCTTAATAATTAATTAACTTTCAACTATGACGACTTTAGTGATTAAAACATCTGTATGGTAAGTTAGACTGCAGGCTCGAAATACTCTCTAGCTTCATAGGATGATTGAGCCACCATTAAAATGATCACAACTCTCAGAACAACAAAACTAATTTGACAAACGAGACTAATTCGATTTCAGAGTTTAAAGAAGCGTGGAAATAATCTGGCATAAAGTGCAAACTTATGTGAACTGTGAAACGTTATTTCATCGTATGCAATAGTACCAAGAAAAGTGGATGAGTTAAAAGGGTTATCTGCCATTTCAATTATTTTATGACATTTTTAAACAAGAACGAGAAAATGGTAAAACAGAAAATATTTATCTAAATGGTTACATCCTTGTTAAAATATACGACATTTTTTTGTCGTTGTATACAGTTTGAATTAATTTCAACAATGCACAGGCTATGTACCTTCGGACTCTTTAAGAACTTCATTATCACGTGTAGGAACTACTTCTTCAGTGTGAGACGGCTGTCTAGACAGTGGAGCCGTCAACACCTTCTGGACCAATCCTGTTAGACTTGCTAACTGATGCTCCATAAATTCCATCCTTTTTCTAAACGAAATTTTTTTTTCCATTAAAAGAAACTCAGTAGCAAAATGAAAGAAGAATAAGGGTAGACGTTGAAACAAAATATTAATAATTATTCACATTAATTATTTAATTCTGGCGTGTTGGTTTGTTGGTTATCGTGCTAAGCTCTATTGGGGCTGTGTGTGCTATTTGTCCCTAACTCTGAAAAGGGACTGCAGCTAGTCAACTCTTCAGCTACTCTATATATACGAATAATAGGATGTACTGATACATTATAACGCCCCATAGATGAAAGAGCAAGAATGTTACGAGCCAGTAAGTTGCGAATCGATCGCCCTGGTTTCAGGCCATGCAAAGTCCTAAGTCGGCCTATCAAGTTGTTAAACAGCTTTAAAAGAAAAACAATTGTTTTAAACTAAAGCAGACGAGTCAGTCCAGTAATGTTATTGCCTGAAATGATTAAATATGAAACGTAGGAAGTCGCATTAGACATAGTTGATAAGTGTCCGTATTCTTGAAACATTTTCGAGTTAAAATTATTTAGTCTTAGAAATAAAAAAAAAACACGATTATAATTATATTTGTCATAACACATTAACATTAGGCCCGTTGTATTTTTAAACAATGTATACTTTACCTAGTTTTTTAAAAATTGTTTCATAGTAATTAAACTCCTCTCCTAGATAGCCTGGTTTGTTTTGGGCTATCTGTGCTAGCCGTCCCTAATTTTGCAGTGTAAGACTAAAGGGAAAGCAGCTAGTCATCACCACCCACCGCCAACTCTTGGGCTACTCTTTTACCAACGAATAGTGGGATTGACCGTAACATTATACGCCCCCACGGCTGGGAGGGCGAGCATGTTTAGGACGACGCGGGCGCGAACCCGCGACCCTCGGATTACGAGTCGCACGCCTCACGCGCTTGGCCATGCCAGGCCAGATGGCCTGGAAACGCTGGATTGAACGAAACGTGTCTTCGGCAATGGATAATGTAATGTAGTTGTAATACTAATATTACAAAAATTTCTAATTCTTGAAAATCCCTAAGGGACTAGATGAAGAATGTGATATTTAAAAATACAATAGGCTTAATACTAATTTCTTATAACAATTATGATTACATTCTTGCTTCGTCAGCTTGTAGAAAAATGAAAAAAAGAAGGCCTTTACACCATAAGAATTATATTATGAAAATAGTTTTTCTTCCTATGTTAAGTCTTTATTAGCTAAAGAATTGGTTAAGTTTGTAAGCTGATTGCAAAAATACTTTGTTTTTAATAATTCGTGTACTTAATAAATAATTATGCATTTCATGGTCTAATAGTTCACGATTTGGAATGGTTATTAAAATAAATTCCACTGTAGGGAAATTCAAAGTGCTTGTTTCATTGTTAATTAAGTTTTAAAATGTTAGTATAAATACGTACTAATACCATGCTTTTATGGAAATTAAGCAACAACATGTAAAATCCATTAAAATCACACTCAGACCAACAATCGAGCTGTTATAACAATACTCCTATTGTTAAAATTATATGTAGTCCTCATACAAACATTGCCTGCATGTAGTCCTCATACAACATGCAGGCAATGTTTTTGTTGGAATGATACTAATCTGAAATGCGTATATTTAAATTCTAAATCCAGTACGTCGAATAAATTTTAAATTGAAATGTTCTCTTAATGCAATCGTCAGGTATAATTAAAATGTAAATTACACTGCAATTTAAAATGTTTTAGATTATTTCTAAATCATTTTGAGACAATAACACTAAACAAACCTGCACATTATATCTACTCATGTT
Source organism: Carcinoscorpius rotundicauda (assembly GCA_011833715.1). Lineage (NCBI taxonomy): Eukaryota > Metazoa > Arthropoda > Merostomata > Xiphosura > Limulidae > Carcinoscorpius > Carcinoscorpius rotundicauda. Next base: position 37,614,024 of record CM022395.1, on the reverse strand, counting down.
TTTTACAATCAACCTAGTGTTTGTCAGATTTATCAATGTTATTTTAACTTGATTTATAGGAAAATAGCTTTAATTAACATGCCTGGCCTCCTCATCGATCACAGGAGTTATGCTTCGGGATCGAGGTCTATAGACTTGACTTCTGTAATATGAAGGATCCTCGTACCAGGTGGCGCTGTATCCACCATATGAGCTTTGGTGTTCAATTCTCCTTCGTGGGGAGGTAGAATAACTTACTGGTGGTGGTTTTCGCTCAGGAGATGAATCATACGCAGATTCATAGCCTCGTTCACAGGAAGTGATGTACTGACTTTGCCCAATGGGTGGATAGGGATGATCAGGTGTAGGATAAGCACCTGAAGGTTCATAGCGAGGATCTAAAGAATGATAGCAGTCTTACCTTGAAAGGTATAATAATGTATAACAAAAGTTACTTATCACGCAACGGAAAGCATATGACGAAATTTGTCTGGAGCTGCTCCAATCATCCAAACTTATTTTATAACTTCAACTAAAAAATACAAAATAAATCCTAATAATGAAAGCGAAAAAAGAATCAACCCGGACTTTATATGCAATGTTAATTCAACACATAAGTATGGCACAATGCCTTAGAGCATTGGTTCTGAAACTGTGGTGAGTGTACCATTGGTTTAGTTTGATTCGTTTTGAACTTCGCGCAAAGCTACACGCTAGCCGTCCCTAATTTAGCACTGTAAGACTAAGACTAGAGAGAAGGCAGCTAGTCATCAGAACTCACCGCCAATTCTTGGGCTACTCTTTTACCAACAGTGGAATTGGTAGTCACATTATAACGCCCTCACGGGTGAAAGGGCGAGCATGTTTGGTATGAAGGAATTCGAACCCGCAACCCTCAGATTACGAGTCGAGTGCCTTAACCACCTGGCCATGCCGGTCTCGTACCATTGGAGGAATGTATATATGCGTACCAGGCTCCTCATTTATAGACTCACCCTCTACCTGCATTTACTTACCAGTATTTTATATCCTTAAAACTGACAAAAATGGCACCATACTTTATTCAATCATGCCAGGAAGAAACCAAAAACAATTGCATTAATGGGAAGGTGTTAAAATATGAATTTTTGTTACTAAGTTTTCTTTTTTTTTTTGGTTAGGCCTGGGTTTGTAATTGAAAGAAAAGATTGAAAACCATTGGTTTAGACGATTTAAAAGAATGTTCATTACAGCATATGAGAAATATCAAAAGCTGCAAGAACAAGGCTGGTTTCTGGTGTCAAACTATTAGACACCAATTTTAATTTTATGGTTACAGTTAATAACAGTTATTAACTTGGTTAATAAACATACCACTAACTATTGACAGAATTTGTATGTTTTACCTATTATAGCAGGTGTTACCTAACAGTATATCGTGTACGGAAAAGGCCTAGTGATTCTAAATAGTGTGTGTTAACGAGGCTCTTACATAATTGAGGAAACTGTTTTATTCTAGCACAATCGAAAGTATAACTTTTTCAGTTGAAAAATATGTATGCTCTTAAAAGTTAGTTAATCGTAAATATCTTATCCTTGCTCGATGCTGATAATAGTACTGCCTGGTATTGCCTGACAAGAGTAAACCTTATTTATCATTTCTTTTAACAAATTTGCAAATAAACATATTTTGCAGGTTATTATGAGACATAGTGTAATAACTAATGATATATTTTCCGTTGTTTCAGTAGAACAACAGTAGGCGGGTAATATGATGACGTCAGACTTTTACTGATAACACCCGCCATTATCCCACCCATGAAACTAGTTGGAGCTTCTCCAGTACACGGCCGTGCTCACATCTATGAGACACTACAAAGATATCCAAGTCGATTCTGCCATTAGGTTTAATTTCTTACATTATGTCTAAGTTTAAAAACTTTATATTTTTATATAATTAATTACATGCTCCTCTAGAAGAAAGTCTATTTAAAACTACGCCAGAATGGCGTGATGGCAGTTTTGGACATTTCTGGTTTTGCCTACTCCAAGTTCTTATATTTTCAGTTATATATAATAATAATAATACATATAACGGTCCTGCATGGCCAAGCGTGTTAAGGCGTGCGACTCGTAATCTGAGGGTCGCGAGTTCGCATCCCGGTCGCGCCAAAAATGCTCGTCCTTTCAGCCGTGGGGGCGTTATAATGTGACAGTAAATCCCACTATTCGTTGGTAAAAGAGTAACCCAAGAGTTGGCGGTGGGTGGTGATGACTAGCTGCCTTCCCTCTAGTCTTACACTGCTAAATTAGGGACGGCTCGCACAGATAGCCTTCGAGTAGCTTTGTGCGAAATTCAAAAACAAACAAATAATACATACATATAACCGGCTGTGTTCATCTCGTACATGTTTACAAATATTTAGCGAATTCTCCTTAGAGACATAATAATAATATTATTATATATAAAATAATAGGGTTATTTATATTTATGTACAGCACTGGTTATTTTTAATTGTAAATTCAAAATTCCAAACTTACAGTTTCACCACGAATTAATGAATAAACTAAATAGTTATATATTCTAAAATTTCCAAACTCCCAGAATACCAAGTTCCAAAACTATTTTATTGTTTCGTATTGTATGGTGACCTGTAGAAGGTCTCAGTGTAGTAGCCGAAATATCGTCTTTTTTTCATTGAACGTTGTAGTCCATTAAAGTTCTCAGACTTCCGAGATATATATGTACAGCAAAATGTGAACCATCTTGACAAAACGAGTTTTCTCTTACTTTGCTATTGTTAACACCATTTTGTTTTATCACAACGTGCACTTATACAGTTCCTTATAAAATTAATTATTTCAGTGTCTGAGATCAAAATTCGTCTGTTTAAATTTCAAAAATAAATGAACAGTCATCAAAAATAATATCAACTTCTAAACAAAGCAAGTTACCTTAGTGGTTAGAACTAAAGGTCAAACCAGTAATGAGCATAGCTAATTTGATATACTATTCTTATGCTCTTAGTTACAATGATTTGATTTCATTGCTTCGTTTTTTGTACTTAATTTTAAGCGCAGTAAAAAGTTAACACCTAAATATATATTTCATTTTGAAAATCCTTAATGATACATATACAGATACTACAAAAAATAGTGTTAAAGACAAGAGGTAACAATCAAGCTTGGACAAACAGATTAATAAATGTTAACTGTATTTATCTATTAATGTATTTCTCTCTCTCTTACCAGCAATGGGAATAGTCTGGGTCCTTTTTCTCCATTCAGAAGGAGCTGGTGAATAGCACCGTATGGGTGTGGCTTGGTTTACGTCTGCTGCAATTATGGGGACTGGCGAATAAGGACTGACTCTACCATACGGGCCAGGAATCGTTGGTGGTCTTAAATTTTGCTGGAAAACGAACAAACAAATAATGCATAGATGATATATATTTTCATTGTAATTTGAATTAAAAATAAGTTAGGTTTGAAATAAAATAGTTTAGCCATCCATAATTATACCTTTTCAGAATTAAAAAGCAAATCAATCTAATACAAGGCTTAATTATATCTACAAGTAAACGATTTTGACTTTTTTAAGTATCGATAAAACCACGAATGGTAATAATAAAATATATAATTATTTTGTGCAGGCATATAAACAAAATGTTAAATTTCCACATCACCATGTTATAAAATATATTTAATGAACTACAATATTAACAATAGATACATAAGATCAAGGAGGACATTCAATGCAATAAGTCTGGTCCACTTGGATGGGGTTGAAATGAAACAGGCGAGGGATGCGTAAAAGTTTAAAAAGTAAACTGAGAAGTGATAAGAAGTAAAGACAAATAATTAACTTTAAGGAAGACAGTTCTTATAAAAGGATAAGTTACAACTGGTATAGCCAGTGGCATTTAAATCTCTTTGTAAAAGAGAAGGTAAATAAGTACTGTTCTTAATACTTTAGTTCACAATTGGAATAAAAGAGAAACATTACAAAGGGTTAAAAGACGCTAATAAAATATCTTGCTTTGTTAGTGATACAAACATTTCACATCGACTATTAGTGAATGTGTTGTTAAGTTATTCTTCAGTGGCAAACTACAGCAACGAGTAGCATTTAAATTGGCTATTAGCTGGGATAAAGTAGACAGCATGGAAGTCATTAGCACTGTAAATAAAGAAACCTTTACCGAATGGATTTGGTAAACTTTTCAAAGGGCTACAAAAAGGAAACAAAAACAAAGTAATTAAACAAGAAATAAATGCACCTTTGGCGAACTGAATTGACCAATTGTAGTAAAATCGAAGCTTTTAGTTACACTTTTTGCTGGTTATCACAGACAGCTATAATTTTATCTAGTAGAGGCGAAACATCGAAAATAAGAACAGATTTCGAAGCTTTCTTAAGAAGTAAAAACCAAGAAAATAAAGTAGATTCCACACAAAACCAAGGAGAAAAACACTTTTTAAACCATGATGGAGTTTGCTGTAAGAAAAATGAAAATGTAAAAATGACACAACCTTCCGACAGACTTATCAAAATGTGAATAATAGTAACTAACCGCCTTTTCCAAAATCTAACAAAATTACAGGTTTTAGCTTGTTAGATGAAACCACATTAATTTGTTTAGAAACACATACAACAATAATTTTTGTTAAGGAATAATTCAGATTCTAGCCAAATAGCAATCGATCTTACTAAATCTTGGGCCACTGAAGCATGTTGATCACAAACAGAAATTCTTAATACAGGGATCAGATTATATACTTGAGTGTACATGAATTACATATCACAGGTGTACACTATAGTTCATCCTGACAGTTTTCGTCAATAACGATGTATAGTGAAAACCAATCACTACTCGGATATAAGCCGGTTCAATTGTAGAAAACTAATCTCAAGATTACTAATTTCGTGTATTAGATCATATTTCCATTTTCACCTGTTCTGACCATTTGAATATCAGAATGAAAATAAACATTTAAAATCAATACATCAAGAAGAAATTATAAAATCTGTGATGGATTTACTATCGTATATCTATCTTAATGGTGATGTTTGTTTAAGATAAATTTATATTTTAAAATGTGCGTAACTTATAGTGTTATAATTTGAGTTGCGAAATTCCCGCCTGTTCACTAACATTATGGAATATTCTTGACTGTGACAATCAACAGTACACGTGTGTACGAAAATACTAGAGTATCGCCAAAATTGTTGTGCAGGCTGAAATTTCTAGAAACCTTACTTATAGCAAGAGACAGTATATGTTGTTGGGGTGCTATAAACTTCAAAAATTATGACTGATTGATATCACACTTATTAATCAAGAACTTCAGATATTAGACCAGAAACGTTTTTCGATTTCGAACATTACAAACCATTTAACTTCAGCGGATTCACAATGGATTTTAACATTCTTACGAAGGCATTGAATAACTTTAACGGTTAAAATGAATTATATCTACATCAGCTCGCTCTTCGTGAACCATTGATAAGACATCAAGGAAGTTCCAGACCAGAAAGAAGACTTGATACTGTTTGTAAGTGTATCAGAGTATCTGTACAAAGATTATTGTTTTAGTAATAACTGTTATTGTAAATTGTATTATTGTGTATTAAAACACATTTGTATTTAACAAAAAAACTGTCTGTATCAATCTTGTTGGCAAGTATAATAAATTGTATACATATAAGCATTTGTTTAACTTCTAAATCAAAATTACAATTTAACTCAGTTTCAGGCTATTTGAAATTGTGATACATAACAAAATAAATTGGTGCTCTTGTTCGAGATCTGAATCACAGACAAAATTCAATTTATATTCAAATAATATTTCAACTTATACTTGTCAGTGTCAACAAGATTTTATTATATCTGTTTACCGAAATGTTCTTGACTCACCCTCCCCAAACAATCAGAAAGATATAGCAAAAGTCAATTGCTCGAAGTTCCCAAACTTGTATAACGAGAGGTTTAGTAATACAAAAACGAACTAAAACGTATTATTAAAATAGTAGTCGATGATAATTTGTTGTTTCAGAAAGGATTAGAGGAACATTCTAGTGTCCCCATCAGCCAATCAGGGTTGAATGGTAAAAATAAGTTAGAGATCTAACTAAAACTCAAACAAATAGAGCTGGAATAGCTGAAAGAGAAAATAAATATTTCGAGGCCGAACAATTTGCATTGAAGTCGAAAAAAAATTAATGTGAAAGAAATGGAAATTAGACTCAATTTTAATCAATCAAAAAAATGACAAATGTGAACTCCCTCGATATGTAAAAATACCACCATTCAATGAAGATAAAGTTTATAAATATTTCCAACATTTTGAGAAAGTTGCCCAAACCATGGAATGGCTCACTAGAAATGGTTATTTTTATATGCAAAAACGGCTGTTCTGGGCCCAGAAAACACTTCAAATAGAAGAGCGAACAACGTTTCGACCTTCTTCGGTCATCGTCAGGTTCACAAAGAAAGGGTTACTGGTCGGAAGCTGACCACGTGTTTGGGAGGGGTTGTATAATTGAGTGTTGCAATGTAGAGGGCGCGGTTTGAATATATAATTTTGTCTATAATATTAATATAGGTATAATGGTGTTCCTTTATATTGGTTTATTTTGGGTTTGAGTTGTTGTATAAGTAAGGCTTCTTTAATTTTTCGTTTGTTTATGTTTGTATCTTTATTTAGTATTTTAGTGTTTTCTATGGTTATGTTGTGTTCATTTGACTTGCAGTGTTCGAAAACGTGTGAAGGTGACTTTTTATGTTCTTTGAATCTGGTTTCCATTTTTCTACTTGTTTCTCCTATATAGAAGTCGTGGCAGTTATCACATTGTATTTTATAAATAATGTTGGTGTGGTGTTTGTCAGTGTAGTTCTTACATAGTATAGACCTTAGTTTTGTGCCTGGTTTTTGAATAAATTTAGTGTTAACTGGAATGTTATATTTTGTTACTAGTTTTTGCCAAATGTTGGTTATTTGTTTGCTGATGTCAGGAATATATGGTATACAGCAGTATATGGTTTCGTGATTTTTTGATTCGTGAGATATATTTACTTTTGTTGGTTGATTTTGCTTTCTGTCTAGGTGTGTGCGTATAATGTTTTCTACAGTTTGTGGAGGAAACTTATTAATGTTGATGAAGTGTTGTTTTATTTTATCTAATTCATCGTTAATTTTATCTGGTGAGCATAGTTTTATGGCTGTGTTTATCTGGTTTCTTAGTATGTTGAGTTTTTGTTTTGTTTCATGTGCTGAGTCCCAAGGAATGTATAGTCCAGTATGGGTGATTTTTCGGTGGATTTCTGTTTTGAATTGTGTGTCGGTTCTTATAATTTTGAGGTTAAGAAATGATATTTGATTGCTTTCTTCCTGTTCACATGTGAAGTTAATGTTGGGATGTATAGAGTTAATGTGAGTGAAAAAGTTAAGTATGTGTTCTGTAGATTCGAATCCCGCAATCGTGTCATCTACATATCTGTACCAGTATAGTGGTGGATGTAATGCTGTATTAATTGCTTGTGTTTCAATTTGTGTCATAAAAATATTGGCTAGAACTGGCGATACTGGGTTGCCCATGCTTAGGCCATTTGTTTGTATATAGTTTTGGTTGTTGAACATGAAGTTTGTCTTTATTGTGGTGAATTCTATGAGGGTTGCTAACTGGTTACTGGGAATGTCTATGATCGGGTTAGGGTCTCGAATATAGAGTTCTAAGGCTATCTTGCAGGCTTCTGTTGTTGGAACTTCTGTGAAGAGGGATATAACATCGAAACTGGCCATTAAGGCTTTATGATTAAGTTGATTTAGATTGGACTTGAAATTAAAAGAGTCTTTGATGAATGAGCTGGCTGATGTTGCATATTTGGAGAATGCCCATGCTATGTATTTACCAAGATTGTAGTTAAACGATTCATATGTTGACATTATTGGTCGTAATGGACAATCTGGTTTATGAGGTTTATGCTATCAACTAGCATGCTGCATTAAACCAGAGATTTACGGACTAATACAACGAAACATAAACCAAATCAATACTAAAAACGATAGAGACAAAAAGATCCGCCACAACAAAAAACTTGAAAAACTAAGATGTAAGCAACAGAAAAGACATCAACATGACAAACCGTTGACCAACCTCATAATTAACAGATCTGACCGACAATTAAACACAGACGAGATACATCTACTTAACAAAGGACTCAACTTCGCAATAGCACCAAGGTACATTCCAACCATAGAAATCAAAACATGTTTAGAAGACCTAGCCAGGAGACTTGTGATACTTTCTACAGAAAACAAAAACAACAAACAGAAAGAAGACAACTTAGATAACTTTATTGACATCCAACTGCCAAACTTCCCAGGTAAAATTACAAATTTATATTTTCCAGAACCACCTAAAAACATTATCTTAAACGATTTTTTCAAAGAATTTTCTTACAAAACTATCAACATAATTTCACAAAACAGAAAACTAAAAAACAACCTTACAAAAAGAGACATTAATTCCATTAGAAACCTAAAACAAGACAGAAACATAAAAATTCTAAAAGCAGATAAAGGTAACGCTATAGTAATAATGAACACGAATGAATACATACAAAAAATGAATAACATCCTATCAGACACGAACAAATTTAAACCAATACACACAAATCCAACAAAGACACATGAGACGCAACTAAACAAATTACTACTACAAATGAAAAAAGCCAACACAATTTCACAAACACTTTATTCCTACCTACGTAAAACCGACTCACGCACACCGCAAATATACGGCACTCCCAAACCTCATAAACCAGATTGTCCATTACGACCAATAATGTCAACATATGAATCGTTCAACTACAATCTTGGTAAATACATAGCATGGGCATTCTCCAAATATGCAACATCAGCCAGCTCATTCATCAAAGACTCTTTTAATTTCAAGTCCAATCTAAATCAACTTAATCATAAAGCCTTAATGGCCAGTTTCGATGTTATATCCCTCTTCACAGAAGTTCCAACAACAGAAGCCTGCAAGATAGCCTTAGAACTCTATATTCGAGACCCTAACCCGATCATAGACATTCCCAGTAACCAGTTAGCAACCCTCATAGAATTCACCACAATAAAGACAAACTTCATGTTCAACAACCAAAACTATATACAAACAAATGGCCTAAGCATGGGCAACCCAGTATCGCCAGTTCTAGCCAATATTTTTATGACACAAATTGAAACACAAGCAATTAATACAGCATTACATCCACCACTATACTGGTACAGATATGTAGATGACACGATTGCGGGATTCGAATCTACAGAACACATACTTAACTTTTTCACTCACATTAACTCTATACATCCCAACATTAACTTCACATGTGAACAGGAAGAAAGCAATCAAATGTCATTTCTTAACCTCAAAATTATAAGAACCGACACACAATTCAAAACAGAAATCCACCGAAAAATCACCCATACTGGACTATACATTCCTTGGGACTCAGCACATGAAACAAAACAAAAACTCAACATACTAAGAAACCAGATAAACACAGCCATAAAACTATGCTCACCAGATAAAATTAACGATGAATTAAATAAAATAAAACAACACTTCATCAACATTAATAAGTTTCCTCCACAAACTGTAGAAAACATTATACGCACACACCTAGACAGAAAGCAAAATCAACCAACAAAAGTAAATATATCTCACGAATCAAAAAATCACGAAACCATATACTGCTGTATACCATATATTCCTGACATCAGCAAACAAATAACCAACATTTGGCAAAAACTAGTAACAAAATATAACATTCCAGTTAACACTAAATTTATTCAAAAACCAGGCACAAAACTAAGGTCTATACTATGTAAGAACTACACTGACAAACACCACACCAACATTATTTATAAAATACAATGTGATAACTGCCACGACTTCTATATAGGAGAAACAAGTAGAAAAATGGAAACCAGATTCAAAGAACATAAAAAGTCACCTTCACACGTTTTCGAACACTGCAAGTCAAATGAACACAACATAACCATAGAAAACACTAAAATACTAAATAAAGATACAAACATAAACAAACGAAAAATTAAAGAAGCCTTACTTATACAACAACTCAAACCCAAAATAAACCAATATAAAGGAACACCATTATACCTATATTAATATTATAGACAAAATTATATATTCAAACCGCGCCCTCTACATTGCAACACTCAATTATACAACCCCTCCCAAACACGTGGTCAGCTTCCGACCAGTAACCCTTTCTTTGTGAACCTGACGATGACCGAAGAAGGTCGAAACGTTGTTCGCTCTTCTATTTGAAGTGTTTTCTGGGCCCAGAACAGCCGTTTTTGCATATAAAAGTTCTCAACAAGTGGGTTTCTCGACATCACTGAGAAATGGTTATTATTCTTGTAATGAGTTTCAATTTATAAAGCACAAAACGCTTATGCCACTCTTTCTCTAGGACACTGCGCGAATTATGATAAGGTTAAAGCAGTTATTCTCAAATATTACGAGATAGTACCGGAGAATTATCACAAGCAAAATAACCAAACTTAAATAAAATTTGTGCACAAAAAAAGAGGTTTATTTTGATCGATGGTGTAATTCTGTGCACATTAATAACATTTTTAACAAACTAAGGCATTATATCGACTTGAAAAATTTAAACGTTGTGCAAGTAACGACCTCAAAGCTTACTTGGACAAAAATAAAGTTGATACATTACAGGAAGAAGCTTCTTTTTCTGATAATTACACTTAATACATAAAACCATTTTTTCATAAACAACTCTACAATATCAGCAAAAAACATGTACTTGTTCAAACAAATAAAGTTGAGGGTACTTCTAAAAATCAAACTCTGTTCCTCTCGTTCGAAATCTTCTGACAGTCAGAATAAAATTTCACCAAAATCATCAAGGCCTGTCCTTCATTTTTTCAAACAAATCTAGTCATGATTATTTGTGTTTGAAAAAGAAAAGGAGGCAGCACCCAGTACATTTGTGTCCACATATGAACATCCAGAATCACAAGGTGCTTTTGAGAGATTCCATTCTATCTTGAAAAATATGATGTGGACTTACTCTCTCGCTAATGAGAATAACTGGGATTAAAGAAGTCAATTTTTTATTATTTCATATTCGTGAGTCGATTGAGGTGTTGTTAGGGTGTAGCCTGTTGGCTATTCAGTACGCGACCCTTTGAAGTTGCTGAAGAAACAGTGATTGCAAGATGACATGAAAGAAATGCTCTTAATGGATTATGTTTCCAAATTTCTGTTTAGCTTTTTAAGCACTTGTGAATTTGCTTGAGAAATTTTAAAGTCATCCCAAGGTAAAATTTAAAAAAACATCTATGACTTACAAAGATGAAGAGCACAAGTTCCATTCTAGTGACATGGTCTAAGAACTGTTGCCTACTGTGAAACATCCACTAAAAACTGGGTACCATGGTCTATACGGGGTTGCTTGAAAAATTAATAATACAGACTGTGTTGTAAAAACACGTGATCATCGAAAGGCTGTCCACCTTTGTTATATCAATATGTTGAGACCCTATCACATCCAAGATGCATATTAAAATATTTTAGTCACTGAGTGTTCTTCCGATACCACTGACAGTCGCTTTGACTCAGACACCTGTAAGTTTGAAAATATCGGAGATGAATGCAACATCCAGCTGAGTAATTCTGATATTCAAAATAAGATTGATTGTACTGTAAATTATCCAACTCTTACTAGCAAGAAAGGTTTGTTGAAATTTTTGGGAATGGCTAGTTATTACAGAAAGTTTTGTGAAACGTATGCTGACATAGCTGTACCATTAACAAACCTACTGAAGAAAAATAAAAAAATTCAAGTGGTCTGAAACATGTCAATCTGCTTTTGAAAAAGTCAAATATCTACTATGCACTTTTCCTGTATTGATGGCATCTGACCTTAATAAATCTTTTGCATTAGATGTTGATGACAGATATTGTAGTGCTGGTTTAATTGTCATCGGAAGTCAGGAGTATTATTCTAATGGGAAAAGAAACACTTGTTTCAAGGTTAGCTTTACAACATATAAATATGTATGTATCTGCATCTCAACAACCTATTGTCATTTACAATGATAATAAACTGTTAAATTAGAATTTAACCTTACAAGAGTATGATTTGAAGATAATTCATGTCAAAGCGGTTGATAGGATTGGTGCTTATGCACTTTCATGTGCTCTGTAATTTTATTATCATCTAGTTATTTCTATTGATTGTTTTATATATATTGTGATCGTTAATGAAGTTATATACTTCTTTGATAAAGTATTATATTTAATGTGTTGTTGTAAGTTGTATATCTGTCTATACATATATATATATATATATATAATATCTTAGTTTAAAATTGTCTAAAGCCAATTTTTAATTCTCTAAGAAAGGAGGCGTGATGATGTCTGTTTGAGTAAAATTTATATTAAGAAATGTCCATAACAAATACTGTTAAATCTGTATTGCGAAATCAACGTCTATTCACTAAAACTGTAAAAGATTCATAAGTATAATAATCAACAATGTATGTGTGTACGTATACAGTAGTGTATCGGCTGTATTACTGTGCATGCTACAATTTCTAAAAATTCCCCTCACGTTTACAAACGTGATAAAAGCGACATGTCAAAACAGAATGTAATAATGGTTTTCTAGGAAAGTATAACTGTGAATAACTCTTATTAGTAGGGAACTTCAGGTCATTGACCAGGAAAGTTTATAAATTTCGAACATCACAAACCATTTAATTTCAAAGCTCACATCAATCATTAGTATTTTAACGAAGAGATAATATAACTTCGGTGGTAAAAAATTCAAGCGTCATAAGCAAAAAACATTGAAAGCAGAACTGTATATGCATCAACTCAAAATTAGCTCATCATGGTGAAACCTCGATTAGTCATCAAGGAAGTTCCAAACCAGAAGACTTGATATTTCTTGTAAGTTTGTAAAACTTTTGCACATAGGTCACTTTTTAACAGCCATTATTGTAAATTGTATTACTGTTTGTATGTTGAAATATATTTTTTTATCTAAAAAGAAACTAAAAAGTAACTAAAAGTAACAATGCAGTTGGTAAATATCAGAGATTCGATATATCTCAACATTTATTTATCTTATAAATCCAAATCACAGTTTAACTCAGCTTCAGGCTATTTTAACTTGTAATACGTAACATATCCAAATACTGGACGTATGACAAAGTACCAGAGTGACCTAGATGGTGTATCCATCTCCAACATTTAGATTTCAATACTCGTGGCGGGCACAGCACAGATAGCTCACTGTGTAGTTTTGTGCTTAAGTACAACCAAACGGACCGTTCAAAAAACAAAAGTTAAGAATTAAACATTTTTATTCCTTTATATTATATGTCTCTTTTAATCTTGAGTAAAAATATTAGCCCTTTTCCATTCCTGAAAGAATGAATCTTTATTCACAATTTAAATGGAATGTCCTACCTTTGCTCGATGGACATGCTGATGTTGATAGTCTGAATCAAACTCTGGCTCAGAGAAGTAATTCAGTTCCTGATCACAAGTGCTCAATCCATCTCCTTCGTTCATATTCTGCTCATAGATACGAAGTACCGAACGATCTCGAATATCTCTTCAAAAATTAGTCAAAAGACAAAATATTTATTCATGATTATTCAAATTCTTCCATAATTATTTCCTCTACTTCTGTTTAGAAATATCTCTTTTACGAGGTTCATTTTCGCACTGTTTTCATTGTGAACGAAAAAAAAAACAACTAAAAAAAAGATCTGGTTGAAACTAAATGCATTACAGATGTTCAGCGTAATCATTTTATTCATGATCAAATATATAAAGAGCTATTTTCTTCTAGCAAGTTATTTTATGTTTTTAGTCTGAATAGAAGCTATAACTATTAATAACCAGAGGATGAAAATGTTACACTAAATCAAATTTCGAGCTTCATCTTGTTGTTACGTTCGGTTTCGTTCTATTTGAAGGATCGTGCACCCTGATAGTAGTCCTACAACGTAATATTCATTGTAAAAAGACTACGTGACCCGGCATGGCTAGGAGGGTAAGGTGCTCAACTCGTAACTTGTAGATTGCGGGTTCGAATTCCCGTCACACCAAACTTGCTCGCCCTTTCAGTAGTGGGGTATTATAATGTGACAGTCAACCCTACTATTCCTTGGTAAAATAATAACCTAAAAGTTGGCGGTGGGTGGTGATGACTAGCTGTCTTCTCTCCAGTCTTACACTGCTAAATTAGGGAGAGCTAGCACAGATAGCCCTCATGTTGCTTTGTGCGAAATTCAAAAACAAACAAGCAAACAAACCTATAAAAAACTTACATTGATGGCTGTAAGCCCCAGTTGGCTTCTTATCAACAAAATGGAAGTTTTGACTACAAGTACACAAAGTAAATGTTCATAAGGATTTTTTTACATGTAATAACTCATATTTAAAGAATTAAGTACTATTTTTCCATGTGTATCGCTCCTAAGTAAGCCTACATTTATGCAATTTTGTTTCATTTAGCGTTACATTACTACTTGGTTTCAATTTGTTAATGTAAGTAATGCTATTTAAACAACTTCAATGATACATATTGAAACACAGTATTGCTTAAAAATACAACCGTCGCTGTTCTGTTTAAAAACAAACCACTGTTTGTCCATTGTTCTTTGTATGTTAAGATTTTAAACCTATTACTTTATGTTGCAGATATTCAGTGGTAGGAAGTAACTACTGATCGAAACTACATTGATATTATAAACACCTTATGTATCAATCAGTGATGTCGAGACTCAGTTACACAACCCCCTTTGAAACATGTGGTCAGCTTCCGGTCAATTACCTCTTTCTTTGTGAACCTGACGATGACCGAAGAAGGTCGAAACGTTGTTCGCTCTTCTATGTAAAATATTTTCTCAACCCAAACGAGCCGTTTTTGTACATATAAACCTTATGCATCAGCCCACGAAGTCACATCATATTAAGCAAGGCCACATGCATGGCAGCATATTAGAAGTGAGAAATTTCGAATGAAATTAAAACTACTTTTGTAATTAGGGAACTAATAGTGTTTTGGTATATTGCTTACTAAGTACCTGACAAGATCCACACTGAGATATTAGATATCGTTCAGGTCAAAGGAATACATATGTGTTCTATGCAATATGAAGTATGTTGGCACATATCAGGCGTATGTAATAGTGAAGAATACTTCTTTAAAGAGAGGAAAATATCATGCAATATATATATATATATATATATATATATATATCATTTGTATCAACTACCAATGATACTGTATTACTCCAAACGATAAGTGCCTGTTGAGTCCTTCTAGATGAAAATGATTGATGCTCTAAAATTCATTCCTGTCACTTTTAGGACAAATCAGATTGTACACTACCTAATAATTTTAAATCGAACTATTCATTTATAAATACGAATAGACGTGGTTTAACGCCATCAACACACTATTAAACATTCTCAATAAGTACTTTAAGTATTACATATATTTTGTAAATGTTAGAGTCACCCCTAATAGCAATTTAATTCTAATACTTTCAAGGCATAAGAGTGTATTAATTTTCTTAATCTTTGTGAATTATTTTCCATTGTAACTTCTAAAAAACTTAGGCTTAAAATGCAGATTTAAAATTAAAAAAAAAAAGTTAGAGCAATACTATACTCAAAGTTTGAAGGGCAGTTTTGAGAATATTCAAAGACATAGGTTATTACAACCAGCACATTATCAAATTATTTGCTACCATTTATACCCTCAAATAGTATACATAAAATAATTACAATAATATTTGTCCTTTGAGTTTTAACAAGTGAAATATAATATCTACTTCTAGCATTCGAAAAAAAAACAGTTTTAAATCATGCATAAGATGTAAAAATCAATAAGTCAACAGTTATGCTAAATGTTTCATGAACTTAAACCAAAACAAACTAAGATGACTGTTGTACAAACCAAAGTCGTTGTTTAAGAATGCAAAATATTTCCGTCCTTCCTTAAATCCAGCGCTGAGAAAGTCACCTGGACAGAAAGCAGGAGTACTCAAATCTCGCGAGCCCCCAATGGCTCAGTGGTATTATGGCGGACTTACATGCTAAAATCCGGGTTTCGATACACGTGGTGGGCAGAGCACAGATAGCCCATTGTGTAGCTTTGTGCTTAATTCAAAAAACAACAACTCAAATCTCGCCAAATGGTAAACATAAAAGCGAAATATCACAACAATCTTAAAAAAGAAAAAAAAAACATGAAAACGAACTGTTAGGGAACATGGATGCGGCAACAAAAGGGTAAGGTTAAAGAGAATTCGACAGGCTAAAAAACCAACTGATGCGATGAATTCTACAATAAGTCTCAGTTTGATAAGTCTTAAAAAATGATATTTCTCCAAAACGACCCCAGCTTCCATTTTTGAACAATTGTTATGTAATACTTCCATAAAACGTTTTTTTTCCCAGTGGCTCAGCGGTATGTCTGCGGACTTACACGCTAAAATCCGGGTTTCGATACCCGTAGTGGACAGAGCACAGATAGCCCATTGTGTAGCTTTGTGCTTAATTCAAAACAACAACAACCTTTCGTAAACTTTTAATTAAATTTATCCTAAAAAAATATGTCTACAGCTCTTGGACTGGAAAATACTTTAACTGTAAAGATAAAAATTCACTCATCTATTTCTACTTTCGTGAAGAAATTCTCTCTTATTTGTTTTGGATTTGGACATATTAGCTACCAAGAACTGATTTTTACAATACAAATCATGTTGTATAGCACTCTTTTGCAGAGGGAAATAGTGATATTTCCTCAATCAGTGATGTCGAGAAACCCACTTGTTGAGAATTTTATATGCATTTCGAACACTGCAAGTCAAATGGACACAACATAACCATAGAAAACACTAAAATACTAAATAAAGAAACAAACATAAACAAACGAAAAATTAAAAAAGCCTTACTTATACAACAACTTAAACCCCAAATAAACCAATATAAAGGAACACCATTATACCTATATTAATATTATAGATAAAATTATATATTCAAACATCAAACCGCGTCCTCTACATTGCGACACTCAGTTATACAACCCCTTCCAAACATGTGGTCAGCTTCCGGCCAGTTACCTCTTTCTTTGTGAACCTGACGATGACCGAAGAAGGTCGAAACGTTGTTCGCTCTTCTATTTGAAGTGTTTTCTGAGCCCAAAAGAGCCGTTTTTTGCATATAAAATTCTCAACAAGTGGGTTTCTCGACATCACTGATTGTTATTTCATCACGGCGATTGTTCGAGAAGTGTAAGTTTTTTGTGTTTTTTCTCAGTGTATTTGTACTTACCTGTTTCCATTATGTCTGAACAAGCATACAGTACACCACCATTAACAGTACACGCTCACACGATCGTTAAGAAACTAAGAAATTTAAACCAACGAATCATTAATAGAAGAAATGACATCAACTTTATTCAACAATGTAGAAAGGAACAACTAACCCCTAATTTTGTAAAGGTAAAACTTTCAAAAGATTTTAATAAATACACAAACATTATCCAAAATTTACAGAAAAAACTACTTAAAGCCATGTTGAACACAAAATACAAAGAACTACATGACTTACAAAAACAAAAAATGAACTTAGATCATCAACTAGCATGCTGCATTAAACCAGAGATTTACGGACTAATACAACGAAACATAAACCAAATCAATACTAAAAACGATAGAGACAAAAAGATCCGCCACAACAAAAAACTTGAAAAACTAAGATGTAAGCAACAGAAAAGACATCAACATGACAAACCGTTGACCAATCTCATAATTAACAGATCTGACCGACAATTAAACACAGACGAGATACATCTACTTAACAAAGGACTCAACTTCGCAATAGCACCAAGGTACATTCCAACCATAGAAATCAAAACATGTTTAGAAGACCTAGCCAGGAGACTTGTGATACTTTCTACACAAAACAAAAACAACAAACAGAAAGAAGACAACTTAGATAATTTTATTGACATCCAACAGCCAAACTTCCCAGGTAAAATTACAAATTTATATTTTCCAGAAACACCTAAAAACATTATCTTAAACGATTTTTTCAAAGAATTTTCTTACAAAACTATCAACATAATTTCACAAAACAGAAAACTAAAAAACAACCTTACAAAAAGAGACATTAATTCCATTAAAAACCTAAAACAAGACAGAAACATAAAAATTCTAAAAGCAGATAAAGGTAACGCTATAGTAATAATGAACACGAATGAATACATACAAAAAATGAATAACATCCTATCAGACACGAACAAATTTAAACCAATACACACAAATCCAACAAAGACACATGAGACGTAACTAAACAAATTACTACTACAAATGAAAAAAGCCAACACAATTTCACAAACACTTTATTCCTACCTACGTAAAACCGACTCACGCACACCGCAAATATACGGCATCCCCAAACCTCATAAACCAGATTGTCCATTACGACCAATAATGTCAACATATGAATCGTTCAACTACAATCTTGGTAAATACATAGCATGGGCATTCTCCAAATATGCAACATCAGCCAGCTCATTCATCAAAGACTCTTTTAATTTCAAGTCCAATCTAAATCAACTTAATCATAAAGCCTTAATGGCCAGTTTCGATGTTATATCCCTCTTCACAGAAGTTCCAACAACAGAAGCCTGCAAGATAGCCTTAGAACTCTATATTCGAGACCCTAACCCGATTATAGACATTCCCAGTAACCAGTTAGCAACCCTCATAGAATTCACCACAATAAAGACAAACTTCATGTTCAACAACCAAAACTATATACAAACAAATGGCCTAAGCATGGGCAACCCAGTATCGCCAGTTCTAGCCAATATTTTTATGACACAAATTGAAACACAAGCAATTAATACAGCATTACATCCACCACTATACTGGTACAGATATGTAGATGACACGGTTGCGGGATTCGAATCTACAGAACACATACTTAACTTTTTCACTCACATTAACTCTATACATCCCAACATTAACTTCACATGTGAACAGGAAGAAAGCAATCAAATGTCATTTCTTAACCTCAAAATTATAAGAACCGACACACAATTCAAAACAGAAATCCACCGAAAAATCACCCATACTGGACTATACATTCCTTGGGACTCAGCACATGAAACAAAACAAAAACTCAACATACTAAGAAACCAGATAAACACAGCCATAAAACTATGCTCACCAGATAAAATTAACGATGAATTAGATAAAATAAAACAATACTTCATCAACATCAATAAGTTTCCTCCACAAACCGTAGAAAACATTATACGCACACACCTAGACAGAAAGCAAAATCAACCAACAAAAGTAAATATATCTCCCGAATCAAAAATCACGAAACCATATACTGCTGTATACCATATATTCCTGACATCAGCAAACAAATAACCAACATTTGGCAAAAACTAGTAACAAAATATAACATTCCAGTTAACACTAAATTTATTCAAAAACCAGGCACAAAACTAAGGTCTATACTATGTAAGAACTACACTGACAAACACCACACCAACATTATTTATAAAATACAATGTGATAACTGCCACGACTTCTATATAGGAGAAACAAGTAGAAAAATGGAACCCAGATTCAAAGAACATAAAAAGTCACCTTCACACGTTTTCGAACACTGCAAGTCAAATGGACACAACATAACCATAGAAAACACTAAAATACTAAATAAAGAAACAAACATAAACAAACGAAAAATTAAAGAAGCCTTACTTATACAACAACTTAAACCCAAAATAAACCAATATAAAGGAACACCATTATACCTATATTAATATTATAGATAAAATTATATATTCAAACATCAAACCGCGCCCTCTACATTGCGACACTCAGTTATACAACCCCTTCCAAACATGTGGTCAGCTTCCGGCCAGTTACCTCTTTCTTTGTGAACCTGACGATGACCGAAGAAGGTCGAAACGTTGTTCGCTCTTCTATTTGAAGTGTTTTCTGAGCCCAAAAGAGCCGTTTTTTGCATATAAAAAGTGATATTTCCTATCTTAATTTTAAATGGCACGCATATTTACGTACAGAAAAATGCCAAACGTGCATTTCAGAGATTAGAGTTACAGCACACGCAAGCAATGGTCATCTGTCAAACCAAAGAACTTTGTAGCTAGTTATGTGATTAATACATTGTATTTGTCCTTGATCTACATATTTCTGAGAAACAGGATAATTTTTCAGCAATTACACTTCACGTATTCTTAAATTATACTAAATACATCCTTGTACAGATACTGTCACGTCAGATAAATTTTATGGGTTGAGGACTTTAAAATGCAGTGGACCGAACCTCCTTCATGAAAAACGTACGAAAACCAGATGCCATTTTTTCTACAGAAAAGGAATCCAATATTTCACGGCTTGTGTGTTTAGAGGTAGAAAGAGTAAACAGTTTCTTAAAACAGCAAAAGCTACTGGACACGGCACTAAAAGCGTGCTCATAAATAAACATGAATTCTAAATATATCGTTACATAATGCATACTTTAACTGATAGTTAAATTGTAGGGTACAAAGTTTAGCACGAGATATCTATGTAAAAATAAAAAGGTTAAAAGACTGGACTTCTACAGCTGTTTGAAAACTAATTGTACGACTAGCTAAAGCAAACGTACTACTAGTTGAACCAAACATTATTGTATACACAAACATATCCTGCTAAGGACACTCTGTATAATTTGTAGTTGGTAGTTAAAGGGATGACTTTTAAATGCAGAAATTCAAACTTGATTCAGGTAAGGTATATTCTCTTTAGATTCAGCATGACAATCCGGATTACTCACCTGGATAACTACTGGTTAATACCAGATACTGACGGTGTCACGCAGGTGCAGAAATATATGTCGTACACACAGAGCATCATCAATGTAGTTTCTGAAACTATATATAGCACATGGAATAAACGATAACAAGACCAACTTTCATCCTTGGAAATGTAAATGACGCTGCAACAAACAATGATGACACTACTGAAAAACCGACGAATGATAGAAGGTGAAATGAGAGGGCTTAGTGTTCACAATACACAAAATATTACAATTATATATATACACATATTTATATAAATGTGCGTGCGTGCGTGCGTGTGTAATTGTTATAGCAAAGTCACACCACCGAGGGAAATCGAATCCCTAATTTTTAGAGTTGATATTCTGAAAATTAACCGCTGTTCATCCAGAGAACGTGATATATGGAGGGACAGAATATATATATTTATAAAAGTAAACCAAAGAGTGGACCAAGATTCACATGTTTACTAAAAGATTATATAGAACAGTTAATAATTCATTTATAAATACGAATAGACGTGGTTTAACGCCATCAACACACTATTAAACATTCTCAATAAGTACTTTAAGTATTACATATATTTTGTAAATGTTAGAGTCACCCCTAATAGCAATTTAATTCTAATACTTTCAAGGCATAAGAGTGTATTAATTTTCTTAATCTTTGTGAATTATTTTCCATTGTAACTTCTAAAAAACTTAGGCTTAAAATGCAGATTTAAAATTAAAAAAAAAAAGTTAGAGCAATACTATACTCAAAGTTTGAAGGGCAGTTTTGAGAATATTCAAAGACATAGGTTATTACAACCAGCACATTATCAAATTATTTGCTACCATTTATACCCTCAAATAGTATACATAAAATAATTACAATAATATTTGTCCTTTGAGTTTTAACAAGTGAAATATAATATCTACTTCTAGCATTCGAAAAAAAACCAGTTTTAAATCATGCATAAGATGTAAAAATCAAATTCAACAATAGCATCGATACTAAAAATCACTAGTCTCATTAATACATAAACAATGAAGAAAATACCATCGTGATGATATGTTATACAACCTATCAATCAATAAATACAGCTAAAATCTGCGCGGTGGACAACGTGAAACTTAGTTAACAACAATAAAAAATTCAATAACATATGTACATATGAAAGGTACCACAAAAAAGAAAATTTCATATGCTCTATAAGGAATTAGATAAAAAATATCAGTAAAACCGCCAGTGTTGTCTCGAATAAGAATTAGTCATAAAATCACGTGAGCTTTAATACATGTGTTGTTTTTACACAAGGAATAGAGGCATGAAACGTTGTAAAATGTATACCTAGCGATTGTTGTTGTTTTGTGTTTTTTAGCGTTTCAGACGTGCTCCATTACTGTACCTACCTCTCAAGGGCTGAGATCTCTCGACAATATAATGTGTTACTATACAGTTTCAATACATCTCACATTCAATGTGGCCTTACATGCAATAAATTCTTGCACAGAACACGAACGTGGGTAGAAAGAGAATTTCAAGAGGTGCAATTTGAGATATTTTTCATGTTTCTCTATTTTAACTGATGTCAGAAGTTTCTGTACTTGTTTCATAAGAACATTTATTTTATTAAACCATCATTTCTTTATGGTAACTAAAGAGCCAAAACCAGAACCATATAAAAATGTTTTTTTTCTTGGCTATGTTGATAACTGTTATCTATGAGATCTCATTCATTCTTTCTGTCTCACTTTCCCCAGTTGTTCAATAATACGTCTGCAGTTTCGGTACCTCTGGTGGTAAAAATACAAACAAACAATCTTTCTCAACAAAAAACGAGATTTTGTTTGAATTATTTCGCTATAGCTGGCTGTGAAGAAACAACGTTTAAAATTATTTTACTATGTGTAAGTTTGAAATAAAGTTCATGTTTTTAAGACACCACAGACGTTATTCGGATTATCACTTATCTAGTTAATATTGGAATAAAGATAACCGGTTTGTTTTTGAATTTCGAGCAAAGCTGCTAGAGTGTTATCTGCGCTAGCTGTTTCTAATTTCGAAGTGATAGACTAGAGGAAAGACAGCTAGACAACACCATCTATCATTAACTTTTGGGTTACTCTTTCACCAGAGAATATAGGACTGACCGTCACGTAATTACGCTCCCAAGACTGAAAGGGTGAACATATTCGAAGACAGGAATTCCAACCTGCCACTTGCAGAATGCGGATCAAACGCATTAATCAGCAGGCTATGCTTAAGCCTGATGGAGGTAATTCGTAAAAGTAAAGAAACCCTCTGACTCTTGTGTCCAAACATGAAATGCCATTCACTTTGGGATTTGAATACCCGTTAAACTAAAAACTCGTGATTCCAACTTTAAAAAAATGTGACTCAACTGTTTCGTAACAGCTGCAATTTCTTTCATCATAACGCAGTTACTGTCTTTAGATTTTATGGTGGCGTTTTCTTTATTTTAGTAAGATGGAAAGGAATTAAAACACATTATTACTCTACTGTCTAATAATACACATGTATTATTTGTTTACAGCTCCGTTTTCTTTGGTTATCACCAAAGAATAACCAGGTAGCAAATTCTGCTGCTTACACGTCTACTCTTAAACAGAAAGTGGAATCGACTGTTACTTATTCACAGTAAAAAAGCACAGAACAATGGCATGTCATATACGTTTTTTATTTGTAAGTTCCGATAACTTAACCACAAGACTACACCTGGCTAGCCATGGTTGGCTTAGAAAACTACATAATTCGAAGCAAAATAATTTTGATATCAGGTTTGCTATTGTACTTGCTCAGTTAAGTTTTGATCAGGTTTACTTTTTTCGAAAGGGAGTCGAAAACCGCCTGAAAGGTTCACCTATTTTAAGCACTCTTCTTAGTATACAGTATTATGTTGTCTGTCCATTACTCAGTTGACATTAAAATGATATCATATTAGAGACGCTTAAAGTTGTCACGCTTATTCTCGTGACATGAGTAAAACGTGTGAATGCTATGAATCACGTAAAGAATTATGCATTTTGTAGGTTGCAACACAGCATGATATATGAACTTCAAAAGAAATAAATAAAAATATTAGTTATTCTTACTATTAGTTTTATTTGCTTTTGAAACAGAACGCCTTCGGGGTTCCTACAGAAGTATATCTAGTATCACATTTTGTCTAGCAGCCATATATAGAATGCCTTACTTAAGAAGGAAGAGCTGTTTTATATGATGCCTTGTTTTCGTCCCTCATGTTAAAACAACTAACTAATTTTTGTGAAACAACGGTGTCAGTAAATTTCCTTTACAGTTGTGCGAAAGTTATATTGTACTTGCATTTTATGTCTTATCATGCCTCACCTTATGATTTTAATAACTTGTAAGTCAGATTTAGTTCAATCAAAAATATTTTCAAATATAAAGTGGAAATTATTTCATTAAAGAACAACAACTTAAAAATATATTTAGTTAATATGTATGTATGTATGTGTTTTATTATAGTTAAGCCACAGCGAGCTATCTACTGAGTTCACTGAAGGAAATCGAGTTCATGATTTTAGCATTGTAAGTCCTCAGACTTACCACTCTACCAGCATTTAGTTATTGATGATCATTCTAAACTGATGAAATTGACGTGAGCTTTCGCATAGAGTTATTGGTTAACAGACATTTTATGAGACTTGGTTAACGTCTTTAAGTTTTACTTATAACTTATCTGCAAGTTAATTTCTGAGCTCCCCTCCAAATAAAATAAATAACGTGATAATTTTTCTTACTATGATATAAAGTTTCAGTGTATCATACCAAGTAAGCTTCTCTAACAGTGAGAATAAAAAAAGGGTTTGTTTCCTTGTTTCAACTTAAGTACAAAGCTACACAATGGACTGTCTGTGTCCTGCCCACCACAGGTATTAAAACCCGATTCTTGGTGTTTTAAGTCCGTAGATATACCGCTGTGCCACTGGGAGGGGGAATTATAACAGTGCTATCATTACCCATGTGCTTTTTTTTTTGACCCAAGGAAAAGTAAAAATATTTATTGCTAGTTACAACCGACTAGTTTCGGCAACAGTAACCATTATTAGGTTAAAGTAACAGGTTATCACGTATTCATCTTCAACCGTCAATGGATGAGTTCATTTTTGAAAACAGGAAAAGGAAATAAGGGGAAGAAAGTAAATAGTAGAAGGGGTATTACCGAGGTTAAATAAGTATTCCAATACGACAATACGGTTGTCTCTCTTTATTCACAAGCATCGATTTTTAATTATACAAGTACCCTTTCTTAAGCTACTTTCTGTGTCTGTTTGTATATTTCTTAAGATTTTTAGATTTCTCCAGTCAAACCTATCATCAACAGTTTCAAAACTCTTCATCTACATGTTTTATCTCATACTGACGTTCTTTCAACTTTGTTTTTAACTTCCTTTTTGTTTGTCCTATGTTTATTTTAACTGCAATTACAACTGATTCAACAAGTTATATCTCTTTAATCCTTTTAGGGTCTTTAAGAGTTTTTAAACGCTTGGCGTGCTATTGATATATGCTCTAATGTCACAGAAGTAAACAATGAGAAAACGTATTTAAAAACAGCAGTAGTTCATAAAGGTTACGATCACATAATTATTGACAGGACTTTCCAAGCCCCCCGCTAATACAGTGGTAAGTCTAAGGGTTTATAACACTAAAATAAGGGGTTCGATTCCCCTCGGTGGGCTCAGCAGATAGCCTGCTGTGGCTTTGCTATAAGAAAACACAAACAAACAAACAAGTGAAATACTCTAAATTAGCTCAGTTTAAAATATCTTAAAACAAGTACAGAGTGTGTCTTGTTTTTTTCCGAGGATTTCAATTCTATTGCTAAAGTATTTTTATTAAAGGATTACAAAATAATTTCCACACTTCAGATCAAAGCTGTAAATCATTTACAAGCACTCAAAGATAGAAACACAAATTAAAAATAAGGGTTCGGTTTGCCAAACCAGTTGTAGTTGAATTAAATTGTATATAGGACAAGCAAGAAGGAAGTTAAACACAAGATTGAAAGAACACCAGTATGACATAAGACATAGTAACGCTATGCCCTCTATTGTAGTTGAATATTCTGGAGGTTTAATGACAAGTTTGAGTGGAAAAATCTAAAGGTCTTAACAAACCCACAAACAAACATAGCAAGTAACGCAAGAAAGAGTATTTGTATAATTAAATTTCGATATTTGAGTATAAACACAGGCGGCGGACCAATCATGATGTCCTAATGGATAATTTATCAAGTATTACCCTATTTACGATTTACTTTCTTTCCCTTGCTTCCTTATCTTGTTTTCAAACATGAATACACGCTCAGCTTAGTAACGCCTAAGATGCTAATCCTGATGTTTGTTTGTTTATGGAATTTCGCACAAAACTACTCGAGGGCTATCTGTGCTACCCGTCCCTAATTTAGTAGTGTAACGCTAGATGGAAGGCAGCTAGTCATCACTACCCACCGCCAACTCTTGGGCTACTCTTTTACGAACGAATAGTGGGATTGAACGCACATTATAACGCCCCCACGGCTGAAAGGGCGAGCATATTTAGCGCGACCCTCAGATTACGAGTCGCACGACATAACACGCTTGGCCATGCCGGGTCCCTCATGATTGTTACCAAACTAGTCACTCTCTAGTGGCACAATGGTATGTCTGCGGACTTATACAACGAGAAACCGATAGCCCTTTGTGTATCTTTGTACTTAATAACAAGCGATCAAACTACTCAACTGTAACTAATAGTAAAATTGTCACTTTTCACTGTGACAGCTCTCTCCCAGTGGCCAAGCGATATGTTTGCGGACTTACAACGTTAAAAACAGGGTTTCGATACCCATGGTAGGCAGAGCAATGATATCTTATCGTATAGCTTTTTGCTTAACTACAAACAAACAATCACTGTGGAAGAAAAATACGTTCGTTTTGTGTTTTTTTAGTCTTACTAAAGTTACTAGTTTGTAATCTGTAGGACTTGGTTTCTGTCTAAAGTTCAGAAGTTTCTTATTCATGTGTAGCGATATCAAACGTCCCAGTGCTTATTCTGAATCTTTTGTCAGTAAATAAACGGTAAAAGCATCAAACTGCTCCAGTTTCTCCACACCTTAGTGCAAGTTTAATACATATGCTTTGTTAATAAACACTGATCCTTTAAATCTCACTTGAAGAATCATCTGATAAAGATGAATCTCTGTTATGTTGTCTCAGTCATGTTTATTTGTGTTAGAGCAAAGGCACATTGGGTTGTATGCAATGTTAATTTCAGGGAACTGAACTCGACAGATTTTAACATTGTAAGTATACCACTGTCATGCTGGTGAGCTTTTCTTAACCTCATCTGTCGTTGGTCAATAGCAGAAATTTAAATCGGTAGACATATTCAGCCGTGAAAATGAAGAAGAAACATTTTGTTTTGGGTAAGATCAAAACAATTTTTTTTAATTTACTATTTTTAACCGCATGAGTTTGTAGCGGATTTTGTTTGTCTTGGGTTTAAAAATGCGATTCAATAAACATTAAATTACTTAGTAAATGTAAAAATAGTATGTTATTATAATTTAAATGTTTCAGGGCTCTTACCATATCACTCAATGTGAAACAAATGTTCCAGTTTTTTACTCAGAAAATCTGGTAACCCTAAGGTTCAATGTCATTTCCTGCTTACAGTATGTAACTTGCCATTTTAAAAATAACACTATGAAAGTACTTTATACATTATTTCACAGAGTTCACAATGTCAAACCTTTCTAATCCATTACGATCTGCCTGCTTGTTCTCGAAATTCCTAGAAAGTTCTTGAGCATACAAATCGACAATTTACTACGTGTGTATATAATACTAATGATTGATAGTATTGTTGCTGAGTGAACTTTTGAGAACGTTTACAAGTATTTATAAACCAATGCTTTAAGCAACATGATAGTATTATGATTGTTATCTACACTCAGTGTGCTATAGGTCTCGGAAACTATAATTACGATTAAAGCCTCTTAATCGGAAAACTACAGAAATGGACCAGGAATGTTTACAGATTTCAAATATTAGAAACCGTTTAACTTCAGTGAATTACTTCGGACGTTATTATTTTTAAGAGGACATTAAATATTTTCGTCAGTAAGAAGTGAACTTGTAATCCGAATGAGGCCAAACAAGAACCAAGCTAGCTAGCTTAAGCGAGATGTGTGACAATGTTAACTCATTACTTTCCTCGTCGTTGGTCCGGATCGTTGATAAAATATTCAATTCCAGACCGGATATAAAACTCAGTATTGTTTGTAAGTTCGAACTCTTGTATATAAACTATCATTAGTAATAACTACTAGTAATAACTGTTATTATAAATGATATAATACTTAAATAGTAAAGGAAAAGAAAGTTGTGTGGAGGTTTACAGGGCTGTGTTTACGGGTTTGTATAAACACTGAGATGAACAAGCACAAAAAAGCGTTCAAAAGTATTTATGTTTAGATTTTTGCAGTTTTGATAATGGTGTGTGTGTGTTTTAATGTTTATATATTAAAATATATTTGTGTTAAGAAAGGGGATTGTGTTCAGCAATGTTTTTGGCAAATACCATAAATTAGACACATATTAACATGTAATTAACTTTCAAATTCAAATTGTCAGTTATAGTTACAGTAATACGTAACGTACGTAATATAATAAATCTGCGACTCATCTGAATTAAATTATAATACATAACAAAAGTTGAATAAATGTGCCATTTGTAATATCACTATAGCACAGTAAAGGCATATAATAACCCAGTTGCAAACCTACGTTATGGCAAATATCACTGCATCAATGAAGAAAATATTTAACATTTGTGTTTTCTTTCTCATACAGACGTTTTGTCAGAGCGAGCAGATTTTTATTTTCTAGTGATTTTTGTATATTTTTATGCTCAATATTCAGAATTTAGTAAGAAACAAAACATTTACATAAACTAAATTAACATACTGAGTTTGAATTGCATCATAAAGACAAACAAATGAACATGGATCCTCTATCGATAAAGTATTTGTATTTTCTATTTTATGACAAATCTATTAAGGCTATCCGCCGACACCCTAATTTTAAACTACTAGTCATAGGGAAAGTAACCAGCTAGCAGTACCCAACAACTCATTGCTAAGGGTAGTTGATGGGTAGAATGTGACTTTTCTTACGCATCCACAGCGTAAAGTTCAGGCTTGCTAACTTCGAAATCCAGAATATACCAAAGGGTCAAGCTGCTCCGATACTAAACACAAATAAAAGTTTCCTAATCATAGGATTTAAGTATTTTAAAGCGTGACACTGTAAATCTGTTGCAATTACGTAGCTTTTTGAATTGCATTATTCATCTTGTAAGTCTCTTTCCTTAAATAACATTTCATTTCCTTCCAACATTTATTCAAAAACGACTTTAACTTTTAAATACATATTCTTGAAGTACACAGACTATTAATGAACAAAGAATTCGATAGTTGAAAGTAAGTGGAAATTTTAGGATTTGAGGATTTTCAGCTTTGATAGAACCGAATTAGTTTAAAAATGGCATTATACTATTAGTACTGTTCAAAATAATAGCTTAAATTCAGAGTTTTGAAAGTTAAGTTTTAGCTCCTATATGGAGGAAAGTAAAGTTGTTTGGAGGTTTACAGGGCTGTGTCTACGGGTTTGTATAAACACTGAGATGAACAAGCACAAAAAAAGCGTTCAAAAGTATTTACGTTTAGATTTTTGCAGTTTTGATAATGGTGTGTGTGTGTTTTTCTCTTATAGCAAAGCCACATCGGGCTATCTACTGAGCCCAATGAGGAGAATTAAACTCCTGATTTTAGCGTTATAAATTCGTAGACTTAACGCTGTACTAGCGGGGACATTGACAATGGGGATCTCTAACGATGGATCTACGAGGATTTGAGTTTGTACTCAGAATTGACGATACAGATTTATTCGAAAATATATAACATAGAACCTGCTACTCAAAATACAGGTATGCAAAATACCTTGCGTAAATAATGTTTTCTTTGAATTTTGATGGGTAGTTTATTGCTTGAAAAAAATCTGCAGCTAACGCGTATAGTGTATACTCTGTTCAATATACCCATTATCAAATTCGTCCGCCGGTGGGACAGCGAAAAGTCCTCGGATTTACAATGCTAAAATCAGGGGATCGATTCCCCTCGATTAGCACAGCAGATAGCCCGATGTGGCCTTGATATAAGAAAATACACACACACATCATTAGTAAATTCACGCTCATCTGGGAAAACTCGTCACAATTTACATAGTTCACAATTGCAAACCAAGTTTCCAGATACCTCTTGGGTGGAGTGGCCATCTTGTACTAAGATCAGGTAGATGATTGTTAATATGAAAACGTTTACGTATTTGTTTTTACAGCGCGTCATATTATTTGAATTCACATAAAAACTACATTATAAAAATTATATTCTAGCTCCAACTACTTATAGTGTGGTGTACGTTTTATATTAGCCTGGTTTATACTCTCTTGTGCAAAATTGATTGGCTAATTCTTAGTTTATCACTAATTTTCCGTTTGAATGGGATCGTGAGCGTTAGATGCACTTGGTTTGATGTTCTTACTGAGCTTCCTCCAGACAAAAGTGAGCTACAAATCGTTGATAAATGTTCCTTTACAAGTGCAAGATTGTATAAACTGATATCAGCGCTTCTTTATGTTAGAGCTACAAATACTTTTTTTTTGTCACTGGTGATTCGAATTCTGCCGGTCAATCTGTGAGTGGTACATTAGCAGTTATGTCAGACCACTTTGCAGCATTATTCTACGATTAGTTTAAGCTGTACGTGTTTAGGTTGTCTTGTACGTTGAGTGTAAGAAATTCCCACTAATCTGCACATTAAAACTTGTAGAATTACTGAGAGAATAATTTTAAACTTGTAGTTCTTTAATTATGTTTTGAGAAAAAAATAATTATGTTACAGGACACAAAGGCTAACTCGTCCAAATTTTATAACATAAATATGATTTTGCATTAAAATAAAGCGTCGACTATGTGCTTGAAAGATTCGGGACTCAGGCCCATTCGCGAGGGAATTTTGGGCGTTTCGGTATAAAAGATATCATGGCGTTCTATTCTGATTTTTCAAGAAGCCAACTGGGAATTCGAGGCACAAGCCCCATATGCTAGTATCTGATATTGACCTCTGGTAAAATGATCAAATTTCAAGGTTAAAAATAAATAAAATAAGTATAGACACGTGAAGATTATGTTTTAATTATTTTATTTGTAATTAATTACAGAAGAATAAAAAAAATCAATATAAGTATAGAACAAAGAAGCTGTCAACGGAAAAAGTAGTCTGCATGTATGTTGCAACTGTGATGAAATATTGCAATTTTAAATAACGTATTAATATTCAAATTAGAAGGATTAACGTCTGGAAAAATAAAAATTATCTATGAAGCCAAAAGAATCACAAGTACACTATTGCTAACAACACTGTCGCAAAATGTGTGTATACAACAGCATATTTCCTATAAAATTGCTTGTTTGTTTAGAATTAAGCATAGAGCTACAGAATAGGCTATCTGTGCTCTGCCCACCATGAGTATCGAAACCCGGTTTTAGTGTGTAAGTCCGAAGACATACCACTGTGCTACTAGGGGGGGCTTCCTATAAGAAAACAATGTTCCTAACAATAAAAGTTGTGAAAAAGTGTATCGATTCATCAAATTGCGTTATATATAATCAGAAGTTAAAGTGTAAGCGTGAAAAGGAGTCCATATACAACCTCTAAATTATGACCGAAGGACGTTGAGATGAGTTTGTTTTTACCTTAATGTAAATATATTTTGAAAAGAACGTTTACAGAAATATTAAAATTACGTTCAAAATCTCTAATCTACGAATAATTTGTTTCTACTGCTATTAAAACACTAATGGAATTAATTTACATTTCTAGAGCAAAAGTAAACGAATTCCGTTACAAAGTTGAACTCAGTAGCTCTAGAATAAAACTTCTTTATGACAGTATGAAAAATAAATAGCCTCTTGAATGTTAAATAATGATAAAAAGAAAATTGTTTTGTTTTAAATTCGCGTGATAACTTACTTATCCTTCATGTAATGTTGCCTCAATTCAAGATTTATTTTCATAATATTGTTTTTCATGACGGCATATAATAGAACAAAGAAGCTGTCAACGGAAAAAGTAGTCTGCATGTATGTTGCAACTGTGATGAAATGTTGCAATTTTAAATAACGTATTAATATTCAAATTAGAAGGATTAACGTCTGGAAAAATAAAAATTATCTATGAAGCCAAAAGAATGTTGCTGATTCAAATTAACTAATTATTTAAAGGCTCGTAACCACAACTTTGTTGTATTTAATTTTGTGTGTAAATGACCAAAACAATACAGATGGTTAGAGCGCTCGATTCGTGATCTTAGGGTCCCGGGTTCGAATCTTCAACACACCAAATATGCCTTCCCTTTCAGCTGAGGTAATGTTATAAAGTGATGAGCAGTCCTACTAGTCGTTGATAAAACAGAAACCCAAGAGTTGGCGGTGGGTGGTGATGACTAGCTGCCTTCCTGCCTTTCCACTAGAAAATTATGAGCTGCTAGCAAAGATAGCTTTTGTGTATATTTGCACGAAATTCAGAAATAAATCAAAACAAAATGTACATGTGTATGTGCCTATAAGTAACATAAGTGTGTTATTTCGGGCATGTTACTTATCTGGCTTTAGTAAAAAATGTATACAAGTAAGTGTACTCGGGTCTGTGAATTAGAGGGCTCGTGATTCGAGACTCATTGACACAAAAACGAAGTCAACAGTTAAAACGCACGAGTGAGCTAGACAAATAAGCGTAGCCCAAGAAATGAAGGTCGATGCTGTTGTCCTGCCATTCAGAAGAAGGAGCACCTGCGCATAGATATCACTGGTAAAACATTAGCGACAATTAAAAAACCAAAAATCACTTTCGATTGAATAAGTTCATATAAATTAGCCTGAAAACATACTTAACGTATTTCACTTAACACTTACGTTAATTTATTTTACAATTACGTTTTATTGTATTTTACACTTTCAGCAGGTCTAAGTAAAACATAATTCCTTAAATATAATTCTGAAAGAAAACCTGCTTTATTAAGAAAAAGTGTTTCTTTTGTTGTAAATTTAGAAAGTAATATAGATACAAATAATTTTATCGTATTAGTGTATTCATACACCATTTTTAATATTTAACGAAAAAATAAAGTTTTTCTTGTTTAACAAACACAAGTTAAATCTTGTATGAAATGACAATTTATTAAATACTATTTTAAAACTATAAACTTTGTTTAATGTTTCAATCTGCATATCTTTATTATTTTATCCATTTATTCAAGTCACTGGATGCCAAAGCGGTAAACTTGAAAGTTTTTAACGGTAAAATACGACCCTCTTTTCCCCTTGGGGCCCGGTATGACCAGGTGGTTAAGGCATTCGATTCGTAATCTGCATCACACCAAACATGTTCGTCTTTTCAGCCGTGGAGGTATTATAATGTTACGGTCAATCCCACTATTCGTTGCTGAAAGAGTAGCCCAAGAGTTCGCGGTGGGTGATGATGATTAGTTTCCTTTCCTTTAGTTTTAAATTCTAAATTATGGATGGCTGGCGCAGATAACCCTCGTGTAGCTTTGCACGAAAGTCAAAATAAACCAAACAAACTCTTCCGCCTAGTGGCTGTTGCTCAGATAGCCATTTGCACAGCTTGACGTTTAAAAATAAAACAAACTACTAATCAAAAACACTCGTAAGATTGATCGGAAAATAACATATTTAGTACATTTGTTAGAAGTACTGAATGAAAAAAATTTCCTCTTCATCTTGTTTTTTCTTCATAGTCAATGGTTATATCATTCTTATAAATATCTTCCATTGGGTTTAAGTAATGGTAGAATCGTTTTTCTTACAGATGTCATTGCGTGATATAGAATTTCGTTTTTTTCTTTTCATTAAAATGGAAAATGTGGTTGCTTGGATGGTGCAAGAAAGTATAATTCGAATGCTGACCAAATCTCCGAGAGATTTCGATGTAAATGTTCTCATAAATGTTTCAGTAACCGAAAAAAACAAGGACTTGCCACAACAAGTTGTAGCTTTATTACGACAGATATGCATGTAATGTTTACATGTTAATAGCGATTAATGAATTACTTTGTTTTAGCTTTTTAACTTGTGAGGTAAGGCTGCTAAAACTAATGACAAAAACCTTTAGTGGCTAAAATATTGAGCTAGCTTATCATTCTTAATCCAGTATATATGCGCTTTAATTAAAGAAAAAGGGTTAAAATAACACTACATTAATTTTCTAATTGAACCCAATAATATTATGAGTTTCATGAGCTAAACTTTGAGAGTGGTACAAGAAAACTATGTGTCATTTAAAAACGTATAAGAATATGCATATATATACTATCAGAAATATATTACCAAATATTCTTCTTGCCTTAAATGTCTGACTCTACTTACCTCAAATCTTCTAGCTCATAAAACATGTCTTTTGAAGCGTCATGAATGTAGATCCTAACGTGTGGGGAATCAAGATATTCCATAGTTAGTTGTTTAGAGAATGATCGAACAAATAAAGCCTTGATTGTATCCAACGTTGTCAGCTCATTAGGAAGAAGAGAACGTTTGGTTTCTTTCTGATATTGAAGAAACACCACTCCTACAAAAGAAACAAATATTTATTTAATTTTCCAAAGTTATCATTAGGCTTTCTACCTTTACATTGTTCTTTAAGGGGAAAAAAGAAAAAAATATAAAAATCACTTACAGATTTTCAGAGAAATTTGGTTTTCTTGGTTTCTAGTTTCAAGCATTTGCAGAATATTATGAAAAACAACACATATATTTATTAGCTATTTTTAAAAGCATTCCTTGCAAAACTTCTTTTTATATCATCTGAAAGACATTTATCCATCCTTATTACGCATTGTCCGCTTACTGTGTACAAAAAT
Source organism: Carcinoscorpius rotundicauda (assembly GCA_011833715.1). NCBI lineage: Eukaryota > Metazoa > Arthropoda > Merostomata > Xiphosura > Limulidae > Carcinoscorpius > Carcinoscorpius rotundicauda. The sequence goes on along the minus strand of CM022395.1, from coordinate 37,579,102 downwards.
CTTTCTAAATGCATACACAACCGTTTAAATGCTACAATGCTGTAACAAGTCTACTAAAACATTTCTTGATTATTCTTTATGATGAGAAACATCTAATATTGTGGTAAAGAAATTATTGGAATATGTTAAAGTTATCTGAAAAAAAACATTTTGTTTTTTACAAATTATATATGTATATATGTATATATAAATTATTAAATTAAATAATTACATTCAAATGAAGCCAAATAAGTAAACAAGATCATGAGAAAGGACGGCGTTAAAAACAGCAAATCCCAATCTCTGATTAATTATATTATAAGGAAAATAAGAACTATAATTTGGAGGTAAGTAAGATAAAACTTACCTCTTGAAGTTATCATTCCCAGAAGCCCCCCAGTGGTTCAGCGGTATATCTGCGGACTTGCACGCTAAAATCCGGGTTTCGATACCCGTGGTGGGCAGAGCACAGATAGCCCATTGTGTAGCTTTGTGCTTAATTCAAAACAACAACAACAACAAATCCCCCCAGTTCGGTAGTGGAGCTAATTAACAATTAGTAATACAAAGTGACAATTCACTGTGACTGTCGTGATTTTATATGCGGCTTAAGGCGTACATCCGCATAAAGTAGTGCCAAGTTTTTAAATTACCTTATTTTTAACTAAAAAAAATATTTAATGTCGTGTTAATTAGTGTTTCTACCATACTGAGGGCAGGAATGTTAACTTCAAGAAATAAGTTTTATCTTACTTAGCCCCAAACGGTAGTACCTTATTTTCCTTATTTTTTATTTTATTTTATTTATTTATTTTTCATCTGTTTACATTTATATTGTTATTATTGTTATTTTAACTTGGGAGAGCAGTTACCTTCCACAACTGTCTGCAGCCAGTGAAGGGTGACATAGATATGAGACGTTGTGGGCTTAAGCATTCACATCTCGCTCTCCTACTTTCTAAATTTAAAATCTATTTATGTGAGACTACAAATTGGAGGTTAAGACTGATAGACGGTGTATCCCCACCAAAATGTGGGTCTTACTTCAGTATTAACCTCCAAAACCTAGTACGAGTATACTATTTATAATCCTACGTTGTAGCTTGTAACCTAGAATCTTTTTGAAAATATGCAGAGTATTTTTGTTTAAGTTTAATATGTCTTGTTTTTGGCTTAAAATTCATGGTTTTATATATATATATATATATATATATATGCATAAACGTTCAACTTGTTTGATTTCTATAAACTTATAATTTTGAGTATTTCACATTTATGTCTCTGAAACGATTAAGTAACTAACACAAAACACAAGCCTACGCCTCATTCTGACTCCAACGTTTTATCCTGACTTATTGATCACGGTTCAAATGTTCACTACAACAGAGTTGAAGACATAAAACAAAATGAATGAAGTGTGATCTTAACTTCGGAATTGCTACATCAAATTTAGTGAGAATTTTCGACTAATTTTTTGACGTAACCTAATCAGTCCTAAGAATTTTACTGCTCCCTTTTCGGAATTATAAAGCGAAATAAATGTGTATCTCGTTCAACCATATTGTAATTTTTAAATAATTCGTTTTAAGTATTTGGTAATAACTTTCTAGCCAAATTTCAAGTTTTTTGATGCTGTGATATTCAGAATATGATGAAAATCATGCAGAGAATGTTGGGATCTATTCTGGCGTAACCATAAAGTTTAATTATACTCATAGAAGAATATTAAAATTGCATGCTACTTCTAGGTAAAGTTTCAGAATTCATATGATCGCTTACTTATTTTCTTTCCAACTAACGACATATAACCATTAGAACGCGCTATCTTTTTCAACCATGAAATATAAATTTATACCAGAAATATCCGGTATAACATCAACAGTGTTTTTGTTTTCTCATGATAGCCTGAGTTATTAAAATTACACGCCGTTGAAAGTTTCCAATCTGTTCACGATACAGTATGTAATAATATTAAAAACAAAACAAATATTTATGGAAGCACTTATTTTCGCTTGCAGATTGTAAAATTTGTTTATTTTAGAATTTACGCACTGAATAACAGAAAGGGTTACCTAGTTATCTCTAATGTTGCAGGGTAGAGAGAAGACAGTTAGTCGATAGTATCCACAACTAATTTTCAGGCTGTTCTTGTCTAATCGAATAATTTGATTTCACCATCACTTTTATATATACAAGGCCTGGCATGGCCGAGCGCGTTAAGGCGTGCATTCGTAATCCGAGGGTCGCGGGTTCGCGCCCACGTCGCGCTAAACATGCTTGCCCTCCCAGCCGTGGGGGTGTATAATGTGACGGTCAATCCCACTATTCGTTGGTAAAAGAGTAGCCCAAGAGTTGGCGGTGGGTGGTGATGACTAGGTGCCTTCCCTCTAGTCTTACACTGCAAAATTAGGGACGGCTAGCATAGATAGCCCTCGAATAGCTTTGTGCGAAATTCCAAAAAACAAACAAACTTTATATATACAACGCATCCATTGTCCTCAAGTGTAGAGAACGTTCTCACAACGACAGGCCGCGTACCACAAATCGAACAATATGTATTTTGATGTAAGGTTTAGATAAAACCTTTCTACTTCATATATGTATAATATTTTTATTGTTCTGCAAGCCTGAGGAAGCCGTAAAGGCGAAAAATAGGTTAAAAGTTTTTTCTTTAGCTTTTTATCAAAATGTGTAAATTCTTCCAGTATGCATTACAAATTTTGAAAGACAAATTATTTCCAGCAGTTGTAAAATATATAGTCCAGGCACGCTAAGCCATTTGACTATGTCTGGTTCACACAATTCATAGCTATGCTGCGTAGATGGTTTCCTCGTGAGAAGCTTTTCTAGGTGTTGCGAAACTACTAAAACTAACATATAAAACTAGTGTACTTCTACTTACAAAACACATCTATTGTACATAAAACAATTTCTCTCTCACGTGTTCCACCTCCTTCAGTTTCATCTCACCTTTCAATTGTCAAAAAACTTGAAAGACAGAAAAATCGCAAAATATTCGGCATAGACTTGCTAAAAAGTTTCAAGTATAGATTGCAAGAGAGAGAGTTCATATTTGTATTTTGCATTTACAGTAAAGTTTCTAATGCTATCTGCTGCTGCTCATTTTGAACTGTTGACCAGAGGGAAGGCAATCAGTCAGCAGTACCCTGCTACCCATCACCCACGCTAAGAAATTAGCTGTCACTCTTATTACGCACCAAAAACTTATCAAACTACAGGCTTTTACTAATTGATCGTAGGGAAGGTTCAAAAAGACAGAAACAAGAAACCTGAACCTAAGATACAAAGTAGCAAAAAACATTGACAAAATATTCTAACCTGTCACAGAAAGGTTTTATCCAATATCTCCAAAATGAGTTCAGCATAAAAAAGGACGAAATTTTTGTAAAGGCATTTTAATGTGAAAAGAAGCCGACATTAAAGAGATCCCCTCGCATATTGTCCTTCATATTTCTTGGCCGAAAATTAGAAAAATTGAGCATGTAAGTTTTTATCAACGGTGAAACATGACATACAGACCGCAAGGCGTTTAGATTAACATTAAGACAATATTTATTCTCGTATACAAACATCGGAAAAATATTCTCTCCAAGGAATGAATATAACCGTTTTTATTTTAGCATAGTTTGTATTTTTTTGTTCACTTTAGAACAAAGTCACATCGAGTTTGCTGCTGTGTCCATCACGGGGAATCGAAACCCGGATTTTAGCCCTATAAGTATGTCGACTTATTGCTGTCTCTTCTGAAGATAACAGTTTGTAATTATTACAGAGCATTCAAAGTAGCTGTCCCTGTTATCAGTATTTTTTTATTATTTTGTATTGGGTATAAACATATTTGTATAATAAAAGAAAGTTAATATTATGAAGACAAGTAAGTATCGATATCTGAGTAAACTTCTAGCTATAGTAATATAGGAAGGTTCAACGGCCACAAAAGGTATTGAAACGAGAATGTTAAAACTACAAAATCTGAGTTACATACACATATATATTTATCCCTACTTTGGTAAATCACTATAATTAAGTTAAATTGCGAATTTAAGTTCCACAATGCTTCAACTTTAACTGATGTTCCATGTTAAAATTCCATTTCAGACGTTCAGAAAATTTCATCAACTGTACCGTTAGTAACCATGTTTTATTACAATAACTTTTCCTTTTTATTTTCCGTTCCGGTTTTGTGATAATCAACAAAAATCTGATTTTTATGAAAGTTATTTTATTAAAAAAAAAGAAACAGTTTTTATTTTATTTAAATAATTTGTGTATTATTTGGTGTCCTAGTTATACTTTATTTACAACTTTTTATGGTTTATCAATTTTATGCAGCATATTATCATTAATGTACATTGATTTTTAGAATATTTTTACTGGGATTCAGGTTTTTTATACAAAAATATATATTAATTTTGTTAAAAACTATTTATTCGACGTATTATACACTGTATTTAATTAGGATAACTGCAGAACAATGCTAATAAAGCTGCGAAAATGCTAATAGCCTAACGAAACCAAAACATTAATAAATAGACATTTCGAGCCTTTGATACTTTCAATATTTACATAAATATATACCAGCGTAAAGTTTCTGGAGTTGAAAATTTGCTATTTACACTATGTATTATCGGAGTGCCCTACATAATTATATGATGGATAAGACCTGTATTACTGAAATACTCTACATAATTACATGATAAACAGAATCTGTATAACAGCAGGATCCCATTTAAGTTATCATCTTGTTAAAAAGCTTTTGCTTGTTATATTATAGACACTTCCAACTAAGCTCCTAAACTGTTGTTATAATGAGCTTAAGTGAATTTTAGGAAATGCTAATCACCTAATCCTATATGAAAGCATAATCGAACAAATTATAGATGAAACTAATTATTTATTACTAAATGATTTACAACACTTTAATTAGTTTGAGAAATTTTATTCAAGGAACTGGTAAAATATTTGGGTAAATTAAGTACTATGTTTATTTGTTATAATGATATACAGATGGTTAATCGAACTTTATGTGAACAATTTTCATATGCTAATGTACTGTCGTATCGTTGCAGTTGTGAGTCGTGGCCTTAAGGACCACATGCGTGTCATCTAAACGTTTGTTTTGTGGTGAACTATCAACCATTACACAATAATAACCTTAAAACTTCTAAAAAAAATATGACGCGGCTACTTTTCTGTAATAATAATCGTATAGTAAAACTGTTAATCGAACACAATACTTCTATGAAGAGGGTCTTCAGCGTTATCTACGAAAGCAGAAACATTCGCCTAACAGTGATGTCGAGAAACCCACTTGTAGAGAAATAAATATGCAAAAACGGCTTATTTGGGTTGAGAAAATATTTTATATAGAGCGAACAACGTTTCGACTTTCTTCGGTCACCGTCAGCCTCCAGAACAAGTATGTAATGCGAAAACACTATTTCAATAATCAAGCAAAAGGATGGATAGCAAGCCCGCAATGAAACAAACGTTTTAATTAGCAAAACAGGTAACATTCAAAATCTTTAGATTATGTTACTATACAAATGGAATTCATTAAATATTTTAACTCTAGCTTACATATTAATTAAAAACTATGTCACAAACAGAGGTTCGGCATGGCCTGGTGATTAGGGCGCTCAACTCGTAATCTGAGTGTCACGGGTTCGATTCTCCTTCGCACCAAACATGCTAGACTTTTAATAAACCTGACGATTACCGAAGAAGGTCAAAACGTTGTTCGCTCTATGTAAAATATTTTCTCAACCCAAACAAGCCGTTTTTGCATATATATTCGCCCAATAGGATGTTTTCAGCAATAACCTACTCTCTAACCATAACGTATGTTAATCTAAAACAAAGTAAAGACTATCATTACGAAAGATGGTCTTCTGACCCTAATGAAAACCACTGTGATAAGTCTTGACATATATCTTGGTACAGTAAGCAAGGTAATTGTTTGGTTTATTTAAATTTCCCTCAAAGCTACACGAGGGCTATCTGCGCTAGCCGTCCCTAATTTAGTGGTGGACGATAAAGGGAAGGCAACTAGCCATCACCATCTACCACCACTCTTGGGCTACTCTTTTACCAAAGAATATTAGGATTGATCGTTACATTATAACTCCCCACGGTTGAAAGGGCGAGCACGTTTGGTGTGAAGGGAATACAAATTCGCAACCTTCAGATTACGAATCAAGCGCCATAACAATCTGATCATGAAACAAGATAGCAAACAGGGATTTGAAACTGATGACAACTCAAAGCAAAAGATATTTTCTTGTCACTTCTTTGAATCAATAAAGTTTTCATAAGAAAGAAAAGAGGCTAGAAATGTAATCATAGCATTTTCACTCTACAAAATATCTCTAAAGTCTCCTGATAGATCTTTAATGATATTTTGTGCGTTTAGTATGCTTGAACGCAGTCCACGTAGACTAGAAAGTCTGTGAAGAGTTAATATAGATATGTGGTTCAAAAATAAACCTCACCGTTCTTTGCATAAATGTCTTATAAATGAAACTGCAAGTCAAGTAACAGTGCGTTATCGTGGCCAGCTATCACACTGACCACTAAGTAATTAATAAGTAAAAGACTTGAAATGTCAATTTTATAAAATATCACTGATGTTAATAAAGAGTGATAACACATTTATCATGAAAAATATACTAGTTATTATTTTTGTTTATAAAAGAAAAATCTATTCCAAGACAGTGCTTGTAAGTGATTTCTGAAAATTAAAATACATTATAATAAAACAGAAGTAACTATATTAGACAAAAGAAAATGTTTTATACAGAACTTTCGTTTTTTGAAGGCATCGAGAGACTTACATAACGTACCATTTCTTTGAGTGCTGCAACTGAGTGTTGAATAATTACGTAATTCTTGGTCAAATGTGATAACGTAATATTTTAGCATAAGTCGTTATTGTATTAAAGTACTGATACCTGAGGCATAGCATCATAACACACTTGCTTAAAGTTTTTCAAAGTAAAAATATCATGCGCTTTGTAATGTATATTTTGTAGTTAGGTCACAGAAAGTGTCCAAGTTCTATATCTTATTATTACCATTTTTTTCTACAATAATAAGAGCAAAATTATGTATTCTATTTATGTGATATTGTGAACTTCACCCTGGAATTACTGATGTGTCAACATAGACCTCATCAACTTTTCACACGCATTAAAAAAATCTACTCATGTACCAAATTGTTAAAGGGACTTTGATAACATATGAGACACATAATAATATCATAAATATCGCAGGTAATCTAACTAATTTCTGTTGGAGTCCCCAGTTTATTGTGCATAGTAAATGAGTTATTTCACACAGTTCCTTACAAAGAGTACTTAACAGGTAAAAAACAAATTACTCAATACTTTTACCCAGTTGGTAGTGAATGGTATAAAAACAAATTGGTAATTTGATGGTTAAACATTTTTAGAGAAGTATACTCTGTGTTTTACTTATTAACACTAAAACGTTTGCATATTTATGGCACAGATTTGTTTTGTTCTTTTTTGTTCTGAATTTTGCGCAAAGCTACACGAGGGCTGTCTTCGCTATCCGTCCCTAAATTAGCAGTATAAGACTATAGGGAAGGTAGCTAGTCATCATTACCCACCGCCAACTCTTGGGCTACTCTTTTACCAATGAACAGTGGGACTGACCTTCCTCTAGTCTTACACTGCTAAATTAGGAACGGCTGGCGCAGATAGCTCTCGTGTAGCTTTGCGTGAAATTCAAAAACAAACAAACCATTATAAGCTATAAACCCATAGGTGTAACTGAGGCGCTATTCATAACAGTTATTGGAAAGACAAGTTGTACAATATATGACACTAAGGTTTCTTATAAAAGCAATACACATACAATTTCAACTTATCGTTTCATTGATGACATACTTAAAACTTTTGTTAATATTTTAGGTGCTGTAGCCAAGCCAGCTTGACGAGTTTTGACAATAGTTGTTCATAATTTATTATAAAAATTTGCATTACGAATCATTTTGACATTGTCCATTCTTTTATCCTGTTACTATAAAGGTTAATAGCCTTGTTTCTTTTGTCGTAATACTGTTACAATGTGATGATTTACACACCCAGGTTAAGTCTTAACTGATTTTTTCACCTTAATAGGAATACATGTGGAATATCACGACACGGCCTTTTCCTGTTTCACGATTGTAAAGGTATGTACAACGAGAAAGTTTGTATTTAAAAAATATATATATATCAGTAGTTTTGAATAAAAGAAAATCAAGATTACACCAGGAAAAACAAAAACGGACTGCTCCACTGCAAAATACTTCTGTAAACTGAAAATATAAAAAAAGAAATAACATTAGTTCTTTGCAGTTAAAGTGGAAGCTACGAACAAGAAAATCACAATGATTAAGTTTAATAAAAGTAACATTTTGAAACTTTTCCCACAGCACATAGTTGAACAGAAGACAGGCTATTTGAAGTTCAAAAAGAAGTACCTGACGTGTGACAAATAGAAACACATAATGAAGTTGGACAACGTACACGTCTACTTAAATGTCTGCTGAAGACGCATGTGACATTGAGGAGATAATACAGAGTATGTCACAAAAGATGTTTTTTCATGCTACAGTTTTAAAGACTAATTAAACCATCGGAAAAACGAACATAAAATGCCAAGATGAACACACCATTATAGTGTAAGTGAATATAATTTATGTTCCACTTGAATATCAATAAGGCATGGCTATATCAAGACAAATTCCCTGGATACATATCAAAATCCATATGTTATTTTCTCTGCAAAAACCAAGTGCAAACAGGAATTTATGCAAAACCATTTGCATACATCACCCAAACATTTTGTGTTCTTCGGTTGCTCAAAAGGTCCTAAAAATCCTCGTCCACACACAGTTGCTAAATTCAGGTGGACATGTAATTATGTTGGCAAAATAGGCCTCAGAATATTGCGCAGAAGCATCCTAGAGTAACAAGTATTGTGCACCGTAACGGTTCATGACCAACACCATGAAATAGAGCGCGACTGGTGGTGAAAGAAAGAGTTGTAAGGACTAGAATACTGTATTATTACCATGGTTCAACAACACTGCTACTGTTAACTCATACCGAAGTAAATCTCGAGTATAAGAACGATTAACAACGAATGGTGATATTTATACTTGCTACCGTAAAAGGAAAAGTGTTAGATTCACACACTATACACTTTTTAAAATTACATGTTTTTATTCAAACGTATAACCTATTTATTATTTAGTTTATCCGTTCAAAATAGTCTCCAGAACAAGTATGTACACGCAAACACACTATTTCAATAATCAAACAAAAGGATGGATAGCAAGCCCACAATAAAACAAACACTTTAATTAGCAAAACAGATAACATTCAAAATTTTGAGTTTATGTTACTATACAAATGGAATTCATTAAATATTTTAACTCAAGCTTACATATTAAATATAAACTATGTCACAAACAGAGGTTCAGCATGGCCAGGTGGTTAGGGCGCTCAACTCGTAATCTGAGTGTCACGGGTTCGATTCTCCTTCGCACCAAACATGCTAGACTTTCAGTCGTGGGGGCGTTTATAATGTAACGTGTAATCCCGCTTTTCATTGGTAAAAGAGTAGCCCAAGTATTGGCGGTGGGTGGTGATGACTATTTGCCTTCCCTCTAGTCTTACATTGCTAAATTAGGGACGGTTAGCGCAGATAGCATTCGTGCAGCTTTGCGCGTAATGTAAAAACAAACACAAAAAAGAAAATCGCCTGAATCCACATTGTAAGAAATATATTTATGCGAGATAAAAGTACAAGAAAAGAACGAAAAACAGAAGAGTTCACCATGTGATGAATGAGATGAACATTATTCGATAAACACTTTGTTGTTTTTGAATTAAGCACAAAGCTACACAATGGGCTATCTATGCTCTGCCCACCACGGGTATCGAAACCCGAATTTTAGCGTGTAAGTCCGCAGACATACCGCTGAGCCACTGGGGGGCCCGATAAACACAGCATGTTCTTTGTAATAAATACGAAGCACCTTCAATGAGGTGTCCACACCACACGCTATTCTTCTGTCCAGTAAGTGATTTTTCATAGTTGGTAAATGAAGAAAAACTCGTGAAAAGATGAAAGAAATATATCGTATTATAAAAAACCCACCACCAACAACAAACATACATAAAATTTAGCTTATTTTTAATTGAAATAAAATAAATTGCTTGTTTGCTTTTGAATATCAGCAAAGATACACGAGGGCTATCTGCGCTAGCCGTCCCTAATATTGCAATGTAAGACCAAAGTGAAGGCAGCTAGTCATCACCACCCACTGCCAACTCTTAGGCTACTCTTTTACCAACGTAAAAGCTACATTACGTAGTGGGATTGACCGACACATTATAACGCCTCCACTGCTGAACGGGCAAGCATGTTTGATACGACCGGGATTCGAATCCGCGACTCTCGTACGCCTTAACCATGTGACATTGCCGGGCCAAATAATAATAAATAAAAGAAAAAGAAAGTTAACGAAGGTGTTAGTAAAGGAGTATTCGAAGTTACGTCATTTAATTGCATTTATATGGAATTAAAAAACTGCCGGTTAGGCTCTGATATAGAAGAAATTTGAAGAAGCATCGGTACCCAAGCGAAAGCACCAAGAAAATTATGAACGTGTCTGGCATCAATACATGTAGACATTCCGCATGATGGCAGATAAAATACTGAAGCCGTAGCAAACAATTTGATTTGTCACAGTTAAAATTCATAACAGCTACAGCCATAGGCAGTAAGGACCAAAATGCAGCTAGTGTTTAGGAATTGTCTGTTTCTTTGTTCCCAATATTGAAGTTATAGACTAAACTGAAACAGCTAGTAAACACCATCAAAAAGCAATTCTTAGGCCATTCTTCTGGGACTGAATAATGGGGTTTGATTGCCATTCCAATAACACATCCAGTGCTAAAAAGTGTGGAGCGGATGTATTTATCTTTTTTGCGATAGCAGGAATCCAACCATAGACTCCTGAGCATTAGATGCACACTAAATACTAGGTCACACCCGGCACGATACACAAGCTGTTCCCAATTTCGAACCGATAGGCTAGAGTGAAGACAATTAGTGGACATCACCAAACAGAAATCCTTAATGCATCTTTCTACGAATGAATAGTATACCTACTGCGCGAAAATACAAAGTGTGTTACTTTTTTGAACGAGACGCGAGCCATAAACCTCTGGATGTGCGAAGCGCATGTCTGGCAGTTTGAGCTTGCATCAATCATCAAAGTAAATGTTTTTAAGATTTTTAATATATATATGAAAAAAAAAACTGTTCCCTTCAACAATGATACCAATAACCAATCAGAGCTTAAAGTCAAAATAACTTCCGTAGTTACTTCACTAAAATTGTTGAATACAAGGTTGCGTTTGATTAAATATATTTATATATATATATATATAGACATTGATGAAACGCTAGTTATTCATAAATAGATCTAATATTAATACCGTGCCAACATAGCCTTATGAACACGGTTTTATTAGATCGTCAACATATACTTTCGAAAACAATAGCCATAACTCCTCAAAACAAGTCAGATATAATATAAGTGGTTAACCAAAACGTGCTGTAAAGCACAATATTTGCTGTTAATTAACCCATAATGTAAAAATAATATATATGGTATAAAAAAACAAATACCGTCGAACACTTTACCTTAAGTTCATCAACACAGAGTGCAAATACTTTAGAAGTTAATCTACGCAACGTAAAATAACGATTTGTTTAACGAACAAATACGGTTCATTTGAATTTGCATATACCATAAAATGTAACCACTGGAATTAATCAACAAACATACTGCCATGTAGAATCATGTTAAGTAATCGAAACAAAGTGTTGTAAATAACGTGACATGCAATGTCAAATGCAATGCTATATTTTTAGTGCTGAAGTATCTGTCAAGTGCAATCGGAAAAATCAAGTAACCGTAAAATTATTTAGCAGCTCAGAATTTGATTAACATAGACTGTTAAAATCAATGTGTGAGCCGGCATGGCAAAGTGGTGAAGGTAATCTGAGGGTAGCGGGTTCGAATCTTCGTTGCATCAAACACGCTCGCCCTTTCAGCCGTGGGTGCGTTATACTCTGACGGTCAATCCCACTATTCGTTGGTAAAAGCGTAACCCAAGAGTTGGTAGTGAGTGGTTTATGACTAGCTGGTTTTCCTTCTAAATTTTAGCTACTAAATTAGGGGCGGCGTAGATATCCCTTGTGTAGCTTTGGGAGAAATTCAAAAACAAACAAATTGAACAAGAATCAATAGCAATGCTAATCAATACGTTGTCAAGTACAATGTGCATAGTTTACGAATCACTACTTTTAAATCCAGTTTTCGCACTTAGTCTATATATACCGTCAAAAATAATCTGATACAGTTAAATACGTTATTAACTCAGTACTTGCTGTTAGATACAGTTCAAGAATGTAATAAATACATAAATTTCTGTTGTTGATTGCGAAAGATGGCGCAAACTACTCGAAGTCTATCTGCATTAACCACCCATAATTTTGAAGAGACAGACCACAGGGAAGGCAGCTGGTCAACATCACCCAACTTTATCTCGTGTAGTGAGATTTGAGTGTCACTCTTATAATGCACCCTCGACTCCAGTGAGTAGAGTACCAATGTTTAAGGTGTGTGTGTTTTTTATTGTTTCTTTTGCGGTAACAGGGAACTAACCATGCTGTAAAATAAAATCCGTGTAGTTTATATTAGACGGTGCTCTTCTAAAAATGTTTAAGGTGTGTGTGTTTTTTATTGTTTCTTTTGCGGTAACAGGGAACTAACCATGCTGTAAAATAAAATCCGTGTAGTTTATATTAGACGGTGCTCTTCTAAAAATGTTTGAGGTAATAACTACGTTATTTGCTTAGTTTATGTTAGATAGTGCTCTCCTGAAGACGTTTACAGTAATATGTGCATAGTTTACACTAAATAGTGCTCTCCTGAAGATGTTTACAGTAATATGTACTCTATGTGCATAGTTTAAACTAAATAGTTCTCTTCTTAAAACGTTTATAGTAATAAATACTTTATCTGCGTAGTTTACACTAGATAGTACTCTCCTGAAGATGTTTACAGTAATATGTATTATATGTGCATTGTTTACACAAGTACTGCCCTGAAAATGTCTGCAGTATTAAATATTATCTTCATAGTTTATGCTTTATAATTTATTCTGAAGGTGTTTACAGCAATAACTACTTGAAGCAAAAAAGAAAACACAAAAAATGTTTTTCATTATCTTCAATTATAATACTTTTTGGTCTTATACCATCATCAGTCACAAATAAACGGAACACAATAATAAATAATGTTTCGTAACTCGTAAAAAAGAGAACATTTTTGCAACGTTTCGAACAGATTGTCTTCATCCTTGTGCGTGTATGTTGTTGCAGAAAAATTCGGCCAATATTAACTTCTGATTATATAATCACAGCCTATCTACTTAGGTGAAAAGTAAAGGTAAAAATCAAAATCTTATGAGCATAAATAATAAAATATACTGTATTTTCCGTTAGAAGCTTCCCCCGTTAGTACAGCTATAAGTCTATGGATTTACACTGTTAAAATCAGGGTTTCGATTCCCCTCGGTGGGCTCAGCAGCTAGCCCATGTGGCTTTGCTATAAGAAAACACACACACCCATTGGGTACCCTTACTAATAATGCTAGGATAAACAAGTTTTCGTATAGACTTCTAGTCTAAGAAAGACATATAAAACGTTCATTTAGACATTTCATAATGTATGTCTCTCGCTAGTGGAGCTGTAAGTCTACGGATTTACATCGCTAAAATAAGGGGTTCGATTCTCCTCGGTGAGCTCAGCATATAGCCCGATGTGGCTTTGCTATAAAAAGCACATACATTACATAATGTATTAACTTCTATTTGTTTATTCAGGCTCTTTATTTTCACAGTTACTTGTCGAATGTCCAGCTTTAATGATATTCATTTTGTTTTATGAATTAATCATCAGGCAAGAAAATGTCTTTTTTCACTCATCCTCAACATTGTGAATTTGGGCTAAAACAAAAACGGAAAGCCTAGGTTTGCTATAAAAATACAAAATTTCATTAGTTCTGTTTGACTTACTAATATACGACGAAACCATGCTAATTTTTTCCTTTATCGTGAAAATTTATAATGTTGGTGATGAGAGAATAAATTACATTAACATGGAACTGAAATTAATTTAAAATTTTAAATGCTTAAGTTGACAACCGGAAAGAAATTTATAAAAAGTAAAATGTACATACATAAAACATTCACATATACACGAATATATGCATGTGCATACATACAAACACGTACACTCATACACTGCTTGCCAAAATCTTAAGGCCAACGAACATAAAGAAAAGATATGCATTTTGCGTTGTTAAACTCAACCACTCATTTGAGTAGAGCTTCAAAAGATGAAAATAAGAAAAGCGAAAATTTAAAAAAAGCATTTGATAGGAAAAATATGAACTCTATGAAATTAGCCGAAATTTAGTCATTCGTGTTCAAGAATTAACGTTGTCAACATCTCTCACTGACATCTCCTCTGTTACATTGAGTAAAAACATGGCAAAGGCTAAAACATTGACAAAGTTTGAGCGTGGCACAATTGTCGAGCTGCAAAAGCAAGGTCTTTCTCAACGTGCCATCGCTGGTGGGATTGGGGGTAATTAAACTGTTGTTGCAAATTTCTTAAAAAACCCTGAAGGATATGGAACGAGAATTTCAAGTGGTCGGCCCAAGAAAATTTCGCCGACATTCGATGGGTTGTCCGGCAACCTTAAGAACGCAGAATGCAGCTCAAGAACAATTGGACGGCATCTACGAGAGAAAGGTTTAAAAACCGTAAACGGAAGAAGGTTTTGTTCTCTGGTGAGAAAAAAATTAACCTGGATGGTTCAGATGGCTTCCAACGTTACTGGCAAGATAAGGATATCCCACCGGAGACACAGTGGAGAGTGTTCTATCATGATTTGGGGTGCTTTCTCCTTCCATGGAACAATGGAGTTTCAGGTTATACAGGGGCGTCAAACAGCAGCAAGCTACATTGGCATGTTGGAAAGAGCATTCTTACTGACTGAAGGCCCTTGCTTGTGTAAAAATGACTGGATCTTTCAGCAGAACAACACTGCAATCCACGATGCCCGCAGGACTTTTTCATGGCAAATAACGTGATTCTTTTAGACCATCCAGCGTGTTCACCTGAACTGAACCCCATTGAAAATGTTTGGGGTGGATGGCAAGGAAAATCTATCAAAATGAACGTCAATTCCAAACAGTACATGATCTTCGTGAAGCCATCTTCACCACTTGAAATAACATTCGAGCCAGCCTTCTGCAAACGCTTATATCGACCATGCCAAAGTGAATGTTTGCAGTTATTCGCAATAACTGCCGTGCAACTCACTAATGAGATCTCTTGTTGGGGATTTGCTACCCTGTTTAGGACTCCTTTTTGATATAGTCTTAAACTTTTGACCAACTAATATTTAAGCTAATATCATTGTGTTCACATTTTCCCTGTTAAATGCTAAAAAAGTTTTTTATTTTTATTTTCCATTTTCTTATTTTCATCTTTTGAAGCTGTTCTCAAATAAGTCGTTGAGTCTAACAACGCAAAATTCATATTTTTCTTTATGTTCATTGGCCTTAAGATTTTGGCCACCAGTGTATATATACGGAAGTTGAGTATTTGATATTAAGACGAGTTTGGAACTTAGCCATGTCTCATCGTGTTTTATCTGACAATTTTGCAGTTGTATTGCAGTGTATTTTCTTTTGCAAAAGGCTACGTCTAACATTGCCACGTTCAAAAGCAAAATACGATTTCTCAACACCCATTTCAACAGAACGATCACACATATATCAAAAAGCAGATTCGCCTGTATGTCTTCGTATGGAATAGAAAAATATCCCATTTATTCTCCAGCTGCTCGAAGTATGCTAGTGTTAAATCGATGGTACGATTAGAAGCATATCTTGGCTTCGTTTCCAGATGGATATCCTTCTTGATGATGTTGTGTACTGGTGCCTGAGGCATGTGGACTATTTTGCCACCGACTCCGTGGGCTCTCACCTGTTACAAAATCCTGCATTCTTCTTACTGTAAATGGGGTATGACTTACTGTAGGTCTAATTTTCGAAGGTTATGGTGTCCCAAATTGATCTGTATTCCTTTGTTTTTCGGTGTTATTAAGTATAAGGGATTTTCCTGTCTTGGAAATTCTAAATGTTGAATCTGAATACACACACACACACACACACATATATATATAGCCCAAGTGTATTAATATTTTGTGTTGGAAAGAGTAATTACATTTTCTTCCCAACTATTTGTATTACACCTAAGAATTTCAAAATGCAGTTCCTATGCCTTTTGTTTCAACATGACTTTACATCGGTCGTAGTTGTCATAAATTGCTTGTTTACATATTTTAATATAACATCCGTCGTAGTTGTCATAAATTGCTTGTTTACATATTTTAATATAACATCGGTCGTGGTTGTCATAAATTGCTTGTTTACATATTTTAATATAACAAACACGCATTGCGAATATAATATACATAAATAGAAACACATATAAATATCAAATGAGTATATTACCCTCATGAATAACTACAATGAAATAATCGATCAGTTTAAATTTTTATATTCCTAGTTCGTATTAATATTCGAGGCCTGGCATGGCCTAGCGCGTTAAGGCGTGCGCTTCGTAATCTGAGGGTCGTGGGTTCGCGCCCGAGTCGTGCCAAACATGCTCGCCCTCCCAGCCGTGGGGGCGTTATAATGTGACGGTCAATCCCACTTTTCGTTGGTAAAAGAGTAGCCCAAGAGTTGGCAGTGGGTGGTGATGACTAGCTGCCTTCCCTCTATTCTTACACTGCTAAATTAGGGACGGCTAGCTTTGTGCGAAATTCCTGAACAAACAAACAAACAAACAATTAATATTCGATAAAGTCTAATTGGTTTGTGTGTTCTGTAAAGGTTTTGTTGAAGTCGATTAATAGCTCTTGGGGGTTAGTATGAACACCATGGACATCAATAGGATTAGCTTTGGATAAAATCCTGACAAAATAAGAAAGTGTCACTGCTCGAGGCTAGGTATTTAAGGCACTCGACTCGTAATCTGAGGGTTGCGGGTTTGAATCCTGGTCACACCAAACATGATTGCCCTATCAGCCTTGAGGGTGTTGTAATGCCTTCCCTCTAAATTAGGGACGGCTAGCGAAGATAGCTCTCGTGTAGCTTTGCGCGAAATTCAAAACAAATCAAACCGAATCACTGCTCAGGCGTTGTATTGCAGTTTCGACAATGTCAACTTACACGTTCACGAATAGATTTGTTCGCCTCGTCAATGTAGATGTTCTGACAAACATTGTTAGTTAACTACTAAGATATCATATGTTGTCATTCAGTCCTCAGGGACAGATAGACATGATTTGTGGTTAAGCCAGAACAACTAGGTACTCTAAGTGCAAGTTTTAACAATAAAATAAAATTATGTTTATAATAGGCTGTTTTACAAAAAAAAAACTAATTACAATATTACTCTTTCATAGATACGGCTGACAAGACGGCGTAATCAAGAATGTTTTAAAGATTGAACATTTGTCCTTGAATTTCATCTTTGCGTTTCGGGACTCGTGTGTGTTCTTTTTTCAAGACCAAGTAAGTATCCCGAAACGTCATCAAAATATTGATAGTCAAGACCAGAGTTCGATGTTTAAAACAAACAACAAAACTTTCTGGTTGAATTACGTTTTAGAGAAGATTTTGAATTCTACCTGAAGTCAGAATTGTTCTGTTATATACACTATATATATCTGGGTCATCAAATTGGATTCCAGTAAAAGTGCTTCCACTTAGATCGTTACTTTTTGCTGTCTCTAAAAGTGAAAAAGGATATCGCTGACTAAATTGGATTTTAGTAATAGTACGAACGCTTCGTATACAGTTTGAAGGATTAGAACTAATTCGCTTATCTCTTTGAAAGAGGAGCAACTAACTGTTCGTTTCACACTCGCAGGGGGGTAGTTGTAATTTAGATGAACTGCACAATGTATTGGCATTACATAAGGCTCTTGAGAAGGTATGTTTACTATGTTTCAAGTAAAGTTCCTCCTTTTATTTATTGACAAAATATCGAAACATGTAACATATTCACAACAGTTTTTCTGGAGTAGGGAAGTGTTCTGTTTAGTTAAACAACACAAGTACCTTTTAAGCCCAATATCAACAGTTAACCAATAAATGTTTAAGTACGACATTTCTTGAAAGTTTATGTCTGAAGGTAAAAAGATTCAAAAATAAATAAAGGCGGCCAGTATGTAGTATAGACTTGTTTTATATTACTTAAGAGCACCCCAGTGGCTCAGCGGTATGTCTGTGGACTTACAACACTAAAATCCGGGTTTCGATACCCGTGGTGGGCAGAGCACAGATAGCCCATTGTGTAGCTTTGTGCTTAATTCAAAAACAACAACAACTTGGTATAAAAAAGTATATATTTCTTAGTAAGTGGGTTTATAGAAATATTTGGTCAGAAATATAATAAAAATAGAGCTTTTATTGCACATAGAAGAAAATAGGACACAACATTGTTTTTGTTCATGGAGAAACTATTAATTAGATATTTTGACTTGAGACACGGTATTTCTACTTTTGAAAACTTACCATATTCCGGTGTCGTTTGAGTTTCAGGGTAACCTGAAATAAAAACAAACACTATTGAATATCATACTATAGTAAAAAGATCGTGACATTGCTATTCCTCAAACTAATATACAGTAGTTTTCTTTGACATTCTGTGAATTCAACTGCTTATTTTACAGTTTTATTTTTAACTTATTTATCAACTGTGTAAATAGTTATTACTGGTAGAGCCATGTAAAAATTCAGAATTACTCTGAAAGTCTTTTCTTAAATACATAATAAAATATATTTATTACATTTATAACAGTTCAAGCAATATCGTATAAAAACGTCCTAAGCATGACAAATTAATTATTTCATGAAACATAATCAACGTAACTTGTGGAATAACTTAATGTTTCTTCATTAGAATAATGAAACATCTGCTACAATTGGTAGCACTCAGATTTATGTAGAATACTGTATCTTAATAAGTAACCACTCGAAAAACGTAGTTTCTATTCGAATCTACTGAAAATATTTAAAATTAGTGGAAAATTATAAGTTCAGAGAAAGAAAGAAATTAAACTTTATTAATATTTCGATATGAACATTTTAGTTAAAACAGTTAAATTAAATCATAAAAGTTAACATAATCCTATTTACATACTTAGAACCCAGAATAAAAGTCAAGAAGACTGTATAATAATATCTCAAACATAGAATATCTGCCACATAAAATGCCGAGAAGGCTTTTCGGCAAATACCAAAGCTCATCAGGCCGGCTAGAATACAACAATGCCGTGAGATGCTAGCTACATTAATATATTATATGAACAATGAGAGTTATATGTGAACTACATTAAGTTGGTTGGATGTAATTATGTTAATAATTTTCTGCCAGTGAACGGTCCTGCTTTTGCTGACATGACAGCAAATTGCAGAAATATCAGTGACGTGTGGAGTCTGAAATGAATCCGAATTACGAAAGTAATAGCGAATTTCTCACACACACAGAAAAACACACAAAAAGAGAGAGTTACAACGCGTGTGGATGACAGGTTCATTATGGTAACTGACTAACTCATCAGAAATAATTCTTACAGCTCATGAGCCTAATCAGGAAAATGTACGTTATAGTCTAATAGTTTGTTTGTTTTTTAGTTTTTCACAAAGCTATACGAAGGCTATATACGCTAGGCATTCCTAATTTAGCAGTGTTAAAGTTGAAAGAAGGCAGCTGATCATTACCGCCCACCGCCAACTCTTGAGCTACTCTTTTACGACATAATAGTGGGATTGACTGTCACATTATAATGCTCTCACGGCTGAAATGGCATGCATGCTTGATGTGACTATGTCGAACCCTCGATCTTCAGATTACAAGTCGAGTGCCTTAACCACATGGCCATGCCGGACCTCAGTCTTATAGTCTAATTCACCCGTCCTTTTATTTTAAGTATAAGGAGTCTATAAAAAATACAAATTATTTTTTTATGATATTTGGATGTTTATGATATCCTACTAAGCTGTCTCTTGTCCAGTAACTTTTAACAATGCCTTTTCGTCCTCCTTAAGGTATATTGTATCAATAGACATTGACCAGGTTAGAATTAGAAACAAGGATAAGTAACAGTATAGGTTTCTTAATAAACAGACAGCGAAAACAGCAGAAAATCTCATTAAAACATTATGATGGTAGAGAAATATAAGGCTATTAAAATGGAATCGTGCATCGTTAGTAATAAATAATACTGGTTACTATTGTATGTCATTGCAGAAAAGATCTATTCTGTAGAACATAATATTGTGATATCAGTATCACTTACGAGCAGGATTATTTATTTTACAGCATATACTATGAACGTGTTATTTTTCTTGCCGATAAGCCTGAGAGCTAATAATGGAAACATAAAACTTACCGACTTTATTTAACATGATGTACACAAGAATCTCTTTGTTTTAAGGTGAAGAGTTCGATGAGATGTGTTTATAAAGCTTCGCTAAATCCTATTTTGTTGAATGATATTTCTGAAGAGAAAAACAACAATACTTTTTTGGATTTAGTGACGATCAAGAAACACCTTTGGGAGTCAAAAGAACTGAAAATGTAAGATTACAGAAAGATATTTCTCTGTTACCTTTCTCTCGGCAGATTTTATGCTCTTGAAGTATTTTCTGAATAACTGAAAATTGAGGAAGAGTAGGATTCGAACCCGTAACAATATTTTCAATACAGATCCTTTCACTTACTAATTTCTTGAAAATATCTCTTCTCAGTTTTTGTTGTTTGAAGATTCGAAAAGTAGAAAAAATACAACATGATTCGAACATGGGATGATGCTTTGGCTAACTAACCTGGTACATCTTAAGAGTTACAACTTTAAGTTTTTATTTTTTGCTTATTAACGAAGAAATTTTGGCAACAGACTGGTGTAGCTCACAACACTTTTTTGTTTTTTTTATGGCGGCGTTTCGTTCTTAGTGTTAATTTTATGTACTTATATTCCAAAACACATAATTGTACGAACTTAAATTTAGAATCCCTACGAAAGTAAAAACTGGAGTCGAGCTGGATTCCAATCTGCGATTATATTTTACTAAACAGGTGCCAGTGGCTAGTTTACTCAAGCTAGAACTATGTCTAGAGGTAAACGTCTTCCGCTGATACAGCGGTAGGTTTACGGATTTACAACGTTAAAATCAGCGGTTCGATTCCCCTCCATGGACTCAAAAGATAGTTCGATGTGGCTTTGCTATAAGAAAACACACACACGCTAGAGGTAAAATAAAAGTAGCACTACTACTTACCAAGAGATAAAGCTCGTTCTTGAACTCTAACAGGAGGTCTGGTCAGTGGAAGCGTGGATCGACCTTTTGAAGGTCGGCGAAACCCGGTAGCTGAAGTTTCGGCTTCAGACATAATACCTGGGTCATCTTCGTAAACACCGCGAGGAATCTGATAAGGAGAGTGCGACCTCTGTCGGCCTAAGGTAGTCTGCAAAATGCCAGTATTATTCGGTTATTCAATGGATTCTGAAATAATGTACTGAAAAGTGGATAATTAACAAAACGGGAATATTTCATCAGAATCCATTAGCAATTTTTACTGATGTATTTACAAACTTCTCTGATGCTAAAATAAACTTATTGGTAGCACTAAAAACGTTAAGCACGTCACTCAGGAAAATTTTATTTGATTATATCTTATATATTGCCGTGTGTTTTGTAAGATTGTTTATCCTACACCTCTATTATTTATTAATGTTTCTAGTTGTAAATCACATCCATTATGTTAACATTTCTTACAATTCTCAAATGTACGAACACTGCTTAGTAAATACAAAAAAGTATCTGTATTACCTTGTCATTCGGTTTGACATGGCCAGGCAGTTAAAGCACTCGACTCGTAATCTAAGGATCGAGTGTTCGAATCCCAGTCACACCAAACATGCTTGCCATTTCAGCCGCAAGGAGCGTTATAACATGAATATCAATCCCACTAGTCGTTAGTAAAAGAGTAGTCCAAGAGTTGGGGTTGGGTGGTTTTGACGAACTGCCTGCCCTCTAGTCTTACACTGATAAATTAGGGATGCCAAGCGCAGAAAGTCCTCGTGTAACTTTGCGTGAAATTCAAAACAAACCCAACTGGTTGTGATTTTCAAGTCATACAACAATGAACGATCTTTCCAAATATTTCTCGATTATTATTTTTGTACCTTTAAAGTTTTATATACATAATATGAATCAAACACAGATTTAACTTCGCCTTCCATTCAGTTACTATTTTTAATTCATGCCTATTCTTATCTTTTACAGACATTTCTATACCAAAAAAAAAAAACTTTTAAAAAGAAGAGATTTTGCTTCAAATTTAATTAATATCAGTTGTTGCCAAACGTAAGCTTCCTCCTCACATATTTTGACGACAGGTTTGTTTATTTCTTTGAAAGCAAGCATAAACCTACAGAACGGGCTAGATATCAAAACCTGGTTTGTAGTGCTGTCAGACATACTAGTGTGAGACTGAGAGGCATTAAGAACAGCAAGAATCAGGTTAATAATCGAACGAAATAGATTTATTTCACTCATCTTATAGAATGTTGTAATTACTTTCAGTTGTTTTTCTTTTTTTAAATGTTAAGTCACATTTTCAAAACATATTATTGCAAATCAACACCTTAGTGAACTTAAAATTTGCATAAGATTTTGTGTGGTCTATGTATTCTATGCTCTATTGCTGCTTTATATTGACTAGAATTTGGCATGCCAAGAGAATGCTATTAGTATGAGAGTCACAAGAATACTCTCCAATAATACTGTTTTGTCACTAAGACATAGTTTTCAGCCATGATCCAACAACATGCCAGTACTGCTTTGATACTGTTTCAACTTCTGTTTAGCGTACGTCACAGGTTTAGCTTTGTGATTAAAATTATTGTCAAGACTGTTGTCGTGCTTAAATAAGGCCGAGATTAGTTTCAAATATGATTTGCTATCGGTGGTTTTATCAAAATTTCTTCGAACTAAAGAAAAGGTATTTCACGGGTAATTACACTTTACATCCTTTGAAATTTATTTAAAGCCTATTTTTTAAATAAAGCTTGCTATCAAAGTAATTGTGGTAATTAGAAATATTTTGTTTATTTTGATATACTGTATTCAAAACGTAAACAACTTAAAGGGCATTTCTGAACGTAATGGATAAAATTGATATAAATATCATTGGGCTTCCACGTATGTAAAATCATATCAAGTTAAAAATATGCTCAGATATCCAACCTGCAAATACATAATATTCTGTGGAAGTGTGGTAAAACTTTTGCTCGTGTTTACTTGCTATCATCAAACTTACACACAAATATTCTTACGTAATGACTAATTTGACTTTTCAGATCGAAGTATACAGAAGTTAAAAACGTTTTATTAAAACTACTTTGGAACCAATCGTGTTGTTACATTCTGTATTACCACGTCAAGTCGAACTCTGTTTGACACCGTGCATCTCAACAATGGCTCTCGTCATAAGGTTGTCATCCCCACAGCGCATTGTGCAAAGACGACTGTTTGTCATCGCCCACCCTTCTGATCTTAACTTACAACACAATATCCATTGATGATCATACATATATCCTTTCAGGAAAGCTTCTCGACATGTCGTGTACGACTTCTGGGAATTAATTTTTTTCACCCACTGACAGGTTGACAAAGAGACAAAGTTTATTTCAAATATCATTATATACACACACGCTTCATCGAGTATCACCATGTATTACCATTTATTCCAGCTAGGTACAATCAATGCAGTTCTCTATAGTTTTTCTTTTTTTGTGGATGTGTGACGGAAGTAACTAGTGTGCTCTTGAATTGGGTTGCTTTTCCATACAGAGGCCCTTGATTGTATTGCCTAGATCACGTGGACGGCTCTTCCCACAGAGCTGGTTTTATTAAAAAGATTCCGCATTTTGTTTATCACTAATGGTGTACTACTTTTTGCAGTTATCTTTATAGATTATTCTGATGTCTCGGACATTTTTGAATATCATTAAACATTAAATATTCCAGTGTTGGAAGTTCAAAATTTTTAATATTAACTCATTCTTTTAATTTGATTGTACAAATACTTTAAGCCTGAAAGGATTGTTACATATCTTTTCCAAAAGCAATCAGTTTTCAATAGAATCACACTACTTATGTAACGCTAAAAATGTAGTTTTGATACATATTGTTTCATCGCGACTTTATATCAGCCTATGGATATCACGTTGTTTGCTGACTTGCATATTCCGAATCGTATATGCAAAATGTTTATGCCATTTATACATACAGTAAAATAGACAATGAGCATACTAATATACATCTGGAACAGCATAAGATAGAGTTTTACTAATACACTTTTCATAGATCAGTGAGAATTTGAAATAAATATAGTTTTTATTTTAGAGCGCAAATGCTTCTTTTGTACATGTATTTAAAGCAGATCATTTAATTCTTTTTATTAAATTATTTTTATATTTTTTACCATGCTGTGAAATAAAAGGTAATTTAACGAATTTCAAAAATTTAGGACTGTAAGTTCTTCAAATAAATGTAGACTTTTACAGTAAAGCATTTTTTACTTGATCTACAATGCTACACTCAAACTGAGCACCATAGTTTGTCATTTACAAAAACAAATATAGTTGTTCTTTTAACTTAATATTATTTTTGAATTGCCATGTACCACATAATATAGATTTATATTTGTCCTACTTAAACCACACTTACAAGTACTATACAAGTTGGGATCACAGGCCACTTTTTGGCACGGGTTCGTTATCATCAAACCTCAATACGCTATATGATTAGTTGCTCGACGAAGCTACGTTCGATTTTCATAATACGAACTTAATGAGCCAATGAACGTGGTAATACTTTTCACGAGTTAAATCAAAGACGAAGTGTGTGACAGAGGGTTAAACAATGTCTTCTTTCTTTTATTTTAGAAAATACAAAATAAAAATTATACGTGTATTACATTTTATTGTATCAGAAATAATTCACTATTGCAAAGAAAATTATATAGTTACCCAAGCAAAAATCTGACTTCACGCATAGGACCATCAGTATACGGTTCACGGTTAGTACGGTACTGAAAACTAATAACTTATAAAAGAAAAATTCAGCTATTGTATCCAAATACCTTTTTACCTATTAAGTATTTCAAAGGTATATGTATTTATATTTTAATACTTAATTAAGTAATATATGTTCTCTAGATAACGGTTGATAAGCTATTGTTTATTTTGAATTTTGCGTGAAGCTATACGAGGACTATCTGCGCTAGTCGTCCCTAATTTAACAGCGTAAGACTAGAGGGAAGGCAGCTAGTCATCACCACCCACCATTCAACTCTTGGGCTACTCTTTTGCCAACGAATAGTGGGATTGACCGTCACCTTATAAAGCCCCCACGGCTGAAATAACGAGCATATTTGGTGTGACGGGAATTCGAACCAGCGACCCTCAAATTACGAGTCGAGTGCCTTAACAACCTGGCCAGAAAAGGTATTGACTAAGAAGTTTGTTCAAGTCTAACACAATTTCAAATGATTGTTTTTTTTTGTTTGTTTTTGAAATTCGCAAAGCTACACGAGGGTTGTCTGCACTTCAAATAATATTCAGTCTCTTCGTCAATACTGTGTTTCCCAGATATAAAATACTAGTTCCTTAATTCTTATCCACTTCACATCTGACAGTAGCGTGTTATTTGTTCATTATTAATCGCTAACAAATTTTATTTTTTGCAGTCTATTAAAATAAGCTATCAGTCTTTCCGGGAAGAGACTACCTCAGGCTTCGGAAGCTAGAATTAATTACACAAGTTATTTCATCCTCTTTGTCATATTTACACGTCAAAGAATAGAAATTAACATCTTTCTGTCTATAACCCAAGTTAAAAATTTTATATTCTTGTCATCTTACACCAGTTTTACAAACAACATATTTAAGCAATTACATTATAAAAACAAAACTAGATAGGGCACAATCGTAAATTCAAAAATTCTAATGGCAGGCTATCACTAAGTTTAAGGTAAAAATTTGAGTCAAATATTATTTATGGCATAGTGTTTAAATTCTATTGAGAGGTCTCTGTCATAAATTGTGTTTTTCAACAGTTTTGAAACAACTATTCATATTTTCTAAATTTTACCACTTATCAATGGTTCTGGTTTGAACCAGTACGTCCGTTATCGATCTGCCTTAAACATGACGTCTTCACAGTTGTTCCAGCCAAGAATGTCTCTGTCTTCTAATTGTTCTGTTGGGTTTGGCCATCATTCAGTTAATAATATAATGTTATTAACCTGACAAATAAGGCTTAGCTAAAGTCCCGTTCAAACTAGAAAACGAATTTGAAACAAGGATTAATTAGATTCTATTTTAAGATGGAAACCAGACTTGAAAGAAGTCCTGATAGCCATCTTATTATCTCTTTTTTTTGCGTTTTCGCTAACCATGCTGAGAGACTTTTGTTTCAGTCTATATTGTTTCATTTTCTCATTTATTTGTTTGTCTGTTTTTTGAATTTCGCGCAAAGCTACTCAAGGGCTATCTACGTTAGCCGTGCCTAATTTAGCAGTGTAAGACTAGAGGGAAGGCAGCTGGTCATCACCACCCACCGCCAACTTTTGGACTACTCTTTTACCAACGAATAGTTGGATTGACAGCTGAAAGGGCGAGCATGTTTGGTACGATGGGGATTCGAACCTGCAACCCTCAGATTACGAGTCGAACGTCTTAACCCACCTGGCCATACTGTAATTGATCATATCCCATCGACTTATTTTTAATTTCAGTACAGTCATAATTTTGTTCCTTGTTTTCAGCTGTATCAAGCTGTATCTTATGCACTAACTAAAAATAGCCATTTGTTATACATTTAAAAATATGTCGCCCTTTTTTGACCACTCGTAATTTCGCCAACCACACATATGAACCTCTTGCTCATTTATGCTGTAACAAAGAATATCACATAGGTAGGGGATGTGTAACAGATGAGCTTAACATACCAAACACTAAAAATTGTCTTCAAAGATATGAACACAACAACTGAACAAGATTATAAATGACTGGTTTATCCGGCATGCTTTAAAGATGTCTTAAACTTATATTCTCATAAAGAAGCAAGCATAACTCCATCGAGCAAATGAATACTAATTTATTTCTACAGACTATTTGTATACCCCAATATCAATAGCAATACCAAAAACACAGAACTTATGTAATCGTCATATCAGCTTTTATAGAAGAAGTTGGCATGTTGCCAACGTAAAAGCTTCCTTCCTTCCAGGGCTAAACGTTACTTAATGCACAATGTGTTAAGGATCTATAGACAGGTAAAGCGTTGTTCCAAGATGGTTAATAGCCTTAGAAAATAAACACTGCCTGTTATTAGCTTCTAAAGAACAATACATTGTTCCTGCCAAATGTAATATAGAAAAGAAAGCATATTTTAAAAACAAGAATTAAAGTTTTGTCGAACAATTTCAAGTTTCCTAATTAAACCACCTTCCACGGGATATCAAACTCCGATTTTTAGTGTTGTAAGACCGTAAACTTACTGACTCCTGGAGTTTCGTCCTTAAGAAAAGGAATGTCAGCTTCCATAGGTGACTGTTGAATTGTTGTTTTACAATGTAAAGAAGTATGAAATGAAAATACAATATTTTTTTTCTAAACTCTTTCTTCAGAAATACGAGAGTTGGACAGACTTCAACTTTCTGTCACCTGATGAAAACGAACCGAAATATTATACTATATTCCACAAGAAGGCAAGCAACTGAAGTCTGGGAATCTCCAAATGCCACATGAACTTACCAGATGTGTAGAGGTCATCTTTCTGAACAAAGAAACTTGGCATTTTTTATTTCTTATTTTTATCAAACACAGTATAGCTTCGTCTATCAGAATAATGCATTAGGATTTATATAATGTACATTTATTAATTATGTATAACATATACTATGTACAGTATTTCCACTCATCTTTTCTGAATTATGCATCATCAATATACATAGTCTAGGTAAAATGAGACGAAATCTTAGAGTTTAAGTAACGCTTATTAAACACAAAAGATAATGGCCAACTTAAAGTACAAGCACATGCAATACAATACAATAGCAAAAACAATACCTATTACTGGATGCAAGAACTATCATTCAATAACCTTGGTTCATTATGTATGTTATAAGTTCTACTCCAACATCGAACTTTAACTAAAGTGTGGATAAGAGGTTTCTAAGTAACAATTTCTTTCTTATCGATTAAAACATCAGATGACAATTAGAGTGAGAATTAATAACTCGTTTCACAAAGTAAGTTTCAAAAATTTTGGGACTGAATTCATGTTCATTATTTTCATTTTTAAACTACTCACGTTTTTCAAAAACTCATTTTATTTTACATGAAACTTAGTTACAAAAAAGCAAGGACTTCTGCATTCAAGCAAATAAGTTCATTTTTCAGCGTTCTTATCGACTTCGATAGAATTAATATAGTATGCTAGTTATAAATGATGACAACATGATTCACTACACATGTGCTTTGCTAATTATTTTGTATACCTTTCATTAGCAAACTGAATGAAAAATTAAACACTTATCTTTGTAGTAATGAACATACAACATATCTTTTATGTGATTTTAAAGGCAGAAGAGTTGACAGTCAAATTTATGACCAACAAGGCATCGCAATTCTAATATTCAAAGGCTTTTGTGAAAATTATAAATATGATTAATTTATTTTTCACGAAGATATGTGTTCTGTCTGTTTCTAATGACATCTGTTGTTCGTATATTTCTTTCTTTCCGAAGAGATGCATTGTATTATCAGTTACTAATAAGACACCTTGTTTGTATATTTATTTCTTTACGAAGAGATGTGTTGTATTATCTTCTTATAAGAGGATTAGTACTTTCTCCATTTACTTTTAACGGAGATATGTGTCGTATTATTTGTTTCTAATAAGATAAATAGCTTCTACATTTATTTTTTACAGAGAGATGTGTTGCATTATCCATTCTTAACAAAATTAGTACCCTCTACATTTATTTGTTTAAGGAGAGATGTGATGTATTATTTATTTCTAAGAGAGTAAGTATTCTCCACAGCTATTTTTTATGAAGAGATTTGTTGTTTCATTTGTTTCTAAGAGAATAAATTGCTTCTACATTTATTTTTTCGGAGAGGTGTGTTGTTTTATTTGCTTCTAAGAGGATTCGTACCTTATACTTTTATTTTTTATTAAAATATGTTATTTTTTGTTTTCAAGAGAAACAGTTGTTTGTACATTTCGTTTCTATGAAGGAATATGTTTTATTATTTGTTTATGAGATGTTCACTTGCTTGTGCATTTATGGTTTTACGAGTCATGATATTTACTCATGACTGGTAATCGTCAGATCTACATAAACCTCCCTTGCGACTAATTTGTATCTGTAACTTCCAAAAATAATAAATTCAATTTAATGTACTTTCTTATTCATGCTGTATTAAATCTCCCAAACTGGGAAGGATATGGAACTATATTTTACTTTCATTCCATTCTTGACAACTTATAAGAAAAACTCTTGTGCTTTCACAGACGTCACGAAAGTTATCTGTTGGTGTCTTTCATTTTCTTTAATTAAGATGGCGTTATAATTTTGTATTTTTAAGAACAGCGATAATCTCTACTTAAATCTTATTATCTTATGAAATATCACTGAGAAACTACAAATATTATTTTTTAACAAGTTGTCTCCTAAAGTATAGAGGCTGTTTCCCCACGTGTAGTATAACTTATATAGGTCCACTTTTTATAAAAGATGACAGACATTCACTTTGTTATACAAAGTAAGTGTTTTTTTTAATATTCAACAAAATCTTTACCCATTAGACTTGAGTGTATATATATGAATATCTTCTCTCATTACCACTGGTTTTGATATTAGTGTATTAATGTTTTTCATCAGATGTTAATATTTTTAAAAAACGTATTACGGTGCCGCTGATGTAATTGAATGTTTGTTTTGGCACAATCCTGCACAATGGACTTCGCTCTGTTCACCATTTTGTTTAATTTCTCACTGTCAAGATATTCACGCCATGCGTGGCAATTATTTTGTTGGTCTTGAAAGCTGTGCAAAATTTAGTTTCATCTTTAAAATAACAGATTTTTCCAAAAAAATGTTTTATACGTTTTCCAAGTATTTTCTTTTATTATGTAGAATCTTTTATGAATATCCAGAGAGAAATAATTTGGGATTTTTAAAAGAGAGGTTTTAAATATCCGCCGAAATTAAGAAACCTAAAGGAGCCTTTGTAGTAACAGGACGCGAACCGTATATCCTAAGATGAAGAGCCAGGCGCATTAAACACTGGATTACAGGAAACTCTTACTACTAACCGGAATCAGGAAATAAATGCTAAGGCAGTTGCGAAGGAAGAAATTGAAATGGCTGTGAAACTAGTAAAAACGAGAAAATTCACAAAGTAAATGTGTTTACAATCTTTTGTAACCCAAGAACCCTGAAAGTCTTATGGTGTTCAAAGGTCAGAATATTGGAAAATATTTGTCGCAGACAAACAGACACACATTCACAGAATTTCTCAACATTTTTCTCTCAAGGAATAGAAAAGTTTTTGTAAATGGTTCGCGAATCATTAGTAGTATAGGTTATAGTAATTTATAACATCAGTATTTATTCAAAAAGAATTATACATGTTAAGTAAGTGATAAAAGTATCGCAATTAAAATAATTAAATAACTGATATCTCAAAAGCTAAAGATAATTAGATATTAATTTTAACAAGTAGTTCATATAGTTGTTTCTACTATGTACTAAATTCCAAATGGATGCTAGATGAAAAAATAAAGCTAAATGAACACGAAATCTAATCTATCATCAGGTAGATTGAGTTTAATATTTGTCTTAATATTTTAAACGTACATCTAATGAATAAGTCAAAGAGAAATTTAGTTGAACAATATTAGATATTTTCAAACCTCCAAGAAGTTCACTGTGGAGAATAAAAGTGAATCTGGTACCAATGAGAATATTATATAGACATTTTACCACAACTACGAAAAATATGATAAAATCCGAACACGAATAGCTCACTGATATGAGTTGTCTCAAAGAACATAAATTTGATTGTAAGCTAATGTTCTATTCTTTTTTTTCTTGCATGATACGCCAGGTTTCCAGATAATACTTTTAATTTGTGAAATCGTATTCCTCATCTAACATTTGATAAGGGTAAGTTTCTCTTCCGCCCCTTAGTTTATACGAGAAAGAAATACATGATACAAATAGTGACATTCATGAAGTTGTGGATATCACTTATATATATATATAGAGAGAGAGAGACCGTAAAACAAAATCCTAGATTCATCACACCTTTAAATTATTGTTATATATATTGAGCTCAATATTGGGATAAGCTAGCTTTTTTTAAACTTCTTAAAAACGTACTTGAAAATTGGGTAGAGTTGTTTTTAAATTAGAAAATACGTTTAATAATGATAATTACAATGTATCTTTCATACCAAAAATATTTTATCCTAGAAGTAAGACAGATTCAGAAGAGAGAAAAACGTTATGGCTGCACACAGTCTTTCTATAGGCTTACGTTTGTTATGAAAAGACACCAACATATAGACCCGATTATTCATATAGATTGATCCCTGCAGTTGATGCTATAACTAAACGTACGAGTCGGGTTCATTACAGGCTTTTTTTCTACCGATTTCTTTTCCATTCGTAACACATTTATTTTATTTAAATATTCTCAAAACATGTCAAGAATTTGACTTTAGCTAAAAGAAAAAAGTGAAATGGAATTCGAATAATCAAAGTTTGCTGGAAAAAGTAAATGTAAATGCAAACAAAATATATCCATCTTTCTGGAAGTTTTTATTTATGCGAAACAAACTGAGCAAAACATAAATGTTTTTCACGCAATTTCGTATTCTCTTGTCCTCGGTAAATTATTAAAAATATCGCTTCCAAACGTTTTTCTATTCCAAGGATACTTCAGATCCCATAATTAATGGTTTTTTTTTTAATTAAATCTCTTTGTTTTGCCTGCTATTTATTCTTTTTTAATGATCTGGGTAAAATATATATTAAGTAATGTGATTGTGAGGGACATCGATTTAAAATGCTCTCATCTGTTCTTGTACAATAGCACCACATGATGCCAAATTCTTCAATGTGTTTCTAGCTAACGTAATTAAATATTCATTAAAAAACAAAGCTCACTACTTTTATTAAGTCATAGATGAAGAGGTTGAACATATTCAGAAAAAAAACTGGGCAACGCTGGTGAGGTTATTGTGAAATAATTTCTTTACAAGAAATCGAAACGTTGAGCCTCATAACCTAACCTTAATCATTTTATTTCTAAAGCTGAAAACAGAATTTCATAATCTGGGCTATTTCTTAAGTAGGCAATACCAAGAGGTATTTCACGAACAGGGCTATAATGTTACCGATTTGGGCTTTTTGTAAAAAACGTGTGCTAACGTTTGATGGATATTACACGTCAGAAAATGTCTGGTTCGATTATTAACTACATCACACATCAAAATCAGCACACGGATTTCAATTTAATTAGTGTTTGATTTGTTCTGTTCATTTTTAATTTATCGCAAAGCTACACGAGGACTATCTGCGCTATCCGTCCGTAATTAAGCATTATAACGACCTCACAGCTGAAAGGGCGAACATGTTTGGTGCAACGTGGATTCGAGCCCGCAATCCTCAGATTATGAGTCGAACGCCTTAACCATCTGGCCATGCCGGGTCTAATTAGTGTTTGAAAAAGATTCCTTCTGGGCGATTACAATAAATAACTTTTTTTTAAAAAAATTGTGTACTCCATATGTATAATTAATTTACACGTAGCATGTTGTTTGCATGGAGAATTGTGAGGTAATCAGATAAGATCGTTTGTCATTTAAAGAACTAAATTTAATGAAATAATTATACAGGATTTAGATCGTAATTTACCTCAACGTGTTACTCCTTTTAAGTACCTATAGATATGAATCACAGAATTTGACTCATTTTAGCTCTTTAATTTTGTAAATCAAACATGCAGATAGTTCGTGTATGTATCCTTACATGCTATGTTGCCTTCTGACAGTTCCATGTGATCCAGAAATGGAATCTAATTAAAAACAATGTGTCTGTTGCACAGTCAGGTAACCAGAAATCAATAATCACATTAATTCACACATCAGGTTCATTTAGGTAGATTAGCGCACCAAAGAAAATCGATAATGTTGCTGGGTTTTTAGCGCAAATCTACATAATGGACTGTCTTCATTCTCTTCACCGCGGGAAGTATAATCTGAGATTTTAGCGTAGTGAGCTAACAAACTTACCGTTGATCAAATGTTTGAAAATCATAACTTCATGAAAATTATGAAAGCAATTGCTAGATGTATGTTTGTGTTCCTTAGGTAAGAAATCTGTTACCTTAAGATATTAAAATTTAACTTATCGCGTATATTGTCTTGGTTATTGCGCGTGCAAGTATAGATTTGCTAGTCTCAAAGTGAGTTTGTTACCGTAATTAAAGTGATCGGCTATTAAATGTTACATTACATTTTAATTTGCTTGAATTTGTTGTAATGCTTAATTAATAGACTATACTAAGAGAATAAAATGAAGAGTTGCAAGAAACAGAATTCAAGTGTTGTTTCATTGAAATATAATCAAAAATTTAGTGTTTTTTTCATACCAATTTAAGATGAGTTGAGTCAGCCCCCCCGCAAGTACAGCGGTATGTCTCCGGATTACGACGCTAAAATCAGGGATACGATTCCGCTCGGTGTGCTGAGCAGATAGCCTGATGCGGCTTTGCTATGAGAAAAACACATACACACAATCAGTTGAGTCACCATAAACAAAATGGCGAACGCTCAAATGTTTTTCCTTCCCTGAGAGTGTGATGTACTTGTTTGTTTTAGAGCAAATATACATTTGGTTATTTACTACGTTCACCTCGAAAAATCGAACTCCGTATTCAGCCTTAAAGCACGTAAATTTACCGCCATCCTAACGGGGGTTGTGATGTTTTGTACAAGTGTCAAAATAAAGTAGTCTAAAGCAAGCATATCAACAAAGTGGAAATTCAGAATGACCTTTACGAACCCAAAGATATCAGCAGCTGAAGAAGAACTCATGTCGGTCATAATAGACCATGTAACACATGAAAAAAAATTAAGTACTCCAATTCAACACATTTTTACATTAAATAGTAGTATATAAGTTTGACTTATGAGTGTACTATTAAGCCTGGCATAGCATAGTGATTATAGTGCTCGACTTACAACCTATATGCGATAGGTTCAAATCCCCGTCATCGACAATGCTCACTCTTTTATTCGCGAGGGCGATTACAAATAATGGTCAATCGCATTAGTAGTTTGTGAAGGAGCAGCTTATAATTTGGTAGTTAGTGGTATTAATTAGCTATTTTTCTGCCCTCTAGTGTATAACTGCTAATTTAGGGACAGATAGGTGTACGCGAAATTCAAACTAAATAATTGATATGCTCACGTTGGATTTTCGACCACTGACTTCAGTATTAGTTAGATATTTTGATATGTTTGTTTTGTTTTTAATTTTGCACAAAGCAAGACGAGTGCTATCTACGCTAGCCGTCCCTAATTTACCAGTGTAAGGCTAGAGGTAAGATAGCTAGTCATCACCACCCACTGCCAACTCTTGAGCTACTCAATTACGAACGATTAGAGGGATTGACCGTCACAGTTTGGTATGTTGTGAAAACCCTTATGAAGATATTTTTATTTTAAAACTAATTAGAAAGCTCAATACTGTGTATTTGGCGTTATGGTAAATAATGGGGAAATTCAGGCTTTTTTATTATTTTTGTTTTCAGATGTGGATTCTCTTTGTTAAAAAAGAATTTATTAAAAAGTCAGCATATTCGAATAGGATCATAATGTACATGAATGTTTTTTTAATAGTTTGAATGGTTAACTAACCTAAACTGAACTTTTATTCGTATGTGTAAAAAACATCTTTGTGCATAACACCCTCTCCGAACAAAATGTAAACTTCTCGCCATTTTGTTTCTGTTGACCCCATTGGTCAGAAACTGTTGTAAATAAATTTATTTTTTTCTGTGGATTTTAATGAGATACATTTGAATACTAGTTCGGTTGTTTCTGACTTTTAACATAAATCACTCTCCGCTGGTGCAGCGTTAAGTCTAAGAATTTACAACGCTAAAATCAGAGGTTCGATTTTCCTTGGTGGACTCAGCAAGTAGCCTGATGTGGATTTGCTATAATAAAACACACACGCACACTAAACTCCTGTGTTTGATTCCCAATGTTGGACAAAGCACCATGTGGCTTAGTTTAGAATAAACAAACAAATAGGTAATATGAATTGTTACGAATACAGAGCTAATAACGTACAACTCAAGATAGCCTGGAAAAGACAGGTTAATTGAAGTATAATATCCTGTGAAATAAGATTTTTCATCTTGTCAAAACATTTATTTATTTATGTTTGTTGTTATCAGTACAAGTTTACAAATAAATTATTTTTCTAATTGGTTTTAATGCCATCATATCGTCTCAGCTTAACTCTACACAAAAACTAAACGGTTAGAACAGCGACTTCCAGAAGTTCAAACAGAGTCGTCTTTAAGTTTAAGCTACTGAACTGAAAAATAGCAGATGAAAATGCATCATTGATATTATGGCTTAAACCTTGCCATTTCCGATAGGGAGCCCGGCACGCTAACAATTAAGTAACGCCCAACGCATATTTAAATTACATGAAGTACATGTTAACCAATATTTTAATATAACAGATGGCTAAAAACATTTGTTGTTATTTTGTAGAAAGACTACGCACGAAATTCTATGTATCAGAACATAGCTGCCCCAAGATGGCTGGAGATAAGAATATACGACGATTTAAGGTTTTGTTCAGTTTTAATAAGTTTATCTAAGTGCAGTCATATTCCAGACATACTGAATAAAAATATTGTCTTAAAGTCTCGTTTTCATAAAGTTTCAACTTTAGCAGATCCAGGTTCGTGTTAAGCTAAACAAATTGAACATTGAAATAGCGGCCCGGCATGACCAAGCATGTTAAGGCGTGCGACTCGTAATCTGCGGGTCGTGGGTTCGCATCCGGTCATGCCAAACATGCTCGCCCTTTCAACCATGGGGGCATTATAATGTGACAGTCAATCCCACTATTCGTTGGTAAAAGAGCAGCCCAAGAGTTGGCGGTGGGTGGTGATGACTAGCTGCCTTCCCTCTGGTCTTATACTGCCAAATTAGGGACGGCTAGCACAGGTAGCCCTCAAGTAGCTTTGTGCGAAATTAAAAAACACACAAAAAAACATTGAAATAGTTGCTGTTTTTTAACTTATTGATTGAACTGTTTACATTAAGTTACGGTTTTTAGAATAAGTCTCCTAGAATTTTAATTTTTTGTTTTCAGATGCATAAAATAAACGATGGTAATATCGGATTTTATGGAGAAAAAAAATCCCAGCCATTCAGAATGTATCTTACGTGTAATTCATGTCACGCGTCAGTACAAGTGCAATCACAATTACGTTACACAAAGTGTTTGTTTTGAATTAAGCACAAAGCTACACAATGGGCTATCTGTGCTCTGCCCACCACGGGTATCGAAACCCGGATTTTAGCGTTAAGTCCGCAGACATACCGCTGAGCCACTGGGGGGCTACACAAAGTGAAAGAGTAGGGAGTGACATGCATATCTATCATAGCGAAATGTCACATGATGAAAAGAGCCAAAGCAGAAAACATAATATTTTGATAAACAAACTTAAAAAAATTATATTTTATGTACAAAATAATACTTAATCACTTAAAACGGGCCAAGTTAAAAACTAAATGTTATATTAAGAAGCATCTTTTTACACGAAAATCGGCACCCCAGTGGCAAATAGGTATGTCTGCGGACTTACAACGTTAGAAACCGGGTTTCGAGATCTATAATGGACAGGTCACAGATAGCCCATTGTTTAGTTTTATGCTTAGTTGCAAACGAACGCCCAAAAACGTGCTCAGTAGTTATCTAACATTACTGTATAAGTAAGTTACTCTCATGTCCTCCATGAGAGCAACATAAAGGGTCAGTTCCAAACGCCAATCCCTTTATGTTACTCTCATGGAAGACATAAGGGAACATGCCAAGTGTGGTGACAATCCGTTCAGTTATTGTTTAGTTGCAAGTGAACATTTGTCAAATAATTGTTAGATATAGGGCCAACATATTTTCGAGTACAACGAGAACATGGAAGATTTTATGTTTGCAGTGGCAATATTTTATCCTTAAGCATGAAATACCCATTAATTTGAATTTCACAACAAGCTAGAAAAGATTTCTAATGTGTAAAGTTGAACAAGGTTTTGTAACGCTTTACGTAACACGCCTCCACTAGCACAACAATACATATTCTGCAGTTATAACGTCATAATACGGCTGCTTGGCGACTATCTATGTTTGGAATATTGTTATTTAAAAGTAAGATTGGCAAACAATTTTCCATAAAATTGTAACGTTTTCTAGTTCCCTATTACCTGTAAAGGTAATTTTATACACACAAAAAATTAAGATATTTATAATTCACTCTAATTTTATACTGATGAATCGTTTCTACTTCTGTTTAAACTAAGAATTCCCTTGATAAAGTTAAATGGTCTTAAAAAAATAATTAACTTGGATTATGTTATATGATTATACATCATCCACTTTTCTCAATATAAGGGTCATTTTCAAACACCTTTCTATCATTCTTGTTCTAAAACAGTACACAAAAACTTTTCTGGATTTATGCTTACCAGATCCGTGTTGCATTCTTTGGTTTTTTGTGGTGGCTTAAGTGAACCACCAGCTTTTTTCTTCAATGGAGAAACCAACACTTGATACAAAAGCGAACGATGGCGAGATATTTTGGTGCTTGTTTTCTTATTAGAACGTTTTGTTGATGACCCAGAAGAACTGTTCGAAGTTACAGAAGAAGTAGAAGATGAAGATGATGGGGAATCGTTTGATCTTAACCGCAACGGCAAAGTTTGTCTTTTCCCCAACTGTGCTACACCGGGAAACATGGTAGTTTGGAGACAAATATTCACTACAGAGGTGATAACATACCCATTTAGAAATGTCTACGAAGAACTAAAAATACATTACTTTAACGTTTGTTGAAGTCTGCAAAATTCGCTACTATGTATGTCACTGCATGTTGTCAAATCGTTCCCTTTGTAAAACTGTCATAAATGCGTGTTCAAGGCCAATATATTTAGAAGTGTATAGAAGATAATGATTTACATTTGACTGAAACCAGCACTTTGAGACCCAAGTCCTAAATCCAAAACCATACAAGATAAAGAATTATCAAAAGCCAAACATTCATTCAATGTTTTTTTGGCTAAAAGGTCAAAGTGGGTTTTGAAAAATATCTCCTTAGCAATGAAACATAAGCATATCGCTGACCCTAGAATGAAAAAAAAACCCAACAACAATAAACATTTCTGTTTCATTTAAACTCCAGCACTAGCGACTAACTCTCTAGAATTGGTGAAACTTAAAATGTCTACAAGTTTAACAGATTATACGTGCTCTCAATCTCTTCAACTAAATTTCTAGTTTCCAAAATGGTTAACTCTGAATGCTGGAGAAATACCCTGATTCAATAATTATTTTATTTACAGAAGGTGGCGAACAATTGCTGCGTTAAGCCGAAGAAGTATTTTTGTCTTTTATTGAAAGATACTTTTTTTTTTCAGAATATAAATGCTAACATGGGAATTATACCACGAGAAGTTCTGAGATTTCGTGGGTCATTTGAGAAGTGATCCATGAGTTATTTGTGGCGTTTTGTGAAGAATAATTCCTGAACTAAACTAAAAGATAATTTATAATTTATTTGAAAGAGTACATACCACAACTACATGTAGTGCATATCAATCTACTACGCCGACGATTAGCTCTTAAGTTATATTTATTAAGAGTCTGACATACGCTAAAAAATTATCACAAAAATTACAATTAGAGATACGTTCTAAAGCTGAGAACTCACCACACAAATACAATGGAAACTACATATTTTCAAGTTAGTTGACAGTATTATTCCTTAAAGCTGATAATTATCTAACATTAAGATACACATCCACTCATCTGAATACCAGCACATAAAATATCATCCTGTTTTTTTCTGAATTATGACTAAAATCCTGAATAGAGAACGAAATTCAATTTTTACCGTCTCTCTCTCTCTCCCTATGTCCGAACTTTACACATATGTTAGGAGGTTAAGAATACGAGAAGATAACACAGTTGATCAAAGCAGTTTTGGATAAATCTACAATATGTAGAGGCGCTGCTCTGTAACTCCCATCAAATAAACACACTGGAGACAATTCACCAAAAACTGGATAAACAACACCAAAGCTAAGAAATACCTAATCATTTTCATTATGTACGAATTATGATGGTTTTCATTATTACGGCATCAGATTTAACTTTGAGGTCCTGAAGGCCTCCATTGAA
The DNA here is from genome assembly GCA_011833715.1 of Carcinoscorpius rotundicauda. Lineage (NCBI taxonomy): Eukaryota > Metazoa > Arthropoda > Merostomata > Xiphosura > Limulidae > Carcinoscorpius > Carcinoscorpius rotundicauda. The sequence goes on along the minus strand of CM022395.1, from coordinate 37,539,285 downwards.
TATGACGGATAGTTCTTGAGCGCAAACGGACTTGGTTACAACCTTCGATTGCCCGATCTCTGCATTCATGCCATGGCGCGCGCCGTCGCGGAACTAACTTCGTCACAAGAGGTTGCTATGGAAACCAACTCTCCCATTTTGAGGCCTTTCTGGTAGACACAGAAGCAGGTGAGAATGAAACAATTATATTTCACCCTATGTACAGTTTTAAGGTTTTTATGAACAGTTTTAATATTTCACCCGATTCCACTGCGATGAACAGCGTTCCTTAATATGAAAAAGATATTTTTCTTCCAAATCCCTCGTAGTGTTAAATAACGAGACGGAAGAGCCTGTTGATAACGTGTCCGCTGTTTAAGAGTTTAAAAGACGTGTCTATCATTGTCTATTCTGGCCATCATTCTGTCAAACTGTCACCAAACCAGCAAGAAGGAGCGCATCACGAATTAAATAGCTTGACACGACCATGAAGCTTTTACGTGAAGGCTAAAGGTTTGTGTACGTATATGTAAAATAAGTAATTCATTGTGAGGCACTTGTAACTTTTTATATCCAAATTTAATTAAACCACTTACACACACGTATACAAACATGAAGTTTAACTTAACACTTAATTTTGTTTCACTTCCTTTTCTCTACTGTAAAACGTCCACTATGTTTAAATATACACGATTTAAATTATTCAATGTCTCCTTTATTTATTAATAAATATTTTGATTTTTTTTTTAATTTTACGATCGTATAAATACATAGACATATAGACCACTTTACAGATAAGATAGTGATTTTTTCCACTAGTTTAGTCGAAAACATTCGACATATATTCTTCGATACTGTTCGATAACCCTTTTAATGAAAAGCCCTAGAGTTCAGCGACTTATACTCGGGTGTTGTTGTTGTTTTTGCTTTTTTTTGGCTACTGCCAGTCTTCTCATACCTCAGATCTAGTCACCAATAGTCACGCCTTCCTAGCTTAATAATCATCACTACTGGCACCTTTCAAAGTATATTCTAAACAAGTTCCATCTTCACCAATTCACCAAAAACTGGATAAACAACATCAAAGCTAAGAAATACCTAATCATTTTCATTATGTACGAATTATGATAGTTTTCATTATTACGGCATCAGTTTTAACTTTGAGGTCCTAAAGGCCTCCACTGAATTTGTATTCTAAACAAATGTCACGACTGTCTCTTTTGAATCCCTATCTCAAACAAACAACAAAACTATACTCTTTGAATCCCTGTCTCAAACAAACGGCAAAACTATACTCTTTGAATCCCTGTCAAAACAAACCGCAAAACTATACTCTTTGAATCCATATTCTAAATAATCGCCATCATCAACTCTTTTCATAAACCATTCTAAACAAGTAATCACCATTACTTTTAAAGCTTCGTGAACATAGCGTTTCCGGTGTGTTTTTAGAGACACGTTTTACTTCAGAGATGCTCCAATGTATTCCTTTTTGAAGTGATCTGTAAACTATCCTATACTTGATGTAGCACTAATGAAAATAGTACTAAACGATAGCTGTCTCTATAGATTTTTTTAAAGGATATTTGGAACTAAGTGTTTTTAAGACTTCACTTATTGGATTTATATTATGTGAACAAATTGACACTGACGTGCACAATACGGTGCATGAGCAAAGAAATGAAAATGCTACTGATCAAAATTAGGTAGAATAGGTCACGCTGCTACCTTTTAATAGTTGGGAATCATTCGTTGCCCTTAGAGTATAAACGAATAGTTTAAGAAAGTCGTCGTAAGTCATTTGGCAAGTATAATACCATTCTCTGATTACCCTGCTTCTCTGTTGCAGGAGAAATCACATTTGCCTTCTTTTAAAGGTATGCTCGTTTGGTAAACGTTAAAACAAAGGAGACATCAGAATTACTTTAGCCAATATATTTGTGATATAATTTTTATGAATTTCAAGATATCTCTTAAGGAAAGACTCTGAATGGATAATGCTTATACTGGATGCACTCCCGCATAGTCCTCGAAAGTGTTCTGTTTCAAGAGTAAACTAAACCAAAATCATGAGCAAAAATTGTTTTTGAAGTTAATGTGTCATGCTGTGTTAGAGGCCTTAGGGTGCACAATTCTTCTCGTGATTCATGACATCAATAAAACGTGCGCATGTTTTAAGCCTTCCTTATGTGAAGCCCCCGCTAGTACAGCGGTATGTCTAAGGATTTATAACGCTACTATCAGGGGTTCGATTCCCCTTGGGGGGCTCAACAGATAGCCCGATGTGGCTTTGTTATAAGAAAACACACACACATATACACCCTTATATGACGTCATTTTTGTGTCAACTGACTGACAGAAAAGACATTAGTTTATAGGCTACGGATGGTTAAAACAGGTGACATAATGTAATACTGCACGATATTCCAAGGTTTCTTTATGTCAGAATACCATGACTTTCTGGAAAGGAAAAAAAAAGTTGTATCTATTGATATAACTTAAACAAAAAACGAAATATATTTAAAGTTTGTTACGCCGCAGTAGCAAGATTAATATAATTAATACTTAAGTAATTTTAGAAATCTTCCTTCAAAAACAGCAGGTCAACGATGGTGTGTGTGATCTCCAAACACACCAACATTCAGAATAAACTATTTTTTATTCATAAAACTGTATTAGAAATATACATTTTATGCAGGATAAGTCAAAATTTTTAATAACTGGTTAATATCGAAGTATATGTTTATAATAATAATAAAAGGGCGTGTCTGTTAGTCTGTATGTGTGTATGATCACCATATCTCCAAGAAAAAAGAACCTAGAAACCTGAACTTTTGCATCCTGAGGGTGTGTACCTGGCTATTATAAGTTATCACGTTCATGCTCATGCTCGTTCTCATCTTTTTATTGAGGCAAGTTAGTGAAAAATCACATAAGAAAGAAATGGTTCTTTGTACTTCAAACTGCCCCCCGCTAGTACAGCGATATGTCTCCGGATTTACAACGCTAAAATCAAAGGTTCGATTCCCCTCGGTGGGCTCAGCAGATAGCCTGATTTGGCTTTGCTATACGAAAACACACATACTTCAAACTGAACTTCCAGAGAGATAAACACTCACGTGCATATATATGTGACTGTTATAGCTCAAAGAGGAAAAAACCTAGAAACCTGAAATTCTACACCCATACTACGTACATCTGGGTGTTACATATCTTATCCCCATGGATGCTTGTACTCATCTTTTTATTGAGAAAAATTACCGAAAAACCATACAGAAAAGAAGTAATTCCTTATTATAACAACTTCTAGTGAGTTCCAGTGTGTTCCAAAAATAACTTTAATGTCACGATGGTTAACAACAAAAGTATATAAGTTATACTTTTATGCTAAGATGGGTTCAGAATAGACACATTATTAACATAATAATCCAAACGAAGTCGAGTACTTTCGCCGTATATATGTATATCATATATTGTATATGAAAGTTTAAACATTATTAAATTAAAAGAAAAATATGTGCTTGTTTATGAATTTCGCGGAAAGCTATTAAATGACTAGCTTCACATAGCTATCCCTAATTCTGAGTTGACAGACGAATGGAAAGTTTACTAGTGAATAGCAACATCCCGTGCCAAATTTTGGTCTGCTCTTATCAGATCGAACAGTATATCACACTTATAATTCCAAAGAACGTAATGCTTTTTTTTTCTTCTTTTCAGATACAATAACTCGCGAATTGTGAATACAAGGATTCACAGACATGACATAATAACTAGTAGGTCACATCCTTACCTAACGGAATAAAAGTTAAAATTTACGAAAAAAATTACTTCCATGTTCTATAACTTGTATTCTGGAATTAAAAACTTTTACTTGACAGGTTACATCATCGTCCATCATAAAATACAATCAACAAGACTTACCAAAACTGTAACCGTATGAGCTTACACACAAAAACTATAAGCTCTCCCTTCAGTGGCACAGAAGTATATCTGCGAACTTACAACGCTCAAAACCGGGTTTCCATACCCGTAGTTGGCAGAGCACAGATAGCTATTTGCGTAGCTTTGTGTTTAATTTAAAAACAACAACACAAAAATTATCGGTCTCTTAAAGTGATAATTAACTGAGAATGAAAAGTATCGCGTTCAATCCGTAAGTCTGTGTTTTACCACAATATCGTAAAATCAAGGTACCGATAGTAACGATTAGGCCAGTTTCTTCACTTCCACCTACCTCAAAACAATTTGTAAATGGGATCATGTTCATAATATTTTTTAAGCCTGGAAAGGTTTATTTGCTACATGGTTGGAAGCATCAGTTTCATGAAAAAAGAAATAGGAGGTAAACACTATGATATTATTCATAAGAATCATCTAATCAAGTAAAATTTTTATGATGTGTTTTATTGCAAGAAACTTTTCTTGCACCATTCTTATTACATTATACATATAATTAAATTTCGATAAAGTAACCAAGTAATCCTTTTCAATAATGTCATAGTTCATAACGTAGAAATGATGTTCTTTTACTTTTTAAAAAATAAGAGAGATTTTGAATATTAAATTATGAATTACATTGAAAATATATATTATTATTTTAAAATATAAATTAATCATGTTTGTGCTAATTAAACGAAATTCTTGTAACACATTAAACTGTAAGGCCCGGCATGGCCAGGTAGGTTAAGGCGTTTTACTTGTAATCTGAGAGTCCCGTGTTCGAATCTCGGTAGCACCAAACATGCTTGCCCTTCCAGCGGTGGGGTCGTTATAATGTTACGGTCAATCCTAATATTCGTTGGTAAAGGAGTAGCTCAAGAGTTGGCGGTGGGTGGTGATGACTAGCTGCCTTCCTTCTAGTCTTGTCTTACACTGCTAAATTAGGGACAGCGAGCGCAGATAGCCCTCGAGTAGCTTTGCGAAATTTAAAAAACGAACAAACAAACATGTTAAACTGTAATTAATTCTAGCTTAATAATAAAAACGGAAATTAATGACAGATGTTAATAACGTAGACATTTGTTTCTTAAGAGGTTATGAATGGCAGGATCAAACTAAATGGTGCTTAAAATTACCTTTTAATACCATTGTCATTAAACAACACATTTCTAAACGTTACAAAGCAATACCAGATGTGACTTAGCTTTTTATAAGAAAATCAAATGAGAACCGTTACGAGTGATAAACCAAGTTAAGGATAAGTAGCCATAATATTTTGGTAGTTAAATTATCCCAAGTTAAACAGCTTTTCCATAAATCATCCATTAAAGTGAAATATAAGGTGTATCCAAAAATATTTTAGATGTTATTGTCTTAAAAATGTCTTGAAATCTATGAATTTTGTAGTAGTAAAACTGTTGAATTTCTTCAAACAATGTTGTTTGTTTCTTTGTAAAATTTCCGCCTAAAATCTTTCTAATTTGAAACAAAAATTCTGAAGGACAGGCAAACAGTTGACATTATTTACTGCCATCCCTTGAGCAGACTACTCTTGTCTTAGGAAATAGTGAGATTCTAAGTTTCTAATTCATAGCTCAAACAGACTAATTACTTCATCATCCGTTCTCAAAACTGTACTAAGTATAAATCGTACCTTATGAGAACAATAGTAAACTTCTCATATTGAACTTAAAACTGCTTCTTCCACCATTATTCGTGTTCATTTTGATGGTACCATACGTACAGTACGACAATATTAATTTTCATTCTAACGAGCTATTTCGTAAAACGGCGATTTTAGTCTTTCCCACACATGTTGACAAACTTTCTAAAGACCTTCCACGATACGAGGACATCAGCTGATAAGATGACGTTTAAACAAGTCACAGACACAAAATTCTGTTATACTTGCATCAAGAGATTTAAGAGAATTAGTCAAATGTCTAGTCAAATGAGTAGTGTCATTACTGTTTATTCTATTTTTCATCCTTACTCCTCATAAAATCGAGTGTTGATTTAGAGGGGTAGTTGAGAGTTTATGATCTTTATGATTATAACGAGTTTTCCTTAACATCAAATTATTTTTTATAATTTTGTTAGAGATACCAGGAAACATCCAGTTTCAATGCAATGAAACATTTGGGCTATAAGGTTCCCTTTCGTAACTATAGTCTTCAAGATGTATCAGATTGGCATGGAGTGTGGTTTTAAATTCATAGAAAAAAATTAAGAATTTTTATTATACAAAAACTCTTAATATACAAACGGATCACACTGAGATAGAAAAATACACCAGTTTGTTCTTGTAAAAATAACAATAATGGAGCCTTATAACTGAGTTTGAAGAAGTTACACATGACCTTCTATGTGATAGCGCACTAGAATGATGTTTCTGTAGTTAAGTCAAATACATATTATCCATTTATTCATTTAGACTCGGTAGAAATACTTTTAAGCATGAACAATATTTTTGTACTTTTGGATTCAAACCAGCTACTCTTGGTTTCTATACTCGTGGTGGGCAGAGCACAGATAGCTCATTGCGTAGCTTTGTGCTTAATTCTAAACAAACAAAGAAATCAACAAGCCACCTGACCAATGAAATTATCGTGAACAAACGTACTAGTGCACTCTGAATGAGATTTTGATAGCACTCCTCGATCCTTTTCACTGTATTCTATGCCTGAATGTAGATAAACATAGTGCGGACATTCCAGCACAAATCTTCAACGTTTTCGACTGTACAAAGGATAAAAAATACTTGGTAGTGTTAAGGCAAAGTAGATAATATATGTATTATTGAGTATTCCACATAAACATCATAGTTGGCCAAAAAACAATGAGGTGATACTTTTATTGCTAAGCGAGGATATATATTATTCAGCAGTACGAAAAACGGAGCTTGAAAGCGTTCTCGACAGAGTAACAAAGGAAATAAAGCCTTTTATAGTTAGTGATATATTATGACATAGATAAATTACCTTATGGAACAAGTTACGTAAAACTAACCGTAAGAAAACCTTTAGCAACAAGTTGAAAGTAAAGATTTTTTTCTTTGTTCTGGAAAAATTGTAAGTTTGTGGGCGTTTGATATGTAAGATCTGTGAAAGTTCAAGCTAATACGACGACACATATATATATCACCAGTGGAAGTACCTACGTGGTTTGCTTGGATATCGATAGGCAAACACATCGAGGATTTACAAGCTCCGTTTATGAGCCTTTAGTTTTACTTTGTGTGTTTTAAAAAGCTAAATATGTGCGTGCGCCCAAAATCAATGATTTAAAAGTTACAGCTGTGTGAAAAATAACTCAATTTGTGTTTTGTGTGACCATGCGTGGAGAAAAAAAAAAAGGATTACTGCGCATTTCTTTTCTGAATAAAGAAAATAGTATGTTTAGAGTTGTTACATTTTTATCGACATTGTACTCTGCAAACGATTTCTTCTAATTTTATAAAATTACTCAATCATTTGATAAATAACTTGTTATTAGTGATATTGGCTAAATTTCAACCAATCAAATCATTTGAATCCATTTTGAATTTTACTTGCATTCAAGATGGAAACCAATTTAAGAAAGTAAAATTTATTTTACAAATTAGCGTTAAAAACAAACAAACTATACTTTTAGGTAAGTTTGGTATTTTTGTAATAATGTCAAACTAGTAACGTTGTTTGCCATCGTCTATAATTTTGAACCACTGACCATAGAAAAGTCAACTATCCACACTAATAGATTGACTATTAATCGTATAAAACACTGACGAGAAAAAATGTGGGGATTATTTTGTGGCGTTACACAGATTCAAACACAGCTCGCCAGTTCTGTCATTAGTATAAGCAACTTATTTTAAAGTAAGTTTGGTTTCATATCAAGAAAAATGGATTCGGCATGGCCAAGCGTGTTAAGGCGTGGGACTCGTAAACTGAGAGTCCCGGGTTCGAATCCCGGTCGCACCAAACATGCTTGCCCTTCCAGCCGTGGGGTCGTTATAATGTTTCGGTCAATCCCACTATTCGTTAGCAAAAGAGTAGCCCAAGAGTTGGCGGTGGGTGGTGATGACTAGCTGCCTTCCCTCTAGTCTTACACTGCTAAATTAGGGACAGCTAGCACAGATAGCCCTCGAGTAGCTTTGTGCGAAATTAATAACAAAACAATCAAGAAAAATTAGAACTTATTGGGTGTTTATTTAAAATAAAATATGAGCAGAAACAGATCATCTCAGTCTATGAATTGAGGCGAAAAACATGTTAAATTAATCCTAGCGAAGCTCATTTACTAAAATAATTAAACATATCTTCACATTGAAATCTGAGTTGGACTGGTTATATAATGACACGACATATCTATAAGAAAAGACGAGATTAGTCTTTGTTTGTTTGATTTATGAATTTCGCGTAAACCTACACGAGGACGATCTGAGCTAGCCGTCCTTAATTTAGCAGTGTAAGATTAAAGGGAGGACTTGTAGTTATCATCACCCATCGCCAACTCTTGGGTTAGTCTTTTGATATATAATTCCAATTGAACCAGTTTCTAAATATTTTGAGCCAAAATCAAACTGCAAACTTAAAAATACAACAAAACATTTTATTGGTTTTTATTTACCTCAGGAAATACAACACTATGCGATAATTTGCACGAGCTATTATTGACACTATTTTCAGCCATGGCATAATGGCTCATAAAATAGCCCTAAATATTTCAATTATAAACTTTTAGCTCCGTCATTTTTCGACCGATTTCAGATCTAAATACCGTATTGGAATAAATAAATAAAAACAGGCATTTTAAAAGGCTTATAAAAGGACTTATAGATTAAGTTATTTTAATCCTACTTAAAACACTTTCAAGTGCCGCGGCTATTGAGAATTACCTCTCCTTTACCTATAATTAAATCTGTTACTTTACATGCATAGACTATTTAGCTTGCACTTATACTTTACTTATCACGATTCTGGTTTTGAAAACAATTTGAAATAGTCATGAGATTGATGAACAATACTCAAGTGAAACCTAAATATTCTGTTGTTTTTTTTTAACTTCCAGCTAGAAATTAACCTGAACTATTTGTTTCTCTTTAAGCGTGAAGCTTCACGATGAGCTATTTGTGTCCATACGGTTATCGAACATTGACTGTTCCTGTATAAGCCCTCAAGCTGATCGCTGAATACCTTAGAATACTTCCAATGTAATTCCAACAAAATCAAATTGAGTTAAGACTGTCAACTTTGCTCGTTTAATTTAGTAGCTTTTAAAACTTAATAATTAACATATTTCTACTCCCAGTCTTCGAAACTAATTATTGTTTAATTTTGGTTCTCTTATTGTAACCATCTTAAAAACTAACCAGTTTGAATTATTAAATGTTTTTATTAACGGTAACTTGAACATGGGCATTTGGTATTAAGATATAAATATCAATGCTACATCTGCAAAATGTTTTGCACGTTTGATTATTATGTTTCAGATATTGTAAAATGCTAAATTTATTAAGTACATGTTAACCTTTTATTAAAAATCCAATAATTAGTTTACTTGTAATCAATTAAAATTAACCTAAAAGTGTTCCCAAAGAAAAAATAGTTGATAACACTATGTAACATAAATATTTTTCTTGGATAGTATGTGTTATAACTTAATTGCTTATATTGCAAAAGTACAGAAAATGGTCATTAATCCCTTCAAACTTCGCTTTTGTGACCTGGAAATTTAGAAATTTAACCAATTTTCTATGTAAAAACGAGCAAATTTGCACATTTTTATTTCCATAAGTTCTGAATAAAAGAACATATGAATCAAAATTTACATGTATTTATACTAAAGTTATCTAAAAATGTTTAGAAGTGAGTAGTTTTTCCAGATTTGCGACTGTAATGAAAATCACTTTCACGTATCAGTACCCAAATATTAGTCTTCCATCATGTTTTTGTTATACGCTTCGACGTCACCAAAGCAAAATTAGAAGATGAAAAAAGGTCTTTTTCATTTACTTTAGGCATAAGCAATTGGGAAATAACATTTTCTGCCCAGAAACAATAAAAAGTAAAAATTTTGTTACTTGTTTGTTTGTTTTGGAATTTCGCACAAAGCTACTCGAGGGCTATCTGTGCTAGCCGTTCCTAATTTAGCAGTGTAAAACTAGAGGGAAGGCAGCTAGTCATCACCATTCACCGCCGACTCTTGGGTTACTCTTTTACCAACGAATAGTGGGATTGACCGTAACATTATAACGCCCCACGGCGTGATCCCGCGACCCTCGGATTACGAGTCGCACACTTCACGCGCTTGGTCATGCCGGGCCCAAATTTTGTTATATTGTGTTATTTTGTAATATTTTGTTTTACAAGAATTTGGCGTACAAAGAATTCGTTAAATTATTTCGGGTTTAGTTACGAAAATCAAACTTCCTTCTTGCTTGATTTGTTTATCTCTGTTGGCGATTATCTAAACTGGATCAGCTAGGCTGAAATTAAAATATATTATTTAAATCTTCGGTGCAAAGTAGAAATTTTAAATTACAAAAAGTACATGTACGAAAAAACAATCATTAGTTTAGGCTTATCATAGTACGTGATACCTTATTGTTGACCAGTGGTATATAGATCAATAGAAAAACATGAATAATCACGTTCCACATACATTTTAAAACGGATGATCTTGTTTTTCTAAGATATATAAGGCTTTAAATAATATAAAACTTCTTATTTATATTATTCCAGCTAAAATACCCGTCAGCTGGCGAGGAATGTTTATATCTAATTAAAACAAGGGAACGGGTAAGAAGCAGTCATACATTTTAAAGTAATAACTTGAACCTAAACTTTACTTCAAAATTTTAAAATTATAATGAGGCTTATTCATAAGGATCATTTGCAGCTTGCTTTCCATCTGCCTACAAATAAATATTTTCATATGATCCTACCCTTAAACATCGATAAGAAAATCATTGTTGTTTGAACAACTATCCAGCAACATTCATACTTGAATCCATTAAAAATATTCAACATTGTCTAGAACGTCAACCTGTCAAGGTTATTTGAGATTGACTCAATAGGTTGGGAGTAAATGAGAAAAGGCTTTACAAAATAGAAATCGTTTTAAGTTCAATTTTGACCCCTTAGGATACTCCCATACTTTATAGTGTTTAAATACAAATTTTGGTTGAGATTGGCCCAATAAGCTAAAAGGATTAAGGGTAAAAACAAACAAAAATTTCGTCTTTAGATTTTTTTATTTAAAATTTTTCCATCTCTCGTCAGTAACCATGGGCTGAGCTAGTTACTAAGTTAGCTCGGTTTCAGGAATTTTTATTCCTCGTCAGTATTATTCCTCGTTCATTATTTTTGTAACGAAAGAAATAAATATATCATATTAAACAGTGTTTTTTTTTGTTTGAATTTCTCGCAAAGCTACACGAGAACTATCTACGCTAGCAGTCCCTAATTTAGCTGTGTAAGACTAGAGGGAAGACAGCTAGTCATCACCACTCACCACCAACTCCTGGGCTACTCTTTTACCAACGAATAGTGGGGTTGACCATCACATTATAATACCCCTACGGCTGAAATGGCAAACATATTTGGTGTGACGGGGGTTTGAACCCGCGACCTTCAGATTACGAGTCGAGTGCCTTAATTACCTGGCCATGTCAGGTCTATTAAACAGTGTATGGGCTGAATAGCTTAGAAGAATTAGTAGTCCTAATGCCATAATGCCACATTTGTCGTATACAAATAAAGGTATTGGTTCATCATAGATAATTTTAAAATACAAAAAAACAACATTATACATATTTCAACCTTGTTATGTACGCTCTATGACCACAAGTATACTATAAGGCCGATAAAGAAGACAGGAACCAGCAGTGAACTGCAGTTTCAACGATACAAAAGAATGAATATAATAACTCATTTCGTCTGGATGGGATTGCAGTCCATCACAAATTAACACGAATATGAACAGCCTGGAACTTGCATTCTACAACGATTAAAAAAAAACCCACTAACTACCAGACCATTATGCTCAAACTTTATGATAGCACATCCTGTAATAACCTTCAGTGATTGGTAGGGTCTATACCATTAGTATAAGTAATAAAATCGGTTGTTACCCTTGTAATGAGAAAGAAAATAATCGTTTCGATAAAGGGACATTTTTGGAGTCAAAACGTTAATGATTATTTAAGGTAACCTTTTTCATGCCGATTATTTTCTTGTTTTAATTTTTATGACGTTTTATTATCTTATATTTTAAAGTAACTGTGTTAGTATCTAAATCAGTGGTTCCCAACCTTTTTTACGCCCCGCACTCCTAAAATTTTTTAATATGTTCTCATATCCCCTCACAGTAATTATTTATTTTAGAATAAAGGTGAAGGTGGCCAAAATAAATGTTATCTCGGACCCCCTAGAACGCTATCTCGCACTTCTGGTTGGGAACCACTGATCTAAATGAATGAACTAACAAATAAAACTAACATCCGTCTCTTATCCATTAAAACTGATTTCCAAATTTTCTTTTAAATAAAGTATTAATAACCCCATTCCTCATCTTAAAAAGGTTGAAACGTTCTTCTCTACTTATTTTAATAAAAGTTTTAATATCAAAACCAGTCGTCTTGTGAACGCTTTTACTTGAAGTGAGTTTCTCATCATCAGCAGCAACCCCGTTTGTTACTGTATTAAAATGTAATGTTTAGAGTTTTAATTAAAATTCCACCTTAAAACCTGATAGTGATATAAAAATTTATGTTATAAAATTAAAAATAGAAGCGATTTTCTTAATTCGCTATAGACGTTTTTTTGCGTAGATTCGAAATACTCATACGCTGATCTTATTGCCATCTATTGATAGTTTACAGAATAATTGCGTAATCAAGAACGTTAGCAAGTATATGTGGTCTCCATGACACAGCTGTGCGTCTGCGGGCTTACAACGCTAGAGGGAAGGCAGCTAGTCATCATCACCCACCTCCAATTCATGGACTACTCTTTTACCAATGAAAAGTGGGATTGACCGTCACATAATTACGCTACCACCGGCTGAAAGGGCGAGCATGTTTGGTGAGACGGGAATTCGAACCTGCGACCCTCAGATTACGAGTCGAGTGCCTTAACCACCAGCCTATAGTGGGTTATGAAAATATGAAATAAAAATTAAATTTTTAACGGAGAAAAGGCGTTATTCCTTGGTTATTCGTAGAGCTACATTTTGTTTTGAAATTCGCGCAAAGCTACTCAAGAACTAACTGCGTTAACCATCCCTAATTTAATAATGAGATACTAGAAGGAAGGCAGATAGTCATCACCACCAACCGCCAACTTTTTGGCTGCTCTTATAATATATATAAACTTTCAGTACAGCCATATCCCTGATAGTTATAGCTTTTACAAGAATTATAACCACAATCATAAAAATTATAGGATGCAATCCTTGCTTTCGCCAACAAATATGTGTATAAAGCTGCCAAATTAGGGATTAGATTTTCTAAATTTGTGATTGTGGTTTTAATTATTGCTTCATTAATTTTTGTTGCTCCATACATCATGGCCCGGCATGGCCAAGTGTGTTAAGGTGTTCGACTCGTAATTCGAGGGTCGCGGGTTCGAATCCCGATCACACCAAACATGATCGCCGTGGGGCGTTATAATGTGACGGTCAATCCCACTATTCGTTAGTAAAAGAGTAGTCCACAAATTGGCAGTGGGTGGTGAGGACTAGCTGCCTTTCCGCTAGTCTTACACTGCTAAATTAGGGATGGCTAGCACAGATAGCCCAGGAATAGCTTTGCGTGAAATTCAAAACAAATAAACAAACAATTCTATACATCATTTTAAAATTTATAATTGTTTAATACTCTTATTCGTTCACTCGTTGTGTTATATGCCACATAAAGTACAAACTATGCTTTCAGAAAGTCAAGTATCATCGATATGTAGCGCTTAAATTGGGTTGAAAAGATAGCTAAATATGTGGATGATATGTTTATCATTGCTATTATACCTGTATGTACATGTGTGTGTATATTTTTAGCAAAATATCAAAAGCGAATACCCACAACTCAGTGTAGCAAGCTGAAGAAATCTTGTTAGCGATAGTCCAAGCCGTCTGGGGCCTAGCCCCTCTGACACGATCAGGTAGGTAGTTCGTAGACGAAAAAGCTGCTGTTTCAGAAATTTTTGGATTGTTATACTTAAAATGGTTGTCACACCTTTGAAGCATATTATCAGTATGCATGCTCATAATATACTGTAACCAATGCTTTGAATGGTTGCTTTATCGCTTAGAAATTCGATAGCATGGTTTTTCGGAACGTGAATTACTTAGTATTGTGGTCGATCTCAATTATTAAGTACTACAGTACCTAACAGAAACGACTGGGAAGAGGAACACAATATATATATATATATATATACACACATATGTGTATGTATATTACGATAAGAAGCTGCATACATGGAAGATAAGTGAAAAAAATGACGTCTGCCACGAAGTTGATCAATGTGTATTGTTATATGTGTATATTTACTCAGAAGTCTCCGAGGTATAAAACTAGAACAATAATCAACGGCACCACAATGGAAAGTAAACCTGCTATCCTGCCATCACGTGAAAAGTATTTGTAGACGTAGTTTTTGTTGTTGTTCTATATTCTGAAGAATACTGCAGTGCTTGGACAATTGAAATTCCAAGGAGAAAGACCACATCTTTTTTCTTCAGTGTGATATTGAACTGTGCGATATCATACTTGGCGTTGAACAGCGAACTATGAAAAATGACATCCATCATAGTCATGGGCTCAAAGTCCCAATCTAAATCTAAATGAATTGCCGAGTCATTTCGAAATACCAACTGTCGAACAACAAAGAAAGGTTTACTTCCTTTACCATCGGATCTGAATCGATGGTTAGTGTATATAACAAGTAACATGGTCCAGATTTTTATAAGGCCAACAATGGGCTCACGCGTTCTTAAAGTGAAGCCAACTCTCCATTCCTAAAGTGTGCTGTTTGTCCTGATACATTTGGCAAATAAATTAACTTCAAAAACATTTGTAGAAATTCAAGTATAATTATCCAAATTTCAGCTTGGTTATTAAGTTCATTCAGAATCATCGGTAATTTTCCATCTATCATTATTGACGAAGACTATCAACTTAAATAACCAAAAGTATTTTAACTACGTAAGCCCCATAGACCAGAAGTTCTACTTCAAACTTCAGATTATGTAATGAATTACTACAATAAAATACTTTGTTTAGAATGGGAAAACTGTAAAGTCTATTGCCAAAACATAACCTTTGATCTGTTGGCTTTGCAACACTGTGATAAATTAATATATTGCAAAATCTTCACAACATACAAAAGAACGAAGAAGGGTCATACTTCAACGGTGTTTTTTCTATTCATTTATTGTTATTTCTGATATAACCATAAATTTAGCTCTATTAGTTTCATATTTAGATTTATATGGATTAACGAATATTTCATTAAGAGATATACTCTTCAAAAAAAGAAACGCAAAAGGCAAAATTTGAGACAAATTCTTAACAAGTTTATTCCGGGTAGTTCTTTATGACATGTGTGAAACTTTGCACATTTACTGCTGGACATCCAAAGTCTGCAAAAGCGAAGTCCACGCTCATTAGTTGAAGTTTAACGTCACTCAACGTCAATAACGAGTATGCGCCCCGAAAGCATCAATAACTGTTTGACATCTTCTGCCCATGGAAGCGATGAGATGACAAATCACATCCTGTGGAATGGCTGTCCACTCAGCCTGCAAAGCTGCTGCAAGCTGAGGTAGAGTCTGCGGTTGAGGTTGTCGCCGTAGCAGACGTCGGTCCAACTCGTCCCAAATATGTTCAATGGGGTTTAAATCTGGTGATCTGGAAGGCCAGGGAAGAACGTTGATGTTGTGGTGTCTCAAGAAGACAGTGGTGAGTCGGGCTGTGTGAGGACAGACGTTGTCATGTTGAAAAACGTCGTTGACGTTTACCATGATGGGTTGCACATGGGTCCTAAGAATCTCGTCGACGGTTGCGTACGGTCAGATCGGAAATTCTACGCAGCCCTGATATGGTTGAGGCAGTAGTCGTCGCAGTGGTGGTCCTGTCCCAAAGGTGACGTAGCCAGATGTAGCGATCTTGTGCGGGCGTGGTCACAGGAGATCTGCCAGATCGTGGACGTTCATGAGTTGATCCATGTTGTTGGTGACAATTCCATAGCCTTGTGATGGTGCTTGGGTGGACATTCACAGCTCTGGCAACATCTGATCGATATTCGCCTGCTTCCAATCGACCAATGGCGTAGTTGCGTTGTGCTTAAGTCAGTCTTGGCGTAGCTGTATTGTGTGTCGGTGGCTTAACACTGAGCTATGAAAACCGAGAACCCGTCACTTTTATAGGGATTTTGCACATGTTGCACTTGTAGAACATGCAGATCTCTCAAACAAATTTATTGGACACGAATGCGTTTTGGCGAAAAATCCGTTGTTTCCCTTTTTCCTCCGTTTTCAAAGTGCACAACTTTGATTGACTTTTTAGTCTGATAGTCAGTGCCTTAATACGTGTAACATCACATACTGTGAGCTTGTAACGTTATTACATATATTTCTTTTTAAAATAACAAAAATATCCCTTTTTTGAAGAGTATATATTTCGAGAGAAAGATGCATTTTTTGTAATTAAGCACAAAAATACAAAATGGGTTATCAGCACGCTGGTTTCTAGAGTTGTAAGTCCACAGACATATCACTCTAACAACAGGAAAGATACAAGTATTTGGTGTTTGTTATGTTTGTCAGCTAAAGCTACACAGGACTATCTGCGTAAGCCGTCCATAATTTAGCAGTGAAATACTACAGGGTAGGCAGTTAGCTATTACAACCGCCACCAACTGTTGGACTACTCTCTTACCGACAAATGGTGGGATTGACCGTAAAATTATAACGTTCTTACAGCTGAAAGGGCAAGCATGAGTGGTGAAATATGGATCAGAACTCACGACCTGTAGATTGCGAGTCGAGCACCCAAATCACCTGACCATGCCAGGACTAATAGGAGTAAAATACTTTTAAAGTAGTTGCGATATTAAATTAATAAAATACGCAGAAGCAGTTAAAATCTGATGCATAGCGTTATTGCTGTTGCTTTAATAGTTACAGTAAAACAGTATGCTATTTGTGATCTGTTTAGCACAGAAAACTGAGCCCCGGGCTTTAGCACTTTAAGTCCGTTACATTACGGCTTAAACACCAGAGGAAACTGCAAAGGGAAAATAATGTTGGTCAATTATATGTCTGTATTATTTTTAGCTTGATTTTTCATTTCGTAACTTTTGTCTTGTAAACTAATCTAGTCATAATGTTTCTTTATACTCCACAAGTAAGTCAACGGTAAGTTTACAGACTTAAACGTTAGAATTCGGGCTTCGATCTCCATGATAAATAGAGCGCAGTTTTTTTGTGTAACTTTTCAATAAATAAAAAAACAACGCTTTTTTACAGCAAAATTCAATACCAAAGATTTTTGAGGGCAAGCGTGCCTTAATAATCGGAATGTTTGGGCTATTAAATATCAGGGTCTATTGTTTGTTTCTTATTTCTTATTGCTACGAATCTGGGCTTCATGCATCGTAGCTGTAAGTGGATTTTAAGAATAAATTTGAAATCTCATTGTTCGATTAGAGTAACCCAATAAGTAGCGCTGGATGCTTTTGACAATTTTCTTTCCATCTACCATATCGGCTAAAATTTAGTGACGGTTAACACAGATGCGCAAGATGCTGAGACAGATAGCTCTTGTGTAACTTTGTATGAATATTCAAAACAAAAAGTTATAATACACATAATTTTGTAATAGCAAATTAGGGTTTACGTGTAATTACACATAACTATCAAAAATAAACAATATTGAATAATTTTTTTCAATCAAAGCGTAATTCTTTTAAATATTGGGGCCCAGCATGGTCAAGCGCGTTAAGGCGTTCGACTCGTAATCCGAGGGTCGCAGGTTCGAATCCCGATCACACCAAACATGCTCGCCCTTTCAGCTGTGGGGGCGTTATAATGTTACGGTCAATTCCACTATTCATTGGTAAAAGAGTAGCCCAAGAATTGACAATGGGTGGTAATGACTAGCTGCCTTCCCTCTAGTCTTTGTTTTTTTGTTTGTTTGTTTTTAAATTTCGCACAAAGCTACTCGAGGGTTATCTGTGCTAGCTGTCCCTAATTTAGCAGTGTAAGACTAGAGGGAAGGCAGCTAGTCATATCCACCCACCGCTTACTCTTGGGCTACTCTTTTACCAACGAATAGTGGGATTGACCGGCACAATATTACGCCCCCACGGCTGAAAGGGCGAGCATGTTTGGTGCGATCGGGATTTGAACCCGTGACCCTCGGATTACGAGTCGAGCGCCTTAAGGAGTCGATGTGGTTTGGTTTGAAATTTGTTTGAATTTCGCGCAAAACTACACAAGAGCTATCCGCGCTAGCCGTCCCTAATTTAGCAGTGTAAGACTAAAGGGTAGGCAGCTAGTCATCACCACCCACTGCCAACTCTTGGACTACTCTTTCACCGACGAATAATGGGATTGACCATCACATTACAGCGCCCACACGGGTGAAAGGGCGAGTATGTTTGGAGTGACAGGGTTTTAAACCAGCTACCCTCGGATTACGAGTCTAGTGCCTTAACCACCTGGCCATGCCAGGCCGGATTCGACGTGAAGCAGTAATGAAATCAAAGAGAATGTTGAATAAATATTAACTTGAGAAACTGTTAAGTATTATTTTGTAGGTTAATTGTAACAAGAAGATCTATGAAACTACACCATGTTCACAACACTTCTTATGAGAAAATGTAACTAAACTCATGAAAAGTTCAGGTACTTACTAAAGCCAGTGCTAAAATTAGAATTCTAGATTATATTTAAACATACGCCCTCTAAAACATATAGTTTTACATAATTTTCTGTGATCTAGTAAAAAAAACATAACAAATTAACAATATTTTCAAGAGGAATGGGCACATTTTTATCAATCTCCTGTAGTTTTTAGTCATATAAATCTTAAAGCTTTAAAGTGAGAACACCAAATATATAAAACACTGTCGTAAATTCCCACGTGTGTACTACTTTTACTTTCTAATGCCTTCGGACAGACGATCAGTGGCAAGTCTAGGCTTTTAAGACGCTTAAATCCAATGTTCGATTACCACGGTGAATAAAATGGAAATGGCCCATAATAAAGCTTTGTTTTAAGAAAACAATGACTCTCTTATCTGCTAGTAAATAGCTTGTTTTCCATAGATCCTGGAATTTTGAAGTTGGACACTCGAAATTAAAAGGGCCTGGCATGGCCAAGCGCATAAGGCGTGTGACTCGTAATCCGAGGGTCGCGTCGCACCGTGGGGGCGTATAATGTGATGGTCGATCCCAATATTCGTTGATAAAAGAGTAGCCCAAGAGCTGGCGGTGGATGGTGATTACTAGCTGCCTTCTCTCTAGTCTTACACTGCTGAATTAGGGACGGCTAGCACAGATAGCCCTCGAGTAGCTTTGTGCTAAATTCCAAAACAAACAAACCAAACAAAATTAAAAAATAATTTCACGTGTTTTATTTCTCGATCAACCTAAAATATCCACATTTTTGAGCTTTTGTTATAACTGATTGACTGTTTATTTGCAATTAACTGCACAAAGATCTGTCTACCACTAGTATCGAAACCCGGGTTCTAGCGTTGTAAGTTGTTCCACTAGGGGCGTATTATGCGAAGTTGAACGTGAAAACAGTTCAGATATTGTGTGAACAATTTTTTTTGTTCTAAATCGCAAACATTTTTCGCGATCCACTTCTTATCTGTTGACATAATATTATATTAAGTTTAATTGCCGTATATTGTTATTTGCATTTAAAACTAAAACAATAAAAGTAACATTACATAGAAAGAGCTTTCTAAGTTTAGATTGTTGACATATTATTATAATCAAATAAAAACCTTTAAAAACAATACATTATTAAGATAAACTTACAGAAGTGGACCAAACTCTCGAAAATTGTAAGTGATAAATATACAGAAACTTAAGAATATACTTCTATGAGTTATGCCCACAATATTGAATCATCAGCACTTTCTCTACTGTTAAGCATAACACATTCATAAGATAACAGAAATATAAATAATATAGTTATAGTTTAAAAAAGATACTGATGTTAACAACGTTAAATATTTTTGTTAATTTGTGTAATAATCCCAAATATTTATATACTTTTGTTGTTTTTGTTATCATGAGGCGTACGAAAAAAGTTAACTGTTTGTACGTGGATAAGGTACACAAAATGTAATAATATACAAGTGAGATTCGATCGCATAAAATGTCTTTCATTTTAAATATATCATTATAAGCTAGATATATGTTGTTGTTATTTTCTGGTGACAACAAACAGCAATATTCAATAAAAATGTATACAAATTAAACGACTTTTTTTTTCTTTACAAAATTTCAGGTAGTTAGATAAAGTAACTGAAGATGGGGCTGTAGTAAGAAAGAACTAAATAATTGTTACTATAGGTCACCTGGTATCTCTAACTATTTATTTATCCTGTTATCATGTCTTCAACTTTACGTTTATCTAACTGCTTATCTTGTGAGGAGTTTTCCTGAATTTTCTTTTAACTTTCTTGTTATTTCTCTAACTGCTTTCTGTTTTAATTCCCTTCATTGTAACAGTGTATTTATGAATTACTTTTAATTGAGTATACCAATCTTTTAATCATGACACCACCTCTGTTCTACAGAGTGAGATTTACAGATAATAAAGGAAAACTCATTAGCGTGTTTTTGAAGGAAAAGAAAAATCGTGGAAAGACTTTTTTCTATCGCTACCGTGTAAAGTAACACAAGAATTTCATGTCCATGATCTTCCTCAGTTTTTAACTGATAGGCTAGAGTAAAGGCAAGCAATTATCATAATCAACCGCAAACTGTTATCTAACCAACTAACAGTAAATCACCGTCACTTTCAGACGCATTCATGGTCGCAAAGTGGAGAACGAGTTTTTGTTACAACGAAATCTAAGTTGGAAACCAAATTTTGGTGAAAAAATTGAGAGACAAAATTCCAATATATTATAGGTAGTTTTATCTTCAGAACGCCAGTACTCAATGGTAAGTCTGCAAGCTTACGATACTAAAATTCGGATTTCGATGTCATGGTGGGCAGAGTCCAGACAGCCCACTGTGTAGCTTTGTGCTTAACTACAAAAAAATATATTAAATTATTTTATTGTCATTAGTTATATCATAACATAGACATAACATGATAGCTGATATTGAAGAGGGAATACAACCCTTGTGTTTCTTCTAAAAATATAGTGTATCTGTATGATATCATATGTTAACAAATAGATTTGAGCCTAAAAAATAATTTTGATTCAAGCAAACCCGATATTTAAATGCATTCTTATTATTTCTATGGCACTGGGAAACCGGCTTATTACATACATTAAGGAGACATATAAAGATTTGGGGGAAGACGTCTAACAGACCTTACAAGGAATGAATATTATTAATAATATTAACATTTCATTATCAGCTTTCTGCACTTCTTGTATTTAAAAACAGATTTGTAAGTTGTCAAGCTTGACAACAACTGACAATTTCAGTGTTTTGCCATTACGTTTTTACAAACATTATGACATAATACCATTGAAGGAATTATCGTTATTTTATAAACATGATTTAACCTCACGAGTGACTGCTGATTTCAGGTTATTTTCACAGATAGTAAAATCAATGATTTAAAAATGTTTGTGCTTTCTCGTTTCATTTTGTATATTTTACTTGTATCGGAAATGTTTTTTTTTCTCAGTGTAATAATCGCTAGACAAATAAACGTTATATTTAAACCTCAATGACAGGAAATATTACAGATTCTCGGTTCATACGCTGTTGTAACTTCTCAGACTCTAAAGGTTAAGCATGCGCTTTAATCCACAGTATATTAAGAATTAAAAACTAGAAGATGGTATACTGATGCTCAGAAAATCCATAATAAAGCAAACAAAACACAACATAAAGTTATATACTATGAAGCATAATAGATACCGAAGTCATATGATAAAAGCAAAATCATGTATGACATCATTACTGAGAAAGCTCACTGTCCATTAAAAATTCCACGCACGTGCTCCAACTCACAGTTCCCAAGTATTGCTACATTATAAATATAAATTAAAAAAATATTTGATAACTTAGATATATATTAGGCTTAATTTTGTATTTTTTATTTTAAATGTTCAATAACATGATCTAAACGAAATCAATGCAGTAAATTTAATAAAGATAATGATTAATAAGGATAAGTAATTACCAAGCTAACAATAGTGCTTGACTTAGTGAGTAAGTGAAGTATGTTTATCACAAATTTCTTCAAAAAATGATGAGATAAGTTAAAAACAAATATCTTCAATTTTAAGGAACATTTACTATTTTATGTTCCACATACAAGATCATTTTGTAAACAGAAACTACACAAATATGAATATATACACATACATATTTTGGTGTTAAGATACGTGAGTATAAGTAACACAGTAAAATTTGGATATAATGTTTAAAACTTATTCTTATATATATGTACGTATACTAAATGGGTGCACCGAGATCTAAATTACATTTTGCAGTGAAGAACTTTTCTAAACATTTTGTTTAAAAAAATGGAGAAATTAAACAATGGTATTATCACCAAAAGCAAAACTAGTTTAGTACTTAAATGAGCTTGAATTTCTAATTTGTTTAATTTATAGCATGTTTATTGTGTATTGCGAGGAGGAATTTCGAAAATAAATACTTTTTTCAAAACAGGCACTAATTGTATATCATAAATCCTACTTTACAGACTTATAAAGTATTCAGTAAGATGTTTATGACTTTGAAACAACAATAAGGCGATAATGTACGTCTCAAGAAAATGAACTTCTCGAATTTCCTTGTGTGTGTAGGGGAAAGGTAGACAATGGTCGTCTATCTAATGCCAGAGCATACAGGTTCCAACTACTACAGAGTATATTATTAAATTTTAAAGCATAAAAATTACCTTTAAGTAAAATTAGATTCACAGAAAGATCTGTTTTTGTATGTTGTTTTCAAAGCCATAGTGCCAGTTGGTTAAAGCACTCGACTCGTAATCTGAGGATTGCGGGTTCGAATCCCCTTCACACCAAACGTGCTCGCACTTTCAGCTATAGGGGTGTAATAATATGACGGTCAATCCCACTATTCGTTGGTAAAAGAGTATTCCAGGAGTTGGTAGTAGGTGGTGATGACTAATTGCCATCCCTCTAGTCTTACGCTGCTAAATTAGGGTCGGTAGACCTTGAGTAGGTTTGCGCGAAATTCAAAACAAACCAAACTAAATCTCGAAAGAACTTTCAAAAGACTAAGCCATTTAGCTGATGCAGTCTTATAGTGAAACCTGTACATTTTAAGTCATGTACTAATTGACACAAGTTAAAATCCAAAGCAAAAAAACATTAAGTTGTTGGGAATAAAACATATTACAATTGAAAACAGCACAATGATAATTGTTTGTACGTAAACGAAGAACTACAAAGCTGGAATAGAGGAAATGATAAAGATTATATTGAAAATTACGTCAGAAACAAACAACTTTAAGATCAGTAACGATGGTAACAACAAAAGGGGATGTAATTTATCTTCAGGTCTGGCTTAAGCTGTCATCAATGAAGGTCTTCCGAAGATGAAAGCTGGTAAAATTCCTATATTTTGAATATTTTACAAGAAATAAAATACAAAAAAATAATAAAGTTGGCTTACTTTCTCAGTACTGTATTGGAAGGATGAATTTAGTATTTTGTTATAGGAAGGATAAGAGACAATGACAAGACACAGTATCAAAATTAAATTAAAACACAACTGCATGAGAAACAACAGAGGATAAAAAAAACTCGTTTAGTTGTAGAACTACTGTGTTGTAACATAAAAATAAATAAATTTATCTAACTAAAAAGAGTAAACGAATATAATCTCATTGATAACAAATAAAATAAAACATGCACGTTCTGAATGTAGGAAACAATTGCTACCCGTGGTTGGCAGAGCACAAATAGCTCTTTGTGTTTAATAACAAACAAAAACAACCGTTATCACAGTGTAGCCCCACATATACAAAGTAAGACAGAATATAATTCAATTAATTCATTAAAGAGTAGTCAGTTTTCGTGATCGGGTCCTGCTAAAGAAAGTAGTTTCTATTAGGGTTGATTTGATTACCTTGTACGGATAAACGACGTTCAAATCACAACTTGACACATTTTTTTTTAATGTACTAAAGGACTACAGAACCGTTAGATACGTGGTATTTGAACAGGAAACGTTATCCATCCTTAAAATGTACCTAAATTTCTTGTAAGTGCTTCTGAAATGCCGATACCAGGTATTTATCTTAAAGCTAGACGTTCTTAAAAGTGGAGGTTAGATGCTGCTGGAAAAGTTTGCCGTTTATCCTCTCGCGTGCAAACAAAGAAAGCTTAGTGATAATACATGGGCACATATTAACAGTGACAAGAATTACTTACGTTTAAGGATGCTATGGAAACAGTTTTGGTTTATTTGTTTGATTTGAATTTCGTGCAAAGCTACACGGGGGCTATCTACACTAGCCGTCCCTAATTTTGTAGTGTAAAACTATAGGGAAGGCAACTAGTCATCACTACCCACCGCCAACTCTTGGGCTACTCTTTTACCAACAAATAGTGGAATTGACCGTCGCATTATAACGTCCCCAAGGCTAAAAGGGAAAGCAAATTTGGTGAGATGGGGATTCGAACCCGCAACTCTCAGAATACATGTGGAGTGC
This sequence comes from Carcinoscorpius rotundicauda, assembly GCA_011833715.1. NCBI lineage: Eukaryota > Metazoa > Arthropoda > Merostomata > Xiphosura > Limulidae > Carcinoscorpius > Carcinoscorpius rotundicauda. The sequence continues at coordinate 37,514,477 of CM022395.1, read as the reverse complement.
CTTAACCACCTGGCCATGCCGTGCCTGGAAACAGTTTAAAATTAGATCGTGGGGGTTTATGTATTTTAGCCGTTGAGTACAGTTTGAAATGTTGTGTTATTGCTTCTTGAATTACGTTGTACGTATTATTATATTTTGTAACCTAAAAGTCTGATCATTTACATAAGTCGTACAGTGTAGATTAACTTTGAGCCCCCCGGCTAGTACAGCAGTAAGTCTCCGGATTTACAACGCTAAAATCAGGGGTTCGATTTCGCTCGGTGGGTTTAGCAGATAGCCCGATGTGGCTTTGCTATAAGAAAAACACAAACACACAGATTTACTTTGGTGAGAGTAAGTTTTCTGAATCGTGTTTTTCCTTCCCCAACTGACCCATTACTTAATTTATTTGAAACTCAAAACGGTATTATTTACCAAGTTTTACACAACAGCAAGAAGACTCAAAACTTAAAACTCACCTCAAATTCTATGTGTGAATTTTGTAACTCCATTGGTATAAAATGTCCTGCGACGGCTTGGTACTGTCTCGAGAATGACCGTTTATTTGAGTGCCCATTTTTCGCTTCCATCCACTCATTTTGTCTTACTACACTGGACTGTCCTACACAAATAGTAAAAAAAAGTAACATTATATTATGGTAAGCTCTTGTATATATGTATGTAAGTAGAACATCGAATAACAAGGTATTCGCATCACGATTACTATTATTATCGTATCAAATCGAAACGCAAACTTTTCATCAAGCAAATTATAAAGAAACATTGCACAACAAATGTATTATATATATTAAACAAATGAAGAGATTACGCTAACTGTAGAGGTCAGACCCTCTTGAAAGAAGTAAATTTTGCTATCTAAAAACTTTAAATGCTGATAAAGAAATATAACAATTGAACTGTAACTAACTGTAATACATAGAAATAATTTAAATTAGACTGGATGGTATCATTAAATATTTAGGCTTAGTCGATTACAATACAAGTGTAAATTATGATTCCAAAAAATATGTATCCAGTATTGAAAGACAGAAGGTTTTGAAAGTCCCCTAGCGATATGAAAGTTAATAATAGTTTTATAGACTAGCGAATGCTTTCGTCAAGGAACTTAAAGAAACAAAGTACCACAAGTAAAAAAAAAAAGTGACTTATGATGTGCATACCTATCAGTTAAGAAGTCAAAAATTAAATCAGTTGAGAACCGTGTACAAATAATATATATCTAAATTTACTATAAAATCTTTATTAATCCTCTTATATTAGCTACACATATCGTCAATACGTTAATCATAGAGGCTTTTGGAAATTCTTAAAATTTTCAAGAGCATTCCAAATTACATCGTGTTACTATTTATTAGATCTGATGTCAGAATTGTACAAGATAAGACTGAGAAATGCAATTTTAAAAGTAAGGTCATGTTACTTTGGAAATGTTATACAGAGGATAAAAATATGAACAACTTCTGAAAAAGTATATAATATGATAAAAAACGTGAGTGTGTGGAATGTCTTCCTTATTGCTTACAAACCACCAATAATTTGATTAATAGAAAATAAATATTTACTGTATAAAGAAAGATGACTTAGGTAAGGAGCTAAAACAAACTAGAATTGATATTTAGTTGGAAGAAAACTTAAAAAATATTAATATCCAAATTCTTTTCCGCAATATACGTGTATATTTATTGTTGTGCTTTTATTTATTAATTTGTTTCTTGTAAAACAAAAAACTAGGTAAAATCTACGTACTTGATTGTAGGTTATTGTTCTTTCAAAACTTTTTAAACAATAATAAGTGCACGGTTTAGTAAAGATTCCGTCCTTACAGAAGCGTTGATTTCTTTTCATTTGTATATAAATCACAATAACTGAACGGCTCGGCATGGTCAGGTGGTTAAGGCACTCGACTCGTAATTCGAAGTTCGCGGGTTCGAATCCCCGTCACACTAAATATGCTTGCCCTTTCAGAAGAGAGGACGTTAAATAAATGACGGCCAATTCCACTGTTCGTTGGTAAAAGAGTAGCCCAAGAGTTGGCGGTGGGTGGTGATGACTAGCTGCCTTCCTTCTAGTCCTACACTGCTAAATTATGGGTGGTTAGCGCAGATAGCCCTTGTGTAGCTTTGAGCAAAATTCACACCAAACCATTAATTAACCGCGATCCAAACCGGAACGCGTTTATTTTCGAGGAACATATAAAATTGCGTCAAAAATATGTAAAATATGTTAATAAAATCAACAGATTAGAATGTCATGCATTATTTCTCATTAGAACACATTTTGTACCCTCAAGTTCGTTTCTTCGTAGGTAAGCACAAAGCTGCACAAAGGGGTTTCTGTGCTCTATCCACAACAAGTATCTAATGTTGGTTTCTATCTGGTAAGTCCGCAGACAAACCGCTGTCCCACTGAGGAGTTAACGCCAAGTACGTTTTTTCACTTACTGGTAAATATTTATATTTCATTTTAACATTTTACTATAAATGACATACTTATATTTCATTTTAACATTTTACTATAAATGACATACTTCTCTTATTAATATGCCTCTTCATGTTTTTAGCTGCTGCATAGTGGCTCATAGAATGGCTCTGAGTATTTCAAATACAAACTTGTATATCATAGATCCATCCTCTATTGATCAATTTCAGATCTAATTATAGTTTTGGTCTCAGGAGGTCCAATGTTTTCCATTCATGTATTTGACCACGCGCAAGGTATCATAGATTAATTTATTAATTTCCTAAAATAATTTCAAGTGGCGAGACTATTGAGGATTCCCTCTTGTTTAAATCTCCACTGACACTAGTCGTAGACAGAATATATAATTAACAGCTAAGATTCAATCTAAGAAACGTGATAAACCACTGTCCTACAGAGAATTAATGACATCTTGGTTATACAAAAAGCCCCGCAGTAGCACAGCGGTATGTCTGGGATTCACACTGATAAAAACTGGGTTATAAAAACTAAAGGGGCAGAGTACAGGTAACCCTTTCTGTAGCTTCGTATTTAATTCCAAATAATCAATCAAACAATTATACCAAAAGCTCAAAAATATCTACAGTTCGTATAGAACTACTGCAATCCTACCTACTGCTTAATGGATGTAAAGGTGCTTAAGAAAATAGCTCTTGCAATGTTTTTTTTTTTTACATTAAACTTTATCTACATTTTAAAACAAACACAACAATAGACGTGACTTTGAGTATACGAATATAACAGTAAAAGTAGGTGTTAAAACCTGTTAATATGATTCTTTTTTTTTTAATTTCGCGCAAAACTACAAGAGGACTATCTGCGCTAGCCGTCCTTAATTTAGCAGTGTAAGACTAGAGGTAAAGCTACCATCAACTCTTGGTCTACTCTTTCACCAACGAATAGTGGTATTGATCGTTATATCATAACGCCACCATGGTTGAAAGTATGAGAATGTTTAGTGCGACGAGGATTCGAACCCGCGACCCGCAGATAACAAGTCGAGAGCCTGAACTACCTGACCATGCTGAGTTGCTAACACGAATCTCACTAAGTTTATAGGCATGCTTTTCTAAACTATTTATACAACAACTAAGTTGTGGCTTTGTTGATCACAGAAGTCCAAGTAACAATGAGTTCTTACAAAACATTTGAAGTAAAAATGCCGTCAATATTATAATTAAACCCATTATTTACTGCCAGGGTCTCATATGTAACGTAAATAGAAATTGCATAGTTTCACTAATCTTTTTGATTATTTCTTTACTCTGAGCATTGTTTAATTAATTTTTTTTGTTTCATTTTGTAATAGTAATAAATTACAAACACGCATACACATACGACCAAGCTGGGGACCCTTGCATCCACAGATCAGCATGATATAAGGGCTAATAAATACCTCTCACAGCTTTCAACGCAGCAGTATAACTGAAAAAAATAAATACATTATGGTCTAAAGTCCAGGCTGATGCAATTCCACATAATGGTTCAAGTAGAATGCGTAGATGTAAAACAATCGTACATACAGGCACACATGTAAACTGTATGGTAACATTCCGTAATGCCATTCTTATTACCCATTACTATGTCTGATATGATGCATACTTCAACATGAGCACTTATACATTTCACACAACCGAAAGGTTGCACATTGGGTCATTAATTCAAGAAAAAAGCATAGATAACCCTCGTGTAGCTTTGCACAAAATTCAAAACAAACCAAATTCAAGAACTAACATAAATTTTAAACTCAAAAAGTAGTAAAGTTAAGGATCAGATTGTTTTGGTGTAATAATGTGTTTTAATCCCACTTGGAGTAAGATAAAGATTTTACAAAAAATATAAAACGTATACATGTTTTGTATTAAAATAGTTTTTATTTAAGATATGTTACGTATTTTATTAACATGCGGCTTCTGAAAATGGTGATGATTTCAGAAATAAAATCATTTTATTTTTTAAACTTTTAACTAAATGAAAATGTTGATCCACTTTAAATGACCATTTTACAATATTATGTTAGTTTTCCACAGCGTAATAATTGTTGTCAAACGTACTGTTATCTGTTCAATAATTAATTAGGGTGTGATTTCAGAACTTACTTTCATGGAATTTATAGAGAACATGTGTGGTCACATCAATATAGGGAATAGTCACTGAAGGAAAATGACGATTTTGGAGTTTAATCTGTAAGGAATATACAGCTTGTTGATATGCATATATTTTCACAATTCAAATATTCTTCCCACCAGAAGATAAAAGCGAGACCTTTCGCATTCTGAGGATTTGTTTGTTTTCGAATTTCGTGCAAACCTACAAGAGAGCTAACTGTGCTAGTTGTGTCTAACTTAGCAGTCTAAGCTAGTCATCACCACCAACTCCTGAGCCACTCTTTTACCAACGGAATGTAGGACTGACTGTCACATTATAACATCCGGCTAAACAGGAGAGCATATTTGGTGAGATATCAATCGGAAGGAAATATTTATAAAAAAAAAAGCTACGTATTTTCAACAATACTGAAAATATGTTACGGCTTATTTAATCACAGTTATAGGTGATATATAGAGTTGAATGTATGCTATTTCCTACTACATGAAAATATTTCAAAACAAAATGATGTAATTTAATAAAATTTATTGAACGGGGACAGCAAAAGAAAACAAGTGAACGACCAAAACGCATCTTTATTTACCAATATATCTCGTGTTTTACCAAATGGTCGACTTCTTATTTGTTAGAAATGAAACGACTGCTGGTATTTGAGAACACTTTAGAATAAAAGATCTTACCAGACACGAAGTTTATAAAGAATTCTATAAACTACGCTTTCAAGTCAAACAAATGCTCAAGTGCGGTTTCCTTCAATCCTTATATTGCCTAAGTCGACGACTATTTCAAATAACATAAACAGTAGAAATCCCAACTCATATAAACTTATACAAGTATTTGTGTTTCTCCTGAGTTGGACTAGTTGATCTCAGGGTACGACCATATACATAGGGTCAAATTAATACAAACTTCTATGGGATAGCTTTTTCCGCAAGAAATCTTCACCAGGGCAAAAGGAGTAGTACATATTTACAACTATCGCTTTAGGAAGAACTACTGTACTAAAGATGTATTATAAGTTAACTAGTTGTGAAAAATCAGATTAGTGGTTATTCCAAATGTGACAAAAACAAATTAGTTCAAAACAATAAAAGTCTTCGTGATGAGTAAGTAAAACAGATTGGACAAGTTGTGGTATTTTCAGTTAAAACCAATTTCCCGAAGAAGTAGATGAGAGAAGTCTGCCATATAACTGAAAGTTTTATGAGTTATATTACAATGAAATTTTATATTTCCCTGAACTGCCTGATTTTGTGAAAAAAAGAAAGTAAACTGAACATGATTTGTAATGTACAATGAAACTACATTTACTTTCCCAACACAGAGCAACAATGTGTGGGTAGTGTAGTATACCTTTTTGAACAAAGATCAGTCACCTGGAAAGAGAGATCGGTCAGGTTGGTATTCTCCTTCAAATCGTATTTCAAACGCTGACCGACTCAGTCAAGATAAGTTTCTAGACTGATTAAATCTCATGTAACTTAGTTGAATCTTTAAACATCAGACTTACCAAGAGCAACTATCATTACCCACGTGACTGCTCATTTCCATACAAAGGAGACAGTAATGTAGCCTCGAGATGCTGCTTTCGATTTTCACATACAGGATGCAGCTTCACAGCTATAACATCCATGAGTAGAACAGGTGTTATCTCCAAGGGATGATTGTGAACAAAGGGAACTAAAACGAAATCAACTTACAGAGACCACTTGTTAAGAAAAAAACACATAAACATTGCCTTGCAAAAGTTTTCAGCTTTTCGAAATTTTCCATATTTTTTTACGTCCGAGTTTGCAGTCATGCAATTTTCAAATGAGACATTGTATTTGAAATCTACAGAATCTACTCCAAACTAAGAGAACCAACTGTGAAGCCAACAGTGACTTTACACGATTTTCATGTCCGAGGTAGGAGTCAATGTTCGTACATTGATAATATCACAGTACCTGTACAGAATTGGCATGGATAGTCAAGAGGCAAGAAAAAGCCATTACTCATAAAGAATAATCTCAAATCTTGCACGGAGTTTGTGATAAAGCGTGTAAATGATATTGCGGACATGAGACAGAAAGTTTTGTGGACAGAGGAAACAAAAATTAATTTTTTATTGTCTAAATTCAAAGCTTCACGTCTGGCGCAAGTCAAACACAGCACATCACTCAGTCGACACCACCACAAAAGTCAAACATGGTGACAACAGCATCATATTATGGGGATGCTTCTCATGCTGGAAAGCATGTCAGGATTGACAAGAACATGGATGGTGCAAAGTATAGATGAATTCTAGAGGAGAAAAAAACCTGTTTGAGTCAGCCAAGAAACTAAAACTTGTTCGAAATTTCACACTTCAGCAGGACAGTGGCCCTAAGCTAAAGACCAAAGTCACATTGACGTGGTTTTAAAAGAAGAAAATGAATGTCCCGAAGTACCCTAGTCAAAGTTAGGCCTTGAATACATCAATAATCCTCAACGAATTTGTCAGAATTGGAGCAATTTTGCTGGGAAAAATGGACAAAAGCTACTCTGTCCAATTGTACAAAGCTATAGAGACCTATCCAAGAAGATTCATTGTAGTAATTGCTACTAAAAGTGCTTCTACTAGGTACTGACTTAGGGAGCAGAATACTTACGTAATCAGCATATTTCAATGTATATATTTTCTTTGTAGGGTTATATCAACCTCTTTCACACAGAAAGCATAACGCCTAATCACAAGAGTTCTGAATAAAAACAAGCTCATTAAAAAATTGTTTACATTATTTACATTTCATCAAAATGTAACACTTATTAGTAGAAGACGAATACATTTGCAAGGCTCTGGACATATAATTAACGAATACATTAGAAAATTATCTATAGTAAAATAAGAAGGTTACAAAAATATATGGTATTCCTGCATAATACAAAGCCATATTATAATCAATTTTAAAATTATGCAAAAGTTGTAATTTACCTTTAACTAGTAGAAGGAGTACACAAGATATTCCCCCACTTGAAAAAGGTAGAGTAAATATGGCGTACAAAAACACATGTTCTCATTGAATAAATGTAATCATACTTGGCACGAAGTTCTGAAAAATTCCGCATCCATATTTCATACTTTACAACACGCAGCTCACTGTTTTCAACGCAACGTACGTATATATACATATAGATTATTTTATACAAAATAAAGAACCTCTACTTACAGAAGATTTCCCATAACAATAAATTTTGTATGAATTTGGTTTTAGCTTTGAAACAGCGTTATCTTTGTACATACTTTGTCATGAAATAAATAGGTGTATTTTTAATAGAATGGTTAAAAATGAGGACCTTCAAAGATTGTGAAAACTGATGGGTCAAAGTGTTTGTCAGAATGTGTTCGTTTTTAGTGGCTTTCTGTCATGAACGAGGAAAATATATGAAGCAAATAGCAATTCTTTTTTACTCATTTTACGTATACGTATTACTTCGGTAAATGACCAATTCACATAAATTAGATTTACACGAGTAGCAATAATAATAGCACGCGATAGTGAAGTAGAAATCGGCGAAACAGTTTACAGAAGTAGCAGTACCAATACCGTTTCAGTAATGTTGATGTCCTGAAGCTACGATGATTAAACTTTGGTGAGCATAACAGTTATATCTTGGGGTAACACACAGGGGTTCTAATTTCAGGACTTTCTTACAAATTCACGTCAGTCTAACTAAGTGTATGATGGAATTTCATGTAGTTTTAGGTTATTGGGGTGGTTTGTAATCTTTAGATATATACACACATGGGGTACTCTTTCATTGGGGAAGAAAGTTTGAGGCTATTCGGCTTTCCATTTAAAATTACCATTCCAATATTCTCCCTTTCATACTGATGTAAGTCTAATAATAAAAGGACTGAGTTCTATACTTAACATGCATTAAAACAATTTAATTCCTCATGCCAAAACACATCAAAAACTTTCGTTTGGAAAGAGGTCTTCCACCACTAGTCGTCATTTTGTTTACTTCGGAAATCATCAACATCGCGTTTAACTTCCATTGAGATGAAACACAAGTAGGGTGTCTATGGTCTCCATAATTTTTTCAAGATTTTGCGTTACAATGCATTCTGTAATGTCTAATTCTTAAAACATAAAGTTGCAAAACCATATTTAGTTACGTAGATATTCAGCATTCACGTAATACCCCACAATGCATATCTTTAACTGTCATCTACGTTCATTGGCTAGGCCACTGCCTATATCACATTAAGTAAATTTTACTATAAATATTAATATTAGTCAACACAAAGTAGTGGAATATACATCAAGTTACTTAAAGTAACTAAATAATAACACAGGTATAAATTTAGTTACTTTGTGTTTTCAAAAGAAAAAAAAAGTAAATTTTAAAAATTTTGGTTTAAATACTTAGACCAACACCGATAAATACCCAGTAGAAAGGAATTCATTTATTATATTTATAGAATAAACGCATACAGTCGAACATTGTGTGTGTTTAGGTGCATTAACATGCGTTTTCAAGATGATGTTACTACTACGTTGCATACATCCTATTTGTATGAGTATTCATTGTAGTAATTTAAGCCATGTAGATAAAAGTTTAATAAACAATGAGACATTTCGAAAATGAAATTATTTCAGGTAGAAAATAAGATACTTAAAATGACTTAATCATAAAATAAAGATCTGTGATTTGAAGTAATTATATAATTTATGTCTTAAAAAAGACACTTCTTTAGAAAAAAATAGTGTATATTTTACAATTAAATATTATTTTTTCATTTTTTAACCTCATCATACCAATCAAATCTCAACGACTTCTAAAGCGTTTAGACGATCGTCTGAAAATAGCAAATATTTTGAATATTCGAAAGTCACAACTGTACCTTGTGAATTTTCAAAAAAAAAATTAAAAATAAAATAACAGTTTTGTTAAAATTTCTTTACAGAAGGCAATAATAACATTTGATAAAGAAAACTAAACTTTTCACATACAAAATTAATTTAGCCTATATTATATCAAAACTAAGCTTTTAATACAAATAATTAGCTCCAATTTTGACAGAACCAAAATGGTAATGAACATAGTTCATTAGTTCAGACTAATAAAACTAATCTTCTAATGAATGTAATTAATTAGCTCAGGTTCTGGTTAATTATACTCCTCTTTGTAAGTTTGTTTTGTGTGTTTTTTAATTTTGTGCGAAGCTACTCAAGGGCTATCTGCGCTAGCCGTCACTAATTTAGCAGTGTAAGACTAGAGGGAAGGCAGCTAGTCATCACCACCCACCGCCAACTCCTGGGCTACTCTTTTATCAACAAATAGTGGGATTGATCATCACATTTTACCACCCCACGGCGGAAAGGAAGAGCATGTTTGGTGTGACGGGGATTCGAACATGCGATCCTCGGATTAGGAGTCGAATGTCTGAATCACCTGGCCATGCTTGGCCGAAAATTTACAAAGTAAAAGAGTTTATAAATTATGATAAAGAGAAGGAGTTTAATTTAGGTGATGTGTCGGACACAATTTTATTTTTGAACCAGATCCAATATTGTTTTATACTTTGTCTTTCAATCAGTTGTTTTATCATACTTTCATTTTTAGTTAAAATATAGATGGTTTAGTACAAAAAAAAATTCCAGGGATATCCTGATAACATTTCTTGAGACTTTTACCTTCTTCCAAGATCTGAATAGGCCCGGCATGGCCAGGTGGTTAGGGCGCTTGACTTATAATCCAAAGGTCGCGGGTTCGAATCCCAGTCACACCAAACATGCTCGATCTTTTAGCTTTGGTGGGCGTTATAATGTGACGTTTAATCTCAATATTCGTTGGTAAAAGAGTAGCCCAAGAGTTGGCAATGAGTCGTGATGACAAGATCCCTTTCTACATTGGGGACGGCTAGCGTAGAGAGACTTCGTGTATCTTTGTGCGAAATTCATCACAAACTAAGTCAACTTTAAAAATGATGACATTTCTTATCGCCCTTTTTAGGACTATAGGACATAAATGTTAATGATTTTTTTCAGTTGAAATGACCATTGTACCAATTGGTCAATTATTATAATTAGCACGTAGTGCAAAAAACAACAACATTGACATTAAAATTAAATGTTTTAATAAACACTTAAAAATCCTTTCCCTACACACAACCTAGTGATGCAAGAAAAACGATTTTGAAACAATTCTTTTATGTGTGGAACCTCGTGTGCGTTTCTCTTACAAGTGATTTAATTTTACGTTTCTTATATTTCTTTGAAAAAGATTGTATATATTTAACAGTGTTCAAAATTCAACTTTTTGAACTTCACTATGGACTTAGCTTTGCATATAACGGTGTGAAAATCCTATACCTGATCACGAAGCGAAGAGAATCGTGTAAATTTGTACGCATATCGTATGAAAAGTATGATTTTTAATGAATATATTTTTCATATAACCTTACTAGAAATGCGATTAAGACATTACTTTGTGTAATAAAGATTCAAACGTTTAACTGACAAAGAAAAATGTCTCGTCATAACCTAACGGATAATGAATTTATCAAAAAAAGAAGTTAAACCAATATAATAAATTAGTTGAACAGGTTTATATATCCACGCTCGATCATATTTCATTCAGAACAAAACTTTTCTAACTACAATTTCATCGTTTGTTTTATTAAGCCAATGATGACATTCAACAATAGTTTTGATTGATTTAAATGGAATGATGCGACATCTTGTGAAGTACAAAATGCCACGCCTTGCACACGACTGTGACGTGGCTTGTGATGTTTGTAGTTAAGCGCAAAGCTAATAATAGGCTATCTGGACTGTACCCACCACGAGTAAGGAAACTCGGTTTGTAGCGTTGTAAATCCACAGACCTACTATTGTGAGACATAGAGGGAGGTGATGTACAGGATCATAATTAAAAGTATCTCTCATATAATAGGAGTAAGTATCTAAAAGCTTGAAGCGGTATAAGGCCTAATTAATCTGTTTTACATAGAGATAAAAAAGACTGTTTACCTAACAGAAAACCAACTTTTGAACATGTCAAACTCGCAAGATGTACTTGGGGTGACACGTCATTTTACTAGTTAACAATAATAAAATAGATGACACTCTACTGTCAGTTAAATTAACTGTAAGAAACCTATCATTCACAAGAAAATCAAAGTTTGTTTAATATTCAAAATTATAAATATTCCATACGATTACTAACTTAATGAAATTTTATTTTACAAACTAAAGTGTAGAAATTGAACTGTACTGAACTTTAATACGACATATTAACTACCTTATTTGTAATATATAAATAACAGTTTAATTAAACTACAAGCTAAAAAATAAAAATCAGTTACAAAGCCAGTTGCGTATCTATGTAATTAATACTTGAATCAGTCAGTATCTTGTGAAACTCAATAATCACAGAATTGAGGTGACTTCTTGAAATGTTTAATTTGATATATTAAGAAAATAAAACATATAGACCTACTCTTCCTGCGAAATCATAGAAGTAAAAATGAAATATTTAAGAAATGATCAGCTGCTTTTTTATCTAAATATTTACCATCAAAAAATTGCACGAAAAACAGTTTTTCCTGAAGATGCAGTGTGTGAGATACACATTTTCTCAACAAGATGCTGCCGATGAAATACACACTTTTTCCATAAGATGGAGTGCATGAGATACACAGTATCTCTACCAGATGCTGTGATGAAATACACAGATTCTCTTCAAGATGTAGTGCATGAGATACATAGTTTCTCTCCGAGATGCAGTGAATGAGATACACACTTTCCCTCCACGATGCAAAGCATCAGATACAATCATTGTCTCCAAGATGCAGTGCACGAGATACACAGTGTCTCTGCAAGATGCAGTGTATAAGAAACACACTTCTCTTCAAAGTACAGGGCACGAAAAACACAGTTTCTCTTTAAGATGCTGTACATGATATTCACAGTTTCTCTCCAAGATACAGAGCAGGAAGTACATAGTTTCCCTCCAAGATGCAGTCTATAAAATACAGTTTTTCTCCAAGATGTAATGCATGAGATACAGAAAGTTTCTTCAATACACAGTGCACAAGATACACAGTTTCTCTTCAAAAGGCACTACATGAGACACACAGGTTCTCTCCAACATACATTGCTTGAGATACACAGTTTCTCTCCAAAGTGCAGTACAAGAGATAAACAGTTTCTCTTCAAAATGCAGTGCACGACAAACACAGTTTATCTCCCAGATATAGTGAATGAGATACAGCAATGTTATTGATAGTGATCTCTTCTTATCGTAATTGGAAAATATATGCACAACCAAAACGGGCGATTGCAGTATGTAAAAAAAAAATTAGATTTTTCCTGGGTACAAAGTGTTATTTCCCAATTTCTTATACCTAAAGTACATGGAAAAGACCTATATTTCTTTTCAAACTTTGCTTTTGTGACCTGGGTAGATTCAGTGCTGAGTAGCTGATAGAGAACTTTCTCGAACTTACAAGAATTTTCTGAAATATTGTAGAACTTACGAGAATTTTCTAGAACTTTCCATAGTAATATATATACTCTTCAAAATAAGAAACGCAAAAGGGATATTTTTATTATTTTAAAGAGAAATATAAGTAATAACGTTACAAGGTCAGAGTATGTGATGTTACTGATTGTCAGACCAAAATGACAATAAAAGTTGTACAATTTGAAAATGGAGGAAAACATCGGATTCTTCGCCAAAACGCATTCGTGTCCAATAAATTTGTTTGAGAGATCTGCATGTTCTGAAAGTGCAACATGTGAAAAATCCCGATAAAAGTGACGGGTTCTCGGTTTTCATAGCTCAGTGTTAAGCCACCGACACGCAATACAGTTACGCCAAGACTGACTGAAGCACAACGCAACAACGTCATTGGTCGATTGGAAGCAGACGAATCTCGATCAGATGTTGCCAGGGCTGTGAATATCCACCCAAGTACCATCACAAGGCTATGGAATCGTCACCAACAACATGGATCAACTTGTGACCGTCCACGATCTGGCAGACCTCGTGTGACCACGCCCGCACAAGATCACTACATCCAGTTACGTCACCTTAGGGATAGTACCACCACTGCGACGTCTACTGCTTCAACCATACCAGGGCTGCGTAGAATTTCCGATCAGACCGTACGCAACCGTCGACGAGATTCTTAGGCCCAATGTGAAACCCATAATGGTGAACGTCAACGACGTTTTTCAACATAACAACGCTCGTCCTCACACAGCCCGACTCAACATTGTCTTCATGAGACACCACAGCATCAACGTTCTTTCCTGGCCCTCCAGATCACCAGATTTAAGCCCCATCGAACATCTTTGGGACAAGTTGGACCGACGTCTGCAACGGCGACAATCTCAGCTGCAAACTCTACCTCAGCTTGCAGCAGCTTTGCAGGCTGAGTGGACAGCCATTCCACAGGATGTGATTCATCATCTCATTGCTTCCATGGGCAGGAGATGCCAAGCAGTTATTGATGCTCACGGGGCATACTCGTTATTGACGTTGAATGACGTTAAATGTCAACTAATGAGCGTGGACTTCGCCTTTGCAGACTTTGGATGTTCACTGGTGAATGTGCAAAGTTTCACACATGTCATAAAGAACTACCCGGAATAAACTTGTTAACAATATGTCTCAAATTTTGCCTTTTGCATTTCTTTTTTTTTTGAAGAGTATATATACAGAGGCTCACCACTCACCACTTCAGTTTAGTTCTAGCTGCCTAAGTGAACCATAGATCTATCTGATTTTATCAGAGATGGCATCAAGAAGCTGCAAGCATTCTCCAGACGCATTTTGCTATGAATGTGGCCAATTTATCAAGACAAGAGTGAAAATGTACTGTGTGACAGCATCTGCCAAAATGTACAAAGCTTATAATGAATATTTTAGCATGCCTATCGGGTATCAAGACAAACCCTGGGGACCTCATTTTATCTAAGAGCACTGCAAAAAACTCTAAAAGGTAAGACAGACAACTTTTGTTTGCTTGAATTTTATATTATACAGATTTTAGACATTTAAATACAAAAACGTCAAAACCTCACTAGAAGCCTTGAAGTATGATGAGTATGGCTTGGAGGTTGTCGGAGACTTTAAAATGGTGGCATTTCTGATGGGTCTCTCAGGAGGCTTTATGAAGTTTCCCTGTTTTCTTTGCCTTTGGGACAGCAGGTACTCTGCAGTGTACTGCAACAGCAAGCACTGGCCACAAAGGACCGCGTTCTCTATGGGGAAGCACAATGTCAAGTGTGGGCCACTAGTGGACGTGCAGCAGGTATTGTTACCACAACTGCACATAAAATTGGGTCTTATGATACAATTTGTCACAGCTCTTGAGAAGGAGTTTGCAGCCTTCAAGTACCCACGAGACTTCTTCCCTAAGCTGTCTGAGGCAAAGTTGGTGCCTTCGTTGAACCACAAATAAAGAAGATCCTGAAGTACACAGAATTCCCAAAGTAGCTTAATAGGAAGGGAAAATACGCTTGGGGCAACTTTCTCGTAGTGATTTGGGGCTTCTCGGGCTATCAAGGCTGAAACCTTTGGGGAACTCCTTGAGGCTCTGATGAAGAATTATGGCACATTGGGCTGTAGGATGCCCCTGAAAGTCACTTTTAAAAATGTTTGTTCATTTTTGTATAACTTTAGTGTAAATACATGTACGTCTTGATTCATATGTTGTTTTATTCAGACCTTACGAAAATGAAAATGTGCAAATTTGCCCGTTTTCACATAGAAAATTGATAAGTTTATAAATTTCGTTATCCAGGTCATAAAAGAGAATGATGGCCATTTTCTGTACTTTTACAACATAAGTAATAAATAACACATAGTGTTAGTTCATTGCTGTAATTTTCTTGCGTAACACATTAAAATAAAAACAGTTGTTCACAATACTGTGACAACAAGTGTTGTCTTTTTATAATGTGCTCTGAGAACACTGTTGGAATACACAAATCACTTATAATGTAATGATTAGTCTTGCATAGTAAAACTGAATAAGCTTTCTGGTGTGTAGTTTTAACTTCAGTAATTATTCACATACAGTCATATGAAAAAGTTAGGACAACCTATGAAAGCCTGTGTATTTTTGTAACATTTTTGGATATACAGATATTTAATCTCGATTTTAACAATACTGAGATATTATAGGAATATAACTAAACAATTAAAACTTAAGAAAATACTTTTGATGATCTTCTGTAAACGTAATTCTACAAAAAATGCATATTCTAACTGAGGAAAATATAGGACACCCCACATTTATTCCCATTTAAATTGGCTCAACTCACACACAAATGTATCACACCAGGTGCACATGATTAAAAGATCGTTACTCAGCATTTTGAATGAGGCTTGCCCCATTTAAACCTCAGACATTTAGTTTGGGTGCTACTGACTGTTGAAGTGAGAGTGAGCACCATGGTGAGAGAAAAAGAGCTGTGTGATGCCTTCAGAAAGAAAGTTGTAGCAGCTTATCAGTCTAGTCTGAAGCGGAACTAGACCCTGCAAAACAACAATGACCCTAAACATACAGGTAAATCCATCAAAGACTGGCTGAAAACATAGAAATGAAGAGTCCTGGAATGGCCGAGTCAAAGCCCAGATCTTAATCCCATTGAGATGCTGTGGGGTGACTGTACATGCAAGAAACCCCTCAAACTTCTTACAGCTGAAAGAATTCTGCATTGAGGAGTGGGGAAACTTTCTTCAGATCGATGTCAGAGATTGGCAGATGGCTAAAAGAAGCGTCTCACTGTAGTTATTTCAGCCAAAGGGGGTAACACTAGATATTAGAGGGTAAGGTGTCCTAACTTTTTACTCAGTTAGAATATGCATTTTTGTAGAATTACATTTACAGGACTCGGCATGGCCAAGTGTGTTAAGGCGTGCGACCTCGTAATCTGAGGGTCGCGGGTTCGCATCCCCGTCGCGCCAAACATGCTCACCCTTTCAACCGTGGGGGCTTTATAATGTTATGGTCAATCCCACTATTCGTTGGTAAAAGAGTAGCCCAAGAGTTGGCGGTGGGTGGTGATGACTAGCTGCCTTCCCATCACCGTTGGGAAACGATTTGTTGTAAGTGTCTACCTGGGTGGTCCTGATTCCCCAAATTGATCCATATTTCTCTGCTTTCTATTGTCATCACATATAAGTGATATTTCCGTCTTGGAAACTCTAAATGCCCAATTTGAACGTATATTTATGATATAGGTGTGTGGCTATTTTGAGTCAGAAAGGGTTGTTACATATCATTAACAAAAATAATCAATTTTTCAGTACAACTACACTAGATAAGCAAATAATGTCAAAATGCGAACTGGTGCATGCCATTCCTCGGCAACATTATATTGCTTTTATCTTAATACAGCATACTCAAATCGCTACATTACCAGCTTCATGAATTCGCTATCAGAACTTTTACTCTTCTTTGTTTTTGAGCCTAAGTAGTAAAATACAATAATTCTAACCTTTTGTATCACGTGTTCTCAAACGTTGACTACTTACTTTTACATAAAAAATATGACCAACTTTATTTTGTGAAACTATTTAAACACCTGGTGTTCTGTGTGTCACAGTTTGGTATTACTATTTTACTTAGCCCAACAATGCCAGGTGGTTAGGACGCTTGACTTGTAATCTGTAAGTCACAGGTTTAAATCCCCCTTACACCATATGTGGTCGCCCTTTCAGCCGTAGAGGCGCTATAATATTACAATCATTTCCATTATTCGTTAATAAAAGAGAATCCCAAGAGTCGCTGGTGGGTAGTGATGACTAGCTGCCTTCCCTTCTTGTCTTACACTGCTAAATTAGGGAAGGTTAGCACAGATAGCTCTGATGTAACTTTGTACAAAATTCAAAATCGTCTACCTTACAATTAAATCCTTTATGTTCGTTGTTTCATTTCAATTTGTTTTCCATCTTGTAACACAAAACTAATCTGCCAACTTAGGTAAGTTATTTTTTGTGTTATAAAAATAGTAAAAAATACCGATTTTTAACTTGTTAATTTTAAGCTTAAATTATTTAGCAAAATGGAGGATAATCTGTAATACTGGTAATGAATACCATCGCATCATTAAACCTGTTTTTTTATTGATTCTAAGATGAAATAGAACTTTATAAACAAGCTATATTATTGAAGCCAAAATTGATCACTTGAAACAAACTTGTCCTTTTGATAACATCAAATTTTTTTTGCTCATTAAACTTGTTAGAGAAAAACAAATAAACGACCATCAAAGGCAATACCTATATGTCTAAGTTATCAAATAATATATGGGTAACATAACTCGTCCTTATAGCAGGTTTTTGATAATTCTGATGAAAACAGCTGTGACGAGCTGAAAACAAGAGATTTATGAGCTTTATTTGTGAAATGGCTCTTGCTTTAATTTTTCCTTGACTATTTAATGTTGCTTGCCTTTTATATAAATGTTGATTTTTAATTATTTTTTTAAAAGCTTGGAAAGTGTATTACAAAAATTATTCTGGGTGTGCTTTATAACAAACTGATTTTTAACGTTGTTGGTTTAGGTCATGTTACACTTATACTTTAAGTCATATTTGGCATCTAACTTGTAATGTAGTCTTAGATTTTATAGAGAATTGTCTATCATGGACTGCGACTGCGTTTTATATAGGAGTCGCACAGGAATTTGCTCAAAACCATAACTGAACATTCTGGCAAAAGCTAAATTAAAAAATGGATTTATTCTTGCGAAAACAATAGTTAAGACCATTCAAGTATTGATAAGAAGCAAAATAAATAATTTTAAGATTGTTAAACAAAATTTGTTAATATTAACGTTATTATTCTTATTATTGTTTTACAAGCCTACAGCAAAGCAAGCTGGTATCACCAAATCCTAGACAGTTACTATACTATATTAACACTACATGAAAGTATTTTTCACTGAGTGTTTATTTGCGTGGTTATCAATACATTATCGATGCAATGTTGTTGTAAGCGACTAGCTTTGTACTCGACGCGTATTAAACGCTTGTTTACATGAAACTTCATGTAAAAAGCCACCTAGTACAATAAATAATTGCTGTATAAAGACAGGAAACTTTGTTCAAAACGGTGTTTTAGACGAATTTGTTCAATTTGAAAAGGCTGCTTTTCTACTCGTAAAATTGTATACGTGCGTAGTAGAGATTTTATCCTTTTAAAAAGGCAACATACAAGATAATTAAAGATTGGGAGTTTAATATCTATAGATTGAGACAAATAACACTAATCAAACAATGCTGGAGATCTAATGCTAACATCTTGCTCAAGCTACAAATTTATGTTATGACTACAATATAAAATGATTGCAATTAATATTTATTGTTGTGTGGAATTACACAAGAATTTTTACAAAATACTGAGAGAGTACGTTTAAACTTCAGTCAATATCCTTAATTTTGTCGTTCTGAGACATCGACTTAATATTCCTTTCTACCATAAAAAAAACTGATATCTTCCTCCCGAGTTAGTTGGAAACTCTAAGTTATGCATTTTTCTAGTACATTAATTGAAAATTGCTGGATGAGAAGTTCCCAATTTTCCTATTATTTATCCTTACTCAGGTCGCTACTGTTTATCGTTGCTCAAGTTTCTTGTCTCTACGTGAATTTTCGCGTCTATATTCCAGCAAAATTTTAACAGTGGACGATTACCATAGCAAATTTTTCTACTCAGATGACAGTGGTGATCAGTTCTACTCAGATGACAGTGGTGATTAGTTCTACTCAGATGACAGTAGTGATTAGTTCTACTGTTTCTTATACTTAGCTGAAATCGTGAGTGCGTATTCAATGCTTAGCATACAGTACTATTACAAGTGGTTATTGCTATATTTTTAAATATTTGTTGTTAAGGTAGTGATTATAAATATTGTGATTGGTGACTTACGCTAAGAGTGTTGCTGTTATCTATTTTACATACATTTTTAAGTCCCTTTTTCCAACAAACACTCGTGCACAGCACGCTGTTGAAACCCATAGGTGTAATGTAGACCTAACAATGTACTGAGCCTATTTAGTCTGTTTAATTGTTTTAATCAATATCGTATTATTTTAGAAGAAACGTTATTCTGTTCTGATGAGATTACGTTGTTGCTGCTCGTCTTTTGTTACATTACACTGTGATATTGATGGAAGCTGGTCATTAAATTTGTGATGATACAATCTTTGCTTTCAAAAAAGTTTACATTTTTGTTTGTCGAAGTTACATACGGGTGCATGTGTTTTTTCATTGTTGTACATTTTTAAACTTATTTTGAATACATTTAGTGTGATGGTTGGGTGCGAAAACAACAACAAAAATACAATAAAAGAGTAAACTCTTAAATAACATATAAATTTCAACTGAATGCTACACTTGCGTGTACCTTACAATTTGTGTTCCAAAAATTGACACGAAAAGCTTAAAAAAACATGATTAGTGAAACCTGTTAACTTGAAAACAGAGGGAAAGGAATCGCTAAAAAAAACAGAAACAAGTTAAATCAAAAATGTAAAAACTATATTTTCAAGTCTATAACTAGGTACTGTAAAAATAGCATGTACAGTATTTTCGCAAGCGACGAATCCCTATTTTAAATCAATGTTTACACTAGTCATTCAACTTGATTTACTATTTTCTGATAGTCTTTGAATTTTACTAAGCGTTTTGACGGTTCCTATTCTCCCTTTTTAAACCAACAATTTTTATTAATCTTGTATACAATATCGCTGGAGGTCAATACTTTCGGCCATTTTACAGGCTTCACTTCATATTTTCACATGGAAATTTCTTTTTGTGAAATAGGAATAGCCGTGCTATTGCCAGGTGTTGTAAATTGCTGTTTTTTTCTTTCAAGCGCGCAGTTGAAGTTAGCACTTCTAGGCATTCTTGTTTCACTGGGTTTACATGACTTTGGTAGTTATTAGTCCACTGTTTGTGCCGGATTTTGGAAATTTAGTATATTGTTAGTGTATTGTATTTACAAGAGTTTGGTAGTGCAATACATTGTTGTTTCATCGTGTTTTACAGAAGATTAGTAGTTATTAATATATTAAGTTGCGAGATACAATTTAAAATGTACAAGCAATTGTTTACTTTCGTGTCATATAATTCTTCCGTACCATATTTTAATTGAATGTTTATTTTCTCATAGTTTGTATTAGAGCAGAGTCACACTAAACTATCTCTTGTTCCATTTCAGCAAATCGAACCCCGGTTTTTGCGATGTAAGTCTGTAAACTAACTGCTGTCCCATCGGGGAACTTTTTTTAGTGGTAGGCTGTCTATAAAACAGTGTATTAACTAATAGTCATAATTCGTTGGAGTTTCTGTTAAATGTATTCTTTTTTAACGCTGTCCACCTCAAGTAGTTTGAATTAGCGGTAAATAGTAAGAATACCATTGCCGTAACAATTGGGCTTAGTATAGCCTGGTGATTAGAGCATTCAACTCATAATGTGCGGGTAGAGGGTTAGAACCTCAGTCACGGAGGCGATATAATATTGCCCTCAATCTCACTCCTCGATTAGAATATCCCAAGAGTTGGTGATGGGTGGTTTTCAGAAGCAGCTTTCAGTTTAGTGTACAATCTAAGTTAAGAACGGCTAATGCAGACAGCCATCAAGCAAGTTTCTGCAATATTCAATAAACAAAGTAAAAAATATAGTTTCGTTTCGTTTATTTAAATCTTATTTTTTAATGAAACCATAACTATGAATAAAATATATGTTTGTTACTCACATGTTGGGTATTGTATGAATTATTTTTACTGGATAAAATTTTCCCAAGTTGATGTACTATGTTGATTATCAGTTATACACCCAGAAATATCACAAAACGGTGGTTTCTTTCATTGCTTGTTTACACACCCTTCAATAAAACTACATTTGTCGCGGCTAACAAATTACTATAAGAGCTAAAAATGTATTCAGTAAAATAAGTGGTACGGGATTAATAGTTTTAATTGGCCCTACATGGCCACGTGGTTAGGCAGTCGACTCGTAATCTAAGGATCGCAGATTTGAATCCCGATCATATCAAACATACTCGTCCTTTCAGCCGTGGGAGCGTTATAATATGACGGGCGATCTCATTATTCGTTGACAAAATAGTAGTCCAAGAATTGGCGATGGGTGGTGATGACTAGCTGCCTTCCCTCTTGTCTAACGCTGCTAAATTATGGAGGTTAGCGCAGATAGTCCTCGTGTAGGTTTGCGCGAAATTCAAAACAAACCAAACCAATAGTTTTAATTTAACAAATTAGCAACTGGACATAATTAACTCGGATGACTTTCCTTTAGTAGTAAAAACGTTATTTTGAAAACACTAAAAGCTGCCAACATATAACTGAACTTTTTAGTATTAAAGTTTCTAATTTTTGCCTTTATGTTAGGCCGGTCATAAGCAGGCCAGCAGAAACTTTTACTTTATTTTTAAAATACGTAGTCCACCTAGACGTTTAAAAATAACTAAAAATATGTAACATTTCTCCGACGAGATAATTTTTTTAGAAGAGTTGACGCTACTCCATTATATATGTAATGCATTAATCAACATATCTTTCATACTCTGGATAGAAAAATCATCAGAAATACCTATGTACTTTTTCTTATCTTAACAGTATCAGAGATGGAATGTTGCAATAAGCCTCCACGATCCGTAGAATGTTTAATGGAGTTTTGTATAAATTATTATTGTTTGAAGCTGTTTTACCTATATAACAACTTAATTGAGGAGGATGAATAATTCTTTCAAGGAAACGGAAGAGTGAAAGAGTTCGAAATAGTTTGTTATTAAATAACAGTTATTTATGGACAATTATTTGATTATTACAATTTCACAGAGCCTATTTATATAAAGCACGTTTCACAGTAAATTATTGTTACGTGTTATCCTTTTTCCTTTTTAGGATTATTTGCATTTCGTTATACGTATTTAGCTTTACATATACACGCAGTTACAGAATTTTAAAAAGAGTATATCTCTAATGTATTATAATGTACCTCTGAACACTATTATAAGCAGTTTGTGTCCCCCGCTGGTTCTTCTACCCTAGGTGGACTCAGCAAATATCCCAATGTGGCTTTGCTACAAGAAAAACACACACATACACATAAGCAGTTTGTTTGTAGTTCAGTAAAAAGTTAAACGATAGGATATCCGTGCTCTACTCACCACGAATATCGTAACCCAGTTTCTAGCAGTTTAAGTCCGATACATATATTCAAAAACTATTGCATGGAACATAAGTTTGACCTCGACAGAATATTTGCTTTGGTTACTGTACTAAACAGAAGACAATAGAATGGATACAAATGTGCAAACAGAATTCTCATTTTCTCTAATTCTGCCTTTCGTTGACCTATGCTAGAGTTCCATGTTTTAATCTGATGGTTGTGATAAAGTCATTGCTTTTAACACTTGTATCAGTTGTTTATGAAATCTCTTTTATTTCATCGCTCGATGAAAGTTTGGAGTTTATTTAAAAGCTTAAGTTTTTCAAAGTTCAATTATACATTATTATGCTAATAATAATGGGCGAAGTAAAACTGGCGTTCTTAAAAGACCCTGAGGGGTACAGAACGAGAATTTCAAGTGGTCGGCCCAAGAAAATTTCGCTGGCATAGAGCAGAAGGATTCGACGGGTTGTCAGATAAGACACCAACTGATCGTCGAACCAGGTTAAGGCCCTTACGGACGCAGAATGCAGCTCAAGAACAAAAGACGACATCTACGAGAGAAAGGCTTTAAAACCGTAAACGTCTTCAAAGGCCACGCCTGCTTCCACACCACGAAACAACTCGGTTAAATTTTGCTGAGAAGCACCAAACGTAGGACGTAGAAAAGTAAAAGAATGTTTTGTCCTCTGATGAGAAAAAAATTTACCCTTGAAGGTCCAGAAGGCTTCCAACATTACTGGCGTGATAAGGATATCCCACCGGAGACATTTTCTACACGACACAAAGGAGGAGGTTCTATCATGATCTGGGATGCTTTCTCCTTCCATGCAACAATGGAGCTTCAGGTTATACAGGGGCGTCAAACAGCAGCTGGCTACATTGGCATGTTGAAGAGCGCATTCTTACTAACTGAAGCCCTCGCTTGTGTGAAAATGACTGGATCTTTCAGCAGAACAACACTGCAATCCACAATGCCCGCAGGACAAAGGACTTTTTCATAGCGAATAACGTGATTCTTTTGGACCATCCAGCATGTTCGCCCGAACTGAACCCCACTGAAAATGTTTTGGGGTGAATGGCAAGGAAAGTCTATAGAAATGAACGTCAATTCCAATCAGTGCATGTTCTTCGTGAAGCCATCTTTGCCACTTGGAATAACATTCCAGCCGTCCTTCTATAAACTCTTATATCGACCATGCCAAAGCAAATGTTTGAAGTTATTCTAAATGGCGGCCGTGCAACTCACTACTGAGACCTCTTACTGGGGATTTCTTACCCTGTTTAGGACTCCTTTTTGGTATGGTCTTAAACTTTTGACCAACTAGTATTTAGGCTAATAGCATTGTGTTCACATTTTCCCTGTTAAATGCTAAAAAAGATTTTTTTTTATTCTCCTTGTTATTATTTTTATCTTTCAAAGCTCCACTCACATAAGTGGTTGAGTCTAACAACGCATAATGCATATTTTTTCTTTATGTTCATTGGCCTTGAGATTTTGGCCAGCTGTGTGTGTGTATGTATTTATATATATTAGAATTAATAATTTGAACAACGCATTGTATTATCATGTTTGCTCTTAATAAACGTAAAATTTGTATAGAATATTAAAATTTACTAATATTGCTTATATTTTTTGCCACATTCTGTTTAATTTGCCACTTTCAGATTTTAAATTACAAATGTCCAAAATTCATATACCACATCAATGTACAAAGCACAGACAAAACAAATAAAAACTTTCAAACTGGGAAATTAACATCACGATAGAAGAATATTCTGCGCTTTATATTTTTTTTTATTACAAACACTTTACGTTGTGGATGAAACTGTCATGAACAGGTTTGAGTAATAAGATAAACCTTCGTAGTTTCAGCTACATTTGTTGTGTATTTTAGATCACGTGGCACATGTTTTGTTGACAAACAACAACAGCAGTAAAAAACGTAAAACTTAGATTGAATTTCTATGTACTATTTCAGAATGACCTGTAAATATGTTGTCAAGAAGATTTGAGAAGTGGGCCAGAAAACAGAATTGAAGCATAAAGGAAAAGCTTGATTGACTTACAAACAATAACCAGTGATGTGTATTAAAGCTGCATTATTGTCTGAAACTACAAATTATTCATTCGCATTTTTTCGTCCAACACATATTACATCATCAACCCGATACAGCGTGACTGGCACAACATGTTTGTGATTCTTATATAAATACAGGTAATTATTTTTAAAACCAGTATTTTAGGAAAACGTTCATGACAATCACTCAAACGAGGGAAAATTATAAAAAAAATTATTGCTAAAAGTTTCTACCTCGTGATATAACCACAGAAAAAAATGTCACAACAACAAAAAATAAATTACCAAGAGAAAGGTGTACTTTTTCGGAATTTTGACGGTTTTTTTTAATCATACTGAACGCATAGGAAACTTGCCAAATACTAGGAATTTCACGTGCCGTCGTGAACTATATCTGCTTCAATGATTAAAAAACCTAATGACGACAGAGTTCCCTTTTCACGTAAGGTAGAATCCATCCCTTAATGACTGGCCATAAAGAGTAGAGAGATGCTGTTGAAAATACAAGTTATGTTTTCGAAAAGACTAAAGGTAAAAACCAAACATAATAATTCAAATATTAAAATGTAAAACAAAAGTTATGAAAGCAAAATTATTCAACTGTGTTATATATAATGCAAAAATAAACATTAAACAACAACGTGCAGAACAGGTAGATACATTCAAACTAAACCTTTTACATTCTTTGTTTCATTTCAATGCATTTTCCGTCTTATAACAGAAAATAAATTTGCCAACTTAGACAAGTTATTTTTTGTGTCAAAAAATAACAAAAAACATTAGCTTGAAGCTATGGAGAAAACTGGAGGATAATCTGCAAATTTGTGATGAATATCATTGCACCATTAAGCCTATTTTTAATTATTCTAAAATGGAGTAGAACTCTGTAAACAAGCTATAATACTGAAGCCAAACTTGATCACTTGAGATAAATTGGCCCTTTTTGATAACATTAAATTTTTCTTGGCCCATTAAACCTATTAGAGAAAAAGAAATAAACGACTATGAGAAACAATACCTATATGTGTAAATTATCAAGCAATATTTGGGTAACGTAGCCAAGTTAATAAGCTAAACAGGATAGTTATGAAGATTTTTTATAATTCCAACGAAAACAGCCATGATGAGCTGTATACAAGAGATTTATGGGCTTTATTTGTAAGATTGCTCTGATTTTAATCTTTTTCTGACTATTTAACGTTGCTTGCCTTTTATAGAAACTCTGATTTTTAGTTAATAACTTGTAGAGTGTATTACAAAAATTATTCCGTTAGCTTCATTATGAAGTGACTTTTAACGTTGTTGGTTTAGTTTATGTTATACTTATATTTTAAGTCGAATTTGATTTCTAACGTATAATGTAGTCATACAATTTTGCATAGAATTATCTATCATGAACTACGACACAGTGTGATACAGCAATCGCACAGAAATTTGCTCAAAAACAATCCGCTGGCGCTTCGGTAATGAACTTAATTTATTAGATGCATCTGTGTTTTGAAGTTCTCGAAAGAGGTTTTTTAGATGTACTTGTGATGCGAAGTGTTCGGATAGAATTTTATTGGAAATTCGTCCAAGCTGGTAACCAGGAAATGGTGTTTGATTCAACTATCACCATGCCCTGTATAGCAGTTATGCCTTTGTTATGCGTTTGTAGCCTCTGAGGTTTTAGTTACACAGCGAGCTTTTGATGAGCGCGCCTACTTTCATTATATTAAGTCTTTTAATACCACCAGATACGAAATACTCTGTTGTTAGTCATTTTTATATGCGCGCGCGATGTCACGCTCCAAAATTGTGTGAGCAAAATAACGTATAGTTGTAGTCATTTGGACATACATTGAGATATGTTTGGTTGGTCTTACAGCCTATCCTTTTGTAAATATTGTGTAAATTAAGTATACACTACTTTCATACTAAACTAGTTTATTTGAAAACAAAATCAAAAAAAGATCTATTTAGTTTCTAGCTTTAAGACTGATAGTCTGCAAGTGATTAATGGTAAGGAGATATGAAATAAATGACGAATACCTGATTGAAATTCAAATTGAAGACGACCTTCAATAACAGTACTATACATACATGCTACAATTGGTAACGTTTATTTTTTTAATTTAGCTGTGTAAGACAAGAGGGAATGCAGTTAGTCATCACCACCCACCGCCAACTCTTGGGCTACTCTTTTACCAGCAAATAGTGGGACTGGCCGTCACATTATAACGCTCCCATGAAAGTACAAGCATGTTTGGTGTGACGGAGATTCGAACCCACGACCCTCGGATTACTAGTCGAGCGAGTTCTCACTCAGAGACAAATTAAAATATTTCATTTTTTTTAAACAATCACAAAGTTTACCAAACCTTCACGTCAAGTTACAAGTAACCACTTTCCCTCAGAAGTTCTTATTAATAAGAAATAAATTAATTATATAAATCTAAATGACCGCAGTGAACTATACGTAAAGTCATAAATACCCTGAAACACGACAGGGGTATGGCTCATGCCTACACTCACGGTACAAAACATTGTTTCAAGCAATCTTCAAGTTCAATCGCTGACTTTTCCTAAAAGAAAAATAAACATTTTACAGTTAAAACTGTCATGACATGTCATCACAAACGTTGCGTATATCATTTAGTGCTTCAAACATGTAGGAGAAATTTAAGAAACATTACTTTCATGGATCAGTTAAAATATAAGAAACACTAACCAGCCCAAACACCTTAGACTCGATTATTACTGCCATCGAAATATATATTTCTTGAGGCAAAACAGATTAATAGCCAGAGACAGCTTTGGCATTCTTACATAAAACGAAGAAATAAATAACTTAAGGCGACCTTCTTTAATTCATAGGACAAAATTAGCATACTGAATTAAATAATTTTTTTAATTTAGACAAGTTTTTAGAACTGAACTCCTAGCTTGTTATAATTACCAGGTTCTATGGAAACGTTTTTGTTTTTTTTAATATCAATGTGCATATGCGATTTAAATAGAATGTGACAATTATATACCCTTATGTTTCTTATCTTATCAATAATGCCAACATCTGGAGGTTAGGTCCCCCCCACCATTTACCACTAAATGGTACAATTTTTTTTTTTGTCGTTTTTCTTTTGAGATCAGTCATCTTCCCATAACTGTCTGTAGATAGTCAAGGGTGATATAGATTTGAGACGTAATCACCCAAATCTTTCCTAACTTATTCTTCTTTCTTTAACACGTGAGACTAGCGAACGGAGGTTAAAACTGGTAGATATTGTATTCCAGCCTTAATGTGGATCCTACTTTCGTAGTCACTTCCAAAATCTTGTCACATCTTCTATCTTACATTGCGACTTATGTCCTTGTGACCTTTTTTAATATATGCAGCCTTTCATTGTATTCCTTTATTGTAGTTATTCAAACGTTTTTGAGAATTAAAATGTTTTCTAACACGGACTTGTTCTTACTGTCGTTAACGCAGTTCTTCCTTTTAATGTTAATATTTGTTATATCATGTTTTTACGCTGTTCAGAAGATCTATAAGCCTAGACATGAAGTAGATACAATATAATATTTTTAAAAAATATGTTTAACCTGTGAAACGAGACAGAGCTGTCGTTTGGTGTTGTTGTTGTTTTTTAGTAAATAACTCTTTCGTAAACAGTATTTCACGTATCAGTTATTCGCTGTATGATAGTGTTAAACTTAAAGTTGAATAATATTAGCATCGAGTATTACTGAAAAGTTACGCTTGATGAACTTCGGAGACGTTCGTAAGTTTCACCAGTTCAACGTTGCTTTATTAGATGTCTTTTGCTGATTGTCCGAAACTGCAATGAGACAGTTTTTCAAATTTGAATATTAATAGAACCAGCTGCAGGTTAAACTTTAAAGTCAACCAAAAGTTTTCGTGAACGATATACTGATTCATATTTGCTTGTTTTCCTGAATGGCGCCTTATGCAGACAGTTAATTAAATCATCTAGTCAGAACCCCAATGTAAATCAAATATGGCCGGTACTGCTTTTAACTGCGGAGCAGAGAAAAGGCAACGGGTCGAAAGTAGCTACTCTTAATCTAATAGCGGAATTGACTGTCACTTTTATAACGTACTCAAAGTGTGAAGTGTGTTTGGTAGCACCACGTCTCAAACCAATGGCTATGTTGGAACGGTTAATTTGGACTATAGTTCATTTGCGTTCTGTTAATCACGTGTAGCGGTACACAATTTCCACAGGGCTGTTAATATTTGTACTTGTTTAAAGATTTATAATTCAGTTTTAGAAGACCTCATTTAACTGTAGGAAAGTTTCTGTATATCCAACATTTGTCATTTTCATGGCTCTTGTTAAAGCTTATATCGAATAAACAATAGAAAAATATTTTGGGTAACAGAACTATGAAAACACAGATAAAGTGTTATCCTGAAACCTTGAATCCTATTACATATGATTAACATATAAAAAGATTCAATACTGTAACGAAATATCATAACTTGAGGTTTACTTTCAATTTGTTCATAACCACACAACCGTAGTTCATTGTCTCTTCCGAGATCAATATGAACTTAATGAGTTTTTTAACGGATAATTAGATTCTGTGGTATGTGTTAGTGATATTCAACATTTCGTATGTAATATTCTATACGCTTTAATTAACGGAGAAAAAACAACAACACATTAAAGATTTTCCTATACACAACTTTAATTTTACTATGATAGAATTCCCTAAAATTTTGAACACAGTGAGTAGGAGGTTACCTAACTCATGACATAATTAAGACTTAGTATACTCATCTTTAGAGTGAAATTCACTCCAACATTTCTACTCATAAACTTTTAACTATCCTTACATGAACTTCCTACATAATTCTCGTTTCCACACATTAAATAAAAGAAAGATAAGAGATGTCTCACTAAGTCGATAGTTTTTGTTTTTTTATAACATACGTGAGCCGGTGACTATAGAAAATGTAAGAAAGATGAAATTGTACTATACTAACAGTTAGCGGCTAGAGTACGAGGTGAGTAAACACTTAAAATACGAAATATGAGTACATTTGAGTGAGATCACTTGTATAAATAAATCTAAACACTGTTTAAGTTTAACGAAATTTCTTTACGTGCACTCTGAAACTATATAGAATAACAAAAAAAGCTGCGAAAAAATTCCAGAACGATCAATATATAGATGAAGTGAGAGTACTAAAGCAAAATGAAACAGACCGTAAAAACTCATTAACTGAGAATTCTTTTCTTGTTTCGGAAGTGTACAACTGCGCATAGCCTATCTGTGCCAACCTTCCTACTTTTTGGCTGATAGGCGAGAAAGAATATTTTGAAATGATATAATAAAATATACACCCAGTTATTACAGCAGTCTAATAAAACTGTCGGATTTGACTGTCACTCTTATGAAGCACCTATAGAGCCACATTGTTGAGTGAGATTGTGCAGCGGCGGTAAGCAATTCGTGATTTTGCGGATACGTGGTCTGGAAAGCTAACACAGGTCAAACACTAACAAATATCAAAAGTGATATTCGATACAGTGTCTGCAAATGAAAGCAATTGCGAGGCAAACACGTTTTCGGGTTCGAAACCTATCTAATTTAAATCCTCCTGAATAAAATTTATCACAAGACAATGTAGATACGTAGACGTACTTCACAAAAATATATCTCACATGAAACTCACAAATACCTTTCATGTAGTCTTCTCACCAGCTCTATTAGTTTCCTAATAGAACTACGTCAGATAAATGTTTATAATCCTTTGACTCTTCTAGAGTCCTAATTACTCCAGTTCTGTTACCGCTGTACAGTACAACACAATTATCTTGACGCTTCATACACATATGTATATATTATTACAGTTCTGAATGAAGAAAGACAAGGTTTTAACAGAGATCAGGTCAAGAGAAATATTATCCAAAAAGGGTAACAGTACGGAGATAAAAATACTTCGTAGAGAGCCATGCCTTCCATCAAATAAGTATCATCATTATTTCAAAATATGTTATAATAGAACAAAACTACGGAAATAACATTTTGTAGAAATCCATGCCGTTTGTCAAATAAATATTTTTAATGTATTGTGACACAACATTGTAATGTTTATACACTCCACATAATAGCACTGAGACTTTATTGCCACTTTATTGAACTAACTCAACTTTAGAACCCAGTTTTAGGTGTCCTTTTAGCAGCTAACCCTTAGTATACACCGTTATAGAAGACCAAACTGAGTGCATTTTATGTTTGTTTTTTTCAAATTCCTTTTACAGCTGCTAGTTTTTAAAAAGAGACGCTTCTCTTGGGTCATTTCCTCACAGCTTGAATTTAATCATTCAGTATTTTTCGTTTTTTCATTGTATTTCGCAGAATGTAGAAAATGTCTAGTACAAAATACTCAAAATTTTTAACTTGTGTATTCACCGTAACAAGTTTCAACTTGCACTGCAGATCCAGGAATAGAAATAAAAGTAACAGAGATTCAACCTGGAAATTACGAGATCGTCGAGTCTTTATAGAATTTCAATCATTCCATATCAAAGTGCCTTTCAAATGTTTTTTCTACGGTAACTTAAAGCAAAAAGTTTAAAAAGAGAATATTACATTCATTATTAAAACATTACTAATTTCCAAGAGAGAAAAAACTAACTACAAAAAATACGTTTGGATCATTTCGCTGAAAACATAAAAATGTGCAAATTATTCTTTACGCGTATTTACATGATTTAATAAGACAACCAATTCGCTTAGCTAGTGATTGATTTTCATGACATGGAACCATTAGAAAACAAAATTGGAGCGTCAAACGATCTACTGATTAGTGTGATGCATATAAAGACTATTTTTATACGGGTTTCTTTCATCTTTTAATTTTCGTTTGCTCCAGAATTTTTGCACTAAACTACAGAAAAGATTACCTGTAGGTAGTCATCACTAGTTTTTAACTACAGATGAAAAAGTTAGTCAAGTTTGTCTGTTGGTATTTCATAGCTACTCTTATAGAGCATATTTGGCTTTAATATCCATAAAAAAATACAGTCAACATACTTGACTGAAAATTTATAATATATTTGTATATTTTTCTCTTAGGAAAATAAAATTAAGTTTTCTCTTCGATTTTAACCACATAGTGTTTCAGTGGCTCATTATGTTCATTAGTGTCGATTAATTTACTCTTTCACAATAGCACTAAAAGGAAAAAAGGCTTTAAAAATGCTGGACTAGTTACAAAGTACAAGCACGAACTAATACCCAAGGCTACTGCTTAAGACCCATTTTTGATGAGAACATAATTAACTTGTAATTTATATTCAACAGGATTGGTTGTATTGCTTCAAAGTACAAGATAATCAAGTAAGTAGATATAAGGAAAAAGCTGGAATTAGTAAGTACACCCATTTAGAACTAGAATAAAAACATCTTATTATTCAAGGGATATAAAACAAGTCATTTATCGAACATTAATAGGTTTGGCTTTTCGTTTGATATAGTTTTAAAGGTTTTGGTGTGAAGATGAATATCTTTATTTTCATAAAGTTTTATGTGGAACCTAAATAGTCTGGCATACTTAAAAACTCTTAAAAACTAGAGCATAACTTGAAGCTTATTCGTGCAATTTGTAGGATATTTATAGTCTATTCAAAGCGGAAAAAACTCAAAACTATGGGTATATAAATAAAAAAGATGCAATGCTGAGCTTAAAGGTTAATGCAATAAACTGGGCCTTTGGTCACAATTTATACCACTTTGAGCTGAAGCAAATATATCTGTGCTACGCTTAGCATTAAACGTCACTTTCGTCTGGCATCTGTTTCGTGTATTTTACTACTGATTTCTTCGAGCAGTTAAGTAATATTTGTGGCATTGGGATAATAAAATTGAAATTACCTACAAACTCAAACCGTTCATCAAACTGCTTAAGAATTTAAGCTTATTTTTAGAGACAGCTCTACCTGAGATCTTCTGTCACATTTCAACGAAATTAGTTCAGTTAATCCCGAACAAAAACTTGTAAAATCAGAGGACAGATTGACTACTCTGCTTCATATACATGTATAAATAACAAAGTAAGTTAAGCATAAGAATAAATTATAACATGTTACACAATAAATCGGAAACTCGTCCGAGATGGATTATAATACGCAATATAATAAATTAAGGGTTCGTTATGGATTGGAATCAGAGACAAAATATGTTCTAAATTCAAATTCAAATCATAATACGATTTATATTTATCAATGCCAACAAGAAATGAGAAGTTTGATTATAAAGGTTTTCTTGAATCACCCTCTCTCGAACAACTAGAAAGGTATAACAAAAGTGAATTACAGATACTTCGAAAATTTTCGAGTTACTAATTAAGTAATCAGTGAAATAAACCGAACTAAAAACGTGAATTATAGAAATATTAGTCGATAATGATTTGTTGTTTGAGGAAGCATTAAGGGAATACTCTAATGTCTCCACAAGCCAACCACAGTTGAGTGATAAAGATAAGTTAGAAATCCTGCTTAGACCAAACAAATCGAGTTTGAATAAGCCTGTATCGAAGCCCAGAGAGAGCAAGCTCGTATCAAAATAAAAAAAGACAGACAGCAGACCCATAATGAAGGCGTAAAAAGAGAAAGAACAAGCTTGTATGGAAGTTGAGACAGAAGTTAAGCTGAAAGGAATTAAACTTAACTGCGATGGATCAAAGCAAAATGACAACTCTGAACTCAATCGATATGTTAAAGTATGGCCATTTAACGAAAATGAAGTTGAGAAATATTTCCAACATTTTAAAAAGCTGCCCAAACCACAGAATGACTCACGTTATTATTATAAAGTGTTTTAACTAGTAAAGCACAAGAAGCTTATATTGCTCTCTCTCTAGAAGATTGTGTGAATTATGATAAGGTTAAAGAAGTTACTCTCAAAGAATACGAGTTAGTACCAAAAGCTTATCGCAAAAAGTTGCAAGGTTATCACAAGCAAGATAATCAAACGTATGTGAAATTTGCTCACGAAAAAGATAAGATGTTTATATTTGTTAATAATGTAATTCTATGGATATTAGCAACAGTTTTGACAAATTAATACAATTATGTTAAATTCAGGTATTTAAATATTGCGCAAGTATAGACCTCAAAACTTACTTGGATGAAAAGAAAGTTGAAACACTACATAAAACAAATATTCTTTATAATTCTTTCTTTTATGTGTTAAATTATAATTTAACACATGAAACTATTTTTCATAAAAAGAAACTCCTGTCATCTCAGAAAAATGTGTATCTATTTAATCTACTGAAGATGGGTTTTCTTCTTAAAAGTTCAGCTCTATTAGTTCGAAATGTTCATACAGTCAAGATAAAACTTTATCAAAATTATCAATGTCTGTCTGCAATTTATGTAAAAAAAACCTGGTCATGTCATGTCCGATTGTGAGTGTTTGAGAAAGAAAAAGAAAGGAAGTAACACCCTGTGCGTTTGTGTTCACAGATGGATGTAGTTTCACCACATTATATCACATAATATTGTTCACATAGCCACTGATAAAAGGGCTGATGCAGTTAAGTAGGAATGAAGCCTTTTGTGTTTGTTGGTTCTGTGTCTTGACGTTGCTGATCCCATACCTATACGTAATCCTACGTGATAATGGGGCGACATAATAGTTGTTATTAGAAGGTATACTGCATTTAAGTTGAAGTTCCGCCACTGATAACTCTTTTATTGTTCAGGATATTGTGGGTGGCTTTGTTAATGTTCCTCTTGATAACATTTGTTTAACATCAGAATTAGTTACCTAGTTTCAGAACCAGTTGTAATTCGAGTAAGACCTACTCTGTCAGTTAAAGGTGTATCATTGTTGTTGGGAATCGTGAGGAAAAATTGTTGCCTAACTCAACATAGTTAACGAGCTGATCATTGTTTCATCTGAGGATGATGTTACTGAGGAGAATCCAGAAGTGTTTCTCTCGTGTGCTGTGACTTGAGTTCAAGCTAAGACATTTAGCTCATAAAAATGATAGATATGTATTCAGAGGACGATATTATAAATTTATTTGAGATTTTTTTTTGATCCAACAGGGATCGTGTGAATAATTATCATACCGACAATTTATTGGTAAGTAATAGCGATAAACGTGAGAAATCTGGTCCAGCTGATGAAGTTCCGATTGCTAAGATTAAACTGCTCACTGAGCAAGAAAAGAATCCGCAGATTTCTTCACTTTTTTAAATATGTACTCCCAAATAATGAACTAGAAAAAATTCCAAATGATAATTTTTCAAAATTGGTATGGTTATAAGAAAGCACCACCAGGTATACCAGCTTCAAAAGACTGGATTGTAATTTATCAAACCGTTGTTCCCAAAGCATATTGTTCTGAGATAATGAAATTTGCTCATGAACTTCGTATGGAAGCCCATTTAGGTGTCAACAAGACATATGGCAATATTATGACATTTCGTTTGGTCAAAAAAAAGGGCAAAATGTTTTTCAGCTGTTTAAAACTTGTCGTACATGTTAATTGATTAGAAAACCTGATCAGGAAATTCCCATTGTTCCTTTGTAACCTATCCCCTCTTTCTTAGGAGTTATTGATTTTGTTGACCCAAAAAAGACAGCATTTGTGTTTAAGTACTTTCACGTGCTAAGTGACCTCACATGAGGTCATTTGTATTGATTGTGTTGTATAGTTTCATGATTATAAAAGTTGGATAACTCTTTGACAATATATTATATTTAACGTATTGTTCGCAATTTTTATTCTCTATGGAGGGAAGTGTAACTGATTTACTATCATGTATGTATTTTAATACCTATTGTTTTCAATTTAATATATATTTAACAATTTATATAACTTATATTTTTAAATGTGTATTGCGAAAATCCTGTCTATTCTCTAAATTTGGTACGTATCTACAATCAATTAACATCTGAGTTAAAATTTCCGGGTATATGAAATCATAATACGTAACATAATACTACAGGAAACGCGTCCAGGATACTACGCACCAACACAAATAATTGAAATAGCTGTTTTCTTGTTTCTTAAAACTTCTTTAACAGTTTTTACGTCTTCTTATTTAAAACTTATATACGAACTAAGTTATTAATAAAAAAAAACAACAAATAGAAAACTTCCAATCTTTCATCCCTGAAATTATATTACGACTTTGAAATGGTCACTTTATTAGAGAAAAGCAACATAATGAGTTATGTGCAAGTTCTACCATAGAGACTCGAATCTTGGTTTTTAACGTTATAACTCTCCATTGAGAGATAAGTTGAAATGGACTATACTGTAAAATTATTGCCCTTCTACATGCAAAGGTACTATAAATAAAATCAAATTATTTAATGTACAAACAATTTCCAAGAAGTTTAATAGGTTTTTATACTTTGGTGGTGATTTATCAAAATAAATTACTTTTTTTAAAAACAAGTATAGAATTATGTTTCTTTAATGGGATTGCGTTTACAAACTCCTGATGTTTATTTCATAAATAGAGCATCACAAGATTATTTAATAAATTTGTTCTAAATTAAATCTTGTTCCCGCTAGAAAAGCGGTAAGTTTTCAAATTTACAACGCTAAAATCAGGGGTTTATTTCCCCTAGATGGGCACAGCCCGATGTGACTTTTCTATAAGAAAAACACCCTTAATAACAACTTAGTAGCTTTGCATTTGTTACCTATCTTTTTGCATTAAAAGTTATCTTTATTTTCCTAAATATTCACATATTGTTCATCTCTGTAACTTAAAGAAAATTCCATAAAACTGGCCTCTTACTTCCTGTTCTTTTCCATTGATTTTGGTTTGATTTGTTTTGAATTTCACGCAAAGCTACATGAGGGCTATCTAACGTCAACTCTTGGACTACTCTTTTACCAACGAATAGTGAGACTGACCGTCACTTATGACAACTGAAAGGACGGGCATGTTTAGTGCGACCGGGATTCAAAACTGCGACCCTCGTATTAGGAGTCGAGTGCATTAACCACCTGGCCATGCAGGGGCATATATTTATGAACTGACAACTATTGAACAACGGTTGCTGTCTGTCTTTTGCATTTTTACAAGTATTTATTAATGTGTTCCTGGGTTAGAGGAGCTAGGAAAATGTTAATGAAAGGGAGCGTATCAAATACACAATACTGTTAAGGTACTCAGTATCTATAAGTCCACTTGGATGGAGGGGAGACAGTAAAAATAAAACTTCAACAAGAATAAATATCATGAATCTTATATTATAGCGCCAAAATGGCGTGTTCAGTGAAGGGATTCGAACCTATAATTACGAGTCGAGTGCCCTGACCAGAAGGCTATATCTGGCATTACTGATTAATGTTATAAGGTAAAATTTTACAGTTGAACATAGCGATACCTTGAGTCATAAATAGTTATTAAGAAGAATTTAGATGCATTAAATCTTTTCAACATAATTGGTAAAATGTATATAAATTACATTGCAAGCGTAAAATAGTCAGTAAATATATGTAACGGTTACATCAGACTACAGAAAACATAATTCCATATACGTAGAGAATTACATCATTTATGTATAGTTAATGAATGTTAAACTTTACAAAATTTTCCACACTGTATCCAACTTATTAATAGCTATGTACGTCATTCAAGCAACGTGTGATTGATTGCCAAAGCATCGATATTTCTCTAGACGTTCGTATAAATAAAACTTCATAGAAAATTTGTAAAGCCACACTTTAAGTACAGCGATGAAACTCACGTTTCAAAAAAATGTTTCTAAAAAAAAACCACACAAACTTGAAAGTAGGAAATATTTAATTAAAACTAAAGTTTCTTATAGAACGACTGGGGTTAATGGCAGGCAATTTAAATAAATAATTACACGTGATTTATTTGATTACAGCTAGTCGAAAAAGTTGGTTTGTGTGTTAGTTAATCACTGAGAGATTTATTACCACTTAATTACTACCGACAGTTCGTATTTGTGTCAGTTCATACCTTACAATAAATACCAAACACTTCAGTTAGAAAATGTTTAAGATTTTTTACAACCGAACATCTGTTAGTCATCAAAACTTAAATCTGTCTATTTCTGGTCAACTAAGCTGAAACTGCTTTTGCCAAAACATTCCTTTTGATTTCTTTTACGGCGCATTTAAAATGAACTGAGCAGGAAATGGAAAAGAACTTGACTATAAAAGTTGTTAAGACAATCTAGAGTAGAATCTGCTCATACAAAGTTTGAAAGCAGCACTATTACTCCTTTGCTGTTCAAACTATTACAGCAAACTCACTTCTTCGAGGGAAAAAACAGAATGTTGAATATGTTATATTAAAAAGAGTGTGCAACTGCATACCAAAAAGTCACGTAACAACAGCATGGTGGAACAAAGTGTATCAGAACTACATTGTGACATTGTTTGGCATTCCGTAGGCATTGTGATGGTATCGAAAATTTATTCGTTTTTGGAAAGATCTTTTTTGTAGATCAAGAATTTAGTATTACTAGGATAAGAATATCTTTCGTACTTAATGATATCAGATATGAAAGAAACATGCATCAACTTAGAGATCCAGGCCCCTTCATAAAGGAGCTTGCAACAAGTCATATCCCAGTTGTAGTAAGCAAAACGAGGCATTTTGTAATAAAAAAATCTATGAACACAAAAGTTAGTGGTAAAAACCGTATACGTGCCTCAGACAACGGTACTGTTCATAAGAAATAAGGATCTCCATGCGTAAATGAGGACAACAGGATATATGTTTAACGAAATAAGACAGTTTTACTTCTGGTTTAACTGGCTCATATCTGCAGTAGCTGGGGATTATAATGAATACACTGCTATTCCATACAAATACGTACTTGTCAAGTGACCGGAGGCAGCGCCTATAGATTTCTGTATAATGGGACTGTTGAAATGGGTCCTGGAGAACTGATGTTCTCGTGCACTAGATGGGTTAAAAGCAAATAGAGAGGAGTAGTGTGAGTTGCAAATTACAGCGTTAATAAAGAAATTTTTGCCCAGTAAACTGTCAAAAAGCATGGTAATCAAATAAAGCATGATTGGACGTCAGGACATGGATTTTAACGACGTAGTGAGCCTCCAAAATCGTTTTAATATAAAAAATGTAATTTTTATAGTACTAATGCAAAACAGAAATCTATAAAGTACGTGATTTTGCAGTCATACAGAAAGGTATTCTTACTTCCAGACCCTTTTTTCTGGAAAATAATTTCTTTAAAACATACAACTAGTTTCAGGAATGGCACATTGTATTGTAACTGTTGCTTTATTAATATTTATTTAAAATGTTAGAAATATTCTACACGTACTCAGATTTTTCAAACGTTTGGATGAAATATTAGATTATAATAGTCTTATTAGTTACGGAGCTAGCTGAAAGAGGAAATCTAAATGATTTAGAGAGATATAATATTCTGTAGAACGAAATGGTTAAGAGTGAGGTCCGGGCGATTTTGTAGGAGGTCAAATTTACTGTGCATGGCTATTCAAAGTCACTGAATTCACTGCTGTTGTAAGAAACTTGGACTGTATAGCACCGAGGCCTAAAAAATTGCAGATGGAAGACAATGAAGTGGATTCTGACCCTGAACTGGCCTAAATGATTTATATGAATAAATGGAATGTGGTTAAACATTTCATTGAAATTATCATTATTCATGTGCAACACCTATCATTTATACAAATAATTGTTTTTGAATTTCGCCCAAAACTACTCAAGGGCTATCTGCACTAGCCGTCCGTAATTTAGCAGTATAAGGCTAGAGGGAAGGCAGCTAATCGTCACCACCCACCGCCAATTCTTGGGCTACTCTTTTACCAACGAATAGTGGAACTGACTGTCTCATTATAACGTCTCCACGGCTGAAAGGACGAGCATGTTTGGTGCGACGGGGATTCGAATCCATGACCATCGGATTACGAGTAAAGTGCCTTATCCACCTGGCCATGCCGGGCCCTCTTTGATAGTTTGAATATCTTGGTTCAACGAATTCAAAATTTGCAGGTAGACAAATAGCTTTCCTCTGTGGTAAAAATATGTGTCAAAGTTTGACTCATTGTTTGAAATTCTATGATGACGTGTAAACCCATATATAAACCATTTTCCTTCCTAGCTTGCGAAGTGAACAAAACTCAGTTGTAGAGCTATTTTTCATAATTGTCTCTCTGTATACATAGACTAGCAGGACTTAAGTTTTGTTTCTTTGGTTTTATCAAACAAGTCTTTCACATAACACCTTAATAAAAACCAGTCTCTTCTTACACGGTTGCTGCCTATCGTTAGATTTATGGGAAATGCTCAAAGTTAAAACTTGCTTCAATTAACACTCGATAGTTATCTCAGTTCACAAACTATTAGAGCATGCTATATGGGTATGAAAGGTAAACGGTTTTAATAAACAACTGAATACACAATTGTTTACAGATGTGTTAAAATAAAATATTGAAATATTTGTAAACCAGCACTTACAAAATAGTTTAGAAAAGTTACTATTCCTATAATACGTTCAAATATAATTATATTTTCAGTCAGTTTCTATTTCCTAAGCGGATAGAAAGCAGATAGCCTATTTGTGCTAAAATAACCTTCTTAACATTACAAAACATGTATAGTATTCCTAAATTTCCTGCACTTTACTGCATTGTTTATATCTCTTTGAAATTTGACAGAATAATGTACGTAATGAATATTCTATATTTTGATCAGAAACTGTGATAAAATATAGCTTAATTTTATAAAAACACGTTCTGTGGTGTGTCTTTTTTGTTTAAAGTCGTCATATAAACACCTTTAACTGCTGACATGGTTTTGGTAACATTTCTATTTTTCTCTATAGCAAAAGTTATTGTATGTTAAATATCAGTTGGCGTGTCTAAGGTACTATCTTGCAACTCATTTATAAATATAAAAGTTAAGTATGGCTTTGAACAGTAGATAAAACTAAAATTAGATATGGGATTTCAGAAAGTAACAAGAAGATAAGAAAGAGAGAATTTTTTGATGATCAATAAGTAATTCAATTTACTGAATATAGAAACTTGTATTGCGTATCAGCAAAAAGCAAATGTTCGAGATCCTTCTGTAACTTTTATTATTGCTAGGAGCAGACGCATGGATTGACAGTGGATCAATAGAAACCAGAATTTCGAAATCCTTCTGCAACTTTTCTTGTTGCTTGGGGCAAAGGCATGGATTGACAGTGAGTCAACATATACCAAAATTTCGAAATCCTTCTGTAACTTTTATCATTGCTAGAAGTAGACAGTGAAAAAACAGTGGGTCAATAAAAAGCAGAATTTCGAAATCCTTCTGCAACTTTTATTGCTACCACGCGCAGACAGAGAAATACAGAGTGTCAACAGAAAACAAAAGTTTGAAATCTTTCTACAACTTTTATCGTTTCCATGGGTAGACACATAGAAAGGAAAAAGCGTCAACTCTTTCCTTGAAGTTCTGGAAGAATGGGATGATTTAACAAATTATTTCACTCAACAAATGGACCCAAATATGTCTTAGCGGTTAACGTGGTCGGACCGTATATGAGAGGATTCACAATTCAATTCCAGTTGCCACTAAAAACGCTTTCTGCACTTTGCTTTCGTAGATGTGATATAATGTTGATGTGAAATTAAATCCCTTTGTTCTCCAAAAGAAAAACAGCCAACTATTCGAAAGCAATCGAATTTGGGGTTTCGTTTGAAAACATTCCCATTTTTTGTTCACACAAAAATAATCAAACAAATGGTGTTAGATGTTGTTACTAATTACCGTTCATCTAGTTTATCACTTTAGAATTAGTGACGGCTATGAGCATGTAACCCTTGTGTTGTTTCACGTGAATATTAAAAATAGCGAAAATAAAAATTAGATTCTTATATATTCGTGTTTTAGTACTTCAAAAACTAGTAAAATCAAACAGAAATGTTTCATCACATATATATACCGATTTCCTTTGTTTTCTATGCACTAGTTTGGTTTCTTTTGAATTTCTCGCAAAGCTACTCGATGGCTATCTGTGCCAGCCGTCCATAATTTAGCAGTGTGAGACTAGAGGGAAAACAGCTAGTCATCACCACCCACCGCTAACTCTTATGCTGCTCTTTTACTATCGAATAATGGGATTGACCGTCATCTTTTAACGCCACCACGGCTAAAAGGGCAAGCATGTTTTGTGTGATGGGATTCGAATCCGCGGTCCTCAGATTACGAGTCGAGTGCCTTAACCACCTGGATATGCCGGGCCTCCATGTAGTGTACTCGCAAACTGTACATCACAATGAGTATTTTCTATTCGTAATTTCTAACAACTGACAGAGATTAACATGGATTATATCACATCTTTTAAACCATATTAAATCAAATTGCATTTAGGTCCATGGATGTTTTGGCTGCAGGGACCCTAATATAAGATAAATCACGCGCACACACAAAGTACCTTCAACATTGCGATTAATTTCAAAATGTGCAATATGTACGTTTCTTCGCATTTTACATAGAAAATGAACAATTTTGATAACCCTTTATTTTGTTGTAACAATCAGAAATACAAAATCATCCAGCAACATACAATATACGGACTCCATTGTTTTTTACAGTATTAAAAGTCCGTAATTTGATAGTCAACTTACTATTTTAACAGGTAGTTAAGGCACTCGACTCGCAATTCGAGGGTCGCAGGTTTAAATCCCCGTCACACTATACATATT
The DNA here is from genome assembly GCA_011833715.1 of Carcinoscorpius rotundicauda. Classification (NCBI taxonomy): domain Eukaryota; kingdom Metazoa; phylum Arthropoda; class Merostomata; order Xiphosura; family Limulidae; genus Carcinoscorpius; species Carcinoscorpius rotundicauda. The sequence goes on along the minus strand of CM022395.1, from coordinate 37,471,910 downwards.
CGCCCTTTCAGACGTGAGGGCATAATAATGTAACGGTCAATCCTACTTTTCGTTGGTAAAAGAGTTGGCTGGGGTTAGTGATGACAAGTTGCCTTCCCTCTAGTCTTAAACTGCTAAATTAGGGACAGCTAGCGCAGATAATCCTCGTGTAGCTTTGCGCGAAATTAAAATAACAAACAAACAATTTTAACTCCATATTCAAAATTCATATGCAAATGTAACTAAATAAAAACTTCATCAATTTTAATAGAGAAACCTGTCCTTTTTGGAATAAAGAGGACTGACATTGTAAACAACCCAACAAAACCTTTTTCTTTAAAGTTTCAGTCAGTAAATCACATTACTCACCTTTAGATCTCGTATTTTAATAACTGTTTGCTTTAATATAGTACATGCATATCAGTTTCACTCACCTTTAGATTTTGTGTTTTTGCTGCTTGCTTTAATGTAGTACATGTACCTGTATATCATAGTTTGATGCATTCGGGTAAAGTCTTTTTGTTACTCCAATGAATTATATTTCAGTAACGTTGTCGTATTTTAAACTCCTTATCTTTTTCTCCTGGCCACTTCAATCATTTATTACATATTAAATTACGATCCCTCCAGACTTAATGCATGAAGTGTTCTTTGTATCAGATGACAGATAAATTATACAAGCCGGACTGACGAAATAAAATTACTGTTGTCACTTAAATGCATCCTAACACCAACTGCTGTTCTCATATTACTGGATTAAACCAACACGTCTTAACACTTATACCACAAACGTAAAAACAGCTGGTATATGAAAGGTAAGTCAGAAGAGGGGTAATTGCATCAGGATATTCATAAGCTCAGTTTTTAATTATTCATTCCAAATGTACTTCTACTGCAGAATTAATTTCCTTGTAATAATTTTGACGTTCAGTTTGCTTCTACGGTAAAGTTTTCACATAGTTTTCTATTGGTATCAGAGTAATAATAGAGGCGATATTTATAAAGTCCTTGTTTTTAAGGTGAGAAGAGAGTTGAAAATGAATCAATTGTTCATGTAAATACCTCAAAAAATCAAGAATAATTAATCTTACCTGTTTGCTCAAATATCTTCACAGTTATTGATTTTATAAATTTAAAACTTCAGCGATTTCACAGAATATCAGACCAAATAAATAAAAACTCGCTGTTTCCTTACGCTATAAACCATTTGCTATGTACATTTCACGGTGTTTCTTCACGCTATAAATCCTTTGATATATAGATTACATAAATTTAATCATGAACCTCGTTGTCGTAGAATTGAAAGTAATTATGGATTTAAAATCCGTTTATGAAGAAAACAACAGCATCTAAAAATCGAACACAGTACAGTACCTTTAACAGAAGGAAGATTACAGTATGAACATCCCAGCTTTATTAGACAGTTCGAAATAAATTATTCACATTATCACAAAATCGGATCAATTCTTTGAAGCATTTCCCTCGTATTTTCTTTATACGATATTTATGGCCATCATAATCTACGTTGGAAAATAATATTCTGAAATCCACTTGATTTAGAACACGATTTTATGTTAGCGTTAGTTTCTTTGAAATCTAATTAATTGCGCTTCGATGCAAATATAGCTATTTAACATTTTCCCCCGACAAACCAAGACTGTTCGCTCCTTACGTCATAGGGTTGGCTATTAACACCAAGAAGACGGTTATTCCCGCCGAAATCCCAAATTTCTGTGTAAGGATGGTTCCTAGTTACTTACTCGTTTCAAACTTTTCCTTAAATAAATAGGATTAAAACCCACTATTAAAATGTTGGCCATTTCTTGGACACTAAAGTCGATCTCATCAGCACGTGGACCTCGTTCCTCTGGACGGAAAAGCAATCGGTATTCATGGAGACAACACTTCCCCAATGAACTCTGTCGAGTCAGTTATGCACAACCTCTCCGCATGATGGCGTGAGGTGTTTTTGAATGGAGCAAGCGAAAACAGCCACCAGCTTACAAAATCAATAAAACTGAAAAACAAACGACACAAATTTTGTCTTATTAACACCAAAAACAATTAAATGTCGTTAAATGAACAAGAAACACATAAGATGAACAGAAATAAATGATAAAACTATTTAACAAAACGTGAAATTTTCTACTTTCAGCAGTACAGCTGTAATTCTTTTGAAACAGGGATACACAACATTGATGTAAAAATGGAAGGCAACTAAAATATACGTACTGGTTCATTGGATCCTTTAAGAATTATTTACGTTTCGAGTTTGAAAGCTGAAACATAATGTGCTTTGTATTGTTTTCCTTTTTAAAAAAAAACAATCAGCACGAAGTTTAAAAGGTGACAGTGCATTTTTTGAAAAAAAACACACTTGGTATTAGACACCTTCATGCATTAATTAGTAATTACTTCTAATAAAAAGTAGCTACCGAGTTAGAGAAACTACAAAATCGCCCTGCTAATGAGCACAGTTAATTAAATATTTTTTTACGTTCCTGTTAATAAAGATATTGCTTATTTTCGAAATCTCTATGAAATATACGCGTTCGTATCGCCATCTATCAAATAAATTTAAAATTGTATTATAGAGTAAACGTTGTGCTCCTTTAGTTATTGTAAGAAATTATCTCACAAATCATGTCTTTAAAACTCGCCTCACACATAAAAGAAATACTAAGCTATAAAAATATGAGAAAATTGCTGCAATTTTAAGCTTTAGCGCGTAATAAAAATAATTTGTAATAATACATAAAGGACTCGGTATGGCCAGGTGATTAGAGCTCTCGATTCGTAATGTGAGGGTCGAAAGTTTGATTCATCCTTATACCAAACGTGCTCGGCCAGTCAGCCGTGCGAGCGTTATATGCAACGATCAATGCCACTAATAGTTAACAAAAGAGTAGCCCAGAAGTGGACGGTGGATGGTGATGACTAGCTGCTCTCCTTCTAGTCTTACAGTGCTAAATTAAGAATGACTAAAGAGTTGCTTTGCGCAAAATACAATATCATACGAACATATACAATTTTTAGTGCTTGCCTACACTGAAGCATATTTTACTTTTCGCAAGATCAACTGATGACGTAAGAAAACAAAAGAGCAAACATTAAATCAACTAAATTCAACAGGCATGGTTAACTCATTCAGTCTATTAAGTAAAGCGTTCTGCATGCATAAATCAGCTCATTTTCTTGTCGTTTAGAATTTGTATAGTTTATTACATAACAAAGACAGTTTATAATTTGCTTAAATATTTAGTATGCAGTTTTATCCTAACTGATGTTTCACGCTGGTACAGTGGTATGTCTACAGATTTACAACGCTAAAGTCAGGGGGTTCGATTCCCTTCGGTAGACTCAGCAGATAATCCGATGTGACTCTGCTATAAAAAAAAAAAAACACATTCCCAGTGACGTTTATTTCAAGACTATGCATTAAAAATTCAGTCACCCTAATAATTGAGCTTGTGTATATACAAGAAACCCATATAAAACATTTCTGAATTGTTTATTTTAGTTTTCAGGATTTCGTAGCTGTTTGTCGACTTTGTATGTCGTATTTTGTACAAATAAATATGTCACGTTTTGGCCAAAACTTTGACTACGTATCTATTTTCTCCCGATACAGTGGTTTTAATACTGCTTTGTCATTTTAAAATACTCTTATACTATAGCTACGTTTGTCTGTTATTCGGGTTACATTTATGATTTACTAGTTTAATTTCTCTTGAATCGCATTGTTTGACTCTACCAAACATGGTCGGTTTGTTTTGTTTTGAATTTCGTGCAAAGCTACGCGAGGGCTATCTGCACTAGCCGACCCTAATTTAGCAGTGTAAAACTAGAGGGAAAGCAGCTAGTCATCACCACCAACCACCAACTTTTGGATTACTATTTTACCAACGAATATAACGCCTCCATGGCTGAAAAGGCAAGTATGTTTGGTATGACGAGATACCAAACATGTATCTACAAAATTACGAAAACTAACGTAAATGTGGAAATTTCGTTGATGGACACCAGATCTTTGTAGTTCAGCCATATCCTGTTCTCTCCAAAAACTGTTTTCCTCTCGACCCACGAATGTCTGTTACGACACGAACCTTGGATCTTTTCGACCTTACACGCTTAATATGGTTCGTACTTTACAGTGTGGTTGGATTTTAAAAGTGACTGTAAGTCCTCTTATTCGGTTTGAAACCGAAATGGCGGTAGGAACTGATTGACTTCTTTCTGGTCATTAATTTTCTACCTGAAAAAAATTATTTCTGTCTTATCATTTATCCTACATGCTCACGTGTATTCAAGTTCCAAATAAAAAGTTCTAACGATTTATGTTAAACTCAGTAAATAACAAACTGCGCTATTTTTTTTAAAATAACTATCAAAGAGAATGCAAGTTTTCATCATTTATTGTTTATTTGTTGTTAAACACATAGAGACACAATGGTATAACTGTGATGTGACTACCATGAATTCCGAAACCCTTTTTTAAGCGTTATGAGCTTAAAGACTAAGCCACTAGTGAGACATAAAGTATAAAGTGCGTTTCTGTGGCAACAGGTTTCCTAACATTAATCTTTCAAATCACAATGTAGATACGCTATTCACTGTCGTAGTACAATAACGAGTTTAAAAAAGTTTGAAAATATGATGTTTTTTTAACCGAATAAAACAACAGTAATTAAAGTAGATCGTACTTATGTGACAACATGGTAACATTTACTGTATGTATTACGTTTTTTATGTATTTATTGGCCAGATTCTTTACTGAAGATGTTCGTGTTTTTCTTTATTTTTTAATTGCTAGTGTATAGTCCTTCAAAAATGACAATGCAAGCACTACCACCCCCACTAAACAACAGTATATTCTAACTACACAGTTCATAGCTAATTGAAATAAAGAAATTTTGCGAAACCATGCTTGATCAAACAAAGAAAATAAAAAAAGAGGTAAAAAAGTGCAGTCGCGACAGTCGAAAGTCCCTTTAAGAGCCAATCAAAATTAAGATCATTCATGAAATGAATTTGTATTCTCAGAATAATTACTGGTAAAAATTAGTCATGTTAGCAACTTCTAATCCATAGTAAAGCCATAGCGTTATATCAATGGGTTTTGTGTTATGAAGCTGAGCAAGAAAAGTTTAATCGAATATTGTTGTTTGTCTATGTACGGATATATGTAGAAAACGAGAAAAATCACCTAAAAAAATCTGCTGTTATACGGAAAAGTCGAAGAAAAAAAATGGAAAGACATTTCACGATAAATGGTTAATGCGAAATAGATATTTTTAATGTTTACAACGTTTCGGACTAGGACGCCCTCCCTCTGGTGATTTTAAACCGTAAAGGCGTTCCACCCTAAAATGTGAATATTAAAACATTTATTCGCACTGGTCATTTTTTGTGGTACAGATTTTATCTCTGTTTTATTTTTTCTGTATACGCTAAAATCAGGAGTTCGATTCCCCTCGATGAACTCAGCAGATAGCCCGATGTGCCTTTGCTAAAAGAAAAAAAACATACATTGGTGATATAACAAAAAAAATAACTTAATTCAGAAACAATCTACATTTATAATTCAATCGATATTTTTACTTTCATGATAAATTCTATGTATTTTTGCTCTAAGCTAGGGGATCCTTCACTCTGTCTTTAGGCTTATTATACCAGCACTGTACTAACCGAACAATTCTCTATGGATAAATGCAATTTGGCTATTATGACTCCTCCTATTTCGATAAATCAAGCTTAACGTGACGTGACACACATTGATTTTTATATAAATTAGATTCCATTTCTGATTTCATGATTTTTCTCTCGGGTTTCTTGCATTTGTCAATTATTATTTACCAAGTATATGAGTTTACTGGATACCCTAGGTATAACGGTGCTCCGGGACATAACGTAGTGTGCCAAATCCTCGTTTTCAAGACATTTTGTAGGAAAAGTCTGGTACATACTTTTCTCAGAACAATGATCAATTTTCTGCGATATCATACTCCTTTTAAAGCGCCCCTAGTGGCTCAACGGTATGTCTGCGGACTTACAGCGCTAAAAACCGGGTTTCGATACTGGTAGTGGGCAGAGCACAGATAGCCCATTGTGTAACTTTGTGTTTAATTCAAAACAACAACAGCTTTTAAAGCCAATAAATGATGAAATATAGTTCTGATACCTTCCATTCCACTGGAGCTTCATTCAAGTTTTGATTATCATACAACTTGTTTATTTGCATATTCAAGACCGTTTTAATATCAATGGGCTTATTGATTTTCCCTAATCATAATTGGTTTCATATCATTTTGCCTTTTATATTGGGAAACAATGCTTTATTTAAAATCTCCATTCTGAACACGTCTTATAATTACACAGAAAAACAACAAATCTGGACAAAATTACTTTGTGCTTAACACACAAATACACAAAGATTCAAAAGTTTCTCACAAAGAGGAAACTGTACGATATAAGGATTGATCTTTGCTCGGTACAACAGATTAAACAGGATGAAATGAGAATGGAGAAAGTTTCCTGCACTTTAAATTTATATTTTTTACACAGTTTTATATCGTAAAATAACCTTGAAAACAGATTTAAAACTCTAATACAATAGAATTAAAAGTAATAATGGACTAAGTAACCCAAACTTTGTGGAATCTAGTAAGCAATTGTTTGCACTCTAAAACAGACCCACTGATGTGACTTGGAAAAAATTACAAATATAAACTCTTTGTTACTACATCTAATAAAAGTCGATCGATTTCGGTTTTGTTTGCTAACTTGTGTTTTGTTTCACCTCTTAACTCAACTTTCGTTTGGAGTAATTAGTTAATGCTTCAAAAAAATGTGACACGAAATTTTCTGAGTAGAATCTCAATATGAATAGTAATTTGATCTTTCTCAGAGAATAGCTTTTGTTTTTGTGTTTCCTAGATTAAATGTTTTAGATTCTTTTACAAACAGAACTTTAATTAGAAGAAAAAAAGGTTTTCGGCCCAACAGTAAAGCATACCAATAATTTAATTTTGAACTGTGGCGACGCCAAGAGAAAGCGATGGAGTAGCAGTTCCATCCCTTAAATCTGTCTGCTTCCCCTGAAAATGCACTAAAAATTTTAGCAAAATGTCTTTAGTTACTAGGCGACCATGCACGAGGAAGACCTACAAACAAAACACTGTCTAATCTCTAGTTTACCATTGGAGTTTCTTAATCTATATTTTATAGGTTTCTTTCCACGTGCCCTTAAAAATAAAGCCTTTACCCTCTCCAAACTAATCTGTCTGCATCCCCTTTAATACCAGACTTTCAGAATTCTATATTCGGTGGTGATTTTTGAGGTACTATTTTTCTATTTTATCTTCCAGTTTTTAAATAAACGAGCAAGCAATTTTACACCATCTTCGATAAATTATTCCAACGACCTTGCTAAAACAGTTACGAATATACTTTATAGATTTCAGTTATTGTACATAAGAAAAATGAAACCAATTAATCAATATAATTTTTGATGGGAGATTGTAAGCCTAGGAGAACCATTAAAATGAAAAAATGGTGTATCCGTATTAAACAGATAAATATTAATTTACCGTTACACAAACGAATGTCAAAACTATAAACAATTATTTATCCTCAGAAAGTTCCTTAAATAAATTAGTTACTAAAATATATATCCGAACAAATAAAACACAAAAACTAAGAAAATGACGCCCCCAGTAACTGTGCGGTAAGTTTGTAGGCTTGGAACGCAAAAATTCGGTTTTTGACTTCCGTGGTTGTCCGGTATGGCCAAGCGTGTTAAGGCGTGCGATTCGTAATCTGAGGGTCGCGGGTTCGCATCCCCTTCACGCCAAACATGCTCGCCCTTTCAGCCATGGGGGCGTTATAACGTTACGGTCAATCCCACTATTCGTCGGTAAAAAGAGTAGCCCAAGAGTTGGCTGTGGGTGGGTGGTGATGACTAGCTGCCTTCCCTCTAGTCTTACACTGCTAAATTAGGAACGGCTAGCACAGATAGCCCTTGAGTAGCTTTGTGCGAAATTCCAAAATAAACAAACAAAGTCTTCCATGGTAGACAAAACAAAAATATTCATTTTTGTAATTTTGTGTTTAAGAACAAAACCAAACCCTTCATCAAACGTTTCTTAAATTTATAGGTTAAATAAAAGTTAAAGAAACAGCCTACAATTTCACACTTTAAACTTGGTCGAAGTAGTGCATCCGCTCATGTTGTCAAATACGAGAACATTAGATGTAAAGGTAATAAAAATAAAGAGATGGGGAAAATATATATATATATATATTTAACCGTCGAACAGTAGGAAATTTTGATACAGCTATTTGTGGGACAATAAATGTATTTCTGTGCAACATTTCTTTTCTAACAGTGAGACATGGTCACGTATAATAATTAAGGTACAAGTAAAAACTGTCTCTTTTTGTTGTTATTGTGTTTACGGTTTTGCACAAAAGACAGGCATATTAAATTGGATCTTGAAATTTATTGCAGTCCAAGAAAAAAGTTAAAGTTCAAAAGTAATGAGAATGAAACTCCCCAAGCTATAAAAAGCATCAAATTAGCACGTATGTTCTTACCATACAGACGTTTATTCGGTTGCATCTATTGTGCCTAAAATATTGTGTGTGATAGAGCCTCATTGATAAATACGAAACGTTATATGAAAATAAATCTGTTATTCCACAAATAGCAATTTCAAAACCCATACTTACTGTAAATAAGTTATGATCTCCAGAAAGAATCACATGGTATTATGCTGTTGTAAGTTGGGTTCAATCTATTTATTTTTAATTTACATGTTTGTATTATTGTTTCGCTAGAAGGAGTGTTGACGTCATCAATACTTATTTCCTAGTGTGTCAGCGGTAAGTTTATGGACTTGTAAAGCTAGACAGCCAAATCTGGCTTTGCTCTGAAACAAACAAACTAACTGGTATACTTATTTGTTATTTTATATATACATTAGAAGTGCTTAACACCGATCAAAGCACAGGCTTTTCCACATCCTGTTGTACAGTCTTATGGCCATTACTTCTATCAATAATACACACACCGGTATTTTTTACAAAGTCCTTGAACTTTCTTGAAAGTTTCGATATAAATTGAAGTATAAAACACTAGTTAGGCGAATGTATGGGTGCAAATTTAACTCCTCAGGATAAGATGGCGTTGTCTCTAATTCCCAATGAAACCGATCAGCATCAACCTATTTTTTGTTTGTTCTTGGATATTCGCTAATTTTAAGCTGATACACTGTTTGATGTAAAGTAGTGAGTAAACAGTACCAACCTCCAATTCTGGGGTTACTTTTGTCTGATCATCACTCTTCCTGTTTTTGTTTTTGTGGAAACTGGATGCGAATGTTAAATCCCCAGATACGCATTTCGGCACAATAACCATTAGGCCATTCAACCGCATTCACTTTTTACTTTAATATTATTACTTATTATGTATATTTACATATGTGTTTGTGTATATTTATATATATATAACACCAAGTATCTAATATGCATAATATTATTTTAATACTATAACTTCTAGACATCCAGTGGCACAATCGTAAATTTTGAGACGTATATCGTTAAAAAAAAGGATTTTGATATCCGTGATGGTCACAGAAGGGAGAGACCCCATGTAAATTTTGGCTTAAATGCAAACAACAAAGAGGCCATTACTTTTATTAATATTACACAACCGGTATTTTTTACAACGTCCTTGAATTTTCTTGAAAGTTTCGATATAAATTGAAGTATAAAACTCCAGTTAGGCGAAAGTAAGGGTGCAAATTTAATTAATTAATCACAGTAAATTGTCAGGCTCGTTAGTTCAGTGCTCTAACTCCTGAATTTGTGTTTTCTGTGAAGCATTAAACATAAACGAAACAACATAAAAACGAAAAATTAAGAACTAAGTAACACTTCAACTGAAGCGTGAGACCGTGCGTAGAAGTTGTACAAGTTACACTTGTAGTTACAGAAATAAAACACTGTTTTTTATTTAGTGGACTGGATTTTGCAATGTTATTTTTTATCAAATAATTCAAAAAGAGATCGCCCAACAAAATAGTTAATTAACAAAATATTGTTTTTAATTTTGATGTATGTTCTGTTTTTTGGACAGAGTGAGATCTTACGTCACTGAATTGGCTGATGCAAGAATTAAATCAGCTCCACCTTTCTTTATATAAATTCAGGAATTCCAACTTCAAACACCATTAATTATTCAATATGGCGTAATAGAACTCATCTGGTTTACAACTGTTATTACTACTACTGTACCACTTATGAATGTAAGACCTTCTTGGACTACTCCAACTACCACAATACATCATCAACTCATGGAATTTAGCAATCCAGTTGTATAACACTGCCCAATAAGAGAAAAACCAATATCTTATGATGAAAAGGTACCATGAGAAGAATATCAAGCAGAGTTCAAATTATTTTCAACAGAATGGATAGAGTAGCGAACTGTAAGCTCTTCATCTTCTTGCATATTTAAAAGGACTAGATTTAATAACATTAAGAAATCTTCCTATAGAAAGCTTTAAAAATTACCAGGGCTTAGAGGTCATCTTATCAAAACAAACTTGAAATTGCATCTCGTAAGGACGCTGTAAAACAAAGTTAAGAAGAAGAAATAAAGAAGAACGAACAGACCTTAATGGAAAATGCTAGAGATGTAAAAGAATGTCTAATTGCCTTCTGTAGGTATTCCATGTAAAATTATGCATTAGTTAACACGTAATAAATTCGTAAAAGGCTAAGTAGAGAAAGGTATACAAATTAAGCTAAAGCAAAACATGCGTACGTCTTTTAAAAGAAACTGTACATTTCGCGATTGAATATAGATGAATAAAAGTTGCACTTAAGTAACTAAAAGCATCTTTCAGGCAAAACAACCAGATCTCTCTGACCCAAGTACAGAATAATTCAAATTATTGTTTACGCAATTGTCTTCTCAGTATGCAATAAGTAAAATTTACAAGACAATAAACTTTCAACTACATACAAAAGCGTGTAGGAAATAAAAACGGCTGCCAAAAAGTGACAGAAAGTCAAGTGTTCCAAGTAGGAAGAGCATGGTTATTAGTCCGTGACTACAAAGACGCATGCGTTAATAATGAATTCTGATCCCATCTTGAGGATGAAAATACTGCATCCGTCTCACAAGAAAATAAAAGTATATAATTTATAGAAACCAATTCACGAGTTAATGGTTCATTTAGAGGAAGCCACATGGCCATGATGAAGTATAAAAATGAATGAATGGTTATAACGCTCCAGGAAGAACAAAGTTGGAAGTTACTTCCATTTTGGTAAGTTCTTCTACACACCATGATGTATTGAAAATTTACAGTTAGAAAGAGTCTTTCTCTCAAGATATATGTGTGTATGTATTCAATACTTGGCCAAAAATATGTAAACACCCCTTCTAATTAGTGGGTTCGTCTATTTCAGCCACACCCATTGATAACAGGTGCATAAAGTCAAGCATACAGCCATGCAATCTCCATATACAACATCTGGCAGTAGAATGGGTCGTACTGAAGAGCTGAGTGACGTTCAACGTGGCACTGTCAAAGGATGCCAACTTTCCAACAAGTCAGTTCGTCAAGTTTCTGCTAAAGCTGCCCCGGTTAAGTGTAATTGCTGTTATTGTAAAGTGGAAACGTCCAGGAGCAACAAAAGCTCAGCCACGAAGCGGTAGGCCACACAAGCACACAGAACGGGACCGCCGAGTGCTCAAGCGCGTAGTTTCTAAAAATTATCTGTTCACTGTTGCAACACTCATTACCGACTTCCAATATGCCCCTGGAAGCAATGTATAACAAGAACTGCTCGTCAGGAGCTTCATGAAATGGGTTTTCATGGCCGAGCAGCCGTACACAAGCCTATGACCACCATATGCAATGCTAAGTGTTGGCTGGAGTAGTGTAAAGCACACCACCATTGGACTCTGGAGCAGTGGAAACGCGTTCTCTGGAGTAAAAAATCACGCTTCACTATCTGGCAGTCTGACGAACAAATCTAAGTTTGGCGGATGCCAGGAGAACGCTACCTGCCTGAATGCATTGTGCCAAATGTGAAGGTTTGTGAAGGAGAAATAATGACCTGGGGCTGTTTTTCACGGTTTGGGCTAGGTAATTTAGTTCAAGTAATGGTAAATCTTAATGCTACAGCTTACAATGGTATTCTTGAAAATTGTGTGCTTCCAACTTTGTGGCAAAAGTTTGAGCAAGACTCTTTTTTGTTTCAGCATGACAATGCCCCCAAGTACAAAGCGAGGTCCATTAAGACATGGTTTGCTGAGGTTAGTGCTTGATTGGCCTGACCTCAACCTCACCGAATATCTATGGGATAAATTAGAACGCCGACTGCAAACCAGGCCTTCTCGCCCGACCTCACTAATGCTCTTATGGTTGAACAGGAGCGAATCCCTACAGCTAAGTTCCGAAATCTAGTGAAAAGCCTTCCTAGAAGAGTGGAGGCTGTTATAGAAGTAAAGGGAGGACCAACTCCAAATTCACGCCCATGTTTCTGGAATTAAATGCTCAATAAGCACATATGAGTGTGATGGTCGGATGTCCACATACTTTTGGCCATGTAGCGTATATAGAGAACAAAGTTCACACAGAAAAACGGATGTACATTATAGTAACTTTGAACAGTTTTACAGTCTCTTATAAGAAAAGTCATGTGCACAAGACAAAAGTTGCACCAACAGAAGTTAAACAATGATGGAAACAAAAAGTAATGAAGACAACCAATCCAGAGAGCAACAGAAAAGAGTCACGAAAGACAAGTGGTCCACATCAAAGGTCATCCACATTAGTGGAAAAAATGGAGAAATCATTAGCTTCAGAGATGTCTCCAAAACAAATTGTTGGATCGAGATTATAGTAGAAATAACTTCTATAGTATCAGTAAAGATGAAGCCAAGTAAAAGAAGTCCCCTAGAAAAAACGATAGGGCCTTACATGGTCATGTAGTTAAAGCGTTCGACTCGCATTCTGAGGGTCACTTATTCGAATCCTCGTCACACCAAACATGCTCGCCCTTTCAGCTGTGGGAACATTTCAATGTTACTGTCAATTCCACTATTTGTTAATAAAAAAGTAGCCTAAAAGCTAGCAGTGGGTGGTGATGACTAGCTGCCTTCCTTCTAGTCTTACACTGCTATACTAGAAACGGCTATCACAGATAGCCCTCGTGTAGCCTTGTGCGATATTCAAAACAAACAAACAGAAAAGATGGCAAGACTTGACTCTATCTTCACACTACATGCAACGAAAAATTAAACAACCAAAATACATTTATGAGAGAACAGTAAATTAATATAGATAAAAGAATTTGTTTTGGCAATGAAAATCTCAATTGGACTTTCTTTCACCCCCCAGTGGCTCAGCGGTATGTCTGCGGACTTACACGCTAAAATCCGGGTTTCGATACCCGTGGTGGGCAGAGCACAGATAGCCCATTGTGTAGCTTTGTGATTAATTCTATAACAACAACAGCAACGAATTTCTTTCAAACATTTAATAGATGATTCAATGTTTGTAATGCCTATTTGCTGAATATTATTGTTACTTTTCCAGGGTTATTTAATGATTAATTATACACTGGGGAACACTTTTTCAGTAACTTTGAGTTGCATTGGATATTTTAACTGATTCTGAAGGAGATTTAGGCGCTGATTTCAAATCTGAAATTAGTTTTTCCCTACAAGCTCTAGTTTGTATGCAATTTGAGGTTAATGAAATTGTACAAATGTGAACTTGCGTAAACCATGTGTAAGCATTTTCACGTCCATATATATAGATAGCTTCTAATATTTTGATCATTCTTCTTTTGTTTCAGATCAAACATGGCTTCCAAAAATAGATATCATTGCAGAAACAAGCCTGATGCCATCTGCTACATATGTGGATGCTACACACTCAATCGTCAGAGACGTAACATATCCTCGTTCGTCAAGCGTGCCTACAAGGCATATTTTGAAGTTCATCTTGGTGATCAAGACAAGCAATGGGCTCCTCATGTTGTGTGCCACAATTGTGAGGAAATGCTTCGAGACTGGACCAAAGGAAAACGCAATGGTCTGCCTTTTGGTGTTCCAATGATTTGGCGCGAACCCACCAACCATGTAACTGACTGTTATTTCTGCATGGTAAACACAACGGGTGTTGGGAAGAAAAACCGACATAAAATTACGTATCCGAACATTCCCTCAGCTATTCGGCCTGCTCCGCACTCTGAAGAAGTTCCTGTTCCAGTTTTCAAAGGCTTGCCTTCATTGGACGATAAAGACATTGGATATGATACAAGACAGTTGTGACAGTGAATTGTCAGAAAAGTGTACACAATCGGAGAACTGTTCTTCAGACACTGAACCTTTCCCCGTCCTCAAGCCTCTTCCCCAGGCTGAACTGAATGATTTAGTGCGGGATTTAGATCTTTCAAAGAAAGCAGCAGAGCTTTAAAAAATAAATAAAAATGTCAAATTGCATAAAATCTGTAGCTTGCAGACAAACACCGACTTCAGATTTGAAATCAACACACTCAAATTGACTATAGAAAGGTCTTTTTTTAAATGCAACAAAATGAGTGTTTCCCAGTGTTATTAAATTTTAAGTTGAATATACTGTTGTTTTTTTTAGTAAAGACAACAAGGGGTTAACTACAAATATATATATATAAATTTAATACATAATGACATACAATTAACTTCTAATTTCCGGTTATTCGAAATCGTAATGCCTAGCGTGCATAACATTATAAATCTGAGACTCGTCCAAGATAAATTATAAAACGTAACACAGTAAACAACGATTACAACAAAGAAACAGAAAGCAAAAGTTCGAAAAGTCATAAATGGGATTTATTTTATTTTTTGTTACTTTATGATGTAATAATGAATCAAATTGACTGAAGCCAAAAAAACAAACAATGAAAAACAGTACTTACCAATTTTAACCATTCTCAACCAGTTAATTTTGTAACTTATCATTTTTTTCTTCCTTAGTATTCAACATTTGAAATAGCTTAAGTATCTTTCTTATTAAATATGTGGTCCTTCGGGGAATCGACTTACGGATTTTTTAACACTAAAATTTTAGAATCGATTTCCTGGGATTGGTAGAGCTCAGATAGTTTATTGTGTGGTTTTGAATTCAAACAAACAAACAACAAAATATGTATGCAAAATTTCTGTGATAAAATATTTCGTGTCTTTTATTAGAGTTAAATTCTATGTTTTGCTCTTCGTATTTTTTATTTTCTCTTTTAAAAACAAATTATTATTATATTATCTTCAATTTAAATGTTTTTAGGCTTCTTTGAGCCTACTGCATCGATATCTAAACAGTTCATAAGCAACGAAACTATTATTACCCACGAATGGTTGAACTTATACAAATGATGGCTTTTTGATGCATCGTATTCTGCCTTCGAAAGTGTTAAACACTGAGTTCATCGATAAGGTATTTTTAATATATATATATACAGCGCCCCCACAGCAGCAGGACGCAAGCCATGAACCTGAACCCCGGGAAAATATTCTGTTAGAGATGTCAGTGTTTTTTCACACGTGCCAGGCAAAGCCGAGTGGTTAGTCTGCTTGGCTCATGCATAATCTGAGGGTTGCGAGTTTGAATACACATTACACCAATGATGCTCATCCTTTCAGGGATGGTAGCGTTACTATATAACTGTCGATTCTACTCTTTGTTAGTAAAAGAGTAGCCCAAGAGTTGGCGGTGGGTAGTGATAACTAAGTGCCTTCGCTCTAATCTTAAACTACTAAATTATGGAAGGCTAGCGCAAATATCCCTCGTGTAATTTTGCATGAAATTCGAAACAAGCGTTAGTATTGTTACGCGAATCGTGACAGATGAGAAATATACATACACAGTTCACCATGAGGACCAATTAAAACAATTGTGTCCACAACTTAAACAGTCAATTTTGGGTTTTAAAGGTTTCAAAAAATTAGTTTGTTTTGAATTTCGCGCAAACCTACTCGAGGGCTATCTTCGCTAGCCATACCTAATTTAGCAGTGTAAGACTAGAGAAAAAACAGCTAGTCATCATCACCCACCGCCAACTCTTGGGCTACTCTTTTACCAACGTCATATTATAACGTCCCCACGGCTGAAAGAGCGAGCATGTTTGGTGCGACTGGAATTCGAACCCCTGAACCTCAAATTACAAATCAAGTGTCTTAACCACCATTTCAAAAGAAAAAGTGATAAGTTTAGGATATACGAGAGCTATTAAAAAATACGCAGACTGACGTCAAAAAACAAAATGTACTTTATTTAGAAGTTACAGGTCTGGGATCCCATCAGAGTACTCTCCTCCCCAACCCACACACTAATCCCACGGGGTTTCCACTTGTTGAAACAGTTCTGGTACGCTTCTTTTGTAATGTCCTCCAGCTCCTTCGTCGCATTTGCCTTAATTTCGGGAATCGTCTCAAATCTTCTTCCTTTCAAGGGTCTTTTGAATTTGGGGAACAAAAAAAAATTGCAAGGAGCAAGGTCAGGTAAGTAGGAGGGTGGGGAAGTACAGTGATCGAATTTTTTGGACAAAAACTCACGAGTTCTGAGGCACAAATTTCGCAGCAACGCGGTGCATCTTCAATTTTTCGGTGGTAAAAATCTCGTAACAAGATCCAACTGGTATCCTACACTCTTCAGCAAACTCCCTGACAGTCAGACGTCGATTTGCCCGCACCAGGGTGTTGATTTTGTCGACGTGTGGATCGTCTGTTGACGTGAAAAGACGTCCAGAACGCTCATAATCTTCAATGGACTGTCGACCATCCTTAAAACGTTCATGCTTTTGAAACATGCCGAACGCTTCTTAGCAGCATCACCGTAAGCCGTGTTAACCATAGCAAAAATTTCAGTCACAGATGTTCCAAGTTTAACACAAAATTTCACAGCAAGCCGTTGCTCCTTCAGGTCATTCATTCTGAAATCCTCCAAACGAAAAAATCGCACTTCACTTAAAACCACATAGAAATGAAGATATCTGCAATCGGGAAATGGCGTCGTAATCAGCTGATCTATGCAAACCTAGCGACACCAAGCGGATTCCCTGAAACCAACTAGAGCCGCGCAATTCAAACAGTCCGCGTATTGTTTGAACAGACCTCGTATATGCTCTTTATTAACCCACTACATACTGCATAGTGAAACAATTACACAATTTTGGTGTCTGTTTGTTTTGGAATTTCGCACAAAGCTATTCGAGGGCTATCTGTGCTACCCGTCCCTAATTTAGCAGTGCAAGACGAGAGGGAAGGCAGCTAGTCATCACCCACCGCCAACTCTTGGGCTACTCTTTTACCAACGAATAGTGGGATTGACCGTTACATTATACACCCCCACGGCTGGGGGGGGCGAGCATGTTTAGCGCGACGTGGGCGCGAACTCGCGACCCTCGGATTACGAGTGGCACGCCTTACGCGCTTGGCCATGCCAGGCCGATTTTGGTGTCAAACATGACTTTATGCAGTTTGATGTCAAAGTACTATAGAGTAGATGTGATCTTTGCGATCAGAGGTTTAAAACCTCCTTTACTTCTGAATAATAGGTTTCTTTCTTATTGTTCTTCCTTTAATTTACCCAATTTTATAAGTGTATTTTAAAACTGTCAAATGAAGCTAATTTAGAGTTCAATAGCACATTTTTAACTAAATTATTTTGTGAAAACATCCACAACTAGGGTCCTTCAACAGAAGTTACGGACTTAACAACGAATACATTTTGGGTTCAATTTCCCGCAATGGATAGAGTGTAGATACCCCATTGGGTACCTTTGCCCTAAAACAGCAATAACAATAGTTCATAGTTAGACGACAATCATGAGTATATTTATTCACAATAAAGTTAATAAAAGTTTGGTGTGAAACTTTTTATTTCTTATAATGAGTTATCTGTGTTTTGCCCATCATGGGCATCAAAACTTTTTTCTTTTCTTTTTTTGGCATTCTAAACCTCCAGACTTACCATTTGATCACTGGATGGGGTGTATGGGAAGTTTATGTTTGAAACAACGTTTTTAGTAATTAGCACAGTTGTACGTTTGCGGGTTTACGACGCTAAAAACTGAGTTTCGATACTTGTGGTGGGAAGAGCATAGGTAGCATATTCAGTACTTTTGTGCTAAACGTCAAATTGATAAACTATCTTAACTGCACCACTCTGGATTGAAATTTTTTTCCAGATGGTCTTAGTAAATAAATTACTTTTTACAAAACTGAAGAGCACAAGTATCAGGCAATTTTCGTGTATAAAAACGGAACATAAATTTATAATAGCAGTTGGAAACTTACTCAACATTTCATATAGACAACTTTTGTAAATATGGTTATTCATAGGAAGTGCAAAATACTGAATTCTATTGTTACTTTTTTTTTTATTAATGATACCAAACCACTGAAGGCCTTCATCTTCATGTTTTTGTTTACTTACAGCAAGAGCAATTAAATTGACTAATTATTTATTGACTAGAAATAAATGTGAATTATTTTGTAATTAATCTTAAGAAAAGCAAAACTGTAGAAGACAAATTAAAAATGAGGGAAGGGGGAAAGGATTGCTTGACTACGTGAAGTAAGCAAATACACTCCAGAAGTGCATTCATCACAGTTCGGGTCTGAGGCTCCCATGAGTGTCCTGGAAATTGAATGGTTCTGGATCAAGTTTTTGCATTATTCTGTTTTTCTTGAGATTGATTTGTTTCAATTTCTGATGCGTTTCCACTTGGACAGATTGAAAAGTGGGAATAGAGGTGATCCCTGGACCTTCCATTTTCTACGCCATTGAATTGAAAAGGTAAGCCCCCCAGTGGCACAGTGGTATGTCTGTGGACTTACACACTAAAAACCGGGTTTCGATACCCGTGGTGGGCAGAGCACAGATAGCCCATTGAGTAGCTTTGTGCTAAATTCAAACAAACAAACAAATGAAAAGGTTAATAATACCTAGTAATAGGAGTCAGAAAATTAGTCAGAAGAGAAGGGGCTCTAAAATAAAATAATTATGTAATTAAATGTTTATTATTTGTACAAATATAAGCAGACTCATTTATTTTACTTACAGTTTTCTAAACCTACCCTAAATCGAGTTGTATTTGTCCTACAACAAAGCATAGATATAAACAGTGTAAAGCAGAAATTAAGAACATAAGTGATGCATTTTACTTCCCACTCACAAGTGTTGGTAGTGTAATTTATTTAAATGCAAAGTTATTTCAGTATTTTGGTATGGTATTTTAAAAGAAAACCCGTTAGTGGAGATAACAAAATTTAAAATCTAATAAACTATGCTTTATTATAATGTATTCAGATACCCCTCAAACGAGTGGTACGACCAACTCATCATGATTTAAGATTCATAGTTTATTTGTTTTTCGAACTTCGCATAAAGCTACATGAGGGCTATCTGCGCTAGCCGTCCCTAATTTAGCAGTGTAAGACTAGAGGGAAGGTAGCTAGTCATCACCACCCACCGCCAACTGTTGGGCTACTCTTTTACCAACGAATAGTGAGATTGTCACATTATAACGTCCCCACGGCATTTGGTGCAAAAGGTTTATGATCAAAACTCTGACTTTAATTTGAAAGCACATAATGTTAAGACTAAGAAAAATTGAACGGTTTGGTTTGTCTTGTCTCGAACCTCGTGCAAAGCTACTGTGCGATAGCCGTTCCTAATTTAAAAGGAATAACAGCGAATGAACCGTATCTACCGTCAAATTTTGGGCGATTCTTTTACCAACAAGTTTTGGGATTGATCGTCATATTATAACGCACCCACGGCTGAAAAGGCGCGCATGTTTTGTGACGGGGGCTCGAATCTGTAACCCACAGATTGTGATTCGAGCGCCTTAATCACCAAGCCCTAAAAAGAATGGATTTCAAATTAACAAATTTATAATGGCTTTACTACATTAATATGGTCAGATTGGAAAGATCACTCTCAGGGAGATAGATCTGTGAAGTTCTTCATTAAAAAACATGGTTATGTTTGAGAAACTACAAATAGAAAACCTCCAAAAATATTCAGCACCGTTTGCTTTACGCAAAACTTCTAAGCGCCAATGTTTGGGCAATTGGTCGCGAAACTTGTGAAATGATGAACGTTTATCCACTCAATTCCGAACTGATATTTAGCTACAGTTCTGAATGGAGGAAGACAAACAGTTCGCCATATATACGAATTTTTATGGGATATCAATATGGTTAAGTGCATGAGCAAGTTCCATAGTAAGAGTATTTATTGACCAAGGCCAAAGGTGACTCAGAAAATATTTAACAGTGTTCTTTCTTAGCATTTCTGTAAGAGTGTCTATTTTACGTTCACCCCAAAGAAGTTTTTTTAACTGAGTTTTATATTTTAACTGTGTATGGCGAATTTTAATGTCACAAAGTTCACAGTTTTATTCTATTTTTAACGGCGTGATTACATTTCATTGCTTTGGGTAAATGTTAGTGGTTTTAACATTTATCGATTATAAAGATCGTAATTCAGCAAATATATGGAGGGTTTGAGCCTGTGCTTGAATAACTTATCTATTTCGAGGGGCGTTTCACAAATGTTTCTTCCATTTTCAGTTTAAAAACAACAGTATCACTGTATTAGAATACTAATCTTCAAGAGTTTAAGCCTTATCACTATGTAACACTTTTGCAACTATCCGAAAATGTTAATTCGAAATTTTAGCTCACAGTTCTTATTATAAACAAATAATTGAACTTTTGGAACATTAATGGACATTACTTGCGAATATTTGGCAGCGAATTGCATTATGAAATAACATAGCGTCACAATTTGGTAACCATAAGATAAAATCAGCTGTGACTCTCCCTATATTGAGTGTTCTGTTTTGTTTTTATTAAAATGTTGTTATTTTTCAATGCGTTTGTTACGGTAATGAATTCAACTTAATAAATTATTGACATTATCTTTCTCGCTGTAACAATGTCTCATTCCTAAAAAAAAATGCTTGTCTTATTGATCCTTGATCCAAAATCGAAGATTCGAGATTTGAAATCACTGAACACACATTATACTTATAACTGCGGGCAAGTTACAAAAGTAGCAATTAACCCATTTATTCGGTTGAAGACCCAGTCAGGAAATTGTGACTGTGGCTACTTCCGTCTGGCTGCCTTCTCTTGGGTCACTAGTTCTGAATTATGGATTATAAAAGCGTCTTGCTTGCCCTTTAAGCCACGTGCACATAAAATACCACAGAGAAGTCGTGGTTATTTTATTGAGATAAACGTCATTAAATATCACAAAAAACAATATGTATTAGAAACATGACGTAGTTGTGAATGCTATACATGGAACTCAATAATCCTCCACCAATACATAATCCAGAAAGTAACACTGATTATTAAGATAAATTTGTTGAACAGTTCAGGAAAATTATTTGACAACAAAACATAAATAGTTATTTATCAAAGTGAACACAATTATTAGGGAAATACCAAGTGCTGGAGATCTACTTACAGGATGAACGAAAAGACAGTAAATATATATTGCATTTGGAAAACAAGTGAGGACCGATAGAACTCTTACACAATCAACTTGTACAATAAATAACGTGATTTCTTGTAGTGAGTCAGTTGTAAATTAATTTTCTCACAATATGATTCTAGGATCAAAGCTTGAGTCTGAAAATAATCACTTTAATAGCTTTTCGAAAATTAATATTTGGGCTCCTCATAGGTTTGTTTTTTTTTCGAGTTAATGATCACAGCACGAAAGTATCAACTACTTATCTTAATAATTAGTATGCCCTTTGTATAATCAAGTTCAATACGTGAAATGAAAGTGTTCGATATTTTAAGTGCTTTCAGGAGTTAAAAGAACAACAGCATTAAACTAATGGCTATTGATAGACATTGATAAAACGTATAAGGCGGAAAAAAGTTACTCAAACAGTTTTATTATAAATATATCTTGAAAAAGAAAAGACAGGATAGTTTTTCAGATAATTTCATTATTAATATTCATGCACATAAATTTAATAAATTACGAAATATACAAATAGTCTAATGTGTGAATGAGTGAGTGTGCCGAAGTTAGGAAAGTTATTTTTTTATCATTATTTCCTGAAGCTTATTGGTGATAATATCGTTTTATTCATGTATTCTAAGCCTTTTTTTTGTGGAGTTCCTGTACTTGAATATTTAAAATCAACATATTACTTTGTTTAAGTTTTAAGAGTACATTATTTCTATAAGATATAAAATATTAGCATCTTAACTCTTAGGTTTATCATCATTATTTAATTTCCATTGAAGATTAAAGTAAACTTTTATAAACAAAAAAAGAGAATCAAGTTTATCTTCACTTTTTGTATTTTTTTTTCTACTTCGCAAAACTCATTTATAAAAAGTATCCAAGACGTCATCCAATAATAAACTTCTGAGAATAAATGACTGGATCAACAACTAATGCCTTAAATCGCCTTCTTTTTATGATTTCATCAAATCTGGTATTTACTAGGTAGATACTTAACTTTCATTATAAATTGTATTTACATCGACGTCTCCCCATCTCACTTGAGAATAAACTTATATTATGCATTGTTTATTGCTCATTTACTTATTTTTTTCCATTTTCTGGAACTTAATTTAAATTTCAGTAAGATTTCCTGAGTTCTTTCATTCACAATCCTTCTGACTCTAGTTAAAGAGTAAATTTTCTATCATTGAAATATTTGACCGCTTTCATAAGGTTAATATTGTTTATCTAGAGTAAGCCCTTCTCCATCCTGCCCCCCAGTGGCTCAGCGGTATGTCTGCGGACTTACACGCTAAAATCCGGGTTTTGATACCCGTGGTGGGCAGAGCACAGATAGCCCTTTGTGTTGCTGCTTTGTGCTTAATTCTAAACAACAACAAATCCTCCATCCTAGTGACACAACAGCATGTCTGCGAGAATTACAACGCTAAAAACCGTGTCTCGATACCAGTGGAAAGCACAGCACAGACGGCCCTTTGTGCTATAACGTCAAACAAATTACAAAATCCAGAGTAAAATAACTAAAACAAATAACATGGATATAGAAGTAAAATAAATCGCTTAAATGTCGATGTTTCGGTCTTACCATGAACGTCCAGGTAAATACTGCCCAATACGCGTCTTCTCACATTAAAAAAATACGTGATATAATGCATTGCTAATAAAGAAACGGTTTACAGAGTAAGTCTGTAATAATTATTTATAGATCGTTTTCAAAACGTACACTTATCTGAACATAACTTATATATGCAGTAGGCCTGTAATAATCATGTATAAATTATATACAGAATGTAAAATAGCCTAAATAACCTGGATAAATAACTTGCATGTTTAGTAGTTTACTATTGATCTTGTGCAATTAAAATTAACTCGATGGTTAACGAATAAAATAAGAAAAAAAATGTTAATTCAGCACACAGAAATAGTTCACATTATTAAAACGTCACGTGTGCATGGCTACCCCAATCAGTAAGTGTCTTCCATGTTTTAAAAAAATATTAACGATGAGAAAAATGACACGAACACGTAACATGTTAAATTTGTGTCCGTCTTTTAAAATATTATGCACAACAAATAAGAGCATTTGACAACAGGTCCATTACAATAGACAATATCTGTATTTTAGGGAATTATGAGGATGGCATAGTAGATTCAGGTGAAACATTTAATCGTTGAGTATAGTTTGACTAAAATGCAGACATTCTACGAGTAGAAGACCAGTTAGCTGAGTGAACTTACGTTAAATATTTAAGAAATTGTAAATATGGCAAAACTTGTATGTTAAACAAGGTTCAGTACAACAAAAAATAAGTCATCTTATAATAAGATGGAAATTATTTTCCACGTACATTTGTATTATTCATATCTGCATCGATAAGTCGTGATAATCAAGGTTAAGAGGTGTTTTTTTTTAAGCAAAAAGTTACAGAATGGGTTATCTGTGCTACGTCAATCATGAATTTCGAAACCCGTATCACAGCGTTCGCAGACATATCGTGAGTAGCTTTGTGCGAAATTCCAAGACAAACAGACATATCGTAGTTGAGAGGAAACGCTGAGGTTGACAAAAAATAAGGGTGAGTGTCTGACTTGTCAATAAAGTTTAATTTATAGAGTCAAATGTTAGAGCTAAAGCTGTGTAATTTAAGCAAATGCACAACGTACATCGAAATAAACTGAGATATATAAAAAGATAACCTACTCAGTAAAATCTCTTTACACGGAAACATTAATTTCTCACAAGACATTAAGTGCCTCAGGTGTAACCTATGAGCAGAATTAGACAGTTTTGTTTGATGCTAAGCGCAGAGCTGCTCAATAGGCTATCTGTGCTCTGTTTGTCGCAGGTATTGAAACCCAAATTTTAGTGTTTAAGCCCCCGAGTCACCACTGAGCCATGTGGGAGAGGAATATATATACGAGATATATATATATGAGAAAAACACTCTGGTTTTAGAAATATTTTTTACAATACTTACTAAAACACTAGAAATTTATAGACATAAATCCTTCACTTTCGAAACGTTCTCTCGCTGTTTGAATGTTATAAGTTAATATCAACCTCATTCAACAGGTTGCTGAGCGCAAACAGAATTATCCAATTTTACTGTCCTTGTTGTTGTTTTATAGCTGAAAAGACGGAAAGATTCATCATACAGTACCAACCACGAGTAAAGAGAACTTATACAATTCAAATCATAAGTACTTATTTGAGGACTGCTTTCTTTTCGTCTGCCTAATACTATGTCCAAAAGAGAAAAAAAAAGAGGTAATATATGTTGAATAAGCTCGAAGACTTAAACGTAATGATAATAATAATAGAAAAGGAAGTATCTGTATCGGTTCATCACTTTTTCTTGTACGATAAAACGATATTCTACACCATGAAAAACGGCTGTGACAATTTTGTTAAACAATATTCTACACGATCAGTGATGTCGAGAAACCCACTTGTTGAGAACTTTTATATGCAAAAACGGCTCTTCTGGGCCCAGAAAACACTTCAAATAGAAGAGCGAACAACGTTTCGACCTTCTTCGGTCATCGTCAGGTTCACAAAGAAAGGGTTACTGGTCGGAAGCTGACCACATGTTTGGGAGGGGTTGTATAATTGAGTGTTGCAATGTAGAGGGCGCGGTTTGAATATATAATTTTGTCTATAATATTAATATAGGTATAATGGTGTTCCTTTATATTGGTTTATTTTGGGTTTAAGTTGTTGTATAAGTAAGGCTTCTTTAATTTTTCGTTTGTTTATGTTTGTTTCTTTATTTAGTATTTTAGTGTTTTCTATGGTTATGTTGTGTCCATTTGACTTGCAGTGTTCGAAAACGTGTGAAGGTGACTTTTTATGTTCTTTGAATCTGGTTTCCATTTTTCTACTTGTTTCTCCTATATAGAAGTCGTGGCAGTTATCACATTGTATTTTATAAATAATGTTGGTGTGGTGTTTGTCAGTGTAGTTCTTACATAGTATAGACCTTAGTTTTGTGCCTGGTTTTTGAATAAATTTAGTGTTAACTGGAATGTTATATTTTGTTACTAGTTTTTGCCAAATGTTGGTTATTTGTTTGCTGATGTCAGGAATATATGGTATACAGCAGTATATGGTTTCGTGATTTTTTGATTCGTGAGATATATTTACTTTTGTTGGTTGATTTTGCTTTCTGTCTAGGTGTGTGCGTATAATGTTTTCTACGGTTTGTGGAGGAAACTTATTAATGTTGATGAAGTGTTGTTTTATTTTATCTAATTCATCGTTAATTTTATCTGGTGAGCATAGTTTTATGGCTGTGTTTATCTGGTTTCTTAGTATGTTGAATTTTTGTTTTGTTTCATGTGCTGAGTCCCAAGGAATGTATAGTCCAGTATGGGCGATTTTTCGGTGGATTTCTGTTTTGAATTGTGTGTCGGTTCTTATAATTTTGAGGTTAAGAAATGATATTTGATTGCTTTCTTCCTGTTCACATGTGAAGTTAATGTTGGGATGTATAGAGTTAATGTGAGTGAAAAAGTTAAGTATGTGTTCTGTAGATTCGAATCCCGCAACCGTGTCATCTACATATCTGTACCAGTATAGTGGTGGATGTAATGCTGTATTAATTGCTTGTGTTTCAATTTGTGTCATAAAAATATTGGCTAGAACTGGCGATACTGGGTTGCCCATGCTTAGGCCATTTGTTTGTATATAGTTTTGGTTGTTGAACATGAAGTTTGTCTTTATTGTGGTGAATTCTATGAGGGTTGCTAACTGCAAGATAGCCTTAGAACTCTATATTCGAGACCCTAACCCGATCATAGACATTCCCAGTAACCAGTTAGCAACCCTCATAGAATTCACCACAATAAAGACAAACTTCATGTTCAACAACCAAAACTATATACAAACAAATGGCCTAAGCATGGGCAACCCAGTATCGCCAGTTCTAGCCAATATTTTTATGACACAAATTGAAACACAAGCAATTAATACAGCATTACATCCACCACTATACTGGTACAGATATGTAGATGACACGGTTGCGGGATTCGAATCTACAGAACACATACTTAACTTTTTCACTCACATTAACTCTATACATCCCAACATTAACTTCACATGTGAACAGGAAGAAAGCAATCAAATATCATTTCTTAACCTCAAAATTATAAGAACCGACACACAATTCAAAACAGAAATCCACCGAAAAATCACCCATACTGGACTATACATTCCTTGGGACTCAGCACATGAAACAAAACAAAAATTCAACATACTAAGAAACCAGATAAACACAGCCATAAAACTATGCTCACCAGATAAAATTAACGATGAATTAGATAAAATAAAACAACACTTCATCAACATTAATAAGTTTCCTCCACAAACCGTAGAAAACATTATACGCACACACCTAGACAGAAAGCAAAATCAACCAACAAAAGTAAATATATCTCACGAATCAAAAAATCACGAAACCATATACTGCTGTATACCATATATTCCTGACATCAGCAAACAAATAACCAACATTTGGCAAAAACTAGTAACAAAATATAACATTCCAGTTAATACTAAATTTATTCAAAAACCAGGCACAAAACTAAGGTCTATACTATGTAAGAACTACACTGACAAACACCACACCAACATTATTTATAAAATACAATGTGATAACTGCCACGACTTCTATATAGGAGAAACAAGTAGAAAAATGGAAACCAGATTCAAAGAACATAAAAAGTCACCTTCACACGTTTTCGAACACTGCAAGTCAAATGGACACAACATAACCATAGAAAACACTAAAATACTAAATAAAGAAACAAACATAAACAAACGAAAAATTAAAGAAGCCTTACTTATACAACAACTTAAACCCAAAATAAACCAATATAAAGGAACACCATTATACCTATATTAATATTATAGACAAAATTATATATTCAAACCGCGCCCTCTACATTGCAACACTCAATTATACAACCCCTCCCAAACATGTGGTCAGCTTCCGACCAGTAACCCTTTCTTTGTGAACCTGACGATGACCGAAGAAGGTCGAAACGTTGTTCGCTCTTCTATTTGAAGTGTTTTCTGGGCCCAGAAGAGCCGTTTTTGCATATAAAAATATTCTACACGGCTCTGACAGTGTTATGCTCTTTAAAACATATAACCGATAAATGTTGAGTCTATGATATTAGAATCAGTGCTCAAGGTTGAATGTATCTCAATAAGAAGACTGTAGCTCTTTCACTGGAAAGTTTGATATTTCATGACAACTTTTAGTGTACAATATTTGTTGCTGTTCGCCTATTCAGACGCCGATTCTCTTAGATTATATTTACAGCTCATAACACAAAATTTCATAATCTATAAATTATCACATAATTCACGAGATGGCGCCAAAATCACTACAAGAAAGAAATACAGATATAACGGTAATAAATCTCATGGAATAGCGATTCAATCTACTTTGTGACATCTTAATTTTTCCAAAAGAACCCCAAGAACCTAAAGCAAAATAAATAATTAAACAACAAATTATTATCATAACGAATAAGTGTGCATTTTTGTAAACCACGATAATCAATCTATCATCAAAAACTGAGTAGTTGAGAAGTTCGAAAAATTTCTTCTTCTGTCTTTTTTCTTTGAATTACGCCCAAAACTGCATAATGGGCTAACTGTCCTCAACTAATTACGCGTAAGTTTCGAAACCCTTTTTTTAACAGTGTTAGTCCGCAGACATGCTGCTGTGCTAGTGGGGGAAGGAACTCTCATTTCGTGAATAACCTTGAATGTGATCAAAACCACATTTTCCCACAGCTATGAACTACGGACCTTGCTCACTAAAACTTATCTAAGTATTTGAAAAACGGGCAACAGAAATGATGCAAGTAATTCTGGTATTTTTCAGGCACACATACAAATAGATCACAGCTGTGTGTGAAGTGTTTTTAATGTAAGCGAATCGTTTTTAACAACAAGAAATTTCATATGCAGTAACGCGAGATGATGTTCATGGAAATCTGGAAAAACAACCAATTAGTCTAAACACTTACTGCATTTTTGTTCATGCAAAATAAAAAGTCTTGGAATTATGAACTTCCTACAACATTTACATTTTTATAATTGAAATGCTACTATTTGTATCAGTAAATAAAATATCTAGTGAGAAGCTGAAAGACAGAAAAATATTAAGTGTTTCGCTGTTAAAGTAATGATTAAGCATTGTTTTTATTAACTAAGAACTAAGGAGTGAAGATAACATTAAAACATAAATCAAGTTGGTGATGATTACCTTTGAAAAGTTTAATATTTGATTTGATATTTTTAATTTATTATTTTCTATAACTACATTTTAACATTTGAATTAAAATATTAAAATATATATAAAAGAAAAACATAATTGAATATTGTGACAACAGATGACAGCACATTAGATTTAAACTGGTTTGGTTTCAATTTCAAGCTGAGCTACACGAGGGCTATCTGCTCTATCCGTTTCCAATTTAGCAGTGTAAGACTAGAGGGAAAGCAGCTAGTCATTACTGCTCATCGCCAACTCTTAGACTACTTTACAAATGAATAGTGGGACTGACCATCACTTTATAACGCCCCCACAGCTGATAAAACGAACATGATTAGTGTGACGAAGATTCGAGCCCGTAACCTTCGGATTACGAGTCGAGTGCCTTAACCACCTAGCCATGCCGAGACAAACTATTAATTGTTGCTGTTTTGATGGAGTAGAACTACTCAATACGCGATCTTTGCAGTGCCCTATCGCTTTGTATGATGAACTATATCAAACGTTATTTCAGCATGGCTATTATCCCACGTTTCATCAGATAAATGTAACAATGACTGAAAGATTATCTTTGGTGTACAAGACTGTTGTGCTTTATGACAAACCGTGCCTTCAAGAAATGGAATCGTATTCTTCAGTATACTTTACGGAACTTGATTTTACTGTGAAGGAATGAAACAAAAGTAGAATCATACGTTATTAATTCGTTTACGTTAGATGTTTCCAATTGTTTTGTCTAACCAATGCATATTTGAAAATTGACTAACCGGTATCAAGCGTTCAAATATCGATGGATACTTCTTAAACACAACACAGTACGTATATGTATTTATACAACACGAAAGATGTTAGATTGAGATAAAAGTGAGTCGATCAGTTAGTCAAAAATTCAGTTCAAACGAATAATAATGGCAACTATGCAATACATGATGGCATTGCCGGCTAAAGGTTAAAAGTAACCTCAGCAATAAGCAATTTCCCAAAGTATTCAGTAAGTGTTACAATACATTTTAAGACTAATACAATGACAAGAAGTTTGCTCTGATGCTGCGAAAGTGCATCTAGGTTACTTAAAAAACTATTTCTAGTTCTAAGATACATTAATTGCCAAAAAATGAGTTCACGATTATCGAGAACGTCCTATCCGTATTCTTTTTCCATTATATAGAATAGATATGCACAAAACCAGAGCATTCCTTCCGTATTTTTCTTCTTATGTAATACTAAATACATATAAACATGAATAAAACGTGTTTATGTATTCTGCTTCCTTTATTCCGAGGCAGTTTAACTTCCGAGCTTTGATTAATTTTATCGAATCGTTTTAGGTCTTCCATGAAACAAATTCATACATCTATATAAAAACAACGCAATCATCGAAAATACTTAGGCTACTCATCCCTAATATAAAATCACATCAGAACATTAAGACCACACACAAAAAAAGAAACCACGGATGGCTTCTTGGATGTTATGTTTCCTTATTATTTTACTTGAACTGTATGAAACGCAACAGCTGCAGTTGTAAGTGAAAATTACCGTGAACGTGTTTGAAAACATGTAATTTGACACTAAGTATATTCCACTAAATCATGAAGGAAAGGATTCCTGCACATAAAAGATAGGCTTGACGTATGTAGCTTGAAAGGACAAACAGACACACAAATCAAAACAGTTTTAAACATGAGATTTTTTCTCACGTTTTCAACATAAATTGCTCATATAAATAATTTAGACAACACAGTAGTGTTTTGTGTTCAATCGTTGTGACATACTTTTTTTTCTAATCGTGTTATAATGAACTTCTGAAAACGATTTGGTGTTTTTTGTTTGTTCAGAATTAAGCACAAAAATATTCAATGGGCTTTCTACGCTCTGCCCATCACGGGTATCAAAACCCACATTTTAACAGTGCGAGTCCGCTGACATATCACAGTGCCACTTGAGAGGCCAACTGGGTTTTACTGAAACAGTAAAAAAACAGTGAAAAGGTAATTAACTTCCATACATATAGTACCAGGCGGCGCCACTTTCTCATGAAATGTAATAACTCTCCTTGTAATGTCAGGTGTGAATTAGTGTATCTAAAGTTCTCCAGCGATACTTTACGCCGAAAGAGTTAAAAATACTTAGGCAGAAAAATAAGTTATTCAGTTAACAAGAAGAGAAGAGAAAGAATCATTTTATTATAAGAACGATTATGTTTATTTACCACAAGTGCTAACAAAATCTGTAATTTCTCTAAGAAAAAAATGATGAATAAATGAAATTATATAGTCCTTAATATAATAAAAGCGAAAATAAATATTTTAAAATAAATAAGAGGAAAAAAAACAGACGAAGTAATACTGTTGCATTAATGAACTTTTATGACTCTTAAAGTAAAATGGGTAAATTATTATGTGACAAAAAACATTATAAACATTCGACCAACAACTCCATTGATGCAGAAAATGAGGAATTCAATCAATTTTTATTAAGTTTAAACAGAAAACTATCAAATGATTCAATTTATGCCCCCCAATGGCTCAGCGGTATGTCTGCGGACTTGCACGCTAAAATCCGGGTTTCGATACCCGTGCTGGGTAGAGCACAGATAGCCTATTGTGTAGCTTTGTGCTTAATTCAAAAAAACAAAAAAAAACAAAATTCACTTTATATTTTTTCAAATATCTACTAATTCAAAAACACTTTATATTTATGGTTGTCTAACATATATAAACTAGGTATACCTGTGAGACCTATTGTTTCAACCAACAGAACCTTAATTCAAGCTTAGGTAAATTTTTAGCCAGGACATTAATGTCCTTATATTTTACAGATAGAATGTGTTTAAATAAATCTATAGAATCTTTCATTAAGTTACAGAATATATTTAATTTCACAATACCTTAGTTAGAGTTGATGTTGCATCAATACTTGCACAAGTGCCTATCAATGAATCTATGGACTGTGCCATTTCTTGCCTCATGCAAGATAAAAATCAAATAATTTTGCTTTTTCAAGAAGCTTTAAAACATATCTTGATTTTTTATAACTATGCAAGTTGAGTTTTAACTTAATAATGAGTTTCATGATGGTACTGATGGAATAAGTATGGACAGTTCTCAGTTCTCTCTAACTCCCTGATGAACATGTTGGATTGCAAAATCGGAAGTACGGTTAACTTAGGACTATGTTGATGATATATTTTCTGGCTTAGATGGATAGTTTTAATAGTTTTAAATTTATTACATTCTAACAATAAATTTACTCATCATAATAAAGTGTATTAGCTTTTCTTAATGTTATGGTTACTGGGGTTAATAACGTTTTAAAAACGAAAGACTTTGGGAAGAAAGTACATACCGATCTTTACTCTAATTTGACGTCGGCTCATCACAAAACTTAAAAGTAAGGATAACGAAAATTTTATTAAATATGGCTAAATTTAATTGTAGTTTTATTTTAAAAAAAGCTAGATGAAAAAATACATTATCTAAAAATTGTACGGGTAAAAAAGAATGGTTATTATATTGGTGTGGTCCAAAAAACCCTAATTACAAATAGGCTGACCGAAAATAAAATCCATTTTAAAGGTTTGGTTTACTGTGTTATTCTGTATGTATCTGGATTATTAGATATGATGAAAATAATGTGAAAAGAAAGTGTGGATAAATTTGTTTTTTACCAGTAAAGGTTTGAATGCAATACGTTTGTTTTTGGAATTTCGTACAAAGCTACTCGAGGGTGGCACAGTGGTATGTCTGCGTAGTTACACACTAAAAACCTGGTTTCGATACCCGTGGTGGGCAGAGCACAGATAGCCCATTGAGTAGCTTTGTGCTTAATTCTAAACAAACAAACAAATAAACAAACAAAAGCTACTCGAGGGCTATCTGTGCCAGCCGTCCCTTATTTAGCAGTGTAAGACTAGAGGGAAGGCATCTAGTCATCACCACCCACCGCCAACTCTTGGGCTACTCTTTTACCAACGAATAGTGGGATTGATCGTAAAATTATACGCCCCCACAGCTGGGAGGGCGAGCATGCTTGGCGCGAACCCGCGACCCTAGGATTACGAGTCACACGCCTTACGCGCTTGGCCATGCCCAAAGAAGATCATCAGATCCGGACATACAACAATAAGCCACATAAAACATCATTAAAAGAATGCAATACGACAAAGGAAAATTAAAACTGTAACCGATAGAGAGGTCCAGATTACAGAGGTCTTTATACAACGCACATCATACTGAATTTAAGTACAAGAATAATGGAACATGGACGTAATTCAACATTTCAGAATGAAATTTAAATTGTTAAAATTATTTATTATTGAGCTTAAATTTAGTAAACAGAAAATAAAATAAGTGTTTTAATAAAAAAAACAGGCCTATAATAAATTCATTGGACCTCAATATTCTCAATACTTTACACATATATTTCAAATATATAAAAATAATATCATTTATATAAAACATTTGAAATTGGATTTGACGTTCTTTGTTGTCAAGCACAAAGCTACACAAAGGGTACCTGTGTTCTGCCAACCACGAGTATCGAAACCTGATGTCTATCGGGAATAGTCCGCAGACATTCCGCTGTGCCACTTGGGGGCAAACATTAAATTTTTTATTATTTTTTACCTAACGTTTATGCGAATCTGTGTTGAGTTTGGTTTGTTTACTAAGACGCAAAGCTACGTATGCACTCTTTGCACTCTTTTCCACCACAGGGAATCAAACTTAGCGTTGTACATCTGTAAACCTACAACTGATTCACCGGGGTACATTTGAAATTGGAAATTACAATTCTCACAAAAGCTGTATTGCATAGTTTAATTTAAGTAAGCACAAAACTGAGTCATTAGTTCCATTTTTGCCAATAATATCCAAAAAAATAAAACAAATACACGCATAATTTATAGTTTAAGAATCACAGCGGTATAATTAAATACACGGTAAAACAGAAGTGAAAAAAATGCTACATGTATTTTACAAGTTGCTATAATAGCTTGCTACTAAGAAGAATAATTGATATGATTTTTAATTGAATAAATCAGCGTTCAAGTTGTAAGAATATGAAATATTCTATTAAAGAATTAGTAACTTTACATATTTTTCTGCTGTTTAAAAAAAATAATAAGAATTACCAGTGTATAATCAGCTGTTCATAAAAAAGGAAAAACAGATAATTTACAGAAAAATTATTAAATTTGACTTAATCTACCAAATTATTTAACATAATAAAATAGAAGATATCTAATAAACATTAATAAATAACTATATGTTTAAATACATTCACACACATTACATATCCTTTTAAAATGATAAAAAATTCGTATAGTATTCGAATTAAGCATATTTATAAGAAATGCATCTATAGTAACTTAATTTAAAATGAGCATCCCAAACTTCAAAGGTGTTTTTTGTTATATGCATTGTTCGAGGCGGATCATTGATATATATACATATATTACCACTAGTGGCACAGCGGTGTGTCTTCGGACTCACAACGCTCCAAAACGGGTTCGATACCCATGGTGGGCAAAGCACAGATAGCTCAATGTGTAGCTTTGTAGTTAACTTCAAACAAACAAACTCTTGGTGTATATTTATATATTATTCACAAGTGCGTTCGTTATCTAGAAGTCTACTGTTCAAACACAGAACATTCATACGTATCATGGTTGTACTAGGAGATGTTTGTTCATCAATACATTTTTGAAAAGTGTTTTTTAAAGGGCAAATTATTCAGTGGCGTTTCATCGTGTTGTTGATGCTTATGTATTACTAAAGAATATATTATTAACTTTATACATGAAATATTCAAAAGTAATTTACAAGTTTAACTCGGGAACGTGTGGAATGTGTCAACATCTACGAAAAACAATCAAAAATAAATGTCTCAGAAAATTTTCCATTTCAGGAAAATATATTATCTTTGAGGCACATGGTCAGATCTTCAAGAAACACGAAGTGTTTTTTTAATATTTATGTTTTTATAATAGACAAAATTGTTGGTGGATTTCACTCGTATGTAGAAGATTAGCTGAAAAAAATTATTCCAAGATTTATTGGTTTATCGAAAAATTACTTAATTTTGTTTGAAAAAAACTAGTAGAGATGCTAGTAGGTGCATATAAGGATTAATAACGCTTGTTTGTAATATCATAAAGAATCTATAAATGTTTACGTTCTTGGATAAACGAGATATGGATTTTAAAATTATAGCCGTCCATGTTGTAGATATTCTATATGGGTTTCTCTTTGGTTGGTTTACATACATAACAAATCCACACTGAGCTATGTAATTGTTTGTGAGGGTTTGTTTATTTGTTTATTTAGAATTAGAATAAAGCTACACACTGAGTTAACTGTGCTCTGCCCACCATGGGTATCGAAACCCCGTATGAATCAGCAGACATACGGCTGTGCCAATGCGGGGACGACGATTGAACATCCAATTTTATTCATATAAATTCGAAGACGTACAGCTTGCCCGCCGAGAAACTTTAGACCTACGACCAACAATGACCAGCAACGCAATAACAAAAGGTTTGAGTATTATTGGGGCATAACAATATTTGCATGTGCGTAAACAGGAACGAAAAAAGAAAATTGTATTACCATGGGGAAGGCATAAAAACGTTTGCTTTTCTGTTGGAGAAATAAGAACGTTTACTTCTCTGTTAACGGGAAGAAAATAGAGCTACTTGAGGATTAACAACGTTTACTTGTCTGTTAACGGGGAAAATATGGTACTATTGGACGAATAAAAACACTTGTTTGTCTGTTAACAAGGAAAAATGGTGCTACTGGAGGAATAAAAACGTTTGCCAGTCTGTTAACAGGAAGAAATCGATATTACCGGAGGAATATAAACGTTTGCTTGCCTCTTAGCGGGAAAAATACGATATTACTGGAGGAATAATTTGCTTCTCTGTTAACAGGGAAAATGGTACTACTGGAGCAATAAAGACGTTTGCTTGTCTGTTAACGGGGAAAATATAGTACTGTTGAAGAAATAAAAACGTTTATTTGTCTGTCAACGGGAAGAAAATAGTGCCACTTGAGGAATAAAAACGTTTGCTAGTCTGTTAATAGAAATACAAACGATTGCTTCTCTGTTAACGAAAAGTAAACGATACTACTGAAAGAATAAAAACGTTTGCTTGTCTGTTAACGGCGAAATATGGTGCAATTGAAGGAATATAAACATTTGCTTGTTTGTTAACGTGAAGAAAATAGTGCTACTGGAGGAATAAAAACGTTTGCTTGTCTGCAGAAATAAAATAGTGTTACTTGAAGAATCAAAACGTTTCCTTGTCTGTTAACGGATAAAAATGACATTACTGGTAAATAGAAACGTTTGCTTGTCTGTTAACGGGAATAAACGGTACTACTGGAGAAATAAAATCGTTTGCTTGTCTGTTAACGGGAAGAAAATGGTGCTACTGGAAGACAAAAAACGTTTGCAGGAAAAAATGGTTAAAAAAGCTCGAAAAATGTTTAAAGAGTAGAATTCTTATAACACAAGTAACTCGTTCTCACTAATACAACCAAGAGTGAGACAGTTTTGCATAAAATTTTTGTTATTGGAAGTCCAACCAACACATAGGTTTCAAATACGTGCATTAGTTATTTTATTTTTAGTTGGAAGTGGAAAAACTAGCGAAGCGATGAAATATGTGGTCAGGTACAGAATTTCAGTGGACATAATTTCGTATCCAGTGAGTGTGTTTGTTTTGTTTTGTTTTTCCTCAGAGCACTTTGAAATTAGAAAGACCATAAGAAAATTTAAATGTTTCGTCCTAGAAAAACTTCTGCTGAAAGGAAACACCAAAATAAAAAGAGAGAGCTCTGACTGACACTCAGTTGTCACTATTTGTCTTTCTAACAAAGAAAACTAGAGTCTAACTCTGGGAAGCTTAGCGACTTAATTAAAAAAAGTCTCTCCAAGTACATGTGTGAAAATATGCACACAAAGTGTATATGTGACAGCTTTGTCGGCCATATGTATAAGATATACAACAAACACTGCTACTTAATGGAATCTAGGGATGTTCCTGTATATATACGTTTTAAGTTATTTACTCGTGGTGTTTATATTAATAACTCTGGACGCTGAAATATTCAGGTCTACCTTGATATAAATGTTAATATGACACTAGTGATAACTGCGGAAAATGTATTTTGAAAAGGAGTAGAATAGAGTGTGGCAACAATTTTTTTAAGTGTGTTCTACATTGAAACAACAAGAAGCGAACTAACATACTATGTAACTAAGTACTGAATACCATTTTTATACATTCACACAAACACACACGCATATATATATATATGTATCGCACAAATAACGTTGTGAGATTAATTGTTAAAATATCAAGAAATATGCACTATGAAAATGCACGTATCCAGTTTTATTGAACAATCAATAAATAGACTACACGTGCAGTACACAACATAATTTCTATTGCGACAGTCAATTGTATTCGTAGAAACTGTCTCATTGCTGAATTTGATACAGTAAAATGAGAACTAACAATTTCTTTGAATAAAATAACTAGTTGGACTGACTATCCTGAATATTACGAGTGCCTAAAGAGTAACATTCAATATTATTATATTTCTACCCAACCATCTTCATGTTTTCATGATTTCAGTAAAGTCCGTTTTGCAGCATCCAGGTTGATACACATGTCAGGTAACCATAGCAACAAACCACGAAACAGTCTGAAATTGCTTGTCTTTACGTATTTTCTCAACAATAATCCAAGTGCTCTTGCATCGAAAAAGACAAAACTCTCACAAAATTTGACGTTATCATAGATATCGGTTCTCTCTGGTGAGATTCTATAAGATAGCTGTAAGAATTTTCTTGAAACATTTTTTTTAAACGTTGATGTATAAATATAACTATATAATATTTTTGTTTTGTTTTTCACAGCAAATGGAAACATTTCAACCAATAAAATCACATAAAACAACGAAATCTTAATGTTTGCGACGGAGAGGCTATTTTTATTTATTTCCGAAAAGAATAGTTTGTTTTTTGAATTTCGAGCAAAGTTACATCAGGGCTATCCGAGCTAACTGTTTCTAATTTAACAGTGTGAGAGTAGAGGGAAGTCATTACCACCTATCGCTAACTCTTAGGCTACTCTTTTACCAACGAAATGTGTGATTTACCGTCACATTTAAAGCTTTCATGGCTGAAAAAACAAACATGTTTGGTGTGACGGAGATTCGAACCCGCGATCTTAGGATTACAAGTCGAGTGCCTTAACCTGAAGAGGAGGGATCCATTTATCCAGATTGTTGAGATATAGGATCACTGAGGTTATTAATGTGATTACCTAAGTTTTTGATCCCGTTTCAAATTTACCTCAAAAAACTGTCTAAAATATATTTTTTAAAATAATTATTAAATTCTACGACAGGTTTCACTTGTCTTTTATAAATGGTTTTATAAAGACAGTATATATTTAGTTTGTTTTTAACGCAAAACTGAAGAATGAACTAACTGCGCCCTGTCTACAGTGCAACACCAAACCTAGGATTTTAGCGTTGCAAGTTGGCAAACTTACCATTGAGATCATGATACAAAGAGTTCAGAAATACTCTAGTTTTCACGGGTTACTAGGTTATAATTCAGTTATCCTCGGGGATTTCTAGGCTACATTTCAGCGAGGCCAAGACACTGTTATTCTAGCTAATGCCTAAACATAAGAATAATGAAACTGAAGTATGTATTATACTGGATAGCGAAAGAAATATGTATGTATGAACGCAAGTACGACAAGCGCACACACACACACATACATATATAACGCTTTTCTTGTTTAATGATATATTAACATAAAATTGATACACAAAGTAAAACGACATACATTTACTTACGTTACTAAAAACTTAAAGTCACAATTTAGCAGTTAGTTCAAAACTAAACTAGCTTAGATAATGCACATTAACCTATCGATACTACCTTCCTTTGCATCTTTACTTGAAAGGTAAAATTCCGAACTGCACACAATGAATTATACAGCAGTTCAAACCAAAAACTAATCTAAAGTTAAGAGACGAACCATTAAAAGATAAACACAATAAATATAAGTATTTTTCTTTATAGCAAAATTACAAAAAAACCATCTGCTGAGCCCAGCGTGGGGAATCGAACCGCTGATTTTAGCGTTGTAAATCCGTAGACTTACTGCTGCAGTAACGGGAAGCGAAAGACACCCAAAAAATATATAAGTATGCTGTTTTATACACAGATTTGTACGTCACGGTATATATATATGCAGAAAAGTATGATACAAAATAACCTTCTTATTTCTATAAAACAACCCGACATTCCATGAAGTTATATCTAATTAGAAGAGTTGCAGTCAATGGCCCTCTCAAGTAAGTAACTTCAAAGTATACGGAAAAAAGGGGTTATGTGAGAGTTATTTAAGATACATGTTGAAATTTTCATTAATCATACAAAATCCAACTCGATTTTGATAATTCAAACTATACTGAATCTTCACTAACGAAACTATAAAGCATAAAAAGACAAAATAAGGAAACACTGTATTTCTCAAAAGGATTTTCAAACATATTGCACAAGTATTCTAATGTTTCTCTTGTCTCGTTTTCGTCTTTTATTACAAATGCAATAAAATTCAGCAGGTTAAAGAAATGCAAAACTAATAAAACAAATTGATAGTAACCACTTTTGTTTTCTCTATTTGTGCAAACTAATACGAAGCGCAAAAGAAAATGTTTCAAAAATAAAATATTCTGAGCGCACGCCCCTTAAAAAACTGTTATTTGAAGTGTTTTCCTTCTTAATCGCCCCCCAGTGACTCAGCGGTATGTCTACGGACTTACACGCTAAAATCCGGGTTTCGATAGCCGTCGTGGGCAGAGCTCAGATAGCCCATTGTTTAGATTTGTGCTTAATTCAAAACATCACCTTCTTAATCAGGGAATTTGTTGGTGTTTTTTTACCAGAATGGTATGAAGAGTGGGTTAAGAAGCTTGACGCCCAGTGTGAGGGTTGTGGGTTCGAATCACTGTCCCTCTAAACATGTTAGCCATTTTTATTTTTAAATGTGACGATCAGTCTCACAAGTTAGCCCTAATGTAGCTTTGCGCGAAATTCACAATAAAACTATTATATTTACAAGCTTTACACATCAGTAAAAATGGTTGATTGAGCCCCATGTTGAAAATATAGACATGGTACTCTGTACGTGATAAAAAGGCAGTGAACAAAATCAACGGTATTCAATGCATTTCTTAATCAAAACTCTGTGAGGCGTAATTCAAATCACTATAATAAAATGTCTGGAACAATGTATTGGGAATACAGCAGAACAAAATATATATAGATTATCTTGAAACACTGAGCGAATACACTTACGTGTTTGTTTTTCAGATCTGCGTAACGATTTACAATTCAAATGGGGTAGATGCAAAACTGAATTTCAAACGAAACTACCTACTTAATAAATACCTTGCATCTACTTATTCCACTCAGTAATTGTACATATTATTTTTTATGAAAGAATCTAGTTGATTTTTTAGAAGAAATATGAACAAAGTGGTGATATCACGTGTTTAAAAAAACATTCTTACATCTCACATATAATACACCATGAAGAGCTTCAGTCGTTCTTTATATTTCATACCATTGACCAGCAGTTACCACTAACTGCGTTTGTGTAGTTACATTAACCCATATCCCTTGTTTATGTTTAGGTTAACATACATAACATTACTGTAGTTACTACATTTGTTATCTAAAATCAGCGGTTCGATTCCCCTCGGTGGACTCCGCAGATAGCCCAATGTGGCATTGCTATAAGAAAACACACACACATACATTAGCTATTTACTATTAGTTTTTATAATTGTTTTCCTATCTATCTGACATAAAATATATGCGTTATAAAATCTAGGTTATTTTTATGTGAACTTAGTAGCATACATAAAATACTTCCAAACTATAATTTTTTTTCGAAAAATAATAGTGTTCCTAACAATTTGTTTAGTAATTGAAATACTCGGGACCAAATCTCTTCCAAAATTTAACATTATCAATTATTTGTAATCGAATAGCATGAAAAAATATCAAAACAGCAAAGTAAACTACTTTTAAATATTTTGTACACAATAAAACAGTATATTTAGTTCACACCTTTGTTAACTTAAAAAGAATTGTGATATTTACATTCATAAAATTTCATACTTGTAGCTAGTGCATGAATTCTATGTAAAAATTGAAGAAAACGTTATTATAATATGTATGCGATTAGCACCCACACTTTAGCTATGATGTGGTTAGGATATTTTTTTGTTAAAGGACATTTAGAATGCTATACCTGTTAAACAAATGGATAAATTATTTTGTGTTTTATAATAAATGTAAGAAAATAATAAAAGAAATAATTGTGTAACGTAAAACATAAAACGGAAAAATCTACCTTACATGAGATTAAAATATCAAATTGCATTAAAATGGGGTGTGTCCCGTACAAAAAATAACAACAAAAAACTAAAGACATGGTTGACCAGAACAGTGTAACCACTTCCAACAATACTGTCCAATTTTGGAAACGTGTCTGAAATGTTGCTGCCATTTATAATCAGAGTGACAACAGGAAAGAAAATCCGAATAATGATGACTTGAATGTCCAAAGCACAGCCTTCTGAAGAGGACAACTTCCTCCTTTCAAAATCCGAATAATGATGACTTGAATGACCAAAGCACAGCCTTCTGAAGAGGACAACTTCCTCCTTTCAAAATCCGAATAATGATGACTTGAATGTCCAAAGCACAGCCTTCTGAAGAGGACAACTTCCTCCTTTCAAAATCCGAATAATGATGACTTGAATACCAAAGCACAGCCTTCTGAAGAGGACAACTTCCTCCTTTCAAAATCCGAATAATGATGACTTGAATGACCAAAGCACAGCCTTCTGAAGAGGACAACTTCCTCCTTTCAGTTCTTTTCATTAATTAAATGACCTGTTCATTGAGAGTACGTTTTATCTCAAAATACTGTTTAAATGTTCTTCACCATATATTATATACCAACTGGCATGAAGCTTTGCTGTGACGACTGTATTGAAATATAAACAAGGAATGGTATCAGTGAGTTCGTTTCATCAAATTTTGACATGGCCAAGAACCCATAAAAAAGAAATAGAGAAAAAGAGCAGTGACAAATGGGTTAGTTTTTTACTTTTGTATCTAAAGAAAGCGGTGGGAACTAATTTTATGCAATTCCAAGACCTTCAGGGAGTTAAGGGAGTTGATATATATAGTACAATGACTGTACTGCTTAGTATGTAGCCGAGAGCAAGCGAGTTTACATACAACTCAGCAGTGAACACATGATTTGCATAGGAAATTTACCGTAAATCATGGCATGGACTACAGAGTCATATACTTTCGAGTCATCTGTGAAGATGGGAACAGGAGAATTCTCAAAGGCTGCTCATTAGACACAAGTCTGACTTCGATTAAGGGGTAGCTGACTTGTTTAGGAAACTGAAACAGAGGAGGGTGGTAACTGCCTAGGTGGGATGTGCTGATCACTGAATTCAACAAAAGTTCATACTGTCAGAACCAGTATAATAGAGTTTGCTTAGATATAAAGGTCAAAGGTTGGAAGAGTAAATCATCTATCTGCAAAAAAACAGAAACCATAGATCCATGAATATATATTACCAGGTGTTATGTTGTGGCACTGAGGCACTGGTTAGAACCCTAAGGTAAAGAAAAGATTAATAGGATTTTTTGTACAAACTATAGAATGGGAAAGCGCAGAAATTTCCTATAAGTCAAAGCCTTTAATGATGCACAGTGTCCAATATGTTCAATGTAGAGTCTCTAATCAGCGCAGACAAGAAAACTGCCGATTCAGTTTAGATCGTATGAAGACATGACAGATTTTGAGAATAAAATAACTTTTGTTTTGTTTGTTTGTTTTGGAATTTCGCACAAAACTACTCGAGGGTTATCTGTGCTAGCCGTCCCTAATTTAGCAGTGTAAGACTAGAGGGAAGGTAGTTAGTCATCACCACCCACCGCCAACTCTTGGGCTACTCTTTTACCAACGAAAAGTGGGATTAACCGTCACGTTATGACGCCCCCACGGCTGGGAGGGCGAGCATGTTTGGCGCGAACCCGCAACCCTTGAATTATAATTCGCGCGCCTTACGCGCTTAGCCATGCCGGGCCTTTATAAAATAACTACCCACCGTGTTAGAAGAAAGGATGAAGAGGATCTTTAGTAACCTTGTATACTTGACCTTAAGTTTTTTAAAATGTGTGTAACAAAAGCCAGTATATTATGAAAGGAAGATCCTAGCAGCTTTGTATCAACCACAACTAGAAATTGTGCACTGTTCTGATAGAGCTGAGAAAAGAGTGTAGTTCTCATTGTTGTCGTAAATGAATGAAAATGGTTTTAAATGACAAAAAATTGAATATTTCTATTTAGTCACTCACTTAATTCAGTAAGGGAATTTTATAGATGATACTCTGTATATCCGATATTTAATAACCAAGATTTACAATGAGGATGTTTATAGTTGTAGAAGGAAGTTGTTTAGTGTGATAAAACGAGACTCAAAACACAAATCCTAGGTGGTCTGAGCTTTTGAAAGAAGGATCGGGATATTGTTGTTTTCACACAAACACAAAATGTCATTTCTGCTGCCATCGAAGTTGTCACGAAAACTTCTACAATTCAAATGTGTAAGCAATGCAATTTTCGTTTAGACCTTTGAAGAGACTTTAATGAGAAACTCTTCTATTTTGACTTTTGGCCATTTTTTAATGTATTTTATGACCAGAAGATATAATGAACTCTATAAAAGAAATCCTCATCAGATGGGTGAAATCGAACAATGGTTCTGCATTCCAATTAATACTGATAGCTCAGGAGAAACCCGCTTGAAGCAAAAATGTTTCTTAGACGACTGGTATGGGTTTTAACATTTTTACTAATAAAACAGAGAACAACGTTTCAACCATACCGTACCTTTGTAACTGGTAGAAACAGAAATGGGGTAGAAGTAGACTGACCTACCAATTTGGAGGACCTTGGATTGTGCAAGTTGTTCACAAACACTGAAACTGGAATACAGATTATTATTTGCATTCTCGCTGTAGCCGTGGAACAGAGCATAAACATATTTTTTTTCAAAAAGACTTCACCATTTTTAGGATATGTTATCAAAGCTCTTAATCCGTTGCATTTTTCACTTCAGTACATTTGGGACATCATTAAGAATTGAAAGAGTGAGGGCAGACCATTTGATATAACAAAGTTTTTTCTGATACTCAGTGTTTCATGACCTTTGATACTGCAACAAGAACAGGTTAAAGAACCACGGCAAAATATTTTGTAGCTCCTAAACGCTGACAATGAAAACAATGGCGAGTATAAGAATATAAGACTGCTAACATTTGCATCGATAGATGAACAAGGCGATGTAAAGGTCAATATTAGTAATTTAATTGGCATAGACAGACAATCTAGTTTTATAAATGGAGAGAGGCTTGAGAGCTGAAAATTTTTGATAAGGCAAAATCACCTCCGCCAACTCTTGATTTATTGCTGTCTAACCGAATATTGCGATCAGAGCGGCACAAGTATTATAGCGTATCATAAACGACCTTAAGTTCCGAAGCACGTTTTTGCGATAATAGGACACGAATTAGAATTCTTCGATGCACATTAAGGTACTTTAAGAGCTAAACCGGAATCTGGATTTAGTGGAATAAAATATAACAGAATGTAATAGTTATGTTACACTAACATTTCACTCATTAGGTACAATATAACAAATACTCTCTTAAGCTGAGCTAAGTTTCAAATGTTTATGTTGCTCGTGAAAATCAACGGATGAAGGAATCCGGCCTTAACGAGTGATATTTGTCTTACAGAATCAGTAGCGTAGTTGAAAATATATTTAAACCAAAACATAAATGTCAAGTTTTTATAACTCTTACCCAGCAGCGTAAGTAGGGGAAGCCGAGAGAAGCCGCTGTCCTGAACACAGCCCAAAAGAAAACACAGAGTT
This sequence comes from Carcinoscorpius rotundicauda, assembly GCA_011833715.1. Classification (NCBI taxonomy): domain Eukaryota; kingdom Metazoa; phylum Arthropoda; class Merostomata; order Xiphosura; family Limulidae; genus Carcinoscorpius; species Carcinoscorpius rotundicauda. The sequence continues at coordinate 37,427,003 of CM022395.1, read as the reverse complement.
TCAGCTATTTTAACAGATATTTGAGAACTAAATCTGATAATGCAATTTGAAAATAAATTTTAATTTACATTTATTTTATTATTTAGATATACTACTATTTCTTCAGCACAAACGTGGTAACCTTAAGCCGTTCGCCCATTTTCATGACAGACTCGCAATATTAAATAAGGCTTTGCGCCATTTTGACGAGAAATTCGCTCTCATTGCTACCCTAAATTAAGGTATTTATTGACATTGTTTATGCAGATACAGTCCTTTAATTGGCAGAACTGATTCTGAACTTAAATTACTCTAACTTTATTAACGAATACATGGTGACAATATATATGTATAGCTAAAGATATACAGTCGTTCTGTAGCTACCATTTTCCTTTGATAATATATCAAAAATTTTGTGATTGGCTATTTTTAGAATGGTAATTCATAACACTACATTTATGATGATAATGAGATAACGGATGTTACGGGCGAAGAAAGTTAAGAAAATTACTTTGAAAGGGTTATAAGTATATTTTTAATTTTCATTCTTCTTTGAATCTTATCGGACAAGTTTCTAAGTTGATTTTTTTTATTTTCTATACATAGATATCATTGACAAAACTACCACTTAACCACTTCTGTTCACTTGAAATCCACAGACTCACTCTGACTCTGCATACCTTACATTTCATTTTTTGCATGCATTCCCTTCGTATCAATTAATTATACTCTTCAAAAAAAGAAACCCAAAAGGGATAATTTTTTATTTTAAAGAGAAATATATGTAATAACGTTACAAGCTCACAGTATGTGATATTACACGTGTTAAGGCACTGATTTTCAGACCAAAATGACAATAAAAGTTGTGCACTTTGAAAGCGGAGGAAAACATCGAATTTTTCGCTAAAACGCATTCCTTGTCCAATAAATTTGTTTGAGAAATCTGCATGTTCTGAAAGTGCAACATGTGCAAAATCCCGATAAAAGTGACGGGTTCTCCCATTTCCTTAGCTCAGTGTTAAGCCACCGACACGCAATACAGTTACGCCAAGACTGACTGAAGCACAATGCAACAACGCCATTGGTCGGATGGAAGCAGACGAATCTCGATCAGATGTTGCCAGAGCTGTGAATGACCATCCAAGCACCAACATAAGGCTATGGAATCGTCACCAACAACATGGATCAACTTGTGACCGTCCACGATCTGGCAGACCTCGTGTGACCACGCCCGCACAAGATCGCTACATCCAGTTACGTCACCTTAGGGATAGGACCACCACTGCGACGTCTACTGCTTCAACCATACTGCGTAGAATTTCCGATCAGACCGTACGCAACCGTCGACGAGATTCTTAGGCCCAATGTGCAACCCATAATGGTGAACGTAAACAACGTTTCCCAACATGACAACGCCCGTCCTCACACAGCCCGACTCATCACTGTCTTCTTGAGACACCACAACATCAACGATCTTCCCTGGCCTTCCAGATCACCAGATTTAAGCCCCATCGAACATCTTTGGGACAAGTTGGACCGACGTCTGCAACGGCGACAATCTCAGCTGCAAACTCTACCTCAGCTTGCAGCAGCTTTGCAGGCTGAGTGGACAGCCATTCCACAGGATGTGATTCGTTATCTCATTGCTTCCATGAGCAGGAGATGCCAAGCAGTTATTGATGCTTACGGGGGTCATACTCGTTATTGACGTTGAGTGACGTTAAACGTCAACTAGTGAGCGTGGATTTCGCCGTTTGAAACTTTGGATGTTCAGTAGTAAATGTGCAAAGTTTCACACGTGTCATACAGAACTACCCGGAATAAACTTGTTAACAATTTGTCTCAAATTTTGCCTTTTGCGTTTCTTTTTTTGAAGAGTATATATTAGAAAATAAGCAAATTATTCACTTATGAATTCGATACATTTTTCTCCCAAAGTAGTTAGCCTATATCAGTAGTTGAAAATGTTTTCCATATCTTTGTTTCCTTCCTATGATCTCACACTTAACCCAACAGAGTGCTACAAAATAAGCACTTGGATTAAATTACCATTCCACTATATCCTCTGATCCCAGAGTTGCGCATTCTTCCGTTAGCTTAGAATTATATTGATAGTTTTCCATTTTACAATTGGGTCAGAAGACAAGCTTACAATCAACCATCTCTTGTGATTTTATTATTCAATTTTTTGTTGATTGCATTGTTGTTGTAATATTTCATTCAATTCTCTCTATAGCACAGAACAAGTTTCCTATCATTGTTTCATAAGACCTTTGTCTTTCTATATGAAATTTTTTCATCGTTATTTAGAAATTTTTATCCTTTATGTTATGTCCAGTATATCTATCATTTTGGGTTTAACAACCCGTTCAGAGATCGTAGAGAAGACTTAGCCGGAAAGCTTCAATTCAGTTTGGTTTGTTTTGAATTTCGCACGAAGCTACTCGAGGGCTATCTGTGCTAGCCGTCCCTAATTTAGCAGTGTCAGACTAGAGGGAAGGCAGCTAGTCATCAGCACTCACCGCCAACTCTTGAAACTTTTTTTCCGACGAATACTGAGATTGACCGTCGTATTATAATGCCCCCATGGCTGAAAGGGCGAACATGTTTGGTGTGACGGGGATTCGAATCTGCAATTCTCGGATAACGAGTCAAGTGCCTTAACCACCTGGCCATGCCGAGACTCAATTTAGTCATCAATATTCCTTCTATTTTTTCTGTTAATATATTTCATCATATCACCTGAATAATATATTTCTTGTTGTTTTACAGGTGCGGTTATTCCTAAAAGTAGCAAGCGAGAAAAACACACTAGTAGCAAGAACGACTGTTGATCAATACTTATTTATAAAAATGACTATCAGTTTATTGAACATAGCCGATCAATAAGTTGATACACAACTAGTACAAATCAGAATTTAATGATCAGCAATTTTTTTATTTAAAAATCAAATCAAATAACCGTGGCATGAAATTCAGTTGTTGTTGTTTTTACTGCCAAAAGAAAGGTAGGCTGAAACGTGCAATATTCGATAAATGTTGTAATTTAACTATTTAATTTAAATTGCTCGGAAAGCAACGTTTGTAGTTCTAATTTCTCCCCATCTTAATTTTCCCTAGAAAAATTCTGCATGGAGATGAATAAATCTCACTATTACGTTTCTATACGCATTAAATGGATGAATATATACATTTAGTTTTCCTAGATGAATAATAAAAATATTTAAAGAATGAATATAATTGTTTTTACTGGTGTACTATCCAGAATCCTGTATCGGCATTTATCACAGAAGAAGACAACGAATGTGTGTCAGCAATACATAAACGGTCGTGAAAAAAAAATAAAGACTAAAAATATTTACTTAGAAAACACTGAAAATTCACAAATTTAATAGCGTAGTATATGTGCACATATATGTATTTTTTACACAGTTAAAAGAAATACTAACCTCTGGGTGGGGCTCCTCCACTACTACTGCTGGTTGATCGGTTCTCTTCTGCAATATAATCACTTCCTACAAGATAAATAAAGGTGCATCAGATTTGAATAAAAATACGCTACTATCTTTCTTTTAGATTAAGTGTGATAATGTTTTTTACCATCCTTCATTATGTTAACCGATTAACATTTGGAAGATAAGAAAACACGCAATAACACGTCTTAATTAATGAGTTAATATAAAACAGCAAATAACGGTACAATAAGCTCTCAACAAAACAAGAAAAACGATTTATTACATAAGAAAATATGGTTATTTCTAAAATAAATTGAAACATAGTTTATATTCGTAATAGTTTTACGATAAAGTGTGCTATAAAAAAATGCAAATTTACATATTCCTATAAAAGTCCTCTGTCCACGTCTCAAACGTAAAAATACACAACACAGTACAATTCTTACGTGTGCATGGCTTGTTGTGTCTTTACTGGTACTTTATTTTTTAACGTAAAGGACAAATCCCAATAAAAATTATAAGTTGGCGACACCGACGTCTCAATGTACACAATATTTTATTTGTATAAGGTTAAAAGCAAACAATATACATCGAACTTTATACCAATAAATTATTGCGCATGTAAAATCTACAAGAACTGTTAGTCTAACATCTTAAAGGAAATCTAATTCATCATTCTTCTAACAATAGAAAGCTCTTACCAATGCATCTCAATTCTTATTATTATGCTATTCATATAAATATGCGACATAATGAGGGTTGAAATTATAAATCTAGGAGATAAATATTTACCTATTACACACACAAACCTACCCAGGTGTAGTAACCATTTTCACTTTTATAATAATTTATTTAAGAGCAACAACCTTCCAACAAGTGAAACCAAATGGCGAATAGTTGTAATTTATACATATGGAAGTTGTGGGGTAGAGTACACCCATTTACTCTTAAATTGTTATATTTTTTATTCTTGTTGACAAATGTGGCCTACAAAAAGAGGTTAAATCAAATAAATGTATCTCTAACACTACTTAACAGATAACTCCTTTATTGAAGTACATTTTGACCCGTTCCGCAATTTATTCTGTACTTTAGTCTTATATAAATATGCACACACATAGCTGTATAAATATCTTGATCTATCCATTTAGTTAAAACACATTATCAAAGCACAGTAAGATATAAACATGGACACAAACTGGTAATTATTTCTCAGTTATTACCACCCTGGTAATAAATAGCAGTTTGCCGTATAAGATGGGGAAAACATTTGTAGTATATAATTTGGAACGTTATATAATAACCTGCAATTTTTAGTATAAAATAAGAAAACGTATCAATAAGCCTAACCATGCTCATCACATAACCTGTTTTCTTTTTAGGTGAGCAAATGATTATGTATTACGCTGTTCTTTCTCATAAACGTTGCCCATATAGATCATCTTAAAACATTTATAATATAAACATTTCGGTATTTTGCGTTTGATTTATGAAAACAATTACTTACACAAATCACAAATTTGTTATTAATCACAAAGGGCTACCTATGCTGTGTCCACCATGGGTATCAAAACCTGGTTTCTAGCAGTATAAGTCCGGAAATATACCGTTATGCCACTGTGCAGGGATTGAGATGAAATACTGACTAACATATGATCTCCAATTTACAGTTTTTGACCCTGAATCCAAATTTTCTTAAATGTTTCTTGTATCAACTAATTCTCATTCATCTACTTCTGAAATTAGGGGTTCGATTTTCCTCGGTGGGCTCAGCAGATAGCCCGCTGTAGCTTTCCTATAAGAAACACTCACACGTACACACTCATCTACTTCAGAAACCTTATCTTTTTTGCGCCTTACACGGGTTTCGTCAGTCTGAAAAAAGTGACATTTAGGGTAAATTGTGGCTTTCCGACTTCGAGTTACGGTACGTTTCTAACATGGAGCCATTCAACTTAGCATGTCTGAAATCCCGAGCGCTCGAGTTATAGGGTTTCATTTTAATTTCTATCAAGACTTCTTGAATCTACGTGTTTTTTACAACATCACAAAGCTCACAATCTCAGTAATGCTGAAAAAAGAATAATTATTTTCGAGAAATAGATATATGTTCTTCTCTTTACAGTCCAAGGTTTGAAATAAATAGTTTAAACTATTTTTTTACAGCAGGACTTAATTAAGGAAAGTCATGGAAATCATTTATTGATTATAGAAAAGCTGGGTTGTGTCCACTACTAGAAGACTTCAGAACGGAGTTTTAAATACTTTCCATAAAAACCCTTTCAGTTCAATGTCTTTTAGGAGTTACGCTTTGGGTATAATAAAGCAAAAGAAAAATGAACTGTTCATCTTAAAATTACCGATGTGATCCGTACTGCCTTTTTAAATACGTTAATAATCTACTTGGATAAGGGTCTATAATAAAATATGAGTGAAAAGTAAAATAGAATTGAAAAGAAATACCAACAGCACTGCAGTTAATCTGAATAATAACTGCTGGGGATCGTCAATGTATTTAAATGCGTATAAAATTACTTACTAAACTCGGCTGGTTTTTTACACTGAGTGTTGTAACAAATATAAAATTAATATACGTGATGCAGTTTACAGATCCTATTCAGAATTGAAGATTAAAATTAAACACAAACTGGACACGTAATTTACGTGTTTATTAACCGTATCTGTGCATTATTAGTCTCTTCCTTTGTAGGTCAAATATAACGAAAATTAGTCACGTGATCGCTCCTTTAATGCTTTCTTCATCGCATAACCATTTTTTTCCCCTAGGTTTACAGCCGCTAGTGTATTACGTCATTCTCTCTCAATCACAAATATTCTGCATATAAATCATCTTAAACCCATTGTTTATCATGTTAACATTTCGATATTTTGCGTCTAATGTGATATATGAATCTTTCTTACATCAGACAGGTATTCTATCAACGTCTTGCACCCGAAATTTATTTCACTAGACATTAAGATTTGTAAACATATCACGAAATTCGTTCACTTGAAAAAAATATACTGACATGCGATCATAAGATTATAGATTAGTACCAATAATTCATGAATTTAAAAAAATGCTAAAACGCTAACCAGCAGAAGATTGTTTGTTTGTTTTGAATTTCGCGCAAAACTACACAAGGGCCATACGCGCTAACCTTCCTCAGTTTGGCAATGTAAGACTAAGGGAAAGGCAACTAGTCATAACCACCCACCGCCAACTCTTGGGATACTCTTTTACCAACTAATAATGGGATTAACCGTAACTTATAATGCCCACACGGCTGAGAGGGCGAGCACGTTTGGTGTGTCGAGGATTCGAGCCTACGACCCTCAGATTCCGAGTCGAGTGCTTTAACCACCTGGCATGCTGGGCCTGTTTCCAGAAGTGCAGTGTGGCTATAGAAAGATTAATGTGACGTTCAGAAACTGCCTTAGTTATGCGGTTCTGCAACTGATTTACGCATTTAAAGTACATCGTGATAATTCTTAAGACAAGGTTCAGATGTCTCCAGAAGTACTTCGTACTTTGCCACATCTTAAGTGTCCGCATGTTTGCACTCTACAGAAACGTTAACAACGGATTGAATTAAGAAACTTTTCCAATTTATAAGTTAATTTACAGTCAGTTCAGATAACTTGCCGACTATTTAATAAATAAATGTCAACCATCAGCTCCTAAGTTATTTCTTTTGATATGAGAAAGTGTGCATTAACTTATGGACATCTAGTGAAATGGGTTTTTTTCGTTTATTTATTCTAAATCATTCATGTTATGTGAAGACTGAGGAGAGTGGAAAGTATTTATTGTAAGTCTCTCAGTGGGAATGTCACAGCTTCTCAGCTTGACGTTTTACAGTCAAATTTCCTTGAAACATCTGTTTTGAAACCATTCTGAAGACTCTACGGTCTCGTAACTGGATTATGAATGAAGCAGCAAGTGTCACAGTAACTTAATAATGGCACAATAATTACAGTTCATCCTACAGGAGAACAGGGTGGAAACTGTAAGCTGAAATTAACTTTTCATACTTAGTATACAAAATGTCTTGAAACGACCTACGCACATTAACTCCTGCTTTTGGTAATAAATTTGTTATAATGGTGTTGTCCTAGTTTGCAAAGTAAGTTAAATTAACAAACGGAAAGAAGTATATCGTAGAAAGTCTATAACTAAAAGTTAAACTATTGAAATAGAAGAACCTGCATTTCATGATTAAAACACTATTTCAAACTATTATTATATTCTAAAATTTGGGGCATACAGTTGATACTTGAATGTAACATAGAATCTTATTCACCTAGAATGTTAGCACAAATATCGCGTTTGTTTGGTCTTCATCTTGGATATACCAGACTCTTCTACTTGGTAGTTACTATTTAGTTTATTTAGTGATTTAATATTTAATGACTATCTAATGTTCATAACAAGTGTTTACAGTTAATTATTTTAAAAGTAATAAATGGCAAATTTCGTTGTGTGTGTAGTTCAGTTGTTGTAACAGTGTTAACGTCATCTTTCTCGAAATCTCTTAAGTTTTTCTCGCTATGTGAGTATTGGTACATCATACAGTTTCGTAGTTTGCAAAAAGTTCGAAGCCTCAGTTGAGCAATGTATATATATATAGGTGACCAAAGAAGTGACGTTCAAGTGAAGGTCAGTAAGAAACAAAGTGAGTAAATGAGATGTTAGCCGGTGTGTGAGTGATTAGACTTAACAGGTGATTTCTCAGGTGTATTCACAACCTGTATTGTAGCAACACAAATAGTAAAAATAATTTGTCCTGTCACTTGTGTTCTATAATAACTGAACCAGCCTATATGGACATCTGATGGAAGAAAAAGTCAGTTATTTAAAACTATGGATCCAACTGTGGTAACTAGACAAAGGAAGCAAGTAAAAATTCAGTTAGCGAAAGTGAAGCTAGACTGCATGATTGTTAGTTTACCCACTATTCACGATATTTTAAAGTGAGTTTACAGCTTAATAGAGATAAGGAGAATAATCTGTCTTGTCAACTGGTGTTATTAAGTAATTGAACTCGTATGTGTTGGCTTTGAAAAAAAGGAAATTATTATTTGAAGTTCTAGATACATCTGTGGTACCCCATGGAGAAACGTAAGTGAATTTATCGCAGAATGTACACTAAGTAAGAGAATAGATATAAATAATTCGTATTTGCAATTGGATTCTAGAGTAATTGAACCAGATTTTGTTGACTTTTGACAAGAAAAAAAGGTTATTTAGAGTATTAAATAAACTGGGCTTTCCTACAGAGTAAATAATTTGTGCACATGCGTTTGACTTGTTTAGAATATATTAATTTAAGTCAAATGGATTGTATGCTGTCCGTTTGTTGTTTAAATTTATCGCCAATAAATCACATACACCTTTTTTAGAAGAATCCAAGCCCATATACATAAAACCCTGACACTGCCACTATAGAAAAAAATTCATATATGTTTCAATGGCTTCTTATTCTACTGCAATACTTTGTCGTCTCATCCAAATAGACAGTAAAACAAAAGGCGGCAACACCCACAGTCAAAAGTGTTGTAAATGTAACAGAACATTTCTATTTTTTAAATATATTTTACAAACTGTTCGTAGTTGAACACAGATCGTTACAATTAACGCTTTAACAATGCAAATCAAGAGCATAGAATAATTGAAATTAATAATAACGTTGCTGCTAGCATAGCCCCAGCAATTAGACATACCTCTTAATATTCGTTTGGCAGTGTTGTACACTTTTGCCTGTTTTGGTTTAACGCTCTGCGGGAAAGTATTTATATATTTTAGAAGAGACAATAAACCGATAAAAACACCTTCGGACATAAACATGTTAGAGGCACTGCAAAGGACCCTTGAAACACTAATTTCATTCCATCTTAACAAAATAGTAGAAACAGTGTAAGTCATCTCAAATGTTCAACACGTCCTTTGTCCGTTCGTTTTAACAAACACTGGACGATGTAGGATATGATATACAATTATAGCTAAAAGTTTTACGTCATCTTTGAATTATATTATTCCATAAAGATGAGCAAAACCTATTAAATAATATTAAGTTTAAAGACTGCATGGATGAATATCTCGACCCTTTAATGTGTCATTGAATTCATGCCTAATAAGATTACGGAAGTCTTGATAAACCATGGAATTCACTACAAGTATCAGTACTACTATTATGGCTTTTGGTAGATTCTGTGTTATCATCTTGCAATGTTTTGATTATGACTCTTCTCTAAAACTCTAGGGTGATGCAAATCTTTTGGCTATAACTGTATAGCTACACGCAATATATCTTCAGTGCTGTTAATTACGTAATGTTATATAGAACTTTTCTGCCCGAATATTAATTTTGGTTAGTTATACTTACTAGTCTGTAGTTGACTGACAAACTGCGTCTTGAAATTTAATTGCAATTACTAATGTTCCCCCTCATCAGTGCCACAGCGATAAGTCTACGGACCTATAACAATAAGGAAACAGGTTTCGATACTCATGGCGGCCACAGCACAGATAGCTGATTGTGTACATTTGTGCTTAACTAAAAACAAAGCAAACAGTTCACAATGATGCCATCTCATGATTCTTGAAACATGAACTGTACGTTTCTTTTCTTTTTTAGAAATATACATGATCATGTCGATGTCATGAAAGTAGTGTACAGTTAATTTTCACAAAAACAGTTTATTAAAGAAGTAAAAGTTGTATTATGTGGTAACAAGACATTTGTGAAATACAGGGAGGTACAACGATACGATTTAACTGAACTATTAACTAACTAAAGTTTGAGTGTGTGTGTGCCAGCATATAACTGAGCAAACTGTTGCATCGATTGTCACCAAACTTTGCATGTACTTCCCTTAGGGTACCCCAGGAAGTGAGGCAGGTTGTTCGATTTTTGGATCTGGTCTCCCATATATGTACCCTTGATGGCTGTTATATCTTCCTATAGCATTTAACTGGTACATTAGTCAGGAAATTATGAAAAATGAGGCCATATTTAAAACGGTTCGAAGGAAATGTGAGTGGCTTGCATAATATACATCTATCTCACTATTCTGCAAAACAAATAATATCATATACTATTATATCCTTTGTTTAAAATTTGCAGATTTTTAATTATTAAATAAAATATCAGAATCAGCTTACTTTTTCGAACTAATGTGATTATTGTGATTCAACTTAGAGCTAACAACGAAGACGTGGCTTAATGATTACTGTGTTGAACTGTATATCAGAAGATCCATGGTTTGGTGTGGCTTAGTGATTACTATGTTGAACCGTATACCCAAAAATCCATGGTTTGTGTCTCGTTGCCACAAAGACGTGCATAGGTGTGTTAAAAAAGGACAGTCAAATCCCACCGTATTCGATTAGAGTATTCTAGTCGTTGGTAGCGTTAGTAGACTGCTGCTTAACAGCTGCCTTCCTTTTAGTCTATCAGTCCTAAATTAGAGACAGTAAGTACGGATAATAAATAACTGTGCGTAAATATCTGAAAACCAACAAACATTATCGCACAGTGAATTTTTCTTCTTTTCGTATTCATTAAAAACAATGTCAACAGATGTTTTAATGAGGTTCACTCTTCCACCAAGTCAATATTTATAAAAAAAACTGTTGTAGAAGTCTTGTCACAGAAATAACAACATAACTTTTATACAGAGAAATACTTCTGTTCGACAGCAAAATGTATTTTAAAACTTGATTTTAGGATTAAAATTTTGTTACTCCAAAGATATTGCTCCCAAGTCCATACACGTTGAAGTTTCACTTAAGTTTTCTTATACTCTAGAAATTATAAACTTGATCTTTATTTTCTAATTAAGTAAGCTGGCTTATTTTTAAAGCATTAATACACGATTAAGTACTAACGTAATGTTTTCCGTAATTCATCAAGATTTTGCGTTATCATGGCAACAAGGTAATTTTAGTACAGTTATACCAAAATACTTGAAAGTTATCGACGAATTGACACGAACTATTTTTCTAACATCTCTTGCAAAGCTCTGGAAGGGACTGAAGAACGTTCTTTTTGTTTTTTTCTGGACTGTTTTGTTTTCAATACAAAGAACAAAGTCAGTCGAGTATAGCTCCCAAGCTGAGACTTGGTTTGGATCCCAAGGTTTCTCTTAAGCTGTCAACTGTCTTTAGACTCTTTAAAATATTTCCAAAAACAGCGTGTATATAACAACACAAGAACAAATTACTTCCTATTCAAATTAAGTGCTCACTTTAACCAGTTCAAAATAATGTACGTTGTCTCTATTCTACACATCCATGCCTACCTTTCTCTCCCCGTACCACAGCGGATTGCTTGCAGACTTATAGCGCTAAAATACTGGTTTCGACGCCCGTCTTAAGTTAAGCACAGATAGCCTATTGTGTAGCTTTGTGCTTAAATACAAACGGATCACGTCCATGAATAAGTGGGTATTTGAAAAACTACTTCCTTTCCTTAATCAATAATTTTCTCTATTCCGATTAAAATAATTTATTTAAAATTATGTCATAAAGTTTAAACAAATTCAGCCGAATACAGTTTCCTTCCGCGGCTTATGAAAATATCATGCAGTTTAAAGAATCGGTTTTCCACACTAAGGTCATTACCGTGTAAAAATAACACAAATACTCTAACAGATTGCAACTGATAACTGTACATGGCAGTAACTGAATAAAATCACAATGAATTTCAATCTGTTCTTGAAAAGTGTGCAATGGATATGAATGACCTTTGTTCCTATCTGTAACTAGATTTTACAACTCATTTCCATCGTGACATTAAAATTTCATAAAACCTTTCCAATATGTATTAAATTCAAAGAAGCCAACTATAAAGCAGTAGTTTCTTTAATCCCTTAGACCCAGCACTCACGGTAAGTTCAAGCAAATAGTCCATTTCGAAACTTTGTACTAAATTTAACAAACAATCAAACTACACTATGAATAAATAAAATCTGTTAAAACGTATTCAGACAAGCGAGGTAATGGAAAGATAAACACCAACTTAGAAACAACGTGACAAAATGCTTGTATTACAACGTTACCACAGCAAAGTCTGCTTGATATTTCGAGTAAAACGACATACATGAGTATGTTCAATGCATGTTTATGTATAGTTAAACATAAAACTATATTATGAATTATGTTTTGTCTCCAACAGGTGTGTCGAAACCTGGTTTCTAGCGTTGTAAGGCTTACCGCTGTGATACTGGAGGGCTACACTTAATGATAAGGAACTTTTATGCGGTTTTTTACAGGATACTGTATAATTGATTTAATAGTGTTTTTAGTGAAGTGGAAGTTTTATATCAAAAAGTTTAAATTGGAATCTTTACAATACTTAACACACAAGTTGAGAAATCGTTATGTATATGCACTTATTGAATTAGCTTTATCCAAGAGATAAACTGTGAATATGTTTGAGGTAAACCTCATTGAGCTTTTGGGCTCTGTTACTTTCGGGATTTTTGGTTTAATATTGGTAATGTTAGGTACTAGAACTACCAGGAAAGATACTCTAAGGGGAAAGAAATGTTAGGGCAGTTAAGGCAATATTATACTTAAGAAATATGCTTAGTATTACCATTACCGTATTAAGAATTAAGACAGTATCATTGCCAGAAAAAGTATTCTAACAATGACAATTTTGACCACTACAGCTTTAAGGAATGATGATCATCTACTTGCATCGTCAATGGTTATAGAAAGTGGGTTCGTATTTCATTCTGAAGTTCAAAAACATTGTTTTTTAAAGGATTTTAAAAACATCTTACCCCTTTTTTCCCATAAAATCCAAACGATTTTTTGACTCGAATACATACCATTAGGACGCTTTACCTCCTTAATAGAGAACGATGGGTCCATATTTTTCTACTAAAGAAATTTTTATTTGTCAAATTAATAACTGCTGTAACGGAACATGAGTTTTCAAATATTCAACAAACTCAAATTGACTGCTTATGCGTCTGATGAGTTCTAAATTGCTTCACGACAAGCAGGAAAATATCCACAATAAGAATATTTTATTTTGTTTTTCTTTCTCCGTAAAAGTGTTGCAATCGTCACATTTTTAACCATTTCTCCTGTGAATTCCATTATAACCGAGCGCCATTTTAATCGATTTATTGTAGAAGGACGCACAATCAGATGAGCAGGTCACATAAAATTCACCAGAGTGGGAATACGTCGGTCTTTAGTGAATGGAATGAAATTAACTTTTTGGAATGGAGCTTAACCAAATATCCAAGCTGTTGAATGTAAAATTCATCATTTCTTCTCATTTTCATGGGCTGTAAAGTGGCCAACACAACATACCAGCTTTTTTAATGAAAACTAGAATTAGGAAAAGATCCACAGTGTCATTACCAGGTCTATTTTCTGACTAAAACATTCATTTACATTATTATCTACAATAAAACTGTCATTTTAGAATAACATCTTTTTAGGAATAAGTATCATAGCATTATAAACGTAAATTGTGTAACTTAAAGAAAATTCCATAAAACTGGCCTCTTACTTCCTGTCCTTTTCCCTTGCTTTTGGTTTGGTTTGTTTTGAATTTCGCGCAAAGCTACTCAAGGGCTACCTTCGCTAGCCATCCCAAATTTAGCAGTGTAAGACTAGACGGAAAACAGCTAGTCATCACCACCCACCACCAACTCTTGGGCTACTATTTTACCAACGAATAGTGGGATTGACCGTCACTTTATAATGCCCCCACGGATGAAAGAGTGAGCATGTTTGGTGTGACGGGGATTCAAACCCGCGACCCTCGGATTACTAGTCGCGTGCCTTAACCACCTGGCCATGCCAGGCCTTTTCTATTGAAGAAACTTACAATGGTATCCTTAAACATTATCACTTAACAAAAACAAACGTCATGCTCTGCATTTGTGATTGTTTTTTTTCAGGACAAATCCGCCCCCCTTCACGATACATTTATTATGTTCACGATCCAACTTACGTCTAGGTCCAACCGGTTTTAAGAAAGGTAACTAACATTTACACATTTGTTAAGTCACACAGTTTTCAGGAAATGCGCCCCAAATTCACCACTTAGCTACTGTCAGTTTCAAGAAGTTTCTTCAGTGGAATAGCGGTAAGTTTACGGATTTACAACTCCAAAAATCGGAATTCGATTCTCCACATCAGATAGCCCACAGTGACTATGCTTTTAAACAAACACTGTAAAGAAAAATAACAAAGCATTGACCTTTTTGGACATTATCATAACTTTTGAAGAATGTATCTTAATAATGAAGTTTCATCTACTACCACTACAAAGAAACTTGTCCTTCACTGGAACAGCGATACGTCTACGAATTTGCAACGCTAAAATCTGGGTTTCGATTTCCCTCAATGGACACAGCAGATAGCCCCATGTGGCTTTGATATAAGAAAACACAAACACTGAGAAACATATATCAGAAAAGTTGCTCAAAGTATGTTGGTTCTATTACTTCATAGAAAATTCAGTGATATAAACAGTTGTTGGTACTATTTCTTTCAGAAATGCATCCAAATACTTATTGTTTTTCATAGCTTAAAATTTTATAAGAAATATTTCGTATACTTAACGTCGTAGGAAAGTACAAAAACAAACAAAAATTACCATAATGCTGACATATGTCATGACCTCTCACACTCAAATATATGCTAAATGTAACGCTTTATCACTTTAAAAAATGTAGTATTACGTTTTCGATTCAGATAATATCCTCTTTAAATACTGCCCTAAAATTTATATCTTTAGCCTCTGATACTATTAAGAAACAGAGAAATATTATCACTTTAGTTGTAATATATTTTAGGAAAAATAACACAAACATTTTAGAGTACATCTTTCGAAGAAGAGCCTATTGTTTTAGAGTTCATCACTTCAGATTTTATCATAGAACTTACACTTCGAAAACCAGTCATACATTAAAAAAAACTTTTTTGTTCATTTACAAGCAGAAATAAAAAACAAAATTTAGAAAACTGTGAAGTATATTTCGAGGTAAGTTGAACTTACCTTCGTTACTTTGGAAGAAGTTATGGTAAATCACAACTTTATCAGCATACGATAATAGCACATGAGACATAGTCTTATTACTCATTTTTCCAGAAAACACCCAGACAAGCCTTTAAATAAGTTATGAGGTCCAAATAATTCAGTTCGTATAAGTACAAAATCCGTAACAGAAAATTAAATTGCTACGCAACGAAGTTGTTTTTTTTCCATTGGAAGATTCCAAAACGCTGTAAATAACATGCGTTTTTACAGAACAAAAGTGATAGATTACTAAAGTACTTTTATAACCGTGGGGAGGTGGGTAAGGCACTTGACTGTAAATGTAGAACAAACTTAAGTCTTCTAAACTAACTGAATATTATAAATTATAATTAAAATTACGGCCAGATACATCGATAACAAAAAGGGTATCCAACTGATGAATCAGTTCATTCTAACAAATATAAACTTGTGTTTCATGAAACCGTATTCTCTTGTTATACCGGTATAACGTCTCAGCTAAACCAGAATATAAGTGTTTAATCGTGAAATCTCTACTATTGTTGCTATCTGCACTTGACCACTACGCCGAATTTTAGCGGTGTCCTGATCTTGCTTTAATCAGAAATTAATGACAAATATTTGAAGGACTGTGATCATTCGATATAGTTTACTGCACTTTACCCCGAGCTTCAACCATACCTGTAAAGTATTTACTCGTTAAAATGTGAACGGATATCAATAAACTTTACATCAATGAAGTCTGCAAGCTATGACGAAGTGATTCGGTGAACAGGCAAATTTCTTGTTCCATCAGAGTAACCTTCTTTGCCTCACTGCACGTAACGCCTGTAACTTTTGTCATTTAACTCCACGCACCTATAGAACACATCGAAACCGCTTGTTAGGATCAATTGCCATCTTGACTGAAGACTTCCAGTCATAATCAACTAACTGGTTTAATATTTAAACCAAGAATAATGAAAAAAAAAGAAACTGTACCTTGAAAAGTCAAGTGATCACAAAAACCCTCGCCACCTGACTACTATTACCAAAATAGGATATATAAAGCTATATTAAATTAATAAAGATGTTTTCTCAGTTAGTAATTGTGTGATTAAATTCAAGTAACTCACAAGTTATTTTCCAAAGTATTTTTCAAGAAATATCACAAAATAAGAGCATTGTTTTTAATACACATTATACAGAAACGTTATATAACAAACTTTTATATATAATCCTCATATTGTAATACAACAAATTCAATAAATCAGTACCTAATAATACCTCCTCTTTTGGTCGTTGAGACTATCAACCATTTATTTCTTCTTTTCTTTTACGATTTCTCAAAGTAGCTGAAGGTTACTATATTTCCACAACAATACATTTCCAAATGTTGCCACCCATTTCCATTGAATTAGTATTGGAACATATTATTCTGCTGAAATGCAAAGTATGGGCTAAATAAATGTCACCCTTCAGGTACTGCATAACGAACCAGGACCGTCATGATGAAAGCCCTTTTATATCACTCTGACAGCGTATCTACTTATTCCTGGATCTAACAAAATCCTCGTATTATTACATGACCATCAATATCATTACTTTTCATACACGATCTTGCTTAAACTTGATATATTTGGTATTTACAACCTGAGCTGACACAAGGTCAAATACTTCAAAATTCAGGCAGTGCCTACTATTTATTAGGAATGTTACTTTACAAGCGAATGCTACTGGGCACACATAATATACTCTTCAAAAAAAGAAACGCAAAAGGCAAAATTTGAGACAAATAGATAACAAGTTTATTCCGAGTAGTTCAGTATGACATGTGTGAAACTTTGCACATTCACCGCTGAACATCCAAACTCTGCAAAGGCGAAGTCCACGCTCACTAGTTGAAGTTTGACGTCACTCAACATCAATAACAAGTATGCCCCACCGTAAGCATCAATAACTGCTTGGCATCTCCTGCCCATGGAAGCAATGAGATGATGAATCACGTCCTGTGAAATGGCTGTCCACTCAGCCTGCAAAGCTGCTGCAAGCTGAGGTAGAGTTTGCAGCTGAGCTTGTCGCCGTTGCAGACGTCGGTCCAACTTGTCCCAAAGATGTTCGATGGGGTTTAAATCTGGTGATCTGGAGGGCCAGGGAAGAACGTTGATGCTGTGGTGTCTCAAGAAGACAGTGGTGAGTCGGGCTGTGTGAGAACGGGCGTTGTCATGTTGAAAAACGTCGTTGACGTTCACCATGATGGGTTTCACATGAGTCCTAAGAATCTCGTCGACGTATCGTTGAGCCGTAAGATTCCCTCCAATGTGCAAAAGGTCTGTTCTGGCATTGTAGGCGATGGCAGCCCACTTCATGACGCTGCCACCACCAAATCTGTCAACTTCCTGCACACAGTTTGCTGCAAAACATTCATCTCAGCGACAGTAAACACGGGTCCTTCCATCCTGCCTACGAAGAATAAAACGTGATTCATCGCTGAACCAAACATGCCTCCATCGTCGATGAGGCCATACCCGATGTGCCCTAGTCCACTGCAGCCGTGCTTGACGATATGTTGCTGGGTGAGGATGACGCCTCTGACTGGACGTCAAGGTCGTATTTCTGCATCTCGTAGACGGTTGGGTACGGTCTGATCGGAAATTCTACGCAGCCCTAGTATGGTTGAGGCAGAATACGTTGCAATGGTGGTCCTATCCCGAAGGTAACGTAACCGGATGTAGCGATCTTGTGCGGGCGTGGTCACACGAGGTCTGCCAGATCGTGGACGGTCACGAGTTGATCCATGTTGTTGATGACGATTCCATAGCCTTGTGTTGGTGCTTAAGTGGACATTCACAGCTCTAGCAACATCTGATCGAGATTCGCCTTCTTCTCAATGGCGTTGTTGCGTTGTGCTTCAGTCAGTCTTGGCCTAACTGGATTGCGTGTCGGTGGCTTAACATTGAGCTAAGAAAACTGAGAACCCGTCACTTTTATAGAGATTTTACATATGTTGCACTTTCAGAACATGCAGATCTCTCAAACAAATTTATTGTACACGAATGCGTTTTGGCGAAAAATTCGATGTTTTCCTCCGCTTTCAAAGTGCACAACTTTTATTGTCATTTTGGTCTGACAATCAGTGCTTTAACACGTGTAACATCACATACTCTGAGCTTGTAACGTTATTACATATATTTCTCTTTAAAATAAAAAATATCCCTTTTGCGTTTATTTAAGAGTATATTGTATAACATGTGTGGCAGTTCTTATGCGTTTCTAGGGTCCAGTGTTTAATTTGCTTCACTAAATAATTACTAATATTTTTAGAAAAAGATAAAAGTGTATTGTTTGTTTATTTTAGAATTTCGCACAAAGCTACTCGAGGGCTATCTGTGCTAGCCGTCCCTAATTTAGCAGTGTAAGACTAGAGGGATAGCAGCTAGTCATCACCACCCACTGCCAACTCTTGGGCTACTCTTTTACCAACGAAAAGTGTGATTGACCGCATATTATAACGCCCCCACGGCTGGGAAGGCGAGCATGTTTAGCTCGGGCGCGAACTCGCGAACCTCAGATTACGAGGGCACGTCTTAACGCGCTAGCCCATGCCAGGCCTTGATAAAAGAGTAAGTAGGGTGAGCAACTGCTATTGCCTTACGTTTTGTACAATACATCTCTTTATTTATACGACTGCTTGTTTGTTTTTTAATTACGCGCAAAGTTACACGAGGACAACTTGCGCTAGCTGTCCCTGATCTAAAGTGTAAGACTAGCATGAAGGTAATCACCACTACCCACCCCCAACTCTGGGGCTACTCTTTTACCAACGAATAGTGGGATTGACCGTCACATTATAACGCCCCCAGAGCGAGTATGTTTGACACGACGGGAATTTGAACCCCTGATCCTCAGATTAGGAGTCAAGCGCCTTAACCACCTGGCTATGTCAGTTCTCGTATTTAAACAAATACATATAAACATTTTGTTTAGCACATCTACTGTATTCATACGAATATCAATTAACTAATTAATCATGTATTACACACACAAAATATTTTATTTTTCTTTTCAACTGAAACACGGTGACGAGCGCTGGAAGCCAGCTGTACCACTGACGCGCTCAACTGTTAAAATCATTGAAAATTACTTTTTCTTTAAAGAAGATCAGTTTTGTAGTTTTCGCTACGTTCGAGGTTTATTTCTTTTTACTTTAAAAGCAATACAACTTTTACATAATATTTTTGAAAAGATATTTAAAATAATACAAAATCACAGCAAACTGTGTGATCACTAGCTCAAATCATAAAGATATAAAGAAATTATTTAAACAATACAATGTAAGCCCTGTAGAAGTCTAGAATAAAATTCCTAACGATTTATTGTCAATATATATATATATATATATGAAAACTTATAGTTAATATTATAAACTTACATTCTGAAAGTAAATATATTAGCTCCTCAACAGGTTCGACCTTCCTTATAGATTTAAAATAGGTCTGGTTACATATTTATATTTGAAAAAAAAATCTAATTTTGAATAAGAGAGACAAAGTATTTAAATGCATTAACCAAATAACAAATCAAACACATTCCTTTGCAACCCAATTTTTATTGAAATATATTGTTTCCAATTATTGTACTTTCATGATAAATTGTAATTTTGAGTTTACTTGTTGTCCAAATAAAAGACTGTATTTGAAGATGTATTATTTTTAAATTTTATGGTTATGTATGGACATATTTCTGTCTTCACACACCAGAAAACGTAGCAAATTAAATATTTTCATACAATATGGTACTATCAAAATCTGAAGTACCATTACTCATAAAGAACAAGTAAAACTTTAAGGTCCCCCAGTGGCTCAGCGTTATTTCTGCGGACTTACAAGCTAAACTCCGGGTTTCGATACCTGTGGTGGGCAGAGCACAGATAGCCCATTGTGTAGCTTTGTGCTTAATTCAAAACAAGTAAAACTAAGTAAATTTATTAGAATATTGTATGGAAGGCTCAAATATTGTAAAGTTCACAAGTAAACATTTATATATTCAAAATAAATACACAAATATTGTATTACACGTATAAAATACGCGCGAGTCTTAACAACTTTTTTTAGATAAAATAACTGAGACTTTCCATACATTTCGAAATTTTAAGACTGCACATTGACTTAAGATGAATTGTCATGCATTGTTTTCTTGAAATTATGGGGTATGTATTTTAAGGTTATTTGCTCATAATATTTCCAGTTAACATGAAGCACCTTACCTTTATTTTGAACTGGAGGATGCATCAGTTGTCATCTGTTTCCTATCGACATTAATGATCTGAAAATTGGAAGCTTGAACATGAATGCACTATGTAGCACAAATTTTGTTCCTGGATAACATGTGTTATTTCTTAATTGCTTATGCTGTAAAAGTACAGAAAATCACCATTACTGTCTTCAAACTTTGCTTTTGTGATCTGGATAATGAAATTTAGAAATTAACGTATTTTCTATATAAAAAGGGCAAATTTGCACATTTTCATTTACATAACGTCTGAATAAAACAACATATGAATCAAGATTTACATTTATTTGTATTAAAGTTACATAAAAATGTTTAGAAGTGAGTAGTTTTTCAATATTTGCAACTGTAATGTAAATCACTTTCACATATCAGCCCCCTAATTATAGTCTCGGCATTCAACTTTATTAGACCAAGGTCTCTGATCAAGTCATAGAGGTTTCTTTGGTTGGGGTAGTATGGGTTTCTCTCACCAGCTGCAACTATGAAATTGTAATCTGGATCTTCAACATCTTCCTCCTCTTCTAATTTGCTGCTCTCTTCTGAAGATGGCTGCTTTCTTTCTGGCACAGTGAGTGCAGGGTATTCAGGGCAGTATGGCACTGGGAAGATGGATGGTGGAAGGTCAAGATACATGATAGCAGATGCATTCTTACCTGTCCGAAGTTTGGAAGGGTCCACCATGCAGAAGTAGCAATTGCTTGAGTGGTCAGTGGATTCACAACAAATTCTCGGAATAGCGAACTTCATGGCTCTCTTTTCCCCTCTGTACCATCCTGCAAAAGAACAAAATAAAATAATTATGAAGAATACGTTTATTTCATCCACAACTAACGGGTAAGAGGCTCATGCAAGATATTTTACATGTGACATTTTTTCTATACTATTGGAAATTAAAAAATAAGATATTTACATTTTAAAAGGTCTAAAATTTGTATAATATAAAATCTTACTATTAAAGCAAGCAAAAATTGTCCGTCTTACCTTCTAGAATTTTTTAACAGTGCTCGCAAGTAGAATGAGATGCCTTGGGTTTGTCTTGATCCCCGACAGGCATGCTGAAGTATTTTAGCAGATGCTGTCCCAGAGTACCTTTTCACGCTTGATAAATTGGCTACATACATAGCAGAATGCGTCTGGAGAATGCTTGCAGCTTCTTGATCTCATCTCTGATAAAATCAGATAGGTTTATGTGTTCACTAAGGTAGCTAGAACTAAACTGAAGTGGTGAGTGGTGAACCCCATATATAAATTACTATGGAAATTCTAGAAAATTCTAAAAGGTTCTTGAAAATTCTCGTAAGTTCTACAACATTCCAGGAAGTTCTTGAAAATTCTTGTAAGTTCAAAAAAATTCTCTATCAGATACTCAGCACTGAATCTACTTTGAATGTTCTGGAAAATTGGTAAATTTGAAAATTTCATTATCCAGGTTACAAAAGCAAAGTTTGAAGATAAAAATAGGTCTTTTCCATTTACTTTAGGCATAAGCAATCGGAAAATAACAATTTCTGTCCAGGAACAAGTAAAAGTTTGTTACCTAGTGATATTTGTCACGTTTCAAATGGTTCGGAAAAATCATGACATATTAACTAGATTTTTCGAAATGTGATTGGTATGCTTAAATACAACATATGTTGTTGAAATGTTTAACAAATGTTCTCCTTGCTATTTGAAATTCATCAAGCTTAAACATTATTTAATTAAGCTTGATTTTATTACACTAGTACACAAAGAAATTTAACAATGAAAAGGAAACAGTCTGGTAATACCCAAAAATCTCGAAACGTGGTGCATTCTACTCATTTCATTCGTTGACTATTTTTCTTTTGTATGTATATTCTTGCAACTGATGAGTTATAAAACGGATATTATCAAGGTCCCATATTCTTACGGTGGATTAACAAAGAACAAAGCGTTTATGTAAAAACAAAACGACTTTCAAAGTTTAATGTGTTAAAAAAAGTAATTACCATAGATACTGAAAGTGAGATAGACAGAACTTATAACTGAATAAAATCTACCTACCTGTCTATCTTTACATGTTACAGTTTTGCCAACTTTTTGCATGTATTCAATCTTCTATTTCTCTTATTTTAGCGTTGGTTTGGTGGAATTTATTTGTTCCGAAACGTTTAGTATGTATGTATCAATGTAATAGGCTATATGCTTAATCCGAAACTTTAAATAATTACATAGAAGTGTATAAGAACATTTGTTTACTCTTAAACGTTTAATAATTATGCACAAATAAATTAAGCCAGTTTGCAATTATAAAAGAGACAGACTTCAATGTCAGAGCATAGTTTCTAGTTGATTAAGAAACGTTATTATATTTCATATGTTTTAGGATACCAGTATTTTTGGTATATGTTCACGCTTTTTTCTTCTTTGAGGTGGATTACTTTGAAATTATACTATTTTGGTGAAATTTATGATCATATGTATCTTTTGCCTCGAAGTACAATTATATTTCTAAACGTGCAAAATCTGTCGCCTGCAAATAAAACTACGAAGTTATTAATAAAATGCTCACATTCCTTACTTGTGGTTGATGAAAATTCAACAAAGTTTAAAATCTACTGTAATCTTGCTTGTTTTAGCAGTTGTTTTTCTTTGCTGTTGGGATAGTATTTATTTTAACCACTATCCTGTTACTATCGTCAATGATTTAAAGAAATCATTCGTTGTGCGAGTTACTTGTTTCCACCAAGCAATCCCAACATCGTGATTTTGACACTAGGAACATCGTGAAAAGCACAGAAAAGTAAAAAATTGTGTATTTCTGCTTAAGGCCTGCAAGAAGTTGTCTTTGTACCAAATACCATATAAATTCTTGTATCGTTTACGAGAACCCTGTTTGGTGCTTTCTTTGCTGTTTGAAAAATATTATACAAAAGAAAAGTTCCAAAATTGTCTATATAGTTGTTTGAGTATCTTTGTACTAAATACCACATTCACTTGTCGAAATATAGAAAGAAATGGACCAAATCCCCTAAAATTATGCTGTTATTATCTTTAGACCCAATAAAATGATAAAAATCGTTAAATTTATCTTTTTTGCAAATCAGTGTGTTGAAGGGAATCTCTGCCAATTTTCATTTTGACTGATAAAAATATGGCCACATAGAATCCCAAAATACCAAAAACATTTTTGAGTTGTTTGATCTCTTACCTCATAAAGTCGTTTCAAAGTCAAATTGGACCATAATATAACGCAACATAGCCTCAAGTCAATCTTATGAAGGAATGACGGTCGATTGAAAAGTGTTTGGAAGAAGAAGAACCAATGGATAAATATAATATCTATATACGGAGACATAAATATAACCCACTGTTTAAAACGCGCATTTTTGTACAACACGGTTGTTCATAGCAAATATAAATTTCAATCCAACTATAAGGTGCTTATTTCCAATGATTTATTTTGTATACTCATTTGACAAACAGGGTTACATGACTGGGAATTATCATTCACGTTTTGTATATAACTAAACACAAAGCTAAACAATGGGCTATCTGTGCTTTGCCTACAATGGATAACGAAACCCGATTACTAATGTTGTAGGTCCACAGACATACCACTGCGCCACTGGAAAATTTTTATTTACGAAACCAAATTCGTAAAACATTTCGTTAAAGTACAGGGTGGTCGCTAGAAAAGCGGAAAATTTGAGGGTCAG
The DNA here is from genome assembly GCA_011833715.1 of Carcinoscorpius rotundicauda. Classification (NCBI taxonomy): domain Eukaryota; kingdom Metazoa; phylum Arthropoda; class Merostomata; order Xiphosura; family Limulidae; genus Carcinoscorpius; species Carcinoscorpius rotundicauda. Next base: position 37,402,586 of record CM022395.1, on the reverse strand, counting down.
ATGAGATCATGAATAAAATGCGTGCTTACTCATTTCTGTTTTGATTTCTTTACATCATGAATAAAATGCATGATTTTAATAATTTTGAGCATCTATGAGTGTAATATAACATATGCCTTTAAAAATCTTTGTAAAAGTTATTCTTTGTAAAAATAAATAGCTGTTTGACAAATTTTCCGCTTTTCTAGCGACCACCCTGTATATTTCAAACCATTTTCTTTTTCTATTTCAGTTATTCCACGTTAATATAACTAAAATATTTCAATATAGTATTTTAAGGTATCTTTTTGAATGATCGGAATATTATTTTATTTGTGGAAAAAGTGGATTTAACTCTTCCATTCAAATCAGAATTTCTAGAATAATCTTGAACTGAAATGTAATCATTAAGCCTGGAAATCGAATAAACCAACCAATAATGTTGACCGTCATCACAAAGATTTTAAAAACGTTGGTAATCAGCTGAAAGAAAAAACAAACACTTTGAATCACCATGATTACTAATTTACATTTAATTCTGGTATTTACCATTTGATTCTCATTTTAGTGTACGCTGGATGTTAGAGTTTGCTGCTCACACCGAGATGAGACTGCACAGTATATTTAAACCAGCAAGCTACACCTTAACGTGGACTTCAAATCAATATTTTCTTCCAACCACCACCCATGTTTTCGTGCTTTTATCACAATTGTCTTAAAACACGCAGGGACACAATTATGTAAAGAAAGACAAAAAACGTGCATATCAGAACTAAAAGCCATAACAAAAGACTCAATATTTTTGTTCAAAAATGTAGAAGATATAAAATCAAGTGGTGATAAGAGCTGATTACAAGTACGCCATAAAAATGTCGTTTACACATTACTATATCACACTTGACTCTCGTCTGTTGACATTTTCCAGTGGATACTTGTCTACCGTGAAAGTTTATTAATCAAACTGTGTTACATCTCGAATAAATACAAAATAAAACAGAACTCTGACAAAACTTCAACTCACCTGCTGAGGACGATGTATACGTGATATAACGCCCCACCTCCAACCACGTGTAGCTGTAAATCATACTTGCCTAAGCTTATTGAAACTAAGCTTCAATCAGCCTACGGACTTATCATCCGGTAGTACGCATGCTCTACCCATGCGATGCGAAGACGGGCTTGTTCCGTAGAGGATGAGTTCTTTTCTTGTACGTATGTGCTACAAAACACGGGGCACAACATGGCACAGGCAGTTGGAAGAGCAGCGCACATGGTTGGTAGGATAAGGTAGAGGAACCAACAGTAAAAATAAGTGGATCTCACAACGAGCAGCGGTCTAATCGATTGCTTGTTAGGTTAGTGACTTAAAACTGTTGACACTACAACATCTATCCTCCTACCTTCTTAGAAATTAACCACGGGTATCACTGATGTTAAATAAGTATAGGGAAAATTAATGAAATGCTTTTACGCATGAAGTGTTCTCGATTTAACAATATGTCAAGTTAATCAGAAGATTAATCATGGCGGATACAGTTTTGGTTAACAACTATAAATATTTTTCCACTCGACAGAATGCTCCTTGCAAAAAGCGAAATAACCAAAACGATCGTAATTTTAAAAGCCAAAACCAAAATCCAAAAGTTCCGATAGAGATTCCAAGTTTACGAATACTGGGTTCATTGATGTTTTTAAATTATTCTGAACGACATCCTAGTGAATAGCATAATAGCCTTATTTTTTATTTATATCTCCATGTTTATTTATTTTTATATAAATATAGTTGCATGTGACACAATGACAAATTTTGCGCAGGTGAGAGGTGGATAACAAATGTCACAGATTTTCTCAAATTAAGGAAAAACATACACAGTTAAAAGCACAATTCGCACTTTGTGGATATTTTGTATCTGAGAAATACTTTTCAGCGTGTCGTGAATTCTCATTTTCTACCCTCATTAAAATTATGCCTATGGGCTCACATAGTCTGATAATGGTGTTTTTGCGTTCAAAACTTCAAAGAAATGACAGAAATGCCACAATTCAGCTTTAAAAATAATGAATTCATATGTCCAAAATCTATTCGTCACGAATTTAAGAAATATAGAACACTTCATTGAATCCTCCATATCTCATTTTGTTTGTTTTTTAATTTCGAGCAAAGCTACTCGAGGGCTGTCTGCACTAGCCGTCCTTAAATTTGCAGTGTAAGACAACAGGGAAGGCAGCTAGTCATCACCACCCACCATTAAGTCTTGGGCTACTCTTTTACCAGAGAAAGTGGAGCATGTTTGGTGTGACGAGGATTCGAATCCGCGACCCTGGGATTACGAGTCGAACACTAACCCACTTGGCCATGCCAGGCCATCAAAAATGACAGAAACTACTACTACACAAAAATAAAGTAAAAAATATCCATTTTTCGCTATTGATATATTTAATAAAGTTAAACTAAAGTATCAAAATAGCGACCAAACCTAAACTGTAGATATGCATGTATGATTCATGAGAGAAAAAGAAAACTAAATGTGACAACGTTTTAACGATCTTTTTCTTCCCTTCTCTTGTTTTATGACCAAATGACATCGATATTTTGAAGTAAACTATTAAATTTTATAGAATTGTTCTCAGAAGGAAACTATCATGGTATTATCTTACTAACTTTTTATGAGTTTAACTAAGTTATCACAGTTCTTTGGTGTTTTTCAAGTAGAAATCAAACTTAAAATTGTATGATTTTTCTAAGATACTTTCCGAGATCTGTTAATTTAAGTCACTTTTTAATTTAAACTTAATCCTCCTCCATATTTATATTCATAACATATAATGTACCCAATTTTATAAAATGTATCTGTTCCTTATCGGAACGTTTGTTGTCGTTGTTGAATTTCACTCAAAGATACTCGAAGGCTATTTGGGCGACTCTTCCATAACACTGAAGAGACATATTAAAGTGTTTTTTGTGTTTGTTTTTTATTTATAGCAAAGCCACATTGGGATATCTACTGGGTCTACCGAGGGGAATCGAACCCCTGATTTTAACGTTGTAAATCCAAAGACTTACCGCTGTACCAGCAGAGGACATATTAAACGGAGGAGAGCTAGTGAACAACATCCATCACCAACTTTTAGGTTACTCTTTACAAACGACCAATGGAATAGATCAAATTTTATTAACGTCCCCACCGTAGGTTGTCAGTCAAGTGCCCCTACCAAGAAGCCATACTAGGCCTTACGTTCGAACATCCTCGATAATTTTCTGGATGCACGAAACTTATGTATTAAACATGAAATAAAGTTCATTTGACTGGTCGATAGTAAGTGAAAGTTCAACACCTAATTATGCAGCTGTGTTCATACTTGCTTGGTGTACGTGCTAGTTCTATCTCAAACACACTCAGCTGCATTAGTTCCCTGGGAAAACATTTTTATTCCTCAAAGGAAGTCTAATAAAAGCAGCAGGTGAACATTAAACATATCACATAACTTTTTCATTTCATCGAGAACAGAAATACAAACATTGAGGATTTAAAATATGGTTAAGTTCAGAAAATTCGATATATTTCAAAATATTACCTCTATACACCAGAGAGAAAAACAAAAGCAACTAGGTCAATCTCACCGAGGAGATTATCCATCTTCCGTCAGTGTAGGTTAAGTAAGTCCCTTATATTAAGATTTTACCTATATAAATCAGCCGTCTGTCGCTATGTTGCCATAAAATGAGTAGTGTTCAGTAAACAGCGTTTTCTTCACAGACGTTATAAAGGATTTATATGAAGATTCTAATGTGAAAAAGTAATAAATAAAAGTTCAACTTCATAAAATACTCTCTCAGTTGCCATTAAGGTAAAAATGTTACCACAAGATACTAATACATTTATATTCAGTTGTATGGAGTGTGCGGATATCATTTTTTGACCGTTAAATAGACAAAGTAATCTAAAATAAAAACAAAGAAAAGTCCGTCGCTTCTTTCAAACCTATCCCAAAGTTCGAAGAACATCTCAATCATGTAACAATTAATTGTGTTAAGCCAAAAATGTAATATTTGTGTTTAACCATTTTCAAGTGCTGTGTATTTTATTATCATAAGGTCATTTGTATTAATTGATTCGGTTTGTTTTTAATTTCGCGCAAAGCTACACGAAGACTATCTGCCCTAACCGTCCGTGTAGTCAGTGTCTTTCACCAACGAATAGTGGGATAAACGGTACTTTATAACGCCCCCACGGCTGAAAAGGCGAGCATGTTTGGTATATTAATTGTGTTATACATTGTTATGATTTTTGAAACTGTATAATTCTTCGACAGTGTATTGTATTTAATATATTGTATATTATATATATTATATAATATACACACACACATATATCTTCTAATTCTCTACGGAGGGAGGTGTAATGGATTTACTGTTCTACACTTTTTCTAATATCTGCGTTTCTTTCAGTTTGATGCACGTAAACGTATATTATTGGATGTGTATTGCGCAAGTCCTGCCTGTTCTATAAATTTCTAGAAGATTCTCGAGAGAAAGAATTGATACATACTATAACTTATTTCGGACGAGTGTCCGACTTAATTTGTGACGTATATTAACATATTATTATTTAAATTGCCAGAAATTTGTATTTTAATCTAGAAGTTATTAAAATATCAATATATATCAAATTTATGTTATTTATCAACAAGATTTATACACACACTTTCCTTTTTTAACACAAATATATCATAATATACAAACATAAAAATAATACACATTATAACAACATTTATTTGAAATAATTATTACAAATGATGGTTTATATACAAGAGCTTTACAAACTTACAAGCTATACAGTCTTATATTCGGTATAGAACTGAATATTTTATCGATGGTCCAGGTACACCACGAGCAATTTAATTCTGTCTAACGCTGTCTTTTTCTTGGCTGGCTTCACAACGGGTACAAAAATATTTGATGTCTTCGTACAAATAATAACGTCCGAAGTAATTTACCGAAGTTAAACTTTTTGTAATGTTCGGAATCTATAACATTCCTGGTCAAATTCTGCACTTCTCCGATGAATAAATGTTAATCACAATTATAGCTTTCTAGGCCTAATCAACAAGTATTGTTATTTTTTTTTACATTCATGTATGTTCTACAACTTTCGGTGATAGGCGGGATTTGCGCAATACACAGCCAAGAATATACCTCACATACAAGACGAAAAGAAAACTATACAGAAACAAGCGTAGACACTAAAATAAATGTACAATAGTAAATCTGTTACAGAAACAACAATATATATTTTACAAAAACACTAGAGTATCTTCAAATACTGTTAAACTTTCAAGAATCTCGCCTTATGAGTATTTAAAAGCAAGCCACCAAAAATTAGGGAAAATGTAAAACTTCTCATGTCAATTGATCAAAAAACCTTACCTAAATCTGCCATAAAACGACATCTCCTTAAAGTTTATTTTTAGCTTTATAGTTAATAAAAACCACAAAAGATGAGAGAGAAAAACGAAAGTGTCTAACAAATGATTGTTAAACATTTTTAGTATGACGGATATTAATTTGTTGGTACTCTTCTGTTCCAAAGGGAAATTCTGAAGATCAACATCAATAATTATTATTAATAAATAAAGTTAACCGCCAATACTTGATTACAATCAGTGCCACTAATCAAAAACAATAACTAAAAGTAAGTACATTTTTACGTTTATCATGTTTTAAACAGTGTACGTGGTTATGATGTTATAATACTGACTTTTCACTATTTCCCATCAAATCGATTACGTATTGTACTCTGTATTTAGGGCAGAAACTACCAAAAGCATCTGCCGACATCATTGATTTTAAGCCAAAAGGAAGGCAGCCAGTCACTAGCACCTTATTACCTACTGTCTATGCTAAGAAACTCACTGTCACTCTTATGTCTCACCCATAGCTTAAAGTGTGGGAAATACCTAGCGGTATTGCAAACTATCCGAACTCGACTCGCTTGCTCCGAAATCTAGAACTCTACTTTTCCCTGCCGTTTGTGTTGATAAATTGGGAATCATACTTATATGGTCTATACATGGGATACTTATGACAAATATTGTTGCGCATCATATTTGGTTATGTTTTACTGACGATGAGATAAAAGCAAGTATCTCTCCTTCTTTCAGAGGTGTGTATATAGTATGTGCCTAATTGGCAGAACTGTTATTTTCTTTCAACAACTATTTTCTCTTTGAAACTTATCAAGATAAAACATCTGCTCCTAAATAATCTACTTTTGCTCACCGTTGGTGAATAACCAAAAGATAGGCGGCTGAAGAAGCTTGTAAGGTGTAACAGTCATGTCCTAATTACCTGATTTTTAAAACACTGGGTGATTAAAATCATTTAAAGTATCCTGATTAGTTGAATTTTATCATCCCATGGAATAATATCGAGAGAATCACAACTTACCATTGCTTGTGTTGTTCCAGTAGTGCAAGCTGCTTTACGCAGTGTAATAATGTGCGTAGGTTCTCATGCAGGAGTGGTGGTATTGAACATCGGTATAAAGTTGTTGTTTTGTTTGTTATTGTTAAGTGCAAATTTACATAAAGAAGGATCTATATGCATCCACCGTGAGGAATTAAACACTGGATTTTAGCATTTTAAGCTACAAGTTTACCGCCGAGCCACTGGAAGCTCTTTACAATGGTAAATAATGTTGTTGACAGCCATTTCTACCTCGAAAGGCAACAATATGATACGACATTACACTTTAAATAACACTGTTGTAAGCTATGTCTACCTTAAAAGGCAAGAAAGTAATAGCAGTCCACTTTAAATAACATATTGGTAAATCATGTTTACCTTGATGGTCAAGAGAATAACATGTCAATCCACTTTACATTCTGTTTCCGAAAATTTCAGTTATCTTTCTTGGATCAACCCAACTTGATTGGGGTGCTTTGGGATGAATACGGACATCACATTTGCTGTTGTGAATCCCTGCCGACATGTGTAAATTAATTGGGAAACTTACTTCTAAATAACGGCTATCTTACAACATTTTTGCATCTTTTGGACTTTGTGTCACAAAAACCAAATTATTGTCGCAGTAGAAGATGGACAAACCTAGAACTGGTTAGAAATTACAGTGAAATAGGTAACTGAAACAAAAAAAACTAATACTTTAACTGTGTGTAACTTGTATTCTTCATGTTGATAAGACGTACAGCTTTTATTCACTAATTTATTAATAATTTAGCTTGCATTCCATAATTCAATAAGACTTTTATTTTTTATTCTGCAATATGTTAAAGCGTATAATTTATATTTTCCGATCATTCAAGATGTGCGTACATGTTTATAAAACAATTCGTTAAAAAGTGTGAGTTACGTTCTACCATCCGTTCAAAAGTAGAGCTTTTATTCTATTTTCTGTCGAGACATAAAGCCAATATTATTTATAAATAAAAATAAAAAGCTCTTGATATGTAAAAATGGCGGCTATTATTATAGATAGTAAATGCATTATGCTCTTCCAGAATATGTAATCTGACTTTAAATGTAATGTAATAACAATAGACATTAAAGTAAGCTGTCTCTCTTTAGATCACATCTTTAAGTACGCTGCATAATGAGGTACATCATTAGCTTTCAAACAGAAAGATAAAATAATGGCCATATTCATCCGTACAATACGCGAAATCTCTAAGAATGTGTTGGAAAAACACGAGCTCTTCAAAAGGTTGACAAGAAAGTGTTTTTAACGACGTTTCGTGGATAACCTCAAGGTTCAAGCCCCGTTAGGCTACTGAATGCTCCACAGTGTAAAAAACTGCCTCTATATGTTTCATTATATTCATATAGGCGGAGGAAGTTGGAAACTAGTTTTCCTTGAACGAACGAAATTCTGGTAAGTATTCCAGTTTGAAGCCTTCTGGGAAAAAAAAAAACCTTGGTAGATAAGAGGGGCATTCGGAAACAGCTATTCCACATTTCTAGTTTTCTCTCTCTTAATCAATTGCTCTAATATGGAGATGGCTATGATTACACCTGGGGATCTTTGAACATTTATCTCATATTTGACATAAGATGGCGCTAAAATTAAACCAATTTTGCTTGTTTGTTTTGAATTTCGCGCAAATCTAAACGAGGTATATTCGCGCTAGCTGTCCCTAATTTAGCAGTGTAAGACTAGAGGGAAGGCAGATAGTCATCCCCACATACTGCCAACTCTTGAGCTACTCTTTTACCAAGGAACAGTAACATTGACCATCACTATATAACGCCCCCACAGCTGAAATGGCTAGCATGTATGATGTGAATGATACTCGAACACATAACCCTCTGATTACGACTCGAGCGCCTCAACCACCTGTCCATGCCGAGCCAAGATTAAAACAAATTCAAAGCGCATGGCTGAGAACTATGCGTCTTGTGACCTAATAACGACTCTAATTGGCGATAAACCACTTTATAAGTACTTTATGTCACGTTATCTGTAAATTCTTGTTATGCAAAATTAATAGTGCACTTAGAACATAGTAACTATGAACAAAATATCAAATATAAATGTTAAATATTAAGCGGAAGTGTCATTTAATTTACTTATTAACTATGAAGAAGTTTCTACTAACTATCACTAATTGAAAGTTCTAGATATTAAAATCAGATTCCTAACTTAATGGTTAACCGCACTCTAACGATTGGAAAAAAAAACAAAACTTACAGAAGGATTTGGTCTTATTTAAACATATGTCCAAGAACAACGATTATTCAGCTTCCTGGCGAAGAATGTTTCTGTGGTTAGCGTTGAGATCTTTGAGTTCAGCATTCGCGTTCCTTTACCTCAAAAAAAAAATCGCTCTAAACACTTTAGCGCCAAGTGTGTGTGTGTTATAAAGGTAACAGTCAAATCTTACTATTCTGACGGTAGAAGATTTAGTGACTGGTGATATCAATTCAAAATTTGGGGCGTTAGCCCTTGAGTAATTTTGAGCAAATATCTGAAAACAAACAAATAAATGTTCAGCTTCTCCATTTTAAAAACTTTACAAAGTCACATATTGTCTAAGGCGCAATAATCACAAAAAACTTTTAACTATTAACACTTATTCTATTCCACTACTTAGTAAAAACCTAACAAAACTGTAAATAAAATGTTGGAAAAGTTATTGGGTAGATGAGGGCTGTGTGGCTTCAATAACGATATAGATTTTACATATTTAACAGGTAATAAGTTTCTCCTTATTCGTGCTCTAAGATCTTTGTTTATCTTTGAAACTCAGTGACTATTATTTTAGCCAAATAAATATTACTTGTAAACCAAAATGTTCGTGTGCATAACCGGTTTTTGAATTTCGCGCAAAGCTACTGGAGGGCTATCTGCGCTAGCCATCCCTAATTCAGCAGTGTAAGAATATAGATAAGGCAGCTGGTCATCACCACCCACCGCCAACTCTTGGGCTGCTCTTTTACCAACGAACAGTGGGATTGACCGCCACATTATTACACCTCCACGGCTGAAAGGGCGAGCATGTTTGGTCTGCCGAGGATTCGAGCCTGCGATCCCTGGATAACAAATCGAGTGCCTTAACCACCTGACCATGCCGAGTCGTGCATGACTGGAAGAAAGTAGAGCACTACATTATCCCAAATCAATGTTTTCTATTTCATAATTGTAGTTTATTTCACTTTAGACCACGGAAAATCATTCAGAAATTTGTCATTAAATATAACTAATAGTAGAATATAATTTTGACAAAATCGAACAGCAGTCTTAAAATATTATATATCAAAATATATATATTTATTCATTTTTATAACTCAAAAAAAGAAGTATAACATACGATGATGTTTAACCTAACTATGCACACTAACGTGATAAGTAAGACAACGAAACATTTTACGTTTTGAGGACATAAGGAAACTAATTTTTATAACTGATATATTTATTTATGTACATATTAAAGATACTAATGCTAGTTACTGCTGTTCATAATTTTAAACTATTGATCAGAGAAAACGTAGTCACTCTTAAAATGCACTGACATCTTAAATTGGAGATAAGTTGTGGTAATGCACGTATTCGAACCCCATTCACTATCTACGACTCGTACTCTCTTTAGCTTCAATAAAATTATCATCAAACAAATGCATAACAACTTTGGCAAAGACTGAAAAACCAAAACCATCGCTGGTTCATTTTATCTTGTGGGTAATTAGTGATTGTCAAAGAAATAATTCGTTTTCAAAACTATAATGAAAATTGAAACACTATCAATAACACAAAAAGAAATTATACAATCACTGAAATAAGCCTTACAAAAATGGATAGGAATTTTATCAGCAACAAAATCGTCTTTTTATTAAGATTATTTTGGTATAAAAAGATAAAATTTTAAAAACTTGTTTTTTATACTCTAAAATTTAAAAAAACGTTAAAGGAAATCTCGAATACGACACTTTGTTATTAGAATGAAAATGCAAAATTAATTAAACAATATTTTGTATTAAATGTTGATAAAGTGTTTCTGAATGTGAACAGTACGAAAATCGTTACACTGAATGATTCTTATCTTTCGCTTGTTATTTAACTTTTGAAAAAAAGTCGCCGTATGCAATACATATGGTGATCAGACAGTTAAAAACAGACGCTGGGAAACCGTGCCTTATATACACTGAACAGATTATGGAAAGTAAAATGTATGAGAAGTCTGCCTTTAACGGATTCACAATAGCATCTACGCAGACGGGCTACTGTCAAAATGCAATGACGTCATAGAAAATACGACCTGCCATGACGACATGGTGAGGCTCCTAAACGTTTTAACATAACATAGCTCAATTTTTTGTCAACTAAATTCTATCTTTGTTCGTTTTCGTTAAGTTTAACACATTTTACACATTTTTATTTCTGCTATAAAACAATAAAAAGTATACACTTCTCGATATATATGATATTTTAAGATTTTTTTGAAGAAAATTGTGTTCGATTTATCAAAGTTACATACACATATATATATATATATAGCCACTCTCAGTTTTCTGTCATTAGTAAACATTTGAACCCCAATTTCCACTCTTATCAGGTCTGTTGTATCAATAAGAAACATAAGATGAATCTATGTGAATACATTCGCGTCTTTAGATTTATTGCACTACCGTAAGTAAGCCTAAACAAATATATATGTAAAAAACGGCTTGTTTGGGCTCGAGGATCGTGAACCTGACGAATGACCAAAGAAGGTCGAAACGTTGTTCACTCCTCTACGTAAAAAATTTTCTCAAACCGTTTTTCACATATATATTTCTCTACAAGTGGGTTTTCTCGACATCACTGAAGCCTGGATAAACGTGTGCATTTCATAAGACTTAACAAAGTAACAGATGCCTTGTAGATTAACACGTTCCACTGAAGTATGTCCTCAAACATGAAAATGTAAAAAAGATAAAAAATTCTAAGACAACTGGTTCGTCTTCCACTTTACCACTAGATTTAATGTGGACATAAAGTTACAAACTTTAACAAGTGGCATAGTACTTAATGTTATTATTTTACCTGACATATCGTCTCACCAAGGACTACACAAAGTCTGCACTCTTATACCATTATCGCTTTATCGGTGTTAACTCAAACCATCAACACCCATCTCTATTGCAGATTTACCATGTTATTAAAAGCTATTTTAAATCAATCTGCGAACATATGTCTACGTTATTAGGTTCAATATAGCATCAGGTATCACGGTAAATCAATCTAAGTACATTCGATGATTTTTATCAGGTGCAACAGTTTTGTTCAGATATCACTCCAGGTAAATCTCTTTACATTCAGCTACTTTATTATGGCCCGTTATTAATCCAAACTTCACTCGAAATTAACTTTCTCACATTCAACTGGTTCATCAGAATGACCACGACATCAGGTATCACTCTAAATCTACTCACATTCAATTACTTTATCAAACTGAACACGAGACCAAATGTCACTCTTAGTTTACTCACGTTCAATGACTTTATCAGTTACAACAGTCCGCTGAATTTCGCTCGAAGTCAACCAGCTCATGTTGATTAAACGTCACCCTAAACGAACCTACTTACATTGAACTAACTTATCGGATTAGACACAGTACCAAATATCACTCTAAATCAGACTGCTTAAGGTAAATAACTTCATCAGATATAAATGGAATCGCACATCACTTCAATCAGCCATTCATATACAGCCAGTTTATCAGGATTATTACAGCACCGAATGTCACTATAAATCAAGTTCAGTTACTTCACTGTTTAAAATATCTTATATCACACAGGCTTCACATGACATCAAACAGAAATCTAAATCAATACGTTCTCGTATGTTACTAACCAATTCCTTTGTCCATATCATTGTAACAATCTACACATTTTTTGAATTAATCAAGTCACAAAATATTGATTTAGTTTCAAATACTAGAATTAAATATTTAAAATTGCAAATACACTTTCGGATAATTTTATTCGAGTATAAACTGTGGAATTTAATACAGTAACACAGAACCATGCAAGATAAGCTGAATAAGATTATTACAATTTAAGAAACTTTGTGATTGTTTCTCCAATCTCGACGATTAGTCTTCACGAAAAGAGATTTATACATACAATTTGGCTTCAACCGTTTTAATGATAAAATATGTTTATTTTCACCGAGTTTCATTAAAATTATTGAAGAACGTTGGATCACACCATTAATATCTACCAGTTAAGAATGGCAAAAATCAGCAATATATATCAATTGGTGAAAACATCAGATAGAAAAAAATATTAATTTTAACTAGTGAAATAATCCCAATACTCTTACCATTGTTTTTATTCAGTCACTCTTTATCATTATAAAAAAAACACACACTAATATGTGAGAAAAAAGTACGGCTTTCTTCACACAGATCACAGCCAGGCATGACTGAAGGTTAACGCTCTCGAGTCGTAATCCGAGGGTCGCGGATTCAAATCCCCGTCACATCAAACATGCTCCCCCTTTCAGCCGTGTACGCAATATAATGTGATGGTCAATCCCACTATTCGTTGGTAAAAGAGTAGCCCAAGAGTTGGCGATAGGTGGTGATGACTAGCTGCCTTCCCTCTAGTGTTTCACTGCTAAATTAAGGACGGTTAGCGCAGATAGTCCTCGTGCAGCTTTGCGCGAAAATCCAAAATAAGCATACCTTTACTCAGATCACAAGTTAAGTCATGAGAAGAGAAGACCCACTAACAAGACATTCTCACATGTTGATGTGTAAGAACTTTACACATTGATAATCTCATAGCACGATCACAGTTGACAGGTGGAACGGTGTTTGAAAGTTTACTAACGTTATCTCAAGTGAATATTGAAATTTTCTCAAACACAAAAATAATGTTTTGAACAGTAAAACTTCACTGTTTGTATAAAGAATATGATCGAAAAGGTTAACACAAATGCTGTTTTTCACACCCGTTTCCGAAAAGTACACACTGAGAACAATTTTGCATACGTATATATGTATATATATGATGAAATGTTATGAACGTTTTGTGAAGCCAGAAATTAAAAGTAATTAAATTTGAAACGGAAAAAAGGAAGCTTCAAGGTATTAGTTTGAGCGTTCAGCCTATTAAGTGGATTACACATTCTGTCAAGAGTTTTGAACGGCGAGTTTCTTTGGGCAAAATTCAATTTAGTCTACTAAAAACTGTTTTTTTTTAAAAGAGAAATAAATAATGATTTTTTACATATGTGACTTACACTTTAGCATAGCTTTTTAAAGAGTAGCTTAATTCTTCGCTTTTAAAATTTGAGTACTTAGTGACTTAGTTAACGTAACTGGTTTCTATTTGGCTTCTCTGTACATTTGCTTCCAATTGCTTACGGACATCTTTTAAAGCTTTTGAAGCATTCAGGTTTATAGAATTAAAGTCTAAAAGTGAATAAATCCAGTATATATTTCATTTAGATCATTGTCTCGAAAACCTTCATAGAATATTAATTAATGAAATTCCAAATATATCTGCTAATCTAATAGAAGACCAATAAAAACGAAGCACCGTAAAAACAAAATAATATAATTTAGCAAGTTGACAGTTTTCTAATCGTTTTAACTTTAGTCTGCCCGGTGGTTAAGGCACTCGACTCCTAATCTGAAGATCGAGGGTTTGAATTCCAGTCACACCAAAATGCTTGCCATTTCAGACGTGGAAGCGTTATAATGTGACAGTCAATCCCACAATTCGTTAGTAAAAGAATAGCCCAAGAGTTGGCGGTAAGTGGTGATGACTAGCTGCCTCCTCGTGATTCTTACACTGCTAAATTTGGGACGGCTAGCACAGATAGTCCTCGTGCAGCTTTGCGCGAAATTCGGAAACAATCAAACTTTGATCTGAATAATCTAGCTTTAAGTAATATAAATTGTAAAAACTGTAAATTATAAACGAATAACAACAGATCCTCAAGTGTTGTATACAATTAAATTAAAATTTTCATTAACTAAATATATATACGGTTGTTGTTTTGAATTAAGCACAAAGCTACACGATGGGCTATTTGTGCTCTGCCCGGGTTTAAAAGTTGTAAGTCTGCAGACATACCTCTGAGCCACAGAATAAAAAAATAAATATTATTTTGAAAACAATGATTTTGTATATCATAAAACAATTCTAACATTGCATATATCATTCAATACGGTAGTATTTGATACAGTTTAATAAGGATCAAAATGAAACAAAAAGACGGCTGTAAAAATTGCTTGTTTCAAACCACCTTTAAAGTATTTCAATATTTACAGTACTGGCTGAGCAAAACTAAAGCTTATTTACTTATAAAGTCGCTTAAATTGCTATATACATCTTCTTGGGGCGATTTAAAATTTCATTATTTCAACAAATTTTCATCTTCAATAAGTGGCTTTTCCAGAGAAGCGTACAGAAAAAAAATGACGAACCTAATCACTCTATGTTTTTCATAGAATTCCTACATCTGTGGTCACAATGATTCCTTTTCTTGTACATATACAACTTAGTATATGTATATAAAACGCACAGTGCACTACTTTGGGCATGTAACTAGATTTTAGGGTAGGTTTGTTGAGATCCTAGTCAGTATTGAAATCGAATCGAGTATACGCCCCTTGCTTTGTGTTGTCAATGCAGAAAGAAACAGGCGATAAAAATGAAACAAACAAATATAATAACGTTTAATTTTAATTTGTATATAGACAAATAAGGGTTTACATATACCTAACTTAGCTAGCTATAGTAATATAAAAAGTTTTAGTGCTACCAAAAGTATTGAAACAAGAAAGTCAAAACTACAAAAACTGATTTACTAAAAACTATATTTCCATGATTTGGCAAATAACTGTAATTACGTTAGTTTGAGCCAAAGTAGGATAAAAGTTTAACGTTCTAAATCCACAGACTTACCGCTGTCCCACCGGATAACAGACAAAAGCAACTGGATAAGTTCGATTGGTTGAGATGACTACAGAATGGTAATATATCTATGGAGCGTTCTGATGAAATAATATACATGTTTCTGATTACATATTAAATGAAACAAAACAAAGTTTCTTCACGTATGTGAGGTATGCTACACTTCTTGAGAAAATTTCCATTTGCCATTTGAATAATTATTACTACAAGTGTGTAAACAGTATCTTTGGCCCAATAATAATAAATCTTTTGTTAACATTAGAACATAAGTTAGTGGTACTGCTCTTTCGTCAGATAGTTGATTTTATCCTAGTGTCAGAGAAAAATAATGTGAAACTATGTGTAACCTAAAACATTGGTATAATGAAACCTAATAAAATAAATGGTATTGCTGTTCTTAGCAAATCTGAAAACAATCTAAAGGCTGAAACCACTTTTATTGGTACTACTGAATGTAAGAAATGTCAAGAATAAAACAAACAAACTAAACAGAACAAGTATTTTAATACTTTATAATAAAATCATCAGATTGCCGCTCACGTATTTTATATAATATTCCAAAGTGGCAGAAAGAAAGTTTCCTTATTAAACATTTTTTTTTAATCCAAGTGTATATAACCATGAAATGACTGGAATATTCTTGGTAAAATATTTGGAAAAGAACTTTTGTAGCGAATATCCTATAAGATGCAATATATTTTTCCAAATTAAGTATAACATGTAAAGTGTACTTACAAGTTTTGTTGTATGATCTTTGAAGAGTAATACTTCTTTAGACGAGACTTAACATTTGATTGATGGTCAAGTTTATCAAATGAAAACACTAAAATAGCACTGCAAAAATATATTTTCTGCATTTCTTGGTACCAATTATTAATTTATAACAGTAAAATCTAGGGTTTGATTTGCTCATATCATTTGTGGCTTTATTAAATAAAAGTAGAAAGCATTTACTGAAACTTGCCACTTAAGAATCGCATTTTATCAACAGTATAACTTATAATTATAATCAAACTGATGTTGTAGCGAAGAGTTCAAGATTAGCACTGCCATCTGCAAACTTAATTTCACATGGTAAAGTTTTAAAAATACGTTATTGCAAGTACCCTGAGGATTCTGAATATGTAAATAAAATATTTTTCTTTGTAAGAATCTCTGTAGCCAACAAAAAATAATAAGTTCTATACAATGTCAAAAAATACCGCAATGTGCCTTCTTGAATACATCATGCATAATAATGAAGCCAAACTTAACTGTGAAATGCATACAAAAAAGAAATTTCCAATGGTTATGCTTTAACATTGTCAAGTTTATCCGTTTATCCTTTTAAGAATAAAATTAGCCGTCCATAATTTAGCAACGAATGACTACAGTAAAGGCTGCTCGTCATCACCACCCACCGCTAACTTTTGGGCTATTTTTTTACTAACAAGTCTTCATATTATAACTGTTATGTATAAAGCGTTTGGAATGCCATGTCGTGTTGTGTTTGGATTTTCATATCTATTATTTATATTTCCATATTTATATTATTGTTTCGAAGTTTAAATCAATAAAATATGTTGTTATTCATTTAAAATAACATTTAGAAATTTCTAGAATTAGGTAGATCAATCATATGTTTATAAATAATTTGTATGGCGGCCTGATGTCTAGACGACGAGTCTCGTGCAAAAAGACAGACATGCGCAGATTACTCTGGTATTCTGTGGAAGTTATGCGATTGTTCGAGGACAGAGTAGGCCTACTAATATATAAACAGACGGCGATGCGAAAATGAGTCAGTCATTCGTTTTTACTTTCGATTCAAGAAACATTGTCTCCGTTCGAGAAATTTTCAACGTTTGCTGTGTGTTTATTCAACTTGGATTTGTGACTAGAGCTAGATCTACAGAAGCTGTGATTTTATTTCGTCAATCTTTACGATTCTTTACGAATTACTGGTTATACTAAAGGTCAACACGTATAGGACTGTTTAGGGGAGACCGTAGCAAATGAGAGAACAACAAATTTGAGACATTCATCGAAAACATCGTAAAAAGAACTTCGTCAAATTTATTGAACTGTGAATTGTTTCTGGACTTCTCCATTCAAGCTTCGGAATTTCTTTGTGGGACCAAATTCATACCCTAGACTGGAATTTTGGATTTCTGATCTAGACTTTTGGACTTTCATTCTAGATCATTATATTGGACACGGGCCAGTACCATTTTGTATTGTAATTAACTTTGAAGGTTGAAACTGAATATCTGTCATTGTTATTATATAATTTATGTTATATCTGTTACATATTTAATAGTTTATTGTAATAAATTATACAAGCTGTTATCTGTATCTTTCTGTTGTGTTCAGTCTAAATACATAAAAAACGTAACAATAACGCCCCCATGGCTGAAAGGGCGAACATGTTTGGTGGAACTGTGATTCGAACTCGAGATCCTTAGCTTATGAATGGAGCGCCCTAAGTACACCGAGTCTAGACTAGAAGGAAGATATGTTAACTTCATGCTTGTTAACATATACAAGAAAACGTGTGTTATTATTGAAAAAAAAAAAAAAACTTTTCCATAGGATCTATTCACAAATAAATTTGCATATTATCTGTGAACATGAACGTCGATTAAAAATTTTCTTCATACTTCAAGACAGAATACTTCCAATGAAGTTATCTAATGTTACTTATGAATTTAAATATGGTATATGTAGTCACGGTTATATTCGATCTACCATCAGATGACTTAAAATACGTACGAGTAAACACGAAATGTTACTTGATAGAAACAAAATCTAACATACGAGATTATGTTACTCATGAATATGACGTGATGACACACGGGACGATGTTTATAAGTCTTTCAAAGAGCAATGACGAGAGAAGTTTTTCAGAAGAAAACGTCTCTCTTGACCAGAAGATTAGAGCCACGATTTAATAAAACAGCTTTTCGATCAATACTTCACTGAAATTCTGCTTTTCCATTACGTAAACTCAGCCACTGCTCTTTTTATTACTACGCATTAGCCTTCCTACTACCCCTGTTTGCTAGCTATGAATAAAGAATTCATGGTTCGTGTCCCATTAACTAAATAAAAACTTAATTGGTTCTTTATAGCCGGTCAAATCCGAAAGATGGCGATAGATGGGACTGACTATCTGCCTAATAGCACGACTCACTGATTAGAATACCGGTCTGAGGTTACGTGGTTCATGTCTCGTTTTTGCTTTACATTCGAATTGAGGCTTCAGGATATTTCAAACTTTTAGCACTAAAATTCCTTTAGCTATCCATTCTTTACTGACACTCACAAATACTAATATAAAACAGACATAATGCTTTTAAAGTTTAAAGGTAACAGATTCATAACCGACTTGTTGTTTCAGTCTATGAGTAAACCGACTTTTTTATTTGGAGAAATACAGTTAAAACTTCCAGATAATATTTAAGAATATTTTGTTCAATGTCTTGATAGTTCATAGTTACCAAATTCCAAGCATTTTTTTCAAAAGGAATTTAACTATATCAATACGTTCTTAGGGAAACGTATATCCTCAGGTTAAGTATTTCCTGTCAAATAAGGACCAAGGGCTCGTATAAAAGTATAAGGGTTGTCAGGAAAATGTATTGCAGGTCAAACTTCTGTAGGCTCTTATCCTCGACTGACTTTGATGCAAATAATAAACTGGAGAAAACCTTAACACAGTGAAACAATATATATTTCTGACACGAAACAATCAAAGTTGAAAGACAAACTTATAGTGTGACACCTTAACTAAAGGCTTCTTTAACAGTCTACAAGCGCAAATAGCCTAGTTGCTTTGCACTAGGTCGTCACTTTACTACGCCCCCATAGCTGTAAAAGGGCCTTCACATTACGAGTCGAGTGCCTTAACTACCTGACCATGCCGGGCGGGAGTAGGACAAAAATCCATGTTGTAATATGTCTTAGATGGATATAACATAGTGGTCCATTAAAATTATTTACAGTCTAAACTAAAAGCCTAATAATGAAATTCCTACTAAAGTCCCAGTCAAGTGAACGTGGCCACAAGTCATCCCCATTTTTAAAAACCAAATTATACCACTTTATACTAATTTACCTCTGACATATGTCTTTTTAAAGTGTAATCTTCTGTTTTTATCTTCTTAAAACAACACTGTTGCCTCAATCAAAAGGCGATTCATGTTTATATCACTATCCTTAGAAAATCGAATCTCATCCTAATTTTATTCAGTTAGTCTATACAGAATATCTGCTACATTTAAGCTAGTGGTTGAATCAATATTAGCCGTCCTCAATGAATATGCTATTTTATGCAAATATGATAGATTTTAGCCCAAAACCAAGTTCTGCAGATTTCTTGCAGAAGTCTTGTATTTAATTTTAAGCTAATGAACAGTCGTCGTCGTGGATAGAATTGATAAACTAATCAATTAAAAGACAATATTAAATATGATATCTGGTCAACTCATCAACTATATTTGTCAGTGTTTCTCCGTTTTTCTCTAATCTTTTAATGAGGCATTTCGAAATGATTGGCGATAAGTAAATACTAAACACTAGTAGATCTAAGAGTCTGATCGGAAACAAATTAATAACACAAATCAAAAATAAAGTACTTTGTAAATTAATGAAGAAAATCCTTATGTAATAAACCAACTATAAACAGTTAATATACAAAATCTGTAATTATTATTATTGAATCATCATTTATGTACACTCGTTATTAACAATAATTTTGGACATATTCTCAAAAACTTCTCAGTGAGTTTGGATCTTCTAAAACATTTATATCGGTTCTAAACAAATGTATATACATATATACATGTGTGTGTATACACACAAAGCCAAAAATACAAAATGATTTTCACAAATGTAATATAATTAAAATGTAATATGTTTCGAATATATTTCAGAAATTATAGCCAAAAATATTCAATGATGCTAACTATAAAAATAAAAACACAAGACCTTAGTTCTTTGCTGTTTAGATTTATCCACATAGCTTTCCAATGCCAAAACATAATTGGTATGATTATGGCTTAATGTTTTACATGAGCAATATGAGGAAATTATCTCTTTGTATTCCTACTTGTTGTTATTCTTAATGCCACCAATGGCCCAGTGTTAAATATAAAGATTTATGATGTTAAAACGTTAGAAAAGTAAAACAGACATCATATTTAGTAATTTAAACTGGTTCTCATAAAATATGGTAAAAATGAGAGAGATCTTATTATTATTATTCTATTATTATTCACAACCTCTTTAAGTTGTTTATCTCATTCGGAGTTTTGTTTTTCTAAAATCTGTATATTTATAGTTGTTGTTATTTTTCTAACTCCTCTTTGAGCTACTCGTCCCATTCTGGTTCCTTTTAAGATCCCTCTCATTTTTACCATATTTCATGAGAACCAGTTTACATTACTAAATATGATGTCGGTTTTCTTTTTCTAACGTTTTAACGATTCAGTTACGTTCTCTGTTCTGTTTTACAAGTATCTCTATAAATTAGTAGATTGGGGGAATCCCTACATTTTTTCCCATGTTTTCTTATTACTAGTTTTGAAATATTACACAATATTAAAACAACATATCATTAAATTTGGGCGGATTAGTCTTCTGGTGCTTACTCCAGTTCTGGTTTCGCGTTAATGTAATCCAGTCCTTTCCAAAGATGAATTCTTATTATTCTGACTTTCTTACAAAGCTTTACAATTACGCCAAATTTGAACTACTGTATGTGTGTGTGTGTTCTTATAGCAAAGCCACATCAGACTATCTGCTGATTTCACTGAGGGGAACTATAGTCAGAAAAAATAATGTTTACTTTTGGGCAATTCCACATGTTGTAATTAAATTTATAAGACTTTTCACATTGGTGAGAAATATTTATATTGTACTGAATCATTGATTAACCCACTTAACAACAATGTGAAGTATTATTGCACAATAATATCTAAGTTTAAATTTCAATAAGTATAAACTTTAACGAGTGCCAGTTGATCCAGAGTTCAAAGAAAAGAGATTCGCCTTAATTATAATATATGTCAGTATTACGGTTTTGCACAACATTGCATATATTTTACAACTGCATAAAAAATCTTTAAATGAAATCTTATCTGCAAGACAGCCTACACTCTATAACTATCAAAAGGATTTAAACAATTTGTATGAACACATTTATCGAAATAATTTCACATATTTCATACCAATCGCACAGGACATATTGCTGAGGAAAATAAAATAACTTCGGTATTTATGAGCTGTTAAACCATATGCATCAGGTGTTTCAAAGTCATTACCGCTATTTAGATGACTTTGTTCCATAAACTGATGGTCAAAATGTTGTGAAAATCGGTGACTTGCTCAAAACTTCCTAAATATGCCTTTCATGGGGAAAAAATGTATCATAGTACACAACACGAATTGTCTGTTTCTCTTTCATGATGTTACAAGTTGTTGTGAAGAGATGAATATGCTAATTCTGATAAAATCGGATGGAGGAACCTAAGAGGACTCCTAAAAGATCATGTTTAAATAGCTAAGCAAGCAAACCAATGGTTAATGTTTGGCATTCATTGAATTTTTTGACTACATGGGACTCATATCAAACAGAAGTTACATTTAGTGACACTACTAACACTGGTACCTTCGGTTATCTCCTGTATTTTATAGATCTGGATGTCGAATGATACACACGTTTCGCCTCCCCTACGAATACACTGATATAAATGTCAAATATGGAGCGACTATATATATATGCTATTACCGGATAAAATTCAAACATTACATTCTTACTTAAATATTCGTGTAACAATTTGATATATAAAGCCAACCATGGTTTTACTGAAAGTTTTCAAAGTTAACAATTGCCGTCACAACCAGGTCTAGATCTGTTGGAGAGTAATTGTTAGTTCCATGATGCAATAATTGTACTTCTAGTGTAAGGATGAGTTACCTCTCTATTTAACTCAAATGGTTTAATTAATGTAAAGAGCAACAGCATTGCTCTTGTCTCAGAAGTCCTTTAATATTTCAGTTACATTAAAATCATCTATATTTTCAAATTATTTGGTCATCTTCAGTTTCACCTCAGAAGGTTTAGCTACTCTAAGTACTACAGTTCAAAGAAAGGAAACTTTTTAATGCAAATACTAAAATCCTGACAGTATGTATATATATATATATATATATATATATTATATATGATGCGAAAACATTATATATTTTCAAAATATAGCAGAGTAACTTTGCTTATTGATTATTCTTCAAAATAAATTTTCTTAAGCATTTATTTACGTGATAGAATGTGACTAATATTTCTGAAACGTGTTGTTTTTAAATGCCTTTCAATATGTAACAGAACATCAGAGCTATTAAAATGTAATTCTGTGCAAAATTGTTAGGATGAAGTTAAAAATTATATTTTGGGCTACTTTCAAAGAAGAATGGAATCGTAAGTGAAACATTAAAATATTATTAATGTTCCTATTTAGTACAAAAGAAATTCAATGAGAATTCTTAAGTTCAACAAACAATTGATGCTTTTGTCCCCATTTTGCTTTAATAACTGCGAACAGTCTTTTAGCTATTGTTGCAATATATTTAATAAAAGTGTCTGTTGGAATTTTACTCCAAATGTCTCTAATAACTCTAAATAACTTTCTTTCAAGTTTTTGATCTACCAAATCCAAGATCTACTCAATTGGGTTAAGAATGAAAATCTACGAAGGCCATTGCATCAGTTTAGTGACTCTAGTAGCTTCTTTCTTAACTGAGTTACGTCTGCACAGGTTGGATGAAAGTTTAGAGTCATTATTTTCTTGGTAGTGGAATCCTTTACCAACAATACGCAAACCACTTGACATACCATGACGGATCAGTATCTGATGATACTTGCGCTGGCCTATTATTTCATTTATTTTGCAAACTCCTGTAGCCTCAGTTGAAAAACACCCCCAAACCATCACACTGCCTCACCCCTGCTTCATGGTAGGTTCTATGCATTGAAATATCTTTCTCCTTTTTTCCAACAATAGGTACAACCTAAACTTTGAACCATATATTTCAAACTTGGATTCATCCACCCGTAACAAACTTTTCAAATCATCAACAGTCCCGTTTTTGTACTTTTGTGGTAAATGTAAGTCTCTTGACCGTACTGGAGACCAAAGTAAAGGTTTTTTAACCGTTGCATTAACTAATATTGCATTCTCATTGAGTCTTCGTGGTATTGTAGATCTGGACATTTTTCAGTCATTTGGTACATGGTTGTTTATCTCATGCTTGAGATCAGTGGCAGTCTTCACTCTGTCCTAAAAGTTTCATAAAGGAAGACACTTTACATCAGTATCATTGAATTTAGTGTGTTTGACACAGCTTGAGGGTGCATTTCAAATCTGCACCAATTTTATCGGAGACTCCAAACGGAATCACGTGAAGCTTTTGTACGAACTCTCTGCTCTACTGACAATTATCCACAATCCTGTTAGTCGTGGCATGACAACAAACATTAATATATAGTATTAAATCCTCTTTTCGTCAAAATGTATTTGTGGAGTGCTAATAAATTAATTCATTTTAGTATATACTGGTACCATGTGCTAGCTTCTTTCTGTGTAGTTAAAACACTGCATGGTGTTCCATAACAGTTATTTCAGACCCTAAGTTTGACCAGTACATTCATTCTATAAAAATATTTATGACATGGCCTTAGTACAAATTTTTAAACTTGTATATAAAAATTATATTATATATTATAAAGAATAAGTGTTCTCACCGTTGCTCATTCAGTTGTCCACAGGGACCAGCGAAGCATACAATGGAAAGAATGAGAAAATATTCTCTTGTCTTCGCACTCTTGCACAGTACTGTATATCACGAATTACATCCTTAAGTAACTTACTTTGTTACGATGAAAATATCATACATTAGAATATAACTCACCTACATAATGGACATCTCCATCACGTCTCATGACTAGTTTTCTAACATCGGCACTTTCTACAGGTTGCTCATCATAATACATTACTCTGGGATCGGCAACGCTTCTGGACCGTCCGGCTGCGCGCCATCTAGCGGGTAGCGTTGAGCTTTGTTCTGGACTTGATTTTACCTGAGGCTCACGGTGAGCACGTCTCAGAGCATCACGTGGTATTCTCCCACCACTCACTTCCTTCGAACGACTTGCCAGTACCCCATTCGCATTACCACAACCATTACCATCTCCTCCTCGATGACTGGAATTTTGTTGGGCACTCAATCTTTTTAACTCCGCCGGATCCACAGAACGGGCAGACTGTAGTCCTTCTCTGGCTGCATGTTTTCCCTTGTACTCCTCTTGAGATGCAGACTTCCTCATACCCTTTCCGAAGTTAGATGGATTCGGTCGTTCGTGTTCTTCTCGTTGAACATTTTTTTTATTCTCGTCAGGTCGAGCTCCAGATGGCATGCTGATGCTTCGATGCATGGTGAATCTCTTGATGCTAAAAGGCATCTTTGTTTAAACTTATGAAACGTTCCCAGCACTTACGATAGATCAGTTCTGTAGAGAAGAGAAAAATATTTCGATTTAATTTAACAAATATAAAATTAATCTGTTATTTCTTAACAATTTTTCATATTAAGAGCAACAACAATAAAAAACACCGGTATTTTTTGGCACAATTAAAGACAAAATATTTAGAAATGATATAAATACCCTATAACCCTGAAAAAGAAAAGTCCACCATTCGAAAGCGCTTGAGTTATAGGGTCTTTATTTCATTTCTATCAAGACTTCTTGAACCTACAGGTTTTTCTAATATCGTAAAGGTAAAATATTTATTATCTCTTACAGCCAACTAGTTTCGCTAAAACAGTTATATTGGTAACGTAATACGTCGGCGAAATGTAATAATATTGTGTCAAAAATCGCACGTTTTTTTGTGTTTTTTACTCTTAGTATAGTAGCACAAAGTACCTGAGAATAAAATGCTGTTCATATTTTCTAATTCCCTTATTATTCGAGTTCTTGTACTGTTGATTTTGGATTCAGCTTGAACATTTCAAATAAATAGAGCAACAATGTCAAACACAAAATCGCAATTATTTCGTAGTATCGAATCAATATCTTTTGTCAAACAAATACATTCTATACAAATCGGTGTTGTGATTATCTGTCAAACGAACAACTTATCTATCAAACTAGCTAGCAGAATAACGTTTCGGCGCACTCGCGATGAAGAAGCGAACCTTTCATAAAAACTGTTCAATCACTTGAATCATTTGTTACAAGACACTTATCCTAGACTAATTTTACCCCAGCTACACACAAACTGATTTAAAATAGTTATGTTTTTTCTCCACTCAAATAAATCGAACTTACTAGTACCAAGAGCGTAAAACGATCGAACTTACTAGTACCATGAGCGCAGATACATTGAATGACTTGAAACTCTCAAGGTTATTACTTAAGCAGCCTCTACAAATTCAAAGCAGGGAAACTAAAGGCAAAAGCAAGTGCTGCAGTTCCAAAACCAATACAGCTCCGTGTTTGGTTTTTCTTTTACTTTTTCTATAAGATGGTTTTTTACCACAGCGATGAGCACAAATATATAACATGTAATCTCTTTGTAAGTATATGAGCTAAGAACAATTCTACCTTTACCGAAAACTAAGTAAAAAATAGCACCGAAACTTACGAGTAATAATTTCAAAATAAACACATTGAAAGCTAACTGCCAGATATATTGGCAAAAAATGCTTAAAAATGTCTGAAAGTCCTTCAACAGTAAAGTTGATTGTAAGGCTAGCATAACGTATCCTGAGAAAAGGCGACTATAGAAATGAATAATGTGATTACGAAGTGTTAATTCGATCACATCCATCACATTTCCCATAACATCAATTTAATACAACAAGATGCTACATGTGAAAAACAAACAAGTAGAGCAGTGGACGATTGCTAATTTACTTAGCCTTTTCTGCTTAGTCTCAGGTTTCATTTCAATAGGCCCGACATGGCCAGGCGATTAAAGCACTCCACTCGTAATTCGAATCCCCGTCACACTAAACATACTCGCCCTTTCAGGCATGGGGGCGTTATAATGTGACAATCAATCCCATTATTCGTTGGTAAAACAGTAGTCCAAGAGTTGGCGGTCGGTGGTGATGACTAGCTGCTTTCTCTCTACTCTTACACTGCTAAATTAGGGACGGCTAGCTCAGATAGCCCTCGATTAGCTTTGCGCGAAATTCAAAAAATAGACAAACAAAGTTTCAGTAATTTTGATAAAAACAATAATCTTACGTATAGTGCTTTACCATACTCAATTGACAACGTTAAAGTTAACACTATTTATTGTTCGAAGACATTTCTTGAACATGCACGGTGATTTGAGATACTTTATAGAAAGGAGTGTTTTAATTTATATGGGAATTTCAGAATATACAGCTTCGATCCTAATAACATACTATTGTGAATTATTCACCGGAAAAGCTGTTTTAAACATTAAAAACCCAATATATCAATGATAGATCTATATGATAGACTATATATGTTTTCTTATTGCAAAGCCACTTCGAGCTATCTGCTGTGTCCACCGAGGAGAATCGAGCCCCTGATTTTAGCGTTGTAAATCCGATGTCTTCTCGCTGTCCTAGCGGGGGTCGACAGGGTGGGCTTCACATTTTTTTTATTTATTTTAAGTAACACACTTTCTTTCGAAACAAGACTTGTGGTCACTGCAGTTTGCGAGACAACTTTTATCTTTATAAGCCAAAAGTTGCATACGTTGCTGTCTTTTTCTAGTTTTATCATCTTCTGGTCGTTGAACTACACTTAACAACTTAACAGAAAAAAAATGTTCGTTTAAATTGAGAAAACATGGTGACAGTTTGCATCTTTTTTCTAAAAATCAGATTTAGATACCTGTGGTGCACAAAGAAGAGGTAGCACGTCGTGCCATTTTGTGCTTTATAACAAAGAAATAACAAGCTCTATAAAAGCAATTAGTTACAGAAAGATATAAAATTTCCTTGACTCATTAACCTGATCTAAGATACTTTTATAAGCATTATTACAGGTGAAAAGAGAAGTTTTGTAAAAACATCACAAAAGTTGGGCCCTTTAGCATTTGATGAAAAAAAGGCTTTTAACGAAATAAAATGAATAAATCATTGTTCGAGCAATCGAGTAACTGATACAGAATCCTACAATATTGAAAAACGACAATAACATATTTTCATAGTACAGACAAAGTAGATTATTACAGTAATACTCCTAGTTTTATTTTACAGTTAGTAAACTGTAAAACGTCAATGATGTTTTTAGGATTATTTCACTGTGGTTACAGCTTAGTTACTGTGAAATTAACAGCTCTGCTGCTGTCCCTCGAGGAGACAGCGGTAAGTATTCGGATATACAACACTAAAATCTGGAGTTTGATTTCCCTCAATGGACACACAGCTCTGCTGACAGTGTTTTCACGATTAAAGGCCCGGTATGACCAGGTGGTTAAGGCGTTCGACTTGTAATCTGAGGGTTGCAAATCCCCGTTGCAGCAAAAATGCTCACCCTTTCAGCCGTTGAAGCGTTATAATGTGATGGTCAATCCCACTATTCGTTGGTAAAAAGAGTAGCCCAAGAGTTGGCGGTGGGTGGTGATGACGAACTGCCTTCCCTCTAATCTCACACTGCTAAATTAAGGATGGCTAGCACAGATAGACCTCGTGTAGATTTGCGCGATATTCAAAAACAAACAAACAAACAAACAATATTTTGAATATCTAGATTCGATCTTGTATTAAGCATTTAATGTAAAACATTTTAAAAACTTTATCACAATTGGCTAAAATCAATTGAATTAGGCAATCACTCTTATCTTTTAAAAAACAAGCTAAAAATTTCAAACCTAAAATGAGAATAGAATATAACTACCATTAATAAATTCCAGACAGGGTAAATAGAAGAATCGTCAAAAAGATTGCTAATAGCAAAGTTGATTAAATAATTAACCTCTTCAGCTATATGTTCAATTAACTTAATTAAATTTAAATTTCCTCATCTAAAAGCTCAACTATCTTTTCAGGATATCCGTACAAATCAATTAGCATTATAAATATAAAATCCAACAAGTTAAAATACGAATTCAACTGTCTAAAATTAAGTCTCATTATTTGTGAAAAGCAGAAGTTGTTGAAAAAAAGAAATTGATTAGCTGAATTTAATTTCTTCTTGCATCCAACTATAGGTTTAACTTTTATAATTAAATATTTGCTGTTATGACTACTAGTAAACAGAAAACTCTAACATTTTATTTTAATTGGTATGGGCTGCCTTCCAGTGGCACATCGGTAAGTCTGTAGACTGTAGACATACAACGATAGAAACCAGTTTTCGATACAGATAGCCCATTGGTTAGTTTTGTGCTTAACTTTAAACAAACACAAAAACACGTTAACTCATCTGCAATAAAACATGTAAACCAAAGGGGAATTTGTGGCTAAATATTTAGAATTTTAAGAACATTTCACATACAGTTTGGTGCAATTTTTATACACAAAGCCTTAACTCACGTTCAACACATGCTTCTCCACATTCCAAATATTTTTAGACTAAATATATTTTATATTATTTGTATAGTTTCTTTTTACATAATAATTTACAATTGTAAATAGTATACGTCAAGCGTTTTATTCATTTTCTGAACAAAATTTCCACATAATATTGTAAACTTAAATGGTTATTTTTATGAATCCCTGTCCAAAGTATTCAAACGCGAGCATCCAATGAAATATGACTGAATATTATTTATTTATATTTGTTTTCAACTTTCAGTAAACTCGTTATATATTCTGGAGTGGAAACATGTTCAAAATTCTGTGGTTATATGTTCATCTTTGGTGGATTTATGGTAGGGTCTGATCAATGTCTTTATTCACAAAGGCAATTTGAACGATTTGCTGTTAATAGTTGTTGATGTTTACCTACATTCTTTATAGCTTCTTTATAATTTGTTTTTGCTTGTAATTAAGCCTAAAGCTATACTATGCTACATTGAAGTTGTACAATGCCAACCATTATAAAAAACCTTCAGACTTATGGCTGAGCTGCTGGAGGGCTAATAATACTATGTTTGAAGTTGTATTTAATTTTGAGTATTGTTTAGTGACGCAATTTGGAGCACGTGTATCCTCTGTGCGCGTAGCGTATTCGTTTCTCGATCTAATGTCCAGACATGTGATATAAGAATAAAGCATACTATTATAATCTAAGTTCTCGCACACAGAAAGTAAGAAAAAACGTGAAACAAAACTTGGCTTGAACAGGTATGCAGTGTGGTGTATTAAATGTTTTTTTTTACAGTACATTAATAAATAACGATGAAAATATCATATTTGTATAACTCCATTGCATTATTGCTGCGGTTCATTATTTCTGTTTACGATCGAATCAATGAGAAAGACTAACAACAAACCTTCTAAACAAATTTTTGACCACCTGACGACTGATTGAATACTAAAAAATAGGTGTGAAGCAGCGTGTTAAATAACAAACCGTATTGATTTTTATGTTTCTATCTTTTATTTTCCATTTTATGAAATTATTTCAGTGTATTTACAAAAAATATCGAAAACTATCCGCAAACCTTATCCTCAGTCTGCTTATCGGTAATCAGGTTTAGGAAACCTGGGAGGGTCAGGTACAATCTTAACCTCTTCCTCCCGCATCTATGGTGTTATTAATAATTTTACGTTTTAAGCAACTGCTAAATGTTGAATGCAACATAAGAAAAGGTTTTCACAACTGTTTATTGATATGAATTTAAAACTTCTATCAGGGCCATTTTCATTTATGTACAAACGTTCATCAATTACACTGGGACACAGTCGATACATAAATAGTCCATATATTCCAACGTTATTCATGTTGGTGGCTTATTTTTATGTGTATTTACATAAACACTCTTTTAATACACTATTTTATAAAAAAATGATGAATTACGTAGGTCTAGCAATAGGCGGCACATTACTAAACTTATAGTACACATTTAAGGGTGAACAGTACTCAAGCTCATTTTAATCATGCATGATACAGATATCTAATGCTCGCAACATTTCGTTTTTCTTAAAGTACGTGAATGATCTGCTAAAAAGTCTATCATTGAGTGTTTGTATGTTTGCACATTTATGCAGAAATTTAGTTTATTGATAGGGCAAGATTTTTATACAATAGTAAAAATTGAATTTTATTGTTTTTTATAGTTTAATTTTAATTATCTTGAATGTGGCATTGATCGAGATTGGACAAACGTATTCTATTGTCAATCGTATGTATTGTTGCATATTTTTTTTAATATATTAGTTGGTGTTGTTACTGTATTATTTCCTGATTTCTAATATGATTTATTCTTTGCCAGATTTTGTTTGAGATTTCATTTATATGATTTTGCCAAGTTCATTTTATATCGCAAGAAGACCAAGAAATGTTGCTAATATAGCTGTTTGAGGAATTATTCCGTTAAGATATAGCTTGGGGTTCATTTTAATTAGTTTCTTAGGTTTTGCCAGTACTGAAATATGTTTTTACTATATTAATTTTTATTCGTTTCTTGTACTTTTGTATTCAAAGATATTACTTCACGAGGGCTGTAAATTCACGGCCGCTGTTGTTGGCGTTTCGGAACTCTTCCAGATAGCTAAATCATTTGCAAATTCTGGAGTAAACCAGGTATTTTGGTCGTTTAACGACATGTCGCTTAAATACATCGGCTAACTACTAACACGTTTAGTTTGTTTTGAATTTCACGCAAAGCTACACTAGGAATATCAGCGTCCCAAATTTAAAGGAGAAGAATTTTTTTTTTGGTGGAGTGAGATTCGAATCCGCAACTTGCAGATTAAAAGTCAAGTACCCTAACAACCTGGCCATGCCTTTCTTCTCATGAAAATGGCGATGACGTATTCCACATGAACAATAACACTATACTCAAGTATTTAAACCTCAACAGTATTAACATTGATTCAATATCCTTCACACATTGCTCGGTTTTTGTGTGCTCACTTTGTTTCAGTGGTTTGAAAAACAAGAGAATTTGTTGTTTTTGTTGTTGTTTTGAATTAAGCACAAAGCTACACAATGGGCTATCTGTGCTCTGCCCACCACGGGTATCGAAACCCGGATTTTAGCGTGTAAGTCCGCAGACATACCGCTGAGCCACTGGGGGCCAAACAAGAGAAAGAGAGAAAGAACTATGATCGTACTTTTCGCAACAAATTGTTGATCTCTGACGTCATAAAGTTAGTTTTAAAATCTAAAACAGAACTTTACTAACGACGTACAAGCCAGCTCAACAACAACAGCAAAATCAATCTTTCTGTTAATATCGTTTAAGTTATTGTTAAGCCCTAAGCTATAAAATAAGCTATACGCGCTCTGCCCACAGCGGGTATCAAAGCCAGTCTTTTGGTGTGCAAGAGCTTCAACTATTACTATTCAATTCCCCAGTAGCACAGCAATATCTTTGTTAACTTATATTGCTAGAAACCGGGTTTCGCTACCATTGGTTAGCAGAGCACACACAACCCATTGTGTAGCTTTGTGCTTAATTTAACAAACAAAACTTAGTGCTGAACCACGAACGGCCATTTCGATATTTAATTGATTTCATAAAAATATTATTATACGTGTCAGATATAATCGGATGTAAGCCAATGGTGAACCCATTTAAAGTAGCATTCCTTATCTAACAAGAAAAATCAATAAGTCGAACTAAAATGGAAGATTTAAGATACATTTAGATTCCTAATATATTTACTGTAATTGCTTGAACTGGTAGGTCATCATAAAAACCAACGATTATCCAGATAATGAATAATTAAAATTTGGAATCACTACATTTTCTGTTCTAATGATTAAAATTCACCTCACTAAGTCACTTCACAACAGTGAGTGTTAAGTGTGGTAAAACGTCTTTAAGAAGGTCTAAGTATCAAAACATATACAGACTCCTGGAGAGATAGCGGTATGTCTACGGATTCACAATGCTAAAATCCAACATTCGGTTCCCCACGATAAACTCCACAGATAGCCCACTGTGGCTTTGTTCAAAGATAAATAAATAAAGTAATAAAAATATTTATTTTATATAAAAAAATAAGTTTTGGCTCCATCTCTTGGGAAACTTAACTTTTGATTAATTATAGAGACACATGACTCTATAACTAATACCAAATATTCAAATCTGTACGCTAAAAAATCAACAGTGATATAGAAGTTTATTTTGAAAGATGATTGCCATTAATTTTAATTTGTTTCTCTACCAAATAAGCCCAAAAGAGGAAAAAAATCATCGCTAAGATATGAAGCTAGAAAGTAATCAACCAACCACATTGTACATCTTTTTGTTTTAATTGAGATAACCCTATAACTACTTTATCAATAACGTTAGTTTAAGCCTAAATCCACTCTACGTGCTTGAAAACAGTGCGAGATGTCATCTTTTAGCCATAATATCATGTAGTAATCACAAAAAATCACACTACTAATGTAAGTGGTATTACAATTACCCCTTGTAGTTAGCTTTATTACAGAAATATATTGTTTCTTTAAAAAGCTAAATTACACGGTGAAACAGGAATAATCACCAGCTAGCAATAAATGAACATTAAATCACTGTAACATGTAGAATACCAAATGCTTTGTACACTACACAACCGGTGATTTTAGGGAGTCATCAAGTATAATATATATGATTTGTTTATTTGTTTAAAATCAAGCACAAAGCTACACAATGAGCTATCTGTGCTCTGCCGATCACGAGTATCGAGACACGGGTTTTAGTGGTGTGAGTACGCAGACATATCGTTGTGCCACTGGTGGACCAATGTACATGAAGTGAAAGAGAAAAAAATCAATATATATAACATTATATTTTTGTACACATTCACAGAATACACTAACGTTCAATCAGGAGAAAATATTACAAGACAAATAATGAAGATTTTGTAAATGCAAAATGATGTAGGAATGGCAGTGCAAAAAAATTGTAAATGAGAATATAAGAACAATACGGCTGTACATAGATCATCCCTACATGACTTTCAATTTTAAAATTTAATTTAAAACCGTAAAATATATAATTGACTTTAATAATTAATGCAACTGGCAAATATATATTCCTATCTACCAAGTTATCTAACTTATTCAGGTTGTTTGTCATTATATCATGGTCATGTCAAGTTAGGCACTACTGTAGTTTAACTAAGGCATATTACAATGAAAACCAAGTTGAGTCAACACATATTTCGATTATTAAAGACTCTCGCCATGAAGTTGGTTAAATTGACTGACTTCATAACCATTTTGAAGTAGTGCATTTCGAGATCTACCATGGCTAGGTGCGTTAAGGCTTTCAACTCGTAATGTGAGGGTTACAGGTTCGAATCCCCGTCGCACCAAATATGCTTTTAGCCGTGGGGTGTTATAATGTAACGGTCAATCCCACTATTCGTTGGTAAAAGAGTATCTCAAATTAGGGACGGTAGCGCAGACGGTAGCTTTACTAGTGCAGCATTAAACTTTAATTTAGAAAGTAATGTGGGTACAGTTTATCCATAGCTGTGCCTTCACTATATTATTGTATGCATTCGTTTTTGGTAATGCCTTCCCTACATAATTTTCTTTTTTTAAAGTGTTTCTATAACCCATTTTGTGACATTTTATACTTACAAGTCAAAAGCTTGTTAAATTTCACATCAGAAATGACACGCATTTAAAAAATCTGGAATGGTATTCATGAAGCTCAATAACAAAAATAAACGTTTGATAAACAGTTAAATCTGAATGTATTACTATCCTGAGGAATTGGAAATGTACAACATATTTCGCTTCTGTATTTCATGCCACTGAAATAACAGCTTAGCTTTAATGACTATCAGTAACAAAGAACTTAATAAAAAAAAATACAACAATTAGCCAATACTGGTATGAAAGAGTGGGCAGGGTATATTAATATATCTAATCTAGGATGTATATAAATGTTATTTTAGTCTTTTAACTATGGCTACATTCTTAGATAATAGAATTAAATCGCGAAATGAATGGTAAAACGGATAAGCCGTTTCACTACAAGGAATTTATACAACAGACGCAAAAAATTGTTTCTAAACAACAGCAGTTTTATCTTTTTCTGTAATAAACAGCGGAAAGAACAGAAAGGGGACAGTGTAAGCCCCATTACAAGAAAACCACAGAACTTTAAATCGACAAATAGAGTCTCAAGACCAAGTCTCACAATTACCATCATCGAATTGTAAAAAGAA
This sequence comes from Carcinoscorpius rotundicauda, assembly GCA_011833715.1. Lineage (NCBI taxonomy): Eukaryota > Metazoa > Arthropoda > Merostomata > Xiphosura > Limulidae > Carcinoscorpius > Carcinoscorpius rotundicauda. Next base: position 37,367,875 of record CM022395.1, on the reverse strand, counting down.
AAATAATGTATTTTCTACTACGAAAAATTCCTGAATATGGTTATTTTATTAGTAAAAAATGTATTTATAGCATTCTGTTATTCTTCGGTTGTATTTGTAAAATGTACCATTTAACGAATTTAAGTGCGTTATATTTGTGAACTTATTAGTGAAAATGACAAACAACAGTTTCTTTTTTTTAAGGAGAAAAAGAGAAAAAAACAGTTCTTGAGAAAAATGTTGAGATTTTTACTTCCTGTACTAGGCTTAACAACAAACAGTACAACACGGCATTCTTCACGATTAAGATATATTTCTGTTTAAGTAATATAGAATACAATAAATAAAGTTATTTTGGAATATATGTTTGTCTGCTACGTTGTCCCCAAACACCTTCCCCAGTTCTGGAGTTAGCAGGATCAATCTTGGCAGGTGGATTCTGGCGTGTTTTTATCTATATGGCGTAGCTAGTACCGCCTACCAAAAGGATCTAAAAAGTATTACCGTTGTTTTATATGGGTCTTAAGATATGCATTCAGGGACGCTGAACTCAAACTTGACATCGCATTTTGCGTGCCTCGCCCCATCGGATTGAAGAGGGCGCCATATCTGAAAATTTGGTTCATACCCCTACTCACAATTTAGAGGGACCAAACACAAAACAAGTGCTCGTGTAACATGAACGGTTGTCTCAAAGGCGTTTTTCGGTTCCCCTTACAAAGAGAGCTCAAACGCGCATGAACGTCAGCCAATAATGATAGGGGTATAGGAGGAGGTTAAGCTGTTTAAAGCTGTATTCTTAATTCAACTCACAAGTCCAAACGTGGCACAAGTGTTCAAGTACTACGATCGGGTATCCTAACGAGTTCATATTCTAGCACAACCCACCAGTTGGGTTGATTATAGAAGTATCTGGGGCTTGATCATAGGTTGGGACCTCCGAAGATTATTAGGGTATTTTTGAACCTGGCAGCAAAACGCACGTATTTTATGCTTACACAAGGAACGAAGAGAAGACTTTTCTAAGTTTTACAGAAAGTTTTTTATTCTTTCGACACAGATATGTCATAAAATAAGCGTAGATAAATTGAATACCAGCTTTATATTTGCTTCGATAATACTTTCAAAGAAATATTAAACCCTGCAAAAAAATTAGCTAAAAGCGATTTTTAATATAGTAATAATAAAAGTCCGTCCAAATATACAAGTGTCTACGTAGAACTTACAATCTATGTTCCATGTTATTCACTGGATTTTTTTGTTACCCGTATCTCAGGTCGACTGCTATGGGTATTAACACTTTTAGTTGTTTCTGAAGATGACCTAAGAAGGTCAAAACGTTGTTTCTGCTTTATTACTAGAAGTGTTAATACTCAAAACCAACCGTTCAGAGATACATTTTTACTTCAAGTGGGTTTCTCACAATTACGAATTGTTTGTTACCTGTTCCATAATCTTCAACTGGCTACTCTTCATAGTTACGTTCCATTTACACTAATTATCGAAATCACTAACGTATATAATAAGTACTCATTCTAACTGAGGAACTCGAAGTTGCTCTTGTTGTTCTTTGTTATTAATCACAAAGCTACACAAAGCGCTATCTGTGTTCTGCCTACCGCGGGTCTCGAAACCCGGTTTCTAGCAGACACGCCAGTGTTTCACTGAAGGTTTGAGCACCGTGTATACAACATTGCACAACAGCAGCTGCTGAAATTAATTAATGGTTATCAGCACAGCTTGATACTTTGTTTTGGTTTTGGTTTTTTTAATTTCGTGCAAAGCTACACGAGAGCTATCTGCACTAGCCGTCCCTAATTTAGAAATTTAAAACTAGAGGGAAGGCAGATAGTCATCAACATCCACCGCCAACTGTTGGGCTACTCTTTTACCGACGAATAGTGGTATTGATAGTGACATTATAACGCTCCCATGGCTAAAAGAGCGACATGTTTGGTGTGATGGGGGATACGAACCCCGTGTCCTAAGATTGCGAGTCAAGCGCCCTAACCACCTGATATGTTTGTAAAGTATCAATAATGGCTGTAATGTACTTATACTACAGATTTCTCAATAAGAATGTTCTTGTTGTTATTGTTTTTGTCCTGTGTCAATAGGATAGGGACGTGCTGGATTTTTTTATTAGTTTTTTATGATAACTTATGATTTCCAAGTAAAATCTTACATCTAAACAGCCTACTTGCTCAGACATAGACAGACAGACAAATATGGGAAAACTCATGTTGTTGTTATTCCTTTTCGCTTTCTCAACGTTCTCATCGCTCAAGAATTGACCCAAAATAGGAGCACTCTAGTTATATTCTGTAGAATTGACGTGGCATCTTAATTGATTTTACTTATGCTCACAAAGCTTGAAACTAAACACAAAGCTACACAATGGGTTATCCGTGCTTTGCCCACAACTGGTATCAAAACCTGGCTTCTATCATGTAAGTCCAAAGTTCAATTACACTACCAGGAGGAAGAGGTTAAGAGTGCACATGACTCTCCTGGGTCCACACAAAGGACCTAAATCCCAATAAAACAGTCAACATATACAAATAGTTTAATCATTTGGCAAGTAAAATAAACATTTTCAGTCAACATAGATAAATATTTTCATAATTTGGCACCTAAAATACACATTACCAGTCAACATAAATAAATATTTTTATCATTTAGCACGTAAAATACACATTTTCAGTCAACATACATACACAGATACTTTTATCATTTGCGAACATGAACCGTTTTTACAACATAATGCATATTCACGTTACCAGAATAAACTGGTTTTAAACGTTGTCTAGCAATATAACTAATATTACCCTGCACAGTATTCATTACAGTTGCTTGTTACTTGTTTACTTGAAGTTAAGAACAGAGCTAAACGATGGACAACCTGTGCTCTGCCCACCAAGGATATCGAAAATTAGATACTAGCGTCGTAAGTCCGCAGATATACCGCTTTGCCACCAGGGAACACGTAAATTATATAAACTATAAAACAGAATACAAAACTTTCATAAGTAAAAAAACACTATTAAGAGGTTGCAAAATCACCATTACAAACAACATATGAAAATTGTGGCTTCATAAGTCGTGTCCCCCGCTAGTACAGCGGTAAGTCTACGAATTTACAATATTAAAATCGCGGTTCGATTTCATCGATGGGCTCAGCAAATAGTCCGATGTGGCATTGATATAAAAAAAAAAGATAAAAAAACAAATAGATCGTAACATATCTTTAAGAAAGAATAATATGGAAAATACGTATTTTTTGTTGTTGTTATAGCTTATTCCTTGGTCCGGCGCGGGCAGGTCGTTAAGGCGATCGAATCGTAATCTGAGGGTATGGGATTCGAATCTTCGTCTCGCCAACCATGCTCGCCCTTTCAGCCGTGGTGATGACTAGCTGCCTTTCCTCCAGTCTTACACAGCTAAGTTAGGGATGGCTAGGGCAGATAGACCTGATGTAGCTTTGCGCAAAATTCATAAACAAACAAACTCATCCCTTTAAGTGCGCCTTATTTGGACAATGATTTATAGCCAACGGGAAAATTACCTCGATCCACTTTTTTTTCTTTTTTTTTTCAATTTCTCGATGAGTAAACTTTGTCGTTCACTTTCGCTAAGCATTAACGTTCCATCAAAAATATCTCAACTCTTTCAGTCTCTTTTTTTTATCTAAGCAGCGAAACTTACGCAAAAAAATTCAGTTTTTTTTTACTGAATTCATAGAAATATTTATTTTCGCATTCTAAGATGGTTTGTTTTGAATTTCGCACAAAGCTCCTCGAGAGCTTTCTGTGCTATCCGTCCCTAATGTAGCAGTGTAAGACTAGAGGGAAGGCAGCTAGTCATCACCACCCACCGCCAACTCTTGGACTACTCTTTTACCAACGAATAGTGGGATTGACCGTCCCACGGCTGGGAGGGCGAGCATGTTTGACGTGACGTGAATACGAATCCGCGACCCTCAAATTACGAGTCACACGCCTTAACACGCTTGGTCATGCCGGGCTATTATTCTTGTTGTTGTTGTTTTGAATTAAGCACAAAGCTACACAATGGGCTATCTGTGCTCTGCCCACCACGGGTATCGAAACCCGGATTTTAGCGTGTAAGTCCGCAGACATACCGCTGAGCCACTGGGGGGCCAGGCCATCATTCTATGATGGTGGTAGTAAAAATGATAATAACTTATATTTAAAGTTTCAGTTTTATAATTTTTATTTAAAATATAGAAAATATTCAATGTAAACTTACAATATGTGAATAATCTGTTAAACAATACATCTTTTTCCACATAAAAAAGAGTCAACTGAAACTAGGAATTTTAAATCACTAATATATTGAATTCGAAATGACTCGAACGTATTTCTGGTTTTAAAAAAAACTCATAATTAAATATGCTACTTTTATCATTCATTCATAGCAATTACTGAGGCTTGCTGTTAATTCTCACCTTTAAATTAGGAAAAGAACACGTTATTTCACAACATGCTTAAAACCTTGGAATTCAACCTCTTTATTAAACATTAACCATAACAGATTCTGATAACTGTAAAATAAGTATTCGATAATTTTAAATACATGTGCGTGTTTTATACTTGTATATAAAAAAGCATCATCGAGAGAAAACTAGCAATGAATAGTGAACGTAATATTGTTTTTGTACTGTTTACTTAACTTGTAAAATATTTAGTACTTCTTACAAGGTATGACACAGCAGAAGCAAAAGGTTTCAATTAGATATTAATCATCATATACGAAGCTTGAAATATATTTTCAAAATAATCTACAATGAAACACTGTAATATAGATACTTTGTGAAACTCAGTGCGCTCTCAAATGATTTGTGTGATTTTCATACTTAAAAAACTACAAGAGTGAAAATAAATAAATAGAAAGTAGGAATCAGAGCACCAAAAACTAAGAAAATAGGGTAGAAATGGGCGGGAGATAACATTAAAACACTTGTTAATTTTGTAATCTGAAAGTGGGTGTGGCCATCGTCTCCTTTTTTCGAACTTGATAACTCTTCAAGCTAAATCAAAGGTGTATATAGTTGAATTTATCTGTTATAAAGTTTGTTTAAGCAGCCAAGTACAGATACATGTATGTAATCCAACTACGTTATCCTAACTAAATCCATAACATCATACGGGGTGTTTGATGTCAGAAGTGAGACAGAATGTTCTATAATTATACTTTGCCTATGAAAGGCATTATAGAGCTATGTGACTGTTAAGGGCTTAACTACTGATAAAACTCAATTCACGTCTATAATTGGATAAAAGTTTAATTTAAACACAAAGTAGGAACGGGTAAAACGATTACCACACCCACTCTCTGATTGCACCTGTCCAAAGCCATTGAGTGTTGTGATGTCATCTCGCATATTTCTACATTGTTTCCTTACTTTTCGGTGCTCCCTTTCATACTCCTTAAATTCTAATTTAATTTTTATACCTCTCTAATAGCTTTATCTTTTGTTGTAAATCTCTCGCGTGACTGTGCTCTAGTCCTATCCTTCTCGTAAACTTTCTTGTTATTAAATCTTGAGAGTCACTGGACTCTAGATGTCCTTAGAACGGGGATTCTTAACCAATGGTCTATAGAACCCGTAGAGGTTCATGAAAAGACTTCAAGGAAAACCGTGAACCAGGAGTAAAACAGACGTTTCCTTCATTATTTCGCAAGGGAGAGTGTCCATAGCTTTTGTATTAAATTCTCAAAGGGATCCGTGACTCAAAAAAGTTAAGAAACACTGTCCTAGGGCTATCTCTAGACGTTTCCTGGCTTTTTCTTGTATCTTTCCTATAGTTTTTCCTATCATCTAACTAGGGTGAAAGCTGAATTAATGGCTAAAGCATTCGCATATTAAGAATTATTATTTCTAATATTTTACCTGATCTTGTCTTCTTGTTTCTTTGAAAGACATATTTTAAAAATTGCGCTGTTCCAAGTATAATCTTACCTGTCAATAGATCACACTAAGTTTGAAAACAGTGCAAATGTAGATAATACAACTTAACGTTCTTTTTTTCTTTTAAGTCCAGAGTACTTGAGTAAAATAGTGTCAGACTTCAACAGTGGTGACGTTTGTCCTCATGCAGAAAAATTTTATGATATAATTGTTTTCTCCAACAAAGAACCCTCAAGTCAAATGTATAGAACTGAAAACTTTACTCTCAAAGGTTAGACACCTAAATTGACACCTGGATATAAAAAAGCTATGTTGTGCACATTTTTGTATTTAACCGATGCAACTACAGGCTGATCACGTACACAATGCGCATAAGCATTCGTGCACTCGCACATAATATGAAGACGGATTCTTACATGACAATTTACAGATCGTGCTCGTAATCATAGAATATCGTGGCTACTACTGTATTATTAGACCAGTAAAAGCGTCGCAAATGATTCTTGTTATTGTCAAAGTTTTAAGTAAAATTAAGAAAAACGCTTTTAGCTAAGGTAGCCTAATTCAATTATGAACATTTAGATTTGCATAAAGGTGAAAGCATAAAGGAGCTATGGTGTTCAAAACAATGTTAATCAGTCGGTCAAATAAACAAACTTGTGGGTTTTTTGGGTTTTTTTCTGTAGTGATTTTTTAAAATGTTTTTGTGGCCTATTACCCTGCAGTTGGTTTGTTTACTATTCAACAGTGTATATAAAGTGCTCCTAAAGTTTTATTTACGTGCTGTTTACAGTGCGTTTGAGATTTGAAATTATAATGTACATATTATACATCCGACCCATTCCTAATATTAAAAAAATTCAAAATATAAAAGAACTGTGAATAACATCCCTTAATTCTTCCTTCTTATAACAGTATTTATAATATATTATTAGTGTTTTCTTGCTATATTTTTAAAAGGAAATTTATTTACAACAACACTATTTTTTATCCATTTTTCACTCAAAATAATGTTATTTTCTAACTATATTTTATTTTTAAATTATATTTATTTGGCCTAAAGCTCAGATGGATTTTAGCAAACAGTCGTAATAATGATATGTTGCAGTGACATGTTCAGAATTCTTAATAGCAAAATATTTGTTCGAATCTTTTAGTTTTCAAGATATACGCTAAGATAGTATGTTAGTATAGATTGTTCAGCCTACAAATGAATAAAGGATATTATATAGTATTTATTATACTATATTAAGGAAAGTAATTAGTAAAGAAAATCCTTTGTTATTGCAGTATCTCTGTAAAAAGCCAAAATAAATCACGTGCCCCCCGCTACTACAGCGGTATATCTCCGGATTTACAACGCTAAAATCAGGGGTTCGATTCACCTCGGTGGGGTGAACAGATAGCCCTTTGTGGCTTTGCTATGCGAAAAATACACACAAATCACATGCACAAATGATAATGTTCAAGCACAAGTTTGTTAATTTATAAAAATATTGTAACTCTGCCATTTGAAGAAAAAATAACTGAATTTGTTCTTCACAAAGAAAATATTAATGATGATGTACAACTAAGAAATAATTTAAATTATGATTTGATACTTAATCATAGAATTAACTAATACAAAGGCCAATAATTGTGTACAACAGGAAAGACAAAATTAATTGTTTGTTTGCTTTTGTAATTTCGCACAAGGCTACTCGAGGGCTATCTGTGCTAGCCGTCCCTAATTTAGCAGTGTAAGACTAGAGGGAAGGTAGCTAGTCATCACCACCCACCGCCAAGTCTTGGGCTACTCTTTTACCAACGAATAGTAGGATTGACCGTCACATTATAACGCCTCCTTGATAAAGAGTGGCTAAAATCTTATTATTTGAAGAATTGGTCTTTCTTTTGGCAAGCATTTTCTAGCATCTGCAAACTAAGAAAAGCAACATACTGCCAGTTTGAATAAATATTTGCCATTTAACTGATTGAATCCTAGCACCCTTTAGTGCATACTTTATCATCTGTGATAAGTGCTCAATGCCCTCAATTTTGACTTTGTAGTACTTGTGACGCAGTGTGTAATAATTGTGATGCAAAGTAGAAAGTAGTTCAACAATAAATATCGCATCCTTTCTAAAGACACTTACATCACCAAATGGTGCTGTAATTTTCAAAGTGTTATAAGTGAGACCAAAAGTCACTTTTTTGGTTACCTTTCATGAATGTTATCAAAAAGTGTCACAATTCCTCAAGCTCTAATCAATAACCATATGATAGAGCAAATTATGTAATCCAAGTTTGGCGTTTTTTGCGTCATTAAGTGTGATTTTAAATTGTTCTTTTGTTCCTTGGCCAAGCGCGTAAGACGCGCGCGGGTTCGCGCCCGCGTCGCGCCAAACATGCTCGCCCTCCCAGCCGTGGGAGCGTTATAATGTTACGGTCAATCCCACTTTTCGTTGGTAAAAGAGTAGCCCAAGAGTTGGCGGTGGGTAGTGATGACTAACTGCCTTCCCTCTAGTCTTACACTGCTAAATTAGGGACGGCTAGCACAGATAGCCCTCGAGTAGCTTTGTGCGAAATTTCAAAAGAAACAAACAAAATCTTTTGTTCCTGTTGTTTTTTTTGGATTACTTCAATTCCAGTTCACTGTTTAGTTGTCTTAACAGATCTTACCGAACAAACAATTATGGACTTCTGTGACAAATTTACTAATATATATCTATTTTAATGTCAATGTTTGTGCAAGTTAAGTGTATATTTAGAAAGGTATAAGAACTTATACTGGTAAATATGTACTGCGAAATTCCCGCTTATTCTCTAAAGTTGTAGAATATTCTCAAAGGTAAAAATCAACAACATGTATGTAAATGTCATTATGACGTCAGTATTGTTGTGTAAGCTGAAATTTCTAGAATCTCGCTTCACGCCTATAAAATGTAACTATCCTGAGGCGCCTATATTGTTGGTTTGCTACAGAAGTCATAACTATGATTAACGCTTATTAATCGGGAATTTCAAACATTGATCAGGAACATTTTTCGATTTAGAACATTATAAACTGTTGAACTTCAGTGGATTAACATCTGGCGTTAGTATAATTACAAAGGCATTATATATCTCTAACTGTGTAAAACTCACGTGTTGTCAGTGAAGAGGCTAGTGAGCTTCTCGTTAGGCGAATTGTATCAATATCGATTCGAGATTAATTCACTCAATAGGGTATAAAGAAAATTCCGGATCAGATAGAAGACTCTATATAGTTTGTAAAACTTTTAAAAATAAATTATTATCTGTGATAACTGTTATTATAAATTGTGTTGTTGTTTGTATATGAAATATATTTGTATTAAAAACGAAAACTATATGTATCTAAAATATTGGATCCCCAATTTCTGTATAATTTAGTGGAATATAGTAAACAATCAGTAGTAATAATAGTAATAGGCGATTCTAATAGAAAACGTAAAAGATTTGCCTGTAATGCAACAACACCAAATGAAATAAGTTTCTTAAGCATTTTAAGCGATTTTTTTCTGTGTGTTATCAAACAACAACATCCATACCAGTACCAGTAACGGATATCACACAAATGATATACTGGATCTCTGTGTTAGTACAACATAACTAGTAAATGAATGTTCAAACTTTTATGTTGAAAATTATATAAATAGTGATCACCTACCAATAACTTTTGTCTTCAGTCTCGCACCTCATCATAAACAACGAATAATAAAATCTAGCCCAGCATGGCCAGGTGGTTAAGTCACTTGACTCGTAATCTGAGAGTCGCGGGTTCGATTTCCCGTCACAGCAAATATCCCTTTCAGCCATAGGGGGCGTTATAATGTAACGGTCAATCCAACTTCGTTGGTAAAGGAGTAACCCAAGAGTTGGCGGTTGGTAGTGATGACTAGCTGCCTTCCCTCTTGTCTTACACTGCGAAATTAGGGATGGCTAGCATATATAGCCTTCGTGTAGCTTTGCTCAAAATTGAAATCAAACAATAAAACCTAACTTTGATTATCAGCAAGCTAATTTATCTAAATACACAAATAAATTAGATAAATTACTCCAAAATTTAGCAATTGAGATTAAAAAATCAGATATTGATTCATCCTATCAAACAATCTCTTTGTGTTTGATAAATGATGCTGAAGAAACAATATCAAAATAATGGTTAATACAATTCTTACACAAAATGCATGCTATTTGCACGTATTAAAATAAGTAATCCAAATATTTAAAAATATATATCTTTATAAGAAATAAAATTAGAAATTAAACAGTTAGCACAAGATAACTGGGACGGTTACTGTTCCAAGCTAAATGAATATACTGACTCTGAGAAAGTGGGAACACATTTGAAACAACAACCAAAAGGATCACAGATATTTGACATTACACCACAATAGCAAGAGAGCCTATACATATCAATAAAAAGCATAAGCGTTTAAAGACCAATTAAACCATTAATAACCAAGCATGTACAATAAACTAAATTATTATGTACATAGACATCAAGACATACACACACCAAAATTTTCGCTATTACGATAATCTTCCAAAATAATATCACCGTCCAGCATAAAACATCATAGACACAATAACTACACCTGAGGTTAAACTATCCGTAAAACACACGAAACAAAGCTTCAGAAAAAGATCAGATTCAAAGATTGTTTAATCACTTAACAGCTTTATTTAATCTATCCCTACATGCGGAATACAGTCCTGCCTCTTGAAATCAAACAAATGTGTATATGTTCTTGAAAAAATGAACCGGAAAACTACAGACCGATTTGTTCAACTAGATGTTAAAGCAAATTTTTAGAGTAACTAAATAGCAACAGGATTTCCACCTTTATAGAGTTCAAAACAATTCAGAAAATTTCGGCAAACGACTGATTATTTAGTTAGGCTTACTGAAAACCATATTATACAGCCAAAGGAAATGTACTGTCGCTTGTTTTCTCGATATCGAGAAGACCTTTGAGCTGTACAACATAATAGATTAATATTCAAATTAAAAGAAATCGGATTACCTACAGGCGTTATGCGCTAGTTATCCAACTTTCTTGACGATATAAACTGTAGCGTAAATGTTGAGGGCACCAAATCCAGAAGTGAATGTTCCTAAACAAGGGATTGTTAATCCTATCCCGTATATCATGTATGTAAGCAACATACCATTAAACATTTTTTTTTATATGCAAAAACGGCTCGTTTGGGTATTTTAAATATTTTCTGAACCCAAACGAGCCGCTTTTGCATATAAAATTCTCAACAAGTGGGTTTCTCGACATCACTGATTATACTATTAAACAATATTAATCATATATCAATTTCACAATTTACTGACGATGTGGCCATCTGAAATTCAAACACGCCCTCAATAGCAACAAACAACTTACATCCAGTTTGAAATCAAATTGTTGAGTACTTTCAGAAATACAGAATCAAAATGAATATATCAAAAACAATATTAATATTGTTCGTAAAATCACTTACATTACGTATAAACACTCTTAAATTATTGTTCAGCGGAGGTCTTCATAATACCAATACATCAGCAAAATTTTAGACCTTACGTAAGATTCAAAATTAACTTGAAGAAAACATGGATTTGAAAGTACGATGTAGGCCTAGCATGGCCGAGCGCGTTAAGGCGTGCGCTCGTAATCCGAGGGTCGCGGGTTCGCGCCCGCGTCGCGCTAAACATGCTCGCCCTCCCAGCCGTGGGGGTGTATAATGTGACGGTCAATCCCACTATTCGTTGGTAAAAGAGTAGCCCAAGAGTTGGCGGTGGGTGGTGATGACTAGCTGCCTTCCCTCTAGTCTTACATTGCAAAATTAGGGATGGCTAGCACAGATAGCCCTCGAGTAGCTTTGTGCGAAATTCCAAAACCAAACCTTTGAAAGTACGAAAACTAAAAGGTGACAATGAGTATACTATCTGAAAAAAATAACAGAAAAAAACACAGGAACAGCTGCAGAAAGTATTATTAAATTTATAAATATATCAGACCGGTAATAAAACATGCATGCCCAGCGTGGTTAAATGTTCCAATAACAAATCTTAAGAAATTGCAAAAATATAAAATTTAATGTTCACCACAGGTTTTAGAATACCAATACCACAAACTCGACATTTCTGCATAATTATGGAAACATGTCTTCACTAAAAGGCAAATTAAGAGATTGGTCGTTCCTCTTGTTTAATAAAAATCCATACATGAAATTTCTACGCTGGAAATAAAACCAATTGTACTAGATACTAAAATTATTTTACCAAGTGTTATGTATCATTATGGTATTTAAAAAGGGTATTTTATGTATAAATACGTGCTAGCAAGTATATCTTCTCAGCAAGTGTAATTTGATTTGGGAACTGTCTGTGATCTTACACGACCAAATGAAGCGAAATACAACTTAACGAACTGTTTGCGAGTGTTTGTGACCAAATAAATCAAATACTTTAAAATTCCTCTAAATGCAACTAGCATAACATTCAAGGATACGGCCATAAAACCCCAGTACCGAATGTCGATCTTCAACTGCAGTTTTTCTTTCACTGGCAAATGGTAGAAACGGTAATTATTCAGTCTAGGCAAATTAAGAGATTGGTCGTTCCTCTTGTTTAATAAAAATCCATACATGAAATTTCTACGCTGGAAATAAAACCAATTGTACTAGATACTAAAATTATTTTACCAAGTGTTATGTATCATTATGGTATTTAAAAAGGGTATTTTATGTATAAATACGTGCTAGCAAGTATATCTTCTCAGCAAGTGTAATTTGATTTGGGAACTGTCTGTGATCTTACACGACCAAATGAAGCGAAATACAACTTAACGAACTGTTTGCGAGTGTTTGTGACCAAATAAATCAAATACTTTAAAATTCCTCTAAATGCAACTAGCATAACATTCAAGGATACGGCCATAAAACCCCAGTACCGAATGTCGATCTTCAACTGCAGTTTTTCTTTCACTGGCAAATGGTAGAAACGGTAATTATTCAGTCTAGGTAAACACAATAATTATTTATATATTCTGAAGCTACGTATAATATTACCTTCAACTTATTTTTTGTTTTTTTTTCTTCAACAAAATAAACTAACACAAGAAAAGAAGGAGAACACCAATCTAGATTCTTTTCCTAGCTAATGGCATACTCGAAAGATTTATAAAATATTTAAGGCGATTGTAAAGATATATTGAACTATAAACAGAGCAAATACAATCGATTTTATTTGTATATAAATATATTTTCATGGTGTAAATCATTTTCAATTGCCGTTAACAGTTTTTAAATACAATAGAAATTATTTATAAAAATTTAAACAACTAAAAGTAACAATGGTTTGTCTCAGATAATCATGTTATCCTTATTAATAGCTTTATTATATTTATTATTTTTTAAAACAACTGAAGGCACTCAAGTGGGTATGAATGAAAAATATTAAGAAATAATTTCAAATATTATGAAGTTTATCTTTTATAAAAAAAAAAGATGAAACAGAGAAAACCCGAAAAAACATTATGTTAAGTAGTTTAACGAACAATTAAGATTGGCCTGTATGGAGAGAACACTCGCAAGAAAATTAAAATACTTTAAAATGTAGGAACCCAAAGAAAACAAAAACGTAAGTTTCCTCAGGTACAGGTTTTTGTTGCTGTTGTTAGTCCAATTACAGAAAGTGGTGAATATCTTTCTATTGAAAATAATTATTTAAAGTAGCAATTGACCTTTCAACTAAAAAGATTAATGTATATATCAAAATACGGCTTTAATTTGTTTTATATGATGTTAACACAAAAACATAAATTATGAATATTCAACATAAGCATGTGCAATTAAAGCTATACCTTATAATGAAAACAACCATAAATAAATAAATATCCCGGCATGGCCACGTGGTCAAGACGCTCGACTCGTAATCTGAGAATCGCACACCAAACACGCTCGCCCTTTCAGCTGTGGAGGCATTATAATGTGACGGTCAATCCTACTATTCGCTGGTAAAAGAGTAACCCAAGAGTTGGAGGTGGGTGGTGATAACTACCTTCTCTCAAGTCTTACACTGCTAAATTAGGAACGGATAGCGCAGATAACTTTCATGTAGCTTTGCGCGAAATTCAAAAACAAACAAAATATGGATAAATGTTTGAAATTCATAAGAATGTTCCAGTCTTTATGAAAGAATATTAATTTGTAATAATAATCACGGGAAATCGTTAATATTTATTCTGATAACACATGCGAATTTGAAGGTAAAGTAAGATAGTATCCTTAATAGCGGTGTTAGTTGAAATTCTTTTAGTTATAATTAGAGTAGATTAATCTACCTTTTTACCCCTTTATATCAACTACGTTTTTGTGCACCAGCAATATCAAGTGTGGGATATGCGTATACACGATTTCATTTTATTAATCATCGGGATTTCTACGACCTAATCCTCAAACTGAAATTCATTTAGGCAGAATTAGAAAAAAAATCTATGAGAACTTGGGTATGGACAAATACATTAAAACGAAAGTGTTTGACCTCCTTAGTTCAAAACTGTAATTAGATCTAAAATACATAAAGAGATGACGGCTTTTACCTAAAAGTTTACACTTCAAAAACTCAGTCATTCAATGAGCCACCATGTCGCGGCTGAAAATAGAAAGATTTTTTTCTTTATACAAGAATAAAGTAAATTAAGTGTGTGTGTAACGTGTAGTCCATAATATAAGTATTTAATTCTTCATGAATATTTCTTCACAGTCGTCTTCCAGGAGAACTGAGAATCAAACGAAGAAGGAGAGAGTCATAAAGAAGTTATCTTCTTGGTATCACGCGCTGATAACGAAAGTGAGAGAGCTGAGCATCAGTGACGTGATGAAAAATTCATAGGCCTAACTTTAACACAAGTATATGTCACGTTTCGAAGGAGAGCGTTTTTATGAAACCAAATTACATTGTACTAACTCGTAGAGTACCAGGTGTGGCCAAGTGCTAACTTGCCCGGATGGTCCATGTTCTCGTCACTCACTTTGGAGCAGTAGAAGTGTTATAAAATTAACTGTAAAATTAATCTTATTCAGTTGCATTATCCTAAAAATTGATGGTGAGTGGTGTTTATAAGTTATCTTTTTTATGGACAATCAATTGAAACTTAGGAACAACTGGTACAGACAGACAATGTGTATTGTTGCTCAAATATTGGAAAAAGACAATTAACTGATCATTTATAGGAAGATGTACATCTATTAGGAAGTTATATACTACACAAAAACGTATATCTTCATTTAGTAGCTAGATGTCCTGCAGTGAATCATCAGTAAATTTACGTGCTTATAATGCTTAAATCCGGGGTTCGATTTCCTGCAATAAAGAGAGCACGGATATCTAACTGTGTATATTTGCGCTAAAAAGAACAAAGAACAGATTTTTTTTCTCCTGTGTAATTCTAAATACAGAGAATTAAAAAATCTTAGTTTCCATAAACGTATTTTCTAGATCTACTTAGCTTATCAAATAGCAACTAAATTATCCATTTACTTAATACGTACAAAACATATTAAGCAAAAGCTGAAAGAACGTAACTAGTAATTCGTGTGGTCGTACTATGACTAAATGGTTCATGGTTCGCGGCCGCTGTTAAATAGGTTCCTTCTGTCTAGTAAACTAGGGATAAAGCTCTTGTGTAACACTGCATAAAAACTGCAAAACAAGCAGACTAAAAGCTATTATATTTTATTCGTTATTATGTTAGTCCAACTTTCTTATTTCATAATGAAAAGGCCCAAAATGGCCAGGTGAGTTAAGGCGTTCGACTCGTAATCTGAGGGTTGCGGTTTCGAATCCAGGTCGCACCAAACGTGCTCACCCTTTCAACCGTGGGGACGTTATAATGTGACGGTCAATCCAACTTTTCGTTGGTAAAAGAGTAGTCCAAGAGTTTGCGGTGGGTGGTGATGACTAGCTGCCTTCCCTCTAGTCTTACATTGCTAAATTAGGGACGACTAGCGCAGATAGCCCTCGAATAGCTTTGCGCGAAATTCAAAAAACAAACATAATGAAAAACATTAGTATTAATAGATTCAACGCTTTAGCACTTTGTTACAGTTAATGAGGCTAAAAAAACAGGAAAATATTTGTCGTTCATTTTCATCTAATAAACTATTAAAAATAAGTAAGTAAAACTCATTTATCAAGACAAATCTTTATGTCATCGATTCCCGATACGCTGTGTTATGTCCAAAACTGAAAGGTTATTATAATATCATCTAAATTTATATTGCATAAAATCTAATAAAGGAGTTTGGAAAGTTCAATATAAGAAACAGAAGACGCATAGAAATTCAAATTGGTAAAATCGAAAGAAGAAGAGAACAAGCAGATGGAGGCAGACTTGGCTGATAGAATTGAAAAGGGAATTCGGGATGAGAGACTGCTTGAATTAGAAAAGTTAGTACACACAGTGAGAAATATAAAACAACGAACAGCCATAATCGTGAGCCTCGCAACTGGGAAGGACACTATTATTGATTATTAAATCTCTTTTGTTGTTATCCGAGCAAACTCATACCAGCGACACTTTTTACACCTTAATAAGATGGTTTGTTAAAGTGGCTGTGAAAGAAGTTCGATAGGATAGAAAAGTGTATTGATTTGCCCGATAATTCATTTAGCAATCACGAAGTGCTATAAAACCCCAAGAACAACTTGAGATTTGGAATATTAGAAATACTAAAAAATCTTTTTACATCAGTATAATAAAGCCTTTACTAAACACTGATTCAGGATTAGAGGTGAGCAACCTATGGCTACTGTTGGATGAAGCTACATGCAGCCTTTCTACCAATCAGACGAGGAATAAACAATCGATCACAACACTTCCTCCACAATCCAACGGGATACAATAAAAGACGATAGACCGAAGACATTCGATACGTCGTCCATTATATGTTTTTTTTTTCCTCAACAGGCAGTTGCTACCTAATCCAGTGTACTCATCAGATTATAAAAATTAATAATTAGTTTTTATTAAACTAGTTATTATTCGATAATGATGGATTATTTTCAGTTAAACTAGTAACAGGTCAACAGTGAAAAGGTTAGTTCCTGTTAAACTAGTGGCTGACGAATACTGAAAATATTCATTGTTTTTAAGCTAATAACTGACTAGTAGTGAGAAACTGGTTCTTGCTCACTTATAAGTGGCTGATAGTGAGAAAATTGGTTGCTGTTAAATTAGTGAATGGTCGATAATGAAAAGTTTATTTACTAAGAAAGTACTGGATGGCTAGTAGTAAAAATAGTAGTTGTATTTAAAATAATTGTTTGAAATAATTAAACTGTAGTAACAGCGTTCATAGTTTTGTGTTAATTGTTATTCATATTAAATGAATTCGATCCTATTGACAATAGAAGCAACTTGGGTTGACCTGTGGATTAATGAAAAGGTTATTTCGATGTTTATATGACAATTTACAATTACGTTTCTTTTCCATCTTGTTATTAGTATAAAGGAAAGCAAACTGTTCAATACATTCAGGCTAAAGAGAAAGCTAGATTATTTAGAGTAAAATAAATCATACGTAAAATATTTAAATATTATCGAAAGACTCGTTTGTTTTTTGTTCCAGTACAAGAATCGAACCTCGAATTTTTTTTTATAATAACCCCTCAAGGTTACTGCTGAGTCATCGTGAAACATTATAGAAAAAGAGATCTAAAAACTGTATATTTTAAAAGAGGAAAATTAAACAACTTTTTACGAGGTGATATTTAATCAGAATAGTATATGTGTCACAACCAGTTTGGACGAATGTATATTGTTCACGCACTCTGCCAATCGTAACGATAGTTTTCAAAGATGACGAGAGAAGAGCCAACTGATATTGATTACTTCATTGATCTAACCAAAACTTCGTAAAAAAATCACTTATTCTGTAGAGCTGTTTTGACCATAAAAAATATAATGATTACGCTGTTTCCTCAGAAAAGTTTCTGGTGAGTATCGATTCTTGAGTTGCATTACAAAAAATATATACCAGTGTTTTCAAAGGATAAATCCTGGAAAGCCATGGTGTACTAGGTTTAAACATCTAATCATAAAAGTAAATAATAACAAACATCTTTTCCAGTTTCACTTGGAAAATTATTCAATTTTCAATTAATTTCAGCTTCTAGTCTGTATTTCATTACGCCTCGGATAAGTATACAAATAATAGAAGTTTAACTGTTTATTATAATAAAATGCAATAATTTGGTTAGTGAGGAAATTCTCACAAACTCACCACAGTGAAAATGTTTTTTTTAAACTAGCTTTGAACGAAGACATTTAGGTTTGTGCGCCCCAGGTGGTTAAAGTACTCGACTCGTAATCTGAGAATCGCGGGTTCGAATCCCTGTAACACCAAACATACTTACCCTTTCAGCCGTGGGGGTGTTATTTGTTTGTTTGTTTTGGAGTTTCGCGCAAAGTAACACGAGGGCTAAATGAGCTAACCGTTCATAATTTAGCAGTGTAATGCAAGAAAGGCAGTTAGTTATCACCACCCACCGCCAGTTCTTGGGCTACTCTCTTACCAACGAATAGTGGGGTTGACCATTACATTATATGCCCCCACGACTGAAAGGGCGAGCATGTTTGGTGCGACGAAGATTCAAACCCGCAATCCTCAGATTACGAGTTGAACGCCTTAACCCACCTAGCCATGCCGGGCGGGGGCGTTATAACGTGACGCTCAATCGTACTATTCGTTGATAAAAGAGTAGCCTAAGATTTTTCGGTGAGTGGTGATGACTGGATGTCTTCCCTCTAGCCTTACACTGCTAAATTAGGGACAGCTAACGCAGACCTCGAATAGATCTGCGCTAAATAGAAAAACAAAAACAAAAAATAAAGTTCGTATCAACAGAGAAATTGCACTGTTTGACAGTAATGTCCCCCTCGTGTCTTAACGGTAACAAAGAGACTGAAAAAATAAAGGAACTTAATTACCTACATTAATTGGAAGTAAAAGTTTCTGCTCATTTTTTGTGATTTGGTTGTAGCCACGTGAAGTGTATCTTGCTTTTCTTTAAGCTTATCAATTTCCTCTGTCAATGTCTAAATTTTTTGCTTTTGTTTTTTTACCACGAAAAGTGACTTTCCAGAACTCATATAAATAAGATGACCATCTGTTATTCCAATTAGTACAATTTTTCAAAGGTAAGAAATATTTCTTAACGATATTCATGTTTCGATGTCGTATACTCCTTAGGTGTTGACATTAGATTGAAGAAAAATTAATACAAGAATGTAAAAACTAAAACACCTATAAAAAAGTGTGTTGTAAATTAACACAAATTATGTCGATTATAACGTGATTGTCATTACAACAAAAATTATGTTTTATAACAAATGACGCGGCATGCAAGTCTCAATTCAAAATTGTGTGTATTATAGTGCATTGGTGTGGCGTTAAAATTACCCAACATATTTTTAACCCATAGTTTCTGCATTGACTTAAACCTGAACTTATATTTTAGCCATTCAAACATCAGACTTGCGTTTCACAGAAAATAGCCTGCCTTGTTTTAAATACAATATTGTTACAGCTTTCGTTTCAAGTTAATAAAATATGTAGCTATAGCTTTTAGGCTTCTAAGGCAATGAAGAGGTTTTCAGGATTTATGCAGAATTCCAATTTGGATATACGTATTTATTAGGTTCAGTATTTTGTGAAGTATCGGAGTATTATTAGGTTAATTATGCTTTTATCTCTTTAGGGTTAGTTATTTTTCTCAATCATTGAACAAAATGATTATTTTATAGCACAAGGAATTACAATGAAGTTTCCTTTTGAAGTATCTCTTTAAGCGTCATCTTCATTTAGTTTATCTGTGTCAAATATTCTAGTTTTATCCCAGTTTATTTTATGTCTGATTGACATAGTATTTTCCATAATGACTGAATTCTCTTTCTTTATGAGTATTATACAATCTTATGTTCTTTTACTTTTGCGCGATTTATCTTCTCGTTTGTTCAGTGTATGCTTCGTTGCAGGAACATGGAATTTCTTAGATTATGTTTTTGTGTTTTTCATAAGTAGGTTTCTGTTTAGTTTTCTCTAAAATATTGTTGTTTTGTAAGCTTTTCAATGGACTTCTGTGTTGAACCTTTTGGCTATGCTTTTTGTAAGTTTTTTTATTGACAGTTTACATGTAGCGGAGTTAAATGGGGTAATGATGTTCTTTTTATCTTTTCCTTGTGTTGTTCTTCTTTGGGGAGTTCTTTATGAAGGTAGAGGTGTAATAGTTTTCTTTAAAAATGGTCTTTTGGCGTTTTTTAATGGATGTCTTGTCAACAATATTTTCTTTCCTCTTATTTAGACATTGAATAATACCACGTTTTACAGAGGTTAGGTTATAGGGCTGGAAGTGTAGATATCTGTGTACAGTTGTGGTGATTTTACTTCCTCTTTGTCTCTTGATATACTCGTCAAGAGACAGTAGCCTGCTTTGGTCCTATATTTCCACAGTAAACTGGATTCTTTTGTACAGAGAACTGAGATGTTCTAGAAGGCTGGTAAAGTTTTATAATCATGATGTTACCAACGGAGCGTTTATAGAGATTTATCTGTGTGAATAAGAAAGTTTTTTTCAAATTCTTCCATGAAAATGTCTTCTGAGAGTGAAGATAGTTGTAATCCCGTAGCTGGACAGTCGTTGAATATTGTCAAATAATCGTTAGTTCCATGATAGCGCCTATCTTCGTTCTGTGTGGTAGACAGTTGTCATTCAGTCGTTGTCTGGTAATGTGAAGGGTTTATACTGTTCGAACATCAGTAAATAGGCTTGTGATGTTAAAACTAACAAGAATATTCTTCGGTCTGATATGTTTTTAATTGAGTTGTTCTGTGGAATATATAGAGTTGAGAATCTAATATCTACTATTTCCTCGCAGTGGAGATAAGTTAGACATTGAGAATGTTGTTAGTTGATGGCAAGATGAATTTGTAGCACTGACGATAGGTCGTAAAAGTATTTAGGTTTATTTACTGTATGTAGTGCACCCCAGTAGTACAGCGGTATTTCTGCTGGATTTACAACATTTAAAATCAAGTTTTGATACCAGTGGTGGGCAGAGCACAAATAGCCCTTTCAAACAAGAAACTGCAGATAGCAGCCCGTAAAACTGAAGGAACTTTTATTGGTCCTTAAATCTGATTTTCATTGATTAAGTTTTGTTTCTTAAGTTTATTTAGTTTTCTATTCATGAATCTCTCAGTCCTTTCCACAGTGTCAATAGTGACGCTTTTGTATTGGTGTTTGTCTAGTAACTGCTTGAATGTGGTGTCATAATCATTGGCGTATAAGATGACAACACTGTTTCCTTTCTCTGCTGGTAGAATCTTGATTGTATTGTCCAGTTTTAGATGGTCCAGTGCACTATATTCTGGTTTAATGATGTCAGGTTTAGTATTCTAGGCATCCCTGAAGACGAAGTAAATTTGATATTGAAATTGTTCGTTCATAGGTTTCAAAAGGTTCTGCGCAGAAAATTCTAATGTTACAGCTATGTCTACAATTGGATGTATATTAGTTTCTACAGCAAAGTTCACTTCTAAGTTAAGGAGTTTGTGTTCTATATCATTTAATGGTTTAAAATGAACTTGTCAATTAATGTTGTCACTCATAGAATAATTTTTCTCGATAAGTTTGTTTAATTTGTGGACTTGTTGGTTCTTAATGTTTTTTAGTTTTGATGTATAACATTTGATATAAAGATTGAGGACGTGGTGAAGAGATGTTGAAGTTCAGGATGTTGTGTTCCACTTGATTAGATGGTGCTGTTTTCTTTTATCTGGTTTTTTTTCTATATGGAACCTTAAAAGGTGCCTGTTGGTATTGTTGAGAACGTTTATGATCCTTGTTGTTCTGGCGAAAGTGTGTCAGAAAGTTGGGATGATATTCTAATCTCTACATCGTAGCAAGAAGGTCAGATGTTTATTACAGTATGTAAATTTGGTAAGGTTTCTGTTGCAGCTGTTGATCTTGTTTATAGAAGTTGGTCCATAACAACAATTCCTTGATAGATTGTTTAAACAGAGTATTCATTGCAATGAGCGGCAACTGTCTGTTGTAGAATAGACAATTATGGAGTGCGAGCTGTGGAAAGATTTTCCTCTCACTACCAGACAGTTACTAATTAAACAAACAAGGCCAGTCTTCTCACTATTGGTCAATCACTACTTTAACAGGAACCAACATTCTCATTATTGGTCATTCATTAGTTTAACAGTAACTAACATTCTCACTATTGATCAATCACTAGCGTAACAGGAATTAATCTTCACATTACTATTGACCAGTCACTAGTTTAATAAAGTTAATCTTCACATTACTATTGACCAGTCACCAGTTTAATAAAATTAATCTTCATATTACTATTGACCAGTCACTAGTTTAATAAAGTTAATCTTCACATTACTTTTGACCAGTTACTAGTTTAATAAAGTTAATCTTCACATTACTTTTGACCAGTTGCTAGATTAACAGGAACTAATATCCTCATTAATATCAACCAAACACTAGCTTAAGAAAAACTAATTTTCTTCCCACCATCGGTCAGTGACTAGTTTGATAGAAACTAATCCTTTCATCACTTTCGGCTATTAACTAGCTTAAGAGGAACTAAACATTTCGCTATTGGTTAGCCATTAGCCTAACAAGAAATAATCATTTCTCTATTGTCTATTCACTAGTTTAACAGGAACTAATTTTCTCACTGCATGCTGAGATTTTAAAGAATATCTCTCGCTAGTTACGAATTTTGCTTGTAATTGTGGAAACTGAATTACACAAATAGACTCTTGGTAAATGTGAGAGATTACAAAATATAAAAAAAGACGTGTAGCAACAAGTGAGCTAAAACAACTGTTACGCTGTTATGTACAATACGATTACTTCACTTTAGATCTAAGAAACAATGCTCTTTACAACTTGACTGTTGTGAATAAAAATTCAAAAATAAAATCAGTTTAAAAATATTGTTTTAAGATGAATGAAATTAACTATAGTCACATTTGGCTAGCAAAAGATGTTCACGCCAAAATAAATGTTATTTATACAAATACCTTATACAAAGAGTGTTCCGACCAGTAATGTGTTTGTTTATATTCTAGCAGCCATGATGAGCGTCGTTAGTAATGGATATGGTGAGCATAGTATAGTTTAAATATTTTAATACATTTTACTTTTGGAAAAAGCTTTAAAAGGACGAAATAAAAGATATAATGTCTAGAAAAGTAAAACAAGCCTAATACTATTGTTCTGTAACAAATATAGTTATAGATCTGTACATAAATGTGGAAGACTTACTGTAACGTGTATAACATACTTGTTAAGCTATTGGCCTGTTTAGCAATGAAAGAAATCATGATTACAAAACCAATGTTTATATATAAGTACATCACTGTACTAATGCGAGTAATATTAAGCATCTCTAAGAAGTTGATGAGAAGTATAACAGTTTTCATAACACATACACAAATAATAATCAAATGGACGGCGACATAGAAATATTTATGCTGTTATGTTCTTTACAATTAATAGTGGGCATAACGACTTACATCTATAACAGTGTTGCTTTTAGCCACTACCTAAAATGAGGTTTTTGCTATTAAAATATCAAACTACCTTTTTCTCATTGCAACAACTTTCCATTGAGGTAGTGAATCGCATACACAATACTGCCAAGCAGCTTAGTGACTGTGGCGTGTCTCAAACACCAAAAAGAATCGATCGATATCTTCGTCTTTTAGCCAGGGAACAAAGAGACTAAATTCTGCCACGACTGGATGACTTGTTCACAAGTTACGGCATCAAGAACAAAGCAAAACAAACATGGCCAAAGAAGGACAATGGTCGATATTTATATCACATAAGAAAAATCATAAAATAAACACTATATTTACAGATAAATAAGGGGATGCATTCTGAAGAAAAAATCTTTAAACACAAACTGCATACACATAAATATATTAATATTTTCTTTCCTCTTTCTATCAAGTATTTAAGATTATTCGAATAATATGCTTAAAACCCGCGTTAAATGAACAAATACACAGCTTATTTGGTGACAAAAAATGTGTTTTTTATGTTTCTTTAATGTGTGTGTATGATCACTTTGCCACTTAATACTGCTTGTTAAACCTTGATTGTCAGGGTACACATTTATAAACGAATTTTTACTTTTAACGACCATCACAGTAATCAATAGCTCAGCCAAACATTTATTTAAATATTTTCAAGTATCGTTCTGCTTATTATTTTCACATTTTAAAATAACATCGACTTTCACAATTTTATTAAAATAATTGGTAATGGTTAGTTAAAAAAGAAAACATCTTCTCAGTTATTTGGTCCAGATAATGTTTATGATTAGTGTACCTGGGTTGTGAACCCGAAAATTCATGTTTCATAACCTGTTCTTTAAGGTTACTAAATAAGAGTGACAATCGAACAGATTATTCGAGCAGACAAAAGTAGCCCAACAGTAGGCCTGCCTTCCTTTTTTTTAAAGTTTAAAATTAGGGACAGCTGTGCGTAAGTAGCCTATTTTGTAGTTTTGCGCAAAGTTCTGAAAACAATAATAACAAAATGTTCTCAACACTTAAAAGATCAGAAAATATGTGTTTGCTTGGAAATTATTAACCGCAAAACTACGTGTGCAAGCATCAAAACCTGGATTTCATTAGCGTGTCTCATTAAAAAGGACTGGAATGTGAAATCATTATTTTTATATCCACTGTCAATGCAATTACTGGTTAGCTATCGTACAATAAGAGTACGAGATGTTGGATCAATGAACCAATTAGAAATGCCAGTACTAACAATACAGTGGTGTCATCTGATGGCTTTGACTTTACAATGTTTACGTATTTGTATCAAAGTTGATAGTTTATCAATTGTAAAATTTCAGTAAAACATCTAAACAAGTAATTATTTACTTAAATTCACGTTTAACCTGCTGTGTTAAAAAACAAAAGAGTCATTATTAGTAATAAAGGTGTTTTTATTCATAATTTACTCTATTTCATTTTTACCCTTCAGTTGTTCAGCGGTATGTCTGCAAGCTTATAACGCTAGGAAGTAGGTTTTGATACTCGTGATAAGGAGTACCTATTGTGTAACTTTGTGTTTCATTCCAGACAAATTATCCTTTTTATGAGAAATCTACTGAAAATCAAAAATCATATTGAAGTGAATGAGCTCTAGTCATGAAAAAGGAAAAATACGTGTTGTATAAATTGAATGAATGAAAGATGACTCGGTTTTTATATGAATAAAATAACTTTCTTCAGATAACGAAATGCATCAAGTACATGCTCAACAAATAAGGAAATAATTCTCACAACGGAAATGTCCCGATATTGCCACGTGGTTAGGGCGCTCGACTCGTAATCTGAAGGTCGAGGGCTCAAATTTCTCGTCACACCAATCATGCTCACTCTCTCAGCCGTATGAGCGTTATAACTTGATGGTAAATTGCACTATTCGTTTGTAAAAGAATAACCCATGAGATGGCGGCAGGCGGTGCTGACTAGCTGCCTTCCCTGTAGTTTAAATTATGGACGGCTAGCGCAGAATTATAAAAGAAACAAACATACAATAGAAAATGTAGTAGCGTTAGAGGTAAAATAAAATTCTTTCAAACAGCTTTAGACTTATTTTAGGTTATTTAACAACACATTTTATTTTAAGTAACATATTTTATACAGTATTATGCAAAAGTGTTAGGACAAGATAATATTGTGTCATCCTTTCGATGCCATTACAGAATGTAAATTTCAACACTATGGTAATGCTTCGCTGATCTCTGTTGACAGTTGAATGAACCAGGCTGAGAATATTTATCATTCTTTAGAATTCCAATATACTTGTACCAAAGGCACATCATAAGGATTGTGCTTGAATTAACATACTGATCAAATTTAGAGTCTGAAATAACTGTCATGGTACCCCATGTGGTGTCTTAACTATGTAGAAAGAAGTTAGCAAGGATCTATCATATGGTACTAGTTTATGCTAAAAGAAATCATGTTAATAGCACACTACAAATAAACCTTGATAGAAAGACACTGTTTAACACTATATATTAAGTTTTGTTGTCGTGCCACAAGCCTTTAAGTTTAGAGAACTGTTAGTAGAACAGAGAAGTCGCATAAACGATTTATGTGATACTGAATGGACTTTCTGACAAATTTCTGCAGACTTGAAATGCTCTTCAAACACTGTACAGTGCACTCTAGATCGTAAGATAGAGGCAAGTAAAATTTATAACAGGAAAGACATAACATCTAAACTTAGCAATACTTATGTTCAGTACATTTGTTTTTTACACACTTCGGGAGAGAAGGAAGACTGTCATTGTTCTCAAGAGCGAGATAAACGACCATCTAGCAAATGACAGAAAAGTGTTCAAATCTAAATTTTGAAAAAGACTCAATTAGAATGGATTTTGTTCCCCCGATATTGTCAAGAGACCGAAATTTCTTAAAACGTACAAAAATTGGACTGTTGATTATTAGAAAAGGGAATTATAGACGGATGAGTCCAATTTTGAAATAAATGGCTCAAAGTTGAGGTTGTACCTCCGGCGAAATAAAGGTGATAGATGCAATGCACAGCACCTACTATAAAGTTCGGGTCAGGCAATGTGATAGTTTGGGGATGTATTTCTACTGAGGCGATAGGAAATATTTGCAAAATAGGTGGAATAATGAACCAGTGCAAATACCTATGCAAAAATTACTGAGCTTAGAAAAGAAGCTGCTGGAGGCAGTTAAATGATGCAGTGGCCTCCACAGAACTCTGGTCTCAACCTAGTTAAGCAGATTTCGAATTTGTTAAATCAAAATCTTGACAAATCAAAAGTTACTCCCAAAGAAACTTTATGGAAGTGTATTGGAGGCAGTTGGCTTAAAATCCCAAAGAAAACTCTGATTAAATACGTTACAACAATGAGTGAACGACAGTATGCAGTTATTAAAGCAAAGAGGTAGCACACAAAACATTAAGTGTTTGCTTAAGGGAAGCACTTCAAATGAGTTTCTGTTGCACTAAATGTGACTATTAATAACATCTTAACACTCTACCTGTCATTTGCGTTCCACTGTCCAAATAAAAGTAGCCTAAAAGGTAATTATTGACTACGTCCTAGCACTTTTGCACAGCATTGCATGAACTGGAGATGGAAGATTAACGTTGCTGTTGGATCTCCATTAAATATCAGTAGATATATGGATCTCTAAAAAGCCAGTATATCTCTGCTTACAGGTAAAAGACTGGTAAATCATTTTAACAAGATGCACCTCTTTTTATTTCAACTATAGCAAAACAAGTATTTGTAATTAAAGCATTCTGAAATATACCAAGATCTGTGTTATATATCGGCAACGCGACCCGGCATGGCCAGTTGGGTTAAGGCGTGCAACTCGTAATCTGAGGGTCGCGGGTTCGCATCCCCGTCGCACCAAACGTGCTCGCCCTTTCAACCGTGGGGACGTTATAATGTGACGGTCAATCCAACTTTTCGTTGGTAAAAGAGTAGTCCAAGAGTTTGCGGTGGGTGGTGATGACTAGCTGCCTTCCCTCTAGTCTTAAATTGCTAAATTAGGGACGGCTAGCACAGGTAGCCCTCCAGTAGCTTTGCGCGAAATTCAAAAACAAAACAAACAAACATCAGTAACATTAATAAGTCCATTATTTACAGCATATTTATTCTGTATATTCTAATTTCGGATTGTCTTTACTCTGTATAAAGCATGTTGCTTTTGTGGTTGGTCCTTCATCTATGTCTCACATGCCATTTATGTCTGTATAAATATAATATAATACTATTGTTTGTTGCATATCCATGCCTCTTCTTCACAAGACGTTGATGGATCTTCGCCCAACATAAAATGGAGATTCATTGGGTTCTTGCAGAGATACATACAAATTTGCGGTTCCACATTTTGTATTTTGCATATTTTATGGCATTTTCTTTTAATTACATATAAGGGAAGCAAATTTTCATGTTCTAAGATAATATTTCATTAATCATGAATTTACATAACTTCCATCCAAGGGACGGGTACTCGCTTAGCTGGTATACTACGTTGCTTTAGTGGTGTTGGTATTTTATTTACAACTCACACGTTTTTTTTATTCCGCTATGACCTTAATCCCATCTAACTTGTAGTTTGCCGCTATTTTTTTTCAAACTAAAAAATTTCACACCTGGGCGGCTGGCTCAGTTGATAATCATATACGAGATGACATATTTAAATCTCACGTGTCATCTATATGTTTTTAATGATATTAGTACTCTACCTACAACTGATGTATATTCAATATAAATTACGATTTTTTAATGATATTATTTTCTACTCAGCCAAGTCTTATTTATCATCTATATAAACTGGAATTTCACGTTACAAGTAAACTAACACCATCCTGTTCAGTACCAGTCATACATAATTATAACATAGTTAAAGGAATTGCTTGTTGTTGAAGCTATTTCTACGTTTATGTCCGTAAATACGTATATATACGACTAATGTTTATGGCTGATATTTCATTCGTAATCACTCTGTACACCTACATCGTCATCTTTCAGTGTCAATATTTTTTTTCTTTATTTAATTCATTAGATAAAGCTCTGACAAGCTAGATTACAAGGCTTTCTACAGAGCTCCAACTGATTATTTGTAATCCATCAGAAAACTGTTCAAGTCTCTCGTGTCTTCATTGACGTCAAGTGTTCTTCTGAAAGATTTGGTAAAGATCTGAAGAGCGAATTGTGTGTAATCGATAGACTGTTTTGTTTAGTTCTTTTTTTCAATATTGAAGCGTTACTTCTGTAGAAGTCATGGCATTCAACAAGTAAGCTCCTAACGAAATAAATCTCTCGACTATAAATAAGGTGCACAGAAAATGATTAATTGGACTAGATTTGTTTTAAAAAAATAGAGAGAATCTGTGTTTACGTATTTTACATTATAAACACATGCAGTCCATCCATTGCTCAGTGACAAATCTGAAAGTTAAAATTCGCGTCTCGCCTTGTTCTTACCAAGAAACAAACACACACCCAGTAATAACAAGTTGTACAGTTTGATTTAAATAAACATTGCTTCCTAGCTACATAGAAAAAGGTGTCGCGCATGTATAAGAATATTACAAAGCGATCTGAAAGACAATACTGATATTTTGGAAGGAAAGTAGGTTTCAAATATTGTAATATAAATAATGGAAAATAAATTTGTGGACAAATGACAATAATGAAACGTTACAAATGCACATTGTTAAATAAACTAACCTTAAATCAGATATCAGACTTCCAAAAATATGAAAATGTAAAGTTTAAGAGAAGTAAGTTTGAAATTTAAAGCAGGAAAAAGTGAAGATATGCACCATCAGGTGGAGTTTCTGGTCACGTTGTGAAAAAAGATTTACAGACGAAACAAGAGATCCACTTTTTTAAAGTTTTATATTATACTATCAATGATTTATGAGATCACTGAATTACTATTCACTCTATCTAAAGTTCGAATATTTAGGTGGTCAAACATTTCACTCATATTAATGAGTATATTAGTAGGAGAGCCAGTTTTAGGGTTAGCAAGAACAAGACTGAGGAATCCTACTGGAATTGAAATTTGTATTGTTGCAGGTGTAGGATGGAAAAGAAAATGATTGTTTATGATAGTTATGTGCTAATAGCTCCTGAATGGAGGTATTGAATGATAAGAGAATTATCCAATGATAGATATACACTTCACATGAAAAATTAAAGGCACAAATATGTAGCCAGAGGAAACAATAAGAGAGCGAAAACAATGGTGGAAAAATAGACAGTATGAAAGCTTGTGAACTTTCTTTACAGTTTTCAGCACAATTAAGCATTGTCCTTCTTTTCTTAGATGAACACAAAGATATACGATGAAGTCAAGGGAATCCCCTTCAAAAGTATATAAGCTATCTTTTATCAGACAATGAACCTACCACGTACTGAATCTCTTACACAAATAGCTGCTACTAACAAGATAGACAAAACTAAGGCAGTGCAGAATTACTGCTTTAGTCTATATGGCCCTTGTTAATTCACCTTCAAAGAGATATCAAAAGATCAGCAGAAGATGAAAAGCTTTTTACTTTATTTATTTATTTTTATTTTGCGCACATTTCAGCATTGGTGCTTCATCAAAGTTGTTGACTGCAAAGCGTGTGTTGATGGAATAAATTAACAGTAAACAGAGCGTGTATATGTTTCTCAAAGAGACGAATGTGGTATGCAGATTAGCGTACGGGGATTTCAATCATAAGGTCCAAGGTTCGCGCCACGATACCGTTGAACACGTTTTTATTTTTTAACTGTGGCGCATTATAACAAAGTATTCAAACTAATTATTTGTCTCAAAGTAGGTAAAAGCTTCATAGACATCAGCAGGTAAAACTTAGAGACGGATATACTTAATCTTACCTGGTCTTTAAAACCATGTATGCACATAATTCCGTTGGTATTTAAAACACCAAATGCTATCTTTTAAAGCTTTATCGCATCAGCAAAATAACTTACAATGTGGCTTAAGCTGAGAAAAAGTCTACCTGAACAAATAATAATAAAAAGTATACTGCAATTTTTTCCTGAAAATTATCAGAGAAATGGTCAGGAGGAAACACGCAATTACAGCAGTTTTATGACCACATTTTAACGTCATACATTAAACTTGAATCAAATATGAATACAAAGTAATTTGACACAGTAGGAAACAGAAGTATAATGAAGACGAGCTGTTTACTGAGTGTTGAGGGAAACGCTATACCAATTCTAAGATTGTGTTAGCTCAAATTTAGAAATGTTGACTGAGCAAAAATGACAAAATGACTACAAAAGACACCAAACATACTAAATGGCAAAGACCAGCCTTTTCAGGATCTGCCCATCTGAGTAGTAAACATTATCATAATACAAAAATAACACGTGTAGAATGAAACGGTTACTTATTAATCAATATTTATGTATTTTATTTTAACCTTCAAATTTATCTGTATGTATCTTTTTTACAGAGTTCTCTTGTTTATTTACATACTTATATTTGTTTTATTTGTTGAATTTTGCACAAAGCTATTCTAGAATTATTTATGCTAACTGTCAATAAATTTGAACTAAATAGAAATAGTCAATACCATTAAAACCCAGCTTAAAATATTTCACACGTAATTCTTGAATTTCTCTATTCTCCATAGGGCCGAGTTAAAATTTCATCAGTAGTGAAAATAAACTGATAAGAAGAATGAGCGCAAAACTGATTACACTTACAAATATTTCTATTTTATATTGAACTCTACAATTTCAAATCACTTTGTTCAATAAACCAACACATTTTTTCATGTTTTCATTTGGCTTCATCATAAATTTGTTGGAATTCTGTATCATTTGCATTCGTCATTGTTAACCCATCTTTGTATGTTAAATTTTTGCAGCTTCCTTTTACAGCCACGTTTAAATGTAAGAAGTCTTACAACGTACGACGAGAGAGAGGAGACGAAACGATGATTTTCGAAAATGGTAGGTAGATACTTATAATGGTCTGTTTGTCCTTTTTTTAAGCACAAACTACACAATGAGTTATCTGTGGTCTGTCCACCATGAGTATCGAAATTCGTTTTTTAACAGTGTAAACCATCAAACTTACAGCTGATCCATTGGTGGACAAACAGTAAGAAAGACAAAACTAAAACTTTTAAGCAAAAACTTTAAAGTGCAGAACCAAAGTACAACGTCGCACAAATAAATTTTTTTTAAATGAATGAAAGAAAAGATAAATAGTTGATTTGAACACTTTAAGGGACCGCAAACGCCTATTGAAAGAAACGGAGTCGATGTTTTAACTTCTGTACAAAGTATTATTTAAATTTATAGTTTTTTCTGGTAAAATATAAAAACGATGAATACTAGCAATAGAATAGAAAAACTAAAGCAAACATTGGCGATGCAGGTAGTGAGTAGTGATATAGAAATACAGTTAAACATTAAAAACTGTAGAGAATAGTAGATGCATGAGGTAACAAAAAGTAAAAATGAAAATGAAATAATTCTTCAAATGTTTATATATCATTATTATAAGTAAATATGAAACAATGAGGTCATTAGCATCGTTGATAGATGGCACTATTTCAATATTGTGCCGAATTTAAAGACTTGACTGATGTTAAAAACTGAAGGAATCACATTCACCCTCAGGCTACTGACTTGTTTCCACACCATGAAGTCATATGTTACGTTATATTGAGTAAGTTAGATATTCGATGCAAATAACTGATCACAAATATTAACTGAAATCACTTACCTTTTAACTAAAATACATATAAAATCCCAATAATACACTAATTAGCGAGAGTAATTGCAACATCGACGGAACGTTACTTATCAGACATTATGCAATCAACAAAGCATCTGATTCACAAATAATTTAATCCGTAAAAAGATTTAAAACACATATTTAAAATCAAAATGTGAAATTATCCTCAGGGATAATTCTAGGGTTAGTAAAATATTGAACAACTGAAATAATTGTGTATAAAAGCACTTCCATTCAAAATATTTTCGTGAATAAAGCTGGAAGTGTCGATAAAGTTCATATAATCATTTATAACCAAGTGGTTAAGGCATTGGAATCTTAGTCTGAGGGTCGCGGGCCCAAATCCCTGTCACACCAAACATGCTCACTCTTTCAGCCGTGGGGGCGTTATAATGTTACGGTCAATCTTACTATTCGTTGGTAAAAGAGTATCTCAAGAGTTGGCGATGGGTGGTGATGACTAGTTGCCTTCCCTTTAGTCTTACACTGCGAAATTAAGAACAGCTAGCGCAGATAACCCTCGTGTAGCTTTGCACGAAATTTAAACCAAACCAATACAAGAGTATATATTTTCATAAACATTTGTAAATCAATGTTGGATAATATTTTTTTATGTTTATTATTTGTTTTTGTTAAGCCCAAAGCTACGCAGTAGGCTATCTATGCTGTGTCGACCACGGGTATCGAAACCCTCTTCTTAACGTTATAAGTGTCCAGCCTTACCGCTAAGCCATTAGATGGCTATTTCATATCTAACGATCAGGGAGGAAGTTTTTGTGTACCCTTGATTAATAATCTTAACTCCACGTCTATAAGAATAAAGAGATTAACTTTAAAATATTGTAAGTAGTTTTAGGTGTTATTTTATATACTTTAAATATTGCAAGTGGTTTTAGATGTTAATATATATGCTTTAAAATATTGTAAGTGGTTTTAAGTGTCATTATATATGCTTTAAAATATTTTAAGTAATTTTAGGTGTTATTATATACGCTTTAAAATATTATAAGTAGTTTTAGGTGTTATTATATATGCTTTAAAATGTTGTAAGTAGTTTTAGTGTGTTATTATATATTCTTTAAAATATTGTAAGTTGTTTTAGGCGTTACTATATATGTTTGTAGAGATACAAAATTAATATTTATTAATTTTTCTTTAGTTTGTCAGAAGTTTCCAGTTAGGCGTCTACTGCTATGATATTAAATTAGAATAACGAGTAATTAATGATACCATTTAAACCAACTATTTAGTTATGATTCATCCTTTTCAAGAAATTGTCTAACACATTTTCTCGATTCCTACATATTTTCTAAATTATACCCAAATCAAAATATCATTTTAAATATTTATTATAATAAAACTAAGTTTGGGTTTGCCCTGAAAATACGCGCGTACTTTATTTCATTGGAAGTAAACAAAAGATGGATATAAATATACTTTTGTAGAAATTTTGTACAATAATATATTAAATACTTATCAAAATTTTTAAAAAGGTCTAAAGTTTATTTATTTATAGTATTAAGTATGATACATAACTAAATTAAAGCAAAAAATGTACACAAGTTATAGCTGTAAATGTGTCTCTCTATCTTATATAGGCCGTATTTAATAAAATGTTAGCTAATTATAGACCTCAGACAAATAGACTTCTGTCTACAGTTAGAGTTCTTATTTCAAATAAAAATTTTCTATTGTAATAACGATAATAATTTTACAGCAAATGTTTTGTTGGCCTCTGTTAGTAAACATATATTTTTTTCATTTAATATCATTACATACTACATATAAGCGTTATATTCAACTCAGATTATAACACGAAACGTCCAGGTAATAGCAGATAAAAATGCCACAGGATATTATTTATTGACCTGTATGCCCAACTTAAGTATATATACGCCAAACATGGCTTTGTTTGTTTGTTAGTGAATTTCACGCAAAGCTATTCGAGGGCGTTCCGCGCTAGGTGTCCCTAATTTCAAAATGAGGGACTTGACTAGAAGGAGGGCAGCAAGTAAACACCACACATCGCCGACTGTTGGGCTACTTTTTAACCAACGAACGGTGGGATTGAAATCACATTATAAAGTCTCCCGGTTGAAATGGTGAGCATATTCATCAATGGGATTCGAGTCTACGGCCTCCAAATCGCGACTGAGTGCCCTAACCAGCAGGTTATGCACCTGTGAAGCGACCGATTGTTGATGAAATAAATAACGATGACTTAACTGATAGCCATAATGCTTGGTTTCGGAACATATTAAAAATAAACAACAGTAACATTTTCCGTACAATAATACTCTTACACAACTGTAAAGAAAATTACAGTATCAATTACTTATAACGTAATGACCATAAACTTTCACTGTTAGCCCAGCGTGGCCAGGTGATTAAAGCACTCGACTCGTAATCTGAGGATCGCGAGTTCGAATCCCTGTCGCACCAAACATGTTCGCTTTGTCGGCCGTGGGGTCATTGTAATAAACAGTAAATCTCATTATTCGTTGGTAAAAGAGTAACACAGGAGTTGGCAGTGAGTGGTGATGACTAGCTACCTTCCCTCTGGTCTTACACTACTAAATTAGGGACGGCTAACGCAGAGAGTCCTTGTGTGGCTTTGCGCGAAATTAAAAATAAAAAAACGAATAGAAACAATAAAATAAGATCTCATTATAAGTTTAAAGTGTAATCGAATAATACTACTGAAAATAATTCTGAAAGGAAAACGTTTTTCCTGTGAGTTTTTTTCAAAGAGTATTTAATGCTTTAACTCAAAACAAACTGTCACAATTCGTGAAAATGCTCTATAAAAAGATAAAACCTCTATTAATAGCCTCCCACTAGTACAGCGGTAGATCTCCGGATTTACAACGCTAAAATCAGGGTTTCGATTTCCCTCGGTAGGCTGAGCAAATAGTCCTTTATGGCTTTGCTATAAGAAAAATACACCTCTATTAATGTGTCACGAAGTAGAAATAATAACAATTAATTGTAAGCAAAGAGAAATTTCCAGTTAGCTAAGCTATACATTAAAGACACAATTAATGAAGCCTTAAAATTCGTGGAGTTAAAAAAACAACAGAAACTATTTGAAGTTTTAATATATAATATTTTAAACATTTCCTTAATATGCCTATGTAAACCAACTGGTGGCCACTGGAGGTCTTCATCTGTTAACTAGCTTGTTCATTAATCAAACTCGAAAGGTAATATGATATGTGGTTCATGAATTTTCCAACATTTTGTTTGTTTTTTATATCAGTCATTGCCTATTTAATACTTGACTATTTAATGCATATTAGTGACACTATTACACATATGTTAAAACCCTAATTTTATCTATAGATGTGACTATCCCACATATGTCAATAACCCTACTTTAATTTTTTTTCCATTTTCATTCATAAGCACCTTTTTTATTTTAACCTTTGTGCTATACTTCCTACGTATGAAATTCATTCATAAATACCTTTTTCATTTTAACCTTTGTGCTACACTTTCTACCAATGAAGACATCCATTCATAAGTACCTTTTTCAATTCAGTCTTTGTGTTGCACTCTTAACATATGGAGTCTTTCATTCATAAGTGCCTTTTTCAATACCTTTACATGTTATTGTTCGTTCAATGAGTCTTCAGCAATATAACTCCTTCTAACACAAGAGATATTCTTGCAGTTTCATTGTTTTAATGTCTTCCTACAATCTCCAGTTCTTCAAAATCTCTCTACATAATTGTTCTTTCAATGAGTATTCAGTGTTGTAGTTTCTACTCACACACATATGTTTTGCAGTTTTTGCTGCTTTGGTGTCTTCTCACAGTTTCAGTTGTTTAGTCTACCTATCCTATTGCTAGTTTTGCTTTCTGTACTTTTTAGTTTATTGAATACTAGTTTATATTTTATATCCAATATTACATGATTCTCCTATTCTGTAAATAATTCATTACTTCGTGTTCTTCACATTGCTCCTGTTCTTTTTGCTCTTGAATAATTTAGTGCTCTCCTGCACTACCTCTTTCTTTAAGCCTAATTTTTTATTCTTTTTACACATTATTGATACTTTATAGTTTGCACTCTTAGATAGCTGTTTATTTTCCAAACTGTTGTTGTTCAGATAGTCTTATATATTTAATGCTTTTCTTGTTTTTCT
Organism: Carcinoscorpius rotundicauda; assembly: GCA_011833715.1. NCBI lineage: Eukaryota > Metazoa > Arthropoda > Merostomata > Xiphosura > Limulidae > Carcinoscorpius > Carcinoscorpius rotundicauda. The sequence continues at coordinate 37,331,432 of CM022395.1, read as the reverse complement.
TTTGTAGACTTTTATATGGCACAATTAATTAAGTATATAACTCCTTCACATGCTGTGAGTAAACTGTGTTTTTTATATGATACATGATATTATAGTAACAAAAAGAATTTTAATTCTGGCTGGTAAGAATCCTACTGAATCCTACCATTATTTATCTATTTTAGGATGCCTGAAAAGTGAAGCCTGTGAATCTCATTGTAGCACACTAGAGATCACATTTATCTGAATATGTAACCTTTTGAAGGTAATCACAAAACTCTTGAAATAGTTTTGTGTAAGCCTGAGACAGCCTATTAAAAGCTACTAGTGTAGTGACAATGAGTAAAGGTTATATATTTACAGAGCAAAAATCATGTATAAATAAAAATACGTGTGTGATCGTATACGTTGCATAAAGTTATTTACGAGAGTTGTATAACACAAATGGGTCAATTGTACAAATAAAAAAGACATTTATTTTCCTACAAATGGAAATAAAAAACTTCCATTAGAATATTAAATCTTTGTGATACGGAGCTAATTCTGATTACTGGCCTGAAAAGTACAAAAGGAAGGTATAGCGTATCTGTTATGTATGTTATTTGTAAAAGAATATTTTATATTTCGTATTGAAATATTTGACAGTTAATTATTTTTATGAACAAAATTAATAGTAACGAAGGGAATCGCTCTTAAAATACACCTACATGCTCTTGGTGTTGTTCGTAAGAGCAATGTAACATATTTCAATTGAATCAAATTCGAATTCTTATGAGAAGATGAAGTTATCAATAATAGACGAAATGTAAAAAAGTTGTTTTCGGTATACTTTGTTGTCAAGTGTTGTATTTGGTTATGATAGAATATTTTTAGTCACGTATATTAAAATATTTTCTTAACATTGTTTCAATAAAATATGCAATCAAAGCTGTATCAAAGCGTAGGCTGTAATATTACTTATGGGGATGGAAAGTAACATTCGCGTGGTGAAACTTTTTACTTGCACAGTATAATACATTGCACAATTTTAGGATATCAAAAACATATAACAAACCTTTGTTACAACTATGCATTTTATGATACCAACGACAACATCCCTATTCGTAACGATATTGAGAACTAAGCGAAAGTCATTCAAGTTAACACATGATAAGTTACATAGTGCTGCACCTCTAGAGTTGATTCTTTCTTTGTTAGCTTTAGAATTTTTCCCAATGTCACTCGAAGATTATCCGTTCTAGCCATCCCTAATTTAGCAGTGACAGATTGTACAGCTTGTCAATATCACCTCTTGGGCTACTTTTTACCAATGAATATTGAGATTGACCTTCATATCATAGCACACACACGAATAAAAAGGCGAGAATGTTTGATGACGAGGATTCGAATCCGTGATCCTCAGAATTCGAGTTAAGCATCCAAGCCATCTATAGTTGGTAGAACTTTACTTTCTGACCTGATGAAAAATATAAATAAAATCCATGGCAGTTTCAAAAAAATATGTTCTTAGCTTACACCGTTGAAGATCTTACGTGAAGTGTAAAACCTTTTTGTCATATGGGAGTGGTGCAGCATGGCCACTTGATTTAAGTAGGAAGCTACTATTGCTATTCGTGATTAGTTTATTGGATAATGACGTGAAATAAAACAGGCTGTTATTGTTTACTGTGCACCTGATGACAAATGTCTATCATACCTGCAGTTATGTTATTCCACAGTCCTCACATTGTATTTAACTTTTTAGTTCACTGTATACGTTGTCGATCGGTTAGTAACTGGTGCCTCTGACTGCGGAAATAATCAATGTGATTTTCCCAAAAGGGGATCGAAGGCAGTTTGGAGGGGTAACCTGTTGAAACCATTCGCAGTAGTCTGTTGTTTGTCAGTCAGACAGTAGACACTAAAATAACGTCACATAAGGAGCGCTTAAAATTGCAGTTTCAACAGTTGTCACGTCAGTAAAACGTGCGCATGCCATGAATCGCGAGAAGAATTAAGCACTCTCTAGACTGCAACACAACAAGACATATGAACTTCAAAAGCAAAAAATAAAAATATTTGTTACTCTTAATTCTTGGCTTTGCTTATTCTTTAAACAGAACACTATCGGGGATACTGAGCAATTACATTTGGTATAGTGTTTTTTTAAGGGTAAAACTACACAACAGGCTATTGGCGTTTGGTCCATCACAGGGAATGAAATCCTTAATTTTTCATTGTAAGTCTATGAACTTACCATTGACTTATTAGGCAACTTCATAAATACAGTGAGATTAACATGTTGTAAATTCGTCTTTCATTTGAATAATAAATTCTTGGAAGTTACAACAATACCTTCTTGCCAAATTAAAATGATTTTTTTCACAAGTAAGTAATTACAGAAATCGCATTAACCACATTTTAAGTAACAGATTGTCAAAGGTACACATCTTACATAAATTTGATAGTTCTCTCAGGGTTAATTTGCCAATTCATAAAAAACAATGAGAATGATAAATATTATCTACAAATGAAAAACCAAATAACAAAAAAGCTAATCTTGTTAGAGTTTTATATACATTTGTGCGTGTGTATCATCACATGGGTATATATACAAACACATAAGTGTGCAGGAGCAAATCCGTAGCTTTACATATGCCTTTCTTTAAGAATCTCAACTGCTTTAACTGAGTGTGTCTAGATATTGAGTTGTTTTTGGTTGTTAAAAAATCAATGTATAGAACTAACCAAATAAACCAAGTAGTTAAACCACTCTTTTTCTAGGTAAAATACAGAATAAACAAAAGCTGTAATTAGTGAGATTAGCCGTAAAATTATTGAGTTTTCATTTTTTACGACTCGTGTTATAATGGACCTTGCAACCGAAAAATACAAGGACCCATGAACAAGTTGATGAGGTCCATAAGGGTCTCACTGGTAACACTAAGGATTAAAAGAACGCGTGTTTTAATATAACATTATTTCCTAATTATGACACTTGTGTAATGGTTTGTTTCTTTCGAAATTTAATAATCTTACTTCCCTTCTGTAATACTGTAATTGAAAGCACTCAGCGTATGTAGTCTTCTTTGTACATGAATAACTGGATCACATAACCCTGCAGTAGTCATCAAAACTTGCTATAGGCTAATGATCACAAAACAGAATGTTATTTTGAATCAGGTAAATTGAATTCTCTTCCTTTTGATTTCGGATAGTTCTTCTTGTTGTTTTACCGAAAGTAATAAAAAATCTCTTACTTTGGTTGAAGTAATAACATCATAGTCATAATTACAATATATGGAATACATTTGTGAATGCTAAACGTAGCAAAAATGTCAGCCTAGCGTCTGATAATAAAACGTTTTTAGTGGATAAGTAGCCAATTTCCTTTGTAGCATGACTGTTTTTGGAAATGTGTAACTAAACGATTACTCTTTAAAATACACTTCCATCTATAATTGTTATAAATAACATATATATCTACTTTTTAAAACATCCTGCTCAAATAACATCAGTTTAAGTCCTAATATACAGGGAGGTCGCTAGAAAAGCGGAAAATTTGTCAAACAGCTATTTATTTTTACAAAGAATAACTTTTACAAAGTTTTTTAAAGGCATATGTTATAGTACACTCATAGATGCTCAAAATTATTAAAATCATGCATTTTATTCATGATGTAAAGAAATCAAAATAGAAATGAGTAAGCACGCATTTTATTCATGATCTCATCTGACCCTCAAATTTTCCGCTTTTCTAGCGACCACCCTGTAGTTTTATCTAATGTCATCTTTAGAATGTTTTCTCTTGATCCTTCAGCCGGTTCTCTGATGATTGATTCTGAGCCAATCTATGTTTAAGCCTGTTTCCTTTAACTGAACTAAGATAATGTAAGTGTCATATGCTGCTATGGAAGCTGTCTGAAAACATGGTTTAAATAAAGTTAGACTTTAATCTCCAAGACAACTGGCTGAAGATGCTTATTGAAGTGTCTTCTAAAGACGTTTCTGCAATGGTTCAAGGATATTCCTTCTTGACTTCTTTAGTTTGTCCTTGTGCCTCTAAAGTTCAATCCGAGCTTTTAGTGCTTATTGTTTTGCGAACAATTCGATTAGCAATCGACAGATCTGGCATTTTGTAACTCACACTTTTTGACACGAATGTCGAGAAACTACGAACAGTTCTTTCAAAACGAATATCAGTATTTCAAGTATATGACTATATCTGTTGTGTGTTTTATTAATGTTTGTTTGTTTAACAGCAAAGCAATATTGCTTTGTCTCTTTGGGAAATCAAACCGTGGATTTTTGCTTTGCGTAACCAAGTCTTATTGCTGTCAACAGAATGACTTTTATTAATGGCAAAATACATTTTTACACAATTTCTACTTACGTATAGTATCTATAAACAAATAACTAACGGTGAAATAAGTAGTATTTTTGTTTTCTGTTGTCAGTAATGGTAATGCTTCAGCACATTTAAGGTTCCATCAAATAACTAAAAAATAATAATTCTTGCCCATACTTTATAATTAGATCCTAATAATACATTTCAATAAAAATTACATCCCTATCATTGAAATATATTTCCCAAAGTTTCCTTATCAAATTAATATTTTCTCAAATTTTTCAAAATAATATGCATGATAAAGAAGCCCAAGTTAAATTCAACATTTAGTAATGATAACAATAATAAAGCTGAAAGATTAACATCAGAACAATATTCGAAACAAAATGCGAAAATGTAACCTTGAACAAACTAAAGAGTGTAAAATATCATTAAAATAACGACATGAAAACCAAACTGCTAAGAATTGTACTTAGGGTAACAAAATACAAGTATCTAAAAAGCAACATATAAAGATGATCTAAGATGGTCGAAACGTTGTTAAGCACTTTGTTTTAATTAAAGTTTTCAGTCCCATACGAGCCGTATTGAGAATATATATTTTACTTAAATTGGGTTTCTTGTCATCACAAAAGATATATTTCATTCTATTTCACTGAATAACGTTTTAAAACTTCGTATTTGATTATCCAAACTCAACTTTTCACGTGCGTGAATTTCACTTTCTTGTAGTGCATGCTAAATCAAAACTAACAGTGTATTTTATCCTTATTATACGTGGCATATAGTCACATAAATATAAGGATTTAATATTGACAGAAACTCTCATGAACGAGCTGTTTAGTGGTACTGATGTAATAAAACATCATTTTTGCATAACCAGATCTGTCTTCGTGAAGAACATGCTTTATTGAGATGACACTAATGCATCTGTCAATGTTGCTGTTGGCAGAAGACTCTACCTACGCGTCACTGAACGGGATTATGGGTAGAGAGGAGTTTGTGAAATCGTTTGTGTATTCCCCATTGAGTTAGCTAGATATACCAAACATTCTTTGACCTATAAAGTAAAATGTTTGCATGGCGATCGCAAGTAAGAGTCTAGCAAATATGGTAGTCATTTGGTTCACTGACTCCATAATTAGGATTCCTACACTGTTTAGACTTTACTCCTGTTTCTAGAAGGTCTATGGAAAGCACTCTATGTTATCATGCTACAAACTAAGATAGAAAACAATTTGTGTGTATGTATATGTATATACATATATTAATGAAATTAAATAATTAAACCTAAATGAAGTTAAATGAAGAAACAGAATCATGAGGAAGGACTGCGTTAAAAACAGTAAATCCCAACTTCTGATTAATTATATTATAACCATAAAATTTTCAAGCCATAAACCAAAACACATTAACATTTAAAAAAAAAATTATTTATACGCTGCACATTTTTAAAAAAGGATCCTGGGGTACAACCTACAACATGGAATTATAAAATGTATCCTATGTTTTGGAGGTGACTGCGGAAAACCCAAGATACATTTTGTAATCCCACGTTGTAGCATGTACCCTAGGATCATTTCTTTAAAATGTACAGTGTATTTAAAAAAAAAATCATATTAATATATTTTTGTATTATAGCTTGAAACTTTTATGGTTATAATATATATATATATACATTGTTGTTTTAACTCTAAAACAAACCGAAACAAAAGTAAATTAAACAAAAAAAACTCTGTTTTTGAGTTATAGTGATAAAATGCACAATTAGTCAAATATTTGTATTTCTGTTTTTAATGCAGTTCTTCCTTATGATTTTATTTATTAACTTCAATAAAATGCGTGTGAACTTTTTTTGGGATCCTCTACTAAGATTTAGTTTTGCTGTTCTGTTTATAATTTTATTTACGAGAAATTAGTTCACCGATTTAATCAGCATATTCCAAGTGAAAAGTTATCATTTATAAAAAAAAAAAAAAATAATAATAATAAACAGCTCCTTTCATTATTTCACTGACAAATACCTGCAGTGGCACAGATTAGAAGTAAAAAATAAAAATAAACACTAAAACTGTTCTTTTGGGCAATCATTTACTTTATTGACATGTTTGACCTTTCAGTGAGACGATGTTTTATTAATCCGAACACCAAGGGAAAGATAGCGATGTTCAACCAAGTAATTCCTTATTCTTTAATGAAGCATATGTCACCAAAATAGGCAAAAAATGTTATTTAATCCTTTTTTTCTTCACATATTTGTCACCGTGAACTTTTCACAATTCCGAGTACAGATTCTTTTTCCAATCCGATAAGCTGAAACATATATTCTGGTATAAGATGAAACAAACTAACACGAAGTGTTGGTTATATATTCTGGTATAAGATGAAACAAACTAACACGAAGTGTTGGTTATATATTTTGGTATAAGATGAAACAAACTAACACAAAGTGTTGGTTATATATTCTGGTATAAGGTTCAAACCCATATTCTAATATAAGATGAAACTAAATAATAATTATATATCTATAATAGAACGTTCTAGCAAAAAGCGTCTTAAACAGTAAATATTTAGTTCAAAGATCATTTCAACACATTTTCCATTAAATGCTAACACCATATACATGTATAACATACATACATGTTAGTACATCTTGTTTGCACTCTTATATAAATAAATGGTGTAAACTGTACCAACATAATTTCCAATTACTCTTATTCTCCTATTTGTAAGCAAAAGCACTTCCAAAATTTCGCTCAACAAAAATCTCTGCAACCAAAAAAAAATAGTAGTAATAAAACTTTAAACGTTCAACAACCTTAAGGTTTGTGCTACCATTACTAATTTTTTTCTAAAGAGAGTAAACCTATCATATTCTATTAATTAGGTTCATATGTCAGGCTAGATAGGTTTACAAAAGTTAGATGAAGGTAATAAACTAAGTAAACAATTAAATCGTCATTTTTTTACTGCCGAAAAAATCCGTACATGTATAATTAAATTGTGCAGCTTGTAAATCCTAATATCAAATATAATCTGGAACTACTCGGAGTGGTGAATCGAATATTACTTTTATAAAACAGTAGAGCAAAACATTGCTTTGTAATTATTCCAATAAAGAAACTACGATAAATGACTTAATAGGTTAACATTTTGAACGCAAAGATCTTTAGTTCATACTGATTGTTTTTTGTTTTGATTTTTTGAAAAGAAAAGATTATGATAAACTGTGCTATTTTATCACCAAATAATTATATAAACAAATGTAACAGTTACCAGAACGCGCCTTATTATGAACTACGATTGTAATTCACAGTGAGGATCGCAAGGAATTTCACAAAACCCTCACAAAACGTTCAGACAAAAGGCACCTTAAAAAGTAAAGATATAGTTCAAACAACATTTTAAAAATTTTCTCATTAAATCCTAGGACCGTACACGTATAAAAATACACGAAAACAAAAACAGCCCATTTGTAATTCTGTTTCTTCTTCTTAATATTCCCTTGTTACCATAAAAAAATTCTGACTTCGTATATTGAGCCCAAAGGTCGATTGTGTTTTTTTTCTATACTTTAAATAAATTAAAAAAATTATAAATGTAATGTAAACGATGTTATGACTACCCTGAATTTTACCTTGTTTACGTATATTGGATGCTCTCCCTATTAGCTTAAGTACATGTTGAAACAAAAATTGCCAGCCGATTATAGATGAACATTATATGACCGTGATATGTGACTACTCAAATCTTTGTACGCTATGCAATCGTTATCTTTAGAGAGCCAGCCCCTATATTATGCATAAAGTAAATGAGTAAAAAAAAAAGGCCAATAAACATAATAATAAATTATATTATACACACTCGTACAATAATTACTTTAAAATACACAAAATTTATTTAAAAAGATATTTTAGACGTATATGCTCACATTGTTATGAATTATACATGGATAATTTAGTTACAAAGCAACTCTAAATGCTCACTATAATCTCTAACCAATCACCATGACAATCTCCAACTAGAGCTGAACATTTTACATTTCAACCTAATGCGATCGTATGATCAGTAGCTACAATAAATCATCATGAGCCATATCAAATAGCCACTAACACAGCAAATAATCATTTCCCATAGTTTATCATGTAAAAACCATCAACTAAGATAAATACAATATCGGGAAGTTAAAAAACAAACTGCAATAGGAATCGTAACAAAAATATGGAAACTTGTTGCTGTTTAGAATTAAGCACAAAGCTACACAATGGGCTCTGCCTACCACGGGTATCGAAACCCGGATTTTAGCGTGTAAGTCCGCAGGCATACCGCTGAGCCACAAGGCTGAAGATACGTCACACAGTATTTATTAAAACCCCTCTTTTGAGTCCACTTAATGTAATTATAGGTAACAGCATGTAGGTAAAATTGGTATTTGTAATTTGAGTGAATAATATCCACAGTATTTCCAGCCTTGTTTCCTCGCTTTTGATACGAACCCTAATTGCAGGTTTTTTTTAAATACCCAATAATATTAAAATATCTTGTTTAATAAATATTCATCAATAAGTATTGTTATCTCATTAAGAACTTATGAAGTAAGTCTCATAAATCTTGTTCCTTTAATAAAGAAACACGAGATCAGGAACAATGGGTATTCATTGGTACAAGGAAATGCGACCTATGTTTATTGTATGCGACGTTAGAAAAAACAGTGAAAAACAAAGAATGTGCAGACCAGGAATCCAGACATGAAAACTGTCAATGTGTTAGCAACACTTAATTTTTTCTCGTCTTCAGACAAATACGCAACTACAGTATGTTGTCTATTTTGTTTTTAAGTGGTGAAAATGGTAAAGCGACACAATACTGTGAAATCTATCTCTGTTGTTGGTGGTGGTGGTCATGCTCTGAAATCTGTTAAAACAGTGAAATGTACGTTATAATCAAAGCTGGGTTTTTCGCTACTCCTGAACAGAAACGTCGCTAGGCACTGACACACGAGACCCAGGCCCTGATTCTGTTTGACAGTGTTTTGAACTCCCAGTCGGTCTCTTGAAAAATCAGATTAGAAAACCATCATTGATATCATATTGAAACACCGAAAATTCCTGAACATAAGAGATCTGCTTTGAATCTTCTAAGTGCCTATCGACGTCTCTGCTCATAAAAAAATGGAAACAGTATAAAATCGTAGCAAATTTTACGTATCTATGTTCATAATTGGCTTTCCTCAAGATAACTGTTAAATATATATATTTAAATTTGCCGTACGGAATGGAATGTCAAGTTTAACATATTAACGACAATGTCACTTTTACAGTCAACTAAACTTATTTTATTTCGCTTAGGTAGAATTGTTAGCAACTATAACTTACAACATTATGCAAGTAAATCTATGTCTGACAGATTTTGCTAGGTGAACTAGGATATTCAATAGCAGAAGATATTCAAAGTGTTACTATCCTGTAAACAAGAAAACTCTGCAAATCTGTATTTTATAGATATATTATGTAAAATAATTTACAAAAGCGTATAATATAAGAAAAACTCACTATTCCTTGATAGATTCACGTAAGAATTGTCTCTCCAATTCAACGAAATCACTTCAAGCGTAGTATGCCAAAATTATACTTCAGGGTGTAAATTCAAAGATTCAATTCACACTAGATGTATAGTAACTAAAACTCCACTGTTCCACTGCCCACCGCACGAAAACTTTTTGATATTTTCAAAAATGTTTTTAATAGTTCTCAAAAGCACAAGGCTTACAGAAGTTACAAAAGTTTAGACTAAGTCTCAAACTTACTAGCTGTCCGGTCCAAATGGTCCAAATGTTGGCCTATTTTATGAAGTAATAAATTAAATTGAAAGTACAGAAATGAGTGGTTTTAAGCAAAAATTCTATTGCAGATAAATCTGTTATTTTACTTGAGTAAAAATAATATTAATATCCGCTTTGGATAAATTAACTGCTCGGATCAAAAATAAAAACCAGTGCGGTGATGAGAATAATTAATTAATTATAATGTTCTTACGTTTTTATATGTAAAGAATACAATTCGCTATTTATTCAGTTGTGTAGTCTCGCTGTTAAAGACATTTTCGGCTGTAAACCCAATAACATCACACAAGATTCGACCTTTTTAAAGAAAATCTCTCTGTTGCAAAACACAAAGTAATTCCAGTAGACAAATAAAAATCAACTTTATTAGTTGAAATGAAAAAGAAAAAAATTTCTCTGTCAGTGGAGGCCCAGCATTCCCAAATGGTTAAGGCACTCAATTCGTCATCTGAGGGTCATGGGTTCGAATCCCATTTACACCAAACATGCTCGCCCTTTCAGCCGTGGGGACGTTATTATGTGACGGTCAATCCAACTATTCGTTGGTAAAAGAGTAGTCCAAAAATTGGCGGTGAGTGATGATGACTAACTGCCTTCTCTCTAATCTTACACTGCTAAACTAGGGACGGCTAGCGCAGGTAGCCCTCGTGTAGTTTTCCACGAAATTCAAAACAAACAAACTGTCAGTTGATTCATTTTGATAGAATAAATGTTTATGTCAACTGCACTAGCAAGATGACGTTTATAAGCTTTATTTAGTCAAGATAGATTTTCCTATAATTTTATGGGACTAATTTATTGTCAAACACGTTTTAATTTTAAGATAATTATGCTTGTTTTTGTTTTCGAATTTTCGCGCAAAGTTACTCGAGGGCTATTTGCGCTAGCCGTCCCTAATTTAGCAGTGTAAGACTAGAGGAAAGGCAGGTAGTCATCACCACCCACCACCAACTCTTAGGCTACTTTTTTACCAACGAATAGTGAGATTGACCGTAGTTATAACGCCCCCACAGCTGAAAGGATGAGCATGTTTGGTGCGACTGGGATTCGAACTCGCGGCCTTCAGATTACCAGTTGCACGCCTTAATTCACCTGGCCATGCTGGGCCAAGAGAGATAATTATGTCTTAGCATCTTAACAACCGAAAACACTCCCTCAATCATAACGAATTAAATCACCCTAGTGGGTAAAATTTATTATTCTCAGGAATTTATTTAATGAACAAATTTGTTTTTGACAGATAAACTTGCTAAAGAAAACGGCTGAGGAAAAAAGAGAAGCTCAAACAAAACGTGATGTTTGTTTGTTTGAAGTTAAGCACAAAGCTACACAAGTGGTTATCTGTACTCTGCCCACCACGAGTATCGAAACCTGGTTTCTAGCATTATAATTTCCCAAACTTACATCTGCGTTACTGATGGGCAAAACATGATGACTTTAGTTTGAAACCGTGTCGTACTATAAACATTTTTTACACCAATAGTTCACACATCCTAAAGTGTAAATAGAGTATCACTTTCATGGCGTGCGTTTCGGGAAACAAAAAAAAGTCTTAAGGATATCACTCTTAAAATAAGAAGGTGTGAAATAACTGAGCTTTAAAGTAAATTTAGCAGTTTAAATATACGTTTCCATCTCTCCCTGTAATAGAACCATTATAGTCTTATTACTCAAACACAATTACTTTCTTTAAAGATCGTAAAATATAGAATTTGGACCGTTTACTAGAGACAAAAAATCCGACCTTTCACTCCAGAAAACAGAAATAGTTATTTCAAATGTCTTAATTCAGACTTTTTATTTGTATTCATAGATTATGTTTTATATTAATTTCTCCACATATTTAATTACTTTAGAAATGATGGAATAAAACAAATATGCATGTTAGATTAGACTGATATTCATTTGTTAAAAGCAGCTTATATTAAACAAATACGTATAACTCTAATAAAATATTCACTGAAACAATAACTAAACTTCAAGAGTCGTCATACTATATGGAGCAATGTTGAATTGTTATTTGATAATGAAACAGTATAAATATTATACAACAACGACAAGTACTGTTGGCTTATTTAGACGTTTGTTTCAAAATTTTTGTTGAAAGATATATAAAGGGTTATTTTTCCGCGTATAAGTGTTCCTTAATTTGAAATGATAGACTAGACGGAAGGCAAATAGTGAAAAGTGCCCACCACCAATTCTGGAGTTATTCTTATATACATATGCTTCCTATTGGAACAGTAGTAAATCTTCGGATTTACAACGTAAAAGTCATGGAGTCTGTTCCCCTAGCTGGGCACAGCAGGTAGCCTGATGTGGCTTTGTTATAAGAAAACACATACACACTTATATATATATATATATATATATCGCAATTATGGCCCCCGAGTGGCAAAGTATTATGGTTGCGACTCACACCGCTAAAACTCGGACTTCAATACCCGAAGGGAACAGAGCACGGATAGCTCTTTGTGTAGATTTGTGCTTAGTTCCAAACAGTCCAATCGCAACTACAACCCCGAACTACATGTGTCGCCTTATTTACAATTATGGGACGCGAATAGTGGATCCTCGACGTTACGCTTGGTGATAATACATTAGTTGCGTGTTATATTACTGCCCATTTCCACGTGCAGTGGCATTAGCGAATAGTAAAAATACCCAGTATCAGAACTGCAAGCTACTAGATTTATGGTTTTCGTTTAAAGAGTCTAATCAATTTACTGTGGTAACATGGAAAAAATTATCTATTGGGAAAAAAACTGTCATATGATGAGCTGTGTAGACGAAATTTGGCTACACATTAAATAATATCTTAATAACATAAACACTGGAAAGTTCAAAACAAACACTGAATGAAGCCACCTTGTCCACAAAATTGCTTGTTTATATACATATTAATTACATGCGTGAGTTAAGCAAGTTTTCTTCAGAACTCAATATCAACAAAATAATTAATTCATAATTACGAAAAACCCGACTGAAATAAGAATGTATTCTACAGGCAGCTGGTGTGGATATTCAAACTACAGAACAATGTTTCGGCCTTTTTAGGTCATCTTCTGGTTAAATGGTTGTTGTTAACCTGAAGATGACCTAAGACGGTCGAAACGTTGTTCTGTACTTTATTTAATTAAAGTTTTAATACCCATACCAGACGTCTTTAGAATACAAATAGCTAATCGTTAGAAAATTGTTACGTGCACAGTGACACAATGCAGCTATTATGAATTACTTTTTCTGCAACAAAATATGCATAATCTTATAAAATTATAAGATTCAACTTCTGAAAGCAATAAAGGTAGTTGCCGACGAATTAGGTAAGTGTTAAGATGTGATTGGCATTAGTTGAAATTGTTTTACTATTACAGTTTCTAATGTACTATATTTTAATATCGTTAGGCATAAGGAAGAGAAAATAAAAATATTCTAAACTATAAAGCTTCAAAACTTCCATAAAATGAATGTAAAACTTATAACAGACTCTTCAAAGGCACCCGGGTGTCAATAACGTTGACTATTCCTGTTTTTCAAGAAGCCGCCATCAACAGCAGTAAAGTCCACGGCTCCAAAAGACAAGTATGAGCTAATCTAACTCGACTACGCAGTATACCGACCATACGAGCCACTCGGCGTTCTGCTATGCAAGTAAACGACTGCATTAAGTTAGAATTGTTATGAGGTGAAACCGCTATTTCAATCTATTTGTGTAACTCTATAGAGAAAAGACACCAGTAGCAAAAAATATTCATGGTTGATGTAAGCTAGGTTTGTGTCTGTATTTTTTTATGTTAATGAATAAATTTTAAAAACGTGTATATATGTGTTTGTTTTTTTAGTTTCGCGCACAGCTAAACGAGGGCTATCTGCAATAGCTGTCCCTAATTTAGCAGTGTAAGATTAGAGGAAAGGTAGCCAGTCATCATCTCCCACCGCAAACTCTTATACTACTTTTTCACCAAGAAACAGTAGGATTGATCTTCCCATTATAACGTCCCCACGGCTGAAAGAGCGAGCACGTTTGGTACAAAGGGGATTCGACCCCGCCAAGCGCCTTAACCAACTGGCCGTCCTGAGTCGTATATAAGTATTAGTTCAATTTTTACCTAAAAATAACAGATTAAAACAAATAAAACAAGCATTCCAGTTGTATAAAAAAGTGCCCCGAAGTTAATTAATACAAAGTCATTGGCAATCCTTCAGTCAACAAACTCCAGAAAGCAGTAACTTGTCAGTTATTTATCCATTCTACATAGTGACCGAAATAAATTTTCACGAAGCAAGTATTAACTCCAGGTTTTATGTAGACTCTTATTTTCATTGCTAGTCTAACCACATGATTACTAGCCACGAAACACCGTCCACAACCAAGTTATACTGCATCATACGGATATATACTGGGGTAGACGGTGCAGTGATTGGTTGAATTAAGTGGAAGAGAAAGAAGAGCTGGGGTTATGGACCTTGAGTTCCATTTGGCTCAGAATCCTTAATTCACTATAACGATTCTCCTAATTTGCCCATTCAAGATATTAAATGTGAGAGAATTCTTGTGTTGAACTATAGTGAAAAATGTCTGTTTTATTGAAAAATATTGTCCTCTATGGTGAAAATTTCTAATTTCCTGAAATAAACAGATAAATTAGAAACAAAAATTATTAAAACTTAGAAATGGAAGTTAAACATAAAAATAATGTTTAACTTTGCTAGACCAAAATAATACTAAAATTTTTCAATAACCGACTATAGATTAAGCTCATTTTCTGTCTCTGATGTAGAAAAGACATTCATCTCTTTATAACACTGAACATACGTATACTTTTTTAATTTAACAAAAGTCTTTATGCAATTATTCCATATTAATCTATATGTATTTCAAATTTAGATTAAAACATAAAATATTTAACATTAGATCATAACGCATTCATTTTTGAATGTCTTTTTCTTTGCAATGTTGCCGCTTGAATTGTCTTTTCGTTAAATATTTATGTCGCACACAACGCTTAAAATGTTGTTTTTCAAAATTTTTTATTCTTTTACCTTCCTAAGACCAAGATGTCAAGAAGACATATAGGGCTAGTAGGGATACATTCTGTTTCCAAGTTAGCAGTCAAAGTGTTAAGCGAGGACATCTGGAGCGTAACAGAATTGTTCTTTATTAAATTTATACGAAACAATGACTGTGTGATCTAAAATCGATCATTATTCACGAACGCAAGACATCCATCGAAGACTTTTGAACTGCGTGTTTTTAATGGGTTCGTATAGTCCACCCATCTTGAACTTCGACTGTGTACCTCCAAATATTATAGCGTCTTTTACTATACTGTATTTCCGAAAACAACTATCTAACACAATTGAAAGCTTAATTATTAAAATATTTATCAACACCCCCACGACTTTTTTTGTGACAATTAAGATGTAGTTCTCTATATCAGGTTACTTGTATGTTTTATAAAGACTCGTGTACATATAAATGTACGACATTTCCAAATAATTAAAATAATGATTGCTGTTTCAGTTATGGAACATGGTTACCCATTTTACAGCACAATTTTGTACATAATTAACAAGTTAAAATTTGACTAATCAATGAAAAACTGAAATATTCTACTCTGTATACATAAAAATGCAAATCCTAGTCTGTACGCTTCAGTGATGATGTCCTTACTGTACGCTACAGGGATGATGTCGTAGATACTTTCCCTTCAACGTTTCGCCAGTCTTTTTGATACATTACTTACTCTCAAATCACAAATTTTGATTAACAAGGCGAAATAATTATTTATATTCTTCTGATGACTAAATTTATATCCATTTATAATGTAATCTTAAAGAGCTGCACATCACATTTATTCAATCTCCTAAGACGGAAACTCATGGACTTTAGCGTGTGCTATGTTTAGGAATGTTCCAAACAGTTGTTTTATTAAAGTTTGTTTGGGTCACAATTTTACTAGAATGACAAACTACGCGTTCTATTGAATACTGTAAAGTTTAACGCAAAAGCTAAAATTCTGAACATGTGTAAGTTTATTGATGCAGGTGAAAAACAAAACTCAGTACGACATCTTTTTTTCACCCTTAGAACATGAATTAAAATGTAAATATAACCAAATAGATATTTGAGCTACTGACTAACTTGTGTGAAAATGTTTTAAATTACAAAAAATAAAGATTTTTATTTGAAATAAAATAAACGTGTGATCTTTAGCTTTTATTTATGTATGTATGTATACAGTATATATTCCTGTGATGACCCATCGATTTTAATCCACATATGAATTAAATAGTATGCTCTTACAAATATATTCCACGTTTGGGATAGCGGTAAGACAACGAATTTACAACGTTAAAATAAAAGGGTTTTATTCTTTTGAATGAACACTGCAGATAGCGTGTGTGTTTTCTTATAACAAAGCCACATCGCCTATCTGCTGAGCCCAGCCAGAGGAATCGAATCCCTGATTTTAGTATTGTAAATCCGGAGACTTACCGCTGTACTAGCGGGGGACCTGTAGATAACCTAATGTGGCTTTTCAATAATTAAAATACACACACAAACTGCCAAAGGGTAAGTAGAGTGCCTACTAAAATATAGCTGAATAAATAACATATCAGACCATATTACCATTCTGGCAAAACAGATTTTTTTTCACTGCATAAAGAATTCTACATAAAATACCTGAGTCACATTACACTTAAACCACAAAAACCTCAATAATTTATATTCAGTATATAACGTATGGAGTTGTGCGTGGTTTGTAGAAAACGTGAAAAAAATAAAAAAATAAAAATCACAAAAATATTCTCCTCATGTACATTTCGGCTGATATCAAGACATAGTTTATAAAATATCATAAATGTGCAGTATCTTGGATCTTTAAATACCGTTTTTCTTTTCTTGTGCAGATATATGAAAATATCAATCGTTCTCTAGTGTACAGCTTCTTTGTTTACAGTTTCAAACAAGTGGGGCTCAACATGGCCAGGTGGTTAAGGCGCTCGACTCGTCATCTGAGAGTCGCGAGATCGAATCCCCTTCACACCAAACATGTTCGCCCTTTCAACCGTGGGGTCGTTATAATGTGATGGTCAATCCCACTATTCGTTGGTAAAAGAGTAACCCAAGAGTTGGCGGTGGGTGATGGTGACTAACTGCCTTCACTCTAATCTTACATTGCTCAATTAGGGATGGCTAGCACAGATAAAGCGCTCGAATCGTCATCTGAGAGTCGCGGGTTCGAATCCTCTTCATACCATACATGTTCGCCCTTTCAGCCGTGAGGGCGTTATAAGTGATGGTCAATCCCACTATTCGTTGGTAAAAGAGTAACCAAAGAGTTGCTGAATTAGGGGTGGCTAGCACAAATAGCCCTCGCGTAGTTTTGCGCAAAATTCAAAAACAAATAAATAAATCAGAGGAAATCAATAGCTTTAACATCACAATTAAATTTTATCTCAAATCGAGACATATCTACACCAATAAAAAATTACAAGTCATAATCCAAAATTCTGTCAGTTATGTCAAGTAATGGTCCCAATATAAGATAAAGTCGCTTATGTTTGTAAAAGAAAAATATTTGTTCATTTCTAAACCACGTAGCTAACTATGTTCTACAACAATCGATTTTGGAACACAATTTATTTCTCTCCATCTCTAATATTTCTTTTGGGGATGAGATGACGTAAGATGCACTCAATAATAAGTTTTGTGTGTAAGTGTGTGTATGTTTATCTCATAGAAAAACCACATCTGGTTATCTGCACTCAATAAAACTTTTTATCAATATTTTATTTTATTTTTCCTACTTTTGGAATGACCTAAATAGCGGTTAATGAACAAATTTGACAAAGATGGAACTAAACATTTGGTTTAATCTGTCAAAATTGTAGTCAATCATATGTAATCGTGTCTTCTGACATAAAATGATATTATGTCTAAAGTTTTTCCTGCGAGCATATCAGGCAACAAGAAGTCGTCATTCAAATCATTGTAATACAATTCTTATCGGTTGCTTCGAGCAAGCAATCTAATCAAACTGGAAATAAAGTAGAAATCAGTTAATTTTAACTTCACGCAACACTTTCCAAGCTCTTTACGGATCTATTTTTTGTAACTTCCAATAACACTGTCCAATCCCTCCACTGATCTATGAACTCTATCTCTTCAAATAACAAGCTATCTTACTCATTCACTGATTTTTCATTATAGTTTCATATTAACAACACTATCCAGCCCCTTCACTGACCTGTTAACTATATCTTCAAGTAACAGACTTCCCAACTTCATTGTGATTCTTAAAATTCTCGTGTAACCTCATGTGTATTCACCGAGACTGAAAGTTATTGATATTATTATAATTCCTCTTAACAAAACGGTCATCACGCAACGTAACTCTTAACATTTTACAACGCGGTTCCTATTCCATTAATACTTTCCTCACCTTTAAATGTACTTTTTTCTATAAGACGATATCCTTCTGTTTTTCACAGTGTATTTCTTACCTCGATCAGTGCAGTTCCTCTCTTTAAAATTGTAGCTTTTTCATCCTTAATACTGTTCTTACGTTTTATATTCGTGATACTTGATACTTTTACCATAAACTTATTCCTTTTACCGCTGTATACACTTTTCTTATAAACTGACTTCTGTTGTATTTTGTTTTTTTTCATTGAAACTCGGCACATGCCTATTATTAGCTTAGTTTTTATGGCATGATAATCGCGTTGGCGTTTTGTCTTACTTGAAATTTGTTTACATAATGGTCTAGTTTTAAAAATGATTAGAAATTTCTGCCTGAGTATTGTCATGATGAGAGATGAATATACACGCACATGAATCTATTGATAAAATGTCTAAACGCTCAGAAATGTAAAGCGAGGTAACGCTTAAACTTTAAATATTATGCTGTTGCGCTAATTGTAATATCAAAATACTGCTATGTAAGTTATGATCAGAGGTGGCTAATAATGAATTGTTAACTTCAGGTAGAACAAAGAACACACAGTAAAAAAATGTATAAATATAAGAGAAAAATCAGGTCTTGCAAACATTTGCTGAAATTGTTAATTTTTGGATACGGATTCAAAAATAACGCATTTTAGACTAAACAGTACAGAACAAATACATTTCCAGGAATTAAGTTCTGAAAACTATTTCAATGTCTCTGTTTAAAATCTTGATTTCAGAGTAAGAGACTGCCATCATTTCTACTTATTTTAAGCCTGAGTAAAAATACTTTTACACTGTTTTTGTTTTAAACTGGACTAGTTATACATATATGATATTATAGAAGTAAAGTCTATATTTCTATGAAGTTCTAAAAACATTGCTGGTGTGGTTGTGGTTACGCTTAATGTGAAAAATTATATAAAAAACAACATTATCCTGTAAATACAATTTACATATTAATTAATCGTATTTACACTGGGTACACAGTATTAAAAATAAAATTTCGAGAAAAGGGCAATTTGACTAATTTTTCTGTATACCCTTTGATGAAAGCTCGACATATCCGGTGAAAGTCTACTAGTGAACTCTCAGTCCATAATGGATTTTTTTTACAAGCTCTTCTAATGCTCTTTAAATGTCTTACTTTAAAAGTTTTGCAGGTTATTTTAAGGAGCCTGAAATCTTACGCCATTTTTTTCTTCTCTTAAATAGCCGAAAAGACTCACAAATTGGCTTAAAATAAGCTAAATCTCTGCGACGATTTTCAGTAGCGTCCATTCTATATGAACATTTTTGTAAGACAGGGGGGAGTGTATTGGAAGTGATGAAGTGTAACAATCGAGGAACTTGGTTGAAATGGTAAAGCAGTTACCTCACTTCTTGTTCAAAACAGCCCACTTTACAGTAGATATGTGATCAAAATTTATACTGTTAGAATTTCATACATTTAATGTACTTAAATTAACAATAATAGTAAAATTTGCTTTCAAAAATATCCTCAAAAATATTTTCATTTTAAAATACCTCTCTAACTCAGCTTAAAGTTTACATTCTAGTCCTAATATAATTGGTATGACAAAGAAAAAAACTTAAACAGTAACAAAATATTTAGTTCCTACATTATAGGTTTGGCTTGTTTTGAATTTCGCGCAAAGCTACACGAGAGCTATCTGTGCTAGCCGTCCCTAATTTAACAGTGTAAGACTATAGAGAAGGCAGCTAGTTATCACCACCCACCGCCAACTCTTGGACTACTCTTTTACCAACGAATAATGGGATTGACCCTCACATTATAACGAACTCACGGCTGAAAGGGGCGAGTATGTTTGATTGTGACGGGTATTCGAATCCGCGACCCTCAGATTACGAGTCAAGTGCCTTAACCACCTAGCCGTGCCGGGCCTATTAACTTAGTGATCCAAATAACAAACAAACGAAAAAATCTTTCTCATGTATTTTGAAAAATAACATATTTTACAGACTAGCTGCTTTCCCTCTAGTTTTATACTGTTAAATTAGGAATGGCTAGCACAGATAGCCCTCGTGTAGCTTTGCGCAAAATTTCAAAACAAACTAAGTCAGTATGAAAGTTTGGACCCGATCGGTCTTCTCGTTTAGGAGAAAATGCGTCTACAAATAGACAGAAAGTTTTCCTTGGTATTGGATAGTTTCCGCTTGCATTAAGAACGTCTTACCCCTAACTTTGAACTCAGCTCTGCCAAGCTTAGCGAGCCAGAAGTGGATAACAACAATAATTAAACTACTTCCCGATGGTGTTTGGGTATTTGCCCTGGAGGGTCAGGTTCACTTTGACCTCTTCCTCCTTCCTTAACATATTTTCCCTAACTCGTGATGTTATGTTAGGTCCTTTTCAGGGCAATGTCCATTTATAGTCTCTTATTCACAGTAGTCAAGCTTGCTGGTGGCATTTTTTTTTTTTTAATCTTATTATTATTTTAAAATACATAAGTATGTAAATTATAATCTTGTATTTATAATTAACAATAATGTAAGCGGTGGTTCAAAATTAGGGACAGCGCAGTGACCAACATCCGGTGGTGTGACTCTGAGCAGGAAATAAATTTCTCTAGCATGTAAATAAAAGTTACTATAATTAGATTTTTTCTTTCAAATAATTTGGAATTATTTTTCAATCATTGTATATTTCTTATTTCCAGGTGAATAGAATGGTAATTAACTGTTCAAATTTGGTCTATATAACTCAGTAGATATACACACTATGATCCAGATATTCTACTTGATGCATTATATTACTTAGAAGATCTTTATAATTAGTGTTTCACCGTTTTCAGGCTCATTGGGTTTAATAAAATCTGTGCAAATTTTCTCATAAAATCGCTAAAATAAAGTGAATGTGAAACACATTAAAATTCACTCTTTTGTCCGTTTTCGTTCCGTATTTTTACGCTTAACAGTTTTAAATGTAGTTCGAGTTCATCATATGAATCCTACTGCAAAAAATAGATAACAAACAGATGAAAAATACAAATTAGTTACAGTATCAGTAAGTGTAATTTTAATCATGGGGGTTGGATCAGTATAAGATAGACCAGTCAGAATTTCTGTAGTTAAAACATATGTTAAAGTTTATCACGTCATTAAAAATGTACACATTGCTTTAATCAATTATTCATCCAGGAACCTATTAATAAATATGAACACTTCGTTAATTTTTTTGTTTATCATCACTGATATGGCTGTATAGATATTTGCAGCGACCATTGACAATTTACATACTTGTTTGTTTGTTGTTTGTTTTGGAATTTCGCTTCGCACAAAGCTACTCGAGGGCTATGTGTGCTAGCCGTCCCTAATTTAGCAGTGTAAGACTAGAGGGAAAGCAACTAGTCATCACCACCCACCGCCAACTCTTGGGCTACTCTCTTACCAACGAAAAGTGGGATTGACCGTCACATTATAACGCCCCCACGGCTGGAAGGACGAACATGTTTGGGGCGACGCGGGCGCGAACCATCGACCCTCGGATTACGAGTCGCGCGCCTAACGCGTTTGGCCATGCCGGGCTGACAATTTATATTCGATTTTACATTTCATATTCTTATATTCAAACTCCCATTAAGGTAGTTTGAGGCCCTGGCGCACTTTCTTTTTTTTTAATACTTTTGAACACGTTACCAGCAAATTTGAAGTTAATTATAATTAATATATATTATGTTAATTACAGAATATGAGCACATTATTCGAAGTGTTACGTATTATAAATTATCTCGACCGAGTCTCAGATCTACTATATTACGTAACAAGATTTCAAATATTCGAATATTTTAATCTTAATTTAGAAATTAATCAAATATCGATATATATCACATTTACGATATTTTCCAATAAGATTAATTCTCACAACTTTCTTTCTTAACAGAAATATATATTAATATACAAAAAATAATACAATTGATAATAACGGTAATTATAATTAGTTATTACAAACAATGATTCATATACAAAAGTTTTACAAAAATACGAATTACACTGAGCCTTATTACAGGTCTTGAACTGAATATTTCATCGACGATCCAGATTCACGACGAGCAAATTAATTCTGAGTTGATATTATTGTCATTCTTCGCTTGAGCTAGCGAGCTTGATTGGCCTCACACCCTCACAAGCTGACTTTTCCGCTGAAGATGTTTAATGTCCTTGTTGACATACTAACGTCCGAAGTTAATTTACTGAAATTAAACGGTTTGTAATGTTCGAAATCTACAAATTTTACTGATCCAGTACTGCAGCTTTCCAATAATAGCCGTTAATCATAATTATAGCTTCCTACTCCGAGAGCACACTAACCGTAGCTATCCAATAATATTATTTTTCTACTGTCTTTCGGCTTTTATACGAACCACACGAATCTCTCGAACTTTCAATAATATTCTAGCGCGTTTTCGTAAAACAAATATTGTTGATTCTTACTCTCAAGAATCGTCTATAAATTTTGATGACAGACAGAACTTGCGCTATATGCAGTCAAGAACATACGCTACATGCATAAAAATAAAATTATAATGAAACAAGCTTAGGTACTAAAATAAACGTTAAACAATAAATACGTTATATCTCCATCCTTAGAGAATTAAAAAATCGTGTGAGACAATTTTTAACTAGATATTACGTATAAAAGTGTGCATATATATATATATTTATACACACACATTAATAACAATCTATTAAATACAATACATTGTCAAACAATTATATAATATCATAAATCATGACAATATGTATCATAATTAATACAAATAGCCTTACAATAATAAAATAACATAGCAATTGAAAGTGCTTGAACACAAATATTATCTTTTTTTTTGGTTGCTTTAACACAATCAATTTTTACATGATTGAGATGTTCTTCAAACGTTGGGATAGGTTTTGAAGAAGTAACAGAAATTTTCTTATTAGGTTTTCTATCCTGTTTGCATGTGCGACATGTACCAATTAACATGTATGACAAGTTTTCCAAAAGTGAGAAACACCTTACCTAATTTTTGGCCAAAAGAAATATCTCATAATTTTAGCAAACGAAACTCTATCAGGTGAAGTAGGTCCCTCGTATCCACCTTTACCACTTATCAAGGGCTTGTCAGTAGGACATTAATTTACAAAATCCATGTCGGACTCAAGTTCTATCATTTGTTTCTGGCTTAATTTGTTAGCCTGAACTCGAGTCACAGCACACGAGGGAAACACATCTGGATTCTTCTCAACAACATCAACCTTAGATAAAAAGTGATCAGCTCGCTATCCATTTTGGATTCAGCAACAACCTTTACCCTAGCCAAATCGTTTACCAACAATAATGATACTACCTAAACTGGCAGATTAGGAAGTCTTAGTCCTACCACAACTACTCCTGAAACTGGATTTGATGTTAAATAAATGTTATGAAGAGGAACATTAACAAGGCTACCCGAAATACCCTGAGCAATAATAAACTCATCACTGGCATAACTCGAATCTAAAGACACTACCCCTTCTAATAACATGATTGAGCCGCCCCTGTGTCACATAATATATGTATGGGTATGGGATCAGCAGTGTCATTGGTCAACGACATAGAACCAACAGACACAAAAGGTTAAATTCCTTTTTATCAGTAATCAAATCAGTAACATTGGATGATTTAGTGAAACTACATCCATGTGTGGACAGAAACGCAGGGATGTTGCCTTCTTTTTCTTTTTCCAAACTCCAACAATTGGACATAATATGACTAGGCTTTTTACAAAAATAACAGACAGTCATTGATGATTTGATAAAGTTTTATCACGACTTTCTAAAGATTTTGAACGAGAAGAGATAAATTCTTTATAGAACAATCCTCAACTTTAGTGAATTGAACAGATACTGCTTTTTGCTGAGATGGCAAAAATTTCTGTTTATGAAAGTTGTTTTAAGTGTTAAGTTGTAATCATAAGAAAGAGAAGCTGCTTCCTATAATGTTTCAATTTTCTTTTCATCCAAATAAATTTTGGGGTCGTCACTTGTACAGCGTTTAATTGGACATAACTGTCTTAATTTGTCGGAAATGTTGACAATATGCATAGAATTACACCATCGGTTGAAATAAACTTCTTTTTTCACAGGCGAATTCCATATAAGTTTGGCTATTTTACGTGTGATAACCTCGAAACTTCGGTGATAAGCCCCTGGTAATGACTCGTATGCTTTGATAATAGCTTAGTTGCTTTAACCTTCACATAATTAGTGCAATCCTCAAGAGAGAGAGTAACATAAGCTGCTTTTCCAGTTAGAACACTTTGTGACAACAACGACTATTTTTGCGTTGAGACATTTCATAGTTCGGGAAACGTCTTCAAAATGTTGAAAAAACTTATCAACTTCATTTTCGTTAAATGATGGTACCTTAATGTATCGATTGAGTTCAAAGTTATCATTTTGCCTTGGTCGATCAGTGTTGATCTACTTTTCATTTCTTTCAACCTAATTTATTACGGTTTAAACATGGGATTTCTCTTTCTAGGCTATGATGCAGGCTTATTCAAGCTGATTTGTTTTAGTTTTAATTGGATTTCTATCTTATTTTTATCACTCAACTCTAATTGAGTATTCAACAGAGTATTCCCATAAGGGTTCTTCAGACAACAAATCATCATCGACTAATGTATCAACAATGAACTTTTTAATTCACTTTTTATAATTAACTTTTTAATCTCTAATTCACATTTTTTTAATTTTTATCTATTTACTTTTGTTATATTTTTATGGTCGTTCAAGGGAGGGTAATTCAGGAAAACCTTGATAATCGAACCTGTCAAATCTTATTGCCACTGATAAATGTAAATCGTTATGGTTTTAAGGTTAATCTACTTCGAATTTTGTCTCTGATACAGATCCCGGAAGCGTCTCCGATATATTATGTTACGTTGTTATCTATTAAAATTTCAAATAAACGAAAATTTTAATTTTAACTTAAAAGTTAATTAATTGTTAATATGTATTATAATTTATGATGTTTACTGACAAGGTTAATACACATAGTTTTCTTTTTTAACAAAAGTATATTTTAAGATAAAAAATATAAGTTATAATAACGGCCATTACTAATATTTATTACAAATTGTGGTTTATATAGAAAAGTTTTACAAAGTTACAAATAATACGAAATCTTGTATTAGGTCTAGAACTCAATATTTTATCGACGATCCGGGTTCACCAGGAGCAAATTAATTCTGAGTTCATATTGTTGCATCTCGTCTAAGCTAATGATGTCTTTCTTGGCTGATCTCACATCAATCAGAAGTTCACTTCTTACTGAAGAAGATATTTAATGTCCTTGTAGAAATGATAATGTTCGAAATAATTCACTGTCGGAGTCTCATCCCCGTCGCACAAAACATGTTTGCCTTTTCAGCCGTGGGGGCGTTATAATGTGACGGTTACTCTCACTATTCGTTGATAAAAGATAGCCCCCCAGTGGCTCAACGGTATGTCTGCGGACTTGCACGCTAAAATCCGGGTTTCGATACCCGTGGTGGGCAGATCACAGATAGCCCATTGTGCAGCTTTGTGATTAATTCAAAACAACAGTAATTATTTATATTAAAAAAGTTACATTGATTATGAAAAGAAATCACCAAACCAAATCTTGCAATTAGAAGATTAAAGCATAACTGCCTCCTAATCACTTGCCATATTTTATGGTACATTTCCATGAAAAAAACAAACAAACATGGAACTGGTTTTTCAAATCAGCTGCAGATTATTTTGTTTCAGACTTCTCGCACAAAGTAAAAGAAAAAGTCTACCACCTGCGCATAGTTGTCCTTAATTTTGAAATAAAAGACTAGACGGAAGGCAAATACTTAACAACACACCCACAAACGAAAATAGTTTACGACTTTGTGGAAACGAGTCGCGATACATTAATTCTTGCACTCACATTCCAAACACGCTAACCAATTAGCTACGACTGGTCCGTCAAGTAAGATGAACTTAAACTAGTCAAATACACCAAAGAATTTCAGACGAAAAATAAAAATATGAGAAACTAAGGAATCACAACTATCTAAGGTATTACCAGAATTCATATTTGGTTGATTTAATATTTCTCTCTTTGTGTGTTATTTTTACTTCCGGAAATCCTTCTGAGACGTGCAGTGCTGGAAAATGTTGAGAAAACTAAAAGCTTTGAAGCCATTTTAACTCTTATCTCGTTAAGAGGTAAGGTTTTAGCTCATAACAGTATCATAAACAGCTGTGTGTAATAGATGTCAGGTTCAAAACTTTGATTATTCAACTTTTCTTTTCCTTTTGAAAAAGATTCGCTGAACAAAGAATAGTCTCTTATTACTCCCATTCAGTAAGAGCGCATTATATGTATTTAAATAAATAGTCCACTTTATGGGCATATGATTTTCATTGCAGTTTTCACAAACAACCTTTTTCGGCTCTTTCTGTTCTAACCGAAATTGCTTAAAGTGTGTTTACCACCACATTAATTTACTCATTGATCTTATCGTGATTCGTACGAAACCAGATTTGCGTTAAGGTTGCTTAATTGAATAAAACATTACAAGTTATACTAAACACTCTTCACAGTGATCCTTTTTTCTTCTAAACCATTCTGTAGTGGATACCACATGTGATCTGGTTGTTATACATTGTAGACGTTAAGTGATACGATACGAGTGTCAGATAGTGTAGATTTACAGTCCAATAAATGGAACACAACGCATTTTCTTTTCACATTTACAAAATTATAGAACCAGAGCTTAAACATATACACATTTTCCAAATTACAACCAAAACTTCAAAGGCTGGCAAGTGTTTTTATTTGTTTTGTTGTGTTGATAAGCACAAGGCTACACAATAAGCTATATATTTTGTGCTTACCAAAGACTGGTGAAACATTAGGATATAATACACCTGATATGTCATAAAATCGCTTAAGACTGCTGATGTCTTTATATTCCCTAGAAAAATCTAATTTTTTTTCCCATTGTGAAAAGTTGAAAACAAATCTACAGTCCAAGTAATATCTATATTTTCGTATTACGTATGTATGGTTTATTTAATAGAAAAACAAATCATAATAGTGTTTGTTCATCAATCTTCATATAACATTTCTTTTGTTTATTTTATAACTATCTGTTGTGTTCACAGAGAATCAAGCCCAAAATTTTAGCATTATAAGAATAGTGAATTACACAAACATATAGAATGAATTATCTTTAAAAATCCTCCTGAGAAAATCGATGCTCAAGTTAAGGACATGATGCACTTTCCTTAATAACGTAGTTCAAAAGTAGGCCCGGCATGGCCAAGCGTGTTAAGGCGTGCGACTCGTAATCTGTGGGTCGCGCCAAACATTCTCGCCCTTTCAGCCGTGAGGGCGTTATAATGGTACGGTCAGTCCCACTATTCGTTGGTAAAAGAGTAGCCCAAGAGTTGGCGGTGGGTAGTGATAACTAGCTGCCTTCCCTCTAGTCTGACACTGCTAAATTAGGGACGGCTAGCACAGATAGCCTTTGAGTAGCTTTGTGCGAAATTCCAAAACAAACAAACAAACCGTTCAAAAGCATTGCAAAGATTTTGCAAACTAAAGCACCTATGATACATGAAGAGGTCAGTTTAGATTAGGACTAAGTGATAAATTACTGAATATGATATTTAAGATACAGTTTTACACGCTCACAAAATCATTTTGTGACTTCAGGTAACTTCAGGTGAAAAAGTATTTATTACTAATCGTTGATGTAAAACACAATAAAATCAGATTATTCCTTAGCTTAACAATATTTAGAAGGTTTTTTTAGATCATTTCATAAAAATGTTAAAGTCTTGTAATATTTGTAGATATTTCTGTGCTAAACATAAATGTGAAATTGAAATGTGTGGGGTCAGTATTTTAAGTGATTTAATAAAACCACGATGAGAGGCGCAACTTTATCCTTGTCTGCTAAAGTTGTTAAGTTAGATAAAGACCATATATCGTAGCTTTAATAACTGTTTCCTGTATCGTACATTTTTTACATACTTCTAATAAAACGCCATTCCATCTATAGCTCTTTCTATGCAACAAATATACTGTTGTACTTTTATTTTATTTCTTACGCTTGTTTCTCTTTAGTTTTCTATTTTGTATGTGATTATCTTCATGACTGTGTATTGCGCCAGTCCCACCTGTTCTCGAAATTTGTAAAACATTCTTGTGCGTAAGAATCAGCAATGTATTACGTGTAATACAAGTGATTGATAGTATTGTTACAAAATAATTTTGTGGATGTTCTAGAGTTTTGCATGATTTATATGTACATTAAAAACCGAGCGTCGAGAGACAAGCGATTATTATTGGTCAGCTTCAGTCAGTGTGCCACAGGCGTACAAAGCTATAAGTGCGAATAACGTCTATTAATCGGAAAATTACAGAACTGAGCAGGAATATTTATAGATTTTAAATCTTAAAAACCGTTCAACTTCAATAAATTACTTCGACCGGGACAATTAATAACTTCCTCGGTAAGAAGTGATTTTGTAAGTGGTGTGAGGCTAATCAAGAAACCACAGCTAGCTAGCTTAAGCGAGGAGTGTGGCAATATTAACTCAGAATTAATTTGTTCGTCTTGGACTTGGCTCGTCGATAAAACACGCAGCTTTAGACCGGATATAAGGATCAGTATTGACTGTAAGTTTGTAATAACTATTATTAATAACCGTTATTATAAATCGTACTCTTTTGTATATTAAAGTACATTTTTGTTTGAAAAAAAAATGTGTGTATCAATCTCGTTGGCAAATGACATGAATATAATACTTATTAACATATAATTAACCACTAAATTAAAATTTCCGGTTAAATGAAACGGTAATATGCAACGTACGTAACATAATAACTTGGAAACTTATCCAAAATAAATTGTAATACATAACACTATGTTTCTGCTTGTTTGTGTTTTGAATCTCTCACAAAGCTACTCGAGGGCTATCTGTGATAGCCGTCGCATGATCCACTTGGAAAATTGGGGGCGGGTGAAACGACACTTTCTAATTTTTCGCAGCATTTTCGTTGTTTGCATAAAATTTCTTCGCAATAACAAATTCAATCTTTCCCAATATTTTCTCAAAGAGGACAATTTCTTTTTGCTGACAGAATTAAAACAAAAATTGGGTTTTTTCGGGCAAATGGAATACTTATGGAGAGCAGATGCAGTACCACTACTCTCTTTGGTACGCCTCTACTAAAACGTTTCGATTATTAGTTAGTTAGTTTTTTTGTTTTTGAATTTTGCACAAAGCTACTCCAGGGCTATCTGTGCTAGCTGTCCCTAATTTAGCAGTGTAAGACTAGAGGGAAGGCAGCTAGTCATCACCACCCACCGCCAACTCTTGGGCTACTCATTTACCAACGAATAGTGGGATTGACTGTAACATTATACGCCCCCACGGCTGGGAGGGCGAGCATGTTTAGCGCGACGCGGGCGCGAACCTGCGAATTACGAGTCGCACGCCTTACGCGCTTGGCCATGCCGGGCCTTGATTATTAGTAAAAGATGTCATAAACTTCAAACGTTTGCTGATTACCATATCTGTTTGCTTGTAAATGGAATCTCATCTATGTTTTAAACTCAACTTCAAAACAACGACTTTTAAATTGTTATAGAGAAGCCGGTAAATATGAAGAAACAGAGCGAAAACAATTATTGTTTCTTAAATCATATAAAACGAAATTGATTATCTGAAGTACAACCAAGAACAGAATAGTAAAACACATCTAAACAATCTCTGCCTAGATTTTGCTCCTTAATTTAAACAGATCGTATAAGTGCTGGACACAAAAAGAAAAATGGCTAAAGCCTCTTTTGTACACAGTAATTTATTTTATGTTCGCTGGATAAACGCGCCAAATTCCCGTATATTGTCCTTTCTTTAATGTGTACATAGACAACTAACCTCAAGTGTGACGCAGTACGCAATAAGAAAAATTGTGTCTTGATAAAAGAAGCGATTAATCATTGTCAAAGAAACTAAAACACTAATAAATGGATGGAAGGACTGGCAGACAGGTAGATCCTCATCGATTAGAGTTACAATTGTTACTGAGATGATCATTAATGATTTATGGACAGCATCCCAAAGCAAGTTCCTCCCCCATAGTTACTGAATGCGTTAACTGTATAAAAACAATAATTTATTCTTTGAAATTACGTAGGTTCTTTACCAAGAAATTTCATTCAGGCCCCAGCGTACAACCATCAAGCAACTACGTGTCAACATCAATATTATAAACAAAACATCACTTCAATATCTTATTTTCCCGCGTTACGACATCCATCCAATAATTGCAGGTTTCCGTTTATTGAGCAAACAGAAGAGTCTGTTGATAATAACATACCAGCATACCAGTCGTCACGTGCCACTGCCATCGAGGGACAACTGTCATAATTTCCTTATTACAGTTACATTACTGAGCTGTTTGTTTTACACCCATGCCTAATACAAATTGTTAGGATAACATTTTGGGCCCAACATTGGTACAACGCTTATATACAGATTCTAGATATTTAGTTACTGCTTTTCAGTTATTTTGCAAAACTCAGTAGCTGAACTGCGAAAAGCCACATTTCTCCTTTACCAATCATGAATACAACTCGAAATATATATATGTGTCTATATGCGTGCGCCATGTTATGTGATAAAACATGTTTACAAATGTTCTAACTTTCTAACCTAAAAAATAAATTGAATGCGATCAATATAAACTTAAATCAACGTTTTAAATTTACATCTCTTCTCAAAGCCTAAGAGATTAACATGCCCGGATCGTCGATCCGAAGTTTTGTGGTTCTTGAACCGTGACAAGAAACAGTAACGTTTCGCCCTTTAAGGCTGTGAATACGCTGTAAGAGTGATGGTCAAAATAAACTATTTGGTGAGACAACAAAAGCTCAATCGGGTTAAAACTGTTGACTAGCTACTTCCCTCTAGCACAGGCCCGGCACATCCACGTGGTTAAGGCAATCGACTCGTAATCCGAGGTTTGCAGGTTCGAATCCCCGTCGCATCAAACATGATTGTCCTTTCAGCCGTAGGGGGTGTTATGACGTGACGGTCAATCCCACTATTCGTTGGTAAAAGAATAGTCCAAGAGTTGGCGGTGGGTGGTGATGATTAGCTGCTTTTCGTCTAGTCTTACACTGTTAAATTAAGGACGGCTAGCGCAGATAGTCGTCAAGCAGCTTTTCGCAGAATTCAAAACAAATCAAACCCCCTAGCACGTCACTTCAAAATTAGCGACGGCTAAGCACAAAAATTCGAAAACAATCAAACTCAAAGCCCATTTCAGTAAATTAAACTTAATACATCAGTTCGCCATAAATTTTAAAAAATAAATCTAAGAATTTATTACCAAGTATAACTTCAAACATCTTCTACGAACGTTATTAATATCGCAAGTTTCAATTGAAAATATCATAAAAACGTTTATAAAAGTTTCGGTTCAAATGTCGAAAGCTGGAACCACTGGAATCAATTGGTCCAACATTTGTAATAAAGAACATGTACGAGGTCTGTTCAAAAAGTACGCGGACTGTTTGAATTGTGCGGCTCCAGTTAGTTCCAGGGGAACTTGGTGTCGCTAGATTTGCACAGATCAGCTGATTGCTACGCCATTTCCCGATTGCAGATATCTTCATTTGTGTATTAGCTACGTGGTTTTAAGTGAAGTGCGATTTTTTCGTTTGGCGGATTTCAGAATGAATGACCTGAAGGAGCAACGACTTGCTGTGAAATTTTGTTTTAAACTTGAAAAATCTGCGACTGAAACTTTTGCTATGCTTAATACGGCTTACGATGATGTTGCTATGAAGCGTACGGCATGTTTCAAGTGGCATAAAGGTTTTAAGGATGGTCGACAGTCCATTTGAAGATGATGAGCGTCCTGGACGTCCTTCCACGTCAACAGACGACCCACACGTCGACAAAATCAACACCCTAGTCCGGGCAAATCGACGTCTGACTGCAGGGAGTTTGTTGAAGAGTGTGGGATATCAGTTGGATCTTGTTACGAGATTTTGACCGAAAATTTGAAAATGCACCGCATTGCTGCGACATTTGTGCCTCAAAACTCGTGCGTTTTTGGCCTTGCTCCTTGCGATTTTTTCTTGTTCCCCAAACTCAAAAGACCCTTGAAAGGAAGAAGATTTGAGACGATTCCCGAGATTATGGCAAATGCGACGAAGGAGCTGGAGGACATTACAAAAAAATCGTACCAGGACTGTTTCAACAAGTGGAAACACCGTTGGGATAAGTGTGGGCGTTGGGGAGGATAGTACTTTGAAGGGGTCCCAGACCTGTAACTTCTAAATAAAGTACACTTTGATAAAGTGTCAGACCTTAATCAAGAAGACTTAAGAATTAATAATCGTAACCACTATAAACAAACAGCACAGTAACAGACAAATGTGATTTGAAACTAGTTAGTAAATCAGGATTTAGTTCTAAAAAAGAAACAGACCAGAATATTAATTATAATAGGTAAGTCTATGAGCTACTCACCATGAAAACAATATTTGGCTGAACGTGAAATCTCTTTCAGCTTAAACTTCTATAGCTCTTATTGTAATTGTGTAAGAGAGTTCTTGTATGTTATATTCATTAACATAGAATAAACTAGAGGGACACTCAGTAGACACATACCTCCGCAACGCAGAGTTGATCATACTGGGCTCTCAAAAATTAGGAAAATGCGTTCGTACGGCGGACCCTATCAGCGGACATGGCCCATTTGAGAAATGGGCTGAGCATGGCCAGATGGGTTAAGAAGTTCGACTCCTAATCTGAGGGTCGCAGGTTCGAATCCAGAGTGCACCAAACATGCTCCCCTTTCAGCCGTGGGGGCATTATAAAATGACAGACAATCCCAGTATTCGTTGGTAAAAGAGCCCTCGTGTGGCTTTGCTCGAAATTCAAAACAAACCAAACTTCGAGATCATCACGATGCAAATTACATAACACAATACATTATCAATTCACTTTCTCAATATCACAAACAAATCTCGAGAAAATCAATTTAACGGTATAATTGGTTTCATTTGAAGAACCTGTGCTTGACAAAAAGTATTTTATTTTTTAACGAATGTTTAGTTTGTAGTGTTAAGAAGAAGAAATCAGAATAAATCGCTAAGAAAGACAATCTTACTTACCGAATACAGAATGTATAGACTTGTACGTCAATTCCCACAATACGAGTTGGTCAGTAAAAAATATACAAGCAGCCTACCTACGCATATAATCTAATTAAATAAAAAAATCGAAAAATACGATCTTTAAATGTTTTTGAAAATGTTTTAGAGTCAATTATTCAGCAGTGAAAGAAATGGGTTTCATAGTCTTTTTCTGCTCTTTAAATTATATACAATACATTTCCATTATCACAGTTGAACTTGAATTTTATTGGGTTTCTAAGCTATCCTTGAAACGAAAAAAAAACGTTTTATAAATTTCGTGTTTCATGAAATAAGGTTGCTTGTGGACTTTATCTCCAGGTTTTAATACAAACTGATTTATTGAATGTTTATGCTGCTTTAAAATATTAATTGGTAATCTTATTATTAAAACAAAAGTGTTTCGACAAAAACTGTTCCCGTTACCACATTTTCCTTCAACAAGAAACTTATACTTTTCATAAAAAATATCTACTTAAGACACAAACAAAGAGGATTTATCCTTTCAGAGCTGATACCGATTCAACAGAAATGTCAAAATTTAGAATATTATTGTTTTATTTGGTATGATACCTCAGAGAGAAGAATATTATTGTTTTATTTGGTATGATACCTCAGAGAGAAGAATATTATTGTTTTATTTGGTAGGATACCTCAGAGAGGAGAATATTATTGTTTTATTTGGTAGGATACCTCAGAGAGGAGAATATTATTGCTAAAGCTGATACTGAACTGCTCTTGTTTAGTATTTTTTTTTTTCCAATCTCATGTCCAGTAGACTCGAGTCACAGAACTTACAAAATCCGCAAACACATATGTTCTAAACGTCATTTATCTTTAGATTTTCTTGTTTTATTGATGTCCGAGAATTATTCACTTATGCTATGTTGTAGTTTCTTTGGTCTAGAACCAAGAAGGTAAACTTAACATTTTTCTGCTGCCTTGTCAATTTATAAGAGTTAAATCCTTCTGTTGTATTGTAATTTCTGCAGCCTAAAACCTAACGGAAAAGTAACATTTCCTTCCTATTTTGTCAAAGTTTTATTTTATTCTTTTGTATTGTAGTTCCTGCAACCTAGAACCAAACGGAAAACTAACATTTCCTTTCTGTCTTGCCAATGCCTAAATTTGATTTCATTATTTTGTTTTGTAGTTCCTGTAGCCTAGAACCAAACGCAGAACTAATATTTTTTTCCTGTCTTGTCAACAAAACTTATTTTATACTGTTGTCTTACAATTTATTTATTCAAAAATTACAAAACGAAGGCATCGTCTTTTTCCAAAATATCCTCAAATATAAACATTTATTGTGTTGTTTTTACTGTGCGAATGTAACGTTCCATACTTTAATCTAGATAGACCGACACGACATTTGAAAGGGTCTAACTCCCCACCCCATTTGTTACATACCTAAAAATTGTCATAGAAGAAGCTTTAAAAATTTCTAATATAGTAATAAAGTTCTGCATATACAATTTATTTTTAAGCAATTCCATAATTGTAAAACACCCAAGTAATCCAATTAGATATCATATTCAAGTTGGAAAAAACAGTTTCCTAAAACTTTTATATTCGAAACTATTTAAAAGCATTCGTAAATATTTATCCCATGAGTTACTTTATGACTGTATACTAATATATATAACATTTTAACGACTCTTAACTACCACTTATTGATTCTACTACATTCTTTATAACATTGCGTGATTAACTATTTTTTATTACATTGATGTACTCAATCTGATTTTTTAACCTATATCAAAAATTATTTATAAAAGTTAGTGCAGTCACTAAATGTAAAAATAGCTTAGTAAAAACATCCTAATGATAAAGTACTAATTCCAGTATTGGACGAATGAGATGATAAAATACAATTAGAAATGCGATAATAAACAATGATGAACAGTGAGATAAAAAGAAAAGTTAAAAGTAAAGTGCCGTACAAGTGGTAGCACAATGACAAAGTGTGTACAAAACGTGATAGTGCACTAACAAGATGTTATAATATATGAATATAACGTGATAAGGTTATATTGATGAAAAGGGGATGATAACTAGTTATGAACGGCATATTATAACAGTGTGTTACAAGTATTGTAGCCACTGTACACAGACATGATAATAGTGCAAAAATAAGACAGTATTATTGGCACCTCACGAATGAAACATGATAATAGTATGTGAACAAGACACTATTGTTCTTTTGTTTTTTTCAAGAACGGTGCAGTAACAATATATTATGATTTTAGAAGGACGTATTTTTTTACAACCTGAATAGCATCGTAGATGAAAAATACTTTAATAATGTGTTTGAAAAATTTCGAGTGTTAAAAACTGCGTCCCTTGGTGATTCCACTCTTTGACCTCTTCCTCCTTCCTTTACTTATATGATCATGCAGTGTTGGTTGGAATGGCTACTGCTTTACGGTCAAAGTGGTCTGAAACACTCCGACCTTTTTCAGGTCAATGTCCATGTACTGGTTTCATACATTTGTAGATATTTGCCCAATCAGTAGGAAGTCTAGTTTAATGGTGGCCTTTTCTTTTTTTCCCTTTTATATATATATGTATTTATTTTATTATTATTTTCCATTTATTTATTTTTGTGTTTAAAATATACGTTGACCGGAGAGAGGTGTTTAGAACAATCTTCATCATATATGCGGTACCTGTCTAGTTCGCATAATAATTCATTTTTTCATCCAATTTTTTATAAAAAAAAAACCTTATTATACTGTGTAGGAGTCTATCTGGTGTGGTTGGTACGTTTGAATATTTGTATATGAATTTAGATGATGTTGCTCTGGGGACTCTATATGTTATTGTGAGGAGTGTGTTTTGTATAGTTTGTAGTTTTGTTTTAAATGTTTTGTCACTTATTATTATTTTTTCATAACTTAAAGTAAATGTCAGATTGTAATGGATTTAATATTGATTTGATATCTCTATTTTTCAATTTAATATATATTTAGAAATGTGTGTAACTCATATTCTTAAATGTGTATTGCGCAAGTCCCACCTGTTCTATAAATTTATAGTAGATTCTCAAGAGTAAGAACCAAAAATATATGTTTTACGAAAGCATTAATGCATCTTCTGATATTGTTACCTAGTGAACTTTCGAGAATGTCGTCTTAAAGTTTATAAATCGACACACCGAGAGACAACCAGCTGCATCCAGTGTACTATAAGCGTTAGGAAACTACAGATATTTGACCAGGAACGTTTGTAGATTTCGAACATTACAAACTTCAGCGAATTAACTTCGAATTTTAGTATTTCTATGAGGACATTAAATATTTCCATCGAGAAAAAACTCGCATGTGAAGAATGGAGCTAACTAGCATTCTCGTCAAGTGAAATGTACCTGTGTATCAACATTAAAGAAATTTGCTCCTCGCGAATCGTCAACAAAATAATCATTTCAAAACCGGATAGAGGACTTAATATTGTTTGTAATTTATAAAACTTTTGTATATAAACGGTTGTTTGTAAAAGCCACTATTATACATTGTATTGTTGTTTGTATATTAAAATATATTTGTATTAAGAAAGAAAACATTTGTGTATCAATCTCATTGGCAAATATCATAAATGTAATACATATCAACATGTAATTAACTTCTAAATTAAAATTTCCTACTATTTGAAATCTTAATACTTAACGTACGTTGCATAATAAATCGGAGACTCGTCCGAGATGAATCATAATGTGTAAAAACATTCACGTCTTCGCAAATGCAGGGCAAAAATTAATGACTTTTAGATCACTTTTAATTCTCTTCTATCCATTATAGTTCATGTTGTGTCCATTGAAATATTTTGAAAATCTAAACTTGCATTCTATATGATAATGAAACATTCTTTAAAGTAATGAAGTTCGATAGTCTTGAATTTGTAACTGGTTTCTTCCTGTTTCTTATTCCAGTGGCTGAGAAAAAAAAACAGTTCTAGCTATATATTCATTCTCGTTCTTGATACTGCATAAATTTCCCTTTTTGTTTGTTAAAAACCGAATAGAACTTTAAAAATTTTATGAAATAAGAAATTTGTGTGTAACTGGTAACGTAGTGTTTTTCTTCTAAATCGATATATGACTAATCTGTGTATAGAATTACAACCAAAGATACTTTTATCAATAAAGTATTCAAAGTTAATCTCAATTCTCGCAAAAATCGAAATTTTTATTTTGACCACATAGAATGAGTATGTTATTTGCTCTGAGCTTAATATGCATATATGGCATTATTGATGGGTTGGCATGGCCAGGGTATTATGGCGTTTGGCTCAAAACCGGCTATTGTGGGTCCAAATCTCTTTCATCAAACATGCTTGCTTTCTCAGCCGTGAGGGCGTTATAATGTGACCTCATTCCCACAGTAGGTGGTGATGATTAGCTACCTTCCCTGTAGTCCAGGTGTGGGCAACTTATTTTTCATAGCCACAACGCTGATGAAAACAGCGTTGGCCATACTGTACAAAAAAAAATTGAAAAATGTTAGTTTAATCAAAATAATTGCATTTCAACTAACCTTCAATGTGAAAATTGTTCATCAACAAGTTTCGTGAAATTTGATTTAATATCTATGTTCAATGAACATCTTAGCTCTGCCTCTAAATTCATGTCAGTAAGACGAAATCTATATCTATACTTGAGAAAATCTAGCGTAGAAAATGTTGACGCACACACCCATGTGGATCCAAACATGGAAAATAATTTTGAAATTGCTATATTTCAATTTGAAAGACTTTCATTTATCAGAATAGTGAGACACATCTTTCTGATAGAACATTTTTGTTTACCTTTTATGTGTTCTATACTTTGCAAGGTAAGCATCTCATCTTCAAATTTACACTTATCCAAGAAAAAAAAGGTAATTTCCTAACTCAAATTGAAATGGATCATGAGAAATTCAAATATCAATTTCAAATTTTTAAATTCGGAGAAACGTGATTCAAATTTGAGATAGATTTTTGATCCAGTTTACACAGAGATCATCTTTAGCATCAGAGAAATCATAGTTATTATTTTCTAGAAGACTATTTAACTTTGCAAAATGTGTCAGTCATTCTTTTGTAATTGTTACGCAAGAAAATTTAGCTTGAATTGAAATTCGTGAATAGACCGTGATTGCATGCTTTTTATTTTACCTCTTTCCTGAAGCTTCGTATTCAGGTTATTCAAGTGAACCATCACGTTGCACAGAAAGCGCAAATCAAACTGCCCTGGCAAAGTTTAAGTTTCAGGGGAGTTTTCAACCTTACCTTTTCAACAAAATACTCTTTTATTGGAAGTAATAAGGAAGTAAATCATTCCAAAACTTTTCTTCTACTTAATCATCTTACATTTGCAAAATAAGTAAGATTATGAAAAGTACAGTCACTGATTTTCTTCACAGACTCAAAAAACTATAGATGGATGAGAGAGCTTCCACTTCTAATATAATTCACAATTTTTACAACAATTTCCATCAGATTTTCCAATTCATCAGTTTCAGACATCTGAGCACATATTTTTTTCTAATGTAAAATACAATGGAAAGATGCAGGGTGGACTTTACATTATTTACAATTAAATGCTGCTTCAAAAGAGAAACCAATCCTAATTTTTGCCCCAGACATGGGAAAGCACCAGTTTTTTAATCCAGAATGATTTTTTTTAGATTTCAAGAATTTTTAAAGATGTTTTTCTCCACATGTTCGATCTCGTAATCCTTCCTCATTTGAAGACCTTAAGTTACATATCAAACCCAAAATATAAACTGTGCAGTGTCACAAGCATTTGTTGACTCATCTAATTCTAAATAAAAAACAAAGAGTCTTTCAGTTGTTCACGCAAGTGATTTTTTTATGTCTTTTTTTAACTCTACCATTTTGCGGACAATTGTTCTTCGACTTAATTGCAAATTATTTACCTTTTGAAGGATATCATCTTTTATTTTTGAATCATAATTCTCTAACAGAGTTTCAATGACTACAATCAATATTTCTTTTACTAGTTCAGCATTAGAAAATGATTTATTTATTTTTTGAGATAGAATTCAAGCTACTTTATAACTGGTCAATGTAACTAGTTCTATCGATGATAAAAATCTTTTTAGGCCTCACTTTTGTTCATGAAGTTGTGCTTTCAGATGGCTAATTTCGTTCATACGATTTTTGCTATCAATCGGAAATTTTACATCAAATTGGTTGTGAAAATTTTTAAAGTGTTGCTTAAGGTTGTATACTTTATTATTCCTTAAAACTTTGTTACACAAAAGACACACTGGATTATTATTTGCTTCAATCACTGCACACTTCGACTCCCAACTTTCATGAAATTCTCGTTCAACGTTTCTCCAGTCACGCGCCATTCTCTTCTCAGCAGTAATGCCAGAATCAACTAAATTGTCTTTATTTTCTGAGTGTTCACCATCACCTGGATTCTTTCGTTTTAGAATTATACACTTATCCATATTATGGGATTAAAAACAAAATATATTTAAACACTTGGAAGTTGCACAATAAAAATATGTTTGCAAACACATGCTAAACAATGTACACTCGATGACAAACATCTAAACCAAACTGGGGTTACAAAATGAGCGGAGACTGTTGTGGCAGTGATGAAGCGCTCAACATTAGTGACGACATGAAGCTGTGCAGCTGCTAATTACCAAATATGCGATTCAAAAAATAAATGATGGAAAAAGTTGATTCCTAAAATCGAGCTATTTTATTTTCACGGTTAGATTAGGGACGGATTGCCCAGATAGCCCTCATGTAGCTTTACGCGATATCACAAACAAACAATGACGTTATTATTTTGTTAGTCCACTTAAACACTATACCTACGCTTATTTTAGCTGAAATGTTGGAGATACAAGCAGAGCGATATGAGGTTCGTGGATGATAACAGAAACATGGCAGCTATCATGCATCAAACGAAGTTAATAATCACAAAGACAAATACGATATAGTCACAAAAAGAATAAAGAAATGCGTAACTCTCTTAAAAATTAAAGGAAATAGAGGGCAAGATGGGCATACATATGTTGATAGCTAGTTAGTAAGATACACAATTTGATAAGTATTAATTCGAAACAGCCAAACAAACAACTTGATAATTAGTTAGTCAGATAAACAGGTTAATTTATTATTTCAGATATCTTATGAAACAGTTGTATATAATTACACAAGAAAAGTATAGAGCATATCTTAAAGATAACCCCAATATATTCAAAAATGTTTACAAAATTTAAAATCCTCAACGTGATAAGTGGTCAGTTAGATGGACAGCTAAACAGATATCTGATTAAACAAATAACTAGTCTGCCAGGCAGACGAACACATTAAATAATAGATAGTCTGTTAAATAAAAAACGTAACTAGGAACTACTCAGATAAATTGCTTAACAGCTGCTCAGTCAAACTAACACCTTGACTGATAACTAGCCAATTAGACGAATAATTTATCTGATAAATAGTCAGAATAACGCCTTAATCGATAGCTAGCCATTCAGACGAACACATTAATTGATGGCTATTTCAGTCGGATGAACAAATTAACTGATATATAAGCAGAGAGACAAACTGATAACTACTCACTCAAACTAGCACTTTGACTGCTAACTAGCCATACAAACTTAACTGTTACACATATAGTCAGATAAACACCTTAATCGAAAACTAGTCAGTCAAAAAAACACCTTAATTGATGGCTAATCAATCAGATGAACAATTTAACGAGAAATTAGCCAATTAAATGTCTTGGTACCTAGTCAGATATTGTCAGATAAATGGTTTCACAGCTAGTCAGTGAGACGAAAACTGAAGTAATAACTGATTTTTACTGTGTTGCTGTTCAAAAAGACACGTGATCACTTTTACCTAATAATATATTTTATAATCGAATTAGAATTTATGGCATATAATCTTATAGAAAATAATTTTAAAGTAACGCGATAAAAACTGTAAAAACTTAGTAAAACATATCTCTAATCTTAAAAACATGTTAGAGTATTCATGGAATGAGTTTTTTTGGCATTTGTTTTTTTGTTTTTCTACATATCACTTATAAGACTTCCCATCCTGTCGATAACTTAACACCTATACATTTAAAACAGAAGTGTAAACTATTATTTGTTCAAAAATAAAACCTTTAAGAGTATGATTTTTTTACTTGTTAACAACTACAAATATGTTTGTTGAAATCACACATTTTTTTCTCATATATATATATATACCAGTTCTGCAAACTATAATGTTTTAAGCTTTTTCTGTGGTTCTTGTGTTAATAATTAACATTGGTTCATATATAATAATTGTTGTATATATATATATATACCTTTCTCTTTTAAATATCATGTCCTTCTTCGTGACATCTATACTCATGGGTCAGGATATGAAGATACACAAACCATGGATGCACACACGGGTCATCACTTTTCACGAGAATTACGAACATAGAAATATTCAGTAAGTTTTTGCTTATATTTTAAGCTATGTTTCATGTTTTTAAAAAACGCGGTTAGCCATTTTTTCCGCCCAATAGTGTTTCTTGTAACGTCTACTGTTAGCGATCCATCTGGCATTATCCGAGACGTTGATGTGGTCTCAGCCGTAAACATTAATATTATTTGCTAGAGTATCGTCATAGAAAATGAGGAAAGGTGGATCAGTATGGTTTTGTTTTCAATTACGATTTTCTGAGAACCTTCGATCCTTCACAATCCGAGTTTTAGTCAGACTTTATTCGTGAAATATTACTCTTAAAACTTGTCACAATTTCAGAATCGCTTTAAAATAAAAATATTAATAACATGATTTGTCAAAAATCTAGATTCGAAATTACTTATTCAATCTAATAAAAAGAGGAAAAAATATTTCGTACAGATCGTATGAAACAATGTTAATTATTAACACAAGAACCACAGAAAAAGCTTAAAACATTATAGTTTGCAGAACTGGTTTAAATTGTTAAGAAAGAAATTTATTTAAAAGCAATTGTTATAAAATAAACTTTTCTTTTAACATACCAAAGTAAAAATGCAAATTCTAGTACAGTTTAATCGTAATAATCACGCAAAATTCTCAAACACATACAGATATACAGACAGATATACTTTGTAAATTAAAGTTCGCTTGAATTTAGTTATTAAATTTTACAAGATAATCTCATTTTGTGCAAGGCGTCAGCCAGTAAATTTTTGGAAAGTAGCCAAGTTGTACCAGACAACGTTATGGATTAGAGGGAACGATGTAGATAAGTTGTATTGATGTTGTAGAAGAAAATATCTACGCGTCAAGAGAATAGTTTGGTTTTTCCAGAATATCGATTGGTAATACACAGTGGGAACTAAAGCATTTGTTAGTATGATTTATAACAACTGTGACAGTTTCTTTCTATTGCCACCTGTAGTCGAGAAATGACGAACAAGTATTCGTATTATTGTTTTTAGAAAGTGTATATTTCTGTATTTGCTCTTTATTAGGTTCGTCAAGCGATATTTCATTGTAATACAGAACGAACAAATGTGGATGTATTTCTATTTCAAGTCTTGTTTTCAGTATGGAATTCATCTTTCTGTACCTAAATACAATTAACAATGCTTCTGTAACCAAGTTACTTCATAAGTACTGAACTACTAACATATCAGCAAGATATGTTCACGTGTGTGAACAATTTGATATGTTGAGCACTAAAAAGGCCAATCTA
Source organism: Carcinoscorpius rotundicauda (assembly GCA_011833715.1). NCBI lineage: Eukaryota > Metazoa > Arthropoda > Merostomata > Xiphosura > Limulidae > Carcinoscorpius > Carcinoscorpius rotundicauda. Next base: position 37,287,905 of record CM022395.1, on the reverse strand, counting down.
TAAGACAAACTAAAAGGTTCGACAAGCACTACTCTGGTGAAATTAGTGAATTATCAAAACTACAATACTAACGTTTTAAGAGTCAATAATAAGCAATCACAATGAAGTTAGTTGAAAGTCTGAAAACAGTAAACATGATCTTGAATGGTATAAAATAAAGTAAATATGAAGTCGTTTACTTAACATCTACAGTGTCAACCCTTAATTATTCCATGTAAATATCAATACACACTGTTTTTTATGCGTATTTATGTACAATAAATAGTTTGGTTTGGTTTTTGAATTTCCCTCAAAGCTACACGAAGATTATTTGCGCTAGCTATCCATAATTTGGCAGCGTAAAACTAGGGGGAAGGTCATCACCCCATCCGCCAATTCTTGGGCTACTCTTTTACGAATAGTAGGATTGACCGAAACGTTATAACGCCACCACGACTAAAACGGCAAGCACGTTTAGTATGACGGAAATTTAAACCCGCAAATCTCAGATTAACCACTTGGCCATATAGGGTCAGTAAAACTGGTAGCAACAATGTGACAGTCATATTCCACACTTAATTTTAGTTTTTGTACCGTTAGAAATTAACTAAAAAGTCGGTGAATACTTAAACTTGTTAAGTGTTATTTCATATTAAAGGGTGAGTCCAAAAACAAGTTCCCCCAGTAATTTAGCAGTAAAAATCAGATTTTTCTTCAATATCCGCATTGTGTAAAGCACAGATAACCCATTGTCTAGCTTTGTGTTTAAAAACAAACAAACAAAAAGTTAATATTAACTTCTGATCAGAACAAGACAACTGCTTATGCCAAAAATAATATACAACCTGGGAAAGCGTGGTTAATTAGGTATCAGTATTATAATGTTTTGTTTCATCATTTAGGCACACCTCGCTGTTTTCAACTTTAAATGGTAGAGTAAGTGCGCGTATTCGTTTTATTTGTTTACACTCATTTCTGTGTGTGCATTACTCAATAGCACCTCATAAACTCTAGAATTCACTATTTATTTCACTTAGATATTCACTATATCTTCTTACTTCTCACGTCATTGAAGAAACTTGCTTTATTGGTGGACGTAAGAGTGAAAACCGCATTAACTCTTTTTTGTTATTATTTGGCGTTAATATACTGTTTGGCATAATTAATGTGTGCTTATCGCTTCAGCATTGTTACTATAATTTTGACTTATAACAATGAAATAGATATTTCGTTTCTGCTTTTAGATTCTCTGAATCAACGAAACGTTTAAGAGCTAAATTCAGTAAGTCGAAAATAAACATTTCAATTTAGCTGGAAGTAAGTATACACAAAGGACGTAATTAAATTAAATCGGTTAATATTATGTCATTTTATATACAAGTTTATCGTTAAATTCAATATGCAAACAATTGAAATAGAATTGGAAGTTTCATCCTTTACGGCACCGTAGGCGCACGGGGGCTGCACGACCTAGAATTTCGGTATATTGTCCAGAAATACGAGCCAACGGAAAGATAGCCATCTCGAGGACTTTAAATGACTCTTTGAATCGAATAACTGAATTAACTGTTAATTTTATAATGCTTCAATGACTAAACGTGTAGTGTATTCAGTTGCATCACGTCTAAAACCTCAGGCTCTTCGATAAACGGTCCTACACGCTAACAACTTATTAAACCACTCTTGATTCAGTGTTCAAAAAAATGGCATGTATCCATCTTAGATGATTAGAATAAAAGTACATTGTTTATAATATACAATAATCCATTGCTAATTCTCTTAAGAAACAACACTATTTATCATTTATGAATTGCATTCTATAAAGTTATATGGTACCATACTAAAGCACAGTAATCATATAGATATTCGAGTGCTAAGGAGGAATTTATCTGTGTCTCCGAAAATAATCAGTTATTATGATATATCATATAAACTGGAGATCACCTACAAAATGCAAGTTGCTCCTCCAAAATAAACGCTTCTAAACAACTATTTAACCTTAGAAAGTAACTGAATACCACGAAGTGTGTTATTTATGTATTTTAAAAGAAAGATGGAACTTATTGATCTTACAAAATGACTTCTGTCTGTGTTCTCACAAGGTTTGTACGAATGAAACTGCTGATCTTTCACAAAGGAACGAACTATAAAGCAATATTATTTAATCATCACCTATAGATCGTTTTCTTAATTTCATGTTATCGCATTTCCTTTCTAGCGTATGTACAAGATCGACTCTAATGTACAAAAGATACGGGCTTGACAAGCAAACCTGCTAGGCATTGCAAAAACTACAAGAACTGGCAGAAAAATTTCTTTCTTAATCGCAAAATTTTGTGTAAGATGAGCCTCTAAAAAGCATTCTACAGTTGAGTAGTCAACACTTTTAGGACCGGCAGGGCCAGGTGGTCAGGGCGCTCGACTCGTAATCTGAGGGTCACGGGTTCGAATCCCCATCACACAAATAAAGTGAGAAGTAAAAATATCTAAAATTTTTCTCCAGTTCTATTTCTGAAGTTTTGAAAATTTTTCTGGCTTTCGTTTCATTTTTTTACTTTAGAGAATTACCCTAAATTATTCTCTTTTACTTCTTGAAAAATACAGCTAATGTTTGAAACTGAAATATCCTTCCGTATCGATTAGTAAATTGAGCTGATTTGTTAATATGTTTACTCGTAGAAACTTCAGTCTTTCATTTTAAAAACAGTAATTTATACATGAAATTCTGCTTTATTAATTTCCAATTTCTCACAAGATTAAAATTTTGTACTCTTTCAGCCGTATGGGTGTTATAACGTTATGGTCAACCCTACTATTCGTTGATAAAAGAGTTTCTCAAGTTGACTAGCTTATTATTTTTTTAAAAACGCTTTCATATTAAAATAACAGTAAGTAAGAAGTCTTAAAGTTATAAATGTTTTGTTTTGACGTCATATAAAGTAATTATTTTTCAAATGGAATTTCCTACACGTGCGACGCCTTATACACATATAGACTCAAATGATCAGCGGTGCACATCACGACAAAGTATCTTTTAACAACAACGAAAATGTATAAAAATACATCAAACGAAAGCTATTACCAACTAATATTTTAATACTTTATAGATGACGGACATGCTATATATATATATATTTCCAAGAGTGTTCAAGAATTTATTAAAACATTACAGCATAAAAAGTGCTTTGTTTTGGTTGTTTCTTTGTTTGTATTATTTCTGTAGTATATGTTTCTTTACTTATCTACACGCCGAGTACGCATGTTTTAGATTCAAATAAATGTTTATATTTCAGGCGTTCCCCGAATAGTTAATATTTCATAAGTATTGTTTATTAAATTAGGACTATTTTATTCATATATTTATTATTAAAGCCCAGTTGCTTTGCGAGAGATATATTCTCTCACATAAACAATTTGTCGTTCATATCTATCAGTATTTAAAAAATGATAAATGTTGAAAATTATTCTAAACTACATCACGTGTAGAATCACCTGCTTTTTCGTATGAAAATCATTGACTGACGCAATGTCCTATCTGTACTTTGATCACCAAGGTTATCGAAAAACCTTCAAAATTACCGCTGAGACCCATGAGAGGCCTTAGAAAACAACAGTTATTTTCTACTTTACTGTAGTCTTTTATAATATAACATAATATATGAAGAACTGTTTTCTGTCACAGTAAGCTCCAAACAAAATTCAGTCATATTAACATATCGTATTAATAAATAAAAGACAAAACCAAAAGTTGTAATCAAGAGACGTACGAAAAAAATAAAGAAATACGCCTCTTTTCAACGTGAATATTTACTGCTATAATACACAAAATTAAGGTGCTCAACTTGTCTAAATTAATCATAAGACGACAAAGTTTTTGTCCAATATCTCAACACGTGTTTTAGTTGTTGTTGTTGTTTTGAATTAAGCACAAAGCTACACAATGGGCTATCTGTGCTCTGCCCACCACGGGTATCGAAACCCGGATTTTAGCGTGTAAGTCCGCAGACATACCGCTGAGCCACTGGGGAGCACGTGTTTTAGTAGTACCAGAAAGAGAACTGCAAGTGCGAGCATTATGAACCTTAGCGTAAACAATTACAGTGTAAAATCCATAAATGTATATAGTTACTATACGGCTACTTGCAAACAATATTAACTCCACTCACATGAATGTTTTATTATTATAGACAAGCAAGTTAACACAATGACCAAATATTCAACACATAAATATTTTAGTATTATCATACACGCACTTCCAAATAATCTTTTTCAATCTCTCTGCCATTATCACACTTGTATACCAAACAATATCCACTTAATCCATTCGAATCTTCTAGTGTGCGTGTCTTCTTATAGTAAAACCACATCAGGTTATCTGCTGAGTCCACCGAGGGGAATGAAACCTCTAATTTTAGGGTTGTAAATCCGTAGACTTACCATTGTACCAGCGGAGGACCTAATTGTTTAGAGTTATCAAGCAAGTACTTTCAGCGAAATCCAGTAAATTAATGTTACCTGCTACTTTAAACACGAATAAAATTCAAACAATAAATGTACATTTTCTACTATTATCAACTGCAGCATTCAAAGCTGCATTTAAACATAATTCATGCCTCTCCCCTCACGGACCCCCAAATGGGTCAAGGATAAATGAATGGACTAACAAACTCTAATATCCGAGATTCATGTGGTAATATCAGTTAGTAATTTTTATTTCCATCTGCTACAACTAACGTAACCTTTCTGTACAAATACAATGAGAAGTAAAAATATCTAATATTTCTTTCCAGTTCTATTTCTGAAGTTTTGAAAATTTTTCTGGCTTTCGTTTCATGTTTTTACTCTAGAAAATTACGCTAAATTATTCTCTTTTACTTCTTGAAAAATACAGCTGATGTTTGAAACTGAAATATCCTTCCGTATCGATCAGTAATTTGAGCTGATTTGTTTATATGTTTACTTGTAGAAACGTCAGTCTTTCATTTTAAGAACGGTAATTTATACATGAAATTCTGCTTTATTAATTTCCAATTTCTGACAAGATTGAAATTTTGTACTCTATTAAAACTACTATTTTTTTTACAAAATATATATACAAACATATGTTTGGAGAAATATAAGAAGCGTTGCTATTTTCTTGCTGTAAACTATAATATTTTTTTCTCAGTTTAAATAGAGGAACGACATTGGAAATGTCATTAGTCTGCAAGAACATCCACGAGCGAAGAAGCACCAAGGAAACAACTGGCCACTAAAGCTGCTCGAAAGAATTCTTTAACCACAAGTGTAAAAAAATGAAAGTAAAAGTGTTAGATGTCTTCGTAATTACCATAAAGGAGCATTGACTTGCAAACAGTATAAACCCCGATTCTTATATAATAATTTAAAAAAAAGAAAGGCAGGAGAGTGGAAATATCCAGGAGAACCTGACCCTCCCAGATCGGTAAGGCTTAAATCCTTCTTCGGATGTGTGTGTGTGAGACCGAAAACAAAATCATTTATATAATAAAGCGTGAACTACACGGTAAACAATTTTGAATAAGAAAATCAGTAAATCACTTGACAATTACAACTGATATAAATTAGTGATGGAACGGATGTACATGAACTATGTTTTAACATCGTTTGAGGTGTCCCTGATAGTATCATGGTATCAAAGAAAATTGATCATTTCTGCAAAAGATTTGCAACAGTTTTTTATCCTACGCGAAACATTTTACAAGCTCGTCTCATATAGATGTATTCAGATCGGAAATTTACGATTACAACAACAATAATATCCCCTATACTTAATGGTTTTGAAAAACAAACGAACATGTATCAGTCTGAATCACTAAAACAATTCACAAAGAAATCTGAAATTAGTCGCAATTCTGTCGTGGTAAATAAAGTGTGGCGTTTTGTAACAGTTGAGAATGCATTAAAACAAAGGTTACTGGCCAAAACCGTCTACGTGCCCCAGGTAATAATTAAGATCATAATTTCCGTCTAGAAAAGCGATGCTTTCAAGAAATATATGTTCAAGATAATAGACAATGAAACGGGTATTTACGCCATTCCATTGAAGTCAAACCTGTTAAGCCGACAGATGCTACTAGATGGATCATTTTAAGTAAGCACAGAGTAGTAGTGTTGTTTGGAAATAACAGCCTTACGAAGCAGCCTCTCGTAATTGAAACTGCAGTATAAGACTATTGTCAAGTTGCACGACCGTCAAATAGCTCATGACTGGATATGACTACACAGATTGTCACAACGTAGCAAGGCTCCAAAATCATGTTGATGTTATGTACTCAACTTCTATAGGATTTTAAGTGTATACATTTTGTATGTTTTTTATTTCTTAAAAATGTAAAATGTAAACTAACTAAATGTAACATGGTCCCCCATTATAAGTCTACGCACTTATAATACTAACATTTGGAATTCAGTTACCCTCCGGTATTCCCAGCAGATAGTCCAATGTGATTTTGCTCTAAATCAAACAAAATTCAAGATATATTGTAAAACATTTATATGCGAACTAACTTGTATTATCACGTCTCACAAATTTCAGAAGAAACGTATTCGCATGTTTGAGAACAATTAAAATGCTATCAGCTAAACCGTTTGATAAACAAAACTAGAAAATTTGTATATTTAAAAATGTAAGATCAGAACCTTTTTTGTTGAAATACAGAAGTAACTTAATGATAAAAAATGCTTTTGTTGCCAGCCCACCAGTGGCATGTTTGTAAACTTACCCACTAAAAACCGGGTTTCAATACCCGTGGTGGGCAGAGCACAGATAGTCCATTGTGTAGCTTTGTGCTTAATTCAAAACAAATAAACAAACAAGCTATTGTTGCCTGACCTTTGTTTGTTTTTGAATTTTAAGCAAAGCTAAATGAGGGCCAGACTATCTTCCCTGGCCGTCCCTAAATTAGCAGTGTAAGACTAGCGGGAATGCAGCTGGTCATCACCACCTACTGCTAACTCCTGAGCTACTCTTTTACCAACGAATAGTGGGACTGATTGTCACATTATAATGCCCCCACTGGTGAAAGGGTGTGCATGTTTGGTGTGATGAGGATTCGAACACGCGACTTTCAGATTACGAGATAAAATGGTTATGCCGCGCCTTGCCTTACCTTTAAATTTCAAAATTAAAAAGAAAAACAAAAGATTAAAATGTATACGACTTTCATGAAAACATTTTTCACTGTTTCTAAATTTTGAATTAATACTGAAACAAAAGAGGAAATATTTTCAAAACTCTTTTACAAGTATTAACTGTCCTCCAATATCACAGCAGGTAGACAGCCCTTGACTTGTGAATTCTTATATTCCTTGATAACGAGAAACCCACTTAAAATAAAAATACCAGAACGGCTGATATAGGTATTAACATGTTTTTGTTAACCTAAAGATGACCTAGAAAGGTCGAAACGTTCTTTTCTGCTTGTCAACAATGCTTGTTCACGATAGATTCTAAACCAACATAAGTAATTATGTTGTTTTTTTCATGTTTCACAGCTTAACTAAAGTAAGTCCTCATATAATCAGTGATGTCGAGAAACCCACTTGTTGAGAATTTTATATGCAAAAACGGCTCGTTTTGGGTTCAGAAAATATTTTAAATAGAAGAGCGAACAACGTTTCGACCTTCTTCGGTCATCGTCAGGTTCACAAAGAAAGAGGTAACTGACCGGAAGCTGACCACATGTTTGGAAGGGGTTGTATAACTGAGTGTCGCAATGTAGAGGGCGCGGTTAGATGTTTGAATATATAATAATCTATAATATTAATATAGGTATAATGGCGTTCCTTTATATTGGTTTATTTTGGGTTTAAGTTCTTGTATAAGTAAGGCTTCTTTAATTTTTCGTTTGTTTATGTTTGTTTCTTTATTTAGTATTTTAGTGTTTTCTATGGTTATGTTGTGTCCATTTGACTTGCAGTGTTCGAAAACGTGTGAAGGTGACTTTTTATGTTCTTTGAATCTGGTTTCCATTTTTCTACTTGTTTCTCCTATATAGAAGTCGTGGCAGTTATCACATTGTATTTTATAAATAATGTTGGTGTGGTGTTTGTCAGTGTAGTTCTTACATAGTATAGACCTTAGTTTTGTGCCTGGTTTTTGAATAAATTTAGTGTTAACTGGAATGTTATATTTTGTTACTAGTTTTTGCCAAATGTTGGTTATTTGTTTGCTGATGTCAGGAATATATGGTATACAGCAGTATATGGTTTCGTGATTTTTTGATTTACCATCTACATTGATCAAATAGCTTGTTAGTTTAATCGTAATTTGAATTAATACCAGTAGATAATTACTAATTTAAAATAACTCAATATTTAACATAAGATTACAGTGAACAAAGTGATGTTTGTATTAAATTTAGCAGTGTTGTTCGTCTGATTCATTTTGCGTAAAGACATAATAGGGCAACCTGCGATATGTATCACTAATTCTGCAACGATAGTGTAAAAGAAATTAGTTAAATGTGACACACCGCTAACTCATGGGCTACATTTGTCAAGACGAATAACATGATTTTACCGTTGCTTTTGTAATGCATTTACAGCCCCAAATTGTGGAGCGCAAATGTTTTTTTTGGAAGAACAGAGTGCTAACTAACCACGGAGTCTCATATTCACGGTTCTCCATTGAGTCGCGCACCGCCCAAAAAAGTGTCGTTATCCGCGACTTAAATGCCCAATCTGTTGAAATTAGTGACTGATTCTGACTTATTGATTCTAGCTAAAAATTATTATTGTTTAAAATGTTCGAAATCAATTTACTGACACTACAAGCTGAAAAGTGTTATCGTTTAAAAATTTTAAGATAGTATTGTTCATACACCAAACTGAGAAATATTATGGTTTAAAATGTTTAAGACTGGCTAATTGACACTATAAACGAAGAAGTATTATTGTTTAAAATGCTTTAAACTGGGTTATTTACTCTACAAACTCAGAGTCATTATTGTTTAAAATCGTTTAAAATGTTTAAAACTGTTTTGTTAACACTTTATACTGAATTTCAATCCACTAAATAAAAGTGTAAAATATGTAGTATTCAACATATACTAAATATAATGGAGTAAAATAATGGAGACTCTCTCATCCTGGAATAAAATATGGCATTTATTTAACGAATCTCTTTCCTTTATAGTATTTCTCAGGAAAGCTCTGAGTTCTGTTTATAAAAAGAGCTCTTTACGTTATTGTGTTTTAAACAAATGACAGATTTCTCGAGAAAAGTATTACTGTATTTACATAACATAATCTTTAAATCAGTTATTCACTAGAAAAAATGGTTGGCTTTTATACACTGGTGTTAAGTTAATACTATTGTAATTTTCTCACTTAGGAACATGAAGAAAACTCTATTCACGTATACTGAAGTAATTCCCAATTGTATTTCCGACGATAAAAAAAAACATATAATGTTAACAAAAAGTCCGTGTTACTGTTTAATGACAGAAAGATGAATTTAAATTTCGTTGTTCAGAATTAGGCTTAATATTCTATTTTATTTTTAACTTTATGTTAAAGCTGAGGGAATCATAGTTCTCACATCACAAAAATCAGATATTTTTAACAGTTGAATTTTTCATATTTTGTCCGAATTATCAAAGTTGGTATGTGTGCTGCACACAAATGTTACTGGATGAATTCAAAATTATTATTATTATTTGATAAAAAAAGAGCTGCAAGTTTAACTAATTTCTTATTCATGTAAAATCGACTTATAATATGCATAAAGCAAGTAAATTAGAATTATGAATTAAAGAATTTTTTTATTAATAATTTATGAGGGTCTTTTGTTTCCTCTACTTCATACTTGAAATTTTTACAGCTCTTAACGATTATTAAATTGGATATTTATACGTGACGGACAATACAGTTTCTTTCAATGCATGTAAAGACAGCTTGCCATTGCACTTAATTTATGCGGAAGAATAACAGAACTACTGTAACGCCGTAACATAGAACCCTCGGTTACCGTAACCATAGCAACCGAATATTTGCCTGTTTCCGTAAGGTATAAGGTTGGAACAATCTGTTTTGAACTTAATATAGAGAGCTTAATTGAATAATTGTGTTTAATCAAGGTACAAAACAAAATTTAGTGAAACATTTGTTATGTATTCTTTCACAAAATTCCTCAGTATTTTAATTCTATTTTCGCGCCGAAATATCAATCCACAATCATAAAGTAAACCAATATAGCTTAAATACACACACGCAAACAAACATACATGTATATTGTCAGTTTGCTGTGCACGTTTTTAAGAAAAACTCATCTTATATTTTTATTTTGTTTTCATTTCCAAACTTTATCCACATTCTGTAAAAGAAAAAAAAAGCCTTTCGTCACTGTTTAATAGCATTGTCATAAACAGTCTTATGTTATATATAAAATTATAATAGTATTCCTCAAAACATAGACAAAACTAATTTATCTGAGCTAAAGAAATATAAAGCCTGACCTAACAACACTTTTACTAGAGTACACTTCCTTGCTAAAACTAACTGGGTATATAATTACAAGATCCTGGACACTTACTTACAAGGCCCTTTTACGGTTTTCTTACCACGTACTTTAGCGCCCGACATAAAAATGCGCTAACCACGAGCTCCACTTAAGCTCTGGTTAGGGTGACCTTTACCAGTTGGTAGTTCAAATATTCAATTTAATCAGTTCATGGCAGCTAGAAAAGAGCGTAATTACTTTTTAATAAATCTCCTCCAGTCAGTCCTAAAAATGCTCTATAGAATGAGGATCTAAACTTTAAATGAGTCATTACAAGACGTGAAACTAGAAATGACATAAGTACTTTTTTTTTCCAAACTACATTATACTACTGAAACGTAAGCAAACTAGAGAACGTGCCATTGTTCCATATTATAGACAATAAGAGGAATTTCCCCAAATTACGTGAAGTGTTAAATCCAAGAGTCAACTGGTACTCACGTTTCATTTTCTTAACATGGGCAGTCATGAATAAAAGAAAAAAACTACAACAAACAGGGTTTTCGAAAAGTCTGGAGCCATAGGTGATTTACAACTTTTCGTAATTTCAGGTACGTGACTGACTATGGAACAACCAAAGAAGTACAGGGTCGAGTTGATCCTTTTGTGAATCCAAACTTGTTTGGAATTAAAAGAACAGCATTTGGAACACATTCTGTAAAATCCGTTGAATTGCTTTGGGTTCCAGACTTCTGTATATCAAACAGTTTGACAAATGGAATATATATAAAAAATAATAATGCTGGATATTATTCAAATACGTTTACTAACATAATACTTATGTAGTGGGTGATGCACAAGTCGAACTCCATCATGATTTTTCAAAGTTTGGGTCTTGTAGGGGTTGTATTGATTTAAGAGCGTCTCTTTCAATCAGGTTACTACTCACGTTTTGTAATAATTTTATTGTTACTTTTGCGCAGAGTGTTGTAATTCTCTACTTCAGATCTTTCAAGTATTTTGGACGTATGATAAACATATAACTTTCTGTCGTATCAACAAGCATGTGAGAACAAGACAGCATGCAGGATTTCCATACGAAAGTGTTACTTCCACATCTTAATGCTATCCAAAGTAGTTATTGTAATCAAATAAAAGTTGGCAGCTAATTAAATACAAACTATGCATAAGGAAATTATACATTGTAAAGACGAGGCTTGAAAGTAAGTATCATGGGATGACGCGACTTTTAAGTCATTCTGTACTATCCATACATATAATCTGTTTTTCATTATTGTGAAATATTGATTAATAAATGTAAAACTATTAATACCATAAATACTTTTTCAGTTTTTGTGGAATAAAATCTTTTATTCAGAAATTGGAAGTTTAAGATTAAAATGCTTAGTTATTTGTTTGTTGTTAAGCACAAATATGCAAATAAGCTGTCTTTCAATTCCATCAAAGAAATTGAACTTATAGCGTTACAAGTCTTTGTGCTTATTGTAAGAAATCGAAGGCATATTGAAATTGACTATGGTGAGTGAATAAACGTATCCATGCTATATTTTATTAGCATGACACGATAGGCTAAATACAACGTTATCTTTACCATGTCTACTTGTCCACACTAGAACATGTATCTTGAACGCAAGTAATTAGTAAAGCTGATAGATAGAAAAGCAACGAATATGTTCTTGTTTCTTAAAGACTGTATCACAGGTCACAGCATTACAGTGTGATTAACTAGCTATATTACATATAGACGTTTGCGTCACATGTTAAATTGCTGTTAAAGTAATTTCATGCTGTTATAGGGCTATTATATTCTATACAATATAGCGTTACGAATAAGTGCGTTAACAACTATTTTAACATTAATCATACGTGTTACTACACATTAAAGTGTCTTGACTCAAAATTAACAGATATGCAGATAACCGTTAAAGAACATATTACCATACATGCAATTTCTAACAGGGATTGTTCACATAAACATCGAAATAGTAAAATAGTCAGGGAGCAAACGGTTAATTGGTTTTCATTACAAAGTCCAGTGCCTTACTGGAAATATATATTCGCACGACAGAAAAATCGATGTTTTGATTCGCTTGACTCTCCACCGTTTGGAAGATGAGGTAAAAGTCGTAGCCTGAATTCATTACTAAGCCCAGCTATCAGGCTAATGTCAGCTGCATATTCGTTGAGAGTGACTGAAAGAAGAGAGAAGGGAAAGTACAACAGTTTACTTTATGATAGTAACTAACTTCATAACTCCAACATTTTTCTGTAAACATCTAAGCTTTTAATATTTGGCCTTCAATTTCATATCTTTTATAATTGTAGCTTTTAGCAACTCGCCAAAGAAGCGTGAAAAGCTATGTGAAAATACGGTGAAACTTTAATCTATTAGAAATACACAAATACAAGAAAACGTCATTGACTGAGTGGCTCGGCATGGCGGGATGGTAAGGGTGTTCGATTCGCAATCTGTGGGTCGTGGGTTTCAATCTCGTCACAACAAACATGCTCAACTTACCCTCGTGTACCTTTGCGTGAAGTTCAAAAACAAACATTGATTGAGTATAAATATCTTGTGTTTTTTTTCACTCATACCCTTTTCGTAGTTTAAACGTTTAATAACCATAAAAAACTAAGTTATCACAATTCCATCTCTTACTCAAGTTTCTAAATCCTGTTTTAAGTCTAGTATTTCTTTTAGCAACGGTGCTTCTTTTAGTTTTATTCTTCTTCTGTGATTTCTAGTCAATTCCTTTTTTTCAACATCAAACATCAAACAAAAATGTTATTTCTTCTCCCGGGTCGCCCTAAGATGTTTGTATATAAAAACATTTAAAAAAAATTCCCTTACGTGGAAAGAGCAGTTCGATCTTTAGGGAAGAGAAACTGAAGGAAAAATTGCCGAGCTTGGTTTAAAACAGTTCATTAACTCTCCATGTCTTTATCCATCAATCTCTATCAGTTGCGGTGCAAATAAATACAGCATGAAACTGATGATGGAAAAAAGTAGTTTTAGATACAGTGAGGATAAATACACTACAACGATTTTGAATATGCAAATCAACAAGTTACGTAACAGCCACAGTCGATATAAAATCGCACCGAAATAGCATATATGAGAGCTACATTTTAACAACGTTTGGCATTCATGGGCAATGTCAAAATTATCTATATAGAAATTATAAAATCACGCAACAAGGGGTGTGTCATAAAACTTATGATAAAAGGTTTCACGTTTTCACCACGAGAAAGGTCAAAAACATCGATAGGAAGTTGTAGGTTTGTTCTTGTGGTCTCATTAAACATAATAGTTATATCTTAATTGTGCACAAGTTTAAAAAGTAAACTAGATTTGAATAAGTATTTTATAATTTGAAGTGATCCCAGCTTCGCTATCAAATTTCAACCAAAACCTAGGCCTAAGAACGGTGAAATGCCAAGATTGCAGAAGTAATCATAACAGTACTTCATATGTAACAGTTTTTAATTATCTGTTGATACAGATACTAGATATAATTACAATATTTAAAAAAAATCCAAGATTTATAACTGAAAGTAGTTCAGTTTTAAACTTTGATTATGTTTTGAGTTCTGTGTCTGACAACAATAATGTGTCCAGAGTGGAAGTAAATACTCATAATTTTTAACTAACAGTATCGGACAACCTGAACACATAATGACATCTAATAATATCCAGTATACTAAAGATATTGATAACTTAAAAATTCCCAAATATAAACTGACAAAATCTATATGTATAATAAATGAAATAACAGCATGATGTCAGGTCCAGATATAACTTTGACGCCACATTCTGTTCTTGTACTCCTAGAGTTCATTCTAAAGAGCGGATATAATATGTTTTACATTTCCAGATCCTCAGACAGAAGTCTAGAAAACTGGTGAGTTCTTCTGGCTTTATATAAAGCAGAAGATAAGTGTGATAGATGGAGAAAAAAGTGTAGTAAATGCTCATCTTAATTAGGTATATTTTTGTTGTTGTTGTTGTTTTGAATTAAGCACAAAGCTACACAATGGGCTATCTGTGCTCTGCCCATCACGGGTATCGAAACCCGGATTGTAGCGTGTAAGTCCGCAGACATACCGCTGAGCCACTGGGGGGGGCGATATATTTTTGAATAACTTTAGAACGTAGAGCTGATTATCTTATGGATACTTCCCGGAATTATAATGATAAATTGACTGCTTTAGTACATACTTTCATGTTAGCAACTGCGTTTTTAGAAAATAAGAATAAAATATCCTTTTTCCTGTTAAACCTATGTAAACGTGTAAAATTTTGTATCGTTAAAATTTGAGATGTTTAGAAAGTATTAATTCAATTAATCGAAAGATATTTCTCTTGTTTTTAACTAACACTACATTTCCAAATCCGTTGGCTTGAAACAAAACAGTAGATATTTTGAAGCATATACTTAGCAACTGGATTTCACAAGTCAGTTAAACTTTAGATTGTTAGCATTTTGTAAAGTTGAATAAAATACAGTTGTTAAATATGCACGTAAAATATTACAAAATGTCTTGTGTCTACCAAACATTTAATGTAAGTTTTGCTGTAAATATGAATATTTTGGAAATGATTGAGCATTATTTCTTAAGGAAATTATAGACTCTT
Source organism: Carcinoscorpius rotundicauda (assembly GCA_011833715.1). Taxonomy (NCBI): domain Eukaryota; kingdom Metazoa; phylum Arthropoda; class Merostomata; order Xiphosura; family Limulidae; genus Carcinoscorpius; species Carcinoscorpius rotundicauda. Next base: position 37,272,807 of record CM022395.1, on the reverse strand, counting down.
GGGGAATTCTGAATGTAAAATCATACATCGAATAGCTAATGAAGAGGAACCAGTAAATGTTTCCAGTGTTTTCTGTTCAAAAGATTAGTTTATCAAAGTTTTTTTCTTGGCTTGAAACATGGCAGGAAAAAAAGCTTTTGGTAAACATAAAAAAGACTAAATAGATAATTTGTGAAGCTGATATTCATACTAAAAGGACATATATAAAGGTTATCAGTTAACATAACTACATTCCACCAGCAACAAAAGCCGCTGTAAGAGAACTATGAGCAAACGACAATTTTATCCCAAAATAACCATTAACATTCACAAGTGTAATTATAAGCAAAGATCAAACCAAAATCGTCGAAGAAGAAACCAAAAGAACAATTCAGCATCTAAACAAGTGAAATGTGTTACTGGATCAAATACTAAAAGAATTAAAATTCTCTCATAATCGTAAACCCAAACTAGAGGGAGTCCTTAAACAAGATTTGTCTGTATATCCTAAAGTATCAATGTATGAGTCTGCAACAAGAACAACATTCAGTCTAAAATATATACTCTCTAACACGAATATGCCTAGCACGGCCAGGTGGTTAGAGCGCTTGACTCGTAATCTGAGGGTCGCGGATTTGAATCCCCGTCACACTAGAAATTCTCACTCTTTCAGCCGTGGAGACATTATAATGTTACGGTCAATCCCACTATTCGTTAGTAAAATAGTAGCCCAAGAGTTAGCGGTGGATGGTGATGACTAGCTGCCTTTCCTCTAGACTTACATTGTTAAATTACGGACGGCTAGCGCAGATAGCCCTTGTGTAGCTATGCGTAAAATTCAAAAACCAAACCAATCCATTTTATTTAGAAAGATCTGTATCATGCTTTTCTATATTTAACAGCTATATTAAAACCAGAGAAACTTTGTACAAAAGAAAGAAAAGAGTAACAATTGGTAACAACAAAAGTCACATTCGTAGTAATACTCATACAGACACTACAAACAAATGTCTTTGAAACGCATAGAAGTGAACCAAGTTTGCCTCCCAAAGTGTAGAACAGATACATCGATGACATGCTTGATATATGAAATCCTGGAAAAGAAACATTATGCAGATATACCATTTGCAAAACAACTTTCACCCATCAATCAGGTTCACAATAAAACTACCAAACATAGAAGGATAACTTAACGTTCTCAGACGTAGCCCTGAAACTCCAAGACAGACAAATACAGATCTTAACGTGCAACGAAAAATGAAAGAAGTTGATATTTCTCCGTTATAAATCACATCACCCAAAACAAGTCAAAAGGGAACAATAAAAGGAGAACAAAAGAAAATAAATCTGAACTGCTCCACACCTAATGCCATTCAAACAGCACACAGAGACACTGAGCCATGTTTCCAGCGGCACAGCAACATGTCTGCGGACTTACAACACTAGAAATTGAATTTCGATACCCGTGATGGGCAAAGCACAGATATCCCATTGTGTAGCTTTCACTTAACTTCAAACCTTAAAATATTACTATTACAAAACATTACATCGATAATATTTTGAAATCTCCAAAACACACTCAGCATCAAGAATAACAATCCTGAAACTAAGAAAGACGTATAAGAACACTTAACAATGAACATTCCTCCCATAAGCAATATAACAACAAAAGCTAGGTAAAACCTGAGAGGTCCATGTGACAGAAAATAGCGCCATGTTCAAGTAAACAGAGCATGACGAAAACATCACACTAAAAATGTTGTCTATCAAATCATATGTAATATATGCGAAGACTCATTACAGGAGAACCGAAAGATCTTAGTTCACACGCATTTCGGAACATAATAATGACAATAACTTTATTTGAGACGAATTATGCCACTAAGATATTACATCAAAATAGTTTAAGTTTAAATTAACATTTCTTTAATATTTATTTAAAGGGCTGTTGTAGTAACACTATCGCACTATTTACTTCGTTATGAATATTTTAGTGGTAAATATACTTAAATTATTCAATATTTTTAGTTTATAATGTCTAATAAAAAGATATGCTTATAATGACTGAGTTTAACGTTATTTTATAAATTTCACTTGCATATATTTTAGAAAGGCAGATAGTATTACTAGAATCTATAGACGGATGGTCTTACCGAACGTATTATGTGTTTTACAAAGGCAGACGGTGTTACTATATTTCGTGTAACTGCATACAGATTTCAACTTGTCTCACCTTGCGTTTATATTTTCCATTTATAATTTACACATGTTGATATAAAATAATCGTATTTCTAACAGATTTAACAAAATGCTGAGACGTTTTTATTACTTGTAATGTTTTCATAAATATTGAATAAGATACCCGATTGTGTTTCCACATTTTAGTATACTTTTAAGGTACTAATTTTGGCTTCCGCTTCCATATCTAACCATACGTAAAACTCGACTCATACAGTCACCAAACGATGTGGACACTTCACTCCTCTTAGATATTTAGTCCAATATCACACCAACTTTTCACAAATAAAGGAAGTTTACAGAATTTACGAGTCAATATGGCATAAAAAATTATGGAAAGAAAAGATGAACAAGTTAGTTACAATTCGTTTTACATATCGTTACTTATGACTATGTTCATTACTAGGATGAATATGTATATTATTTAATTAATTAAAATTTGAACAAACATGAATGATTTGATATTCATCTTCGAAAACTTTTATTTCGTTTTTCGGTAGTAATTGTGCCATCTTTCTGACACATCTATATCTTCATAACGACCTAGCCCGGCCTGGCCAGGTGAGTTAATACATTCGACTCCTCATCTGAGGGTCATGAGTTCAAACCCTGGTCGTACCAGACATGCTCGCCCTTTCTGCCGTGGGAGCGTTATAATGTTACGATACGTTCCACCATTCATTGGTAAAAGAATAGCCAAGGGTTGGCAGTGGGTGGTGATGATTAGCTGCTTTCTCTCTTGTCTTACAGTGCTTAATTGGGAACGGCTAGCGCAGATAGCCCTCATGTAGCTTTGTGCAAAATTCAAAAACAATCACAACGATTTGACTTTTCAAAACCTTCCATATGGTATGAACAAACAACCTTTCCAGCTCTAAAACTGATTTAAAAGTAACATATTTTCCAGTTAATCAGTGTACCATTCTTGAATATAAGTACCTTCCAGTCGTTGTTTGAATTATTTTAGAAAAAGCTCTTTATTTCTACTCTGTTGTGCTTCAAATACATAACCAAAAACATAAATGTAAAGCCATCACCTTATTTTACTTTTCTGTCTTCCTTATAAGTATTTAACCATATGATAACATCTTTTGAGGACCTATTACTTTCTATTTTTATATGCTTAAACCAATACCTCATATATCTTAACAAGTTGAGATACATTTCACCTAATACACCTACCCATCGCGAAACATACTAATAAGTTATGTAAACAAATACTACAACATTTTGAACAGTAAAATACCCATTGTTGGATATTTTGTTGGAGAAAACCCGGTTTCTTGTGGTGTAAGTCCACAGACAGGCCACTGGAAGCCCTGATTATAGCATTTCCTGTTGTGAGAACCCGACAGTTTGTTTCATATACTTTATTTTTGTAACAGAAACAAGACAGTTCGGCGTAAAGTATTTTGGAAGTTTATTTAATATCAGTTTATGGTTAATTAATTTAGCCAGAATAATAAACAAGATTTAACCGGCTTACAAAATGTTCAGATACTTTTTTGAGTACAGAATTTCATTTTTGCCTAAAGGTACTTGTAGATTTCTATCATTTTGTTGAGAAGAGTATAAGAAGTGAATTAGTAAGTAAATATGATATGATGTCTACATTCATCTATCATCACGCGAAATTCCTTTGAGGTTTACATCAAGTCAGTTATAAACTTTGTGGTGATGGTGGTTATACACGCATAAGATCCAAGATAACGAATAAAAATATAATATTTCAGATTTACGTCATATCAGCTACGATGGTAGATGTAAGTGCACGAGACAAAATATTTTTTTCGAATAGTTTTTACAAGTACGAAATGTAAGCGTAAGTTCTAAAATATTATTTCATTATCTGTACTCTGGTCACTCAGTGAAGCACACTGTGCTTTACTATTCTGTTGGAATTCCGATATAAAGCAAGTGCTATGTGTCATTTATTTTCGAAGTCAATATGCAACTTTGATTGTAAAATGAAATAGTTTTGTAACGTACACATTCGTGCATAGTATTTTCTCTAACGATGAAATAATTAATCACGTGTTAGGGTAAATATGTTCGTAGTGACATTTCCAAGTAGTAAACTCTCAAACAACTGATTTCAAAGAAACACTGCACAGTTAGTTGTTGTAATGAAGTGACATAAAAGTTAAAAATATGCTTACATTAAATTAGTAATTAATATAATGGTAATAAAGAAGTGCATACGACACACAAATATAACAGTAAATTCCTTTTAATCTTTTCTTATTTAGCGAGATAAAGCTTGACGCTGTTCGAGAGGAATTGAAAAACTTGCTCTTAAAGTATATAACGTTCTAGTACTGTGAATTTAGTGACGTCTCAAGAGAAGCTTCGACTCGTTACATCTGTTTTTTCTCTAAGAGGTATTAATTTCCTTACCATGCTAAAACTTCCCTAAAAGATACAATCGCTTTTAAAACAACGATAGATCCCTAAATGGGTGTAAATTGTCTTTGTATGTTCAGTTTGTTTCGGATCAATAATAGCACAAGGCTTCCCAAACAATACCTTCATTATCTGTCCGCAATTTTTAAATTGACAGAAGTAAGTCGGCTAATCACCAGCATCCACCACCTGACTCTTGAATTACTCTTTGCGAACAGTGGGATTTGACTGTCACTCTTATAACGCACTCAAAGCTCCAAAATGCAGAGCACAGTTTGTTTGTTGAAATTCGCCGTAAGATATTTGAGGGCACAGTTTAGCGGCAACAAGGCATAAGCCATGGATCCACAATTCGATATGCTAACCAAAATATCACACCCAACTTATTATGGGGTCATTTTAAATTTCTTCAGTTTCAACGTATACTGAACTAGGCCTAAAGAGAATTAAATCTTTTTTGAATACTTTGTGACAGAGCTACTATTTACTGTCGAAAAAAACAACTGAAACCACTATATGTAAATTAAATTAAATAAAAAAGTGTTAAAATGCATGTTACCCTGAAAAAAAATCACAAGTATTATATCATTCTTATCACTCTCTAGAAGGGATATAATGAATTCTATATCTTCACTGTAAACGAATATTAACAAAAAACAAGCAACTGACGTATCGATTTGGCATAAACTCTTCAACACCTTAAAAGGGATAGGTAATTAAAGTTTTAATATTATCACAAGTGCAGTTGTAAAGATCCTACTCTATAACTAAAATTATATTCACTGTGAAACGTAACACTAAGTATCTGTCTAATAAAGGGTTCAACTTGTTTCCGCTTTAACTGAAACTTGAAACACATAAAAAATATTTAACACCAATGTCTACTTTAGTGTCAAATGAAATCCAATTTCGATATTCCGTTCCTTAGTATGCCTTCTTTATGTGCACTATCTGAAAACCTTGAAATATTAGACATGTAAAGAAATGCTATTGTCAAATGAAGTTTCACTGTGGGTCAACAATGCAATCTTACAATAATTATTTTATACGAATCAACGAGCTCGAACAGTGTTCCTTGATAGAGTCGACAATAAAATCTTCCCGTGTTCTTTGATACTGTCAAGTTCAACCTCACTGTGTTCGTTGACACGGATCGATAACATTTCGTTCGTTCGTTCATTCAATCTAGCTACATGTATCACAACGATAAACGCGTGGTAAACATCAACACAAAAACGTTTTAGAGAAGAAATTAATATTACAGAAATATACAAGACTTAACTGTATATTAAAATAAATCTGTATCTACTAATGAGAGATGAGATTCTACGTAGAGCCTGAAAGCTTTGTTCAATCTCTGTTTTTTTAAACGCTTGGATGTATGAAAAAACGTAATGCATTAACTTGGTCAGCTGGTTATTTCTGAAAAGCAGTAATAAATCATGCTCTTCATCATACGTATGGAAAAAGATGTTTAGGAGATACTAGTTTATTTACGAACAATTCACCATGGAAAAAAATATAAAGAAACCCTATATATATAAAGATATGAAACTGAAAGAACCACAATGCAGATTACATTATTTTTTAAGGTAACCGATATAAAAGTATCAGACTGAAAACACAGATTTGTATAAGTAGACCCATGGTAGCAATCTAGTCCTAAGGTTATTTCCTCAACAATGATTTCATTTTCCAGAAAGAAAGTGAATCATTACAATGTCCCTCCATTGTAAAGTTTACATTTATATGACAAACATCTCGAGAACATTTCTTCAAAAATAAATCGGTCTCTTAATCATGACGATAGTAAATTATAGGTCTACACACAAACGGATATCACGTTAAATTGCAGGGGCATAGATCCTGGGGGATAGGGGATACATCCCCCTTCATTTTAGATGGAGGTATGGTGCATACAATCATCCTCCCTGAAATTTGGTTGTTGAATTGTTTTATTGCATCACAGGCCTACAAACTGTGTGTTTATTCTTGTGATTTTCGTGTTCTTAGCAATCGAATTGCATAATCGGACCAAGATGTAGGCTTTTTCAATAGCCGAAATGTACATCTTTAATACAGACGTGCTTCTAAGTTTTTCGATCTAAGTATACATCCAAGGCTTGCAAGCACTATCACAGAATCTACCTACGTCTTGAACGTAGTGTAAGATTAAGTAAAATTTTCATCACAACTGATTGAACAGAGCATGAAATTCCAAAATGTTACTCTCAAGTGTAAACTCCTGTGATCTAGATTTGGCAGGTCATTTGTAGCTTGCAGCTGCATCAATCTTATGTGTATATTGTGCGGTTTTCCTACGCCATTTGTTCTGATGCATGTCTAATCGGTTTTATTGTCGAACGCCTTACTCTCCTAAGCTGCCGAAGCCACCGACATATAGTTCATATTTAGTGTACAGTTAACTACAGGTTCGGGCCGCCCGACAACACCCCCTCCACTCACTTTTGTCTGAGCCTCAATTTTACAACAGGGCTCATTAGACCTGTGTTTGTAGCTCTCATTAATCCATAAAATTTCAGATTATCACCGCCCTCTAATAACGTGCTGGCGCTTTATGGTAAAAGAAAAATATATTCTCTTATCATTGACAGTAAAAATATTGTATTTTCCTGTATAATTAAAACACAAAAGGAAACACAAAAGGCCTCTACTCGAATTGTATTGCTAGTTTTTGCTCAGGTGTTTTTATTTAATAGACGTACTTATAGACATTATATCCCAACGTGTTTGCCTTTTGATGAGCTTTAACAGGAATATAATATATTTGTGATTGTTTAAGTATTTTTCGAGAAAATTGCAATTACTTGTGTTGTAACTAGCACACATTATTGTTCCAGCGATGCCCAGTCAGTCAGTCGGCTCGGTAGTCACTGTGAGGTTCGCGCGTTCAACTTAAATACATTGTATATTTCAGTTCTACTTCCATTCTGCTCTATCTTCGTTCGTTGTACGTTCGAGTTTCGCAATAAACTCTATATTTTAGCCTGTTGAGTCATGTGGGAAGCAGGTTCCAATTATGACAAGCAAGCGTCTGAAACTTTTCAATATTAGACAGTTCAGCAAGCCAGTTACTAGTACTACAAGTGACAATGCAGATGCAGATAATCCAACAACCTCAAGCAAAGGAATAGAAACTTGCCATACAGAGGAAATATCATGTTCATCAGAGGACGAGCCTGAAAATGCTTGTACAACTATTGCACATCATGAACCACCAGATAGTTGTGAAACAAGTTTGTGCAGCAAAGAAAAATCTGACACTCCACAGATACAGTGTAGAAAACCATATCATCCAGACACACAACTAATACCACAACAAAAAGAAAAATCTCAAAATATCAACTACCAGGGCAAGTGGTTTGATGTGTTTCCATGGCTGCACATCGACAATCAGACTCAAAAAGTCATATGCTTTAATTGTGCCCAGGTGGAAAATAGAGGCCTTTTTACAGGGAAATTGGAAAGACCAGTGGAGTATACCTTCATATCTACCAGTTTTTGCAACTGAAAAAAGGCAAAATAGAAATTCAACAAACACAAATCCTCCTCTCAGCACTGATTCGCTATATCTCCAGATGGTTCACTTGATGTAACTCCAGTGACTGTCCAGATACATGATGAAAAAAAGAAGTAGCAGGAAGAATGCAAAAGAAGTCCAGCCAAAATATTCAGAAGATTACGTTTCTTACTACGTCAAGGTTTAGCATTACGTGGTTAATGAAGCTCCTGGAAGAGGAATACCCTGAGTTGACGGCCTGCTTGTCAAAGAAAATCACATTCACATCACCCCAGGCTCATAATGAAATAATGGAGATGTTCAACCATCAAATATTGAGGAACATAGCACACGAAGTGCAATAAAGTAAAATCTTTGCATTAATGGTTGATGGCATTCAAGGTGTTCCAGGTGCCGAACAGGAAGCAATATGTGTACGATACGTAGATGAGAACCTTGACGTCCATGAGACATTTCTTGGTTTGTACAATATCCTCGACTATACTTGATGTACTAACTAGACTCAATTTACTACTGTCAGGATTAAGAGCACAAACTTATGATGGAGCAATTAATATGAGCGGTGCGTACAGTGGATGCCAGGCAAAAATAAAAGAGAAGCAACCGTCAGATTTGTTTTTTCACTGTGGAGCACACAAGGCTAATTTAATAATACAACATGCAGTTGAAGCTTGTGAATGTGTTCGAGATTCTATCTAGTGGGTACATGAACTTTGTGCCATGCTTCAGAGGTCAGGCAAATACCAGACAATCTTTGAAAATATTGTTTGGTCAGACAGCCACAATGGTCCAGTTAAATGCATCCGCCCACTGTGCCCAACACGCTGGTTGTGCCGCCTATCTGCAACTACATGTGCTAATGATCACTACAGTGAAATTGTTGACTCTGTCTGAATTAGCAAATGAAAAATCATATGTAGAGTGAAAGCACGAGATCTGGTGGACAGATTTGACAAAGGAGAGACAGTTTTAGAATTGTTGATGGCTCAGCATCCATTAGCTTCATTAGAAGAACTAAACCGTGCATTCCACGCAAAATCAGCGACAGTATCTGGCATGATTGAAGCATCTGCAATGACAGTTGAGCAACTGCGGGTATTGCAAACACAGGTAAATTACAAAAAGATATTTGATGAAGCTAAGAAAAAGGTAACTTCCCTGGATCTGGTGCCTATTAAACTACCACGCATTCGCCAACCCTTTCAGAAGGATCACGGGTGATAGCTCAACACACTATTCTGCAATAGCCAGAGATTACTACAGAAGCCAATATTTTGAATTTGTGGGCATAGTCATAGAACATCTGACCACTAGATTCAATGCAGACAAGAATGACTTGAGGCAATATCTGGCACTTGAAAACATGATCACATCTGGCAAGATTGAGAACTCTGTTATAAACTTTTATCCAGAAATCTCTGAACAACGGCTCGAGGTTCAGTTGCCCATGTTCAAAGGAACAAAAAAAGCAGTATCTCTGAAAGGTGCGAAGGATGCCTACTGTAAAATGCATGAAAAAAGTCAGCAGATGTTTAGAGAAATGTTTCTTCTCATGAAAATTTTGCTTGTATGTCCAGTATCCAACTGGGAATGTGGACGCAGTTTTTCTGCATTTGCATTAAGGCGGTTGAAGGCGTGATTAAACTCAGCTATGTCTCAGTGCCGCGTCAACCATGTGGCAGTTTGTAACACTCACAAGGTTAAGTCGAAAAAATAAATATAGAAGAGCTTATGAAATAATTCATAAACAGATCATCACAAAGGAGGTCCACGTTTGGGACAATAGGACTAAATGAATCTTACTTCAAAGAAAAGTATGAATAATTATGTGCTACATTGTATTTATGTATAATTTTCACGAGTTCGCCAAGACATTTTAATTTTTTGTATCAAACAACATGAACAGTTTTTCAGTATATATAAATTTATCAAGGATAATTACTAATTTTATTAATATTTGAAAACGTACTTCATGCAATGAAAGTTATTAGTAACCTTGTCAAGTATAATGGCCGCTTTTATACCGTGTAGTGTGCAGGAATAAATTCATGTGGCAGTTAATTTGTGACACATCTGTCTTTATTCTATTAACATTTTGAAAACTGTTCACAACACCTCACTTATACAAACCTACATGGAAACCTTGAAGTATCGTGGTAATAAGATTAATTTGTGACTACATGTTTACAGCTTTCAGGTTCACATAATCAGAGATTACTAATTTGCAAATTGAACGTCCATATAAGTGGTTGCAAAAATCATCCCCCCCATCGGGTATAAAAAATCTACGTTCCTGTCGAGAGGGTAATTGTTTGGTGGGTAGTTGTTCTATTACCCGTAGTATCAATCAAAGTTGGTGCAGTAAATAGGTGGTTAGAACTCTTAACTTAACCACTATTTACCGATTCACTGAACAAATTATCGTGACATACATTAATAAGCATAACTTGACATTTGAAACTTTAGTTGATGTTCGAGATGCAATCAAACTGTTTTGTTATACCTAATAATAGTACTCATAACGTTACTACACTTACAACAGGAATAATTGGAAAACAACAAGCACACGAACGTTTAAGCTAGAAAATCCTTCATCGTTTTAAACAAACTATTACACATAGCCACCAGGATACCACGTGACATTTAATTATTTCCAAATATACTTAAGCATTGATATGATAACCCTAATTCCATACACTGTTGTTAATAAAATATGTTTAATTTTGCATAGAATTAGTAGTTGGTTTGTAATTACGCACAAACCTAAACAATAAACTAACCACTCTTCTTCTTACGGGTATCGAAACCCGGTTAATAGGAGTGGAAATCAAAAGACATACCACAAAACTGGTGAGAGTTTAGTGATATTGAAGATTCTTTTTACACTACAGTTCCACCACACAAGTAATTAAAATTTCTTTCTATAGAAATCAGAAATTAATTGTGTTTTAGAAGTAGGACGGAAAGGTTGCAATCGTTAATTTTTGTGTATTAATGTTTTAAGGGTACAGCAGTGATTGTCACTTTAATATAACTGTTACGTTTTTTTTATGTGGACTGAACGCAACAGAAAGACATAGATAACAGCTTATATAATTTATTACAATAAACTATTATATATGTAACAGATATAACATAAATTATATAACAACAATGATAGATATTCAGTTTAAAATTAATTACAATACAAAATGGTACTGGCCTGTGTCCAATATAATGATTCAGAATGAAAGTCCAAAAGTCTAGATCAGAAATCCAAAATTCCAGTCTAGGGTGTGAATTTGGTCCCATGAAGAAATTCCGAAGTTTGAACGGAGAAGTCCAGAAACAATTCACAGTTCAATAAATTTGACGAGGTTCTTTTTACGATGTTTTCGATGAATGTCTCAAATTTGTCGTTTTCCGACTTGTTCATGAAATAAAATCCCAGCTTTTGTAGATCTAGCTCCAGTCACAAATCCAAGTTGAATAAACACACAGCAAACGTTGAAAATTTCTCGAACAAAGACAATATCTCTTGAACCGAAATAAAAGCGAATGACTGACTGATTTCTCTCCTCGCGTCACCGTTTGTTTTTATACTGGTAGGCTTACTGTGGCCTCGAACAATCGCGTAACTAACACAGAGTTCCAGAGTAATCTGCGCATGTCTGTTTTTGCACGAGACTCGTCGTCTAGACACCAGGCCGACATACAAATTATTTATAAACAAATGATTGATCTAACTAATTCTATAAATTTCTAAATGTTATTTTAAATGAATAACAACATATTTTATTGTGTTGAACTTCGAAACAATAATATAAATATGGAAATATAAATAATAGATATGGAAATCCAAACACAACACGACATGGTTGTCGTTTACATAACATTTACATGACATTTACATAACAATAACAATGTGCAAGTTCTGTTAATTTAATGTGAAACAAATTTTATACCGTGTCGCAAAAAACAGTTTGTGATTATTAATAAACTTGTTAATATTTCGATGGAAATAAAGAGATTTAAAACTTGCGTTGGAATATGTTACCTCAAAAAGATGGTAAAACCAAAACCTGATAATCCGACAGCTTCTTGACAGTAGGCTTTTTCAGATATTAATTTGAAAGAAGCAGGAAGTGTAAAGTCTGAAAATCAACTAATCGATATTCAGTAGCATTATAAGTATGTATGAATTTGAATACGAGTTTGTGAATGTGATATAAATATTAATATTTTTTTAAATTAATAGCATTATCGACAAGACTTTTTGTCTGTTATGTATAAAACACAGCTATCTTTAGTTTCGTGTAGCAGATTCTTTTAATTAAAAATTATCTTAATTAAAATTAACACAGTGAGTTCAAAGCAAGTAAACATTCCTAATTTTTCAATCGTTACTTACACTTGTTGGTTTAATTCCTAAACGCTATTACTCACTCCGATATCAATTACTACACTTTTGAACTTACCTGATACACTGTTAACGTTCTCTCTCACTGCATACTTTCTTTTATTTTAATACTTTATTCAAAACTTTCTAAAATATCTTCAGATTGGTTCTTTCGAGAATTTTACAATCAGGATAATTTACGAAAAGTATAAATCTGGCAAATTAAAAAAATACGAGAAGTTATGAAATTATCATTTTAATTAACGGTATTTCCGTGTCTAAGAAAAACAACAGTTTTCGATATAGTTACCACACACGGCTATGTATAATTTAATTAGCTCACAGCAATTTGTAATTATTGCATTATAACTGTTTGCGAGTAAATTATAATTTGAACTGCGAATAATCTGTTTCTACAAGGGGAAGAAAGATGGGGAAATGACATCTCTGTTCCTGTTGATCACATAATTCATTACCGATATTGAAATATGGGCAAGTTGCATGAGGTGAATCGCACATTTCACACTAGCCAAAACCCTTAAAACGAGAGAGTCGTGAAGAGGCTTCAGAAAATAACCAACGCCTGAGAACCTTCGCATCTGGACATAAATCTAATAACGCATCCACTCGTGTGGTATTACAGTCTCCGAGAAACCGCGTGTAGGCACATAAACATTCGCGAGCCAGAAACAAGGCCTATCTATTTTACTTTCCTCTTGATATAACTTTTTATTTGTTTTTCTCGTCTGCTGATCTCTCTGTATAAAATTAACTTTAATATCAAAAGTTTTTTTATATAACATGACAAAACTCAAAACACAAACCAAAAAGCTTTAATGTGTTCCCACAAGTATATTTAAAAAGAACACAATTCCTCGAATCACCTGATAACATTCTATATCATACATGCTGTATCTCTTCATTTTTATGTTTTATTAGTATGATATTGATATCGTTATAATAATTAATAGTTTATCACTGTATTTCTAAAGTGATTAGAAATAAGCCTCCATATTTAAAAGTATTATATATCAGATACTGCTAGTTGTTGTGAAAATCACGTTTCAACGAAAGACACATTAAAAGTAATGTTTTATTCAGTAAATTTTGAACGTGGTATAGGATGTTTCAAACGCTGTCACCAAGGTATTCAAAATCCTTTCTTTCATTCTCAATCGGCTTATCAAAAATAGCCCTAAGTGAAACTAGGACTAGCATTATATGTTCTAAGTAACGATTATTGATCGTTCCCATAGGCCAGTCATTTTAATTTTAATAATTACCTTCCGTACTAGATTTGCATAATAATACTACCATATAATTCTTCTTAGTGCAAACCCTGAGAATTTAATGTGAATAAACAGGTTAGATGGTGTCGCAAAAAACAGTTAGTGGTTATTGCTAAACTTTCTTATGCTTCTATGAAAGGAATTTGTTTAAAAGTTATATCTGGTTATGTTACTGTCATAAAGATGTTAAAACCATCACCTAGTATTTCGAACGCTTTGCGATGGTAATGTAACAAGACGGCATATGAAGTAAATAGTAGAGACATAAACCTTTCTTTCTTTTCGAATACATTTATATCCATTCACACTCTCACACACACACACATATATATATACAAACAGCAAAACACCACAATATTTAAACATCTCTTTTCTCTCTTTTTCGTTATTTTCTATCGGTTTCGTGACTTCAAAGGTCACGACTCAGGATATAAGTTTAGAAATAATATATAATAAAAACGTTTAAATATTCTAATATAACTTTTTATATAAACTTAAATGACCCGAATTAAATACATATTTTTCGAAATATCCAAATATAAAATGCTATCAATGCATTAAAATACACACAAAAAGTTCATCAGATATACTTTTACCTCTTTTATTATCTTTTGTTCTTTTCTCTTTTGGTCAAAGTTTTGCCTTAATTATACTTTCATCTATCTTTTTATAGAAAAACAGTCAATTTCCATAACCATTAACAACTTAATATAAAACTATACATTTTACTATCTATTTCCTTTCTGTGATTTCTCTTTACAGTTTTTACATTCGCACAAATACAACTATCCTTACTCACTCACATTACTCTTACTTCTACCTATTTAAAATGGCACAAAAAAATTTTTGAAATACTTTTTTCAAAAATTTATCTTTTATACCACATGTCCATGAATAAGTAAAAATACGGTCCTTTAAAAGTTTTAAATTTGTTCCAAATACACAAAATAAAATGTTTGATGGCATATCTTGGATATTTTTTCGCGAAATATGTAACATGTAAATCCATCCTTAATCTTAAATTGCACTACGTAACACAAATTTTGTTCCTGGATAGCATATGTTATTTCTTAATTGCTTATGGTGTAAAAGTACAGAAAATGGACATTATTCCCTTCAAACTTTGCTTTTGTGACTTGGATAATGAAATTTAGAAATTAACCTATTTTTCCATGAAAAACGGGCAAATTTGCACATTTTCATTCACGTAAAGTCTAAGTAAAACAACATACGAATCAAGAGTTACATGTATTTATACTAAAGTTATACAAAAATGTTTAGAAGTGAGTAGTTTCTCGAGATTTACGACTGTAATGTAAATGGCTTCCACGTATCAGCCCCCAAGTTCCATCATGCTTTCGTTATACGCTCCTTGGTAGCGGCGTTCAAAGTCCAGTATATCTTGGTGGAAGCGCTCGCCTTGCTCCTCTGAGTATGTTCCCATGTTATCCTTAAATTTACCAAGATGAGGGACAAGGATATGGAGTTTCAGGGACATCCTGCAGCCCATTGTGCCGTAGTTCTTCACCATAGTCTCAACCAGTTCCACATAATTTTCGGCTTTGTGGTTGCCCATGAATCCCCGAACCACTGCGAGAATGCTGCCCCAAGCTTTTTTTTTTCCTCCTACTGAGCTTCTTCGGGAATTCTGTACTCTCCAGGATCTTCTTTATTTGTGATCCAACAAAGACACAAGCTTTGACCTTTACCTCAGACAGCTTAAGGAAGAAGTCTCGAAGGTACATGAAGGCTGTATACTTCTTATCAAGAGCTGTGACAAATTGCTTCATAAGACCCAATTTTATGTGGAATGGAACAACACCTTCTGGAGGTCCACTAATGGCTCACACTTGGAATTGCGCCTCCCCACAGAGAACTAGGTCCGTTGTGGCCAGTGCTTTGTGTTGTAGTGCGTTGCAGTGTTCCTGCTGTCCGAAAGGCAAAGATAACTGGAAAGCTTGGTAAAGCCCCCTTTGAGACCCATCAGGAATGACATCATTTTGAAATCTCCAATAACCTACCAGGCATACTCATCATTCTTCAAGGCTTCCAGCAAGGTCTTGATGCTGTTGTATTTCTCTTTCAGAGTGTAAGTTTTCGTTCTTGCATTGAAAAAATTGCCATATACATAGCAGAATGCGTCTGGAGAATGCTTGACGCTTTTTAAAGCCATCTCTGATAAAATCAGATAAACTGAAGTGATGAATGGTGAACCCCTGTATATATATTACTATGGAAAGTTGTAGAAAATTCTAAACGGTTCTTGAAAATTCTCGTTAGTTCTACAACATTCTAGAAAGTTTTTGAAAATTCTTGTAAGTTCGAAAACATTCTCTATCAACTACTCACCAGTGAATCTACCTGGAGTGTTCTGGAAAAATAAGTAAATTTGAAAATTTCATAACCCAGGTCATAAAAGCAAAGTTTGAACAGAAAAATAGGTCTTTTCCATTTATGTTAGGCATAAACAATTGGGAAGTAAAACTTTCTGCCCAGGAACAAGAAAAAAGTGAACATTTTGTTACGTTGAGTTGTCTGTTTCACCACAATTGATGCATTTCAAACGATATATTACGTTTTTAAAATTGCAGTTAAATACCTTGTTTATTAAAGACGAAACTTCTATATTTATCTTTCTCGAAATACATGTTTTTCTGCAAGCAGTAAAAATATTGAAGTTTTGAGTAAATGATTTATTATTCTATCATTGTGTTAATAAGTTCTATAAGGCAACTTTTTAAACGAAAAGTATTTCTATCAGCAAAGTAAAAGTAAAATTTCTTGAAAAAACGAAGTAAAAAATATTTAAAAGTAATCTACTGCTATTCGAGCTATTTTCAGCAATATTTATGTATTTAAAATGTGCAGAAATTTGTGTTCTATACAAATCTCCTTCAAAGTTGCTTACATTCTATGGAATCCTAATCCACATAAAATGGTACCTTATAATAAAGGGATTCGTATTTTCATTATAAACTAGTATTCCTCCCTCTCATTAACTCGGTATGGAAGATCAATAACAGCATTAATGATTAGGTAATTAGTCTATGTTTGCAGTGATAAATTAGACCTTTTTAGATCTGAAACGCTTGCGAACCATGACATTATACAGGTCAACAGAATCAGGGATTATTATGTGCAGACTTGTACGGTAAATGTTGGCTAATTAGAAATATTCTATTGCCAGACTTTATGCACAGAAGCGGCTGATTCAAAGTAAGCACACTCAACGTAAAGAGGTTATAATTTTTTTTTAAAGTCTTAAATGCTTCATACATCAATACGAAACCTAATGTCATTTACCGTAAGTAGAAATTATTCTATTGATTTTTGTGTTCGCTAGTTACTTTGTGATAAGCATAAATTACTTTCATTGAAAAGCATATTATGTGTGAGGGGGACGAAGAGGAACCACAACATTCCTGAACACACCAGTTGGAGAGAGAATTCTTCAGATTTCTCTCTCTCTAAACTAAACCCCTGCGACGTTGCTTTGCGTTTGCATATTATATGAGAACAATCAAAGAAGAGCACAAATAAATATTTTCTTCTGATTCTAAAAAGAAACGATAGAAACATTAAATTTGGACTGGCTCATAAAACCTATCAACAAAAGCTATAAACACTATATTATCAGTTACAGTGTCACGATGTAGAATGAAACTGACAGCTTTGAGTGTTTTTACAGTTCTCTGAATTTCTTAAATGACGATAATTTTATTCAAATGAGAACAAAATCGCATCCATAGCTTAAGCAACTTATTGCTGACACAGTAGGGTATTTATAGACATGTAATTAACTATCGAGTTCTCGAGTAGATCTTTAAATAGGATATAAAGAAATGAACTTTACTGGGTCAGACAACGCTTACGTCTAAATCCTCAACCAAGGGCCAGTTACAATGCACTTTAAAAGCACTCTTTGAGTGCAGATGTTCGGTTTTACCGCAAAATGTGATTCAAGACCACATCAACTGAGCAACTACTTGTACTTCGATATTGAAAATAACTTTTACGCTTTAGTAACATTTTAATAAAACATCAATCAAGCTCCTCAATTATTTCTATTGCTATCACAAGGTATTTCGTACCCAAAACCAACCTTTTGCACGTGGTACATAAAAGTGTGCCACGCTTTGTCCAACTAATTTGTGAATAAGGCTTACGAACATGTTTCAAAAACGATCATCTAAAAATCACAGTGGGACTAGGAACATAAAATCCAATCCTAAGTTTGGGCTCAAAAACCTTGAAAACCTACACCTAAACTCCATCATGTAGGGATGACTTTCGAAGCTCAAGTGGAGGGGAGCTCAATTTTATGTCCAAAAAGAACATACTAAGAAAATTCTAAATAACTTTCCCATGAAGATATGTCTTCAAAAACCTTATACTCATTCATAGAGTAGTAACAGCTAAAATTAATCTAACTTTTTATTGGGGGGAGGGGGTGTGATTAACGAATATGAAAATGCTTTCAGAACATTGAAATCCTATTCAAGTTGTTCCGTGAGTATCACTACTGTAACTATAGTGTTAAGAGTTATACATCATTTTAAGTGAAATACAGCGAAAAGAGACTTGGTATTAGTAAAAGAAGCGGTCTCCCGCTGGTACAACAGTAAGTCTTCGGATTTACACCGCTAATATTAGGGGTTCGATTCCCCTCCCTGGACACAACCGATAGCTCGATGTGAGTCTGCTATAAGAAAATATACGTACAAAAAAAATGAAAAAATAAAGTGTGGGCGAAGTCTATAAGTAAGGTTCGAGTAATGTGAAGACATTTTCTAAGGTTTGTTTCAAATTTCGCGGAAATCCACAAGAGAGCTATATGCGCTAACCGTCCCTAATCTCGCAGCGTAAGACTCGATGGAAGATAGCTAGTCATCACCACCCACCGCCAACTTTGAGCTTCTATTTTACCAAAATATAGGGGAACTTATCGTCACATTACAACGCCCACACGACTGTAAAGGCGAGCAATTTTGGTGTGATGGAGATTCGAACCCACGACTCTCTGATTACGAGTCGAGTGTTTTAACCACCTGGCCATGCCGGGCCTTTTTTCTAAGTATGTGTCATCAACTTCAGCTCAACTTTTAATTATATAAATTATTATAAAAACTAGCATACTACGATTTATTTCAAAATTCATCATATGCACAAAATATTTATATACGTGTGTGTGGGTGTCTCCAAAATGTATATACATAATAATGAGCAATAATTCATTCTTGTTTCTTGTTTTCCAGGAAAATTTATAAACGTAAACATGAATGGATGTACGGTACGGGTGACGTTTGAGCGATGCAAATCGGTTGAAATGAAAATGGAAATTGAAGAATATGTATGAAGTCCAACGACAGTGGAGACGTGAATATGCGCCAGCACCTCCAACGAGCTATACGCTAGTCATAGATATATATATAAGGTTAAGCGGAGTAAATATATATATATCTAAATATTCATTGCACCACCACGTGTACTTTTTATTTTAAGCGTTTAATGTACACCTAGCACATTAAGAAGAGCCGGTGGCTGAAGAGCAGTGTTAAAGATGCAAAAGCGTCACCTACCTAATGAAACGAAAAATATAAATAGAAAGATGTTATACATCAAAGCTGTTTTGAATATGTGTATATATGTTTTTTCCATAACTTCGGTGGCTGAAGTAAAGTAAGAAACTAACAAAGTTATGGTGAATAATTACAAACGACAAATGTTACTATTGGCATATTCCTCAAACACAGATCATGATATTGAAAAATATTAACATTCCCTATGCTAAGCCTGAAAATTGCTGCAAAAGGTTTCTTGCAGAGGCGTTACTAGATTCTTAAAAGTTTTGGGGCTCGGGCCCATAAACGGGAGAATTTTCAGCTTTTCATTAAGATATCGATCATGGTTTTTTCTGCTCTACTGGGGATTCGGGGCACTGTTAATTAGAATCGGGGCACGAGTCCCGTGTACCAATGCCCAGCGACGCCTCTCTTCTCCTGTTTTGCTGTTGTTGCTCTTTTAATTTTTTTTATTCCATACAAATAATTTCCTCTCGTCATATGAATAAAAACAATGCTCATATTTATAAATATTCGGCTACGAGTAAAAAAATTGTGGATTCGTAAACGCAGTATCTTTAATAATGAACAGTATGATGTTCGTTTCTAACATGGTTACCTTATATATCAATATTAAATGTGCGCACTATTCTACTAGAAAGCTGTACTAGCTAAAAAATAAATAAAACAAATATAAACATTCTAAAATAAAGAACGAAGTAAATAAAATAGAAATGAAATGTATCGTAACAAATTTAATGTGTGAACTAGTAGTATTCAGTCTTAAAGATGTATAGTTAATTTTTCGTTGAAAGTGGTCTTACACAGTAACAATCAGTTTTGGTTATAAATTATATTTTAAAGTTTACGCAAGTTATGAAAGTTAGATGTACTGATATAAAAACCAAAGTTATGTGCATAAATTAATTTTTATTTACGTTTTTGTAATCTGTATTCTGTTGAAAAATTAATACTGGTAAAATTTCTGCTTTAGTCAGTTGTCTTCTCAGTTGTTGTTGTTTTTTGTATTACTATTAATATTGTTATCACCTAATAATATAAAATATTTTAAATGGCTTTGTTTTACTTAAATGTTAGCTCCACAAAACATTATAAACAACATACTATTCAGTCAAGCATACAGTATAATTTATATGGTGTTTTATTTTTAACCAAAAATGCATTAGATATCCATTTAACTGTTTAACATTTTAGTGCATCGTCGTAATGGACGAGAAAATTAAGCAACATTTTGTGGCATTCGCCAAAGAGTTCCTTAACCTTTTCGGACAGCAGTAAATTTTACAACTAAGGAATAATTCAAAAGCTGAAACTTAACTTCTTTCGACTTGACTGCAAGAAGTATTTGGTTACAATATGAATATCTAACGAAAGCTTACCATAATTATTCGTTCTCGCTGTTTCATGAAAAACCTTGACATCATATTTTAAAAGATGCACTTTGATACTTGGAGCACATTAATACGAATTCCTCTTCTTCGTCAAAAAACAACAAAAAATAATATAACAAAAGTACTTTTATGAGACAGATCGGTCCTCACGACTAGTCCAGCAAAGCTGCATGCCTGAACTGAGACAGTCCGAACTCACTCTACTAGTCCGTAACAGTTCCTATGGCAGGGTAAGTAAGCGCGTGCTCGCTGACTCTCCAGATATTGATGGTCATCACAAAGCGTGTGAAGTGTAGCGCCATCCAGTAAAAACTGGCAACAATGGCCTCTATTATGCTCGCTTGACAGGCAAGAGTACTCCAATCTTGGGTTCCTTAAGAATAAAAGAATAGATAAATTGAAATATTATTGTACATAAATATACATACTTCTAGTTCTTAAACTGCAACCTACAACAGCTGATACGAATGATGAACCTCATCAGAAAAAAAATCTAATATTGATGGAATAAACAGACATCGCATAAAACAAAAGTATATGCATATCTGTACTACATTACACACTGGTGTGGCGTGTAAACTGTTAAGGCGCCCCCCAGTGGCTCAGCGGTATGTCTGCGGACTTACACGCTAAAATCCGGGTTTCGATACCTGTGGTGGGCAGAGCACAGATAGCCCATTGTGTAGCTTTGTGCTTAATTCAAAACAACAACAACAACAAATTTACTTGGCTTACATATATATATAAGTGCGAAAAAATGGGAAGGAAATTCCTTAAGCTAAGGCCTCGTTAGTTTTAAGTACGCCATAAAGCAAATGTCTGTAAATATAAAACCTAGTAGCACTGAGCTTCGATTTATTGTCGGCAGTGGGCTCAAACTGGAACATTAATCTAACGGTGTAACATTCACAGCTTCGACAGTAAACACTATTAATGCTTATTGCTAAGGTAGAAAGGTAAGGAAGACCCTTAAAACGGTAAAATATAAAATATCGTCGTTTTGTAGTTAACTCCAAACAAACTATAAATAATTATCACATACTAATACATATTTGAAATGAATGATTATTTTAATACAACGATTTCTTTCAGCTGTAATGAACACAACCTCAGAAGTGACAGTTGTAAAATGTTGAATTAAATTTGGATACTTTGATCAAAGCATTCATGTATTACAAATAGATAGATAAAGTAAAGTGGTTTGCACAGCCGTCATATACAGTGATCTATTAGTTGTTTTTATTTCTTACCTAAAGAACAGGTTGGAGAGACAGAAAAGGTTATTCAAATAGCAAATAGAGACACTTGAACTAACATTTAAAAAATATGCTGCCACCTATTGGTTGGTTCAAATATATGAACATTATTCACTCGTTCGCTTTGTCCCTGAGAAGGTGGCTCCGCCTATAACACACTCAAATAAAATCATTTGATGAGACAAACTTATTACACACTCAATTCCGTGTATGCATACGTTTTTGGGTTTTTTTAAATTTCACGCAAAGCTACACGACGGTTATCTGCGCTAGCCGTCCCTAATTTAGTAGTGTAAGACTAGAGGGAAGGCAGCTAGTCATCACCACCCACCGCCAACTCTTGGGCTACTTTTTTACCAACGAATAGTGGGATTGACCGTCACTTTATAACGCTATCACTACTAAAAGAGCGAGCATGTTTGGTGTGACAGGGATTTGAACTCGTAATCCTCGCGTCGCGAATGTGCATATGGAAACTCAAACTGTATAATTATATCAAAATCTAATCGTATCATAATTAATATAATAATCAGAAATTAAATCATATAAAGGCAAAGAAATCCATTCAGTAATCAGCTGATAACAACCACATTACAAAAGAGCTGCTATAGGATAATTAATTGTACTGTGTAGAAAGAAAAAATAACAGGATTTATATAAGTAAAATAACTGTAAACTAAATAAGCATCTTGGTGTAATAGTCTGATACCGAAAATGTAAAATATATATATATATATACAACAATCCAGAGAATTTACCTTAAATTAAAACAGAATATTAACTAGCTCTGAAATTACTTAAAGCTAAACCAGTTTTCAAAGTAGCCCAACTTTCCAGGTAATGCAACGTAACCATGTACAAATCTACGAGGCCATTTTATAACTTTTTCTATCAGCATACAGATCTGTGAAGCTATTTTAAAGATTCGTATGTAAATGTACAGATCTATAAAACTTGTTTGCAACGCTTTTGTCAGCGTACAAATATGTAAAGCTATTTTACATTTTATCAAACTACGGATCTGTAAAACTATTTTGCAACTTTTTTTATCAGTGTACAAACTTGTAAAGTGCGTTTTCAGCTTCTTATCAGTGTACAGATGTGTGAAGCTGTATTGCAAAAATGTATTTCAGTATTTATACAGAAAAACGAGGCTACAAAAATATTTCTCCAATTATGTAATAAGTACATAAATTTGCAACGCTATATTCCAGTTTATTTGATTGTTTTTTTTGCCAATATACAAGTCCGAAATAAATATTTATTTTTTGTTATAAGCAAATAATCTAACGTGTTTTTTGTTTTGTTTTTAGAATTAAGCACAAAGCTACATAATGGGCTATCTGTGCTCTGCCCACCACGGGTATCGAAACCCCGATTTTAGCGTGTAAGTCCGCAGACATACCGCTGAGCCACTGGGGGGCTAAAATGGGCCATCTGTGCTCTGCCTACTACGTGTATCGAAACCCGGTTTTTAGTGTGTAAGTCCGCAGACATACCACTGTGCCACTGGGGGGGCACTTAATCTAAAGTGTTAAACTTTATAAGAGTCGTATAAATTTGAAGAGATGAGAGAAAATAAGCTAACATAAATGTAGTACAGAAAGTTTGCAATTCAATAAGGAATCTGTCAGGTACGAAGATACCTAAGTGTCAATTACCAGTTTTTTACAAGATAATCTGTCTTAATACAAATTTTTGAGTCACGCAAACCGAATTTACCATCCGTAACGTACATTTAAATTTAAACAAACAGAAATTGACTACTACAAGGCTTCAATTTTTGTCATCTCAAATATGTCATTAAAGAAACTTATTATAAACTTAAGAGTGTAAAAAAAATCAATGTTTATTTGCTTTCGGATACATGAGTGACCCAAAAATTAGGCGTCTTAAAATAGTACATTTCTTTTTGATGAAGCATGAAAGTACACAATGGATTATACGTGCGCTACCGATCACGAGTATCAAAATCCACTTTTTAACATCGTACGTCTGTAAACATAGCATTTTGACACTGGGGGAAGAGAGAATAGCAGAAGAAATTTATGAGGGAACATTTTTGGGTCATCCCTATACTAAGCTATCTGATAGTTTATCCAAAGATGATCCAGCTACGTTTTGTTTTTTAAAACAATGTAAAATATCTAAAGACTTAATTAATTATATTTATCACAAGGAATTTTGTTACGCCTATTATATTTTAACACTACTTTCCTGATATAGTCCCTTATGCATTTTCAGGAGCTAGAAATGTGTATAGTTAAAGTGTTTCTACCATCAAATATTTTTATATGCATTGCCGATTATTTCGCTCAATCCACAGCTCTTCAGCCCAGCTGGTTTACAACAGATGCAACGAAAAGTTACAATTCAAGATGAAGTATGCAGTTCTATTCAATTTTTACCGAAGACGCAAGGTGGCTCAAATAAATGTTATTGTTTTTGTTCTTATTTAATCACATGTCCTAAACCTTGTTTGTTTGTTTTTGAAATTCGCACAAAGCTACTCGAGGGCTATCTGTACTAGCCGTCCCTAATTTAGCAATGTAAGACAAGATGGAAAGCAGCTAGTCATCATCACCCACCGCCAGCTCTTTGGCTACTTTTTTACCAACGAATAGTAAGATTGACCATCACATTATAACGCCCCCACGGCTGAAAAGGAGAGCATGTTTGGCGCGATAGGGATGCGAACACGCGACCCTCAGATTACGAGTCACACGCCTTAACACGCTTGGCCATGCCAGGCCTGTTCTAAGTCAAAACGTAATTCATCTATACAGCCTAGCTAAATCAGTATCATATGAATATGACTTAACTAATTGTACTTTATCATTTTACATAGATAGCATATTCTATTTTAATAAAATTATTCTACCTAGACAATGTTTTTGAGCTTCGAAATAATGACTTACCGATAATTACGAAACTCTTTAAAAGCTAAAAATAAGCAGCTAAACATTTTGTAACGAAATAGTAAAATTTAATAAATTTTTGTTTAAACGGACTATGCTTCTGTACAAAAAAGTTGCAGTTCCTCATTTTGATTCGTTGATACGGAGATGAGGTTGTTAAACGTTATACAGTGTTAGAGAGTCACGTGAATATGTCGTACACATTATAAACGTGTATGTAAAAATACGTGAACACAATACTACATGATAAGACAAAGGTTTCTTGGCGCTTTGGTATTACGGTAATTGAATATATTTCCTTTATCAAATCATAAAGGCTTTTCTATAAACACCTTACAAGATGTTAGTGTACACCACGATCCGACTGCAGGATGTTGAAACACAAGCTATACGAGGCTTATCTTTTCTAATCGTCGATAATTTAGTAGTGTAAGACTAGAATGACAGCAGCTAGTCATCACCAACTCTAAGACTACTCTTTTAGCAAGGAATAGCTGGAGTGGCCGTCACATTATAGTGTCCTTACGGCAGAAGGAGGGTGCATGTTTGGTTAGAGGTGGATTCGAGTCGAGTGTCCTAACCACCTGGCCATGCTGGGCCAAAATACTCTAGGTCCTTAAATTATTCAGTTTATTGAACAGAAACGTATAAAGCACGTGGTATGTTTTTCATTATTTTATACTTTTATCAATTATTTTCAAACATAGAAATCATGGCTTCTCCAGCGAAACTAAGCATTAATAGTTTAACATTTCTTGTCGCAAAATGAGCAGCGCCAGCTGATGAAATCTTCGTGGAAACACTTCAGACATTTCAAAGTAGTTTGTTTGGTTTGGTTTGGAATTTCGCGCAAAACTACACGAGGACTATCTGCGCTAGCCATTCCTAATTTAGCAGTGTAATACTAGAGGTAATGTAGCTAGTCATAAACAAATTTTATTTTGTACTTTATCACCTAAAGTGATATAACCTGATCGTATGTTTTGTTCTGGCCTCGTGATCCTGTTGTAATATTATTGTACGTTATAATCTGTATAATCACAACCTTATGAAAACAACGCATTTCCTAATTTGTTCCTAATTTGTCCAACCAAAAAGGTTAGTAATATAAAGTAGAAAATTCAATTAGAAACACTTTAGTATGATGCAGAGAAATCACTTAGACAATAATTTTAAAATATTTATTGCATTATTTAAATATCATAAAATATTTGTTTAACTTTTCTGAGTACTCGATTTATTACATAAATACTTACAGTACAAATAATCCTTTTAGAAAACAATCCTGAACTGTCATATTTAAACCATAAACAAACAGTTTCAAAGGAAGATTTTAAAATGGGGAGAGTCCAACTCTTAAAAATACGCTTAATGATATACAGGTTTAGTTGAAATGATACATATAATTCCTCAGTAATTTGTTTATTTATAAAACAAATATAACATTCCTTTTTTCCAAAACATAATATTAATAATGGTAAACGTATGTTCCAGGTAGTCTCGTGATAGGTCAAACAGTTATATCTTTAATCCTTCATTTTGAACAAGATAAACTTAAAGGTGGAAACAGGACGGCTCGGGAGGGGAGGTCAAGACTCCCATCTATTTTTCTAAAACTTAAGAAATAAGTCAATTATAGATGCTTTGTTACTCAAGTTATGAAGCTCTAAAACAAGTAATAATTGTTTTATACCTTCAATACAAATTTAAACAGGACATCTTTGTTTGTTTGTTGTAAAGTACAAAGCTAGATCACAGGCTGTTTTTGTGTGCTCTTCCCAGCATGAGTTTGGAAACATGATCTTAATTCTTTATGGAAGACCACTTTTCTTTCTGAATGATAATTAAAAATTTTATTGTCCATATAAAACGTTAGAAAATACTTTTCTTATGGATTTACCATTTATCCTGAATAATGGCTTTAATAGTGATTGTTTTATGGAAATCATGTTCTCATTTAAACAAGAGCTTTACGGTTGACTCACTGTTTAATTTTGTCAATGGTTTTATATGAATTCTCCATGGAAACCTTGTACTCATTATGACGATAAACTGTCAACAAACTGTTTATTATGGACAACGGATTTTCAGGATATTTTATTTCTTGTTTTTTAACAGAAGCTCTTTAGTCATTATGCGAGGTCGTTTTCCAAGCGTTAAATATCTATAACAGTTTAAATGATTTGAGGTTTAAGATATTGTCTTTGGAAACTATTTGGAATTCATCAGCTATATATTATAACATAATTCTTATAGATCGTCTTCCATTTCAAAAGCAGAGTATTTTCATTCATGATCAATCAGATGCTTCGATGATTTAACCTGAAATTGAGTGTGAAACTAGCCCCATACATCTGACAGTACTTAAATAGAATTTTTGTTTACTCCAATCACAGGAAAGGTAGCAATTGCTTAATATATTCTTCACCCCCAGAATCACAACTGAATAACTGTGGACTTCTTGATGACGATAAACCCACTTGAAATAAAAATGTATTTCAAAAGGTCAAAACGTTCTTTTCTCCTTATCAATTAAAGTGTTACAATCCATACCAGTCGTTCTAAAATACATATGTGAGCTTATAACGCTAGAAACCTGTTTTGACAACTGTAGTTGGAAGAGAATAGATAGCCCATTGTGTAGCTTCGTGTTTAACTTCAAACAAACAAATAGTTGCTTTCTTAGCTTAAAGATAGGTACGGTTGAATTCAACCATATTTTTTTCTTCTAAGATATCTACTTACTCAGAAAATTAAACGTGGATCTAACCCAGTAGTATTGGCATTTTTGGTTCACAATATTTCCATACAGTAGAAACAAAAGGAATGGTACTTACTCGACGCAATCAACACCTTGTAAATTAGAATATTTTCTTATTTCAGCTGCCTCCTAGTAGTATAGTGGTATGTCTGTGAACTCACAACGTTAGAATCCGGGTTTCGATACCCATAGTGGACAGATCCAATCAGTGTATATCTCACTTGGTAAATATCACGTGATGGGCTGGCTACCAAGACTTATTTGATATGTGTCATACATAAAACTAGTTTAAACTTATATATATAACTGCACAATGGGTTATCTCAGTTCTGTCCATGGCAGATATCGAGCCTTTAATTTTAGAGTTATAAACCCACAGACTCACTGATAAGTGCTCACATTAAAATAGGAGACCTTAGAAAGGATAACTACACTCATTACCCTAAAAATTAATTTTACATCAAATGGTATGTATTATCAGAAAACATACTACCAAACTAGGAAAGTGATAATATTCATAGAAGGCGAGTTTACGAATAATTTTGATCCAGCCAAAGAATCGGTAACTGAAATATTTAGATCTTGAAAGGATTTAGAAGCAGAAGATAAAACGAAAGAGAGTTGTGGGAAGTGTTTTTCTTATAGCAAAGTCACATCAGGTTGTTTGCTGTGTCCACCAAGAGAAATCGAACCTCCTTACTTAGCGTGGTAGATCCATAGACTTACCGGTATCCCAGCGGGGGACTACTTTGAAGCACTAACACATTATTATCCAAAGAAATGTGTATTGCTGTTCTTTTCAAAAAATATCCCAGTTTGACTTCAGTCAATGAAATGTGAGCAAGTATGGGTGAAACATGATTAAAAACATGATGTAACTCGATTTGATCATTTTAAGTCCTATTAAGGTTTAACACAACAACACCATAAAAGGAATGGCTTGGTGAATTCTTGATGGCGAAAAACCCACTTGAAATAAAAATGTGTTTTCGAACGGCTGATATGGGTATTAACACTTAAACTAAAGTCCTTAATATATAAAAACTACACTGACAAACACAACATCAATATAATTTATAAAGTACAATGCAAAAAATGTTATGACTTCTATATTGGAGAAACAAGTAGAAAAATGGAAACTAGATTTAAAGAACGCAAAAACACCTTATCATGTTTTTGAACACTGCAAGTCAAATAAACACAACTTAACCATCCATAGAAAAGTCCCAGATACTAAGTAGAGAAACAATTATAAACAAACGCAAAATCACTGAAACCCTACTTATATAACAACTAAAACCAAGAATAAACTAATATAAAGGAACGCCTTTATACCTATACAATTAATAACTTAATATCCAACTGCAACGCCCTCTACAATTCCGTACCCGTTTATACTGTTGAATTCGGCAACAGTTAATTGCAAGTCTGTCTTTGTTAACCTGAACGTTGTTCTCTGCTTATCTATAATACCCATACTACACGTCCTGAGATACAGACTTGGTGTATTACATTTTAATATAAATATTTTAAGAGATTTTTAGATCGACAATCCAAAACAAGTGGCGTGTATAGAATATTGTAAAATAATTTAATTCATTATTCGTCAGCAATCATTATACGAGTATATATACTAGTAGTATGTATAATATACAGTTATAAAAAAACAGTATGTTTGTTTCACAGAAGTAAAAAAACTTTAACTGTGTGGATTACCCCAAAAACGTTAAATGCAAATATTTCTACAAAAAAAAGTAACGTATAACTATGTTATTTCCATATTTAAAAACAATCACAGAGAGAGATGTAATATCTTACTTTTAAAATACACAGACAGACGTGTACATAGCTAGGTAAAACGTATTGGTCGAAAATAAATGCAAAGCAAAATAAAACATTTTATTAATTACGATATTAATACGAAAATTAAACTATCTAAGTCACGTGCGTTCTATTTGGTGGATTATTTGCATGGCTGTTAGATGTTTGTAATGCATTTTACTGCATTATTGCTGCGTAATTAACACTTAAATTAACGTTCTTATAACGTACAGCTACTATATCACACATACGTCTTTAAAAATCTGTGTAGGATAAAACGATTATCGTCCATAAGCACTCCTGTAATAACCAAATCATACATACGTGATGTCAGAAACATTAATAATTTTTTAAAAAAATCAATATAAAATAAGAATACAAAAATCTATCATTCGAGCGGTTTTGACAGATGAATCTTTCCTTTTAGTCTGTTTTGACATGAATTTAATATTTTCAAACAATAAAGTAACAGCAGGTGTCGTCCAACTACACTTGATAAGCAAAACAAATAAATGTTTCCAAGTCAATTTTCACGTCATGCATCAATTGAAATCTGCTCTTTACTCATTTAGAAAATTTTAAAAAAACTAAAAGACAAATATTTGTAAAACACGAGCTGACGTAGTTTCAAGCAACTAGTGTAGTATATAATGTGATAGATACTTATGCCTTCAGTTTACTGGCTTTTCAAGAAATGACTAGCTTTCCTACTGTACGAAACCTGTTTCCATAAAAACTGGAAAACTTACGTGAATGATAATTAACAAGGGATTAGTTAAATCATACTAATGAAAACTTTTATGCTTATTTAAACCTCTTGGTAGATTTTCATCGGCTGAATTATGTGAAATATATATATATATACACTGCTGGCCAAAATCTTAAGGCCGATGAACATAAAGAAAAAATATGCATTTTGCGTTGTTAGACTCAACCACTTATTTGAGTAGAGGTTCCGAAGGTGAAAATAAGAAAAGGGAAAATAAAAATTTAAACTTTTTTAGCATTTAATACGGAAAATGTGAACACCATAAAATTAGCCGAAATACAAGCTGGTCAAAAGTTTAAAACCACACTGAAATGAAGCGTTAATTGGTAAACACGTAACGAAATTTAGTCATTTGTGTTCAAGCATAAGCGTTGTCAACATCTCCCACTGACATCTCCTAAGGGATACGGAACAAGAATTGCAAGTAGTCGGCCCAAGAAAATTTCGCCGGCGTTGAGCAGAAGAATTCGACGGGTTGTCCGGCAAGACACCAGCCGATCGTCGAACCAGATTAAAGCCCTTACGGATGCAGAATACAGTTCAAGAACAATAAGATGGCATCTACGAGAGAAATGCTATAAAAACCGTAAACATCTTCAAAGGCCACGCTTCCTTCCACACCACGAAATAGCTCGGTTGAACTTTACTGATAAGCAACAAACACAAAACGTATAAAAGTGGAAAAAAGTTTTGCTCTCTGATGAGAAAAAATTTAACCTGAATGGTCCAGATGGCTTCCAACGTTACTGGCATAATAAGGATATCCCACCGGAGACATTTTCTACACGACACACTGGAGAAGGTTCCATCATGATTTGGGGTCTTTCTCCTTCCATGGAACAATGGAGCTTCAGGTTATACAGGGGCATCAAACAGCAGCTAGCTATATTGGCATGTTGGAGAGAGCATCCTTATTGACTGAAGGCCCTCGCTTGTGTGGAAATAACTGGATCTTTCAGCAGGACAACACTGTAGTCCACAATACTCGCATGATAAAGGACTTTTTCATGGCGAATAACGTAATTCTTTTGGGCCATCCAGCGTGTTCGCCCGAATTGAACCCCATTGAAAATGTTTAGAAGTGGATGACAAGGGAAGTCTATAGAAATGGGCGTTAATTACAAACAGTGCATGATCTTCGTGAAGCTATCTTTACCACTTGGAATAACATTCCAGCCAGCCTTCTGCAAACCTTTATATCGTCCATGCCAAAACGAATGTTTGCAGTTTTTCGCAATGATGGCTGTGCAACTCACTACTAAGACCTCTTGTTTGGCATTTCCTACCCTGTTTAGGACTTTTTTTGGTATGGTCTTAAACTTTAGACCAACTAGCATTTAGGCTAATTTCATAGTGTTTGCATTTTCTCTTTTCTTATGTCATCTTTCGAAGCTCTACTCAAATCGGTGGTTGAGTCTAACAACGCAAAATGCATATTTTTTCTTTGTTCATTAGCCTTAAGATTTTGGCCAGCAGTGTATATGTCTCTGAATTTATTTCTGTATTAGTATAATTACTCAGAAGATAAACAAACCTAAATATGGTTATTACATAGATAATTAATAAAGTCTTAAAATAATGAATTATTGATAAAAAGTGTTCGTTTTTACTAAAATCTTATCATAGAATGAAAGACCAATAGTAATACAGGTAGTCATAAAAAGACAAAGTATTAGTATCAAACAAGAAGTATTGAAAAAAATGTAGCATTATGAAACACCAGAGTTCAATGTGACAGTAGCTCAATAGGCAATAGATAGACAGAAAAGCAGTGTGCGCCTTTTTCTTAGTACCAAAATTTCAATTTATATATATTGCTTCTTTGTGTCAGAAGTTTACAAAAGGAAACACGAGGTTTACGTGCGTTAGATGTCCCTAATTTTAATCTGATAGAGTAGAAAGTTTTGGGCTTATTTTGAATTTTGCGCAAAGCTACACGACAGATATCTACGCTAGTCGCCCTTAATTTAGCAAATTAAGACTAGAGGAAAGGCAGGTAGTCATCAACACCCACCGCAAAATCATGGGCTATTCTTTTTCAACGAATAGTGGGATTGACCATACTATATTGCACCCCCACAGCTGAAAGAACGAGCATGTTTGATGTGACGTGGATTCAAACTCGCAACCCTCAAATTGCGAGTTGAGCACCCTAACCACCTAGTCACACTGAGCTTAGACTAAAAGAAAGACAAAAACGTCACTTCGTCCGTCGTCACTATAACCTAATAGTGAGATCTCACTGTCACTCTTAAAACTACCCACTGCCAAAAAATGGGAACGTGTAGCAATAAGAAGTACTCCATATACCGCTATGAAATTTATATATAGTCCAGCTTGCTACGCTTGGTCTCATATTTATAGATTCGTACATAAAGAATTTGTTCTATTTTGTTTCATAAAAATGCTCACAATTGTAATTCGTTTATTTTAAACATAGTTAGGTAATATTAGTTCTACTAAAGTAATTACCCTGCTAAATCATTTTTTCGCTGACTTTTAAAACTTATTATATTGAAGTAATAACCAAATGAATTGATTTTTAATAGAAATTATTCTAGACACAACTAATTAACACTAAATGTGTTAAGGTCATTACATACTTAATGTGCTTTGAATCAATTAATTTTCAAGAAAGAACTCCAGCACATACTAGCTAACTACCTGGAATGTGGCACAGCAATGGTACTCGAAATGCTCCACTCTTTCTGTTGTGGGCGCGTTATAAGAATGAGAGTCAATCCCATTATTTAACTGGACAAAGCTCTAGTAGCTGTGGTTTTTCTGGCTGAACATCTTTCCTGTGGTCAGTATTTCAGAATTACAGTATAATTATACCTGAACCTTTGAAGTCTCTGACCTGGCCTTTTAGTCTATGAACGGCTAAATGCTTTTCAAGCAGCTCAGGTTCAGCACATAAGCTACAACGTGCAACACTTCAGCATGATTCTCGTGTCTTTCGTACATGATGGGAGAGCACCTGTGTACAACGTGTTCGATCACACCACTATCTGTATTATTTTGTACCAGCTAGATCCTACTGGGCGATATAAAATACACCTGGTTTAGAAGTTCGTATTTTCATGGCAAAGCCAATTTGAAGCTATCTGCTGTGTCCATCGAGGGAAATTGAACCCATTATTTTAATGTAGTAAATCCGTATGGTTACGGCTCTCCCACCAAAAGTTCACTCAACTTAGACAAGATATAATCACATGAGATTAAACCTAGATTTAATTCTACGTCATAAAGACAACGTGGGAAGTTTCTAAAATCATTTACTAATATCAAAGGTAACAGAAAAGATACTGACTGATTATTTGGTTGTTTGTGTAAAGCTACACAACGGATATCTGAAAATAACTATCCCCAATTTGGAACTAATAGACAGACTGATAAGGAGTAATCTAGCAAGTCAACAGTGCAAACCATTCTGATAAAATAGTGCGACTGAATTTATTTACACCTAAACTTCTCCCATAGGTTTGAAACTTACAGGGCCAAACTTAACATGAAGACACGGATTGGCCATGTGTATCCTACTATATATAGTTTATCTCCGTCATGATAGAAGCCTGGGAGAAAAATTATGTGTTCTGGCTCCTCTCGGAATCCCTCAGGAGCCATGTTTTATAACTTTGTGTTCATACTTCACACGGCACATGTGCTCAGTTGCACGAGTGGGTGCCGTGACGGATTTGTGTGTTTTCAGATACGAGTCCCCTTGGAACACCCCTTGAAGTAATTGGAAATAATTTCAGGGCTTACCCAGTACATTTGGATTCTGAGAATCATGACGGATCCTTTGACTCTACAGCAAAGCAAAGTATATTAATGTTAGTACTTATAATGGATACACTTACTCAACATGCAGAAAGCGATTTTGCAACAACGAGACGTAAATCGTAGAATTCACAGTTCGGCAAGCTAATCTCTCGGTCACACTCGTACCCAAAAAATAGAAAAGACAGTTTTAAATCGTTTCGCATTTAACGTAATATCCGCTAATGAAAATAAATAAACTGTGAAAATATAAATAATGAACATTGCATAGTTTCTGTGACGATTGTTTTGCGCAGTCTCTAAAAAAAGCGTTCAAACCTAATTTCATGAGAAAAATGGACCTTATTAACAATTCATGTGAAAATCACGGGAATTGATGTCATGAGTGAGGTAACTGTTATTGGATAAGTTATTGATTCGTAACTAAGTTAAAACTCTTATGGCACTGTTTGTATTCAGAAAGCTTAGTCGTCAGTGTTTGTTTGTTTTTTAATATCACGCAAAGCTAAACGAGGACTACCTGCATTAGCCGTCCTTAATTTAGCAGTGAAACACCAGAAGGAAAGCAGCTAGTTATCACCACTCACCACCAACTCTTAGGTCATTCTTTTACCAACGAATAGGGAGATTTATCGTAATATTATAATGTCACCATGGCTGAAAGAGCGAGTATGTTTATTATGACAGAGATTCGAACCCGCGACCCTCAGATTACGTATCGAGCGCCCCTAACCAGCTAGCCACCAATCATCAGTGATAGAAGATATTTTTGTATCCAATGTTTCACTTTCTGAGTGCTGAGTTTTTATAACAAAATTGGAACAGTGACCTTTAAACATCCAAAAATCGAATAACGTTGGGTAGTAAAAAATATACTTGACATCGATTATTTCACTAAAATAGAACCATCAGTTGATTCCTTTTCGTTTCCTTAGTCAATGATTCTTCTGCTCACAAATCTGAAAATGACGATTGTTTTGCACTTAAATGAATGAAATTAGTTTTATTCTGGTATTTGACAAATATCTAAAACGGTGTATTACGGCAGCATATTTTATGTGTGTTGGAAATTGTTTGCTGTTGAGCCCGGGGAATGGCTATAATACCAAATTTTATGTTATAATCCCTCAGCCCTATCGCTGAGACACTGAATAAGGTGTTATGTTTATCTTAATTTCCCATTTCTAAGCGTAGTAGAGATACATTTACAAAATAATTGATCGACATGTAACGATTATTATTGGGATTTCAGTTCCTGGTGCTTACAGAATTTTACAAATCACTTAGAAAAATTCTTATAAATAGCTATCTTGTGTTGGTGTTACTTAACATTATCTGTTGAAACTTACTGTACTATAATAATCGCATAGTCACATAAAATGTTTTATATTGAGCTACTTAACCTGTATACCGGAGATAAGATAACCAAAATAAACACCCTTTATTTAGTCTATGCCCCCCAGTGGCTCAGCGGTATGTCTGCGGACTTACACGCTAAAATCCGGGTTTCGATACCCGTGGTGGGCAGAGCACAGATAGCCCATTGTGTAGCTTTGTGCTTAATTCAAAACAACAACATATTTAGTCTACATTATTATGACATTTGACATTTTTGCTCTCAAGTTTTCAAATACTTGTCTGTGTCACCACGATTCTAAAGCTTTTCTGATGTAAACATCTTATCGTTGTTTTCTCTAAATTTTCAACGCTTAAATTTGTTGGGTTTGTTTGTGCATTTCTTACATTGTATTATTGCTGATGAATAAAGACCGACTTTAAGCTAATTCTTATGGTCTTATGACTCTGTTAATTGAATTGATATTCTATAATATAGCTTTTCGTGGTATAATACGACATTAGGCACTACATTATTTTAAAATTATTGAACATTACTTTTATGTAATGTGAATATAGTAGTAGCAAAATGTAATAAAACTGTTAGAATTTTAAATAAGTCTTACATTCAATATGTTTACTAAGCAGAAGAAAGTGGTTCGTTCTTAATTACCTCCTGTGCCATTAAAAGTATGTTTGGACTTTCTTCCGCGAGACTGTTTTCTTTTTTCTTTTTTTTTTGTTACCGTTGCTGAAATTGTATCTAAGTTTTATTTGTTGTTGTTTTTTTTATAATTGAGCACGAGACTACACAATGGTCTACCAGTGCTGTGCCAACCACGAGATTATAGTGTTATCAGTCTTCAGACTTATCCATATGCCAATGGTAAGTGTCAGTCAGAAGTTCCAGCAACAGAACTTAAAAATCCGATCCGTTCTAATGTCTAATTTCATATCCATTTTGAATCTCTACAAAATTGTTCAAGGTTAGAGAAAATGAACTAAAACGTTGAGGCACCTAAAAACAGTGCAGTGACTCCTGTTTTATCAGCAACCTTTAAGGGTTCGAGTCTCCGTCGCACCAAACATGCTCGCCCCTTTTAGCCGTAGAGTTGTTATAATATTACGGTCAATCCCACTATTCGTTGACAAAAGGGTAGCTCAAGCGCTGGCGTTGGGTGGTGATGGCTAGCTGCCTTCCTTCTAGTCTTACATTACTAAATTAGGGACGGCTAGCACAAATAGCCGTCGTGTAGATTTGCGTGAAATTCAAAAACAAACAAACAAATAACCTTTAAAAAAACAGAATACATTTAATAGATAATTCGTACAAGGTTTCACTCAGTTCACTGGGTATCATCATGCGTAGAAGTCAGAATTTCACAGTGAAATTAAGAGTTTAACTAAATTTCAATTACTTAATTGTAAGTTTATTCAAAAATATGATGAAATTATCAGTAAAGCCTACTGAACCTTTTTTTTATAATTTAGATAATTGAATTTCATTCAACCTTCACGCTCAGCTATACAATTTACGCAAAGCATATTTTTCTTCAGTCGTTTAGAATGAAGACCACAACCTCGTGAAGTGTTATTGATTTTGTTTGC
Source organism: Carcinoscorpius rotundicauda (assembly GCA_011833715.1). Lineage (NCBI taxonomy): Eukaryota > Metazoa > Arthropoda > Merostomata > Xiphosura > Limulidae > Carcinoscorpius > Carcinoscorpius rotundicauda. The sequence continues at coordinate 37,235,755 of CM022395.1, read as the reverse complement.
ATTTTACATATTTTCTTAAATCCATCACGTCTTTCCCTTAACATTTAAGTCGTATAGGAGATTATCGCTACAAGAGAATGTATCAGGGTTTCATATGTGGCTCAGTTCGCTTGGATATTGATAACAAAGTATCATTATATCTTTTACTGCATGGCAATGCTCACAAAGAAGCATTCTCCTCGGTGACTTCGCTTACCGTTATATACATACAGGCTGTTTAGACTCGACGTTTCATTATCGAGTTTATCCTGTTAGCTTTCTTGTTTAACAAGAAACCTGTTACAAATGACATTCTAAAAGATCAAATATATGGAATGTGCAAGTAACCTTTAATTTTAACGACTTTTTCCACATTCTATTTCTTGACATTAAGATAAAAATAATAACGCTAAAATTAGTATCATCAACCCAAATTAACAAAAAAATCTGTTTTAAGGAATACATTATTTTTTATTAAGTTATTTTGAGAAATACTTTAATTGGGAATTATTTTTAAATATAATAAAAGGTACATTGCATTACTTTATGTCCTTATGATGTTTCAAATCATTCTGAATATTATCCACTATTATCAAATATTATTATTTGGCATTGTTAGCTTAGTATATGTAATTAGACCTAACATAGCTGACCGATATGGTGGAGATATTACTGGGTTTACGGCCAAAAATATAGCTAACAGTATGGATACCCAATAAATGATCCAATGTAGTCTAATCATATAATTTTTGTTTCTTCGTGTGTTAACTTTATGATATAACGTACTTTCAATCAACCTATTGTATCAAAGGAGCTTCATTAGTTTTCAGTTCTGATGTATAAAGTAGGTTTATTTTTGATCAGAGATATTCTTAGAAAAACTTTTTTATGTTATACTTGGACTTCAAACGTTTAATCTTTTATGCACATATAATAGTGTAATAAGAAAGTAAAATCGAATTCAAAAAATTGATTCAAATTCGAGAACGTTCTTCTACGAAATACAAATTCGGTTTTGATCATTAACGAGCCTACTGAAAGTTTTTCTCATCAAAGTTTTGATGAGATGATAAATTGATTAACGATAAATGTTGGAAATAAAAGTATCCACTTCACAATCCCTCATAAATTATTCTTTCTTGGAATTCTCAGGTTTCTTTAAGACACAATTCCAAAGAACCAGAGCTCTCAGTGAAAATAACTAGTGTTTTGTATTATATCGCCGTAAATCAATATCTGTCATAATTCTTGACTATTATAACAATGCGAATCTCATTTTTGTGTGAGTGACTCTCAAATATTTCCATGGTGTAATCATTACTGGTGAAGAAAAGAAGTTTCCATTATTACTAATTCTGCAAAAGAATGTAAATTGAAATAGACACACGTTAATTCACAAAGATACAAAGGTCAGGTTCAGCGTTGACCCATTCTTCCCTCAAAGATGGGTTTCTGTTTCAAGTATCGGCATTTAGATCTTGTGGTTCCCCCCCTCCATCACTTGTATTCAATGTTGATTTAATTACTACAAGAAAGCTAGAGTTTAGTTTGTCCACGCTTTAACTTTATCTCCTTTCAAGGCAATGTCCGCATATGTAATTATATTAGCATCACTGAGGTAAATACACTTCCACTTTATGCGATGAAAGTCCCCAAGAACAGGTCCCCCGCAAGAACAACGGTACGTTTTTGGATTCACAACACAAAAATCAAAGGTTCGATTTTCCTCGATGGGCACAGCAGATAGCTCGATGTGGCTTTGCTATAAAAAAAAACACACATCACATGAACAGTTCCAATCGTGTTTTTTTTACATTTTTCAATAATTCTAAATATTCGTGAGAGCATTCACATATAACATCCGTCATAATGCTATCACATTAAATTAAAATTCTTGATAATGTCTAGTTCTAGGTGTCCTTAATTTATTTTTATTTCTAATGTAAATGTTTATCGGGGAGAAGTACTAAGGACTGTCTTCTTCGTTTATGCAAAACGTTCGACTTCACATAAGAGATCATTCACTTACCAATTTTTTGCGAAGTAATTTTGTGAACTATGTAGGTTTGGTTTTTATTGAATTTCGCGCAAAGCTACACTAGGGTTATCTGCTTTAGCCGTTCCTAATAATATAGTGTAAGACTAGAGGGACGGCAGTTAGTCATCATCACCCACCGCCAACTCTTGGGCTGCTTTTTTGCCAATGGATATTGGGATTGACCGTCACATTACAACGTCCCCACGGCTGATATGGCGAACATGTTTGGTGTAAGAGAGATTCGAAGCTGCGACCCTCAAATTACGAGTCGAGTGCCTTAACCACCTGGCCATACCGAGCTTAACTATGTAGGAATCTATCAGTTAGTGTTTCTATGTTTGCGGGGAGGATAACTGAGAAGATAACCTAGGAAGGTCAAAACGTTGTTCTCTCCTTATCAATAAAAGAGTTAATACCCATTCCAGCCGTTCTGAGATTCAAGTGAGTTGTTTGTTTGTTGACATCTACACGAAGAAAGAGTAAAGGATGAGCAGCTAATCAACAAAATCCACCGCCAATTCCTAGGCTAATTTTTTTACCATTGATAAGTAGGATTAACCACAAGTTATAATCCCCCTCCCTATCCGATAGGTTCGAACCCGTGAGCCGCAAGTTGCGAGAAGAGCGCACTGATCGCAAGGTCATACCAAACTAAAATCAACTTTGTATTTGCTTAAAAGAGAAAAAAAAATGTTTCGTATCTTCAACGTTGCATTTAATACAATACAAAAACAGATGGAAAACAATCACTTCTTCATGTTTCTTTTGATATTTTGAATGTTACTACATATTCTTTGTTTGTTATATACATATCTATATCAGAACAAAACAATTAACGACAAAATAAACAGCACACTGGACTTTTTCAGTTGCTTTTTTTTTCGTTGCAAGATTACCTGTTATTGCAGCTATTGTAGCTGAATTTTAAACCTTTCTTCTAGATGCCACTCCATAGTTTTAGTAGATAGTCTCAAACACAATAATTGAGTTTTTTGTTTATGTTTTCAAGCTCCGCGAAAAACTACACGAGAGATATTTGCGTTAGCCCTCCCCACTTTAGTAGCTTAAGACTAGATGGAAAGTACCAACAACGCTTCGGCTACTCTTATTACCAGAGAATAATGGGATTGACCGTCACTTTATAACGTACTCATAGCTAAATGGAGCGACCATGTTTGGTATGTCGTGGAATCGAATCCGTGACCCTAAGATTACGAGTCGAGTACTCTTAATCACCTGCACGCATGTAAGAAAAATAAAAGTTCCTCGTAGTTAAGAGGTATTTTGGCATTATCGAAATTTAAATAATGATACATCAATACATGAATTTAAATTATATGCATTTGTATGTAGCTACCATTAAAGTTGCGATATCCAGCAAAACGGTATTGTTTTATTTGTTGTTGTTGTTGTTTCTATAAATGAGATTATCTCACTCATCTGATAGATTTTTTTAGTTCAGAATATAGGCACGTATTTTATGCACTATCATATTTTAACTCAAAGTGATGTTGGTGTGAGTGCCTGTTCGAAAGTTAAACTTACTCAAAAAACAAAAAAGTTAACAAACTATTACGAAAGACTACCTAAAACTAAAAGCAAAAATGATACATTTTATTAATTTCACAATTAATGATAATTGGATGTACTATTAAATTACTCTAAGGTGCACCCTCAAATGACGTGTAGAGTCGATAGAGAACGCGAAACTATAACTATAGGAGTATACAAAATATCTCTGACAGCGATCATAAAAATAAATATCTAAGAACCACTGTACAAACATTACTTCTATTATATTATCATAGTAACAACAATTTGGGTGGGAAGAAAACGAAAGGATGCAACAAAACATATGTTTAGAAAAGGGACGCCTTGAGAAAAATTTGCGCATCACTGCTTTAATATACTCATGAAAAAGAAACCACTAAAATGGTCTCTTCTCACTAAAAATATTGTCTTGATCCCAATCTAATTAACGTTTTTGAGATTTAATTACTTCGTCATTTTAATTGGGGCTGTACAAAGTTCTTACATGTTATTTTATTTGTTTTAGTTTATTATTTTGTTTTTATTGTTATAAAATTACAAAAAAAACATTAAATATCTAAAAGACATGATTTCGGGATGACGAGAAAGTTCACTTGACGTAAAAATGTATCTCATGGTGGCCGGTGTGAGTATTAAAAACCTTTATTGAAATAAACTGGAGAACAACATTTCGATCTTCTAAGTTTATCTTCAGGTAAACAAAGAGAGAGTCCCCCACTGATATAATGGTAAATCTACGGATTTACAACGCTAAAATCAGGGGTTCGATTCCCCGTGGTTGACTCGGTAGATAGCCCGATGTGGCTTTGCCATAAAAAACACGCACACAAACAAAAAGGGATGAGAGTATAAACGGGCACGGAATTGTAGGGATCGTTGCTGTATATGTTTGATTATTAATTAGTTTAAGTATAAAAGAGTTCCTTTATATTGGTTTAATTTTGGTTTGAGTAGTTGAATAAGAAGGACTTTTTAATTTTATGTTTGTTTCCCTACTAAATATCTGTGTGTTTTCTACGGTTATGTTGTGTTTATTTGACTTACAGTATTTGAAAAGGTGTGAAGATATTACATGTATTATTTGAATCCAGTTTCCATTTTTCTGCTTGTTTCTCCAAAATAGAAGCTGTGACAGTTGTTGCATTGAATTTTATAAATAATGTTGGTGTTACGTTTCTTAGTGTAATTTTACATTGTATGGACTTTAGTTTCATACCTGGTTCATGAATAAATTTGGTTTTTACTGGAATGTTGTGTTTTGTTTATATTTTCGCTGATATCGGGAAAATATAGTATACAGCAGTGTAAAGTTTTGTAGTTTGTTGTTCGCTGTGTTGTTGATCTAGGTGGGTGCATATAATTTTTTCAAAGGTTTTTGGATGAAATTTGTTAATGTTGATGCAATGTTGTTTTATTTTGTTAATTTCATCGTTATTTTTATCAGGTGAGAATAGTTTTATGGCTGTGTTTATTTGATTTCTTAATATGTTGGGTTTTTGTTTTGTTTCACGTTCTGAATCCCAGGGAATCTGTTGTCCAATATGGGTGTTTGTTTTTTGTGGATGTCTGTTTTACATTGTGTATCGATTCTTGTGATCTTGATATTGAGAAATGCTATTTGGTTAGTTTTCTTTTTCATATTCACAGGTGAACTTAATGTTGGGGTGTATAGAGTTAACGTGATTGAAAAATCTAAGTGTGTGTTCTGTAGGTGTGAATCCAGTAATTTTATCGTCAACACACCTGTACCAGTATAGTGGTGGATGAAAGGCTGAATTGATCGCTTGAGATTCAGTCTGTGCCATGAAAATGTTGGCTAGAACTGGTGACACGGGATTGCCTGTACTTAAAGCATTTGTTTGACCCAATCCCGTGTCACCAGCTCCAGCCAACATATACTCAAACGTCCCCTCCAGTCCCGTACCTGTTTACACTATCTTTCCGAAAACACATGTCTGGCAACGGTCAGTTGCAAACTTCCTCTGTTAACCTGAAGATGACCTAAGGAAGTTGAAACGTTGTTCTCTACTTTATTTTAATAAAATTTTAACACCCATACCAGCCATCTTGAGATACATATCTAAAATACAATAGTCTTAGGCAAATGCATTTAAACGAATAAGATAGAGCAGCGGAGACTAAAGGGAAATTAATGCAATACATTATACTTTTGATGTTATCTTTCACATGTTTATAATTTATTCTTTAAGTTTCCTCGGGCAGCTCAAAACGACAAATCTTTGTAAGAAGAATTAATTTTTGTAAGTGGGCGCTATTTGAATCCGCTAGATTTCGGTTTATTGCCATATCCGAACCTTCTAAATTACCTTCTAGAAACGCCATTGAAGTAAAACATTCGCGTCTACGAATATTTCTGTGTGATTAATCTAGCCATAGTTATTCGAATTTTACGATTGACCATTCTAAGTTCTCACTGTTTTTTATCCATCTAACCATTCTATGTTCTCATTACTTCGGATTCCTTTAACCATTGGTATCTATATTTTACAATTGGTCATTCTAAACTCTCGTTGTTTCTGAGCTCTATTGCTATTCACAAAGGAGCTTAAAACGCTATTATCGATTAATAATAGAAACAACAGGTTCAATTAAGCTTAAAATTATCGTGCGCAATCTATAAATGTTTAATAATCTTATGATTGACTTATTTTGCATTTAAAAAATTCCATGAAATGATATTACAGATATATGCTACAAAACTATATTCATTGACCATTGCTCTTTTCTTGAAATTGAAAATAACACCAAACATGTGAATGTATAGTGTTTTTATGTGTTTACTGTTTCCAAGCAGAAAAATAAAACCAAGCATGATAATGTAGAATTTGTTTCTCTCGTGCGTTTCTTGTTTCTAGGCAAAAAATAAAAATAAAAGCGAGCATGAGAATGTAGAACCTCTGTTCCTTATGGTCTTTTCACGTCTTCATGAGCAATTTCCAAGAAAAAAAATTCAAATGAGATGATCTAATTTTTTCTAAAATATTAGCTACTTACACCTTAAATAATTTGTCAATTTGCTTAACAATAAATATCTACCCGATATCTTCATACCCTAATCTCCACGTTCCAACGTAAACGTCCTCAGAGACACAGCGGCATATATGCTGACTTACACTGCTAAAATCCGAGTTTCGACACCTGTGGTGGGCAGAGGACAGATAGCCCATTGTGTAGCTTTGTGCTTAATTCTAAACATACAAACAAACAAAAATCCAACTTAAAGAGGGATCAATGCCACTTAAGTTGCTCATCAGGTTAAAGCAAAGTGTTAATAAAGAATTCTTTTATAATCAAGACAAACATTTTATCAACATTTTTAAAACGTGTGCGAAATGTAAATATATTTCGGTTATTTTAATAATTTTACATTACTGGTTAAATGTTACCATTTTTGCATTTTTATCTTTGACCAAATGATTCATAAACATATTAAATTAATAGGGCTATAACAAAAGAAAATACTTCATTGTTCTTGTTAAATACATATTATTGACACATTAACCAAAAATGTAGACGTCAAGTTGCTTCCATAAAAAACATACGCAAATATTCAAACGATATACTTGTAACATATCTGGGTAAGGTCCGTCTCATGCTGTTTATCTGTTCACTATAAACTTGAATTTTTCGAATTAAAAACCTAACTTGCGTTCCAACAGCACTTAGAAAATGAACATAATATTCCAAACGTATTTCATCTTCCGCCATTCCTGAGAAAAAATGAATTAACAACACACCGAATAACATACAATTCACTATAAAAACTGTTCAAATAACCGTAGAAACGTTTTCTCAACGGTAATTAAATTATTCATTATCAAAGAGATGAATAAAATCAGTTTTTGTTTCGTTACTACTGCAGGCTTTTGAGTTCATACAACTCCATAACTCCAGCTTCTTTACATCCCAAAAACACTATGAGAAAGGAAATCGAACCACAGTTCATAGAATTTGATTGTTTGTTTTGGAATTTCGCGCAAAGCTACAAACGAATGCTATCTCCGCTAGATGTCCCTAATTTAGTAGTGCAAGACCAGAGGGAAGGCAGCTAGTCATCACCACGCACCGCCAACTCTTGGGCTACTCTTTTACCAACGAATAGTAGGATTGACCGTCACATCATAACGTCCCCACGGCTGAAATGGCGAGCATGTTTGTTGCGGCCGGGATTTGAACCCGTGACCCTCAAATTACGAGTCAAACGCCTTAACCCACCTGGCCATGCCGGGCCTATGAACTTGAAACCAGCAAGTTAGATGTAGAAATCAATAATGTTTTGTTTTGTTCTATTCTTTTTTTAGAGACGTTCGTGTACGTTTATAAACATCTGATAGTGTGTTTATTTTCATTTTATTAGTTGTGTATATATTACGTAAATATATATTAGTTTCTAGTGGCAGATGTGGATGTTGTTTATACACATAAGTCGGCAGGGGCGTAGATTTTTCACACCCGATGGGGGGGATAATTTTTACAACCACTTATGTGGACTGTTCAATTTGCAAATTGGTAATCTCTGATTACGTAAACCTGAAAGCTGTAGACATGCAGTCACAAAGTAATCTTGTTGCTACGATATTTACACGTATACTTAGGCCCACTGACTGATACTTACGAACAATTGCTTCGATCGAAAAGCTTAGAAGAACGCCTATATTAAAAATGTACATTTCGGCTACTGAAAAAGCCTATCTAGGTCTAATTATGTAATTCGACTGGTAAGAATCACAAGAACAAACTCACAATTTGTAGGCCTGTGATGCAATAAAACAATTTAACAGAACAAACTGTAGGGGGGATGATTGTATGCACCATACCCCCACCTAAAATGAAGAGGGGATGTATACCCTCCATCCCTCCCCGGATCTACGCCCCTGTAAGTAGGTAAATAACTGAACAAATAAATAGGGAGATAAATACATCTTTGTTGCCCGCTTTCAATGAATTCAGTGTTTTGATTCGTTTTCATTCTCATATAATGCTAGTTGCCTTTATACTTGACATTTCTAGGATACTTTGTATTTATTTTATATATACAAAGTATCGTAGAATGTTTTAAATGTGAACTTGTTTTTAAAGAATGAATACACATTACGATCTTCTTCATGTAAGATACAAAAACTTACCAGTAACAAGTAGTTTCATCACATAACCTTATTTACTTGAGACTTGTATCAACAGAAGATGTAAAAATAAACAGTTGTTTATAAAAACTGTATCAACACAATTAAGAGTTTATCCTGCAATTTATTTTTAAAAAAATTCTTAACCACGTCAAACAGTTTTTATTTTAAAGTAGAATAAAGCTAAAAATTAAGAATTCATTACTTTAAGACAAGTAAATAAACATTTAACCTACTTATACACGTAAAATTCAACACATTAGCTGTTCTTAAGATAACGTTCCGTTATGTCAATGCACAACTATTATGTATTGTAACTGCTATCCAGCTGTTATTACCACCCCTTTCTTAAAAGAAAAGCTGTTGTTTGTATCAGAAAGTACGAATAAATATTGTTTGTATATTAATCTTTATCGCATGCTTATTACGTCACAGAAAACGTAACTCATTAACCACTGGTTCTTAACAGTGGAATATCAGGTTAAAACAGAGATAGCTTTAGGTTTCGTGAAGTTTGCTATTATGGAAATTATGAGAAATGTTAATAATGAATGCATTTGTATGCATTTTCACCGCCTTTAAATTTTGAAATAAACGTCATTTTTGTTGTTCATTTACCATTATTTTAAAAATGTGAAGGTAAATGAAGTATTAAAGTAATTATGCATCGAAACGAGAAATTTAAGGATGTAAATTAACCGAGATTAAATTTATTTTCTCACATTCATCAAGTTAGGCCACTAACAGAACATTCGATACAATTGCTTTTTTTTTTTCTTTAAAAATGGCTTCCCTTAACTTTAAGCTTCAAAATGTTAATAAGTATTATTCGAATTAAATGCTATCTTGAATAATTGAAATGACTTATTGTGACAGATACATATTAAAAACGACAAAGTATATTTAACAAGCACTACTGTTCATGAACAGTGCCGGATGAAGACGATCATAAGACCTTGGCACCTTTTCTTTGAAGGCCTTACCAGCCCTACAAGTTAAACAAATAGTCAGATAAATTATACATATATAAACCGTAAAATATGATTTGAAATTTAAATATTTATATGCGTATAATGTGTACTTTCTTTTTATGTGATAATACACTGTTGTTGAATATCGGGTATATATTTATTATATTTATGTGAATAAATTATATTTATGTGAGTACACAAACTAATGCGCATATACAAAAGTATATTGTGTAACTTTAAGTAGCAATAAAGTTTCTACAGTAAAATGTGTATTTCATTTTTTATACTTATTTTGTGGGACTCCAAAATTAATTTCTAAGGAAAATTTTCATGAACCCATAGTTTTCGTAGGCCCTAATGGGCTAAATGTGCCCTGCCCTCCAAGAATATTGAAATCCAATTTTTAGCGTTACAAGTCTTCAAACTTTTCGCTGAGCCACGAGGCACAAAACCACCATATTTAATTATTAATTACACTATGTAACAAATTTATACTTTTTCTCGTTCCTGGACAGAAAGTATTATTTCCCAGTTGCTTATGCCTGAAGTAAATGGAAAAAAGACCTATTTTTCTCTTCAAACTTTGCTTTTGTGACCTGGGTAACGAAATTTTCAAATTTACCTATTTTCCAGAACATTCAAGGTAGATTCAGTGCTGACTAGCTGATAGAGAATTTTCTTGAACTTACAAGAACTTTCTAGAATGTTATAGAACTTACGAGAATTTTCAAGAACCTTTTAGAATTTTCTAGAACTTTCCATATTAATATATATAGGGGCTCACCACTTCAGTTTAGTTTTAGCTGCCTAAGTGAACACATAGACCTATCCAAGGAGACTTTACAAAGTTTCCCTGTTATCTTTGCCTTTGTGACAGCAGGGACACCGCAGCGCACTACACAGAAAGTACTGGCCACAACGGACCGAATTCTTGTGGTGAGACACAATGTCAAGTGTGAACCACTAGTGACCTCCGGCAGATGTTCCCACCATTGTCTTACAAAACAATTTGTCACAGTACTTGATAAAGAATCTGCAACCTTCAAGTACCTTCGAGACTTCTTCCCTTAGCTGAGGCAAAGTTCAAAGCTGGTATCTTCGCTGGACCACAAATAAAGAAGATCCTAGAGTGCACAGAATTCCCCAAGAAGCTCAGTACGAAGGAAAGAAAAAAAGCTTGGGGCAGCTTTCTAGCAGTGGTTCGGGACTTTTTTGGGCAATCACAAGGCCAAACATTACGTGGAACTTGTCAAGGCTCTGGTGAAGAATTACGGCACAATGGACTGCAGGATATTCCTGAAAGTCCATATCCTTCACACTAATCGTGATAAATTTAAGGAGAACATGGAAGCATGCTCAGAGAAGTAAGGCAAGCGCTTCCATCAAGATATACTGGACTTTGAATGCCGCTACCAAGGAGCGTATAACAAAAGCATGATGGAAGACTATATTTTGGGATGGATACGTGAAAGTGATTTACATTACAGTCGTAAATCTTGAAAAAATACACACTTCTAAACATTTTTGTATAACTTTAGTATAAATACATGCAAATCTTGATTCATATGTTGTTTTATTCAGACCTTACGTGAATGAAAATGTGCAAATTTGCCCGTTTATACAAAGAAAGTAGGTTAATTTCTAAATTTCATTATCCAGGTCACAAAAGCAAAGTTTGAAGGGAATAATGGCCATTTTCTGTACTTTTATACCATAAGCAATTAAAAAATAACACATGCTATCCAGGAACAAAATTTGTGTTACATAGTGTGATTAGTCTTAAATAATATCCAATACATAGCGTTACAATTAGTATCTAATTCCAGCTGAAAATACACAGTAAAAGTGCTACAGGGAATGAAACATCTGATGCAAATACATTTACTGAGAAATAATTCTAACAAACAGCGAGTGTAAGTACTACAAAGAGTTTCGGCAATACGAAAACAATTAATGCACGTGCATTTATACGAGCTACCTCTACATTTGCGAATATCGATTCTGATACAGATGTAGTTAAAATACTTTCAGAAACCAAATTATGTTGATCTCAAATTAATTTATAAAAACAACACTTTGTTTTAAAAATATATACAAGACTTCATGAAAAATTAAAAAGATGTATATTTAATGAAAATACCTTAAACTTTTTATATGAACCATATATATGTTGGAACATTTGCATCTACTTTGAGTTTCCACAAAATTATGCTTGAGGGCTTATAACGCTAAAATTTGTGGTTCAATCCTTAAGGTATACAAATCATATACAGCCAAGATTTACGTTTAATCACAACCAAAACATGATGATTTATTTCCCTTTATCGTTTAGTTTGAAAGTTTTAGGCAACAAACTTGCCCACCCTCCTTTACACAACTGTCAAGTTTACAAAATCCTTACTTAATTAGTTTTACGCAACGAACCCGTCCAACTACCTTTCACAATTAACCGGTTTACTGAATTCTGCTTAACTAGTTTTATGTAACAAGCTTGTTCCCATTTCTTTTCATAAGTACCTAGTCGACTGTTGACCAAGCCATAAATGCAAGCTCAATAAGGTTGCAGAATTCTCTCCTCTTCCCAGTTCTGAGCACTTGACACCAGCAGGAGACTATCACACCGTTTTTTGTAATGCTTTAAATGACAAGTCTTATGGTACGTTGATGTTGCTACGTTCTGATATCAATACTTCCTATCATACCAGTCACTTTAGAATTGTTCTAAAGATTAGTTCGTTTTTGTTTTTTTTTGGAATTTCGCACAAAACTACACGAGGGCTATCTGAGCCAGCCGTCCCTAATTTAGCAAAGTATGGCTAGCGGGAATGTAGCTAGTCATCACCACCCACCGCTAACTCTTGGGCTACTCTTTTACCAACAAATAGTAGGATTGTCCGTTATATTATAACGTCCCCGCGAGTCGAACGCCTAGAATGGAAATTGTTTATAAAAAACATAATTATCACTTAATACAAAAATAACTATTCGCAGTGTCGTTTTCACGACTTCTTAGATAAATTTTCTTTTTGAATTTCGCGCAAAGCTAGCCGTCCCTCATTATACAGCATAAGATTAAAGGGAAGGTAGTTAGCTACCACTACTCTCCACCAGCTCTTGGACCATTCTTTTATCAACGAATAGTAGGATTGATCGAAACTTATCGAAAGCGCGAGCATGTTTGGTACGACGGGGATTCGAACCTGCGACCCTCAGATTACGAGTCGATTGACTCAACCACCTGGCTATGCCTGGCCTCTTAGATAAGTTAGATTTGTAAAACTTCTAAGTTTGTATTGTTATTCTTGTTTTTTATTTTATTTTCAGCTTCTTAATTAAGATCGTTACACTGACAATAATGCAGTAAACATTTATAAGCGAACAAAAAATTTTAGTATAACGATTTCATTTCAATAGTTTCTTCATACAATAATAATACAGCAAAAGATAGGCAGAGAAAGTATAAAAGGGCCGAGTGTAGCCCATAGGTAGTGTGTTGAACTATAGATCTACGAGTCTGAGTTCGCTTCCCGTTACTGACAAAAAAAACTAAAAAAATTCGCACTCCATACTTTGGGGCCATGGATATGTCATAAAGGCCACAGTCATATTCTACTTTACGATCATATAGAGTAGCAGAAGGCTTCATGGTGAGTGCTGTCGACTAGTTTCCTTTTCTTTTAATCACTAGTTCGAAGCTGGGAATGACTAGCTCAAGCAGATCTTGAGTACTTTTAAATAAATATCTGAAAACAAACTTTAAATGAAGTGAGTGAAAAGCGGTTCGGTTTACATTTTACAAAAAAAAGTTACACGAAGGTTATCTGCACTAGCCGTCCTTAATTTAGCATTGTAAGACTAGAAAGAAAGCAGCTAGTCTTCAACACCCAACGCCAATTCTTGGGCTACTCTTTTACCAACGAATAGTGGGATTGACCGTGCTTAATAACAACTCCACAACTGAAAGGATGACTATGTTTCTTGGGACGAAGATTCGAACCAGTGGCCTTCATAAAAGGATTCACGAGCCCTAACCATCTGGTCATGTTGAGCCATAAGAATGGTAAGTGAGAAATGCAATGGTATTTTATTTTGTGTCATTTTTATAACCCAAGAAACAATAAATTGCTATCTGAGTTATCCAACAAAGACTTGAGAAAGGAGTTTGTTTGATGTTTTAACTAAAGCTGCTTCACGCAAATATACGACAAACTTTTATACCCTTAACAACATATGACACTGAAATATTAATAGAGATATTGCATTACATTTATCTGTAGAAAATAAGTGTCTTCGTTAGATATTTATGTACGCCTTTATTTGGAAACATGTTTAGAGAATCTTTATTTAACATATAAAACAGTGTAAGAAGTTATTAGCTATGATGCTTGTTTTTGAAATTAGTGACGAAATACGCGTACAATTAGACTAAAACACGTGTGTAACTTTAATGTGTTGATAATAAAGAAAAACAGTCATAGTAACAAGAAGCAATGACATTTGTTAATGAACATGAATATTCAGAATTGACACACAATGAAAAATGAACCTAGAGACAGAACAATTCCAAAGTATTGGCCTTATGTATAAACACTTTTATTTCTGCTTTACAATGGCATCTACACTACACATAAATACGAATAAACACAGCAATGGTGAACAGGAAGATGTGAATTTTTAAGAACAAAAGAAATAAACGAAATGGTCGGATCACAACTGACGAAGACAACGAAGCATTTCTAAACCAAAAGAAGTGAAATAAAAGAAATGTCAGTGACGTGCACAAGTATTTAAAATTTGACTGCTATTGACAGTGTGGGGTAGGTTAAAACGCAGGCAAGCACAAAAACTAAATCAAACATTCCCATAAAAATAAATACCATTACACTCGCAAAAATGATCGAATGTATATGCATAGTTGTTAAAGACCTGGGCCCTCCCTTGTTCACTCCAGTGGTGTTAAATTATTAGTTTGTTTGTATTTTACTTTCACGCAAAGCTACACGAGTGTTATCTGCGCTAGTCGTTCCTAATTTTGCGGTGTATAACTAGAGGGAAGGCAACTAAGTCATCACCACCCACCACCAACTCTTGGGCTACTCTTTTACCAGCCAAAAATGGGATTGACCATCACATTATAAAACCACACGACTCAAAGGGCGAACATGTTGTGTGTGAAAGGGGTTCGAACCCGCGACTCTCAGATAACGAGTAGGATGTCTTAACCGTCTAGCCATGCCAGGCCTAGACCATCAGTGTAGAAGTGCCAAATCTCTCGGATAAAGAGCACAATTTCTGAGAAACGTTTCTTCTCGAAAATATCGCTAGCAAGTCTTACTATGATTATATCACACTCTCGATTTTCCGTTAAAATTATATAAGTGATTTCTTTTTGAGACAAATATAATACTATAATTACAGTGGATTACAAAGATAATAAACTTTTAGTCATATAATAGTAAATATAAATAACCGGTAATAGCGATATAACACACCGTAGATTATTTTAATATTTTACAATAATTCTTTTTAAATATTTAATGGAACATCTATCATCATTGTACATCTTTCACGTCATGTTCTAAGTTTAGTAATATTATGTAAAATGTAGAAAAGATAATTTTACTATAAAAATATTACTTTATTTTCTATACGTGTTTATACACCAGAAAATGTTTTCATTGTTGGTAACAAGTTCAATTTATTGTTGTTATTAGACAATGAGGGGTAACCACAAGGCAATCCTTACAGGTGCACAAACCTTTCCTTTTATGGAGCTCCCGTCCCCCCATTTTTTTTTTTAATACGTGTGCTTTTGTGCCCCCTTCCTCTCTCCATACTCCGTAGAGAAATAAATCAAATCTTAAAAAGGTGTATAACATAAAAGGTAACAGTTTCAGCTTACCAATTCAGTTCGAAAGATCGGTTTTAGTTTGTAATAAGGTGAGGTCCATTCCTGATTGAATTTTTGCCATAGTAACTCAAAAATCCCCTCAACCGGAAAGCGAGACTTTTGTTTTGTTTTGGTTAGTTTCAGAGACAGACAACGCTGACGCGCACGGGTATGTTGATGTGAACGGCAAAAGCACGTCAATCGCTTCACTTGACAGGTCAGGGTATTCTCTTTGTGAACTAGCATTCAGAAATTTCCATGAGGTCTTGGCTTGAATTATACTTGAGAGTTTTTATCACGTAATAGTTCTATAGCTATTCTTGGGCTGAAGTTGACAGATGAGAAGTTACGCTGTCATTAAATGGATTCCTGATCCAATAGAGTTCTTCCGTTGATTCTTGGAATTGATTTCTAAGCTGACACTTAAGTATTTTGATAAAAATAGAAAAAGACGCAAATAAAACGATAATTTAACTTAATTTATTCCAATAATTCACGGAAGCAAAAATGCATTTTATCGATCGATATTCAAACTGTTTTTTTCAAAGCAGAAGGTTTTGTTTGTTTTTTCCCGAAATTTAAGCAGTTTGTCATTTATTTACACTCATACCCGCTAGTACAGCGGTAATTCTACGGATTTACAACACTAAAATCAGGGGCTCGATTCCCTTCGGTGTGCTTAGCAGATAGCCTGATGTGGCTTTGCTATTTAAAAAAAAACAACACACACTCATTTAGAAAATATTGCTATTTCGACCTTGCACTGACAAATTAAGGTCGTCGTGTTTACCGAAAATACCACCTTGGTATCATTTTCTCTGCTTCGGGCTAAGTTTTTTTTTTAATTTAATGCTTTCGCGTGTATGGCGAAATATGTAAATATTGCATCAGCAGAAATAGCACTTACTTTGTTTTTGAACACTTTATCGTTTCCTATTGATGAAGCTACCCCATCAGTGCATATCCAAACACAGTTAATCATGGAAAGATTGTGGTGAAATATTCTTACATAAAAGAGTAGGCTACACCTGTAACTATTCTTTACAGTGCTCGTTAAAATAGAAACTTTTCATCACTTCATCTTCGTAGCCATATCATACAAATACCAGAAGATGAGCTGAATTTCCGATGTATGAGGTTTCATCAAGTTGTACGACGAATTTCGGGCTGCTCTGGAGGCGTATTATCATCTGTAGTTTTACGTCAACAGGTATTGCATTTATACGCTGGCTCGTCACAATTTCAAGGGACAAAGTTGAAAACCTCGCCATACGTCTCTTAGTGCATGATCTTACACATTTTTTTTTAAGGCAGCAGAAAGAGTTAATGTCTCCTTAAGCTTACAAGGCGAAGGCAGCCAGAAGGCAGTACCCAAAGTATCAGAGGATGAGATACCTCTCATAGAAAAGCTGTTCAATCAACAGAATATCTGTGGACTTGATCAGGCCACTAACAACTATATCTCACAAGGGTGATCAGTATGTGCTGGCAGTAGTCAACTGTGCGACACATTACCCAGAAGTCATAGCATTGCCAAAGATAGAAACAAAGAGAGTAGTAGAAGCTCCACCAGAAGTTTTCTGCAGTAGCCTTTCCAAAAAAAAACGTCTGAGTGATTGAGGAACCCAATTTACCTAAGAACTAAGCCAAGAAGTGTGCAAACTCATCAGCACTAGGCAGCTCTTTACCATCCTGTACAACCCAAGATGTAATAGACTTTGTGAGAAAGTCGAAGTATGCTGAAGATATTCCAGGAGAAACTACGTGATTGAAACACGTACCTGCAGACAGTATTATTTGCTTACCAAGAAGTCCTAGAATTGATTACAAAATTTTCACCCTTTGAATTACTGATGGAGATATTGAAAGAACTACGAAAATAAGAAGAGTCAGAAGTAAGGAACACATACTAATACTTGTTGGGCCTCAGAAACCAACTGGAGGAGACTTGTCAACTCGTTCGATTTGTCTGAGCTCTAGGTAGACAGAAGCACTTCTGTGACAAGAAAGCTAAAGGTCGATGTTTCAAGATCAGACAGAAGGTCCTGATTCTGATACCCACAGGTCACAAAAATTCACCTTGCAGTGGAAAGGACCCTTTTGAAATGCAGAAAATGGTCAACAGAATTAACTATAAGGTGAATGTGGATGGGAAACCAAAATCTACCATACCAATATTTTAAGAGGTACTTTGAGAAGGAAGGCGACCTAACTATTGAGGCACAGATGGGCATTGCAGGTGTGGCTGCCACAGATGCAGAGCCAGAAGGCAGCGACTTTGTCATAGATGATTGAAGGCCTATTAGATGTAAGACTGCAGCATAGATGAAGAGATGAGCCACACACACGGATATCAACATTCATGAAAGAATGACTAGCAAACAAAAGAAAGAACTACAAGATCTACCGTGCCAGTATGCAAATGTCTTTAAAAATATGTCAGAAGAGACAAATCTTGTGCAAACAAGATAGGAACCACTACCATGAATCTAGTGAATGTGAAACTCTACCAGATGCCCTATTTGGTGAAAGACTATTTCAGCAAGAAGTCGATGTAATTGTATAATCCAGAAACAATGAGCTTTCAAATTAATCCTACTGCTCTACAGTGATAATTGTGAAGGAGAGATTGTTCAAACCACTTATGAATAGATTTTTGGAAGCTGAACCTCATGACAAAATTATAATCCACACTTGTGGTCAACCCAGAAAGTATCACGGCAAAACTCGACTGGCCCAAGTTATTTTACAGGATTGACTTCAGTAAAAGTTAGTGGAAGATGCCATTGAAGAAATAATCTAAAGAGAAGATACACTGATGCTACCAGTTCAAAACTAGTTGAACAAAACCTACAACATCGAGCATTGTGTGAACATCCTAGTTCACAAAGCCACATGGAAGACCACCTGAAGAAACTCGGAGCTGTTTGATAAAGCAAAGTAAGCAGGTTTAACTATGACACTATCTAAATCCCACATTAGTTATGCTGTGTTGTTGCTGTTTGAAATTAAGCACAAAACTACACAATGGGCAATCTTTGCTCTGCCCACCACTGGTATCAAAACCAGATTTTCAGCTGTGCCACTGGGAGGCTGTTTGGAATTAAGCACAAAACTACACAAAGGACTACCTGAGCTCTGCCAGCCATGGGTACATTCAGAACTAGCAATTCTACATTGAGGCCATCAAGGAGATTACATCATGTTACCAGACCCTTCCAAGTTTTTCTCGTTGGTTTAATTCAGTATTATTGCATCATATAGTATCTACTAACGTTACAGACCTCTGTCGGAGGTATAAACACATGTCGAAAGTGTAGTTCAGAAGCTTTATCTAGACTGCGAGTTTAGCCATAGAGCTACACGAGGGCTATCTGTGCTAGTTATTTCTAATTTAGCAGTGTAAGATTAGAGAGAAGGCAGCTAGTCATCACCATCCACTGCCAACTCTTGTGTTACTCTTTTACCAAGGCGTATTGCAATTGACCGTCATAATATAACCTCCCAATGACTGAAAATGCGAGCATGTTTGGTATGACAGGGATTCAAATGCTCCACCCTCAGGTCACTGGTCGAGCTTCCTAACAGCCTGGGCTGGAAACAAAGCATGTACAATTGACGAGTACGTCATTAGTTACTTTTAAACATTTGTTTCTTTTACCAAAGAGCTAAACAACAGACAACCTGCACTCTACACACTGCAAAGAATCAAACTTCTAATCATAATGCATTAAATCTGTAAACTATTAGTTACTAACTGCCCACCAGCTTCGCTGTCCTGCTTTTCATCTGCTAATCTGCTGCTGTCTTCAGATAAGTCTTGAGAATAACAAGTTATTTGATTATGGTAATATATTTCTTAGAATCCATCAAGATATAGGTTTTCGTGTTTGGTTTCTGCTCCTAAAATATATCAAGAAAATACACTGATTTATGATTGAATTCCAGTTCTTATTCCAAAATCCTTCATTTTTTCACACACATAAATGTTGATATGTTAGCTGACTTAACATCCAAAATATTGCTATCAAGTATCATTAAATCATTACACTTAATGCTGAGTATGATAAGCTGCTAGGATAGAACTATCTTTTTCATGTGAATTTTTAAAAATTAGTAGATGCTTAAATCAAATGAACTTTCCAAGTGTGCTGCTGTTTGTTCAAAGCATGTTCTACCCAACTAATTGTTTCGTTTGTTTGTTTTGAACTTTACATAAAGCTACACAAAGGCTATCTTTGCTGTTACTAATTTAGCAGTGTACGACTAGAAAGAAGACAGCTAGTCATCACCACCCAACGCCAACTCTTGGGTTACTCTTTTACCAATGAATAGTGAGACTGACCATCATGTTATCATACCTTCATGGCTGAAATGGCAACCATATTTGATGTGACTGGTATTCCAACCCATGACCTTCAGATTACAAATCAAGCACCCTACCCACCTGACCATGCCAGGTCCTTACCCAACTGAACAATTGGGAATGGATGTGGGCCATATATTGTGTCATCCTAAGACCTATACCTATCACACCAAGAACAACACAGAATCCCTGCTTTGAAATCCAATAAACATAGTTTAATAGAGACCATTTTCTGTTTTAATTAACCAACTAAGTAAAAAAATGCCCATTTAACTAAGCCTGTTAGACCATTAGTGTATCTGGGAAATGCAAGGAAAGATTTAATGTCCACTGTTTAATTATGATCAAAACTGAAATATGGATTGTTCTTAAGATTTCCAAAATGACATCATCGAGGGCATGGAAAGAAACCATGTGTATAGATAATATTATTATTTTGACAGTGAAAAGATCAAACAAACATTTCTTGGCTTGCACAAAAACCTAAGTTACTATTTTGGTTAAATAACACCTCATTACCATTATCATTTAATTAACCCTGTTGTTGACACTGGTTATTAAAAGTAGGCATAAATTAATGAAAATACTTAACTCGCAATTTCTTTAATTAGAAATTGCCTTACACAATCAAACCATCAACTTCTAAACACGATCTAAGTATAAAACTTTCTGTACATTCTGAAACCATGTTACAAGTCAGTATTATTAAAATGATTCTGTGATTATTCAGAAGTTAACTGCCCATAACACTTGCACATTGCTTGTTAATTGTATTTCAGGAACACGGATGATGACCTGTATTGAATTGAAAGCTGTAAAAAGGCATTTCTGTGTGAACAAGTTAATTCATGCATATAATGTCACACACGAGCAAAATGTAAGCACATATAAACATATATTTTAAAAACAGAGTATTCTCTAAATAATCCATATGTCTACAAAGTACTTTTGTATAGTCAGGTGTTTTTATATTAATCTACAAAATTAAAACAGGGGCAAGTTAATGAATAAATCCAAAGACAAAATCCTAAGAAAAAATTAATTGATTAGTAAGATACAATCACCATAGAGTTTGTTTTTGTGAAGTGTTAACTCTAAATAGCATTCTAAAACCTAGACTTTATCTTACCCAATAATTTAAAAATTCACTATAATCATTTAGTGACACAAACTTTAAACATATACATCCACACATTAGTAGGAGAGCATTTTATTTGTATTTCATTCCACTCTTACAATGAGGTTCTACTAGTTATTCTTACAACAATTGTTAGAGCCTTGATGTTCAGTGGTATAATCTTAGACCTGAATTAGGCCCTTGAATGATAAACAATCACTACTAAATAGATTTTGCAAGTGAGCATTTTTACTGTGATGCAATTACCACACAAGTATTTACAACATACATGTGGAGTAAACTTGTAGTTTTATTTAAGGCACATTTAATGACTAGTAAAGGAGGGAAAAAGTTTTACAGATCTAGATTAGGTAGAAGAGAAATGTACATTTCAAAAATGCAATAATCATTACACATTAAATTTTGAGATTACAAGGTTCTTTAACCTTGAACAACACACACACATATATATACATATATAATTGTGCCAACAGATACATAGTCTGCCTGCACATTTAAACTGTACCCATTATTCATAAAATACCAATAACAAATAAAATATTTTTGAAAAAGGGTATACAAAAATATAAACTTGCAAAACCTTTACAACCTGTTTTCCAAAGAGAAAATTTTCTGATGATCACAAATAAGTGTTAGTATGATTCTTCAACAGTTTCCACACTTAAGAACTTCTTGTCATCATTATTATACATTATCCAATGAAGTCAATAAAATTCATCAAATCAGTTAACAAAATAGTGCAACTCTTCATGTATTACATCATATTAAACACTCCATTAGACAAATAACAGGCTATAACTAAAACAGTTTTATTAAAACACATTTGCATACAGCTTAAATGGCTCTCTTAAATGTAGTCATGCTACATTCTTAAGACTGATGTATGAACTTTCTCAGAAGAGCTTTATCACTTAAAAATGAACAGTGCACAGAAATAGTTTTATAAAAATACAAAGCAAAAACATAGGAATGTTAAAAGTGTGATCATCAAATCAGTGTGTTAGAACAGCTGTTACTTATTATTATGTACAAGTAAAGACTAGTGATTAGTGGAGTTATAAGCTGCAAGATCACAAGACAGACTATGAAGAAAGGTAGAAAAAGCCTGGTTGATAACTTTATGATGGATTGCAAACAAACAGATTTGTATTGTACTTGAAGTTATAGTTACATAAATATGAATCAAGCATATTATATATTTTGCAGAATGTAAAGTTTTAGTTCATTCTTTATTCTAACACTTTTTAGTTATGCGTACATTTTCAAGAGTTTAAACAGAACATTTTAATATTGAAATCAAACTAAAGTGGATGTTTTTACTGGATATTTTACAAGAAACTAATTTGTTCCACATACAACTTTAATAAAATATATTTTTCTATATACAGTATAGTCTTGCATCTACTGCACTTTTACCATAAGATAACTGAAGCATTTGGTAAAACAATGAATAAAAATCTAATAATAAAAAGCATCAAAAAGTTTTTTTCTTGTTACTTTTGGGAAGTAACTTAATCTCTATAATCAATCTAAGTTCTGAATATAAGCCTTCTTGATATGAAGTAACAAATGCTAATAACAGATTGTTACAGATATTATCAAAGGGAAACTTGAACAGGTCATATTACCAATAGAGCTGAGGGTGTTTCTTGCAGCTAAAATTTCTAGCCTGAAGACAGTTTAAGACAACCTAGATAGTATCTAATTGTTTTGGTGGTATTGAGTGCATTTAAGGAACAGAACATAACTCAGCAAAAGTTGATAAAAAAATAATGAACATTTAATTTAATTTAATTTGATTCTCTTGTTACATGTACAACAAAATGAGAAGGTGCAGTATTACTGATAAAACAATAAATAAATGATTTTATGGGGTGTTAATGAATAAGTGTGAGATACTTGTTATCACACGTTACATATATCAAAACCATACAAACTGCCACTGTTCACATACAAAAAGTGAAGTACAGGATGGAGGAGCTTGGATTTGATGGATAGATCATACATACCAGGGTTATGGCGAAATTTTCCAGCAACAGACATTTTTGGAAAAATGTAAGTAGAAGTTTGTATTTCAAGAGAGCCTTCTATGTTACCGAAACATAAATTATGATCATCAGAAACTGGCGTGTTGCCTGTACCCATAGTTACACACTCATGTAATTCTGAAACTGCCACATCTGCATGTCAGTCTCCTTGCATTCTGTCACATAAACATCCACATCTGCTTTACTACCAGCAACATCCAAACATTTACCTGTTCCTTTATGAATAATTGCTCCTCCCTGAAAAGTTGTAATAAAAAACAAGTTATACTGTAACTGTAAAATTACTGTGAATAAAAGGGAAATGTATAACAATTAATAAATAACTTATAACTTTAAGTTTCTTTCTGATATTTTGAATTAATGTTCCTAAATGAAAATATCTTAATAAAAGAATTAATCTAATTTTTATTATGTAAATTAAACAATTTAGATGCAACTAATCCTTAATCATAGACAATTCACAAACCTAATTCTGAAATCTTTTGCATAAAATAGACAGTTCATAACAGAATATTTGAATATGAAATTCTAAAGAAAATTTAATCCCTAAATATTAAGATGGAAATTAAACCAGTCAAAACTGCACTGAGTATTTCTGAATGATCTACAGATTTGTTTACTAATAAAACAGAAAACAACATTTCAACCTGAATATGACCTAGAAAGGTCAAAATGTTGTTCTCTGCTTTATTAGTAAAAATGTCAATACATATACCAGCTATACTGAGAGAAATTTTTACTTCAAGTGAGTTTCTCATCATCAAGAAATTACGTTCTATAGGAAAAGTATTCTTTGATATTTCTGTGCAAACTAAACACTATACAGTGAAGCTGGTTAACACACAACAGAAGTAATCTAAACTAAACTACACATTCAACCAATTCATCCAAGAACTCTGTTCAACATTGTACTTTCAATTCCCTTTAAAACCTCAACTAAAAGACAAAAATTAATGTCTCCATTTATAAGATAGTCTGTTTATCAGCATGCTGCCACTAAAGTCTAATTATGCTAAGCCACTTGTGAATTTATTACAATATTGTAATGTAGAATTGTTGGTTCTATAACATCCAAACTATTAATATTGGTGGTACTATTTTTGAACATTGAATAATTCACAACATTTACTATTCCACTAATTTAGAAATGATTAGTAAAGTAGTTACAAATGAACAGGCAGTTGAAATTAATCAAAGTACCAAATCTGTACAAAACAACTTAAAATCCACATTTTTTCACTACTTTTAAAGAAATATTACTTTTGTATGATGCCACTCCTGACCTTCACCTCTACCATGACACTTCACCATCATGACTTTCTGTTTCTGAGAGGTAAAAGACGTCACATCTGCACAGTTTTTTTCATCTCTAAGTTCATTTTTTGCAGAGAGTGAAAACAGCTACACATGCCAAATTAGATGAAAACAATATCATGAAATGAATAAACCATTTCAAAATGTCTTAAAAAGGCATATATTAAACAATTCTTGATCACATGACTAATTTCTTATTATTTGAAATATAAAAATAAAACTGATGAAATGAGTCATTTACTACATTTACATAATTACTTACTAGAAGATATACAGCTAACAAAGCTTTGTGTCATTTGATATTTCTTCCTAAGCTACATACTTGTACATTTTATCTCAACACCTTCAGTGCACATGTACATTTGGTGGTTAACTATAAACTCTTAATTATTTAATAATTAATTTGATCTAGTATTTAATTTTAATTATTATTATTATTATTATTATTATTATTATATGTAGTAGTAAATACTGAACAGAGTGTTGTCTGGCATTATTTACGAGTAAATTTTTCTTACTTTATACTACTCGAAAATGTGGTATTATTTTACATGTAAAACTTTCTTACTCTATATTAAATATAACACTTTTGACAGCATCTAGTGTCCTAAATAAAATCCTAGGACTGTAAGTTTAACTGTATATACATCGAGAAATGTGATTAATCTCTCAATACTTTCAGGTTAAACTGTTTCCCCCAAAAGTGAATGAGATAGGTTCACTATATAATGTAAGATTGAATCAGGAAATATTGTAAAGTAATTCTGAATTTCTCTAAAACTAATCAAATCTCTACAAAGAAAGATCGTAAATAAATGTAAACACAAAGGGAAATTAACTTTCATTTCCAACACAAAACAACATTTATATTGTTTAAATACATACAACAATCACTTTTACCGGAAAGAAATTTCCAAGCTGTCTGTTCTCTTAAGTTTGTTCCAAACAATTTTATGTATTTGTATACCCAATCTGGAAAAAGATCATGTTATGTACTTAAAACTAAACAATTTCCCAAAGTAACTAGCACCATCCTAATGTGGTTACATGATATATCAAAATTACAACTAACCTTCCACTGGAAGAAACTGCAAATATTGCATCATACTGAGCAGTATTATATTTTAAACTGCTACTACATTTGTTTAAAGCACTGATAATAAAAAATTACATAATATCACTAATGTTATAAGTAATACACATAGAGACCCAAAAAAGTATTTAGTGAAATAAATTCTGATATTGACTTTTTTTCTGCACTACAGGAACCTTGTGACCAACAAATCGTTTGTAAAATAAGCAATTAGTTGACTAAAATGTGAAGTTAAACAGTAGTTCTGGAGTTAAAAACTGTATTTACTACTGCATTTTAATTATAATTTGCCAACAAATACAGTGTTTAATAGCTTTTCACTTAATGATTAAACTCCTTAAATAACAAAACAGAAAACTCTTTTCAATGATTTAAATTTACACGATATGTAATGCAAACCTAAAGTGATTAAAAAAATTAAGGTTCAACAGCAATCAGATTTAAAAACTAAATATGTGATATAGATCTCTGCATATGAGCAAAGGAAAGAATTGTGTAAATTTAAAAGAGGAAACTTTAACTACAATAGAATACAGAACTTGTGCAACACTAAATTGAAAGGCACCACTACTTTAAAAACTACTAACAATGGGTCTTACAATACATTTTGGACGTAGGTACAAGAGAGGCTGCTGATTTAACCTCCATATGGTTGTGTCTTGTTTGAATTGGTGACATGTTTATGTGTGAACTGAGCTTTATGTCTAATTTTTGACAAAATTCCTTAATACGAACTATTCACATTTTTAAAGTACTTGAAGTTTTAACTCAGTCTTTAACAAACTCAGACTCTAGTGTTTAAGATAGCTTAATCAACTTAATTGCTTAGTAAATTGTAAAAATGAAAATTATACCATGTAATATTAAGGTAAAGTAATAGAAAGCAAGCTACATATGTTATAAAGTAGACGCAATTTAGGATTTTTAGAACCACGATTAAAGAGAAGAGAGGTGAGTATGTAATAGCTGAAGCTAAATTATTTGAATTAAATTTAAAATTACCTAAGAATACTTCCAGGTCAATACAGAGTATTCACAAAAACCTCATTGGCAGAGTTTTTATAAATTTAAAACTGAAAAACAAATTGACATAAAATAACAAATTTAATACTCTTGTATGAAACAGAAAATCATTAATTTATTTATGTTGCAAATCTGTAAGTTTGTATCAAATGAAACAGAATCAATTATTCAATCATTCAAGAATTATTTCATGAAAATACACCAGTAGAATAAATTAAGTTCTAAATTTTGTTTTTCTGTTAGCAGTCACTCATAAATTAGAAAAGATTTGATTGTTTATTATTGAAAAGTTTTTAAAAAATTAAAATTTATTATTGCATCATAAAAGACACATTTATAACTGCAGTTTTTAGTAAACTGGCGTCCTATAATTTTAACTCTAAACTAGTTTGAACTATTAAGAGACAAGCTAACTTCTTGCTATTTAAAACAAAAAACATTGTGGTTGCTAAAACAAATAAAGAGAGTCAGAGTGTCATTTTGGGTGAAAGTAATTATGATGATAATAAGAATAAGTTTATATACTGAGATAAAGACATAACTACCATATTTCACAGTTACGAGTTACAAAAAGTGGTATAACGTTAATTCTTTTCATAATTAATAAAAGTGTCCTCATTTTATTTTAGCTCAGTTTTATGATTTTCTGAACGTTCATAAAACTGGTAGGTGATACATGTTCATATTTTTATTTGATTGGTAAACTTAGTAAGGAACACACACATATATAAATATTTTCACATACATATAATATACAATTCCTTGGCTTCTGTAAGTAAAATTAAAAAAGTTAATTTAGAATTCAGAAGTTCAGATCACATTCTTTGTAGTTTTGTTATTTATTAAGTTCTGTTTTGAAAATATCCTATTAGTTAGCTTCAATTTCTTCATCATTTGAAGTATTACAATATAAATTTAATATGTTGATGTGCAATTAATGTGTATTTTAAAGTACTAAATAACTCTGAAAGGCAGATTAAGGGCTAAACTATAGCATTTCATCTGTCATCACCACCTTCTTTGTTAAGTGTCTCTATTTGATATTAAACTTTATCTGTGAATACTATTTTGGTTAAAACCATTATATGGTTTAGACACATAAATTATGTTTCACATGCAGTGGCACAGCAAAATCACATTAACATATCTCAAAAAGGTAGTAATTCAATCAACTCCATATCTCAGTGTTTACTTTAGAAGCGGAACAGAATGATCATATGAACTGTTTATATGTCTGTAAAAACAAAAAATGTCTGTGTATAAAAAACCTTAATCTCTCGTCACAAAATAAACCTTTTTTCTCTACTTCTATGTTTGGAACTAAAAAACTTGTACTCACCATAATTTATTGTCAGAGTTAATTCTTTTAATATGATGCTATTGATAGAGGTTTTAATTTAAATATTAAAGGTAGAAGTTATAATAAGTATTGAAATTAATTGAAAATGTCTTAACATATCACATTCAAAGTAAAAAATAATTCTAATACTAAACAAAATGCTTACCATATGTTCAGTTTGTTTCCACAGATTGGAAATAATTTTAACAAGCACACAAATAGTTCAGTAATGTTTTCTTCCTGTTTTACATTTAGTAAATTAAAATGATATACAAGAAGACAGATGTGTTATCTATAATATTCAATAAAACTGTGGTTTAGTCTTTATTGGACAGACATGTGGGATCTATTTATGTTAAAAAACATAAAACTGTCAGAAATGCAACATACTGATGAGTGGGAATTAGGTAAATATGTGGAAACTTTGACTCAAGAGAGAAAAATATATTAGAGAGAAAAAAAAATATATATAAGCTAGATATTATTTATTTATTTCTCCTATTAATAATGGATTAGAGCACTGTGAAACATTTATAGTTATTCAGAGACCATGGTATCTTTTTAATAAATTATTATGTTTCAGTGTCTTTTCATATTTAGTTATATAAAGCTTTACCTTAATTCAATTCTGTATCTCATTCCTAAAACGATTTTCTTCATTATGCCAAATACAAACAACAATTTACCAGTACAACTCCATCCTTCACACAACCTTCAATCTGACGATTTTTAAGTACAATAACTTTATACAAAATTTTTGATTGTGTATGTTACAATCTATAAAAAAATCAAAAAGAATATATATATATATATCAATTAACCTTAACACACACTACCTGGTTTTAATGACACAAAATTCAGAGCTGGCATTTTAGGGTTGAATGATGTTTTAATTACTAGTATTTTATAATGGTTAATTAGAAGTATTACTTCTTTGTTGACTACATTTTCACCTCCATAAAACCAGTTTTCAAAAAACATAAATAGTGAAATTAATTATAATTATGTGGTTTGTTTTTAATTTTTTGTACATAATACTAAAACTATACATTTTGAATATTCTTTTAACCTAAATTGAAACTCTAGAATTCTCAAATTACTTGTTAGGTACTTCTTGATGACCCTTAAACTTAATATAAAATTTATTTTTACCTGGTTCATCACAAATGCTGTCTGGGTGTTACAGTAGAAAAGTCCTAAAGGTTCTGACTTGTCTTCATTTCGGTTCAATTTATCCAAACAGAGGTTAGTGGTAGGGTTACGTACCTAACATTATACAAAAGATTCTTATATTCAAGATTTCAAAATTTTTGAAATTATTTTATTATAACGAAGACAAAAATAATTTGATTAGACAGAAATTCAATTCCACATTAACCTGACTATTAAAAACATACTTGTAATTCACATTGACTTGTCTGAAAATACTCACCCTAATGTAAACAACAGCTAAAATTTATTTTCACTAACTTTAAAATTCAAAAACAAAGATATTTTCAAAAATATAAATCATACTTACAACTATAAACATGTTACTGGTGAAAAAGTCAAACACAAAAGAATAGCTATCTATTTAGCCCTATCTACAGTGTTATTCTTTTTTTGTTTTTGAAAACTCAGAAACAGTCTTCTTGTGAGGCATATTTTTTTTCATTTACTTCAAAACACATGTTCTATGAAATACTAACAAAACCCATACACTGTTTCCTACTGCTACAATATTATAATATATAATTATATTCAACATGATATTTTCACTAACAATTTATATCTCTTAGTTCATTAATTACAAAACCATAACAATGCTAAATATTTTGTGATGGTTTGTTGTAGATATATATTTCATTAATATATTTCAATACACTCAATTATATGCCCTGTGAAGTAGCAGTTCACGTATCTTTGGCCATCCGTTATTCAATTCAGTTAGAAAGATATTTATCTGATATGTTTACTTTGAACATGCAGTTTATTGTGTAGCAGTTATAGCTAACATCACCAATTTCAATTTCACAATACCACTGATTCACTTGTCATTTAAACAACTTATTTTGTGGTTAGCTATAACAATTCCAAAAACTTTATTATTTATAGAGTGAAATCCAAGCTTTCTTAATGCTTTATGGTATTATTAAAAATTTAAGTTCATTATTATTTCATTTAATAAATCTACATGGTCTTTCTCATTATGATGCTTAATTCATTACACTTAATATGCTATATATTTCAATTTCTATTTTGACATCAGTTAAAAACTACATCATAGGCACTGGATTATATAAATTGATAGAACTAGCTAAATATTTGTCACCTGAAATTATATCAGCAAAATCATTCACTGAATAAAATTTGTGTGCCACAAATGGGTTTTAACAAACACCAATTTTGTAGTTGTGTTACTGGAAGTAAAAATCCCTAACTTAAATAAAAAACCTCAAATCAAACAAACAAGTGTTTATGTCTTTAGAAAAAATTAAACAGATAAGGTGATTACTATGCAACATTTTCAATTTCTTTCACAATGACTTGGAAGTTTTCATTATTAGGTTTACAGTTATCAATTACAAAAATTATCCACTACTCAAAGAACAGGATTAAAATTATTTGCCAAAAAAAAATTAAACTAGTCAATTTTTAAATCTCTGAAATACAATGCAGCTAAATAATGATAAAAAGTACAAAAATTCTTCAGGTTGTATCATCAAATATTCTAAATTTGATTTAAGCAACTTAACTCATAAAGATGATTTTTTGTTGAAAAATAAATATTTTATTGTACTAAATTATTCAACAAAGTTCAGGGGTGCAATCAACAAAATGATATCTTAAACTGCACAATTATAAAAATTCCAGTAACATTTTCACATACACACATTTACACTATTCAGTTTCACTAAATACAAACATGTATGTAACATTTTTCTCTGAGAAAATCTCAAACACAATGAACATAAAAACTTACTCTCCCAAAGGCAAAAACATTTTCATCTACTACAAATTTTTGTGGATAAACATTCTTCAAGTACCACCCAAAATCTTTGCATTTCAATTTGTCTCGTAGCTCAAGGCGATTTGTTATGTCACCAAAGTCAATGCTCTGAAAAATAAACATGTTTCTACAAAAACTTTATTCCTATTCTTCACCTTTTTACAGATAATTAAAGAAAGCCAAACTGAATGTTGTCAGTAGTTACTATATTAAAACCTAGAACACTTATCAGGAAACTGTATAAATGTTCTTTTGCATTTCATTTATTTCATTCCAAGTTTATTAATTGATTTTATTCCATTCCTACCCTTGTACTTCTTACTTCCACTTTCAATCCTGTTAGTGTACTATCAAGTCACTAATGTTTTGTTCCATTGTGTTCTTTTCTGTACCATATCAAGAAAATGTTCCATCTGGAGGCAAATGTAAAATTATGTTGGTCTCTTTCTCTTTAGAAGCTAGTGGTTGTATTTTTTAGAAATATAATTATTATTATATTTATTTCTATCCTCCAGTGTACAATTCAGCACCTTCACTCAGAATAAAATTATTTAAGAACTTCAAATATTTTAATGAAAAAAAAAATTCAGTTGGGTATCTTCTTCCTACTCACTTTGTGTCAGAATACTAAATTTCCACAAAAATCATTTCTGTGAAAACAGTATGTTAGCAATGGGTTACAGCCAGCTGAACTTTTACCTAGTGTTCGTATACAACTAGTTTATACATGGTGATATATTTTATCACAAAAGTAAAGGCACAGCATTATTAACTTATGCATGTGTCTCAGAAACAGCTTCTTTTGTGGCAGAAAAACAATTTTTGATGGCTTTAGTTCATTTACAAACTTTCCCAGATATATGTCATAATACTCTTAAACATTTTACACAAGAAATACGTGGCTTCCTTACAAAAATTCACATATATAAATAATCGTGGCCATCCTAAGTTTAACTGGTCCTTGAAGTAATGTCACACTTTGTTAAATTTTTTTTTTTTTTTTAGAATTTTGGTTTATTTAATTCATATTTTTGTCACTGCAAACTAAAACAAAACTATGGTTCTCAACTACGCCTACAAATCTTGATTTAAATCACATGATAATAATGATTTTTCAATGTAATAAACTACTTTAAAAGGTTGTATACTAACAAGAGTTATTTACAATAATTCTTAGACAGAAATAACAAGTACACATAACTAAAATAATAATGAATGAAAATGAAAGAAACCCTATAACCAAAGTTTCTTTGAAAGGTGGACCTTTCTTCTTCAGGAGCAAACATTTTTATTTATAAGTCCAAATGCCCAAACTGCTGCATCACAGTTTATCTTGAAATAAACCACCTTTTCATTCTTGTAATATATAACAGTTCTTCAAATTTACAAAAAAATGAAATACCCTTGGAAATGGTAAAATTATACTATTTGAAACAACAAATTAAATGTCAGATATTTTATCTTTTACCTAAATTCTTGTACATTTTCTGACTTTCAGGTGTTTTGGACAGTAAAAGATGAAACTAAAAGCCACTTTGTCAGGTATTTTGTTGCTATTTTCTAAAGTACTTTAAACTCTTTAAAAAGGTCTTACAGCTAAACTGTATTAACATTTTTTATTGTTAATATGTGGTATGTATTTCATATCTCTTATTCTGTATTAATTAATTTTCATTTTATCAATGCTTAACTGCTGGACTAGTCAGGTTTATGTTTTAGCTCTACACATAATTTAACATTATAAACATATTTTTATACATAGGAAATAATACCCTCTTATTTTACCACAAATCTCAAAAAACTGGAAATAATATCTGTATTTATTTCCTAAAATATTTTATCTGTTTACTGTTTACTTAAGACTAAATTTATAAAAATAAGCTAATACACTGAAAAAAAGACACACAAAGTAAATGGTATATTTTGGAAAAACAAAGAGTATCTTTTAACTTTGAATATCAAGACAATTAAAACAAAATACCATAATATTTTTATGTAGCAGTAAAAATTTAAAAATAATTTCCTTTAAATAGTTAAGAAAGCTATTTGAATTTATTTTATAAACAAATACACTTTTAGAGCCAAACATTAGCTGTCCCTAATTCAAACATTTCAATCATCTTGCCATTCCAGGCCTAATCATGATATGAAATTGCTTTTTCTTAACCAGACCAATCAACAGTGTGTTGTGATACTTATTCTTTTCATTTAACTATTTTAACCTGTAATGGCCTAATAATGAAAATTTCCTATTTAAGTTAAACACAACATTTCACAAAATTATATTTCCTATTCCCTCACTACACTAATTTATATTCCATTGATTCAGCTTATAAGAGATACCATAAATTTTAACTTATAATAGGAAGCTACAAATGTTTAAGTATTACCTTTAGATCTTCCCTATACATGTAAAAATATTTCTTGTATTTATCCATCCACACCTCTACAGTTCTCACAGTGTTAATTCCATGGGTATCTTTATTCCCAGGGAAAGAGTATGGATGAAAGCTTCGGAAGATATGACCCACATGAGAACAAGGAATAATTTCTAAAGAACCAC
Source organism: Carcinoscorpius rotundicauda (assembly GCA_011833715.1). Classification (NCBI taxonomy): domain Eukaryota; kingdom Metazoa; phylum Arthropoda; class Merostomata; order Xiphosura; family Limulidae; genus Carcinoscorpius; species Carcinoscorpius rotundicauda. Next base: position 37,202,309 of record CM022395.1, on the reverse strand, counting down.
CACACATCCATATCTATGTACATGAAAATTTAGAGTTACAAATAATTATATTTTTGCTAAAAACATTTATAAACAGAAATAAACATTTTATTTAAATAAAATATTGGGCAGAACTTCAATGATACTAACATTTTTTTCTGACACACTATAACATAATGTTTTCAATTTTTTTAGATATAGCTATAACAATATAAGATTGATATAATATTAATTACTCTTTAAAATTAAGCTAATTAATACTCTTCAGAAAACTGCCAATAATTTACATATAAACTGACAGCAGCATAATTAACATGAATTATAAAACTATTCAAAACATCTAAGGAAGCAAATTTTTATACAATTCAAAAACAAAGAATTTATTGAAAATTTTACACATTTTTTCAGCATAAACAAAATTGTAAATATTTTGAAAATAACTTTAATATTCTGATTAAGACATTCATACTAGTACTTTTTAATAAACAATTATTCATAATGAAAACATTTACTGTTTCAAACCAAATGTTAAAGTTTATTTCTCTTGTTATTAGTGTTAGTTGATTACTTTCAATTATCTTTTAATATAAAAAGATGGCTTTGGTATTCAAATTAAAACAACAGGTGCTAGCTGTAAATGCAATTCATAACAACAGAGAATTTTGTACTTCACACTGGGATGGTTTTGAATAAGGAATCATTGAGTCAAAGTAATTATTAGAAATGGTATAAAGTATTGGTATAACAGCATGCATTAGAAATAAACTTTGTTTGGCATTTCACAAGTAGTTTGATGCCGCCATACATTTATCACTTTGTTTCTGAAAAGGGTATGTAGTTGCATTCATACACTCAGATAATAAAGTTGCTTTCAGATTCAAATTTAGAATTTCAAAGATGGGGATGGACGTATCTTGTACTTTATGGTACTAAAAAACTGAAGAAATATTTATCAATTTGGGACACCAGGGCCACTAAAAAGAACTGCAACAATTGTACCTTAGCTGTGGCAAGAAAAGTGCAACTTCCTATAAACGTTGTGAATACATGAACACAAAAGTCAATTGGGAAAAGCTGACCACATGCCTCAGACTAAAGTATGCAACATCACGAAGGAGATCAAACTGGAAAAGCAATAAAAGTCGCATGCACACAAACTGCTTCCTCTCAAACATCACATATCTCAAGCAGCCAGAGAATGAGAGAGATTTTCATGCTATTTTATAAAGACATACAGACCATATAAAACATTCATGCATTACAGAGTAATTAGGCCGTATACAAGGTGAATTATGAAAACCAGCAAAGAAAGGAGTGTATGATTTGGTCATAATAACTTATGGGAACTACAGGCTGTTGTCAGGATGCATGGCCATCAGACAATGCTTGACTAAATGTGAAAAAATAGATTGTAACAACACAGCGAAGCTTCAAAATAATTTTAGTATTATGTAGTATTTACAAGTACATATGAATGCTTGAAATAGATATTACCCCGTAAATTATATTTTGGTAAACTAAAAATATTTTGCATGCACTTTCTATTCCTAAATTATTATTTTATACAACTTACTCTGAATGACATTTCTAAATTTTCCCCACCCCAAATATCCATTTTGTCATCATAGCTTCCAATTTCCCAAAAATAGTTGCGTTCAATAGCAAAGAGCCCACCTGCCATTGTTGGACTTCTGCAAAATATTAAATTATTTTGTGTGTTTAATAACTAACTAAGGTTGCTAAATTTCAATTCTACAAGCACTATGGTTTAAATATAATCTTTCTTAAAACCTTGAAAACCAATTTCATAAAAGGTAATTACATTAGTTCAAAGTTTTCCCTGAATTTTCTTAAACTAAATTAGAAATATTCAACATTCATGAAAGCATTTTACAATAAAAATTAAACTTCTCCAAATAATTGACAATAAATAAAAACTCTAATGTGCTCTGCATTCCACTACAAAACCAAGTTTCAAGGTAACCATAAGTCCTTACTTACATTACATTTTAACATTTTGAACAATTTAAATTAGGCAGTGAATCTTTAAAACATACATATTTCATTATCATCTAAGAACATTTTCTATAATAGATATAAAAACCAACAGAATGTTTCTTTTTATCATAAAAATATTCTATATTTTAGGGAAATATTATTAAACAACGGAACAAATTTCATCCAAAAAAATTACATTTGTATTTTGTTCTTTGAAATATTTTTAACAAAAATAGTGAAATACAGTTCAAACCAACAGCAAGATAACATCATCTAAATTCTTAAACAACTGTTGTAACACTTGTAATAAACAAATGTTATTCTATAATCTACACATGCATAACAAAATACACATTAAACATTTTACCTTGTAGCAGCCACAGCATTCTCCTTACGTGCTTTTTCCCACTCAGGGATTTCTATCCAGGTAAAATGACCACTCCATGTGAAGCCACCAATCTGGAAATAATCTCCACTAATGCTAGAATACTCTAAAGTTTTATCATCAATCACATCAATTATGGGACAAAGCACTACTTTTCTATTTTCTTTTATCCTCTGAAGCAATGGTTTAAGCCTGATTGAAAAATAAAATGAAAATATTTTAATTCAGTCTTGAGTTGTTCAATTTATTATGAATAATGAGAATAGTTTTATTGAATAATTACTATGCTCATATTACTTTAGAAACATTTCTTCTCAATGTTTCTTGCAAGGTTTTCACAAAAGCTTTATCATACAATCTGTTAACTGTTACTAAAACAATGAAAAATTGTCCAAAAGATTATCTGAGAACTCATTACTTTGTACTACCCTTTTACAATGTATAAAAATTAATAAAGTGTTTTTTAACAAACAGAATCAAAAATGTAATTCATATATCTCTATAACATAGTGATAACAAATATGGGCCTGGCTGCAATAGTAATGTCTCTCAGTTACTTCTTTGTGTGTACAATGTATATGGAAAGTGTATTTTATATTACTATGTAATCTATTTGTTAAAATTCATATTACTATGCATGACTGGATGTGCTTGTCTTTCTATATTTACATGTTTACATAAAATGATGCAAATAATCTTGGTATGTTTGAACAAACTTAGTGAAAATGCATAATTTCAATCATGGTAAACTGTAAAACAAACAGGGTGAGGCATATAAAAAAAAAGTGTGAAAGTACTTAAATACAGTGAAAATACAAAGAACAAGTAATTTGCTTTTCACAAGCGTTCAAAGTGATTACTGTAATCTAGACATAGCCAACATATATACACAAATTAGATGTTGAGTGTTTTCTTTTTCACTTTGATACACCAAAAACGTTTATAATAAATGTTAAACACTCTTTAGTATTACCCACTTACCTCAACAAAATGTTAAGACTCTGTAGTTATAATCATTTAACAATATATATTGAGAAAAAGAAAGACAAAAACAAACATACTACACATAACTACTGAAAGCATCAAACAAAATTACACATGAACGTTTTACAAAACAATTTAAATTTTACACCTTTCTGAATCTCTAGCATGCTCACAAGCATGTGGTAGAATACGAGTCTATATATTGTTATCATTGATATTACCCAAGAACTGTAATGAAGTTCCATGTCAGTATGATTACATTTTGAACTAAACACACCACATATTTTGACAAAGTTCATTGTGTTTTATTTGAAGTACTTCACCTAGGGAAGAATGGAGATTGACTAATAGAGACAATGTGATGAAAAACACTTTATGATTTGACACAAAATCCACTTTAAGAATAAAATAAGTATGTGGAAATAACTCCCAAATAAGACAGTTAATTCTTAAAAGAAAAGAGATCAGTGAAACTGTGCTGCCATCCCCATACAACCAGTGTCAGGTGCCTTAAATAATGTTCTACATCACTTGTACCCCTCTACTGATCCACATAGTGTAGCTGGAAACTACACTGGTAACTCTTTCAAGTACTGAATAATTAACACTTTCTGGGAAGTGATTTTAACCTTCCATAGACTGTAGATTGCAGTTACTTTCTTTCTTTGTTTTCATATGTACTTGCATTAAATCTACTTTCCTTTTTTTTTTAATAAAAATGTAGAAAATAAACAATATTATTGTACCATTATCACATTGATTTAATTTGCACACAACAAGTAACACTAGCATGACTTTCCAAGGTGTATGTTGTCATGTACTATTTCCTATGCCTAACCAGTTAACAATGTCAACACAACCAAGTAACTGAGAAACATTAATTAACACAGCCAGGCCCATATTTATGATCACTATACATGGCCCAAAGTTGTCAGAATCTAAAATAAAAAAAGGACAAACTCTGTATAGTTGTGTAACTAGTTTCGTTGTAGTTGACACCTAGTCTAATTTTTCTGTCACTTCTTAAAGTATACTTTACAGAAAGGACCCTTCCCTAATGTACACACACATATGTTTCCTCTGACAGCAATGCAAAAGAAGGTAGAATGCATGGATGAAAGCTTGTAAATTTTTTATCTTATCTATCTCTGATGTTTACTTCCTTCAAGAACTTACTGCATGGATGATCAAGCTTCTCACTCACTTCTTCAAACTTGCATTTTTATAACCAGTACTACAAATATCTGTGTTGTTTTATAGGAATACAAGTATATAAAAATTAATCTAGCAATGCTTTGAAATATTTGTTGATTTTAGAAGATGTAATATACAAAGCTTTTTCTAATGACTTTTTTAAACTGCACAATTATATTTTAACTTAAGAGTTTGATGACTGAGTATTCTTCTGTATATAACGTTATAATCATTTGTTTAAATAATACAAGTCTTTTTCATTTTACACAATAATTTTTTTTAGGCTAATATAATTTTGAATTGATTAAATCTTTTGATATTTTAAAGCATCATCTTGCTGAAAAGTGTGTGTTGAGAAGTCAAAGCATGTAGTTATTTCATGTTGTATATCATTCTCAAATCTAAATATCTCTAATTGTGTAACACAAAAAGGTATTTACATAACCTTATTTAAGGTTTTACACAAGTGTCCATGCAATGTTTTACAAATATCTTTCACTGGAAAAAATATGACTGTTATATATTGTCTGTGTCTGTTTATTTCATAATACATAGTTAAAAGTTAGCATTACTAGTTAATCTGATTTGTTAAAGTTTCAGTTACCTTTGTTATTTTCTTTTGCTTTTTAAAACAAAAAACACAATCACTCACTCTCTTTCTGACTCTCCACACTTAGTATCACTAAATACTGAATGTTTTCTGTAATTACCACTTTACTTCCGAGCTTGTTACTTACCACCCAACAGTTGTTTCACAGTGTGAATCCAAGAATACCAAGACATCACCATTAGCAACTTTGGCTCCAGCCAATCGAGCTCGGATTAAGCCAGCTCGTTTATTCAAGTGCAACAGTTTTATCTTCTTTGCTGGAAAGTTTCTTTCTATGTAGTTATCCAGCTTCCACTTCAAATGGTCTAGTAAAGTAATTTCAGTTTACATTCACTTATTTGTGTTAATTATTATAATCTACAATTATGAATAAGCAAGATCAATGAATGTTAGCATTTGCAGGGCCAAATTATTAACAAAAAAAAAGACAGAGAGAGAAAAATTGTAATTCTATAAAGTCAAGTCAAAATAATAATGTTTAATGAATTATAGTAGAACTATATACAACTCTAACCGCAAAAGATCAGACTTGAGCCATCCACTGTTATACAAAAAATTTTACATGACTTAGTTCAACATTTACAAACAGTACAATACAAAATCTAGAACACAATTCCAGTCCAGGTTCTTCATAATTTACAAATCATCTAGGTGTACAAACACAAAAATGTCTTAAATGGCAGTACAATTTGCAGAAATAAGACAAGTTTCTTATTGGTCTTAGAAAAATCATTTACCCAAACACCTTATTTGATGTTCTTTCCTTCAAATACAACTAATGTATTTTTAAGCAAGTTTTAAATTGATCCTACACAACTACATTTTTACTGCATAAGTAAAATAAACCTTGGTAAATTTATAAATTTATATGACTACACGATGCTATGTATATTTATATTACATTTGATAAGATCCATTTTTTTGTGAAAAATCTCACACTTTATTTAACTATGAAGTTAGGAATGATTACACATTGTTCTTCTTAATAATTTATTATGTAAATCATTTCAGAACAAAGAATTGAACTGCATCCAATACTAAATCAAAAGATTTTTTTATTTTTCAGTTGCAATGGCAAAACATACTTTTTATTACAAATAGGTGATCTTGACACAACATTTTGCATTTTTTGATTACATGAAAGTTATTTCAAATAATATCTAATAATACTAGTACTTCCATGAAATTTTGTCTTTCAGTACTTGGTAATGGAAATGAACACTAAGTTTTATTTAGTAGTTCATAAAACTATCAAGTCTATAATGACATACCTTGATCACTGAAATCATCCACTAAAATTATTTCATGAAGAAGGTGTGCTGGACTTCTGTTTAAAACACTATAAACTGTCCTTAGGAGTGGTGACCAAGCTTCATTAGTAAATATAATCACAACACTTGCTGTTGGAAGATCTTCATCATACTGAATATTGTTACACCTACATGTAATTTAATTTTACTTTAAATAATTAAAGAAAATAGAAAGAAAATATTATGCACACATTTACAACAGGTCTGTATGGCTAAGCACATTACTGTAATACATTTCAATGCACATGTGCATAGACATACACAATGTTTCTAGAAACAATGTTGGATGTCTATATTCTCACCAATATAAATCCATCTGCATTTTAACTAAACTGCAATATTTTATAAATAACACTTGATCTTTCCACAGAAATGTGTATTCAGTTATAACAATATCTATTCATAAACAAAATTATATAGCTATCATAAATACCTTAGTGCAAAATGCAGATATTTTCTAACCTTAAATATTCTTATTTGTTAAGAATATATAATGGTTATGTTTGTACAGTCAATACTTTAATAACAATAATTTCATCCTTTCCTTATATGAAAATCATCCATCTCAAATATTCTATGAATCCAAGGAATTTGTAAAATATTATGAGTACTTAAGGCATTTATTATTGGTACAAGTTCTTTTTAAACTTCCTACATTCAAGTCACATCCAATGTTAAAGGTTTACATGGCTGTCAGTACTACTACTAGTAGCAACATGGGTGACTTATTTTTGTTGAAGATTAACAGCTTGAATGAAATTCTTGCTTTCAAATGAGACAATGTGTTTTTCTGGCAATTTTTAAACCAACTTAGGGCTCACTTAACCCTGAGATGTCATTTTATTATTTAAATTATATTATCATTAAGTAATAATTATACACTTACATTGGGTGTCTAGCATCTGGTAGGCTTCTATTAAGAGAAATTCTGTCACTCAAGTATATATTAAAAGCTGCTGAATGAAAGAGGTCATCAGCCAAAGTTTGTTCACTTTCATTTAGAAATACTGGTCTTCCTTGTTCTCCAAGTCCTGGTATTACTTTCATAATTCCATCATCATACACTTTTTCAACTTCTACTTTTGACTTATCTTCAGAGCGTAGTGGTTTTTCCACTCCATCTTCATGTATTATTTTAATATCATTCTTTTCACCACTTTTATCACTCTGCCTCGTAAATTCTCCAGGTAATGGAGGAAGTAATACTCCCTTAAGGTTAGCACTATAGTCATTATAATTTTTCTCCTTCAGAATAGGTTCCTGTATCTGCATATTAAGACCGTTAATGCTAACAGCTATTTGTGGACTCTGCCTGTTCTCTGGCTGAAAAGGATTTATTCTTACAACTTTCTGGCTTTGCTTATCATTATTAATGGTGAAAATGTCTAATGGCATTATTTGCTTCATTACTAAAGCATCCCTATATCGTTTTAATTTTGAATTTGACTCCGAGTCTGAAGAATAACCCAGTTTATAAGCGTGCTTGTACCAAAGTAAAACACTTAGTGTAATAACCGCTACAAAAATAAAATTAAATAGAGTTGAGCGTCGGCGTCTGATATTCATAAACAATCGAGTAATAATCATTTTCAACCACTCAAGTAAATCCATAAAAAAAGAGAAGGTAGAGACTTGTTTAATATAAATACAAAATAAATACGTTTTAAATAGCAAAGCTTAATATACGTACACATTACCGTGACATTATCAGATTTCACTGACTTTATAGTTTTGTCACGATTTACGAGTCACGCCACATAAAAATTTCTACTTTCACAAAAATATTTAATTGCATATCAACCCGATATTCCTGCGAGTGCCTTGTGACAGCAAGACATTTATTTATTTACAAATCGCGCTGCCCTCTAGAGTATCATGATTATTGAAACATTTCACATACACTCAATTTACTTTCAAACTTTATTAATATTTTAACAATTAAATATTAAAATATTTAAAAGTATCAGGTGACAAAAGTACAATACAAGTAATAAGTAGTCTTTGCTTTTCAGAAATGTTAGACCTAATGTTTATGATTTATATTTTACATACCCTTTATAAAATAGCTATGTGACGAATTTATTGGTAAAAATTTACTCTTCATTATACAAAACATATCTTACACATTTATTCTTCCCTCAGTGGCTCAGCGGTATGTTTGCTGACTTATTGTTGTCTGCTATCGATGACGTGGCTCGGCATGGCCAGGTGAGTTAAGGCGTTCAACTCGTAATCTGAGGGTCGCGCCAAACATGCTCGCTCTTCCCTCTAGTCTTAAACTACTAAATTAGGGACGGCTAGCACAGATAGCCCTCGAGTAGCTTTGTGAGAAATTTAAAAGACAAACAACAAACACACATTATAACGCCCATACGGCTGAAAGAGTGAGCACGTTTGGTGCGACTGGGATTCGAACCCGCGACTTTAAGATAACGAGTTGAACGCCTTAACCCACCTAGCCATGTCGGACCTAGACCCTAATGTGAGAAAGGGTTAAGAGAAGTAAAACGTTTTCATTGCTAACAATGGACACTAAAAAAATAAATGTTTATTAAAAACCTTTGTGTTAAATTGATTGTTTGTTATTATTAAATCAAATCTACTCTTTTGTATATTTCTTCACTGTGTCTAGTATAGATATCAGAACCAAGTTTGTAGTATTTATAAGTCTTCATACTTTCTGCTGAACTTTTGCTTGAAACACAAACTAATTATATGTTCAACTCGCAATCTCAGGGTTGAGGTCCAATATTCTCTCACCAAACGTACTAGTCTTTTCAGCTGAGAGGACATTATAATATGATGGCCAACCAACTATTTGTTGGCAAGGTGTGGCCCAAGAGCTGGTAAAAGTTAGTTGCCTTCCTTCTAGTCTGGGCCTGGCATGGCCGAGCGCGTTAAGGCGTGCGCTCGTAATCCGAGGGTCGCGGGTTCGCGCCCGTGTCGCGCTAGACATGCTCGCCCTCCCAGCCGTGGGGGTGTATAATGTGACGGTCAATCCCACTATTCGTTGGTAAAAGAGTAGCCCAAGATTTGGCGGTGGGTGGTGATGACTAGCTGCCTTCCCTCCAGTCTTACACTGCTAAATTAGGGACGGCTAGCACAGATAGCCCTCGAGTAGCTTTGTGCGAAATTCCAAAACAAACAAACAAACCTTCTAGTCTATCTTTAAAAAATTATGGATGGCTATAGGAAATAGTTCTTGTGCAGCTTTCTACAGAATTCAAGAAAACAGTACAAATTAAAGACCTGCCACTATCCTAAATAATAAAGTTCTAAGATAGGTTTTAACTAATATGCTTTCTAAAGTTATAACAGGACTTACAGATAGTTTTCAACAGTTTGCAATAGCAAGACAAAAAATCCACGATAATAACCAAATACAATATATAGTTTATTTGATTATATGCTATCCGATATTAGCAGTTGTACTTAACAAATACTATAACTGGAAAGTTTTTTGTTTTTTTTTATCATGCAGTATCTATGACCAGTAATAAGTAAGAGTTATAAGTGGTTCCACTATTGCTGTAATCAACATTCAACACCAACTCGCAGTCTATCTTGAATATTTATACACTGGAGCCTTATCTAAACTGCACTTTACTTATAGGAATGCTTGGTTACATTCGTCATTCCATTTAAAAAGTACATCAGCTTTAATGAAATTGGATAAAGGAGATAGCAGATTGAAAACAAGAAATAGACCAAGTAGCATATCTCAAAGATGAAAGAACAGATTCAAGTGACTGAAGTTTGTAAAAAATGATTACAACTATTGGTTACAAAAGCCATTTCAATGGCATGGATGATATGATACTGAGAATTGGTACAAATTTAACATAGACTAGCACTTTCAATAGCTTGGTACATGCAAAAAACAGTATAGCACAGGGAATAACAAAAATCCAAGAAAAAGCTACAAAAAGTCTGTTCTAAAAAAAAGCAATTGAATAAGCTTGAATTACAACCAGTTATATCTCTCATGTAACTGATATTATGAAATAAGTGATGAAGTCCATTTTGTGTTTCTCTTACTACTTAAAAATGATTCCATAACTTATGCATTCCTCAGTTCCACTTGGTCACTGGAAGATTTTGTATTACTTTTTCACTTGGTTATACCATCACTTGGAGATGATGGTCTTATCTCAGATTTCTGGAAGAAAAATATTCTTCTATTTTTCTTCAAATAAAATATATAAATCAATGTCCATTCAAGCACAAGTTTATTGTTCAAAAACCCTTGCAAATAAAACAACTTATTCCTCTTCATATTTCAACATTCCATCTCTTGTTTCCTTCACATTGACGAGTTATTTAGCTCCACTCCACTAGAAGCTTTCCAGTTGGCTAGTTAACAAATGAATAAAGTGTGCTGATTTCTCAGAGGTGAGTTCCCAAGTTTAAAGTTTCAACATTATGTTAGCACAATTACTGGTTTAAAAAACAAAAACCTTTGAAACAATACCTATACTTTTTTTTCAAATTTTGTGATACAAGATACCTCGAGCAAAGCTTCATTTCCCAAGATAAAATTATACATTAAAAATAAATGCACCTGTCATTTGGATTAAAACTACAATTCACAAATTCCAATACCTAAATAAAACACCAACATTCCACTCTGTCATACGTTTTTTTTTATATGTTGGTGAATATGGATGTGACAAAATAAAGAAGAAGAAAAAAAAACAGATGCCCAGCATGTATTGATAAAATATGAAATGAAATGTCTATCAAGTTTCCTGTTCACATTATCTATTCTACTCAAAATAAATACCATAAGCATGATAATAACATATAACATACACATTTTTATTCTTTTAATAGTCTCTTTTTAACATGACTGCTTGTATAGAATGGTTGTCACTACTTGTGCAGCATTGTTATAATATATCATAAAAAAACATAAAAACTACACCCATTGGGTTTTGGATGTACAGTACTTGTTAGATTTGATATTCATATGCAAGATAAATATTTTTATTACCACTGTCAATCTTTATCTCCTTCTCTTCCTATTGTTGCAACTGTTACATATTTTCTTTCATATAGACTCATGCACTATTAACAACAGACACAAGAATACTGCATCTAAATAATCTACACACACTCTTCATTTCAGCATTAAGTGTTTTTTAATTAGACATCAAAGAGTTACATCTGTTAAATTTACTTACAGTATAAAGTTGATATTTATCATAAATAACATAATAAAGTTTGACCAGAATGAGATTAAGTGCAGTTTTATCACACAAAAGTTAAAATACATATGACCCTTACTATAAAAATAAAATAATAAATGTTAAAATGCTTAAGTACAGTCACAAGTAACCATCATCCTGTATGTTTTAAATCATATACAGAAGTCACCAAAATACTGAAAAGCTCCAATAAAAAATGAAAAAAGATCATTAAATTACATTTACACATTTAAAATTAAAGTTTAAACAAAATAATAAATATAAAAAGAAGTTAAACAAACATAAAAACATTATATATATATATATAGTTACTTCAACATAATTTAAACATTTCAAAATATGGACAATGACTAATATACAACCCAACACAAAAATTTTTGCTGCAGTTCAACTATATACTAAAAACCAAATGAACTTGTATAAAAAGTTTAATTGCTAAACAGTTTACAAGCTTACAGTTGTATAAAGTATAGACTATAGATACATAGGACTATCTTAATACAGAAGTGTCACTGTAACATTGAAGTCAATTATCTGGTTACTGAAATAAATTTATATTTTCTACTTCTAAACAAGACTTAGGAAACAAATGGGAATATCTACATATAAATGTTTCAAAACCATTCAATAATTTTACAACTTGTATACAGCTGTGACATAGTGGTTAGATCTTGCAAGTGTTAGTAATGAAGCCAGGCAAAAAAATATTTCATAAACCAAAGCTCTGTTTAAAGGTGCAATTTTTTTTTAACAAAACCATTGTGAAATATTCATAAAGTATTATTTAATAACCCTATAATAATATCACTTTTTATTAGAAGTTCTACGCAAGTATTTATATGTACTTTTTATTCCCTTTTACCAACATATATTACTCTAATTCCTAAATGCTTTTGTTGCAAGTCTTTCAATCTATATCCACAATTATGAAATAAATACATAAAACCATTTATTCAACTAAAAACTAAACAATCTTAGCCAGGAAACTCAAACCACTTTTCCAAGTGTACAGGAAAAAAATCCTATTTCTGAAAACCAATGATGATTAGTGCAGTTCTTTAAGTAGTTACAGCATTGAAGGAATTTTAGATGAACATGCTTGATACACAAATTACACCTTTAAGCTTTAAATTCATAAAAGCTCAAGTATTCACATTTCCTAAATACTTAATACCTTTGTTGAAACGACACATTAACCTAAGAGATAAAACCGACAATTGATGACCATCATTGAAACACACAATCCGATTTTCAACAGCAAAGTTATATTTAACTTCTTAAATACACAAATACACACATATTAGTAAATTTGCAGAAAAGTTCTCATAATTAAGGACCATACACTATAAGACAAAAACTTTGTAAAGATGACTTGCTAGATCATATAAAACAACTTTATATGAAATATAGATTTATTTAGGTACAACATTTCATCTCTTATCAGTGAAACATAATCACATAGAACATTTAATGTATTGCTTTCTTGTCAGAGCTTCCTCACATATGTAAAAACAGCTAACATATTTGAAAATTCAAAGAATCTCCACAACAGTCAAGAACTGTTTGCACTGACTCTCTCATCATGATGCCATGATACAGTTGAATGACATTATATTTTTTTAACTACAGTATAAAATACCAAGTTACTGATTACATCAAAACTAACAATATACACTATACTTTATACAATTCTTTATACAACAGTAGCAACTGCTACATTTACATCAATGTTTCTTCAAGAAAAAAAATTTGTTAATCTTAAAATATTAATGACCAATACTTCATATTGAAGGAATTTGACTCATCACCAGCATGATGAAAACTGTATAAAATATTCTTTTTTTTTTTCCCCCACTAAGTACATATTGTAGCTGAAAATATAACCTTCTGAGACAAATTAAGTTCATTTGATATAATGGTAGAGATGTAAATGCATAGATATGAGGTCAACAAGTATACAGTTGTATAGCACCAAATGCAAGAATTACTAAATATGAAAGAACGAATAAGTGTTGTGGAATTAAATCCCTCCAAATGAAATTATTAAATCTGATACAACAAATTTTCCTTTCAGAATAATATTGATAAACAATAGTTGTATTAAAGTTTTGAAATTCAGACTTTTAACCATCTTGGCAAATACAGCTTAACATAAAACTTGAAATGAACAGAAGATGGACACTTGCAAAATAATGAATGTTAACAAACATATCCTGTACTTATCCTTGTAACTAAAATTCTCAGTTTCAATGTTTTAAACTGCAGCCACAACAATCAGTTGAACATTAATCTATAGCTGAAAATGTAAAAATTACATGAAGTTCAAATCTAAAGTGAAATTCTCCCATGTTATTTTTTAACATTACTGATATACTGTTTTCAGAAAAGTAATTCTAATTGCCATCATAACCTCATCTTTAAAAGACTCAAATACAGATGTGACAACATCTTAATATGTGAAATATGTTAAAAAACACTTTCATATATTTTACAGAGAGAAAGAGAAACTCAGATGTGTTTTAATAATATTACTTATATCTCCAGTACAACTACAGTAGCAAAAGTACCTGTATTCAGTACGTGTTTAGTTGTATATATATACATGTTTACATAAAATATCTGTCTCAAGCTTAAAATGGCTAATGACTTACTATGAAGAGTAGTCTTGTACACTGACCAGGTCAACCAGTTATGCAGATATGTCAGTGCTCTATCAATATTGGAAAAGAATCCCTTTAAAGATTGAAAAATAAAAGACAGGAAACAAAATGTACATTCTCTCGGATGTTTAAACAGAAGATAAGCGTAAAGTTTAGGAAATATTATTAACTTAACATGTCTAAAGTGTCCTCAAACAATCTCCTAAAATTTCTTGCAGCTTTCTGAAATTATTGACCACTGTTTTTACTAACTCAGCCACATATTCATCTCCCCCACATCAAGTTTCACCACCTGCATATACACTTCCAGTCTTTCTCTGGTTACAGTAAACATTCAAACACTTATAATCTGGTCATAACATACTTAACTCTGAGTGAGTTTAACAGTCATCTAAAGCTGACCAAGCCCATATTTACTTTCACTTAATGTATAATATTGGTATGAACAGAGCTTGTCAGCCACCCTTTTTTGCTTCCCTGTTAAACATTTAGGCTCAAATCCACCTCCTGCTTAACGTTACATTAATGTTCACATTTATAAATCTGTGAAATTAACCAAAATGTGGAACTAAATACTTTTTTATAAATACTATTTAGTTGATAATTTTATATTATACTAAAAAAGAAAGTTTGTAACAAGTTATAAGGAATTAGTATCAACCTTTACATAATAATCCCTTAGGAAATAACGAATGAAGGAAGACATACCATAGTAATTAGGTACAGGCAGCATTTGACTGTTATTGCTTTTCCATGAAGATATAATTCAGTTATTATAATCTTAATTAGACTATGCTGTTTCCCAATATTAACATTCAATGTATTCAATAAATACAAATAAATCCAGAGTGATCCAATACATACATATCTATGTATACTTGCAACCTTATACCTATAGTTCAGAACTATTTTCAGTCAGACTTTTCTGACAAGTTCCATTGAAATTTCACACTTCGTCCATTGTAGATGGATATAAATAGCTGGTATAACCAGCAGTAAATATAGTGTAACATCTGTGATATAAACATAATACAAGATCAATATATTTTGCATCATACGAAAAAAAATCGCTCAAATAAAAGCTCGTGTACAAAACATAACCATTACAAACATTTGTAATTCATGAAGATTACTACAGTATAAGAAAATAAGAAATACATAAACATTTATAAACATATATAATACCATTACATCAAGTGTCTAGACAATACAAAAAAAATACCTTTCAGATTTATCACAGTTGTACCAGACATACATATCCATTTAAAATACCATATACAGTAAACAATAAATACAAACAAAATACTTAACACTCAAACTGTTTTTGTATTTCAAAATAATAAATTTACACACGAAGATTTTGTTCACATGTTAAAAGATTACTTCTGATCACATCTTGAAAATAAACATACACATAAATCTACAAATCAAACCAAACAATGGAATGAAAAGTAACACTATCTTTCATATGGTAGTTTCTTAACACTAAAATTCCATCATCCACATAAATATAACTAAGTTATTAAAGAAACAAATCAGCAACATACAATAAATTTTAAGATCCATAATTAAATCTTTATATTTTCTTCAAAATCATTTTTTCATCTTCTTGCAGTTTATAGTCTAATTTTCACTAGTTTAACAGTACATTCACTAGATCATTACTATTCCACACATGTACTGAACAGAACTACTGATAATTCTTCACTTAAGGTGATTTTCTTGCCACATCCCTTGAACATCAAGTAGAAGACGAAGCAAACTGTCCAGCCCAAATAAGTATCCTTTGTCAGGACCTCTATGAACAGCTGTATCTCCTTCATAACCTTCATGAGTGGTGTGTGCAAAATCAATCATTCTCACATCTACAGAGCAGTAGCAGCTGTCAGATTCTTCATGTTTTGTCACAACAACTTCCTGGGTATATTTTTCAGAGCAATCTGTGTTTGAAGTGAATGACTCAGTTGAGCTAAATTCACTCTTTATTGGGGATTTTTCTAAACTATCTTTTAACAAATCTTCTGTTTCATCATCATCTTCCCCACATCCTTCGTAGATGATAAGTAAAGAACTAGAATAAAACCTAAATGAATGTTGTTTTTCCAGAGCTCTCCGCAACTCCTGCAGCTTCTCAATTACTGTATCAATTACCCCAACACGCAAAGTAAAACCATTGTGGAAAAACTGATATAAGGTGTTTTGAAATCCATCTTCATCCAAGGCTCGTCCATGGTATTTGTCCTTCCAGAAAAAAGCTTGGCAGTCAGCTTGGTAAACCTAAAAGTTCATACAATATAAAACAATTAAACATAGCAGTAATTTAAATATATACAAGGGATGGACAAAATAAAGTGCTTTCCCCTGAAAAAGTTGTTAATTTGTTATATCTTTTATTAGATAACAGAAAAATACATAAAACTATGTTTTTAGAATACACTTGATGAAATCTGTTCAAATATACTTTCAAATCCCAATTTTAACACTGGCTTTTGTAAATACCTGAACTTTTTATGATTTTAGTTACATTTTCTGACAAAAAGTGTTGTGCACTTGTTGTAGTTTCTTAGATCTTATTCCAGTTAGCTTACAAAATGATGAAACACGTTTCAACTTTGACTTTTCAGCAAACAGAAAGAATAATAAAAGAAAACTATACTCTAGTAGTTAACTTTTTTACTGGTATTAAAAACAAAAGTACATCTTAAAATCACAGTTGAAACAAACAAGCATGAGGCAACACTAAAATCTGACATGCCAAAGGTCATTATGAGCAGTAAAACTTACTCTAATGTATTAAACAGTAAATTTAATTTTACATAACAGCAGCAAATAATGACTCAGGGATAATATATATATGTTACAATTGGGTAAATACACTGTTATACATAAATGAATAAAATTAAAAGACATCAAGCCCTAAGAAGAAAAAAAATTAAAAGATTCAGAAAAGACCTTACAAGATGCATATAACTCAAGAATTTGTTAACACAAAAGTATACTGATAAATAGGTGATTTGGTTAGACATACCATCAACATTCTTAAAACAGGTTGAATGAAAACAGGAAAACACCATTTTTCACAAAAAAATTTGAAATAACTGCACACATAACACAAACACTTCAGTAAATGATAAACTTAATATTTACATGTACATGAAAGGACTAATGGGATTTTCACTGTTCTTACTTGCTATCTAGCTTAGCCCAGTAAAAGAAACAGACTTAATAAAGGCAGGATGATAAAAAAAAAGTATTACAATATACCTAGTTAATTTGACGTGAATATTTTATTATGAAACATGAAAAAAAAGATGGAATTAATATCCAGACACAAATTAAGCAAGAAGTTTCACATTTTTTAATCATGTTTTTTTTTCCCATGTTACCCAAGAAAACCCAACCAACATATAAAGAATCTCTCAAAATTCATAAAAAGGTTGGTTGGTTTAGTTTTATGGCACAAAGCAACCAGGCTATCTAAGCCAAACATCCAGTGAAAAGTTAAAATTAAAGTAAAATAAGTGAAATTCATAAAAGGAAGTTAATGTGAAACAAAATAGAAATAGTATTAAATCCAGTTTTTCATCTAGTCTACAGCAGAAAGAGAAAAACTACAGTAATACAAGTTGTAATGGACTTTCTCTAGCATAATTGTAATTATAAGAATTTGCCAGGAAGACTAACAGGTGATCTCAAAAACCACTGTTAGTACCTGAAGTTGGCCTTTCCAGTCCAGATTCCGAGTTTTTTGACATTATGGCCATTTTCATAAAGGAAAGTAAGCCATTGTTTGATTGATTGATTGATTTAGTGTTTTATGGCACAAAGCAACAAGGCTATCTGCGCCAAACAACTGCTAAAAATGTAGTAAAAGACATGAATGGAAATGGAGGTAAAACAAAAAAAGTATAAAACCAATGTTGACACCTAGTCTACAAGGTTAAGATAGAAGGCAGAGTGTAAAAAGTTGTAAGGTATTTACTCTATCAAAAAGGTATAATCATAACCCACCAGGAAGACAAACAGGCAGGTACATGGCCCACCGTCAGTCACCTGAAGTTGGTCTTTCCAGTCCTGGTTCTGGGTTATGTGTCACAGCAACCAGTATTAAAATGTAAAATAATAGAAGTATTCTAAGACACACAGTAAAATCACAACAATGAGTAGCCAAATGTTCAGTAAAAAGAGAAAAGTCACGAAAATGGAGTAAAATTTGTAAAAGTAAATGAAGGTAATAACAAAACAGCAATTAAAACAGAAAATGGTGTAAAAACCAATGGTGACATTCAGTCTTCAAAGTTATAAACTATTTACTCTAGCATAATAATAATGATCATAACCCGCCAGGAAGACTAACGAGTAAGTTCAAGAACCACCTTCAGTCACCTGAAGTTGGCCTTTCCAGTCCTGGTTCCGGGTTATGTGTCATAGTAGCTATTATCAAAATGTAATGGAATAAAAGTTTTAAAAGACACTCAGCAAAAGCGTAATAGAGAGTAGCCAAATGTCCAGTAAAAATATAAAAGTCAAGTAAATGGAGTAAAATGTGTAAAGGTAATTGAAGATAAAAGCAAAATGGCAATTAAAACAGGAAATGGTGCAAAAACCAATGTCGACATCCAGTCAACAAAGTTGTAAAGGACAACCTGTAGCAGAATGGGAATGATCATAACCCACCAGGAAGACTAACAGGTATTATGTAAACCACCGTCAGCCACCTGAAGTTGGTCTTTCCGTCCTGGTTCCGGGTTACGAGTCAATATGGCCAGTACAAAAAGGTTGTAAAAGTGTGAAATGATATGCAGCAAAAGTATAATAGTAACTTGCCAGGAAGACTAACGAGTAGTTCAAACAGAAGCGTTAGTCACCTGAAGTTCGCCTTTCCAGTCCTGGTGTCGAGTTATTTAATGTTCTGGCCATTGTTTAATGTCACATTGAATGAGAGAGAATAAAACTGTAAAAAAGGAGCCACAATTAAAAAGGTGTAATGAATAAATATGCAACACTTAAATGAGATTAAAAAGATTAATGGCCATTAAAAAATTAAAAACGTTATCAAGGTGGATAGAGTCACCATCACCAATAACTCTGTCCAATGTTACAGACTGACCCTGGGAAAAAATATGTTTAAAGTATTGCCGTCGTTGAGAATTGTAACGATGGCAAGAAAGTAAAACATGGCTGAAAGTGATTTGAGTGTTACACAAACTACACATTGGTGCATCAGTTCCAGATGAAAGAAAATGATGAGTTAAAAAACTGTGACCAATGCATAGCCTAGTGAGAACAACTTCTTCCCTCCGAACTTTACAGAAGCTAGATGGCCAAACTCCAATTTTGGGTTTGATTTGAAAAAGTTTATTGTTGCGTTGTTCACTCCAAGTGGACTGCCAACTGGCGCGGAGCCAAGCCTTGAAGACAACACCATAGTCCATGTACGGAATAGGCATAGGGGTGATGGTGCTGAAGCAGACATATTTAGCTGCCATGTCTGCAAGCTCATTCCCACGATTACCAACATGGCCTGGTATCCAGAAAAACTGGATTGAAGTAGCTGCTAATGAAAAATGGGCCAATCGGTTTCGAAAATCTGCGAGAATAGGATGTGAGCTAATGTGAAGCGATTCCAAGGCAAGTATAGAACTAATCGAGTCAGTATAAATAGTGCAGTTGGAGTACTGCTCAACTGCAATATGATCAAGGGCAAGAGATATGGCATACAGTTCAGCAGTGAACACAGAAGCTGCAGAGGGGATTCTGCGCGCAACTACTGACCCATAGCAAACCATAGCAGAGCCCACTGAATTACCTGATTTGGAACCATCTGTATAAATGGGAACTGAATGATTGTTTGAAAGATATTCATTGAATAAAAGACGGTACTTCCAGTCTGGAGTATCCACCTTTTTTAGGTGACTGAAAGAAAGGTCACACTTGGGGGCTGTAATAAGCCATGGTGGGATGCATCGACCTGTGGAATCTGCAATGTTATCCAAGGACAGACCCAATTCATCCAATTGCGCCAGGATGCGAAGGCCAAACAGAGCAATGACAGATCGTCTGTTCTGAAAAAGTACTGCCCACCAAGGAAGGAAAACACATTCCCAGGTGGGATGCTTTGGTAAGGAACGAAGTTTCGAAGTATATTGTAAAGACAGTTGCAAACGGCGAAGGTGTAGAGGAGGTTCATGAGATTCAATGTATATGCTTTGAACTGGAGAGGTACGGAAAGCCACAGTGGAGAGTCGAAGTCCTTGGTGATGAATGGGGTCCAGCATCTTTAAGGCCGAGGGTCTGGCATGGCCATAGACCATTGATACATAGTCAAGTTTCGATCTAATAAGTGCACGATATATCTTTAACATTGAACAGCAATCTGCCCTCCAACTGGTAGAAGAGAGGACACGCAGGATGTTCAGTGCTCTTGTGCATTTGACCCGAAGCTGCTTTAAGTGTGGTATACAGGTCAGTTTACGATCAAAGATAAGCCCCAAGAACTTTGTCTCCGGGACCACTGGCAGCAAAACTTCACTGATATGAAGTTCAGGATCAGGGTGAATACCTCGTCGACAGCAAAAGTGCATACATACAGTTTTGGAAAGAGAGAAATTAAAGCCATTCATCAGAGTCCACTTCCGTACACGATTGAGGGCAGTTTGTAGTTGCCGCTCAATATATCTCATGTTTGACGACTGACATGAGATGTGAAAGTCGTCAACATATAGCCCATTCGTAACGGTAAGAGGGAGTTGTTCAGTGATGGCATTGATCTTTATACTGAAGAGTGTGACACTCAATATACAGCCTTGAGGGACTCCAAGTTCCTGTACAAAAGAACGTGAAAGTGCCGAACCGACACGAACTTGGAATCTCCTGTCCATTAAAAAATTTTTAATAAACATGGGTAGATGGCCACGTAACCCATATGTATGGAGGTCTCGCAAAACGCCATACCTCCATGTTGTGTCGTAAGCCTTCTCTATGTCAAAGAATATCGATACAAGATGTTGGCGGTTGAGAAAGGCCTCTCTGATAAATGTTTCAAGACGAATTAGGTGGTCTGTGGTGGAGTGCTGTCGATGGAACCCACACTAGGTGGGCAAGAGGAGGTTGTTTGATTCAAGGAACCAAACAAGACGAGCATTAACCATCCTTTCTAAGGTCTTACAGAGACAGCTCGTCAGAGCAATTGGACGATAGTTTGAAGGAATCTTCGGATTTTTCCCTGGCTTAGAGAAAGGTAAAATAATAGCCTGGCGCCAGGCATCAGGAAAAACATTCTCCTGCCAAATCTGGTTGAAGATAATCAGAAGGACATCAAGAGAAGCAGGAGATAGATGGTGCAGCATGTCATAATGAATATCATCAGGTCCAACAGACGTACTGGCAGACCGATGAAGGGCCATTTTTAGTTCCACCAGGGTAAAGGGACAATTATAGTCAAAGAAACAGTCAGTTTGAAAGGAAAGAGGTGATCGCTCTGCCCGAGTCTTGATGGCCAGGAAGGTGAAGGAACAAGCAGAAGTGCTAGATACCCGGCAAAAGCTTTCACCTAGAGTGTTAGCAATGTTCCGGACATCAGTCACCTCCTGACCATCAGAGAGTAAGATCGAGAGGGGAACAGAATTGTAGTGCCCATTAACCTTTCGAATCTTGTGCCATATGATCTTGGAACTGGTGGTAGAAGATATGCTGGTTGTGAACTTAATCCAAGATTCCTTCTGGCTTTGACGTCTTACCCACCTAGCATGTGCTCAAGCCTGTTGGAAAGCAACCCGATTTGAAAGTGTGGGATATCTACGAAAAGTATCCTAGGCCCGTTTTTGAGCCTTCCGTGCTAAGTGGCAAGCAGAATTCCACCATGGACGAGGATATCGTGGGAAAAGTGTCGAGGTTTTAGGAATACACTGAGCAGCTGCATGTATAATACAATCAGTTACCGCTGCTACATAGTCGTCTATTGATGGCTGATCTACGATGGCAGGATCAAGTTCTGAGAGAGCAGTGAAAGTGGACCAGTCTGCCTGAGCCTCAGGATAACTAATGTTATGTGTCGTTTTCAAACGCTGCACCTCTTTTTCCTCCAACCATTTTGGGCAAGAATGAAAGTAAGAGGGGTGAGAACCATTGCAGTTGACGCAATGTGGGTTTATGTCACAATCATAGGCATCGTGGTCCTTGCTTCCACAACAAGCACATGTCAGGGAACCACGACAAGATGTCATTGAGTGGCCGAATCTCTGACATTGGAAACATCGAAGAGGGTTTGGAATGTATGGCCGAACCCTGCAAATGAGATAACCTGCTTTGATGGTGGCGGGTGCACGTGGTGAAGTAAATGTTAAAACGAGGGTATTTGTTGGCAGTGTAACTCCATCTTTGCGAGTGGAGATGCACCTCACTGCAGAAACTCCTTGAGTAGAGAGACCAGCGAGAATCTCTGATTCGGGAACATTCTTCAAATCCCTTTCAACAATAACTACTTGTGAAGAATTTAAAGTAGCATGGGGTGTAACCTCAATAGGTATATCGCCAATTGCCTTTGATTTCAAGAGGAGTTCACTGTGTTGGGATGTGGATGTTTCAACCAATATGTCACCAAATTGAAGCTTCTTTACTGACTTTGGAGAGCCAGCAAGTCCCTCTAGTCCCTTTTGAATAAAAAAAGGGGACATTTGCCCTAAAGGTTTTTCCAAAAGAGAATGCAATATCAAAAAATGAGGTACGTGTGTTACTGATGTTGGAGATTGCTGTTCTGAGTATTCAAGACATGGTCGCTTACCCATTGACTGTTTTTTTACAATTTTATTTAAATTTTTTGTAGGATCCATAGGAAAGAGAAAAAGTTTCGGTACTCACTGACCCCACCCACCATGGAGCCCTACAAGGGGACGCACTACAAAGTCATGCAAGGACAATGCGGCAACGCCAGGGTTTCGTGAGCACTATACCCAAACACCAGCATCAGGCACAATGTCCACAACACCCGTTGAGAACTTCCAACACTGGTACTTGGTTGGCTCTAGCCCAGGTGGACCAGCCGATTGACCCAAGGGGGGCCACCCAAGGGCCGCCCATCTGCAGGAATTCGAGGCCAAAGTGGTGTGTTAGGGTTGGACCCCTCAACCACCAGGATCCTCTCCTCCCCTTCACAGGTCGCCACGCACGGCAAACACATGGGTGGATGTTTAGATCCCAGAGAAGGTAACCATACAGAACAGAACCTTCCCTGGGAGGTCCCCTCACCACGTACAGGAATCCATTCCGAGGGGAAAGTAAGCCAAGTTTTAAAAGATTTGTAGCAAAATTTTAATTATAACTCACCAGGATGACTAATGGATAAGTTCAAACAGCAATGTTAGTCACCTGAAGTTGGCCTTTCAGTCCTGGTTTCAAGTTATTTGAGGTTACGGCCATCTTCAAATCAAACTAGATATACTCTGATTCTTAAAAGGGAATCACATTAAAAAGGTCTAATATATAAATTAAAAAACTTAAATAGCATTAAAAAGATTCATGGCCTTTAAAAAACTAAACATTTCTAAGGTGGACATGTTACCATTGCCAATAGCACAAACATTACAGATAAAACTTGGGACAGAATATGTACAAAATGGTGTCATTTTTGAGAGTCATAATAACAGCAAGTCAGTAAAATGTAGCTTATTGTGACCTGAGTGTTTCACAGACAACACATTGGTGCATCAGTTCCAAATAAAAGAAAATGATAAGTTAAAAACTGTGACCAATGTGTAGCCTAGTGAGAACTACTTATTTCCAATCCCTATGGAAGCAAAATGGCAAAAGTCCAATAAAGGGTTTTATTTAGAAAAGCTTGTTTTCACATTGCTCACTCTAAGTTGACTGCCAAACAGCCTTGAATAGAGGACCATAGTCCATGTATGGAACGGGCACAGCAGTAATAGTGCCATAGCAGATAGATTTAGCTGTGGTGTCAGCAAGCTTGTTCCTGCAAATATCAATGTGGCCCAGTATCTAGAAAAACTAGACAGAAGTAGATGTTAGAGAGAAATGGGCCAGTCAGTTTTGAATATCAGGAAGAACAGGGTGTGAAGTAAATCCAGGACCAGTAGAGAACTAAGCAAGTCACTATAAATAGTGCAATTTGAGAACTGTGATTCAGGGCAAGAGAAATACCATACAGAAACTGTAGGGGGGATTCTTGTGCGCAACTACCAAACCACAACAAACCATGGCAGAAACCACACAGTCACCCGATTTCAAACCATCCATATAAATAGCAATGAAAAGATGGTTTGAAATATGTTCAGCAAATAACACACAGTATTTCCAATTGAGAGTGCTTGCTTTTCTCAGATGACTTAAAGATAGGTCACATTTGGGGACTGTAAAAAGCCCTGGTAGAACGGGCTGACTAGTGGATACAGCAATGTTATCCAAGGACAAACCCAATTCATTCAACTGCACCTGGTTACAAAGGCCAAAAGGAGCAATGGCAGATCATCTGTTCTGAAAAAGTATGGCCCACCGAGGAAGGAAAACACAATCCCAGGTGAGGTGCCTTGGTAAGGAACAAAATTTAGAAGCATATAGTAAAGACAGTGGCAAACAGCAGAGGTGTAAAGAAGGTTTGCAACACTCTGTGTATAAGCTCTGAACTGGGAAAGTGTAGAAAGCCCCAGTGCAGAACCGAAGTCCTCAATGATGAATGGGGTCCAGCTTCTTTAAGGCCAAGGTCCTGGAAAAGCCAGGGTAATCAGTGATCCATAGTTGAATTTCAACTGAATAAGAGCACAATATATCTTTAGCATAGAACATCCATCTGCTCTCCATCTGGTGGAAAAGAGGGCATGGAGGATGTTCAGTGCTCTTGTACATTTGAACTGTCGCTGCTTGATGTGTGGTATAAAGGTCAGCTTACAATCAAAGATAAGCCCCAAAAGCTTTGTCTCAGGGACCACACACAGCACAACTTCACTGATACAGATTTCAGGATCAAGATGATTACCCCATTGGCAGCAAAAGTGCATGCAAACAGTTTTTATATATATAAAGAAAAGTTAAAGCCATTTGCTGTGGTTCAGTTCAGTAAATGATTGAGGGTAGTCTGTAGCTACCACTCAATATACCTCACATTAGAGGACTGACATGAAATGTGAAAATCGTTGGCATAGGAACAGTATGGGGGAGTTGTTCAATGATAGCATTAATCTTTACACTGAAATATGTGACACGCAAACCACAGCCCTGAGGGACTCTAAGTTCCTGTACAAAGAACAGAAAAATGTCCAACCCACATGAACTTGGAATCACATTTCCATTAAAACAATTTTAATAAAAATGGGTAAATAGCTATGTAACCCATATGTATGGAGGTCTCACAAAATGTCATACCTCCATTTTGTATCATAACCCTTTTCAATTTCAAAGAATATTGATACAAGATGTCGTTTCAAAAAGGCTTCTCTAATTGACATTTCAAGTTGAATCATATGGCCCATGGTGAAGTACTATCATTGGAAACCTCACTGAATGGGTGAGAAAAGGTTGCTTGATTCAAGAAACCAAACAAGAAGAGCATTAACCATCCTCTCTAAGGTCTTACAGAGACAGCTTGTCATAGCAATTGGATGGTAGTTTGAAGGAATCTTAAGATTCTTCCCAAGCTCTGAGAAAGGTAGAACAATAGCCTGACACCAGGCATCAGGAAAAACGTTCTCCTGCCAGATCCAGTTAAAAACAATCAGAAGAACAGCAAGAGAAGCAGGAGATAGATGGCACAGCATTTCATAGTGAGTATCATCAGGTCCAAACAATGTACTGCCAGACTGATGATGGGCCAATTTAAGTTCCACCAGTGTAAAGGGACAGTTATAATTATAGAGACAATCAGCTCAAAAGGAAAAAGGTGATCACTCTGCCCACATCTTGATGGCAAAAAAGGTGGAGAAAAAAGCAGAAGTGCTAAGTACCTGGCAAAAGCTTTCACCTTGAGTGTCTACAATGGTTTGGGTATCAGCTACTTCCTGGCCATTAAGGGGTGGCAGAATTATATTTCCCACTGACCTTTTAAATCTTGTCTCATATGGGCCTGGCATGGCCAAGAATGTTAAGGTATGCAACTCATAATCTGAGGGTTGTGGGTTCACATCCCAGTTGCGCCAACACATGCTTCCAGCCGTGGGAGCGTTATAACGTGACGGTCAATTCCACTATTCATTGGTAAAAGAGTAGCCCAAGAGTTGGCAGTGGGTGGTGATGACTTGCTGCCTTCCCACTAGTCTTACACTGCTAAATTAGGGACAGCTAGCTCAGATAGCCCTCGAATAGCTTTGTGCAAAATTCAAAACAAACAAACTTGTCCCATATGACTTCGGAATTGGTGGTAGAAAATATGCGGGTTGTGAACTTAATCCAAGATTCCTTCCAGCTTTGACATCTTACCCACCGAGCATGTGCATGGGCCTGCAAGAAAGCAATGTGGTGCAAGAGTATAGGATACTACGAAAAGTATCCCAGGCCTGTTTATGAGCTTTACATGCCATGTGGCAGGTAAGATTTTACCACAGATGAACGGATGAAGATATAATAAAAAACACATCAAGGTTTCAGGAATACACTGAGCAGCTGCCTGTATAATATAATCAATTACTGCTGCCAGACAGTCATCTATTGATGACTTACAGACAATGGTAGGACAAGTTCTGCTTCTGCAAGAGCAGTGAAAAAGGGCCAGTTTGCTTGATCCAGTTTTCCCTGGGGTATGAGGGTCTGGTGGCATTGACTAAGACCAGTCTCTCTCAAAATGATAGGAAAATGATCATTGCCTAGTGGATTATTGTCAACCCTCCATGAAAAGTAGGAAAATAATGAAGGGGAGCAAACTGAGAGATCAATAGCAGTAAAAGACTGACAAGATGGATGATAATAAGTATAATAACCACAACTGAAAAGAGAAAGGTTGGGATCAGAAGGCTTGTGCTCTACAGAGTAACCCGTCCCATTAATATCAGGACTTCCCTAAAGAGGTTGATACCGATTAAAGTCCTCCAGGATTAAAAATGGAGAGAGCAACTGTTCAATGAGAACATCAAGGTCTGATTGATCATAGGTCTCTCCAGGCAACAGGTAGAGAGAACAAATAGTGATGATACAACCCAAGGAAACAGACGGCTACAGCATCCAAGAGTGCATCAAGGGACAAAGACAGTGTAGGTACATGCTGATTAACCAACAGTGCCACCCCTCCATACACTCATCCATCACAAAGTCTATCATTTCTGTACAAAGAAATTGGTAAAAAGTGACTGTATTGGCAGGTTTCAGAAATGTTTCCTGTAAGGAAAGACATACAGGATTGCAGGTAGCAACCAGTGCTTTGATGTCATTGAGATTATAACTTAAACCTCGACAGTTCTATTGTATCAAAGTGGCCATTTTTACTGATTTGAAGGCAAACTGGGTGGAGAGCCCTTTCGTTTATGACCACATCTTTACTGTCTTTATTCGAGGATTTTGAAGTTGATTCATCAACTTTTTTAACCATGGAGGTCAAAAGACTTTTCATTTGGTTTGAGAATGATTCTTGTGGATGCACAGAGAGATCCATTTGCACTCCCACTATAGTAGTGGAATGAAGTAGAGCAGCATACATCTGAAATGAAGTGGTAGACAGCAACTTTCAAGCCTCAGGATAAGTAATGTTTTGAATCATTTTTAAATGCTGCACTTCTTTTTCTTCCAACCATTTAGGGTAAAAACAAAAGTAGAACAGATGAGAACTATTTCAATTGACATAATGAGGGTCCATTTCACACTCATAGGCATCATGGTCCTTACCAACTCAACAAGCACATGTCAAAAAACCACAACATATCGACTTCGAGTGACCAAACCACTGATACTGGAAACATCTGAGAGGGTGTGGAATGTATGGCCATACCCTGCAATTAAGATAACCTACCTTGATGGTTGCAGGTGGATGTGGTGATGTAAATGTCAAAATGAGGACATTGGTATGCATTGTAATTCCATCTTTGCGAGTTGAGATATGCCTCACTGCAGAAACTTCTTGGGTGGAGAAACCAGTAAGAATTTCTGACTGGAGATGTCCTTCAAATCCTTCCCAACAATAACTCCTCATGGTGAATTCAAAGTAGCATAAAGTGTAATATTAATAGGCATATCCCCAGCTGCCCTTGAATGCAAGAGGAGTTCACTGTGTTGAGATGTGGATGCTTCCACCAATATGTCACCAAAGCAAAGCTTTTTTACTGACTTTGAAGACCCAGCAAGTCTCTCTAGCCCCTTCTGAATGAAAAAGGAAGACATCCGCACTAAAGGTTTGTCTGAGAAAGAATATAGTATTAAAAAATGAGGCACAACAAGTGTTACAGATGTTGAAGATTGCTGCTCAGAATATTCAAGATGTGGTTGTTTACCTATGGATTTGTTTTTCACTAGTTTATTTAAATTTTTATTTGGAGGATCCATAATAAAAAGGAATATTTTGGTGCCCACTGACCCTACCACCATGGAGACCTAAAAAGAAACACACTACAATGCCAAACAATGACACTGCAGCAATGTGGGGATTTCATAAGCACAATACCCAAACACCAGCATCAGATACAATGTCCACAACACCTGTTGAGAACATCCAACACTGGTACTTGGTTGACCCTAGCCTAAGTGAACCAGCTGACTGACCCCTCAACCACCAGGATCCCCTCCTCCCTTTCATGTGTCACCACACTCAGCAAACACATGGGTGGATATTTAGATCCCTGACAAGGTAAACTGAAAGAACAAAATCTTCCCTGGGAGGTACCCTCACCATGTACAGAAATTCACACCAAGGAAGCATCAAAAGACTAGGTATATTCAATAAATGTACCTAAACAATACAGCTAGATGCAGTCCACAAACATGCAAAAAGAAAACAAAAAGTAATAAAAAATAAGCTATTTTAAAACATTGAAAATAAAGAGATTAAAAAGTAGCACAACCAAGAATATTCTATTTGCCTAAACCAGGAAATACAAATTTTTTAACAATAAAAAAATGTGGTGCTATTAATTACTAATTATTTGTTTACTTGTTTGTTGAATTTCATGCTATCTGCACCAGCTGTCCCTAATTTAAAAGCAACAGATTACAGAGAAGGCAAAAGTCAACATAATTCAACTTTTTTATCAAAATGGGACTCACTATCACATTATAGCCACCAAAAAAATTAAATCTTTAAAACATTTTAACATATTCAGTTTATAAATATGTACAAAAATTCCAGACATATTTATAGCTGTTTCCATATAAATAAGATATTTCTAAAATAAACCCAAAAAGATTTGAGAAATTTTACAGGTAGAGATACAAAAATCTTATATTGTGTCAACTGAAATTCAAGAGGATAAAAAAAATATTAAAAGTATACAACATCAATGTTATTCCAAAAACTCTAATGAAATGTATAATTTCTGTGAGATTTATGACAAGTGAACTTCATTTGGAAGCAACATCATTTCTGTTCTAATCCTTTAGTACTTAAAATTTGTTTGTCATGTATGCAACAGTGTTTGAAACATATATAAAAGTATAATACATCCATTACCAAAATTTTAGTCATTAAACCCACCTGCATTCCACATACTCGAACACCTAATGCCGAAGAAGTACTTGATGCACATTTAGCTATTTGTTTGTGTCTTTTTTCTTCTGATGCATCATCACCATGTTGCCTTGTGCCCATCTTGAGATCTAAAATGCAAGGTCTGCGGAAGTGGTAAGTGACATTTTCTAACAGCAAGAAATCTATAGCAGGAATTAAGGCTTAAAAAAAGTATGTAATCGTTTTTCAGTAATGCATGAATATTAAGCAACATTAAACTATGTTAACATTTTGTTTATTAAACAAAATTTATTTTAGAGTAGACAAAAAAAAAAAAGGTTTATAAAACACAGTCCACTTATTCTGCCTTGCTGGAAAAAATTTTTTTAAGCTGAATTAATGGAATTTATTACACAACAGTCACAAACCATGAGCTCTGACTTCAACACTAAATACAGTTAAATAGAGGTAAAACTTTTTCTTTTTTTTACAGTAAATCACTTTTACGTTCATTTCTATGATAAAAATTAATTTCATAATTATTTTATCAGCTACAATCTTGAGAATGGCACCATATTTACCTTGTTTACTGACTGAATTATGGTTAGGCAATTATAACTACATCACACTTGTTGAAACAGTTTGAATATACATACATATATAAACACTCATGCATACAAACCTGAAATGAAAATATAATTTGAATACAGATGCAAAAGTGGAAAAGCAGTTGACCCAGATATAATATGATTACAATAATATAAACAAGGGAAACTTATGTTTCAATAGGCATGAAAAGAAAGCTAGTTATGGTAATATATTATAACAATACTTACATTTTACCTGTCTTGAAATTTGTGCATACTTCATTTCAACAAAAATGAACAAAAGGCAGATATAAAGATACTTTTTTAGACTTTTTTGTTCAATAACATATTAAAAGCTTTACAAAGTTCTTAAAAATATCTGGCATTGGGTCAAAGAATAAGATTCCAATTAATTTACTGACAGTATTAAGTACAGTACAGTTTAGTCCTACCTGAGGTAAAAACATACACAAGCTACAGTGTTGATATATCCCTTTATCTTGTATAGGCCATACTAAATAAAGGCTTAACTAATCTTAGACCTCGTACAAGTGGACTTTAAGATTTCAGTGTTTGAGTAGATTTATTTTGCATTATTTCAGAAATCCTATATTTAAATAAGTACTATAACAATAAAATACACTAATTTGACCACACGTTTGCAAATCTATGCTAATTTTGAATAAAATTTATTTATTTACAAATATAAAAAAGTACTGTGTGTGTGTGTGTGTGTGTGTGTGTGTGTGTGTGTGTGTGTGTGTGTGTGTGTGTGTGTGTGTGTGTGTGTGTGTATATAACTTCATTTTTGAAAGGAATTCTTATGCAAATAATAAAAGATAGTCATTTTTCTCTATAGCAAAAGAGGATACGTTTCTGATTTAAAGTATAACCATGAGTTTTATGATCTGCCCAATAATGAGGATAGGAATCCTGGAGAAGCGTCACTTCATCTTCACAATTATAAACTTTTACCCTGGAAGAAAATGTAAGCAGTCTTATAAATACAATCAAAAACATGAAATGTACCTACTCAAATCTTAAATAACTTCTGTTTATCCAGATACCACAACTAGAAATATACATTTTTTTTTCGAGGCTACAAAAACCAATTTTTAGAATGTTGTTCCTTTTATATCAAGTTAAGCATCACACACATTCATATGCTTTATCACATTTTTCATTTACTGTATTATATATAATTTACCAAGACTAGCAAGTCCATATCAGAAGTAAACATCACAATCATAACAATTGCATTATTTTCAAATATTTATATATTCAATTCAAAATAACAAAAGCATTGCCATAATCTGTTCATCATCTTTTAAGTTCACTGAATAGCTAATGAGCTTCAGCAAAAACATTTATATGAGCTTCTTTTGTTTTATTCACATAATAAAAATTTTCTTCATTGTAAACACACACACACACACACACAATTCATTACTTAATTCTAATACTTTTTAATAAATGTAATGATCTTTACAGCATAAAATAGCATAGTTAAATTATTTTTCACATGGTTTTGTTTTAAGTACTCAAAGCTAAACAAGGGCCATCTGCCCTCACTGATACCTAATTTTCAAATGCAGACCAAATACAAAACATTTAATCAGCAGTAAACACATACAAGAACTCCTTGGTTTCAGAAAACAAATTATTGGTAAAGAAATGGGCTTGGTCAAAAATAGTGCAAAAAAGTATAAGTGATAGTGCACACCTAGTTTATGAGTGCAAGTTCTATTTTTCCATGGTTTCCATGGTTACTTTACTGCTTCAGTACTGGTCAACTCTTTCAGTTCAGTTTAATACTATTTTTGTGATTAATTAACTACTTCAATGGGGCAGAGATAAATAAAAATAATCCATAAAAGTGAAACACATTAGAACTCACCAGATACATAAAATAAAACTTTATGATCAATAATATTTTTAAAATTTAATTTTTCTTCCATTCTATCACATTTCAGATAGTTATTTTCATTCATGGGACCCACAGAGATATCTTTAGTTATTCATTGCTGGGTTTTTGTTTTGTTTGAAGGTGGGTAAATGCACACAAGGGATCAACTTTAACAATGCAAGTCAACAGGTATGATATGTGCACTGATTTTGGGAAAGGTAGTGAGGGTAAATGCCCACCCCTCCCCTTCCTATGAGCACCCATGCTTTTATTGTATTTAATATTCATTTTTTACAAGATCATGAACCTCCTCAGATCAAAGCGAAAATTTAACCTGGTATTGTTCTTGATAACAGCTAATTAAAATCTCAATGTATTTCTGATAGGTACAAACCTCTTCTCACATAAATAGCTATTCTCATGCTGCCCTCTATGCAAAATTTTTCACATCCCAAAAGCCTTGAGCTCCCATGTACCCCAAAATCAAAATGATTCAATTGCATTTCACATACAAATCATCATGTGACAACCCTCCAGCAACAGAAGTGAGAGACCCAAATGATGCATGTAATTCCCTCTGTTAGATTCTACCAAACTATTACTTCATGTTTTGACAAAAAATGAAAGCACATGTTTCAAAAGAGGAGGAAGAATGAGAAGTTTGAGTGGAGGTATGTATCTATCAGAAATACATTTTCAGCATAAGAAATTTATAGCTTCAGATATAGTACATTACCTTCAATCAGATAAATAGCTAGAATCCCACACTGAATAGATGGAGGGACCAGAGTAAGGGAAAGAAAGAAGCATCCAAATGACACCATAAAAGAGTAGATCCTAACAGCGGGAGGTCAGGTCGTGTCACTTCTGTGCCAGATATACTCTTTTGCTCCGTATGGAAATAGATGACAGATGCATGGGTGAAAATTAAGAAGAACAGCCAAAAGGAAAGAGAATAATAGTTGGATAGAAATCTGAACCACACAATGTTGGAATCAATCCTATATGGTACATCAATATAAGTGAAAGTGAAACAATGTGCCTCTAGGTCTAGAGTGTGTATAATTTTTATAGCAAAGCCACATTAGGCTATCTGCTGTGTCTACTGAGGGAAAGTGAGCCCATGATTTTAGCATTGTAAATCCAAAGACTTACCACTGTCTCAGTGAGAGACAAGGGTAGAGTGGCTAAGGTATGATGAACTGTACATAGCTGGTCCACTGTGTCCAAAACCCTGCCTCTCGGAATTGACATCCAGACATCCATGTGTGGGTAGGATGAAGATCATACTGTCAGTAAATCAATCACCATTCAAAACCCAGCCATCAGGAACTGATATCCACAGGAAAAGAAGGACGAAAGACAATTATACTGTCTTCACTTTGAATTTAGTAGACCAGAGGCAATCTCGAAGCCAGTGATTTATGAACAGTACACATGATAGCAATTTGATAAACTGTTTGATCAATCTGAGAACCTGATACCTGAATGATTGGTAAAAGATGTCTCTGGAATATAAATCATCTCACTCAAAAACCAATCCAACAGGAACAATGCAATAACAGCCTTAGTATAAGAAAATCATTGATAGACATTGTAAGAGGAAGAACCACTGTTATCCCCAACACAGGTGGAGGGAACAAGAGTATAAATAACTGAGGAAACAAAGACATCTATTATATGTGTGTGAAGACTTATGTTGATTGGTTCAACTCTGAATCCAAAAATCCAGCCATTGGAAATGACATCCATGTGGAGGGTGGAATGAGAAATCACAGCTGTAGGGAGGACAGCAGTTTTAACAGCCCACTTCAAAGCTACAACATCCCCTCAAATATCCTGTACACAGACAAAGCATCAGATTAGATGACATCTCACCTACACTACCAGATTACCACTGACCTACTCTCAACTGAATGGTTTTACCATTATTTGTATCGCATATCATTGTCACACTCAGAAGGATCCTTCCATAATCCATCCCATTGGCTCAGAATTGGATAGTGATATCGATTCCCATACTTCATTGAAAATAAAAAGGATGGAGAAGAAAATGTGGAAGATAATCCAAAGAAACGACAACACCAGAGACAGTGCAGCTGAAGACCACATAAACCTTATTTTGATAAGCAGACCACACACGATTTATTCAATCTGAGGAATGGCAAAGATGAGCAGCTATCCTCTTCTCCTTTACACATAAAGTTCAGAAATTAATGAAGTCCAGAAAAGGCATATGAGTGAAGTAAATATATCATGAAGAAAACCTATAATCAATCTTGTGAAACACGGTAATGTACCATACTGGAATATTCTTTTTTGTGTTATTATGTTAATACTGAAAAGTAGCTTAAATAAGCGATAGCAATAAGTGTCACGTACCATCTCTTCTTGCTGTTGGCAAGTCAACATTTCTGTTCAATATTTTTGTACATTTTATTCACTGAAAAAGTTACCTAAATATTGGATAAAGCAGCAATATCAAATCTTTTGATAGTCAAAACAATAAAATTTAAGGCTGGTTTTTGTTAAATACCTTATGATTTAGAACATTCCCCATCCTACAACAAGACAATAATGTAAGAACTGATAAACTCAAAAACATTCTAAATTATTCCAAGTTTTTAGGCTCAGTGTAATTAACCATATAAAGCTATCAGCTGTTCAAGGTTTTGTTATATTAAACAAGTAACAAACAAATGTAGTTTTATTTACTGACTTTATTATTAGTTATTATAAAATATAATCACTTACTTATATTTCTCTTGAGCATTCCATTTACACTGTCTACTGACTTCTCTCTGCTTATGATTACATGAATCTTTGGTTGATATGTCTTCATGTTTTGTTGAGTGGACTATGACAGATCTGTTGTCCAGTTCACTAACTTGAATAACACCTAAAAAAAAAATTTAAATACTTAAAATCAACCATTACTTTAGTATGATTATTCAAAAAACAATTCAAATAATTTCAATTTTTATGATAAACTTCATAAATAAATTGTAAAAAATAGTACAATAAATAAACCTGTAGCCCACATACATGCAATAATAAGACAGATTCAAGTGTGGTATTTTCACATAACACTAACTTTATATAAGACAAGACTGGTCCATAGATTAATGAGGAATTCATTAAGATACTTATTCTAAATAAATTTTTATTAACTGATTGAGTTGGAGCAAAATAAAGAAATATTAAACACTACTGTACAATCTTTATTCAATCAAACACAATAAAAATGCATTTTACTTATCACAGCAGACAGTCACCATTACTAGAGATTTATAGGTTTGAAATATCAGATGAATTTATACACAAAACTAACTCTTAAGATCACATTCCAGACTGAATAAGTCTCACATTACTTACATAACTTGTTAATGTCAGACTCATTCAGGACGAACAGTGTTACCTATATGACTAGTCATTCCCAATAAAACATAAGATCATTAACTCAAGATACTCCCACTGGAAAAGACAAATGTCCTCACACATTACAGGTGAACCTTGTAACTTTCTTTACCACAGGATGATAAAAAGTTCTACTCTAGATGAATGACAAAGCAAGTTGCTAGACCACCAATAAATTAATTACCTGCTTCATCAAAATAATGTGGAAACAGTAGATACCTGCACAATTTTGCAATAGAGGTCACAATTTTCCCATTTCACCTCCATTTTCTGTCCTGGAAAACCTTATCCTTCTCCATTCTCAGAGTGCAGATATGACATCACGAATAAGACACAAATGGATCTAATGCACTGGTGCCATCTATATAAATATAATATTACTGTCTGTTGTATGTCCATGTAAATACTTCACAAGGTGTTGACAGATCTTCACCAAAATTGGTATGGAGGTTCGTTACATCCATGGAGAAATTTTCTATTTTTGCATTTTGTAGTATTTTTTGTTTGTTTTTTATTATGAATGTTTCTTTACCACAACTTCATCCTTGTTGGTGGATCTTCACCAAATTTGGCATGAAAGTGTATTGGGTCCATGAGGAGATACATACAAATTTATGATTTCACATTGTGTATTGCTGTTTTTATGGGAATTTTGGTTTTTTTTTAATAGCATATATAGGAAACAACTTTTCATGTTTTAATATAACCTTTCATTAATAATGAATTTAAATATCTTCCGTCCATGATACGAGTACCCCAGCTAGTAATAATAATACATTGGTACACTAATATTCTACACACTTATAAATATATTTATAGAGGTTTAGCACGCACACACACTAAATTTATAACACATAAAAAGTTTATGCTAAAAGTATTCAACAGAAAAATATTTTGTAACACATACTTACAATATTACTTCTCTAATCCAAATATTTATCAAACTACATATGCATAAACATTTCAAACCATAGTCACTGAACTATTTTAAGCACTATAGAGTGATAAAGTTATATGAAATTTATAAAGATGTACTGTGTTGTTTTTTGTTACACATTTTCTTAAACATACATATAAAAAATGCTAATTAATTACACAATGTACTTGAATAGTTTTTAACTATTAAAAGTAGAATATGCATACCAAAATCTTCACTGACCTTTGTAACGAGGTATAAAATGTTTCATTTCTCTTGGAACATTAAGATAGAAATGAAGTTCACGTTGAATCAGAGGTTTACACAATGTGTCAGGTTCCAAAAGCAGCATCTTTGAATGACCTCCAACTTGGTGGTTGAAAGGATACATCTCCCTGACTGGATCTTTGGATGTTCCATGTGTTTCTATCACTGCTGATGCACAATCTTGTGAGCTGTTATCTCCCATTTTTTTTCTCTCTCTCATGATATAGTCAAAGACTACAATCACACAAGACGAAATCTTGAGCTTCGTTCAAGACACCTTTTATATCTTTGCATTTTTCTCTTTTCCTCATGCAGTTCTGCCCAAGTTCACATTATAATACACTTCATCAGAAAATTTTGAAAGCTGCAAGAAAATAGAAAAAACAAATTTATTTTATTTCAACAGTACAAAGTTTAAATAACAATAAAATATGATTCTATCTCTCTCAATGATGGTTATACCAGACCATAAAGAATTTTTAGTTGAAAAGAGTTCCATATTTTTGCTCGAATAAAAAGGCTTTTTCTTCATGAAAAAAAGTTAAAAGTACAACCAAATTACAAAGTCTTTCATCATTTGATAACTCTTCAAAAGGAGGTATTTTGCTAATGGTTGGGTGATTCTGCTTGTCCAACAGAAAGATATTTCAAGAAAATGGTTTAAAAAATAAATAAACAACACATGGCAATACCATGCTGAAAAACACTCACTACTATCATACTTATATAATAACTTTACAGATTAATAACAATCATACATGATTTACACATCCATGTAAGAAAAGTCTTGCTAACACACACAAAGTGAGACACAAAAGGATTTTTCAAACTTAATTAATTTGTACTTATTCTAAGTTTGTAAAACAAAATCCTAACAGCTATTAAACACAAATGTCAATTCTTATGTATTTTATGACTTAAAATACAACAGAGCTGCATACACACAGACACACATCTTCCAAGAGATATTACCCCAAATTTCTGGGAGCTCATAACTTACAGCCTGTAGCAACACTTTCATTTTGATGGGCACCCAAGACCATCTGTAAATGCTATTAGGTGAATATTCTTTACTGTCCTCCATCAGCAAATGACATAAGGCCAACTATTTTGGTGTGTTACAGAAGACATTTATAAAGAATAATAACAATAAAATGTTATTATACTTACTATAAATAATCTTGTGTGTACTCTGACATATTTTCATATCATGTCAACATTGTAACTATAACTTTTGGTAACCCCACTATTCTGTTATGTGGAATTGGGCAACAAGTGCAATTTGATAACTAATTAATATCAACATGTTCTTTAATTGATTGTATTCAATTAGTCATTTTTTTGCATGAAAATTAGACAGATGGAATAGTGAAACAAAAACAATAACTGGAAATACTAATTTTGATTAGTTAACTATTTTCATGAAATGTCACATTAACTGATGTAATCAGTAACAGTTAATGAATTATGTCAACTATCCAGGTTAACTGGTTATCTCTTATTTATTTGCACAGTTCTTTCAATGATCTCTCAATCAGCCCAGTGATCCAATATGCATGGACTAAATATTTGACTATAGTATGGTATAGTTTACTGCAGACATCTCACAGAAATTATCCACAGAAAATGCAATGAAACTTTAGCAATTACCATAATAAAAGGTGTTAACTGAAAATTAAATTGTGTTACAAAAACTTTAACCACAACCTAGTTTTACCATCATCTCAAATTACTTTACATTTTGTAAAAGCTGCAACACGTGTCATTTTGTTACTTATCGCAAACCTATTCTTCATAATATTCAAACCTCTTAGAAACTATAACTATAAATAAAATAACAACAGTCACATTTAATTTTCAAACATAAAACATTGCTATAGGTAACTACCATATTTGCCAGTGGATAATACAATATTTTTTACTCTTAAAACAATGTATAATTTTACTTGTCTCATAAGCAGGTTCAAAGACAGAGATCCAGTGAGAACCCTCTAGTTAATAACATATTTAGCCAAAACCACATTGTTCCTTCACTTTTGTTTGCTTTTTCTAAGTATTGACATTGAACTACCTAGTGTGTTACAATAAAATATCTGTAATTGTATCATTTGTCTCAATTCTTAATAACTAGAAGTTATTTACCTCATGTACTAGTTAAAATTAATGGACATTTTTTATTTGAAATGTATTAATCTCATCTGTCATACCAAAATATTGCTAATATTATAACAAAAAACATTAGTTTCTATAACACATTAATTCTTGTGAACATGTTTTTACAACAGATCACTAAATCTTAAGGTTTTAATACTTTCTATAATAGAAATGCA
Source organism: Carcinoscorpius rotundicauda (assembly GCA_011833715.1). NCBI lineage: Eukaryota > Metazoa > Arthropoda > Merostomata > Xiphosura > Limulidae > Carcinoscorpius > Carcinoscorpius rotundicauda. The sequence continues at coordinate 37,162,967 of CM022395.1, read as the reverse complement.
GTTCATCCATGATGACAACTTTATAAAGTTGTTTTATCATGTATGTGAATTAAGTTATGCTAAATTGTGCCATCTGTAGTGTTTAAAGGGCATTAAAAAAACGTGGTTTTACTGATTATCCCAGAGTGTAAGTTAGCATAGTTTAATAATTACTAACAGAATTTAGTTACAAAAGAAACAATAATAATTCTCCTTTTCACTGAACCTCAAAGAAATCCATTTAATTTGCTCAGAAAATTCAAGGCTGTCTTATACATGGTGCAAATTTGGTATTACAATAAACATTATCTGAAATATACATAATGTATGCTAATTACAATTATTTCTTGTTAATCACACTGTTTATTATATAAATTCCAAAGATAAATGACCAACCAGACAGGCAAAAATAACATAATGACTGATAACAAGAGTCACCTATAGGACTGTACAATATACAATGTAACAGTATTCCAAAATACTATCAATGTTTCACTATCTTACCTTATCTGAACAGGTTTTCACAAACTTAAATGTGCAGATACTAAAGTACAAAAAAAGTTTGGGTATGAAGGTCTACATCATTGTAAAACTGGTAACCCAGGGAGCTCTATATCCTTATATACCCATATCCATATAACAATAGGGAGAAAGCACCCCATCCCACAATAGGACAAATGGCAGTTTATTTTAAACTATATGTGCTTCAATTCCCAATAAAATGTTTTTAATGTTCCAAATGTGTGAAAAAATTTGAATTATGAGTGTAAAATGATCCAATTCTGATGAAAGAACATTTTGATACATTACTGTTTTTCAATGAAAGTCAAATCCTTCTGGTGAGATCTGTATCTCTTAATGAATGATTAATCGCTTCTATTCAATAATTCTTCCTCCTAAAATTTATGTGATTTTGTGACAGAGTAAAGAAACAGACAGTCACTCAGAACCGTCAGCAAAAAATAACAGAAGACTAGGAAATAAAGACTTGTTTGGAATCTGTAACCTAAGATAATCAAATCAATTTGTTCATTAGAAATTCAACACAAGCTGGACTATGTTTTATACTGAATGTAGCTCATAGTGACAAAGATTATGAAATTTAGTAGCCAGTGAAAGACAATAATTTAGGCCATAAATGCTAGGTTTTGTTTGAAGTAAGTTGTATAGTCAAATATCCTAGCTAACACAACATAAAATCAATCAAATGAAAACATTATGACCTCTAACTTCTCAGTAGTCCCTACCAGTCAAATGCATGTTGTCTTAATAGGACAACTATAGCAAAGTTCAACATACTTCAATTCTTCTTCATTTGTAGTGATGGTGCTATTAAGAAAAGGCAATAAAATCACTACAATCAGTATTTAAGAAATACTATAAAAAATGAAATATGGTGCTCTTATAACTTGATTGATTTGCATTTAATGTCAGTTATCATAGAATGGACTATTACACTACCATTCATTAATGTTTATTTTCCAATGATAGCATCATAACCATTGTACAAAACTGATATAACAGTATCAATATCTTTAGTCAAGTGTGAGCAAATGTCCCAGTTTAGCTAGGACAGTTCTTTTTTCTTCTTTTTTCTTTTAATAGTTTATCCCAGAGAAGTAGGTATTTCATGTTTATTGGCACAAAAACTACAAGGCTATTTGTGCTAAATAAGATGTAGTATACTATAATGGTATATGAAAATGAAGGTAAAAATATGTAAAATTAAGAACTGCCAGGAAAACTGAAGCATTAAGTTCAAACTTGCTGTCAGTCACCTGAAGTTGACCTTTCCAGTCCTGGGTTCAGGTCAAAATAAAATTAAAATGAGTAAAAGAACTCATGCTAAAACAGTGTATAGTCCAATAAAAACTAAATTAAAAAGACCAATGGCTCTTAAAAATGTAAAAGCATAAGTGAGGCAGCCAGTATCACCTATGACATTGGCTAATGTCAAGGGCAAACCTACCTGAAAAATATGTTTAAAATGGCTTCATCGTTCTTGGTTGTAACAATGGCATGATAATAAAATATGTAGAATTGGGATCTGAGTGCCATACAGACCACACACTGGTGGATCAGTACCAGATAGAAGGAAGTAGCGAGTTAAAAAACTGTGACCAATGGGAAGCCTAGCCAAAACAACTTCTTACCTTTGATCTTTACAGAAACAAGATGGCCAAAAAGCTAAAGAAGGCTTGATTTGTAAATGCTTATTATTTCATTGCTCACTCCATGTCGACTGCCAAATGGTGTATAGTCGGGTTTTGATAACGACCATAGTCCATGTATAGAACAGGGACATATCTTTCTATGATGAAAGAGCCAGAGCAGATGAACTTTACTGCTCTGTCAGCTAGCTCATACCCACAAATACCAACATAACCTGGTATCCAAAAAAACTGGACAGATATAGATGATAGAGAAAGAGTTTGTCTCACGATCATTTAAACTTTTCTTGGGATGCATAAAGCATCTAAGTTTTATAAAAAATACCTCAATCTCTCAGTCACATCAGATCATGAATGTAATAGGTCTACTTGACTTGCTCCTTGTTGCAACACACATTCTCATGGCACCAAATTTTCAAAAGCTTCGTCTGCACAGAGTGAAAAACCTAAGTGTATGCAGGTTTGAATTTGGAAACAGTTCAAGGTAGTATTCAACAACAAACACATCTCACCAATCATAACTATTTAATGAAGAAATACAAAAAAAAAAACTACATTCCATTCATTCTTCACAAAAATGTGTATAAAATGTTTCAAAATATTGATAAAACCTGAAAGTAGTATATTTACAAATATTAAGGATTCTGAAAATTTCTTAAATGTATAATTTGGTTATTTCTCTCATTTGTTTTGTGTCTATCAGTATAATTAAACAAATTATTTGGAATTAGTTCACATCAAAGCCAATATTAATTTATTTGGAAATGCTGTGGAACAGTTAAATAAATTTAAAGTAAATGAAATAAATGTTAAATTATCTCTTATTATCTGTAATAGCCATTTTAAAATAGGGGCAAGGATTGGGCTTTCCTGGTTTTTGGATGTGGAAATTTAGTCACCCTATTATTTGCCCATGCAAAAAAAAAAATTGATAATCATAACCAATAAACATGAATTTAGCTAGATTGAATATGTTTAATTCTATATTAAGTACTTTTCCTTGAATTTATGATAATTATAAACTTGTCTGGATAGCATTATATTCCAAGTAAAATTGCATGGGAAGTACAAAATAAAATAGGAACTCAAATATATCTAGATTGTGTTGTGTAATTTATGCTAAAAGATAATCCATGTAAATATAATAGCACTGTCTATTGTCTGTCGGTGTAACTACCTAGCAGAATGTGGGTGGATCTTCACAAAAATTGGTATGGAGGTTCCTTAGGTTCATGTGGAGATACACACAAATTCTCAGTTTTGTATTTTGTGGGTTTATGGTTGTTCTTGCTTTCCCCCCCCCCGCTATTTGCCCCCTGTTGATGGATCTTTAAATTTGGTATGGGTTCATAGATAGATACATACAAATTTCCAATTTCACATTTTTTTGCTTTACCGTTTTTATGACCACTTTTGCGATTTGTCATGTCTGAGATAACCTTTCATTAATCATGAATTTACGTAACTTCCGTCCAGGAACGTGTACTTCAGTTTGAAATTAATAAGTTTCGTCGTAAATGATGATGAAACGTCATACTGCCAGTTACGCTTGAACAAACTAGAACAATGACATTGGTGATAGTTTCACTTGTAGTTGTAAATGTAATAAATGATTTAGTAATACTGGTAGTAATATTACAAAAAATTACGTCAATGCAATTAATTAGGTCTCGAATGACAAATAACATAAAACAAATCTTATCGATCTGAAATTATTTGCAACTCTGCACATTCAGTATTAATAACAAGTCACTATATAGTTACCATACCACAAATATAATCTCGGTTGTTCTTTCTTCGTAAAAATCACTGCCTACCTTTCCTGGCTCAGTACCTCTTTTCATCAACGTATATACCTTTCATATATCTATATATCTTTTCCATAACAGCCACAACCCAACCAACGAAATCCCAATTCAGAAGCCTCTACCAATTCCAAAAAAACATCTGCTGGTGATCATGTGACATACTTATCAACCAATAATGTACGCCTAGCAACTGGAATCCTGCCACTAGGAGAATCGAACGCGTAGTAGCTATACTCAGTCACCTCGAAGCACAACAAAAGTTATTTTTCATACATTTATGTATAGCGTAATAGATATAATTTATGAATTTCGGTTTTATTTTAAAGCTTTACAGAAAAGTTAGACGTTCAGAAGAATCAAATCCAGATAAGCTTATTTGCATTAGCATGCTGTTAAAAATATCGCAGAAAGAGTTGTTGTTGTTGTTTTGAATTAAGCACAAAGCTACACAATGGGCTATCTGTGCCCTGCCCACCACGCGTATCGAAACCCGGATTTTAGCGTGTAAGTCCGCAAACATACTGCTGAGCCACTGGGGGGCTCGCACAAAGAGAGTGTGTGTTTGTGTTTTTCGTATAGCAAAGCCACAAAGGGCTATCAGCTCAGCCCTCCAAGGGTAATCGAACCCCTGATTTTAGCGTTGTAAGTCCGGTGACATACCGCTGTACTAGCGGGGGGCAAACGCAGAAAGAGAAGTGATTTTGTTTGTTGCGGGTCAGTAGCACACAAATGGCTATCTCAGCTCTATTCATAGTAAGTAATTAAACGCCTAATGTCAATGTTTGAAGGCAACAAACTTACTACTAACCACCCGTGAGACGAGTGAGGTGAAGTAAGAGTAAAGCTCCAACTCGCGATTAAAATTGTCCTTAAATTTAGAGGAAGAGTTGGTTTGTTTTGAATTTCGCGCAAAGCTGCACGAGAGCTATCTGCGCTAGCCGTTCCTGATTTACCAGTTTAAGACTAGAGGGAAGGCAGCTAGTCATCACCACCCACCGCCAACTCTTGAGCTACTCTTTTACCAACGAATAGTGGGATTGACCGTCACATTATAACGCCACCACGGCTGGGAAGGCGAGCATGTTTGGCGCGAAACCGTGACCCTCAGATTACGAAGCGCACGCCTTCACGCGCTAGGCCATGCCAGGCCTAAATTAGGGACGACTAGCGCAGATAGCCCTCGTGTAGCTTTGCGCGAAATTCAAAACAAACCGAACCAAACCTTCGCTATAATGATACTGAAGTGTTTAAGTTGCGCCACCTCTAAATATGCACAAATATATATTGTTTTTTTGTTTCAAACATTGTCAGTAGTAATGAAATATAGGTAGATCTCATGCTAAATAATATTTCATTTTTTATATATTTTATAGAGTGCTATAGTGTGCATGTTTCTGAACTTGTCTTATTGCCCTATTACAAATACACACACACACATATATATATATGTGTATAATAAAAAGAGCTCTCTACTAGTAATAGCTCTTATAGCCCAGTGCTGCTCACAATCTACTTCCAGTTTATGTAGATATTGATTAATCTCTGGTTTTAAAAACAAAATGCGTCATACTAAAGTTTTCTTCCAGGCAAGTATAAATGTTTCATAGATTAATAAACATGGAATAGCATTGTGAAATATCACGTAAAATTCAACTTATTTGTGTTGCTGCACAAGTGAAATTTAAGAAATGCAAAATATGATTTTCTACCAGTTAAATTAAAATTGAGTCCTCAGAAAACCTAATTCTCAAATTTTGACTATTTGATATATTTATATTAATGTTTCTCAAGCAGTGGACAACACAAAGTACAATGCTAAAGTGAAGCAAACTGATTGTATGTTAATTACAAATACAATTTATATGTAACAATATGTCTAAAGAAAAATAGTTACAACTTACACTTATTACAGCGTGTTTTTCTTATAGTAAAGTCACATCGGGCTATCTGCTCAGCCCACCGAGGTGAATCGAACCCCTGATTTTAGCGTTGTAATCTGAAGACATACCGCTGTACTAGCGGGGGTCACACTTGCTACAATCGTAAATGCGAAGGTATGTAAGTTTGGAAACAAAATTCCTTGAAAATCGTTTATGACCTGCATTCATGAGTGAAAGGAAAAGCATTTATACAAAACTCAAAACATGGCTACTCTTTGGAATGTCATCACAGTTAAACCTTTCAGATAACTCCTATTATTATTTTGAAATTTATTTTTAGTTATCAAAGCAGAATTACTTTTTTGAACTGAGAGTTTTCATTCGTATTACTTTTCCTTTTAATACCTTTTCACTACTTTGCATTCATTCTTTTTACCTGTTATCCCTTTGTAGCATATAATTCTACTGTGCATTTCTGTCTTCTGTTGTTATAGCATTTGTTCTGAACGTGTGCAGGTTTTACATAACACGTAATCGAGATAACTGTTTAGTTCACCTTATTTGATCTGCTTTTGTTCTTTTATTATTACTTAAGAAACAATATTTATTCTGCCTCTGTAATGTGTTGCTTTGATATTGCACGTTGTGCAAGGATGTAAACAGAAGTACTCTTCAATGGTACTTTTGATGATATCTTGAGATTGCCCCCCTCCAGTTGTACAGTGCTATGTATGTGGACTCACCCACTAAAATCCGGGTTTCGATGCCCGTGGTGGGCAGAGCACAGTTAGCTCATACTGTAGATTTTTGCTTAATCCTAAACAAACAAAGTCACCAGGCTTCAACCTCACCTATGTTTCTATGAGAATAATCAGCCATATGGATAGCCCTAGTCACTTAACGTAAGCATGCCATTTCATGTTAAGTAAGGAAAGTTAAATTACAATAGTCTTACACACAATCTCAAAAAGTAAAAAATTACAAGGAAGAGCCAGTAAAATTGTGTTATGACCACAGAATAAGGCATTGAAAAGTTTGCTATTTCTACTGAAGTGGATATTGCCCTTTACTTTAACATTAAAACACTTTTTATTTGTGGAAACAACATTTTTCGCATGAAAGATTAATAGCAATAAAGAAGTCATTCACCGAAAGGAAATCGTTGTTGGGTATAGAAGAAATTCTCTCTAGGAAATTAAAGTTTTGTCAGTGCTGAAAACTCCCATGGTTACTGTCTTATTATATTCGATGTCTCAGTAAGAAGAGCTACTGTACCCAGAATGGCTATTCATGATCTCCTCTAAGAACTGAACTCTATGTTAGGAAAACATAGAAAATTGAAGATCGTTATGGTAACGTAACATCTGATAAGTCTGGGTAGTGTCTGCATAGGACCCCCAGACATACATCAGATAGAGCAACTCGGTCTACCTCTGTCAGAGCCATCTGAAAATAGCAGAAAGAACTTGAATGTGGCTGATATTAGTGAATGAAGTTGTCAAGTTCACTTCATCATTTTGCTATTAAGTCCCTAAGAGAGCCTAAATTAAGAATACAGCAAAAGAAGATTTTAAGAGTATGCCGTAAATGTTATTTTAGTGTAGATGGTACAGCCATAAATTTCATCAACCAGTTGAGTGAGAAACAGTTGTTCCAGAGATTCATTCCAGTGGAAAACAGCAGTCCATTAGAGTAAATTCGTAGATGATTTAAACTGCTTGCATTATAAGGTTTCAGCATGTCATAAAAATATTCTCTTTAAAAGTTTTTTGGTAGAGATAAGCAAAGTAAATATGTTGCATCATTTGAATGTGAGAGATTTTTTTCAACCTTACTGAGGCAGTTTCTGTCATGACACGGAATGAAATGGTAGTTTTAAAATAAATATACATTATAAAAGAAATGTATCGTATCCATAAAGGGTAAGGTTAATAAGAGACTGAATTGAACGACAGTCACATTGATAGTGAAGTAATCTTGTTGTGATATAGGATTATTTCAAAATAGAGAGTGAACCAGTCAATGTGTTAGCTATCGCATTTATTTTGCATGAGTAAGCTGATTTGTTTAGATAAGTTAACGACATTCGCAACTTTGTTCTGCAGTAAGTTTACGGAAGTGTACAAATTTATTTGTAGAAAATTTAATGGAAAAAATAATTTATTACCTTTATGCGCACTGGACATTGACTAATTTTTACCACATAGTTTAAAAGAACTCAACAGTCAAAGGACTACACCCCCAGGATATGATGTTTATACAAAATATATGTGTGTTGTTTACAAAAAGAAGGCAATTATTTTGCTCAGCGAATATTCTTTATCAATTCTGCTTTCCGTGTTATGTCAAAATAAGTTTTAGGAAGAAAGTATAATCAAATTATTTGCTATTTCGTAACGAGATTATACAATAGCTTTCTGATATGTTTCTAATTTAATCTAGGAGCAAGTATACAAATTACAATGTATTCCATTATTTTCAATTGGTCAGAAGTTGTAACAATTCTGTGATTTCTACAACCTAAAGAACAGAATTTCATATGAGAACATTTTCTTACTTATGTCATTTTAAATACATACAGTATATATTAAATCAAAGGTCATTTTTCATTTATTTCTGTTGACATTTTCACAGTTTATTTATTATTTATTTTTATTTATAGATTCACTAAGACACAAACTCTTAGTTGTCATGTTCAAACAACCTTTATGAGCCTAACATACAGAGTACAGGTAGACATTTTAGTCATTGCTAACCTCAGTTCTGGGATCAGAATTTCTTGAATGGACATACTGGGGAGTTTATCAGTCAATTTTGATTGTGCAACTTCAGCTGATGAACTAATCTTCTACGGTGCACTTATTTGATTTTGACCTGATAGGTTGAAGAATCTAGGTTCTGACTGTTGTGCATTATTTACTTTAAAATACGGAAAATGAAACAATGATCCCTGGAACATTGTCTGTTTATTTAAATGTAATATCTCAGTTAGATTTTGATTTTGAATATTTAATTAAGATGTTTGAGAATAAGTATGTGTACTCTCGATTATGCATGTGTACTATGATATTCATTACAGAAATAAACAAGTAGTCATTATATGACGTTATGTGATTTATTTTTCATTAGTGAATTTATTTAACACCTTCGATAGCGTGACTTCACCTCAACGTATATAAAGTTTTATGGGTTCGTTCGGAAAGACCAACCACCATAATGGATCCTTATATTTTATAAGTTTTTATTAGTTTCATATGCTTGACACACTTCTTAGTTTAGAATAAAGAAATAGAGTTGTTTCGAAATGAATCTGTTTTCTCTCAAAATTTTGGGTGCGTGTTTTCTTATAGCAAAGCCATATAGAACTATCTGTTGAGTCCAGCGAAGAGAATCGACCCCCTGATTTTAGCACTGTAAAGCCATTGACTTACCACTGTACCAGCGGGGAAACTCAAAAATTTTGACGTGAGACAGGGGAGGTCACATCATTATGACTGTTCTTCAGTTTAATTATGACGTATCTCATTTATTTAAACTTTTGAAAGATTGTAAATGAGATCTCAAAATTCGTAATCAGCCGATGCAGGTATACTTGCTTGTCGCCTTGACAATACACAAATTCAGTAAGATCCCATGTTGTTTTTATTGCTATTAAAAGCACTGTCTCTTCAGTCTTAAAAATTGTGCATCTTTTACTGGTTATCATGGTATAATTACCAGAAAAGTTTACTTTACCCATTTTCTTATTGTTGCTGCAAATATTTAAATATTCGCATTCTATTATATTATTGTGCTCTCTGGAAACTTTTGGTTGAAAAAAATTCAAAATAAAAACATAGATTTGAATTTTAAAAAATAAAGACACCTGTATGGGAAAGTTTAATAAAACCCACAAAGGAATAAACTGTGAAATTAGGGGAAGATGGTAAACAAAGGGAGCTTCTTTTTCACAAGCTCAATCCATCGTCAACAGCAGAATCAGTGTTTGCAGGCGTTCTATCTACCTCACTTTTCCCCCTATTGACCTATTGCTAGATAAATATTTAAAGATGAGTTTGCTGCCAGTAAAAGACGTAAAAAACATTCGTAGAAAAGTTGAATCAAAAGGAAGCTGATTTGTGATATTTCTGTAAATGACAACATTTAACAATATAATATAAAATGTTGGATCATTCCGAAATCAGTTAGTAAAAGAAACAGAATACTACAGTTTACACCCTAATGGTAAATTCCTCACATAATGTTTTGGTTACTGATTAGCTGTCACTAAGTGTCAGATATTTGAAGGAAAATTTATTTATGTTTTGTCTGTTATTACTACCACTTCAGACATCGAGACTTGTACAACTTAATTAATACAGAACCAAAGAAACTTGCACTTTTACTTTAAAGAATTATCAACTATGTGCCTGTAATTGTGCACCAATTATGAGTGCCACAAAAATGGACTTCAAACCTTAACATACGATAAGGCTTCTAATTCAGTCTTAACCCACTACAACTCTTCCAGGTTTGTTTGGATTAGTTAAAACATTAGAAATTTTATCTTCAGACGGATGAATTTGTAAAAGAAAACGCTAAAAAAATGAGATACTGTTGGTAGTTTCCAGTAGGTGTCTGTGATTGGTTAGTAATAAATTCGAAAATTAACGAACAGCACACAATACATTTGCTCTAAAATAATATATTCAAAACAAGGCAAACGTGTATACAAAAATTATTAACATTGTAAGATGTCACAGTTATATTTAAAACTATAAATAATTTTCTTTCCTGTCAAAGTTCCACACAGGCTTATTCAACAACTTCAAAATCCACTTGACAAGACGAATTATTATTCTCTATTCTGTTTCTCACTATACAATCTAAAATAGATTTCCTTACGTTCACCCATGGGTTAGCACAGTTATATCCAGAACTTTATAATTGTATCCTTTTCATCAAAGTCTACACTGGTGGGTTCAGTTACTTTAGAATACCTTTTGATAAGACAAATTTTTCTTCTTATCTCTGTTATACTGTAAAACTCACATGAACACGTAGCTCGGTACAGCTACACTAACAATCACGTAGTCTAACGCCACTTTCACTAAAATAACTTTTTTATGATTTAACTTGGGCTTACTTGGTCGCATATATATATATTGTCCAACTGAGACCTAGAATAATCTTCTACAAGTATGTAACGCTATAATGTAACATTACTCACTTAAGGCAACGAGGAAAATACCGAAAATTCGAGAAATACGAATTACGTCAATTTATAATTGTTAACTACACACACAAGATGCGACTGTAGCCGAGTTAAATAACGAAATTTATCATAACCATTTTCTTATAAAATAATTACTTTTCACACTCCTGTTATGAAAATTAGATAATTGTTAAAAGTTATATCACTAAATGAACGAAGTAATAACTATATTTGTGTTTCCGACAGAAGCGAGTATTTCAATTCAATAAGATAGGTATGGAACACTAGTCCTGTGCTGAAATTAGAAATGTGTCTTCCGAGTTACATTTTCCTGAAACGTTTCTTGCTGAACAATTGTGTGGGCAGGTGCGTTGTTTTTTGTTTGTTGTTGTTTTTCTTCTGTTTTTAAAACTTTACTGCCCGCGAGCATGACACTTTTTATCAAGTTTTAAAACCAATTTACTGAAAATCCTGAATAAGTTTTAAGCTGTGTATTCTCAAGCAAAACAGTTTGCAAATTTGATAAATCTAAAAGTATTTGAATATTCTTAAAGTGAAATACAATGAATACTCTGGATGAAAAAAAATTGAAGTAGAAGTGTATCTCGAAATGGTTAAGTAAAAGTGATAATACCCACACCAGGATACATTTTTATTTCCAGTGTGTTTCTCGTCAAGAATGAAGCAAGAAGTGTTTGGCAGATGAAACTTTTCCAGATAAAAGTGCATCCGTTTGAGAAAGTAAAACACTTATGGAGTTGAATTGTACAGTTATGCTTAATAAAGCTGTTACTACGTTTGGAAACAAGATTATAACATATGAAAGCCTCTTGAAGGATGCCTCAGAGTTATATCCCATAAATATAATGGGCTTTGTTAGCCAGATATTGTGTTTTGGCTTAAAAGAATGGGCATTATTGCCGCCATGGATATTATTGATATCCAAGATCTGAGAAGTGATTCATTTGCTTTTGTTTTCAGTTATGATTCCAGAAAACAGTGGCGGCGCCAAGGGGGCTTTGGGCCAAAATGAGCCAAACCTCCCTCAGCGTCCCAATATTGTACCTACATATATTCATAAAATATGGAAAACACAATCGTCGTTGTTGCTTTACAATTAACATCAAAGAAACATAGATCTGTAGAACTCAACGTTTTCATTAAGGCAGAAGCATGTGTCATGTGTCCCGTAGCAACGTACTGAATGCACTGAAACTCATGTGCTGTATTGCCTTCCCTGCGGCCCGGCATGGCCAAGCGTGTTAAGGCGTGCGGCTCGTAATCCGAAGGTCGCGGGTTCGCATCCACGTCGCGCCAAACATTCTTGTCCTTTCAGCCTTGGGGCGTCATAATGTCACGGTCAATCCCACTATTCGTTGGTAAAAGAGTAGCCCAAGAGTTGGCGGTGGGTGGTGATAACTAGCTGCCTTCCCTCTAGTCTTACACTGCTAAATTAGGGACGGCTAGCACAGATAGCCCTCGTGTAGCTTTGTGCGAAATTCAAAATCAAGCCTTCCCTGTGTAATGCCATTCTATCTTGAGCTTTGACGAAGATTAGACAACCACTTTGATTTCAAGTTACAACAGATCATCAGGAATTTTACTCGATAAGCCAAAGGTTTCACAGGTATTTATCCATTAATTTCATTTATCTTTTATTGAAAAGTAAAACATAGCATGCATGGATAAGTGTATAGGTCAAAACTATGAAGCATTTAGCTGGTGTTGTGTCCTCTGTGAGATCATTTTGAATTGTGAATCAGCCATCCAAAATTGTACTGATGATTATGGCATACACTTAAAATTGTAACTTACAATCCGATTAATGTTATACTTATGATAACACAATAGCCTTACATGTTAACTGACCAAATCATATTTCTAAACAATTCGAGAATGAATTTTGAAATTTTCATTGGGCTATTTAGAAGAGCCTAATTTAATGTAATGTAGTAGTTATATTATTGTAACAGGTGCTTGTCACACTTGTAATTACAAGAACAATATCACAATAACAGTTTGATCTGTATGAATAATGTGAACTTATGAAGAAACCAGCCTTTCTGTGAAGGTCAATTGCAATTTAGACATTTTGTTTTAGTGCTACTATGACCATTCAATATCCAGGCCACGGGTTTGCTTTGTTCGATTGCGCGATTCCTGCCCCGAACGTCTTGGTATATGATCACCGAACCGATGACCATGGTGTACGCTCTGCGTACGGCTAACAATCGGCTCAGCCCGATCGAGATCCAGATGCCAGCTGCACGCCACCGCCCCCTTCCCCGCTCACTCCCATTAGCTGCCCACACTTTTACAACATGCCCTATGAAAGCTGTGTTTTTGTTCCCTAATTATCTCTACCCTCTAATTAAGTACTTGTGCTACGTGGTTAAAAATAAACACTTTCTCTAACAGTATTTCATGGATATGTTCTGGATTTTTATGTGCTATTAATATAATTTGGTGATTTCAATGCCGCAGAGCAGATGTTCGTAATGTTGAACTATGTTTAGTTGTTATTTGTTCCTTATTCATCAAATGACCCAATAGTATGCATATTATATCTTTTTCCTCAGATTTCGATGTTTAAAATGAATATCCTTTGTAAGCTTGTTTGTTTGTTTGTTTTTAAATTTCGCGAAAAGCTACTCCAGGGCTATCTCTGCTAGCCATCCTTAATTTAGCAGTGTAAGACTAGAGGGAAGACGTATAGTCATCACCACCCACCGCCAACTCTTGGGCTACTCTTTTACCAACGAATAGTGGGATTGACCGTGACATTATAACACCCCCACGGTTGGGAGGGCGAGCATGTTTGGTGCGACCGGGATTCGAACCCGCGACCATCAATTACGAGTCGGACGCCTTAACATGCTTGGCCATGCCAGGCTCCTTTGCAAGCCCTAATGCCAATATAAAGAAAGAAATTTCCATTCGTTTCATATAGTGGTACTAGCAGTTAGCCAGCTCGGGGGTCACTTTGACGTTTGCGCCCTATATATAAAAGGGAGTCATGTTTGTTTGCGCGGCTCTCGCTCTCTCTGGTACTCGGCCTCACACTGGAACACGCACTCAGTTTGGATTAATAAAAGGAAATCAAAATAAACAACTCATTTTCAAACAGGGACACCAACACACAAGATAAAAGTCAGACATTACCCACCGAAACATAAACCGGTCATTCTACACATATGGTTGATTATGCAACACTACCTGCTACCCAAGAAGAGGCAGCGAGCAGATGGTCCTACAAACACATGTTGTGCAAGTGAAGAGGACAGTGGTGATCGTGATGGTGAGAATTGGGACACGACTAGTGCGTGACCCCAGCCGCAAGAGGGCACCACTAACACCCAAGGTGAAAAACTACCATCAGTACCCAAGTACCTGGGCTAGCTTCTGAATAGTGGTCCTACCTATCCAGACTTGAAGAGATACCAGGCCACAGAATACAGCAGCCAGTCAAGGTCATTCAACAAGAATTGGCGTGATCAGCACTTGTGGTTGGAGTACTCTGTGACCCAAGATGCTGCATTCTGCTTCGCATGTCGTCTTTTCAGTCACACACACTTCAGTGAAACTGAGAAGTCCTTCACTCATGAAGGCTTCCAGAACTGGAAGAAGGCGACAACATCACTGAAGTCCCATGATAACTCTGCAGGACACAAGTTTGCCATGCAAGCTTGGGCAAAGTTTAAATCTCAGAAAACAAAGGGTGCAAGGATCCAATATGCTCTCGATGTGAGCCATGCTAAAACTTGGAGGAAAACTGACATTACAGAAGAGCCGTGATAGATGCACTGCTCTACACAGCCTGCCAGGATGAAGCCCAGAGAAGTCACAGGGAAGGTAGTCAGTCAGATAACAGGGGTAATTTCCTGAAACTTCTTGACATGATTTCCAGGTATGATGAAATCGTGAAGAAGAAGCTGAGTGGTCCTGCCAGTGCTAAGTACACGCACCATGATATCCAAAACGAACTGCTCGACATCATAGCTGGAATGATCAGGAAGAATATCAGCAAAGAGGTCATGGAAGCTGAGCATTTTGTTCTAATGGTGGATGAAACAAAGGATGTAAGCACACAAGAACAGCTGTTCATTGTGCTAAGGTACCTCCACCAACAGAGCCTTAACGAGGAGTTCCTGGACTTCACAGCTGCTGAGGGTCCAGATGCAGATTCATTGCAAAAGAAAATCATGGAGACTCTGGCTAAATATGGTATTGACCCTAATGCCTGTATTGGCCAGTGCTATGACAGAACTGTAGTTATGTCAGGGCACATCAGTGGTGTACAGGAGAGAGGTGTCTCAGGCTGTGTATGTCCACTGCTATGCAAATAGGCTCAACCTTGTGCTAGTTGATTGTGTGCACAACGTCCAGGCTGCAACAGAGTTCTTTGTGACAGTTCAGAAGCTGTACAAATTCCTCTCTACATTGGTTGTGCATGAAGAATTTCTGAAGATACAGAAGGAGCTTGAACCTGTGAACCAGCACATAGAGTTGAAGCGACTGTCAGACACAAGATGGGTCTGCCAACATGCTGCTTGTCTGGCTGTAAAAAACCCTCCCTGCCATTGTGACAACTCTAAAGCGTCTTGTGGAGGGGGACAATGTCCACAGAGCCACTGAATCAAAGAGTATGTGCATTCTCCTAGATCAGCAGTTCGTAACCAGCCTAGAGGCCATAGAAAAACTACTGCTGATGACATAACAGCTATCAGACCACCTCCAGTCACCTGACCTGCATCTAGTCTCTGCAGAGGACCTAGTACAATCTGTCATCTCTGGTCTCTCAGAAATGAAAACTGAAGCAGCATGGAAGGACTTGGAAGAGTCTCTTGAGGATATATGTTAGAAAGTGGGAATACGCAGAGATGGTAGACAGCGATCTGCCTCCAGATTCCTGGACGAATTCATAATCACATCTAGTACTGGCCAAAGAGATGAACCAACACCTTCTATGCCATCATAAACAGGACGCTCAACGAGCTGAATAGAAGATTCTCCTCTGATACCTGCAGTGTTCTGATGGGTGCAACTGTACCGAACCCCAAACACTCCACGTTTCTGGCCAAGCAAGCACTCTTAGAAATGGCAGCAAACTATGGTGTGGTAGAGGATGACCTCGCAGTGGAGGTCCACCAGTTGAGCCGACTAATTGCCAGGAAAAAAAGACAAAGGGCAGGAAGTATCCACACCATTGGAGCTTGCAACCATGCTGTAGCCATAAAAGGATGCTTCATGGATCTCCACAAACTTGTATGCATCGCTCTGACCCTGCCTGTCACTTCAGCTGTCTGTGAGAGAAATTTTTCATGTCTTAAACTTCTCAAGACATACTTGCAGAACAGCAGTGGTAACAACCAAACCAGCAACCTTGCTATCATATCACTAAACTCCAGGAGAGCAAAACAACTCGATATTGATACTCTTATAGACACATTTGCTGCCAATCACCAGAACAGGCGCATTGTTTTGAAGTAATATTGACTATAAACACAATAGGATGAAAGATAATTAGCCTCATAGTGACCTTACTTTTCCTCAGACTGTACTAACTCCAAACGGGATAATTCGTAAATTATGTCTTTGTTATATTTCTTCTGATTTGTAGTTTTACTCTTAATGGTTTATTAAACGTTCAATCTAAACTAATCTTGATTTTCTTTATTATTATGTATTATCTTGGGTGGAATTTAGGTGAGCTTCCTCTTTTACATACACGCATATTTTCATAAACAGATTATTTATAATTTGTAATAATGAATTATTAATCAGAGTATGATTAATGAGTTTTCAATGAAAACTGCATTGAAAACGCAGTTTAAAATAGCACACTTTCCTGAAATTTACCTTTGTATTTATATTATTATAATTTACCATCTACACTTCATATTGATAACATTTTAGGAAGCCCCTCCACAGTTTACCTCAGTCCCTCCCCCTCCCCCCAACGAAAATATCCTGTCGCCGCCACTGAAAAAAAACAATGATTGGAAAGTGCCAACTCCGGACAGGACAAAGACACCGATAAATATACTTGTTTAACATCAAAAGGTTTTGTTTGTTTTGGAATTTCGCACAAAGCTACTCGTGCCAGCCGTCCCTAATTTAGTAGTGTAAGACTAGAGGGAAGGCAGCTAGTTATCACCACCCACCGCCAACTCTTGGGCTACTCTTTTACCAACGAATAGTGGGATTGACTGTAACTTATACGCCCCCACGGCTGGTAGGGCGAGCATGTTTAGCGCGACGCGGGCGCCAACCCGTGACCCTCGGATTACGAGTCGCACGCCTTACGCGCTTGGCCATGCCAGGCCTACATCAAAAGGTAATATGTAAAATGCATATCATGTGTATACGGTGCTGAAAACTCATTTTATAAGTTACGAATTTTTAACTTGTCTTTAAAAATGTATTTTAACACTATCATGCACTTTGTTGGGGAATAGCTGTCTTCATAGTCCTATGCTTCTGAAAATTCAATAAAGATCGAGATCACAGGTCGCCCCACATTTATCACAGGAAACGAAATGCGTTTTTTAAGTTAGATGTATATTACAAATCTAATGCATGAATATCTCAAACTTGAAGAACTAGCAGTCATAAACCTGAAGCCAATAAACGACGACACCTGAGTGTGACAGTTTTTTTGAAAACGTCGTGCATTTATTACAGTGATTTTCATCACCAAGTCAAGCCGTTTCTAAACTTTATTTTCTGAAAAGTGTGCTCTTCGTTATCATATTTAAACCTCAAGACAGGGGGCAATAGAAAAAGTTCGTAAAATATTTTAATGTCATAATCACAACAAAAAAGTCACGATATTTTAGGAATACACCATTTTTGGGGTATTTTTATAACACACACACCATTATATATTTCAATCACTTAACTGAAATGTTCTTGCATTGAAGCTGTAATAACTGTTTAGTTCAAAATATTAATCAATAATGCCATGAATCAGCCATGTAAAATCCATGTGCACTGAGCTTTATTGTATAAATTAAACTTAGTAATTGGTATTAAAGGGGTTATTATAGTTTGTAATATGTAAGAGCTATTAAGCAACATTGTTGAAAGTTGTTTATAGTTAACACCTAAACTGGACATTGATATTTGTATTTATGGCAATGCTACTTGGCTATCTGCCACCATTCATGATTTCAGACTACTAATCAGAGGGAAAGTAGCCCCCCATGTCCCATGCTATGGTATTTCTTTGATAATATACTCACAAATTAGTGTGTAAGTATTTCAAAATATTGAACAAAGTTAAACTTGGTTAAACAACTACAAAATCAATAGCTCTCCCACAGAGCCAACCCATGCCTGAGCATTAGTAACTACTTTTATCACACATATTACCATCATTGTTCAAAAACATCCAGTATTCTAAATGTGTTAGTTCAAATGATAACGTTAAAGTAAAAAAAACAGAAAAAGAAAATATGGTTCCAAAATGTAAAATAAAAGTTATCTCAGATGTTTAATCTGAACAAAAATTGATGGCAAATGCCAGAAAGTACACCAATTCCAGATAAGCCACAAGATTTTAAATGAAAACGTCTCTGAAAACAAAGATCAATAAGTGGTTTGAGCAAGATAACCCTTCTTGCCATAAAGCATGTTAATAAAACAAGATCTGGTTTCAAAATACATAATAACCTGCTAAATTTCTTAAAAGTGGCCAATTCCTAGAATCAAAATCTTAACACCTTTTTTGACTCTTTTCTGAAACTGTTTCTAATCACTGTCAACAAACCAGTTCTGAGAAAGAAAAAAAAACAATTATACAAAACATCTGAAAGAACCTAGATTTCCATTAGATAATGACAAATAAAATAACAGCAGTTACACAGGCCAAGAGTCATATCACTCCATATTAAGACAGTGATTACAAAGATTTTTTCTTGTAACATTTTATATTTTTGGTTGGTTACTGAATATTTACAAAATCATAATACAAACCCTCAACTTCACTATCTGCAGCACTTAACTGTTTGTCACTCTTGTCTAATTTCAATAAGTAAAATAACTGAATGCAAATACAATCATAAGTGCTTTATTTGGGCTGTCATAGAAAGAAGCACTGTGTAGCAAAGAACATATTCAATTCTTATTTTCAAGTATATGCTCTTGTATTGGTTTAAACAACTACTTCAGACAGTTTCTGTTACAGCTCTTTCTAAAAGTGTAATAACATTATGAATTTGCTGTTGATACTGATGAAGTTGAGTTCACTTGTCCAAAACACATCCTTTTTTTTCATGTGACTTCTCAATTTTTTAATCCTACTTGTTTTTAACATTGTGAACTGACAACAAGTTTTTTTTAACAATACTTGTCTTTAACTGTTGGTTAGGTTTTTGTGGCATGATTACTACTTTCACTAATTCAACTATGCAGAACTCAGTATTTTTGTTTGTTTGTAACAATCCAGTATATTAATAATACTATCAAGGCATAATATTTGGGAGTAGTATTTATTTTTTTAAAGTGAAACTTCGATTATTTTCCTAAGTGCAATAAAATTTCCAGGTATTCTGCAATTTGTATTTTTCTGCACCTGTATTCTGAAAGAATATTACTTTGAACTGGACATATTTTAATTTCAAGAAATATTTTTCTAAACTTAAGTACCTATTATTCAGAAATTCATATTTATAGAAATGGAAGGAACAAAAAGAACAATTCACATAAAATAAATTTTATTTTTAATTTATATGTATATAATAATAACAATTGTCAGTGTTCACACAGTCCAATTGCTCATATGATGGAAGAAAATGGTTTAGTACAAATAAGAAAAACTTTTTCCTACCTGTTTACTTTAATTGCATGAGGCAACATTAGCAGATTCATAAAAAACCCTATTTCTATGAACTATTAATTCTATGGCCAATTCACAACGTATTTTAAGTTTTAACAGAAACTTAAAACATTTACAAAAACAGCATAACAAACTCTCTAGATGAAACACAAATTTATTGTTGATTTAATTTGTAATTATTTAAATAATAATTTAGAACAATGAAAAAATATAAACTAAGGATGCAGAACTACTTATGGCATGCAATATTCTTATCTTTAACTTATCCCAGTCTGTTTTTAAATGTTTTTACATAAATTTCATTGACAAAATCAAAATCCATATTCACATTATACTGAAGTACCTTTTACCACCCACAACCACAGTTTCATCTCTTGTCAAAAATATGACAGTTGTTTGCTATAAAATCATACTTGAGTTATCTAACATTTCTTAATATAAACAATAACAATCACACATACAACAGGGTTTAGACAACTCATCATAATGGATACACTGTCTATGACAATGAAATGAAATTTGGCAAAGGTAAAATGATGTATTCATGAGCATAATGTAAATGCACGATCTTCCATCTGGAAATCTGTCTGATATACATACACCACATAACTATCTTTCTTTGTAAAAAAAAAATATATATATATATACAGTAGCCATTGCAACATATATATATATATATCTACACAAATTTTATTTCCACATAAATATAAAATGATAATTTGGCTGACAGTTTATAGCTTTCATAAGAGTTTAAATTTCAGTTAGATGTCTTATGATGATGTATTAAATAAGGTACAAAATAGTGCAGAAACATAATTTAGGGCTCATTAATTATTGTTGATTTTGTAGATAAATTTACAATACAATTATTACCCATAAAGACTTTAACAAGGAATAAAATAATAATATTAATCTTCATGACACTTTGATATATCAAATGGAATGGAGAATTGTCTAGTTCAGTGTTTATCAAACTTGGGTATGTTAAGATATTTCAGAGTCCACAAGTCATGTTTGAAATTTTGTATAAAATATTTTTAAAAATATGATTTATAGACAAAAAAATATTTTCATAAAATTAATGTCATATAAATTAAAATATTTAATTTTAAAATACACCTTTTCAAGTACACAAAATCCTTTTATTTTTTTCAAAACAAAATTCAAAATTTTCAGGTCCACAAAAAAAAAGTAATTAAAAAGAGTTCTTGAGTTACTAACGTTTGAAAACCACTGATCTAGTTTACATATATAACATCTTACAAAGTTATCATTACAAATGGTACCACTGTGGTACACTGTTTATAAACATGTATGATTCAATACTTGTAAGACTGCTGAAAAAAACATGACAGAAATTACCTATATGCACCTTTATAATTGCTCTTCCAAATTAATGAATGTAGGGCAATACACTGATAAACTAGCCAATTGGGTATTTTGTTACATGAATAGACCTCCAGTTACCTCTATAACTTCACCTGTTATGTACTTGCTTTTGCTAGATGCTAAAAACAGACAAGCTTCTGCTACATCTTCAGATTTACCACATCTTGCCAATGGTGTTAACTTCTTGAAATGACTCATTACTTTTTCTGGAATAGTCACACCTACAGGAGTATCAATAAAACCCGGCATTATAGCATTACACCGAATTCCATGCCTTGCCATCTCTTTGGCAACACTCTTGGTTAATCCAACAACACCAGCTTTAGATGCTGCATAATTACACTGGCCAATGTTTCCAACTTTCCCAATGATGCTGGAAATGTTAACTATTGAACCATTTTTTATTTTTTCTGAAATCATTAGTCGACATGCAGCTTGTGTGACAAGAAAAGTGCCCTTCAGATTGACATTTAACACATCATCGAACATTTCTTCAGTCATTTCGTCCATCAATCCATCATGTGCAATCCCTGCACTATTTACAACAATGTCAGGTACCTGGGATAGCCTCTGATTAATAGATGTAAATAGGTTTGTCACACTATGAGACTGACTTACATCTACTACCTCCATGATATATAGATTTTCTTCATCTGAAATTTAAAAAGTAGATATATTACTTGTTGTTCTTTGTATTTTTTTAATAACCAAAACACATAATACATAAATGTTAGTCTTACCTGATATTATTACATTCGCAACTCACGATTTCGTGAACTAGCGCTTCAACGTATAAACTGTAATATGCAGTCTTGTCGAACATAATTTTTTAACACATTTCTAAACTATGGGCATTATTATGGTTACTAACCTTGGGGTAGAGATTGTAAGGTCAATTTTGCTGCATTTTCATTTTTGTCTGCTATAACTATTTTTGCTCCCTCACAAGCTAAAGCCTGGCACACCGCTTTGCCTATCCCGCTACCACCACCAGTCACAAGGGCGAGATGGCCACTGAGCAACTTAGCCGAAGACATATCCACCTGATAAAAAATAAAAATTATATTTTTCATAGCAAGAAATGAATATGTTGAAAATAAAACAAAAATTTAGTTTAAATTTTGATATGTAAAACTCATATTTGTTTCCAAACACCCACTTTTAAAGAAAACTCTGTTACTTTTCCTATTGTAATATTCGTAGACGTATATTAAACTTATAAAACTACCGCTAATCTCAGGATTCGAGTTTCGATCTCTCACCACTCTTGGACCCGCGTGAACGTGTAATCTAATCTTGCATCTTACACTAAACGCCCTCTATAGATGAAATATTTCTCAAAGTTTATTCTTATTGAAATAAAGTATAACACAATATTCATGTAAATATTAAATCTGATTTTACTTTTGGAACGAAGCAAGGCAGTATTCTACCAAATAAATTCCAAAAATACTAACAAGTGGTGGGATTTTACATAGGTGAAACAAGAAGAAAACACAGTGCCCCATAAATCATTATATTCGAGCACTTTCTCACATTTTGCAAAATAAATTTAACTCTGGTCACAATTTGGAAAAACGATAATAAAGAACAGCTTGACACGTGTATTTTGTACGACTTTTACGGCAGACACACTACGTCAAGTAATTAAAATCGTGTCAGATTGGTTTTAGGCTTGGGAACATCTCAAGTTACAAAACAGATTTTAAATTATAGTAGCCGAAAATAATATAAAATTAATACGATAGAAATAAACGTCGTTATAACGCCAAAATGTTATATTTATTGAACTAAACAATAAGTGTTTCGCTTGCAGTTTCGTCAGGAGCGTTTCACTGAAACACAAACCATAATTGATAGCACAAAGATTCAGTTGGTTTAAATAACGATAATTAAATTGTATGCTTTCTCCTGCTTTTTTAGACTTTTTTGATGTATTTTTAATAACAAAGACTTAAAATGGAGGCTTCTACTCCACTGCATTTCACAATTTTTTGTTTGAAATTTTGTAACCTTTTTCATCAAAGACAATATGACAATGTGTTACCACCTTAGAAAGTCTCTTCTGAACCAGTTCAAGTAAATCACCTCTTTATGAACATATGAACGCCATACTTGGACAGAATATTCTAGGTGAGAGTTTGTAATTAATTTATGGAACATAAGTATCACATTAAATTCCTAATTTCAAATAATTATCCTAATTAAAACCTGATTTGAAGAGCTTTCGCAACTTTAACGTATTGTTTGCTAACACCAAGAGATTTATGGACAATCACTGTAAGAATTTTTTCTTCATTAACAGATGCAATTAGAGTCACATAGATTTATTTGTTTGTCTTTTGAATTTTGCACAAAGCTACTCGAAAGCTATCTGTGCTAGCCGTCCCTAATTTAGCAGTGTAAGACTAGAGGGAAGGCAGCTAGTTATCACCACCCACCGCTAACTCTTGGGCTACTCTTTTACCAACGAAAAGTGGGATTGACCGTAACATTATAACGCCCCCACGGCTGGGAGGCGAATATGTTTGGCGCGACGGGAATGCGAACCCGCGACCCTCAGATTACGAGCGCATGCCTTAACGCGCTCGGCTATGCCGGGCCATGTTAATCAGAAACAATGATTTGTTACTTTCGAAATGTATGCGAGTCTAATAACATATCACTTGTAGCAACTAGTTTTCTTTTGGCTTAAGACAAAAAAAGCAATTAATCTTCAAAGTTTATAGTAAGTACACAAAGGTTAAAATAGTTTATTTTCTTTGTTCTCACAGGATCTTATAATTTAATTATAAATCTCCTGCATGTAGAGTTGCAAGTACACTAATATTTCGTTAGCATGTAACATGTCAAAGAAATGTGTAAATGAATATCCCTACAGTTTGGTCTTGCCTAATGAATGCAATTCCAGAAAATAATGTGTGTGTGAAGATCACTAACAAAATGTATGTTCACAGTTTTATTTTAATAATGCTAGTCTGTAACTTGGAAGTACTTCATTATCTCGTTAGTTTTAAAACACGTTATCCATTATTCAAGTCACAGTTATGATTGCCATATACAGGGTGTCCCAGAAGTCGCGCACCATACGTACATATAATAATGATTTGTTTTTTATGTTCCAGATATGGGTGAAAAACTAACAATACAAGAAAGAGTTACATTGGTGTTTATGTTTGAAAAAAATGGTACTACATACCGCTCTGTAGCTGAAGAATTCAACCTTACTCATCCTGAGCGAGAAAAGCCATTGAGCCATACTACTGTCTGTCGTTTAATTAAACGTTTCCAAGAAACTGGCTCAGTTGCTGACCGTGAGAGATGTGGACGACGAAGAAGTGCAACCGATGAAGAAACATCAACTATGGTTTTGGCGAATCTTTCTAGAAGCCCCGTGAAATCAATAACGAAAATAAGGAAAATTTATATGGTGCGCGACTTCTGGGACACCTTGTATATATATACACAGAGTGGTCGCGAGAATAGCGGAAAATTTGTCAAACAGCTATTTATTTTTACAAAGAATAACTTTTACAAAGTTTTTTAAAGGCATATGTTATATTACACTCATAGATGCTCAAAATTATTAAAATCATGCATTTTATTCATGATGTAAAGAAATCAAAATAGAAATGAGTAAGCACGCATTTTATTCATGATCTCATCTGACCCTCAAATTTTCCACTTTTCTAGCGACCACCCTGTATATAAACAAGACAGTTGAAAGTTCAATTGGAGATCCTCGTGCATCGAGCTTTGCTCCAATGAAAAATCATCCCTACGAAACCTATTCTCATAATGTTATTATTCTCTGATATTCTGTTTAGGTGAAAAAAAAGTAATTTTCCAAATCTCATTATTTTTCCATTATTACTTAAATGTTGAACACTACTCAAAATTGAATTTCACAAACACTGAGTAAACCAAATAAGTTTTATTATTTTTTTAGTAGTTGTTAATAGTTTAAATCTTCAAATACTTGAGATGTTCTGGCTCTGATATTCAAATTATAAACTTATTCATGGTCATAGTCTAGTATCAAACCTTTACCCACAGTCATGTATTCTACTTTGTTTAATAAAATACACGTGAATGTAAATCTTCATCCACATGTATTAAAAGCTGTATATAATTTTACAACAATCGAGTAGTGACTTTTACATTTTAACTGGAACTGCAACACTTATTTTTCTTAGGTAGAGCTTAATTAGTTTAAGTTTTGAGTATAAAAAAGAAATTATCAAATAATATTTTTAATCGTATATTTCAGTCAAGTTGAGCTTAAAAATGCATATTAAATGATATCAAAGGTGATTAAACATAACTTCACTATCTCACTTTCAAAACAAAAAAGTCACAAATTACTATACAATTCTGTGTGCAGGTGTATGAAGACCAGCAGTTTTAGTGAACTCCAAGTATGTTCAAAACCTTTATACATATCAATATTGTATGTGGGTTAATTTATATGTATGGAAGGCTGTGTGTTAATTCAGTGAAAGAGCTATAAATAGGCTATTTATATATCCTTACATTGCAGTGTGAAAAGGAAATTGATCTTTGTGTCATAGTAAAAAGTTACAGGTATGAACTTAATCATTTTAAAATTTAGAAACAATGAAAATGATTGACATTGATTTTTATATTTATTAACTTGTAAAAATTAAATACAGAACATATTTATGGAAATTCAGTTATTCAAATATTATGAGTATGTTATGATTGTAGAATTCTTTATACTATCAGCCTCTTTCCTAGAACTGTTTGCCACATTTTTCTGATAAGTTCACAAAGTCCTATTCAATGCAAGACAAAATTCAGCAATTTCATTTTCATCCAACATGGCTGCTTGGTATAGGAAGATAAAAGAGAAAAAAGAAGGAAAACATTATTTCATCATTATTTCAGAGGGTACAGTTAATTATGATCTTGGGCTAATTGTTATCCACACTTCATCTTCAGGTCTTGTAATTACTCGTTGAAGAGGATTCACAACTTGACCATCTACCAGATGGAGTTCAAACTTAGTACAGATCACAGAAATATATAATGCAAGCTGCACATACACCAGGTCACAGCCAGGACACTTTCGTTTTCCTGAAAAACCAAATGGTTGAAATGCTAATTTGGATCTTGAGTTTGTGCCATCTTCATCAAATCTATCAGGGTTGAACCTTAAAATGAAAGAACTTAGTTAACAATAAATTATAAATAAACTTCACTCATTTTTTAATAGTGGAAGTTTCTCTTTAGTAACAACAAGCAAGAGTAAAGATTTTGCTGCGACTGTAAGTGTAATTAATACTTTCCATTTATTCTTGCTGTCACCAACCAGGCTAAAACATATTTAAACAGATATAACAGATTCCAATACTGAGTGATCTGTTGGAAAAACTAAAGCTTCTTGTTTAATTACACTGGTCAACAAATTTTTTCGAAATCTCAGTTGCATAAGATTTTTTTACTCATTCTTACCCTTTGTGACCTGCTAAATTCAAATATAAAAATGGTTCAGCTCTACATGCTCTAGTTTTAATTCAAGTTTAAGTTTTTCATTCTAGCCATTTGTGGTCAAATTAACACGTTTCCTGCGATGCCTATATTGGCAAACCGGCAACTGCTGCATGAGCTATGATAACGTGAGGTTGTTGTTACACTGTCTCTAGCCTCTGGCAATCCTTCTTATGAGACCCCACAGTCATTAACTCCTCAACAGTTTAGCCAGCCAGAGTTGAATGACCTTGTGCGTGATTTGGGTCTCTCCAAAAATGCAACTGAAGTGTTAGCTTCCAGGATGCAAGAAAAGTGTCATACTTCCGAAATTGGGAGCAGGCTTTTGTGCCATTTTTTACAGAGGAGAATATGTTTGTTTATTGTCATAATATCTCAGGTCTTCTCCAGGAATTAGGGATGCCAGTATACCATCCAAATGACTGGCGATTATTTCTAAATTGTTCTAAGCAAAGTTGAAGTACGTTCTACTTCATAATGGCAATGTCTATGTAGCTGTTCCAATTGGACACTGTGTATTTACGAGAGGAATATAATGACATTAAGACTGCGATTGACCGATTAAAATACCACGAGCACAACTGGATAATTTGTGTGGACCTCAAAATGGTTAATTTCCTCCTAGGTCAACAAAGAGGATTTTCAAAGTATCCCCGCTATCTTTGCATGTGGGACAGCCGAGCTCGAGAAAAGCACTGGAACCAGAAGGAGTGGCCCATACGCGAGACTCTGAAGGCAAGTATGCCAAATATTGTCAATAATCCAATTGTCAGTCGAGAAAAGATCATATTTCCTCCTCTCCATATCAAGCTGGGCTTGATGAAACAGTTTATGAAGGCGTTGAATACTGATGGTGAATGCTTCCAACACATTTTCTGTGCTCCCTGGTTTGTCCTTCGAGAAGATCAAGGCAGGTGTTTTTGATGGATCACAGATTCGTGCACTTGTGCATGATCAAGAATTTACCAGAAAGATGAACAACAAAAAAAGGACTGCATGGCTTTCATTTGTGGCGGTGATGGCAAACTTTCTCGGTAATAAAAAAGCTGACGACTATGAAACCCTTGAAGCGAATATGTTGTCAGCTTTTTGCAATCTTGGATGTAACATGAGTGTCAAACTCCATTACCTGTAGTCATCTTGCTAGATTCCCTGAGAACACAGGAGGTGTAAGTGACAAGCAAGGCAAGCGGTTCCATAAGGACCTCAAAACCATGGAAGAGCATTACAAAGGGAGATGGGACAAACATATGATGGCAGATTACTGCTGGAGCATTAAACGAGAATGCCCTGAGACAGTCCACAAATGCAAGAGCTACATGTGAAAATTCATGCCTGAGTAGACTGCAATTGAGCTTTGCCTCCTCATAGTAGCAAATGCCTTATCTGCTAATCAGTTTTATATAAATAAATTGAATTATAACTTGATATAAAATAGAATTTATATAAATAACTTGAATACATTTATACTATCTTGCATTTTCTCTTTTATTACCCAGCTATATTAAAGAGTTTTATAACATATTTTTCATGATAGACTACGACGTCAATGTGATGATGACGAAATTTTGAGATTTTCAAATACCTTGATCGCAAAAAAAAAGCAGAGCACTGAGGAAAAAACTAACTTCAGATCCGAAATCAGGGCAAGAAATTAAGTAATACCAAGTGTTTGATATAAATGCAACAAAAACTTTGTTGACCTGTGTTATTGATCATTTTCAACAATATATTCTCACTAATATATAAAGGGATCTTATTTCTCTAAATTGTAAATCTGTTGCAAGATTAATTATTAACTTGTTTTGTTTGATATAATGTAAACTATTAGACCAAGTATCAATCTACTAATAATACAATATTTAACTCTACTAAATAAACTGTGTTTCCAAGTGAACTGAATATTCAAATCAGACCACACATATATATGAAATCAAAATGGTGGTATTTAGGTGATCAAACCAATTGCCCATCCTGGTATCATGATACTTAATATATTATTTTCACAATTTGTTATTTGTTAAAATTAATACTTTTCAAAAACTTTATTTCATACACCCAAATAATGTAACTACTTTCCAATGAATATTTTCAGAGCTAACTATAATTTTTTTCATATTATCATATGGCTAAAATGTTGAGATCAACAAACTATGATATGTAATAATTATACATAAAATTATGCTGAAAACTATAACAGGTGAAAACATTTCAGAGACATTTTGTAACTGGAAATTGTTATCAGACCATCAATGATGTACTTATGTAAATATAATTTCTAAGTGAGATAAAACACTCCTACTTGAACCAATTCTTCATTACTTAAAATACACCACACATAGAATATATAACACAGAAAACGTTGCTGCTTTACCTGAAGTTGACATTTAAATTCAAAGTTACAATTACTTACATTTTAGGAAGACTCCAATAATTTTCACTGTGCAACACCACACCTAAGGCTTGGATCACTGGAGTCTAGGTAGAGAAAAATTCATTTTAAAGTTAAGTGACTCAAAGAAAAGTTACCAATTTGTATGAAATTTTACAGACAGAAAACAATGATTTAATAATGAAACACTTTCTCTCTGATGGGTGAACAATAAAATTTTCTTAAAGCATATGCATAATCAGCAACTATTCATTATAATTGTAATTTCAATGTAAACTAAGAATGTGTTGCAAAATACAGTTTACACTAATAAATTAAATAATGCATAGAATGCTAAAAAGATTTACATAAATACATACAGCATATAAAGTAAGAAAAAACTAAATTCGTACTCCTGGTAATTATAACAGATTACAAGGTTTAAAGGCATTTTGTTTCTAATTTTATTATCAAAACTTGTCCATCTCCCCAAAATATACTACAAATTTGAAAGACAACATATGAAGACCATATCATAAAGAATGAAACAATGTATTATAGATTACTGTGAGTTAACTGATACTTAAGAAATCCCATTTAATTCCTGTCTACAAAATTGTGATTCTGCAAATATAAAAGCAGACATTCAATACTTTCTTTTTATCTATCCTTCAATCTTTTCAATTTTCTCCTCTTTGTTGAAAACAATACCAGACTTTTTTACATTGAATATAAATTTATTGGAATTATTTATTTATTGTTTTTGTTCTTTGAATTTTGCACAAAGCTACATGAAGGCTATCTGCACTAGTCATCCCTAATTTTGCAGTGTAAGACTGGAAGAGGGCAGCTAGTCTTTGCCATCTACTGCCAACTCTTGGGCTTCTTTTGTACTAACTAAAAGTGAGAATAACCATCACCATATAATTCCTCCAAGGCTGAAAGGACGAGCATGTTTGGTGTAACAGGGATTCGAACCTGCAACCCTCAGGTTACGAGTCAAGTGCCTTAACAACCTGGCCATGCCAGGCCTAGGAATTATTTCTTAAAAAACTTGTTCACATGTAAATAAAGTTTTGTATTTTCTTCAGATAAATAAAATTCATAGAGCATAATTAGTAATATTGTGTTTAACTTTATATTTGAAAAAAAGCACATCCAAGTACATATTCTATTAAAGATGTAAATACAATGTGTAAAGATTTACAATTAATATCTCATACAAAAGTTACTCAATTATCAGTTCTATCAAGAAGGCTTCAACATCTTAAAACTTATGCTTGAAGTTATGTGGGAGATGGACAATATACACTGTAGATAAATAATAACA
This sequence comes from Carcinoscorpius rotundicauda, assembly GCA_011833715.1. Classification (NCBI taxonomy): domain Eukaryota; kingdom Metazoa; phylum Arthropoda; class Merostomata; order Xiphosura; family Limulidae; genus Carcinoscorpius; species Carcinoscorpius rotundicauda. The sequence continues at coordinate 37,132,495 of CM022395.1, read as the reverse complement.
TCTAAATTTAACATTTTCATTTTCCAATAATGTATTTCAGATAGTAACTGACCTCTACACTGACCAGATAGCTAATAATGCAACTGCAAAAAACAACAACAAAGTGCATGTTACAAGTTTTTGAATGAAACTCCATCTTGAAATGTAATAATGTACACTGATTCAATATTTGATTCAAGCAAAATTAGACTATATACCGAAATCATGCATTTTGTACATATCAAAATCTCATTTCGGATGAGATAAAAGAGACACCAAAAATTGTAAGGAAGGTGGAATAATTCTAAGAAGAGGTATATATCTGAAATGCATCTTCTCTTAAAAAAAATGTTAACTTTAGAAATGCTACTTACCTCTCCACAGAACAGATAGCTAGAATCCCATGCTAAGAAGATGGACGAGGGACAAATGAAGATAAAGATATTTAAAATGAGTGAGCTTCTTCCCAATAACATAGAGAAATGAACTGAAAACTCATGGAGCATGCCACCCACTAGCAAGAAGGAAGCCAGTGGGAGTATCATCTGATAGGAGACCACAACCATCCAAAGTAGGAAATAATCATTATCCAATATAACTGGTAGTGCAGAAAAGTACAGTGAAAATAATCTTCTGCATGGGTCCAAAGTGTTGCAAGGTTAGCAGAATGTAAAGGCTGCTCAACCAGTCTGTATGTTCCAGGGGTCAAAAAGTGTGTATGTGTAGTGTTGCTAGGGCAATAAGTTAACAAATAAAGCATGTGAGAAATACTTAAATGAAATATCTATAAAAATATTTTATAGTTTTCCAAAATCTGTAGTGCATACTGGAGGGATTTACAAATGTTTTCCAATATTTTTTTTTAAAGAGTGACCTTTACACCCCAAATAGTAATGTATATACATTTTAATATCAGCCAAAGTTTTGCCATTGATTTCATATAGCAGTATAAAATCAGTTCTTATACTACTAGATGAAACTGCAGTGGTGAAATGTTAGCTGATTTTAATTTTTTTTTTTTTATTAACTGGATTGTAAAATTTTCTTTTAACAACTTCACTGCCAACCTATCAAAATAAGCAGGTGCAGGGATAAATCATCCCAAGCCTACATCTAAAGGAGAATGCAATAGTCATTCAGGTTTTGAGGATCATCAGGAATGACTCAGTTCTTGGTGTAAGGGGTGACACCTGTACTTCATTTCCAGATAAATAACACTGACCTATTTCCAGTCAAGGGATAGGTCCACTTGGTCTTAAATCAACTTGATGATATAACTTCCCAACTGGTTTGTTACTGGGGAAACAAAGGTTCTTCAACTCAATTAGAGGAAAACTGGAAAAAGGAAGTTGCTTGTGGGAAATTACCAAAAAGACACATTTACTGAACAGGAGTTATCTGTCACCTGCACAAAATCTTAAAACTGAGAGACTGTGCAACAGATTACCATACACAAAGACAGCAGGAACTGGCCAGGCATGTGGGAAAAGAGAAGTAATCCCTGTTACATACACCAGTCAAATGGTTGGTTACATTACCTCCAGTATGCACATGCACACTGCCCTCCAGAATATCACAATCAAAGTGTTGGCTAAAGATAATATAAGTGTAAAATGGCAAACTGTATGGAAGATGACATCATAAGGATGAAAAAGTCATTTTCCATGGAGGAATAGATAAGCTGAACGAGTTGTTTAACCCAAACTGTTAATGCAGAAAGAGACAAGTCCTAAGAAAAAAGAGAAATCCTATGAAAAATATATATATAAGCAGGACAAAGGGTCACATTCTAAATAACTGTAATAAGAAGGAGAAAAGAAAAAAATTGGAGAAACAATCCCTCGCTCAAGCAAATCAAGTTTTTTGGGAAAGAAAAGTGGTCTGGTAATAAAATAAATCTGTACCTGTGGAGGTGTTTAATGTAAAAAATCACAGGGATGTCTCCTTCTAGTGAGAATAAAAAGAAAATACATCTTAAGTGAAGAACTGTATGTACGAGAGGGAAGGGGGCATAGGTTCAACATGTGACTGAATACTGGAGTGTCAAGGAAAAGAATTATTTTTTGGCATGCATAAAATGCTAAAAGTGTTATGTGCAAGGAGGATATGATGCCCTCCCATTGGTTAAGAGGCAGAGTCTGATGCTGACTGCATGGCAGACTGATGCAGTATGTTATCATGTGCAGGGATAGAAATATCACTGAAAGGCTTGGCAAGTGTGATAAAACTTTGTTGCAATGACATTAAGTATTAAGTGTTTGTTCTGTTGAGAAGTGAGTAATACTTCTGAAATAAGGCTTAAACTAATTTCTTGATGCTAAAATGTGCACTTGCACCCTAAAACATATATTCAGTTTTTACTAATTTTAAATCCATCACAGTGCATGTATGTACCCATTTACATACACAATCACTTAAAGCAAATGAAAAGGGAAATATGGTTTGGAACAAAATGACACAATTTTTTATTTATGATTATTTTCTTTTTATAATTTACATTACTTCAAAGAAGTCCCATGTGCTAAGACTACCTAATGATAACACTATGTAACATAAATTTTGTTCTAGAATAGCATGTGTTATTTCTTAATTTCTTGTGTTGTAAAAGTACAAAATGTGGCCATTATTCCATTCAAACTTTGCTTTTATGACCTTGATAATGAAATTTAGAAATTAACCTTTTTTCTATGTAAAAACGAGCAAATATGCACATTTTCATTTACAAAAGGTCTGAATAAAACAACATAGGATTCAAGATTTACATTATTTATAAAGATAAACAGAAATGTTTAGAATTGAGTAGTTTTTCGAGATTTGCGACTGTAATGTAAATCGCTTTCATGTATCAGCCCTCAAATATAGTCTCCCATCACGTTTTCGTTATACGCTCCCAGATTACTGAAGCAAAATCTGAAGAGAAAAATAGGTCTTTTCCGTTTACTTTAGGCACAAGCAATTGGGAAATAATGCTTTCTGCCCAGGGACAAGAAAAAATAAAAATTTTGTGACATAGTGTATTTGTTCAAACATGGTTTAAATAAAATGAAGCCTAGAAAGTACTGAAAATAGACCAACAGTGATCAACTAGGAGGCAAAATTTCTTTTCAGCTTGCTCCTCATCATAGTTTATAATTAACAAAGATCAAAATACTTTAGTTTCCACATTAGAGTCACCATTTATTAAGTCACCAAAAATTACATAAACTAATTTATAAATCTACTATTTGACATATCTTTATTTGATCAAAATTGTGTAAACAGGCAGTTCCTTTAATCAACCTAAAAAGAACATTTAGTTAAGTTACTCTGACAGAGAAAGGATTAATAAAAGTTGTTAAAAACTATTGTGTTTTAAAGTTTTGGTCCTTACTAATTTTCCCATTATGTTCTTGGTTATTACATTTTTCTAGATTTCACATCCAACAGACTTTTTACCCAATAAATTCTTTTTCACAAGTAACTGGCACAAAACAGAAAGAGAATACCTTCTTTGGAATAATATGTCCACCAATTTCAGCATCAAGATCTTGACAACGTGCTGTCCACGGTTCCACAGCTGCCATTCGCAGCGTCTCATTAATCACTTGACGAAGATATCTAAATTTAAAAACATTAAAAACAATAAAATTTTAATTGAAAAACAGTGTACAAATATTATCTAACTTTATATTACTGTAATGATGCACAGAATGATTTATTTTACCTAACAAGATCAAAACCAATATCTTAAGATAATGTTATTCAAATTAACACAAATGAAATTTTTAAGTGAAAACTTTAAAATTCTTATATTACAAAATAAAGAAAACTCCTGTTTCATGGATCCAAGAACTTAGCCTTTTGTCCCTTAGAAAATTGCCTATCTATGTATAAACAAATATAAACAAGTAGGAGTAATATGTTACAGATGAAAAAAAACACAGCAGATAATTTCCTGTGGCACATGGTTGAAATAGTTCAAAGAACAATTCATAAGAATGCACATAACCAGTGTATCATTAGTTACTGGACATATCATAAATGTACTTTACCTCCATACACTAAAGTATTTGGGTACTTTGAAAACTGATTTCAACATTTAACTACTATACTCTAGCTCAAAATATCTACTATTAGACACATATATTTTATTAAAATAAAAAAACAAATTAAATCTGAACAAAAACACATTACAACCACTTGTCATTTTTCCTGAGAAAATTTCAAAAATCCTATTAAATTTTAAACACTCCACTTGTTGGTTATCACATTGTTAAATACAGGATAACCTAAGGCAGTGACAGAAGTTCCTATCATCATGTAATTCCACAGATTAAAACACAGAGTTTGTAGCAAATGAAAAACTGTCCTAAATACATTAATCAGAATAACACTAAAGCAAATGTAGTGGTCTACTCTAAAGAGATTTTGTGACTTAAAGCCACATTAGTACAAGAAATGGATACAAGCCGAACATTCTCATTAAAGCAAAAAATAAAAAGGTCACATCAGGTTTTTTTAATGATTAAATATTTTTGGTAAAATAAAAAAGTAAAAGTATCTTTATGTTTTAAACAGCACCACCAGTCAAATTCAATTTATACAAGGTTTTGAACATTTTAATTAAAACAATTGTTTTATTAATTAAACTCATAAAATGTAAATGCTACTAGCCAAGGAATTATCAAATAATTATTAAATTTTTGTATAAAAGTTTAATACCTAATACTATTCACAGGAAAATTAATTAATTAATAAAGAGAAACAATTTTAATAGTTCTTATTTCTTCTTATCTCTCCAACAGGTATCCATAATCAAATATAATTATACAGAAGAAAATTGTATTCAGTGAATTTTGATACATTAATTCTGAAACTAATACTTTTCATTTTTTTACAACTTTAAAAGTTCCCAATAACAAACACAATTACAATTTCTGTAATTACACTATTAACATGAGCCAATCTTTTTCAAAGTGTATGCAGTTGAACTTTGGACCCCCAACAAAGACAAATAATAAATGTATTTGAAAATATGGTTTTCTCAAACTTCAGGTATGTGGAAAAAAAAAATCTCAAATTTGAACATCCATATTGTAAATTCTTAAACTTCAACATCAGTGCTATACAAAACCTAAGGCATCCAAGTTCACTGTTAAATGGGTGAAGAAAGGAAACAGATTATGATTCACTCAAACCAAGACTGACTTCAATTATAATAGCAATACTTTAGTTGTAAGCTTATGATATAAAAACAAAAATATTTTTTCAATGATAGTACTTTTAAGATTTCAGTTTAATTTATTGATTAGTATACAGCAAAATGTATTAAAGTGGTGCAAGATTTTTATTCTTTCTACTTGTATAGTAACCCATTCCTCAAAAAGAGTAACTTACTTAAGTTTGGGAAGCACAGTATATGACAGACTGCTGGAACCTACAACATCTTTTAATTCTTTGTACACCTTTTCCTGGACATCTTTGTGTGTTGCCAAAAAGTAGATAGCCCAAACCATCGCTAAAGTAAAATAAGTTTTATGGGATTACAGCAAAAATCCTACTATTACCAATGAAGTTTTCATGAATAAAATTTAAACTACATGATGCACCAATTACTGTTGAATCAGCTTTGAGACCAATTTTGAGGTTTAATTTTTGAAACAAGGTTGAAGTTTTATAGAAACTGGAACTGGCTGAATATCAAATATATACAGACGTATGTATATATGTTACCTCTCTCAGCCAAACTGTTCAGTTCACTTCATAGCTTAAAATTAAACAGTAAAAATTTGTGATATATATTGGACTAACTTCAAAGCTATATAAATAGTTCATTTATTATATAATCTAAAATTGAATTTACGTAAATTGACAAAATAAAAAAATGAATAATGGTAAATAATTTGTATGGTTTTGTGCTAAGAGTATTTATCACATCAAAAGAGTCAAAATTGCAGCTAAACACTATAACACAATTTTAAATTATCTTATAAGCACAGCAAGTGTTACAATTTTCGTATACTAAAAAGCTATTTCTGATAGGTACTTACCACCTCTCACATAAACAGCTATTCTTGCTCAGTGCTGACCTCCCACATACCTCAAGATCAACATGGTTTGACTGCATCTTGGATGTAATTAATCATGTGATAACACTCCATCAATTGGAGTGTGATACACCTCCTAACACATCTGACTCTCTCTATTCAATCCTACCAAACCATCACTTCAAGTTTTGGCAGAAAATGCAAGAATCTGTTTTCATATGGTGGAAGGGTGGTAAGTTTGAAAATTATAACTTCCAATATGGTACATTACTGCCTCTTACATAAATAGCTAGAATGTTTAATAGGTGAAGGGACAGGTATAGGGAAAGAAAGAAGCATCCTTCTAAAGCATCAAAAACTGTAAAAGCGTAAATCCTAGCAGTAAAGGATTATATGTGAGACGACACTACATCTGTACCAGGTATACTATTTACCAGTATGGAAATAGGTGTTGCAGACATGGGAGGAAATTGGTAGAGACATATTCAAAATAGAGAAAACAATGGTTGGATAGTGGGTGAGTGTAAACGGATTTGTCTCTAGGTGCAGAGTAGCTAGAGTGCAATAGACAGTACACAATGAGTCAACTGCATCTAAAACCCAGCCACCACAAACTAATATCCATACTGTAGCAAGATCAGAATTATACCATTGGTAAACCAACTACAATTTAAAATGTGGCAACCAGGAACTGATAACCACGAGGGGGTAGAAAAAATCATTCTGCTGCCATGCCAATTACAATCCAAAACCCAGCTACAAGGAGGTAGACTGGAAGAAATCTTATACCCTCAATCTATGAATGGGACACATGAGAGCAATGTGACAAATAGTTTGACCAATCTTGTAACCTGAACTCTGGGTGACTGGTATAATAACAGATGTCTGTAAGGTAGACTTTCTTACTAAACACAAATCTGACAGGAAATGTGCCAGTGCAATAACATCCTCAATATAAGAAAATCATCAAGAGATAGCATAAGAGGAAGAATTGCACTAATATATGCAAGTTCCACCACTATGATCTGGAGAAAATAAAGAATATAAATGTGTTAAGAAGTTGAGATGCTTATAATACATGGGTGAGGACTTATGGTGATTGTTCACTGAGAACAATGGGTATAAGATAAGGGATCCCAATCAAAGAGGTGAACTTCAAATTTGACTAATCACTCCAAAACTACAGCATCACTTCTGATAAGTCTACTCAAAAATGGAGCATCAGTTGGAGAGCATCTTGTCATCTACTTCAGCAGCACACTACTGCCCTATTTTCCACTGAATGGCTTTATTATTATTTGTATTATATATCATTATCACATTCAGGAGGATGCCTCCATGGTCCATCACCCCAGCAGTTTGGAACTCAAAAATGGTAAGGAATCCCATGCTTCACTGAACGAAAACCTATGAGCAATCTTGCAAAAAATCTCAATAGTGTACATTTAGTGGCCACGAAAATTATAGTTGTCAAATTATCATGACCTTACAGTTTGGATTTGACTAGTTTAAGAATAACCAGACAGGCACCACTTGTTATAGAGTGGGATTCATAAAGGATAAAAAAAGGGATATTCATCTGAAAAGTATGAGGTATATATACAAAAAGTTATCTTAACTATTTATAGTCTCACTGAAGAGTGAAAGATGGTGACAGGTGGAAGACAGTACCCTGAAGAGGAAGAAACAGGTACCCAAAACATATAATGGGATATAAATGCATGAGGTATAGTCCAAAAGTTTCATAAAAAGAGTATCTAATACACAACAAAGGTGAAATTCAGGTAAGAGGGAAAGTGTCAAATCAGAACGAAGACAGCAGTAATTTATTACTTGGAAAAAGGCTAATTGAATCAAGAACTGAATCCAGCAGGTAAGGTTAGAAGGAAAATGTTACATATACTGCCAGAGAAAGAAACAGCAGGAAAAAGAACAAACAGAGCAGGTATGGGATCTATAAGACCAATGCGATCCAAATGAGATTAAAGGTGGGAGTTGGAAGGAAACAAAAACGAAAAAAAAGAATATGCATCATGAGCTACCAAAGTAGAGAGAAGGAAAAGTTGATCCTATACAAAAAAAGACAGATCAAGTTGAAGCAGCTGGGAAAAGGAGATTGTGTCAGCCAGGAACAAATAATCAGAGAGACATGACACAGAGTGACAAGGATGAATAAAATCAACCAGGAAAAATGACTAATGATTAAAGGTATAAAAAAGTTCCAATCTTGTCTGAGCATATACACAACCAAGGCAAGTGGATGAGAAACCAGAGACAGACATGCAGATCTGAAAAATGTTAGAAGAACAAGGCACAAAATGAGTACCAAATCACTTGAGAAATAAACTTAAGACAATGCCATGAAATATGAAAAATAGAAACGTAAACAGAAAAATGCAAAACTTCAATCACAGGTATCATCAGCCCTGGAGAAAAGACTCATTATAATGTGATAGAAAATATCTAGCCCACTGTAAAATGCTATTTCAAACCACATTATACAATAAGAACCAAAAACTGAAAAATTATTTACAAATTATTTACTTAAGTATTCTTATACATTTGGGTCAATATTTTAATTAGTTTGCAAAACACTTACCAAAAACAAGTGAATAATGTTTTACCACAAATACCACTCCATCATTCAGAATTTGTTCTTCTGGGACATTAAGTTCCATTAGATGGTCCAGCAAAATTGGATTTTTCTTCTCTTTGGACTGTCTTGAATGTAATGACTTTCTTATGGTTTTATGCAATCTTTCAACAGCTGTTATATAAATCATGAAAAAAAAAAAACACTTCAGAATTCTATCTTGGTTTAATATAATTTTGTTGTAATATGTAAGACAAACAACAAAAAATTAAATAACATTTCATTTATACTTCTAAATAATCTCTACATCTTACCTGATTTTCAATCCTAATCAAACAATGATGCCAGAAACAATACATTTTACATACAAGACACAAATAAAACCAAATTTCAAAATACAGAGTGGAACACAAGACTATTTAATGTGAGAAAATTCTCTTGGAAAAAATAATCCATAGAGCAGTAAAGATATACCACTTATCAGATTTCACAGTTGTTTAAGCATGAAATAAAACTAGATACTTAACACTAAGTATAGGTGTAGGTTCAATGTTCAACATTTAAACTATCATTCAGTATTTACTCATGATGACAAAAAATCCTTTTTCAAAAGTTTTGTATTTTCATTTTTAATTGATTTTTTGAACTGGTGTGCATTTTATACCATTATAGATTCATTGTCTGCAGTTTATCTTGTGATGGAAACTACTTCCAATGACAAAATATCTGACTTTTCAAAACTGTTGTACCAATTTTAAATACTTAATCACTAATTTTTTTCTATTTTGTTCCATTGTAGACTTAACTACTAAACAGTTACCAATGGGCAATTTTGTCCAACTGCAAATGAAAAACCATCAGCTATTTACAACTGTTTGTAAACATCCACACTATGAGACAAACTTTATTTGACAAACCTAAAACAGTTGGATAATAATTTCAAAAACAAGTGTCTGCATAAAACTGTATTTATTAAATATCACAATAAAGAGCTAAAAATGTCAACCTGGTAAAAAGTAATATATATTTAACAGCAACCTCAAATATGCTTTTCCATTGAAATCTAAATGAACAAAATGTTTCAAAAATTAAAATTCTATTGTCATAATTTTAGCATGGAAAAAATTAATTTTTTAATTCTCATTAATACCTCATGATTCACAAAAACAACTCAAGGTCGATATGTACACAACATTAATATGCTTCTCACTGTTCTTAGCCTATACTGCAAGCATAATAATAAATAACAGTCTTACATTATATTTATCCCTGTTTGTCCCTTTCAAACCTTTAACCAGAGGTATATGTACGATTTTCATGGTAACACTTGAACAAATTTACTATATTAAAAGAAATCCTTTGATTTTTTAAAACACAAAATTAAGCAACAAAAACTTAAGTGGCTGAAAACAGACATTTAGAGCAATATTTTAAATAACATTAAAATACAATAAAACAGATTTAAAATAAAATGTCTATAATTTTCTCCATGTGTATAAAAATGCATGTTAAATTTATGGTTCATTAAAAAAAAAATCTGAATTTTTTAATTTCACCGATATAAAATTGAAATTAAATTTATGGTCCACAATTTCACTAATCTAAAGCAAGTTTCAAATTAAAACAATCAGTCCAGTTACTAATTTTCAAAATCTGTTCAGTTCTGAAAAACTGTGGCTAATTTTGGTGCCACCAGTAATCTACTGTCATTCAAATGTTTGGAAGTCTGTTTGACTCCCAAAGTATACAAAGTAAAATCCTTTAAAAAGTGACAAAATGGTGAAATGAGCTTGACTGAACTGTATGGTTTGGTTTGTTTTGAATTTTGTGCAACAGTACTCAAGGGCTAGCCATCTCTAATTTATCAGCGTAAGACTAGAGGGAAGGCAGCTAGTCATAACCACTCACCACCAACTCTTGGACTACTCTTTTATCAGTGAATAGTGGGAATGATTGTAACATTATAATGCCCCTATGACTGAAAGGGCAAGCATGTTTGGAGTGACAGGTATTCAAACCTGAAACCCTCAGATTACAAGTGCCTTAATCACTGGCCATGCCAGCTCTCCATGAGTGTACAAGTACAATTGTTTTATTTAAAAAATATACTAAAATGAATAATATTAAGCTAAATAAAGTGCTACACTCATTAAAAAAAACCTGAAGAAGAAAATCTACAGGGTGTTGGTAAACATGTTGAAAATTAGTTTAATTCTAAATGGAAAACAGACAAAACATTTTGGGCTTTTGTTTATTTGCTTCCACACAATACAAGCTTCTGTAACATATTTCCTCCAAAGACTAGTAAACAACAATAAATTAGTATGTGTTATTTGAATGAACAGCTTAAATACAATATCTTATTAATACTCTTCAAACATGTGCACATAATTTACAACTTCTGACAACAGTGTGTAACATACAAAAATAACAGAAACATGGTTGTTTAGGAACTGTTGTTCTCAGCAACTACATTTATAATTGCGATTCCCAAGTTAAGCATAGATAAGACTAATAATCCACAACAAATAATCATCACCTTCTAAAAATCTTTCATTTCTGAGACTCTCAGGGTCAGGAATTGATCCTGTCACTCTAGCCTCAAGTTCCATCCAACACTAAATAAAAAAAATGACAAAAATTATTTACACAATGATGATATGTTTCTGAACTTCACTTATTAACAGCACGTTATGAGTTTCATGAGGTTTTAACTGCACACATTAAAATATATACTGTCATAAATTTACCATTTTTCCATGACAGAACACTACATTACAAATGTGGTCTAACCAGTGACCCACACAATACAATTATAACCTATTTAGAATTATACAGGGTGTCCCATAAGTCGCGCACCATACGTACATATAATAATGATTTGTTTTTTATGTTCCAGATATGGGTGAAAAACTAACAATACAAGAAAGAGTTACATTGGTGTTTATGTTTGGAAAAAATGGTACTACATACCGCTCTGTAACTGAAGAATTCAACCTTACTCATCCTGATGATTTGATGGGCGCGATAACAACTGAATGTCAAAGGATTAGCACTGCAACCCTCAACAAAGTAAAAGACAGTTTTATAAAGAGAATTGATGAATGTATCAAAGCAGAGGGTGAACAGTTTGAGCATCTGTTATGATTATTATCAATAAAATTGTTATTCATATGTATTAACATAAAAATTTATATGGTGCGCGACTTCTGGGACACCCTGTATTTCTTTTACTACTAGCAATTGCACATTTTTTGGATGGCATTAGAGACTGACTGACAATTACACCAAAATTTCTTTCCTTCACAACCCTGTTAACGCTATTTCCATCCAAATTATACTTATAATTCAAATTATGTTAATTCACATGCATAATACGGCATTTATTATTAATAAAACCCATTTGCCATTTATTTTCCAAGTTCGCTAAATGATCTAAATCCTTTTGTAAATCAACAGCATCCTTTTCACAGCTGTCAACATCCAATACCTTGATATCATATACAAATTTAAGTAATTTAATGACCATTTCTTCATCTATATCAAGATTTACTCTCAGTAAAACCATGTTGGCTATCACATAAAATTCTAAACTTCATTAAATGACTTTGTAAAGCATCTTTTAGAGACTTTCCAAAACTGATGTAAGATTAATAGACCTACAATTACAGGGATGACTTCTATTACCCCCCTTGAAGATAGGAGTGATATTAGCTAATTTCGAAAATGTTGGTACTTGTCCACTATTCAAGGACTTACAAAAAAAACCTGTGCCAAGTGGTTCACATATCCTTAGGGAAATATTATCTGGCCCAGTAATTCTCAATTTTATTTTACAAGCTCAGAATTTATACAGTCATTTTGTTCAACATTGTTTTCATCTATCAACTCCTCAAGATGAGAGATACTGCATAAGTATTCATCACTAAAAAATCTGAAGGAAAAAAAGAAATTAATAACCTAGCCATTTCATAATTTGTTTTTATTGAATACAAGTCTTCTTCATTTACCATCTCTCAAAGGGTCCTATGTCCATCCTAACATTTCATTTACCCCTACCATACTTAAGTCTTTACTGTTAATTTTTATGTTTTCAGTCAAAGTTTTTCATACATATTTATACATGACTTTATCTTCAATAATCTATAATACCCATCAATTTAAATTTCTTAAATTTGGATGTTTAACTATAATTTTATCTTTTACCTTTTCTGAGCAATTCAATGAGTTTACAAAGTCTTCATTGAGTCAGTTTGAGTAAAAGTGATTTACAAGCTAAAAATACAATACTTTTAAATCTAACAGTTTCCACATTTCATTTGAATAACCTTTGGAAACTCTTAAGTGAATATTGTAAGTATTTTCATTGAAATTTACTCTTACTCATTGTAGCAAAATAATCAATGTATGATAAAAATATATTTAAAAATATGAGATAAAATGAATTCACCATTTTGAGAGATTTCTAGTTATCTTACAATTACAATTTCAGCTGTTAAAAATAATAAATCACAATGATAGTTCACTGTCCATCTACCATTAATACCACAACTAAAGTTTATGATTGCATAACCTTTATATTTGCATACATAATTTTTCTAGTTTTAACTTTCTTTCAATAAGTTGTTGTTTATATAAAATTCATTAGTCTTTCAAATATGCCTTTTAGAATAGAAAAATACACCAATCATTATAAGATAATGTCCAAAATTTCACAAATTTATCTTGCTTTCTAAAAACGCTATAAATAAGTTCAAAAATGCATAAGCACTCAAAGCAAAGAACTATGATCACTAAAACCAAATACTTACAGTTTATGTAGGAAAGCTAAATAAGTTATATAGCTATAATCATGTTCATTATCTTTAATTAACTACTAACAAAAAATATAAAAAGAGAGATGTTTCTCTTATGGGTTTGACAAACTTATCAATATCTCTGTGAACCCGAGTAGGCAGAAGGTTAAGGTAGTAGATTTGTTTTTTTAATTATCTGCAGTTTGTAAATTTAATTAGTTGTACAATCTCAACATTATATTTGGAAAAATATAACATTCATAATGAAGAATTCAGAGCACAGGTACATCAAGACACAGTGTAACTACAAAAACATAATTTAGGTAATAAAAACTCTGAATTACACTAAGCAGATAATAAATAAACTTAGTATTCTGAAAGTTGTTTAGTTTCAAAGTCTAAATTTAAGGGAGGTAGAGTTCAATCTACACTTTAATGGGTAATACCAGTTTCTGAGAATTTCACTCATTAATAACCCTGAATACACATCAACAACAGTGTAGATTGAATTAGATATACTTTAAACTTAAACTTTGAAATTAAACAATTTTAAAAATATTAAGTTTATTTACTATTAACTATGTTTTGATGCCAAATTTATTGGCATATGTTAATAAATAATAAATTGAATCAAATTTCTAATGAAACTATTTAAAAGGTAATGACATGCACTTTGACCCAATTGTATAGAACAAATCAAACAAGTTACATGGAAAAAAAAATTATTTCTAATAACTGTGTCAACTCACATATACTCAAGAGGTTTCTTCAAACAACAGTTAAAACTTCTCTTAGGGATTGTTTGGAATCAAACACAAAGCTACACAATGGATTATCTGTGATCTATCCACCATGGATATCAAAACTCAGTTTTCAGTGGTGTAAATCACCAGACATACTGCTGTGCCACTGAAGAGCACTTCTATTGGAACAACAATGACACAGGATAGCTTTCATAACTAACCACAAGAATTTGAACACATGGATTCTAATCCTTAAACAACCATAATCAAATGACTAATTCTCAGATAGAGCAAGACATTTTTCCATAAATATTCTGGACCATGAAATTGAAATTACCAATGTTATTTTGCCAGATTAGATTAATCTTAAAAGTATGTAAATAGAATTTTAACAAGCTCTGACAGTAACTGTTCCTGTAATTATGTCTATTTGGAACCTTGACAAATTTATACTCACAACTTTTGACAAGATATCACATGTATATTTTCTGGTGATTTTTAATTTTCAGTTGAGTTTCAAAGTGTTATAACTTCTGAGCATTCAGACTATTTGTTACTTGGAATTTAAAATGCTGACAATATATATAGCAAACTTTTGTGTGCCTTAATTGTAAATAAATACTGACTCTAAAAGTAATAAATGCTAATGTTTTAAGATATATGAAGAAAATTATACAAATGTTTCTTTAACATGCATTCCTGGTTGAATACTATCTAAGCAAAATTGTCAACTTTTTGTTTCACAGCTAGACCCAGCCTATCCTAAGTTGTTTTGGAAGTTCATGGACCTGCATGTATTCACTATTTTCATTCCGTGGTTTACAACATATGAATGTAATGACTATGTTCTGATGAGAGTTTCACCTAGATTAAATGTATATTGGCTTTGTTACTATGAAAGAAGAAATTTGCAAATCATATATCAATAAAATTCAAAATTAACTAAGAGCTTCATATTATAAATTATTCTAAACTAGATTAATCATGGAATTCAAATACACCTTTGTGCAAATTAATTGAAACAAGACAGAAAATTACGATTATTTTCAATTTTTTGCATTTCATTTCTGAGAATCCAAAAATTACTCACAAATTAATACATGATATGACTGCCTTTATTTTTCAGAAGATCATTAATTTGTTTTGGCATAGAGTCCACGAGTTGACTGCAATCTTCACTAATTTTTGGATCGTGGTACCACACCTAAATTATGGCCTCAATTAGCTTATCTTTCATAATACAGTCTTTTCCCCAAAGTCTTTCTTCACAAATCACCCTAAGATTTTCAATAGGATTTACGTCCAGAGAGTTTCCAAACCAGTCCAACACCTTTATTTGTGTTGTATTCATAAAATTCTTTACAAGTTCCGATGTGTGGCACGGAGCCAGATCATGCTGAAAAATGCCATATCCATCTGGAAATCTCTTTTTCAATTCTAGAATGACTCTTCTCTGCAAAACTTCGATGTACTGTGGTCCTCGCATCATACTTTCTATGATATGCAAGCCTCCTATGCCACAGTAGATGAAAAAGCCTCCAAAACGTCTTTCTCAAGGGATGTTTTATGAATTGATTGATGTGAGATTCTCAAAGTTTCTCACCTGGAGATCTGTGAACATACAGAATTCTTTGACCCTGTATGAAGAAATGAGTCTTGTCACTGAATAACATCTTTCTCCATTGTTCTTGCATTCCAGATCCCACTGATACTGTTTTTTTTCATCGAGTTGGTAAGAAGTTGTGTTTTGACTGGTCTCCTTGCCCTTCCAACTCAATTTCGAATGACATAATATTCCTCAAAATTTCGTCATATATCCCAAAAATAGATCAACTGTACAGCAAAACATAGCTAATGATGCTGTCTGTGTGAAAAAATCACTATTAAAAGAAATCAGTGGGTCCAGCAAGCCTACACGGGCTGCCATGCTGAAAATATTGTAAAATAACCATTTGTTTCAATTAATTTGCACAAGGGTGTATTTGATTGGCAATTTTTGGTATCTTTGTTACCTCAAATAAATTATTTTAAAACACATTCACTACATAAACCTATTATGTAGAAACAGTAACTTTTACAAAACATCTGGAGCATTAAATTTTTCTTTAAATACAAATAAAAGTGCTAACACCACTCTTAACAAGGTGTTTAAATTTTAATTTTAATTCCTGGCAAGTTAATTCTTCTTCTCTTTAACCTTATACTCATTTGAAATCCTTATAGATTATACTTCTAATCTCAATATAATGTTTATATTTTCACAAGATCTGTCAGTCTTTCAGTTAGCATGATGTCTTTCACATACATGTTTTTTGTGTAGTATTTTTAGCAAACTAAAAGAAAGATTTGTCCTTGAATATATTGAGTATCTGTTTTGAATAGTCCATGTTCAGAATCATTTTTATTTTAAGGTGAAAAATACTTTTCCTCGTCTCAAAAATCTCATATTTCCTTTGCATAATTCATAAGAGTTCCTAAATATATTTCAAACATATTTTTTCACTAAAATTTTGTATTTTACATGGGATAGGTAAATTTGATCAATCTCATAACTGCCAAAAAGTAAATTTAAATTACCTTTTTTCTTTCTGGAATTGTAACATGAAATATTTGTTTATCCTAAGTAACTTAAAGCTCATTACAGTATACATCTATTTATAGTTAAGTTTCATTATTTTATTATCCTTTTGATTGCCATAACTAACACGTCTTACTACTTTTCACACCATCATAAGTGGTAAATTACTTGGGGCATATGCATCTAACATTATCCTCATGCTGCTCACATGTGTGTTTCATGCTTCGTTAAAAATTATATTATTATTTTTACCTAATCTGAACTTACCTAAAATGTCCCCATTTTGACATATTAGTTACTTTTATAATAA
Source organism: Carcinoscorpius rotundicauda (assembly GCA_011833715.1). Classification (NCBI taxonomy): domain Eukaryota; kingdom Metazoa; phylum Arthropoda; class Merostomata; order Xiphosura; family Limulidae; genus Carcinoscorpius; species Carcinoscorpius rotundicauda. Next base: position 37,115,470 of record CM022395.1, on the reverse strand, counting down.
TAAATATAAAAACAAGAAATAAATTACTTACCTAAACTTATTTTTATTGCTGTTGATAGTCAATTATACCTAAGCCTAGGTATTTTATACAAATGGTATCAGTGCATCAAATACTTACATTTAATTAAAAAGTAGTTTAATAAAATTTTGAGAGTAATATACTCAAGCTTTGTCATGCATAGTTTGAAATGCTTGGACAAAGATGAGTTGCCTACACTAAAATAATTTAAAAGTTGTATTTGTTTAAACATGATTTTTTATATTTTGGAAGTTGACTGAAAACACACATCAGTTTTAAAGTGGCAATTTTTATACTTAAATTGGTAATTATACGTTATATATATTTGACATTTGAAATGCAAAATAATAATTTATATTGTTAATTAATAAGAGAAGGTGTTATGTGAATAAATAATAAAAACTTGTTTATTTTCTTACAATTTCAAAGTTACGGCTAAATTCCAAAACTTCTTTTCCATCCAAGAAGTAATCACCAAAACCAAGGTACATACAAGCTTTCATACACAAAGCCATCACATACTGAAATACTGGAATATGTTGTTCTGTAGGTAGTGTAGTCCATTTCTTGATTAACTCATCAGCAAACTAGAAAGCAGAAGTTTTTGACATCATTAAATAGTTTTCTATTATGAATTCAAACTCCTACTATAATGAGTATTTTAAAATTAAAACTAAAAAGCAAAACACTAAATAAATATGTGACAAAATATTCAGTAGTTCTATAGCTCTCTTTCTTTGTTTATTTTAACAAATATAACTTGCAATAGAAATATAAAAATAAGTATATATAATTTTCTCAATATTATTTTACAAATGATCAGTCTACACAGCATATTTTATGCTCAGAGCATCACTTAATTATATTGCTTAACTCTTCTGTGAAATTTATATTAATCTGGTAAGTTACCAATTATTCTGATTTGAAAAATTATGTAATCAAATAATGTGAAAACAGGTGTATTAAAGAATGCATCCATATGAACAGGTTGTACAACATTACATCAGCAAACAAGTACACCAATCTTCATGTCTAATGGATTTCATATAGAGATATCTGTTGATTTTGTCAATACAAACCTTATCAATCACAATTCAAACACATAGGGAAGCATTATTTTAACGATTTCATATATCCTTATTTAGACTGGAGTACATTGTTAGAAGAAGCAGTAATAACTACAGAGCTCTCTCATGTTATATTAAAATGATTTGTGAACTTTATCAAGTCATTATAATCCATGTCACCAGGTCTGGTCATACTCCATTTGATGACCACACACCTTTACAACAGGTCTGATAAACAGTTGTATCATAAAAAGCTCTATTAAAGAGTTATCGTTTCCAAAGTACACCAGTTCTCTGCGCTTGCTTTTCATAATTCATCCAGTATACAAGAATGATAGCTTCCTTAAGTTCATTCAATACTCTGTTTTCCAGTGTCATTATGTGCAAGAGGTATTCCTGAATTGGAAGTTTATAATTACTAATCTGAATACATCTTTGTGATTGAGTGTACTTACTCTGTGTAAGTCAGTTTCTGTAATTATTACACTACTTACAAAATGCCAAACAATGTCAAAATATAGTTCTCGTAAATTACATTTCACTTGTTACTTTGCATCTGCTGTGGTGCTATATTACTTGCTGAGTTGCACATTAAAAATTGATTTTATATAGCATACTCAACCATCTGTATCATGAGATAAGTTAAATGTGGTTCACTAAGAGGCTGGTGGCATCTTTCTTTATTACATGAAGAAAGTACCAATTTATTCACTAAATACTGAATGAGAAACATGTTTTTTATATCTCTTTATGACAAAATAATAAACAGTTATGAGATTCTTTTGACTTTTTTGGTATTATCTCTTTTTTTTATTTTCTTACTTTTTTACTCACTGAATAACTTGAAGCTTTAAAATTGGTTACAGAAAGACACTGACAAGAAATTTAAAACTTATAACCAATATATTAAAATAATTTAAACTGGATATTAGGCAGACCTAGCAAGATATTTGTAGGATTATTACCAGAATTACTAGTTTATACTATACATGTGAGAATAAACAACTATACATTTTCTGATTGATTCCTTCTGTGATTTGCATGACCAGCATAATTTCATACCTTCTAAACTCTAGCTTTTCCTTATCACTTGTTATACATATTTTTTAAAACTTTCACTAATACTTCATTTTAGATTAAAAATAAATCAGTACTAATGCTTTATTCCTTACCACATACTTTTATAAGTTTAATACTAAGACCTATTCTTGTTTCTGTTTCAAAACTTCTATTGCTCAACTGGATTATGTTCAGAAATTACAGTACAGTGTTCCCTCGTGTATCGCGGTAGATACGTTCCAAAACCCCCCGCGAAAGGAGATTTTCCGCGAAGTGGGATCGCCGATTTTTATGTATATATTTATGTGCATTTAGACTTTTAAAACCCTCCCTGTACAACTATTTAACCCTCCCATTACAATACTGTTCTTTATTGCTGAAATAATAAGAACAATTATTAAGATATTAAGCCTTAAAATTAAAAATTACATATCTTCAGCAGGTGGTGTCTTTTCGGGGGACACCACTTCCTCTTCTGTGGAAGGTGAATCAGCAATTTCTTCGTCGGTCGTTACAACTTCAGGAACAGTACTTGCCACCGGTACCCTTTCTTTCTTGCTTGGCTGGAAAACATTGTTATTGGCAGTTGTTTTCTCTGCCTTTTTAGCCTATCGAAAATCATTTGATAAGGAGTCATCAGTTCTTCTATTTTATTGCAAAATTGTACTGATCGAACCATATCGTTGTCCCATTCCTGTAAGCACTCCTTCACTTCGTTAATTAGTTTCATTAGTTTACCTAATCGCTCTAACGACCATCCACTTTGCTCGATTGTTTCCTCGGCTTCTTTCGGTGTTTCCTCTTTGTCGTCTTCCTCGGCAGCAGACTTCGTCAGTACTTCTAAGTCTTGGTCGGCGAGTGGTTTGGATTCTAAGTCAATCAGTTCATCTACATCTTCCTTCATCATATCGGCAAATCCTTCACCTTTGATTAATGAAGCTAATTGCACAGCTTTTTGAACAGCTGAGTGTTGGATTTCTTCAGGCGTGAATCCCTTGTCGTCGTGCACAACCTCAGGCCACAACTTCTTCCAGCTTGTATTAACTGTGCAGGGCTTCACCTCTTGCAATGCCTTATGAACATTTTGAAGACATGTAGCAATGGTGAAAGACTTCCAGTACTCCTTCAGGGTGAATGTGTCGTTTTCGGCTTCGGTGGCATTATCAAGGCTACATACGAGGTTGGACATGGTATTCCTTATGTATAAGGCCTCGAAAGCCCTGATAACTCCCTGGTCCATCGGTTGTATAAGGGACGTAGTGCTGGCTGGCAGGAATTCAACCCTAACGCCTTCATACGAAAGATTTCTTGCGTGGCCACTGGCATTATCCAAAAGAAGAAGGACATTGAATGGCAAGCCCTTCTCTAATAAATAAAGCTTAACTTGAGAAATGAAACTCTGATGGAACCAATCAGAGCTCAGAGGCTTCGTTATCCAGGCAGTAAGAAGTGTGTATCCAATGGACTGGTAGCAAGTTCATGTTCTTATTCTTTAAAGCTCTCGGGTTTTTAGACTTGTAAATTAATGTCGGCTTCAGCATAAAACCAGCAGCATTACCAGTCATTAAGAGGGTGAACCGGTCTTTATGAGCTTTAAAACCAGGGGCTTTTTTCTCATCTTTAAACAGGAACATTTGGGAAGGCATCCTGTTCCAAAACAGGCCAGTCTCATCCATGTTGAATACCTGTTCAGGCCTATATTTCCCTTCAGCAATTATTTCTTTAAAAGTGTCCCGAACGTAAGCTTCACCAGCCTCCTTGTTAGCCAAAGCAGCCTCTCCATGTAACGATACGTTTTTCAGGCCGTATCGTTGCTGAAATTTCTGAAATCAGCCTTTGCTTGCAGAAAACGGTTTCTTAGGCTGGGAATCACTGGACGTTCCTGGCTGTGGGTTGTCTACGTCTTCTTCATCTTCATCCTTTTCCGCAAAATTATCATACAACATCTTAGCCTTCGTTGTGATAATGTTAGTATCTAAGGAAACAGCTTTCTTACGGCAGTCAGCTATCCATATGGCCAAAGCCGCTTCCATCCGAACGATACTCTTATTACGAGATGTTACAACCCTCTTAGCCGTTGTATTAAAAGTGATAGCAGCAGTCTTCCTAATATTAACTTCATCCTTCTTGGTGTAGCGAATGGTGGATTCGTTCACTCCGTAATGGCGGGCTATGGATGCATAAGAGTTTCCTTCTTTTACCATATCTAATATCTTCACCTTTTCGGCGATGGTCATCATTTTCTGTGACCGTTTAGATGTAGAAGCATCCTTAGAAGTATTAGCACGTTTGGGAGCCATTGCAGGGGCTTTAAACACACACAAAAGTTCAAAGATGCTGCCGTGGATGAATCACCAATCACAGGCCAGACATGAATATTGACAGCACCAATTACAGGCAATCAAAATGGGTAGCTGTCATTGGCCGTCTTTCATTTCTGCACCAATCATAGCCCGTCTTGCACATCGCTACGCCATGAAGCTGATCTCGCGTAGCCTTCGCAGACGCGCAATGCGTACATCTATAGCCTTTCCAGTTGGTTCTGTTTCCATTTTTACGCTGTTATAAACTCAAATATATGTTTACATCTCAAAATATACCTGTTTTTTTTCTTTACACTGTTAATTATATTTATTTTTAATATTTTAATGGTATTTAATGCTATATTTTAGATTTAATGTTAATTATTTTATATATATATACACATGTATATATATATATGTGGGGGGGGGGTCGGCTGAGGCCGCAAAGTGGTGAAGCCACAAAAGAGGATCTGCGAAGTGGCGAGGGAACACTGTAATTGATAAGTTATGAAGAAAACTTGAAAAAACTCTTACGGCTCTTGGAAAATAATTTCAGTTTAAAATTTTTTTTTTCACATAAATTTGTAGCTTTCTATGTTCATAAACTTTAGTAATAAGATCAATTCATCTCCTTTTTTTACATTTCCATTGATTTAACATTTAACTTCTCAATCTCTTGTTAAGCTAATAAATAGGTTTATGATGTAAAAGTGTGAATTATTTACTGTTTACATGAATTACAGTTAATTCCATGAACAAAACAATGCACTTACTCTTGTTCTATCACAAAGGACATACAGAAGTAAACAAAACTTAAAGAATTAAACATCTTTAAAGCATTTAACTTTTCTTAGACTGACCTCTTTCAGTTGAGTAAATGTGAATTCATTGTTCATGTAACAAATGATCTTGTCAAACTGCTGTCTTCTCTTTCTACCTTCTGTACCATTTGAAAAAAGCAGACTCCCATCTCCAGTAATAGGTTTGTACAGTGTGAACAAGTCCACTGTAAAATAAAAGTGCATTTAATTACAGTTAAATATATCTACTTATGTAGATAAAAACTAAACATTATATTTGTTTAGATATACAATAAATATGATCAATAACAATAAAATGAACATAAAAATCTTAAAATCAATTAAACAAATGGCAGGAAAAATATAAATTTTATTTTTGCATTAGCTTTCTGCATATAAAAAAAAATCAGATACCAGTTTCAGAATTTAGTCTTCACCAGAATGAAGTAACAAAATCAGTGACCTGCATGTATGTTAAAATATTAACACAGTAGCTACTGCTCTTGTGTAATTAGATTGATCATTTTTTCTTTCAGGATAAAAACCAATTATAATTGAAACAACTATAATAAGTAGTATTGAAACACAATGCATTTGATCAACTTTAATAACTTTACAGCAGAATTTTTTTTAGTAATAAAAACATCTCTATCTTCACTGTATTTATTATAGCAGAATTATTGCACTATTAGCTCTAATTAAATCACAACAGCGAAATGTTGGCTGAAATAAATGTTTTTTTTATAATTATCTAGAGAGTAAGGTAGTTCATAAAATAACTTTATCATCAAAATATATTTCAGATTACATTGTTATAATTAGTTTAAAAGTATACACAAATAATACAAATATCACACTGAGCTGTTAGTCAGGGAAATGATTGAAACATTTCAAAGGTCAACCATCTGAATTAGGAAGGAGAATTTCCAGACTTACTGTTAAGTTAGGGTAGTTTAAAAAGAACTGAAAATTGCAACCTTACTGCAATGTTAGAGAAAAGATATTTTTAACTAAATTTTTTCCAGCCTAAAACAGTAATTTGGTCAATGGTAATATAATGTTTATGAATTTATATGTCATTTACATGCCAAGGAGCTAATTTCTAAAATTTAGAAAATGTTCTAAATAAAATTTGTTTTTAGCTTTTTATTCTTCATTTCTCTTAAAAATAAAAATGTTACACTTTAAATATTATATGTTGACTGTTCTGAGTGCAAAGTGATGTTCATGTCAAGATTAAAAATACTTTATCTGAAAATTTTCAAACTTTATTTGCATGATCCCTCCTAAGTATTGTATTTATCTTTAGCTGCTATTTTCTCCACCCTGAATTTATAAAAGATTAGTTGCTTTGACCAACATTATAATCACTATTAAAAAATATAAAATAAAACTAAATTACCTTTTTTTTTTTCTATCTTGATTTCAAATTATCACAGGATACTACTTCTGTTTATCCTAAATAGCTTAAAACTCCTAACAATAGACAATTGTTTCTACTTAACTTTTATTAGAATGTTTTAGGGTGCTAAGGAAGAGAGCAGACATTGAAAATTTAAGCTCTTATGAATTTCTGATAATTATCTGATATTAATATCATAATTTGCAATAATTTGGGTTAAATAACAAAATAATAGCTAGATATGGTAAGACTGTTAAAAAAAGTAAGACAATCAAAGTTTAACTTTAATGGTATAAATTTTACTACAATGTTAAAATAGGCTTAATATGTGTAATGGTACTTTAAGTACAGATATATTTCAAACCACTGGTAAATCACAAAACTAGTTAAATATACATTATTTACTATAGGAAACAATCTAAAAACTAGCTTACTTGTCCCTCTGTTTTAATGATTAACTTGTTTTCTTGAACTCATATTAATTACTTTAAATTCAGCCAATAGATAGAGGTGGGTTGTAATATAAATCATGCTAAATACATTCTTTTAGTAACAAAATACAAATCAAAGACCACTTATTGTCACTTTTAGTAAAGTTCTATTTCTATGTTCAATATAATTAAAGAAAATTTATTATTTTAGTGTAAAGACAAACTAGTGATAAAAACTAACACAATTGATTTTAAACATTAGGCTTAACAGTAACAGTGTTGACAACAGGTTGCTGGTATTTGGAACTAAGTATTTATTTTCAGGCTTTAAGTATAAATACAATGGTTAGGTCTAGTGTAAGGAATAACCATTCACAATCTGTTAGATGTAATGTGTGCAATGAATGGGTTTTATTTGGGAATTTGCGAGTAATGTACTTTTAAGATAGCTAGTAATGAAAATTTTAAATTGTGTGTTGAGTTTGTTAATTGTAGCCTATCATAATTAAAGTAAAGGCAATAGATAAAGAGAAGACAATTGGAAATGGCAGCAGGATTTCAAGAAGAGCTCAAGCTTTTACATGTAGGTAGGTATTTTATGTTTATTGGCACAAAACAAGATGTAGTATACTATAATAGTATATGGAAATGAAGGTAAAAATATGTAAAATTAAGAACTGAACTTAATGCTTCAATTTTCCTGGCAAACTTTCTATCAGTCACCTGAAGTTGGTCTTTCCAGTCCTGGGTTCAGGTCAAAATAAAATTAAAATGTGTAAAAGAATATATGCTAAACCAGTATACAGTCCAATAAAAACCTTAAATTAAGTTAAAAATAATGGCTCTTAAAAATATAAAAACATGAATGAAGTGGCCAATATCACCTATGACATTGGCTAATGTAAAGGGCAAACCCACCTTTAAAATATGTTTAAAATAGGGTCGTCATTCTTGGTTGTAACGATGGCATGTTAATAAAATATATACAATTGTGACCTGAATGCCACACAGACCACACATTGGTGCAACAGTACCAGATAAAAGGAAGTGGTGAGTTAAAAATATGTGATCAATGCATAGCCTAGCCAAAACAACTTCCTCCCTTTGATCTTTACAGAAGCAAGATGGCCAAAGAGCTAAAGAAGGCTTGATTTGAAAAAGCTTGTTATTTCGTTACTAACTAAAGGTGAACTGCCAACTGATATATAGTCGGGTTTTGATAACTGGACCATAGTCTATGTATCTTTTACATGTAAGGAATACATCAGTTAACAATGACTTTCAGGTAATTAGAAAGAGTATTATTAAGGCTAAAGGTAGAGAATGGAATTGTAATGCTCCTATTCAATTTAGCAACAAGTTGCAACCCTTACTTTCTGCTGATGAGAAGCTATTGGAAGGAAGAAAAATAAAAGGGCCAGAGAAGGATGTGGGTGATAAAAAGGTTATAATTATGAGTGAATCCTTGACCAGGGATGTGTGTAGGATAGTTTGTATGGTAAACAGGGGCGCAGGTGAAGCACATAATTACCAGAGCAGGAAATATAATAAAGGGGGTTATCAGAGATGCAGTTGTGATTCATGTAGGGGCTAACGATGTAGGAAAGGGTAGGTTAGAGAAGTTAATAAGTACAAGAAATTGATAAAGGCGTTTTAAGAAGAAAAACAACCGTAACTTCATTTTGTCAGGGATACTGCCCAGAATTAACTTTGGGGATGAAGTTATGAGTTGGTCATTAAGGTTGAATTCTAGGCTTAGGTTAGTATGCAAGGATGAACAGATAGGCTAATTGGACTTGTGGAATTGGTTCAGGAGAAGGAGCTACCTGGAACAAATGGTTTACATTTAAATAACATAGAAACTGCCTTGTTTGCTATGGCTATTAATTCAGCTGCAATGGAAGTTTCAAACCAGGACTAAACAATGATGAGGGCCAGTATAAACTAAATACAAAAAGTATATTATAATATGTAGCTTACACTAAAGTCTATACTTCTCAGAGGGATGATAAATAGATTAGAAAAGAGAAAAGACCTGGAGAACAAATGTCATATTGTTCATACCATAAGAGATTAAAATTTTTTTATTTCCTTCAAAAATTAAGAACTTAAATCTTATACTAACATTTTATTTACTAGCTACATTATGTTGTCAAGTTCATTAACACGTTTATAACAAAAAAAAAGTTTAACTGAAGTTTGAATGTAACTCTGTGAAAGACTGATATGCACACTTTGATCTACCTGATGTGAATGGATTAAACACGCTACACTTATTTTTCTTTAACTTAATAAAGATTTTTCATATTGCGTCCAGTCTCTTTGCTTCCTTTTACATCAGTTCAATTAAGAACTATTCCATAACTAATATCTTGAGTAGATCTCCTGTTGTCTAGAAGATCTGTAAAAGGCAACTCTAGAAAGTTCATTCAATTCCACCAAAACACACCATAGCAGAATGATATATATTAAAAATCTGAGCTAAGCCACAAAATGACAACTGAAGATGTGGTTTTTGTTTGTCTGGAGATCTGATTCAGATGTTACAAATGCCGTTAATGTTTGGATAATCTGATTTGAAAGGCTAGGTATAGATTTGATCATCAGCAAAGTTATCTGCTGAATAACTAAAATCTGTGAAATAATTCACTTTATGACATGCTTTATGTGCTGTTAAAATTATACTTCTGTTGAGAAGGTACTCCAGTAAGAAAAGGCATATTTAATTTGAAACTTTTTCCATTACTTTAGTGGATGGAAGATAAATAATCCTGAAAAAAACTGTACACCTTAAAAGCCTATACAAATGAAAAAATAGGTAAATAAACAGTACCATTTAAAGTAATTTACAATTACAAGTTTAAATCCACACAAATGGAACAATGCCAATTTAAATGGAAACTAGTTTCAATATTTCACAACAGTTGTTTTAGGTAGAAAGACACTGCTCATGTTATAATGGAAGTATGAAGTTCTTAAATGGCATATGACATCAGGATAAAGTCCAATTTAAAGTGACCTTCATATTGAAGCTTGGCAATCTATCGATCAATTTGACTTTTCAGAATTCTTCTCTCGACATAATTTGTAGTTCTATGGATTGGCTTAGCTGATGCCCAGCTTATTTTATGATCAAATTCTCTTATTAGTGTAAAATGGGATTATTTGTTTGAGCATTTTTAACAACCTTTCTGTGTTCTGCTAGTCTGTTATCTAAACTTCTACACATTTCATCAATGTAAATTTTTACCACAGACAGAAGGAGACCATAAAGACATCCTTTTCTTTATTTTGGAGTGCAGACTTTTTCAGAAGTAAAGAATTTTTAATGGTGTTGAGATATTTATAAACAACTTTGAAATTGTTATCTTTCAGGCGTTTCTCTAAAGTCAAATATTAGAAGCATAATTTACACTAAAGATTTTTATTTTTATTTGGAAATGTTTTAAAAAGGGATATAATTATTGGTTTCACATTCAAGTTTAAGCAAAGTAGTACCATTACGTTTGTTAATCCACTCAAAAAAAAGCTTTAAAATCATTTATATTATTCAGCCAAACAGAAAATATGTCATTAACATATTGAAACAAAGAGATTTCCTTTAGATTCTAATCCACTGTAGGATGTAATTCACTCTCAAAACACTTCACGAAATGACAAGAATAGGGGATAAGGGTTGTCCATTGTCGTTCCATATTTTTATCTTTCCTACTGTCCCATGCATATGAATATATTATCTTTAACACACACTTTCAATGAGTGGAATGATAAATTCAAATAATTTTCTTTTTGAGAAGCCTATTATTTCATCAACTAATATGTTTATAAACAAGGAATCAACAAAAATGACCATTTTCCTTCATTTTTATTACTTGTTTTTATTCTTTTGGCTAAATCTGTATCATTCTGAATATGTGATAATGTGAACTTTCTAGAACAGCAGAAATGTATTCTACTAGTCACTGGATAACAGATAAGCAACCGATCCAACAATGGAAATACCAGGTTTAAAAGGCCAACCATTCTTATGCACTTTAAGCAAACAGTACACGTGAGGTAGAGAAAACTTAATCTGTTTAAGAAAACTGGAAAATCTGCTAGAGTTTTCTAGAGAAACTTATTAAATTCAAATACATTATGGAGAAAGTAGATCCATTCTAGTTTCTCATTAGCATTTTTGTTTTGCAATAAATCTTTCAGTAAGTTAATTTAATAAGGATGACTATTTTATTTTTCTCAGATTTAGTTATTATGACATTATTATTTTTCAACTTTCTTCAATTTCTATAAAATAATGAGGAATTTTTAAGTCTTCATTTTGATTGTGAAAAAATGCAGTTATTAAACAACTAGTTAAAAGTTCAGATCTTCATTCTTGCCTTTTGTGGATGTAACAACATCCAAGATTAAGTCAAGGATAATGTTAACATTCTTAAAAGAAAATAAGAAACCATAACCTAATGTTACTTTTTCTAAGTCTATAAGAGTATATGATGATATTTTTACAATAACCTTATCTGACTAGGAAGCTTTAAACCACATACTACTTTTAAACAGTTTAGCAAGTTGTTGTTTTTTTTAAACTTATCTCTTCTTACCCTGATTCCCTCACAATGAGAGTGCCTTCACAGTTTTGAATAAATATTTAGGTTGGATTGCGTACGCACATGCTTCAAGTTTTCTTACAGTTTTTCAGAATTGTAAAGGCCTCATTAGAATAAGATTTTATATTTTCATTCTGCTGGCTTAAAATCTATTTCTCCAGGTTACCAAATAGTAATTTTTGATTCTTTAGATACAGTTTTGGCAGCAAGATGTTGGGATGATTCCATGTTTTCAAACATTTTGTTGCTGTAGCTTGTTTCTTTAACAATGTAATACAGGTTGGTATAATTTTGTTAATGTGGATTAAAACCTTAAGTTTATATAGATTTTTGATTTAGTTGGGACAACAAAAACATTTTCCAAATTAAAGTTTGGCATACCTGGTTTATCAAAAACATGTAACTGTTGCTCAAAGAGTTCAGGAGCTGCAATACTAGCTGTTAAGGTTGAGCCCATCCAGAAAGATGCTATTGGTCCATGTTCTTCATGCAGATTTTCAAGAAAATTATGCAAGCTTCCAGCTTGGAGAATATCTGGTACATTTCCTTCTCTAAAGTATGCAGAAATTGAAAACATTTGACAATTTACTTTAAACAAAAAACTTGAAATTTGTATTTAAGAAATGATAAATTAATGTTATATAAATGAATAAATATGAATTATTGGGTCAAGCATCATCTAATATATTAATAGTTTAAGAACAAAATATGTCTATGGTATGAGAAATATAGAAGTGCAAAGATTTAGTGTTAAAAAATCTTACACATTAATATACCATTTTCATTATGCCTGTAGAAGAAAAAATAATTTTCATGCATTAAAAGTAAATTCCTCAGATCTACAGGTGGGCTTTTACAGGTACTTACTAACTGATTTAATTCATGGGCTCATTAACTGATTATTACATGCTGACTACAATTTCTGCCCTCACCCCACAGAAGTACAAAAGGGACCTGTGCTACTTTCTATTACAACTCATCCAAGATACCAGATAAATCAAATTTATATGTATATTTGAATCTCCTTTGTTTAATTAAGTTATTTTAATGTGTAGCTTATCTCCTCACTGTTCAGTCACACCAACTTCAACATACCATTAAATAAAGTAATTGAATCCAAAGTAACATGAGTAGGTCAAGCAATATGAATACATTTTGTAAATGACTAGCTCAGTCATGTAACAGTCCAGACTTGGAAACTTGTATTTTTATTTCTAGTAATGTAATGAATATGAAAATTACAGTTAACAACATTTAAAATTAAATAGTTATAATTACTTACTACAATATTTACAAGAAAAAAAGAGCACTAGTAAACAAGATATCTGCCTTTAATATTTCTTTTTTTAATTTATTATTTATTCAGTCATACCACTTGCATATTCACTTACTTTAGTTTTCAACATTAGAAACAGATTTTTCTTAAGAATTCTAACCTCTAAACAAGAAAAACCTGATTCTGTAACATTCTATAAGAGCTGCAGGTGTCCTAAACAATACTGACTTTGGTTAAATCAAGTCTAAAGAATACACACATTTTTAGTGTGTAGAAGAAATAAAACATCATGAAAATTTACCACAGAACAGGCAATCGACATGTATATTATCACATAGTTTATTGGCTTACAAATGATCAATTATTGGCTGAGGACTTAAACGGATTTCTGTATATACCATCAGCAATGATTTCAGAAAAACTCAAAAAGCTTTTATGATAGTTAACAGCCCAATTAAATATGAACACAGACATTTAATCTTAATTTTTGACATCATATGGTGGTGTAAAAACATTCAGATGTTTTTTTTTATTAATGTATGAAAAATGGTGAGAAGGTTCAAATCTCCTGGTCTTTTCCCTAGACATGTGCCTACTTGTACAATATTGATTAATATTTATGTATTTATTAAAAAAAAATAGCAGAGGAGATTTAGTCATCCAGATTCATGTCCTAAATTTGTGTTTGCTTAGAGACATGTATATACAAGTTTAAAGAATACAGTTCTTAATCTCTAGAAAAAAGATAAGGTCCAGATCTCTTGCTTATCTCTGCCTGCTTATACAAAAGGAAAGAATACTTATTTGCAATTATAAAATAGAAAAATAGCACAATTGAAAAAAAACATACACTTCAGTTAATACTTAATTAGCTGCCAATTTCCTTCCCTCTTGAGAGCAGTTCAAAATTAATGACACTGGCATCTAGTCTTAGTAGTTTTGCCATAACAAAGACAGCAAGCAAGTTCAGCAGCAATGTGAATCAAACCCAAGACCTTCAAAAAATAAGTCCCTCCCTCCAATTATGTAGTTTTTGTATTTAAAAATAAACAAAGATAATGGCAATATTTCACTCACTTGGAACAATCCAAAAGAGTAACAAACAAATTGATGAATTTTGATTAATTTATTACTTTTATGACACTTGATTTAATCAATAATTCATTAGACATCTGCTGGATTAACCAAACACTACTTTTGAATGGTTGCTCATGACAACATTGACTAATCAGTCAGTCTACAAGACACAAGTTGACATAATCACTTTCATAAGTAATTAATTCTATCACCCAGCTCTACTTACAGACGTTCCTAAATTAAAGATAAAAGAGAAAGAAAAAAACCAAATGATTAGAACATATAAAATGAACATACATACACAAAGATATATTAATTTGACTGACATGGTACTGTGCACTAAATTAAAAAAACACCCTGGAACAAATGTTACAATAAAGACTAGGAAACTAGTTTGAATATTTAAAGGTGTCTTCTTTTTTCAAATCAGAAAATGAAAGTTTTGAGAATAGCTTTTTTTTGTCTCTGTACTAATATTTCATATCAAAAGTGTAATTTGTTTCCGTAATTTTCACATACTTACTTTGGGTCAGATGGGTCCATTCCAGGAATGCTAGTTGCTTTGGCAGAACCCTAAAACAATGTTCACACATTAAAAATGCACTGAATAAAAATCACTGAATGCAAGTATCAAATCACAATGGTTGTGAACATACTATAACACCTGTTCAATCACTTTTTAGTATTTTCAAGTATATTGTAATGTAGAAAACATATAGCATGCAACACAAGTCTTAAGATGTTCTTCAAAGTTTAATTAGTACTACTACTACTATAGTAGTGGTTCAGACAATTATTTGTACAACTAGTTTAATTGTGAATTGTAATCTTTTTTTTCCTATTTAAGTCACTACACCTTGTACATTAAAATCAATTTTAAGGTTCTTAAGGACATAAAAACCAACAAAGTCATCTACTTAAAAGGTATTATACATACAATGTTTGTGTAAGACATTTCAACTAGTGAATACTAAATTCATATAATTAACAAAGGGTCATTCCATGTCAAATCATCCAGATTTTGGAAAATTTTCCAGGTGACCCCTTCAGAATGATTTGAAAAAATTCACATGCTCATCTACCCATATAACGAAAAATTCCCAAAGGTGAGATTAATATTTCTAAGTTTCTGATTTACAGTCCTGTAAAATTTAAGTAATTTTTTTTATTTTAGGCAGATTCATTTTTGAGCAACTTTAGCTGCTTAAAGCTGCAAGAGTAATGGTGGTAGAAGGCTGAAATTAGCTACACTGACTGAATTAATCTCACAAAATTCCAAAATGGTCTCAAATCAAGTTTCTCTCTCTTAGGATTTGTATAGTGAGTCAGTAAAATCACCTGAAAACCCAAAATAGTAAAAAACATTGGTTTATGTGATAAGCCATAGCTCTAAGACTTAATATGATACAAAGCTGAATTTTGTTTTTTAATATCTTATAACATATCAGTTGATACATCAGCAATTGTTGTAATTAAAAGTCTGTTAGATCTCCTGTAAAAAAAATTATTTGCATGCAACTTTTTATGATTTAGCTAAAAATAGCCCTACTTCAGGCCACAGTTTTACCATGTCACCAGTTATTCAGCCTTTTCAGATTTTTACCACATATTCTTACATCTCTGAATATGATCTACAAAAAATCAAGATGGCATTCAACCTACTTTTTGAGTTATAATTTTTTAAAGTATCCTCTGACCATACATTGTTTACTTGAAAACAACTTTAATTCAGGTGGGTTACTATGTACAAATATATTCATACAATTTTGAAATGACTTATGAATCCCATTGAAATATTCTAATCAGCCTTTACCATATATTTTTACATCTCTGAACATGATCTTAAAAAAAATCAAGGTTGTGAAACATAATAAATTATCAAATTTTAAGTGACTCTGATATGTACCATTGGGCAAAGGACCACATTCAGGGCATTCAGTTCTTTCTTGTCAATCAAGAATCAGTCCTGCAGAATTGTGTAAAGTTTGATCTACTTGAGTGCTAAGAAAAATGCAAAACTGTGGCAGGTATTAAGTCACATCATAGTTTTATTCCCCACTCTACCAACAAATTGTATATGAGAAGGCCATCAGATGATGATGTGTACACAGTTGTAACTGTTGGTAGTAGCAGTGAAAGTGATTCTGCAGCAGCTCAAATAGGGTCTACTGATAGCAATGATAACTATCAGCCAGGGAAATATGTGGCATGCTTACACGATCATGAATGGTATGTGGGAAACATAAAAGATGGATCAAATGAACATTCTGATATGTTGGTGTCATTTATGAGAAATCAAGTAACAAACTGTTCTCATGTCCTGCAAGGTCATGTGAAGATTAAAGCTGGATTCCTTTCCAACATGTTGTTTGTCTGATAAGTGCACCTACATTGCAAGGCAGTAGTGCTCGCCACTATGTTCTCAGTCAAAGTGATCTCAACATAATCAAACTCAAATTTCAGAAATTTATTCAAGCTGTCTGAACAAAGAAATGTTTAGATGATGTTGTTAAGGCTAATTTATTGCCAAAGCAGTTTTTGAAACATTTCATTGTCACAATTATTGCAGTTTGGAGCGACTATAATCTTTCTCAGTTATCACCTGTTGTAGCACTGTGCTTATTGTATCTGATTCACCTTTGAATTTATTATGTTATGAATCTTAAACTCAGCCATATCTGCATAACTGTAATGCATACACAATATATTTGCATTGCCACGTGATCTAATGAGTTGTACCAATAAACTTGTTCAAAATGAATTAATTCTTTCTTGTTTCTTACAATTTCATTATTCAACACTGTGGAAGGCTGGTTAAAATATTTCAGTGGGATTCATAAAATTCTGACAAGCATTTTTCAAAACTGTATGGATATATTTGCACACAGAAACACACCTGAAGTTTTTTTTTTTCAAGTAAACAACATATGGTCAGAGAACACTTTAAAAAATTATAACTCAAAAAGTAGGTTGAACACCATCCTGATTTTTTTTGAAAATCATATTCAAAGATGTAAGAATATGTGGTAAAAATCTGAAAAGGCTGAATAACTGGTGACATGGTAAAACTGTGGCCTGAAGTAGGGCTATTTTTAGCTAAATCATAAAAAGTTGCATGCAAATAATTTTTTTTACAGGAGATCTAACAGACTTTTAATTACAACAATTGCTGATGTATCAACTGATATGTTATAAGATATTAAAAAACAAAATTCAGCTTTGTATCATATTAAGTCTTAGAGCTATGGCTTATCACATAAACCAATGTTTTTTACTATTTTGGGTTTTCAGGTGATTTTACTGACTCACTATGCAAATCCTAAGAGACCATTTTGGAATTCTGTGAGATTAATTCAGTCAGTGTACCAAATTTCACCCTTCTACCATTACTCTCGCAACTTTAAGCAGCCAAAGTTGCCTGAAAATGAATTTGCCAAAAAAAACCCCCAAAATACTCATTTTTACAGGTATGTAAATCAGAAACTATCAGAGATATTGATCTAATATTTGGCAGATTTTCATTATATGGATAAATGAGCACATGTAAATTTTTTAAGGCATTCTGTGGGGGTCACCTGCAGCCTCCTGGATGATTTGACATGGAATGACCCCAAATTATTACGAGTTTAAACAATAATTATTTTATAAGGTTAATACATGTTTGACATTGTGATAAACTATTGGCACTAGAAATTCGGCCGGTTTTATTTTGGTCGAACTACATATTTAAACTTGCCATATCATTGATATATGCATAATTATAGATCAGACTTAATAATTTATATAAATTTTGGTAATAAATTAAAATAAAAACGAATTCTTACCGGATACAAATAAAATACTATAATAAGTAAAAAGATCACGAAGCTAACTGCAAATATTGCAAAGTCCAACATAGTTTAATCAGGTACTAAAACAAAAGTAAATAAATCAACCAAAATTGAAATATTCTAGAATACTTAAAAGCTGAACTATCTAATTAATTTGTTTGACCTATGAACATGACCACAAAAGAGAAAAAGGTGAATGCAATAACGTCAGAAACATCAAACTTTAATCTTATTTTTACGAAAATATCTTGCACCGTTAACACGTTAAATATCCCATAATCCAGAAAAACGCTAAGCATTGTGTGCATGCGCGAAATATGCGAGCCCATCTCGCGTGTCAAATTATTTTCTCAGTGTGTCAGTTTTTCCGAGTAGTTTTGCTACTTAGTAGTTCAGCCGTTCAACCAAAAAATGCGTTTAGATACTCGTGGTAGACACAGCACAGGTAGTCTGTTACCTAGCTTTGCGTTTAAGAAGAACCAAGCAAACAAACTTTAATTTTATGTATGTCTTAATTATTTTGAAATTTTAAAAAAACTTTTGATGCAAGGTTAAATAATGGTTTAATTCAAATGCAAAAGTTTCTTCAGATTAATATCATGAGAACACACATTTGATACATTCGTGACAGTTACAAATATTAGATTCGAGAGGCCTAGCATGGCCAGATGGTTAAGGCACTCAATTCTTAATCTTAGGGACAAATTTTCGGATCCCCGTCACACCAAATATGCACACCTTTTCAGTCGTTGGGGCGTTATAATGTTACGGTCACTCCCACTATTCGTTGGTAAAAGAGTAGCCCAAGAGTTGGCGGTGGGTCGTGATGACTGGCTGCTTTCCCTTTAGTCTTATACTGCTAAATTAGGTATGGCTAGCGCAGATAGCACTCGTGTAACTTTGCGCGAATTTCAAAACAAACAAAATAATTTAATTCGTGAATGTTTCAAAATATACGTATTCAATCTTCAGAAAGTTATATTAACTAAACAATGGCGTGCAACATTTAGAATAACGAAACATGATCTGTTCTTCGACAATCTATGTGATACTGTATCAAAAGAGAACTTATTATTTAATTTTTACTGCATGTCGAGCTTGTAAACGCAAACGTCCTGATGAGCTCAAACGTATTATAAAGGTCATTATCACTCTTATAATAAAGCAGTATCTAACAAATTACCAATATTAAAAAAAATAATATGAAGCTGAGAGTTTATCATAGCATTTACTTAATGTAAGAAAATAGCGTGAAAATGATGTTTACTGTGTTTTGAATATATATCGGTCATCCTTGATTACAAGTCGTGAAACCAGAAGTGTATATTAGAAATCAAATTGAGATTTTAAATGAGTATTTCTTTATTGTGCTTAAGAGGAAATAAATAATCGATTATATAATCCAACTCTACTTGATGATATAATAGTGAATTTACTATTCCGTATTCAGATTGATCATGACAAAGCAAGTTTTGGTGAACAGGAGAGAATTGCACAACTAACTTGTCAATTGTATTATAATATAGTAATATAAAATATAACCTTAACAAGACAAATTTGATTCTGTGATTTTAATATTTACATATTTGAGCTCACAACTCGATTCCAAATTCATGTTCACGAGGTTTGATACTCAGTTTAAATTTATTCCGAACGTCGAATCAGTACTAGACGTTTCCAACTTTACCTCGCCTGGTAATTACTTTTCATTTTTACTATTATGTTTAATATATTAAAATAGTACTACATGCAGTAAATGTAGTGGTTCGTTAGTTATGGTGTCACATATTTAAACTAGCTTGTTTAAGTTGTTAAATAAGTTTTAAAGTTTAAGGCTTTAATTATTGTCGAAAGCTAATGTAAACGGAAGAATGTTGCGTAACACTGGTATCACGTTACTAATACTAAATCATTTAGAGAAGACTGGCATATAGCAATATTGTAATTTGTTATATGAATGCTTATAAACAACTAAACTTTTAAGGGTAATGTTTAAATTTTTTATTAGTGCTACAGATATAATCTTTATTTGCGATAACTTGAAAATAAAAAGGATAGGAGAACACAAATATGCCATTATCGCAACATCAGTGATACCTACCGCGTTTAGATTTAAAATTAAAATTAATAGAACTTGAGATTTCCCAACCGGCCTGTGTTTTGATAAGCTACCTTTATTTAGGCCTGTATGTTGGTTTAACTGATGAGGCTTAAGATGTACGTAGCAACTACAGTACAGTAGTTTTTCATATACACTTTTTTATAATCATATCATGTACCAAGTACAAGCGCGTAGATTAATTAATCATCACATGTGAAGGGCTTATACTTATAATTGATAACTTGTAAAATTTGAATGTGATTCACGATTAACTAACATATTTTAACTTCTGGTATTTAATTTATTGTTCACCAATTTCACATCCTGTGTGTGAAATATACTTTCTCAGGTCTGAAAGTGAAACATTTCGTACAAGATAATATTTTAATATCTAATAACATTTTAAAATACAGAATGCTTATTTAGTCTTTTCTTGTCCATATGTTGTAAAATGTCAAACTGTTATATACACAGTTTTAAGTTATTGTTGTAACATTATTTCCTTTGATAGGCTTTTTTGATAGTTCTAGATTAATTGGTAAAACAACTGAAAGCTGAGTCCAATTCTCGGAACGATACAAATTAGTGTATTTATTTTCCAACATTTGTTACAGGCTACTTACAGGCCTAACTCCACAAACAATGTTTCAATAGAAACTGGGACAGTGATGTATGCCTAATTTCAAATAAACTTTTCGGCAGAAATTCCGAAACAAATGTATTAATTACAAACACGCTGAATAATTCACTGAGTAACAAGTAATTCACTGCTAACGCTGAACTGAATCATTAATTTATTAACTGCTTCACTGATTTCATATTTATATCACAATCTTATCTCTAAACATAGCATGTGGATTTTAAGATTCTTAACATTTGTGAAATTTCCAGGTAGTGTCATACATTATATAGCAAACAAATAACTTCAACAATTCTAATACACAAATAAGATAGAGCTTTAAACTATTCATTCATAAATTATTTTCGATAGTTTGCTTCTCTAATGGTTATGATACGCTGACTGGATGACCTTTTAGTTTGTTTTGATTTATTTTGAATTTCACGAAAAGCTACACGAGTGCTATCTGCGCTAGCCATACCTAATTTAGCAGTATAAGACGAAAAGGAAAGCAGCTCGTCATCACCACCCAACGCTAACTCTTGGGCTACTCTTTTACCAACGAATAGTGGGATTGACTATCACTTAATAACGCCCCCACGGCGAAAGGGCGAGCATGTTTGGTGTGACAGGATTTCGAACCTGTGACCCTCAGATTACGAGTCGAGTGCCTTAACCCCTTTGCCATACCGGGCCTTTTATACCTTATTGTTACGTACTTTCCTGTCTTTGTGAGAATTCTCTCAATGTAGGTGGTCAAGTGAATCCATTTGTGGCTATTCTTAACAGGTACCCGGGATTTCTCAGCAGGTTGAACTTTCATTTGGTAGATTCTTATCCAAAGTTTCCCGGTTTGTCATCCTTTCACTGACATTTCCCCCAAAGACAATTACTGCAAGTATCCTTTTGCTTGACTGCCTATTTTTCTGAATTCCGTAACCCGTTTGTTTGTTTTTTTGGAATTTCGCACAAAGCTACTCGAGGGCTATCTGTGCTAGCCGTCCCTAATTTAGCAGTGTAAGACTAGAGGGAAGGCAGCTAGTCATCACCACCCACCGCCAACTCTTGGGCTACTCTTTTACCAACGAATAGTGGGATTGACCGTAAAATTATACACCCCCACGGCTGGGAGGGCGAGCATGTTTTAGCGCGAACCCGCGACCCTCGGATTACGAGTGCACGCCTTAACGCGCTCGGCCATGCCAGGCCTTCCGTAACCCACATCATTGATTATTTTGTTACCTATTACCTGTTGACGAGTCTCCGAGTTATTCTGTTACATACATTTCGTATTACAATTTAAAATAACCGAAACTTTGAATTTAGATGCTAATTAAATGTCGATATGTTATGATACTTGCCAACAAGATTGACACACACAATTTTGTTTCTTAACACTAATACATTTAAATATACAAACAACAATATAACGTCTAATGAGTTTTCTCTTTGGTCGGAAACTGAATCTTTTATCGATGTCCACAGAGAGCCAATAAATTCAGTGTTGGTACATAGGAACACTTCTCACTTCTAGTGACGGCTGGAAGCACATGTCGGTTTTTTACCGACGATAATATTTAATGTCCACGTTTTCTACTAAGGTCCAGAGTTAATTCTCCGAAGTTGTTTGGTTCGTAATGTTCAAAATATATAAACGTTCCTGGTCAAACATTTGTAGTTTTCCCATTAATATACCCCCCAGTGGCTCAGCGGTATGTCTTTGAACCTACACGCAAAAATCCGGGTTTCGATACCCGTGGTGGGCAGAGCACAGATAGCCCATTGTGTAGCTTTGTGCTTAATTCAAAACAACAACCGATTAATATGGGTTTATTACAATTATATCATCCGTGGCTTATAGTATACTGACTGTTATGATCAAACGATATTCTGAAACTGTATCTTGACGCGTCTGTTTATAATTTTTAGGCGAAATTCCCCAAAACTCACTTAGCAACAATATTTGAAGATACAATAGTGATTTTTGTAAAATATATATTGTCGATTCTTACTTTTGAGAATCTTCTGCAAATTAAGAGAACAGGCGAAATTTGCGGAAAACACATTTAACAATATACAGGGTGTCCCAGAAGTCGCGCACCATATAAATTTTTATGTTAATACATATGAATAACAATTTTATTGATAATAATCATAACAGATGCTCAAACTGTTCACCCTCTGCTTTGATACATTCATCAATTCTCTTTATAAAACTGTCTTTTACTTTGTTGAGGGTTGCAGTGCTAATCCTTTGACATTATTATATGTACATATGGTGCGCGACTTCTGGGACACCCTGTATGTAATACACATTAAATTGAAACAAACGTAAATATTAAAATAAATGTAAAACAATGAATCCTTGACACTCTTCAGTGCAATATATGACCTATCGCCAATTTAAGTTCAGAGTTAGACCTTTCTATTTGTTGGAATTATGCAACAATACCATGCCACCTTGATGAAGTCCAGCCTTTTACTGACTTTTCATTTCATCACCAACTATTTTCTTTCTTGAGTAAAGTGTTGTGTGATATAAACCATTTTCTTAATCTCTGCATATTTTTTTACAAAACTGAATGCTGAGCGACTATTCTACAGATGTAACAACAAAAAATTCATTGTCACTTCAAGTTTTCTTTCAAACATCAATGTATCTTTTGATTGATATTTGATAACTCATAAGCAATAGTAGAGGATCTTGATCTTGTATTTTCATTTGATTATCTGTATAAATGGTTAATTAGTTTAAAAGTGTATGGTTGTATCTCTCAACCATGTTGTCAGAAAATGGATGAAGGGCTGTTGTTCTAGAGTTTTTTATTTCAAGGGTATGAAAAAATAAGGTTAATTTAAAGTTCCATCCTTGATCTGAGTAAAATTGTCTGAGACATTAGATCTTGTCATTTGGCAAAATAGACCATCACAATTATGAAATATTTATTCCCACAGTATAGAACCAAACACAGTGACAGCAACTTTTTGAAGTGGTGCCCAAAACAGTACTGATGTAGCTATCCCTAGCACAATTCACATGATTTACACCACTTCTTTATATATTCCTAGCACGTAACCACATAGAAACATTCCTTTACTCTTTTTGGTGTCTTATTTACATGTAAGTGTCCAGCTACTGAAAATTTGTGGGGAGAACATAGTTGTTGTGTTTGTCCACTGGTATTTTTCCATTTCCAATATAACTACTCTTCTAGGAGAAATTATAAGTTCAAATGTGCTCATTACATCTCTGTGTTTAGGCTGTAAGGAGCAACTCTTTGCCATGAGGGCTTTTCTATACTATTCTTGATCCACTGAAAAATTGATTTCAACCTTGTATATTCTGCCTGAGCATGTCTTCATTGAGTGTTTGACCATATTATTTATTCATCATTACTTGTGGGTTTCACATGTTGGACTATACTTTCATGTATTTTAAGTTGACCATCTTTACTATCTTGTGTTTCCCCATTTTGACTGTGCTTATTTTCGACATTAACACATAGTCTTTGTGATAATACTTGAGCATTTCTGTATTTCTGTCCAGGGTGATGTTTGACATTAAAGTTGTACTCCAGAAGTTTCTGGAACTATCTTGTTATCTGGCCTTTGGGATTATGAAGATTAACCAGCTACTTTAGTGCTGCATGATCTGTTTAGAGTGTAAAATTTTGTCCATATTGTAATGACAGAAATGGCTTTGGGCTCAAACAACATGTAATATCTCTTTCAGAGTTGTACAATACTTTCCTTCTGCAGTATTCATAGCCTTGCTATAGAAGGCTATCATATGTTCATTTGCAATTATACTGCTTTTAGCATAAAATTAATAACATCTAAGAGAAGTGGATCTCCTTAAGTTGAATATATTAACATAGCAGTAGTAATTTTTTTTCTTCAGTTTATTGAATGTCTTTACATCATAAGTAATCCAACAATGTTTTTTTTTAATAAGTTGTATAAAGGATGAGCTATAACAGAGGTTGGTTCTACAAAATGACAAGACTAGGAGCATAGTCAGATATTCATGTAAGTTATTTTGTGTTGGCCAGTTCCGAAAAAATTAAATCTTACATGAGTCAGTAAACACTTTCTCTCTGCTCACTCTTTCCCAGGAAACTCATCTGTTAAAGGAACAATTTTACACACTTTCTGGGACTAAGCATGATATTTTCTATCATCAGTTGATCCAAGATTTTCCTTAGGCCATTATAAACATTATCAAAAGTCTTCTCATGTCTGATTATGTCACCTGATTAGATGAGTTGATGTTCCAGGATAGTTCAGAGAAAGTACACTCTATTAGTGGTTGAAATGTAGCAAGTGCATTATATAATACAAACAGTAACACAACAAGTTGTCAAATTCTGCTTTTTTTGTAGGAAAAAATGGCTCTTTCATCTCTGCTTGCTTTGTCAACTTGAACATGTCAACATCCACTCTTCAGATCTAATGTCAAAAACAACTGTGATCAATATAGAACATTCAAAGTAGAGTCTATCCTTAGTAGTTGGTAAACATCTTTCTTTTTGTCTTCATTCATCTTTCATTAGTCGATGTAGAACCATGTTGACCCATCTTTCTTCTTCATAAATACATTCATCGATGTCCATGGAACAGTATTCAGTTTTATTACTTCTGGTTCCTTTATGGCATCTATTTCTTTGAAAGCTTCAAACTACATTGCAAGTGAGAGTTGTTTGACTAACTGATATATTTGGGTAGAATCTATTATCAATCTTATTAGATATTTTATTTCTTAAGCCAAAGTCACGAGGTTCACTAGAAAAGGTATCTTGATATTCTGAGCAAGTAATTTTTGGCATTGACCTGCTGTAAGACATATTGCTGTGCTACTGGTGGGCTATAGAAAAGGGCAAATGAAATGGATTTTATTGTGGTTTTTATTCAGTAACATAAACAAAGTTGGAAAAATCATTAGCAAACTAAATAAAATTTATAATGGTGTCCTGCATATTTGAACAGCACGTAACTATAATAATAATAAACAATAATTTATTATGTTACTTAGGAATATTTCTTTCTAGGAATTGGAAATATCTTTTGGTGTAGTTTTAAACTATATTGCTTTTGATTTTCATCCTTAGTGACAGAAGAGTAAATGCTTTAATCAGAGCAATACCTCTCTATGTGCAGTCATTCTTATTTTTCAACCCTGTAGCTGGCTTCTGCATTGTTTCCTGTTCTGGAACCACTTTCCATTTTGCCGAGTCTCTCTCTAGGAATGTCTATGCTTTCTTTTTCATGTTTACATTTAAGATGTAGAATATGTTAAGAATCCTCTTTGTTACATAGGATTGTAAAGGGGCCTTCATATTAAAATTCTTTCCTTCTAGTCAATAAAGGTTTACTTTCTAATATCAAGATTATTCACAATTTCACATTTGGTAATTATTTTAACTCTGTCATCAAAGAGGGCCAAACCAACAAAGTCTTCTGATAAATATTATAAGTGCTGTTTGAAACTTGCCATAGCAGCATCAGTAACTGAATGATAAGGATGGACAGATAACTTTAACATCATGCTGAGGTCATTGAAAGGTGCAACCTTCCAAATTGAGGCTTTCTTCCAGAAACTAACATAGACTACAACTGTGAAAATGCATGCTTGTGTAAAGTCTTTAATTTCTGGTTGGTCAGTTTGAACTGTTCTTGAAAGAGAAATATTTTGATAACACATATGGCATTAGCCATCCAACATGCATAATGATATTCACTGGGAGCTGTCAAGATGTTGTCCCTTCAATGATTTCAGGAAGAATCTTTATATTTCAGTGAAGTACAAAGAAATAATATGAGGAGCAAGTTTCCTGCTCTTTTTTACCTGTATATTCCTAATTTGTGGAGGAATGCATCTGACAGAACTTTTTGAGAGTACGACATCCTTCAAATTGTATCTGAGGGATATTTATGTTATATTTACTGTAACTAGCATCATATTAATCAAAACCTTTCTTTATGTTCAATGAACAGGTAAAAAGGAATTCATGGGTGCTGAGTATTGAAAATTCAGTATGAAGAATAAAGTAGCTGTGGTAAGTCAGTTGCATTTTTTTCAAAATCTTGAACCAAAAATATGTTCACTGCATATATACTTAACAAAACAGAGTTTCTTAGTCCTTTAGTAATAATAAAACTTCTAAAAGAAATGACAAATTAAAACTCTTCAGTGTGTTAAGGTTAATAAATGCTAGTTTTAAACAACTTTTACCAAAGAAAATCCATGAATCACCATTTATATATATAAGCACTCACTCAATACCAATATAGGTGAATGAGTCTTGTTATCTGTTGGACTCCACATTAAAGACACGTATCTTAGACAACTGCATGTTATTGTATAATTAAGACATACGATATTAATTTTGTAGAATATTATGAATGGTATTGTATATAAAAAATGCTCATACCACATTAAACTTTAAATATTAATTATTCTACCTAATTAAAGCTAGACAAATCCTAAATACAAATAGTGGTACAGTGGTACATTTTAGTTTTGCATACACAAGTTAGGAAATAATGAGACAACCCCAAACAATATAAACTTATGGTGGAATGGTCTGTATCAGAACAACATTTTGAGGGTAAAATGATACCACCAAATTGATTGTTTTGGGGAAGAGTATAAGAGCCCTTTCCACTGCAAAATATTTATACACCCATAAGGATGTACTTAGATTGGGAAATTAAAATTACCAAGACAGTTATATCCCATCTATTTAATAGTATTGAAAACAAAGAACTATGGATCAACTTGGGAAACTTGGTTTATCCAGAAATAAACTAATTTCTTGTATCTAAGCTGTGATAAATAAAGTGTGCCCTCATGTAGCAAGTTAAGCAAAAGCAATCCATATGCCTCAGACACAAACGTTTAATATATTCAAGAAGGATATCTATCTGAAAATTAGACAAACATGATAAGGATTTATTTTTGCATACCTCAAATAGCTGGAGAATAAAATCTGTATTTATACTTTTTTATATTCATGATGTTAGAAAAATATGTAGGTTCAAGAAGTATTGATAGAAATGAAATAAAATCCCCATAACTTGAGTTCTTTCGATAGATAGAGCTTTTTTCTTCAGAGACAAACTGGGAGTGTTTCCTGAAGACCAATTTGTTCCTGAAGAAGAAAGGTCCACATTTCGAAAATGTGCTTGGATTAAAATGTTTTTATTTCACTTCCATACTGTTTTATAAGAATGCATATAATTTAATTTGTTGGATTCAGTACTTTTGGATTTCTGTACAATCAGATTGTTGAAATGGTACTGGGACAATATTGTCTTCATACACATGGTGGATTATGGAAAGCAAGTAGAAAAGGAGTGGTTTACTTTTTCATTACAGCCTCATGACAAAGCCTTTTGCAATGACAAATGCACTGCAGGGTTATTAGTTTGATATTCTGAATTAAAAACTGATTTTTTTCCAAAAGTGAATAACACAATTTAGAGAATAAGTAAGAGATTTGACCAGGAAATATTAGAAAGTAATAATGAATTTTTTGACCTTTATTAAGTTTGTGGAATAAAGAGACCAGACACAATGTAGAACACTCAACAGAAACAATCTATTCAATGTTCAAAAAAATTAAATTTAACCAAGTGCACAGTACAAAAAAAGCATCTTTACTAGATAGTTAATTCTCTAAACTCTCCTAAGAAGTAATTAACATTACAGGTGAAACTTAGAAGACTAGCACAATTTAGAGAAAGAAGTTAAACTCCACTTGCTAAATGGAGGGTTTGTGTTTGAGAGAGAGCCAAGCATTATATACACAATTCTGTTATGCTATATTCTCAGGTTGCATGCACCACCTATGCCATTGGTGAATAGTCCTATTGAAACATAAGGGATATTATAGCATTGAGACAACACCTAATCTTGCAGAAAACTGCTGTTTACTTTGATATACTAAATAAAACTTTACAGTTGTTTCTACCACAAGAAGGTTAACTGTTATCTTGGGTAAACAAAACAAAACAGTAGATAGCTGTGGCAAAATTAACATCACAACTTCCTTGACTATGTGTCATGTGAAAACTGCACATATCTATAATAAACAAACAAAAACATCTCATAAAAATTCTTCATTAACATTGACAAGATGCATGGTTGTCAGATACACAGAGCATGACTTGATGTGTCAACCTGCATTGTTATAATATGGTAAGGCTCAAAAACTATTTTAATATAATGTACTCAGCCTTTTTTAAAATAATTTAAACTGAACATAATCCTTAATATTTGTAAGTTTTGTTATGAATTATTTATTCAAACTAGTTGTATATTAATGTGGACCAAACCTAGTTCAGGCTTTACTAATTCTTTTGTGACATGTAAATGTTTATTTAAGGAAAAGAATATTAGTGGGTTATTGCACATCACAAAAGTCTGTACTTAATATATTTAAGTTAACAGCAGTTTTCTTTAACAGTGAATAAAGTGATATATCAAGATAATAACAAGGTTATTTTTTAATTAATACACTTCTAATTTGCAAACAAGTTTGAATAAACAATAAACATACTAACTACATTGAATAGCTTACTAAATTAATCATAGCTGCACAGACAGTAAATTGAAAGTGAACTGACCTTCTGATTAACTCACTCAGCCTTTCAATTTATATAATTTTCAACTTTTTAAGGCCACTATCTTTATAGTAGGTGTTTGTGATAAATTTTAACAAAACATGGACAGTAAACAATGCACTGGTTTGAATGTAATGTTTCAAATAATACACAAGTTAAACATATATACAAGTGTTCATTACACAGTTTTCTCCAAAGTGTTAAATAATTGTCTTTTTACATCAAGAGTCCACACAGACTGGTTCTGTTATTTTAGAATCCAAATACCGTATTTTCCGGTTAATAAGCCGAGGCCAATTTTCACCTCTGAAAATGAGGGGTTTTTGCTTATTACCGCCCAATAAGCCGAGGCCGGAAGATGATATGTTGTGGTTGGACGACGACGAGGAAGACAACATTCCACTCACTCAGCTAATAACACCAGAGAATGACCCGTACGACGACCAGGTTTCTGTCGAAGATTGGAATCTATTATTTGGTGCTTTTGACGATGAAGATGATGAATTTAATGAATTTTAATAAATTTCTGAGATTAAAGTGTGTACTTTTTTATGAATTTTGTTATGTCTATGAATACATGTCATTCGTAATGTATAGACCTTTTTCTATTAATAAATAAAGTTTATTAAACTGAAATAACTCTGCCGTAACTGTGAGATCAAAGGTATGATTTTGGGGCTGATTTTGGTCTTCGGTAATTTTTGGTCCAAAGCTGGTGATCGGCCAATAAGCCGACCCCCAAAAATCAGGTCCAAATTTTAGGGCCAGAAATTCGGCTTATTAGGCGGAAAATACGATAACAAGACAAATTATTCTTATTCACTCTGTTATCACAATACAATATGTGATTACTGCATAAAATTCATCACTATACACTCTTTATGGCTAAATTTACAGACACAATCTAGATCTATTTTAATATCTCTCTCATTACTTTTGTCTTACTGTCACTTTCAATAACTTACTTGCAGTAACGTGGTTACTTATACATGTTACCTGACAAAGGCCTAGAACACTCTACAAACTATGAGACATTATGATGCAACAATACTTACTTAAACAATGAGAAAAATTCAGAAAATTTACCTAATATGACATCAATTCACAAGAATTGAACTACACAGCAAATGATTTGTAAGCAGTTACATAAGCAAACCTGCAATAAATTATCATTTGTGAAAGTGTCAAATGCTCATGCTTGATAACTATCTTGATCATAACTCTTGTATTAAGTTATCTAACAACCAGACTCATTTTTTTACTTGCTGTGTTAAATGTCTGTATGAACCATGTCAGATATGTGGATTATAAAAGATTTACAATTTCTTTAAACCTTATATAGTACCTATTTGAAGTCTTTCCTGTTATTGATTGGTAAGAAAATATGAATTTTAAGCAAGTGTAAGCCTGTTGGCAAAATTGTTTCCCTGTTTCCTATGTTGTTCATCTCTCCACAGAACAAGTGGCTAATTTCTTGGTTCACGCAATGAAAATGTTTTGTACATATTCCAGGCCATTGTAAGAATTCTGACACCCATTACATAATAACGTGAACTGTGCTAGTCCATGTTGTAACCAACATTAAACTATACTCCTCTTCTGGTAGGAGGACCACATCCTCCCTACACATTACTCCCTTTGAGCACTTTGTGTAAATCAAAAGTTTAAATATTTGTTTTTTTTCCTTGGCATTCTATTCTTCAGTCACTCTCTTTTTTTTTATAAACAATTTCATGATTTTTTTCCAAGTCACTTATTGTACTTTTCTTTCAGTTAATATTCATATTTTTATCTTTCTTAACTTCCTTGATATAAATGATTGAAAGATAAAAAATCCAGTTTCATGATTTTTGTGGTTTATAAATTTATATATTTGCAACAGGAGTCATGTTTTACTGCTTTAATAATGACTGGAGGGACTATGATGGTGAATGATGTTAATGTCATTGTGCATGAAATAATTGGTTCCAGTCTATGTGCAGGACTCATGTATTTCAGCTTTTATAGTTTCTGCAGAGCCTGCCACGTCTTTGTATGATTTTAACCAGTATTTTTCTGTTGCTTGCCTTTATTTCTGGTTCATCTTACCCTGAGAGGGTCAGGACATTTTACCTTTAGTCTTTTTTACTTAAGGTATGTTACATCCTTTTTTCACTTGTTTCTACTGGTTCGTAGGCTGGTTACATGAGCTTCTATGCCCATACTTTTATTCCTTTTCTTTTTTATCGAATAATCAATTTTATGATGATTCTTCTCTGTTTGAACTTGATGTTGACTTCTAGTTACTATATTCTTCCGTATTTCAAGACTTGTATTCTGTTGTCTGTGGTTAGAATCATTCTTTTTACTTTGAGTTCCATTCTTATGAATTTCTTTTTCTATCTTACAATCTTGTTCTTCTTTTACTCCTTCTCTCACTAGTAATTAATTTACTTACTTTCATTTTTGGGTTGCTTAGCTTCTTCCTGAGGCTCAACCCCAACAGGCTTTACTGGGAAGTCTTATCTACTTGTTTTTCATGTTGGCATCAATTTATTCTTCAACAGTTGCTCAATTTGTTTCTGGGATGACTTACTTTCTGGAGTTTAATTCCCAGATTTTTATCTTGGGAAACTGTTTAGCATCAGTATGAGGTTTTTGAGAGGGTTTGTCATATTTGGGAGCTAACTAAAACAGCTCACAAACTAACCTATTTGCTTACTCTGGTTTTCTGCTTATTTTTGTTCAGGGAAATCTAGCAGGTATTTTGCATCCTGTGGAGCATCATAGACCAATTCCTAACATCTATCTTGCATCATTCTAACTGTTGAAGATTTCAAAGACGACCTGCTTCATGAATCATCCTTCCTTCTGGTTCTATGGTAGCTCAACCTTTCCACTTTTCATGCCTATGAACTTTTTTGCAGAGTACTTCTGGTTCACATGGGCCTTTCCTATTTTTCTGCTCTCAGCCTCATTTCTCTCCTCCTTTTTTCCTTTTAACTCTCCTACCTGTACTTGTGGTCTACATGACATAATTGCCGATTGTGTTACAGACCAGTGCAGAATATTGATGAAAACTTTTTTAATAGTTTGGTTCATTCATAAGAAATATTTTCTCAACAATGTTATTTATTCTGTAGAGACGTGAGTAAACATCAGAAAATACATTGTTTAGATAAGTAAAATAATAAGCTTGAGAATACTTTGACTGATAATCTTAGTATGTGGTTTGAAATATGTTGATAGTTTGCCATGTTTTATTGTTTAAGACAATGTGATCCAACTGCCAGCATATGGGTTACATTTATCTTTGCAAGCGAGTTCACATGGCTTACATACACTCATTATGAATGAATCATACGTTTTTTACTTGCAACAGAAAGTCCCATTGCTACATAGTATAGGTGTCAAATATTTTCGTTCTCAAGGCCTGGCATGGCCGAGCGCGTTAAGGCGTGCACTCGTAATCCGAGGGTCGCGGGTTCGCGCCCGCGTCGCGCTAAACATGCTCGCCCACCCAGCCGTGGGGGTGTATAATTTGACGGTCAATCCCACTATTCGTTGGTAAAAGAGTAGCCCAAGAGTTGGCGGTGGGTGGTGATGACTAGCTGCCTTCCCTCTAGTCTTACACTGCTAAATTAGGGACGGCTAGCACAGATAGCCCTCGAGTAGCTTTGTGCGAAATTCCAAGAAAAAAAAACAAACTTTTCGTTCTCTGTGGCTCAGTTATCTATTAGTAAAAGATCTGGCCAAAAATAGTAGGGCAAAAAATCTATTTTATATTGATTATTAGTATGTGCCTGTTTCTGTAAGCTAGACTTGGATATCTAATTTATGTATATACTTTTGTTGTAATAGGAATCTTTTATGTAAATGATAAAAAAGGTACTTCTTTTTATTTTATTTATAGGTAACTGGTGCAAACAGAGGAATTGGCTTTGCTGTTGTAAAATCATTGTGCAAAAAATTCCAAGGAGATGTAATTTTGACTGGTAAGTATGTATGTGTACAATTAATTTGAAGGTGAAATGTGTTTACATAATGATAAGTGATGGATTTGCATATGCATGTTATTTTGTCTGTACAATATTCCATTCCCACATGTAAATTATTTTGAAACTATTAATAGAGTTTATCTATAAGCTACTTCAGATATTGTTTATTAATTATTGAAAATATCTAAAAGAAACTTAGAAAGTTAACTTAGTAAAACAAGGTTTTATAGCCTGTGACAGATGAAAAGGCAGACAACAAGTAATGAATATACTCTAAGGATCAATTTTGTCTATATTTCAAATAAAAACCTTATCATTCCATAAATACTTGGCCCAGCATGGCCAAGTGGTTAGGGTGCAACATGAAGGTTACAGGTTTGAATTCTAATCTCACCAAATATACTCAGCCATGGAGATATTATAATATTACTGTTAATCTCTCAAGAGTTGGTGGTGATGACTGGTCGCCTTTCTTCCAGTATTTTACTGCTAAATAATGGATGGCTAGTGCAGATAGCCCTCGTTTAGCTTCAAACAAGATGCAAAAACAAACAAATCATAAATATTTAGATTAACAACATAATGTATCGAATACTATTAACTTTCATTGGATAAGGCTACAGTGGTATGAGACAATTTGCCTTAGTCTGTCTAGATTCTTGGCTTAGTTTTAATTGAACAATGATGTCAGATTTTGTAACAATTATTTACTATTTTCATTAAGGGCATGATATATTATCAGTGAGAATTTCGTTTTTATGCCATTTAGTCATATTACTGCAAGATATTTTTAGAAGTAAGGAAACACTTATTTTAAATTAAATTTGGCATTTACTTTATTATAAATAGGAATATTCTTTAAGTCAAGTATCTAGACATGATGCATAATTTTGCAGTAATCATGTTATTCATGAGTCCAATTCATAAAATGTTTAGTGAAACCTTGAGCTACATTATTTGTGTGTTGCCTAAAATGCTTAGTTTTAAAAGAATCAACATGTACTCTAGTGTGCTACTTAAATGATTTGTATTTTTTATTTAGTCTTGGTTTTTTTCTGTGTGAACTTTGATAAATATTCTCCCTAAAGTTTTATGGCACCATTTGGAAGATTTAAAGTGTATATCCAGTTATATTTTCTGGGTGAACATTTAAGAAATTCTTCAATTCCGATTTCATGGATTCACGATGTTCTTTCACATAATTACAACAAAACTTGATTTTTCTTGATACAGTTTATGATTGTTTGTTTGTAATTAAGCACAAAATTACACAATAGGTTATTTGTACTGTGCCCAATACAGGTATTGAAATCTGGTTTGTAGTGTTAAAAATCTAAAAACTAACTGCTGTTACAGTGAGGGCAGGGAATATGATACAGTTTCTGCTTAAAGAAAATAATTACATATAGATATATATTATATACACTGCTTGTCAAAATCTTAAGGCTAATGAACATAAAGAAAAAATATGCATTTTGTATTGTTAGACTCAACCACTTATTTGAGTAGAGCTTTGAAAAATGAAAATAAGAAAAGGGAAAATAAAAATAAGAAACTTTTTAACACTTAATAGGGAAAATGTGAGCTCTATGAAATCAGCCTAAATACTAGCTGGTCAAAAGTTTAAGACCATACCAAAAAAAAGTTTTAAACAGAGTAGGAAATGCCCAACATGAGGTCTCAGTAGTAAGTTGCACAGCCGTCATTGCAAATAACTTCACTCATTTGCTTCGGCATGGTCGATATAAGCATTTGCAGAAGGTTGGTTGGAATGTTATTCCAAGTGGTGAAGATTGCTTCATGAAGATCATGCACTGTTTGGAATTGAAGTCCCTTTCTATAGGCTTCCCTTGCATCCACCCTGAAACATTTTAAATGGGGTTTAGTTCTGGTGAACATGCTGGATGGTGAAAAAGAATCATGTTATTTGCCATGAAAAATTCCTCTGTCATGCAGGCATCATGGATTACAGCATTGTCCTGCTGAAAGATCCAGTCATTTCTACACAAACGAGGGCCTTCAGTCAATAAGGATGCTTTCTCCAACATGCCAACGTAGCCAGCTGCTGTTTGATGCCCCTTTATAACCTGAAGCTCCATTGTTCCACGGAAGAAGAAAGCACCCCAGATCATAATGGAACCTCTTCCATTGTGTTGTGTAGAAAATGTCTCTGGTGGGATATCCTTATTATGCTAGTAATGTTGGAAGCCATCTGAACCATCCAAGTTAAATTTTTTCTTATCAGAGAACAAAACCTTTATCCACTTTTCTGTGTCCCATATTTGGTGTTTTTCAGTAAAATTTAACCAAGCTGTTTCGTGGTGTGGAAGGAGACATGGCCTTTGAAGACATTTACGGATTTTAAAGCATTTCTCTCGTAGATGCCGTCTTATTGTTCTTGAGCTGCATTCTTCATGTGTAAGGACTTTAATGTAGTTCAACGATCAGCTGGTGTCTTGCCAGACAACCCATCAAATCCTCCTGCTTAACGCCAGCGAAATTTTCTTATTTTGACCACTTGAAATTTTCGTTTTGTATCCCTCATCAGTGTCTTTTAAGAAATTTGCAACAGCAGATTCACTACACCCAATCTCACCAGTAATGGCACATTAAGAGAGACCTTGATTTTGCAGCTCAAAAATTCTGCCATGTTCAAACTCTGACAACTTTTTAGTCTTTGTCATGTTTTGCTTGATGTACCACAGGAGATGACAGTGGGAGATGTTGCCAATGCTAATGCTTGAACACAAGTGACTAAATTTTTTACATGTTTACCGGTTCATTTCATTATGGTCTTAAACTTTTAACCAGCTAGTATTTATGCTAATTTCATAGTGTTCACATTTTCCCTATTAAATGCTAATAAGTTTTTTATTTTTATTTTTCCTTTTTTATTTTCATCTTTTGAAGCTCTACTCAATAAGTGGTTGAGTCTAACAATGCAAAATTCATATTTCTTCATGTTCATTGGCCTTAAAATTTTGGCCAGCAATGTATATTACATTGCTATGGCTTCATTAATTTTATATCTTTGCAACTTTATTGATGAATATTGTGAATCATATTCATTACATTGTAAATGTTTCTTTTAAAAACAAAAAATCACGTGAACAGCTGTTCAATGGCACTTGTTTACACCTTTACAAAATGCTCTCCCCCTGGTACTGATTACTTTTGAGAACAACACTGATAAGTTGTTTTAGATAAATTTAACAATTTTCTTGACTGTGTGTTATATGAAATCAGCACATAATCACAACAAAGATTAAATTCAACATTATAATACTACATGTAGATAGAAACAAAGTGTATATTCATTTACCATGTAGCTAATGTATTGTAATATAGATTTATAGCAGCTTGTGTACTCTTAGCAGCATGTAAATTTTTCATACCCAATTTCTATAAGGGTAACTCAGTTTTACCTAAATATATCATAGTTATTAAAAGTTAATTCTTAGATCTTACTAAACTAAAAAAACAACAGTTTTATAAGTCATTAAAACTATAAAAGAGGTTCTTAAGACTATGCAACAAAAATATATAAATATATTTTTTAGAATTTACAGAATTAATACAGAACAGGTTCTTTGGTCTTACATTGCTGAATGTTGAAATCAGGTTCTGAGAATTATTAAACTTCACAAAATAGGTTTCTGAAATTTAGTAGTTTATGCAAAATAGATTATTAGTTCTTAGAATTATTCAAATATCTAAAAATCTGTTGTTTATGGGTACTTACAGAAAGAAAAGTCTTAACCTATAAATTTCCAGACATTTGATATCTTGTATAAAGATATTCAATATATTTTTATTTATATTATCTTTTTAAAAATTAATTTACAGAAAAAAAGTTAGTTTTGTTTTGCATTTAAGCACAAAGCTACACAAAGAGCTATCTGTGCTTTGCTCACCACAGGTATCAAACCTGGTTTCTAGCAGTATAAATCCATATACGTACCACTGGGAAGGTGAGAAAAAAGTTAATATTAGAAACGTTTTTTTGTAGTTTAATGTATTTCATTATTAGAATTTTAAGCAATAATAAACCATATGTGTAGAGTAAGAATCTTCTTAAAGTGCTTAATTTAAACATTACTTCTATTTATGAGAATTAAGCATGTACAATTTATGAGCTCATTGTTTGAAACACTGAAAGTATTTTATAAGGTTTTCTATACATTTATGAAGACGTGTTCTAATTTATATATATATATGTATATACATATACTTCTATAGATCTAAAAATGAATTATTAGTGAAAGTTTGTTATTTTTTCAGGATTTTCACATGTATTAGTCTTTTAAGTGTTACAACATTTTATGTGTATGTGTCTGTGTTTTGAAGCTCCTAAGAATTAAATACATTTTTTTCTCAGTTTCATTCATTCATTGTTATTTTTCATTTTAAAATTACTCTTTTGTGTATACAAAAATAAAGTCATTAAAATCAAAATACTTGGAAATATAACATTGTTAATTTCATTTGGTCATAGTCGTTAAATTGCTGGATCATATCTTTTATTTTATGTGTACAATTATTTTAAAAGATGACTTGTTTTATGACTTGTAGCAAGAAATGAAATCCGTGGCAAGAATGCTGTTGGACAGCTTAAAGAATTGAACTTGAATCCAATATTTTATCAGCTGGATATCACTGATGCAGAAAGCATTTGTCGACTGAAAGAATTTTTGCTAAAAGAATATGGAGGGTTGGACATACTTGTCAATAATGCTGCAATTGCATACAGGGTGTGTGTTTATATGCATGTGGAACTAATGTATAAATGATTTCTGAAATAACATTTCAACTGTTAGCAGAATATGAGCTGATGTAAATAACCTATTCACAATCAACATTGGTCATCTAAGTGCTACTGAACAAAATAAGAAATATATTTTGAAAAGTAGTCTATGTTATAAAACATGTTATATGTTAGATTAATTACAAGCTCTTACTTTTTCATTATAATTTGAAATTCTGACATTGTTAAGATTACATCACGACACTGGACAGGAAAATGTCATTTTTGTTAAACAGCTGTTAGCAGTGCAGTGATGAGGGCTAAAGGAACTTTTCCTTGTAGCTAAGCTGCTTTTAACATGTAGCTTTCTGTACTGTTCCATGATGCAACTTTATGCTCTTACTAAAGTTTTTTATATTTTTTTGGAAAGCCTGTTTTGGGACTGTGTGACAAGATTTATTATTTGGGAAATTTCAAAAATAACTTGTTATTAACTCCAAAAAAAGAAAAGTTAAAAGATAAGATAACACTTAAATGACTTAATAAAATCATAAGAGAGAAAGGTGGGGATAAATACCATAAGTATAAGAAGTTCATATTGACAGATAGGTCGATTGGAAAGCTAGAGAGATTGTTATCAAACAAATTGGGAAATAGAAAGAGATTACAAGAAACAGATAGTTAATAATGTTAAAAGTAACAGAGAGGATCTGTTTAAGCATGTTAGTGGAAAGCATGTCTTAACATTTTGATCAGGTTCTTAAAAGGTAGTGATGGCAGGCTTTTCTGAATACTATAAGATGGCTGACGTTTTGATTATTCTCTTCTATTTTTGGAAACCCTTAGAATTTTATGGGAAATATTATAATTTACCTGATTCATGTTTTTAATTCTTTGGTGGCAAGTAGAAATAAATTAAAGATTACCAAAGGCTTGCTTGTTTGTTTTTTGAATTTTGCATGAAGCTACTCGAGGACTATATGTGCTAGC
Source organism: Carcinoscorpius rotundicauda (assembly GCA_011833715.1). NCBI lineage: Eukaryota > Metazoa > Arthropoda > Merostomata > Xiphosura > Limulidae > Carcinoscorpius > Carcinoscorpius rotundicauda. Next base: position 37,076,546 of record CM022395.1, on the reverse strand, counting down.
CATTCCTAATTTTGCAGTGTAAGACTAGAGGGAAGGCAGCTAGTCATCACCACCCACTGCCAATTCTTGGGCAACTCTTTTACCAACGAATAGTAGGATTGACCACCACATTATAACGCCCTCACGGTTGAAACAGTGATCACGTTTGGTGCGACCAGGATTTGAACATGCGACCCTCGGATTATGAGTCAAATACCTTAACCCACGTGGCCATGCCAGGCTTGTAAATTAAGCACAAAGCTACTCAATGGACTATCTGTGTTATGCCCACCACGGGTATTGAAACCAGATTTTTAGCATTGTAAATCTGCAAACATGCCATTGAGCCACTGGGGGCAAATCACAAGGGCCACACAAGATTTCAAAGGAGATTAAATATAAAAGATACAAGCTTATCCCCATATATTTTGGGTGGGCTAGCAGATAGTGGACAGGTACCTGAGGATTAGATTTTAGCTATTGTTACATCTATGTTTTTTTAAAAAAAGTTATAAAAATAGTTTTAATTGAAATTATAGGCCAATTAGTTTTACTCTGTTGTAAGAAAAAAATCTTGATTCTGATAAAAGAACATAATACCATAAAAGAAAGCCAACTCACAAAAGTGAAATTGTTGTTAATATTTTGTCTCGTATGTAAATAATATTTTAGAAAAAATAAATGATTTTGATCCATTTTGTACAATTTTTGGGAAGAAATGAAAGAAAAAATCAATTAGTGGAGTATAACTGATTAATCAGCCCAACAATTAACTAGAAAATTCTACTAATTGTCTAACTCTACATGATATTAAAATATTTTGTTTATGTGGATATAGATTTCGTCTGAAATACCAGATGCAGACCAAGCAGAAAAAACTATCAGAGTTAACTTGTTTGGAACATTGTGTGTTTGCAAGACATTGTTTCCAATATTGAGACCCCATGCAAGGTAGTACTTTTCTATGATTGAACGTGAAAAATCAAACATACATCAAGCTGTTGAAATAAATTACAAAAACAATTAGATACCACAAGTTTTATATACCATAAAAGTTACTACAGGTAATACATATATATATATATATATTGATAAAAGGTATAATTTTGCAAAGCTGTGAAAATATTTGGACAAAGTTGAAAGTGATAAATCCTTTGCTTTCTACGTATATAATCGTCAGAAAAAAATGATTGCTGTAATGGTAGTATTGGAGCAAAAGTAATATATATACAGTTGCTAAAGATAAACAAATATTTTATACCTTTATTTTTGATAGAATATGAAAAGTATAAAGTCTATTGTAAAGTTGGGCAGTTTTGTATTTTGAAAAGTGCAGAATGTTAAAAAAACCTGCAAAACAAACAAACTTTAAAAAAAGATAATATTTCTATGATGATGCTCGATTTTTTATTAAGTGTATTTAAGGAATTAATGTTACAATAAATTTAACTTTAATCTGAATTTCAATTCACAAACAGCATTAGACATTACAATTGAGACCTTGATCAAGTTCAAATTTACATAACTGTTATTTGAAGGTGAGTTGGTCATTTTTGGTATGTATACATAACTGTTTACAAGTACATAACAAAGTACATTTGTTATTCTGATATTGTAAACCGAGATAATTACATTATCAGAATTTAACTTATAATTCCTAAATATTTATACAATTTTTATTCTCTTGCACTTCCTCTAACGTAAATGTATGTTTGTATTTCAAACATGTTTCTTTCTGTTTCTATCAAAGTACAACTTTTGTTGTCACTGACAAACACATAATGTTGATAATAAATGTATGATTTAAAATTCAATTGCTTAAACCTATGCCAGTTTTCTCTGCTATCTAAATATGTCCTTATGATACAGAATGACTGAAACTTATTTAATTTATTGTATGATAAATCCTAATATTTGCATATTAGCTCTATACTTATGTATAATATTGATAAAAACAAATGTATTTTAGATTTAATGGCATTTTAGTGATTTTACTTTGTTCATCAAACCGTACTGGTTATTTAAAGATTGCTATAGCTGTTCAATGCATGAGGATAACATATGACAAGGGACTCAAATGTCAACTTACGATATAATTTTTTAGGTGTCTTATGGGTGTGCAGTTGGTTTGCTAAGAATCAGTCTAGAGGTTTGTCAGGTATAAATGAGCACACCGACTCGTGACTTTTAGCTGATAATGTTTTAAATTAATTATCATTTTAACAGTGAAGTTAATAAGGTTTGGAGATTGCTTGAATAGGTAGTGAAAGAATTTATATTACAAGTAACAAATGCTTGTCATCATCAGGTGCAAGTAATTTACATAGATTCAGGAATATATATAGTATTGAACAAAGAGATCACATAGCTGAAGACTGCTTAACAGTTTAGTAAATGTATCTTGGTGCTCAAGGGTATTAATTTTAGAGTAGGACTGTTTTGTTTAATTAAGATAGCTTCTTTTATTTTATTTATTTGTATTTGGTTATTGTTTAAAATTACAGTATTTTGAATAGTTATGCTCTGATCCTTGGAGTTACAATAATGATAAACATAGGAGAACTTTTTATTATGTTCAGCGAATCTGGCTTTCTTTTTTCCTTCAGTTTCTTTAATGTATAATTCTGGACAGTTGTTACAGATTATTTTATGAATAATATTGGTATCTTGTGTTTATACATAATTTCTATTTAGTAATTGTTTTAGTTTGATGTTGAGTTTTTGAATAAATTTAAAGTTGGCAGGAATTTTATGTTCAATGGCAAATTTTGACCAAGTGAATTATTTTCAAACTGATTTCAAGGATAATTGGTAAAATGCAGTATAATATTTTGTTTTGTTTTTCTATTAGTGTCAATTTCGTTTGTGGTTTGAGATTTCTTAAGGACTTTTTTTTTTACAGAATCGCATTGTGTCATCTAGCTGATTTACATTAAGTATTTATATGTTTGACTCTGTTGTTCTTCTACCACATTAAGTATCATTTATTCTATTTTCAGCATCTAACTATAATTCATTGACATATTTTCCCATAAATTTTAAAGTTGTTGCCAGGAGCTTAACTATATCATAAACTTGTTTGTTTATATTTTTGATTCTGAAAACATTGAGAACGTTTTATCATAATAAGGATCTACTAGTTATGACTTCTAGATTTCATCACTTTGCTATCCATATTTCTGTGCAATGACCCCAAAATATAAGAAGATATGTTGTAATTCAATGCTTTAGAATGTTCACATGCATTTCCATTTTGTGAAGTAGAATATGTTTATGTTAATTTTTTTAAATTAACTTAACCTGTACTTAAGTTACTTTGCTGAAAAGCAAAATGAAAATTACAAAAATGTCACAATACCATTTTCACAAAATTCCCAATTTTTATTACACTTTATTATGCTTCAAACTTTAGTTCCATAAAATTATATTTATTTTCACTAATTTTAAAGATTGACAATATAGCTCTTACTGTGCACAATAAATTGAAAGGAACTTTATTTTTGTGAAGAATGTCTGTATCATTATGTTGCTAACTTCATTTTGTGTTGTTAATGCAATCTGTTTTCTTACTTAGAGTAGTCAATGTGTCCAGCTCAGCAGGAATGCTTCATAATATTCCCAATGAAAAGATTCAAGAAACTTTACTGTCACCCAAACTAACTGAACAAAAGCTTTGTGATATAATGAAAGAGTTTTTGAAGTAGGTTTTCATTTAACAAAGAGTATGATGAGTTGTTGTATTTCGGGCTAAATAAATCTGTTTAAAACATTTTATGCAATGCAATTTATGTTTAAAATAATATGAGACGTAAAAACGTTTAATATGCATAATTTTTGTGAAGATCATTAGACCAAAGAAAAGTTTTTTTCAGTTTTGATAAATATGTGTATTTTTAAGTTATTTAGTATGTTTGGAACCTTCTTTACATTTCACAACTCATAAAATTTAAATAATTCAATTTATTTGATTTTATAAATAATTATTTTCTTGTGGTTTTGAAATATGCTTTGGAAAGTTTGTCAAATAACACCTAACAGTTACTTGAGCTGAATATATTCAGTTGTAAATTAAAACTTTTCTTTATAAAGTTAGCATACTTGAGTAAAGAGTCAAAACACATACTAATCTGTGTAAGTGCTCAAAAGGTGTGGTACATGAAAATTAAAATAACAGTGATATGTACATGTTTACATGTCAATAAAAATACATCATAAGTTTCATACCTAAAGCTTTTTATTAAACTGAACAAAAAGAATCATAATTCCATTATTTTTCCATGACATTATTCTAACCCAAATTAAATTAAATTAAATTAATTGATTCAGTTTGAATACTTGTTGCTACACATAGTAGGATTGTGTCCATATTTAAAATTCACATATATTACTACAGTCAATCACCTATAATAACTGGTTTTAACTAAACATTAAAGCAGAGTAATCGGTGTGGTTTCCTGAAAGGTAAATATATTAGTAGTATAGTACAAACAGCCTTTGGGACACAGATGAATCCCACGTTTTTATATCCCCACCGATAACAAGTTTTTGACTTATATCATTAAACAAACTGCATGCATCCTTGAAATTGAGAATGGAATTTCAAGAGCTAGGAAGTGCTTGAAAAGGAGCTTTTTAAAAAAGTACTTTTAAAATGTTATAAAAACAGTAAATATCAATATATCCAACTTTAATGCATGTTACAGAGCTGAGCACAATAAATAAAAATTTCTCTTCTTTTTGTCTACGTTCCTATGTTGAACAAATAAATAGGAAGTCTATAAAATTTGAGTAGAATCCAATTGATTTTGATGTAGATTTTATTTCCAAAAAGTCCTTGAAAAATATTCAGAGAATGCATAGAAAAGCCTTGAAATAGATCTGAGCAATTCGTTGTGAACCATCTTACTTATCTTATATTGCAGCTCTCTCTTTGTTCACAGTATTTTTATGAAAAATCTTATCTTATGTTTTGTTTTTATATCTGTCAAATTGGCAGCATTTGAATGAATAAAATTTTTATTTCTTTATTGACAAACGATGATTTATATATTCTATTCTGTTTATGTTAAGGATATTCATATACACATACAAGGGTGAAATTCTTAAAACACAAAAGTAAAGGTTCTCAGCTGGGTAAAGTGGATCGGTTTTTGAATTATGCATAAATGTAAAAACTAACAAAATAGCTCAAATAAGTCTCAGTAGAAATACCATCTTAAAAGATACATTTTGGTACTCAGTACCAGCAAGAATTTCACCCCTGTATAAATATACACGTATGTATTTGTTTGAAGCTTGTTTTGGTATTTTGTATGCATGCATATTAGTTTTATAGCATTTGTAGAAACACACAGATTTACCTAGAATTTTGCAGTTACAATTCATATGTTGTTAGAATCACTTAACAAAATTGACATTACAGTTGAAAAACACTGCTGTACCTTGCCATTCCTTAACTAGAAAGAGTGTCCCTTTATTCAGGTAAATGTTTTAGAAATTTTGTGCAGGTGTTGTTTTCTTTAGCTTGTTGACATTAAGACAATCTAAATATAAAATGTCTTAAACTTTCATCAATCCTGTCTTGTATAGAGATTAAATACCACAGCAGTCTCTGTAAATGTTTAAACTAGCTTGATTCTACATCTTTATTATTACTCTTAGGATGTGTGAGTCATATCCAGTTTGAGGGTTTATAAAGAGTTTGTAGAGATTCTAGTCTCACTCTTTTTTTCTCTCAAGTATTAGCAGTCAGAGAAATTCTACCAATATATATAGAAGTGAGCCAGAAGAAAGACACTCTATTGCAGTATTTGCTTTTGTTTTGAATCTTTTCATTAAAGACTTTAGTTCTTGTTATAAACTACACACTTTTGTTTTTGATTTTTCCTTAACAGTTGGCCCTATTGTGAAACTTTGGATTTCAGAGTTGGTGAGTTGCCTTCAAATCTGTGTAGCACTGTAAAATGTCCATATTTTAATTTGTGGGTGCATTATAAGAGTGACAGTCAATAACTGAGCGTAAGTTGTAGGGTTGTGGTGACTAGCTGATTTCCTTTTGATTAGTGGTTTAAAAATTAGGAATGGCAGCAAGTAACTTTAGTAGATTTCTGAGAAAAAGAAAACAGAAATACAAAATGATTTCAATCTTTGCAAAATATGTTCCTAACTTTAATGTGTATTGTGGTTACTCATAACTTACATCTAATCAATGTAAGTATAGGTTTCACAATTTCACTATTACAACAGGGATTCCAAAGCAGGACTGAAACAAGAGAAAGGTTGGGCAAGCACAAATTATGAAATGTCCAAGATTGGTGTTACTGCTCTAACATTTCTGCAGCAGAAACAGTTTGAAAAAGACTCTAGAGAAGATCTTGTGGTGAATGCTGTAAGTTTTAACTGTGAAACTATTCTTTAAAAAATCATTTTACTGATGTATAAGTCAATTAACAGAGTAGTTTTAAGGCATGCCAAGGAACTACTGTTGTTGAATAGGTCTCAATTAAATTATTGATATGTGTATGTTTGTTTATGTCTGTTTGTGTATGTGAATATACATATATGTATATATTTCAGTACTTCTGATTTACTGAAATAAAGATGTACAAGTTACTTGGCTGAAGATACCATGAATTAATGCATATTTCACATGTATTACTGACAAATAATGTAATAATAAACTGAGCTGCATCATAATAAAATTTGAAAATGAGTAAATAAATTTTAAGAAGAATGCTTATTAGATAATAAATGATGAGGTGTATTTTTAAAAGTTTTTTTATTATAATGTCTCACAATTGTTCTCTGAAGGTATCTCTGTCAGTGACCAGTTTTCTTTGGATGTGAGTCTACTTAGAAGCATTTTTTGTGTGCTAGTTATTTTGTTAGTATATTAACTTTGCATTAAATTATTTGTTTGTGTTTGAATTTGGTGCAAAACTATATGAGGGCTATCTGCACTAGCCATCCTTAATTTAGCATTGTAAGACTAAAGGGAAGGCAGTTAGTCATCACCACTTACCACTAACTCTAACCAAAAATAGTGGAAATGACTGTCACATTACAATGCCCCGTGACTGTAAAGGGTGAGCATATTTCGTGCAATGGAAAGTTGAACCTGTGACCCTCAGATTATGATTTTTCCTAAATTCCTCTAAGCAGATTTCAAAAATAATATTCTTATTTTTTCTTTCACATATTTTTTACAAATCAAGAAGAAAAAAAATGGAAATTAAATTATTTTGTTTACCATGATGAACATTTATTATGTTTGGGTTCTAGAATGATCATTAAGACACTCATGTCATATTGGTCTAGAGAAGTCTATAGCCAGTGGTTGTCAACATTTTTAGCTTTACAAAATGTGACCAAATTTAAATGAAAATAATAGACTTATGTAGAAGTAAATATGACGTTTTTTTTTAATTTGTACATAAAGGAGAAAAATGGATATAATTTTCAGATTCAGTGCACAGGAATTACTGTAGAAAATGTAAAAATATTAAGGTTTTAATACCATCACAGGTCTATGTTATTAAACTTTTATTTTTATAAATATTAATTTCTGTAGAGTTTCAAGTGGCATATTTAGGTATGAACTAGAGGGGGCTCAGCCACAGGGACCTTGGTCTTAATGGGAGCCCTTTGATAATTTTATTCTACATGAAATTACATGGGATGTAGGGCCATAAAAATTATTAGCCCCAGGGCCCACACAACCTTAAATCCTCCACTGAGATTATCTACTGTAAAATGTCATCCCTGTTACCGTATTCATGAAATTGTATGTTTTATTGTCTTGTTTTTTTATGACAAAACCTGTATAACAGCCAAGTACTCCAGTCTCACTTGACAATGTATTAATTTGTAAAATTCAATTTTACCAAAAACATTCATAAACAGGTAACATCAGTTACAACTGATAGTTTATCTTAATCTTTGTTAGCAATTATAATGTTCTGGTAAACAATAATAAATGATTTATGAGGTAATCTATTCAAACTCATCCCCTGTACCTTTGTTATGAAACTGCAATATAGCAATTGTTGATTCTGTTATAAATAAGCAATTTGTTTAGTGGTAAAAGTTTCAAGGATAGTAAATTCAGTAAAGAATGTTGTTACTTCTAAGAAACACTGTGAAAAATGCTTTTCTTTTCATGAACTTATTTCAGGTACACCCTGGCTATGTGAGTACAGATATGACAAATAGGAAAGGCATTCGAAACACTGAACAAGGTAAAAAAGTACTGCTAATTTTGTATGCTAAACAAAAACAATATAAATTTTATATTACATGAATTATTCCAAGTTTTAACTCGTGTATTAACAAAATCTTTACTTTCCAGTAAAGTTTGATTGTCTTAAATATTTTTAAACAGTGTTTGTAAGATAATTATTTTATTGTAGGGCTACAAAAACTGTCGTTTTGATTTGCCAATTTCTGTAAAAGTTTATATCTTTTCTTTGTTTGTTAATTTTGTAGTTCTTATAAAATTTACTTGCAGCATTTTTGGCATAGTTTAACAATTTTACTGCCAGCTGACCTGTATTATTAGAATTGTTGCTTAGACACCTGCCTCACAGAGAAATAAAGTTGCTTCATTCATTAAATTGTTTCCAAGTGAAGGTTCCAGTAAGAGGGCTGAAAGTTTACAATCAAAGTAAATGTATTTATTTTTAATGTAAAGAACAGTCCGTGTATATTTTTAACAAGAGCTCTCTGTTGAGCAATTTCTATTAAAGATCTTCATCACGGCAGCCAATAGTCCATTTATATATAGCAACTAAGCAGTTCTTAATTAAAGTTTTTTTTCAAACTGCTTTGTTTCTTTTTATGGTTTCAAGCCAAGTGTGATATAATCATTTGTGAAATTTTTCGTTACTTATGGGTTGAAAGATAAAAATGTTAGTTTTCAGATGTTATTATATGCTGATATTTAAAGCTTCAGTATATGATACTATCACCTCTTAACTTACATTGACATCTTTTTGTGTTTTTCACATCTTTCAACGTGAAACCATGCTGAAATGTTTTATTGTCAGTTAATTTTTAAGCATAAGAATAACTAATACAGATTTTTTTCCAACTCTTGTTAAATGCTGACACTATTAGAGGGATATCAGTCAAACTCTGTACATGTTTTTATCTCACTCTAGATTGTTGTTTAGTGAAGTATTATGTACCAGTTCAGGTTCATTAGGGGATAAGTAATTACAGTTGTGCATTTGTTATTCAATAATTACGCACCATATATTTATTTTTGCAAGTTATCATAGTATTATAGAATTAATATTTAATATTTTATTTTTAAATTTAACCACATAGTTTAGTGAGCGAACAGTTTGTGAGATTTCTTAACTTTTTTTGCTTAATAGTGTAAGATGGTTTCTTTGTGTGACACACAGTAGAACTGTTATATAATCCTGTCTGTCACATCTTGTTATCTTTAGTCATTTTTAAGTGAAACTGAACATGTTATAAATTAAAATTGCGAGATAAATTGAAACAGACCTGATCATAGCTGTAAAAGAAATTAAAAATCGAATAACCTTCAATACATTTGTCATTAGAACAAATCCACACAATGACATGTAAGTTGTTAATAATGAAGCTCGAATATTGTGTGAAATTTTTATTTAAACACTAGCTGACTAGTGTACAACAATACTTACTAAACAGTAAACATTGAAAAACAGGAAAAAAAAAAGTTTCTTCCTAGCTTAATGGATGATAGCCTCTTCCTCTGTAAAATAAGTTTAAAGGCCAATGGTTGTGTACACTAATTTTGAGCAATTTCGTTTCCTTTATTCACTGTACAGAAACCAATAATCTGGATATTTAAGTGTTTACATCTACTTCTCTGTGTTTTGCTTGAAATAATTTTTTATATCTCTCTTGGTTAGGATGGAATATAAAGTGACAAGAGGAGTTGAGTAGCATATGAAAAATTTGTAAGTGTTAACATCCCCAGTAAGCTATTAGTGACAAGTCGAAAATAAAGCCAATTAGGCATTACCCAAGGATGGCAATGTGTAGTGTTGGCATAATACTTCATTTGTTCATACAAAATCTGTAACATGAAATTACTTGCATATTCAGAAAGCCTGTTTAATATCTTTTTATCTCACCGGGGTTCAGTTTATGATTAGAACCAAAATAAAGTTCAGTGTCATTTTCTAGAATAGTTGTGCTTGATGGGGTTGCAGTGTTTATATCAAATGCAAACAGTTTTGGGCTTTTGTTTTAGTATGTTCAATTTAAGCACAAAGATACAGAATGGGCCATCTGTGCTGTGTCTCCTGCAACTTTGGAACCTCAAATTTTGACATTATATACCTTCAACTAAATTGCCAAGCCACTTAGGGCTGTTGTTTGGAAAACTTCAGTTGCTTTTTACATAATGTAAAATCCAATATTAAGGCAGAAATATTCCTGAAGTACATTAAATTTGCATTCATATTCTAGTTCTTGACCAGAAGGCAATAATTATATTTTTATAAAATTTTAAAAAGCACTTTAAATTTTGTTATGTAAATTTTGTCAAACAAATGATTTTGAATTTCATTACTATTTCATAACAGTCACTTATTTGTACAAGTTATTTTATTTGCTTTTTGTTTTGCATTTTTGAACATTTTATTACTATTTTATAATTAATTATTTAGTCATAGTGTACATTTTGTATTAGTTATTATTTATACTTGATTACGCATTTTTTAAAATGTCACTGTTGTTTTAAAATCTAGTTATTTAGTTGTACTTTATTTTATATAAATTATTTGCACTTATGCATTAAGTATCTTAAATATTAAGTGAGGAAGTATTAGTGTGAAACTTCATTAATTACAAAAGTTATTTTTAAAACATCACAAATATTTATAAATGTATAGTTTTGTAATTCATTAATAGGCATGTAACTAGCTTCACAACTTTCATGTATATACTGCCAAAGAAGTTTAGTAATTATTTTCAATATGTATAATGAGAAAACAAGTGTACAGTTCAAGAATGAGCTTTATAGTTGTAACTTCTGTGTACAGGTAGTTGTACCAAGGATAGTATGAATAAATTGAACAATTTTTACAATAATCACATAAAAGTTTCTTTTAATAAACATGATTAAGGTATTACATGCTTTACAGAAGGCCTATAAATGACAAGAACATATTTTATGTACCTATTAATATCATGGATTTACAAAGTGATGAATTATTTTACAATAAAGTGGAACAGTATTACCATGAGTGAGATACTAAAATGATAAATATGCATTTATTGCACTGTAATTTTCTTCATTTTCTAGAAAGACCCAAGAATTAAATGTAGTTAAAATGAATTATTTAAATTGCTTAAAAAAAGATTTTTGAATTCAAGTTTATTGTATAAACAGTAAATCAGGGGAAGAAAGATGATGTGATAGGTCATTTTGGACAATTTAAATGTAACAAAACTTAAATGAAGATTTGCCACAGAAATGTAAAGCATCAAAATATGCATTATATTTATAGTCTTGAGAATGCAATTAAATTTCTATAAGTTGTGAACAGTTTCTTCCATATGACCTCAATAAAAAATATAGTGTTGTTACAGTCAATGTGGGTATTTGAAACAGTTTGTAGTATGAATTGTGTAATCTACAAGCAAAATATTTTGTGTAAATGCATAAGCAGTTACAGAGTGCATTCTGCCATGACCTGTTGACTATTGTGTCAATCATAACAATGGTATTAGATATTATAACATGTAACAACTTATCAAGAGTTACTAAAATCTCTGTTACAATGGCAATATTCAGTTTAAAAATGGTTGCTGACCTACAGTTACGACAGAAAGTGTTCGTACCCCTGTGTCATGAGTAGATTTTTCCTCATAACTTAAAAGGTATCATGATTAGGCTCATAGATGCAGACTATATTATAAATATTATACTAACACACGTCTTCATAAATTTGTATGTAAATTAAATGTTTATAAACAAATAACCAAAAATAGAGGAGCAGAAAGTGTTCGTACACTTCAGAACGTGTGAAAAAACTGATATTCAGTAGTTTGGCGAATAAACTACATTATACCATTCCAGAACTAGACATTGGATTCATAATTATTAAAATTTAGCCAGCAAAAACTTTACTTCTGGCAATTTAGCGCCATCTCTGTCATTATCTATTTGGTCATCATGGCAAACAGGAAGCAACAGTGATTTACAAAAACTGAATTATTGTAAAATGCAAGTCTCGTGTGTCTCTTTCCGGTATAGCTACACAACTTAATGTGCCGAAATCTACTGTTCAAAGCATAATTGCCAAGGTTAAGCTTGCAGGATCAACTGCTAACCTCCCTCGTTCCGGACGTTCCCACCAAAACTCAAGAGAGAACCAAGAGAAAGGTTCTCAGAGAGGTTAGTAGGAACCCTCATTTAACACGTAATGACATACAGAAACTGTTAAGGGAAACTGGGATTGAAGTAAGTACCTCTACAGTTACAAACGTGTTACACTCTTCTGTGCTCAAAGCATGCCGTCCTTGTAGAACTTTATATTTATAGCCTGTTCATTTAGAAGCACGATTGAGGTATGTAAAAAAGTATGTAGATAAACCTTTTACCAATTGGAAGAGTATTCTTTGGTCAGATAAGACTAAAATCAAGCTTTTTGGCCACAATGATGTTCACAATATTTTCCACAAGAAGAGGGAAAGAAATCTTCCAAAGAACACTGTCCTTAGAGTTAAAGACATAGGTGGCTTGATCATGCTATGGGGTTCCTTCAGCTCTTCTGGTGTAGGCAGTCTTCACCGTGTCAACAGAATCGCAAAAAAATAAGAGTACGTTGATATATTATGCACTTATATCAAGAATGATGCTCGGAACTTGTGGCTTGGGCATCATTGGATCTTCCAGTATGACAATAACCCTAAGCACACATTGACATATGTGTAATCCTGGTTGCAGAGGAACCATATAAGTGTTCTAGAGTGGCCATTGCAGTCGCCCGATCTCAATCCAATTAAAAATGTTTGGCATGAGTTGAAGAACAGGGTTCATCAGCATCATCTGAAAATCTTGCAAGAGTTGGAGGCCTTCTGTAAAGAAGAATGGAAGAAAATACCAGTCGAGTACTGTCAAACGATCATGGAGGGCTATGAGGAGGGATTGAGCCAAGTAATTCACCTGAAAGGCTACACAACTGACCATTAAAGTAGATGCACAAACACTTTCTGCCCCTCCTATGTTTGGTTATTTGTTTATAAACAGTTTATTTGTCCTTCATTTTACATAAAAATATATGTAGATGTGTGTTACTATAACATTTATAATATACTGTACTTTCAATATCCTAATAGTGATACTTTTTAAGTTATGAGGAAAAAACTACTCACGATGCAGTTGTATAAGCAGGAAAGATATTAGAGGAACATGGTAACCAAGCAAGATAAAAGTGGCTACCTCACAAGAAATTTCATTGTGAGAAATGGAGTAAATATGGGGCAGAGAACCATTATGCATGAATATGATATCTCTTTGAGGTTCTGAAAATGTGCAATATCTTGTGATAATTTTATTCAACTGTGGCATCCTTGGCATTATTGGTTTTTTAAATATCTGCTACGTTCACTGTAGCTATTTGAGCTCCAGAATTTAGCATTATAAGTCCATAGACTTACTTCTATCCCATCAATAGACCACTTTTGATGAATGCCAGGGTTTTTCTTCTGTGGCCTATGAATTTTCAGTGGCTGAGATGCAGGATATATCATGGTTAGTTTTAATCAACTACAGTACATGCATACATTCCTATGTAAACAGTTTTTTGACACCTATTTCTATCTCTCTAATATTCTGAAACATGAACACTTTCTTACCTAGTAAACCTTAGATGCTGTTCTACAGAGGGTTTCAGCAGCATGAGCACCTTTACAGTGATGTCAAATAATGTTTAAAGATATTCTGAAAAATTGGCTACAATTCTAATCTGACTTTCTAATTTATCTACTGACAGCAGCGACTATGGATGGCCCACATCTTTTGTTGATCCTACAAAAGTTAATTCCGGAGCGCTGCCTTAGTATCATGATTGTTTTGATTATATTGCTCCTTTTGCAACTATTATGTTGCTCCAATAATAATATTTTCCTCCACTGCTAACCACTGAATAATAGTTGTTTGTTGTCTCCAGTACTTATAATACAGTTGTAATTTTGCTATTTCTAGAAAGCACTGGAATGCATTTTTTATAACATTTTATGCAAGTAAACAAAATGTTTTGCTGGTGTGATATGGTTTGCCTATTTCAAATACCATACTGATTTTTCACTTTTGAAAAAACTTTGAAAATTTATGTCTAGTATGCACTGATAGTAATCTTATTATATATAGGTAGTATTTGTTCAGATTATTTTTCCAATATATATAATATTTTTACTCCTGTATCTCAGGTGCTGAACCTATTGTGTATGCAGCATTGTTGCCAATTAACATTACATCTCCAAAGGGTGAATTCATCTGGGAAGATTCTAAAGTTGTGTCATGGAGAAGAAACCAGTGTTAAAGAATTGTTTGACTGCAAGTGAAATGTAGTATTTCAAAAAGATTAGGAAAATAATGTCTATTGTGAAGCTGTTAACTGTACATACGTGTGTGTATTTGGTTTTTCACAGTATAATTAATTACACAATTCATTTAGTATTGAAAATATTGTATAACTTCAGAAGGTATTTGACTGATTTCTCAAAATCAAAAATAACCCAACTTGCCTGAAGGTTATATTTTACAGTTAAAGAGCTAAATACTTATCAGAATGACATTCTTGAACTGTTTTTAATGTTACATACAAAGTAATGTTTCAGACTAAATAATAATCAATATGTGAAAAGGGAAGTTCTAGAACCTTAGTTAAGTATAAGCCTTACTTTTCATTTATATGTAAATTACAGAAAATGTGTTGAATTGGTGAGATTTCTAATAAAATCATTTAGTTTGCCTTCTGCTTGCTAAGCTAGTTACTTAAGCATTATGTTAGTAAAATATGGCATAAAAGTACAACTTAAACTTGTATGGTTTGTGATTTATTATCACTACTCAATTAACCCGTGGCACCAATGCTCACTTGGGTGTGTCAGTAATTGTTAGGGATGACTGTGCATGATTGCTATGAGTGATGATTTGCAGCTTTGTATAATAATCTCCGTTGAATTTTTTTTTCTTGTCCAAAGACAAAAGACATTTATTTATCTAATGATGAGCAATGTGCATGTGCAATATTTTAACAAATGGTAATACTACCTAGATTCTCAAGAGCTTGCACCTTACCTTATCATACACCACTCATTTCATTGTGTTAACTTTTTCTTCTTTTTTTTAAGTCCTGAAAAATTATTTTTCAAAATATAATTTTTCTTAAGGAAGAATATAAAAATGCAAATGGTTTTACTTTGTTACTTAACAATGATTTGAGTGGCAGGCAGGGAGTTGCTCATCCTTCATGCCAATGTATTGATGACATTATCTGGGCTTGCAACCAGTTATGGTGTATTTCCCTCCCACCCTGTCACACATGTAGTTAACTTAACCTTTATGTTCCACCAACAATGACACTGATTGCATATTTTGTACAATATAAAATAAAACTTCCAACTGCATCTACAAATTAAATAAATAGGTCAGGTTGAGTGTTTTGAAAAAAAGTCATATTCAGTAGAATGTAAAATTCAACTGTTTTCTTGAATCTTAAAATACACCAACAAAGAACCGGAAATGACATAATAGATAATACAAAACTGTTTCTGATGCTGTTCATCCATTTGTAGCTCTGTTATTCGTGAAAAACAATTATATCTATGTGTGATGTACTGATTACATATTTGCAAACAAATAACACTACTTCAAGAACATTTTTCCAAGTTTTTTCTCAATTTCTGGCCACAAATGACAGTTGTTTGCTTGAATATTCAGTAAATATTTGAAAAACTGATAATACAGAACTGTTTCTGACACTGTTCATCACTTTACAACTATGTAAATATCAAATCTGTGTGTGACCTCTTCATCTTCGTTTTACTCCACCACATGCAGTAAATTAAGCTGCTCATTTTTTTTCTGTACATTCAAATGGAGAAAAAATAGTTATTCGTGACAGGAAACAGAAGTTGGAGCAGGAAAGTTGTGACCCCTAATGCAGATTTACATGCAAAGTTGGGGGTTGCACATTGTGTAATAAAAACGTTTTTTCAGTATCATACTTATTATCAAGGGTTTCATTATTGTATGATGATAATGGAACTGAAATACTTTAAGTCAGATATTTTAACAGTTGCTTATGTATCGTTTTTTTCCACATATGCTTTTTGTTTGTAGCTGAATTATTGATTAGTTAACAACCTCATATTTTGAACATGAAAACACATATACATGCTTCTAATAAGAGCAATATCAAGAACAATTATCTTATGCAGAATAAAAGCTGCAGGTACAAGCTTATGATAGCACATAATTTTACTTATGTAATGACCAAAATAATGCATGAAACTGAAGAGCAGAATCTCAAAACAAACTTATCAAAAGTAAATTTACCTTAATTCTGTTTTGATACATTCTTTAGCAGTGTACTGTGGATGAAACAGTATCTGGCACACAGGTCAACCAAATGATGTTTGTACACTGAAATGCTGCAAAGTTGCAGCTGTGGACATCATTCTTATACTAGTACCTCACAAATGTATTAACCTAAAATCAACAGACAGCAGTTTTATGTTTGTGTGAACAAATGCAACACTGATTTGAAATTAGTTCCACTGTTAGTTAATGACACTTTGAGCAACTGTAACCAGTCTTACAACAACCTGCTGGATTCAGCCAACTTCCATTCATCCAATAACTCTCCACATGAGAAATAACCAAATGTTGTATGAAGTCTAGCAATAGTGCATTAACAATTTACTCAAGGAGCCAGCACCATGAAAATCAGTTTTCCTCTACTTACTGGAATAAAGGAGAAAAAATGGAGATGACTTAGAGAGATCACCCCTGGGTAGTGTAAATGAGTAGTAATTCAAAATTTGTGTGGTTAGGGCAGTTTTTTGGAGGATTAAATTAAAATATCTTTGTAATGAAGGTCCTGTGGTTTTTGTGGCCATTAAATGTATCTATTTTCCACATGTAAATTAAATCAAGAAAGAAATTTAATTGGAAAGCGTAAAAGTTAAAATATAATAGAAGTGTAACACAGGAATAGTTTTTAGTGGGCATTGGTTTCAAAATGTATGACCCCTGTACATAGCTAATAAGTGTATCAAAGAAAATCCTTGTGAAATTTGACCTATAGCTATCTATTCAGTTGTATGTTCAATCATTTGTGTTATTTTCCATAACACAACAGATAATATTTTAAAAAAAAAGTGTTTAAAATGTCACAAAAAAAGATATCTTTCTAACTATGCATACGTGGGTTGGTTAAAATGATTGGCCTTGTACTAATCATGTAACTATAGATATTACAACTCCAATTATTCTCTATTTATCTTCATAATTTGGCAAGCTCTTAGCAAATATTATGCCTTTTGTAAACAGAAACACAAAAAAATTCTTTAATTCAGAATATTTACTAAATTTTACCTGTGAATTTATGGAGTAAAATATTTTTCTCATCTTCATTTTCATTTGCATAACCTCTGGAGCTTCCTAAATAACTATAAAGGTTTTTTTAATTGAAACTGTATACTTTATCCATTAATTTCTATACCACAAGGATCCTCTTGCACTGCATGTAGTCCAAAGCCAATGATTGTGATACAAATGTTGTTTGTTCTCCTGATACTGATTTAATCAATATAATACCATTGGTGCACAAGAACTGTTTTTGTTACTGGATCTGATGCAAAGAAAGGTGCATTGTATTTCATGACACTTTTTCATCTATAAGCAAGGAAGTCTGTAAATATCTAACAGCAATTCACACTTTGACAGGACATGATTCAACAAGTAGTTTATCAGAAACTGGCAAAAAGGAACCCTTCACCAAGGCTTATCAGAAAGATACACATCTTTTGCCAAATTAAGGCATCAATACATCCAAAGTGAATCATGATGTTTTTCTAGCTCCAAGGTTTTTCATATGTACATTTTATGGCCAGAAGTTTGAAAACTTGGATGGCTTATGCCAATTTTTACTCACAAAGAAAGCGTTTGTATGCCAAATCATTTTGTTGATATATACATGAAAACAGCAAACTTTCAATAATTTTTCTGGGCATCTGCATTGCATCCAGTTCTTCATCTCCCATATCCATTCACTAGAAATTTGGAACATGACAGTGGTTCTATTCTACTAGGCCTTTTCAAAGTTGAAACAGTATCAAACTGAATTCATGTTTGACTGTAGAAAGAGCTGTTGTGGTTAACATTATTGCAAGTAATGCAAGATATGATACACTGAGGGCTGCAAATGTGAAAATGAAAGATCATGAAGTGGATTCTGATTTCAACCCTGAATCAGACTGGATTATATCAATGAATAAATAAAATACTGTTAGGTATTTCATTAAAATAATTATTATTACAAGCAATACTTATAATTTATATTCAATGTTCAGTTTCAAATAATGTTCCATAAGAGGGCTTACCACACCATGTATTCTCAGGCTAAAGAACCTAATGACAGATTGCAAATTATCAGATTAATATTAAGAATCAAATCAAAACATGTATACCCCCAGACCACCTCAACTTCAGTACTGCCACCTGTCTGGAGTTCCATAATGATGTGTCAATCAGTATTTATACCATTTTCCTTTTCAACTTGTGAAGTAAATAAATCTAATTTCCACAGTTCCTTTCTTATAATTAGCTCCCTGACTATTAAAGACTACTTTAATCCTGAGATCATACAGTTAATGAAGTTTATCAGTACAAGAAACCAAATCTAATTTTCATTTTATTTGTCCAATGCTTGAAGCAATGAAATTGCAATCTTATTTCTTTTTAGGAGGTTCTGAAACCATCCTGCTATGTTTCAGCAGACTGTAAGCTAGTCAGAAGGTAGAGGTTCAAAAGATAATGCAATAAATAGTTATAGCAGCAAGTGATTAAATAGAAACTAATTTTTTTTTCTGAAAATGTTGTGTAAGAATGAGGCAAGAATGAAATAAAGTACAACATGATTGGAGTGACTAAATTCTCTTGCTGAGAGCTTGGTCTGTGTGACCAATCTTGTAACCATCAGTTTCCATACTATAACTTGTAACAGCATACACCTGTTGACACTTAATTTTGTTACTTTATTGCTATTTAAGCAGTGTCAAACTAATAATTCATCCACACATCTTGTAAATCACTAAACAAACATTCTTTTCATGATAATGAATTACATGATGCAAATAATGCCCGAAAGCAAATATGTGAATTTTTGTTTCATTATCTCACATCATATAATCTCATCTAGCCTAATAAATTTTTAATTTTTTACATTTAGTTACTTTTATAATGATTAAGAATACAAAATAGATAATACTTTGCTTCAAAAACCTTCCTGCTCCCACTTGAAATGCTGGATTTACCCTTGGACTGGGGTTACTGATAAGGGCCAGAAATGATCAAGTGTACAGATAACTCAGAGATAAGTAGCAAATTGAAAAATAAAGAGTTTCGTATTTATTTATAGCTGGAACTAAAATCTCCTTAATGCATCACATGGAAATTAAATGAAGATGAATTATTATTCATACAGATGTAGCAACTGTAAACAGTCCATGTAATATACAGAAACAAAAACCTACACCACTACACCATAAGTTAGTAGATTTGCACAATCATAAATGACCTGTTTGTACTTCTTCATTAAAACACATTGGCATAAATGGTTGCATACACCCTGTTAATATATACTACAGTAGCTTTCAGTTGTCAAATCCCAGTTTTCCTTATTTTAACACAAGCAGCTTTATGTATAAATAATTATAAGTATGCTAGTATTTAAGCAAACCAGTAATGATACTTCCCTAACTATACAGAAGCAAGGATATTAACATATTTAAAAATTCCATTAATTAAATTTGTATATTCATGTGTATGTCATGCACGAAAGATGAAACAATATTAAAGACTTAAACAATGTAGAAAGGTATGACTGATTTTATTTACACAAACATATTCCAATACTGTCAAATCAAGATACAACAGTTTGTTAAAATGTAAATTCATTATAAATATTACAAATGCACTCATGAAAGAATACTGTTAACCATTTTAATTTAGTCACATGCTACTAAAAACTAAAACTTCAACAAGACATATCTTTTAAAAAACAACAAATAAACTGATTTGCAACTGTTTATGTTTAACCTTCTTAAATTAAGTATCATAGTACTGCCAATTTAAGTAAAATAAACAAGTGTGATTGATTTACTATTGCAAAACACGATTACAAAAATACACAACTGTCACAAACTTAAATGTCAATACAAACATCGAAAGCTAAAAATGTTCAACATATTCACACCAAGTCTAACTTTTCAAATCTTCTACAGAGGTTATTATATGTTAAAACAATTTTGAAGCCTTGCCATGACCAATTATGTTCTGGTAACCATGCATCTTAATGATATCTTGCAACATAGCTTCAACTGTAAAGATCTCATGTCCAAAGCACAATTCCCTGCTTGTTTTCCCTGATGTGTTTAGTGGCAGAGGACAATGGTTTCCCAGGATATATTTCAACAGTCTGACCACAAAGAAATCATTGGAACCATCACTCTGAAGAATGGATTCGTATGTCCTCATGGAATAGAACGAAATCCCACTTTACTCTCCAGCTGCATGTGGTATGCAATGGTTAAATGAATTTACTCTGCAACCATATTGTGTACCCATTACTTCTATCATATTTCCAGTTAAAGATCCTTCTTAATTATGTTGTGTATTGTTGCCTGGGGCATATAAATATTACTACTATCTTTGCATTAATGAATTCTTAGTTGTTGAAAGATCTGTACTTTGCTTACCATGGCTGCTGTATGATTTGTTGCAGCTCTTTGTCTAGATGGTACTGGTTTCCCAAATTATTCTACATTCCATGTTTTTCCAATGCCTTTAAGTGCAAGAAATGTGTCTCTCTTCAAAATTCTGAATCCTTGGTCAGAAAACATCTTTAATGTCTGTATGTAGATATATTTTGCAGCAAAAAGTGCTGTTATACAAGCTTCACAAAAGTGGTTCTGATAAAGAATGTTCCACAGAGACCTTATACTGACTGTGGCTAGTATGTAGCTTGTTGATTTGAGTATTCAAAACTGTTTTAATATAATGTACACAAACCCCTGTATAAGTTTTGAAAACCTTATAATGTTTATTTTAACATTATGACATTGGATAATTTAGAACACCATAATAAATCTACATTATTGTAAATGAAAGTAAATAATATTATAAACAGTGATTACACAGAACTGCCAGTAGACATGACATACTGAATTCATTTCTTCATACAAGGTAAAAAACCCAAAAAATAAGCATATACCTAATATTTTGGTTTTAGTTTCTTGCTGAATTTCAAGTCTATCAAAGTTTAATATTTTAATAATTAAAACACACAGGTGATCATTTTCTTGATATAAATAATAGCCATTTTACTTTAACATAAAGCATCTCATTAATTTTAGTGATTTTAATTTATGATTTATGTAATTACAAAGAATTTAGCACTGATTAGAAAATATATTTGCCACATACTCTTTAGGAAATAATACACACATTCTAACGAAAATAATCATCACTTTCATTGAAACTACCAGTTAAAAAAAATTATTCACTAAAAATGGAAGACATTTTGCAAAATATTTTGCTTAAAAACCTTAATATATAGAAAAGTAATCACAAAAAACAAGAAGATTCACATTTGTGTACTTTTTTATCATTAATGTAATTACTGAAAATGTAAGAATAAAACATAGAAACTGTTACTATTCAAAAACAATTAAGATTTTTGAATCTTTATGAAATAAGGTTATTTTTTATTACCTCCTAAGTACATTACTCAAGAAAAATGATGCATGGTAATGAGATGACTAAAATTTACTTTCTATTTCTGCATAACTTCACATGGTGAATAAATATTATTCTAAGGGGAACATATTTCACACACAAATTTATATGCTTTGAAAAAGATAGGTCATTAATGTTTCCCTGATAAAAATTAATAGTTTAAATTTTAAATTAAACTTTTTTTTTCCTTTTAAGTCCTATGCATGTTACACTGAGTAGTTAATTAAGTATTTGGACACCTAAAGAAACATTTGTTACTTCTTTCAAAATCACATTATTTTCTTACATTTTCAGTAAGGTTATTTGTAAAATTTGTGTAGATGTAAATTGAATATATTAAAACTGAAATCCCTAATGATGACAAAAACCTGTTACAAAGAGACACTATATTGTTAATTTAGAACACATTTCCTTGTATAATTTTATGCCTTTTGAACATGGAATAAGTATTTCATTGTTTAAAAAAAATGATTTGCATTATTTTTGGACACGTATTCTTCCAGGACACAATTACACTTTACACAATTTATTCATAATTTCAGTTTCACATTTTAACTTTAAACTAGTTTATGAACTTACTTTGTCTATAAAAGATTCTCAAGTCCTGAACAAAATAGTAAGTTATTAAGCTCTCGCAGATCTGCATAAAAAACAAGTTCTGCTAAATTTGGAAGGATAAAATTGATTTAAAATTTCTTGCCACAAACTAAAGTTTACATATTCCTATACCAAAAAAGTATTTCCAATATAACTTATTTCCTCTAATCCTTCAGCTTTATCTCAATGAAAAATCTCTTTCTTTACCCATCTAAACATTGGTATGAATTCTATCTGGACTTCCTCCATCTACACACATGCACCTCTACCCGATCATTACAAGTTCATCATTATTCTTTCTTATTACTTTTGCAAGACCCTAAAAATTATCAGCCCCAAACATAATCTATTATGGGTAAGAAGGGTGACTTAATGTGATAGAAGGTATTACTGGAAATACATTTTAATAATAGGAAAATGTAAACATCTGAAACATACCTACCTCAAACTTTAGCTATAATACTATGTTGATCAGCATGGAGGGCAAGATCTGCATAGAAAAGCAGGTGTTCAAATTTGTGATACAATAAAACATACCAGTGAAGGCCTACACTATTTGTGTAAACTTTGCTCAGAAAAAGTGAAATCTAATGTGGGCAGTAAAGGCCAATAAGCTACAGAGTTAATATTATTCATTATTGTGAGATTCATCCAGGCACCATCCTCAGAGATGAAGTTCTACATCTCGTTTTTGGAATTACAGAGCTGTGAATGAAAAGCTAAATCCAAGGTGTGGGATGCAATATGATATGAAGGGAACCCAACCTGAAATTATATGTCAAGACCCAGAATTATGAAGGTAAGGTAAACAACACCTAAGTGAACAAACCCTCACTCCAACCTTAAGATGCACAGAATGCAATAAACTAAACTCAAAATTACTGAGCCAATTCAAACCTCACTCATCCTAAAGAAACAGAGATCATCCTGCCTTAGATTTCAAACCCAAATCCTAACTCCTCAACATATTAGGTGAGGCAATTCCTCCTGCTCCCAAAATTATGAGGAGAATGTGGAACAAGAAGTTCAACCAACAGCTCTGATGTGATGCACTACATGCAAAATTACAAGGAATTGAGGGCCCCCTTCCATGAACATGGAAAGTAAGAAAATGACCAAAAACAAGGGTCATGTTCACACAACCAAATAGTGAAGTGTCATCTCTGAACCAAAAATATGAGCAATTTCCCTTGCAGGCTGGAGTGACTCCCTACCTAACATCTAGAAAAACCATCTAGAGTTAAGTGAGGCATAACTGGATATTTTAAATGCTTCATATAACTGTGTGTAATAAGGAGAAGTGTCATACAATGGTGTATAGGCATAGAAGTATTAAAAATAGAAAAAAGAAATGATGATAAAATAATGACAAAGACTTAAGAGGAGAATATTTCCACTGTATATTTATACTGTAATGAGCTAATGCTATCAAGGTCAGTAAAAGGGTTATGCAAGTTGTGGACACTGCATAAATAAAATGGAACCAAAAAGAATTTCTGACAGCTTGAAGATTGCCACAGTATGGGCTAAAGATTGATAATTATTACTCTTAAAATTTCCTGAAAAAGGATATCAGCTGGCATTTTGATAAAGTATTGATAACAAGAATGTGGGTTTAAGTACAAGAGAAGAGGCTGATGATTCACTCTCTCTATCCGTGGCCAATGTATAAAAAGTTTTGTTTTTGTTGTTAGGTAATGAACATGATCATAACAGAATGGACTAATTAAGTATTGGAACTATTTGTGGGTAGTTGTGCATACTTTGCCAAATTGTAAGGATACTGAGGAAAAATAAAATAAGATTCATGTAACAGCTGAAAAGTCAGCTCTCTTCTGCAGAAAAGTTGCTTCCAGACTCTACATAGATCAATTACGCTACTTCAATATGACCACCATGCTAATAAATCAACCATTTCTAGCCTGAACTCTTTGTAAGTGTTTTAATTCCATTATTCCTAAATATTGGTTATCATATTATTGTATTATAAAGATAATATCATAAGTAACTGTTTAGTAAAAGTGTTGACCCCAAACCATCCTACAAATGAACTTTGGTACAGCTGAAAAGCCAGTGTAGAAAGTTAAAAATGTAGATTTTTACACAAGTTTCCATGGAGCTCTGAGTTCTGAAATATTGAGACTGATTAAGATAAACTGTGGTATCATATTATAAAAGAGTATATGAGATGAAAGTCCATCTGAAGTGCATCAGTAGCTGTCTGAGCAACAGGTTCTGGCAAAACTCACACCAGTCCACCCTTAATCTCTCATAATCCCAGCAACAAAGTCAACAGGAGAAAAAGCATTAGACCTCAGGTACGATCTTACCTCTCTGTGCATAAGAAACTGTATTTCATCTGCAGAAGATGCCACCCCTAAAGCCTGAATAACATTCAACTCATTAAATGGTAAATGAGGTCTGAGTTTGAACAGCTTTTTTAAATAATAAAATAAAAAACCAACAAGAAATTCAAACACCAGAAAAAAAAATAAGCCCAAAGAAAATTTTGCAAATATAGTAATAGCATTGAAAAAAAACCTGCAGTAAACATGTATGACCATCTTCATAATTTTTGTCATTAAGAAAGAGCGAATAAAAAAGAATAATGGAGAGCTTACATAAGTATCAGGTATAAGGTATACAGACAGGTTGAGAAAGTCACAAAATTAAACTCACTAGGGTCAATATAGTGGGGTATAAAACTGAAGCAAGCAAGATAGAATATGTACCACTGCTTAGTTAGGTAATAAAGAGAACCTATCATCAGTGGAGGTATGTTTTGGAATATCTGGCTGTTGTATATAATGCAATTAATACATCATATGCAGTCTGTGAAAAAAGTATAAAGCCACGTTGTAAATCGCTATAATATTTATCAATTAGATGTTGAGAAATTAAGAATATTAGTCAATAAAAATTCGACACCTGTTTTCCGATGACTGTAGTTTTTGTCACCAAAATAAATTTCCTACCCTCTATATCATTCATTAATTTCCACCCTCATACAACGAATAAGTGAATAAAGGATAAAGTCAATTCAAGTATGGTGCTGTATTTTTATGTTTGATCTGATTTCCCTCATTAAATATGCTTATATGCTTTATTTATTGCTTATCTTATCATAATTGATGCTGTATTTTGATTTTAAGGGAGGTCTAGCCAAGCGTAGAGTTAAAAAACTGACAGAAGATGAGAAAGGTCAAATAAAAGCATTTAAAAGCAGAAAAATGAGTAACAGAAATATTGCTGACCAATTAAATCAATCTCCTGGTGTTATTAATACATTTTTGAGTGATATGAAATCATATGACATAAAGAAAAAATCTGAAAGGCCATCAAAGGTCAGCATAAAAACCAAGATACGCATCATCAAAGAAGCATTCTCAGGGAAATATATGGCCAGGCAGATCAAAGACAATGTGAATGTTGATATTTTGGTAAGAAGAGTCCAGCAGATCCTTCAGAACGATCCAAAATTTAACTACATCAAACGAGACAGTACCATGCCCCTCTCCAAAAGTCACATGTTGAAGCAGTTGGAACATGCAACCAAAAATGTCGGTTTGGGAGACAAATGGAAATCAGTTATTTTTTCAGATGAGAAAAAATGGAACCAAGATGGGCTGGATGGTTTGTAGAAGTATTAATATCAAAAAGATGTGGCAATGCAACAGTATACATAAAGGCATTTTGGTGGAAAATCCATTATAATATGGGGTGCACTCTCTTAAGTTGGAAAGAACAAGTTGGTGTTTCTGGAGGGGAGCCAGAATTCTGAGGACTACATTTATACATTATCCAAATATCTGTTACTGTTTGTGCACCTGTATTATGAGACTGGGTTAATATTTCAGCAAGACAATGCACTTATACATTCTTCCAAGGCAACTAACAGCTGGTTTCAAGAATGAAATGTTGACGTTATGGACTGGCCTGCCAACTCTCCACACTTAAATCCAATTGAGAATGTTTGGGGATGGATGTCCCAGCAAATTTATGCAAATGGGAAGCAATATCAAGATGCTGAATCTCTCAAAAAGGCCATTTTGAAGGCATGGAATGAAGTTGATGCGATTTACCTTCAAAAATTTACTGAAAGTATGCAAAAAAGGTGTTTTGAGGTTATCATTAAGAAAGGTTAAGACAGTCATTAAGACTGTTACTCAAAGTGGTCAATGGCATTGTAAAGGTTTATCTGCTTCAGACATTTCCAAAGGTGTAAATGTGCTTGATGCTGTTCACGGGCTTAGTCAGTCTGTTAGTAAAACCAAATGTTCCACAGTTAAAAAGTGTTTCATCAAACTTGGCTTCAAAGCTCCTGACTACAAGGCTGATGATGAACCAGATGATGATCTTCCACTTCCCCAGATTCTCGGTCGCATCACAGACCACTCCTCCTTCAAGATGTTGTGACAGACTCTGCTGCATATGCAGACGCTGATGCAAACATCCAAGTAACAGACAGTCTGGCAGCTGGCTATAAGCAACAACTTGTAAAAGACTTTGTGTTAGAAATGTGTGATGTTCCTGAGTCTCCAGATAATCCAGACAATGAACCTCAGCCAGAAACCAACACTATCATCCGCAAAATGTTCGAAGAAGCTATCAAAATGGCAGCAGGTCTAAAGACATTTTGTTTAAATCAAATATACATGAGCTAGATACATGGCAAACTGTTGCTAATTTAGAAACAGAACTTGAAAATACTTCAGTCAAAATCAAAACCAATGCAAAGAAATCAAATATTAATGACTTTTCTGGCAAAAAATATTTTGAATGTTGAATGTGTGTCAAATGTATGTCTGTTTTTCTTGAAAAAATGAAATATTTGATTACATGTATTTAGTTTTGTTTAGTTATTTACATGTACATGCACTTTCTCATATGAAGTAGAAAAACTGGCCATCCAGTTTGTCTCAGTCCTAATTGTTTTCTTGTAGCAAAGCCATATCAAGTTATCTGCTGAGCCAACCGAAGGGAATCAAACCCCTGATTTTGCATTGTAAACCCGTAGACTTACCGCTGCACTACCGAGGGACTCTTAGTCCCAAAGGTGACTGCTTTAGAGAGGTTCCACTGTATTTTGTTAAGTGCTTGTATGTGTGTATCTTCTTGGCTGCATATCTTATAATTTAGTTTATGTATTAGAAATCCCTTCGGTAAATACAAAATATAAGGTATTAAGATTTTATTGGCTAAAATTATTTTTCTCTACCAATCAAAGCGCAATATATATTTGGGAGAATATTGTGGCCATTTACTTTTTTCACCCACTGTATTACTGTTAATATACAGCCTTGTACACAAATGGTGTTTTCATATATTGTGAATTATCTAATGTAGTCACTGTTATGTATGTCTTGAGAAATAACTTTAAGTAAACTCTGTCCCAATTAATAACTTCAGAGTTTTGATGGTATTTAAAAAAACATCCTCTTCAGAGAAAACTGATTTGAATTTTTTTGAAGTTGTAATAAAATACAGTGAGGTGTTTAAATATATAATATGATTAACTGGTGATAAACCAGTGTATTTAAAAAGTA
Source organism: Carcinoscorpius rotundicauda (assembly GCA_011833715.1). Lineage (NCBI taxonomy): Eukaryota > Metazoa > Arthropoda > Merostomata > Xiphosura > Limulidae > Carcinoscorpius > Carcinoscorpius rotundicauda. The sequence goes on along the minus strand of CM022395.1, from coordinate 37,048,391 downwards.
TTTACGAATAACAGTTCATACCTATGATTCAGGTAAAAAGAAAGTAATACAATGAGAACCTCAGTATTTGATTCTTTTTCTAAACTAATTTTTAATATTACAAAGTTTGTACCTGTTTCCTTCTCTTCAATTTTCTGGTATCTGAAAGAGACAAACTTTTAACATTATAATACCTGAATAAAATATTCTGAGGGTTCATCACACTTTATAAAAACTATTTCAAGTGCCACTGCCCTTGGGTTTCTAACACTTTCCAAACACTTGCTTCCTCCACTAATTTTTTATGATCAACCTGATGGCATTACTTTCTAAAATGACATTTTTCATTTGTTTTTATAGTCAGCAAGGACACCCTTAAATCATATCTATTAACAACCTTCCACAAGTCCTACACATAAGCTCTAAATACCATTTGACCACAAAAAACCCACTGGAGCCTAAAATACCCAAAAGAGCTTGACAAATGTGGTTAAAAAGGTTTCTGAGATGTCAGTTCCTTCAGCCACCTTTCTCATCAAATCATTTGCTGATCTGGCATTGTGGCTGGAAGCTTTCAAACTTTAACTCATGAACTTTCATCAACTTTAAATTCTCATCTGCCTTGTTAATAATACTAGGAGTCATACCAAGCTTCAGGACAATGCCATTTTGGAATAAGAAATTCCCTTTCATAATTATATCTTTCACTTTGCTCATGACTGAATTGGTATATGGTGGATTGAAGTGTTTGGAGAAAAAAGTCCTTCCTTATGAGGTAATACAGCATATTCCTGCAGCCATAATAGTATTTATGGTTGCACTGCACAGTCATACAGATGAAAATGCACCTTGGATCACCTACATAGGTGCCATGGTTTACATCTGTAACAACACACCATATTAAAATATGAAGATTATTCACATAAAGTTGAAAATGCATATATGTGGGTGTCATGGCTTACACCTAAAACAACATACAATGATATTATATACAAATAATTCTCACAAAGTTGAAAATGCATCATGAATCACATGTATGTTCCATGGCTTAAATATGTAACAACACACCATGTTATAACATGCAAATTATTCTTATAAAGTGTGATTAACCCTGCTTATTTATAAACAGAATAAAACCACTTAATATATAATCCACTTTTTAACAACTTTTATTATCTCCTTTTGAAAGACCTTCACCTTAGAATCATAAAACTTGGGTCAACTGGATGCTCTGACACATACCAATGTTCCAAAATTCAATAATAATTAGCCATTAACTAAATGGTCTAATTATAAGAAAAACATATATTTGCTTACAAAAACTTTGCATGAGTGTACATTTTTTAAATTAAAGTGTATGTTGTTCATCTGATTCTGAAATTTTTTTCTCGATGCTTGGCCACATACATAAAAATAAATTGAGTTGTTAGAATACCATCATCATTTCTTTCACAGCTGATATAACTACATCTTATTTTAAATTTAAATGATAAAAATAAAAAGCATTTATTACATAAATTCACACAAAATATTAAATCAAGCAGTGCTATCAAATCAGCCTGAGTAGAATCTTCATAACAATAATAGTAAAAACATCTTTCTATACTGCTGTTAAAACCCTTCACATAGTGGTTAATAGAAATTTTAACATTACTAACAGTATTACATCTTCCACTTCTTTATTTATTTCTATGCAAAATATTACCTGTTCAGTATTACACTGACTAAGTCAGTTAACTGTCTTGAAGTTCTATATCTAGTTCCAGATCATCTATTTCAGCTTCAATCTCTTCTTTTCTAGCAATTTTTTCCAACTGATCTTTATCAGGGTTAGTAATTTCACCTGATTCTATTTTTTGCTCAAGTTTTACAATCTCCCTTAACTTCTTTTTTAAGTTTTTAATTCTCTTTGCTGGGTCACTGAATGTTTCTTGGCAGGCTTTATTCTCACTAGATTCAGTGTTCCTATCCAATCCAGTTTCACATATGTGAAGCTTGGTAACATCTTCTGTTAAATTTTGGTCAACAGTTTTAACTTCTTGGTTTTTTTTCTTCTTCTTTTTCTTTTTGCTTGATTTTGAAACATTAGGAGTCGGTGTTCCTGTCAGTCCTGGTATTTGATTTATGCTTGACTGAGCTTGTTGTGCTTTAGCTATATCTTCAGGATGAAGGCCTGGAGGATAAACTGGTTTACTTTTGATCCACTGTTTTCCTTTGCTTTCATAACTACAATAAAATATAGGAATTCAGTTTAGTTTTTGTAATAAAATGCCTGTATGTTATTGTGTACAAAGTTTCAGTGAAACTCGAAACAGAGAAGACTTAGTAGGTTTAAGACATTTTAACACAAGTTTGAAAACAGAAAATAACTAGATTATCTCTGTGCATTTGGGTGGGTCATAGGATGAATATTACAACCTTTTTTAAAGTAACATTAAATATATGTCAGTAAATTTGGCATCAAAGTGTAATTTAAAATTAAAATTTATATATTATATGTGTTTTAAATTCAAAAGGAAACATCTCCTATCACGTCTGTCCTCTGACGTCTCCCATTCAGCTCCAATATTACAGATTATATAGTGCCTAATCAATTTCCTATTGACAAGAAATACAGAACCTCATACTTTATTTATTTGTTGTGATATCAATAAATATGTTAAATCAACCAGATTTGCTCCTATCATCTTTTTATACATCTGAAGCAATTTACTAACTCACACTTACTTGCCTGGTGACATGTTTATATTCAATAGAAACAAAGTAATCTTTAGCTTTTCTGTTTAGTTTCCATGACAGAGCAAATATTTTACAGAATAAAAGCTAAAAAATTAAAATGAAACAATCCAAGAATTTTATGTACATATAAATATTTGTGGATAAAGAAGAAACCTACAGGGGAACTTCATCTTGTGGAATATATCCTTCTTTTACTCTCCTTGCTTTTCGCCATGATCCATCAGTCCTCTGTGTAGCTGGAATATAAGTCCCTACAAAACATTGCAAAATATGTAATCTGATTTGAAGAAGCCAAATGATGAAACAAAAGAGTAAATTAGAGTAACTTTATTTTGTGCAGAAACATTACACACAATTATTTAAACGTTACCACAGTACTTTACCATGCATTATAATTATATATTTTTTAAATATTAGATCTCACAATTGTTTTTACTATGTAAAATAGTAAAGGTTCACATTTTCAATTCAAATCTCAAATATAAGCACATTGCTTCAAAAAGAACATCAAATTTTCACCTGTGAAAAATAATAAGTACAAATATTTTAGGGACTTTCATTCTTGCTTATTATTTGTGAAATAATTAATACTTCACATTGATATATTAACAGATATGATGTTTCAATTTAGCAAACAGACACTTAAGTTCGTCAAAAATTTATTACAAGCCTTCAGATGAGACCATTGTGTTTTAAAGACACACAATAAACTCTTTTTTTTTGTTTTATAATCTACATATTATCCACTGGTTTTAAACAACTAAATGACACAACTACCAACTACTCAATTTTACATACTACATCATCAAAATGATTTAATTTTATAGTGTATAATAAATACTAAATTTGTAAGTTACTCTTCCTTTTTATTAAACTAATTTCCCCTCAAATGTAACAAAGAATATTATATTTAATTAATTAATATTTAAAGCAGTGTTTCTAACTTTATAAAATCAATTGTAGTAATCTACAAAATACTAGAAAAGTGATTTTTATCATATTACATTGATATTTATATATTATATATATATATATATATACCTTTGTCCAAGACATTTATGTAAGGTTTAAAACATCCATTACTTTTTAATTTTTTGAGTTTAAAATTAAAAGATCTGGTTGTACTTCAGTTCTGAAAATTTGAAAAATAAATGAACAAAAAAAAGAATTGATGAAAACAAATAACTGATACAAGCTGTCCTTTCTTCTTTTGCAATAATTTTAATTTATTTATTGTATTACAGACCTGTTGTTCCATAGAAAACATCTGTCATTCTGCAACATTAAAACTGTATATAGTAGAGCAGCGTTACTTCTCTTAACCAGGTAAGAGGTTATAATAATGTATTTGATGGTTTAAAGATACATTCTATCGCTCTCCTTCATCCATTATTTGATTATACTGTGGTACACCTTTAGGCTTAACAGCCAATGTCTGAGTGATAAAAAAATATCTGAATCGATACTCAAGATTTACAGCTATGTTCACAGCCTCAATGTTAAATTGTTATTAATGTTATAAATTTAAAGACCCCATACTATAAATACTATTATTAGTACTATTGCTAAGGTCTAACAACGTATGTTCTAAAGGCTACCCTTTATTTTTTATTAAACTTACCTTGGAGTTCATTTATTTCTATTACAACCTCGTAAATAACATGATAAAGCAGTGTATTAATATCACTCCAATTAAATTTTAACTTTCATCATGGTATTGGTAAATAATTAAGCCGGCCTTACGATTATACCTATATTTTAGAAGTAGTTACAATATAAGTTACATTATGATTTATGTTTAAAAACATTGTGTCGTAAACCCAAATTTATCAAATAAATTAATCCATAATACCAATGGTCTTCATGCATTTGTAAAATTATCTCTTTTTAGTACTAGATATAGGTCCTTCTTTTGTTTTTTAAAAACCGGCAAAAATATTCTCAACTCACCAGTTTCGTCCGTTACATATTGCGTTGCCATTCTATGGCGACATGACCTATTTACACTACCGCATTTTTAGCGATTACTATTGACAAGAATAGAATTAATACAAAAGATATGTCCTATTATCTCAAAATCGCTTTGAAAATTTTAAATTATTCACACAAATCTTCTTAAAAGATATTTATACTAAACATCCCTAATTTTTAGGGGGTAAACCGTCGTCCTTATAATGTGAACCTAGTACGAAACGTGGTTTCTTTCTCACTCCTTCCCCTACAGACTCGTATCGCTAGAAATCGGGTTTCGATACCTGTAGGTGGCAGGGTTCCAAAAGCCCATTGTGCAGCTTTTGGCTTAATTATAAAGAAGTATTCAAAAAAAATAATTATTGTAATGTTGAGACAGCTACATTTGCTCTGTAATAACTAACCGGATCAAGTGTTATTCCCACTTCCATTTCTATCTTGTTTATTTCCTTTTTAAAAAAAAATTCAGTGACCATCCCAATACAGCAATATTATTTATTTATTCTAGTACAAATTAAACTTAATTGTGGTTGAACAGTTCAGTACATTTTGCTATATGTTAGTGTTTTGCCTGTGTCATTATGTGAAGATGATGCAGATGCTATAGCTGCTCCATTCTTTTTATTGGTTTCGGAAGATGGTATTAGCCATCCTTACTTTTTGTGGAACGATTTTCTTTACTTGCTTTCTTGATATTTTTTTTTGCAGCGTTTCAACAGATATAGGAATGTTGTATTTATAATCAAGTTCAAAATACAATGACGTTCGAAGTGTAATATTTATTGTTTGTCTATTATTGACTGGTAATTCTTATTTCAACATTGAGTTGAGGTTTTTAAAGGAACATCAAATTCCTGTAAAAACCAACTTCAAGGGGTTACAATAACATCATTTACGTTGGAATTATTTTTTTTATTACTAGTAGTCACTAATAATACTTATGAAAATGAAAACTCTGTCCGAAACTACGTCACCACAGTGAAACATGTTGACTTTATTGCTTTGGTTTTTGAATTATCATGTAATACAAAAGAAACGGATCAGAAGTATAAGAAATTTAAACTTTTTAATATGATAGTTTCAAACAGTCCCATAACCCGTGAGTCGGTTATTACATAAATGTTGTTATAAAAGGTTTGTTTTTTTTAATTTCGCGCAAAGCTGTACAAGAGCTATATGCGCTAGCCGTCCCTAATTCAGCAGTGTAAGAATAGAGGGAAAGCAGCTAATAATCACCAACTTTCACACAAAACATGCTCACCTTCTCAGCCGTGGGAGCGTTATAATATACTGTCAATTCCATTATTCGTTGGTAAAAGAGTAGCCGAAGAGTTGGTTGTAATGCTTAGCTGTTTTTTCTCTAGTCTAACATTCCCAAATTAGGAATGGCGAGGACACAAAGCCCTCGTGTAGCTTTACGCGCAAATTCAGAAAAAACAAAAATCCAAACGAGCCATACATACATACGAAGATATTACACTTGCCTGATAAAGGAAGATTTGAATAAGAAATTTTATTTCACTTTTTCATTGCTAATCTTATAAATAGTAATTGTAATAAAAGACATACAAATAACATTTAACCTTTGTTTTAAAAAATAACGCAATGAAAAATTCAAGTGTCTTTACACATTACACACGCCTGCAATGGTTTTATTGTTTCGATAAATCCGAAAATGATACCAACTTTTTTTCATCACGTACAAAACGTCATTCGTACTTTTACACAAGTGAATAATTTTCATTGAAATAGTCACATTTTACTTTGCTTAAAATATTGACAAAAACTTGTTATAGATTCCTCTTGACCAGTCGCAACGTAGAAGTCTTATCGGTTGTTTGACATACCACGAAAAACACATCGCTAGTATATAAATGATTAATAGCCACATGGTATGTCATTTCTGGATAGTAGTTACGGCCATTTTCGAATTTCACATCGAACTAGTTGTACTTCAAAAAGGAATAAAAAAAAAAAAGGTCTAATTTATGAATTAAAAACTTAGTGTTGAAAACGTCAATGACATTTAAAAAAACTAAAAACATTTCTTAGATGGATGTTTAAAATGGTGCCGTCGTTGAGAGTCGTAACGACAGCAAGAGAGTAAAATGTGGCTTATTATAACCTGAGTGCCACACAGACAACACATTCTTGTATTAGTCCCAGATAAAAGAAAACGACGAGTTAGAAAACTGTGACCAATGCGTTGTCTCATTAGGACAACTTCCTCTTTCCGATTCTCATGGAAACAAGACGCCCAAAGAGTGAGAACTGACGTTGTGTACTGCATATTTTCTATGTGATCCAGGGCAAGAGAAATGGCGTACAATTCGATAGTGAACACAGAAACAAAATGGATTCTTTGTACAACAACCGAATCACAGCAAACAATGGCAGAGTCTACAGAGTCATCTGATTTTTAACCATTGGTATAAATGGGAATGGAGGATGGTTCGATTGTTGTTGTTGTTTTGAATTAAGCACAATGCTACACAATGGGCTATCTGTGCTCTGCCCACCACGGGTATCGAAACCCGGATTTTAGCGTGCAAGTCCGCAGACATACCGCTGAGCCACTGGGGGCAGGATGGTTCGATAGATGTTCAGCAAATAGAAGAATATGCTTCCAATGATGAGTATCTGTCTTCTTCAGATGACTCAAAGAAAGATCACCTGGAGACAAAGGCTAAAAGAAACCGTGGCAGACCATATATTATGAAAAAGTGTGGCCCACTGAGGAAGAAAAACACAATCCCATGTGGGATGCTGTAGTTCAGTTTTGATCGAATAAAAGAATGATAATTTTTTAGTGTGGAACATCGATCTGCACCTCAAGAGTTTGAAGAAAAGATATGGAGAATGTTCAATGCCCTCGTACACTTGACACGTAGCTGCTAGATGTGTAGATAAAGGTCAGCTTACGCTCAAATACAAGCACCAAGAATTTTGCCACAGGGACCATGGGAATCACAGCTTCACCAATATGAAGTTCAAGATCAGGGTGAATACCCCGTCGACGGCAAAAGTGCATGCAGTTTTGGAGAGGGAAAGGTTGAAACAATTTGCTGTGGTCCACGTCAATAAATGATTGAGGGGAGTCTGTAGCTACCTTTCAATATACCTGACATCTGACAACTGGCACGAGATATGGAAGTCATTGATAAAGAAACAATTTGCAACTCAGAAGTAGTTGTCTACTGAAGCCATTAATCTTTATAATGAAGTGTGACACTCAAGACACAGCCATGAGGGGCTTCAAGTTCCTGTGGGAAAGAATGGGAAAGCGTTGAACCCACACAGACCTCGAATCGCCACTCAAACCATATGAGTGGAGGTCTCTCAAGATACCATATCTCCACGTTGTATCATAAGTTTTCTCAAGGTCAAAAATACAGAAACAAGATGTTGTCGTTTGAGAAAGGTTTCCCTGATTGATGTTTCAAGTCGAATCAAGTTGTCCATGATGGAGCAATATCTTCAGAACCCACATTGAGTGGGAGAGAGGAGGTTATTTGATTCAAAGAATCAAACAAGACGAGCATTAACCATTCTCTCTAAGATCTTATAGAGACAGCTCGTCAAAGTAATGGGATGTTAGTTCAAAGGAATCTTTGGATCCTTCCAAGGTTTAGTAAAAGGGAGTACAATAGCATGGTGCCAAGGACTGGGAAAACATTCTCCTGCTAGATTGGTTAAAAATGATCAGAAGAATAGCAAAAGAAGCAGAAGAGAGATCGTGCACCATCTTGTAATGAATATCATCAGGTCTGACTAATGTACTGCCAGACCGATGAAGAGTCAGTTTAAACTCTACAAGTGTAATGGGGTGATTATAGTCAGATATGATCAGCCTGAAAGGAAAGAAACGATTGTTCAACCTGTGTTTTGATGGCTAATAGGATGGGGATAAAGCAGAAGTGCTAGACACATAAGAAAAGCTTTCGTCAAGAGTATTGGCAATACTCTGAGTATCAGCAACTTCCTGGCCATCAAAGAACAAGATTGAAAGGGGAAGAATGATACTGGTCACTAACCTTTCAAATTTTTTCCAATACGACTTTGAAACTGGGAGTAGAAGAAATGTTAGAGGTGTATTTAATCCAAGATTCCTTCTGGATTTGACGTATGACCTGCTGAAGTGCAATGCAATTTAAAATGTAGGGTATCTACCAAAGACTCACTAGGTGCATGAAAATAAGTACAAGAACCAGTATTGAAGAGAGCATGTTGTGGTCTAAAAGCGTATGTTCTGTAGCACGACCTCCCCATCAATACTAGCACTACTCCAAAGGGGATTATGTCCATTAAAATCTCCAGTTGTAAAAAGGGGATGGTAACTGCTCAATGAGGGCATCAAGGTCTGACTGATTGTAGATCTCTTTAGGAGGCAGGTAGAAAGAAAAAACAGCAATGGTATGAACCTAAGAAACATGGATGACTACACGCTGATCAACCAACAATGCCACCCCACAATCCACTCGTCCATCACATGACCTGTAGTTTCAATACAAGGAAAATTACCCAAGGGTGACTATATCAGCAAGTTTCAGAAATGTTTCCACTGGATCAGAGTGGCCATTGTTATTTATGTGGATATCTTCTGTTTGCAACCACATTTTTTCTTTATTGGATGAAAATCTGTCAGTCTCCATGGATCCTGCCCTGGATCCGGAAGGCAGGCCTCTGTCTGTGAACAAAGATTCCAATAACTGTGAATGAATAGTCAATTGACTTTTTGGGACTGCATAAGAAGATGACCTGATGAAACATTTGAACCTGAAGGAAGTGAAACTGGGAAGTCACTGGAAGGGATAGAGATGGAAGAAGACATAAATGCATCAAATTTTTTATTATGAAGGGCACAAGATTCTTATAATGTTTTGCAAATGACTCTGTTGGAGGCATGGAAAGTAGCATACATCTGAGACAGAGTTGGGGATAATAATTTCCTAGCTTCTGAGTATATGATGTTATTAGCAGTCTTTAAGCATTGTACCTATTTCTCTTCTAACCATTTAGGGCAATAAACAGAGTAAGAGGGGTGTAGGCCACTGCAGCTAACACACTGTGGTTCCAGATTGCACTTGTGTCATGGCCCTCAGCACCATAACGAGTGCATATCAAAGAACCATGGCATTTTGTTTTGAGTGGCCAAACTGCTGACTCTGGAAACATCTGAGAGGGTTAGGAATGTAAAACTGTATCTCGCAGTTCAGGTAATTTGCTTTGACTGTGGTAGAAGGATGAAGCAATGCAAATGTTAATATCAGAACACTAGTAAAGTTTGTCTTTACGAGTGAAAATTTGGCATATCATAGTAATGCCTTGGCTGGAGAAACCAATGAGGATTTCCGACTCAGAAATGTTCTTTAAATCCATGTCAAATACAACTCCTCTGGAATAATTCAAAGTTACATTGGAAGTAACCTCAATGGGTATATCCTCAATGGCTTTTGATTTCAAGAGGAGTTTGATATGTTGTGGTGAAGACCAAAATGTCTCCAGAGTGCAACTTCTTTACTGATTTTGGGGAGCCAGCAAGTCCCTTTAATTCCTTCTGAATGAAAAATGGAGACATCTGCCCAAAGGATTTCTCAGATAAGGAATAGAGAATCAGAAAATGAGGTGTAGAATCTAGCTGTAATATTGACTTACAACAGTCGTCAATGCATGGTCGTTTTCCAATGATATATTTTTTAAATTCTTTCATTTGTATTTAATTTGTTAGAAAGAGGGGTATCTTAATATAAAGAAGTTACATTTCAGTGCCCTTCCTTTTTGAATTCTAGTGGTCTGACGTGAGGCTGGAAACCAAAGCTACTGTTTTTGCTTTTGTAACATGCAAGGTCAAAACACTTGAAATAAAATGGAAATTTTTTTATCCAAACCTCCAACATCCTACAAGACTCGTAGCTCATGGACCTGCATCTCCTCCACCAGAAATTTTTGGTAATGTTTCATCTGTTTCTGGATCTGATGTATATAGAAATTATATCATGGACTGTTTTCAACCTATACCCTCTAAGGAACCACAACTTTTTTTCTTTTACACAATGTGAATATAATGATTTGAGCCTTCCATTGGATTCCTCAGAAATCTTTGGGTCCAGACTTCAGTTTAGAACCATCTTTTTCCAAGAACATCATTTTACTGGTACAGGAACTGTAAGAGTTTATACTATACTTTACACAAGGAAGTTCTTTGGTTTATTGCAACAGTATTGCTAGATTAATACCAATGTTAGGAGCTACAGTCTGTGGATGACATTAGTGGTGAGTGCTTCTGTTCCTATTGCTGATTTGGTTCATTTGAAAGAAACGTAAGAAAATCTCAAACTTCCTGAACAAGGTCAAAATGAATATCATGTTTGGATTAGGTACACAGAAATTATTGCAGAACATGCAAAAAATTAAGACAAAGGGATCACATGCCTGTTATTTACATAGAAGGCTCATAAAAATCAGTTTATTTGTTAAGCATAAAACTCCACACAGGAACAAAACCCAATTTTAAATGTTATAAGCTCACAGCCTTACTGCTGAGTCACCGGATGGTGGCAGCAGCAAATAGTAATAGTAAGACTGATTATGCATAAAGATTTCGATTTTATGAATAGATGGATATAGAGATGACAAAATTAGATGATAAAAATACAAGCCATACAAACTTCATGAGTTTTTAAATATTATTAAACACCCTTGCATATTGGTTTCAGTGAAATTAGTTCAATATTCACTATTTGGAAAAACCATATTTCTTAATTAAGTTATCGTTTGAAATTTAAAAAATAATAGGGTATAATTTCTACAAAATTAGGAAAGCAAGCTATTTGATAAATATTATTATTATTATTATACATCAGGTTTTAAATTTTACAAGTGAAAATATAATGGTTTGGTGGTAAGTCCATGAAAGACTTAAAACACCGGGAACTGAATTTACACACCTGTAATGGGCAGAGAACAAATTATCCATTGCACAACTTTGCATTTAATGACAATCAAACCGATCATTGAAATCAAATATAAAATTAGTGTATTTTTCTATTTCCAATATTTATCAAATTTGATTCCATTGGTTTTCTCAAATCTAGAAAATTTTTGGGATTTTCCTGGGTAAAGGACACAATCCTTCCTAAACACACTTTTATAAATAATGTGAAATTATTTTTATTATAATATATAATCAAGAACTTCATTTTGCTGTAAATACTTCATAATAATTAAATTACTGAAACAAAAAAATACCTTTATTAATCAGCAGTCAATGCTAATCCAGACTGAACATTTTTAAACTTTAAAGCACTAAACATTTCAATTAAAAAACAACCAAATAAAATAGCAGAAAAAGTAAATGTACATTTATGGTTTCTAATAAAAAATTCCATACAATAGTATTAACATTCATTTCTGTTTACCATACATTAATAAAATGGTGTTTACAGTTGTTAACTGATTTCATTTCATTTAAAAAAATCTTTTTAGCACTCATTAGAAGATTGATAACATTTTATTAAGTTTTATTCATTTCAAATTTGGATTGACCTGTTTATTATTTTTATGTATAGGGAAACATAAGAAAGAAAGAATGTCTTGAAAAATACAGATATACATTAGGATAAATTGGATATAGTAATTTGACTGTATGCTATTCAGTGTTGATGAGAGTGCTGTGCTTTTCATTTATCTATCATGCCAAATCGCATTATAATTGTTTTTGTGTTTTTTTGAATCCTTATACAAGATGATATCTTAAAAAAAATTGACTACTTTTTTGTATGATTTCAAATTTGAAAAAAGGTTATAGTGGCAGTATGGTGGTCTGTAGAGGGAATTATCCATTACTTCTTTCTGCAACCAGGTCAAACAATTACAGCACAAGATTGTACTGTCAACAAATTGATAAAATGCATTGAAAGTTAACTGTCAAACAGCCATCATCAGTGAATAGGCATGGACTGATTCTTGTGCAAAATACCACCAAACCCCATTCCTCACAAATCACCACTTCAAAGTTGAGAATTGAAATATGAAATTTTGGAGCATCCACCACACTCAACTGAGATATCTCCAACTGATTATCACATTTTCTAACATATTGAACTGTTTTTCCAAAAAAAAATATTTGAGAATCAGGAGACCATTTTTTAAACCCTTTAAAGAGTTTGTTGCATCTAAAACAAGGGAGTTTTAGATGGGATATGTTCATTAGTATAATGTTGGTATAAAATTATAGCAGCAAATGGAGCATATATTGATTAACAAAACTGGTGTTTATTAAAGATATGGCACTTTAAGTTTTACCTCCACATTTGGCTATTTCATATGAAACAAACTAATATAATGTACTCCAACCTCTGTATAAGTTTTGAAAACCTAAGAATATTTATTTTAAAAACTTGATTATGACGTTAGAAAATTTAGAACACCATAATCAACTTATACTCTGGTAAATGAAATTAAATAATATTATAACCAGTAATTACCCAGGAATTGGCAGTAGACAAGGCATAATGAATTCATTTAAAAGGTAAAAAAAAAGCAACCTTCACATACCTGAATTACTGGGTTTACTTTTTTCTTTTACTTACTTTAATTTTAAGAATTAAAACACACAGGTGGTTATTCTCTTGAATTAATTAATAACCTTTTACATTTAATGCAAAGCAGCTATTTAATTTTACTGTTCTTAATTTATGATTTGTGTAAATAGAAATAACTTAGCAGCAAGTAGAGAAATGTGCACATTACATGCCCTTTAGAATATAACATACACACTTCAATGAAAATAAATACTACTTTCATAAAAAATACAAACTAAAAAAAAATTGCTTTACTAACAATGGAAAACATTTTTGCAAAACCTTTTACTTAAAATACTTTAACCTATGGAAAAGTAATCAAACAAAATCAACATGAAAATTCACATGTATTTATTTTTATCATTAATGTAATTACTGAAAATGTATGAATATAACATAAAAAACTGCTCTGTAAATTCAGAGATGCTAATAACTTTCAATTTATTCTCAAATATAATCATACGTTATATAGTATATATGTTATTATTCAAAAAACATTTTATATTTTTGTTTCTTTATGAAATTTTTTTTATTACCTCATGAGTGCATTACTCGAGAAAACTAATGCATGGTAATGAGATGACTAAAACTTACTTTCTATTTCTGTATAATTTCACATGTTGAACAAATATTATTCTAAGAAGGGAAACAGACTGAACTTACATTCACCATACAAATTCTTAGGTGATTTTCACACATAAATATAAATGCTTTGTAAAGGACAGGTCACTTAATGTTTCTCTAATAAAAGTTACTAGTATTAAGTTTAAATTAAATTTTTTTTAACTTTTATGTCATATTTATGTGCAATTTGATAGTTAACTTTGTTTTTTTACACTAAATATTTGGACACCTAATGAAACAAATTTGTTACTTTTTTCAAAATTATCAAACTTTCTTACCTTTTCAGCATGTTTACTTCAAAAATTTATGTGGATGTAAATTTAAAACATTATAACTTAAATCCTTATGATGAAAATTAAAAGTTACAAAGAAATACCACATTAATCAAGAACATTTCCTTGTATAATTATACACTTTCAGAACATACAACAGATATTTCGTTATTTAAAAAAATGACATACATAATTCTGAGCACATTTATTCTTCCAGAACACAATTACAATTTACACTATTTGTTCATAATTAGTTTCACATTTAAATCTTAAACTAGTTCACTAACTTACTTTATCTTTAAAAGATTATCAAGTCCTGAACAAAATAGCAAGTTATTGAGCTCTTGTAGATCTGCATGAAAACCAAGTTCTGCTAAATTTGGAAGGATAAAACTAATTTAAGACTTTTTGTGGCAAACCAAAGTTTATATTTTTGTATACCAAAAATGTATCTATGATAACTTACTCCTCTCACTCTTTAGTTTGATCTTGATAAAAGGTTCTCTTCTTTACCCATCAAAGGACTGGTATGAATTCTACCTCACTTACTGCAGTCTTTGTACCACACTACATCATCCCTAGTGACTTTAATCTTGCAACTCTCTCAACTTGAGACCTTTCTACCTGATCTTTATACAAGCTCTCCATTATTCTTTCACATTTTTTGGGAGTAGCAAGAATATCAGACCCAAACATCAGTCACTTGACGTAGCAAGGGTTTGATAGTGTGAAAGTATCATCTGAAATACATTTTTGGTAATAGGAAAATGTATACTTCCCAAACATCCCTCTCCCTCACACTTTAGCTAGGATATCATGCTTATCAGGTGGAGAGACCACTGAGGGAAAGATCTACACAGAAAGTATCTGCATAGAAAAACAGGCATGCAAAATTGAGATATACTAAAACATGCCAGTATGGGGTCTGCACTACTTATGGAACAGGTATACTCTGTGCCCAAATAAAGCAAAATCTAAATGTGGGTGGTAAAAGTCAGCTGGCTACAGAGTTAATATTATTCATTCATGAGATTTGTCCAGCCCAAACAATTTGTGAGGTGTAGTGGCTAAAGTATGGGAAAATGAAGTATGATATAACTGTATAATAGAAATACAAATATAAATGGAAACCATCCTGAAAGTTATAGGCAATTGTATCCAAGCCACTGGAATTATGAAGAAAAGGTTAGCAAAACCTAAGTGAACAAACCCTCACTCCAACATTATGATGCACAGAATGCAACAAATTGAACTCAGGATTATTGACCCAATTCATATCTCACTCATCCTAAAGAAACAAAGATCATTTTGCCTGGGATTACAAACCAAAATCTTACCTCCTCAACCTTGTCTAATGACAAGACAACCCCTCCTACTACTGAAATTATTAGTAGGATGTAGAACAAGAGGTTGTAAAGGACTATCTCTAGCAAAATGGTAATGATCATAACCCACCAGAAAAACCAACAGGTAAGTACAAGAACCACCGTCAGTCACCTGAAGTTGGCCTTTCCAGTCCTGGTTCCAGGTTATGTGTCATAACAGCCATTATCAAAAGGTAAAATAATAAGTTTTAAACATATAGCAAAATCATAATAATAATTAGCCAAATGTCTGGTAAAAAGGTAAAAGTAAATGTAGTAAAATTCATAAAAGAAAATGAAGGTAAAAACGAAACAGCAATTAAAAACAGAAAATGGCACAAAACCAATGTTGACAATGATGCTCCAGAGATATTGTAATAAGTGAACCATTTTCCTTATTTTGAAAAGCAATCCAATTCCAATTTGTTCAAGTCAGGGATTAGCATGGAAGGGCAAAGTCACTTTACACTTTACTCATGATAGTCCATGAATGGTGGTCCAGTATTATATGTGATATATGATGTAGAACAACTGTTCAACACCCACAGAGTGCCAAGGCAGTCTTATGAAACACCCCATTTCAGGATTCATTGCTACCAGGAATTTAGTTATTTGTCTAGTGGTAGATAGCAGAGACTTGTAAAATCATACCTGATCAGACAACATTTACCACTGAGCATCAATATAAGGAATACAATAGCATAAAAGAAACAAAGTTTCTTAACTTTCTTACAATCAAGTCAGGATATACAAAGTAAAATATTCATGAGGGCAGCCAAAACTTCTCTTCTAAGGAGACTGCCAAGTCAGGTAAATAGTGTGATATATTGATGTTAAGTGTGATTAATATTCAAGTCTGTATAATTTCCTTCAGTGGGTGACACAACCGAGAAGGTAGGGGCACTGATATATGTCAAACTTAAGAAGATAAGAACCCAAATATCTCCACTCTTCAAACGAAAGGCCAGAGTAAGCTATTCAAGCTGACAAATCCAACATGTGAAAGTGACAGAGGACTAGCTACATGATATCAGAGGATCTCAATGGTTAAATAACCAGGTAGGCATCTGCAATGTCGAGTTTTGTCACTATCCAGGTGATAAAAGCTATTGAATGGCAAGAAATAACTACACTGTAAACCAAAGGAGACTAGAGGAAGTAACTGAAATGAGAAAGGCTAATGTGATGAGCAATCATCCATGTTTTTTGTAAGCAATGTATTCTGTAACCTCTTTGTGCAGTAGATCCTGGATGGTTTGTTTTCAAGTTGGAAGTAAGAGGGTCCTTGGAGAATGGAAAGCCAACAAGTATAAGAGACAGAGATTTGAATTGAATAACTAATCTGTTCCTGATAATTTGAATGACCAACTGATCTGTGATGAATGTCTCCTATACTGACACAAACCCTAAGAGATTAGACTCCATGAGACCTGAGCTCCATAAGGTAGACATTAATACCAAAATCTCTGAACAAGGATTCTTGCTGGTAAGGTCAAAATTGTTTTTAATTCCCAGTGGATCATGGTACCGACGTAGGAGGTCTAGAAACATGGACAGGAGATGCAGTAAACCATCACATCGAAGAATTTTGGAAGTTGAGAAGACAGTGTAGAAAATTAAAAACAAAGACAGGTCACATCTAAACAAGATTCCATGAAGTCTAGAATTATAGGAAACTGAGAATGATGAAGATGAGCAATAGTATCTTGTTGTGAAAAAGTGCAAGAGCTAAATGTAGATCTGAGGATCATCATTAGCTGTCTGAGAAGTGAAAGGTTCTAAAAAGAAAATAGTTTGTGGGAGATTAAGAGTCAACTAGTCAGAATTTATACTTAGTATCAGAACCACAAAAAAAAAAAATCAGACTGTATGTAATATGCTACCTCTCTGTATTTAAGGAACTGTATGTCATCTGCAGAAGGTACCTCCCCCACCCTGATACCCAGATAATGTTAGACTGTTAGGTGGTAAAGAAGGGGCATCAGGTAACTCTGATTTTAATTATAAAATAAAAAAAAAATACATATGAAACTAAAAACTACAAGGGGCAACATGGTATAGTATAAAGACTGGAGCAAACAAGGTGAAATTTGTACCAATGCTCAGACGGACAATAAAGAGAACCTTTCATCAGGAAAAAAAACAAAAAACATGAGAGAAAGTGTGTTTTGAGATATTTGGTTGTTGTGCATGATGCGATTAATACATCATATATTACTGTTAATATGCAGCACTGTACACTAATGATGTTTTCATATATTGTAAATTATTAATTGTAGCCACTATTAAATACATCTTAAGAAACGATTATGTAAAGTCTGTATCACTTAATAACTCAAGAGTCATGGTTGCTGTTTAAAGGAGTATTCTCTTCAGAGAAAACTGAATTGAAATTTTTTGAAGTCGTAATAAAATGTTTGAATATCTGACATGATTACTTGGTGATAAACCAGAGTACTTAAAACGTACTTTTAAAGAACAGTTCATACATATGATTTAAGTGAAATGAAAGAAAATATAATGAAAACCTCAGTATTTGAAATATTGTATTATTTTTCCAAACTAATTTTTAAAATTACAAAGTTTGTACCTGTTTTTTTCTTTCCAATTGTTCTGGTATCTGAAAAGACAAACTTTTAACATTATAATACCTACATAAAATATACTGAGGGTTCATCACACTTTATAAAAACTATTTCAAGTTCCACTGCCCTTGGATTTCTAGCACTTTCCAAACACTGTTGCTTCCTCCACTACTTTTTTATGATCAACCTTTTTCTCCTACTGTTAAAACCCTTCACACAGTGATTAATAGAAATTTTAACATTACTAACAGTATTACATCTTCCACTTCTTTATTTATTTCTATGCAAAATATTACCTGTTCAGTATTACACTGACTAAGTCAGTTAACTGTCTTGAAGTTCTATATCTAGTTCCAGATCATCTATTTCAGCTTCAATCTCTTCTTTTCTAGCAATTTTTTCCAACTGATCTTTATCAGGGTTAGTAATTTCACCTGATTCTATTTTTTGCTCAAGTTTTACAATCTCCCTTAACTTCTTTTTTAAGTTTTTAATTCTCTTTGCTGGGTCACTGAATGTTTCTTGGCAGGCTTTATTCTCACTAGATTCAGTGTTCCTATCCAATCCAGTTTCACATATGTGAAGCTTGGTAACATCTTCTGTTAAATTTTGGTCAACAGTTTTAACTTCTTGGTTTTTTTTCTTCTTCTTTTTCTTTTTGCTTGATTTTGAAACATTAGGAGTCGGTGTTCCTGTCAGTCCTGGTATTTGATTTATGCTTGACTGAGCTTGTTGTGCTTTAGCTATATCTTCAGGATGAAGGCCTGGAGGATAAACTGGTTTACTTTTGATCCACTGTTTTCCTTTGCTTTCATAACTACAATAAAATATAGGAATTCAGCTTAGTTTTTGTAATAAAATGCCTGTATGTTATTGTGTACAAAGTTTCAGTGAAACTCGAAACAGAGAAGACTTAGTAGGTTTAAGACATTTTAACACAAGTTTGAAAACAGAAAATAACTAGATTATCTCTGTGCATTTGGGTGGGTCATAGGATGAATATTACAACCTTTTTTAAAGTAACATTAAATATATGTCAGTAAATTTGGCATCAAAGTGTAATTTAAAATTAAAATTTATATATTATATGTGTTTTAAATTCAAAAGGAAACATCTCCTATCACGTCTGTCCTCTGACGTCTCCCATTCAGCTCCAATATTACAGATTATATAGTGCCTAATCAATTTCCTATTGACAAGAATATCAATAAATATGTTAAATCAACCAGATATGCTCCTATCATCTTTTTATACATCTGAAGCAATTTACTTACTGACACTTACTTGCCTGGTGACATGCTTATACTCAACAGAAACAAAGTATTGTAATACAAAGTAATCTTTAGCTTTTCTGTTTAGTTCCCATGACAAAGCAAATATTTTACAGAATAAAAGCTAAAAAACTGAAATGAAACAATCCAAGAATTTTATGTACATATAAATATTTGTGGATAAAGAAGAAACCTACAGCGGAACTTCATCTTGTGGAATATATCCTTCTTTTACTCTTCTTGCTTTTCGCCATGATCCATCAGTCCTTTGTGTAGCTGGGATATAAGTCCCTACAAAGCATTGCAAAATATGTAATCTGATTTGAAGAAGCCAAATGATAAAACAAAAGAGTAAATTAGAGTAACTTTATTTTGTGCAGAAACGTTACACACAATTATTTAAACGTTACCACAGTACTTCACCATGCATTATAAATATATCTTTTTAAATATTATATCTCACAATTGTTTTTACTATGTAAAATAGTAAAGGTTCACATTTTCAATTCAAATCTCAAATAAAAGCACATTGCTTCAAAAAGAACATCAAATTTTCACCTGTGAAAAATAATAAGTACAAATATTTTAGGGACTTTCATTCTTGCTGATTATTTGTGAAATAATTAATACTTCACATGGGTATTTCAACAGACATGATGTTTCAATTTAGCAAACAGACACTAAAGTTCATCACACATTTTTATGAACCTTCACAATGAGACTACTGTGTATTAATGGCAAATGACAAACTCTTCATTTTATAATTTACATATTATCTATTGGTTTAAAAAATAATATCATGAAAACCTGATATTTATGAAAACTGAATACAATTTTTGTTTACTGTTGAACTAAACATTTTTATAAGCTTACTGAATAAATATTAAACTAAATTTACCCAGTTCCTTTACAGAACACGTAAATACAAGGTTCTACAGCAATACTTCTTCCAAATATTTGTAAAACTCATTTTACACAATTTTTCTTTAATAATCATTTCTGTTTATTTTTTACTTCTCATTTACTATTTGTTAAACTGTATGAAATTCAAGTAAATATTCATAAATAACCACCAAAAACTTTTTGTTTCAAAAAGTAGTGATTCTATGTTAGCACCACACAGTATTGAATTTTGCAAACTTTTAAACTTGAAATATATTTAATTATCACAGAACATTCAATAAAAAATGAATCAAATATGTATAGAAAGTTTGCTACTGATTACTTAACAATATAAGCTACCTAAATTCTATCACTGATCTATAATAATATTTTACATTTATAAATCATCTTACAAAATCTTTACTAGACACCTGTACATACTCCTGGCCGAGCTCAACCTGTGCTGGACAGCTTATTTAGGAACTTTCTTTTAAAACACTGAAGAACACTGTAGGACTAATCAATTACCTTAGTTTGTCAAAATAGTCAAAATGAATGATGTAAGAGCTACATGGAGAGTTCATTCATATCATTGTTCCGCAAAAACACTCGACTGTTATCACATACAGAAAAGAAGGGGGTTTACACCGATAAATCCTGTATAATTTAACATTCAATTAACACAATTTTTTGTGATGAAGAAAAGCTTTTGTACATGTATTTTCAGTAAAAATTATCTCTGTATTTATTTGGCTTTAGAAAAATAAATGACACAACTACCAACTACTTAGTTTTTCATAATCAAAATGACTTAATTATTTGGTGTATGATAAATAATAGTTTTGAATTTACTTCAAACTTTTATTCAACTTATCTCCCTTTGAATGTTAGAAAGAATAATTAATTGACATTTTAAGTTGTTTGACTAACTTGATAAAATTAACTGGAGTGATTCATCAAACACGAGCAATGTGATTTTTTATTTATGCAAGGTCTGAAACATCCATTACCTTTAAATTGTTTTGTGTTTAAAATTATAAGATCAGGTTATACCCTAATACTGCAAATTTGAAAAATGAATGAACAATAAAAGTAAATAACAGATAAATTAAAAGAAAATACCTGACACAAGCTGTCCTTCCTTCATTTCAATAGTGTTAATGTATTTATGGTATTCCAAGCCTGTTATTCTGCAACATCCAATTTGTATATGGTACAGCAGCATTACTTTTTTTAACCAGGTAACAGGTTATAACAATATATTAGGTGGTTTAAAAGATATATTCTAACACTCTTTTCCTCCTTCATTAGGTTTTACAGCCTTTGTTTGAGTGGTAAAAGAAATATCTGAATCAACTGATACTCAAGATGTATAGTGACGTTCACAGTAAATGTTCAATTGTTATTAATATCATAAATTTAAAGACTATAATATTAATACTGTCATTTGTACTACTTCTACTACTACTTGGGTAAAACAATAATTGCTAACAACATAGATTCTAAAGTATTACCTTTATAATTTTATTACACTTGGCTTGCAGTTCATTTATTTCTGTTACTACCCTGTATATAGTATGATAAGGCAGCGTAAAACTATCACTCCAACTTAGCTTTAACTCTGATGATATTAATAACTAAGCCGGCTTTATGGTCATACACCTAACACTAGTAACGCACTAAAAGTTTAAGCTGTATTATAATTTGTGATTATAAGCATAACGTCGCAAACCAGATTTTGTTAAATAACCCTAAATTATTTATTTTTATCAAAACCGGAAAAATATTTTCAACTCACCGCTTTCGTCTGTCACATATGGTGCTGCCATGATATGGCGACATTGCCTATTTACACTACTTATCGTTTAGCAATTACTATTGACAATAATTCAATTCGTTTAAAATATATTTTGTTACTCTCAAAATCTTAAAAAAAAAAATTGCAGTAAGCTACTCAAAAGATACTTTTGATGATCATCCCTAATTTTGGGCTAGTAAATTACAAATAAAGCAGGTAGTTAACAGCACCCAACGCCACCTCTTGAGCTACTCTTTTTCCGACCAAATAGTAGGGTTGTCATCTTTATAATGTGAACGCAGTACGGATCACGATTTTTTCTTTCTTCATTGTCCCACAGTGACGCATTGGCATGTCTAAAGACTTAACGTTAGAATCCAGGTGTTGATATCCATGGCGGAGAGAGCACAGATAGCCCATTGGGTAACTCTGTGCTTCATTACAGACAAACAAGACAAGTTTTTGTTTCTCCAACACTGTTCGTCATTAAATGAGAGTATATTGATTCCAGTTAAGAGGAAAATATTCAGAAAGTAACTATAGTTTTGTTCCGTGAAATCTCTATGTTGCGGTACTTAGTCTTGAACTCTTATCTCAACTTCAAATATTTTAAAAGACACCCATATCAGTCTAATGATGACTAGGAACTTTTGATGAGTGTAACAGCCCAAAAATATCAATATGCGTTTCTTCTTTTTCCTGCTCTCGGTAGGCTCAGCAGACAAACCCCATGTAGCTTTGCAGACACACACCTTTTTATTGTCAAGTAAACTGATTAACAATGGTGGCAACATAATGGCAGGAAGGATACATATAAATTAATTATGGAATGAAGAACATTAACATATTAATCCAAATACCCAAAATTAAATGCATTAAAGTGTGAGAATTATAAAGGTATTACATTATCGTTATAGATGTATAATACACTTAGTTACAAAAACCAGTGGTACACTGATGAAATTATTTGAGTTTATTAAGCAGAATTCCAGGCCAAGAAATCAATTGTGGGACAAATTTTTTTGTGGTGAGGCATTTTCTTGAAGAAATGCTCCAGCATTTTCAGAAACATTGGCACTTATTTATCGTTTTCTATCAGGTCATGATTTTAAATGTATGGAAGATCATGAAAGAATTTGAAATTACATTGTTAAAGTTTGTTATGAGAGGGGGAGTGTTTGACGTACTTGGAGAAAAAACAATTTGACTCTTTCAAGACGGAAAAGGAGCCAAGGCAAATACGCCTTTTGTCATCATTGCTATTCATTATTGCACTAGAGAATGCAACAAGAGAGATTCCGCATATACATCAGGAAGTAAGCCTAAGATGGGATAACCAAAATCAAATTATAAATCTACTTCTTTGGACAGATAATGTATACATTATGGCTGAAAGTGAAGAAGCAGGGTTTTAGAATTAACTTGATCTTTAAAAGGGATGGTTGAGAATATGGAATTAACTGTAAGTGAAGATTACGAAAGCTCACAGTAATAATGAGCTTGTAGAACAAAGGGGAATACCGGACATGAATACTGAATACGTGAAAAACAACAACAACATTAATATTTTAAGTATCTTGTCATGATGATATATTTATATCATTGTGATTCGTCCCTGTTTGAATGGTTACCTAAATGCATACATTTTATAGCTAGTTAATCACGAAGAAAGCAAGTCCATCTAATTTTATGAACACTTTTATAAACTTTAAATCAAACACTACGTTGCTCTTATTAAGTGATTGAGAAACTGCTCGCGCCGTGACGCTATAATGGTCACTCGAAAACAAGTTGCATTCACAAATATAACATATTTGATCAAGAGTATAGAATTAGCTTTCTTTAATTTAAATAATATGTATATTAAGGATGCTGTTGTTTTGGATTAAGCACAAAGCTACACAATGGGCTATCTGTGCTCTGCCCACCACGGGTATCGAAACCAGGTTTTTAGCGTGTAAGTCCGCAGACATACCGCTGAGCCACTGGGGGGGGGCGTATATTAAGGAGCTGTTTTACTAATTTTTCATTTTAGAATAATATAAGTTAATTATAATTAATTAATGGTAATAAATTTTGAATACCTCCCTATAACATACCGAACATATATTTGTTCAACTTCTTCCATTTTACTCCATCGCTGGTACAGCGGTAAGTCTACAGGTTTTGCAACGCTAAAATCAGGGGCTCGATTTCCCTCGATGGACTCAGCAGATTGCCTAATGTGGCGGCCTGGCATGGCCGAGCGCGTTAAGGCGTGCACTCGTAATCCGAGGGTCGCAGGTTCGCGCCCGCGTCGCGCTAAACATGCTCGCCCTCCCAGCCGTGGGGGTGTATAATTTGACGGTCAATCCCACTATTCGTTGGCAAAAGAGTAGCCAAGAGCTGGCGGTGGGTGGTGATGACTAGCTGCCTTCCGTCTAGTCTTACACTGCTAAATTAGGGACGGCTAGCACAGATAGCCCTCGAGTAGCTTTGTGCGAAATTCCAAAAAACAACAACAAAACAAACAAAGCCTAATGTGGCTTTGCTATAAGAAAAGCACACACAGCCTTCCCTTGTCATACCTTTGTTTTGTGTTTATTTTATACACTACTGGTAGCATAAAAAATAAAAAAAAATAAATAGCCAATACTTATACAATAATCCTAACAGTATTCAAACGACATACGTTAAACTAATTGCTTCGAAAAGCTGCTGCTGTATTTTCCATCTATTTATTTATTTTAACCTCGTGAATGATTTTCACTTACAGTTTCGTTGCTAACGGTAACGAGGTAACCAGCCTAAACAACTGGACATGTTCTTATATTCGTATACATTTTTCATTAAAATACTGACCATTATGAAATACAACATAGCGAAAAGACTCGGAGTATTTATGTTGGCGTGGTGGTTTGATTGTTTGTTTGTTGAGTATAACATTCACATTGGGTTACCTGCTGTGTTACCGCACGGAATCTAATTCCGGATTGCAGCGTTTTAAGACCATAGACTTATCGTTTCCCATCAAATGACAACATGGTAGCTAACATACTAAGATGAAGAATTTAAAAATTCGTGGTTACTTACCCGTTGTCGCAAAACCGCATTCACACTTTGGAATAATGAGTGCAACGTAAGATTGGTGACCAAATCCCACTATTCGATGAGGATTCTTTGAACTAGCTGATTTTCATCTATAGTCTTTTAATTCGAAATTAAGGAAAACCATAAGTAAGTGGCTCTTTTGTAAACTTTTATAACAAACAAAGCGAACACCAGGTCTGAGCAATCAGGAATAGCCGTATCTAATTTTAAGCTATGATCAGAGCGAAGGCAGCACCATTCGTTACAAAGCTTTGAACAGAATAATAGGAATGACTGTGCACAACATAAAGTGTAGTGTATGTTCAAGAGCATCACATCTAAATCTCTGGAACTTTCGACCAGCAGTGCGACACTTTAACTTTAGGTTACCCCAACTCAAATATAAGCTGTATCCTACCTGCCCTGACGATTCTTAGATATGACAGATGTAGCGTCGTTGGCATATCATACATTTTTAGTTGCTTTCGCTAGTTAGCGTATCAGTTTTTATATTCACCGAAAAAAATTGTTTTCTTGTTTCTAAATATAATAGGAGAATATCTGTTGAAAGTGATTTTGTTAAAAAACTTAACGCACTGCATAAGAGTGTAGTAAATAGTTTTAAATTTATGTATAGGGGTCATAGTGTTGTATTGACGATTAAACAGTAGCCGAATTCAACAATCTCAATCAATGCCTGAAAAAATTACAAGTAAACAACAAAATTCGTTTTACTTCTCAACAAAATACTAACTTCTCTAAGGTTTTTCAGGCTTCTTTATAACAGTTAGTGAAAATATTTACAATAGCATTTTATTTCTTTGATACCAAGCTTAAATTTATGCTTTCTTGCTTATTATATGAAACTATCATAAAAACTGCGGTTACTTTTAAAAATTGGCATTCATAATTATAGAAAGCAACCAACAAATATTCATATTTAGTTTTGGAGGCATAGGTTATTTCAGTTAAATAGATCACTGGATAATTTTAAGCCATAAATTTGAAAAGTTGTCTGATTCATTTTCAACTTGACAGATTAATCAGGCCTATTACCATTCATGAACTTTGTTCAATGTTTTAAAAATTTATAAAATGAAAAATTTTGGAAGTAAAAAAAAGGTGAAATAGAGCATAACGTAGCTGTATAAAATAAGAATGCATAATTAAAGTTTATTCTGTGAAATGTTAAGTTCGTTGGATGAAAAGCATAACGAAATGTTGTTGCTTAGCTACTGGATAAGTGTTTTTCGTACTGTCATATACTGTTATTTGTCAAATTATAATATTAGATTTGTTTGTTTATTTTTTGAATTTCGCTCAAAGCTGTACAAGGGCTGTCTGCGCTAGCTATCTCTGGTTTAGCAGTATAAGACTTGAGGGAAGGCAGCTAGTCATCACCACCCATCGCCAACTCTTGGGCTACTCTTTTATCAACGAATAGTAGGATTGACCTTTACGCTATAACGCCCTCACGGTTGAAAGACGAGCATGTTTTGGTGTGACAATGATTCGAACCCGCGACCCACAGATTACGGGTCGACAGCCCTAACCACACACACTACTAACGACAAGGTAAATTGTCGGCTCACATAAATAAAAAAAGGAGATATAAAATAGATTTAGCTGCGCAAACTCCAATTTTTTTCTGTTTCTAAACAAGTAAAACTATTTGATACGTTTATCGTTGTTAGGGCTTTTTATCATGACGAATGAAACAAATTAGCAAATGCGATGACCACACCCACTGTATTGTAATGTTATCCTGCCACTTCCTCCTACCTTATTTCCATATTTGGTGTTCCCATTCCTACTTTCTGATTTGTTTTATTAAAACTATTTTTACACCTGTAACATTTATTATTTCCTAAGGTAGAAAATTAAATTTTCAAGCACTTTTATACATTTTATTACCATATTTACTAAAAACTGTGCAAAATTTTTTTATTAGGAATCGCAGAAGTTAAAACGAAATTTTCTCTTTGTTGTTTACGACACAAAAATGATATTCCTATTTTAACGACTATTATCAATTCATCGGAATTTCTCTATAGACGCAGTAAAATATTTTGTTATACAGTGTACCACATTCCTTTAATTAACTTGATCTTATAAAAAATAATAATATTTCTAAACGATCTGACACTGCAACCATATGCTTGGTGGAATCAAGTATGTTCTATTAATTGCTGTCTTATTTTTTTTACTAAATGTTATGAAAAGTGTATAACAATGGTTTGAGCGGGTATAACATATCATTTTGAGAGACTAAAGTTTATTACAGAACACATAGATAAATTATTATAATTTCGTTTCCAATACGCAGATATAATGCAAATTACAAACCATACAAAATCCCACAAGGTCAAAATAAAAGATTTCACACTAGACTAAATTTCAATAAATATACACGACCAAATGGAATGAGTTGGTTGACAACATTTAAACCTGTAAATTTATTTTTTGTGCACTAAACGCATATGTAATAGGTTTGCCCCTGAGGTAATTCTGTCATGGTCGTATTACAGGTGTATCAAATTAATTGTAAATATAAGTCATTTTAAGAGATGTGTGCTTTATGTTAATAATGTTTTGATACGTGTTTGAAATTTCAGCACAATATATCTTCTACATTGTTAAGTATAAGTAGTTTTGTGACATGCCAGAGTGTGTATATTTAACCCAGTATATAACATGTCAAAACTGAAAGTTATCTGTTAAGAGTATTGTTTTCTGAATCAAATTGAAAAGCATATTGAAACACAATACCTTCATAAATATAGTTTTTATTAGGTATTTCTAAAAATTTGCTTAAGTTACCGTCAGTTGCATTGAGGACCGTTATAATGTTACGGACAATCCCACTATTCATTGGTAAAAGATTATCCCGAGAGTTGGTGGTGGGTGGTGATGACTAGTTGCCTTCCCTCTGATCTTGCTCTACTAAATTAAGGACGGCTAACGCAAATAGCCCTCGTGTAGCTTTGCTCGAAATTCAAAAACAACCAGTTCTATTGTTTGGCTCTAAAACCAAACGTTTTTGCACAGTATTTAAATGTTTTCAATCTAATTAAATCCACATAATGGAATTAATTAAGAATATATTTTGCTATTTAAGTTCTTTTATGAACTTTCTTTTGACTAAATCGAGTTACGATTTTTTTTGTACAAAAGGCGTGATACTGACCACTATCGTTTAGATTCAATAGAATTCTACTTAGATTCAGATTTACATAGTTAATATTTTTATACGTCTCATTCAATAAATGACAATGATTTGTGGTATTGGACAGATACGTATACAGTATTAAATAAATATTTCGTAAGATATATATTTATATAGAAGAGAAGATACACACACAGTTATTCATATGTATATATCCTGAGGTAATACTATAAATCATATGATTTATGATCAGTACACTGTACATGTTTTCCTTCAGGTCACATCCATGAAATAAACGCGTGGCTCTTTAAGTATGGAAGTATGTTTTGCTCGTGGTTCATCGGTCAGGTTAAGACAAACAGGTTACGGTTGGTGTTATCTAATAATTACCGGTTGCTTCTGTTATGCTGTGTAACCTAATATTTTGTGAAAGAAGAAGCAGTTTTATGTCTTGAAATATGTAAGATTGGTATAAAATTTCGTCTAAAATGGCGGGAAATCAAAGCCTACTATATTTGAGTCCACCAATACGTATTTATAAGTATACTGCCCCATAAACAGACGTAAGTAAAATAACGGGTCTTCTAGCTTCGGGAAACCAAAGCCGCTCATGAGTAATATCTCTTTCACCAGCAGCATTCTCTGATTACAATTATTTTCTTTTAGTTAAATTTAGAATACTAATTTTATGACTGTATTCTCAAGACGGCTGATATGAATGTTAAAACGTTAATTAAAACTGGGTAGAGATATTGTTCTGTACTTTATTTTAATTAAAGTTTTAAGACCCACACCAGCCGTCTTGAGTACACATTTTAATTTCAAATATATTCTCTTTATCAAAAGTTTATGACTACTTTAAATAGAGTAATGTCTTTGATCAGAAATCATGGTTCTATTGGTTTTGCCAGTGAGGAATCCTATAATGTAGGGATTTTCTTCTTTTTGTAATACCGTGACAACTATGTTTGTTATGTGATCATTAATCTGATCAAGTGATATGCTCACTTCCATTCCTATCTTGTTTTGTTCCTTTTTTTCACGTTCAGTAGCCAGCCCTACACAGCCTTTTCATTTTTCCCCGCTGGTACAGTTGTAAGTCTACCTAATTCCAATGCAAAAATTCGGGGTTTGATTCGCCTTCGTAGACACAGCAGATCGCCCGATGTGTCTTTGGTATAAGAGAAAAACATGGATAAAGAGATATTTTTTACCTTATACTTGTTTGTTTACTGTTTTTATAAGATATAGAGTATTTTCTAATACTTTATAAATGTCACATATAACAATAATAAAATAAGTAGTTAAAGATCATGGAAATTATTTTTTTATCAGATGATGATAAAGGTATACTTACTGCTAGAACTAGGTAGTTGCCAGTCCTATTGAAGAAAGGTGATGATGAACAAAATTGAAAAATCTAGTTTTTTGCTATTCGTCAGTTTCCATGGTAGGTCATGGTTAACCAGACTGGTCACTTCGACCTGTTATTTTTTCTGTCATTATAATCTTGTTTAATTTATTTCAGCTAGGTGTATAATCAGTAATATAAGGAAAAATGAGGGATTTGTCGTTAGAGAAAGACGTAATCTATTGGCAATGCATGTAGAACAATTTTAAAATGACAGCTGACAAGAAAATTAACATATTTTTTATACTGAAACGTCTCCGACAGCTTGAGAAAAATACTAAAGTGATTGGACTATATATGTTTTATCGGTTGAAAATATGTTTAAAAAGGTATTTTTATCTCAACGAAATATTAATAAAACGTCCTACAAAACTACAACTTTATAAGTCCACTAATATTTTCATTTACGTCATATTTTATGTTAATGATGAATAAGACAAACGTAAACTAGCTGCCATGTTGTCACATTAATGGCGCATGTGGCACACACCTTATCGATCACAAAACACTGGAAGAGTAAAGAATTCAAGCATTTTTTTATTCAGTAAATAACTAAAGTTGATAATTTTAAAATTTAATTACACTATTTTGTAAAAACCCGTATCAAATAAATAAACAAATGTGACATGACTGAAAGCAATATCTTTTTTCTGAAAATGCACGTTACTTGACATATCATTATTTCTAGACATTTTGAAAGTTGAAAATAAATTTTTATGTTTGTAACGTCTGCAAGACTATTCTTAAAGTTACAAACATATCTGCCCAGCGTAGCTAGATGGTTAAGGCACTAGACTCGTAATCCGAGGGGTGCGAATTTGAATCCCTATCGCACCAAACATGCTCGCCCTTTCAGCCGTAGGGGCGTTATAATTTGACGGTCATCGTTTTTAAAAGGGGAACCCAAGAGTTGGCAGTGAGTGGTAACAACTAGCTGGCTTTCCTCTAGTCTTACACTACTAAATTAGGGGATTCGGCATGCCAAGGTGGTTAAGGCATTCGACTCGAAATTCTAGGGTCATGGGTTTTACTCCACATAGCACCAAACATTCTTGTATTTTCAGCCTTGGGGCGTTAGAATGTTACGGTCAATCCCGCTATTCATTGGTATAAGAGTAGCCCAAGAGTTGGCGGTGGGTGGTGATGACTAGGTGCCTTCTCTCTAGTCTTACACTCCAAAATTAGGGACGGCTAGCGCAAATAGCCCTCGTGTAGCTTTGCTCGAAATTCAAAAACAAACAAAACAATACAAACATATTTTTCAATGAAGGTGATCTGCATTAATTGAGAATATGTGTGAAAATGTTTGATTTGTTTCAATCATAATGCTTATTATTAAATTTAATACGACCTGTGTGAA
This sequence comes from Carcinoscorpius rotundicauda, assembly GCA_011833715.1. Lineage (NCBI taxonomy): Eukaryota > Metazoa > Arthropoda > Merostomata > Xiphosura > Limulidae > Carcinoscorpius > Carcinoscorpius rotundicauda. The sequence continues at coordinate 37,017,318 of CM022395.1, read as the reverse complement.
TAAAGATTAAGCTAAATTCTGTTTCAGTGGAACACAAAACAACCGAATTTTGTGCTCATTATTTGATTTGCTTGTATTAATTAACACAATATGAATTATATCTGTATGGATAAAACAAAAAATAATAATAGTAGTATTTTGAAAAATTATAGTACGAAAGTTTTTTCAAAGAGTAACATTATTTCAGGTCATACCTCAGAACAATTATTCGCACCAAGTGTTGAAATAAACACTATATCATGACTGCTTAATTTTGTTGAAAAGTGAACATGAGGAGTAAAAATGCAGTAGTTGTCAAAAGGTGTATATGTTTGTCTTATAACAAAACCACACCTGGCTATCTGCTGAGTCTACCGAGGGGAATCAAACCCCTAATTTTAGCATTGTAAATCCGAAGACTTCCCGATGTCACAGGGAGGGACGTTAATAGGTGTATAAATACTTGCTGGAAAAAGTGTGGGGGGGTCTCTACGTCTTCTACCCTATATGTGTTAGACATCTAAGCATTAAATAAAACTGGAAAGAAATGTGTGTGTGTTTGTTTTTCTTATAGGAAAAACGCAGAAAAAAACTAGTTTGTTTGTTTTGTTTTTTTTAATTTCGCACAGAGCTACTCAAGGGCTATCTGTGCTAGCTGTCCCAAATTTAGTGCCCCCAAGTGGTTCAGCCCGCTAAAATCCGGGTTTCGATACACGTGGTGGGCAGAGCACAGATAGCCCATTGTGTAGCTTTGTGCTTAATTCAAAACAACAACAACCCTAATTTAGCAGTGTAAAACTAAAGGGAAGGCAGCTAGTCATCACCACCCACCGCCAACTCTTGGGTTACTATTTTTACCAACGAATAGTGGGATTAACCGCACTTTATAACGCCTCCACAGCTGAAAGGGCGAGCATGTTTGGCACGACGGGAATGGGAACCCGCGACCCTCAGATTGCGAGTCGCACGCCTTAACACGCCGGACCTTATCCTAAAAACTAGAAAGCTAAGAAACGTTAGTAATGAAATAAGTAATTTCAGAGCTATTAAGAAATGAATAAAAATGTTTAATGGTATTTAATTTTGCTACAAGTTTATGGTTTGTTAGTAATTAACCATAAAGTTACACAATGGGTTATGGGTTATCTATGCTCTGTCCAACACGGTATCAAAATCCGAATTCTAGCGTTATAAGCCCACAGACTTACCACTATGTCAATGTAGGCCAATTTTATGGAATAAGAAATATTAACTGAACATTATTTCCATAAAAGTTATCTTTCTGGCATCGAAAGATTAATTATTGTAAATCAGTTAAAAGAAACATCAGTTAAAATTAAAGTGCTGAAATATCAGACGCTATGTAAATGTTGATATTTGTGTCACCAGACTGTAAATAATCTACATTATTTTCTCGCTCTACAAATCTCTATTCTGATTCCATGTCTATAGTACTTATGGATTTTAGTGGAGCGAAAACAAAGATTTATAGTTTGATAAAATAATGTAAACATTATTTCCAGCCCAGTTTTTAACTTTTTTTTTATAGTCACTAGTTAATTGTTGGCTTGAAAATGTAATCTTTTCATTTTGATTTGACTTCTTTCTGTACTCTTTTCACGATCACTATTCTCTTTTTCAGTTAACGACTTTTAGTTATTTTGTTTCTTAATTTTTATGCCCGTTTATGGAGAATAAATTTTAAACTACATACGTGCATGTGCACCAGTTGAATGTTACACGTTTTGCAATAATTTGCTGCTCTACTGGGTTTTTCCACCCAACCCTCACTTATTCAGCCAACTACTTTTGTGCTTGAGGTTTTGTATAAACATGCGTTTAACAAGAGTCAAGTGCAGAGGAAGCAACTCAAAACATCATATATATTATGTATTTATAGCAACCTAAATAAACTTTTTAAATAGGTCATGGACATTGGCAGCCTTTCATATAATATAGATGTTTAGGTTTTGGGCCAAAACACCCAAAAATTTTTGCGGTAGGCTTTTGGAACGAAAATATGAATAATAATAATAATCAAATAATTCGAAAATATGAGCTCACAATTCACCTAAGTACAAAAATCAGTAGAATAAATTACCACTTACAAGAGCAGGACCCACCCGGCATGGCCAGGTGAGTTAAGGCGTTCGACTCGTAATTCGAAGGTCGCGGGTTCGAATCCCCGTCACATCAAACATGTTTGCCCTTTCAGCCGTGGGGGCATTATAATGTAATGGTCAATCACATTATTCGTTTGTAAAATAGTAGCCCAAGAGTTGACGGTGGATGGTTATGACTAGCTGTCTTCCCTCTAGTCTTACACTGCTGGCCCGGCATGGCCAAGCGCGTAAGGCGCGCGACTCGGTATCCGAGGGTCGCGGGTTCGAGCCTGCGTCGCGCTAAACATGCTCGCCCTCCCAGCCGTGGGAGCGTTATAATGTGACGGTCAATCCCACTTTTCGTTGGTAAAGAGTAGCCCAAGAGTTAGCGGTGACTGGTGATGACTAGCTGCCTTCCCTCTAGTCTTACACTGCTAAATTAGGGACGGCTAGCACAGATAGCCCTCGAGTTGCTTTGTGTGAAATTCCAAAAACCAACCAAACCTTACACTGCTAAATTAGGGACGGCTAGCGCAGATAGCCCTTGAGTAGCTTTGTACCGAATTCAAAAAACAACAAGTAAACATTAGAGTAAAGAGATTTACTATGGTAATCGTCTACTATTAAAAAACACGCTGAAATAGTCACAGAAAATTACATAGACACAAAATACAACGGTGAATTCAAGAAATGATAAATCTTCAACATGGTAATTTCCAATAAATTGCACAAATTATTTTTTTAATAAATGCGCATGAGTAGAATGGCGAGAAGTTATGAACTTAGAGAAATTCTTCAGTGCGCAAAACAAAAGCTCTTGAACTAATTTTGTAACTATCCTTTAATTTATTCAGTACCGCATCCATTATCATTATCCAGTTTTCAGTAAACTATTCGTAGCCATTTTTTAAGTAGTGGCTTGTAAAACCATTGTCAATAATAGCAGTAAGGCTGGTGGCAATGTTATAAATAAACACATTGTTTACTTTAATAAAATGAAGCGTTTCCGACTTGTATAAAGGTGCTTAATGGCATTTCTGCGATGCTTCAGTGGTTTCGAAGAGTTTCTATTGGTAGTGAACAAGAGGGAGAAAATCTCGAATTTCTAGCATCGACTTAAAAATAGCTCTATAACTTTATATGGAGTTTGTTTAGTAGCTGTACGTAGATTTTGATGCTCAAAAGCTAGCCGTTTTGCTGTGGGTTTCAGTGCTTTAATGGCTTTGAAGAGAAACTTATCCATTAGCGATGAAAGAATTGATAACATATTTTCTTGTTTTAAGAATCAACACAAAAATAGACTTATGACGTATGCAGAGATCTTTTAATGGGTTTGCCTAGTTTCGAATAAAATATTCATAGCCATTTTGTGAAACAAGAATAATATGAATTATAATATGTGAAGAACAAATGGATGAATTTTGAATTTTGTCTAACAATCAGAAAATTAACTTTTTGGCTATTATTAATATTTTAGTAGCCTTACCAATTGAAATAGAAGGCCATGAGTCTGCTTTTTATGATGGTTTATCCCCTACATGTTCAATTACAATTTCTGTGAAATTTATGAGTGATCTTTATCATGAATTACTATTGTGCTTCGTGATAACAGTCTATCGTAATAGAGCTATTTACATTTATCTGATTTTAAAACAAATTATGTTCAACACTAAACTCAGTCAAAACTTAATGACTATTATAAAAAAAATGTAAACCACATTTTATTTGTTTGTTTGTAATTAATCACAAAGCTACACAATGGGCTATCTTTGCTCTTCCTACCACGAGTATCGAAACCTGGTATCTAACACTACATTTTAATAGAAGCTATGCCCTTCGATATTTTAAAGGAGTTTAAAGTAATTTCTCTCTCTCTCTCTCTCTCTATATATATATATATACATACACACACACACACACATACATACACAGTGTATGATGCCACCAAATGATTAAATATATTTGCAGTAGTTCGTGTTACTTAAGGGTTAACATAATTTATTTTACTTTGCCACATTACAACTGAGCACCTGTTACTTCTCATGTTGAAGGCCGTGTGTCTTTGATTGTTTTATATATATATATATATATGTACGTGGGGGGTACGTATCCGACATTTTACATTCTGTTTGATACCACACGCGTGGACACGTGGATATTTATTAAGATGTTTACGTTTGGTGTTCATTTTTAACCGTTATGGTTACTACAACTAAAATATTAATTGCTGACGTTAGGAGTTCCCCATTACATTCTTTTACGAAATCTTAGAAACTTTAAAACAATCCACATCACTGTATGAACATTTCAGTAGAGTTCTAGTTAAAGACTGTGTAACGCCTGGAAACATTTCAGTCCAAATGTCAAAAGGGTAGGAACAAGTGTGAACTTGGGTAAATCCTGGTTATTTAACCACAAATATTTCCCTTCTCTCTTCAATTCAGGTTTAATGGGTGAGATTATTAGTGTGTGGATGTTTGGAAATATTTTAAATAATTCTTCACAAAATTTTAGGCTTGTCACAAAGGTATTAAGCAATACAGACTTGATGTATTTAAGAAATAATTTTGAAGCGTTGAAATGAAAGATCCAAATGCAATTTAGATAAGGAAGTACAAGAAAAGGGCTAAAAGTGAGATAAAATTACAGACCCTGTAACAATAGTACAAGATGTCAGTGTAAAGTTTTCTTCGTTATATCATTTAAATCATCTAAGAGTGTGAAAGTCAAACAGAAAACGTAGTTATTGACAAGGAAATATTTATAAATCGTATGATGAAAACCCTTTAAAACCTTTAACTTCCTATTGCAACTCTTACAAGTTGAAATGATATCTCTATACATATATATAAATCATAGTTGTGTACAATAGTCTGTTTCTTTGTTCGGGTTCTTAATTTCCAGGTAAACATTTCTAAAACAACGACACAGGATTATAATCAAATAGTATGCGTTAATAACTTTATTTAGAATGCTGACACAAGGAAGCTCATATTTATGTCTCTGTGTTCTACACGACTGATTACCTTTTTGTGCCTTAAATATCGTTGTCCCTAAGCTGAAGGATGGATAATGTCTAAAAAGAAGTAACAAAGGTGGCTACAAAACTTATAACGTACTTTACGTTTGGTCGTGCATGATTTTAGTTCTTAAGACGTAACTTATCTGTCAAAACAGTAGGAGGTGATTTATTGTGATGAGGAACCTTGGTTGTTTGTTTTGAATTTTGCGCAAAGCTATTCGAAGACTATCTGCGCTAGCCGTCCCTAATTTAGCAGTGTAAGGCTGGAGGGAAGGCAGCTAGTCATCACCACCTACCAGCAACTCTTGGGCTATTTTTTTACTAACGACTAGTGCGATTGACCGTAACATTACAACGCCCCCACGGCTAGAAGGGCGAGAATGTTTGGTGTGACGAAGCTTCAAACCCGCGACCCTCGGATTACAAGTCGGGTGCCTTAACCCACCTGGTCATGCCGGGCCGACACGAGGAAGCGAAAGCATAAAAGGTAGATTATGTAATATGTACAGGACAGCCAATAAAGATAACGTTAACTGCTTTTAGTCATTAATCATATTTAAGATAAAGTACTTCCAATTAAAGATAAAAACAAGACATATTATATTACTTTATTTACACGTTTATTTCGCTCTTCTTTCCTTTTGATAGAACAAATTTATCACATCTTCATGGAAAGTGTAAGTCTTTATTTGCTTTAGAAGCTTTTTCTCAATGGCAATTAACGCTAAACTTGCAAGTATTTCTTGTCGTTGTACATTTCTAAATACATGTACAATGATTATCCAACTGTAATATTTGTTGTTTATCTATTATCGGCTAGTAATTCTTGTTTCTCCCAGTACCTGAGCATTTAAAAGGAACAATAAATGTCTGTAAAAAAGCAGATTTAAAGGAGTAACAACTACATCGCTTATATTATAATTATGATATATTTAATACAGCTAGTTATTAACAATACTATAACATCGGATATTCCATTTGAAACTATATCAAAAGGAAGTAAAAGAAAGTGAATGTGTGTTTTCTTACAGCACAGCCATATCAAGATACGTGCTGTGCCCACCGAGAGGAATCGATTCCCTAACTATAGCACTGTCAGATTTACCGCTGGACCACAATAAAGTATAACAAGAATAATCTTTTGATATGATATTTACTTTGTTTTTTTTAGTATCATATAGAGTTTATATTGTATATCATGTATTATACAAATTGCACAAGCCTGTGATAATTTTATTGTTTTTAAATTTTTACATGCTCTACAGTAATTCCTGGACGCTGAACGTGAAAATCATATCCACTTTTCTCCATCACGTACAAATTTTGCAGAAAACATCGTCTTTAGTTTCAAACAGGTGAATCATTTTCATTGAAATCGGGTAACATTTTGTTATGTTTAAGGCTGTTTGTTTATTTAAATTTAGATTTAATGAATAAATGAACACAAAAAAGAAGAAATTACATGATAAAAATATAAGCTGTATAAACTTCACACTTCACAAGAATTTAAATATTATTAAACACCCTTGTAGACGGGTTGTTATTTTAATTAGTTCAGTACCTCCTTTTCGGAAAAATCATATTTCTTAATTAAGATAAGATATCATTAAATTGGAAACTTAAAATCACATAGTATGGTTTGTATAAAATTAAGAAAGCGTGCTATGTGAAAAGAAAATTCTGCATCAGGTTTTTAATTTTATAAACGAAAATATATTTGAAATAGAAAAATGATTTTAATTTTGTATTTGAATATATTGAAAAAATACTTAAGATCGTAATTAAAATTATTAGAAAAGTTAAACTAATAGTCCTGATTATATTGAAATCTACTGACTCGTTGGTAAGCCTATGAAAGACTTAAAACATTGGGAATCGAATTTACACGCCTGTATTAGGCAGAGAACAAATTATCCATTGCACAGCTCTACATTTAATGACAATGAAACCGATCATTGAAATCAAATATAAGGTTAATGTATTGTTTTATTTCTAATATTTATCGAATTTGATTCCATTGTTTTGCTCAAATCTAGAAACTTTTTGGGATTTTCCTTGGTAAAGAACACATTCCTTTCTGAACACACTTTTATTAATGTTATTATTTTTAACTACAATAGTGAAATAATCACGTAATGTCAAATGCATGTTTTTTATCATATTATGTATTCAAGAACTTCATTTTGCTGTAAATACTTTATAATAATTACATTACTGTAACAAAAGAATGCCTTTATTAATCAGCAATCGATGTTAATCCAGACTAAACATTTTTTAGCTTTAAAGCACTGAAAACAATCAAATAAAATAGCAGAAAAAGTACATGTACATTCATGGCTTCTCATAAAAAAAAATACCATACAGTGGTATTAATATTCATTTCTGTTGATTATACATTAATAAAATAGTGTTTACAGTTGTAAATTAATTTCATTTCATTAAAAAATAATAATCTTTTCAGCACTCATTAGAAGAATGGTAACATTTTATTAAGTTTTATTCATTTAAACTCTCCTGTTGTAAGAGATTCCAAGATTTTCTATTAATTTCTTGATTGCTCTATTAGAAAGGTAAATAGAAGAGAGAAAGAAAAGTTTAGAAAAACACAAACATGGCATTAATATTTCTGCTCTTCAGTGTCTCAGGTACAAATAATACAATTCAATGGAAATTTAAAGAATAGAGCAGAAGTTACATCATACGGTGACTTTTAGACTGATTGGTGATCCCACCGGAAATAACGCACCATTAAGAGCAAGGCTGTTATATATCGTTTCACAGCCCGGCATGGTCAGATGGATTAAGGCTTTCGACTTGTAATTTGTGGGTCGCGAGTTCAAATTCCCATCGCACCAAACATGCTTACCATTTCATCCGTGGGGGCGTTATAATGTGACAGTCAATCCCACTATTCGTTGGTAAAAGAGTAGCCTTCCATCTAGTTTTACACTGCTAAATTAGAAACGGCTAACGCAGATAGCCCTCGAGTAGTTTTGCACAAAATTTAAGAAACAAACAAATTCGAAAACGGGCTATTTTTGATGGCATCACCTTACTTGCGAACATCAAACAATATCAAAATATACTTTTGATACATTCCGTTCCCCTTCAACCTTACATCAGCTGTCATTGTCGCCTGACTTACTGATTCGTATATTCAAAGTTTTCTATCGTATTTATGCTATTCTAAGCTTAGAATTCTATTGCTTGGTTGTTTGTTAGAATTAATTACAAAGTTACCCAATGAGCTATCTGTACTCCGCTCATCACGGGTATCTAAACCGTTTCTAGAGGTGTGTGTTCGTATATATTGGGCCTGTCATGGCCGAGCGCGTTAAGGCGTGCGCTCGTAATCCGAGGGTCACGGGTTCGAGCCCGCGTCGCCTTAAACATGATCGCCCTCCTAGCCGTGGGGGTGTATAATGTGACGGTCAATCCCACTATTCGTTGGTAAAAGAGTAGCCCAAGAGTTGGCGGTGGGTGGTGATGACTAGCTGCCTTCCCTCTAGTCTTACACTGCTAAATTAGGGACGGCTAGCACAGATAGCCCTCGAGTAGCTTTGTGCGAAATTCCAAAACAAACAAACAAACATGTTCGCATATATACCGCTGTGCCACTGGGGGGTGTTGTAACTGTAATTTCAATACTTTCAACATAACATTGTACTTCTTGATGTTCACGTTCTAGTTCCGCTGTACTGCTAATTTTATAATACAGTTCACGATCTTTCGCCATACGTCTCACCTACATATCAGCTCTCTGTTGACACATTGTAGAGGATTTTGAATCTTGGAAGATAACATTTTAAATGGTATTGGAACAGGAAATGAAATTCTGCCAGTACTCATTGATACTCAGTACCGTAACTTATTTTATCCACTTTTCGTTCAACCTGCATGCCTTCCATCGTACTGTTAGAAGGCATACACATCATGATTTACAGAATACAAACAATTAGTAAATGATGATCAGATGACCTATTAACATTGGTTCTTGTTGGCGATAAGGTCATGCGCAAAAGTTATTTAGCAGATTTGACGTAAATTGTTATTAAGTTAATCGTCTAGTCTCATCTGACTATGATTTGTATGATTAATTGGTCAATAAAAATAAAAATAACCAAGTGACACGTTTTGTTGTTTGATGACGCCGTGATCATACCCGCCCTTTAAAATTTTAATTTAACGGCATGGAAACCAAATAAAAAAAAAACATCTTAGAGGTCAGACAAACACTAAATATTACCCGTGAGGTATGTAAAATTAATTCTCATTTTGTCCACGTGCGTGTCTAATTGCATTCTATTCCACTTTTTATTGCCCATTTGTAACTTTGTAAGATACACAAAATTAACCTTTGGGGACCAAAGTGATCGCCACATACGCAGTAGCAACTTTTGAGAGGCTTCTCTGAGAAGGAGGCCTTCGAAAACATTCTTTGAGGTCTCTATGAATCAGCTACTGAAAGTTCCTCATACCCATCCACCATCAAGCCAAAAAAATCACGCGAACAATCGAAAACTTTTCCATTTTATTTATGTTATAATTTAATGTTTTATTTCATTTACATTATATTTTCAGAGTTTGGCTGTGAGGAGTGGTGATACATCCATCAACAGGATCATCATATGTCTATATTCTCAGTTTGTGCTATTCTACATTGCTGGGCTTTTTTTCTTTCTGCTCCTTTTTACATGCGTTTTTGAAATTTAGTTCATGTTCTCCTCGTTTGTGAATGATTAGGAAAAGGAATGATGCAATAAATAGTCCATTTAAACTGTTATTAATATATATTGTCATGAAAACAATTTATATTTGTTAGTGTTTATCAAAAAGTGATACAACAACGATATTTTATTCAATATGCCAACAATGAAAACATACAGAACAAACATATATATTCCAATAATACAAAAGTTGACGAATTACAAAAACTTCATAAATATTGTTCAAATAACTGTTTCAGAAGAAAATAAAAATAGCAAAAAAAGATAAGTTGACCAAAACCTGACTTCTAGTTATAATAATAACCACACAAGCTACTCTACTTTGTTTTTAACTAGTTAGAAAAATGTTACTGAGGACGCAAAATTTTATAGAATCAAAGTAAAAGATTAACTTCATACTGGCGTGTACGAAATAGGAAAATATCTGTTATAATCACGATGTTTAAAAATCCAGTTCAGAGTAATTGAAGTTGAAACATACCGTGTATACCAATTTCAATAACATCGAGCCAAGTACTGGAAACATAGATATGACATACTCTTAAAAAAATAAATCAAAGACTAAAGCATATAGCACCATGCTATCAACATTTCTACACGACTTGAGAGTATTTTGTAGATGAGGACACAGTTTAGAACGCCCTCTATATACAAGTTCAGTTCAAACCATTTTTGGTAGTTTGTACATAGAATATTCCTATCACTTTTTTCGTTATACTAAGAATAATGAAAATATTTTAGGTTCGTAATCCTTAACTTATATTGTAAATTAATTTAAACGTCTTGTCAGAACATCCCCCTGTGGACTTACACCGCTAGAAACCGAGTTTCAAAACCATTCGTGGGCAGAACACAAATAGCCCATTGTGTAGCTTTTCAGAACCTCATACAAAATGTGGCAATACGTCCAATGTTGCCCTGCTTAACTTGGCACAGAGAAATTCGTAAAGAATAACATGTTACAGCTTTGCATAACCATTACGCTCGGGTTGTGAACCACCACAGATCACAACTAATGTGGAAAACAAGAAATAATGAGACCTTTGATGACTTTAAGGTATGGCTCTAAAGTTAATAGAAATTAGATTCTAAGTAGACAGTTGAGATGGTTGAAATATATGTATTGATACGAAACTTTTACTGAGTCCGTCAGTAACTGTGTAAAACTCTTTACACTGTTATACATATATTTATTGACCTACTTTACGTGTGTCATGTATAACGGCCTGCAGGTTTTAAAAATTTAGAGTTATAAAGGCCTGCATGTTTTAAATATTTATTTGTCGCGAAGGTCACTTTCGGTATATAGTAGGTGAATTTACGTGGAATTTTAACAGTGCAGGCAGCAGGAAACCAGTTTTTATCCTGACGAAGGCTGTTCTGTTCCATGACCAATAGCATTTGTTCAGTACATTTTTTTTCTTTCTCTCTCTTTCCAATTCTGGTTTTATTATACTGTTCCATTACTGCAGGTTGAGGGTGAGCAGCTTCGCTGTGTGTGTATGTTAATATTTACCTTTCAGCAGTGTTTGTTTATTAGACATCCTGACCTGACAACTAGTTTTGAGCTTTAATAGATTGTGAAGTTATATATTTGGTTCCTCCATTTAAGTTCAAGTCCTTCAAGCTTAACCACTATAGTCGTCTAAGGACAGTGTACACGTACAAATCTCTCCGAAGCTTTAAGTTCTACTTCTGCGAGAACTGTAGTTGAATAGATAAATATTGAGCTATTATAGTATTACGAGATATATCTCGAGATTCACAACCTTACGTAATCTCAGTGAAGATAGGATTTAGTCCCAAATTCGCATCAGAGTGACAATTTTAACAGCATTTATTCTTGACCCCAGCATGAAAATAAAAAGTCCCACTGTTTGATTCTGTGACGCAAATTATAGACTCGGTCGATACTCAGACAGCACACCTTAATCTTTTACTTCAATCGAGTGTGATAAAGAACCTGTTTACTTGTCTTGCGCTGTGTCATTCTTGTACACAGTGCTGCTTGATTGTTACAATACCTGTTGAAAAGCGGATGTCAACCCGAGGATATCATACTTTCCTGAGTACAGCTGTGTTATGTGGCGTTGAATTGGACTGGTGGGATACCTGTTTTGCGCAATGCCTGTGAAAAATTATGGTGCCAATGGCCGCAGCAACATCTTGATGGTTTTTATATTTCATTAATAGAGTACAAAGTAATGGCGGTTATTTTCCAAATTCCTTTCTGATGTTATAAGACCTCAACAACAACCATGGGAAACGCTTTAGCTCTTCACGTCAGATGTAATGCTCAACTACCCCATCCGGACAGTGACAGTGACGATGATATATCTCAGCCGACTTCAAGTTCAACGGATTATCCCCGAGAAAGGTAAATAAACACAAACAGCTTTCACTTAAACCGGTAATGTTTATTTTTCTCAAGAAAAGTAGGCTACAAAAGAAGCGTTGATACAATAGTTGAAATCGTACTGGTTTCTCTAACTGTGTATATAACGAAAATTGAAGAGGACAGACCACAGTTATTACCTAAGTGGCTTTTAGAGTTAAAGTTATTTATTATGTAACACATAAAGTAATTAATAAATAATTTTAAATTTGCAGCTATAAATTTAGTTTTATAAATTAAACAAAGATAAAGTTCAAGTTTAGAAATAATACATTACTGACCTTTTGCAAGTTTCTCAAAACTTCTAATTTGTTTACTTATTGTAAACAAGCAACAATAACAAACTCTTCCAATGCCATGGCCGAAATAACACTTGGCTATTAAAATTAAATACTTAAAATGTTTTCATCGGAGGGAAGAAGTAAGTATTTGGAAGTTCAAAATCACGTTGAGAAAACTGAAACTGTAAACATCGTTATTGACCGATAAGATATTAGTAATAGCATGCTCAATACTGAGGGAATTATAATAATAAACTTCAGACCTCCACCCTAAATTACAGATAGAAAATTATTATAGATTCTGAAAACAAACACACATTATATTTATCATTGATTAAAATACAGTTTTTCTAACTAACCAGTTTATTTTTACTTGGTTCGAATAAATAGATTTGAAACATTTAAGTAGCTTTTTGCCTCTTCATTTGGAAAAACCTTAATGGCACATCGGTGTATTTGCAAACTTACAACGTTAGAAAGAAGGTTTTAATACACGTGTTGGGCAGAGTATAGACAGCTCAATGCGCAGTTTTTTGCTTAACTTAAAAAAAAAACTGCTCGAAAAATTGTTAAAACTTTATGAAGAGTACAAGCAAGTACGTTGAAAAAATTTTGATTTCGAATGTTTGATGCATTTCAAACGTTATATTTAAGATTTATATTTATGTTTAACATTTAGGTTTACATGCTTAATTTTGAAATTGGTTGTCCAAAAAGTATGGAAAAAAACGCTATACCGTTTTGACAAAATGCAAATAAACGAGAAACTAAAATGTTGTTAATTTACTTTAAACATTTTAGAATACTATGTGTATAGTTTATGAACGTGTAAGAAAGGAGAGACACGTTATGTTCAGGTATGTTGAAAAATAAATTTAAACTTTCTGCTCTTCAATGTCTTATTGTCAGTGTTATTTTAAATACATCTAATTATATTGAAAAGCAACATGAGCAACTGTGACTAATTCTTATGGATGAGTCTGTGATATTCCAAGGGTTCGATACCTCTTGTGACTTGAGTTTTCCCTTATCACATGAATGATGTACGTGCATAGAGAGAGAAAACTTTATATCTACTATTGAATTTTATTTATTGATTATTACTTTTTTGTTAGGTTTGAGATTTATTACTTTTACTTAATTCGATAGATTGATTTTTATATGTATTCGATTGACAGTTCTTGTGCAAGGATCTAACAAAATCAGTTTATGAATGCAGTGTTTTAAAATGCCCAATCATTTACTGTATAAAGTTAAAAGCAATTCGTCTTTTAAAGATGATGAAGCATGTTTCTCCCGAAACACTTGTACATTTTTAATAATTTTTAATTGCCTTAACTTTGTACAATAAATTATTGTGCATTTTAAGAAGTTTGAATCCTCAACTGATCTTATCAAATTGATTTTTGTCAAATTTCTGATAATCTTAAGAATGAGGGATACATGAGAGATTTCTATACTTACTGACAGCGCCGTGATCTGTAATAAATCTGTGGCAATTGAGAAATTTGCAGAAAAGCTTAATTAAATTAGGATACTACAATGACTATATAAATATTCAACAGCGCCATTTTTCTTTCAGAGTGAATCCTAAAATTACATCATCAGCCATTCCACAAAAATTATGGAATACATATCTAGTTGTTATCACCAACAAAAACTACCCATGATACTAATCAGCTGCAGTGACTTTTTCCATGATAAAGATTTTGGTAAAATTAGTGATAAATGAACTAAAGCAAAACATAATCAATGAAAGTGCAAGTTATCCACTTTAACCAGCCCCCCAGTGGCTCAGCGGTATGTCTGCGGACCTACACGCTAAAATCCGGGTTTTGATACCCGTGGTGGGCAGAGCACAGATAGCCCATTGTGTAGCTTTGTGCTTAATTCAAAACAACAACAACCACTTTAACCAATCTTTATCTATAAATTTATATGCACAGTCACATACAAGTATATGTAAACGTTTAGGAAACTCTTAAATGAATTAAAAAATGGAATGCATTGTACACTTTGCATATCTCATTGATTTGACTTTAATGCTCAAAAGCAACATTCAACAAGCCAGTTGATCTCTTGTTGACAAACAGCATTAAGACTATTTAAACGCAATTTTAAGAGTGTAACATTGTTTATAACACAGAAAGTTCTTTAAAATCGAAAATTTATAACTAGTAAAAAAATGAAACATATTCACAATAGTACAATATAGGTATGGTAAATAGCTGTTAAACCACATTAAAAACCTCACATAAAATTCTCATGCTTTTGAAAATAGACCTGTCTCTATTAAAGACAAGAGTATATCTTTTAAATGGGAAACATATTTGCTGAGCGTGTTTATATGTTTTCATATAAATCTGAATATTTTTTGTGTTATGTATTCGCTGGTAAAACTGGTAAGTACTACGTATTAGAATAGCATGAAATGGAAGAGAAAATAAATGGAACACTAATAGCCAAAGAAAGATTCAAGTCCTTACATAAAGCAAGCAGTAACATTTTACAGAACACATCTAAAACTTTTTTTATTACGAATTTATTTTTATAGCCAAGTTACTTGAACATTACATTAAAGTCAGTCAGTAACAAGAGCAAAGAAAAAATAAGTTTTCATCAGACAAATCATTGCAGGAATGTATTTGCATCTTGTTTTTAAGTCAAATTAAAGTTTAAATCAGTGTCTTATAATCCAAAAGTATATTTTGAAGAAACTTTCAAAGGTGAAAATACTCTTTTTACCATCCTTTTTAAATATCGACGTAATAGCCTTTACTTTGCTACAACATAAAAACAGATCCAAGTTCTAGTGTAGATATACCACAATCCTAAATTAGTTAGGGATAAATCACTATCACACTCACACACACAGAGACAGAGATGTATGTAATTTGATTTGCAGAGTCCATATTCGTAACAACTGTTCAACGGAATTACCATTGTGAATATGGTAAAGACCCCCTTCAAGCCTAGCATTAGAGGTGGTTCCACAAGTTTCCGGAGACAGAAAGTGTGATTGGTCTGAATCAAAGGGAACGTCTAGGTGTTCCTGAAGAAACCGTTCTTAACGTCCAGGTGACGTTCCTACGCTGCCAAAAAAAGTATATTCTTCGTGACTCAAGTAAACTCCAGCTACCGAGGTTAATGATACACAAAGTTCTACACAAAAGATCACATCCTTACACGTATAAAGCACGCATTGAGCTTTCTCTTCTGGAGTCTCCATCTTCATTTAAACTTCAGCCATTAGCAACTGGACATTGATTACAATCTGCAAATGAAGAAAAACATTCATTAGTTAAGCAACGCGATGCTAAAAACTGTATAATTCTAGTCAAACACGGACCAAAATGTTGTACACTGTAAAAGTAGCATAGCATTGAACAAAATTAAACACGTAAATAGATATATCACTGATAACAACCAGAGGACAAATATTTGGTTGAAACTGGCAGATCTGTGCTGTAAAATGAAAAAAAATATGTCAACCCAAATACAAAATAAATTCACCTTTTTAACGTTTAAGCATATGCATATGAAAAAATCATAAGCCCGATTCTGATATTAATTAGTTAAATAAAATTTGTTAAAATTACAGACCATCAACTTATCATAGTTTACATCGAAAGCTCCTCATTGGCACAGAGGTATATCTGCGGACTCAAACCACTAAAAAACCGGTTTTCGATACCCATCGTGTTGCTTTGTGCTTAATTCAAACAAATCAAGCCAAAAAATAACATTGAAACTGCCATATCTACAACACCTCAACCGGCTTGATCATACCTGATATTGATGAGAGTCGAGATCGACTGCAGCAGATACAGTGGATTGACATATTATAAAATTCCTACTTACACATAACTGCTGCCGATTACTTCCATCGCATTATTATACAGTTTCATCGTGATGGGGCCCGGCATAGCCAAGTGGTTAAGTCACTCGACTTGTAATCTCAGGGTTTCGGGTTCGAATTCCCGTTACACTAAACATGCTAGCCCCTTCAGCCGTGGGAGCGTTATATTGTGATGGTCAATCCCACTATTAGTTGGTAAAAGAGTAGCCCTGAGTTGGCTGTAGGTAGTGATGACTAGCTGCTAACAAGTAGTTTTGCGTGAAATTTAAAACAAAACAAACCAAACAATTATCGTGATGGTTATAAACTTCCAGAACAACACTGAAATAGTCCTGGTATAGCTTTGCGCGAAATTCAACAAACAAACAAATATGTGTATTATATTCATCAAACCTGATAACTTTATATGGGTATCAAAGTGTGTTGATCAGTGTATTGACAGTATGAAACGGTAATAATTTGCAAAACGTCTTTATGTTTCTTATTTGCACAATTAAGTGACTATATGCTACGAACGATGTTGAATTCCGTCTATTCAGATTTTTTTCTAAATACTCTTACGTACGCTAGTGTTTAGGACTCGAAGACTTGTAACAATCAAACTGTTTCAATTCATTTTTTCTGACACGATATAACTGGCTCGAGGTCAAATTCCCAGCCTCCCTCCTTACTACTGGAGTACGAAAGAAAACGTAGATTTCAAGTTCTTTCAACATTTGTTCTATTGTTGAAATATGAAACACATTCCAACAGACTCTTTATCAGGTGCACGTTACCAGTTTTTTTTTTCCTTATTGTAACTACTGTCGTTTAAAGATTATTGGATTATTATTTTCTAAAATATGTATCATAAAACGACGATTCTTTCTGTATTGTAAATCATTTACCATATTATGAAAGCGACAAATCCCGTCGTCTAACTACTTTAGAAATATATGGAAGTCTCTTGGTCTTATTCTCAATAGTTTGTAAAGCTCATTTTCCTCTTTTGGAGGACCACATAGTGTTAGGACTTTGATTTTCAGATAATTAATCAATGCAAAGGCTGTGATGTACACCTTTTTTTTGTTTTCTGTTATGTTTGATTTTACACACGTAGCTGTAATTGAACAATAGTTTATTTATTTTTTCTGAGCTACATCGCAATGTGCATTTAATTAATGACCTTTATCAGGTTCATTGCTTTCTCCAAGATTTTAGTAGTCTACAATTCTCTTTACTGTCTCTACACTTCCACTAAATATCAGAAGTTATAACTTTTAGTTTGGTGTTCATGGTGCAATTACAAGTTGTGAGCTCTTATCCTGAAAAAAATCATCTCGACTTAGAACAGCATCATCCGTCGTCCTCCAGTTTACAACAAGGACTTTACTCAGTCTCTGCTCTAAAACTTGCCATCAAGTAATTTTAATTTATTGACAACCTTGTTAGTGTGGTATTTCGTAAATTTTAATTTAAAAATTGTTTTATGTTTAATTGTACAGTTTTGAATATTACTTAAAAATGCAGTTAATTTGCATATATATAGTTTCTTATGCTTGTTTGTTTTGGAATTTCGCACAAAGCTACTTGAGGGTTATCTGTGCTAGCCGTCCCTAATTTAACAGTGTAAGACTAGAGGGAAGGCAGCTAGTCATCACCACCCAACGCCAACTCTTGGGCTACTCTTTTGCCAACGAATAGTGGGATTGACCGTAACATTATACGACCCCACGGCTGGGAGGGCGAGCATGTTTAGCGCGACGCGGGCGCGAACTCGCGACCCTCAGATTACGAGTCACATGCCTTACGCGCTTGGCCATGCCAGGCCTACAGGTGGACGGATGCACAATATGCTGATAGAATAGTAAACTGATAAATGGTTAGTTGGTTGCAGTTAAGCACAAAACTACACAATGGGTTTATCTGTGTTTTGCCAATAACGGTTATCGAATTGATAAACAATGACAATGATTTTATGCAGCGAACGTATTGCAGGATTCACTCGGACATTAACGGTCTTATAAATCGTCGTTTATATTTAAGACTGTCATAAATATAAATATTTCTGCGTATTTGTAATTAATACACAACTAACCTTCTGAAAATGAAAACAGAAACAAAAAAACATAATGGTGGGCATAATGACATATGGCGATTTCTATATATACTTTGTAAAATGCTTTTGCTCTTTGAGTCTGTGAAACCAGACCTACCCAATACAGTGTCTAATGAACTAATTATCCTGTAATTTTCGCCTATCAGAGCCAACTAAACATCATTGTTTCTTTCACTGTAATCTCTTTTATTAATAATTAGTTTGAACACGTTCCTACACTTTGTCACGTTATACGTTTTGGGATTCATTTTTATACATTCGTTGTTTTCTTTAAAAGTTTTGACTTACCAATATATCTTCAATTTAATGACAATTTAATAAGACATCTGCCACTGTTTTAGCAGCTGCTGAATTGTAGTAAGATAACCACAGATTTTCAGGTTTCATTATTGTAGCTCTTTTGACGACAGTTTCCAAGCTAAAACTTAAAACCGTGAAAGAAAAAATTGCACTTTAATGTTTATATACATATCTTAAACTTCTACTTAATCTATAATGCCATTTACTATCCTCTATTTATTCTATTTCAGATTAAGTTATCGTGTTATAATTTTTATTAATGCATGACATATCACAGCAGGAAACTTAATTTCCACTAATTTTTAAATGGCCAGGTGGTCAGCGCGCCCGACTCGCAATCTGAGAGTCGCGGTTCTAAAATCCGTCTCACCAAACATGCAAGCCCTTTCAGCCGTGGGAGTGATATAAAGTTACGGGCCAATCCACCAATTCGTTGGTAAAAGAGTAGTCCAAGAGTTGGCAGTGGGTGGTGATGACTAGCTGTCTTCCTTCTAATCTTACTATGCTAAATTAGGGACGGCTATCAAAATTCAAAACAAACATATGGGGTCAAGCCTCTTGCAGCATTAGTGGAAGTGTCCTGATATCTCTCTACAAGCTTATCCAATAAAAATTTTATTTCACACGGAAAATTCCATTCTCGGAAAAGACAGTTACACACAACAACGGTAATTTCCCGTTTCCTTAGTGAAGGTCACCTTATTTTCATAACCCCTTCTAACTTTAAGGTAGTATTATAATACAAAAATTTACCTCAAAACTCGTATATTTAAATAAAGAATATTCATATTAATTCATTGGCTCCCCGTCATACAAAACATGCTCGCTCTTTCAGTCGTGGGGGCGTTAAAGAGTAGCCCAAGAGTTGGCGGTGGGTGGTGATGACTAGCTGCCTTCCCTCTAGTCTTACACTGCTAAATTAGGGACGGCTAGAGCAGGTAGCCCTCGTGTAGCTTTGCGCGAAATTAAAAAAACAAACAAACTAACTAATTCTTTAGGCAATAAAAACTGTGAGGCACAGCATGGCTAGGTGGTTATGGAGCTCGACACGCAATCCGAGGGTCGCAGGTTCGAATCACCGTCACACAAAACATGCTCGCCCTTTCAGCCGTGGGGCGTTATAACGTGACAGTTAGTCTCATTATTCATTGATAAAAGCGTAGCCCAAGAGTTGACATATTACTATATGCTCTTCATTTGGTCTTAAACTGCTAAATCAGGGAGGCTAGTGCAGATAACCCTCTTGTAGCTTTGAGCAAAATTATCAACAAACCTAAAAACCGTATTGATTGTAATTGATTCTTGAATGTTCCCAAGAACAATCTGTGGCAAAATCTAATCGATTACCCCTCTTACGTAAAATGTGTCTGTTTCCTTATTAACTATAGCTGTAATACACAAAAGATAGCTAAGAGCAGGTCCGGCTTGACCAGGTGGTTAAGACGCTCGAGTCTATTTGGTATGGTTGGTATATTTGAATATTTGTATATGAATTTAGATGATGTTTCTCTGGGGACTCTATATGTTGGTGTGAGTAGTGTGTTTTGTATTGTTCGTGGTTTGGTTTTAATTGTCTTGTCACTTACAGTTACCCAAGATGGAGCTGTATAGTCAGTTACTGGTCTAATGTATGTTTTGTAAATTTTCAGCATATTGTCTGTTGATACTCTACTGTGCTTGCCAGTTAAACACTTTGCTTAGTTGGTTCTTCGCCAGACTTTACTTTTACATAATTAATCCATGTTAATTTTGAGTCATAGGTTAGGTCTAGAAATTTTGCTGATGTGGCAGTCTGAAATAGTGTTCCATTCATATATATTTCAGGCTGTAGTTTTGTATTTTGTTAGCTTTGTAAAGACGATAAGTTGTGTTTTTGCTGTACTTAATTTTACTTTGTATTTTTGACAGTATTCGCTAATTCTATTAAGTTGTAATTGTATGTTTATGGCTGCTATTATTGGTGTTGTGACACTTTTCCAGACTGCTACATCATCAGCGAATTGTGAGGAGAATCCATGATTAGGATCCTTCAATGGGAAATTATTTACATACATGATGAAGGCAAAGGACTAACCACTCCTCCCTGAGAGACGCCAGCTTCTCGAGTAAAGTACTCAGAAAAGGTTCTCTATACATTTTCTGTTTTCCAAAAAGTTAGATAACCAGCGAATAATTCCACACAGTAGTCTTATTTCATTCATACAGAACCGTAGACCATCGTACCATACAGTCAAATTCTTTCTCAACGTCAAGAAAGCAAGCGAAAGTACATTGTTTTTTGTTAAAGCTATCTATTATCTTTTCAGTTGATCTGACTAAGTGGTCAGTTGTTTGTCTAAATTTTCTTGTTGCTAAGAGTTCGATCTCTCTCTCTCTCACTGTTTGGGTAAGGAATGTTCGTACTCTGGAGGGTCAGGTTCTCTATGACCTGTTCCTCCTTCCCGTACTTGTGGTCTTGCCGTATTGGAATTTGTAATTACTGAACTGAAAGCTGAGAGTGATGATTAGAAAAGTTTAGTTTGAATTTCGTACTAGACTAGAGGGAAAGCAGCTAGTCGTCATCCACCACTACCACCTCTTGGGTTACTCTTTTACCATCTGAATTTACCGTAACATAAGACGCCCTCACGATTGAAAGCGTCCTAAATACCTAGCTGTGCTATACCTAGTAAGAAGATATAACGACAAACCTTAAGCATACTAGTTTACTGACAACAGAAAGAAAAGATCAAGATGAACACTAAAATTACAAGTTCACTAGCAGCAGGAACTGGATAAACCCGGTGGGTACAAGTGTATACTGACAATAGGAGAACATAAACTAGTTTTACACTTTTATTTTATGTGTGAAACATGAAAACGTGTTTTATTTCAGTTATTGTTTGTGCACTAACTAAATGTAACGTTCGTTTGAGACTGCTTATTCAATTAGGTTTAACTCAGACTCACGTATATGAAACTGAAAGTTTATAGTTTGCTATTACAGACTTTTTCGTGGCATTAATGATCGTTTTTATTTTAACTAGCATGAAAAATCGCTTTCTTAAATCGGCCAGTGCAATAAAAAACGTATGAATTTTGATTAAAGGTAGCCAAAACATAACGCTTTTTGTACAAGCGTTATTTTTATTAAAATAACAAATCAGTTTTAGTTCATAAAATTATATAATTCTTCTGTTTTTACACGTAATATTTCTGAAAAAAAGCTCGGCCACTTGAGTTTGAATTCATTCAACAGTACATAATATTCAACCACTTCAAGCAGTATCTCCGTTATAAAAATAACAGTCAATGTTTCTGCGCGGATGTTGGTAGCATGATGTCGCTCTGTACAGTAGTCTAAAATTAGGAATAGCGGCAAATAGCGTTGGTAAATTTGCCATAATGCGAATATCATTAAAATGTATAAATAATTACAACAATGAAATGTTGGGGAAACAGGAAACACAACTGAAATTTGATAATGAGCAACTCATTTTTAGAAAATAAAGTTTAGAGATGGCTTGATAGAAGCTTTTCGAAACGTTGTAACTCTTCTTACTTCCAATAAAGTTAATTTCCTTGCTCATCCAAGTCGTTTCCAAACTTTATTGTGAAATACATCTGACTTTCCACGCAGTCGTACACAATAATTATTATATTCTTACATGTGAAAACTGCAACATCAACAGTGTTTGCATACATAGAATGTGTGTAGAAAGCTTTGTACGAATGACGTCACTATATGCGTGAGGTAGGTAGGTGTAAATAATACCATGCATTGGAGTGGGAAAGGTATTTGGAGGACATATTCGTCAGAGCTCAATCACAAACAGCAATGCTTAAATGTCAAGATTATATGCGTGAATTTCTCTGTTTTTGTACTTCGAATACTGGTAATGTTGAGTAGATACTTGGAAATAATATCAGTAAATTTTAATGTTTGTCTTCAACTCTCAGGTTTTTAAAAGTGTCGCTACATCTACTGTCTCTTACTAGCTAAGAAGAGCCGTTTGTAATTTTTAGTCAGCTCAATCGGTTCAAAGCGTTTGACAGGTGTTACGTATTGTGGAATAGGTTTAACACACTTAGGTTTAACCTTGCAGTCACTGAGACGCCCCCTCACGGCCCCTTCGTTTAGAACTCTACGTACCTAATATCACACGTAAGTTGTCTCAGCGAGTCATTTAAGCGTAGGATGTCTGAGATGATCCTTGCTTATTTTCATTTAACAAACTTTGCACATTGAAATAAAAATGCTACAATCCAAAATATATTTTGTACGTAAAGCAGGAATTTTACACCTAGTTTTCACTTGTTGTAAATAAACAGTAAATCTCTGTCGCCATATTTTTGATAGATCTAATGTTTAACACTTATTCTTCTTGAGAAGGACCCGGACAATGAAAAGTTGTACTTTGTTTGTTGAAAGCAACAGGCTATGTACGGTGTATCCACTCTTCGTATCTAAACCCGATGTTTTAACTCCCAAACTTACCTTTGAGCCACCGGAGAGGTCATAAAGAAAATAGCAATACATTTGTTTATTGCTTAGACCATTTTATTATATGCCAATGGGACATTGGAGAAAGGGAAATTATCAGCAAGAGTAGTTTTGGTATTGTGTCTCAAATGCCAACAATGGACAAAGTCTACTTTTCCTAGCTTTATTGGAAACTATTTCTGGCTCCATACTAACCTCTTTATAAAAGACACATAACAATGGAACCAAAAAAAAAATGAGGTGAAAACGGTGTCAACAAACTAAAAGTAATTTTGCAGTTTCCTATGCTATACGACATATTACATGGTTTAAAGATCTAAAAGGTACTTACAAAGTTTTTTAGCGTACTGAGAGCACGCGATCACTAGAAGTTTTGTGTATAAACGGTATACTATAAGCAACTTTATCTGACAGAGCTGCCAACGTTTGATGGTCATAACACAAAGAAGATTTTCAAGACCTCCTGTGGTTCCACAACAAGGTTCAGGTGCAAAGTTATCGCCTGCTCCAGGTTTCTCAGAAGATACATGAAAAATAATGAAATAACCCTGTGGGCAAAAAGGCTCTTGACCTATCACAATGCTTCTGACTACGATATTGCTTCATAGTATTATATTCATTCACTACTAGAGAGTGTTTTCTATACGTCAGCTTTGCTTCTTTTCTGTGACAGAGATTGTACATGTTTGCTATATCCCCTTTATTTTCATTCCTCAATTATTTTGTTCCCCCCTTCCCCTCTGTAATGCGGGTCAGTGGGTTCAGTTGACCAAATGTTTGTGAACTGTGAATTGTAGGTCGGTTTGTAGATCTGATATGGGCAGGGATATCAGTTCTGGTTTCAATCAGTGATGTCGAGAAACCCACTTGTTGAGAACTTTTATATGCAAAAACGGCTGTTCTGGGCCCAGAAAACACTGACGATGACCGAAGAAGGTCGAAACGTTGTTCGCTCTTCTATTTGAAGTGTTTTCTGGGCCCAGAACAGCCGTTTTTGCATATAACAGTTCTGGTTTGTACTGAAGCCTATAAAACGCTAGAAAAACGTTCTTTCACAAAACATAATATGGAATTATATGACACAAACTTCTAAAATTCCTCAGCTTACTTTCACGAAGTCTCTCTGCTATTTAACAATCATTATTTGTTTTAAAAATCACATTACTTTTTTAATTATCTTTATATCGTTTTGTGCGTTTTCAGTAGATGCCAAGTGGCTTGATTACAGAAAGGGGTGGAGTGTTTAAATAGATTATTTAACGAGCGATAAAACAAAATAAATGTCTTCATAAACAGCTGTCATAAAGGAACCGTTTTAAAACGAACTGATTTTTTAAAATGAGGCTACTTTTTGGTAGGTTATAAAACCTACTTGTGAGGCGAAATGTTATTGAGTAATTCCTAACTGTGGTTTCTGGTTTCGACTTGTTGGTATAGTAAAATCAATGTAGTTGTACTATTTCTTAAAAAAACAAACGAAGAAGGTCATAACTACGCAGACGTCATTTGACAAAATTGCTTTTTCTGTAACAGCATTTACAAATTTAGATTTTGGTAAATGATATGAGATTTTTTGGTTCAGTCTTTAGTCAGGACAAACAAACCGTAGTTAAAACCATCTCTTGGAAGATATTTCGTAGAATTACAAAACTTATCTCATCTGAGTTGTATTACAAATCATATTGCTGAAAAATACTATGTTAAAGCCTGTTTTCGGAAACAGACTATCCGTTGATTAATTTTGTTATCACATGTATAACTAAGAGCTAATGGTAAAAACAACAACGTTCGTTTGTAATTAAACACAAATCTACAAAATGTGATATCTGTACGCTTCCCACTAGAGGTATCGAAACTCAGTTCCACCGTTGTAAGTCCGCTGTGCCACTGGGGGAGCTGATAAAGATCAATAGTACTGATTATCTAAACATTATTTGAACCCTTTGCATTTAATGTATATATCACTAATGACTGTTAAAAAATACATGTTCTAGTTATTACACTTGACTATTCGTCAGTTCTTGTATCAAGTACAAAACTAATAATAAATAGAAAAAAAAATTAGTGTCTAATTATAAAAAAAAGCACTTGTAAATGCTCGACTTTTAGCCGTGGGGCGTTATAATGTGACGTTCAATCCTACTATTCACTGGTTGTCAGAGTAGCCCAAGAGTTGCCTTCCCTTTAGCCTTACACTGCTAAATAGGTGGCGACTATCACAGATAACCCTCATGTAGCTTTGCGCGAAAATAAAAAAACAACAACAATAAACAAACACTTCAAAGCTAATAACTGATTTTTAAAATGTTATCAAATGTTGTTTGGTTCATAAGAGGACTTCGGCGATTGGCCAATCGCATGATAAATGATAAGATAAAATTATATATCATTTCCTGTTTGACTAAACAACTTTTGATTTATTCTTCAGCTGTAATAATGACAAAAATATAAAACATTATCTGTTTCCTAAACAATCTCTGATCACTAATTTGTTACAGCTTTGTAACTGATGAGGAACAATATTTTTTACTTCTTGTTTTAATTTTTTTTTTTTGACTACCTTCAGTCACCGTGAACAAGAAAATCATTATACAACAATAACCGTTTCTTTGGTCTTTTGTCATTTCCTAGTCCAACTATCGCTTATGTCAACAACATAAATAGCAAAGAAAAATATTGAAATAACACTTAATCTTGAGCACTAGCCTCATAATTTTTCTATTGTCATATACGACCTGCTTCTAGAATATCTTTTAGTTTATATCTTTGGTCACAGAAATATCTTCACCTGCTTACCATTGAATTTCATAACAAGTTTTTGCATGATGTTTAAAGTGTAGAAAAATTAATTATTAAATGGGTGTTTAGGTGAACATATGTGGCAAAATTTCGGGTTTATAGGCTTATAGTTATATTAAGAATTAAAAATGTTTTTACTTGGAACTTTTGGAACGTTTTAACGGGTATATCCTTCACCTGCTAGCGTCGGCCTTGGTAGTAATATGAACACAAAGTAACTTTAAAGAAATGCAACGTTAGAGTAGTGTTCGTAAGCATCACTACCTTAGCGGCACATGATTTTCAATCGTAAATTATTGCGAAAAATATTTCATAACGCTAGCGCAATCTTTTTTAAGCCTATGACCTAGTAAGATAAATATGGGTTTAGTGAATTTTGAAAAAAATATTTCGTGATATAAGCAGTTTTGATATAAACAAAAAAATTCACATTGTTGGTGGTGATAATAAATAAAGAAAAAGAGAACATTTTTATACGTTCTTAGCTTAAAGTATGGACCTGTGAGGTGGCGGTGTGAGGCTGTAACTTAGCTACAAATTTATAGAGTGATAATTAAGTTTCATTTATTACCAGTAGACTGTATGAATTATATATATATATATATAATACATATAGGTGAGCACTTTGTATCAAAACAATTTGAATATATGACGATTAGCAGATCACTGGCAATCACAATCGACATAAAGTCGAAGTACAACGAATGTATCAGAACTATATTTCAACAATGTGTGGCCACCAAAAACTGATAGTGTTTAAGAAGAGTGTGTAATGGTCCTTTTGAGAGCAAAATATTTGTACACTTAGATCAGGAAAAGATGTTCAGAACGGGAATTCAGAATTTCCCTTTTACGTAATGACATTAGAAAACAAGTGGCTATGAATCACCTCGGGTTTAAACGATCATCCAAAAATAGACTAACAACAAGTTGTGCCCTAGCCATAGTAAGTAAAGTTGTAACAGCTGAGAATAAAAGAATACAAAGAGTACTGATAAAATCCACGTTATCTCTCTCAGGCAACAGTGCCCGGCATGGCCAGGTGGGATAAAGCGTTCGACTCGTAATCTGAGGGTCGCGGTTTCGATTCCCCGTCTCACCGAACATTCTTGCCCTTTCAGCCGTGGGGGTGTTATAATGTGACTGTCAATCTCACCATTTGTTGGTAAAAGAGTAGCCCTATAGTCGGTGGTTGGTGGTAATGACTAGCTGCCTTCCCTTTAGTCTTACACTAGTAACTTAGAAACGGCTAGCGCTGATAGCCCTCATGTAGCTTTGCGCAAAATTAAAAAAGCAAACAAACAGGCAACATTAAGTAAAACATAGTTAAGAATATTTCCGTCTATAAATGAGGCCAACAGGGACTGAGTTGTACTAGATAATGCACCTATTCATATCTCTTATTAAATCGTTTAATACTTTATGTAATTAGACAATTAAATGAGTATTCATGGTATTCCATACGAAAGATACCTGTCAAATTCGCAAATGCAGTGCTTATGAATTTCTATGCGATTGGAAACGGTTGTCCTGAACTAAACTGATTAAGAAAAGTATACAGGGAGGAATGGTGCGTCTAGAAGATGATAGCTATACAACACAGTCTTTTACAATGGAAATTGGGATTCAGGTGTATTGTCAAGAAGCACAGTCGTCAGGTAGAGCATAAACGCACGTAGCGACATGTACTGTAACGATATAGTGAGGTTCCAAAATTGTTTTAATGTTACGTAGTAAATGTCTGTACATTTAGTTTGAATTAGAGCTGTAACTGAAGTATACTGTTTAGTTAGTTTTTAATCATTTGTTTGATGAAGGAATAACTTAAGTTCAGATCAGTGAACTTAATCCTGTTGCCTATCCATGTTTTTATGAGAAGGTTGTGTAATAACATTCCTAAATAGCAAAACGTAACTACAACAACGTTACTATTTCTTTCGCATTGTTTAATTTAAATTACTTTGAACTCTAATTCTTCGCATCTAAGACGTGTGTCCTCAAGTGAAACAGCGGTAAAGTTACAGACTTTCAGCGCTAAAATCCGAAGTTAGATTTCCAGCGATGGACGCAATAGATACCCTGATACAACTTTGTATTAAAAACAAATAAACAAACTGAAGAAGCGATTTAAATATTTTCATATAATAACGATAAACAGTAAAGACTAATAATTATGGAAGCAACTTGGAATTCTACAACATATTTTTTTTATGCCATGCTCATGTCTAACCGAATTTCCGCCCTCTCTTTACCCCATTTTTCGAAGCAGGGAAATAAAAGGCAAATATATCTAGGCCAATGTTTGTACAACCATAGAGTTAAAGAACATAAAAAGTCACCTTCACACGTTTTCGAACACTGCAAGTCAAATGGACACAACATAACCATAGAAAACACTAAAATACTAAATAAAGAAACAAACATAAACAAACGAAAAATTAAAGAAGCCTTACTTATACAACAACTTAAACCCAAAATAAACCAATATAAAGGAACGCCATTATACCTATATTAATATTATAGATAAAATTATATATTCAAACATCAAACCGCGCCCTCTACATTGCGACACTCAGTTATACAACCCCTTCCAAACATGTGGTCAGCTTCCGGCCAGTTACCTCTTTCTTTGTGAACCTGACGATGACCGAAGAAGGTCGAAACGTTGTTCGCTCTTCTATTTAAAATATTTTCTGAACCCAAAAGAGCCGTTTTTGCATATAAAATTCTCAACAAGTGGGTTTCTCGAGATCACTGAGAGTTAACTCTGTTGATTTATAAGACCGTCATCATCCGCGGACAAAAATAGTTTAAAAACTTGAATATTGCGAAAGGAGCAACAGTTGTTGAATGTTTGTGATATGTTTATTTACCGTATATATGAAGGATAGTTGATTTATAGAATCAGGTGCTGTTTCAGGTGTTTTCTCTTATGTATCTGTAAATTGCTACGTTAATAATATGTTCAAAGTTGAAACAAGTTTTGAAAACGTCATTACACGTGACACGAAATCTTAGCAGTAATTACACTTTAACTTACATGAAATAATAGCTTACTGATAAATTATGCAAATAAAAAACAAACAAACAAAATAGCTGTGTATTACCGG
This sequence comes from Carcinoscorpius rotundicauda, assembly GCA_011833715.1. Lineage (NCBI taxonomy): Eukaryota > Metazoa > Arthropoda > Merostomata > Xiphosura > Limulidae > Carcinoscorpius > Carcinoscorpius rotundicauda. The sequence continues at coordinate 36,988,163 of CM022395.1, read as the reverse complement.
TCGGGTTTTCCGAGAATAATTTTATGTGACGGTGTAGTTATTTTTTACTAGTTCTTTGATCAGGTTTTCCCTTCTATAGGTGTCATTACACTTACACATTGCACAACAAGAATCAACGGTCAATAACCTAGTACAGTATTCAGGTTATGAAGAAGCTTATAATGTTTTTGTATACCAGCTGTTGAGTCATTCTGAAACATATTATATAGGTATGCGTGGAATATATAGGTGTGAACATATAAGTTTTTTCTTAACCACTGTAGCGCTGATAGAAAAATGAAAGTTCAATATACAAACTAAGTTGAACCTGAACAAACACCTGTCTGCCTTAACTGTCAAGGTTAAAATGTTACGAAATTATCTATATTATCTAACATAAGTAAAGAAGACAAAAAAATGTACAACCGGATATGCCATTTTTTTCCATTTGTATGTGATAACTAGAACAAGAAATGAAAGTAAAATCTTACAGTTTTCAGTATCATATTATAGGGTAGGGTAGGTATAGGTGTTATTTAGAAAACTAAAATAAAATATAACTTTATTTGAACACTTTAAAAAGAGCGAATAATGAACATTTAGTTCTAATTTAGGTTCATTTAACAAGTGGTCCTGGACCTCACTAATTCTTCCATGTTACACGACGGGTAATGTATTTGAAGGATGTGGGATTGTTGGCCAAAGTTGTTCTGTACATGTTGGTAAGAGCCTGGCATGGCGCTCGACTCGTAATCTGAGGGTCGTACGTTCGAATCCCCCAAACACTAAACATGTTCGCAGCCACTTTAGTCTTACACTACTAAATTACAGGCGGTTAGCGCAGATAACCCTCGTGTAGCTTTGTTCTAAATTTAAAACAAACAAACATTTTAGTAAAAGCATTTAAACATTATCTTGAAAAAGTTAATGGAATGTCATTGTTGTCAGTACGTAATGTCGTGATAACAACATGAAACTGTAGTTAGTTATACATAATGTGTATGTGTCTGTTTTATAGCAAAGCCACATCGAGCTATTTGCTGAGTCTACCAAGAGGAATCGAACCCCTGATTTGAACGTTATAAATCCGTAGAATTATCACTGTACCAGCGGGGGACAACTACATATAAAGTAAATTAAGAGTTTTTTTCACTTACTCAGATCAACACAAGAGATAAATAACATAAAATATACATGGGTCTTCAATGGCATTGATGTGGAATACGTAAAAACAGCAAATAGATATAAAGTGATACAATAGCTGGAGGATATAACTGACATACACGGAATCATAAGGATATTACGAACATTATTCATCAAAGACATGATCAGAAGAATGTCACACGGAATTAGTAAAAACACATAAAAATGTTATGTTTGAGGTTTAACGAGTTAGCACGTTGTTAAAAGGATATTTTCGGATATACCGAATAAAAATAGTGTTATTATGTTATGATTAACCATGCAGACAATGAAAACATCTCGTGGTAGGATTGAAGCAGGAAGCACAATTTTTGTTTTGTTTTAAATGCATGGCTACCCAAAATTCTGAGGTTTGCGTTTATGTGGGAAATTAGGTCAAAGTGCTTGCTCATGGAAAAATGTTTTTCCTGACCACTGAACATTCCTTTAAATAATATGGTATCATGTGACTACACCACATTGAAGTTCTGTTGTGAGTTATGTTATTGTGTAACATTTAAAAGAAACCTGTGTTATAATTATACACGTCACTAAGGTGTCACGCACACAGGCACTCTCTAACAAGGAGTTCCCAAAACACTGCCTGCCATCATAACAAAATGACATTCCATTAACAGCATTAAATTTAAATCACACAAGTAAATGTTGGGCTATTTGCTCTCTCAGTCGCAGGGAATAGACTCACGAATCTTAGTGTTGTAAGTCCATAAACTTATCATTGTCCCACCGGAGAACATAAGTAAATCCACAAATACAGTTACCGAACAAATTCATATTATTCTTCTGTTTTTTTCTCTTTACTCAGTGTCAGTATTCATACATAAAGGAATTAACATTTGTATTGTTATTTAAAAAAAAAAAATTATGAGATGGGTTTTAAAATATCATTGAAACACTGAGATATTTTGAAATAGAAAACAATGTTCAGAAATTACCGGACAGTCTCATGGAGTTAAAATATTCTTGGAATGTATGCCCCCTAGTGTTGTAAACAAGCAGAACACCACAAAGATTCAATTGTGTTGTGTAATTTTATGTTATTGTTGTTACAAATCTGGGTTTCCTTTTTCATGCTCAGTTCATTTAAATCCAGTTGGTCAACCACTTGTGCAAAATTTGGTAGACTTAAAAGTCGAACAGTCCTGCTTTCGTGTTATTTTTATTATTATTATCGTAATTTAATATATTTACGTTACGTTTAATTATTTATTGATCGAACTCTAGTCCGTTAGTTTGTTTCAAATGTTATATTTTCGTCAGTTGTAGCTTTTTAAAATTTTCAATCTGTGTCTGATAGCAAAGGAAAAGCACAAACCTAGGTTTTTTAACAGTTATATTTCTAAAAGTTTAAAACCATATACGTTTTAAGTTTCGAGTTTTACAATGGTATTTCCACATGTTAAAGTATATTTTTCACAATGTCGGTTTTTGAAAAACGATCTTTTATATCTTTTTAACTGTTGGAGTAGCCACAACAAGACTGACTCTGATGACGAAAGGTGAGTTATTTATGTAAGATTGAAATTAAACATTTTTCATCACAAAACTATTAACAGTTTACATCACATCGTGTATTTCTATGCTGCTGCCCTTGTGTTTAGATGTTCTTATTACGAAAGCAGCCATGTTTATAAGCGAAGATGAACTCGTACAGTTCAAATACTGTGCATTATTTACTAAATTTATGGATGAACTATGTATTTGTACGTTTATTATAGAAGACTCTAACAATCGATAAAGCATTTCATTTGCGTGACATGTAGTCATGATAATTTGTAACACTGTGTACTTATTTATATTCATATTCTGAAGCGCGTTAAGGCGTGCGCCTCGTAATCTGAGAGTCGCGGGTTCACATCCCTGTCGCGCCAAACATGCTCGCACTCCCAGCCGCGGGGGCGTTATAATAATACGGTCAATCCCACTATTCGTTGGCAAAAGAGTAACCCAAGAGTTGGCGGTGGGTGGTGATGTCTAGCTGCCTTTCCTCTAGTCTTACACTGCTAAATTAGAGACGGCTAGCACAGATAGCCCTCGAGTAGCTTTGTGCAAAATCCCAAAAACAAACAAACTTTATATTCTGTTTGTTTCTCGGCAAATAACCGCTTATATATTTATGTAACACGTGTCTCTATTGGTAAACATGTTACGGATTTTTAAGTAATCGTGTTCAAATAGTTTCTCCAGAGTCACAGACTATCTAACTAGGATTACTTCACAAAATCGTGAGTATAAGCGCTGACAACCTAATTATATTTCTGCTGTAATTTGTTATAGTGGCAGGCAGTGTTTTGGGAACTCTTTGTCAGAGAGTGCCTGTGTACGTGACACCTTAGTAACGTGTATAATTATAACACAGGTTTCTTTTAAATGTTACACAATAACATAACTTACAACGGTCATTCTCCTTGCAGTTTGACTACAACCAATTGTGATTACTGTAAGTTGTGTCGAAGATTTATTTTTAAGATAACACATTTTATTATATCCTAAGTCATAGATCAAGTTTGACAAAAAAATGTTATCGCAAATTTACCCCGTATTAACAACTACCTATGAAATGTATAAATTTGTTTTGAAATAATAATTCTAGATTATAGAATAAGATTCTATGAGCAAGTTGCAAGTCTGGCAAGAAAACTGCTTTCATTCACCTTTGTCTTTGTTTATTAGAAATCTCCTTCGTTTTAGTAACCTTTACATGTGTTTTTTTTCACTTAGCAATTAATTTGTTTTGGTCTCCTTTATGTTTTTTTTTTCTTATTATCAATCAACTTTGTTTTAGTTCTAAGTTTGAGGATCTAATAAAACTTTAACATGTGGTTTCTGGGTATACACGAAAAATAATGAAAATGTGTTCGTATTTTACCTAAAATCATCAAGTATCTGTCTGTCTGTCTCTAGTATTTGGGAATATATAATTTTTATACCCAGAAGGGCCAGGTACACCGAGACCTCTTCCTCCTTTCATAACATTGTTGGAATTGACTGATTAATATGAAGTAATATCAACTGGAGACTGATCCTTTTCAGGGCAATGTCCATTTATATATATATATATATTTTAAGTCTACGACGTTAGTGGCTGTTTTAATTTAGCACTATTTTATTATTCACTATTATTTAAATTTGATTTTATCAGATGTACAAATTTAACGGGGAGATGTGTTAAAAGCAATAGCACCCTGGATATTGATGTGTAGTAGTGTGAATTTATCCATGTTTAACAGAGTTCATGATGTATGTTAACATTTGCGGTAGGTATTTTTCGATGTTTTTCATAATTGTTTTAATGATTATATCTGTTAGATTGTTTTCATTAATTTGATTAGTGTATTCTGTCAGTACTTCAGAGAAGGCAGAAGTAATGGCATTGGTTAGTGTGTTATCAATATCCATAGGTGTGGTTTTATGTGTGTCTTCAGTTGTTTTAGGTAAATCTTAATTACTTGTTGACGATTTTTCATGCATGAATGATGTTTTCTTGACTACTGCAGCATATGTGTTTGTTTGTGTGTTTCTGTTTTGTGGTGTTTGAGTAGTAATTGATTTTGATTGGTCTTGGTTTTTGTTTGTTTGTGGTATGTTCATGTTTGGATTTTTAAGTTGGTATAAGTGTACCTTAATAGATTTGTATTTTTGGTATTCTTTGTAATTTGACGTGTGTTCTTCCCCACAATTACAACATTTAGATTTGGGGTTTTGTTTGGTACATTGAGATATTTGGCGATTTTCTCCACAGCCTACACAGCGCGCAGTTGCTTGGCATGTTGTTGCTACATGTCTACACCTTTGGTATTGGTAACACTGTGTTAAAACCACTGATGCCATCACGTATCAAAAGATAATTTGATTTGTTTTTAATTTTCCTCAAAGCTACTCGAGGGCTATCTGTGCTAGCCGTCCCTAGTTTATCAACGTAAGATTAGAGGGAAGGCAACCAGTCATCACCAGCCACCGCCAACTCTTGGACAACTCTTTTACCAACGAATAGTGGGATTGACCGTAACATCATAATGCTGAAAGGACGAGCACGTCTTATGAAAGGGGGATTCGAACCCGCGACTCTCAGATTACGAGTCAAGTCCCTTAATCACCTGGCCATGCCGGGCCTCAAAAGATGAACTTACAAATCAGAATTACCATAAGGATAACTAAAACAATATTATTTATTTATTATGTTTTTAACACCAATTATTTATTGCTATTATTTTTTACCTAAATTAATTTTACAGTCTTTACTTGAAGCTAAGCACAATGTAACACAATGATCCATTTGTTGATACACATGTTGTAGGTATTTTTCTAATTGTCTAAATCTTGAATACACAAAATGTGAAATTTTTCCATGAATTTTTGTTTGTGGTCACATTCAATAGGTGGTATTACATCGTATTTATTACATCTGATACAAACAAAGATAAGTTTGGTTTGGTTTGTTTTAAATTTTGCGCAAAGCTACTCTAGGGCTATCTGCGCTATCCATTCCTAATTTAGCAGTTTAAGATTTGTGGGAAGGTAGCTAGTCATCACCGTCCACCGCCAACTCTTGGGCTACTGTTTTACCAACAAATAATGGGATTAATCGTAACATATAACGCTCTTACGGCTAAGAGGGCGAGTATGACAAAGATAACATAAATATATTTTCACGTTACGTCCATTACAGAAGACAGGCGTAATACGTTTTATGCTTTATTTGATCGTAAATTTAAACTGCATTTGAGATTAACGTAGCTTTATGGCAATGTCATATCTATGAGTGAAATATTAAAGAAAAAGGTGTTTTAGCAATACAGAAGTACATAATATATCTGGCAATAGTGATGTATTTAATGATACAGGGAAAGTGTGATTTAAACTCGTGAAACTGGTAAATGTTAATCATGTCACGTTCGAATACCAGAGAAGTGGTTTTCCTGGTGGGTCATTGGTTACTTTACAAACTTAGAACACTAAAATTTTGGTTCAATTGAACTCGGTGGACAGTGCACAGATATTCGATTTTGTGCTGTTATGATAAAACAAACAAACAATCCAAATAATTGGTGCCTTTATGATGTAATAATAGTCAACAGGTTTTCGGTTGAAAATTGATATATTTTAGATTACTATAACTCATAAAGCGAGATTGTACGTTCTGTCAAGTATCAATGTTGGTTTTAACGCTTAAACTATACAATTTTAGAGCAGTAAATGTTATTTTAAATTCAACGTTCGTAGAGTAAAATGTCTTTCACAGATTTCACTCAAAGGGGTGAAGGTGGGTGGATAAACATATTACTTTGTCTGAGTGTTGTTTTCCAAACTTATCAGCTTGTGATGGTGCGATGGATTGAGGGTGAGGGCGTTACAATGATAGAGATTTTAAAAAGGGAATTAAAAGGCTCTTTCTTTTTTGTTTATTTTTTGGTTTGTAAATTGGTTTTAATACTGGTGTTTAAAGAGAGATGAATTTTATATTACTCATTACATGTGTAAATAATTTGTTGGTTACGTTAAGTTGTTTTTACTCTTGATTAAGTAATGCAAGTGTATACTGGTATAATGTTTTGTTTTTTTCTTTCGAACAACAAGAAAATGTATTTTTTGAATATCATAACGGTTTATGACAGCATTCATGCATTCCTATAAATTTTAAAAGTTTTATTAATTTTCACCTATTTTAAAACATGTGAAAATGGCTATCAGCATATTTCTAGCGTAATATTATTTTAAAGTGTACACAGCAATTGCTTGTCTAGTTTTTTCGTTACGTGAGTTGATAAAATTGTGTGGTGAAAATAATAGTTTGATGTGAATTCTAAACCACCTAATTATAAACGTAATGTATTAATTCCATTTGTGATTTGCTAATAATAGTACAGACTGTCGTTGTGGATGTTGGCCGAAGTTCAACAATAAAGTATTCACATTGAGCTGAAATCGACTCATTAATGTTAGTACATATAACGTATATGTCAAATTACTTGTACAGTTTCACATCTAATTGATCGAATAACTGAATATACGTTGCAACTAACAATGATCTGAATCATTCACTTTGTGTTACACTATACTAATACTAATTAAAACTGACTAACTGCTTATAATTTTAACTCATGTGCCACACTTGAAATTAGTTAAATTTACTTGGTCTTAACGTCATGCACCCTGTTCTAATGTACAAATTAAAATATCAAAAATATAACTTAAAACAGCATGACATTGGTGTTTGTTTTATTTCTCTGTACAGCGGCTTGGCATCGTCTAATTGTTAAGGCACTCGACTCAAAATCTGAGTCATGAGTTTAATTTCCAGTCATCAAACATGTACACCTTTTCAGGTGTGAAGGAGTTATAAAGTTTCAATCAATACCATTATTCGTTGGTAAAAGAGTATCCCAAAAGTTGTGGTGGGTGGTGCTGACTAGTTGCACTTCGTCTGATCTATCAGTATTAAATTAGGAGTAGCTAGTGCATTTAACCCTTGTGTAGTTTTGTGTGAAATTCATAGCAAACAAAGCAGTGTTTGTAAAGCAAAACATTTAATCAAAATTGATTTTTCACTATTTTGAATATGTCCAGATCATTTGTTAAATCACTGTTATGTGTTTCTTTTTCTCATATTTCTAACCTTAATTAAATTGAACATAATACCGCTAATTTATAAAACACAAAAAGAGGTTACTGATACTGATGTTAGTACTATGAATATGCTAACAGGATTGGTTTAAATACCACGTCTCAATCTGCATGTTTAACACCAGCAATGTAACAGTGTAAACTTGTGAGTGTATATTTTTATTTCAGGTTGGTGTAAAGTGTACGTAAGATATGTTGTTATGATATTACTTATTGTTTTGTTGTGAATTTTATTTTATAAATGATTTCTATCCCTGTATGCCTTTTCTAGATTAATCTACTTTTAAGTTTCTACTTAGTGCAACTGAAGTTGTATGGTTAATGTATAATTACTATTTTTTTAGTGTGTGTGTTTGTGCATGAAATTTAATAGTATATTTCTTTGTTGGGCTTTTCAGAAAAAGAAACAACAGCCAATCCAATGGAACTATTTCAGAACATCCTACTACATATCGTCAAATCAGTTCCAGTCAAATATTTGACTTCAAGAACATTTTGCTTCGAGACCTTGCCCTCAGCAGGAGTGTGGGTGATCTCCTAGCTGTCAAAATGGCTGAAGTCAGCAATTCATACAACACTGTATCAGAAATTTGGCCAAATAAAAAAGATGACTATGAACTTGGAGAAATTATTGGTCAGTGTTAACAAATACTTCACTGAAGAACAGTTTTATTTTCCAATTTAATGATATACTTCTCATGTTCTTTCTTCTGTGAATCTCTAGTTTTTGACAGTGAAAAAATTTTAAGTATATCATTCAGTTTAATTTTTATTTACATATATGTTCTAATGTGATAATTGTTTCCTGAATTTAACACTATAATTATAATGTGGAGTAATGTTTTGTCAGAATTTTTCAAGGCAAACTAATTTGCATGTAGATACATGTAAGCAAAATAGTTTACACCCATGTTATGTTATAAAACCAAGTCATGTAAATTTGAAATTTCTTGGGTTAATGTACAACTAATTTGATAAGTATAGTTTCTACTGTAAAGACATTTTGAATAACCATCATTTCACTTTGTTTTCAGGGAAGTCCTGAGAATGTTGGTAGGGTTTGATTCTAGATCTTCTTGATAGAATGTTTGGTGCATAAATCATAATATGATCACTGTATCAGTACACATCAAACTACCTAAAGATCCAATGTAGAAGATATTTAGATCTTCATGGTAGAATGTTTGGTGTATCAATCACAATGTGATCATTACACATCAAACTGCCTAACAATCCAATGTAAAAGATATTATTTTTAACATCCTTTATGGTTGTGAATTCTAATTACATTGGAGAAACCAATAGATTAACAAGAAATGATAGTTCAGGAGTATAATAGACAATACAAATCTTAAAAATTTAAATATGTCTGCCACACTTTATTATGCTAAAGAATAAGAAGACACAGTGAAATAAAATATACTAAAATTATAGGATGTGAATCAAACACAAGGATAAAACAGGTAAACGGAGTCATCCAAATCTACCAAACTGATAACACACTTAGTCAATCTACCATAGAGTTAAGCCAAACATGGAGTATCTTTTTTAAAAACAATCTAGTAGTTAGTTCATGAAAGTTCAAGACTTTCCATCAAGAAAACTCAAGATAGAATCTTGGTCAGTACTTGTACAGAAATATCCTTTCTTGGGATTTCCTTGCACAAAGATAGCAGCAGATTATCAGTTCAAATTTATGGTAAAAACTAATAAATAATTAGTATTTTAATTTTTACAAAACTTGTATATTAATTAATAATTAGGTTAATTTGATCATCTCAGCTGCAATTCATGATCATATTTTGCCATAAGAACTCATATCCTCGAATCCAATGTTTTGCACAGATGACAACACAACAATTTTCATATTAGTTTGTACAGAAATAAGTGTTGGAATTCTCAAGATGACATAAGCTGAATATTGAGTAACTTATTGCTGATTTGTTGATTTAATCTAACATTTGTTGCTTACAAGATGTCTTAATTGTTTGCTGTTTCAATTGTACTCAGAGTAAGTTTTGTAACCCTCAAGGCAGCGTGGACAAGAAAGACTTTCTTCCATGTCTTCAAACTTGGACAAAAAGCTACTGAAACTATGTGGAACATCAACCAGGTATATGGCCATAAATCTGTTACTGAACGTAAAGTTCAGTGTTGGTTCTAAATATTTTGACATGGAGATGAAATTCTTAAAGACCATGAAGATCATGGAAGGAAGCCATTCTTAGATGAAACCACATTAAGGGAAGTAGTTAAGACAGACCCTTGCACAACAGTTTGTGAGCTTGCAGAAAAGCTCACCACAAACAAATTAAGTATTGCCAACCACCTGAGTGAGATAGGAAAGACAAAAAAGTGGGTCCCACATGAGCTGACTGAAGATCAACAAAATCAGCATTATGATACCTGTCAAGAATGACGCTCCAAAAATTGAATTAATTAGAAATTGAGGTTCTGTTTCATCCACCTTATTCCCCAGACTTTTCCCCTACCGATATTCATCTTTTCAAGTATTTTGATAAATTTTTGAATAATGGATGCTTTCAAAACTAAACAGCTGTAGAAGAAGCTTTCGGGGAATTCATTGACCATAGAAACTCTGATTTATAAATCAGGGGCATAAACAGCATCATTACATGTTGGCAAAAGTGTGTTGAAGCAAATGGTGCTTATTTTGATTAAAGTATGTTTTACAACACTGGTTTATACTTTTACAAACTTTGCAATTCGAAAACAACATTTATTTTTGGACAACTTAATATTTTAAGCTACTGCTGAGCAACTGCTGTTTACTTTATTAGGAGCAGGCACTGCTTCTCCTTATACTGGGTGGATTATCATGATGAGGTGAAGTTACTCGGCTAGTGAGGTATTGGTTTCACAGCAGTAGCCTGAATCAACAGTCTTGGTTTTAACTTTATTTCAAGGGAGAGTTATCAACTATCTATGTGGGTATGATTGTGAGTCAGCTGGAGGATGGTTAGTGTATTTTATTTTGACATTTTGAAGATGAATGATCTGTTATGCGTTGGTGGTTTCAGAATGAACCTTTTTTTTAAGTGGGAGGGTGTACTTGCTTGAGTGAAAGTCTTGGTTATTAGACTGTCAGTCTCAAAGCAACAGTATAAGGTAGGAGAATGGTTCTGATTACAGAGTCCAGATAAGGAAAGTTTTCTAACAAATTAATTTGTTATAGTGTTTAATGTTATTGTTTGGGTTTCCATAAGATAATAGAAGTATAACAAATACTGTGCAGGTTGGCAGGAGAGGGTGAAACAGTTTGTGCTCTTCAAGTTACAGTGTGTTAATCATAGATTACATGAAAACTTTCAGGATCTGGTATGCTTAATAGTATAAGTGATTAAAATATTTGCTTATTTAGCTGAATCACACGTTTAAACTATGTTGACCTGGAATACCTTTCGTGAATGACACGATGAGTCTTGGGATGTTTAAGAATAGAATTAGAGTTTTAGATGAAACGTATTTGATTATGTAAAGAGACATGAGAAAAAATAATGTATAAAGAATAGAATAAGAACATAAAATATTATATTTCTATCATAAAATTTTATGAATCAATTACATTTATATTGCTACATATATATATCATTAGCTGAAAGCAGGAATAGGTACTGGAGTGTTACTTGTTTCAAGATTGAATGAAAGATTAAGATAGAGAGAACTCTAGTACTTTACAACATATACAGTGCTGTTATTTTAAGCAACTTTGTTCTTGAGACATTCTTGAATCATGAAATAAATTATTTTGCCAGCAATTGCCTTGACATCAGAGCAGATATAATACTGTATGAATCAAAGCACACTAAATTGAAATATTAGATCTTCATAAAAAAAAATATAAAAAGCATGACAAGCATTGATATTAAATATGAAAAATACATACAGGTATCTTAACTTATAACTCAAGGAATGTAAGGATGGTAAGTACATAAACATATAGAAAGAAGGGAAGAGAATGTTAGTATCGTTTGGTGCTGCTTTTGCTGTTTTTTTAAAAATAGCTTTTGTAACTGTGTAATTAATTTAAAGCTTTTATTTTATACAAAGCAAATATACTTGTTAGTACTAATTAATATACAAACATATATACACTTTTTTTGTTAGTGTTGAGACTTGATAATATATGAATGAGCACATTGTTAACTGCTATAAAATACACTACTCTGTATTAAATTTTATAATGAGTGTTGGTTTGTGCAGGAGGAAAAGTTATTTGCTATTAATTCATACAAATTACTTAATGAAGCAGTCTTTGTGCTTATAAATGACATTACTTGATTACTTATATATTATTATATTCACAATGTTATCTTATTTATAGGAGTTGGAGCAACAGCGTTTGTTCACAGTGCAGTTTGTAAGCCAAGGAATGAAAAGTGTGCCATTAAGAGAATAAACTTGGAAAAGTGGAACACAAGCATGGAGGAACTTCTTGTAAGTTTATTTATATCTTTATCTGTTTATACACACACAAATGTGTGTGTGTGTGTCAACCTCTGAAGCTACTTTAACAAATAGTACCCACTGGTTTGCAAACATGATCAAATTTTTTTTTAAATCAATTATGTATAAGTTTACAGAAATTCTGATTTGAAGGACTATAAGTAAGGCTTGGTGTTACACACTTAAATGTTAATAACAAAACTTTATTTACAACATCTCTAAAATTTTCTGTAAAGCTCATGTGTGATTTCCTTTAACTACATGTTATATATAACCAATTTGAAGCTACTATTTTTATTGTACTTGAGAAAAATAGAACACACCAAAATGTTGAAATACATTTTGATAGTCTAAAAATAATATATTGATTCATACTAGAAGCTGTATATTAATTTTCAACTGGTTTTAAATTCTTATATTAAACCTACTAAGTCTATGATGGCACACAATGCTTTAGTAGAAAAAACATTATAATCTAGTAGCCAAACTACTGTATATAATCAGAAAATCTTCTTTAATTCTAAGCTGTTATGAAAAATAAATTTTTGTATAAAAATTACTAATTTGTACAGTACATGCAACTTAATTTAAAAAAACAAAGTTATGGAATTGTTTATCACACAGGATTTTACCAAATAAAACATTTGATAACTAACTGTTCAAAGGTGATACTTTACTTTTTAAAGTAATTTCAAGACATTGAAATGTCAAGGACCTTTTGAACATACAAAGAGTAACTTTATTAGTTCCTTTAACCTTATTACTTTATAGCTGACATAGTTTGATAAAATAATAATTATAGAATTCTTCATATGACTCCTTCTGTTATGTAAATAGCTCTGTCTTAATATAGTCAGTATATACATAAACTTTATCTACACAAAAACTATATTTAATTATGAACAGTTACAACAAATCTCAAATCTTTTCTATTTCATTGTTCTTTATTTTACTGATTTCATTCATTTCTGTTGCTAATATACATTCTATATGTAATTTTTAGCTGTTAAAATTTATATTGTGAAAAGGAATAAATGTTATTATTTGTGATGTAAACTAACATACATTGTGCTAATTTAAACAAATAAGTAGAAAAATTTGTATATTTTACAAAATATATAATGCATGCTTATTGCATTTTTATGAATAAATGTTAAATGTTTTATTTAATTATGTATTCCAGGACATAATTTATTAAATGGAGTTATTACCGTTATAATCAAATGAAGAATGACGATTATTTTGTTTGTTTGTATTAACTTTCTTTTAATTTAAAAACAGAGGAGCTACAAATATATGTATTCAATTTATTAGAGATTTTGAACTGTCACTTATGAAATTGCACTAGTTGTTGAGTTTTTTTTTATTTGTTTTTAACATTGTGCCATTTTCCCTAGTTTGCACAGTTACTGGTGCCACTATTAGTGTATATGTGCCTAATGGGTGACTGGATATATTGCATGTAAATAATCCATTCTCAGTAGTAGTCTACAGTGTGTCAGTTTTTTTTTTTGTGTATCACATGCATATAAGAAAATATTTTTTTTTAGACAAAAGTAGTGTTTTGGTAAATGTTGGTGGTCTTGTAGATAAATAAGGGAGGAAGAATTTAGGTAGTACTTGGAGCTAATTAGGCGATTGGATATTTACAGTTTAAATATGTTTAGTGGATACAGAACACTTCAAGAAAGATTTCTTTTTCCTCAATTTTATGGAGATAGAAATGTTTATGAATTCAGGATAGAGAACAGCACAATCTAAGTAACATCATAACAAAATTATCATAATTATCACCATAATGTATAATTTATTAGAACATCATGAAAATACCCCAGTGGGGTACCTAAAGTATTGTAAATTGAACCATTTATGCATGCACTCTCAAAAGAGATCTGTTTATATTTTTATTACCATTTTTTAACTGTTTGAACCAATAATATTTTGCTTGGTCTGCTGAAAGTGTTTTCTTGATGTTCCAAGAATTATGGTCATAATTTATGGAATTTCTAGACTATTTATAAAATGTAAATATTAACATGGTTCAGATAAGTTTACAGCCAAAGAGATGTTAATATTAACTATATAAATGGTTCAGTTTACAATACTTTAGATACTCCAGTGGCTCAGCTGTATGTCTGAAATCTTATAACATTAAAAGTTAGGCTGCAGTATTAATAGTGGGTACAGCAGAGCCCATTATGTAGCTTTGTATTTGACACCAAACAGTTATTCTGGGCTTATCAAATTCAGTTCAAAAATATTCAATGTGAAGGCAGCACTTAATATTAACAAAATATTAACATAGTTCAGAACAGTGAGATTATTATTATACTTCCTTCTTTTAATATTGGTTAATCTACATATCAGATATGAATGTTTAATTATTGCATTTATTTTGTGCCTAGAAAGAAATCCAGGCCATGAGTGCGTGCCATCACGAAAATGTTGTGAGATATTATACATCTTTCGTTGTGAAGGAAGAACTATGGTTAGTGATTAAACTTCTTGGAGGAGGTAATTATATTGTATTCATTTTGGTGTATATCTTCTAGAAGTTAGCATTGCCAAAAATTTCATATTGCAATAGATTGTGATATTTGTAAGTTTATTGTAATATAAAAGTTGCACTGGAAGATACACAGTTTTCAAATGTTCTCACAGGTATTTCAAGTTTTAAAAGAAACCAGAAATTTTCTCAATTGCACAATAATTATATTTTTATTTAAATAAAACAGCAGTTATAGACAAATGTAAGCCATATATATAGCAAGTGTTTTAGTACTTTTTAGTTCTGATCCAACTAATTGTAATTTTAATAATTATGTCTGTGTCTCAGATCTTTAAAACACTGAAAAACTAGCACTTGTTTGTGTCATTAACCAGTTTTGTGGATAAGTAAGCTATATTATGATATTATTTCACTGCTCAATACACTGTTTAATTCAAATGTGGCTATGTGCATGTGTTTGTTATTGGTGTTACGATCTCTTGGAAACAGCTAATGGCTCCCACTGTTATTTATTGCTTTGTTAATATAAGTGTTTCTGCTACAATGGGTACAAAATCCTGCAATAGAACTACAGAAAAAAATGTGGGGAAAAAAAAGCTTGGAAGTTGAAATTGTGGAGAAAAGCAACTCAGAAATTTTTGATGGACATGAACACTGTGGAAAAAATCATGGTAGAAATAATTTTATTTCACATTTTTAAAATTTTAATTTCACCATATGTTGATGATTCTGTACACATTTGAAAATGAAGTATACTTTTAGTGTAAAGAAACTTAGACATAAATTATGAAATTTTTATCAAAAATAACTTTTTAATATTCAGTTAGGAGATTCTATAAGTTATGCAAATGAAATATGGAAATTGAGAGTTGAATAAAGTATTTTTACTCTTAGCATGAAAACAAAAAATCACTTTTCACTCAGTAAAGGATTCAAAATGCACAATGAAACCTTTAGTTAAATATTTATTTTAAAAAATGTACAGCAAAATTTTAATGCTTTTTAAAGTTTGTCATATTTTGTAAAGATACACTTAGTAAAGAAGTTAAAGAATATGTAGTTTCATAGTTTGAGGTTTGGTCAAGGTAACTGATGCCACTTTAATAAAAAAAAATTGGTAAACTTTCTTCTACACAATAATTACAGGAGTTACATTCTTCTCAAAGTCATTAAAATTAAGTGTCTGGAGGTTGTTTCTTTCAGCATAACATTGAGCTGAAGTTAAAAATCAGTTCTGAGAAAATGTACTAAAATAATGCTAAGTTTTAAACAGAGGACCCAAAGAGAAATTCAGAGATGTGAAGTTAGGGCTCATAAATTAGTTCTCTATTTAGGGCATACAAATCACAGATTTCTAATTAATTTTATTTCAAAGTGTTGCAGGACTTACACATTTATATAATTGCATTTCTAGAGCTATTTTTATTTGATCATACTAGTAGTTTTTATAAACTACTTTTTTTTACAGGACTATGTTTTTTTTCTATATGGTGTTGAAGAACTCAGTCTGATTGGTGTTTTTGAGATATTAGTATTGGTGAAGTGTAGGCTAGTGGTTAGAGTGTCAGAGTGTGATCTGACGTTCTGTGGTTCATGTCTCTTTGGTACAATAATTAATGATTTAATTCCAAATTTTTTGAACAGTCTTATCTTGATACTTTTTTATTATTTCATATTTTTTATTCTTTTAAAATGTGAGACAATTTTATGGTGTTTCCAATACCTTGAAGAAAATCTGATAAAGTAATTTCAACTGTACCTTTTGAATTATTTTAATTTTCAGTTAATATGATTCAAAACATAAGATTATTCTATTGTAACTTTCCATATGAAATGAAAAAGTGACATACACTATTTTTATTATATAATTAATTTCAAGCTGATTAAGCTAATGAGGATTCATATGGCTACTCGTATATTCATTACAGATATTTTTCTTATTTTACTAATAGTTTAATTTTTAAAATTTTGTCTATCACCAAATCCAGTTTTGTTTTTACATTTCTATATTTTCTATAATGTTAGTGATTAAAGAAGGTGTTTTTATATCATAGGTTGGTTTTAGAAAATTTTAAAATTAGCACTCATGAAAAGTAATGACCGTCCAATGATACATGCTTAGTTTTCCTCTTAATGATGATTCAGAATGGCCAAGTGGTTAACACATTCGACTCATAATCCAAGGGTTGTGGGTTCAACTTGCCAATACATCAACATGCTAAGCCTTTCCTTTGTGGGAGCATTATAATGCCATGGCCAATCCCACTATTTGTTGGTAGAAGAATAGCTCATGAGTCGGCAGTGTGTGGTGATGACTATCTGCCTTCCCTCTAGTCTTACACTGCTAAATTATGGACAGCTAGTGCAGATAGCCCTTGTGTAGCTTTGTGCGAAATTCAAAACAAATCAAACCTTTTAATGTTACCATATGGCATTTAATTGCAATTATTAAAGTTTATTTTGATTCTCTTGTTAATCATATTTTCTAGAAATGTTTATAAATTGTATAACAACTTAAGTTACTGTATTTGGTATTGATATTTTGCAGACAATAAAGCTGATATACCTGATGTAAAAATTATTATTGTAAAAAGCTAAATAGGCAGGACTAAACTATTTTATTTTAAATAAAGTGACATTTTCAAATCAAAAATAACTTTGTTAATTTTATTTTGCCATGTATGACCTAATTGTAAGTAAGTATTGACTCTGAATTTCAGGTTTCATTTTTTTTATGCATTTATTGCTACAGAAAATGTGGTATATCAGTGATGGACAAATCCCACTCTTCAATCAGACACAAGTAACCCAAGAGTTGGTGGTTGATGTTGTTGACTAACTGCTAGTTTGTGATTAGAGACAGTTGTGTGTAGCTTTACAACAAATTATAACTTAAAATTAGCTTACAGATGTAAAAATAAATTGTAGTTCTTATGAATTTTATTAAAAGATAAAACGTTTTTTGTATTTAAAGGATCACTTTTAGATATCATACGTCACAAGGCGAGACGAGAAGATTGTAGTCGTGGAGTTTTTGATGAAGCTACCATAGCAACAGTACTGAAAGAAGTTGCCAAGGGATTAGAATATTTCCACAACAATGGACAGATTCACAGGTGTGATACGTAGTAAAGTTTCTCCACTGTGACTGAAATAACAAGCTCTCTTTATAAATTTTAATAATCTACAACATTAACTATCATATAATTTTAAGAAACAAACACATTTATTTGCAGAGATTGTTACTGATATGAGAATTTTGTATATTTAAAACACTGCACAATTTTGCTGTCAGGTAATCGTTACTAGACTTTTCATTGCACAAAATCATAAATATTTGTTGTCATTTTAGAGAGTCCTCTAGTGGCTATATGGTAAATCTGAAAGTTTATAACATTAAAAATCACAAATAGTCCATTGTGTAACTCTGTGCTTAACAACAATTGAACAAAACAAACCTTTATGTAACCAAATAACTTATATTTTCAATCTCTTGTAAAGAGTAATGGGTTCTGATATTGACTTATTATGAGAGGTTTTGCTATTTCTATATATCAAGAAAAAATTTGTTGATGCTGAGAGTATTGTTAAGAAAATCATTCTTTGCAGATAATAAGAAATATAGTATTCTATTAGAATGTGTCTTTATTCTAACTTGAGTAATCAATATGTAAGTGTATTTTTAATGATAGGTATATCTGAAGAATAAGCAACTGTTTTGAACTGACCTTTACATAAAGTACTTCACTTCCATTTGTTTGAACATCCTTTCCTTCATTAACTCAGAATGGACATTGTAACTTCATCTGATACATATTGTAATTTAATTAATAAATTTTAGTTAGCTTTTACTGATTATAACAAAAACATCTTAACCTCTTAGTTTGGGGCTGTTGGTGCATTGAAAGGATGATAATCAAATTCCATTATTTAGAGTAACCCAACAATTGGCAGTAGGTGGTGTTGACTAGGTATCTTCTCTCTAGTGTATTATTTCAAAATTACTGTTAACCGATACAGATATTTTTTACATGAAACTAAACAAGTAAACAGATATAAAATTTTTATTTTTGGAGTGTACTTATTATCTTTTTTTTTTCCCATTGTTACCTTTAAACTGTCACAAATTAAACAGTATATAAATGAAATATTGCAAACTGTTTGAGAGAATTAAAAAAAATCTGTCTCTATAAGTTATGTTTTTGTTAACTTTAAAGAAGTTTAAGAAGTTTTGTTTATAATTCATTTAATGGTTTTGCATACCATCAGTAAATGTTTCTGATGATTTGTTTTTATTTTATGGGATTGGTATACTTTTTATGTTTTTAGAGATATAAAAGCTGGTAATATTTTGCTTGGAGAGGATGGAACAGTACAAATTGCAGGTAATGTATATGCCTACATATATGTGTACTGCTGTACATTCACACTTAAATGAATTTTTTTGATTTTTGTCTGGCAAAGACTATAAAATGTAACAGAAAAATATTTTTGTTTAACAAAGTATTATTTAAATAACTGATTAATGTAAGTATTGCATCGTTAAAGATGTTGAGGAGAAATAGTGTTATAAGTTATTTATTTTACATAATTACATAATATATATTCTTATAAATGAATTATGTCAACAGGAGTGGTGAGCAAATTATGGGAATAGTTTGTAATTCATTAATTCAGCTAGAACTATTTTGTTTCACTGACACCTTTTAAGAAAAATCTATGAGAAATGTGTTTTATGCATTATGTATGATATTAAATGCTTAAAGAGTTATATAGGGATGTTACATAAATATTTGCTATGATTAATAAAAATTAAATTTTATGTTAATATATAATTAGTATTATATTTATTTTAATATAATTTTCAGCTATTTTCTTTCCTGAGTATCTTGTCATCGTTTATTTTGAACTGAAAATGACATTGTTTTGTATAAAACTGCAATGTTGTAAGAATTATTTCTGGTTAATGTACTAAAGATAAACTATTTATATTTTTTCGAGATATGGTTTTGTTAGATTTTATAAGCTAGAAATTTAATTTATTACAGATTAAAGTATTGTTTATTATAGTGACTAAGTAGCCAGTAACACTGACTGTATGAAGATTGTCAGCACTTTGCTTTTAAAATGAAGTCCTTTTACATATGTGAACACTAACAGGCTTTAAATAATCTGTTAGTAAGTGCAAAATTTAATTATTTTTGTCAGTTAGTAATTTGAAAAAGGACTGTGACTTTTTAACCTTATACTTTGAGTTCAGTAGAACATATTTTATTTTAGAATAATGATTAGCAAAGTTTGTAGGTAATATTATTTTTTTTCTTCACAGATTTTGGAGTTAGTTCATGGCTTGCTACTGGAGGAGATTTATCAAGGCAAAAAGCTCGCCATACCTTTGTTGGAACTCCATGCTGGATGGCCCCTGAAGTCATGGAACAGGTATTATTTTGAAAAAAAGATCATGTAGCTGGCTTTTTTTCTGTACTGATCAAATGTTCTTTTTTCACATTTTACACTGATAGATTATAAAAATGTAGCAGAACTTATTCCATAGATATCAGAAAACTGCATATAATTTTTTATCAGAAATACAGTTTAATTAGTGATAAACATCGTTTTAAGAGGGGATTTATTTATGCATGATTGTAATATATGATAATTATCAAATAATAAAAGATAATTCATTTTAAAGTCAACTTTTTATAAGATCAGCAAAACATTGAAGCTATAAAAGTATACAATATTTAGAACAACTTTACAGAAATGTTTTAATATGACTAAAGGAAAGATAGTTATTATTTAATTATTGGCTGCTTTAAAAGTGTTAGTTAAATGTTATTCATGTGTTTAACCATATTTATTCTGTTCAGGTAACTGGATATGATTTCAAAGCGGATATCTGGAGTTTTGGAATAACTGCAATTGAATTAGTGACAGGAACAGCTCCTTACCATAAATTTCCTGCTATGAAGGTAAACCAACATTAACAACACTGATTATTATTTACTAACTTAAAAAAAACCTTATTGTGTTCATGGAGTTTTGAATTTTGTTTTTTTAGAAAGTGGTTTTACGATCAAGTGAATTAACGTTTCAAAAGTAATTATTTTTTCATGCAAGTGATGACAGTTTTACATTAAGAAGAGTGTATTCAAAATATCAGAAATTTTTATGTTTGTTTTTGAATTTTGAGCAAAATTGGCTATCTGCACCAGTTATCCCTAATTTAGCAGTTTAAGACAAGAGAGAAGGCAGTTAGTCATCATCACCCACTGCCAACTTTTGGGCCACTCTTTTACCAATGAATAGTGGGATTGACCATCACATTATAATGCTACCAAGACTGAAAAGGTGAGCATGTTTGGTGCAAAGGGGATTCAAACCCAAGACCCTCAGGTTATGAGTTGAATGCTTTAACCGACCATGCTGGGCCACTTGTTATGTGTAGACAGTGTCATTATTTACTGGATGGTTTTCAGAATAAAAATACTTATGAAGATAAGTTATTTACAAATAAAAAATTAGTGAAAATATTTTTCAAATAAATTCTTTAATCTTTGGGTAGTTCAGTGTTCAGCTCACTGGATTTGTTAGTAAGATGTTCTAGACTCAATATTTAGTATTTTAAAATAATATAATTAAATTGTTAAAACTTGCATATTTAACAGAAAAACCTTTTGAAGTTTACAACTTTCAAGAAATACAATACCATAGTTGCCTGAGTATAATGCAATATAAGGTTAAGTTGACGAAATATATATATTTTTTACACCTTAGTCGTACAAAATGTATTAAATAGTTTCTAAATACAGTAAACAACTATCAATCTATTAAACATTTTTGGCAATCTTTCATTAACATTTTTTTGTATATCAATTTTACAATGGTTGCTGAAAAATGTATATGTGGTAATGCATTAAGCTAATTATTAATCTTCACATAAATCTTTGTCACACTAGAATTGTCTCTGCCATCAGATAAGCTTCTTTGAACACTTGCTTCATCCTCTTCTGATTCCTACAGCATGCCATCATTCATCATTAGACTGGATAAGCAACATTTTTTAAAATGTTTTAAGGATGATTTAATGATTTTCAGTGGTAAATTTTAGTAAAATACCCAACAAAACTGAACATGCATGATTTTGATGGGCAGTTAGTTTTTCGGGAGGTAATTGGAAGAAAAGTATACATTATATTTGTACTAAAATATTAATTCATTTCTATACAATATTTATTAATAGTTTAGTTCAGCTATTGAAATTGTTTACACAAACGTTAATAATCACTAGAAGCCTTATAATCTGTAAACTTATGAAATGCATGAGTGCCAACTTGTTATAAAGATTGTTGTGGATAACAAAGAAACCTACTCTCACAATATAGTAAGACATCTATCAACCAAATTTGTATTACACAAGGACTAAAGGAATACAACAAATACATATCATACAGTGCATTTTATAACAAGAAGAAACTGTATAAAACAAAAATACAATTAAATATGAAGTGGTTTTAAGTTTTCCGTGAGTATATAATTTGCTGTTGTATGACTTGCACATGTGGTTACAAAGAAATTGTAAAGATGTGATTATAAGCTATGCTGAGTCTTGAAAAAATGTTTGGTGAAAATATAATTAAAAAAATCAACACATAAGATTTTATCTCGCTCTATCTTCAGGTATTAATGCTAACCCTGCAGAATGAACCTCCAACTCTTGAAACAGGAGCAAAATCTAAAGATCAGTATAAGCGATATGGGAAGTCTATTAGAAAAATGATAAGTGAATGTTTACAGAAAGATCCATCAAAAAGGTAACCTGAACACTTCTAAAAACATGAAGAATTCATGTTTCATGGTTTTATATATTTTAAGAAAGTGAGGGTAATATTAATCTGTTTTATCACAAACCATGTTTAATATACCAATATCTGTTTCAGCAAAGAAGACACTAGATTGTTGAACTGAGTAATAAATTTGATTAATCAATATAATTGATTAAATGTGAGAATCATTTAGTGTCACATAAACAACTGATTAATTGAAGTTGTAATTCAATTGATTAATGCCATAAAAATAATCATCTAATAGAAAATTAATGCATACAAAAATGAGAAAATGTTTCAAAAGCTGGGTGTATGGTCAGTGCTATAGCTAACTATAAGGTCCCTGACATACAAAACTAAGTTAAAATTTGAAATTGAATGTATTTGATTTTATACTCATATGGAAAAGCTTTACAACTTGTAAATGTGACCTTTAGTGATGGCAGTGTTTAGACCTTTGACAGATTTTCACTCAAGTTACAACCGTGTGTTTGTGTGTGTAGTTAAAAAACTTTCAAATAAACTTGTACATTGAGAAGCATTAAGATAAATATTAGGATTTGATGGGTATAAATCAGTAAAAATTGTGGTTTTATTGAAGCTACATTTCTATACATTTTCTGTTAGATACAACATAGGTAAACATGAGTTTTAGTGTGATATCTTAAAGTTAGTTAAACTATAGGCTTAAAAATTATATAGTGTTGGCTGTATTTGTAAAGTCAAGGATATTGTGCAGAAAACATTTCACTAAGACACACAGAAACACATTTTTACATTTGGTTCAGTACTAAAGTAGACTGTTAATATCAGATTTTACTACATGCAGTAATGCTGTTGTCAACATAAAAGTAAAAACCCAAAACCTTTTATTGTAATAAAATGTATTATTTTTTCCATTACCATTGTAAAACAGACGTAGTGCCAA
This sequence comes from Carcinoscorpius rotundicauda, assembly GCA_011833715.1. Lineage (NCBI taxonomy): Eukaryota > Metazoa > Arthropoda > Merostomata > Xiphosura > Limulidae > Carcinoscorpius > Carcinoscorpius rotundicauda. The sequence continues at coordinate 36,964,627 of CM022395.1, read as the reverse complement.
GTTGCATGATTTTGTGTTATATGTAAAAAAAATTAAGAGTAATACTTGAAACTTAAAATAATTCAACATTTTAGTCTAAATATGAAAATTACAAATTCCTTATGTTCTAAAAATTTAAAATAAAAATGTATTTTTGACCTATTACTGTATGCGAGACAATGTTTTGAAAATTCTTAATTATATAACTTTATTAAAGGCACCATCAGTGTAGAATGTAGCAAGAAATTAACTATTCTTTTTACAGTTTTATTGCAACAGTTTTGTATTTTTATTATAACAAGCTTGAACTTATTTCATTATTTTTTTGAGAAATGTTTTGGTGTAGAAGGTGTTGGAGTAACATATACTCTATTATTGCTAATTCCTTAAACCTGAGTGGATGCTGCCAGTGTTTGGTCAAAAGTTCTGGTTTACCCATTGAATGGTGACAATGCCCAAAAACATTTATGTCTTTTTGGTTGAAAATTAACCTGAACATTCTTATTATCCTTCTTGTACAAATGAACCAGAAGTTTCTTGAAACATTTGTTCTACAATCTAAAACAAACTTTAGATCAAAGGTAGAATGCATAAAAATATAGTGTTTAAAGAGTTAAATCACCACACTTTGAGTAATATATCTTTGTACATGTTTTTGTGTTCCAGTTTAAAAATTATTATTGTGAGGGCTTAACAGCTCTTGTGAGATCTAACATTAAATGAAAATCAGAGCTCAAAAAACATGTCACTTTTTTGTCATCAGAATAATAACATGTTGAGCTGATTAGTAACCTATGTTCATTAAACCAACCAACTAATGATATAAAAAATAAACAACACATTGAAAGAGAAGAAAGGATGACTTTTAAAACAAAATCAATTTAATTAACAAAAAGAATAAATTTCCACCCTGTTTTCATTGAAAATTAAAATAATTAGTTAACTTTAGTATTTTGTTTTCATCATATAGTTTAATTTTCCTGGAAGATTTTAAGGGTTGCATAACACGTTTTTGTTTCTTTATTGTTGATTTACTTCTTTTCAGACCAACTGCAACAGAACTTCTGAAACATTCTTTCTTCAAAAAAGCCAAGGTAAATGTTTTTTTATAATTTTTTTAATGTCAAAGATTATATTTTACAACCAGAGACTTGTTTATTTGGCCTTTAAGAAGCTTTTGGGAGTTTGTTAATACAATAAAAACTTCATTACTCTGAATGCATTTTTAATGAAGTAGTTTCTTTGGATTATTGAGATATTTAGATAGTCAGATTGGTCATTTTGTGCACAAATAATGCAATTAATTGATAGATGTAAGGGTGAAAATTAGTAATAGCAGGTTGTAATTGGAAAACAAATTTATCAGTCTAATACTTTATGTCATCAAAAACGATACAAGTTGCATAATTAAAGTCACATATCATTATTTTCATATAGTATTAAGACTTGCCTTTGGATTATTATTATTATTTTTTGTTGTATAATCACACATCAGACTTTTAATTATATTTCTTTGCATCTATGTTTTTAGCACTGTGACTTGACTGTGACATAAATCACTCTTATGATCTCGTGATATCTGTTATAGTTTATGCAAACATCCTTACTGTCAAATTCTTTCTTAGAAAAATTTACATAAATTAGCACTTAGTATGAGTGTAGGTGTTTTGTGATTAGTATTTATCATCTTCCAATGATGGAACTGCAAAATATGGGCTCTTTTGCATAGAAGGTAATTGGGCACCCTACATGTTATCCACATAATTGTAGTTGTAATTCTGACTGATTTTATCCCTCTTCTGCTTTGGTCTCCCTGTAATTGCATGGGCTGTGATGGTTATGTGTATGCCACTGTTGTCATCTTTCCTGTTATAATTGGTCCCTAATTTGACTCTCATGCAGATGTATGCACTATTGATTGAGTTCTTTTTTGTGGAGTGTAGTTAATATGAAAAAAACATCCAGATTTTCATTATAGTTTCATTATAGATCATTGTATCCCTGCACAGATGACTTATACATTGATCAACTAAACTATATTAGTATTTCTAAGTCCTGGTGGTAATTGCCAGAATGTTTTCCTTGCATGATAGATTTTATTGTAAGGAAATGTTGTGTACACAGTTTTTGAAGGAGGCTAACAGGCTACTGAAAGATTACCTAGATTAAGTTAACTTGGACAAAGTATATATATATATATATATAAACGTTTTTTTCTTTTGAAACTGAACTTGTCTTTATAACCTTAAAATTTACAATGTTGCATAGTGAAACCATTCCTACTGATTATATATGGAAACAGTTATAAATGTGAGAATGATACACATTAAAAGAGAGATGAAATTTCAGATATTTACTAAAAGGAGGAAATAGACTTTAGGACGAGTTGCATAAATATATTTCTTGAAGTTTGTGATTGAATAATATTTTAGTAACTGTTATTGTTCTGTACACCTTTTATATGCAAACACTAAATTTTACTAAAATATTATTCAATCACAAACTTCAAGAAATATATTTATGCATATATATTTATGTTTGTGATTGAATAATATTTTAGTAACTGTTATTGTTCTGTACACCTTTTATATGCAAACACTAAATTTTACTAATTTTAATGTCGATGAGGCTGTCAATAACCATGAGAATATGGTCAAAGAGAATCTCATGAATTTATTACTAACATTTGACACAAACTAGGGATTCTTAAGTCTTCTGCTCGTTACCTAAAGAAGGGCAGTTTCTAGCCTTATCACTGTTAGAATTTCTTTAAACAAGGTACATAATATTCTGACCAAAAATGTTATACTTGAGCTATTATCTATTATAGGCTTACTAAGCTTTGTGTCATAACTGCACTTGAAAAGTTTTGTTAAACATTTCAAATGTAATAATATCTAATATAAATGTTGTTGAATGAGTTTAAACTGTTACCTTTCAAAAGTTTTACAAAAGATTTTCTGGATCCACCTAAAGTTGTATTTTAATTTTATTGAGATATGATTGTAAAGTTATTAGATTTGTATAAAAACAAAGATAAGCGAGTTGTTAACCTTGTAAAAGAAAGCAAAAACTGTTCAAGGTTTTTAGTATCATGATGAAGGAGTAGCTAACTAATGTGGAATTTCATTATGTTAATATTTAAAAAAAAAGTGTTGGAATTCCACTAGTTATCTTCTTGCTAATGTTTATGCTAAAGAAATGATACAGAATACATGGCATATAATACTTGGACAGTCTTAGGATCACTAGAGTATAATACCTGTGGGAACAAATTCCAAAGTACACATTTTATTAATAGCATATTTAAGAAACTAGTATAACTTATTTAAAAATAATTTTAAACATGCTATTTTAAACTTCAGTTCAAAGGTATTATAGCATTTATTTCAAAATTGCTTCTTATGTTATGTTGTGTAATCTTTGTTCATTTAAGTTAACTTGTAAGAATAATAGTAAACCTAACTATCTGCTGTAATGTGGTGGATACAGAAATGGTACATGTTTAAAGTTAAACATACTACAAAATGGATGTATTGTGTAGTGTTTAAGCTTCTAAATCATTTTATTATTTTGAAGTGGTTTCTATCTTTGCAGGGTTTTTTTTAGATATAAATTGCAGCAGAGTATTTTAATTCAACACTAAGAGCTTATTAATTGCTGAAGCCAAAATAATATCCATGATTTAAAAATAGCAAATGTAGTTCAAAACAAATGTGTGAGTTGTTTACTACTTAGTTATTAAAAATAGTAATTATTTTATGTATTAGGTGCCTCACAATTTCATACTTAATACTTTTAGGACAAAAGCTACCTGGTGGAAACTTTGGTCATGAATGGTCCAAGCCAAGAAGAAAGAGCAGAAAAGGTATTAGAGTGAACAAATACCTAATGAAGTTTGTATAGTGCTGTGTAAAAGTGTTAGGACAGAGTCTAAAATTAGATTTCAGGCTACTTTCAAAGAATAAGGGAAGGTAATCATAGATGAAACATTAACATTGTATTATTTTTCATGTGTAGAACAACAGAAACTCAGTGGAAGTGCTTCCATTCAGCAAACAGTTAATATTTTGTCTATCCACCTTTTTCTTTAATAACTGAAGATATTCTTTAGGCATTGTTGCAGTATATTTAATCAAAGTGTCCTTTATATTTTACTTTCAATATCTCTAATACACTTCCCTTAAGCTTCTTTAAATGTAACCTTTTATTTGTCAAGTTTTCAATCTATCAAATCCCAGATCTGTTCAAGTGGGTTTTTATCAGGGCTCTGTGGGGGCATTGTATCATTTTAATACAGTCATCAGCTTTTTCCGTAATAATTAATTTCCACATAGGTTGGATGGGTGTTTGGGCTTATTTTCTTAATAGCAGAATTCTTTATCAATAATATGCAAACCATTGGGTATACCATGACAGATCAGTCATTATCTGGTGGCATTTGTGCTGATCCATTATTTCATCTATTTTGCAAATATCCTCTTTTCTCAGCATAAAAAAACAACCCAAATCATCACACTGCCTCCCCCATGCTTCATAGTAAATGCTAGGCATTGAGGTAAGTATCTTTCACCGTTCTTCTGCTGGATGTACAACCTATGCTTTGAACCAGATATTTCAAACTTGGACTCATCCATCCATAACATCCTTTTGAAATCATCAGTACTCCAGTTTTTGTAGTTTTTAACAAGTCATAGTCTCTTGAAAATATTTGGAGATCAAAGTAACAGTTTTTTAACTAGTACACACAACATATTCCATTATCATTGGATCTTCTTGATACTGTAGATCTGGAAACTTTTCTGTCATTTAATGCATGGTCATTTAATCTTGTGAGGCAGTCTTTTTTCTGTTTTGAAAGTTGCATAAATGGAGATACTTAATATTTTTTTCATTGAGCTTAAGTGTTCTGCCTCTTTTTTTCGTATTTTCAAATTTATCTATTTTGGTCTTATAATTTAGAGTGTACTTGACTGTGTTTGGGGAGCATTTCAAGTTTGAAGTAATTTTTCAGAGAGTCCATTCAGCATCGTGTAAAACCTTTATGTGAACTCTTGGTTATACTGGCAATTTCCTATGCTTTTTGGGCTGTGGCATGACAAATATAAATATATAATGTTAAACATTGGAAAGAATGATAAAATATCCTCATATCCTAACCCTTTTGCACAGTGCTGTAAGTTAAATTATAAATCATTTACATACTTGAAACACCGATTCAGTATGCTTTTCAAAACCAACTATGAAATTGTGATTGCTTTCCAGAAATTATAATTATGAATAATAAATTTATTATTACATTTATTTTTATGTTCTTAGATTTTATAAAGACTAAATTATGTGATGTACTAACATGGTAAACAACAAAACAGAAACAAAATTGTTTGAGGTTTTTACTATGGATGAACGAGCAGCAAACTAAATTTTGAATTTTTGTATTCTGTTAGTTAAAGACTTTTCTAGAAATTGTTAAGAAATGTAGGTGAATGTAACCCTATAAAAACTGCCTTGTTTTGAGAGGGGGGGAAAGAGACAAATTTTCAGATGTGTAAAAATGGAATATCATATAACATGAAGTTTTCTAAAGAAATGATAACTGGGTAATTTTGAAAGCTCTTTGGAAATAGATAGAATATTTTTTTGTAAATGTTATCAACAGCTGTTTAATAGTTCATTCCTGAAACATAAAGTACAATTAAGACTTTTTAATACTGATGGTATATCAAGCCATTAAAGTATGGATAGAAAATTGCTAGGGAAATTATGTGAAGTGTTTTTCGTTTTGGGAACTTATACTTCAAAAATAAATGTATTTGGATTTTTTTTTTTTATAAGTTTTATGCACCCTAATGTTGCAAGCTCCATTTCACTGCTGGAACTACTAACACATATCTAGTAACATTCATTAACATGCAGAAATGTTAATTATTTGTTATTTCAATAATTTAATATTTTATGTGATAAACTTCTGGAATACTCATGTAAAATTATAAATAAATAAATACAGATATAAAAAAAACCTTTTTGTTTACACGATCATCATTTTTATTTGAAACTAATCTGTAGTCACAATACCTTCAAGGTTTTTCAGTGCTCTTTACCACAACATCTCCCCATAAGTTAACTGGATTTCTAACTAAGCTATAAGTGGATAAACAAAATACTTTACCTGGTCGAAGTGACTTTAAATGATATCGATGATAAACTTGTAGACTGAACAAATTATAACCTATTGTAAAAATGAGCTAGCCTTACACATTAATAAGTAACTAGAAACCTTCTCTTTTCATTACTTATAAATAATCTAATAGTAAATGTAAGAGAGAAGTGTTTACATTTTATTAAGAAGGATATGGTAGGAGAGTGTAGGATGTGGGTTTGATTTTCTTTTTTGTCCCTGTAAGTCAAGAAGACTGGGTCGTATAAAATAAGGTAATATGTTAATTAACAATATATGTATTATAATTATGTTACTAACATTAAACTCAGGACATTTCATAGGGACAATATAATATCTAAAATGGGCAGTTTGAAGCAAACAGGTGTTATGTGATACATGGAAGTGAAGACTAAACATTTTTCTAAATATTTCTTTTTTGAAACCAAGGAATGAAAACTTGTATGATATAAAAATTTTACTTATTGACTATATTATGATGTGAAATTTTTTGATATATGTTTATTGTAAAGTAGGTTAATTACATTTTTAATGTAACTGTAAACATGCACACTTTGATCCCCACTCATGCATATAGAGTTGACTCATATTCATTTCCCAGTGTCATTTTAAATCGTGTTTATTTTTAATGTCACTGTAAATTTTTTCATGTAAGTTTAAATTGTTTGTTTTTCAATGTAACTATCAATTATGTATTTTTTCAGTGTTCTTTAAACTATGCTTATGTCTTACTACCACTTCTTGTAATATATTTATTTCTTAATGATACAAGATCATGTTTAATGTGCAGTTAAACAGCTTACTTTAAAAATAAACTGCTTTTTTTCCTTTTACACAGTTAAAAAATAGTAGACGTCTACCTGGAGCTGTTGGACGTTTGCACAGAATGGACACTGGGGATTGGGTTTGGTCGTCTGATGAAGAATCCAGTGAGGAGGATGATTATGTTGATTTTTCGAGGGTAAAGTTGCAAGGAAAATAATTTTAAATCCTTGAACTAAATTTCACAGCATAATACAAACTAAAGTTTATTTGTGCCTTGAAATTACTTCAGATGTTTCTGATCTTCTATGGCAGGCAACTTATTAGGAAGGGTATTTAAGTATTTATTTTCAATATAACCGTTATTTGCATTTTTAATTACAATATTATGTTATTACTTTGGTTATTTAACTGTGTGATGACATTATTACAGAAATTTCTAATTTATAACTTCTTGTTAACAATATAAAATATGTTAGAAAACAAAATGTTGTACTGTTTCTTAGATTACTGTGTTATTAGGTTGTGTAGTGTGTAATGAAAGTATGAAAATCTAAATGTGATGTCAAATTTACGTGTAACAGTAATAATTAATTACTTTGGAAATTGAAGTTTTGAACTTGTTTTTTGCATTATAGAATGATTAGAAGAAATTTATGTTTTTTCTTTAGCAGGTCTGCCCTAATAATTAGCTTTTCTATGTATGTTTTAAATATATTTCATTTTTGGTATTTATTTATAGGAATGTAAGGTTGTAGTGGTACCACCATGGGCAGAAGGAAGGCCACCCTCAGAAATAGGTTCTGTATCCAGTTCTTCATCATCACTTTTAATTCACCCATCAGAAGAAGAAGCAACCTTGGTTAATCAAGCTCAACACACATTTACTGTTTCTGCTAAAAATTCATCTATAGACTTGTTTAATGATTTAGAACAAGATACACTAGTTGAAAAACCAGAAGGAGCTGTTAATTCAATAAAGTCACAAGATACATTAATTAAAAGTTCAGAACTAGAAAATTTATTTTTGTCTGAACAAAATGAAGAAAACAGAGTAATAGAGAAAGTACCAGAAATAGAAGAGTTGTCATCAGTTATTGGTAACCAGGAAGACAATATCTCTAAGCAGTCAGTTGAATTGGAACAAAGTCAAGATTCTAAAGAAATCAACCAGATAAATGAACCAGTACAACAAAAAAAACTGTTTAGCCAAACAAACACTTACGACAGTACATCCAAGTTAACACAAGAATGGGATGTTCAACTAGGGGACAAACAAACTTGTGTTGTTACGCCTGTTATCTCTCACCAAGACAGCATAAAAGAAGGAGAACAGGTCACTGAATCATCTCAGGTAGTAACACAGCTGGAACTTTAGTCTTGCTATTTACATACCATAAGCAAACGTCCTTTTTAAAATTCGTTTAGTATTTAAATCAAATTTGTTTATCATTTTCTAAAGAATAGCATGAAAGAAAACGTTTCAAATTGAGATTTTGAAGTGAAATTAAAAGCAATTTTACACTGTACCTTATGACATAATGGGTAAATCTGAAAGTACATCTGTTACTATTAAATTTGTGTTTGTTGAGAAAACTGTGATAGGAAAAAAAAAGGAAAGCAAAGAAACTTTATATTTTTAATTGATGAATGATAATTCGCTGTTAACTTCATAAATTACATTATATTGCTGTAATCATGGATGTCAATGAGTTATGGATACATATAATTTAAAGACAACAAGGGACCTGCTGGTCCATATAGACTGTACCATTGCTGCACCCCATTCATCATCAAGGACTTCAACTTTGCACTGGGGTTTTCTGCACCTCCCCAGTTCAAAGCTTATACATAGAATCTCATGAACCTTCTCTGCACCTTCGCTTTTTGCAACTGTCTTTACTACATTCTTTGAAACTTCGTTCCTTACCAAAGCATCCCACCTGAGGATATGTTTTCCTTCCTCAGAATCCAGTAGTCAGCCCATCCCATCATGGCTTATTACAACCCCCAAATGTGACCTTTCTTTAAGTCATCTGAAAAAGGCAGATACTCCCAATTGGAAGTACCATCTTTTATTTACTGAACATCTTTCGAACAATCTTTTCATTCCAATTTACACAGATGGTTCCAATTTCAGGTAATTCTGTGGGCTCTGCCATGGTTTGTTGCAGTTCAGTGGTTGTGTACAGAATCCTCTCTACAGCTTCTTTGTTCACTGCTGAACTGTATGCCATATCTCTTGCCCTGGATCATATTGAAGCTAAGCAGTACTCCAATTGCACTATTTATACTGACTTGCATAGTTCTCTACTGGCCCTGGAATCGCTTCATGTTGGCTTACACCCTGTTCTCGCTGATATTCAAAACCGACTAGACCATTTCTCATTAACATCTCCTTCTATCCAGTTTTTCTAGATACCAGGCCACGTTGGTATTCATGGGAATGAGCTTGCAGACACGGCAGCTAAATCTATCTGTTCTGGCACTATCACCAGTGTGCCTATTCCGTACATGGACTATGGTTTTGTATTCAAGGCTCAGCTCTATGCCAGCTGGCAGTCCACTTGGAGTGAGCAATGTGACAAGCTTTTCCAAATAAAACCCTATACTGGGCTTTGGCCGTCTAGCTTCTGTAAGGTTTGGAAGGAGGAAATTGTTCTTACTAGACTACGCATTGGTCACAGTTTTTTAACTCATCGTTTTCTTTTATCTGGAGCTGTTGCACCAGTGTGTAGTTTATGTAACACTCAAATCATTGTAAGCCACATTTTACTTTCTTGCCATCGTTATGACTTTCAACAATGGCACTATTTAAAACATGTTCTGTTCCAGGGATTGTCCATAACATTGGACAGTGTTATTGGTGACAGTGACACTGACCAGTCACCTTGATAAAGTTTTTAGTTTTTTAATGGCCAATAACCTTTTCAATCTCATTTAAGTATTGGTTATTTATTCATTACACCTTTTTAATTGTTGTTCCCTTTTAAGAGTCTCAATCTCTCTAGTTGAATTTGAAATTGGAAAATGGCCAGAACACTAAATAACTCGACACCAAGACTGGAAAGGCTAACTTCAGTTGACTAATGCTGCTGTTTGAACTATCTGTTAGTCGTCCTAGCTAGTTGGTATTACAATTTTGATGCATGTCTTTTAACACTTTTATTACTTTACCTTTTGGTACTGGCCATAATGATACATAACCCAGAACCAGGACTGAAAAGACCAACTTTATGTGATTGACATAGTTCTTGTACTTATCTGTTAGTCTTTTTGGTGGGTTATGATCATTACCAATATGCTACAGAAAGTCCTTTACAACTTTGTAGACTGTATGTCAACATTGGTTTTGTGCCATTTTCTGTTTTTAATTGCTGGTTTGTTTTTAACTTCATTTCCTTTTATGAATTTTACTACATTTACTTTACTTTTACCTTTTTACCAGACATTTGGCTTATTATTATTACGATTTTGCTACATGTCCTTTAAAACTTTTGTTTTGATAATGGCTGTTATGACACATAACCTGGAACCAGGACTGGAAAGGCCAACTTCAGGTGACTGACGGTGGTTCATGTACTTACCTGTTAGTCTTCCTGGTGGGTTATGATCATTACTATTATGCTACAGAAAGTCTTTTACAACTTCTCTTACTCTGCTTTCTCTCTTAACATTGTAGACTAGGTGTCAACATTGGTTTTATGCATTTTCTGTTTTTCATTGCTGTTTTGTTTTATTTTCATTTACTTTTAGGTATTTTACTACATTTAATTTCTTCTTACTGGACGTTTGGTGCTGATAGCCTAGCTGCTTTGTGCTATAAAACACTAAATCAACCAACCAACCATCTTCATCAGAATCCTCCATTCTGACTAATGCTTTCAATTCATTGATTTTATTATTTATATTTCTTGTAATACAAAATCGGCAATTTAGTTCACAATTAACTCCATTCTTGTACATTGTTTTTATGCTATTATTTTATCTTCATCTTCATTATTCTGGCCCTCACTATTGTCTTGTTCTATTTTAAATCTACTGTAACAGACGAGTTAATAGCTTTTGCAAACAAGCCAGCTTCTGCCTTATTTAGATGTTAAAACATCCATTTCAAAAGCTCCCTTTTTCCATTGAACTTCATCTCACAGATCCTTTTGGCCAACTTTCTTGCAGTTACTTATCATCCTAAGCCTAGCATTCTTCTCAAATGACCTATTTATAATTTCATCCTACAGTTAAGTCTTGGCAGAATCTACAAAAGAATCAGTGTATTATGATTCTTTTCTTTAATATACCTTTAACAGTCCCTTATAATTAAGAGTTAATTGTTCTGACCTACCCTTTCCTACATCATTAGTCCCTATGTGCTCTACAATGACTGCATGACTTTACAATTTATAGTGTTCCACATCATAGAAGGAATGTAATCACTATGAATAGTAAGGGTAGGTTGATACCAATGTTGTAGGTTTAAAATCAGAGTTTGTAAGATCCTGAGGTATTACAAATTGCTTCTCTAAGGGATGTATATTACTATATATTATATCACAAGTTTTGTTGGTTATATCCTTCATCCATGCTCCTGGATAATATAATCTAATTATTTTCCCTTCATTTACCCAACAGACTATTTTATTCACCTGTCATACTAAAGAATCACCTATAACTATAACTTCTTTACTTTTTTAATAACTATCTCTAACCATCTCTTTTGTTTTCTTTCTCTCCACTAGTTCATCATTTGCAAATATAAAGGCTGAAATCTGCTACTTAACAGAATCTGCTCATTACAGTTGAGCCCACTATTTCTAACCCTATTAGTAATGTTTTCAACATCCTGAAAATCATAATTATCTATTGTAGCCTTCAAATGTAAAAACTTAAGTTCCTTTTGAAATGCTATTGCCATTTCCCACAGTTCGTCTTTCTTTTTATCACCTTTATTCTATTTGTGGTACCCTCAGATTTTTCTTTCAGTCAAAAAGGTCTTTGTACAAACTGAACACTAACACTTTCAGCACTAACTTTTCAGAAAGTGCATTCCAGTCCCGAAGTTCTCAAATAAAAACCACTTTTTCCACATTTTGCCTTTACAAGTTATGACCACTCAAAACCTATGCTGCTCATAACTGTTGCAACATGGGAATAAATGATTAATTCCAAATGCAAGCAGTCTATTGACAACACTGTTAAACTTAATGTTATATTATAGTTACAAATACTATACTATTTTATCATTAACTTATCTTCTCATTTAAGTAATTAAATTTATTTTTAAAATAAAAAGAGACAAATAACTAGTTTTTAGAATAGGAAAATAAAGTAAGTGTATTTTTCTTTCTCTTAAATAGAAAGAAGAACATGTGAAACTTCCAAATTCTGACTCCAGCATTGGTTTGATTTTGAGGTTAAGGTAAACTAGTTTTTTATGACAATTCTCAACATTGAATTCTGAGACTTTTTATAATCTGATACGTAAATTTATGATAAATGGTATTTCAATATAACTTTGTGATGTACTTATATGAAGACTTAGAGTATAGTTACTAGAAAACTAACATGCTCAAAAATGATTAACTTTTCAAACACTTGTATAGTGCTTGGGTAGAAAGTAAATATTTATGCTCAAGAAAAAACAACAAAATATCTGTTTGTATAAATAAGATGTAATGGACAAAGTTATTGTATTTGTTAGATTTTTGCATTAAACTTTAGAAAAGTAGGTGGATTGTACAGGAATCATTAGAGTTTGAGTAGAACAGATTAAGGTATTTATATTTAAAGGATTTTAGTGTGTGGTGCAACAAATCTAGTAACTTGTGATAAAATACAAGAGGAATAATTAGCAATAGTTGTATGTAGCTACAATCAATGTAAATGTTTCACATGTTCAATAATAATTTAGTTTCAGTTAGAATTACTTACAGCACAATTTTGTTTTTCATTTATCAACTATGTCTTGATTTCTCTCCTATTTTATTTATAAAAATAAAATGATTAAAAATTAAAAATTGGGATTTAAATTTACATAAACCTTTTTAATACCCTTTCAGGGATGAAAAGAAAGAGTTGAATGATATTAGGTTTGAGTTTTGTGAAGGCAGAGGTAAGATAATAAATATAAATTTTGTTTGTGGTTTTCTATTATGTATTTTTTATTAAAGGAAAGAAAAACAATATTGTAAATATAAATGTCAATAAATAAAGTCTTTTACTAATAATTATTAACAGAAATATATTTGCATCTTTCAAAGAAAAGTGGTTTCTGTTAAATGAATAATGTGGTTAACTTAAGTTGACTAAAGTAAAGTTTTTCTGTGTTTCTACACCAGTATTTATAGACTTGTTTAATAAGAAATATTCAGTTATGTGCTATTTTTGTTTTGTTTTTATTAACATCAATACATTATATGTCTATAGATTATTATGCACTTTCACACAATGAAAGATGATTGTCATGTATCTTATAAGCAGGAATTATTGGAAATTATGCAATACACATACACAATGTAGAATTATCTTAACATATATTTTTGCCTTTCTGACATTTATTTGAAGCTTACAATATATTGAATGAAATGTTTGGTATAGTAAGTAAAATGGCAATTAGAATTCATAATATTTTAGTTATAAGGCAAATACCTATCATAGAAAAAAGTTAGTGATTCTCTCAGATCAATTTTATGCAGATTAGATGTAATGACTTATTTTGTCATATAAAATTGTATTTACTGGTCATTCAAAATATAGTTATAAATCACCATGTGGAACAGATGAATTGACATTTCTTTTAGTTTGTAATATTCTGCCTCAACATAGAATATGCTCCCAATTAATAGTAAGGGCAAGCTAATACCAAAGTTGTAGGTTTAAAATTAGTGTTGGTAATTTCATGAGGTATTGTAGATCACTACTCTGAGAGATGTGTTTTCAAAGTGAAGAGTAACCTGAAAGGGTGTGTCATCTCTCCCAAGAGTATCCTGTAGACATGCTTGGTTTACCAAAGACTGAATGTGCAGGCAATTTTATTTAGTCAGTTCCTGTCATCAGAATATAGCACTATGATATATTCAATAAATGTGTGGCACCTACATATTTAGAATCTGTGCATCTACCACTGCTTATTCTTACTCACCACGACTTTCATATGTATCACATTCCTGTTTTGAAAGGGGTGAGATTTAGTTTTAATTCTCTCTAAATGAGTATCCACCTGTTATTTGGTTGTAGGGTGAATTGTCACTCATATGTAAACTGAGACAAGATTTATTGCGTTTCACATACACACACCCACATAACGTATATAGAATGAACAGTCATGTACATTTAAGATCACCTCACTAGTCATCATATACTTTACTTGGATAACAATGAAACTGAGGGAGAGGAGGTAAATAGTGATTAACATTGCTGTTAAACATTAATTTTTCCTTTGTGATTGTTATATTACCAGTTATGATTATTTTCAATTGATCGTGGATGGACTCTGTCAGTTGGACTGATCTGATATTGGAGAAAGAATATTGATTATGATTCCAAGTTTACTCTGTAGTTACATGAAATGTGGCAAGCTTTAACTAAGGTGTATGAATGAGTCTGTTGTACACAAAGTATCAAATAAGTTAGAAAAGTTGTTTATTCTTAAGACGTCTGTGAATTGATGTTTTAACAAGTTGAAGTGCAATATGATGTTAATGTGAAGAATAAAAATACTCTTGTTAAACTTACCTCTAAAGCATCTAAAATGCTCATCTATAGTTTTTTTACCCAGTATCCAGGTATATTCTGTCTAGTATTTACTCTCCTCTACCACAAATGTTCCCTAAATCAGCAATACTGGGTAAAAGGAATATTTTATACCTCTGAAGTCAAATATATAATAACATTTTAAAGGTTGTGATTTGCACACTTTGACATTTACATGTGTGTAGGATTGTTTTGTGCAGTGCAGCTGTATAATTAATCATAAAAGAGAGATTGAATAATTTTGTATATTACTCAATTTATTAATGAAACCTGTACAGAATTTCTCTTACATAACACAAGTATTTATTCCAAGTTTACAAACCACACACATATATAAATAATTTGCAAGTTGCACACATTTTATTTATCAGATATTCTGAGTCAAAATTTAGTAGGTTTGAACTTCATGATTTTTTATTAAACACATGTAACATTTACAGTAATGTTGGGTTATATTTGTCATACCACATGTTTTAGTAATGACTGTGGACTTTTTATGTACCATAGAAATATTTTAAATTTTGTGTTCTAGCTCTCCTGTTGTATCCTAGGTCATTTACGCATATTTAAATAATGTGTATTTTAAGAATAAAAAACTGTACTGAAAAGTGTAACTTACCTTACTGATATCTAGTTATTTCAGTGTCTGTGGTCAAACAAAACAGTGTGGAGGGGAATTGCAAGAATCTCTTCTTAGATAAATTTCTAATATTTGAGTATTTTGCCTGTATTAGATTATTTGCCATGTTTAATTTTGATTTAATTTTTTTACATAAATGCTTTAAAGAAAAAAAAACATTCAGTTATAACTAATCAATCAAAAAATGTAGTTATATAATAAAATTAAAGGAATTACTTTGTAAATTAGATACCATGTTGAGCATGGTAAGCACTAATGTAAATGTTAATTTGAAGGAATAACCATTTAATGTATATTTTTAACATGTATTTTAAGAGTCAAATTAGTTTTATAAATTTAGGGAGTAGTGTATGAACTGTAGCTTTTAAAAGTACAACCTGGATGAGTTGTGTGGGATAAACTAATAAGTGTACATTTATTAACAATGGAATAGAATGTTCAAGAAGTTATAATTTCAAATCCAAAGACATAATTTTAAGTTTTTATCCTTAACCATCTTGAATTATTAGTATCAAAACAGAAAGTGTATTTTGATGTTGTATATTTCAGAAACGTGGAAGTGAGGTGCAAGGAAAAATATATTTAAAACAAAAATTGTGCTTAAGTAATGAACAGGTATTAGAAATCTATAAAACTTGTATATTTTCAAACATAACTGTGTTTCATGTGAAACAGATAACTTGACAAAGCTGACAGTTGAGTACATATAAAACTGAATGTATTAAGAAATATTTACTAATCCATAACAAAATAAAGAAATAATTTCATATTTCCTTTTTCAGACTTTGCAGACGAAATAGCAGCAGAACTTGTAGGGGCTGGACTAGTGGAAGGAAAAGACCTTGTAATTGGTAATTGTTTTTCCTACTTTCAGAGTAATGTGTAACCTATGCAGATTTTTATATATTTGCTTACATAGTTTCATGATAAAAATTATGGTGATTATATAAGAAGCAAGTTTGAAAACATGATGCTAACTGCCAAGGGAAATGTTTCTTTGCTGTAGTTTAGTCAGTGATGTCACTTTTCATCAATTTTTCAAGTTCTATAAAATTTAACATGAAATTTATGTACAAAATTTGTTTTCCTCCATTTTCTAAGTGTGATGTTTGAGGTAGTTGATATTACACTCACGTTTTTTTCCCATTATTATTTTTGGCTTTTGTACAATATTCTATGGATTTTTAATCATTTTATAATTTCTTTTGTAAATGATTCAATAAATTAACCATGTCATTTAAAACTTTTTGAGTATTCCAATATAAGTATAGGTATGTTCTGAATGAATTTTGCTTATAATATTATTTAACCAATGTATCTATTTTTAGTACGATTAATTTATCTTGATTTACAAGTTTTCTTCTGCAGTCATAATATGTAAAATCAACAAATTGTTCTCTTTTATTTTTATCCATCGTGGGCACGGCACAAAGAACCCATTATGTAGCTTTATAACAAACAAATTATTTTATTTTTATTTTTTAAAATTATTTTATAGTCAATTTATTTTGTAAATAATTTCTATTTAAATTCTTCTAAAATTATAACAAAAATCATTCTTAACTGTGGTATGGAAGTTCCCACCATAATGGTCTAAACCAGTTATAATGAAAGTATTATTAAAAGCAACCATTTTTAATGTGTAATTCAATTTCTTTTAGATTTAATTTAAAAAAAAATATTAGATTAATGCTAAAATGTGTTTGTGTTAATATAAAGGGAAGTACAAATGTTTATTCTCACAGTTCTGTTACCTAGTCCAGTATGAATTTCTGGTATCTAAAAATGCATTTGGTATTGATTTACTTATGATCTCAAGGTTTGTATCTAATAATGAACTGACTTAAAGCATTGTGAGAAAACTAGCTACATTACTTGTATTATTATGTACTAGCTTAGGCACTTAATAACACATTTAATTTTTAGTACTCCAAGTGAAAGACTTTTGTAAAATTTCAGCTGCTCATGATTCAATCTGTTTACTTCATAAACATTAATATCTGGTTTTGTTATAACAGAATATACCTCAGTTGCTTATTAATAATATATTTAGAAAATACAGTCTCAATAAAATTAAATCTACATTCACTTTGCTCTAAACGATTGATTTTGGAATTGGAAAGTGCAGAAAAATATTGTTATGAAATTCTGGCTTCAATATTTCAAATATTTGGTTCTTATGAATAAATGCACTTTTAATATACTCATTTGAAATTCGAATTTCAGATAAAACAGAAATGATAACAACAGTTTTGATATTTCAAAGGAATATGTAAACTATATATATATCTATCTGAAGTTTACTGTGAAAAAATATTTAAACATTATATTTTTTACCATAGTTGCAGCTAATTTGCAGAAACTGGTAGACAATCCTTCTTTGGAATCATTAACATTTTTGTTGGTAAGTGATTTTCACAGTAAAACTTAGTTTTTGATTAGTATTCTGTTACTCTAAATCAAAAACATATTTCACCATGTTTTACCTTTACTTTTTTTATGCAGTGTTTCTACACACTAATCGATAAAGGCCAATGGTAAAAAAACAAACATAGGTTCAAATTTTCATCTTACGAATAAGAAAACTAAGAAAATGTAAATCTGTGTTGGAATGTGTGATTCTTGCAATACAATTCAAGCTTGCACAGTTTTCAATAATAATTATATATCTGAAACATCAAGTACAAATTTTACTATTTGATTTTGTATGTTTTAATTATGGTGTAATTTTAAAAGACAGATTTTATTAGTGAAAATAAATAATTATATTTTGAAATTTAAGAGTTCATAAACAGTAGTTGTTGAGTAACTGTAATTACCTAAATACAGGGATATTGTTTTATAATTACCTTTTTTTTCAGAATCCAAGTAATGAAGATGAAAGCTATGAAGTACCAGATGAGAAATCTCTTGTTGGTTATGGGCAACTTTTTTTAGACGTTTATCAAAATGAACAGCTCTGTGATCACTGAATGTACCTTAGATCATGAATAAGAAATGCATTTCTATTTTTCAGACTTTTGAGTAAAAATCAACAAACTAAGAACAGTTATAGTCATACCTTCCATGAAGAAAAGTTATAGAAAGTAAAGTGTATGGGATATCCAGATTACTATTGCATTTAATTGATATTTTCTTACAATTTTGTTTGAATTTTTAGAGTGCTAATGTACAGTTCCTGAAATTCCTGATGCCATTGCACTGGGTTTAATAAAATGAATAATTGATTTATGAAAACAACAGCTGGAACTGATGAAAAAAGTGGTACATTTTTATTTCAGAAATAAGACTCATTTTATAACCAGTGTCTCTACGTTACTTCAAAAGTTTGTTGTTAATATTTTTGATATTCAGCTCCAAATGACTACATACAGTGTGATGACATGCAACATGTTTAACATGACTATCTTCCCTGGTTAAAGTATTTCCTTCAGAGTTTCTACTGGATATGGTGATATTAATATGATTTCATGATTATTTTGCAGTGACTTTGCCATGATCTTTTTCAAATAAAACAGGTGATAACATAAGAAATCACTGATATATTGTTTATGGCATATGGGTGCAGCATGTGTTTTTCATTATGTTGTTGATTGAAAGTGCTAACTCTTCACTGATAACTTTTCCCTGTAATGATAATCCTGTTAATTGATTTATTTTGTGACTGTTCATTTACATATGACTTTACTGGATATTATTTTGTGTAGGATTATTTCAGTTATTTCTCTTATAAATATATTATGATCTTCATCTTGTGTAAAGTAACAGTGTATGTATTCAGAATTAAATCTTGCTCAGTATGAGTTTTTTTATAATCTTAAATGTTAAAATATGAAATGTATTAAGTAATCAGAGGATATATAAGCTCTGACTTTTGATACCGTTTACCAAGTGGTGAGGGTTTTTGTCTCTTAAGTTGTAAAAATGTTTGATTTATTTAATTGTAGATAAGTTATATGTAATACAATGCATAAATTTTATTCTTGTAATTATAGATATTGTAGTTTTTTACTAGTTATTGATAGTTTACTGCTCGTTTCTGATTTCAGTTTCAAATGTATTTTTCTTGTAGTTTTAGGATCCATCAGATTGTCATTATTAATTTATGTTAAATGATTGTCACACTCACAGATTTATAACGGTTTGCTGCACTCTTAAACTAATCTATATTTTGTGTTGTTATATAAAGTATCAGATCTACATCAGATAGTAGGCCTAACATAGACAGTTATGCAAATATGACAGCTTATTTATCTAACACAATGAATTAATTCATCCACAGAACCTCATCAAAAAATAAAACTTGTCATAACTAATTTTATTTTGCTCAAACAAAATTTTACCGATAAAAACATTTAACCGTTGAATTCTAAAATTTATATTAGGCCTAATTTTTAAGACACAGTAAAAGCACTTCTTTTACACTCTTGCAGTTAGTGTGAAATATGATAGTAGTTGTGTTTACTTTCAAACGACTGAAATATTTGAAACATACAATACTTATTGACGTTTTGATTTATGTTTGTAATTGTAAAATCATATTTTAATATTAAAATTGATCATATATTTAATAATTTTAAATATTTGATAGGCTTTATTTTTCAAGATAAGGAACTATGCTTCGTTTAAAGTTTGTTATTAAGCCAGCTAATTCCTAAATTTGTCTCTTAACTTAAGAAATTATTGTTTCAATTGTAGAGATGATCATTATAGAATTAATTATTGGAGTTCTAATAAATATCTTGTTGATTGAGAGAAAAGTGATGTAAAAAATCGCCCCCCCAGTGGCTCAGTGGTATGTCTGCGGACTTACACGCTAAAATCCGGATTTCGATACCCGTGGTGGGCAGAGCACAGATAGCCCATTATGTAGCTTTGTGCTTAATTCAAAACAAACAAACAAACAAAGCAAAAAATCGGCTATTGCACTCTAGAATAAATATGATAAAAAAGAAATTAAACTCGGCAACGTTACGGTATGTTTTTGAAATAGCTTTACAAAGATTGACCAGTAATATAGTGGTCTACAAGGTAAAATGGTTTTCAGTTCTTTGTTCAAATATCTTTTGACAGTTTCTATTTGTCTGTTTCTTTATTATTCCTTTGGATATCTTATTTAAGATTTTTTGGAATTGTGGCCATTTGGTTATTGCATATCAAACATAAAATATCTTTTGTTTACATTTGTCATTACCAAAGCCTGTATAAATTCATTTTTAAATTAACATATATTTCACGTTAACACTAATAAACAGAAGAAAACAGTTGTTTTAATGGTGTTCACTTTCATGTCCATTTCATTATTTATGATAATTTCATTGTATAGAAAAACTAATTTACAGCTTCACTAACAGCGATATCTTATACGCTTTATTTATAAAACCTAAAGGCCAAGATTATTTTTAAGCCAATGTGTGGCTTAGTGGTTAGCTCGAAGGTTTGCTTATCCAAGGATCTGTGGCTCGTGCTCTGTTTCTGACAGTGGAGATAAAATCTCATTATTTGATTAGAGTATCCCAGGAGCGGCTTTCCTTCTAGTCTATCAATCTAAAATTAGGGACGACTATTGCAGATAAGACTTACGTAACTTTGCGCAAATATATAGAACAAATAAACACTTGTTTATAGGATAAATCAGAGTTGAATATTAGTGATTAACAATTCACATAATTGTATTCCAGTTTATGCTATTAAAAGGTCCATAATAATCGGTGATATTTGTTTTCTAAACCGCATTTTAGCTAATACGCGATAATGTGTTGAAACACACGAAACTTTTTACTCTTCCAGAATTGAATATAAGAGTTGTAGGTCACTGATGCCCTGAACAGTGTGTTTATGCGATACCTGGCTTAATGTTTTGGGCATCAAAAGAGAAAAAGTCGCAATCTCGAACTTATCTGCTTGATTTTACTTACTTTTATAAAAGCAGCTTTTTAATTGAATTTTTGCCCACTCATTTAAAACTCGTTATTTTAATTCTTATAAAATATTATTATGATCTAGATAACTGAAAAAAAGTTACTTCAGGGGTGTTCTGAAATCAGTATTTTTTGTATATTTCGTCTCAATTTTATTATATTTTGTTATAGTGTTTTTAAAACTTAAGGCGTTTTTGATAATTTTACTGAAACAAAGTTATTGATTTAATCATTATAATTTCTTATATGACGTTTTTTTCAATGGATTAGGAAGATTCCACCAAATAAAAACAATATTTGTATAAAACTGTTGTTGAGCTCAATTTTGATAATTAGAAAGAAATATTTGCAACGAATTTGTGTTATTATGACAATAATTTAAGACAGTACTTATATAAAATAAGATGTTTTAAAACGTTCAGTAGGTTCAAATTGAGAGAATATCTTATTTTTTAGTACAGAAATATATCGCCAAAATTACTCGACATATATTTAGGAGATAATCAGTCTCAAACAATGAACATAGTTCTTAAACAAACTTATAATAATATTCATCAAATTAAACAAGTTCTATGACATGGTTTACAAAGAAACATTGCAAATTGCAGAAAAAAAACACAACAAAAAACGTTCATTAACATTTTCGCGAGTTTCATAAAATCAGAGGCTTTGGTTCTCTTTCTGTCCTGTACAATCGTTACATCGAAGAACGTCATTACTTCATGACAAACCAACCAAGTTTTCGCTCTCACTTTACTTGGAACTTATCCAATGACAAAGATTTGTTTCGTGATAATGAATATTTCTGTTGTAAACAACAATCTACGTACCACAATACATTTGGCACTTGCATTTTTACTGAAGCAAAATTTTTTCAACTATCTTTAATAAAAGCAATCTTTTCTCTCCATACTCTCAATTTTTGGCAATTAAACGCATATACAGTGAAAATAAGAAACAAAAACAAGTTTTTTATTTAAAAAAGGAGTTATCCAAAGCAAACAGTAGAACAACGAAGTAAATGATAGACAAACCTAAATAAATGGGCCAGGTGGATTAAGACGCTCAACTCGTAATCTGAGGGTCGAGGATTTTAATCCTCGTTGCACCAAACATGCTCACCCTTTCAACTGTGGGGTTATTATAATGTGACGATCAATCTCACTATTCGTTGGTAAAAGAGTTAGTGGTGGGTGGTGATGACTAGCTGCTTTCCTTCTAGACTTACACTGTTAAATTAGGGACGGCTAGCGCAGATAGCCCTCGTGTAGCTTTGCGCGAAATTCAGAAAACAAAAGGGACACCTCAATAAAATATTGTCTTGCAACATTCCACTTCAAGATTCGAAAAATTATTCTCAAATCACCAGTATCGTTAAAAACTAAACTTTCACGTGCTATTAACATATTATTTTGATCGACTGTGCTTTCAGGGAATTTTTGTAACTTCCTTTTGTGACATGGTCAGGTGGTTACCTCGTTCGACTCGTAATCTCAAGGTCGCGGGTTCGAATTCCCATCGCATCAAACATGTTCGTCATTTCAGCCATGGGGGTGTTATAGTGTTACACTCAATCCCACTATTCGTTGGTAAAATCCTCGTCGCACCAAACATGCTCACCCTTTCAATCGTTGGGGTATTATAAAGTTACGATCAATCCCACTATTCGTTGGTAAAATCCTCGTCGCACCAAACATGCTCACCCTTTCAATCGTTGGGGTATTATAATGTTACGGTCAATCCCACTATTCGTTGGTAAAAGAGTAATCCAAGAGTCGGCGGTAGGTGGTGGTGACTAGCTGCCTTCTCTCTAGTTTTAAAGTGCAAAATTAGGGATGTTAACGCAGACATGTCGAAATTCAACAAGTAAATTTTCTGTTGCTGTATAGAGGATGTAACTTGACAATAAAACTGTTCCTTAGAAACGTTATTGTGATATATTATGCAAAAACAAGCACCAAAATACCCGACAACGACATAAAGCATTACGCACCATAATATAAAAGTTTTATATGCTCTATTCCATTATCAGCAAGTATACTAATTATCTGAATTTTAGAGAGGTGTGTATCATATTAAAAATTGTTTAGAAGTGAAGAGTTGACTATCCGGAAACGTTACTAAACAGGTTTTGATAACTGTGAGGAATATACGTTTCGTAGAATTACAGTTTATTGCATTTATTCAAATTGACTTTCTAACGATCCATCTTGTTCAACGTTTACCTTCTGTTGTTTCCTACAGACACGATAGGAGGCTAACAGACAGACTGGCAAAATTAAATTTAATTGTTTGTTTGTAGTTAAGCACAAAGTTACGCAAAGGGCTATCTGTGCTCTACATACCATGCGTATCGAAACCTTGTTTCTAGAGTTGTAGGTCCGCAGATGTACCGCTGGGCCACTAAAGAGCTTGAATTTAATAATGATACAAAACCTTGTTGACATAGCATACATTTCTTGTATAAGCAGTTTATTATTTTACCATGTAAGCATTTTATTATTCACACCCATCACGTCAGAGACCAATTCATCAGTAGCTCATTATTCGTTGAATTCATGTATCGAATGCCGAGTTTGTTCACCCGAGAAGAAAAATATATTACATAATAGTTGTTTGACCTTGAAGTTTGTATATTATGATAAAGGCCGGCATTGCCAGCTGGTTAAGGCATTCGACTAGTACTCTGAGGGCCGCGTGTTCGAATCCCATTTACACCAAACATGCTTGCCCTGTTAGTTGGAAGATCGAAATCTGGCACCAATATCCTTATTCTTTCAGCTGTGGTGTTTTATAATGTGATGGTCAATCTCATTATTAGTTGGTAAAAAGTGTTTTAAGAATTCGTGATAGGTGCTGCTGGACAATTACTGTCTCGATGGTAAGCAGTTAAAATTATGTGGTAGCTTCTATCAGAGGAGCTGATAACATTCTACAGAAATGATGGCAATTATTTATAGTCTTAATTATTGAGTGTCGTATTATCCGTTTCTGCACTAAAGCTAAGGTAAAAATAAAGTATATAGGAAAATCATTTTGTGTTGTTTTCACAATGCAAGTTCCTAAGGTTGGAACAAAGGTGCAAAGGGCTTATAGTTAGTTGATAGTTGGATCATTTCATTTATTTATTTAGACTAAAGGAGCGAAAAACATTCAGCTTGTATCTACCTATTATTACTACTTAGGTCCTACCATTGTTCCACATTTCAACCGTGATGGTCGAGATTTTTTTTAACTATCAACCTCTTTCTTATATTGTTCAAAATAGGTTTAAAAGAGCATGACAGTGACTTCAGTCTCAATTCTTGGCCAATACAATCATGTAATCTTAATTCAATTTAGAATCTTTGGAATAAACGTGAAACATGTATTCGCTGCTACAGAAATATTACAAAACCTGTGAATTAATTGCATACTGTTCTAAATGGGTTGGCCCGGTATGGCCAGGTGGGTTAAGGCGTGCGACTCGTAATCTTAAGGTCGCGGATTCGCATCCCCGTCTCACCAAACATGTTTGCCTTTTGAGCCGTGGTTGCGTTATAATGTGGTTCTTAAACCCACTATTCGTTGATAAAAGAATAGCCCAAGAGTTGGCAGTAAATGGTGATGACTAGCTACCTTCCCTCTAGTCTTACGCTGCAAAATTAAGGACGGCAGCGCAGATAACCCTCAAGTAGCTTTGTGCGAATTTCAACATACAAACAAACAAACGTATAAATAGGTTGCAATAGGATATGTTACGTCATTTTATGAAATTTGTAACATGCTAAGTTCATACTATCATTGTGGGAGTATCCAGTTGTAATAAAGTGGCAAGTTAGTACGTATATATTTGTGAGGGGATTCTTGTGCATTAATATAATAATATTGTGTTACAATTGAAAAAAACTTTTTTTGTCTCATGTTTACTCTCTATTTCATAAAAGTTAAGTGTGCCATTTCATTTATATTTTTAAATATATTAATTTCGTTTCCATTTTTACTGTTTTTCATCATTTAAAATAATTTATTTTAGTTTATTTGTATTTAAACTTTCTATCAACATATTCAAATTTGGGCGTTTTTGGTTTATATTGAAAATTTCCCGCCTCTTTTCCAAGGTTTTTTTTTCAAATACACATAAGCTTCCTTTCAAACTGTCCTCCGCTGAGACATCGGCAAGTATTCGGATTTAC
This sequence comes from Carcinoscorpius rotundicauda, assembly GCA_011833715.1. Classification (NCBI taxonomy): domain Eukaryota; kingdom Metazoa; phylum Arthropoda; class Merostomata; order Xiphosura; family Limulidae; genus Carcinoscorpius; species Carcinoscorpius rotundicauda. The sequence continues at coordinate 36,939,223 of CM022395.1, read as the reverse complement.
AATGAGCGGTTCTATTCCTCTCGGTGGACACAGTAGATACCCCCATGTGGCTTTGCGAAAAGAAAACGCACTCACACTCTTAAGGAATTAAGACACAGCCTCGGAATTCTACCAGTAAAGGGCCATTTATGTATTTGGTAAAATTGTAGGTCTGTTAGATAGTTTGGGGGTATTTTAGTAAGCTTTCGCTGAGAATAATTTATTTTAGTTTTATTCGACAATTATGACACTCTTGTTATAGATGGACTAGTCGAAGCGTAAAATTTAAAACTAAAACATGGATTACTTGCAAATATATAATGTACAACTTGTCACAATTTTGTACTTTTGACAGGTTGTTTTTAGTTAATTAAATATTTCACTGTACAACTTTAGACAACAGTGTTAAATGCATCTATTTTCACAATGAATTTTAGGTTTTTTTTTAACTCTACCTTTTTTAAGTCTAATATTTAGTAACATATTAGGCATTCCTGTTTTTTATATATGTTTTCTCTGCTCACTAACTATAAACTGTCTAGTAAAGTGGACCACTTACACTCACGAAGTAAACATTCCATCTGTACGACAAAAAAGGAAGATAGACTATCAAATCTCTACCCGATTTGTGGTTATGAATAGTTGTTATTATTTGTATATCTCGTGATTTTACTAAGTGTTTCAACATCAGTGCCGCATTTAAACAGTTGTGTCTTGATGAATTATTCGCAAAGCTTTTTCTAGAGGTTTGGTATGTTTAGATTTTCGCGTGAAGCTATACGAAGGTTATCTACACTACCCGTCTCTAACTTAGCAGTGTAAGACTAGAGGGATGGCAGCTAGTCATCACCACCGCCAACTATTCGGCTACTCTTTTACCAACGAATAATGGACTGACCGCATAATATAACACTCCTATGGCTGAAAGAGCGAGCATATTTGGTGTGACGGGGATTCGAACGCACGACTCTCGGATTACGAGTCGAGTACCTTAAGCACTTGGCCATGCTGGATCTTTTGTAGAGGGAGATGTATATTGTCGTGCTTGGTCAGTCTCAGGAAGAAGAACTCGACATGATTTACTACTTTTTAAAACCGTAACATCAGCATGAACTAATACTGAAATAATACTTATCTGTGAGATTTTCTCCACCCATGTGTATGAAATGAATATGGAATAAGAGGAAATAGTGAAGGACGAAGCAGTTTGTTCCCAAACATAGACTCGAGCAAAATAAAATGAACAACTCTTCTACATTGCATTACAGTGGCAAGCTAAAGAGAAAACAGCATTTAAAAAGTATTGGATTGTGAAGTGGTTTTACAATATAAACACAGGATGAGTTTGGAAATCATTTAGCAGCACCTGTTTAGAGGAAACAGCTTAAGTTGCTCAATTTATGGTTACCGTTAATTATTTCAGTCTTAGCAAAATTCATGTGTTTTATTGGTTATATATGGCGTCTTAATTTTCTTCAGAACAAGTTTTGATTCTTTCTTCCCAACCAAATCTGTTTACTGGTGATTATAATATAAAGCAAAACTCATTTTTTGTGATGATATTTTATCAAATTTTACCCGTTTAAACTAAGAACTGGGCATCTTAGTGTTAATTGATTTGGTTTGTCTTAAATTTTATGTAAAACTACCTGAGAACTGGACGTTAGCCGCCCCTAATTTAGTAGCAATTAACTAGAAGGAAGACAGCTAGACATCACCATCCATCACCAATTCTTGAGCTACTATTTTACCAACGAATAGTGGGATTGGCCATCATATTATAACATCTCACGGCTGAAAGAGTAAGCATGTTTGGTGAAAGGAACTTGAACCCGTAATCACCAAGATCATGTTAAGTATCTCACACTTAATAAATTAATCAGTTTGTTGCATTTGAAGTTTGAATAGTGTTATCGTGCTAAGAATACAACACTTTAATAATTTAATGATTTAAAGTATATCCAATTTAACGTAAACTTACTTATTTCGACCATGACTTGATCAAAGAATCGATATTTGTGGTTTTGACCTCCGAGTGCACATAGAAAACAAGTAATGTAATTGTCATTACATAATTTATGTTTAAAGTCCTTCCAATAAATGCTTTGTCATACTTTTCTCTTTGCTTGGGCCTAGTTTATTAATGGTTTTGACGCGGGTTCGAATCCTATCACCGAAGATACTCCATCTTTCAGCTTGGGAGCGCTGTAACTTGAGAGTCAATTCTACCTTTTAATGGTAAAGAGCAACTCAAGGGTTGACGCAGAGTGGTGCTGACTATTTACCTTACTTCTCTTCTATCACTTCTAAATTAAGAACGGCTAACGCAGATAGCCCTCGAGTAGTTTTGAGCAAAATTCAAGAATCAAAGAAATAAGCCTTTTGTATGTTCATCCTCTGTTCAAAAAACAATAATATAGGTTTTACAGACGCTGTAAGCTTGGGATATGCTTTATGTTCGGATTTAAGACAAAACATATATTGTCCTTCTACAGTTGAAAGTGTGGCTATTCTTATCTGGCTGAACCTTAGATAAGACATCGAAGTTCATTATTTCAGTACCAGAAACCAGTTTAAATTATCTTAAACAATGTCTTTATAGTTTATCTATGGAGTAGTTCCATGTTTTAACTTTCTCTGGTATTCAGGTATAGTGATGTTTAGTGAGTATTAAGTATAGACGGTATACAAAGTAGATTAACGGATACGTTAAACACATTAAATCAACACAGACAACAAAGGAAAACAAGCAAACAAAACTAAATGAAGGAAGAGCAAATATTTACTAACACAGCATAACTTATTGTTTTTACTTCATATAGATTAGCCAACTTTTATGTTCTACATGAAAAACAAACTTGTGTCTGCTGGAGCAGGAGAAAATACTCTATACCAGACGAAGATAAATGTCTGTAACAACTTTAGACAAGGGTAAAATACTTCAGAAGGCAACGAGAGAAGCAGCGACTAGTATAAGTCTTTACAGAGATAAATTTGTTCTTTTCTTTGGAATGAAAATGTGTCAGTGTTTTCGAAATTGTGTCAAATAACTTTAGAATGGTTAACTGGAACGTTCGTTTTGCTTACATAAAAACAGTACGGACAGAGAGATGTATTTGTTTGTTTGGAATTAAGCACAAAGCTGCACAATGAGCCATCTGTGATCTGTCCACAACGGGAATTAAAACTCGGTTTATAGCACTGTGTCCGCAGACATACCGCTCTTCCACTGGAAGGGGACGAGATATGTATAGTTAATGTTTGTTGTTTTTTTTACTTTCACGCAAAGCTACACGAGGGCTATCTGCGCTAGTCGTCCCTAAATTAGCAATGTAAGTCCTGAGTTTATTTTTTCTATACACAGGTCTTGTTTTACTATCCTTTTCTAGTTACGTCCTTTGTCAATATTCTCTATGTAACAGCAGTGTTTTCGAGACCAGTTTCACATATTTTATGAAACTGGTTTACCGTCTTCTTAAGAATTGTGATTCCTTATAAAATTAATCTATGACTGCCACACAACCAAAAAAACAACATACATTGGCTGATGAATAAATGCCATTCAAACTTATCCATACGATAAGGTTAAAAAAAAGTTACTTTTGCTATACAGGCCCTGCATGGCCAGGTTGGTTAAATCATTCGATTCCTAATTCAAGGATCGCGGGTTCGAATCCTTGTTGTACCAAACACGCTCGCCCTTTCAGTCGTGGGGGCTCTATAATGTGAGGGTTAATTTTACTATTCGTTGGTAAAAGACTAGCCAAACAGTTGGCGGTGGGTGGTGATGATTAGCTGCTTTTTCTCTAGTTTTACATTGCTAAATTAAGGACGAATAGCGTAGATAGCCCTCGAGTAGCTTTGCGCGAAATAAACAAACAAAAATTAACTCTACATATGTCGCCCCCCAGTGTAACAGCGGTATGTCTGAGGACTCACAGTGCTATAAACCGGGTTTTGATACCCGTTGAAAGCAGATCAAAGATAGCACACTGTGTAGCTTTGTGCTTGAGAAGACGTAAACCAGTTTCATAAGCTATGTGAAAATGGTCTCGAAAAGACTTCTGTTATATAGAGAATATTGACAAAGTACGTAACTAGAAAAGGATTATAAAACAAAACCCGTATGTAGAAAGGGTAAACTCAGGACAAATAAACGACACATTTGTGGCTTTGGGAAAATGAACGTGAGTTATATTTAGAGAAAAACCTTTAGCAATAAGTATTAACTCTCATTGTCTATCTGAAGTCACTTTTTCTGTGATAATGTAAATTAGTTAGATTTTTGTGTCAAACAAGTCTTTAAAACTCAATCCTTCTTTTAGAAATATTAATTTAGTAAAAGTTATTACGTTTAAGAATTAACGTTGAGTTTGGACTTCATTTTTGAGCTTTCAAGGCTTTAGTGTACACCGACGTTTAGCAAAATAGTTCAAAATTAGAGACCAATAACAAAAATTCATGTTTTACATCATGCTCTATTAATGCTCTGCTCATGTGAATACTTTCTTTTTTTCACAAGTCCGAAATCAGTTCCCTGATGTCTCATAGTTAGTTCTAAGGAGATTTAAAAGGCTACAAATATTTAGCCTGTAAGACCTTACCAGCTCCAGTTCGCATGAATGCAGCCTTCAGTTTTATTCACCATTACCTGACTGAGAAAGTGATGGTTCACTCAAGTGTCTCCTCTGTTCTAGATGAAGTTCTGGAGGTGTGAGGCAGAACTAGTGAACAAGATCGAGAAACCTTTTGAGTATAAAAATTAAGAAGAGTAAGGAAAATGAAACTAAAAAGGTCTGAAATATAATGAGGAGAGCTTCAAAGAGTACCTGGATGACTCTCCGATATTTCTCAAAATAATGCATTCCTTTTGATGAAAAGCGAAAAGGGACGTTCAAGCAAAATGGAAACAGTTGACTCTATTTTGGTTAGAATGAAAAAGGGAAAGAGGAAACGAGAGAAAGAAGTGCAGTAATAGCACATCAAAGAGAAACAATATAAGAAAGAAGAAGGCAGAGACAATAATAATAAGACTGACACATCCACTGTTCATGGACCTTCAGCATGTGAGTTATTCATATCTAAGTCATCAATGACCAGAAAATTTCCCCGAGCAATAATTTTCATTCCAGGATTAGCAACAAACTGAACCATGCCAAAGTGAGTGATCACAAAGCCCAGTCTTCTTTTGACTTCAATCACAAACACTTTGGGCAATGACATTTCAGGTTTGAGTTTAAATCGTACATCGATGCAGAAACACCGAATAAAACTTAGAAAGGAAATTGCGTAGAGAATCAAAAATATTTCAATCCAATGCATCCCTTAACTATTCACTGGATGGAAACTGTTTACAGAAATGACTGGAAATAATAATGTGAATCAACTCCCGATTCTTGTGTTTGGAGTAGGAAAATAGCAACTTCTGGAAGCCAAAAAGTTTGGAAGTGGTGATGGTTAATGCATTAGAGAAGGACGAATAATCTTGAAAGACTGAAGAGAAGGTTTGAGCCATGTTCTTTAATTCTATTGCCTCAAACACGAGGAATACAAATGAGTTCTGTATCCTTCTTGAGAAGAAGCTGGAGAAAACTTGTTTCAGCTCTGCAAACATCATATTTTTGAGTTGATGCTGGATACAGTCTTGTCAACTTGTATAGGAAAATCTGCTGAGCCAGACTTCTTGATCTCAAACTATTTCAAGAGAAGTGGAAATTTCTGAACAAAAAAGTTCCAGACTGTAGTAGATGATCATACTACAGTTTTTGCTGTCTTTAAGGTACATGACTAAATTTTCGAGTTAATTTAAAAGATACTTCAGAATGAGCAGTCCAAAGATGATTGTATTAATCTCTTTGAGTTAGTAACAACGTTTTTTGTAGAGAATCTGCTTCAAAGAGGTTGGGTGGTGGCTCCAAGAACAATACATCGCTCATCATTTACATCCAGCAAAAAGCATCTACAATTTCAAAATATTCATATTCCAAGGTCAGTTTAAACTCATATCTATCTCAACAATTGCATATCTATCTCAACAATTTAAATCAGAGTAGGACATCGAATTCCAATCCTATTGTTTATTTCAAGAAAGGACCTCTGCAGCTTATTCAGGCTTTTCAAGCTTATAAGACCACAAATCCACAGGTGGCAAAAATGACAATGAAGAATTTCATTTGCCAACTATGGTTTTTATCTGAGAAAATCGTTGCGGTCTCTTTCTTGAACAACATTGTCTCCACCATATGGTCCAAGCCCTTGAGAACCACGGGAAAAAGAGCAATGATAAAAGAGAAGAAACCAAAATAAAGGTCAAAGCCCTAAATAACTGTATAAGAGTCAACAGTCTCCAGTTTTTCGAAATCAAGTGAATTAGATCAGATTTCTTCCTCTCTAAAAACAAACACAAAAACAACAAACAAAAACACACAAGAAGACAGGCAATGGGAGCATGATTAATAAACATTCAAGTAGCTCTGGGTCGCTAATGGCCCTGCAGAATGTGATTTGGTCATCATAAAAGAATATATATATAGTCGGCTTTGCACTATAGATGTTGACTAAAATAGTATCTTCTTTTGGTAGGTAAAGAGCACAAGAAAAGATTCTCTGATCCAAAGAAGATCATCATCATGAAAGCTGCAGAAGCAAATATTCTTTGATTCTGTAATGTGGGAGCATACCAACAGCTTTAAGCAATTAGTCAGTTTATAGTTCTGGAGTAAAATGGTTTGTAATAATGTTGTTTTGTCTTCCCTTTCTTTTGGGTGTTTCAGAAATATTTACATCAAGTGTGCATTTTGTATTTCTTTGGGCATGACAGGGGAAGGAACTTCAAGGCCATTTATATGCTTTGATTTTCTTAAAATTTTATCAACTTTAGTTGCTGGTTAATCTTCATAAAAGTACTGGATGCCCCAAAGGAAATCACTATTTTTGATTTATATCCCCTGGATAAGGGTCATTATTGTTATCTGTTGTTTTAAATTAGATATAATTCATTTATAATACCTTTTAATGTTTTAGGCTTTTGCTGTTTTGCCTTTCATTTAGGTTTACATACGTTCTTCGACTTACAAACTTTACAGCTTGAAACAAATAGATAAATAATGTGAAGGCGGCTTTTCTTTGGACAACTAAGCTCAAAAATGATGTTACTAGGTGAAGTGACAGTGTTAATCGCGTACAACTGATTGGAGCAGTATTATTATTATAATACATTATTGTAAGTCTTAAAAATCCCGAAGTGACTAAATAAAGATTTCAGTGTTTAAAAATATAATAGTCCTAATATTAATGTCTTATGACAATTATACTGATAAGCATGTTACGTTAGGTGGTAAAAGATGTTCACATCATAACAACTGTCGTTATATTGAATGGCTAATATAAATAGTGTTTCGATCATTAGTGTGTTTGTTGTATTTCAGTTGGTCTAAAGAGCTCTGGATTGAGTCAAATGCTTTATAAGCAATAGATATTCATCTCTGGATTAACCATTAAGCAAAAGAATGAGGACATCACAAAGATTTTTTCTAGTTATCCTGCCTTTAACTCTTTTACTGCCACACTCAACTTTAGTCGATTGTTTTGTAATTGTACTTATCTTTCGTGTTCGACTTTATGCTACATTGGTAAAAAAAAAATGTTTCCTTTGGCTCGGTGAATGACTAAACTATCGAGAATCTATTAAACTATGTGTCTGAAGTAAGAAAACATTGATTTGCAGAAGATTATTTTAAAGAGCAGTAAAAAATGTTGATAAAACTTCCGGTAAAAGATGGTTGTACGTTATGATGTCTGACTTTGAAGATGAAATATTTTACTCAGACTTTCCTTCTGTTGTGGCAATTTATGAGAAATTACAGGCAGTGAAATGTTTTGTTTTATCTTTTATTGCTTTATTTAGTCACATCTACAGAAAAATAAGAGTATAATACCATAGAAACATAAGTGAAACGAAATTGTGACAAATGTGTACAGAGACGTGGCTAGTTTCATGTTGTTTTTTTGGTTACTGTTTTCGTACGTTATATTTGGTTTATTGTCTTGTTTGTTTTAGTTTTATTTGCGTTATTATTTTATTATTCACGTGTTTTGTAATTTTTTATAAGTATGTTTTTCACTGGAAATTTCCTGAGCTGTAAGTTTTTGGCTTCAAACAACTTGTAACAAAAATTCTTTTGTGTGTGAGTACATGTTTTAAAATTTATCATACCAAGAAAAAAATTAGAAAGGAATGCCACTATATCAATGTCACCATTCATAGATTACATTCATATGAAAAATTTAAATTACCGGGAAGTGACTTTCACAGAGGGTAGTTTAAAATCGGTACACCAGCTCTGGTGATGTTTTTCATCAGAAGAAAGAACAATCTGCGACAGAAACACAGAGACAACGACGACGAACTTTTTGGTATAATTCAACTATTTTGCGATTGTAAATTCGTATCACTATTTCTTCTATTACATTTCTGAAAAGCTGGGAAAACATTTGACTGTTCGGAGCAGTGTAAAGGTGATAATTCGACCTTTTAGGTTAAATTTGTAAGACTTCGACCTGCACGACAAAATGATTCTTAACGTTGTTATGTATATACTATACTACTAGTACAGTGGTTTTTAACCTGGATTCAATCGAACCCCAGGGGTTCGGTGAGTCAGTCTCAGAAGTCCGGCGTAGGTCAAGCCACAACACTATGTGTGTGCGAGTCCGTTCCGTTCACTCTACTCGTATTATTCGTGACGTGATGCTCCACTTGGCCGTCATTGGCTGCGGCTGATCCCGTCACATCACTTGGTCTTAATATCTGTACTGCAGGAAGCTTTATGCGCTTAGTAGTCGTCTTGTGACTGCAGTAATCGTGCGTCATTTGTGATTTTTTCCTAATTTTTCATTCCATTCATACTAACTATGTCGAGTAAAAACAGAAACTGGTTGGACGAATGTGTACAATACAGGTTCATGTGTATAACGGAACATGATGGGAGTCAATGCATGATTTGCAATGCCAAGTTGAGCAATTCTAGTCTAGCATTGGTAAAACTTAGAAAACACTCCCTCAAGCTGCATGGAGATGGAAAATCTAAAAACACAACGCTTGCTAAAGAGAGCTAGGTTCGATGAAAAGGCTACTTTGCTTGTTCTCGGCTTTGTACCCATCGACAAACCGATTTTCATAGCATTATACAAAGTTGCGTACTTGATTACAAAACATAGCAAACAACACAACATTGGTGAAGCACTCGTAAAACCAGCTGCTTTGAAGATGGCAAATATCATGCTGGGAAAAGCTGCTGAAAATAAGTTATCTTAAATTCCTCTTTCAAATGACACCATCAGCAGCAGAACATATAGATGACATGAGCGATGACATCTTGGCTCAAATAGTTGCAGATCTGATTTCAAGTCCAGCAAAATTCTCGACGAGACCACCAACGTTTTCAATCTGAGCCAGCTTTTTGCATTTGTGAGCTATGTAAAGAACGACTAGATTAAAGAAGACATTTTTATTTTGTAAGCCTTTTACAACAACAACTAACGCAGCCGACGTGAAGAAACTTGTGGATGACTTCTTCAGAGACAACGATCTTTCGTGGGATATTGTTTCTGCAGTTTGTTCGGACGAAGCTCCAGTCACATTGGGATGAAACTCTGATTTTGGTGTGCTGATGAAAGCTAATGCACCACACATAATTGTATTGCACTGTGTTTTGCACAGGCATGCGTTGGCAACAAATCCTTGTTTTCAAAACTGGAAGAAGTATTAAAAATTGTAGTGGAATGTGTGAACTTTGTGCGAAATAGTGCCCTGAAACACCGCATCTTCAAAGAGCTGTGCAATGAAATGGGCTCTGAATTCGATGTACTTCTGTACCATTTTAACGTTCGGTGGTTATCCCGGGGAAAGGTGCTGAATTGTGTTTTTGCCTTGCGTGTGGAATTAGCCCTGTTTTTGCGAGAGCACCAACATTGTCATGCAGATTACTTCAAAAAATTTGAGTTCATTCTCATTTTGACGTACATGGCCGATATCTTCAATGCTCTCAACTATCTCAATCAACAGATGCAGGGCGGTGGAGTCAACATCATCGAAGCGGAAGAAAACTGAAGGCTTTTTAAAAAAGGTACCATTATGGAAACGACGAACAGAGAATGATAACTTCGTAAACTTTCCCCTGCTGGACAACTGTGTAACTAAAGCAAGCAATTGCCATGCACTTAGATGAGCTTACAAAGTCTTTCGAAGGATACTTCCACACCAGAGAGTCATATGCAGTATGGGTGAGAGAGCCGTTCAGCAGATGTAAATGATGAATACCTCGACAAAATCATTGAACTTCAGCAGAGCCAGTTTCAACAGCAACTTTTCAGAACAACAACGATATCAACGTTTTGTTTGTCACCAAATCGTATCGTACCCTCTTATTGCTAAGAAAGCCCTAAGGATACTCATACCATTTGTTACAACGTATCTATGTGAGGAATCCTTTTCGAGGATGGTAGACGTAAAAACGAAAAAAGGAACAGACTTTGTTGCGAAAATGACATGAGAGTGACACTTGCCAAGGTGAAGCCGCGCATTTCTGAACTTGTCTCTGAAAGGCAACAGCAAAAGTCACATTGATTTCTAGTAAGTATTCATTAAGTTATGTTTTTGTTTCTGTGTGGAATTCATGTTTTGTTGTTTTGTTCTTTGAACACAGGGATATTGTGTGCAACTGATGCATGATTCATTTTGTGCATTAATAAAATATCTACTTATGTTTTGAATTTGAAAAAAATCATATTTTATTTTTCCAATTACGAAGGGCTCAGTGAGTGCAAGTACGAAACTTCCGGGGTTCAGTACCTCCAACAAGGCTAAGAACCACTGTACTAGTAGTAGTACAGTACTGTAGCACCGTGGTCATACAAAGTTGCTGTAAAGAACCGGCAACTCAACAAAATCAATTTAGAATTGTCTGAAAAAGTACTTGAATTGAACAACCTCATGTAAGCAAGGTCAGTACTGAGCAGTAGGCTTAACGTTAGTGGCCTAAGTTGCCTTAGCGTTATCCGAGAACTGAGTAATAACGTTAATCCTAAATACTGTAACTAGTCTAGGGTAAGTACACTGGAAACGCTGCTGTAGCCTCGAATAATGAAATGGATCATTCCCAATTTAAAGTCATCGTTTTGAATATGCCTTCGAATCCAGGCATGCTGATAAATTTTTAGACATATGCCTATTTTGGTTTATTGACTTATCTGAAGTCCCCAGGTCAAAACTGAGTTTAAAGTTGAAATTACAACTCATTCTTCAGATATTTGATTAGGATTAAGGTACTCTAGCCACAACAGGTACAACAGGCCTAATCCAGTATTTAGTAGTTCAATGTGCAGTACAGTTTACAATTAATTATATGTTATGTATGTGTACCAGTACAGAATGATCACTGTGTATATAGGCTACTATAGTATATGTTGTTGATCACAAATTGTTTTGGAATACTTTTTGGTTCACAATGGATTTGGATATTACCATTGACATTGCTACCATAGCAGTAATCTTAATGAAACTTTTGCAATGACTGAAAACTAATTCTAAAATGGATTGAAGCCAGTCTCCAATCCATTCGAGACCTGTCTCAAATGGTTTTCAATCAATCAAAATGCAGCAACTCAATAAAGGTATTTATTAATTCATGTTTATGTGCTGATGGACCTAGGTCCTAGGATAACTTTCTGACAATCAATGTCTAAATGTAGACCTAGAGTTTAGTATGTTTGACAGTCTTACCAACGTTCTACTTTATGAATTTCAGGGTTTTCTAATTATTATAAGTATATATGATTCATATACTTTTGTGTGTATTTTATTTTTGTTTCTGTATTTTTCAGACTGCAAGGTGAAACGTGTTCAATTAAGTGGTGCACAAAAGAGAAAACTGGCAATAAAGAACCAACAAAAGGCTCTGGATTTAGTGGCCAAAACTGGAAAGCTGACTAATTTTTTCACTCAACTTACACAACATGATCTTCCAAATGAAAACCCATCTCTGCCTTTCACTTTCACTGAATCTAACTCTGACAAGATTGAAGCTGAACCAAGCTCCACACCTACAAGTACCACTTTGTATACTTCATCGTCAGAACATCATGATGACGTTGAGGTATCACAGGCTAGCTCAACTGACGCAATTCTCACAACTGAGCTCACTTTGCCTTTAAATACTCCTGATATCTTTAGTGTTAATATTGATGCAAGTTGCTCTACAAGATAGTCTGAAGTTGAAATAATTGCTGAAAGTGAAAATCTACTGGACTATGGTAAAATATTTCAGTCTAAAAAAGACGAAAAAAACTAAAGCAAAAGATCCAGGGTTGTGGCTCGAGTTCTCTGCTGATGATGTGGCTTATTTGGATTGTTTGTGGACCCACTGACTCTCAATACCACATTGGGCCATTTGGCAAATTTTGCTGGACTTTCAATGGTGGCAAACCAACGAGATACTCTTTTAAAGAAGAGTGCAATTACTGGTAACATGTATTGGAGCGTGTAATAGCTGTTATTCGTTCGTTAGCTGAACGTTGCCTGGCTTGTCGAGGAACAGATAAGAAATTTGGTTCATTGCAAAATGGGAATATTTTAGGATTGCTTGAGCTCATAAGTCAGTTTGATTCCTTTCTAACAGGGCACATTTCGAAATATGGAAATTCTAGAAAAGGAAATTTTTCTTACTTGTCCAAAACCACCTGTGAATAACTATTTGAACCAATAGTTCAGAAGGTCCACGCATTCATTGTCGATAAAGGAAATTATTGTTATTTTAGCTTATCAGTTGACACTGCGCCAGATCTGTCACATACGTATCAGTTAGGTGTTGTACTTCGATACTTAAAAGATGGGCAACCTATTGAACGCTTTTTAAGCTTTCTGGAACTGAAAATCCATACCGGTGAGGAAATGGAAAACCAGGTTTGGCAGTACTTATGTGAAGTTTGCAAACTTAATTTTTCAAAAGGTAGGGGCCAGCTTTACGACAATGCTGCTAACATGTTTGAGCGTTATAAGGGGATGCAGCAAAAGATTGTAGAAGAAAATAAGTATGCCATATATGTGCCCTGTGCATCCCATTCACTAAATCTGGTAGGACGAAGTTCTGTTGACTGCTGTCAAGTGGCAATTAATTTTTTCTGTTCAGTGCATTTGCTCTATACATATTTTTTCAACCTCAGCCTGCTGGTGGAACATTCTTTCATGTTTTGGAAACAACAGCAATTTTGAAATATTTCTTTAAGATGTTGGAAGCTTCAGAATGTCTAGTTGAAGATTAGTCACAAAAAGGAGACACTAGAAGACAAGCAGACAATATTGCAAATGAGATACAAGAGCTTGAATTTGTTTATGCTGCTCATGTGGGATGAGATTTTGCAAAAGTTTTTTAAAGCAAGTCAAGCTCTGTAAAATGAGGATGTGAACTTAAAAACGTGTGCAGATCTGTATCGATCATTATCTAACCAACTATGCACTTTAAGGGATGACTTTGAAAGATTTGAAGCAGTTGCAAAAGAAATGCAGCTCAAACTCGCAAACGTGTCAGAAAGATTATACTCAATGACGGAAATGCACAAGAAGTAGATCTGAATGCCAGAGATGAATTTCGTATCACCACCTTCTACACAATTGTTGATAAACTAGAAACCTAGATGAGAAGAAGAGGAAAGGTGTATAAATAAATAGCAAACAGATTTTCTTTCCTCAGTGGTGTACCAAATGATGTCACTTCATCTGCTGAAACTGAAAGGTACTCTCAGTGTTCCCAAAAGCTAACTGATGCTTACCCAGAGGACTTGGACACTAATCTCTCTGGCAAGCTTCAGCAGTTTCACTCATATGTATGCCATAAGTTCAGTGCAACAAAAACTTTGAAAACCAGATTCAGTCATGCTGAACTTTATAAAATAATTTCAGAAGACAAAATTGAGTGTGCGTTTCCAAACGTGACATTGGATTGCGCATATTTTTAATATTAATGGTCACAAATTGTACAGTTAAGCGTTCATTTTCTCAACTCAAGCATATTAAAAATCTCAACAGAACAACTATGCGACAAGACAGGCTGGATGCCTCGTCTTTGCTAAGTATAGAAGCAAATTTGTTACGCCAAATTAGTTTTGAGAACTTGATCAAAGACTGCAATTAAAATTCTGGAAGAACACATTTTTAAAATTTAAATAAATATTAAGGTATAATTAAATAATTTTCTTACAGGGTTTTAAGTTGAAAGTAAAAAATTGTTAAAATCAAGATGAGAATTTTTTTTGAATAAAAAGGTTTTGAGTAAATTTTTCATTTTTGTTAAGATCAAAATGTGAATTTGGAATTATCAGAGTGAGAATGTTTAATACCAAAGTGTGAATTTGTTAACATCAAAGTGAGAATTGTTAACTCAGAGTGAAAATAAATATACAGTAAAAATATTTCTTTTTAATTATTATTAATAAAAAAAAGTGATTTCCCTCATCATTTCTAAATGAAATGCCTCTGTCATTGCTTGATTTTGATCGATACCCAATCTGTTAAATAAATAAAATAAAAAGTTTTTATTTAATGTAGTTGTGGGGTCTGACCTGGGAGAAAACTGAAGAAGGGTTATAAATTTTCAAACTTTTATTACACTGTCAGCGCTCATTTTCAGTTAAGCAGTGTAAGGTCCGAGGGGGGCATCATTGTTTGGCTGTCAGTTGCCCTTAATCCGGTCCTGTAGATATGGTATATATATATAGTGTGGTTTGAATACTATTATTTTATACTGTTTTGATTCTTTAAAAAAATTCCTAGTATTCATAATAATGTCTTATAACAAATATGTTTCAGCATCTCCAAAAAGAGGTTCATGCCATATCAGTTATTGATGTTTTAAGGCTTAATGTTCCACTCTTTAGTCACTACAATATTATGCTACATGATGATGAATTAAGACTCTGATATTCAGAATACCTAAGGATGCCCCAGGAATCTCCCATAGGATTTATTATACCAGATTCCAGTCAGTTCATGACCTGTAATATTTCTTGTTAAAGATAGTCCATCACTACTGCCCTAAAGGCACGACATCACACATTGCCGTGTATCAAAGTAGTCTGGTTTAAGTGCAACCAGAACCACTACGATGCTGTTAAATAGTAAATCAGCAAATAGCACATATTTCATAATTTCTCATAACTCCAGACACAATTCACAAACTACTTTTGATTATTAGCAGAAATTGAAATATAAAACATTGTTCGTGCATTACTTTTTGTATCATTTAAATTTTATGTTTCAAGGTAATTTAGCTTTTAAAAAATCTCATTCAGTTTATTTGTATAGTTTTTAAAAATATGAATGTTTTTTATCGTTCCATTTTGTCTTTTACTCTTATATATAATTGATCTTACGAAATATCTAACTTTTTTGCTACACAGTAGTTTATAGATTGATAACGTGTTCACCTTAGGACTCCCTGATCGTTACTGAAGAGCTGAAATCCTAGTTGAGAAACAGCACTGTGTGGTTGTCATTAAAAACATAGTTGAGATCCATTGAGTTGAGATAGTTACTTTCTAAATAGATAAAATGTTTTACCATCTGATTCAAGAACTGAATATTTTATAGCCCCCCAGTGGCGGACTTACACGCTAAAATCTGGGTTTCGATACTCGTGGTGGGCAGAGCACAGATAGCCCCTTGTGTAGCTTTGTGCTTAATTCAAGACAACAACAAAATTTTATCGACGGTCCAGGTTCATGACGAGTAAATTAATTCTGAGTTGATATTGTTACACTTCGTTTGAGCTAGTTTGCTTGAATGACATCACGTCACTTATAAGCTGACATTTTAATGACAAAGATACTTAATGTTTTTGTGGAAATACTAATGTCCGAACTAGTTCACTGAAGTTGAACGGTTTGTAATTTGCTATATTTTAGGGTGTTTTTTTTAGACTGGTAAAGGTAAAAATAAACTTTTACTAATTCGCGTCGATCGAGGGTAGACAAGTGGTTAACGAGCACACACACACGCACATTAAATTTTCTTTTGTATATTTCGGAAAGAGTTCTAATACTCTTTGGAGGAATACAATGAAAACATTGCCACCAATATTGCAATAATACGTAAACTCAGATGAATATGATACGGCAACAGCCACCATAAATCTATGAAGAACCGTTTCTGGACCCGTGACCTTGCAACTTTATTCCATAAGACACTTCTTTGTTCAGTTACCGTTAATTAATTAATATCGTGAAATACTGTGGAAAGACATTAAAAGATGGGTGTTGAAAGTGGGTAACAAAAAGAATTTCTACCGTCAATACTTTAGCCGCTGCCTCTTTGCACAAAAGTCACCCTGACCATCACACAGTGTATACCATGCTTTATATATACACATGTTGAGTTTTCAAATCTTATACACATTTTTTGAAACGTCGTATACACTTGTGTCTCCACAACAGGCAGTTTGCCGTCCATTCTACAAAGTTGCATCATTAACACTCTGCCTAAACAATTTATCAAATAATAGAATTTTTAAGTTATTTATCACAGTATCCACCAGCACAATTTATTAAGTTCACAACCCCTACAAAAGACGGGTAACACAGGTTGTATAAATATAATCGTTAAAAAAGAGAGAATGTTAGTGGAAAAATCGAATGGTACGATTTCAAAACAAAGAGTAGTAAAGAACATATTAGGTAATGCTGTTTGAAAGAGACGTGAAGCACAGCTGAATACTATATGCACGAGGAACTTGAGTGAAGATTTCATAAGGTAGATCGAAAACATTGTCCCTTTCAAGCTTTTATTATTAATCGTCAATGAGAAGAGATACAAGCATTAGTAATTTCGTACTCACTTCAATTAAAGAAATTTTTCGTTCCCTCTTGGATTTGTTTTTTTGAACTGAAAAAGTAAAATGCATATCTAGTGCAGAGACGTATTTAGGATTTCGGCGCCCCTAGGCACAAGGTTAGGTTGATACTTTTGCCGCACCCCCCTCCGTGCCACAACTTGCACCAAGCATCACCATCACAACAACAGACAAACACAGTTGCTATCATTCAAAATCAACACAACGTTTATTTTCCAACACAATAAAAAATGAAACATAAAAATCAATCATCACTAAATATTATTCTGCGGCTGAATATACAGGCTTTCTCCTGGCCTTCTGTTCCGAAAACATGTTTATTGCATCGTCATAGTTTATTCTACAAACAATATCACTTTCAATGGCGAGGAGTGACAGGGCATTTAGTTTATCTTCTGCCATTCTTGATCTCAAGTAATTTTTCACACGTTTGAGAGCCGAGAAAGATCTCTCTAATGTACAATTAGTTGCTGGAATGCACAGAAACATGCGCATAGCAATATCCAGGTTTGGATATACAGTTTGAAGTTCTTTAGCTCGCAGATTTCTGTATACTGCTAACGCAGAAGAGTCATCATTTTGCACTTTCATACTCACAAGATGTGCGCGGAAATGTAGACATTCATCTACGAAGCTCACTTCCAAATCATTGGGGTAGAGTTTCAATAGTGTTCTAGCTTGACTGATGACATCAGTGGGTTCAAGATTTGTTATCTTGAACAAATATCCAAACCTTGCGTGGATTTCTACATAAGCAGTTTGTCTTCGCTGTAGTTTTGAGCAAAGTCTGTCAATGATCACATTGAAAACATTTACTCTCTGCCTTCTTCCACTGCCTGGGTGTCACCATGTGAAAAAATTTGCTTCCTTTTTCGCTTAATTTCGTACGTCTTCATGCTGGACTTCAACATCGCCTTGTCTTCAAAATGATCGAACAGTTCTCTTGAATCTTTCACAAACTGCAGCAAGGAAGCATAAAGCTCGACTACAAGTCCAATGTCCATATCAGCACTTTGCAACTTTTTACTGGCAGCATTGAATCTTTCCAGTATTGTTCCCCAAACTGTGGACAAAATAGCTGTTTCTAGCGTTCCTAATTTGGAAAGAAGTCCAGCGGCCTCATTCCTAGCGGCTGGTTTTTCCATAGCATTTCCCTCCATGGTGGTGAGGGCATCAAACACTTGTTGCCAGTTTCTGTTGAGGCTTTGACAAGCATCTTCACGAGCGGACCACCGAGTGTCACTGAGTTTCTTCAAAGAGAGACTTTCTTTATATGCGGACAGGTGTTTTTGTAGAATTTTCCAACGATGGGTTGAAGCATTGAAGAAACCATAGAGACTTTGTAAGAGTTCGAAGAATTAACATGCTTCTCTGCAACATTCAGCAGCACACGTTCCTACAAGATTTAATGAATGTGCTGAACATGGGGTATACACAGCTATAGGATTTTTCTTCATGATACGAGCCTGGAGACCACTGTACTGACCAGACATGTTGCTGGCGTTGTCGTAAGACTGTCCACGACATTCAGAAATGTCAAGCTCATATGACTGAAGCAGGCTAAGTACAACTTCTGCCAGCTGTTCAGCTTTGTGGCCCGGATTGGGTATAAAAGTCAGGAAACGTTCCATAGGTGAACCATCACTGTTCACGTAACTGATGATGAATGCCAACTTGGTCAACATGGGATATATCTGGCGTCGAGTCCACGCTGATTGAGAAATATTTTGCAGTTTTGACGTCCTTTAAATGTTCTTTAGAACAAGGTCTGCCATAAGCTGGATGAATTTGTCGCAAGTACTGAAAGACAGGTAAGACGTGGATACCTTGCCAGCATTGCCATATCGGTGAATGTGATCAGCGAGGAAGGGGTCAAACTCCGCAACTAGTTTTAACGACATCATAAAGTTGCCGTTGTGTACTGAACGGAAGCCCACGTGAAGCCAATCTTTTCGCTACAGCTACCACACGAGTGAGTACATTTCTCCAGTATTTGATTTCGTCGTGCAGCTGTATGGCCATTTGGAGATCTACACGTCCCAACATGTTGCCCCTTGCTACTAGAGATAAAACTGAAGACCGATGCTCAGGAGAGTTTTCATGCTCATTCAGCCGGACAGTAGCATTTTTCCAGTCATCAAAGCCTTCGTCAGCCAGTTTGGATTTTTTTCCAAAATCAAATAAACGACAAGGAGCACAAAACAGTCTACCTTTGCTCTCTGAATAAACCAAATATGTCCGCTTACTTTTTTCGCCATTTTGCAGTTTTCTTTCAAACATGCCTTTGGTTACAGGTCTGATTTTCTCCCCGTCCTTTTTCACAGAGTTCTTGAAATCTGAGTCATCGTTTTGAAGGATGGCATGTGTGGCAATATAATCATTTGTGTAATCATCTATTATCCAATCTGCTGGATCTGAACTTACTTTGTCTGAAAAACTTGCTGGAACCATTGATGTTTCAGGCACGCAACCGGCAGATCTTACTAGGCCTGCTGCTGATGACGTCACTTGTTCAAGCTGCAGTTCGATATGTTCGGGTCGTTCAGATTGTTCAAAACTGCTACTGCTAGGCCCGTCATGTGTATTCCCTCCATCGCTGTTGGTTTGAACATCATTGCTAGTAGGCTGTTCTTGCCTTTGTTTAGCAAAAAAGGCCTCCATCGTCGGTGTCTTATTTAAAACATCACGTGTGTTTTCATTTTTTAACTTTGCTATCTTCCTATAAGCTGCTCCACTCAATTTTCGGCGTATGTTACTCATGACGATATCACTAGAATCCACTGATCGTATATTGAGTATTGACAGTGAATTTGTTACTTTCACATCTCAGATCATCAGGATCTGAGTCATTTTCGTGGGATCGAGCTATTTATGGCAGCCGCGCGAACCTCACAGAGATCCGTGAGCCGTTTGACCCCCAGTGACCCTCGCCCTCACAAGAATTGTGCTTGTTTAGAGGTTTGGACACTGACAACACGATATAACTTACAGTAAGATATTGGGTGACGGAGGAATAAGTAAAATCATAACGAACTCTACATTTTGACACCAATATCGCTTACCACGTTATTATCTATATTGTCGATTATATTGTAAATATGTTGGTGAACCATATATTCATCCGACAGATAATGAGTTTTATTGTAGTTGGTGAAACAATTATCGACTTGCAACCATAAGTCCATAACAAAATATACACGAAAAAGGGGAGCTTCTGCACTACTGATTTATATTACTGCCGATGTATCCATGTAACGGGTGCTGGGCTATTGACAATCAAATTATAAATTCTAACACACTTTACTATTTCAAATTCTATACTACCAGTAACAAATACCTGTATCGCCCAAAACTATCCAGACCCCGTGCGGTACAACCGCGTCCCCTGGGAGTCAACTTCATTGATAGAGCGCGGTCAGCGGCCTGCAAAAACGATTATGCGTGACACCCGCAGCCGATTCCGCCGACGCTCACCTGCTCCAGTGACTGTGCGCCTTTCTGTTCTGGTATTCTGGAGTCTGCCACTATTCCTTCTTTATTCTAACAAATGCCTATAATTGCTAGGGAATTTGAAGGAACTATTCTGTAAGGATTACATTGGAATCTAGACAAGCGCATATTCAATCAATCAATTAAAAATAATCAATTAAGCTAAACTGTGAATGATGAGGAAGAATATTTCAAAATATATTTTTCCAGATAATAGCCTGAAGCAACCGAAAATCCGAATTTTCGTATACGCAATTTCACAAAACAAAATACGTTATTAGGCCATGATAAAATATTTTTTGTGTAGGCGTAGCACACTGAGTAGCAGGTAATTCATTGTTTGGTGTGTCAACATGAGTAAAAAACATGTTGGGGTTTTGAAAAACACAAATAAATAACTGAGGTGAGGGCGGATGGGTTGATGATGTAGGGGGGCGAGGCGTATTAGGTGAGACTCAGGGAGGGAAGGTTAGAAATCTTTTAAACTTGAAGCGACCGACCCGACAGTGTGGTGGAATAGTGAGTGTGTGTGTGTGTGTGTGTGTGTGGTCCAGATTCAAGAGGTTATTAGGGCGGCATAAATGGCAGGGGGAATTAATAACCAGGGACTACATTTTAAAATGGTGTCCATTCTTTTTCTTTTTTTGGTCAAAATTTGCCGCCCCCTAAAATCTGCCGCCCCAGGCACGTGCCTCGTGTGCCTGTGCGTTAATACATCCCTGATCTAGTGGGTGAAAGGTCGAACTGCCGGTTAAATATGGATTTCAGAAGCCTTAAGAGATAAAAGTATACTATTAAAATTCTTCATACGAAGTAAGTTTAGTGCGCAAAAAATTAACGAAGCCCATTTGTAAGTTTATAAACTTTGAGTTTTTACAGAGTAGTTGTCTACGTGAATGGTTCGTAAAATGACTTTGGTACGTTACGCTTTTGAACAAGCACTTAGCGTATTGACAAAAATTCGTGTAAAATGTTTGAAAATACAAATGTTAGTGCTTTTCTTAAACTAGCATAAGATCTTGTTTTTCTTTCGACTTGTTGTTAATAACAATTTATATAATTAATAAGTAATCACAAACCACAAGGAAGATTATAAATGTTATGTAAGATTTTAAACAAAAGTGGTACCTATCCTAAAATAAAAATATTACTTGAAAGAAATTTTGTTTTGAGTACTTGTGTTCTTCAAGATTTATTAAATTGTACAAAAGTAAAGTACGAAAGTATTTTGATAAATGATACTTGTCTAAAAAACAACAACTGGTATTTCAATTGTCTTTAAAAGGTTGTTTCATTAATGTCCCTAAATAAAGAAACATAACATTACATGATAAATCATTAATATTCTGAGAATGACAATTTTGCAAATACACATTTAAGAAAAACTGTGTTTTTTAAGTTATCTGTTAATTTAAGCATGTAGTTAACTATCGTTACTACTGTGAACGTGGTCAACTAACATAGTCAAGATGTAGGATGTTCATTTAATTTATTTTTTCATCTTACCCCCTGTTATCGATGTTCACGTTAATACCACTTTTCATAAGTTTGATGTTCAACTCGCAGTCTGAGAATTGCGGGTTCTAATCCCCGTCACACCAAACATTCTCGTCCTTTCAGCCGTAAGGGCGTTATAAACCTACAGTCAATCACACTATTCGTTGCTAAAAGATTATCCAAAGAGTTTGTAGTGGATGGTGATGACAAGCTGCCTTATCTCTAGTCCTACACTACTAAATTAGTGACGACAAATGCAGATAGCCCTCGTGTAGTTTTTCGCAAAATTCACAAAACAAACAAAATCGTAAGTTTATTCTCTTTTGATCAGGTTTTATAAGTAATCATCAAGGCCATTAAAAGATCTTGTAATGTTGCACGTGAACCATATAAAAAAAATTAATGTACAGGTTTCAATAAATAACAAACTAAATACCATGAGAAGTCTTATGGTATGCTCAGACACTTAAACATACGATGCTTTGAAAATATAAAGAAAAAAGTTAAAACAGAGTCGAAAACTATGTACTGAACTTGAAAAAATTCGAATTAATTGCTTTGTTTTTAGAGTTTCAGGTATTAATGTTTCATACACTTGTTTTTCAAGGCGGATGAGAATTCTAGAGAGCATCTTGGGTGTTCAGGTACAGGGGCGTAGATTTTTTACACCCAATGGAGGTATGATTTTTGCAACCACTTATGTGGACTGTTCAATTTGCAAACTGATAATCTCTGATTACGTGAGCCGGAAAGCTGTAAACATGCAGTCACAGAGTAATCTTATTACCACGATACTTCAAGGTTTCCATGTAGGTTTGTACAAGTGAGATGTTGTGAACAGTTTTCAAAATGTTAATAGAATAAAGACAAATGTGTCACAATTTAACTACCACATGAATTTATTTCTGCACGCTGAACTGTATAAAAGCTGGCCATTATACTTGACAATGTTACAAATAACTTTCATTGCACGAAGTACGTTTTCAAATATTAATAAAATTAGTAATTACCCTTGATAAGTTTATATCTACTGAAACTCTGTTCATATTGTTTGATAAAAATAATTAATATGTCTTTGCGAATTCGTAAAAATTACACATCAATACAATGTAGCACAAAATTATTCATACTTTTCTTCGAAGTAGATTCATTTAGTCCTCTAGTCTACATGTTCCCAAACGTAGACCTCCTTTGTGATGATCTATTTATGAATTATTTCATAAGCTCTTCTATATTTATCTTGTCGACCTAATCTTTGCAACTGTGATAAACTGCCACATGGTTGAGGCGGCACTGAGACATAGCTGACTTTAATCACGTCTTCAACCGTCTTAATGCAGAAAAGCTGCGTTCACATTCGTAGCTGAATACTGGACATACAAGCAAAATTTTCATAAGAAACACTTCACTAAACATCTGTTGGCTTGTTTCATGCATTTTACAGCAGGCATCTTTCGCACCTTTCAGAGATACTGCTTTTGTTGTTCCTTTGAACATGGGCAACTGAAACTCGAGCCGTTGTTCAGAGATTTCAGGATAGAAGTTTATAACCGAGTTGTCAATTTTGCCAGACGTGATCATGTTCTCGAGTACCAGATATTGTCTCAAGTTATTGTTGTCTGCATTAAATCTAGTGGTCAGATGTTCTATGACCATGTCCACAAATTTAAAATATTGGCTTCTGTAGTAATTTCTAGCTGTTGCAGAATGGTGTGCTGAGCCATCACCTGTGATTCTTCTGGGGGGTCTGCAAATGCATGGTAGTTCAATAGGCACCAGATCTATAGAGGTTACCTTTTCCTCTGCTTCATTAAATATTTTGTTGTTATTTTCCTGTGTTCGCAACACTTACAGTTGCTCAACTGTCATTGCAGATGCTTCAATCATGCCAGATGCTGTCGCTGATTTTGCTTGAAATGAACGGTTTGGTTCCCCTAATGCAGTTAATGGATGCTGAGCCATCAACAATCCTAAAACTGTCTTTCCTTTGTCAAATATGTCCAGTAGACCTCGTGCTTTTACTACTACATCTAATTTTTCATTCGCTAATTCAGACAAAGAATCAACAATGTCGCTGTAGTGATCATTAGCACATGTAATTGCAGATAGGCGGCACAACCAGCGTGTTGGGCACAATTGGAAAATGCATTTAACTGGACCATTGTGGCTGTTTGACGATACAATACAATATTTTCAAAGATTGTCTTGTATTTGCCTGACCTCTGAAGTAAGGCAACCAAGTTCATGTACCCATTGGGTAGAATCTCGAACACATTCATAAGCTTCAACTGCATGTTGTATTATTAAATTAGCCTTGAGTGCTCCGCAGTGAAAAAACAAAACTGACGGTTGCTTCTCTTTTATTTTTGCCTGACACTCACTGTTTGCACTACTCATGATAGCAGCTCCATCATAAGTTTGTGCTCTTAATTCTGACAGTGGTAAATTGAGTCTAGTTAGTACATCAAGTATAGTCGAAGATATTGTTTCATCAGTTGTGTTGGAAACACTGTATAAACCAAGAAATGTCTCATGGACGTCAAGGTTCTCATTTACGCATCGTACACATATTGCTTCCTGTTCAGCACCTGTAACATCTTGAGTGTCATCAACCATCAATGCAAAGATTTTACTTTGCTGCACTTCGTGTGCTATGTTCCTCAATATTTGATGGTTGAACATCTCCATTATTTCATTCTGAGCCTGGGGTGATGTGAATGTGATTTTCTTTGACAAGCAGGCAGTCAACTCAGGATCTTCCTCTTTTAGGAACTTCATTAACTGCGTAATGCTAAACTTTGACGCAGTAAGAAACGTAAACTTCTGAATATTTTGGCTAGAATTCTTTTGCATTCTTCCCGCTGCTTCGTTTTTCCATCATGTAGCTGGACAGTCACTGGAGTTACATCAAGTGAACCTTCTGGAGATATAGCGAATCTGTGCTTGGAGGAAAATTGGTGTTCGCTGAATTTCTGTTTTGTTTTTTCCAGTTGCAAAAACCGGTAGATATGAAGGTACACTACACTGGCCTATCCAATGTCCCTCTAAAAAAGCCTCTATTTTTAGTCTTGGTACAATGAAAGCATATGATTTTTTGAGTCTGATTGTCGAAGTACAGCCATTGGAACTCATAAAACCACTTGCCCTGGAAGTTGATATTTTGAGATTTAGCTTTTTGTCGTGGTATTAGTTGTGTGTCTGTATGATATGGCTTTCTACTCTAAATCTGTGGAGTGTCAGATTTTTCTTTGCTGCACAAACTTGTTTCACAACTATCTGGTGGTTCATGATGTGCAATAGTTGCACAAGCATTTTCAGGCTCGTCCTCTGATGAACATGATATTTCCTCTGTATGGCAAATTTCTATTCCTTTGCTTGAGGTTGTTGGATTATCTACACCTGCATTGTCTCTTGATGTACTAGTAACTTGCTTGCAGAACTGTCTAAAGTCGGAAAGTTTCAGACGCTTGCTTGTTATAATTGGAATCTGTTTCCTAGATGACTCAACAGGCTAAAATACAGTCTTTATTGGAAAACTCTAACGTTCAACGAACAAAGATAGAACAGAATGGAAGTAGGAATGAACTGTACAATGTATTTAAGTCGAATGCGCGAACCTCACAATGACCACCGAGCCGACTGACCACCTGGGTATCGCTGGGACAATAATGTGTGCCAGTTAAAAGACAAGTAATTGCAAGTTTCTCAAAAAATTCCTAAACAATCGCAAATATATTATATTCCTGTTGAAGTTCATCAAATACGTTGTGATATAATGTCTTTTAGCACGTCCATTAAATAAAAACACCTGAACAAAAATGGCAATAAAGTTCGAGTGGAGACTTCAGGTCATTGAAATATCTCCTTTTGTGTCCTAATTATATAAAAAATAAAATATTTTTACTATCTATGATAAGAGAACATATTGTTCTTTTATCATAAAGCACCAGCACTTTATTAGAGGGCGGTGATAATCTGAAATTTCATGAATTAATGAGGGTCACAAACACAGGTCTAATGAGCCCTGTTGTAAAATTGAAGCTCAGACAAAAGTGAGTGGAGGGGGTGTTGTCGGGCGGCCCGAACCTGTAGTTAACTGTACACTAAATATGAACTATATGTCGGTGGCTTCGGCAGCTTAGGAGAGTAAGGCGTTCGACAATAAAACCGATTAGACATGCATCAGAACAAATGGCGTAGGAAAACCGCACTAAAGGGAACGGACGGGGCTGACGTAGGTCGCGTCTGGATCCGAGCGGTCCGAACCTGTCTTTAACTGTAGACTAAACGTACACTACAGTCAGCGACTTCGGCAGCTAAGGAGAGTAAGGCGTTCGACAACAAAACTGGCGAGACACATGAGAACAAATGGCGTAGGAAACCCGCACAATATACACATAAGATTGATGCAGCTACAAGCTACAAATGGCCTGCCAGATCTATATCACATGAGTTTACACTTGGGAGTAATATTTTCGAATTTCATGCTCTGTTCAATCTGTTGTGATGAAAATTTTACTTAATCTTACACTAAGTACAAGACGTAGGTAGATTATGTGATAGTGCTTGCAAGCTTTGCATATATACTTAGGCATACTGACTGATACTTATGAACTATCGCTTAAATGAAAAAGCTTAGAATCACCCCGATATTAAATATGTACATTTCGGCTATTGTAAAAGCCTACATCTAGGCCTAATTATGTAATTTGATTGCTAAAAACACGAAAATCACAAGAAAAAACACACAATTTGTTGGCATGTGATGCAGTAAAACGAATCAAGAGACCAAACTGTAGAGGGTATGATTGTATGCATTATACCCCTACCTAAAATGAAGGGAGGATGTATCTACCATCCTCCCCAGGATCTACGCCTCTGGTCAGGTATACAACCATCAGGTATACAAATAACTTTCATTGCACGAAGTACGTTTTCAAATATTAATAAAATTAGTAATTACCCTTGATAAGTTTATATCTACTGAAAGATATGTTTACGCCTCGAAAAATTACGTTTTCTTTTGTGTAAAATGCACGTACCGACCTTGAACAACAATAAAACTTATAGCCTGATCTTGGTAAATGAGTTATGTATTAGTGTGTAGAAGGCTTTTATTTGAATTGTTAAATGACTACTAGGCTCACTGAGAAAAAACAACAAAAACTAAATAATTTGTTTGTCCAAAGACAAATTTCTAAATCACCATGTTACATCTTTAATTTTAAAAATATTGTATCTCTTTGGAATTTCCAGCAACATCTGCTTTGAACCATTTATG
Source organism: Carcinoscorpius rotundicauda (assembly GCA_011833715.1). Lineage (NCBI taxonomy): Eukaryota > Metazoa > Arthropoda > Merostomata > Xiphosura > Limulidae > Carcinoscorpius > Carcinoscorpius rotundicauda. Next base: position 36,912,076 of record CM022395.1, on the reverse strand, counting down.
ACCCAGGATTTCTGTTATAACAACTTATTTCTTTAAAATTGTCATCGATGAAGAGAAGGACAAAAATGAAATCCAAGTAAAACAGATTTTAAATTACTATTAGATGATATTGTACGTTCTCTCGTCTCTGTGACTGTGATTAAAAGTGAGCCATTTCGATTCTTTACTAGACATGTGGCCAAAAGTAGTGACTGTAAATATATCTATTTTAAACTGCTTACTGATTTGAAATGCTATTTTGACTTTATGGTGAAAACACTAAAGCTGTCCGTTGTCGTCCCTAATTCTGAGTTACTTACCAGAAGAATTTTGTTTTGAAATTTCGCACAAAGCTACTCGAGGGCTATCTGTGCTAGCCGTCCCTAATTTAGCAGTGTAAGACTAGAGGGAAGGCAGCAAGTCATCACCACCCACCGCCAACTCTTTTACCAACGAATAGTGGGATTGACCGTCACATTATTTTTATGGACTTATAATGCAAAAATGAGGGTTCGATTCCCAGCTTTGAATGAAGTACAGAAAGTTGTGGAACATGTAGCTGAAGAAATGCTTAATATTTTCGTTATTTTTAACTGTACTGGATTTTTTTCTTCTTTTTATAAACAAAAAACCCAGAAAACAAGAACATCAAACAATCCAATAGCAGAGACAATTATAATGGCATACTATATTCAGATATAGTCTTAATACAAGTCCTATAAAATAATTTTCCCTTCCGATTAAATCTTAATTCAAAGTATTAATCAATACAGATTAAGCGATAAAAGAGTTAAAGATAATAAGATTAAACAATTATGTTATAACACATATTCCGGCATTCCCTACGACTGCAGTTAAAATCGAATTATACCAATTATTAACAACCATCTTGTCTGAAGCAGTAATTACCGATGTACTCATTTGGTGGCCAGTAAAGAAAACATGGTGTCAAAACGCATGGCAAGTTTCAGCTACTGGTTTTAACTTTTGAAGGTATTTATGTCGTGTGTTTAACCTCACTGCTTTATTTGTTACTTAAAGCACGACCATAGATCCTAGAAAAACACCATAACTTAAACTCTTGAACTTTGGAAGTCGAATAAAATATTTTTGGTTCGTTTTTACATTAACTACTAAGAGATAGATTTCTAAACAGTTTGTCTAAATAGTATTCGAGAATAAACTACTTCGTAAATAGTTCATACTAAAACAGATTGTAATAGGGAGCTCTGAGATACATCCACGACACTTGGAAGTAACGTTATCAAAACTAGATTAAATTTGAATGTTGATGAAGAAAGTGCAAAGGATAAAAATGCTTGTTATAAAAAATACTTTATGTAAGATTTATGTGGAAATTTTAAAACGAGTTTATACTTCTGAGAAATTACATCAGCGTGAACCTGCAAAGTACGATCACCTTCATGATTTTTACTAGTTTTTAGACTGACGAATTTGCTGTGTGACAACTTGTTTTTCATCAACTTTTTTATATGTCTGGTTAGAATTAGAAACAAATGTTAGCACTGATAAATGAACGTTTCCCACCAGGTCAAGGAACAAGCTGTGTTACAGGTTAACGTTATTATTGTATCGCGTAAAGATAGATAAAAGCTTTAAAAGAGAATAATTAAGTAGACATCATGATCTGGGGCTGATGTAGAGAAAATCGTTTGGTTTTGTTATGTTTTTGGCAAAGCGGTGCTTTGAAGGAAATCAAAGACTTATGCGCTTTGACACATCATTACTAGACGGCGTGAAAATTACAGATCAACCGACCAACGATACAGCGACTGCAAAGAGCCGTCGACAAGCAAGCCTGTGTTTGACATTCTACAAGCATTTCTGACTGTAAATCATAAAATTGGCGGTTGGCCTGACTGGCGCCAGGAAGTACATCGTTGGTAGGTAGAGGTCGACTACATGGCCCAGAAGTTCTAAGTAGACGTTCTCATAGGTGGCCTTCGCGTGCACTATATTCCATGTATCTAACTCGCCAGTTCCGCGTTAGACGGCTATCGATCAAGATGGTTAGGTGCTTGGCTGAAAAACTGAAAGTGACCCATTTTAAAAATTTCCTCTTCGCTAATTACCTACTTCGTAAAATATATGTATTACATGTACTAACAACAAACTCCACCCAGTTAAATTACATGCGTGCTGCGTCTAATTGTACGGTTTATCTATCAAACATTTTTTCGCAGTCGCTCTTCCAGAGCAACTTTAAACAAAATGTACAAAATTTTAAAATGTTTTCTTAAGTAGTAAGTACTTAGAATATTGTTCAATTGTAGATGATTATAAAATAATAATTACTGTGGAAATGGCCATGGAATAACGAATAATGTGTGAATCATCACGTTACTTACAACTCCAGAAATGCCAACTATTACGATTTGAGCGTAATCATTACGATGTTGGTGTATACATTACGACTATATGCTCGTATAGACAAGTATTACGACTTGTTGCAACTCCCAAATTATTATATATGATATAGGCCTATACAATAAAGTGATAAATTATTCCTCCAGGGCTTGAAAGAGGTGAAAAGAAAAGTTCTAGTAAGATACAAGTAAATTTTGATAATAAATAAGAGACATCGTTCAAATGGCTACTTGCAATAATCATATTTTTGCTTGAAATAATAAAAAATATTTGTATTTCCGACGTCTACTAATAGTTTGAGTGCAGTGATTCTCCATACTGAGTACGTGGGGGAATCCAAAGTTACGTCTTCAGTGCTTTTCAGCTAATCATCGCTTGCGAAGATAGGTATTTCTCGATTTCTAAGCGGCATAGAAACACCAATGCGATTGTTCACATGATGGAAAAAAAGAGGCCTCGTTCACTAGATTGTCTTGTTTCTGGCAAATCTAAAAGGACTAAAACTGTGAATCAGAAATTTAGGAAAGAGTATAGTGCAAAATATCCGGTCATTACATCAAAAGTCAGTGACAGTCATACGTTATGTACAGTTTGTCACATTGATTTTTCTGTGGCGCATGGCGGGATAAACGATTGTTCCAGACTTACAAATTCGCCATCTCATCAACAAAAGGCTGAGGCGAAGACAAAAACGATGCAGATTAGAACATTTATGAGTAATAATTCAGAATATGAAAAAGAATTTCAAAAGAATTTTTGAAAAATGTGTTTATTAAATACACAAAACACAGTCATAAATGAGCAATCTACAGCAGTAATAAATAATAATAGTTATAATAATAATATCATAATAAACAGCTTAGAGACATTGGTCAGGGCAAGTAACCGCAAATGATAAAGAGATCCGTCTACAATCATTACGCTCAGTCATTTTAAATAGTTGGCATCTCTGCAACTCCCGTTTTCATAGAATGCTTTCACCTTCGAAAATGTTGCATTATTTAAATTTTAGAAATCAACCAAACCGATAAACTACGGCGTAAGTACCTTGGCAAGTTTTAATGCTTTGTTTTCTATCACATCACAATTTTACGAACTTTCAAATAAGAAATACTGGATGGGTGTGGGTGAAACTTGCAAAACCTTATAATTGTATAGAGTTCTGTAGAAATTACGAAAATATTATATCTATAACAATATGGGAAACATTCAGATATGAATAAAGAGTACTTCGGATTTTTATAGTTTCTGGAAAAATAAAATTGTGGTTCATATCCAAAATATTAGTTCACTTTTTAAAAGTTTTTTTTTTTTCAAATAAGTTGATAATATCTCATTTTGAATTTTAAGAAAATATAGAATTTTATTTTGGTCGGATACCATACCTTGTACCACACCGAGTATATGTGTTTTTTAACACAATGCTTTTTGTGTTTTATTTTCATTTAGTAAACTTTTACACCTCTAGCATTCTTCTTCGAAGCTTTGGTTTTGTTATTTCTAATCATGTATTTTCGCTTGCTTGTTAATATCCTTTGATTAATTAATAGCCATCACCCATTTTCATTATAAACAATTATTTTCCAACTTTGTTTTTTTCTTACCTTTTTCTCGTTCTTTTTTCTAACATCCACCTCATGCACATAATCTTTCGTCTTTTGATGAAACGTCTGACCAAAAACTTCGTTTTTATCCCACGATGTGATATAACTGAAATATGTGCATCGTTTTCTACCCTCATCCCCTCCCCCCCACACAAGGCGAAGAGACGAAGGTGGCCTGAAAGTAACGTGCACTTACATGAATTTTTTTCCACGTTATCATTTAACTTTAATTAACTTTTATTTTGCGCCATAGTATTTGATAAACATTGTTCAAGAATTTTTATACAAGCTGAACATTATATGAATATATTTGAACTTTAATAAACTAAACGTCTACTTCTTAGCCATTTTGCCTTCAGGCTATTTCAGAATAGCCGAACAATAAAGTAAAGTACATTTTAGGAACGTAGTCATAGCGAATCCCTGATATAAATTCCTATCACACAAAATATTTCAGCTTTTAATACATATTGTTGATAAAAAGCATGATTTTTTAAAATGGGCACTTATATATTATGAACGCTTATGAAGTTGTGTCTTTTTGTACTGAATCACACACTTTAAAGAAGATGTTGTAAATTAACACATATATTGTGTGGTTTTTTTTCACAACAAGAAAACTATGGTCTCCCCAAAACAAAAAACTGTAACACAACAGATTATGGTGGTAACATATACAAACAAATTTTGTGTTTTCTAGCAACATAAGTGGTGTGCAGTTTTCAGTTCAAAATTTTGTGTATGTAAATACGTTTTTGAGAAGTCATATTTTTATGTGTACGTAGACCGTCTAAAAGTCAGAGATATTATGCACCGACCAGAACATTTGTGTTCTGTTTTGTTAGCCCGTAATGACCGTGTTGTTTTAAACTTGAAACTCGCGTTCCTTAGATCATAAGAAGTATTTTTAGCATAATATATTTTTACACTGTAGACCAATTAGAAAAACACACTGATCAATTTGAATTTGTAATTTCTTCCTATCTGCTCTTGTGAGGCTAAAATTCAGTTTTAATTTCTTAACTCTGACATTAAAGCCACTATTCATTGTCGTAACGTAATTAACTCTCTGAAACTAACGCAACATTTTAAAATATTTAAATTGCATTTTTAATTTATTACAAAATGCTCCTCCGGTATAACACCAAAATTTGGGCTTCGATTCCGGCGGTGAAAAGCACACACAAAGGCTATTATGTATCTTAACGACAAACAAATATTGTTACAAAAGAAATATGTTTTTACTGGTTAGGAAAAAAACTGTTGAGTCATAGTGTCTGACTTTTGGGAATAGTTGCTCAAGAAAAACAAAATTTAATAAAATTCTAATCAATATAAAAAAATGTATGACACTCTTCCCATCTTCCAGTTAGAAAACAGTATGTATTCAGACTAAACCCTTCCCATCTTCCGGTTAGACAACAGTAAGCATTCATACTTAACCCTTCCCATCTTACCATTATACAACAGTAAGTATTCAGACTTAACCCTTCCCATCTTTCCATTAGACAACAGTAAGCATTCAGACTTAACACTTCTCATCTTACCATTAGACAACAGTAAGTATTCAGACTTAACCCTTCCAATCTTCTGGTTAGACAACAGTAAGTATTCAGACTTACAACACTAAAAGCTGGGCATTCGAGCTTTTGTCGAGATTTTAAAAACATTATATTACGATTTTTTAAACTGCTAAGGAGAAAAATCTTGGATGAATCAGAGTGAAATCTGGGGGTGCACGGCCCACCTCAGCTCCCAATAGCACCCGTCCTGATGTAACGTAATAAACCGACATTACTCAGTTGAATATTATTTTTACTGGAAGAATTCATAGACAAATAGAATCCGAAAATATTCCAGTTGGAATTCTGTGCTGGACGTTTATTTCACGAATGCGATGGATAAACTGAAACAAATACGTGTCTTAAAATATGACATGAAATTTTGAAACATTTTTGAACATCAAAAACTGTGGGAACAACTCCCCGCCGAGAAAGACTTTATTACCATTTTCACCCATTTATGTCAACTAAGCCTGAGTTCAGCACCGAATTCTATATGCCATCTTAGCACGAGAAGGATTGGACTTCTGATGTGCTATAGAAACAGTTCAATTAAGTGGTGTGAAACATCAAAGAGGAAATTGACGATAAAGCAAGTAAGATAATAAAACATGATGCTTATGTAAAGATCCCTATCAACCAAAACTAAGAGAAATGTAATGTGGTAGAAGCTATTAAAATCAGATCAATAAAGTATAGGTTTCAAGATTACCACAACATAACAGATTGGTAAAGCCAAAACTAATGGTTCCAACAGACAGAGCTGATTAACTTCGATACAATTTAGTACAAAGATTTTAATTAAGTGAATAACGTACTTTGAAAGAAATATGCTATTAAAACAGAATTCACCAAGTTTGCGAGTAAATAAAGTATGAAGTTTCATTGAAATGGCAGAATCGCTGGGGTAATAAACGTTGCTAATCTAATGATTCATATAGGGAAGTTCCAATGACTGATGCACAACATACGCTATTCAACATCAAAATAAGATTTCGTAATAGTGATACGAAGGAGAGCTTTGAAGAGAGGGTATAGTGTCACATCTGACGTTCTATGTGATTACACATTTTGATGAAAAAGAAACTACGTTTCTACTGAGTCGATGCTGGGTAGTCCTATATAAAGTGATATAGAAGATTGTTCTCTATTGTAAACGAAAGAAAGAAAGTGAGTTGTTTTGTTTTTTTTTGGAATTTCGTACAAAGCTACTTGAGGGCTATCTGTGCTAGCCGTCCCTAATTTAGGAGTGTAAGACTAGAAGGAAGGCAGATAGTTATCACCACTCACCGCCAACACGAATAGAAAATATATATAAAAATATAAGCAAAACGAAAAGCGAAAAGAGAGAGAACCTTTAAACTCTTATGGCAATCTCTTATATATATTTTTTTTAAATCAGATCTGCTGGTAGCAGAAAAACGTAATATATTTTTGTTATTTGAAGGTTCCTAACCATCAGGGCTCGTTGGACACGACGCAGGTAGGAAATAACGTAACTTTAAATAAATACTAAAAAGTTGTCTTGGTATTAAATTGTTTTCAGTATCAGAGTTCTTCCAAAGACAACTCTGAATGTAGGGAGAACATAGTTTTGGAATGTTATGTCTTTCAACATCTATAAACAAACAGAAGACTGACTCTTATTTGATAACATTATAAATAACCTAACTTGCCGATCACTTTCAGTGCTTTTAGAAAAAAAAAGGTTTGGTTTCAATTTTGCGCAAAGTTGTATAAGGGCTGTCTGCTCTAGTCGTCCATAATTTAGCAGTGTAAGACCAGAGGGAAGGCAGCTGGTCATCACCACCCACCGCCAACTCTTGGGCTACTCTTTTACCAACGAATAGTGGGATTGACCGTCACATTATACACCCCCACGGCTGGGAGGGCGAGCATGTTTAGCGCGACCCTCGGATTACGAGTCGCACGCCTTACGCGCTTGGCCATGGCAGGCCTAGTATGAAGGTGCAAAATGTTTCAGCGGTAAGCCTGAGGGCTTATAACATTAAAATTCAGGATTTCATCCCCGCAATCACAGGCACAGGGTATATAATCCTGTGTATAAATTTGCGTTCAAAGAAAGATAAAAATAAACAACTTTTTAAAATCAAAATAAGAAATGTATTTGAAGTTCCAAAAGTTCTAGAGTTTACTTTTTTCAAAAATAATTTTAATATCGTCCGGTATGGTCAAGTGGCTAGTCGCACGTTCTAATCTTCGTTCCACCAAACATGTCCACTCGTTCAGCCGTGTGGCTGTTATAAGTGACGGTCAATTCCACTATTCGTTGGTAAAAGAGTAGCCCAAGAGTTGGCAGTGGGTGGTGATGACTAGCTACCTTCCCTATTATCTTTTCTTGAAACGGATAGCACCGGTAATTTTCGAGTAGTTTTCTGATAAATCCAACACAAATTAAATAATTTTAGTATATTGCTTCTTGTAAAGGTAGTCGTTTAAGCAGATACACTCGATTTGCACTGCTAAACACACAAACATATATATATATACATATACATATATGCACCTGTGTTTAATCGTGTGTATACTTCTAAGTACTAAGTAGAATGACATATTCATGCACACGCATATTTACATATGGAATATCATTTGAGCAACTTTATAATTCCATCATATCTGGAGGTGAAAGTACACCAATAACTTGCACATTTTTATTGATTACTCTTGGTTTCTCATGTAATTCCTTATACTTTGCACGCAATAATATTATTCACATAATTCAGTGTTCGTGCAATCTAAGTCATGGCAAGTCTTTCTCATTGAAGTGTTACGCATGGTTCATTTGAAATGTAAAACACGTATTGGTAAAAAACAACAACGAAAAAAACAAATGTAAATTATTTAATTTTGTATATATGTTCATAGAATGTCTATTCGACTAGCATTGCTAATATAATTATATATATATATAGTAATTTTTTTTTCATTTATTCACACAAAATGTAGGGCGTGGCATGTCCTAGCGCGTTAAGGCGTGCGCTTCGTAATCTGAGGGCCGCGGGTTCGCGCCCGAGTCGCCCCAACCATGTTGGCCCTTCCAACCGTCGGGGCATTATAATGTTACGTTCATTCCCACTATTCGTTGGTAAAAGAGTAGCCCAAGAGTTGGCGGTGGGTGGTGATGACTAGCTGCCTTCCCTCTAGTCTTACACTGCTAAATTAGGGACGGCTAGCACAGATAGCCCTCGAGTAGCTTTGTGCGAAATTCCAAAAACAAACACAAAATGTTAGTTTGGAAATCGTTTCAGTTGTTATTTCCCAAAATGATTTTACTAAAACAAGGATAATCCACCTTTGTTTTATTAAAATATGTATTTTTCTATTATTGATTTTGAATATTCTTTTAAAATTTGAATTTCAACTTTGTATACATTTAAATTATTTTTATTTTTATTTTTTAAATGTTCAAATATAATACCATAAATTTAGAAAATATTTTTGATACGTTTATTATGAGAATTGTTTTGCATTGTTAGATCAGTATATAGAATTAGAGCTAAATTTCCAAAGCTGGCCAAATCTCGTAAGGTTAATATTGTTAATAGCGAGGCTATGTAACACTGGTGAATCAATACACTTCGATCACTAAAAAATAGAATTTCAAATAAACTATGCTAATTATTAGGACACTTTTAGTTCTGATCCTTGTAGTTAGATTACTTTGACCAAAAGGTAATAATAATTACAATTTATGAAGGAATTTGCATGATAAATATTAATGATATGAAGTGTAAACAGTTTCAAAAGAAAGATGAAAATAATTAATCCATATTTTATTATGCAGATGTTATTTGGGCTAATTTTATAAAATGTAAACTGTGATAATCCAGAGAAAAAAAATCAACGTAGTCACAAAAAAAGTGTCGAATAATTTAGGTTATAAGGGTTAAATAATATAGATTTGCGCGTTACCTGTAACATCCTTTATATTGTAAAAATACTTATGGTGTGCTAATACAAAATTATAAGTGATATTAAAAATTGCAAACGAAACCACAATTATTAATGATTGAGAAATATATTGATGAATTAAAAACGCTTTCCATTTTTTCCCTTTTGAAAATCATCATAAAACTCCTCACATTTCTAATAAAACTCAGATGTGTAATACAACTGTAAAACGATAAACATCATGTCGCAATAAACACATGAATATTTATGTTACTGCAAAACACACAACTTGATACATTTTCAAAATAAATGAAAATTGCTTTATTTGGTTAAAATTAATAGTTTTTTTCAAACATGAAACAGAGTGATTTTGCCCCTCACTTCTATTTGTTTGTTGTTTAGCGCAAAGCTGCAGAATATATTATTTTTGCTATAAAACTGTGTGTATCGAATCGCGAATTCTATTGTTATAAGCAGTCATAGTTAACGGTGAGTTACCGGGACATCTTTCTATTAAGTGTGATAATGTTTTTGAAATACCTTATAAATATAAAAATAATATTCCGGTTTTACCCTACCCCTCTTTAGGTCTCGTGCTTAGCCTGATGTGTATATAAATCCTCATAAATAAATCTATTTAAAACTTACTTAATGTTGACTCAGAAGACATAAAGTCTGAATTTATTATTTCCTTTAATTCCTTGCCGAACTCTCTTTACCGTAACACCAACCTCCTGTTAAAATTTCAATCGTTCTTTAAATATACTGAAATGAATGTGTGGAAAATATATTACTGAGGAAAATTCGTTGTTCAAAGTTTCAAGCATTTATGCGAAATGATTTGGTTTGAATCTCGCACAAAGCTACTCGAGGCCTATCTATATTAGCCGTCCCTAATTTAACTGGAAGAAAGGCAGCTAGTCATTCCTACCCATCGTCAATTCTCGGGCTACTATTTCACCAATGAACAGTAGGATTGACCGTCACATTAAAACACATCCGCAGCTGAAAGGACGAGCACGTTTGGTGTGACGGAGATTCGAACCCGCGACCCTCAGATTACGAGTCTAGTGCCTTAACCACCTAGCTATGCCGGGACGTTTCGCAATATGATAAGTTTAATATTCCTGAATATTATCCACCTTTTAAAACTTAGCAAAAAAAAAGAGTTAAGAAAGCTAAGCAAATAAATGTATATTTTAGATTTGTCTTGTATGTTTTGAAATTTCGCACAAAGCTACTCGAGGGCTATCTGTGCTAGCCGTCCCTAATTTAGTAGTGTAAGACTAGAGGGAAGGCAGCTAGTCATCACCATCTACCGCCAACTCTTGGGCTACTCTTTTACCAACGGATAGTGGGATTGACCCCGTAACATTATAACGCCCCCACGGCTGGGAGGACAAGCATGTTTGGCGCGACTCAGGTGCGAACACGCGACCCTCAGATTACGAAGCGCACGCCTTAACGCACCAGGCCATGCCGGGCCCTATATTTTAGATAACAATATTTTCAAGTGCTTCTTAAAGCAGTTTTCTAATAACATTGAAATTTATATTAGACCATTGACTGTTCTATTCAAATAAAAGCAAATACTTTTATGTTAAGAGGAACTGAGTGACCTAGTGGTTAGGGCGCTCGACTCACATTCTGTTGGTCACGATTTCGCATTCCTGTCACCGAACATGTTCGTTCTTTTAGTCGCGGAGGCGTTATAATGTTATGATCAATCTCACTTTTCGTTGGGAGAAAAAGTAGCTAAAGAGTTGGCAATGGATGATGTACACTAGCTGCTTTTCATTTAGCTTTTTTGCTGCAAAATTAGTGCAAATAACCCAAATGTCGCTTTGCGCGAAATTAAAACTAAATCATGAATATTTTTCAAAGTATTCATGCATTGCAAGTAGTAGTTAGATGAAGGATGAATATCAAGTGAAAATAGTGAAATCTAAAATGGAACAAATAACGTGTGTTGCGCTTGCAAAAATGAAGTTATATTAGTAAAGTAACATAACGAATTAGCCAAATCTATAGACAAAGGTACCTCAAGTTCTAGGATAAATCATTCTAACTTCTATTGAAGTTACGAGACCATGTTCACACTATTTAAAAAAACATTTTAACTTAGCGAACAGTGTTGTCACTCCGAAAACTGAAGGCTCAATCAGAGAGAACTTGTTTAACATAGAAACAAGTTTTTCTTTTAAAAGAACTTTTTAACTGTATATCAGGACGCATCTAACAAAAACTAAGACTACCAAACTGATGCAATCTCGTTAACAATTTTTCATTCCTCGGGTGGTCCGACAGCAGAATAAGTTAAATCTTTATCGACAGTATCTTGGCAAACAGCCCAAAGGAATTGAACGCATGCTTTGAGTGAGATACTTTACGTCTCAAGACTACAGACGCATGTGAAAATTCTGTCATTGCGTATTCTTCTTCTGGTTGTATTGGACCACTCGTATCTCCAGTTTTTGCCTGATTGCATTGACGGCCATGTATGCTTCGGTAAGGATTGCGTTAATAATACATCTGGACCATTTGTCTGAGAAATCGTCGTATTTTATTTTTGATAATAAATTTTAGTGTGTATCACAAGTCACATATTCTATTGCAATAATAACACGGGGTGCTCAGTTTATGCCATCCTATGGCATAGCGATATGATTGCGGACTTACAATGCTAGAAACTGGGTTTTAATACACGTAATGGGCAGAGCACAGATAGCGTATTGTGCAGCCTTTTGCTTAATTCTACACAAAAATTATATTTTAGTTGGCCCGGCATGGCCAAGCTTGTTAGAGCGTGCGACTCGTAATCTGAGGGTCGCTGGTGCGCATCCCTGTCGCGCCAAACATGCTCGCCCTCCCAGCCGTGAGGGCGTTATAATGTTACGGTCAATCCCACTATTCGTTGGTAAAAGAGTAGCCCAAGAGTTGGCGGTGGATGGTGATAACTAGCTGCCTTCCATTTAGTTTTACACTGCTAAATTAGGGACGGCTAGCACAGATAGCCCTCGAGTAGCTTTGTGAGAAACTCAAAAAACAAACAACTAAATCTATGTGACTCTAATCTTTATTGCAGTGAATAAAAAAGAAGAAAAACTGTGTATACCTACACGGACAGAATAACAACCCTTTCTGTTAAGCCGTATTTAACTTCACAACGTTCACTTTCCAGCATTAATCTTTATAAAACTATAACATGTTTTTAAAAGTAATCTTCACTTGATAGTTTCTCACTAGAAACTGACTAAAGAAAGCATGCCTGAACTTAGCAGGTAAACTCGCTTTTTTATTCAGTTAAAACTATCACCTGGTGACTTTTCTCTCTCACAACACTGGTTATCTGTTACATTTAGTTCACCTAATAATTAGTCAGCAAAGAATAAGAAAGTGCTGATCCTTTAAACCCAAATGCTACATATTACTATGATATCTTCTTGGACAGAGGATGCTTCATTCAGTATATAAAATAAAGAAACGAGGTAACTGAATAAGGATAATCTTAACGACCCTCCTGTACGTTACATAATCTACCTTTTTTGCTTTTGCTTCCTCATGTCGGCCCGGCATGACTAGGTGGGATACCCGACTTGTAATCCGAGGGTCGCGGGTTCGCATCCCCGTCTCGCCAAACATGCTCGCCTTTTCAGCCATGGGGGCTTTATAATGTTAGGTCAATCCCACTATTCGTTGGCAAAAGAGTAGCCCCAGAGTTGGTGGTGGGTGGTGATGAATAGCTGCCTTCTCTCTAGTCTTACACTGCTAAATTAGGGACGGCTAGCACAGATATCTCTCGAATAGCTTTGTGCGAAATTCAAAATAAACAAACAATATTTTAGTTTAAAGAATAGATAAAATTTTGTAATGTTTTCTTTCCTATTTTTTTAGTGGTACCTCGATAGAACAGCGGCAAGTTTATGGACTTTGTTTGTTAAAATTCGTGGTTTGGTTCCCTGTACGGGATGCATCAAATAACCCATCGGGGCTTTCTTAAAAATAACCAACAAAAAGAATATTAAATGACAATTAGATAATAATACCTTTAATAACATTATTCTTTACTGGTTTCATATGGGGTTTCAATAAAAACCGACGCTTTTCGCTCTTTCCCAAAACTTATAAATTCGTATAGATTAGAACATGACACCAAGTTATTGACTACGAAATACGAATAAAGAAGCTTACTTTAAATTTATGAAATTCTTGAGAAGTTGAAGAAAAGGTACATGTAACAATTCTTTTGTATGTTTTGCCTACTGGAAGACATTGATGATACAAGAGACAACCACAATGATTTGTGTTAACATTCGTTGAAGTTTTGAAATAAATGCTTATTTTAAGCGAAAATATACGTGTTGTTTTTCCTCGCTATCCAGTTTAGTATTTGTATGCATTTAAAATCATCCCTAAAGTAAGGGATGATATAAACAATATCTTCGGTCGAATAGTTTGTTTCAGATATCTGACTCCTTGTATTTTTAAGTTGGATAATGGATGTGACCTTATATATATATAATAAAAATACACATACACTACATTTTAGCATAGTATTAAACAAGCTACTTCTCCGTTTGTTTTGAAAATTTAATAAAGGATATACAAAGGAATGTATAGTTTTCCATGAGTGAGTACTGTTATAGGTGCTTTAAGAGAATGCGGACATGACGGGTGAGATAGTTATCGTTATTTGGATTGTGCTATCAATAATTACCTCTTAAGCTGCATTGATAGCTGTGATCGAAGTGGTAACCTTGTAGCTGGGCTAAATGTTTATTTAAACTACATATAAACTATTACGATTACCAGAGCTCTTCATCTTGAATACCAGGCTATAAAGAAATGCTATTTATTATGTGATTTATTGAAAAACTAATATACAATCTGTTTTTTTTAAGTGTTTATGCAAAGCTAAAAAGGATTATCTCTGCCCAGTTGTCCCTAATTTATGAGCTGCTTGTTAACAGTATATACCACCAACTCTTTGGCTGCTGCTGTCTGAATGAACAATGTGGTTTGCTCGTCACTCTTAGAACGTAATTAGCGTCCTAACGTGCAGTGTGCGTTTATTTTTGTGACAGCAGATCGTTAACAATAAACTCTCAAACTCACAGTCCAGACACGCCAACTATTGGGATATGTCCAGTTCTTAAAGTCTACAAAACAAAGACTGGGAAATTACTTTTTTGGGGTAATGAAATTTTACTTTTTGTAAAGTTACCTTTTGTTTTCTGTAGAGTAATATTTGTATATAGCACGAATTCTATAATGAGTTATAACTCACATTTTAATATTATATTAACGAACTGGTAAGGATAATTGCTTGTTTCTTTTCAGAATATATCATACATAACAGCTGTTTAGGCATAATTTTTCATACAATTTGTTCATTTAGAGCTTGTGATTTGTTTTTTTTTGGAATTAAGCACAAAGCTACACAATGAACTACTTGTGCTCTGCCCACCATGGGCTTTGCTACTGGAGCTAAAAATTTTAGAATCTAATTAAAGAATATTTGCAGATCTTGATATAATCTGGTTTTTATTGAGATTTCATGTCTAGATTGTCTTTACTTGTATTTCTTGATGTCTGGTAACAAGCAAGGCGTCTTCTGCCGATTATTTACCTCTACGTTCGTAATGATCAGTGGTCCTATACCCTTCACTGTGATTGGAGTCACTAGGGAATGTAATGCTTATCTTTGTGTAACAGCTGATACTCTGTGTGTTTTTTACAGATATCAGCTCAGTTTAAATTCTTTTGTTTGTTTGTTTTGGAATTTCGCACAAAGCTACTCGAGGGCTATCTGTGCTAGCCGTCCCTAATTTAGTAGTGTAAGAAGGCAGCTAGTCATTACCACCCACCGCCAACTCTTGGGCTACTCTTTTACCAACGAATAGTGGGATTGACCGTAAACTTATACGCCCCCACGGCTGGTAGGGCGACCATGTTTAGCGCGACGCGGGCTCGAACCCGCGACCCTCGGATTACGAGTCGCACGCCTTACGCGCTTGGCCATGCCGGGCCATTTAAATTCTTACAAAGTTTAGCTTTTTTTTACCTGACGTAGTTATTTGTTTGTGTGTTTATGTTATTCTTTATTCTGTAGTTTAGAGAACAGGCATTTGTAAAAGTAAAAAAAAAAAAAAATCCATACAGATAACTATGTCAGTAAAATGAATTTTTTAGTTAAATTTATTTTATGCTACCAAGTGCAGTTTTATTTCGCTTCCTTTTGTATTTTTTTACTTTATTTTATCTCCGTTTTTGCATCTTTGATCCCCATCAATAGGTGTTTCCCTGATAGCTAAGTCCTCTTAAACTCCTTTTCTTTAGAGTTTAGACCCTCAGTGACACAACGGATTGTCTGCGGACTTACAACGCTACCAGCGGAGTTTCGATATTCGTGGTGGGCAGAGCATCGATAACACTTTTTGTAGCTTTGTGCTTAATTATAAACAAAGAAACCTTATTTTTGAGGTTGAAACCTGAGAATATCTGCTTTCTTTCTTTAAATAAGAAATTTGTTAGGTTTGGAAGAAAATTAATTAAGCTTTTAATAGTAAATACTAAATATATATATATATATATAACAAAACGATTAGACAAAGTAAATTTTGGCAAAAGAATAACCGTCCTTATGAAGACAAAACTGAAAATAATGAAACTTGGAAATTCAGTTTTAATATTGTTTTTATAAAGCAAGAACATCCTTTGCACTGTGGTTAGTCTACTAGGTAAGGATATTTTAAGTGTTGACTGCACGAGAAAATTTTTTATCACGATTCATTCTTTGTAACTGTTATTCAAATTCGAACAAAAAAGTTATTTCATCACTTATGCAACCTTTGTCTCGTTCCATATAAATCTATAAAAGATAGCCATATGCCTAATTAAAAATAATGTGAGGGCCAAATGAAAAATTAAAATATAAGCTACTTTACCACTTGGCTGGCTATCATAGAATCGTAATATCCGAAGTGTCCTTAACCTGAATTGTTATTACTGGGGAGTCATCTTTCAATCTGTAAGGCTATTATGAGATATTTTTTTTGTTCCTGGGATGTTTGTACTCTTGTGATATTTTTAAGGTGTAGATCGTTAGAGGCTTCTGTTACGTGATAAGATATTAATAGGTAATCGTTAAACACTTTTATTTGTTTAAAGGGATACGTGGTGAGAAAGATATAAAGTAAAAATCTCCATTTGGATACCACATACGGGTTACTAATTATGTACACCTATTAAGCTGCATTACATTTTTGCCGATATTTGCAATGACAAATAATTAAAAATAAATAAAATGTTATGAAAGTCAATGGAAAATTTATCCACCTATAATATTTGGATAAACCAATTATAAGCAGACTGTGTGTTTATTTTGGAAATTTCTGTAAAGCTAGTCAAGGGTAATCTGAACTAGCTGCCCACAATTAAGAAGTGATAGAAAAGACAAAAGGCAGCAATCAACACTCTTTTACTAACCAAAAGTGTGAATGACTGTCACATTATAACGCTGAAAGAACAAGAATGATCGGTGACGGGATTCGAACTCACAACTTGCAGATCGAGAGTAGAGCGCCTCACAGCATCAGGTTGTCATAAACAGAAGTAGTTTTCTCTTACATATTTACATTACTGAATTTTTAGACAAAGGTTAATTAGCTGTAACTACTTTTGGTTTTCCCACTTTTTGTACAAAAGTAATGGACATCATTAATAAAATAGCCAATTTTAATGCTTGAAAACTTTTTAGTTTTGTTTTGTAAAAAGTAAATAAGAAATGAATTTAAACAGTGGACTAAAGTTTTTGTCAAGGCGCAAGGCGCTTGAATTTTGGGTATCTTTGAAAATCAAAGAAAAACTTTCTGTCTGTTTGCAGACGCATTTCCTTCTAAACAAGTTGGTCGATTCAGAACAGCTTGGCAGGCTGACTTAGTAGTCCAAAAACAAACTGAATTTATATTAAACTCGCCAATATATTATAAAAAAGAATAGCTTTTAGAATAATCCATATATCGTTAATGCAGCAACTATTGTAAATAGTTGAGTTTGAATGAAACCCACATTACCACAATATTTTATAAGTCAAATATTATAATGAAATATACAGCATTTTATCTTGTTTCTCATAATAACCAAAATATTCAGTAACAAGTTATCCAGCTATAATGCGGACATCATTTCCTGGATCGGATTTTTGGGTCCAGTTTTGTAGGAACAAGGAAGATCAGGTAAACCGTTGACCTCTCCCTTCCCGCCTATCAATCAATTTTTTATCTTCTACTTTTTTATTTTCATTGCTGCATCACTTGTTTCAAATTCCATGTTTTTTTCTTTTTCCTTGTAAGATGATATTTGGTAATTTTTGATGGTTAAGACTTCTGCTTTTTGGTGTTGCAGTTTGGTCGAGTTTACATTGTAAGATACTTTCATTCTAATTATTACTGTGTGCCCAGGTTGCCAGGGTTTATTTAATCTACATATATTTTTTTTCTGTAGATATTTCCCACAAACAAACGTTCTGCTCGGGTCGGTGTTAGGAGGTTTAGGTTCTCAGCTGACCGCTTTCTCTATTCTTAACTATAATTAATAATCTGACAGATACTATGAATAATATTATTGTGTCAGGCTTATGTATTGCATTTTGGAAATACTGATTTAACTACACACTTACAAGGTCAGGCCCTCGAGTAATATTTTAGCAGCATTTAGTGCTATTGTATTCTTATCTTTATCTGATTACGTACACTGAAACACACTTCGCTTCATTTGGTCGTATATGTTAACAAACAGTTCACAAGTAAAATGCTATTTCTTTCACAGCATAATTTACCAATACGACATAAATACCATATGAAATTCACAGGTGGTATTTAAATCTAAGTGATAGTTTAAGAGTCTAGTTTAGACGGTGTTATTCTTTAATTGGTAGAAACGTTTAACTCATCATCATCATCATGTGTGGTATAAAGATTTATTTCAGTTAATATATCATTTGTATACAGATTTTTTTATCAAAATAGCAAAACGAGCACTCTTTGAGTTTGTCTTTTACTGAGTTTCTACGAATAATAAATATATTCCTAATTCTTAAGTTTTCTGTTCTTTTTCTGATTCACATCATTTAACTTCTAGTCTACGCTAGAGTTAGATTAAGCGCTCAAAATTAAATTAGAAAAGTATTTAATAATTAAAATATTGTAAAAATATTTTTTACCTCTTGATTTCGAACATAATTTTTTGTGGTTGCAAAATTCGAGATTATTATTAATATTACGCATTAAATATACCAGATCTAGACAGTAAAAATTCTAACCACATCTCTACTGTGAAACGGGTTGTTTTGAACAAGAAGTGACGCAACTGCTTCGTCATTTCTTCCAAGTTTCCAACTTAATTGCTATACCTCCTTACTTTTTATCCAATTTCCCTGGGGAATAAACGTCACTGAACATCCCGCAAAAAGTTTGCTCATTTAATCCAGTTTGTTTGTGTTTTCGACGCTTTTAAAAGAAAAAAGTCGGAGGAGTGTAGTCTTCTTAAAATAACCTGGAAAACTTTTAAGGTAACACATTTAAATTACATTAAAATAATTTCAAAAAGAAAGCTTATTATGGACTGAAAGTTAACTTTTATTGGTAGATTCTCACTGTATCTGTCGGACTTTTACCATAGGCAGAGCTTGGTATGCAATTTGCTTCTCAAAAATAGATTATATTGCACATCTACTTAGTTTATAAACGTTATCTTACGATGGCATACTTTAGAGCTTACTAAGAATATCTTACGACAGCTATGGTTTTAATAGCCAACAAGCATGTGCTCAAATCTGTCAAAAAGTCAACTTGGAATTTCCGAGAATGGTGTAAAAAACTGCAAACTAAGATAGCTAGAAGTCCCTAAAGCTGTACTTCGTTCGTTTAATAACCAGTTTTTTACAAGCTTTAATTTGTGCAAAAGTTACGTCAGTTTCTTTTTCTTTCCGGGTTTTTTAATAACATGATACAGATGGCTTAGTAACTTATTTCAAAATCGATTTTGAATATACGAGTCAGCAAATCACGTGACAATTACCGCCAATGTACAATTGCAATATATAGAATTATATTAGATCTACATTTTTATATTATTTAGTGTTTTGTTAGTAGTGTGACACTGCAAAAAATTAATTGAATTTGGGAAGAAGTACGTAACAGCCATATTTTGATGCCAGATGTTTGTACAGTAAGATAAATAAAGATTTATTCAGATCTTGGACTTACAGTTTTCAAGATGAGAATATCCTTTGTACTCAACGACACTGGAAAACAAAGAAATGTGGATCAACATGGGAAACTAGGACCACACAGAAGTGCGGCATTTTGTAACAGGTGGGAAACAATGAACACAAAGTGTAATGGAAAAAGTCATCTACGTGCTGTATGCAACAGTAGGTAACATAATAAAGAAAACGAGATCAGCAGGGTATGGGCTTATCAAGATAATTCATACCATTTAACCATTGTATACCTCAGGCAGACAGAGAATGAAAATGGTATACATGCTATTTTGGATGAAGATATAGTTATCAAGTCGACAACCTAACGCCTTCGTGCTTCGACAGTTGAAAACCGTCTTCCCAGATGATTTATGAAAAGTCTGTTGGAGAATGGTGTGCTTCGGACATAACAATTTGACTGCGGAATCTTTTAAAATAATAAGTAAACTTCAGGGCTTTGTCCAGATGTGTAGTTGTAAGAAAGAGCATCAACAAACGTGAAGATGTGGTCTGTAATGACGTGGTACGCTGCAACATCATTTTAATATAATGTTCTAAATATGTATACAATGTTTTAGTAACTGTTAATACGTGACTAGTGATTTCATAGTAACCACATCGTCTGCAGAGAGGATTTTCTTGTGTGCATAGTGATATTTAAATTTCTGCCATTTGAGATGATAACGATTCTGTAATCATTCATCAGATAAAACTTATTTTATAAATAATGCTTTGTGAGATTCTGTAAGAATTGTCTTTATAACTTATCAATATTGTGAATTAATTGTAGAACCCAAAAGTGTATTTGTTGAGCAACTCTAATAAACTAATGCAAAAATTAATAAAAAAGCAATAAAGAAGGTCCTCTATTTATGGAATTTATGGCTGTCTGCCTGTTTTTGTGTTTTTTTTTGGTTGAGATGTCATAACATTTTATTAATATCGACAAAAACAAAGCAATTTTAACAGCAAAAATATATCGTTTGTAGGACTTCAAATTGTTTGAAGAAGAAAACGGCGTGAAAAAATTACATTATATAGCATCTTATACATTTCAAACGTATCTGTCTGGAACAGTAAAGGTAAAGGAACTTACAACCACTACATCACTGCTAAATCAGTCTGATGACGAGGACCCCACCCTTTGTAATCAATCGGGTCATTAAGTTTTGTTTCACACACCATCAATCATTACCGGTTAAGTAAAGGTCAATGATTGTAAAAATTTCTTTGTATACATTAAGCAAGTTATATCTCGTGTTCGACGAGAGTCTTTTTTTATTCAAGCACCCGTTTAAGTCTAAAATGTTTTGTCTAATGCAAAATTGCATACAAAAACAACAGCATTATGTTAAATCATTTTAGGGTAAGACTTTTCAGATATTAAAATTAACAAAAATAAATTACTATATTTCCCAACACGTTAAGCAAGTAACCAAAATCAAACCACAAAGCATTATTTACGACAGGATTAGTTTAGAATTATCGATAGATGTGAGAGTATGTTTGGTTAGTTTGGTTTAAATTTTGTGCAAAGCTGCACGAGAGCTGTCTGCTCTAGCACTAATTTAGCAGGGTAAGAATAGAAAGAACGCATCTAGTCATCACCAACCACCGCCAACTCTTGGGCTACTGTTTTAGCAACGAATAGTAGGATTAGCCATCACATTATAACGTCCTCATGGTTGAAAGTTTGGTGCTAAGGGACTTTGAATCCGCTACCCTCAGGTTACAAGACAAGTGCTTTAACCAGTCCTAAGCCAGATATGAGAGAGAATCCATTTGTTCTTTGATACTAATGAGCAGCGAATTAGGTAGTTATATTGAGTTCTGATTAGAATTTAGCCAGTTGTGGTTTTAAAAAAAACATGTGTGTATTAATACACAATCTATAAATCTTGAAGTTGATGAAATGTTCACACTGCACTAGAATCTTTTTTATCTACAAGTATGTAATTATGTAACTGTGTCTCACTGAAAGTAGTATCTATTTATTTATCAACCTACATCAGTTTGATATAAGTTACAAACTCAGTGATGACGAGAAAACCCACTTGTAGAGTAAAATAGATGTATAAAAACGGCTGGTTGAACAAACATTTCATGTAGAGGAGCGAAAAACGTTTCGATCTTCTTCGGTCGTCGTCTTTGTGAACCTAACATAAAATTTTCGTTCAACCCAAACTAGCCGTTTTTATATATATAAGTTACAAACTGTTAGGTCCGGCATGGGTTAAGGCGTTCGACTCATAATCTGAGGGTCGCAGGTTCGAATCCTGCTCGCCCCATAAATGTTAGCCCTTTCAGCCGTGGGTCGTTATAATGTTACAGTCAATCCCACTATTCGTTGGTAAAAAGAGTAGCCCAAGAGTTGGCGGTGGGTGGTGATGACTAGCTGCCTCCCTCTAATTTTACACTGTTAAACTAGGGACGGCTACCACAGATAGTCCTCGTGTAGCTTTGTGCGATATTCAAAAACAAACAAACAAACTTTTTCAATTGGTAAAAAAATATCTGCAAAATAATAACTCAGTTTTCTACACATAAATTATTTTAAGTTTACGCTATGATAATACAAGGTTTGTTTGTATTTTTTTAAGTTTTCATCATCAGATTTATTGCCCAATATGCAATAAAACATCTGGTACCAAAAAAGGCTACAATGAAAAATAAATACCAAATCACAATCCCGGCGTTAAAATAGTTACTTACAAATGAATATTAGTCCTACTTCTGCTTGTGTGCCAGATTTTGAAACATATACTGTAAAAATGAAAAATACACAGATGTAAAATAATAATGAACGTGGCTCAAAAGCAGATCGTTGTGAATCTTTCACGTGTAAATAACATACTCGTATTACGCACGTTTAGATATAAGAATGGTTTGCACGCAAATATAATAAACTATTCAACAAATCATTTCACAACTATAGATCTATCAAACTTCTTTTACCGGCTTTTACCTATATTTTGAGATCACACCGTTAAACATTTTCTGTCTTTATGTAAATGCTTTATAAATTAAATTGCTGTCAAAAGTAAGACTAAAGATAGGTAGTGTGATATTTTAAGGTGGTAATAAAAGGAATAATACACATTAAATTTATACCTAAATTGTTTGCCATATATAAAAGCATCGCATAGCTAAGAGTAAACTATTTAAATTATAACTTAACTAAATTTTACAAATAAAATTAATCTCAAATGAAACGTCATAAGCCTAACAATTAACTAACACGTGACCCGGTTAAAATTCTCTTTAGATAGATGGTAGTTGAAGCATTTTTATCTTGAAAAAGTATAAGTAATATTATATCTCATCTTTAAACGGTATTGTTATGGATAAAACACTGTTTTAGAATTTTTTTGAAATATGTTATTCAACTTTTCAATCCAAGAAATACATCATGAAAAAGTAAAAGCTTTAGAGTTTAGTTAGTATTTCAGTCAGTTTACATTAAAGATTAGTATTGCAAGGAAGTCCACCCTTTGATCAAGTGTGAGACAGAGATATGTGTGACACCAGACTGAAGTACATGTTCAAATCGATGGCGCCAGAGAAGTGTTTCGAATGAGTCTTGTCACGTGCCTATTCTTGGAAAGTTTTTCATTTACTTGAGTATAAAGCCAACGTAATCATTCAAATTAGCATTAATTAAACATTCCATGAAGATATACTTTCATCTTATTGAATAAATCACGTGTATTTTAAGATATAAATGTTTTGCATACAAATACATTAAGAAAAGGACAAGTTAATTTACATTTATAGGCTTACCAAATCGGCTTACGTCATTAGTGCGTTTTATCGATGTTCTAAAAGTAATGAATAATTTGTTAAACGTTGATGAGCATGTTTATAAAATTTGTGTGATTAATTGAAGGTTTCTACTATTTAGAATTAAACTGTTTTACCATTCATAACACTATTAGTAAAACAATGAGTTTACAATAGGGTTTCCATACCAGCGGTGGGCATAGTACAGATAGCCCATTGTGTAACTTTACGCTTAACAATATTTTTTTAAATTTCACTTAAAGCTACACGAGAGCTATCTGCGCTAGCCGTCCCTAATTTAGCAGTATAAGACTAGATAGAAGGTAGCTAGTCATCACGGCCAACTCTTGGGCTACACTTTTATCAACGAATAGTGGTATTGAAAGGCTGAAAGGGCAAGCATGTTTGATGTGATGGAGATTCGAACCCGTGATCTTCAGATTACGAGTAAGTAAAGCACTTTAACCCATCTGGCCATGCCGGACTTCTTATTTAGGATATCCGAACTTTAATAATACATATATGTTCAACAAAATTTCAGATTGATCTCTCTAGGTTTACAAACAATACTTAGCTGAATATACTAACTTTCAATGTAAGTCACTGAGACGGTGGTCATGTAATGTTCAAAAGTTTCAAAGCCAATAGAATGTAATTTCAATATTTATTTTTTGATGTATATAACTATTCAAGCAAATGCAGTCTTCAGTCTCGCCAAAAAGCAGGACATTTCAACTGATTGCAACTCCCGCTATACTTCTTCGTAGTAAGACATGGAAAAACATTTATGTATTCAGAGGTAGTGTGGTCCCTTCTTCAACATAAACTCATGCAGCCCATTACTTTTGGACTTGATTTGATGAAAACGAACGTTGTTTTGATATAAATGCAGTTTATTCGTTGTACAGTTAAAACTGACTGGTGATTTTTAAAAAGAGTTCATCCTTAAGACCATCATTTCACGAGATATCACAAATATCTCACCATTATGTGACTCGCGAGTAGGAATCTAACATTCATACGAGTGCATGTACTCTTGCACCAGTCCACCCTTCCGAATTCCCTGGAGTCAAGATGGCTCTACTGGAATAATCCGAGAGTGGTGAACGAAGTGAAAGTTGGTAGGACTAACAGCATTACCAGGATTGCTTCACTTACATTGGAACCAAAGGAAACATGCAGAACTAGATCAAGAATTATAAGTTAAGATTGATGAGTCAGAGGATGCTATAAGATACTAGAAGTATTTATCTGGTTGAGCAAGAGGACTCAAACAAGGAAATGCCAATGAATGAATATGTTATAATTCTGATGATTGGCTGAAACTGATGAAAAACTGCAAATCTAATACTGATTGCGCAATACAAGTAAGAATAAATGGTGTGCTTTGGAAATGCAGCCTTACAATGAAGTATTCATCAATAGAAGCTATACTGCAGAAATATAGTCAAGATCCATAGTCATCAAAGAATGATCATACGTGTTACATGTAATATAACGACGAGTCAAGACCACAAAATCGTTTTAGTATAATGTATGTAACCTCCCTACATATTTATTAGCATTATAAATATATGCATGACGTTGCACACGTATATAGATATTACACAAACTCATCTACGAGCGTTGAATATATTTTACAGGTAATAAACGAATAAAAAAATTATGTCATATGTGAAGTAAAGAGTTGTTGTTAGGTAGTTATGAAACATCAGTGGAAGAAGTGATATACCTAATACTTTCATGGACCCTTATGAAAGAATATTTTTAGTTTGATTCTGAAACATTAGAAGGTAGTAATTTTGTTCTTAAATAGATAAGTATGAAAGGTGAGCTCACATGAGAAGTTGGTGAAACAATTTCTTTGGTTGGTACAGTGAAGAGTAATTTTGATAAGATGAAAACGAAATTTTTTTTAGTGGATTAAAGTGTCAGAAGCAGTTTATGTGCTATAGTAAGAGTAACTTTTGTATATTCAATGTCGTAATTGATTTATGATTGAAAAAATTCATGTGCAAGCAGTTTTACTGAATATCTGTTAAAATTGTTTCTTCTATAAGTTGCAGTTATAACAAACTCAAGTGTGGACTCTAAGTGAACGGCATTATTTTTGTTACTTCTATAGGAATCCGTGTTCACAGTTTTATCTCTTCATTGGACCCTAGGTCAGTTATAATATGTAGAAAACAGAGGAGAAGTATCTTGCATACTTAATTGCTGTTAATCGAACCATTTAATAATGATACAATGGGTGATTTAGCTACATGTTGATCAAGTGTATGACCTGGGTGAAACCTGATGGAAGAAGATATTCATAGATACATGAGAAGGTATTTGCAAGAGGCAATATACTTATAAGTACAAAGATGTGCCTGTAGAAATGACACTTGATCAGAGTAACTTGATAAATTATGTGGAAATATGCTTTTAGGGTAGATAGTAATTGTGACGAAGCATTGCATCTTTGAACCATATGCTTGTCGCTGAACATTCGACCAATCGTAATCCAGGTTTCCTAAGCATCATCATTCTTTTCATATTTGAGATCAACTTATTAACCTTTTAAACACTCTTGCTTACCTGCCAAATGTTATTAACGGACTACAACTGTCAGGTCTAATGATAATGTGCTAGTAGCTCGAAACGTTGTCCAAAGGTTCCTAGGCAAATACCGTACATAAACAACACCTTTTTAAGCATAATTTCTTCCTGCTAAAACGTCTCTTAAATAAATAGTGCTATTGTCTTTATTAGCCAACTTATTTTTTATTATTGTAAGAAAAGGTTTATTTCTGGGAATGCAGAGATTTGGAGGAGTACTTAATGGTCTTCATGGACTGACCTGATATTTCATGTTGGGGAAGATGGGTTAACGGAATAAGATGAGATGTTGGACAAATTCTCTGATTTTCAGACCGTTGCCAAAGCCTTTAACAAGTTCGTACAACCCACAACATCCTTAACCAGACTACCACTATGAAACACCATTGATAAACTCAGGCAGATAAATTGATAGTTTGTTTAGATCTAGTGCCAAAAGAAGGACGAACCAAGGAGGACCCAGTAGAAACCGATCAGTTCTAGTGGTGCAGGACTCTGCCAAGTTCATGATAAGCTTGTAGATAACCTCTACCAGTAAATCATCGACAGTCTTCGTAGATTTGTCAAAACTTCAACACCCAACTATAGACGAACGACATAAACTAATTGTATGCTTTTTCTCTTTTAATTATTCTTGTTTTAAAAAGAACGGAAAAAGCAAAATAAAAATCACTGCCTATTTCTCACTAATAACTTAATAATTATTATGAATTAAAGATCTTTATTTTTGACTTCCTCCTTATGTGGTCTCCTTATTAAAACACATTCAAAGTAACAAATTTATCTTTAATTTTTTCATTAGATTTTCTGCTGTTCCAAATATAACTAAGTTTACTATTATTCACAGTAATGTAAGCCATTGTATCTGAAAATACAACAACTGATCAACAGTTCAAATAAAATGCACCGTTTAGCGTAATGATGGAACAAGATGGTACAAAATCCCGTTAGTTTGGTATATTTAACAAAAAACAAAACAAAAACAGTGATAACATATGATTGCCGGTATGTTGAATGATAAATGTCTTCATCACAAGTGTTGACTGTAAAACTAGTCCGAAGAAGTGCTGATGTGCTTATTGAAGAAATATTAAATTAAGAATTCTGTATAACGTAGTACGTAAGAAAAATAGGTTGTGTTAGACTTCTTTATGGATACATTAATTGAATCATAGATCAACTGGAATATGTATTATAAAAGGCATCGATATTAGTATAACTCTGTTAATTACAAAAAAAAAGAGGTTGGACGAAACATGCTCGTGTTATGTTGTAATTAATTAGCAGGTCTATAGTTGTGGAGTTTTAATTAAACAAATTTAACAAGACATAATTTGTAAGTGCATCCATTAAACAGAAGGTTTTGTAAAGTGGATAAAGGACAATAAATAAGACATTATTATTATTTTTTTTTTTTTTTGGAAATTCGCACAAAGCTACTCGAGAGCTGTCTGTGCTAGCCGTCCCTAATTTTGCAGTGTAAGACTAGAGGGAAGGCAGCTAGTCATCACCATCCACCGCCAACTCTTGGGCTACTCTTTTACCAACGAATAGTGGGATTGACCGTCACATTATACACCCCCACGGCTGGGAGGGCGAGCATGTTTAGCGCGACGCGGGCGCGAACCCGCGACCCTCGGATTACGAGTGCACGCCTTAACGCGCTCGGCCAAATAAGACATTAAGTGAAACATATATATATGTGACATAACGAATAACAAGAGCTCAGATAGATCATCTGTTATGTCGTATTAGTTAAACAACAGAAAAGATGTAATACGTCTGTAGGGTTAGTTTGTTTTGTTTTGAAATTCGTGCAAAGCTATACGAGGGCTATCTGCGCTAGCCGTCCCTAATTCTGCAGTGTAAGGCTAGAGGGAAAGCAGCTAGTCATCACCACCTACCGCCAACTCGTGGGGTACTCTTTTACCGACGAATAATTGGATTGACCGTAACATTATAACGCCCCCTAGGCTGAAAGGGCGAGCATGTTTGGTGTTATGGGGATTCAAATTAGCGATTCTCTGATTACAAGTCGAGTGTCTTAACCATCTGGCCATATCAGTCCTTGTCTGTAAGGTGTAAGAGATAAAAACACTTTGGATCAAATGGCTTTGGATTGACCGTCACATTATAACGCCCTCACGGCTGGGAGGGCGAGCATGTTTGGCGCGACCCTCAGATTACGAAGCGCACGCCTTAACGCGCTAGGCCATGCCGGGCCCTGTCTGGATGCTATGCTGACCAGTGGATTTTATGCAAGAATCTGGTTGTTAAATTCAATAGCAACTTGAATTGAAGAAGTATGCATGCTGTGGGTGACGATGGATTTGGAGGAGCGATTCTGCCTTCTTTGGTTAACAACAGACTTGATGAATTATATCTATGTTATATGATTAAAAATGCATTTAATGGATCATATCTGTGTGATATGGTTGAAGATGTATTTGATGGCCATATCTGTGTGATATAGTTAAAGATGTATTTATTTCATGGATCATATATGTGTGACATGGTTAAAGATGTAATTGATGGAAGAGGTCTGCATGCTTTGTTTCACGATAAATATGGTAGATCAAATCTGTATATTATACAGATCAATGTATTTGAAGAAACAAGCTTGCATGTTATAGTCAACAACGGATGTGACCGAACAATCCAGCATGCTACGGTTAGATACGGGTAAAATATGCACGCTACATTTACTAATGAATGCTACGCTGCGTTGAACAGTTTTCATTGAAAATCTCTTTGTAGCGCGTGCTAGACGATTTTTTTATGTCAAAAAAATGAAAGTAGTTTAGTCGTGTCTGTAAGTTTTGGTCTGCCATAACTTTGTGGTTAGGACGCTCAACTTTTTGCTGATAATAGTCAACGGATAGCTTTGCGTGAAATTTAAAACGAACAACCGAACTATCTTTAAAGGCTTTCGTTTGATTCAACCAAAAAATAAATAAATAAAAGATAGCTGAAGTGGACGTGATTGCATTATATAAACTGAAGACTCATTTTACAGTTTTCATGTTAGTACAAATTTTTCAGATAATTTCTGTCTGCCTCTGGAGGAATTAGTCAATTAAGTTAAAAAAAATCATTTACCAAATTCCAAGCAGGAAATGAAAATTTGTAGATTTCTATGCTAGACTAATCTCGTATAGTCGTTTTTGAAATATCTTTTAAGTACCCTAAATCTTACTTCAATTTTTACAGTTTCATTTAATGTAATATTTTATTATAACTTAGAAGAGTCTTGCGCAACTCTTTATTGCTAGAATGTCGGAGGCTTTTAAGCTTCGTGGCGGCTTGAGTCACGTGAGAGCGGGCAGCGGGTACGGTTAACTGAAGGAGAGAAGACAGACCGACTAGTGGAGCAAGTGCACGTTAGCTCGCACTTGGAGCTAGAAAGCTACAGGTAACAAGTAGGAACCACAAGTGTGTAACCTTGTAAAATCCATGCGTAGAATGGCGCCTTCTTGGCGGTTATCCCGTACCTTGATAAGACGATAGTAAACAAAATTAAAAATTAATCTGGTTAGAATATCTTATACCACTTCGAAGCTTCAAACGCCGGCCGCTAGTCGGGGTATTAATCGTCAAAATTCCGTGAAGTTCCAGGGTCTGCCGGAGGCATTGCCCAGTACCCCACTAAACTTAGTAGAAGAGGGATGCATGTGTCCAGCGAATCCGTGGTAGTCCTCGTGTGTCTGGTGGCAGCAGCCCTATTGCAGTCAGTAGTGCAGTCTCAGAACCATGACTCGAGGCGACAAAACGCACTGCCAATAAACCCTTGTCCGCAATGTCTCACGGTATCCGACCGGCACGTGAGTGAGCAGTTGAAGCTCGAGGCTATCAAACAGCAGATTCTTTCGAAACTAAACCTAAACGAGCGACCAAACATGACAGTTCCCGTCGCACGAGAAGTTCTTCTAGAAGCTTTCCAACGAAGCTCGGGTAATCTGTTTCTGGAGGTGCTGCCTCAGGACCAACCGGTGGAAGAAACTGTCCAAGATCAGGAACACGAAAAGCATGAAGAGTACTATGGCAAGACCTCAGAAATTATTGTCTTCTCTGAACCAGGTAGGTTAAAATATTATGGGTGTTTTTTATATTACTTTATATTATATTATATAACCATTCTAGACCAGACACGCCGAGAAAACTAATAATAAAACTTCGTGTTGAATATTCATCTTGTTAAAAATTCGATATGTTAAAATTTGGCACAAATTAATTGTTTTTTAATTCCTCAAGTTTACGACGTTACGAGTTTAAGATCCTCATGACGTGAAAATTAACCATTTGTGATAATCTTGTTTTAATTTATACGTAAGTTAAATCTTAGTTATTGAAAATATCTTCAAATTAAGAGTTCAAAAAATGTTCTTAAGGTGCTTAAAAAAACGAGATACCTAACTGATTATTTACATGTAAATTAGCATGTTTCTATTAATATGCACAATTAACGTTTATGTGTTACTAACACTAAAACTTATAATTTTCGGGTTTGAAGCATCAAACTTATCTCTGAGCCACCTGTGGGAAGGAATAAAAAAAACTGTATTTCTCTGTTGCTTTTTACTTTAAATGCTGCAACTTAGTAGATTTGATAGATAAGGTGTCCTGAACAATTTGAAAGGAAGTACAAATTGAACCTGTTTACTTAGTTATTAAAGCTAATCTCAAAGCTTGTTAGATTAAACTTAGTTACCAATATTAAATATTTCATAAGTAAAGAACACTTATAGTGATTAAATCTGCATTGGTACAATTGAAGTGTTGTGGTTTTTGTACATTTTAATAATTATCTAAACAAAACTGATAGAGAGAATAAAAACAGGGACGTCTGGGAAGAATAAATGTAGAAGCAGGGTCGTTTATTTCTGGGAAGTAATGCTAAGAAACAAAGTTAAAGTATATTTAAAATTATTTTATTCTTGAATCAGTACACGACAGAGTATCACAGATGATTTATAATAACTGAACTTTTGCATGTTTATTCTTAGATCTCTCTTATCTTGATCGATGAGGGCTAGGCTGCAAAAAAATAAAAAAACAAAAAAACTCTATTTTACGAAAGTGATGTCGAAACGTTATCGAACCCTCAGGAAAGCAAATAGTATTCTATCTCAGATCTGTACTTGAAAAAAAAAAAAAATTATTTCACGAGCTACGTGGTACAAACTATTTTCTCTTACTCTTCTTTGCTTAGTACAGGAAACTTTATAAAACGTTTTAATTCGTTTATATAATGGTAAGTTTTAAGTTTAAAAGTGCAGAAGACCAACATAAGCAAGTATCAGACGTAAAAAGTTTCTAATTTCTCCCGGATTTCTCTTTATCTAACATCTGAATTTTAGTTTTAAGTCCCAAGGTGAAAATGCTATGATGAAATTTAAGACTGTTTTGGTAAAACTATGAAATGGTGTTAAATGACGATTACCCCCTTCACCATTTCAAATAACAATATTGATTACTATTTTCTCCCT
This sequence comes from Carcinoscorpius rotundicauda, assembly GCA_011833715.1. NCBI lineage: Eukaryota > Metazoa > Arthropoda > Merostomata > Xiphosura > Limulidae > Carcinoscorpius > Carcinoscorpius rotundicauda. The sequence goes on along the minus strand of CM022395.1, from coordinate 36,880,500 downwards.
CAAGAAACTGAGCACTGACGCTCAAAGTTACAGACGATTTTACAGATTTGTTTGGCCCAGCATGGTCAGATGGTTATGGCACTCGACTTGTAAGCCGAGGGTCAGAGTTCGAATCCCCGTCACACCAAACATGCTCGCAATTTCAGCCGTGGGAGCGTTGTAATGATGCGGTCAATCCCGCTATTTGTTAGTAAAAGAGTAGCCCAAGAGCTGGCAGTGGGTGGTGATGACTAGCTGCCTTTCCTCTAATCTTACAATGCTAAATTAGCGATGGCTAGCGCAGATAGCCCTCGAGTAGCTTTGTGCGAAATTCCAAAAACAAACAAACAAACAAGCATCCAGACATTTAATATAAACACGAACTTATTCGATTAAAACTTGTTCCACTAGATCTCTTCTGGAAATAAGCAAATAGCATTATTTCCTTAAACATTCCAAATAGAGACTAACCGTGTTACAAATGTTTTACACAATAAACATTGTTATCGAAGATTTCGTATAACGTAGCCAGTGGATAGGTTTCATCGAGTCAGTTGAACAGAGTGCAAGTTCAGTACTTCATACACTCTGTCGTACAACACAATAAATATACAAGTTTGTTGTAAAGTACAGCAAGTATAACGCCCCCACGGGTGGGAGGGCCAGCATGGGATGCGCACCCGCGACCCTCAAATTACGAGTCACACGCCTTAACACGCTTGGCCATGCCGGGCCAACTAAAATATAATTTTTGTGTGGATTCTGTGTTCTGTCTACCTCGGGTATCGAAACCCGGTTTTTAGCGTTGCAAGTCCGCAGACATACCGCTGAGCCACTGTGTGGCAAAGGCAGACCAACCAAGTAAGAAGCATGTTTTATCTTTCACAATTTAATACTCTATTGTAATTTACCCTGTCATTTTTTGTTAATAAAATAATATCCCACTGAATACATTATATTTAAAGATTTATTTTATAAAATATCACACTTTCATGTTTGCAAGTCAATATACAAAAGATTCTCAGTTAAAATTTAGTATCCGAAATAAACACACATTACTTTTGGTTATGTTGAAACTGTGTTTTAGGTTTGTCTTCAAATTGAAGAGAAGACCATGTCTAATAGTAATATTTTGATAAATGTCAAGCTTTTATTAATTTTACAAGTTTTATAACTAATAAATATCGCACAAACTAAGTTAATTATTATTTTTTATGTCTTTCTCTTTTTACAAAATATTGTAATATACAAATGTTTTGCTTGTACAAATTAACTCGGAACTTTGTTCTCAACTTGAGCACCCGCTTATGTGACAATTGGGCTAAATAGTCAGGTCATGGCTCCCAAGACGTAGTTAGTTTGCAACATTTCCCACAGTTATAATACTCAAGTAGCTTAAAGTGAAAAACATATTCAGCGATATATTGGTGCTCGGACATTATAAGGTTTTCAGATACGTAGCCCCTCACACTAAGCGTTAGAAGTAGTTTTGTGTGTGAAGTTTTACCACTATCCTTACGTTGTAGAAACAAAAGTATTTGTTTTCAAAGGTGAGATCAAAATAAATTCATTATAAGCATTTTGAAACAAAATTTTACACTCATAAAATATTTTAGTGGCAATATAAAATGTTATTGATTTTACTACCATTAAATTGGCCTCCCATTTCAAATGGGAGTACAACTTTGGAAAGTCCATAAGCAACTATTCAATCAGTTTCCATATCTGGAATACGTTGGTCTTGAAATTTCACTAATTATAATAACCCCAAAGAAAATAAGGATTACACATTCTATAAGAAAGGAAATAAATTACAACTTTAATTTCATTGAAGCAAGTTTCAAAGATGTCTTCAAATACTATATCTACAATTGAAAAAAGCACAAAAATTACACACGCACACACAAAACAACAGTAACTTGCCATTAGTTAATAAGAAGAATAGACTTACCGAGGTCAGCCTATCAAACTTGAAATTACTATATGATAATAATAACGGCTTAAGATTAATTTTGTTTTGAATTGTTTCATAATACTTACATAAAACTAAACAATAATCTATTACTTCCAAACCGCTCCAAAAAGTGAAATTTTGATAAATTTAAAGAAGTGTTGAATAGATACAACAGAAGTGAAATGATTAAGCAGGTTCCAAAATGTTTGAAACTTTGACACACAAAGGGTTTTGTTTGGTTCGTTTTGAATTTCGCGCAAAGCTACACGAGGGCTATCCGCGCTAGTCATTTCTAATTTTGTAAGACTAAATGGAAGGCAACTAGTCATCACCACCCACCGCCAACTTTTGGGCTATTCTTTTACCAACGAATATTGCGATTGACCGTCACATTATAACGCCCACATGACTGAGAGCGAGCATATTTGGTGTGACGGGGACACACAAAAGGAAAATATGTTTTTAATCTTAATTTAAAAGAGAAATTGTTTTATAAAAAATATCTAAAGGTAAAAAGGACTGTTTCTCTCCAAGATCGTGAGAACATTTTAATTACTAACAGAGCTTAGGATCAAGAAAGAGAGAAGCGCTCCCACACTTTTTAACTATTCTATTAAATAGAATGAGGTAGTGATTAGAAATGAAAACAAACTTTCTATTTATGATAAGTTTGTAATCTTACTTTTCTACTAAGGAAATTAATCTCGTACCTTTTGTGCTAAAGCTATCTTATAGCATAGAATTTAACAACTCATATTGAGAAGTACAGAGTATGAATAGTATGAAAGTTAAAGATACTGGACATCATAATAAATATTAGAGTAACATGAATGTGTATATGTAATGAAAAATGATCAATTAAGAAAAATAAGTAGCCTTTGATAAGTATAATAAATGAATTCTTCTGATTTATGTTATGAGTTGGTGTTTTATACATGACGTCACAGGAATGTGTCTTCTTTTTTTTAACGTATCATTGGTTTGTTTTGAACTTCGCGCAAAGCTGCACGAGGGCTACCTGCGCTACCCTTACCTAATTTTGCAGTGTAAGACTATAGGAGAGGCAACTTGTCATCACCAGCCATTGGCAACTCTTGGGCCACTCTTTTACCAACGAATAGTGGGATTTATCGCACATTATAACGGCCACATAGCTGAAAAGGCGAACGTGTTTGGTGTGATGGGGATTCGAACCTGCGAACCTCGGATTACGAGTCGAGTACCTTAACCAGCTGGCCATGCCGGGCCTTTTAATGCATCAATACTGATAATTATGTAAGTTAACTAACAAAACGTTTACATTTCACCAATAACTCTTTTATTGGATTAAGAAGTATAGATAATTGTAAGGTTCAAGGTTCAATTGTGATTCTCTAATTAAATAACTTAAGATATTTAAAATCCATTACTTAAATTCAAACACTTTTTCATAACTTATTTTACATTATTTTTCTTAAATCTCTCTTCTGCTTTAAAACGAATTATATTGTTACATTTATTGTTATTATAAAACAAAATAGATAAAGAACAAGGCTTGAAATTTATGTTTCAATTTTCTGGAAGACGAAACAACAAACTTTTAATTATTTCAATAAACTTTGGATAAGCTAAAATATACACAGTATCATGGTTAGATTTTCCTAAAAGAGGCTGAACCACTCTACAGTAATGTGTTGTCTGTCAATCAATTAGGAGACACTAAAATGTCTCGCAGAAGAGACGAGTAACGTTGCATTTTGCACTGTCGTGATGTCAGTAAAATGTGGACATGCTATGAATCAAGAAAATTAATATGCATTCTGAAAGACACAACACGGCATGATATATGAACTTCAAAAGCAAGGAAGACAAATATTTGTTACTAATAATTTTGGTTTTATTTACTCTTTAAACAGAACATTTTCGAGATGACAAAAAGTTTCTTTACAGTTTTGAGAGTACAAAAATATTTGTCAGCGAGAATTATTTTTTATGTATAATGATCTTCTGGAAGGAAGACATTGTGTATCGTTCCTGTTACTTTGAGACAACTTTCAAAGATTTTTCTATGTTGGTGTTTCCTTTGCACGTGAATCAATCAAGAAAATTTAGTCGCCGTGCAGAAAAAGATAAAAACAATGTTTACAGTTTTTACTGCTTTAGAAGTACTTTGTTTCCATTGTAAAGCTCATAGGAACTGATGATTTTGTAACTGTTCAGGTGAACAGAGACATCACCTAGAATGGACTAGTTCCGTCGCTTGTTCATACAGACCTGTATCACGACAAAAAACCAAACCAAAATTATATCATATGAAAATAGCGTGAGAACAGACGTGAAATAAAGATAGATTCTTGAATAAAAGAGCAGAAGTTTCATGTGTAAACGAGAAACCCACTTGAAGTAAAAATGTATTCTCAAGACGGTCATTATGGGTATTAAAACTTTAATTAAAATAAAGTACAGAACAACGTTTCGATCTTCTTACTTCATCTTCAGGTTAACAGAAAGGTTAACGTGCCAGCCGTCTTAAGAATAGTGGATGTCTTACATGAAAATCAGTGATTACGATGATGTATATTTACTAGCAAAAATACCCATGCTAGGCGTGGCATTTAATTCGTGGTTTCTCATGGACGGTGTGTGTAGTTCACTGGCGCTAAGGGAAAATTCAACTGGCTGTCAAAGTCGTAAAAATATAGAAAGGAATAAAGTAAGTAATTTCAGAAACCCATTGAAGTATATAAACAAATTCCAAAAATTTCGTGATGATCAGAGAACTAGAAAACTTTAGTCACCGGCAAACAAAGAGATATAAAGACACAAGCCGCTTTATGGCATAGATTTTAAGATTATGAATTTGCATACGACGCAAGACACGTTTGTAATTATTTTATAATTTAATGTAATGAAACAGATAAAGTCACTTTAACGAAATATCGCGTGTTACTATTTTTTAAATCTCGTTTTAAATTCCCATTTATGTACTAATTAAACAAACGCTGTTGAGTCCTACATACATGTGTGAATATGTTTATTGTTTGATGAAAATTAACTAGTAATCACTACATGTATAAGGCCCTGTGACTTGCATTTATGAGTCACACAGGGGAATTTCAACGTATAGATATTAATGATTCTTGTTTGTTGGATAGGAGTTGCTAACTTATGACCAAGGAATTTTTTCACAATAACTTTTATTTCTAAAAAGAAAACACCAGAATGTCAGTTGCATTAAATTTGGGTCTGATTTATTGTGATTTATTTTTAAAATGATCCCAGTAATCTCCAGTCAGGGTAAATGAGATTCGGCAAAGACAAATTACAACATTTTTAAAATTTATTGCACAAAAGAAAGTCGTAAGAAAATGATGTTCTTCTAAAAGGCAGAAGTTGTGTAAAGTGGAAGAATGTGGTTTTTCAGTGTGCGAGATGAGTTTCATTGACTATTTTTAAGAAATAACACTGCACGACAATTTTTCTGAAAAGTTTTGCTTCCTCAAATGTTTTTGCTGATTGTGACAGGTTCCTGGTGGATATTAACAAATATAGTTTTGGTTTTGCTTCATCACGTAGGAACTCTGAGAAACAGACAGTTAACTGTTTACCGGCAATATTGTATTTAATTGCGTTTATGTTTCTAATACGCTTTTGAGTTCAACATAATTAAAAGTGTTTTGCTCCTGATTTACCTTTGTATTCAATGTCTGGTGCATCACGTTGTAGTGTCCAACAGTAGTCAGCAAGCATTGACGGATTCCAGATGTCCTGATATCGTTTTTACATTGTAGCAATGTCTTGATGAAACTGAAGGTTTCGATGAAACTGTACGTGGTCGACACATTTGGATGTGATTTTCGTGATCAGAAGCCAAAAATCTATAAGGAACATCCAACAGTGTTCAAGAAGCAAAAACTTTGTTGTGCAGAGTAATTTAAACAAAATCTATTTACTTGAGTAAGACTTATTGTATTCTGTTTTTATAACACTGCAAATTTTGTATAAAATAACAAGTTTAAGCTCCTTACTACGTCATATTGTGAACCTGAGAAAATCGGTATCTAAATATTTCGAAGATATGATTGGTGAAATTGAATTTAAGATGCTTTTACGTTGGTCTTTTACAGATAATTTTGATAAAAGTTAAGAAAAAACGATCTTTACACTTTAAATATAATAGAAAAAATATATATTTTTATTTAAACCAACGTTTCGCCTTTATGGCTTCATGGTTAATATACATAACATAAAAGTCAGTAAAAGACAACATCAAATAGGTAATGTTATAATGAACTTTAGAATTAGCAATGTAATACAGCACCTGAGTTATCATTGTTGTATTATCTTTATTTAACTTAAGAAATCAAATTATACCCCAATATTATTTGGTCAATAATATATGCTAAATGATAATTTCGCACTTTTCTATTTTAATACAATCCTTTAACGTAAGGGGAAAATTTGAGCTTAATCCAGAAACAAATGAAAAATAATCGGCCAATAAAAGCAGGAAAACGCACACACAAATATGATCATCAAAATCTCAACCAAGGCTTACTGGACTAATTAAAAGGGCTCGGCATGGCCGAGTGGGTAAGGCACTCGACTCGTAATCCGAGGGTCGCGGGCTCGAATCTCATGCACACCAAACATGCTCGCCCCTTCAGCCGTGGATGTGTTATAATGTAACGGTTAATCTCACTATTCGTTGATAAGAGTAGCCCAAGAGTTGGCGGTGGGTGGGGATGACTAGCTGCCTTCTCTCTAGTCTTACACTGCAAATTAAGGGACGGCTAGTGCAGATAGCCATCGTGTAGCTTTGCGCGAAATTCAAAAACAAACAAACACTTTGTATTCGTGAATTTATCTGACGTAAACATACAAAGAGCTGAAATATCGGCACACTTTTTCCCCTGACCATTTTCTTTATCACAAATAAATTACAAACACATTTCACTTGTTGTACAAATGTTAAATACGTTATATTAGAACGGTTTTAGAGCCTCACCACGTCGTTACACTTCATGTCACCACGTTTGTTCATGCTCTATCTGCTAGCCATGTATTTTTACAATAGCCAGGCAACGTATTTTTTATTCAAAAAGACTGCATTCTAAGGCTGTTATGTTTAAAGCTCACCGCTTCTCTCTATTGTTCCCCTTTTCCATCTAATGTACAAAAAACGAGGATTTTCTACCGCACCTTTCAACAGCCCGATTCGACAGTTATCCACTAGCGCTATATCCGGCGATTTGAACTTCATGCCTTCATATGAAGAGTATAAATAACCATTTAATTCGTCAGCTGCTTAAGGCATGCAACGGCTGAACAAATACGTCAAGGAACCAACTCATGAATTGTGTCACTTTTCCAGATGGAGATCTTCTTGATTATGCTGCCTGGGTACATGGATCCCTTGCCACTGACCTTTGTGTTCGAAGAATTTCATCTGTTCAAAAACGCCGCACTTTTATTATCATAGCTGAGATATGACTTGTTGTAGGTACCTTTCTGAATGATCTATATTTTTTTTTTTCCAGAGCCATTAAGTACAAACAATATCTATTTATATGCAAAAACGGCTCTTTTGGTTTGAGAAAATATTTTACATAGAAGAGCGAACAACGTTTCGACCTTCTTCGGTCATCGTCAGATTCACAATATCTCTGTGTTGGAATTCTTAAATGTATGATCTTAACACAATTCTGTGTTTTAAAAAAAATTGAACTAGCAATAATTCCCAGAAACAAGAAATTTTCTGTAGCATCACACTTCCTACAAAATGTCAAACATCAAATACAGTTCTGGCACATGTCGTTTCATAGCGACATTATATCGGCTGTGGTTGTCACATGCCTTGTTGATTTTCATATTCGAGGTCACTTTGTATTCATATTGTTTGTTTCGAATTAAGCACGCAGTTATACAATGGGCTAATTGCGCTCTACTCACAACGGGTATCAAAACCTTGTTTTTAGTGGTGTGAGTCATACCGCTGTGCCAGTGGGAGGGGAAAATATTTTGTTTATTTCTTTCAAATTAAGCACAAAGCTACTCGATGAGTTGTCTATATTCTATCAACTACGGGTATGAAACCTGGTTTCAAGCATTGTAAGCTTGCAGACATACTGTTATGTAACTGGCGGGCGTTTCTGTGTATTCGTATTCGTGAGAATGAAATCAGTTAATCTGACATTGATAAACTCGGAGATAAAAACAAAGTTTTTTTACCCTTGTGTCCTTAATGATTTAATTGTACAGATCAATCTACGGTTTCTCTTTACAGTTTGGTGCTTATTATAATTTGAATTGACCACATGTGAAGATTATGTAATTCAGTTAGCAGAGTAAGTCACTAAAATCACCCTACTTCTCTTAGTTATTCAGGTTTTGAAACAGGTCTCTTATCCTATTGCTTGACATTCGTTCATTAAGTTGTATTAGAATATGCCATCTAACCTATTGCATTACATTCACCAAACTTACAGTATTATACTTAATTTCATGTATCTCAGTTGTAACTCTAATTATGTGACTTAAACATATTTCACTAAACTCGATTATTCAGATCTAGAATAAGCTACATAAGTTATTGCACTATTTACCACGTTTATAACAGATCATATATTTTAGTGAATAGCTCACTTTGTCTGTTATTTTAATACCAAGGTTTCAAATATAATATAAGTCGTACGAGCTGTTACACTCTTCGCCACTTTTTAGAATAGATCGTTTATTTTGGTAAATAGCTCACTTAGCCTACTGCCTTAATATAAGGGTTTCAGATCTAAAACTAACTCCATTAGCTCAGTAAAATTACTTCGATTATTCAGCTATCTTGAATGATATTTCGCTGTTTACTGTGCTGCTTTTGGAGTTTGAGACTCAGAATTAATCATGTAACCAAAGGTATTATTCTCAGAGTTTCAGACTTTTAAAATTCACTTTCTTTATTATACCACCTTTGGGTATTTTAAATCCATAATAAGTTACTTAATCTAATTTCTCTAGTTCATTAGTACATTGTATTGTGATTTTCGTATCTATCGAATAAGCCACTGCACTCATAGCCTCAGATTTACAAGAATAAACCACTTAATCCTCAGCATGATTAGTTACTAAATCTGTTGCTTAACTTCTCGTAGGGGTTTACGGTTTGTTTGTTTGTTTGTTTTGAATTTCGCGCCAAGCTACCCTAATTTAGCAGTGTAAGACTAGAGGGGCTACTCTTTTACCAACGAATAGTGGGATTGACCGTCACATTATAACGCCCCCACGGCTGAAAGGGCGAGCATGTTTGGTGTGCATGAGATTTGAGCCCGCGACCCTCAGATTACGAGTAAAACGCCCTTACTTGCTTGGCCATGCCGGGCCCAGAGGTTTACGGTAATTTCTTTTTGCTGCAATTTGTTGGATAAGTTGCATGCGTAAGTTTCTCAGCACATTAGACAAAACCTTTTACAGTCATAATTTTAGTTTAAGTTACAGCAATTACTTACCGACATAATTTCAGCAATACAACTGAGAAGTGTAATGATGGCTAAATTAAGAACCCTAAACTTTATTTTCATATGTTTGATATTGTCTACGTGAAAGTTGAACATCCATATTAAAATTATTTAAATTGCTACTATCTGGAATTGTACAGATTACTATATACTACCATGAGAAAGCTTATTTATTTGTTTTGTAGGTAAGTACCAAGCTACACAATGTAACTCTCTGAGGAAAACAGCTCAAGTAGTAAATTGAGTAACTTTGTGCTTAACAAAAACAAACAAACATGTTTATGTCGTGCCCAGATTTTTTTGTTTTGAGAAGAGATAGTCAGTATGAAGTAATACGTAAACTTAGAATTTGTTTCTTACAGGAGAGAAACTGAATGAAAATGTTCTGCTCGACTTCTATCATCCCCAGAGCCGCTCCCAGCGGCTTCGTGTGGCTTCCGCAAATCTATGGATCCAACTCCGCCAAAAATTTCCGACAACTTCAGATGAGTTACCACCCAGAAACAATCTAACGTTATATGTATTCCAGGTGGATCGTACTCCAAACAGTAGTGTGAATACCCTGAGATGGCTACAGTCCCATGATGTTGATTCGTCTGAATTTGGATGGCAGAGATTCAATCTACTTATTCCGGTACGAGAATGGTTTTCTAAACCAGAAAGTAAAAAATTAACTCTTCTTGTGGACTGTAGTGGTTGTGGCTTGACTGTAGAACCAGTCCTTTTCACTGGCGTAAACAGGATTGAAAGGAGAGGTCATCGAAGAAGACACCACCATTCTTACAAGCATCATCATCCTCCCACACCCGGTATCAGACCTTTCTTAACATTAACTACAGAACCCATACCTCGACGGAGAACCAGGAGATACGCTCTCACGTGTAACGCCCACACCACTCAATGCTGTAAACAAAGCCTCTGGGTTAGTTTCAAACAACTGAACTGGGATGATTGGATCATGTGGCCAAGAGGATACAGCGCTAATTACTGCGTGGGGGAGTGTGGTCGATCCCCACTGACGCCAGACTTATTTCCGGATCGCTATTATTATTCTCAAGTTTTAGATGAATACCGTCGGAAAAATCCATTTGCATCTATCACTCCTTGCTGTGCTCCAACAAAGTTGACAAAAATGTCAATAGTGTATATTGATGGAGACCGAAACATTTACAAGGCCGATCTTCCAAATATGAAAGTGGAGGAATGTGGTTGCACATAGTAATAACTGTAAATAGTTTGAAAATCCGTCCCAGTAGAGTGTCGATAAATTGAAAGGTAATAACCCGAATGGTTTCTGGTTTGTCTTTCGGTTCTAAAATAAAAGTGATATTATATTTTGCTGAGTTAGATCAGGTCAGAAGCCAATCTCAGCTCTGGTTGCGGGTGATTTTGAATTTTTGAATTAGTCCAAGACGTACTGTGATAGCTTGCGGTGCCTTTGTTTTACACGTCATGAAAACAAAAATGTTATTCTCCAATGCTTACGTTTTCGCTCTAATTTCTGTTCATGGTATACCATCTAACAAATTCAGAATTTACCTTTGCTTAAAGAGGCCAGTAAAGTCTTATATTTGAAATTCTCATTATAGCTGTACTCATAAATAAATGTCTTGTTTGGTTTTATAAACTCTGATGAAAGCCCGACAATCACGAAATAATTTTTCATAAGGTATATTAAATATGTTTTATTTAATCATGACATCCCTGATATTTAGTAACTTAAAGTCAGAACAGGAAACTTGCTACATATCATTAATCCTTAAACGGCGGCCATCTTCAATTGATGCTGCCACATATAACATTCCTGCTTTTTAAGGGTTAATTACTGAGCTAGTTAAACTATATAAGAACTTAAGCAAAGAGAGTTTTAAAACAGATTATGAACCTAGAGAGAAAAAATCTCACCGTCTGAAATTTCTTTTAAAATTGTAACATTCGCAGCCCATGTTAGTAACACTGCCTCCTTCATTGAATCTGTTATCAAACGTTATTACAAAGTTCTTAGTAAGGCAATATCCATTCTAGCTCACCTAGTGGCACATTATTCAAAATCTTACAAATAGGTAAGATGTACGAATCATATACTTAAAATTAGAAGTTCTTATACAGCTTATGATCATTAATAATTGTAAGACAAAAGCAATTAAGACTGTGGAATAATTTTGGATCTAAACTTAACATGACCATCAAATATCTTGCACAATACTTATTAAATCTAACTTGTAATCAGTATCTATAGCGTTGATCATTTAACAAAGAGAGTTATAAGTCTAGTTTTGGAGCGATATTAACTCGTAATTGTTTAAAAAATCGACATATTTATAGATATATATTTAAATTCACTGCATTATTTGTTCTACGTTATCACCAAGTAACATAGGTGTTTTAATTGTTTCATGATTTATTTATTTTTACTGATTTTTTGCTTGCCAATTTAATTAGTGTTCATAAAGGTATAATGCATCATGTCATATATTCTGTATGAACAGTGACATCTCCAACTTTTAGTATAAGGCTTTCAGAAGGCGGAAATACCTTTTCTCTAAAGGCTAAAAATCACTCTCTTATGTCCTGAAATCGTTCACGAAGTTCTTGAAAATTCAAAGCTACAATGAGACTTGAGAAAGCCAATGGCTGATATATTTTTAATGCTCACTAAAGCTAGTCATTCCACGCAATACACGCTACCGAATCTGGAAGTGAGAACATGGTATTCAAAAGTGCAGCTTGGGAATATTTCAAAAATATTTTACTAACATCTCAAAACAAATTAGTTGTGCGCTTATCTTAAATAAGAGTCACTAGCCAACAGGCAGTTAAAAGTTTGCTAAGTAACAGGAGCATCGTGGACCTTGTTGGCAAAAACAAACTGAAAAGTTGAAGTGTAGAACTAAAGAAATAAACTAGACGTGTAACAAAACAAAATACACGCATACACACACATTTATAGATATATAACAAACGTAATGCAAAAATACCACTATCAATAAAAGCAGCAGGTTTAAATTAGTGGAATAATAACTGAACTTATGGGTAAACTATATAAAACAAATGCAACTTAAATATACTGGTTCGCTGGTCTTAAGACAAGATGAAGTACACATCATGATGTCACTGGTCAAGATCGGGACAAGATGTTCTGAAAAGACAACTACAGAACACAAGGCAAACTTCAAATTTATTTCAAAGCCAGTTAAGATCGAAAGGATAGAAACTGAATGTACTGTTTACTCACGTGCCTGTGGGAAATAAATGAAAGGTTGACATCAAAACGCTGACCATTTCTCTTACAGATGAATCAGTTAATATCAAATTATCACTCTTTTTTATTTCTCTTTTTAATAAAGCTACGATTCTAAGAAAGCTATATTTACATGTTGATTTCAGTGCTTATACTCCAATACTGAACCAAAAACTCACAAATGAGATAATGTTTTTATAGAGATATAGTTAGGAGGAAGTAAACCTACCACAACTGAAATAGATCGTAGAATAATGTTTTTATACAGATATAATTAGGAGGAAGTAAACCTACCCCAGCTGAATTAGATCGTAAAATAATGTTTTTATAGAGATATAGTTAGAAGGAACTAAACCTAACACAACTAAATAGATCGTAGAATAATGTTTTTACAGTGAAATAGTTAGGAGGAAGTGAACCTACTCCAGCTACATTAGATCGTAGAATAATGTTTTTATAGAGATAAATATAGTTAGGAAAAAGTAAACCTACTGCAATTGAAATAGATCGTAGAATAATGTTTTTATAGAGAAATAATTAGGAGGCAGTAACCTACCAAAAATGAAACAGATCGTAGAATAATGTTTGTATGGAGATATAGTTAGGAGGAGGTAAACCTACCACAAGTGAACAGAATCGTAGGATGAGCACTTTCTATAACTTAATCTTTTTTTTTTCTTATTTTGCCTGGCTATTCGTAAGGATTAGAAAAGACTTGAAACTTTCCTTGGTCATAATGATTTGTTAGACAGTATATAAGTGAAAATTAATATCTCGTTGGTAATTTATTTTTATTTAATAGAATACGTCATACTTAGTGTTGTAAAGTGAATTTTGTTGCACGTGATTTTAGTATCAATGCTTAATTGTGAGGCGATAATTAAATCAAAACATGTGAAATGCCCTGTGATATTCTGTTGTGGATAAAATTCAGTGTATCGTTGATGTAGAATTTTGAATAAAAGCTTTTGCTTGTGTAGGAATAGCTCTTTTATTTTATATTTGGCTTTTAACTTACTGCCTCTTAAAATGCTTCTGAAGGACGAAAGTAGAAACGATAATACTGCAAATGACGAGTGTTATGTTTAAATGATTAATTACTGATAATTCTAAAAAATATATAAAAGTATTAAAGGCGCAGCCGTAGTAGTGAGTGAGCCTAGTCTGTATTAAAAACCAACAAACAAGAAAACACTCTGTCACTCAGAGAGAAAGAATTTCAAGTGAGGAAAAACAAAGGAAGTGAAACACTTTCTGCTAAGTTATCAACAATTAAGAGAATAACATTATTATTTGAAACATCTTAATAAAAGTTTACATATAACCAAAACAGAATTTTTAGAGTGGACATTCATCTGTTAAATAACGAATCAAAGTTCATCATATAGAGCATCCTTTCTTACGCAGCTTAAAACAGAAATAATTCATCCAAAAATATTGGTAAAAAAAGATAAAATTCAATTAACACTTGCTCTGACTGAAGATTCGTTTGTTTGTTTGTTTGTTTTTAACCACTGCTATAAAGTTTATAAGTATTTCTTTAATATATGTATCGATAATTTTAGTATTGGTTAAACTAAATTACATCTCGGTACTCGCATTATTTGTTTGTGTCAACATTTTTTGCTATATTTTATTTTGAGCTGATACATTAGAGGAAGACCTTTCACGTTTCTTTTTATCAGTGCAAAACTACATAATAGGCTATCTGTATCATTGATTAGTGAGATTTGACTGTTATTGTTATAGCGCTCCTAATATTAAGTTGTATAGATGTTTGAATCCCGGTGAGTGAAATACAAATTGGCATTTGTATTTGACCATTTAAAGCACGTCCGAAGGTCAATATGTCTTCCACTTTGGAAGGTAATTGGTAGAGATAAATAATTATTATTAATGGTGAGTTAGTTTAACACATGCTTATCAGTAATGTTAAAACAAATTTAATTTATTCATATGTAAGATTAGAATATTCGATAACGTCTTAAAATGTTATAAGTGTAACAAATAAAGACACGCATTGTTTCAGGTCATGATTATTTAAGACATTTTTGTCATGTTTCTGAATGGGTATTGTAATATATATTATTTTAATTGTTACAAATCTTGAATACGTTAGAAATCCTTCAGAAAGATGTTTCTTTATTACATGTTATTGCATATCTGATGTGATATGCAGAAAGTACTTTTAACCACTGTTTCTCATGAAGCTTAACAATGATAAATCTTTCAAATTATGCATAAAAATATATTGATAGAAACAGTCGTTAATTCTAAGATAAAAAGTTAAAGGAAACACCATGTTTTGCGAATTCATTAAGGTCTTAAAACGCCAGAAATAATATTTTATCCAGGTCATTAGGAAACTTTAATATTAATTTTCTTAATAACTACTAAACTGTAATAACTTTAAAACTTTAAAATATAATTGTTCGGCAATTGTTTGGAGAAGATAAACAGTTATGCCACTTTGGGACAAAGTGAATGACTTCTAAAGCGATTTGTTATTGGGTTTTTTTTTACAAATATGATTTACAACTCAATAAACACCAGTCACATCCAGAAGAGTAACTCAAAAAATTCATAGAAACTGATATACACATTTGACCAACGGAAAAATACAATTAGTTTGTTTTTAGTATGAAAGGAAACTTTAACATGTTATGATTGAAGATGGGTGTAGAATTTATCAAGTACAGAAACGATCCAAGTATACCAGAGAAATAAGATGACTATAAGCCATAACAGAGGTATTTATGATTTTATAAGCCATCTACAAAAACACATTTGATTAATACATTCATATTATACGTGCTTTTAGCAGCCGTGTATTAATTAAGAACGTTAATCATATGCTCTTAAATAACATCATTTCTTACAGATACTGCTGCTTTTGGGTCGAAACCAAATTTATTTTGAAATGTATCCTTTATCATTTTCATATGTTTTTATGTTACATTATTACTAAAAATAACTATCCACGTAACTTCATTAAGTTCAAAAGAGGAAAACATCTGATTTTTTTCTGTTATATTCTGAAATAATAAGAAGAAAGAACACAAGTTTTACATTGCATAAAAAGCAGGTTAGACTCCAGTTAAGAGAGTTATATATTTTATATAACGTTCATTGACTTACGAAATAAGTTTCCGTCGAAAGTAATGGAAGCTAGTACGCTACAAATGAGTAAGAGAAGAACTGACGATTTCCTTAAACGTAACAGATGAGCTTACATTTTGTATTTTATACGATTAGGTATACAAAAATAACCATGAAAGTCCAAATAATCCTTTGTTGTCCATAAACCTTCTTTGTTCGTCTGCTGCCGAAACAACATTGGGAAGCAGGCTATTACTCCAGTTATCGGGTTAACTTATAAAACATTTTATTACAATTCTCTTCCCAATTAATATTTTTATTTTGTCCAATACATGCCATACAGGTTCTTAAATTATTTTCCTGCTGGCGTCACTTTGTTTTAAAACTATCAAGATGTTTACATCAGATAGATTAGATATAGCATATTTTCCATACTTGACGCGCAAGCTTGGTTGGCTAGGATCCAGAGAGTATGTTTTCTTAGAGCAAAACCACATCGGGCTATCTGCTAAGCCCACCGAGGGGTCAAGAGAGACAAAACAAGGGTTTATTTGACGTAATATATAACTCATGAAACAAAAGTCTTGTCTTGAAACTGGTAGATTGAGCAGATAAGAAAATAATCGCGAAAAGTCAATGTTTGAAATAATTGTAAAGAAACTTGTCTTCTTTTCATTTTAATTTTGCGCCAGACTACACGAGGGCTATCTGCACTGACCATTCCTAATTTAACAGTGAAAAGCTAGAGGGAAGGCAGCTTGTCATCACCATCCATCGCCAACTCTTGGGTTACTCTTTTACCAACGAATAGTGGGATTGACCGTAACGTTATAACACCCCCACAAACCACCTGGCTATTCCGAGCCGCATTTAGTATCAGAGTGGAAAATGACATTCCCGAATAGTGCATTGATGAAACCATAATGTGTAGGTCTCAGTTCAATTGGTTTCTTGAGTGTGTGTCACGTAAGTTTGTTTGCTTCTTAGCGCAAGTCCTCCGCTGGTATAGCGGTAAATTACAGATTTAGAACGCTAAAATCAGAGGTTCGATTATTCTCTGTAGACTCATAAGATAATCCGATGTGACTTTACTATAACAAAAATACACAATCTTAGACCAAAATTGCATGATTGCCTATTTAATGTGGAAATCGACCCCTTGGTTGCTGCATTGTAAGCTCATGAACTTATCCGCTTACCCACGTACTAATCAAAGTGAGTGTCTAAGTGTCCACTAGCTCTAACTACTGTACAGGGTGACCCGTAATTTCCTACCCATCCATATGTTATTATGTTATAATCAATTACACGTGTATTATAATTTTTCAGAGAAATGTGGCCGATGTAGGCCCATTTACACTTGAAGAGCGTGTTGTGACAAAATATTATGCAGCGAGAATGAGGGACAGCACACAGATACACTGAATACATAAGATATACGGATGGGTAGGGACTTACAGGTCATCCTGTATATAGTTTAAGAATAAATATATTAATATAAGTATAGAGGTAAGCAGTAGAACACAAATCTTCTTCACGCAGCGTTGATCATATTTGACCATCACAAAAAGAAAAAACAGAAGTAAACATGTCAGTTTGTCTGATCCGATCAGTTTTGACTGAGTCGAAGAGGAAAACGTAGTGTGAAAACATCGGTCACCATGTTAACATGTGAGGTTACAACAAGATCCTCCAAAAAAAGAATCACTTTTAAGTTGGGGCGCAGTTCAAAGTTATACAAACTTTTGTAAAATATTCAATCATTTTTAGGAAATCTTGCCCACAAACACACACGTACAGGGGTGAAAACATAACCCCCATCACCTTTAATAGCAGAAGCAGAAATATTCCAAAGTTATGCATTTATTTAATACTGCTGGTAACACAAGCTCTCATACTGCTAACATTTTGTGCTTGGTGATTAACTTGCCTGCACTAAAAATTTGCGAATTCATGATTTGCGTACCTTTATTTAAAAAACAAACCTTTGCGTGACACTTCACGTGGGAACGCTACAAGAGTGGAGGTCGAACCCCACTACTTGGTCAGACAAAAAGTAGCCCAAGTAGAGCTGGCTAAAGGTGCTGTTGACAAATAGCTATCTTCCCTGTAGCCTGTCAGTTAAATATTAGGGAAAAAACCTACAAATCTGACATCACTTTAATCTTCAACGATATTAATAAAATAAACACCAGAAAATCTAGTGTATCTATTTTATTTAAAGAGCTCCAAGTTCTTACAGCGTGTAGAGTCTACAGTTTGCAAGCTGCTCATTACTATGGAAACAAAAGGAATGTCGAAAACTTGAGAAGCAAAACAAAAAAAAAATATTATAATGAGTCTCTATAAAAGAGAGAATACTTACTAATAAGATTTCACTGTAGGCAGCTATCATAAGTGGCAGGGTAGTTTCGTGACGTGGATCTATTTTTGTTTAGTTCAACTTGAAACAATGAAATAATTTATGAGTTCTTTGTTATATTGTTCTAAACTGTGTTCTACTGTTTACATTGATGTAATTCCTTAGAGAAAGACCATCTATACGCCTGATAAAGTTTTGACTAGCTTGTCTTTCAGATATTTTGAAACACCGCCTAAGGAGAAGACCCAGAGATATCACAACATTTAAATATGCTTGGCAACAAAGGGTTAAGTGCTAATAATCGTCAAAATTTAGTTAACGACCAGGTAGGGTTCCTTTTAAATAGCTCCGCGCGGCTGAAAGAACTGGCATGTTTGATGACAGGATTCGAACCCGCAGAGTGAAGCTCACAGCATTTGAGATTGCTTATACAGATACTATTAATGTTCCTTTATTCAAAACTACCGTTGCAACAAATAATTTTAGGCTTCAGTAGTTGTGACTACTCAAGTCACAATTATGGGTGATAATAATAAGAACCTGTGTATATTTGAACTATTTAGACCAAATAAAGAAACAAGTTTTTACTATATAAGGGTACGGTTCTGTAAACTGCTCGGAGACGCAGTTTTCATTGTTTTTAAACTTGAACGCCATCTGTCGCTTTTAACTAACTTTATTTGAGTATTTCTTTCAAATATTTTTAATTTTCATTATCCACAATATTAAATCCAGTCTTTACGTCATCTAAAGGAGGCGGTACGTACAATAAATGACCAACATAGTAACAACCAAGGACTGAAAGTTACTTATATTTTGATAAGCAAAATGTCGTTTGAATATGTTTTCTTTGTTCGCTTCTTATTAAGCTGAAGAATGGACAAACAGTGTTGTGTTTACTACAGGCATCGAAACTCAGTTCTTAATGTAATAAGTCTTCAGATTTCGCCCTGAGCCACGGGTTTCGGGCTTTAAATATTTCACGTTAAACGGTTTTAAGGCGTGCGCTCGTAATCCGAGGGTCGCGGGTTCGCGCCCGAGTCGCACTAAACATGCTCGCCCTCCCAGCCGTGGGGGTGTATAATGTGACGGTCAATCCCACTATTCGTTGGTAAAAGAGTAGCCCAAGAGTTGGCGGTGGGTGGTGATGACTAGCTGCCTTCCCTCTAGTCTTACACTGCTAAATTAGGGACGGCTAGCACAGATAGCCCTCGAGTAGCTTTGTGCGAAATTCCAAAACAAACAAACAAACAAACGGTTTTGATGCGAGACTTTTTCCACCGCCGTTCTTTTCTACTTCGATGAGCAAGACGATACTTATACTGATTTATAAAGTTCGAGAAACGAATTTATTGTTGTTCCGTTTGTAATTGAATGAGTGGTAACTCTGTATACTTAGTTATAATATGCTGCTGCCGTATTGGTTCACCTATTCATATACTGACAGACTGCATCTTTAGATAATATTGCTCGTTAACTTCAATGAAGTGTTTTCGTCACCTAATCAAATTGTACCTCCCCCTTTGTTTTCTCAATCAGTATGAACGCGATTTCACACATGGGCAAATAATTCACTATATGCAGCAGTGAAAGCAATGTTTGTTTTCAATCCTATAAAGTACACAAGCTCTCGGGGCTCCGTGAGAAAAGCACGAGACCTTATTATGACTGCAGTACCTTTGGGATCAGGATCGTCAGAAATGCAACCCGTTCTGTTTGCAAAGTCATAGAACTGTGTTTGAAAGAATTATCAAATAAGACGTTTACGAGTACTTTAAACGAGGCCTATCTTTCATTAACTCATTCATCTTATAGACTCTTAGTTTTTTCTTTTTAATAATGATTTCGTACCGGTTAATAAGTCAGTTTTTACTTGTTCAAAAATCTTGCTACAGTTAAACATAACTGTAGAGTTTTATAACACTGTTTCTGCTATTTGTAATATTATAACTCAACGTTACAGATGAAATGACAGAAAGTCGAATAGATTACACAGGTCTGTGATTGTTTTATTGTGTTGAATTTTTACACGTTTTACAGTAATTCCTGCAGACTAAATCCGAGAATGTTAGCTATTTTTCTCCATCACCAATAGATTTTTCACAAAACTTCTTTTGTACCTTTAGTAAGTGAATTATTTTCATTGAAATCAAATAACATTTTTTATGCTTAAAATGTTGACAACTACTTCTATAGACCGATCGCAACGTGAGAATCTTATAAATCGTTTAAGGACCCAAACATAATAATAATAAATGTTCGTTGTTATAAACGAAATACTAATTTCATATAAGTAAAATTATTTTTTTAAAATTCTTATGTGATAAAAAGAATAATATTATTTTTGAATTTTTCGTAGTTGAAGTGTGAAAAATCAGTTATTACTACCAAAATAACTTTTATGAAATTTAAATTTACAGGACAATATTACAAATAACTTGTTAAGTAGAAATGTTAGATTTGATTATTAAAAGACAATTGAAAAAATCGATACAATTAAATGTAATGACAGGATAAACACATTGTACCGCATGACAAGACGTTATTTTTAACACTGAAATCTATAATAGTGCGATTTGACCATCACTTTTAGTCCAACCCTAATAACTCAGCGAAAATTCAGAACAATAAATATCGATTTTTCGTTACCCGTAGCGGGCACAGCGGGCAAAGCCTCTTTCTGGCGCAACTGCAAGTCTGTAGATCCATCATGTTAAAAACCGAGTTTTGATGTTCACCATAAATAGTTCATTGTGCTCAATTAAAAATACAAACAAATCAGCCTGGCATGGCCAGGTGTTTAAGGCACTCGACTCGTAATCTGTGAGTCCGGGTTCGCAATTTGCGTCATACCAAACATGCTCGCTTTTAACCGTTGGAGCGTTATAATGTGATAGCCAATCCCACTATTCTTTGGTAAAAGAGTAGCCCAAGAGTTGGCGATGAGTGTTGATGACTAGCTGCCTTCCCTCTAGTCTTATATTGCTAAATTAGACGGCTAGCGCAGATAGTCCTCGCGAAATTCAGAAATAAACAGTCACTGACGACACTTATGGATACTACAATCATAAATTAAAATTTCCATTTTCTATACTTTGCTGAATTTTCTTGAGTAAATCGTATGAGATTTCAACCTGAAAAATCAAGAAAATTACTTGAGAAAAATTAATATGCCGAATCTTTAAACAACAACTTGAATAGGTTACATGAACAAAGTATAAAAACAATATCATTATGGGAAAATACACCGACTCGCTGTATATAAACAAACAGTTTTAGAAATATATGTTAGTGAAACATGTACCCAAAAATTAAATTAAAGTATATTTACTCATTATTACTTTAGGAAGTTTGATGTAAATCAATGTTAGCTTCAACTCTAATATCCAAAGAAATTCTCAGAACTTAAGTATTAGTATATATGTGCGTTTGTTTTTGTGTTTAGTCAGGTAAAAAGTGCATGATATTAGTTTACGTTCTCATTACATCACTTCTTTTAACATGCTAGAAACAGATATCAGATTAATTGGCTAGTGATATAGTAATCTGAGATGTTTAAAAATGTCTTACTAGCAAGTGCTTGGGAACCAGTCCCTTACTCAATCTGGTAGAGTGCTTACTTTGCGTACTATGAGAGGTCTTAGGCTCGAATTTTAGGCGAGGAGATATATCTATCGTGTCAAAAATAATTACCTTATTGGTGCCCAACTAGAGACCATTCAGTATCCCTGACATTAAAAGCTTGGGGACATGTTCGCCCCTTCAGCCGTAGAGACGTTATAACGTGACAATCCTTTCCATTCTTCTTTGGTAAAATAGTAGCTCAAAAGTTGTTTTGATGACTAGTTGCCTTCCCTTTATTCTCACACTATTAAATTAGGGACAGCTAACTCGATAGTTTTCATGTGTCCTTACGAGAAATTCAATGTAAACCACATCGATCTTAAGAAATAAGACTGCTTTTATTAAAAGAAGATGAAAACGCTCATGACTAAGAGGGTTTTTAAATATCTTAGCGAATTTCTTTTTGCTACGAATCAGAAAGTCTTGAAAATTAAAGACAGACCCTCAGTTGAACCTTGAATAGCATCCTAATATTCACCAATGTTCACAAGGTCACTCGAGTCATCAGCATTTTCACGTGTAAAAAAATAAAGGTGTTTGATTAATTTATTCAATTCATTAAGTATAGTATGGCTAGAAACAAAGTAATAGAGAGTAATACACTCGGATTGATTTAATCTTATTGCCATTCTTTGAAAATTAGCAAGCTGTTGATAATTTCTTAAATATTTTGTTAAAATAAATAACAGTTGTTATTGTGATTTTAGAACATTACCTGAAATAACATTGGCTAATGTAATGAATTTACTATTAAACGTTTATTTTAACACTTACACTTGTTTTAGTATATTTCTCTTTTTTTATCTGTGACGTATATTCTATAATATGTATTGTGCAAGTCCCGTCTGTTGTCGTAATTTATAGGAGATTTTTAAGAGTAAGAATCAACATTTTTTTCGAAAACGTTTTCGAACATTGTTTAAACATCGAGAAACTCAAGTGATTCGTATAAAAGCCGAAAAACAATACTAGAAGAAAATTATTATTATTGATTAGCTGCAGTCAGCTGTAACTTTGATTAACACCTGTTAATTGGAAGACTACAAGAATTTAACTAGGAACGTTTGTTGATTTTGAGCATTACAAATCGTTCAACTTTCGTGAATTAACTTTGGAAGTTTGCATTTCTACAGGGACACAAAATGTCATCCTCTCTATTAAGTGAGCTTGTACTCTGTGTGAGGTTAGCCAAGAAAAGACAATGCTCAGGCGAGGTGTGAAAAATCAACTCAGAATTAATTTGCTCGTCGTGGACCTGGACCATCAATAAAATATTCAGTTCTAGACCAGATAAAAGACTCATTATTGTGCATAAGTTTTTAAAACTATTGTATATAAAAATAATTTGTAACAACTATTAGTAATACCCGTTATTATAAATTGTATTGTTTTTGTTTTTTTTGCTTCTATATTAAAATATATTTGTGTTAAAGAAAGAAAATTGTGTTTATTAATCATGTTGATAAATATCATAAATTTAGGTGATTTGAAATAGTAATACGTTAACATACGTAATATAATAATAGATCGGAGACTTGTCTGAAATGAATAATAATACGTAACAGTAAATACAATAATAACAGTAACTGAAATGTAAGAAAACACTCAGACTACAGAATTAAGGTGATAATAATACATGCCGTATATAAAAATATTAACAACACGCAAAACTAGCTTTTTATAGAACATTAGCAGTAACAAATGCGATGGTGATTTGTAAAAATACACACCACAGTAAAATATTAAGAAATGCGTTGCATATTTCATATATAAATCACTTGTTAAGGCCAAAAGAATCCGAGAAAGCACGTAAAATACGTTAGATGTGGACTATTATTGAAAACACGAAAAGAAGAAAGAAACAGTAGGTTACTAGAGTTTGTAGAATGACTAACGTGAAAGACAGACATAGAATATCTCCATATTCAACTTGAAGTAATCAGTGGGATTAACTCTAACACTGATGTTGTTTTAGTTTTATGTGTTTATATTTAACAAATTCACAGACTAATAAGCAGCATTCTACAGAAATACGTTATGAAAATAGTAAAATAAAAAAACGAATGCATGGATAATTTCAGGGTTAAGGTGGAAAACTGTTGTTGTTGTTTTTAATTTAGCACAAAGCTACACAATGGGCTATCTGTGCTCTGCCCATCACGGGTATCGAAACCCGGATTTTAGCGTGTAAGTCCGCAGACATACCGCTGAGCCACTGGGGGGCTAAGGTGGAAAACAATTTTTCAAGCCGTTGCAGTAAGCATTGCCCTAATCTTTGCAACTCATGCTAGGAGGGCCATCTACTGTACTCACAGGTAAACACTCTTTAATAAGACCATAATTACGAAATTATAAAGTGCAATCATAAGTCATGAAGGATGATAAAACCTCACTGACTCTTCCCAGCTTTACCATTTCATTAATGTGTTAAGAGGAATTTAGTTACCATCAATTTTCTAGTGTATTATATTCAACCAGGTTTACACTGAAAGCCATGAGCAAATGTTCAAGAACTTAATAATTTTGTCTCTTTTGATTGCTTACTAACTAAAGTAGAACATTTGATAATAAATGTTGTCTTCAGCTTACAAATATATATTGATGCTGAAAAGCACAAATTTTTTTACAATGATTGATTAGATTTATTTTATTGAAATTCAAAATTTTCATTTCAGATTGAACAATAACTGCATTAAAAAGCGTTATATCAATTATTAATTTCTAGTTTTAACTGCTCAATATTATTGTAGACTATATGGTCATTAGTGGTTTTCCAGAAAAATGTTACCGAGGGAAACCTGCAGGTGACGTCACTTCAGTCAATTACCTCTTGTGAACAGTAATGCCGGCATGTCTCAACCGATACCTAAAATTTCTCTTAAGACCAACCTATTAAAGAATATTGATGACTTCTCTCTTACAGCTTGGACATGAATGGTCCTTTTCATAAAACGGAGTGATAAAACGGTAAAAATGAATTACTTAAAGGAATATAACACAAGCATGGAAATAAAAAAAACATGTGCTGCTGTCTTAGTGTGCTACCCAATTAATACGTCTTGAATATAAGTTAGCTACATTATATTGTAATACGTATGAAGATAGAGAAAAACATTTAAGTTTAATAAAATCAATTGTAGAAATCGAAATTATGTATACAGACTACGTATGTAAGTTATGTAGCTTCACAGAAGAGCAAATAGACTCTGTAGACATAGAAATTATACGTTTTGATTTTTTGTCATGATGGATAACTTCTTTCGTGCTGTGCCAGATGGCAGATGTAAACATAGTTCTTGTATAGAGATGATCAAACACGTATCACTTACGCACAAGCCAGATTACCTGCTTAATACGTCAAAACTAGATTTTTACAATTGGAATGGGAAGAAGATATAAAACAATATTGGGGTTGATAAGATTCCATTGAAAGATGCACACCACCACATCTACATAGAAATTAGAGTTATATATAGAGAAGTACAATGCAGATTCCACAATCCAATGGGACGTAGAGCGATAATATTTTCTCAAATACATTCATCAAACATATAGGTGTTCAAATATTATAGAAAGTTGTGAAACCTATGTCTCGTAGCATGTGGTCAAACTCTCGACAGGCAATACTTGGCTACCATGCTTAACACTCATCTTGCAGGAGATATTGAACTAAATGATGTACTATAAAGTAATGAGGTTACCATAGACCATTTAATATTTATTTCAGAATGTCATAAGTCTTTGTTCTCTGTGTCAAACGTCTTCTGCTGGGTCAGTGCTAAGTTTACCAATTTAGAACGTTAACATCCAGTTTTCGATTCTTTGTGACGGATAGAATATAGATTGTCTACTGTGTAATTTTGTACTAAAATAAACAAACCGTGCTAAACTCGGTGTAGCATACCAACGAGAGATTTTTGGACTGGTATGGAAAGTACAAACGTAACCCAAGACCAAAAAAGGTATTCTTGACCCATACAACAAAAAGCATGAAAAATATTAATTTTAAAGCATTGAAAGGAAGTACCATATCTCCTTTATCTACAAGAGTTGGAAATTAACTACTGTTTGCAACTCCACAACAAGAAAACGTAATTATACTAGGCAGTCAGTATGGTCACTGGCAACTTATTCCCCACCCTCTCGCAGGTATATGTTACCCAAATGCCAGACATAGAAGAGGATTTGTGACAAACAGTGGCAGTTCTAGGAAGAAAAATCTCTTGAACAACGCTAGCACATTATTAGCATCTATTTTCATCTCGTCAATGAGAACGTCCTAGTTCAAGAAAACTGAGGGAAAATGGATTACCTACATCTTGCTACCCGTTCAACTTCCATGCAAAATAGTTCTTGATATTTAACTTTTCTTCCCTCAAGTTTGAACATGTTATGATTGATAAAAAAAAAGAAAATACGAATATCTACTTGATTCGTAGTTATAATTTAAAACCTTTGCTGTTTTCACACGTTATCACTTTGATATCATAATTACCAATAAAGAAACAACAGAGAACGTTTCTTGAATAATAGTAGAGAAATGTGATAAGCGACATGGACATCGATTCTTGATAATTATTATACTTTGATATTACATAGAAATTATGTTTTTGACAAGTAATTACAATAGTTTTATTCAGAAATGGACAGCACTGCACAACAAAATTTTTGCTTCTTTAACACTGTTGTATGTTCCTTATAGATGTTTTGGCTGCTGATCACGAAACTCATATCCAAATTTGCCCATTTACCATTTCACCGAAATCTTCAGTTTAGTCATTTTTTTATGTTTGTGTCCAAAAATTTTCGTTTCTGTAAGAAACCTATGAGCAATGTTTGCTACTTATTGGATTAATATAGACCTTATAGTGTGTACGTATTGTTTCAGAATATAGCATTGCCTCAGTAGCACTGTAACAAGTAAGTTAGATGTTATAGATGTTTTACAGAACGACTGGTGTCGGTCAATATGTCTGGTCAATGTCGTAACAGTCGCGATACATTCTGCTATATTTGTGGCAAGTACACGCTTGTTCATCAGACACGCTCAATGACTGCTCTTTTGAAGAAAGCATATCATCTGTAGTTTGACTGTAAAATTAGTGATCGAGACCAGTAATGGGAGCTTCACATCTGTTGTGCGACATGTGTTGTCTATCTGAGAGCTTGGCTCAGGGCCACTCGAAAGACAATCCCGTTTGCTGTCCCGATGATATGGTGAGAACAGAAAGACCATGTGACGGACTGTTACTTCTCTTTGACTAATGAGTCTGGTTTCTCTGCCAAAAACAGGAAGTCAATTGAATACCCTAATTTGCCTTCAGCAATGATACCCGTGCCACATGACGACAGTTTTCCAATTCCGAAACCACCAGAGGAATGGACTTTAGACGAACCAGAGGAAGAAACTGTAATGCATGGAACTGGCAGTGACATTGATCCGGATTTTGAACCGTGCTCCTCCTCAGGCGATCCACATCTCATAACACAGTTAGAATTAAATGATCTGGTCAGAGATTTGGGTCTATCAAAAAAAAAGCCGAATTGCTGGGTTCAACACTGTAGGAATGGTATTTGCTGTCACCAGGTACGAAAATTTCTGTTTTTTGAAGCTGCCAAGATGATATAACCAAATTACTTGTTCGAGTTGACAGTCTCTGTTTCTGTGTTGACATCGAAGGATTGCTCTCTGCTTTGGGTTGTACCGCAAGAGTGACGTCTCTTTAGTGATTCATCAATGCTAAGCCTCAAAGCTGTTCTGTTACACAATGACACCGTTCACCCTTCAATATCTGTTGGCTATGTAGCACACATGGAAGAAACCTACGAGAACATAGAAATGTTGCTGAAGCACATCCAGTACAGCAAGTATAACTGGAATATCTGTGGAGATCTGAAAGTCGTTGCTCTGTTACTGGAACAGCAGTTCGGCTATACAAAGTACTGTTGTTTCATCTGTGAATGGGACAGTCGTACCAAAGAGTCACATTATTCTAGACAGGACTGGCTACACCGTAAAAAGTTACTTCCAGGACAGAAAAATGTCGCGCATGAACCGCTTGTCGACCCGGCAAAGAATTTTTTGCTTCCTCTTCACATAAAATTGGGACTTATTTAAGACAGATATTCCCAAGAATAACTGAGGCCAAGATCAAAGAGGGCATTTTTGTTGGCCCTTAGATCATACATGTTATAAGTGACAAGCGGTTCGAAGATCTGTTAGTCAGGCCGGAAAAGATTGCCTGGAAAGCTTTCAAAGACGTTGTTAACAATTTTCATGGCAATTACAGAGCCCCACGTCACATTCAGCTGGTAGACAAACTTCTCAAAGGATATAAAACAATGAAGTGCAACATGTCACTTAAGATTCATTTCCTCCACTCGCACGTGGACTTCTTCCCCGCATATCTCGGTGCTGTCAGTGAGGAACACGGTGAAAGGTTTCACCACGACATTGCTACAATGGGAAAACGATATCAGGACAACTGGAATCCGTCAATGCTTGTTGACTGCTGTTGGACACTGCAACGTGATGCACCGGACATTGAATAGAAACGATAATCAGGAGCAAAACACTTTTAATTATGTTCAACCTATAATAGATGGTGTTGTTGTTTTGAATTAAGCACAAAGCTACACAATGGGCTATCTGTGCTTTGTCCACCACGAGTATCAAAACCCGGTTTTTAGCGTTGTAAGTCCGCAGACATACCGTTGAGCCACTGGGGTGCAGCGTATTAGAAATATAAACGCAATTAAATTTGTTTAGAATTTCGCACGAAGCTACTCGAGGGCTATCTGCGATAGCCGTCAATAATTTAGCAGTGTGAGACTAGAGGGAAGGCAGCAGCTAGTCATCACCATCCACCGGCAACTCTTTTAACAACGAATAGTTGGATTGACTTTCACATTATAACGCCTCCACGGCTGAAAGGGCGGTATGTTTGGTGTAACGGGGATTCGAACCTGCGACCCTCACATTATGAATCGAGCGCCTTAACCAGCTGGCCCTGCCAGGCTTTAGTTTTGTAAATCCCTAGATGCCCATAAGGAAATCGTTATTTCAAGAAATAAAGAAACCAGTGAACTTCGTTACTTACCTATTCTTTGACCGATACAAGACATGACAAACAAATAATTGAGCATTATGTATTGTTGAAACCGAATAACCCCCTTTAACGATTTTGAACTTTTAACTCCATTTCGTAGCTTGGTTACTCTCAGTTTGATGAATAAAAAGGTTTAGCGCACACATATAATCACCCTATGAAGTTAAAACAAAACATTTAACATTCTTAAATCATAGCCTATAAGAACAGTTAACTGAACCTAAGCCTTCGACAAATGTTTTAAGAATTAAAATGATATTAATCTTACAATAAAGCGTATCATTTGTAGATCTAGCAAGGACAACAATAATAAAATAATCTGGTGTTGTTTAACAATATTGAAAATTCCACATACATTTACACAGGTGACTTTTATAATGACGACCATACGATAATAAGATACATGTATTAGTTCGCTAATAAAGCTTTGAATGTGCTGGTATCTCATGCCAGTCTTAACGAATTTCGATTAAATGAAGACATCAAGTTTCGGCTTGTCGCACAAGATGGCGATACTTTGATCTGTTCATCTTTGTGAAATGTAGTAAGTTCCAATGTTTCTCACTAAATAGCGCTACTTTACTGTTTTCATCATTGTTAGATGTAATACATCTGGCATAAAAAACAGATTTATTACCTTTGCTAAATATCTGGCATATCTGGGTGACATTTGTAAAAAAATAGAATATTTACAGGTAAGCTGAATTTCTTTTACTGACATGCGCCTGCTCTAAATACACCTCTGAATGATTAAAACCAAACTCTTCAGTAAAGGTGACATTGTTTCTTGGTTCGTCCGGAAGAAGAAACGTATTCAAAATAAACTGGTCATCTAAGAGAGTGTCTATAGAAAATTTTGAAGGTATATTACATCACTAAGTGACTGAACATGAGTTTTATTATATCGATCTACATACATTTACACTGAAGACTGATTGAAACAAATCCTAGTTACAGTTGAGATAAGTTAAAGAATACTTTTCCTATTTTGGGTTGTTCTTTTTGCAACATATAGGCCAGATGGTAAGGGCAAAGTTTAATACATCAAAGCTCAGGAATAGTCATCTCTAATTCTGAACATCTAACAAGTGTTTGATGCCTAAATTGCCATTATTAACTGAATCACGAAATAATTTATTTTGTATAGTCATAAATTATTCATAACTGAAAGCATATTAAACTGTATGTCATAGCTCCAACCTCGGACCTATCAGCAGAAAAAAATAATTGTACTATGACAGCAAAAGTACAGAGGTTTTAAAACAAACTAAACTACTCTGATTATGGACTAACAGTAACATCCACATCATCAAGGTAGTCTGTTGAATTGCCAGCTCGACAAACTTTCCTTTACAAGCATTATTTATGAACCGGTAACATTAAGAGGTAATGTATTCAATTAGTATAAACATAAACATTACTTCCAGTACTCTGATGTTGTGTGTGGGAACTGTACATGAGGTCGTGTTAACCAAAATTATTTATGGCATCAACAAAAAATTAAGAGTTTGTTCGATCCGTATGAACTTCAATAGGACATTATGGTTAACACATAACCTTATGTACAGTTCCCACTTCCTCGTAGCTTCTTTGTCTATTTTTTGAATTTTACGCAAACATACATGACTGCAACCTGCGTTATCCGTACCTAATTTAAAGGTGATAGACTATAAGGAAAGTAGTTAGTTTAAACCACCCTCAGATATCTTTTCTAATATTCCTCACTAAAAAATTCTACGGTTCACCATCACACTATAATGCACCAATGGCTGAAAGATTGAACATGTTCAGCTGTGTAACAGATTTCTGTTGTATATTTATTTTAATACTCACACTTGTTTTAGTTAAATATACATTTAAAAATACATGTAACTGATACTGTTAAATGCGCAGTACGAAATTATCATACATTCATTAAATTTGTTGGAGATTTTTCAGCGTAAGAATCAAC
This sequence comes from Carcinoscorpius rotundicauda, assembly GCA_011833715.1. Lineage (NCBI taxonomy): Eukaryota > Metazoa > Arthropoda > Merostomata > Xiphosura > Limulidae > Carcinoscorpius > Carcinoscorpius rotundicauda. Next base: position 36,849,694 of record CM022395.1, on the reverse strand, counting down.
ATTGTATTATATGTGTATATAAAATAATAATGATTACCAGTTTTATTGCCAACTTAAAGTTTATAAATTGATGTGCGAACAGACAGTTTTATATTGTTGGTTTGCTACAGTTAATGTACTATAAATCTCTGAAGCTATAACTGTATTAAACACTTATCAATTTGAAAACTACAGATACATGATCAGGGACGTTTATAGATCTCGAACATTATAAACCGCTTAACTTCAGAGAATTAACTTCGAAGTTTAGTATTTCTACAAGATATTTTCGTCGGTATAAAACTTACTTGTGCACAAAGTTTGTTTGTTTGTTTTTTAATTTCGCGCAAAGCTACTCGAGGGCTATCTGCACTAGCCGTTCCTAATTTAGTAGTGTAAAACTAGAGGAAAGGCAGTTAGTGATCACCACCCACCGTCAATTCTTAGGCTACTCTTTTACCAACGAATAGTGGGATTGACCGTAAACATTATAACGCCCCTACGGCTGAAAGAGCGAGCATGTTTGACGCGACGGGGGTGCCCAACGAAGCAGCTAGCTAGTTATCCGTTAAGTGAACTTTACTGATATTAATTCGAAATTCATTCACTCATCGGGAACATTCGATAAGATATTCAATCCCAGGCCAAATAGAAGACTCAACATTGTTTTTAAGCTTTTAAAACTGTAGTATACAAATCCTTTTTTGTAATAATAGTTATTATAAACTCTATTATTGTTTATAAATTATAATATATTTGTTTTAAGAAAGAAAATAGTGTGCATCAATCTTGTTGGCAGATATCATCATAAATTTAATGCATATCGTCATTCAATTAATTTCTAATTCCAAATTACAATTTTACTCAGTTTAATCTCCTCTTTGAAATTGTAATACGTAATATAATTAAGTAGAAACTCGTCTGAAGTGAATTATAATACGTAATAATTGTGGTATTTGAACCCACGATCCACAAGCTGCGAACCAAGTGTTCTAATTATCAGGCCATATCAGGACCCTTGTATATTTTGCTAAATAATTTAACTTAACAACATTTTCACTTAATTCTTCACACACACACACACAAAATAATATTATTTCTAAGTAATGGGGAATTGACCTACAGATAAATGAGTGAATTCTTTTAAGAGTTTTAGATGTAGTTGCAAACATAATCACACACAAAACACTCAGTTGCTAAGTTTTACGTCAAATAAATACATTCAGGTTAGATAATACACCAGGATGTTTAACAAATGATTTTTCTCTATAAATATTAGATTAAACTGTAAAAAATCAATGATTACGAGGCCCAGAAATAAGCCTCATGCTGCAAGAGTAGATGCCCGAGATAGCTTAGAACAAACTTACAAGCAATAACTTGGAAGTTATAAAACTACACACAAGATATTCACAATTATACAATGCAAACTAGTGAATAAAATACTAAAATTAAAAATGCAGAATTGCCTTTTGACCTAAGTAAAAAGTCCTAAAATCACTTTGAATTCTGGCCTTACAAGACTTGGATCAACGTTTCCATTTCCATCTGAGGGTGACATTTTAAATGTGCTCTAATTGGGAATATTTTATCAACAAATGCCAATTATTTCTAGTCTTTCTTTTGTATCGTGGAAGAGTGAGTTGATCGTGGTATTTTGGCACAAAGCAACAACGTGTAGCAAAATCTTCGAGTTCTGAATCAAAGAGTTTCTTATTTACCAACCATTAAATACGTTACTGGCCTAAAGAAGTTATCATAAGTGTAAAGAATGAGATCTGATTTCGTAATTTTCAGTAGCCATCGCATTGTTTGATATATTTTAAACAATTTATACTAACCTTTTCCATTGGGATTCCAAAGACGATGTAGAATTCTGTAAATATCAACAATTAATTTTTATTCAAGAGATTATAAAACGAAAATATATTTCATTCTTTCATTTAGCTTATTGTCCTACTTTTTAAAAAGGGAAAAGAGGGATTCCAGAAGTGATACTGAATCAACATATTGTTTTGTACAAAGCTCGATGGAGACCGTATTAGATATTAGGCGGATGAAGACAAATACTATACTTTGATCTTAGCCGACATCCAACAAACGATGTATCTTCAGGCTCCAAAGAAAGTTGGTAAATAAACCCTCTAGTTCTTCAAAGACGTCTTGTAGTCTGAGGATCGCGGGTTTGCGTCCCCGTCGCGCCAAACATACTCGCCTTTTCAGCCGTGGGGGAGTTATAATGTGACGGTAAATTCCACTATTCGTTGGTAAAAGAGTAGCCCAAGAGTTGGCGGTGGGTAATGATGACTAGCTGCCTTCCCTCTAGTTTTACACTGCTAAATTAGGAACGGCTAGCACAGATAGCCCTCGAGTAGCTTTGTGCGAAATTCAAAAACAAACAAACAGTTCTTCAAATATTAGTACTTTCTCACCATACAAAATTTGTTTATTATTTCAAAATTAGTAGCAGCTACATTGTTTATGCGCGAAATTCAACAACCAAATAAAATATATATTGGAGTAAAAATGGTTTAATTTCCAAAAGTAAAACAAATGATACTTAAGAAAAAATCTCATATAATCTGTGTTTTAGATAATAAACAGGTTTTGTATGCTGAGAAAGTACCACTATTTGAACAACACTACATACATCCAGATCGAATAGATGGATTGACAGTCTGACATTTTAGCCACTGGGCCGCGCTCGGTCTTCTTTTTATATAGTTCTGAAGGTTAAAAAGATGCCGAATCGTTCGAAGTTAACATCTTGTATTCAATTATTATATCGGGACACATAATATAACCACATAGATAGAAATAGTTTAAGTTTAAATAGGTTTAGGGAAAATAATGTTTTGGTTTCAAATGGTTCTTTTCTTTTGCGTGTGCTCCCTAGGGGCATAGCGGCATGTCTGCAAAATTCTATTCCTCGAAGCCTGACTTCAATACTCGTGGTGGGCAGAGCACAGATAGTCCTTTGTATAGCTTTGTGCTTGATAGCAAACAACATCAAGCACCAAATGTGCATATATATAATCATGGAATTCAGCTTAGGTTTATAAACAATTTTAACTAAAGTCGTAAACTTAACTGTAAGTATATTTCTATTTCTTGTTTGTTTCTTTTCAAATGAAAGTTACCTTTTTGATACATATTACCCAGACATGAAGTTGATTACCAAAGTAGAAATTTTACACGCTACTATTAAAAAAAAAGTTCACCCATTTTTCAACATTTGGGTTTTGGTATCATTATTAAATAACAGGTGGCACTGTCTCCTCTGATAAAACGTTATTGAGTTTCAATCAACAGTGCATATTTTAAAGAGCCTATTGTGTATAGCTTTATGCTTAACAATAAACAAACCAAAGAAGAAAAACAAACAAACAGGTATTTTACCAAATATCATTTTCGGAACCTTAACACTTCACGTTTTTCTTGTGTTTACTAAAATACCAATATTTGAGCACAGACAGAACTGCCAAGTTCGAATTCCGTCACACCAAACATGTTTGCCCTTTCAGCTGTGTGGGAACGTTATTACGTGATGATCAATCCCACTGTTCGTTAGTAAAAGAGTACCCCAAAAGTTCGCGGTGGTTGGTGATGAGTACCACTCTTCCCTCGAGTTTAGCACTGTAAAATTATGGACGGCTAGCGCAGACAGCTCTTGTCTATCTTTGCGCAAAATTCAAAACAAACAACCAACTTGATAGGTTATCACGTTTAGACATTCATTATACATCTAACAGATATGCCCAAGCTTAGCCTATATATTTTGCGTAAGATGTTGGTTGGATATTTTTAAGCACAAAGCTACATAACAGGCCAATACTGTGGCCGAAACAGATATCGAAACCTGATTTTTATCGTTGAAAGCCTGAAGATTTGTCACTGAGTCACTGTGGGTATACGTAAGATACTCAGTAACTGTCTCAGTTTTTTTTTACATAATTGTTGGTCAGTGTTTGTAAGATTTTGCATGTTTTGTTAATTCTTTGCCCAGTAATTCTGAATAAAATAGAAAAATGGGACATCTTCCAAAAATAAAGGTGGGGTTGAGTGGTTGACGATGCACATTCTAATTTGTTGTTTGAGTTTATTCCTTACAACTGTTAAGTTCTGGAACACACCTCAACATGGTAAATGTTTCTGGATTACAAACAATTCTAAGGTGAGTAAAATTGTTTTATAGGTTCCGGTGCAAAGACGTAAATTATTTTTTTTGTAGAATGTTTCAGTTTATTTATAAATAAATGAGCAACTTCTAACATACATGCTAAAATAACATGTTTTTTTCTAAAACTTCATTCAAGTTGAACAAGAAGTATATTTTGTTGAACACACCATATTTATGAAAAACTTAAACGCAAACTACTTATATTAACGAATTACGAGAAGTATAATGAGCGAGAAACCCAGGTGAAACAAAAATGTAGCTTAAAACGGCTGGTATGAGTATTAACACTTTTATTAATAAGCGGAGAACAATGTTTCGACCTTCCTAGATCATCATCAGGCTGACAAATGTAACACAAATTTTGTTCCTGGATAGTATGTGTTATTTCTTAATTTCTTGTGTTGTAAAAGTACACAATGTAGTCATTATTCCTTTCAAACCTTGCTTTTATGACCTTGATAATGAAATTTAGAAATTAACCTATTTTCCATGTAAAAACGAATAAATTTACACATTTTCGTTTACATAGGGTTTGAATAAAACAACATATAAATCAAGATTTACATGTATTTATACTAAAGCTATACAAAATTATTCAGAAGTAAATAGTTTTTCGAGATTTGCGACTATAATGTAAATCACTTTCACGTACCAGCACTCAAATATAGTCTCCCATCGTGTTTTCATAATATGCTCCTTGGTAGCGACGTTCAATGTCCAGTATATCTTGGTAGAAGCGCTCGTCTTGCTCCTATAAGTATGCTCTCATGTTCTCCTTGAATTTATCAGGGTGAGCGTCAAGAATATGGACTTTCAGGAACATCCTGCAGCCCATTTTACCGTAATTTTTCACCAGAGCCTCAACCAATTTCGCATAATGTTTGGCCTTGTGGTTGCCCAAGAAGCCCCGAATCACTGCGCCAAAGCTGCTCAAAGTTTTAAATTCCCTTCCTACTGAGCTTCTTGGGGAATTCTGTGCACTCCAGAATCTTCTTTATTTGTGGTCCAACGAAGACATCAGCTTTGACCTTTGCCTCAGACAGCTTATGGAAGAAGTCTCGAAGGTAATTGAAGGCTGCATACTTCTTGCCAAGAGCTGTGACGAATTATTTCATAAGACCCAATTTTGTGTGGAGTGGCGGGAACAACACTTTATGGAGGTCCACTAGTGGCTCACACTTGACATTGTGCTTCCCCATAGAGAACTCGGTTCTTTGTGGCCAGTGCTTCCTGTTGTAGTGCTCCTGCTGCCCCATAGGCAAAGATAACAGGGAAACTTGGTAAAGCATCCTCAGACACCCATCAGAAATGCCATCGATAACCTCCCAGCCTTACTCATCATACTTCAAGGTTTCTAGCAAGGTCTTAAGGCTGTTGTATTCTTCTTTGAAGTGCACCAAATGAGCCAGAGGAAGAGAAGGATACTTATTCCCGTTATGGAGCAGCACAGCTTTTAGACTTATACAGCATTCTAGAAAGTTCTTGGAAATTCTTGTAAGCTTGAGAACATTCTCTATCAGCTACTCAGCACTGAATCTTCCTAGAAAGTTTTGGAAAATGGGTAAATTTGAAAATTTCATTACCCTGATCACAAAAGCAAAGTTTGAAGAGTTAAATAGGTCTTTGCGGTTCATTTAGGCTTATGCAATTGGGAAATAATACTTTCTGTCCAGAAACAAGAAAAAGTAAAAAACTTGTTACATAATGTAATGTAATCAACGTATAAGTACACAAATACAAGGAAATCTTTCTATGTTAAATAAAAGAGCAGTTGTAGGCAGTGCTGGGTACTGAAAAAAGGTAACCAAACAAGTCAGGGATTGAAGTTGCTGATCATCACACAGCAGAATAAACTGTGATAACATATTCCCCAGATTATTAGCTTTTTCACTTTGTCTATGAAAAGCTTGGTGTTTGAAGAGAATCTCAGCTTTCATTTTTGTATCTCTCATTTAGTTAAGTTTAGAATGATACTGTTTTAGTATTTTTCAATAGATCAAGATTTTACGATTGGAAATTCTGGTTCTATTTGTTTTGCCAGCAAAGAAGCCAGCAATGTTGATTTTATTCTTCTTGTAAAGTCAAGACAGAATAACATTTTATGTGATCATTAGCCAGATCCAGTGATATGTGAACTTCCTGTTTTGTTATTGTTTGGTTCCTTCTTTTAAGTTCATTAGCCAGTGCTGCATAGTGTTTTTTATTTAGCTACAATTTTTTTCCATATACTTGTCTGTTTACTGATGAATTGTGTGTGTATTGATTTTTTTCCTTGATTTTATACATAATATAGGGGTTGGTTCCATAAAGACAGCAACTGTATAGTGTTCAAACATTAAGTATTCTATACGTTACACTCACTTGTTGATCATTTTTTGCTGGCTGGTAATCCCTGTTTCATCTTGTAAGCTTTAAAAAAACTGCGTATTTATGTAAAAGAGCTAACTTTTAGGAGTAATAACATTGTTTACACTAGAATTGTGACATTTTTAAAGTGTTGTATGCAGTAATATAACATATATAATCAAAGATGATGAAGGCCGTGTTTCTCTGCCATATGATGATAAAATTAGAGTTACTGCTAGAACTAAGTATGTGCTTGGGTGTTTTCGATGCTCTGGATCGCTGAAAAGCGGTGTTTACACCTGATATTGAGCGACTATGCCAGGCAGCTTTTCACATGTAGCTTCTGATGATTTGTATAGTAAAAAAACAGATACATGTTTCATATTGTTTTAACACAGGCGTCCGTGCCTTTCCTATATAGAGAGTTTCAGCACACTACTCGATAATAGGTAAAATATTGTTTGTTTTGGAAATTCGCACAAACCTACTCGAGGGCTATCTGTGCTAGCCGTCCCTAATTTAGTGGTGTAAAACTAGAGGGAAGGCAGCTAGTCATCACCACCCACCGCCAACTCTTAGGCTACTCTTTTACCAATGAATAGTGGGATTAACCGTCACATTATAACGCCCCCACGGCTGGGAAGGCGAGCATGTTTGGCGCGAACCCGCGAATTACGAGTCCCGCGCCTTACGCGCTTGGCCATGCCGGGCCCAGGTGAAATATAAAAAGATGTAGATTTCAGACAAAGTGTTATTCAACAGTGAATATATAAATATGAACATAGTTATTAATGGGTTTTCTTTGTATCAGACTCACAAACCTGTTGGGTTAAGTCAACACGTAACTGGTGGTTATTTGGATATTTCGTATATCTAATTATAAATAAGTAAATAAATAAATTGGAAAAAAATATATCTTTCCGTTACAATTATAATAATTGCTTTGGTACTTTAAAGGCAACGATATTTTTCACAAAATTAACCATATACAGTGTTTCCTCGCCACTTCGCGGATCCTCTTTCGCGGCTTCACCACTTCGCGGGCTCGGCCGACCCCCCATATATATATATATATGTACATATATATAAAATAATAAACATTAAATCTAAAATATAGCATTAAATATCATTAAAATATTAAAAATAAATATAATTAATTGTGTAAAGAAAAAAAAACAGGTATATTTTGAGATATAAACATATATTTGAGTTTATAACAGCGTAAAAATGGAAACAGGACCAACTGGAAAGGCTATAGATGTACGCTTTGTGCGTCTGCGAAGGCTACGAGAGATCCAGCCGAGCAAGAAAGAAAGGGTACCGGTGGCAAGTACTGTTCCTGAATTTGTAACGACCGACGAAGAAATTGCCAATTCACCTTCCACAGAAGAGGAAGTGGTGTCCCCCGAAAAGACACCACCTGCTGAAGATATGTAATTTTTAATTTTAAGGCTTAATATCTTAATAATTGTTCTTATTATTTCAGCAATAATGAACAGTATTGTAATGGGAGGGTTAAATAGTTGTACAGGGAGGGTTTTAAAAGTCTAAATGCACATAAATATATACGTAAAAATCGGCGATCCCACTTCGCGGAAAATCTCCCTTCGCGAAGGGGTTTGGAAAGCATCTACCGCGATACACGAGGGAACACTGTAAATCACTCGAAAAACTGTACTTAGTGACCATAGATTTATTTGGTCAGTTATGGAATCATATACATTTAAATATTACTTAAGACAGGAACTGTTTTGTCGTTAGGGGTAATCACATAATAAATCTATGTATTTAAACAGTATATAGATAAACTGCTATCGTTTAACGAACCATTTGTTTGGAGGTAGAAAGACAAACTGGTAACATGTGATTATTCATTTGTTTGCAGGTAAAGAGAAAGGCTCGTACCAAGTGTGAACCCGCTTGTTTGGAGGTAGAGAGATAAACTAGTACCACGTGATGACTCTTTGTTTTTGTTGTTATAGAGGTTTTAAGCTTCCATAATTTGAAAATTAGGTATTTTTCACGTGTTGTTATAGTTTATTTTAAAGCTTCAAAAATGTGCACTTTTTTACAACTTATTAAACTCGTAACCTTTATATTGTACACCTTGATAAAACAGGTATCATTTATACAATGACTCCATTTATTTGAACGTTATAGGATTTTTTGTAGCATTCGCGTGAGAACCATATGATTTGGAAATTTAATAAAGTGTTTGTATTATACAGATTAAGTAGTTAGTACTCATAATGACCCCACTCTGACCGATACAGAAGGAAACGTGCACAACCTGCTAACCGTTCGCGATTAGTGCATATACTTCTAGAATACCATAGAAATATAAAGAATATGTAGCATTAAAAATGTTTGAAGTTCTCATAATGACTCCGGTTTAATTTTTCTCACAAATGTACAAGCTCTAGAAAACTAAATGCTTATTTGATATGAAGAATAGTAAATTGAATATTTTTTTAACCGTGGTGGACAGAAGAGATAGCCGTTTGTGTATCTTTCTGCTTAAACTACTAACTTATTTTTGAATCCATTCGCAGAGAAATAGTTTGGTTTGTTTTTATTTGAATTTTGCTCAAAGCTACTCGATAGCTATCTGCGCTAGCCGTACCTAATTTAGTAGTTTAAGACTAAAGGGAAGGCAGTTAGTCATCACCACCCACCGCCAACTCTTGGGCTACTCATTTACCAACAAATAGTGTGATTGACTGTCACATTATAACGCCACCACGACTGAATAGACGAGTATGTTTGGTGGGACGGGGATTCGAACACACGACCCTCGAATTAAAAGGCCTGTGCCTTAACCACTTGACCATGGCGGAAGAAGCAGAGAAATATATAAACATTTAAACCCTCAAATTATCGAGTTCTTATATTCTGTCATTTATCAGCAAGGACCACATATTGTGTGAATTAATGTCGAATAATGTCTTTAAATTATTATAGTACACACTATGGAAATTACCAAAAAACAACTGTATGAAATCACTCACTATCTATGGAAAATACGTGAAGGATACATCATCAGAAATTAATGGCATATTTGTTTAATTTTGTGTGAATACAAGAAAATTATCTTAATATGTACCCTGTAACCAATAAATGTATGAATTAACAAGAAACGTGGTGCATAGACAGTTTATTAAAACTGTTTCATTTTTAACAGTTATAAACAACCATGATTCTGATAGTTGTTTGTGTTTTCCAGAGGTCTGACTCATTGTTACGTTGTATTATATTCGGATGTTACCAGGTTAACATGTAATATTATTTACATCTCTTAATTACCAAGTTATTTATATGCACACTCACATCTTGTACACACATAAAAATAGCTTAAACTACATATTTATGTTTCCACCATGGGTAGGCGTTCCTAGTACACGGTAATTAGATTTTTAAAGGAACGTATATACTGTTATTTTAATACTTTAATGGCATTTTACTGAGAGCGAATAGCATTTATTCTGCAAGATAAGTTGTTGGAGTCAAAAAATAAAAGTGGCAGAGTAAATACACATCGCTGAAATTTGGTTCTAAGTATTGTAGTTTTGTAAGATGTAGGCAGTAATTTAAATTGTTAAATTGAAAATAAAAGTGGCATAATAAATAAACATCGCTCAAATTGAGTTTTATGTATTGCAGTTTTGCAGGATGTAGACAGTAATTTAAGTTGTTAAATTGAAAATAAAAGTGGTATAATAAATAAACATCGCTGAAATTTGGTTCTATGTATTGCAGTTTAGTAGGATGTAGACAGTAATTTAAATTGTTAACTTGAAAATAAACGTGACATGGTAAACAAACATCCTTTAGTTGGGTTCTGAATACTGTAGTTCTGGAGATACAAAATAAATGAGCCATTAAAACATTTTTATTTTTTATTTACACCACATTTAACATTATATACTTTAAAGATAACAAATCGTCTTCGTTACTAAATACAGGCATTGATAGAAGTACTTTAAACAAGACAAACCTTTTCACAAACCCTTAACAACACAAAGAATAAAACACAGCAACTGTGTATTGTGCGCTTCACAAAGTTGCTTGACTATCGGATATTTGATTGAACATTAAACATTTGAAGTACTTCTCATACAATCATGCGAAGCCTAAAGACACGAAAATGAAACAAAACACAAAAAAAAACTTTTCCATTACATAAGTAGTAATAATAACTACAAAAAATACTAAAAACATTTAACTTAAAAATTAGAACAAAAGTATTTTAATACTCTCAAACTTAGTTCTGCAAGGTATTTGATCTATAATACCATTTAACCCTATTTAAGTGATAGTCAAAAATTTCTTACAACCACTACGGAAATACATGAAATTATGTTATTTCTCAGTTTGCTTTTTCTATAGTTGTAATTGCGATAACAGTTTAATATATCACAGCTTGCGTTATTGGGCTCCAAAAATTTGCATATTCGCTGATTCGTTAGTGAATATGTGGACAACGTGGTCAGCAAAATCGATATTTAAAATGAGATCAGCCTAAAACAAAACTTCCTACACACACACACACACACGTATATAACACAATCACAATACGATTTTTTCTAACACTTATAAGCATATCACTCAATATTTAAAAGCCATCACTGCCATCTTGTTAAAATATTTCTTCAAGCGAGGATGAGATTTAGTATAAGTTATCCATTTCTTCACGTTTACAGTGCTAATGTGTATTGTGCTAGCATCTTTTAAAGCTTGCCTATTTACTGTTCCTAAACGTAACCACGTTGTCTCATCCTATAGAGATTCCTCAAGAAGCTTGTGTGACTTCAAAAGCTGTTATACTCTTCTGAGATCTAACCATTTCTCGATTATCCTCAAATAACTGACGAACCTTCGGACATCTTCTTGTCCGAATTCTATTAATAAATAGGTAATTTATTAATTGTAAAAGTTAATAAATATTCTCGCAACAGAGCTCATTGTTTATTTTCCGAAAAAATGCAGCATTTTTGTTTAGACAAACAAATTTTAGTATTCTTTGGATAAATTTAAGCTTCAACGTTGTGTGGGCAAACAAATTTCAGCACTGGTTAGACAATTTAGACAGTACAGTTTAGCTATTAAAAGGATAGAATGGCGGCCATTTCAAGGACTTGCTTGTCTGGATAACGTAAAGCTATCTCAGAATAAAACAATAAAAAAGTAACACTAACCGTTTTATTTTTATTTTCTTGGTTTTCGAAAGAGGCTAACATAATAAGGTATAAATGTTTTATAAATGGTGGTTATTGGTAATGATACCAGAAAATATTCATTCACTAAGACATGAGCAGAGAACAAAAAATATTGCAAATGGAACTTTTAATAATTCTACGGAAAAAATCAAACTGACACCTGAGGAAAAGAGTAGAGATAAGCATTAATTAGTTTAATAAGCAATGATCTGGGATTTTCTGAATAACAAACTTCGAGTATCTAATGAAGTAGAAAAGTATTTTCCTTACTGTCTTCACTTTTCTATACAGGTTTCATGCGCGATATAATTTATCAAATAAAATAGTTTTAAGAACTGTTAACACTAGTCTCCTGCTAAATTAAACTGTTGTTTTGCGCTAACGCAATTTGTGATGTTACTCAAAAGAAATGTCGTGTTTCACTGTACAGGATTTGAAAGTTTACGAATGCCTGGTCTTTCTGTTACACGTTTTACAACAAAACATACTTGTGAAACGTACACGTTTTCCTTATGTCTTTAACATAAAGCCAATTCAAACCCATATTTCAAAGATTAAAGTTAATAATGCAAGATCGTATTTCATTGTTAACTTGAAAATATTTTAAGATAAGTTAAGTTTAAGATAGATAAAGGAAAAACATTGCTAAATTTGTATTTACGTCTACCCAATATATAATTCCTTGTACATATATGTACCTACTGCTCTTTTATATATAAATACCACAACTCCCGTTTTACTTTCTGCATTCGTTACATGCATAAGTAAATATCCTGGACGACTTTTAAAAGATCTTATTTACATGCCAAATACAGTAACAATCCTACTAGCAAATACTCTTTGTGGAATGCCAGTATACATACCTCACAACCGACTGCTTATTTTATCAGCATTGTTGCTAATGCTGTGAGAGTGTGTGTACGCGTGTGTTTACGGGTGTAAGGATAAGTGTAACAATGAAGTTCAATCCAATGGAGGAAACAGAATATAGTTTCAGCCCACAAATGTCGCAGAAGAGTCAATGAACAATAGATCGAAAACATGAAGTTCCTTCTTATTCAGTGTTGTAACTAAGCAACCGATAATTCGAAGAACGCTTCCAAGATCTTTAATCTGTCATGAGTCCACAAGGAATAGCATAGCTACAAAGTTATTTTCTTCTTAGCACTGTTACGAGCAACCACACTTTTTGACTATCATTCCTGGTAAGACCCCCAAAATAATGTTACTATTGTCATTGAAGTACAACATAGTTATGGAAGATATCTTGGAGGGGGCGCAACAAGGCCCGATAGATCCTAAAGGGTCGATTTGTTGAACTAAATGAGTATGAGGATAGCGATGAAGAAACACAAAAGGACATTCTCCACTGCAGTAATTAGCCTCGTATCTCTTTGGAGCGATGACCCAGTCCCACTTAAACTCTACAAAATCAACGGTCAGAGGGTAACGGCAACATCTGACTTCAGTTGTTTCAAGGTCACATTCAAGACCATCTGATTCGCGTTTCGACCGAATCACTTGTGGCTTCTTCATTTCAATCTCAATAAAAGGACGCTAAAAAAAAGTTAAAGAATTTTAGCAATACATATATATATATATATCATGTTTAAACGTTATCACAAGCCTGATTTATATATACAATAAGGATTATTAGATAATATTAGTTTCCGATTACCATTAATAAAATACTAAAATATGCATTCGCTTTTCAAGGCTGCAAGTTTTGATACGTTGAATAAAATAAAACTGGTCAGTTTGTTGGATTTATTCAGTCAGACTAAGAGTGCATTATGACAGTTTCAGATAATCTGAGTAAAAACTACATATAGAACCTCCCTCTCCAACTCGTCCATAAAACATTTGTTAAATAAAAATCGATAAAAGAAAAAAAAACTAAAACTAGCACTGTATTGGAAAACTATTAATTTGTTACAGAAAAAAATATTACTAGTAAAGAAATACAAAATGGAAGGGTCTAAATGGCATAGCAATATCATATAAACTCATATCCGAGGCTTCCGAGTATCAAATGCTCAGGTATAGTCATTCTAAATCTAAAGATATTGAATAGAGGGAGAGAAACAAGGCAGCATATGAGGTTACTCATAACTGTATATTGGGATTGATTGTTACAATCATGACGCATCCACAGGTGACAATACGGATTATGTTCCTCTAGCTTTGGACTTTACAATACACAGCCTAACACATGAGATTAACTTTGCCCTATTTGTCAAAACGATAAAACACATTAATAAACTTGATTTTATTGTTTTAAATACATGACATTATACCAGTATCGTAAGCACAGTAAGTACACTTTATTAAATCGCTACCAATATATTTTTGCAAGTACACCTCATTATTGAAGGACTCACTATTTGCTATGAAAAATTCAAGGAAGTTAATTAACAGAAAACTTGCATTTTATTATATTTGTTTCGGTCAAGCCGTTTCACACATAAAAGCGTTTTGTGTTCACAACAGCCTAGACTAATTATAGAAAAAAAAAACATATAATTTGTTTGCATTATCTTGTCTAACCCCTATTTCATCGAAGTACTGATCTTTGTTATAGAATTAAATCCCATAAAACAATCGTGATCACAGCACTTCAATTTATTACATTAAGACATTACGAAGGTCCAGAAGTAAAACACGTCACAAAATGAAAAATCTAATGAAACTGATTAAGCGGTTCTCAGTTGGAGAAGACAGGAATCGAGAAATGATTTAGAGTGTTGTTATTTTATGGCTTTTTAAACGTAAAATTAATAGAAAATTAGTGCCTTAAAATGGTTTTAAGAAGGAATAATAAAATGACTTGAAAATGCTGTTATTTTACGGCTTCTCAAACATAACAGTAATGGGAAATCAACGTCTTAAGATTTTTTTTTGAGGAGGTTATGCAGTAATTGTCTTTCAAAGCAATTTTCTACGCTGCTATGTGTATATGCATTTTACAATCGATTGCTTTAAGAAACTTATAAACAAAGTCAATTATTTTTCTGTAAATGGAAGAGATTCAACTGTGGTTAACACTTAAACCAAGGATGAATTCAAATTCATCGGCAAGAGAAATCTTTTCAAAACGACAATAACAATCTTTGGTTCCAAAGACGTTCTATGTATGCTCTGTAACAACACATTCTGTACATTTTTAGTGTTGATTCCTTCTGAATCCTATCGAGGTTCAGATGCGGCTTTATATATCAAATAAAATCTACTATTGCTATCCAAATACACGAGAAAATCCTGTTAGAGAAAGAAAAAGTGTGTGAGGGAACGTGTCCCCCTTGTAAATTACACCCATGACCAAACTCACCGACTTGAACGATTTTAAATCTAGAAAAAAAGAATACTTTTAAAACTTACGTGAGAGTCTTCGTCTTTTTCAGAAAAATAAGAAATTGGAACGAAGTTTCCCTTGTAGTCTTCAGTCTGGATCATTAGCCCGAGGTTCTCTTCAGGATGGTTAATCCAGTGCGATACAACTTTACGGACACCTAGCTTGATCCATCGTCCATGATGTCCTTTTAGATCGACATGCTTTACTCGGTACTGCATAAATAACTAACATTTAATTTGATACTCTGTCTTCGGATACTGGTTTTGTATTTAGGAGCATTGTCGAAATTTCGAACGACTGTACAGTAAATTATATTTCTAGTATATATGTGAAACTGTTGCGAAAATATTCTATCACGTAAAACACGTGATAAATGTATTTTATTCAATGACTAAAAGTTTTGTTTAGCTAAAGCAAAGGATACAGGTTTTATAACTTACGTTATTATAAAGAACTATGTACTACTTTAATAACTGTCACATTCAACCGAAACGGCGAAACATTGGTTTTGAACTTTAAATTAATTATTTCCTCAGTTTCAGGTGGCCTGGCATGGCCAAGCGCATAAGGCGTGCGACTCGTAATCTGAGGGTCGCGGGTTCGCCCCCGCGTTGCGCTAAACATGCTCGCCCTCCAAGCCATGGGGGCGTATACTGTGACGGTCAATCCCACCATTCGTTGGTAAAAGAGTAGCCCAAGAGTTGGCGGTGGGTGGTGATGACTAGCTGCCTTCCCTCTAGTCTTACACTGCTAAATTAGGGACGGCTGGCACAGATAGCCCTCGAGCAGCTTTGTGCGAAATTCCAAAAACAAACAAACAAACTCAGTTTCAGGAAGTATCCGTCCTAATATACAGAGATAAAATAAAATTATTCGTCTTTTTTTTATTTCCCGCAGAGCTACACGAGAGATATCTGCGCTACCAGTCCTTAATTTAGTAGTGTTAGACTAGAGGGAAGGCAGCTAGTCATCCCCACCCTCCGCCAACTCTTGGGCTACTCTTTTTACCAACGAATAGTGGGATTGACTGTACATTATACATTAAAGGCTACCCTTTTAACACTGAAGTGATATTGACCGTCACATTCTAAGGCCTCCACGGCTGAAAGGGCGAGCATGTTTGATGTGACTAAGATTCGGAACCCCGATAACGAGTCGATTGCCTTAACCACCTGGCCAGAATGAAATGAAGACTTACTCTGGCTTGGATCTCGATATTTTTCTTCACGTATATCGTAGCTGTAGGACTTCAATTTCCAACCTAGTTCGATATAAACTTCCATATATTCATAGTATTTACAACTCTGCGGTTTTGAAGGGATTTGTTTCTCAGTTACTTACTAAGTACTGCGCAAGTTCAACAACAGTACGAACAACGTAGTACTTTTAACAATTTACGTCATCATTGTAACGTCGGTATTGATTTTTGTACATTATATTAAAAATAAATTATAACGAATCCTTTTAAAGACAGCGCAAATAAAATAATTTCATCTGCAAATTGTACTGCCTTCTAATTAGAAGAATACATTGAAGAGTAGGGAAAGCAATCGTATAGATAATAAACCGTAAACTTTCGTAATAACAGTTCCTTTAGCAAATCATAATTTGTTAATTAAAAGAAACCAACTCAATATTTTGTGGATTAATAAATTTTATTTGTCTTATTTGAGTCTAACTTTTCAGTTCAACCTATTCCCTTAAGTGAAGGTTTAAAATCCGTTTAGGCATAATAAGCTTTACAAATTATTCATAACATTCTTATTGACATACGGTCTCTTTTATCTTCCGTATCACAAAGAATAGATACAATAAACAACTATACCACTGATCCAATAAATTGAATTTGTCTTATCGTTGCCGACATAGTTTGGTGAAAACAGAACTTAGGTAGTTAATACAAGATTCTGCAGAATATAATTAAATTATTTATTTTTCAAGAAATAAATGAAAGCAGCTAACAAAATTAAAGTTGGTAGAAGTAATCGATTGTTAAATTTAAATATTTTCTTAAATATAAAGAGGAACAGCCATATTATTCATATATATTGCTGTTTCTTTTAACAATGAGATAATGTACCTGTAACTGGCTGAGAGACTCGATACCTCTGACCACTTGATTGATGTGGACTGTGACACCACCATGTTGAAGATCCTTTACGGACTTGAGATAGATCCAAAGATGAGCTTTCTTAAGACGGGACTTCATAACTTTCTCGGAGAAGTCAAAATGTAGGATATTCTTCTCTAGAGTTTGGTCGTATTCGAGCGCTGCTAAAGAAATCAGACAGATTTAGCGCTCATCTCAGTGTACACAATTAATCCTCATAAAAACAACAACAAGAAATTGGCGTCATCAACAGTATAAATACTAATTACATAAAGCAAAGAGTTAATTGTTGATGCTCAGAAGTGATTCGATGAAATAATTTAACAAACGGTCAGGGAATATGTTGCCCTCTATTGTATATATCAACATTGCAGCATCACACATATAATTTTTTAATATCATCACGCGCTTATGAAGAGCTGTGCCGACAAAAATTGTTTTAATGGAGTTTTCTTTGATTTCGTGAATTCTTGATTTGATTTGATTTTGAATTTCGCATAAAGCTACTTGAGGGCTATCTGTGCTAGCCGTCCCTAATTTAACAGTGTAAGACTAGAGGGAAGGCAGCTAGTCATCACCACCCACCGCCAACTCATGGGCTACTCTTTTATCAACGAATAGTGCGATTGACCATCAGATTATAACGCCCCCACGGCCGAAAGGTCGAGCGTATTTGGCACGACCGGGATGCGAACCCGCGATCCTCAGATTACGAGTCGCACGTCTTAACACGCTTGGCCATGCCCCGCCTTCGTGAATTCTAGATTTACTTGTCAAATCCAGTCTTTTATACGTCAATTTAAGATCCTTTCTGCCCCCCAGTGGCTCAGCGGTATGTCTGCGGACTTACACGCTAAGATCCGGGTTTCGATACCCGTGGTGGGCAGAGCACAGATAGCCCGTTGTGTAGCTTTGTGCTTAATTCAAAACAACAACAACAACAACAAGATCCTTGCTAATTTTGAAATCGGTAGACTTACCTATATTTCGTATGAGTCTAAAGAAACCGACAATATGTTTCAAGTAGAAGCGCTAGAGGTTAATGGTTTGGTTTGTTTTGAATTGCGCGTAAGGCTACGTGAAGACTATCTGCGCTAGCCGTTCCTAACGTAGAAGTGTTATACTAGAGGATAGACAACTTGTCATCACTACCCACTACTACTCTTTTACCAACTAATAGTGGGACTTACAGCACATTATAACGTTCCAACCCCTGAAAGGGCGAGCATGTTTGGTGTGACGGGGATTCAAACTCGCGACCCTCAGACTACGAATCGAGTGCCTTAACCATTTGGCTATGCCGAGCCACCTAGAGGTCAATGACCCTAAAATATTCTCCATATGGATGTGAATATTTAGTAATACTTCTCCAAAAGGCAACAGCAACAAACAACTCATATTATGTCCTCTAACCACAATTATACTAATAAAGCCTCTAAATGATTTAGTGTACTAGGCATATTTCACAACTGTTAATCAGTAAACAAGAGCAGTATGTGTTTCACCCTTGAATACTTTATAGTAAACAAGCCTGCTGTGTAAGAAAGGGAATGGAGGGTTATTTTTTGTTCAGTTGCTAGTGGCCACTTGGTGCCCAGTATCGCACCCCACCGAGAAAGGCCAGCGGGAAAAAGTCAACACATTCTTACCCCCCTGATGAGCTGGAAAGCAAAGCCTCTCAAAAGATTCTGTATTCTAAGCTTGTTTCTTTCTAAGGACTCTGAACACTAATTCCGTCTCTTTGCCAGTTCTTCATCGCACGTATCGGCATTTTGTTTGAGTACTAATAGGTCAGTAAAGGCCATCATGGCATTGGACGAACTTCAATCTTTGCTAACTTCCAGATATTCAAAGGTGCTTACTCACTTGGGACTATTAATGCATTTTAATTTTTCCAAGCATGAGATTTCAACTAAATTTATTGGCTCAGCTAACCACGTGCTAAGTTAAACACGCTGGAATAATAAATAAAAACTTAGCTCTTCTCTGTGTTGTTTTGTCTGGTCAGTTATAGTCTTAAAATGGTGCGTCCCTCACTCACAAAATAAGCTTTGTATTTCTTGAAAATATTGTGTTTGCATACTAGTTTGCTCATTTGGAAGTAATCAAAAAGTAACTAAACAAAACGTTTCTAAAGTGAACAAAAAGAATTGTAAATTCTTACTGCAATTTAAATATGTTTATAAACAAACGCAAACTAAAGTTAAGCAAACAAGATACTTAAGTTTCTCTATTGACATTGTAATAACTGCTTTCAAATGGCCTAATTCACTTTGGTAACTATGGAAACTTAACAAAACAGGTTATTTTAGAAAAATATGTTTGAGTGACTAGTGCAATTTAAACTGGCATATACAGTCAACACATACACCCGAGCATACTCTGATGATCCATAAAACACTAAGAATGATACAAAACTTATATATATCTGCATTAATAGTTATTATTTTTATACAGTCAACACATATATCTGGGTGTACTCTGACGATCCATAGAACACACAGGTTGGCGTAAAACAAATATATCTGCATCAGTAATTATTCTTCTAGGAAGTGATCTGGTTGATACACATATGAATAAAAGTTTTTTTTTACTTGGGAATATAATATTTGATTTTTCTTGCTACGGATTTATAACACTACAATCAGGGGTTCAATCCCCGTCGATGGACTCAGCAATGTGGCTTTGTTATACGAAAACACACATACACACGCTTATGTTGCACTTCTAAAGAACGTAAATAAAAACTGCCCTTTCTGACATAAATGTATTTATATTCTTAAATTGTTTGTTTTGGAATTTTGCACAAAGCTACTCGAGGGTTATCTGTGCTAGCCGTCCCTAATTTAGTAGTGTAAGACTAGAGGGAAGGCAGCTAGACATCACCACCCACCGCCAACTCTTGGGCTACTGTTTTATCAACGAAAAGTGGGATTTACCGTCACATTTTAACGCTCCCACGGCTGGGAGGGCGAGCATGTTTGGCGCGACCCTCAGATTACGAAGCGCACGCCTTAACGCGCTAGGCCATGACGGGCCCCATATTCTTCAAAAAAGACTGAATAACAAAGTTTATTCTATCATATAAATTCGTAGTGTTATGCAAATATGTTAGACTAGTTGTTTGGTGTAACTAATATTAATTTCTGGCCAAAGATAACTGCATAATTTCACAGCACAAAAAAGCCAAATAAGCC
Organism: Carcinoscorpius rotundicauda; assembly: GCA_011833715.1. Lineage (NCBI taxonomy): Eukaryota > Metazoa > Arthropoda > Merostomata > Xiphosura > Limulidae > Carcinoscorpius > Carcinoscorpius rotundicauda. The sequence continues at coordinate 36,829,314 of CM022395.1, read as the reverse complement.
CACGAAGACGAAGCCCAGTTGAAAGAATTTATAAAATTTTACGATCGACAGTACTGAGAGTTAATTGTACTTTATATAAAATATGTTCCAGATTCATTGCTGCCATCAAGTATTCAGCCTTATGACCAAGAAAGAATACGTAATATCGACCAACTCTGCTTTATCATTGTAACTAGTTTCTAGACGACAAAGAAGCTAATCTTAAACGACACTTCTTGAGAAACTTTCCATGAATCCTCCGCTATGCATAAACAACATAGGCTTTAAAGACATCATTTAAGTAGACTAAAGGTGTAAACGTAAGTCAAAATTTACATCGAAGAGTCTGACAGATATTTGGTCAAATGTGATTTCTGTGATCCTAGTTTCATTAATATTTGTTAGCTTTCTCGTGAAACAGTTTTTTGTCTGAATAGTTAAACTTTTTAATTCTTCACTGAGATTTGTTTTTGCAAAATGTTTTAATAGACAACGACTATCTCTATTTGTTAATAGAAGAAGAAAAAATATCACACTTTCTTGTATCCACTAGAATTATTAAACGCCCAAAATGCACTCAATGCGTAATGGCCGATATTTTTAAGCATGCGATATGTTGATGAATAATGCTTTAATACTATAATATAATTTAACCTCAAATTATTGATGGAGTCCATAGTTTTCAAGAGCATATTTTTGAACTATGTATACTAATTTGTTGAAAATCTTGTTGATTATAACTCCTCAATGACACATGAATTACACATAATAATAACCAAAAATACCATCATTAATTTCAATGTGGTTTATCAAATACACATAGATAAGTGAGTGGTTTAGTATAACAGTTTGGTTGGTTCTTTATAGTAAGTGTTTTAGCAGACATAAAATATAAAATTATTCAACTCGATTCAATACGTGGTGAGGCATCCGCTGGAAGTAAATGGTATAAGAAAGCATCAGTATTATCAGAGTTAAAGGACTTGTAAGTCAATATTATCCTCATAATGATTCAAAAATTATTTTTAAACCTCTCAGTACGCTTTTTAAGCGTTAAAGAAAACAAAGACTACTTCCTGATTTCGCATTATTCATGGGTAACATTCTTTCATATGTGTGGACACCGCACTGTTACTTTGTTGACAAAACATAGCGCCACCTAGAAGTAACAATTATAAGTATAGGAAGTTTTAAAAAATTAGAAATTTGACAAATCTTTTTTCTCTATGCAGGGCACAGCATCAGTTTGGATAATTTTAATATGTCAAGTAAAAGTAACAAATATATGGAACTTCTACTGACAGAAGTCTTGTTAACCGAAAAAAAACTTACTTATTTCAATAACAAACATTTTTTTTTCTATTTACATGTGCACACAAGATGGTTTATCGTTTTGATCTTATGTCATTTTCATGCTGATTAAATCATTATTTTTCAGACGAACCTATTTGCGATTATTCAGCAATGAACAAGGCCTTGCTACAGGCTATTGGTATTGCATCTCTCATAGGGTTAATATAATCACAACAAAATTCACACTGAAACTCAAATTTTAACTTGATTTATATAGATTTCCGGAGTCGAGTGTGACCAGTGGTTATCATGCCTTGATTGCGAATCTTGGGGCTCATGGTCCTCATTTTGTTGCTGCACTAACGCCTACCGCTTTTGGAAACTATGGGTGTGCCACTAGAGTGTCGATCAAATTCCAATATTTGATCAAACTAGATTATCCCAACATTAACTTTGGATGATGCTGACCAGCTGCGGCTCTAGTCTGTAAGTTCAAAACTGGGGACGGCTATGTTTGTGCTGCTGCATGTGTGAAAATCCTAAATAAATAAACAATCATAAATTCATCTAAAAAAAACGCATTTGAATTATATAAATAAAGCAAGTAAAAAGAAATTATTTTGCATAGAGACTTGTAACTAACGATGCACCTTCTCGGATAAGAAACTTAAATTGTTCATTGAGAACCAAAATAAAACAAAAATGATCATATCATTTTTGTTGTCTTTTTTTTTCAAAATGACAATAAATCAAAATGTAAAAGTTTTTTTGGGTTTTGGTTGTCTCAGAACGTCCACAGTACGTTCTAATTGAGGAATCAAAGCTCAAAAATGCAACTACGACAAACAAATGAGCAGTACTGGTCTGTAGCTTTATAGTTTCAATCAAAACGTATTTTTTTGCCTAAATAATCTAGAACTCACTTTGAACGTTTTGTCTTAAAAGGCAGAAGGACTTCAAGAAGAGCTCAAGCTTTTACATGTAAGAAATACATCATTTAACAAGGACATTCAGCCAGCTAGAAAGAGTATTATTAAGGCTAACATTAGTGGATTTATCTGTAAGGAGCACATGCTATTAAGCAACAGATCTCAGCCCTTAATTTCTTCAGATGAGTAACTGCTGGAGAGATGAAAAACAAAAAAGTCAGAGAATGTTCTGAGTGATAACGAGGTTATAGTTATAGGTTATTTCTTGACAAGGTATGTGGGTAGAATAGTCTATGGAGTAGATAGAGAGTTTGTTTTTCGTTAAGCACAAAACCTAGGCTCTATCGTTGCGAGTTCAGAGACATATTGCTGTGTCACTGAGGGGGGGGAGAGATAGAAAGAAACAAATCAGATTATGTTATCCAAGGAAAGAGGTGGAGGATATAACTGACAAAGCAGATATACAGTAAAGGGGGCTAGCAAAGAAGCAGTCGTTGTGGTGTATGTAGGAGATAATAACGTAGAGAAATGTCGGTCAGGGGAGTTAATTAATTAAGTACAAATGGTTGATAAATACATTTAAAGAAAAAGGCCATAACTTAGTTTTGTCTGGAATACTGCTCAGAAGTAACTGTGGGAATGAAGTTATAAGTGTGTCACAAGGGCTAAATGCTGGGCTTAGGTTAGTATGTCAGGATATTCAGATAGGCTGATTAGACTTATTGGACCAGTTCATTGGAAGGAGGGAGCTTTTAAGAATGGATGGCTTAAATTTAAATAGGGTAGGGTCTGATTTTTTTTGCTAGCGCTATTAACTTTTAGCTGTAAATGAAGTTTTAAACTAGGACGAGAGTGTCGAGCGTTCCAGAATAAACAAAATAAAAAACAGAGGCAGAAAAAAGTTTATCACAAGAAACGAATATAGAAACAGTTATAAGGATAGACTTAATTGTTACTTTTGTAATCCTACAAGTATAAAAAATAAAATAGATGGCTTTAGAGCAGTACTAGTAGGAATAGATGATTTTTTTATATAATGAAAATAACTGAAACTTAGTTAAATGTAGATAACATGAGGGAGAAAGGATTTGGAAACTGTTCAGAATGGACTGCTTCACCAATTAGTCAAAAAACTATAAGAGATAATACTTATTTAGATTTATAGCTAAGTTCAAATATATAAATGATTGAAAGGATGGAGACTAGAAAACATTTCTGATCATTGCTCTATTATCTTTAACGTTTTGTTGATTATGGAATTAAGGAATAATGCTGTTTTGGTTACAAATTTTTAAAAAGCAAATTTTATAAAGTAAACAATATGACTTGTTTGTTGTAAATTAGACAGCTGAGGTATTTGGAGACAATTATCAAATGTAGAAAATTATAAAGATAAATTTAAATGTTTAAGGTTTAATATATTCCTTATGGGAAGAAAAGAGCAGTTGCAACAAAAACAAAAACAGGTCAGCTTGCAAAGAGTATAAATTAAAGAAAACATCATAACTTTAAGAAATTTAAATTAACTGGTATGACAAGAAACTTAGAAGATTACAGGAGATCAACAAAATTGGTGAAACAAGAAATTAGAACATCAAAAAGGATGTATGAGAAAACGTTGGTTGAAAATATGTAAAAAATTAACAGTGTGGATATCTTTAAATAAATTAAAGGTAAATAAAATTTTGAGATGGAGCTAGGACCCTTGAGGGATGATAAAAGACGGCTTGTTTCTGATGGTTGATGGTGATAAGATAGCTGGGTCATTAACTTTTGGTTTTTCTTCAATTTTTATTAGCGAAGGTTTTTAGCAATATTCCAAATTTTGAACAGTTAATAGATGGAAACAAGTTCGATCAAGATGACTGCATTAATTCTGAGCTGGTTGAGAAAAAAATGGAAAGTTGAAAGAGTGATAATACTTCTTAGCCAATAATATTTTCCCAAGAGTTTTGAAGAACGTTAAAGATTGGATATATGAGTCTTTTCATTCCTTGAATAGCAGAGAATTGATTTGGTTTGCTTTGTTTCGAATTTTACGCAAAACTACGTGAGGGTTATCTGCGCTAGCCGTCCTTAATTTAGTAGCGTAAGACTAGAAGGACGGCAACTAGTCATTCCCACCCATCGCCAGCTCTTGGACTACTCTTTTACCAACGAATAGTGGGGTTAGCCGTCATATTATAACGGCTGAAAGTGCGAGCGTGTTTGGTGTGACGAGGATTCGAACCTGCGACCCTCGGATTACGAGTCGAATGCATTAACCACCTGGCCATGCTGGGCCCCAGAAGATCGAATATTACCTAATGTACGTACTCTTTTCAAGGGAAATGATAAAAACTGTCCCAGGAATTATTGACCCATTAGTCTTACATCAGTTGTGAGAAACATTTTGGAAAGTTTGATAAAAGATGCTTTGCCAAGTAATTTAATAAAGTTTTAAATTTTAATGGATAGTCAACATGGTTTCACTGAGGAAAAATTTTGCTTTATATACTTTTTGACATGTTTTGAAAATGTTATTGGTCACGTAGATGAGGAGAAAGGTGTATATTTGAAATACATAGATTTTCAGAAAGCACCTGTCAAAGTGTCACATAAATGGCTTGTAAAACATTATCTCTATTGGTGTGTGAGATAAGTTGTTAAATTGGATAGAAAAGTTTGTGGATGGAAGAAAGCAGAGGATTATTACAAATGAAGTTCGGACAAACTGGGTTAATATTACAAGTGGAACACCTCAGGGCTAAGTCTTAGAACCTTTACTCTTTTTAATTTGCATTAGAGACATAATTGAAAGAATAATCAATAACATAAATATACAAATTATACTAAGGTCTTGGGTGTTACAGCTTTACAGAAGGATTCAGATCATTTAGTGAGTTGGGCAAATAAATAGCAAATGAGTTTTAATTATAATAAGTGCAAAACAATGCATTCGGGTTATTATAATTTTATTTATATGAATGGGGATAACCATAACAGTGTCATAAAGGAAATGGATCTTGATGTAGTACTTCATCCTTCTCTAAATCCATTCAAGAACTGTGCTGTTGTTAGTGGCAGGACAAATCGGATTTTAGGTTTTATTTACTGAACTATTGAATACAAGAATAAAAAGTTACAATTTCATTGTACAAATTACTGGTTCTCCCATATTTGGGAGTTAAGTTAAGTCTTGCGCTCCTTACTTCAGGAAATACATTGGAATGCCAGAACTGGTTCAAAGAAGGCTTACTAGGATGGTGTCTGAGATGGAGGGATTATCATATGAGGAAAGGCTGAAACCTCTCAAATTATATTATCTTGGAAAAAGAATAGCTAGGAGCGATCTGATTGATGTGTTAAGATTGTAAAGGAAACTGATGGTGTATCTTTTTATTATTATTACTTAACAGTCCAAATACTAGAATAAGGGACACAAATATGAATTACGGCATGGTCATCTTTATCTAAGACAGATTTATTTTTCTGACGGGGTAGTCGGCCTTTGGAATGAGTTGTCTTCGAACGTTGTGGATGCAGTAAATTTAAGTGAGTTTAAGGAAAAGCTTGTTAAATATGCGAATGATAAAAGTTTGCTTTAAGTTTGTCTGTTTTTTTAATTTATTAATTAATTTAGTTTAATTTATAGAATAGGACAATAGAGATGGACCATTATGTCCCTTTTTGTATCAAAACATTATGTTATGTTAACAAGTTTTTATGAATGGCTCTTAAGGCTTTCTTTTCTCTCTTTTGAAATGTTATGTGATTGTCTGTAATTGGTGTTTGATATTTCTTATTTTCATATTTTCAGATCTGTCATGGCCTTGTGAATAGGGCGCTCAACTCGTATTCTGCAGGCCACAAGTAGAAATTCTACCCCCGAATATGTTAACTCTTTCAACCCATGAGGCGTTTTAATGTTATCATCAATGCCACTATTCATGCGTAAAGAATCGTTCAAAAATCTACGGTGAGTAGTATTTACTAGCTGCCTTCCTTCTACCTTATAATTTTAAATTATGGACGACTAGCGTAGAAAACTCTCAATTGGATTGCTCGAAATTCCACAAACAAACAGACATACTTTCAACCTTGTGATTAAATTAATGAAACGCTACACTACCCGGAACTAGTTCGCATACCACATGTTAATAACCGCTAATTTATTGAAATCATCTTAACTTTTTATTAACTTTCCGTGGCTTGCAGTGTGAGAAGTAGCGCTTCACATGCCTTTAGCATGTTAGAACACCGTAGTCATTTGTGACATTATCTTAAAATGAGCCTTCTTTAAATATCATGTCATGTAAAAAGTAGTCGCAAAATGACTTGTAAAATTATGTAAAGACTTTAGTAATTTTTATGTTTATAATTAATGGTTGCATTCCTACTCCGAAGAGGAAAGGAAAGGTCAATCTATACACCTAACCTTGTCAGGTCACCCAATATCTTGACCCGATACACGACACAGAACAATGCTCTTATCTTGCTCAAAAATCTTAAAATATAATTTGTTTTTACTTTTCTCCCCATAAGGCATTTAGAGCTATGTACCTAATACTTTTATTTTTTTTTCCCACTGCATATTTGTTATTGCAAAATTATGTCTGCAAAGTAAGTGCACTGGAATTTGTGGCATTCTTTATTTTCAACTAAACGACACCTTATGCGACAAATAGTCTAAATAATCAGATCAAAAACCATTTTATATTTTAAAACGCATGGACTAAACCATCAAATCAGAGATTTAGAGGTTCAGGCATAACCTCCCTTACTTAGAAATGTAGCCCAGATAAAAGGAGCAGTCAATGAACAGCATCCATCGTCTATATGGTTACTTTTAATCAAATAGATGGGTTGTCATTTTTCAAACTCAGTCACAAGTGTTTGTTTGTTTGAAGTTAAGCACAAAGTAACATAATGGACCATCTTTGCTCTACCCATCACAGGTATCTAAACCTAGTCTTTAGAGTTGTAATACCGCAGATATACTGTCATATAACCATCTCGATAGCAATTTGAAATTTGATGTGTTAACCAGTAGAGTATTCCTGGTTGCATCCCTTAAAAGTTAAACTATAACACATAAGAAGCAGCTCACAACATCTAAGCATAGACGCCTAAATTCTTGAACTGGTACGCTCTTTTCCTGTCGATTTGTTTTAACAGTTAGGGATGATCAAATACTCTGAAACATTTAAAATGTCTAAGGCATGTAATGGTAAAGGTTGATATGATCAGGATGTTATTAGTAAAAGTTTTCTGCTCACGTAAAACGCGGCCTGGTATGGCCATTTGTTTAAAGCACTCGACTCTCAATTTGAGGGTCGCGGATTCCAGTCCTTCTCTCTCAAAACATGCTCGTCATTTCAGTAGTGGGGCGTTATAATGTTACGATGAATCATACTTTTCTTTAGTAAAAGATTTGGCTGTTGGTGGTGATGACTAGCTAGCTACTTTCCCTCTGGTCTTTCGTTGCCAAATTAGGGGCGACTAGCGCAGATAGGCTTTGAGTAGATATGCGCGAAATTCAAATTTTGCGTCAAGTGATAACATGTTATCAACGGCAATTTATAACGTTTTTCACCTCAATATCTTTAGGGCTTTTGGCATAAACCAAAAATCTAAGACATAACGAATGATAAGTTAATTACCTTCAAAATCAAGCAAAGATTTCAGAAATAATACTTTTCAGGCTTAAGATTTGCAGGAAAGCAGTATCGCAGGATGACAGATGTAACACAGTTTGAAAGAATCAGCAGAAATTTCACAAAACCTCTGTTACATATAAATCATGGAAATATTCTCACAAAATGGCGGTTTTAATAGAAAAATGCCCTGGTGAAGCAAGTATCTCGTAACATGAAAACAAGAACAAACTAATTTTTTTATCGCCTTTTATTCAGGTAATTTGTTTGTTTGTTTTGGAATTTTGCACAAAGCTACTCGAGGGCTATCTGGGCTAGCCGTCCCTAATTTAACATGTGTAAGGCTAGAGTGAAGGCAGCTAGTCATCACCACCCACTGCCAACTCTTGGGCTACTCTTTTACCAACGAAAAGTGGGATTAACCGTCACATTATAACGCCCCCACAGCTGGGAGGGCGAGCATGTTTGGCGCGACACGGGCGCGAACCCGCGACCCTCAGATTACGAAGTGCACGCCTTAACGCGCTAGGCCATGCCAGGCCCATTATTCGGGTAAAATATGCATTATTTGTTTGAATTACTTTCTGGTATATGTTTGTTTCTTGGTTTTCAACCTGAACAACACATCTTATGGCAAATGGTCTAAAGTTCTGTGCTAAGTATAATGTAGATTCAAATATAGCTATCCCGACTAGAAGAATAATCTTAACCAAATGGTGGGATTTACAGTCACATTTCATAGCTTAATGTTTTTACTATCTAGAAATATTGTTATTATATTTTATGGAGTAGTTTATAAAGCTGATCGGGTTCGTTTGACCATACAACGATAAAACATACATAACTTGGAAAAACAAATTAAATATCTTATATAACACATGTTTCAATGGAATGTTGTACTAAGCCCTCATAATATTTTCTACTTTACATGCATTACTATAAATTACGATTGTACCTTATAAAAGCTTTAGGCTGGGCGTGGCCTAGTGATTTAGAGTAGCAAAGCTATGAGTCCAAAGATTCTGATTTGCGTACCTTTGCCTCAGAAGCGTGCACCGCGTTTTGGAGATCATGTGTGCAATAAGTACATCAGTTAATTGCCATTATTCAGCTAGATAAGCGTAGCTGATGATTTAGCAGCAAGAGTTATTAACACTCTTGTCTAATAAAAATGGTCATTTTGTAGTTTTATACATATAGTCTAGACTTCATAAAGTACAATTTTATCTCTTGCTAATTTTCCTTGTTTGCTTCATTATATTTCCGCCATTCCGTACCCTAAAAGGTATTTCATCATATCAGACTTATTCTGTAAGTCTTGTCCTTAGAAAACACCGCGATGATAAATATTGATTTCTCTCTCTAGCGATGGCTTTCTGTATAACATTCAAAGGAATGTCATTAAATATGTAAGTGCTAATAAACAACCAAATGAACGAGTGTCAGTGAATCAGTATTTGATTGCCACCACTCATAACAGAGCATGCACTATCGACATACGCACAAGAAGGTATAAACTAAGGCTGATACTCACATGGAGTGTCCGTGGCAAAAGCAAACGCCAAATCTGTCGTAGCTGAGTCTTCATTCTCTACGTCAGATTCAGGCTGGTCTCGCTGGAAGAACGGGACTTCGGCCTGCAGGTTATACCGGTTAAGGAGGTCGAAAAGCGGAGGAATGTTCTTTAGGCTTTTCGTTGTAATGTTTGGAGGCTGACTCATTCCTAGTTTGGTGAGAATTTGTGCTTTAATCATTTTCAGACGCTGTTTTTTCTCCTGTTCTGGTGTAAGACACTTCTGACATTTCCGGGAACCCTGGGCGACTATCTCTGTATCATCTTCAACAGAATACGTTTCGTCATTTTCGGCTGCTTCCTCGGAAAGTTCTTTTTGCTGCTGCAACAAAAAATCGATTTGTTCAGTCAAATTCCTTGCCTCTACGTCCATTGTGGATAGTACCTTCAAGTTTCCGATCCTCTCATCCTGTTGATTCGAAGGTTTCTTCGTCGGTGACGCTTCCCCTGTAGCGCAGACTGTCAGAATCAAACATATAGCTCCAAGCAGAGCTTTGGATCGGTGAGGCACGGCCGTGCGGTTTCGTGTCAGCGTCATGGTGATTACTGTAGTAAAGCGTCTTTCTTTGTGAGTTTCTAGAGAGAGAAAACGAAATGTCACCAGAGTTAAGGATTGTGAAGGTTGTAGGACGAACTTCTGGGTGTGCGCAGGAATTTTATAGGTAAGTTTAGCTCATATGCTAAGGGGGACGGAAAATTCTCTGGGGAAACAGCTGAACACGCCCTTTATTTCACTGAGCAACTTGTTTTTTTTTTCTGTAACAGTAGAAAGAATGCCAGTAACCACCCACTTTTTTAGGTGGCACCAATCAAATGTCTACTACGTGAAACCCTCGCCCAGGACTGGTCACAGAAGCTGCGCGTGAGTGGGTCCTGGGGATTTAGCTAATCACCCAAACACTGATCGTGAACCTTCAGATCTAGAGAGTACCTAATACTTCAGATCTAGAGAGTACCTAATACTTTTATATCACATTCTGTTTTCTGTGAACATGGGTAATCTAATAAAGCCATTTCGTTTTCATAGTAAAATGAAAATCAATAAGTTGAGGAATTAGTAACGCAAAAAATGTACTTTACACACACGCGCGCGCACACACACATTATATTATCTTGCAAAGTTTGCCTAGCATGGCCAAGTGGTTAGGGCGCTCGACTCGTAATCTGAGGGTCGTGGGTTCGTATCATAGTCACACCAAACACGCTCCCCTTTTCAGCGGCGGAATGGCTATAATGTTACAATCAATCCCACTGTTCGTTGGTAAAAAGAGTAGTCCAAGAGTTGGCGGTGAGAGGTGATGACTTTCCTCAAATCTTACACTGCAAAATTAGGAATGGCTAGCGCAGATAGTTCTCGTGTGGTTTTGCGCAAATTAAAAAAAAACAAAACAACTAAAATATTAATAGTTTCCCAATCAGGGAAGCCGAGATTATGTGGTATTCTTAAAAGAATCCGTCCTTATTCATGAACGAAGCACTGTGAGAACTAATGAGTCGACATATGCTTTATGTATAAAACGTTAAATTCATGTTAGAAATACAACGTGTCTCACGGTTTGTTTTAATACGGTACTTTGACAGAAGAAATGTTTTAAAACGTTAATTACATAGTCAAAAATATACTTTAAGTACAGCTAATTCATTGTATTCAGAGAATCGTAGTTTGGAGACTTGCCAGTTTTAGTCGTATGCAAATTTGCTTACCTTTACTTAATATCCACTTTCTATATTCTATAATTTTATAATATCACATATATGTATATACTATTAACAGTTATATAACATAATTAAAATCTGTGTACTAGCGACACGACAAAATTACCTGAAATATCTTCACACCTTAGTTTCTTATTTTCAACCATAGAACTTTCACGTTTTTTCCCCCATCTCGAGATTAACATTAGTCAACAAGTTTTGCGCTAACCGACAAGAGCAAAACATAAAATTATCCTTGATGTTAAACATAATATTTGATGCACTTCCTTGTTACTCGGTACGTAATATTTAGTCCTTATTTGCTGCCTAAAGATTTGTAAGTTTTCTGAAACAACGACAAGAAAGTTACAGTAATTATATATGCATATTAAATCATTTTTATCTCGGATTTACACATCACTGGGAAATATGTACATAACGCATTTATATTTTAAAATAGGATACGTGATTTTATCACATGCTCAGTGACGAACGATTTTTCTATTGAATGCCCATAACGGGCTCGTGGTTTAAAAAGATGGCCGTCGTCTCAAAGATAAGCTTCAGAGCTCATAACGCTTAATTCAAGATTAGAGATATGTGTTGAGCATGGTGCAGATAGCACATTGTGTAGATTTATGTTTAACAATAAACAAAAACGCTGTTTGTTCTTCAAATCAACATCTCACTTCCGTTTTTGTTAATTAGACAAATCTAGTTCATTATTTCAAAAAAAATTGTAAATATTATATATATATAGGAAACTTGTTTATTAAATGATAAGTTTGTATAATGTATTTTTCATTAAAACATTAGAATAATTTTATTAATTGTAGGCAAATGTAAATACCTTCATTAATTTTAATGGATAAACTGCTTTTTTTTGTAGATTTCCTACACCTGAGTTTACTTTGTATCTTACTTTAAAGTTTATGATCTTTATAATGTAAATCTTATGAACAAAAGTTAAAGAATGTCAACTTATTTTAGTCTTTTGTGTGTCATCGCTTTTGATGTGCTGTACACAATATCTGCAGAAAATATAACACGAATTAACTTCATTAACTTATAGGTATATATATATTTTAGCATCTAATTTGTTTTACTCTTAAGACAAATATAAATTCTGTTTCTATTTAATGACTAACTTCAGCGAAACCTAGATCAGGAAGGACGTAAAAAATAGTTGTTGTATAGCATTACTTCAATCCACGGGAAACAAAGGAAACAGTAGAGAAAGTGAAAACGACAAATACGACTGCTCATAGTTTTGTTGTGTTTTAAGAAAGAAAGAGATAGTGTGTGGAGCATATTTGACTGTATCTGTAGAAAGGAAAGAAATAGTTCTGTGACATATATGACTAATGGGTATTTCATTGTCTGGATAAAACAGAGAGATATTTGTGATAAATATGAGTAATGTCTGTTTCAATGTGTCTGGATAAAAAGAAAAGAGATAGTTGTGTGATATGTACGACTGATGATTGCTTTAATGTACCTAGAGAAAGGAGACAAATACCTCTGTGACATAAACGACTGATGATTACTTCACTACCACAAGAAGGAAGAGAGATAAGTTGTGTGACATACGACTGATGGCTACTTCATTATATTAATGTCTAGAGAAAGAAGACAGATAGTTGTGCAACATATACGAGTGATGGTTACTTCAATATCAATTTATTTTCGTCCAGTTATGAGCACTTTTAGTAGATATACTTAGAATCGTATATAATTCTCAAAAGACATGTCTTGGAACCATTCCGATAGTGCATGTTTAGATGTCGTCTGTCCAGTTGTTCTCAAAAGTTGATTCTAACTAAAATTAACAAGATGCTAGAGGTGTTATTACATGTTTCTATGTTTGCCTGGAATTTTCTGGCTAAAAATATCTAAAAGGTTTTACTCAGTTGTCCAGATTATATCTTCATAGTCCATCAGATAAGTCTTGCATAAGTAGAAACGATTATGTTATTGAAGTTGAAATGCCTACTAAATATATATGTGTGTGTATACGTGTGTATATTCACCAAGTTAAAGATAATTTTTGACAACAGAGAAAAGTGTCAAATGAAGTGAAATTAAACCTCAAGTAAATGCTTCTTAAACTAGTATAGTGAGTTAGCCAATAAGTACATTTGAAATGTTACTGAAACACTGACGTGCAATTGCAATATAAACACTGCTAAATTTTGTTTTCATATTCTAAGAAGAAACGTCACCGTATTCTTACGTTTAGAACTCTAACTGCTGTAGGAATGTGAAAACACTGGCTGTTCAAAGGGCTATAAAACTCTTTGACAGTCATTATAAAAAGTAGACAATACAATATCAATGTAAATATCAACAACAAGAATATCAGTTTCAATAACATTTTAAAAATAAAGCGTTTCATTTCCTACATAACTTTAATTTTTTTAACCTCAAAGTTAACAGTTCATGATGTGAGTCAATTGGTAAGTCAAGCGATAATAATCAATTACTTCATGAACCGAGAAATTGACGTCTATCAAAATAAACGTCAAAACTATTTAAAATGTTTTTTTTAAACATCTTTACCTGGTTCTATAGTATAAGACAACTAAGGTAAGACACCAATTTCTATAATGACACATTAACTCAGGTGCCCCCAAAACTAGTTTGGTTTGTTTGGAATTCCGCGCAAAGCGACAAGAGGGCTATCTAATTGAACAGTTTAAGACTATTGGAAAGGCAGCTAGTCAGCACCACCCACCGCCAACTCTTGGGCTACTCTTTTACCAACGAATAGTGGGATTGACCGCGTCATTATAACGCTATCACGGCTGAAATGACGAGCATATTTGGTGTGACGGGGATTCGAACCCACAACCCTCGGATTACGATTCGAATGCCTCAACCACCTGGCCATGCTGGGTCTCCCAAAGTAATACAGCGGTGTGTCTGCGGAGTTACAACGTTAAATAGCCCATTGAGTGTCTGTATGAGGCCCCCCGCTAGTACAGCGGTAAAGCTACAGATTTACAACGCTAAAATGAGGGGTTCGATTCCCCTCGGTGGGCTCAGTAGATAGCCCGTTGTGGCTTTGCTAAAAGAAAAAAAAACACACAAATACACACACGTTTTGTGAGTAGCTACAAACAACTTAAGTTTTTTTATTTTCTTCAACATGTATTGAAGGCATATAATACAAGTTGCATATAGTCAATGCCCTTTTCAGCAATATTCACTTCTTCTTTCTGAATTCAACTTGTCTATATTATGCAAATATCTAGCATTTAAAACTATTTATATGAGTGTTGACTTCAAAAAAGACCCTTTATTTATATGAATCTTCTGTATTTAGAAATTTAAGTGTTGTAAATTAAATAAGCTGACATATAAAATTTATTATTGGCAACAAATGTACGTTAATTGTTCAGAATCAATGTATAAAATGATAGTGTTTAAGTCTTGTAGTCTGAATCATGATTAACTTAAAGATGTGAGAGTCAATAATAATTTCGATTCGTTGATGTCTTACCATTAATCTGTAGGATGTAGCTGTATTACTGTAACGGTAAAGGTGTAATCTGTGCTCTTCATAAAAATTCTGTGTGTATAGTTGTTTTTCATCAGAATAACATATCATTAAAAAAGAAATGATAAAGTTGATGCATCAACATTTTTCATACTTAACAGCGAGAATTATGAAACTAGGGAATATAAATATAGTTTTTGGCAAGGTGGAAGCCGTTTTCAGCTAACATAGTTTTTTGGTCTGTGGAATGGGTTACCTTTGGATGTTGTGCAGATAGTGAATTTGAGTGAGTATAAAAGAAAGCTTGATAGATGTATAAATAATAATAGCTGGCTTTAATTTTTTCAATTAGTTTTAGTTTGGCATAAAGAATGGGACAGCCAAGATGAAGTAAAAGGTCCTTTGTTGTCCTTAAACATTATATTATCATGTTATGTTTGAAAGTTTCCCTCATTTTCATATATTTTTTCAGACTTTATCTATTCACTTCTTTTATGTTTTTGCAACATATTAATGCAGGCTATGCTGATAATAAACAGTTAAACGGACGCAAGTGTATTATATACTTGAAAAATAAACTTATTTTCCTTATACTGGAGTTTTATATCCTGTATCATTATTCAGTTGACAAAAAGGGTTGACCGCATTCCCGCTTCAAACCGTTTGGGAACAGGATACTTTTTATGGGTCAAACGCCGGTGCAAAATGGTTTAAAATCTTTAAGAAACGGACGGTCAGTCATGACGTTGTTATTAAAAAAGTTTCATCTCTGCTTGAGCACATCTGAGGAATTCATAATGATTAAACAATACATTTAAACTAAGAATTGTTCCGCTGTTCAAAAAATACAAGTGTTTATGTACATAAAAGGCTTAAAATACTACATAAAGCGTATATAAAACCCAACAAAACCTGAAATATAAGGTTACAAAACCTGAGATTGGGATTTGTAAGCTAGAAAATAAGTAGCTCCCTACTTAGGTAAATCGTTTTTAAAAATGTGTGAGAAGTACATATATCCAATAAATATAACGAGTAAATGGCCCGAATTCCACATCTACTTCTGTTTGAATCTGTATCGTTTCAATAACGAAACCTAGTATTTTTCACTTGTTTTACTGGGATTGATGAAGGGATAACTTCTGAATATTTATCTTTTACTTTTTAACCTGAGGCTTATTGATGAAACGAAACTTTAATGATGTCTTGACGTTAGAGAAAATAATTTCATCTTTATTTACTTTTAGAAATAAGTCCTAATTTAGGTAATCTAGAACTACATATTATCTTTCTGTATAAGCTGAAACTTATAAACTAGTTTACATGTAAGATTTTAATACGACTATTCTAACCAATATCAACATTTTAAGATAACTTCTTCAATAAAGTGATATATGAAAATCCCCAAAACTTAACTTATAGAAAGATGAAACTAGTTATATAAAACTAAAAATAAATATACAAGCGAAAACAAAGTCATTTCACGAATATGTCACTTCCTTTCATTTTAGCTTCTACTATGTACTAGGAATTCTAATATATTTATTAGCTAGCCTTTTCCAGCTCTATAACAAGTAAACTGTGGTAACAAAAATAACAATTTTTAATTTTTAATAAAATAAACTCTAACTTCTACTAGTGTATCATACATGACACACACATTGCGTTTGATATCATTGCTGCCAATGGCAGAGCTAAAAAAATTGTGCAAACATTATAGTATTTCAGAAACCCACTATTAAAATAATTGTATGCAAATAAGTTAAACATAAGGTACCGAATACAAATTGGGGACTTCTCACTCAAGTAGTTTATTTTAAAACATGCTCTGAACACATATTTCATAATGTCTGAAGATAAAACTATATAAAGCAAATCTAAAGTTTTTCTTTAAGATTCTGTTACCATCCCTGGTCGAAACCAGTGCCTCAAGAAACATACTAAGAATGTTTTCTTCAAGCTTTTGGAGATACTCAATAGGAAATGAATTATATGGGTCTTGAAGTACTGCCACACAGGTTCTCTCTTAATATCGGTTTCTTTCACTGTTTTTTAATTTGGTCTTTGACATACTTACCATTACTGATGTCTTGCTTCTGTAAGCTACATTAGAAATGTAGGGTTGCATTTACTTCTTGTCTATAAAAATACTGTTTTACTTTGTTTGATGTATGTTTGGCATCGTTATCATGCTGGATAATAAAATGTATTTCACTAAACTATACCCAAAAGGAACGTTATGGTGAATGGATCTTTGCTTATATAGTTCATGACTTTATCATTACTGTAGTCTGGTGGTTAAACAGATCCGATACCTGGATATTACCTTCACCATGCTTAATTGAAGCCTTCAGACTACTGTCCTTTAATATATCATTATTCCTACAAAAAATTATTGACCAATTTTTTTAATTCTCCACATACAGACAGCAATGTGCCCTTTCAGCCTTTTTGATTCAGTTTGAGTCAAACTGTGGAAAGTTCAGCTATAATACCACTTGTTCCTTAGCAACCACAAGATGTACATTTTGTCTTTGAGTAAAGTAAATATAAAGAACTTTAAAATCTTACCTGATGATCTTCCTGCTATTGTGATTTATAGTGAAAGTTTCAGTGTAAGTTATTATTACATAATAGTTTGGTCTTTGCATATATTTTCCACTTACTGTAAATCTCTTTGCTTAAAGTCTTAGAACCACGTTTCATACAAGGGACTAAGGAAAATGCTATCTAATTTTTTCACAGTAGCAAAATATATCTGTTATGGTCAAAAAACAACGTCTTGTTTTACTTTTTAAATATAAAATTAGCACATTCGTGGAACGTTATTTGATGTTGGACATAGCTATAATGGCCAGAATATCAAACATCTAAAAGTTACAAGCTTCAGTTTTCAGAATCTCAAGTAATGTCAGTTTTGACATCGCATTTTTTTAGTTAAACCACCAAACACATTATATGGAAGGTATTTAGATAAATATATGCTTTAGTTTGGCAATACTATTATGTTTCATGATGAACACCTTCTAAAGAGGAGAATAAATGGTGACCTCTAATTTATACTCAGAGGTGTACATATATGTATGTATAAAGAGAACTTTAATACTGAATAGTCAAATAAAATAAAACAAAATCAATAGAAAATACTTCATTAAAATAGAATAGGTTAAAATTAATTAAAACATTTCCATATATTCAAACTTATTACCTCCTTCATCGAAAAGATCAAAGTTACAGCTGAGTCACGAAAACCCCCAAAATTCCTATCTGTTAGTATGAGGACCGATTTTTCACACTATATTTTCCTCTATAAACTAATTATCGGATTTGAATGAATCTTGGTGAGCAAATGTAGAATAGTATTTCTTATTGCCGTGCCAAAAGCGGTCAGTTGAAAAAGACGGACATACAGACAGACACTTTTCTTGTTTTTGAAAGCGGAATAGAACTAACACTGTGTGGCGGAGATAAGCACTCTACCAAGTGTCCGTCTAGTTCGTTTTGCTGTGTTGGGTTTGTAATTAAATAACATTTGTGTTCAGATCTTTCGAAGTTCATTAGTGTAAGAAAACTGACAGGTAAAAATAAAAACTACAACTTAGGATGTTTTGCTTTGAGGAAAGTATAACATTATCTGTTATATAATAATATTATTTATTATATAATAAAAAGCAATTAATTTTAGCTCTTTCCATAAATACATTCTTAACCATAAAATTGCTGTCTTGTTTTAGAGCGTTAATTACCATTGGGATTCAAATATTGATAGAAACATTTCATCAAATTACTTATTTTTACGTTAAATACACGGGAAATTTCAACTCAAATTAATGGAATTGATTCTAATATTATTAATATTGTTGTTTGAAATTCTATGTGACTCATATATTATTAAGAACTCCATTACCAATGAAGTCATGAAACACAAAGAATTTGTGCCACAAATAATTTATAGAAATCTGTTTTAAAAGATGTAATTCTAAGATTAATGATTATTGCACTCGTTCGTATTTCGTGTCAGTTTAAATAGTTTATGAAGTGAAGTACATTGATAATATACTGATGTGTGTAAGACTTATTCTGATTTTAGTTAGAAAGTAAAGAAATTCATCTCTACCTGATGGTGAATTCATTTTCAGATAAATTTGAGAAGAATACCACTATTTCTGCTTGTTTCGTCGTTTTCCACTCCCGGAATTTGTTTGTTTTGTTTTGAATTTCGAGCAAAGCTTACCTGAAGGTTATATACGCTAGCCGTCCCTAATTTAGCAATGTAAAACTAAAGTGAAAGCAGCTAGTCATCACCATCCAGTGCCAACTCTTGGGCTACTTTTTCACCAACGAATAGTAGGGTTGACCATCACACTATAACACCCCTTACGGCTGAAAGGGCGAGCATGTTTGGTGCGACGGGAGTTCGAACGCGTGATTTCTTTCATAACCCTAGAATTATCCTTATGCTCTGTTTAGAAATCATAGGCATTTATACATACGATTTATAACTATGGTTTGCAGTTCCATTGTTCGTTATCTGGTCATTGATAACACACGAGTTATAAAAAAATGTGAAAAGAAATATTCCTTATGCTGCAATTTCAGAATAATCCCATAATCACATTGGGGTTTCCTTATGTATTTTATGTAAAAGGTAAGTGAATTGAGCTCAGTAGTTTTGGTAAGCTTTATAGACCGATTGTTCCAGGAGACAAAACATTACATTACTGGAAAATAATTATATATGTTGGCCCACAGTTAGAAAACAGAATATATTAATTGGTAATCAGAGGATCAAAGGAAATATTATAATGTTAAAGAGATCTATGTAAAAAGTGGAGTATAATAGGCTTTTAATTAATTATATATTATTGCCGAAATTTCGTGTGATATATTTCATATACTTTAATCCCTTTTATACATGATAATTAAGTGAGATTAAGAATTGATATATCATCTTATGTTTCAAATTTTAACGACAATTCAGTTTCCAACTTTTATTTAGAGCCTTAAATTCTACATCTCTTATAATGCAATTAAAATGCTTATGTTTCTAAACCTTTGCAGATGACTGTAATCAGGTGTTTTTAAAGATGAGGTTGCAATGGTTTCCATTATTAAGACTTATGATTTAAATCTTTATTTAAAAATAGGAAGTTTTGTATTTTTTATTTTATTTAGCCATTCCAGTTTCGTTGTTTGTTAAGCATTAACTGATATGACAATAGTTTTGTGTTTGAACTTTGTGCTTTTACAAAAATACATAATTGTGCGCTCAAAAGTTACTAGCGAGAGAAACTGTACCAAAAATATTTTAAAGTAAAAGATGGAGGTTTGATGCAGCCTTAGAAAGAGGCCAGTACTTGAATTACATCTACAAGAAACCGGTGATTTGCAACCATCAACGAGGTGTGTGTGTATTTTCATATAGCAAAGCTACATCGGGCTATGTACGGAGTCCACCAAGAGTAATCGAAGCGTGATTTTAGCATTGTAAATCCGTAGACTTACCGTTGTACTAACGCTAGCAACCACCAATGTGTTTGTAAAAAACTTACAATATAGTACTGAGAAACTTTTTAACCAGTCAACAAGCATAACAGCAGAAAGTTTTGCCACTTTGATGTTTCATATAAAGTAACGATATAATATCTGCTAGCTAGACACCCCGTAGGTTGGACGGGTGAAATGAAAACTCATTTGTAACAGAGCAATTATGTTTCTTTTTTTTAACATGAGAAACATTAAAAGTGGAATACAAAATACATAAGGGAGTCAAAACTGAAGAGAAGACATACTGGTTTTAAGAATTCTCTCATTATGAAACAAGGTGAGGAGTCAAACCTTCCTTCATGATAAACTTTATGTTCGGGTGGTTAGGGCGCTCGACTCGCGTTCTGAGGGCCACGGATTCGAATCCCTGTCGTATCAAATATGCTCGTCCTTTCAGCCGTTAGGGCGTTATAAAGTTTCAGCCAATCCCACTATTTGTTGGTAAAAGAGTACCACAAGAGTTGGCTGTGTGAGTGGTGATAACTAGCCTCCTTCCATCTAGTCTTATGCTGCTAAATTAGAGACGACTGGCGCAGATGTAGCTTTACGCGAAATTCATAAACAAACACACAAATTCCTAATATTGTCCTGTATCACTGTGTCAGATTTGGCGCTGATTGATCAAGAAATGTGAAATGTATAAAGAAAAGATATACATACACATTGACATTTATTTACATGAATTTACAACACATGTAAGTTAAAGTTACATTTTGGAAACATCTGTTTGTTTATTGACTTATCACTTAAGCTCCAAACGTTGTGATTCAGTAAAGTGAAATATTTAAAAACTAATCACTAACAATATAAACTAACTCCAAAACTTTTCAATGCAGAACGCTTTACTTACTTTTCACTTTTTGAGGGGGCTAATGTATGGTGTAATTTAGTGATTAAAATTCCATTTTTATAGACCAAAGTATGTGAATGTAACTTGACAAAATATTCTCTTTTTCACCTGCATTAATTAGTTTTACTTTATATACTTTGACAAGTTACAAGAACTACCCACTTTATCCTTAGAAAAACATCAAGCCAGGAACATGAGGCATTTGCTGGAGTGTGCGTGGTTGTAGACAGATGTAGTGATGGGGCTTTATCATGAACACTGGGTATTCTCCAAAAGAGAAAGCTCAACACCAAAATGAAGGTGTTACATCACAGTGCTGGAATCTTCAGTCATACAGTATGAAGAAATATGAAAGAGAAATTGCTAGCCGTGGGATATTGCTTAGATCACGTGAAAGGGTAGCACTTGTGTCAGGAAATAGCTGTTGAGCACAAGGGTTATGAAGTACGACTACAATGCATGCATGATATATTATGAGAATTAGAGAGCATCACACAGAATAGTCAGCTTATATAGCTAGTTATATAATGGTCAACTTATATAGACGTTACATAGCAGTGTAGTAATGCTAAGCAATCGTTTATACACTGCAGTTTGTGTACTGCAGAGAATAAACCTGAACAACAATCGATTTTCAGTATGTGTCTTTTCCATTACTGGCCTAAGGAGGCCCAACCATTGAATGAAGTTAATCCCATTACATAACGATAAAAAAATAGACGTTGACAAATACACGACGATTGACTTCTAAGTAGCTCAACTCCTAGTAAGACAAGCTCATTGGATCATTATAGACTCATAATTTATTCGACCTTGAGGGATTTTAGGCACTAGGGTGTGTCACATACCATACTCAGCCTATATAGCCGGTTATACTGGCTGCTTTTCATGGCAATGTAGCAATGGTTAGCAACGGTATAAATACTGTACAAATTGTTCTACAGAGAAGAATCCTAACATAACTTTAAAAGAACACTTCATACAGCAGTGCCTCTCCCAGAAATAGGTAATACATATGTGATGATACTAACTTGTTATTTTCATAATTCAACTGAACGATATCAGCTAGTTGACACTTCAAGAATGTACATAATTGATGAAATGGTTCATCAGTGGATATCCCACTGATCAGAGACAGCTATTAAATAGTTCACTTTTGCCGAGTAATGATGATATGTACTTTATTCTCCACAACATGGTATTATGGTTGACAGAGTAATGCAGACAAACATATAGATGTGTGAAAAGTTTGTAGATACTGATAATACTGAATGGAATAAGCACAAGATTTCTGTTGCTCTCGAAATCTAACATTACAAATCCGAATACATATCATTGTCTCACGAAGAAGACCCTTTTTCCTTTTGAGTTATATAGCCTTAAGGCAAAAAATTGTCGACCCCTGGTTGAGGAAAACAGTTCCACTAGATCTGAAAAGCTAGGACTATGATTCAGTCATTTGCAAAAATCTAGAAAACAGCTGCATGAGGATGAAGAAGCAAAAACATATATATGTACAGATGCAGACAAAAAAGTGGTTCCCCCTTGAAAATGTTGTTAATCTATTATATCTTTTATTAGGTTACAGAAAAAATATGTAAAACTGTGCGTTTCTAGAACGCATTCGACAATATCTGTTCAAATATGATCTCAAGTCCTAACTTTGATACTAACTTTGTAAGTACCTGAACTTTTAATGGTTTTTAGTTATATTTTCTCATAAAAGGTTTTGTGAACCTGCTTTAGTTTCTCAGATTTTATTGTGATTTGCCTGCAAAAGATGAATCAAGATTCTCTTCGGTTGTGGAGTCGTTAAAGGATATCGTAGAAATAAGACAATTGATATTATGGAGTAGCCATTTGAACATTTATGGGGTGAATTAAAGAAATTAATGAAAAATCGCAAGGCAAATACGGAAGATGAACTTTTTTAAGCACTCGATGAAGGATTTATGGGCTAAGTTAAACCGAATAACCAAGAAGAGTGGCAGTAAATCTCTCAGGAATACCTAACAAACTCATTGAAATAATGTCCCGTCCATGTGAAGCAGCACTGAAATATAAGGGAATGCTGACTAAATATTGACTTGTGAAACTGATACGTGTTATTTTCGGTTTCATTTTTACAAACGATTAGTGCAGATAAACTTGTTTGATCATTTTATGGGATAATTGTAATAAAAAGATCTAAGAAACTACAGCAGGTTCACAAAACCTTTTATGAGAAAATGTTACTAAAATCATGAAAAGTTCAGGTATTTGCAAAGCCAGTATCAAAGTTAGGATTTGAGATCATATTTGAACAGATATTGTCGGGTGCGTTCTAAAATCATATAGTTTTACATATTTTTCTGTTATCGAATGAAAGATATAAGAAAGTAATAACATTTTCAAGAACGAGCCACTCTTTTTTTGTCTACACCCCTATATATTTAGCAATTTGGGAAAGCAGTGTTGCAAACTGTTAAAACAATCTAATAATTATTGCTTTCTAAGCTAACATGTGGAACTTTACTATGGAAAATCGTTAATAATATTTTGTGACAGCCGTGGAAAGTACTGCTGACTTTTATCTGTGATTTCACATATATTTATGATAGAGACAATAATAATAATAAAAGATACTAAGCCATAGAACTGAAAATACCACATCTAAGACCAAGAGCTAAATATCTAATATTGGAAAGGAAACTCACGAACACAAATAGTAGTAATATCACAATATGTAACTTTATGAAACAAAAAATCATGTTTACTGTGATGCTGATAGTGTTAAGATTTTGATATCATAGATAACAACACAGGTACTATACGTGCAGTAGCAAGAACTAAAAACACAATAGATATTGTCCAGTTCCCCTTATTAATAAACTATCGGTCGGTGTTTGCGGGCAGTTATAATTAGTATTAACATGCTCTAAATCCATCTACGTGTGAAGTGGTTGGTAATGCTCGTACGTCAACACGAAGTGTGATTTAGTCCAATTACTTTTAATAAAATTATTTCTCCCTTCTTTATAGTCTAGAGAGAGAAATATTTCTTTATATTCATAAGTAAAATGTTTATATTGTTACACTTTCAGAAAAGAATATTGAAATGTCAAAGATTTTAACATACAAAACATGCGATATATCAAGAATTAATGCATTTTATTTTGAGAGTTTCGCTCACATATGCAATAATAACTATTCTTTCTCTTTATTTATCTGTTCATAATTCTCGTGTAGTCTTGGCAAACTACTGATTCATACTGCTTTCTATAATATGATAGGCCCGGCATGGCCAGGCGAGTAAAGCACTCGGCTCGTAATCCGAGGGTCGCAGGTTTAAATCCCCGTCATACCAAACATACTCGCTCTTTCACCCGTGGGGCAGTTATAATGGTGCGGTCAATCCCACTATTCATTGGTAAAAGAGTAGTCCAAGAGTTGGCAGTGGGTGGTGATGACTGACTGCCTTCCTCTAGTCTTACACTACTGAAGTAGGGACGGCTAGTGCAAATAGCCCTCGTGTAGCTTTACGCAAAATTCAAAACAAACAAACAAATTAAAATATGACAGTTTGAGTATTCTAACCGTGTTTTAATTGTGATATCAAGGTTTTAACTGCCTTGTAGTTACACATTTTTATATAAATTAATCTGAAATGATGGACATGTTAAGTGGGTTAATATACCTCAATACAGTGCACTAATTCATGAGGTTACAGTAATTTAATAAGATGTTCTTATTCAGTATATTATAGAGCTCACTTAACAAGGTGTGTGGACTCCACTTTGGGTTTAAATGACTGTAAGATAGTGTTTCGTGGGTTTGTTCCGGTTTTAAAAATATAATAAAGGTATTGATTGTACAGTGTAGTTAAATTGAAAACTTAACATGGCGAAGTCAATTATGTCGAAGTTATAGTTGCATTAAAGAAATTAGTAAATATTTTTACTTTTAAGTTGTGAATTGCTTGTATGACACTTGTTTGGATATCATAAGTAAAAAGGAAAAGATATTGAGTTCAGTTGACACAAAAACAATTATAGCATATGCTGAAAAAATGTTCTTTCTATTTCTATAAATTTATGGAATATAAATTATAATTTTTTTGTTTTAAGAAAGAGTTATAGAAGTGATATCATTTAGTCTGAAAAAATTCCTTTTAGTGAAGAGTTGAATAAGTGGGATCACTTAACTTGAAGGTTTTCGTTTTAAATAATAGTTGTACAAGTATACAATTACTTTGAACATTTCTCTATGGTTCGCAAAGGTACCATATCATTCAGTATAGACTCATTGATTTGTAGTTAGGATAACTAGGTAAGTTTTTAAACGTTGAATATCAAGCAGAGAGACTTTAAGATTTAAATACTTTACTTTTTCAAATAAATTTCACACAAAACTACAAAGGACTGTTTTCACTAGACGTCCTCAGTTTTTAAATGATAGGTTAAAATAATGCAGCTAGTCAACACCATCCACGCCTACTTTTGGTCTGTTTCTTTACTAATGTAAAATGGGATCGGCTTTCACATTATAACATCCTTATGGTTGAAGGAGTGAACATAGAGAATATCGATCTCACTGTCCTCAGATTGCTAGCTGGGCATTCTAATCGTTAAGATACACCAGGCAGAAAAAAAACACAAAACTTTCTTATTGCATTTCACTCAATGTTCACTCTGATAAAAAATGTATTCGTGTGTTTGTTTAAATCATTAAATTTAATTCTTTCTTCTTTTCTAAGTTTTCACGGTACTTCAGTGAGTTGGTTTGGTTTATTTTGAATTTCGCATAAAGCTACTCGAGGGCTATCTGCGCTAGCCGTCCCTAATTACGAGTCGAACGTCTTAACCACCTGGCCATGCCAGGCCTAAAACAAATGAAGGTCTTTATAAATCATGCTTGTGTGATACAATCGATTATGACATGATAAATAACATATTTAATGATGTATTGAGCAATCAAAACTTTATTAAGCAGTCAACATATAAAAGTATATACATTAACAAAAAATCAGGTGTTTACGCTTCTTTCTTAGTTTACTCGCACATAAAGTTGTGAATCACTTTTAATTTATGTGCTAAATATTCACTGTGTTTGGAAGAAATAAAGCAAGGCTAGAAGGTAGTATAATGATTTAGAATGCTGAGGAATATTAGGTTATTTTAGTGTATATATAGAAATAAGCCTTTGTAAATCTAGAGTGTTTAACTTGCCGTACCAAGTCTATAACTACAATGTAACGTTGAAGTTATGAACATGTAAAATACGTTTGTGACTCAATATAGTGCAGTAATTCAACAGGTCACACTGCTGAAATGGTGGGTATGTTTGATATGGCGGGGATTCGAACCAGCATCCCTCAGAATACAAAGCGAGCACCATCACCACCTAGCCATACAGAGCCATGTTTTGTACATCTTTAACTTGATTTTTGCGGATTTAAGAAAGTTGAAACAATTTGTCTTTATTAAATGAAACATATTTCAATGAGTCACTGTATAGTTAGGCTAGCTTGATTTCTTTTATTTAGCTATATCATTTTTTCGTTAACACAGTAATTATCTAATAAGTATTTCGATGATGCAAAGCCCAGAGAATTTACATGCGACATGAAAGTAAGTTTTTCAGTAAAATTATATAAAGTATATGTAAATTATATTAATTATTTTCCAAAAACCTTTTCCACATTCTTACGGATACTCATTATATGTGACGTCAGATCTCAAATATATTATGGACAAGGGTTTCAAACGTTTTGCATCGCTGTGTGAGGAAAACTGAAAATATCCTTACTGGTTTCATAAAGTGTGAAAAACGTGTTTAAACAACATTAAATTGTAAAATAAAACACGAAAGAAACTGTTGAGATTTCAAGCATGCATGATTATTATGTAAATTCCAAACTGAAATATTATTTACGCCTCAGTCATTTCAACGTATTGAAATAATACATGAATTTTGACATTTAATGATATATTAAAGCATAAAAGTTTGAAGCATAGATAGGTTATCTTAGATTATACTTCTTAATTGTGTGTTTTTATGAAAGAAGAAATTACTTTGTATTATGAAACCAATATTAACAGTTGAAACAACATGCTCGTCCATCAGTGAACGGTGGGCTTGTGATAAGTCTACAAACTTGTAACGTTAAAACCTGAGATTCGATTACCCGCGATTTACAGAGCAGATTGCCCAATTGTTGTTGTTGTTGTTTTGAATTAAGCACAAAGCTACACAATGGGCTATCTGTGCTCTGCACACCACGGGTATCGAAACCCGGATTTTAGCATGTAAGTCCACAGACATACCGCTGAGCCACTGGGGGCCCCAATTTTCGACTCAGGAAGTTAGAAAAAAAATATTACGTCGTGACGTGCTTTGATTACATTTTGTTTAATATTTAATATTTAGTAAATTATAATTTTTATTATATGCAAATGCTTCATCAAATAAAAATAACATATGAACGTATGAAATAACACTGCGCTTTCATGTACATTGGAATACTGGTTTCTGTCAAGTAATATTTAGTTAATTTTAACATATTTTTGAACTTGCTTTTTATAATATTTTATTTACTACAAATGCAAATCTCTTGTTAACTAAAGGAAACAAAGCAAATTTAGTTAAAATTACAATGTTACAAATGAAATAAAATTAGCTTTCACACTGAAGAGAAATAGCATGATATTTTTAAGTTTTTAATGTCTGTTTCAAAAACGCTTCAATACCCATTGAACTCAATGCAAAACAGCTAAAATATAATCTGATAGCAAAAATACTGTACTTCTCTAAATTAATAACGAAGCGAGGACGCTTAAATCCTTATTTGTATATATTGTTGAATTTCCTCTACTAAGTGAACATGACCGTACAGCTGACCTGGTCGATATTTACTTTATAAGTTATTTTAAATGGTAAAAAGTATTTGAAGTGTTTCTGTACGAATCTATAACAAAAAGAGGAAAAATACAACATTCAAATATTTATAATAAAACCATTGTTTTATGTTGATTAACCATTATTTTTGAACATTTCTTTGTAGTTTATCTGTGAAAAAAATACTTTAAATATATGTACAATAATATATTTTATGTATGTGGATTATAAACAAAATGTATTTCTTTATGGAATAAAACTGAAAAAAACATTTGAAATACATCATAAAACAATTGTTTTATGCTAATTAAATGTTAACTTAAAAATTGCTTTTTTGTACAACGACATGAAAATACTAGAAATTCGCGCATAAAAACGTTTTTTTTATGGATTACATATTATTTATTTATTAAGTATTTATTCGTGGCTGCGGACTTACACGCTAAAATCCGGGTTTCGATACCCGTGGTGGGCAGAGCTCAGATAGCCCATTGTGTAGCTTTGTGCTTAATTAAAAACAACAACAACAAATTTATTCGTGGAACGACAGTGAAAAATTCCTGAAATTCAGGGTAAAACATATATTTTGTGGGATAACGTTAATTAAATGGTATTTCCGTAAATAATAACTGTAAAAAACAAACAGATACAAAGCAAAACAGTTATTTTAGAGAAATTATAAATTCCTTAAAATGTAACAACGAATTGCTGTAATTTAACAGAAGAAAATGTGAATTAATTTAAGGTTTAAAACTTATTTTTACTATAAAATGTTTGACAGCTGTTCTGCCAGTATTTTTACGTAAATGAATAGAAAAACATTTTACTGTGTAGCATTGCATATGTTTTTTCTGAATATATTAAAATAACTATTAAATGTTTTGTATTACCTACGTACAATTGTCAAGTAATATTTATATTTTCATGTCAAAGTTTGTGTAAGCAAAACAATATATATATATTCAAAGTTAACTGGACCCGTTATTTTATTTAAGTACACTGAAAATGTTTTCTTCACAGTTACTTGGATTAATGGTAACTTTTGTATTTATTTATTTCGGTTGAAAGTAATACATATGTTTCAGTTCTTTTGGTTTTTGTGAATATCGTCTATATTTTAAACTTTTGGATTGAATATGGCTTTTATACTAACGTCTTTGTATTGAAAGAAGTGTTTATACCTGTATATCTCAGGACGACTGGTATGGGTATTAACACTTTTACTAATAAAGCAGAAAACAACGTTTCGACCTTCTAAGGTTATCTTCAAGTTAACTTATGTCTTTAGATTGAAGGCGATGTTTATATTTACGTCTTTAAACTTAGAACAATATTTACATTATATTTCTTTGGATTGCAGATAATGTCTATGTTTTGTTTTTTGGAATCATTGGTTATAGGTGTTTGTTTGTTTTGAAATTTCGCACAAAGCTATTCGAGGGCTATCTGTGCTAGTCATCACCACCCACCGCCAACTCTTGGGCTACTCTTTTACCAACGAATAGTGGGATTGACCGTCACATTATACACCCCCACGGCTGGGAGGGCGAGCATGTTTAGCGCAAACGCGGGCGCGAACCCGCGACCCTCGGATTACGAGCGAACGCCTTAACGCGCTCGGCCATGCCAGGCCTGGTTATAGGTGATTTGCATCGTTTAATCCTATGGGTTGTGAGTTATGTTTGTATTTTAGTTTTGTGAATTAAGTGTAACATTTATATCTTACATTTTTTTGAATAAGGATAATGTTCATTGTTAATGTTTATTTGGATCAGTAGGAATTAGAAATTCAGTTTCAATAGAAGAAAAGTTTCATATACGCAGAGGTCTTTTAAATCGTGTGAGCAACACTTTAATGTTATAAGTGTCGTATTTTAGGCACTTTTGACATGTTTTCATATTTAAACTCATAAAGCGAGTTATTAAATTTTTAATATTTAATATATAACACGTTTTAATCATTGTGACATTTAATGTTATAGCAGCTTATTACATAACGTAGATGTTTGCGATTTTCGCGTTTATTATGCAAGTTCTAATTGTTTTCATTAGTTTCAAACCGGCATTTAATTGTTTACTAATTAGCAAAGCTCATAAAACGTCCTCTTAAATTTTACAACAAATATAAAATTAGTTCACTAACTACCCCTTGTGGAAAGTCAGAGGGCTCATAGTATTAAAATTACGGCCTGGCATGGCCGAGCGCGTTAAGGCGTGCACTCGTAATCCGAGGGTCGCGGGTTCGCGCCCGCGTTGCGCTAAACATGCTCGCCCTCCCAGCCGTGGGAGTGTATAATGTGACGATCAATCCCACTATTCGTTGGCAAAAGAGTAGCCCAAGAGTTGGCGGTGGGTGGTGATGACTAGCTGCCTTCCCTCTAGTCTTACACTGCTAAATTAGGGACGGCTAGCACAGATAGCCCTCGAGTAGCTTTGTGCGAATTTCCAAAAAACAAAACAAACAGTATTAAAATTCTGGTGTTTACAACCGCAGTGGGCAAGAACACAGATCATCGTGAAGCTTGCGCTTAACAAGTCATTCATTACATGTATATATATCGATGCAGTGGTAGCTGCACTTGTAACATACGTGAATGAAATTTCTAGGTTCTTTGACTATCTGGAAACAAAGCCTCTAAAATCAATAAACACTTCTAATAATAACTTTATGTTAATGTTTATTTTTTACGAAAATATTATGCATCTATTACCCATTACTTTAAAATTTTGGCATTCATTTTATATTGAGTATTTTTCTCCTGTAATATATAACCACATATCAATTATACTTAAGTGTACATCTCACCTAACTACTTGGAAACACCCCTCTAGTACAGCTGTAAGTCTATGGATTTACAAGGTTAAAATCAGGGGTTCAATTCTTGGGTTCCGCAAATAGCCCGATGTGACTTTGCTACAGGAAAAACACATACACACATAACTACTTGGAAATATAATCTCGTATAAAGTCCTCGCCCCTGGTGGCTCAGCGATGAACTTTAAAGTTTATAATGCTAAACTTTGGAGCTCGTCATTTGTAATGAGCACAGCGCACAGTTTGCGATAAATATAATTAAAAAATAGTGTTTCAATGTGTTGTTTATAAAGTGTGTGTTTTCATGTAACTCTCAAGACTGTACTAGACTCATAACATTGCCCTTAAATTGGTATACATTGCTCAAACATAAATACACGTGCTGAGTAAAATGACACGATTACAGTGTTCGACAATATTAATTATGTTACATAACATCATGGTTTTGATGTACATAACTTGAGCAACAAAATTTTTAGCCTGCACGAAAAAAATGAGTCTACATGAGACATTTGTTTCATACATTTAAGAAACAACAGTATTTCACGAATAAAGCTGTTAATTAATTTCGAACTTAATAAATTTGAATTTAAACTAATGATTCGAAAAATTTAAGAGCTCCATGTGATCGATGTGAAAAATAAGTAATTAACACTAGGATTCTAAGCAGTGTTAAAGCAATTTACAATTTTTATAAAAATGCTTCTTACGATTTACTTACATAAATGTGTCATTTATTTGGGTAATATTTTAATATCTTACTAAATATACCATCAATACAATTAATGGGAAAAAAGATGTTTAGAGGAAAAATCTAAACTATTAATGCAGATATAGTATAATTCATATCGTGAGAGCAATATGCTTGCCGCTTAGTGTCTCAGCTATAAGGTTGAGGTTTTATAAGTGTAAAATTCCAGGTTCAATCTCTACGTTAGGCACAGCGTAAAATTGTGCAAGTTTGCGTTAAAATCAAATAAAAAGCAGCGAGCGACAAACATTCGGAAATGCTTGCTTACCGTGACCTGCAACCGTGTTGCTAGACGGTTCCAACAATGTGGGACAGTTCTTGGAGACCTTTGAAGAAAAGACGTGAAACTGTGGTATTCTGTATACTATACCGACTCATAACGTCAGGCCTTAATATTTGAAATGTGTGGGGTGGTGTTTTTGTGCACTTGAAAACTGAATGACAGTATAAAGGTACAGATTTTTAGTGAAAACCAATTTTTAATTGAATGTCAAAAGTGGGATTGTAACTAAAGCAAGTAGTTCAACACGAAATACAGTATACTTGTTCATAAATGAAATAAATTCTTAGACACGAGCTGTTCAATCTCGTCTGCAAAAAGATTTGACAGATTAAATGTAGCAAAAATCAAACTCGTATAAAAACACGTATTTTTTCTTTATAGTAACCTTTAAAGGCAAAGAAAAATAGCGCTGCAGACAAACTTTGATCATAAAATGTCAAACAAGTAGTTTCATCTCAGGTTGACATAGCTCGTATTACTCATATCCTTTGCACTAAAATTGCTATTTAAAATCGCAGAAAAGTTTTTTCACGCAAAATAATAAATCACAACGAATGATCTTACTTCAGAAGAGATATTTTAGTTCAATGTAGACATATTAGACCAGCAGGCTCCTTCAAGACGGTTCGTGGAAAGACTGCGCGGTTGCGGAAAGGTTTGTCTGTTTGTTGTGGAGGCTAAAGATACATAATGGACTATCTGTGCCGTGCTCATAATAGTTATCAAAACCCAGTTTTTAACTTTACTAGTCTTCAACCCAACTGCTCAACCAGTGGGACGCATTGCGAGAATATGTGTTTGTTTACTGTTAATCGCAAAGCCACATACACGCGGTGGTGTGCCCATCACAAATACAGAAACAAGGCTTTTAGCGGTATGAGGTATCAGCCCTACCGCTTAGCCACCGGGTGGCAATTTAGAAAGACAATGGCATGAAAGCAAACTCATGAAACTAAACTGTAAAAAGTGGTAAGTGTATTTCTAAGTTATAGAGCACTGGAATTATAAAGGGCGTTTAGAAAGTTTTCGTATATTCGACTCATATGCGACAGACACAACATGTAGTAAAATGAGGATTACACCTGAAAGTTTGTAACACCGAATATTCTGGTACTTCAGCAATTAAACTTGCATTTTCCCGAACTTCGTACAGTGTTCGTGCAACAGTTGTTTTTATCAGACTCTGGGAAATAGATTCCCTTCCCCAAAAAAATTTCTCTTATCTTCAAAATATAATGATGTAAAAGAAAGTAGACATAATGCCCGGGTTCTAGAGGTCACTAAACAAATCGCCAAATGCACTTCAAACAATACCATTTACTGTGTAATATGCAAAATTAAATACAAAATTCAGGTAGCGCGGCAACAGAAACATTTGAGAACCACTATATAAAACAGGAACATACGGGGCTTGTTTTTGTCACTGACGTCACTAATGTCTCTTGATAAACCTGGCTTTAAACACCTAGGAATGCACTGCTACAAGAAATGAATAACATCAAAACTGGTTAATAAAACAAAACTGTCCTTCTTTCTCATATAAAATTAATAACATTAAGTGTTAGTATGAAGGTAAAACATTTCATTATCGTACTATCTCTTATTCGCCTGTATTTCTACTATCAAGCTAAATACGTTAAGAAAAACAACACGAATAAAGTTGAAACTTCATCAATTTAAAATAATGCTGACTTATATTAATTTAAATGCACAAATAAACTTATAAATAGATTCAGTCATCAGATGAACATTTTTCGCATAAGTCTAGATGTTGGGTTTAAAAAGTTTGACTGTATGTATAAACCATGGTCTATATGGTTCATTATATTCCATAATTTATTTATCAAAGAAAGTTTAATAAATAGTGGAAAAAGTCCTATATTTACTTTACTATGTCGGCTTTAATTTTGGTTTATCCATATTAACTTCTGCTGTATTCAGAAGAATCCATTTGTCTTTAGTATTATATACTAAAACTTCACATACGTAGGTATGTGGCTTAGGCTTAAGCTTAGGCATTTTATACAAGTATGCAGTAATAACTGAATTTTCGAGACATCGACGACTCATCTTTTATTAATCCAGTCTTATTACAAATCTACTAAGTCCAACGTAACATTTCTTCCATAAATTCCATTTCGAAAGTAAGAGATTTTCACCTGGTTAACTTAAATATTGGTCACAAAATATCCAATGTAAACATATACAAAAAAACAGGAAAGTTAAATTGTTTTGTTTTGGAATTTCGCACAAAGCAACTCGAGGGCTATCTGTGCTAGCCGTCCCTAAGTTAGCAGTGTAAGACTAGAGGGAAGGCAGCAAGTCATCACCACCCACCGCCAACTCTTGGGCTACTCTTTTACCAACGAATAGTGGGATTGACCGTCTCATTATAGCGCCCCCACGGCTTGGAAAGCGAGCATGTTTGGCACGACTCGGGCGCGAACCCACAACCCTCAGATTACGAAGTGCACACCTTAACGCGCTAGGCCATGCTAGGCCTAGAAGTTAAATACGCAGACTGAAAGGTACAGTCATTTTATGAAGTTCATATGGTTGTTGTTACAACAGAAACTTGGAGAAATTCTACTGATCAATTTACCACCTGTTTTTGAAACTTAAAATATCAATATATATATATATATATGCAAGTTAAAAGAGGATTGTTCTTTTAGTGTTTGGTAGAAGTTTTAATTTCAAGGTGACTGTTTCCTTTTTCTACCATTTTCTACCTCTTTGTAAACATATATACATATATTAAACTAGCTTTCCGAATTTTTTCTTTGTTAGTTTGTTTATTATTAAGCACAAAGGTTTTCAATGGGCTTTTTGCACTGTGCACACTCTAAAAACCTACTTCTCAACACGTTGGCTCCCAAACCTATTTTGCCAATACTTTCCAGGATCCCACTAGTCATTTTACAATAACTTTTTAGGAAAAATGTATATGTAGCCGTTGTGCCCCAGCCAATAAGTGGCCCTATGAAAAGAAAAATAGAACGCGACTCACCAGTGGGTCAAGTGGGCCTTAGTGAAAGATTATCACAACCCACCGATGTGTCATGTGAGGGCCAACGTGTTAATTTCCACGTTATAAGGCTTCAAGCTTACCGTTGAGCCATTAGAAGCAATAAAAATAAAACCAGCTACATGATAAAATGTTTAAATAGAGATAAACTTTTTTCGGTTCTTAATTCAGTAATATTTATGCGGTTGCACAGTTCCTGTTAGGATACTACTCATATCGTTTATTTAGTATAATCTTTGCTATAATTCGTGTTTGAAAGCAGATAATCTTATATCTTTCGGTCATTTCTGTAAACTCTTTATATGATCAAACAAGTTAAGTTTTAGACGTTTTTCTAAAATTCATATTCTCCTTTTTTTTCTAGAGAAGGAACATCTAGCGTAACAACGTTTTTTCCAAAATCAAAAACATCAACCACAGAATGTTGAACAAAAATATTAAAACCGGTTAAGTATGTTGCGTGAAAATTTGATTTTACCCGTATGGAGACGCCACAAATTAAGTATCTGTATGTGATGAGTTAACTCTAAATTTTCAAGCCTGTAGGCTACTTATTTATTCGTGCAAAATGTTAGAGTACTTATATAGTTTTAACGTACAAATCACAGAAAAAAGTACTGAAAGAAAACTGATTTTTACTTCCGACTTTTATGAAATATGTATTACCTTTCAAACTATCTAAGTTACTGTACACAGAGAGGAACTAAATATACATATATATCATATAGCTAATAATTCTATACTATAGAACCTAAGATTCTCTCAAGATAAGTGCTGAATAATATCATAACTATAAAACTAATTTTCATCAGTAAAATTCTGTGCCCTGTTTTGTGATAATCTATAGCTGTAAAACACTTCTCTCAGTCTTAAAACTTTATATGTTATTGATCTGTGAAAGAAGGCTAATACGACTTTAAAAAACTATTTCACACCTAAATATTACTTACTTTCCGAAACGAACGTCGTTTAAGTCGGACAATATGTATCACCAATTTACACGTAAAAGCAGGGCCAGTTTCCCTAGTTCTTTAACGTTATATTTTCTAACGAGTATTTGTTTGTTTTGGAATTTCGCGCAAAGCTATTCGAGGGCTATCTGTGCTAGCCGTCCCTAATTTAGCAGTGTAAGACTAGAGGGAAGGCAGCTAATCACCACCACCCACCGCCAACTCTTGGGCTACTCTTTTACCAGCGAATAGTGGGATTGACCGTCACATTATACACACCCACGGCTGGGAGGGCGAGCATGTTTAGCGCGACTCGGGCGCGAAACCGCGACCCTCGGAATACGAGTCGCACGCCTTACGCGCTTGGCCATGCCAGGCCCCTAACGAGTATTAAATAAAACCTATGTATGATTGTTTGTTTTGAATTTCGCGCAAAGCTACTCGAGGGCTATCTGCGCTAGCTGTCCCTAATTTAGCAGTGTAAGACTAGAGGGAAGGCAGCAAGTCATCACCAACCACCGCCAACTCTTCAACAACGAATATTGGGATTGACCGTCACATTGTAACGCTCCTACGGCTGAAAGGGCGAGCATGTTTGGTATGACGGGGACTCGAACCCGCGACTTTCGGATTATGAGTCGAACGTTTTAACACACTTGGCCATGTCGGGCTCAAATAAGATTGATCTGGATAAGTTTACAAAATACCCAGAAATAAGTCGTCATAAGCCTACTTCGATTATTCTGGAGGGCACTTTGATGGGAAAAATGTAAAAAAAAATATTTCCTCGTTAACTTAAGAATGTTTTGGCCTATATTAATTAAATTGCAGTTAGTTCGAAAGGTTATCATGAAACACTGTAGTTATACTAACGTGACATGATTTTAACAGCTAGAATTAAATCAGATGCTTTAAAGCAGTGGTCACAAAGGAGTTGAAGACATACAAAAAACAATTTTTTAAAGGATTCTGTGTGTGTTTCCAAATACCAATATTTTCAAAAAAGTTCGTTTCATTTTCACAGCCGCTTCTTTTCCTGGCTATGCTACGAGGAAAACATTTTTTTATTTTTGTTTCTTTCAGATATACGTAAAAAGTTAAATAAAGTCCACCTGCACACAGCCGTCAGTAATTTTTATTGTTTGTTTATAATTAAGCCCAAAGCTTCACAATAGGTTATTTCTGCTCAGTCCACCAGTGGTATTGAGACCCAGTTTCTGGCATTGTAAGTCCGCAGACATTCCGCTGTGCCACTAAGGAGCGAGTAATAGTGAAATGGCAGACTAGAGGGTAGATGGCTAGTCGCTAACACCTACAACCAAATCTTAAGTTGCTCTTTTCCTACTAAACAGTGGGATTTGACTGTCAGTTTTATTGTGCACACAAATTATATAGTGAGTGTTTGGGACAAAAGGACGCAAACCATGAATCCTCGAATTCATAGGATGAGCAACGTTGGTTCTTATTTTTTTATTAATTTTACATATTTTTGAATTGAGTGTTATAAATTCATGAAATAATTCTAAAATAAATTGTATATGGCGGCGAACTGTTTGTGATGACGAGAAACCCACTTGAAGTAAAAATGTATCTCAAGACGGCTGGTACGGGTATTAAAACTTATATTAAAATAAAATACAGAAGACATTTGTCCGGCAATGGTCAGTTGCAAACTCTCTGTTAACATGAAGTAACCTAAGAAAGTCGAAACGTTGTTCTGCACTTTATTTTAGTAAACGTTTTAGTACCCATACCAGTCGTCTTTAAGCTATGTGGCGAACTGTACTGTGGCAATATTGTCTGTCTCTTTGTTTTCGAACAGTAGTTATTCTTTGCTGATTTGTAGTTATGTAAGAAATGGCGAGCTTTTTATGTTTAACTTCACCGAAGTGTAAAAGTTGAAAAGTACTGCACTAAGCAAAACTGTTTGTCAAAATACGTTTATCAGCAAGAAATGAGAAAGTTTATACAAAATTAATTATAAAACTGATATATTAAAATACGCTAACGTAAGTTAAATTGACATGGTAATTTACATGTATTTAAACATAAGCTGTTGCTGAGAAGTACTTACATTGTTCTATAGAGTACGTGATATCAAATATTAAAAGTTTAGACCGTCTAACTTGAAATTTGAACCTGCTTACATGTTACTGCACTGTAAAGATACATAAAAAAACCATAGAATTCAATTAATTAAGATCTTCTTTTCATGTAAGTTTTCGTTTATTAACTTTCAATTTTACACAATTATGGACGGGCATGGCCCGAGTGGTTAAGGCACTCGACTCGTAATCCGAGGGTTGCGGGTTCGAATCCCCATCCTATCAAACATACTATCCTATTCATGGGGTGTTATAATGTGATTGTCAATCTCATTATTCGTTGGTAAAAAGAGTAGTCCAAGAGTTGGCGGTGGGCGGTGATGATTAGCTGCCTTATCTCAAGTCTTACACTGCAAAATTAGGAACGGTTAATACAGATAACCCTTATGTAGCTTTGAGCGAAATTCAAACAAACACACAATTATGAATTTTGAAAATAGAGAAAAAACCTCATAAGAGAAAAAAAGTAGGTCTGTAAAGCTAATAAGATTAATTATTTAAACTTTTCTAAGCATACTGTGATTTACTACTACAAAAAGTGTAACGAATATGAACAAGAAGCCATTATAAAAGATCATTTTGCATTACGTACTTTTCATTTAAGAAAAACAATTAATAATAGGCCCAGCATGGCCAAGCGCGTTAAGGCGTTCGTGCGACTCATAATCTGAGGGTCGCGGGTTCGGATCCGCATCGCGCCAAAATGGCTCCAGGAAATGGATAAAATAATATCTTTTCTATTTAGTATGTACAGGAAGTAACTGATTACACATGGATTGATGAATTGAAATATTTAAGTTTTCTTTTTTGTTTTGTTTAAAACGTGTTTATTTGAAATACAGATTATTAAAGACCCAACAATGTGTTGGATCAACAAGCACTGTTGTTTACAAATGCTTTTTTTATCATGCTTTAAAAAACCCAATAGGGTCTACCTGAAAGCCATCATTAATTCTAGGATTCAACTTTTGTTGAGAGCGGAATATATCTTCTATTAATTATCTTATTGTCTTTCAGATGTTCTAATGATTTTACAAATTGGTTTTCATCAACTAAACTTCTATAATTAAATATAATTATTTTTTTTACAAATACTACCTCTATCTATATTTATTTGTTGGTTTTGTACTTCGCCCAATGTTCGTGGGTTACTTTTTTCAACGAATTGACCGTATTGACGGTCACATTATAACGCTCCCACGTCAGAAAGGACGAACATGTTTGGTGTGACAGGGATACGAACATGTGAACTTCAGATTACGAGTCGAGCCCCCTCTCCATCTGTAATTATAATAGTATTAATGTGAGCTTTTGTATCTTGTAACTGACAATAACTACAATAATACTTTAGTGATAACTACTTCTATATTATAAGGTGAATTATAGATGTAAGTAAATCAATGGATACGTGATTTTTCTTAATATGTTTCGTTTCGTTTTATGACAGTTTAAAATATATTCTTACTGTGGGTTTTGTTTATACAGTAACAAAGTGCACATTAAAAATCTAGTACTCCTAGTTGACTTTTAATACAATTATCTCATATTCGACTAATACCAACTCTAAGTATACCTTTAGGAAACTATTTCGTATAAAACATAAATTACTTTTGTCCAAACAACATATTATAACTTGAATATCTCTGGATATAAATAGATGTACGCTGAAAACCTCAGAATTCTTTCTTTTTTGTCTAATTGCTTAAATACCTTTTATACATATACTTTTCTTATCCAATGATTCAGTTCTAACTGTGAAGACTTGTAGCCATATAACGCGGGGTTCGATCCCTGTGTTGGACACAGTGCAAATGGCATATTGTATGGTATGAACTAAAACAAACATTTATTTCGAAATAGGATAACTAAATTTTACTATTTTAGAAGCTTGATAATGTTATTGTGTTATACTAGTTTGATTTTGATAACCTGTAAATTAGTTATAACTTGCAGTTGCTTTTCTTTTAAAAACTTTGTTGAAAGTCTTATCCAAACGTGTACTTTAAAATAAAATACAAATACAAAGTTACACTATTGTGTATATACACACATACATTTATATAACCTTAAAGCCAATTAACTCAAATCTGAGTTGAAAGGGCCATATGAAACACGAACTATCTCCACACTATACTATCTTAGTAAACGACTAGTAATATTTTAGTTTAAATTTAAATATTGCAAATAAAGGTCTACGGCAATAGTTCTTTCTAACCAAGCTATACGTTGCATGTTCTATTGAAAAACAAACAAATATACAGCTAGTACCATAACAAGGTACATGATCGATTCTGAGAAGTTTACAATGTGAAATAACGATGAATAGGCATGGGAAGAAATTGACAACGAATCGATTTTCACACACAGGCTATCCGTTTGTAAATCTACATAACTACGTATGGAATAATTCATCAAAATAAAGTAAAACATTGCGCCATGGTTATCCACTTAAAACCTAGAGATGTATACAAGGAATTTGCTAGTCAAATTTTAGCCACATGAATTGTAAAAGTTGTGCACGAAATATGAACCGCATTCTAAGTTATAGCGTGAACTTGAAATTTTAATATTATATCTTATAATTCTTATGATTGCTTCCTTACTTATCCAATCAACAGTGTACTAAAACATTTCTAATTAACTTGCATTTTTATAAAAGCTTGTAGTATATAAAAAGACCAGTCTCACTTCGTACCTAATAATAATAACCATATCATTAAATCACATGCTAAAAACCTAGTAAAACTTTTATTCATTTTATTCACAACGTTTCACCAGATTGCATGACATTATCAGATGAAATACAAGAACAGAGACTAATAGAATTTTATTTAAAAAAGGAGTGATATGAGAGTCTAAAACAATAGTATTCTACATTCATATGAGTAAGAAATTACGAAATTAATAAAGTACCTTATCAAACTGTGAAATTAAGTATTTTAGAAATAAAGCTTTTAGCTTTGTGATTCCAACAAAGGCAGCTAGTCATCACCGCTCACCACCAGCTCTTGGGCTACTCTTTTACCAACGAATACTGGGATTGACCGTCATATTATAGCGCCCACATGGCTGAAAGGGCGAGTATATTTGGTGTGACGGAATTTGAACCCGCGACCCTCAGATTACAAGTTGAACGCCTTAACCCACTTGGCCACGCCGGACCTGACTCAGTAGTAAGTTTTATTTTCGATGAACTTCGGTGTTCAATTCATCCAATTAGTACAGTGTTGGTAACTTCCTTTGTAATTTTGAGCTTAAACAATGCAATCAAAAGAGAAAGTAAATATTTTAGTTACAGTATAACACTTTTCTTATTCCAAAAAACATCATCAAACTTTGTTTCTACAAATAGTTACATTATCATGCCAAGTTTACCTTACGAACATTTATTGTTAGGCAAAGGTGTTTCTAAGTCTGAAGTATTTCCAGTTAATTGTTTGCTAACACTGAACATTCACGGTTTGGCAGAACTTAGATCTGTCACAAATCTTTTGTATCGTGTCTTATAATAAGACATATGCCAAAACATTTTCCAACTTGTTATGGAAAGTTAAATTTTTTAACACGATACATTCTACAGTTGTGAAATGGTTATAATAATTTCACAGTTAACAATCATTTCTCTTTTTGGCGCCTTTGAATGAGATTAAAAATGTTGCAAAATTAAGGGAGGTTCGTTCGTTTCGTTCATGAAAAATAACAGCGGTATGTCTACGGATTTACAACGCTAAAATCAGGGGTTCGAATCCCCTGGGTGGGCTCAGCAGATAGCTCGATAGGGCTTTGCAATAAGAAAAAACACAACTACACGCTACGTAAAATAAAACTCGCTATAACACTATTTTGGTGAAATGCTGCAATATAAGATCCCCGCGCTGTATCTACCACGGGGATCAAAGGCCGAATTCTTACGTTATAAGTTTCAAGCTCATCACTGAGCCACGTAAAACGAAATATAATAAATTAAAATAAAGACTATTTTTAATGACGAATCGTGTTTTTCACTTTTGATGAAGGGCCCATAGAGAAAAACGGAGGGAAACATTTTATCGAGATAAATATGTTGATTTTGAATTTCGCGCAAAGTTACCTTCGGGCTATCTGCGTTAGGAAGGCAGCTAGTAATCACCACTCACTGCCAACTCTTGGGCTTCTATTTTACCAACGGATAGTGGCATTAACCGTCACCTTATAACGTCCCAATGGCTGAAAGGTTGGCACTCGAGCGGCATAATTACCTGGCCATGCCAATGATTTAGATGAAATAAATTATAGTTTATATATTCATTAGACATTCTAGTTCATTATTTCAAAGTTCGTATCATAAATAATCTCAGGGCTTAATTACTCCACTTGCAACATTTTGCGTAGCAACAATGATTTTAGCCTATAAAAGGGCCTGGCATGGCCTAACGCGTTAAGGCGTGCGCTTCGTAATCTGAGGATCGCGGGTTCGCGCCCGAGTCGCGACAAACATGCTTGACCTCCCAGCCGTGAGGGCGTTATAATGTGATGGTCAATCCTACAATTCGTTGGTAAAAGAGTAGCCCAAGAGTTGGCGATGGGTGGTGATGACTAGCTGCCTTCCCTCTAGTCTTACACTGCTAAATTAGAAATGGCTAGCACAGATAGCCCTCGAGTAGCTTTGTGCAAAATTCCAAGACAAACAGCCTATAAAAAGCTATCATTGTAATTGGGTATCTGAATGGCTTAAGTGAGTGTTTCTAAAATTTATCATAGGTCCAACCGACGAATAGTTTGTTACCTCAGTTAATGTTTGTTTTAAGATCAAAACTATTTTTATCACCTATCAAATAGAGAAAAAAAAAGACTGAATAGCAAAATAATGTTGTTTGGTAATACATGGAGAATAAAAAAATACACTGAACATGATTGTACTTATTTGTCGTTCACTGTTTGTTTGTTTTTGAAATTCGCGCAAAGCTACATGAGAGCTATTTACACTCGCTATCCCTAATTTAGCAGCGTAAGACTAGAAGGAAGGCGCTCCCCGCTAGTACAGCGGTATGTCTACGGATTTACAACGCTAAAATCAGGAGTTCGATTCCCCTCGGTGGGCTCAGCAGATAGCCTAATGTGGCTCTGCTATAAGAATACACACACACTAGAAGGAAGGCAGCTAGTCATTGTCACCCACTGCCAACCCTTAGGCTACTCTTTTACTAACGAATAGCGGTCACATTATAACGCCCCAAGGCTGAATTGGGGATCATTTTTGGTACGACGGAGGATTCGAACCCGTCACGCTCAGATTACGATTCGAGCGCCTTAACCACCTGGTCATGCCGGTGGTTTAATTATAAAGACGTGGTTTGCAGTGTTAACTTATATCTAGGACTAATCTGAGCCTCTCTAGTTGGCTGAACTTCGTGAAATATCACTGAATTTACGGCCGAACACATCGTTAACAGCGAAGGTACCAAGTGATAAAACCTTCTAAACTTTATAAGTTAACTATTTATACCAATAGTAGGGCTGACATTTACTTTTGCTCTAAGTACATACATCTTACTCTGATTGGATGTGTTATGTATATGTATAAATATTTTGTCAACGACAACATGTCGTATTGTGTTTGAATTTTCATTTGTATTATTCATTTTTCCATATTGATATTATTGTTTCGAAGTTTAAACTAAAATATGTTATTTATTTAGGGTAACGTTTTAGAACTTTCTCGAATTAAGTAGACCAATCACATGTTTGTAAATGAGTGCTGGTGACTTCCTGTCTAGAAGTGTAGTCTCGTGCAAGAACGAATATGCGTGGATAGCTCTGGAGTTGTATGGAAATTGCGAGATTGTTCGAGAAATAGGCCTATCGGTATAAAAAAGACGGTGACGTGAGAGATATTCAGTCATCAGTTTTTATTCGAAAAAAGAAGATAGATTCAGCCATTAGTTTTATTCGAAGAATAAGAGTGAGATTCAAACACCAGTTTCATTTCAAAAGAAGAAAGTTAGTTATTTGAGAAAGATTAAGTGTTTGCTGTGAATATTCAACTTGGATTTGTGATTGAAATTAGATCTACGGAAGCCGTGATTTTATTTCGTCAATCTCTACGATACTTCTGAATTACCGCTTGTGCTGAGGGACGGCGATTT
Source organism: Carcinoscorpius rotundicauda (assembly GCA_011833715.1). Lineage (NCBI taxonomy): Eukaryota > Metazoa > Arthropoda > Merostomata > Xiphosura > Limulidae > Carcinoscorpius > Carcinoscorpius rotundicauda. The sequence continues at coordinate 36,785,380 of CM022395.1, read as the reverse complement.
CATTGAACTGTGAACTGTTTCGGAATCTCTTCGTGGGACCAAATTCACACCCTAGACTGGAATTTGAGACTTTAATTTTAGATCATTACATTAGATACAGGCCAGTACCGTTTTGTATTGTGATTTATTTTGAAGTTTGAAACTAATATTATTTTGTTTTGTAATTAATTTCGAATGTTGTAACTTAATATCTGTCACTGTTATTATACAATTTATGTCATATTTGTTACATTTGTTAATAGTTTAGTGTAATAAATTATACAAGCTGTTATCTGCGATTTTCTGTTGCGTTTAGTCTACGAAGAACTTAAAACACATTAAAAAATACGTAACAGATGCTTTTATTATTTTTCGCTGTGATGTATTCTAAAATACCAAATGCATGAGAAAATAGCATTTGGTTTAATAGGCATACACCATGTGCTTATTATGTTGTACAGCTGATCATCACAAGCCATATTTTAATATTTTCTGTATTTTATGATTTATACGTAACTATCTTTTTATGAAAATAGTTTATTTTTATTTGTACTGATTACTTTCAGTTCCACTTGTTATTCATTTGAAACGTTATTGTAATTTAAATGTCTCTTTTTTATTCTGTTATTGTTTGGTTCGTTTTAGAAGACTGCAGCACTGAGAGAATAATGAATAGTACTGCCCACTGTTTGAGATTCTGTTTCTCTGAGAATCGTGTGCCAGTAAGAGTATGAGTATCCGTTAGAGTTATTATTGCTTAAGTAATAAAGGTCCCGCTGTGTTAAATAATGAGTAATTAGTAAATTAAGGCGCAAATTTCGTTCATGTTATATAAAAAGGAACGTGAAATCATAGAACAACAGTGTGGGTGTCATTTATTTTGTGATTTAAGACCAGCATTATAAACATAAAATCATTAACTCACTTATTCTGGTTATATGTAGGCTGAAATTAGCGTTACATAAAACAACAGTAAGATTACGTCATAGTTAATATTACTCGTTAGTAAAACCAACAAAGCCTTGGTCTATAGAGTCACTCTTCTGCCAGTGACGCTGCGGTAAATCTGTAAACTTACAATGCTAAAAACCGGGATTTGATATCCGTGGTTCACATTGCATAGATATCCCATTGTGCAGCTTTGAGCATAACTACAAACAAAACAAATCTTTATTCCCTGGTGGAACAGCAGTAAGTCTAAGGATTTACGATGCTAAAATGAAGGGTTCGATTCCCTTCGCTGGACACAGGCGATAGCCCGATTTGGCTTTGCTATAAAACACATACATATGTCTCCCAGTGGCAAAATGGTATTTCTGCGGACTAACAACGTTAGAAACAAACGGCTTTTGGTACCCGTGGTGGGCAGAACACAGATATCCCAAGTGTGCTCAAGTTCAAACAAACTGTACAATCTTAGCCTAAATAACCATACTTAACGCCATAGCTTAGGGTTAGAAGCACTTAGTTTTATAAGCCAAGGTAAATAAGTGCAACTTATATTTATTACTGATGGATACGGAAAGCTTACGCGACAATAATTTTCCACTTCGGATAAATTAATTTTATCTTTTGAAAATCAGATTTGTGATTACTTAACATTTTATTTATGAAGTTCTTCAAATATGCAGAACAACATGACGCGAACGATAGACCCACTAAGCAACGCCCTCTCAAAAACAATTGTGCAAATATTTGCCAACACATTACAGCTATCCTTCATTTATTATCTCACTGATTGTGCCTCTTTTAATTTTATTCCGAAAATTTTTATTAATTTGAATAATTAGACTAACTCCATTTCTTTCTTTTTTTAACTAAACCCCAAAATACTTTCATGTCGTGATCTAATCTTCAAGCTATAAAGTTTGATACGGAAATGCAATAATTTAACATTGATAATAGCTTAATAATGCTAAACGAATTGAATAACAAAAGTAATTAAGGACAAACTGCAAACGTCCAGGAGAATGAAACGAATCTTTAGACAAAGACAAATAATAAGAAATAAGCGTGTGTTTTTCTTATAGCTAAGCCACATCGAGCTATCTGCTGAGTCCACCGAGTGGAATCAAACCCATCACTTTAACGTTGTAAATCCGTAGACTTACCACTGTACCCGCGGTGGACAATAAGCGATTCAAGTTTTATTTTTAGATCTTCAGATTAAACTAGTAGTCCTTGTACTCAAATCGTAATAAATATCGTAAACTAAATATAATGTAGGTTTTTGTTTGCGAAAACATATATGAAGAGCTTAAATTGGAGAGAATATGTAAAAATTACAAATACGCATTAGAGATATTTTTAGAGTATTATGAAAACATAAACATAACTGTCTTTACGTTAATAAAATTATGTTATAGTAAACTGAACTATTCACTTTTACTTTGAAGCACGCAAAAAATTCCAAATATGAAAAAAGAAACAATTCCTGTCTAGTTTATAAAATTTGTTAATAATAACACGTAATCGATGTCTTTTGCTACAGAATTATCTTCATAGTATTTGTATGTTGCCTTGACAACAAATGTTGGCACGTAGGCATATCGTAGACATGCTTTAAATAAAATTGTGCATTAGGTACATTTCAACAACACACACACAAATATATACATACATACACGGAAGTCGATGTAATATATATCATTTTGGTTATTATTAACATGGAAACTATCGGATGACTGACGCCAGAAATGTCAGTTGAAATAAAAATATGTGTGCAATCGGCTTTACATAATAAATGTTACACCAACGCAACAGGGAGTCAATACAAGTTCCGTTTTATTAACATTGACGTAAAGTTTTATAATAAGAATACTTAAACAACGTTCGCCTATTCAAGTTTTATTGGTAACAAGTCAAAAAGTGCCAGTACCATTAGTCCCCATAATAAATAATCACATTTTCATAAGCTTCAGAAACAAAAAGTGAAACATGTTTTATCAAAACGAATTTACAGCACTTAACGAAGTAGAATACATAGACATACGTAAGATAAATGTTCTTTCTTTTCCAGTTTCCACTAACAATCCGTACAGAGTAAATGCACCTGATTTGTTAATTTCGACCAATGTTTTTTCGATATAATGAATGAATATTCATACTTTATTAATTTTTGCTAGAGAACTGTATTAGCAGTAGTGTTTTGTTAATTTCACTAAAGAATAATGTTGTATAATGCTCGGATTTTGTTAGTTACACTAAATAAAGACCCGGCATGGCCAGGTTGTTAAAGCACTCAACTCGTAATATGAGAGTCACGGGTTTGAATCCTTGTCACACCAAATATACTCACCCTTTCAGCCATGTGGGCGTTATAATGTAACTGTCAATCCCTATATTCATTGGTAAAAGTGTAACCCAAGAATTGGTGGTGGGTGGTGATGACTGGATGCCTTCCCTCTAGTGCTTACACTGCTAAATTAGGGACGCCTAGCACAGTTGACTTTCGTGAAGCTTTGCGTGAAATTTGAAACACAAACAAACAAACACTGAAGAAAATATTATATAAGTGCTCGTGTCTTGCTAATTCTTCTAAAGATGATGTATGATGCTCTGACTTGAGGAAATGTGTTTACGACATAAAGCTATACATAATGGCGTTATTGTTTAAACTATGTAAGTGTTGTAGAAGATGTAAAGTGCTTTTCAATTGGTTGTTTGTTTTGGAAACATAAGGTAATAAAATGTAGAGAAAGTATTTAGCAAGAACTAATACAAACTCACTGGTAACAATATGGGTAATAATAAGATATCACGCTTAAACTATATATTCTTAGTATATGCCGAGAAAAAGCAAATAATTATTTTTGTTACTATTAAATTGTTTAACTTATATCTCACCACATTTTCAAACTATTTCAAATAATAAGGAAATTAAACGTAGAATTCTGGGAATCCTATACAAATATTCGAAATATCGATTTTCATTCATGTGATGAGCTTATTTGAAAACAAGTACTTCAACCATTTTTGAGACAATTAATTCAAGACGTATTTTTACTTTGTGAGATATACAAAGTATATGGATATACGAACACATTTAGCAAACATTTATCCAAGTCCAATTTGATAATAAGACATCAAATAATTCTTTAACTTTGCTTTTCCTATTAAATTTATCCCCTTTATAAAAATTGTTATTTAGAAGTTTCAGTCTTAAGTAAACCTACGTTTTTCGTAAGTACTAACAAAGAAAATATATAACTTTTGTCTTACGAGTGACTTGTTTCTTATATATATATATAGGCCAAGAAACTAGAATTAAGGAGGTAGAGCTTGAATCCGGTTTAGAGCAGGTATATGTATTAGCGCAACAATGCTGATATCTGATTTACACAGAGAAACAATGCGGATATGAACAGAAGACGAGAAGACGTGTGTTTGTTTTGAAGTATGTTGAACTATACGTCATAGAAAAAATACTATTCGATTAATAGTAAAACCAATAGCACAGGTGATAAAACACTTTTTGAAATTACAGATAGGTCTCCGAATTTTCAACACTGAGGTAATTTCACAGAAATAAATGAAAGAAATATAAAGAAAAAAATGTAGTTAGCGACCTTCTTACCTACCTTGTTTTACTACAATCTTCCCGTTTCTGGTCATAGCTTCTTAAAACCAGATATTATCCTGAGATTTGCTTGGTGAAACTTGTAAATATTTGCTGTTTTATAAAAACCTATTCTATTTTTTGTCCACATATAAGTTTTAGATCTCGTAATTAATGAAACTTATTCATCATAGTTCGTTCGTTTTTTTGCGGTTATAAAATGCAAATAAAAAGTTTTATATTTAGTCCACCTTCTAGGTGTGCTGTATGTAACAGTTCAAGGCTTTTAACTATTCAGACGAAACAGAACTTAAACAGTGAACCATCAGCTTACACCAGAATTGTGAGAGTGCTTTACACCAGAAAAACTCAATTTCTTCATCCGGCTTTATAGGCGGCATGACCAGAAGGTTAAGGCACTCAACTTGTAATTTGAAGGTCGCGGCTTCGATTTCCAATACCATTAAACATGCTCGCCCTTTCAACTGTGGGAGAGTTATAATACGACAGTCAATCCTACTATTCGTTGATAAAAGAGTAGCCCAAGAATTGGCGGTGGGTCTTACACCCACTAGTCTTACTAGTCTCGTCTAGTCTTACACTGATAAATTAGGAACGGCTAGCGCTGATAGTCCTCGTGTAGTTTTGCGCAAAATATAAAAAAATCAACAAAAAACAAACAAACATCTAGAACAAAACCTCTTCATTTAGACATTTTTGGTTTCTCTTTGAGGTGATAACGCAAAATTAAAGCGACAACTTCAGGCTAATGACACATTTTAAGTCCCCTTTGATTCACTAAAATAAACTTCGACCAACCAGCATCAAACCAAAGATACACTTTTGTTCTTTATTTGGATATTAAACACAAAATTCAGCCTGGCAACCTCAGACCTTTAAGACGCTTTGGCTTCTCTTGGTATAAACACAATCAAATTCAACTAGACAACTTTAAACTAACTGAACACTTCGAATCCTCCTTTAGTTGACAAAAGAAAGCTCATTTCGGCATCTTCATACAAACTAAACAATTTGATTTCTCCTTGAGTGGAAAGCAATATGTTATGAATTATCAGAAGAACGAAAGAACGACATGAGAGAAGTTCAGGTAGTCTTTTACCAAACTGAACTGTAAGGCTTCAAGTTATCCAGAGATAAGCTTGTTTGTTTTTGAATTTCGCACAAAGCTACTTGAGGGCTATCTGTGCTAGCCGTCCCTAATTTAGCAATCAGCAGTCAAAAAGTTATATTCAGTGATATCAGAATCAGGTCTATAGATTTCTATATAGCGTGGCAAACATTTAACAAGAAAATTTAAAAAGTCACATTTCATATAAGTTTATTTTATTTTGGATGTAAAATCCGTAACACGTTTTCTTTTATTATTGTTGTTGAAACTCGGTAGCCATATATTAATTTTAAAACTACCACTGTTTCTTCACGAATTGGTAATTTAGTGACATTGTCAACCACATTAGTTCCCTCAAGCCCCACCCAGATAGTATCCTCAACAACATTCGAATTGTTATCTGTCAAAAACTTGAAATTTATCGCCACACCCATCAACATGGATCCGGAACGTAAACATGGTTGAAGTACAAGAATACGGTGAGGTATTAGAAACCTAAATACCGTACAATTCTAATAAAAACCAAGTGCATTGTAGATGCCCCCATATAAGTTTGGATTTTTGTTTCGAATATTAGGTCTTTACTATTAGAAGTTGTTTTATTTTTATGATTATTAAAAAGAAAAGTATTGAGAAACTTGCTCGGTTTCTCTGACTAGTCGCAAACGTGTATTTATTTTATCTGTCTCGACAGAGTTTATTTAAAAGTATAGATCCTCATGTTTCAAATCCTTATACTGAATGGAGGTAAAACTACAGAATATTAACCTTAATATAAAATTAGGTTGGGAAGGTGTAAAATGAAGAAAAGCCTGTAAGATAAACTGTATAGTAAAGTAATCTAAAATGTTTCAATGATAAAATTTTGTAACAAAAACTAAGCAATAAAATACAAGTTAAAAAGCCTTCAATAAATAAAGATCAATACACAATAACCATTTTGTAAACTGTACAATTAGAATCGAATAGTCTCTTTGCTGGTACAGCGGTAAGTCTATGAAATTACAACGCTAAAATCAGGGGTTCAATTCCCCTCAGTGGACTCACCAGATAGCCCGATGTGGTTTTCCTAAAATAATTTGTTGTTTTTTTTTAATTTCGCACAAAGCTACTCGAGGGCTATCTGTGCTAGCCGTCCCTAATTTAGCAGTGTAAGACTAGAGGAAAGGCAGGTAGTCATGACTACTCACCGCCAACTCTTGGGCTGCTCTTTCACCAACGAATAGTGAGATTGACCGTAACATTATAACGCTGCCATGGCTGAAAGGGCGAGCATGTTTGGCGCGACGGGGATGCAAACCCACGACCCTCAGATTACGAGTCGCACGCTTTAACGCGCTTGGTCATGCCGGTCTTCCTAAAAGAAACACATACACATTGCCCTCCAGTAACTCAGCAGTATGTCTGTGGACTTATAACACTAAAACCTGGATTTCGATACCTGTGATGGGCAGAGCACAGATAGCCCATTGTGTAGCTTTGTGCTTAATTCAAAACAACAAAGCTGAACAATTTGCTTTAAATATGCTCGGCACATCGTTTTGAACTAGTCAAAAAACGCTGTACAAAGCTACAATTCCTTTAGATTATTTGGGTTTATTCGGCACTACTAGTTTCTTTAATGCCATGTGTACATTGTGAGATGTGGTGTCTGTCTTCTGTTTGAAAATCTGTGCACGCAGGCAAAGCTCAACATTCACTTTTGAAACACAGGACAACAAGCATGAATAATGTTAATGCCCAATTTTATTTCGCAAGCTGAATATTCCATACTACATTATGTTAACCACACTATCATTCATATTTCAAAATGTGACGTAACTTAAAGAGTAAAAATACAGATTTACCGTATGTTATTGTAGAGCAGCTCTTAGCATGACTGAAATGCTCAAAAGAGCTTTGGCTCTGAGTGAAGCCAACAATGCGACATAATTAACCATTTTCAAGTCCATGAAATAATTTAAATTGGTAGACTAGCTTAAACTTTCCCATCACTGGGGACAAGTATTTTTGCTTATTTCCTAATAAATCGCAATTATACATAATGCTAAAGACACTTAGGCATGTGTACATTCTTTTCTTTTTTTTCAATGTTATGGGCAAGCCCGTCAGAGAGGGCGGGGAAGGGTACCTAGTGTCAAAAAAACAGAGCATTAGAAGAAAAGGGAGAATGAAGAAAGGAAAAGAAGTGAAAGAGAGATAGAAAAGACAGAAAAGTTAGAAACAGTTAAATAATTAAATATAAAATATAATTAATGATAATAGTGACAACGGAGTGAAGTAAACGAATGGGAAAAAATTTTCGGATTATATTCGAAATATCAGACTTTGAAAAAAAGAAAAATTGTGCTAAAACTTTAGCCAGTAGAATGTATATGAAGAGGAAATTTGCTGGGTCTGGGGCGGCACCACGGCCTGGGTTTTAATGTCTGTCTCTTCTTACAGTAACATTACTTTTTTTTTACATCCTGTACAAAATATTAAACAATATTTAACATTAACTTACTGGTTTAGTCGCTGAGGAAGAGCGTTAGTTCTAGCATTTCTTATTTACATAAGTATAAAGGACTACTGCTTTCCTGGAAACAAAAAATGCTAAAATATAATTTTCAATTGTTCTGATTAAGGTAGGTATATTAAAAGGTTAAGTAAGTTTTGTTGTAGTTTTCGTAATAAGCCTGATAAGGAAGTAAAGATACTTGGGAGTTGTATTGTTGTCAGGTCTCATATTACATTTTTAGATGGCAAGATCCAGGTAAATTAGATTTGAAACCACGAACACTGGATAAGTAGATCAAAATTTCAAATGATTATTTGTGTTTCGTAGATAAATACTAAAACAGCACAAGTAACCGCGTTTCGGCATTTCACTATACTCACACATAGTCACAAATATTTTATGAGTGTGTGTGTGAGAGAGAGAGAGAGAAAAAAAAACTAATGAAGGGGCAAAGTCGTACATAAAACGTCATATTTAATAGTTTAAACATTTTAAGATTAAAATATTGAAATTAGTCAATGTTTCCATTATTAACACTGACAATGAAATCAGAAATAACTTACAACTCAAAGCCACGACTTTTATAAAGGTTGACAAACATGAAGGTTTATGCAACGTTATTTTTTGTCACTAGCTGAGTACAACTTGTATATTGAGTTTCAATATACAACCTAAATTATTCGTACATAGTTGAAATATGTTAAAACTTATTTCAAAAATGCTTATACAACATTGAAAAATTAAAATTTATATATTTAGCTATTATGGTTTATTAACGCAAAAATATACAATGGACTTCCTACGCTGTGTCTACTACAGTGATTCGAATCTCGGATTTCAATGTTATGAGCCCTCAAGCTCACCGTTATCAGAAGTCGATAATATATATTAAGCAACATAGTTCCTCAATAAACTCACAGCGCTACCTAGTGTCGTATACTGACGCAGGAAGTTTGAAAAGACTGTATTTTTATTTTATTTTAATACTCCTTGAAACGCGATTTGATAAGAAAATTATTTAAATATGCGCTAAGTACACGACTGATAGCTGCAAACGTACATAGAGATATTTTATAACAGTATGGAAATAACAACAATCGAACTAATCGTTGCAACAAGAAAAAAATTAATTTACATTTAAAAACTGACAAAACTGCTATTCTCGGGGGAAAATCTAAAACTACTGGCGTAGTTCAGGTTACGTTAACTTTCAACTGTTTGAAATCTACGGCTATCAATGTATTCATGTACCTTAATTAACAACTGTACATAACATTCTACTTTTTTCTATTTAATTATCTGTCACGTTTCTACCAGTGAGAACAATCGATTACGGTATTTTCGAATGTAAGTATACATATACATGTATATTTGTTGAATCGTAAACAAACAACAAAATGACAATGCTATAAACTCTATAAAATTAGAGAAATGACAACAGTATTAACTAAACCAACTCTATAAATATAGTGAAATGACAACAGCATTAACTAAACCAACTCTATAAATAAAGTGAAATGACAACAGTATGAAGTAACTTTACTCTATAAAAAACAATGGATGTGTTACAAATAGAGTTCCCGTTACAGTTTATTTTAATTAATGAAATTATTGTGTAATTACTGGTAGTTAGAATACTTGATTGAAGGCTCGCAAATTGTGATTAATATATTCCCTCCCCTTTCTCCCCAGTATCGTTTATTTTATAGCTTGAAAATTAATGTAATTATTTAATTATTCAGACTGCCCCCAGATAGTACCTACCTATCTGACTGATTTCTAATTAACGTTATGGAAAGACATAAATTTTCGTCTTCAATTCTACTGTTTCACTCTTGTTGAAATGCATAAATGTTCGTGTTACGCCTGATGCTAGTCCATAAATTTCTATAACTGTGAGTTGGTCCCGGCTTAGCTAGGTGGTTAGGACGTTCGACTCGCATTCTGAAGGTCGCAGGCTCGATTTCCAGTCCCACTAAATACGCTCACCTTTTCAGCTGTGGAAATATTATAATATAATGGTCAATCCCACCATTCATTGGTAAAAGCGTAGTTCAAAAGTTGGCGGTGGGCAGTAATGACTAGCTGCTTTCCTTTTAGACTTACACTACACTGCTAAATTAGGGACGGTTAGCGCAGATGACTGTCGTGTAGCTTTGCGCGAAATTCAAAAACAAATAGGGAGTTTTCGTGGTAAAGCATTGCTGTAAGCAGTGTCTGAACAAATTTCTCATGTATAAACCACCAGCTAATGAGATTTATATTTTCTTTGGATTCGAATATTTTTATAAACTTTTCTGATTACCTCGATAACACCGTAAACTGCACACGTCTTCAAGCTAAATTAATTAATTCTTACTAATAACTGCGAATAAACACTAACAATAATGGTAAAAGTTTTTTTCCAAACAATCTGAAATGTTTCATCTCAAAACAAAATTTTTGTAACATAATCTTCATGGTTATTCCTGTTCGAATTTAAATCAATATTAATGTAAAATACACCTTCTAATTCATCTTGTAAAGTTTGTTTGTTTGTTTGTTTGTTTGTTTTTGGAATTTCGCACAAAGCTACTCGAGGGCTATCTGTGCTAGCCGTCCCTAATTTTGCAGTGTAAGACTAGAGGGAAGGCAGCTAGTCATCACCACCCACCGCCAACTATTGGGCTACTCTTTTACCAACGAATAGTGGGATTGACCGTCACATTATACACCCCCACGGCTGGGAGGGCGAGCATGTTTTAGCGCGACGCGGGCGCGAACCCGCGACCCTCGGATTACGAGTGCACGCCTTAACGCGCTCGGCCATGCCAGGCCTCATCTTGTAAAGATTGTTTGTTTTTGGAATTTCACGCAAAGCTACACGAGGGTTATCTGTGTTTAACAGTGTAAGACTAGAGTGAAAGCAGCTAGTCATCACCACACACAGCCAACTTTTGAGCTACTCTTTTATAAACGAATGGTGGGATCGACCGTACATTATAACGCCTCCATGGCTGAAAGGGCGAGCATGTTCGCGTGACAGGGATTCAAACCCACGACCAACAGGTTACGAATCGAGGGCTTTAACCACCTAGCCATGCGGGGCCTGCTTATAACCAGTTCAGCTGTTTTCAAGTTGTTAACCGTAAGGTGATCAATAATAGTGCAGTGGAAATATAATTCCTTTAATAAGGTTTCTTATTTTGCTCGCACAGTTTGTGATTTATTGTTTCCTACAAAAAACAAATTTAAAAAGCGCAAACCCTGATAAATATTTTACTACCAAGACTGCTATCTGTATTCTGGTTCTGATAACAAATATTTTATTGGTTTCAAAGCAATAAAGGCTACAACAGTTCATGTACCGTATGTATTTACTTGATAATAGACCGACTATACGAAGAAAAAAGGATTTGGTTCAATCACTCAGGTGTTATCTACTTACCAAGCAAAATATCTCATATTCTTACTGAAAGGTTATATTGGAACAAGATTCAATGTATACCTGTTTTTATACAATTATATACGTTGTAAACACCCCATTTAAAACTGGTAGAAATAGGTTTATCAAATAATGACATGTTGTTGTCATTAAATGCAAAATATTTAACCTATTTAGTTCTACTAAAGACTTGAAACTGTTTTGTCTCGTTACAGTCATGTTTTTCTTTCCTACCCAGCACACACTGTTACGTATTACAATCTGAAATAGCCTGAAACTGAGTAAATTGTCATTTGAATTTAAAAGCTAATTAAATATCATGCCCGGCATAGCCAGGTGGTTAAGGCACTCAACTCAATTAAAACAATTATTATAATTTCACGTGCATGAGGTGGATTTTTCATGTCAACAATTACAGCGAGGACTTAGCTTAATTACAATAAAGGCATATCTTAACCTACGGTTTATCGTAGGAGTAGTAAAGTGTAGCCACGTCATAGCTGTTTATTTCTTTTCGTAGTTTTATGCGAAATCAGTGCAAAAATATTACGCTAATGCTTATCATAAATCTGTTTCTCGAATATCATGCTCCTTTAACCAAGCTGAACAAAGGTTTAAGGTGACAAAGGTTGTATAGAATGTTTTTAAAGTTGATTTTTGTTTTATAAGTAGGAATCTAATAACAATAGATTGAATTAACTTTATTATCGGCTTTCGTTTTGAGCTAAGTAGGGAACTTGATTTGAATGGGAGTTAATATTATTTAAATAGTTTTGTATCGAATTTGTCGATACAATGAACTTGTTAAAAACAAACTACATAATAATCGTCAATCCGTTATATCTTTTCAAACTCGTAAGAGTTGATGTTCTATTTTTTTATCGGTCACTTTTGACATGCCTTATTTAGAAACAGCATTAAGTAAACATTCTTGACAAGACGTGGTGTCGTTTTCATTAATCACTTTGGCATGTAAGGTACTTCTTGAAACTGCTCACTGAAGTTGAAGTAGAGAGTTTTTACCTTATTACAAATGGATGCCTTTAACGGGGATGTGACTTTTGTACATCCGTAAAACTGGCTGTCATGTAAGTGCAGGTTAACTATTGCCCAGTTATCACTGCGGGGTTCATTGCATTTTTAGGGGGATGTCTTGAACAAGGTCACCAAAGCTTGATGGGAGCACTGTGCAACAATGATTTACAACAGACGAATAACGAGTCAGAAATCCAAACAGGGCACGATATTATCAGGCGCCTCCCTGCCGAAGTTGAGGAGGCCAAGTAGAACGAAAGGTTACGGTGGCCTTCTTTCTATCTAACCAGCCATGAGAAGGCTGCCTTCAAAATATCAATAAAATATTTTTGATTTCATTTAGATGGCGCCAATCTACTTGCAATTCATTACTCACTCTAGCGCAACGGCTCATTTCTGATGTAAGGAACAGGTCTTACCCCTGAAAACATGTCCTATCGGTGTCAGGCAGTATCAACTAATGACAGACCGCTAGTTACGGTCGCGTGCCGAAACTTCATCACCTCGTACATTCGATGTCCTTTTTTTTAGAACCTCGGAAACAGTGTTCATTCCATGTTAGGTTTTTTGTTTGATTTTTTTAAAATACAGAATATAACCACTGGGACTTGTTAAATAGTAGAAAGACTAAGAAAATTATTTTCTTTTTTTATAACTTATCACAATAATCAATTATTTAAATTTTATCTAAAGAATGTTCATTATTTATGTGGGTGGGTGTTATTTTTATTGTTATTACACGGTCTGTTCATGACTATTTCTACGCTTAAGAAAAACACGAGTCTAGCATACTTGCCCTTTTACCCGTGAGAACGTAACGGTTATTCCCACTCTTCGTTGGTTAAAGAGATGCCCAAGAGTTGGTGGTTGGTGGTGATGACAAGCTGCATTTCGTTCAGTCGTATACTGCTAAATTATGGATGGCTATCGCAAATAGCCCTCGTGTAGCTTTTCACGAAATTTAAAACAGACAAACAAACAAGAAAAAATATAGATTTACTCAGTTTACTTCCAAGGTATGAATATCAATATGTTCGGAGTTATGATATATGGATCATAAGTGATAAAAATAACACTATGCAACACAAATTCTGTTCCTGGATAGTATGTGTTATTTCTTAATTGCTTATGTTGTAAAAATACAAAAAATGGCCATTATTCCCCTCAAACTTTGCTTTTCTGACCTGGATAATGAAGTTTGGAAATTAACCTATATTCTATATAAAAATGGGCAAATTTACACATTTTCATTTACATAATGTCTATATAAAACAACATATGAATCAAGATTTACATGTATTTATACTAAAGTTATATAAAAATGAACAAAAATGTTTAGAAGTAAGTACTTTTTCGAGATTTGCGACTGTAATGTAAATCACTTTTATGTATCAGCCCCAAAATAAAGTCTCCCCTGATGTTTTCGTTATATGTTCCTTGATAGCGGTGTCCAAATTCCAGTATATCTAGGTGGAAGCGCTCGACTTGCTCTTCTGAGTATGCTCCCATGTTATCCTTGAATTTATCAAGATGAGCGTGGAGGAGGTGGACTTTCAGAGCCATCCTGCAGCCCATTTTGCCTCAAACGGTTCCATATAATTTTTGGCCTTGTGATTGCCCAAGAAGACCGCACCACTGCGAAAAAGCTGCCCCAAGCTTTTTTTCTTTCCCACTGAGCTTCTTGGGGAATTCTGTGCGCTCCAGGATCTTCTTTATTTGTGATCCAAGGAAGACACCAGCTTTAACCTTTACTTCAGACAGATTAGGGAAGAAGTCTTAAAGGTACTTGAAGGCTGCAGACTCCTTATCAAGAGCTACGACAAATTGTTTCATGAGACACAATTTTATGTGCAATGGTGGGAACAACACATTCTGAAGGTCCATTAGTTGGCCAAACTTGACAATATGCTACCCCACAGAGAACTTGGTCCATTGTGGTCAGTGATTCCTGTTATAGTGCACTGCAGTGCCCCTGCTGCCCCAAAGGCAAATATAACAGGGCAACTTGGTAAAGCCTTCTTGGATAGGTCTATGTGTTCACTTAGGCAGCTAGAACTAAACTGAAGTGGTGAGTGGTGAGCCCCTGTATATATATGGAAAGTTTTAGAAATTTTCTAAAAGGTTCTTGAAAATTCTCGTAAGTTCTATAACATTCTAGAAAATTCTTGTAAGCTCTATAACATTCTAGAATGTTCTTGAAAATTCTTGTAAGTTCAAGAAAGTTCTCTATCAGCTACTTAGCACTAAATCTACCTGGAATGTTCTTGTAAAATGGAATGTTTAGTTTGATAGAGTGAGCATTTTTCAAAATAACAATAATTATTTTTCAGTATTAAAAGAAAGAGAATGGTAAATACAATGGGTAAATTAAACAACCATAAACTAATCAAAACGTATTGTTGTTCGAGTAATTATGTAAAACAGAGTTGAAACAGATCTTTAGATTCTGGTTATATAAATTGAAACAGATCTTTAGGTTTTGGTTATATAAATTGAAACAGATCTTTAGGTTGTGATTATATAAATTGAAACAGATCTTTAGGTTGTGGGTATATAAATTGAAACAGATCTTTAAGTTATGGGTATATAAATTAAAACAGATATTTAGGTTGTGGTTATATAAATTGAAACAGATCTTTAGGTTTTGGTTATATAAATTGAAACAGATCTTTAGGTTTTGGTTATATAAATTAAAACAGATCTTTAGGTTGTGGTTATATAAATTGAAACAGATCTTTAGGTTGTGGTTATATAAATTGAAACAGATCTTTAGGTTGTGGTTATATGAATTGAAACAGATCTTTATGTTGTGGTTATATAAATTGAAACAGATCTTTAGGTTGTGGTTATATAAATTGAAACAGATCTTTAGGTTGTGGTTATATGAATTGAAACAGATCTTTAGGTTGTGGTTATATATATTGAAACAGATTTTTAGGTTGTGGGTATATAAATTGAAACAGATCTTTAAGTTATGGGTATATAAATTAAAACAGATATTTAGGTTGTGGTTATATAAATTGAAACAGATCTTTAGGTTTTGGTTATATAAATTGAAACAGATATTTAGGTTGTGGTTATATAAATTGAAACAGATCTTTAGGTTGTGGCTATAAAAATTAAAACAGATCTTTAGGTTGTGGTTATATAAATTGAAACAGATCTTTAGGTTGTGGTTATATAAATTGAAACAGATCTTTAGGTTGTGGTTATATAAATTGAAACAGATGTTTAAGTTGTGGGTATATAAATTAAAACAGATTCTTAGGTTGTGGTTATATAAATTGAAACAGATGTTTAAGTTGTGGGTATATAAATTAAAACAGATTCTTAGGTTGTGGTTATATAAATTGAAACAGATCTTTAGGTTTTGGTTATATGAATTTAAACAGATCTTTAGGTTGTGGTTATATAAATTGAAACAGATCTTTAAGTTATGGGTATATAAATTAAAACAGATATTTAGGTTGTGGTTATATAAATTGAAACAGATCTTTAGGTTGTGGCTATATAAATTAAAACAGATCTTTAGGTTGTGGTTATATAAATTGAAACAGATCTTTAGGTTGTGGCTATATAAATTGAAACAGATCTTTAGGTTGTGGTTATATGAATTGAAACAGATCTTTAGGTTTTGGTTATATAAATTGAAACAGATCTTTAGGTTGTGGTTATATAAATTGAAACAGATCTTTAGGTTGTGGGTTTATAAATTGAAACAGATCTTTAGGTTGTGGTTATATGAATTGAAACAGATCTTTAGGTTGTGGTTATATAAATTGAAACAGATCTTTAGGTTGTGGTTATATAAATTGAAACAGATCTTTAGGTTGTGGTTATATAAATACTTCCACCATTATCACGACCTCTTCCTAAAAAAATGGTAAATATGTAACAATAAGAAACACGTAGCTTCCACAATTGAGTGACCTTAATGTATTAAGTCATTCGAGACATGAAACAGTTATCCGTTACCTCAACATTTTATCTACATCCTCTACGGAGACTGAGGTCAAAACATGAAAGAAACTAAATACCTTGGTTTAAAAATTTAACAAAAACACCCATTAAAATGCTTTCTGAATATGACATAATTCCTTTTTATACGCCTCCCAATCGCTCACACTTCCCTTTGACACAGAAGCAGATCTGCAGACTTATAACACTAGAAACCGGGTCTCAATACCCGTAGTGGACAGAGCACAGATAGCCCATTCTGTAGTTTTGTTTAATTAGAGGTAAACAAACCCAATAGGTCAGCTGTAAAATATGGAGGGATAATGCTAAGAATTGGGCTACATTATCCACGTTGGGCATAATACATCTAACTCTGTACCTTTGTGTGTGTAACAGCAAACAAACAAAACCTGACAGTGCATTTTCAACGAAATTGTTTGTAAGTTCTAAATACCACAAAAATCTCCAGATGTCCTAATTTTAAAACGTTTGGTAAAATTTAATCCTCAAGAGAAAAGTTCTTAATAAGTGTAAAAAAGTTTCACTATTTTTTTTCTATATTGTCTCAAGTAGTAAATTGACTGAAATAATATTTTTCTAACAAATTTACATGCAGACCATGAAATATACATCTAAATATTTGTACTTGAAAACGCACCTATCTATGTGGAGGTATACTTGAATAAAACATGCATATTTCTAATATTTTCTGACCTCGCAAAGTTTATGTGTTTCACGAATGATCCTATTTTTCGGTATCAGTTTGGAATTACTTTTTAGCAGGACAGATTCATTTACCTTTATTGTACCTCACATACTGTCTTTTGTTCGTAATCATTTGATCTCTTGCAAATGTGACTTCGATTCTTAGTCCGTACGTCAATTTTGTGAATGAGTTCAAGCAAAATAGTGCCAGAACGTTAACACAAATAATTTGCTTTCCACATTTAAGTACAGTAAAAAGAAAATTTAATCGCGATTTTTCCATTGAGTAAAATACACAATTTGAAACCTTTTGATGGTAGTTTGTTGACTCATGAGTACCATTCTTAAATTTCAATGGTCAAGATCATCTTTTATAAAATTTTTCTAAACTCTTAAATCGATAATTTCTAATGAACTGTTTCCCTTTCGTAGGCCCCCCAGTGGCTCAGCGGTATGTCTGCGGACTTGCACGCTAAAATCCGGGTTTCGATACTCGTAGTGGGCAGAGCACAGATAGCCCATTGTGTAGCTTTGTGCTTAATTTAAAACAACAACCCTTTCGTAGCGTCCCCCAGTGGAGCAGCGGTAAGTACTCGAATTTACAGTGCTAAAATTCAGGGTTTTAGTTCCGAGGTTGAACTCAGAGAGCTGACAACTATTGTGCATTTTTACGCCAAAACAAACAACCCTTCATAAGAATGAATAAATAAAGTGTAACAGCTTTCTGTAGTTACTAATACGAAAAACTGTCCTTATTTTCTATACTCTAATATATTTCTTTTATTTTCGCGAAAATCATAAGACACTGAAGAATCTTTTTGATGTATATTTTATACTTAATAACCATTGAAGAAATTTTTATGTATTTTTTATACTTAATAACCACTGGAGTAGTTTGTATATCTACTTAATACTTAATAACCACCAGAGTAGTTTTTATATCTACTTCATACTTAATAATCACTGGAGAAGTTTTGACATATATTTCACACTTAGTAACCACTGAAGACTCTTTTATGTATACTTCATGCTCAATAACCACTAAAGAAGACTTTTGTTTGTATCCTGGTGTACAAACATTACTAAGGAAGGTTTACATACGTACTTTCATGGAAGGTTCTCAGCGATAAAGAAAGAAGTGCGATGTCCTTTTTATTATTGTGACAAGCATTAAAATGTGAACACAGAATAAAGTTTCTCTATATTTTTGCTGTTTACTTTCCTAATACATAAACATTCATCAAAAACAACTTAAAAAGAGAGAGCTGTAGACTTATATTCACACCGGAAGTTGGCTGCCATGTTATTAATAAAATCCTATGTTTACTCAGCCTTGAGATAAACTTGCGCCACGGATGCTGGTTCAAATCTCTGTAAACTTAATTACGTGTGGAAGAAACGCGAACGGCTAAATGTAATAATTCTTCAGTCATGGTATTGAAATACTGTATTCGGATTTTAAATCCAAGTGACACTTCAGTTTATTTACACTGGGTACACTTGGCAGTTGAATAATCGTAGTTCTCTTTTAGTAGATGGCTAATGAGCTTCTGTAGTTGTATTACAATTCTAAACGTCTTTTAAAATCCCTCATGCTGTATTTGCTGGACTACTTATAAAATACTTTTGTTTATTCACGAATTAGTGAAGTAAAATGCTTGAACAATGAGTCTTGTTTTGTTTATCGCGGTCAAGTAACATATTTCATTAACACAATGTTACGAAGCTATTAGGGCTTTTGTACCAGAATAGGAATATTTCGTGAATCGATCATAATGAAGAGAAGGGTGCTTATGATATAAATACGATATCACGACAAACAAAAACGTTGAAAACAAATTACTTTCATTTACATTATATAAAATGTTACGACTAGTTTTAAAAGTAAGGTGTTACGTCTTTTACTGAGTACAGCATATTGTTTATATAAAACCAACGAGTTATTTTTATTTTTTTTATTCTTATTTTTATAAACAGAATAAGGCATACAGGGCAGCAAACCTAGTGGTAAAATTAGAAATTAAAAATGTAGTGTTTATGCCAGCTCATATGAATAAAATCAAGACGTTTAAGCATTCTCAGTGCAGAAAAAAGGAAATTACAAAGTTTAAATTACTATTTCCGGTAAAAGGAAGTCAAACAGAACATCTTTCAATGTTTATTATGGTAAGCCTAGTTGTGTAATATATATTCCTTTATTCTAAAAATGGGAAATACTGTGTGTGTTTCTTTCTCAGCTTAAAAACTAGTGGATAATTGGAATCAGAAGTTTAGGAAGCAAGAAACTGCTTTAAAATACAGAACGAAAATCTACTTATCTGAACATCGCTGAGTGAAGGGCATTGTATGTTCGAAACTCACCAAGAACAAATTAGACCGACCAACTTATCGATACTAAGTCGTCATCTGGGGCTTGTAACAGCTGTAACCTTCATGAACACATTTTGTACGAGTCTATCAGGATATTAGCGTGAGGTCACTGATACTTGGCTCCAATAATTTCTTCTTCTTAGACGTGGTAGGTAAAGAAGACAACTCCGTGTATTGGGTAACATCTTGATACCTTGTCAACCGGTCCTCTTCCTATACTTAAGTCTCAAGCCATCGCAAGTTATCCAATCGGTGTATAGACTCATCTAACGATAACCAGAGATGTCAATTTTATAAAGACAGAACAGTTATTAACTAAATAAATATTAAAGAAAAGAAAAATAATAACTATACTTTATAATAGTATGAGATTTAAAAACAATGTTTGAAATGTATAAATAATGTTTTAATATTTCCTATAATGCCAGGCAATTGGGATTTTTTTATTTCAAGTCAGTAAAATGACCAGTTTTTACTAATACTAAGTAACATGGATTGCTGGAAACCGTATAAGTAAACATTAATCGTCAGTAGTCGTAGGAAAAAGAGCTACATAAAGATAATTTTACCCAAACATAACTATTCACATTGGTGATATACGAACTTTGTTTTTCAAAAATAGCTTCATGAATGATTATTGATGTAAACCTTGCCCAAAATATTTGGTTCGTTTTCTGTTGCCGGAAAAAAGTCCTCTGCACTATATTTATTGCCAAGTTTGAGGAAATTTGTGGATATTCAAGTTTTCGTTTGTTGAGGCCTTATTTCCAGTTTTTTAAAAAATCGTGAATTACTTTTTCTTTTGAAAACTTGAAAATAAAATAATGTAGAATGGAAAAGTATCATAATATTGTTTTGGTAAAATTATTCACTCGAAACAGTTTATCGAACAGTTTACAACACAAACAGAATAAATGCCGCTCCTGGGTAAGGTAGCTTTGGTACTGATTCTCTCAGAGTTGCTTATTTGTAACTAAGCACTAAAACACAAAATGAGTTATCTTTGTTCTGCCTATCGCAGGTATCGAAACCCTATTTCTAGCATTGTTACTCCGCAGACGTACCGTTGTGCCGCTGGAGAGCTTTTCCTACTCTTTTTGTTGTTGTGTCAATGAGAAATTTTCTACAAATAATGAATAACATTTCAGTTAGATGGTACATTTACTTTTGTTTCAAATTTTTCAATATGTGAAGTTTTCCAAAACATCAAGTCTAATAAACAAAGTATACTTACCGATAAATGGGCCCCACTTTCGCAGATATTGTTTTTTTTCTAAAATAACACCATTTTTCAATTGTTACCGTTTCTTCATCACAGCTTGTTTATTTTTCTAAAATAATACAAATTTTCAACCTCTACTGTTTGTTCACCACAGCTTCTCTATTTTTCCTTGCTATGCTCAATCATTCTATTTCTTTCGTGATGACGAGAAAACCCATTTGTAGAGAAAAATACATATGTAAAAACGGCTGGTATAGGTTGAGAAATTTTTTTATGCAGAGGAACGAACATTTCGACCTTCTTCGGTCATCGTCAGGTTCACAAAAAAAAGAAAGAAGTAATTGGCCGATAGCTGACCACATGTTTGAAAGGGGTTGTGTAACTGACTGTAGGGATGTAGAGGGCGTGCTTAGATGATTGATTATATTTATTAATATACGTATAAAGATGTTCTTTTGTATTGGTTGATTTTGGGCTTGAGTTGTTGTATAAGTAAGACTTCTTTAATTTTTATATTTTTTTATGTTTGTTTCTTTATTTAGTATTTGAGTGTTTTCTATGATTATGTTGTGTTTATTTGATTTGCAGTGTTTGAAAACGTATGAAGGTGACTTTTTGTGTTCTTTGAATCTGGTTTTCATTTTTGTACTTGTTTCTCCAATATAGAAGTCGTGGCAGTCATCACATTGTATTTTATAAATAATGTTGGTGTTGTGTTTCTCAGTGTAGTTTTTACATAGTATAGACCTTAGTTTTTGTGGGTTTTTAAATAGTTTTGGTATTAATTGGAATGTCAAATTTTGTTACTAGTTTTTGCAAAATGTTGGTTATTTTTCTGCTGATGTCGGGAATATATGGTATGCGGCAGAATATGGTTTCGTGATTTTTTAAATCATGGAATATATTTACTTTTGTTAGTTGATTTTACTTTTTGTCTATGTGTGTGCGTATAATGTTTTCTACGGTTTGTGGAGGAAACTTATTGATGTTGACGGAGTATTGTTTTATGTTATTTAATTTCTTGTTAATTTTATATGGTGAGCATAGTTTTATGGCTGTGTTTATTTAGTTTCTTAGTATATTGAGTTTTTGTTTTGTTTCATGTGCTGAGTCCCAAGGAATGTAAAGTCCAGTGAGGGTGATTTTTCGGTGGGTTCATTTTAAATTGTGTATCTTTTCTTGTAATTTTGAGGTAAAGAAATGATATTTGATTGCTTTCTTCCTGTTCAATGGGAAGTTAATGTTGGAATGTATAGAGTTAATGTAATTGAAATATTAAGTGTGTGTTCTGTAGAGGTGAATCCCGCAATCGTGTCGTCTACATATCTGCACCAGTATAATGGTGTATGTAATGTTGTGTTAATTGCTTATGTTCCAACTTGTGTCACATAAATATTGGCTATAACTGGTGATAATGGGTTGCCCATGTTTAGACCATTTGTATGTATATATCCAACAAATACACACGAAACGTAAATAAACAAAGTACTATTAAAAATGAAAAAAGCCAACATAATTTCAAAAACACTTTATTCCTACAAATGCATGACCGACTCGCGCACATCACAAATATACAGCATTCCCAAAGCTCATAAACCAGACTATCCATTACGACCAATGATGTCTACATATGAATCGTTTAATTACAATATTGGTAAGTACATAGCATGGGCATTCTCCAAATATGTAACATCAGCCAGCTCATTCATCAAAGACTCTTTTAATTTAAAGTCTAATCTAAATCAACTTAATCATAAATCCTTAACAGCCAGTTTCGATGTTATATCCCTCTTTACAGAAGTCCCAACCGATGAATCCTGCAAGATACCCTTCAAACTCCATATCCGACACCCTAGCCCATCAATAGACATTCCCAGAAACCAGTTAGCAACCCTTATAGAATTCACCACGATGAAGACAAACTTCATGCTCAACAACCACAACTATATAGAAACAAATGAACCTGACGATGACTGAAGAAGGTCGAAATGTTATTCGTTCCTCTACATAAAAGAAATTCTCAACCCATAACAGCCGTTTTTACATATGTATTTTATTTATTGTGAGTGTAACGCAGCTTTATGCTTCTGGTTTCGTTATTTATAAAATACCTTCAATGTTATATGATGTCAGAGCGTAGTGTAAACAATTGTAAACTATTTTCTTTCTTTCAAGAAAAGTTATCAAACTTATTAACATTAATTTCTTAAATTATCTGAGGAACAAGTTAAATAGTTTTGTCAAAACAATCTTTAAACATTTCCTTAAAGTTTTCTTTAAACAAATTATTGGTTCGTATAAACATGTTATTATATGAGCCAAAGAAATTTGACGAAAGATCGTGAGACTATTTCTATTTTCTGGCTAATTTAGGAATTTCTAATTCACAAATGATGTTTCTTTCCTGACATCTATAATTGACACATTATTGGTATCTCCGATTTCTACCTTTTTCTCTCTTCAAGGGCCCGGCATGAGCAGTTAGTTAAGGCACGCGACTTGTAATCTGAGGGTCGCAAATTCGAATCCCCGTCACACCAAAGATGATCACTCTTTTAGTTTTGAGGGCGTTACATTGTGACAGTCAATCACACTATTCGTTGGTAAAAGAGTAGTTCAAGAGTTGGCAGTGGAAGTGAGTGGTGATGACTAGTTGCCTTCCCTATAATCTTACACTGCTAAATTAGGGACGGCTAGCACAGATAACCTTCGTGTAGCTCTGTGCAAAATTCAACAAACAAACAAACTCTGTTCAGATTTCGTCAAATCTTTTGTTTTATTCTTTTAAGCTTTTGTGATAGATATAAGTTGGTGTTGATAATCGAGTTTCAACTCATATTTTAAAGCACTTTTGCACAATAACTTAAAATTGTTTTCATCGAAAGTGGGCCGAATACCCTAATAAAGGTGATCATTTGTTTTAACCACTCGCACCACTTACAACAGCGTGTTGTCTATGAGTCAGTCAGTAGACACTAAAATAAAGGATGCTTAACTTTGCCATATGTACTGTGGTAACGTCAGCAACACGTACGCTTGCCATGAATTACGAGAAGAGTTATGCATTCGGTAGGCTTCAATATATCATGACATATGAACTTCAATAACAAAAAACGGAAACTTGTTTATCCTACTCTGGCTGTATTTACTTTTGAAACAGAACACTGTCGGGGATTGTCAAAAATGCATCTAGTATGACACACTTTACCTTCCCTTCACGTATATTTATAATGTAACATTTGTTCTACGTATAAGTTGGAAGCCTGTAAAGCTAGCTTCTACTCATTTAAAAATAATAATAACCTACAGAAGTATTTGCCATAAACTGTAGCTATGGCGTGGCATAGCCAGGTGGTTAAGTCGCTCTACTCTTGATCCGAGGGTCGCAGGTTTGGATGCCCATCACAACAAAGATACTCTCCCTTCCATTCGTAAGGGTATTATAATGTTACGGTCAATCCCACATTTTTTTGGTAAAAGAGAAGTATAGTCCAAGAATTGGCAGTGAGTGGTGATGACTAGCTTCCTTCAGATAGCCCACGTGTAGTTCTGCGCAAAATTAAAACACAACAAAACAAATAAAACTGTAAGCTCTATTTCATAAAAAAATGTTCACAGAATAATAGTTTAAATACTCAGGTTATTTTAACTTGCGTACTTGTTTTATGACTATGTGAGTGTTTCGCAACTTTCTAGTTGAATATTTATACTATGTAACAAAATTTTTACTTTTTCTTATTCCTGAGCAGAAAGTGTTATTTCTCAATTGCCTACACCTAAAGTAAATGAAAAGACTTATTTTTCTCTTGAAACTTTGCTTTTTTGACCTGGGTAATGAAATTTTAAAATTTACCCATTTTCCAGAACATTCCAGGTAGATTCAGTGCTGACTAGCTGGCAGAGAATTTTCAAGAACTTTCTAGAATGTTGTAGAACTTACGAAAATTTTCAGGAACCTTTTAGAATTTTCTACAACTTTCCATAGTAATATGTATTTATACAGGGGCTCACCACTTTAGTTTAGTTCTAGCTGCCGAAGTGAACACATAAAAATGTGTCTATACTAAAAACAAAGCTATTTAAATGACCCACTAAGTAGAGCATTAGTCGAATGTTCTAAGCCCCTTGCCATATCCGAAACAAATTCTTGGTCGGTCAACACATAAGAATGTGGGATGTGATTTCACTTTCGTGAACACACGTTGAAAAATGTATGATGTTGCATTATGTAGGTGAGCACATGACACAGGTCAATCTCTCGCCCTACGTGAAAAAGCTCAAGGGATGATTCTGCTATTGATATCATGATAATGTGTGACAAAGAACGTCATTTTAAAATTTTCTGAGTGAACACTACGCCTAGAAGACATTCCAAATTTTTTTTGATAAAAGATATACTTTTATGACAAAGTGATGAATATCTAATAGATAAACATTTCAGAGTTTCTTAATAACTAATGATCTACAATATATCTTCCATTGTAACCTTTACATAAAAATCAGTTAAAAACGTGAGAGAAGTTTTTCTACAGCTCTTTGTTTATGAACACTTCACAAAGACTCATTGCATGTGAGGAGAAGGGTCTATTCCAGCTATTCGTTCATAAACACATCACAAAAATCTGTTGAATGTGTGAAAGATGTTCTACTCTAGCTCTTTGTTTGAACACATCAGAAAGAGTCATTACATATGAGAAGGATGCTAGATTCTAATTCTTCGAGTCGAGCGCCCTAATCACCTGGCCGTACCGGGCCTACTAACATTTTTAAGACAGTGTATTTAAACATTTATTCCTAATTTAGAAAATACATAAGTTCATCTGTATAATAAATTATACCTTTTTCGTATTTTTAAGTTCATGTTTAGCATGACATAAGTGGCCACTTGAGAAACTCCAGATTTAAGGCATACCCGCTCCTAACTTTGAACTGTAAGCCAATGGAAAGGAAATCACTCACCAGCAACCGTCATATAAACAACTTATATTAACCAAATGGTGGAACTGGTTGGTACATGTCTCTTGTGACGTTCAAGGTGAAAATTAACCAATTAATGGAACCTGTCGCTTCAAAACTTTTTCTCCTTTCTTTAAACAGGATAATGAGAATAACTGTCGACTTCTACAATGAGTGAACAACTGACACAACAACTGTGGATCGTTCCATCGTACACCTGACACGCTAAACATCAAACTATATCCTGCCCTTGTAATTTTTATAAGTATACTCGCCAAGAGTTACCATTTGTCACGTTATGTTATTATGTAACACAGTTTACAAAATATCAACGGATGAATTAGTGTTTTTCGAACTGATTTCCACAAAAACCATTAACCAAAGATTCACAGTTATCAGAAAGAGATACTTATCATATGTCACTCCTAAACAAAACGAAATACGTAACGTTTTATATAGGGTGTTTTTAATTGCACTTAACTGACCACAGTGAGTCCATATTTATATAGCACTTGAAAGTATGAAATATTCACCTTATATGTTGTTTAAAACCTGATAACCACATTAAAACATAATCTCTCTCTTCATCACTTGTCATTGAGTTACAACGGTTTAGTAGAATTCCCTTCCTACTGAGTATCCCTAGACAAGGAATAATTGAATGAAAATATAGATTCACAGTGAATTGTAAAAGACAACAAAAAATGCCATACGCGTATAATACAAATTCAACCAATATAATAATTTTTTTGTTCTTTCCAATTGTGAACCACAAACTATTTTCAGAGATTGTAAGCGAATTCTGAGCACTCCTCAACAGAAAAAAAAAAACTACTTATTCTGTACTATTATATAATAAAATGTTTTTTGATTAACTATGTTGAACAAAGTCCATAATTAAATCTAGTATAATAAAGGCTGATTTCTGACCCAGAGTGCGGGTCGTTAAGTGCACAAAAATGTTGAAACATCTCATCGTCCACTCTATGCTCATCCGCACAAATATTTCAATAGAAGTATATGTTAAATTATTCATCGCTTAATGATTATTAAACCTACATCGTCATCTTAAAACATCAGAGATTGTGTGAACGACCGTTCAGTAAAAGCTAAACTTACATTACCACCTTGAAAAATCAATGGTCATGTGATTTATTGTTCACTGGCCCCCCAGTGGCTCAGCGGTATGTCTGCGGACTTACACGCTAAAATCCGGGTTTCGATACCCGTGGTGGGCAGAGCACAGATAGCCCATTGTGTAGCTTTGTGCTTAATTCAAAACAACAACAAAAATTATTGTTCACTGATTGCTAAATGTACATCAACATCTTAAAACCTCAAAGGCCGCGTGTTTGACTGCTAAACCTAACCACTGCTTTGAAACCTTTGCACATGATCGGCCATTCAGTTACTGCTAAACCTACATCATCATCTTTAAACCTCAAAGGTCACGTGATTGACTGCTAAGCCTATCCTACTGCTTTGAAACCTGAAAGGTCATATGATTGACCATTAAGTTACTGCTAAACTTACACCATTGCTTTGAAACCTCAAATGTTACGTGATTTATTATTGAATGACTATTAAACCTTGAAGCTTCAAAGGCAACATGATTTCTCTCTTTCCTCACCTGTTTTTATACCAAGTAGTACATCCCTCTGAAGTAGTACAAGGTCTCTCAGCACTGAGTACTAATTAATTAAAACAATATCAAGGTCACAGTCAGAACTTGTTCTTCTACTTATTCTAACCGAAGTTTTATTCTGTTTAGTAAAGTATTCACAAGTATTAATATTTGTTTTAAAATAAAGATATATTAAACATAGGTTTTCAAAGAAAACTACCCTTTTAAATAATTAAAATGATTCTTACGTACAAGTATCGTTTCTAAAAATGTGTGTCACGATGGATGTGTATATCTACCAGCCATTCTGTACATTAACCAAAGTTTGATGAATATTCGTATTTAGGACACTTGACTCACAATCTGAGGGTCGTTGGTTCGAATTCCTGTCCTGTCAAACATGCTTGCCCTTTCAGCTGTGGGAGCATTATTATATACGGCCAACCCCCTTATTCGTTGGTAAATGAGTACCCTAAGAGTTTCTGTTGGGTGATAAAGATTAGTTGCTCTCCCTCTAGTCTTTCACTAAACCACACTAAATGGTTTCACAGACTCGTAAATTATGTGCATTCTGCAATGCATTGGTTAATTCTGCATAATAACCGAAGAATATCCCAGTTTTTCACTTATGCTCATTCAACACAATATAATGTTGTTGTTTTTTGAAAAGCTAACAATCTCCTAGAAAATAGTCACTTTAGTAGTGATATGTTAAATATCATTCTATTCGCTGTATTGGTTTAACAAACTCAGGCTGTTATAAGCACTCAAAATCTACTCAGATCTGCACATCAAAATAATCGAATATTATTGAAACATTTGCCTACACTTTGAATAAAAAATTTGGTAAAGATTATTTACGACGTTTACTAAAACATAAACTATGTGAATTGCTAAATTATATATTTCATGTTTAACACGATGAAACAAGAAACACCATAATCTTAAACAATCATAGCACACTTATGTAAAGATGCACTGACTTTTAAATGAGAGATATTTCACATCTATTCAAAGCAGCCACGAAAGAATCATGAGCACGATGTAGTATTATCTGCGCATGTCTATTTATTTGACCTTAACGTACCTTCTTTAAGGGGGCATCCCCTAATTACTGATCGGACATGCCTTTGGTTTATCCCCAATTCTATCCACGGCAACGTTGATTTACTGGTTTCTACATTAACTTTTATTAAAATTTATTCAGTGGGACAAGTGACCATGATTTTTTTCTTGCCCAATTAGTACTGCCTAGACATTTATGGAGAATTTAATTACCTGGATAATGTGAAACGTATGCATACCATACAAAAATAAATATATAATGCCAGAGATATTCCATATTCTGTCGATTTTATATTTCTTTTATCCATTTTAAATTTTAATTATGCTTGTTTCAAATGCTATTATTATATTTTAATTAAATTTATTGTTAAGTGCCTGCACTATCAACTTTTAATTGGAACAAGTTATACAGATGTATGTTATTATAATGTAAATGCTATTGAAACAGTAGTCTACCACACTGCATATAAAAACACTTCACTGCCTGAATGCTGTTTTGGTGTATGAATACATGCACAGAACTGGCCTTACAACACTTCTCTCCTTAAATAAATGGTAGACATAGCTGTGTGCTTTGGTTGTATTTTAATATTCATTAGGGATCTAGTAATTAATTATCGTAGTATAGTACTTAATTATTGTAGAAGAAAGAAAACTACTTTATTTTACACGAGTACTAATTATCCTATTAATCACTTCTCCATTCTTTCATTGCTAGGTATTTTAATTTTGGTTTCCAAGGGTATCACATAGGTTCACAACGTTATAGTCCTGACGTACCTGGAGTAACGCAGGAGAAAATGATAGCGACAATTTCGGATATAAACAGACTATATCATGGCTCTCGTAGATAAAAAAAATCCTAAAGAAAACACACAATTAACATGAACTTCAAAAAGTGAACGCCTTCATTTAATTAGATATGTTTTAAATGACATTTTACTTGTTGTCAGTTTAGTTTAATGTCGAATTCTGTGTGAATCGCGTCACAACATGAAGAACTAAGGTGTTCTAATGCTTTCATGATATTGTAATGTAACGTTTTAATATTTTAATCGATTGAAGCACGCTTACTTCATTTGGTTTGATAAATGGAAAAATCCATTGACGGAGAAATATATAGATATATATATCCGAATATCACTTTTGCTCTTGCATATCAGCAGTATTTTGAAGACAAACCTCCAGTTATCCACAATGATCTTAGCATAACTCAGTAATAAATGCCCTCCCAGTACTCAGCGGTATGTCTCTAGACTTATGCCACAAAAAATCGGGTTTCGATACCCTTCGTGGACAGAGCACAGACAGGCAATTTTGTAGTTTTGTGCTTAACAGTAGTCAAATAAATCAACATTTTGATTTATAAAACTAGGTGGGAAATTATCCAGTAAAGCAATCAGTGAATATGATGCAACAAAAATACCTACAAGCGCTCTCTTAAGTCCAGTGAATTTCAAGGCCTTCTAATAAGAATTACCGCACCCTCACAAACCTATATCTAAGATAAGATGCTAATTTTTCTCTTGAGGATAAGAGCTGCTATTGTACCAATAATCATAAACCAGTGATCTGTTCTCACGGAAGAAAAATGGTCAACTAACTTACCCTATATACAAACCGAATAGCCAGCCCACAAAAACATTTATTTATCTCACTAGAAGTATCATTATCGCTAGTTATACAATGCTGGAATCCATTTTGCTATATTTGGGATCGCTTCTTACAAGTTAGGATAGTTTGGAATTTATTAATAACAGCAAGAAGGAGCATAACAGTCATCATGT
Source organism: Carcinoscorpius rotundicauda (assembly GCA_011833715.1). Lineage (NCBI taxonomy): Eukaryota > Metazoa > Arthropoda > Merostomata > Xiphosura > Limulidae > Carcinoscorpius > Carcinoscorpius rotundicauda. Next base: position 36,755,069 of record CM022395.1, on the reverse strand, counting down.
GAGCACTTATTATATCTTTCTTTTTGACCAACATACGAGTGTATTTTGTTTGTTTGTAAATAGGTACAGAGATATTCAGTGGGTTATTTTTGTTGTAACCACGATTTATATTGAAACCCAGTTTTTAGCATTTAAACAATCAGACGATTGTTCCATGAAATGAAATGCCTACTTGCTTATTTTCGTGTCAAGAAAAATAAAATACGTCTCCTGAAGGAAATCACTGAACTTTCTTTTTATCTGATAAGAGAAAGAACTATTATCAGTAATATTACGAATAATGATTCTCAGTTTGCTCCTGAAGAAAAAGGTCCGAGTGCTTTCGATAGACAAACATAATTAGCAATTCTGTAACATACGAGTTGAAACATTGAACCAAAATATCATCAGTATTGTAATTAGTCCCACTTATTACTTCTCGGGTGTCCCATGCATTGTGCACCAAAATGGGACGATTTCATCCAATTGTATTCCAAAACATAAAATTAATTAATATGATACAATAGACAGTAATGACTGGATTTAGGGTTAAGGTGTTAAAAGAACATTCCTTGGAGGGATACAAAGTTATAGTAAATAAGGAAATCGTTGTTTCTTTAGTGTTCACCGAGTGATTTCGAAACCAGATGTATGCATTTTCATTTGTAAACTTACTGTCAATCTACTGGAAGGTAAGAGAACAGTAATCAAAAACTTTATAGCTCTCCATAAAGTAACTGTATTATTAAAGTTAAAATACTACATGAATAGATGATATAAAATTTGAGATAGAAAACTATGTTAAATATTTTGAAGTAAACAGACAATTAATGAATAGCTTTCTATACTAAACAGTAATTTAAACATTACCATCAGTAAACAGCCTGGTGTTTAATCACCACAGAAAAGACTTCGTAAAATTACTTTATAAAATACTGTGTGTGTGTGTGTGTTTCTAGCAGCAAAGCCACATCGGACTATTTGCTGTGTCCACCGAGGGAAATCAAACCCTTGATTTTAGCAGACTTACTGCTGATCCAGCGGAGGGACTTAAAAATACAAACTTATATTAGGCACATCAAAAAGTTGTATTATCTATTTTTTTCGGACAACTGGAAAAATAGAGAAAACAATTACTGTAAGTTAAACGCTTATTAGTTATTAAAAGATATACAGCGTAAGTTTATAAGTTCTTATGTTCGCGTCTCAAACGTCAGACACGATGACAATTCCATAGGAAAACGTGCATTAGCGCTTTTCTCACTAACGGATCTGTAGTTGATGTATTTCGAAATGGAGGTAGTTATACAACTATTCATAGGTAAAGGATTCGTCATCGATTTTGTATAAGATGTTAAGTATATTTCATATATTATATTTAAATCATGTTAACAAAAATATCAGCGACTGGAAATTGATAGAGTATTCATAAGTTTAAGAGATTTGTTTTCGTTAACAGTCAAGGCACGTAACTGATGTTTCAGTATATGCTAACAGTTACAGGTTTTTGTTTCCCTATATGTTGATGGCTGGCCAGTTTCGTAGTTACGGCGGATTGGTTTCGTAAATGGATTGGTTATTTCACATTATTTTAGTTCTTTGCTATATACTGTTTGTTTATTTGTTGAATATTTTCACAAAGCTACTCGAGAGCTATCTTCACTGCAACTCAACTCTTTGGCTACTCGTTGTAACGTATAATATTTAACAATTATTTACTACTTTTCATACCTTTTAGTTGGGTTTTTACTTTAAATTTATATATTTATCGGATTTATCTTTCGTTCAGGACGTCAACATCGTTTATTTATCTAAAACATCCAAAGTATTTTACCTTCAATTGATTAATTTTTAAAACCATAATTTCTTTAAACTTAAATGGCCAAAAGTTATCTGTCTTTTTGCCATTCCACTCGCAACGCGACCCTTTGTTGCAGGTAACTGATCCAAATACGATCGTTTTATCTTTTTATCTGATACGGAAAAGGCCATTAAGACTTTATTACCAGCCTTGAAAAGCGAATGCGCTTATAATCTCAGACTGACGCAATCATAAAAATTGCCTATGTGGATTGTAAAGAAACGATAATGTAGTTTAAATTGCGTGTATTGCTTAATGTACTTGCTTTCAATGTAAAAGCAGTCAATATCATGGCAATCTTTCGATTTGATTAGTAGTATGTTCTTTGATTTATCTAACTAATTTTTGTCTTGTTTTTAAATTTAATATATTTTTCGTTTTTTACTGAAGGCAGAGCGTATTATTTAATGAGGAAAAATATTTCATTACAATTTAATGAACGAATTCTCTGGAAATCCGAAAAAGTTGTCCCTGCTTGTGTTTTAGTAGTGGGAAGCTCTCATTAGCCATCATAGGCTGCGTTTGATTTGCAGCTTCTTTTGTAACGTGTGCTTAAGGTCAAGAGAGAGACCAGACCTTGCTTCTCGCCCATACTCACAATCGATTGATGACTTTTCACCCAAACTTCTAGAATTTTGGTTTGGTTTGTTTTGAATTTCGCGCAAAGCTATCAGAGGGTTATCTGCGCTAGCGTCCCTAATTTAGCAATGTAAGACTAGAGGAAAGGTAGCTAGTCATCACCACCCACCGCCAACTCTTGGGCTACTCTTTTATCAACGAATAGGGGAATTGGGCATAATATTTTAACACCCCCACGTCTGAAAGGGCGAGCATGTTTGGCGCGACGGGGATTCGAAACCGAGACATTCAGATTATGTGTCGAACGCCTTAACCCACCTGGCCATGCTAGGCCATTTGTTTTACAGAAAATGAACGCTCTTAACAAAGTTCTGAATCGTACTGTTAATGTAGTTTTCAAATGTGCTAATAATTACCAACTTATCACACTCATTTAGTCATCTATAAACTTTTAACAGTATTAGAAACCTCTCCTGAAAACTGTTGCACTTTTGTATAATATCATTGCATCAACAATAACACTGTGTAACAAAATATTTACTTTTACTTATTCCTAAGCAAAAGTATTATTTTCCAATTGCTTGTGCCTAAAGTAAATGGAAAAGACCTATTTTTCACTTTAAACATTGCTTTCGTGACCCAGGTAATGAAATTTTAAAATTTACCCATTTTCCAGAACATTCCAGGTAGATTCAGTGCTGAGTAGCTAATAGAGAATTTTCTTGAACTTACAAGAATTTTCGGGAACCTTTCAGAATTTTCTAGAACTTCCCATAGTAATATATATACAGGGGCTCACCATTCACCACTTCTGTTTAATTCTAGCTGTCTAAGTGAACACATAGACGTATCTGATTTTATCAGAGATGGCATCAAGAAGCTGCAAACATTCTCCAGACGCATCCTTCTATGTATGTGGCCAATTTATCAAGATAAGAGCGAAAAAGTACTCTGTGACAACATATCTGCTAAAATGTATGAAGCCTACAACGTATATTTCGGCATGTCTCTCGAGGGTCAAGACAAACCCTGGGCACCTCATTTTACCTGCGAGCGCTGTTATAAAACTCTAGAAGGTAAGACGGGCAATTTTTGTTTGCTTTAAAAATATGATTTTATATCATACAAATTTTATACCTTTTAAATTTAAATATCTTTCTTTTTTAAATTTCCAATAGTATAGAAAAAATATCACATACAAAATATTTTGCATCAACCTCTTACACATTAGTTGTGGATGAAATAAATTTATTCTTCATAATAACAATTTTATTTTGCTCTTTTGCAGGATGGCATAGAAAGGAAAAGAGAGCACAACAACGGGAAGCACTGGTCACAATGGACCGAGTTCTCTGTGGGGAGGCACGTGTCAAGTGTGAGCCACTAGTGGACCTGCAGAAGGTGTTGTTTCCACCATTGCACACAAAATTGGGTCTTATGAAACAATTTGTCACAGCTTTTGATAAGGAGTTTAGAGCCTTCAAGTATCTTCGAGACTTTCTGAGACAAAGGTCAAATCTGGTGTCTTCATTCGACCACAAATAAAGAAGATCCTGGAGTGCACAGAATTCCCCAAGAAACTCAGTTGGAAGGGAAAAAATGCTTGGGGCAGCTTTGTCGCAGTGGTTCGGGGATTCATGGGCAACCACAAAGCCGAAAATTATGTGAAACTCGTTGAAACTATGGTGAAAAACTAGGGCAAAATGAGCTGCAGGATGTTCCTGAAAGTCCATATCCTTTATGCTCATCTTAATAAATTCAAGGAAAACGCTTCCACCAAGATATACTGGACTTTGAACGCCGCTACCAAGGAGCGTATAACGAACACATGATGGGAGACTTTATTTGGGGGCTGATAAGTGATTTACATTAAGCCGCATATCTCAATAAACTATTCACTTCTAAACATTTTTGTGTAACTTTAGTATAAATGCATGTAAAGTTTGATTCATATGTTGTTTTATTCAGACCTTATGTAAATGAAAATGTGCAAACTTAAGGTTAATTTCTAAATTTCATTATCCAGATCACCAAAGCTAAGTTTGAAGGGAATAATGGCCGTTTTCTGTACTTTTGCAACAAAAGCAGTTAAGAAATTACACATAATATCCAGGAACAAAATTTGTGTTGCATAGTGTAATCAGAACATAATGTAAAAATCAGAAGGAGGGAGCAAGGAATAGAAAGTAACAACAGTTTTAAGAATTTAAATGTTTTGAATATTAACATTTCCTTCTCCTCTGCATTCTGCTAAGCTTCATCTGATGTTATCATAAGTAATTTGTAATTAGGATAACATGAAGACTTGGAATACTATGAACGGGATTTCGAAACTTGTGGTGGACACATCACAGATAGCCCTTTGTGTAGGTTATGTTTAACAATGAACAAAATATTTACTTTGCAGTCACAGTATAACAGTGTAGTAACCATGAAAAAAGAAAATAAATGAAGTAACCCATCTGTGTCAGTGGATCTAAATTTCACGTACTTGCATTATTTTTAATTTAGTTGTTTTTGTTTTTTACTTTACCGTTTTTCACGTATCAGAAAGATGTAATTTTTTAATAGAGAAGATATTTCGTATTTAAGTTCAGTAATTGCAACACGATCTTTCATGTGTTTCCTTAGTACCTTCTGATCCAACCAGTCAACTGAAAATATCTTTCTGATTCAACCAATCAAGTGAAAATACTTGACGGGATACTATGTGTAGTCGTCAAGAGAAAGGAGAGCGTGTAACATTTGATCTGGAAACTCACAAAAGTATCACTGTTGCATGTTTATATTGTACAAAGTAAAAGTGTTGATTTTACATTTATGTTTATGTTTATCGCTTTGCACAATGATAACATGTCAAAGACCGTTTTCAGTTTCGTTGAAAGTTGTAATAATAGAAGAACTATACTTATGTAAATATTTTCTTATTGATGTTGAAAGTGTCTAGATTTACATATTCACACGTACTAAACGTCACACCACACATTTAACCACCGCTGGGGAAGGTCACTGCCCCTCTTTTAGCCTCACCTCCCTCAACTTTTATACGTAGAATAGCTAGCTTCTGAGTATAAGCTCTAAGGTATATGTTTTTAGTTTCATAGACCATATCAATAATAAAGAGAGAATGTGCTACCTATGCTCTGCCTTCCACTCGTATGAAAATATTATTTTTAGCGTTATAAGCCCCAACCTTACCTTTGAGTCAATAGGGACATGTGTTAACATTTAGACAGTACCAATTATTATCAAAGATGAAAAGTGACTGAGATATACGTGTTCAGACTTTCTCAAAGTATAGGGTGTGTGTTTTCTTATGGCAAAGCCACATAGAACTATCTGCTAAGCCCACCGAGGGGAATCGAACCCCTGATTTTAGCGTTTTAAATCCGTAAACTTACCGCTGTACTAGCGGGGGTGCGCAGTATAGGAGTTGGAAGAATGTGTTAAGTTTGGTTTTGATTGTTTTGAATTTCGCGCAAAGCTATAGTATATAAGGACTATCTACGCTAGCCTTCCCTAGTTTAACAAAGACTAGTGGGAGGGTAGCTAGTCATCATCACCCATCACCAACTCTTGGGCTACTCTTTTGCCAACGAATAATGGGATTGACCGTCACATTATAACGCCATCATGGTTGAAATGGCGAGCATATGTGGTGCCTTAACCGCCTGGCCATACCGAACCAATGTGTTAAGTTTTGAACACTGTATCACAAACACTCAGAAATGGTTAAATACTCTAACGAACGTGTTCAGTTTTATACTATATAGAAAACTTGATTTTTTTTTAAATCACTAGATAGAGAATGCTAAAGTATTTCTTCTTAAAAATAAGCAACGCTCTAATTATTAAAAAAGTCTGAGGCCAACTATTTCGAACTTCTGTAGAAGTGGTAATATAAATTTCATGACATAGATATCCTAATAATTTTATAGTTATGATTCTATAATGAAGCTATGATTCAACAGTGATTCAAGTCGTGCTACGTTCTAATGAAGACCTTGTGCTGTGGAATGTGGCATCCAGCCAAAACGTGGCCTTGTATTGAAAATTCTTCAAGTGTAATTACATATTCTTTTCCATGCATAAACAGATTGAGTTAAATACTTTCAGCATATATGTATGTGTATTTATATAATTATATACATACAACCTTGTGGTGCTTTGAATTGTCGTTTGTTATATTTTTATTGTGGTTTTTGCTTGATAGCGCTTTCACAGCTTTAAAGCTGCTCTTCAGTCAGCCTAATTAGAAATATTACACGATATATAAAACACAAATAATCATTAACAATATCAAAGTATGTATATATATATATAACCAAAACACTTCAGTAAAAATGTTCTTAAAAATTACTAATAACTAATGATTATATAATAATATAAAATCCACGAATAATTAAAATTTATAAACAATACAATATGATTTGAAAACATAAAATAATATAACTTAAAATTAGTTTTAATTTATTTTGAGTTTTTGCATCATACGCTTTAGCGCGAAATATACAACTGTCAACTGGACCTCTGAATACTAAATGAAAACCTTTTAAATACTTTGGATTGATTACTACTTTTTTATTTTCTGCACTTTGAACAATTGCCTTTTTAACGTATATAGGATATTTCCTTTGACATGTCAAATGTGGTTACTTCTGAAATCTAAATGAGCTCCGTTTTGAATTTCGCGTAAAGCTATACGAAGGCTGTCTGCGCTAGCCGTCCTTAATGTAGCAGTGTGAGACTAGAAGGAAGGCAATTAATCATAACAACCTTCCTACTCTTTTACCAACGAATAATGGAATTGACCGTCACATTATAACGCCCCCCTTGGCTGAAAGGGCGAACATGTTTGGTGAGACAGTGATTCGAACTCGCGACCCTCAGATTATGAGTCTAATACCTTAACCACCTGACCATGCCAGGCCAATAAGCTCGGAAATTGGTCAGTTTATACAAATTTATCCGTTTGTAAAAAGCCATTTGTCAGATATTTAATTTAACATATTCAAAAATGCATTGTTTTATAAGCCTTTTATATAGTAATTTTCATGCTTGGATTTAGATAGTTTGAAAAGTGACTGAAATTAATCTAATTTAAATTTTCATTTCAAATGATAAAAGAATGACTCAAGTAGGTGTGCCCCTACATTTTCTCTGGTAATATACACAGAAGATTCATTTGTTTCGTAGTCTGCGTACACTTATGTTCGATTGTTAAGAAAATCTATAGAGTACCGCCTTCCTGACAAAAAAGGGGGAGATCTACACCCAATTTACTGCCATTAATCTTGTCTTGTAGTTCCCATATTTTGTTTTTTCTCATCTTATTTCACTCGATCAACCTACATTCTTACTCACTTAGAACATCTTAAAGGTGCAGTAAGATTTATTTTGACCAAGAGGACATATTAGAATTCTTAATAGTTGAATGTGGCTATAGACTTGCCAAGACTATTTGCCTTCGATGGTCTGTCAATTTCTCCCCATTCTTAAAAGTTTCTAAGAAGTCCACAACAAGATGGTTCAACAACTGCGTTCTACCTGAGCTTCTTGACACGTTTTTTTCTCCCAGTGGACGTTTCAAGTTTCAGATTCTCCCTACCGAACCATTTTTTATCCCCAATACACTTATTAATGATACATTCACCAGTCTTCATTTTTGACATCCGCTGTTTGAGCTCTACATCCAATATATAAACATTAGTAAATTTCGCCTTTATTTCGGTCATGTTACATAGCATCTGAAACCATCTACTATTTTTTCCTATGTCGGCACTATTTTGATCATCGTCAAATTTTGTCTGAGTATCAGTATAGTATTCTTTTTTACTTGAAAACTATACTATGCCACCTACAATCTCGACTGTACTTTAATTTTTAAGTGGGTTTCACTAACTGACTAATTATATTTTTATTCTGTGCTTATTAGTTCTCTAACTTTTTTAAAACTAGATTTAATTAGTCATTTCATTTACCTCCACTGCATTAGTCTCAACGAAATTAAAGCATGTGATGTAAAGAGACCTGTGTACCTGGCGATGACCAACAATCCATCTACATAAACAACAAAAAGTTATTACTACATATAGTACAAAACTATATGTTAATGTAAGTGCAAGACGTTTATCGTCTCTGGTTGTTGTAAATTATAGACGACTTAAAATCTTGAACCGATTTTAGCAAAGAAGGTTTTTTTTATCGCACGAAGCAATGCAAGAAACAGAAATGAGATAAAACCTTTTATTTTTCTCTTCCATTTTCAAGATGAGCTGGCAAAATGATGTCTTATAAAATATAAAGCATATATGACAAGTAAAAAGAAAAAAAATGTGCGGTTTACAAGGTTGAACTCTAAAACGAATAAACTTGCAGATAAACATACAGGAATTCATCAGAGGAAAGTCTGGGAATCATATGAAATCTATTCAAAATAATCATTTTACCTTCTTAAAGAATGGTATTAACTGCATTATTGGTATATAGACTTCTTAATATTCTGTATTAGATAACAAAGAAAATAGATATTGAAAAGCAGACGTTCATGGTGCATGAAAAAGTAAGAAATATTGATATTCAATTAGTTAAATTGCAAAGACTGAAGTTTTTGGATATATGATGATGATATAACCATTAACCCAAAGTTACAGAGGTTTCACTCGACATAGAAGCAGGTTCTGGTGTCTTTAGGAGTCTAGACTTGGAAGACTGATTTTTTTTAGATAAGCTGGTACTATATAAAGTAAATTATTGTTGAAAATATTAGTAATTCACACCATTGATTTTATTGGTGAAAGTTAGTAATTTACAAGATAAATTCTGTTAATGAAAGCCAGTTATTAATAATTGATTGATAAAGTTTGTAATTCATCAGGATGATTATGTTGATAAAGTAATTCATTAGGCTAATTGTTATTGATTAAAGCAAATAGTTCATAAGTTTGATATTTCTTGATAAGTCATAAAATTCGTGTGGTTCCTGACCTCAACTTTTAAATTTGAAACTACTAATTTATTAGTGGAAGTAATAATTAATGGTGGACTTGTTGTAAGACGTAAATTATTCTTGATGTGAACTTCTCCCTACAAATACTTTGAGACATAAATTCTATTATAATTTGATAATTCGAGTTAAAATTTATTAAATCATATCTTAAAAAAACTTGTTGTAGAAGATTGTTATTAGTGGACTTTGCTTGAATATAGAAACAATGTTGTTGGAAACTAATCATAAATTATGATTTTTTTTTTCATAGAATTTAGTTATCCTTTAATTATATTTTGTTTGAAATTAGTATTTCCTCACAAAAAATGTTTTATTATAAACTAGTGCCAAACAGCAGGAATCAGATTTGAAAACTTAGTAATTCAAGGCATGGATTTCTTTAATTATAAGATGATTTCTGGTATGTTAGAAACTACTAGTAGAAAATAGTTTTTAAAAACTAAATTTAAACATCCATTTGTTGTTTCATGTCCTCCGCTGGTACAGCTGATATACAACGCTAAAATCAGGGGTTCGATTCCTCTCAATAGATAGCTCGATGTGGCTTTGCCAGAAGAAAACTCACAAACATAATATTATATTGTCGTTTCTGTTTGGTTTTCTAAAAGTTTTAGTTCAAATTAACTTAGTTTAGATTTATTTGGCTTTGAAATTTCACGCAAAGCTACACAAGGGCTATCTGTGCTATCCGTCCCTAATTTAGTACTGTAAGGCTAGAGGTGATGCAGATAGTCATCACCATCCACCACCAACTCTTGGGCTATTCTTTTACCAACGAATAGTCAAATTATAATGCCCTCACAACTGATAGGGCGAGCATGTTTGGTGTGATGGGTATTCGAACCCGCGAGTTCAGATTAAAGGCCTTCAATGTTGTAGAGCTGAGATTTTCATGAATCAATTTTATTTTAAAATAATGGTTGTTTCTATCTAAGTTATGGCTGTAATTTGTTTTAAACTGTGTTTTTTTAAGTAAGAACGTCGTGTTTTGAACACATTTGGTTTATAAAGCGTTTATTAAAAAGTATTTAACTTAGATTTACAACTGACAGAACAAATTTTATTTAAGAATCAATACTTCCACATATTATTTGACATCTCTAATCAGAAAAACTGAATGTTATTTTTACATTTTGCAAAAGAAGTAACATTCATTAATCTCAAACATTAAAAGGTATTTTTAAATATATGTCGCCCTCCAGTGGCACAGCGGTATGTCTGCGGACTCACACCACTAGAAACCAGGTTTCTATACTCATCGTGGGCACTGCACAGATAGCCTACTCGGTAAATATGTTCATGATTCCAAACAAATCAAATATTTGTCCTCAAAAGTGGTATTATTTTTGCTTTTATACCTACCGCTCCATTGTCTATCCACGAAAGTATTAAAGTTGCTTTGATGAATTGGAAGTTGGAACAGCTTAGTAGCAGACGAATTCCTTTCATGGCCGAAAATATTAACAGTGGAGGATTCCCACTGACGAAACAATGCATTCTAATCTATGAAAGTAGACAAGGTAAGAGAAGAATATTTAATTATCAGGCTTAGCTTTAGTTTTATTCCAAGTAGGTAAGTTACCGTGATCGGAAGTTAATATTACTTACTTACTTAACTTTGATATAAGTATAAACTTTGATACAATGAAAATATAACATATTTAGTCATGTGTATAAATTCCTCCTTTGTGACACGCAGAATTTAGAGCCTTTGTGCGCTTACGTGAACCAAGTCTGAGATTTATAACGTGTTTGCGTGCACGATGTGATTTAAGATTTCCTTCCACACAGTACATTCTACGCCTCAAGTCATCACTTTCTCATTAGTTTAACGATATTTGTTAATTGTTTTTCCAATGTTTTTTTAAGTTAGTACACGATTACATTCTCAGCCAGGAAACATAAACTGTGGAAACATTATTATGTATCAAATCTACGAATGTAACTTTATGAGACGTCACTGCTCTTTGTCACGGAAAACTACTGGTGACCGAAGTAACTCACACGCATTTACTAGATAAATACAAACTTTTACATCTTATAAAATGACTAAGGCTTTCCTAAATGTAATCCTCGTAACTAACATTTAAGTTTCACATAAAACGAGAAACACGAGGTTAAAAAATAGCAATGTTACAATATATGTACGTTTAAAAAAAAAAAGCTCTGACCACTTACAACACAATTAAACGAAGATGTAAGGTCACTGACTGGCCACCTGTAAAACGTTTTTTCGTTACAAATGCTATTTGTGTTGAAATGTCGATGACATATTTTTTCATTAAAAATAACATTTTATCCCAATCTTACAGTTTTATACAAAAATAAAATCTGATTTGTCAAGTTAAATATGTGGATTTCAACACAGGTAGTGTTCAGCTACATAGCAATTATTTTTCTATGTTCTACTTTGGTTTCAACATAGGCAGTTTTTTGTTCCAAAGCAGTTATTTTTCTTTACCACTTTCTAGTTTTACTCAGTTATATTAATGATGTTTTACTTAATTCCTTCGTACCTTAAGAAGCAAAACATTTCCGAGGAAACTTATTAATAATTCTTACTTACGTATATAAAAATGTCTTGAGTGAAGGTAGGCTTATAAAGTAAATCAACTCTTTGTTTAATCGAACAATAATTAAAAGTGTATTCGCCATCATATTGCGGTTAGAGCCGTGGTTCTCCTGATCTGCAACCCAACACGCTAACACCAGGCCACACCCGTCCCTGGGGAAATATAAAATACAACGCAAAGACAAAGGATGTTTCAAACCTGAAGCCCCGTATTATGTTCTATTAAAATAATTTTTGATAACATTTTTAACCGTATACTCTCAACTGCAGTAACCTAAACCATTATTTCACAAGTCATTGTGTGTATCTGCTTATAACTGGGGAAACGTTGGATCGATTGTCACTACTCTTACAACCACCCGAGAGAAGAATAGGGAGTCACCGTTTTGATCGGACCAGCCTCTCCCTAAACGTTTTTTTAACATCTTTTGTTGTCAGGGAAAAGCGTTAATAAGCAGTCGACATCATATTGAAACATGCAAGAAACACGTTTACAAAAATGTTTTACTCTCCATTTTGCTGTCGGAGGGAAAATATTTGCAATCCTGGAGTTTTTTATATCAAATAAAAAATGAAATATTCGTGCAAACACAAATTTCACCATTCATCCGAAGAGTGTGTTTTCTTATAACAAAGCCACATCGGGCTATCTGCTGAGTTCACGGAGGGGAATCGAATCCCTGATTGTATGGTTATAAATCCGTAGATTTACCGCTGTACTAGCGGTGGACTTTACGCAAAGAAAGAAAGGTATGTTAAAAAGTTATTGGTAATTTATTTTGCTTGTAAGTTCAGATAATAATAATTTGAGTTCTACCTGTTCTACAAAACGTTTTTATTAAATAACAATCGGTTTGTCTAAGTACTACAAAATAATTTTGAGAAAATATGGCCATACATACACTGAAGAATTGAATGACAAAGTGAAGATTGAAAATATATGTTACTTTTGTTTCACCTTATAAATATCTTTAATATATGTTACTTTTGTTTGAGCTTATAAAAATTTGGACATCGGTACCCGTGGCGAGCAAAACGTAGATGTTCCATTGTGTAGCTTTACGGTTAGCAACAACCGAACAACCATCCATTTTATATATTAACATTAAGAGAAATAGGGATGGACCATGTCCCTCATTAGTTAAAACAATCAAAAAATCCCTTTAGAGTACTGATTATCAATAGTCAAAATAATATTTTTACCTAAATATTTAAAACGAATAGAACGTTTTTATATTTAAGAAGACATTCGTGAGCTCTGCTTTTCCTACTATCTTAAAAATTAAATGCAGAAAAAATTTATATGTTGGTTCATTGTTAACTTCAAAATTACACAATGGGCTATCTATGCTCTTCCTAATTTTTAGCGCTATAATCCCTAAGACTTACCGATCGCTTAGCTACAGGAGAGAGCTTGAGAAAGAAGAAAATAGTGTGATATGAATTGATATGTGAAACTGTAATTAGGTTATAATATGTACGTGCGTTATGACGTTTAATTCATGGTTCCTACGAACACAAAGAGCTTACTTTTGAATAGCAGCATCAAAGCAACTAATATTGTTCAATCACTTAACACAGTGAAAGGATTCAGAGCAGTTGCGATTACTGAAAAGTCCGTCAATGTTGTGAGCGTGTCATAATAAAATTCGTCAGTTTGCGATCACATGAGTATACTCTTGTACATTATTAAAATTTATACTGATGATTATCCCATCCACTAATGTTAGCGCTCGGAACAAACACTAATCCAAGAATATTTAATTACTCTCTTGAACGTCAAGAGGGCTGAGTTTATCTGTCTTCAGATGTGATGGAGCACTTCCTATTATTCGAGCACTTAAAAAATAACCTCAGATTGCTGTGAATGGCTAACTCTTACCTCTCTAGTTCGTAAACATAGGAAGTAATAATATATTAGTGGGGCTACAATCACGAATGTGTAGTGTAACGGGGAGGAGGTTTGTTTGGTAAATTAATAAACCAAAGTAAAGGTATGCATAAACAGCTCAAATCTTACATGAGATGATCTAACAGGCTCCCATGTTTCATCTCTAGTCTATTAGTTCAAAATTAGAACGGCTATGCGAAGATAAAATTTTTTGTAGCGTTGAGCAAGTATTCTGAAACAAAGAAAAACTGAAATGTAAGACATGTTTCAATGATCCGTTTTTTCTTCTACTCATCCTCATGTTATAATTAGTTAGAACAGATAAATAACTACACAAAATTATATTTTTGCATAGTTATTATCCAAATGTACATACTGGCTCCCATCTTTTTCTTCCTTTGGTAGGGGCAAAGGATATTTTACGTACAACGACTTGATATGAACGAGTACAGGCAAATAGTTATCACAACTCACCGCCATTTAATGGATCACTTTTTTACTAACAAGCGGTGGCATTGACTGTCGCATGATAATGACTCTATGGCTGAAAGAACAAGCATGTTTGGTTGGACGGGGTTTCGAATCCGTGCCGTTCAGATTGCAAGACAAATGCCCTAACCACCTGGACAAGCCGGGCACACGTAAAAAAAATATGAAATCTGGAGAAACACTCAGAAATCAAGATTTGTTTTCTGATTTTGCAACTTACATATCTGTACTTTATAAGCACTCTGGTGGTCTTCTATGGTACTTTTAATTGTATCATTATTACTGAACCTTTGATACGTGTTTATTTTGTATGCAAAACGTAAATACAAAGAAATAACTTGGAACTACACATGCGACTGGAATGCCTTACTTAGCTGCAAAATATCATTTTGACTGAAAATAATTAACTTCCCTGTAACAATATTATCTATACGTTCTCTCAATTATGAATTAATTATCATGAAAAAAGAAAAATGAACGCTTACCAGTGAAGCAATACATGCCTCCTTGAAATCATAAATTGTTCAGTAGCCTTGAGATCTTTATAGCTAAAACCAAGGTCATGTGTTTCATTTCGCTCTTTTTTATTTTTCCTGCTTTGAAAATCCTTGAGAATTCGAAAATAAATTCAATACAAGATAGAATGGATCAAAAAGAACCTCACTCAGAACACAACTTTCTACTATATAACATTTTAGACGGAATGCTAAGTTTCAGTTTTTCTTTATAAGTAAAGTTGTTGTGAACATATACAACGATATAATGACAGAACACAACGCAATAAATACTGTATTTGAATTTAAGCACAAATATAACTATCGGTGCTTGTTTGAGCTATTTATTTTACCTTAAGGAGTTTTTATTATACATAACATCTTATGTTTTATGTGTAAGTAGATAAAATATATTCATTGTATATTGCATTATTAATGTGACTAATAGTTTCGAGCTTCAACCTTGAGTTTCACTGCAACAAATAATCGCTAAATGACTGGGCGTTAGGGCTAACAATCTGCAAATTTCATTTAATTTCAGTTTAATAAAGATTCTTAGAATACACGATACCCCAAAATAAGTACAAAATAGCTAGAAAATCATTTATTCTTACCTTAGAAAATAATTTTTGCAGTTTGTGTATCACACAATGATTTGATATGATTTTCAAATAACGTCAGAGAATTACGAATCTAACTCTCTTCATTAAACCATAAACGTACATTTAAGAAAAAAAAGATTTCTTTTTTCTTGGCTTTGTTTTAGAAGCAGAGCAAAGAAGAAATATCATAATAAAAATAGTTTATTTTCACTCAGATATGCACGCTATTAGTCCTCAATTAAAGAATGTCTGATATATTATTAGTGACTAAGGTAGCTTTGTTGCCAGTTCACATTGTTAAATATTTTGGCACGTAGTGCATTTTCTGGACAAACTAATCTAAGCTTTTCTTGCTTCGCAAGTGACTTTAATGGTATTTCAAGTATGTGAATATGTTCACACTTCAAGACTGTTAGGATTTTTACTAGTTCAGCCTAAAATAACAAATTCCACAAATAGCAAAGAGAGATTGAAGAGAAGAGCAGGGGGGTTGATTATTCAGAGTCATCTGCCTCTTAGTGGCAGGCTACCTGCCAAGGAATGGACTAAATGAACTAGCATTTTAGAACGACACGTAATTCTAAAATTAACATTTTACTAATATTTATGGTAATGTTTTAATGCAGTCAAACTAGTTTTCTTCGCGAGTGTGCCAACATATGATAAAAAATATCAAAGCATTTTGCGAATTTGAATTTCACTGGAATTAAAAGTATTTTCGAGTTTTTTACACACAGGTAATTCACTTTCCGTGATTCACAACGAACTGTCAAGTAATAAAAATCGTATACTTAGGAGTAATTCTTGGAGTATTTTGTGTCAAGATATTTTTATCTTCGTTGTCACGTTTTGTAACACAACGAAACAACGTACATTCTGAAGAATAAACAAATTAACTAATGAATTGTTGAGAACATTCTAACTGTTATAGTAGAAAAAAAACTGTCTTTTAAAGGTTTTTATGTTGAATTAAATATAGTGACAAAATAAAAAAAACTAAAAACGAAAGTAATACAAGTTGAGCTTATTAAAGCTGTCTACATCTCATTTGCCAATGGCTACGAACAAAACTGTTTGAGCTCATACTGGATCATTTATTAACCATTCATTGTTATCATTTAGTAAGTTACATTCAATTATGTGTGGGTATTAGTTTTAAAAGAAACGTTTGATCTGAAGTTCATCTGGGGAACAAATATTGTAAATTGTGCTTGTAAAAAATAATAATAAAAACAGTTATATTATGCTGCTACTTGCTTAGTTAAATACCTTTGATAGTTAAATATGAGCCTTTATTTTGAAAAAAGAAGAGATATGAGAAACTGCAAAATCTCGACCATTATGTTCAGAAAATAAAAGTGTAAAGTATTTTCTTTGTTCTATTACATACAGCAGGGTATTATTAAAGAAAGCATGTTTCTCATTAAATTATATAATGAAAAAATACTTCGTAGAGTTAGTTATTAAACACTCAAATTAGAGGGATATAAATTAGGTAATTCTAGCTTACAAATAAGTCACGCCTTCTGGGCTTAAAACAGTGAATTTGGTTGAAATTCTATAAAATTATTTTCACAAGCTCTTCAAATTCCCCTGTAAAACAGACTTTTTTCTTAAGCTCTTCTATTCTGCAGACAAACTTCTTTCAGGGCCATTATCTTATATAAGTATCCCTTTGACTATATATTTGCAAGCCCTTTCAGAGTCAATTCTTTTTAACTGGAATTAATTATACTTACACTACGAATAGAATTTTTGTTAAGCAACTCCGATGGTATGTTCTATTTCATTATAGGGAGCCTGTCTTTCAGAAAGGTTCTTACGCTGCCTAGCCCTGATTGGTGGAATAGTTCTGGCAGAATAGCCAGAACGCAGTGTCAGTAACAAGGTGTTAAAAATAGCAAGCAAACCATGAATGTTGTAAAGTTGAGCGACCCTAAATCTCAACCTAATAAGAGTACTTGGCTTTTTGGCATTTTTGTTCGTTTTAGCTATATCTCTTCTGATGGTAATTTAGCTGACTCATAGATAATTCGTAATTTTGATTGGCATAATTAAATTCAAAGGGTAGAATTCCTCTTACATTAGATACTTTATAATAAGAAAAACAAATACGTTTTACTTACAAACTTTCTATTTTACCTCGATAACATAAGATCCAGAAGAAAACATTAATGTGTTTAGTTCTCTTTCATTTGTTTAATACCACTCCAAATGAGGAGTAGTGCTGTTTATAATACGTTTAGGATTCCACTGCTAGAAAGATCTTATGCAAACGTAAGTAAATAACTCGTCAAACAGCTTCTTAGTATTCGTTTATAATCCAGTTCTCAGCATATAAACTGCTTCTTAATATTCGTTTTTAATCCAGTTCGCAGCATGTAAACAACTTCCTAGTACTCCAATTATTAATCCAACTTTAAGCACGTATCTATTGTGAGCCTACTTCAAAATGAACTAAAGTTTTTCTATAGCTGTACATTTACTACTGTATTATTTGTTCGTCAAATATTAATTATCAATGGTTTAATAATCCTTCATATTTTTCCTGTTTTGTAATAAACTTGTATTATCACAACAAATCAGGCATTCAATTTATTTCATATTAAATCTTCTACAATCGATTGAGTTCTTGCCTGATCTTACTTTTTTATATACCAAACTAATTTACTTACTTAATAGGAATATATTTAAGCTCGCAATTCTCTAAAAATTGTTGAAATTTCCTTGCTAGTTCAACAACAATTTTATTTGTTTAAGATGTAAAAAATTATCAGTAGAAAACAGTTCAAACTAAATTGAAACGATTAGGACTTCAATATATTTTAACTTTTAACTGCCAACATATGTTAGTACCTCAAGAGTGTTATCTACAAATAGAAAGATATTCAGTTATGACCGGGAAAGAACAGTCTCTCACAAGTGATGTGTTTATAACCAAGCCTCTGCAAAGCCACTAGTAGGCCGTTTGTTTATTTGTAATTAAGCACAAAGCTACAAAAAACTATTTGTGCTACGCTCACCACGGATATTGAAAATCGGGTTCTAGTGGTACAAGTCCGCAGACATACCGCTGTGTCACTGGGAGGTTATACTTATTACCAAATATTTTTAAAACCTATCACAAGAAAATGAATAATTTTCGATTTCATTGCGCTCCATGCCAAGAGTTATTTTTCATGATTTTTTTTATTTTTTTTGCCTATTCGCTGCTCATTGACTGATTAAAATACAGAGAGCGTCTAACCGTTTGTTAAGGTAAGTTTAACATTAGCCAATTTATATTGTTTTGTTACAAATGTCCCTATTATTACTTAATGTGACGAAATTGTGCTCCTGCGATTTCAAGGGGCTCTAAGATGCCTGACGAACTTAAGATTTGTAGACAATGCCCAATTGCTTTTCATGTGGGGATGTGGTTATCTTTTCTGATTAAGTAAGCGACCTCCTGCAACCAGTCATTAGACTAATAACTTCGTGACCCAACAAGCAAATAAAACCTACTAATGACCACAAGTGCACCAAACTAAGTCTTTTTTGTGGAAATAAATTGGCTATCTTATTCACTCAAAAATAAATGGAGTATTTTTACAAGGACAAAATAAACAAAGAGTGTTGTGTTTGTTCTCCTCTCTCAAGAAAACGTGTTGTTAATTTTCTTCTTACTAGTCACAAGAGAAATTCAGTAGTTTAATTGTAAGGGAAATAAAAAAGACACAAGAGGAATACTACCCAGTTCACATTCAGTTAGTTCTTACACGCGTCTATGTTCCTGTTGGATGTTACTTTATTATTTTGTAAATATTCTACTTTTATAAGAATAAAGAGTTGGTTTGTTTTGTACTGTAAAACTACCAAAATTCATAAATTACTAGATATTCGATACTGTTTTGTATTTATTAATATTAAATATACCACTTAAGAGTAATTTTATGGAGAGTCAAGAACGATATATTATATCAACTTCGAATAAAGAAACTAACAAAATCACGGTGGAATGAAATGTGGCAGAACTACATTTTTTGCAAAATTTGGCTTTACCGAAAATTAATCTATTTTTAGGAAGAGTCTCTTTGTCGCTCGAAATATGCGTAAATCATATAATGAAAATAGGATTAGATATGGAATTTAGAAATTCCAAGGTGAGATATCCGTTATAGTTAATGGCATCGGAAAACAAAGGAATATGGATTGACTTACGACAACGGACAATCCATAGAGAAACCTGCAACAAGTTGTACCTCAGCACAGCTGTAGTAAACAAAAGTGGTGTATCACAAAAAGTGACCAAAGATACACAGGTCATTGACGTACAAACGTGTGATTTGTTTTCACGATATATTCATTCAATTATTGTACGCCTCAAAAACTTGGCGAATAAAATGAGTATTCATGGTATTTATTACGTAGACATACCGCTCAGTTCAACATACACAGGGCCTTCTAATTTATTTGTGATTGGACTGTTGAAAGGAGCTCTGAAAACATTGTTCTCGCAGACTAAATACATTATGGAAGGTAAGCAATGAGTAGTGGTGCGCTTTTGAAATGACATCCTTATGACAAAGGCTTTTGCAATGGAAACTCTATCAGATGAAGAGCTCTGTCAGGTGAAGTATGACTAGATGTGGCAATATAAACTGTAACAACATGAACATTTGCCCTACCACCAGCAGTAGCACACTGCTTGGATGGCTTTAGAGAGTGATTAACTATTACACTAAGATTTCTCTCTTTCATAACACACTTAAGATTATTCTCATTTAGCCTATAATTCAACTTATGATAACCGACATGCATTAAAACCCATCTGTCATTCATTTTCCCAACTTACTAAATAATCTGAATCATTTTGTAAATCAGCAGCATCCTCTCTACAGTTAGTAAAGCCAAGACCTTAATATCATGTGCAAATTTAAGCAATTTATTAATTATTCTTTCATCTACATCATTGATGTCAATTAAAAAGAGCAAGGTCCTAAGCGGTAGCTCTGTGGTATTCCAGTTGTGACATTAATCAACTTTGACTGAACTCAATTTGTAACAATTCCCTTCTTTCTTCCAACCAACAACTCTTTCATTCAGCTTGCTAACTTGTCCTCCACATCTATAAAGATAATTTTTACAAGCCTTTTTTGTGGCACCTATTCAAATGCTTTTTCAAAATCCAGATATACCAATTATAGTACTTATCCACATAAGCAATAACGTTTGTAAAGAATGTCAAAATATTTGTAAGGTCAGATTTTCTCTTAGTAAAATCATGTCGACTATACAGTAAAATTCTAAACTTTATTAAATTACTTTGCAAAGCATCTTTTAACAAACATTCCAAAGCTTTACCCATAAATAATGTAAAACTAATGGATCTATAATTACTGGGATAATTTTATTGCCTCTCTTGAAAAGAGGAGTTACATTAACCAACTTCCAATCTTCTGGTATCTGCTCACTATTCAAGTACTGACAAAATATAGTAATAAGTGGCTCACATATTCAATCTTTAACCTCCTCCAAATTTCTTGGAAAAAATATTATCTGGTACAGGAAATTTATCTTTCTTTAAACTTCACAGTTTTATTTCAGCTAGCTCAGAATTTATGCAGAATACTACTTAAATAATCATTTGTAAAACCTGTAGGAAAAGCAAAATTTAATAACCCAGCCATCTCCTAATCGTCAGATACTAGCTTTCCTTTATCATCCTTAAAGGGTCTTACCCTCATTTTAACACTTTGTTTACTCTTAATGTATTTTTAAAAAAATCTTTACTGTTAAATTTTTACCTTTTCAGCCCACCTTTTCTCATACATCCTTATTGAAGTCCTAATTTCCATAAACAAATGTCATATTTCAATGTACGTCAATGAATCTGAACATTTCATAAGGGAGGTTCTTCTGTAGCTCTTCGTTTAAGATAATTTTATAAACATATAGGAAAAACTTACATACGATTATCAAATACATTTAATAGCAAACACAATGGTTTTGTTTTTAAGCACACATCTGTAGTTAAATAGTTGTTTATATGTGTATTTTTTTTGTATTAAAGAGACTTTTCTTTGAAATGTAAAATGGTGAACAAGAGTCCACTGAAGTAAATATGTCGGTCATGGGCGCAAGCATGTTATTTCAGGGAGAGACAAAGTTTTCCGGAGGGGGAAAGTGTGAATTTGTAAATTGAATAAAACAAGTCATACATGTATGTTGAATGAATAAAGATTTTACTATTTTACTTGATAGCATCCACAACGTTTGATTCATCCAATAAGAGATTTTCTCACTGTAAGAAGATTCGAGTACTTCTCAATTATCTGTTTTCCTCTTTCATATGGGCTTTTAATACCATCTATTTTAGAGCTCCTATTTTATTCGTTTAAGAAACAGTAGAAAATATGTCAACATGTTCCCATTTTAAAAGGAGGTGAAATCTTTCTAGAATATTAAATGCTAATATCCAAGAGATTTATTTTTGTGAAAGAAGCTTGACTCTATATGAATACTGCTTAATTATGGTCAGAATGGAAATGTTAAAAGTAGATAGCAACTGTAAACTTTACTTATTTTATTATGTAATTTTATTTTCAACCTCTATCAAGATATCTTCCTCTGTAAGGTTTCAAAAATATTCCTGCTTTTTATGGTCGTTACAGGATTTTAATTCATTGAAGTTTGTCAAAAGAAAATATTCAATTATTTCCAAATTCGTAGTATTTTACATTTACTCACCCAAGTTGAGATCCATTAAAATGTTGTATGATGCTTCTCTTAATAAGAGTGAGTTAGTTAGTACAAGTCTTTTCTTTAATCGTGCATATCTTCAAACTTTCATAAGATAACACTTCTTTTTAACGATCTTTCTAGAGATGAGTCACTATATGGCCTTTCTTGTCTCGTGTGTATTTGAGAAGTTTCATAACTTAACACGTTCATTAAGGATGACTCATAACACAACCTCTCTTTCCTCATGCATACCAAAGAAATGCATAACATTCCTTTTAACGTGTTGAATTGAGAAAATCAGTACGCTATAACATCTAAGGACTGGGTATTTTTTGTGCAAATAATTTATTTTTTTGTTACTGAAAAAATAATATAATGATAAACCATGTTGTAAATTAATAGAAGGGTTATTATTAACCAAAAAGTTAAGTAGAAGTCTTTACTGGTCATCAGTTTAATTTATTTTTTCAACTCCGATTTCAGACACATTAAACATTTTGTCTTATACAGATATACCTGTATGTTGGCATTTTCGAGAAGCGGTCATTGCTTCCGGCCTTTATATGCAAATGAAATTAATGGTCAAGAAGATGAAAATCTGAAATACTCGCTAGACAACAGTAGATAGTGTTTTTAGTTAAACAGTTAATATTAAATTACTATCAGAGTAAGCCACCTAATCAGAGAGAATTTTAAAATCAACCTGGTAGTGTGTATAACTAATTGAGTGTGCTTTTTGTGTTTACCAAAAATAGAATGCATTGTTTCTTCATTTGGGTGCCGTCGCTGTTAACGAACTTTTCGGGCATAAACCTAATACTGTATCACAATATTCGGCCACTTTAGGATGGTTTGGTTAGTCATAAATACATATATTAAGCTAACTATGCAAAATGGCTTCTGTACTAAAAGTATAATAATAACATCATAAATATCAAACATTCCAACAACAGGTCTAATAAGAAAAGTAATAATAAAAAACAATAGTGCATATCTTAT
This sequence comes from Carcinoscorpius rotundicauda, assembly GCA_011833715.1. Taxonomy (NCBI): domain Eukaryota; kingdom Metazoa; phylum Arthropoda; class Merostomata; order Xiphosura; family Limulidae; genus Carcinoscorpius; species Carcinoscorpius rotundicauda. Next base: position 36,731,871 of record CM022395.1, on the reverse strand, counting down.
GCAATGCTTACTACTAGCTAGCTTCACATATTATTCGAGATTTGATGTTCGTTTATATACAGGGATCAAATGGAAGTTTACTGTAGTAGGTGAATCACACTTGTTTGAAAACTTTGGCACGTAAAACCCAGCTTTAAAAGAAAGAAATATATATATAGCTGGTGGTACAAAATCATGTTACGACTTATGCATTTTAGACAATATTGATAAATTGTAATGAATGTATGTTAACCTCATTGAATTTAACACATGCTCCATTGACCAAACATTTAAATACCGGATTTTTAAACGTTCAAAATTAGAAGAAACTGGAAAATGTCTTGGCAAACCTTTCCTTGAATATAGTTGTATAGCTACATTGTTGATCATTTTCTTTCGTGTGTATAATAAATACTCCCCCTTCACCTATAGATGATCGGTAATATTTCCGATTTACTACGCTAAAATTCACAGTTCGATTTCCTTTGATGGACAGACTGCAGTTAGCCTTTTGTGTAGCTTTATACTAGGACAACCATAAACTTTAAACTTTGTTTTAATTTTTATTTAGCAGTTTGTGGATCTCAATTTCTTTTATGAACAGAGGATTAATTAACCGTAATCCATTTCTCCAGCTGTCAGAATGCATACTGATATCAGACAGAGTTCATGTCTAGGTACACGATAAAAATGTTTCTGTTTGCTTTCTTTTTTATTTTGAAAAGATGTAAAATCTTATGAAAAAGTAAGTATCATTAGCCTCAAATACTGCTTTGTTTCACAGCTTTTCCGTTGAAAAGTTCTTTAAACAGTATAAAACGTTGACTACCAGAAAACTTGTCAGTTACATATCTCATTCGCGTGTTCTTTCCAAATACAAAATGTACACATGGCTACAAATTCTTCTAATATAGTGTTCGTTTTATTAGGAAATTTCACGTTATTGAATTGTCTCCAATTGAAAACATTTTTATTTTGTACAAATTTACGATTTAAAAAGTTGTTGACACTTTACTTTTGTTTTTTGAATTTCTCGCAAAGCTACTCGAAAGTTATTTGCATAAACAATCTCTAATCTTGAAGTGATAAATCGCAGGGAAGCCAGCTAGTAAATATCTCTCACAGCCAGACTTTGTCACTGATAAAATGGATTTGACTGTCACTCTTATAACAAATTTTCAAACCCATAATGAGAAGGTCTGGCATGGGCAGGTGGTTAAGCCGCTCGACTCGTAATCTGAGGGTCGCGGATTAGAATCCCCGTTGCACCAAACATGATCACCCTTTCAGCCATGTGGTGTTATAATGTGATGGCCAATCCTACCATTCGTTGGTAAAAGAATAACATAATGAGAAGCGCAATTTTTACATTTTCGGTAACGAGGTGTAATCCACATAGCCTTATATCCAACAGCTCAGCACACTAACCAGTGTCGTTAACACTTACTTGGCTGTTGTTTTTCTAGTGATGGGACGCAAACCATGAAATTTCAGGTCCACATTTTGATACATACTGACCAATAACAATTTTACAAAAAAAACTACTCTGTCTGTATAATGTTTTACCGTAACAGTATATATACATACATATACATAACGCCCAATACATAACATTTTTGTTAATTTCAGTCTTTAAAACATTTATAACAAATTCCAGTGAACATATTTACTGTTAACACTCTTCCAAAAACCACCTTAGAAGTCAATGATTGGTAAATAAACAAATGTTAGATTTATCCGAAGTTATTACTATTATCATTCTGATACGCCTAATCCGGTTACAAACTGTTCGAGGAAACTAATAAAATTGATTTTATGGCTGAAAGTAACGAATCAAGAAACTTTTCATTTTCTCTACTGATTAATTACTCAGTCCACACATTGTATACTTCAGGTAGTTTTTTTTTCCTTTGTTAGCAAATATTGACCTTTCAAGATGTAACATAAGCGTTCAAAAATAAGATATTTCCAAGTCTTGAGCTATGGACAAGCGCCTCATAATTCATGTGGTGTGTTCACGTCGAGTCTGACGTGCTCGGCGCCAGGAAGTCGTGTTCTTGGCGACCAAAAATGGGGATGAAGTGTCATAGAAGCAAAAATGCTCTAGGTTACGGGCAGACTCGAGCCCTGTAGCAAGAATGCTAATCAAGTGTACCTGCCAAAACCCTTCCAGCACAAGCTGTGAGTAGAGCCTGTTCAACTCATGAATTTGACGTGAAACAATCAGCAAAAGGTAATAAGCCAAGGACAGGTACTTATTCATCATTGAACAGCCTTCAAAGGTCAAAATTCTTGATTCCCTGCTGACAAAGAAAGAAATATCCAGAAAACGAACTCTTAGAACAAAGATGTTGACCTCGACTTACACGGCCCATCCATTTCACAAATTATCCTTAATAGTCTACACTCTTAACAGAGAACCTGAGCTCAACGAGATACCCATGTTAATTGTCTTGAACTGGATAACTAATTAGAAACAAATATTTTGACAGTCAAAGTTCTGCTCAAGTTAAGCTACCTAAAATGCCATTTTACTTTTGGAGTAAATGAACAATAAATGAAAAATATTTTAAAGCATACTAAATAATATGTATGTTATATTTCCATATTAATACATTGCTCAAAGACATACCTAAGATAAAAATGTCTCATTGATGACTTATGAAATATTGGAATATATATTTTATAATACACTACAGTCTATTTTGTAACACGTATTATATGTATTTAGGCCGCGTTCTTTGTTTTACGCCCACAAAGAAAAGAAAAAACAAACCCGGGCTTGACATATTTATTTGCCAATACTATAAGTGTAATTGTCCGTTTGGCCGCCAGGTTTGATTTAATTCTTTTAAATCACGGTAGGGGCGCGGCATGGCCAAGCGTGTTAAGGCGTTCGACTCGTAATCCGAGGGTTGCAAATTCGAATCCCAGTCGCACCAAACATGCTCGCCCTTTCAGCCGTGAGGGCGTTATAATGTGACGGTCAATCCTACTATTCTTTGGTAAAAGAGTAGCCCAAGAATTGGCAGTGGAAGGTGATGACTAGCTGCCTTCCTTACGCAGATAGTCCAAAGGTTATTTTGCGCGAAATTCAAAATCAACATATTTATCTCGATAAAATGACTCCCTCCCTCTTAAATCACACGCTCAATCTTTTTTTTTTTTTGGCTGCACTCTTTTTCACACCTAAGGTTGTTCTTGTTGTTCTTTTTTAAATTAAATAATGATATGGAGCAGTAATATTTCAATTGGGTGATTTTGTTGTTAAGATGTAAGACCCTTTACCAGCATTCAGATTAGACTGGACTTTATTAATCTCTGTTTGGTAATAACACAAATCAAGTACTGTTACTTAGTCGTTATAAAGAAGCTGAAAACATTTATTTTATAGCTTAGATAACTGAAAACATTACACAATTCAGCTGTAAAAATCGAGAATACATCATCTAGTTCATGTTAGGAACTAATACCACCCAACGGAAAGTCACATCACTTGGAAATGGAACTGTTGGTACCAACATTATAATATCAGTCAATAGCACTTGATCAATAGCAATGATCATGTATTAATACAAAGAAAAAACGTCCACTGTCAAAAAAAAAGAAGGAAAGCTACTCAAATTAAGATAATTCAATATTAAAAAATTAAAATACACAAGGAAACACCAGTAAGTTGAATATCATAATTAGCAATATGATAGTATTAGGTAGTAAAAACCCCAAAACTTTAATAAATTAGAATTAACGAAACAATGCTAGTCAACTATACGTGCCAAAGCTACTGAATTGCTCTAATAAAAATTTAACAAATGTCTTATTATAATCAAGCTTACTACAGTAAGTTGTTCCAACTGAATATAAAATTACAAAAATAACCGTTTTTTGATATCATAATTTTAAAATGTTATGTTAGTATAACCTTTTAACCTTCTGTTTTCTCCCTTGTACAGGTAAACAACAATAGAAATCAGTTGAATTTCCCCACTTGTAAGCACAATCACCCTTTGTGTGGTATATTTTGTTATCAACATGTGGTACCAGGAGCTGAAATAGCTCTAAAATGTTGTATTTAGCAGATCCTAATACATATATGTACTCGCGCACGCGCACACAAGATTAGTAAACATTCTTAATTTAAAATGATCACTAAAATTGATAAGTATTGTAGATATAGATAATTATAGCTTAAGAAAATAACGTAGACACCATTTACAGCCTTGACTGTTTACTTTTTTAAAGCATTCAGTTGAAATATAATCTTGGATTTTTATTTTACTTGTTTCTGTAATTTTTATAATCCATATTCTCTTTTTAAATTAATATTTTGTAATAATCTTATTTCTTAAATGTTTTCTATATAAATTTATGAAGAATAAATGTTAAGCTACATACAACATATGCAATCAGCTAAATACTACATGTTTTTTTCAAAAGTTTACTGCTCCAATGACTTTTTCTTACCCAACCATCGCACTGGATGTATTTAAAATAAATTCAAATGTACAATAAAGAATAAACACGTGTACTAGTATGCAATTACGACAAACAAAATGTAAAACTGTTCTCAAAAGACCCTCTTGAAGACAAAGATTGTATAATCATATATCTAATGACTGTCTTCTATTAATGTCATAGTGGAATGTGACAAAAGATGAGCAGCAACAAAGTAATATCATCAGAATGTAATAAATGATAGCACAGATTAACGCAATCCAAACAAACTCAGAAACATGCTTACCTTGTTAGGTCTACATGACACATGTTTTTCAACAGCCTACTATGCTCAAGTGCTTACTAGAATAAGGCAAGTTCTGGCATGGCCAGGTAATTAGGGCGATAGACTAGTAATTCGAGGGTCGCAGGTACGAATCGCCATTACACCAAACACGCTCGCCTTTTCAGTTGTATGGGCGTTATAATGTGTGATCAATCCCACTATTCGTTGGTAAAAAATAGCTCAAGAGTTGTCAGTGGGTGGTGATTACTAACAGCCTTCCCTCTTGTCTTACACCGCTAAATTAGGTACGGCTAGCAAATAGCACCCGTGTAGCTTTGCGTGAAAATAAAAACAAAACAAAACAAAAACGGAATAAAGGTACACAAATATTACATGTTAAATAGAGAACAGCAACACACTTTGTCTAATGTGCCAATTATCAACAATATTTACAACCGTTACCCACCAACAACTGTTAAAAAATAAAGCAATAACTAAATATAATACTGTGCTCTATGCGGTGTCAATAAATGTTCACAATTTCACCTAAGTATAAGAAACAGTGGAAAGAATCACCACCAACGTCTGAGTAGGGAAATTTATTATGGTTAAACATTTGTTGAAATATTGTCGCGAAATTCCATCTAGAGACAGAAAACTACGGTAACAATTAACAATAGAAATTCGAGTAACGGCATGTAACATCAAACTCATGAACTTTTGATTGGCAGTTTCCAATTAACGAGATAGAAAATGCACGAGTTGCAGTTTCCAATAAACGTGCATGCTATATAAATACCAAATTCTTAGATGGTAGAAAGTGTAGGGCTAAGAAAAACAGCACGACAAAATTAATTACATCAAATTAAGTTTAAAAGCACTCAGTTTCTTCAATTTTTCAGATGACACTGATTAACCCTGGTCTTCAACTCATGTCAAACGTTTTCAATTGAGTTGAGATCGGGCGACTACGATGGCCACTCCAGAATGCTTATATGGTTCCTCTGCAACCAGGATTGCACATATTTCAGTGTGCGCTTAGGGTCATTGTCGTGCTGGAGGATCAAACGACGCCCAAGTCGCAAGTCCCGAGCATCATTCTTGATATAAGTGCCTAATATATCAACAAATTCTTATTTTTTCATGATTCCGTTGACGCGGTGAAGAAACTCCACAGCATGATCGAGCTACCTCTGTGTTTAACTGTAGTGACGGTGTTCTTTGGAAGATTTCGTTCCACTTTCTTACAGAAAATATAGTGAACATCATTGTGGCCGAAAAGCTCGATTTTAGTCTCGTCTGACCTAAGAATACTGTTCCAATAGGTAAAGGTTTTATTTACATGCTTTCATGCATACCTCAATCGTGCTTCTAAATGAACAGGCTTTAAATATGGAGGACGGCACGCTTTGAACCCAGAAGAGCGTAACATGTTCGTAACTAACTGTAGAGGTGCTTACTTCAATCTCAGTTTCTCTAACCAGTTTCTATATATCATTACGTGTTAAACGAGAGTTCCTACTAACTTCTCTGAGAACCTTCCTCTTGGTTCTCTCTAGAATTTTGGTAAAGCGTCCGAAACGAGGGAGGTTAGCAGTTGATCCTGTAAGCTTATTAGCCTAATCATGATACATTTTAAGTTATAATCAAAACATCACTCAGGAAGCAGGGGTACAAACATTTTCTGTCGTAACTGTATGTGCCTGCACTAAAACACAACCACCCTGTATAATATTTTACTAGTAGAAAAGTAGCCTTTTCAAAAACAAATGTATTAAATATCGTCTTTAAATAAAGTTTCTTGTTTTCCAAGGTAATCATTTACTGAATCAGGTGGCTTTTTATCTGATGTTTTGTGTAAACACGTTTTTAATATGCGTCAAGTGCAAACGTAGTCGCTCATAGCAACATCGTATCTATTATGCATTTATAACCACGTATATCAACTTTAATTGAAAAATAACTTTATAACTCGTAAGTAGATCATGGACATTCGCGGCATTTCATATAGTATGTCTTTCTAGGTTTTGATACAAAATACTTAGCCGGTTTTGCTTCACCCTTATGAAACAGTAATACTAATATAAACAAATAGGTAAATTTTGAACTTTTCTAACAATCGCGGAAATCACGTTTTGCATATTATCAATGTTTGAATGGTCTTAACTATTAAAACAGGTTATGAGTTTGTTTCAAGAAGTCTGCTTTTTAAGAAAATTTCACCCCGAATGTTCTATCACTTTCTACAACAAATTATAATTGGAATTTGTTTATTTCTTATGATACTCGTAATCTGAGGGTCGCAGGCTCAAATTCTTGTCACACCAAACAATCTCGCCCTTTCAGCTGTAAGGGTGTTATGATGTGACATTCAATCTCCTTATTCTTTAACAAAATAGCAGTCCGAAAGTTGGCTGTGGGTGGTGATGACAAGCTGCCTTCCCTCTAATCTTACACCGCTAAATTAGGGACAGCTAGTGCAGATAGCCCTCGTGTAGCTTTGCGTAAAAATTCAAAAACAAACAAAGAAACATTTGTTATGATAATTTATTTGTTTTTTACTTTTAGAAAAAAAAAATCATTTTCTTCTTAAGCACAATGTTCCACAATGGAATATCGGTGCTGGGCCCACTAGGGGTATCAAAACCCCATTTTTTAGTCTAAACCCTCAAACGCATCACCGAGTCATCGGGTAGTCCTCGTTGAAAAGATAAAAAAGTTAGACCTAAATATCTGGTCATATAATCGTTTTTTAATTTTAACAATTAAAAGTTTATCTGCGCATTCCATTTATCAATCTAAAGAATTACTTGAAATTTAACATTGGACAATTTCATTGACTTAATACAAGAATTTAAGAGCTGACGACTTTTGATAAGTAGCAGGATCGTAACTCAGAAGGTAAAGCCATTTGCCTCTTTAGAGATTTAAGCTGGTTTTTTGGAAGAATGGAAGAGGATATTTTTATGTGGTATTTTCTGAGCTAAACAATGAACTGCCTACAGTTTATCCATCGCAGGTAATTGAAAACGTATTTTGTTGTTTTGTTTTGAATTAAGCACAAAGCTAGACAATGGGCTATTTGTGCTCTGCCCACCACGGGTATCGAAACCCGGATTTTAGCGTGTAAGTCCGCAGCCACTGGGGGGCATTTCAACACAGACATGCAGTGTTTTCATTAGTGACAAACAACTTTCCGATTGAGCAAAAACCGCATGACATCTGATATAGCAGACAGGATGCATCTCAGAACGGCTGGTATTGGTATTAACACTTTCACTGATAAGCAGAGAACAGCGTTTCAACTTCCCTAGATCATCATTAGGCTAACAAATAAGAGTTTGCACCTGATCGTTGCCGGACACACGTCTTAGGGACGAGAGTACAAACTGGTAGAGGATTGCAGGAGGCGTTGCAGTTGGATGTTAGGTTATTAATTAGTATACGTACAAAGGTGTTTCTTTATATACTGGTTTTAGTTGCTGTATGAGTAAGGTTTCTTTGATTTTGCGTTTGTTTATATTTGTTCCCATACTTAATATTTAGAAGTTTTCTTTGGTTATGATGTGTTTGATTCGCAGTGTTCAAAATCGTGTGAAGGCTTTTATTGTTCTATTAATTTAGTTTCAATTTTTCCGTGTTTAAACGGACGTTGTTGTATTGTATTTTAAGTTATGTTGGTGTAGTGTTTGTCAGTGTAGTTTTTACATAGTATGGACGTTAGTTTTATACCTGGTTTTTGAATAAATTTTGTTTACTGGAATGTAATGATTTAAGTTTTTCCCAGATATTGGTAATTTTTTCGCTGATGTCGGGAACATACGGTATGCAGCAGTATGAGGTTTTGTAATTTGTTATAACTAAGGGTTTATCGTTGTTTATTTAGGTGTGTGTGCGTGTGCAAAATTTCAATCCAAAATACTGTAAAAGCTGCGTATGTTGCAAATACAAGATTAGGTTTCTGTTCAGAAAAAGAAATTGTTTTAGAAACATACCTGTTTTAGAATGTCCAAGGCCATACGTAAACTTAATAATAAGTTTTCACAATCTTACTAATTCATATCGTTTATGTAGACCTACTTTACGACATTCCATTCTTCTATACAGTTGATATAATGGTAAATACTTTATTTTCACTCAGGTTCTTATTAGTATTTCGCAGATACCATAATATACATGCTGAAAAAATCATTTGGGAAAAATAATTTTCTGATATTTAAGCATCCTTTGCTGATGTGTAATGATAGATTGGAATAATTGCCCAAGGATAAATGTCACAATTAGTTGAAACCAGTCAATCGAGCCGAGAGACAACTAGAATAGTTGATACAAGGAAGGTGAAGAATGTGGTTTTATGATGTTAAAGTTGTTTGACATTTTAATATAACTAACCTAGCAAAAAGAAAATACGAGTGTGGATTTTTAAGTATATTTCAAAACTGAATTTAATACAGAAGAGCATTTCACGAGATTTAAAACATTTGTATGCTTTAATACTGCAAAGAAATTTATAAAACAAAGGTCAAAAGGTTAAAGAAAACTAAATAAACGGAATTTATGAGACTATATAAATACATGCCTAAAAGGTAGAGAATAAATACTGTCTTATTGTATAATGTGTAATTATCTAAATGTTTTAAATATATATATTCTTGTAATGTACAAGTTTTTTAATTAACTAAAATTACCTTGTTTTACCTCTCTTTGAATAACCATTTCAAAAATACACTAAAAATAACTTCCCTTATAGCACTTTCTTTTGGAATATGTGATAAAGTAAATGACTAAACCCCATTTGTTTTTAATATAAATGTTTAAAAACTGAAATTACATTAAAGTTTCGTAAATTAAAAGGAATAATTATCAAAATGTGCTGAAACAAAAACTGACGTCAACAGCTGCTAACATCATCGTGCTTCTTTTACCAATTGAAAATTTTGTGAGGTGGCTGGCAACTTAGCAAACCTATTCTGTTACTGGTGTAGTTTGAAAGCTTTTGATTTATCTGGAACACACAAGCTTCTTACAATCTAATTTTTAGAGAAATACAAACAGCTTTACTATTCTACTAGACATCTCTTCTTTGCAGGACAGTACAGAATCACCTTTTCTTTTAGATTTTTGTACCAGAAATATTAATGAAACTGTTAAAAATCAAAAATATATAATTTTAAAGGAAAGTGGAAATGCATCAATCTTTAAGAGTTGTCACATTTAAAATATCAACAGTATTTTATTGACACATAAAATTCATCATGTCTGTTGGTATTTTGCACCTAGAATTCATATAGAAAAAAAAATTACTTTGTAAACCTTACCAGCATTATACGCAGATGCACCTTAACATTAAACAAAAGTACCAATAAATCTTATTAGAGCTCTGAAGCTAAGTTAGTGTATTATTTGTTGGGCTAAGTTTAATATGAAGTAAAACACCTAAACACTAAATATTGCTATAAAGTGTACACTGCCTAATTAGTAAAAGTTTGCACAAAATTCAAAAACAAACAAAATCCAAAGTTACACAAGAATACCTAATTTAGCACTGTAAGACCAGAAGGAAAGGTAGCTAGTTATCACCACCCACCACCAACTTTTTGCCTACTCTTTTACCAGTGCATAGTGGGATTGACTGTCACATTATAATGCCCTCACAGTTGAAAAAGTGAGCATGTTTGGTGTGACAGGAATTCAAACCTGTGACTCACAGATTGCAAGTCCAGTGCCATACCAACCTGGCCATGACAAGCTTCTGGATTTTGCTTATTTTGTAATTCTAATATTTGCTCAAGAATATATAGCTTTGACAACTATTTTGTTTCATACTGACTATATCCAACAACACCTAGTCGAATAAATAACGTAAAACTTATCAAGAGCAGCTACTGCTACCATGTAACTAGTCATTGCAATTCATACACGAAAGTTTGCAACTTCAAGAAATCACCTGACCTACCACTGAAGGACAGAATTCATGCACAAGGTGCACCTTTACAGCTATATTTCCATTGACAGCACAGGTGTTATTGTCCACAGAATGATAAAAAATAAATGCAACTGGAACGTGAGCAATTCAACATTTTTCTTGACCATGTGTTATGTAAAATCTGCATAAATCTAACAATTTTTTTCAAACATTTTAGATTAAAACACTGGCATATTTCGGTAAGGGCTAGAATAGGCTCAGCCCCAGGGCCCATTCATAATTTTATTCTATATAAAATTACATGAGACATAAGGCTCACAAAAACGGTTAGCCCCTGCATTAAAATAAAGTTGAGCATGCATGCTATACCTCCATATCACATTACTGATGCTTTTATATTATTTTTCAATAGTACATTACATAACCATATGAATTTTTCCCCATGCTTAAAAAAATTATAAATAATAAGATATAAAATTTACATTGAAAATACTAGTTCTATAAAATGGCTGCATATTATATAGCAAATAAACTTCATTATTTATTGTAATTTGTTGTCGTAAAATGAGCTTAATGCTGTAGTTACAATTTTATTCATTCTCACAAATAATATAGAAGTAGCATGCTAATATTTCATGTTACAATGTTCCATTTAGGAACTAGCACTGATATTCTGCTTATGACTTCTATAACAATTTGTTTTCCATGAAGTACACTTTTAACTTACCAGAATTTGCTACCTATATAATAATTGTGTCAAAATTAGAAATGATTTTATACGACAAATTTTTAAGATTAGGATGGTTGTCATTTTGTGACAGAATCATAACATTAAACTACTTAAAATGGACTTTTATATAGCTAGCTGATTTTACAATATAACTATTGTGATAATTTCTAATATATTGTACTTATACATGTCTATTTGCTTAATTGTTCAAATCCTCTCATAATACATAAAACAGTTAAAATTTTTCTTAGCCCCCCTCCATTAAGTTTATGAACAATCACAAATTTTAAAGAATGTTTTTGTGTGCAAGGAGGAGGGGGGGAGATATGACCTGCCAAAATTTGCAGTTCAGAAATATTGTAGCACATTTGGATCATGTAAAATTAACCAGGTGAAAGCTTAGTTACTGAGTATAAAAATTATTTTCTCCTACTTAGCATAGCTTGCCATATTAAAGTTAATTAACGGATAAGTTTTTATGGTACTTTAGTACTACCTCTTCAGACCTTTAAGAACATAAAAAATTAAATAAAAACAAACTAGTGCAATGTAGTAGAAAGACTAATTACAGTTGATATTTTTAAACTTAGATCAACAAACAGATTTTTAACTATTAAATGTTTTGTTTTCAATTTTTTTAAAGAACATTTGGTTTGTATTACCTCATCTAGAATATTACAAAGTTGAGCCATCACATGTACTTCACTCGTGTTTGTATAACAAAATTGCTTATCACACATTACAACTTTTACATGAAAGGAACTTAAACGAGTTCTCTAACTAGCATGTGAGAATGATATACCTGTTGGTGGGTTTATAACATACTCAAAAAGTATCATTATGGTAAAAACAATATCACATTCAGCATTTTTAATGTCCAAGAAACAAGAATATTTGTGTGGGTTTTTAAATATTAAAGTAATAATTTCCAGAATATGTAAATTATCATCACATACTCTACTTCAAGTTTAAAAGAACTAAGATTATTGATTAAATTAAGTGTTCAATTGCAAAAACAGACATCAATTTGATACAAATATAATTTATCAGATATCTCAAAACTTAATGTTCAAATTGCACTATTTATTGCACTTCTCCAACAATATTTCCACATCAAATAAAAGGACATGTATATTAATCAATTTCATGCATGTAATTTGTTCTCATTTTAATATCACATACATGTATTCCTTCTGCAATAGCACTGGATTTTCCTAACAAGTATGTTATTTAAAAGAATTAAATTATTTCTTTCCCATATAGGTTCAACAGCTAAACATTCTAAAATTCATATAATTTTTACATGAGGGGGGGAAAAAAGGCAAAACTCTCCACAGAATTAACGTTTTTCATCTTGTGCTTTGTAAATAGTTGCATCATTTACGACACTTGTAAATTACTTAAAAAAGATATACTTACACACTGTCTATCATTCAAACTATATACACTTTGGATAAACATTTCTAACAAAAAAGTATAGAGCTTTAAATGACTGCAATACAGGAAGGCCTTTCATTTAAAAAAATTCACCTTCTGCAAAATTTACTATTAAAATCAATATTAACAGTTTTATTAATTATGGCAACAGATTAAAATTACTTTTAGAGTACATTTTAGTCTTTAACACAGAAAAATAAAACTTCACTGTTTTAATATGAATGTAGGAATCTCCTTGCTTTACTTATCCTCTGAAGTTATATATTCTTTTAGGTAACATGTACACATCTTAAATCAGATCAATTCTTTACATACACTTAACTGTTCTTTATTCTGACAGGCACAACATTCAGTATACTTCAATTCCAGTATGGTAAATTGAATGTTTGTAAACTTAAATATAGAAATACCAGAGCTTTTCATCAGTTGAACAAACAACTAAGAGACCCCCCCCCAAAAAAAAACAACTAAACTGAATTAGTCAGGGGTTTTCTGTTATAGCTTATAAAATCTAATAACAAAACATTCCTGATGTTAAACTTATTTTTATCTCCTTCTGCTATGCAAAGTTTACCTTTACTTGGATAACACAAGACTTTGATATCCTAACCTTGTTTTGGATACAGAGATAATTTGAAAGAACTTATCCTGTGTATGCAAAAGTATGTAAATGTCACGATAGCATCTACTTACAATCTATTAGCCATATGTCTGTAATATGGTTGAACAAAGTATGATAATATTCAGGCACTACATTTCAAGTTATTAAACAATGCTTATCAAGATAATAAAAGTAAACAATGTACATTCAGGAATCACTGAATGAGAGAAACTCTCAGCAGAATAGCATTCTACTGAATCAAGAGAGTTTGATTTACTACCATTAAAGAAGCACAATATAAAAAAAAATATAAACATACATTAACCACATTGACTTTCTGTACACAACACTTACATTTTACTACAAGCTGGCCAAATTTTGTGTAAATATTTATGTAATAAATTCAAAATTACAGTGACCATTCCTTCTCCAATATGAGGTCATCAATTATGTCTGACATGAAAAATATTCATCATTATTTACATAGCTGGATAAAAAGTAACTTTTTTGATCAGAAGTTAATGTAAGCAATATATTATAATATTAAATGTGAAGCTTACACAGGTTCAATTAAAACTATTTCAATTTGGTCCTAATTTTAATAGTTCACCACTGACATCACTGGTTATGTGGAAAGTGTTAAAATATTATGATTTTGAGAAGTGCCCTTCTTAAAGCAGTCTCAATTTCTGTTGCAATTAACTTTTTTCAGTGATTTTATGTTTAAATCCAGATGCAATGCAACAATACTACTATACTAATTTTTAAAACAAATATGACAATGTCTAAGCATAAATACTTTGATACATTGGAACACTTTCAAAGCAGTTTTTGACTTGCAACACTTCAAGTACTGTTTAAAAACATACTAGGAATAAAGACCAAATTAAACTACATTATACACAAAAGTTTGCAACTACAAACTGTTTACACTGCACAAGTTTCTTTTACATGAAGTTTTAAGACCAAGAAAAATAAAATGACTGTGCATTAGACCCAAGTGATTACCTCATTTAAATATGAGCATCACTTATTGTCACATAAATTGTAATTAAATCAATTAAGGTCACAAAAATAATTAACTAATTTAGTTTCCAGTTATTCCAGCTATCCATTTAAATTAATTATTGCCAATATGGTTTAAATTACTTTTGATTAAATCAAGAATGTTCAGCTTTACAATACACAAAAAATCAAAAATCAGCATTTTTCAATTATTACTATTTTAAAATTATTTTATAACTCTTCAAATAACTGAAATATCACCTATTACTATTTCCATTAGAACAACTCAGGCAACAGTATGCACGTGTCCAGCTTGCATACAAATCATAAATGAGAAGGCATGGCCTAGTTTCAGTAATACCTGTTGTTTATGTTTAACCTTAATGTATAAATGATGGTGTATGCTTAACTCTATATTCCTTACTTATTGTTACTGTAAATGTAACAAGTGTTTCTCTGGGTAACTTAATAATCATGCAGCCTTTAATGGTTTGCATGTCACTCATAATTAAAAGCAACCATTATTAATAATAATTTTTATTGAAGATTTTTAGAAACTTTTCTGTTAATAGTTATTCCACAATTGTGACAAAAATACTATTATAAAAAGAGTTACAAATCAAAGCTCTTTACTTTCCAAAAAACCTTTTAATTGATGAATAACTTATTCATTTAATTGTGTCTGTAATATAGATAGACTAACAAGTGTAAAGATACATAAAACCTAAATAGTTAACATACTTAAACCTGACTCAGTTTAATACAACTTGCTCCAGCTAGATAAAAAGCACTAGAAATGAACAAGTCTTGCTGCCACAACATGCTGTTTGATTATTACCTAGTATGGTAAGCTTTACGTTAATTTATTGATTTATATACACATACAGATTCTTCTAGCCTGTAAAGATATAATATGGAATAACAAATATGACAAACTGCCATAACATTTTTCACATACCTAAAACAATTTAGGTTACTACACATAGAAGTAAAATTGACTCAAAACCCCCTAGAAAATATTAATCTCATGCAGAATGACTCTTGAATAAATAAAGTTATTACAATCTAAAACCAGATGTCCAGAACTAACTGCAAAAATATAGATAGGTATGTACTTGCAATAAGTAATAGTTTAATCACAATAATGAAAACATATAGATGAGCTAGTGGAATTTCAGTTTTGGATATTTCATTTCTCATGGCTAGTAGCCAAGAGCTAATACATCAATCCCCATCTTTCACATCCATGAATATTTAGTCTTACTCCTTTAACTTTATCCACATTAAATTTAACTTTTCATTGATGAATTTATATCAAATCCTTACTCAGATTTCTTAATACCAACAGCTTCCAAATTCCCCAACATAAAGATATTCCAAGTTAATACATTTTGATTGAAAAGTTAGTTTCAATTGTAAAAATTAAATACAAATATTAGATTTCAAGCTTAAAAACTTTATATAGTACACTGAAATAACTTGTAAATATTTTTTGTTCTTCTACACAACAAAAAGTGGCACAGTTTAACAAGAAAATTACAGAAGTTACATTTCACAACACACAAAGTATGCTAATCCAGGTGAAATTCCACTTTTAACAGAAATCAAAACCAGCCAATGACTAGATAAAACATTAAGTTATTTCCAGTTTTTCTACAGGTTATTAAAGTCAGCTTTACATAAATGCTGTACTCTTTGGTAATTACAAATTCCATTTTTTCTTCAAAGCATACAGATTTTAAAATTATAATTACCATAATTATTGCTTACATCTTTCCTTTAAAGCTTTAAAAGGTAATCAAAATAATTTATTTTCTCCAACTTTTCTTAAAACATGTATAAAAATAAAGTTATTACTTTGTATAAACATTCCTATGGCTTCACAACATTTGGAATATTTTTATTAACAAAAAAAATTCCTTAAAAGTTAATTTCCAAAAATCAACTAATACAAAATGTATTCTTAGCTCTAACACACAAATTTAAAATACAATTAAGTGATAAATTTATTCACTAGCGTACATATGCTTACACTGATCTATTCCTCCTTTGAATACACATAATTAAGGCTACTTTCCCTACTAATAATATATTTACTATTTAAAGTACTGGATGTTTTTATAATAAGCATAACTTAAATATCTATTTATCTTTTTTGTATTTCATTTAACAACATATAACTCTGCAGAGATAATAATATTGGATCTACATGATTAACTTAATGCACAAATCTGCTGGAATCACTAGAAACTCAAATGAAATATTCATTCATGAGAATGAACATACATGAAATATTAACTGAGCACTACTACAAGTAACAATAAGGAAAAGCTGTAGGGAGATGGGTGACAAAAAGGAAGGCTCCAGGAGAATGGGTGATAACTAAATTTTTTAAGACAGAGTGAAGTAATAAATAATACAAGAGACAGAAACATAAATACTTACAAAAAGCATTAATCAGTAACTCAACTCCTGTGCCCACAAGTATGCTAACTATCCATCCATCCATCTCAAGATATTCAATAAAGAACAAAGACACAGTTGGCAGGAAAAACTTTGTTTACCTTAAGGTGAAGTATGAAACTTTGATTCTCTGGGAACAAACTCATTCTGCCAAGTTAAACATTGATCTAATAATTGTTATTATTTCCGCATTTGGAGATTTATCACCTTTAATAACAACAAAAATTGGCTACATTAAATAATACAAAATGTGTGGTCAGCATTAAAAGCCACTAAGATAGACAAAACTTAAGTTTTCCCAAAATACTTGTTTGTGCACATCTGCAGCCAAGATATGTGAACGTGACCAAAGTAATACATCTAATTACAACCAAGAGAGTGATACTTTTTGCAAGTACTGTATGACACTTCAAACAAAATAGAATAAAATCATCATCAAGAAATTATGTAGTTTTTCTTTAACTAAGTATTAGATACTGTTTATGTTGTTAAAAGATTCTTTAAATAAACAAAAAAAGACATAAAAAAGGGTAAATATTTAGTATTAATCTCTTCTTTAATTGTGTTTGTTACCATATACTACTAGTTTATTTTGACAACACCCAAAAGCTATTTTAGTAACAACCATTTTTGTCAAGCACACCATGTTAGTGGTATCTTGATGTGACTGTTAAGCTGCATGTTATCATACAACTACAACCTGGTTCATTTATGCTGTCCACAATTTTGTATGAGTAATCTGACCAGAGGATAAATAGTAACATACAGCTAATTTATTCATCAGTGCCAGTAGGGCTGTGTTAATGTAAAAACTTAAAACTGTACAATGTATTGATGAACATTCATTTACAGTCAAATAAATGATATCTTTTCAAAACTTTACTTTTGTAAAGATACCGAATATGGAACCATATCAACCTTACATCATGCTTTGTACCATAATTCTCATAATGCTACACACTCTGATGTAAAAAATATATATACTCTTCATTTTTATATATATAATGCATATTTTGCGACATTTTGGCGTGTGCTGAAAGCTCTTTTAGGCATTTTTTGTAAAATATCTAATTCTTCAAAATAATAACAAATTAACAGTTAATAACACTACAACAATTCTATTAATTATATGAAATCTCATATTCAATTTAACTGAAATAGTATTCAACCTTTCCAACAAAATCAATTGAGAACATGATTACATTTAAAATAATAATTCAAAATATATAACTTTCCCTACATATACTTGACACAACAGTAATATATCCACTTGATCTGTGATTACTAACAGTCATCTTCCAGTATAATAAAATAGAGCTTGAATAAATGAAAACTACAGAAACCTAAACTGTTACAGTTCTTTTACGTAGGTTGAAGGGAAAAGACCAACAAGTCCATCTAGTTCTCCCTTCCACCAGTTCACATCAGTCTTCTCTAAAATTGTTATAAGGTCACCTGCAAGTAAAAATATTCGTTTATTGAAGTTTTAATTCAGGGTGACTAATCAAAATCATTACTTCACTGTAAGTACAAGAAATACAATTAAACACAAAGTTAAAATATAATCTTTCATAATTTGGTGGTAAGTACCACCTTTCTATCAGTGGCATAACATGGTACAAATGTATAACTTTAAAAAGAAGTCAAATTTTAAAAAGTGCTATGATTATCCTTAATTGATGCCTAAAACATGTTAAGGACATGATTAAGAACTAAAGCTTGAACAATGGACTATCTGTACTCTGTTTGCATTGAGATGGGTGTCAAAATCAAGTTAAACTAAAAGTATCTTTCTCATTTAAGATATTTTGATTAAGTTACACTGTATGAAATATATACCATTTTCCCTATAGATATGGTATTGTTAGCTCATCACAGAACTAAGATCAAAATAAATTTAACAAACAAATGCTTGGATATGTGAAGTTTGAACTTACCTCTATATTTTTTAAATCCTAAGTAAGAAAATTTTATTGTATAATCACTAAAAGTTGTTTTAGTTTTAATAATAGATTATCCATAATTCAGCTACACATATTTCAAAAAAATTTTTTTTCTATCACATAATTAGTACTTTGTTTATAACGATGAACATTTTTTGTTTGGATAAGACTCTCGCATTGCAATTACTATAGATAAATCTACAGTCATAGTTATAAACATTTTAAACATAATATCATGTGACCTGTTTTCAATGCAAGTATTTACTTGCATTGTTTGGTCATCTAAAGTTAAGCACAAAGCTACACAAAGGGTTACAAGTCCTCTTCTCTTCATGGGTATTGAAACCCAGTTTCTAGCATAATAAGTCCATACACACACTACTACTACTACTAAACACTGGGGTCTTCACTTATATGAATACAAACATTTGAACATGGAGGAGGAAAAACATTTTCAGATTCAGGGTACACGACTTACTATATAACATATATAAATTTCAAGACAATTAAATCATCACAGTCCTGCATTATTTTTTACCCCTTACCTGTATGTATTGTAAGCTCATCATTTTGAATAGCTTGATAAGAGTATAAAGCTTGACATTGCCCAATGAAACAGTTGTTAGTTGATTGTGTAGACTGAATGTTGTTCTGCACCTCAGATATGTGGTTGAAGACAGCTTCTAACATTAAATATAAAAAATGTATGCAACTAGATTACGATTCTAGTTATAAAAAAAACATCTTCCTAATACATGCACATGACTAAATTTATCTTCTTGATTAATGTATTTGTATTAGTCCTATATTTGTCTTGTATGGTTAAAGCTTGCTACATGAAAATACAACATTCTGAATTATAATTACAAAAAATACAATTTTTAATTTTAGTTTCATGATAAAAACTTGAGAATTATGAGCATTACACATTATACTGTTTAATGAAAAAAGTGCTAAAATAAACAGCATTTTTTATTTTACACATACACACGTGTTTTTACAACCTGGCTTTTTTATTTTAGCAGAGAAAAATCTATACAACATCATAAACAAGCTATATGCCCATTTTTATGCTCAATCAATACACTGAATTTATTATTTTTTAACTTTTTGTTTCTACTGCTTCATTTGAGACAACCAAACCCCAATATTTGCTTTCACTACTCTCAGCCCGGATTACCAATTTTGGTTAGTATTTTTTTAAAACTTTAAAACCTAGTCATACACAGAAAGTGTTACTAAACTGCATTATTATCTTAAAATTAATCTGTTCTACTATTCACATCAAAAAATAGTTTAATATGACTCCAAAATATCTCAATTAAAGAATTACCAAACTGTTCCAAGAAAGTTCAATGATTAAATTACTGGGAAATGTAATGACAAAGTGTTACAGCATTTTTGAACGTAAGTAAAACACTGCTTTTCTAGAGCTTATGTTTCAAAAACTACTACTGTCTTTATATTTACCATCAATGTTGCCTTCAATTACAGAAGTACCATCACCTACACCTCTGTCTACTTCTCCAAATTCATTATTTGAAGACCAGCTACTACTGGAGGACAGTCCTTGGTCTGATCTTCCTGGAAATAACTCTGTTATTCCGCCATCTGGCAGTTTCAGCACCGAGTGAACTGAACCCTGTGGCAATCAATGGAAAAAACTGATAAACTTACGTTTTTAACAATTTAGCATAAATGTTCTAATTCTACTGTTATTGGAATGAAGAAGCAACTGTATTTGGTGTACCCAATTATTAATTTGTTTTTCATATACTTCGATAAATTTCACTTTAACCATGAAGACTTTTGTAAGTTTAAGATTTAGTCATTACAAATGTAATGGTACTCATTGAGATTTCCTTTTACAAAACATTGTGTGTAAACTAACTTCACATAACACTGAATAACAAAAAGAATTTATGGAAGGGTCCTTGAAAATCTCTTAAACTGTAGAATACACAATAATGGGTTTGTCAAGTGTAGCATGATTTTCCTGTTGAATTTTTCTTTAACAAAGCAAAAAGTTAATTACCATGTGACAGGTTATGTAATCATTATATATGTAAAAATGGCTAGTTTGATTTGAGAAAATTTTTTATGTAGAGGAGCAAACAACGTTTCAACCTTCTTTGGTCATTGTCAGGTTCAAAAAGAAAAAGGTACCTGCCCAATAGTTGACCACATGTTTGAAGGCAGTTGTGTAATTGAGTGTAGGAATGTAGAAGGCATGCTTAGATGTTTGTTATATTTATTAATATAGGTATAAAGGTGTTCTTTTGTATTGGTTTATTTTGGCCTTGAGTTGTTGTGTAAGGCTTCTTTAATTTTGCATTTGTTTATGTTTGTTTGTTTATTTAGTATTTGAGCATTTTTTATGGTCACGTTGTGTTTGTTTTGCAGCATTTTAAAACATGTGAAGGTACTTTTTGTGTTCTTTGAATCTGGTTTTCATTTTTATACTTGTTTCTCCAATATAGAAGTCATGGCAGTTATCACATTGTATTTTATTAATAATGTTGGTGTTGTGTTTCTCAGTGTAGTTTTTACATAGTATAGACCTCAGTTTCGTGCCTGGCTTTTGAATAAATTTGGTATTAACTGGAATGAATAGAGGAAATGCTATAGTCATAACGAACATGAATACATCCAAAACATAAAAAACATTCTATCAGATACGAACAAATTTAAGCCAATACACACAAATCCAACAGACACACACGAAATGCAACTAAACAAAATACTACTAAATCTATTAATGTGAAAGTTAGATTATTACTTGCATAACTTGACATCTACAACAGTCATAGTTGGATAAGTAATAAAAATTACTTGCACATTTGAGTAACTATACTTTAACAAATTTACAGTCACTGCCTTGGTATTTGCTATTGAATAAGTACTAGTTTAACAGATCATCAGTATTACTATAGTTTGTTTTTTTATGATTTATCTTGGATGAGCCTCCAATTTATTGTAACCTATTATAATTTGAAATTGTTAGAAATTTTAATTTAGAAGTTAGTTAAATGTTGATATATATCAAATTTATGATATTTGTCAACAAGATTGATAGTTTTCTTTCTTAACACAATTATTTTAATGTACAAACAATAAAATATACTATAACAGTTATTACATATAATATGTACACAAGAGTTTTACAAACTTACAAACAAAATTGAGTCTTCTATCTGGTCTGGTATTTAATATTTTTTGAAGGTTTACAATGATTGTATTAATTTTGAGTTGATATTGGCATAATTCACTTATTATACCTAAGTTTTTCAGAGCTGGAGTTATATAATGTTTTCACAAAAATACTAATGTCTGATATTAATCTGTTGAAGTTAAATGGTTTGTAATGTTCAAAATCTATAAACATACTTGATCAAATATCTGTATTTTCCCAATTAATAAGCATTTATCACAGTTATAGCTTCCATGGCTTATAGAATAGTAACTACAGTAAATCAACAATATAAACTGTCTCCTACACATCACTTTATAAACTTTAGATAAGGATCTTGAAATTTCAGTTGGCAGCAATACTTGACAATATCCTAGTACTTTCATAAAACATATATTGACAATTCTTACACTCAAGAATCTTCCACAAATTTAGAGAATAAGTGGGAATTTCATGATACGCATTAACAATACAAGTTACATACATTTCTAAATATTATTTTTAACTAAAACAAACATTGATATTAAAATAAATACGTGACAGTAAATGTGTTACACTATAAATGTTCTACTTGGAAGAGTAATGCTATATTAAGTATTTCACTTACTTGTTTATCACTGTACTGCTTCATATGTGCAGTTAATGGATGTGCTGGTCTACTTCTGCCATTGAGGTCAGCAAGGGCACATTCAACTTTGTGACGTGTGGCTTCCAAATAAGCTAATGTTGTATGAAGCTGTGTAATAATATTCACATATTAATAAATAAGAAATACAAAGTACTAAGTCTTTAAAAGTTAAAACTGTAATTAAAAAGTTCATAGTTTCGAGATGTACATTTTTAATCATTGCTATAGCCTCTCAAAACATTACTACTGTACATTATATACTTTGACAAATGTCAACCATACAAGGCACTTTCATACTGACTATAAAAGTTTTGAGTTAAAAAATTTAAAATACTCAGTTTCCTTACACAACTTAGTGTTAGTAACAGAAGGAAAATTACAAGCCACTTGATCACAAGCAATAATCTACTCACTTGATGAAGTTTCTGCATCACATCTTGTTGTGCATCCTCATTACCAAAATTAGGAGTTTCACTGAATGCTCGTCCTAGATTTTGTACTCCTATAAAAATAAGATACTAAGTCATTCATAAGAAAATTATATTAACTGTTCAAAATGTATTATGACAATCAGATTTAACAAAAATAGTCTAACAGTGATGCAACAGGTTTGTTGCTAAGTACAAAGGAACACTGAAGATTTAAAATATTTCTTTATAAAATTAAGAACTTAAAACATAAACATTAAAATTTGGATTGTCAACTACGTGGTGATGCCATGTGACAGGTGGATCTGACAAGCAAATCTCATTTTATAGTGCATGTTTCCAGAAACACATAAGATTGAAAAATATATGAATTATGCTTTGCTTGAGCAATATCTATAAGTATTATACATTAAATATGTACTTCTCAGAGAGGTGGTAAATAAATCAGAGAAGGGGAAAAACAGAGCATGGCATACTTCTCATACTACAAGTTTTTAAAACATTTCCTTACACAATTAACTTAAAAACCTTAAATAGAATTAAAAACTAATTTATCAACTATGTTTTAATGCCTAGTTTATTCATACATATGATAAAAAAGTTTAAATTTTGAATGCAATTCTGCAAAAGGTTGTGACCTATGCACTTTGACCTACTCATTGTGAATAAGTTAAAATAGTTAATCGATAATTTGTTTTTCCTGTAATTATTACTCATCTCTACCTTTATTCTTGTTTGAAACTTGTATATTAAATATATAAAACCTCAGTATGTTATCTTCCTTTTGAATGACTTTAAAAAAATGTTTAATTATTATAGATTTAACACTCCTATGAAAAAAATATTTACATCCACTAAAGTGATACCCTTAGTGGATGTTTAAAAAAAAAAAAATTAAAATATTTTGCAAATGTCTGAAAAGTCAATATTATTGCTCCTTAAAATATAAAGGGATAGGGTCAGTTAATGGCATTTTCATTTAAAGACAAAATTATTAGCCCAATAGTAATAACCTTTCAAGTTGCTCTGGGGCCTATTAGGCCCCAATTTTCGTAGGAGTGTTAATTATCAAACATCCATTACTTCACTTAAAAACAATTTTTTTCTTTATCATCTACCTTCTATTCCTTTCCTTTCCATCTCAATGTCATGATTCAACATATAAAAAAACTTCTGTAGAGATTCTATCCTTCTCTCTGCATTCATAAAATTCTTCATATTTTCTGACTAAAAAATAAAGTTCAAGTAATAGCATTAAAACAAGGTACCTAAAAAAATCTAAAATTTTGTATCAATCGTGTTAATGATGTAACAGTTTAAATCTCTATTCTTTTACTCTGTCTATTTTGTTTGTATTTTGCTGTATGGCTTTAGATTAATTTTTTTATACCAGTTTAAAATAGTTGAACAGAAGAATATATTCTATCTGGCTATCTTCATGTTCAGACTTCTACAATTAAAGACAGTAATAACCAGTAAAAATGAGTGAAAAATAAAAAAAAACCTGAAAGTATGGAGTGATAACAAACTTAATAAGGGTTGTACTTTTGAGTGTAAAACAAGTGGGTCTGATAAATTAATATTTGAAATAATTTATAGATGTGCAAAGTCAGGGCCTTCCAAGTGAGCCCATGAATAAACTACTAGATTTTCCTTCATGGATGGTTCGAAAATAAATGAAAAAGTTGGACTTCAATTAACAAAATGCAACAGATTATATCAGACTGTTTATGTATGTTTACATAATGACATTGTGAAACTTCTTTGAAGATGTGACTTACGTTCCATGACAGAGGAGTGTGTAATCTAGGACTTCAAAGAAAGCAAGTAATTTATATAAAATATGTATGAAGACAATGTTGAGATGTCTTACCTAGGAAGTGTACAGCCTGATAATGGTAAAGGCATACAATTATCGAATTATCGTTGATAAATTAGGAGTAGACATGACTAAAATGGTAACTATGAATCAAAAGAGCTACAACTATGGTATGTCACAGACTGATAAGGGTATGCAAATAAAGTCAAAGTTCTTCCAATCTGTTATTCAGACACACTGCATATTTCACAGACTTGCACTGGAGTTTGTTAATACCATCAAAAACATTAAACACTTGAAGCCTTCAAATCAAAATATAGTTCTGCAGTATAAGTTGAAAAACTGAATAGCAATTGGAGCATTTTCAGTGACAAAGAATTGCAAATCAAAGAACCATACACTGTGAGATGGATGAGCATAAGAAATTGATGCTCTGTATTTTAGCTATCCTTATGTTGTAGAAACTGTTTCTAAGTGACAAGAGATTCAACAACTTAATCCCTACATACACTTTAACAGCGTTTATGCTTTTGTATAACAAGAATTAATTGTAAAAGAGCCTTTTCTTTAAGAAAAAGGCTCCAGAAAAATTAAGGTACTCTATGAAGGCTAACAAAGATGCCACTGGAGGGGAATTGTATTATTAGGCTCAAATATTTCATTGTATTACTCCAGTCCAGCAATTAAAATGTGGAAAAGTGCTAAAAATGAAGAAGGTGAAGCTTTCACAACCACACAAACAGGGAATTAAGGAAATTGAAAACAGCTATGTAAATTACAGGCATGTGTTTCTATAGTACTTTCTTAAGTCCAAATACACAATAAGATAATAGTGACACATTAATATCCTTATAAAATAAAATAATCCCTACATAAACCAGCATACAGATGCTTGTCCATCCTACTGAATTACAAAACATCTGTAGCAGATACTGCTTGAGATAAAATCTGATTAGTACCTCATTAATCATGGCAAAACTTATGTGAAACATTGAGCAACTATGATGTACTTTCAAAAGATTGTGTTCAAGCACTGTTTCCCCAATAACTGCACTGCATCTTAACAGTTACTAGTGCATAGCATTATGAGAAATATTAGGTTTTGATATACCAAAAACAATTTTTTAAAAAATCCAAAGTTGGAAACTATGATGCATGCATAGATAAAATGCAAACTCTACTAAAAACAATGAACAAAATTTACTATTTACACTTGTATAACATTTGGAACCTCTTAAAAAAAAACACTTTATATTTTAATGTCATTATTTCTACTATAACTAACTCCAGGAAAATTTACTTCAAATAAGCACTTTAGAACACAAAATATTACCATATATATACTGCTGGCCAAAATCTTAAGGCCAATGAACATAAAAAATAAACACAACAAATATGCATTTTGCGTTGTTAGACTCAACCACTTATTTGAGTAGAGTTTCAAAAGATGAAAATAAGAATATGAAAAATAAAAATTCAAAACATTTTTAGCATTTAATAGGGAAAATGTGAACACTATGAAATATAATATGAAAATATTTTATGATATGAGCAACTTGACCCAATCATGCACATGAGATTAAAACATGCACAATACCTACATAAAAGTCAGGCAGGAACTGCTCAGGAAAATTAGGACCAGTTCCTCTAGACCGTATTGCTTCTTGGATGTCTCCCTGTATATCAATTTTAGATACAGCTGCATTTAAAATTTCACACCCCTGTCATGAACAGTAAAAAAAGAAATGCTCAGGTACAGCTATAATTATTTTCTGTACAATTATAATGAGAAATGTTTAATGATACAAATCTTTACTTTGACAATGGTGAAACTATTAAAATCTACATATGTATAGGTACTTGCTGATATGAGAAGTTAACCTTTTCTCATTCTTAATTAATGGTATTCTACACATTTTCAAAATTAACCAGTAAAATTTTAGTAAAACAATACTTGTGTGGATGGTTTGGAATAAAATAAAATAGTGGTAAAATTATTCGTTGTTTTATAAATTTTAATTTGGTGAAAGTAATTACCGATACAAACACGTGCACTAAAGTCCTCCCCCTTTTCACCAATGCAACCATAAGAAAAACTGTCTCTAGCAATGGAAAGCTCTTCCTACTATTATTGAGTTTACATTTGGTTCTTAAATTTTCTTGTACCTTGTTTTATTCTATTCTAACTATCTTTTGGTTGTGTAATTATCTTTTAGAATATTATACACAATTTCATTTTCAGAGACAGTGATTGGATGGTTGGTTGTAATTAAGCACAAAGTTACTTGTGCTCTGCCCACCACAGGTATTGAAACTTGGTTTTTTGTGTTAAAAAATGTGACCACAAAAATAAAGAGGATATTAAAAACTACTAACATAGTTGCTCTGATAAGAAAAATATTTAAAATTAAGTTTAGAAATTATTTTTACAATAGGAAATATTTTAACTGATTAATCAATTTATTAATGCAAAAAAAACCAAACAAAAAAAAAAACCAAGAACTACATTTTGATATATTTTTTTAAATATATAAAAATTACCTGAATCATCTCGGGACCCAAAACACTGACATGATTGGCATATTTCTGCACTAAATCTTGCATATGTTCAAGTCTTTCTTCTTCAAGCTTCTGAAACTGAATGTTTGCTTTAAAAACAGTTGACTCCCATTCCTGTCGTGCCCTCTCAGCCTTTAAACAGCTTGTGTAGTATTCCTGATCTGCTCTTGTCACAGCTTCCTGTGCTTTTTTACATTTGTTTTCCATCTTAAACAGTGTAAGAATGTAAATAAATTCTTAACCAATTTACTATGTATATTTTACATTAAAAAAAAATGAAAATTGTTTAAACTCAGTCTCTTATCCTCAATTACTTAAAAAATGAGAAAAAAACCACATTCATCCAACTTAATTTAGCTTGCTACAACTTTAAGCTTACTTTAACAATATTATTTTAAAAAACTAGAACTATATAAACATGTAATACTAATCTGCTTCAGAATCCCAAAATTAAAATTAATAATACAGGGTGTTCAGAAAGTCACTGTGCAGTTTTGAAAGCAGCAATAACAGCATTCATTCAGTTTATTTCAAGCCAGCAACTGATAGCAGTGTTTAGAAACAAAATGAGAAGGATTCAAGCCTGTATTGATGCCAACAGGGGTCACTTTCAACATTATTTATAATTGTCATTCATATTTACCTCCTGTATACAATATTGAAACCTGTCTGTTAATAAATACATCAGTGCACAGTGACTTTCCAAACACCCCGTATATAGTGACAACAAATCAGTACCATAGTTGTCAGCCTCGTGTACTGTAAAAAAAACAAAAAACACTGGGACAGCATAAAAAAGTGGTGAGCAAGTAAATTATACCTTGTTTAAAAAGCAAAAATACACTAAAAGAGTATTCAGTATTGTTGTCTAAACATTGTCTTTGGAGGGAGAGGGACACAAAAAGTGTCATGATAGCATAGCATAACTTCTTTATAGTAATATCAGTCACTTAATATAAGGAAACAATATTCCAGATATTTGGGTCAGTTGTTTTTCATATGGTTTTGTACTGGCATACTTTATTCAGGATATCAGAGACAGTTTCTCTCAATTCAAAATTAAATGGCAGGCCTTATATAGATATTTTTATTGTTGTTAATCAGTTACTTTCAGTACAAAATTAGTGGTAAACTGGAATATTAGCAGCAGTTTTTATCCATACGGTTGAGAATGCACATCTTACTTAGGATGTTAGCTTCAATGATATTCAATATAAAATTGCAATAGCATACCCTATTTAGGACTACTTGCTTTCAATATAAATACTGAATTTCTTTGTGTGTGAACAGGTAAGCTGTGTGGATCTTAAGTCAAAACAACTGAAGTTTTATGTGGTTTGTTAGCAAGGACCTACTCCGTATTTCTTTAGTAGTTTCAATAATATTACTGGTTATAATGTTCAAGATAATTCTGCAAGTGTAAAAAGATGATTTAAAAATACAAAGGGTAATTTGCACTGTTGTTACAGTAGACAGGTTGTCAACTAACCTAAATATCCTACATGAAACAAACCTTATGAGACATCAAGGAGATCACAACTGAAAATACTGCTAAAAGTGAGAATACCCAACTTAGGATTAACTACATTCTAATTTTTATAATATTTCTTGTTTATGGCATTATTAAAGTAACTCTAGTTCCTTGTTATATATTACTGACTTCATTTAATAATTTATAATTTTATTGATGATTATGTAGTCTGTTTCCCTTTGACCAAAAGTTCTTAAAATCTTATTAAAAAGAGAAATAAAACATGACCCATTACTCCAGAAAATATAATTGGGTTTGGTTAAGGCAATGTTTCACCATTACAATACAC
Organism: Carcinoscorpius rotundicauda; assembly: GCA_011833715.1. Taxonomy (NCBI): domain Eukaryota; kingdom Metazoa; phylum Arthropoda; class Merostomata; order Xiphosura; family Limulidae; genus Carcinoscorpius; species Carcinoscorpius rotundicauda. The sequence goes on along the minus strand of CM022395.1, from coordinate 36,702,623 downwards.
CGTAAACTCTTATTATAAGAAACCTTGTTCCAAAAATAAGGGATAGTAGTTTTCAATTAGTATTCAAAATGTTAGGGCCACTTTCACTCAACATAGCATTAGTATTTAATGAAGTTTTTATATTACAGACAGTTGCTGTTGGTATGATTTTAAAATTGTATACCCTGTTCAGGATATTATAGTAACTTGTATTCAATAGGATATTAATATCCCACACTTTCAGAAAAGTTATTTCAGTATGGAATTACAATGGCATATCTTATTCTGGATATTATGGCTAATTGTACTCAAAATGCTGTAACACTGGCACTTTATTGTAATCTTTAAGTACCAACTGTTTCCATTTAAGGTTTTACTTGCAATTAGCATTAGGAACTAACTTGAGTTATAATCAATACTTGATTGAAGGAACCACTCAATAAATGTTAGTCTTTTCAATTTTTCAAGTTGAAATTTCTCTAGAAAAGTCAGGCTATGTTGTATTAATTCTATTAGCAAACTTTATTAACAAGAACTCGAAAAACTGAATATAAAAAAAAGAAACCCTTAATCCATGGAATTTTCTAAACAAAACATAATTGTGCATCAGATAAAAGCACTACTTACAAGTATGTCCACCTGTCAATGTTCATCTAATAAATTCTTATTCCGAAAACCAAAATTAATCATAATTGAACATCGAGTTGAAGTATGAACATTTTTGAAATTACAAATGAGTATTGCACTTCCTGTTTATGGAAAAAAGGATGTATACAGAACATTAAAAAATGAATTTCCTGACTTTTTCGAAATTTTTCCTAACCAGTGGAGAAATATGATTAATCACTCAATATAAGAATACAAAGTTTAAGACATTAGGGTTAGTTGTTGTTCATGTGGTTTTAATATTGGCAAACTTTATTCAAGATATTAGGATCAGTTTCCCTTATCAAAGAATTAAATGGAAGGCCTTATATAGATATTTGTTTGTCATTTGATTTTTTTTAACCTTTCTGAGACATTAGTGGCAGTTTTTTCTCCATATGGTTTACAATGCACATCTTATTTAGGATAAAATATTTTTGGTTATAACAACTACCTTCTGCTTTTCTTTCACTTCTCTAATATAAAACTTACCTTGTTAATATCTTTATCTGTGACTAGCTTTCCTTTACTGTTTCTACTTTCTAAACTATGTTCCTGCAACTTTTCATTTTCCTTTGTAGAATGGTAGCTCTGCTTCAGAGACTTTGCTTCTTCATTTCGACGATCAGTAAGACTCTTTGATATTCTATCAACCACCACTTCAATCTACACCACAGAAACAATGATTAAGAAAATTCTTCTATGAACATTTCTAAAATGCTAAATAATTCTAGTTGTTATTTAGGTCAGTAAGCTGAAGCACTGTTAGATTGAGCTCCATGTGCTCTTTTGGCAAGGTTAAGCTTTCATCGGTATAAGTCATTTACCATTATATGTACAGAATATATACCACTAAATACAGTATTAAAACATTTACTGATGACCTACGATACCTTATTTGAAAATGGCATTAACATTGCCTTTATCAAGCTGAGTTTTATGATTCTAGAAAAAAATATTCTTGGTTGACATCAATCTAAACCTAATAAACAGTTTGTTTTCTATAAACAAGTTTTATGATTTGTTTGTGTTGTTTGAATAAAACAAAATTATATTTCATAAGAAAATATTTGAGTCACTGGAATATTTTGCCAATGTACACTGTACTTATAAATCTAAACTTACATAATGTCTTGTCACAGAAGAAAAATTTCTAGTTTTCAAGAATGAATAGTGTGTGTTTTCTTATAGCAAAGCCATATTGGGCTATCTGCTGTGTCCAATAAGGGGAACTGAACTCCTGATTTTAGCATTATAAATCCAAAGGCTTTTCACTGCCCAACAAGATGATAGGAATGAATAGAATACCTAAAGAAACCTCAAAATTAATTCCCAAATCACTAAATTGCTCCTAACTTTTAAAATTCCCATAAGATTCCTTTCTTCACCCCTACAAGAGCAATGACTAATCAATATTTCAAGAAACCATAAAATATTCGTCAAACCACTTTATTTGCTCTTCATTAATATAAATAGCTTATAATATACTCTATGCAATCGTATTTAAATGGTGACTATAGCTGTTTTCCAAGCTAATCTTAATTATGGCATGTTCAGAACATTATGGTATATAGGCATATCATGGAATTTTTTTTTTCTTATTTTAATATAAAAACTTTTCAAAACATCTCATGTATGCAGGTGCATGTACAGTTGCCACATAATATCTTACTCAAAAAGGTTGCTCAGTTGCTATCACTCTAGCTGGCTATTTTTCAGTGTCATTCACTTGATATAACACCTTTTGTCTTACTGGAAGAAAGCTAGTTGTAAGGCTGTTCTCAGTATGTAAAGCAAGATAATCATCTTTTCCACTACATCAATTGATACCTTGGGGTTATGACATCCTTATGATTCAGTGAAAGTGACCAGTCACGAGTAGTACAAGCCACTCCAAATACTTGGTTTTGAATGTCAAACTTAATCTTCAATGTGGTACATAATCTCGACCACAAAAGTTTGGAATAACTCTTGATAGAGAAAAAGATCTAGATCTAACTTTCCATTGAAGGTAACCACACACTGTGTCAAGTAAAAGTATATATACACAGTGTTTGTAAAAATTAATAAAGATTGCTTTTCATGATTGTGCACTCATGTTCACTCTCTCAAATGTAATTACTTAGGGCATACAAAATATAGGTCTTGACAAATTTCTTCTTATCCTATAGACCTACCATGTTACCTGTGCAAAAATTAACATTCTTGAAAATTCTACAACATAATAAAAAAGTAGGAAGAAAGAGTTGTAGTAATAAAAAAAAATAAGTATGAAAATCAAGGTAAAATCAAGACATTAATCATAAGGAATATCTGAAAGGAATAATATCTAAACAGATAAGATAATAAAAAATTTTTATGTAAGTGTACTGTTTACAAGTGGACTCTTCAAAGATGCACAGAAATGAAAGTTGTAACATTTTCTTTGTTTTTATATGTGAATTACAAAACATTCTTTTCAAACATTTCAGAGATAGGTACTGTTGCAATGGTATAAAATTATTCTTTTTACTCAAATTAAGTTATTTAAGCAGGTGTGCACTCAACACCTGAAAGGTTCTTACCAATCTAGGCAGTAACAATTAACTGAATTATAAATACTTATGAGTTAGCTTAATTCAAACAGATCTCCATGATAATACAATGGAAACTTTGGTATATTAACAATACTGCTAGAGAACAAGATGAAAAATTGATACCCGAAACACCTTAAAATATCAAAAACTTTACAGCATCAACAACTAAAAAAAATGCAAACTTTAAACATGCTACATTAAACTGAGGCTCATAAAAAATTTATCAAACAAACATCTATAACTGATAGGGAAAACTAGGCAAATTTTTAAAAAGAGTTCAATAACAAAATAATTTTCCTCAATTTGGTTAGTCCATCAACATTTTTACATTTAGAAGAAAACATCATTTCTTCTCATTTTAAAAAGTTACCCGTGTGGGTATTTTACACACTTAATAAATTTATTATTTTACTCGCATGTTAATTTCTCTTACCTGTTTTCTTGTTTTATGATGGGAATCAACTAACATTTTCAATGGTTTCACAACATCTTCTGTAAGTCCAGAAGCCAAACGTCTGAAGAAAAGTTTCAAATGTTACTCTGGTTTTATATGATTTAATTTGATAATCATATCTAGTGAAGCAGATATTATGAAAATGATGTGAGTTTTCATTTCATTACAAGACATTTTTATATTTATAAAAAAAAAAACAGATACATATAAAACCAAAACATTTATAAAGTAATAAATGTTTTGGAAAAATAGACATTGTGCCATTAATTAAATAGCATTTAAAATTGTTGGATTATTACAAAATTAATAAATGTATGTATACAAAATTAAGGTGTGTGTGTGTGTGTGTGCACGCATGTGCATGCATATTTTTTGTATGGTTACAGTGACACCTATAAATTACCCTTTCACAGTTAACCCTGACCCACTTGATCCACTCTGCTTCCTCAACTATCCATCCAAATTAAGAAAAGGTGGAAGAGCACAAACTACACGTATCCTAATTTGATCTCACAAGAAAGTTGCTTAAAAGGATACTGTATTTTCCTCAAAATAATGGGCAATTTGTTTCACTAAATACCTCCAAATAATTTATTTTACATTAATGCACAGTCAATTTTTCTAGGCATTTCACTAAAAGCTGCCACCAAAAATCATTTATAAAGGTTTCAGAAAAATGTTGCATATCCAGTGCAATGGATGGGATGGATAATGACATTCTGTGGAAATCAGAAGAGAATGATGAAAGTGCAAAAATAATCCAATGAATGCAATGAAGCCAATGGTAGTGACAATTGTAGGGATGAAGGTTTATGTGAAGATGACCAATAAAATGTGTGTATTACCATGTAACAAATAATCTCAATGAAATACTTTTAAAAATGCTCGATACACTGATAGGTGTTTACTATATTTAGTAGCCATTCAATACATTTGTATAACTGCTGTGTAAAAATCTTCAATGTAACCTTGGGTGTGCATTAAGGTAAACTACAGTAAATATATAAATTGGGCAGGAATTTATAAAATGAAAAAAGTAATGCATGAATAAAACATATTGTAAAATAAAATTAACTGTAGTGATAGACTATATTAAGTTATTTACACTTATTTCCCTTGTAATTATGTTACAAAATAATATTAAAGAAGATTACACTCGATGATTTCCGAATTGAATCTAATTTAGATGGGCCTAAATATTACAACAATTTTCCTAAAGTGTAGAAACAAGGGTTTCTTTCTCTAGAGAAATTTTAACTTTAGAGAGGAATATTACCTCCTCATAAATATATATTATGTACACCAATTGTAACAGATTGGTTTCATCAGATCACCTGATATTTTTCATTTGGCCACTGATATAAATAATGATGTAGTCAAGAAGGAATTTTGATATTTTGTGTTTGTTGGTTCTGTGTGACACTGCTATTCCCATACCCATACATATTCTACGTGATATTGGGGTGACTTGATTACTGTTGCTGAAAGATATATTGCATTTAGATAGTTTTTCCACTGATGAATGTGCTATTCAGGATACTGAAGGTGGCTTTGTTAATGTTCTTCTTCAAAACATCTATTTAACATCAAACCTAGTTTCAGAATCAGTTGTAGGTGGAGTAAAACTTACTCTAATTAAGAATGTATCATTATTGTTGGGAAACAATTTGGCTGGGTGAAAAATTATTTCCAAATTCAAAATGGTTAGCAAACCTATTACTGTTTCTTCTAAAAATATTACTATTGAGGAAAATACAGATGTGTTTCCCTCATCTGTTGTGACTCAAGCTCAGGCTAAGAAATCAAACTAAAAATAAATGATAGACATATGTATAAAGGACAATATTACAGATTTATTTCAGACATTTTTTGGATCTGATGATAATTTTTTGAATAAGTGTTCCACTGACAAATTGTTGGCAAGTGACAATAATGGATACAAGGGATCTGGTTGACCTAGTGAAATTCTGTCTGCTAAAAGTAAACTGATCACCGAGCAAGAAAAGGATCCACACGTCTCTTCATTATTTAAATATGCACTCCCAAGAGATGAACTGGAGAATGTTCAAAATGTTTTTGGTTTTTTTAAAATGGTGTGCTTATGAGAAAAAGTAAACCACCAGATGTGCCAGTTTCAGGACTATAATTTATCAAGTATTTGTTCACAAATCATATCATTCTGAAATATCAAAAGCTACCCATGAACTTGTAATAGCTGTAAATCTATTTACATTGGTAAAACTACAAATTACAAATAAGAACATGGAAATTTCATTTAGAAATAGATATAAGCTAACTAAATTGTATCTAGTAACTTAAAAAGAATAAGAACTACCCCATCCTTCTTGAAAACTCTTATCTGCAGAACAGATAATTAACATATTATTAGAGAAACTTTTCATTTTTAATTATCTCCCAGCATTAAATAACAAAATCAACTCGTCCTTGTTGTCATTAATCTGATTCCAGATTCTTAAACATTTCATTTCTTTATTATTGCTATTTTTAAAAGATGCAGTGCTGATACTCGTAAAGTTTTCCTTTGTAATTTTTCTCTTGACAATATTACTAAACATATGCATGCCATGTTTTACTCTACAATCAATTATACTGTGAATAAATCTGCATTCTTTCCAAACTTTTAAAATGTATAAAACTACTCACTTCATAGCTATTATTGCTTCTTGTACTTAGAAAATTGTGAATTAATTTCTTGATATTTTATTGCATATGACAGGATTTCAAACAATTCCTACATTTCTGTAACTAATGATGTTTTTGGTATTACTAAGTTACTGATATTTTTCTTTTTATAAACTTCATTTTCCACCAATCACTTGCAAATACTTTGCAGTCTTGTTGCATGTTCAAACTATTGTATGCTTAATATATATAAAAAGTTTGTTCATGATATTGCCAAGGAAAATTAGAATTCATGAGCATGAACAAAGACAGCATCATCATACATGGAGATGTGTCACACTCCCATTGGTAGAGGGGTCCTTCTGCATAATCACATCATGCAATGGCACAAATTCATGTGAGATTATGTTGGAGTTTTCACACAGAAGTGTCTTGCAACTTTGCCAAATCAAGCAAACTCAAGAAAAAAGTTATTTGTGCCAGAAGATGAGTATTCATTTTAGAACTTAAATTTTCTATTTGACAAATCAGTTGCCAATACTTTGCAAGCTTGTTGTACATCCAAAATAGTGTAAACTTAATCAAAACAAATTTATCTTTTCCCTTATGCTCCTATTATGCAAAATTGATTATCAGGAATGATACTGGCCTGAGTTAATAACATAAAAAAACAACTGGTTAATATATGTAGATTGAAAATGTTTTTCCTTGATAACTGGAAAAGTAGCAATCTATATAATGAAAAACTTGAGTGCATGCATAATCATATATAAAATCAGATATTATTCAGAGCTATTAAAAAGTAATGAAGGATAATATGAATGTTAATATAGTTTGGTTCTAAGTATTTCTTTAAAAATATCTTGCTAACTCTATCCTTACCACTTCTTTGTATTCAAACAAAACCATTAAAAATTTTATCCTCAATGAAATTCAGAATATTTGTACCTGTGAAGTTCCGATTCATGGGCCATGACAACGGCAGATTCTAGCCAAGTTTGTGCTGTTGTCCTACATTATGAATTTTTCAAAAGTTCAGTTGATACTCAAAATAAAAGTATATGTGGATTCAAAAATTTTCATAGTTTCAGACCAAAATGTAAATTTTAATTTTACACACCAAAATCACACACAAACAAACATTTTTTTTACCAAAACAAGAATTAGCATATTTACACAATCAAAAATATCAACTTCCTGAAAAAAGTGAATGCTAGAAAAAATAAAAATTTAAGATTCCAAGTTTATTTTAGTTACAAGTACATAAAAATAATCAAAACAAAAGGGAAAGTACATTCTTCAAAATAAGTTAAAAAAATCCCTATTCAAACTATTTCCTCACTCAAGTATTTAATATGTAATACAGAAAAAGTATTTTAAGAAAAAAAAATACAAGTATATGAAAGGAACAGAAGAATAAAGCTCAGAGTAAGTGCTGTAAGTTACTAGTTTTAATAAAAAAAACCAGTAGGCAGATTAAAAGCACAGTAATTTATCTTAAAATTCATACAGGCAAATCAAAAGTACACAATGCAAGATACTCTCTACTAGCCAAGTGTATATTTTTCTCAGTCAGAGCTCCAAATTTAATTTACAACTTACATTACTATTACATGATACTTACCCCAAAGCATCTTTAGAAGCTTTGGTTATTTTGGCAGAAAGTTTATTGAGGCTTTTGGCATAATGGAACTCCAAATCAGATCTATTGTAATACAAAGTTTTATAAATCATTTATTTTCAACCTTCAATTAAATTATTACTAAGCTACATAAACAAAACATAAAATAAATACACAAGTATAAATTAATATTCACCAAACTATAATGCATGCACAAAATGACCATAGACTTTACAGGACCATGCTCGTTTGTTAATATTTAATGGATTATTTGTTCTGCATTTAACACAGGAATCAAACACAAAGTTAGTGATTATGAGCCATTGGATGACAAAGGTCATCTTCATAAAATATTTTATATTTAAACCTGGACTAAGAAACAAAGCAGTTTTGAAACTGAAATAAATTATATTAAATGTAAGAAGAAATGCATACCAATTGTTTTACAATATGGGAATTGACAATCTGGTAAAAACAAGGTAACCCATCACACACATGCACTCATACACAAAGAAAGATATATAGATATGATTTTATAAGTTCCAAATCTTTTATATAAATTGTACTACAATAACAAAGCAGCTTCATCAAAAGCTTAATTTGATCAACGAGAAAAAGTAAATCACAACCAACCATTAATTAAATCAATTTAATAACATTTCAATGAAGAAATTCATGCTTCTTAACTGTTGCATTTTTTTAATTTATATAATGATGACTGAGGCACAGTACACATAATTACAAATAAATAAAATTACTGCAAACTCCAGAGAATCTTACAAATTAATTTGCTCAATATTGTGGCTTTGTACCTTCATAAAGAGGATACAAACACGAATTTGTTCTGAAACATGTTAATATCAACTCTTTCAACTTCAATTAGATTTGATTATTAGAATATCACTTTCATTTGTCTGCTGTTAAGATACACAATGGGATATCTGTACTGTAACCACCATGGGTATCAAATCTTAGTTTTTAGTTACAAGTCTTCACACTTAGTGCTGAGTAACCAAGAGACATTTACAGTACTGTGCAAAAGTTTCAAGACAAAGTCAAAAATTATATTTTCATACTACTTTTGAAAAAAATTGAAGGTAAATTACAGGAAAAACATCAACATTTTGTAAGTTTTCATGTTTAGTACAACAAAAACTCTGAAGTGTTTGAGTTCAGCAAACAATTAATATTTTTGTGTACCTCTTTTGTTTTAATAAATATAGACAGTCTCTCAAACATTCTTGTAATATATTTAATCAGAGTTTTCTTTGGAAATTTAGTCTAAATGTCTCCAGTACACTCCCATAAAGTTTCTTTTAATTTGTCAAGATTTTGATCTAACAAATCCAAGATCTACTCAACTGGGTTATGATCAGAGCTCTGTGGTGGCCATTGCATCATTTAAATGACTCCAGGAGCTTCTTTCTCGGCTGAGTAATTTCTGCATATGTTGGATGAGCCTTTGAGGTCATTATTTTCTTACAAATTGAAGTAAAGATGCTTTAACTGCTACACGACCAAATATTTCATTTCTTGTTGAGTCTTCTTGATACTGTAAATCTGGACATTTTTCTGTCATTTGGTACATGGTCATTTATCTCATGCTTGAGATCAGTAGCAGTCTTCCTTCTGTCCTGAAGGCTGTATAAACACACTTAGCATCAGTATCACTCAGTACAGTTGATCTGCCTCTTCCTTCACTATTTTCAAATTTACCCATCTCAGTCTCATGTTCTAGAGTGTACTTAGTGTTTGGAGAGCATTTCAAGCCCACAGCAATTTGTCAGTGTCCAACTAGCATCACGTAAAGCTTTTATACAAACTTTCTTTTGTACTGAGAATTCTTTATGCCTTTTTGGGCCATGGCATGAAAACAAAACTGAGTATGCAGTGTAAAACAGTTTTACTTTTCTGATTTCTTCTAGCATATACCAGTATCATATGCTAGCTTTTTTTCTACATAATTTACTGCATGGGGTACTATGAAAGTTATTTAAGGCCCTAAATTTGATAAGTATGTCCATTCAAACAGAACCCTTATAATGTTCCCTTGATACAAGTATACAGGAATTGTAAACAATGATAACTTTCTCACCCTTGCTCATTCAATTGTCAACAGGGTTCATTAAAGTGTAACCATAGTGATGAAATTTACATTCTGTAATGGCATGGAAGAATTAGCCACATAAAATGGAAAGAATGACAAAATATTCTCTTGTCCTAACACTTTTTCATAATAATGCAAGTCTAATTTCCATAGATTCCATAAATCCTTACAAAGAGAATAGTTTCAATGAAATAGATTACTCTGTTTTTTGTTGTTAAGAGTTGTTATTGTCCTAAATTCAAACATTACAAATATTTGTCAACAAGAGACAAATTATTCCTGTCTACATTGATAATCAATTAAAAATAATAATAATAAAAAAAGAAATCAAAGATGACCACAGGTATGACATTAAGGGCATACATGTACAAAACAAATGCAAGTGACACACCCAAAGTAAAATCAAAATTCTGAATTTTTTAATGGTGTGATTTTAGTCACAAAGCATACTTAAAGTTATAAATAATCAAAATAAATCATTCAAACTACTATAGTTTTCAATTATTCTAACAAATGACTAATAAAAATTACTTTTATCTGTAACAAAAATAATCAACTTGAAATTAATTTTTCTGCTTATTACTATTTTCAATTCTTCCTGCTGTCCAAGTGTTAGAAATAATACCATTATTCTTGTTGTTAAGCACACAGATAAATAACAGATTATCTGTTCCCACTGAAGGTATCAGAACCTAATTTTACCATTACAATTTTTTTATCAACTTCTTTGAAAAAGAATGGTCTGGTGATTCGAGAGTCAAGGTACAAATGCTATTATCTACTACTGTTGCTTGAGAACTCCATGGATACTTAAATTGTATAAATTTAGTGTGTTTTCATGCTGTTTTATTTTTAAATTATAGTAATATAATTATATTTTAATATTGTATAATCAGGCATGTAGCTATAGAAGGAGCACAAGGAACCAAGATCACACTTTTCAGAAATTAAAAACAGTCAAATGTCCTTACATACTGACACAGTATCAAAAAGAAACACCAGTTGTAATTGTTTTTATTTGAAGTTTCTGAAATCAGTATAGCTGGAAACTACAGCAATCCAGTCAAGGCCTTAGCCAATAACTAATTACTTCTAAGACAATACAATAATACAAACGACAGTTAACTTTAGTCATCATAAATTAATGTAACTTGTCTTCAATGATGTGGACAACAGATATTTTTGTTAATCAAAGTTGATACTGTTTTTACCACCTGCAGTTCTTATAACAAGACTTGTTACAAAATCAATTTTTCACTGCTTAGAAGTTATAATTCTCACAGGATGAATATAAATAATTACTATTTCAATAAAAAATTTGAAATATTTATTTTTAACCACAGAATGTCAGCTTGGGATCACTTTGATACCATACTATCTGGAGTTAGACTGATTTTCTAAGTACTTTTACTTCAATATCAATCACACTACTAGAAATTGAAACAAGTTTAAAATTGACTAGCTTATAACCTGAACTAAACACTTACTGAATATTATATTGTTTTAACTTTGTTTCACTTATATACTTTTCTTTATGACCATATAATGCACTTTGAGTAATTCAAAATAGTGTTTTATTGTAGTAAAATCACTTTTATTGCATAAAAAATACTGAAACTTTCATTTCAATGTTTAAAGTTAACGGGTGTCGTGACATTATAAAAATGAAACATTAATGCAGTGAGAATAGAGTAATTAAACATTTTTATTGTATGTTAATATAATAAAAATATATTATGTGAATACTTTAGTTCTAATAACTTCCCTAATGGTTTTCAAACTTTGAAAGAAAGTTATTAGTTTTAGTTTGCAGCAAAGAGTACATTTTCCTACACAAAGTTCACAGTAACTTAATTCTAAATTATCCAATATGAAGTCAGAAGAGAGGATTTCTACTGGCTTTTTTTTTTTGCCACTTGATTAAAATTGTTTGACAAATATTGCATTTTTGAAAAGGAGAAGTTGAAACTGACTTTTTAATCAAATGCAACTGACTAATGAGTCAAACAATTTATTATTCAGTTGCTAACCAACAATGGAAACATGGAGTATTTTTAGCACTCACTTTACATGTAATACTTTATGAAAATGATAATGAAAAATACTTTTAATACCTATATATAACCAACATTTGTACTTACACAATTATATCCAAACTAAAATAATCCTATAATTTAGTAAAGAATAAACTTAAGCAGTGATGTAAATGACATCTTAAAAGTCATAAATGTTAACTTAATGGCTTTGTGAAGACTAACTTACTCTTAAATTGTCTAAAGGTTCAGTGACACTTCTTATTCAAAAAATTATTACAAATACAGTGTACTTGCTACAAGTAAAGTTGCTGAAATATTGTACACATAGACTAAGTATAATATTATAACAGTACAAAAACAATTTCTACTAAATCAATTACGAAATCCTAATACATAATATAAATCAAGGAATAATCCAATTAAAAATTACAAAATATTTCATAAAGTAGAAGCGTGCATGAAATTTTGCAATATATCATGCATAAAGCCAATTTCCACACTTTGAAAAAAATACTTTAAATGTAGCTAGTAAAATGAAATTTTACATTTGAAATTTTAGCAGGACACCTCAAAATTGTCACCCGACATTACCAAAAACAAAATCAAGTAGAGATAATTATTATGTGAAACAGAATAATTTTATTTGTGGCACTGAAACATTATTTCAAAGCAAGTGGCAACAAGACTTGTATCCATTAAAAATGACACATCAATCAAACTGGTAGATTTAGTCATCCAGCACTAAGTATCTATTGTCTATACATGTGCAAGTTCCATGTGGACTCACAAATAGTCTGTTTTTTTTTTTACTGTTCTTCCACCAGGATTCTACAGACTTGCACAGTAATCCTGTGCTTGCAAGATCACAGGTCTTATTCTTAATTAATTTTATTGTCATCAAGTCATTTGGAGAATCATTTATTAGTTTGAGCTGTGAGTCATCCTTAATAACTGCCATCTAGGAAAATCCACGTTCTGGTTCAGCAGATGACACGGAAATCACCTGCATGAGGAATACCAAGGCCAGCACTGTTGATCCAGGGAAAGCTTCCTTGCTTTAAGACCAGTTGCTTGGTTCAAAAGTTTAAAAAGCACCAATAAAGTCCTTATCAAATTCTTCAATCTCTCATTCAGATATGTGACAATTTTACCTATGAAGATGGCAGTTTCTTTAGCCACAGATTGAGCAACTGTCTCTTTTGTGACACTTTTTGAGCCTCTGGCCCTTGTCTGACCACTAATAGCAATCACCTTTCCTAACCACTTGCCAATTTGTTCAAATGTTGTGAGCTCTAACAATTTTCTGGAATCTCTCAACCTGATTCAGATTGCCCAGCTTCTCTTTGCAAACAGCAAGTTTGTCAGAAACAATGTTCACAGTAGCAGAATTGTCTTACATTTTGAGATTAAGAGATGTCAAAACAGGCAGAACTGCCAAGAGTATGTCCATGTACAGGATGAATTTAAGCCTTGTCAAAGAACTGTATAATCCTGCAGCTTTCTGTCCACATTCCCCTTTCTCATGCAGCTTTACTTGATATAAATGCTCTGCTAAAGTTGGCTAGTTATGAGAAACTGACTCCAGAGCGCACTCTTTGTAGGCCACCCACCAAGGTGTTGGTTTTACCAGCTTCTTGAGACCAGCCCAGTTCTGTAATAAATTGTCATAAAACTTCCATCGGTTTTCTAAAAATGTTTGGATATTATCAAGGTAAGAGACATCCTTGATGGTCTTCTTAATTGCAAGTTCCAATCTGTGACTAACACAGTGGATCCCTATCAAATAAGGTTTTTGCACCTTCAATCTGTTGACAAGTCCTTTATTTGTGCCAAAATTAACAGCTGCCAAGCATACAATTGATTCAAGCCATTTGGAAAACTTGCCATATATGGACAAAGCTGCAAGTACAAAAAATTAGTACCCAATATTAGTTACTTTCTGTGAAAAAAAAAAATGTAAATTTGTACTTTGGAAAATTCATTACTCTGTTATCTATTATACTAGTTGTGCTAGGTTAAGTTCCAATTCTGTCAGTGGTAAATACATGGTTCTTCTTGGTTTAAATCAATTGAAAAATGCTCGAGTTTACACTGATGTATATTAATAATGGAATGACTATGTGAACCTGAATTACAACACAAATGTACATGAAATATTGCCCATTTTAATTTTTCTTGATTGGGAATTCAGGATAAATTCAGAAAATTCTCATCCCAGGTAATTAAAAAACCTTTACCTGTAGCAAGTGTTCAGAATCAGCCTTCTCGACTGACTGCAGACACATGTAGTGGGTTATTGCGTAATAGTCACTGTCCAAGTATCTTACATAGACTATCTCCTGCTCAATGTTGGTAGTGTCTGTTGAGCTGTCAGTCATAATGCCAAAGAATAATGAGGTGTGCAGATGAGATCTTACATTAATTATAATTGTTTCTGCAATATACTTCGTAAAGATAAATGCTTGTTTGTCATTGGCATAATGTTCTGTTAAGTTCATACCAAAGTTGTGCTCCTGCAGCAACAAAAGCTCTTGAAAATTGCTGAATGGTTTGGCATTCAAAGCCATATAAAGGGCAGTCCTGAACAGCACAAGCAAACAATCTTTCTCAGTCTGGTTAAGTTTACTCAATTCTTTCATTATGGGAGTTAAATCAGGTGTTTCTTTTGCTGTCTTAGCTTGACAACTTAAACTGTGGATGCAACTGTTTTCATGCTCCTTAACAGCACTTGCTCTCAGGTTAGAAGATCCTGTTATGAAGGTGTTCTTTCTGCCTTCCAGTACTTTGGTCATATTCCTGACAAATTGAGCAAAACATCAGTCCAGTAGTGTCATACTCCAGCCATGGTCAGCCTTTATACCATTCATCCTAGAAACGACGAGTAGGCTTAGCACCAGTACAAGCAGTAACAGTTTTTGCTTTAACACTTGGGCTTGGGTCAACAAGCTTGGATTTTTTCACTCAAGATTTCATAGTATTGTCTTCCGATTCATTTGTCTTGTTCATGAAGCCAAACCAAATTAGATCATGAGACTTTCCCGTTTTTTTACTATCAGATGCCATGGTCAGATCATCATGAATGTTTGGTAGTCACATGACTATCCTGGATAACACAGATAAGGCAACCTAAAAAGTGCATTTTGTGAGCGTTCACAACAGTTTTTTTAAAATTTGCTTTTTTTTTTTGGTATTAAATTAAATCTTAAATTTTGCAAATTATTTTCAACTCATTACAGAATATACTTTTAAGCAAAATCTTTGGGCTATGCATACCCAGCTTTTGCCTCACTTAATTTTGAGGGGTCAATGTATTTGTGTCCAATATGTTGGGAATATGACCACCGGTCACGATGTCCAGTGATAGATAGGAAAGTGCTGGTCAAACTTGATTTTTTAATGGACATACCCAGCTTTAAATAAAAAATTTAGAACCCTCTCAATATATATTATCTTAATACTTAGAGGAGTTTATATGATCTTGCAAGAAAAGTACAGTTTTAAAACACTAAAGAAAGCAATAATTTTCACAATTAAGAATTACACGATTAAATGTGCATTTGCAATTGTATGTAGGCACAGTACTTCACCTCACTTTATACATATATATAGTTACTATCATATCTTGTCTTTAACCCTAGAATTACTATTAAAATTGAAATTAATAAATAATTTTGGGAAACGAGTTTAAAAATGTATCTACATTTTTTGCATGTTTTACTTAGTTAAAGGGTCCCTAATAACAAACAAGCCATGTTTAAAAATTTAAACAAATATACAGTCAGCATTACACAATTAATTCAACTAGTATAGTTGGAATGCCTTGCATAATTCACTAAGAAAGTGAATGATTTTACAAGTGCTGAAACACAAAAATTACTCAGTAAAACAAAATTTGATGGACCCAACCTACTGTGAACAGTAAAGTCATGAATGTTTTCATAATATATACAGTTTAACAGAAATGTATTTAATTCTTATAACAGTGTCACAACAGATGTGTACAGAATACTCTTTTTGCAGCATGTCACAAACTTCTGTGCATATGTCTAAATATATTACTTAAGCATTAGTCAAGTACTTTTATTGTCAATAAAACTTCAAAAATTGAGTTTTCATACATTTTTACCAGTTTTTGGCAAGTAACAAACATTAAAAAAACAGAAAAATTACTTCAAGTTAAATCTTGTTGTATTATGAACTAATTTTTATAGCATAATAAAAATAAATAGTTGAAGAAAAATATTTTGACTTGTATGGAAAAGGTTGCATTATAATTTGCATTACTGAATAAAAAATATATATGCATGCACACACAGTGTATATAATTTTATTATATAGGTGATAACAAATGTAGATATCTATTTCAACATAAAGATAATTTTTTTCATTTTTACTGATGAATCACAGACAAGAAGATTCTTAGACATATACCTGACCAGTAATAAAACGTAGCAAAATGTCTTCCAGAATTACACAACAGAAAAATTACATAAATTATTGTGTACCAGAAACATATGGTAATTCCCTTAATTTTAACACTAATAACTGCATTCACAGTATCAACTGGTGAATTAAAAATAGTTTTGCTCTGTTTACTTTCAAGTACCAATAAATAACACTACAAAAAACCAGGTGCACATTCACACCTGCTTGAGAAACTTTTTACATTATTTCTCAGATTGTACATACAAGTCATTAAGTAATAAAAGATTGTGTACCCAGTATACAGTAACTTATCTATATTTCACCATACTACATAAAAATTACTACAAAAAACAAAATGTTTCATATTAATGTTTTAGATACCTTTCAGCAAGTCTAATATCAGTATAACTATGTGAACAAGGTTTCTTTTCTAGAGTTATATGCTAAATATTTACCATAAAGTATCATACTTTTCTGCATTGCAAACTATCAAATTAATAAACTGATGAAAATATTTAATGTTAATAAAAAACAAAAAACTTATTTTTCATTCCTCTGCCATTTTCCTAAAACTACTGATGTCTAAGCTGCCTGAAAAACAGCCAAAAAAGAATTTATTTAAAGAGCCTCTGATATGTTCTTCACATACATGTAAATCTAGAACTAAAACAAAAAATTTCTTCCAGAAAATGAGCACAAATAATACATATGGATTTACTCTAATTTCACATGCCACAGGAAAAAAACTAACAAGATTAAGGAATTGTATAATAAATGGTCTGAAAGTCCCACTAAAACATGCATTTTATTGTCAATAATAAGTGATATACAGACCTAACTTGTATAACTCGCACATAACACTATGCTTTACAATAAAACACAAAATTACACAAATGCCAACAAATTAATATTTCAAAGAATACACTAAATAAAATAAAAAATACTGAGAAAGACTAAACATGGCAGTCACCTTTCCTGTAGAACACAAGTTATTTCCTTACAGAAATCTTCTCCTTGTTTTACTAGTTTTCTCAGCTCTTCAAATCCATTTGGTCCCTATAAAAAAAAAAATGAATACTTGCTGTAGCTTATAGTAAGAAATTAATATACAAATAATTTTATTTTAGTTTGTGTATTTGAACTAACCATACAAGATTAAAATTCCAGTCTCAATTTCACTTTCTGTAGCCCTCAATTACTTCCATAAGTCCATAAGTTCTCATAACAGTTATTTTATCTACTTTGCCCAGTCTGCATAAGATTCATTGCGTGCATGTGTGTGTCACATAACTCTTCAAATACTAGACACACCAACTTCTAAATGGTGCCAAACAAATAGTCTTAGATCTAAAATTTACACAAAGGAAAAAACTTATCTAACCCCTAAGGGAAAACTTGGTATTTCATAAAAACATTTTGAAGGGGATTCCCTGAAAATAGACCCAAAATTTGGAATGGATTTACATTACAGCATGTAAATAAGTAGGCCTACTAATTACTATTCATAACTTGGTTAAAGAAGTTACATTTGCATTATTGCAGCCCTGTAAATGTGAACCACAGACACATGGGTTTGCTATTTTTAGAAAATTAAGCTTTAATATTTTAACCAATTACATATTTTAATGTGTATACAATTATTCACATAAAGCTGCATTTATTTGTAATATTTTTTTATACTGAATATGAATGGTACAAAGAAAAATTCACTTGTTTGTGTTTAATAGATATTCAGCTAACATATAAACAAAATTCAAACATGTTTTCCCCTATAATAATATTTCTATACAAAACTTTTATTTCACAACTTCTCAAACAGTTTTCAGGCTACCTCAAAACAATTCCTCAGGCAACTAAGTATTACCTCATCTTATTTGTTCACGTTTTAAGTACTTTGCTTCCAACCATTTTGTCATACTAAAAAAATGTTTGGAAATGTCCAGCTCAATACTGTTCCTTGTTTCATACAGGATTATCCCTAATTAAGCCCTTGATTTAACATTATTTTCTTCATCCTAGTACCCAGTTCATCTCCAATACTCAATATGATTGAAATCTGATAAGTAGAAAGCTAGGTTTTCATTCAGTCTACCTAGGAGCCCAAAACATTAAGTGGGGAATTTGAAAAGCCTGAAAAATTACAGAGGCTCCAGTCCAGAAAAGGGGCAACTAACAAGAAAGGACCTGAAAAATCTGTAAGCAGAGAATTAAAGAAAAAAGGGTCAAGTAATATGCAAAAGATTGTGAACAAAGATGCACTATAACCAATGGTTGTTGACAAAGACAAATTTCTGTCAAAAAATCAGGTTAAAAAAAAATAGTGAGATGTGGAAGAGTAGAACACAAGAAGGGAGTGGAAGAGGAAACAACAGTGGTAAACAATCCATTTGTACTACTGCATGAAAACCTGACTGCTGCACAAGAGGTCAGACAAATTTCACACATGAAGATAGCGCAATACTACATTGTCCATCTCTTACATCCATAAATGGCATAAAAGGTAACTCTAAAGGGAAACTGTAAAACGTTTCTTAGCCATTAATCAGTCCAAGAGACTAAATCACAACTAAGCAGGGAAAAGTGGAGCAATTACAAGAACCTGGCCAGGAGTGTTATAAATGAGAGATAAGACAAAGGGAAGTTGAACCAATCCTGGGCTCAGAGCATCAATACTCATAGGCAGTGAATTCAGGATTGGTGGCCAAAACAACAAGGAGAGTTGCAAACTCATCAATGAGAAGACTCCTAAAATGGGAAGAAATCTTCAAAGAAGGCAAAAACTGAAGAGGCTTTTGAATGAAAAGCATACTGTCTAAATGAGACAATTAAATTTCTACCAAGTTTGTAGCCCCCAGGAAATGACAGACCAATATTTTGATGTGATTGTTGCAGTTCCAAAGAGAAAACCAGTTTAAAAGCACAAGCCCAAAGATTCAATGCCACCCTGATTCTTGATACAAGATCCTAGTATGGAATTGTTAAAGTGAATTATCACCATGTGACCCTTTAACATACTGTAGATATTGGTAAAGCACAATCAACAGCTAAAATTTAAAAAACATTAAAATGAAAAGACTATTCCTCTGGCTACAAAAACTGTCTAATATGGAGCCAGTCATTCATATCATAACAGGAGTGAAGCCCCAAAGAATACATATACTGACTGAAAAAATAAGTGGTTGTGGCTAACTCAAAGGGATGTATTTGAAATTGATAAACTTAATTGTTGTGAACAAACCAAAGGAAAAAACATAATGATGGATAAATTTGAATGTGTAGAGAAACTTGTTATGCATAAACTGGGAGAATATTCACACCTCAGACTCAGAAAACCATCTATTAATCAAGAAACAATAAGGTAAAAGATAAAGGACATTAGATCAATGACAGTGTATTTAAGAAAAAGTTGATTAAAGATTTAGGATTATAATTTTAAAATTAAATGATAACCATTTTATTCACACCTAAATTAGATAAAGAAAGCATTGCACTATCCAACACGAAACAAAATTGTTTATTTCCTCCACAAAACCATTATGAACATGCATTAAGTTTCACATATTATCAGTTTATTATTTCTCATATTATCAAAAACAGGAGACACAATGACACCAGTTCATTCGATTCTTCAAAGTCAACTTTTATTATCAACAACAAAATGCAAGTTAAAACACCTTTGGAAGATGATGAGGTTCCTTCTTCAGACAAAAAACTAGAAATACACTTAAACTAAATATAACTCTTCAAGCTACATAATTATCTAAGAAACTTTTCAAAGAACACTAGCCAAGAGTATAAACCATGTATTCAGGCAAACTGTCCCAGAATTTTTTAATTCGTAGCTAAAAAAACAAAAACATTTCTTAAAAGGACAAACAAGCATCATAAATTTCACTCTTTAAATCTAGTATACTTAACATTTACACTTGCACATATAATTCCAACCTATCATTTCCATCACTCAAACACACCAAGTCTATAAAAAAAACTCAACCGTTGTGAATATTTGAATAGTCTTCGAGTTTTATGCACTTTGAGAAAATGAACCATTATAAAATGATATTTTTCTTTGTAAGATAACACTATCCTTAATTAAATTAAGAGGACCAAAACTGTACAGAATACAGTTTTTTAAATGAGGCTAAAAAATAATCTTTAGTTTATCATCTTGTACTTTTTGCACAAATGCCCAAACAACTACTTGCCATTTTCACCACACTTAAACAGCTACTTACCAAACCCTACATACATAGCTTCTCAATATTTATCTTCCAAATTCTAATGCAAATGTTAGGATAAATATATTTTAAGTAGAGCTAGCCTCTCTTTATTTGCTTTTGACATACATGATGAAAATCCACCCAGCAACATTATTTCAGAATGGAAAACATTTATCACAATTTTTTAACTCTTACCAATTTTTTATTTACTTTTTAACAATTCAATAAATTTTTCATAAGCAGTCACTTGTATAAATAATTTCAATTTTTCAAAAGTCAATAGATTTAAATAATTGGAAAATTCTAACATAAAAATAGTAGTTTAACAAAGTGATAACAGAGAAAAATCTGAAAACTACACCAGGAATCATCAAATGTTTTCCTAAGTTATCTAAGTTCTAAAACTTTATTGACAAAAAGAGTCCTATCATAAACCCACAAATTTCCAATTTCTTCCTAAACCATTAAAGAAATTGGGATTGCACTGAAAATCTTCCAATTATTATGAATTTCCTATGTCAAGAGAATTCTGAAAAATAGCTATTACAGTATTCACAAACTCTTATGGTTTTTCAAAATTAAGTCTCATCAAGACCAGGTGCTTTATTTTATAAAAGCTTTGAGCTTTTTAAACATAAAAAGATTATTTAATTAATTAAATATTCAATAGAACTGTGTTATTTAACATTCACAAGTTTTTCTTTTTTCTTTAAATCAGTTGCAAGTCTGGTGAAATATTGTAAACAAAAAGCTTTTACTTTTACTTTGTATAACCAATAAAAAACTTGTATGAAGATTAGTATATGGCTCTTATCACAGATAAATAGTGAAATGTAAAATATATTCTCACAAAATATTGGTGCAAGTTACTTATGAGGTAATTACTTAATAGGAGGTTAGATTAAGAAGCTAGAAATGGCATTCATATCAATATTCCTTTAAAAACAAAACCTTGCAAGTTCTTATTCCTGGAGACAAAGTGTACGTGTGTTATATCCAGTAAGAAAAATAAGGACGGGTGCATATATATACTTGACTTATTACCTTTAGAAACAATACAATGTTCTCAAAACGAGTTTCTACAATTACAATTAGCCAGTGCTTCAACCTCTTGCACTCAAGCACTCTTGAAATTCAGTTAACTAAGTGATTCAGATAATCTCACTCACTGATGCAATCAATGTCTTTAGTTCCACTTTTACGACACATGAACACTCAAATTCCTGTTGTAACTAGAATATAACCAAAGGAGGTCTAAAAATTGTCATTTCTTTCCTGCATCAAATTTTTTCTGTACCCACTTCAGCCATTCATTCTATGTATAAAGTGCCAAATGGATTACAATTAATAGATTACAAAGGCCACAGGGCACAGTGATTGGTCAACAATTAAATAAAAGATAGCAGTGGGGTGTAGCAGAAAAAAAAAAGAAAAAGCAATAGGACTAACTGCCCTGCTTTCATGAATGAGACATTTTACTCATTTCATTATAAAATAAAAAATATTCTAGAGCAAAGGTTTTTGAACTATGGTTCACAGGTTCTTTTCAGGAGGTTCATGGGAATATTGTATAATCACAGCAAGGAAACATTGTGGCCTACCAAAATTATAAAAATCGTGGTGGACTGCAAACAAAATATTTATAAACCACTGTTTTACAAGATAAAAACTAATATATAATAAAAACAACTACAAATAGAAAAATGTACAGCATGAAAAAATCTAACTATACATTGTTTTTTTCTACTCCCCATATTTGCATGTCTAATCATTTTTTTTTTTTTTATAAGTCATTTTTTCATCAAAATAATATTCCATAAAACTTCCAAGGTCAGCAGAGCTTTAAAATTATATTTTAAGACATTTTATAAATTTATTATAACACTTTGTAATGTCTTCCCACCAAAGTTTAAAGCTATACACAAATTGTACACCTCTATGTACATATGTATATATTACACAAGTCTCATACTTTACAATTAGCTGTAAGAATTAACTGAATTATAACTATTTCAGGATTGAAGACATATGCATCATGGTTCAATATTCAATAAATTTAATTACTGCTAAAATTAGTGTACTAAATATTCAACCTACAATAACTGGTCACGTTTAGCATTAAAATGAATTACTTTTACAAATATTAGCTAACTAGTCATCAAAAACTTAAGTTAAAGATTTAAGTTTATAAGGGTTTAAGATTTAATAGGTGGTAAATCTCTCTTCCAAAAATCATGATTGTGAAGGGTCTATATTTCTGCTAAACAAAAAACCTAATTCAATATAATTTTTATGTATTCACTTGTACTGCTTGGATGCTAAAATTATCATATATTAAGCACTATTAGCAATATTAGTACTAAAGAAACATTACAAAATCATTATCTGCTCTCTGAAAGAGATTATAATTCTTTACATTCATGATGATCAGTACCTACTTTAAGTCAAAATGTATCTCAAGACAACTGGTATGGGTATTAAAACTTTCACTAATAAAGCAAAGAACATTTTGACCCTCTAAGGTCATCTTCAAGTTAACAGGTTCTCAGTTGTTTTCTGCTTTATTAGCAAAAGTGTTAATGCCCATACCAGCCTTCCTGAGATACATTACTCTGTTGTTATAAACATACAACTTAATCTATTCACTGTTACAACTTACAGAAGAGAATTGTAAATGCCACAACCACACACATCTTATGGGTTTAAACTATGTACTACTAACAGTAATAGCAATTAAACAAGTACACATTACAACTACCTAGTAAATAGTACATTGCACTGTTACTGTTAATGTTGACAGTGATAAAGTTGAACATGCAGACAGACTGTGGCTAAAATACAAAATGTACAACAGTTCAAAAACTATACACTGTCTTTTACAATAACATTGTTGTTCTCAATGTCAGGCATCAACATGTAACTACAAATGACAAACTGTATATATTTGACATAAAAAACGTAGTAGTATAAGAACTTAAAGTTGAATTCTGCAAATACCAGTCAACTTCTATAGAATATACTATAACCAGATACTGGGTTTTTTTTAATTAAAGATAGTTATCTTTGTTTTTAAGGAAAGGGGAAAAATGCCTTTTCTTCAAGTGAAAACAATAAGTATCATAATTAATTCATTAAAACTAACACAAACTTAACTTAAAATCGTATGAAAATATAAATAACAGTTACCTTATTTTGCTGTTTTTTACCCATAGGAATAAACTGAAAATTACAAAGTTTCAAAACCTCAAACGACTTGTTAAATGGAAGTAAAAAGAAATTAATTACCACTCGGACCCAAATTGTTATTTCTTGCTTCAGATTATTACTAAGCAAAATGCTAATACAAATTGAGTAGCTTATACAAAGTTCCAAGTGCGTCGATAACTCATGATAAGTCTAACTCTAACACGCACTCGTAAATAAATATCTTCTAGAGTCGAATGTCATCCAATATGGGTAAGTTAGGCGCGTGTCTCTTCCTTCAATTACGATCAGGTGACCATTGACGACCCTTAACGGCAAACTTTTTATAACCAATGACAGTGTCAAAAGAGAGGGAAAAGCCAATCACATACATAGAAGAAAAAAATATTTAAACTTTCATAAAGTCGCTCTAATCCTTTAATATTTCGTTTGATAATATTGTTACAAACTGTAACGACTCTATGTGATAGCGTTTTTATGATCATTTTGCCGTTAATATTATGGCGTAACATTAGTGCCTTATCCATTTATTCGGTAATGATGGTGAAAAGTTATGTTTTACATATTAAACGATCAAATACTTCAGATTAAATTCCTTTAAGTTTAACTGCCACACTTTTAAAAAACGCACTCTTGATACGTGATGTAAGAACGTTTTACAACCTGTAGAAACAATCTTCCGAACACCCGAACTTAAAGGTTGCCATTTAGAAATTAAGGCCCAAAAAAACTAGGCAGAAATTAGTTAATAATTTATGAAAATAATAGGTCCGAGTACAAGATGAACCATTCTCAAGTGATTTCGTGTATATGTGGAAAAAAGATATGTACCTTTGAGCGAGCCCAATTGTACGAAGGTTTCTAAAATTTTAAACACTTCAAATACAGATTAATTGAAACGCATACTTTATTTCGTATACCATACATTGTTATGATTGCTTCAAAAGTTATTTATTGCCACATACGTATAAATCGAAGGTTTTATAAATGTGTTTCAGTAAAACTTTCACAAAGTCAGTGCGTGATGAAGTCCTACTGGTACCAAAGGCGGACTGCCTTTTGAGAATCCGTACTTCCCACCTAAATTTTTTATTCAACGAAGCACAATTATTTAATCTGATGCACTCTTTAGATAAGTGCGATTTGAACTTGATCAAGATAGAGCCAGTAAAGCAGCCACGATACGTTACACAAACCTGCTAATTTGACCAAAACGTGATTTATTTTAACATGATAATGACCAGTGCCCAAGTTATGCTCCAAATACTTCTGCCCCTGAATAACAAGAAAATGGTAACTCATCCACATGTTAACGGCAGAACTGTGTTGTTTTTGAGAAGGTTTGGTGCAGACGTGATAGCAATTTACGTTGAACGAGAGAAAAGACAGAAATACAGTCCATCATACAAGCTTTAACGACTGAAAAGCTATGAATAACAATATATTACTCTAAATAATTTTCTAACTAATATAACTGTTAGAATCTTGTAATAATTTTCGATAACTATGTTTTCTATATATCTTAATACACTTTATTTACTTGAAGTGAAAAGGTTTCGTTTGTTTTGAATTTTATGCAAAGATACATGGGGGTTACCTACACTCAGTGGTTGGGACTCCTAAAGTCTGCATGGTAGCCTTAGAACTCTATATTTGCGACCCTAACCCATCAATAAACACACCCAGCAGCCAATTAGCAACTTTCATGTTCAACAACCACAAAATACACAAACAAATGGCTTAAGCATGGGCAACCCAGTATAACCAGTTCTAGCCAATATTTTTATAACACAAGTTGAATAACAAGCAATTAACACAGCATTACATCCACCACTATACTGGTACAGATATGTAGATGACACCACTGTGGAATTTACATCTACAGAACACAATTTTTTCACTCACATTAACTCTATACATCCCAACATTAGCTTCACATATAAACAGGAAGAAAGCAATCTAATATCATTTCTTAACCTCAAAATTACAAGAACTGATACACAATTTAAAATGTATCCATCAAAAAATCACCCACACTGGACTATACATTCCTTGGGACTCAGCACATGAAAAACTTGACATACTAAGAAATCAAATAAACACAGCCATAAAACTATGCTCACTAGATAAAATTAATGACAAATTAG
Source organism: Carcinoscorpius rotundicauda (assembly GCA_011833715.1). Classification (NCBI taxonomy): domain Eukaryota; kingdom Metazoa; phylum Arthropoda; class Merostomata; order Xiphosura; family Limulidae; genus Carcinoscorpius; species Carcinoscorpius rotundicauda. The sequence continues at coordinate 36,676,566 of CM022395.1, read as the reverse complement.
ACAAAATAAAACAATACTTCATCAACATCAATAAGTTTCTTCCACAAACTGTAGAAAACATTATACACACACACCTAGACAAAAACAAAATCAACTAACAAAAGTAAATATGTTCCACGATTTAAAAAATCACCAAACCATATACTGCTGCATATCATATATTCCCGACATCAGCAGTAAAATAACCAACATTTGGCAAAAAGTAGCAACAAAATAAGGCATTCCAGTTAATACCAAATTTATTAAAAAACCAGGAACAAAACAAAGGTCTATACTATATAAAAACCACACTGACAAACACCACACCAATATTATTCATAAAATACAATGTGATAACTACCATGACTTCGATATTGGAGAAACAAGTAGAAAAATGGAAACCAGATTCAAAGAACACAAAAAATCACCTTCACACGTTTTTGAACACTGTAAAACAAACACAACATAACCATAAAAAACACCCAAATATTAAATAAATAAACAAACATAAACAAATGCAAAATTAAAGAAGCCTTACTTATACAACTCAAGCCCAAAATAAACCAATACAAAGGAATACCTTTATACCTATATTAATAAATATATCCAACATCTAAGCATGCCCTCTACATTCCTACACTCAATTACACAACCACCTTCAAATATATGGTCAGCTACCAGTCAGTAACCCTTCCTTTCTTTTTGAACCTGACAATGACCAAAGAAGGTCAAAATGTTGTTTGCTCCTCTAGTGCTTTCTCTACCCATACCAGCCATTTTTAAATAAATAATGGTTGATCTGTTGTTTCAAAAAACTTATGATTCTCCCAACTTGAAAATATATTTCCAATAATAATTCTCTTTACTAACACTATCGTTATTCTTGGACCTCCAGTGTTTCAGCTTTGCTCATCTCAGAATTGGATTTTTTTCTCAATTGCTCCAGTCTTTTGTACCCCACTCAAATGCCTTTGGCAATGTTCTCTTCACCTTACGTTAAAGTACCCTATATCCTGGTACTGTGTATAAGCACCTCATTTAGATAATATTATCATCACTAGGTCTTATCAGCAGACATTTTCTGTGTAATCTATTTTTTCATATTTGAAAAGAGGAGGAAATTATCTAAATCTGTGTTTAATCTACGTGTAATAAATAAATTATATTTCCAATATATCATTAAGTAATTTCTCAACAAATTTGTTGGTTATTTTGTTGAAGTTAATAGTCTTCTGTAATGTAGATTTTATGTTCTTGTGTAAAATACATTTTCACAAACATAAACTAGAAAAAAAAACCCAACATAAAATGAATTAGACAATGTTTATACAATTAACTGAAAGTATTTTTACTGAATATTTTCAGTGAATAAGTAATACTGGTTTTATTTAGTACAAAATACACTTCAACTTCTACGTACAATTAGAAGTGTTAGGACTGACATCAGTGTTGGTTTGAAAGTCATGCCTTGGACAATCCTAATCACTTAATGACTTGCAATAAATCACTGAACTATAAAAAAATGTGAACATGTAGAAACCTTTATGAACAAACACTATGATGGTGTGATGATAGATAATATATGTTTAGTTCCAATACATATACTTTTGTCTATTAACTGCCGTTTAGATGTTTTAGTAAATACGGATTATTTTTAGGTAAGATAATGTACCAAAGGTCATTCTGATGGATTTAACCAACTTATTTATGTACAAATAGCTTATATTTTAACTAGAAATATAACATAAAAAACAAACAAACTTGGTCATGTGTAATGATACATACTGAAAATACAGATGTATCCATTACTTTGCACTTTTTCAATGTACAAAATAATACGACAGATCTTACAAGTTCTATGCACAGGTAATATGCCAATTGCTTCATTTTACTAATATTTTTCATAGGGATATTTTTTTTTTTTTTTTATTTACATAAATGCATTCATGAAGTGTGAAAATGTTACTATACAGTTGATATAGTGGCAAGTGAAGAAAATATCATGAAGATAATTGAAACCATTTTAACTATTACTTGTGTGTGTGTGTGTGTGTGTGTGTGTGTGTGCGCAATATATTTAGATTTACACTACTGATGCTTCAATTAAACAACTCAACAGCCACATGGTAACAATTAGATAATTAAGATGAATGTGCCCAAATTCTTAAACAACTGCTATTAAACATACATACATACAAATACTGACATTACAATGTCAGGTTATAGTATCATAACAAAATACACTTGAGGAATTTAAGGAGTTTTACACGATAATGTACAATATATTACGTCTCACACAAAATTACATTTTTCTTTCCCAGTTTCCATAACCAAAGAGCTTAATTTTGATCCATTCGATAAGATGCCAAAGCTGTTCTACATACAAAATTAAATTTCAATACAATCAGTTTATCATTTACTTAGTAATTTTTTATCATCACATATATAAAGAAAAATACCTCCTTCAAAAATCATTGGTGACATACAAATATGTTTCCTTGCTCCAAGCAAGTCTATATTGGATCAACAACGTAAACTTCAACTGCCTGAATAAAGGAACATGTGCATAACAGCCATTTTAATAACTCTGAAATTTACAACCATTTAATGAAAAATGTAATGAAAAACTGAACAGTGAACACTTCACAATAATAGACTCAGAAAAAGATAAATAGGTATTAAGAAAAAAGCACTCCCAATTCACAACCTACAACCAAAGTTGAACAATTCACTCATCATGCCTGAAACAAGCAAAAAGTTAAAACTTTATCCAACCAACAATGTCACTATTTACTTAAATGCAAATAAACTGTTAGTTTTTCTTAGATAAACTGGAAAGTTTCACGAATGACTTAATTGTACTACACTAAATTAAGAAAAAAACAAAAGGCATGCTTGTTTGGATTAAGGAGAGGTTTTTAGAAAACATTTGACAATATGCTACATAAAAAGACTCAACAAACAATTATCTTTACAGCTATATCAGGTAGGTTGACTCAATAAATTAAAAACTGGACGGAAGAAAGCACATGGTTGTTGTAAACAGAATTCAAACAAAGAGAATTAATGTCACAAATGGAGTGCCTCAGGGCTCATTCTTAGGATCTTTGCATATTTGATTTACATAAATGACAGATGATAGAGCAGTTAATAATTTACTTACATTTGTTGATCATATCAAGGTTTGTGGGTGTTGCAAAATGATTTGGATTAGTTGGCAAATTGGGCAAATAAATGGAGATGATTATTAATAGTAATAAATGCAAGGTAGTACATGTGAAACATCATAGTTTGAATTTTATACATATATAATATTTCTTTTAAGTGGGAATAACCTTAAGAGCATTATGCAAGAAAAGAATCTTGATGTTCTGGATGATCAGTCTTTTACACCATCCAAACAGTGTGCTGTTGTTAAAAGCAAATTGGATTTTAGGTTTTATCTATAGAAATGCTGAATACAAGTCCAAAATGTTATTTTATTATACAGGTCACTGGTTAGACCTCAAATGGGAATTTTGTTTCATTATTGGGCTCCTTATTTCAGAAACAACATTGAATTGCAGGAAGGGATATCAGAGGAGGACTACTAGGATGATACCTGGAATAGAGAGGATTTTGACACACAAGAACAGATTAAGATATCCAATACTGCTTTCTACAAAAAAAGAAAAGTTAGAGAAAATTGGATTGAGGTGTTTAAGATTACTGATGGAAGTGATATTGTTTTTCCATCATACTTTTTCATACTTAATGATGAGAATGGTGAAACTAAGGGAGACATATATAAAGTATGACAACATACAAGTCATCATCACATAAAACAGTTTTATTTTTCCAATATAGTAGTTGATTTTGGAAATGAATTGCTTTCAAATATGTAGATGCATTCTATTTAAAAAAGCTCAAGAGAAAGCTTGATAAATATCTGAATCATCAAGCTTGGTTTTGAGTGTTTTATTTTTAAGTTTAGATTATTAAATTGAACATCCTATGCAAATTAACAAATCTCTTGATATTATTAAATTATACATGTTATCACAAATCTAATATAGATGTCATTCTACTCACTAGCATGACTGATAGCATAGTGGTAAATAAATAATTCAAGTTAATTGGAGTTTAGAGTTTACTTACAGATATATTGAATAAAGTAAAAAAAAGGAGTGGGTAATTATCTCTATATAAAAATCACTAACTCCCCCTCATTCAGAAAGTTGTGTACAGTTATAGGTCCTTATCTGTGACACAATACTAAGTAACTTGCAAAGATTCAGTGGAGAAATACCAGGATGACTTAAAGAATTAGTTACTTTATAAGGATATGTTAAAATCTTGTCTTCCCTTGCATCACTGACAGAAGATGGGTAAAATGTGGTTATACTGAAGATTTGAAAGTTATTTAGAGAATTGATAGAACAAAGACATCTAATTTCTTTGTGCTGTAGTCTGAATTTAATATAATGAGAGAACACAGTTTTAAGGTCTGGAAAATAAATACTAGGCTCCAATTAAATAAGCTTACCATATACAGTAGTGGATGTCAGCACTCTGTAAGAGCTGAAGGTGGAAATCAATTTTCTGAAGAGTTTAAATTTTCACTTTTTAAAAAAAATAAGGATGTGAAAGAAAAGCCTCACAGGACAAAATGGTCCTTCATTAAACCTGTCCAAATGTTATACTTAATGTTGGAAAAAAATTGAGGTACTTAACAACAAGATTTTCATCTCTTCATTTCATGATTATTTCATTCCTTATGCAATGACCTATCCCATTTCATCACCTTTTTAAAAAATCTAATACAGCTTATGACTTGGTATTTCAAAATAATTAATATATTAATTATAATTCAAATCTAACCAGGTTTCACAATTCCATTTGTATTTTATGAGTTTCCATATGAACTTGAGCTATGAACTCATACATATTAATTTGATACTCCATTAAAATAATAGCAACTTCTGTGAATTTACTTTCAAATATTTAAAATTTATTTAACTTATGTTCTACTCTAACTATTAATTTATGAATTCCAATTTCACAAGTTCCCTCATCATTATGCAAGTTTAAATTTTCTTCAATGCATTTTTTAGATTCCCCAAACCCATCAAATGGGTTACTCTCATCAAAAAGGAAGAAGTCAAGATGTACCCTTTAAACTTCTAATTTAAGATGACAATAATCTATTACAGACTTGTGAATTTATTTATTCATTCAACTTTGACTTATTATGCAAAAACCAAAAGTCTGCAGCAAACAAACCTCTGAAATATGGGACAGTCATAGAAAATTGGTTTCTCAAATTTGTTATTGGCAGAATATACCTATTGTCCTCCTGAATAATTCTGCAAACTTAAATATGGTCATTTATTATTATTCTTTAATCAAAGGAGCAAGAATAAAATACTAAAACAAGTATAGTTTCCAGGACTTCCCTAGATTTTTTTTGTAATTTGGAAGCATATATTCACAACATTTTAATTACCAAAAATTTCCCTTCAATTAAGCATTTTCATTCTCTTAAAATAAGTTACTTACAAATTTCTAATATCTGCATTTGCCATTAACAAAAACTTAAAAACCTTTAAACTTTATGTTTTTCATTAATATACCTTTTAATCCTTCTGAACTTGTTAAAAATAAGTAGCTATTGACACCAATAAAAACATGGCATTTAAAGCCATGATAATACCAAGGGCAATAACTACATGATGGGAAGTACCTATGTTAACTGCATATATTTGCAAGCTGTTACACTTCTCATGAAATTCCTTCTTTTAAAATTTGAAATTTCTGGAAAAGGCTGTCATAACACATATATTGATAATCTTCCCTTCTTGCACTAGTAGTAACAACTGGCTCACTACAATTAACATTGCTGTTTTGTGGCAAATCCCGTGGAATATTGAGGTTAGTTAGAAGAGGTAAATTAAAATGCTGTTGTCTGGTGTCAGTAATTCTTTTGTAGCAGTGACTGCCACCAGCAATTAAAACAGTAAGCTTTTATCACCTTTCTGTTGGTACCAATAACACTGGTCTTTTAACAATGACAACAGCATCAGACTTCATTTTTATAAATCTCAGAATCTTTTATTACTACTAGTAAAATGCAAATTACTGCAAACTTAACATATTTAATTTATTGGGAGTTTAATTCTTATATTCTTCCTAGTTTATGGATCTTCAAAATATGAAATATAAAAATATAGTACAATCCTCTTCAACCTTCAGTTAATTTGACTGAACACACAAAACCATCCAACCGCATCAATGTTCTTCCCACTAACAAGATTAGCAATCTAACACTCTCCTTTCAAAATATTGTTTAGTGTCAGAACGGTAGTCGTTGTAAATAACAGGACAAAACTTTAAAAATTAATTTCAATATAAGATATCAAACTAAAACAATAATTGTAGGGTTGATGACGCTCATGCTGGCCATTAACTTTAACCTGCGATTTATAATTTCTCAAATTCTTAAAGGGACATTAATAACATGTATCAAAACTTCAAACTTTGGTTGAAATGATATCAAATTAAAAGTTTTCTTACTTACCCAAAACGAGTCTTTAAATGACTTCATGATGCCAACTTGTAATTTTATTTATAATATTAAATACATTTACCAGGATTTACTATTGTCAATCTCATTTAACTTAAAGTGTCTTACTATATATATAGTTGGAAACTTTGAAAATGAAAGAGATGATTGAAATTGAATTAAAAGTAAACTATAATTTAGTACAACACCGAGTAAAACCAAATTTCTAAAGGAAAACGGATAACTTTCGTCAGTTACGTTTAAAGTTAAACAGATCATGAGATCAGTTAACTATATATATTATCCGTTTAAAAATAATAATATGCATTTGTTTAATATAATACACAGGATTACTCCACTCTCACTCTAACAAATCAAAACATTACTTCCAAGATACGATTCTTTTCTCGCGATTTAGTATAACGCGATCATTCTTCAAATAAGTATCCCGCATATCCGTTAAACATAAATCTTAGAGGTTATTGGTCAATAAGAAACATTGTTGTTGAATATAAAAGAAGATTTTTTATTGTAAGAAAATTTTAAAAAATATTTGAAAGTATAATTATACACCGCTATATTTATTTTATAGCTGTTTTATTTTATATGTTACATGTTTTTCCATTGGTCTACATAATTTAACCAAAAATTGAATGCGTAATGACTTTAGGCTTTAGTGTTCACATGTTTTGCTAAAAAGAGTTTTAGGAATACGTTGTGTTTGAGGAAATAAAACATGTTGTCTGATATTCCTACCAATAACCGTGAGTAAGTACTTTTAAGTTTTTACAATTTCAAAAAGTAAGTTTTGTATGTGTGTGTATGTTTTTAATTTGTTTTCATGAATGATTATACTTTTTATGAGTTAGGCTTAGAAAATAGGCTCAAAGTAAAAGCATAATTAAAGCACGCCATCTAATACGCTTCTAGAAAATTCTTCGGGTAGACTATGCATCATTGTATTAATAATTAATTGGATACTTTCAACAGATGAATTGTATAATGTTATTTGTAACATATATTCAGTGAAAATTGAATATAGATAACAAAAGCTGAAGAAGCAAAATTATGGTTAATTGTGTGCATATGAATTTTTAAGAGTGATCAAAGTGGAAATAATACTTTATCATAAGTTTAATACTTATTACATAATGTGGAAAGATTAAAGCTAAGTAAGAAGTTAAAGTAATATATTTTTTGTTATTCAGTTATTTGTATTATTTAATATGATATAAACCAACTTGGTTTGTAAGATAAATTGTTCAGCTGAACTATGTAGTATACTTAAGAATGAGTAAGAAAGCATATTATGGTAATGTAGTATTAATCTAACTATAAATGTATAAGTGGTTATAAAATTAAAATAAAAAGCAAAATAAATTCATTTAGAACGTTCTAGGTATTGAAAAATGAGAATACCCATAGTTCTTTTCAAATTCTATACTTAGTCTTGACACAGTTTTGGCTTCAATGAACTGCTCTAGATATAGCCAGTATTAGTCCATTAAAATCAAAACTCTATCATGATAACACAGAAAAAAATACTTTTGAATTTGGAACAATTTATCCAGTTATATTTTTGAGAAAAAATATTCTAAAATGTATAAACATGTATTTTCACTCAGTAAAATGTTTGGCTTGTTTATTTCAGTTTAACTTGTATATTTTTTTATGGATGTTTAAAAGCTACATCAAATTTTAATTAGTAATCATGGTAAAATTGATGCATCTAACCTAAGACATTTATGACTATAACATACACCATTAATTGACAGTTAAAATGTAGTATGTAGCTCTTTCAATAAGGTGCAGTATTGAAACTTGGGAAGGCTTAATAGTGTGTATTTTTTTACAAAAGTATATTATTTTGTTTATTTATGATCCCTTTCATTAATACTATTGGTTATACTATTAACTACAGGAGATGTTATTATTTTTATTTGTCATTCACTTTTACACTTTAATCTTAAAATCAAAATTGCTTTTTATGTTGGATAGTCAAAATTCAAATAGAAAAATGAATAAGTGAATCATTACTTAACAAATCTTAAAACTTAGTTTAAAAAAAATATATTTTGTGTACAAAAGTCTTATAACGTTCATGCCACTATGACATTTTGGAATATTTTTAATGCAAAAATTCTGTTATTCTACATTAAGTATAATTGATGTGTTAACACCAGGATTTTTTAAAAAGAGTATTTATTAAACCTTATGTCAGTTAAACATAAATAAACTCATAACTTAAAAGGTGTCATGTGTATACTTTTAAAAAGTAAAATAATAGAACTCTTGTCTCACACTCTTAATAATATGACTGACATATCAAGCTTTTGCTTTAGAATATTATAATTCTATTATTAAAAATATGGCTTTGATTTCCATAGAATACTTCCTCCTCCCGTGTTATGGGCTCAGAGAAAAGGTCAAATTTATCTAAAAATTGCCCTAGAAGACTGTAGAAATCCCACAATAAAGTTAGAAAAAGATAAATTATACTTTAGGTAAGTTCATTTAGAAATATTTTGTGGAAACTCATTAAAGTTTAATAAAAGTTTTAGATTTCTGTCTTATTTTCTCAGTTTAATTTGTAATAGTAGAAATGTAATTAAAAGTAACTTATTCATGTCTTTTAAAATAGTTAATTTCTATTTTATATTTCAACTTTTGTAAAACAATTTAAAGGTGAAATGCAACTCAGCACATTTATTCTGTAATTTGTAGTATTTTTGTCAGTGCTAAATGCTCTTTATTAGTGTGGGGTAGAGAAAAGCCTAGTCATTAGTGTGCCAGACCATGGTTCTCAGATTTCATGGTTTGCAACTATTACCAGAAAAGCTACACTTTAGACCCATGAATACATTATAAATGACTGTCAGATCTCACCAGTTAGTATCATTAATAACCTGAGAGCTGGGAGTATCGACTGGCTGTTTTTCTTTTAGTCTTGTCACTTCAAAACTAGGAATGGCTAGTGTAAGTTGCTGTTGAGTAGCTGTGTGTGAAATTCAACAAAACAATTCTTATAGTGTTCCCCCTTGATGTGGATTTCTGTATGTGGTGAGGGGACCTCCCAGAGAAGGTTCTGTACTTTCAGTTTACATCCTGTGGGATCTAAACATCCACCTGCTGTGCTTGGTGACCAGTGAAGGTGCAGAGAGGATACTGGTGGTTGAGGAGTCCAACTCCAACACACAACTTTGGCCTTGAATTGCTGTAGATGGTCAGTCTTGGGATGCCCCCTCCTCCCCAAAGATCAATTGGCTAGTCCATTTGGGCCAGGGTCAACTGAGTGCTAGCATAGGATATCCTGAACGGGTGTGTAGACATTGTCTGATACTGGTGTTCATGTATATAGTACTTGCAAAACCCTGGCATCACTGCAGTGACGTCATATGGCATTGTAGTGCATCCCCTCATAGGGCTCCATGGTGGGTGGGGTCAGGGGCACCAAAATATTCTTTTTTTTTATTATTATTATGGATACCCTTTAAATTACAAAAATAAACAAGCATGACAGCATATAGAAGAATCCAACTACTAGCAAACAACTGCACATGGGTTACTCTGTACGGTCATACTCAACTTGAATCTGTACTGTGATTTGTAGTTATACATTCTTTAACTGAAAAACTATTAGAGCAGATGTCTCCATTTTTTATTCAGAAGGGTTTAAAAGGGTTTGTTGGCTCACCTAAATTCTTAAAAAAAATTATGATCTGGGGACATTTTGGTGAAAACAGCTTCATCACAACATTCCAAACTCCTCTTGAAGTCAAAGGGCATTGAGGTTGCTGCTCATTCTACTTTGAATTCTTCCAGAGGAGTTATAGTTGAGAAGGATTTAAAGACCATTCCAGAGTTGGAGATCCTCTCAGGTGTCACAGTTGTGTGCCAAATTTATACTTGTAGAGACCGAATTATGGAGTCAACAAATGTTTTAATTTTAACATAACAGTATTATATCCTCCTACCACAGTCAAGGCAGGATATCTGAATTGTAAGGTAAAGCCTTATTTTCCTAGCCATGTTAGATGTTTTCATTGTCAATGATATGGTCACTCAAAAACATCTTGCTGTGGTTCCTTAACTGAAGCCTGTTGTCCTGGTAAAGACCATGATGCTTTTGAATGTCAACTAGAACTGCATTGTGTTAACTGTAATGGTCCACTTCCTTCCTATTTTTACTTCTTCCCCTAAATGAGTAGAAGAGAAAGAAATACAACATCTAAAGATAGTTCACAATATTACTTACCCAGAGGCTTGGAAATTACTATTCCCAATTCCATCTTGGACTTATGCTGCTGTAATAGTAGTCCAGACAGACTTTTCCTTGCTTCCTACAGAATCCTTAACAGTATCTCTTGATCTAGTACTCTCTAAAAATCAATAGAGTTAACGAATCAGTATCTACTTTTATCTCTCTCCCTTCCACATCTTCCAGTCATTGCCCAACTTCACCTTGTTCAAGCCCAGTTGTTTCCATGGGGTCTTCCTTTCTTGACACCCAAAAAATTAAACAGACCATTCGTTCATGCTCTCAATCACTGGAACGTATGTCTACAAACACCGACCCACCTACTCGATCCAGAGCAGGATAACTAGAAAGTGACTGACTGACCCATATCCAGTAAAGAAAAAGGTGTGGTCAAAGCAGAATGTCTCCTTGCAATATTCTCCTCCAAAATAAATAAAAATGGCCTGCTAATTCAATGAAACTGTCAGGGTTTTCCATCAAATGTGAATGACATCAAGGATTTGATTGACCTTTATCATTTCAAATGTCTTTCTTTACAGGAAGCATTTTCAAAACCTACTAATACAGTCATAATTTGACAATATTCCTTATACCAAAATGGCAGGTCATGTGTAAGAGAAGGATATGGGGGAGTAGCACTGCTGGTTGATCAACATGTGTCCACCTGGTCCTTGTCATTGAATACATCCTTAGAAGCTGTAGCCATCTGTATCTCTTTGGATTGTACCATCACTGTTTGCTCTCTGCACCTTATTCCTGGAAAATTATTATCCATCAAACTTTATGCCCTCATTAAGCAACTGTGAACCCGTTTTTTAATTTTGGGGGATCTTAATGGAGGTGTTTCTAGAATTGATGTGAGGGGTTGTTCTATAGGGCATATGCTCCTGAATTACAACCTGTCTCTCTTGAATACTGGCTATTACACTTATTTTCATGCACCCAGTCAGTCATTTACTGCTATAGATCTATCTGCTTTCCTTTGCTTTTCTTGGGAGGTTGACATCAATCTGTAAGGTAGTGATAATTTTCCCATTGTATTAAGAGATATTGGCCATGGTCAGTGCCTTCTGACCTATGTGCCTTAGTGGAAGTTGGACCAGGCCAACTGGCCCTCTTTTACTGCACTTTTGGAACTTGATCCTGCTATCTTATGTAAATTATTGATAGATGATTGTGTAGCAGCAGTAACTAACTGTATTGTCCAAGCAGCTACTCAGTGCGTCCCCAAAACCTCAACATCTTTCCCATGGCATTTCTGCCCTTGGTAGAATTCTGCTTGTTTTATAACACAAAAAGCTCAAAAATGTGCTTGGGATAAATTTTGTAGATATCCTATGCTTGCAAACTGCATTGCATTTCAGCAAGCCCATGCACAGGCTCAGAAAGTTAGACATAAAATCCAGAAAGAATCTTGGACTAAATATATTCCAGCATTTCTTCAACCACTAGTTCAAAAGTCATGGGACAATATCTGGATGGTATACTTCTGTCCCCCTCTCTATCTTAATATTCATTAGCCATGAAGTTGCTGATGCTCAGAGCATTGTCAATACACTTAATGAATGTTTGTTTTTTTCATGTATCTAGCTCTTCAGACTCATCCCCTTCCTTCTTAGCTATTAAAACATGAATTGGTCATCTGCCTCTTTCCTTTTTGCCTGATCGACCCTATGACTACAATCGCCCTCTTACACTGGTGGAACTCAAACTTGTGCTTCATTGGTCTGGCAGTGCATCAGTTGGACCTGATGCTATACATTATAAGATGCTATGCCACCTTTCTCCTGCTTCTCTTACTATTCTTCTGCCTGTTTTTAACTGGATATGACAGGAGAATGTCTTTTGTGATACTTCGCATCAAGCTATTGTACTTTCTATTCTTAAACCTGGGAAGGATCCAAAGATTCCTTTCGATTACTGTCCCATTGCTTGGATGAGTTGTCTCAGTAAGACCTTAGAGAGGATGATTAATGCTTGTCTTGTTTGGTTCCTTTAACCAAATAACCTTTTCTCACCCACTCAGTGTTGTTCCGAAGACAGTGCTCCACAACAGACCATTTATTTTGCACCCTCGGTGTGGATTCCTGTACGTGGTGAGGGGAACTTCCAGGGAAGGTTCTGTTCTGTCTGGTTACCTTCTCTGGGATCTAAACATCCACCCACGTGTTTCCCGTGCGTGGTGACCCGTAAAGGGGAGGAGAGGATCCAGGTGGTTGAGGGGTCCAACCCTAACACCACTTTGGCCTCGAATTCCTGTAGACGGGCGGCCTTTGGGTGGCCCCTCCTGCTGGTCAACTTGGGCTAGAGTCAACAAAGTACCAGTGTTGGAAGTTCTCAATGGGTGTTGTGGACATTGTGCCTGATGCTGGTGTTTGGGTATAGTGCTCACGAAACACTAGTGTTGCTGCATTGTCCTTGCATGACTTTGTAGAGCTCCAGGGGGGTTGGGGTCAGTGGGTACCGAAACTTTTCCTCTTTCCAATGGATCCTCCAAAAAATTTAAATAAAATTATAAAAAAAACAGTCAATGGGTAAGTCTTGAATACTCAGAACAGTAATCTTCAACATCAGTAACACACGTACCTCATTTTCTTGTATTACATTCTCTTTCAGAAAAACCTTTATGGCAAATGTCCCCTTTTTTTATTCAAAAGGGACTAGAGGGACTTGCTGGCTCTCCAAAGTCAGTAAAGAAGCTTCAATCTGGTGACATATTGGTTGAAACATCCACATCCCAACACAGTGAACTCCTCTTGAATTCAAAAGCAATTGGAGATATACCTATTGAGGTTACACCCCATGCTACTTTGAATTCTTCATGAGGAGTTATTGTTGGAAGGGATTTGAAGAACGTTCCAGAGTCAGAAATTCTCGCTGGTCTCTCCACTCAAGCAGTTTTTGCAGTGAGGCGCATCTCCACTTGCAAATACCCTCGTTTTAACATTTACTTCACCACATGCACCTGCCACCATCAAGGCAGGTTATCTCATTTGCAGGGTTCGGCCATACATTCCAAACCCTCTTCGATGTTTCCAATATCAGAGATTTGGCTATTCAAAGACATCTTGTCTTGGTTCCTCGACATGTGCTCGTTGTGGAGGCAAGGACCATGATGCCTATGACTGTGACATGAACCCACATTGCATTAACTTCAATGGTTCTCACCCCTCTTACTTTCATTCTTGCCCAAAATGGTTGGAGGAAAAAGAGGTGCAGCATTTGAAAACGACACATAACATTAGTTATCCTGAGGCTCGGAAATGGCTGTCTACAACTCCATCTCGGACATATGCTGCTGCACTTCATTCTACAACTACAGTGGGAGTGCAGACAGACCTCTCTGTGCCTCCAAGAGAATCATTTTCAAAACAAATGAAAAGCCTTTTGACCTCCGTGGTTAAAAAAGTTGATGAATCGACTTCCACACCCATCTCTGTTCCTCCCATACCTTCCTACAAACTCAAGATCCACGTCCTTCAGTTTAATTACAGGCATTTCTTCTGATACATCATTTTCTCCCACCACAAGAGACAAAACAATTATTCATTTGCGTCCTCATTCACTGGATTCCTCTTCCAATAACAAAAACCTGCCCACTCGACCCAGAGCAGGATCCATGGAGGTTGATAGACCTCTTCTGATTAAAGACAGTAAAGAAAAAAGATGTGGTCGTAAACTGAAGGGTTCTCAAGCCACTTATACTACAACTTAAACCCAAAATAAATCAATATAAAAGAACGCCATTATACCTATATTAATATTATAGATAAAATTATATATTCAAAGATCTAACCACGCCCTCTACATTGCGACACTCAGTTACACAACCCCTTCCAAACATGTGGTCAGCTGACGATGACCAAAGAAGGTCGAAATGTTGTTTGCTTTTCTTTGTAAAATATTTTCTCAACCCAAACGAGCCATTTTTGCATATAAAATTCACTTCACCTACCCATTCTTAAAAATAGCCACTTTGGTACAATGGAACTGTCAAAGTTTACGTTCTAATCTGGATGATATCAAAACGCTGATTGCTTCCTACCATCCTGTTTGTCTTTCTTTACAAGAAACATTTCCCAAATCTGCTGATACAGTCTCCATTTGGCAGGTTTTTCTGTACAGAAATGACAGTTTGTGTGATGGTCGAGTACATGGAGGGGTGGCACTGTTGGTTGATCAACATGTGCCCACCCTGTCACTCAACACACCCTTGGAGGCCGTAGCCATCCGTGTTTCCTTGGGTCGTACCATCATTGTTTGTTCTCTCTACCTGTCACCTGGAGAGATATATGATCAATCAGACCTTGATGCTCTCGTTGAACAGTTGCCATCTCCATTTCTAATCCTGGGGGATTTTAATGGACATCATCCCCTCTGGAGAAGTGCTATTATTGATGGGAGGGGTCGATCTGTAGAGCGGATGCTCTCTGATCACAATCTTTCTCTTTTCAATACTGGTTCTTCCATGCACCTAATCAGTCCTTTACCACTATTGATCTCTTAATTTGCTCCCCTTCATTATTCTCCCATTTTTCATGGAAAGTTGACAGTAATCCACCAGGTAGTGATCATTTTCCGATCCTTTTGAGAGAGACTGGCCGTGGTCGATGCCACCCCTACCCGCGTGTCCCGGTGGAAGCTGGATCAGGCAGACTGGTCCACTTTCACTTCTCTCGCAGAACTTGATCCTGCCATCGTAAATCAGCCATCAATAGATGACTGTGTTGCAGCAGTAACTGACTGTATTATACATGCTGCTGCTCAGTGTATTCCTAAAACCTCGATACGTTTTCCACGATATCCTCGTCCATTGTGGAATCCTGCTTGCCACTTTGCACGGAAGGCTCAAAAACGGGTCTGGGATACTTTTCGTAGATATCCCACACTTTCAAACCGGGTTGCTTTCCAACGGGCCCATGCACATGCTAGGTGGGTAAGACTTCAAAACCAAAAGAAATCTTGGATTAAGTTCACAACCAGCATATCTTCTACCACCAGTTCCAAGATCATATGGGACAGGATTCGAAAGGTTAATGGGCACTACAATTCTGTCCCCCTCTCAATCTTACTCTTTGATGGTCAGGAGGTGACTAATGTCCAGAACATTGCTTACACTCTAGTTGAAAGCTTTTGCCGGGTATCTAGCACTTCTGCTTGTTCCTCTACCTTCCTGGCCATCAAGACTCGGTCAGAGCGATCACCTCTTTACTTTCAAACTGACTGTTTCTTTGACTATAATTGTCCTTTTACCCTGGTGGAACTAAAAATGGCCCTTCATCGGTCTGCCAGTACGTCTGTTGGACCTGATGATATTCATTATGACATGCTGCACCATCTATCTCCTGCTTCTCTTGATTTCCTTCTGATTGTCTTCAACCGGATTTGGCAGGAGAATGTTTTTCCTGATGCCTGGCGCAAGGCTATTATTTTACCTTTCTCTAAGCCAAGGAAAGATTCAAAGATTCCTTCAAACTATCGTCCAATTGCTTTGACGAGCTGTCTCTGTAAGACCTTAGAAAGGATGGTAAATGCTCGTCTTGTTTGGTTCCTTGAATCAAACAACCTCCTTTCACCCACTCAGTGTGGGTTCAGTCGACAGCACTCCACCACAGACCACCTAATTCGTCTTGAAACATCTATCAGAGAAGCCTTTCTCAACTGCCAACATCTTGTATCAATATTCTTTGACATAGAGAAGGCTTACGACACAACATGGAGGTATGGCGTTTTGCGAGACCTCCATACATGTGGGTTACGTGGCTATCCACCCGTGTTTATTAAAAAAAATTTTAATGGACAGGAGATTCCAAGTTCGTGTGGGTTCGATACTTTCCCGTTCTTTTGTACAGGAACTTGGAGTCCCTCAAGGCTGTGTATTGAGTGTCACACTCTTCAGTATAAAGATAAATGCCATCACTGAACAACTCCCTCTCACTGTTGCGAATGGGCTGTATATCGATGACTTTCACATCTCATGTCAGTCGTGAAACATGAGATATATTGAGCAGCATCTACAAACTGCCCTCAATCATGTACAGAAGTGGACTCTGGTGAACGGCTTTAATTTCTCTTTCTCCAAAACTGTATGCATGCACTTTTGCCGTCAAGGAGGTATTCACCCTGATCCTGAACTTCATATCGGTGAAGTTTTGCTGCCAGTGGTCCTGGAGACAAAGTTCTTGGGGCTTATTTTTGATCGTAAACTGACCTTTATACCACACTTAAAGCAGCTTTGGGTCAAATGCACAAGAGCACTGAACATCCTCCGTGTCCTCTCTTCTACCAGTTGGGGTGCAGATCGCTGTTCAGTGTTAAAGATATATCATGCTCTTATTAGATCGAAACTTGACTATGGATCAATGGTCTATGGCTCTGCCAGACCCTCGGCCTTAAAGATGCTGGACCCCATTCATCACCAAGGACTTCGACTTTGCACTGGGGCTTTCCTTACTTCTCCAGTTCAAAGCATATACATTGAATCTCATGAAACTCCTATACATCTTCGCCGTTTGCAACTATCTTTACAATATACTTCAAAACTTTGTTCCTTACCAAAGCATCCCACCTGGGAATGTGTTTTCCTTCCTTTCTTTCAGTCACCTAAAAAGGCAGATACTCCAGATTGGAAGTACCATTGTTTATTCAATGAATATCTTTCAAACAATCATTCAGTTCCCATTTATACAGACGGTTCCAAATCAGGTAATTCAGTGGGCTCTGCTGTGGTTTGCTATGGGTCAGTAGTTGCGCGCAGAATCCCCTCTACAGCTTCTGTGCACACTGCTGAACTGTATGCCATACCTCTTGCCCTGGATCATATTGCAGCTGAGCAGTACTCCAACTGCACTATTTATACTGATTTGTTTAGTTCTGCACTTGCCTTGGAATCGCTACATGTTAGCTCACATCCTATTCTTGCTGATATTCGAAACTGACTGGCCCATTTCTCATTAGCAGCTACTTCATTCCAGTTTTTCTGGATACCAGGCCATGTTGGTATTCGTGGGAACGAGCTTGCAGACATGGCAGCTAAATATGTCTGCTTCAGCACCATCACCCCTATGCCTATTCCATACATGGACTATGGTGTTGTCTTCAAGGCTCGGCTCCGTGCCAGTTGGCAGTCCATTTGGAGTGAACAACGCGACAATAAACTTTTTCAAATCAAACCCAAAATTGGAGTTTGGCCATCTAGCTTCCGTAAAGTTCGGAAGGAGGAAGTTGTTCTCACGAGGCTACGCATTGGTCACAGTTTTTTAACTCATCATTTTCTTTCATTTGGAACTGATGCACCAATGTGTAGTTTGTGTAACACTCAAATCACTTTCAGCCACGTTTTACTTTCTTGCCATCGTTACAATTCTCAACGACAGCAATATTTTAAACATATTTTTTCCCAGGGTCAGTCTGTAACATTGGACAGAATTATTGGTGATGGTGACTCTGTCCACCTTGATAACGTTTTTAATTTTTTAATGGCCATTAATCTTTTTAATTTCATTTAAGTGTTGCATATTTATTCATAACACCTTTTTAATTGTGGCTGCTTTTTTACAGTTTTAATCTCTCATTCAGTTTGACATTGGACAATGGCCAGAACATTAAATAACTCGACACCAGGACTGGAAAGGCCAACTTCAGGTGACTAACGCTACTGTTTGAACTACTTGTTAGTCGTCCTGGCGAGTTGTTATTATACTTTTGCTGCAAATTATTTCACTACTTTTTAGTACTGGCCATTATTGACTCATAACCTGGAACCAGGACTGGAAAGACCAACTTCAGGTGACTGACGGTGGTTTTTATTCTTACCTGTTGGTCTTCCTGGTGGGTTATGATCATTACCTTTTTGCTAGAGTAAATACTATACAACATTGAAGACTGGATGTCACCATTGGTTTTTACACCATTTTCTGTTTTAATTGCTGTTTTGTTTTTACCTTCATTTACTTTTACAAATTTTACTCCATTTATTTGACTTTTATCTTTTTTCTGGACATTTGGCTACTCATTGTTGCGATTTTGCTTTGTGTCTTTTAAAACTTCTATTCTTTTACATTTTGATACTGGTTGCTATGACACATAACCTGCAACCAGGACTGGAAAGACCAACTTCAGGTGACTGACGGTGGGTCTTGAACTTACCTGTTAGTCTTCCTGGCAGGTTATGATCATTATCTTTTTGCTGGAGTAAATTCCTTACAACTCCGCCTTCTATCTTAACGTTGTAGACTAGGTGTCAACATTGGTTTAATACTTTTTTGTTTTACCTTCATTTCTATTAATGTCTTTTACTACATTTATTATTTTTTACGTTTTTACCGGATGTCTGGCGCAGATAGCCTTGTTGCTTTGTGCCATAAAACACTAAATCAATAAAACTTATTTTGCCTTGAAACATGAGTTCAAGAAGCCTTTTTAAACTGACATCTTGTTTTTGTTTTTCTTATTTTGAGAAAGCTTATTATACAACATGGAGATATGGTACCTTGTGAGACCTTTACTCATGCAGATTGCATGGCAGTTTGCTACATTTTATTCAACATTTTTTTAATGAACTGCCAGTTCCAGGTCTGTGTGGGCTCAACACTTTCTCGTTTTTTCTCATAGGAACTTGAAGACCCTCAGGGCTGTGTTCTGAGTGTCGTACTTTTCATTATAAAAATTAATGCCATCAGTAAACAGCTACCCCCTACAGTTGCAAATGGTCTTTTCGTTGATGACTTTCACATCTCATGAGGTTTATTGAGCAGCAGCTGCAAACTGCAATCAATCACATACTGAAGCGGACCACAGCAAATAGTTTTCAACTTTCTCTTTTTAAAAGTGTTTGTGTAGGTTTCTGCTGCCAGTGAAGATCTAGAATTTTATATTAATGATGCTGTACTTCCTGTGGTCCCTGAGGCAAAGTTCTTAGGTCTTATATTTGACTGTGAATTAAACTTTATTTCACATATCAAGTAAATTCGTGTCAAATGTATTAGACCACTGAACATCCTCTGTGTCCTTTCTTTCACCTCTGATCAATACTCCATGCTTAAAATTTATTGTGGCCTTGTCCGATCCAAACTTGACTATAGGTTTACGGTTTATGATTCTGCCAGAACCTCAGTACTGAAAATGCTGGGTTTTATCCACCATCAGGGGGCTTTGTCTTTGTACTGTGGCCTTTTGTACTATCCCAGTCCAAAGTTTGTATGTGGAGTCTCATGAACCCCCTCTTTATATTTGCCATTTGCAACTGTCTCTTATGTATGCTTCCAAACTTCACTCTTTACTGCAGCATCCTACTTGGGGTTGTGTTTTCTGTCCTCAGTGGGCCATACTATTCTATAATAGAAAATCTGCCATTGTTTCTTTTAGCCTTTGTATTCAGGTGCAATCAGAAAAATTTGATATGTTTGAATAGCATAGCAGTATCATCAGTTTGACCTCTTCCACCATGGCTAATTTCTATCCCCAACTGTGACCTTTCTTTGAGTCATCTCAGGAAAGCTAGTATTCACAATTTGAAATATTGCTCTTTATTTGCTGATTGTTATTATCTGATTGTTGGAGATTTGTTTACAGAACCTAACAGTAATAGGTGTTATTCGTGTATTATTGCTCACAATAATCTTAAATGGGATTTTTATGATATTAAAAGTTTAAAATTTATAAGTAGATATAGGAATGAAATTTAAAAAAATGAACAACAGGAAAAAACAAGATCTTGTAGTTAAAGCACGAATCTTAGCAAAATGTATTCTACTATTTTTAATTTTGTATTTCTTTTTTTTATAGTTTGTGATTCATTGTGTTATTGACTACTTTTTGTATCACTGTAATGATATGGTTAAACTTTTATTTTAAGGGTTTGCTGAAATGTTGGCCATTGTGCTTTCATCCACCACAACAAAACTAATGTGTGTAAACATTTGTTTTCATAAATCATTATCTTGTTTTATTCACAGAAAACTTTTCTCAGTTGAGTTAGGTTTTCTACCTCATTAAGATTGTTTAAGTGACAAAATGAAAATGGCAGTGAAATTTGCATTGTGTGGATAATCACATAATAATTTGTGAAGGTATATGTTGAAACAGAATTGATATACTTTTTTTCCTTTTTGATAGAATTTTCATTTTATTTAAACTATTATTTAGAAGTTAATTTGGTATTTTAAATATATGTATATTTATTGATTTATAACTTTTAAATATTAATGTTAATTGAGGAAACTTCAAAGTAAAAATTCTATATAACTGTTCAGGAAACAGAGGTTAAAATTATTTATTTGAAGTCTTTTTTTTTTTTTTCAGGGGATGTGGAGGTACGGAGGGTAAAGACCATGAAATTACTCTTGACTTTCTTAAAGAAATTAAACCAGAAGTGAGTCATTATTTTATATTTTTATAAAGTAATGTGAATTTTTGTTCTGTTAGCATTTTAAAATTTATGTAGTCTTGTTTATGTTTTGTATTTACATTTTTACAGAATTATATTCAAAATTTACTAAAATTATTATTATCTATGTGGCAGTAAACTTGTCATTTAAATATAGTTTATAGTTTTAATTGCAAAAGAAAATATTTAAACATCTTAGTTTTCACTTCTGTTTCATGTGACACCTCTTGGCTCTTTTAGGTTTTCTCATTACTTTTGTATGATCTTTCATACTATAAATATGGCTAAATCATCATATAAATTTATAGTCTCCAAGCTTCTTTCTTTACTGAAAAGAAAGCCAAAACACTTACACTGCTTCATTTATCATATCCTCTGTCAGAAAATATAATCATTTTTGGCTGGGTGGTTAAAGCACTTGACTTGTAATCCAAGGGTTGCAGGTTCAAATCCCTGTCACACCAAGCATGCTTGCCTTTTCAGCCATGGGGGCATTATAATGTGATGGTCAATCCTTCTATTCAATGGTAAGAATAACTCAGGTGTTAGTGGTAGGTGGTGATGACTTAGCTACCTTCCCTCTGGTCTTACACTGTTAAATTAGCGACAACTAGTGCAGAAAGCCTTCATGTACCTTTGGGGAAATTCAAAACAAATCAAGTAATCGTTTTTCTCTGACACTTGTTATTGAATTATTTATAACCATTAGAAAGAGAAATCTATTGTATTAAATGTTTTGCAAAGCTAGTTTGCTCTTGCACCTGGTTTTGAAGTAAATGGCCTCTGTTTCTTTGCCATTGTGGTGTTCATCTCAGTCAATGAAAGTAACATTTTTAACTTATTAACACTTATTATTTGACTTTGTTAAAAGATGTGTTAGATTCTAATAGATTTCATTCATTCTATTTTTTGTGTATGATAGTATTTTGTGTGCAAGATTGCATATTTGATGTCAAAACATATAATAAATTCTTTTTTGAGTGCATGTACTAAATTTATTGTTTTTGTATATATTTTTAACTATTCTAAAGAGCTGAGATGGAATATTAGAAACTTGTTAAATAAAAATAAATAATGTCATTAATTGTCTGTTACAATATGCAGTCATTATAGAGAGGAAAAGGGTAAATTAAATTTATTTCAGAATTTTCAACTTTAACCCACATTAGTGATTTTGCTTCTGTTAGGTTGAGGGTAGAGAAAACAAAGATAAAATATAAAGTTTTAATGGAAAAAAACTTTCTATTCTTTGAAGACATTCTAGAGGTTATAAAAATTAAATAGAATATTTTAACTTAAATATATGTTTTATTCTTAAAATGCATTTTCCATGAACTTGTACAAATTAGAGTATGAGTCAGATTGACTCCTTCAATTCTCAGACAAAACCATTAATTAAAATTTTTATAAAAGTATGATTTTTTGTTATATAACAACCTTTTATTATTTATTGAAAGCTTGTCAAATTTCATGAAGATTAACTTAATATATTCAAAGTTAAATTATGTATAGTTAGATAGTTTCATAATTAACAGAAACCTATAAGTTTGCTCACAGAGGTTTCTTTCTCAGAACTTCTAAGTTCAATTTTTCAAATGATGTCTCGTAATGAATTTTGTAATAAATCTTTTGTTGAGTAAATTGAAGAAGGAATGTTTGCAAGATAAAAGTAGTAACTTTACAAAAAGGATGTATTTCTCTTTGAAATTGAATTGTGCATTTAGATTAATTAACCCATTAGTATATAATGATATTTTGTTCAAAAGCGAACTTGTAGTAATACTTGTTTTGTAAATCTACACCAAAACATTTTTTCTTCCACATATTTTAAACTTTATTGTATACCATTTTTTCCCAAGATCATAGCTGTAGCTTGGAATAGTGTTGGATTTTTTTTAATTAAAAATATTGCACCTGTAATGCTGGGGTAAAACATATTACTTATCCAAAATTTTAATGTATGAGTGTTCTGATAAATGGCTTTAAAAATACAATAAGTATTATTTTATAATTTTCTTTCCTTCAATAATGCATACTTTGGGTACAGAAAATTAATGTAGTCCAACAAATAATTAGTGGGTTAAAACTTGCTCTAGTTTTCACAGTGATGGCAAATTATAATAGCAGAAGAAAAAAATTGTGTGTGTATACATGCCTGTGCTATATGTATTTAAAAATACAAAAAATTTTCTTGTAGTCATTATAAGTGGTTTTCCTCTAAACCAATAAATTCACCCCCTCAGGGTCCACTTATGGATGCAAAATTTCAAGTTTCTATATTCTTTCCTCTTGAAGTTATGGTATTCCCACTCACAGGGAGATGCATCTTTTTATTATTGTAGACTAATGGTAATGTTCTTTCAAAGATACATTTTAAGGTGTACCAAATAGTTGTTTTTCTTGTAGGAATCAAAATATCTAGTCAAAGGACGAGAAATAGAATTTATTCTTTTAAAAGGAGAAGAAGGTCCATATTGGCAAAGGTTGCTTAAGGATGATATGAAGGTAATTGTTATGTGATTTCTAAAATTTTCTAGATTTTTATCAAATGTAGATTCAGATCAGAACACAGCCATATTTGTCTTTATTTATATTTTAGGTAATTTGAAAGTGACGCCACAGTATTATTTAAGCATTAATGAAACAATTTTCTTACAACTTTTGCATCTTCCTCTTAAAGTGAATGTTAATTTTGTAACTTTTTTTTTTGCACCCTCAGTTCCTGATTGGTTAATAAGTAAAAAATAATTCTAATTTCTGTTGTCAAGTGTTTTTATTACTATGAATTCTAAGCATTGTGACAAAAAAGACTAAATTTGTAAGAAGATGACAATTTAGTGCAACAGCATTCAAAGAACTTAATGAATATATGTAATTAATTCAGTTAGTGAAAAGTATATGTTATTAATTTTCTGTTAAAATTATGTACAACTTGCTGTATTGAGTGTGTATGTCATAAAAACTTGTCTCAAAAGTTACATACAGACAGCTTGAATATCAGATTGGATACTTTTTTTAGGCAGTTTGGTGAAGAACTACCCATAGCTGCTAAGAGTAGCTGACAAACAAAAATAAATGCATTAGAAAACCACAGAAATTTAGTGAATAACACACATTGTGGAACATTATTATGTGTTTGAGATGCATTTTTAAGACACAATCAAATAAATATGAAGTAAGATTTTATCATTTATTTAACAAAAAAAGTTGTTTGTACACACACACACACACACGTATATATCTATACAGTTGTTACTCTTACTGGAAAAGAAGGCCAAAATTATATGTTTAGGGTTTTACTCTTCATTTTAAAAACTGAAATTTCAAATATTTAAAAATTTGAAACAGCTCTTTAGATGTAGTACATTGTATTCCATACATGTTACTTAATGCTTTATACAGAAGAGTGGTCAAAGTGTACATAGTCTGGGTTTTTATAAAGTGCTGTTGATAATTGTATTATGAATTTGATGTTAGGCCTATCAACTTTTTATATTACACTATATTGCTGATTTTGTAACAGTTTGTGATAGAGTAGAGAATATTACAGATACATCATTAAAGGATGCTGAAAAAATTTGAATATACATTTAGATAGTTGTAGAGGTTATGCAAGTACAATTTGGAAACTGAATGATGGGTAAAATTATTTTTATTCTTCATGTGAATATTGCCATGGATCCTGATTTGTCACAATATGAATGAGCCTGGCTTCAATATTTAAGACATGTTGGTAGTAGCATATCTGAATTTTTGTGTACAACAGTTGTACTCGTTCGTGACTAAAGGTTTGCTACATTTCTTCAGTATGCATTTTGTAAATTCAAAGTCATGGTCATCACTACTATTTTAATGTGTGGTTGGTCTGGTGGTCTGACCTCATGCATTTGGTTTATCAAGTTTCACCAATCTCTTGTGCAAATGGTCTGTCAGTGAATCAGAAAAGCAAAATGAAGATCCTAATATTATAAATTAGTTATTGGAGTTGTTTGTTCGGTGTTTTTCTTTAATTCTCACAGTAGTTTTCTGAAATTGAGCAAGTCTGACAATGTATACTAAAAAGCTTTTCCTCTCTTTCTTTGAACCAGTTTTAGCTTGCTATGCCTAAGTACATTGTAATGAAGTTTATCTACTTTGTTTTTAATCTTGAATTGTCTTTAGGCTTGTGGTCCTTCTGTATGTAGTATATTGATAATTAACATTGGTTGGTTAACATTTCATATATTCAAAAAGTATTCTTGTGTAAGGAATTTTAGAATAACAACATTTGGGTCATTTCATGTCAAATCATCCAGATTTTGGAAAATTTTCCAGGTGACCCCATCACAATGCCTTGAAACAATTGACATGTGCTCATTTACCCATATAATGAAAAATTGCCAAAGATTAGAGCAATATCTCTAATAGTTCCTGATTTACAGCCCTGTAAAATTTAAATCATTCTTTTATTTTTGGCAAATTCATTTGTGGGCAACTTCAGCTGCTTAAAGCTGCAAGAGTAATGGTAGTAGAAGGCTGAAATTTGCTACACTGACTGAATTAATCTCACAGAATTCAAAATGGTCTTAAACCAATATCTCTCTTAGGATTTTCATAGGCTGTAAAATCTCCTGAAAACTCAATCATAAAAAAACATTGGTTTATGTAATAAGCCATAGCTCTAAGATTTAATATGATATAAAGCTAAATTTTTGTTTCAAATTTCCTATAACATATCGGTTGATAAATCAGCAATTGTAATTAAAAGTCTATTAGATTTTCTATAAAAACATTTAGTTGCATGCAACTTTTATGATTTAGCTAAAAATAGCCCTTCTTCAGGTCATAGTTTGATCATGTCACCAGTTATTCAGCCTTTTCAGATTTTTACCCTATATTCTTACATCTCTGAATATGATCTAGAAAAAAAAATGAAGATGGTGTTCAACCTATTTTTTGAGTTATAATTTTTTAAAGTATCCTTTGACCATACGTTCTTTCCTTGAAAAAAAAAAAAAACACTTCAATTCAGGTGTGTTACTGTGTGCAAATATATCCATACAATTTCAAAAAAATTATGAATCCCATTGAAATATTTGAATCAGCCTTTACCATATATTTTTACAACTCTGAACATGATCTTCAATAAAATCAAGGTTGTGAAAAATAATAAATTAACAGGCAGCCTAAATAAAATAATTGATCTATTTGAATTACATATTGGTAAAAACCATTTGGTTGTTGGGGAATGTTGAGATCTTATTTCTGCCTATAAGTAATCAGATTTGAAGTGTCTCTGATGTGTACCATCAGGCAAAGGACCACATTCAGGGCATTCATTTCTTTCTTGTGAATCAGGAATCAGTCCTGCAGAATTGTGTGGAGTTTGATCTACTTGAGCACTTTGAAATAAGCAAAACTGTGGCAGGTATTAGGTCACATCATAGCTTTATTCCCCACTCTACCAACAAATTTTATATGAAAAGGCCATCAGATGATGATGTGTACACAGTTGTAACTGTTGGCAGTAGCAGTGAAAGTGATGGTGCAGCAGCTCAAATAGGGTCTGATGATAGCAATGACAGTTGTCAGCCAGAAAAATGTATGGCATGCATATACGATTATGAATGGTATGTGGGAAACATAGAAGATAGATCAGAAGAACATTTCGATGTGTTGGTGTCATTTAAGAAACAAACTGTTTACATGGCCTGCAAGGTCACATAAGGATGAAAGCTAGATTCCTTTCCAACATATTCTTTGTCTGATAAGTGCACCTACCGTGCAAGGTAGTAGTGCTCACCACTATGTTCTACATCAAAGTGATCTCAACATAATCAAACTCAAATTTCAGAAATTTATTCAAGCTGTTTGAACAAAGTAATGTTTATTTGATGTTGTTAAGGCTAATTTATGACCAAAGCAGTTTTTGAAACATTTCATTGTCACAATTATTTCAGTTTGGTATGATTATAATCTTTCTCAGTTATCCACTGTTGTTGCACTGTGCTTTTTGTGTTTGATTTTACTTTGTATTTATTATATTATGAATCTTAAACTCAGTGATATCTGCATAACTGTAATGCATACACAATATATTTTCATTGCCATGTGATCTAACTAGTCATGCCAATAAACTTGTTCAGAAATGAATTAATTCTTTCTTGTTTCTTACAACTTCATTATTTACCATTGTGGAAGACTGGTTAAAATATTTCAGTGGGATTCATAAAATTCTGACAGGTATTTTTCAAATTTGTATGGATATATTTGCACACAGTAACACACCTGAATTGAATTTTTTTAAATAAAAAAACATATAGTCAGAGGATACTTTAAAAAATTATAACTCAAAAAGTAGGTAGAACACCATCTTGATTTTTTTTGCATATCATATTCAGAGATATTGGAATTTCTGTTAAAAATCTGAGAAGGCTGAATAACTAGTGACATGGTCAAACTGTGGCCTGAAGTAGGGCTATTTTTAACTAAATCATAAAAAGTGGCTGATTTATCAACTGATAGGTTATAGGATATTTGAAAAAAATAATTCAACTTTGTATCATATTACATCTTAGAGTTATGGCTTACTAAATAAATCAATAGTTTTTACAATTTTGGGTTTTCAGGCAATTTTATAGTCCAAATTATGAGAATCCAAAGAGAGATACACTTGGTTTGAGACCATATTTGAATTCTTTGGGATTAATTCAGTCCATGTAAATTTCAGCTTTCTACCACCAATACTCTTGCAGCTTTAAGCAGCTACAGTTGCCTGAAAATTAATTCACCAAATATAAAAAAAAATTAAATTTTTGGACTGTAAATCAGAAACTATTTGAGATACTGATCTAGTCTTTCTGTAGGGGATCACCTGCAGCCCCCTGGATGATTTGACATGGAATGACCCATTTGTATTTATTTAATAAAAAGTGAGCTGCAAAATTAATGTAATATTTAACATTTGTGAAGAAAATGTTTGTTATTAATTTTATTTAATATTAAATTTCTTTTGAAGTCTGTCTTAATAAATATAATGCAACTAAAAATTATTTTAAACGAATACTCTCCAAAAGAAAAGGATAATAATTTCCCTAAATATATTGAACATGATCCAAATGTATCAAAACAATCAACAGAAGTCTTTCTAACATATTTTTAGATACAGTCTTTATCCAAAAAACTGCTAAAGTAGTTGGTGTTGAGATCTTTCTACAAAATCATGATAATACTGAACAGCAGTAACCTAAATTCATTTCTAACTCTAAGAAAGAAAGCTAGGTTCCAGCCAGGTGAATGGAAATCTCATACAGAATATAACCTGAATTTCTGAGTAATTATAAAATCTAACTTGCAGAATATTATGCCTACTGCTAACTCTACTTGTTGGATTTTGAAGTTTCTCATGCAGATAGAAACAACACTGTGAAACACACTAAAACTGTAACTCACATTAAGACTTTTTTCAAAGAAAGTAATGTTTTGTTTTGTTTTCACTTAAGACCAATATTTTTAACCATAGAAGTAAATGTAGAAATATGTATATAATTGAGCAGTCATTACTTAAAATCATTATTACATACTAATTACAACATTATTTTAGTGCAGTTTATTCTTTTTTCTTTCTTTTTTTACTTCAAAATTAAACACACTTTGTGCTGTGATCAAAACCAGGATCTGGCTAAGGTTTGTACTGTTTTAAAGCATTGACATTTCTGCAGTATAGATGCAGGAGTGTAACTTTTCAAAACTACTTGTAGTATATATATGGTTTTGAAATAACTGTCAATTTTATGAACTAAGTTTGGAAAAATTTCAATACATGTTTTAGTACTGCTCTTTCCATTGCTGGTAACTCATCTGTGAATATACTGGAAAGAGTGAATGCTTTCAGTAGCTTCTCACTTTATAGGAAACATGAGGTGTGTGCAAAGCCAATATTGTGGCTGGGTCTCTTTCACATTAAACACAAAATAATATTGAATTTTTTTTTATGTGAAACAGTTTAAGTGTCTTTGTTAGTAGTGTTCTTAATTATTGCACAGTTGAGCAGTACTTTTGTAATACAGCTGAGATTAAATACCACGAATCTTGTGGTGACTGCAATTGATGATATATTGAACTTAATTTAGTGAAATTTCCTTCATTTTCGTCAATATTGACTTGCAAATAATCATGACAACATTACTTGTAAATATAATGACTTTATAATTAAAAGTAAAAATACATATATCGAAGATAGTATTTCAGAAACATTAGTGAAAAAAATAAACTGGTAGCATTTTAACATTATGTCATTCATTTTTTCACGTACACTAATATTTTTGCTTGTTATTTTTTTGTTATGAAATTATTTTTGTACAAGTTATTTACAATAAGTAGACCAGTACCTCTAAGTATTAATATGTTACAACCTCACAGAAAAACAAGGTATCACAAAATTTTAAACATAGAGCAAAATTATTGTTCATATGATACTTTTGTTATGAAAAAAGTATATTAGTATTAAATTAAGCAATCAAAAATATGTATGTCTGAAAAAAGAACAAAATGCTATATATTCTCTAATTTTATATGCATCAAGGTGATTTTTTAAAAAATTCATGTAAGAATACTGAATGAAATACCATAGTATCACTCTGTTGCTGCAAGTCAATTAAATTAAAAGAAAATATGTTGTGAAATACATGCTGAACTTTTTGTTCTTATGTTATAGAAAACGGCAAGTATGACTTGCAGGCAGAACTTCTAATAAGTGAAACCTAAAGTTCATATTCATTGCCAGTGCAAAATTTATAGAAACAAATGCAATAAATTTTATGATTTTCTGTGAAACATTTGGCAGCTCATTTGCATGTAAGTTTATAACGATCAAGAATAAGACATACAACCCATTATGCAACTACATTGTGTAATCTTAATTTTAGTTTGTATTGCTGTATGTGATTGTATTTGTACATTGAAATACGGATATTTCACTGACTGCTGTCTTGAATATCAGGTTTTTCCTCATATTTACTTTTACTCTCTAGCATCACTGGCTTAAAATTGATTTTAACAAATGGCGAGATGAAGATGATTCAGATGATGATGATAAAGTGGATAAAAATAGTGACTTTAATGAGGTGAGAGACTATTTAAAAATTTAATTATATTTAAAATAGACATTTTATTTCATTAAAATAAATACTTAAAGCACATAGTGAGAAAATAGCTAAATATACTTATGGATGTAAGTGAAGTTCTGTAAGAGTAATTAATGTTTTTTGTAGTTACCTAAATGTAATTACAAATTAGATTTAGTTGATAAAAATGTTATTAAAATATACAGTTCAGAATGCTCAAACTGTGATAACAGAATAAAAGAATTGGTCTTCTTCCTGTGCTAAAATTTATAATAAATTTGTTTTGCTAAGTTTTATTTTGATTATTTTTCCATTTTGTAATCATACACTTACATTTGTTTAAGTAGATTATTCACAAGTCTTGATTATTATTTTGATTTATTAAACTAAATGTATGTGTTTTGTCAAAACTTCCTGTAAAATATAAATTAATTTTTTTCCACCTTTAAAACTTAAATTATACAGTGCTATACTGGTAATTTTATATATTTTAATGCTGTCAAGATATGTTCCTCTTTTAAACAGAACCTTGTAACCATGGTAGAATATGTTATAACTCTGAAAGTACTTGTACTTTGTCAAGTTTTCGATAGACTTTAAGTCTTTCATATATAAAACATCAAAGTTTTTAATTAGGTGTTGTTACTAAAACTTTTTGTTTAAGAAATTTGGTGTCAAAATGTTCACTGCTCTGAATGCAAGGTGAATATTATAATAAGAAGAATATTTTTACTCGTATGAAAGTGTTTAGATTTTGTTTGCATAATCCCCAAAAATTTCCTAAATATGTTTAGTTTTTAAAGATAACATCAAGAGTAATGAACCATGTCACTGAGTCCATTTTCTTCCTAGCCAGTAATCTTAACCTGTCCCGTAAAATTAATGTCTTGGCTGTTATTGTGCATAATGTTCCAGGTACTATACGTGCATCCAGATCTCTTGTAGAATGAACTGCTTTTAGCAGCTCCTTATACTTGCAATCCCTTTCTGAAAAATTTTCATGTTCAGCCATGCACCCTACTTTCAACTCCTTTCTACACCACTGACTGTTAGTGGTACTCTATTTCCCAGCCTCATCATCATCATTGTGGAAAGACTACTAAAAACTGACAGGTTTTATTCATGATCTTTTGTGCCTAGTCTGCGTGCCATTTATTATTGTAATTGCCTTGCTTACTTTCTCAGCCCTTGATTTATTTAAAGAAAGAACATTTCCTATCTAGCCCATGAAGTCCTCTTTCCCCTTGACTTTATGGGTACATGGGCCAGGTAGCAAGAAGTCCTTGTCTTCTAGGATCTTAATAATCAGGGTTAGGGCATCCCTATGAGTGATGTTAAAAAGGTCATCCAAATTACTAACAAACTCTGATTCAGTTGTTACTGTGTTTGTTTTCATTTTTGAATTTTTATGTAATTTTGCCTGTTCTTCAGAAAGAGTAGTTTAATAATAGCATGAAGTTCTGAACGAACTGGAATTTGAGCCTTGTTCCAAAAATCTGTATCATCCTTGATCACAACCTGTAATGTTTTGTAATGGTAAAAAAACATACATATCACTTGCCTGTTTGAAGGTAGTTTTCTTCATGTTATTTTAGTGTCTTCTAAACCAAGCAACAAAAATGCACTCTTACTTCTTGTTACACCATCTATTTGCGATGATATACCAATTAACAATACAGTATCAGCAAAAATGACACAGAATAATCTATTTAAATGCTTATATACCCTCACAGAAATTCTATAAACTACTGTCATGTCATACAGAATATTCCAGAAGTAAAACGTGACAGCATAGAGTATTCTTGAATGTTCTGAGTGAAGGGGAATTCTTTGGAATATTCAAAAATATCCTAAAATGTTTCATAATATCTTAAAACTTTCCAGAGTAATCTGGAATATTCAGATACAACATGAACTATAAGATAACTTTTCAGCTACCTTGAGTAACACCTAACTTTTATTGAATATGTACAGATTTGGTGAGAATTATTAATTTTTGTGTTGGAATAGAAAGGGAGGGGTTGAAAAATTATGTAAATCAAAGTTTTTAAAACATAAAGACCACCAAAAGGAACTTGTTATCCATTTTGGGTGATCTTTCTGGAAGATCTTGATTTTATAATAGTTGGCAGATGTATGTATTTATGATTTATTCAGAATATAATCAGATCTGCAAATTATACAAATTGTTTAACTTTTACAAATTTATATTCAAATAATTAGAAAAATCACAAGTTTGTGTAAATTTGAATCTTCTAAAAAAAAGTTTAACCCTCATAATATTTTGTTTATAGTTATTGTTACTTGTGGAATCTACATATTGCATTGTATTGAGTAGTTTTTTTTTCATCTTTGAAATAGTCATTTTCAGTGTAAAATATACAGGAGACACAAGCTGCTAGTGAGGTTAGCTGTGATATTAATATTTTTAACATATTATTTGGAACCCTATAACCAACAAAATCATAGATTCACAATCAATTTGGTGCAAAACTGGTTCTGAATAATGTGTAAAAATCCAGGTTGTTGAGGTTGTTATCAAGCAGTTTGCATGTCTCAATAACTTTCTCTAGTTAGAGTAGTGCAAACTATTTTCTGAGAAATATTTACAATCATCTGAAGTGTTATGATGAATAATTGTCAGTTGTACGTATTCTAAAGTTACAAATTTTGAGCTTGGAAACTTCGATTTTGTATTACAGATTTCGTTTTAAGAATTAATATATTGATACAGGACACAAGATTCTTAACTTATTGATATATTTAAGGTTTTCTTTAAATGTATTGCAACAATCAGTGATTTCTGTATGAAACATATACATTCAAAAGTAACCAAAGCAGAAATGTATCTGTGAATTTTTTAATTGTGTACAGTTATGAGAGAAGGTGTTCGTACCCCCTGCATACTGAGTGGTTTTTTATCTTGTAACTTAAAAAGTATCACAATTAGGCTAAAAGAAGTATGATATATTATAAATATTATACTAACACATATCTGCATAAATTTTTATGTAAAATAAATGACAAATAAACTGTTTATAAACAAATGACCAAAAATAGAAGTGAAAATGTTTGTACAATTTAGAACATGTGAAAAAACTGATATTCTCATAAAAATTTTGTTTAGTTTGGTGAATAAACA
This sequence comes from Carcinoscorpius rotundicauda, assembly GCA_011833715.1. Lineage (NCBI taxonomy): Eukaryota > Metazoa > Arthropoda > Merostomata > Xiphosura > Limulidae > Carcinoscorpius > Carcinoscorpius rotundicauda. Next base: position 36,643,155 of record CM022395.1, on the reverse strand, counting down.
ACAATATACCATTCAAGAACTAGACACTGGATTCATAATTATTGGAATTTAACCAGCAAAAGATCTACTTCCAGCAATTTAGCATCGTCTCCGTCATTATCTGTTTGGTCATCATGGCGAACAGGAAACAACTGTCCAGTGATTTTAAAAAAGTGAATTATTGTGTGTTTCTTTTTGGTATTGCTACATAACTTAATGTGCCGAAATCTACTGTTCAAAGCATAATTGCCAACTTTAAGCTTACAGGATCAACTGCTAGCCTACCTCATTCTGGACGCCCCACCAAAATTCCAGAGAGAACCAAGAGAATGGTTCTCAGAGGAGTTAGTAGGAACTTTTGTCTAATATATAATGACATTCAGAAACTGGGGTTGAAGTAAGCACCTCAACAGTTACAAACATGTTACGATCTTCTGGGTTCAAAGTCTGTTCACTTAGAAGCACGATTGAGATATGCAAGAAAGCATGTAGATAAACCCTTTACCTATTGGAAGAGTATTCTTTGGTCAAGACAAGACTAAAATTGAGCTTTTCGACCACAATGATGTTCACAATATTTTCCGTAAGAAAGGGGAACAAAATCTTCCAAAGAACACTGTCCCTACAGTTAAACACAGAGGTGGCTCAATTAAGGTATGGGGTTCCTTCAGCTCTTCTGATGTGGGCAGCCTTCACTGCATCAACAAAATCATGAAAAAAGAAGAGTATGTTGATATATCAGGCAGTTGTATCAAGAATGATGCTCAGTACTTGTGACTTGGGCATTGTTAGATCTTCCAGCACGACAATGACCCTAAGCACACGTTGAAATATGTGCAATCCTGGTTGCAGAGGAACTATATAAGCATTCTGGAGTGGCCATCGCAGTCACCCGATCTCAACCCAATTGAAAACATTTGTTATGAATTGAAGACCAGGGTTCATCAACGTCATCCGAAAAACTTGCAAGAGTTGGAGGCCTTATGTAAAGAAGAATGAAAAAAAATACCAGTTGAGTACAAATCATGAAGGGCAATGAGGAGAGATTACACTAAGTAATTCACCTGAAAGGCTGGATAACTGACCATTAAAGTTGAAACACAAACATTTTCTGCCCCCCTTCCTTTTTATTTTTGGTTATTTGTTTATAAACAGTTTATTTGTCATTCAATTTACATAAAAATTTATGTAGATGTGTGTAAGTATAATATTTTACTTTTATTATCTTAATCATGGAACTCTTTAAGTTATGGGGAAATAACTGCTCATGACACAGGGGTACAAACACTTTATGTTGCAACTATAGATCTTGTCTGAATATCTAGAATTAATTTTGAACTAATGTTATATTGTGTTCTCTTATTTTTAGATGATGCGACAGATGGGTGGACTTGGTGGTGTTGGAAATAATGCTGACCTAGATGATTTGGTATGTTTCTTTTTCCTGAGATTTTCCTCTTTTTGTTTTTGTGAAGCATGCTTATTATGGTAGAATAACACAGCTGACAATATCAGTTCCATGACAAACACAAGTGTACTGAAATGAAATATTACTACATATAAAATATCTCATTTGAATTATTCTTGTTGTCTACTTCAGGATATAAAATTATAATCATCTTAGAATTCATATATCTAGGGCTTTGAAATAATTAATATGTATCCAGAAGAATACTGAAGAATTAAATAGAACAAAGTTGTTAACAATCATTTTAGATTTAAAACATTTAATAAAGTAATGAAATGCAAACATTGATTTGTTTTGATAGCCTTCCAGTATTTGCAATATACATAACTTGGGTAAAATGGCTACATGGTATTTGCTAATCAGTTAATTGATGACCCCAGTAATCAGTTACATTTTATTAGTACCGTGTTTCTCAAACCGAGATACTTAGAAGTGAAACCAAAAACTTGTAGGCAGGTGTTGCCACACAGTTGTTTCCTCTCTAGTCAACAATTTGATATTAATGATTTTAGTACATAGCTTTTAATGGTAGCTTTGCCATAACACACACACAGCACCAATATTTAATTGCTTTTAATTAGAAATAATCAAACATGATAGTAATAATCCATAGTCCTAATTCCTGTTAGGTGATTATTGTTGTGATACTCAATGTTATAGGAAATTTGGTTAATAAGTTTACTCATAATTTCAATTAAATTATCAATTTGAAATAGGAGTTATTTTTAAGTTAGTGAAGTAGTAAATTGACAAGTCCTAATAACCAGTTAATGATAATGGAGAGCAAATGTGTCTTTTTAATTTGAAATTGTTTATGTGTGGTCCAGAGAGAAGTTTAATTATTAGCGTTTCTCATTTCTACTTATGTGGTTTACCATCCTAAACTCTTTTAGAAAGATATGGGTAATAAACATCGTAATTTGTGTGATATTCTTCTAACTTATTCATTTTCACCATTACTTAAAACTAAATTAATGCAATAAGCTTTAGCAGCACATGATCGCTAAGCCTAATTATATGTAAGCATATAACTTCATGATCAGGTTATCAAAAAATTTAATAATTGTGCAAACTTGTAAATGTATGGAAATTGAAGGAAAGTTCATGTGTAAAATAGTAATTTGAAAACAATAATATCAATAAATTAAACCTGTAGAAAATTAAAACTTTGCTGGTAACTGTAGACAGTAGTGGGGACATTATTATTAATCATCTCTATTGAGCATTATTGTATAATGTAGTCCATAAAAGTACTTAATGGCCTGTGATGGTTTTATTGTCTTAAATTTTCATGCTCTATAATAATTTCTGTACGCTGAATTTGAAAATATCCACTTATTTTCCATCACATACGAATTTTTCACAAAACCTCGTGTGATTTTACAGAAGTAAATAATTTTCCTTGAAATTGGATCACGTTTTGTTATGCTTAAAAGATTGACAGCCAGTGGCTGTAGATTTGTTGAACCACTTGTGACATGAGAGTGTTATTGATCATCCTAGAACTCTATCTGCAAGTATGTAAACAATTAATAGTTTAAGTGACTTGTAATTTCTGGACAGTATTTATTTGAGCATGCACTTAAACAGTGTTTATTTCAATACTGTTTATTCATAGTTTTTGTAACAAAAGGTTGTGTAAATGACTCAAATGTATTTTGCTCTATTTGTGATAAAAATTTTTGTAAAGAAAAAAAAAGGCAAATAATTATAGATTTTATCAGAAAAGTTTTACACATTTTTTAATAAAAATTGGGGACAAAACAAATGATGGGCTTTATACAAAGTTTTCACAGTTTGTATCTAAAGGTAAGAAAAGTCTTGTTTTTTGGTATGAGCTTTAGGAACCATGTTGATGTATGTTATTTTTGCTTAAGTAGTGTGTAAAGCTACAACCCTCAAAATAAAAAGGAAATTTCTTATCCAGACCTTCAGTCTGCTATAAAACATATTACTCATGGACGTGATGTACCCATATGTACTCCATGAAGGCTTTTGATACAGTTTCATATGGATTTGAAGTCAAGAGTAATGATGATAGGAATTGTTTTCAACCTGAAAAGTCTTGTGAACTGCAACTTTTCACAGAAGGTCAACTTGATGATTGGATGAGAGATTTGAGCCTCCAAAGGGTTATTCAGAGACTTTAGGCTAAACACATACTTTCTCCAGGAATAACATTTTACTGGTACAGGAATCATGAAAAAAAAAAGTTTATATTAGACATTTTGCACGAAAATTCACTGGTTTATTACAACAGTATTACTGAATTAATGCCAATGCTAGGAGCTACAGTCTATGAACCAAGTGAGTATCAATTATTCATTGATTCCTAAAAAACAAATTCTGAAAGGTGTTCTCCTTCATAATGGTAATGTGCATCTGTACCTATTACTCATTCAGTTCACTTGAAAGAAACTTATGATAATTTTACACTTCTTATAAACGTTATACAGAGAATATGGCTGGCTACTTTGTGGAGACATAAAAAGTCCTTTGTATGTTGTTGGGTCATCAATTCAGTTATATAGACTTTTCATGTTTTTTGTGTGAATGGGACAACAAAACATGAAATCAGCCTTGGATAAAGAAGCAATGGCCACAAAGGATCAGTCTTGATACCAAGATCGAAACATTGAACATGAAAGTTTGATTGACATAAAACTCTGTTGCCTCCACTCATCATAAAACTGGGTTTGGTGAAGCAGTTTGTAAAGGTTTAGACAAAGATGGCAACTGTTTCAAGTATCAGAAGGGAAACTTAAAGAAGGGGTTTGTTGGACCTCAGATTAGGAAATTGACTTTGGGTGAATGGTTCGAAAGGACAATGAGGAAAATTAAAAAAGAATCGTGGACTGCTTTTAAATATGTTACTGACAAATTTCTAGGAAAAATACAATAATCCAAATTGTAAAAATAACGTTAATAACATGGTTGATAAATTCAGTAGTGAAGTTGTAACATGAGCCTAAGTTTTTATTTCTCACACATGTTGACTATTTCTCAAATCTCAGTGCTGTTAGTAAAGAAGAGGGGGGAATTGTTTTATCAAGACTTCAGGAAAGTGGAACATCAGCATGGTGGCTGTTAACTGCTGGTCATTGAAATAGGATGATCCAGATGTAGTACATCTCTTTCAGTTTTTGTATTTTTGTTAATGTATATAATACAAAATGCTCATTGTGGTAAATAAATAATCATTGATATATAAGTAAGAGTTTTTCTTCCCAATTTGCAAAATATCCTTATCTGATGGGAAAAATCAATATTATTTTCAAAATCTGCTTGTATAAATTGTGGAGAATCCATAATAATTAAACCAAAGCAACTTTTATGAAGTTTAAATTTGCAGGTCTATATTTTTATAAAAAATTACTTTTCAGTTAAAAAATCTTATTATAACTTGATCTTAGGCTGATAGGAAATTAAAAACTCAAGTTTCGTTTGTTAGCTAAACGATAATAGATGTTAAAATATTTTAGAGTAAGAAAAACAAATATATTCTGAATGCGATATAATTCATTCTATTTCTGTTATGATACTTTTGTTATGGAAATTGTTTTGTGAAGACAGATTATGTATAGTTCAGTCTAACCTAAACCTCATGAGCTGTTTTAAAATTTTGAAATATTCAGTTTATAGCTGAAAATATCATGAGCAGCAAGGGTTCCCAATTCATGAAAAATTCATTCTAATCTTTATAAGAAATAAAAGTGTGTAAAGTTGCACATGATAAACAAAACTCTGCAGTTTTCTGGGAAAAGATTAAAAACATCTGAAGTTGGTAACCTAATTTTTAATATAATTAATTACTCATACAGCATGTCTTGGGTATTACAGAATATATATTGTTTTAGGTAAGTATTATGAATCTAGAATATTTTTCTTGCTTAAAAATATTGCAATGTCTAGTTAATATTTATACAAGAAGAAACTTCATAACAGATAATGGAAAAGCTAGACAAATAATTTTCCTCTGTATTTATTGTTGTATTATGTAATACAGCTATTAACTTCTGTAACAACAATTTTTCATTTCAGATTTCACTTTAAATTCAAAACCCTAAATATGAAAAGAAAAAATTGATGTTTTCGGATGATTTGTGTTATTAATACAAGACTGTAATGTTGATTCTGTTATTTCACCAACTTTTGCCATTTGAATGTCAACAATATGATTTAAAAAACTAATATTTATGCTGACAAAATTAGAAAATTTTAATTAAGCAAATAAATGACATAAGAGAACTAAATTTCAGGTAATTTTGTAGTCTGAAATGACACAAACTTTTTATTTAATTCTATAATAGGTATTATTGTAATCAGTTTTATAATGAGAGTAGAAATTATAGTTTCAGTTATTAGAATAATGAAGTTAATGTTGAGATTGTAAACTATTTTTATATCATATGCATAGAGCTGTAATAACTGAGAAAAGTTGTGTTCATTGTCAGTATAACTGGTATGCTGGTAGACACCGTTTTTACTTAACTCTGCATTTTTGTTTATTAGTGACTGTTCAAATAGATGTGTATGTTTGTGTATATAAATACACACAAATACAATGCTTTTGATTTTGTAAGGTTACATATTTGAACATCTTGGTTTGCAGAGACATCTTTTAAAGCGTTTGGAACAGTTTAATAGTTTAATTTCATTAAAATGTTATTTTTATCCTAAAATTTTTATTTCCTTTTTTAGGATGGGGAACCTGATAGCGATGATGAGAGTAAGTTTTTTTTATGACATATTTTGTTTTGGAATGGTGTTAATAAGTGTACCTTTAGACAATATGTGTTCCATCACTTGTACATTTTTCTACATTTGGTAGATAACTTTTCTGTCTCATTCACTGTTAAACTTGTATATTATTCCTATGTTTCTGAAATAACTAATTAGAGAAATCAAAACTTTTAGTGACTGAAGCTTAAAATATTAAATTGAATTTTCAGTGAGAAAGAAAGTGGTACTCTAATCATGTGTGTGTAAGTATACATGATATATATTCAAAATAGAATTCAAAAATAAAGCATTCATCTAAGATGGAACAATTTGATTGCTATCTGCTTACTATGGTTTTAGTGACAAGGTAGAAGAGTTTCATGGTACACTTATAAATGTGGTGAGTGTTGGTATAATAAGCTAAGCCTAAAGATGGAATCACCTGGTTTAGAGCCAAGTATGCAAAATTTATCATGAAAATGAAATATTGATTCAGTTTTAAACTTAGATAGTTCATGAATTAGTCTGTTTGCTGTTATATTACCAACATTTTAAATAAGCACCTCTCATCAACAGAGACTAAATTAAGAAAAATATTTTTCCAGTTATCTATGTTTTGTTTTATACTTTCTGTACATAGACTAACAAAAATATTAGGTTATATTTTTGTTGCTACGCAACATAACATAAAAGCCATTGTTGGCACATAGTGTCACCAAATTGTACCAGCTTTGCTATATATATATATTAGAAGTTGTTAATCTAACTAATTTTTACTGAAACTTGTTCAGGAAATACTCCAAAGATTTTGATTAGCTAACAAAGGAATTTACGTCTGTTTGACTGCATAAACTGCCCCTTTTCGGTCAAGCTCAATTTTTTTTGAAATTTATTTATTTCAGTTAGCTATGAAATGTAAGGTTAATATATAAAATGTGGTGGGGATGGTAGTACTTGCCCCATCATTTTTTTTATGAGTTGTATGCTAGTGTGTATCAAAGAAAAAAAAAAAAAAGATTAAACAACACCAACAGTGCATATAATAAAATACATCTTCGTGCTCTGGATTAGTTATTTTGGTGGTGAAAAGAAATCAGGTTTTTGTTCTGTATTCTCATATTGTGTAAACATTGAAGAAAGTCTATTTTAATAACTATTTTATTAAAATATTGGGTTTTAGAAGCTGTTACCAGAATACATTTATTTAAGTAAAGTATAGTTTTTGCTGAATTGACAACAACTGTCTGTTGTCGAAACATGAGTAGAGGATGATATTTCGAAAGGTTTCTGCCTTGATTAGGGCTGTACCTTAAACATTACAAGTAGAGTTGTAAACATCTTTCGTATGAATTTAATATTTGCACTGTTTCTTTTGTGTAAGCTTACTTACAACTCTGGGAAACCTAAATGCTTATTGGAAAATTTATAATTTTCGAAAAAGTTTTCAGTAGATTTATCCTTTATAAAGAGTCAAAATTTCTTTTGTGCATTATGAATTTATGTAAAAGATGTTTGCATATGCTTATCCTTTTGGATTTCCCAGGCTAAAGAATTGCTACAAAACTTTTTGAACAACTTTTCAAAAGGTTATTGAAATGCAAGCATTTTAATTCATCTTGAGCACTGAGTTCAAAGATATAATATTAAAGCATCAAAAGAAATTATGGAACATTCAAAGTCATCACTTTCACTAATTATTTGTAATTTTACATATTTATCAAGAATATTTTAAAACTGTGAAGGCAGATGTAATAACCATAATTGAAACAGTTATGATTTATAATGCTGTAAAAAATGAATGTAAGGATAAGTAATTATGTAGGTGTCATGTTACAAGTTGGTTTGTTTAGAAAATGCAATAGGATCAATTCATAATTCAAAAATATCTAATGAAAACTTTTCCACCTCCCATAGGTTTACCTGACCTGGAGTGACTGAACCATTAATTATCACTGAAACAGGATTTGTAATTACCTGAACTCAGTATGAGCATATTCTGAGTCGTAATTTCTGTGGTTGCTAAAAATCCCCCAGTTTTAAAACTGTTCCAGGGCTTCAGTGTTAATAACACAATTCCTCCATTCTTTGATAGTTGTATCAACTTACAAAGTGTTATGTTCCATTATTGTGTGCAGAGTGTAAAGTAGAATAGTAAAATTGTTGAAATTTAAAAATTTATATGCAAAAAATGCCTATTTAGATAATTGTCAGGGATGCTCAAATGTATGTCCTGTTCTTTTTTCTCTAAATTGTTGGTAATAATATTGAATTTCAAAGTAGTACATTTTTCATGATATATATATATATGTGTGTGTGTGTGTGTGCATTTTTTGCATCTTCAAAACTATTTTCTAAGAAGTGTATGAAAGTTGTATGAATTATGTTTTATCACTTGCAAAATGGAAAGAGATTTCAAAAATGTTACTCAAACAAATCGTAAGTCTGGCTTAATTAATTACTTTATAGTTGACACTTTGGTCCTGGAACTTCTTAGAAGAGAAGAGGAAAATAAATGTTTGCTTTTACACATATTTCACAAAATGTAAACTTGCATCAAAATTGAAAGAACATAAGTATTGAGTGAATGCTTACATTTATTTCATTTTTTATGTAAATGTTAAAAATAACTGCTTGCTCTGCATTCTGAATGTGAATTTTTCCACTATTTCTGACTTCAAAAATATAATTTAAGCATCTACTTTGTCTTCAGTTTATACCCATAAGACTAATAGAAGTACAGTTTAGTAAAATAAAATAACTTGTATAGTGTTTTTTGGTTATAATTAGTTATTGTGGTATGTTAACATTAAGAAGTTTTCTTAATTGGCATGTAAACTGTATTTCTAAAATTTGTATTAATAAAGGGAAGAAAATTTTCTCAAGTGTTTGTAGTGAGTAAATTACTGAAACATAATACATATTTATATAAACTTCGTCACAAAAACACAAGTTGTAAGTACGGTAGGGAAATGAATGGATTTGTATTTTAATATTTTTTGTTATAGGCAGTTACCTATAAAGTTTACTTCGATAAAATATTTTAATCTCTGTACATTTTTCCATGTTTAAAGGAAGTTTTTCATTTAGAGTTTGTGTTTGATTTAGTAGGCAAAGCTACTAACAAGTTTTTAAACATCAAGGCTACAGAAAATTAATAAAAAAAAAGTATCTTAATAATTGAAGCTCAATATCTTGCTTGTTTCTTCTGGTGAAAAACGTGGAAAACCGTTTTATTTCTCAACGTTAAAAAACACGTTTTCTATAAAAAGGAAAAGTCTGTTATAATAAATATTTCACTACTTTTTTACAAACGAGTGAAGTACAAAAGTTTTGTATGTTGTGTATACCAAAGGCGGTTTCTTTAATTTTTAAATGAACCAATGTGTAATATGTTTCAATATTTTCGAAAAGTGAAAAACTAACTCCACGACAACACCAAATATAAAGGAAGGTATTTATAAATTATTTTGTCATTACCAAATAAGTAACTTATTAATGAATGTTACTTGGATATGTGAGCTTTTTATTTCTGTTAATTTCTTGGCCTTCGGTAAAGATCACATCTGTTGACCTTTGGGTATGTTATTTACCATCAACATTGGCGATCTTAAGACATTTTAGCATTACTTGAGTATCGAATTCATTGAAGATGAAAGTTCTCAAGTTTTTGCATGTTTAGGAAGTAAATGATTAATTATTGCCCTACCTTCTAGCGTTTCACATTTAATATAGGAAATGCGAAACTACAAGTTATAGTTTAGTATGTTTGCATTATCTCTTACTGGTATTCTTTGGAAATACTTGATTTGCACCTTGCAGTGGTTGAATGAGTCTACATGATTTTGAAAATATTTGATTTTACAACCGTTTTAAGGGGGCAATTTTTAACCTTAACAATATTTAAGATGTGTGTATACAATTTGCCATTTTCTCAGTTGCTTAATTAAAGTTTGCTTCTAACTATCGTCGTGTGCAACCCAGCTGGATTAATAACATTGATAGATAGGTTTAAATTAAAAGTAATTCGAAAAATACAATTTTAGCAATATTGTGGAAACTGTAAGTTTACTGACATTTTTATTCCTTTAACGTGTGTAAATTTTAAACTATCATTAATATATTTCAGAACATCACTTAGAGCATACGCTTGTAATATCTGGGTTGAATTTTTAAAAAATCGTATTCACAGACACGTTCTTATAACCTTTAAATAAAACCTGAACTTTTGAAGTTTGTATACCTAAGAAAAGAATTTGAAAGCTAGGGTTTATACTGAAACCGGGCAAGCTATTATAGCTGAATACAGTGTTCCCTCGCCACTTCGCGGGCTCGGCCGACCCCACATATATATATATAAAATAATAAACATTTAAATCTTAAAATATAGCATTAAATACCATTAAAATATTAAAAATAAATATAATTAATAGTGTAAAGAAAAAAAACGCATATTTTGAGATATAAACATATATTTGAGTTTATAACATCGTAAAAATGGAAACAGAACCAACTGGAAAGGCTATAGATGTACGCATTGTGCGTCTGCGAAGGCTACGCGAGATCCAGCCGAGCAAGAAAGAAAGTGTACCGGTGGCAATTACTGTTCCTGAAGTTGTAACAACCGACGAAGAAATTGCCGATTCACCTTCCACAGAAGAGGAAGTGGTGTCCCCCGAAAAGACACCACCTGCTGAAGATATGTAATTTTTAATTTTAAGGCTTAATATCTTAATAATTGTTATTATTTCAGCAATAATGAACAGTATTGTAATGGAAGGGTTTTAAAAGTCGAAATGCACAAATATATACGTAAAAATCAGCGATCCCACTTCGCGGAAAATCTCCTTTCGCGGGGGTTTTTGGAACGCATCTACCGCGATACACGAGGGAACACTGTATAAGAGTCAAAATCTATATTCGTGATACAGCACAACGAACTAACGTACACTAAAGATTAGCATCTTTAAAATATGCAATGAAAACAGCACTAATGTAATAAAAATGGAAGTATGAATTACTCGTGAAATAAAATATAAATCAAAACACGGGTGTCGTCTTATACGTTTTTTGTGTTTTTAAGTGGAACAAAATGCGCAGTAATTCATAAAATAAGAAGTTGCGTAATAGTTACTATAGGAGTGATGGAAAGGCCATAACAAAAGTAAGAAGTACGCTCAAAAGCTGTGTATCTTGAGGCTTTTTATTTGTATTGGTTATATTTGTTAATTTCTCCATTTCATATTTTGTCAAAAGTATGAATGAAAAAGAAGCATTTCAATGGTATCTTTATTCTTCCATAAATCTGTAAACAACTTCTATGAATTTTAACACAATTAGACCTATTAAATACTGATACTTCGATAACTTTCATCATAATTTATAGCAGACGTAGAACCCACTCAATAGTCTCATAATAACCTGCAAAAAATTAGTGAGCAGTTAATCTTTACCTGAAAACATATGGCCGTTGCTGATATTGTATTTTTGTCCAGTGCTCTGAATGTTAAAGTGAAAAAATTCAAACAAATGCGGGAGTACTTCTTGGTTCTCTTCATCTGTTAATGTAAAAGCAACCGATATCCTAAACCCTGACGTAAAATTAGTTAATTTGATTTATCGATGGCCAAATACCTTGTCGTCTAATTAGGGAGGCGCATGAATGGATTACCGAGATTCCCACAGTAAAAGTACTATTAATATAAATCTATATTATCATTGTAAAATGCATATATACTGACACTAAACTTTGAAAATAAGATGTTGAATAAAAATATGTTGCCGTAAGAGTAAAACGCACGTTAGTTTCAAATACACTCGACTTTGTCTAATTATTTCGCAGCCACCTTCAGTTCAGCTGGTTATTTTTCAATCTTTTAAAATATCACGAATTACACTTTATTGAAAAAATTGATGGTTTTAAAATACAATACAGGGGGGAAATCTATGTAATAAGTAACTCAATTATAATTGAATGAATCTCTTCTCATAAGCAAAACTTGCAATTTTTGAGCATCTTAACTTTTTATGAGATGTAAGAATATTTGCGCCTAGGGCTGTAGGTAGGTTTACATCAGCCACGAACGAAGAATTAAGAGACCATCCTATCTGTTACGTTCTATTTAATTAGCCGTGTGTCTATGCCATATAAGAGAAATAGAGCATGTATTCAGAAGTAATGTTTTCCCTTCTTCACCGATAAACATTATTTTCTAACCTATGGTTTGTTTTTAATTTCGTGAGATTTTCCATATTAAAAATAGAATTTACGCAGGGCTACCCGTTTATAACAAAGCATAAATCACGGTATGAGAAATAACGAAAGTTTAAGTGATAAACATCTGTTTACTAACCTGATAAGTTTATAAGTCTTAGTTACTTTGTAATTGAGGGGTCATTACCTAATACAGGACAACCACCGAATACAATTTTCAAACAAACAACTTTATTCAGCTTTAGTTTACAACAAAACTTATATAAATTATATTGTAGCAAAATCAAGTTGAGATTAGAATATATATGTATAAATTAACTATGAATATAAAACGCCTCTGGAATGCAGTGTGCAACTCTGAACACACAAGCGTAGTGCAAAACTGTTTCAATGACTGCCGATAATACTTGTTTCGTTAACAAAAACGTTGAAAGATTTAGAACAAGTTACTTCACTTATCCAAGTAATCCGTTTAGGTCTTTTTCTCATATCTGCTCTGCCTTATTACTCAAATCCGTGGTTGATATTCATATAATTGATTAACAAAATCTTAGAAACATTTACGGTGAACAATACTGGGTCCAGATTCATCGTATTCCTGTTTGGAAATCCACATTTGCTGGAAAGTTGACAAAGAAGCTAGGATTGAACCTCCAATCCAAACAGAGTACTTCCTTTCTGGGGGTGCAATAATCTTAATTTTCATTGTACTAGGAGCTAAAGCAGTGATTTCTTTCTGCATTCTGTCTGCAATTCCAGGGAACATTGTGCTGCCACCTGACAGCACAGTATTTGCATACAAATCTTTACGAATATCAACGTCACATTTCATAATTGAATTAAAAGTGGTCTCATGAATACCACAAGATTCCATTCCAAGAAAAGAAGGTTGGAACATTGCCTCTGGGCAACGGAATCTTTCATTTCCAATGGTGATGACTTGACCATCTGGAAGTTCATAAGACTTCTCCAATGAAGAAGAGTTAGCAGCTGTGCCCATTTCTTGCTCAAAGTCCAAAGCTACGTAACACAACTTTTCTTTGATGTCACGTACTATTTCACGCTCAGCTGCAAAAGGGAAGTAAAGAAAAAAAAAAGTCAGAGAAGCAAGTCCTAAAAGAAAGTTGCAGCCTATATAACATGTTTTACCTATTATTATTCTATGTCAGGATGAATGAAATATAAACATCCTCAACAGATGTGATCTTAAACCTCTTTCCCAGGAACCCTATTACTATTAAACACGTAGTTTATGTACCTGAAGACACTAAATAAAATTTAAGATACACAAGCATGTTCTCGAACTTAACAGGTATTTCTTTAAACCATCTCTAGTCAAGAATTTGCACACGTTTTAAACAAATTCAATAAATTATGTGTAAATAGTACTCTAGAAAAGCAAATGCAATACCTGTGGTTGTGAAGCTGTAACCACGTTCAGTCAAGATTTTCATTAAATAATCTGTAAGGTCACGACCAGCTAAGTCCAACCTCAGAATAGCATGTGGCAGAGCATAACCTTCATAAATTGGTACAGTGTGAGAAACGCCATCCCCACTGTCCAATACAATACCTGTGGTGCGGCCAGAAGCATACAGGGACAACACAGCTTGAATGGCTACATACATAGCAGGTGTGTTGAAGGTTTCAAACATTATCTGAAAATAAGTTTTATACACAAGTGAATAACTGTGTAGGCTATGGAATATAACATCAATAACAATTTGTTTATATTATCTTTCTGATTACTACTGTAGTATTAAAGTTAACTGCTCTCCCTGTCTATGTAATATTAGATAAATGAAGCATGTATTCAAAAGTAATGTTTTCCTTTCTTCACAGATAAAACATTTCCGACCTATGGTTTGTTTTTTTAATTGCATGCAAAGCTACATGAGAGCTATATGCGCTAGTTGTTCCTAATTTGGCAATGCAAGGCTAAATGGAAGGCAGCTAATCATCACTACCCACTGCTAACTCTTGGGCTACTATTACCAACTAAAAGTAGTGGGATTGACCTAATATTATAACGCCCCCACAGCTAAAAGGACGAAAATGTTTGGTGCAAAGGGGATTAGAACTTTGCGACCCTCACGTGACGAGTCGAACGCCTTAACCCACCTGGCCATGCCAGGCCCACTAACTTATGGAACAGATGTTAAGGCAAGAAGTTTAAGTAATGCAATACAAAACACTATATATACTTTAACATTTAAACTTGCAGTAATCCAAACATCAATACCTGTGTCATTTTTTCCCTGTTGGCCTTAGGGTTAAGAGGTGCTTCAGTTAACAAAACAGGATGTTCTTCTGGAGCAACACGAAGTTCGTTGTAGAAAGTATGGTGCCAAATTTTTTCCATGTCATCCCAGTTGGTTACGATACCATGTTCTATTGGATATTTTAACGTGAGGATTCCACGCTTACTCTGGGCTTCATCTCCAACGTAGCTATCTTTCTGGCCCATACCAACCATCACACCCTATACAGAATTAAAACAAGTAATTATTTCAACAGAAGAACAGGTTTATAAAACTTAAGACTGAGAAGTTAATGCAACGAGAAAGAAAAACGTTAAGCACTGCAATACAGACGTAAAAAAGGTCTATACTATGAAAGTAAAATTTTTTGGCGTGTTCATAGTTTAAAACTCCTTCAATTACAGCTATAGTGAAGGAAATTACGTGTATACTGTCAACCCACTGGAATTTGGAAATTTGAAAAACAAACTGTTAACATGTTCAAATTTTATCATCTCAGGTGGTAGAAAAGATTCGGCTAAAAAATCTTGAAGTAAAACGCGTTTAAGCTGTAAAATATATTTTACCTGATGTCTTGGGCGGCCAACGATAGATGGGAAGACAGCACGGGGAGCATCATCCCCAGCAAACCCAGCCTTGCACATTCCAGATCCATTGTCGACTACGAGAGCAGCTACATCGTCGTCACACATTTTGTTTTTTAATAAGAGGCAAAAATAAACTGTAAATAAGAAAGAAACTGCTATTAAATATCAATTTTTTTAAAAACAGCAACTATTTAGGAGGAGTATGCATTTCTGTAAATGCTAGTATTAAGCCATTAAAAAAAACTACCCATCTTATATATATTCTAAAAATTTTTTACTTACGAACACTGCTACACAGAATTCCAGTATATGCCAGTCGTAGTTAAAGTACAGATTATACAAAACTCATGCGACCTCAGATTTATGACTTACACATTTATTTGTAATTTTACTTACTAGTTAATAGTAAATTTTTTGGTGTACTGACAACTAACTTATGTCCTTACTATTTAATATTAAGCGCACAGAGACTTAAAATAGAGAAATGTTACCAACATTATAATGTTGGGCTTAGTATATTATTATTTTAGATAAATTTAACATTGATTTCGGTAAACAAACTGTAACTATCCAACTTTTATATATTACAAACGGTTTTACAAGTTAAATACACAAACATTCACTTCAATAACCGTTATTGTTTATCATTATTATTCTTACTACAGACTTAATTATGGACAAAGGTTTGTTGCATTAAACATTTGTAAAATTTCTACCATATACTTATCAATTTTATGATGTAGCCTTTTACTGAAGTTAAACAGATTCAAGATTAATACTAATATCCTAACGTAAATTATATTTTCCGTTTGTCGTACTACACCTCAGACGACCGTTTCTACCTATATAAGGACTAATCCTTTAGGCTTAATAAATTTTATTAGGCACGAAAAACTTACTAGAAATACAACTTTACCCTACGATCGAAAACTTAACTATCTGTGCTTCGTAGCATAAAACTGATGCTTTTATTCCACGTGTACTTTATTCTAAGAACGTACCGGCAAACCGGCTACATTTTACCTAATATGGTACTGTAGTACAACAACTAGTGTGCTTTGTGATTGGTTACTTTTGCAGAGCTCTTTCAAATGCGTCAACAAAATTGGCTTTCCAACCATCAACAACCAATCAAAAATTGTAAAAACTTTCATGACCATATATGGAACAAACTTAAATTATCTAACGCTTGACCCGGAATTTTGACTGACGGAAATACTCATTGTGAAAATGGGGTAGGTTATTCAAAGAGTGAAACAAACGTACAAAACTAGCAGACTACGTATTGAAATAGGAATCGTTGAAACACAGGGCTTTTCCACGTTTATTTGTAAGCAGTATTAATCCCTATTTACTAGTAATTTATTATATATATAATAAACTCTTGCACTCATCAGCATTAATTAAGTAAATTTCAACTGGTTTTTATTCAAGATTTTGCCGTTACAAAGTTTTAATCATCTGGATTTTGTGTTGTTTGAACAGAATGGTGCATTGAGTTGTTTCTCTTAGCGCTTCCGCATCTAGTTATCTCATTGTTTTAAACTGGAATGTTATGTTATCAGTCTAAATCCCAATGGCTTTTTCTTCTTTTACACAGAATGACGTTAAAAATGGTTTAGTGGTATTCAAGATGTAATACAGATTTATATCATTAAACTTTGATTGGAACTGTAATTAAATGACCAGCGTTTCAATAAAAATAACTATCGAATAATTTTACCTACCAAGGTGCAGAGATAGTATTTTAAATAAATTAAATTTCAGGGAATATTTAATTTTTGTTCTTAATGTTTAATTGGTTTGTGAAGATAGGTACCGAATGCAATGCAAATTGCTCTTACAAAGTAGCCGATTAGGATTACTGAAATGAGTAGATTTTGTTTTAAAAAATTAAAGAGATCGTGAAGTTACTTAAATAATATTTTGTTAATTTTACAAAATGTTTCTATTTTAGAATTACCTTAAATTTAGGCAGTATATTTGTCAAATAATTTGTACATGTTTCACAAATTATATTGTTGGAATGCTCATCTACAGTATAATAATAAAGTGGTATCCCCAAACCAACGATTTCCAGAATTAAGCCTTTTTCACACGGTGTCACTTAAAATACAAGCGTATTTACCAACTCAATTTAAGAATTAACACCCAATGGCTACTGATTGTAAGGATTTTTGTAAATATTTAAATTACGCAGAATCATATGCCTACTCTTTAAGTTTCGTAAAACATTTTTTTATTCTGGAACTCAACTATATCAAAATCGTTTCAGTGGGTCACGTGGGTGGTAATTTCTTCAACACGTAACTCCCGTAATCTGATCCTTTGTCTACTAGGGTGACGGGGGAAAAACCTAATAGTAATAGTAACTAGCGCAAATAGCCCTCGTGAGACTTTGCGCAAAATTCAAAACAAAAAGTAATATTAACTAAATTACAAGGTTAACATATGTAATAGCTATTACTCGTAAAAACTTTTCAGCAAATAAAAACAAGGTAATGTGTTATAAAATTAGGTCATTTTGAAAGCTATTCACGTCACCCGCTGCGACAGCGGTAAGTCTTCGGATTTACTATGGTGAAACTAGCGGTTCGATACCCCTCGGTGGACACAGCAGACAGCATGATGTGGCTTTGCTGTAAGAAGGCGCACAAAAGACATTCATAAAAACTAACGATAGTACGTAAAAGACAGTTTAGCGATTTACGACATTTTATACTGATATGTACATCTGGAATAATTTATTATTAATCATCTTCTGAAACATGTAAAAATAATAAAAAATGCATACAAAACATGTTTATCTGTGTAAGATAGAATGTAAATCTTAATGAAAATAATATTATCCATAAATATAGTCTCAACGCTTTAATGTTTCTTTGTTTTTGGAATTTTGCGCAAAGCTACACGAGGACTATCTGCGTTAGCCGTCCCTAATTTAACATTGTAAAACTAGAGGGAAGGCAGCTAGTCATCAAAACCCACCGCAAAATATCATACTCTTTTACCAACGAATAGTGGGATTGACCGTAACAATATAACGGCCCCACGGATAAAAGGGTGAGCATGTTTGATATAACGGGGATTTGAACCCGCGACCATCAGGCTACTAGTTGAGCGCCTTAACTACTTGCCCATGCCGTGCCTTTACTTTAAAGAAAGCAAAATAATATGCCTTTCCATGAAATCAAGATCACAAAAATAAAGAGCTCTCATAACAGTTTTATTAATATCTATTCATAAAGAAAAATTAAACATTTAGATATTGAAGGGAATGTTTGTTCAGAACAATAACCATAGCAACTGAGCATCTAACGCTAGAACCTGGATTTAGAAACCGGAATGGACATATCACAAATAGCTCTTAGTGTAACTTTACGCATGACAATAAATAGAGGGGATAGTAAAATATCTAAAACTTTCCATTAATGTTTCCATTAATATCTATGTGTTTCACATCATACTTTATCTTTTTAACGTAGATAACATTTAGATTCATGTTCATACTTCGATATTTTGTACCACCCACCGCCTTAACTATCTGGCCATACTGGGCCATATGAAAAGTAATGATCTCTCATAATATCACGAATTATTGCAAGGGGGGTTATGCTCTGTAGTACTCAATAAAACATCCAACGCTGCACTTTATACAAATTCCATACAATTCAATTACAGTTTGATTTCATTTGATTTTAGCTTGCTTGTCTAGTATAATTTGATGGTTAGGGCACTTGATTAGCAACCTGTGACATGCTTACCCTTTCAGCCAGGGTATTGCCCAAGCCTATTTTGCCGATAGTTTCCAGAATTTTACTAGTCATTTTACAATTACTTTTTTTTAGGAAGAGTGTACATGTAGCCGTTGTGTACCAGTCCATAAGTGGGCCTTTAAAAAGAAAATAGAGAACCACTCACCGGAGGGTCGTGTAGGAGCCAACGTGTTAATACGATGGTTAATCCCACTATTCATTAATGAAAGAAAAACCCAAAAGTTAGCGGTGAGTGGAATTGACTAGCTACCTTCCTTCTAGTATATCATTTCAAAACTAAAGGGCCACTCAATAGGCGCATTGAATTTATTCGGCTAAAACATACGAAAATTTACCGTAATCAACGGAAACTGGTCATTTTCGGCAGAACAATAAAGGAGAGTATTCTATATTATGTCCAACAAGTTCAATTAAAATCCAATCGTGTTTGAACAAGTTACAGGGAAAAAATATTATGAGAAAAATCCGTCTCCATGTTAACATAAAGGAATGTTTGAATTTTTGTGACAGCCCAAATTTATATACATCACTTCGTTTAAAGTCATTGAGCCATTTTCAAGAAATCCTTCTAACAAACACACACATGAGGATTAAAACGCACTCCGCCGCATTCGGTAGCAGAGGTAATTTCGAATGGTTAGTGCAGATAGTTCTCGAACTTTGCATGAAATTCAACAACAAAGTGGACATTTGAAAATTCTGAATAGCATATATACATAATTGTATAATCATAAAACATAAAGAATATTAAGAAGAGTACTGTTGCGATAACAGCAACAAAATAAATAACTACAGTTTTATTTCACATTAATAGTTTGTTTGTTATGGCCCGGCATAGCCACGCGCGTGACTCGTAATTCGAGGATCGCTGGTTCGCGCCAAACATGCTCGCCCTCCAAGGCGTGGGGGCGTTATAATGAGACGGTCAATCCCACTATTCATTGGTAAAAGAGTATCTCAAGAGTTGGCGGTGGATGGTGCCAACTAGTAAGTTTTCTCTCTAGTTTTACAGTGCTAAATTAGGAACAACGAGTGAAGATAGCCCTTGTGTAGCTTTGCGCGAAATTAAAAGACAAGCAATTATTGAGAACACAGTTAGTATTTAATAGACACTTGAAAACTCAAATATTTTTTAAAAAATAGTCACAAGACACAAAAATAATACGCAAGTCTATTGTAACTAGAAATATGTTATTCGGTCTCTTGTTTGATTTTTGAATATCTTCAATTTCATAGGAAGCATGCATGACTTTACTGGTGTCTTATTCACAGCGATTTAAAATGTTAGTTAATTTCAGTAAAACAAGCAAACGTCTGCAGCAGTTCTGTGCTCTTAATGCATTTTCAATATGTACAAAAATATTTTGTTTCTGATTAGTTTTTTTGTTCCATATTAACATACATATGAAAAATGGTCAATGTACGTGTTTAAGAATTTTATATGGTTAAGCAGCTCTTGACAATAAATCGCTTGGTCGACTGACGATAAATCGTGCAAAAAGCCTCATTTTCGCAAGATTTTTCTCTATGATTGTCGGTTTGCAAATATTGGCTCACTGCCTTCCAGTTAGTTACAAACTATCAAAATTTGATGTCAAGATATATAAAAAAAGACTTTGCAGTGGCCTTATTTTGTAAATTTTAATTGTCTTAAAAATGAAGAAGTATGTCAAGTTATAAATTGCCTAATATCTTTGAAACTCGTATTGTAGATTTTATAAAGCATGTATTATTATTAACATTATTATTATTAAATCTTGTGTAGAAGTATCTAAACACTGAGGTTATATCACTTCACTGTTTCAAATATTTTTTATGTTTTACATCATTTTATACTCATTTTGATATATTAAGGTTCTCCAGAGCGTTATTTCTTAGTTGGCAGGTTCTTTTAAATTACTTGTTGAAAATACTTCTAGGTCCAGGTTACGTAACAATAACAAATTGGTTTATTTCTTCCTTAACATCTCTAAGATACATTCACTAGTTGTAAACTGTTGTATCTTATAGACTTAAAATTATAAATAACTCCCAAACTGAAATACTTCGCTAATTGTTCTATGACTGAAATAAAAATAAATGTACCGATACAGTTTCACGGCTTACACTGTCAAGCAATTGATTATGCACGATAATTAACATTTATCCAAATACTTCACTGGTATTCTACCACTGGAAACAAAACTCACTGACTCACTACTAACTGCCTACTTGTATTTATAACCTTCTTTCGATACTTGTATACTTTATTATATTTTTGACGTCAAATTTAAAAATTTCTTGATATTTTAGGCTGACTCCAAAAAACTCATTTGACGTTGAAGCCATGTACCCTCTAGCTAGCATTGGAATAAAAACATTGAAAATGTAACTCGTAAGACTAAGTTTTTATTGTTTAGTAATGTTCAAATGTTTTTCAGACCATAGTCTAATGGTCTAATAGTATGATTGTCCAAGTTTCGAGTATCTGCGTTTTTCGTTATAGTGGAGAAATAAGGATAGACTCATATCTTATAATTGAGATTTTATTCTTTCATTATGTTCAAATTTAAAGCTAGAAACCGGACTATTTACGCTGTGTCCACCAAGGGTGCTTAACCCCAATCTTAGCGCTATAATTGTTAAGCCTACTGATGTTTCATTGATAAAAATCGTGTAGTTTAATACCCAAGAAATTAGAAGTGATGTACTTATTTTTTCTGACC
Source organism: Carcinoscorpius rotundicauda (assembly GCA_011833715.1). Classification (NCBI taxonomy): domain Eukaryota; kingdom Metazoa; phylum Arthropoda; class Merostomata; order Xiphosura; family Limulidae; genus Carcinoscorpius; species Carcinoscorpius rotundicauda. The sequence continues at coordinate 36,621,446 of CM022395.1, read as the reverse complement.
TAGTATCTATGCTTTACATGTAATTTATAATGATTGAACTGTAAATTATCAACGTTCTACGTTTTCTTTTTTTTTCACGAGCCTGTGATTCATCTGTTAGTCCTGAAAAGTGATTGGAAAAAACGAACTGAAAAATATGTAAATATACAACCATTGAAAATGTATATATATATATATATATATTAAGGTACTTGATCTACAGTCATGTGCAATTTGGTGATGATACACAACTGATCGTTAAATCTGCATAATTTAGACTAGAGCTATGAAATAAAATTTATATATAAATATAATAGTACTGTCTGTCGTTTGCTGTATCTCTACGTAACTGTATCGCAGGGTAGAAATGGTTCTTCACCCAATATAGTATGGTTTGTTATGGTACATGCGGAGAAACATCCATGTTTGTGGTTTCACGTTTTTTGTTTTGCAGTTTTTTATGGGTATTTTTTGCGTGTTTTTTAATTACATACAAGGGAAGCAACTTTTAATATCCGAAAATAACTTTTCATTAATTATGAATTTACATAACTTCTGTCCGGTAGTACGGGTCCTACAGCTGGTATAATAATACTATAAAATAATTCATACTGGTTTAACGCTATAATTTATGTGAATTTTTACACAAATACCCAGTTAACTATAAACACATATTGTTGTTGTTTTAAATTAAGCACAAAGCTACACAATGGGCTATCTGTGCTCTGCCCACCACAGGTATCGAAACTCGGATTTTAGCGTGCAAGTCCGCAGACATACCGCTGAGCCACTGGGGGGCATAAACACATATATGTGTGTGTGTGTGTGTATGTGTACATATCATGAATAGTATACGTATTATAAAATAACTGATGAAAAATGTTTTAATGATTTATGGGTATTTTTAAATAATTTATCTTTGTTTTTTCCTCTCAATGTATAAATATTTCGGTATTACTTTATAAAAATATAAAAATGACAACAGGTTGTTCTATGTATCTATGTTGTACGCAAACGATATAGTACGAAAACAAAAAGGTAATTTGAACCTATAGTACCTTGAATAATTAAATTATAAATTAAATTTGTCCCACGATCGCTCAGCGGTAAACTTGTTTGACAGGCCATAACCCCAAATTTCATGGTGTAAACATTGCAGTTGGTACAGTGAAGGTAGCTTATTGCAAACTTTGCGAATAAATGATAAAAATCGGTAAAGAAACAGACAAAGTTAGACTGAACTGACAATGAACAATGATTAGTGAGGAAATATGAGAGAACATTAGAAAAGTCATAAGGAAACTGAAAAAAAATCTAGGTGGAATCGTTATTGATTTTAAAAATCTTTCAAAGACTTATAAAACAAAGGCACGGGCAAAATAAAGAAATAGAAGTTGAGAACAATAACTTGCCTAAATATTCCAATGGAAAATCTAGAGATCTTCTTTGAGAACATAATTAGAAATGTTATTGTAATAACAATATCTAGAAAGACTGCATTTACCACATATCCAACAACTTTATATATTATTTATTTCTGGAGCCACAGTATTCACTAGATAATTGTTAAAATTAATTCATATTTCATTTCAATCAAAACTTCTTGTTTTTTTTTCTAACATTATGAGCAATGTGTTATCTATGCACGTCAAAAGACCAGTCTCAAAACTTAAGAAACTTACCACAATAAATTCATAGCAGTTACAAATTATAATTACTGTATTTTGGAGTGATACATAGAGTGATGAGAAGGGAAGAAAATACTCGCAGAAGATGATGAGGATATTGAATTTATCTCTCGGTTGTCCTACTTAGATGTAGGCTTGCAACGCTAAAAATAGAATTGTGATACTTGTGGGCTTGAAAATAACAAATACAAACAAACAGATAGAGTTAAAAATTCATTTAAAACTTTATTTTTAAGTTCATAATTTTATTAAATTTATAATATAAAAGTTAAATATTGATCCAGCTTAGATATCATTGGCATTTTTTCCGAGAATATTATGAAATGATTGCATTTATAGTATTTTTACATTGAAGCTTCTTCCATAATTTAGACATATTACAAATTTAATATAGAGTTTTTGGTCGTGAGAAATTGCCGGAAATCCTCATAAATATGATTCAGCAAAACAGGAAATAAAAATACCAACTATGAATGATTCAGTTTAATAACACCTTCGGTAAATGTACACAAACTAAATGTTTGCTTTGTTGATAGGTGAGCCTTTTCACCAGCATTTGGAAATTCTACTGCCAGATTAAAGCTATTAATGTGAAAGAAACTTTTGCTTGATCATGCTTCACTGGAGATGATTTGTTGTAATTCACCACTTACATTAGTCAATTTAATGGTGCTTTTTCTCGTGTCATTTATTAGCCCTTTACAATACATTAATCTATCTCTTCAGCATTACTGTTTCCAGTGGTCATGTTGTCATATGCCATTACCATTTGCTTTGATCTCAGTTGTACCAGTTACAAAGACCCCTCAGTCAGACATAGCTTTCACCATTTGTACCGCCTGGAGGTGCTATCAATTATTTGCAACTTTCGAGTTAACAACATGTCTTCAAGAATAACAGTACTTATCTATTTTCTCCAGGCCTTTGACCTCTTAGTATTTCATCTTTTGTCATCTTATCTTTTGAATCACAGTGCAGTTAGTTGTCCAGTAACTCATTTATCTTTTACAACCGTAGCACTCAAAACAAATTAATTTATTAGATGCTTCTACAGTTTCGTAGCCATTTTATCTGGTTGACTCATCTAAAGATGCGTTCCTTTCTTTCCTTTTTTTTCTTCTTAACACACCAACGGTCTCTTCCAGAATTAGATTTAACAATTTAGTTTGTTTTGAATTTCGCGCAAAGCTACTGTGTTAGCCATCCATAATTTAACAGTGTAAGACTAGAGGGAACGCAGCTAGTCATTACCATCCACCGCGAATTGTTGGGCTACTCTTTTACCAACGAATAGTAGATTGACATTCACTTTATAATGTCCTCATGGCTGAAAAGGCGAGCATGTTTGGTTTGACGGGGAATTAAACCCGCGATCCTCAGATTACGAGTCGAGTGCGTTAACCACCTGGCCATATTGAGCCTAACAGTTTAGAATTAAGCAATAAGCTTCAATGTTTATCGGATACTTAGAACGGTGTCATAAGTGACTGAGAGAGTATAACTGAGAGTGACTGAGACATAAGTATAACAGTCTTGGTTTTGATAACATGTTAGACTCTCCTTTAAGTTATGTGGCTTAGGAGAATGAATAGTAGATCCAAATCTGTGGGGATTAAATCATTTCATTCTCCAGTCATACTCTTTTCGGTTGTTCACTCTTCGCTGGTTTCATTATAAACATCAAAGTGCTTTTAGCTTTATTGCTTGATGTTCTGGTCCATACTACTTCATTGTTGTGGTATATTTTATCTGCGTGCTTGGGACTTCTAATTTGCCATTTATACCAATCAGAACACTATATCTTGGGTAGCATCTCAATTTAAAATTCAATCTAAGCGTGTCCTTTCTTAATAGGAAGGTCTTCATGGGAGCACTTTTCACGAAGAACGTGGGAGGTTGTTTGTGTGACCAGTCAATCTTGCATTGACACCCTTTCTTTGACCAGTAGATGGTACTACTGAAATCTAGGAGCTAAGAGAGCAGGTTTGAAGTAACGAAAGGATAAATTTTGTATGGCAGTTAAACTGTGTCTATCTTTGCCAATTTCTGCAAAAAACCCAGGTTTCTAAGGCAATTACATTGTGTTCTTAAGCCTAATATATTTTTCCAACTACAAGAAACAGAACATGAAATAATAAGACAAAAATATGATTTACTCCTTAAATTACAGATTTTGTTTTAAACTTTTTACTTCTAATGGGGTCCACATATAAAAAGTTTTATGTGTTTCTCTGTTGCAGGCCCGGCATGGCCAAGCGTGTTAAGGCGTGCGACTCGTAATCTGAGGGTCGCGGGTTCGCATCCCAGTCGCGCCAAACATGCTCGCCCTCCCAGCCCTTGGGGGCGTTATAAAGTAACGGTCAATCCCACTATTCGTTGGTAAAAGAGTAGCCCAAGAGTTGGCAGTGGGTGGTGATGACTAGCTGCCTTCCCTCTAGTCTTACACTGCTAAATTAGGGACGGCTAGCACAGATAGCCTTCGAATAGCTTTGTGCGAAATTTCAAAACAAAAAAAACAAAAAATTCTCTGTTGCAATACTCAATGTAAAGATATGATAAAAACAGTAGATGGAATCATTCGTTTTCTATGCAAGATACTTAGAATACCTTAAAGTAATAATAATTATTAAATGTAACATATGTGTAGATATATATTTATCTCTAGTATTTTTATTTTGGGTAACTTGTATGTCATTACAAGTCTTGGGTTAGGTTTCGCAAGGCTGGATGCTTTACAGTAAGTGTTTGTGATGTAATGGCAATAAACTTCAACTATTAACAAACAGCAATATTATCCACTTGTTTTATAAAAATATATTTTCAAACAAGTCAAACATGTATACATATGTTTATTACACTATTGGTTATTTTAGTTATGTCTGCAACTTTAATAACTGTTTATTTTTCGACCAAAGTCCATTCAGGTTGGTTCAGGTGCTTTAGAACACAGTTGACATCAGTTTGTTGCAAAAATAATTCAGAGAAATGTGTTTAAAAGATTGATATAGTGATAAACTTAGTTTATTAAATAAACACCAGAAGTGGCTGTATTAGCCTATTTGGTTTAAACTCAGATAAATATATAACTTTAACTTACAGGGGCGTAACTAATTGTATTATTTTGCGTAACATTGAAAATTAAAAATACGATTTTTTAAAACTTTAATCTTATAATTTTCATGTAACACAATTTAGATTTTAAAAAATGCTAGAGCTCCGAAATATTGACAACACTTATTGTCACCTGTACGGTTATTTTTATATAGATTATACATCATCAGGATGTGCCATTTCAAGTTTAAATTTCGAATATACCCCAGAAGTGAGGCCCTTTGATATCCGCCTGCGTAGAACGAGAGTCCCTCCTATATCCTCTTCCCGTGCGTAACTCAAATTTACGCCAAGCTATGCCTCTGTCCCCCCAGTGGCTCAGCGGTATGTCTGCAGAGTTACAACGCTAAAAACCTGGTTTCGATACCCATGGTAGGCAGAGCACAGATAGCCCATTGTGTAGCTTTGTGCTTAATTCAAAACAACAACAACAACAGCTATGTCTCTGACTTAAAAAATGTATTTTGATATAGTTACAATTCTAGATCACCATTAAATAAGTATGTAACAGGCAATGACTTCAAAAGAGAGAACTCTCAACTGTCCACTTATATAATGAGCTTACTATCATATACAAAGTGGACTAGCGATTTTTGCACTATATGACTTCAGTCAGACTCACTTTATAAGCAAATAATTCACTTATTATTATAAATTATTTTGTAATGAAGCAGAAAGGTACACAGTAGACTATCTGTGCTCTGCCCACCACGAGTATCAAAACCCGGTTTATAGCAGTGTGTATGTGGCGCAGATAACCTTTTTGCTTTGCGCCATAAAACACCAAACCAACCAATTCTCGCAATGTGAGCCCGCAGACATCCCTCTGTACTACTGGTGTGCTATCATAGAGGAGGGAAAACATCTTACTTTATGGAAACTATACGACAGTAACTTTATGATGTATACAATATTATTGAACATTCTATTTCGTATCGTACAGAACAATTTCATTTTCGCCATAATTTCTGAATGAAATAAATATCTTTATACCATATTTCAGTGAAGCCAATTTAAGCGAAAAAAACATTAAAAATAACATGTTTTGCAAATAAAGTCAGTATCGAATTTGTCGAGTTTCAAACGTTGACTACATTCAAGTACTCAAGGTAAAATCAGTGACTCTCCCCACTGAAAATCACGAATATCTTTTTATGTTAAAAATAAACCCAATGTAACTTGTAAATAATTTCTCCAACAACAACAACAAAAAAAGGTACTTTATTTGCGTAGGTTATTTTGTTGTTTTTTGGAAATATGAATACGTATTTTTTGCTGTGGGTCTACTAGCTGAACATCCATAATTCTATAATACATATGACCCTCTATATGGACGGTCCTTCGAGAGCTTAATCTGGCAGTGAGTGTACCACTGAATTATATTTTAATTAAATGAAACAAAAGATAACTTCAAACTTCTACTTAGAAACTGAATAAACAGATTTGAAGACGTAATCCGTAAACACATTACAAGCTTTGAGAAATTTACTATTAAAAACAATAAAAATTTTATGAGTAAATAAAAAAGTTAATAAATACGTAGATAAATTACCTAGTAGATACTCTTCCTTTCTTGCCGAGAAAGCATCAGACAACTTGTTTTTCTTTTAATATATTTATATGTATATTACACCTTCACATAAAGAGTTGAGGTTTAGTTTAAAAACATGTTAGAACCAGTATTGAAAGCACCATGCTGAAACATTATAATCTTACCAGACTTTGAAGTACATTCTGTTAAATCTTGACCCCGCTGGTACAGCGATAATTCTGTGGATTTATAACGCTAAAATCAGGGGTTCAATTCTTCTTAGAGAGAATCGGTGTTAGCCCTTTCATTATCAACAGTGTTCCCATTAAATGTTAAAGCTTTGAGGATAAAATAATATATGTTTCTGTTTTTAATAACATATACATTAGTTTTTTATTGATACAACTGTTCTTTTTATTCAAGTTTCAAGAATTTGTAAATTATTCTGATATATTAATGCTTCACATCAGTAAACACAGATTTGTTTTTATGACAATGCCACACAAAATGTCACCATTGTTTTACATCGAACAAATTATTGCCATATATGTATTTTTCATTTGTTAACACATTTTCGTAAGTTGGCTAACATTTCTTTAAACAAATGCAAGAAATTCCAGTGGGAAGTTATTCAGACCTACTAGTTACAGAATTGTTTTTATTCGAACTTGATTTTGCATACATGATTAATTTTGCTAAGAATGATTGTACTGTCCCATCATGGCCAGATTGTTAAGGCACTGCCTCGTAATTTGAGAGGCGCAGGTTCGAATTCCCGTCCGACCAAATATGTTCGCCCTTTGAGCCGCGGGGGCATTATAATGTGGCTGTCACTTCCACAGCCACTTTTAATTTTCAAGTTATAAATTTTCCATATCCAACTACGAATATTTCAGATAAGTTTTTATGTTACAGTGTTTGCTTTTCACAACTTATTAGATACAGTGTCGTTTGTTCTGCATTACAAAGCTGACTGAACAGAGCTTGTAAAGTCACAAACGAGGTTTTTCTATCGCATTTTCAATACAAAATTCATGCAGTTAAACGGAAATTTAATCATATGTTTGTTACTCATTACGTGTTTAAAAGTTTCACAAAATATTACGACCTTTTCAAAACTTTCACATGCATATGTTATTGTTTTGAATTTCGCGCAAAGCTGCACGAAACCTATCTGCGCTAGCTTTCCCTAATTTACTATTGTAAGACTAGAGAGAAAGCACTAGTCATCACCAACCACCGCCAACTTTTGGAATACTCTTTTGATTGATCGTCAGTTCATATCCATGGCTGAAAGGGCGAGCATGTTTGGTGGGACGAGGATTCGAATTCGCGACATTCAGATTTCGAGTCGAGTGTCCTTACCACTGGCCATGCTGGAACAGTTAAAACACTTTTAAATAAATAAACCAGTAATACACGCGGTAGCTACAACTGATATGAAGTTGCGGTGGAATATAATGAGCTTGAACTACATTTTGGGATTGCTTAACACTTCGTAGGTAGTGTGATGCAACTCACTAGAAATTGGTCATCTTTTGAAAAAAGGTATATAATACCATTTCCTACGGAAAATATTCATATTCTCGTGTCATATGTGTATAGATTGTGGATTTAGAATTTCCAAGACGAGTATATCTCATTTATTCAACGACACTGGAAAGCAGAGGAATTTCCAACAACCTGTATCTAGCCGCGAGAAGCAAAGTTTCACAAATTTTAACGATTAAAAATCCGTAAACCAAAACTTATGGACTTTTATGCAATCGGACTGTTTAAACTGGAGCAGGATACTATATTCTCGTTGTTACGTGTTACAGTTCATCTCGGACGAGTCTTCAATTTATTATGTTACGTACCTTATGTATCACGATTTTAAATAGCCAGTAGTTTTAAATTGAATTTAAAAATTATTTGACTGTTAATATGTATCAAATTTGTGATATTTGCCAACAAGATTGATGCACATAGTTTTCTTTTTTAACACAAATATATTTTAATATAGAAACAAAGAAAAATAATTCAAATAATAATAACGATTATCACTAATAGTCATTACAAATTATGGTTTATATACAAGAGTTTTACAAATAATACCGAGTCTTATATGGAACTGAATATTGTTTTTGAAATTGTTAAAGGTAGTATTGAAAAGATTTAATTTATTAACTACCACTGGAATAACCTCCCGTTATTATATGTATATACATGTATATTACTTTAAATATTCCTATTCACGACTGTTGTAACTTCCTTTTCTAAGTCTTATTATCGTTATTGAACTTTGTCAGATTTCATTTCGTTTACTTTTAATTTTTTTATTACATTCTGCTCGCTCCTTCAAGTATTTCATCAAGTTACAAAGTTTAGTTAAAGTGGGAATAGTTGTGTTCAGAGCTGTAGCTAAGATAGGGCGGGAAGGCAGTTGCCCATGGCGCAGCCGGATAAGGGGCGTATTCCGAGAGTTAAAGATGTTGTCCCATAAATTATGTAGAACTATACAGACTGAAACTTGCTCAGGACGCAAAAATTACTTGGCCACTGTTCTGATTGTTAGACACTACTCATAGTGTGTTTAATATATAATATTTCTTTTTATTACCTCTACTGTATTTTAATTAGAGTACCATTATTCTAGATGTTTATTGTGCGATTCAAGTATTGATTTTATTTCTTATCCTGTATCTTCGTAAAGATAGGCCAGGTGGTTAAGGCATTTGACTTCCTATGTGTGAGTGGTGGGTTCGAATTCTCCTCATACCAAACATACCCGCTTTTCAGCTCTGGGACTTTATAAAGTTACAGTCAATATTACTATTCGTTGGTAAAAGAATAGCCTAAGAGTTGTTGGTGATAGGTGGTGATGACTAGCTGCCCCCCTCTAGTTTTATACTGCTAAATTAAGGACGGATAGCGCAGATAGCTTTCGTGTAGCTTTGAGCGAAGTTAAAAAACAAAGAAACAGTTCATAAAGATAAGTTTTAAACTGTAATATTAGTACTGTCCTGTTATTGGCCCTACGTCTAAGCAATAACGTGTATCGCAGAATTTTATATCAGATGTTAGAGACATCTAGTGTATTTTTATTAGTCATGAGATGTTTTTAGGGAAAAGGAAGTAAAGTTTTCTTAAAGTGATGTCCAACTAATATTAAACGTACAACAGCGCTTTAAGTTTACATCTAATGTTTGTATGTTGTGCGAGGTATACCATATATATATATGTATAGTTTGTTATTTTATTATGAAGAGTGTTTACTATTATTTGCTTTGTATACGGACTCAGAACTAACCTAAATTTAATAAAGTTGACTGAACCGTATTGGGTTTACAACTGAAGATATTGCTAACAGTAAATATACTCAACTGATACAATAATTCATTGTAATATTTATAAATTATATTTAATTAGCTATGCTCAGTATCGGGTTGGTCTTTAGTTTCAGGAGGTTAATATTAATTCACGTAAAAGCGTACAAACCATCAACTTTTAGGAACATCTAGGACTGATTGGTTATTTTAGGTGTATATGAATACACCGAAATTAGTTTGAAGTAATACAGATAGATTAAATTGCCAAATAACGTGAAACTGGACAGGTTACCATATTATATGAGCTTTCATGGATAAGTAAATTGCAGTTATTATCAAAGTCTGAAATAAAAGTATTGTTCTTTCCCACTAGTAAGGATTGCGAAACTACGACACTGTTTCCTTTGGAATGATTGTAACCATCAAAAACTACGATAGACTTTCACAACTTCAGTTTTGTTTCACCTTACAAGTATTGCAGATGAGGTGGCGTGCATCGCTCAATCTGCAGTGTATCATTTGTTTAAAAGGCACGTCACACTTAACTTCCTAGCAGTCACAAGACAGCACAGATTTATTGATAAATAAGTACAGTTTGTTCATTTTCACATATATTTACCCATACCGTATTTTATATACCTAACTCACTCCATTTTACGGTAAATTCAACAGTTTTTTGTTTTTTTTAATATCGATTATGGAAATAATAACTTTACAAAATATCTCGACTTGAAAAAAAACTGCTACAATCTAAACAGTAGTAAACGCTACTGTTCTAACAAGTATTTTTAAACTTCTTATTTCTGTTTGGAAAGAAAATCTCAATTATACAGCGACACTTTCCTATATTGTAAAATGAAAATATAGATATTTGCTAAAAACTTATGATTTGTTTGCCAACTAACTCATCCATTTCAATCTTATTACTACAATTAATGCCCCCCAGTGGCTCAGCGGTATGTCTGCGGACTTACACGCTAAAATCCGGGTTTCGATACCCGTGGTGGGCAGAGCACAGATAGCCCATTGTGTAGCTTTGTGCTTAATTCAAAACAACAACTACTACAATTAATAATTAATACGAGTACACTATAATGAAATCTTTCGTTAAAAACTGTTATGGCCAAATGACAACGTTCAATTTCCGGGAAAACTCGAAGGATGTTGTTTTGAATTATGCACAAAGCTACACAATGGGCTATCTGTGCTAACTCGAAGGAAGAAAAGTTATATAACAAAACAACATAAGATCATAATTGTTTAAATCTGAATTCCGATGTTTTTATGATATTTTTTGCGTATCTAAACAGACGAAAAAACAGACAGAATGTCTATTTCAGTTAAATCTACATGTTTAATGGAAGTTAGTTTTCATTACCATTTTATTGCATTACTGTTTCAATTTACCAGAGTTTTTTTCACTATCTCAGAGTGTATTATTTCAGTTTTTTAGAAATTATTTTTCACTACATCACAGTTATTATTTTAGTTTACCGGAAGTTATATTTCGTTTGGACAACCAAACTGTTGTTTCTTACATCTTTTAATAGTTAGTTTTTAGAAATGACACGACACAGTTTACTTGTATGATTTAGAGAATGATTGCTGTTAAATATATATATACGTTATATTTTTCGCGCATTGTGTTGTTTATTTAGTGAAAGATTGATAATTATGTGCGACTTATAATTAAATCTTGTGTAGAAAGTTCCAACTTTATAAATATATGAGTTTAGATGCTAACACAGAACTTTAACATTATGTTAATATTAATTATTTTTATACCTTATAGTATTCTTTAATATTATTCTAATATAAATCATTCTAACACCTAATAACGTTATTTGACACTACAAATAATTCTTACACCTTATAATATTATTTCACGTTACATTAATATAAATTACTTTTAACATTATACAATCATCTAACAGTCTAATTACATTTACAAACGTGGTTATTAAACTGTCAACAAATTTAAGCTGAAAATTGCATTTATCGAGAATATCTAAATTATGGGTCGTCTTCAATAGTAATCAGTGCAACTGTTTCGAAGATGTCCTTGACACAACCAGCTCAACGACACAAGATCGGGTTCATTGCCCCTCTCTTTGACGTAGAAAAAGCAAACAAAACCGGATGGAGTGTGTGTAAGCACGAGCCACACACGGATGGTTATATAGAAGCACGATATGTCTTGTTCTTCTTGGCTGACTCAGTTATGCCACAGCACTGGCGGGTATACATTTTCAAGGCTAACTATAGCAACAAAAGCACTGAATGTGGTGTTGGACTATTAATGCCTTTGGGGTTCTGAAAACTTAAAATATTCCATCTCAGGCTTCAATGAATAATCAGAGAAGAAATGGTAGTAACGTATTCAGGAGATTATTATCTACTTGCAAACAGGAATACAATTCAGCCAATAAGATGAGAGCCATTGGAACACACTATAAACAATATATTTACATTAGCTGAAATTTTCATTGTTTGTCTCCTCTCGACTACAGCGGATTTCGAGTCTTTTAAAGTTTTAATGCTTCAGGGCCTATTGCCCAATTCTTTCCCCATTTTATCGAAATGCACACTGACTGCAGACTTAGAGCACACGTTTAAACAACATGGTCGCTAAATTGAATTCAGTTCTGTCATTACATTTTGTATCGAGGCTTCAGAACTGTTCTAATATTAAGTTGGTTTAACCTAAAACTACCATGTCGCAATCTTTTTTTTACGTGTCTCTTGTCTTACCGCGTTTTTTAGCTTTATTATTTGAAGTCATTGTTACAACTGTTTTCGTGGTTGAAATAAAATATTTATCCAAGAAAGATTAACTATTTAAATATGTCAAATAGGCGATTTATAATGTACTTAAAACTATTTAGATAAGCTCATATATAATTTGCAATTTGTGAATATTGGCTACTTTTTAGTTTGTTAACACTTGATGAAAAGTGTGAATTATATGGCAAATTTGTAGATACTACTTTTATACTGTGTTTGCAAAAAACACGGAGTTTCCATTTATAGTTTATTTTGTATTACAAGGCTTTAATACACTGAATTCATTAATTGTATAATCACCAAAGTTGTAAATGTATACAAGTTAAAACTGTGTATCGATTTCATAACTAGCGGGAGTAGAATTAGTATTAAAACTTTCTATACATATTTCTCAGTTTATCTAGAAATTTGTTTTATTAATAGATGTACCAGCTTCCTAACACCTTCACGAGTGCGTTTCATGATAATCACGAAACCTTAGAATAACAAATAAAAACTATTTGATAATAAATATAATTCTCTACGAAACTGTATGTTATATCCAAATATACAGAAGGCTGTTGTTGTTGTTTTGAATTAAGCACAAAGTTACACAATGGGCTATCTGTGCTCTGCCCATCACGGGTATCGAAACACGGATTTTAGCGAGTAAGTCCACAGACATACCGCTGAGCCACTGGGGTATATAGAAGGCACATTATCTGAACCATTTCATCAAAATATATACCTTTGTACCAAAATGACAACAAAAACAACGTAAAAACATTGTAAGCATTGCAAATATCTCTTTTGATTTTCACACATAACGAAATATATCTTCGAGAAATTATGTAAAAAAAGAGAGAAATGGAGTTAAGTTTGCACATAAAAATCTTTAAAGCCACCAGAATTAAGTCTGAACTAAGCGTACTACTGAGATTTAATAACATGAAAATTATAAAAAAAAATACTTTATAAAAAGCTTTTAAATTTTTAATGCTTCGAGGAAATTTTAATATAATTTTACATCGTGAACAATCTATATAATTAGTTTATTTTAAACATAGTTGAATGAAAAACACAAATATTTGTACTTGTAAATAGAGAGTTCCTGCTGGGTCATTTTTAAATTTATGTACTTACGACGCAAAAATTCGATGCTGGCTTTTCGACGGTGGGCAGAACAAAGATAGGCCATTGTGTAGCATTGTGGTAAGGAAACAACAACTGTATATTAACAGGTAATTATAAATGCGTTTCTAAGGTGAAGGATTTACATGGGCCCTGACAGATGTGTAAGAATGTTATAAAGAAAACGAGATAAATGTGAATTTTTAACCAGAGAAATGAAAATCTTTAAAAACAAAACAGGTTCATGTTTGACTACAAAGTGAAGAATGATTCCACTCAAAATCCAGTGCATTTTTGAAATCTCAGTTAAAATAACACAATCATTTACTTCCACTCCTGTATGCTATATAAACAATTAAAAAAAATCATTCAGATGACTGCCAGCATTAGAAAGCATTACATTGCTAGTAGGTAACAACAGTCGCATTCGAGAGTGTTAATGTAATGGCGCTCTCTTATTAAGTCGAAACTTCGCTAGTAATTATTCCCTCAGAAGCGATCCCAATCCATGCAGTGGAGTGACCAGTAAAGGGTAAGATTACCTTCCATTTGCAGAGGTCTGTATTGCACTGAGAATATTCTTGATTCTGCCGATTGGGGTTGCTAGGTAAGAACAAAGCTTTGAAGCTTAAGTAAAAAATTGTATCATTTTGTGTTTTGATTTTTGTGGTTGTTTTTATTGTGAAATTATTGCATTTAGCATTGTAAATATTTTATTTTGTATGGAAATTTTAATTTTATAGAGTAATATAAATTCCTTTGTTTTATACGTAATACTGAATGCCCATGTTCTACCATTTAAAATAGTACAACATTTCTTTTCATCAACGTGACATTTGGTTATCCTTAGCTTACAGAAACTCAAATGCATATTTTGATATTATTTTCTAAGGTGGCAAAAGTTCTCTCTGGCTTTGGCAGCAAAAACCCTAAAATTAAAACTTAGTGAGTGCATGCTTTGTATTTATATTAAAGATTTATATTATCACTATTTCACAACTGACAACAAACGAAAAAATTCCCTGAACCACGAAGTTGCTCACCCAAAGAGCGATCGTTAATTTTGATTTATATTTATTTGAAATGGAAGCTTTGGAGCATATAATACGAATTATTATTAACACTTTTTATCTTACAACTTTTTATCCGGGAGGTTACTTGATGTATTCATGGCTGGGTATTTGTGTTTTTTGTTAACACGAAGCTACACATAGGGCTATTTTTGCTGTGCCCATCATGAATATCAAAATCCAGTTTAACGTTTTAAGACTTGACGTTGAACAACTGGGAGAGTATATTTGGAGAAAATCATTTTAAATTCTGTTTTGAGAAATATTTAAACGTAACTCTCTAGTTATGCACGTTTTATGACAATACTTAGGCAAATAAAGTGTTATAAAAGGGCTGGTCCTTAAAGAATTTCAATTTCCTTTTCGATTTTTCGAGGAGATGGCAACAGTTAGGTTCTGGGTGACTCTTGTTTATGCTTTTAAACAAAAGTTGTATGTTATCTAAAATCTTTGGTTGTACATTTTGCAAAATGCAAGTTTCACAACTTAGGGCTATATTGTAGTGTGCGTACTGGACTCGTAAAATCTGAATTTTTGCGTGAAACAGTTTCAAACCATTGTCGTCATTGACTGTTTAATTCAGTTACATGTATGATATTTCTTTCAAAAAAAAAGATGTTAAAACAGTTTCACGTGTTTTTATTGTTTAATCATTTAAAAAAGTGATGAAATTTGACAGAATTATGGAATAGGCCAAGAGTAAAGATTATTCACGAAGAAGCTGTTTGAAGTGTACTGCGACTATTCTTTATACCACTAAAAGTAGAAAGTGAAAGTATAAATAATCTGCTGTAAGAATATGCTCTTCAAATAATTTGTGTGTTATTATACTCAAGCCTTTTCTTATCGTCATGAAAACTTTAGTACCATTGAAAATATGTAATTTAAAGCGTAGCATGAAGGAAAATATTTTCCTGAATTTACTCTTAACGTTTTAAATTATTAATCTCTTACGTAACGATAACAATCACTGAAAACGTAGTTGAAACGAAATTCTTAGCGCGAACAAATATTGTAGTCATTTGATGCAAAGTGGATGAATGGGTTTTATAATATATCGAAATAATTAACTTTACACATGACGAGTCACCAGAAACCTTGAGAGCAGGTTCTCCAAAACCATACAACCTAACGTAAGTCTGAAACTCTCCGGAAAAAGGTCATTAAATGTTGAAAGTATTCATATAACTTGGTTGTTGTTTAGAATTAAGCACAAAGCAACACAAAGGGCTATCTGTGCTCTGCCCACCACGGGTATCGAAACCCGGAATTTAGCGTGTAAGTCCGCAGACATACCGCTGAGCCACTGGGGGGCCATATAACTTGGAAAAATTTGAACATGTTAAAGTTTTTTATAGTTCCAGTGTACTTGTTATGGGAGTTTAGTACAAAGTTTTGCCTTTACTTATCATTATAATAACTTTGTAAACATAGATTATTAAAAAAAAATTGAAATAATACAGAAAGTCGTGTCTTTAAAATAATGGGCCCACTTTTAAAGTTTTGAACAATATAATATATAATTAAAGCACAACGAATTCCGAAAAGAACTGAAAACACTTTTATAGTAGCTTACGTAAAGACACTGTTTTATTTTATTTCGATTTTTATATATCTATAAAGTCACAGTCTACTAACAAGGCGACTTAAGATATATATTCCATGTGCCATCCCTGTTTTGTACAAGGTTGTTTTTATGACAAAAATAGATTAATCTTTATTAAACATAAAGTTATGTATAGATTTTATTTTAATACTGAATATTTAGTTGTTATTTTTTTAGTGCAAAGCTGCACGATGGGCTATCTGTATTTTGTAATCTCCTTCTTTCCACGAGGAATTGAAGCCCTGATTTTAGCACTGTAAATCTGTAAACTTACCATCGCACCACGCGATGACTTCCTGGAATAGAAAAACGTACAGATTTCCTGCAACAAACAAGAAGAATTACGATTATAAATTTAAATTATATGCAAGTAAGGTTTGCTAGGTTACCGAGTTTTCACACCAGTTTACAAAACATCGAGTTGAGTGTGCATAAAATATTTTGTGTTGGTATGAGTGATTATCTGATATATCTCCGAAGAATGCACATTACACATATATCAAGATAATCTCTCATATGTATATATATTACAAATTCGTGGGCCTGGCATGGCCGAGCGCGTTAGGGCGTGCACTCGTAATCTGAGGGTCGCGGGTTCGCGCCCGCGTCACGCTAAACATGCTCGCCCTCCCAGCTGTGGGGGTGTATAATGTGATGGTCAATCCCACTATTCGTTGGTAAAAGAGTAGCCCAAAAGTTGGCGGTGGGTGGTGATGACTAGCTGTCTTCCCTCTAGTCTTACACTGCTAAATTAGGGACGGCTAGCACAGATAGCCCTCGAGTAGCTTTGTGCGAAATTCCAAAACAAACATACAAATTCGTGTGAGTAATTAACTGATTTTTTTAAAAAACATTCATTAACGTCTCCAACAAAACATGTCTATCCAACAAACGTAACTGCTTTGTCAGTCCATTTACTGAACGTGGCCTGTACACGTCACAGTAACCCAATAAACCCATTTGGCGCAGACTTAAGCCTGTTTTCAATGGCGTCTACAAGACTCAGGAGGGCGAGGAAAAACGTGCAGTAAAAATTAAGCACTTCGTAATCTAGAAAACCATGATCATTTAAAAACTGCTGGGTCAGACCCATATTTCTACTTAAGATTTTATGTGTAGTTTATCTCAGAAATAGTATAGGTTACCTATATAATAAAATATAATTCAGGATTACTGAAACGAAGACTGATTAAACAATCACGTGATTTACGCATGACAAATATAGGTTGGTATCTTTGGATTTGTATTCTTCTGATTCTTTCTACACCTGTTGTATGCCATTTTTCTGCAACCATGATTAATATCCATAAAAACATACAAAACAAACGGGAGGATAGAAATTTTTTGGCATTGGAATTAAATTATATTTTAAATGAATAGTTTATGCCTACACGCACCAAAAACAACAGTACTGGTCTTGAGTGAACTTTATAATAAATGCTGATAACTACAGCTTTGATATATAATTGAATGTTTAGTTTCAAACTACCAACTACAAAAAACCTTTTTTAAAGATTCAACATTACATTAACAATTCATCTACTGAATGGCAATGCTTCATATCAGGATAAAGCAGAGTGAACTAAGCTATTGCTTTTTGAATGCTACAAAGTATAACATGTACTTAATTAGCTATTAATGACAGGAACTGAAAGATACCTTGAGCTAGGAAGTTAGTTTTAATGTTTAAAATTAAACTTTTTTTTTAAAGTGCTGGTAAATTTTTCTTTTTCCACAGAAGTTTTAAAGGTAGCACACTATTATATGAAGTTAGAATTTATTTTTGAGGAACTGAAATTGAGAATAGGTTATTGTAATAATATTAGGAACATATACATATTGATGTTTGCATACACTATGATTTCTGTAGAGAATTGAATAACGTACAGGACACCTGAATATTGTTGACAGTTGTGTTCATTCCACAAAGCTGCACTTCTCTCCTGATGGACAAGGTCTTTCAAGATAACAAAACAATCTACCATGCTTATATTGTCCAAAAACTGCTCAAAGTAATTTCAATAAACTTTCATATCAGAAACTGTGAGATAAAATTAAACGTAAAATTCACCACTATCATACTTTGTTAAGCAAATGTAAATCATGTTCTCGACAAATGGGTTTGAGTTGAGAAATAAACTTTTATCATTGCGTGGAATATGTGAGGCAAAATTATTACTGAAGTAAAAGATGGTACATCCTGATTTTAGGTAAATTAGCTTGTCAATAAGCAGCAAAGCTTCCAAAGCTTTGTATCTATATTCAACTATCAATTTTTGCATTTTGGTGTAAAAAAAAAATTGAACTGCAGAATGATCATGAGTCTTTTTTTATACTTTGTTAATGGTTACATAGGTCTAGTATTTTCAACCTGAATAACATCTTATGCGACACGTGGTCTAAAAAACTAGATCGGAGACCTGAAGATTCAGGCTTAGTCATCTCTACTTTTGAATTCCTGAGTTGAAGAAAGACAACAAGTCAGCAGTAGTCACCACATATGCGTTTAATCATAGCCAATATCAAGACAAAGCTATAAAGGTTACAACCTCAACTCCCCTTCATAACTAAAAGTGGGATATATCTCAGCTGGAACTATTTTATAATCCAAAGCCTCGCAGTGTGATTTCGATTGGTTATTTTAATTAACTTTGTTCTTTTTTTACATAAATTAAAGGTTACAATATAAAACAATTCAGATCTAGTTCGTGTTTATTTCGTTTTGCTATGCACTTTTATGGAGGAGGGGGAGGGAGACTGTACGTGAGAAAATCTAAAATTACAAAATATTTTTATTAAAATAATTTGAAATATATTAGTGCATAGTTTCTTCTTAATATATTTTCTTTGTTCTTCACTTTTTATCATTTTTATTTTTGCTTACTTGAACATATTATTAATTGTATAGTAAAATGTTTACTGTGAAATAGATATATCTTTACATAATTATTTGTAAAGATAAAAATTAAAACTTTAACACCAAATTTCCGAGTCAGTGAAACCGAATTCGAAGAACTGGATAGATTAAAGAAGAATAACAAGTTACAACAACAAAAATGTGTAATTCGGTAAATAAATTGTCCCCTCGTGGCACAGCGGTATGTATGCGGACTTCCAAAACTATAAACCGGGGTTTTGATATCTGTGGTGGGCAGAATACCATTGTATATAGCTGTGCTTAATTTCAACCAATCAAACTTAACCTAAAAACAAAACAAAAACGCTTTATTGCCAAAAGAACACATCCAATAGTGTTCGATCACGAAGGTGCTGAATTTAGGGGGTTGATCGTACCTTATTCCTTTTACAACAAAAAAAAGAAAGAAAGAAGAAATGTTCACATTCAGGCAGGTACTGCAGTAAGCCACTTTAGAGCGGTAAATAAGCTATCTGGGGTATTCCAGATTGCATCCGTCGAAAGAAGTCTCGAAAACTGTGAATAAAACGATTTTACTGAGCCGACGAATCAGATTTCTTATTGAGCAGCGTGTATAGCTAATAATGTGTCATGTGTGGAATTTTGGATCGGAGTATGGATTTTACTGTGAAATCAGTCACGATAACTGATAGATATCTCAAGAACCTCAAATGTTTATTCAGAATTAGTGTAAAAGAGAGTAACATAACTGTTTCTGTGACTCGCAGACTGGATTTCAATTAATATTTTAATTTTTACAGGAGAATTTAAGGTAGCAAGATTTATAGTTCCTTGATTTAGTTATAATACGGTAATAATGCAGGCCTGTAGGAAAAAGTTTGAAAAATAGGTTCTGATCTGTGAGATCAAAAGCGAACACATAGTGAGAGAAGCATATAAATCATGCGAATGCTGCGGGGATCTGGAGGAAAGCTCCCTCAGAAAATTTGTAATAAATAGGGGCTACAAATTAAATCTGGGAAGCAATTATGCATGATATATACAAGGATGGACAAAAAAGTGTCTCTCTTTGAAAATTTTGTTAATTTGGTATATTTTTATTAAATAACAAAAATATGTTAAACTATATGTCTTTAGAACACACTTAACGACATATGCTCAAATATGATCTCAAATATTAATTTTAGCACTGGCCTTAGTAAATACCTGAAAATGTCATGACTTTAGTTACATTTTATCATAAAAGTTGTTGTGAACCTGATGTAGTTTCTAAGATCTTCTTATTCTAATTAGCCAACAAAATAATCAAAGAAGTTTATCTGTAATTGTGGAGTCATTTAAAGATATCTTATAAATAAGAGAACTGATGTTATAGAATGGCCAGGCCAATAACTTGATATCAACCCGATTTAAAATTTATGGATTGAGTTAAACCGATTAACCAAGAATAACGGCAGTCAATCACTCAGGAATACCTATACAAACTTACTGAAAGCATACCACGACGACGTGAAGCAGTACTGAAATATAAGGGAATGCTGACTAAATATTAACTTGTGAAACTGATACGTGTTATTTTGGGTTTCATTTTAACATACGATTAGTGCAGATAAACTTGTTTGATCATTTTATAGGATAATTGTAATAAAAAGAAACTACAGCAGGTTCACAACAACTTTTATGAGAAAATGTAACTAAAGTCAAGAAACGTTCAGGTATTTACAAAAGCCATTGTTAAAATTAGTATTTGAGATCATATTTGAACAGATCTCGTTGAGTATATTTTAAAAGCATATACTTTTCAATATATTTTCTGTTATCTAAAAAAAGATATAGCAAATTAACAACATTTTCAAGAGGGGCCGCTTATTTTTGTGTTCCCAACTGTTGCAGCGGTAAGTATACGGAATTACAACGCTAAAATAAGGGGTTTGATACCTTTCGGTGGACTCAGCAGGTAGCCGGATGTGGCTTTGCTATAAGAAAACACGCA
Source organism: Carcinoscorpius rotundicauda (assembly GCA_011833715.1). Taxonomy (NCBI): domain Eukaryota; kingdom Metazoa; phylum Arthropoda; class Merostomata; order Xiphosura; family Limulidae; genus Carcinoscorpius; species Carcinoscorpius rotundicauda. The sequence continues at coordinate 36,600,385 of CM022395.1, read as the reverse complement.
CACACATTCTGTTATGGCACTGCTTGAGGTGCTAGGCCTAAATTAACATAAATATGCCTGTTTTATTACAGTAAAGTACTGTACTGTCTACATGTAGAATAGTTATTTGCTATTAAATTACATTACAAAATACCATAAAATGGCTAGTGGTTAACATGTAACAGACTATGTATCTGAAGGTACATAATCAGCGTTTCATTGCTGAAAATATGCACTTCGCACTCATGGATGCGTCACAACACTAATGATTCAGAAATTGCTAAAGATTAAGAAGTGAGTGATGCTCTCTAGGTACATTTTTTCTAGTCTATGAGTTAAAATTTGGGACAGCTATCCACAGTTAGCCTTCGCGCAGCGTTGCGCGAAAATTCTGAAACAAAGAGTTCAAAAGAAGACCCCTTCTACCGCAGAATCGCTGAAGGAAGCAACGATCTCACCTTTGTGATATCATCTCAAATTTTCTAGCAGATATTCAGGAAATCATTGAAAACTTCTCAACTAGTTTGAATATCTGGTTCTTTATACATTTAACGAACACCTCTAACAGAGATTAATGTATATAACAAGCTTTTGGTATTACAGCATCTCTATGAAACCTGTTAACATAACTTGATCGAAGCCCTCCAGTGGCTCGGCGGTATGTCTGCCGACTTACATGCTACAATCCGGGTTTCGATACCCGTGGTGGGCAGAGCACAGATAGCCCATTGCGCAGCTTTGTTCTTAATTCTAAACAACAACATAACTTGATCGCACGTGTTAACATACAGATGTTTTGGATTTTTTAAACCTAATATACATTTTCTTAACCATAAAAGTAGTGTGTGTGTGTGTGTTTGCTTATAATAAAGCCACATCGGGTTATCTGCTGAATCCACTGAGGGGAATCGGGCCCCTGATTTTGGCGTTGTAAATCCGTAGACTTACCGCTGTACCAGAGGGAAAACATTAAAAAATAAGACTAATTTATTTTTGAAAGTTATACTTCTTACCGAAGGATATTTAATTCGATTGTAACATGTTCGTGGAAGAGTATACTTTGCGCTTTGTTTGCAAATATCAATATATAGGATTACAATGGTGGATGCAAGATTCAATGTCATTTAAAAGATGGTAAGTCTGGTTCAAATCACTTTTGTCATTTTCTGACTTACTTCAAACTAAAAAGAAAGAAGGATAAAATTCTGTCCATTAACAGGAGAGATACAGACAGATTGGAGTATAATCGACAACAACATTTGCTTTGGATGTTGTTCGCTCATGTAAAAGGATCAAAGGGCTCAACCTGTGCCCCAATAACTTTCTTCACACCATTAAACCACTTCTATTACTTGTATAATTAGAACAACACAGCCAGGGTCAAGTACTTTGTGTACGTTTCTTTGTGTTTTTCAATGCCGTGTTTGCTGGTTTACATTTGAATCAAGCAGGTTTTGAACTACTTTTCAGCTGTCTTATGGCAGAATTTTAAATGCCTTTTGTACTCTACGATTGGAGATGTCATGACGACCACTGCTGAAAGAAGCAAATAAATGAGCCACCTGTTGCACTTTATAGGCCTATTTATCCATACTTTCTGTATTTCGAAATTGGTTGGCATTCACTTTTTGATGCATGTGTGGCAGACAAAATCCTTTTCGTTTGTCATTACTAGTGGACTCTAATAATGGGGTAAGAAACATTATTCAATAAATAGCTAATAATGCCCTGAAAGTGGTCTAGTAGTTAGCTTACCTGAACTTTAAGCCTGACAGTTCATGATTTGTGGTCTGTTGCCGCAAAGAAATTGCTCCAAATTTTAGGGTTGTGAATAAGCTATAAGAATGACGACAAACTCCACTATTCGGTTAGGGAAGAGAAACTCGAGGGTTGTTTTGAAGTTGCTTTCTCTCTAGTTTATCAATTCAACATTACGGACGGCTATTTGCAGCTATTTAAAACTAAACAGGAAATGATAAGCTAAATTTACACGCACTGTTATGTTCACTTTCAAGTTGTGGGTTCACTTACTCTTACCAACTGTTTTGTAAACAAATCACGACATGAGCACATCTCCAATCAATCACTAGATACCTCGTATAATCAATCTATTTTTGAATACACTAATAAACAGTATTTTACAAATTTATATGGTAGGATGTGTCTTAGTAAAGTGAGTTAGTTTAAATTAAATTTCGTTTATTTGTTTGTTTGTTTTAATTCCGCACAAAGCTACATGAGAGCTCTCTGCTCCAGCTGTCCCTAATTTAGCAGTGTAAGACTAGATGAAATGCAACTAGTCATCATCACCCATCACCAACTCTTTCAACAACGAATAATGGAAATAACCGTCATATTATAACGCTCCCATGGCTGGAAGAGTAAGCATGTTTGATGTAACAAGGACTCGAACCCGAGACTCTGAGATTACAACCCTGTTTTCTTGTCTACATGCCCATACATTTATCAAAGTTTCATTGTTACAAATGATTCACCATAAATTGATAAATTTTTGAAACTTTCATGAGTTTCGTTTTGTTAGTTTTTTTCAAGATTTTAACACCTTTAATCTCTAAATAAATAACAATTCCCTTTTGCAGAATAAAGGATGATAAAATTTTCTTCGAGTGCCCCGGATGTTTATTTCTCGTCAACCTACATTTCAATGTCGACCGTCGATTGGTCTCCATGTAAATTTCTACCAAGTAATTAGGTTCCGTCTAGTTTATCACTTCTAAATTAGGGTCAGGTATCGCAGAAAACCCTAAAAACTTAATAAACAAACAGAGTTAATGCATGTAAAAGAGTAACTTGGAGTTATAAACTTTACCCACTTGTTAAAATAACACAAACAATGAACATAAGTCCGTAAAGATATCACTCTTGGTGTTTGCAGATACATTTATAAGCAAGTATATTTATATATGTATAACGTGATCAAAACAAGGCTGTGATACCCCATTCTCGTCTAGTGATAACAAGTAGTTGTTTTGTATGGGGAATAAAGTGAATAAAGGTTTCTGATGCAGTAATAACGAGTACGTTATTTCTATATAAAATTTCACCTTTAACATCATAAGTATAGGTAAAAAAACTCAAATTTCATGATAAAAATATCTGATTTGCATGTAGGAGTTTACAGCTAACATATTATACACAGATGATGATAAATTACAAAAAGTTAGTTTATCCATAGAAGTTTGCTCCCCGTGTAATAGTAGAGATGAAGATGTGTGCTATATATATATAAATGTGTGCTTGAAGAGGCTGATTTACACTGAGTTTTCATTCTTATTATAATACTAATCACAAGAAGAGATGCAGGAAAATGTATGCGTAAATACTTTGACTTCGTGATGTATTTTACCAGTTCGTTAAGATCTAAGAGAATGTTAACTGTAACGCTCTAGAAGACGTGAAGACAATTGCTTTGTTGTATGTTTACACTTTATCAGTATTCAATATCATAGGTAGTTGCTACTATTCAATACATAAATCGTTTGTTATACAAGAGTAAAAAAGCTCCCCACTGACACAGCGGTAGGTTTGTGGACTTATAACGTTAAAAACCGGGTTTTGATACTTGTGGTGGGTTGAGCACAGATGGCTCATTGTGTAGCTTTGTGCCTAAGTGCTTGTTTGTGAGTTACATCGTTAATTATTCATTATTTTTTTAATTAATAGTAAGATTTTTTATGGTCATCTGCCCTGTTCCTGATTTTGAACTGATTACTAGTCAGCAGCGTCTTACTAACGCCAGCAATGGCTTTCATTCTTGTAAGGTGTCCACAGCTTGAAGTGCTGGACATGAAATATAGAGAGAACATCAAATAAAAAAGTTATAACATTAAAAAAATACTATAATTACTTTTTATTTTTGGCTTCTTGTTCCAGAACTTCCGGTTTTTAAACCCCTGTAACTCAGATAATTTTTCTTGTAGGACTACAGCAGTAAACTTGGTAAAAAAGATTTTAAAATAATGAATATATATTAAAAGATCGACAAGAAAATTCCCAAATAAGTTAAATGTTTTTTTTATCTGAAGCTCCTTCGTATTAAACCAACTGTTAATGAAGAAAACAATCGCGTTTACTAACCGTTATGACCAGATGGTCAAGGCACTCGACTCTAATCTGAGGGTCGCGGGTTCGAGTCCCCGTCACACCAAACATCTCGCCCTTTCAGCCGTGGGGGCGTTATAATGTTGTGGTAAATCCCACTATTCATTGATGAAAGAGTAGTGGTGATGACTAGCTGACTTCCTTCTAATCTTAAACTGCTAAATTAGGGACGGTTAATGCAGATAGCCCTCGAGTAGCTTTGCGCGAAATTAAAAAACAAACAAATATAACGTAGTGAACCAGTGTATATGCTAGTATTTTTTGTTGACTTCCATATTTTCAGTTTTATTTCAGTATTTATATTATTTTCACTGCTTTAATAATTTTCAGCTTTCGTCTTCTTATTTTCACCTATTTTTATGAGGTAATATCGACACGGTTCTTGCGCTTTAAATACACACTTCTCATAATAAATGTGATGAACAGCAGTCGTACGTTTTGTTTTCTTTTTTTTAAGAGAAAAATTAGAAAGGAGACATTATTTAATTTTAAACTATATTTAAGGTAATGTGTTGCTAATTGTTTCTGTAATGACTTTGCGCCTAATTTTATGACATTTTTTTTTACAATATATGTTTGGTTGTTTCTGGGTAAGCACAAAGCAAAACAAAGTACTGTCTGTGCTCTGCTCAACACGGGTATCGAATCCAAGTTTCTAGCATTGTTTCTTATTTTTTTATAATTTAAAATTCTAAATAATTTGTTTGTGTTTAAGATACATTTTCTGCCTACCAGGGGTATCGAGCCCCGATTTTTAACGTATAAGCCTTCATTATTATCTCCTAGCCACTGAGAGTAAGGCATTTTGAATGGTTTGTTGCTCAGCCCAAAAATACATAATTGGCTTTTTGTACTGTGCTCATCAGGACTATAAGTTTTCAGACCTGCTGCTGAGCCATTAGAGGGGGTATTTAATGATGAAATGTCTTTTGTTCAAATTTAATTTCAACTTGAAACAAAGTACTGATATAAAAAAAGAGTGACAGTAAAATGTAACTGTAAATTTGGTCAAAAGACAAAATTCATATTTAATATACAAAGTTTACATAATGTTCAAAAACGAAATAAAAAAGAAACAAATTTAAACCACTTCCTTTTTTAAATTTGTATGCATGTCTAATCTATATATAATTATAAAATAAACCATGTTCTAAGCCCATTTAAGGTAATCTACAAGCTGTAAAACTAGCACATGATGTATATATCCTACGTCATTACGCAGACAGACACACTCTGAAAACGGTGCTGACTTCACGTGTCCAGTAATCTGGTACTGATGAATGAAATAGGATAAATTTCCTGAATGTATAAATATGTTAGGATTTTTTGTCAGTTTTGATTCATCTTTATACGTTATCCTTTCATGCTGGTCAGAAAGCTATTAATACAAATGCGTTTCTAAAAATGAATAAAAATCACATAACCACTTTTCAGCAAACTTTTATCTAAAATGCCTGATAGACATTTGAAAACAACAATAAACAAAAGTAATTCAAAAGGGATAAATATAAAAAAATTGTATTTTGTAGTAAGGAAAAAGCTGTCAAAACTATCTGTTGCAGTTCCTAATTTTGTTATCGTTAAGCGAAAGGTTATACCCACTGAAACCCAGTTTCTAATTGTATTAGTCCGCTGTGCCACTGGAAGATCCCTAAATTTGAATTACTGAATAGAGTTAATGGAATTATTCAATAGTTCCTTACTACCGTAAATACCTACATTCCATGCTAAGAGACTGAGTGTTACGCTTATTATGCACTCAAACCTTAAAATACAGGGCATATTTTCTGGTATAGTAGGGATTCGAAATGGTTTTGCTGAATTGAAAATTTGGAGTTCAACCATGTCTAGTGTGCAAAACAAATTTTTACAAAAATTGATTTAAACATATAAATGTCCGTTTAACATCAGCTCTATAATATTCAACGATGATTTCAAATGAGATATTTGATAGCGATTCCGTAAAATAATTCACATTGTTAGATTCATATAATTTCATACATAAAATATACAAACGTTCCTCGTCAGATTCTGTAGTTTTCCGATTAATAAGCGTAAATCACAATTATAACTTCCGAGGCCTATGGCACACTGACTGTAACTTAATAATAATTATTATCCCAAGATGCGTCAGTTTTATATTCCCAATCATGCGAGATTCTCGAAATTTCAACAATATTCGAAAACGCTGACGCGTTTTCGTAACTCCAATATTAATAATCTTCTGCAAATTTCGAGAACAGGCGGGACTTGCATAATACACATCCAGCAATATATGTCTGTATCAAACTGAAACAGACGTAGTTATATTAAAATAACGGTAAATCCACATAGAATTGGATGCTTTAGACATGCCACCTGCCCCTAGTGGCACAGTCTCCGGATTACACCTCTAGATACTTGTGGTGGGCAGAGGACAATTAATCATTTGTGTGGTTTTCTGCTTAATAAGAAACAAAAAACATGACAGCTTTACGACGGAACTTTCTCAATGGTAAGCACACTGGAAGGCTATTGTCAAAATACGTAATCGTTAGATAAAGTATGATTAAATATGACAAACTGTAATGATAGGGTGGAGCTCCAAAATCTTGTCAATATACACGTTGAGTTTTTATACCGCAGTGAAGGAATAGTTTCTCTATAATATAAGTAAACGGAAGGACAAGTTGAAAAGTAATTTTCCCGATTTTTCGTTTTGGCGTTTAAAATGCAAGATACATAAAATATTGTGAACCGTAAGAAACTACTTCTTTACATCATAAATTTACTTTGTCTTTCAATCCATCTAAATATTTTCATGCCTTAGAAACTGTAAAGTCGATAAATTAAGATCAAAATTTACTTTTTCAATGTTTCAAAACAACTAACAACTCCATTTAGAATAAGAATAGGTAAATCCAACACAGCAACACTGTTTAATTTATGATCGTATATTAATGAACACGTAAAAAAGTAGCAGTAAAAATGAGAAAACTCAGAATACATAGCTCTGAGAAGTAGAAGGTAAAATAAATATGTAGGCGATGTTGTAATTTCCCTAGAAGTAACTTAATAATTTCTGCGCTTTCCAACGTATTATACATTGAATTAAAAGAGTAAAACGGCAAACTTTATTACATATTCATGTATGGATTGTGTTAAAAAGAGAATTTTTAGAATGCGATCATCGACTGGAAATATGCATTGGACTTTAGATCATATGTTCAACTTCATTTAGAACTGTTCTTCTGTCCAGCACTTGATGGGTAATTCCTGTATAACATAAATAGAATTACAACAAGAGGGTCAGAGCTTGACTAGTCAAAGCTTTTACTTTGACACATTTCAGGACCGCGTTCGTGTAGGTGGTTTTGGTAATGTTAAATACTTGTTTGATTTTTTGTTTTGGAATTTTCGCACAAAGCTACTCGAGGGCTATCTGGGATAGCCGTCCCTAATTTAGCAGTGTAAGACTAGAGGGAAGGCAGCTAGTCATCACCACCCACCGCCAACTCTTGGGCTACTCTTTTTCCAACGAATAATGGGATTGACCGTCACATTATAACGCCCCCACGGCTGGGAAGGCGAGCATATTTTGGCGCGAACCCGCGACCCTAAGATTACGGAGCGCACGCCTTAACGCGCTAGGCCATGCCATACCCAATGTTAAATACACTTTTGCTTCATTATTTGTGTAAAGACTATATTTCGTGAACAGTTCGAGATGCATTTTTCACATTTTTTATTAGTTCTGAGTTTCAAGGAGAGCATTCACATGTATAAATCCTTTTTAATACTTTCACTAGAAAGAGGATACTAGTCCACAGAACCCACTGTAAATTCCTGGCTATACTTTCCTGACGAATACTCATTAGTTTGTTGGATTTCGTGCAAAGCTGTACGAGAGCTATTTATACTAGCCACCCTTAATTTTGTAAGCGATAAGTTAGAGAGAAGACACCTCCCTATCTACTCAACATCTGCCAACTCTTATTAATTTGAATAACGGGATTTGGTTTTCACTCTTAAATTGGACCCACGGATCCAAAACTACGTTGAGCTACTTTTGCTTTTGGCGATAAATGGTCACGGTCCAGGGAATCGCAGCTCCATGGTTAAACATATTAGCCATTTGGCTGCGCTCAGTCCACACGTACATTTGTTCACTTGTTACTGAACATAAAACTAGCTACACAATGTGCTGCACCTGCCACAGATATCTGAATCAGATTGTGACGTTACAAGACTCGTCACTAACCGCTGAGCCACTGGGAAGGCCCATAAATGTAGTCACCTTAATTGCAACTTCACTATATGTATTATTTTGTTATTCCAACAAGGAAGTGCACAAAATGTCCAGAAATATGACATGATATTAAATTTTAGACACTCGAAAAAGTCTGAACAACTATATGTTTCAATTACACTATTTAGGAAACAAATGTAGTATTATTCAGTAGAAAAAAAAAGTTTATTTACTCTCATATTTTCTTCCATTACAGAAACGCTTAACAGTGTTGGAAAGTGGAGATGTAAAAAATGCTGATCATTCTGAAATAATTGTTAACAACAGTGTAGGTAAATTAACCAGAAAAAAGTATAGGGAGCGCGTAAGCCAGCTGCCCGATATGTTGTGTTTGTTTGTTTTGGGTTTCTCGCAAAGCTACACGAGGGCTATCTGTCCCTAATTTAGCAGTGTAAGATCAGAGGAAAGGCAGCTAGTCATTACCACCCACCGCCAACTTTTGGGCTACTTTTTACCAACGAATAATGGAATTGATCGTCACATTATAACGCACCACGGCTGAAAGGGATGAGTATGTTTGATTTGAAGGGGATTCGAACCCGCGACCCTCGACTTATGTTGTAGCCACACGGCTGTAACATAAGTTCCAACATTATTTTTATAAACCTAGCTAAATAAGACACACATACTAAAATATTCGAACCTACGAAGAAGCGATAAATTTGCTACCACTTTTCGCAGAGTCATGCACACATTATAACAAATAAGACTGGTGAGCTAAACTGCCATTGGTAAAAAGGCGAAAGTTTCGAGAGGATTACATCTAAGTGATAAGTAGAACCACGCACTGATACAGAAACTGGCGTTTACTTGGACTTTTTTGGTAACGAAAATAAACTGTTAAAAAGAACATCACTTTTCGTAGGTTTATTGTCGAAGATATGGGTGTGGCTCAGTTTTAAGTGAAGGGCGTGTAATATTCACACTGTCTTGTACTCGGAGATCTGAACAAACATGTCCTTTTAAACATAACAGCTCAGTTTCAGTTAGTTAAATCATTTTGTCCAAAATACTTTATCCGGCACTAAATATGCGAAATAATTTGATTTACTTACTAATGCTTCTGCCTTTGAGTGTTTGAATGTTTTAAAGTCGCTTTCACACCTGCCATTGAAGTTTTTCACTGAATTCGTTCTAGCTCTTTGCATATATTCAGATAATTTTATGTTTACTAACCTCAAAGCTAAAGGTTTTCTTTGGAAACAATTATGCCAGTGTAGAAAGGTTATCTATAAAATAAAGGCAAGTGAATCACTGAAAAGCAGAATGGTATTTTTTTATTCTCAAGCCAACTAGCTTATTAAATTGTCATTAGATTAACCATTACATTACTTAGAAGATTCATAGAATGTACGTCCATACGTCTCAAAGATTCATTTTTAAGAAACGTGTATCTTAAAACAACTTTTAGTTTTTCCTGGAAGACAGTTTTGTTAACCCGATTCAAATTGCACGTAATATCATTCTTTTACACTTAATCTTAGCTCGTTACACCTGGATACATGTGGTGATCACATTATTAATATTATTTTTTTCTAAATGTGAAGTAGCTTTATAGTAAACAGATAAAAACATTTTACAAAAAGCACACTAATTTCATGATGGCGAGAAAAATCTGAAACGTCTCCTGAAGTCTCGTACCCACGTACACTCTCGTTCCAAAATTATGTGCCCAACAATGGCCAGCGACAAATTCTCTTTGTTAACCTGAAAATGACCTAAGAAATTCGAAATATTGCTCTGTACTTTAATCAAAGTTTTACTACCAATACCAGCCGTCTTTAGAATACACACTCATTTTGTTCAGCAAAGTGTTCTCAAAACAGATATTTATTTCTATTACTTTTGGACACCAATCCAGTGTGATCTAAATTACACAGGTACTTAATATATCGACAAATCCTAAATCGTTTTTGAGTCTGAAATGTGAGGTCACAGGTTCCATATTTTTTCAAAGTCAAATAATCACAGATTTCAATTAAAGGTAGGTAGAAATAGCATATCATATCTTCGTTTGGTCCATATCCAGCAGAACCTTCAGATAGTATCAGATAGGCTGAATTTTGGAATTGTTTATCTCCAGCGTTACTTATAAACAGTACAAGATTGTTTTTTTTTGTAGCTAGCACAAAGCTGCACAATGGGCTACCTGTGTTCTGCTCAATACGGGTAGGGAAATCCGATTTCTACTGTCGAAAGTCAGCAGACAAACCGTTGTTCCGCTGGGGGTTCAGCGCTCAAAGAAATTCAAAACTATGCCTAAGCTGACTAAACAAGGAAGCTCATTAGATCTAAAAAGTGCGGTGAACATCAAATAAGAATTTATATTTACCTTAAAATCATCAAAGACCAGCATCATTTAATGAAACATGTAACATGATTTGACACAATCTCGAAGTTTTTGAAACTTAAATGTGAAAAAGAAAATTTTTTACTCAATAGATCACTTCAATGAGTATGTAGCCTCTCTTCAAATATTTTTTTCTCAACTCTTTCAAAAGCAATTTAAAAAGTAGAAACTAGTATGTAAATGAAACATTTATTATGTTTGGTAAATTTAACAGAAAATATTAGAGTTATCTTAAAGTTATAAAAATCTAAGGATTTTTATTTTTGTTCTTGCTATTGTTTGTTTGTTTTGAATTTCGCACAAAGCTACTCTTTTACCAACGAAAAGTTGGATTGACCGTCACATTATAACGCCCCTACGGATGGGAGGGCGAACATGTTTGGTACGACGAAATTTAATAATCATATGATTGAAAAGCTCTTTTTTCTAATTGAGCACAAAGCTACACGAAAAAACTACCTGTGTTCTGCCCACCATGGGTATCGAAACCAGGTTTATAGCGTCGTTAAGTCTGCAGACACACCATTGTTCCAGTGGGGGGTTGAAATATATTTCAAGGGAGTAAGAGGAATTTTCTGATCTGTTTTTCCAACCAACTGACATGTATGACAAATTTTACAAAAGTGTGAAACGTCTTACTTGATTTGTGGCCAAAATAATTTTTTCATAACTTTTGTCCTGCGTCCTATTGATCTACCATTGGAATTTAATTGGCAGATTTCAATATTTCAAAATGATATACTTTAGGAACAACAATTTGATAATCTGCTGCCCATGTTCTCTGAGGCCGGTACAGTTAGTACTTCCTCTGTTCTCACGAGTGCACCATTTGGAACTTTGTTCAGTTCATTCTGTGGGAATACATATTTAAATAGTGATGAGATCTGCGGGTCCCTATCTTACTCAATAGTCAGTTTACTTGTAGCAAACTGAATTTGATCAATTGAACCAGATCATTCACGTCCATCATTGTCACTCCTCAACAAATCGCCAGTAAGAAAATTATCCATAACATATTCGTCGGAACCAAAAAAATGTCTGAGATAAATCTATAATATCTTTTATAGGGTTAATTTCTTAGTTTGAGGCGATTCACAGCATAGAAGGGAAACACGTTAGGATTCCCCTCAACAACATCATCCTTAGATAAAACAGTGATCAATTTGCTAACCATTTTGGGTTTAGCAACAACTTTATCCCCAGACAAATCTTACTACAACTAGTTTTGAAATTAGGTAACAATATCTGATGCTACAAAAATGTTATGAAAAGTAGTATTAACAAACTCACCCTCAATACCCTGAGTAATAACAGACTCATGAGTGGAAGAACTCGGGTCTAAAGGCAATATTCTTTCTAACAACGATGGTTAATTTTCTCCAACATCACGTAACATACATATCGGTATGGGATTAGCAATATCATTTGTGAAAGACAGAAACAGCAGGCACAAGAGGTCAAAATTCCTCCATAACAATACCAGTTTTTTCGTCAGTAGCCAAATCAACATTGGGTGATCTACATCCATATGTGTACACGAACGCACTGGGTGTTGCCCTCCTTTTTTTTTTTCAAACACCAAACACTGGACATAGCATAAACAGTTGTTGTTATTTTTTTACGAAAATGGCTGACAGGTTTTGGTGATTTTGCTGAAGTTTTATCCTAAAAAGAAGATGTTGAAATACAGGAGTTGGATTTTTTAGAAGAATCCTCAACTTTAATGGATTGACCAGGTCCATGTTTCAGGTGAGATGGTAGGAATTTCTTTTTATGAAAAGTGGTTTTATGTGTTAAAGTGTAATCATTGCAAAGAGCAGCTGCTTCTTGTAGTGTTTCAGCTTTATCTTCATCCAAATAAGTTTTGGTGTCATCACTTGTACAGTGTTTAACTTTCTAAATTATTGTCTTAGTTTATCTAAACTGTTCCCACTATGTATAGAATCACATCATCGATCAAAATAAACCGCTTTTTTTTGTGGGTGAATTCCATATAAGTCTGACAATTTTGCTTGTGATAACTTTGAACTTTTGGCGACAAACCTCCAGTACTAACTCATAATCTTTGAGAATAACTGCTTTAGCCTTATAATAATCCATACAATATTCTAGAGAGAGAAAGACATAAGCTTCTCGTGCTTTGGCAGTCAAAACACTCTGTACTAATAATGACAATTTTTCAGTTGGCCAGTCCACGGTTTGGTGTTTTAAAATCCTGGAAGTACTTATCAACTTTATTTCTATTAAATGGTGGTTCTTTAATATATCGATTGAGTTCAAGTTTGTAATTTTCCTTGTTCGATCAGAATTGAGGATAATTTTCATTTATTTCAGCCTTATATCTTTTTGAGCTTCGATGCAGGCTTGTTCGGCTTTGAGACGTTTACTGTCTCTTTCAGCTTCGATACGGACTTGTTTTTTTCTCGGCTCCGATATGGGTTTGCTCTTTTTCAGCTTTGATGCAGTCTTATTCAGCCTCGAGACATTTAATTTTTCTTTCATCTTCGATACAGACTTCTTCAAGCACGATTTGTTTGAGTTTTAACTGGATTTCTGGCTTATCTTTATCACTCGACTCTGACTGGCTAGTGAAGACACACGAGTATTCTCCTGATGTTTCCTCATACAACAAATAACCATCAACTAGTATTTCAATAATACATTTTTAGTTTATTTATTCATTGACTTAGTAACTTCTAATTTCAAAATTTTAACAATTTCAAACAATTCACTTTCATTGTATTTTTCCAGTTGTTCAAAGAGGGTGATTCAAGAAAACTTTGATAATTATTCAGACAACATGATCAAATCTTTTTGGTACTGATCAATATAAAATGAATTATTTTTTTGAATTTTATTTTAGAACGAATTTTGTTTCTAATTCATGTCCTGGACACGAGCTCTCAATTTATTATGTTAATTATAATTAATCTTGGACGAATCCCCTATTTAGTAAGCTAGGTAAGCTAACATTACAATTTTAAATAGCTGCAAATTTTAACTTGAATTTAGAAATTAATTGAATGTTGACATTATTGAATTTATTATAATTGACAACAAAACTGATACACACAATTTTCTTTCTTAACACAAATATATTTTAATATACAAACAACAACACAATTTATAACAACGGTTATTACAAATACTGATTTATATACACAAATTTTACAAATTTACAATCAATATTCCATCTTTTATCAGGCCTGGAATTGAGTATTTTATCAACGTTTTATGAGTTGATATTATTACACTTCACTAGCTACCTGTCTATTTTTGTCTGGCATTATGATATTTACAAGATGAATGTTTACCGACGATACTTAATGTTCTCGTAGCAATACCAACGTCTGAAGTTAATTATTTTACATACACACATTATTGATTCTTACTCTTGAGTATCTTCTATAAATTTAAAGAACAGGCGTGACATTCGCCATACACATTTAACAATATAAGTTACGGACATTTCTAAATGTATATTTAACTGACACAAGCATCAATATTAAAATAAATATACAATAGAAATTCCGTTACAATTAATTAAAAGATTTGAAACGGCACGGTATGGCATGCCTACATGTTTGATATGTCAAAACTAGACGGGTATCGTTTTTGTGTGTTTGTGTCAAGGCCTGGCATGGCCGAGCGCGTTAAGGTGTGCGCTCGTAATCGGAGAGTCGCGGGTTCGCGCCCGCGTCACGCTAAACATGCTCGCCCTCCCAGCCGTGGGGGTGTATAAGTGACGGTCAATCCCACCATTCGTTGGTAAAAGAGTAGCCCAAGAGTTGGCGGTGGGTGGTGATGACTAGCTGCCTTCCCTCTAGTCTTACACTGCTAAATTAGGGACGGCTAGCACAGATAGCCCTCGAGTAGCTTTGTGCGAAATTCCAAAACAAACAAACGTGTTTGTGTCTTTAGTTGCCATGATTTGGTTGTAAACAAGAAACGTGTCATTGTTGTTATATTACAATTATGAATATTAAGCCCACAAGTATATTTATTTCCGTGGCGAGCATCATATATAAAGCCAATAGTGGGTAATGAAGATACTCTTGTTTATTTGTTTCGAGAGAAAAACTGCACACTGGGCTATCTGCGTTTTGCATTTCATGGATCTGATTCAAAATTGTAGCGTTTTATGTCTATAAAATATCTTAGTTAATGAACTGTGTTTGATCTTTTTCCAACGTTTAATCTAAGGACCTCCAGTAACACAGAGGCATGTCTATGGTCTTATACTGATGGAAACAGGGTTTTGATATCTGTGGTGGGCAGAGCAGAGACAGCCTTTTGTGTAGTTTTCTGCTTAGTAAAAACATCTTCACTTTTCTTTTCATCTTATTCTTTAGAATTTATATCTTAGTGGCTCATAGTAAATATGACAGTTTATAATACTAAAAACTGGGTTTGATACCCCTGGTGACCATCACAACTAGCTTGTTATGTAGCTCTGCGCTTAACAAAAACAAAATAATCTTGAAATACTTACCTTAAGATTAACTACATGAAAACCAATCTAAATTATAATTCTAATTAGCACAAAGTGAAGCTAGAAATAGAGAAAGGAAAGCTGTGATACTATTTTTCGTGTCTTCTTACGTTTCTTGGGCGTTTTTAATTTTTAGTCAGTAATGTTTCCAGTAATTAAGTAGATTAGACTTTATTCAAACTTTAATTAATAACCATGACAAAAATGTCATTTTGAAAAATAACCTTTTCAGATTTGTATACACAAACCTACGTGTCCGTACACACATATATATGTACACACAACTAGTAAACATATCTGTTCTATGTACGACATTTACTTCTTTGGATTCCCGCCGATGTCAAGACGACGAACTTTGTCATTTGCCGATCATAATTTGTGAAGCAGTAGCAAGAAGGAAAATTGAAATGGCCATAGCACGCAAATCACTCGTCCGAAATGCCTGTGCTATAAGCGGCATTAAAAGAACTCTCGTCTGGCTTCGACTTTGTGTAGTAAGAATTTAAATGGCTGTTAAACTCGAATCGTCCGTTCGGTAACTGATCTAGTAAAACTCAATCTTTCAGAGATCCACCTGAATTACTCGGCCAAGTTTAATCTAGGTTGGTTGTGCCAATACATCACAATAACTGATTATGTCAAGGCACTAGAGTGACTAGACAGAGGAACGTCTTACATACAAAGTAGAACACAAAATTAAAAAACAACAACAAGAACTTGGTTTAGTTGTCGTAGAATATCAAACAAAACATTCGAGATTAATTTCTTTGCTAAATAACATTTTTTTAAAATCATCAGTGAATGGTAAACTTAGTTGAAAATTTAATTTATATTCTAAACCGTCCTTACGTGATTAAAAAGTAATTAAAGTATTTGGCACAACCTACTTACTTGTAATCTTTGTAAAATATAATCAGCACAAATTCGTACTCAATCGGATTGTAGCATGACTCACATTCAGGACAAAAACAACTCTGAATGGAAAAGCCACATCGAAAGGAGTGTCTGATGGAGGGGTGAGGGAAGACTGTATTGCATAAGCATAGCAGCAAGTAGAAAGTGTCAGGCCAGTGAATCATCAAAGGTGCAGCAGCTGGGCACGACCTGACCTTAGTCTCTATGTGGTTTTAGGTCAGCATTATATTAGTGCTAATAAATATAAGTATTTATTCCATAATTGGTTTTAGGTCAGAATTAAATAAATCCGTACATATATAACAATTCATTCCACATAGATTTCATGCCCTTCACAATAGCCTTTATAGATGATATGAATATACATAATTTATTAAACACAACATGGGCTGTAATAACTTTTAACACGGAGATAATTTCAATATTTGTTACGTTAATGGCTGTTACCTCTTTTGAAGGACGACTTCCAGGCTATTCCCTCTTCCAAGCGCTTCTATTGTGTGTAAAAGTAGTTGTGGTCGTATATTATTTCTCTGGTCGAAGTTAAAGAATTACCAATATCATATGACCAGCTGTTGAAAATGACTCGCTGCCCCCATAGGTAAAGAATTGCCTCCATATAACTGTTGAGAGAAAGAGGATATTTTATAGATATTATAATAAATTAAGTAGTTCTCAAATTACTGAATATGACCTTTTGTTTTATAGACAAGATTCGCTTGTTTACAGTTGAGCGTAAAGCCACACAATGGAATATTTGTGCTCTGCCCACCAGTTGTATCTAAACATGACTTCTAGTATTGTAAGTTCGCAAGCATACTGCTGTGTCACTGAGGGCTTGTAAATAACATACTTTTATGAAAAGTTGCCGATATACTGAAGGTGTACATTTGTTTCAAAACATTACGGTTATCACTGAAATTTGTTTGGAATTTCGCGCAAAGCTACAGGAGGACTATTTCAGTTAGCCACACCTAACAATATAAAACTAGAGGGAAGGCTGCTAGTAATCAGCACCCACCGTCAACTCTTGAGCTACTCTTTTCCCAACGAAAAGTGGGATTGATCATTACTTTATAATGCCCCCATGGCTGAAAGGGCAAGTATGTTTGGTGTGACGTGGAGTCGAACCTACGACCCTCAGATTACGAGTCGAGTGCTTTAAACACTTCGCCACATCGTGCGTTTGAAGTTTGTTAACCATTTTTGCCAAACAGCCTGAATAAATTATTGATGATGAGAAAGACATTTTAAATAAAAATGTCTCAGAACGACTGCTATGGGTATTAACACGTTTACTAAAAAAGCAGAGAACGTTCTGTACTTCATTAGTATAAGTATTAATACCCATAATAGCCGTTCTGAGATACAACCTGAATAAAGTTTTCAAATTGCTTTAAAATGGTTTTTTACGTTATCGTGTAAAATACGATAAAATACAGTAAAATTTCAATTAATTAATGCTAGCTTTTATAGCTGTAAAAAGAAATTGTCACACACAAACACGCTCGAGTACGATTTTTGCTACGAAAATCATCGTAAAACTGTCCTGCCATCTATTGATGATTAATATTACTGCTCTATTCAATGTACGTGAAGAATATTATCAAGTTTGTTTGTTTGTTTGAATAGAGAAAAACATTATAAAATACTACTTTTATGATAACTAAAACGTCTTTAAACTCTTTCATTCCCTAAACCTCTTCTTTTTTTCTCTCTCTCTAAAGTTTGTTTCAGTTTGTGTACCACAAATGCTTCTACCATGTTTATATGCTGAGCATTCTGTTGTTGCTTCATAGAGAACATTCTACAGATTTCTTATAATTGTTTTTTCTTCTCTTCAAAGTCTTAAATCTGTAGTCCTGAAAACTCTCAATAACCAAACAGTTACACTGTCAGTGAACTAAACTTAACTTACTAGTACTCGCTGATATAGCACTTCTTAAAACTCAGACTACCATATTTTATTGCAATATTGTCTTTAAATGGGAGCCATTTCAGTTGATACATAAGACCTCTTATTGTCATGTGGTATAAAACTGTACCATTACCTTTTGGTATTAATACAGGATTTTTTTTAACTTCACTGTTTATGAAGTACACGCAATTTACACATGTGTTGATCAAGAATATTGTTAAGTTACTATTGCTCTTAAGTTACTATTTATTATTCTCTCTCATATCAGATAGAGCAGCAACTTCTATCTTCCCATGGTAAAAAATAATTTTAACTGACAGTAAGATTATTTCTTAAAGTAATGACCTTTTTCATGTGTTGTTGGGAATGACCAATGTTTTCAACTTAACCTGAGAATAATAAATATTTACATACCCTCTACCTATTCTTTTCATTATTTCGAAAGTGTGGCAAAATAATAGTTAGTGATGTTTTAATCAGGTGCAAAATTAGTATTTTCCTGGGGAGAGTGCTCACTTCCAATCCATAGATTTTTAAGTGGTATATTATAGCAGATAAATGTCTTCCACGTATGTTATCACGGTTACTTGGTGAAAAACACCAAAATAAGTGTGCTTCTTATTATCTTTAACGTAATTTAGATTAGAGGTAAGTAGTCTGCTATCTAATTACGAATTTTCCTTCTATAAATATTTATTTATATATACTGCTTAAAGGATGGGTGTTTATAAAGACTGTTTTTGGCTTTACTGTGATTTACAACTAGTATAATACACATGATACCCTGATATGTACTGACTATAAAAAGAAAAAAAACAACACTCCTTCGTTTACATTATCATGGTGTTATTGAGGAAAAAACATATACGTGAAATCACAATGTTATTCCTGTAACCCACATAAAAAACAACTCTAGCGAGCACAAAGCACGGATGTAATATGAAAGATTACACAGAAATGCGAAATATTCAAATCGACAATGTCCATGTAAGGCTATCACTAGAACCTTAGGTATCTACGTCATCAGAACTACTGCTCCACTTCATCGTGTCAACGATGTGATACTGAAAGTGTCCAGAGACCCCATGAGTGTCGAAGAACCAATCTCATATTTTCTATATTTAGGCATGTTTGATAACCCAGTGTTGAAAACAAAGATTATAGTATTGTGAATGTCAAAATATATAACATATCACAGTATATATACAGAAATAAAAGCGTCACATGACGGTAGTAAGGTCGTTTATTCGCAGTTACTTGTTTCGTGCTTCACTGATCACACTGCATTATGAAATGGTGGGAAAATACAGAGCATTACTATGTTCGATAGTTGATGAGAACGTCATCAGAGTCACGTGATTTGTAAAGTTTTCATTCATAAAATTATTCGTGCCACTATTTAGAAAAATTTCATTTAATTCCGGCTTATATTTATGAATAAAATGTTTCTCCATAGTTTTTCTGGTTTGTCCATAGTCTTTTCCAACCTTATAGAACGGATTTTTTTTTTTTAATTTCGCGCAAAGCTACTCGAGGGCTATCTGCGCTAGCCGTCCCAAATTTAGCAGCGTAAGACTAGAGGGAAGGCAGTTAGTCATCACCACCAACCGCCAATTCTTGGGCTACTCTTTTACCAACGAATAATGGGATTGACCGTCACATTATAAAGCCCCCACAGCTGAAAGGGCGAGCATGTTTGGTGCAACTGGGATTCGAACCCACGACCCTCGGATTAGGAGTCGAACGCCTTAATGCGCTTGTCCATGCCGGACCCTTATAGAATGGTATTAGACTGATTTTCGGGTCTTTTTCCTAAGCACATTGGTCTAAATGTTTACTCAGTCCGATTTGTCGCAATTCTGGGTGATTTACCTGTTATCTATGGATAGTAATTCTGTTCTTTAATTGGTCCCCGGTCTGCCAATATAATCCAATCCACAACCTGCAAATTTTATACAATATATCAGATTTTTTATTTGTACAGTCCATTTCTGTGTTGATGTGAAAAGTTTCTCCTGAACTTCTGAATTTCAAGTCTTTGCTTTCCTGAATGAGTTCACATGTTTTGCAACGTGGATGACCGCATCGTTGACTGCTTAAACTCCAAATTTGTAAGAATTCTTTTCAAATTAGCGGCTTGTCTCTGGCTTTTCACCCAAGGTGCGTTAGCCAGATTTTGTAAACTTTCTTTTTCTGATCCGTGGAGCATTTCCTTTGATGCTTGGGTTATCTTGTAAATATCTGGATTATTTGGATTGTGTATTTGTACAAACGTATTTTTTGTTATCGTTTTTTCTTCGTTTGACTGTCCTCAGGGTTTCCGCTGGTATCTTTTGGCCAGATCTGTTTCCGTCTCAATTGAAGTTATTGGGTAATTTCTTAAATGTCACAGCTGGTGAATATTCCAGCATTCGAGACAACATACTTATTGCCTTTACACAATCAGTAAATATATATGTATATATACCACATTTGTTTTAACATGTGATACATCTTTTATCTCATTACACATGCTATCCAAACATTATAGTGGTATGCGCATGTGCTCGATGTTAAAGTCGAGACCGTTTTTATGTAACTGATTGATTTTTTGTGGAAATCGATAAAATAACCATTCCACAAATATTTATATTGTTTAGTTGGGAGGTAGGGCGGTACTAGGACTAAAGAAAGTACCGGCTACTATTTATTTTCTCAGTATTTTATTGTTTACTGGATTTTAGGTCTGTAATGGACTTACTGTTACACATTTATTTTTTAGACCTGGGTTTGTTTCATTGAATTTGTTGCATTTGATGTATATTTTTGGACGTGTATTTTGCAATTCTCTAAATGAGAAGAAGATTTTCGAGAGTAAGAATCAACAATATATGTTTTGTGAAAACACTAGCAAATCTTCGAAAATCGTTGAACGTTTGAATATCTTGCCTAATTTATTTAAAAGCAAGCTGAGACAGAGTAAGAGAGTATTGTTGGTCACATACAGAGATTATTCTGCAAGTATTGAAATCTATAACTGTGATTACCGCTTGTCAAACGTAAAAACTACAGATTTTACCAGGAACGTTTATATATTTCATTATGAATCGTTTGTAAGATTGTAAAACTCTTGTACATAAACTAATATTTTTAATAACTATTTGTAATAACCGTTATTATAAATTGTATTGTTGTTTGTATGTTAATATATATTTGTATTAAGACAGAAAATTGTGTGTATCAATCCAGTTGGCAAATACATTCAGCAGCCATTTTATTAGATACAGGTATCAGGTAGGGCCCCCTTTTGCCTCCAGAACAGCCTTAAGTTTTCACGGCATGGATTCCACAAGGTGCTGGAAATATTTTTTAAGGATTTTGGTCCATGCTGACTCGATAGCATCATGCAATTCCTGCAGATTTGTCAGCAGCATATTTATGTTACGAACTTCCTTTTTCCATTTCATCCCAAAGGTGCTCTATTCGATTGAGATCTGGGGACTGTGCAGGCCATTGAAGTACACTGAATTCACTGTCATATTTGTGGAACTAGTTCGAAATTATGCGTGCTTTGTGAGATTGCCCATTATCCTGCTTGAAGTAGCCATTGGAAAATGGGTATACTTGACTATAAAGAGATAGACATGGTCAGCAAAAATACTCAGACACACTGTGGCATTCAGATGATGCTCAGTTGGTATTAAGGAGCTTAATGTGTGCCAAGTAATAATTCCCCACACCATTACACTACCACCACCAGCAGCCTGTAGTATTGATACAAAGCAGAATAGAGCAATGGATTCATGCAGTTTACACCAAATTCTGACCATACCATCTGCTTGTAGCAGCAGAAATCGAGATTCATCAGACCAAGCGACTTTTTCCAATCTTCAATAGTCCAGATTTGGTGATTCCGTGCTCACTGTAGTGTTATTTTCCTGTTCTTAGCTGATACGAGTGGAAACCGGCGTGGTCTTCTACTGCTGTAGCCCATCCGATTCAAGGTTCGACACATTGTGCGTTCAGAAATTTCCTTCTGCGCACCACTGTTGTAAAGATTGGTTATTTGAGTATTTAATTTAGCAACGTAAGACTAGAAAGAAGGCAGATAGTCATCGCCAACTCTTTAATCAATTAATAGTGGGATTGACCGTAACTTATAACGCTAACACGGCTAAAAGGGCGAGTATATTTGGTGTGACGGGGAATCGAACTCGCGACCCTCGGATTACAAGTCGAGTGCCTTAGTTATGCCAGGCCATCGGAGACCCTTCGGAGAATAATTAGAATTCGTAACAGGTAAAAAAAAACTGTCCTTAAGGAAACATATAATTTTGAAAGTTTGTGTTTAAGAGAGACAAGGAGCACTCAAAATTCTTTCAGTACGTCCATGTTTTAGGAAATATTCACTCTGTTTAAAAACTATTAATTACTTTCCCTCAATCTAGAACGGTATATATTTAGCTTGAGAAACGTCTTAATCTTGTGTAATTTATGATTGTAAATTCTGAAGCACCCCAACAACTTATTATTCGATTCACCAAAACTTTTATAGAACCAATTCTAAACTGTATCGATATAAAACTGTCCGTATAGTGTGCTTCTCATTATCTTTAAAGTAGTTTAGATTAGAGGTTAGTAGTCTGCTATCTAATTACGAATTTTCCTTCTATAAATATTTATTTATATATACTGCTTAAAGTTAAATATGAAACGGTTTGTGATGCTGACTATAATTAGATTTGCGATTTTTCATTAACTTTATCCCCTTCAAAAACACGTTATTTTCTTCCACTGTGTATAATTGTAGTACTACTATCATCGATTTACCATTAGCTCCAGTTTTAGCAAAAACATATCCCTCTCTATTTTGCCTCCTAGTAGCACAGCGACATGTCTGTGGACTTACAACACTAAAAAACGGGTTTCCATACCCGTAGTGGGCAGAACACAGCTAGCCCTTTGTACTTAATTACAAACAACAATTCTCTTTCTTTTTTTCTAAAGCAGTGGCTAAAACTATGTATATTAAAAGTTTAAACTTATAATCTTAAAAAGTTATATTAAATACATGTTCAGTGGTAAAGAGCATGCTAGTATATATGTTTATACATGTAGTACTCAAATACTTTTCAGAATAGTGTTAAGTTCACTTATGAGAAGGTTAATAAGTCCAAGTCACTCTTCTTAGATACATAACTAAGAAAGTATGTGTGTGTGTGTGTTGTAACAGCAAAGTCACATTGGGCTGTGTGCCGAGTCCGCTGAGGGGAATCGCACCCCTTATTTTAGCGTTGTAAATCCGTAGGCTTACCGCTGTACCAGCGGGGAACAACTAAATAAACCGGCAAATATAGTTGTAATTAATACTTCAAGTTATCATACACTTGAATATATACACACATAAAAAGTTTATACTGGCATAGTTTAACATTAATCTTATAAATATTTTAGCAAAGCGGCAATATAAATCACCGGATACTTTTACGTTGTTCCAGTGAATTACCAAAAATCAAAATATGTCTCAAACTAAATGCATATAGTACTGTTTGTTCGTTTTTGAATTTCGCACAAAGCTACTCGAGGGCTATCTGTGATAGCCGTCCCTAATTTAGCAGTGCAAGACTAAAGGGAAAGCAGCTAGTCATCACCACCCGCTGCCAACTCTTTTACCAACGAATGGTGGGATTGACTGTAACATTATAACGCCCCCACGAGCACTTTTGGAATACTTTTTTCTTTGATTCGTATATTTGAAGTTCTTACATTTGTATGATTTATTAATAAAAAGAGAGGGTACACATAAAATAATGACCTTTAACAGGAAATAAATCATGGTTCCCGCCATCACATTCAATCTATGTCTAGACATCCATGAAGGTAGCATCCAAAATGTAAAGTAAAACTAATTGGCAATTAGTGACTATCTATATAAACTAGTTACCAATGAAAAACTTAAGTGAATGCATAGCCACTATCCTCGACAATGATAATTTATGGTGACTGATGTCTAAGGGTAGCTCTTAATGAGGAAATTCCTGTTCCGTTGTTGTTTTTGTGCAACTGTCAGTGTTTTACAATTATTTATCAAAGCTTTGCTTATCGGATTCCTTATACTTTGCTCGTCTGGAAACTGACTCGTGAAAGAAAGTATGCCAGAACGATCAAAATAACGTACAGTTAAGAAGCATACAGTAACAAATACTTCTTTCTGGGAAAACGAAGTATCCATTTATTTTTGTTTAAATTCTTTGTGTCCAAAAGATAATGTTTTTTTTTAATTTTTTGGGGGTTAAAATGGTTTATTTCAGTTGTATTTTGTTTGGAAGTTTTGACGCAACTGCGAGTTTTAAAAAGTTGATAGGAGTTCTTTTTCGCTGTGGGACTTGGTTTAATCTTTCTACAGAATACTGAAGTTTGAATCCCAATTTCTCTCGCCATATATCAAAATTCCATTAAAGATAGTAGCAAATTAATGGCCAAACCTCACGCCAAGAACTGTTTAGGAATCTGCAACTGTGGGATAAAAAGGAAAAACTGCAGGTGTTCATGTAGGCTACTAACCATGGTAACCGGTTTCCATAGCTTTAAGTTATTCTACTGTATTTTTACACTTATTTTCAACAAATTTATATGTGAAATTATTTTCTACTCGTATATTATTGAAATACTGATAATCAAAACATCAAATTAATCTCCTTAAGCTTAGAATATAAGGTCAAAGTGACTCCATTATCTCTCAAGATTTGACACAGTATATATGTACCATAATATTCTGTAAATAAGTGAACTTTTACTTGTTATGTATGTACCATCGAAGAAAATCTAATAGTGTAATAAATTTATAATGGTTTCAGAAGCATCTGGCATATCCACTATTGTACACAGCAGCACAAACAGATGATATTCTTTCTTTAACTGCCAGAAACTGTAAGGATGTCTTGACCCACTGTTGTTGTTGTTTTTTTATGTCCAAATTTGTTGATTAAACACTGTGTGTTGCAAAGTCCAGAAAACTACAAATTTTCTCTTTGGTTACTGGGTTATAGCTGAACCTACCAATAGAACTTGATCACCAGCCAATTTCTCACACAAGGTCAAGCATCAATCAAACAGTTATTAATTATCAAAGTCAGAAAAGCAAAGTTACTTAAAAACTGATGGTTCTCATGAAATTTCTCAATGGAATTTAAAATTTCACATAATTAAATACTGATCTAAAAAAACCTCAAACTTAGTTGGCTAACATGTACTATATTAGAGTTCACAAAATATTTATTTTTATTCTTAAACCAAAAATTATAGTTCCTGAGATGACCACCACTCCACTCCTACAAACATTTTACTTGTGCTCAGTAATATGTACAGTCTTTTATAGCCCTTGAAGTATGTCACAATTTTTATGATATATTATTACTCTTTATATGAAAAGTTGTAGGAAAATACAAAATTAGAAACTGTCAAAAAATAAAAGTTTAAAAATCATGTTTTTATTATTCAACCATATATTACAGCAACAGCTGGTAACATAGTTACTTTGAACACTGCCTATCAACTTATTGTTAACAAAATATATACATCATGCACCCTACTTTAATGTTGGATTGTATGCTTGGGGATTGTGAACACTTGAACACAGGAAGAGATCATAACTACTGTGATTGTTTGTTTGAAATTAAGCACAAAGCTACACTGTGAACACTTTAGCACTTTTTCACAGAGAGATTGTAGCTACTGTGATCACTTTACTACCCTCACTTGGAATCATAAAAATAAATTTTCCACCTACAGTATTACTTTTAAGAATTCTAATAGCATTTTTAAACTTGAAGAAAATAGACAAATCCAGCTATAAACACCAGGTATTTTTCAATATAAATTTTATGGTTCTCTTGGTCTGCTACTTTTTAAAAAATAAACTTAACTAAAACATGTAAAATTGGTTCTGCTTGTTTTATAAGTTTGGAATTATACTAAAACCACACTTAAGCTTAATGACAAAAATATATACTGGAAATAGAACGGGAATTTTTTTTACTTATAATTTCAAAATGCTTCATACTCACACATGGCTAAATTGATAAGAATATTCTAAAGTTTGCCATTAAAATAAAACCTGTTTGTTTCACCCATATTGTAGTATAAATAGAAATCTGTTCTAAACTTATTGATACTGAAAAAATGTTTAGTTAATGCCAGATGAGCATTTGTGAAACACTGTTACACTGGTGCCACTGAACCAAAATCTTCAGAGGATGTGTGGTAGCAAACGTAACTTTAACTAGCCTTAAATGTTGTCTGCCATTCATTTTAATTTTATTTCTAAAATTAGCTATTCTGTTAAATATTGGATTGCCAAGTGATGATATCCACAGAACGTTTTTGTTTTTTGGATAATGGTGACTTAATCACTATTGGGATACTATGACTCAAACTTGCAATTACTAATAAGAGCTTTCGAGTGAAAAGTAATGTATAACAAGATGTCAACAACATTATATATCTGTTCTTCCAGTGCTGACAAAGCCTTTTGCCAAGTACTAGAGCTCTTCAGGCTGGTTGTGATATGTGACAGCAGTTACTGAGATACTACTTGTGTTAACAAACTTATGACAATAGCTGCTATGGTATGAAATGGAGTAAAGTTGGTGAAGTATAATATTCCATCAATTACAAGCAAATTAATGTTTTACATGTCAACCTAATTACAAACCTGGTTTAAATAATGCACAAATCAGCTGCCAAAAACTTAATTAGAAATCTTAAATGGAATTTCTCATCTTTGCTTGAAACTTTTTTAGTTTATAGTAAAAGATAATTTTTAAGAGTACTTTAAACATTACATGCATGGTGTTTTTAAGTTAGTAAGAAATGGTGAACTGAATGACAGATAGCCCTTTGTATTTACTTAAACAACACTTTAATGGATTACTACAATTTTTTTAAGTTCTGGGTCCTTTTTCTAAAAACATGGTTTAACACACTTGATATATGGACTAAGAAAAACTATGAATTTTTATCTTGTGTGTTATGACAGAAATTTTACCATAGAGGTTACAACAATGAAGTCTGGATTATTCCTCCAAATCAAAAGTTTTATATAATAACTACAGTAATAAAATTTCTGCAGCAATATTTTTGGTTAAAAATATAGTTTTATCTTCAAATATATACATTTTTAAAGGCTTTTTATGGACTTATTTTAAGTAAGAATAAAATAACAGAAATAAAGGTTTTATTTGTTGAACAAGATGAAATAGTAACATTGCCACTAAGTATTTATCAAACCATATACAAATAAATACGTTCACAAAAAGGAGAAAAAAAAAAAAACAACTCATAAAAACACTGAGCGTATTATGTGCAACAGTAAAGGAAAGCTTATCTTGTTCCTTTACTGCCCAGAGTTAATAATGAGATGTGGAATTCTCTGAAACCAGCAAAAGTCAGTGAAAGTGGTGAATAGAATAACAGATTGGATTTTGTATTTACTTTTTATTACACTAAAAATTATTTTACAGACACAAAAATCATAATTTCACAATTAATCTCAAATCAATCTCCAGATAATATTTACTGTCTTTTGAACATATTTGGATGCATGACAGATATCATTAAAAGTTATACATACATTAATTTCTCTGAAAAATAAAAATATTTTTATGACTTTTCACAGAAATAAATATATTTGTAAGATATTGCATCACTTCATGTGGAGTTTAAACATTGGTTATTTTACATACAGTTTAGACATTAATGTTTATAAGCCTCTGGGTATCTAATAAGCAAGTTCCCATGAATACTTCTTATGATCCTTCCTGGCCAACTATAAAATAAACAGAATATGCTGATAATTAAAGGAAAAAAAAAGTGTAAACACAATACAATGTGAATAATGAAACATATAATAAAGTTAATGTAGGCATTTACAACCTGTATGTAAACATTAAGATTGTTGATAAGTGCAAAGCAACACAATGGACTACCTGCACTATGCCTAATGCAAGTATAAATCCTGAGTTTTAGCATTATATTACTGTTAAGCCAAAGGGAACACGACAATGAAAAAAAGCACTCATATTGAAAAACAAATTACTGTTATCATGTACCAAATAATTTAAAACTTTTAGTAGCTCACAATCATTTTAACCACCAAATAAAACATCGAAATAATATAACACTCTCTCAGTGACCCATGAAATAAAATTATAAAATATTGGTAAATTTTGTTATTTCATATTCTGAATATCACACCATAGTAATTATTAACAACAGCCTTTAACATCAATTGCCTTCAAAGTTGAAAATCAGCCTATTATGCTGGTGCCTTTAAAGCTATACATTCTCATATAGTCAATATTTATTTTTAGTACATTTTCTTAAAGGAATTGCAGACTACTGGATTACATGAATCTTCCACACATAATGGTGTATAATATTTTTTAAATATCTTAATATCTGGTAATACTGGTCTCCTGGAACGGGACTTATCTTAAAGCTAGAACATAAGTGAAGATTTAAAAGTTGGGATTGTTCTAGTATCATATTAACTACACTCCTATACAGTTCCGTGCATTTGATGTCAACCTTTTTTTACAACAAATTAGACTTTTATCAAGTAATCCAATAATAAAATATATTTATATCCTTAGC
The DNA here is from genome assembly GCA_011833715.1 of Carcinoscorpius rotundicauda. NCBI lineage: Eukaryota > Metazoa > Arthropoda > Merostomata > Xiphosura > Limulidae > Carcinoscorpius > Carcinoscorpius rotundicauda. The sequence continues at coordinate 36,571,689 of CM022395.1, read as the reverse complement.
TCATGTTTTTTTCATATAAAACTATAATCGACAAATGTCTGATTCATGACTGAAGATTAATTTGTATATAATGTAATATTTATCCTCCCTTAAACAGCTTTAAGTGTAATTATAAGAAAAAAGATCACATTTATTGAATTTTCTTCTCTGAATGGATTTAAAAATAACTTGATATGTTTTCATTTGTTGCAAAATTCATTAATACTTCCAAGTATGCATATATATAGATCATCTGCTTATTGGATTTCTTGGACTAGTTGTTCAGACAATAACAAATATTACTGAAACTAGAGAGCTACTGCTAATGGTAACTGGTCAAGGAAAAAAAAAAAAAAAGAGAGATTAAAGAAGCTTATAAAATAGAATGAAAATGCTAGACTGCACCATAACTGTCCAGTTCCTTAACAAAAATTTAACCATCTTTATTTGTACCTAACAACAGAAATACATAACAAATATTACAAAGTAGTCACCAAACACATGATGTAATCAAACAGATTCCCTTCTACCACTTCTTTTCTCATGGTACAATAAAACTATGAAGAAACAACATAAAGTGTTTGACTTCTGCTGTATTGCTCAACAGTGAAAGCAGCAAAATGGCTCTTTCCGAGTATAAACTTGTGTCCTTTAATTCATTTAAACGAGTGCTTGACATTCAGGATACAGAGTACATATGAACAGTGCTGAATTCTCACCCTGATGAACCAAGAACCTTTCAATTTAGTGATGTAAAAATGTATTGCCTTCATATTACTCAAATACCATTTAAATATTATGATCAAGATTTCAGTCATTTCAATCTAAATGAACAACCTAGAGAAGAACTCGGCTGCTAGATTTGCCATTATAATGCCTTAAAGCATCTTGTGGAATCTATACTGAACTGAGTCCAATTTATTACCAAGATGAAACGTAGTCCAATAAAATATTAGATGGTCCTAATAAAGTCAGTGTAGTACGAGCTCTAATTTGAGTGCAAAGCTAATCAGTTTTCATAATTATTGTATACAACCTACATAAATACATTCCAACAGTACAATAAGTAACAGAGTTAGGTACTTCCCTCTATTCCTTAAAAGAATTACAGATATTCACAAAATTGAAACAATAAAGTTAAATGGTTTACAACTTTCCAGAGTAGCACAGACATAGTTGTCATTCTTACCTTCATTAAAAACTATATTTGCCTATTCCATGGAATTAATACTGAAAAACAAACTAAAACTTACACATGAAAGAGTAGACTTCAATGAATGTCATTGCCTTGTATTGTGATGCTTGAGGACCTTATCACATAAATTTGTTGCACTGTTTCTGGTTATTCAACAGAAAAAGAAACACCAGGTGTCCCTGATGCTAGTAGGTTATACTAAATAATTCAAAATTTTTACTTATGCAAGTGATTCAAATCACTGTTATTAGTATTTTCTTTTGTTTCCTGTCATGTGTATTTTCAGGAGATAACCGTTTATCTCTTAAAGCTCAAAAATATTTTTTTACTCTACCACAAATTTTGTAGAGTATTTGAAAAAGTTTCAGTCAGTACTTAATTAAAAAAAAACAACAAATACCTTTATAAGCATATTCTAGAGCACTAGAAATTGTCCTCATATCAGCCTCCATGCTTTTGGCCCAGTTCTCCACATCACCTAGCTCCTACAGTAAATAAGACACAGCATATTTATAACAACACTTTTGCTACTTTCCCCTTCTTCATTCTTTGTTTCTGTCTGGTAATAACAATTATAAATAAAATATTAGTTTACCACAAATTTTTTTGAAGCAATGATAAACTTAAATTTGATTTATACAACTTCAATCACCTACTCTACCTCCAACCATCCCTCACAGGCAAGCTTTAAAGCACATAATGCTAAAATAATGGAATTCAAACCCTAAAGAATGCATAATAAAACAATCCTAATAAACCCTTATCCTACCACAAGCACAAAATTCTCAGCTAACATATTGTTTATTATTTGTTGGTCATGCTGCCCCTAAAGGTTACCTTAGCTAAGTAAATGGCAAACCAAATGATCTGTTTTTATTTTTGGGTCAATGGTTAACACAACATTATGTGCATGTAAAGTGGGCCTGCGAATGCCAAGAAATACTGTGACATTGATAAAACATACAGGTTGTTCTGAATCAAATGAAGTTTCTGTGAAGTTTAAAATTATACAATAGGCAAAACAAAGAAAAACGACAAAAAATATGAAAAATTTGAAAAACTTGTTTCTACAATACTTTTCACAATATTAACAGTCTCTTGTCATTACCTATACATTTTATTTAGTTCTATTAGAACTACTGCAGCCACAAAATGTGTCCAATTCTCTAGTTTTATACTACAAATATCAGTGTTTAAACTTTTTTCCAAAGAAAAATGTTACACTATTATCCAAGTTTAGCTACAATTTCTTAAATGAATCATTACAATAATGATTTAATTATTACAAATATCAATTCAATATCCTCATAAAAATAATACTCCTAAAAATCACAAACAGAGATTTACAATGATGTTACCTTTAATGACTGATTAAAATTATCTACAAGCTGAAGCCACTGTGTTGTCTGTTTAGCAAACTGGGTAGCATTCATGTGAAGTTGTTTTGCTTCAGCATCCAATCGTTTCTGGTTTAAATAGGCTTGAGCAACTCTTTTAGTAAAAATAACAATATACTATTAACAGCAAAAAATAAACAGTCCAAACCCAGTTAGTGTTTAAATACTAAGGATTTTTTGTCTCAAAACTGTTCTACATGAAAATATTAATCCATACATTTTTTTATTATTGTTAAACAACTTTCCAAGTACTTATAATCTTCATATACATGTTTATCTAAGCCTTTTCCATATTTATTTTATACTTACTGTGTTTATTGATGTGAATATTTTACCCCCTCTTCAATCACAAATTAGCATAAGAGAAGAAAGCTTTAAAAAGCAAGCAATCACACTAGTAATTTATACCAACTTTAAACTATAAACACCATTAACCTTCTATGTGATGCACTAAAAAAACAAAAACAACTGTTTCATGTATCATATATTAATTTAAAATTCCCATCAATAACAATTACTAACCCATAAATATACAAAAATTTAAAACATTCTGTTCATATATAACTAAATATTTTTTACACTTTTTTTGTTATTAAGAAATAACTGAACATTTTTGTCTGTACTATAACAGTTTATCCATTTTCAGCACACACACGTGATTCTCTGAACTATATTATTATGGTTTGAGTTTTGAATACCCTATTCGATATCCAAGGTTTTATTTATTGCGATGTTTGCTTATCTGGGCTTCTTACGATTGTGATGATAAAAAAACAAAACACCTTTTCACATGACTATTAAAATCAATGTAAACTTTAAATGGATTACAACTGATACAGCATATACAACTCTTATTATGCTGCTCTTTGACAAAACAGCAAAATTGTTTTTAAATGGATGACACTATAGTAACATTAATTCAGTACATGTACATCTGACCGTAGGTGAAAAACAAACCACAAATATTTACTTGCAATAAAAATAAAATAATATATACTTACCAAAACTTTTTTCCCAACAAAAGTACATAGTAATCTTACAAATTTATTTATAGGAAGTTTAACTGTTTATACCAAGCTTAACAGCACTTACATTTAAATTCTTCAAATGATTGCAAATACTTATATGAAACTGATAGCTTTACTTATTTTTTAATGTTTTACGTGCAAAAACATGTTCTAAAATTCTCTTGCCTGGATGGCTAATATATGAATTACTGTGGTTAAACTGAGAAACAGCAATATGAATATACGTTACTTACCCAACATTAAGGTGATCCACCAAAGCTGATGTCAAATTATTTGCTGCAATTATTGCTTCTTTTCTTTTTTTTTCTACAGAAAAATATTTAACATTTGAAACACACTAATATTCACTGTTTAAAAGTTTTCATTACAGAAAACTTGAAATATGACACATTTTATTTACCTGTATCAGTTTCCAATAAGAAACAAAGACATTTGTACTTGGCACAAGATTTAGTCACCTTAGAATAAACACCACCAGACCAAACATTATGTACAGTATGGCTAATCAAGTGTAACAATATCTACAGACTAACAGAAGGGTCTGTTTTTAAAACGAGTCCTCAAAGTTTATTGAATAGTCCTATCACTAATAATTATCATTGTGAATATAAGAACATTTAAAACCCTTGCATTACTGGTAGATTTATCAGTCACCACCACTTTTAATTGACATCTATCCTTTAGTCTCCCACCAAAGTCTTATAGGTAGTTTATCTAAAGACCATCAAAATAATACCCCCTTAAAATGTACTTCATCTTGCATCAGTCCCTATACATAAAAATTGGCTAAATCCTTTGTTCTTATTCTAAATTCACTTACTTTCAAAAGCTTATAATTTGATTCCTTTTTCTTTCCACAAAAACTTCTAAAGTTACTAATGCTGATCATACATATTTTCTAGTTTTAACACTGACACTTTAATAACTAACATTTCACTCAAGGAAACAGTACCAATAATCTTAACTCCCCCCAATATAAAAGCTTTATGCAATGAAGGTTTAAAGAATTACAAAATCTTGCTTTTTTGAATAATCAATCTCTTTGCTATCAACAGTCAGCTACATGACCAAACACATTAAATGGTAATGGGGTCACCTTTATGGCTAACTCTCCCAAACATATTCCTTTGTCAACATTAAGAGTTCTTGGTTATACACTTGTCTGCTGAATAAAGACTGGATTTACATAACAGATATGGTGATAATACCTTTTTAATCTTCCTAAGCTCAAATAACATTAAACAGATCTTAATTTATTTGAATCTGAAACACCCTAACATTAAATTTACTTCTGAAATTGAAAAAAAAAAAAAGTTGCTTTTCCTTGGTATCCAAATCAGCAGGTTAGATAACCATTTTACAACATCTTTATTTTAAGAAGACACACACATGCATACATAGTCTTTTTGACAGTTTTATTCCAGACTCCTTTAAATGTAACCTCATACACAGTCTTCTCAATAGAGTATATAACATCTCATTACCTCCTCCTCCTTACTGAAATAACCAACTTACCAAATATTCTAATTATGAATGGCTATCCCTTGCATATTATTCAACCCCTAATATGAAAGTTCCTTTCTAACAAAATTCAACCCCAAAAGAAACCATATACTATATACAAATACCCATTGAGACTCATCATCCTTTTTAAGAATAATTATAAGTTTATCCTGAAATTAAACTACAAATGATATTTTCATTTGTTTTCAATATTCAAAATATATTCAGGTCTAAATATCTATTAACTACCTCTACACATTTCAATTTTATGTAAAGATACATGTGGTGGCTTTGATGCCACTTACACTGGCAAAACTGTATGCCAACTGAACCTGCAAACATATGGGAGTATAAAGTGGTAAACAATTATAAAGTCCTTCAGGCTCTGCCAGGTGTAAAGATAGTGAAAATCAACCATTCTGACTTGAATAAAAATTTCTAAGTCATCTCATCTGGATCATTCAATATTGAACTTGTAATTAAAGCTTATCTATTACAAACTCCAAACATCACTACAATTAAGTCCATTTTGAATAACTTGTATAATATTGTTATAGTTGTTGTACCTTACTTTTCTTTCTTGGTTATTTCTAAACTGACTTTACCCTTTTAGTCTGTATTTAAATTGCTTCTGTCAAAATGGTGGAACATTAGAGTTTTTTGGTGTTTTTTTTAAACCTAATATCTTACCTTGTTAAATATAACTTACTGAAGATGGAATATGTATATTCTGAAACATTCAAGATTTAATGTTTGCTACTATGGATGCATGTATGTGTCAAATGTTTGTGTGGTGGTTCCATTGTACATAATTTACATTTTAAAATGTGTTTTTTGTTTGGGGGTGTTCTTTACACATCTACTTGTTTTATCTGTACTTTTTATCAATGCAGTTTATTCACAGTACATTTTAATTCACTCAAGTCTGAATATTTTACATGTTGGTAACAGATAACTATGAAACATTAGTAATCACATAAGTCATCCATTTCTATTTACATTAAACTAGTGAAAAATTATATTATACACATGTATCATGAGCATAAAAAATGTATTTTTCATTTATTCTTCTCTACTTCTTGCTCTCTTCTATTTAATAATTATTCATACAGAAGTATGAGTCAGACATGATGTATCAACATACATAGTGTAGATACATTGCCATATTTCTACACTAAGATAATCTAATTTCTTGGAACATTAAGTTCAAAATTCTGGAAATGTGAGACATGTTAAACAGTTACAACCCACGTGACTTTTTATGGTAAAGAAGTAACATGTTTGCTTGTGGAGTGCACTGCAAAAATCAAGTTTTGATATTTCTTTACCTAAAACACATGTATGTTTTTATCATAACAAATCAAAGTTGATAAAAATGTACATGGAAAAACAAGTCTTAATGTCACCTGTGACACACTTTTTATGCAGATTTTAGGAAGTAAGCTGAGGCTAATTATATAAATGTACAAATTTTATTATCAAAGTCAAAGAATTTTTTTTAATTACAAAGAAGGTTTATGGATGTGAAGTAAGAAAAAATAAGAGTAATGAAATAATACTGGGTTTATGTAACTTAAAACAAGTTGAAATGACTTCATTTATTGAACAGATTAACCAAAAGAGAGAATTCATGTACTAAAAACTATTAGGAATATTAGACTGGATATTCTAAGTTTTGACAGGAGTCAAGTAAATTTAAGAATTTATTCACTGTCACTTGGAAGTATTTTTTAGTCTAATATTTAATACAATATCTCTTGAGGTGTTGAGAAACTGTTTTCTCACACAGAACATTGATAAAGAAGGCACTATTTTAGACTTTTATTTTAGCATTGAGAAGAATGTGGTTAGATATTCAGCTGTACTTGAAAACTAGTAATAATATTAACTTTTGTTGTTTTTTTCAAAAACTTAAATCAGTTCTACCAGAAAACAATTTGTTTTACTCCTTAAAAACCTTACAAAACTTTAAGGCATTTTGACAGAAAATAAAGACTGATTGAATAATCTAGTTTTAAAAAATTCTTTGGTTTTATTTGTTTGATCAAGCTAGCTGTAAAGAAATACATAGCTTTCAAGTGTTTACATTCTAATAAAAAAAACATTAATCAAAATAGCTGAATTAAGCTTCTAACTTAAGAAACATACTTAGTTTATAAAAAACATGAAATTCACTTATGAAGTAGATGATGTTGAGATTTACAGAAATAAACAAAGAGACAAAAAGGCTATCATTAGGGGCCAGAAGTATTAAAAAAAACTTTCTTGACTTAAAAGTCTACCATAACAATAATTAATAGTAAAGATTTTATATCTATAGGATGTTCAATAAGAGAATGAATATAATAATAATAGGCCTTTGAAAAATTTTAAAAAGAAACTATTACCAATGAAGGAAAATGCGACTAAGGCACTAAGAAAAAAAAAAGAGAAAAAAGTTTTGTACTTGTTACATGCGAGATGAAAAAAAATATCCCAAACAAAGAAATTTCTGAAGAATATTTTCTTAAATCCTATTAATAACAAACAAGTAACAGTAATAAGCTCTTCGTCCACATGAGATTTACTCCAAACCTTAGAAAAAACTCAGTAAAGAGTTATTTTTTAGAAAAGTCTTGAAACCTAAGAAATTCTTAATGATTAGAACCAATCTTTATAAAAGAAAAAGTCTATAGAGAATTTAGTAATCTCCAACCCAGTTAATTTAACTGCTGTTAATGAATTAAAAATAATTTAGATCATTTGGATTGCTGGTAATTAATTATTTATTCTATGATTTTAATTATGCTTTTAGAAAAAAAATGTTCTTACACAACCAATATATATTATGTGAATATACATATGTAGATACATGCATGGCTTGTTTTTTTGTTTTTTTAAGATGATGGTATCCTAGGTAACATCGAATATTGTCGAGTTTCAGAAATAATTTAATGAGGTACCAATGTAAATGGAAACAGTAAAGAACATTTTGCATGCTGTGATTTCGATATTAGAAATGCTTATGTTTATTTTCTGCAGAGAAACTTATGAAGACAGTTTCTGTTAAAGTAATATGCCTAGAACCAGTGATAACTTTCAATTTCAGTTAAATTACTCATGTGCTATTCTGAAAAAGTGTAACTAAAGTAAGCTGCCATTTAGTGAAAGTAAAATCCAGCATTTTATAGGAAATGCACCCTCAGAATTATACAAACATGTTATACTATCCTTTCACACAAGAAAGCATTAAAAATGGCTTTCAAAATGATTTCAAAACAGCACTTTCAGAACAGAGAAACAATCTAAAAACACTGTATTTAAAGTTATCCTGATGACTGAGTATTCCAGGGTTAAAAAACAAAATTGGTGTAGAAAGTGCAAAAAAACCAAACTACCTGTGAAAATAAACTATAATTAGCTGAAGTAGTTAAGAGACTTTCCTAGTGTCTAATAATAGCCCCAGGTATGTTTTCAGAGAAAACAACAATAGAAAGGCTAAATGGTTTAGCTGAATACAAGTCCATACTGAAGATCAAAATATAACATTTTTTTTTCAGAGAACAATTCAAAATGAGCATTCAAGAATTCATTATGTCAAAAAGCAAAACTAAAAACATTTACCATATGTGATACTTTCCATTTAAGTGTCAAACCACTTTATTACAACTCCCCACTTAATAAATGGTTGAATATTAGTTAAATGGCATGTCAAATTCCACAATATGAAAAGGTCTTAGTTGAAAATAGCCCATATACTGAAATATATTAACTAAACAAGTTCCTGAAAGTTGATAAAGAAATTAAAGTGGTAAATGTAATTTTCTAGTACATTCAACTAATACTCAACAGTATTGAGGTCCAGTTATTGTTCAGGAAAAGAATGATCAGCAATGTTACTTTTCAGTCTAAATAATCAATTTTTCACTAGTTGTTGGTTGTTTAGCATTTATTAGAGCAAAGCAACTGGGCTATCTGTGCCAAATACCTGGTGAAAAGGTAAAAAAGTAAAAAGGAATCATGATGAAACGAAACATAGTCCAGTTTTCAAATCAAAATCACATCAATTCAAATAGAGTTAAAAGACCAATAGCCCTTAAAAATTTAAAAATACAACTGAGGTGGACTATATCACCAATGTCAAGGGTGAAACTGTGGTAAAAGTAGCACTGTCACTCTCGATTGTAATGATGGCATGACAGTAAAATGTGGGTTATTGTGACCTGAGTGTTAGACAACACACTGATGGCATCAGTACCAGATAAAAGAAAGCGATGAGTTAAAAAACTGTGACCAGTGCATAGCCTAGCCAGAACCAGCTTCCTCTTTCCAATCCTTTACGAAACAAGACGGCCAAAGAGCAAGAGAAGGTTTGATCTTGAAAAGTTTGGTATCATGTTGTCCACTCCAAGTGGACTGTCAACTTGCATTGAATACTGGACCATGGTCCATGTATGGGACAGGCACTTTGGTGATAATACTAAAGCAGACAGACTTGGTTGCGATATCAGCGAGCTTATTCCTAGTATCTAGAAAAATTGGAGATTAGTAGATGATAGACAAAAACAGGCCAAATGGTTCTGAATATGGAGGAGAAAAAGCTGAGAACTAACATGAAGCAATTCCAGGACCAATAGAGAGCTAAGCGAGTCAGTATAAACAGTACAGTTCTTGTACTGCATAGCTTCTATGTGATCCAGGGCAAGAGAAATGACAGACAATTCAGCACTAAACATGGAAACTGTAGAGAGGATACTGTGGGCAAAACTGAATCACAAGAAACCACAGAAGAGCCTACAGAGTCACCTGATTTCAAGCCATCTGTATAAATGGAAATGGAAGGATGGTTTAAAATATGTTTAGCAAATAGAAGGTGATACTTCCAATTAGAAGTATCTGCTTTTCTCAGAAGACTCAAAGGAAGGCCACATTTGGAAATGATAATTAGCCATGATGGGATGGACTGATCAGTGAATACAGCTGTGTTATCCAAGGACAGACCCAGTTCATCCAATAATTTCTGGATACAAAGGCCATAAGGATAGCCAAATGAGGAAGGAAAGCACAAACCCAGGTGGGATGCTGTGGTAAAGGTTGAAGTTTTTAAGAATCCAGTAAAGACAAACAACAAAGGTATAGAGAAGGTTCATGAAACTCAGTGTACAAACTCTGGATTGGAAAAGTGTGGAAGGCTTCTGTGCAAAGCTGAAGACCCTGATGATGAATAGGGTCCAACATCTTCTAGGCTGAGATCCTGATACAGCCAGAAGCCAGAGACTCATATTCCAGTTTTAATCAAATAAGGACACAATAGATTTTTAAGATAGAATATTGATCTACTCCCCAAGAGGTGGAAGAGAGGGCATGGGGGATGTTCAGTGCCCTTGTACACTTTATACATAGCTGCTTGATGTGAAAAACACACATCAGCTTATAATAAAAATAAGCCATACAAACTTTGCCTTGGGAAACACAGGAAGCAACTTCTCTGAGACAGATCTCATGATCTGGGTGAATATCCCATTCATGGCAGAAGTGCAAGCAAATGGTTTTGGAGCAAAAAAAAAAAAACTGTTTGCCGTAGTTCACTTCAGAAAGCAATGAGGGCAGTCTGTAGCTGCCATTCAATAAACCTCATGCTCAATAACAAAAAATGTGGAAGTCATTAAAGTAGAGATTGTTTGCAACTGTAGAGAGAGTTGTGCACTGATGGCATTAATCTTTATAATGAAAAATGTAACATTCAAGACACAACCCTGAGGTACTCCAAGTTCTACCTGTGTCTTGGTAGCTGAGAAGTTGGAAGACAAAGCAGAAGTGTTAGATATACAACAAAAGCTTATGCTGAGAATATTGGCAATGCTCTAAGCATCAACAACTTCCTGGCCATTAGAAAGCAAGATTGAAAAGGAGGAAAAAGTATACCACCCATTAATCTTTCAAATCTTGTCCCATATAACTTTGGAATTGGTGGTAGAAGAGATATTAAGGGGTGTATTTAATCCAAGATTACTTCTGGATTTGACATCTGACTTGCTAAGCACATGTTGACCACTAAAATGCAATGCGATTTGAAAGTGTGAAATACCTATGAAAGGTATCCCAGGCCTGTTTTTGGGCCTCCTCACCATGTGGCAGGCAAGATTCCACCAAGGATGAGAAAACTGCGAGAAACACGTCAAGGTTTTAAGAATACACTGAGTGGCTGCCTGGATAATACAGTCAGTTGACTATCGATTGTTTACAAATAGTGGCAGGATCAATTTTTCAGAGAGAAGTGAAAGAGGGCCAGTTGGCCTGGTCCAATTTCCATTGAAGCATGCGGGTTGAGTGGCATCAACCATGGCCAGTCTTTCTCAAAATGATAGAAAAATCATCATTGTCCCATGGGTTATTGTTAACCCTCTAAGAAAAGTGAAGGGAAGCAGATAGAAAAATCAAGAGCAGTAAAAGACTGACTAGGTGCATGAAAATAAGTATAATAACCAATATTGAGGAGAGATAGGTTGTGATCCAAGAGCATATGCCCTATAGAAAGATCCCTCCCATCAACATCATCACCACCCTAGAGGGGACTATGTCATTAAAATCCCCAAGGATTTAAAAGGGAGATGGTAACTGCTTCTTGATAGCATCAAGGTTTGACTGATTATTGGTCTCTTAAAAAGTCACCTAGAGAAAACAAATAGTGATGGTACAACCCAAGAAAAGCATGTATGGCTACAAACTCCAAGGGTGTATCAAGTGGCAAAGACAGGGTAGCACATGCTGATCAACCAACAGTGCTACCCCACCATGAACTCATCCATCAGACAACCTCTTAAATGTTTCCTGTAAAGAGAGAGACATGGGATGGTAAGAATCAAATCTTTAATGGCATCTATATTTGAACAAAAACCATGATAGTTCCACTGGATCAGAGTGGCCATTTTTATTTACATTGAGGAGGATGTGGCAGAGAGCCCTTCTGGTTTTGGCCATGTTTTTTTTTTCATTATTAGACAAAGGTCTATTGACCTCCATGGATCCTGCCCTGGGTTGACTAGGCAGATCTCTGTCTGTGAACAAAGGTTCCAACAACTGAAGACATGATTGAATAGTCATTTTACTTCTTGGAGTTGCAGAAGAAAATGGAACTGAGGAAACACCTGCACCCGAAATGAAAGGAAGTGGAACCAGGCAGTCACTAGAAGCAGTGGCAAGGACAGAAGTGTAAGTAGATGTAGATTCATCAACTCTTTTTAATAATGGAAGGCACAAGATTCTACAGATGTTTTGCAAACAACTCTGCTGGAAGCATGAAGAGATATGTCTGCACTCCCACTGTAGCAGCTGAATGGAGTGCAGCAGCATATGTCAGAGAATATCTTATGTATCCATAAGAAAAATGCTATGATTCAGTGTCCACTGACCACACCAACGTGAAACCCTAAGAGGGGATGCACTACAATGCCAAGATTAAAATGCAGAATTATAAGATGGGCACAGACTTTGAAATTAGTGATAAGTTACCAGAACGGTTGTGGCATTTTTTGATAAATGTCAAGTATGACAGCAGTAATTTTTTTCATAAAAAGATTTAAAATAAAACAAATACTGAAATTTTCTCCTGTAGTTTTACACACGACATATAAATTGACCATTTAACATTTATTTCTCACAATCATGATAATCTACTCACATGATTTCACCATATAGATGTACACTGTGTACTGTGGAAAGGCCAAGACAAAAAAAAGCAGGTAAATACTATTGCAAATCCAGCTTCCATTTGTACGTTCTAAGGGAGGGGTATTTTAATGTTTTGCATGGACTGCTTAAAATACTGACACTTCCCTGTTCATTAATTTTCACATTGTATTAGTTTGATTAATAAAACCTTCATTTGAATTTAAATTTGATTGGAAGCCAGAACTAACACACACTGTCAAACCACGTGCAGTTTTGTTTTTGGTTATTGTAAGTTTTGGTATAAAAAGTAAAAATGAGAACAGAAAAGACAGGTTAAGTTTTAAATTAATTGACAAAATATCAATAGTTTGACACTGTTGTCTAGTCTTTTACTGAATTTTTCTTGCATTAAAAAATTACTTGTTTTTTTTCCTATTCATTTTTGTTCTCAGCTTTCTGTAAAAACAACATCATATGGTGGAAAATAAACTTTAAACTTCAGTTTTAACCAGAAAAACTTCTTATAAATTTTACTATTTCACCCAAAAATATTTAACTGGAATAAAACCCAGTATGACTTTTCACTTTGCGAGTACGCTTGTTTTGTACTTTGCTCATGCATTAATTTCATCTTTGAGTAAAAGAACCTTTCAAAGAAGAATGATGAAATTTGCCTTGACTAATGCACTTAAGGCAACATGTTGCTGCTGCACACTTAATGTCCTAATTCTGAGGACTGGGATAAATGAAGACAATAGCTAAGTACATTATTTGTGATACTATTCACTCCTCTAAGAAAAAAAATGTAGGGACCAAACCACTGCCAAAAAATCCTAAGATTTTGAAGAAATAATGAAACATTACAAACAAGGTTAAGTTCCCCACATGGTTACCTCCATACCTTCCACTAGTAAATAAGAATATGAACTATGACTTATTAAGAAAACATCTCAAAAGTATAAATCATTCTTTGTTCACAGTTCATGTTTCAAGCATTATTTTAGCTTTGCCCTCCTACAATATCTGAAATGAGTAGGTGTCATATTCCTATGAGCTGCAGCATAACTTTTTCAAATGTTTTTATGAAATGCATTTGGAGATAATCAAATCCTAACCAGTGTTGCATAAACCAATCAAATGGAAATCATTTTGGATTTGTTGCACTTGATAAACATGTTCATTTGTCTTTACTTTTCATCTTCAATCAACCAACAGTTGTTAGCAGTCATAGTTTTCATAACAAGAGCCATATTATCTTACAATTGCTACTTTCAGACCAATAAAAGCTGTTTCTTAACACCTCATAAAAAAAACAGTCAATAGCAATAATGCACCCAATACCACTTTTAAAATCAGAAATTTATGCTTTTACTCATCCTAATGGCTAACCAGAAAATGACATATTTTCATTTAAATTACTAAAGCAAACATCTGACATATCACATAATCGGCAAGGCCATTATCTACCACAAGCTCTGAGAACACTATGGATTTTTTTTAAAAATGATTTACTATGCCCTGTTTTAAAAATAATGTAAAATAAGTACTATATATATTTAATTTTAATTTAAAAATAAAGCTCTTCAATATGTTTTAGACAGATCCAGGATGATGTCTCGCCTCCATAATCACCAGCTTTCACTCTAAAACAAACTAACTTTTGATGTTGTGCTCCTATTCATAAATACAAAGTTTTGCAATAATTTGGCATTACTTTCATAAAGCATAAGATGCATACATTGTGAAAAAGTATAAACCTTGAATAGTAATCAAATGAAGTTGACCACCAAAATTTATAAATACTCTAAATGTTTTTGAGAGATGTTTCAACTGTAAGCAATTCCTCTAAGTTTTTCTTTACATGCATTGAATCATTTTTTTTTGTTTTGTGTTCAGACAAATTTTTTTGTATAAATATGTCTTTTATATATTCCAATCATTTTTGTAAAATTTTAGTCTCTTGTATTTGACTGAAAAATGCATTCAACAATTGTGTCATTGATATAGAACTATTTATTTCTAATGAGACACAAAAGTATAAATCATTCTTTGTTCACAGTCCACATCTGAAGCATCTTCTAATGAGACACCAATTTTATGCAAAAACATGCTTAATTTTTTGCCACAATGTGTAATTGCTCATTTTGAAACATAAGGCTATAATTACCAAATCACCTACTTAATTAAATTCTCCCTTGGAAACAAACACTCTTTCAAAGTAATTTTCCTGACATAATTAAGTTTTCACGTTAAAACAAACAAATCTAAAACTGCAAACAAACAAGTTTTCTGGATGTTTTGAAAAAAGTAATAAAAATAAACAAAAAGTAGACTACATAAAAAATATTTGGGTGAGACACTCTCCTTTTTTTCCAAAACCTGGTGAGACATTATCCATATTTTGTTCTGAACTACAGCAGGACATTGAGACTTTTCTGTCCATAAGTGTGTGTTTTTGTAAGTGCAACACAGCATTTCTGGAAGTCTGTTCAATTTACACATTTTTTTTTAAAGAAATAAACATGGGTAAACCTAAAGATCACATTAAAGAATCTTGGGAAAGATGTGCTCCATGTGTATTCTTAATTCATTTGAGAAATAAAATTATAATTATATATTTCTACACTGATGAGATAGGAAATTACATTATCAGTAGGTGGATTATTTAAATAACTTGTACAGCCTTTTCTCTTGAGGCAGATAAGAGATATTGTTTATTTATTATCATTTTGCCACACTAAAAGCAAATATATACAATACAATTACTTTTATCCATCTTTCAAATCTAAAGTTTAATTTTAAAATCCTGCAATTTTAGGTACAAGAAGAGATGACTGATATTTAAAAAATGCCTGTACACTAGCTTTCAATTAAAAGAACTATGGAATATATAAAAAAATACTTTACTTTCTGATCATCAAACTTGTAATTATACCTATAATGATAATCAATAAGAAGGAAAAACAAACTAAAATAATGTTGATTTGTACATTATAGTTTTAAATTAAAAGTGAGACTAGTTCTACAACAAGTGAAATTACACATGCAAAATTCATAAGTATAGGTCTAAAATGTTAAAGTGAAATTAATCGAATATAACTTTTCATTCAAACTAAAGACGTAATGCTAAACTTACCTTGCTCTTCTCTGCGAACTTGTTGACGTTGCTGATGGTCTTTCACTAAACTGGAGAGCATCGTAATTAACTGTATCAATGTCACTTACTAAGTAGATCAAATTTCAGTCAAATACTAACTAACGTGAACGTAATATTCTTGGCAAAGCCCAATCTTAATTACAGTTGTAACTTTAAATAATATGACAAACGTTCCTCGGATTTAATCACCAACTTTTTTATAAAATAAGATAGGTATAATAGAAAACAAATTAGGCTTAACTTTCATTGTCGTTTTAACTTGGAAGTGAAAATCTTTACACAGTTTACGCTCTATGCTTATCACATTTACAGAATCATTATAATTTAAGAACCTAGCTTAATCCAAATCTGTCTGCTAAATGGCTCTTATTCTATTCTCATAACATAACGACTGAACTTTAAAATATAAGTTTCAGTTGTTGATGTTTTAACTATAAAAATTTACTTTTCTGCCAAATCTATATACTTGATGGAGCACTGAGGGCGCTTGCATCAGTATCTAGGTCTATGTGGTAGCGAGAGTAGCACGTGATGAGTTTTCTGGACTGGATAAATATTTCATTGCATTGATACTCGTGTGTTCTACGGGTACAGACAGTGTTGGTGTGTTAACAGACATGGGAAAGATAGTGGCCTGTACTTTGATCGTATACTTTTTAATATTGGTACATTTAACAGTGCATGGGTTTAACTTGGAAATACGATTGCCTTTGATAAAACAAGGTGCCAAGGGCTCATATTTTGGGTTTTCAGTAGCTGAACACCTTGGTCCTGGTGGTGATAAAGACACCGATTTTTATCCCATGTAAGTGAATTTATCTTACTTTAAAATATTTCGTTACAATATTTTTCCCACTATTAGTAAAGATAATCAGATGGCATCATATAAAAAGGAAACAAGTTTTCTTGCATGTTTATACTCATTAGTGTAACTCAACACATCAGAGGCAAAGAACTGATATGGAAAATATCGTTACGACCACTTATTCTAAACACATTTTTGCGGGTTAGTGGGGGTGGTTATGTAAAAATGTCTTGTACACTATACACACACGCATTGGCATTTTAAGTAAATTTCGATCGAACCAAACCAAAAATAATATTTGTATAAGTCTGTTGACAATATTAAATTAACTCGCACCGTTTTTGGTGTATGTACGTATGTATTATTTAGTAAATTAAAAGCAAAGCTTTGTAGTCTCCAAAGGAATTTAACGTGAAAACATCTCGAGTATAATTGTATAATAATCACATGGGACATACTAACGTGAAAGAGAATCTAATACTACACAGTAAGAAGATTAAAGTAATGTAGATAGGACCGTCTGAATTTTGTAATGTTTCTGTTAGTGGTATATGCGCATTCGACTACTAGTGAAATTGGATATAAGACATTAATGCGATGGTAAAACTGAAAACCGTGTACCGAATCCATCATTTTAAAACTGAGATGCAGAGAATCAAAAACAAACGGTCCCTCGTTGGAACAATGGTAAGTCTACGGATTTACAACGCTAAAATCAGGGGTTCGATTTCCCTCGATGGACACAGCAGATAGCCCGATCTGGTTTTGCTATAAGAGGAAAAAGAAAGCACAACGAGGACTTTCTTAGAAGTATAAAAAATTTTGGAAGTTTTCTTTGGGTTTAATTGCAAAATTTGGCTTGTAACTGTTAAGTGTATCACAAATAGAAACAACTTTTTTTCCAAATTGTTACTTGTGAACAATAAGAAAAAAGCAATGATAAACAAAAATTTACTTTTTGTAATATATTATTTCTAAGATTCCAAATTATTATTTCCAGATAGTGCGGATATTTGAGAACGTCAGGATTGGTTTGTGTTCGTACGTGTAACTCTTTCTATTTTGTACGTGGCCTGAGTCCTTCCAAATAATTTCCTTCGAGTTAACAGCTTCCTATTCCAAACACCAAAAGTATAAAATTGCTTTAAATTCGTAACTGAACAATGTTTGCACTTTCTGGGCGTGCACAGTCCGATTTGTGTCAAACGAGCCTCGTTAAAAATAACCTTCGAGAGTTGGAAGTTACCTTGAAAATGCCAGTAGAAGTTTGTATTAGCTATAACTTAACCCATATTGAATTAAATGAAGGCAGACTTTACTTGCCTTGGTTTGTCAAGCTGATGAATGATCTGTATCAGACAAAAAGGGGGTTGAAGAATTTATTTCATTTCTATGAGCCAATATATTTGTTTAGGGTTTTTAACTCCATATAACAGCTATGCTTATGGCTCTGTTTATTGATGCCTTTTTTTGTTTTCCATAATTTTGATATAAGTAGTAATGTTTATAAATTTTATCAAACACTCAACTTGTGTGGTTTTTAAACAAAACGTTAATTCATCATATGTACTTTTTAATTGTATATTACATAAAGATTTTATGTATGTATGTGTGTGTGTGTATTTTCGTTGTATACTTTTAACGCTACTAATTTGTGTAGATCAATTTAGATTGTGTGATAGCTCAATCTGTTCCTGAAACTTGCTTTTATCATGGAATAATCGGTAAGAAATAATAAAATGATAAAGTACATTATAAGATTGTTTTAATTTACTTAGAGAAACTGAGTTAACAGTTTATCCATTTACAATTTTTATGCACTAGATTAACTCGAAATAAAATTAATACAGTAATTTTAATATTTTTATTTCTAGTTGTGTTATAATTAATAGGAGGGTGGTATTTCTTATGCGTGGTGTGAATTAATAGAAAGTTAAGTACAATTAAAACAATCGATTTTTTTACAAATTGAGATTTTTTTGTTTGAAAAGTATTTCAAAATCAACAACTCTCAAAGTATTTATTTTTATTTGGCTTGATATCTTAGAATATATTTTCTTTCAGAAAAAACATTGGTTGATAGCAAGCTAACGTGACTAACTTGAGTTTTAATATGTTAATATGAAGCTGTCGTTGAGTGCTTGCATTTTTTGTTATATACTCGTTCGTGAGAGCTCTTTGTTTTGGTTCTGTAAGGTGCAGAGAAATCTGTTATACCTTTACCTTAAACCGCATATAGTTTTAAGATTGTCTAGTCCTTCTCTTTGTCACTCTTATCACAACGAGAGGGGATCTCAGTTCAAAAAGAAGGCTTGTCACGCCGAAGGTAAGGATGCTCTTGTAAGTGCTGAAAGCTTTCATTGAACTAGTTTAATGTTTCATTTCAGTAAGCAGCAAACTCTATAAAGGCTCCACTTCATTCATTTTTGTTCAAGAGAAGTCGCAGTGCGAGTGCGTGATTACAAAGGAAGATTGGAAAGGGGCTTGTCAGATTTGTTTTTCCAGTTAACAAACTGTTGTTGGAAAGAAGTTTTCATGAATTAATCAGACAGTTCAAACTCGCAAGTGCAGTGAAAAACAAACACGTCAGTTGTACACTTAATTGAAATCTAAGTATCGCAAATTTGTTTGTCGTGATCTACTGGATTAGTTATACCTGTGAAAAAGGTTTAAAGTTATATTTCTGTAGTCAAAGTT
This sequence comes from Carcinoscorpius rotundicauda, assembly GCA_011833715.1. Lineage (NCBI taxonomy): Eukaryota > Metazoa > Arthropoda > Merostomata > Xiphosura > Limulidae > Carcinoscorpius > Carcinoscorpius rotundicauda. Next base: position 36,552,278 of record CM022395.1, on the reverse strand, counting down.
TGATAAATAAGGTGTTTTATATTCGGGAGTTATGTTTTCGTGGAATATAAACGCATTGGAACAGGATTATGTATTATGTTTATTGTTTTACCTGAATTACAAGACTTTAAAATTTAACCTTATTTAAGCGCGTTGTCGTACCAAACATACTCGTCTTTCAGCCGTGGGAGTGTTATAATGTGACGGTCAATCCCACTATTAATTGGTAAAAGAGTAGCTTAAGAGTTGGCGGTGAGTGATGACGTCTAGCTGCTTTCCCTCTAGTCATGCACTACTAAATTAGGGACGGCTAGTGCAGATAGCCCTCGAATAGCTTTGCGCGAAATTCAGAAGAAATCAAACCAGTCATTTAAGCACTGCCAACTAACCCTTCACCTAGGTAATTTAAGAGAAATTATTTAAAATAACATTCTTAATTATACACGGTACCACTATATTTTGTTTTGTTTTTGAAAAATCTAGATGCATGCTTCTGAGTAATTTTTAAAAACCCACGATTTCACATTACCAGAATAAGTTTTGTTCACATTCATAAATATATTTCCACAAAGGTTATTTTATTTTGCTCTTCTGTGTGTAGATATGGAAATTACAACTTTTTCTAGAAATAGTTAACACGCTATTAAATTAAATTAACGTGATGAGTTTGTAATAGAATTTTTATTATAATTGTTTCAAATAATATATTAATCATGTTTTAATATTAAAATAGTAAACTATAATAATTTCCAGTCCAAATAATCTACTTATTTAGAGTAAACCTACAAGTCGACCTATTGGTTCGTTATTTTTGGGTTTCACCAACCCTTGACAACTTATTTCCCGCGCAAAATAGCTGGGTGCGAACGAAATTCTCTCCGTAGGAGTTCCCCGTGCCACAGTCTGAGTGACAGTCGATTATCTTTGCTAACTCGTAGGTTGGTTTAGTTAACAAAAAAAAACAAAAAACTATCTGTTGGGTTACTTGTTTTGCAATACACCCTGCCAAGAGTAATTTTAATTCTATTCTTGGAGTCGCAATTAATGCGAACTCAAAAAGTGTATAATTTTTTTAAGATTAGTAATTTTTAGTGTGAATTATTTTCCACTTTAGACCCCATATTTATATTTTTCGTTTAGCCATTTATGAACTAATTACAACGCTTATACCATACTTAAGCTGAATAAGATGATGCTGTACCAATTCTGGTTAGTTGATGAATAAAAAAAAAAAAAAAAAATGTAATGGAAGTCTCTCGTACGTTAACCATTTAGATTACAAGATAGTATTTTTTTTTACTGTGGACAGTGTTTCATTAAGTACGTGTTTTAAAACAAAATAACAGTAAGCAATGTAGAAAAGCTCGGAGGGTAAAAGTATAGTCATTATACCCACAAACCTGTTCTGTTGCCTAGAACCTAATTTTAAAAAAAAATCACTTGTATGTGTATGTATGTAATCAGTGGATTCGTTAAATTTTTTAGATAGAAAACCATTATATTTTATAAATAGTTAAATAGGATGGATGAGTTTTTTGTTCGTTTTATTCCGAAAATCCAATACTGTATGATTATACGTAATTTTATTGTTAAAAGTCGGTTTCACAAAGAAATATAAAGCGCGTTGCAGAAAGTTAGTATTTTGAATAGAACAGTGCAAAGTCTTTATGTCGCATTGGAAGCCTTTTTTCGCGAATCACCAAACATAATGAAAGTTGTACAGCGAAAGGCGTCATCAGTCGAAATCAATACGAGTTGGTCTTGAGTATCAAAAATGACAATCATGTGCTTAAGAAAAGCATGCGAACTTGTGATGCATTTGTTGGTTTAGTATTTTAAAGATTTAGTGTGTGGATTCAACATTTTCACCTAAGCCGTCTGTGTCACTGCACGTTCCTAGAAAATATTTAAAAAAATACACACAATGTTTTAAACTTCTATATCTAGTAACGAGGAGAGAGTAGGCTATTTCTCTCATAAACTTTCATAACTATAAATATATGCACTTTAACGTTGTTTAAAATGTACGATAAATTGCTTATATAGCCATTTTGTACTTCGTTATTCCGCTAATCTGTGATAACTGAGGATAAAATTCCTGAACTTCTAGATGTTACAGTTGTCATGACACCCAAAATTGCCATCATGGATCCAAACAAGACTTTCTGACGCGAATTTCTATTGTAGTGCGATTATAAAAGCGTGTAAGGTACAAAATTTGCAAAAAAAAAGGTGTCTGCACTGTTGATCTTTAAAGACATAGTAAGGGGAAGAATTAGGCAGCAGATGAAAAAATAGGCTACAGAATGAACATCGTAGATAATGAAGAATGATAAATTTGTCGTGGGAAGTAACCAAATAACACGATTCATTGTACCTCAACTAGAAATTTTCCTTGTGATGTTGGAGTATATAATTCATGTGAATTTACTTCTACAAAATATTATATAAAAAGTTATATAATAATGATTTTTAGTACCTGAAATTTGGCATAATAAAGCATGTCGTTACATTGAACAAACAATGTGTTTACTTGCGTGACTGCAACAATTTATTATAGTCCTGCAGACGATAAACAAATTTCGAAAATCCAAGGAAAACTTCGTCAAAGGATTTGTGGTTGATACGGGTCATAGTTATTATTGTTGTTATAGGTTATAGCTATAATAATTAATTAAATACTTATAGTGAAGATAAATGTCAGTGCTCTCTGCGCGCTATGAGGGTGATAAGTTGGCACCACCATGCTTAAATAAATACATCTGTGTGGCCTGGGTGTCACACGTCTAAGTTCATGTCAGCTACACTGTAAGGTAAGAGTACAAACGAGAATTCTTAATGTAGTATTCACAAAGACCTCCCATTGGTTACTTACCTTTGTGTTGCTGGAGCGGGGCCCTCGATGTATTCATCTGCGTACAGTCAATATATTTTAGAAAGTACGTGAAGAGAAGGTGGACAACATTGACCTGCATTAGAAATTACAGACTGATAATATAATCTTTCAAAAGAGTATTGCAGAAAACAGCATCAGTGATGAAAGTGGTGTAAGGCCATGGCACTGGTCAGTGTATCCCTGCTACTGAGTGTGACAAAGATAGTGCTTGCAATGGATACTTTTGAAAATTGTTCTTAGATTCGTATTTTAGACATCAGTTATGGAATGAAATTGAAATACGGTGTAACCAAACGAACAGCATCGCAGATTATATTGTATAGAGCCAGATGATCAGCCTTAACTTAGTTACAGCAATAAATTAGATATGACTGTATTTTGGAGCATTTTAAACTTATTTGAATGCAAGAAATAAAAAGGAATACTCAAAGGTTTTGTGCATAAATATGTAATTATCTCTGGACGACTTAATATTATTCATATACAGTAGTACTTCATTAATGTTTGGTTTTAAATAAGATTAAAACTAATTACTTAAGATTTTTCTTAAATGCATATCCACGTAAAAACCGTAAAAATAAAACGCATATTTAAATGTTTAGATTTCACACATCTAAACCTATTAGTAGAGATAACGCTATTTTGTTTATCTTGTTCACACAATATTTTATCACTGTAGTACCAATTCCCGAAATATTTATTCATATATTTGTCTAGTGTATTACGAAAATATTTAATTCTATTTGGTTTAGAAAGTAATGCTATAAAAAGGTGGCGTGGGCCGCCCTGTTCAACCATTTTGTGCCGTATCGTGCGATATATTTATTTGATGCAAAGGCATCCGCACTATGTGCGATCTCCACTTTCGTTTTGTTCCACCTTCACGTACTTTGCACCAACCACATTGCTAATTTATATCCTTATTCCCAGCATTAAGCGGTGAAAATTGAAACGACTATCAAACTTGAACCGTCTTATCGGTTATCTATTTAAAATCTACCTTCGATGAAGGGGGACATAATGAAGAGGGGTTGTCTTATTTGTACAAATGTTGTCAAGGTTAGTTTAGTCCCCCCCCCCCAAAAAAAAAACAATTGTGACATCAGACAGATGGATTTCCAGCACCCATGCATAAGGTAAACATCTTGATGTGAAGAGGGTGTAGGAATACTCTTAGTGTAATTGGACATTGCAGAACTTCTGTGTGTGAAGAGAGAATTAGTGAATAACAAAGCGGACCTTAATCAGAATTTACCGTTACTTTGTTTTGAAACGTGTGCTATACAAACTATAGTTTGTGACTGAAAGTTGAGTGTCAACATGTAGTGGTGTAAACCGTGTATTATAGACCAAACATACAGACAGTTTATCGCTCGAAATATACACAAAACCCTCCTTGTTGTACACGTGTGAAATGCAAGAGCTGTTGGGTGAGAAAAACTAAATATTCTAGTGGTGGGTAAATTTTCGACAGATCATGGTGTGCGCACAAAACATCTTCGGACGAAACTGAGGTAGGAGTTTATTAAAGATAAACTCAAATATTCGTGTGTGTGCACGCACACACACACAAATGTACTGCTCTGCTGTGTTAAGTCAGGGCATCGAATTACACACGTGTGTGTGTGTGTGTGTGTGTGTATAGCTTATAGTAATTACACATGTGCGTTTTACTGTTTGCTTTGATATTCCGTTTACAAATTGCAGTTACGAGCGCCACGCCCACTGTAGTTGCTTCTCCGTTTGTTTATGTTTAAAGCACCACATGACTTTATATTTTGGCATTACTCTTAACCTGCCAAAAATAACTGATTTCACGTGTGTAAAACGTGTGTTTAGGGTAACTTACAGTTTCATACATATGTGTTAATGTTTTACATGTACGCTAAAATCTCACCTGAAACAGAGGCCTCATGTACTTCGAGTTCTCTCTTAATTTTGCCTAACACTGTACTGATATTTGATCATTCTCTTCGAACGTAACACACGTGCACACAAAGTTCTCTGTTTTTCTCCAAGTGGTTCTTCGCGTTGTGTGAAATTATCTACGAATCGCGTCTCTTTTTTTTGTTTTGTTTCTATCGTGACTGCTGATCTCGGCTTTCAGCAATGAATAAAGTGTGTCGCGCCAGGAAAACAACAAAAACTCGAGTTTATTGCTTCATTTCTTTACCGGTAATTCATTAAAGTCCGAAGTAATCCGAGCTAGTTTTGTTTGCACATGTTTTATTCGATTCGCGGATTTCACTATAAACTTTTCGTCGTTTTTATTATCATAACATTTCCTTGTTACATTTTTATTTATTTCCACTTAATAAAGACAACGTATTTAGTGCAATGTGCATTCAAACATCTTGCTATCAATGTGTACCAATGATATTTTTCTCATCATAAACGGATATCAATTCCTGTGACAATTGTTGAAAATTTTTCTAAGACAATAACATGGAAATTCTAAATGTTAACTTCGTATAAATAGTTGATGTGCTTTGATGTACGGGCATTGAAATACACAATACTTGCTTAAAGTAATTTGATTTCTCCGGAATCACGTGTTATTAATTTGGAAAATACCCCTTGTTACTGCTGGTTCGCTGTATGAAGTGGAGAACGGGTTATACGAGTGTTAGAAATTTGTTTAACGTTCGTGATCATTTAGTTAATTCGTATAAGAAACATTGCACTATAGCAGATTCAATTGCAAGTACTAGTAACGTAGTTTATGTTGACGTATCTGAAGTTGTTGGACAGTTTGTTGTTGTAAGCAATATCGGCGATACTTTTCCTCTTCAGTGACGTGTGATAGTTTCAGAGCTAATGTGAAACACCATGGTAATAGCAAAGTTCCTCGCAACTGAAGACACAACGAGTTACGATTTTTCGTTCTATAGATAAACGGAAATGTAGTACGCTTAAGCTATGTAGTGTACACCTTTCAACATGGTAAAATCTGAACAGCATTTGAAATGTCAAGATTTGGTTGTACCGTATTCGAAATAACATCGTATACAGTTTGCTATTAAGCTTGAAGGTTAACAACGGGTTATATGCGCTGTCACTACAGGTATCAATCTATGAAGCAGAATTTTCCAAGCCTTTAAGTTAAAATAGCTGAGTCACCTAGGAGTAAACAGAGTTCACAAATGTCTGCTTGTTATGTTATAAATGAGCATCCCAAGAATCGCAAGAATTATGCACTCCGTACGTTACAACATAGCATAACGTGAACTTAAAGCAAGAAGAAAAAAATTGTCACTCTTAATTTTGTTTTTACTTACCCTTGAAACAGAACATTTTCGGGGACTGCAGAAGTACATTTAATGTTAGAAAACTTCTCGAGTACAACTATTACAGTGTGAAATGAAGTTTTGTGAAGGGTAAGTTTTCCAAAGTATTTATTTGTTACAACGCATCACAATTAGGGTAAGTAAATGTATGTGTAATTGAGTAGAATTTCTTACGTGCATTAGGTTCGGTAATTTTATTTGAGAAATAATTATTTTATTGTATAATGTTTGCGAGAACAAATCAATGTTCAAAAATATAATACAATGAAGAGAGAACCGTATACTTTTTATTGTTTTGAAGGATATTACTAAGATGGCCTTGTCGACTATACATGTAGGGAGTTAGTTATACGGCTTTAGTCACTTTCATTTTTATATAATTGGAACTTATAATTGCATGCTTGAGCAACAGTGTTTTAGTGTAAAGTGCAAGACAACTACCAAAAGAAAATGTTTGCTCATGTAAATGACATTTTTCAATATCATTATCGTGCTTAAGTGTAGAATTACAGGTGTGCATATGTACATGTAGTCAGAATTTGGAAAGTACAACCTTGTAATCCCATGGCTATTTTTCCGTTACTTAATTTTTTTATTCTCGACGTTGTTTTCGAGTTGATGACTGTTTCTATTGCTGGACGGATTATTTTGAATTATTTATGAAGAAGAATGCAAAGTCCAGCCCAACAAATGATAATGAAAGAAACTTATTTTTTGGAATTCAGTTGTACAACTTGGCTTTACCGTTGTTTAATGACAGGTCTAAATTCGAAGTGGACGCAAGTAGAATAATTCCGCCGTTTTACTAATTTTATTGCATATATGGTACTCCTCGCTATTCTTCGTCGAAAAACAAATTCAGTATTCACAAACTGAACTAATTAGCTGACAATTATAGACAAACGAACTGGATAACTCATTCAATCTGTGATCTAGCCTATCTCACTTTTATATGGTTGAAATAGTTTTCTTTACTTTCAAGAAAACTATACCCATTATATACGTCGAAACTTCCTTGCACCAACAATAGTACAAACATTTATGTTTAAAAAATAATACAAAACGTAGCTTATAACACTGTAGTTTGAAAAGTTGGCAGAGACGACAATTTACTGTTTCCTGTAAGACGTACCATAATGCGATATTATCGGATTTTCAGTCCATATTATAAAGTATACCATCAAATAAAGCTCATGTATGTAATAAAAATTAGAATCTAACTCGCAAGTTATTAGCGTTGCTACTTTTGAGCCCACAAGACAATATAATTAAAACACTGAGACTAAAAGGTTGGTGTAATGCCTTTATTCGTATAAATAAATCCATTGTTTCTCAACCCTGAACTAAATAATCGTAATTCAGAGTTTACAAATTAAATAGAACCATTACAGTGTAATTAAAATAGATCCGTTAAACTTGAATTCTCGAATTTTGACGTTTGTTTTTAATTTCGTGCAAAGTCATACGAGGGATATCTTCGCTAGCCTTCTCTAATTTACCAGTGTAAGGCTAGAGGGAAGGCAGCTAAGTCATCACCCATTGCCAGCTCTTGGGCTACTTCTACTCAAAGAGTGGGATTTATCGTTGCGTAATAACGCTCCCCACGGCTGAAAGGGCGAGCATGTTTGGTGTGACGGAGATTCGAACTCTCGAAAATTACGAGTCGAGCGCCTTAAACACCTGGTTATGGCGGGCGAGTTTTGACGTACAGAACCAGTTTGGTGAAATAATAATTAAAGTATAGGAGAAAAAGGAATTTCACGCATGAATAGGTGTACAGTTAAGGGTTTCTCTACTGTTTATTTTTAAATCCATAACCTAATTAGAATGTTCACAATAACTATGCATTAATGTCGGATGAACTTTACTTTTATTTCGATTAAAATAAGTTCAGATGTTTCGTTTGCCATTTTACGCTGAAATTAAGTAACGACTATGTACTTCCCAGTATTTTCCTAACTAGCTTCACGCCTATTATATTAGAACCTACAAAAAATTGTTCATAATCAAAATACTTTCTCGAAATTGTTACTTTCCACTCATCTGAGATGATCACTTTAGAAGTTTCGTAAGAAAAATCTTTAAGATAAACTAGTATACTTAAACACGCTTCCTACGCTATATGGCCGTAATAAATTAATATTTCTACAAGTTATTCACATTACCTTAACTTTTTATAACGTGCTATGCAAAATAATTTTTCTTAAGGGAATGAAAACGTACGTACAGCTATTATGACATATAAGCCTAAAATTCCTTCTGATAATCATAAGAGAAATTTAGAGGGAAATTTGTATTTAATAACAGTTGTAAGGCGATCTAACTTTGCTACTTGGCGCTTACATGTGTGTTTTCTTATATATAGCAAAGCCACATCGGGCTCTTTGCTGAACCCACAGAGGGGAATAGAACCCCTTAACCCCTGATTTTAGCGTTGTAAATCCGAAGACTTACTGCTGTAGTAGCGGGGAGCGAGGCGCTCACGTAGTGATTTCATTTTACGTACATGCCAGGGGACAACATATTAATACGCTTTAATGGGTACTGGATATATGTTGTTAATTCGCTCCTATGGTGTTACATGAACGTTCTCTGCCTCTCGCTGAAAATTGAAGCAGGAGTCGCTAAGAAAACAGTTGGAAGTTTCTCAAACTTTTAGATGATGAGAATTCGTGTTCCTTTGATCGATAACCTCGGCAAGTTATGTTTGGACTTGGTAACAGTAGCAGGCGGTCACAGCGGTTGCTAATGGATGGCAATTTATGGTCAAGTAGTGACTGATGAACAAACGTGATTTGAAGCGACTAATCTGTGAACAAGATGAATAATACACGGAATCGATTGGTTATCAGTTTTGTCAAAGTAGATGAGCTGTTTCCTGTACGTCGTACAACAGCTGTTGATTCATTTGGTTCATTGTGATTACTTAACTCTCTGAGGCTACTTTTGTGTTTTTCCTCAACGTTCTCCACCCCTTATCTTTAGAAGTGACCAAAGGTAATATTGTATTAGTTTGTCCATTAGTTCTGAATGAATATCCTGTGTGACGCATAGACTGACACTATTACCTAATTAAAATGATAGTGATTGCTTAGTGCTCGAATCGGATGGCATATTTCAACCGAAACCGTAGTAACCCCTTAAGATTTTTGTAAAGTAGTTATTTTTATTACTGTTGATGTTTAGATGTACTTGGAAAGAATGGGTTCTATTTATTTCACCGAGAATCTTTACTGTGTTAAAATTGCCATCTGCCTAGGGCAGGGGTCGACAACTTGCACCTGTTCAACATTCACTAGTTATTGAAATATTACGGCTTCATCTCGCGTTTTTATAGAATCTGAAAAATAAAACTGTTCTTGTTTTTTGGGTTGCTTAACCCTGGTCTAGTGTTATATAATAAAGTAATATATTAAGCGGTGTTGAACATCCTTAGAGGACTCTTCTACACTTGTTAATGAGAAAATGATTGTTTTTTATAATATAGCATATATTGAAATATGCATTTCTGAACAGTGATGCTAAACTTGACGAAAAAATAAATGATTAGAATAAGTGCTGTAAAGTTTGAGTTTACGTTTGGTAAGAAGTACATCATTGTTACTGAGCACAAAGCTACACAAAGGGCGATCTATGCTCTGCCGACCACTGTTATGAAAAACCGGTTTCTAGCAGTGCAATCATGTCACTGAGAGGCTTACGTACGAGAGATACGAAATTAACAACTAATGTATTCTGTTACGTGTTAACGTACTATTTCAAATAACGAGAAATTTGAATTCAGAAGTTAATTAAATGTTAATACGTATGAAATTTATGATATTTGCCAACAATTTTCTTTTCTAACAGAAGATCGAAATTAACATGGTCAGTATTTGGGATCAGAATTGTAAACTGTGTTTTTTCCAACCAAACTTCTTAACTTTTCCATTTTGGGATTCTATATCAGAGGTATGTGAAAAGAAAACTTGTCGAAACCATTTGGTTTAATTGCGCAGCTTAACTTGCGAGTTCTGCTGCTGAATATAAGACTTGATAGTGAATTGTGATAGATAAAAGGCTCAGAAGTGTTACTTTTACACATCTTTGATTTTGTATCTAAAATGGGCAACTTAAGGATATGAGAAAGAAAACAAATTTGCAGCTTACGTGATTTTTATTTAAAGCATTAGCCATATTAGTTTCAACTTTCAGTGTTTTTAAACAACTTTAAGGGGTATATATTACTAAAATGTTCTTTCGTTGGAGGGTTCTTTTATATTATATGGTGAAGGTAATTCAAAGTTCACATAATGATAAAATTTATTCCTTGATGCTTTTACTGGTTTGATTTGCTGTAACTTGAGACATAATGACGAGTGACTTTCCAACATGAATGATTTGTTAAATACACCATACTAATGTAAAAAAGAAACTTATTTGTTGAAATTCAGGACTGATCAAAAATATCTGAAAACAAAATGCTATATTAAAACAATATTTTCTGTTGACTAGGGACAACTGTAGTGTTTCGTCAATGCTTTACTGAAACTCGTTTATTATATACACTTTAATTTACTAGAAAATCTGACTTAAAGAAAATCTCTAGGTTTATTAGGCCTAAACATTTTGATCTTAATATCATTGCGAATTGTAGCTTCTTTATAACTAACATCTAAATTATGACATTAAAAATTAGCATAAATCAATGTATATATTGTCTCGATTTAGTCCTATGAAAGATTTTTTTCGCATAAACCCAAAAATGCCTAAATAATTAGCAGTAAATATTACTAATTTATCGTAAGACATCTAAAATACAGTTAATTGATAAAATAACTGAAATAGAATATGATGCACATGACCTCATGGTTAGTGCTCAGCTTCTAATCTGGGTCATGGTTTCGAATTCTGTAACCGAACAAACTCACTCTTTCAGCCCCGAGGGCGTTATAAAGTGATAGTTCCACTACTCGTTAGTGAAGAGTAACCCAAGAGTTGGTGATGAGTGGTCTTTATTAACTGCATTCCCTCTAGTCTATCACTTAAATTAGAGACTGCTATCGAGTACAACATAAGAATACACAGGAAACTCAATGTTATGTATTTATTCTTAAGAAGAAAGTTATGCTAATTTAAAAGAAATATACTTCAAAAAAGTTTAGCTATAAATGGATAGCTATAAGTTATAGCTAAATCGTAACATATCTTGCAGTTTTTCGTAAAATATACAGAAATATAAATTTTTGGCAGCGTAAGAGCTAAGATATTTTTATTTATCTGGTGGAATAGTTGTCGTTTGAAATCGGATGCAATATAGGCAGTACAGTTAATTTAGTTTAATAGAAATCTTGGCAGATATATTAATAAGGGTTTGCTTTAAGATTTTTTAAAAATTCTTTTATAATTAGTTTAGAGGATGAAATAGCCTTCACGGACCAATAGGTCTTATGTTGTCCCATAACATTGTTTAAAAAGAGTATCATGACAGAGTTAAGCTATTATTACAAATTTATTTGTGCCCTATGCAGCATTTATTTCATTGGCTTCTCTAAAGTTCATTCAGTTCGTTATATTACATAAACAGCAGTATTTATATAACTTTGTATTACAGACATAAGTCACTAATATTTTAAGGTATATTTATAACGAGTTGAGAAACCTCTCTTATTATACCCGAAATTAAAGCTCTTTGATTCTTTGAAAAATTGTCAAAAATTTTCATAAGAATAATTTTTATGAAAGTAGGCCGAGGACCACCTGTAAGGGCATCTGCTTTAACCACTCGCACCACTATACAGCAGTGTGTTGTCTGATTTTGTATACACTAAAATGACATAACGTGAGGGAAAGTTTGATGTAGAAATTTTCACTGTAGTGACGTGAGTAATACGTGCGCATGGCATGAATCACGAGAAGAATTGTGCATTCCGTAGATTATAACACAGTATGACGGTAAGAAAGAAGTAAAAAGAAATATTTGTTACTCTTGAAACAGAATATTTTCGGGGACTCTGCAGAAGTATATTTAGTAAGTAAAATTATTTATGATTAGTCGTTGCCCTGATTGGTTACAAAGCGTTTGATTGACTACATAGTTAAAGATAAAACACTTAAGTCTCCAACATCTCGTAAATGTTTATGAACGTACGAAACAGTACGTAATTATCTGGAAAAGCGCTCATTGTTACTATAGACTTACTAGCAAAGTGAATAAATCTTTTCATTATTTCTCAATTAAACAATGCACAAGCTTAACGTATAGCTTTGAGATATCGACTATTCCATTATACCATTGTACATATGCATGACGCTGGTATTAGCTTCGAAAGATTGTATATGACTATTTTACATGTTAATGTAGTTAATGTGAAATAATGTTACATCGGAAATGAACTATTTTGACACAGAACGTAAAAAGTAGAAATTACGATTGAAAGTGCATTTTTTTAGGAAGTGTTTAAAGTATACAAATTTTAAATCTTAGCATGACGCCTTTTTGTGACTAAAGGACACTATCTAAAAATAGTGAGTTCCATTTAATACAAATATAAAAAAAACCTTAACTCGTTAAGCTCATAGAAATTTGTTTTGAATACCACTAAAAAGCAGACTGCCTGTGGTTTAATGTGGGTTGGGGATCTATGGATAGAAGGTTGAGATCTCGTTACAGCAAAATTGTAATTTGCATTTTTAGGCCGGAAGTTTGAGTTTGTGGAGAGTGCTTTTGACTAGCTGTACCCTCTTCCCCCGTAATCTCTTAGTTCAAAAGTAAGCAGTTAACGCTTTAGAAATGACGAAACTTTGTAGAATGGACGGCAATTGACTGTTGTGGAGACACAAGTGTAGAGAACGACGTTTCAAAAGTCTTCTGCCTCTATACTTGTTTCCAAAATAGGCAGTTACCGTTCCTTCTACAAAGTTTCATTATGAATACTCTGCTTAAACAATCTATTAAAAAAAAAAACGCTTTAGAAACTTTGCTCAAATAAACTAAAAGAAACAAACACTACACATGAATTTAGCATTTATAAACAGTAAGCTAGCTAAATCTGTGCAAGTGTGATTCGTTGTACTTCAGCGGATACATGAAACTTGTACAGCGCGAAATTGATTTTTTAAAAATTAGCTAAGCTTTATCATCTTATTCAAATACTGCGGGAATTAAACCAAAGGTAAAGTTTTATGTAACATCGTTTTTATTAGATATGTAAACTTTTGTTTATTCATGACATCACTTAGATGTCAGTGCCTTTCCTTTCTATACGAGACTTGTGTTCTTATGTAAACCAAAGACGTATAATGTTCTTACATCACTTAGGAACATACACATGTTAATCTTCTATAGGGGAATCAGTATTTTCGTTTTAAAATTATATGCCGCTGTGTTAGGTTTTAAAAGTACTGTGCACAGTAATTGGACTACTGGTATTTATCGAAAAATCTACCAGGATTTGTCTCTATAGGTCATTTGCGAATTCATAAATAATTCGGTGAAGTCCTGTACATAGCATTAATACTACACATTTTGCAATACTATCATCCGTATCCTTCCAGGTGGTTTCTTCATCTGTAACTGGCTTATCTAATGTTTGTGACACCTGTTGTATTTCAAGCAGAGCGACTCGGTTTGTAGAAGTATGGTTTTGCACATTTTTGACTGTTGTAAATTCTACGTGGAAAAATAAGCCACGTAGCATAACTAGGTAATGTTTTCCGTTAGTAAATGTTCTGTAGTATTAAAAATTGTGTATGTTATAATAGTTCGTTTGCTCTTCGCATTAGTATATTTGAGGTTTTCGTCTCAAATGTCCCACTTAAAATGTTGCAGAACATCGCAGTACACAGCATTGGAGGAGCAAACAAAACATCACAATTCTATTAGAAACCTGCAAGTCGGTCTATTTTTCTTATGTCTGTAAGTGTCAATTTTCGACTAAATAAATACAAGTGATAACATTATATAATGTGTAATTTGCATAATATATTAATGTGTTACTGTAATATGTAATAAAGACTTGTGGATAACAATAAGCTATGAAATACATAAAAATGCTTTAACAGATAACATTAATATATAATCCACCTACAACATTTGCCATAGATGACACTTTTCCCTGGCCCAGCATGACCAGGTGGCTAAAGCGCTCGATTCGTAATTTAAGGATCGTTTTAATGTGATGGTCAATCCCACTGTTCGTTGGTGAAAAAGTAGCCCAAGAGTTGGAGGTGCGTGGTGATGACTAGCAGCCTTCCCTCTAGTCTTACACTGCTAAATTATGGACGACTAGCGCAGATAGTCCTCGTGTAGCTTTGAGCGAAATTCAAACAAGATTTTTTACCTCTTGATATTCTGACTGAACATAGTTTATAAGAGTAATACAATATCTACATTGCATATTTTTAAACGTATTGCTGCTGATTTTAAATGAGAAAATATGGCACGAATTTAAAATAACGAAACAGTTATTTAGATATTAAATATCAAGAGTAAACTATAAACACAGTTCTTTTTTGCAAGTTATAGAATCGTAGTTAAAAACAAACTGTGCTTATGTCATAAGTTGCTCTATACAAGAAAACTGGTATTTAAAAACGTGGAAGTTTTATTAATTCAATGCAGGTGTTCCCAAATTTTCTTAACACATCTTATCTCAGAATATTCCATAGCTTGAGTGAACTCTATCGTAGATACTGAGTACCTTATTTTAATTGCAAACGCCATATGAAAAAAAAATTTCAATGCAATTATAAAATAACACTATGTCTTGTTTGGTAAGGTGCACCCTGAAACTTTTGTGTGTCCTCAGTTTGGAACTTATGTCTCAGTGACTGATTTGACGTAGTCATCATAAAACAGAGTTCAGACATTGACATGGCGTAAAATTATTACGATGTTCTGTTTCACGGCATGACTTTATTCTTAGTACATAAAATATGCATGCATGTCTACAAGAAACGAAAGTTTCTTGCATTCTATAGGGTGGTTTTTATGACTAAGCTGCTGTCGAAAGAGGGCAACAGAGCTTTTCCTCATCAGCAGTCAAGCTTGGTACCAAAGTTTTACGTGTTCCAACAGCCTGAACTTATTGAAAAATTCATGTTATTAATTTTGTAATTATTTGATTGTGTAAAACTTCTGACTATAAAGATGATTCATTATGCGAGTGTGTGCTCGCGCGTGATTGCACCCATTTCCTAGAGTTCGCGTGCTTCATTACTATAATTTTTCTTTTTGTATAGTAACTAGAAACTCTCGACGGTGTGCAATAGTTTTGTTTTGGATTTTTTGTCCGAGATGGGGAATAAAAACATCTTTTATTAAGGCACAACAATTTTGTTGTATACTTCTAACTTTTCATTTAAAGACACGAGTTCTTAATCAGCTTAATGAGTCTATCACCTTCCACAAAGCAGAATATACAATTAATATCTAAGGTCCCTATGGATTTAATAATACATTAAAGGAAGGATACTATCTAACATTGTCCTTTATACATTTTTTGCTTCCTTAACGGGTATTTCCAACTAGGATTTAATAACGTGAAGATGATTTTGAATTTAAAGTGGCTGATGTTTTGAATTACGCGCAAAGCTACACGAGGGCTATCTGCGCTAGCCTTCTTTAATTTAGCAATGCAAGACTAGAGGGAGGGCAGCTATTCATCAGCACCCACCGTCAACTCTTGGGCTATTATTTTGCCAACGAAAATGGGATTGACTGTTACTTTAAAACGCCCCCATGACTGAAAGGGTGAGCATGTTGGTAACAGGGATTCAAACCAGTGACCCTGAGATTACGAGTCGAGTGCCTTAAACACCTGGCCATACCGGTCTGTATTCTCTTGGTAGGTTAGGCTGTCTCACTTATACTATGCAGGATTAACAGGCAGTTCTACATTAAGAACGTGTGTTTAATAAGAAAAAAAATGGCGTGTTTATTTAAGATCTTGTATTTACTTTCCTTATTGGTAATCCCATGATGATGATGATGATAATAGATATGGTGTTTATTGTCATGCTTGATCACACAGTATACGAATAAGTTTTATAAAGCGTAGAGCGATCTTTAAGAAACGTGAGTGTCAAAACTATATATAATATAAATAAAGTAGGTTTATTTGTATTTGATCTTCCAGAACGCTACACAAAAGTAGCGTTCGCGCTTAACGTAGGTACCTTTGCATCCAACGGATCGTGTGCTTCGACTCAAATTAATGAAAAAGTTGAGAATGTCCATATCATTTGTTTGTTTTAATCTCGACATTCTTTGCTATTGTGTGTGTGTGTGTGTGTGTAGAACGTTTGTTGGTGATTTCTGTCATTACTGGATGTATAAACTGAAAGGCTATAGCAGAGGGAAATCAGTCATAATAAATGAAAACTTGTAAGCTTAGATGTTTAGTCTCATATCCGTCTGTGAATGGTATTCTGACACATACCCAGAAAACGTGTAGTACAACAAAATAAAATCAATAATATTTAACCCTTAAACGGCGGCTATCATCAATTGATGCTGCTACGCTCAATTTTCCCGCTGTTTAATGCTTAAGACATAAAAGACCCTCTTTAACGAAATGTGTGAATACTTCCTTCTGCACGTACTTGTCATCAGGATGGGATCTTACGAAAAAACGTTGTCCAATAACATTTCCAAAGAACACTTTATATGCCTTATCACGTCTTGTTCGTTTTTTGTTTGTTTCCAAGAAGGATGACTTAGCATTCAAAAACGTTTACCACATCGAGTTTCTTTGATTGTTATTTAATCTGTTTGGTTATAATAACAAGGAACGAAATAATTTTAATTGCATACTTGTGGAAAAAAAATACTTTCGTTTTTTTAAAGGTGGATGTTTAATATTTCACGAGATTCATTTAAGATATGAAATTCTACATTTTACCCAACACGCACACAAAGTAATAGTTACCCGGAAGTTCATTACGATTTAGTTTTGTCTCAGTGCTGTATAATTAAACTCCTAATAACTGTCAACATTTTATCCTCATGTGGAATACAAAATATGCGGGGAACCCATATTTTTTATTTTTGCAATTATACTGGTAATTTGTGTACTTAATCGCAAGGTAACAACTTTTAACAGTAGATTCTCTTCTCCCTTGAAGTAAGTTGTAAAGTAATGTATTGAGGATATATTAAAATTAATTCTTTCCCCAGGGATATAATTATTACTAGTTCATAGTTAGGACTTGAAGATATTTTTTTCTTTAAAAAAAAAAGCATTATTACAGATGCAAGCACTTTAAAATGGCAGCTAATTTACATTTATTTTACAAGAAAACTGAGTTTTAGACTATCGGAAAGAAATACGTGATGTTATAGAGTGTGACCCAGTTCTGTTGAAAAGCTCGTGTTGTCTAGTTGCTTCGTGCATCGCATATTCGCTTAGAAAACTACTAGTGCATTCAGACAGAAATTTTTTGGTTTTGGTTACAGTACGACGGCCTTATATGTAGAATGTGAAACAGTTTAATGTGATAAAGGTCAAGAGCTGCCATCTTAAGCCAGAGCGATATTGTACTTTAATGGTCATGCATTTATGTGCACAAATTTGAGTTTCACAACCAAAGGCTTATTTTTTATGAGAAACACAATAAAAAGTCAGTACCGGCAAGTATGCTCTGTTTCTACAGGTGTTGTATTATGAGGCAAATATATTCTGTATATGCAATCTCCTTGTGTCTATTGTGCAAAAAAAGTTTAAGAAGAAACTGACGAAAACTTGTTTTTGTTTTTAAAATTGAACTCTTACTATGATGGACGTAACGTGTATGCTAGTGTCTATGTATGTTATTGAAACTCCCGCGCCATCTACTGAATGACAGCACAAACAAAAAATCTAAAGAAACTTTCACACTTTGGGTATTCAAGATTCAAACAATTGGAAAAATAAGTGTAGTATAATCAACAACTATTTTTAATATAACACAACTTTAAATAAAATTACGTTCCTCACAACAAGAACTCAACCTGCAGTCGGTTTGATTATATCTTTTAGTGGTGTAGTATTTAAATTTAGCTAGAAACTGGAGTTCTCAACTTTCTTCAATAAACATTACCACTTTTAATATATAAGATTACAGATTATATCGGTAAAATTGGAGAATTTTGTGCTCTGTTTATTTTTCTAAATATTTATCAATGACGTATGAATACTAATCACTAATGGTAGCACAAACAGCCCCTTATCGGGCGGCATTTCTGCTAGTATATTGTAATTTGTGTACTTTATACGTTTAGACAATTCATACGTTTTTTTTTTAGCATCCAGTTGCTGTTAATGACACGTTGTATTGGTTAATTTATCATTGTTGCTTCATATAGAATACTACTATGTATTTATATAGGCAAGTGGAGATTTAGTATCACACCAGTTTTTTTTTTTAATCTATCCCATGCGATCGATGTTGTTATTAGATTATTATAATATGGGAACATGTGCACCGTATACGGCTTGCATTAAACGTACGAAATGCCCGGGTATGTAGATTGTTGATTAAATATACAGGTCAAGCGGTTCATCTGCTCTTATTATTGTTACGGTTGTAATCCACCAAGGATTAAATGAGTTTATTTTATGATATACTTCATGAAAAATAAATTTATTACGAGTTTAGTCCATTAAGTTATTTTTATTTGTGTTTGCCAACATTATTATTGATTACAAGTATAACGACAGATGGAATATAATCTTCTAAAAATGACACGTCTGTTATGGTTGGCGTTCTTAATTCTGGTCTAACACAATAAAGGGAAGAGAAAGGAACAAATCAGTAGTAGTCATTGCCAACTTCTGGATTGTTTTTGCTTGATCGAATAGTGAGTATTAATCGTCACTCTTATTATCCACGGTCACAAACTGCGGAGCACATTATTATGACGCAATACTAACATGCTATCCACTTTGCCACACCCGGCCGTATGGGGAGGAAAGAAGGGGGTGTGTGTTAAAAGTTAAACATATTTGTTTCCACTTTGGCCATTATCACTACATTTGGTTGTAACTACGTGAAAAATTGTGACTCTCAATTTAAAGCCGGAAGAAGCTTGAAGTCTCAAACTCGGTAATCTATCACCTCGTGCATTCGTTTGTTTACTAAAAGCCTAGAAAACTGAAAACAAACAAAATATGATCTCGCGGCTGAAAGCATTTTGGGTGGAAAATACAGTTTGAATGATCTCTCTACCTCAAGATTTCATTTAAATAGTTTTCTTTTATACTAATACACATGAATTAAATAAAGATTTTTATGAATTAGAAAGAGTACAAAAGTAACATACGTAGTCTGCAAGTGTAAAATCTACGACGTTACTGTACTAAGAATTTTGTTTTTTTAGAAAACGTACTCAATCAAGTACATTTTATCTACATACAGTGTATAAGTGTAAAATTGTGTGTGCGCGCGCTAATGGATTGAAAAGTATATGGGTTTTAATCCCTGTAAGCAGCGATGTAACCATGAAGGAAAAATTGTTAGGATGTATGAATATATTTCACGGTGAATGACAAGCACATGACGTGTTGTACACGTGATAAGTGACCTTTGCTCTGAATAGGTTTTAAATTTCTCTGAAGTACGAATCTTTGAGAATATCATTTTACCCTCTTAGTTTAGAGAAAAAAACAATGGGCGGTATTGTACGTGGTTCGCGAGCTGTTCAAGTGACATTAATCCACGGAATGTAAACACCTGGAGTGATCGTTTCAAACACTTTCTTAGGCATATGCCCGCATTCGTTTTATAAAAATAAAGTAATTGGAAGTAAACATGTACATGTACGATGAAAGATGTTTACTAACAGACATTCCCTAAGGATTGATACGGAAGGGAGTCCACAACTTGCAACTGTTTTTCTTGCGGACTTGATGGAATGGATCACCATTTTCATAAGTAACGCATACCAACAAGACTTTTGAGGTCAGGATTTATATAGTTTTGGATACAAGAAAACATCGAAGATCGTTTGAGGAAAAAATACATTTCGATATATTTTTAATGTTTTTCACTTCCGCAAGAATTGATTTTTGGCCATTTTAACCACTGTTTTTAGTGAATAGATGAACATCTGTGTTTGTGGTAACCCAATGATCCTTGACCTTTATATCTAAACTCTACAATTAGAAATTCGGAACTTAAATCATATGTTATTAGTTTGAGTAGTCCCTCTCCAATCCAACGTAGTTTTCACACGTGGAGTTTTTTTATTTTATCCTCTAGTCATGCAAGAGTCATCTTAACGATTCATTGAGTTGCAGTGTCCAAGGGTTAACTTTGATGAGTCAATCTTTCAACATTGACATAGGAACGGGTTATTTTTATACTTACATCTTTTTAGCTGACTGGAATACTGGTGTTTGATTTTCGGAGCTAAGCCCACTTTTTTAAAAGACGGGTTTTAAACTCTTTGCCGTTTCTATACTTGATAGAGAAGGTACCGTTGCTTAAAATCCAAAATAATATGCTGAACATTAATCATTGTTAGGTAAGGTTATTTAAATCTACTGATATAAATGTCTCTAATCCTAAGATATTGTAGTTATCACCGCCTTCTTTAACCAAGATTTGTTTCAGTTTTTGCGTTTCATAGTCTCGAAATTTTGC
This sequence comes from Carcinoscorpius rotundicauda, assembly GCA_011833715.1. Lineage (NCBI taxonomy): Eukaryota > Metazoa > Arthropoda > Merostomata > Xiphosura > Limulidae > Carcinoscorpius > Carcinoscorpius rotundicauda. The sequence continues at coordinate 36,531,512 of CM022395.1, read as the reverse complement.
TGTCCTTTTGTGTTAGTTAAGACGCATCCCAACTAAGTTTATGTGCACTTCAAACGAGTTCTGTTAAAAAAACAAAATTCCATGAACTAACTGCACAGCAGTTTAAATTGAGTTACGATAGCAGTGAGTATATTAGCAATGTACAAATACTTTTATATGTAATAAATTTACACTCTGTAACAGAATTTTTACCTTTTCTTGTTCCTGGGCAGAAAGTGTTATTTCCCATTTACTTTAGGCATAAGCGTAGTTTTCTTTTCAAACTTTGCTTCTGTGACCTCGGAACGTATAACGAAAACACGATGGGAGACTATATGTGGGGGCAAATCTCGAAAAAACTACTCACTTCTAATCATTTTTGTATAACTTTAGTATAAATGTATATATAGATCTTGATTTATGTTTTATTGAGACCTTATGTAACTGAAAATATGCAAATTTGCCAGTTTTTACACAAAGGAGGTTAATTTCTAAATTTTATTATCCAGGTAACAAAAGCAAAGTTTGAAGGGAGTAATGGCCATTTTCTGTACTTTTACAACCTAAGCAATTAAGAAATAACACGTACTATACTGGAACAAAATTTATGTTGCATAGTGCTATCATCGGTGCTTGGCTGAGCCCTCTCTAGCTCGTATTTATGTACGCCACTGATGTAATTCACTTAAGGTGCCGTATAAACCTTCTTAAAGATTTCTGTAGTCTTTCACTTCCAGTGTGAGAGTATACAGTGACATCTTGAAGATATAGACTTCCTAGCGGTTACGTCAGCAGCGCATGTTTCCCGAGAACAATAGTAATATAGTTTCGTGCATACAAGACGAAGTTTCTCTGTCTAAAGTATTTTACACAGAAATACACAACTTTCTCTAAGGTACCATCTTTCATGAAAACACTTATTAATCAATTATTTTTGCGATTTAAATAAAGATAAACTAGTTCTTGTTATTCGGCGTTTAGTCGTTTATTTCGTCATCTTCAGTTTAAGTCAACATTTAGTTCTTTTCTGTGATACATTTTTGTTGGGTTTCCTGTTATTCTGCGAAAATTACCTGGTCATTTTTATTGGTTAGAAATTATTATATTTAAAAATACCACATTGCATTACTATAGAGTAATGTTTTATTTTAGAAATTAAATAACTGCATTTATCAATGTTAACTTTATGTAGAGTAAAATTATTTTTTTACTGAAAAATTGACGGGGCGTAAGCAAATGTTTAGTTATCCAAACTGTGATTCTGTTGTCGTAAAGAAGCGCTCCGCACTTTGAGATCATGGGTTCGTCGTAATAGTAACGATAACATCCATCTATGTTTCTAGACAATAGTAGCTTAAGAGTTTGTGGGTTAGAGCTGTTAATCAGCTGCCTTCCCTGCAACTTTCAAATTAGGGACGGGTATGTGCAGGTAGCCTTGGTGTAGCTGTACGTAAAATCTTAAAACAGACTTCCTAGATAATTTCTCAAAAATACACACGCATAACTTGCATGTTATGATGAAAATGGATGGTTTTTGGTCGAAGTTCTGATCCGTGGTTTTATTAATTTAAAAAAATAATGACTGTGAGTTCGCAGAGGGTTGACAAGATGACTGATTATATGACTCCAGTTAATTAAAGCTCGACAGTTAAATCACACGTCTATTTACAAATGCAACGAAATATGGGACAAGTGAAGCACCTATTTTCTGTTTATATAGGCTGTACTAGCAAGTATTTGGTCTCCTCTAGAACATGTGACTTGGCCTCTACAGCATGCCTTGTAGGGAGATTCAATGAGAATAAATATCAGAACACGTGAAATTGATAGATTAGCAGTGTTGAAGTGAAAGATCCTGAATATGAGAAAGAAAATATTATATATTGCTTCCTGAATATGTAACAAATCCATCTGTTATACATACAAAACAAAACGGTAATATCAAAAGCATGGTCTAACGAGATCTGGATATTGCTTTGTAACGAGAAGAACGTGTTATGATTGAGAGAAAGGTCTTGAAAATGACCTGTAATGAAGATATTAAATGTGGTCACATTTTAAAGAGGCACTGGTTATCATGCCTATGAAACCTCCTCTGAATGTTCAGTATATATAAGAATAATAATAACTTCAATCTGGTTTTGAAATTATGCCCAAATATGGGTCTGGAGGAGGTAACGTGTGCAGTTTGACCACGATTGTGTTGTGCTAACTTGGATAGATTATAATGAAGTGTCATGATGCGAGTTGCATCTCGTACGTTAAGCGTAAATTCCTTATCAATTGGCCCGACTTGGCTAGGTGGATGAGGCACTCGAAGCTTAACCTTAGGGTCGCGGGTTCAAATCCCCGTCACCCCAAATATGCTTTGGTGATGACTAGTTGCCTTCCATCTGGTCTTACACTGTTAAACTTTGAACATCCAGCGTAGATAGCCCTCATGTAGCTTTGCACGAAATTCAAAACAAACCAATTTTTCTTTGAAGTGTCTTCATGTTTTAAATGCTCGTGAATCTTAACATGCCTTAAAAGAACCATGGCTGGTGTTTTTAATTGATAGGCCAATAAAATAATGCTTTCTGCTACAAAACACGTAAAACCCATGCAAGGTTTCAACAAATTCCAACCTCTGTCTTGTTGTCTAAAAATAATTTTGAAACAAAACATGCACACAAATCTGTCAGCATCTTAGTTGATAAATCATGTCTCCGACTCATAAAAGATTATCAGCTATTAGAACAATGATCACTAGACCCTCTGTGACCGTGTTCAGATAATTCTGGTACGGCAGTGTGTAGTGATTAATAATATAATTCAATTACCCTTTTTATATTATGTTAAAGGGCCGACAATGGTCCATTGATTAATATGCCTGTACTTTAAATCTGAGGGAAGATGTTTCGCTTTTCATTGCTGCGAAACTTTGGTACTGTAGGTACATTACGGGTGTGACAATCAAATCCTATTCCGTGTGTATACTCACATACACACAGTTAAATGAGATACAAAGTTAAAGTAATTGCACTGTAAATAATTTAATAAAATAAGGGATCAACCTTAAAAACTGCATGTTTTGGTGCCTTAGAAATTGTGTTGAAAAACACCAAAACGTCTTTTTTAAGGCCGGTCTGTTTTTAGTAAATTACTGTGCAGTTCAGCTCTATTCTACTTTAAACCATATCTCAACAAGAGTAGCCTAAGTCTTGGAGGTAGAAGCTCCCGATTAGCTGCCATCTTTCCAATTATTTATTCCAAAGTTAAGCTAGGCACACGTAACTAGTTCTCGTGAAGTTTACCGCAAAAGTTCTGGAAGAAAGATTAAATTATTGGCACAACTATTATACTTCTGATGAATGTTTGTAAAACTGTCAAAGTGAACAAAGATACAAATTAGTGTTTCGTACAAGTTTGTATTGTCTCAATTATTTCAATACGTATTTAAAATGACGCGTGTCTTAATATTTGAATTTCACTTTTTTTCTTCAGACGATACATTTTTTGTTCCCATTTCTTGTAGTTGAGACAAAAAATAAATTTAAGTGGTTCTACCAGTAAACTTCTTTTTTTTTTTACGCTGATAATCATTTTTAATGTTATCTTAAATGTAGGGACATCAGCCACAGTTTAAAACACACTGAGGTTACGGTTTTTGTTTATCTTTCCTTAAAGAAAGAAAGAAAGGAAAGACTGTATGGTTTTGCGAGTGCCTCCCATAAAGGAAAACGGCATTACAACTTGAGATTCTGTGAAAGAAGACATGATGAAAACACTTCAGATGTGATATGTAGTAATAATTCTTTGTTAACTGTTTGTTCATCACTATATATGTCGGAACGTTTTAAGAATACACGATACATTTGACAAAACGACAACAAAAACAGTTGATTCACACATAATCGCTTTAATTAGGTTTTAAAATAATTACGGCATTCCTCATTACGTTGTTTTGAGCTTATTCATTGCCATTAAACTTTTTTACATGAAGGCATGAAAATATGATATATTTATTACGTTTGCCTCCTATAGATATTTAAACTGATGTGAAAATATATTAGTGTTATTAGACACAAGAATGTTGTATGCACATTTATTTTTCTTTTAAACAGCTTTCATGATTTTTGTATACACCGATGATTAATTTTGGTGTTTGTACCTCCTAACAGACAATAAGCCAAGGGGCTCAATGGTTAGCGTGCCGAACTACCGATCCTGAAGTCCAATGTTCGAATCACGAAACCGTGATATGCCGCTTAACTTGACTCCTGCTTTGAGCAGGATGAGAAGAGAGGGGGGCGTTATAACTTTAACAGTCAATCCTGTTATTAGTAACCGCATAAGCGATGGGGCTTGCTAGTTCATAGCCCACCCTATGGTTTACAGCTAAAAATTGAGAATGAGTATGTCTGAACTTAAGGGTTTGTTTGTTATTCTTTAACTTGTGTTGCAAGAGGTGTGCCGATCCAGGTATATTGGTATAAGATGCCCTTAAAATTTTAGATGTGGACGAAGCGTTGCCCTTTCGCGTCTTTCTTTATCTTTAACCCTCAAACAGCGGCTATCGTCAACTGACGTTGCTACCTGCAGCATTCCCGCTGTTTAAGTGTTAAACAAAAGCAGTACTTCAGACTTTATTGTAAAAAGAAAATTGAATTGCAAAAATCGACGTAAACTCGAAAACTTGGATATATTTTAGACGGAAGAAAGGATTTGGGTGTAGTTTAAATGTTTAGAAATTAATTTAAATACCTATAAAATTGTTTCAATCGACGGCCAAACTTTTTCTCCGTTTGATCCCAGGTCTTTCAAATTAAAATACCTTGTACTGATTGCTGTTTCTTTTCTGAACTATCTGTCTATCGTGGGGAACTGAACCACAGATTTTCTTTGTAAAGTCGAGAAATTAATTAATTATCAAATCAAAATTCATCTTCAGTTAGGTCCCAATATTATCAAGAATTTTGGCCACAAACCGAAGTTTTTTTTTGTTTTTTTGCACAATTTTTTTGGCCTCAGTAGCTATCTGTTCATATCCCAACGAAAACTATTTAGCAGTTAAATATACACTCTACAAATCTTGTATCTTTATTTTCTGTCTCGTTTTGATAGACGCTTTCGTTGCGTCACCTGTATGTGCACAAAGCGTTTCGAGTACCAGTTATGTAATTTAAATAAAGTAATTTGATGTAGAGCGAAAGAGCTTGGGTCATCAATTATACTTTATAGTTATTTTTTCTAAAATCTAGTTTCAAATAACTTTAACACTTATTTATTATGACCACTCGAGAAAGTTTACACGTTAGCAACAGATCTAACTCTTGTCTTATGAAACATCTTTTACCCGCTTATATTGCACTTGACGTTTTTTAAATGTATTTCTATCAGATTCTTGATTGGTCGAAAGACTAACAAACCTCTGTCGTATGAAGCGAGCCCGGCATGGCCAAGTGGTTAAGACTCTGAGGGTCGCGGGTTCGAATCTCAGTTACACCAAATATGCTCGCCCTTTCAGCCGTAGGAGCGTTATAATGTGAGGGTCAATCTTACAATTCGTTGCTAAAGGAGTAGCCTACCTTCCCTCTAGTCTTACACTGCTAAATTAGGGATGACTAGCGCAGATAACCCTAGTGTAGCTTTGCACAAAATTCGAAAACAATCACGTGAAACTTTATTTCTAAACTGTCAGTAAATGTGAAGCCATTATCGTGTTACTAAGGGAAGAGGTGACGTGTTAATGTTAGTGAGGACAGGATCAGAGAAATAGGCCTTGTGTTTCATGGAAGGTGCAAATAAGGATTAAGCATTTATAGAAATCCTTAAAACCAGCGAACGAAACACAAACAGTATAGAAACACTGCAGAAAGTTAAATGTACAAAATCCCTTCTTCCGTCTCAAATTCAAGTGAAATGTTATGTAATTACCTGTGTTACGTTTTTATTGTTATATGGCCGAGCGTGGCGTAGTGGCTAGCGTGCTCGGACTGTGAATACTTTATGGAATCTTTGGCACCCTCTAAGAGTGGTTAAATCCTGCTGTTAGGGCAAATGAAAGTAGTCTAAGAGTTGACAATGGTTGCTACTGGCTATCTGCAGATCTCCTAGTCTCTCATTCTAGATTAAGGAAGGCTGTGCTCACATAAGATTTCGTGTGTAATGTTTCGCAAAATTCAGAAACAAACAGTCCTTGTTGAGCAAACAGTGATATTGTTCAAAAGGGTTTTATATTTTCTGTTATATAAATATTTAGTAATCTTTCACGTCAGCTAATTTTTATTATCTATATTTCAAAAACATTTACGAGAAGTACAAACCAAGAGTTGAGTTGATATTGTTTATCATTATTTCTTGTCATATATGATTTAAAACTATTTCCTTCTTCCAATACTCAGTACCGACACTTGTTTGATCTTTATATCGTTCAACCTGCGTGCTTTCCATCGTATTGTCACGTCTCACAAAATCTAAACAATCATCAAATATTTTCAAATGAATCAGTGAATAACTTAATGAACATCTTATTTTGATACCAACAAAACCTGTTTAGTAGTCTCATCTGGCAATACAACTTGCAGTGTTGGTCAATAATTACAAATATTTATGAGTTGTACTGGTTGATGCATTGTGATCTCTACCCAACCATATTATTAACGCGTACAATGCCTTTCGTTATATTGTTGAAATTTGCAAACCGCTTTTGTTTTTTGGCAACATATTCACCACGTTTCTTACCAATTTTCCATTAAACTTTTTGTTCTGTATCACAAATTTTGTTGTTAATTTATTAGATGGTAAAATGTCGCACGTTTTCCAGCTATTTGCACAGTGTGAATTGAAGTCAAATAGAGACATTTGAGAGTAAATGTACCTGTAAAAACATTTTACCATTAATAAATAATGTACTTGAAATGCTGCTTTGTGTTCAAACATAATGAGATTAGGGAAAACATTCGATAGTAATTATATTCACCCTCGCGAAATCTTCAGAATTATAGGCGAAAGAAGCTCGAATAGATAAGACGAACCATTTAAAATTTCCACAATATTATTACTGTAGAGAATTTTGTCTTACAGTGTAAACAAAATCGAATCAAAAATGCTTATTTCCGTCACTGTAATGGAAATTTAACAACAATATATGTATTTAATTATAAACCGTTGTTTCCTGTGAACGTTGATAGCTATAAAATGTTTTAATATTCGTTAATTCGTTAACATTGGAATTAAAAGCTCAATTGTACACTCACGCACGCACGCTTGCTCGCTCTATCTGTAATACGCGGGATAGAATAAAATGAGTATACATTTGCTTCATTTAGATTTTAGAACATGATACGTATTACTCCGTAACGAACAATAATTAAACTAGTTTCAACTTAGTATTGTATGCTTTACTGTCAACCGTATAATACCAGCTTAACTCTGTAACAGTTGTACAGTAAATTCTTCCCCACCCAAATGTGAATGAAATCGACTGAACTGTATAGGAACTGTGCATATAGGATTAACGTAATTCGTTGATATTATTGGAACGAAAATTTTATTATATTTGCAAAGTTTATTATTGTTACATATGTTTTATTGAACTAAGCTTTGAATATACATTTGTAAAATTTGTTATAAAGTAACGTGAAGAACTATAGAAGAATAATTTTTACGGCTTTACTCGAGCCCGTGAAATATACATGTTTTAATTTTAATGTAATAATTCACTTCACAAAAAACGAAGTTTGATAAAATGAGAAGTTACAAATTATTTCACAGAATAAACTGTTTCCTTTTTTATATTTTTCAGAAAATTTATTACTTTATGCATGCATTTTTATTATATCTTGTGTTTTAATTATTTAAAATCATTAACAATATTTGGTTAAGTAAATTCTGTTTTTGTGAATGGTATCACGCAAGCTCTGCTATATTTATGTGAAAATGTGTATGGCGCAGAACATTACATATATATGAAAATCAGCAGTTGAGATGAACTGGTAAATAAGTGCCGCCGAAATGCTTATATAACATCATTAGGAAGAAATAAGATACTATCAAAAGTGGACGGTGTTTATTTTACAGGACTCTTAGTTTAAGCTGTGTGTAAATAGTACTATAAATAAGCATATTATAGAAAGTAAAAGTTATTCAAGAGTTGTTGAAAAAAAAAACAACTTATTAAAATTATTCAGAACTGTAAGTATTGTTGTACTGTATATGCATGTAATAAGGATGTGAATTTGACTGAAAGATACTTACAGCCCTGGGACTACTGTAATTAAAGTTTTTGATCAGTGGCTACATGACGCGACAAATTAATTCTGAACTCAGGATATTCGCAAATACAAATATCGCATGTCATATTTTATATATGCTTTTCGCCAATTTAAAGAACAAAAAGTAAATAGAGGAAACTGACGTCACTACCGTGTAACTTGATTCCGGCCTGTCATCTGTAATTGATTTACAATATGATTTCACACGAAAATGTGTGTATAATAGGCTTAAACTTCAGGAAGACGTGTATTTTTTCTTAATAGATACGAAAGGGTGTATAATCGATTGTTATTGTGTACTTTTCTTTGTATTTCTTATATTTTTAATAAACAAATGTATTAGATTTTAGAAATCAAGTCTTCCTTTTTAGTACTTGGTGGTGACTCTCAATGATGTCACTATACAAATGGTTTAATATGGTACTGATGCTGTTAGTCATCATCATGTAAATTATTTAGTATGGTACTGACTTTTTTAATCATCCGTATGTAGATTTACCATGGTTCTGATGTTCATATTCATGTCACTTTATATATGTATGATTTATCATGAAACTGATGCTGTCAATTATGATATCAATTATTTACCATCCTACTGGTAATGTTACAATACAGATTTAGTTCGGTAATAACACTGTTGGAATGTATCTTTACTATATAAATCCGAACGAAATCAAATAGTTTTCTTAAATATGTTGACTAAACTAACTCGCCCCCATGTTTCTTCAACAGAATACAGAAGACGAATTCGAGTTTCTATTCTGAGGACTAGTAGTGGAGAACTTTTGAAACTTACCGTATTACACTTTAATCACGAAATCCGTTTTTTGGAAACAAAAACCTTGTATAAGATATTCCGGTTTACTTTATACCGTTACGTTTGCTTTTTCATGGATTTACAGCCTTAGTTTTTCTTTAAGAATAACCCAAATAAAACGTCGCTACGTCAAGTGATGGTTGTCGCTAAACTTCTTAGTTTTAAGAACATGCTTAAATATAAGTAGCAGTAATCGTTACTGGTCAAAACGTCGAGTTACGCATCGTTATTAGTTATAGTGATATTACCGTAAAAGACAGTAAAAAATGACTGTAAACCACTGTTGAATTGAATGAGTAGCGTGTTTTTTTTTGTAGCTAACTCACATCGGGCTATCTGCTGTGTCCACCGAGGGGGAACTGAACCTCTGATTTTAGCGTTCTAAATACGTAGTCTTATTGCTGTCCCAGCGAAAAATTATAGTTTAACTAAATGAATTTTTCTGTGCCTCCAAAATACACCTACTTTTCACTGTTTTTTAATCAGTCTTGAAATTATTCTTTAATCCCTGCATTTTAGTAAAAAAAAAAAAAAAACTGCGTAGAAAGATATCGTGAACAAAAGTACTCGTGCACTCTGAAAGAGACCTTGATAGCACTAGAGCCTTTATATGTATTCTGTTTGAAAGTAGATAAACATAGTGCGGATATTCCAACACAAATCTTCTGTTTCGACTGTACAAAGGATAAAAAATACGTCGTAATTATAAACGTATTTTTCTTGTTTTAAAGCCAAATAAATAATGTGCGTGTTAAAATCCCAAAACAATATTTTATTAAGTAACATTATTTTGCCAATAAAAAGGTATTAAACACAGGTTTTATAACGTTGGCCTGTTTGGAATCTAATCTATACAAGAACCAGTGTGTGTCACCTCATGTTTAAGTTTTAGAAGTAGGATGGATCATAAAAGGCAAAATGTGTTTAAATAAAATAGTTCGATTATTGTATGTCCATTACGATTTTAGTAACGGAGAGGTCAGCGCAAAGGGGCCATAGAGGGGGTGCCTTGAAGCCTTATGTGTAGTGAGAGTTGTTATGATAAGAATCAAGTAAAAACGTAGTGTGGGATCACCTAGCCTAGAGCCAAGTGCATAAAATTTGATTCAATTTTAAACTCAAATTGATTTTATTTAAGCTGTTTTCTCTTTTGTTTTCATTAAAAACGTTGGTGATATAAAAATAACGAAGACTCTAAATCAGGGGTTACCGGTGGGTCGCGTAGCCTTGTTAGAAGTTGCTTGGGATAACATTAATTTTATTTCATCAATTACGTTTTCAAGTTGCAAGTGCCAAAAGATTGGGAACCCCTGCTCTAAATAAAGAAATCAACAAATTTTTCCACTTCTGCCATCTGTAAATTTTCTTTTATACTTTCAGTGCATAGACTAACAACAGTATCAGGTTATACTTTTGTGTTAACAATGAAGCCATTGTTAGAACAGTGTCACCAAAATGCATTGGCTTTTCTATCTATATACGTGTATAAATGTTTGTGTTAGTTTGCTATAACTTAAAACAAGCCGAAACAAGAATAAACAAAAATCTTCTAATTAAAGATCCCAGGGTACGTACAAGCTATAATGTAGAATTATAAAATGTACCCCAGGTTATGAAGGTGATTTCGAAAGTAGGACCCATATTGCTGTGGGGATACACTGTTTATCAGTATTAACCTCAATTTGCTAATTTCTCGTAAGAAATGAGAGTAACAATAGATATAAATAGAAATTAAGAGATCGAAATGTTGGTGCTCAAGCTCTCAACGCTCGACATCTATATTACCCTTCACTGCCTGCAAATAGTTGTGGGAAGGGGACTGCTCTCCCAAGTTAAGAAATAAATTAAAATAAGAAAAAGGAAATAAGGTACTACAATTTGGTGGTAAGTAAGCTTTTAACTTTTAGCAGAAAATTAGTTATTTCTGGGAAAAAAGTGAAAATTTGTTTTTACTTGGATAACTAATTTTTTCGTGTTTTTAAAGCAAAACATTTGTCTCGGGGTTGAAATTATTAAAATTTTTGCTCTTCGGAAATTGATCAGGTGTTTGTTTTTCGTTTTAAACAAAGTCGAAATGTATGTAGAAAACTTACAGCAGTTAAAGGATAAAGTAATATGAACGCATAGAATTTAATGCCTTATGGGTGCCCCCTTCCCCTAGTGGCACAGCGGTATGTCTGCGAACTTACAACGCTAGAAACTGGATTTCGATACCCATGGTTAGCAGAGCACAGAATACCCATTGTGTAGCTTTGTATTTAACTTGAAAAAGAAAAAAGGTGATATTTATGTGTTGATTCAGAGACACGCAGTAATAACATAGTGCTACTGTACGTATCAAGTCAACTGTTTATTCGAATAGACCTAAATTTGCTTTTGTCCAATCCAGTTAAGTTTTCTTTTTAATTTTTGTCCTAAAACTTGATTACAATTTTAATGATTTGGCTACTTTGGTTAGTCGCGGCTGAAAAGTTAATGAATCGGGTTACGGATCAAGGGACCTGGGGTTCGAAAGGTCATACAGTTGAACACACCTCTGCATTTTTAATTATGGACGTTATAAAATTGACAGAAAATCCCGTAATTCGGTTCCAAGAGCCAGATGAATCCCTTGTAATCGCGGATGGTGCATACTGCTTTCCCTCTGATCAGAAATGTAAAATTAGGTGTTGTTATACTTGAATCTTAACGTGTTTCTCCTCACCGTTTGTCCACGTGCATATAAATATCGTTCAGGATAAATTCTAGTTTTAATAATTTGGCATTTGATAATTCATATTATCACACTAATATATTTACTATATCGTATTTGAAATTTTCAAATACTGTTTCAATTATTCATTTAGGTTGGTTTTTCTACTTTTCTTAACAGAGATGTGAGTGACCCCTGGCAGGTAAATGATAAATTTACGGACTTGCAACGTTAAAATCGTAGGTTCGATTCCCGCGGTGAGCAGTTTGCAAATAGCCCACTGTCTAACTTCGCGCTCAAAATAACCAGACAGCAACTTTACACAAATATACGAATACTAATTGACGTCAGTATAATTATCAAATTATAGTGTAGTGCAAGCGAAAATGATTGGATTTCTCTTTATCTATGCATGTGTAATTTATGCCTATACAAAGTTCCCAAAGACTCTGCATGTCGGGCATGCCTACGTGGTTAAGGCACTTGATTCGCAATTTGAGGGTCGCGGGTTCGAATCCCCACCACACCAAACATGCTTGCCCTTTCAGCAGTGAGGACGTTATAATGTTACGGCCAATGTCATATTTATTGGTAAAAGGGTAACCCAAGAGTTGGCGATGGGTGGTGATGACTAGCTGCCTTCCCTCTGCTTAGTTAGGGACGAGTAGCACAGATAACCCTCGTGTAACAAAAACCAAACCAAAGACTTTACAACTGATTTTCCGTTAATATATAGGAGCATCCTCGAGATGTCAAACGAAACATTTATAAGATCTCAAGTGAATTGATAATAGGGAAGCAAAACATGCGTAAAAAAACAACAGAGGGTAACGAGTAACCGTGTACTTTTATACAGCAGAAACCTTAAAATGATTCTTTTAGGGTTAAGGTATTTTTTCATGTATACTATTTTGCTTAGAATTCATCTAGGCAAATATATCCCGCATCTTGACCTGGAATTTAGAATGTCATGTTTGTATTTATTCTCTAGCTACGTATTTACTGCACAGTCCTTTTGAGTAAACATGAACTTTGAAAGTCCGTGATAAAAGTTCCAAAGTTGTTTACTGGTTTAAGTGCCAATGACTCTGAAATTGTCGTAACAATAGTTTTATTAAGGAATGATGTAACATAGGTATAACGAAAAACATTATCATACCAAAAGACTTGTTAGGGCGTATTGTAACTTAGATATAACCCAAAATATGATTTTTAAATAAAATGTTTAATTCATTTTACAAAACATGCTTATAGAAAACAAAACAAAGTATTTCTAAATTACGTAATATTAAAAATTCTGGATGCGACAGGCTATTTGAAATAAGGATAAAAGAACGTAGTTCATCTCCAAAAAAAAGTTCATTGATAACGGAACCCAATATTTTGATACAAGTCTTTATAAAAAAAGCAAGTGTTAAGATAATACAGGCTTTGCTTAAAATGAAGTGTTAACAAAACATTGAATGGTGAGCATGACCAAGGATGTTTAATGTGTTAGTCAGAAGGTTCGTGTCCTGTTGCCGTTAAAAGCAACAACAACAAACCCTGCTTCTTGAGCGAAAGTAAAATCTTTTTATTTCATCAGAGTATCCCAGTAGTTAGTAGTGACACCCTTGACTATCCACTTTCGCTAATCTATCATTAAAAATTTAGGACAGCTATATGTAGATAGCTCTTGTGTAGAGTTGAGTGAAAATTCCAAAACCATGTTTTTTAATTAGGAAGTTTGGTACGATTTTAAAAGATCCGACATGGTCAGATTTGATTTATTAAGGAATGATGTAACATAGGTATAACGAAATCATTATCATACCAACAGACTTGTTAGGGAGTATTGTAACTTAAATATAACCCAAAATATGATTTTTAAAATGAAATATTTAATATTACACACAAATTTATTTAGATTACTCGTAATCTAAGGGTCTCGGATTTGAATCCCCTTAGCACCAAACATGCTCGCCATTCCAGCCGTGTTAGCATCATGTGACGGTCAATTCCACTATTCATTGGTAAAAGGATAGCTTAAGAGTTGGCGGTTGGGGGTGATGATGACTGGCTGCCTTCCATCTAGTCTCGCACTGCTAAATTAAGGATGGCTAGCGCAGATAGCTCTTATGTAGCTTTGCGCAAAATCCATAAACAAGCAAACGATGTTAAAAAATTCAACATTTTCTATTGTTTATAGGTATAAGTCATTAATGTTTCTTTCTTGATTAAAAATGACTATGATATATATCACAGTCCTGAAATCCTCTTTCTCGTGTATTCTGTTCTCGATAAATTATGTTAGCGTTTTCTATATATGATATACTGTAAGTATTTATTCGCTAGTAAGTTTTAATGTTTCTTAAATAAAGGATTTTGTTTAAATCATACTTTATGTGGCTCTTTAAGGTGAATGGATAATCTAAAACTGATATGAAATTATGTAAGTTGATAGTTTTCGAACCAATAAATTACAATGTACTTAAATATACGTATATATTACACACAAATGTAATGTTCTTTCTGGTAAAATGCGTGCATTTATTTTCAACTATTATGTTTTATCAGTGATATTATCTGGTCAGTATCACTTGGCTAAAGCAGTAAGTTACATGTCACAGTAATTAGAAACAAACGTATTTTGTAAGGGTAACAGAAAAAGCACTTGGATTACTTGTTTGTGACCTTGTGTTACCAACCAAGTATGAATGTTTCATAACGTTTCCATATGTAGCTTAAAATCTATCTCGGCTAACGATAGCAAGCAAAAATAGAGAACTTGCGTGTTTTGTTTTTCATAAAATTATCATTACTTCGTATATTCCTTCTCATCAAAAAGCCGTTACTATTATGAGATCGAGAAAACTTGGAAATTAGTTTATACACTATATATTGGGCATTCGAAGCTACTAAGATGTGTGAATTTTTTTTCTGAACATCTGAATTTGCTGATTTTGTGAATAATATATTTGTTAACTTACAAGATTCAATAACAACGGAATGTAGATGAACCACATTGTGTTACTTTGTTCAAGATAAATATAAGTTAAGAAGTCTGGTAAGAAATAGGCCCAGCATGGCCAGATGGTTAAGGCGCTCGACTCGTAATCTGAAAATCGCGGGTTCGAACCAATTCACACAAAACATGATCACCCTTTCATCCGTGGGGACGTTATAAAAAAAATTACTGTCGATTGCATTATTCGTTAGTAAAAGAGTAGCTAAAGAATTGGCGGTTGATGATGATGACTAGCTGCCTTCTCTCTAGTCTTGCACTACTAAATTAAGGACGACTAGTGCAGATAGCCCTCATGTAGTCCTCTGCCTGAAATTCAAAAGAAACAAACAAAACTACGATTTCAAGAAATGAAAAAGGTTCTTGTTTGAATGGGTAAATGATGAAAATTTTGTGAGGTTTTGTTTTAAATCCCGAAGTGTTCCTTCATGAAACGAGTGTTATTTTAGGTAACAGTTAACCGCTCAAAACCTCCGATAACGTCCCGAAATCTCGAGAGAAGTGTTAAATCAGCCGAAGTAGCGACTGTATATCCTGCACCGCGAATGCTTTACTCGGTTTGCTACTTGCTTTAATAATTTGTTTTGCCACTTGTGAGTTATGTATAGTGGGCGTCTTGAAGTTTCATCTAAAAATGTCCATATGCCTCTTGCCAACACATTCACACTTAAACGTTTCGTGTCGCCTCTCCTTTGTTTATTTACCTCCTGTTCAGTCGAATGCAATCGTTTTAAGTGACTTATATATCAAAAATAATTGGTAAACAGTAAAAAATTTAACTTCTGCTACTTATGAAGAACGACTTTACAGGAAACTGTATATCAACAGTGAAATGATCAACACACACACACACACACACACACACACACACACACACACACACACACACACACACACACACAGAGTAATAGAAATCATTATGGAAACACACAAATGATAGAGAAAATGGTTATAGAAAAACATTAATAGTGTTAGAAGATAATGAATATTTAAATGGTACAAAATGTAACATAAAAGGAAAGCTAGCGAGTTGTATTTTGTATGAGAGCTCTTTATTTACATAGAGCATTACACATTGTTTCCATGCTGCCTTCTAGTTTATCAATGTACTATCGTGGAATGTTATTCCAAATGTTCTTCCGAGGGTTTATACAAGTCGTTTGGTCGCTTTGTAACTTTTTCAATGTTCACTTAAGCCCATACAACTTTAATATCGAGACTTATGCTGACTAATCCATACCATAATTGTGAATGTTCCATTAGACATTAGCATTAAGACATCATTTTACCACATTTATTGTGTGATTGTGATTGTCTTCCTGCAAGACGAATCTTGTATCTGATCGCTATTGTAGCGAGGCTAGAATGGATCAGAACGCAACTTCTGTTTTTTTTGTCAGCACGAACTGCTGCTCTTAATGTTTTTCTAACGTAATTATTGCGTTTATCAAGAATTAAGTAACCATTATTTTTCCTAAATGTTTTGTGTTATTGGAGATTCGGTGATTTATTATGTGTCTGCAACATTTTCCACCTTCTGTAATGTCGTTAGTGAATAAGCCTAAAAATATAAGCGCTTATACAGGGTGGTCGCTAGAAAAGCGGAAAATTTGTCAAACAGCTAATTATTTTTACAAAGTTTTTTAAAGGCATATGTTATATTACACTCATAGATGCTCAAAATGCATTTTATGATATTAAAATCATGCATTTTATTCATGATGTAAAGAAATCAAAATAGAAATGAGTAAGCACGCATTTTATTCATGATCTCATCTGACCCTCAAATTTTCCGCTTTTCTAGCGACCACCCTGTAGAAACTTAACGCACAAATTACTTGTAATTATAAACAAATTAGACGCCTAAAATGCAACGTAAATCATCTGCGTTTATAATACAGATCAGCAAATTTAAAATTCATAAAAGTTGTTTTGATTTCAATAACCGATTTTTTCGTAATTCTGCTACGTATATTTCGAAAATAATGCTCTTCTTACGTAATAGAAAAAAATTACAACTCTGTAGGAAAAATACAAAAACTAGTAGTTCAAATTGCAACAAATAACAAAATGTTTGGGTAGTTAAAATAATCTCTTGTTGCTATAACGACAAATAAATAATATTGAAAAGAAAAAAATAATGTAAAAGTTCACGTACAAACAAATACTATACAGAAATGACACGTAATGTGGCCTGTTAACCGTTTATATACTAGCAGTGTGTTTCTCATGAGTTCTAGAACGATCGGTAAGGCTCTTGCGTTGCTATTGGTCTAGAGAAATCTATTACCTTTAGTTGTCAACATTTTAAGCATGCCAAAATGTGGTTCGATTTCAATAAAAATGATTAACTTGTATAAAAATGCATATGTTTTGTGAAAAAAAAATTGTACGTGATAGAGAAAAATGGATATACAGGAATTCCTGTAAAAATTAAGGCAAAGCCATCTCATACCTGTATGATTAAAAAACCGAACATTTATTAGAACTGAGTTGGCGTTAAGGCACAAAACATTCACCACTCACTACTGAGTATGATGGATCAGAACCTGCCTGGACTTTTCATCAGTTCTGTTGCCATCAATTTTGTGTACATTGTCGACAACGTTTGCTGAGATTCTTTAAAATGTGTACTAATCTCTCACCCAGGTTTACTGGAGCTGTTATACATTATCACATTGATGTCCTCAATCCCATCAAACAAACTGCTGTTGATTATCATTAATTATACTTGTCTTAAGACATTAGTGTAAGGTCTGTCATGTTTTTAACACTTTTTTCTTTCTTTTTTTTATCAAACTCCAGGGAATTTTCAAGAACTATAAGTGTGTGTAATAATAATATTTCAATCACACTATTTTCTCCACATCCAATGCCAACGACGTGTTTCGTATCAATCTGGAACTTTCTGGTTTCCTCGTAAACGGCGTCCGTACATTAGTAATTATACTACGTAATACAAATTCTGTTTCTAGAGTGAATATGTTATTTCTTAATTGCTTATGGTGTAAAAGTACAGAAAATGGACATTATTCCCTTGAAACTTTGTTTTTGTGACTTGGATAATGAAATATAGAAATGAACAATTTTTTTATGTAAAATCGGGCAAATTCACACATTTTAATTTACATAAGGTCTGAATAAAACAACATAAATCAAGATTTACATGTATTTATACTATTAACGGTAGAATATATTTTAAAGAAAAGACATGGAAAAAACTCTATAATTTTGTACAATATATTTTTTACAAAAGACGTACACTGTTGACTGTTCTTAACTGTACCATTAGTTTCCACTAGAAAGAGCATGAAAATCTTAGCGTTTTTCAATATAGGGAAACTACAAAATAACTTGTTGAACATATTACTTTGTCTTATCCCAGAAGCATGTACAGAATTATAGTCTTGTTTATGATACAGGCTCTAATAAATTAGGCCTGGCATGGCCAAGCATGTTAAGGCGTGCGACTCGTAATTTGAGGATCGCGGGTTCGCATCCCCATCGCGCTAAACATGCTCCTCCTTTCAGCCATGGAGGCGTTATAATGTGACAATCAATACCATTATTCGTTGATACAAGAGTAGCCCAAGAGTTGGCGGTGGGTGGTGATAACTAGTTGCCTTCCCTCTAGTCTTACACTACTAAATTAGGGACGGCTGGCACAGATAGCCCTAGAGTAGGTTTGTGAGAAATTAAAAAAACAACCTAATAAATTAAAGAACGATACATTACTTCAGGTGTGTGTGTGTGTGTCGATATGCATATGCAAATAAGTTTGCAGTAATTACAAGCGTTTACAATGTTATTTATTCACAATTTGAAACAACATGGTCGTCTTCAGGTAAACAAAGAGTTGGAGGTGGGTTCTCTTGATTAACAGCATTCTCTGTAGAGTGCCTGTTTAGACTCAGTGGCACTTGGGAAATTCCCAAAACAAACTTATTAAAATAAACAACAAAGTATTACAATAGATTTCCTTGTGGAAAGACTTGGAAACTATTATCACGAATAAAAATGGAGCTATGTAACGAACTATGATCTGAAGATACAAAAAAAAAGAAAATTTGTTGGGATAGCAGTAAGTTTGCGTATTTACAACGTTGAAATTTGTTTCCATTCCTCGAGATGAATATAGCAGATAGTTCAGTGTGGTTTTGTTGTACAGCAAACAAATATTACAATACAAATAAATTATCAAATTTATCTTTGGAAACTATTTATAGTCAGTGTTTTTTGTTGAGCGACTTTGATACGGTGTCCCCTGGTGGATCAATGATAAGCTTGGGAGATTATAACGTTATAAATGATTATGTCGTTAAAACTCTCATGACAAACTTCTTTACAAAGTTAGTTTGTTTTATTTACACTATTTACTTCTTTGGAGTGACTATTTCTAGTTTTCTATACGTGTGTACATGTAAAGTTCAATCCAGTCACTTTGAGTAAGCCTTGTTTCCTTTCTTCACAAAATTAAAAATAAATGTCGTTATTAGAGTTATTGAATTCGTTTCAGCTATTTTTACAGCGTAACTACTTTTGGACTGTTCTGTATTTTTCGATTAATCGATTCGAGTGGCTTATTCTGTGGAAAACTGGAAAAAATAATTAATTGTTCCCGACAGAGATAAGTACAGGAAGATT
Organism: Carcinoscorpius rotundicauda; assembly: GCA_011833715.1. Lineage (NCBI taxonomy): Eukaryota > Metazoa > Arthropoda > Merostomata > Xiphosura > Limulidae > Carcinoscorpius > Carcinoscorpius rotundicauda. The sequence goes on along the minus strand of CM022395.1, from coordinate 36,512,118 downwards.
GTTGCAACACTGGTGGGGAAAAAAAAACAGTTCTAAGCAAATTCTCTCTCTTGCCCGCTACTTTGGTGATACGTTAGTAATTAAAAAGAAAACCGGGTTTTCTTATTTCTTGGGATAATTTCCGTAGACGATGGACTTCACCTTTTAAAAGGCTTCCCGCTAAACAGTTCAAGACGCAAGCACAACGCCATGTTGGCACCAGTCTATCGTTTTCTGAAGTTTAATGTAGCCTGAAATTCGATATTTGTACTAAAAATGTTATCCACGAGATGCTTTGAATGGGGTGCACGTATAGTGTTAAAGAATGTCGCACAAACTGATGGTCCATTAAACTACTCGCCGTTATGGGGGGGGGGGTGATTAAAAGTGAGAATTTAACGTAGGCTTTATTTGTTAGTAGATTATTTCCATTAGTTATAACTGTCGTGCTGTTTTTACTCTAAAACAGGAACTCTGGGGAACCGGAAGCCTTACATAGGGACATTAACGTTACCTAGTTGTATCTTGTGCTTTCATTACGTTCAGTGTTTCATGCGTTAAAGGTGATCTCGTGAATTTGAATTTTGTTGTTTTACGTGACTTGCATAACGTTAAAGTGATTTGTCCAGGGAATGCTATAAATGTCTATTAAGTGGAGAAGGAAATGGATTACATAAGTTCTATCATTTTGACTGCTATAAGGCCACCAGGATACCTTTTAATGAAGCAAGCGGCTTTTCTTGTTATTGGCAGCAACGAGATAATTCATGAGCATGGTTTTTGTTTTCAGAGAAGTTCTCGTTTTTTTGTGTGAGTGGGTTATAAAGCCTGTGTTTTCTGCTGCTACTTGTGTTACGTGGTTCATTTAGCACACTCATTCATAGCTTCGTAGAACATGACTACATACCACAGAACTTCGAAATATTTAATCGCATGATGCCGAGTGCGAACGTATTTGGTCATACGTTTGTTCCGCGCTTAAACTTTAACGTCAAAAACACCACACTCGCATACCAATATATATATATATATATATGACTATATCGAACGCATATAATAGAAAAATTCTTGGATTTTCAGTTGTTAAAGAGGTTTTTCTGATCATTGTCAGTAGATCACTCGCTCAGAGTGCGAAAGGTTTCGGTTTCTAGTACGAACTGAGGAAATAGTAGTAAAATAAAATCTTTTTATGTAACAAAAAGACCAGAGTAATTATAACTGCAAAATAATTCTGAAGGTTGATCCAAAATCAAGAAACGGCCATAAACAACTTGATCATATAATGATGCCCAATAAACTTGGGTTTTCGTTTTTTTTTCTGGGTAGGCTGAATATCGGCGTGTCTTTATTTATAGGTATTTCCAATCGCGAAATTCGTAAGTAATGGATTAAGTCTCCGCAGACACACGTGCTATTTTTCAAATGTTTCTTCTTTTTCTTTATTTTCTTCCAAACACTTTGAAGGAAAATTCAATTCAATTATTTGGCAGATTGATTTTAAACTTGGTAGTGTGTATTGTAGTACCTTGGTCCATTATACCGAGACGCCTTTCTTCAATATTTATTTATGCCTTTTCTTAAAGAAAATCATGAGTCAAACATCAAATTACAAAAGTGTATGTTTTGGGCTCTTAGGCAATCATATTTACAACAGTCAAGCTTAAATTTTTTATAAATTTTTATGCAACACATTGAGATATTATAAAAGAAACTGTGGTATATGCTCATTCCGAATATGTTTAGGAAGTTAGAACTTGCACAAAAGTATAATTGCCAAGCTTTTTAATGAAGTAGTCGGTCGTATTTTGACAGATTTACGTGCAATTCAGTACAAAGACTTTTTCTATAGGTCCCACACATTGAAGAACAAAAAGACTGGAGTTACCCATTTGTATTAATTAAAAGGAGGTCAAAATGTTAAAAAAAAGCATTATTCTCAAAAAGCTCTAAAATTACTCCACAGTACTTCTTTGGCCAATTTACATTACTTTTGTTACAAAGATATCTTTATAGAAACAGCGACATACAGTTTTCGATTTTTTTGGATGTTTTACGAATTTTTAAGTGTCAAACATTCTTCCTGTTGGGATTGCGTGGTTGTTACATGTTGCATTCGCCCAGAAATGTTGGCCTCTAATTTTTGTGATTTTTCTTTAACTCTTTAGTTAATATTATAACAATTAATTTGGCCTTGTAAATTGTAAAGAAAGTTTAGGGCGTGCCTGTTTTTAGTAAATTGTTATGCTTTTAAATCGCAAGTTGAAGGACTGTTGTAGGGTGTAAAATAGTTAAAACGAATAAGTGTAAGAGTAATATTTGTATTCATTCAATTCGGAGCGTCTCGAAAACTGGAGTGTTAGATGGAGGACAACATTCACAAGAAAAATGTTTCGAACATACTGTTTAACCACCACAGGATTGTTAGGTTTCTATAGACTGGGAATTTATTTTAATTTCGCGCAAAGAAGACTAGAAGGAAGACAACTCGTCATAATCACCCACCGCCAACTCTTCGGCTACTCTTTTTACCAACGAATAGTGGAATTGACTATCACATTATAACGCCCCTACGACTGAAAGGGCTAACATGTTTGGTGTGACGGGGATTGAAACCTCCTATCCTTAGATTAAGAGTCGCGCGCCCTAACTACCTCGCCATGCCAATTTCTGTAGACACTTGATACCTACACTTACTCAGGACTTGCCCTACCCTCAAAGGCACAGCAGACTTATGTCTGCGGACTTAGTGCTAAAAACCGGGTTTCGATAAACGTGGTGGGCAGAGCACGGATAGCCCATTATATAACTTTTATGCTTATCTTCAAAATAACCAAATATTAGTCAGGACTCACAGCAGCAAGACGTGTCAAAGATGACAATGTTTACTCTTGCAGAATGAGTGAATTTGGCTAATATATGGTAAATATTGACGAAATAGCAACAGTTTCTGCTTTTGCAAGCGTGAGACAAAATTCCAATATCAACGGTCAACTGATTGGTGTAACAATTCCTTCATGCGGACTGGAAACGTGGCAATTAATAGTATTCAAGCCTCCAGTGTATTGTTATTTGTTATTTTGAATTAAGCACAAAGCTACACAATGGGCTATCTGTGCTCTGCCCACCACGGGTATCGAAACCCGGATTTTAGCGTGCAAGTCCGCAGACATACCGCTGAGCCACTGGGGGGCGCCTCCAGTGTATCACAGTGTCTTTTTTTGTTTGCTTTTCCGTATCATTATTTATATACTCTTCAGTTTTCGTGACTCTCTGGTGATGTTACGAGAATTACGAAGCGTTCTGTTTTTATGTCTCACTATTAAGTCGCATTAAAGTGTTAAGTAATCTTTCCTCCTTGCGCTAACTTGTACTAAATGAAATGCGAAATTTTGAGAATAAGTTTCAAATTGTTTAACTTCAAAGCATTTCTTACATTCACTGTTATTAGTGTCAAAATATGTGTAATATACAGGGTGGTCGCTAGAAAAGCGGAAAATTTGAGGGTAAGATGAGATCATGAATAAAATGCGTGCTTACTCATTTCTGTTTTGATTTCTTTACATCATGAATAAAATGCATGATTTTAATAATTTTGAGCATCTATGAGTGTAATATAACACATGACTTTAAAAAACTTTGTAAAAGTTATTCTTTGTAAAAATAAATAGCTGTTTGACAAATTTTCCGCTTTTCTAGCGACCACCTTGTATATACACACAAACTTATTTACTGTGATCAGTACAGATTTAACTTCCTCGTATGTGTGTGGCTGTCATACGTTTCTCGTTAAGGTTTGTACGTTACAATTAGGCTCGGGATGGCCAGGCGGTTATGGGTTCGAATTCCCGTCACACCAAATATGCTCACCCTTTCAGCCGTGAGGTTGTTATAAAGTGACGGTCAATCCCACTATTCGTTGGTAAAAGAGTAGCCCAAGAGTTGGCGGTGGGTGGTGATGACAAGCTGCCTTTCCTCTAGTTTTACACTGCTGAATTAGGGACGGCTGGTGCAGACAGTCCTTATGTAGCTTTGTGCGAAATTCAAAAACAAACAAACGTTACAATTTTTCGTTTTTGCTGTTGCTGAGCTCAAAGTTACCAAACGGGCTATCGTGCTCTGCTCACAAATATCGAAACCCGATTTCTAACAATATAAATCCGCACATATACCATTGTGCGATTGAGGAGCGTTCCAAAAAAAGGTAAATGGATCTAATATTGCATTCTGGAATTTTGAATTATGATACACACTCTTAATAATTAAAATATGTTAGTTCACAATTATTAATCCACTCACCTCTAAATGAATTCTTTAATATTTTTTTTTTCGCAGTAACACTTAAGGTTATATGCACAACCAACAAAAACACTTCTCACGGCTTAGTATCTTTCAGTATATTTTGGAACGTATGGCTACATTACTGTATCCTGTATCACATGTCGCCGACTGGAGATTGCCGAGAGATTCGTGATTAAAAACACGAAGTTCTACGCCTACATGACACGCATTATGTGTGTTTTCTGGATAGCATGTTGAAAACTTAGTTATAAAAACATCTTTTTATTGCAGGACTATTACCTCATCTGTCTATTGATCTGTTTATTTTTTCTGTCTCTCGAAGACGACTGAGGAAGTCGTTTTTGGTTCCCTGAATTGTATATTTTGTTTCACAGAAGAATCACGTTTTTCTAATGAAATTTGCTGTTGGCATAAAACAAAACTCGTACAACTAGTGGTTTGTGCCATTAAAATTTTGTTTAAACTAGTGTTGTATATTATCTGAAAGGGGTCTTTATTTATAGAATACAAGAACGAAAGTTTAGAAGAATAGAAGTATTAGTTTGTTTACGTTTTTACACGTATTTTCATGAAGTGCATTACTTGCGTGTTTCGAAAGTTTTCGAGACTCAAAATTGGTTTCGATTTCGGGAATTATTCGCTGAACAATTTTTATTTTATGCAAGTTGCTGTGGTTTTACTTTGAATTGTGTTATTCATTCGTATCTTATTGACTATTCTTACCTCAATCACGTACCAAAAACTGAATGAAGGGCGCCCTTAACATTTCTTAACTCTGCGGGTTTTTATCTTTATAATTACGTTCTGTTTTACACAAGAAAAAAATCGTTTGAAATTATAGTTTCTTTTAGAAATTTCATTTTTAAAACCTGCACTAAAGAGGAAACAGATCGTCGTTTGATTATTTTTAGCGAAACGTTCACCAGATATTCAGGAAACGTAGGAATTTCTTAGTTAGAAACGTATTTTATGAATCTGAAAAAACAAACAGTTAACACGAATTGGAAATAATGCAGTAAAACGAACTCTGTGCTCCGAAAAGAGTTGTACCGTCCGGCATGGCCAGGTGGTTAAGGCACTCGACTCCGAGGGTTAGGGGTTCGAATTCCCATCACACCAAATATACTCGCCCTTTCAGCCGCGGGGGCGTTATATTACGGTCAATCCAACTATTCGTTGGTAAAAGAGTAGCCCAAGAGTTGGTGGTGGATGGTGATGACTAGCTGCCTTTCCTGTCGTCTTACACCGTTAAATTAGGGACGGCTAGCGCAAATTGCTCTTGTGTAGCTTTGCGCGAAATTAAAAAAAAAAAGTTTTAATTGGGTTACACCTCAGAACAGCAGTGTTTGAGATTCAGTTTTGAGACAACATTTGAGATGATGTCTGTTACCCAAGACTAGGCCTTTCATCAAGTTTTCTGTTCTCACCTCTTGTAGGCGTAAACTTTCTTTGTTTTTACAGTCGCCTTCTTACTCTTTTATAAACTTTCCGATATCTACGTCTATCATCCAACTAATTTTTTATAGCGTCAACTGTTTACCCATATGGTATCACATAAACCTCAGGCTTAGATATTTACATATCTGTGTTTTAAGTATTTTATTTTTGTAATTCATTCTAACCCTATTTTGTATGGCTAGATTGCTGATAAATATTCTCGTGTAAGTTTTTTCTCTACTGAGTGTGACGTGACAGACTGCTCTAATGTCAGGCACTTGGATGTGCTGTTGTATAGAATAAAATGTATAATTTAGAGATTGAGAGTAACATTTTTACTACAGGAAACAGATAAGTGTAAACTTAAAAGATAATATTAAAGTAAATGTGTTTTATTTTCATCTAAAACATAATCGTTGTTTGATACTATAAATTTTCTTTGTGTTAGTAAAAATATGTAACTTAGATTTGATTATAACTGATTTTGTGGTTCTTCCTCTTTTTTAAAAGTATAATTACGGTACGATAAGGAAAGGTTAGGTATCCTGTTCACATTTTTCGATTATCCTACGTAACCTTCCATTTAATTCTATCTCGACATCTTGGCATCTAGGATTGCGAAATCTATGGGTTAGAAGTTCTGTCTTGACCGTATTTCTGGACTGTACTCTCTAACCTTCCACTCAAGGCTATCCCTACATCCTGTCTTATAGAGCAAGATGTTCAGCGTGTTTGGTGCGCGTGATAATTTGGTTTTAGTGATGTCACTATAATGGTTGAAAACCGATAACGACGTAACAGCTGCTTCCTTGATATGGTCTGAAGGATTTGTCAGAGTGGGGGAAATTGTTTTCGCCCTGTATACTATTATAAATTGGTTTTTGATCGTCCACTAAGGATTTGAAGTGGTGTACTTACTTGCCTTGGAGGTTTTTACGTTCCTATACTGCTTCTTAGGAACTGAAAACATGACGCCCTGTAGATGATCGCAGTGGATAATCGTGAAAAATAACATAAGACATCCGACTTGGTCGTCTCATGTTTCACTAGAACTTCGCTTTAGTGATCTTGGTAGCCAGACCTCATTGAAAAATAATTGAAATTATCATTGTTATGTCTTATTTGAATTAATTTACACGCTACAGTTTTCGGAACAGTAACAACTCGCATAGTATGAATGTTGATTTAGACGTATCACATAGAGAAAGACGGATGCCATTTGAATATACTTAAGAAAACTAATGTTTTTTATTCTTTTATTTTTTTTTATAAGACCTGGTGTACTTTTATATACCTAGACCATCACATGAAAGTTGTTCTTGAGAAGCTATGACGACCCAATAAACTTCAATTAAAGAGTTAGTGATACTTTAATGCTTTCTAATTTTAAGTCCAGATTGAGGTTAAGTCATTACTATCAAAACTAACAAGGAAATGTAACTTTGTTTATTTGTTAAAAGCAAGGCTGCGCAATGGATTCTCTGTGGTATGTTAACTGTAGATACCTAAACCCCAATTTTAAAGCCAATTTTTTCATGTTTATCTATAAAGCACTTTTGGATCAGGGATGCATTATAATGGTGACATTAAAATCTCGTTATTCGATTAGACTAGTTCAAGAGTCTTTTGATATTGTTCATTGGTGATGTTAACTTTATCAATTCAGAGTTAGAGACGGCTAGCTTACATATACCTGGTGTAACTTTGTGCGAACATCTAAAGCAGACTTATCGCTGAGCCAGCGAGAGGCAAAGGTGCAAGCCGAGACGATATTTTATTAATTTTATTCTTCCTAGACAGGGATAAAAAAAAATTAATTCCCCCACCAAAAAATAAATAAATAAAATAAAATAAAAACTAACTCCGCCCGTCCTTTACTCTTACTTTTTAACTTCCATCCTTACCTGACAACCAGACTTGTATTGGTGCTATATCTCACAATTTTATCATGTCTGTTTGCCATTTGAAAGAGAATCAACGTTAGTATTATAGAAACAGCTGAATTATGGGTAAACTGTTAATTTGGTGCTCCCGAACGCGGCGCCTAAAGGCAAATTACCTCCTGCACCACGTCAAAATGCCAATGTTCCTAGAGTTTATGCTTGAATTTCCAAATAATCATATGGTTTGATTTTATTATTAGAATATTATAGCTTTTACGACTGCAATAATATTTTAAGAACTATGGGTAGATAGAATTTTATATGCAAAAACGGCTTGTTTGGGTTCAGAAAATATTTTAAATAGAAGAGCGAACAACGTTTCTTCTATTTAAAATATTTTCTGAACCCAAACAAGCCGTTTTTGCATATAAAACTCTCAACAAGTGGGTTTCTCGACATCACTGATTGTTATGGGTAGGTAGAGGTGACTGGAACACAACTTGAGAGTCAAATTTTAAGTTTCCAGTTTCTCGGAAGATGTTTGAAGTCCATTAAGGGACACAAGATTTTTCTAATTTCTGCTTCCACACGGTTTTGCTTGAACATTGAATATTTCTGTTGATTTACTGCTGCTCATGTTTTTCTGACTACCACAACCTTACTTTCATGCAATCGATGGCTCTTGTTAAAGTGTTTTTAATACACATACCAGTGTGAACTGTATTCTGTACACATAGTGATTATTTTCATTCTGGTATGGTTGAAATGAATTAGAAGAATAATAACATTATCAAAGTCTGTTTCCCTAATATCAAATAAAACTAACAAAGAAATTAAAATTCGACTTTGCTACGTATGAAAAACCGTTTGTTCTTTACGAATGTTAGAATAAAGACGATAATAGTTGGTCACAGTGTATTTAGAGCAGATCGTGCAGTCACTTTCCCGTCGAAATAGCTTTCTTACTTTCCTTTTCGAACGCTAAACCTGTTGTATACAATTTATTAAACGTGTATAAAGACTTGTGATCAAGCTGAAGTTGTAAGAACCAGTAACACACTCATTACTTTAGAAAGGTGAAAAACACCTGATAAACAAACCATTTTAACAGTTGATTTATATCTGAGCCTCTCCCCCACTGTATGTCTGCGGGCTTAGTACGCTAGAAATTGGGATCTGTGTCTTACTCCCCAGGGTTATCGAAACCCAATGTGTAGCTTTACGATTAAGTATAAACAAACACAAGTCGCTATATGATCAAGGACTTGTTTCAGTACGACACCTGTCTGTGTGTAGCATGATGTTCAGATATAACACTGCCAGTAGCCTTTTCAATTGTAAACCAGCATTTACGAGGAATTAAAGTTGTGGTATTTTCGTAATTTAAGCAACGTGTGTGGTGTGTGGCGTGTTGCTTATTTATGTATTACTTTAAGTGCGCGACATACATTTGCTCACACAGTTCTAAACCCTTGTTAATCGATAACACTTCAGTTTTCTGTGGGATTAGCTGGTTTGAAACAATTAGTTTCTGTTATTATATTTGTTTATTATTAGGTACTTAAATCACTGACTACTAATTAAAAGTGAAGCATACTCATACGATATGTAAGACGTATTTACAATATCGTGTTAAAATTTTATTTAGCCCTTTGTTTACGGATTGTGTAAATCTGCTAAAGATTCTGCAAAGACATTGAAAACGTTTCGTGTAAAATGTTCTTATCGTATGTCAGCCGCAGTTGAAGGGGTAGTAACAAGTTTAACATGGCATAAACCTGTTTATATTAGTAATAGTAATATTTAGGTATTTTACTATTATTTCATATTAACATTGTAATAAGTACAGTATCGCTGTATTTTGGAAGCGTTTATTTTTTATATGTTAAAGTTTGTTTCAAATAACGCCGTAATTTTTTGATTGAAGAAAGCATCATCAAAACTTCCAAATCAATAATTACATTAAAATAAATTTTGTGATGTCATCATTATTGAGAGAAGCGACTACATTAAGTGAGAATTAGATAGAAAAAATACTTACTCTACAGTGCATGCTAAGCCGATGATTACCCAACCTGTGCCACATTAAACCCTTTACTTTCACGTCGCCTGCGAGTATTTAGTTAATGACTTGTGACTTCTTCACTTTATTGACAGAAGCAACTAAACTAAATATACAGGTAAAATGTAATTATTGATTTGATAGTTTTGATGATGCTTTCGTCAATTGAAAAATACGACTTTATTCTAAACTAAAACCTTTTAACATAAAAATAAACTTCCTTCCAAAATACAGCGACTAATGACTTACGTTAAGAAAGTATAATCATGCAGCTTATTAAAAAAACAAACTGACTGTAATAGTGGATAATAGTAGTTAGCGTTTCTTGAATAAATGTGCATTTTACTTGTTTTCAGCGTTGTTCTTTCATGTATTAAGTATCGATTCGCACAAGAAAGAGGTGGCTTCGATTACATTACCTTACTAATATTCTACAAGGGATAATACGATTGATCAGTTTAACATGCAATCTACATTCTATCGTATCTTTTAGAACTTGCATACAATATTTGAGTGCTTTCAGATTGCGTTTTCTGTGAGATATTTTAGAAAGTCAATTATTTTTGTTTCTACATTAATACAAAGAAAATATACTGTAATATCATAATATTCGTGTGTAATAATAATAATAGTTGACGTCATTTGATTGTTTAAACTACATAAATTTAATATTCAGATATCATTCTACGTACATTCTGTGAAAATAACTCACGTGTAAGATAAGTAGCAGGACAAATGCTTGTAAAGAGTTTAAAGATCTAAATAGTTTTATGTCACTTTAAATTTTGCTTGTTTTCGTTTTTTCCAAGAGGCTTAATACCAAGCATGTGTATCTTTATCTCTATATAAAATAATTCAAAGAAAAATCTTTAAACTAAAGCTTCGCCACTTGTTTCATTTATTGTACTGTATAATCTCAAATTTTATGTTCTATTTAAAAGAACAACAAAAATTGATTTACAAATATTTAATTTGTTATAAATGCAGCTCGCGTTTCTTGTATAAATGTGTGCACTTATTTTCGGCATTGCTTTTTCATTTATTAAGTTCCAATTGATATATGAAAGGAAATTCATATAAATTAAAGACTTCCACGTGTGAACATTAGTGTTATAATACAAAGATATTTTGATATATCTTTACGATGAAATTCTGCCGTAATGCTACTTAAACAAACGTGCTTGAAGCATATACTAGTTATACTTCTATTTATGTGTCTGCGTGAATGGGCTTATGACTCATCTTAGATAATGACCGGCCTTGCACTGGCGACACGATAAATTTTCGCATTGGAAACATATTCCTGTTTTATGCGTTTATTCTTCCTGACTAGTTATTCAAATAACATGGCAGTCATGTTATTTCTGTTATGCAGAAAGTAACATTGAGCTCGGCTTGGAGAGGACTTTCAAAATCGAGTGGGTCAGTTGCTGCGGGTGTTTACTGCTACCGTGATAATGCTGCACGTCCCTTGTGAATCTTGGTTAGATCTGAAAGCGATCACATCTGTATACCGTCCATGAATTTTCTTTAACTTCCCGTCAGAATAATTCCAAGAAAGATCTTTCAACGAAAGATCTGCCACTTTTTTCATTTATTGTACTGTATAATTTCAAATTTCATGTACTATTTAAAAGGAAAACAAAAATTGATTTGCAAATATTTAATTTGTTATCTTAGTTGTTTTTCTAATTAGATGATATAGTGTAAGGAAGGAACTAAACGAGATTCAACACCACGTTTGTTGTTTGATTAGATCTTTATAATACGTGGATAAAAAGCGACATCGAATTTCTTCCAAGACGAGACTATTCGAATCTCTTGATGTAACGAAATGGTGACACTTATTTGGATCTTGCAGCTAGCCGGAACTGTGCACTGACGTAAGCAGGATTTTGTAAGCATTCTATTTCCTTACCCCTAATCATGTAGATAAATATATGCCCTCCTGTGGCTCAAAGAAAGAGCCGTTTTGGGGCAGAAAGCTGTTTTATCCTTTCCTTTTCTGGTGACAGTTACTGCTATCAGTACACAGACTGCGAGTTGGAAAGCCACAAAGCAGAATTTCGTGTAAGCCTAAAAATATCTGTTAGTGATCACAGGAAGTTATATTGGAATGCATACTATATTAGCCATCCTGTCTTAAGTGTTCTGTCACATTGAATTGTAATACAGAACTTGGTTATAGAGATTTGAAATAAATATTGTTAAATAATTCAATAGAAATGTCAACTGGAATGCATTTTCTTGGCACTACTGATGCTGAAAAACAAACAAACCAACAAACTTACTGGACTATACAAATTTTTTACCGCCATCTCAGAAATGCGGTATAATGGTTTGTCAATAATGTTACTACGAATGAATTTGTAAAATGTCACAAGTTTGTCGTATCCTTTTTAGCACTCACGAAATCGGCCACACACGACGTACAGGATATTATCTCTTGTATCAATTGACACTGTGTCTGTTTAAAGAAAACTCGCTTTAATTATGAGCGATGTATTAGTTATAGGAATATACATGCACGTGTAGTAAGTATCCCTTTAATTATATTTGTCACCGGTGAAGTGTGGTGATTATAACATGGTTGACACATCTACAAAATCTACCTCTCCGCTGCTAGAACGAAGTTTTTTTTTTTAAAAAAAAGGCCTAGTAGCTTGTCTGAACTGCTGATGTCAGAGAGAAGGGGAGGAAAAAGAAACGTATATGTAAGTCAATAATAATAATATTGAATGTGAAGGTAACAGGTGACTGCTCGTCTAGCCGCAGGCGAATGTGCCGTCGTGGTTCATTTTTTCCTATATTTCGAAAAAACCTTAGGAATAGGTCTCAAACGTAAATTTTTTAAACTGGATTTCTGCCGATTTGATTTTACCTACTCACGGATTCCACGCCAAGGTTATCAGCCCCAAATCTTTTCCCAAACATTTAACTTTTACATTGAGAGAAGTTATAAAGGAAAGCAAAAGGACTGTAATAATTTTAAAATCACTATCTGCTATACCTAGTGTAAAGAAAGCTTTTTGTCCCCGACCTGGGGGTCAGCATGGCTAGGTAGTTGAGGCTCTCGACTCGTAATACGAGGGTCACGGGTTTAAATCCCCATCACACCAAATATGCTTACCCTTTCAGCCGTAGGGGCGTTATAATGTGGTGGTCAATCCAACTATTTGTTGATAAGAGTAGCCCAAGAGTTAGCGGTGGGTGGTGGTGACAAGCTACCTTCCCTCTAGTCTTACACTGCTAAAGTCTTTGTTGGTTCGTTTAGAGAGCTTACTTCTAATAGGATTAGGTTAGAAGCGTTGATCCCAATCTTGCTAAATATTTTACTTGCATTTATTTCTCTTCTGCAAGAGTATGTTGAATACACGAGTTTCCTGTATTTGCTAGACATAATTAGACTCTTAGTTATTCATTGTGTATTTATAATTATATTTGTAAGTGTTTTACGCATATTTTCGGCCGTTAAACTGCACAGCTAAAATAAATATTCCAGTAAAACATTGCTTACTGGTAGAGTAGTATGTTTATCGTATTAAATTTTTAAGTACTTTGTCAGGCTCATTATTTTTTTTCATAATGTGTGTTTATCGTTGATATAGAGAAGCATGAGTGAGGTTGTCAAACTATTTTATGCAGAAGATAGGCTTAACTGATAAATTGGCATGTCTAAAATTAGATTAAAACTGTATTATAAGAAAATAGAAATGTTAATACTTCAAACATCACAATATTTTCTTTAACATTCCAGTTACTCATTTGATCCACTTATTGTATCGTATTGAATAATTTTATTAATTTATAAAACATTCAAAAACTGACTTAAAAATTCGGTGAAGTTACTTATATGTAAAATACACTGGGAATTCCGGTAGTATTTAATTGGATTAATTGCAACATGGATAGTATTTCAGCTAAAAACATGCAAGTAACAAAAATAATTTCAAGGACCATAAATAAGTTGGTGCTAAAATAGCTTATGAAAATAAGATTTCAAATCAGGTGAAGGGCTCGCATGGACCTCCATCAGTAATTTTAGGGTTAATAATTAAAATACAAGGGGTTTTGACAAAGAGGCCCACAGAAATTCTAAAACGAGTATTTTGTTAATTTATAAAACAAGAAAAATCTTGAAATATTCTTAAGCATTATTAAAAAAAGAATCTTTTCTGATCAATACTTAGAAAGATACACTCTACGTATGTATTAAAAATGTACTAAAAAGTTTTAATTGCATCATCTCATAGACAACCAACTTTTCAGACAGTTTGCTTTGTTTTTATACATGAATAAAAAAAAAAGTACTTAAACCTCTTGATCTTTCAGTCGAAGCTTCCAATGTGGACCTCATCTAATTTAGAAGCCTATTGTACGAAGCTTCGTATTGTTGAATCGTGGTAATTTTGAAACTCGATTTATTAATCCAAATTTGTTTGTAACAGTTATAGAAATTGAGGGGTAGAATCCTTCACTCAACAAAATGTTTTAGAAAACTGAATAAGAAATTAATATTCATTAAAAACCTAAGTAATATAAAAATTCAACAAATTATAGAGATAAACCAATAACTATTGATTGAAAACGTATTTTTGTTTCTAATTAAAATTCCCCTTTATACATATATGATAAAGGCAAAACAATTTAAGATTATATTAAGTGAACAGTAAAAACAGTAACGGTCTTTTAAAATGTTATATAGGTTAAAATATTAAGACAAACGAATAATTTTAACTGTTTCTGATATCATATTTATAATATTTAATTTTGTTTTCAATTTGGACTCCATGGAATTTTGGCACTCAGCGGTAAGCTTGAGGATTACGACGCTAAAATTTGGGTTTTATTTAATCCCTGCGATAGATACTGCAGATAAATCATTGTTCATCTATACGCTTAAATAAAACAAAGTAATCGAACAACATCAAACAACGGCTCAACTATTAGCAAATTTGCTCCTGATGTTCCGATGTGTCGGTATTTGAGTATAGTTGTTAAATACTCAGGAGGGTCAGGTACATTTGACCTCTTCCTCCTTCCCGAACATTCATAACGTCAATACGAATTTTTGTTATTGTTTTTCTTCTTATTATTATTATTATTATTTTTTTTTATAAGTATTTTTTTTTTTTATTGCTTTGGGCCAGAGTAAATATAACTTGATGCTCCGGCCCATTTCAGGGCACTATCTGACTCTAATTTAGCAGTGTAAGACCAAATGGAAAGCAACTAGTCATCACCACCCACCGCCAACTGTTGTGCTACTTTTTACAATTACTTTTTGACCGAAACATTATAACGCCCTCACTGCTGAAAAGGCAAGCATTCTTGGTACGACGGGAATTCGAACCCGCCACCCTCAGATTACTGTTGATCCCGTGCAAATACACCAATAACAAGCATTATTTAAATAATGATAATGTGTAGGAATTCTACATTTTGAAGAAAACAAAGAGGTGAACTTGAAGTTCTAGCACTAAACGAAAATAAGTTTGTGAAAAACAAAGCATCAAATGTATTTAAATGTCTTATTTATAACTAGGAACTTTACACACTCGTGAATGATAATAAAAAAAGATAAATTCGAAAATTATTTCATATTTTTACCTCCGTTAGCGAAGGTGGGTGGAGGTTGTTTCCACTCTTTTGTGTGTGTGTGTGTGTGTGTTGTGTGTCGGCAAGATTTTTTCATTAAACAGTTAAATGAATTTGGACGGAAGTTGGTATATATTTGGAATATGACCGAACTTAGGACTAATTACTGTTTGAGGGTCAAAGATCAAATGCCACAAAAATACAAAAATTTTTGTTAACATAGGGGTCGATTTTTTCAGTTTTCTCCTTAACTCAGTCATAAATGAAACTTGGACATACGTGGGACGTTTTTTCTACACTTTTGATATGAATCAGTTTCGTCATAAAATCTCGAATTTATTTTATTTGAGAAACCAAAAACTCTTATTCATTTTCACTTTGCATTTTAAATTATTTTGTCAAAATACGTATTTTAGTATTTTCTGAATTACGACATGATGTATATTATTTCAAAATAATGCTCAGTAACATAGCGGTTAGGTGTAGCCTAGTGGTTAGTGGGTTCGGAACGTGTATTCAAAGATTCATTGTTTGCAGTCTGTAGTCGCAAAATACGCACTTGGCATATACAATCATGGGTGCGCTATAAGAATGACTGTATTTTCACTACTCGGTCGGCCAAGACTGCTAACTAGCTGCTTTTCTTGTTTATCAGTTCAAAAGTAGTAACGACTATACCTAGATAGCTCTTTGTGTAACTTTGCGTGAAAATTCTAAAACTAATAAGCAATATAGCTGCTTTTCTTGCTTAGAAATTGCAAAAATTATTAGTGTGTTTTTAGACGGCAAGAAAAGACGTGGGAGACCAGGATGTGCAGTCCACGCACGTGTTTTTAATAGACTTGTTTGAATCTATGAACACACGAGAAAAAATGAACTTGTTAATATGATATAGTAATCTAGGAAAACAGCAAATTTGTCTGTAAGTTTTTATATTTTCTTCAGAGTTTAATGATCTTTATTCGAACTGTAACAAGCCTAGTGTGCACTGAAATAGGGCACTTAAACATTTCACACACAGTCGTACTGCCACGAAAATTGGCTCTCTAATTTAATCATAGTTAGTCAGTATATCACTCATAGTATTATAGCGATACCGGCTTTTTATGACTTCTTTTCCCGATTGTTAAGCTTTCGAAATAACCAATTATGATTTTCATAATAAAAAAAAAATCAGACAATAATGTGTTTTTCTTGTTTAGGATAGAAATGTACTGATGATCGAAGCTCACAAGTCTATTATATTTCAAATGAAAAAAAAATTAAAGTATTATATTGTACATTAAAATACACATAGAACAAGAAATCTATCTATTTATAAGTCATTAATATTTGTTACCTATTCACATTTCCTTCTTCAAACATCATATTTTTCTTTCGAAAATATTATCGAAGAGTAACAAAACAGACTACCTTTGCAACTTTTGTTATTAAAGAGATGTATGAACAAGGTATATTGAGAAGTACCGTGTCATCAGTTGTTTCACGCTATAAGTTCGCTGGTAATAAATGTTTGAGAATTATTTCTTAACTGCCCCGTGAAAGACTATACAACTTGTCACTGAATGTCTTAAACCGGGGTAAACGTTTAAACATTAAAAGTTATACTTGAAAGCATTGATTGTTGCATGTTTTTTTTATTATTTCTGAAAAAAATAGATACGTTCAGGTAAAAGCAGTTTTAATTTCTTTATGTATACAGACGGGTGAGCCAAATCATGAAGACGTTAATTTTTTTTTCCAAATTCTTGAGGCCTGGCATGGTTCAAATCTCCATCCCACCAAAGATGCTTGCCTTTTCAGCCATGAGGAAGTTACAATGTTGTGATTAGCACCACTATTCGTTGGTAAAAAGAGAAATTCAAAAGATTTGCGATAAGTGGCGATGACTAGCTGCATTCATTCTAGTCTTTCACTGCTACATTAGGGACGGCTTGTGCAGACAGCCCACTCGTAGCTTTTTGCGAAGCTCAAACTTTCATTGTTTGTTTGTTTTTTGAATTTCGCTCAAAGCTACTCGAGCTATCTGCGCTAGCCGTCCCTAATTTAGCAGTGTAAGACTAGAGGGAAGGCAGATAGTCATCACCACTCACCGCCGACTCTTGGGCTACTCTTTTACCAACGAATAGTGGGATTGACCGTAACATAGTAACCTCCCCCCGGGTGAAAGGGCGAGCTTGTTTGGTGCGACCGAGATTCGATTCCGCGATCCTCGGATTACGAGTCGAACGCCTTAACACGCTTGGTCATGCCGAGGCGAAGCTCAAACTAGACTGTATTTCTTTATTTCATTCAGTGTTTAATAAAACTTACACATACATAATAGATTTTTATTCAAATACATCATACATTATCACTCGTACAGTCTACTGATGGATAACGCGAGATTCTTGTTATATTCAGACAAGGAAAGTTTAACATGGATCGCGGGATCTAAACTAGGTGCCGAACTTGTTCGACATTTCAGCTGTGATGACGAATCAGATCTGTTGGTAAAGAGTGGCTTACTGTTTACGAATGTCACTACGTCTTAGTCAGCTTTTCCATTTGTTAACAGTAAATAGTATTCCTCGGTTAAATTGCAAAAATTCGAATTTCGTGATCGTGGGTAGTTTGTGATTAAAATCCAATAAGTATATTCTTATTCATGTATTGAGTTCTTGTATTTGTGGATGTTAACGATATATTTAGATGTATGAGAAAGAGAAACGTGGATCTGTGGTATACGTGTAAAATCAGGGGTGGTACTGCAGGTTCGGCGCTTAAATGACTATCAGTAGGACATAACATGGAACCCTGTTACACGCTCAACTATAATATCTCTGCTGTCTTTGACAAAACAAAACTGTTTGCATTTCATTCTTTGTTGTAATGAAATAGCATTGCTAGATAATCCCGCTCGTAGCGGTGTGGTTTCTGATCTGTCGGTCTGTTTGTATGAAAGTCAACATAGATATAAAAGGACTTTATAGAAGGGATTTTAAAAAGATCTTGATAGAACAATGAAGACCTTCCATTACACGCAGGGAAAAAAGAGAAAACAACGTAAAACAAAAACTGAGTGAGCTCAGTTTCTACGGGAGTGTAAATGTGGTTAGATAAACTTGACCACAAAGGAAAGATTAAGGCTACATCAAAAGTCATTGTCCGTACTTTTAAAACGAGCAGACATGGGAATCGTGGGCATACGAAGGTCGTAATTAAGACTCTCAGTTAAGTATTAGACGTAGTTTGTGTATATGAGAGTCAAATTCTTTCCTCTTGGCCTGATGCATCATGCTTTGACAAGAAAATGTCACAAGGCACGGTTTGGCTTAGTAAAAAAACTTGAATTTTGGAGTTGGTGACTGGGGTTCGAATTCATATGATACAGCAAAATATTTCTCACAATTTAAGCTATTGAGTTATAGTAGCATGAATTGTGGGTTGGACGCTACTGATAACTAACTGCCTTTCATCTTGTCAATAATTCGAGATTAGGGTTAGCAGCAGTCAGCCTCTTCAGCTCAGCTATAAATACAAAATAATATCTGTCAGAATTATCTTCACATGAAATACACAAGTGCACCTTCCGATCAAATTTATTCTTACTTTTTATGAAATATAAATTATTCGATAAAAAGATCTTACTATGTATTGAAACAAACTGAAATACATGGTCTTTAAGGTTTAAAATGTCATTGTAATAAATACGATAATGCTTATATGGATCTCGCTTCTGTGCTCAAGTCTATGATAGTTTAAAGCAAAGTTTCTCAGTTCACTTATTACGAGCTTGTTGCAGGTTTTCATACTCGTGACCTTCCAGCGTATATATGCGTAATATTTATAACACCATATACTAAAATGTATTAAAACAATGAAAGTAACAATTCTCAGTTGGAGATTTGAGTACAGCTGCTTGAATGTTAGTGTGTTGAATATGAAGCACAGAAACATATTATTTTGAAGTAACTGTTTCAACTATTTGTTCTTTACTGGCCGGCTGTCTTCCATGAGTCATTATTTACAGAAATATCACGAAAGTAGTGCAGTGTTATAATTCACATGTGAATATTCTACAACTATCACAATATTTTTTTTTCTCGTGTCAGATTGAAGTGTATTTATGTTTATTTTCAAAATGAACTATTTGTGTTTCATATCTTATAAAACAGTGCGTTAAAATATCTTAAACAGGTTATTGGACATTTATTAAATACATCAAGAGACTGGCATAAAAATACTTGTGCATTGCTTATTTCAGCGTTTGTGTATCTTGAAATGTAAATAAGCTTACAAGATTAAAACGAATTAATACGAGTGACTCGTAACCCAGGATCTAGCATGACCAAGTGGTTAGGGCCTTAACTAGTAATCTCAGGGTTGTGGGTTCGATTCCCTGTTCCACCAAATATACTCGCCCTTTCAGTCGTGAGGTCGTTATAATGTGAGGGCCATTCCCAGTATTCGTTGGTAAAATAGTAGCCCCACAGTTGGCTGTTAGTGATGGTAACTAGCTGCTTTCCCTCTAGTCTTACACTGCTAAATTAGAGATAGGTAGCGCAGATAGCCCTCGTGTAACTTTTGTGCAAAATCCAAAAAACAAATAGACTCGTAACCATGCGTCGTCCACATCATTTTGAAAGCTTTTTACACTTCAAAGGACGGTGACTGACATTGTAAGGATAAGTTACTGTACCTTCCACTGTTACTACTAATAATAATAATGCTTTTGTAATGCCTTAAACTCTTCTGGTTCCTGGAGTTTTTCTTTTTTGAGTAAACTTTAGTAATATTATTGTTTTAAGTGAAATTGAGACATCAACATCTTTTTACTTGCACAAGAATATTTCATAAATTTACAAATAAATTAATTTATAAAACTTCAAGAACTCTTTATGTTTAGGTGGAAATAAATAATTCTACCATCTTCTGGAAAATGAACCTGAAAATGGTGGAATAATAGCTACCGAATCATGTATAGTTTTTAATTTTTTTAAATTTATTTTTCCAAACTTTATAAATAAGTTATTGTATAAGTAAAAACCGTTCATGTCTTGTTTAATTAAGTTTATTCAAATTATTTTTGTACAATGTCATTTTTGTACAATTGTACATTACAATTTTACGTATTGACTATTATTGATCCTGAGCTAACAGACAAATCTATTTCGGAACGTTCAGCACCAGTTCTTATTTTACAATATTACTGATTTGATGGTTAATAATGTGCGTATGAAATTGACATTTAAAATTCTAAAAAATAAAAATGGTAAAAAAATACCAGGTTATGATAGAAAATATGTATTTTAGTCTACAAACTCAATCTGTTCAGTTATTGGTTTAATATGTGTGTATAAAACACTAATTCCTTATGATTGTGGGCAAATATACAAGGTACACCTTGGTTTTAGTCTTAATCTTCTTAGCGTTTCTTACAATGAGAGAACATAATCGCGTTCAAAATATTTCAGACAATTATTTGGAAAATAATTACTGATATTAGAAGCAATAAACGAGATATAAATTATTTACACGACATAATCAGTTTTTGTGTGTATCTAAAAATAAACCTATGCACTGGGCAAGGCTATTTATAAAGGTGACAATGAATGAGTTAAAAATGTCCCTAAACTTTTTGGCGTTTGTTTTGGCCTCGACATTTTCATTCATAATGATTTTTTAATTTAATAAATTTCTTTCGCCGTGTACGTTTAAAAGGGTAATTATTTTTGTGCCACAAGGTTTCTGATTAATTCTCAAGCAATACACAAATCCTTTGGTGGTATAAATATTAGTTTGATAAACAAATTATTTTGAGATATATCGTGATTTAAAAATTTCTGAGACCTTGTCTTTCCCCAGCATGTGCACTAGATACCATGTTAATGGCAAATCGGAAAAATGTGTCCCCCAAACACACACACACACACACACACACACACACACGAACAAACAGAGAAAACAAAATTCGGAATTACTACCACAACAGACTGGTATAGAAGATGGGACAAATAAAAGCCAGGATTTGTGACCATACAAATTAAGAGCTAGAAACTAGTTTCAATTAGATTTAATCATCTTATCAAAGAGTTAAATGCCGTTTCATTGTTTTTCTTCGATGAAAACAGAATATTTCAAAGGTGTGTTTTTTTTTCTTCAAGAACATCATGTTATCAGTGTACTTGTGTGTAAAATTAGCGTTCTGTAGTCAGCCATGTCCGGCTAAATAACTAAAAAATTATTTCACTTAAATAACCTTTTAATCTAATCATCAAGTAAGTCTAGCACTACGTAAGTCTCTGAAGGATTGTTTATCTGTATTTGAACAGGAGACCTTAGGAACATTATTCAAATTCAGGACTATGCACTTGAAGACAACGACAACTTAACGATCAAAATGTACAATATTAATTAGTTAATATTTAGAATAATTTGAATATTTGTTTGTTTTTGTTTCTTTTGAATTTCGCGTAAAATTACACGAAAGCTGTCTGCGCTAGCCGTCCCTATTTTAGCAGGGAAAGACTAGAGGGAAAACAGCTTGTCATCATCACCCACCACAAACTTTTGGGCTTCTCTTTTACCAATTTATAGTGGAATTTATAGTAATTTTATAACGCCCCACGGCTGAAGGGGTGAGCATATTTGGTGTGACGGGGATTCGAACTCGCGATCCTCAGATTTTGAGTCGAGTGCCTTAACCACCTGGCCATTCCTGGCCAATATAAATATTAACTAAAAACACGATGTAATCCATTAATTATTTTTAACCATGTTTATTAATCAGATACCACAAAATATTGCACTATAACTACATTAGGTACTGTAATACGAAAACAAAAAATCTTAATTCTGGGAACTTTTCAAAAACAAAAATTACGATGATGATCATTTAGAGGTTAAAGAAAGAAAATAAACAGTTTGAAAACACGTGGACATTAATTTTAATAGTTGGGTAATTACATGTGTAATTATGTAGTAAAATAATGTTTCAGAGCATTTTGTATTATTAAGATACAACTTGCCTCAGAACTCCAGTTATGTTCTTTGAAAATTTAAAAGTTTGAACATTTTGGTGTAACAAGATATAACCACTTGCATTATTATTACAAACTTCTATTAATTTTTACTTTAATTCATTAAAGCATAAATGTGTTCTCAGGAAAGGTAGACTTTATGGATGCCATATGTTTAAATATTTTTTGTTTTTTGTACACTTGTACACTTAAAGCTAAATACAAGATATATTTTGGGTACTAACACATTGAGTGGTACTATATCTGTAGCCTGTTCACGGAAAACGATTCAAAAAGTTACAGGATGTGCTAGAATTCAAGTGCACTCAAAGTTATATGCAACTCTTTAAAATGAGTTTATGCTTACTATGTAAAAAAAAAAAAGAAAAAATGGGCAGTTGTTAAACATTTGCTAATACTTAATAATTAGCGCTAACTGTATATGAAAAAATGAAAATTGTGGAACGTTTTATATATTTAATTAGTGCTAAACATGTAGGGAAAATAAATCGTGGAACATTTTGTTTATACTTAGTATTACTAATCGTGTACGGAAGGTTGACATTGTAGAGGATTTCTTTATATTTTGTAATAAACATTTTCAGGTATCATTGTGTTAAATTAAATTATATCCTGTGTATAACCCGTCGTCAACATTTTTGCCCTTTTATCTGTGGCGTCGTGATAAAGTAATGGTTATTTCTACTACTCGTTGGTAAAGAGTAACCGAAAATGTGGCGGTATGAAATAGCTGTAAACCTTCTATATTCTCAGTTCAAAGTTAAGAACTATCTTAACTAGTCGTCTCTAAGTAGCTTCGCGCAAATTTTAATAAACTAAAAATAAAAAATACCACAAGTCTTTGCCAAAGCAAAGGTCGTGTAATAATGCAAATATATTTCTGCTTTCTATATTTTATTCAAATGAAATTGGCCTAGCGCGTTAAGGCGTGCGCTTCGTAATCTGAGGGTCGCGGGTTCGCGCCCGAGTCGCGCCAAACATGCTCGCCCTCCCAGCCGTGGGGTCGTTATAAAGTGACGGTCAATCCCACTTTTCGTTGGTAAAAGAGTAGCCCAAGAGTTGGCGGTTGGTGGTGATACTAGCTGCCTTCCCTCTAGTCTTACACTGCTAAATTAGGGACGGCTAGCACAGATAGCCCTCGAGTAGCTTTGTGCAAAATAAAAAATAAAATGAAATAGTTAATGAAGCCAGGAGCTGTGACAAGAAGCGATGAGAAAGACTTGAATTCAATGAATTGGCTCAAGATATTGAAAAGCTTATCTCTTTTATATACAAAAACATAACTTTCAAACCAATGAACATGCTTAAAAGAATCGTCTTAAGTTGTTCTAATATTTATTAAATAAAACAGATAATTCGCTGGGAGGGAGAACTGATCCTTGATTTTTAGCGTTGGTAGAATGCAAACTTGCCACTGACTCACTCACCAAATGTCTTGCAAATTATTCAAATTGGATCTGTACAAGTTCAACTGGACAAATAAATAGTGATCAGAAAGGTTATATATTCTCATTGTCTTTCAGAATTGTTTTAGTGCAGGTTGGTCATGTGATAAAGCTTTGGATTTCAGAGCTTGCGAACGAAGTCCTGATCCATGTGATACCACAAGATGTTTCCCGCACTTTGAGCTGCGAGTGCGTTATAAGAGTGAGGACTAGTCTTCTAGCGTGAATAATTGGCAATATTATAGTGTAATCTGGCTGTTTTTTTTCTTGTCAAAAGTTCAGAATTAGGAATGATAACTAATTGCTTTAGTAGCTTTGTCATAAATACATTTCAATATCAATATTTCTGAAGTACTTCGTAAATAAAGTTTTAAGATTCAACTTGTGTTTCGCATCGATACATTTACAGTTTATTTTAGGAAAATTGTTTGATTTTTCTTCAAACATTTTCCATCTACGCGTTACTTGCGTGGCTCTGATCAGAACCCCAAACATCTGGATGAAAATAACTTAATCATTCGAAACTTAACACGTTGATAACATTATAACCGCACCAGGTACGTAAGACCAATACCATACATTCCAAATGACTAATTA
Organism: Carcinoscorpius rotundicauda; assembly: GCA_011833715.1. Taxonomy (NCBI): domain Eukaryota; kingdom Metazoa; phylum Arthropoda; class Merostomata; order Xiphosura; family Limulidae; genus Carcinoscorpius; species Carcinoscorpius rotundicauda. The sequence goes on along the minus strand of CM022395.1, from coordinate 36,487,796 downwards.
CATAAATTCACAATGCAGTTTATTGAAAGAGCAACTTACGTCAATTAAGGTTGTTGTTGTTGTTATTACTTTGTTCTACGCTTTTATTTCTTAATTTATCTTAAAACTGACTTATGGCATGAATTTATTGGCCGTAACTTGTACCAGATGGAAGAGTAACTATGCTTGTGTAAATGGTTGTGTTAATCAGGGGGAAGGTAAGGAAACCATGCTTTTTCAAAGATTTTGAGCAAATACAATATTTCATGCTAATATTAATACTTATATTTTATTTATTTTGTATATTAAATTCTTTAAGAACTGTATATATTTTTATAGCACAACACTCGGTTTTCTGGCCCTCCCTTTCCTGGTGTGAGGCACATAAAAAAAATTTTCCTTTTCGGCTCTTTTATTATTATCTGTGTAGTTTCTCTTTTCTTGCGACGGAAATGGTCAAGAGAAACCAAGCCTTTTTACGGGGTTTAAAGATGATTTTGATTCGGCCTCAGAGCTGATTTGGTTAATCAAGATCTAGGCTTCAAAACAATCGGTGAAAATCTTTTCAACAAGACGTATACAGACTTTATAAGGAGTCTGTGATCAAGAGCCATCGTTTCTAATTGTTAACTACTGACTAGAAGGAAGACAGCCTGTAAGGAGCATCTTACCACCTACTATCTACGCTAAGGAACTGACTATCATTTCTATAACGCAACCACAGTTTAAAGTATAGGGAATAATTTGTAGTATCTCATGATTTAGACTACTTTTCGCCAGATCCGAAGTTTATAGTTCTATCACACTGACAATTCGCGTCCTGTTTGCTGTGTTAAAATCACACAGTGATCTCGTACAAGTAGTATGAACATATTAGATGTTTATATTTAAAATATTATATAGCTTCTAGAAACACGTGTTTTATACACACTTTTTCGTGTGCAGTACTTTAAACAAATAAGTGATAGTTTCGACAATAAAAGTTAGACATATAATTAAATATTCTTTTGTTTTTTAATATTTCGACCTAATTTTCGCCATTGCAGATTCATCAGGATTTGTATAAAATCTCCAGTATGCATTTACGGATTCTGAGAAAACTGTGTGTGTATACTTATGTTTTACAGAACCGTTTTTATTTATCAAAGGAGCACCGTTGCATTTTTTTTCCTTTTCAGTTTTAGAAGTTATTATATGTTTTATAAACTTAGTTATTATTCGATGAACATCCCAAAATTAATATTCCTTAATTAAGTCAGTAGTTTTACGTGGTATGCATAGAATAAAATGTTTTCATATTATCTTTAGGTTGCTTGTTGGAGCACCCCTTGCACAGACGAATCAACCAGGAACAAACCGTTCAGGAGCTCTATATAAATGCAACTTGACGACGTACAGGAAAGACTGTAGTCAAATTAATGTTGAACCTAATGACGGTAACGTCGATGTAGTAATCCAGTAACAAAATTTGTTTAGCTGTTTTGTTAAGTGCATTACTATTAAAAAGAACTGTATTTTTTTTGGAAACGATATTGTTAAATCTAGTAACGTACGTGTTGTTTATGATCACAAAACCAAAAATTTTCTTTGTTTCTCTTGCTGCAATTGACTGAGAATTTGTAGTAAGATTATGGATTATGCAAACAGTACAGTCCAGTATTTAACATTTCAAGCGTACGTTTATAACACCGGATGTTGCAAATTGCCTATACGAAAGAGAAAGTGGTAAAACATTTACTATTTGAGATAACACTCAAACCAAAAATGAAATATCTTCTGAAGAGTTGTAAGTTTTACTTCATTGAATTAATAAACTTTTGTGTGATTAGTCATAATTAATCTAATTCTGGGTTAATATTCTGAGAGGCTCGACATGGCCAGGTGGTTAAGGTACTTGACACGTAACTTGAGGGTCGCAGGTTCGAATCTCCGATGCATTTTCAGCCATGGGAACGTTATGGTATGGTCAATCCTACTATTCGTCATTAAAAGAATGTTACAAGAGTTGGCGGTGGGGTGGTGATGACTAGCTGCTTTCCCTCTAGTCTTATGCTACTAAATTAAGAACAGCTAGTGCATAAACACCTCGTGTAGCTTTTTGTTTTGAATTTCGCGCAAACACATTCTGAGAACACTTCGAACACAGTTGTACGGTTTAACACTAAGTTTTATTTCCTCAGGATTCCTTGGTTTGTTGTGGTAGTTTGTTTTGAAAAATTTTCAAAGATCAAAAGGAGCAAAGATCTGTTCTTTTTGTAATATTTTTAGTTTACAAACTTGCATCCTTTTTCAGTTTTATGGGAATGTTATGTTTCTATACAAGATTTCTTGTTAGTGGTTTGAGATGTTACTGCTCTACTTCTAAACTTTTTTTTGTTGAGTTTAAAATCAAACGTGGCTGTAAGTTATCAATACTTTAAATTTAAGCAAAGTTATAAGAAGTCCATTCGTCGTTCCCCACTATTCAGACCTCTGCCGGTATACATTATTTCCGCCAGTAGCTGGAATGAATCAATGATATTTTATCTTCACTCATCCAGTGTGTAGGTTTTCCTCTTAACGAATATGAGTAAAAAGGACGTTCACACGAACGGTTATATTTGATGACTTGTGGAAACATACGCCAGCGTGACGAAAAGTAGCGTTAATTATTATGCAGTAACGAGTTTTATCCATCAATTAATAATTGGCATTCTTTGATATAATCTGTCAATCAATATTCAAATTAAATTTTAAGTGGTAAATTCTACAGTCAAACAACAATTATGGGACTTTACCAAAATAATTAGGTTAAATTTTGTTTCTCAAGTATTACTAAAATTGACTTATTTTGTTTACATATTTTGCTTTGGCATAGTTGTGAGTTGCTATAGTGAAACTTAAATATGTTGATGTAATGTACGAATGTCACAGATAGCTTATCATTCAGATAAACTCAAGAGTTGACGTTTGGAGATGATGACTAACTAGCTGCATTGCCTTGAGTCTTTCGCTCCAACATTTGAGACCGCCAGCGCAGATGGCTCTTCTGTAGCTTTGCACGAAATTTAAAACAAAACGGGAACTTATCAAGTATTGTTTTTGATCCAAAACAATTTTGGATATTTAAAAAGACTCGCAAATGGAGACGCAACAATAAGAGAATATCCACCGCTAGAACACAATAACACCACAACGCATATAAACAAAGGAAAAGCAGAAGCATTCAAACATCTTCGAAACGTACAATAACCCAGACATTAACACACAGTTTTATAACAAAGTAAACAACTATATAATGAATAATACTGAAGTAGTTGAATCACTCTTCCCACTCAACTTAAATACCTGTTAAGTATGAGGCAAGCAAGCTTATCTTGCTATGCATTTAATTTTGTGCTAGTTCAGTTATGGAGTAATTTTTTTACAGTGCAACAAATATTGTGATTTATAACAAATTATGACTATTTCAATATTGCTTTTTTGCATATACTTACTCTCATATGGTACATCTTCCATGTTTGTAGAATTATAAAAATATTTCTACTTTGGGGCTGAGAAATTCTAGTTAAGTGCATTTGCTCATTTAACAGTTTCTGTAATAAGATTCAGTCAAGGAGGCTATCAACTTGTTCGTGGAATAGTTAGATTGAGTTTTGCATCACAACATTTATTGGAATTCCTTTGTGGTTGTTGCATGGAGTAAAGCTGCCTCCCAGTATATATGTTCTGATTAGTCAGCTAAACAGTTTTTAGTTTATTTTCAAGTAAAGATGATTCGTCTTTTTTCACGTACATAATACAACATTTTTCATTTAAATGTAGTTTATTTTGTTGTAATTTACCACAGGACAATAGACATTCCAATTAGTATGAGTGGTTATGGTTTTACTTTTCTTTTTTTCATCTGTCTTGTTTGTTTCATTCCACTACACCTGATCTTGCACATCATTATCTGTGAGTATCTTATTAAAATAATCAGGTAACTATGTTCTTAGCTCATTTTGAATTTTAAAATATTGCAGAAATGTGAAGGAGATAAAGGTATGATGACACTAACCAGGATCTATTTACTGTGGAAGTAGTAGTTAATTTGTTTTATTTCTCCTACAGTATTTTTCTCTCTATCTCTTCATATTTATGCCTACGTGATGTCTCTACGATCTGGCAAAATTTATGTCAGAGATGATATCACCATATCCCTTATTGATTCAAAGAATCTCTGTTTAACATAGGATGCTAGTGTCCAAGAGCTTCATGCTCTTTCCACTCACAGTTGTTGAACACTAGCCTGGTCTACCTCTAATTGCTAGCTACAATAATCTTCAAACAGATCAGTACAGCCATAAAGATTGAAACCAGAGTCAACCTAAAACCACTTGGGATGGTTTGTACCTATAGCTCCTGAAGTCATACTGGGCCCTTTAGCAGTGGAAAGAAGTAAACTACAGTGTATGGATAATTTATGTTAATCACTTTGTGTGCTGGAGGGGATTAACCAAAAGGCAAAGTATGTCAATGTGTATGATCTCATGGTAGCTATGTACATTTTTGTTAAATAAGAAATGTACTGTGTCACAGTACAGTGATTAAGTTTTTCTTTCTTTTAATCTAAAATTTATATAATACGCATTTGCTTCTACCCTTTATAAATTAATCAGAATTAGTTTTAACTGAATCTAGTCATTCATACTGGATGACATAACAATAGGTAGTTGCCTTTGTTTTATTTAGAAAGAAGTGATGAGGTGAAGCCAAGTTTTCCTGTATTTTCCAGATGCTCAGTAAAGAAAGATACAGATTATTTCATTAAATTATTTTGTTGATTTTTCGCTGCTGGAATTCCTGGTTCCAAGTTCAAATTAGACAGCATGGACATTTTTAGCAATGTATTCCATGGTATGTATACCTGGAACCTGATCAGCTTTTAGTTGGGATGCTGTTAAAGGAGAGTTGCATTGCCACTTTGACCTGGTGGGAAAGAGAGCAATATACTGGATAGAATTCATACCTTGTTTATGCAATATCCCCCAAAACCTTAGATGCATATAACAATGACTTGTATAATCTATACCTTACAATGTGCCTCAGCATAGCATTCTCAGCATGTATTCTAGTAAATAATTTTGTGAAGGAAGTTCTAGAGATTTCATGTAATGTTGTTTGGGTATTAGAATCATGTCTTTTTAATTGATTTATCACTATTAACAAGAAGGAAGTAATGATCTCAGCTAAGTTGTAAGGATTAAAAAGCCTGAAGTAGTTCTGCCAGGGATGCAGCCTTATTAATAAGGAACAGTTCAGACTGATTGGCTCTCAGTGTAACTGTTAAGATATTCTGAACTTTGATGATACAAATGGGAAGATGTCTGAATCCACAGAGAAAAAGTAAACTAGCCACAAGTATATAAGTAAAATTTAGGATCCAAATTAAAACTTCAATATGAATTGAAAGAATTTAGTATTAAATTTTTGGAGGATGCTACTAATAGGAAATATATATGTATTTTATGATAGCTTTGGATCACAAGAATATTCAGAAATTTTTAGATATGACTGAAATAAATAGATAAACAACATTCGTGTGTCAAGTATAAACTATTTTTTCTAACCATAAAATAAAGAGAAATGTTTCAAATTCACATTTTAATACATCTCAATACTGTTGACTGAAGTCATTTGAGATGTACTTTAGCTTAGTGGTTTTCAACTTTTTTCATACCATGCAACCCCAGTCTCACCTTTGAACTAGTGTGCTCCATATGCATATAATGTGTTAATAACACTTAAGAGGAGTTAGAAATAATTAAAACATAAAGGAAATAATTTTAAGGCAACTCAATCATACATAAGCACTGAGTGCTGGCTAGTAAAATACATTGGTAATTAACTAATTCTGCCCTCCAGATTTTTAAGGCTTCTTGCATACCTTCCTGAGATCTCCCCCACTTGTACGGTGATAAGTCTGCAGATTTACAATGCTAAAATCAGGGGTTCAATTCCCCTCGGTGGGCTCAACAGATAGCCCCATGTGGCTTTGCTACATGAAAAACGCATGCACCTTCCTGAGATACATGTACCATGGGCCCAGAAACACTGTTTTAACTGACTGACATTTTGTATACTTAAATACTAATTTTTATGCTGTTCAAAAATGTAAACTGGTATCAAGTTTTTGAAAAGAAATATCTATAACCTGAATCAGCAATATATTTCTGTTTTTGGAAGATGATTTTGACTCAGTGTAGTGAATATTTAAGGAAAAGGTACTTTGATAATTTGTGTGTGATAAGGTTTGAGAACATTGCTCTTCAAATAATAACTGTGGTACAAGTTAAGTTTTACCCACTTTTATTAACAAGGGCTTTGCTTTTATATTATTAAGTAAAACTGTCTCATATAACTTTTAATAGCAATCAATATTTTTGTGACTATGAGTAAGTGTTAAGATTGCAGTTTTTGTGTATAGTGTGTAATGTTTCAAGAAAATTAATATTCACTTGTGCCATTTTGATATTGTTTTATTTTCTAGTTCCATTCAGTGATGTTGACAGAAATGGACAGTGGCTTGGTGTCACAGTTACAAGTCAAAAACCTGGTGGCTATGTCATGGTATGTGTTGGCATAAAACAGTTTTTGCAGTGGAGAGTGTTTCACTTCTATAAATACATTTTTTTTAAAGCTTTGACCTTACTGACCAAGTGTTACATTCTTTTCATTTGTGATTTTAGTGATACATGGATTTGTAGTTGGCTCATAAAAGTCTAGTGAGCAATTGTTTTATGGCAATACATGTAATAAGTCATGCTCAGAGAAGGATGTGCTGTAGAGTGTTAACTCTGGCCACATTCTTAAATACAAACTACAGGAACTTACATGATGAATATGAGGAACAGAATAAATCACACAAAAAATGATACAGTTGCATCTTAAGATAATCCGTTTGTATTTGAGCATTGTAGATATATTTAAATATTTTTCATTGCCTTTGGTTATTAAAAATTTAATTTTTCTTGTGTTGTTGAACTTTAACCTAGCTGTTTAATTCATATGTTAATGTTGACTATAATTCCAAATTTACATCTTTTCATCAACATTAAATATGACAAAACCTTTAATATCTGTTGTACAATTTTTTTCTTTTTTATAAACAAAAGTACTTGTACTTAAGATATGACTTAAATGTCTGTATATATTTTATGGCAGTAAAGTTGGAGGGTAAGGTGTTCTTCACGTGAAGAATAAAAATATTTTTGTTCACCTTACAGTTTGCATGTTTCATTTGTATAGACTTAAAACCTATGAAATGCATGTTTTCAATTTGTTTTTCACTCTATGCATATATTTTGTTATTTACTCTATACTACTACAAATTTACACTGAAACAGTATAGTTAACAACTCTTACATCAAATATGAAATGTTTTGTTGAATGGCATTCTATAAAAGGTCATGGAAAAGACATTCTGATCCTTCTTTGTGCACATGTAGTTAATTTTTATTAATTTCTTTGGAATTCCCTTTGTATTTTATATATAAAATTAATGGAAAAATTAAGTTTTATGGATAGTTAATTATACAGAGGAAAAAAATCAACTGAAATGATGCAACATGTAGATTCCACTAGTAGTGAATATATAAAATAAAGTTGGTAATTTGAAGGATATGTGATGATTTCAAGAAAAATAATTACCTTCTGAAGTTATTAGAAGAACTTACATTGAAACATAATTTATCAAAATAACACAAGGATAAACTTTCATAAAATAAAAGTTTAAGTATACTTGAAAATAATATACAGATATTGAACTTTCAATCAAACTGTTTAGCAATGGAAACAAATACATCAAACACACTGAAACTCTTACATACAAAGTCACATGTGGATGTAAAAAATGTGGAATATAAGGATAAAATAAACAGCAGCTGTTTGTAGTATGTATATAATACTTAAAACATAACTCTTGTTAATCAGTCAAGGACATGGAAATATCAGCTTGAATATGACAAGTTAATCTCTATAAAGAATGAAAAATAAAAGAAGCCTTTCATGTAAAGAAAGTAGATAGACTAGGATGTAGAATAGAGACAATGGGTTTAAAATTATTCCTATTTGGGATGGACTTTGTAGAAAAATTCCATAAAAAGTATATTCAAATCTATAATACACTAACAATATTGTATTATACTTTTTGAAATAATGATCTTCGTAGTGTTTTGTATGCATTATTTGCATTTCTTGACAAAGTATGCTCTTTGTTGTTAGTATTTTAAAGTAACATTTTTTTTAAGCTGTTACTAATTTCAATAAATATGTAAGATACTTTCTCACTTTCATATTTCTTATGTTGTAGATTTTGTTGACTTTGGTATTGGTTTATCGGTGATATGTATGTTCTGATACCTTGAGATCATGTGCCATACACATTGCTCTCTACATTTTTACATTTTAAAATTTCTGTTACATAGAGTACTTGGTTAACCTAATTATGACCCTGAGAATAGGAGGAAAAGTTTGGTGTTGAATCTATTTTAATGGGGTGTTAACCTATCTTATGTCTTACTATTTATTGTTACTTCTAATGTTTCAATAGTAGCATTTAAGGATTAAACTATGTTGTAAGTTTCATTCTTGTTTTTGCTTATGGACTTTCGTTGACTCGTATTTGAAAGTGGCTGATAAACATTAGAAAGATAGTTATGTGGAGAATTTGTAATATGTCTAAGCTAGTTAAAGGATATTTCTTTCTTGAAGAAAAAGTATATTTATGAAATTTACATTTTTTGAAATTTAGCTCTATTTGAAAAATTCTTAGAATGTGGCATAGAACTACAGTTAGGCTTGTTTCTGTCTCCTTCCATAATATATTATGTACATTAAACCAAACTGCTAAGTGTGAAACTTGAACTCAACTCTCATTTTCTCTCAGACATGTGCTCATCGATATGTACTAAAAGGCCCAGATTTTCGTTGGGGAGAAGGAATTTGTTACTCTCTTAATCCATCTCTAGGTTATGATCGAGAATGGGGTCCTTGTCATAATCTAGACAGAGATAAAGCTCATGAGGAGTTTGGTTACTGTCAAGCTGGAGTCAGTGCATATATCACTGAGGTACATTTTTTTGAAGTTTAAATTATAATTCCAGTTTGTGTTTCATGTATACATTAGTTTCACTGATTTTATTTTTTAATGATATTTCTACTTTATTTGCATGTTAAAAATTTAAAATATTTATAGCTTGTAATGTTTTTGTTTCTTAAACTGTACTGATCCAATGTTTTGTGATGGTATTGGTTTGTAGGTTAGATTTACAAAGCAACTGCTTCTTATTTGAAACTTAAACTGCAAAATAAAATAATAAAAATAAATAAACCAAGAAATTAAAGTATTTACATTTTAAAATAAATTTTTAAGATAGCCTCCATTTTAATGTTGACCTTTTTTTTTTTTTTTTATGAAGGACAATAATGTAGCAATTGGTACACCTGGACCATATACATGGAAGGGAACCTTGTTTGTTAATAATGTTCGTTTTGGAATTATGGATGATATAACCTGGTATAGAGGTGAAGTAGATGCAGCTTCACCAGTAAAGAAATATAGTTACCTTGGTAAGTACTTATTTGAATAATGTTAGAAGTTTTAGTATGAAGGTGCAAAGTATTTAGGTAGAGATTTAACTGTATCTGATTTTATTGCATATTAATGCATCCTAATTATAAAAGCTTTAGGTTTGGAGATTTGTATATTATATGAAAGTAATATTATCAAGTATCTTTAAAAAGGTTTTTCTCTAGACCTACCAGGTAAAAATAAATCTCAGAACAAATTAGTTTAATAACTTTATCGTTAAGTACAAACTAAAATACACTTTTGTTATTACTGTTGGTAAAACACCTTACAAAAAAATAATTCCAAGTTTGTGACGACTTTGATTAATAAGACACAAAATGATTAAAATTGTTTTTATTTGGTATAGAATTAACTGAAATTAAAAACTTGTTGAAAACTTTTATGTACATATATATGAATATTTGTCTGTGCATATGATCACATAATGTATGTTAAATTTTTTTTCTAGCTGAATCAAGTTAAATCTGTTTTACATTTATTGTTATGATTGTTTTTGCATTTCATATTTGTTTTGAAACTATTTATTTATACATTGTTTGCCTTGTATCAAATGGCAGATAAGCATTTATATTTGGTGAAAGACTGTGAGAACTATATGTGGTAGCTTTAGTATAGGTAACATATTATATTCTTCTTTACTTTCATTCACAAATTCTTAGAATTACAATTTTATTAATTACTTTTTTAATATCTTTATTATGATGTGTATAAGACCAAATTATCCTCTTTCTACAATTTTATCCATAGAAATGTAAAACAAACTTGTGTGCTTTAATGAGTGATTTTTTTATTTAAATTTCAAGTAGAATTTCATACCTCTTCTATAACATTTAGTTATTTTCTTGCAGCATCTATCAAATGAATGTGAAGTATTTTACCTCTCTATTTTAGTATGCATGTGAAATAATTGCATTTCATTGGTAAAAGTGAAACCACGTTTTCTTAATTATAATGTATCATATCAAGTGAATAAAATTATTTTGTTAATATTTTTAGACTAATCACTAACCATGCTCTGTAATTAGGTCTGAATGGCATGCCACATGTCTTTTGCTACCTTTATAATTACATTTCTTTCATCACCTGGAGTGCATTTGTTTCTAAAACTCACTATTCAATTGCTATTTATATTTTGTTTCAATCTAATATTTTTTGTACACAGAGAAGAGACTTCAACTTGCTTTGTGCTACCTGCTTGGTAATCATGTTCTCAGTGGGTTTATCTACAACCAGATGTTCAATTTTCTTCATAGTATTTTACCAGCTTGAAACCAAGGTTGCACATTCACTTGCCAGTGTTTCTATGTTGCATGTACTTCACTTTTTCTTATCTGCTTATTACATGTCTTTGTCTAGGTAGTCAGTTTTTGCTCTTGGTTATGTTGCATGCAAGATTCTTGTTGAGAAGTATTTTGATATCCAGAAGTTTTTTGTAAGAATTATAGTTGACTCCTCTTTTGTTTACAAACCAACAAATTTTGAACAGCTTTTGAAATTTATTGATCCAAAGTTTAGATCTTTACATCAGATTTTATCCATGCTTTATTGTTCTCAAACTTAGGGTCATTTGTAGGTGTCCCCAAGTATAACTCAAGTATTTTAGGGTGGTTCTTTTATCCGTAAAACTAACTTTTTTTTCTTGAGGGACTGTGGTTGTTCTGGAGTAAGTGGTTGATTTATCTGTAACTTATCTCAAAATTCACATGATAAGGGGTAGGGGAGTTATTTGGATATGTTTGTGAAGAGTTAAATATTTGAATTATTAGTTTCCTAAGAAAAGACCCAGATTTTCAGAGGATTGGTTAATGTATTCTGTCTCACTGATAAATTTTGTTTCATTTCCACTAGCTGATGAGTTCAAGTTACATATCCCGATTCTTGAGGTTTATTCTCCTTTAGACAGTCAAACTACAAAAGAGGTTTCAAACTTGGATTTATTTTTTTATTATTTACTTGTAGTGGCTTTTAAGAGTATAAAGGGTATTATGATAATTTTTAATTAATTTCTTCTAGATCAGCTTTTAACAGTTTTTGTATTTTAATGAGGAAGATATTCAATTGTTAGGATCTTTCAAGAAGGACCTTTGGATACAAAATAAATAAAAACAACAAACACTTGCAGATGTCTTCATATTCTGAGTTACAATAAAATATTTCAGGCTTTATATCTTTATCTGAATTATTATAATTCTGACCTCATTTTTTTCATTCTCTAAGGTTATATATTTATCATTGCATAAACAATTAGGCTGTTATGGGACCATTTCAAAATTATGTCCATTTAAGTGCTCAGAAGACTTCAAACACCATCACTACAGTATGTAAGAGTTGATTACTAAGTAACAATCCAAAGGATTTGGTAGCACTTACCCCTCATGTGAAGAATGCATGATTGTCTTGCAAGAGATAACAGTTCATTCTTTTTCAACACTCTTATACCATCAGGACACTGAAGACCTTCCTTGGTTACTGCTTTCACCTTATCAGTGCAGAAGTGGTTGATTTCCTGTCTGTATTATTTTTGATAAGGAGGGTTCTTCTGGGAGCTTGTCAGCTTTTATGTTTAATTTTACTCCTGTGCAGCTTGGTGGATACATCCAGATGATGATCTTACCATGCACTTGCTTTGCTTTCTGTTATCCACTCTGCAACTGACTCACAGGCAGTAATTCATAAAATTCAGAGTGTGTGGAGTAATGAAAGACAGCAAATATTAGCTAGCCAGCTTCCTTGTTTCTGTCTGGCTGAAGATGAAGCAGGTTTACACAAGACAAAGATCAAGAGAATTATGATGTAACGATGCAGTATTGTACAACGTTTACAAGGGTGATGTACCATAATTATCTTGGTTAAACGTTTTAGTCAATAGTTGTTATTGAGCTCAAGTTAAACTGGACACAAATTTCTGTTCTGCTTGTGTGAATAGCTTCTCTCCTGGGTTATACAGAAACATTTCTAGACTGAGACAACTCTTACTTTTGTATGTCTGTTATAGTCAGAGCACAAATAACCTTTTTGTAGTTTTTCGCTTAACAACAAACATTTTCTATATTGGTGTAGCAGATGAAATATAAACCCTTTAGTAGTCATTTCTATTTCTTTTATAGGAAGGTCTCTTCTGATTAGGTAGTGGGCACAGCACTTAATTACAAACAAATCCTTCTGTTAAGGCCTCAGCCATCATAAAGTTGTTTAAATTCTTCAGACATGAGTGTATATGTGGGGATCCATGTAAATGCTCTGCAATTTCCTTTTCCTTCAAAAAAAAAAAATTCAAATTTCAAAGATCTTTTGTATTTTTGAGGCTGGGTAATTTATTTTTTTATATTGCATGTTTTGACTTTAGAATGTTATGCATGTGAAGCTATTCCTCTGTCTGTTTTTCTTTCACTAAAGTCTTTATAGATGGTAAATAAAAGTTACTGCAAAATTAATGTGGATTATTGTATTATATAAGAAAAATATGGAAATTCCTACTTTGTTAAGCCAATGAAGGTGTATAATTAAATGTTTAGTTTTTCAAACAAACATTTTAATGCAAGAAACACCAAGGTGGAAGTGGATTGCTGGAATCTTTGTGGTGAGAAAGTTTTATACTAATCATGGAGGATCAAGTTTGGTTATTGAATGTTTCGCAGTGCATGTTTTGACTCCGTTCATTTTGTTTATTACCTATAGTAATGTCTTTAACATTTCATAGTTTATTCTTTATTTCTATAAATTGTTTTTCTTGAATTATTTCTGTAATTTAATATACATCTGTCTGACTAATTGCATGTTTATCTCTTTTTCTATCTTAAATTTTTAGTAACATGTGCTTATGCTTCAGATCTTATCCTACTGTCTTGTTAAATATTTGAAAACATATGCACAACACTTAAATGTTTGTTTGATGTGATTTCTCACTTTACTGGTTGCAGGTAGTTGATGTTCAAATATTCACGCTGAAAGTGTGACTATGTAATCTATAGGTTATTTTACCCAGACTTGAGCTTTATATTAAATACTTCTGTTACCCTGTTGTTAACTCTTGCCCAGTTATTAACTATTTTGTAAATATTAATATGTTGTGTATCTCTTGGACATCTTCCACTGCAAGTTGGAATATTTCTCAATTATGATTATTTGTTACAGTTTTTGTTACTTTTTAATGTTTTGGTATTGAAGATGCTTCCTCACACTAATTCTAATTTAGACTTCCTACTTTGGGACTCCAGAAAGAACCCTGACTTCATAATAGGTATTACAACACAGTGAAGGGACCTCAACTCTCTCAACTTTTTTTTTGTTTTTTAAGTTCTCATAGGTATAATTTAACAAAAAAGAAAAGGAAGAAATTTCGATGTTGTTAACTTTATGATGTACACCACTTGTTTACATTGTGCACTTAAACAAATCATTGTGCATATGTGACCTGAGAGTTTGGTTTAACTAGAATCCTGATTGTGGAGTGTTTCTTGATTACAGCAAGTTCTTTATTTATGTTTGGGGAATATGTCTCTTGAAATGACTTAATAAAATGACATAAATAGAAATTTATGTTCTCATTGAAATAGTGATATAAGTAGGGGATACTCTCGAGTGAGGTATCATTTGACCATAATTTGCACAAAAAATATTTAACATATACCTAAACACATATTGTCTCAGTAACCAACTGACTAGATAAATGGTATACATAAAATACATTTGTTTTACTTTGTTATATAGTTAAGTCATAATAGTACTAAAGGTTGTTGGCATCTGTTTGCTTAAAACAATACAGTATAAATAAAAATTCTCAATTTGTTCCGACTGTATGAAAGAAAATGTTATTTGTGTTTATTGGGTTTTTTTTGCATGAATCAATTTTTAGACAAGCATTTATATTTTTATATAAAATGTACACAATTTTGATGGATATCATTAGCTACATATTAAGTGTGCAGTTAGTTAATTCATTGTTATTGAAATTGTGAGTTTAATACTTTGTAATATTTTATTTGTATTTTTGTATTTTAAGGGTTAATATAAAAAATATTAGAAATATTTAATTCATTTTTTATCTTTTGAACAATCTTTTTTTCCTTTCAGATTCACCATATATTAGTGATTTTGTTGTAATTTTCTGTAGGGATGTCAGTTACAGGAGGAAGGTTCTTTGGAAGTCATATGAGTTTTGTGGGAGGAGCCCCACGATCTAATGGCACAGGCCAAGTAGTGTTCTTCAAGAAAAACACAAATAATCTTTTTTTAGTTGAGTGTGTATTAGATGGTGAACAGTTTTTATCTTCTTTTGGTTATGCAATGGCATCTTTAGATATCAATGGAGATGGGTAAGTTTCACTTTCATGATATTTTCACAATACTATTATCTAAAAAAAACCTGGAAAACTATATATTACCTAGACAAAAACAACATTTGCGTCAAGTGATAACAGCTCTTAGCTAGAAAGACTAACATTTTCCAGCCATTACAATAGACCTTCTCCCATTCACCTTATTGAATAAAAATTCATAGAATACAATTTCTAGAAACAATTTTAAGAGAGAATGGCATGTTCAAGACAAAGTGGGATATTAATCATTGTGTATATTTCAGAGGGATATAAACTTAGCACAGTGTAAACTTGAGACTTCATGATAAAGATGTTTTTGAGCAAACTAAATTATAGTCTTATGAGTAGAACATTCAGTTTCTGTGAATAGGATCTACTCTTTCACATAATATATATTTATGCACTGTGAGAATCAAAATACGTTTAATAACAATCCCATGTAATATTAACATGTATGCAATGTATCTAAGTTCAGTTTTCTATTGATATATTTCAAGTATTTTTTTATCTTTGAGCAGTTTAAACTTAAAACGAAGGTACAAGGTATCTGTATTTAGTCTTACCTAGATTGTTTAAAATATAAAGGAATGACTGACTAAAAACTCTAATTCTGTAAAATATTTTGACCACTGATCCATGTAAGATTTTGAAAAAGGCACAAATCCGAAATCTACATTTGCTTATGTCTGTTTCTCTCTTTCTGCGTGTGTGTGTGTCTGTTTCTCTCTCTCTCTCTCTCTGCGTGTGTGTGTGTGTGTGTGTCTGTTCTCTCTCTCTCTCTCTGCGTGTGTGTGTGTGTCTGTTTCTCTCTCTCTCTCTGTGTGTGTGTGTGTGTCTGTTTCTCTCTCTCTCTCTCTGCGTGTGTGTGTGTGTCTGTTTCTCTCTCTCTCTCTGTGTGTGTGTGTGTGTCTGTTTCTCTCTCTCTCTCTGTGTGTGTGTGTGTCTGTTTCTCTCTCTCTCTGTGTGTGTGTGTGCGTGTGTGTTTCTCTCTCTCTCTCTCTGTGTGTGCGTGTCTGTTTCTCTCTCTCTCTCTCTCTCTGTGTGTGCGTGTCTGTTTCTCTCTCTCTCTCTCTCTGTGTGCGTGTCTGTTTCTCTCTCTCTCTCTCTCTGTGTGCGTGTCTGTTTCTCTCTCTCTCTCTCTCTGTGTGCGTGTCTGTTTCTCTCTCTCTCTCTCTCTGTGTGCGTGTCTGTTTCTCTCTCTCTCTCTCTCTCTGTGTGCGTGTCTGTTTCTCTCTCTCTCTCTGTGTGCGTGTCTGTTTCTCTCTCTCTCTCTGTGTGCGTGTCTGTTTCTCTCTCTCTCTCTGTGTGCGTCTGTATGATATAAGAGTAATAAAAGTACTGAAAACAATATGACAAGTTGATAAATTAGTTAATATCAAATTAACGTATAATTTTGTCAATTTGGCTGTGATATAAAACTTTCTGCTAAAACTAAGGCATACTTTACCATATTTGAGAATAACATAGAAATGCTTTGAAAAATTCCACCAATAACTGAAATAAAATGCGTATTGGGTAATTTTAAATTAGAAGTCATTGGGTAGTGTAAATTATTAAACAAAATTTAAGTAGTTTTATAAATCTAAATTTTATGGTGCATCACAACATTTTGTCTTTTTAAAAATATGAAAAAGAACAAAATTTGTTACTTAATTTGGCACTGTAACAAATAATAATGATGCTATTCCTTATAATACAAACTTATTCCATAGATAACTCTTTTATCAATCACATATAATGAAATAAGTTGTATTAAATGATTCTTTATTTCTTATTAATAAACAGAATTCAGTCAAAATAATAGTTGATGAGGATATGCAAAATGCAATCAAGTTTTACAATAATAAACGCTTATGGAACAACCCCTTTTTATGTCATAAACTTTATAAAATACTTTAGCTTTATTATCAGAAATTAATGTCATTAAACTGACTTTGAAAATATCTAAAGACAAAAGCCCCTGAGATTAAAATTAGTGTTAACTATACATTTAGGTTAACTTAAACCTTAGATGTATGCCTTGACATACTTTGTAATGAAATGGTGAACAGTCATCAACAGATTGTCTGTTGCAACATACAGATTGGGGTTCATGAGTAAAATTTCTTCCACTGCTTTTTAACATCTTACATTTTCTTTCATCCTAAAACATTTTTTGCTTTTACTTATCAGCATTTTCATATTGAATTAGTGCAGATTTATATTGCACCTGATATTAAATGTAATAACCTGTACAGCGACTAGCAATGCCATCAATAATTTGAGTGATATGTTTAACAGATTATATAAATCAACTGTTCTCCATGCTTAATAAAGTAGTTCTAGACCAGCGATGTAAGTGAAGGAAAAGAAATTTCTTAATGGCTTGTTATCAGAACTCAAGAGTTCCTTATTTGTACAGAGCTTTGGACCTAGCTGTTGGAGCTCCATTCTATTTCAGTGAAACAGAAGGAGGAGCTGTGTATATTTACATCAATACAGAGAATGTATGTTAATGTTCGTTTTGAGTATTATTTCAGATTTGTGATTTTTTTCTCTTATTTTCCCCTGAGCCAGTAGAATACACATCTGTATTTGAATAGAAATGTTTTTCTATAATTTATTTAGTCATAAGTAAAGTACAATACAATGAACAGGATGCTAGTTCTACCAATAAGTAAATTTTGATGTATTTAAAACATAGTTATAAACGAAGAAAGCATTGAAAAGTGTTTGTATTTTATTCATTAGTAGTAACTGGGCATAATTAATTATTCCTGTGACAATGTTTATTCATCTCTTTTTGAAAATTGTATTTTTGCACTCACTTTCTATTATAAGTTTTATGTTTAATATGCATTTATGATTATTTATTCAGTTTTTCATTTCTTGACAAATTTGCTTTAAAAGTATTCTTATTTACAAGATTCTCCTTCATACAATATCCAGTGCTTTATTTAAC
Organism: Carcinoscorpius rotundicauda; assembly: GCA_011833715.1. Lineage (NCBI taxonomy): Eukaryota > Metazoa > Arthropoda > Merostomata > Xiphosura > Limulidae > Carcinoscorpius > Carcinoscorpius rotundicauda. The sequence goes on along the minus strand of CM022395.1, from coordinate 36,469,945 downwards.
TGCATGTTTTTCTTGCTATGGGTTGCCTTGCAAATGTAATATTGATGCATACTGGCAAAAAGTCATGTTTATTTAAATTAACTTGAGCTACTGCAGTATTGGTTAATTATGAGAATTATATAATCTAGGGCATTTTATGTTGCATCCCTAATATAGTGCAGTTGTTTCATGTGGCACAGTTTACAATGATGTTATTACATATTAAGGTATCAGTTGTGTTCTATTGAGGAACAGGTTCCACCTATGTTTAATGTCATTAGTATTTTTTCCACTTGAGCACCATAGTAGGCATGAATGTGAAAATTTTAGAACCAGTAATATACTTTACGCATAAGCTTAAAATGAATATGTTGAAAAGATATGTACATGCAAAAAGCATATGATCAGTGCTAACCCATTTTTCTGTGAGACTTGCAAGATTCTCTTGTGATATACGTTCCAATGTATATAATGATAAGTCTTTTAAGATTGAAGTAATATTCATCTCACAGAAATTGACTTGCGTTTGTTATTTTGTATTGTATAGAAGAAAAATTTGAATATGTTGCTTATTTCATTTTAGAGACAGAATGAAAATAGACTAATGTATAGCTTACTAAGTACTAGTTATACAGACTCAGTCATGTCATGCCTTCCTTCAAAGTATTCAAATAAGTTTATGATGAATTAAAAAAACATTTTGGAATTTCTATAAAAATATAAGATAAAATTATACTTTTCACATTTATTGTTGTTTGACTGGTAAATTTACCAAAGATAAATAATGATTAGATTAAAACTTAAAATTTGGGTCAGTAGATAGTGTACACACACAGTATTTTTAGGTTAATGATAAAGGTTGTACTCTGCACTTAGGTTACTGTAAGTAAAAAAAATACTTTATAGGCTTTACTTTGGATTATTCTTAAGTTGTTTCATAAAGTATTTATTACTGTAGACTAACTCACTTCAACTAGAAATTCAGTAGTTAGTTTTTTTTTGTTTTTTTTTTATCTCCAAGACTTGCATTTTTGTAACAATATTTTTTTTAGCTAGAATTCTCTCTATCTTTTTACAGTTTAATTCTTGGAAACAATATCTACTTTATTTGAGTGCATATAATCTCAATGTCCAGTCACATTCAAATTTGTTTTATCTAACAACAATATTATTGGTTATTTGAAGAAATTTTTGAGAGGTTAGTGAATAGAAAGTCTTTTTATTTCTTTATTTAGGATTTTAAAGACACAAAGCCTGTTAAATTAACAGGAATGGTACAGTCTGCTTTTGGTTTGGCCTTGTCAGGTGCAAATGATTTAAACAAAGATGGATATAATGGTAAATAAGAAATACAAAATATACATTTTGTTTGTTAAACAGTATCATTGAATTTTAAGATTTATGATTTTCTAATAAGTTTATTTTCTTATATTATTGTTGTAAGTTTACACTAAAAATTGTATAAGATAGCTCTTTGTATAACCAAAACAATACATACATTTGTATGAATATTATGTTGCTTTGACGTAATATACTAACATATTTTTTATGAAGAGTCTTATGTTCCTTATGAAGAGGAACATGAAACATAAAGTATAGTAGTCAAGCTTGATTATCAGTTTAAAAGTAGAGAGAAGTATTACACACAAAATGCATAAATATTTAAAAAATTTCAGAAGTGTATCAAATTTAAGGCTTTTTTGAAGTTATAAACCTGATTCATATAGCTAAAAAGAATGGAGAAATTTAGTTCTAATAAAGGCTAAGTTCTTGACCAGTTTTTCTCTTGCAAATTTTTATTTAAATACATGTGTATTCAGATTTCACCGTTACTGAATTTTTCTTTGTATTTTGTTATCTTTATGTAAGTTTTGGTTTATTAGCATGAAATAATTATCAAAACTTGCATTAACATTAATACTAGCCTTAATAGTTCTTGCACATTTTATTAGGAAACTCCTTAAATTTATAATTGTCCTTCCAAATATTAAAATTTATTGGTAATCTGCAGGGTGGTCGCTACAAAAGCAGAAAATTTGAGGGTCAGATGAGATCATGAATAAAATGCGTGGTTACTCATTTCTATTTTGATTTCTTTACATCATGAATAAAATGCACGATTTTAATAATTTTGAGCATCTATGAGTGTAATATAACATATGCCTTTAAAAAACTTTGTAAAAGTTATTCTTTGTAAAAAAATAAATAGCTGTTTGACAAATTTTCCGCTTTTCTAGCGACCACCCTGTATATAACTGTATTTCATAGAAGATAACAGATTGCTTATTTGAAATATGTAAGAATAAAAACATTTAATAAAGTAGGACACTTGTAATATTTATTTTTATGTAGATCTAGCTATTGGTGCACCATATGAAGAAAATGGTAGTGGAGCAGTTTACATTCATCTTGGATCTGTTCATGGCCTTATTACTGAAGCTGCCCAGGTGCATATACCAAATTTGTAAATATTGAAATATTACTCAGTATGATGAAATACTAATAATAAAAGATAATTTTAAATTGTCGGTGCTTTGTTTTAGAAAAATTAGCAGAGAATATTCACATTTGCAAGCTTTTGATGCTCAGTGTAAAGCTTAGTTGAAATTGATGTTTCATTGCTTTTGTATTTACCAGTAATACTGTAGTAATTTTGAATTTAATTAAAAGTTAATTTTGTTAGGTTGTGTGATATACTGAAGTAAAACTGAATTGACTTGGTTAACTAAATGAGTAGTCTTTGTTAATTCACAAACACACAGTGTGTGTGTGTGTGTGTGTGTGTGTGTGTGTGTGTGTGTGTGTACTTATAGCACTATTGGATCAGGTGACACCATGTCAAAATTTATAAGGTTGAGATAATCTATTAGACTGTTTAAATTCAACTTTCCTCATGTCACAGGTAATGTTGGATTTATTCAGAATGACTAGTGTTACTAAAATGAATGGTCATTCTCATTCCATCAGAGAGATTGTAGTTTTAAGATGTCACCTGAACTGCCATTGAAAGACATTGCAACTGCAAAATTGCACAGTATACAGTATTATAACTGTGCCTATCATGGACAGAACAGTTGTGACTTCAATAGAATGACAAGAACAAAGGTAACTGAAACAAACATTCATTTAATAACTTTCTCGATCACATGCTATGTGAAAACTACACAATGAAATACATATAGAAGAATACAATATTAAAATAAGTTATAAATTTATTCTCTGTTTATATACCACAGCAAAATACCACCTGTAAAATGTGGTGTGACATTTTTAGAAGTATATTTTTCAAAGAAAACTGATAATTTTTGTTTTTCATTTGAAAAACTGAAGTGAAATAGAAAAGTAATGTAACCTTATATTTTAAGATGGAAACGTTATTTACCAAATTCAGTCTGACACTGCTTTTGTGTGGCAGATGGTTATAATGCACAGTGTAGCAGCAAGGGTTAAGAGATGAAACTTAGAGGCATAATACATAGCTTTTTTTTAATTGTACCATAATCTTCTATATCAATGAAGAATTTACTAATAATTGATTTATGATTGAAAAAAAAAATAAAAATATTTCTTTTTTTCCAAAGTACTGGTGTCTCAGTGGTAATGGTGATTATAGTATGGATAGTTTGTTTTGGAGCTTTGTGCTTAACAACAAACAGAAAATATGTTATCAGACTTGTTTGATCATAGAATCAGAAAAATGAAAGTTAATTTTCTGTAGGAATTATATCTTATCATAGTAAGAAAAATAAAAATATTTATGTAGCTGCTGAAAAAGATCAAATGTAATATCCAGAAAAAAAAGAGTAGCTTTCAAGTGGATGTGTTAGCTCAAACAAGTATACATAATGATAAAAAATATTATGTAAAACTTAAATTGCAACAAAACCTGCAACTCATTATTACAGCTCAAAATGCAGTTTTAAAGTCCTTGAAAGACCATTAGTAATGAGGTAATCAGTATAAATAACAATTTTACTTTTGAAAATTGTTTAAGATCAAATTATTTGAGTCTTAATGTTTGTTATATCTGGATTAATTATTAAGATAAATACTAGCAGAATGTGATTGAATAAGTTTAATATCGTATGAAACACCATTTATAAATAGTATCTTTTATTTATTTTGGTTATGATTTGATAAAAAAGTCTTCTTTCTCTGTTAGTAGAATCTGTTTAGTTTATCGTCTGTTAAGTTTATTTTGATGTTTTTAATTTTTGTATTAGCTAATGTTTTTGTTCAATTCTAGAAACAGATGTTTTACTTTGTTTCTGTTGCCTTTGCATTTTGTGTCATTCAGATTTTACATATGACGTGAAAACTGCATGCTGAAATAACTGATAAATTTAGAAGAATACAATATTAAAATAAAAAGGTCTGTGTTTAACAAACAAACAAAAAGTGTACTTTCAGGCTTTCTTGTTTGATTATAGCATCACAAAGCTAAAAGTTTATTTTCTCTAGGTTAAAAGATTTAACTTAGTGGCATAATACATATCTTTTTTTAGTTCCATCATAGAATCCTCCTTAGCTATGATTAATTTACTAGGTAACAGTCTATGATTGAGGACATTTTCTGAAGTAATTGGAAAAATAAAACTTTTTATTGAAATTTATTTTGGCACGAAAAAAACTTCAAGTCTTCTACATTGCCAAACTTCAAAACACAACATTTAGCTCAAAATCAAAGAAAACAGTCATGAAGTCTTGTATTCTATGAATAAAACTGGAAGAAATGTATTAGAACCTCAGTGCTGTTATAAAATGTTATGAATAATTGTGTAACAGAATGGGAGGTGCAAATATTTTTAAAATACCAACGAGTTTAACTTTAAAAATATATTTAATAAGATTTTTAAAGAATAATTAAATTATCACTATTTCAATGATATCTGAGGATATTTTAAAGCTTGATGTATAACTTGCTTATTTGGATAGATACTGCTTAATTCTTTTTTGACAATGAGTTCTAGAACTTACCAGTACACAAGAACTTGGATTCTTAAATTATTGTGTTAAATGAGTGTGAATAGTGGGTGGGGAAGGTAGGAAAGAAAATCAAATGTGAAATAAATTTTTATGTCAAAGACAGCCTGAGAAAATTGTTAAATAACAACTTTGAACTACATCTTATGAAAAACTAATTTCGTAGAAACATTTCAACATCAGATGTGTGTGTGTGTGTGTGTGTGTGTGTAATTTTACAAAATGGTCTTTACAGAACTGACTACATGTATATTGGTTTGGAGGACCCTGAGCATAAAACCAGGGATATTTTTATTTTTTACACTTATATTGTCACATCTAGGTTATCAAACCATCAGATATTCCAAGAAAAGCTCTACCAAAGTTAAGGTTAACAACATTTGGATACTCTTTATCAGGGGGTTTGGACATGGATTCAAATGGCTATCCAGACCTTCTTGTAGGAGCATATGAAAGTGATACAGTTATTTTACTGAGGTGAGAAAGTATGGAGAAGCACTTGATTTAACCACATAAACATTTTAAACAAATATGTTGCTTTTTTAAATCTTGTACTTGACTTTTAGTTTCTATATGTTGTGAAATTATTAAAAGTGGTTATTTTTGTTGTCAAGTTTTTAACTGTTTAAAAATTAAATTTATCAAAAGATAATGCACTTTCCTTCTGCTAAGTGTCAGTTTTAAAATATGTGGTAAATATATAGTAATTTTTTATTTCCTCATTTTAGGTTTGAGCTCAATCTTTTGCACATTAGGCAAGTCGACTTACTGAATTAACAAAAAATTGCTAATAGAACACTTTTTAACAATTAACTCAAACTAATAGGATTTATTTATTATCAAAAATAAAGCCTAATGTTTGGAACCAATTTTTTTTCTTTGTTATTTTATTGGTTATTTCTCAAACCTGAGACTTTTAGTTCTCTAGAAAATGGCTCTACCAACTGAAATAAAGTGTTAAGTCAAATATTTGCTGGTAAGGCATTTTTTAATAACTGTCTCTGATAATTGTTCATTTGCCACACATTTGATTTTACATTTCTTTGTGGGGAAAGAACAGTTAAGAGCCTTATTTTTCTTTAAGATTTTCTTATACAACAAATGCTCAATGTAATTTAATTAGTTTTATTTTCTTAAAGGATATAGTTTAAAGACCATATATACAGATAATTATATTGTTTATTTATTTGTATTATAAATGTAGGTCGAGGCCAATTATTGACATAAGAACATTTGTCACTGGTAAATTTACTCGTATTGACCCACAGAAATCAGGATGCATAGAAGATCCCAAGTCAGACCAAGTATGGTAAGATCTTTATCTTATCCATCCATTGTATTAAACATGATTTTATTTTGTTCTTATTTTATATTTAATTTGTTTCAAATGTTTGAGGTTTTAATAGTTTAAACATTCTTTTGTTTCTATATTTTGGACATTTGCATTGTTTTACAAGTATTTCTGCATATTGTACAAGTTGCACATGCATATCAATTAACTTTTCTGAAACACTAACTTTATCCCAGGAAAATATACTCTTCTCTGGCTATCTAAGCATTAGTATGGATCTTATCTCATTTGTTTCAACCTTTATACCCCACTACATTGCCCAAGTTGAATTTTGGGATTCTCTTCGCCTTCATCACTTTGTCCTCTATCCCAGATCTGTGTTTTAACTAACTGTTATTACTTCTTATTCATCTTTTTTTTAAAGGCAGAACATTATGATGACAGTTTTACATTCGTGTTATAGGTTCTTCTCCAGTGTTGAGCAGAGTTTGTTATGCCTAAGCTTTGGATGATTTATTTTTATTTTTTTTAAAACCTGTCTTATTTGGATTTGAGCTTCTGTTTTCTTTATTTTAAATGTATATGTAAATTATTTCTGATATATTTTTGTATATTTTGTAAATTCACATTTGGCATAGAGCCACCTATTACCCGTACTTAGCCACCTCTGGAGATTAGTGTGTCCTGGGCATCATATGCTGAGAGGTGGAGTCTTATGTGAGGTCTGTTTTTCTCAGAAGATAACTTTGTGGGGGATCATGGGCGCATTGTTCAGAATGTTGACATTTTCTTTTGCTTAGACAGCTATTTACAAGCTTAGGACAGACATCTCATCTACTGTACCATTTTTTGCAAATTAGTACATCAAATTATACTGTGTTGAGCATTTCTCCTGTAGCACATGACTTTTTTCTTTTTTTGTTGGTGGAAAGTCATTCAGTCAATGATTTTATCTTTCTGCCTTTGCCAGATATTGTTATGCATGCTAGAAGATTTGTTGATTGAGAGAGGGTGCTGCTATGCCTTGTTGTCCTCCCCATTTATAATTTCAGCATCTCTTGGTTGTCCATTGACTGTAGAACCCATATTTGGTTTCTCTGAGTCTAGATCTTCTTACTGTTTGAGGTTCTAGACATGATGTTACTGTTTAACTTAAACTTTTCTCAAGCTATTCTGACTATTATATCAGTTCTGCATTTTATATATTTTTTGCAATTGTATCTCTGAATGGCTGGTATGGGTATTAATACTTTTATTGATAAGGAGAGAACAATGTTTTGACCTTCCTAGGTCATCTTCAGGTTAAGAAGTTCTCTCCCTATCAATAAGTGTTAATACCCCTAACAGCCATTCTGACATTTTTATTTTAAGTGGGTTTCTCATTATTAAGAATTTCTTTGCAATTGTTGTCTGAGGCCTATCACAAGTCTTCTGCTTAGTTTTCAGAGCATCTTAGTCATTTATTGTTTCTACTTTGGTAAGGTTATCTGCTTCTTTGCTTTTGGTCTTTTAGTTTGTTTGTTGCTTGGAGGTTTTGGAGAGATATGCCTTGGCTGAAGGAGTTTGACTTCCTTTCTTGTTCCTCAGGAATTTCTGAGAAGTTTTCTCATTCGATTTCTTCAGTTATTCTGGATTCCTTTTAATCTAGTTTGGATGTGACCTGTTTCCAGTCTTATATTTTGAATTTAGGCCTCTCACCTTTTCCAGCCTGCTACCAGATTCTTTCCTCATCTCCTATTACAATTTCCAGATCTGTTGCTCCAGGTCCACATCCTGTTGAAGTACAGACTACAGTGTTAATGACTATCTTGTAGGTTTGAGCTCTGAAGAAGCTTGACTCAAATGATTTGTGTCTGTATCAGGATCCTTTACCACAGATTAGTGGGTCATTCAAGTTCTTACAAGAGGATTAGTCCTTAGTTTTACATCTTCTCCTTCATTATCTCTTACATTAGATGCCTTTCCACTTCCCAAGAATCATCTTACATGAAGGTCGTTTTGTATAAAGTGGTCATAGAGTGCATTAACTCCTTTCTTGAGGGTTTTAGTTCCTGTTTCTTTTTAGTACCAACGAAGATAAGTGATTGGCAACCTGTCATCAACCTTTATAACCTCATCATTTCCTTTATCCTACTTGGTTTACAATGGAGTCATTTCTTTCCCTTCAATGTCACTTTTTACTTGGTTTATGGATGACAAAGCTCACTTTCACTGTCTTTCTTTATATTCCTGGTTTTCTTATCAAAATAATTCATCTATTCTTATTCGCACACAGTATTTCATGCATTTAAATGTTTTTCAACTCCTGTCACAAGTGGGCCTAACCTTCTCTTTTCATCTCCGGACCATGGAATGGGTTATTATTCAAATACATTTGCCTCATTCTTCATTGATATGTGCAGTTCTATCTCTTTATTATGTGGGGTTCTTTGAAGTTATTCATTCCTTTAAGTTGGGCCCATATATATTCCCTTTTGCAGTTGTTATGGAACCTGTGGAACATTTTGTATGGATGCATCTGATTCTTTGGTGATGCTGTCAACTTCCTGCCTGCTTAATCTTGGTTAGTGGTTGAATATGAACAACATAACAGTGGGTTTTTTATTCCCACCCACACGTCCATAGATACACCTTTTTACAGATACCTTTCTCTCTCTCCAAGGATGAGGCAGTTTTATAAGGGGTATGGAATTCAAGGACCTCTGGAAGGAAGAGAAATCTTCTCTCCATTTTAATCTCTGAGAGCTTCTACTAGTTCAACAAGCTAAGTCTCTGGGTCTTGCATTATTGTGAGGGAAAGTGGTAATGCTTCACTAACAAAATTTCGTATATAATTTACCCCCTGTCAATTTGACAGGTTGGGTTTGTCAATTGGTTCATATTGCTTACTCTGATTCTCCAATGAAAGCCCAGAGACTTTTTCAAGTCACACTTCATCAATTTTGCCATATCTTGATGCCCCTGGTGACTTGGTTGCATTGCTGGCTAGAGAAGGTTGTACAGGATGGTATGTGACCACACTTAATGCATTTATAACTTGTTATTTACATGATTTGGAATTGCATCCTTGAATTTTTTATTATTTATTATTGCCTCTCCCAATTATCCAAGTAGACACAATCTGATCAAAATTGTGTAATACTAATTAAGCAGAGTAGTGCTTGTTATATGTGTACACAAATGTAGAATCTTTCCTAGTAATTGTTATTGTCATAAATTTTAAAATTTATTTAAATGAAAAACTTTTGCTGAATTAAAATGTTAAAAAGCTTTAAGTATAAATACTTATCAATTGCAAAATAATTAATCCGTTAAAAATAGAAACAAAGTTAAAAAAAAAATTGAATTCATGTATACTAACGTGCTAAATCTCAAATGTATTGTCTGATTAGTTCCAAGTTTTTATTGTCACATTTAAATTTGTTTTTCTTCAAAGTATTTTGGATATATTTCTACTAAATTTTCTTATTGTAATTTGTAGTTATTCTTTAATGCTATGTATGAACAAATTAATAATGATTAAATGTTTTATATTTTATTTTCCAATTATAAAACCATAAATTATTTGAGCTGTTTTAATTATTTACTAGCTTTCTAAGAGCAAGTGTATTGATACAGTATATGAGATTATTGATTTAATGTTGTGAAAAACAAATTAAAAGTAAATCAAAACTTTGTTAGAGATAAAACATTTTCAACATTTCTCTTTGAATGCACTTTGTACTTGTAAAATGAGATGGAATATGAAGTTAGAGTTGAGACTGACTTGTCTTTATGTACAGTAGATGGCTAATAAATTAGTGCTACAAAATGTGAATGGAATGGTTATGCTATCTTTTGGAGTAAATCTTTTAGTTTTGTGAATTCCATTATAATTGTTTATCTTCTTACTGCAACAAAGAATTGTACTTTTGTTCATTAAAGTTCATATATGAGAATAGTTTCATTTCCTCTTTCTCAAATATTTGAACATTTCTGGCCAATAGTATTTTTAAGATGTTTTAATTTTTATTTGTTTTTTTAACACTAATTATTGTTATATTTAAGCATTTAAAATGATTAAAATTACTGTTAATTATTTTCAGCTTTTCATTCAGTACCTGTTTTCAAATCACAGAACATGTTGATTCTTCTGGTTCTAATTTAAGAATCAGGTATAAAATAGAAGCAGAAACCTTCATTTTTAAATACTATCGGGTAATTTTTAATTCATCTCGTGACTCAGAAACTCCAAATATTGTAGTTGATGATCTAACAGTTACAGTAGGAAAGACAAAGTGTAAAAAAGAAGTGGTCTATCTGAAGGTAAGCACTCTTGGTTGTGTTAACCTTTTAATACTTAGTGACTTTGAAAGATTTTTGTCTTGTTAGTATATATCTGAAATTGTTTATCTCTACTATGTTGAAACACATAATTTATTGAAAATGTTACTGTTATTACATTGCATAATTTGTTTATGAAATTTCACCTTTTTGTTCTGGTATCAAAGAAACTGATTCCTTAATTTGGAGCAATAGGTTGAACTAAAAGCAAATTAGATATGTAACAAAGTACACAGCTAAGTAAATCTGAAATGTAAGTGTAAATTTTAGCTCCTATAAAAAATAAAAGTATATATTTGATGAAGTCGTTTTGAAATTTTGTCTATTCTATACAACCTATTAACATCTAAAGATCAGTAAACAGTTAAAAAAGTGCTCTTTCAGTAATAACTTAAGTAAAATAATTTACCTAACTTAGTTACTTCTGCATCAGTAATTTATTTCTCTTACAATTCTAAAATTTTCTTTGTTGTGATGATCTTAAAAAACATAAATACTCATTATTTCACTTTACACACTGGATTTACTCAGTTTTAAAAAATTCTCTTATGTATTCATTTTGGTAAATTTAAGTACTTTTGAGAACTCATTTGATGATAAAATATGTACTATTTATTTCTTATTAAAATAATAAGAAAAATTAATTATATAATGAGGTATCAAGTTTTATCTATGCTTAGTTTGTGGATATTTTCACTTTTTTTTTAATTTTCTAATGCAGGAGAAATCGGATATCCAAACTCCTATTTTGTTCAAGTTAGTGTACTCGCTTGTTCAGAAGGATCCTCCTGTTATAGAGGAAGGTGAAGAGCTGCCTGATTTAAATAATTACCCCATTCTCAATCAGCAGGAAGCATCAAAAACTTTTGAGGTAAACAAAATAAAAATAAGCTTGCATATACGCAAATATGTATATGCATGTCTGTACAAAAATGTGTATTGATAATGTTATATTGAGATTCATTGATGTCTAACAGAAAAGCCAACAATTTCCAAAAGAATGTCAGGTTCTGAACTGCTACCTAAAGATCAAACTGAATGTAAGACAATAAAGGGAAAAAAAATGCAAACACAAACGTAATTTAAAACAAAAATTCTTTACTTGCGCATGTGTAAGTTCACAGCATTTTGTTATTTAAGCTAGCCAGTCTTTCTTCTCATCTAGCTGTTGCAGGTAAGGGTTACAGAATCAAGAGCAAAAGCTAAATCAAAAAATAAATGTCTTGTATACCAGAGTGTAATAAAGAAAATCAAGCATTCCAAAAGTTCATAGGCTGCATGCTTCAACCAAGAGTGTATGCACAATCCTAGACAAAACCAGATGTACAAGCTTGTGTGTTGCCCAATAAATATGTACAAAAACACCTTCATGCCAGCTTGAGACTTAAGGACAAAATTTTCAGTATGTGAATTTTATTTTTATAAAAGAACTAGTTCATGTGTGACTTTGAGGTGTGTGTCAAGGGGAATGTTGTAACTACATGCAGGAACTGCATGGATACTTAGAAAATATTACATGGAGATACTTTGATAAAGATATAATCCATATTTATTATGTAAGGGTGAAAGTCATGGCTGTTAATCTTGTATAGTTTTAACAAGAGCATTCTTACCAAGGAATATGGCTAGAACACTTGTTGTAGTTAGTTAATGTTCTGGGTAATTTCATTTGGTGTTTTATATTTTCTCCTAGATAAAATTTTTGTTTAGCAGAATACACTATATAGAAAGTGGAAAGTAAGCTTTTGAATTGGCAGATCAGGTAATACCTTGTGTACATCACTTCTAATCTACTGTTGGAATGATTACAAATAGCATAAATGGTGTACACCATGGGTAGTTAGTGGTTACACTTTATAGTTTGATAAATAGTGCCGTGTTTTCTTACTCTGGAATACATTTCTTCAGGTCTTTTAGATTCTGCATTTAGTATGAGTGATGTCTCATATTGCACAATTTTTACCTTTGTTTGTATGTGTTGTTTTACCTTATTTTCAGTTACTCTTTGCTCCAAACTCAGTCATAGTTAGGTATTTATTTTTTTCATTAATTTGTATGTCAAATATCAAGTTATTTGTGAATTCTACTAATTTTGAGGAAGAATTAGTAAATCTGAGTTTCACACACTTCACACAACCCAAGTAAACACTGTACTGGAGTGTCTGTAAAATAATGATTGTTTGATCTCATGTAGTTTAAATATAACACTTCATTATGTAGCTGAATTACTACTACATTCAAAACTTGAAATAACACTGAATAAAAATAAAAGGTGTCAAGTTTAATGAAAGCTATTGTATTTGATTTTTTCTTAAGGTTTGGTGGAACTACTGGTGAATCATAACTGTCACATTGCAATATATGTATATATGTAAAACATTCTGTTTAAATATTTGTATAACTATTATATGTGCTAAAGTTCAGTGAAACAAAACCATCTGAAGGGGTCAAGTACAGGCTTGATGCATGAAAAACACCTGTGGATTATTTTTATATAAAAGCTGATAATTAAATGTAGATTATAAATATATCAATATATCAAAATTGAAAATAATCCATAAAAACTAAGACTTTTGTGAACAGAAAATCAAATTTGTTTAATTTTTACTAAATGTTTGTGTGTGAAAATAGTGTTTTGTTACTAGACTGAGTGCTAAGTGACTTTCATGTTATGGTTAAAAAAATAATATTCATCTCAAAAATCTCAAATTTTTTGTGCAAAGTATAAAACATCACAAATAAATTGTCAATGGGGCCTGTAAATTTGGCTGACTTTGTAACACCATAAAAGAAAAAAAATGAAATAAATTTTAAATATGCCCTTTTTTTCCAGAATGGTTTCAGATTATAACATAAAAACACACGTAATCTAAGTAGTTTAAATTGCATAACATTATATATTTGTATATATTCACTAATTTTATTATATTGATCTTTCACTTATGTCTAGCTAACATTTACAGAAGTTGCACTGGTGCAGCATGTATGCACTCATGCTACCATAACAATAATTTAAACTTTTCCTTTATTCTTTCCCTTTGGTGTTGATTCCTGTACGTGGTGAGGGGACCTCCCAGGGAAGGCTCTGTTCTTTCAGGTTACCTCCTCTGGGATCTAAACATCCACCCATGAGAGAGGATCCTGATGATTGAGGGGTCCAACCCTAACACACTTCTTTGGCATTGAATTCCTGTAGACAGGCAGTCTTTGGGTGGCTCCTCTTGGGTCAGTTGGCTGGTCCACTTGGGATAGAGTCAACCAAGTACCAGTGTTGGAAGTTCTTAACAGGTGTTGTGGAAATTGTGTCTGATGCTGGTGTGTGGGTATAGTGCTCACAAAACCCTGGCATTGCTGCAGTGTCCTTGCTTGACATTGTAGTGCATCCCCTTGTAGGGCTTCATGGTGAGTGGAGTCAGTGGGCACTGAAATTTTCTTTTTTCCTATGGATTCTCCTAATAAAAATTTAAATAAAATAGTCAAAAAACAGTCAATAGGTAAATGATCACGTCTTGAAGACTGATCAGTAATTTTCAACATCTGTACCACCAGTTGTACCTCATTTTCTCATCATAAATTCTCTTTCAGAAAAACCTTTAGGGCAAATTTGTCCCCCTTTTATATTCTGAAGGAACTGAAGGATCTTGCTGGCTCTTCAAAGTCAGTAAAGAAGCTTCGATCTGGAGACATTGGTTGAAACATCCACATCCCAACAAAGTGAACTCCTCTTGAATTCAAAGACAATTTGGGATGTACCTATCAAGGCTACCTCTCATGCTACCTTGAATTCATCATGAGGAGTTATTGTTGAGAGAGATTTGAAGAACATCTAGAAGTCAGAGATTCTCGCTGGTTTCTCCACTCATGGAGTTTCTGCAGTGATGTGCATCTCCACTTGCAAAAATGGAGTAACACTGCCAACAAATATCCTCATTTTGACATTTACATCATCACGTGCACCTGCCACCATCAAGGCATGTTATCTAAATTGCAGGGTATGGTGGTACATTCCAAACCCTCTCTGATGTTTCCAATGTCAGAGGTTCAGCCACTCAAAGACGTCATGTCGTGGTACTCTGACATGTGCTTGTTGTGGTGGCAAGGACCACAATCCCTAAAAGTGTGAAATGGACCCACATTGTATCAACTGCAATGGTTTCCACCCTTCCTACTTTCGTTCTTGCTCTAAATGGTTGAAGGAAAAATAGGTGCAGCATTTAAAAAGGACTCATAACATTACTTATCCTGAGGCTTGGAAAAAATTGCTGTCCACCACTTCATCTCGGACATATGTTGCTACACTTCGTTCCACAACTACAATGGGAGTGCAGACAGATCTATCTGTGCCTCCAAGATAATCATTCTCAAAACAAATGAAAAGCCTTTTGACCTTCATGGTTAAAGTTGATAAATCAACTTCTTCACCCATCTCTGTTTTTCCCATACATTTCAACAAACCCCAAGATCAACATCCTTTGGTTCAAGGTTCAGGCATTTCTTCAGATGCATCTTTTTCTCCCATTCCAAGATGCAAAACAATCATTCGTTCACATCCTTAGTCACTGAAATCCCTTTCCAACAACAAAGACCTACCAAATCGACCCAGAGCAGGATCCACGGAGTTCTATAGACCTCCCCGAGTAAGGACAGTAAAGAAAACAGACCAGGGCGTAAACAAAAGGGTTCTCCAACCATTTTGCCTATGCGTCATTAAAAATGGCCACCTTGATACAATCTTGTAGTCTTTCCTTACAAGAAACATTTCTGAAACCTGTCGATACAGCCTTCTTTTGGCAGTTTTCTCTGTACAGAAATAACGGACTGTGTGATGGACGAGTACATGGAGGGGTGGCACTGTTAGTTGATCAGCATGTACCAACCCTGTCTTTGTCACTCAACACACCCTTGGAAGCCGTAGTCGTCTGTGTTTCCTTGGGTCATACTATTGCTGTTTGTTCTCTCTTTCTGTCACTTGGAGAGACATGATCAATCAGACCTTGAACAGTTGCCTTCTCCCTTTCTAATCCTGGGGACTTTAATGAACATCATTTCCTCTGTGGAAGTGCTGTTATTGATAGGAGGTGTTGCTCTGTATAGCATATGCTCTCTGATCACAACCTTTCTCTTTTCAACACTGATTCTTCCACTTATTTTCATACACCTGGTCAGTCCTTTACTGCTATTGATCTCTTGGTCTGCTCTTCTTCATTATTCTCCTACTTTTTATGCAGGGTTGACAATAATTCATGAGGCAGTGATCATTTTCATATACTTTTGAGAGACTGGCCATGGTCGATGCCACCCTACCCGTGTGCTCCAGTGGAAGTTTGGTCAAGCAGACTGGTTCACTTTCACTGCTCTTGCAGAACTTGATCCTGCCATTGTAAATCAGCCATCAATAGAAGACTGTGTGGCAGCAGTAACTGACTGTATCATTCAAGCAGCTGCTCAGTGTATTCCTAAAACCTCGACACGTTTTTCAATGTATCCTCGTCTGTGGTGGAATCCTGCCTGCTACATTGCATGTAAGGTTCAAAAATAGATCTGGGATACTTTCCGTAGATATCCCTCATTTTCAAACTGTATTGCTTTCCAGTGGGTTTATGCACATGCTAGGTGAGTAAGATGTCAAAGCCAGAAGGATTCTTGGATTAAGTTCACAACTGACATGTCTTCTACCACCAGTTCCAAAGTCATATGGGACAGGGTTTGAACGGTCAGTGGGTATTACAATTCTGTTTCTCTCTCGATCTTACTCTCTAATGACCAAGAGGTAGCTGATGTCTGGAGCATTTTTGATACTCTAGGTGAAATCTTTTGCTAGTTATCTACCACTTATGCTTGTTCTTTTTACCTTCTTTTCCATCAAGACTCGGATGGCGCATTCATCTTTCCTTTTGAACTGACTGTCTCTTTGACTATAATCATCCCTTTACACTGGTGGAACTGAAAATGGCCCTTCATTGGTCTGGCAGTACATCTGTTGGACCAGATGATGTACACTATGACATGCTGCACCATCTATCTCCTGATTCTCTTTATTTTATTTCTTAATTGTTTTTTAACAGATCTGGCAGGAGAATATTCTTCCTAATGCCTGGTACCAGGTTATTATCTTACCATTCTCTAAGCTTCGGAAAGATACCAAGATTCCTTTGAACTACCATCCAATTGCTTTGACAAGCTGTCTTTGTAAGTTCTTAGAGAGGATGGTTAATACTCATCTTATTTGGTTCCTCAAATCAAACAACCTCCTCTTGCCCACCCAGTGTGGATTTTGATGACAGCACTCCACCATGGACCACCTAATTCGACTCAACGTCAATCAAAGAAGCCTTTCTCAAATGACAATATCTTGTATCAATATTTTTCGACATTTAGAAGGCTTATGACACAACATGAACGTATGGCATTTTGCGAGACCTCCATATATATGTGTTACATGGCCATTTACCCGTGTTTATTATTAATTTTTTAATGGACAGGAGATTCCAAGTTCATGTGGGTTCGACACTTTCCTGTTATTTTCTACAGAAAGTTTGGGTCTCTCATGGCCGTGTTTTGAGTGTTATACTTTTTAGTATGAAGATTAATGCCATCACTGAAAACTTCCTCTCACTGTTGCAAACATGCGTACATACATATTATTTCTATTTAGAAATAGGTTCTTTAACTTATTTTACCTGAAACATAGAACTGCTTGCTGTAAATTGCTAAGCCTGTTCAAGTTTCACACATGGAAGATGTGAAACAAAATTATTTTATGTCTTCTATAATTTTTTTGCTCATTTTGTAAGCTAACTGGAATAAGATGACATAAGAAACTACAGCAACTGCACAACACTTATGAGAAAATGTAACTAAAATCCTAAGAAATTCAAGTATTTATGCAATCCGGTGTTGAAATTAAGATTTGGGATGTTTGAACAGAACTCGTTGAGTGAGTTCTAAAAACATAATTTACATATTTTTTTGTAATAAAAGACATAACAAATATTAACATTTTCAAAGGGGACTACTTTTTTGTCTACTCCCTGTAATTCTTTAATCTGACTTGTGTTAAGTTATTTTTTTTTCAAAAGTCTACTTTTATAATAAATGGTATTTATAACATTTATTCAGCACATCAAACTGTTGTTTTCTAAAAGTGTGGTATATGAACATACCACACGTTCCCACTTTCTTATTTTAATTTAGGATTATTCTAAGTTTATCAGATATTCTGTGTGTGAAGGGTTTTTTTACATAACTCGTGGTCAAGAATGTTAATTTTATTTTGTTCTTTTTGCCTTTTCTTTTGTCCATATGATGTGTGGATGTAATGTAGCTTGTATAATAATTTAGACATCTGCCATCCAGTAGTAGTAGATCAGATGACATAATTATGATAATGTAGACATCTTTGTTCTCCAATAGTAGATCAGATGATATAATTATGATAATGTAGACATCTTTGTTCTCCAATAGTAGATCAGATGATATAATTATGATAATGTAGACATCTTTGATCTCCAATAGTAGATCAGATGACATAATTATGATAATGTAGACATCTTTGTTCTCCAATAGTAGATCAGATGACATAATTATGATAATGTAGACATCTTTGTTCTCCAATAGTAGATCAGATATAATTATGATAATGTAGACATCTTTGATCTCCAATAGTAGATCAGATGATATGATTATGATAATGTAGACATCTTTGATCTCCAATAGTAGATCAGATGATATAATTATGATAATGTAGACATCTTTGCTCTCCAATAGTAGATCAGATGATATAATTATGATAATATAGACATCTTTGTTCTCCAATAGTGATGAGGTGATATTTTGAAATTATAATCACCATTATGTTTCACTGGGATTACCAACAATGACATAACTGGTATAGACGTACTGAGAATATAGTATTATATAATTTGACATATAATCCTATGATCTTTTGATTAGCTGTATTACATATATTTAAATTTTAGTGGTCACCCCTGCTCAGTTATTTCTTCATTTTCTAAGGTTATATTTCTATTTTTACATAAGTAGTTATATTGTTATGGAACCATTCTCAAAATTGTTTGTTTTAAATGCTCAGAAGATCTCAGACTCACAACTACAATGTGCAAGAAGTGATTATGAGGTAACAATCCCTGAGATTTTCCGTCAGCTCAGATTTTAGTGCATTTGGAAATTTCATAGGCTTTTGTTTTCTCCTATTACAACTCCTGTATTGATGTTATAAAATTGCAGGCTCTAGTTTAATCATCTTGTATATCTTATTTTATTGTTACTTTGATAAGCCTTTGGGAATAATCTATCCTCAATTCAGCTTTTCAGTGAAGTATTTCTTTGGACTATTTTTTTAATATGATGCATTTTTTCAGGAAAATTGTATAGTCTTTATGGTGGTTGGATTGGAACAAATATATTCTTAGATAAACTCATTCAAGAATATATTTGTTAATGCATTTTCCAAAGTCTATAAACCAGTTTTGACATTTCTACTTTTTCAAATGTTTGATTAAAATCTGGGGTAGGGGATTCAGTGTGTTTGCAGAGATTTCTGATGAGAAATAATTACTATTATTTCAAAGAAATTTATTACTTTAAATCATGGAAGAATATCCAAGCAGGGTTTCAACACCCAGTGATACAAATATAGTTAATTAGATGAGATAATGGTTTTGATATAGAAATTTTATTTGTACATTAGTATGTTGTAAAGTGTGTGTAATTTTGTTCATTGTTATCCATTAGAGGTTATTTAAAAATAGAAACTTGGCCTTTCATTTGTTTACTGTGTCATTGTATCTATTGTACAATTTCACATGTAACAGCTATCTCTCTCTCTCTCTCTCTCTCTTTGTTTAGAAACCAAAGTTCAACTTCTTTTTTAAAATAATAATCCTCTTCAAACATATAATGTTAACTGATTTTTAATCAATTTCATTTTAGTGTTAGGTAAGCTTAGAGAAGTGACTATTAAAAAACAAAAACAACAACAAAAAACACAAAAAAACGGACATGCTCCTCCACCTTGTACACATTATTTTGACTGTTTGTAAGTGTACATAAAGATTTCTATGATTTTATGTTTGTCTGAATTTGTGAAAAAAAATCAGACACAAAGTGGAAATCACAGAATTACTTCAATATAAATATCTTATTTCACCTAAATATACTACATATCTATGCTTAGGAGTGCAAGTATTTTAGGTCATTAGAGAATTATTTAAAAAATATTCATTGGAATGCTGTTTCAGCATTTTTACTTTTGAGTATTCTTGTAGAAAATTACTTGATCCTACTAAGAAAGTGATAATATTCAAAATGGGAAAAAGTTATAATAAGATATATAAAACTTTACATACACTTCATGGTGAAACGTATGTGGGTTCAGCTATTTCAGCCACATTCACTGTTCACAGGTGCTCAAAATCAAGCATACAACCATGCAATCTCCATAGACAACATTGGCAGTAGAATAGGTCATATTGAAGAGCTTGGTGACTTTCAACATGGCACTCTCATATAATGCTACCTTTCCAACAAGTCAGTTCATCAAATTTCTGTCATGTTAGCATTGCCTCGATCAACTGTAAGTGCTGTTATTGTGAAGTGGAATTTTTAGGAGCAACAACATTTCAGCCAGGAAGCAGTAGGCCACACAAGCTCACAGAACAGAACTGCCAAGTGCTGAAGTGTGTGGCATGTAAAAATCGTCTGTCCACAGTTGTAACACTCGCTACAGAGTTCCAAACTGCTTCTGGAAGTAACATAAGCACAAGAAGTTTTCATCGGAAACTTCATGAAATGGGTGTCCATGGCTGAGCAGCTGCACATGAGCCTAAGATATATAAAACTTTACATACACTTTATAGTGAAACGTATGTGGGTTCAGCTATTTCAGCCACACCCATTGTTCACAGGTGCTCAAAATCAAGCATACAACCATGCAATCTCCATAGACATCATTGGCAGTAGAATAAGTCATATTGAAGAGCTTGGTGACTTTCAACATGGCACTGTCATATAATGCTACCTTTCCAACAAGTCAGTTACTGAGTAGAAGTTTAAGAAGTAAAATTCTTCAATATAATGTAGCAAATCCATGTGCAGTGCCAAGCGTTGGCTGAAGTGGTGTAAAGCACACTGGTATTAGACTCTGGAGCACTTGAAATGTGTTCTCTGGAATGATGAATCACTTTTCACTATCTGGTAATCTGATGTATGAATCTGGGTTTGGTGGATGCCAGGAGAATACTACTTGCCTGAATGCATAATTCCAACTATGAAGTTTTGTGGTGGAGGAATAATAGTCTGAGGCTGGTTTCCGTGGTTTGGGCTAGGCTCTTGATTTCCAGTAAAAGGAAATCTTTAATTTTACAGCATACAATGACATTCTAGAGAATTGTGCACTTCCAACTTTGTGGCAACAGTTTGGGGAAGGCCCTTTTTTGTTTTAGCATGGTAATGCTTCCATGCACAAAGTGAGGTGTGTGAAGACATGGTTTCCTGAGGTTGGTGTGAAAGAACTTGACTGGCCTGCACAGAGCCCTAACTTCAACCCCCTCAAACACATTTGGGATGAATTGGGACTTTGACTGCAAGTCAGGTCTTCTCACCCAACATCGGTACCTAATCTCACTAATGCTCTTGTGGCTGAATAGGAGCAAATCCCTGTAGCCATGTTCCAAAATCTAGTGAAAAGCCTTCCCAGGAGAGTGGAGACTGTTATAGCAGCAAAGGGACGACCAACTCCATATTAATGCCAACAATTTTGGAATGGATTGTCCAACAAGCACATGGGTATGATGGTTGGATGACTACATACTTTTGGCCATGTAGTGTATTTTCTCTATGATATAGTTTTATTTATATAAAGATTCTTTAAGCATAATTTTGGGTATTCCAATGATTACATAGAGTATGTTTGGGTGAGTAAAAATTATTTGTAGAAGTTGTTGAATAAATATACATGATACTGATGTTAATCTGAAAATTATTAGTTTCAATAAAAGTACAAGATAACTACTGACACTGGAAGTTGTTTTTGTTGAACAACTTATTTTTTGTGTTAGGCCACCTTTTTAAAGGATTGTGGAGCAGATGAAATCTGTCAGAGTAACCTTAATCTTGCAACTAAGTTTGAACTACCAAGGCCACCAGGGTAAGTATTTTTCCCACTAAGAGTATAATTATTAGCATTTCTTTAGAAATAATGAATGATTTCTTTGTATATATTATAGTACCATTATTATTATTAAAATTGCTGTAAGTAATTTTTAAGGGCAAGTGAAAATAAGAAAGTAATTTTGAAAGCCCTTCTTCTATTCACAGCATGTTAGAAAAACATTTGTGAACTTTTACTGTTGTTTTGGAACTTCCATTTTCAGTAAAAGTTTAAGAAGTAAAATTCTTCAATATAATGTTTAGAAATTAAATTTTGAGTAATGTAATTCTGAATAAATAATATCTTTAAGATACCTTCAGATCAGTTGCAATATTTGTCATTTCCATTTTATAGTTTTTAAATCATCTAATGTTGTCTTCATCTTGTAATTCATTTGCTTATGTTTCTTTAATCTTGTAAATTTCCTCTTTCTTCTACTTCTGTTATCCAGTTTCTTCTAAAACTCATAATTTTCAATTGCTCAATGTCCTTCATGTAATTTTAAGTTGTTCAGTGTCCCCTATATCTTATAATTTTAAGCTGCTTAATAGTTTCTCCATTTTGTAATTTTCAGCACTCAGTGTCTCCTGGTTCTTGTAATTTTCAATTACCCATTGCCTCTTCCATTTTAAAATTTGTATTTGTTGTGTATACTGTGTATAGTTTATTTTACAAATAACTTGTATGGTGACTTTAATTTTAGTTAGCATATAAAAAAAAATCCTCTCAGTTAAATTTGTTTCATTTAAATTCAAATGTGAATAATGGAAATTTCTTGAATTCAGATGTGTTTCTATTTCTATTAACATGCTTAACATGAAAGGAGACTACTTTTTAATAATTTTCTTACAGTAATTATGATTCTGGCATTACTTTTATTATAATGTAATGTGTACCAAAAACTAAAACATTTGATAATGCAATTTAACAATTATTTTCACTTTAAAATTTCATTCTTAGTATGTTGTCATTTACTGAATTTTAAAAACGACAATCCATGCAGTAGATGACCTAATTTGAGGTGCAACTTTAAACTAAACCGATAAATTTGTTTTTTAATACTTTATTAATAGTGCTAGATACCATGATAAGCTATACTTGGGAGAACAGCTTCTAAACATCTCTGTAAAAGCTAAGAACAGAGGAGAACCAGCTTATGATGCAGCTTTTTTTATTTCTCATCCAAGTAGCATAAGCTATGTGAATCATATCACGGTCAGTAGTAGTATACTTTGTTTGTATATTTGTTGTGTGTAGTTTTGAAACTTCATTCTCATGTGACTTTGTAAAAGGAGATAAAAATTCATTAGAGCTTTTAGTGTTATTTAAGTATTTGCTTGTGTTTTATTTAAAAACTACTTAAATCTGAAATTAAAAAGCTGAAAAAAGCTGGTTGTTTGGGGAAAAAGTAAACTTCACAAACTAAGGTGTGAAACCCATTGTTCTGTCAAATAAATAACATAAGGTTTGTTAAATTGCTTTAATTTTAGAATTATTTTATATATTTTGATGTGATATTTTTGTAAAGGACTGAGTGAATTTTTTTTATATAGATGTTATAATAGATATAAAATGTAAAGTTTTTGTTTGTAGGCACAAGTGGTTTAGAAGTAATACATTTTGAGTTTAGCAAATTTTATTTGAAAGTAGTTGAACAGTGATTTATTTTCATGATTGAAATGTGATAGATTGAAATTGGTGTGGTCTATTAATATGCAAATACACCATATTATTTACATTATTAATTCATACTGAACATCTGATTTTTGTAGATAGCAAATGAATTGAATATTGAATGCAACCCAGTTACAGAGACGTTACTAAAATGCATTTTGGGCAACCCATTTATTTTACCAGAAGTAAGTTCCTTTCATATATCAGTGAATATTTATTTAACACAACAGACTCCCTCTTAAGATAACTTTTGGTCTGAAAATAAGTAATCTTAATAGGGATCGACTAGTTCATCAATTAACTGTAAAAGGTTTGAATATTGAATTGTAACGTTATGTGTGATATTTCTTTGCATACTGTACATCCTACCTATTAATAATTATTCATTTCAGGAATATTTTCTATTTTATTATCTTTCTTTTTATCATTCAAATATTACACGGAACGTGTGTGTGTGTGTGTTACACAAAAACATTGGTGAGTTTTTAATATTTTTTTAACAATACCTTCTAATTTAGATTGTCCATTATTTTCTTGGGTGATGAGTTTTTAGTACAAACTTCTTCATGTCTGTAATATGTTTCAGTATTTGTAGCATTGATTGAATTGTGTACTCTTCTGTGTGTGTTCTGTAAAGTGGTTACTGCTGTCATCTTCAAGGTCACTGCCTTCAGTTAGAGTCACTATTCAGGTTGCTGAGAAGATTTTGTTCCTAGTTGTCACATAACTTTTTTTTTTAGTGGGAAAATTGTTCATTGTCATGGTTAATGTATATTTTGAGGTCGATTATGACAGTGGGAAGATGTTTTTTTTAGCAAGCTGTAGCAGATGAGCCAAAGAGACATTGTGGTCTTCATGTTATTGATTGAAGATGAATTGATGAAAAATTTTACAGAACAGTTCCATACTCTATTGGTCTCGATTTCACACCCAGTGGAATTGGTCTAAGCACAAGTGTCAAGCACACTGACACTTTTCACAAAGTTTGTAAGTAACATGCTGTTATCCATGTTTTCATAACACAGAATGGACTTGGCACTTTTTGCAGTGGGTGCAGTTACAATCAACAATGATCACACCTCTTAATGCTTATTGTAAAAAAAGAAAAAAAAAGGCAGCCTTCATTTGGAAAACAATGACCTCTGGACTGATTTCAGTGCTCCTAATATGGAATAGGTGAGTGATTGGCCTGGGGAAATGTTTTTAATGGTGTTGATAGGCAAATTGTCAAAACTAATTTTGTCTGCAGTGGGAGAGTGGTCTCCTTGTGGAGATTATCATTCAAGAAACCTTGATGTACTTATTTACTAGTAAAAATTTGCTTTGAATACTAAAATTATAAAGAAATATTTTAAAATAAGAAAAATATTTTGTTTGACAATGTGTAATATAACCTTTAGTCTCTCTCTCTTTCTGTGCACACATACATACACGGGTGCAAGTGTGTCTTGAATCCAAGTTGTTAACACTTGAGTTTTCAAGAAAGATTGCAAAAGAAAAAGTTTTGTGTGCATGTTAAATGTAAAATAAAGAAATTCATATTCTAAATACTCAGTGTCATAAAAGTTTCTTGGAACAATAAAGAATCATTATTTGAGTGCAGAGGTGTAATTTTATTCAAATATATTTGAAAAGGATATAAATCATATTGATATTTGTTATGAAGTACTGTAGACATAATAGCTTCATACTCGCATGTACTTAAATGTGGCTGTAGAACTATAATTCCCTTGAAAAGTTGAGTAAAATGTGTTTGAGATTGCAACTATGTATGCTTGAAGTTCAACTGGTCATTAAATGAATTTTATGTGTATTTATAAATTTAAATATAAATTTTGAACTTAGTTGCTTAGAATTTTTTTAAATTTTACATAAATATATAAAACTATTTGCTAGATTTTATAAAATAAGGTGCAGCTGTGTTTTAAATGTAAATTTGAATAATGTTGTGTAATTAAGATTGCAAAAATGAAAAAACTTAATTTTTCAGGTTGAAATTCAAATTAAATTTGATATTCGAAGAGTTGAAGATTATGAAAGCAGCTTGGAATTTGATTTTGAAGTAAACACGTAAGTCAGCCAGTTACTTGAATTTAATGAATGAAACTGTTACTAATGTTGCTTATTATTTGTCAATAAAATGTATATGTGGTTGAATTTTAGATCTTATTTTTGTTGTAATGTTCAGGTCTTTTTCTTTGCTTGTATTACTTTTGATTTAAAACTTCTGTAGCGATAAATATATAATTTTGTTATGACCACAAGCCCTTTAGGTTACAATTATTGTTAATTCTATGCATACTGTGAAACTGTAGCTGTCTCAAGTTTTTAGATAGTTTTTTGGCATTGTAACTGTCTGTTGTGGAATATTTTACTTTCTTCACAAAGTTCCTTTATTGAAACTTCATTTTTTAGTGATAGACTTTAGTCCATGATATGTTGATTTCAAACTGGTGTATTTAAATAACTTGTTTGTGGGACATGAAACCTTTTAGATGCAACTTTTTTTTCTAAAATCGTTTGTTACGAATTTGAATTTAAACTAAAACTTCAAAAGCAAAAGTAGTAGTGGAGATGGTTCTATGTTTGTAGGTCTTTCAGATCATCATTTAATTGTATCCTGTTTTGGAATTGTTATGTATTAAGTCTTATTCATCCATTAAGATCAAATGTTCATTATCAAATACCATTAAAAGAACAACTTCAGATCATATTTCACATAACACATTTGTCATGTTTGAATTGTTTTTAAAATTAAAGTAATTTGTTTTATCTTTTCTAATTTTGTCTAGATAACATTGGGTGAAACTGGTTACTTGATCATGACAACATTATATTCAAGTATTGTTACTTGCCATATTTAACCATAACTTTCATTAAAAGACTTTGTAGATCACGTTTTGTTGGCTACTGAGACTTAAAGCATGACTACTTATTTCTTTCATTAGTGTTCAAGTAATTCTAATCAGAATCCCCTTCATATCAAACATACTCACTCTTTCAGTCAATGAGACATTAATGTGATAGTCACTCCTACTATTCATTGGTAAGAGTAGCCCAAGAGTTTGCAGTGGGTGGTGATGACTAGCTGCCTTCCCTCTATTCTTATACTGTTAGATTGGGATGGTTAGTGTAGACGTTCAAAAACTTTTATAAACCCCTTATAAGATCATAACAAAGTATGCCTATGTATTTAAAATATTTAGATCTGTTAGTAACAGAAGGTAACACTTTGACAAATTTATCAAATCCACTTCACTGTCGTTTACATAATTTGTCTGCTATTGCAGAAGTTAAATATCAGCTGGGAATGCTTCTCTATCCACAGATAAGCAGTTCAAACTTTGTTTCTAAGTGTTCTATCTCATCTGACTCTTCAAACATAGCCATTTCTGTTAATGTTTAAGCTTATAAAATAGCGTTTTAACTACCTCATCCATGATTGCTACTCTGTATGACACAAAATGAAATTTTTTTAGTCACTATGATCAATTTTTTAAATCTTTTCTGTGTTGTTTCCCTTACTTTTTTAACTGAAGAATCATTATATTCAACAAAACCTATTTACTACAAAGTAATTATTTGGTAAAACTAACAGTGGCTAGGTCTGTGATATCAAGAACAACACTAATGTTTTAAAAGAAGAAATAAATTGCATTAAAGAAATTTAATACTCTTCTGATTTTGTTTTTTAATAGTTACCTTTTTTTCTTTTAACGAAAATAGATTTATTAAAGTTGCACAGCTGTTTACTTTTCACATTATAGTAGTTTCTATTGGACATTTTGTTAGTCATTTTATTTTGTACATAATTAGTTTATTTTAACTATAAATTTCTATAAATATTAGTCTTACTCAATCTTTGATTATGACATTTAGAAAAGTGAAGTAAGCATTCAGGATTTAAATGCACACAATTTATTTTAGTTGTATATCTATTAATAAATATTTGTAATTGTGTAAAGTGTAACATGATAACCATCTTTGTGTAACACATCTGTGCTTTTTGTTGATAGATTGTTTAGGCAGAGTATTCACAATGGAACTTTGTAGAATAGATGGCAACTGCCTGTTGTGGAGACACAAGTGTAGAGGACGACAGGCAGTTGCCATCCATTTTATAAAAATCTGTGCTTGTTTTATTATTATAAATTCAGTAACTTTGTTTTGTCTATCGAACTTTTATGTCTCTAAACACTGTCGTAGCTGAGACCGTGATTAGTGAATTGTGAAATTGTTAAGCCTACACTCACAACTAGTCAGAAAAGTAATTGTCTTATATTTATGCCAGCTATGTATCATTTTAATAATTACTTAATAATAAGCAACAAAACTGTGTGTATACTGTAATGAAAAGATAAGCAAATTAAAATGTTTTAATAATGCATATTAAACGTGCTAGTTTTATTATGAGAAAAATTTATTTGAATTAGTGTTATTGTAATCTTTTTATTTTATATTTATATATTACAGTACAAGTGTGAACTTGGAAAAGCAAACAACGTTTAATACTGTGCTCGATATTGTACGGGTTGCTGAACTGAAACTGCGTGGGTAAGATTAAGATAATGACTTACATTTTTATATTGTTCAATGGATTTGTTTCGCTTTTTTATGCTGTATGATCTTTGGCATTTCATTATAGATTTCAAGAGAAAATCTCTTAAATAAACAATTGTATTTGCATGAGTGTGTGCTTTAGAAAATGTTAAAGTGAGTAAAAACTCCAACTGAAATTAACTCTTTGAAGAGGAAGTATAAATTTATTGCTGCTTTTCAAATAATGTTTTACTTTGGTATATATAAATTTTATTTCTGTTTTAAATGCAAAAGTACACCATGAGCTATCCATGCTGTATCCACCAAATATTTGAAAATCAGATTTTTCATATTATAAATCCCAAAGCTTACAGATGAGTCTTTGGGATCTTGCATAAAGTTGCTGACATGGTTTGGTTTTGTGATGAAGTGATGTGTAGAGTACAATATTGTAAATATATAAGAAATTACAGTGCAAAAATACTGTGCATATTACTCTCCCTTAGTATACATTTATTATTTACACAATTCACAACTTTCTCTGTCCTGATTCTAGAATTATTTAACTCTGGTAGTAGTTACATTATTAATTCAACTCTTAGTGGCCTGACCAGTTAAGAAACTTATCTAATATTTTCATGGATATTTGCATTATATTCTTGTTGGTATTGTGTATGGGGGGGATACTTCTTGACGATTGCATGGAATAGAGATTTTTCTGCTGCATCTTAGTTCCATTTTGTAATTAGCTAACTGCAAGAATGTTTTGTTGTATATAGTGTGAAAGTTTTAATAAGATGTTTGCACTGAACTTGAAGAAAGCTGTTCATTCCTATTTTGTGCTTAATTATAAATGTCTTAATTTGATGCTTACCTCTGATTTTATTCATATTCTGACCACTGCATTGAACACATTTCCCTTGTTTTTGTAACTATTGTAAATAGTATTCTGTTTTATTTTGACTGCAATGTCATATTTTGTATCTTTTTATTTGACTTATCACATATTAATGCACATTTCCTTCTGCAAAGTAGATTCATAAAACTTTCTTTTTTGGAAGTCAAGTAGCTGTATATAGGCATAACCTCAAATTACTACAGAATTTTTAAAATTATAAGATGGGTACAGTTTGAAACTTAAATGTTAAATTTATGGCTAATATTTATGTAGTTACATTTACTTTAATAATGAGTTTCAGAAGTAATTTAAGACCTATTTTACAGAGACTTAGTTATAATTCGCTTTCATACTGTGATTTTATTTCAGATATTTATGCTAAAACAACTTAAGTATTACAGCTAGAATGTTTTGTTTTTTAAGTATAACTTTGTACATATGTATTTTCTGTACACAGCTAAAATTTGTGTGGTTATCAAATTTTAGAATTGCTCAACCAGAACAAGTATTATATGGTGGTGAAATTAAAGGAGAGACTGCAATGAAGTCTGAAGATGATATTGGTAACCCTGTCTTTCACATCTATGAGGCATGTATTATCTTACGAATTTGTTTATTCAATCTAGCTGTTGGAACTTGTGACAGTTTTTGCAATTCTTTGAGATGAGCACATGTAGTGAAACTTGTTAGGAAAATATATCACAATTGTTTCATTTTTTTCAAATAATGTGTATTTATTGGATTTATTCATAGACATAGTATCTATGCCATATAATCGTGATGATGAGTACATTTGCTTTGTGGTAACCAGTTCTTTTTTTCAGATAAGTTATTTAATGATACATGTAAAGCACTGTTTCCATATGCCATGATTCACGACAGATTTATCTATTTCATTCATAAACTTTTGCCAAGAAGCTGTTAACTAGTGTTTGACAAACAAGCAAACATTGTTATTTAACTAAGATAATTTTTCTAGCTCATACTGCCCCCCAGTGGCTCAGCAGTATGTCTGTGGACTTACACGCTAAAATCCGGGTTTCGATACCCATGGTGGGCAGAGCACAGATAGCCCATTGTGTAGCTTTGTGCTTAATTCAAAACAACAACAACAGACTAATTTGGATGAAGTAAAGTATGTTATAATACTTTAAATGTGTATTTGTGTGTGATTGTCTCCAGCATTATGTAATTTCCTTAATATAATACAAGATTGGTAGTATAGTATTGTTTCTTCAAAAGAGACTAAGTGATGTTATAAAATGAATTGATCCCAAGTGTAAAGCATTGTATGTGTTAATAGAAGAATATTGTGCTTTGATTTAGTTGTTAAGTGCCTTACTAGCAATTGCTAGTGGTGTTAATCTTTAACTCAGTAGATCACTCATAATATCTGTGGCTCAAAAACTCTGGCCTAAGTAATTACATTAAAAAGGTTAGTTTCCACATCTTAAACATTGGGTTCTATGATTCTGTTTTGTTTAATGAAAGAACTGTGGGTCGGGTAACAGCTGTATATCAAGGGAATCGATCAATGACTAGGGCTATAGAGTGTACTGAGAAATTGGTTTCTGTATTTATGAAAAGACAATAATATGAAACTATTGTAAAAGAAGGTTCTGTACATTTGAGGAAGACTTTAGATCCAATGATAGAAAAGGTTGTGTAGTTTCAGAAAATGATAGGATATGATGAGGGGTTAGTAAGAAATGATGTCTTTAAAATAAACGATTTGTGGGATTTGAGAATAATAACTGAACTTAGTCATATTTTTTCTTGCATATTCAAATGTGGTATTTTATTAATACCCATCTTTCTGAATTTCTTGAGTTGCTCGGTTACTTTTGTCATTAAAATTCAGTTCTGGTTTAGTTGTTGTATGAAACAAATTTGTAATGGTGTGAAGTGAAAGAACCTGAATGTCATTAAAATCTCCACTGTGTCTTACTCTAAAGAGATGTCATTAAGTTTTCCAGTGCAATAATGCATATCTTAGTGTTTGTTTTAACCACCTTGGTTCTGCCTATTTATCAGGTATTGTAGTCATAGATTTCTTAAATATAAAATGATTTTTAGTTAATATAATGTATATCTTGGAGATAAAATAAAGTGGTATTTTTGACTTTTATTACTAGAACTAATTTAATTTGTTATGGTAAAATTTGTTGATGTGTACCTTGTTAAAAGTGTTATACGTATTTTACATATTAACATTGCACTGTTCAGTGAATACACATCTAAATAAAATTCAGTTCTGTTGTACACAAATCTTAAAATATCAAAGGTGTATCTGGTTTTAAAGTGATGAAACATGATCAATGTTTTATCTACAGTTCTTTAAACACATTAGAGGTAATTGATAAACTACAATTTATTTTATTTAATGTTGTTTGTGATGAGTGAGATTCCTTCAAAAATATTTCTGTTGTGTTTTATTTTTATTCTTGGAATTGCTTTAGATAGAAGAGTTAAAGCTATACCTTGTAGTGATAATTAGTTATTTTAATATATTTTAGGAAATTAGCATACATGTGACTTTTGTGATGTACATAGCAATATGTATTTCTTGTGTTTATATGCAAATGCTGTTAACTTTTATAGGTAATAAATGATGGACCATTTAGAGCCAAAAAGGTGGAAGTTATAATATCTTGGCCTTTTGAAATAGAGAATAACAAAACACATGGAAAGTGGGTGCTTTATTTGATGGATGTACCAAAGGTAAAATCAATGGCTACTTCTGTACTTCCTTTGACAGTTACATATTGATCTATGGTCTTTTTTTTTTTTTTTCTGAGGGATCATTCATGTGATGATAAAGATCTCTGGTTTCATATGAAATATTTGGAAGTTTGAATGTTGTTAAATTATTACCCAGTTTATATTTATTTAAGAATGTACAAAAAAATAGCTAAGTTAGATACACAAAAGGGAAAAGATGCAAGTATGTTTGGACAAATGACCATTGTGATATAGGATAGCTTTACTGGTACAATATCTTACGTTTTTTTTAAGCAATTTTGATTACACTAAACAAATAATTCCATTCATTTTAGCTTTTTTTTTTTCTTTCATCACAAATCATCAAATATCAGGAATAACCAAACACAAGCCAACATTATTTTTTTGATGACTAGAATTAGCTTTATTGGCTTGGGTTATTTAATGTATAACTAGTTATTTTTCTAGTAGTCATAAAATAAGCATTTGGCATCAATGAACACAACTTTTTGTTATGCAGTTGTTTTCCTTCATAAAACTTGTATAATAGAAATATCGATTTAACTCAACATCGTCAGAACATTTTTTATTTGGAGTTTAAGCTTTAAAGCATAAATTTTTCTCACAACTCTATTTTGGAACTTTGGGAAAGTATTAGTGTATAATTATGTATACATAAATATAAAATATAAGTAAATACAAAGAAAAGTGATTAATAACTTGATGCTAATAAATCTTTATATAATATCAACCGCCTTTGAAGAGTTCCTGTCCTATAACTTTTTAAGTCTACATTATAATTTTAAATTATGGCTGTATCTGTTTATATAGAGATGAAAGTATTTCATTATTTTAAAACAGGTTGAAATTAATGGGGAATGTATGGTGGAAAAAGGCCTAGTGAATCCCTTGAATATTAAGGTAATATTATATTTGTTTGTCATCATTATAGCTTACTTGTAAATAAATCATATTTTCAGAATGTTGTGTTAAAATGCTTTTATAAATTTCAAGCTGACATTGTAGGAACAACATAAATACTTGTTTGTATTTTAACTGTAAAATTAAATTTATAAACTGAGGTCATTTCTGGTGGAGTGTTGATCATTGTCTGTCTAAAAAACTAACATTTATTTTTTTGATTATTTGGTTGGCAGTGGAATCAATTACATATAAAACTTATAATGGTTTTCGAATGACACCAAACACATACAGCTATGAAAAATGATAGCAAACTGTTCCAATGAGACCCAAAACTCAAGCACTTTTGAATAGTTTGTTATCTTTCATAATTATTTGAAAGTACTCATGTGTTAGGTGTCATTTGAAAACCATTATTACTTTTATGTGGTTGATTCTGTGTACTAACTTTTTAATAAAAAAAAATGTTAGTTTTGCTTCTTTTTTTTAGACAATGATCAACACACTCCACCAGAAATGACCTTGGTTGCCATTCTCTAAATCCATAAACACTTTCTATTTTATCCTGTCACATGAAAAAAACGAAAACCAAAGAGTTCTACATTTTTAAAGTAACTTTAAGTAAAAGACTAATAAATCACATTAAACTTAAGCTTTGATTCTAAAATATAAATTTAAGGGATTCTGACTGATTAGTATACAGTTTGAAGATATTGCTGGGAATCCCTGTCTCTAAACTTCTAACATCCTTTCAGCCATGGTGACAGTCAATTCCACTATTTGTCGGGGAAAAAAAAAAGTAATGCAAGAGTTGAAAGTTGGTAGTGTTGACTTGTTGCCTTTCACTGCTAAATTAGGGATGGTTAGTGCTGATAGCCTTTAAGTATCTTTGCACGAAATTCATAACAAACAAACAAAAACATAAGTTGGATATATCTGTCCTCTCTCTAATTTTTTGTGCGTGTAGAAATTAACTGTGGTGATATGTTTGTTGCATGTTTGTGCAGATTTCTTTCATTGCCTTTACTATATACTTTGACATTTATTTCTTGTATTTGTAGTTGATTAATACAACACCTTAACAATTAAAGGAAATTATAAATTATAATCTTATAACGAAATTATTATTAAAACAAAATAAGTAAAAAATATTATTCATTCCTTTCAGTCCACTGTCAACCAGATTCTCGTACTTGATGTATTTTGTGTGTGTTGGGCCAGACTAAAGAGATTTTTTATATTAAAACTAATTTGAATTTCTGTTACTGAACTTGAATAAATAGATAAAAGAAGTTGAAATAAGTCTAATAATCTTCTGAAATTTCAAATATCTTGCACTGTAGAAATACAGAAACGCTAGCAAATGCTATAGTTATGAGTGTATGCTAATTAGACCTAATATTAACATTCTGCTTGTATTTGAATGATAAAACTTCAGATAAAGGTAGTTCCTCATATATAGAAACAACAATTTAGGGTTTTTAAAAAGGTAAAGACTGTTTAATGTCCTATCTTTTAGAACACAAGAGCGAGGCTTTTCTTACATACTGATATACTTGTTAGAATGAATGTTTATATTGGTACATCAGGCAATGTCTATGAATAATGTATGTATTTACTGTAGATGTTAAAAGCTATCATTTGTAATATAGCTTAATACCTGCTTGGTAAACCATTATTTCACATTCTAATTTGTGGCATAATCTTGGCACAAGATTAATAACTTGTCATGAATTTCTTTGTACTCAGATACATATCGCAATCTTGCTTACCTGCATCCATGCATGCAATGATATATAGTTGGATGGATACATGGACAAGGCAGTGTGTTATTTACATTTTATAAATTAAGTAGTTGAATCTGTTGGCTATTTATTGTGGTGTTTGGTAGTTACATATTTCGCAACTGAATTATACATTACTATCTACATTAACTGAATGTATTTTTGGCACTAAACAATAACATGCAGAGCAATATTCTTTTTACAGATAAATAATTCTTCATCTTACAACTGATAAACACATGATTATTTAGGAAGAGCTTGGAATATGATTCGGCCCATTTTTTGACACAAGAGCATGATATGTGACAGTGGTAGAAGTATGGTATAGGTAGGAATAAGCATTAGTGGAGACACCAACATGAACCTCCTACAGAGTGGTAATCTTATAGGGATCATATCCTACAACATTTTGTGCTGTTGAAAGCTGGTATAATTGGCCATTATCTTTCACAGGCCTCTCAGATGTTTCCATTGTCAGTGGTTTAGTCACTCAGATACCATGTTGTGGTTCCTTGACATGTGCTCGTTGTAGTGGCAAGGACCATTTTGCCTATGAGTGTGAAATGGATTCTTATCATGTCAAATGCAATGGCTCTCACCTGTCACACTTTTGTTCTTTCCCAAAATGGTTAGAAGAAAAAGATGTGCAGCATTTGAAAACAATTCATAACATTACTTACCCTGAAGCTCGAAAGTTGCTGTCCACCCCTTCATCTTGGATGTATGCTGTTGGACTTTGTTCCACTACTACAGTGGGGATGCAGATGGATCTCTCTGTGCATCCAAAAGAATCGTTCTCAAACCAAGTGAGCTTTTTGACCTCCATGGTTAAAAAAGCTGAATAAACTTCAACATCCTAACATACGTTCCAGCAAATCCCAATATCCACTTCCTTTGGTTCTGGGTACAGGCATTTCCTTGGGTGCATCTTCTTCTCCCACCTCAAGATGCAAAACAATCATTCATTCGTGTCCTTAGTCACTGGAATATTCTTCCAACAGCAAAGACCTGTTGGCACTAAACAATAATGTTCTAATCTGTATGACTTCAGAAACTTTCTTCCTACCATTCTTTGTCTTTCCTTACAGAAAACATTTCTGAAACCTGCCAATACAGTCACCATTTGGCAGTTTTTTTTGTACAGAAATGACAGGCTGTGTGATGGATGAGTGGCACTGCTGGTTGATGGCATGTGCACACTCTGTCTTTGCCACTTTACACCCTTGGAGACCATGGCCATCCGTGTTTCCTTGGGTCACACTATCACTGTTCATTCTCTCTACCCCCTCTGGGGAAGTGCTGATATTGATAGGAGCAGGGGTAACTCCAAAGAACATATGCCTTCTGATTACAATCTTTTTTCAATATTGGATCTTATTTTCATGCACCTAGTCAGTCTTTTACTGCTATTGATCTCTGTTTGCTCCCCTTCACTATTCTCCAGTGATCATTTTCCTATAATTTTGAGAGAGAATGGCAGTTATTGATGCCCCCTGACCTGCATGCCCTGGTGGAAGCAGGATCAAGCAGGTAAAATGTACAAGAGCATTGAACATCCTCTGTATCCTCTCTTCTACCACTTGGGGAGCAGATCATTGTTCTGTATTAAAGATATCGTTCTCTTATCCGATTGAAACTTGACTATGGATCACTGATCTATGGCTCTACCAGGACCTCGGCCTTAAAGATGTTAGAGCCCATTCATCATCAAGGACTTCGACTCTGTACTGGGGCTTTCTGTAATTCTCCAGTTCAGAATTTATACATTGTCTCTTGAACCTTTTTTTGCACCTCTGCCATTTGCAAATGTCTTTACTTTATGCTTTGAAACTTTGTTTCTAACCAAAGCATCCCATCTGGAGTTGTGTTTTCCTTCCTTGGTGGGCCATACTTTTTCATAACAGACGATCTGGCATTGTTCCTTTTGGCCTTCATATCCAGGTGCAGTTGAATAAAATGGGTCTGTTCTTGGATAACAATGCTGCATCCACATGTCAGTCTTATTCCACCATGGTTTCTTACCGTCCAAACATTTGACCTATCCTTAAGTCATCTGAGAAAAGCAGACACTTCTGAATGGACATATTATCTGTTATTTGCTGAATATCTTTTGAACCATCATCTCATTCCTATTTATACAGATGGTTTGAAATCAGGTGACTGTGTAGGCTATGCCATGGTTTGTTGTAGTTCAGTGGTTGTGTGCAGAAATCCTCTCTACAGCTTTTGTGTTCACTGCTGAACTGTATGCCATTTTTCTTGCCCTGGATCACATAGAAGTTAAGCAGTACTCAAATTGCAGTATTTATACTGATTTGGTTAGTTCTCTACTGGCCCTGGAATCGCTTCATTAGTTCACACCCTTTTCTTACTGATATTCAAAATTTACTGGCCAATTTCTCTTTAACATCTACTTCTATCCAGTGTTTCTGGATACTGGCCATGTTGGTATTCACAGGAATGAACTCACAAATACTACAGCTAAATCTAATCTGCTCTGGCACTAACACTGCTGTGCCTATTTCATACATGGACTATGCTCTTGTATTCAAGGCTTGGCTCCATGCCAGTTGACAGTCAACTTAGAGTGAGCAAAGTGAAATCAAGATTTTCGTAATAAAACCCTGTATTGAATTTTGGCTTTCTTGCTTTTGTAAGGATTGGAGAGAAGTTGTTTTAACTAGACTACACATTGGTCATAGTTTAACTCATTGTTTTCTTTTATCTGGGAGTGATGCACCAATGTGTTTTCTGTGTAACACTCAGGTCACAGTAAGCCACATTTTGCTGTCTTGTCTTTGTTAAGACTCTCAATAATGGCACCATTTTAAACATGTTCTGTCCCAAGATCTTTTCATAACATTACACATTGTCATTGGTGATGGTGATACTGTCAACCTTAAAAGTGTTTTTAGTCGTTTTAAGATCATTAATATTTTTAATACTACTTAATTTTTAATTTATACATTACACCTTTTTTAATGTGATTCCCTTTTAAGAATCACAGTCCATCCAGTTTGATTTGAAATTAGAATATGGCCATAACATCAAATAACTCAACCAGAACTGGAAAGACCAACTTCAGGTGACTAATGCTGCTGTTTGAACTACCCATTAGTCATCCTGGCAAGTTATTAAAATTTTACTGCAAGTCTTTTGAAACTTTTATTACTTTCTGAAAATGGCCATAATGTCAAATAACTCAGAATCAGGACTGGAAAGGTCAACTTCAGGTAAATGACAGTGATTTTTGAACTTACCTCTTAGTCTTCCTGGGAAGTTATGGTAATTACAATTATGCTTCAGAAAGTCCTTCACAACTTGTTTTACTGTAGTTCTTTTCTAACTGCTGTAAACTAGATGTAAACATTGGTTTTAATGCTATTTATTTTGTTTTTCTTTAAACTTTTTGTTTCACCTTAATTTTATTTTATGAATTTTACCGAATTTACTTTAATTTTAACTTTTCACCAGTTGTTTGGCACAGTTAGCCTAGTTGCTTTGTGCCATAAGACACTAAACCAACCAACCAACCAATCTTCAACAGATGATGATTTGTATATTCACTGTACTAAAGTGGTTGAGTAAAAGGTTCATACTGCACACTTACTGGATGTCAATGCCATTGAACATTTTCTGGATGCTGTTTGGAAACTTGTAACAATCCTTCAAGTGACTCTAAGTATTAAGGCTATTCTGAAAGCAGTTTTATTGCTTGACTGGTTGATACCTCAAACTTATGAGCATCTTTATTTTAATCATCCTGTATTGTGCTAGGCAATTTTTATTCTTTTTTTTTTATCATACTTTACCTTAATGTTAAATGTCTTGAACTGTAAGGATGCAAAGCTACCTCTACCAAACCTTCATTTATGAGTGAAGGATATATGACAGCTAATTTGGAACTTTGATCATATGTTGAACCACCAGATGCCTTATTTAATATAACAGTATATTGGTGGTGGTTGTGGGAGATTTGACTGACAAAACTGCATTATAGTGGTGTTGCTCTTTTATAGCTAAAATATAACTTTTAGATGTCTTGTAAAGTTTCTGCTATTTATATTTTATGAAGAGTAAACATGTTTTTTAAAATATCACATTGAATGAGTGCTTTTCATATGTCATTTTAAATATATTTAGGGTAGTATTTTCATTCAAACCTGAAGAATGTTACTCGGTTGTCACTACTGTTCACTTTGTAAATGAATGTTTTTTAGTTTTGTATATTTGATTATAGTTGTTTCAGAACAAACTGCAAATTAAAAATTAGGAAAGAAAAGTGATATTTATATATAAAATTGAGTTTGTGTATACAAACTAAAAACATGGTTTCAGTGGTTGAAATTATCCATATAAAAATACTGTATCAACAACACGATCTTTAATTTTTTGGTCCCTCTTTTTCCAACTATCTGTATTGAAACAAAATGAATGATTAAGTGATTTAGCTTTGTTAAGCTTGTTTCATTCTTCATAAACATGCCAGTGGAACATTTGTTCATACAATGTATATTAATATTATTGTTTTAATTACTATAATGTTGTCCATTTTGCCAAAAGTAATAGAAATTTTAGCTTGAGGTCAAATTTATTTGGATATAGAATCTAACAAACGACTTATTGAACTAGCATAAATGTTGTGTTGATGAATCATGGAAGAAAAGTAGATTGAGTGATATATTATAAACTTGTTGCAAATGCCCATAATTATCTTTAAATATTTTGAAGTAGTTATGGGTATTTTTGCTATATGTATAATGTATATATACACACAACTGTAATTTTTAATATAGTTCTGTATTTTTCATATTCTAGCCAGTATATTATTAACCCTGGTACTGGATGAAATTTCTTATTTGGTACAAGATAAATAGAATGTGGTTGAAACATTGTTTTACATTCTTCTTTATTTTTGCTTTTACATTCTTCAAATACCACTTTACCATGCAATATAAAAAAACAAAAAACCTAATAATAATTATAGCTACCTTTTATTACTGAATACAGCTAAATTCCAAAATTGCTTTGCCTACCTCTCACTCCAAAGCTATATCATCTTGATTTGCCCTCCAAGCACTGTTAAATATATTTTCACCTAACACATCAGTCTTTTATATCTTATCAGTTTTGTGTCTTTTTGGAACATATGCTGATCATGTGACTGTTCTCCACCAACACTACTGTGCCATCTTTACTATTTCACCACAATTCCTACTTTGTTAATTGGCATTAGTGTGCATTGATTTAACTCGCATCAGTTATGACTAGTATGATTTTACTTGTGATTACTTATCTGTTTTCAAATTTAATGTTTTTTTCAGTTATTTACTTTAGTTTGCTTTCATCAGTTTTTTTAAATGAATTAAAGTATTAACATTATGGATGATGATATGTGGATGATTTGAATGAGCCTTTCTGTTTTTGCAACTAGAGAATTGCAGGTGATCATTGCAGTGTTTCCAGTGTTATCATTCCTGTAGATTTCTCAATGCCTATTCTCCTCTCTCTCTTTAGTGGAGTATAGGAATCCTTACTACTTACAATTCCTGGTCTCTGCAGTGGTGAACCAAGGAGGTTTCCACCTGAGTGGGTTTTGTACAATAAACAAATTCCTATATCATACATACCCACTCTGCGAGAAGAGGACCATTGTCATTATGATACCAAATAATGATTATACTATAACGTAATAATAAAGATCCCAAGCATTCGATCTGGATGTTTTTAACTTGACTGATTGCATCTGACATAATCTTCATAAACCAAGCCATTTCCCCAGGTGTTTACTGCCTGGATGAACCACATTCATATAGAATTTGCAGTGCTTTAGCTCTAGTCAAACTGGCACCTTCTTATATTTCAGTATCATTATGTTTAATAATGTTTAATATTGTTTGCTACACATGTGGTATAAATATCAGTTAACAACTGACTGGGTGTGATAGTTCTTGATTACATTCATACCTGTATATATTCATTTTTCCATGGCATTTCCTTAGATGAGTTTTTATCTCTCCTACACTTAATTTGTACACATCCTGTTTCATTTCATGTTCTCCAGCACTTTTTTACTGATTCAGTGCTACAAATCTCTTTCCTTAATGCAAATAGTTGTTAGCCTATTTTGTTCCACTATTTCTGTGTTGCTAGTTTCTTTACCAGGTGATGAGCATACCTGTTTCAGATGTAGTGTTATACCTTGCAGGTGTACCTTCTGTTTATACTCTTGCATACCTATTCATTAAGTGTAGTTGCTTTCTGCTTGATTTTGTTTTATTGTACTTTTACTGGCTTTTCACCTTTGTAATGTGAGATTCTACATTTGAGTTGAGAGGAGATAAGACTGTTTGGGAAGTTAATATTTTCTAATGCTGAAAATGTATTTCCTGTAGGTGCTTACTTCTCATTAGTTTGCTGATGCTTTTTGTTTGTACGTGCCAATTCTCAACAGTGAGAATAGTGCTAGAATAGTAGAGAGCTAGCTGTGCTAGTATAAATGGCACAATAAGATTGGTGGAGGGTAGTCACATAATTAGTACATTTTCTAAAAGAACACAAAATTGAGGATTAACAGACTGGTGTGCTAAATGAAACATTTCTTTAGCAATGCTTAGAGGACAGATTAAAGTCGAGAGCTTTGGAGTGAGAGGAGATAAGTACCTATTGGAAATGCATTTTTAGTATAAGAAAATATTAATGCTTTAAAAATTGGTATATACTTAGAGACACATGCATATATTTAAAGATATATGCAGATTTCACATCAGAATAAAATTAACACACAAAAAACGGCAGCAGCTATTTAAATGCAAGGAATAATGTTTCATTTTTATATTTTAGCTATCAGTGAAACAAAGCCCAACTGCTCTTCTTTCATGTTTTATCAATAATATATGTAATAGGTACACCTACAGAAACAGATAAACATGACAGTATAATTATCAAAATATTGTTTGAAGTATAAAATCATTATAATGTTAATTCCCTCTAATGCTTTACAACTTCCTCTCACATTGAATTTGTGAATTATGGTTGAGCTTTGAAAATGGTCTTAGATTTTATTGCATCTTTTCAAAGTATTGAGTAGGATAAATTTTGCATGTTTCAAAAGTAAAATTGGGTAAATTTTTGAAACATTGTTCAGAACTGCAAAATAACAGTTGTATTATTACACTGTATTCTCTAGTTTTAAGTAGACATTATATAAAATTAAATTGTGTAATGTAAGCCTCCACAAATTACACATTTTTCATTTGTTCTTGTAACTTCCTACTTATAAATATGAGGTGATTAATTGCAAACAGAAATTTCAAAGAAAAATTTCACTGATCAGTATTATTTGTTCTTTATAGAATTCTGATAAAATGATGGAAGTTGCCTTCAGATTTTGGTATTAAGGTACACTGATATCTATCCTGTCACCAAATATTCTCAACATTTTAGACTTAAGGACTATAATGTAATTGCCAATCCCACTATTCACTGTTAAAGTTTAGTCTAAGAGTTGGGAGTGATGTCCTTTGTTCGCTTCATTTCCTCTAATCTGTTACTTCAAAATTAGAGGCAGTCCAGACAGCCATTATATAGTTTTTCATGAAATTCAATAAAGAAACCATAAAAACTGTCAGGTAATTAAATAAGTATTCACAATACAGCATATTCTAAAAATTTTCTGCAGAGTAATACTTAAATACAGACAGGAAATAAAACAAATGTAGAAGTAAGTAATTAAACGAAGTATTCACAAACAATTTTGGTTATCAATACACCAATTATTGTTTTGTTAGACTGACTTTAACTAGCTGTTGGATAAACAGTTTTCTAAAAATCTTTACTCAAGATAAAGACCAAGGAACTAGTAATGATGTCCACTCAAGGCAGAAAGAAAGAATAAGACAACAAAGTATAAATGACTACAAATAACAAACATTGGAAAGAACTTTCAACTTGTTTCAACTTTTGGAAGTATCTGTTGTTCTCCTCCAAGAGTAGACTAGGCATAGGGGCATATCGGTACAAGATTCTATGAAACAGCCATTACTGTATGTTACACCTTGGTATAGAAAGATTCTTAACATATTCTTTTTAATACCCATTTTGCCCATGTCATTCACCATGTGCTGAATACTTACATGAAATTTTAGAAAAATTACCCAAATATATCTAAAGAAAAAATACATTATAAACTTACCATGAAAGGATGAAAGTATAGTCATTGCAAATGTGACAGTGGCATGAGGAATTTAGATATAACTCTGAATTAATTCAGCAGACAGTATCATTTGAAATTGTGTTTAAAGAAAGAATGACATGTAAATGAAACTCAAGATCTTATTTCTTTATTATATTATTTTCCAATTGAAACATTTTCAATTAATGTTGTTTGGCCACAATTTCAGCAAGCCAATTTTATGTTGAAATTAAATGTTTTCATGTTCTTTCTCTTTTATTTATCTTTGAAAGTTTTGTTGTCATACTACTGTGCATATTTTGCATGTTTGAGCATGAATTAGTATGATAAACTTATTTTATTTATGATATTTCAGTATGAAGTTTATTTTACATCATGCTTGTTAATATAACTATTGTTTATCTGTACATTGTGACTGTATTTTATTTTGTTTGTATCACAGGGTTTAAATGATGAAAATTTAACTGAGGGAAATGTTACTGAAAAGACCATCTTTGGTCGAAGGAAGAGAGAAGTAACAATATTACCAGAAGAAAAATTAGTTGATGGAAAAACTTTCAAATATGTGACTTTGGTAAGTGTCTCATTACTGGCCATGATGAAAATTTTGGTTTTCTGTTTTTATGATTATTTACAATTTTATTCTTTGAAGGCATAATTTTTGGCAGTTACCTTGGATGTTAAAAATTCATCAATCGTTTCTTTATCGTATATAATCAAGTACTCTATAAACAAGTTAAGAGACAGTAAGGTATCTTAAGCCACTTAAGATATGTATATGATTTTATATACTTTTGAAATTACATGAGTGTTATTAAAAAAACAAAAATGAAATGAAATAAATTTGAGTATGTTAAAATTAGGGTATGACTTTAAATTAAGTTTATTACATTGTATTCTTGATCTGCTTCCACCAGTTAACCTTGTTTTTTACCATTCTACTTGTAATATGGTGTCTATTATCCTGGTCTTTTATGGTCATGTGATTAGATCACTTGATGTTCAATCTGAAGGTACTGGGATCAAATCTCCATTCTACCAAACATGCTCACCATTCAGCTGTGAGGGCATGTAAATGTGATTGTAAATCCCACTATTTGTTGTTAAGAGTAGCCCAAGGGTTGGCAGTGGCT
Organism: Carcinoscorpius rotundicauda; assembly: GCA_011833715.1. NCBI lineage: Eukaryota > Metazoa > Arthropoda > Merostomata > Xiphosura > Limulidae > Carcinoscorpius > Carcinoscorpius rotundicauda. The sequence continues at coordinate 36,426,335 of CM022395.1, read as the reverse complement.
GGAAATGATTAACTACCTTCTCTCCAGTGTTTCACTTTTAAATTATGGATGGATAGTTCAGGTTGCCTTTGTGTAGCTTTGTAAGAAAATCAAACCAAACCAATCTCGCATCCTACCTGTAATAAACAATTGCAACTTCTGTGTAATAAAAGTTGTCTTAAAAATGTATAACATTGGTTAAAACTGCTATAAAGCAACAATTAATTAAATGCCAATGTTTGTGGTCATCCAACTTTCATTGGGACATAATGAAGAATGTTGATCACTCAGTACTTCTTTTTTTTCCTTAAATCGTTAAACACTATATATATCTTTACATGAATTATTTCTGATATTTACTTGTAACTTATTGGTTTTAACTTCATATCACAAAAAAGTGTTGAGTAAGATTTTCTTGTATGTTATGTTATGTTAGCCCTTTAGTAGTTTAGCAGTAAGTTTTATTCGGTTTTGATAAGTGCATTGTGCACAGCACAAATAGCCATTGTATAATTTTGTGTTTAACCACAAAATCATCTTTAAATATTTTAGTATACTTTTACAATTATATGAGTATTATTAAAAATATGAAATAAAAATTTCTGAATATATTAAAATTAGAGTATGACAAGACTGAAGTTATTGTACATTAAGGTGATTTCACACAAGTGTTCATATCTACAATGTTATAATATTTAATACTGTATTTGAATAGCAGGTAAAATGTTTGTCCAGTTTGTTTTTGAACTGATTTGTAGGTTGTATTTAGAATGTTTCGCTAATAATTTTAAATGTTTTTGTTTGTTGAACATGTAACAATTCTAAAACAGTGAATTAACTTGATTTGAGAGCAAGAAAAGTAGCACTTTAATATATATAATGCTTAAAATCCAACTAATGAATTAGTTTGTAATAACATTCAACTTTGAATTTTTTGCAAATTTTCATGAAACATTTTATTAATTAGTGTTCTTTTATTTAGGATTGTGATTATGGTAGTGCTAAGTGTTTTCAAATCTTGTGTACCATCAATAACCTTGATGCAAAAAAGAGTGATGTTATAAAAATAAAGGCTCGTCTTTGGAATAGTACGTTTGTTGAGGTGAGATTTTTCCTATAATGTTGCTTAAAATTTATTTTTTAGCTGCAAATTTAATGTGTGTAGTAATACTCAAAATGTCTACATTTTTTTTTTCTATTCAATTCAAATAGGTGAAAATTTTCTTTTTATGAAGAATTTTTAAAATTCTTCTTGCTTATACATTTTTAGAATGTACATACTTCAGAAAATATGGAGGTAGTTTTAAAACAAGGTTAAATAGATTTTGCTTTCATCACATCTTGGTGTTACATATACTTTCTCATGGGAAGGATTACAATAAGAATATCTAGCTGAATGCACTGTAAAGTAGGACAGTGATCTTTATCACGTGCATGCTAGATGATGTCTTGAGAAAATATTGCTTATTTTGATAATTGAATGAACAAAAACGACATGGTTAGAACCTTGTATGTAGCCTAATGCTTTCTTAGTGTTGAACAAGGCTAAGGCAGAAACGTACAATTTTATGTCTTTTAAATTAAAGCTTCAGATGAGCTCTAAAAAATGTAAAGAACTTCCAATATAAACACTCTCCTTTGTATTCAAACATGTCTGGCTAAATTACTATATTATGTGTTGTCTCTCTCTATTGTTATCATAGCTATATAATGTCAGATCTCCTTAAGTTCGGTTAAGTGGTTACTACTTTCATTTCTAAGGTTATCATTGTGCCTGAGTATAATACATGACCCAGGAGTGTGACTTGTGTACTTTAAGGTATGGAGAACAAAAAGTTTAAAATACTAATAATTTAATCTAGAAAACTGAAACTGCCTTACTTAGTAAACATAAAATATATATTTGTAACTTGTACCTTAAGTTTATAAATCTTGTTTATTTTCTTAGGATTATTCAAAGGTGGATTATGTTAGTATAATCTCCAGAGGGAAGATCTATCTTGACTCTGGTTTAGATATTGAGCAAAACACAACAAATGATGTTGCAAAAGTAAGTTACACGTTGTTCAATTTATTAATTAGAATTTTTTTTTCGTGTGCTTGGTATGTTTTTGAAATATTGAACAAACCAGAAAATGACGTTCAATTTACAATCACACAACACAAAAGATATTTTGAAACATTAACAATTAGACAGAAAAACCCACAATGTGTTAAGTTAGTTTTCCCTTAACCTCTCTGTGAAACTTTCTATGAAAGTGTATTGAATGCTTTTCAGTTGACAGTTTATATTCAGTTTTTAGTTAAACTGAGCAAAGTGCCACACTGTAATTCATATCAGATGAAAATACTGGTTGCATGTCAATGTTTTATTGCAAACTCATAAGAATAAACAAGTGCACCCTTTTTAAATTTTTGCCAGACATTTTTTTAAAATCTCAGTACCTAGAAAATTACTTATTGTTTTATGTTTATCTCAAATCTCTTCATAACAATACATTCTTATGTAACATTCAGAATTTTAGAGTAGAAATACAACTCAATGAGGTTAATTGTGGAGCAAAGCTCAAGCAAAATTAGTAAAGTATTGTTTTTGAAAATTTCACACTAAAGATAAAATATGTAATTAAAATAAGTTAGTGTAGGCTAATTTCTTCATTGTAATAAAGTAAAAAGTATCATTAAACAAAAGGATAAAACATGCTTAGTTAATTCATCACATTAGAAAAACTTGTAGGTTCAAGAAGTCTTGACAGATGTGAATAAAAACTCTAACCCAAAGGCTTTCAAAAGGTAGACCTTTCATCAAGGTAAAACTACAAGAAAGATAATTTCCCTCATTAATAGGCTATTTACAATTGTTGTTTTGAACAAGAAGTTAAAGTTGCATTTGGTTTAACATTTTGTGAATTTTACAGAATTTAAAAAAGAAATATTTGTGTATAAAAGAAATAGCAGATAATTCAAGGTAAATTATATCTAACAATAATTTTATTTGAAAAAATGTAAGTTATTAAATTACATACTAATAACTTTAAAATGAAATAAACCCTTTTAATAAAACCTAAACCCCAATTATTTTGAAAAGCGCTGAGTGTTTTCATGCTGATCGAAGTAAAATTAGTTGAAATGGGTATGTCTTCTAGTGAAAGCTTGTGAAATTAGATTTATTTGTAGAGGTTTTGACAAGGGACAACTTGTTTTTGTAAAGAAATGGTGCAACTTCTGAACTTTTACACTATATACAATACATAAAGCTCATATTATGTACCCTTTTTACTAGTACATTTTAGTCTTTTATATAATTTGTCCAGACTGAAATGAGAACAATTCTCAATTTAAGCATTGTTCAGTATGTATTATATTTGAAATTTTGTTTCATTACTTTATACTTTTCTTAAAATAAAAATATAAAATTAAAGTACTGTATCAAAAATAACATCGTTATTACTATACATATTTAATGGAAAATTTTATTGTTATTTCTATTTTTGTTTTTTTTCTCTAATGTTTTACTTTTTGAATATAATTTAGTGTGTTGATTTGTCATAACTGTGTTCTTGAATTTCGGAAATTAATTAGTATGGTTTGACTTTATAATTAATAATAATTTATATGACAAAAATTGGATAAAAACTTCACAAATTTATAAACAGTTTTTTTATATAGTGGAAATTAATATAATATACAATAGTGGAGTTCTATGCCAATCTGCACACATTGTTAAACAAACTGCTAATTAAAGAACACTTTGTAAAAATTTATTCTGAAAGCATTTAGTACAGGAAACTTGAAACCAGGGGTGTAGATCCTGGATGGATGGGGGGGTATACATCCCCCCTTCATTTTAGGTGGAGGGTATGGTCCATACAATCATCCCCCCTACAATTTGGTCTGTTGAATTGTTTTATTGCATCAAAGGCCTACAAATTGTGTGTTTGTTCTTGTGATTCTCGTGTTCTTACCAATTGAATTACATAATTAGGTCTAGATGTAGGCTTTTTCATTAGCTGAAATGTACATCTTTAATATAGGTGTGCTTCTAAGCTTTTTGATCTAAGCGATAGTTCGTAAGTATAGGTCAGTAGGCCTAAGTATACATGCAAGTATCGAAGCAACAAGATTACTGACTGCATTTTTACAGCTTTCAGGTTCATGTAATCAGAGATTAACAATTTGCAACTTGAACAGTCATCATAAGTGGTTGCAAAAATCATACCCCCCCATTGGGTGTAAAAAAATTATGCCCCTGCTTGAAAATGTAACAATTATAAAATGTTTTGGGAAATAAATACATACTTGTATGTAATGTTTACTTATTTACATGAAATTATGAGGTTTTTGTGTACAGCTAAAGTGTAATTAAAAAAAATCTAGTTACCTAAACTGGATATTTATAAGCTTTAGCTAAAGAGCCTTGAGATTTAATTTTTTGAAAGGCTTTTCTATAAAACAATTTTTTTTTCTGTTCTTAGGCTGAAACTAAAGCTTATCCAGACAAACTTGTTTCTGAAATAGAAAAAGAAGTCCCAATTTGGATTATAATAGTGTCTGTAGTTTGTGGCATTCTTCTACTTATAATAGTTATCATCATTTTGTGGAAGGTAAGTAGTTAGTAATTAACATGTATATAATTTAAGTTTTTGTTTTAGTATTGTAAAAAATTACCTCATTAGCTCTTGACATGATTGAAGGTGAATTAAAACAGGATTTCTGTGCTCACAATTTCTCTCTATTGACACAGTAGGTTTATTTGCAGACTTACCAAGCTAGAAATCTTGTTTTGGTAACTTATAATGTAGCTTTGTGCTTAACTACAAGCAAATAGTGTACATATTTATTACTGTATTGATTTCACATATAATAAAAAGTTAATAATTGGTGAACATTTTCTGAAATAGTGCTATCTCATCTCACCCAAACCATCTTGACCTTGATTTATTCTCTAAGCATTGTTAATTTTTTACTAATAGAGTAACAGTCTGTTGTAACCTTTTATTTTTGTACCATATCAGAACACTTGCATATCATGTAATTAGCCTCCACCAATCATACTGTGCTATCTATATTTATGCAGGTAACTTTCACTACCATTCTAGCAAAATCCTCACTTTCTCAGTTGGAATTACTGTGTATAGATGTTTGTTTTACCTCTCCCTTTAGTATGTTTCTTTTCCCAAGAACTGAGTGATCAAGTTCAATGTGACATATGCATATTTGCATATTCTCATAAATCTAGAGTCACATTGTTTTTCTTAGGATTATCCATAAAGACTGTTTTTTGGTTCTGTGCACAGCTGTTTGGTCTGGCTTTAGCTCCTTATGTGTTTTGTCGAGTGGTTTGCTCTTTATATTCACTTGCTGGGTCTCCAGACTCATTGTTACATGAATGACTGGCTTTTGCTTGCCTCTTCCCAGGCCCTTTTAGTCTCTTATAACCAATTACTTCTTTGAGAAGTTGCTCAAATGTGGTTTCTTATCAAGTTTGAGAAATCCTTCTAACACCTACAAAGCATCTTATTCATTTAGGGGTTATCTTCAATTCCCATCTCAGTTTGGCCAATCTTTTTCACTTTTGTTCAGGCATATGACATGGGCAGTGACAAAAGCAGTACTTTACCTTTTCTTTCTGCATAAAAAATTCTATTTCTTTTGTGGAACTGGACTTCCTTGAAATTTTCATTCATTTTAGGTTGGGACATTTCTTCCCTTCAATAAACATGTATTGCTCAGTGGAACTCCTCCTATGGTCCCTTAGATTGTCCTATTGCCCTCCCTTTTGGGATTAGAGATGACCTTGGACTGGTGAGGGTTTCTATTCCTTTGCCTTGTGTCAATGTTCACCTATTCACAAATGCTTCCTTGGTAGAATAGGAAGCTCTCATCGAATTTGATGAGATATCAGGGTAGTGATTAGTCAAGGAAACTACATTCCATAGCAGCTCTTTGTTGGGCTATGTCTCTTTCCTTCTACTCCAGAATTGGGTAGTGATAGTTCATTCTAACAATTCCAGTGTTAACAGCTGTATCACCAAACAAAGAGAAATTTGGATCATCTGTTCTATCCTGTGCATCTCCTGCATTCTTGTGTCTCTTTGACCTTCTCTTTTCATGACTCCTGTTACCATCTTATGGATAGCGTATTCTGACTTGTCCATGGAAGATTGCTGGCTGCACAATGTTTCTTCACATCAAATCCATCATTTAACAATGTCCTTAACTGTGTGAATCTATTGAAATTTAAAGAAGCTAATTCTAGCATGTATACGGATGATTCCCAGCAAATTTGTAGCACACTATCTATATGATTTGGTTGTGTCTTTCTCCTGTGGTGATTCTCCACACATTTGTTCTCCTTTGACTGGTATGGTTGATCTGTTATTTTATATCTTTTTCAGTTGATATACATTATATTTCAGGATCCCATCTAGTGGCAAGTGTTACTTGGTCAGGTACATTGAATATTAGATTTTTACATTTAATCTATATATTTCTGAATGCTCACTGTAGAGAGGGAGTGTTTCTCTGAGACCATTGGACACTTTTCTGATGTTATGTGTGTATGTATGTGTGTCTATATATATAATTTGTTATAAACAAACACAAAAAAAATGTTGCAAAAAGATTCTCGCAGTACAGTCTATAACGTGGGTTATAAAATGCATCATAGGTTTTGGAGGTGAATGTGGAAGTAGGATGCTCATTGCAAGGGTATACACTGTTTATTAGTCTTAAACTCTCTGTGCCAGTCTTACATGAAGAATAATTAAATATACAAAGGAATAGAAGTTAGGAGAGGAAAGTGTGGGTGCTCAAGCCTATAATGTCTTACATCTATACCATTTGCAGACAGTTGTGAAAGGGTGACTGCTCTCCAAAGTAAAAAAAAAAAAAAAGGCACTACCAATTGAGGGTAATATGTAAATTACATAAACTTCCTGAAGTTTGCATTCCAGCCTCCATTCTGGCAGTAAGACACTAATTATAGTAGCCCAGAAGACAAATTATACTAGTATAAAGGGCTATAACCAGTTATCTAAACTAATTAGTATAACTCATAACCACCATACATTAAGTCCATTGTAACTTCCAGTTTTCATGCTCCAAACAAGCCTTCATGTGTGATAAAGTAAGATATGCAAAAAGGTAAGGCCCAGTTGTTTAAATGACCTTATTAACAACCAAAAATAGTTATCAGAAACTTTCAGTAAAATCTCTTTAATTTTCACTTCTCTTTATTTCATACATTCTTATATTTATCAGATAATATTTTAATTTTATTTAAAATATCTTTATTAAGGCCATTAAGTATTAGTTTTGTATCAATATTTCAATATTAATAGTATAATGTAATTTATTACAAATTTTATAAAATATGAGTAATTGTGAAGTTATAATGCTTATAACAGAAGATGGTGTGTTACTATTACAAGAGGGAACATCACATAATGGTAAAGTGAAATATTTTATTGAAAATATTTAGATTAATATCATTATCAAATATTTTAATTTCCCTATATCAAACTATTAGTGTCGATGTATTTGATATAAATGACTGTCATTCATGGACTTCATGAGTAAGGCAAACAGGAATTTTTGCCCATCCCAACTGACCAATGATTATTATAATATGGGTCTTCAGTTTTTCAAATAGGGAGTAGCAGACAGTCATTGCACACTAGCTAGTGTGTCATTACTATGGACTTTCCAATGCATATTCTGCCCCCACTTTTTCTTCTAGTGGAGCACAAAAGTCCTTACCACTTTGGTTTCAAGTTGCTGGAATGATGAACTACGGAGATTTCCTCCTGAGTAGGGTTGTACAATGAAATAAATCAAATTAAAAACTTCTAAGTACCCACATAGCAAGAATATAACTGTTGTCATTATACTTAATGAATAACGTACTATTCTGTATTAAAGATTTTTCACTGAAATGATGTGCCTGGATTGACTGCACTTGTTGATCATAATGTAAATATTTATGCAAGGTGTTTTCACTGGATATTTCTTCAAAGAGGGACTACTCTTGAACTAATCCTGTATTTTGGATATTGCCCATAACTGATGTATCCTATGTTGTTTTTTTATGGGTGGGTATCACTTAGCCATAATGTGTGTGTATCCAAGGAATTTCCTCTGATATGGTATATGGCCCTTTAGATCTAGCCACTTATGCTTGTATCACATTATTTGGCGCCTTACTGTGATTGATTATTCCCAAGTTGTGCATACATGTGGACAAATTATGATTTAATGCTGACTCTGAATTATCAGATATAGTTTCATTTCACTACTTATCTACGAGGTTTTTTATCCTTTACAAGACTTCAGTGAATTTGCTCCAGTGTGCCCCAGGATTCTTTCATTGCAACCTAATTTTTCAGGATCATTGTCAGTTATGTGCTGGATATTTTGTGTTTTTACTCTGTAATGATTCATGCCATAGTTATGCTATGCTCTCCAAAGCAAAGTGATGTGCATTTTTTTAGTATATGGTGACTCTTTCATACTTTCTGCCCTTTGTATATTGCTGTTTCGTCACTAAGGTGAAGAACATACTTCTTCCAGATGTGCTATACCCTACAGGGAGTGCCATGCTTTCAACTGCTGGTACACCTGTTCTTTTTAGGTAGATGTTATGCATTTATTTGAAAACTGTTGCACCTTCATTGGCCCTTCCACCTTTTTAATGTGGGATTTTAACTTTGGATTAGCAAAGGTAGTACTAATTTGGTACTGAACATTTTCTTACCCTGAAAATGTATTTCTGATAGTTACTTACCTCCTCTCATTCATTTCCCACCCACTGACATACTGATGTTTTAATTTGTAACAACCAATTTTTTAAAGTGAGGGTTGTGCTAGGATAGCAGATGGAGCTACTGACTTTTGTATATGTGACACAGTATGATTGGTTGAAAAGAGTCACATGATATGTACATGTTCTGAAATTATGCAAAAATAAAAGGATATTATAGACTAGTGTGCTATTAGCAAAACAATGGTTAGAGGGTAAATTAAAGTTAAGAAAGCTTCAAGTGAAAAAAAATCAACCATAAGTAATTGATGGAAGTATATTTTCAGTGTAGGAAAATGGTTTGTTTATTCATGTTTTTTTAGTCCTTGTGGAGAGTGTAATTGGCAAATTTTCCTATGTAATTAAATTGTCATGTGTAAGTTTTCAAAACTTGTACCACAAAGGTAGTTTACTAAAATGTATTTTAAATAATAAAGAAACTAAATTTATTTTTCTTAGTGATAAAGATAAGTGCTCGTGTTTTTTATTGTTAAATGGAACTTGAGTTAGTAAAGCAACATCAGCATGTGTTGTGTGTTTAATGAAACTGATTTGATTAATTGTCATGGCCATCTACCACTTTTGTTGTGAATTTATTCTCTTTACTGATACAGCAAAGGTTTAGTGCTAAAGTGTGTAACTTAAACACTGTACAAGGTAGTTGATGAAAATGTATACATTTTTCAGTAATTCAAAACAAATTTTCCATATAAAAAAACAACTATATATTTAGTTCATTTGGCCTACTAAGCATATGTATACAGTGTAAAAATGATCATTATTTCATAATACTAGATCATACAATATGCTTTAACTTTTTCAAAGTTTGATTATAATTGTTTATATTTGTAATAAGATGATAATATTAGACGTCTTGTATTTTTAAACTGTGATTCTCTATTTGGTCCTTTGGTATTTTCAAATGAAGAGTGTACAACATCTTATGAGGAATATGATTGATTATATTCATATTTTGTTCAGTTTAAAATATTTTTACTCACACTATAACAGTTTTTAAACTTTGTTTTTATTCAATTACAGTGTGGATTTTTTGCAAGGCCATTACATCAGTATACAGTGGTGCCAAAAGAGGAAAAAAGTATAAATAATCACCCAGAAACATCATGAAAAAAAACATTATTATTTAATTCTGTGTGATAAGGTTGATACAGTTGTATGATAGTCGCATCAAATCAACATTTGTGTTTTAAGACAAACTGAATTGTACATGTTAGCAGATCACCACATGATATTATACCTATGTGTGAGTGTTGTTTCTTAAAAAAAAAATTTTTGTGTTCAAAGATAAATATATCTCAGTATTTAATTTCAGACTTTGAGCTCTGTCTGTTAGTTGATAAACAGTATAACTATGTGACATTAGATATGCTGTATTTTCCTTTATTAAACAGAGATGGAGCATGATTTGCTCGACTGTTGGAGAGTTGAGTAAGAAAATTGTACCAGGCTTTCTGAAAGTCATACTTCCATTAGGTCACAATAATAAGAGAAAGGACCAGCTTTTCTGTTGTCTCACTAAATATTTTGCATAAAAATGCATATGCATGCATGTAATTTGTTCCTAATGACTTATTTAACAGATGATTGGAAAGTCTTATGAATTCTTTACAATATGTTTTACGGTTGAGTGTCAAAGTGGTAGGTATGCATGTGACATAATTCTTTTAGTTTCTAGAATGTCTCAGTTGTGAAAGCTACACATTTAGAGCATTAAGAAAATTCGTTTCATGTTATACAAGTTGTTGAAGATTTGAGATAACTAAGAATATTTATTATAAAACAATTTGTGCCAAAACCAGAACATTTTTACCATTAAGTACTGCTTTACATTTGAAATATTGCCATGAAATACAGATTAGAAAACATTCTTCAGCAGAATTGTTTCTGGTATCTTGTATCAAGTATTCTCAATGCATGATCCATAACAGTTTTTGAAAAATATTTCATTTACATATAACCATTTTATTTCTAGTGACCTTTCTGTAGATGGAAGATGTACAAGTAATTATTTATTAATTTATATAGACTGAATGTAGTTCATTATATTTGCATTACAAAATGTGTATGAGGTTTTAAGACAAAAACTTTGTTGTGTGTTTGGCTTTATAAAAGAGAAACTACATTTGTTATATAAAGCTGTTTCAGATATGGTAGATCTTTAAAACTTTAATAATTAAAAATTCCATAATGTGTGTTGCTGTTGACCTGCTACTCTCCACTTGTAAAGAGTCCAATTTTGCTTCAAGTAAGAAAAGCAGACCTTATTTGGTATGATTCTAAAGTTATGCTTAGTAATTTGTCTTAAAGTATATACATATTCGTGTCTTTTAGGTGCCATCATATACTCGATATCAGAAAATCTGAATTTCACTTTTTCTGTGAAGGGTCTGTAAAATATTTCTTTACCTAAAGTGGACTATGAAAAACAAAAAATGAAAGAATGTATCTTTATCATGAATGTATGTACATAACCCTGTTTATATATATAAACAAATGCTACGTAACACCTCTGTGTCAAAAAAATGGAACTTTTCAATGTGAAACTGCTTATTGCATCTTTAATTTCTTAATAGTCTTATTGAATTATTATTTATTTAACAAACCAGTCATATTATTGGTTATATATTAATCCATTTTTAGTAAATAAATAAAAAAATAACCTCGTACTTTAATTTCTAGACCATATCTTTCTTTTTTGTAAGTAAGCTTTAGAAAGTTTGGTTTAGTTTACAGCTAGTAATTTAAACGTTGACAGTTTTTGGTACCTTTATTTCAGATTACAGTAAAACTGTTGTTAGACAATATTGCTCAGTATTTTTATCAGAACTTTCAGCTAAGTTAAACAGCTGTCATTAGTTTAGCAAAACGTTTTTTGTTTTTTTTTAATATTCAAAGCTCAAGTGCAATGAAAAATGTTAGTTAACATGATTTTATAAATCCTTTTATCTGTCTCATTACAAGGATATGTTCTTCAAATCCTTCTGAATTTGTGTGAATATTACTATTGTCATGCTTGTCCACTGGGCCAAAATTCATGAAATAGTTCACATTGAAGTATTCTTTTGTCAACCACTGTTAACATAAACCAGTCTGAAAAATTAACATGCATTGAATACACTTTTTAAATATGATTTAATTCACAGTTAAGAAACAAATGTAGTGTGTTAGCTCAGTTCTTGAACTAAAATGTTTTTATCCATCTATTCATCCCTTTATTGCTATTATTATTTTGTAAATATAATATATTTACATTTCACAAATACTATGAGTGTTTATGTAATATGTTCTCTCCAGATTGTTCATTATTTCTTTCATATGAAATTTTAACAAATGTATTGCAAGTCTGCAAAGTTAAACCAACTGTGTATGGTTTCTACGTTATGTTCTTCTATATTTTATGTAAAGCATACAAATTATTTTTGAGAAATTACTATTTAATTTTAATATATGTAATAACTTCCAGCCACTTTTTTATTCTTTTTATATTTTGTAATTAGTTCTTTGAAAGTTTTATAGATAAGAAAATGTTTGGTAATTCACACTCATGAGCTTTATAAGCAGGAGTATAAGTAATCTTGGTGATTGTGAGATAACAAAATATATTTAACTTACAAGCTACAATATTTGGGAGGATATATGATTATTTTTAATTTGCCCAATAAAAATGAAGTATTGTTACTTGTATGAAGTTAATTAAAGTTTATATATTGCTGTTTTTTTATAGGCAGTAATTAATTAAATTGTGTTGTTTATCTTGGATCACTGTTAATGTAAGCAAATGAAAATAAGATTATGTATTGCTTCAAACATAATTTTGATTCCAGAACTTTTGCAAATAAATTAATTACCAACATTATTAGTGATATTTATTCAAAGAGCATTGAGCAAGAATCAGTTTTAATGTTTATTCTTGGAATGACTGATTATATTTTACATAAAGTAAAAATTTGTTAATTGAACATGAGAATCCTATTATATTCCTAACTTGTGAAGTTGATAGTTCATTACATAAGGTATTAGAAAGGACTCACAAAGGTACTTTGAGTTGTTATATTTACAGTTAGTTTATTTCTTGTTAGTAAATCACCAGATCAAATGGGCATTTATATGCCTGATATATAAAAAAAACTTGCAAATTATTTAAACTTTAATTGTTTCACTATATTCAGTTGTATATGATGCATGGAACAGTCTAAAGTAATTATCGTATACTTAAATAGAATAGGAAACAAAAATTGTACCTGTAGCAGCAAATTTGGACACCTATTCTAATACTCGCAGCCAATTGAGTGTTCTTGTTTGTTAATTTGTATTGTCAGTTATTCCAAGGAATGTTTTTGTTACTCACAAAGAAGTGAGTAAATTTTTAAATTTCATTACTTGTCATACCTCTGCAATTTTTTAGCATTTTGTACTGCTTCCAGCAACATCTCTCTTGATATTTCTGTGAAAATTTTGATAGATTTTCAGATTCATTTAAATGAATCCAAATAGTGAGGATTTCCCCTCTTACTACTTGGTTTACCAAAATGAACATTACTCTTTTATTCATTAAAAGAAAAAAAAATTTCTGTGGCCAGAATCGTTTATCAATATCTCCTGAATACAAATTGTGAAGAGAGTTGAACAGTTGATAAGTTTAATTTCAAGGGGTATTTTATAATTTTTCTACATACATTGTATTGTTTTTAATTTTCATCTCTTAAAGTGTAAAAGAAGTGTATCTAGTTACAGTAACATAAATTAAACAACATAATAATTGTATGAAGATATTCTACAGCAAGACTCCTGATGGTTACATTTGCTCAGGATATGGTTAACTTTTAACATTTCTCTTAATACACCTGACCTATCTACAATTTGTCATTCCAAGCAACAGAAATTGGTTTCAAAATGTTCCCTTTTTCGTTAATTTTGCTAGGGAAGTTTGGTATTACTTTACTATGTATTGTTATTTTTTGTTTTTTTAAACTAGAATGGTCTTGGAGCTTAATCGTCACAACATTTATTGAGGAGTCTTTACTATAAATTAACTTTTATAATACTATTTGAAAAGTGGATTTTTTTTCTCTAAATATTCCAGTCTGTGGGGCCTTTCAAAACCTGGTTGCACTTCTGCTTTAAATTATTTAAGTAATTTTTTATAATGTACAACTATTAATTGAAAGAGAAAAAAAAAAAGATACGCAGAATAATTGGTTTGAAAATTTTTCATTTTATGATAATCTTTGATAATACTTTGATAATCAAAAACGAGGAAGATTAATTCCTCTTTGAAAGTATTTATGTAACATCTTGTTCAGAGTGACTGAAAAGGGGTTCATATTGCATATAGATTTATGTCTGATGTCAAAATACATTTTTGTTTTAAACATAAAACACTCTCAACTCTTGCTTAGATTGCTATATTTGTGTGAATTGTACTTTGACTTCATGGATAAAGATTGCCAATAAAGTGATCAGTGTAGAGAGAAAAAAATACCATAAATGTTATTCTCTTAAGATATTTTGTACTTTAATCTGTATTCATACTTTGTCAGAGTTAAATTTATTGGTGGACCTTTAGTTTACAAAAACTTAAACATTTTCTCTTTTTTTTATTGTTAATGTAATTAATTAAATTTTCCAAATAAACTTATAACAAAAGCAATGTTTCAATGATCCAAAGAATCAGTATTTATTTATTAAATGCTCAATGTGGTTGTAAATGTGTAACAAATTTCAAAAGATCCTATTGTACATGACAACCTTTAAAACTTTATGATTTTGTCTCAAAGATGGATCCAATTTCAGAGTTACATTAGGTATATATTTTATAAAGTTTATAAGCTGTATTTGTTCCATTTACAGATTTTTCCAGTACTCTTGATAGAAGACTAAATTTACTAATATTAACCACTAAGGCACACTGTACAAACATCAGTAACTTGCACAATACTCCCAGATAATCGAAGAAAATGTATTAAATACAACCTCTCTTAAGGTAAAAAAACAAGCTTAGCGTTTTCACGTGCCTTTAGAAAACTAACAATAAACAAGTAATATTGCAGTTCACAAACACAACGTAACTAGATGTATCCATGCAAGTTTATATTCTCTTTACTAGATTAACAAAATAACTTTTGTAATATTTGTCACTCAAACTGTTTATGATATTTATTATTTTATCTGAATATTTCCAAATAATGAATCATGAAATGTAGTGTTGGTGGTAAAACTATTTCAGTGCTAAATCCTATATTTGTTGTTTAACTTTAAGTTACATATTGAGAAACCTTTAATTTCCAGCTGGTGTTCTTTTCACAATAATTTCTTAACTATAATTATCAATTCTTTGATAGATTGTTTAGGCAGAGTATTCATGAAGATGAAAGGTGAAAGACTTTCGAAACATCTTCCTCTGCACTTGTCTCTCCACAACAGGCAGTTTCTGTCCACTCTGCAAAGTTTCATTATAATTATCAATTTTTGCTGGAGTTAAAAGACTTTTAGTTAAACTAATGAAGACTTCACACAAAAGAAGCATAACTTTTTCACATTAAATTTAATTACAAAGAAAGTGCATTTCTCGGGCAATATTAAACTTTACTATGCTATGAAATTTCCCTAGCTAAACAAATCAGGGTATGCCAGTAAAATTAAGTTTTATTATTAAAAAAAAAAAAGGTGCTTTGATCTTCCAAAAGTTGAAAATGATGTCTGTCCTTCATATTACTGTGTAATGCTAATGCATGAATAAATACAAAGTAACATTTAAATATTTTATTAATATAGATATCGTAATCAACTAAAGATAGAAATTACAGTAATGATATTACCTGACAACTCATTTTTAGTCTGTTTTCTACTATGACAATGAGTTGTAGCTTGCTTTCTGTATAGTAGTAATTTAAGTCCATATTTTACAATGACTACTTAATATCTTGTTTTCACTATACTGTGAATTTATGTTTAGTTCTTTAATGATGACACTTAATATTTTGTAAATTAAACATAATAGTTAAATAAAATTCAAAATGCTGACCTATTTTTATTTCAAAGTTGTTTCCCTCAATTTTAGAAGTACCTTGATAATTATAATTTTAATGCTAATTAAGGGATGTCTTCATTTAACAAGAGAATTTATTTATTAAGTGTGGGGATGAGGGTGAAAGTAATATTAGAAAAAAATGTCAGAGCTCTTTCATTTTTAATGCAAGATAGTGCTAATAACATTTAAAAAAAAATTGATTAAAACACTCCACATACATCGTATTTGTCTTGCATAAGTAAAGCACATGTAAATGCCAAATGGATAACGTTATTTCATAGGCACAAACAGGAGATAAAGTTTTTTTTTTATTTACCAAAACCTTTATTTAGGATTGTAAATAAAGACAATGTCAACGTGCTAAAGACGTGT
The DNA here is from genome assembly GCA_011833715.1 of Carcinoscorpius rotundicauda. Lineage (NCBI taxonomy): Eukaryota > Metazoa > Arthropoda > Merostomata > Xiphosura > Limulidae > Carcinoscorpius > Carcinoscorpius rotundicauda. The sequence goes on along the minus strand of CM022395.1, from coordinate 36,410,133 downwards.
GTGTAATATATATATATATAATCAAAACTCAAATCCTGCAATTAAATTATTATCATACTAATATATCTTTCTTCAAGATCTATAAAACATCAGTATTGTGTGTAATTATTCATAAATATGAGAAGTTGACTGTGACCTCGGGCCTTCTCTAGCATCTAATTTGTTTAGTAGTTGACAATATATGGAAACAAGTAAATACAGAGTGAACAGCATATCTTCTAATATAAGGTTACTATTTTATGAGAAAATTTATTGTACCACCATTATGTTAAAAACTTGTTTAAAACAACAAAAATAATTGTATACCTAAGTGCAAACTGATACAACCCATTTCCATCCTTTTTAACAAAAAAAAAGAAAATTCACAGAGAGATCAAGTGAAATTTATTATTTCCAATAAATAGGCTTTGTGTTTGTGTTTTTTTATAGCAAAGCTGTATCAGGCAATGTGCTGTGTCCATCAAGGGGAATCAAACCTTTGATTTTAAAATTGTAAGTCCAAAGACTTACTGCTGTCACAGCGGAGGACAAATAGGCTGTGTCAAGATTTATTACCTATTACAGTTTTTGTACTAGTAGTTTCATGTTAAGTTGGTAAATGTAATTTTAGTCATATTAAAACATCAAAAAATTCAATAACTCATTTTGAACTGTTACTGATTATTATGGTCTTTCAGACTAAATAAACAAAATTAGTTATTAAAACTACTCAGTGAAATTAACTATAAGTTTTAGATGTTCAATAAAATATATAAAAATCTAATAAACAGTGGCGGCCCTAGTGGGAGCTTGGGATGGCTTGAGCATCCCCGAAAAATGAACCAAGCCCCCAATATTGTTACCTACATATATTCATAAAATATGGAAAACACAATCGTGGTTGTTACTTAACAATTAACATCAAAGAGAGATAGATCTGTAGAACTCAACGTCTTCATTAAGACGGAAGTATGTGTTGTGCATTCCATAGCAAAGTACTGAATGCACTGGAATTCATGCAGTGTATTGCCGCTCCCTGTGTAATGCCAATCTATCTTGAGCTTTGACGAAAATTAGACAACCACTTTGATTTCAAATTACAACAGATCATCAGGAATTTTACTTGATGAACCAAAGGTTTCACATATATTTACCCATTAATTTCATTGAAAAGTAAAACATAGCATACATATATAAGTATATTGTGCATAATTCAAAACTATGAAGCATTTACCCGGTGTTGTGTCCTCTGTAAGATCATTTTGCATGGTGTATCAGCCATTCACGATTTGCTGCCAATCACCAGAACAGGCGCATTGTTTTGAAGTAATACTGACTTTTAAAACAACATGATGAAAGATAGTTAGACTAACAATGACCTGACTTTTCCTCATGGGATAATTCGTTTCTTCTATGTAAACTATGTCTTTATATTATAATTTTTCTGATTTGTAGCTTTACTCATAATGGTATATTGAATGTTCAATCTAAGCTAATCATAATTTTCTTTATTATTATTATTATTATGTATTACCTTGGGTGGAATTTAGGTGATCTTCCTCTTTTACATGTACGCATATTTTCATAAACAGATTATTTCTAATTTGTAATAATGAATTATTAATCAGAGTATGAGCTTCCAATGAAAACGCAGTTCAAAATAGTCCACCTTTCTGAAATGTACCTTGGTATTTGCATTATTATAATCTACAATCTATACTTGGCATTTTGGGAAGCCCCTCCACAGTTCACTTCAGCTCTCCAACGAAAATATCCTGAGGCCGCCGCTGCTAATAAATGAATTTAAGAACAATTAAAAAAAAAACTTTAACTAATGTTCAGATCAATTTTTTTATGATATTAATAAAATATTGTTATAATTCAAGTGTATCTAGGTGGAAAGAAAATTTTATTTGATAATTTTTTTGCAATGTTCTTTAGCTACTGTTTATATCTTACCTCAAAAGTTTCATGTTAGAACTACTGAATTTAATTTTACAGAAACTTCTCAAGTAGCAATTTATTATTTACAGCCAGTGTTTCTCCAGTTGTATACGATAATAAGAATGAATCTTAACATCTTCAAAAGGTGTTTATGTATTCTTTTCATTGTACATTAAGTTAGAAGTTCTTTTGATATGAAAAAGTTCTACAAGATTAAATGTTCCCAAAGAGTAAATACTTGAAAAATTGTTTCACCTATAATGAAGCTATCATTGGGTATTTGAGTTGCTGTGGACCTGCTACTCTCCACTTGTAAAGAGTCCAATTTTGCATTATTTTAAAAGTGTGTATTGAATACTATAAACCCCCCTCTAATGCAATTTTATTTTGTAATAAGGTTTGTTTTCTTCTTCTTTTTCTTTTTTTTTACCCTGGAAGAGCCATCAGTCAGTGATAAGCTCGAGGTCTTAACAGCAATAAACTCTTAGGTTCAAATTCCCATGGTAGAAAGAGTGAATACACTCCACTGTGAACCTTTATGATAAAAAATACAGTAACAACAGTTAAGGTAATTTTTCTTCCTTATATTAATTTTTTATTGTGGCCATCATTTTTAAACCACTTCAGTTTTTAGTATGTTGTAATGAGGTGTCATAAATATATATATATATTATTTAAAGTTTGCAGTCTAATTTCTCATAAAAACTGTGGTATATCCTAAAAGGAAAGGTGTACCTTTTTCCATGTTCCAAGCTATAAACATTTATTTTGTGGTCTAAATGTACAACATACAAAGGATAACCACGATATAAATGTAGAATAGCTTATAACGTCTCGAAAATTTCTACTTGCACAGTGGGGTTAATAATGACATTACGTTTTAGACATCACACTATCTAATGGAACAATACTGTTTTGACGTACTGCTTACTGAGTGGTTTATAATGCACGTACTGAAATAGCGTTGAAAGACGTACTTCAGTAATGCTAAAAAAATACAGATGGGATATACGGTAATAGGCTATTTGAAGTGCTGACATCAGCAAACAAATAACCAACATTTGGCAAAAACTAGTAACAAAATATAACATCCCAGTTAAAACTAAATTTATTCAAAAACCAGGCACAAAACTAAGGTCTATACTATGTAAGAACTACACTGACAAACACCACACCAACATTATTTATAAAATACAATGTGATAACTGCCACGACTTCTATATTGGAGAAACAAGTAGAAAAATGGAAACCAGATTCAAAGAACATAAAAAGTCACCTTCACACGTTTTCGAACACTGCAAGTCAAATGGACACAACATAACCATAGAAAACACTCAAATACTAAATAAAGAAACAAACATAAACAAACGCAAAATTAAAGAAGCCTTATTTATACAACAACTTAAACCCAAAATAAACCAATATAAAGGAACGCCATTATACCTATATTAATATTATAGATAAAATTATATATTCAAACATCCAACCCCGCCCTCTACATTGCGACACTCAGTTACACAACCCCTTCCAAACATGTGGTCAGCTTCCGGTCAGTTACCTCTTTCTTTGTAAACCTGACGATGACCGAAGAAGGTCGAAATGTTGTTCGCTCTTCTATTTAAAATATTTTCTGAACCCAAACGAGCCGTTTTTGCATATAAAATTCTCAAACTACATAGTACAAACAATAGGTGTTCAAAACTCAACACGGTGGTAACAGCCATACAGATGTGTGGAAAATATTAATTATATAAATATAAATTTTTATTTTTAAAGAGATTGTGAAAGAATAAAAGTTGTCATATTTCGTTTACCTTCTGTTTTGGCTTGTTAAAAATTTGATTTTAATACTAATGTCTAAAAAACATTACGCAGGAAAAGGAGATTCGCGGTAGTATACGAAATACATACACGACTTATTATAATAAACGTAGTCAATTAATTTTTAAGATTTGGTATTTGTTTTGTGGAAATACACACACGCATATATATATATATATATATATAGTGATTTGTTGTATTTCACATAAATCCATAGAAATAACAAGTGAATGATTAAAATTATCATATTAACTCAGTCTCTACGAAGTGGATATCATATTCGCAAACAAATGACACTTTATGCTTTATATACTTACCGTCAACCAAGTTGTTTGCTAAAAACGTAATTAATTGATATTTATAGCACGAAACCATACATTTGTTATGCATGTCATTTTTTCATCCATACTGGGGCACATGGCTGTAAAAGTTATCTGGACAAAAAGAAGTATGCATGTGATTCATGTCAGAAAAAAAAAACTCCATGCTATCAACAACTGGCCAGGTATAACAGATATTTGGGAGATCACATGTGCAGCAATAAAAAAAAAGTCGAATAGACTTGTAGATCTCATAAGATAACTGATGAATACTCTGATCTGATAGGACTTGTCAGTTTGTGACCTGTCTTTCAAGATTTCATTTTTGAGAATATATGTGTAATGTTATTGTTAAACCTCGTATTGAGTTCTATCCACTATACTTATATTTTTTTCCATTCTGATTTTAGGAAATACTTTTATAAGAGTAAAGCGATCCACATTCTTTACGTTTTCTCTTCTGTATCTTGGGATTGGACTTATAAGTTATTATTGTCCTATTGTACAGGACTTGTTGCCATTAAAGTTTTATATAAACGAATCAGTGATGGCTGTATTCATATTGAGTACCTATGTAGGTCATTTGGCCGTATTTTACTGATGGATAAAATCATTGAAATAATTAAAATCACATATTTCTAAACAGCATTGAAAATAACCATATTTAAGTTGAACATGCCTCATGGCTGTCGTGGACAGCTTTTACGGATGCATTACACCTCCTTTACAAACTAGATATGGGAATCGATATGTCATTGTTTCTGCAGTAATGGTGCAACAACTATTCTATAGGCTGAATAAAACTTTCAAGACTTGTTACAAAATTAGTTTGATAACAAAAACAATAATTTGTCTTAAAACAGTGGAAACTACTGTTTTTTACCGACCCACAGATTCTGAAGTAAAGACGCACTTTACACTAATATAATAATAAGTTTTCAAACAACGATTTATAAGCATAACGAAATGATTTATTTTTTCAGGAATTTCGTGTGTTTTCTCAAAAATAAATCACTTTATAATGCTTATAAATCGTCGTTTGCGAATTTGCGGATTAATTTTATAGGTGATTATGCGAGAGATAACGATGCTACTTACAACTGTTATAAACTTATTCTCATACAAAAGTAGAAATTGATCACTCAGTTGTCGCGTACCCATACTTGAAGTATAAAACAAACAAACATACTCAAATAGATTGTAAAATTTAGAGGCTAGAGGTTTACTGGGAAAAGATCATGTAGAAAAAACCCGAAGGAATTTCACAGTTAGCTAATATTTGTGGTTACTGATGCTGCATACATAAAACATGAAGCAGGTGATATGATGTGTGTGTGAAATGATCATATAGTTTTTTTTTCTGAAACACAAGGATGAATTCATGATGTCTGCATTAGGAAGTAATAAAAGTAAAATGGTCATTTTTGATCAAAGGTTCAATCTCTCAATGTTTCACAAAATGTGTAAACTCTTTGAATTCAGCATAACAATCAGAATGATCTACCTGTACTAGTTTGGAATTGCTTATGTTTTGTGGGTACTGAGAGAAATGATATCATACGCACATAACATTAGCAATTTTAATTTTCAGAACTCAAACAGTACAAGGAACAAAAGTCAATGCACCATTTTCATCAGCGAGCAAACTCGTAGGGGCGCCGATTGCCCGACCGACTTACAAAGTTTTGCTATCTGCTTTAGTCGTTCCTTATTTAGCAGTATAAGACTAGAGGGAAGGTAGGTAATCTTCACCTCCCATCACTAATTTTTAGGCTACTCTTTTACCTACGAATAATAGGACTGTTTGGTGGTCACATTATAACACCCCCAAGGCAAGAATGTTTAGTGTGACTGTGACGAGGATTTGAACCTGCAACCCTCAGATTACGAGTCGAGTGTCTTAACCATCTAACCATACCGGGCCGACTAACAAACCAAACTAATGGCTTCTTGCTTGCATCAAGGCAGTCCTCGAAGAGAGGACACATAGTTCAATACTGGCTGTTAAACATGTATTTGCAAACAGTCGACAACTTGAAAGTCACGCACATGTAACTTCAGCATGTTTACTAAGAATTCAGTGGTTTGTTATATTCAAAACTCAAACTGCATTGAACAATAAATCATATTTTTTAAATTATAATTTGTAATAATCGTAATAGTTTATGTAATGAACTGTAAATATTTGGAATAATAAGATTTTGGGGTGTCCATTTTATATGTCAGTTTGTTTTTGAATTTTGCTTAAAGCTACACAAGGACTATCTGCGCTAGCCGTCCCTAATTTAACAGACAAGAGGGAAGACAGCTAGTCATCACCACCGACCGCTAACTCTTGGACTGCTCTTTTACCAATGAACAGTTGGATTGGCTGTTACATTATAAGCACACGGCTGAAAGGGTGAGCATGTTTGGTGTGACGGGGATTCAAACCCGCGACCCTCAGATTATGAGTCAAATGCCTTAACCCACCTGGTCATGCTGGGCCCTATTATATGTCAGACAGAACGACATCAAATTTCAGTACGGTCCTGATTCACAAACCTTGTATTCCACAGCATATTGTGACAGTTAGTAGTGACATTTATAATAAACTGGTTAATGACTAAAACAGGACTTTGAACACCTACAGTACGTGGTATGCAGAATGTGACATTTTTATGGAAAAAAACTGTGGATAATATTTAGAATCGATTTTTTGGCCAATTTTTGTAATTTTCCTTATATGAAGAATAAGATAAAGTGTTCACAGTATGAGTAAATAAAAAATCTGAATAGTTAACAAAATTGTCACCTGGTATACCGTTAATTTTTTATCGAACTAAATATCCTGTAGCATTCTATGAATGCATATTTACACACACACATGTACATATAATATTAATTAAGGCACACAATATTCTGTGAAGTTTGTTTTAATATTCTCATAGAGTAAACAGTAACCTGTTCTCAAATGCTTCCCATGTTTAAAACAAGTGGCAACATTGTGTCAACAATTTACTTTCTTTTTTCATGATGTTTGCTTTTTTACTTTACAAACTCTTGGATGCAATTATAGCAACAATCTTTACGTATATATAAAAGTAATTAATTAATTATAAGCCCACATCAATATATGTGGTAATTTACCTCCCTTACTAATATATTATCTAAAAAGACCATTAACATTCTGGAGGATATACACTAAATTCCATAGCTTTCGAAACCTAATTACTGAGATGTCAGAAGGGCACTTTGGGTGCTTTTCAGATCACACACACAACACTACCTTAACAAATATAAATTTATATGCCGTGTAATGTCCCTTAGTACAATCCCAAATTAATAGCTATACAAAACTATCCCCATAATCTCAGTGTTTTGTTCCAAATGAAATGAAAAATCCGAATGCCAGATGAGCATAGCATATAGTTCTAGCAACTTTATGGTTTCCAGTATCTTTTAGGAATAGACATATGGCTTTACTGATTTGGACGGGTTGTAATTCTGGAACATCCACCGTTGAAGAGGGCTGTTTGTACATTCCTTCATAAGCACATTTTGTTTATCAGATGCCATTTCCAAACACTTACGACTGCTACCATGTTGAATACTATGAATCTGTAAAATTCAGAAAAGGGAATATAAAAGTAAGCTTTTGTACAGAAGATTGAATACATTTCATTACAATTACTTGGAGAATACAAATCAGTAAGTTGCATAACAACTGTAGTTGATATAAAATCACACTGGAACAGTATGTGTCAAGACTACAATTTGAAAGTGTCATTCACAGATAAGGCGGCTACCAAATATTTTATTATTTTTGAAAAAAAATATGTAACAGCCGTTTGCAATGCAAAATATTTATACACTTAAATCATCCAGATGTGTTCGGATTCAGAATTTGTCTCTTTTAAAATTGAAATAACTTTAGTACTTAACGACACTGGAAAACAAAGGAATATGGATCTACAGCATATTTTTACCCTAGCCTTGGTAAGAAAAGTGTAATGTTTTGTTATAGATGAAAATCCAAAAACGCAAAAATCACTAACAAGAGATTTCGTTTGCTTCAGGCAACAGTACACAATATAATTAGTAAGGATCTATGATTAGAAAAGTTACACAAGCTGATGATGTATCCAGGAAAGAAAAACTGACTGTAGAAAACTGTATGAACAGAATCTTGCTAGTAAAAACACACACTAGGTGGTGACATACAATGAAGTGTATATATACCTTTATAACTATAAGAAGTATCATGTCAATTTCTACCATTTAATAAATATAAAAATATAAAAAATCAAAAGTGTTACGTGGAATGTTAAGAAACTTTTTCAAAGGACTTTATAAAAACGTTAAAGATTACAAGAATGGAAACAGAACTCAAGATCAGCTCTGTTTACGTTCTAAACCCTTTGTACACCCCAGAAATATTGACTTTTTATGGAAACGAGACCAGCAGGGTATGCTTTCACAAATATAAGGCTTTCTGTCATATTTCCCAACTGATGCATAATTCAAGCACTTGGAAGATGAAAAAAGTTATTCATGTTGTTCTATAAAACTATATACTTGTCAACTCATAGGACGTAGTACTTATGAGTTTTTGTGCGATCTTACTGTTGAAATAGGCATTGGGAAACTGTTAGTTAGGCACACTGGATGGTTGATGTGCATAGGATGTTGATAACCTTAGAATGAGTTCTTTCAAAATATATCTACACTGCAGAGTTTTTGTTAAGAGTCAATGCCGTCAGATAAAGCATGAGCAGACTTGGTGACATAGAGAGTAACGATACGGTAAGAATCCAAATCTTAAGTGTGACAAGTTTCCGCTATTTAATCACATGCCAACATGGGACCTGCAAGAAGGTGTCATTGTACAAATTCCATGTAAGTTGATCGAAAGGCTAAGTAACTAACTAGAACTCATAAAATTAATGGTTTATTTACATCTCTTGATCTCTTTTAATTACTAACAGTAGACATATCTCGCATTTTTGTAAGTATGTGTATGCCACATGTACAAAATACCTTAATATCACACTTCAGGTAACGTAGCCAAATAACCCTAAAGCTGTTTGTTTGTTTTTAGAATTTCGCGCAAAGATACTAGAGAGCTATCTGCGCTAGTCGTCTCTAATTTAGCAGTGTAAGACTAGAGGGACTAGTCATTACCACCCACCGCCAACTCTTGGGCTACTATTTACCAACGAATACTGGGAATGATCCTCACATTATGAAGCCTCCGCTGCTGAAAAGGCAAGTATATTTGGTGCGACCGTCAGACTACGAGTCGAACACCTTAACCCACCTGGCCATGCCGGGCCTAACCCTAAAGCTATATTTTTGTGACATTTATATCCTCTACGTTACTAAAATGGGCAAGTCCACCATTTTTGTTTATAACTGTGTGGGACCTATAAAGAAGTACCTCTGTACGAAATACCATGTAAATTGGTCACAATATGGACGAATAGTTGACTTATGCCTACAATATTAATATTTTTTGTGAACTCGGACCCCATTAAAAAGACTCAAAATGGACAAATCTAACTTTTTCCATTTCAATGTGCTGAGAGTATAAAATTTTATATTTTTTTCAATTTTCACCTTCATTGCTTTGCTGTAAATACTTCCACGTAGGATTTCAAATATATACATTTTCGTGTTGTTTGATTCTTGACACTCAACATTTTTAAAAAATGTATTAATTAGAAAAAATGAAAACAACTTCTGGCGATATTAGGCCAAACTATTGCCCTACCAAATTTTAAGTCAACATGGCAATAGATGAAGAAATGGCGGTTCATTGAAATTTCTTCCAATTTTAGATAAATTTTAAGCTATATATTTTTAATGAACTAAAATTACAGTATTTTTCAAAGACAAAAATATTGTATTAGATATAATTTTTTTGAGTTTGTATATCTTTACAATTATTGAAACAGCTAACTGTGATGCTGTAGTTATTTAAGATTTCCTGGAACACATACAAAAAATAATACATGATACAGCGCTGTATGGCATTAGGAAAGATATATGACTTGCAACAACAATCTTTTTCATTTTATCTTTGAAATTTTCACAACAATCACAACAATCTTTTTCGTTTTATCTTTGAAATTTTCACTCAATGTGTTACATATAACCCCAAACCAGAGATTTCTGAATATTATAATTTTGAACAAACTTTATGATATAGATATGACAGTGATAAGAGATGGAAAGTAAAACTCAGAACAATTGCTTTATATATAAGATAAAATTTTAATAATAAATTTTACTGTTATGAATTTTGTTAATATAATATAGATATTATAGTAATTCAAACAGAGGAAAGATAAAAGTTAGGATAATGGATCTTATATACCGAATTTTTATATTTATCTAATAGATCCTGCTTACATTAGGATTATAAATCCACTGCTGATTACCCATAGATCCATGACAAGGGTAGATTATCACATCTTGACCAGCAAAGTCTAAACAAGCTTCATCTCTTCTAATCTCTCCGTGTTTACTAAGCATCCAGTACTAAAGAGGGAAATCAGTTAAATGTGTTTAGAATTATTCATGTTATTACATCGTTTAATTCCACTTACAATTTCTAGGGAACACTAATATTTGTCTTTTTATGTAATTTATCATTCAAATTTCAAGTAACCTTACATCATACCGTAAAATCTTAACTGTTGATAAAGTTCTACATCTTTTTAAAACATAATAATTTTTATTAATTTACAAACTATTTTCAATGAAATAATATTGTAGGTAAACTTCCCGTTTATGTAATTATGAACAAAATACATATATTTGATGGAGAACATGTTCACGCTAAGGAACTTTACGTGTTAACATTTGATTAGTTAGTTGAGTTTAATAAATAGTAACCCGAATGTTTATATAAGATTCTTATGCACTTTATGCACTGAAATACTAAGTTGATATCTGATGTTTATATGTATTCGTATTTAGAAAAGGAAAATGACTTATTTCTACAAATCACGTATAACACTATGTTACACAAATTTTGTTCCTGGATAGTATGTGTTATTTCTTAATTGCTTATATTGTAAAAGTACAGAAAATGTACTTTTGCGTCCTCTAAATGATAAGCAGAAGTAGCTGTACTAAAGAGCTAATCTACTCACTCATGCACTACATTGTAGGTAAACAAAGCTAGGACTTGCAAAAATTTGGAAAGCATAATTTCTTGCAATTCATTTGATTTTATACTAAAAACCAATAATAGTTTCAATAAACTCTGAGTTAACTTACAGTAACATTTGTTACAACTTGCTTTCATTTGATATTTCACTATTATGCAAAATCAAGTGTTAATCTATATAAATCTAGTTAGATTTCTTCCAACTTACATTCATTTGTACTTTCACTACTATGATAAGAGTAGGTGTTAATTCCATTAAGTATAACTTATGGTCGCATAATTCCAACTGGCCAGGTTTATCTCAACTAGTTTATGAGTAATTAATTTTATTCTTCTATTATTAAACGCTTATATTTAAAGCATCTTAAATATTTTTTTTATTTACCTCATATAGCAGATGAATGCATAAAAAAATCATTAAGCTAACATACGATTTAATTATAATTTTGATAATATATCAAATGTCCAGTTTAATCTACAATTTACAAGTTACAGACAACAACATAGCATTATAAATATTTTAGATGTACTTTCGCAGGGTCCTCAAATATATCCTGTTTCAAAAGTAAATCAAACCAGAATTAAAAGTGTTGAGCTAGTGTCGAGGGCTATCTGTGCCAGCCGTCACTAATTTAGCAGTTTAAGACTAGAGGGAAGGCAGCTAGTCATCACCATCCACCACCAACTCTTGGGCTACTCTTTTACCAACAAATAATGGGATTGACCGTCACTTTATAACGCCCACACGGCTGAAATGGCGAGCATGTTTGGCGCGATGGGGATGTGAACCCGCGACCCTCAGATTACGAGTCGCACGCCTTAACACGCTTGGCCACGCCGGGCCAATTTAAAGTGACAAATTTCACTTTTATTTATTTCTTGCTTTTGAAGTTTATATGCCGTACTGTGTTGTAGCCTACAGAATGTGTAATTCTTATCGTGATTCATGGGGTGTGTACGTTTTCTTAACTGCAATGTTATGCCTAAGTTGCATCATTTTAGTGTCTACTTACTGACTGACAGACAAAACACTACTGCAATGCGAGTGGTTAAAAGAGGTAACCTTTCCAGGCTACCTTCGGATCCCTTCGGGTTAATGATTTCATTCTAATTTGCTACAAATTTTCTCGTGTAATAACTTTCTATTTCTGGGGAGAATTTTATTAAAGGAAATGACTCCTTATGTATCTTATTGTTTCGCTAAAAATAATATTTTAATATGCTTTTATTTGATAAAAGTATTTTGAAAACATTTAAAAGTAAATGTTAAAATATTCTTATGTAACTACTCTCATGCAGTCTGCAAATAAAATGAAGCGATCATCTCTAAAATCATGTGTTATTAATAAATCAAACATGCAACTTTGTTTGACATTCTATTTTTGCTACTCATTCCCAGATATAACATTTCATAGCTACCCTTTGCTATGAAATAAAGTAAATATATTTAACCATATAGGTGATAAACACGCAGAAATTAACGAAAAAAAGTTACAAAAGAGCCTTGTTTTATATATATATATGTATATATTTTAACTGAAGCTATTCATTAGCTATAACGCCCCCATTACATGTGACGGTCAATCCCACTATTCGTTGGTAAAAGAGTTGGCGGTGGGTGATGGTAACTAGCTGCCTTCCCTCTAGTCTTACTCTGCTAAATTAGAAACGTTTAGCGCAGATAGTCCTCGAGTAGCTTTGCACGAAATTCAAAAACAAACTTATAAGTTTATCATCACTGTCACTTTAACCTACAGTGACGACTTCTTTCTACCACTAAAAAAACTCATGTTCGTTCCCAGATGATGTTCCCAGACATGGTGATTGAAGAATTAAAAGGTTTATACCTACCTGATTGCCACCCTGCCGATGACAAGGATAAAGACCCACAGGTTTGTAAAGTTCGTCCCTACGGGCAGGGCTGTCAAGGCACATGGTGGACCCTTCGCCCAAATTGCGTACCTGTTGCATATAAAAATAGGTCAATTTATTACTGGATGGACACTAAAATGCTTCAAGGCATTTCTGTGAGATATATATTAAGATTTAATATCAAGTTATTAGTTTTGGTATTTTAGAATCTCAGTTGAACTACAGATGTAGGCGACATTAGTATTTTATTCAAAATAAAAAAGTTATTTCTGAAACACATTTTGAAAACTATTTAATTCAACTGGTTATATCAATAGCAAATACTTGATGAATAAATCATGAGACTTGTCGAAATATCTAGCGTTTCATTATTGTTTTTTTTATTTGATCTCACAAATTTATAATGTTGTGTACTAAGATAGTTAAGAAGTATTGTATCCGATGATTTGATTTTATCTGTATAAATGTACAAGAAAAGAACAAAGAGAAAACCGACAGACGAATATTATCGCTGTTAGGAGAAATAGGGTTGATGTTCTCATTAAATGTTCGTGTCTTTTTTATTACCAGTTTTTTGCAGTCGTGTATTTTTGAAGATTTTTCTCACTTCTGTTGCGAAAAGAAGCAATGGCGAGAATTGAGCTAACGAGTAGATTTTTTTTGTACAAAAACCATATTTTTTAGAAGTTGCACAGCTCAGAAGTTTGGAAATGGAGAGTTAGGTTCGAATTCATGCGATACAATAAAATATTCCTCACAATTTAGACTGTGTGTGCGTTATAAGAGTGACAGTCAGCTCCTTAGTGTGGATGGTGTGTTGTAAGCTCACTGGCTGCCCCTTCTCTGGTCCTGGTTAAATGCCCCCCAGTGTCACAGCAGTATGTCGGGGACTCACACAGCTAAAAACTGGGTTTCGATACCAGTGGTGGGCAGAACATTGACAGCTCATTGTATTGCTTTGTGATTAATTCTAAATAAACAAAAACAAACACTTGTTTAAAAACTAGGAACGACAGCACACAGCCGTAGTATATTTGCCATGAATACAAAATAAATAGTGAAGTTAAAATGCTAACATACTACCACTTTTAATCTTTTTGTGTACCTTGTAAGTTTCTCATGATTATGATGTATAACCTTGACCAAACGCATCGTGAAGCTATGTAGTGTGCAGGACTATATAACGTTCACTAATACGTATTAGAATGCATAATAACACCAGACGAGCGGAGGACTAGAACAAAAATATGACAATACAGTCAAACAACGATATGGATAGGTGATAGGTGATCTAGGACTTTGACCTTAGTTTGATGTATAATAATATAAAATATGAGATAAATAAGTATCAACGGAAAAGTACGGAATTGAATTTCCACTTCGAGATCAGCCATGTTTTTAAGATACCAACTTTCGACACATCGATGTTAAGCATGATTACATGATAGACCAAATATATCGAACACAGAAAACTCACACGGGCACAGTTAGAGGAAAATACCGATCATTTAGGGCATTATGAGAAACATATGCAAATACTATCCTGCAACTACATCTGTACATTTGGAATCACTGATCTTTGCAAGAGTCATATTATGGATTCTGATGAATGGGGCGATTAAAATATTATTCTGTTATTGCATTGTCTTAGAAAATTGATGTTCATAGCTGCTCAATAAACTCTGGAAATGACACGACGTCATACGTCTCTGAAAAATCACATGATAGTAACTTTCTGACGGTTTCAAGACAAAGATACTAGAGTCTGTGTTTAGGGGTCAGGCATAGTTACGATCAAGCCATATATCGTTATCTTTTTCAACCCACAAATTCATTAAGCAAAAATAAAAATGATTGATAGTTAAACCTAAAGTAGAAAGAAGAGGTAAAAAATGATAAAATCTGGAAATGTTGAAGAAAAAATAGAAGGGCAAGGAAGACGGCAAGGCAGATATAGCAAAGGAAGCACTAAAAATGGTTTATTGAACAAGAAGAAATGACTCGAAACGACCCATTTTCAGTAAGTTAAGTGCAGAAAGAAATTACATGAAAAGGGAAGTCCAGCTGGCTAGAAAGAAGACGATGGTACGAACATATTGATGTAGTGGCTAGTAGTCGAATAAGTCGTCAGTGATAACATAGTACTGGAGGTGAATGTCCAAAGAAATAAGCATAAGGTCAGTCTGAGGTATCCACAATCGTCCATCATCAGGAAGCACCACCTTTTTAGGTAAAAAAAAAAGATTAACCAGGAGTGGATGAAAGTGGGTTCAGCTAGTTGAGCAGTGTTAACACAATGCTCCTTGCCAGATAAATTATCCTCGCGTGGTGGCAACTAAGTTCGATCATTTTTGTTTCTTCAAAAGTGCTCAATTTTGTTTGTGGGTGACAAAAGAAACACAAACTTGTTTTATTTCATAGTTCTAAAGAAGGAAGTTAAAACATAAAACTACTTGAGCTGCCTCATGTTGCTTTATGTAAATTTGTTTATTTTATTGCTAGTTTTTAAGTATGTAGTTATTTAATGGGCTATCTGCGCTCATCCCTAGTATCGAGACAGAATTTTTATGTTATAAGCTCTCAGCTTTAACGCTGAGCTACTGGGGAGTATAATGAGTCTAATATATTTTGTTTGCCGTTAAGCACAAAACTACACGGTAGCTTGGCCTACTGTAGGAAACCAGATTTTTAGCTCTATGAGCCCTTAAAGGGCGTTATATAGATACTTTTGAGTGTAATTAGAAGTAATTACAGAGTGGTTAGTTTCTGAATCTACTATATAAAGCAAAGCAGTGTCAGAGACGAAAAATGCACAGACATATATCTACCATTTTATATATGTTCCTTATATATATCTCAACATGTCGTGGTCAATCAACACCAAATTCGACACAGTGATACAAGATAACATTAAGAGGTCATGGGAGGAGAGGGTTGCACAACCTCATGTCATTTCATATTGATAAAATTCTTGAAAATAGTATGTCGTTTTTAAGCTTTAGTACCTTTATGTATTCTCACTGCACTTTTAATGTTTATTATCTTAAAAAAATAGAAGTACAATTTCCTATCCTTTGTTACAAAGAGATGTATTTCACTCGTCCAAAGGATGGGCACTTAAGCTAGTATATTTATAACAGAGCATAGGTAGAAAAATAATGGTTTGAGTAGTGTCACGACGAGTTATATAACGAGAGTAATTTGGAAAATAAAATGTTTAGTATTTCTGATTTTTAATCTTCAGGATGATAAATTTTTTATGGTATTTTGAGATTGCAACAATGTGACTGGCAGTATTCATGACACAAATTTGATAAAGGTGTAATAAGGTTCTTCAAGTGGCTTTTCAACTTGAAACAGAAAGGATTCACTGGTAAATCAGAACTGTATTCATTACCGACTTTAAAATTGCCATTACAACTTTAGAAACTTTCTAAGTTTTTTTTATGTTGCATTCAGTGAAATATCACTTTGGTTTAAATGATTTGTAAATGAAGTTTCTAAGAGGCATACTGCGTAAAACAATACTCACTAGCTAATAGACGTTGAGCACGTTATTTTAAAACGATTTTGTGCCTAACTATGTTGTTACAACCCCTGTCAACACATCCGGTTGTCCTCCGAGAGACATATATCTTAACAACAATTATGCAACATAATTTCCTTTGGGAGAGACTCCATCTTAAGCTGTCATACTCACAGTTCTTCACTTCTTTTTGCAAGCTTTTCTAATTCATATATTGTACAATAACAATTGTTTTTAACACCCGTTTCAATCATCTGATCGCAAACAAATCCATAAACTTAACTAATGCTTTTTTATGGAATAGCATGAAAAGCTATTTCATTCTTCAGCTACTACAAGTATGCAATGATTGAAAGGGAGGTATGACTGGAAGCCTTATCTTGGTGAACCCATGTCATGATCACTTCATATCCATATATAGATCTTTCTCAGTTATATTTCCTAGATCACGGCTTTTGTGAAATAGTTTTTTGTTCACGGATTTTTCCCTGTTATGAGACACTGCACGTTACTCATTACATTTGAATTACGACTTATTGTATGTCTTTTTTCTAGTTGACCCTGGTGCTCCAAGTTGATTTATATACATATACTTTCAAACACAGTTAAATATAAATGATAGAACTTCTAAGAGAGGGACATTCTACGCATTTATTCATACAGTCTGAATAAGCTTTTAGATACCATTCCCAAAATAGTCTACCTTTCGGCAGTATTAGACCCCTTGAGAAACACCAAATAATGTGAAAGTGCAATTCTGATACCTTACATTTTACTGCGATTCTATATTGGCTATGGTTACCATGTGGCTTGCTTATGTACATATTTAACTTTTTAAATATAATGTACTCAACCGAACCTTTTTGATAAAGGTCAGGCTAATCTCATGAATGAAAGAACAGAAACAATTGCTGAAGTCAACGAGTTTTTAAAAGGTTGAAATTTATTTCAGGTTGTGATTGAGAGATGATATCAGGGAGAGAGGGTAGAACAATTATCTTTGCAAAACGATTAGGATGAAGTAAGGCGATATAAAGAACGGAGTTTATGAGGTTGTTTAAGTGACAGATCATATATAGTTAATAATGTAGAAAATAACATGAAATATAAAGCCTTACTTAAAACAAACGTTTGAAATGTAATTAGAATTCTTTAGAGTTTACACAAGTAATATTGAGATTTTTGGGACGCATAATAGTTTTCTTAATTGTAACATGAAATCGCTTTGCACTCAGACTAGTAATGGAAAAGACTCTGTTTTCACAAACAAATCTTTAATAAAAGTATTTCATTGAAAATTTGATTTTTTGCATGTTTGTTTTGAATTTTGCGCAAAGCTACACGACGGCTGTCTGAGTTAGCCGTTCTTATTTTGTCAGTTCTTATTTTCTCTTTTACCGACGAATAATGGGATTGATTATAACATTATAATGCCCCCACGGCTGAAAGGGAGAGGACGTTTGGTGTAACGGGAATTTGAATTCGCGACCCTCAGATTACGAGTCGAATGCCTTATCCATCTGGATATGCCGAGCCAAACCTTAGTAACTAAGATGTATTTAGATTTTTAAAAATACAGTACTTCGAGCACACTAAAGACACAACCTACCTTCATGAAATCTTGGTTCGAAAGAGAACATTAACCTTTTCGCAGATAAAAATTGCTAAAAAAACCCAGTAAGGGAATATTATACGCTGCAGATTGATTATTTCTGTTTTAAAAAATGAAAATGGTATAGTTGTTCGGGACCACTGTGTTTGATTCAACACATAAGTCATATCTCAGCAAATCAAAAAGATACGCGAATCTGATTTTATATTCTCGCTTGATAATATTAAAAATTTGAGTTCATAATTTGTACGAAACAACAGACTTAGTAGTTTGATATCCGAAACATCTAATACTAAATAGTGCGGCATTTAATATACCACGTAACTTGCTAAAACTGTATACAGGTGTGTTTTTTTAGTATTTACTTTTATATTAAGGAATTATCTCGTATATAACATTAAAGTTTCAGTAGTAACCTATAATTTGATTACAAACGTTTTGACATAATACCATAAAATGGTAGTTCAATAAAATTTTGAATGCAAGTTAACAAACGCGATGACATGATCTTGACCCGTGACCCGTCGCGTAAGGGTTTTTACACTTTGGAGTCAAGGCTATTTTTTCTATACTCTCACTCACCTTTATGAATGCATAAGAGAGCATAAAGAAATGGAATAAGTAATAGTGACACTCCTAAAATGGAGTTGCCGAAAAGTTTAGGTATCTTACAAAGGTAGAGTTCGGATTTATGCAGTGAACAGAGCGCAGATAAACCATTGATTAGGAAAATCTAAAATCAACTATTAAAACGTAGTTGACAAAGAAAATCTCATAAACAGAATAAAAATACTCCGAGGGAAATAAAATAATAAATTATTTAAATGCAAAAGAAGTGCATGATTGTTTTTTAATTTTAATTTAATTTGACGGTGGATGGTGATGGCTACCTACCTTCCCTCTAGTGTTACACTGCTAAATTAGGGACGACTAACGCAGATAGCTCTCGAGTAGCTTTGTGCTAAATTCAAAACAAAAACAAAACAATCCTTCCTCTTTTTCGATCTCCCTCAAATGCTGAATGGGGTCGTATTTCTATGCCCACGGTGGGAAAAGCACAAATAGCTCATTGTGCAACTTTGTGCTCAACAACACGCAGGATCTTTCTTTTTTATTAATAAGGAAAATAACTTTATAATCACAACACATCAGTATTAGTTCTTAAGAGTTATTTGTTCTGTACTCAACTACAAACAAAACAAACTTACATACATACTCTCTACATGAGCGATATAGAAGACTTACATCTCTTGTGGTTTTGTGGCCTATTTTTTTTTCGTCAGAGAGACGTTCTCTTTTTTATCGCAAGTTTTGAAACTGATGGGTGATTATAAACAAGACCCACATTTAGAATTATTATATGTTAAAAACTGCTTGTTCTGCGGGAATAAAATTTCACTAGAGATACATCAAGAGTCATAACTCTTACACAGGAATGTTTGGGTCTTGTACAGACTGTTTCGCAGCTTTATTATAATGCACACCGAAAGCACCGTTAGGGTTAGTATTCCTTAAGACATGAATGCTTTAATTTTGGGTTTGCTTATATAATATCCCTGCATTATTGCTTTAAATATTAGCAGTGAATACAGAACTTTTATTAAAATTACTTTTAAATGACAAAACACCACTTAAGGTGTACATTGAAGAATACTTCTGAAAATAATGTTCACTTGTTAATAGCTTTACAAAAATCAAATATTATACTTTATATAACAGTCAAAATTACTTTCACTGTTAGTTACTGTCTTTAGAAACTTGAGTATCCAGTGACATTTTTATTTGTTGACAGTTTATACTTTACTGCATTGTACGTTGGTATAAAGATATGTATATTGTATACTAACCTCTCCAGAAGCAACAGCATCTCCAGGTACAAAAAGTTCTGGATAGACATTTTTAATGTACCAGTCAAAACTTTTACATTTTAACTTTTTTCTCAACTTTTCCCTTGAACTCACGTCTCCGAAATCGCCCTGAAAATCGAAATGATCACACCTAATACAGATATGTAAGACATATTTACAAAATACACAAATAGAAATGATAATTTCTTTCTACTTTTTGTTAAAAATGGTAAGTTTCCTCACGTTGTTTCTTAAACAATAAACAAATAAAAATATCTAAAATCAATCTGGAAAGGAATATTAAAATGTTAGCGCCATCAGCTGCGAAATTATAGAGAAATAAAAAGGACAACAATATGTTTTAAAATTAAGAAAGCAATTTAAAAGGTTATAGATGTTCTTTATATACAGTAAAATTCTGATTATATTTTATACAGCCAACTAGGTTTGGTGACAAAATAATAAGTTTCATCTCATAGAAAGAGCTATCAATTTCATTCGTCAAAAAATAGTTATCAGCAAATTTTAAAAGATTGAAAATCACTTTTTTTTTTCTTTTACAGTCAAAAAAGTATTCTATTTTGTGTAAGTGTGGGATGTTCTTACTTTTTGGAGAAATGCATCAAGAAAAGAAATAGTGAAAGTTCAGAGTTTATTAAAAAATAAACAATATTAGCTAAAACTGACACAGTTGTTTATAGTTCTTACGTTACTTATAATTCTGTTTCTTACCAGATCGTATCCCACCCTTTGATAGTAGTACTTAGCATAATCATCTAGCCACACCTCTGCCAGCCTAACTGTATTTCGCTTCAGTACATTTACCCCAGACCTCCATTTGTAGGGACTTCTTTTTCTAAAGATGTGGCCTACATGAGAGCAGGGTACTATTTCTAACGTTCCATGGCACATCCATATCTGTCACACAGGAAATTATAAAATAATAATAGAACTCTAACGTTTTATCTGGTCAAGACTAAAAAATGTGGAAGAATATAGGAGACAAATTTTAGAATAATATAGAAAAAAATGAATCAAACCAACGTAAAAAAGGAAGGACCTCTAATGATATTTCACAAATATTATACAATATATTGAGTTACACAGAGATAGAAGACAATCTTAAATCACTGTAACGCAACTTAGAATATGGGGTGATTAACACAAGAAGGAAACTATCTAAACGATCATGAATTTTGCTCACATGTCAAATGATGAACTGACCCATATAGAGACAGAAAATAATTGCTGTTATTTTACATATTTAAGAGCACTGAAAAAAAGTTACCTCAATTTGAAGACATCTATAATGGCACACACACGGACGTAGAAAAGAATCGTTATTGTTATGCCATGAATTTAATTTGTTTCGAATTTCGCACAAAGCTACATGAGGGCTATCTGCATTAGCCGTGCCTAATTTAGCAGTGTAAGACTAGAAAAAAGACAACTAGTTATCGCTACCCACCGCCAACTATTAGGTTACTCTTTTACCAATAAATAGTGGGATTGACCGTAACATTATAATGCCCCCACAGCTGAAAGGGCGAGCGTGTTTATTGTGACAGGAATTCAAACTCGCGATCCTCGGATTTACGTACGAGTCGAGTGCCTTAATCACCGGGCCAAACTTGATGGGTCTTTTGTTTCAAGGCAATATCACACATTGTAATTCGGAGTGCTCAGTACGGGGCTAATAAGCAGCATCCATTACAATATGATGCTTGGTAGATGATAAATTGACTCAAAGGATAAAGAAAAAATAGTATCATAAAAACAAAACAAATTGTTCTTCCACTAAATTTAAATATGCATTGTATATTAAATTATTTATCAGCCCAACTGCAAACTATAAAAAACTCAATATAAAATAAAATAGAAGTACCTTGAAAGAAAGTTCTAAGTTCTCTCCTCCCCATATATCAAATCCACTATCATAAGTCCCAAGTGTTTCAAAAAATGTCCTGTCAATAGCAAACAATCCCCCTGCCATTGTTGGAGACCTGTTGATTGATATACAAATAAAACAATCATAAGTAAAACAAATGACAGTTAAAATATCTTCAACTATAGAGACCATTATTAATAACATAAGAAATGTAGGTGCTGGAATAACTCATTTTTAACGTTTTTTTGCACCTTCACAAGTACTTTGTGAAACATTAAACGATATATACAAAGGGTTAATAGCACTTTATTTGAAAGATTTGTAAATACTAATACAATGGAGCGACGCTGCAAATGCAACCGTGACGCCACTGGCGACATGTTTAGCATCCGTTTATATGTTCCACTCAGCAAATTCCCAATAATTCGAAGTGCAAGTGTTGTCACTGATTATCATAGCATTTCGAATAAGGAGTACGTTAACACACTTCTAGTAAAATAAAAGATACAACGAAGAAAGAGAACCATCCAACTCCTTTAAAAAAAAGCCATAGCTTGGCATAGCTTCTGGTGCCATTAATAAGATGTTGCACAACTATTTCAAGTTAATAACTAACTGCTTACTGAACTTCTGACCACACCTTCAAACTAGCGTTGAAACCTAGACCGTATATATTCTACAATACTTGGATATCGGCTTCTAACATCACGTTCAAAAAGACCGAAGGCACCAAAATCCGTTTAGTTTCATCAAGAATGCAACAGGCACGTAGTACAATGTAATTGAATAAACCTTAAAACTAACAGTTGCTTTCATGAGAAAGGTGGAATAACAACCATTACATTGAACTGCATGACTGTGGAGTTCTTGGTGTTCTTAGCAGTCTTGAATCAGTATTGAAAATCGATGTTCAGACGAAGATCTGTGGAAAATTTACAAAAATATGTGGCTCAAGGCAGAATTTGTCATTCTCCAAAGAAATCTTGTTACAATTAAAACTGTAGTATCGAAATCGGACAATGGTGATAATGGCTACCAGATTGAGCACAATCAACGATGAAGAAAGAACTTTCAAAGATAGTACATGATCTGGGTCATTGTTCTTATAAAGTGCGATTAATATAGGGAAAAGTCCTTTTGCAGTTTACAAATTAACACTTATAGTATGAAAATCGAATTTTTTTATTTGTTTTTCAAGCTGACAGGAGCTATTAATTTAAACATAAATTACATTATACATTTTTAATTATAAAAAGTAAAGTTTTTAATAACTTGTTGTTTTTTTTCTTACAGTTTTTCTTTTTATTAGTGGTGGAGGTATTGCTGTGAAATTCCAAATTTCTCATTAGACATATATTATTTTGTTTAATCAGTAAACCCTGATGTTAGTTCAATAATATTTATCGTCTCAATTTTAAATAACAGGTTGATACGTCCGAAACACTTCTTGATATAAAATACACAAACTTCGTTTATAGGGAAGCAAATAAATTAGATCTCTGAAGTCATCGAAACAATTCTTTGAATATTAGATTAATAAACATAACTAAGAAATAATGCTTATCAAAATTAAAAATATTCAAACTTCATCTTCATTTAAAGAATATTTATAAACATATTAAAAACCAAAATTTAGATGATAGCTCAAATGATGATCCTTAAATAAAAAAGTTACAATTTGAGACAAAACATTTATGTCCATAAATTAAAATACACCATCTAGGGACATTATTACAAATGTTTTGTTTCGGTTTTTCTTCCAAAAGTTCTGCTGTTTCCCAACTGGGTCAGCTGTAAGATTACGGATTAAAATCCATGGTTCGATTTCCCACTGTGGGCACAGTGCAGATAACCCATTGTGCAACTTTGTACTAAGAAAGCAACAACAATTCTCCTGTTTCTTTTGTTATAATAAAATATTAGCAGTTTCTAGTATTTGCGCATACGGATAACAGGTTTGGAGGTTTGACACTTCCGTCAGTTCGTGACATTTTATCCTCGTATATGTGTTTGTCAGCAAGATTTCTCAAAACAGGCTGAATGAATTTGAATGAAAGTTGGTATTACATTTGGATTATGATCCAACTTAGAAGTGATTAGTTTCTGGAGGCTCAAGGCCACAGCAATGTCATAAACACCCAAACATGTCTTATTTATTTATGTGGGGACCGATTTTTCTCCATACTATTTTCGCTCCAAAACTCAATAAAAAGCGATCAGATTTTGATAAAACACTGTAGGCTTCTGTAGAATATTATTATTCATTGTCCAACCAAAAGTTGTCCGTATCTGTTGAAAACGATTGACTTACGGATACATTTTCGAATTTTTTGAGGGCAGAATATGATCAGTGCTGCGTGTCAGAGATATGCGCTCTACTAAGTGCCTCTCTAGTTTGTCTTCTTTTTAAGTGTCATAAGCCTGCAAGAATGCCCTTGAGTCACGAGGGACATGTGTGGAGTGAGGGATAACAAAATACAATTCCTTAAAAATTATTCATAGAAAAAGAGATTAAACATAAGCTGTTAAAACATCGATTGAAGTATTATTAAAAACAGATTTTGGAATATGTGTGATAAAGATTTAGAAACTCGTTTAATCAGTATAACTTCCTTCACAATTATACTAAGACTTACAATAATAACACCAACTTCTAGTCAGCAAATATTTTGTTGCAAAAGTTGTTAAACCAATAAATAAAACTGCCAAAAATTTTGTAAATCTATGGTTTGTTTGTTATTTAATTTTGCGAAAAGCTACACAAAGACTATCTGTATTATTATTATTCTTAAATTAAGCACAATGCTACACAATGGGCTACCCGTGCTCTGCTCACTACGGGTATCGAAACCGGTTTCTAGCAGTATGGCTCCTCATACATACTGCGGTGCCACTGGGAGCTGTCTGCATTAAGTGGAAACATAAAGGTTGGTTGGATTTTATTAAATTACATTATTACTTAGAAATTTGATTAGTTCTTGGCATAAAGGATATTTTGTCTTAATTATCTGTGTTCAATTATTGTTGATATTAGGAGGTGCCTTAAATTTGCTGTAATAATGCCTTTTGACACAGGTTTACTGGTACAACATAAATCTCCTTATCAGATATCTTTTCAATTTATCAAACTGTTGTAGAGACATCTCAGAAGATATTAAATAAAATATTAATGGTTTGTTTGAACTTTGCGTGAAGCTACACACAAGAGACACCTCCTTAGCTGTCCCAAATTTAGTAGTTCTAGAGGAAACACAGTTATCGGTCCTTTTCCACCGCTAACGCTTGAGAGTGGTAGGATGGTGATTGGACTCCGTAACACTCATATTGCGAATCATATGGGCCTTTATTAATCGTACTCCCCCCTCGTTTCACGGGGTCTTTGAACTGTATCTCTGTTAATAAAAATGACTTTGATACCTTATTAGAATTTGAGTTTTATTTTCATAATCAGAGGATAGTATTCACGTATTAGGTTTTAACGTTTTCTAATACGGTTTTAAGTGTATAAATAAAGAGTTTAACTGCGATACAGAGGGGAAGAAATAACTGGAAGATTTTTTTGTTTCACCTCTTTTATGATATAACAATAAAGTGGATATAAATACAAAACTCCATGGTAATATGAAGGTAGTTAATGAAAATCGTATTATTATATTACAAACGTCATTTTAGTTACAAAAATATAATTTGCACTTAAAAATATAAGTCACATAATGTTTATTTAGAGATACGAATTAAAAAACGAAATTTTAAGCGTACCAGAGAGGATCCCATTGGTGCTTGCGGCGTTTTTTTTCTCTATCTGGAATCCCATGCCAATTAAATTGAAGATTCCAATCAAATCCACCAACATTCAGACTACTGGAATCTCTGAAGTGATACTCAAATGTATCATCATTGATTACGTCAATCACTGGACAAACCACTGTTGTAGAATTTCGTGCAATACGGTCCAACAGAGGTTCCAACCACCCTATACAGAAACAGGTAACATACTTTATCAGAAACGTAGCTTTAAAAACAAATAAGAAAGAAAAAATAATCATCACGTGAACGATAATAAATCAGATGTTTCGAAGCACGCGGACGCTTTACAAGAAACACTTCAGGTACTGTTAGAATTGACGTAGAATAAAAAAATACACCCATTTTTACAACGTTCTTCTCAAAAATGTTTTGTTTTATTTAAGAATTACCAAAAATATCTTGGTGGTTACACCAACTTAGTAATACTTATCGAATGGGCCCGGCATGGCCAAGCGCGTAAGGCGTGCGACTCGTAATCCGAGGGTCGCGGGTTCGCACCCGCGTCGTGCTAAACATGCTCGCCTTCCCAGCCGTGGGGGCTTATAATGTGACGGTCAATCCTACTATTCGTTGGTAAAAGAGTAGCCCAAGAGTTGGCAGTGGGTGGTGATGACTAGCTGCCTTCCCTCTAGTCTTACACTACTAAATTAGGGACGGCTAGTACAGATAGCCCTCAAGTAGCTTTGTGCAAAATTCCAAAACAAACAAACTTATTGAATGTATAGAGGGACACATTACCTTTTAAAATAGAAAAATGCATAACTGGAAAAATCAAAGCCATCAATTGGCGTTTATAACAAGGATGAGATATGCAGATCGAGGTATGAGTAGACAATGTCTATTGATTACTCAATTCCTGATCTTGACACTCATGTGCAATGTGAAATGGAGGTCCATCCGAAGTGTAAAAATAACATGTTCTAAGCTACATTAACATTCGATTTCCCTTGTTCAAATCTATAAGTTTTTCATAAATTTCCCCTTATTTCTATTGCTGTATGGTCTTTTCTTCCTTCGCCGTTTTCACGTTGCTATTATATTAACTTTACATCGGTGTCCGTATCATGGCCTTAACAATGTTTCACGAGAACAATGTTAAGGTTCATTGATAAACTGCCAGATGTCGTTTCTTATAGCACGTAAAATCTTGACATGATTGGTGTTTTTTTCTTTTCTTCCTTTTTTTATTACAGTTAACGAAATGTACGTCTGTGTGTTTTCTTATAGCAAAGCCACATCAGGTTATCTGCTGAGTCCACCGAGGGAAATCGAGCCTCTGATTTTAGCGTTGTAAATCCGGAGACTTACCACTGTACCAGCTGGGGACTCAACGAAATG
Source organism: Carcinoscorpius rotundicauda (assembly GCA_011833715.1). Lineage (NCBI taxonomy): Eukaryota > Metazoa > Arthropoda > Merostomata > Xiphosura > Limulidae > Carcinoscorpius > Carcinoscorpius rotundicauda. The sequence continues at coordinate 36,383,023 of CM022395.1, read as the reverse complement.
AAAATTGAGTTCTAGCGATTCTGGGTAAGAGTTCTTTTCTGAACCTAAATAACCTTTCAGATATTATACCTCACTCATGATCATTTGTGTTTAAATTTCGCTACACGAGGGCTGTCTGGTTTAGCCATCCCTAAGTTAGCAGTGTAAAAATAGAGATAAGGCAGATAGAAATCATCACTCACCGCCAACTCTTAGGCTACTCTTTTACCAACAAATAGTGAGATTCATCATCCATCACATAATAACGACCCCCTCGGATGAAAGAGCGAACTTATAAGGTGTGATGGGGATTCGAGCCCGCGACCCTCAAATTACGAGTCAAGCGCCTTAACTACCTAGCCATGCCGACAGCTGAGTGATGATCAAAGTTATGGACATAGAAAAGACCAGCAAACTTTACAATAACCCTTTTAAGAAGTAAGTGGTGCTTCAAATTACTTTGTCATTTTTGTACCGAAACTTATTTGCTTAGGAGTAAAAACTACATAAGGTCAGTGTGCTTTTACTATCCTGGCAATCAAACCCCGAATTATACCATTATAGGCTTTCAGGTTTACTGCTGAGCCATTGGGAGATAAAGCGAAAGGATCTATTAAATTTAAAATGTTAACCGGATAAGTAATGAAATGTGAACGCTTAAAAACTTCTTTTTGCATATAAGCATTCGGTGCTTGGCAATTTGAGCTAATTTTAACAAAACGTGTAACATTAGAGAGCATGACTTATGTATGTCCCTGGAGAACTCATTTTAGGACTACTGACCTCATAAATAAAATACATCGACATAGTATGATCTCTGCTAAAACCCCCCTTTCTTATTCCGATGTTCGGACAAATCTATACAAGAGTTAGAACTGTGCAAGCCATCCCTGCTTTTTAATCGACAACCTAGTTAGTCAACAGAGCTCGGAATTAACCATTGATCTACTATAATCAAATGGAGAGATTTTCTATCATAGCTTCGAAGTGAGGAAAACCCTTTTAATGCGGCAACATGACACGAACCCTGACCTTCAGTTGAGCGTCGCACACACCAACCATTTGGCTACATCCGGTACAACTGAAATTCCAACAGTATTGAAACATACCAAAATAGTGCGTCAATTATACCTGCACATCTTGTGATGGTTGTACAGAGGCTTAGGTAAAATTATAGGGAAATAGAACTCTCTTTTCTACTTATGAAACTGTGCATGGAAACCAAATAATTAATTTCATATAAATCCTTTTTGATTTCAGAGATAATCAGATAATTCGTTAACATTTTGAAGTAACTGAAACTACTGACGTTCAAGAGCAGAGAATCGCATTGTGCTAATTAGTTTTAATTATATATGTGCATATGCCAATGTCGGATATTACAAATTTGCTTTGTAATATCAGCTTCTGTACAGGAAGCACTGTTTCTTAAAGTTTAATTCACAGCATGGTTTTAGTCATTCGAAACTTAAATTTAATTCAATCTACCATCTAGGGGCTTGTAAACCTGCCAGATAGTAATTATTAAATATAGTATTGTGGTAAAATTTTTAGAATATTCATATAATTCATAATTGTACGGTGGGTTTTAATTTAAAACCACAACAAGAAGAGTGACAGGGCGTGTTCATTTTCGCGCACTCGCTCTAGGGGTATAGTACACACAGACATAAAGTTATCCAGAAATTCACCTCTATATTGTTAACTACCTCTCGCATAGCATCGAGACGAAACATTTCACTATATTTAGATCTAAAAATACCGCTTTATTAGCCCAAAGCTCAAAATTAGTTAAACACAAATGAGATAACGATTAAAGCTTTTCTTAGTTCAAAATTAAGAATGTGACGAAAATAAATATATCACAACCTATGAAAGACCTGTGTGGGTATCCAGTTATTACTTTTTGGCTTTTTATTTTTCAGAGGACGAAATGGCTTTTATGGAGTACTTTGATTTTGGAGCTAATGAGCCTGGCTCAAGCCCTGCCATATCACAAAATATTCCCTGTACTCTAAGCTGCGGGTTATATGATAAACGGTCAATACTTTAGCGTTGTTGGTGGGTGATAGGGCGCTTTGACTTCCTTAAGGTCAGTTGTTCAAAGCTAAGAGTGGTTGCAACTAGTTTTAAAATATTTACCATAAATATAAATACTCATATAAAATTTTGAGTATAAACCAATCGAGAAATAGCCATAGAACCTACCTTTGGTACATTCACAATGGGAGTCCAGATAAGTGAGGACGGTTGCTGTAGCTACAGACGCTCCCAGAAGACGAGCTCTGATCAATCCCTCCCTCCGGCGTGTTCGGACCACTCGAACCTTAGGAAGTTGAGTTACGTAGTCATCCAACTGGCGGAGTAGGTGGGCTGTAAAACATAACCGATGACAAAGATTTACTTTACATATAAATTCTATACAAACATACAGTGAGAGAAAAAAATACGAAGGATTAACAGAGCAACTGGACCGGTACATGAAAATATCTTCATTAAGATGTTGTGTTAGACTGTATGTCGTCTATGGCATTATTAACATTATTAATGGATGTACATTTTTGAAAACTACACCGAGACAAGAGATAAATCAAAGCTCACTTGTTTTACACGAGAAACTGGTTAAAAAGTATCCTCAATGTACACTCTCCGACAGGGACCAAAGGTCGACTCGAAGAGTCACTTGTTTTAACCATTCGCACCACTACATAGTAATGTGTTCTCTATCAGTCAATCAGTAAACACTAAAAAGACGTCACATAAGGAACGCTTAACTTTACAATTTGTGCTGTTGTGACGTCAGACAAACGTGCGCTTGCCATAAATCACGAGAATAATTATGCACTCTGTAGGCTACAACACAGCATGACATATGAACTTGAATATCAAGAAAGAAAATATTTGTTACTTTAAATTTTAATTTTATTTCCTCTTGAAACAGAACATTTTCGGGAACCATGCGGAAGTACAACTGGTAAGGCAACTCTTCAAGGTGTTGCGACAACCAAATAGTGAACTAATAATTTATTTTAACGTTAACACACATTTTAAGTGTAAGAGCAGAAAACTGTACAAAGAAGGTGAATGCAAGTCTGTAGAATTTTCTTTGCTTGTTTCGGATATTCGCATAAAAACTCAAAGTGATACTTGATAACTGTCTATACTTTTGAATTAATAAACCAGATATGTGTGAGGTCTCACAGACGACTCTGGTCGAAGAACGGGATTTGACCTTTAGACTGTCAATGCATCCACGTCCCAAAGTGCAGAACACGTTTGTTTCTGCAACAAAATATAAGGGGTGTTTGTCTTAGAGTAAAGCCATATTGTGCTATCTGTTGTGTCCACCGCGAAGAATCGAGTCCCGAATTCTAGCGTTGTAACATGATAAGAATAATGAACTTTAGAATTTACAGTCGGGCATGTTCACCAGATAGAAACCAAAATAATTCAGTCATTCAAGAAACTGAAAGAAGTGGCAAAGCTAAAATATGATGTTATCAAGAAAGGTCGACGAACATCTTAATAGCTATGAGTTTTTTATTTTTCGTACGCAAATTTATAATGGTAATTTGGTAATACAACTTATTTCCTCTTTATGAATTAGGCAAGACAGTGAGAAAAACAAGACCAAGTTGTAAAATACACATAAAGGTGAAATGTAACCGATTCGGACATTGTTAAGTTTTATTTTCTTTGTTTGTTGAGAGTAATACAAAGCAAAACATTACCTGATTATAATTTCTCCAATATATCATTTCAAAGCTGTTAAGCACAGTAAAACCTGTCTTAAGTGGAATCGCCCTGGACCGAGTAAAATTTCAGGCTAAACCAGTGAACATGCATTTCCTTAATTATATATAATTTTTGAGCGGAACGTTATACTTGCTTGACTCAGGGGAAGTAAGACGTTTGTGAATAGTTATTAGAATAAGAAAAAAATAGACATTCAAAACATACATAAGTACACAAAATCTTAATCAAATTTATTTTAAGAAAGTGTCAAGTTTCAACTGTTTCGTTTTTTAAACGGGCTTTCTCATGCGGTTAAAAGAGAAGGCCAATTCTACGGCCTTTTCGTAATGTTCATTTTCTCCCTTCATTTTTGCATTCAGTTCGATAGCATTAATATAACTTAAAACAAGCGATAAAGTAGGAATTTCTATTTCCTCACTGTCTGTTCCATTTTGTTCATCTTCTGAATCTCTCACACTGTTACCATTTTGTGATTCTGTTATAGATTTTAAAACAATTTCATCAATATTTGTTAAAACATTATTGTCAACGTTCACAAAATCATCTGCAATCATCTCAATCAGTTTGGATTTCACTAGAATCGTCATTATAAACAACTTCTCCATAATCTCTACCATTATCAAGAATAAATCTCCAGAATCGAAAGCACTTTATTACGCATTAATCTTTTAAGTATTTCGTTAAATGGCTTAAAAAGGAAATTCTACCTAGCTTGCCAATTTTCATGGTCATTTCAAATGATCTCTTACAGTTGTCCATGTTTGCAATAATATACTAAAACATCAATTTTTTGTATTTCAATTTTATACACTGTATAATTCCATTATCTAGTGGCTGTAAAACTGATGTTGTACATGGAGGTAGAAAAACTAAACAATCACTTGAAAGTTGAATTTTTGGGTGACAAGTTGCATTATCTAGAAAAAGTAGAATATTCCTATTTCCTTGTTCCATTCTTTTGTTTAATTTGTTCAAAAATTTCTCGAATATAGCACTTGTCATCCACGCTTTGTTATTTGCTTTCCATTCCACAAGAGGTGGATTCTTCCTTAAATTTTTGAAACAGCTCGGATTTTCACTTTTACCTATCACCTATTGTTTCTCTAGTTTTCCATCAGTAAATGCGACCAAAAGTACAATCAATCGCTCTTTCGAATAGCGAACTTCTGAATAATGACGGCAGAAAAAAGAACAGAATATATTTAACTTATACTTACTGCAACAAAATGTCCTGGAATTTATTAATATTTAAACAAATGATTAATTAAACAAGAATTTATTAATATTTAAATAAATTATTAATCAAATAAGAAATTAATATTTAACCAAAAACATTTTTTTACGCCTTACTCAGATTCTAATCCTACTTGTTGATAAATGAGGTAGTTGAAAAATTCCGCCATTTAAAGGGCATTTTAGAAGAGAAATAAAATAATGCTGCAAAATTTTGATATTTCCTGCTTGAACAGGTTTCCGGCGTAGACAGGTTTTACGATAAAATGAAGCGCACAATTGTAAACTATTAGAAAACGCTAACAAATCTTTTAACTGTTCAATGTGTTTCGTTAACGACTTAGCCCTTAACCCAAGTTTTAAAAAATAATTGAAAGAAAAAAACAACAACATTTGTTTATTTGTTCCTCCTATGGCTCAACTTCAAAATTAAGAAATTTATAACCTAAAATTCTGGAGTCATGGTAGAATCAGTGCAAATAGTCCATTGTATCTTTGTAGTTCAAAAAAACAAACCTACACTGATAAGATAAGATTCTCTGTGTTCAGAAGGCAGGTTTCCACCAATAACAGTCTGAGACTATTAATTAATGAGAAATGACAATTCTTATCTTATAATAATTCAAACACATAGTGGACTTGACTCTCCTGTTCCAAAAGAACATTTCCGTGTTTTGGCTTTTGGTGTAACTGCGTAACATCTTGCAATAAAAATATCACGCTAGGCTATCAATATGTAGAAGTGCTCCTGTATTATTTTACTGGGATTTAGTTAAAAATTACTAGCATCAATTTCAGTTACTTAGGTAGCTAAGTGAAAAGAAACATAATTAAACCAGAAACACTTGGAACTGAATCTTTACTGAAACAGAAAATTGATAGAAGCAGAAGGGGTATTCTGTTACAGAACTGTTTGTTTTCCAGTAATTCATTCACTTTTAAGTTAAGTAATTGGATAGAAATAAAAGAAGAACACACAGTTTAAAACTGCTATTGCAACTTTGTTAGTTATTCTGCATGCTTGTCGTTGTATGTTTTTTGTATACTATAAAATAATTAAAATGCTGTTATATATTTAATGTTTTCTAAACCTTTCAATTTCTAGCTTGTGAATGCAATGGAACTTTTATTCCGAACATATTCAAGGAGAATTGAATCAGAATATTACTTTATTGTGTTTATAAAATGTTTATCACGTATAAATTTGTTTGTTTTAGCCACATGTGGTTGTCTTTGACTACCATGGGGAATTGAACTACGGATTTGAGCGGTGATATGTCCTAAGACCATCCCACCTCGCGACCCTATGAATGTGTATAAAGAATATAATATCAAAGAATTTATATAAAAATAATTTCCTGAATTTTGTCATTGAAGAAACATTTCATAATTATTTTACCGGCATGGCCAGGTGGGTTAAGGCGTTCGACTCGTAATCAGAGGGTGGTGGGTTCGCATCCCCGTCGCACCAAACATGCTCGACCTTTGAGCCGTGAGGACGTTATAATGTGATAGTCATTCCTACTATTCGTTGATAAAAGAGTAGCCCAAGAGTTGGCGGTGAGTGGTGATGACTAGCTGCCTTCCCTCTAGTCTTACACTATTAAATTAACCCTCGAGTAGCTTTGCGCAAAAATTAAAAAAAAACCCAAAACAATTAATAATTATTTAAATAGATTGAAATCTGAGTTTGACATTTCTAATTATTCAGTTATCATCAGCCTAACATACATGGGTAAATATTCATTAATTATTATAAAATCAGTTTAAAAATATTATTTCGAGGGTTTATCCGTAGACATAGATGAGATGCGTGTTTAAATGTAATTGTTGCTTCGGTTTTTGTTTATGTTGTTGTTATTTTTCTTTTTTTTGAAGAGCATTAAGGACCGATGTTGTTGTTTTGAATTGAGCACAAAGCTACTCAATGGGTTCTCTGTGCTCTGCCAACCAGGGGAATCGAAACCCGGTTTTTAGCTTTATAAGTCCGCAGACATACCGCTGAGCCACTGGGAGGCTGTTAAGGACCGACTTCCTAGTTTACAATCATCGTTTTTAGTTTGTAACTTTACTTGTTTTTTCCTTCAAACATATTTTTCCTAAAAAAAAAAATCAACTCGCGCCCGAGAGAACATGTTAAGTTCTAAGATAATCTGTTTGGTTAATTGAACATAAACGTGCCCTTATAGCATATGACGCTATTGCTTATTTCAACTGTTTTAAGACCTTAACTAGGGTCAATGATAAATAAAACGTCCAAATAAAAATGTATAGACATGCTCTTTTTTGTTAAGGATAATTTTCAATTTTAAACATTTGTAACCTAGCTCTAAGATATAATAGAATTTTGAAATTTACAAAATTTGAAAAATATATATATTGTATAGTTCTGTGAAAATGATAAATTCGATGATTAGCCTCTTTCAGGGCTTCCTTATTTTTGTTATCTCCGAAATTGTCCGCAATAAACACATAAAGAAACTATACAACTCTAAGTTGATATAAAAAAATAAAGTTATGTAGAGCGAGTTACGTTATTTGTTACAATGATAGTTTGAATAGCTGCATGAAGTAATACATCTTCCACAGTTATAGGTAATCGCCTCCTCATGTGGACAACGGATTCTTAAGTATCTAATGATTGCTACGCCTTCAATATTTAGTTTTGCGTTTACTTGAAGCACTGAAATCCAATATTATTTTATACATTTATTGCTGAATAATCCCAGAGAGAAGCTAACGTTATGCATCATAGAAACTAGCACTTCGAATTAATAAAAGATGAACTTTCAGATAGTTCCTCGACTTGTTCGTGCATTACATGTTCGTAGAATTTTCAAAAAGTCGTCGCAATTGAATTTGAACATGCTCATGTAGCTCTCATTAATGAGGACTACACTTAACTTGAAATTAAAGTGATGCGCAAGTCTATAGCACAACCCCAAAACATAAAATTACTTAAATTTAATAAAGCACTTCAATACATATATTTGTGAAATAACAAACATTTTTTTCTTAAAAATAGAAAACGTTAAAGGTTATCCCTATAAATTATCAAATTGTCTGACCAAATCTGTTGATGTATCAAAGGCAACAGGTAAATGTCAATATGGACGATAACTGACGAAATCCCAAGTATAAAGAGTCACAAACGAATTTTGTAAGATCAACTGGCAGCAAAAGTAGTATCATTGTGAAACAAATAGGTATGAAACTGCAATCACAATAAGGTCAAAGTTCAGTGTGGCCACCAGCAACCAAAGTAAGACAAAACTGTGTCAGATAAGCTGAAATTACGTGGGTCACTTTCTCTACGAAATTCTACTACTAGCTCAAGAAACTAATTTTGTCGCTTGCAACAGTACAAATCACCAAAAATGACCTGGTCAGATAGGCCATCTTTATTTCTCATACAAAGACTTATGAACAAAAGCTATCCAAAGAAGAACACAGATCATGTATTTTATTTTAATTGCAGGAGGTGCATTTTGTTGGTTTTCACTTACATGTAGATAAACCTTTGAAAGAGATAAAACCGTATGATAATCATAATCAAACCATTACATTGAAGATAAACTCTTTATCGTGCTGGTAAATGATTGATCTAGAGCACAATAGATTTCCCATGGAAAAAAGTATGTATTAAAAAACAATTAACACATTACTCTACAGAAAACAACGTACTATGTGACGTCATTTGATAAATGTAAGTATTTGCTTTCTGTTTGTTATCATTAATTCAGTAATGAACATAAGAAATAACTTTTGAGAAATCCTGAAAGAAAGAGTGTAGCAGATGGGTGTCTGAAGAGGGGGTCTGATTTTCTACTCAATGGCTATTTAACCAAACAAATTGTTTGGAAGTAAGTAGAAAGCAACATCATGGGTTATCTGTGCTTTGTCCACAACGGCTATCGAGATCTGGTTTCTAGCATTTGAGTCTACAGACATACTAATCTTCCACTTGGGGAAAACCAAACAAAATTGAAAGCTACAATAAACATGCTTTGCCTTAGTTATTACATTATAATCAGTAATTTACTTAAATTTTGTGCTTCTCAGAGGGATGTTAACTAAATTAGAGAAGAGTAAATACCTATAAAAAATGTCATGAAAAATTCAAGATTTTTTAAAAATATTGTCTTATAAAATAAAGAATTTAAAACTTATATACCATTTAAATATGGATTATTATCTATGACTTTTTGCTACAATAATTGGTACAACATGAACAAAAACGTAGTTCAGTAACATTTTGAACGTAACGTATTAAAAACATTGTAACATGCGCAGTGAAAGATGCCAGTGACGAGTAGGTTAAATCAGATCTTAACTTTCCAACAATGTAATATTTTTATTATGGCTAATAAACTGCCTTCAGAGATATATGAATACTTTATACTTCCTAACGTCACACCAATTGCTGAAAATAGTTCTCAAATCATAAGTCATTCGAAAATTAACGCAAACTACTGATCTATCTATTCGATAACACCAATACTATGAAACTCAGAAATTAAGATGATTAAGTCTTTATGAATATTTCCCAAAAGAAGTTGAAAAATCTAGATATTGGGACATCAAAACTTACTTTTCATGATCAAATTGTGCTTGCAGGTTTGATGACAATATTGACACCTTTTGAAGAGATAATCGATTTCACTCAGAGTCAGAACATTGTAACCTACAATTATTTAGTGCCATATGCTTATAGGCTGATGACTGTGATTGAAAGCATGCAGTTAAAATATAATTTTAACTTTCTCTCTGTACTGTTTACACACGGCTTACTCAGTATGAGTAACGATGTGTCTTCTGATTGGATACTGAAATGGATCCCAGGTTTAAACCTGATTGGTGTTTCATTAGATCTATGGTCTATGAATCCATTCTAATTCTCCAAGAAGTCAAGAAAGTTTCCTCAACGATTAATCCTACAACAATATAACCAAAAGAGGGTTGTAAGTCTTCCCCTTTTAAATAAATAAGATCCTTAGTTTCTTTGCTGTTTCCAAGAAACCAGCCACATCAACTCCAGAAGATACAGAGATCAACATCAACTTCGATGGTCCTTACATTCTTGAAGAAATCCATCGTTTATATTATTGGAAAAAATCAGTGAAACTTTCCCTATTTTATCTCTACCAGCCAAACACTATCTGAGTGTTCCAATAACCTCTGTCCTCTTTGAACGCTCATCCAGGGGTCAGACCCTTTGACCTAATCGCTGCCTTCTCACGGACGAGACATTTGAGAGACTGACGTTCATAAGGAAAAATAGAATTATAATATCTATGAGCTCCGTTTAAAATATATTTTTGTTCTGAAAGTTTGTTACTGCATTTTAAAACAACAAAAATATTGAAATTTTATCGTTTGCTACTTTATGAGCTGTTTGGCGTTGTTTGCTGATAAAAGTATACATTCCTATGTATTCACATTCGAATACTTAGTATTTTTCCTGTATTCGTTTTCACGTTCATAAAAATATAAAATATTCGTATGTGTATTCGATTTCTGACCTTCAATATTCGCCCCTTCCCGGATCTGTAGATATACGCATAGATACCGTATAACTATTACTTTTCTTTATCAACTCTTTGTTTCATACTTTTTAAAATTCCTTATCATGTGTCCAGCTCCAGTAAAATAATGATTAGCTTTACAAATAGCAAGTTGTCCAAAGTGTTATTGTGAGATGAAATCTTTAGAATAGTAAGTGATAAAGTAATGTAAACAGTAGAAACATAAGATATGTCTGCCCCATGACAATTCTTTATACCCTTTTTATGCATATATAGCAGTCTTTGTCACGAGGATGGGTAAATTGTATAAGTAATAAAAAGGACTGGTATATTTTCACACACACAAGACTTTTTTTAAAAAAATCTGTGTCTTAAGCTCAGGTTTCTAAATTGATGAATAGAAAAAAAAATATTTGCTAAAAATTTGCAAAACCTTTGAGACAACTAATGCCTGAAATTGTGGCATACCAGAAAAAGTTCAGAAAACATCTTACAACATGTCAGGCAGTCAGTTTTCAACGTTGGCTAACATGAACACAAATTGACGATGTTCAAAATATACACATACAACTTTATACGATTCACAATACAAAACACAAAAAGATCATCTTGACGGCGATGCACAGAAGCAAATCACGTGAATACAGACTTGAAGTTGATGACATTCATAATACAAACAAATAAACTTATAAAAAACAGGCTTGTGATATGTACAGTAAAAAAAATGGACAAACACAAATTTACAAAATATGAAAATTATTACTCCATCTAGTTTCGACGTACAGAAAGTTTACTCTTGAAGATGATAGACGTGGTACGTCCAAACCAGTCGGGTAATTATCTCCATATTTTGTAAATTTGTGTTTGTTCTTCATCACTTAATTTGTGCTTATAAAACTGTCATTTTTTAAACTTTGTATAGAGGTTTTAGAATTTCTTGCTTTGGGATATATTTTATCCATACAGCAGATTTCAAACTTAAAACGCTCTATTAACATAACATTTATTACACGTTTTGTGTTATAGCTGTAGTCAATAAGACTATACTCTGCTTTGTAAACTAAATTTATTCTCAGATATTTCTAAAGTTCCAAGATGTATTACTGTAGAAAAGAAATATGCACATACCAGAAATTATGTGGGGTGTTGCATAGTAATATGTGAAAAGTAAGTTCAAAGAGAAAACTGCTTGCAATCTCGGTCCCAGTTATAAAGCATGACTTATACAGCAGTAAAATCGTATTAAATATTATCATAAAACGAAGAAGTGCGGATTCAACCTTTACCCATCACTTTGTCGTGTTTAGTCTACCTTGAAAAGTTCTTTAACCCAACCAATCGCCTTGAATCTCTTCCTTCGAATAAGCGCGAATAGCTGTCAGTTTTGATCACAATACCCTGAAGTCTTGAGAATAACATGAACTGAAAAACACAGTTCAGAAAATAAAGGCGGGCTTTTAGTTTACTTGATCAATAAGAATCTTACTAAATATCCGCTTCTTCTGTCATTTTAAATAATATTCTTAATTCATTCGAGAGAAAACGGTGAGAGTTTCGTATTACTATGAGACTGAGTCTAATTTTGACTTGAGGAGTTTGGGTGTGGATATTGAATAGTTAAATAATTGAAGATGGTTAATATGATAGGGGAATCAAATTATAATTTAGCGCTCGAAATGAATTAATCAGATGCTCTACCAATGAAATATGTCCATCAGATGATCTACTAATTAAATATCTCCATTACACCTTCATAATAAATTAATCATCCCAGACTGTCTTTCGTGTATTCGATTGTCCAGTTCGATTTACAAAGTTAAAATTCGTGATTAGATTCCCCACAACGGACAGAACTTAAAGAACTAATTGTGTAGATTTGCGCTAAAAGAGCCGTAATAACAGTCATTTTTTAATGAATTTATTCATGGCTTAATATTCAACTTTGGTGATGGAAGGAAAACAATGATCAAATAAGAAATTCAAGGAGGGAAATAAGCCTTTTCCTGCTTTCTTTTTTCTCCATTACTTTTGTAGTAATTACTAAGTAGATGAAAGTCGAGTTACTTCTTGTAAACTGTAAACATCTATTTCGATGAAGAAGATTAAACAGTGTTAGCGTCTTGTCTTACACCGTAAGTGACGCCGTGGGTCAGTGGTACGTCTGAAATTCAGATTTCGATACTCGCAGTGGGCTCATCATATGATTTAGTGTTTAAAAAACATGAATACCCGGAATCTTTAACAATGTTAACTTCCTGTATTAAATTTTCTTCGAATTTTTAACAATGTCAACGTCTTTTATGAAATCAGGAGTACCGAAACATTCAGCAATTATATCGTAATATCTTAACACATTTACTCAAATCTTAAGCAAAGTTGAGTTCACGAAGGTTGATCTGTACTGTAATGTATGAGAGGGGACAAAGTACATTTCAATTTTTTTTTCAAGGGTGAGAATGAACCTTTGTAGTACACATTAGTTTCTGACAAAGTGATACAATTGTTATAACTGAATTTGTAAATAAACAAAGAGCAACATATAATGCAATACGTTTAGCGTGTAGACTTTAACTCAAGTAATAAAACTTAAAAACTTGAAATTATGTAATAATAGGTTTTTATGCGAGGATTACCACTTTTATATTAATTATATAAGGTATTTATTGGAGCGTTCTTTCATGATTCAGTGATGTCAACAATGATTTATGGTGCGTCAACAACTTTGCAGTTTTTTAAAAGGAATTTTTAAATCGAATTTACAAAACTAAAAGAACAACTCACCTGTTTGGAGAAGTCCATTATCTGAAATAAGAAGAAATTTGGAAAAGTTTCTGTTGTTTGTTATTAAGCACAAAGGTTTAGAATGGGCTATCTGTGTTCTGCCCACCATTGTTATCAAAACTCGGCTTCTAACAGTGCAAGTCTGCAGCTACTGTGGGGAATTCGGAAAAGACATTCTCTGTGTGTTTTTAGGGTTGTATTTGTGACATGAACAGCCAATTAGAAGCCCCGCGTCCTTCGCGTTTAATTTGTGCTATAAATCTACATTTTAAAAACAATGCAATTCTCAAATTGGAGGTAAGGGGGACAAATACATGTATGTATACTCCTTCTGCAAAGGATAGACAGGAGTTGATAACCCCTTCCCCGGGTGATCGGCGCCTGTGGTTAAGTTCATAATCATTACAGACTTACTCAACCTTTGAAGGACGTTATTGTCTTGCATCACTCAAAAAACGTCCTCAAACTTTCAACGGTTTCAATGTCTTACATCAAAATAAATAGAAGGGAACTTTCAGCAGTTTTGATTTCTTATATAACATCAAACTTGCTCCAACCGTACGTTTTGTAAATGACTTACATCAAATTAGACATAATAAACTTTCAGTGATGTTAATGTCTTATAACACAGTAAACTTAACTGAACTTTGAACTGCCATAGATGACCCTCTTTTGTTTTCAACCTAGTTTCGGCCCCTAGACGTTATCGCGTTATTAATTTTATGTAAAAGAAACTGCTTTCATAACCAGATGATCATTAGATAGCAGACCAATAAACTTGGTATTAACGAAGCCTTCATAACAAGCATCAGTTAGCTCGCTTACTTTAAAAGTGTCTGTTAATTAATCTTAATTTAAGCTAATTCACAGCTGGAAAGACTGGTGGTGAAATAAAACTTCTCTTCTTCCGTGAACTCAGAATTGTTGAACAGATTTACCAAGTCATTAACCAGTATAGTAACAGTGGTAGACTTAAACATATTTTTGTGCGATCCTGCATGTGTTACGGAAGAAACAACCAAGTAGAGGTGATATATATTGTGTAATTTAGATATGCCAAGTGTATTCGGACTAATTTCACCAGAATAGCTCAACTACAAGAGGAAGCTGCTTAAAAAAACACTTGAGAAACTAAGCATCCTTTTATGACGTTGTAATATATGCACTTTTAACAAAATGAAAGAGATTTGCGATGTAAAACCAGCTTTGAATACCAAGAGGTGTCTAAAAGTAAACGAATATCAAAGTCAAAGTTTTTAAATCACCGCATACGAGTTTTATAACATCTACATGATTAAAAAGCTTTGTTTGTTCGAAGCTGAGCACAAAACTACACCATGGACTATCTTGATCTGCCCACCACGGATATCAAAATCCAGTTTCTATCATTGTAAGTCCGCAAACATATCACTGTGCCACTGGAGAGCTATTAGAAGGTTTAATTTTCAAAGGAAGAACATTTTATTTTGCTATACCAGAGTATGCTATAGTATAAAAGGTGTATTTATATAAATAATTTTTTTATTTAATCTATACGTTTTGATTTTGAAATATTTTGGCAAGAATAAGTTGAAAAACAGTAGTTTTTGTATATAAAACATACTTAATAGAAATACTGCTTGAAAGAGTCACGTTAATGTCCAACAATAAAAGTATTACAGAGAGATCGTCACTCCAGATGATAAATACAGAAACCATTAGCAAGTTTTAAAATACATCAGTCATTTAATACATCATCATTAAAACACAAAACCCATGTTCACAACTTTTAACTGCTCTAGTAGGAAAAAACACTGGGCTTTGCATGACCACGTGTTTGAATCCCCATCTTTCCAAACACACGTGTTCTTTTAGCAATGAGGGCATTATAATGTGACGATCAATTCAAATATTCATTTTTGCAGTAAGTGATGGTAATCAACTGTCTTCCCTGTTAAATTAGGGACGATTAGCACAGATGTACCTGATGTAGTTCTGAAATTCATAACAAAGCAGAGATACGTTGATACCCAACAGATAAGTTTAAGATTTTAAAAATATTACACAGAGAATAATTCGAAGATGAAAAACAAAGGATAAAAAATTAAACAAGAAATATCTGTTTTACAAGTGATAGCTGACTTATAATTTTTGTTCTGTCTTTAACAGATTGCCACTAATTTGTTTTCACAAAGGGAAACTTAAATCTTAAATGAACGATTTGTTTAAGTATGGTTCATTCACAATTGATAAGGCTTACATATTACATAATATTGTGTAATATATGCTCTTATCTGTCACCACACTACTATAAAGATCTGAGAAAAAACAACAAACAATTTCCCACTCATTCTCTATACAGAAGTCATGTTTTTTTGTTGTTTGAAATTAAGCACATAGCTACACAATGGCCTATCTGTGATTTACCCACCACGGATATCGCAACCCAGTTTATAGCCGTGTGAGTCCGAAAACATACCACTGTGCCACTAAGGAGAATAATTTATGGAAAGCCAAGTGTTAATTAACGGGATTAGTCACAGTTATGTTAGGATCTATTTATATTTTTATTGTGTGACTCTTATGTTATTGCGATCTAGTGGAATTCTAGAGCTAAAGACAATGGGTGCGATTCCCTTCGGTGAGCACAGTCGATAGTACTACATGGCTTTGTTTTACGGAAAATAAACATATACTACTAAATATTTTGTAACGAACAAAATCGTGGACTTAGAAGAAATTTGGATATGAATAGTATGGAAAAAAATTACATATCGTTCTGTAGAAAATTTTACGGTTGGAATATTTATATACGCTAAATCACGAATATATTTTCATTTAGCAAAGCCACATCCAGCTATCTGCTGAGGGGAATCGAACCGCTACTGATGTTAGCGTTATAAACCTGTAGATTAACAGCTGTACAAGGGAAAGACAGGTTATGATTGAAGACTGTCACCTGACGTCTACGTTCTATAGTTGTTGTAAATCATGTATTTTTAGCAAACGTGAGAAACAGGTTACACTATGAAAACACCGTAACGTCTTAACATATGAAACAGGTTAACACTATGAAAATACCGCAACGTCTTAACGTATGCAACAAGTTAACAATATGAAAACACCGTAACGTCTTAGGGTATGCAACGAGTTAACAATATGAAAACACCGTAACGTCTCAGGGTATGCAACAAGTTAACAATATGAAAACACCGTAACGTCTTAGTTTTAGTGATGATATTATTCGTTTCCCTTAATGTAATGTTAGGTATTAAACTTACTTTAACCAAGCGAAAACTTGTATTACATATGATTTATCTAAAATAATTGTTGCATTTGCGTAGACGATAACAATAATTAAATTCTTTATTAATTTAATGTTTTGCAATTATGCTAGTGCTTAACTTAAAAAGAACAGGTATAAATAATCATGGTAGTTGTGTTTTATTATACTCTCATGAACCTGTTAACACTCCTACGAAAATTGGGGCCTAATAGGCCCCAGAGGAACTTGAAAGGTTATTTATATTAGGCTAATAATTTTGTATTTAAATGAAATTGCCATTAACCAACTCTATCCCTTTATATTTTAAGGAGCAATAATATTTTGACTTTTCATACATTTGCGAAATAATATTAAAATTTTTTTTTCAAAACATCCACTAAGGGTATTTTGGGGCCTATTAGGCCCCAGATAAAAAAATATAAAAATGACTTCATTTATTTCTTGAATAATTTTAGAACAGGCCTGGGCAACCAAAAAAAGCAAATTATAGTAAAAATATATCAATTTTACAACTCTTTTCAAAAGATGGATATTTCGGATAATAACTCTACTCCAACAATAATTTTAAACGGTCCTGATTATTGCCTAGTTTGCCCACGCCGGTTTTAGAACATTCTAGAAACTTTACAGAAGTATTTAGAATAATCTAGAATATTCTTGAAGCTTCTAGAATATTATAGAAGAATCCACAAATCCTATATATATAGGAGCTGAAATCTTCAAACCGTGTCAAAATTAATATCTCTTGATGAAGCTGTACATTTACTGACAAAACCATCCGACGATAAAAGTGAACATGATAATGTCGAAGGATACTCTGAAAGTAGTGATGATGATCCTTCTGAAGTCGAAAATGATGAACAAATTACGCCGTACCCTTCTGAAAGTGAAGAAAGTAATCAAGATCTTACTACGATGCCAGTGAACGAACTTTTGTCCAAAGATAAGAATTTTAGTTATTCAACAACACCTTCAAGGATCAACAGGAGAACCGCAGTTCTCAATATATTCAATGGGAACCCAGGCATTACAAGGTAAGCTGCTCCAAGAGTCTCTACACCAGGGGTGTGCAACAGGCGGCCCGCGGGCCACAACCCGGCCCGCCAAGCCATTTAGTGTGGCCCTAGTTGTTGTAATCTAACCATGTGGCCTGATCTGTGATCCAACGCAAATGGAATATTTTTAAAAGCATCGATCCTACGGGATTCCCAGGCTTCGACTCGACAAACTTCTAAAATTATCTTTGCTGGAGAGGAGCAGGCCGAATTCGATTGGTCGGCCTCCTTAGGGCATGAATAGGTGACGTGCACTAGCACTATTGTCGACGACTCAACGTCATGTCCTGAACCTCGCCTTCGCCCGCTGGCGACAATTTTCCCTAACCTCAAGTTAAAAACGGTCGCAGTAACGGCAGTTATTGTGCACTGAAATTCGAAGGAGCTAGCGGTTGGCTTACTGCTGTCCGTCATTCATTATTGGTGAAAATTTTATTACCTTTTACAGTTACTACAAGAGATTGAAGGTAAATTGATTATTATTTAGCATATTGTTGTGACTTTACTGAATTTATTAAAATTTTTGCTTTCAGATGCATCTGATTCTATGTACAGTGTGACCTCGTTATTCGCGGGGGTTACGTTCTTTACCCTCCCGCGAATAGCAAAAAACCGCGAATATTGGATGCAGTTTTAAAACGTATATGTATGCGATTATATACTATATGAAATACTTCCCAAACACTAATGATACTTATACTCATTGATGCAGTAATAATGTAGCAATATTGCATACTGTTATGTATTTCACTAAATTGTACCGTGCGTTACCGGGCTGTGCTTTGCCGTTTGCGTTGTTGGGGAAGCTGAGGCAGTCAGCCAATAGCAGTCCAATCTTGTTTGGTGAAGACGACAATTGATAAAAACGGCTTGATTGAGTAAATACAACAGAAATCTCCTCGAAAAGCCCTTTCAGTCTCTGTGACCTACAAAAACGCAGTTCGCGCATAACCCGCGAATATGCGGGGCCGCGAATGGCGAACCGCGAATAGGCGAGGTCACACTGTATTTTGCTATTCTCAATTAATTTAAGTACCGGAAGGCTATTATCGGGATGCCAATTTAGAAACGTGTTTCTGTCCATAAGAGGTTCCATGTGTAAATAAATTCTATGTTTTTTTCTACTTTGCTATTTTCGTGAGAATAATTTTTGTTTTGATTTCAGGGCTAGTAAAATGTCAGCAGTTAAGAAACAAAAAATTGATGATGAGGGAAGGTTATTCAACAGTGAATGGTGCACAAAATATCTTGTTGTCCCACATAATCAAGGTGTTGTCTGCCTCGTCTGTCAAACTACAATTGCAGTCATGAAAGAGTACAATATTAAGCGACATTACGCAACTAAGCACTCCTCCCAGTTTGATGAAATTGTTGGTCAGGCACGAAAGGACAAAATTGAACATTTAAAAACATCCATTGAAAAGCAACAAGGTGTTTTTACCACTTTCAAGAAAAATTCAGAACTGGTGACAAAACTGAGTTTTAAGCTTTGTGAATGTATGGCAGAAAAGGGAAAGCTTTTCAGTGATGGAGAATTTATTAAAAATTGTTTAACAATATTCACAGAATATGCATGTCCAGAGAAAAAATATTTGGTGGAGCAAACTAGCCTTTCACGCTTTACTGTCTCACGCAGGACAAAAGATCTTTCAGAGGACATCAAAGAAACTTTGAAAGAGAGATTGAATTCGTGTGAAGCTTTCAGTCTGGCTTTGGATGAAAGCACTGATATCAATGACACATCCCAACTTGTCATTTTCATCAGAGCTGTTACTGCAGGCTTTGATGTTTTCGAAGAGTTTTTAGATATGGCAAGCCTTTCCTCCACAACCACAGGACAGGATATTTGTGAACAAGTGCTTAAGGTTGTAGAAAAGTTTGAACTGAATCCTTATAAATTATGTGGTGTTACAACAGATGGTGCTCCTTCCATGACAGGTAGGACAAATGGATTCACCAAGAAATTTCTAACTGCAATTGGAGCACAAGACGTAGTTGTAAGCCATTGCATTATTCACCAAGAGAGCTTGTGCACCAAAGTTCTGGATTTTGCAGAAGTCATGAAAAATGTCGTCCAATGCGTAAATTATATTCGAACACGAGGATTAAATCATCGACAATTTAAAACTTTTTTAGATGAACTGGACAGTGAGTATTCAGATGTTTTGTACTTCTCTGCTGTACGTTGGCTTAGTAGAGCTGCTACTTTGAAGAGATTCTGGAATCTGCGAGAGGATATTAAGTTCTTCATGGAGAGCAAACGTCAGAATGTGGACTTCTTGAGCAATGAGAACTGGCTGAATGACTTAGCATTCCTCACAGACATTACACAGCATCTGTCTGATTTAAACTTAAAACTACAAGGGAAAAGTCAACTTGTGAATAAGTTGTTTGAGCATATTTGTGCTTTTGAGAAGAAATTGGAACTTTTCCAGGTTCAGTTGAGAAGAGCCATATTGACCCATTTTACATGTCTTGCAACCAGGAAACTGGAATTTCCTAATCTGGATTGCACCAAATATGGAACCAGTGTACAAAAGCTGCGTGATGAGTTTGCAAACAGATTTCCAGATTTCAGACAAACTGAAATTAGATTGAAATTGTTCGCTCAACCTTTTGATTTGGCAGTGGAAGACAGTCCTGATGATTGCCAAATGGAACTCATTGAACTGCAGGCTGACATGGACACTAAAAGGAAATTCTCTGAAAACAGTTTGCTAGACTTTTACAAACTCTGTGTACGTGAAAAGTTTCCCAATTTGTCCCGTCATGCACAAAGAATTGCCTCCCTTTTTGGTAGCACCTACTGCTGTGAGCAATTTTTCTCCAAAATGAAGCTCATCAAAACCAAATGTAGAAGTCAGCTGACTGATGAACATTTGACCAGTCAGTTAAGAGTGGCAACCACTTCTGTCAAAGCTGATATTGACAAGCTCTGCAAGGACTCTAAATTTCAAGTGTCGCACTAAAATGATCACTCATGCAAAAATATAACACATTATTGCTTGCATTTTGAGAATTTTTTTAATTTATTGTGCATGTACACAAATAAGCTTGTTTTTTAAGTGGCCCCGCTTGATTGATGAAGTTGGTTATATGGCCCACCGACGAAAAATGTTGCACACCCCTGCTCTACACCATTCGAAACATTCAAAATTTTCATTTCTGATAATATGATGGAACAGATCATTCACTCAACAAACACCGTCATGAAAGAACCAATTTTTGAAGAAGACCTCTGGAAATGGATCGCAGCTAATCTTTTCCTTGGAATAAGCAAATCCAAAAATGCATCGATAGACGAAATGTTTTCAACCGAATTCGGTTTGCCATTTTTGCGAAAACTGATTACACAAGACAAATTAAAAAAAATGTGCTCAGAAATCAGATTTGACATCCACTCTCAAAGAAATAGAGAAATCAAAGATGCCGCTATCTCTGGAGTCTGGAATTTTTTCATTGCAAATTGCAAAAACAGTTACAACCCAAGCGAATACCTGACAGTGGATGAACAACTATGTAACTTCAGAGGAAGAGTTGGCTTCAGAACATGCATTCCGACAAAGCCAGGCAAATACGGAATAAAGATTTGGTGCTTAACAAATGCAAAGACAAGTTACCTCCTCAACGCTCAAATTTATACTGGAAAGGTTGGAAATACGACAGAAACAAATCAAGGAGAAAGAATAGTCAGAGAACTGAGTCAGCCATTTCTTGGAAAAGGAAGGACAATAACGACAGATAATTTCTTCACAACAATGACACCTGCCAAGTACCTACGAACAAAAAGAACAGGACTTGTTGGAACCATACGGAAATCAAGAACCTTCCTGCCTCCTGAAATAAATGCAAAATCTAAAGAGTTATCACCAAAGTTTTTCTACCATGACGACATCACTCTTCTCAGGCACTCAGACAAACCAGGAAAATATGTGCTACTATTGAGTTCTCAGCATCAGTCTGGTGAAGTAGAAGAGAATGGAAAGCCCAAAATCGTCAGTCTTTACAATGCAACGAAGGCAGGTGTCGACACTCTCGATCAACTGGTGCGATATTATACAACAAAGAGGCGATCAAAGCGCTGGTCAGTCTGCATATTCTATAACATTCTTGATCTTGCTGCGTACAATGCTTTCATTCTATACTCGACAAAACATCCAGAATTTCTTCGTCAACATAAATCAAGAGCCAGAAGAGAATTTATACGGCAGTTGGTGCTTGAAATAAAAGAAATTTACTGCAAAGATAATGACAAAACAGCCTCATGTGAACCGCCTGCAAAGAGGGCAAAAAGAGGACGATGCCATTTGTGCGACAAATCAAAAGATAGACAATCGAAAATTGTTTGCTCAAAATTGTAAAAAAAAAAATGTTTGTCAGAGCCATTCTAAATTTGTTTGTAATGAATGTTGCTAAATCACTGTGTTTCTATTGGAAAAATATATGGGGCCTGATAGGCCCCCAAATCACTTCAGTTGATGTAAATATTTTTTTTCATAGAAGTGTTAAAGAAGCAGGCCTCTGCAAGATTAATTAAATCAGGTTGCGATATGACACATTAGTTCTCGCTACGTAACAGTATCTTTACGCACTTTTAACGCTATCTGTTAAATGAGGTTCAAATGGACAGCAAGGATGGAAATTGTTTATTGCTTTTGAATATTATGTGACGCTACACTTCCATGCTATTTCTATGGTTTTAATAAATGTAATACGCAAGGCTTCTGCACCACTTAAAAAATAAAACCTTTAATTTCTGGTTAAATTCAACTGAGTAAATTTAACATGTCTATATAATACAAAAAAAAACAACTGTCGCAAGATATAATGCTGCAAGTTATGTAACTTGTTTTACCTTTAGAATGTCAAAAGTCTTGATTATAGATCATAGAAAGTAATCTAATATGTCATGCGATCTGTTTCTCCAGAACGTTTGGGTAGAGTCGAGGAGGGAACTCTTGATAACGAGAAGTTTGTTTTTGAGTTTCGCACAAAGCTACTCGAGGGTTATCTGTGCTAGCCGTCCCTAATTTGGCAGTGTAAGATTAGAGGGAAAGCAGCTATTCATCACCACCCACTGCCAACTCTTGGGTTACTCTTGAGCCAACGAATAGTGGGATTGACCGTAACATTATAATGCCCCCATGGCTGGGAGGTCGAGCATGTTTAGCGCGACGCGGGCGCAAACCCGCGACCCTCGGATTACGAGTCGCACGCCTTACGCGCTTGGCCATGCCAGGCCATGATAATGAGAAACCCACCTGTATCTCAGAACGGCTTGTATGTGTATTAACACTTTTATTAGTAAGCAGAGAACCACATTTCGATCTTCTTAGGTCATCTTCTTTGTTAACCTTTGTTAACATTGTCTTCTGTTTATCAATAAAAGTGTTAATACCCATATCAGCCGTTCTGAGATACATTGAC
This sequence comes from Carcinoscorpius rotundicauda, assembly GCA_011833715.1. NCBI lineage: Eukaryota > Metazoa > Arthropoda > Merostomata > Xiphosura > Limulidae > Carcinoscorpius > Carcinoscorpius rotundicauda. The sequence goes on along the minus strand of CM022395.1, from coordinate 36,360,002 downwards.
GGGGGAACTGATATTCGGAAAATATAAGTAAGACTTGTACATTACAATAGTTTTGTGATATTTGAAGTGGTGTTAAAAGTTGACCGGAAAGGCTTGAAATGTTATGAACTTTTAATCGGCGAGAATTCTTCGACCCCACCTATTATAATTATATATCAAAACGCCAGCATGAAAAAAATAGAATAAAACGCCTACCTAATTTACTTGTTTCCTCTTACAGAGATTTATAGTTTATTATTATTGTAACTAATAGATGATGATCAAGTGAAAAGAGAAGATATTCAGTGTTTTAGTTTATATCATGTACGAAAGCTGGCATAGAAAAACTAGCATCTAACTGTATTGTCACAAAAACACAACGTATCTCGTCCTACACGTGAGGAAGATCGTATCATTTTGCTGGCAATTGCTAGTGCGGTTGGTACTGCGGCTAAAGTTATATTCTTAAAATAAATAGCTCAGTTGATTATTTGTTTATAATTAAGAGCAAAGCTACATGATGGAACATCTGAGCTGTAGCCTCTCCTGAATTCGAACCCCGATAGATTTATAATCATTAAGTTTGTCACTGAGATACTGGGAAAGAAAATTATCGAAAGTTGATGTTAAATCTTAACATTTAGCTTCCCAGTGGCGCAATGTCTTCGGACTTTCAACGTTCGCAACCGAATTTTGATACCCGTATTGAGCAGGGCCCATATAGCTCAATGTGCAACTTTATGCTTAAATATAAACAATCTTATCGCTTATTTAACAAAACGTTGATATGGAGAAGTGCATGTGTGATTTTGTTGTTTCACGACTTTGGTGCAAAGCTACTTCAGAACAATCTAAGTTAGTGCTCACTAATTTTGAAGTGATAGACTATAAGGGAACAGCTAGTTAACACCACCTACTGCTAAGTTGTGAGTTACTCTATTTGAATAGTTGAATTTTATCGTCACTTTTGGTCCCATGCGATTTTGGCGTCAAGGTGCGCGAAACGCAGAATCTTAAATCTACAGGCATGTGAAATAAATGACAATTCCATACATTGGAAAATTAATGCATAATTTGCGATCAGTTCTACCACAAGTCCTGATAGAGCTTTACATCTCATCTTAATTAACATATTTCATAAAATAGCACAGTACCAGCGAGGTGCTTGCAGCAACAAACTGTCTACAACGTGAAAAAGTAATAAAAACTGGATCAACTCAATTAGAATTTACAAATTATTCCAAAATAATATCTATAAATCTCGGGTTAATTGGTGAGTTACTACGACAACAGTAAGAGATAATACAATGTTTCTATATTGAGCGAAAAAACAAATAAAGTTTAATACTACTACTTAACTTCGTTTTAGTTTCTTTGTACGATTCACCTAAGCACGCCCCCCAGTGGCTCAGCGGTATGTCTGTGGACTTGCACGCTAAAATCCGGGTTTCGATACCCGTGGTGGGCAAAGCACAGATAGCCCATTGTGTAGCTTTGTGCTTAATTCAAAACAACAATAACACCTAAGCACCACCCAAGATTACGCTAGTGCTGATGGATAGCGACTCACGAGATCCCAATGTTTCATATCGAGGTTATTAATTAGAGGTTTGAAGTGTCTGCCTGTAACATACTTTAAAAACACCAAAGAAAACAGATTTCAAATTTAATTTATTTTACAAGTGTACATATAAATCATTAAATGATTACCGGAATTTAGATACGTTAAACGTATTCCCAGTATTCGATATTAGTCCGCAACGACTTCATTAGATTATATTTAATATTCAATATGTTTGTAGTGTTGTAGGGATTCATTAGGGCTACCATAGAAACACATACCCTCTGTCGAGTTGATTGCTCACCTGCCAACTCTATTGTCTACCTACGTACATACTCCTTGAATAAAATATTTGATCTTTAGCCAACATATTAAATACCTGAAGACTGACAAAATAATTCAGCTATCAGTAGAGCTGCCACGAATATGTGGAGTTTAGAAGTTGGACGGAATGTGTTCTTCTTACTTAATATAGCGGAAGCGTTAATTTTCAGACAAGAATTGTACTTATCCAACTTAACTTGGTTAGTAAGCTTCATTGAGTTTTCTTCAGCTGTTTCCATTGACAGAACTCACGAAATACATGGATAAAACGGTTTTACTGAGCTGAGGAACTAGAGTATGAGCTTAGCAACAAGTGTGGACACTTTCACTTCCATATGATGTGTGTAGAATTTTGAACGTTGTGTAGGCTTTGCTCTCTGATCGCCTAGAAGATGATGCGAATTTGGCCACGCTTGTAAGCATATCAGAATCCAAGCATCGCAAGTTCAAATTTATATACAGAATTTTAAAAAGTACCTGACAGCTGTATTTTTAAATCAACCCAACAAACATTTCTCTCTAACTCGTAGATTGTGTGCTAAACCTATTTCAAATAAATTTATAATGTCGATTTTCACTCTATTTACATGTCCAAATGATAGTTTTAAGGTTATGTCACGTTATATAGATATATCATATCATATGAAAATAATTTCTAGTTATTAAACCACAGTGTTAATTACTTAACAAATTATTCACAGTCAATTTCTTCAGTAAATTAAAAAGGAAATGTTAACTATTAATATTCGTATCAGTATATCAACATTATTAATAAAATATTGTAATTTATTACAATTTTCATTAAACTGTTTTTAACTTGAGATCTATGTAAATTAATAGTTAATTGTTTAATAAAGAACTTTAAGATATAAATATTAAATTATTCTTTAATAAATACAAAGAAAGTAAAATCAGAGAAATTATATTAAAATTTACTAAATTGTGCACTTTAAGCCGGATATAAAGGCAAGACAGTCATAGTAAACTATCACTTTGCTGATGTCGTGTGTTATTTACTTTTTATTTTCATCTTTTTCTTATTCTGGCTTGGAAGAGCAGTCACCTTCCCACAACTGTCTGTTGGTAGTGGATAGTAATATAGACGTGGTGCGTTGTGAGCTTCAGCACCCACATATCGCTCTCCTAATTTCTAATTTTCTTATGTGAGACAAACGAATTGGAGGTTAAAACTGATAAACGGTGTATCCCCACTGCAATGTAGATCCCACTTCTGCAGTCACCCTCAAAACCTAGGATATATTGTATAATCCCACGTTGCAGATTGTACCTTAGAATTCTTTTTTTTATTAAATGTGCAACGTATTTTAAAAAATGCATGTTAATGTGTTTTATTTTATGGCTTAAAAATTTTATACTTATAATATGTACATACAAAACAACCACTACAAATACATGTACGTTTATATATTTTGATGATGGTTTTACAATAATTTTCCAAAAACAGTAATAGAGATCAGAGCATATCCAAACTGAACTTAATGCCTTGTTTTTAAAAGAGTAAAATAGTTATGTTCTTTCATATGGCCTGCTTAAGTGTATTATTATTTGAAACAACTGTACGGTATCGCTCACTTACATGAGGAACTTTGCTAGCTATCAAACATTACACACACCATTTAACGACAAATCTGGTGTTTTAAAATACAGAAAAACAAAAGCTAAAGGTGCATGATTTGTGTACGATTTCCATTTCTGAAAGCACAAAAACTAGAAAGACGTGTAAACTTACGATTTTGATTTCTTAAAGCAAAACGAAAGAAAGAAAAACTTTCATTTGTTTAAAAAACTTCCACAAGGTGTTAAAATTAACACAATTAAAGAAAATAGTTCTATACTTAACACAATTTATCGTGCTAACAATATTAAAACATTTTAGTTTTACCTGCTTTACACAAGATACCTAGTACTGAAATTTAACACCATGGACAGAGCTGCCCCCTTGTGACGGAGCGGTATGTATGCGCACTTAAAACCATATAAACTGAGTTTCAGTACCCGTAGTCTCTTGTGTAGCATTGTACTTAAATACAAACAAACTAGACAGAACAGACATATAATTATTCGTTCTTCCGACTAAAAAGATTTAAAAAATGAGAATATGAAATGGTAAAATAAATACTGAAAGCATGGCACAAAGCCTGCTTTCGAAATGTTAATCCGTTGTCCTGTTTACAATAATTTCTATATATTATATAGAGCTCTGATACTCTTTTGTATCATTTGTATAGAATAAATTATGCGGTAAACAAATCTGACTGATAAGAGGAAGGAGTCTTACCGTTGACATTGACGTATCTTTGATTAAAATGGTTGGTTGCTACATACAAAGTAAGAGAACCAAAAAGAACACAAAACTAGAAGTAAATTGACAACTCCTACTTATGTCACTAGTTTTATTTCTTTAAAGTGATATCTGAGACTCCACATCACCATCTCTTGTTCTAACTTTCATTGTTATAAAAGCAAACTATTTTGCTAAAGAAATAATTCCTTTCTTATCTGCTGCGACTCTCAGCATCAGGCATTTCCAGAAGACAAATTCTGGGGAAATTTAAGGCTATTTAAGTAAAAAGTTAAGAATTTTCTAAAAATGTATCAATGAAGATTTATCGAACGTTTAGTTTAGCGTTGTGACTGAATACCCTTTTGTTAACAGTGAGGATATTTTGAGGTGCGGTACTGTTTATGTTATTTTGAATTTCGCGCAAAGCCACAGGAAAGCTATCTGCGGTAACTATCCCTAATTTTGCAGTGTAAGACAGATAGTCATCACCTCCCATCGCCAACTCTTGGCTACTCTTTTACCAAAGAATAGTAGGATTGACGATCACATATGATGCTCCCACAGCTGAAAAGGCGAGCATGTTTGGTGCTTTTGGGATTCCAAGCCGCGATCCCCAGATTACGAGTCGAGCGTCTTAGCCACCTGGCCATGATGAACCATGTAGTATTGTACTTGTTAATAATTAACAAAATTACAAAATATGCTGATGAGATTATAATATTTACCGTCTCTATAGAGATATGTATACTGACAATGATGTTTTAACCCTTCAAATCATGGATCAATCCTGCAGGTATGTAGACTAGTTCAATATCAACAACACCATGAGATCCATATGTCAAGATGGCGAAAATCAGAATTATCCCCCCCCAGTGACACAGTGGTATGTTCACGGACTTACACACTAAAAACCAGGTTTCGATACCCGTGGTGTGGCAGAGCACAGGTTGCCCACTGAGGAGCTTTGTGCTTAATTCTAAACAAACAAATCAGAATTATTAATATTTTTAAATTTATTTTTTTATAATTATTATTAGAGCTACTGCTTATTTTGAAATACGCTTTTATTATTTGTTAAATGCGAGTCACTTAAACCTTAAGTTCATTATGCATTGGGTCAATATCCCTTATTTGGTATATTTGATATTGATTAAGTACTCTCTCCTATTGGTACATCTAAGATGAATAATAAACAAATTCATCCTCTACAGGAATACGTTTTTGAGGTATTTGGTATTTTAAACATGAACGGAACGTAAGGCACGTGGGTTGAAAGGTCAGATTATAAAAAACATAAAACACACCTAAAGTTAAGACATTTCCTTTCTTGATAATAAAGTGGTAACTAGAAGGAGGGCAACCACTTAATAGTACCGTCGCACACAAACCTACTTGATATCGTAAAGCGAGTGCAGAGTGTGTTCGGCGGCGTATCGCGAGTACAAAGACAACACCTGATTTCCTGATTCGCAGCCCAGAAAGATAACTAGTAGACCACCCAACCTTTTTCACGTTTCAATTCCGGTTATTTTCCGTGGATTGTATGGCAATAATTACTTCCTTCACGCTTCATTGGTGCAGGAAAAATGTATATATAACATTTTGAGATGTAAATCAACTGATAACCATTATTTTGACATTCTGAAAAAATAAAACACAAGTTCTGGATTAACATGATAAAAATGGGCGTGAAATTTCATTCATAGTTCATAAAACGACTACTATAAGTTCTAGAAAAGTTTATTAACGTTTTTCTACAAGTTACAGTTACTCTGAAAAATGCTTACGTAATTTAAAACTTAAATAAATCACCATTTTTTTGTATCTCGAGCAAATATTTTTTAAAAATATATAATACTTATAAGTTTTTATGTAACTTACGTTGATCAGAAAAATCGTCTACCAGAATAACTTCTTTGATTAGGTGGTGAGGTGATCTGTCGAGGATACTGTGAACTGTTCGTAAGAGGACGCTCCAAGCTTCGTTGTGAAAGCAAACGATAACACTAGTCTGGGGCAAGGTATCCAAATGTTTGATGCCTCGACATCTGTGAAAACACGAGACTCGTCAAATAGCTTACAATCTCATTGCTGTAAAATTAATCATATTATCTTTCATTATTACTTAACTAAAAATATTTTTGGTTTATTACGTCTATAGTAGGTAGTACATAAGAAGCTTTGTTTCTCTCGTATAAAGAGTTTATATAAACTGAAATTTTCCATTTACTTGCACTTCTTACACTTGAACTCACATGAATAGATTTGTTGATACATAATGATCTCGTGCCACCAGAGGGCATGACGAAGTAGTGAATTTTGTTTGTTTGTAGTTAATCAGAAAACTATACAATGGACTTACTTTTCTGTTCTCACCGAGGGTACTGAAATCCGGTTTTCAGAATTATTAACTTTCAGGCTTACCGGAAACATTTAGATCTGTCTTCATAAAAATTAGTCTTGTAAAACCTTAAAATTAAAGTATGGTATTTTAATATTCACAGATATTTAGAAAGTGAAAAATTATGCTACTATTTTTCCCATTGTACTTGTTAGAGAAAGGGTTAAAAACGTGAAATTGTATGTACCAACATTTGAAAGATTTTCTAGAAATCGTAAAAGTATAGAAAAATGTAAGATAGATTAACTTCTGGTAATAAACACTGAAATACATATATAACATAAAAAATATGAAATTAATGCAATTTTATCCATCAAAAACTAATGCGTTTAGATTTGAACCAAATCATATATTTTGCGAGCGCTTAGTTCCACATAATATGAACTTGATTACCTTACATTTCAAAGAAACAAAGCTCAAAATATATATTCTTGATTTCGAGTATAACAGTTGAGATTAAAATGCACAAAAGGCATACATTTAAAACTTACCAACTTTTGTGTACAGATACGTATTTACATATTTGATTCATTTACAATAAGGGAAGAACTGACTACGTTAACAATAGTTATGTATGCCTATATATATGTATATACAAATACAAAAAAATCAGAAACATAGATGGTAATCATTCACAAATGAGCGTAAAATTCAGCACCGTAAAACAGAAAAACAGCAAACTGAAATCCATGCACTGCACCACAAATAAATAAGTGAAAGCATACTCTTCACAAAACACGACAAAAAATATGATTTCAGAATGATAACTGAGACGGTAGCCTCCAAAGAATGCTGGAGATATCCTGTCTCGCCAGTTATCTGTCAAACGAAAGTGAAAAAGAAAAGGACATGTTTGAAACTACTCTCTATAGTACGAAGTAAAAGGCTCACATCGTTATTTTAAAACTGACATGATAAATAGCAGGAACATATATGTTATTGTTTTCACTAAATTACCAGTACAAAATTATTATAATGGCTCAGCTGTTTTTCTTCTTCTTTCCAGTTTCTAGTTTATATAAGCCTAGCTTCTATTAAAAAAAAACAATGCAATTCCAGTTAGATATTGCAATACATATATTTAAGTGTTGGCTATACATTCAGAAAGCAAATATTTCAAATGCGACAACCTACAGTAATTAGCCAGCTCAGTAGGTCAATAGCTGGGGCATGTTTTGCTGCCAGATGTCTTGTTCAATAAAGTCCATTTTATGACATTTATTGTTTGCAATTTCTTCCTAGATTTAGGCAGAAGATTATAAATGCCCATTTTTATTGAGATACGATGCTTGTGATTTGTCAAGAAACACAAATAAATTATATTTCATGTTCTTCAAACCGATTCCGGACAATGAATGTAAGACAGATTACTGCATTATTGTTTTGGAAGAACCTATACCATTCAGATTGGAAGTATAGCATTGTAGAAAGGATAAGATCAATGATGATGTACAAGTGAATTTATGACGTTATTCGCTTTTCTAAATGAAACAAACAAAAACTATTGTTACAAGAACGTTTACCTACATCATTACACCACCTATGACAACTTACCCTGCTAGGTTTGATTGGGCTATAATTTGTTAGTCTGGCTCGGTTTGCTTGTGTCTTGTTTGATATTTTCTTATTGCGTTAGACTTTACTATACTCTCATTACGATTAAGTTTTGTCATGTCAGGTTCGTATCTTTATTGTTTAACAGAAATAACTATCTATACTGTGTCTACAACGAGTATTGGAATCCGAAATTTATTGGTATAAGTATTCAAAAGTACTTGATAACCAGTGGGGAGTATAGTTTAGATTCGGTGTTATGAATTTTGTCAAGTTTCATTGCGTCTTTTATACTGTGTGTTACACCAACATACGTATGTTTGTCCATGAAAAATGAATCGATATGTAGGTGGTACTGAACAAACTATACGTTTATACGTAAATAAACAAGATTAGCCTCACAACGTTTTTTGCAAATAAATGAGACTGTAAAATAGAGTGGAAACATTGTCCCTCGCGGCTACACGGTTCTTTACTCGCTCTTACTGCACCGCAGTTCTGAAGAACCGGCTTTCTTTATTCCTTTCCACCGTATATATGACCACTTATCTCATAGGTATGTTACTCAAACATGAAAGACATAGTAACTTCCCTACATTTTAAAATCTAACACTTATAATAATACTTGCTAAATACCTTTTTGTGGTAAAATTAACTTTCGTGCAATGTTTTCACATGTTTACTTTCACCCAGATAAGAAATACGACAAAAAATTGGCAAATAATTCAATTATAACAGAATGTTTTGCAATATTTCTAATTATTAATAATAACAGTTACAGAATAAACATTTTTACTTGTAATCGATCTTAAATATCCAAGCTACAAAGAATTTCAGCGTGAATGGTCAAATCTCATTATTCGACTAAAATAACCCAAACTTTGACAGTGAATACTGACCACTAGCTGCATTATCTCTTTCTAGTCTGTTAATTCACAATTAGGGGTGTCTAGTGCCAATAGATTCCGGGTAGCTTTGGTGTAATATCTGAATCAGTCTTATACTCCAATCTGTTTGATAGATTACTAGCATGCACAGATTATGAATCTGAGAATTTACGGATCTCAATTGTTGCTAAGTAACGTGACATAACAGCTATTATTGGAACGTGGTGTTACCATAACGCACTGGCTTAACAAACGAACACACAAAATAATCATACGAATGGACGGTTATTATTAGTTATTCATTGCTAACTTTTTCGCACAAATGTATTGAATTTTACGAAATTATCATGATTCAAGAGCGTTAAGCGTCACGTGATATTACTTTAAAAAAAATAGCATAAATAATAATGGTTGATACGGCTGTACTGAAAACACGCGGGTAATGACAAGAAACTATTAATTTAAATTCAATCCCGTTACTATAAAATTAGCTATTGACACTGTTTTAGAGAGGAAAACTACCACTATTCATCTGAAAGAATCTGGTGTTTCAGTGAAGTAAGTGTGTGTCCCGAATGATAAGGTCGTGACTTTAAAACTAATATGGGTTAACATCGAGTGTCACTTTCTTACTTGCTGTTGTTTGTTGATGTATTTTAATGAAACGTCATGATATCTAATTAGAAACATCTTATCTTTGGGAAAAAAGGTGTGGCCAAAAAAAAGATTTATCGTGCGATCTCAAGGAATGAAATCACAACTGGCGGTCTAACTGGTAGCTGTACGAATTATATTAATTATAGTTAAAAACTTTACAGCAAATATTCGTTCATTAATTAGCTAGGCCGTGTATCTTGTTTTATCTACCATTATGACCCAAGTTTGAACAAAAACGTTGCTTAGCTAAATATTGGATGAATATTGCTGTAAAGTTTTCAGTTTGGTTTCACCTCTTTTTTTTACATTTCTGCGCATGCTTAAAATGCTACTGCGCATGACAGAACAAGAATGGGATATTTATTCATTCATTGCGCATCTAGTATCAATGGCAAATCAAAAATTTAAAAAGTCTTTGTTACTGGAGAGTTATTGTTTGTTTTTAAGTTACATTTAACTAAGGATAGGCACCGAAAGAATCAATCTTATTATAACATTGTATCGCAATACATTCAATAGAAAAACGTGATAACCGGAAGTAATCTTGTCAGACAATAAAAGTAAAACTATAACTGTTATAGAAAATGTCAACTGCTAGTGGAGATGTTTCAAGTGCTTAAAGCAGTTTTTATTTACTAACGTGGGTTAGGGTTCACAAAAATATGTGATGGTTTTTCTTTACAAGTTATGTGAAATATTTTTTATCTAGTAGCGTCTATTGAAGTTAACATAGGTCATAGGTATATCATGGTTACTCTTTACTAGTGTAAGTAATGTTTCAGTATATCAAGCTTTTAATGACATTTCTATCTCATCCATCCAAGTCTTTTTAGACTTTACGCAAAAAAATGACTACAACTTTGCGATAACAATGTAAAATATTTTAGATTCATATACTATGACATTTAAAGGGTCTCTGAAGCTTAGATTTTCTTTGTATTTGTTTATACATTCGACCAAAAACATCGTTAAAAACGGTTTTCTACTAGACTACAGTGACAGTTTTCGACTGAGAATTAAACCTGGGATTCCTTGCATGGAAAGTGAGCATCCTACTCACTGATCTATACATTTAACCTTAATCTTTATAAGAAGTTTTGTAACAGCTCAAACTATCGTATGCATATTCAAATGTAAGGAAAGAGAAAAACGAGTCATTCGTATGATATGCAAATTTTCAATATAATAAGAATAACGGAAAAAATTGTATTTTCTTACAATTCACACAAGTTTCCAATTTCTTATATTGCATATTTTAGTATCTTTATAGGTATGAGTTTATCAAATATTCTTTTAATTGAATATAATAAATTAAACCTCTTTTATGGTACACGCACATATAAATATCATGCCAGTTCGGTTTATTTACCATCCCAAACTGTTTTCACGAAACCGATTTTTAGAACTTGCAATCCTGCTGGTATAATGAGCCTTTCAGTAACCACTGACAAAAAAACAACAACAAAAAACTCGCACAAAATTTTAATTTATAATTTTCACTCTTTGAAAGTCAATATATAATTATTATACATATGTCTGTAAATGATCTAACAAAATGTGTTTCATTTTACTAGGACAACACATTTAATGAAGTTATTCATTTGAAACTTTATGCGAGTTTTTTTTGGTTTCAATACGATGTTTTTGTAACCATTAACACAAATTTAAAAAAAATGTCAAATTAAATAGAAGCGTACAGGTGTAAATAATAATAATAGCAATAATAAACTGCAAAAGAAAATTACGTTAATTATTAATAGAAAGTCTCATGTTTTAAGGCCCGGCACGGCCAAGCGTGTTAAGGCGTGCGACTCGTAATCTGAGGGTCGCGGGTTCGAATCCCCGTCGCTCTAAACATGCTTACCTTTCAGCCGTGGGGCCGTTATAATGTAACGGTCAATCCCACTATTCATTGGTAAAAGAGTAGCCCAAGAGTTGGCGGTGGGTGGTGATGACTATCTGCCTTCACTCTAGTCTTTCACTGCTAAATTAGGGACGGCTAGCTCAGATAGCCCTCGAGTAGCTTTGTGCGAAATTCCAAAACAAACAAACAAACATGTTTTAAATTCGAATTTACCAGAAACGTTTAGAAAATCATTTAATGTATTTATAAGCTGATATTTATTAGTTAAGCCTTTCTGCGCACGTGTACTTTTCTATTTCCGTTTATTTCTATTATTAAAATGGTCAAAATAGTGTAATTAATTTATATTAATAATTTATTAGGCTTATTACTACATTATTCATTTTTGTTAAGTTTCTAATACACAAGCTTTCTGCCCAGTTAACTTACCTTCTACAAATGTAAGGTGTTAAGTGAACGACAAGGCCTAACAGAATAATTTGAATTGTTCTGTTAGATCTTGATACACAAATAAGCTATTTGTGTATAGTTGTCCCTAATTTTGAACTGGAAGGCAGCTAGTCTGTAGCACCAACCACCAGTTCTTCTCTTATGTTCTTATCTGACCAAATGATGGGATTTGACTGCCAATCGTATAGCGTACCAATGTTCCCTCCCTGCCCACTCCAAAAAAGGGAGGTTTTGCGGTAAAGGAGTGTAAACCACGAATCCTCGAATTCATAGTCCAGGTAAGTTAAGCTCTCGACTACGCTCGGTCCAAACCATTAGGAAATGGCAGCATATAGACATTACAGTAATTCCTCGAAATGCAGATATATGTCTGTTTAATAAACTATTAACAAACACATTATTCAAACTGAGAAACCAGCAACAGAATTAGGAGTAAGATGGAAAAACGGTTCATCATTGTCAGATACAAAAGACTGTTCAGCATAGACAGTGTTATTAATTTATTTACTTTATGTTTGAACTTATTTATGTCGAGGCTATCAAACATTGTGTTTGCAATCTATTGATGCCGAGACTATGGAGATTTCTAAGGCCTGAGTGATAGATGTATAAATAGCTACTATAAGACGATCAGAAAAAAGTGTAAGGCTAAAATCGCGAGAGAAAGACGCTCGGTTAAAGAAAATTAGAAAACGTAAAGTTAACCATTCTAGGTCTAACAGTTGATATGAATAAACAGTTTGGAAGAGATCAGGAGAATAATTTGTCTCGTTAAATGTTTTTCTAAAGTAAGTAAACCAGACTGTGTAGAGTTTGACAAAAAAGATGACGATTATTAAAAGTTCAGTGTACATCTTCGGTCACTCTCACGACAGCGTAAGTAAATTATACACGGATACAATTGCAACAAGGAGAGAGAAAAATAGTTCAGCTTGTAAACTGAATTCTAAAGCAAATGAATTAGCCTAAGTAAACCTTTCACAAGAAGATGCCTGCTCTTTATAGTGTAAAGAGATTTTATACATACGTTTAACTTGTTTGGAATATATATAAAGTGTTAAAAACAAGTGGAGTACATGCTATTCGTTTTTTGTCGAATTTATCGTCAACAAGTACATAACTCAACATTACTTACATTACTACACATACTACTAAAAAGTAGTTTCTCACAATCATAAAGGGTTTGTTTGGTTGGTGTTAAACATAACGCTACACAATGTTATTTCTATGTGTGCTGTGCCCATCATGGTGTCCAAACACGGTTTTAGTAGTATTAGTCCACAGACTTACCCTTGAGCCATAGGAGAGCCCGCCATATAGAGAAAATTTTTAAAATGCAATTTGTTCAGAAGAGCATATACATATACGAGTTTTATTATAAATAGTTTAACACAATCAGCGAATACTGCAACGAAGATTTCTAACATCAAGGTAATATTATAAAACTTAATATATGGCGTAGTTTATCTGAACACTTCTAGGATAAAACTTTAAAACTGGGTGAAAGTTTATTAGAATGAGAATTACATTTTAATGACAATTTTGCACAGTGGTAGAAATGTAGGTTTCCTCACGTAAAAAGTATTATGAAAACCTTAGCCTCCATTTATAAAACAAGTATGTCGTAGTCGTATATCTATCTTTAGTGACGTATTTTTTCTTATCTGTGCTTGTAAATATATTTCAATAAAGGACACTCTTTATTTTTGTTTCTTTGTTAAAATATCTGTGCCTTAGCCACTGAGGTATCCAAACCCATTTTTTTTTAGTTATAAGCCCTCAGGCTTACCGCTGGGCCATCTGGGGAGGTTGGACTGCTAAAAATAGTCTTACGTAAAAATTAAAACATCTTTAATCATAAAAATAATAAAAAAACGTTTTTTAAATAAAGTACCAATAGAAATGTTGAAAATTTGTAAATGTTCAATATTTAGCTGCCGCAGGCAAATGTATAAGACACACTATATAATTTTTGTTCCAGTCTCTAAATGCGCTGGTTACATAAGCACGTGTGGGATTAAGAAAGGATATATCCTTACACACTTTTCAAACTTTACAAGTTTCAAGTTTTAGATAAGATTGAAATACTAAAACAAGTATCTTCTTCTTTTTACTGTATACCTATAGATAAACAAGGATCTCGAAGAATTATTTATTAACAGATGTTGCAGAGATAAGGCATGTTTTGTCTTTGTTATATTTTTTTCGATGTTAATGTACATGAGAATGACGTAGTTGTTACTGGAATTGAGTATTACAATTGCTGCCGTTTCTTTCTTTCGCTTTAGAATGTTAGGGTGTCACTTTACTGAAGAGAACTCAAACTCTATACTCATAGAGGAATGTTTTCATTTCTAAACAAGATTTTATATACAAACGAATCTCGAACTCATCTCTCAGTTTCAAACTGCTTTCATAAACAAACACAGCAAAGCATTCTATTTGATTTGAATGATTGTCGGTTATGCATAATCAAAACTTATTTTTTCCCTAAGTTACTTCTCAAAACTTTAAAACCAAAACCAATAAATTCACGTCTTACAAATGTATTTTTAGACTAGTAAGTCTCTGTAGCTTTTTGTTCGTAAACAAAACTGTACATAATAAAAGACTTGAATGTACAACTAGTGAATCTATTGAAAGATTTAATAAGTGGATAGAATACAATTTTATCTGAAATGTAAGGAAACACTCTTTAAATTTTCCAAACATTTTTCTTTGTTGTATATATTTTATTTTATATTAGAATTATGCGACGTACAATGTAATATGTATATAAATGTTTCCTAGTACGTAGCATAGTTCTAAAATAATTTACAAACAGAAACATTTCAGCAGATCTCACAAATGTCAGATATTGTCCAATTTAGTTCTGTCTTTACACGAGCACAGTAACTCAAATAGTAAAAAAAAAATACTTGTTTTTGAGATCTAAAATAACTTATTATACGTTTGTGTTTGAAAAAGTATATGTAAAAATATTGTAAATACACAAAAATTAACGAAAATTTTTCGATTTATCTGAACGTGGACCTGAGTGCTACAATGAAAAGTCCTTGCTCTTCCTCCTTCAATACCACTGACAATTCACTTTTCTGAAAAAATGACTGTCAGACACTTTCTTTTTGTGATACTGTGACGTCATTAACTTCCTATTGAAATTTCCAGTTGCCGCTCAGTGCAGTTGTTTAGGTTTGAGCTTGGATGCCAGTTATCTTTCGAGACGATGAAATTCTTACCAATTGGGTTATGGCGTAGACCAATTTAAAAAGTTAGATTTCAATAAAGAACACAAACTAAATGATCCTGAAAAAAACATTTAAAAAACAGAAAAAGTAAAACTAAAGCAAAATACATAGATAAATAATACGCTCACAAGCACCTCCCCCAACAAAACAACAACAAAGGCATCTAAAGAGTACGTTACATACAAACTGTACACTTATAGAAACAAGTGAATTAAGAAATTAATATTATTGAAACACACGTAAGTTGCAAACAAAAAAACAGAAACAAATTGAATTTCACAATATTAATATAAAATGAAACGGGCTTGGCAACTTGTAAACTTAACGTGTACGCTCGAAATTTTAACTACATGATGCTAATATTCAGGCACTGAAACTCTATGCATTTCTTAAAATAAGTCATAAACACTGCGTCGTACAAAGGGAAAGTGTTTCATGTAATTACTAATTGTTAAAAATAACACCAAAAGGAGTGCACGCTTTACCAAGTATACCACTTTCTCATAGAAATAGTTCGTAGTGAGCGATCATATGAAATTCTTTGCAATGGGTCACTTCAAATAGTTATTCAGGTAAGTTACTTGAGATGAGCCACAAATTCAAAATTTTCATGTAAGTGGACGAGGAAATCCACATGACATCATGAAAATGTATATGATATGTTGGTTTTGAAAGATTAATCGTTCACGTGAAACTATTTAGTTGTATGAATCTTGGGGCCTGGCATGGCCGAGCGCGTTAAGGCGTGCACTCCTAATCCGAGGGTCGCGGGTTCGCGCCCGCGTCGCGCTAAATATGCTCACCCTCCCAGCCGTGGGGGTGTATAATGTGACGGTCAATCCCACTATTCGTTTGTAAAAGAGTAGCCCAAGAGTTGGCGGTGGGTGGTGATGACTAGCTGCCTTCCCTCTAGTCTTACACTGCAAAATTAGGGACGGCTAGCACAGATAGCCCTCGAGTAGCTTTGTGCGAAATTCCAAAACAAACAAACAAACATGAATCTTGGATATATACATCTACTTAATTATATGAGTCGTGAATGTATCTATCTGTTTAGATATCCATTTAGATGTATGAGTCATGAATTTATCTATCTGTTTAGCTATACATTTAGTTATATAAGTCGTGGATATGTCAATCTGATTAGCTATCCATTTAGTTGTATTAGTCATAAATGTATCTGAATGTTTAACTATCTATTTAGTTGTATGAGCCGTGAATATTTCTATATGTTTCCCTATCCATTCAGTTGTATGAGTAATGTATGTATCTAACTTCTGCCTTGTATATAAGAAAGATACATTAAGCTGGCATCATTGCTTTCAAACACAATATTCAGAAATAATGCATTTACAAGGGATATTTCAAATGTTTCTTTTCTCTTTTTTCCGTCTTATAGTTACGCACTTACATTCGCTATATTTTCATTGTTTTTCCTTTCAAGAAGCATACCTTTAGATTTTGCAAAATAAGGAATCAGTTTGATTATTCTGGACGCCTGGATGCTTGAAACAAAATATGAAGGTATGAAATAACGAACGAAAGTCTTAGTACTCCATACTTTTCTTTTAAACTTTGTGTCTTTAACTTAGAAAATATTGAATAATGGAATACAGCTATTATACTGCTGTCTCAGCATTTTTCTGTATAGCTGAAATGGCGTGCCTTATCTCTATTTTAAAACACACACTCACAAAAAAAACTACATCTTTTCAGGTAGCCTGTCTATATATAATATGTGACAAACACTTCAAAATGTTCTTGCACTTGAGTTATTTATATAATAATGAACCCCCGGTACACTGTCGTAGAATAAGACCAGTGTTACCTTTGTTATATTTCCCCTGAACGTTTCACTGTTGCATGTCATCTTGTTAATGTAGCTTCTTATGAACCCTAACAAAACGTCACATGCCCAGAAGAAGTCTATAGCTTGCAAAGGTTTCAAGATTCGATAATAATAAATACAAATAATGATAAATGAAAAAAACACAAAACGTATTTTTTGGATGAGTTGCTGTTGTTCTTCAAGTTTTTAACAGTCTTTTATTACGTAAGGTGGATACACAAAGGTGTCAACCTAAGTAACCTGTTTTGTTGGATCCGTGCATCAAAGTCACAGTGACTTCGTAATTATATAACATACATCCATGTTTTAAAATACGTTGTGTATGTACTTGAAATTGCGGCCAGATATGCCGGACTGTAAATATCAGAATCCATGATTCATGTTCCGTTGACTCAAAAATGTTAACCGCACTTAAGGGCTATAAGAGTGACGATCAAATACCCGCAATCGATTAGAATAACCTAAACTTTAGCTATGGATCCTAATTACTGTATTTCTTTTCCCTAATCTGTCAGTTCAAAATTAGGATGTCTAGAAATACTATCTGCGTCATATCATATGTTGATATGCTATATGCCTTTTTTTAACGCTGAAAGATAAATTAAGTGTACAATGGCCATGTTAAAGTTTTCATTCAAAGAATGTTGGAAAATACGATGTACGTGTTTTAACCTATTATTTTAAACTGAATCTAGAGTTCTTCTCAGAAATTTACTGTTTTTGTTATCACAGAATTTACTGTCTGACATATCCTTCAAACACAGACACTGGGATAGCCAGGGTGACATAGAAGAATCAAATTCGATCTTTTACCTATATTCCTTCTCATGACTTATAAGGTCACATGCAAGTTTTGTGGCAATTGGTCAAGCGGTTTGCCAATTATAATTACAAGCACGCACACATACAGACCTCCTTTGTCAAATAATGGTTTAGATTACTAATGTAAATGTTTAGGATTTAAAACAATAAATAGACAACATACAACAAACGTTAAAGTCGAAACATAGTTTAAAAAATTTCTAAAATATGGGATTTACATATTTCGACGTTTACCGCAAATAAATATGACACCAATGTCTTGCCAATTCATTCCTGGAGCTGTCGCGATAAGGGTCGAAACATGTAGACTCCACATTTTAGAAATGTTTTTAACTGTTTGTCAGTTTTAACATTGTGTGTTGATTAGTTATTATTTTAATATCATACACAAGTATCTTGAAAATAATATTCAGGTATAGAGCCTGTAAGAAAGTTACGGCTTTGTTTTTTTCATATAATTTATATTACTTATATCAACTTAATAATACATAGTTTGTTTGTTTGTTTGTTTTGGAATTTCGCACAAAGCTACTCGAGGGCTATCTGTGCTAGCCGTCCCTAATTTAGCAGTGTAAGACTAGAGGGAAGGCAGCTAGTCATCACCACCCACCGCCAACTCTTGGGCTACTCTTTTAATAACGAATAGTGGGATTGACCGTCACATTATAACGCCCCCACGGCTGGGAGGGCGAACATGTTTGGCGCGACGCGGGCGCGAACCCGCGACCCTCAGATTATGAAGCGCACGCCTTAACGCGCTAGGCCATGCCAGGCTGTAATACATAGTAGCATGATTGTTAGTGAAATATACTTTACTTGTATCCTAAAAGAACTTATTTTATCACGTAGTCGAATCAAATAAACTGAGTGTGTATATTAAAGTTTCATAAGATACTTTGAGTCACTCATAATTCCAGATATAGCTGTATCAGTCACTATGCATTTCGTGTCCTACCACACACGTGGTGTTATACTTATAAATACAGTACATTTAACCTATTGAAATAGCAAATCATTCGTTTGATTTCCTTTAGGCTACTGACAAATAATAATCAGCAGTTACCACAGTTACCATAGGACGAGTGTTCTGAAAAATGCAATAAAAATTTATCAAATATACCAACGAATTATTTTTCTTTTTACAGAGTAAAATATGGTAAATAGTTAAAACTACGATTCGGATTTACACAGCTAAAATCAGCTAGTCTGTTTCTTTTATTCCAATACTCTATCAGGATTTGGTAAGTACATTAATTGTTGTTTTCCGAAATAAATGGTCCATATTTCATTAAGTATTTTAGAAGTTGCAAAATTATTATGTTTATGGTATGTACATGATTGTTTACCTCACGAGTCTTCCAAGAAGGACATAAACAATCTTAATTCGATACGATGTTTGTTTGTTTCGCACAAAATTACTCAAGGGATATCTGTGCTTGCCGTCCCTAATTTAGTAGTGTAAGACTAGAGGGAAGGCAGCTAGTCATCACCACCCATCGCTAACTTTTGGGCTACTCTTTTATCAACGAATCGTGGGATTGACTGTCACTTTATAACGCCCACACGGCTGAAAGGGCGAGTTTGTTTGGCGCGACGGGGATGCAAACCCGCGACCCTCATATTACGAGTCGCACGCAATAATACGCTTGGCCATGCCGGGCCCAATTCGATATGAACATTCTTTATTGTAACGACATATGTCACAGTTGTATCAACATTGTAAGGAATTAAAGATAAAATGATATATACCTTAATCTGATATCCAGTTTGGAATACGAACAATGATGACAAGGCTGGACTCTGTAGCAGGAATCTTAATTTGATTTGGAACTTTGAGGAAACAACGATGAAAAGGTTAAAAATCTTAATCGGATTTCTAACTTCGAACAGGGACAACAAAGAAGAGGTTAGAACCTACATCGAAAATCTTAATTTGGTTTGAAACTTGGAACAGAAGCAACAAAAAGGAGGTTAACATCTTTTTATATATATATAAACCTGCCAACCTGAATCTGGTTTGTAACTTGGAACAAAAGCAACGAAAAGAAGGTTAAAATCTTTATATATATATATATATATATATAAACATAACAACCTTAATTTGGTTTGTAACTTGGAACAGAAGCAACAAAAAGGAGGTTAAAATCTTTATATATATAAAAACCTACCAACCTTAATTTGGTTTGTAGCCTCGAAATAAATCATTGAAGCGAAGGTTAAAACCTACATCAAAAATCTTTAATTAGTTTACAACTGTGAATATCAACAATGAAGATAAGTTTGTAACAAAGAATACTAAACCCTGTACATTCTGCACTTAATGTTTAACAACAATTGCAGTAAAGCATGTGTTTTACATATATATTTTTCACAAGAAAAAAATTACAAATTAATATTTGCCTTATCTTGGAAAAAACGATGTTACTGTTGTGAAATTGTAATTTTAAACAGGAAAAACACCAATATATTAATATTTATCTTCTAGTAGAAAATTATTAAAACGTAATATATCAATATTTATATTCTAGTAGAAAATTATTAAAACTTAATTTCTTTATGTAATTTCCAAGGAATAAATCTACAAAATTCTGTTGGAATCCTCATGTAAATTCTGACAAAAGTAGCAAGTAAAGTCTAAATCATATAAGGGATTTCTTTGATTGGCTTGCTTTAAATATTCAGAGCTTGTTTTGTAAGCATTAAAGAACATGTAACCTGAATATGTTTTTCATAAAAAAACAATAGCACAAACCTGAATAATTCTAGTAACTGATATAACACGATATATTTCATCTTTCATATCGTTACTCTTCTCGTTACGAAAAATATCACGAAATTTGGGATCTCAAAATAATTATCCTGATTGCGAAAACCACTAAAATGCAATTACTACACATGAAATTTGCTTTCAAGCTCTCAAACATAATTTCAAGAGCAAAAACACCGAAATCCTGTATTCCTAATCTCATTTTTTTCAAATCTAGAATGTAATTTTTACGAAGCAAAACCTTGAAATATATACACGTTAACGTAATTTCTTATGAGGACGTCGTTAAAATATAAATCACGCAGTTGAAGTTTAATTTCTGAAGAAAACATCATTAAAAATATCTATAGCATCTATACTACACTCGTAATGCCTATCAATAACAAGGATCAAAATTTAAATCTTTCATGTAATTTATGACAACGTATAATTTATGACAGGTGTATAATAAAAGCCGTTCACGTAATTTATCAACATGAAACTAAACTCAGAATCTAAGCTGCACTTTTCATGCAAATAATACAAAATATGACAGGTGTATAATAAAAGCCGTTCACGTAATTTATCAACATGAAACTAAACTCAGAATCTAAGCTGCACTTTTCATGCAAATAATATAAAATATAACTTCTAACAGAGTAGCATCAACAAAATGATATTTGGGGGACTATCCCCCACAAAGTGTTATTACATACAAATTTCAAGTTCGTGTTTAAGCTTTTTCTTCGATACAGTTCGAACATTACGTTATATCCTAACACTGCAGATCATTAAATTGCGTTACATTCCAATACTGTAGAACATTACATAGCGTGCAAGAGTTAGCTGTATCATAAACAGAAAATATATAGAGTATAGTGCATTATTTCAATACATTAAATAATAATATCTTTACGTACGGAGAGCTGCAACAACAACTAAGTCTCACAACACTTACATTTGGATATTATAATACTGAACAATTAATAAAACTTTTAAAGAAACTTTAATGTAATTTTTATAAACATCAAAGGAACAAATTATTATGATTAAACAAACTTACGTAACTTCTGGGACAAGGCGAATATAATTGAGATAACATCTAACACAAAATAATTTTATTTTACAATTCTCTGAAATGTATTTTAACGTAGTCACGATTCAGTTTATGTTTTGAAAGATTTTTTTGTTGTATATGAACATATCTTGTCTTGTTTTGTAACGAACATATCTTGTTTTGTTGTGTACGAAATATCTTGTTTTGTTGTACAACTAATACGTCTTGTTTTGTTGTACATGAACAAATTTTGTTTTTTTGTATCTTGTTTTGTTGTGTCCTTTCTTATAATATCGTTTATTACTAATGATCTCTACCTTGTTTCATTGGACTTCTTGGATGCTAAAATGATGTTCAGCCTTATCTGATTTTGGTTCATAATAAAAGAGAAAATATGCAGTCGTCTATACTTTTACTGTAAACCAGAAAGTATTGACTACTTTTCCAAGCGTACGACTGAATTCCTTCAGTGACATTTTACCCTAAAAATAACATCTTTCTATCCAGGTTTAGGTACTGAATCTTATGTCAGAATGTATTTAAAGGCTCTGTTCTTCTTACAGATGGTATAGGTACATAAAGTCTAAGTTCTAAAATAAAGCAATATAGAAATCATTGGTTTTGACTATTTTGATGTTCTTTAGAATTTCCAGCTTATTAGATGATAGAAGCTTGCAAATAAACAAATGTTTAACGTTATACAAACCCATAGATATAGATGTTACACTGTTAATATTTTTAGGTTTAAATTATAACGTATAATAATGCCATTAACAGAACGTAATGTAAATTACTAGAAGATAAAAAAACCTTTGTTAAATTCTCAAGTATAAATTTAGTGAAAGTCATATATTAAAATACATCTTATTTGCGTTTGGCATTTTAAAGATAAAATAATACCGATAAAGAGATATTTTATAACTGATAATACCAAAGAATAAAATGAAATGTTCTAATTTTGACCGGTTGTTTCCATGTGGTCCGAGGTTCCGAAGAAGAAACGGCATGACGCTAAATGGATTGCGCATTGAGAAATGTGATACAATAGGAACTCACAATTGGAGAAAAGAAAGGCCTCGGTTTTGTCTTTCACTTTACTTTCTTCTTATAAAAACATATAAGGATTTTGATATAAAATGTTGTCATGGCCAGATGCTGAGTTCGCTCGACTCGTAATATGAGAGTGGCGGGTTGGAATCCCCGTCACCATACATGCTCGCCCTTTCAGCCTTGGGATTGTTATACATGACGGTCAATTACACTATTCCTTGGTAAAAAGTAACCCAAGAGTTGACGATGGGTGGTGATGACTGCTGCCTGTCCTCTAGTCTTACACTACTAAGTTAGGGACGGCTAGCACAGATACCATGTTGTGTAGCTTTGCGCGAAATTCAAAACAAACAAACAATAAAATGTCGGTTAGTTAAAGAGAAAATCTGACTTATAAGCAAAAAAATTAAAACAAACTGTTATTTTTTTAGGTTATAACGTATATATATATAGCAAGATTAAGTAATATCAGAATACATAATTATTTCGTGCAGACAGCTTCACACAAAATTCAACAAAGCAAACATATCTTCAATCTCCAAAATCTTATAACAGCAACAACGGTTTATGAATTACCATTGAAAAGGGTCAAGTTCTCTTCTGAGTTTTAGGCTTAGACTGCATTAGGCAGAACATAAGCCTAAAATGCCTATATTTAAATTGTACAGTACACCAAGTTTGAATTTTAGAAATATTCATTATACAAAACTAATTATTCTAAGGTTAGTAAATGTAAATTGAAATATTTAATTTTCTGCAAAAATATAAATCACCTAACACACTAATCTTTCCCAGGTCTAGTTCAAACTTTTAACTGTAAAATATAATTAAAAAACTATAAATAAAAAGATTTAGCTTCATAATATTATTTAAAAAACAAATTCCACACGTAATATCTAATTCAAGTAATATTATAGATCTACACTCTGAAAATTATTTATAATGAAAAGTATGAATTCATATATAATTTCTATGAAGAAAAACTGCTAATACAAACGTATAATCCACACCAACTAAAAACTCAGACAAAATAATTTCATAAAGTTTTATTTTTCATATTTGTTGCATAAAAATAGGTAAAAAGTTGAGCTTATTACGGAAAAGACTGTTAGAAGGAAAACATTATATATTGTGTAAGTTGCCAGATGCAGGTTAGAAGTTAAATTTTACAAAGATTCTGTAAGAAGAACTACAATAGAACCTCTATTACCTTAGATGAAATTTTCGAGAAGGAGGATGTTATACAGCTTAAATGTTAAGCTGAATGTGCTTCATCATTATTTATATGACTGTTGTTATACATTTTAAGTGATATAATGCTGGACTTACTCTTTGTCTCTGACGTCAGGAAGGCTTCTATGAAGAGACAGAAGATCACTAACATATTGGTTAAAAGCGTTTTTATCCCATCCCTGCTGTACCATCGCTTGCTGAGACTGTGTCAAATTGTTCAGTTTCACTGGTTTTCCCATTTCCCCTAGACCGTCAGGATCTGTAGGAGGGTTACCCAGTTTTTTCATTTCTGGAAGTTTCTTATTTTCCAAAACAACGTGTTTGTTAGGAATGTTTCTTACTTCGATGGCCTTATCAGTGTTCGTCTTATCGTTAGAAGTTAGAAGTATTGTGAACAAAAACCACGTGACTAATACAAGCACCAGAATCTTGATGACGACACTTCGTCTTCTGGGGAGTATATTCATGGTGGTAAGTTTGTTGCCACTGGTTATTAGTATAGATATGGTAATTGAAATGATAAAATATTGGTTAGGACATCACATATATGCCCAAAGAATTAGTTTGGCGTTTCTAATAAGGACGAAGTAAGGCGTATCGATGACCTGTTGGTTAATAAAAAAATATATATAAATTTTTAAAATATCGTCAGTGACAAAAATAATTTGTTTCTAAATTTTAATTAATTAAATAAATAAAACGCCACACCCTCATTATGTGATGTAATGGTTCACTTTAAATATAAGTATTTAAACTCACAATAAAAAACGGTTTAAGTAACGAGCTGTGTATACGTTTTTGACATTTCTGCTCAACTATTTGTGTTTTTGCTTTGAAATGTCAAATTTATTTTATTTTTCCCCGGTAACGCAGTTTCCCAGTGGCACAGCGGTATGTCGGCGGACTTACAACACAAGAAACTCTGCTTCGATAGCCGTTGCGGACAAAGCACAAAGAGCTCATTGTTTAACTTTGTGCATAAAGTAAAAACAAGCAAATAAACAAATAATCCTTAAAAAAACGTACACGAATTTTGTTATCAATTAGTTGACAGGAAATATCCACTTTCCAAACAAAGAAAGAACAAGACGTTTTCTTATCTGGGTGAGTTTCAAAGTGGGTTTGTAAAATATGTCTATTTCTTTGTGAGAAATGCATTATTTGGTTGCCGAAGTATTTAGAGATGATTAAAGGTATTGCACTTACGAAGTCACGATTACGTCATTTGACAGTGATTACTCATGAAACATTTTATCCCTGTATAACGGTTTTCACCGTTGTACACCAAAAGTCACATGACTAATACAAGCATAAGAATCTTAACGACAGTGTTTCGTCTTCATAATGCAATTCTCATGTCAATAATTATTAATGCTTTATTACTATGGAATATATTACACTGTACATTCCATCAAACTTTATATTTTCAAGTGCCAAGTCTATTACTCACTGCACTTTTTACCTATAACAGTAATTTGATCTTTAATATCCAAACTAAGAATATCATGAACGATTATGTTTATGTTACACATACCTATAGTATGAAGGCTAATAAGTCAACAGAAAATACACGTTTCTTAAGGCTAAAATGAAGTATCGTACATTAACACTGTAAGTCCCAACTAATTATTGGTCATTTTTTTCAAATAAAGGTTCAATAAGCGTAAAAATTAACCATTCATAAAAACGTTCTTATAAAGAACACGCTAGTGATCAACAAGTTTAAATTTCAGAGAATTACAGAAAAAATGAAAAATACAGAATAGTAACTAATCTCTTCCTAACCCCACCCTCACTGGCACAGCGTTATGTCTGCTGATTTACAACGCTGAAAAATTGGTTTTCGGTACATGTGGTACACAACTTAAACAATACCGCCTGTCCATTAATATCTAAAGAAACGAAGCCTAACCTAACAGCATCTCTCTATCACTGATTTCGTTTTCGTTTAGAAAATCACCTAAGTTAGAAACTAAAAAAATATATATGAGCAATAACATGTGTTGAAATGGGAAAAATCTTAGTTTAGATATACATAAATAATTCAAATCCTAATAAAATTCTTTTCATGTGTTTATATTCCACTCTTTGAAAACTCAAAAACACTTGAAAATGGAAAACTCAATATAACGTTAATAAAAAAATTGTTTATTTACTTTATGTATAACAAGTTCCACTTAACGTCAATCTTCACATAACCTTCCTGCTCTTTTAACAGGACAGACTGGAGCGAAGACATTCAATAACATCCTCACATGTCACTCTAAGGGAATAGAAGGATATTGGCAAACGGTCGCGAATCTTAAATTTTCGGTTTAATAATACAAACCAGCTAATCATGTAGGCCACGCCCAAACTATTATAAGTCAGAATTTTAATGGTTATTCAAGCTTTAAAAATCTGTAATTTTAACATGAACTTTCTGTATTAGATCTCTCATCATTATATTTTCTTTATATTCTTTCTTCGATTGTTTCTCATGCCCGTAATTCTAGTACTTTTATAACGTTCTTTCAACAAAGTATGGCTAATAATTTTGTGTACATATTGAAGTTTACATACCATCTTATAGTTCAGATGGTCCGGCATGGCTAGGTAGTTAGGTTGCTCGACTCGTATTCTGAGGGTCACAAGTTCAAATCTCCGTCACACCAAACACGTTGATGGAAAAGCAGCTAGTCATCATTACCCACCGCCAACTTTTGGACTACTCTTTAACCGAGAAAGGGTGAGATTGACATTCACTTTATAACGCCCCCACGTCTAAAAAAGCGTAAAGGTTTGGTGTGAGATGGATTCGACCCAAGCCGGAAAAACTATGCCATTAAATGTTGGCCTTCAATTATTGATATTCGATTAACGTAAAGTCAGTTTTCTGTTTGTTTGTTCGCCCTCCCAGCCGTGGGGGTGTTATAATGTGACGGTCAATTCCACTATTCGTTGATAAAAGAGTAGCCCACATGTTGGTGGTGGGTGGTGAGGAGTAACTGTCTTCCCTATAGTCTTACACTGCTAAATTAGGTACAGCTAGCGCAGATAACCCTCGTGTAGCTTTGCGTAAAATTAAAGATGAAACGAGCTATAGTTCAGACTAGCCGTTCACACTTTATTATTGTGTGTGTATATATATATATATATATATATATATAATGCGTGTATGTTTATAAGAATACCTCAACTAAATTCTCTAGTGCTCTACTTTACGTGTCAAACTTTTGTGCTCACGAGTTAGAAAAAGTCTATTTACTGTTACCTTGAAAAGCTGATTAATGTGAAAGTTAGTACAAGTAGCTTCTTGTTTGTGAAATCCATCGATCATCTTACACTATCAAAGTGTCAGCTTTATATGATTAAATACAACAACTAATTGGCTACAATTGGCAATGTGCAATCCATCTCCTTTTCGAGGATAATGGCAAGCACTATGAAGGATAGATAGAGAGAGAAACTAGAGGCAGGGTTGTTGTTTTTGTTAACCGATGAAGACAACAATATATATAATAAGATAACTCCGCTCATAACAATAAAAAAAACGACATATATATAACATAATGTGGCTATAACAATAAAATACATATTTACTAGTAAATTCATTTATTTATGAACTTTGGAATGAAATTTTATAATTTTATATATGTTTGTTTTATTATTATTTATTCACTTATATAGGGGAATTTACCATTTCGTAAACATTTTTAGTGGCGCATAACTTGTGACGAACTGCACGCTAGGAAAACTGTTGCCCTGTAGTTATTTATGACAAAATTTATTCATATCAAAACACAGAGCGAATGTTAAAATGTTCTCTCTTTAATAGTTTACTAAAATTCATCGAAATTATTTAACTAGTGAAGGCAGGTTCGTCGCAGCTCGCTTCAAGAACCATATTTATTCAAAACAGAAAATAATTCAAATTTGAAAAACTTCCACTTTCATAAATTTTAAAAATACAGTATCGGGTGAGTTTAATGCTGTGGACTTAAACTATGCACCAGTATTTAGTGTTTTTAAACCTCGAGGTTGCGCCCGCGTCGCTCTAAATATGCTCGCCCTCCCAGCCGTGGGGGTGTATAATGTGACGGTCAATCCCACTATTCGTTTGTAAAAGAGTAGCCCAAGAGTTGGCGGTGGGTGGTGATGACTAGCTGCCTTCCCTCTAGTCTTACACTGCAAAATTAGGGACGGCTAGCACAGATAGCCCTCGAGTAGCTTTGTGCGAAATTCCAAAAACAAACAAAAACAAACAAACCTCGAGGTTGATTTAAAATAATAGAAGCAAAACAATTTACACATGAAATTATAAGTAGCTATTTTTGAAATACTTTATGTCATTTATTTGTATTTAAAATAAAAATAACCTTTCCATTGTACCGGTACTATTAAGACGTGTATAACAGCATTTATATTGTGTTATGATAACTTACAAAGGTTTCAAATAATGTCGCTATGGTGACGATTTGACTGTTGTCGTTCACGCCATATTAGATGATAGCTACAAGCTTCGAGTGCAAATGTTGACGCTACTGGAGGTCTTTACTTTACGTGTGTATGTATACATACATTCAGCTTTAGGCCACTGACTTGAACTCGCTGGTTGACTTAATAATTCCATTTGTTTCATCACCTATCCTTCGGAGATCGAATCTTACCCCGAGTAAAAGTTTCTCTGGTCCATGTGATGGTTGCTGCTATTAATATACCAAATTAATGGAAGTTTCTCTATATCTTGCAGATGAAAATCGATACATGCAACAGTTTTCGACTTCTTTTTTCGGAGTTCCTTATTTTCATAACGGTTTTGGTCTTTAGTACTTACGATACGCGTCGTGTCGCCATTATGTTCAATAACTGTTGGTGGGCCTCGCCAGAAATGGAATACCTTAAAATAGTTACTTGATCCAATAAACACACGACTGAGAAGAAATTCAGGTGATTTTAGCATGCGCTTGTTCACTTTAAAAAGCACGACAGACCAATTATAAATTTCAAATTACATAACTGTAAACTGTGCACTCAAAACCGGGTAGTAATTTCTTCAAAACTTTATTATCTTCCACGAGGCTGTTACGTAGAATAGTTTACATAAACTATCCTCGTTGTGTAGCCAAATATATATCTCAAGAGATTTGCGTAACGACATTTTTATAGTATATAGGCCTTTACGAAGTCTAAAATTGATTATCCACATGTAAGAAATATACTAACTTCTCCTCTCTTAAATTGGTCGGAAATGACTTCATGGTTTAAAGGTAAGTCTGTAAATTAAGGGTTCTGGGTTTGAGATATTAAACATGTTACAAACTTTTAATCATAAAAGGGTTATAAAGTAACAATCAGTTCCGTTATTTCGTTCAAAGAACCAGAAAAATCTCTTGTGACTGGTTAATTAGTAGTTTGAAATTAAGGAGGCTGAACCTGAATTCTAGAGGTCACTAAAACTGGTTATTTAGTTCCTGTATGCATATACAGGAACTCGTATATAAGATGCGGTTTATGTTGAAAAGTTCAAGTCCGCCAGTTAAAAGGTTTAGAATGACTATTGTATAAACCAGTGACTAGGTACAAAATATTAGCTGTTCCCTGAAGACGCATCATTCAAATACATAGATACATTAATATAAGTTAAAACACGAACATGTAAAGATAAATCACACACTCAGAGTACAGTATTAAAGTCCACAAGCCTTAAGGGCATCGTTACGTCGTGGCAGGAATGTAACTTTATCAAATGGTGAAATCACCTTTAAGTTTCCAACTATTCAAATCTACCAACCTTCTATTTATCTGTATGTTTATCTATCTATAGTTATGTGAGTTGAGTAAGCTAGTACACCAGTGAACCATGTTATATATCTCGACAATCTCTTTTTAATTGAAGGATTAATTTCGAAAAATATAATCGCTTTTTGAAGCGCAAAGGTGAAGAATTAGCATTGTGCTCACAACAGGGATAAAACTCCAAACCTGACTATCTTTACCACTAATCCACCGTAAAGTTAGAGAACGTATTAAAAACATCTTTCTACGACGACCTTAATATAAGATAGAGATTCTATGTTATTAAAAACATAAATAGTCATCACCACCCACCGCCAACGCTGGAGCTACTCTTTTATTAACGAATAGTGGGATTGACCGTCACATAATAACGTCTCCATGACTGAAAGGGTAAGCATGTTTAGTATGAGGGACATGCGAAGCCGCGACCTTCATACCGGGCCATTAAATTAGTATTATAACACACATTGTACATATAATTAGTAAACTTCCAAAGCTATTCAAGATTTCAAGTACCTATCATATATTTTGTATAAATGTTTTTATACGGTAAAAGGTAGTAGCTTGAAAGTAAATTAAAATAACGTCTCAGCAGATATTCACCATGGCAACCAAACTCTTATAAAATGAAAAGAAGAAAGGAGACAGTATGAACTACACACACATAAAGTATTAATACCATTTCATACTTTTCGGCGAATAAAGCTAGTGCTACATACAATCTGTGTATGTACATATTGAAAACAGTTAGAGATACAGACTGAAAACCGAGTCTTTTTAATACTTATTTTCTGTTAAAGCCTTAGATAACACAACACAAAACTCTGCACTACATAAACATTATACACTCATTTTCACTTAAATACCAGCAAAATCCCAAAATGAAAACACTGGAATTTAACCAAACACTCACACATATAACTTGTCATTTTTTAAAGATATGACAACATCTATCTTGGGAGTCGAACGATTGTTTGTTTATTTTTTAATTTGGCGCAAAGATACGCGAGGGCTATCTGCGCTAGCCGTCCCTAATTTTGCAGTGTAAGACTAGAGGGAAGGTAGCTAGTCGTCACCACCTACCGCTAACCCTTGGACTTCTCTTTTACCAACGAATAGTATGATTGATAGTCACATTATATAGCGCCCCCAGGCCAAAAGGGTAAGCATGTTTGGCGTGATAGGGATTTGAACCTGCGACCAACGAGTCGAGTACCTTAACCACCTTGCCATGCTGAGCCTGAGTCACAACGAATAAAACATAAGTGACCACTGCTTAGTCTAGTCTATACAATAAGCTAGCAAGGAATGTGTAAGTGATCAATGTGTTAATATTTCTTGTAAAAGAAATAACGCTGGAGTTACAAATAGTGTGTATGTGTGTTTCTTATACAGCAAAGATATATCTGGCTATCCGCTGTGTCTAACAAGAATCGAGCCCTTGATTTTAGCATTGTAAATCCGAAGACTTACCGTTGTGTCGGCAGAGAACTACAAGAGTTAAAATTAGGAAGAAGTACATTATATTAAAATACTTAATTCAAGCATACTAAGTTTCGCAAATTCTACATATATAATTTATTATCATTTACCTACATAATAAGTAAATTTTAACTATTTCAAGTTACGCCCAAACATAAGCCACATCTTCAACTTTGAACTTAAAACATATACTTTCGAAACTATCTTTATTTTCTTCGTCATTTACCAAACAGTTTTTAAATTAACGGTAATAAAATAAGAGTGTAACTAAAGAATACAGCACTAACTAATAGCGGAAACATTCAATAAACATCTGGTTTAAATTTTTTGGCCTGGTATGGTCGAGCGCGTAAGGCGTGCAACTCGTAATCCGAGGGTTGCGGGTTCGCGCCAGTGTCGCGCTAAACATGCTCGCCCTCCCAGCCGTGGGGACGTTATAAAATTACGGTCAATCCCACTATTCGTTGGTAAAATAGTAGCCAAAGAGTTGGCGGTGGGTGGTGATGACTAGCTGCCTTCCCTCAAGTCTTACACTGCTAAATTAGGGACGGCTAGCACAGATAGCCCTCGAGTAGCTTTGTGCAAAATTCTAAAAAAAACAAACAAGTTAAATTATTTATCTGTATTTTTGCAGATTCATACCGCTACAAACTGGGTTTCGATAGCCGTGGTGTGCAACTTTGTGCTTAATTCAATAAAAAATCAGACTTGTTGTTAAAAGTTCAAAATCTTGGAATCCATATTAATATTTAAAATGTTTAAAATATCTTTTGGTTCTAAGAGGGAAAATACCAAAATTCAGCTCTGCGATAATCTCTACTTAAGTGTGAAGGACAAAATAAGGTTACAGATCAGAAGACCAATCACTTTGTAACGTGATGAACTTCAAACGTCTTCACCAACAAACTGAAGTACAACAACGACACTTTCATATCAGAAGAACTATAAAGCCCCGCCTGTTTTATGCAACATTTAAGGCTTGCTTGGCTATAAGATTTCTAATAATTATGTGTCACAAAATATTCAAACAAACTGGTCATAAACATTGAATTTACTTCCGCTAATTACTGGTTAAATTCCATATGTATATTACAATAAAATAAATTATTTCAACCACTCTTTTTTTTTGTCAGAGTATAATAGATAAAGAAAAATCGTAAAATACGACAAGAAGCTCCCATTGCGTGATAATTTTACGAAAAAATTACTTTCTTTGGTTTCTTCGCAGTTCCTTGGGTGAATATTTAAAAGCGTAAAATTAATTTTCGTACAAATTCTGTTGTCCTGATGTACTTTATCAAAACAGTTGTAACCAACAATTACAAACGTTCTGTCGATTGATTTCGTACATCGATACTATCTATCCTCGTGCTAAGAATAAACTCTATAAATAATCAGTTATCTGAAATTAAGGTCAACATTTAAGTCGCACGAGGTTCTCTGTTGTAAAAGAGTGTAATAGTTATATTTCTGTTGAAATGTTGTTTACGTTGTAGCTTATTAACATTTCTTTAAGTAAAAGGATTTAAATTCGACACAAATGTTACTACATGTTGGTAAGTTACACGCTACTGAATATCAAGACAAGTTTCAATTGCCTGAACGTATAAACGTATAAATGATGACTTTCCTTTACAAAGAAGAAATGCTCAAGTTAAGCAATAACTACTTGCTCTTTTATCTTGGCAAATAGTTAAGTCCAGAATTTCATAAAATCCAATACAATTTTTGATAAAATTCGTAAGTTTTATGAATATAAAAATATTAATGTTACTTACAGCACCATTCAGACAGAGACGGTTTTATAACAGCTATTCCGTATCGCTACTATTCGCCTTTATTTTCAAAGCACCGAGATTTCTTTCAGTTTTATTATGTTTTACGTACCGCTCCATTCACTGCAGCTTCATACTTATGTCATTATACAAACTCAAAAAATGCAATTTATTGCTGAAGATCGATAGCACACACCGATATGCACGGAGTCAACTAGTGTTTACTTCTTTTGGTGTGTTGTATAGCTTGGTAGAATTATGCTCGTAAAGTCTGGAACAAATATATAATAATAGTGAAAGTGAAGTTAGCATCTCACAGAGAGAACCTAACAAACCGTGAGGAACAAAGCAGGCAAGAAATAAGGCTTCCGTATAGAAGTCCTCGGCTAAATGTAGTCTAGCATAATCTATATATACTTTGCTGAACATATTAGTATGCATACTACAGCAGTGTATTTGTCCACATCTGTGATGTATTGTCAAAAGTCCCTCAGATTTAGCAAAGTGTTGACTTTTCTTGTGTAAAAGATTAATGCAGCTGAAAACTGTATACGGTCTCCTTTTTAAAATCTGTAAAATACAAAGAAAAGCGTTATATGTGAAATGCAACGATATATGAAGTTAAACTGTAATTTTAGAAATAAAGAGCTTACAAGATAACATCGAAAGGGATTTACTTTCACAATGAAATCTTCTGAACTGTCTAACTTTTGTATTATTAGTAATTAGTTGTGTTAAAAGCATGGTGTTTATATAATAACCTTATATTGTTTAATTGATGTATGTTTTATAACTACAGCATTAGGGAACCATGTTATTTAGAGAAAATAAAAAGACACCAAATAATTCATCGAAAGTCATATACTCTACTTTATTTATATAAAAAGGCTTGAGGGCCGAGTATAAATCATTAGAAATAAAAGAATAAAATGCTTGAGATAGTTTATAAACGCTGTTTGATACTAAAAAGTAATGCACAACTGTACTTCTCTCTCGCATTAGTCTAAATTAATATGTACTCTTACGTCATTGGCTTTCATTCAGGTATGACCTACAACGTCCTTAATTGTTAATTTGAGGGTGTAGATTCGCAGCAAAAATACATCAATACTTTTGGGCTCTTAGGTGCGTTAGAAGGTTAACGGTCACATTCCATTATTCGATAATGGAATCAAGAGTTGACAATTGGTGATGTTGACCAGCTGCCTTTTTTATTGTCTTTCGTTTTAAAATAAAATAAATTCATCTGACTTTTTGCTACTTACTACAAATGCTATTTATAGTCAATACTTATGCTGAGCATGATCGAACATCCTCTAGTAAGGTATTATTGCACAGCTTTGGTCATGAAAGAAAGTCATTTTACAACTTTTTTGAAACAAACATTACTTCTAAGCTCGCAGTGATCAGATGTACTGAAAATAAACTTTAATTTCAGGGAATATGTCAGCCCATTGGGAACCGTAAACCAGAATATTTTTGTTACTCCACCCATACGCCCTTGAAATTTTATTTCCATGAACCTAAACTATAAAAACACAGCATATACTAATACACTTATTAAAAAGTCATTTCTATTCAAACATTGACATGGCTGCGCCCGTATTTTTCTAAAATCATGCATATTGTGTGTCTATTGCACCTAGCGACCAACCAGCCAACGTGCACTGCACGTGTGCCTGACCGGGAAATGTCTCGCTACTACAATTTCTAAACATCCATCCGTCACCGCGTTACGTGTTTTAGGATAATTTTTATGAAAACGCACATTTTTTATCAAGTGGGTAGAATACTAAAACAAACAAAAATTAGTGTTCACACAAAAATAATAATATAACCACCATTTTTATATTGTACCCACAGAATGATGTAACCACTATTTTTATATTATATCCATGGTCCCAGGTTATCGCTATTCTTATATTGTACCTACCGCCTAAAATTCGAAAAGAGTTTTGTATCGGGTAAAGAACTAAACACTTTCAGATTTATAGTTTTAACATGTTAACATTTTGGCAACGCTTGTATCGAAAAGTTAGAGAAGAGTAAAATATTCTTTTGCAACGAAAAAATGTAAACGTCTATTGTATAAATAAAACTTCACCTACAATATTGTATTGCATGTCAAAGTAAAATATATTTACTTTAAACGAAGTTGTAGGCCCTGCATGGCCAGGTGGTTAAGGTGCTCGACTCGTAATTTGAAGGTCACAGATTTGAATCCCCAGTTTTCGTGTAGCTTTGCGCAAAATTCCAAAACAAAGAATAAGCGAATTTGTAGAATGGGTAATCTATGCTGTGCCTTGCATAGGTATAAAACCAAAATTTTGACCGTATAAGCTATAAATATTATTACCGAGCCACCGGTGGATTTGGAAGGGGGGTTGGACAGTAAGTGAATTTTTAATGTAAATCAGTAATTACAATCGTAACGTGTAACATAAATCAGGTAAGAGTACTGAAAACTTACAATGATTACGTGTTTTCGTTGAAATTATTACCAAACATATTAATATTGTTAGTAAACCAATTTAATTTAGTTACAAAAGAAATCATTTAAGCTACTTAATTGTTCAAGCTTAGGATATTTTATGTTATTCTAAAGAGAAGCATTTTAAAGGTGTAAAGCTACACTTGCTGGTGTGTTTTGTAATACCTGGTACAAATAATGTGTGAAATATAATGAATGGCGAAACGTCAATGGAGATACCTTTTAAAGTCTCTCGGTATACGTTGTTCAAAACCTCTATTTATATAATCTAAGTATACTCCAACATCCACTTTTACTCACACTGTACAGTTTTGGATATGATTATTCAAAGGAGACAATTTCAGGGATCGTTATAACTTACTTTTTATAGATTTCTATATGAAATGGTATTACTTATTGCTGGTGTGCTACTTACTTCGTTTTGTACGCAGAAATTAAAGCGAATAAACTTAGTTCTATAAGAAATGATACTGTATGGTGAAACCAACATAAAACTGAGAGGCAGATGCTTTGTTGACTCGAGTTTATTTCTAGTTAAAGTTATATTTTAATTAAAATTTCTATAATTCTTATACGTATAGATGACAGTAACTAAACGCAGATTCACACACGTATAGCACACAAGTACGTTGTATAATAATCTCAAACGATTGTTGTTGTTGTTTTGAATTAAGCACAAAGCTACACAATGAGCTATCTGTGCTCTGCCCACCACGGGTATCGAAACCCGGATTTTAGCGTGTAAGTCCGCAGACATACCGCGGAGCCACTGGGGGGCATCTCAAACGAACAAGAGCAAATATATCAAACGACTTCAAGAACCAGTTTGAGAGATGTATTTCAGTTTTTGGCGTTCTTAATGACGTCCTATGGAAATTAATATACATAGTTATTTTTAACGTTATGAATATTGAAAATAGTTTTTTTTACATCATGAATATTTGCAAATTATTGGTTAACTCAATAATGCTATTAAAGTTAGAAAAAAATATACATTGGATATCAAGCTTTCTATGGCATTTACGTTATATCTACTCATCAAGCCAAATTACTTAACTATAAGAGTTTGCATAAGCTGTTGAGATATACAAGTCAAGACAGTAAATATGAAAGCATATTTATTCCCGTTTAACGTGCTTGTTGTTTTTGTGATATTTATATGAACTATTTTATTATAAAAAATTATTGAAGTGGTTGTTGTTTTGAATTAAGCATAAAGCTACACAATGGGCTATTTGTGCTCTGCCCACCACGAGTATTGAAACTTGTTTTTTATAATTATTGAAGTAATTGAAGTGGTCTCCATTTTATTAGTTCTGCTTCTGTAGCCTTTTATGGATAATTCATAAACATCAATGCTAATACACTTCAAACTAAACAATATGCACTTTCTTGGGCCATTTCAAATGTTAAGCGGCCTGACATGGCCAGATGGTTAAAGCACTCAACTTGTGATCCGAGGGTGAAGGATTTGAATCCATGTCACACCAAACATGCTCCCCCTTTCAGCTGTGAGGGCATTATAATGTAGCGAGCAATCTCACTATATGTTGGTAAAAAAGAAGTCCAAGGGTTGGCGGTGGGTGTTAATGACTAGGAACGGCTAATGCAGCTCGTGTAGCTTTGCGCAAAATTCAAAACAAATATTTCAAGCTCAGCTTTCTTATCACTCCAGTAGGCACCTTTAGGAATACTTCACGAATTTTATTTCCATATTCATTCCATACGCAGTTTTTAAATAGTTTTTTTTAACCACCAAAAGGATAAACAACTCATATGAGCTTAGCATTGAAGTCGCGTCGATTTTGTTTAAACTGGATCGTGACATTAAAATGAACTGTGGAAATTTTCAAACACTTTACAATGTATACTGACGTCGTATTACAAAATAATAACACGATGACATTAGAGGATCAAAATAAACACGTAAAAAAAATTAATGTAAACTTTACTACAGTCTAATGTATGTGTGACATGTTGAGATTGCACGGATATCGTGCATAGTTGCGAGGAGAATATATTGGCTATAGAAGAGTTCGAGAAATATTGCACCTCGAACTAGTGCTCCAAATTTTCTGCCTGTGACGGAATCTATTTTATAATGAAGAAACTGTAAACAAATTTGCAGACAACTCCAATACGAGATAACGTGTACTTTCATGCTGTATTTTAAATTGAGCAGTGCAAATAAAGACCCCTTTCTTTCAACAGCCTTCTCTAAGTTGATGGAATGAAGTTAAAAGCTATATAAAAAAGTCTTGATTCAGAAATTTTTATATGAAACAATCTATATCAATCTGTAAGTTTAGATCTGCTTCAAAGTTTGTGAACGTGTGTATGAAATGTATCCGAGAAATAGAGAACACGACGATATATACATACATTTCTTTTCAGGTGCACGTGCTATCCACGTGCCCGAGGACCTTTTTAAGGTTAACAAGAGATTTATGCTCTTAGGTTATCACCTGATTCACCACTACAAAAGGTTACTGTCACAGTATATTTATATAGCACATTCAATACAATATCAATTTTCTCTAATATAACGTACAAGTGATGATCATGGTAAACGACCCAGTCACACGAATAAGTAAGATAAATTTACTGGTTCTCTTGACCAAAATTTTATGTTTAAACCTGAAGTGCACTAAAATTTTAAAAAGACAAAATATTTGTTAACTAAGGAGTAGGTATAAAACACGTGATGTGCTCACTATCACAATATACACAACTCTAACAGCTATCTCATTTACGATATTATTTTTTCATTATTTCTTTCTACAACATTTTAAACGTTGTTTTGTGATTTCCTATAGCAAAGTCACATCGGGCTATCTGCTGAGTCCACCGAAGGAAATCCAACCCCTGATTTTAATGTTGTAAATCCGTAGGCTTACTGCTGTACCAGCGGGGGACTTTTCAATGTTGACATAATACTCAAGTTATGAAATTATTTTCCTGTTGGCATAATCTCTGTGTTATTTTTGTTTTTGAATTTTGCGCAAATGTACACGAGGGCTATCTGCGCTAGCAGCTAATAATATAGTAGTGTAAAACTATAGGGAAAGTAGCTAGTCATCACCACCCGCCGCCAACTCTTGGGTTACTCTTTTACCAATAGTGGGATTGATCGACCCAATATAACACTCCCACAGTTGAAAGGGCAAGCATGTTTGTTGTGACGGAAATTGGAACCCGCGACCTTCGGATTACGAGTTGAGTGCCTTAACCACCTGGCCAGGCTGGGCCATGTAGCATTGTACTTGTTAATAATTAACAAGATTACAAAATATGCTGATGAGATTATAATATTTACCATCTCTATGGAGATATGTATACTGACAATGATGTTTAACCTTTCAAATCATGGCTCGATCCAATACCTTGAAACCTGCAGGTATGTAGACTAGTTCAATATCAGCAACACCATAAGATTACAAATTGAGTACCTTAACCACCTGGCCATGCAGGACCATCTGTCTTATGTTCCAAGCAAATGAAAATATGACTTCTGTAGTGTGGTACATTTTGTATAACACAGCACCACCCATCTCCATTTGTATCTCCACAGTTAAGCGCTTTTCTTCTCGAAACACCAAACTGGCAGGACCCTTTTTTTGCTGTTTATGGTGAATAATCAGGTATATTTTTGTTTAGAGCTTCCTCCATCTTCAAAAGAACCAGAGTGTGAGCCCACGTGAGAATAATAATACTCATAACTCCCAAATGTGAACCATCTAGTAGGAACTTTAGGTTTCATTACATTCTTCATTATATAGTTCTAACGAATATATCTCTTATAGTTAATATTATTGGAATTCAAAGCAAAATGCATTAACTTGGGACACCAGTAACATTAAGAAAGAGACGAGCAACAAGTCGCACTCATTTATAGTGAGAAAAGTGTCTTGTTCTTGTAAAAGATGAGAGCTCTTGAACACAAACTTTAGTGGCAAAAGCTGTTCATGTGTCACAGACAAAAGATCTCCATCTGGAAAAGCACATAAATCATGTGTGTATAAAGTTCCACCGTGACATTTCAATTCATTTGTAACATATCTCAAAGAGGAACTCAAACTACTCCTTACGAAAACATACCAGTCAAGTCGCTGGGTGCAACACATATTGATTTCTCTGTGTAAGAGTGTTGAACCAATCGTTTTCGTAAACCAGAGAATTATAGTAAAACACAAGGGCCCATTGTGTGCTTTTAATATCAAAGTCTGACGACAGAACCTTTTGCAGTGGAAATTGCGCAACAGGAATAACGTTACGATTTACAGTAATCAAACAGAACATGGCCGCAAGGGGGGGTTAAAATCGTTTAATAGAAAATATTCAATGATCTCTACAGCAAGTGTTCAAATAAGATATGCTTTTGTGGATAGTCAGGCACAAGATCGGATGAAAAATATTAACAGAATTAGAAGACTTTTGCCAAAGTATAGATCAGTTTATTTTTTAAATAATCAAAATATTTCGACCCAATTATGAAGCTCCTTTTTGCATGACAAATCAGTTTCATCATGAAGTAAAAAAAACGTCGACATAATAAGAAGACTTCATTGTTGCATGTTTAATCAGTTTCATCACGAAGTAAAAAACGTCGACCTAATCAGAGACTTTATTGTTACATGTCTAATCAGTTTCATCACGAAGAAAACAAAATTAACACAGTTAGAAGGCTTCATTGTTGTATGTCTGATCAGCTTTCTTAACAAGTAAACGACATTCTGTATGATAAATCTCTTTATAAACACAGTTAAAGCAAATTATTATCACACTATTGATAACTCTAGCTATCAAATAACTAGCACCAATAGAATATTAAATGAATGAACAGTGCTATCATCAAGCTGGTAGCACCATTGGAGTAAACGTTTCATATTAAAGTAGTAAAATGCAGCAGTGAACAACATTTGTTTAAAACATTAAAGTCAACATAGATAAATTTGCGCCAACATAATAACATGGTTGAAAATAACAATTACTGATACAGGTAGTGAAATAAATAAAATTCACTCATATTTCAAAACCACCACTGAAAATACGAGATAATACAGTTTATCTGTGTTAATTGTACGAAGATGACGAATCATGTACATTTATGTCTACAAGTGTTTATCCTTTAATAATTGGGCGATATCAGTTCCACAGTTTCATATGTTGCTACGATCGTAAGACGATAAATTATCATATTTATAATTCTTATGTAGTAAACAAATTTCTACTGCGATACTTATCTAAACTAATCATAGTTCCTTTATAGCCATAAGAGCGTTATAATGTGGCGGTTAATTCCACTAGTCGTTGGTAAAAGAGTACCCCCAGAGTTACCGGTGGGTGGTGATGACTAATTACCTTTCTCGTAGTTTTTCAGTGTTAAATTATGGACGGTTAACATAGATAGCCTTCACGCAGCTTTACGCAAAATTCCAAACCAAACCTGATTTACTAAGGGCCACTGTCAAAACAGAGTAGAGAGAGTGAATATATGATAGTTAAGTTGTGGACTGAAGAACCTGATCCTCATTCCATTTTTTCCCTTTCCTAAGCGGAAGGAATATAACTTTATTCCACATACAAAAATAGAAGGGATATGCCTACTATTGCACCTACCTCTTCCTATAACACCAGGTGTTGTTTTTTATACTGTCTTTTTGCATGCGTACGCAAAACCGGATTTAACATGGTTTGAAAGGGAAAGAGATTATGCGTAACGTGTAAGTTAATTCCACAAAGTGATTTTACTAGTTCCTTAATTTACCATCATTATCGTTTAATACACTCCCGGTTAGTTTTATTTTATGGAGGTTTATGGAATATACTTAATAATAGTGAAACATTATGCATGTGGATCACGGGTTAATACATTTTGCTGTAAGACTCAAAGTATTTGATTTCCACTTCTCAAATGCAAGTCGCTTTTGAGAGCAAAAACACCATAACTGGCACGAACGTATTAGAAATCGTAAGATACGAGGCAATAATGGATAAGATGCTTTTTAAACGAAAGAGAAGGGTCAGCGGAGAGCTGTTACTGTGCATTGTTCAGCGATCTAATGACGTGCATTTATGCTTTTATAACCAGTTTCTTTGTCTCGTGCACCTCAATCAAGATGGTGTAAAATAATTGTGTTATGTTCAATGAAAACACATTTAAATGTTAATAGCTTAAGCTTAAAACAGCTCATATGAAGAGACTGATTTTTCACGAGTAAATAAATAATTAACTGTTAAACATCCAGCTATATATGGGAGTTATTTACAGTATCGTTATAGATACATTATTTCAAGCACGCAATAAACTTTAAAATATGTGGTTTTAATAAAAACATTTATGGCAATTTACATTTCTTTAACACTCCTACGAAAATTGGGGCCTAGTAGGCCCCAGAGCAACTTGAAAGGTTATTAATATTAGGCTAATAATTTTGTATTTAAATGAAATTGCCACTAACTGACCCTATCCCTTTATATTTTAAGGAGCAATAATATTTTGACTTTTCCGACATTTGCGAAATAATATTTAAAAAATGAAAAGTGAAGAAAGTAATCAAGAAGATCTTACTACGATGCCAATGAACAAACTTTTGTCCAAAGATAAGAATTTTAGTAATTCAATAACACCTTCAAGAATCAACAGGAGAACCGCAGCTCTCAATATATTCAATTGGAACCCAGGCATTACAAGGCAAGCTGCTCCAAGAGTCTCTACACCATTCGAAACATTCAAAATTTTCATTTATGATATTATGATGGAACAGATCATTCACTCAACAAACACCGTCATGAAAGAACCAATTTTTGAAGAAGACCTCTGGAAATGGATCGCAGCTAACCTTTTCCGTGGAATAAGCAAATCCAAAAATGCATCGATAGACGAAATGTTTTCAACCGAATTCGGTTTGCCATTTTTGCGAAAACTGATAACACAAGAAAAATTAAAAAAAATGTGCTCAGAAATCAGATCTGACATCCACTCCCAACAAAATAGAGAAATCAAAGATGCCGCCATCTCTGGAGTCTGGAATTTTTTCATTTGCAAAAATTGCAAAAACAGTTACAACCCAAGCAAATACCTGACAGTGGATGAACAACTATGTAACTTCAAAGGAAAAGTTGGCTTCAGAACGTACATTCCGACAAAGCCAGGCAAATACGGAATAAAGATTTGGTGCCTAACAGATGCAAGGACAAGTTACCTCTTCAAAGCTCAAATTTATACTGGAAAGATTGAAAATACGACAGAAACAAATCATGGAGAAAGAATAGTCAGAGAACTGAGTCAGCCGTTTCTTGGAAAAGGAAGGACAATAACGACAGATAATTTCTTCACAACAATGACACTTGCCAAGTTCCTACGAACAAAAAGAACAGGACTTGTTGGAACCATACGGAAATCAAGAAATAAATGCAAAATCTAGAGAGTTATCACCAAAGTTTTTCTACCATGACGACATCACTCTTCTCAGGCACTCAGACAAACCAGGAAAATATGTGCTACTATTGAGTTCTCAGCATCAGTCTGGTGAAGTAGAAGAGAATGGAAAGCCCAAAATCGTCAGTCTTTACAATGCAACGAAGGCAGGTGTCGACACTCTCGATCAACTGGTGAGATATTATACAACAAAGAGGCGATCAAAGCGCTGGTCAGTCTGCATATTCTATAACATTCTTGATCTTGCTGCGTACAATGCTTTCATTCTATACTCGACAAAACATCCAGAATTTCTTCGTCAACATAAATCAAGAGCCAGAAGAGAATTTATACGGCAGTTGGTGCTTGAAATAAAAGAAATTTACTGCAAAGATAATGACAAAACAACCTCATGTGAACCGTCTGCAAAGAGGGCAAAAAGAGGACGATGCCATTTGTGCGGCAGATCAAAAGATAGACAGTCGAAAATTGTTTGCTCAAATTGTAAAAAAAAAAAAAATGTTTGTCAGAGCCATTCTAAAGTTGTTTGTAATGAATGTTGCTAAATCACTGTGTTTCTATTGGAAAAATATATGGGGCCTGATAGGCCCCAAAATCACTTTTGTGGATGTAAATATTTTTTCGTAGTAGTGTTAAAATAAGTTAACACAGGCCACGAGTAAGACATGTTTCACTCTAATATAATAAAACCATGCTGTAAAATAGTGTTTTATTACAACACAGCCACACGTAAAGTTGACGCAAGTATATCTTTATTTTACTTCAAAACTCGAAAATTTTCCGTTTACTTACTTTAGTAGAACGTCTACAGATAAACAACTGTTTTAATGTTAGTTTTATTTTTCAATACACAAAACCAATTACAAAGACACGTGTTTTGATATCTCATTTCTAACTGAACCTTGAAACTGGTAAATCTATAGTGGTAAAAGATATTCCAAACTTTCATGTGCTTAATATCACGATTTTCAAGGATAAAAATAAAAGAAGATATGTAGCTTATGTAACATATGTGCATGTAGCAATGAAAGAGATAATCTATTTTATATGTTTAGTACTGCAGTGGTATAACATAGCAGACAGAATTTACACAATTC
This sequence comes from Carcinoscorpius rotundicauda, assembly GCA_011833715.1. Lineage (NCBI taxonomy): Eukaryota > Metazoa > Arthropoda > Merostomata > Xiphosura > Limulidae > Carcinoscorpius > Carcinoscorpius rotundicauda. The sequence continues at coordinate 36,315,951 of CM022395.1, read as the reverse complement.
ATCAATATTTTCCTTTCTCCAAAAAAAATTTGGATTATCCTTACAGATCTGTCTAGTCAAAACAGACCCTAGAATTTATGTATAATATATTCATTGAAAGTACTTTATATGGGCATAATCAATATTCTTTCCGATAACTGCGGATAGCCGTACTTAATTTTCAAGTAGGAGACTAGAGGTTTATTGTAGTCTTAATGCAAAGCTGTACAATGAATTTTCTGCACTTTTGCTACCGCGGAAATCGAATCTTAATTTTTTGCAGACTAGAAAGATGGCAGCTACTTAGCAGTACGTATCATTAACTGATGAAACTTGTTAACTTGTGGTTCCTTCTTTAACTGTTAGAGTTTTTGAGGAGTATTCTGAAGAGTTAAGTTCCGTTTTGGTAGGGTACAATTTCATACAAAGTATGGCGGTCTCGTGTACCCACGACGGTCTTATAAACACCTTTTACCTTTACCTTATGGTGTTATAGAATAAACAGCATCCTGTAATAGCATGATACTGATCCTCCTACAGAGATAAGAAGTTGTTCAATTTGGATCATTAAAGCAATATTCGAACTCCTGCAATATATCTTCTTTGTAAGACTAACTGACACTTACTTGCTACGTTGCTTTACAATAAATAATGTGTAAAATGACTTACGTGTGTTACAATAACACTGACCACCTGATTAAGAGGTCATTGAAATAACAAATTATTCGACTACCTGAGAATCAAGTGCACTTAACACCTTGGTAAGACTGCGCATAACTTTAAGCAGACGCTGCCCATGAAACCTTTACTCAAGACTTTACTAGTGTGAACCAGCATGTGTTATGCACTAATTCAGAAACGAAAACAACTGTTATTCTTTGCGTGCAAGCACTGAAAATAGGGTTTGATTTGTCACATTTGTTAAATTCTCCCAAGTCTTTTCTTTACACCTTTTAATCACTTTTAACGAATGGATATACAAATATAGAATGACATCATATAACCCTAATATGACGTAACATTTTAAAGTGAGAACATAAAGCATAAAAATTAAAAAAACTGTAGTTTCAAACAAGTTTTTTGGTATTCACTAAGAAGGTGTCATTCTAATTACTTTCATATGTTAATGTTATTTAAACTGTGATAAGCTTGTGTTTCTCAAATATCAACACACAAATATATAGTTTGATTTGTTTCGAATTTTATCAATTTTGTCAAGGTGGTTCACAAAATTTGAAAGTCTTACGCCCCAAACCAACAGAGATTCTTTTTCATGATAGACCGTTGACACTGTTTCTGCATCTCTCATTGAATCTGATATATACACGCCAATTGAAACTCAGAAGATTAGATTTAGACTCATTTTTCCAATGCAATTCGTGTCGTTGATCCAAAGACTAGGACATGGGTTCGTTAAATGTATTTTCTCCATATGTTCTCAGTAAAAGCTTCTTAATTGCTGTTTACTCGAAAAGTCACATTTGGAAACGTTCTGAGACTGTGCTACTTTGAACTTGAAGGTTTTTTGCATTTTAATTTCAGATTTTTAAAGAGCTGATTTTCATATGCCTAGCATCTTATTCCGTGTGCCTCTTTCTTTGTCTGTGGTCTTGCATTAGAAGTTTGGAATCATTTGTGCCTTTCTAATGTGCTCTACAAAATACTTGGTGAGTAGCCAAAGTCTTAAAATGCTTTTAAAACTTTATGTGTGTGTTTTTATAGCAAAGCCACATCTGGTTATTTTCTGTCCACCGAGGGAAACCGATCGAATCTCCATCTAGTATTTGTAAACATTCGACCCCGACTATGTCAAAGTATTAATTTGTTCTCCTTTAATTGTAACACCACACCATATTAAAAGAGTTAGACAATTTCTTTTGTACAAAAAGTATCAATTTTCGTACCTACGTGTACTCTCATAATACCTCAGAATGCTTTTTACTTAGTTTTGTTTTTAAATTTCACGCAAACTTACTCGAGGGTTATCTTCGTTATTTATCTTTTCTTTAGAAGTGATAGACTAGAGGAAAGGAAGCTAGTTAACAACAACCACCGCCAATATTAGACTAATCTTTTACCGAGGAAATATTGGTTTGATCGTTGCATTACAAAGCTCCCATGACTGAAAAGGTGAGCACTTGCGTTAATATGATTCAATTCGCGACCTGCAAGTTGTGAGTTCAGCGGCCTAACCACCAAGCTATGCCAAACCACCTCGGAATATGAAAACTTCACATTTTTTTCAGGCAATCGTGTTTCTGATAATGCTGCACCCGTTTTTATTTAGGTGAGAAATGTTAAAGAGCTTTTTAAAACTATTATGCTGATTTTCCCTTAAAATGTATAGAATATTAAAGTAATACACAAAGTGACGAAGTCAGTAATTTATTTATTTTGAAGTATTTCCAATATTTTAACATACAATGATTTTATATCATAGGAACAACAAATTGAAACTGTAGTGACAGAGGAATGATCTAAGAAATTACACATACACACAAATATATATATATATATATGCATGCATTTATATGGTATTGCCCCCCAGTGGCTCAGCGGTATGTCTGCGGACTTAACGCTAAAATCCGGGTTTCGATACCCGTGGTGGGCAGAGCACAGATAGCCCATTGTGTAGCTTTGTGCTTAATTCTAAAACACCAAACACACCATTATATGGTATTACGTCATAAAACCATATCGGTAATTTATCAAACTAAATATCAAAATTCGGTAACAAAATAACAATAAAACAAAAAACGAATGAGGTAATAACAATAGAGTGAACAAGTTTGCCATAATATTTATAAAACAAAATATAATTCTCTGTGAAATAAGATTGTTACTTCGATAAGAACGTATAATTTAATGTCAAATTAGCCGAAATAGAACGCATAATGTCAAAGTGTAGAGCTTTATGTCAAATCGTTCTACGAACAAGATCTCAGCGGAAGAAGAAATGCACACGCAGGTCTTCTTTCTGCCAAATCTTACCAAAAGCTAAACTTTCTATTTTGTGTCTTCATCCATATTATCTGACACCAGCCATTCGTCGTCTTACATCTCAGCCTGTCTTGTACACTAGCGTTGTTAGAATACAAATCCTGTAATCTTATTACAGATGACTAAGAAATGGAGCTGACTCAAGATAAATAATCGTCTATCTGAAATAATTAATTCAACAGCATAGTTCCAGTTTAGATAATTGTAGTTAAACAGCTCGCTACAAGAAACTATCATTACATCGTAATCTTATATGATGTGTTGTTGAAGGTTTGTTAAGTGCTTTATTTAAATTGTCTCGTTTCTTTATAAACATTATTGGTTCGTTATTTCGTATATACATTAAAAATGCATGGTTTCATTTAAGTTGAACAGCTTACCAGTTGTTTTTTGTTTCTTTTGGTTTTCACTGCTGTTGTTAACTCCTATTACTTACGTAACAATTAAACCCCTATTGTATAACTTGGAGTTCGTTTGTGAAAGCTTGTGGTAATTACTGATACTAAGATCGTGCAGCTGTTAGTAGTTCCATCTCATGCCTCTATCATGTATTTTTGTTTTTTTACGTTTCATTACATAACTGCGATACCGACATACATAAATATCCCACTTAAAAGAAGTCTATAGTAGTCAATCTCTGAAAAGAAACTGTTATCGCTTCGTCTGATAATCGTAAACGTATTATTTAAAACTTCCCTCCTTACCAGTGATCAGGGGTAAGCCTGCAGGACGTACAAAACTAACAGTTAGGGTTCGATACGAGTAAAGAGCACAGAACAGATGATAACCCACTGAGTAGTTTTGTGCTTAAAAAGAAAAAACTTAACGATTATATACTTTTGAGCAAAATTGAGCATTTGACGTAGTAGCTGATTTTCGTTTTTTCTTAGAACAAATGATTTGTTCTTTTAAAAATAGAAGTTTTCTAAAAATCTAAATATTTGAAAAAACATGTTTTACACCTTTACACTTGCAATTATTTTTAAGGAGAAATTTGTAAAATAAAATTGCTTCTATATTTCTCCTGAATGACGGAGATAAGTGTAAAAACCATGTAATATATTGGAAATATCATCATAATATTGAACATGAATTACAGCGTTCGTTGATTAAAAATTAACGTTTTTTTTTGCGTAGAGCTGGCCAATGGGCTATTAGAGCTATGTTTGTTGAAAGGATCGAACTCCAGGTTTTAACGTTATAATTCCTCAAGTTTACCGCTGAGAAACAGAAAGAGTGGGATTCAAATCTCGACACGTATAAAACAGTTCATATAACTTGGTCTTAGCACACACACACATATATATATATATATATAGTCCAAATTAACAAAAGACATTAGACTCTCAAGAAAACAAAAGTGTTCACTTGTAAGCTTGTTTGCTTAAAACGCTCAAACTGTACAATTGATTCATCCGTCGAACAAATAGCGGATAACCCATTGTGCACCTTGGCGTTTGAAATAACCATACGAAAAGTGCCAAAAGTCTAGCGGTAGAAATTTAGTATTAAGACAGTGTTTTCAAAACTTTTACATTGTTTGTTTTTGAATTTCGCAGAAAGCTACTCGAGGGCTATCTGTGCTAGCCGTCCATAATTTAGTAGTGTAAGACTAGAGGGAAGACAGCTAGTCATCACCACCCACAGTCAACTCTTGGACTACTCTTTTACCAACGAAGAGTGAGATTGATCGTAACATTATAACGCTCTCACGGCTGAAAAGGCGAGCATGTGTGGTGTGACGGGAATTAGAATCGCGACCTTCAGATTACGAGTCGCACGTCTTAACACTCTTGGCCAAGCCGGGCCAATCTTTCACATCCACGCACATAAAGGGTTTGGTTTATTTTGAATTTCGTGCACAGGTACACGAGGGCTATTTGCGCTAGCCGTCCCTAATTTAGGAGTGTAAGACTAGAAGGAAGGCAGCTAGTCATCACCACCCACCGCCAAATCTTTAGTTACTCTTTTACCAACGAATAGTGGCATTGACAGTAATAATTTATACTGGGAGCGTTATAACGCTCCCACAGCTGAAATTGTGAGGATGTTTGACGTGAAAGATATTCAAACCAGCGACACTCGTATTACGAGTCGAGTGCCTTACCCACCTGGCCATGCCAGGCCAGCCACACAAAGGAACACTTGAAACTGTTAAAACAACCTATCACAACAATTAATTCTGCAGCTCATAGTGATGTGATAAAAAAGACGTACAAACAAACGAAAAATATACATTTGTAAATAAACTGCCTTCTGATTTTTTATGATACAGAAGTTGTTGTTCTAATGCATTTTGTAGTAACTGTTTGTTTTTATTTTTTTAATGGCTGTAGAACAGTGAATTTCTCCATAAGACACTGCTTTAGAATCGTGAGAAATCTTTTACTTGTCGTTGACACAATTAAATTTGGAGAAAGAGTGTGGTCAAAAGGTCGTAGGTGAAAAAGACGGGATAAGTGAAATTATAACAACGTTAAATGTTTTGCCAGACTTTTCATACAAATTTCTATTGGCTTTATTAAAGCGAACAGAACAGGTTCGTTAATAGGAGTTCTTTCCCTTTCATTAAATTTCAGTCTATCTTATCTCGAACAAAAGTCTCGAAACTACTTTTCTCCCATGAGAATGCCTGCTGTTAAGAATAATTAACCAGTTTATGCAAATTTCTGTTTCTTACAGTACACTTCTCTGAATCTTTTAGTTTAGTCATTGATGCTATTTGGCCAAGGATTACCTTCCAGTTACTAATGAACAAGTGTGGGAACAAGCTCACAAATACTCACACACACTGTCTACCCACCTACGTATCACGATATAAACAAACACTTTACGTTGAAACGTTCAAGTAGCAATAATACAAGCAGATGTCTACGTCATACCTTCGTCATAAACACGTTTAAGACGTAAGATAAAGATTTTAGATAAACTGTGTTGTTTGGTTGGATCAAGCATTGTCTAGTCGTCAGCAAGTCCCCATCGTGAATCAGAGAGTTTACTGCTCGCGTCTCGTTGCTGTAATGTTTAGATTTTTTTTATTTTGCGCAAAATTACACAGAAGCTATCTGCGCTAACTGTCCCTAATTTAGCAGTGTAAGACTACAGGGAAGGCAGCTAGTCATCACCACCCACTGCTAACTCTTGGGCTACTCTTTTACCAATGAAGAGTGGGATTGATCGTAACATTATGACTCCCTCACGGTTGAAAAGGCGAGCATGTGTGGTGCGACGGAAATTCGAACCCGCATCCCTCAGATTACAAGTCGAGCGCCTTAATCACCTGGTCATGTCAGGCATCAATTGCAGTGTAAAGTATAACATTCGGTAAACTGAGTATTACTGGAAACTATATTTTACAAAACGCTGTCAATGAAAAAATTCCGGTTAAAATTACTATTTTATTTTGTGTGTATTTTTATAGAAAAATCACCAAGGGGAATCAAAACTTGATTTTTGCGTTGTAAGTCCGAAGACTTACCGATATCTCACTCAGTCACCTTAGTTTTTATTTTTAAAAAGTGTATCAATGCGCAAAAGTATGATTTTTCTTAGACCATTTCCAGTTTCTATTTTTCTTAGAAGAAAAACAAATATATATTTTTCAAATCACATATTTATCAGTGATTTTTGCAACATTTCGAAAATTACATTCGGTTTCCACAAGTTTTGAAAAAGATTTTAGATAAAGTACAGGATTTGTTTGTTTCAAGTTAAACACAAAGCTACACAATTGGCTGTTTGTGCTCTGCCCACCACGGGTATCGAACCATGGTTTCTAATTTTGTAAGTTCGCACGCATAATGCCGTTCCACTGAGAAGAGGGGCAAAGTACGTTGTGCGGTTGTAAACAATCGTATAATGATAACCTACATGTTAGCATTTAATTACTATATTGTTTTATTACAAAAATATTGACAATGTTCTATAAAACACGCATTGTCCTTTTAGCATGAGTTCGAAAGACACGAATAGCGAATATAATATTTTGTATAATTGTGACTGACGGTTTTTTAGGAGCCAAAAGAGTTATGATATCGAGATATCTGTACTTCAGTTTTGGTTCTTAAACCTTAAAAGGTTAGAAAACTATTACAAATTATAAAATATCACAAGCTACTGTCAAAGTAGGTCATTATTTCGTTTCCATGACCAGACACTGAAAAATTTGTTCAAAATACATTTTCCAGAACTATACTGTATTGCAGTGTTATACAAATAGAAAGCCAGTACGTCATTATCACTCTAGTTGTTATGAGTTGAATTCTATTGGAATATTATACAACCACAAAGCCTGTTTATTAATATTCACAGTGATCATTATACATAACAGAATTTTTTTGCCAGATGTTTTGCTCTCAGTCACGTCAGAGTTCGATAATTCTTTATAGTTTGCGTGTGCCTATTTTGCATATTGAAGAAAAACTTGTTTCAGGTCTCTTTTTGAATGACCCTGGTATCCTAAGTTTATCCATATTATTTTCTTTCCCAATACTGTTGAGTGCAATGGATATCCATCTCTTGGAAATTCTAAATTACCAACCTGAACTTTATGAAATGCATATTAATATACCTTACAGCCTAGTGTTTAGTGCGCATGCATATTAATATACCTTACAACCTAGTGTTTAGTGAGCTCCACTTTCAATCTAAGGATCGTAGGATCGAATACTTGTCGTCAAACATGCTCATCTTTTCAGTCGTTGGGCAAAATAATGTGAATACTCTTCGTTAATAAAATAGTAACCCAAGAGTTGGCGGTGAGTAATGTTGATCAGCTGTCTTCCCTTTAGCCTGTCATTGCTACAAAGACTGAAAACGCAAATAAAAATTATGTAGGTTTACGCCAAATTCAAACAAAACTAAACCAACCAATCCAAAGTAAAATGTGCCAATGTCCCCAAAGGCCCGGCATGGCCGGATGGTTAAGGCACTCGACTCGTAATCTAAGGTTCGCAAGCTCAAATCACAGTTACATCAAATTTGCTCGCCCTTTCAGTTGTGGGGGCATTATAATGTGACATGTGAATGCCACTATTCGTTGGTAAAAGATTAGCCCTGGAGTTGGCGGCGGGTGTTGACGACTAGCTACCTTTCCTCTATTCTTACACTTGTGTAGCTTTGTGCTTAATTTATAACAAATACAAAACAAATACTGATTTATGTCGGTAGTTTAGTGTGATCAGAAGTTAATAATAATTTTATCAAATATTTTAACGTAAGGAAAATGTTTATTTAATTTTTTTTTCAGTAATTCAGTGTTCTAAAATATCAAAGTTAATCAACTCAGTACTTTATCATAAGCAAAAATAGAGTTAAAAAAAACACCTATCAAATGACATTTAATTGCTTGGTTTATATTTCTGGAAACCGCTTAAATCTGATGGCGTTCTATGTAACACATTTTCTCTCGTAATTACAGGAGCTAACTCTTAATATCTTGGATTTCCCGGTGGTTTTCATAAAGCACTCATTCGTATTTATTATACATCTCGACATCACGGTCCCATTTCAGTGATAAATACCCGAGACAGAAGAACCGTGATCAGTTTTGAGATAGAGGTTTACTCTATATTTATGGTATATTACAATAATATAATACCAGCACTTAAATTCCCAGATATCCACACCCCTTTGTTAACACTGCAAAGAAGTTGCTATTCCCTATAATTTACGGGTCTAAGAGAAATTATTCCATTAATAATCTAAATGTGAACACTAACTGACAATTAACTTTTAATACTTTCTAGTTAGCTCATATTTAAATAGAAAAATATTCCTCATCAGTTTACGTCACCACCAGTAGGTATAAACAAAACTTTTACATCTGTATAAGGCTAAAAATTACAAGTGTGAATATTTAAAGTGTTGTTTGTTTTGTGACAGGACACATTACAATGCCAAATAAGAACAATGCAGCAATGCCAAGGTTTTGTGAGCACTGTACCCAAACACCAGCATCACACACAATATGATTTTTGTTTTGAATGTCGTGCAAAGTTACTCGAGGGCTATCTGCCCTAGACGTCTCTAAGTTAGCACTGTAAGACTAGAGGGAATGCAGCTAGTCATCGCACCCACCGCCAACTCTAGGGATACTCTTTTACCAACGAATAGTGGGATTGACCGTCACTTTATAACTCCCCACGGCTGATAGGGCGAGCATGTTTGGTGCGACTGGGATTCGAACCCGCGACCCTCGGATTACGAGTCGAACGCCTTAATACACTTGGCCATGCCGGGCCCTATTTAAAGCAACATATACCCTTTACATAGTGTTGTATATGTTTCGGCCTTTTTTAATCAGAAAAAAAATCTTCGTTTTATGTTTTTGTATGAAAATATATTGAAATTTGTAGTACGAAGACATATTCTAACACATGTTGTGTAATATTACCATAATCTGTATATTATAAAAATAAATACAAAATAAGTGTTTTATGTTCCTAATAACTTTTACAAATAATCTGAATGATCCTGAAAATGGGATGTGAAATATTAACCTGAACTAAGGAGAAGTCTGAAAATTAATACAAAGTAAATTGTAATATGCAACCTTAATGCTCTGTTTTTATGAATTATCGTTGAGGTATTGATATCTTTTCGTGTTTCTTTATGATGAATACCAACAAATTAAACAGGTGTTAGAATTTATAAAACACGAAAAAGTTTCAATGTTACAGAAGCTCTTTCACCTGTACGTTATTGGACAATATTCGTGAGTAAATATATCTTGACAGGCAAACAATTTAAAATTACCCTTCATTACACCTAACCATTTAGTCATGCTGGGCCATGATCTATTTTATGCCTTATATGTTCTTTACACTATGATCCATATCTTCTTTAACCTCCAGCGAAGTATGCAATCCAATTTAAAGCATTTCTTCACTTTATTGAATTAGGTGATCTGTTATACGCTTTTTACGTTCGACAGTAAACCAGGAAGCGCAATTTCTGTTTTTTTATGCATGCACTAAGATGAGTCTTATAGCTTATTTTGCATCTTCTTGCGTTTTCCACTGACTACGTAATATTTACTCTGTCATATTACGCTATTGCACTCTCCTTTGAAAAGAGATTTCAAATTTCATAGCTTATTTATGCCGTTGTCATTATTCAGACAACACTACAATCCTCAGAACTGAGATTCGTTTCGCCGAGATTTGGTTCTTTCGGATTTCTGAGCTAACGAGACTTGGTTCTATCGGATTTCTGAGCTGGCGAGACTTGGTTCTATCAAATTTCTGAGCTGGCAAGACTTGGTTCTATCGGATTTCTTAGCTGGCGATACTTGGTTCTATCGGATTTCTGAGCTGGTGAACCTGTTTCGAATTCGTGCAATACAATAAACTATTTCCCCTATTGTGGGTGCGTTACAAGAAGAACATCATGTATATTAGTGTGGATGTCAGACAGTAGGGTGGCTTCTGATTGGTCAATAGTTCAAAATTAGGGTCAGCGACAGATAGATTTAGTAGACTGATCATAAAGGCAAAATTATCTCAACATCCTCCATTTTCATAAGTCTGCAACGATATTCAGCTATTATCCCGAATTAGATAAACTTGAGTTATGTAATTTTAAGTTTTATTTTAATTCTTTTCTCTCTATATTTATTATTTTGTGTTTATCTTAACTCGAGTCGTCAGTGGCTCCCTCCTTTTTACTAGATAAGTTAATCAATATTTAATAATGCACTAACTGTTGGTATAGCAAATATTTATTATACTCTTACTGATATTAGCAAACAAACCATTGTCGATTTTACTGATGATGTTAAATACCAGCGAAGAAAATCAAAGTGGAAACCAAAACTAAAAATGAAATAAATCTTTGTAATTTTATAGACATTTTAAATGGTTTATTTGTTTAAATATTTTGTGCAAGTCATGCGAAGAGCTAATTAGCAAAATGAAAAAGGACTACTCAGCAACACCACTAACAAGTCTTAGGCCACTAGTGTCTGATCAAAGAGTAAAATTCCATTGTTATTCTTGAAAGTGTACTGACGGCCCCAAACATTTCTGCAGCAAAGGGACGTGAACATGGACACTTGGGTTTACAATAAGGACACCTTAACCCCTAATCCACACCAAACCCAGAAGAATATGAAAGGATGACAAAAAATACGCTTTAATGGTCTGATGCTTTTTAAATGTATTTCACTTTTAACCTTTCTCGAGAAGTAAATTGTTTTGTTTTTTCGATTTTTTATAATGAAGGTAATATACCCATAAGGTTTACGTTTATCATTTCATCAGAAGCTTAAAATAGATTTTACTTAGATAATAAACATAATATTTACATATCTTCATAAAATAAGTTATTCTAAAAGAATTTTAAAAACATTACTTCTCCGAAAACATATGCTAGAAGACGTTTTCAGAGGTAGACACTAGTTGAATGACAAAACTAAAAAGATATAACAGCTTCAAGCATATAAGTATTTCTGTAAGTTAAAAACAAAACAAGAAACTAAAGCTACTAAATAAATAGTTCTGGTTAGACTTATAGCAGAAGACGGCCCAGCATGGCCAGGTGATTAGGGCACTCGACTCTCAATCTGAAGATTACGGATTCACCTCCCCTTCACACCAAACATGCTCCCCATTTCACCCGTGGAGGTGTTAAAATGTGATGGTCAGTCACACTAGATGTTAATAAAGGAGTATTCCAGGAGTTGGAAGTGGATAATGATAACTATTTGCTTTCCCTCTAATCTTACACTGCTAAATTAGAGACGGATAGAATAGATAGCCCTCGTGGAGCTTTGCACGAAATTATAAAACAAACAAACAAATTGTAGTAGGAAGAAGGCTCTTAGCCATAAAAAAATAATTCCCATAAGAGTACCAGCAAGGAGAAAATAAAACTAAAGAATTTAATATATATATATATATACGGACAATAAAATAATGGTAAGAGCAAGCCGAAATCAGAAATCTGAAAAACGTAAAAGGTTTCCAATTTAATTTGTAAAACCAATAAGAGACTAAACAAAAGCCTCTACATATTGTAAGAATCGTTGTACTGGCTTACTTTTAATTGGAGAAACATGGAGATAACCTATATCTGCTTATTGTTTTATTTTTAAAAGAAAAGGATAACCTGTATAGCTCACAACAGCACGAAAAAGCTTAAACTAGAAAAACATTATTTGGGAGAAAAATAATAATTTACTTTTAACTAAAACTATTGTTTGTTTCGTGCAAAGTCAAACAAGAGTTATCTGTGCACAGTCGTCTCAAATTTTGAACTAATACACTATAAAGGAAAGACTGTATAAGAAATTAGAAGTGGTGATTAATGAAAGAGATAAAAGAAAAATATTATAGGTCAAACTACCGAAAAGTTAACCACAGAGATATAGATATTAATATGTAAAGTCGGAACAACGTTTCGGGCAACAGCTTTCTTCAGGTTATACTGACTGAACAGTAAGTTCGTAAACGAAACCATTGTAAATCGAAGGTCGTGTGCCAATGTAACAAATGAACGCTATGCTAATACTTACAAACGCTTAGTGTGTATACATATATATATATATATACTTAGATACACGTATATACACGCATGCAACAATATACGCGCGCGCACGCACGCACAAATATATATGATTATTGAGTATTGTAATTGACGAAAAAATCAACAAATGAGCATCTCACATTCCTGGTTTATTAGGCTTCATAGCATGTGTCGTAAAACTGATGATTTTAGTGTTCGTTCAATGGAATTCGAATCTTTTTTCCTTGGTTATAACTATCTCAAAAACATTCCGAAAATTATCTCGCAACTTTGCTGTCACTCAAGGCCACAATATCTCACGGAAACAAATTCTAAACCCTTTTGTACCAGGCCGACCCTTATCCTGAGACCGTACTTTTAACAAATAAGACATTATTCTAAATAATTTTCACAGTTTAAAGGTATCTAACACCACTAAACATATTTTTCTGTATCCTCCTATAGTTTCCTACAGTCACAATAACAATATTGGAAAGTGCGTGATACATACTAGCCTTAAAATACACACCTCCACATACACAAATTTAATTGTAAGTAGCTATCCTTGAACTAGAAAGCGTTGTAACACATGTGTTTACATTGACTCAAGAGATCCATACAGTGTCCTAAATCATTGTTTTTTTACATTAAGAATCAATATAAATGCACATTAAATGTGTCATATATTCCATTGTTTTCTCATGTGTTGTAAAATTACTTAGGAGAAACCAGTAGATTATTAGTAGAACGTACCCCAAAATATATTAGTGATATAATAAATTGTAACACAAATAAACCAGTGACCTGACACTTCAAGTTTAATGATCATAACCTTGATCATCTCAAACATAACCGCAAATTATAATAAAGCAAGATAATTTTTAATCTGTGAATTTTCTACCCTAACTTAGGAGTGTAAAAATAGAGTAAAGACAGCCCGTCAGCACCACCCACCGCCAACTCTCGAACTACTCTTTTATAAAAGAAAAGTAGGCTTGACCATCACATAAAAGTGTCTCCACGGTTGAGAGGGTGACCACATCTGGTGTAATAAGGATTTGTACCCGCTCCCCACAGAGTGTGAGTCAAGCGCCCTAACCACTTATCCATGCTAACTCACGTTTCATTTTGAGAACTATAACACATATACAATCATATATGTGTGTGCGTACGCGTGTACGCATGTTTTTGCGTACGTGGATGTACCTCTCTCTCTCTATATATATATATCTATGGAGAATGTGTGTGTTCGTACGCACTTGTATGTGTATGTATATATAGATAGATATATGTTGGCCCAGCATGCCAAGTGAGTTAAGGTGTTCGACTCGTAATCTGAGGGTCGCGGGTTCGAATCCTCGTCGTACCAAACATGCTCGCCCTTTCAGCTGTGGGGCGTTATAAAATAACGGTTAATCCCACTCTTCGTTGGTAAAAAAGCAGCCCAATAGTTGGCGATGGGTGGTGATAATGACTCTCTACTCTCTAGTCTTACACTGCTAAATTATGGACGGCTAGTGCAGATGGCCCTAGAGTAGCTTTGTGCGTAATTCTAAAAACAAAACAAGATATATGTCCAAATTTATATTACTTCAAGTGTTTGCAAGCATTGTTATACATACTCATTTGTTACATTGTCACGCAACTTTCGATTTAGATTATTTTAATTTATAGATTTACTGTTCAGTTAGTAATACCTGAAAAAATGGCATTGCCTGAAACGTTGCATTAACAATAGTATACATTTTAACACGTATTAGGTTGTTATAAAAGAATGGGATTAATTTTTGTAAAAGGAACCCAAATCACATGTAGACAAGTTACTTCTACGACATACTTGTTCAACATTCAAGTATCACATACCACAAGGAATTAAAGAATCAAACAAAGACATACCAGTCAAGTTGCTTGACACAGCATCTATGGATTTATGTGTGATTGAATCATTGAAACAGGGAATGAGACACCTTTATCCATGTATCTTGATGGATTATGAAAAGCATGCTGGAAGGGTGGGTTAGTATTTAATGTTTCAACTTTACAACGAATCTTTTCATAGTGGAAACTGCGCTGCAATGCTCCTATCAAGAGTTTTGGTCAACAGATGGTGTTACGCATTATAATTTATCTCTGACGACTCTCCGATTTATTAAGTTACGTATTACGAGTTTAAAAGCCGGAAATTTTAATTTTAATTCATAAGTTAAATGGATTTCGATATGCCTGAAATGTGTGGTATTTGCCAATAAGATTCATACACATAATTTTCTTAATATATCTTAATTTAGAAACAACAATATAAGTTATAAAAACGATTATTCCAAATACTGGTTTATATACAAGAGTATTACAAACTTACAAACTATACGTAATCTTCCATCTGGGCAAGGCTCGGCATGGCCAAGCGTGTTAAGGCATGCGACTCGTAATCTGAGGGTCGCGGGTTCGCATCCCTGTCGCACCAAACATGCTTGCCCTTTCAGCCGTGGGGGCGTTATAATGTGACGGTCAATCCCACTATTCGTTGATAAAAGAGTAGCCCAAGAGTTGGCGGTAGGTGGTGATGACTAGCTGCCTTCCCTCTAGACTTATACTGCTAAATTAGGGACGGCTAACACAGATAGTCCTCGAGTAGCTTTGTGCGAAATTCAAAAAACAAACAAATTATCTGTTCAAGAATTGAATATTTCATTGGCGGTCCAGTTTCAACACGAACGAATTAATTCTGTATTGATATTGTCACACCTCGCTTCAGCTAGCTTGCTATCTCTTCTTGGCGGGCCTTACACTGCTTGCAAACCTACTTTTTAACAACGGAAATATTTAATGTCCTCGTAGAAATACTTGTATCCAATGGTAATTCACTGAAGTTGAATGGTTTATAATGTTGAAAAACTATAAATGTTCTTGGTGAAATTTTAAAAAGCGTTAATCACAATTACAGCTTTTGCTGCTCATACTAGTTGACCAACAATATTCTATTGCTGTCTCCCCGTGTTTTTTTTTATTATTCTCATTAGGCGAGGTTCTAGAAACTTTAATAGCAACAATACTGGCAATCACTTATTTTACATACATTCTTGATTATTACGCTCGAGAATCTTCTACACATTAAGAGAACAGGTAGGACTTGCGCAATGTACGTTTAACTTTACATTTATTAAACTGAAGCAAATGTATATATTAAAATTAATGCATAATAATAGATCCGTTACACTTTATCATGACCAGACGTGATGATATTGCCTGTAATGACCTTGTGAGGCTCTAAAATCATTTAAATATAACGTGCTTATTCTTTGTAATACCCAAAACCGAACACGTAGGGAAAAAACCCGCACTGTTTCAGTCATAAAGGCAAAAAAAACACACCAAAAAAATAACAACCAGAAAGCTAAGACATGGAAAATTTTCGTATAAAACTGCAATACTGAAAAACAGTTCAAAGTGTAACAACAAAAATAAGATAAAACTAACTATCAAAATATAAAAATGTTCTGACATATTGTTAAAAACTGTAAAATAAACTAAAATCAGAAATATAAAAACTATCTCTACAACTGTAAAAAAAATAACCAAAAAATCGATAACATCAGGAAAGTGTATTGTCTGTAGTTAACCATAAAGCTACAGATAAGATTATCTGAGCTGTGTCCACCACGGGTATTGAAATGAGGTTTAAACTAAACTACCAGATCAGATGTAACGGCAAGAAAGAACTAAAGCTAAACCGATATAACCTATGAATGGAATATTAAATCAGTTATACAGTTTGTACAGTTGGTATAAGAGAAGTATAGAATCACTTTGAACCCAGGAATAAACTAAACATAGAGAGATATATCCTGTATACGTCGTGCCGTATCAGCTACAGCGTCAAGAAGTTGAAATCGGAAAGATATAATGTTTCTTCTAGTTTTTGTTTAAATTTCGCACAATACTACACGAACATTGGTATTGATTGTGACGTTATAATGATCCCATTGCTGAAAGGGCGGGCATGTTCGACGACAGGTATTTGAACTCGCGTCCAACAGATTGCAAACTGAGAGCTCTGACCACCAGGTCTTTTCAGGGTCATTGTAAAAGTCGTGTCTTATCATCTGTAGCGTCAACAAAAATCAAAAATTTAAGTCTGTAGTGGAAGTACCAGATCAGCTATATAATAACAAAGAGTCAAGTCAAGAGTCATGTGAAGAAGGTTACCAAACTAGTTTTAATGATAAGACGAAACTAAAACTAAATAGATATATTGATGTACTTCCGCAGACTATCCGAAATAGTTGTGTTCCAGGAGTAAATAAAATCACAGATAAGAGCAACAACTACTTTCATTTCTTGATTTTTGGAACTCATAGTTCATACTCCGTTCCAGTTTACAGAGTTCATAATTTTTTTCGACAGTGAAAATGACAACGTTACACGTCTCTCATGTGATGTCATTTAATATCTACTGTCTGACGGATAGACAACACATTAATGTAACGTGGTGAGAGTAGTTAAAACTGATGACCCATCCACATGGCCCTTGACCGTTTTCGAGGAAATTATAAATTGTTGAGGTTTGGTTTGTTTTGAATTTCGCGCAAAAGTACTCGAGGGCTATCTGCGCTAGCCGTTCCTAATTTTGCAGTGTAAAAATAGAGGAAATGCAGCCAGTCATCACCACCCACCGCCAACTTGTGGGCTACTCTTTCACCAACGAATAGTTTGACTGACCGTTACATTATAATGCCCCCACGGCTGAAATGGCGAGCATGTCTGGGGTGATGGGAATTCGAACCCGCGACTCTCAGATTGCGAGTCGAGTGCCTTATCCATCTGGACATAACGGGCCAAAATGTTAAGAAAGAATCAGATCGCATGTAACGGTAAGTAGAAAACTAAACTTCGAAAGTGTATTCGGATAACTCTAAACAACAAAGAAAACCTAAAATCACAATAGAAGGTGGCTCAGAAATGGTGGTTCAAGTATTAAGAGATACAACATACTTAAAACCAAAAAGCCAACTTACAAAAACTAGAAGAAGACAACGACACTAGAAAGATACGTCTACATAATTATATTCTGGCCAAATATGCAAAGGTAAGAAGTTAAACCAGAAGAAAACTACCGTTCAGTTTTTAAAATTAAAACAGAAAGCTAATCGGCAAATAAAACGAGTACCAGTGTAAATTTGTTGCGGTAAGAAGAAAACGAAACTACAAATAATATATCTCTAAAAAAATTGGTTCAAGAAATGTACAATATTTTTGAATTCCTGTTGTAAGTTTAAAATAATTAAAAATGGAACTTATAAGATTATGTTAATAATTAATAATAGAGAGTACAGAAACTTAAAAGTAATGGTTCTAAACATTTAGTTTGCCGGTAAAACACTGAGTAAAACATTAATATGAAGAAAGTTTTATTCTTAGGCTAATTTAAGTAACTGAAAGCTGAAAATAGTGGTGCATTCTTTTTAATAGTTGAATAATATAAAAGTAAATATATTTGTAACTGTTGAAAGATTTTACAAATTCCAACTTAAATGTTAACTCTGGAATTAATTTGAAAGTAATAGTTTATGTACAATAAAATATTGTATATTTTGTGTGCTATAAGAGATAAACTATATGTACAAAAGTCTAAGAGACAAACATTACTTGAAACTTGTCTGGCAAAACCATCGAAATTTCAGGAAAAGAAAAACCAAATGTAGAATGAGAAATTCACTCCTTCTTTTGATCATAAAAAAATTCATTACTGTAAAAAAGGTTTATATAGAAAGATTTGGCAATTTACTATACCAACTATACCAATAGAAGATAAGAACCCATTTTGGATAATCTAAAATAATTACGGTTTTTACCTCTGACACAAAAACGTCCTGTTTCCGTAAATTGTATTCGTCTTTGACAATTCCGAATAGTTTCAGATATAACAGCGAATGTAACATAAGAAATACGACTACAGGTTTGTCAGCTTACGTTAAATGCAACGGACAGCTAAACGTGCGTTGCACGGATGGAGTGTTCCACACGCCACAGCTTGTGTGAAGTACCGAGCTCAACAAACGTGTGTCACAATTTGTCCGTCTTCTGCCTGTTATTGGATACTTGGTGGAATTTCTTTCGTTACTATACCCATGGTGCCTTGCGCGAAAGAGACGATGAAAAATATCCTAAATCTATAAAGCTCTATCGATTAGATGATAATGTTGGCGCGAAATTCACCGCGTCGCTCTATTCAACGTTTAATTTATCATAGTAATCAGATCTTGTATTACTATTATAGTACTTGCTTTTTGAATCTCGAACACGAATGACATTTATGTAAGCCTGTACGTTGTTGTCCCGAACTAAGTAACAGAGATAGTTGTTCAACAATATAAAGATACATTCTTATTACTATAATTAACAATATATGAAGCTTGTATCGACGTGATAATAAAATATAATAATTTCTTTACAAAGACGGCCAATTTAAAACCCCTTCCGATATCTTAAAAGTTTATTACGTCAGAAGCGCTGGCTTCATCTTCAGTACGACCGGTATATTAATGATATAAGAACTCACAATGACGCAATTAAGGTACAAGCAGAAATAAAGGATTATTTCCAAATTGAAACGCTACATGTTTTCTTTATGTTAATGCTATTTATAAGTATTTATAAAAGCACTTTACCTCCACGTTTCACTCGAGGTTTTGAGTAAACAATAAATCAAGTGATATTAACTAAAACCTGGTAGAGGACACTCACAACCTCAGATAAAGTAGGTGTTCCAGAAAGTAAGGAATCGTTTTTGTTGTACTAGTTCATGAACACAACTATAATTTATTTCTCATCATCGTAATCTTAGGGTGGCAAGTTAGAATCTCCGTCACACCAAACATGCTCGTCCTTTCAGCCGTGGGGGCGTTATAAAGTTATTATCAATACCACTATTCGTTGGTGAAAGAGTAGCCCAAAATTTGGCGGTGGGTGATGATGACTAGCTTCCTCCCCTTTTGTCTTACACTGCTAAATTAGGGACTGCAAGCGCAGATGGCCCCCGTGTAGCTTTACGTAAAATTCAAAATAACCACAACAAAATACTTCTCATCGAATGACAGATGGCAGCACCATTTCTTCAGCACACTTAAGATTGAGTTCATGTGCTCTCTGTCCACTGTGGCTACTGAAATCAGATCTTTAGCATCATGAACCCACAGACTCATCGCAAAGGAAGGATAGGGATTTTCTCTAAATTGCTAAAGAGCAAATATAATAAATAATATTCAAATAATCAAAATTACAATTTTAACTTAGCTGGGATTTAGGATGGATAATGAAATTCAACGTATTACTACAATTACAAAACTAACGTAACAATTATTCGGTTATTAGAAAGTAAAATGATATTGAAAAAGTAAGGCAATAGTTACTGTATTGTTTCGTTAGTTATACACAAACATTTGTTGTACGAGGTTAAGCAGGCGCTAAGCTCATATATCATAGGACGTATTCAATTTGAAAATGTCAAACATATCTATGTTCTTATCAAGTAAGCGGCCCCCCAGTGGCTCAGCGGTATGTCTGCGGACTTACACGCTAAAATCCGGGTTTCGATACCCGTGGTGGGCAGAGCACAAATAGCCCATTGTGTAGCTTTGTGCTTAATTCAAAACAACAATCAAGTAAGCAACTATAACCCATACAAACGAAACAGTTTGTCTACGTTTCTATTCGCTGGTACAGCGATGATTCTACGGATTAACAACGTTAAAATTAGCAGTTCGATTCCTCTCGGTGGACTAAGCAGATGGCTTGATGTGGATTTGCTATAAGGAAACATACACACATTTAACATAACAAATACTTTTGGCTAACTTTCTCATGACCTGTAGAAAGTTCAACGCAACAGAATATTTTGTAGTGAACCGAGATCTTCCATATTGCTCCACCACTTTAACATTTTTACTAATGCAGCATAAATTATTTGAATATGGAGAACTGGTTGAAACAGACTATACGTTTTTGATATAAATTTAACATGCGGTTTTTTCAACGGCTTGAATTTTTTTAAAAAGTGTAGTTAAATAACACTTCATAGAGTAAACCCTTTTTATAAGAATTACTTCTTTGTGGATAACGGCCCGGCATGGCCAGGTGGGTTAAGGCGTTTGACTCGTAATGTGAGGGTCGCAGGTTTGAATCTCCGTCGCACCAAACATGCTCCGTCTTACAACCGTGGGAGCGTTCTAATGGGAGGGTCAATCCCACTATTCGTTGGTAAAAGAGTAGCGTAAGAGTTGGCGGTGGACGGTGATGACTAGCTGTCTTCCCTCTAGTCTTACACTGCTAAATTCGGGACGGCTAGCGCAGATAGCCCTTGAGTAGCTTAGCGCGAATTTTAAAAGAAACAAATCTTTATGGATAACCCTTTAGTCGTGGTTAGTAATGACGAAACAAATAACGTATAGAAAAAAAAATGCTTACCATTACAAGTAAATAAAATCTTTGAATAGAAACATAAAATTCAAAACAATACTTTTATTTTAACTATAGTTTGAATATTTGACGTTTTACATTACTCATACATTGGATGTATATTAAATATTTAAAATCTTTACGGTTAAAGCAACTCAGGTAGCTAGCTAATTGTGTATCTTTGTGCTTAACAACAAACAACAACAAAATAAGAACCAAAAACCTTTTTGGAAATGTTTCAACCCTTTAATCTGTATTCATATGACACATTAATACTGAGAAATCTGAAGGATATCATTCAGTTCTATAGGAAGTGATTTATACTAACACGTCGAGCATTTCTATCGACGTCCTTATACGTTTGAAACAGCATATTGTCATGAACAAATGGTATCTACTTTGTACGTACTGTGAGCGTGTCTTGACTGAAACGTCTTTGGTACAGGTATAATCGTTTAATGGATGTATTGAAAATAATTAATATACCATAACATTAGAGAATAACAAAGCATCTTTTGGTCCATCCAGGTTATCTTGTCCACAAAATTTAACTAAAAACAAAAAAGCATCAAATCGTTCTCTTTACCATTCAAATATCATCAAGCTTTTATTTAAAATTCTTTAAATTAACTGCAGCTACCATATCTAAGGGCTTCTAGTCTTCTAAAGGCCAATCACTCTGTTAGGATAATAGGCTATTTTAGTCGAAGATGGCCTCTAATTCCAACACGTTCAGATATCTTAATTTATCCTCATTAGACACTCCATTCCAGGTATAATCTTAGTAGCCTTGCTCTGAACCATTTCCAACAATTCAACGTTATTTCTAAGGTAAGACACTCAAGTCTGAACAAATACTCCAAACGTATGCCCGTAGTGGCACAACGGACTCACATTGCTCAAAACCAGGTTTTGATACCCGTGGTAGGTAGAGTACAGATACCCCATTTTGTAGCTTTGTGCTTAATTTTAAACAAATTCCAAACGTGGCCTAACAAATGACCTATAAAGTAATGCTACAACATCTTTAGACTTGTATTCAATATTTGTGTAGATAAAAGCTAACATTCCATTTGCTCTACCATTAGCAAGAGTGCATTGCTCAGCCGGTTTAAGGAACTGATGTACTACAACACCAATATTTTTCTCTTCCATAGCACTGTTAAAGTTATTACCATCAATATTATACTCATAGTTCAAATTGTGATAGCCCACATGCTCTACCTTGCATTTATTTTAATTAATATAATAATAATAAAAGTAATTTGACATTTATTCGCCAAACATACCAAATAATTCAAATCCTTTTGCAAACAGTAGTATTATCTTCACAACTTTAAGTTCATCAGCAAATAAAAATAATATATTAACCATTTCTTCATTGTTTTTTTACTTACACTAAATGCATAAAGGTTCAGACGCTGAACCCTGATGTATCTCACTCGTGACAATAATCCAGTTTAACTCTAAATTTATAAAAACTCCCTACTATCTTTCATCTAGCCAGTATTCTATTCATTGATCCAACCTGTCCCTCACCACTATGAAAATGACATTTAAAAAAAAAAGCCTTTTATGTGGCACCTTCTTAAATGCTGTTTGAAAATCCAAATACACCACATCTATGCCCTCTATTTATACCTTTATTTACATAAGCAGTAACATCTTTTCTTAATGAAGCCATACTGACTATCGAACATAATTTTAAACTCTGTAAAGTACGTGTATGTTTTTCAAATTTCCCCTTCAGTGAAGTGAGACAAATAGGCCTATAACTACTGGAACAGTTTTAGTTAGCTTCTTTGTAAAAGGGAATAACATTAAACAACCTTCAATTTTCTGATGTCTTCCCACTATTGGAGAACATATAGTAGCAAGTGGCTCACATATCCAATCATTAACTCTTTCGAAACGCTTGGGTAACCATCATTTGGCTAAGTAACTTTATCACTTTAAACTTCTCAATTATTCCTTAAACGGCTCAAAATTAATTTGATCATTCTGTTCAATCTTGTTTCCATCTAGCCACCACTTTTTCAGGATGAAGAAATATTGGTTAATTCTTCATTAGTGAAGACAGAAGAAAAGATATAATTTAATAATCATCAGATATTAACCTTCCTCCATTACGTCTGAAAGGCCCTACTCTTACCTTTACATTCTGTTTATTGTTAAGTATTTAAAAAAACCCTCGCTATTAATTTTGACATTTTTAGTCAACTTTTCTTTTTATCTGCTTTTTTTATTTCCTAATTTTCCATTTGATCAATTCTCGTGATGTTCTATAATCTTCCAAATTTCCCATCATAGCAGCAAAATTAAATTTTTAAGATTTATAATGCTTTTCTTTAATTTTATACCCTTTGTGAGTCAACACCTAGGTTTCAACTTGCGGCTACCCTTTTTCGTCGTAAGAGACATGTGAACCTTGAATATTTAAGAATTGCTAATACTTATCTGAACGAAAGCTTTTGTAAAAAACGAAATTAATAATAAATTACATACTAGAAACTTTGGTCCAAGCAAGAGTCATTCCTCAAACCGATATCTACATCAACCATCTTTCGAATAATGTTCTGAAGCTTCGAGTAAGATAAATAAACTTTCACTATCATAATTTAAAATAAGTGTTTATAGAACATTTGTGAAATATAATAGGTACTTGCTGTTCTTTTCCACCTAAGTTTTGTGATGTTACGGATGATCTACAGGGATTGAAATATGACATAATTGCAAACATATTGGTATTGACATGTGTACTGTTCTTTAGACTCTCTTTAGATCACACTCAGAAAACTGGTCAACTCTAATAGTTTTACTTTGTGTTGAATTTCTATTTTAAGCAAGAAAACTGCAACAAACAAGAAATGCAATTTGTAAGGAACATAGAAATGTGGTAGAAATATCGGTTTTAGCAAGACATGTGGAAAGCACATTTCATCTTATGTATCGGATAAAATCCTAAGTTGATGATCGAAACTAAGTTTGAGTGAGAATTAAGTATTACAAAATTATAATAATTTGAGAAAACAAAAAGCATTATTCTTAGGAGAGAATTATGGTCTAGATGTAGGAATAATAAAATAATGAAAGTCAGTGTTGTCAGCCTTTCAGGGAAAGTTGGTATAATTACATTGGCAGTCTAGATGGCGCTGAGTGTAAGTTTTTATTTGTATTTCTCTTAACTCTGAGTCAGGACTATCTGAACTAATTTAATAGTGATAAACTAGAGGGAAGACAGTTGGTCAATACCACCCACCGTCGACTCTTGGAATATTCTTTTTTATCAATGAATACTGGAATTCACTGTCATATTATAATGCCTCCATTCCTCAAAGGACTAACACATTCGGTGACGGAGATTCAAATACGCAACTCGCAGATTACGAGTCCAGCGTTCATGTTAGGTCTGGTGTTTTTAGTATAATGTTGGTTTATGTAAATTGAAGGTATCGTACGTATATACAGAAACTGATTGTAATTCTTGGCCACGCTGATGGCGGGTACAGAGACGCCAAAACATGTAGTCTTTTGGTTTTGTTTGGTGAGAGACATCAAAACGTGTTGTCTTTTGGTTTGGTTTGTTTTCAATTTAGCGCAAAGCTACATGAGGGCTATCTGCGCTAGCTGTACCTAATTTTGTAGTATAAGACTAGAGGTGTAGTCTTTTTATGTTAGTGAAACGTTTTAAATAAAACTGGTTTTATTGTGAATAAATTCAACGTTGTATGTTTGTTTTTAATACTGTAATAAAAGTGTTACAGTTTAAATACTAAGAGTGGAAAGTATTAGTAATAAGCAGATCTACATTTTACAGTATACATGATTAGCATCATGTTGACCATTGTTGGTCAAATTCTTAAAGAGACGTATAAATAGCGATCCCGTGGTCTTTTCAGAAATCTATATTAAAAATAATCAATAATACAAGTTACGTTGACGCATTGTTTCAGAATTTTTTGAAACATAATGGCCTTCTTTGAAAAATTGTACAATGGATGTTGAAGAAAAAAATGATCAAATTTGATCATTAATTTCAATAAGTTTCGGTTTATTTCGCTGTATTCAACACCAACCAGTTTCAAGATCACTTCAATTTTACAGGAAAGAGTTTCAGAGAAACTTAGGTGCTTTCAACGTCACCACGAGTTCTTTCTACTATCCAGAGTATATGCTGAAGTTAGATTTATTATTTCTAAAAGGTATAAGAATAGCATCAAGACATCCAGACATTACGGTTTGGAATAAGAACAACGAAAGATCAGACCAGTAAAAAAACAATACCATACCTATCAAATCTTCTGATGTGTCACCAACAGACTATTGTATTTCTGGACTATTAAAATAAGCTCAAGAACGCCAGGACAAAGATTACACGGAACATTGAATTTCGTCAATGTCTTGGTTTGCTAAATTGTCCGCTGTTTCAGTACAACAGAAAGCATTTACAAATAGTTTTACGATTGTGAACATCTTAAACTTTGCAGGTGTAGCAAATATCATTTTCTAATCGATACAAGATATCTATATAGATAAAATTAGTATTAACTCAATGAATAACATACCTAATATACAGTTCTAAGTAGGTGCAAAAACCATAAAACAATAACAACAGATATTTATACAACGATTAGAATGTTTTTTATATATTTTAGTTTACTTAATGCTAAGAAGAGAAATACACACAGAAGTACAAACCAATTAAACCACCAAGAACTTTTGAGTATTCTACAAGTTGTTTTATCTACTCAATGCTTCGGCTTTACGCCTTTTTCCGTAACATAAAATTCTGTAATAAATTCTGTCGTGACTGAATGATAGAATTTATTATGAATCTTACAAGTTGTTTTATTTGCTCAACGTTTCGGCTTTACGCCTTTATCAGAAACATAAAATTCTGTAATGAATTCTACTTCAAAATAATATCTTGACTGAATGATAGAGTTCATCATAAAAACTGTTTTCTTCTAACGAAGATGTAAAACCTAAAAGTTGCGCAAATTAAACAATTGTAAGATTTCTTAGCATTTACAACCGTTTAGTTTATTTGTGTTATGAATATAATGCACTGATTCATAAGTTCGGTATCTCCAGTTCATATTCCGAAAAACATTTTACGGGATTTAGCCAGCCTATGAGATTAAGTTTTAGTAGATGTACAAGAGAAATTCACAGTGAGAATTTTACGATAGTTAACAAATCATTTATAGGATTAATTTATTGATTTTACACAAAAAGTCATTGTTTCGTTCTACCTATGTCTACACCTTTACTTGTGTTTGTAGCCATACGTTTTCTCACATTTTTTAAATTGTTCTTTCTGATTTTGATAAACTTTTGTGAAATTTCTTTGGCATGATAACACCTTGATTATTGTGTAAAATATAAAAAAGAAACAAAGTATATACTTAACTGTCTTGTAAGGAAGCACACAGTATTGATAGGTGTTGTTAAGAGGTGCTTATATCAATGATTGTTAAATCTCTCGAATTAATGATGAGATTTATAAACAGTTATGAATATAAAAATGGGCTTGTTTTCCGAAATATACCAATGGCAATGTGAAGACATAAAAATCCCATTATTCATATCTGCTGGGTTGGATTATTGAAATAACATTTTGTTTTTTGTTTTTTTAGATGCTTAAAGTTAATAAAAAGCAAAGAAGTAACATGTAACTTAAAACATCTAACTTAATGTAAGTGTGTCTATCTTGAAAGGAGCCGAAATGACCAGGTGGATAATGCACTCGACTCGTAATCTGAGGGTGGCGGGTTCGAATCCCCGTCACACTTAATATGCTTGCCCTTTCAGCCGTGGAAGCGTTATAACGTTACGGCCAATCCCAATAGCTGGTAAAAGAGTAGTCCAAGAACTGGCGATTTCTGGTAATGACTCGCTGCCTATTTCCCAGTATTATACTGCTAAATTAAGAATGGCTCGCGCAAATAGCCCTCGTGCAGTTTTGCGTAAAATTCAAAAACAAATCAACTATCTTGAAAATACGTATAAACAATGTGCGCAAAAGACATTCCTCAAATGATTAATGACATTTTACCACTTATAAATGTAAACAGTGCTTCTGTTTTTGTTTAAGTATGCCAGTAATGATTGAAAGTACATAAAGTGTGTGTACATCGCATGTGATGAAAAAGGAAACTAGAGAAATCCCATCAGTAGCCTCCACTGGCCAATCTGCATTTAACAAGTACTGGAGATAGGAAATCTATGGATTTTAAAAGAAAACTAACTTCTTTTTGGCGTATTCCTAATCATTTTTAGTTCATTAAACCCCATTTGAAAAGGTCCGATTGCAAAAGTCTAGAAGAAATTGAAGACAAACAAACTTTTTCGAAACTAGTAAGATCATAAATACACATACAAATGCAACATTTCAAAGGTCATTAAAATGTTTGTTACATTTTGCATAAAACTATCCGAAGATTATCTTTGCTAATCGCTCCTAATATGGAAGTGATGGAAGAGTGGGAAGATAGCTGGTCAGTACCAGCTACCGCCAACTTTTGAGCTATTTATATAAAACAAAATTGGGATTTTTATATCATTTTTTATGACACATCACGGCGAAAATTCCAGAAAAAATTTTCTATTATGAAGGAGAGAAGCGAACCACGGATCCTCAACTCCTGCACATTAGCTACTCCACTGTGTGAGGCTCTAAGTTAAAGAACGCTGTTAATGAAACTATCTTTACAGAAAGAAAGAATAAAAAAAACAAAACATAAAGTCATGAGCATGTGCATGAGATAAGTGGGGGAGGGGCCCTTTGAAAATGAAAAATATAATTCTTTCTTTATTCATATTTAAATAATATTTTTATTCTTTTTACAATTTTATTTTACTTTGTCCCCCTGGAAAAAATTCTGTGAAAGCCCATGTATTTTTTCTTTACGTACTGTTGCATATCGCTTCTCCCTTTGTAAATGGCTTGGTTAGGGCTCTTGACTTGCAATCTGAGGGTGGCAGATTCTAATTCCCATTCTACCAAACATGCTCAACATTTCAGCTTTGAGGGAAGTTATAACGATACAATCAATCCCACTATTCGTTGGTAGAAGAGTAGCCCAAGAGTTGGTAGTGGGTGGTGATGCATTTCCTGTAGTTTTGACTGTTAAATTAGAGACTGCTAGTGGAGATAGACCTCGTGTAGGGTTTTGCAAAATTCTAAACAAACAAAATTCTTTCGTAAAGCCTAATTGAACAGCTTTTTATTTTTTTAACAATAATGAAATCAATGTTGGATCATTTCAAATTGTGTTTGAATCCAGTTGTTGTGATGTTTTGTTGTCTTTGTAAATATATTATTTATAGTCAAGCAACGGGTTACGTTTTAGCAATCATCATGAAAGATATTATATTCGTATGATTGAAAATTATCCCGTATATATAACCATAACGGTTATATAAAAGCTGTTCTGTACTTCGTGAGATTCCAAAAGTTTTATCGTGGAGTAGCTTTCGAGATTATATCAGAATTCTCGAGTCACTCGTACAAAGGCATCGGTAATTCTGCATATAATGACTCTTTTTATCATACAATTGCATTTGAAAGAACCGTTGAATGTGGATTACCAGCAAAAACGTACATTTTTCAACAGCAGTTGTTGACTTTATGAAGAGGAAAAACCAGTATACAGTGAAATTTTTAATTCCTCAATGTCTCACCTTAAGGATCAAAAGATGTGCAACCTATTTACAGAAACTTGATTACAACACAACTGGTGAATTAAAGAATTTGCACCAGATACTGACTGTTTGTCCTTATGAACCTGACGTGCATTACGTTATCAGAACAATTCTTATCAATGGTTTTAAACATGTGTCAGTTAAAATGTTACTGATTTGGAATAGGTTTTAAAAGATTGATGAATCTACCTAACTACATGTGTATCAAAATGCATTTGACGGAAAGTAATGTTTATTAATTATTATAATGCGCTCTCACAAAATAGTTTTTAGAAACGTAACCTAAAGGCCAAAATGTTGTAAACAACTGTCGACATTTTTCTATAATTCAACTGGATCTAAATGTTAAAAGTTAATGAAGTAGAAAGTCACTTAACCTGATGACGTATAAGGAGTTTTAAGTGAAGAGCTGTCACCATGCAGAGGAGTAAGTTGATTTTTACAGTAAGAAAAATAGAGTTCCAGACGAACGTGATAATACACTTAGCATTCAATGTTATAAATTTGATCCTCTGAAATGGATTTTCACTCAAAATGTACAGCCTCAAAGGTGTGACTATTCTCTAAAAGACACAGGAATAAAAGAAGAAATAAACAACAAACAACTTGGTAACACCGACTGGTAATTTATATATTCTATCATAATGTGGTTTAGCAGCCCACTTTACATAAGCTCCTGCTCATGATATTATACATAACATGAACAAAAAAGTGCTCTTTGTTTGTTTTTGAATTTTGAGCAAAGCTACAAGAGGACTATCTGTCCCTAATTTAGCAGTGTAAGACTAGAGTGAAGGCAACTAGTCATCATCGCTAAATGTCAAGTCTTGTGCTACCCTTGTACCAACGAATAATGGCATTGACCATTACATAATAACATAGCCTCGGCTGAAAGAACGAGCATGTTTGGTGTGATGGGGATTCGAACCCGCAAGCCTCAAATTACGAGTAGAGTGCTTTAACAATCTGGCCTTGCCAAACCTGAAAACAATGCTACACGTACACAACTGTTTAATATTAATTCTAATTAAACTATAGGGATTACTTAGACCTGGCCCGGCATGGCTAAGCGTGTTAAGGCGTGAGACTCGTAATCTGAGGGTCGCAGGTTCGTATCCCGGTCGCGCCAAACACGCTCGCTCTTTCAGTCGTGGGGGCGTTATAATGTGACGGTCAATCCCACTATTCGTTGGTAAAAGAGTAGCCCAAGAGTTGGCGGTGGGTGGTGATGACTAGCTGCCTTCCCTCTAGTCTTACACTGCTAAATTAAGGACGGCTAGCACATATAGCCCTGGAGTAGCTTTGTGCGAAATTCCAAAACAAACAAAAAATACTTCGACCTTTGAAAATTGGTCTCAGCTTACGCTTAAGCTCAGTTTAACTTGTGGATTGACACCAGTCGTGTTACATTATTTTATTGATTTTGTTTAAAAATGTAATTCATGTTACATCTATGACTTTATTGTAAATAAGTATTTATATGTAACTATATAAGAATTATATGGTGTATGATTCCATTGTTGTGATTTCACACTTCTATTATTGCTTTATGCTATTACAAACTTCTACATTTGTCCCTGGTTTCAATTTATTATTATTGCATAATATTTCCGACTGGTGTGTAGAACATTCCAAGCTTCTTTCAGTTTATAAATACTTGTACAAAATGTACTTCAAGCTAGTAAGACAAAGTTAGTTATATTTTCGTTAGTAGGAGATATAGACAAATAAATGTAGACTGCATGTTTGTGAGAAGAACGTATATCGGCGATTTTAAAGTGAGATTACCGTAGACTGTATTATTACAACATAGCAGGGAAGAATAATTTGTCTCTGTGTACTTTGACGAAAAGAAACGATTATTTAAAGCTTGGGGGTGAAAATTTGGGAATTAACTGTGTAACGAATATTTGTATATATGTTTCACTTGTTTCAATATATTATTTTAAAATAAATAGATTGTGTGCTGTTTCTTTATTGTTGAAATTTATTGTCAACAAGTCACTCAGTGACTACCTACTGTAGAGAATTCGATTCATACTTACGTAAAAACCTGGAAAATGATATAATTCGTTTTTCCATCTAGCGAAAGTAAACTAATACTTGATAGTGAATTTTTTTCGAGTAGAAGCAACGAAATTACATGATGTCGGGATTACATCGAGTAACAGCAACCTAATGCATCATAGCAGGTTTGCATCTAGTAGAAACTACCTCATGCTGAAAGCGGATCTTCATAGCGAGTGTTACCAAGTAAAAGTAACCTGATACGTAATAGCAAGTTTCCATCGAGTAAAAACAAACACATACGTAATACCAGAATTCCCTTGTATAGAAACAACCTAATACATGATAGCGACTCTCCATTGAGTAGAAGCAACCTATTACCTGATAAAAAGTTTACATCGAGTAGAAGAACCTACATTTTATGTTACTACTGAGAAGAAGCAACCTAAAACTTTATAATGGGGTTCATCCAGACGAAGCAAGAAGCTTTCTGCAAACAAAACAACATGATCGAGTTCCGAATTTGTAAGCTTTGATTAACTGGCTGGACCACTTTAATTTAGATTCGACATTATTATTACAGCTAATGTTATTATTGTTCATTTCACTGACACCTTTATCCAATTACCATAACAAAAAACAATAACAAAATTTTGAGTAAAAAATTTGGATTGAGGTAAAAACAAGTAAAGTGAGACATTATTCCCGAAAATATTTTTATGCTTATCTTTAAGCAAAATATTTTTGTTTTCTACGAGACAGGAAAAACAACGACCGCCCTTACGGTGTTGTCTTTTTTCGTCACTATCTCCGAGGATTTTTACTCTATTATTCAGTTGTCTCGTCTTCATTTGCTCATGTATTTTCATATTTTGGTGTAGCGGTATGATTAAACATTGTTAGTTTGGAATCTGGATTGGGGTTATTGTCCATATACTTTAAGCACCAGCAACGTTCAAAATGATCTGATCATACAATGTTATATTCTGTTGGAGGGAAGTTATCTTGCTTAATTTGATGTGTCAAAATGATTATTCTTAAAGGAACTACTGAGAAATGAAAGAAATTACCTCTGAACCCCCGTTTTTTGTTGTTTTTTTTGCTTCTGCTAGAGGACTCATTAGTCACACGAAATCTCAAAATGATTGACATGTTTTCTCATACTAAAATAAATGGCTGTTGGTGAGAGTTAGCCTATGAGCTTGGCTCCCATGATGTTATTTGTCGAAGATAATATAGTGTTTTTGGATCTTTAAAACATAGCAAAATATCGATGATTTGTCATTGTTTTTGGCGTTTAGTTTTACATTTAAAACTTTCTTTAAATGAACAAATATATGCATATTAATTCGTTTTTAATTACCTTCAAACTACATGTTTATAGATAATGAAATAAGTTTAACAGTACCCGAATTTTATTTTAAATATATTGCAACACATTTCAGCTTTTTATAAATATAAATCATGCTATTACACAGATATTATTGGATCTTTAAAACATAGCAAAATATCGATGATTTGCATTGTTTTTGGCGTTTAGTTTTACATTTAAAACTTTCTTTAAATGAACAAATATATGCATATTAATTCGTTTAAATGAATATTTTAAATATCCTAAAAGAAAGAGTCGGTTTTAATCTAATGGTAGAAATAAAATTACTTTTGAAAGATAGAAGAATTTTTTGTATTCAGTAAATTTCCTTAAAACGTTGTAAATAATATCACGAAGTGTTTGTCCCCCGAAATAAATCGTGTAATTTAAAATCACTCACGAGGTTCATTTTTTAAATTTAACGAAGGAAAAAGCACCTGCTTTTAAAACTTTAACGAATAAATAAAACACAAAAGTTCCGCGTGGAGTTTATATTCATTCATTCGAGGTGTACATGATGACAATCAACCAGTAGAATTTTGAAGACTTTTATTCTATCTGATCTTTCCAGTTATCCTCATCGTCAAAAACGGTTGCAGCTTGGCATTTCCAAACCGCCGCATTTCCTCATTGATAGTCGGCGGATAGTTGTGTTCATCAGTGACACCTTAGGCAATAGAAGTGCACTTTTACTTCGTGTAAACAGTTGATAAAACAAAATCCTTGAGTTTAATTAACGTAGTCTATACAAACAAATACACTACATAGGACTATGATAAAATGGTGGCAGAAAGGGTTATCAAGGTTATTGACTTTATTGAAAGACTGTAATTCATCTTACATTTAAATGTAATAAGACATTTCTCAGATTTCATTCTTTTTAATATATACATGTTTGTGTTTTCCAAGTTCAGTACGTTATCTAAATAATGATATGTAACACAGTACGATATACATATGTAATACTACCATAGCAACTATTTGTCACTTTAGCTATATTTTACATCCAAGCAAAACTAGAACTCGTATTTAACGCGCTCACTCGTAATCCGAGGGTCGCGGGTTCGCGCCCGAGTCGCGCTAAACATGCTCGCCCTCCCAGCCGTGGGGGTGTATAATGTGACGGTCAATCCCACTATTCGTTGGTAAAAGAGTAGCCCAAGAGTTGGCGGTGGGTGGTGATGACTAGCTGCCTTCCCTCTAGTCTTACACTGCTAAATTAGGGACGGCTAGCACAGATAGCCCTCGAGTAGCTTTGTGCGAAATTCCAAAAAAAACTAAAAACAAACAAACAAAATAAATTTAACAGAATTACCGATGCTGAGTGAAAACGTTGCAGACAAGTAATGCAATAGTACGGTATGTGAATGTATAGAAACAGCAAGAACACTGTAAGATTGGAAAAATTATCCATAATGAAATATACATATTAAGCTACAAAGTTGTACTAACATAACAGTCATATACTTAAGGTACCGGAAATTCAGTACAAAGCTTCGAAATATATAATTTCATCGGTACTAGTGGTTAGCGCTGTTCAAAGCTCGTGACGTAATGACACTCGACATTTTTATTCTTGTTATTCAGTTCTAAGTGCCAAAAAAATGGCCTCTCTTTAGTAACTCAAAACAAGAGGTGGCCATGCTTGAACCATTTGTAACATCTGATCCAAACCGTTTAGCCCACATGCTCAGATAATACCGTTCAGACGAGAAATTTATCTCACAATTTTTTGTATGCATAGCTTTATAAACAAACAAAATAAAAGAAACTGGGACAAACAGTTTTGTTTATGATTAAGCAGAAAGTAATACAATGTTCTATCTCTGCTCTATTTACCACAGGTATCGAAATCTAGTTTCTAGCGTTATTAATCCAAAGACATACCACTGTGCCATTTGGGGGAAAACAGTTCGTTTGTTTGTTTTAGTTATGCACAAAGCTACACAGCGGGCTATCAGTTCTCTGCCTACTATTTTCTAGCTTTGTAAGTACAAAGTTATGTCATTGGGCCACTTGGGAGTGTTGGGCAGACAGAGAAAGACATAACGGTACAAAAATTACAAATAACCTTACTTTGGAAATTAAAACTGCAAATACTTCAGTAGTGTATGAAATTATTAATTACTATTTAAAGTTAGCATTCGTTTAACTTTAATCTACTAAGATTTTAAAAAATAATTAAAAGAATTTTCGAAATTATAGTTTTGATATCACCTTTTGTTCGTAAATAATGTTCAGTCTGTACTTTTCAGCTTCACCGAAAAGGTGGCGTTATTTTTATCTTTACGATACTTCTTTTCGTTTTATTTTGAAAGATTAAATGTAATCAAAAACTTAACATTTTGATTATTTTTTTACAAAAGTTATAGGGTGTAGAAATAATTTATGCATTGCTCCTGCAAGCCCTGAAGTGTTAATATACATAAAATGTCATTATCTTTGTATTTCAAGAATTATCCGGTTATTGGTAAAAATAAGTATGTCGTCAATATTCAGGCATTTTCTGCGTATTAAAAGTTGCGAATCTTGTTTATTATAACATTTATAAGTATATATTTTTATATGCTTCTACATACGAAACAATGTCTATAAAACATGTTAAAACAATTTGTTATACTGATGCCGTTTGAGCGTTTGTAATACATGCATTAAGTTAGTCGGTTGCTTGGTTATTATTAAGTGCAAAATTACACAATGGCTATCTATACTGTGTTCACCAGGGGTATCGAAAAATATTTTTAGCGTTATAAACTTTGAGATTTGCCATTTAGCTACTGGGGTACACACGTATTAAGGTTATTAGGATCGTAAAGGAATTATAAAGTAGTATTCGAATTATTGATATTTTAGCCATTATATCTATATTATTTAAAGTTCTAAATAAGTCGCACTGACCCCCCTACCCTTCCCGTGGCACAATGGCATGTCTGCGTATTTTCAACGCTAGAAACCGGATTTCGATACCTGCGGTGAGTAAAGAACAAATAGTCTATTATGTAGCTTTGTCCTTAAACTAGAAAGAAACAAACACCACATCTGCAAAGGTTAGTTCACGACCTATAGTCTCTAAGTTAAAAACACTGACCCTGGTGTTGCAATGCGATAAGTTTAAATGGGTTTAAAAGAAACTATTTTTCGAGCTATAGAGAGCGATATTTGAAAAGAGAAGACATGAGAAAGCTAAGTATTGATAACATTGTCGATTTATAAATGTTATTAAATTTCATTATTTTCATCGTTAGAAATTAGAGAAAAAATTATAAAAAAATAACTAGATCGAGTAAGATGGGGGTCTAAAATAGTAGCTACAAACTTTTAACTTAGATTTTAGTAGTGTCGTGTACTATAACGTTAGTTTAGGCTTAGTTATAATTCAACTTGCAGTGAGATTGTAAGACACATTAAATATATTGTTTAATTTAACAAATACAGCCTAAAAACTAGTTAATTGTCAAACTCAGGCTTAACAGCGTTAACAATAAACCACTGGTATTTAATCATAGTACCGAGTGTTTATTTTAATTTTACAAACAATATAATTGCTAAGACTAGTTCCAGGGTTAAGCATTCCCAATGTGTTAGTTGCGAGAGGTGTAATGAATGAGTTTTATTTGGGAACTGCGCACGTTTAAGGAAGCTAGTAGTGAAGATGTTCAACTTACATGTAGAGTTTGGATAGTCTTTAATTATTCCTACAAACTGCAAACTAAAGTTGAGGAAATACATAAAGAGAAGTATAAACTGTGGGAAGTGACAGCAGGTCTTCAAGAAGAACTTTATATGCAGTAGAAGCATCAGCTAAGATTAACAATGACATTCATTAAGTTAGAAGGGGTAGTATTAGGATTAAAAGTAGT
The DNA here is from genome assembly GCA_011833715.1 of Carcinoscorpius rotundicauda. Taxonomy (NCBI): domain Eukaryota; kingdom Metazoa; phylum Arthropoda; class Merostomata; order Xiphosura; family Limulidae; genus Carcinoscorpius; species Carcinoscorpius rotundicauda. The sequence continues at coordinate 36,280,068 of CM022395.1, read as the reverse complement.
GAATGTAATTGTATAGACCCTATTTTGTTGAGCAACAGAATTCAGCCATTGGCTTATGTAGATAACAAACTACTGGAAAGCAAACGGAATAGAGATGGATATGGATTAGGAACTTAAAGAGATATTAGTTACGGGTGGATAGAAAAATCTGTGGTGTAAATAAGGAAAAACGAGTTAGATTATGCTACTTTGTAGGACAGGTGGAAGATAGAACTGACAGAATAAGAGATATAATGAAGGGGAATGACAATGATGCAATTTTTGTTGTGCACATAGGAGCTAATATAAGGAAGAGCAAGAGAGAAGAGCTAATTAAGAAGTACAAAAGACTAATAAAAGCATTTAAAGATAAAGGCCATAAATTAATTTTGTCGGGGATACACACTACCAAGAAATAATTGTGGAGATGAAATTTTGAGTTGGTCACTAGAGCTGAATGCTAAGCTGAAATTAATATGTAAGGATGAAGAGGTTAACTGGTTGGACTTATGAGATCATTTCAGTGGAATAGAAGGTTTAGGAAATTGTCTGAAGGTTTAAATTGGGATTAAATAGTGAAGAGGACAAAAATAAACTAAATGAAAAGCTGAGATCTACAGGAAAGTTCAGCATAGAAAATCACTCATTACTGATTTAATGCTAGAAGTATAAGAAGTAAAATAGATTAGTTTTTGGCATTGGTAGGAATAGAATATTTTGGTATAATGGAAATAACTAAAACATGGTTAAGTGTAGATGATTTCGACGACAACATTTCTTTGAAATACATGGTTATATGTTATTTAATAGTGAAGGAACAATTAAGAGAAGGGAAGGAGTAGCCATGTATGTAAAGTGTGAGTTACTCTGGAATATTCAGGATAATAGCAGGGATATTGAATTCAGCTGGGTTTCTATTGTGGCTATCAAGGGAAAGCTCTTAGTAGGTATTTGTTACAGATCACCAGATAAAACTGATGAAATTAACGAGAAAATATCATAATAAGATTAAGATTTCTGCTGTTAGTGAGTTAATAATTATGAGTGGTTTAATTTTGAGGCATATTGATTGAGAAGTGCTGGAGTCAAATCCTGAGGGAGAAATGTTTCTTGAAACTCTTCAAGACTAATTTATTTACCAGTTGGTCAATAAACTTTCTAGAGATATTTTAAATTTATTGTTAACTTCTAATATTGAAACGGTTAAGAAGGTGGAAAGTGGAGATCACCATTATTGTTGTATTTGAAAATCACGGATAATGATATTTTGATTCCAAATTTAAAAAAAAAAGTTTTTGAAAGGATGCAATAAGAATTATCTGTTGTGAATTGCGCAGCTGAGTTATGTGAAAACAATGAGCAAATGTGGACATATTTTTTGAAAAAATATTTTCAGAATTCAAAACATAGTATTATTTACAAAAAGAAAAGAGTAGCTACAAGTCGAAATTCAGATTGGCTCACAAGGAATATGAGAGAAAATCATTACAAACTTAAGAAATTTAACTTGAATGATACTATAGACGATTTAGAAGTTTATATAAGATTAAAAAAGTTAGTTAAACAAAAAAATTAGGTCATCCAAAAGATGCGTGAAAAAATTGGCTGAAAAATAAAACTTGACAGTAAGAAATTTTTTTAAAGTACATTCAAAATAAACCAAATGTTAGAATGGGGATAGGGCCCTTGGTGAATGACAAAAGAAGGCTTGTATCTGATGCCTATGGAATGGTTAAGTTATTAAATTATGCCTTTTCTTCAGTTTTGCTGATGAAGCTTTAATCAGTATTGCTCATCTTGAACAACTGATAGATAAAAATACATTTGGAAAAGACAATTATATGAATTTTAAACTTGTTAAAACAAAGTTGGGAAGTTTAAAAAATGATAAAAGTTTTGAACCAGTTATATTCTTCAAGGGTTTTAAAAGAGGTCAAGGACGGGATATGTGAATTTTTTGTAAGTACTAAAATATTTCCGACAGATTGGAAATAAGCTAACCCCACTCTTATCTTCAAAATAAGTAAAAATTGTTCCAGTAATTATAGGCCTGTTAGTTTTACATCAGTCGTGAGGAAGGTTTGGGAAAATCTGATAATAGATACTTTGGAAAGTCATTTAACAAAGTTCAGAACTTTATCGGATAGCCAGTATGGTATCACTAGGGAAAAATCTTTTCTTACAAATATTTTGATGTGCCTTGAAAATGTTACTGCATACGTAGATGAGGGTAAGGGTGTAAATTTGGTTTATCTACATTTTCAAAAGCATTTGTCAACGTCTCACATAAAGGCTTGTGAAGAAACTTCTTTGCGAGGGATAAGTTAATTGTATAGAATAATGGCCAAAAGGAAGAAAGCAGAGTGTTCTTATAAACGGAATTCAGTTAAATTGGATTAATGTTGCCAGTAATCTACATCGGGGATCACTCTTAGGAACATTGGTCTTTTTGATTTACATTAATTACACAGATAAAGGACTGATTACTTACATTTGTTGATGATATCAAGGCCTTCTTAAGTATTCCTGACTGTGAAAGGATTTAGATCATTTGGTGATTTGAGCAAAGAAATGAGAGATGGGTTTTTAATTATGATAAATACAAAATTGTGGATTATCATAATTTGAATTATATAATTCAGATGGGAATAATCTTAAGAGTGTTATAAAAGAAATTGTTGATCAGTCTCTTATTCCATCCAAGCATTGTGCTGTTGCTAGTGGTGGGGCAAATAGGATTGTATATTATATCAACAGAAATACTAAATACAGCTTTAAATAGTTTATAATTTTGTTGTACCTGTTACTTGTTAGACCGCATTTGAAATATATAATGTTCAGTCCTGGACATTTTACCTTAAGAAAAACATTGAATTGTTGGAAAGGGTTGCTATATGAGAAGACATTAAGATCCTTAAAATTGTTTCCCCTTGAGAAAAAAAGAGTTTAAGGACATCTAATTGAAGTATTTAAGATGTTAAAAGGAAGTGATGTTCATGCATCAACTTTTTTATTCTTAATAGCGCAAATTATAGAACTAAAGGACACATACATTGCTGGCCAAAATGTTAAGGCCAAAAAACATAAAGAAAAAATATGGATTTTGCGTTGTTAGATTCAACCACTTATTTGAATGTGAGTAGAGCTTCAAAAGATAAAAATAAGAAAAGGAAAAATAAAAATAAGCTTTTTAGCATTTAATATGGAAAAACATGAACACTATGAAATTAGCCCAAATACTAGCTGGTCAAAACTTTAAGACCATACCAAAAAGAAGTCATAAACAGGGTAGGAAATGCCCAACAAGAGGTCTCAGTAGTGAGTTGCACGTGCGTCATTGCGAATAACTTCAAACATTCGCTTTGGCATGGTCGATATAAGCTTTTGCAAAAAGCTGGATGGAATGTTATTCCAAGTGGTGAAAATGGCTTCACGAAGATAATTCACTGTTTGGAATTGGCGTTCATTTCTATAGACTTCCACTGCAATCCACCCACAAACATTTTCAATGGGATTCAGTTCGGGCGAACACGCTGGATGGTCCAAAAATCACGTTATTCGCGATGAACAAGTCCTTCGTCCTGCGGTCATTGTGGATTGCATCGTTGTTCTGCTAAAAAATCCAGTTCTTTCCACACAAGCGAGGGCCTTCAGTCAATAAGGATGCTCTCTCAAACATGCCAATGTAACCAGCTGCTGTTTGACGACCATATATAACTTGAAGCTTCATTGTTCTACAGAAGAAGAAAGCACTCCAGATCATGGTGGAACTTCCTCCACTTTGTCGTATAGAAAATGTCTCCGGTAGGATATATTTATCATGCCAGTAACGTGAAAGCTATTTGGACATCCAGGTTAATTTCTTTCTCATCAGAGAATAAAACCTTCTTCCACTTTTCCACGTCCCATGTTTGGTGCTTCGCAGTAAAGCTTAACTAAGCTGTTTCGTGGTGTAGAAGGAGGTGTGGCCTTTGAAAGCGTTCACGGTTTTTAAAGCCTTTTCCATGTAGATGCCCTCTTATTGTTCTTGAGCTCATTTCTGCGTCCATAAAGGCCTTAATCTGGTTCGACGACCGGCTGGTGTCTTGCCGGACAACCCGTCGACTCCTCCTGCTCAACACCGACGAAATTTCTTGATCCGACCACTTGAAATTTTCGTTCCGTATCCTTCAGAGTCTTAAAAATTTTGCAACAGCATTTTTTACTACGCCGAATCTCACCAGTGATGGTATGTTGAGAGAGACCTTGCTTTTGTTGCTCGACAATTCTGTTACGTTAAGATTCTGTAACCTGTTTAGCCTTTGCCATGTTTTCATCTAACGTAACACAGGAAATATCAGTGGGAGAAGCTGGCAAAGCTAATGCTTGAACACAAATGACTAAATTTCTTTACGTGTTTAGCGATTAACGCTTCGTTTCAGAATGGTCTTAAACTTTTGACCAGCTACTATTAAGGCTAATTTCATAGTGTTTACATTTTCCCTATTAAATGCTAAAACACGTTATTTATTTTTATTCTCCATTCTCTTATTTTCATCTTTTGAAGCTCTACTCAAATAAGTGGTTGAGTCTAACAACGCAAAATGTATATTTTTTCTTTATATTCATTGGCGTTAAGATTTTGGACAGCAGTGTATGTATATATTTAGGCAAGGTAGAAGCCATATTCAGCTAAGACAATTTTATTTTTCAAATATTATGGTATTTCAGTGAGCTTAAAATAAAGTTTGATAAATATATGAATGACGAGGGCTGACATTAATTTTTTTTAATTTAATAATTTTAATTTGGTTTAGAGGATGAGACAGTCGTGATGGACTAACATGTTCTTCGATGTCACTAAACATTATGTTTTAATGGTGGTCACCATCCGGAAGGGAGGTCACAAATTACATAATTTTGAGTATTATTATGTTCTTGCCTGTTTCAACACTTGATGTAAATAGCTGATTAAGCTTCAGATGAGATCACTCATTTTTTACAGAGTAAAATACATAGCGTATTCCAGCAGTAAACAGTGGGATTTATTGGAAATATTGTTGGTATTTTTGCTTGATGTTATTTTGTTTTCTAGTAAATTATTAAGGTCACTGTAACTAATAAAGTAAGGATACTCAAACAAACATGATTGAGTTTATTAACAGTTCAGAATTGGGTGTAAACTGATGAATTCTTTTGGTAATTTAATTTTAGAATTGTGAAACTTTCCGACGTGATGACCTCGTATTCCACGATTCTAATGAAAAACAAGGCACACAATTTTAGCCTTTTAAAGAAAGTGAAATATATAGTATTTAACTGTGTCTATAAAACAAGGTAGTTCATGATTCCAGCGAGAAAGTAAAAAATAATCCATGTCGGACTACTGACGCAAACCGGATGTAATGAAAAAGTTAAACAGCTTATCGTCGAAGTAATTTCAAAAACACAGGGAGCCCATAGTGGATAAAATAGCATCCTTTCTTGGAACTGAAAACATGTCACTCTAAATATCTGTAAATCTACAAAAGCAGCATGACTTTGACAAGTTTGTCTTGAATCACTTTGCTGAAGGAAGGGAAAGAAGACCAATTACAGAATACTGTGCAAACTTTATCTGTAATTGGTAAATGGAGGCACGTCATCTCATTGGACAAGGCAATTGTTTACCTTATGGCCTAGAAGTCCGACCAGTTAATTATTATCACACTAGCAATACAATGAGTAGTGTCAAGTCGTTGGAGTCAACTAAATTATGCCTTACTTTGAGGATTACCATATAAATCGAATAATTGTATTCACTAGATTAGTTGTTTGTTTTTATGGTTTAAATATTCACGTAAAACTACACAATTGTTATCATGGCTAAACGTCTCTAATCTTAAGCTAATAAACTAGAGGAGAGTCACATAATCGTCAGCACTCATTCTTAACAGTTGGGTCGCTCTGATCGATTATTTGGACTTAACTACTCGTCTTAAAACGCGCCTATTTTGTAATGCATAATATTTTGGGAAAACGGGACGCGAACCATGAAAGTTCCAACTTACAGCCCAACACGCTAATCAGTAGGAAACATCTAGTCTTACTCATTAGATGTAACTTTATATGTGTTTTTCAAACGTTTATTCTACAATTATACATATATTTTATTTTCGCGAACAAGAATGACTGATAGAGAAGTCCATTAAATTAAATGCACTTTTATTAAGAAACACTAACCAGGTAAATGATAATTTCAGGAAAATTAAATGCATGTAACCTGACCAGTCATCAGTAACAACAACAACAAAAAAAGCCCACGTGCGATGATTAAAATCACGTGGAACTATTATATATTTTTCACACATTACGACAATGTGAGAGGGGTAATGAAAATAAACGGTTCTTCTGCTTTTAAATTACAAAATAGACACTGAGAGTACCTGTCCCTTCTCCATAGGTTCAAGTGATTGGTGTCATTTATTTCTCTGCTGTTTTTTTTCTCTTTATTAATACTGTTTAGCTTTTGATATGTATTTGATATATATGTATATAACGCATATATATGTTTGTATGTCTGTTGAATATATTTTCGTTATGCTTGTTGCATGTATTCCAAAGCGTAGTTAGGAAGAAAAAGCTTCTGACAAGTAGGAATTTCATTCCTGATGAAGACCTTGTTCAAGAAGTTAAGGGTCGTGAGTTCGAATCCACATCGCACCAAATATGCTTGCCCTTTCAGCCGTTGGAGCGATATAATGTGACGGCCAATCCCACTATTCGTTGGTAAAAGAGTGGCCCAAGAGTTTGGCGGTGGGTTTTGAAGACTAGCTGCCTTCCTTCTAATCTTACACTGTTAAAATTAGGGATGATTAGCGCAAATAGACTTTGTGTAACTTTGCTCAAAATTCAGAAAACAAACAAACAAGAAGTTGAGCGGATTTTATATGTCGGAACTCTTTGTCTTCCAAATGAAAGTTTTTGTGATTTTATACATTTACATACACTTCAATCATTGCTGCTTATCTTAGAATTACTGGTATAAGTTAAGCGTCCTAAATCATTTCTTTCTTTAAAAAATGGTGCAAGAAGACTATTATTTATCTAACTAAATAAACACTTCTACTTCTTATCCAAATATTTGCGTTTGGCATGAGTGTTTCACTATCATACAGACAGGTGCTTTAAACATGCGTGTTATGAGACCTTAAATCTCAAAGTATTTAGAATATATAAATTAATATTTAAATATAAATAAATAAATAACGCATCATTTCAGCTTCCGCTTCTTCAAAAATCAATCATACGATTTTGCGGGCGAATATGTCGCTCACATAAACCTTATTTTATTATAAGATGTGAGTAAATAATTCAGTTTATAAAAGCAATGAGCAACCATCACAATTTAGGTAGAAAATTAGTTAATCAATTGGATTCTTGACTTGATAATTAGGAATTTCTGCAATTTTTAAATGACTATGGAACTATAAATGTTTGTGTGTGTTTTCTTATAGCAAAGGTGCATCGGGTAGTCTGCTGTGTCCACCAAGGAGAATCGAACACCTGATATTAGTCTTTCAAGTTCAGAGGGGAACGTATAAATGTGAAAACTTAGTGATACTACTCTTTGTATTTGCTATCTAGAATGTTAACCGAGGGAAGAGTTACAATCCTACAGTAGAAAATATTAATTACTTTTTTCCAATGACAGAATGACCATAAATATGTGTATATTTAATATGCAAAAAACACACCTTTACCCATATATCATATATTGTGAGGTTTTGAAGGTGTTTTTTTGTAGCACACCAACAGATTTAAACTGTGTAGCTCATGGCTGTGATAACAGGACGCGAACCATGAATCTTAACATGGACGAGTTACTAGTGTGCAAGCGAAGAAAGCAAATATTGATGCTTGATCAATATTCAATCCCAATATTCTTTGGTAAAAGAGTAGCCCAAAAGTTGGCGGTGGGTGGTGTTGACTAGCTGCCTTTCCACTAGTCTCTAACTGTTGAATTAGAAAAGGCTAGTGCAAATATCCCTCGTATATCGAAACATCAAATCTTCCTATTAATTGTTGTAAAGATATCCATCTATTTTACTTATAAGAAAAAAAATAACTTGCCTGTAAATTCTGCCGCTTCAGTGCGCAGCAAGGAAGATGGATAACATAACTATATACACAGAGACATACCTCTCGGGTACTCCTTACTGTCTGTTCCATTCTTTAATATAATAAATCTTCTAGCAGGTGCCAAAACAAACACAGACAATGTGAAACATTGGTGAGGCGAATTGTCTGATTTACTAGCGTTATTGGTTATTGTTTCTTTTTCTAGGAAAGTTGTGAAGCAACAATTTATGTGAATAGCTAAGTCATTCTCATATTAATATAAATATACCATTTATGATATAAATATTGCGTGCTGCTACATATAAAATTCCGTAAATCCTGTTTCGAAAACTAATCAGGTAGCATTTTGTTTGTTGGTGAAACAGTTATATTAGAAAATATGACAGACCCCTAAAACAGAATTACAGAAATTCTAATCGTCGGTATCAATATAAAACAAGTGTAACATTCTATATTGTGTTCGTACTCGAACGGTTATTTACATTTTGTAGCTTGATGTGCGCTATACGTTGATTAGCTGAAAGAATAGACTGACGTCTCAAGTTAACAAGGTAACATTAGCAGAACTTCTACTCAAAACAAATTCATCAAGTGTTTTGAACATGTTCAAAGGCAATCCGATCAATTTACTTTGTAAATCTGTTGCTAATTCCGATTATTTCAACGGAATATTCATTTTCCGGCATGGCCAGGTAGTTACGGCACTCAACTCGTAATCTGAGAGTCGCGGGTTCGAATCCCCGTCATAACCAGCATGCTCGCCCTTACAGCCGTGGGGGCGTTAAAATGTGACGGTCATCCCAACTATTCATTGGTAAAAAAGAGAAGCTCAAGAATTGGCGGTGGGTGGTGATGACTAGCTGCCTTCCCTCTACTCTTACACTGCTAAATTAGGGACGGCTTGTGCAGATAGCCCTCGTGTAGCTTTGCGCGAAATTAAAAAACAAACAAACAGCAGGGATTTCCGTTTACGAACGCACTTCCCTCTAGATCTGCCTGTCGTAAAAACAAGAAACTTTATGTGTGTGGTATAGTGACTTGTTTTTCATTATTCCAAACACGGCTTCAGACCACAGATTCTCAGGTAACACTTTTTAAAGCAGTTTCCTTTTTTGTTTAAAAAAGAAAAAGAGAGAGATAAATGTTCACTTTCCAATCTATTGAGATATTATCATGTTATAACCTGAGAAAATCAAATGTGAATTAAAATCAAAAGTTACCTCTGAATTATTGCATAATTTTTCTCAGTATAAAGATTAAATGTGTGTTTGTTTGCACCCTAACTGCTTTTAGCCTATTGGGCCAATCTCAACCAAACAGTACATAAAAACACTATGAATTACGTATATGTTCTAAGTGAGATAAAATTGAACTTAATACTATTTCTATTTAGTAATACCTGTTAGCTAATTATTCCCAGCCAATTGAATCAGTCTTAAACAATCTTGGCACGTTGACATTTTATACAATGTTGAATATTCTAAAGAAATTCAAGATTAGAGTAAGAAAGCTGCAGGATTATTCCTCAAACAACCATGAAAGTGTTCAAGGTTGGGATTACCTAAATACCTTTATTTATTGGAAGATGGAGAGCAAACTGCAAACGCAGTTTATGAAAAAGATTTGACATAATTTTAAAATTCAGTTAAAGTTTATGTTCAAGTTATTACTTTGAAATATATGTTTGCTGTTAAACTTACATTGTTTTAATTAACTTATCGGTATTTCATCTTCTTAGTTATATATATCACTAAAACTGAACGCATTAATTTAACCGCTCTATATCAAAAACGTTCTATAATTTTATATTTAACAATGAAATAATGTTTACGACATTAAGTTTCAATTTAAAACGAACTTTAGGTGTAATAAGTTGCGATTTTATAAGGGTTTGATTTTGTTGGGTTTTTTTTTAATTCGCGCAAAGCTACTAATTTAACAGTATAAGACTAGAGGGAAGGAAGCTAGTCTTGGGATACTCTTTAACTAACGAATATTGATATTAGCCATAACATTATAACGACACCATGGCTGAAAGGACTAGCATGTTTGATGTGGCAGGGATTCGAACGTGCAACCCTCAGATTACGAGCTGAGCGCCTTAACAACCCGATCATAACGGGCTCCAGATTTCAACGTCTTATATCCATAGATTTGCTGATATCCGCCAGGGAACATAAAAAAAAAGAAACAAAAATCTCAGATTTATTTTTTCTTATGCGTAAATTTCCGTACCTTCTTTAAATATTTAATACGAATAAAACTATGTACAACACTTCGAACTGAAATGTCCAGCCATAGTAAAAAAAAAACTTTTTATTCTGTAATATTGTAATTTATATTCTCAAACTATTAATACATGAAATTACAGTTTCAACAATAAAACTATTTGTTAATGTTCTGGATTATTTATACTGTGTAACTGTTTTTGATGAAACCTTTAATAATTACAAAAATACAATAGTAACATTTTAGCAGCTATAACATATATCTGCATTTAATAAATGGCAATATAATTACCACATAAATTCACTATTTCAGAGAGCCGGATACCTAAAAGCAACGTACACAAAATAAGTTTTAGAAATCAGCACACATTTATAAAATATTTAATTCAATAACTACAGAGTTTGGAGTAGGTTACAGTTTCCTTGTTGGATAGAACTACCTCGTAATGCATTCATTTATTGTTTTCTGATACGTTCCGCGGAATTACACCATCGAACAAAATATCTGAAAGTCGATAAGTAACTTTTCACCGAACTACGCCTAGTGCTCTGCAAAGAAATTACGCGATAAACACAATAAACATTTTTACTAAATCCACAAAAGAAATACATTCTGGTTTCTCACAGCGTCCAGTAAATTTCTCATTATTAAACTTTAAAGTTTACGGTTCATTTGCTACAGTAGTTCGCATAGTTACTAACTAGCAATAATTGTCAACAAAAGTACGCCTTCTCTTTTTTAACTTTACTTATTTTATATTCATATCACTCAAGCGTGGTGTTGAAGTTTGCTGTTCCGCTTTCGTATCGTCCCTAGGGATGAGTTTCTCCAGTTCACATAGATATATCATCCTGTGGGCGCCTTAAAGCAAACGTAGGCACTTATTTAATAATATTCAATAGTGTTTATCGCCCTATACAATTCATTTAACTTGAATCAACACACACAACAGTAGTTCATAGACCATTTAACTGTAAAGAAAATAAATCTTTAAAGATGGTTTCATGTACGGGTTGAAGGAACTGTGAAGCAATCCATGTTGGATTATTTAATCAAAATGGTTTTGTATTTTTTTAAGCAGACTATGTTTTCTTAAGCTAAATATAAATCAACTATGAACATCGTGTAAAAATATTGCGTCCATACAGCAAGTGGTGTTGAATATTGTAATGTTGATTTAGGACTTTGTGAAAACTTTAAGATAAGTTTGTTTAAGTGTTATTTTATGCAGTATTTATTTATTTGGGACGGACATCTACACGAGGGATGTCCGTTCCAAATTTAGCAGTGTAAGACTAGAGGGAAGGCAGCTAGTCATCACCTCTCACCGCCAACTCTTGAGCTACTCTATTACCAATGAATAGAGGGATTAACCGTCACATGATAACGCCTACACGGCTGAAAGGGTGAGCATGTTTCCCTCTAGTTTTACACTGCTAAATTAGGGACACATAACGCAGATAGCCGTCGTGTAGCTTTGCGCGAAATTCAAAACAACCAAAGAATTAATATCGTTACTCCCAACTTCATCATCCCAGTATTAAACAGCCCTGTGATACAAAGTTTTTCTGAAAATCTATATCAGCCAATCGCATCTTTACAGTCTTTAATACAAAAACTCTATCTTCATATCCTCGATCTTTCATTCAGGTTGTCAGAGACATTTTAAAACAACAAGAAACATTCTCTACAACACCAATCTTATTCAGAACCGTACAACAATTTGGACAGGATTTTACTATGAAAGTATCCCAATTTTACATTTGAAAATATTGAAAGGTTCCAAAAATTCGAGCCTTAAGAATCTTACTTCTGACACTTTTCTATTGAGATAAACACCCGTTTATAACTAATTTAGATTTCAAAATCCAATCAACTTTCTATTCATTTTCTTAGCTTTTCCATCAATATCATAAACTTTTATTAACAAACTTACTTTTTGTTAGGCATCTTATCAAAAGTTTACTGAAACTATAAATAAATAAAAATTAAATTTGATTGTTCTCGTTAATTTATATTTATAACGCATATTTAAATAACCCAAACTAACTGGTTGCATCATGTGATCAGAAAACAGTAAAATCAACTGACTCTGGAATAAAATGCCATAGTAGGTAAGTAAAGAACTGGGATGAATATATCCACCACCAAAACAAGTTATATATACGTATATTGTTTAATTTCATAAATCGTTGCAGTAATTAATCAATACATCTTTGGTTCCCTTAATATCCCAGAGACAAAATAATCTCAAACACTACAGAATTGTCTAATTTCATAACACCAGTTCTCATATTAATCAATACTCGTTGTTTTTTAATGCTACACAGATAAAACAATTCGAAACATGAATAGATTATGTAATTTCATAACACCAGTTATCATATTAAACAATACATCTCAAAATGTGTAATGGTCTAGAGATAAAACAATATAAAACCTTAGATCCCTTCTCGGAGCTTTAATTCCTCACATAAAGTTTAACTTTAGCAAAAGATCGCTGAAGGTTCCTAGCATTTTGAATTCTTTTCTTTAACAAGTACTAATATTTATTATTTATCATTCAGTTAACAAACAATTAATACTACAAAAGATATAAAAATATCACCTATGTCAAGTAATCATACTTATTTATTTATATATGTGTACTTCCTGGTTATGATGTTAACGTTTTTGGTCTTAGTGGTGTTGACTGTGAAACAATGAGAGGAGCATTGGTTTCACCAATAGAAATTAAGCTTCTAAGTGGATTTTTAACAATTTAAATTGACAGATGACTAACAAATTAATATTGAAATGCGTTATTGCCGATTTATGGTGGGGAATATGAATAACAGTTACAATCAAACAATAGAAGCAAATGAGGAATTCTGGGAAAGTTTCCTTCTTCGTTCTATTCTGCTCGTTGTAACAGGTTTGTTTTTAGGTCCTACTTTAAATACACTTAGTAATTAACTTGCATAGTTGAAAATGTCAAAATAAGAGAACAATTCCAAGTTTCAATAATAGAAGACAGCAGATTCAAAGAAGTTGAAAAAACACATTATTATTTATCAATTACTTGATCAATGATATACTCGTAGTGAAGCAGAATGTTCGCTGTACTTTATAATGTGTCTACATTGTCCTACCACATCCATAACGTTTTCTTTTATGTGAATATGGGTAACACTTTGCAGACAATGTATAAGAAATGCATATTAAAACTACCTTCTTGCTTTCTTGTTTTTTTTCTAATCGTAAACTCACTAAAAATAGCATATCTTTTTTCTCGCGCAATATGTTTTTGCTTTTCACTTTCCTAAAGAGCACAGAAATTTGCAACTGGCTAGGTATCAACAGTCAAAAGTATAATTTCATAAGTTAACACCATTTTCAATGGTACAAGGGGTCTAAGAATCATCATACAATTAGGTAAATTAATATTATAGTATACAATAAGTTATTGATGAACTCAAAAACAAGGTATCTTAATTTCATGTTATGCTATTCTTATGAGCATTCGAATATAGAAAGAAATCGATCACAGAAACTTGATAAACCAATATATTTCAAGAAAACGGAAACAAAAAACTTTGATGAACTTTGGTTATCTTTAATTTCACTTCCATCAGAAATGGAGGAAACTTACAGAACACTGTATACAACTTCTGTTAATGGTTTTGCTCGTTGTGTCCTCAAATTACTTGCAGCAAAAACTCCTGTTTAGAAAATTACATAGAATTTTGTGTGATCTTCTGAAATAAAAGCAACAAAACAAAACGTTATCTTATAGAAATTTCTAGTGTTAGTAACTGTCTTTTGACTGAATATATACATACATGATTATAAGAAATTCCCTTGAATAAAAAACTATATTGTATTAATTCAGTTTATGAAGAAGGAAATTAAACATAGTTCACTGACTTTAGTTTGTTTATACGAACTGTCTGAATTTAAAAAAACAGATATTAAAATGTACGAAAGTTTTCATTAACCTAAAAGATGGTCCGGCATGGCCAAGTGTTTAGGGTGTTCGACTTGTAATCCGAGAGTTGCGGGTTCGAATCCCCATCACACCATACATGCTCGCCTTTTCAGCCGTGAGGGCGTTAAAAAGTTAGGTCAATCCCATTATTCATTGGTAAACGAGTCGATCAAGAGTTGGAGGTGGGTGGTGATGACTAGCTGCCTTCTCTCTAGTCTTACACTGCTAAATTAGATACTGCTAGTGTAGAGAGCCCTCGTGTAGCTTTGCGCGAAATTCAAAACAAAACCAAACAAACCAAGCCTAAAAGTAATATTTACATGTGAAAGGTAGTAATGTGCTGGTTTAGAACGTAAGTTTGTTTATTTTAGAGCAAATCCATGTTGGCCTATGTGCTGTGTCCACCTGAAGGAATCGAAACCCGGATTTTTTTCATGGTAAATTCTCAGACTTATTGCTGTCCATCTTGAAGACTAGAACAGTGGTTCCTAAAGTGGGATCGCGGCCCTCTTAGAGCACATGAAGCTCTTTATGGGGGCTGCCAAAAATGGATCGAAAACAAAGATACAGAAATAATTTTAATTCTAAATAAACAGTAAGTTGATGAAACGTATGTTGATCCAATTAAGCCATACAGTGTGTCAATAGGAGATTTTATTATTTTTATTAAGACTAATTTTTAATCACCATGCTAAAGCACTGGTAAAATATTTTAAAATCACATTTTAACATATTTTTGTAAGTTGAGATGTTTCAAAAGTTTTTGTTCACATCAATGGAACCTTGGACAGAAAGGGTTTAGGAACCACTGGACTGAAGATAGGAAAAATATTTTTTTGTATTTTCTCTCCATATGAAGGTATTTTTTCATGAAAATTACAATCAACTACAGGTTTGTACCTGCCTCAAATCTTCAAAGCTCATTCTTTGTCCTTCATTCATCAAATGTCCTGATGGTTACTTAAATATATTATAGCAGCAGCACTTATATTAAACTTGTTTTATTTTTTAATCTTCAAACCTTATGGACTGGGAGAAAAATGCAGGTATGACGTAATGAGTTAGTTCATCAAAATAATCCTAGTATAGTCATCTTAACATTCTATATTTCAGCAAAAAGCCGAAAAATGCGTTTTAAGATTTATAGAATCAGTCTACTTGATATCCGGTGCGTGTTAGTTCTGAGTAAATTGTATCTTAGTATCAAATCAGGATCATAAGATAGAGTACATATGCGATTTTACAAAACTCTGGTTCCCCGTTGATAGAGCGGTAAGTCTACGAATTTACAACGCTAAAATCAAAGGTTTGATTCCCCTCGGTGGACTCAGAAAATAGCTTGATGTGGATTTGCTATGATGAAACACACACGCACAACTTTAATATCATTCATGCGAGTACATCGTTTTATACAAACGAAAACTTAAATGTAGGATGACGTCACAGAGACATAACTCACGATTCATGTGTCGAGCTGTCCTTACCATAAAGACGAAAAGCTCTCCGCTTGTCACGTTGCGATACCTGTCAATATCGAGATTGTACGAAACGACGGTGAATTCTGCCGCCACAATAATTTTTTTTTTTAATTATTTCAATCTATATGTATAAAATGGTTAATGTACTACTTTGGGGCATATATTTAGATTTAAGGATAGGTTGAGAGAGGTCACGAAGAGTAATGTTTCGATCCCGTACTGCTGTACTGTATAATACGTGAAAACAGCTTTTTAATTCTGTAGTTTTATAGATATATATTATTGCATTAAAAAAATCAAATACTAACTTGTACACAGTAATTCATAACAGTGAAAAAAATCACTCTTTCTTTGTTGATCCACGTAGGAACTTCTCTACAATTCAACGTAATCACTTTAAATGTAGTGTGTCGAAACTGAACTTCAGGATATAAATTAAAAGTTAAAATTCACGTTATATTAGACAGTAACAAAAAGTTCACTGTTCCAATGTCCAACGCACGAAAATTTGTCGATATATTCAAAAACGGTTTTCAACAGTTCTCAAGAAGCACAAGGCTTACATAAGTTACACAAGTTAAAATTAAATTTTAAACTTACTAACCTTGTAGAGTCTTAAACAAAATATTAATAATTACTTGTAACAAAAACTTACGACTAATATCAAGATTCAAAAACTCTTTCGTGTTTGATACAGAAAATCTCTATCTGAAATGGACACTCGATCTAAACTAAACTTCTTTAGGAACACTTGTCTCCTCTCTCAATAACGGAAAATTGAGACTTTTTGTATAGAACCCCAATAAACCGTTACAAAGAACGCGCGTGCGGAAAACCGTTAGTTATAGGTCATTGATTAGGTGATACACGTGCAGTTCTCAACAAGTAACTTTTACGAAAATTTGACATCGTAACAACGTTGAATTCGAATATGGTATATACTCGTTGAGTTTGGCATTGCTAGTGCAAAAAAAAAAAAAATCATTGGCAGAAATTCACCATCACGTTCGCTTGGTTGTTAAGGGGACACACTGACGTAACATCACCAAAGTTTGTCCCATCGGAATCCTCGGCTACAATTCTACCATAATCTGCATGTTTTACCCGCAGCACGTTTGAATTTAGAAAATACCCAACTTACAGTTCAGCAGGCTCACAAAACCCAAACCAGGAAGACAGTTCAAAGAGAAGGTTCCAAAATTCAAAATAAAATTCAATGCTTTTACTATCACCGTTAACTATTTGAAGGATCATACATTTGATAAAATTGGAATAAGTCTTTGAGTTTTTGTCGCGTGTTTCAATTTATAACGACTTATCAAGAAGAATATTTGAACAGAACTTCAAAATATACAGAAGTCAAAATATTAATTAAGCAATGCTTACAGGAAATGCCCAAAATGCACACAAAATGTAGTTCTTGTGAAGTACTAGAAATAGAATAGTAATTTTCCATATATATATTACTAGTACATCATAATAAATGTTTAGAATACATGTTCATAACACGTTTATTTACTTATAATTTTGAGAAAAACAAATATTTACCGTCATATGACAGTTATTTTGTTTCTGTACACTAAAGGTACTGATTAGTCATTCTTGAGTGTGTCGTTTAACAATGTCTCAGTTTCATTTAAATTTGCTGTACTTGTAATTAACATCAAGTTAGTGTTGGAATTTAAAGTTTTAGTAACACATTATTCAGCATGCCCCTTACGTTATACTAAAAGCCAAGGTTTGCTATATTTTCTATTGTTCTAGTTATTTTTTATGTTTACGTTTTGACACCCTTTTACTGGATATAATCTATGGATAGGTATAAAAAACAATAATATTTGCTCACTTGTGTTGTTTTATAGAGTTTTTAAACGTACATATTTAGAGGAGTTTCAAGATTCTGCTTTTCTATACAACTTTTTAAGATTATTTTTTTCTAAAAGCTAGAGGATTTTAAGACCATTTGTAAGGCCTTCAAACAAGCTTTTTAAAGTAATTTGAATCTATTTAAAAGTTTAATGTCATCAGTGTATATATATATATATATATATATATTCTCATTGCTCCCGTTTTAATTAAAAAATAATAATGTCTCGGTGAATTAAAACCTCTGATACCTTTTTTCCTATAATATAACAATAATAAGAAGACATCTCAAGTCTAACTTAAATTTTCTGTTGTATTTAGAACAATCACTGCCATTCTATAATTTTTAATATATATCCTTAATGTTAATCATTACATTCTAATAGTTTCAGAAATATCGAATTTCACACGCAGCTTAAAGATTAGGAAGTAATGCAATACTGACAGTAATATCTTTATTTCGTGTTTATGGCAAAACTATGGCTACCTAGAGTCGTCCCTAACTTTAAACTATTTACCAATAGAAAGACAGTAAGATAACAGTACTATTACCCTTCCATCCTAAAGGCTTGAATGTCATGTTTTTTTTTACAACGCAACCACAATTTAGAGTGTGAAAAAAAAATTTTTGGTATAGCATAGGTTCAGAAACCCAACTCTGAAACTCAGAGCTCTATAAACTCCAACCCTTTTGTCCTTCCCTTTTTTAAAAGCAAAATATAACTAATAAAAAAGTAGACCTGAATTTTGTCGTGTGGATTTAACTCTAACATATTTATTATAAAAAACGGTGATACTAAGTTCGAACTATTGAGTATTATAAAGACTTTTTCTTGTCAAAATAACAGACATTTACTGATAATTCTTGATGAAATGCTTCATTGTACTTTTCAAAGCTTAAGAACGAAGTGAGAGCTTTAGAGGAATATAAATGCCATGTTTTGTTATAATTTAATCTTATGATTGTATTATTGAGGGCATGGCCTAATGATATCTAAGTATGCATACATAACCTATAGGCTCATAAACTCTGTGTGCGCGTATATTCATTTGGTTTATATGTAACAATAATAAATCCAACTGGGGATAAATCAATTGAATCGAATTTTCGAGAATCTAGACAAAAGATCGGAATGCCGCACTTGGTACTAAACATTCCATTCCAAACACATGAAGTGCTTGAAGATAATTGATCATAAGTTTAGGTTAAATTAGATAGGTATTCTATCAAATATAATAAACATAAGTCTTTTACGTTTGACTAACCAATACTAAAATATCTGGTAATTTGAAAATACCAGAGATGTTTCACAATTCGTAATTTATATTAACTATTCTGACGCTGTAGTAACCTGCTAAAACTTCGATGATAGAACGGAAAATTCCAGAAAACCTTTATAAACTTAAAAGTGAAAAAAAGGGAAAAATAACTTCGTTTTTAACGTATTCTGTTCTGGAAAGCAAAGAAATATATTTTATCAAATTCATACTTTTTTTCTCTTGAAAGATTGTAATATCTTTAAAAATAACAAAAATTAACTTATACTTACGTTAATTGTTTTAAAATTAAACATTTCGTTACGTACATTATTAAGTACTTATTCACAAGATTGATAACGTTAGTCCGAGTAACATAAATCAGTGGCACCCAAACTGTTTTAGTCTGAGAGTACCTTTATGAGAATAAAATGTTTTAAGTGTGTGTGTTGTTCGTATAGCAAGCCACAAAGGGCTATCTGCTCATCGAAGAATCGAACCCCTGATTTTAGCGTTGTAAATCCGGAGACATACCGCTGTACTAGCGGTGGGCAAACTGTGATTAAAAGTAGTGCCGTAGTAAAAACAGTAACATCACAATCAGACATACTACATCATTCAATTATTTCAACAATTTTTTTATTGTTTAATTAGAATCAATAAAAATTCAGCATCGTTGTTTGTTTGTTTTGAATTTTGAGCAAAGCTACTCGAAGACGATCTACATCTAATCATCACCACCCACCGCCAACTCTTGAGCTACTCTTTTATCAACAAATAGTGAAATTGACCCACTTATAACGCCCCCAGTAGCTTATTATCCCTAGCTCCCTTTCCTCTAGTCTTACACTGTAAAATTAGAGACGGCCAGCGCAGAAAGCCCTCGTGTAGCTTTGCGCGAAATTCAGAAACAAACAAACTAGATTATTCTGAAAGGTTGATCATTGTTTAGATTAGCAATCCAATAATTTTCCTTTATGTCTCTGTCTGCATTATTTCAAATCCTGTCTCAATGCCAGTGAGAGTAACATTGTCAATAGAATGACCAGGCTGGTCAAAGTGTCAAACAACAAGGTCTTTTTCGGTGTTAATAGAAGATTTATGATTTCTTAAACGTTCTCTAAGAGTTGATTCTTTATGCTTTACATATTGATGATTTAATTGTTTATACTGTATAAGATAAATGATGTTTGTAGTTTCACAAGTAATTTCTTTATATATTTTAAAGTTTCCTTGATTGTTTAAGATGTTCTATCGCTGTAACAGATAAGATTCCACGACCACAAACATTAGTGGTAAAACAGGTCAGTGTCTTCCAGACAACAGTATACAAAATAACCGAGAGGGATAACTATCCGGAAAAGCAACACAAGACATGTACTGATAAGCTGTTTCTCAGACATGTTTTTTTCAACTGCGGCACACCTGATACAGCTGGATAATGAAACAAGTATACAAGTTAATCCGTATTGAAAATACACTGGTCAAGTCGCTATGAATTTTTGTGATTTGGTTCTTGAAACGGGCGCTGGGAAACCGCTCTTCTCTTACAGTAACTGGATTGTGGAAAACAAGTAGGAAGGAGTGGTGTTATTCAGAAATTACAACTTCAAGAAAAAGCCTTTTATAATGTAAACTAACCCGTAGACTTATTGTCAAGATTAATCGGCCATCAGACGGAAAATGACCGGCCATGGCGACATGAACTACAATAAAGTTGTGAGAAATTGTTTTATTTGAATGCAGTTAGTTATTTAACAGAGAAAAGGTTTAATTTTACATAATATAACTAGTAAAAAACTGAAAAGTTTAAAGTACTTCAAGATGGCGAGAAATAACTACTCATAATAAAACAAATCTTAAGGCTTTAATTCTTATAAAGTTGTTATACTGTTTACTTTATATATATATATATATGTATGTATTTCTGTTTAATTGCTTTGTTTACGATAACATTATTCTAAACATTCTCGACAACAGTTTGTAAGTTAGATATTATATATCATTCAAATGTTTTTGTGTTGTTACGTTTCATGTATATACAATACCTTTTAAACTAATGACTAGAAGGATAGCAGCTAGCCATCAGCACCTACCGCTTACACTATAGAATTGCATTTCATCTTATAACGTTCACAAAATATTAAAGTGTTGGAAATATTTTATGTTATTGCACAGATTAAAAACCATCTCTCCAGCTCTGAAATCTTTAGCTTTACCACAGAGATAATTCCTACACATAACTAAAACAAAAAGCAATCTAAATTTGTAATGCGCTTGAAAAACATAATAAATTAGCAGTCTCAGTTTTAAAATGTGTAGTGAAGGTTTTCAAATATTTGTCAACTGATACATTTGAACTCAGAAGAAAGCCTATGTTGAGAAACATTGATAATATGAGTCATTCTTGTTTCCTTGGACTTATGGAACAACATACAACACTGAAATCCGAGGCTCAGTTGCCCGTAGTGGACACAGTACATGATCCAACATAGCTTTATTGCAATACGAACTTTGAACTTTTTAGTAAAGCTAATGTTATGAAAGGAATAGTGTGGCATGAGTTAGTTCTTCATACTCAGGCATGAAAGCGACGACGATTATAATGAAATCAACTGACGTTTTTCAGGTTTAAATACCGGGGATTTAAAGACATAAAATTAGTTGTTTTTTATAACAGTATATCACAATATTTCACACGTTTCTTTAAGTCCAAATCTTACAATCTTAATAGATGTATCACGTCGTGGTAAATATGATTTATTTCTTCCACTGGAGTTAAAATTCATTGTTTTACAGGCAGTACTCACAAATATTGTGGATCTGTCGGATGTTATAAATTGTGATCAGTAACGGTTCAGTTGAAACAGTGGAGAAGCTCATTCAAATACCACTGGCAACTTGGGGTTGGTAATCAGAGTTAAAATGGAGAACAAATTCAGCTAATGTTAACAGGTTAAAGTGAGTAGTCTGAAACAGTGGAGTAACTCATTAGGTTAATGTTAACAACTAAAGGTGAGTAATCTGAAACAATTGAGTAGCTCGTTTGGTTAATGCTGACAACTTAAGGTGAGTAACCTGAAACAGTGAAGGTACTCATAAAGTTAATATTGACAGATTAAGGTGAGTAACTCATTAGATTGATGTTGACAGGTTAAGGTGAGCAATCTGAAACAATGGTGCAACTCATTAGGTTAAAGTTGACAGGTTAAGATGAGCAATCAGGAACAATGGTGTAACTCATTAGGTTAATGTTGACAGCTTAAGGTGAGTCGTCTGAAACAATAGAGAAATATTCTTGCAGTTAATTTTTAAGCTTGAGGTTGATTATGAAGAAAAAGGAAGAAATACATCCAATTATAGTTGACATCTAAGACTGATAATCTATTTATTAAACATTACTCATTCCAGATGAATATAGAAAATAAGAAATAAAGCGTCGTGGAAAATTTTTAATTTTCATAGCATGCACGTTCATAAAACCTTATAAACATAAAAGTAATTTATTACTACTTGAATTTGAGTGTACTCAGTTCTTACTATTATCTTAGTATAAATGTGTTCAGTATCAAACTAAGACAATATGTTAACTTCAACCCTACCAAGGGTCGACATGAAAACACGAAATAATTTCTTAAAATTATAGTAAAAGCACAGCAACAAAGTAAAAAAAACTGTTAATTTCAAGCGTTATAAATAGTCCAAAAATGTAGGAAAACTTAAAACTTTTGACAACACAAATATTAATTCGTTAACCAATTTTAACTTAAATTAATTTTCTATGCTGATATATGTATATCTAGAAAGAGACACTTGTAGATCGCGAGGGATTAAATTAAGTTCTTCTATTCTAATCTAATATTTGAATACAATTCAAAATCACTTACTTAGTAATACATTATTAGTTAGCTAAGCATATTCGTGGAACAAAAGCGACAGATAAAGAAGGTTATTGGAATGAATAGATAAGCAGTTTACCTGATTGTTTGAAACTATAAAAGAGAGTAGTTTTATCTGAACAAAACTGGAAGTATTCACTGAGAAGCACCGAGTTCTTCAGATAACGAAGTTATTGTGTCTAACATTAAAGACGAACATAGCCTTGAGAGGTCCATTGCTTCTGATGTCACGCACTGGTAGTTCTAGTATCAAACTGAAGATTGAACAAAAGTCGTACACAACCACGGAGTCATCAAAAATGTTGCTCTTTAAGCAGGTTTTACAAAAGCTTACCCCAAAAAAAATAATTTTCTGACATGTGAAGTATGATACCAAACAGTACTAACAATGTGCTTTAGTTATAGGGTGAAATGGTGTACACTTATATATAAATGTGTAAGTTTTGGGAAAGTGTAGGTCTGTACGTTATAGAATGTTTGCAAAAGAATAACAAGTTATATTGATTTGAAGTCTTAACAAGTTGGTAATAAATGTCTTTGTTATCGCTGTTTTCGCCCCTAGTGAGTGAATATGTACATATAAAACTATTTATATACCAACAAATGATTTAATCTTTACTAAAACAACTAAAATTCATTTAACTTTGCCAACTTATAAACCAGTTATGTCTGAAAAAAAGTTGAGTTTAGTCTTTAGCAGCAGTTTGATTTAGAGTGAAAATATACTTCACATCGCAACAAAAAAGTGACCAAATTTAAAGACTGTTTAATTTCATCAATATGGATAACAATAGGTGTTTAACTGGATTTTAATTTATTAGATAGAAACTGTTTCTTACTCTTGTTTATTTTCAACGTTCAGATGCATATCAAAACGTTCTAGAGAAAATGTAGTTTTCCACCATTACACCGCTCTAAAAAATACCTTCTCTGCCTTCATCTTGTTTTTTAAATACAGGTTTTTACCTCACAAACCCACAAGGCGATATACATATATATACATACTGGCCAATACGATTTACCCACTATACATCATGTCCTACAAGAAAACTTTTTGAATGTAATACAGAGACGCGTTAGGCAGTAGACTTGTTACATATCATTTAATTGTGTATGTGATGCAACAAAGATGTGAATTTATTGAATCTGAAAGAAGAGACATGAATATACAAAGCAGCCATCCAGCTTAGTCACGTGTGATCTATTACACACGAAACCATTTAGTATTATAAGAAGTTTTAAAACGACCTAATAAAAATCTTTGGGTTGACGAAAGGTGCTATTGGAGTGTAACAAATGATCACTTGATATGATTATGAGAAAAGGACTGCTAATCATTTCGATCCCTATTCACAATAACTTTACTGAATATAATACGCGTGAATTGATCAATTCTGTGATGTCTGTACAACGCACTTTCTATGAATGTAAGAAAATTATAAAGGGCTGAAATACGTAAATTGTATATCGTCTCAAAGAACATTCACCGTAGTTATGCCTTGTGTATAGCTTATCGATTCGGAAATCTTGAAGTCTGGTTATGAATTTTGTGGAATGATGGAATCTTGAGGTCTGGGTGTGAATTTTATGGATTGATAGAATCTTGAGGTCCAAGCGTGAATTTTGTGGAATGATGGAATCTTTAGGTATGGTTGTGAATTTTGTGGAATGATGAAATTCTCAAGTATGGTTGTGAATTTTGTGAAATGATTAAATCTTGAGGTCTGATGGTGAAATAATGGAATCTTGACCTATGGTTGTGAATTTTGTGAAATGATGAAATCTCGAGGTACGATTACGAAATATGTGAAATGATGAAATCTTAAAACCCGGTTGTGAATTTTGTGAAGTGATGGAATCTTAAAATCCGGTTGTGAATTTTGTGAAATGATGAAATCTTGACGTCTGGTTGTGAAATTTGTACAATGATGGAATTTTGAGGTTTGGTTATGAATTTTGTGGAATGACTGAATCTTCAGGTTTAGTTATGAAATGATGAAATCTTGAAGTCTGGCTGTGATTTTTATGAAATGATGGAATCTTGAGGTCTGGTTGTGAATTTTGTGAAATGATGGAATCTTGACGTCTGGTTGTGAAATTAGTGAAATGTTGGAATCTTGAAGTCTGATTTTGAATTTTGTGGAATGATAGAATCTTGAGGTCTGGTTTTTAACTTTGTTGAATGATGGAATCTTGAGATATGGTTGTGAATTTTGTAGAATGATGGAATCTTGAGGTTTGGTTATGAATTTTGTGGAATGACTGAATCTTCAGGTTTAGTTATGAAATGTTGGAATCTTTAACTCTGGTTGTGAATTTTGTTAAATGATGGAATCTTGAAATCTGGTTGTGAATTTTGTGAAATGATGGAATCTTGAGGTCTGGTTGTGAATTTTTTGAAATAATGGAATTTTGAGATCTGGTTTTGAATTTCGTGGAATGATGGAATCTTGATTTCTGGTTGTTAATTTCGTGGAATGATGGAATCTTGATTTCTGGTTGTGAATTTTGTGGAATGATGGAATCTCGAAGTCTGGTTTTGAATTTTGTGGAATGATGGAATCTTGATGTCTGGTTTTGAATTCTGTGAAATAATAGATTCTCTAGATATGGTTTTGAATTTTGTGCAATGATGAAATCTTTAGGTATGGTTATGAATTTTGTAAAATGAAGGAATTTCTACGTATAATTGTGAATTTTGTAAAATAATAGTATTTTGAGTTTTGGTTTTATATTTTCTGGAAGGATGGAATCTTGAGGTATGGTTGTAAAGTTTGTCGAAAGAGAGAATAATCAAGATATGGTTATGAATTTTGTGGAATGATGAAATCTTGTGATATGGTTGTGAATGTTGTGCAATGATGGAATCACTAGGTATGGTTGTGAAATAATGGAATTGTGAGTTCTGGTTTCAAATTTTTGGAATGATGAAATTTTGACATATGGTAGTGAATTTTTTGAAATGACGGTATCTTGAAGTCTGGTTGTGAATTTTGTGAAATAATGGAATCTTGATGTCTTGTGAATTTTGTAAAATGATGGATTCTTGAAGTCTGGTTGTGAATTTTGTGAAATGATGTGATCTTGATGTCTGGTTGTGAATTTTATGGATTGATAGAATCTTGAGGTCCAAGCGTGAATTTTGTGAAATGATGAAATCTTGACGTCTGGTTGTGAAATTAGTGAAATGTTGGAATCTTGAAGTCTGGTTGTGAGTTTTGTTAAATAATGGAATCTTGAGATCTGGTTGTGAATTTTGTGAGATGATGGAATCTTGAGGTTTGGTTGTGAATTTTGTGAAATAATGGAATCTTGAGATCTGGTTGCGAATTTTGATAAATGATGCAATCTTGGAGTCTGGTTGTGAATTTTGTTAAATGATAGAATCTAGAAGTCTGGTTTTAAGTTTTATGAAATGATGAATTCTCTGGGTATGGTTGTGAATTTTGTGGAATGATGGAATCTTGAGATCTGGTTGTAAATTTTGTGAGATGATGGAATCTTGAGATCTGGTTGTGAATTTTGTTAAATGATAGAATCTCGAAGTCTGGTTTTAAGTTTTGTGAAATGATGAATTCTCTAGGTATGGTTGTGAATTTTGTGGAATGATGGAATCTTGAGATCTGGTTTTGAATTTCGTGGAATGATGGAATCTTGATTTCTGGTTGTTAATTTCGTGGAATGATAGAATCTTGATTTCTGGTTGTGAATTTTGTGGAATGATGGAATCTCGAAGTCTGGTTTTGAATTTTGTGGAATGATGGAATCTTGATGTCTGGTTTTGAATTCTGTGAAATAATAGATTCTCTAGATATGGTTTTGAATTTTGTGCAATGATGAAATCTTTAGGTATGGTTATGAATTTTGTAAAATGAAGGAATTTCTACGTATAATTGTGAATTTTGTAAAATAATAGTATTTTGAGTTTTGGTTTTATATTTTCTGGAAGGATGGAATCTTGAGGTATGGTTGTAAAGTTTGTCGAAAGAGAGAATCATCAAGATATGGTTATGAATTTTGTGGAATGATGAAATCTTGTGATATGGTTGTGAATGTTGTGCAATGATGGAATCACTAGGTATGGTTGTGAAATAATGGAATTTTGAGTTCTGGTTTTAAATTTTTGGAATGATGAAATTTTGACATATGGTAGTGAATTTTTTGAAATGACGGTATCTTGAAGTCTGGTTGTGAATTTTGTGAAATAATGGAATCTTGATGTCTTGTGAATTTTGTAAAATGATGGATTCTTGAAGTCTGGTTGTGAATTTTGTGAAATGATGGAATCTTGATGTCTGGTTGTGAATTTTGTGAAATGATGAAATATTGAGTTCTTGTTGTGAATTTTGTGAAATGATGCAATGTTTAGGTGTGGTTGTGAATGTTGTTAAAGAAGGGAATATTGAGATCTGGTTGTGAATTTTGATAAATGATGCAATCTTGAGGTCTGTTTGTGAATTTTGTTGAATTATAGAATCTTGAAGTCTGTCAAGTTTTGGAAATGATTGAATCTTGACGTTTGGCTGTGATTTTTGTGAAGTGACGGAATCTTGTGTTCTGGTTGTGAATTTTGTGAAATTATGGAATCTTGACGTCTGGTTGTAAAATTAGTGAAATGATGGAATCTTGATGTCTGGTTAGGAATTTTGTGAAATGATGAAATCTTGACGTCTGGTTGAGAATTTTGTGTAATGATGGAATCTTTAGGTTTTGTTGTAAATTTTGTGGAACAATGGATTCTCAAGGTATGGTTGTGAATATTTTGGAATGATGGAATCTCTAACTACGGTTGTGAATTTTGTGGAATGACAGAATCTTCAGGTATAATTGTGAAATGATGGAATCTTGAAGTCTGTTTGTGAATTTTGTGAAATGATGGAATCTTGATGTCTTGTTGTAAATTTTGTGAAGTTATGGAATCTTAACGTCTGGTTGCGAATTTTGTTACATGATGGAATCTTGAGGACTGGTTGTGAATTTTGTTACATGTTGGAATTTTGAGGTCTAGTTGTGAAGTTTGTGAAATGATGCAATGTTTAGGTCTGGTTGTGAATGTTGTTAAAGAAGGGAATATTGAGATCTGGTTGTGAATTTTGATAAATGATGCAATCTTGAGGTCTGTTTGTGAATTTTGTTGAATTATAGAATCTTGAAGTCTGTCAAGTTTTGGAAATGATTGAATCTTGACGTTTGGCTGTGATTTTTGTGAAGTGACGGAATCTTGTGTTCTGGTTGTGAATTTTGTGGAATGATGAAATCTCTAGGTATAGTTGTGAATTTTGTGGAATGAAGGAATCTTGACTTTTGGCTGTGATTTTTGTGAAATGACGAAATCTTGAGGTGTGGTTGTGAATTTTGTGAAATTATGGAATCTTGACGTCTGGTTGTGAAATTAGTGAAATGATGGAATCTTGAAGTCTGGTTGTGAATTTTGTTAAATGACGGAATCTTGACGTCTGGTTGTGAAATTAGTGAAATGTTGGAAACTTGAAGTCTGGTTGTGAATTTTGTGAAATGATGGAATCTTGAGGTCTGGTTGTGAATTTTTTAAATAATGGAATCTTGAGATCTGTTTGTGAATTTTGATAAATGATGCAATCTTGAGGTCTGTTTGTGAATTTTGTTAAATGGTAGAATCTTGAAGTCTTTCAATTTTTGAAAATGATGGAATCTTGACGTCTGGCTGTGATTTTTGTGAGGTGACGGAATCTTGACGTTTGGTTGTAAATTTTGTGGAATGATGAAATCTCGATGTCTGGTTTTGAATTTTGTGGAATGATGGAATCTCAAGTTCTGGTTGTGAATTTTGTGGAATGATGGACTCTGGAGTTCTGGTTGTGAATTTTGTGGAATGATGGAATCTCTAGATATGGTTTTGAATTTTGTGAAATGATGAAATCTCTAGGTATAATTGTGAATTTTATGGAAAATGGATTCTCTAGATGTCTGGTTGTGAATTTTGTGAAATGATGGATTTTCTAGGTATGTTTTTGAATTTTGTGGAATGATTGAATCTCAAGCTATGGTTATAAATTTTGTGGAATGACAGAATCTTCAGGTATAATTGTGAAATGATGAAATCTTGAAATCTGGTATGAATTTTGTGAAATGATGGAATCTTGAGGCCTGGTTGTGATTTTTGTGTAATAATGGAATCTTGAGGTCTGATTTTGAATTTTGTGAGATGATTCTCTCTTGTGGTCTAGTTGTGAATTTTGTGTCATGATGGAGTTTTGAGGTGTGTTTGTGAATTTTGTGGTGTGATGGAACGTTTAAGTCTTGTGAAATTTGTGGAAAGACAGAATCTGGAATTCAATTTGTTAATTTTGTGGAATAATAAAATCCACTTAATCCCATTTCATAGTGGTAGCTTTATGTGGAGTTGTAGAAGAATTACTTTCTTGTGTCAGCTGTAAGTGACTATGTTTAAGGCATTATGAGGTTCAGGAAAACTAAGAGGTCTGTAGATCTAAATGCCCATAATCAGTAAAAGAACTTAGTTAAACACATCTTAGGAGATATGGTAGGTTTTTATGCTAAGCCTGCGCAATTCATGTCAGATTTCGAAGTAATAATATCGACACTTGAGAATAATATGAATAGAACTTTAACCACATCGAGCATATATATTCTGTCATAAACTGTCCTCCACCATAATTCGGAACAATATTCAAGAAAATTATACACAACACTCATTGGAACGTAGCTCAAGTTGGAATTATAAAATGGCAGTGCTGATAGTTAGATAATATTTTAATGCTAAGCACAATATATATTAGTGCTGATCTAAAATGCTTAAATATGTTGATCAAGATTAAGGATATAAAGTTACAGCATAGAAAGGATAGTCTAGACCAAATTGAAGATGAAAAATTTGGTATGTATTACAGAGTGTATGTACAAATGCAATAGACGTTATAGTTATCGTGGTTTGTTTATTTTGTTTTTACTTTCTAAAACGTTAGTGCTGTTTGAAAGATTGTCATACAGATTTGTATACTAAAAAGAAAAACGAAAATCGTTGTGATAAAAGTTGTTGAAGCTAAACTGACCAATTTTCTTTGCTCTCGCTTTTTTATTTGTTTTACATATTTTTCAGAGTCTTAGATGTATACTTTGGATATAAATGAGCATGAATATTTTATGGTTTTCTGTAATCTGGGTCCTCCGCAGCAACGCTAAAATCAAACATAGCCTCTAATCTGATATTATGCAGAAAATCTCCTCTAGGGAAGTGCTGGTATTAATGGGTGGGGTCGCTCCGGGGAGCGTATATTCGCTTATCACAACCTTTCTCTTTTTAGCATAAGTTCGTATACTTATTTCCATGCACATAGTCAGTTCTTTACTGCTATTGATCTCTCAGTTTTCTCACTTTCACTATTCTCTCAATTTTCATGGAGGGTTGATAATAACCCACGATGCAGTGATCATTTTCCCATAATTTTGAAAGAGGCTGGCCGTACTAGATGCCACCCGACCCGAGTGCCCCAATGGAAGCTGCATCAAGCAACCTGGTCCTCTTTCACTGCTCTCGCAGAACTTGCTTGTGCAATCGCTGTAATCCATCAATAGAAGACTGTATGGCAGCACTAACTGACTATATTATACAGATAGCTTGCTCAATAAATTCCTAAAACTTTGACACGTTTTCCACGATATCCTCTTCCGTGATAAAATCCTGCCCACCATATGACACGGCAGGTTTAAAAAAGAGGCTGAGATACTTTTCATAGGTATTAAAAGTCTCGCACAGCATCGCTTTCCAACAAGTCCGTGCACATGCTCGGTGGGTAGGACTCTTGGATTAAGGTCACAACCAGCAAATCTTCTATCACCAGTTGCAAAGTCATATGGGATATGATTCGAAAGATCATTGGGCAATAAAATTCTGTCCCCCTATCAATTTTGCTCTCTGATGGCCAAGAAGTAGCTGATATCCGGAGCATTGCCGATACTCTTGGTGAAAACTTTTGCCAGGTATCCAGCACTTCTGCTTGTTCCTCCACCTTCTTGGCCATCAAGACTCGGGCAGAGTGATTACCTCTTTTCTTTCGAACTGATTGCCTCTTTGACTCTAATCGACCTTTTACACTGGTAGAACTGAAAATGGCCCTTCATCAGTCTGGCAGTACATCTGTTGGACCTGATGATGTACACTACGACATGCTGCGCTATCTCTCTCCTGCTTCTTTTGATATTCTTCTAATTGTTTTAACTGGATCTTGCAGGAGAATATTTTCCTGATGCCTGAAGCAAGGCTATTGTCCAACCTTTCTCTAAGCCTAGGAATGATCCCAAAATTCCTATAAACTATTGTTCAATTACTTTGATGAGCTGGCTCTGTTGGACCTTAGAGAGGATAGTTTATGTTCGTCTTGTTTGGTTCCTCGAATCAAACAACCTCCTCTCGCCCATCCAATGTGGGTTCTGACGACAACTCTCCACCAGGAACCGCCTGATTCGACTTGAAACGTCAATCAGAGAAGCCTTTCTCAAACGACAACATCTTTCACGTCTCGTGTCAGTCGTCGAATATGAGATACATTGAGCGGCAGCTACAAACTGCCCTCTATCGTATACTGAAGTGGACCACTGTGAACCATTTTAATTTTTCTCTCTCTAAAACCGTTTACATGCACTTTTGCCGCCAGTGGGGTATTCACCCTGATTCTGAACTCCGTATTTTTTTTTTATCGTAAGCTGACCTTTATACCACACATCGAGCAGTTATGGGTTAAATGCGCAAGAGCACTGAACATCCTCTGTGTCCTTTCTTCCACCATTTGGGGAGCAGATCGATGTTCCGTACTAAAAATATATTGTGCTCTTATTCGATCAAAACTAAACTATATGTCACTGGTTTATGGATCTTCCAGTACCTTCGTCTTTAAGATGCTGGACCTCGTTCATCATCAGGCATTTCGACTCTATACCTGGGCTTTCCTTACTTCCCCAATTTAGAACTTATACACATAGTCTTGTGAACCTCCTATGCACCTCCGCCGTTTGCAACTGTTTTTACTATATGCTTTAAAACTTCGTTATTTACCAAAGCATTCCACCTGGGATTGTGTTTTCCTTCCTCAGTGGGCTATGCTTTTTCGGGACAGACTATTTGCCATTGCTCCTTTTGGCCTTCGAATCCAAACGCAGTTGAATGAATTGGGTCTGTACTTGGATAACATTGCTATATCCACTGGTCAACCCATCTCATCATGGCTTCTTACAGTTCCCAAATGTGACCTATCTTTAAGTCGTCTGAGAAAAGCAGGCCGTTTTGATTGGAAATATTGTCTGTTATTTGCTGAACATCTTTCAAACCATCCTTCCATTCTTATTTATACAGATGTTTCAAAATCGGGTGACTGTGTGGGCTCTGCCATTGTTTGTTGTGGTTCGATAGTTTTGTTACTGAGAAAACATCACGAGAAAACTTGTAACAAAAACTGTATATAGTGGCTTAAGCTCTTTACTTTTCAAAGTAATTATGTCACTAATCTCTAATGACTTAAACTTGTTAATGAACGCAAATCAGGGAGAAGTCAAACAGTTATAATGACCTTAAAGCTATAGAAACTAAATACTTATCACCATTCACTTGTTAAAGCTGCAAGTCTGAGTTTGTTCAGAGAATTGGAAGTACTATAGAAGTAATCATAGAAAAATTAAATTGTAAATTGATGTTTATAAGTAAGAACTTTGATTCTAAAATCTAAAGCCCGCCCAGAGAAATCATACGAGCTTCAACATTGTAGAGGAATTCATCCGCCAGTAAATATTATATTTAAATATTTCTTTTGTCCCTTGTCAAAAGTATCACTGAATACAAACGTTTACGAGAATCATGCTAGTAAACATTGAAAACTGAAATAAAAGTGTAGTTCTTTATTTTACACTATCGCATCTTCTACTTCGATGTATTTAAAAACGTTATATTTGTCTTATTTTGAAACCTTGTTATCTTTCTCTCTCTTTTATCGTTGTTGAATTTTGTCACAATATAAATTTTTTCATTGTTTTTACAACTATTCTATACTGATATTTTAGATTTATTTCCTTCTATTTGCTCCTCCCTCAGCAGCAAAATATTATGTCTACAGACTTACAACGCTAAAAACAGGGCTTCAATATTCTTCGTGAGCAAAACATAGACAGCCCATCTTGTAGCTTTGTGCTTCCTTCAAACAATCTCTTCTCTTCATTAGGCTTGAAAATTTTGGATAACGCCGTAAGAATCAATTTTTTTTGTTCTCCATATTGGTACGTTTTAGTCCCTTGTATTTGCATTTTCTGTATTTGTTATTAAACATTTCATAAATAAGACTTAACGCTGTATTCATATTTTGTTTTGAACAGCTCAGCTTTTGGATGTTATTTACAATTATTATCCTTTTTTTTTCACCAACGAATACAATAAAACGATACCTTACTAAATATAGAACCCTGTTTTCGTTTCCTGTATCATATTTTTATGCACTTTATATAAATGTTTAGCTTTACAGTTTACACTCATTTTTTTCTGTTAGAAACTATAAATAGTTCAAATTATATTTTCCTTCAATTTTGTGCTGAGGTAAGGTATTTTACATTAGCTAAAGTTACTTACTTATTTTCTATAACTTAGTTTTCCGTACTCTACTTAACTCCCTTATAAGTATATAGTAAATAATATTATGGTTGTTAAATAACCGTTCTTCCTTAGTAATTTTCCCCAAAGTCGTTTAGTTATATTCCTGTGCTTAGTTTTTCTGCAACAAGCTCTCATTATAATCCCTTAACCCTTTTTTATTTTCTTATTCTGTAAATCCTTAGTTATGACTAGTTCACAACTGTTTTCTATCTTTTTCTGTGTGCACTTACACATATTTACCCTTAAAATCATCCACTTTGACTCTGATTTCTCCATTATCACCAGAGAAGCTTATAAAGCTTATGCTTTCTCACTCATGAAATTGGAAAGTATTTTATAGTTACGACTTTTTCACAGTAAGTTTTTGCATCATGAATTATCTCAACTGTTTTTATGATTAAATAAATGATATTTCAAAACGCTGAAATGTCAAGTTCTATCTACCCAATCCAGCCTCTGGTTTCCTCTGAGACAATAGAGAGAAAAAACTTTGTAAAAGGTTGCCGAGTGCTTTTAGCAAGGGAATCCTTCGTGGCTCTGTGCTATGATGACGATGCGCGAATTCCTTCTTCGTTTTGTTTTCAACGGGTATATAAAGTCATTAGTGAAAGTATCTCAGTGTTCACGTATAAAGCTACTTAAAGTTCCATCGGGTTTTTTTATCTGCCTAGGATATAAAAGAACGTGAGAGTATCTCTTATGTTTACCAATGATGCTACTCGAAAAAAGTTTCTTAATTAGATGTTATCCTGGATCTAAATTGTATGCTTTCGACAGTACCGATAAACTACATGAGTGAGACTAAGAAATAAAACAAAACTATACCAACAGAATGCCGTAGATGACTAAAATGCTCAAATTTAAGGATAGAGAGTTCTGGAAGTTTGGAAGTAAACAAATAAAAAAAATGGTCGAAATGAAGGAATGAATGTGGCCAAACAAAATAACAAATGAAGTGTTCCAATAGAATGCAAACAGAAATGTAGTGAAAGTAAACATCTTTTTTGATGAAAATATCTCATTTATACAAAAGTACGTATGAAATATTATAAACAAATCTGTACTTGATGGAGATAAATTATATTATTTTTGAATTCAGCGATCAATAATTACCGTAAAACATGCAAAAATTTTAAAACGGTGAAGCCATTGTAGGTCTGTGTTGTGCATTTCTTCACCTATTAGCACAGCAAGATGTCTGTAGACTTACAACGCTAGAAAGCAGGTTTCGATTCTCGTTATATATCTTTGAGCATAATTTCAGCAACAGGCAAAACTACAAAACTTCTCTCGTCACCAAAATTTTGATGATGTTAAAAAAACAACTATATTGTCCAAAACAGTTTTCCCTGAACAATGATTTAGTGTCACAGGTACTGTACACCAAATTCCTATAAGAATATTGTTTTTTTTTTTAATATCGTGCAAAGCTATTCGAGGGCTATCTGCTCTAGCCGTCCCTAATTTCACAGTGTAAGACTAGAGGAAAGGCAGCTAGTCATCACCACCCACCGTCAACTGTTTGACTACTTTTTTACTAAGAAATAGTGAGATTCACCGTAACATTATAACGCCCC
Source organism: Carcinoscorpius rotundicauda (assembly GCA_011833715.1). Lineage (NCBI taxonomy): Eukaryota > Metazoa > Arthropoda > Merostomata > Xiphosura > Limulidae > Carcinoscorpius > Carcinoscorpius rotundicauda. The sequence goes on along the minus strand of CM022395.1, from coordinate 36,245,083 downwards.
CATGGCTGAAAAGGCGAGCATTTTTGGTGCGACGGGAATGCGAACTTGCGACCCTCAGATTACGAGTCGCACGCCTTAAACTACCTGTCCATGCCGGACCCTATAAGAATATAGTTTCACGATTTTGTATAAAGAAAAATTGAAATTTTAATCTCACGTATCACATTTTTTTGCCCGTTTGTTTAAAAACTAACTTCCTTGCACAACAATACAGTAGTATTCCTTATTATAAATATCATGTATCGTACATGCTCTAACAAAAAATGCATTCTTAGAAACATTACAAAAATTTAAAAATAGCTCCAGAAAAGACTCATTCACACTCTAAGATATACGAGGGAATATATTTTTATTAAAATAGTTTGCAACTAACTGACATAGAAATGTCAATAATGCATGATTTATAGATTAACAATAAAACAAACCACTAGTTTTATTTTATTCATTGTAAACATCCAACGTTTCGTGGTTGTAAAATATACTGTCATCATCAAACTATAATCTACTTAAAGCGAATTGGACGTTTTCTGGAGCAAAGAATGTTCCTTTTACACATACTGGTAAGAAAACAAAATGTTTGAATGTTTAGTTTCCTGGACATGTGATTTGACGATAAAATATAGTCTACTGATATATATTTATACATTCGGGTTTTTATTTTTGAGAAAACGGCAAAAAGCAGATACATTTTTATGTCTATTTTCGAAATAGCTTTAATATTTCGGTAAAATTAATTGTCTTGGTCAGAACTATTTATAATTTCAGTTCTCCAAAACTGTCCTTTTATACCATTTATAAAGTAGTGATTCAGCAGTGCATTCAGTAATGATTCTTTCTGTGCATACTGCACCCTGTAGTTTCAGTGACTGATAGACTCGAATACAACAACAAGTTACACTCTAGTTGTAATAAAACACTAGTCTGTTTGATTATCTGAAATTCAAACTGATTATCTCATAACTAACAAACTAAATATTTGTTAAATGTTTTACCCTTAGACCATTTAATAGGCTAGTTTCATTATTCAGTTATATAAGTCTAATCTATATTGATAAACATCAATATGTGCGTTTGTGTCTGTTTCTTACACGTTTCCACATTTCTTACACAATGATGCAGTTCAACACGTGGAAGAGCAAGAGGGAGATGTGGACTTCAGCTAAATTCATATCTAGCTTCAGAAAATTATCAAATCAGACATAGTGTTACAGGACGATAGGAGAAAGATCACGAGGTAAAGGACGTTTTTGACCCCCTGTCTAATTTAATGCTGATTAAATTCTTGAAATCAGTATGTCTTTATTTTCAGTATTTACATGTATATCTTTAAGTATTGTTGTTGCGCTTTTAATGTTTATTATGTTAAGAAAACAGAAGTAGAATTTCTGGTGTTTTGTCACAGACGAATCATTATTTCCTATAAATGGATAACTGCTTATATAGTTATTTAATATATTATTTATGTTACTTCAAAATAGAGTTGTGTAAACGAAAGAAAACGTTGCTTAGCAATAAAATTATTAACACAGTGAAAATAAAAAAAGGATGTACTGACCAACTACGTTCAACCACAGCAATCGATGCAGGTAGTCAGATATCTGGACAGTCAATGGTTAATTTTGATGACGACGATTCTTCAATAGTTTTATCACTGATGATCAAATTTTGAATTTTCTACACTTTAATTTATTTATTTTTTGTACTTTCTTTTCTTGCTTTAGCCAGTCTTTGAGTTTAAACGTTTTTGTTTTTTAGACAATCTTTGAGTTTAAATTTTTTTTGTTTTTAGACAGTCTGTAAGTTAAAACGTTTTTGTTTTTTAGCCAGTCTTTGAGTTTAAACGTTTTTGTTTTTTAGCCAATCTTTGAGTGTAAACGTTTTTGTTTTTTAGCCAATCTTTGAGTTTAAACGTTTTGCTCACTTCTTCACTTTTTTAGCAGTAAATTCTCTTATATATCAGTTACTCTGGAAGATGTAATTAACTTTGAAACAAGGTATTCTGACCTTGACAAATTCAAATGTTTCTACCGCATTAGAGGCACTTATAACTTTTGGGAAAAAAGTTTCCGACTTTTCTTTGTAAGTTTCAGTTTTAACAACAGAGTAAAATGCAATCGTCTTTTTAATCTCATTAGTTTATCAGTATTGGTGGAAAAATTAACCAGATTTAGGAGAGAGAGTCCAATAAGGTCTTCTTCATTTTAAAGATGCTTCTAGCATCGGTTCTGAAATGTTTTTGAATAAGATTCAGTTTTCAACCAGGATGCGGAATGACATTCAGTTGTGTAGTGATCTCTCTAGCGTAAGAGATACGATCATCCACAATGATGTATATCAGGTTGCTTTTGAAACATCGCTACGTATGAATACACGAATATCTTGTAATAAACAATGAATTTTGTTGTCTGAGGTGATAGTGATAGCTAACAAGTGCATCCAGCTTAACTAACAACAATGGGTTGGCAAAATCTAACAAGTCAAAAATTTTTTCAAAGATGTCCTTTTACCGAGAGCTATATTTCAAACGTCTGGTCATCAATGAAATAAACTTTTTAAAGTCGGTCACAATTGCTGAAAATAAAATGAGAATCAAGTCATCATTTTATTCAAATGCAATGAGATGATTTTTGCAAAGAAAATATATCATATGTCTTCAGTAGCTTTTGAAGTCCGCTTCTTTGCAGCCCAGCATGGCTAGGTGGTTAAGGTACTCGACTCGCAATTTGTATGTCGTCGGTTAAAATCTATGTCGCACAAAACATGCTCGCCCTTTCAGCCGAGGGGGCGTTATAATGGGGTGGTCAATCCCACTATTCGTTGGTAAAAGAGTAGTCCAAGAGTTGCAGTTAGTGGTGATGACAAAATATAACTATAAATATAACACTGCTAAATTAGGGATGGCTAGTGCAGACAGTCCTTGTGTAGCTTTCTGTAAATTTCAAAAACAAACAAACAAAACCTCCTCTTGGCCTGGATATAGCTGCTGTATCGTCTAGATATACAAATAAACACTCTTTGTTACAATTTTATATATCAGAGAACATACCGAAATCTAGGAGCTATTAACAAAAAAAAAACTAAAACAAAAGAGATGACTTTATGAAAGTCTTTTAGTCACATCATTCAGCTGCGTGAAGGATTTACTATAATATATTTATTTTAATATTGACGTTTCTGAAAGTTAAATTTATATTTAGAAACGTTGTTATGTATATGTGTAAATATTTTGTAAACGACAACATGTCGTGTTGTGTTTGAATTTTCATTTGTATTATTCATTTTTCCATATTATTGTTTCGAAGTTTAAACTAAAATATGTTATTTATTTAGGGTAACGTTTTAGAACTTTCTCGAATTAAGTAGACCAATCACATGTTTGTAAATGAGTGCTGGTGACTTCCTGTCTAGAAGTGTAGTCTCGTGCAAGAACGGATATGCGTGTATAGCTCTGGAGTTGTATGGAAATTGCGAGATTGTTCGAGAAATAGGCCTATCGGTATAAAAAAGACGGTGACGTGAGAGATACAGAGTCACCATATCATCAGTTTTATTCGAGGGAGAGAGATTCAGTCATTAGTTTTATTCGAAGACAAAGAGTGAGATTCAAACACCAGTTTCATTTCAAAAGAAGAAAGTTAGTTATTTGAGAAAGATTAAGTGTTTGCTGTGAATATTCAACTTGGATTTGTGATTGAAATTAGATCTACGGAAGCCGTGATTTTATTTCGTCAATCTCTACGATACTTCTAGGTCTAGGGTGTGAATTTGGTCCCACGAAGAGATTCCGAAACAGTTCACAGTTCAATGAAATCGCCGTCTCTCAGCACAAGCGGTAATTCAGAAGTATCGTAGAGATTGACGAAATAAAATCACGGCTTCCGTAGATCTAATTTCAATCACAAATCCAAGTTGAATATTCACAGCAAACACTTAATCTTTCTCAAATAACTAACTTTCTTCTTTTGAAATGAAACTGGTGTTTGAATCTCACTCTTTGTCTTCGAATAAAACTAATGACTGAATCTCTCTCCCTCGAATAAAACTGATGATATGGTGACTCTGTATCTCTCACGTCACCGTCTTTTTTATACCGATAGGCCTATTTCTCGAACAATCTCGCAATTTCCATACAACTCCAGAGCTATACACGCATATCCGTTCTTGCACGAGACTACACATCTAGACAGGAAGTCACCAGCACTCATTTACAAACATGTGATTGGTCTACTTAATTCGAGAAAGTTCTAAAACGTTACCCTAAATAAATAACATATTTTAGTTTAAACTTCGAAACAATAATATCAATATGGAAAAATGAATAATACAAATGAAAATTCAAACACAACACGACATGTTGTCGTTTACAAAATATTTACACATATACATAACAACGTACATAACTTGTACTGTTAAACCTATATTGCAAATTTCTGCCTATTCACTACAGTTGTTGACGATTCTCGAGTGCAAGAATAAATTACGTACACGTGTATATAAATGCTAGCATTGTTGTGCAAGCTGAAATTCCTAAAATCTTGCCTCACTCCTATAAAATGTTACCAAAACGACGCACCAAGAAACAGTATATATTACTGTTTTGGTATAGTTTATATACTGTAATCCTCTGAAGCTACAACTGTAATTAACGCTTATTAATATGAAACTTCTTATATTGACCAGAAACATTTATAAATTTCTAGTATTAATAACCATTTAACTTCAGTTTATTAGCATCGGACGTTAGTATTTTTACGAAGAAATCGTATAACTTCAGCGTTGAAAAACTCACGTGTGATCAGAGAAGAACTAATTAGCACTTCGTTAAATGAATTGTACATGTATGAATTGAAATTAATTCACTCAGACTGATTTCTTGATAGAATATCAAGGAAGTTCCGGATCAGATAAAAAATCTGATTATCATCTTGTTTGTAAGTTTGTGAAAGATTTGTATATAAATTATTATTTGTAATAACCATTATTATAAATTGTATTGTTATCTATGTACTAAAATATATTTGTATTAAAAAAACTGTGTGATTCGGTAATGGTGGTAGTTAATATCTTATAATTTGTTTTACCTTTTCGTAAACTCATGAAACAGCAGTTACTTTTCTTCTATATTTGTTCTTCTGTGTATTTCTGATTAAGATATTTACATTAAAGTGTAATTCTGTAAAATAGTCATTTGCTCTTCTACGCAAACAACTCCAGATTTAATTTATTTTTCTTTTATAGATTCTTTGCTTTCTTACGATATTACTAATTTATGTAACCTGATGTGTATGTTAAGATAGATCCACAGTGGCCCTGAGGTACATCTATGGATTCATATCCCTAAAAGTTGGGTTTCGATACTGGTGGTGGCCAGAGTATAGGTAGCCCCTGTGTGTAGGTTTTTGCTTAATTATAATCAATTCTTAAGATACATAATGAAATTACTGAAATAAAACTTAAAACAAGATAAAAAAGTTCAATCCTGTAAAATTTCTTGTATTACAAATGAATTTTAAGATGCTTATTCTTATTTATATAGAAAATCCTGTAATTTGTTCTGCTGAGATGTATCGAAGTTTAAATCTCACCACCAGTAGTAAACTGTTTTTAAAGGTTTTCCAAACAAACTGTTTAGCTTAAAGCCAAATATAGAAAACTAAGTAGCTTAAGCTTATTGTGAATGTTTATAAACAGATCTACTGCAGCTGATTTTATCCTTCAAAAAGTTGCATTTGAACAACAACGACACTGTCTTATCTTAAACATATTCTCATTATACGTCACGCATGTGGGTTTAAGATATCCTCGAAAGTACGAACAGCTTACACGGCTCAGTATAAACCAACTTCACGATCATATAGCACATACGATGGTTATTTAGGAAAAATTGGAAGTAATATGCAAACGGTTTGGTTGTTTGTTTTCGGCGTTAATCACAAAGGTACACAATGAGCTATTGGTGCTCTGCTCACTACGGTGATCGAAACTCTGTTTATAGCGATGTGTTTCCACAGACATACCGCTGTGCCACTGTTGGGCATATCAAATGGACTGCGATAGTTCTTAGTACAGAAAAACATAAAAATAGTCATTAAAAGCAGACTAAATATTAAATTCTACTATTGCTGCTCATTTATCTTCATTTTTATTACTCTATAAATTAGTTAAATGTAATATACTCATAAAATGGATCTCATTTAAATATGTATGGTCTTTTGACTAATTGCTCGATTAGTGAGTGTTAAAATATAATCTTTCTGATATAGAATATACTATAACTAATAGGAATAACATCTGTAATAATAAGTATGCTGATAAATCAGCACTTATGAGGGAATCTGAAGAAGAGATACTACAATTACTTGATTGGCTTGTTGATACCGCCCCCTAGTGGCTCAGTGGTATCTCTGCGGACTTACACGCTAAAATCCGGGTTTCGATACCCGTGGTGGGCAGAGCACAGATAGCCCAGTGTGTAGCTTTGTGCTTAATTCAAAAAAACAAAAAAACTTGTTGATACTGGGAAAGACAATGGTTTCATATTATCTTATTTGATTTTTAATTACAAGATCTGAAAAACCGCAAAAAGGTGCATCAGTGTAAACAAATAAAAACTTGAAACAAATAAAGGAGTTTACTTATTTACAGTTGAAAGCGAAGGGTAGAAAATAATAAAAGGTAGAATTCAGGAACAGACTTCGAAAATATTTCCAACAGTCAGTCATACTTTAAAGAATGGAAAGGTGGACCTGTCTACTGAAACAAAATGACAGTCTGAAGCATTTTAAATGTGATATTACACACAAATGATGAAGATTAGATACGTAAAAAGAATAGCTAATGAGGAAGTATTGGAACAAGCAAAGACAATAACGGAACTGTGGGATATATATATATATATAACAAAGGGAAGATGCGCTTCTTTGGGCATATAATTAGATCTAAGGGAAGGTTGGCTGAGATTCTGATTGGTAAAAATCGATTGAAAAAGAACGAAAGATAGAAAGGGTCTCACTAGGTTCGTTCACATTAGAGATGAAGTCAGAGCAACCATAGAACAACATAGTGTAATGGAGAACTATAGCCATCGACCCTATAGATCATCACAACAGATTCAATACATAAACATTTTTTTCTGTTATAAGTATTTCTTAGCTAGTGTGTATATATTTCTATACATATATTCCAAATTTTATTTAAGTATTTAGGTGTATAACAAGCACAGTGTTGCTTACTTATTTCGAACTCGACTTAAAAGTCTACTTTAAAAAGATTCTGCGTATTACGCATCTTATTTCCAAATATGTCGTTACTTGGAGCTGACCTATTCACCATATTATAAATCATCATTCAACAAATACGAAGTGTCCTGAGTATAATATCTAGAAACGAGTAGCAATAGGAGAAAACCAATTTCACGCTCATAAGGGTTAGGCTTTTAAACATTTCTTCAGTATATCCTTTTACAATTTACGCCATATTGGGCTATCTCTTAATTACGGATCTTCAGGTCTACAATTCGAACCTCGAGATAACAGTGAAAACTTCCCGCACTATCATGTAATAGTAACTGTATACAAGTTTAATATACTTCAGCTACATATATAATATATTTTGTGCATATCTATATATAACAAAGTTGCGCATTAACTACGACTAATTAAACTTGAATCAGATGTAAAACTTACACAAGGTGCATCTGATATATATATAAAGAATAACCTCAGAATACCCTGTATCTCCAGTTATTTAACAAAACGGAGTAGATAAAGCGATATGAAAACAACGAATAATTTAAAGGGTGAGCCTTAGGTCCACTACATAGTAAAGATAAATAATCTTCCATAAGAGGAGATGAAGAGGAACTACAACTGTTGAGGAGAGAATTCCGGAGACTTCTCTCCCTCTAAACTAAACAACATCCTGATTTTAACCACAAATTTATGGTTCACAGTCATTCATGGACATAGTACATAGCCGTACTTTGTTAGATAACAATAATGGACATGGTATATAACCGTATTTTGTGAGATAACAATAATGTACATGGTAGATAGCCTTACGTTGTGAGACAACAATAATGGACACAGTAGATGGCCGCACTTTGTTAGATAACAATAATGTTGTTATTTAAATACTGCTAAAATAACAAATGTCTATATTACTCTTTATTTGATACAAATCAATGTTGAGCCATATGACACTTAACCATCATCACAAACCACAGTTATATGCCAATAATACTGCAACGCCTTGCAAGTGTTCGACGTTTTGCATTATTAGATCCAACTATGAAACTTGGGTATATTATAATAGAACTACGACTGGACTGTATTAAAGTACATTGTTACTTAGAAACTTGATTGATTCCCTGCATAAAGAATGCTTTGTCTTAATTATTTACGTTATAATTTTCAGAGATACCAGGAAATCCCCTTGTCAATGACGTAAACTAGCTGTAATAATCATTTTGACATAATTTTACCGGTACAACAAAAATATTAGCTCACTTTCCAACTACCATGTATCTTTTTAATTTATCAAACTGTTTTAGAAACATCTCAGAAGTTATTAAATAAAACATTAATTGTTTATTTTGAATTTTGAGCAAAGCTACAAGAGAGCTAGCTATCTATGTTAGCCGTCCCTGATTTAGTTGTGAAAAACTAGAGAGAAGGCGGCTGGTCATTACCACCCACCGCTAACTCTTTGACTACTACTCTTTTACCAACAGGATTGAACAGAAGCATAAAAAAGGAGTAGAAACAGGAATATTTTATATTTATTTTAGTATTTTTACACACTCTGCACATTAATATAGATATTCATTAGAATTGTAACACCTCAATATAAGTTGATATCTACCGATATGACACCCTACCATCAGCCCTAATTGTAATATAGTATCCATTAGCTATTAATTTAGACCCTTTAAAATATTCGTAAAGGATAAAAATATAATAATATATAATCTTACAATACCTTTAATTACAAACGTTGGTTAAGTGTTCTTGCTGTTTTCAATTACGTCAAACTGTAATACGTAATCCATGAACTGTTCAATTACAAACAACTTTATCATCCAATACCTAACTTTAGATACGATATCGATTACCCAGTTCTGAACTAGAAAAAATATCAGTGATTTATTAAATTTATTGCATTTTTGTTTTCTTCTGTTCAATGCCCCCCAGTGGCTCAGCGGTATGTCTGCGGACTTACACGCTAAAATCCGGGTTTCGATACCCGTGGTGGGCAGAGCACAGATAGCCCATTGTGTAGCTTTGTGCTTAATTCAAAACAACAAAAAATCTTCTGTTCAAACCTTTAGAAGTTTTTATTTGTTCATACAAAACACAGCAAACTGTGACAAAAAGTTACAAATATATTCAAACTTTTCAGGGGCTCATCATGGACAAGTGTGTTAAGGCGTTCGACTCGTAATCCAAGGGTCGCGCGTTCGAATCCCGATCGTACCAAACATGCTCGCCCTTTCAGTCGTGGGGGCGTTATAATGTGAGGGTCAATCCCACTATTAGTTGGTACAAGAGTAGCCCAAGAGTTGGCGGTGGATGGTGATGACTAGCTGCCTTCCCTCTAGTCTTACACTGCTAAATTAGGGACGACTAGCCCAGATAGTCCTCGAGTAGCTTTGTGCGAAATTCCAAATAAAGAAACCATATTTTTCATTGAAACTTTTCTGTAGTATCCTAAGCAAGATTCAATGAAATGAAAATGTGAAATAGGCAGATGTGAACACCAGGTGCATTATTAATTTACTTGCTTTGTTTAGTTGTTTTACCAGAGAAGTGGACTTCTATCCCGGGTAAGGAGCTAGCTAAAGAAAAGTTGTTAGTATTAATCGCTGAAGGATATGTAAAACATGAAGTTGAAAACTTTTCTTGCCTTAACTCTTTTACAGATTTGAGTTTTTGTCGACTTGGATGATATATCTTACCGTGGTCATGTTTCTGAATTTGTATCTTTTCGATAAAATCTAGTAGACGTCTTCTTCAGCGTCTTTTTTCTGCTGGCTTGTAACAGTCGTCGCTGGGTATTGAATTCTAAAATGTTTTCTTTAGTCCGTCAATACGTTCAGCTCTCATAAGCAGCGGTAAGTTTACCTAGTTGTAAAATTCTAATACGTTGCGGTAGAGTTTTTGCGGTGACGATAACCTGTAATAGTGTTTTCTCTTTAGATGATAAAAGTTAAGTATATAACTTCTATCGAACTGTGGCTTTTTAATGCATTGTTGTAGTTGTCTAGTGATATTAACTCTCGAATCTTGCAGTAAAATACAAACAAACATCACAGTTTTCTTAGCTGGTAATGATGTCTCAACTACTAAAATTATGAAGCGATAGTGTTTATGACGTGTTTGCTAAGTTGCCTTTTACTGTACACGGTGCTTTCGTATACTATTGAATCGGGGTATATAACAGTGAAGCTGATAACAATTTCTGTTTTTTTCTAAGCTTTTCTTGTGCTTAGTTCCAGAAGAATGTTCTTTACCGCTTGATCTAATGCTTTTCTTTATTTCTAATAGCTGTAATTTCTCGTGTGGACGCATTTACGTCTAAGATTCGCAGGCTTAACTAGTATTTATACAAAAGGTCCTCACTACAATAAGATACCTCCTTAATAGTTTATGAGAATCTTTCGTGGAATAGAAGGCACAGAGTATATTTTACCAGTTGCACTGAAAAAGTGAAAAAGTTTCCCGCGTGAGCAATTTCATGTCACTTTACATTCTTGTTTATTATTATTATTTTTTTTTACAATTTTATACACTTCAATAGTATCAGTACTTCTAATAATTTATCACCGAAGAAACGGAATAACAGCATTTTGTTTTTCAATCTGATCGGAACAATACTGAGACGTTGGCTAAGCTGAGAATTCAGATAATATACACCTAGTGTTCAGGTATATCTACATTATTTAAAACTGTTAACCGAAGAGAGGATGACTAAAGAAATAAACGTTATATTAATAGCGTAATATGCAATCCACGCATAAACGAGACCCAAAACTCGAACGCTTTCAAATAAATAATTTACTATTCTCCTGAAGAAGAATAGTGAACTATTAAAAAATGATCGACTTTGGGTCTCGTTTGCAAACCATTACAGCTTTCTGTATGTAACCTAGTGCCCTAACTTCTTAATCATAATTTATAATCCACCTGTTATACATGGTTCACATATGTATCAATCTCTAAGTTAAAATGCTTACCAAAGAGAAGGTGAACAGTCAGCAACAGGCGAAAGTGAGAAACGTTATATCGCGGCTCAAATCATGAACCTTCCATCGATATTCCGACCAGATGACCATGAATGATATGGATGTTTTATTCTAGCCTAAAGGTAAAACAGTTCAACGTATTTTTTGCATCGCTATTTGTTTTCTAAGTGAAGAAAAGAAATAACGTTTGTGACTTGGCCGTATTGTATATCATTTTCAATTCAAAGAGGTTTAGTTTGTTTTAAATTTCGGACAAAGTTATGGACGTTTATACAGATTGAGACTCATAGAGTAATAATCATAGTGGTTACACAATGCAAAGACTCCAAGAGTAACTATAGTTTATATAAAATGAAGGATCTTGGATTGCATTTTCGATAGTTTCTACAACATCAAGGCCCCTAAAGCTACGAGTACAGTTGTATAACTTCAGTCTTGAAAGGTAGATCGTATTGCATATCATTTTCACAGGTACTTCACACATTTTCAATAAGATATTATATAGTTTTTACTGAAATTAAGCACGTAATCCAGAAAATTCATAAATATTTGTTGTTGTTTCACAATTTCGAGCAAACCAACATAAAAGTTATATACACATAACCACTCATAATTTTGAGCTGATAAACTAGAGGTAGTGCAGTTAGTCAACATTATACTCGTCCTAATGTTACAGAAACTCACTTCGCACTTTGAGGCCATGAGTACACTATAACATTGATTTAGTTTGTTCAGAATTTTGCGCAAAGCTACACGAGGGCTACCTGCTCTAGCCATCTCTAATTTAGCAGTGTAAGACTAGTCATAACCACCCACTGCCAACTGTTGGGCTACTCTTTTACCAAGGAATAGTGGGATTGAACGTAACATAATAGCATCAACACGGCTGAAAGGGCGAACATGTGTGGCGTGACGGGAATTCAACCTATGACCCTATTACGAGTCGAGATCCTTAACCACATGGCCATGTCGGGTCAACATTGATGGTCAAATTCTATAATTCGACAATACAAGAAATGACCATGAGTCGACAGTTGGTTGTTGTTTATTATCTTTTTTTAATCTATAATTTCAAAACCAGGAATGATTTTGTGCAGGTACCTCTTGTATTGCTTTGCGTGTGAATCTACAACAAACGAGCACATGCACATTATAGCGTATGTCTATCACATAAAACAACTAGAATCTAAATTTTAATTAACGTAGATTTTCCTCAATACGTATGCTTCACTTCAATAACCTTGATGGATCATTGGAAAGTCTCGAGGCTTACAATACTAAATTTTGGAGTTCGATACGTGGAGCTAGAATAGATAGTCCGTTATGCAGCTTAATAAAAACAACCTTTTATAGCCTTTCTTAAAGCTAATACTATACACCTTCTTTTAAAGAATGTTTCTAAAATAAATCCGAAAATCAAAGTAAATCATCTATTTAAAATTACGTTATGGAGCAAAGCAAGTGAGACACGTTAATAGGAAAACAGTAACACTATAAACAATATGTAAACGGTTTTATATTTTTGTGTAAAATACGTTGCATTTAATGTTTTACTTTGTTTGAATGCTATCCTGCAATATAATTTTTTACCTTAAATTACATGTAAAATAAAAGTATTATTCATCAACAACAGGTCGATTTTATGAATATCACTTTATGTTTTTATAATTTAACATATGTTTATTTTATGCTGGCCCCGGTTAGCTTGATTGCTTATAATTCTGAATCATCGGTGGTCGATACTGGTTTGTTTTGGAATTTCGCACAAAGCTACTCGAGGGCTATCTGTGCTAGCCGTCCCTAATTTAGCAGTGTAAGACTAGAGGGAAGGCAGCTAGTCATCACCACCCACCGCCAACTCTTGGGGTACTCTTTTACCAACGAATAGTTGGATTGACCGTCACATTATACACCCCCATGGCTGGGAGGGCGAGCATGTTTAGCACGACGCGGGCGCGAACCCGCGACCCTCGGATTACGAGTCACACGCCTTACGCGCTCGATACTGGTGTTGAGCATAAAACAGATATTCCATGGTGTAGGCAATATAAAACATTCCACATGAGATTATGTAAGTGGATTACACATGTAAAAGAATAAGTTGTAATGTCATTTTACGTAAATACGATGTAAAGTGTTACAATAGTTTTATTTCATAACAACACATAAGGGCAAATAAAATACAAATTTAAACAAAGAAGTTGTGCTTCTTTTCATTCAATCCTATAATCTTACTCTTGGTATTTTTGATGCCATTTTTAGAACTGTTTGTATAAATAGTGATCATTGTACATAAAGTTTCACTAAAAAATACGTTATAGTAAAATTCCAAATCTAGGATCACAGGTTTTGCTTTGTTTGTTTGAAGTTATGCACAAAGCTAAACAATCGGCTATGTGTGCTCTGCCCATCAAAGTTATCAAAACCCGCTTTCTAGCATTATAAGTTCGGAAGCATTGCCATACTACTGGGCGTGTGCAGTTGGGAGTCGTGTACAAAAATTCAACATACTATGAGGTATTATTAGTACGTGCTTAGCTACTGATTTACATGATTCATTTCCTCATACCTAAGCAAGCTGTTCATAACATTTTTTACCCTGTAATATCTACTTTTTTACAATAGAATCTAGGTTACTTTCTTTGAAAAAGTTTAGAATATGAAATATTTTAATTTTTCTTCACTTTTGAAAAGGTCTATGAATAGCTACTTTGTCACATAATTCATCATGAATATGACTCATCCCAAATACCTGCTAGAATCATAATACCTTAATACGTCAGAAAAAATATATATCGTTCATCTTTCCTTCTGGAAAGAATTAAGTCTCATTGAAAACACACATTGTTTAAGAGCTCAACAAATAATTTTAGGCATAAAAATATACTCTTCAAAAAAAAAGAAACGCAAAAGGCAAAATTTGAGACAAATTGTTAACAAGTTTATTCCGGGTAGTTCTGTATGACACGTGTGAAACTTTGCACATTTACTGCTGAACATCCAAAGTCTGCAAAAGCGAAGTCCACGCTCACTAGGTGAAGTTTAACGTTACTTAACGTCAATAACGAGTATGCCCCCTGTGAGCATCAGTAACTGCTTGGTATCTCCTGCCCATGGAAGCGATGAGATGACGAATCACATCACGAAGCTGCTGCAAGCTAAGGTAGAGTCTGCGGTTGAGGTTGTCGCCGTCGCAGACGTAGGTCCAACTCGTCCCAAAGATATTTGATGGGGTTTAAATCTGGTGATTTGAAGGGCCAGGGAAGAACGTTGATGTTGTGGTGTTTCAAGAAGACAGTGGTGAGTCGGGCTGTGTGAGGACGGGCGTTGTCATGTTGAAAAACGTCGTTGATGTTTACCATGATGGGTTGCACATGGGGCCTAAGAATGTCGTCGACGGTTGCGTACGGTCTGATCGGAAATCCTATGCAGCCCTGGTATGGTTCAGGCAGTAGACGTCGCAGTGGTGGTCCTATCCCGAAGGTGACGTAACCGAATGTAGCGATCTTGTGCGGGCGTGGTCACACGAGGTTTGCCAAGCCTCAACACGCTTGGTCATGCCGGGCCCAACTCGTAGTGTAATATAAAGGATAGGTCAATGACATGACAAAGAGAAACTAGCAATAAAATCGAAAATTTTAAAATATTTACTTTTAGTGACAGACTTAGAGAACATTATTTTTCTAACAACATGTTTTACACTTTTGTAGCTGTTATAGTTATACACAGATAAATAAATATATATATAGTTATACGTTTTCGTCTATTATGGCAAGACATAAGATTATATAGATAGAATTCTAGAAAATATGACGTTTACACATATTTCATAAAAGGTCAGTTATATGTATCTCCAGCATTTATAGAATATTCATTTTATGTTTGCGGTATGTCTATGGAGTTACAACGCCAAAAATCAGAAGTTTGATGCCCTTCGGGAGGTTTAGCAAATAGCCCGTTGTTGCTTTGCAATAAGAAAACACACACATTTATGTTTGTATACAACACTTTGTGGTTAGGGCACTAGACTCGCAATCTGCGTGTCGTGTGTTCGAGTCCCATCACTAAACATGTTCGCCCCTTCAGCCATGGCGATGTGGCTGTCATTCCCAATATTCTAGTAGAATAGCCCAAGAGTTGGCGGTGGGTAGTGTTAATTAACTGCGGCTTTGTTCTAGTTTATCATTTCTAGATTAAGGACTCATAGTGTAAATAGACCTCAAATAGCTTTGCACGAGGTTCAAAAACTATGAACTAGCTTTGAAGCACATTATGCTTCTCTGGCAAAATAAATGAATGTTTTATTTTCGTTAATTTCATAGAATTGATTTATATGAAACTTGCATCGGCTATAAACATTTTAATAAAATAGCTTCTAACTCCATTAAACATATACATATTGGGCATATCAGATTAAAAACATTTATCCAACGTTAAATTTGGAGTTTATGGCAAATGTTTAAAAAGAAATCAAGTTAAACTGTAAATCTAAAGATTATGGCGTTTCGAAGGCACTTCTCACGTCAAAAGTAAAACTCAATTTGTCGATTTCCCTGTACTAAGTTTAATATTTATTCAAGTCACAGATGTATACTGCCAGCATGTATCTATATTTCATGCTCAGTTAATTCACTTAATTTAAAACGAGCACATATTCTGCTGTTTTTGACTGTTTATTCAAATAAATCATTGAAGAATGGAAAGCGTTTCGACCAACAGGTCCTGCTAAAGACAGTTAATTCCAGTTTCTTTACAATGTAAATTTAAAGAAGAGACTACGTAATGCAGTACGATGACCTTTGTTATTACAATATTACCAATTTATATGTAACAACAAAATCACAGTTATGCACTTTTTTTTTAACTCAAAACTAACTTGATTAGCAGTTTCAAGCTGGAGATCAGACCTGCTGTCACATTCAGCTTTAACGTATGTTACAAAACAAAACTGAAATCACAAATTAAACCTGCCACAAAATTAAACAGAAAATTTTTATCAAAACTTACTTAGATTAAACACTAAAATATACAATATTATCTCATTTTAAGTAAAAAATTAATAATAAAAGTTGTTAAGAATATAATTATAAAATCCTAGGCTCTAAAACAGCAAAATGTTTTATCAGTTCTTGAATGAATAATCATTCTTCCAAATATTCATTATTTCAAATATCTATCAAATGTCAAATGTTTTAATAAAATAATTCCACAGCTCCTCTTTAAGACACTTGTGCACATTGTAACTCTAGTTACACCAATATGTCCATTGTTTTTTATTTTTTATTATAAATTCTAATTTGTGGTGATTTAGAGTTTCAGTATGGTCCTTGACAGATAGAAACATGCCAATACCAGTAATAACAACTCTCTCCGACTGAGCTTGACCTGATTTGTTTGGTAAAACCCCGCTCTTAGGACTGCACTTTTAGAGTAGTGTTTTTCTCTTGTCCCTGTGCAATCAGTCATCTATTCAATTGCTCGTCAGTAAAAGAAAGTCACAGTCGAAAATACAAAATATATATATTTATATTTTTTCCTTATTACGGGTATGTATGTGTTTATATGTGTTTTCGTACAGCAAAATCACATCAGGCTATCTGAAATACGAAATAAACAATCTTGCATCATCCCATTGTACCTTGTCTTTGTCAGTCTTTCTACGAGATCACAATGTTACAAAATCTATCATTAGGATTTTAGGAAAACATTCGAAACGTATATTTTCCATTCTATATGTTAATTCACATTTGTGAATTAAGCGGCTTCAAAAATTTCATAATGTGACTTCATGTTACACGTTTTCTATTATGTGTATTAGTATTTATCATGAAGCCTTATTTCAAATATTTATATTTCTATGCATGTATAATATCATTCTAATCAAAATCTACAAAATCTGTAAATTTGTTTGTCATTATGTTGAACTCCCGACTTTTCATTAATTCATTTCGTATTCCATTATTTAGTGTACAAAAAATACACGTTATGAACAGATAGTATCATTTCTTAGAGAATTTTAATTGTATAATTTTTTTTATTCAATTGATAAGGCATGAATTATTTTCAATGTTTCGATGATAAAGTTATGCTAGAAGTAACTGTGCATTATAGTATTTTATTCATCTAAGGAATAGGTGATTTGACCATGCATTTAGAAGTTCATTTAATCAATCACTTAGTTTGAATTGAAAAGTCTCTCTAGGTATTATTTTGGGTATTATAATTGCTTTGGCGCTGAAGGGTTATAGTCAATAAATTAAAATATTAGAAGATCATAAGAAACGAAAGTTTTTTAAAAGAAATTGTCCAATAAACATACTCAGCGATAATCAAATCAATCCAATCCTAACACATATGGAAATTTCATGTAACCTCATGATGTTTGAAAGAGATACTGTTATTGTTTTGTGCTCTAATCAGTAGAAAAAATTTATAAATTTATTTTAAAATTAACTCATTGAATATAAGTTAGGTCTCAGGGTTTCGGTTAGCTCAGAAAGTTTATAAGTTCATTTTATGCTTATCATTATAAAGTTGTAGTCACAGTAACGTTTTTGTATTATGAATAGATTATAAATGGCTCAAAAACTAAAAAGTACAAGTGAAATCTCTTCAGTCAAATATTACAAGTTTTTAATTTTTCCAGTGACTTTTTAATCTCTTCAAAGAAAGTTATATTTACGTAAGAACTAGAACATGTTAAAATATTGCAACTAGACTGTAAAATCCAGGCACAATAAGAGAAATTGCTACTAAGTTTTGAATGAGATTGTTCTTGTTACAATTTTTCTAAGGTAATGTGATTGCATGTTCTACATATTAAAAAAAAAAACATGTAAAATTCTGTGCATAGTATTTGTAGTAATTCTTCCCGGTTGTGTTTTTGTGAAACAACTAATTACTTGTAGAATATGCTGAGAATGTAGAGGAAATTTGTTACTAGTTTGTTTGTTTTTCCTTTAATTTTGCATAATTTAAGAATTATATCTGAAATTATGATAAACGGGATAAGTTTTCTTAATCGGACAAATATAATGCAATCTGCTGAACGATAATTTTATCGTTAATTGACTTTAAGCAAATACATTAACATTGTGGCCACCTCTATAACAAGGTATCGGTATTAAAGCAGCGTGTATAAACAAACAGAAACACAAACTTCGTTCCATATGTTCACAAACCTTTCATTTAGCTTTCATGAGAAACGCCTTTAATTTAACTTAACGAAATATTTATTATAACTGTTTTTGGAATGATGTCATTTCCACAAGTGGGTCAGCTATGTGCTTAAGTGCTTACAGTTATACAATTTGAGGTTCGAAACCCGCGATTGAACAAAACAAATAATTCGTCCTGAAGTTTTGCGCTTTAAGACGAAAAAAATAAACTAACGTATTTTAATTAAATGCCATTTTTCTCAAATATTACTTTTAAAGATCATTTCTTGGTATGTCTAGACGTATAAGAGCTACAAGTATTCAGTTTAGTGAGTTTATTGTTTTTAACAGAGGTTTTGGAAGTATTTTGAAGTGAATCGCAGCACTCTTTGAAAAGAATTTTTAATCTGCATGAATTGCATTCTTCACATAGTGAGAGACAGGTTTTTGTTTCCATCTTATAAGGTGAAAACATCAGCAGTTTTATTGAGCAACTATTAGAATACTTTTAACAACTGTATTAGTATACATAAAGTTCAAAACAGTATTAGGCAGTAACACAAAAAACTTTATTGGATTTTCTAATATACTCTTACCACGTATCTATTTCTTGTGCTGTCTTCTAAAGCATAGACCACAAGGTCAAGACATGAAAAATGGTTTAACTGCGGATAGAAAAGGCTGAACGTCTCAGTAAATTCTACTCGTCTTTGAACAATGCCTGATTTCACGTATCATTCTGATAAATTGTTCTTTTTTAAAGGAAAATCCTCTTTGTCAAAAGGTTTTTTGTAGAATTTGTGGTTTTTATCTCTTTAGATTCATCGCTTCAAAGTGATAAGTTGTTTGAAGAGTTAGAAAGAAGTTTACAGAAATAACAGCGAGTGAGAATTTGTTGTTTTTTTAAAGTTAAAGTAAGTATTTATTCTACGAAGGATACTAGGTGCCACTTATTGAAAAGAGAATAACATAAAAATGTTTCAAGAAAAAGAGAAAATGAGTTAAATAAAGAAATAAATTAAGAAATTTAAGCTAAAATAAAAAGTAAACTGAGAATTAAAGGAAGAAAACAATATATAAATTAAATGTTTAACGAGAGAGAAGATAAAATGAAATGTCAGAGAAGAAATCGTCAATAAAAATGACAAACTTTACATTTATTTGTACATCATATTTTAACTTGTACCTGTGAAACGCTTTAAATATATTTTGTAGTAGTTTTATAACCGTGTAAGATGAGTTATGAATTGATAGTTTTACTATGATGACAAGAAAAAAGGTAGAAGAACAAGTGTTAGTTTTTCACATTTTGTGGTAAGTATTTTTCATCGAAACCATAAAGGAGTCATTGTTCTAAACTTTCACTGTAAGGTGCTTAAATTATAAAGCGGTAACATTATTCACTCTTTATGGTATCTTATTGAACCCCAGAGAGCTGTAATTATATCTATTTCTAAAACAACCTTGTAACTATAATTTAATACTATGGATTATAATTTTTGTTTCTTAGCTTTATAACAGATTTTTTTGTAAATTATAAACTGAACGATTAAGAATCTCGAACGTAAAATGAAATATTTTATTATACGAATTTTATTTTTCCTGTACAAACTCTTTAACACACAATTATCATTCAAAACAATTGATACGTTAAAATCTTTATTTTTATTATACTGTAAAGAATTATTAAAAACAAAATGTAACATATTGATATTTTAAGTGCATTAAAATCTTCTGTAATGTGTTTGCTTTTCCAACACATTTTCTTATATCAACATCTCCTACGATATACTGTAATACACACATTTACTGAGTGGTAACCTGTTTGTTTGTAATTAAGCACAGAAGTACACAATAGGCTAGCTGTGCTCTAATTGTCACGAGTATAGAAACCTAATTTATAACGTTGTAAGTCCGCAGACATACCGTAGTGTCACTGTGGGCTTGTGTCTTAAAAATCATAACAGCACGAAAGAAGAAAACTCACACGCATATACAAATTGAAGATCGCCACTTTCTTACGATCGAACCATCTCTGAACTATGCTTTCCCTTTCTTTTTATAACGCTAGAAACTAAATTTCGATTGTATACACAGATTATGTATACATTGTGCATCTTTGTGCTTAATTACAAAAAATGAAAACAAAAACAGGCTTTATTTAGTTTGTTCTTATTCTTATCAGGAATTGATTCATACTAGTGTAAAAATAAAATGCAGCATGGTTCTCGTTTTAGAGTCTTAGTAAGATGATTGGAAGTGGGAGGTTTAACAATGTTGTGCTGTTTTGTCCTTTGACAAAACAGCTTATCCCCCTGATACTATATATGATGTATACCTAGCTGTCAGCTGGCGATTTGAGCACGAACTTAATGTGCCTGTAAAGACCAGGAATTAGCTTTAACTTTTCAATGCAAATGAAATAAGTTTATTTTTATTATTGTGATTAATAGCACATAGTTTTAGAATTATATTTTGTTTATTATTTACTACATTTTACTTTCTTCCTTTTATCACAGTCTTGATTTAATCTTCCTTACTCACGTCTTCTGGTCTTTCTTTCAATTGTTCATTTCTGTCAGTAATTCTGGTAAAGAGGCTGAAAAGACAACTGTGGCTTCTCTTTACTTTGCATCGGGCCCAGCATGACCAGGTGAGTTAAGGCGTGCGACTCGTAATCCGAAGGTCGCGGGTTCGCATCCCTGTCGCGCCAAACATGCTCGCCCTTTTAACCGTGGGGGCGTTATAAAGTGATGGTCAATTCCACTATTCGTTGGTAAAAGAGTAGCCCGAGAGTTGGCGGTGGGTGGTGATGACTAGCTGTTTTCCCTCTGGTCTTACACTGCTAAATTAGGGACGGCTAGCGCAGATAGCCCTCGTGTAGCTTTGCGCGAAATTCAAAACAAAGAAACAAACAAAAAAACAATACTTTGCTTAGTGTACTTGATCTCGTTATCTTCACAATAAATACAGTTATATTTTTGGTTTATAAGCCTTGAAATAACTCTTCTTTTTCTCTTCCTTGTGACCCGTACTAATTTTGACACTTACACTTACTAATCAGATACCAGCCTACCAATGTTCGTCGATGGCTTAATACTGATACGGCTCGCTCAAAAGTAGTACTATGAAAGGAATTGAATAAGTTAGTAAATATAATAAAACACGAGTTAATAACGTCTAAAGTTTTGTAAAACGTATCTGAGATCTAAATAAAAACAATCAACAGCATTTGTTTTTATCTAGTTCTTTAAAGAAGCCATCACAAACTACAGTACTAGTTTGAACTACTATATTTAACGTCAAGTTTCGATTATATAATTTAAAAACGGATTAAAAGTTTAATGGAAACACCTCTGCCTCAAATGTTGCCTTTTAATATTTGAAAATATAGATCTAAAATATGTAACATAAAACATTTGAATTAAATGTATTACAATATTTTAAAATTAGTTTTAAATAAAAATCATTCGTAGAATATAGTGGTACAAGATTTGAGTTCATCACATTTCAATACTTCTTGAGGGAGCTGAAGAAATTAGTCGTAGAAAGTCGCAAATGAGATGTGTTGTTCGAATAAAATTAGTTGTCTAATCAGAATCAGATAGTACATAGATTTATAAGGTCCTTTTTTCAAAGTTACCTGTTAGAAATACTTTACGAATATTTTAAGCATTTGTTGTCATATAAAGTGAGCAAATCAAACGAGTGAACTTGTATTGGCATATCTGAAATACAGCACTTTGTAAATTAGAGACCAAAGGATAGATTACAAGTAATCGATTACAATACTAATGGAACTTTAACACTAATTCTTTAACTCTGTAGCGGATTCATCTTATGAATACGTACACTTAAGTACAGAGCTTAATAAGAGCTAATCTACGAAACATTTCAACTCGATAAACAAAGTGAGAGTAGTTGTAATATTAGAAACCGTCAGCTTACAAATGTGAGACACGCTTTTGTTTCAGATTAGTAATTATTGACTATTTTATAGTAAACCATAGGTATAATATCAAATTTCCCATAAAAAAAGAAATAAGATAGGAGATGATAAGTGTTTTCCTGGAAATGATAGGTTATTAGTGTAAACAGTGTAGCGAGAAAATTTTAGACAATCAGTTAAAATAAACCAGAAATTCATTGATGATGTGTTCTAACTTTAAAGATATTCAACAGGGGTTGAGTTCACCAAAGAGGAAATGTCACGTAAAAGAATAATTAAGGAGATCACAACAGTAAAGGCTGTGGAAAAATTGGTTAATTGGATTGTAAGTTGTTGAATGGGGAAAAAAATACACGCTAAGTTGTTATACAAATGGAATCCAGTCAAACTGTACTCCTGCTACTATATTAGTGTTTCGGATTTTAACCTTCTTATTTACATTCATGATATCGATAGGGGCAAAATAAATAAGTTATTAATGTCTGTTGATTACATGAAAACCTTGGATTTTTCAACTTGCACTGAATAAGTTGATGAACAGAATGATTTGGATCAGTTATCAAGTTGTACAACTATTGGAGAAATGGCCTTCAATTATAGTGAGTGCAATGTAATGTATTTGGGTAATCACAGTTTGGATCATATGTTTAATGGGTGAACAACTACTTAGTAGCCTGACTGAAAAACATGATTTTGGTATAGTGCCGGATAAATCATTCAAGCCGTCAAAACAGTGCTCTTTGGCTATAACTAAAATCAGTATTATTTCCTGGTGTATGAATAGTAAAAAGATGTTTCACTTGAAATACGGCGAACATTTTAGTTCCGTTATACAAATAATAATATTCACTTATTAGAAAGGATTAATGGACAGCTGCTAGAATGATTCTAGGGATTATGGGTGTAAGGATAGATTAAAACCACTTAAGAAATCATAAAAAAATAGTTTACACGATTATTAAGAGATAAGACGGCTTGTTTGTATTACATTTTCTGAGAAAAATAAGACAAGAAAACACAAGTATAAATTTTGAAAAAAACGATCAACAAAACAGGCCAGGTCGGTGAAATTAATAGAGGCTGGCACATAACACGAACTTAGCAGGAAAACTGATGATTTCCTGATAAAAAAGGAGGTGTTTACTGATGTAAAAGGGCATTCTTAAAGGACTAAACAGTCTTGGTTGTCCGTGTGCTAATGTTAAATAGTATCCAAATCACACACTACTAGCGTGAAACATTACACTTTAAAATTTGGTAAAATGCACCTATTTTTGTCTTGATAAATACAATATAATAGTACAACAATCTTCGCTTTTAAGGTAACAAGTAATAAATTGTGAAAATAAATGTAGAGACTTAACTAACTTTGGTACATATGAATTCGAACAAAATTGAAAAATATTTTTGTTAGAATTACTTTTAGAAGGATATATAGCAATTACATTTTGAAATTAATTTCGAAAACGATAATTTAATAGCATTAAAGAAAAAAAATATCTACACAACTTCATCAAATTACTAGCTAAACAAACCAAATATTATTTTAAAACAATCGTATGTTAATAATAACACTAACAGATATTAATGCAGTAACATGTGTCTTAAAGATTCTCACACTATTATTTTTTTTATAATAAAGTAACAATTTGGTTTGATTTAAATAAGTCAGTTCAAGAGTATCGACAACGTGACTTTAAAGTTACAACCAGCGTTTGATAGCGACTATTATTAAAACCAAATGAATGATAAACAAATACATTAGACATGTTATGTATGAGAGAAAAATATCTTTAAACGTAATATTTACAAATATCACACTATACATACAAAGTGGGATAAATTATAAAAGATACACAGAATAGTAATTTTACTTAAAGAACAATACAATCTGAGTAAAGCTCATAATTGGTACATAGTAACGATTGTTTTGAGCAAGAAATGATTGTTTTTTGCTCAGCACGAAGCTACACATTGAGCTATCTGTGCTCTGTCCTCAGTGTGCATTGAAACCTGAATTTTAGAAATTGAAGTGTACCATAAGAAAAAAAATATATATTTTTTTTAACTGTTGGACTTAAGATCTGTTTAAAGTAGATCTAGATAGGCAGACTATTAATTTACGTTGCTAGCACATATGAATATTTTCATAAGGAGTAAAATCATATTAAAAGTGATTTTACAAATAGTATGTATGACAGAGTGTTTGTTTTTTGGAATTTCGCGAAACGTTGCACGAGCGCTATCATCACTAGTCGTCCTTAATTTAGCATAAAGGACTAGAGGAGAAGCAATCAGTCATCACCACCTACCGCTAACTCTTGGGCTATTGTTTTACCAACGAATAGTGGAATTGACCCACATATTATAACGCCTCCATGCTGAGACCCACATATTACGAGTCGAGTACCCTAATCACCTGCCTATGCCGGGTCATGATAGACAATATAGTAAATACTTGTTTAAGTAAATTTAATTATGTTAAACCGGTAAAATGTAATATTTCAAAGTGAAAAGTATATATAATACTAACAGTATATGTATAGCAAATATTAAATGTAAAAAAATGAATAATGCAGAATCTATCCGTCACATGACTTACGAGTAGTTATTAACTGGGAAAATATAATGCAGTATTTTTCATTTACTAATATATAATATTGTTAATGCTAGCCCAAGGCCACATAATGGGCTACCCACACTGAATTTTACGCCAGGATCGATTCCCGAAACTTTGTCTTATAAGTTCTAAAGCTTACTGTTAAGCCATCTGAGGGTGTTATTGTTTTGTATTCATACGTTGTTTGGTTTTATAAATAAGGAAAAATATTAGTTTTAAAACATATGAAATTTGTTCTTTGTTTGTTAGTCAAGTCTCATTTTTATCCTCACGTTAAAGTTGTATATGTATATATACACATATAAATATATGTAGAGAGTTTGTTTTCACTTAAGCACGTAGCTACACAATAGGCTATCTGTGCTCTGGCCACCTCAAGTATCAAAGCCCGGATTTT
The DNA here is from genome assembly GCA_011833715.1 of Carcinoscorpius rotundicauda. Lineage (NCBI taxonomy): Eukaryota > Metazoa > Arthropoda > Merostomata > Xiphosura > Limulidae > Carcinoscorpius > Carcinoscorpius rotundicauda. The sequence goes on along the minus strand of CM022395.1, from coordinate 36,219,718 downwards.
ACTGTTGTAAATGTGTAGACATGCCGCTAAAGACAATATAGGGAGAAATATTCGTCTTTTATTACCTTCTTCAAGTTTTTTTAGTTTACGTTAGACTCAGGGACTTGATATATGAGTAACATACATCTGTAAGCTTGTGTGTGTGTTAAACGTTTGTATCGTTCACCTATTGTTTCATGTTCTCTTGATATTAGGAGCATCGTAACTCATTCTCTCGTTTTCGTCTCTTGGTGAACTGCTTAGTTTCCATCCTTTTTGATATGCTTTTACCATAATTAGGTGTTGTCTTATTGACTATTATTTAAATTGCATGTTTCTAATTCATATAAAAATTGATCTTTAAATGATGCTATCAGAAAAAGTGAGAGATTGAAGTACTTTCAAATTAGATTTATGAATTTTGTTTTAAGCAGCTCATTGAAACTCAACTAAACAACCTATTAATATTAAATAACGCCATTTAAGTTAAGAATGAAGTAGTAATTTTAAGTTACTGTATTTTCCTCTCTATATTAAGTGAAGGATAAAAGGTTTTAAGCACCCAATGAGACATTGTATTGACAGTTCATTGATGAGTAAATTAATTCTATATTGATATTATTACACTTTGCTTAATGACTAGCCTCACGCCGTTTACAAGCTGACTTTTCTTCGACGAAGATATCTAACGTCCTTATAGAAATACTAATGTCCGAAGTTAATTCACTGAAGTTAAATGGTTTGTAATGTTCGAATTCTATAAGAGTTTATGGTCAAAGTAGGTAGTTTACCGATTAATAAGCGTTTATCACAGTTATCGCTTTCAAGATTTATAGTAAACTGAATGTAGCAAACCAACAATATTATTGAAACTATCTCTTCGTGCATCAGTTTATAAACTTTAAGGGAGGTTCTCGAAAGTTCAGTTAGCAGTAATGTTTTACTTACATACATAGTACTTTGTTGATTCTTACATTAAAGAATAGGGAGGACATTTAGCAATATAAGTTACATACTTTCTAATTATATGTTAAACCGAAACAAGCATAGATATTGAAATAAATATATAGTAGCAAATCTGTTGCATATTATATTGAATAATCTTTTTCTTAGGACCTGATTTTTAGGATCAAAATTGTTTTAACAAGTTATAATAATAACTGAAATAATTTTTGTAAACATGGTGGACTATAAAATTATAATTAGTTTTTTTTCGCTGTTGTGGAACAGTTTGGTGGCTAATCTGTTTTTTGGTTATACATTTATTTCAATGCAAATATACTTGCATTCTTCTGTAATTACTTCATGTACTCATTTATTGCTTCACAGACCACTTCTTTTCATGTGAAAAACGTGTTTCTATAAAGCTTAATACTAATATGATCGTCTTATAAAACTATGGTAAATAAATTACTATTACAATTAAATATTTAAAAGTGTGATATAATAAATGCTTTGTATTAAAAAATGGCTAAATTTCTGATCGTTTCAAACACCGTCTTTCTTAGTCTTAAGACGACGGTATTAAATCTAAAAATATGGCCAATCTTATATTCATTTTTCCCATCTACGTTAAATTAAAATCTTAAGTAGGGATAGTTTGTATCAGATATTCATCGTACTATCAGTTAAACTGACTGATATGTTCACGCTTAAATTACACAACGTTAATAATAAACTCACTGTAATATGAACCTTGTACAATAATTCAATCACTGTATTATCAATGTAGTTTATTAATGTAATCATTTTAATATTGTCGTTGTAACAGCAACTTAGTTTAATTATATAATCAGTGTAATACAAATTTCGTGTAATAATATTATCATTGTAATATCAATTTAGTTTAATAATATAGCCAGTATAATGTCAAGTTACTTTAATAATATAGTCACTGTAATAGCAATCTACTTTAATAACATAATTACTGAAATAATAATCCAGTGTAATCATATACTCACTGTAATATAGTTAATTATACTTGCACAATAATAATAGTCTAGTTATATATGTCAAGCTAATTTAATTATATATTTGCACTAGTTTAGGCTTCCATTAATTTTCATTTTAAAATAAACATTACTTTGTTTAAAGTTATCACTCATAATAAAATTTTAAATCCACTTTTCTACATATCTAAGAATTACTTATCAATATTAGTACCCAAAGGAAAAGCCAGCCGGGTTTCATATACGTACCACGAGAGGGCGTTGTCTTACCAGCGTGTAGAAGGGTAAGAATGGTATAACAATCTTTCCAATGAAAATGAGACTAATATCTTCAAACATTTTTCCACCATACAACAGATGAGGGTGTGAAGTGACTGAATAAACGATGTGAGGCCACATGAGGCAAACCATCAAGGTTTGCCCATCACCAAACAACATCTGATCTACCGTCGCAAATTTTTGTAGAAACTTTGGAACATCTTTCTTTACTTTTTACACACGTCTCGGGATTATTATAGATGAAAGACTATTGAATCTCAATGAACACAAAGGACATGAACCTTTGATGGTTGTACCAATACCTTTTTATTTCTCTTTTCGTAAACAGAATTTTCTTGGGAGCTAACTCTAGATGGTAGATGTAACAAGTAAAGCTCTTTATCCATGACAAAGTGGATATAGGCCAATTTGGCAGCTAGCGTAAAACTTCCATGTGTTATCCTATTTTTATCAAACGTGACATTTAAGAACCAAGAAACCTTTTGATGTACCTAATTCTTTCGAACATGTATTTCCACAAAATAAAGACGAGATTACTGCTAGAGTTTTCAAGATTATATCAGAAAAGTCACGTACCTGAACAGTAGTACAGGTTCGTAAATAAGAACATATACTGAATTGTTTTAAGTAATTAATATTCATTTTAATCGACAGAACATACTTTGGTCTCTACTTGACTTTTAAAACAAAACAAAGCATCTATAAGTGATTATATGGTATGCCAATCTGATTTTTTTACATTCGTGTTATGACATAAAAACAGATACATTTGAGTTCCAAACTAGAATTTTAAAAAACTAAATAATTCTATTCGACTCTGTAGTTTTTACACGATTTATTGTGCATTTCTTTGTAATTGTACCAAACAGGATGTCGCTTGTTGGCAACATTTGCTAATATTTTAACTAGCTGTTTCTTTGTTTGTTTTTATTCCATAAATAAAAATAAAATAGTTATTAAATGTCACCTACCACAGACAGGAGAACTGATCATAACAATATAACGCCCCCACGGATGAAATGGTGAGAATTGATCGGCAACGGGTTTTGATCCTGCGATTCTATGATTGTGAGTCGAACGACCTAGTATTAAGAGAAATGACTCGTCGGTTTCAGACATAAGATATATAGTGTGGTTGACAAGCTGTTCCAAGCTCTTTCAATTACTAATTTTTGAAACTGGTTAATGGTATAACAATCAGTGATGTCGAGAAACCCACTTGTTGAGAATTTTATATGCAAAAAACAGAAGTACCAACAACAGAAGCCTGCAAGATAGCCTTAGAACTCTATATTCGAGACCCTAACCCAATTATAGACATTCCCAGTAACCAGTTAGCAACCCTCATAGAATTCATCACAATAAAGACAAACTTCATGTTAAACAACCAAAACTATATACAAACAAATGGCCTAGGCATGGGCAACCCAGTATCACCAGTTCTAGCCAATATTTTTATGACACAAATTGAAACACAAGCAATTAATACAGCATTACATCCACCACTATACTGGTACAGATATGTAGATGACACGGTTGCGGGATTCAAATCTACAGAATACATACTTAATTTTTTCAATCACATTAACTCTATACATCCCAACATTAACTTCACATGTGAACAGGAAGAAAGCAATCAAATATCATTTCTTAACCTCAAAATTATAAGAACCGACACACAATTCAAAACAGAAATCCACCGAAAAATCACCCATACTGGACTATACATTCCTTGGGACTCAGCACATGAAACAAAACAAAAACTCAACATACTAAGAAACCAGATAAACACAGCCATAAAAATATGCTCACCAGATAAAATTAACGATGAATTAGACAAAATAAAACAATACTTCATCAACATCAATAAGTTTCCTCCACAAACCGTAGAAAACATTATACGCACACACCTAGACAGAAAGCAAAATCAACCAACAAAAGTAAATATATCTCACGAATCAAAAAATCACGAAACCATATACTGCTGTATACCATATATTCCTGACATCAGCAAACAAATAACCAACATTTTGCAAAAACTAGTAACAAAATATAACATTCCAGTTAACACTAAATTTATTCAAAAACCAGGCACAAAACTAAGGTCTATACTATGTAAGAACTACACTGACAAACACCACACCAACATTATTTATAAAATACAATGTGACAACTGCCACGACTTCTATATAGGAGAAACAAGTAGAAAAATGGAAACCAGATTCAAAGAACATAAAAAGTCACCTTTACACGTTTTCGAACACTGCAAGTCAAATGGACACAACATAACCATAGAAAACACTAAAATACTAAATAAAGAAACAAACATAAACAAACGAAAAATTAAAGAAGCCTTACTTATACAACAACTTAAACCCAAAATAAACCAATATAAAGGAACGCCATTATACCTATTTTAATATTATAGATAAAATTATATATTCAAACATCTAATCGCCCCCTCTACATTGCGACACACAGTTATACAACCCCTTCCAAACATGTGGTCAGCTACCTCTTTCTTTGTGAACCTGACGATGACCGAAGAAGGTCGAAACGTTGTTCGCTCTTCTATTTAAAATATTTTCTGAACCCAAACGAGCCGTTTTTTGCATATACAATGGTTAATGGTATAATTTTACACTCATTAAGATGTCAATTTATTTCTTCGAAATTATAGGAAAAACCCAGGCAAAGCTATGAATTGTGTATATGAATCATATGTAAGTACTTTGAACATATTTAGATTTTATCGCTTCATTTTGTGTTTATTTGCTGATTAAGTGTACTTTATTACAAATTATGGCTTTTATAGTAATTAAGATTTTTTTAGAACAGGTATAACGTTTCGATTATTGGTACGATCATACTCAGGTACACAAGAACCAGATAATGATCGTACCAATAATCGAATCGTTGTACCTGTTTTCAAAACAAATCTTACTTGCTAGAAAATCCGTAAATTTTAATAAAATATGCTTAGAGCTTATTATACGAAGAAGGCTAGGTTATATAAATATTTATTTAGTTTAAACACGATGAAAAAGCGTGTGTTACACTGCAGTAAACGAACGAAGGTAATTTACATTGCTTTAGTAAAACTGAAGACCATATTTATTAAACATGTAATAACATACATTGACATAAAGAAATACAGCAAGATTTACAATAATATATAAACATGCAGGTGGATGGCAGCGTAAAGAAAAGGTGAGTGTATCAATATTTAATAAACATGTGAATGCGAGGTAATATAACAAAGCTTAGAAAGATTTCGCCTTGTTGTATTTTTCATGGTTAAAATATTGTTTTAGAATAAGATGTGTAATCCCTTATAGAAGTTCGATGAAAAATACAAGGCGAAATTTTTCAACGCTTTGTTGTATTTTTTATCGAACCCCTAAAATGGGTCATACATCTTATTAAGAATATTATGATTACCACAAAACTGCTTTTATAATCTCAGCGGTTTTGTGACGACTATAGTATTCTTTGTTATTGCGTAATACGAAGTTCATAAATTTAACTCCCTTTAAAGTTAAAATAGCTAAAATACGCCATACTGAAGTAAATGTGAAACTTGTAAATATTGTTGACGTCTTTTTTCCCCTCTTTCCTTGAAATGTTTTAAGTCTATTTCTTTCTTCTGTCGAATCTAAGCTTACTTAGGCTTTAATTTCACTTTGTTAATTAATCATTCTTATCCAATGTTTTCCTCTCGTCTTAAAATTAGTTTATTGTTTACGTCCTTTCATTCTACATAATATTGCTCTCTATCAACTGCTACTTTACATGTTTAATATAATATGTAATATTATCCCTAGTTCTAAGTAACATTGTTACTCGACAGCTGGTACTTCACATCCTTCTTATAATAAGTTTATAGTACTACTTCTTAATCCTACATAATATTGTTCCCCAAAACTGAAGTCTCTCATTTTTAATAGAATAAGCAATTAAAATTAATAGTTCTCCTATATGTATTTATTAATGTTTTATCTTATAATACTGAGCAACATTTGTGTATAATGTTTTTTTTCATCTCACATTTACTCTCTTTTCTTTGTATTTCTTTTTACCTTTAAGGCAACTTATCACTGTGAGGTAATATATCAAAAGACACAATAGTCTAAAAGTTGTAAAATAAGAAATGAAAAACTTCTAACAAAGAGTAGCTTTTTAAAACGAGGAATAATGTATCAGACTTATGTGAAATCAAGCGTTGTAGATGACGAGTAGAATTTTCTGAGACGTTGTTCTCTTTCTCTCCACGGTTACAAACCATTTTTCATCGCTCAACTGAAAAAACCAGATACACAGTTAAACTATTTCGGAAAACTAAACAGACCTTTATGTTGTTTTTAACTGTTTTATATGCTGATACAGCTGTCAGAAGTGTTCTAATGATCCGTCAACAAAACTTATAATAAAACTACTATATAAGACGAAACTAAAAACAATGAAGAATGCAATTTATGTAGATTGATATAATATACTGCATGAATAATATATTTTGTAAATAACTGCGGTTTTTATCAATACTTTAGATCCTCTGTTAACGATACTAAATTGAATTATTCAACCCTTGTTTAGTGACATACATCTTGTTATATCTTGCAACAAACAAAGTTCCCAAAAAACTAACTACCTTCGAAAGTTATGCTTGAAAAATATAATTTGCATTTATTGCTTGAAAAAAGTATAATTAAAATACGATATTCACGTTTTGCCTGGAAATATTTGAAGTGAAAAAAGTTATTTAAAAATGTATAATGAAGCTAGTGTGGTCGAATTATGAAATAAAAAGACACGTTGTAAATATTTTTTTTTTGAAAAGCAGTTCTGTAGCACTCATCTAACAACTTCAAGAAGAAGAATTCAGAATATAATAATATTTCTACCACACATAATGAATTGAGTTGAATTTTATAAAACATAGTTATAGATTCTTTTATTCTAGTTAATTTTAAGCTAAAGTACAGAGGGTCTCATTATATCACCTAATATCATGGACTTCTCATAGCTATGGATCAGAAGTTGGTGAGATATTTGGGGTGCAATACTCCAGAAATTGACCAGCTCATTTCTTGCAGTCTCATTTGATTTATTAAAAAAAACTCATACGGGAAGATGCTGTAAAACTAAGACAGGCGGATAATGCAAGATTATTAACAAAACTAGGAACTACAGAAACTTGGTACAAATAAATAGTGTAGAAAAGTAGTTCAATGAGACGTTATAAAGAAAATTTTTTCTCGTTATTAGGATTTGGGTGTATATAAACCTAGGGGAGTCAGGTTCACTTAGAGTTTTTCTTTCTACCTGTGCTGTTGTTTTGCTTACTAGTGGATGTTTGTGATGACATAACATGAGGCTGAGAGTGAACCTAACTTGCTCCAACTCCTTCCAGGAGAATTGTCCATGAAAGTATCAGCATTACTATTCTTGTGTTTTGTATAAAATCGCTAATGTTCGGTATTGAAAAGTCTTACGGTTAAACGAGCAGTTCGGTATAAACAGACAACATAGTTCACGAGTTCCCGACTAACACAAAAACATTTTTCGTATAAAAGCATAATGAATAGTACAAGTGCATCTTGTTTGGTTTGAATTTCGCGCTAAACTACTTGAGAGCTATTTGAGATTGCTGTTTTTAATTTAGCAGTAATGAACTAGAGGGAAGGCAGCCAACACTACTAACTGTTACTTCTATGCCATATTTTGCCTTAAGAAATAGCCAAACTAAAATATAAACTAGCTGATTCCTCACTTTTAGAAATAAGAGTTTAAATGCCAAGATTCAAAATCTCAACTTGATGCTATTTTAATGAAAGGGTTTGATCTTCAAAATGATCTTAACCTTTGAACTAAACTAACTACAATTACTCAGTTGATAAAAGCTTGGAGTCTTCATATTTTAGCTGAATCATATAGCAAGGTATAACAGGAGGGTAATAAAAAAATGATTTTCGAAAATTCAATAATGTCAATTTATTTTCCTTGAATATTTTAAGGGTTAAATAAGTTCCTGAGGCCACACTTTTCCATCTTTTAAATATGCTCTGTTAAATGGAATTACAAATAATGTTATCTATATTCCACTTCTTCAAACGTCTACGTATGTTACGTTTTTATGTGGACTGAACGCAACAGAAAGACACAGATAGCAGCTTGTTTAATTTATTATAATTATCTACTTATGTGATAGACACAAAATATATTATCTAATAGCAATAACAGATATCCAGTTTCAACCATCAAAACAACTTACAATACAAAAAGGTACTGGCCTGTGCTTAATAATATGATCCAAGATAAGTGTCCAAATCCGAAATCTAAAGTTCTAATCTAGGCGTTGAATTCAGTCCCACGGAGAAATTTTCGAAGTTTGAATGGGTAATTTCAAACAAAAGTTCACAGTCCAATTCCTATTGACTTTCGATATAATCCGTAATCCGACTGAATTGTAAAGATTGACGGAATAAAAATTTTCACCGCTTTAGTCGATCTAGTTCTATTCACAAATTCAGTTTAAACTTTCTCAAACAAGACAAAGTTCTTGATCCGAATAAAATGGATGACTTACTTCTTGACCCGAGTAAAAGTGGATGATTCACTTCTTGACCCGAGTAAAAATGGATGATTCCTTCTCTCGCATCGCCATCTGTTTATATACTATATCGCGTAACTTCACAGAATTCCACAGTACAAACACCAGGCCAATACACGTGATCAATCTATTTAGTTTTAAAAATTTCTAAATGAATTTTAATTAATTCTAAAATGCTACTTTAAATTTCACCGATTTAAACCTCGAAACAATAATATAAATATAGAATTATAAATAATAAATATGGGAATTCAAATACGACGTTATATGATATTTACATGACATTTACATAACACTCTGGACATGGTTGTCGTTTACACAATATTTACATAACACTCTCCCCCCTTAAAAGTAAAAAAAAAAGTTTGAACTTGTGAAAATCATTTTTTTTGTTTTCTTTGTTTTTTAAACCAACTTAAAAGGGTTAAATCTAGTAGATTCTTGCATAACCTCACGAACTGCAAACAACAACAAGGGAACACCCTCATCCCAGTCCTTTGAGTGTTCGTGGCAGTAATTTGGTGGAAACGTTCAAGGACACCTTGTGATTCAGGATGGAATGAACTGGATGAAACTTGATGGATGTTTAGTTCATGTATGGCTTGTTGAAATATCTTGGACATAAGATTTGATCCTTCATCTGACTGCACAACTTTTGGAATCCCGAACATGGTAAAGAATTTGACAAGAGCCTTGACAATGTTGGGCGTTGTGTTTTTTCTCAAAGGGATTGCCTCAGGAAAACGTGTAGAAGCACACATGATCGTCAAGAGGTATTCATTTCCTGCTTTGCTTCTTGGCATCGGGCCAACACAGTCGATAATGATCCTTGAGAACGGTTCTTCAAAGGCAGGAATAGGCTGTAGTGGTGCTTTGGGAATCCCTTGATTTGGTTTTCCAGTCATTTGGCAAGAATGGCATGTTTTACAATAGTCAACAACATCTTGGCGCATGTTTGGCCAATAGAAATGTCGTCGGATACGATCTAGGGTCTTTTTACACCTAAGTGTCCTGACAATACATGATCATGAGTAAGACTAAGAATATCATTCCGATAGCATTTTGGAATGACGATTTGGTGAAAAACATTCCAAACGTCAGGAGGTCTGTATTTTCTCATTAACACACCTGACTTCTGGTAGTAACAAATAGGTACAGTTCCTATTTCATTTTCATCAACGGCCAGTTGTAGAAGAGAACGAGTTTCAGGATCATTGTCCTGTTCCTCAACAAGTTTGTTACGATGAAGAGACTTGAAAAATGACTCGGAGTCATCAGCAGAACTTAAAGTTGAGTCAGAAATCTCATCGATGCGAGACATGAACGTATCAGATAAAGGGAAATCCTCTTTGGACTCCTGAGAACGTGTTTGAGAACGAGTAACAGCACAGGCGGGAAAAACATCAGGAAACTCTTCAACGAGTTGCTCTGTACTGGGAGTAATAACAGGTGTTTCAACAACATGGACCTCTGGTACCACCTTACTACCAGCCAAATCATTTCCCAAAAGCATAGACACGCCTTCAACAGGTAATGAAGCTTTAATGCCCACAATCACTGGGCCTGAAACTAATTCCGAATGCAAATCCAATCTATGAAGAGGAATAGAAACGACGCGACCTTCTACACCAGAAATGAGCACATTGGCCCCAACGGATGACTTTTCAGAAAACGGAAGTACACTTTCCAAAATCAAACTCTGAAAAGCTCCAGTATCCCGCAGGATTTTAATTGGTTGTAGATGTGAATCGCCAAAAAAAGAAACAAAACCTTCAGTGATGAAAGGCTTAAATTTGTCCTCAACAAGATCTTCAGGTACATCAAGAATATTGGACTTAGAATCCACAGTGGACTGGACAGGGTCAAAATCATTGGGAACCAATGATGTATCCAACGAGGGTAAAATGAAATTATGGGGTGATGGCTTGTTTTTCAGCTTATAGCACTCAGAAATCAGATGGCCAGGTTTCTTACAATAAGCACCTGTTTTGAATGAGAATGGCACGTTTTTTGTAGATGATGAGCTTTGAGAATAAGATGAAGTCTTTGTTTGAGAATCAGAAGTTTGCTCTTTTCTGTCTTGTTGACATTTGCATAATGCTTGTATGAGTCATTGGGTTTCTTCGCTGTGTGATTTGTTTTGCTCTTGTACGAGAAATCTTTGTGAGTCAAAGCATACTCGTCTGCCAAGACAGCAGCATCATGAATTTTGGAAGCTTTTTGTTCATCATATAAGTTTTAAGCTCTACGGGAATACATCTTTTAAATTCTTCAACTAACATGAGTTCTCTGAGTTTTGTATAATCATCTTTGATTTCTTTGGAATCACACCACCTGTCGAATATAGTTTCTTTTTCACGAGCAAATTCGACAAAAGTTTGGCTGTCAAACTTTTTGTAACCACGAAAGTTTTGTCTATATGCCTCTGGCACCAATTCATAAGCATTCAAAACGCATTTTTTGACGTGCTTGTAATCATAACTTTGCTCGGCCGTGAGTTTGGAAAATACTTCCTGGGCTTTACCTTTGAGAACACTCCGGAGTAATACTGTCCAATATTCGGTAGGCCATTTTAGCCTAAGAGCCAATTTTTCAAATTGTTGAAAATATTTATCCACAGCCTTCTCATTAAATGGAGATACTAAACGAATTTGTTTGGAAGCATCAAAATTTTCCAACTGCATTTGGACAACCTTTTCTTCTGTCTGTGCCCTTCTCAGACTGATTTTCTTCAGCTTTAATGCGTTCTATTTCTATTTTGGCATCAAGGCGTTTGTTTTCTTGTTCTGCCTCAAGACGTTTGGTTTCAATTTCTAAACGAAATTTCATTTCCATTTCTATTCTTTTTAATTCAAAATCTGGGTCAAAATGAGAGGCAGGCAACTGTTGTACAACTTTTTGAGGTAAAACTTTTTGGTTAACCAAATGTTCAACAACAATTCTTTTGATATCTGTTTTCTTCATTGCTTGCTTTACTTCCAAATTGAAATGTTTTCCAACATCAAGCAATTCAGATTTTCTTAATTCACTGATCAATTCCAAAGAGGGATTCTGATTAAATTTGTCAATAAAATCTGCAAGTGGGAATGCCATTTTAAATACACAAGTTGTCTATCTGTATAGAATATAAATACAATATTGGAATAGGATTAAACTGTTTGTTCAATCCCGGACGAGCCCCCAATTTTCTGTTACGTTTTTATGTGGACTGAACGTAACAGAAAGACACAGATTGCAGCTTGTTTAATTTATTATAATTATCTACTTATGTAATAGACACAAAATATATTATCTAATAGCAATAACAGATATCCAGTTTCAACCATCAAAACAACTTACAATACAAAAAGGTACTGGCCTGTGCTTAATAATATGATCCAAGATAAGTGTCCAAATCCGAAATTCAAAGTTCTAATCTAGGCGTTGAATTCAGTCCCACGGAGAAATTTTCGAAGTTTGAATGGGTAATTTCAAACAAAAGTTCACAGTCCAATTCCTATTGACTTTCGATATAATCCGTAATCCGACTGAATTGTAAAGATTGACGGAATAAAAATTTTCACCGCTTTAGTCGATCTAGTTCTATTCACAAATTCAGTTTAAACTTTCTCAAACAAGACAAAGTTCTTGATCCGAATAAAATGGATGACTTACTTCTTGACCCGAGTAAAAGTGGATGATTCACTTCTTGACCCGAGTAAAAATGGATGATTCCTTCTCTCGCATCGCCATCTGTTTATATACTATATCGCGTAACTTCACAGAATTCCACAGTACAAACACCAGGCCAATACACGTGATCAATCTATTTAGTTTTAAAAATTTCTAAATGAATTTTAATTAATTCTAAAATGCTACTTTAAATTTCACCGATTTAAACCTCGAAACAATAATATAAATATAGAATTATAAATAATAAATATGGGAATTCAAATACGACGTTATATGATATTTACATGACATTTACATAACACTCGACATGGTCGTCGTTTACATAACATTTACATAACACTCTCCCCCTTAAAAGTAAAAAAAAAAGTTTGAACTTGTAAAAATCTTTTTTTTTCTTTGTTTTCTTTGTTTTTTTAAACCAACTCAAAAGGGTTAAATCTAGTAGATTCTTGCATAACTTCACGAACTGCAAACAACAACAAGGGAACACCCTCATCCCAGTTCTTTGAGTGTTCGTGGCAGTAATTTGGTGGAAACGTTCAAGGAAACCTTGTGACTCAGGATGGTATGCACTGGATGAAACTTGATGGATGTTTAGTTCATGTATGGCTTGTTGAAATATCTTGGACATAAGATTTGATCCTTCATCTGACTGCACAACTTTTGGAATCCCGAACATGGTAAAGAATTTGACAAGAGCCTTGACAATGTTGGGCGTTGTGTTTTTTCTCAAAGGGATTGCCTCAGGAAAACGTGTAGAAGCACACATGATCGTCAAGAGGTATTCATTTCCTGCTTTGCTTCTTGGCATCGGGCCAACACAGTCGATAATGATCCTTGAGAACGGTTCTTCAAAGGCAGGAATAGGCTGTAGTGGTGCTTTGGGAATCCCTTGATTTGGTTTTCCAGTCATTTGGCAAGAATGGCATGTTTTACAATAGTCAACAACATCTTGGCGCATGTTTGGCCAATAGAAATGTCGTCGGATACGATCTAGGGTCTTTTTTACACCTAAGTGTCCTGACAATACATGATCATGAGTAAGACTAAGAATATCATTCCGATAGCATTTTGGAATGACGATTTGGTGAAAAACATTCCAAACGTCAGGAGGTCTGTATTTTCTCATTAACACACCTGACTTCTGGTAGTAACAAATAGGTACAGTTCCTATTTCATTTTCATCAACGGCCAGTTGTAGAAGAGAACGAGTTTCAGGATCATTGTCCTGTTCCTCAACAAGTTTGTTACGATGAAGAGACTTGAAAAATGACTCGGAGTCATCAGCAGAACTTAAAGTTGAGTCAGAAATCTCATCGATGCGAGACATGAACGTATCAGATAAAGGGAAATCCTCTTTGGACTCCTGAGAACGTGTTTGAGAACGAGTAACAGCACAGGCGGGAAAAACATCAGGAAACTCTTCAACGAGTTGCTCTGTACTGGGAGTAATAACAGGTGTTTCAACAACATGGACCTCTGGTACCACCTTACTACCAGCCAAATCATTTCCCAAAAGCATAGACACGCCTTCAACAGGTAATGAAGCTTTAATGCCCACAATCACTGGGCCTGAAACTAATTCCGAATGCAAATCCAATCTATGAAGAGGAATAGAAACGACGCGACCTTCTACACCAGAAATGAGCACATTGGCCCCAACGGATGACTTTTCAGAAAACGGAAGTACACTTTCCAAAATCAAACTCTGAAAAGCTCCAGTATCCCGCAGGATTTTAATTGGTTGTAGATGTGAATCGCCAAAAAAAGAAACAAAACCTTCAGTGATGAAAGGCTTAAATTTGTCCTCAACAAGATCTTCAGGTACATCAAGAATATTGGACTTAGAATCCACAGTGGACTGGACAGGGTCAAAATCATTGGGAACCAATGATGTATCCAACGAGGGTAAAATGAAATTATGGGGTGATGGCTTGTTTTTCAGCTTATAGCACTCAGAAATCAGATGGCCAGGTTTCTTACAATAAGCACCTGTTTTGAATGAGAATGGCACGTTTTTTGTAGATGATGAGCTTTGAGAATAAGATGAAGTCTTTGTTTGAGAATCAGAAGTTTGCTCTTTTCTGTCTTTGTTGACATTTGCATAATGCTTGTATGAGTCATTGGGTTTCTTCGCTGTGTGATTTGTTTTGCTCTTGTACGAGAAATCTTTGTGAGTCAAAGCATACTCGTCTGCCAAGACAGCAGCATCATGAATTTTGGAAGCTTTTTGTTCATCAATATAAGTTTTAAGCTCTACGGGAATACATCTTTTAAATTCTTCAACTAACATGAGTTCTCTGAGTTTTGTATAATCATCTTTGATTTCTTTGGAATCACACCACCTGTCGAATATAGTTTCTTTTTCACGAGCAAATTCGACAAAAGTTTGGCTGTCAAACTTTTTGTAACCACGAAATTTTTGTCTATATGCCTCTGGCACCAATTCATAAGCATTCAAAACGCATTTTTTGACGTGCTTGTAATCATAACTTTGCTCGGCCGTGAGTTTGGAAAATACTTCCTGGGCTTTACCTTTGAGAACACTCCGGAGTAATACTGTCCAATATTCGGTAGGCCATTTTAGCCTAAGAGCCAATTTTTCAAATTGTTGAAAATATTTATCCACAGCCTTCTCATTAAATGGAGGTACTAAACGAATTTGTTTGGAAGCATCAAAATTTTCCAACTGCATTTGGACAACCTTTTCTTCTGTCTGTGCCCTTCTCAGACTGATTTTCTTATCAGCTTTAATGCGTTCTATTTCTATTTTGGCATCAAGGCGTTTGTTTTCTTGTTCTGCCTCAAGACGTTTGGTTTCAATTTCTAAACGAAATTTCATTTCCATTTCTATTCTTTTTAATTCAAAATCTGGGTCAAAATGAGAGGCAGGCAACTGTTGTACAACTTTTTGAGGTAAAACTTTTTGGTTAACCAAATGTTCAACAACAATTCTTTTGATATCTGTTTTCTTCATTGCTTGCTTTACTTCCAAATTGAAATGTTTTCCAACATCAAGCAATTCAGATTTTCTTAATTCACTGATCAATTCCAAAGAGGGATTCTGATTAAATTTGTCAATAAAATCTGCAAGTGGGAATGCCATTTTAAATACACAAGTTGTCTATCTGTATAGAATATGAATACAATAATGGAATAGGATTAAACTGTTTGTTCAATCCCGGACGAGCCCCGAATTTTCTGTTACGTTTTTATGTGGACTGAACGTAACAGAAAGACACAGATTGCAGCTTGTTTAATTTATTATAATTATCTACTTATGTAATAGACACAAAATATATTATCTAATAGCAATAACAGATATCCAGTTTCAACCATCAAAAAACTTACAATACAAAAAGGTACTGGCCTGTGCTTAATAATATGATCCAAGATAAGTGTCCAAATCCGAAATCCAAAGTTCTAATCTAGGCGTTGAATTCAGTCCCACGGAGAAATTTTCGAAGTTTGAATGGGTAATTTCAAACAAAAGTTCACAGTCCAATTCCTATTGACTTTCGATATAATCCGTAATCCGACTGAATTGTAAAGATTGACGGAATAAAAATTTTCACCGCTTTAGTCGATCTAGTTCTATTCACAAATTCAGTTTAAACTTTCTCAAACAAGACAAAGTTCTTGATCCGAATAAAATGGATGACTTACTTCTTGACCCGAGTAAAAGTGGATGATTCACTTCTTGACCCGAGTAAAAATGGATGATTCCTTCTCTCGCATCGCCATCTGTTTATATACTATATCGCGTAACTTCACAGAATTCCACAGTACAAACACCAGGCCAATACACGTGATCAATCTATTTAGTTTTAAAAATTTCTAAATGAATTTTAATTAATTCTAAAATGCTACTTTAAATTTCACCGATTTAAACCTCGAAATAATAATATAAATATAGAATTATAAATAATAAATATGGGAATTCAAATACGACGTTATATGATATTTACATGACATTTACATAACACTCGACATGGTCGTCGTTTACATAACATTTACATAACACTCTCGACAACATTTACATGATATTTACATAACAACGTATTTTCACATTTTCAGTTTATGACTATTTTAGTTCGTTTTGTTTCTGAATTTCGCCCAAAGCTAAACGATGGCTATCTGCGGTGGCTGTTCCTAATTTGGGTATGTAAGACGAGAGGGAAGTCAGATATTCATCACTACTTACCGCCAACTCTTAAGTACTCTTTTACCAACGAATAGTGAGAGTGACCATCACATTATAATGCCCCCAGGATTGAAAGGGCGAGCATATTTCGTGAGACAGGGATTCGTGCCTTAACCGTCAGATTACAAGTCCAGTGTCTTAACTATCTAGCCATGCCAGACCATACGATTTAAAACTATAAAATGATCATTAAAATTTTGTCTTGACTCAGAGTTAAAGATAATGTAGACACTGTTTTTCATATGAAAAACGACTTTATTTCAGATTTCCTAACTTTAATTTCAGATCTAGATTAATACATATTGTTTAGAAGTAAAATAACAGACCGTAGATATAATTATTTTTCCTCGGAGTAATCCATAATATTTTGTATAATAGTGTTTTGTTTACAATTTAGGAACTAAAATAATTGGGCTATCTTCTCTTTTCCCATAGCTGATATTTAAAACCAGACTTTTAATAAAGAAAGTCATAAGGCTTAATGCTGAGGCACTGGGATGCAAAATATCGAGTAGAGGGCTTTACGTTGTTTTCATAAAGGACTTAGTTGAACGTTGTTTTTAGGGTTATACTTTATTCAGAACTTATTTTAAGGACAATCTTATTTTAAAATCATAGGTCAATAAATGTCTTTTCTCTTCAAGTCTAAGAAAACTGTTCTATCATACTTTTATCTTGTAAGAAAGAAGGAACAAATGTGCAGGTCAGGACTGATACTCTCTGACTTTTAAGGAACTCAGTGTTTTGACTATTTGATTAATCTTTCCTAATTTTTATGTGATGTAAAACCTTGTATAAATCATTTTCTCATAGATGATTTCTGTTTGTTGTTTCAATGTGAAATCTACATAAGTCTTGTTCTCAGGCGTGGCATTACTTCTTATAAAAACTACATCATGTTACTTAATGAATTTAATAGATAGAAATGTTTAAAGGTTGAACTTTCAAACAATAATAAGAATGACGTATTTCTTTCATGCTCGAAGATATTGCTGATACGTTATTTCTCTTTTCTACATCTTACAAACCTTTCAAAGTTCTTCGTAAGTTTATGACTGGAATTTCATTTCCGAAAGCATTTTACTTTACTATTTTATTTTATTTTCAAAATCTGAAAAACTAAGCTAACAGA
The DNA here is from genome assembly GCA_011833715.1 of Carcinoscorpius rotundicauda. Taxonomy (NCBI): domain Eukaryota; kingdom Metazoa; phylum Arthropoda; class Merostomata; order Xiphosura; family Limulidae; genus Carcinoscorpius; species Carcinoscorpius rotundicauda. Next base: position 36,201,893 of record CM022395.1, on the reverse strand, counting down.
TAAAAACCAGGCAAAGTCTTGTGATCATTTTAGTGATTTAAAAACTTTAAAGTATTGGTTTAAGAGTTTATTTCCCCCTTAAACCTAGTATTGTATTATACATTTAAAGGTACCAAACTATCAGAGGATATGTACATTAGGTTGGAAGAACTTGAACTATAAGTGGTATAGAATTAGATATACTAAACTGTCAAAGAATGTGTGGATAACGCTAAGAAAGCTTAATCTATAAGTGTTTCATGCAAGAGTTGGGCCCGGCATGGCCAAGTGTGTTAAGGCGTCTGACTCGTAATCCAAGGGTCACAGGTTCGAATCCCACTAACACTAAACATGCTCGCCCTTTAAATGTTGTGGACAATCCCACTATTCGTTGGCAAAAGAGTAGCCCAAGAGTTGACGATGGATGGTGATGGCTAGCTGCCTTCCCTCTAGTCTTACTCTGCTAAATTAGGGACGGCTAGCGCAGATAGCCCTCAAGTAACTTTGCGCGAAATTAAAAAAATAAAACATTCCATAGTTAGAAAATACTAAACTATCAGAAAATACATACATCACGTAAAGAAAACTACTTGTATCTGGTATTTTCCCGTAAAATACATATAGTTTATTTCATATAAATTTTTGTTGAAGTATTTCTTTTATGTGGACAAATATCAAAATAGACTACGCCTACTGTAGGTTTTTGTGCGTGTGTTTTTCTTATAACAAAACCACATTGTGCTATCTGCTGAGTTTACCAGGGAAATAGAACCCCCTGATTTTAGCGTTGTAAACCCGTAGACTTACCGCTGTATAGGACGCGGACCTGGAGGTTTTTACTTATTTAACCACTTTATTCTGTTTGCATGTTGATTTGTTAGAATTAATTTGATTAAATATTACAAAACAAATAAACTAAACTCTCTGTATTTTCGAATCGATTACATTTCGAGTACTTTCGGCAATCTTTTTAAAAACAAAGTAATTTTTTTAACACTTCAATATATCAAAGCAATTAATATCAAATAAAAACTGGTTATTGAATGGAACCCTAATATGGTATAGAAATTTCAATGGTTTTTACCACTTAATTATATCAAGAGAAGAGGCTTAGCTTGGAATCCAAATAATTCACCTAATGATCTCATTAAATGTATCCTTCATTTCAATGAGTATTGCAGAACAGACTTCATAGATCATTATTTCCAAAAGATTGTAATTCTTTCCATTCCCTTAATGCTTGGAATATTAGTGAACAAGTTTCAGCTGTGTGCTGTACTATTTTAAAACGTCTTTTGAAGTTTAACTCTTGTTGCTTTGATGTTAAGTTTATGAATTATACAACCTTCAGACTGATTTATATAACTGAAATAATAATAATATTTATATTCGGTTCCCTTCAATACTTTATTCCGGATAAGTACTTTGAATATGAGTGTTCACTCAGTCATGCCCTTAGTTACCTAGAAAAACTTACGACACATTTAAAAACTACCAGAAGCAAACACATCATGTCTATCAAACTCCTTACACTGTAAGGCTGTAATGACGACCTTTGAGGTCAAGTCTCATTAGTTTTCCTCATAGTAATTAGCTTTGTGTATAATCTGTTTATCTTTTTCTGATAACACGTGAAAAGGGCTACACAATGGGGTACGTTAGACGTTCATAATTCTGTGTTGCTAAACTAGAAGGAAGACAACTAGTCAACAGCACCTACCTTCAACATTTCTAATCGATTAGTGGAATTTAACTGTAACTTTTAGAATCCACTCACGGCCCTAAAATACTAATCTTGACTTTTGTAGCAGCAAGACACGAATGATCAACCCTGGGATTCACAGTCTGGACATGACTATACTTGGCCACACCTAGTCCAGTTTATGTTTACTATTATTATTGTTTTCGGATATCATGATACACCATTTTTCAAGACTCTCACTTTTGGTTGAAAAATATTTGAGAGGCAAATTCAATAACGAATAAAATACGTTGTTTAGTTGTAGTTTAAATTTCAATCCACTTAAAAAAAGATGTAGTTCTGATACATGCCGTTATATCAAACTTTCTATTCCCAGTGATTGTCATGTGACCTGTTTATTTGCAGGTTTAAATAATTTAAATATAATATACCCAATCCTCCACTTTTTCCTTCTCTTCATATACAAACATATGTGGTTATTTAAGAAAGTTTATAAAGTAAATTATATCAAAAGGAAAAATAACGTGAAGTTTACACAGTACGTCCAAACTTTAGATGAAATATAATTAAATGTTATTTTACGGATAAAAAGAGAGGGCTGAAAAACAAATCGCAACCGCAAATCATAAAATGGTCATTATGTAATATGTTCCGTTTTTTTTTTCAGGTACAACCAGAAGTAAGACTTCTGCTTACAGTTACAATTTTTATTAAGTTGAACCTCAATTTCACCGACCTCACATGCTTAAAAGAAGAAAAACTCAAAACACATATAGGTGTCTTAATCCACCACTTCACACATCTTTACCACCTTTTATTGTCTGCAGTCAGATGTAGAAAGGTGGTTACTCACAAAAATAAATAAAATAAAAGCAACAATAACTAAGAATACAATTTAACAATGGATGGCATAGCAAAACTGTCCTTGGAGCTAGAATTTTAGCCACCAGTATGGTATTTGGACACAAACAACAAATTGTTAAAGTATTATACTGAGCATAACTTAAATTACACTGGTTTACAAAGAAATTGAGGCAAACACAAAAATAGCTGTTTTAACCTAATTTGGGGGTGCTGAATTCGGATTTGAAATCCGTTTTTTAGATATGCATACTGTACATTTTGTACACATACTGTACATAAAGGCGTATATGCATTCAGGGTTAATTTCTAATATTGTGTGGTTTATGTCTTCTTTTTTAGTTATTATGCAATAAATGTAAGTGATAGCATTATATTATATATATATATAGTTATATATCAAGACGGATTTTGGAAGTTAAGCGTAGCCAACACGTCTCAATCAACAGCCAGTAGTACACTGGCAGTCAGCGCAGGAGGTTGGTGTCCCTCGACAATTGTGTTACACAATCTTTTGGGTATATATTTGTATTAAAATTTCCAACGACGCACATAATTATTATTGCCTTACATATGATTTAATTTTACTTTGTTTTTGTTTTTCAGATTCTCCAATGGCTTCAAGCTCGTCAAAACACCGAGGATGCCTCAACAAGGCCAATTCTTTCTGCTACGTGTGTGGGGACTTCACGACAGTTGCACAGCGTCGAACCACCACTTCCCTCCTCAGAACTGCCTACTTTCATTATTTTGATTGTAAAATTGGTGATCAGGACAAATCTTGGGCTCCACACATCTGTTGTAAACCCTGCTACAATGGACTAACTGCTTGGTTTAATTGCAAGAAAGCGGCTTTCAACTTTGCAGTCCCGATGGTTTGGGGAGAGCCACGGAGCCATGCAGATTATTGTTATTTTTGTCTAACAAATATAACTGGTTTCAATGCATTTTCTAGAAAAAAGATCAAATATTCCAACCTTCCATCTGCTATGAGACCCGTTTCCCAGATGATCTTCCTGTCCCAACACCTCCAGTAAATAAGGATCTTCTTTCCTCATCAGATGAAGAAATGCCTCCAAGGGAAGATTCTGCCAAGTCAATCTCTTCCGAAGATATTGACTCTTCTTATTCAGGAACAAGTGGCAACGAGCCACACTGGATTACGCAAGAAGACCTGAATGACCTTGCTCGTGATTTGTATCTATCAAAACAGCAGTCAGAACTCTTGGCTTCTCGGCTTAAACAGTGGAACCTAGTCCAGGAAGATGTAAGGATCACCAGTTTCAGGAATCGGAACAAAGACCTTGCTTCATTTTTCGACATGGAAAACAAGTTGTGCTACTGCACAAATGTACCTGGCTTGTTCACTTTCCTTGGTTTGCCACATAATCCTTCAGACTGGCGTCTTTTCATAGACTCTTCCAAGCGAAATCTCAAGGCTGTGCTTCTGCATAACGGGAATAAATATCCCAGCATTCCCACTGCACACTCTGTGCATCTGAAGGAGTTCTATGACAATATGGAACTTCTTTTAGAAGCTGTTAAGTACAACCAGTACCAGTGGAGTCTGTGTGGGGACCTCAAGCTTATGGGTATGCAAGCGGGCTTCACAAAGTACTGTTGCTTTCTCTGTCTCTGGGATAGTCGAGCTGTATCCCAGCATTACAAGGAGAAAGACTGGGGGTCTAGAAGCACTTTCGTTCCTGGCGAACACAGCGTCAAGGAGAATCCTCTGGTTGACATGAAGAAGGTGCTTCTTCCTCCTCTTCACATCAAGCTTGGTTTGATGAAGAATTTCGTGAAGGCCATGGACAAAAATGGTGCTGCCTTCCAACACTTGTCTACTGTGTTCCCAGGTCTCAGTGCTGCTAAGCTCAAAGAGGGCATCTTTGTCGGACCTCAAATCCGAGAAGTGCTGAAGGATACTGATTTTCAGGAGCTTCTTACCTTAAAGGAACTGAGAGCATGGGAAGCATTTAAGTCAGTCTGTAGTGGCTTCCTTGGTAACACACGCGTACCAAATTACCAAGCCTGTATTGAGAAGTTGCTAAAGACTTATGAGGATATGGGATGCCAAATGTCTCTCAAAATTCATTTTCTCCATTCCCACCTCAACTTCTTCCCTCCAAACCTTGGAGCAGTGAGTGATAAGCACAAAGAAAGATTCCACCAAGACATTACGAAGATGGAGAGCAACTACCAAGGCAAGTGGAACCCCAGCATGATGGGAGACTTCTGCTGGATGTTCTTGCGTGACATCCCGGAGGCAAAATACACCAGATCATCTAAGAAAACACACTTCTAACTGTCTGCGGTACTATGAATTGTGTACATTGTGTCATCCAAGTATATTTATTCCGTCAATGTTCTTTATCTATCCTTTTTTATCCGAAATAAGCTGCTGCAACTGTTGTAATAAGCACGAATATACTCTGTATATACTAAAATGAGACTATTTAAAAGCCAGAAAACTAGAGGTGATAGAGCAAAACTGTTTATAAATTTGAATTCAGCACACCCAAATTAGTAAAAAAACACCTATTCACATTTTTGCCTCAGACAAAAAATATTTTTTTGTAAACCAGTGTTATTAATATCGCTTTCATCATCCACCCTTCCTCGCTACTACCTGGATCTTTTATGGTTTTGAAGAGATCCATAGAGCAGCAGATTTTATACAGGAAATAATTGGAATTACTTATTTGTAAATTTCATACCTTATATAGGAAAGGTGTTACAGGTACATTAACCCATCTATGGGAAATAACTGAAATTACTTATCTGGAAATTTCATGTGTTATAAATGGAAGGTGTTTCAACTACATTTACCCATCTGTGAGAAGTCACTGGAATTACTTATTTGAAAGTTTTAGCTAGGGACTGGAATGTTAATTTCAAGGGCAGTCATGCTGTCTTCGTCTTCGATGCCTTGTTTTCTAGTTACTTCTTTCTTGCTATTGTTTTTATCTTTTTTGTTGTGAGCAACCACGTTTCCACATCTGGCTGTAGACAGTAAAATGTGATAAAGATGTAGAAAGTTCTAGGCTAGAACACCCACATCTGTTTTATTTTTTCTTCTACTCCTAAACACGTGAGGCCAGCGAAATGAGGTTAAGCTGGATAGACGATGTACCCTCACCCCTATTTGGTCTTATCTCTGCTGGTATCTTTAAAAAAATAGGGCAAATTACACAATGTCCCATCTTATGATTTGGTGTTGGATGTTTGATTTGTGCCGCGAAGGGATTTTTCTTCTTTTTCTTCATAAAATCACATTTAGTTATATAAATTTGTGTATGTATGTATTCACCAAGAAAAGAATTATAACCACTTATTTCTTCTACAGTTATCTTTAATCAGTAGTTTCTGTAGGAAATATAAAACACTTCTTTCTGTTGACATCTGAATTGCGTACTTCATATTGAAAATAAAGCATGAGTCAAATTTTTGAACGAATACCTCAGAAAAATAACCTACATCTACATAAGGTTATGAGGACAAAACGATTCAAATATGCAACATGTAAAACTTCTTCCTAATTCCCAAGCACTATTTTATCTATGATTAGGCCTAGCATGGTCAGATGGTTAGGGCGTACAACTCGCAATCTTAGAGTCACAGGTTCGAATCCCGCCACATAAAACATATTTGCCCTTTCAGCCGTTATAATGTAATGGTCAATCTCACTATTCGTTAGTGAAATAGTAGCCCAAGAGTTGGCGATGGGTGGTGATGACCAGCTGCCTTTCCTGTATTCTTACACTGCTAAATTAGGGAAGGCCAACGCAGATAGTCCTCGTGTAGTTTTGCGTGAAATTCAAAACAAACAAACAAATTAACTTCTAGAAACTAGATTTCATACTCCAGCTCTTCACTTAAAATAATTGAAATAATTCCATATAATAGAGGATAACTACAGAAAACAAACAAAATCCAAGCATGCATCTTTATAAATTCAAAATAATTAATTATTCAATTTTTGTATGTAGTTTAGCACAAGGCTACACAATGTCTTGTATCGGTTGTAGGACAAATGACCCCCCGCAGACTTATCTTCTTATATTAATATAACTGATTAAAGTATGAAGAAGAACACATTTTTGTTAATGTTATAAACCTTTTATAACTTTGCATAGTTCAAAATTTTACGTTATTCCAATAAACAAACTTTAACATGAATCATGTAACAGTTTTATTTTAGTTATTTTATATTAAAATATTTTATGTAGTTTAAAATTACTAGCAATGCGTTTACTTTTTTGATCTATTCAACATTATACTTACCAAAATACTATCAGAAGACAAAATTTCTTATTTAATTATTTGTTTACATTATTAACTTTTCTATTAGTTTAACTTTTCATTTAACAAAATTGGTTTGAAGGTTTGACACGGAGGTCAAAGAAACGAACGATACATTTTAGCTAAACTAAACAAACATAAAACGTTTTTCACTGCAGATGTTCCCAGAGGGGTCAGTGGTAAATTTACGAACTTATGACGCGCAAATATGGGGTTCGATTTACCCGCAATGGGTAAAACGCATGCAATCCATGGTGTAGCTTTGCGCTAAAATAAAACAAAAAAATGTTAAAGAAGTAAGGTTTATTATCCGTTGTCTTGTACCAGTGTTGATAGAGCTTTATATGTTTTTAACCTTTGCAGTACTATACTTTTTTGCATCAGTGTTTTTTAACACTTATTTACAGAGTTAAAGTTCCATACTGGTTATAATCTGTAAATACGTTTATATGTTTTATTTCTCTGGTTTTATAACGGTGAGAGCTTCTTTTTGTTTCGGTATTTCTCACTTATTCAGTATTTTGATTCTGGTGCTTATGTGTGTTTTATCCCTGAAGCATAGAACATTCACGGATGTCTCGATGTGTAATAACAAGATAAAGTATTTCAATAAATTACTTATGCTAATGTGAAAAATAAAAGTTTGGCTGAGAACCAATGTTTATACTTCTTTTAGGAAATAGCAAAAAAAAAAAATTATTCCTTTTTGTTGTTAAACACAAAGCTACGCAACAGGCTAGTTGTGTTCTGTATACTCGGGTATCGAAACTTGATTTTTAGCGTTGGAAGCCGTTAGCCTTAACACTGAGCTTTTTCTTAAGGGAAATAGATTTTTAGAGATTTTTTTAAAATTTTAAGTCGAACTAGAAACACTGCCTCTTGGCTTAATAGCTTAACCACTTAACCATTTATATAGAATAATAATACTGAATTTAATCATTCTATAAAGCAACAAATAAACTATGTTTAAACAATTATGTAACAAAAAGGAAAATTGGTTGAGCATTTGAAGTAGTAATAATGATATTAAATTTAATCGTTTCATATATCAACAAGAAAACCTCGTTTAAACACTCAAGCAAATGACGATTATGTTAGGCTTACGGGTAATAATTAAGTTCCATCGAATGAACTATTTGTTATTCGTATTGCTTTATTTTCAGCATCAATTAATTATTAAAAGTAATAACAACCCAGTTACTTTGTAATTTGTGTAAAGTTTCTTCTATACAGGGGAATAATTTGATTGTTTAATCTTTACGTGGCATGTCAGTGTTAAAATACATATATATAGAGAGAATTGTTGAATATATTATCAACGTGTCATCATAAACTGAATATTCCTAGGCTACCGCTGTCATGTCGCTTACTTCCAAATTTATGCGAAAGTTAAGCTAGATAATTGGATTAAAAAGGTTCAGTTATGATGCGACTAATATATTATTAATTGAAAACGTTTGATTATTTTTGTATAAGTTATCATTTAGTAATTATTTTGTGCATTATCATGCAGGTGTGTTTTGGTGTTATAATGAAGTATTTACTGTTACTTTTTCACGTTATCACATGGCTGAAAGTTTAAATTTTAAGTCTTGCACACGAGCGTCTTTAGTACTTTTTGTACCTCCCTGAAGACTTCAAACGCTAAAATTTAAGTTTTAATCCCTGCGTTGGGTACATCCAGGTAGCCCATTGTATTCTTTCTCACTTAGTTTTCCTTAAACGTATTTCCGCAAGTTTTACTGCGCCCCTTCAGTGACACAGCTGTGTTTGCGGACTTACAACGCTAGAAACTGAGTTTCGATACTCGTGGTGGGCGAATCACAGATGGCTCATTGTGTAGCTTTGTGCTTCACTTAAACAAACAAATAAAATAAGTTCTACTACGAACTATGTTAAATTAAAGTATCTAATACTCTTGTTTTAATATTATTACATAACTCTATTTTAAATGTTAATTTTTAACAAGAAAATTAAAAATATACGAAAACGTTTTTTATGGAAGTATTTTGTTAAATGTGTGCATTTTAACATATAAGCCGTTGAGAGTGTCATAAAACTGGAATACAAAGATTTTTACTAGTCTTGGAGTATGTGCTAGATAACAATTCATATGTTTTTCATAAGATAACCATCACATGGCGAGTCAAGACTTTAAAAAAAAAATGATTCTGCTGCAGTGTGTCTTGGCAAATTCAGGTAGTAGGTAGTACAGATGGATGAAGAATGTTTTATTAAATCCCAGCGCGCTTGTAACTGTCTGATCAATCGATGGTATAAGATTGATAACTATTTCTGTATTTAACTGATAGCATTCCAAATTATAAAGACCTTGAGTAGTATGATTCCTTCTCAACTGTGTGTTTTTCTTCTGTTCATATCTTGTGGTGAAAGTTTAATCTGTTTAACGTTGGCAGTAAGAACGTTCTTCATGCAAAATATAGATCAAAATAAATATAGATCTATTAATAACAAGTTAAACTGTAATCAGTGTTGTAAAATGGATTCATACATTAAATACGTCAGTATTGTGTGTATTCTTATACCAAAGCCACATCGGACTTTCTGATGAGCCTACCGAGGAGAATCGAACCCCTGAGGTTAGCGTTATAAATCCGTAGACATTCCGTTATACTACCAGGAGACAAGTATGTGCCCAAAATAAAAATGTTGTAATTACTTCTTGGTATCTCATAGCACATTTAGCACATACTCGAAGTAAACACATTAAAAAAAGGATATGTATATATAGTTTTGTGAATCAGGGCATATTTTAATAACCTATAACTACGAACAAGAGAAAACGAGAAATGGTTGAAAACTATATCATAGTTTGTTTTGAATTTTGCGCAAAGCTACACGAGGGCTATCTGCGCTAGCCGTCCCTAATTTAGCAGTGTAAGAATAGAGGGAAGACAGCTAGTCATCACCACCAACCGCCAACTCTTGGGCTACTCTTTTACCAACGAAAAGTGGGATTGACCGTCACATTATAACGACCCCCACGGCTAAAAGGGCGAGCATATTTGGTGTGACGGGGATTCGAACCCGCCACTCTTAGATTACGAGTCGAATGCCTTAACCACCTGGCCATGCAGGACCCAACCATATAATATACATTAGAAATGAGACATTACCTCCACGATCGCGGAGACTGAGATGACAACGAGGAAGAGTAGAATAGAAACATATATACTCTCTGGCCTTTTGCTACTTTATATGTCATATATACAGTCTGCAGTCAAACCGTTTTGTTAATAAGCAGACGATCAAATCCACAAATTATTATGATGTTTACCAATTTATTGTTCATTTATACTTTAAAGCAACAGTCGTCCATATTTGTCGTTAAGTGTTATACTTTAAGTACAGTTTTACAAATAAAGTAAACAGGTTTTAACTGGGATACTATTGGTGTGTTTCACTTTGAGCTGCTACCACTCAATGTAACGATTACATCACATTCTATTGTCAACAGTTAGAGCACTGGAATGTTGCACTTAAAGTAAAGAGGCCTGCTTCGATCAATCGTTAAGATGTTGTGTTACACTAGAGCGATGCACAGCAAGGATCACATCTGCAAAGATTGAAGAGCTAGACTGGGAAAAATTTCCACATCCTCCTTGTTCTCCAGACCTTGCCCCATCTGATTTTCATCTGTTTCGAAGTTTGCAGAACCATTTTGATTGGGAAGAGCTTGGATTACATGAAGATGTCAAAACTACTCTCTCAACATTCTTTTCCTCCACACCCCATGAATTCTATAGAAGTGGCATTCAAAAGCTTGCGAATCGTTAGCAAGAAGTAATTAATAATAATATTAAAACAAACATTATTGATTAAATAATATTAAAAGCGTTTGAAATCCTTTCTCTTTTTCTGAACCTAAAATCGGATGGCCTTAAGGGATGGCATGATATTCGAGGCTGGGTAAGGTTTTAGTAGATCAAAGTAACATATAAAGTTGGAAGAGATCAATAATCGTTCATCTTAAGATCACCAAAATAAAACTACAAATAAAGTTATTTCAAAGCATATTTACAGAGCAGTCGAACTTGCAGACGATTAGATTATTATAAACAAACAAACGTATCTAATCGCAGAGATAAATATTTTTTCATCAATTAAACCAAGTTATCCTTATATCTCTATTAATAATGCAAAGAATAATAATAAAGAGTTATAAAGCACGTTTTACCAGTTAACATTCCATTGGCTTTGCTGATTCAAATTCACTATTTTGAGAAAAAATAACAAAAACACTAAAAGTATTCAGTCTGTTGTTTATATGACGATCTACCTGATGTTGTAAGGATGTATGAATAACAATATTTCTTTACAAAAGCAATGTTTAAACTGTTTAGATCAATACTTGTCGTATCTCTGTCATGAGAACTGAGACATGTATGCATATCTAAACAGAAACAGAACGTATTATTTTAATTGAATATTGCATCTTTACAAGGAAATATAACAGCCATCTTTAATACGAGATAATGTAGATGTCAATAGAAATTTTGAAGTAACAAATAGAATTGGTGTGTATTTTGAAGTAACAACTGAAATTGATGTGTATTTTCATAGCAAAGGTACATTGAACCATCTGCTTTGTCCACCGAGAGGAATCAACCCCCTGTTTTCAGCGTTGTAAATCCGTAAATTTACCGCTGAGCCACCAGGGGATAATTTGAAAAAAACTTAAAAAGTGTGAAAATACATGTTGAACATGTGATGTACTCTACAGGCGTTTCAAAAGAATCTCTTCGCAATTTAAAACACATATTTATATAAGTACGCAATTTTCGTAACTATGAACACACGGTTAAAACATGTAGCAATTTTACAAGTGAAACAAAAAGTGGAACAACACTTTTGGAAGATAACGTTTTCTTATCAACCTGCACCCCCCTAATGGCACAGCAATATGTCTACGGACTTCCAACGCTAAAAATTGGGTTTCGATACTCATGATGAGCTGAGAACAGACAGCCCATTGTGTAGCTTTTTGATTAACTACGAACAACCAACCAACTTAACAATCCCTGTAGTGTGGTTGAAGCAACCAATTTCATTTCGTATTTGAAGCAGCAGAATTTACAACAGGATGACAGTTTTTAGACTTGGATATTGGAAGCTGAATCATATTAGTCTATTGTGGTTTTTCAACATCCATGAAGTTACATCTGATAGGCGATGTATCCTCATCATCATCAGGATTTTTATACTGACGGATGTGTTTCTTACTGAAGTCCATTTCACCTTTCCTATGAATAGCGTGTGTCCAGATTTTATACATTTGTTTCTTACATGTGACAGGTTTTGTTTTAGGCCTTATTATCCGATAGGTTTTATATACGCGTAAAACTAGTTCATTAAACTCATGTACAATGATGTAGGACTTGAATGTAATATTTAATTTTCATACTAGTACCAGCTCTAAAATAACATAAATAAAAATAAATTCAGTGATTATTTCTATTACTGAATTTATCTGGTCAAGCAAGCTTGTGTTTATTTTATAGACAGATGGATGTAAACCTATAGTTATTGCTAATCATGTAGTTATTTATAACGGTAAAAATCAACGGCCTTAATTTTAATATTTCTGAGAAAACAAACCAAAGCCAATCCATAAGCTACACGTGCGAGTACTCCAGTAATTACAAAGCTCTCATAATTACACAGTAATTGCTTCTCTATCTGTGAATATTTCCTCCAGTTATTAACTGCCAGATACATGAGACTAATGCACGCAAGAATAAAATCTTAATTAAGCCTTCACTTACAATGAAGCATCTTCATTTAATGTTTGGTTTGTTTGAAAGACAATAATTATGCATAATTCGTGGTATTTAATTACATAGTAGGTGAAAAGAATTCCTCAACGTTTAAGTAACTACGTGTATTTTAATGAATTCACTAAGCAACAAGCTCCTTTGATGTTTATCTTTAATATTTGCCTGACAAATTATTCATAGTTTCCTACTCGATTAAGGAAATCATATGCATTGATAAGTTAGTTCAATAATCATGAACGAATTATCTTTATATAAATATACATGTAACATCTGTAAGCTAAAGTATAAAAACATTCTGTGGGGATTTTTTAAAGAGAACTTTTGTACATGTAAATTAGTTGGAAAATTATAATGTATATATACAAATTTCAACTGAAATTATTTATCAGAATTATTGAGAAAGTTGTCTGACGTAACTATGAACTTATCATAATGTAATTAAACAAAAGATAAAAGAAACTCAAGCACTCATAAACATCACGTTCATATACCAGTTTCTTCTCTATTTCTCACCTCAACTCCATACTCTACCTACAAATTCTATTTACTAACTTTTTGTTTTTTTCAGTTTTGACTGAACCAAATCATTTTGGCAGAAAATAAAACTACGAGTTTGAAGATATCCACTCGTGTAACTACCGAAATAACCAATTCCAAACGTTTAGGGTACAGTAGAAGAAATAAATTGGATTGACAGATGATGTTCTTACCACGGTATACTTAGTTATGGTCGCAAACCAACGACAAACAAGCTGACGATCAGTGTCTTACCTTTACTGTGCCGACGATATCACCGATATTGCATGTTTAACCGTATACTTTATTCCTGTACATAATTAAAAACGAATTACACAAACATTTATAGTGGAGCAATAACAAATAGAACATTTGTGAGAAGTCGGAATTTAAGGTATCAATACAGAAGTTTTAGAAAAATTGCAAAAAAAAGTGGAGTTCGAGATTTGTATTATAACTATGTTCATTCTTCCAGAATAAGCCATAATAGACTAACTTAACATTTCTTATGTTATTTATAACCATAATTTTGTTATAACATTGAGAAGTTGTGGATGCTATCAGCTTACTGAAATTATGAACCAGTATTTGCTTCCAGTTTGTCTACAAAGTCTTTCCAGAGATCAGTTGGTTACTTTTTGGAAATACTACTTTCAGTCCACAAAACACGCTCACCCTTTCATCCGTGGGAGCGTTATAATGTGATGGTCATTCTCACTATTCGTTGATAAAAGAGTAACCCAAGAGTTGGCAGTGGGTGGTGATGACTAGATGTCTTTCCTCTAGTCTTACACTGCTAAATTAGGGACGGCTAGCGCATATAACCCTCGAATAGCTTTGTGTGAAATTCAAAAGAAACAATACTTTCAGTCTTGCCACAGTATTGATGTTCAACAGAATGATGTCCAACTCTAGGTCCTTCTGGCCACTTGAACAGCGTACACGACGTTGTGATAGTGCCCTCTCTTCCCACCGCCATCAGTTTTGACAAAACCTCCTACAGCAGACAAAGGTAAAGACACTGTTTATAAGCTCATGTTTAAATGTTAGTTAATGACACACCAGCGCAAAAACTCTTTAATATTTCACGTAAAAAATTTATGATTTTTAATTCCTAGCACATTTGTGTTCTTAAACTATGTTCCCACAATATTAAACGTTGTTACTGCAACTAATTTATAGAAAGCAATTTCCTGTAACCAACTTCGATGTCTTGACCAAAATGTTTGAATATTTTATGACAAATAAAATCATTGTTATTAAGATGAAATCAAAATACATTTCGTCCTGTTAATCTGAGAAATTCATATTATATTAAAAACATCGAAATTATACAAATTTATATATGAAATGATGATTTAATCATCTTTCCAGGTGTCGAATAAATGTAATTCATCATTTCACCAATTACAACAAAGCCATATAATGACAAAATAGAACATCAAATTATTAGCGTCTGTGACCTTATACCAGTTACGTTACATGCTATTCATGATGTCATTAACGTAATCCACCATTATTTCGTTTCAATTTGTCACTAGAAGACGTTGCAACGTACCCACAATAGCTGGTTTAGGATTGTGGTTAGTAATTTTCCGTTTCAGTTCTACCCAACAGTTCTCAATAAGATACTTTTCTGGCCATGAAAATCTTGTAAGTTTCTCCTCGTTGAGATAATCCTATACAATACGTGCACTGTTCACAATGGAAATATCATCCCTGATTACATAGTTATTGCGAAATTTTGCTCTAGCATATGATACAAATATCGTCTCAGTGTGATGCATATAGACGGTACCATTCACATATCTCTGGAGGATATTAAGAGCAGTTTGCCCACCATGAAGAATAGCTGCCGAAACATGTACTACACCTCATCTTGTGTGCTTTCTCTAGAAGGGACAGTCTTCATCTGCTCTCTAGGTAAACGACAAACAAATCCTATTATCAGCTTTAACAAGACGGAAACAGGACTCACCTGACAATATGACATATCACTAGCGTCCTAACTGTAAATTGGTACATTGTTAATTTCTGGTTAATATTGGTTTGCAAATATTTCTTCTTGCAAAATAACCTTGTTTGTTCAGTCTCATATTCATTTTTCTTCTAGATATCCTGGAAGGAATGTTCATTCCATTCCTGTCGTAGAGCGTTGCAAGACTTCTTTCGACCTTGACGTATTAACCTGTTCTAAAGACGATCATTTCGGGTAGTAATTTTTCAGCGTCTACCAGTAGGCTTTCCTGGAACAACGTTTTTTGTAGTCTGATGACATTCAGAATTCTCACTACTGTATACTGAGGGTAGATGACATACTGTTCTGACTATCTGTTTGTTTCACACCATTTCAGGACAGTAGAACAACTTGACGCCCTATAAATTATGGCATTTAATCAGTAATTACTTTACGCATGTAGGCAGTAACATCAATATAGAGCAGTATGCAAAAATTTTGTTATGACTGTAATTCTAATTTTACTATAATTACCAGTATATTATATATTCACGTTTCTATTACTGGAGGTTTCTGGATTGAGTTTAATATTTATTGTAATTATAAAAGATTACGTGAATGTAATACAAAAAATTTTGTTAATATTTTGCCGACGTAGTTTTCCTACATTTGATAAAATAACAATCTGTATTTTTATTTATTTGAGTTTCATAGAAAGTTTCTACTTCAGCGCAAAGGTGCACAATCAGCTACTTATCTATTGCAGGAAAGTAAACCTCGTCAACTTACCACAAACCACTCATACAGTGAGGAAACGAAACGTGAATTTTAATATTAAGTTTATTTATACATATATCTTGTATTTATGACAAATATACTAAGGCTATTGGCAGCTGTTAATAACTTTGAGCTACTGACTAGAAAAAAAACACAACTTTACCAAAATACGTGGTAGTTTGATGTTAATATTTATTTGTAATGTTCTGTTTCTTTGTAATTAAGTACGTAGTTACACAATGGGGTATATGTGCTTTGCCCATCACAGGTATCGAAGCCCGGATTCCAGTGACGTAAATTTGAAGGCCTGCCACTGTGGCACTAGGAAGATGTGATGTTTTGATATTTTATATAAAATAACAATAACTCTGATTATGTCCCTAACATATTTTGTATTTTTGTATGCACTTTCATTCGTAACTATGAACTATACTTTTATTTATTAATACGAGTATAACAAAAATGGTTCAAATCAAAATGGTGTTTTGCTAACACCAAGACAAAATGCATTATAATACTATCTCCCTACAAGTATGAAAACATTATCACTAAAAAGGTTGTGCTTAGTATGTTCAGTGGACCAAAAATGGCCGTCGTATTCAATTTATTATTATGATGCTCACAAATAACTTCTAAAATTGACTTTATAGTTTAAATTTGAGCACCTAATTGCCATTATCGAGTGTTTAAAAACTATTATAACAGCAATATCATCATGTTCTTCTACCACACGTATTTTTTTGGGGGAATAATAAAAAGAAAACTTAGCAGTGAGTTCAGTTTATAAGTATATATTACTTCCATGCTGAATAAATAATAATTTAATGTCTAGTCACTAGATAACAGCACTAATTGTACTTATATAACGAGTGCTTGTTACTTTGCATTCCACAAACATTATATTTGCCAAAACAACTTCAGTAAAAAGAAAGAGAGAGAATTAACATTCGATGTGTCAAATATTTATGCAACTAGTATATTTATTTATATACTATTGATGTCTGAGTTTAAAACAACCAATTTCTTAATTATCAAAACAATATATTATATATCAGTTTACTTTTATTCGACATTTCTATGGAGTTGAGCCTGGCAGATGTGTGTGTATCTGTGTTTGGTATCATACATACATTATGGCGTGAGATTTACATGTTCTCTCTTAATCAACACGACCTTAGCATGTGATAAAGTCGATTGTATGCACATTCATTAATTTAGGTGAAACTGAATGGCATGAGTCAGTCCAGTACTTCAGGTTACTTACACTAAAAAACAACATTAAAGAACCTA
Source organism: Carcinoscorpius rotundicauda (assembly GCA_011833715.1). Classification (NCBI taxonomy): domain Eukaryota; kingdom Metazoa; phylum Arthropoda; class Merostomata; order Xiphosura; family Limulidae; genus Carcinoscorpius; species Carcinoscorpius rotundicauda. Next base: position 36,184,711 of record CM022395.1, on the reverse strand, counting down.
ACAAAACTGTATGAACAATATATATTGCCATTGAATAATAAAATGAAAACAAATGTTCATTTATGAACCAGCTTCAGTTATTTTTGTATAGAAATAAAGGAAACAAATGATAAAAATATGCAAGTATAATGTAAAGATGGCAATATCAAAAATTACAGAAACGAGGTAGGCATTAATACAAGAAACCATACAAATATCCCTACCTAAAAAAATGGAATTTAACTGTCATCCTTATTATGCACCTACTGATTTGTGATTTTCTTTTGGTGGTAAGAGGCGTGAATTAAAACCCCAAATCTAGAGACTGCTAACCACTTGGCAGCATTTGGCCCTCTACAGCCGAACAAAACGTAAAATATAGTCACTTATATTCAGTGTAGCATTTTAGACATTTTTCCTTGGAAAAATCCAAAATTTGAAATTTATTAACTACGTAACTTACTCATTATGATTTTATTGTATACCATTTACAAATGATTATGAAGAAAAAGCCAAAATTTGAAAATGTAGCAAGAAAACAAAATTAAGAGCGTGCTAAATCAACGAAAAAATTACGAGTACATTATCTTTAACTGCCTTCACTGAAAACTTGTTTGTTTTTGAATTTTGCGCAAAGCTACTCGTCCCTAATTTAGTAGTGTAAGACTAGAAAGAAAACAGCTAGTCATTCCTACCCATTGCCAACTCTTGGGCTACTCTTTTACCAACAAATAGTGGGATTGACTCTAACATTATAACGCCCCAACGGCTGAAAAGGCTAGCATGTTTGGTGCGACGGGGATTCACTAAAATGTTACTAACTTTTATTCCTTCATTAGCGAGATAGATAAGTCTACAAATTTAAAACGTTAAATCAGGATACTCAATTGCACAGCAATAGGTTTGAAGAGTTACAACGCTAAAAGTCTGGTTCGATGCCAATGATAGACACTACACAGATAGCCCACTGTATAGCTTTTCGTTTAACTTTAAACAAACACTAATCTCTATGAATATTTTATCAATATCAGCTTTTGATAAAAGCGAGCTTTCTACTTAAGTTAATATAAAATTAAAATGGAGTTATTTATTAGCAACAAAAAGATGAAGATGTTTCAAATTAATTTCACTGTTCAGTGAAATTACTTGTGAGTAATCTACGCTCGCCGTTCTTAATTTTACAATAATAGATCGGTAGATGAAGCCAGCAAATAAGCCCATTCTTGGGCTCGTCTTATTCTAACCAAAAAGCGCCATTTACGATTACATTATAACACCCCTGCGGCTGCAAGGGTAATTTGGTAATGATATTTGAGCTTTCAACCTGTAGCTCGCAAGTCGAGTGCATTAACCATTAAATTCAAACCTATAATGAAAACTTAATTTAAAAATTGTCATATTATGTCTTTCTCATCCAGTGGTTTAAATAGACACGGTTATTAAATCCCAAACTAACGTATTGCTCAAACAAGTAAATTGATTCGCGATTAGAATTCAACACAAAAAGTACTGAAAAACTGTATTTGGATTATTCCTGATAAAACTTTAAACACCGTATTTCTTCATATGGAATATAGACGACAAGGTTTATTTGTGTAGATTTGATTTACTACTAAATTCATTGCGTTGACAATAACTCTTGTTCACCTTCTTTAGTAATGCATGGCAATTAAATGCATACAGCTAGAAAGTATTTGCTAATATATGCAAAAAGAGTACAGTTGAGTAAAGTTTACCAACTCGATAATGGTAATGATTTGAATTAAGAAGGAAATTTACATATATATTGCATACACTAAACTTTAACAAACTTTAACGACTTCGATTTTAAGAGCATAGTGGTTTCCAACTTCCTTGTATCAAGTGAAGCGAAATATTGTCATCCCGGACCTTCCACTTACATTATTAAGCGCCCTCTATATTTTTTTCCAGAAAAAGAAACACTTCATCAAGTTTAACCAAACATCAGTCACAAAGATATAAAAAATTAGGTTTCAACGAACAAATATTTTAAGACTATAAGGCAGTAATAATTATATCCAATATTATCAGCATACAGTAGTGAAGCAGTCATGAATTCAGTCATTAATTTGGTAGCAACGAACTCTTGAAAAATAAATAAATGGATTCCTGTGAAAATAAAAAAAAATGTAGATTACAGCATTGAAACAGAAATACTCTTTTCATCACACTTTATTATAATACAAAAATAAGAATTTATATAAAAACAATCATTATGTCATTAAAATAATATATCTTATGCCATACATTGTTATATCGTTAAAGCTAACGATATTTTATATCTTTTAGAATTGAATAAAAAAACCTGGACGTTTTGTCTAAATATAATGTTTTTATAAGACCAAAGAAAGTACCTTTGTGATTCTGCAGTAAGTTTGCAAACTTGTAACGCTGAAATATGAAGTTCGGTTCATTGCAGTAGACAGATTGCAAATAGTTCAAAGTGTGGCTTTGTGCTAAAGCAAACGATTGAAAAGTGCTAAGCGAAGATACAATCAACTTCGTCCTTTGTTTTTGTTACACGACAAGCAGCATAAGATTTGACTTTTTCCTTTTCCAGGGAACATCTTTCATTTTGATGCCAGTACGCTTGATATGTGGAAAGCAAGCGAGTTTCGTCAGCGTTATTGTAGTATATTTGTAATTTATCTCGAGATACTCTGGTTAAGAAGAACTTAACATCAAAAATATGTTAAAAGCAAATATGGTACTTGACTCGTCATCTGCAGGTCGCAGGTTCAAATCCCCATCACACCAAATATACTCGTATTTTTAGCCTTGGGGCGTTATAATGTAAATTAATCCCACTATTCGTTGGTAAACGAGTAGTCTAAGAATTGGCAGTGGATGGTGATGACTAGCTGCCTTCTCTCTAGTTTTACACTGCTAAATTAAGGACGGCTAGCGCAGATAGCCCTCGAGAAGCTTAAGAATTAAAAACAAACAAACAAAATTTAATTTGTGTGTTTTTTCTTTTAACAAAGCCACAACGGGCTATCTGCTGAGCCCACCGAGGGAAATCAAACCCCTGACTTTAACGTTGTAAATCCGTAGACTTACCGCTGTACTAGCGGAGGGCAAAATTTAATTTAAACAATGTATGTGTGTTCATTGTTTGGTTTTTGAGAAACCCGAGAACCCATTATTTCTTAACTATCCGCCACAAGATAGTGTCTACATTAAAATATTTATTTATTTGGGGCTTTCAAATGCATATATTTAATCATTTGTTCAAGTAGTTTAAAGAAAGCAAGAAAAATCTCAAACAACTTTGGACAGAATTGTTCAACGTGGCTTTTTTTTCATGTAATTTTTTTAAATGTTAATGAAGAACTCCAGTTGATTAAATAATTTAGAATAAAAGTAACAGGATATTCTTATAAACCATATTTCAAAAATTTTCTTGGAAAATATATTTCGCAAAGTCAAATCAGTAAATGGGCAGCTAACTGTATTTCTAAATTTTCCATCAAATGCATTAAACTCTTTACAAGCTAACTCAGAACAAAATTTACGTAAAACTGAGCATCTACGCTGCTATTAGATTGACTTCTGCATATATTGTAGGGAAATCTCAAGCCTTTTCAGATAATGAACAGAAGAATGTCAACAACGAGAGAAGCTAAGAAAACTACAACTTAGTTTTCGAAATATCTCTACTCATGACGTAACAAAACTTAGTAAATCTCAGATTGAAGATATATGACTATAGTTTCTGAAAATTATGGTTCTATGAATCTGACCCCGAGAAGAGGTAAAATATTCAAAATAACTAAAATAACCATTTAAAGGAATCAAGTCCAAGATATGGAGTTACAGTAGCCATAGATTTGTATTAAAATACATAGGGATATAAGGTCATGTAACGTTTAGCATAGGTAAATGAAAGGTCAACATTCTAAAACTGCTCAAAATTATCACTGGTGATGATCGGCAAATGTAACGTAAAAATGGTAGTTGTATAGATATGACCCCAATTAAAAGCCAACTAGAGATTATATAGAGGTCAAATTTTAAAAACTGTCAAAATAATCTTTTAAATATATCAAATTGAAGTTATTAAATTACAGATATTATGAATATGTATTAAAACATTAAGTTGTCTGAAGGCTTGTTTGTTTGTTTGTTTTGGAATTTCGCACAAAGCTACTCGAGGGCTATCTGTGCTAGCCGTCCCTAATTTAGCAGTGTGTTACGTATTTTTTGATGTTTTAAGTTCTTCGTAGATTAAACGCAACAGAAAAACACAGATAACAGCTTGTATAATTTATTACACTAAACTATTAACAAATATAACAGATATAACATAAATTATATGATAACAGTGACAGATATTAAGTTACGACATTCGAAATTAATTACAAAACAAAATAATATTAGTTTCAAACTTCAAAATAAATCACAACACAAAACGGTACTGGCCTGTATCTAATGTAATGATCTAAAATTACAGTCTCAAATTCCAGTCTAGGGTGTGAATTTGGTCCCACGAAGAGATTCCGAAACAGTTCACAGTTCAATGAAATCGCCGTCTCTCAGCACAAGCAGTAATTCAGAAGTATCGTAGAGATTGACGAAATAAAATCACGGCTTCCGTAGATCTAATTTCAATCACAAATCCAAGTTGAATATTCACAGCAAACACTTAATCTTTCTCAAATAACTAACTTTCTTCTTTTGAAATGAAACTGGTGTTTGAATCTCACTCTTTGTCTTCGAATAAAACTAATGACTGAATCTCTCTCCCTCGAATAAAACTGATGATTGAATATCTCTCACGTCACCGTCTTTTTTATACCGATAGGCCTATTTCTCGAACAATCTTGCAATTTCCATACAACTCCAGAGCTATCCACGCATATCCGTTCTTGCACGAGACTACACATCTAGACAGGAAGTCACCAGCACTCATTTACAAACATGTGATTGGTCTACTTAATTCGAGAAAGTTCTAAAATGTTACCCTAAATAAATAACATATTTTAGTTTAAACTTCGAAACAATAATATGGAAAAATGAATAATACAAATGAAAATTCAAACACAATACGACATGTTGTCGTTTACAAAATATTTACACATATACATAACACAGTGTAACACTAGAGAGAAGGCAGATAGTCATCACCACCCGCCGCCAACTCTTTGGATACTCTTTTACCAACGAATAGTGGGATTGACCGTCACATTATACACCCCCACGGCTGGGAGGGCGAGCATGTTTAGCGCGACGTAGGCGCGAACCCCCGACCCTCGGATTACGAGTCGCACGCCTTACGCGCTTGGCCATGCCAGGCCTTGTCTGAAAATCATATAGAGTTGGGCAAGGTAGACAGCTCAATATTTATTAAGTACAACTTAGATGTCACGTTGTGACACACAAACTACCATAGTTTTAATATTCTCTTTGTTAGTATATAGAAGAAGTTTCAGCTATTCCTGTTCGTACAGAGCATTAAAGTCAGCCAATAAAACTAGTAAGTTTTAATGGAAAAACGATATCAGAACATCTGGTTTCCGTCAATGCTTGCTGACTACTGTTGGACACTATAACGTAATACGCCGTACATAGAAAACAAAAGAAAATCATTAGCAAAACACTTTAAACTGTGTTGAACGTAATAGCGTATTAGAAATATAAACGCAATTAAATACGTTATTGCCGATAAACAGTTAACTGTCTGTTTCTCGGAGTCCCTACGTGATGAAGCAAAACCAAAACTATATTTGTGCATACTCACCAGGTAGCTGTCACAATCAGCAAAAACATTTCAGGAAGCAAAACTTAAAAGAAAAATTGTTGTGCAATATTATCAATTATGATGATTTGCATTTTGTATGTAATGATATTTTGAAATTTTTTTCCTGTTTTATATACACTGTTCAAATGGAAAAAAAATATTTTTAAATGTGGTTTTTAATGCTGATTACAGAAATCTAAATTATAATTTCTGAAAATGAAAAGCTATATTTTTTATTTGCTTATGAAACAAGTGAAGTGGTGTTAATATCACATATTATGCATTTAAAAGAATTGCAAAATATCAAGAAATACAAAGTGTTTAGTGAGAATATAACAAACTAAATGTGAAAATTCAGAAATATTCTGAAATATTTGCTTAAAGAGATCATCATTTTCATACCTACAACGACAAACTAATTCGTAGAGATACGAGCCAATCATGTTATAATTGATTCCACAATGTCGCTTGTGACGTCACTTAATCACATACTTTCAACTTGCTGCAAATGTCAGAAATATAATTAAAATTTGGAAGATTAATTTGTAAAGGGAAAAATGGGAAAGTATTTTGATGTTTTAAAGATTATTTAAATAAGCATACGATTATTTAATAACCAGTCTAACAGTGATATAATCTAAAAAATAAAAAAGTAACATTTCTCCAAATTTTAATTTATATATCTAAAATCAGCATTAAAAACTTCATTCGATTTATTTTTCTATCCCATCACACTAAACATGCTTGTCCTTTCTGCTGTAGTGGCGTTAAAATGTGACAGTTAATCCCATTATTCGTTGGTAAAATCGTAGTCCAAGAGTTGGTGGTGGGTGGTGATAACTAGCTTCCTTTCCTCTAGACTTACAGTGCTAAATTAGAGATGACTAGCACAGATGCCCCTTGAGTAGCTTTGCGCGAAGTTCGAAAACAAACAAAAAATATTTTGGTATTTGAGCGCGATGCATATAATAATTTTACAATTGTACAATTATATATATGTAATTATTATATATAATATTGGATATATTATTTCAGAACAAATTGGGTTCCGCTGTGCTATCTGATATTCAGTTGATTCGAATTGCTTCGGTGGCGTACCGGTTATCCGTAATGTAGATGTATACAAAGCATTGTATTTATTTATAATATTTATTGTTTATAGGTTCAGTTTAATCTAATATTAATTCAAAAGATCTATCAGTTAATTATTCTGCAAAAATTAACTTTAGAATTACTGTTAAATGTTTTATTAAATTCCTGAGCTCGTCATTTCCAGAATAAACATTTCTCGTTTAGCACATTTGATAATACAAGATATTTACCATATATGTACCGGCTTGTTTATATTTCATGTCGGATAATTAGTTACGAAGATCCCAGACATACATATTATTACAAAACGGGATTTATAATGTATAATGGTATTATATACGTTTGTATATTACTTGTATATAATTATATTTACTTTGTATTTTGCTTAAGAAAACTATGAAACATGTTACGTGATGCAATTGCTGTTGTGAACAAAATAGTTCTTTATTATTGGTCATGATACAGATTCATTCGTTGACTTTCTGTTCTTTATGTAGTATTATTCAATGTAATCCAATGTTCTGTCGAAAAATGTAATGCGTTCCACTATCAATAAAACTTTTATTTATGTTTATAAATCGTTGTTTGCTTACCTGTTATCATACTAGCATAATGTGCTTTCTTACTCAAGTGTAAACGTCTGTTTATGGACTAGTTTTGTTTTGGTTTGGTTTGTTTGGAATTTCACGTGGAGCTCCACGAGGGCTATCTGTGCTAGCCGTCCCTAATTTAGAGGGAAGGCAGCTAGTCATCACCACCCATCGTCAGCTTCTTTTACCAAAGAATAGTGAGATTTACCCTCACATTATAACACCCTCACGGCTGAAAGTGCGAGCATGTTTGGTGTGACAGGAATTCAAACCAACGACCCTCGGATTATGAGTCGAGTGGCTTAACCACCTGGCTATGCTTTATGGACTGAGTTTCTAAGTCTGTATTGTGTTATTGTACAATAAAGTATTACCATTATCGCTTGTACATTATTCACTGACAAATATATATACATTGCTAATTTCATAGTGTTCACATTTTCCCAATTAATCGCTAAAAAGTTTTTTGATTTTTTTCCCCTTTTCTTATTTTCATCTTTCGAAGCTCTACTAAAATAAGTGTTTGAGTCTAACAACGCAAAATGTATATTTTTCTTTATGTTCATCGGCCTTGAGATTTTGGCCAGGAGTGTATATATGCTAGTTTCTTATAACCTAAAAATAAGCCAAAACAAAAATAAACTTACAAATAATAAACAAAAACGCTGCACTAATTTAAAAGATCCCAGGGTACAAGCTATAATGCGAGATATAAGATATACCGTAGGTTTTGTAAATGGCTGTGGTAGTAGGACCCACAAAGGAGTAGCAATAGATGTAGAAAGTGGTTGGGTATTGTACTACTTTATTCAGAATACTGGATGGGACTCTTAATATTAGTGTAGTCCGTTTACCGGGTAACCAGTAAGTGCCTTTCTACTATAATGCTAACTTCAAGAGGAAAGTTTTAACTTACTTACCACAACCTTATTTTTTGTTATTATTATTTGTTTTTGGTTACATAATTAGTCAGAGGTTTGAATTTGCTGTTTTTACTCATTATTTTTATTTTGTTTACTTAACTTTATCAACATTGAATTTCTCTTATATATATATATATATGTGTGTGTGTGTGTGTGTGTATGCATATATATACACGTAGAGAGAAAGAGCTAAAAAGCTATAATATTACGACTAAAGAGTAATATAAAACAATATCTAAAGGAAGAACTGGGTTAAAAATAGCAAATTCAAACCTCTAACTAATGCTAGTAACAAAAACAAGCCGAAAGAAAAATAAAAAATGCTACACCAATTGAAAGGACCTTCAGGGTATAGACTATAATGGGGTATATAAAATGTACTCTATGTTTTGGAGATGAATGGGGAAGTAGGACCCACATTGCAGTGGGGATACACTGTCTATCATTCTTAACTTCCGTTCGCCAGTCTCACATAAAGAATAATCAAATAGTTATGTAAAATAAAGGAATAGGATAATTAAATAATAGAATAAAATATAGGAATAGAAATAGAAAATAGGAAAGCAAGATGTGGGTGCTCAAGCCCGCAATGGCCAACATCTATATCACCCTTCACTACCTGTAGACAGTTGTGGGAGGTGACTGCTATCCAAAGTAAAGACGAAAGATAAAAATACAAAATAAATAATAAAAATAAGGTACTATCACTTGGGAGCAAGTAAGTTAAATAAACTGACCTCCTAAAGTAAGCATTTCAATTCCTATTATGGTGATAAGGCACTAATTAGTGTCCCAGTAAACGAATTATATTAGTATGAAGGGTTCCAAATTAACTAATATAACTCTACATTAAGTCTAGTGTAGTTGCCACTTTTCATACTCTAAACAAGCCATTTTATGCGTTAAGGTGTTCATTCGCATAAAGTAGTGCCAAGTTGTTTCATGACCTCATTCAGAACTAGAAATATTTATCAGAAAATGGACAATGAAAAATATATAATTATTATAAATGCAGACACATAATATACATTTTATGTTTTTAAAGCTAAATTTTCTTTCCTCGGTTTTAGCTCCCCAGTAGCTCAGCGGCATGTCTGCGGATTTTTTTTTTTATTTTTTTTTTTTTGAAGACCTGAGCTAGCCACCGAGCAAGTCAGACGTGCCAATATGCTATTCAGAACGAAACGTTCATCCTCGCCAGTCAGGCCGTTAGTGCCGCCTGTAATCGTCGACGGCTTACCGCCGAACCTCACGCCGTACCAAGTCGCCACGTTGATCGCCCGAGCCAAGCCTGGGGCAACCATCGAACCGTCCAGGACCCGTATTTTACGCCAGGGAGGAATCCTCATACAACCAGCCACTACTGCAGACCAAACCTATCTGTGCCAGCCATGGAACACTGAATTTAAAGTAAGTTGTTCCCCAACGAAAAGTCCAGTCAATCTTTATTCTGTATTCCTCAGGGGCGTCGACCCATCAATTCAACCAGAAGAAATTAGACAAATCATAGAATCCCAAATACAAGCCAAGGTATACGCAGTTCATCGAATTTATTCTAAGAACAGTAATCATCCCACACACTTCATGAAGATAGTGACAACATCGAAGTACAGTGCCGACTGTATTTTACGAGATGGCTGCCATTATCATATATTTCATTTTAGAGCCGAACGCCCACATCGACGACCACTCAAGAATGGTTCAAACCAAGCACCCAGATATCGCAAACAACCAACGGAAATCTTCCAACAGGAAAATACCAAAATACCGCCGAGTCCAGACCGTATTAGAAGAAACACGAAGACGGATTCAGACAACCCGACTCAGAAGAAGACAACACCCATTGTTGGCAACACGCCAAGTTCCAGTAGTTCAAGAAAGAAAAAGGACAGTTCCTGTCAGACTTCAATCCCAGTTCCACAGAACTCAACAACCAGCCAGACTCAAACCATTACGAAGATAACCATCGACGCGACAGCACAAACTGAAACACAATCTACCTCCACGCAGAAAACTCAAACCAAAATCTCGAGAAGAAATAAAGCATCACAGACCAGCGAAGAACAACTCACCATAGAACAGCCAGTAGTTCCACCACCAAGACCAAGTTTCTTAGTTGCACCAGTGGGCTTCAAGTGTGGAAACAAGTTCATGAAGAAGTTGCCACCCGATCTACAAGACTGCAGATAACAGTTTTCACGTACACCATCAACGTAGCTCATCAGTTTTTGTTTTTTTTTTCTTTTTCTTTCCCAGCTACTTCCGGGCACGGTCTGGGTAGATTATTCGGCGCCTAGGCCGTGAAAGTGGGTTTTCTCGGGGTACTCCCGTTTACCCCCACAGCAAAATCTCTGGCATCGGACCTGTAGGTCCCAGCCTCATTCTGGAAAGGGCCGTTTACCCAGTCAAGGATATCTAATCAATTACAGTAAATTTTAAAAACCAATTCGCCAGCCGCCAGGGTTCTCCATCCTCGAGCCAAGGTCTGGCTCACTTCACTTTCGCTGCTTTCGTCCAGTTCTCCCGTCCTTCCTCTCACTCACAAATATTTTTGAAATGTTAAAAATAAAGTAAAAATTCCATGGATATTTTAAAACATTTCTCACGTAAGGGGACGAAGAGGAACTACAAAGTTCCTGAACACCCCGGTTGGGGAGAGAACTCTTCTGATTTCTCTCTCTCTAAACTGAACCCCTGCCACGTTAGTTTAGTTTAGTTTAGTTTACAAAGAGCCTATTGTGTAGCTTTGTGCTTAATTAAAAATAAACATCTTCAGTTTTATGTCGATCACAACAGAATTGTTGTATTAATGAATTTATAGCAAAAATTAAATCTTTTAATGAAATTGTGGAGTACAGTATGGTGAAATCAACTGTTTAAATATTAATTACTTGCTACCTATTTCTTAGATATTCTAAAATAAGCTGATTATTTTTCATTACCCAAAAAGTATGTTTTTATTATTGACACGTATTTTTAATTCTACCAAATAAAATTTTAAGTAATTTATTTAATAAAATGGTCAGTTGTGTACTAATTGTTCTTATTGAACTAGGAATAAATCTAAATTTAATTGGAGATTTATAAAGTTTGGGAATAGCGTATAATAATTTGGTTTAGGATAAAGTTTTTATAAGCTTTAATGAAATTATTACTTATTGTAACTTTGGATTGGTTAATAAGTTTAAATGTTTGTGCACTATCGATTTCTTTTGTCATAATTAATACCTAGAGCATTTTTACAAATGATACCAAAATTATAGTTGGCCTTATCAATGTTTGTTTTTTGAATTTCGCACAAAGCTACTCGAGGGCTATCTGTGCTAGCCGTCCATAATTTAGCAGTGTAAGACTCAAGGGAAGGCAGCTAGTCATCACCACCCAGCCCCCAGTAGCTCAGCGGTATGTCTGCGAATTTACAACGCTAAAATCCGGGTTTCAATACCCGTGGTGGGCGGAGCACAGATAGCCCATTGTGTAGCTTTGTGCTTAGTTCAAAACAACAACAACATCACCCCCCACCTCCAACTCTTGGGCTACTCTTTTACCAACGAATAGTGGAACTGACTGTCATATTATAACGCCCCCACGGCTGGGAGGGCGAGCATGTTTGGCACGACTCGGGCGCAAACCCGCGACCCTCAGATTACGAGTCGCAGGCCTTAATGCGCTAGGCCATGCCAGGCCCCTATCCTTATCAATAGGAACTATATTTTTCTTTCAATTCTTTAATCTGAATTTTAACTTATGAAACGTTAAATTTATTCGAGATAATTTAAATCTTATTTTTAAGTACATTAAACATTCATTCCAAAAACCATCTGGATGGATAAGATGTAATATATTAGTTAATATTGATTTTAATAGATTTTAGAACATTTTGTGGTTATTTTGCACTCATGTTCTTATTTCACATAACAGTTTATCTTTCATAATTTAAAAGTTATCAGTAACAATATATTTATGAAAAATACAAATAAATAAACTATTTTTACACTCATAAGGTTCTGTTTTCTTTTTTAGTTTCGCGCAAAGTTACAGGAGAGCTAACTACGCTAGGCATCCCTAATTTAGCAGTGTAAAACTAGAGGGAAGGCAGCTAGTCATAACCACCCATCGCCAACTCTTGGGCTACTCTTTTACCAATGAATATTGGGATTTACCGTCAAATTAGGGACGGCTAGCACAGATAGCCCTCGAGTAGCTTTGTGCGAAATTAAAAAACAAACAAACAATATACTGGTATCTTCGTTAAACATTTTTAATACTGTTATCTTAACAGAGATAAAGGGGTGAATTCTAAAATACAATAATTCCATGGTAATTATTAATTTGTTTTTAATTTCAGATCTACGCAGATTTATATGGATAACAAACGGATTTGAAGTTTGACACAAACGTTACATTTTGTACAGGTAAATAAATAAATTACATTTTGCAATTCAAGAAAATGAGTTTATGTAAGTAATAGAGCGAAAAGCGCTTAGGACAGTCTTGCATTTCTACGTGAGACATCTTTGCTATTACATTTTATGACATTTGCAGCAACATAATTACTATAAACAGCTTACTACGTTAAAATATAGTTTACACAATATGTCATCAGTTAAGACTATCATACTTAAATGTATTAAAAATTGAAAAATGTCAATTTCAAAAGTAACGGTAGCAATAGTGACACTATATTTATAAATATGTAGTGTCGCTGTTTTTTTTCTTGCTGTTCACTGTGTGCAACCAATTATGGGATATTAGGTGTCCAGTAATAAAATCAAATGAAGATTAAATAACTAAGGCGTTGTTGTTGTTTTGAATTAAGCACAAAGCTACACAATGGGCTATCTGTGCTCTGCCCACCACGAGTATCGAAACTCGGATTTTAGCGTATAAGTCCGCAGACATACCGCTGAGCCACCGGGGGGCAATATCTAAGCCACAGGTAAGTAAACCTAAATGGTTCAGAATGCTAATAACAGCGAAATATAAGATACGAAAGGGAAAATAAATGAAATAAATAATTAAATAAAGAGTTTATGTTCTCAATCCACAAATAATCGAAAGGAACCAATTCTGGGACAGTGGAAAGTCTACAGAGTTACAACACTAAAATCAGAGGTTTAATTCCCCTCGGTAGACACGACATACAGCCCGATGTTAGTTTGCTGTAAGAAAAACACATACTCTACTACATTGAATGTGAAGTGAATAAAGGACGCCGAAGAAACGGCACCATGTTAGTTATTGTAGGAATAAATTAATTAATACACCATACAATTAAGTAAAGTTAAGCACGGGTAAGCTGAAGTAACCTTCAATCGTCTAGAAGCCAGTAGTTTTCTATTCATTTTACTTACATTAGAAAGCAAGATAACTAAATTTAAAACGAAAATAAGCAGTGACTTAATATTATAGAACAGAAAGAGTTAAATGAAAAAAGGAACATTAGGTTGGGAGATAACAAACCGACCGTGAATGTTACCCATGAAGGTCAACAAATTCACAAACGGGAATAACTCTCTTTAGAGATGAAAAGCATATATTTAACGATAAAACTATAATCATATCTATTAAATGTAATGTTATACTTATTGAAAATCAGTCTCTGTATTTTGATCAAAGTGGCTGACCACTGAATCTGTGTTTTTTACTCAAGTGTTTGATATAGAATAAAAGTGTCTACATTTAGTACAAACAAGCATAACCTTTTTAGTTAATAAATAATTACTGCTTTAATTATGGCATTTGGGATTACACTGTCAACTGAAAATTTGGTTTAGTTAGTTTTGAGCTGTGCGCAAAACTACACGAGGGCTATATGCGTTAGCCGTCCATAATTTAGCAGTGTAAGACTAGAGGGAAGGCAACTAGTCATCACAACCCACCGCCAACTCTTGGGCTACTCTTTTACTAACGAATAGTGGGATTGACCGTCACATTATACACCCCCACGGCTGGGAGGGCGAGCATGTTTAGCGCGATGCGGGCACGAACCCGTGACCCTCGGATTACGAGTCACACGCCTTACGCGCTCGTCCATGCCAGGCCACTACACGAAAGCTGTCTGCGCTAGCCGTCCATAATTTAGCAGGATAAGACTAGGTGGAAGGCAGCTAGTCATCACCACTCACTGCCAACTCTTGAGCTACTCTTTTATCACTGAATAGTGAGATTGACCTTCACATATAACGCTCCCACGGCTGAAAGGGCGAGCATGTTTGGTGTGGCGGAGGGGGTCAACCAAAAGAAGCTCGTTTACAAGGAATTTGAATTCGCGTTTTTTATTATAAGTGTAAAAGTTCAATATAACTAACTTGTATTCACTTAAGAGTCCCAAGTAAATTAAAAGGGTATTCATTTTTGTTGTTGGTTGCTTGTATTTTTTTTCCATTTGAAAACTTAATGGAGTTGTATAATCGCAAACTATAATCGATGATGAGACAGCGATAAGTCCTTGGATTTGCAAAGCTAAAATCAGGGTTCCGATTCCCCTTGGTGAACACAGCAGATAGCCCGACGTGGCTTTGTTATAAGACAACACACACATACGCGAAATGTAGGATAGTTATGCCAGTAGAGTTAATACTGAAGAGTTATTTGAAAAAAATATGTCGTGAAACCACAAAAAGTCGTAGGTTTAAAGATTATTTACGCTAAAGTTCTGATGATTTGTACATGCAAATTTCAGTTAAGGTATTGACACAAGTTGTTTACTGTAAGTTTCACCTTAATAAGGTAGATAATTATCGAAATTCTCTTTCTCTCTTGTCTCAAGAGCTTTCCCATTAGCATTTTAAAGTAATGAGAAACTTTGACATGAAAAAAAAGTGGACAGCAGACAAGTATTTCACATATCTTACATCAAACCCTCGCAACCACGTTTCGCGTACAGGAAGACTTCAAGTCGTAAATGTACTCTAAAAGTTGTTAGCTATTTGAGTAAGCACTTGTGTGTCATCAACAGTCTCCTCTTCATTTCTTCAAACACTTTCGGTGACGACCACAGAATTATCTGTCAAGGAGGCACATGTCTTTTTCCCGTAAACTTACCCTGCAACTGCAGCACCTGTCATCTCGATCTCTAGACTTATCTGTTTTTGTTGTCAATTTCTTGATAACCTAATGCTGCTAACATGTGCACTGGTCTGCCCAAGATGACAGTATTACTTACGTTAGGCTAAGTGTTTCATAAATAAAGATACCACTTTCCCAGACTTTAGCAGTTTCAAGAGAAAGGGCTGTGTGTTTTTGAAGGGTTCACACAAGTTCGTGATTTAAACTTTACAAAACTTACTGTTGCAGGTGAGTAAAGAATATTTGTGTTGTGATCATCTCTTTGTAAAATTTAACTTTTAATTCGATATCTTTTATCAAAACAAAATGTTGTCATAAGTATATAGTAGAAGGAGACGTAATTACATTAACTAATAATAGTAACCCAGTCTGTCGAAACATTAGCACTTTGTTTGTTTTGAATTTCGCCCAAAACTACACGAGGGTTGTCTGCAGTAATCGTTCTCAATTTGGCATTGAGAACTAAAGAGAGGGAGGGTATCCAGTCATCATCACCCACCCTCATCTCTTGTGTTACTATTTTATTTCCGAATAGTGAGATTGACCGTCACGACTGAAAAAACGAGCTCGTTTAGGGAGACAGGGATTCGAACCGCTGACCCTCAGATTACTAGTTAAGTGTCCTGATCACCTGGCTATGGCGGGTATTACATTAATTGTTGTTGTTTTTTTACAATATAATTTATATTCAATTTAAATGCTGGACATAATCCTGGTACATAATTATATGTTTGTTTTGCTTAAACGTAAAGCTGTAAAATAGAATATTTGTACCATACCGACTACAGTGATAAAATCCCAAATTTTAACGTTATAAATCCTGAAATTCACCACTGATGCATCAGCGGAAAAATAAAAAAAAACTGCAGAAGATGCTCCCATTCATCCACTTAAACCTCTCAACGTTTTTTTTTTCTAATACTTCGTTAAACTTTCCTTTGTAATGTCAACGTGGTATATGATCGATTTTTTTCTATTCAATGCCGCTAGAAAAACAGTAACCAAAATGTCACCATTGCCCATTTCTGCTGTTTATAAAATAATCATGTTTGTAAATTAATTAAATTTTACTAAGTATATTAAATGGACTACCAGTGTGTCTATGTATAAGTCCATGGGGTGAGATTTAGGTGTATTGAGAAATCTACTCAACTGTTGAAAATGTGAAAAGCTTCGGGCCTAATATGTTTGCAGCAGAAAAGATATTTGACGTCTTTATGCAAGAAACAAATAAAACTCAACAACGAATAAATTACAATAATATTATTATTCACTTCACACAGATATCAGAACAAGACTAAACATTGGCATTTTCACCCAGAACAACACTTTTTTGTACACATTGTCCTAATGACTAGATCACGGACCTCTAATACTTATATTTAGCCATCCATAATTATCAAAGCTGTCCAGACACATGACATCAATCCGACAACATCCGCCGCCGCGAGGGCTTTATCCAATTCCAGCTAAGTAACTGGATAGATTGCCATTTTTATAACGCATTCACAGTTGCAATTACGAAGTGTGTTTAGAAACATTGCGAAAGAAAAAGCAAAATAAAAAACCATGGCAGGGGTTTATTTTTTGCAAAAAAAAAAGAAACTTCCCCAAACTAGAGTGTTCAGTAATATTTGTATTTCCTTTCAGCCCCCCCCCCAGTGGCTCAGCGGTACGTCTGCGGACTTACATGCTAAAATCCGGGTTTCGATATCCGTGGTGGGCAGAGCACAGATAGCTCATTGTGGAGCTTTGTGCTTAATTCTAAACAATCGAAAAAATTTCCTTTTGTTCCGATTAATTAATCTGCTGAGTTCGTGAATTTAAAAAAAATTTGAAAGACTGATACGTATTGCAACATCAACTTTGGAACTTATGATACGCAGCCCTGCTCGCTATCTACTAGACTTGTGTTAAATAAATGATACATATTTTACAGTATAATGAAAAATTTCCAATATATTTTCAGGAGAACCAGTATGGTCAGGTGGGTTAAGGCGTTTGAGACATAATCTGAGGATCACTGGTTCTAATCCCCGTCACACCAAACATCCTCGCCCTTTCAGCTGTGGGGACGTTATAATGTGCGGTCAATCCCACTATTCGTTGGTAAAAGAGTAGCCCAAGAGTTGGCGGTGGGTATTGATGACTAGCTGCCCTTTCCTCTAGTCTTATACTGTTAAATTAGCACAGATAGCCCTCGAGTAGCTTTACGCGAAATTCAAAACCAAACCAAAACTACTACAAAATAATATACATATATGACTGAAAATGTATCTGAGAACAAAGAATTGTGTTAGGTTTCTGTGTGAACTGAGACGTATATTGCATGATTATTTATTTTGTTCTACTACGACATGTTATGACCAGGTCATTACGACACTTAAAATGTAAGAGTCGCGGGTTCGAATCGCTGACACATCAAACATACTCACTGTTTCAAC
This sequence comes from Carcinoscorpius rotundicauda, assembly GCA_011833715.1. Taxonomy (NCBI): domain Eukaryota; kingdom Metazoa; phylum Arthropoda; class Merostomata; order Xiphosura; family Limulidae; genus Carcinoscorpius; species Carcinoscorpius rotundicauda. The sequence goes on along the minus strand of CM022395.1, from coordinate 36,166,851 downwards.
TATGGGGGCATTATAGCGTGATGATAAATCCCACTATTCATTGGTAAAAGAGTAGCCCAAGAACTGGCGGAGGGTGGCGATCACTAGTTGCATTTTCTATTGTCTTACCCTGCTAAATTATGAACGGCTAGCACAGATAGCCCTCGTGTAGCTTTAACCAAAACTGAGAACAAAGTATTCCCCCTACATTTGATTTATCATTAAAAAATATCTTTATTATATTTGCGTAATAGATGCATGAAAGCAATTGATATATTTAAATGTATTTTGTTTGAATTCACGAATAATTTAAAGTACATGAATATAATGTCTCGGAACAATATTTAGTCTAATTTAGTATATCTATATAGGGGATACTGTATGAAATAAAAACATACTATTCAGTTTCACCAGAAAGGTTTTGTGTTATTCATAAGTTCAAAATATAGATTACTTGTTACTATCTTTATATTACATATAAGCACAGATTACAGTTTAGTTTTACTGTTAGCTATAACCTAAGACACAAAATATACGTGTATAGAAACACGATAACGTTCATACGCTCTTTTTGCAAACCAAATTTGAGAAACCAATTAAACAGCTAAGTAGATAAATGCATATTTTCGGAGGATAAGTGGTCTCATTTTCTATCCTTACCTAAAAGTACGTGAGGTACTTAGGGCCCTTCTTGTTATACTTGTTTTATTTAAAATCTGACCAAGTTGAAATTCTTGATTTACAATTTCGTTTGACATTGTTAATAAATAAATTTAGTCTAAAAGCTCTGTAACTGTTTGAGCATACATGGCTGAAACTATAAACAGTATTCGTATTGGTATTATTGCTATATTGGTAAATCTGTGTGACATGTTTACTATATTGTTGCTATATCGATGTTACGGGTACTATGCATACTATATTAACGAGTTTGGTTGGCATCTTTATTATTATTTTGGGTCCATATGACGAATGTGGTAACCTGCGTATACATTTTAACTAATTCTATTTGTTTACTTATACAATAACACATGGACAAGAATCCTAAGCTACCCTTCTCTTGGTGACATATATTTTCGATATATCCAGAATATCCGCTAAAATGTAAGCCCCTAGGCGAACAAAGTAATCAACAGGATTAGTCCTCATTATTCACAAACTGCAACACAAAAGATCCAATAAGAATAGATTCACAATGTAATTAGCACCATTAGATTAAGTTCGTTCCAACAAGAACCCCTAAGAGACATCTATTTCTGAGACTAACAACGAGAAATTAATCACAACTTGCTTTCAATGCTTTTGAGACCCGTAATTTATCTCTTTATGCCTACCTCCTCTGATATAAGTCGACTCATTTACGTCTATGATAGATTTACATGTTATCTATGATAAATTTAGATGTTAATTTGTCTTTCACGCACACACACGTAAAGCGTTCCTTATCAATTTAGTTACAGCAGGTTCCGTTCCTATTCTGATATTATTGTTAATGTTCTATATCTTATATAAATATCAAAATAAGCTTCAACAACTGTAACCAGTGCGAAACTATGAAGCGAAAGAAACTTTACAAAAAATATTCACTCGCATCTACTCTTGTAAGATCCAACCGCCAACGTTTACCAGCAATCTTAAACTATTTAAAATAACACCAATAGTTCATTAAAAACTGTATAACGTCTTATAGATGACATGATATTGAACAATCATTTATATTTCCTGTTGTTATCATGTTCGACACGTAAAACTTTAGTACTTGTTTAAATCATATTTTGTGAGGATTACACGAAGGTATAAGGATAATATTTAAGCCATTTGTTTGCTTTTTCTTGTAAGATTCTTATGAACACCAAAATGGTATGTAGCATGTCCGCTCGTATTTGATTTTTTTTCTAATCAAGACATTAATTACAGCTGTTTTAAGATGTAGATTTTATTTGGTATCAAGTTGTAAGTTATCCATTTTTAATCTTGTGAGATATATATTAGACTAGAATTTATGAAAAGTTATATTTTCTGTTTGTAGTATTAGGCGTTTCATCATAAACTATATATAGCGATTAGCCTTTCTACTACGTTTTAGTTTGTAACATTTATTGTTTCATTGTAAACTGTGTAATAATTAACGTTTCTGTTACTTTGCAACTCGTCTTTCAAATGACTATTGTTTCTTTATTACCTGTGGTCAGTAAATACAATAGAACAGATTTGACATGATAGTCAATTCTTTCAGTCCTATTCAACTTGCCCTAGTACAAATCTCTCTCTTCAGTTACAGGGAAGTGCTATCTTGCATTGAGTGTTACGAGCTTTGCGAGTTTTATTTTTTGTGTGTTTGTGCTCATAGTAAAGTGTTACGTTTCCATATCACTGCCAATTTATGTTCAATCAGTTTCTTCAATATAATCAGACAGAAAATTCATACTTTATTCTGCGATATCAGGTCTGCTGAACATATAGTCATAGCACCATATATTCTTACATGAAAATGTCACAGTTTCATGGTAAACTAAACATATCCACTAATAGTTGCATTCTCTGTAAAACTTTATGTTATGTTTTAAACTATGTAAGTATAACTAATGTATACATATATGAAGTTTTAAATTATTTTTGTTTGTAACGTTTGGCATCAGACAAAATAAAAGTTATGCATTATAGTAAGACCTGTAATACCTTTAAAGCTATGCGTCACTGTTAAGATTAGTGTTTTCTGGTGTTTTCAATGTTGTGTTTATAATGCATTATATCTGTTTTATAATTTATTTACTTTTCGTTCTTTATATTTGAAGCAAAATGGCGCCCACACAACTGCAGCAGATATGTATATTCTTATTCAGCTTAAGGATATATTTTTTCTCTTCAATCTCCTTTTTCTTCCTCATAACGTTAAAATATTCTATAAGAGTCTTAAGAAAAAGAACACGAAAATCAAAACATTATCAAATAGATATAAAAACTTCACGTGGAAGAAAAAGAAGCCTACAGGAGGATTTCTTGATGCAGAAATACCGGCTTGTTTACAATCTACTACAACTGTGACAACTTGTGCAGCTAGAGGGAAAAAAGAAATGAAATGTGACAATGTGACACAATGAAATGTGACACAAAAAAAAGAAAATAAAAGAGTAATCACCAATGAGAGAGTCACGTAATAAAGTAATTAATAGGAAATCATTTCTTTAACAGAATAGCTCAGCTAAATGCTGTTTCATATTCAATAATAATTCATAATAAAATAATCAAATCAAATCAAAATAACTTTAGAGTTATGATATTTATGAGAGTATTAACATGGAGGAATTAAAGGCAAATGCAATATAAATTAAAGTGTAACTATTCTTGTTCCATTTCCTTGAAGAAATAATTATTTCCAACCTTAATATAGTATTTAAAAGATATTTTTTAGCTTTAAAGATGTCTGAATGGGTACACTAGATAAAGTAATTGAGGTTTCTTTACTATTACGTTTTCAGTGTTACCGCCGCCTAGTGGCAACCATGAAAATCAGCTTTTCTACTTCATCTTTACCATTCACATTTACATGATAAACAGTTAGCTTATATTTAAAACATTTCCCTAAGAGAGCATAAACTGCAACTTAATTAATCAAGTATCGTCCCATTCATCAGTATATTATTTGGGGGAGAAAAAACACCGTGACAGGGATTTAATTTTTAAAGGAAAGAAACTTTCCCAAACTGGGGCGTGCAGGAATATTGTCATCACCCCTTCCCCGTTCGTGATAATTTACTAGCTAGAGTTGTAATCGAATTAAAATTGAATTACAGAGAGTGAACTGATATTATTTTAAGGTGATTTGGACGTTATGACGTTATGAAATGTAGGAGAAATGTCCGGAAGGTTGATAAAAGTTGTGTCTATCATAAAACAAAATCTACTCACACACAGAGAGAGAGTTTAATGTTAAAATTTTGAAATCTAAAGAAATTCAATTTTATCTATGTCTATGATGTCATAAACCAGAAATAGTTGAAAGTAGGGAAATGAAACTCATGTCAAAAATGCCTTTTTTAATAAGGTTTATTTTATGAAAACTCATAAAGTGAAATTAGTTAGAAACTATTGGGTATAACAAAATTTAAGTGATTTTCTTCGAGAACTTATTATTGACCTGTTTCATGTTGAGACGTTTAATTGAGACTATTCGTTTCTTTTGACAAACTGGATCCGAATGAAATGTTGCAGTTTACCCTGTTTGTAAAGAGGTCCGGCATGGCCAGGTGGTTAAGGCACTCGACTCCTAATCCAAGGATCACGGGTTAGAATCCCCGTCGCATCAAACATGCTCGCCCTTTCAGCCGTGGGGCATTATAAAGTGATGGTAAATCCCACTATTCGTTTGACAAAACAGTAGCCCAAGAGTTGGCGGTGGATGGTGAGAACTAGCTACCTTTCCTCTAGTTTTATCCTGTTAAATTAGGAACAGATAGCCCTCGAGTAGATTTGCGCGACATTCAAAAACAAACAAATATATCTTTGTAAACTTCCGGATTGTCCCCCAATAACTCAGCGGTATGTCTGCGGACCTACAACGCTAAAAACTGCGTTTCGATACCCGTGGTGGGCAGAGCATAGATAGCCTATTGTGTACCTTTGTGCTTAATTCAAAACAGCAACAAACTTTCGAATAAGTCAAATTACGTTTAATTTGTTTCTTTCACAGAGTGAAGCTCATAATTTTGCGTCTGGAATAACAATAATTATTCCAGTCAACAGTGGCTATCTGATAGCCTCTTTCTGTTCGTAGATGAGCAAAAAACAAACAAACTGTAACTGGAAAAATATACGCATTAATTATCAGTTTTTTTTTTCACCTTCACGACCAGTAAAATTATCCATGAGATTAAATTACGTGTCCAGAGAAGTTATCACTTTGTCTCAAGAAAAACACAAGGGCTGGTTGGCCTTAATAATTAGTGAAAAGCTTCATATAGTAAAGTCCGATGTTCTAGCTACATTGCACATCCGTGAACATTCCGCACTTTTAGCTGTGATCAAGCTATAAATTTGGCAGTTAAATCCAAAGTTTCTTTAAAGGTGTTCGTGTAGACTGTGTGTGTGTGTGCTGTTGGTTAATTTATATCTCCCAGGTAAGCAATTGTAAATTAGAAACATCTATGTCTTAGTACGTATCTCTGACCTTGTCGTTTAACCTGTGTAATTCTTAAGAGTTCGTTCAAGTAAATAATACCAATCTCCAGATAAAGACTTTTGAAGAAAAACAAACACATTTTGTTAATTTCGTATTAGTAAGGAATTGTACGAGAGTTGATTACTTCGCAGTCAGTAAAATCAAAAGCTTTCTGATTCTTCAAAATCATCATAGAAATGTTTTTGCTATTTTATATCTCGTTGGTAAAAATTTAAGCCCTTGGTTTGAAACATCCTGTGTCGGGTGATCGTAAGTCGAAACTTTGTTTACTTCTAGATCAATAAAGAAAAGTTATGGTTTAAAAAGAAATCTGTCTTGAGAAATTCATTATATCTGCTTCATTTACCAAAGAACACACAGTTAGTTGGCCATGGACTTCGCACTTCCCTTTACGAGTTTTAGGTCTTAAGGACATGGCAGGATTATGAGCGTTCCACCTCTTCTTTCCACCATGCAGATGGTAATGGTTTCAGTGAAATGGTTGCAGTTATAGAATAATATTAAAATAGTCACTAAATGAAGGTTAGAGTAGCCTCCATTTACTCTAACCACTTTCGGGCAATGTCCATATAAATATTTTTTTAATATTTGGTGGATGTATACAATTATCTTTGGTTCGTTATTGCAAAGTCCGATACTTAATGAACATTTTAAGTACAATGTAAAATTCCATTAGTTTTTAAAACTTTTTCAGAAAACTTTCATAAATGCATTATATAATGCTGTCAAAGCAGATTTAAAAACTATACTGTAATTAAACATATTTTTAATCAAGGTGAAGTGGTACCTTCTTAGGTACCACTTAGTTAGAATATTATAATTTTTGTTCGTGAAAAAAGGATAAAAAAAACCTTGAAAATAAACTAACTTCTTGTGTCTCCGTCAAGATTCGGATAAAACAGATTTCCATTGCACTATTTAGTTAGTTATTAATATTCTCAGTTGATCAGTATTAAAGATCTTCCATTTATAAGCTACCAATATTTTAAAACAGTTGGCATTCTTCTACTGATGCTTATCGTGGAATCAATAAATTCTTATCTCTCATCATTTTGTCTTCAGTCTTCTGTAACTGTTCACAATTAAATTGTGGGCCCGGCATGGCCAGGAGGTTAGAGCGTTCGACTCTCAATTTGGAAATCGCGAGTTCGAATTCCCATCACACCAAACATTCTCGCCCTTTCAATTGTGAGGGTGTACTAAGTGACGATCAATCGCACTATTCATTGGTAAAAGAGTAGCTCAAAAGTCGGTGATGGATGGTGATAACTAGCTGCTTTTCCTCTAGCTTTACACTAGTAAATTAGGTACGGCTAGTGCACATAGCCCTCGTGTCATCAATGTTAAGCATTTTATCATTATATCGCTTACACCAACATTTAACATTAATTCTCATAACGCACCAGTCAGTGCATCTTGCCATCATACACACCATATTCTGGGCGGCGTTTTACGATTAGGTCAAGATTAGTGTTTTGTTAAGAATAATCGTATAAAGAGTGAGGGGCTAATAACTGGCTGCCTCTCCTCTGGTCAATATCATTAATTTAGGAAACCTGATTTGTCTTCTGACAAACAATAATTTATATTTGTAGCATTTCTATCAGTATTTCATGCTTAGTTATAACTGTTTCTGTCAACTTTAAGTTTGTAAGACGTTCCTTTCACTAGTTGACATCTAGTTTTTCACACTTTTTCCATTTTTAACCTACACTTACTGAAAGTTTTATTAGAATTTTTCATCCAGTTATTAAGCTCTTATTATTGTTTAACATAATAATAAAGTTTTTAGATATCTTAGGACTTATTGAACTATCTCGACTGTTCCATCCTCCAAACTATTGTAAAAATATTAATATATACATTTAAAAATACAATCTTAAAGGCATGTCTTATTATTCATAGACTTTTCAAGCTTTCCATTAAACTCACTTAAAATTATTGTCTTCACGAAATCTTAAGGCAATTCATTTTGAAGGTCAACCACCCTGTTATGAAACAGTCGTAGCTGAAGGTAACGCCAACCCTGTTCAAATTTATATTTCTTTCAGCTAGTTTAACTATTCGTACTGTTAAGAATAAAAAAGGGTGATTCTTGTTTGTTTTTTTAAATTTTGCTTAAAGCTACTCGAGAGCTATCTGTGCTAGCCGTCCCTAATTTAGCAGTGTAAGACTAAAGGGAAGGCAGCTAGTCATCACCACCCACCGTCAACTCTCGGGGTACTCTTTTACCAATGAATAGTGGGATTGACCGTAACATTATAATGCCCCCATGGATGAAAGAACGAGCATGTTTGATGAGACGGGGATGCGAACACAACGGTTATTTGAACTAACCTTTCCCGATTTAGCAGTGTAAGATCAGAGGGAAATCAGCTAATCGTCACCCCCACTCACCAATAAATAGTGGTATTGATCGAATATCATAACGACCCCACAGTTAAAATGGCAAACATGTTTAATGGGACGGGATTCGAACCCACGACCTTCATATTTCGATCACCCAAACCGCCTGGCCACGTCGGACTGTCACAAGTATAAAAACTGGTTTCTAGCGTTATAAGCCTATAGACTTACTGCTGTGCCACCACAGGCAAAAATAATAAATGGAATAATAAAAAATCTCAAACATAAGCAGGCTTAACCATTGTGTAAACCCTGCCAAAGTTTATAGTATTAAATATACCTTACAAATAATAATCGAAATTTACATAATTCTAAGAACTTATGAATAAAAGCAAAGGATAACGTAATAATATGTCAGTCACAATATCTCTACCATATCTGTTGGTAGGGTTCATCAGGTCGGCTGGGACACGGCAAACATTTGTTTTTTTCTGTTTTCTACCTAGCACTGGAGTCGAAATCCAATTTTTAGTTTTATAAGCCTTCAAACTTACCATCGAGTCACTGGTGGATATACGACAAACCATTGTATTTTAAATTACACGAGTAAAAATAAATATGTAATTTTAATAGAAGTTTATTTACAATTTATTTTTACGTCACAATAAAAATTACAAAAAGTATTTATGTAGCGTTTTAATTTTGTTGTATTTTTGAATAATCTGCTCATTTCGTTTGGAAGAGTCCAGATCTTTAATAATTTCAATAATTGAGAAACAGAATTGCGTGGCAATGTTCGAATAACTCATTCTTTCACAATATAGTGCTTTAAATGTATGTATTTATTTGACCTTTATTTTTTATCAGAGTAAACGTGGATACATTGCTATTACTAATCAGTTATTGTCTCGTCATTTTACTTTCCGACTCGTTTAAAATTTCGGCTTTCAATTGAGTTATTTAACTTGCACGCACGTACGTAAGTACTGAATAAAATATAACTTTAATTATGATCGATAAATTTAATAATTAATGTGTATGGTAGATTCAAGAGAATTATATAACTTTGTGCTTTAGTCCTAACAAAGACTTTTATACTTACTTAAAAATCGAATTACTCAATAGCAACAAAGAGCAAGCGATTTGCTTCATTTGCAAGGTTTCACAGCAGGTATTTTAAAAGAGATATTTCAATCATACCGTCAAACATGATTTTAAAAGATTTGCGACATTTGACTTTTTTTTTTCGTTTAACAAAAGTGCGTTAGATTTAGATAATTATAACTAGAATTATTTCTTGTTCCTCTCGATTATTTCAAATATAATATAAGAATTTCACGCTATTATAGACTTATTTAAAAAGAATTATTTTAACATAGGAAATCTCTAATTGACACTTGTTTTTTGTTAAAGTTTCACCACAATACATTAATTACGTCTTTTACCTGCATGATTATACATATGGAATTAAAGACATTAAAATGAAAAACGAAGAGAAAGTGCGACCAAGTTAACATGATATAAAGTATCGTATTAATTGTGGAGAATTCATTTTAGATTTGACAGTAAATTTATTCAAGTCTAAAATAGAATTAAAAAGCATTACACAATGTAATACAAGGATTTTTCTTCGTAAAAGAAAAAAATGTTCTGTAATCTAACAAAAACAAATTGCATAAGACAATGTAGTCCTTGAATGTATTTACAAAAAGAGAAAGTTGTAAATTATGGGAAACGAACAGTCTGCCATGACATCTTTATTGGAGAAACAAGCAATAAAATGGAAACCGGATTCAAACAAAAAAAAACACTTTCACACGGTTTTGAACATTGGAATTCAAATAAACAGAACACAGCCATAGAAAACTCACAGACATTAAGTAGGGAAACAAATATAAACAAACGCAAAATCAAATAAACCCTATTTATACAGGAACTAAAACCAAAATTAAACCAATATAAAGGAACACCTATACACCTATACTCATTAATAACCTAATATCTAACCGCAACGTCCCCTACAATCCCGTACCCCGTTTATACTCTCGTCCTTAACACATGTGTCCGGCAACAGTCAGTTGCAAACTTTTTATGTTAACCTGAAGATAACCTAGGAAGGTCGAAACGTTGTTCTCTGCTTATCAATAAAAGTGTTAATACCCATACCAGCCTTTCTGACCTACAATTTTACATTATATTTTTATTATATAATAATTTTTATATCACAGTTTGTTATTTGTGGATTACTTGCTTATTACATTCATATTTTAAAACGCATGCTAAAGTTACGTAAGCGCAGCATTTCCATTCATACTTTATAATTCAGGAATTGTAACTGTGTTTTTCTTATGTTTCTTTCCATAAAACAATTTTTTTTCGCTAAGAACTAATTTTTGCCTATGAAATAATTTACGGTTTTTCTAATTATAAGTAAAAATTACAATATCCTTGTGGCACAGCCTTAATTCTGCAGAATAATAACACTAAAAACCAAGTTTCGATACCCGTGGTGGTCAGACCACAGGTAGTTCATTATGTAACTTCGTGCTTAACTTAAACAGGTACACATGAAAGGTACGTTAAGTTGTTCCAGATATTTTGTTTCTTAACGACTTAAATAAACTACAGAGTATTTAAGCATTAATTACGTAACTATAAGTTTTTACTTTGAAAGAAAATGAAAAAGCGAAACACAAAGATATCTACAGTAACCTTATTTTTTATCATACTAGAAAGTCAATAAATTACTCAACGAATTCTAGCAAAGTTTTCCAAATATTTTAACAACACTTGAATATTGCAGATACGCTCTCGTAAAACAATGTTTTTAAACAACAAAAGATTTCGATTTATTGAATATTACTGTTAGACTTACAAGAAGTCTAACGAAATGTCATAGCTGTCTTACAGAGAAACAACTCGCGTGGAAGTTGAGTTTTTCTCGTCATGAAAAATCGGTTGTCCTTCACAGATAAAAAAGTTATTTCAGTATTTACAGAGATATATAGATATTTGTTACCACGATTGCCCGCTGGATACTACAATTTCCACCGCAAAATATGATGTGATTTACCACCACGTACAACGTCAATAGACGAAGCCCTTAGGCCTGCCTCTCTCGAGTTCGTTCTCGAAACTCAGACTAGGACGTGATGTCCTATAAGAATATCCGTTTTCGGTTATTCGCGCAAATCTACTCATGAGCTATTTGTGCTAACACTCCCTAATTTTGAGCTGATAGACTAAAAACAAATACTGAACAACAGCACCCACCGCCAAATCTTGGGCCACTCTTGTCTGATCGTGCCCCCCAGTGGCTCAGCGGTATGTCTGCAGACTTACACGCTAAAATCCGGGTTTCGATACCCGTGGTGGGCAGAGCACAGATAGCCCATTGTGTAGCTTTGTGCTTAATTCAAAACAACAACAACAATTGTCTGATCGTATAGGAAAATTTGATGTTCAACCACGAGAATATGCTTATATGAAGCGCATAGAACATGAACCTCGAAAGGAATGTAAGCCAGGTGTTGCCTACTGGTTAGTTAGCTGAAATGTGAATCAGAGGGTTCAAGGTTCAAGGGCTTTGGGTTGGTTATGAAATCCTAATATCTGATTATAGTAACCCTAATCTGGCGGGAGGTACTTTTGATTAATTATCTCCCTTTAGTCTGTCATGTTCAAAACTATACGACTAGTACAAATATTCCTTGAGCAGCTTCACTAAAAACTTTGAAATAGTTATTTAATCAATGGAATAAACAAGCATAACAAAGAACTACTTAAAAACATTGGAAGTGTGTGTGTGTTATTATAGTAAAGCCACTTCGGGCTATCTGCTAAGCCTACTGAGAGGAATCGAACCTCTGATTGTAGAGTTGAAAATCCGTATACTTGCTGCTGTACTTGTGGTGGGTAACATTGGAAGTAGTAGAAAAAACTTTTTTGTTTTTTTGTTCTTTTGGTCACAAATTATAATGATTAACAAGCAATCATTTTCATTTAAATCAGACTGAGAGGATGTCATGTCTGACGGTAACTTAGATGTTATGACACAGTTTACATTCAGAACCGAAATAAAAAACAAAACCTTTCAAAAACTAATCAAAAAGATTTATGCTAAAATAAACTACTACATCAGTAACATGTTCTGATACCCCACCAATTTGTACACACTTTTCACTAAAAATAAGTTATTAAAAATTGAATAGCACTGTAACGTGTTCAATGTTTCTTCATTTAATAATGTTCCCAGGTGACTTAGCGGCGGGCATCGAGGCTCATGACGCTAAAACTTTGGTTTAGATACAGGCACTTGGCACAGCAGATGTGTCCCATTGTGTGGCTTCGTGCTTTACCACAAGTAAACAAACTGTCCTTTAATAATAAATATTGCAAGTAGTTCTAATACACATATTGGAAATTAGAAAAAATAATTCATGGGAATGAGTGCAGAAAAACATAATAAACTAGCAAACCCGACACAAATTAGGCTTAATAAGGGTAAAATGTACGTTTTCATGCATTTTTCGCATAGAAATGCTATGTGTAATTCATGTTTTTAAAATATTTACAACATAAAGAAAATTACGATCACTCACAAACAGTTAGGACCAATTTATTAAAACATTCCTGAAAAAAAATCTGTGGTCGACTTAAACGAACTTTTGCTTTTATTAGTTGAGGTGCTTGAAATGCGAATCCGATGGTTTACGGTTCGTGGACTATTCCCGTAAAAAACACACATTACACTTGGAGGCCGTTGTCAAAGTAATTGTTACATCCAACTATTTGGTCAGAAAAGAATAACGCAACATGATGGTGGGTGCTGTTGGTTTTAATCTATCATTTCTGAAACTAGGGACGGTCATGCGCCGATAGCGTCTTATTTAGCTTTACTCAGAAATTCTGAAACAAACAATAGGCCTTGTTTCATAAGTCTCCAAAGAAATCAGTTATGAAAACACACGTTTAAAATGGCGTTTTAAAATTCAAACAATATTTTTATTTCATTTCTAAATTACCACAAGTACTAATGGGACACGTGTGCCTGTTGGGCACTGCACAGCTTTTTAAACCTTGGAATCAGATTGGACAGCGCCACCCTCCTGTTCGCGCGGCACTTGCTTTTATCACAACAACCTCCGAAAACACAGCCTTCGCAGAGATATGACGTCGCAAATGGAATTAGGATTTGCTGAGTTTTAGCATTTAGCAGCAGATATTCATCTTTTAGAGATATCCGAAACTCAGTTAGTTCCATGCTGCCAAATTTTGTTTTTAAAGTCTTTTTACAAGACAGCTCAATAACATTTTTTTCTTCTCCAGAGGTAAATTCAGATAGGGCCTTACTCTTGAATTGGTCTTGTACAATTTCATTCTTCTACATTTTCATGTACAAGGATTAAGAATCAACCAAATAATTCACTGAACTTCACTAGACCTTGCAGACGCTTGATCATAACACTCTTCAGCTATTTCGATTACTGACGGACCGGGAGAGTCGACAGATATTTGTATACAAAATTTAAGAAATGAGAAAATTCGAGAAGTTACTGGCGTAGCCGAAAGTACAAGCAAACAAAAAGATATTTCAAACATTCGAGAACGTCATCGAAATGAATGTAGCGCAATTTAAAGTTAAAATTGTTAATCACCTCAAGCGGTGTCCGACAAATGTCGATATCGCTATGTTTCCCTCAAATTTTTGAAATATCCCTCGGGGTACAGTTTATAAGCTACTGTTTTAGTTAATTGCACTGAAAACTTCAAACTGTATAGGCATTTCGATATATTTTAGTTGACTCTGAACTTACAAAAAGTTGTGGTAAAAGCTCAAACTGTGTGAGTGCATTGGCAAAATTTACCTTCTTTAAGATGTAAGTCATTCAAAATCTCACAACATTTAATGGAAAGACACACATTGGAACAAACTGTAAGATTTAGTTTGAATTTCGCACAAAGCTACACAAAGACTATCTGTGCTAGCCGTCCCTAATTTAGTAGTGTAAGACTAGAGAGAAGGTAACTAATCACCACCATCCACCCTTAACTCTTAGGATACTCTTTTACTTACGAATAGTAGGTTTTACTATCCCATAATAACGCTCCCACCGCTGAAAGGGCGAGTGTGTAGGGAGTGACGGGATTCAAGCCCACGACCTTCAGATTACGAGTCGAGTGCCTTAACCACCTGACCATGCGAGGCCTTGGTAATTGGTGGCGATAATGAAATGTGTTTTTTTCCTGTATTATTTCGGGTGTAATTGAACGGTATTGACATAAATAAACAGCTTTAGTTTTTTCCTTAATCTTTATTTAAAGTTATTCAGGCTCCACAGAAACTCGGCGGTAAGTCAGTCGGCTTAAGACCGTAAAAATCTGGTTTTGATACTCGTAAAGGGTAGAGCACCAATAGCACATATTTTGTAGCTTTGTGCTAAACAACAACCAGCCTACCGATTGAAGCCTTTTGATGGGTCAACAATAAGTTTAAAAACTTACAACGGTCTAATCATGCGTTCGATTTTACTTAGGGGAGATTGCATATAGCCCATTGTATTGCTTTGCATTATTAACAACCAAAACTTAATTTTAGAAAATATTTTTAAAAAGTAAAAATAAGCTGCCTAAATGAGTTGTTATGACTGTTAATTCACAATAAAGAAGAAATGAAGATGTAATTGACAGATTTCTGTAAGAAAAAGAATAAACGAAACTATGTTGCTGAAAACCAGTCTATAGAATTGATTTTTCCTATCTTTGGATTGAGTGTAATTAACTCGAGAATTCATGGTCTGATACATACACAAGTTTAATGTCATGGTAAATTACTTCAGCCTTCATCAAACCTTTTTCTTGGTTCATCTTACATTCTCTAGAAGTTTTGTCTATCATAATTTCATCTTATAGGCCTGGCATGGCCGAGCGCGTAAGGCGTGTGACTCGTAATCCGAGGGTCGCGGGTTCGCGCCCGCTTCGCGCTAAACATGCTCGCCCTCCCAGCCGTGGGTTGTATAATGTGACGGTCAATCCCACTATTCGTTGGTAAAATAGTAGCCCAAGAGTTGGCGGTGAGTGGTGATGACTAGCTGCCTTCCCTCTAGTCTTACACTGCTAAATCAGGGACGGCTAGCACAGATAGCCCTCGAATAGCTTTGTGCGAAATTCCAAAAAAAACAAACAGTCATCTTATATTTTCATATCGTTAAAAATCTACCTACGATATGTCTTATCTAAATGAAATTTCACGAGTCTTCTTAACTTTGTTATTATTATTATTAGAAAAGCTTGGACTTTAATAGATTCACGTCAAAAAGTTTAAGTACACACTTATTTCATTTGTATCTAACCCGCAAGAATAAGCACCAGGTTTTTATCACAATATTCTTACGATTTATTACAATTTGATTAGTTATTTCATTCTTGTCTCCTTTGAACATTATAATGTAAAAAAAAATAACTTTAGTTTTAGTGGGCTTATTCTAACATAAAAAAAACAAATTTGGATGTTAAAGGGAATTGTTTTATAATTAGATGTTAATACAGAATGTCAAAAGAAGGTAAGTCTTCGTCACAATGGCATCTAATAATTAACCACTTTTCTATTATAATTAATAGCTAAATATAATTTTTTTAGCTATTCTAGCATTACTTAGAACGTAAGGTAAAAATATAAGTCTTAATCATGTAAAAATTTATAGCAAAGTATTTTGCTAATTCAGTATACATGTTTCCGAATTTAAAGTTCATGAAGGTTGTTTTCGTTTTAATAGCGGATTTTCCATAATTCAGTTACGTATATTTCAAAAATGATATTATTTTTTATATCACGTAAAGATTTTTTTAATCTAAAATAAAAAAAAACACACTTACTTAGATCAAACTATTATTTGGTTTACCATAATGGTCATTCTTTATTATTATGACAAATAATTTGCGATTTGTCTAGAGAAATCTATAGCCATTGGTTGTCAACATTTTAAGTATAATAAAATGTAGCTCGATATCAATGAAAACGATACACTTATGTGAAAGTGCAAGTGACGTTTTGTGAAAAATCTGTACTTGATGGAACAAAATGATTATTGATTTTGGATTAAGCGTATAGGAATTCCTGTGTAGCATGTATAAATTTCTAAACAGTAAAATCATTGCAGGCCTGCGTCTATCTTGCCACCTTTCATTAGTTTTATATATATATGAAACTACCACGAAAATAAACGAACAGAATCATAGGGTCCCTAGTTTCGACAATTTTAAACCTGAATTACAAATTGTCTGCACGTAAGTCAGGGATTCTTGAGGTTCAAGTATAAATGTCCCTAATTTTGAACTTTAGATCAGAAAGAAGACAATAAGTCGGAAACATTCGTATATTTTATGAAAACGTTATTTATGGTTCCTTTTGCTTTTTGGTCCCCTTTCTCCATTAACAATTGTACTTAGCGCAATGATTTGGTTATACACTATTGTTGACTCACAGTGACACGTGGTATGTCTGCGGACTTACAATGCTAGAATCTGGGTTTTGGTACCCTCGATGATCAAAGCACAGCTCGTCCTTTATGCTCAATTACAAATAAATAAAGATACTACTGCCCAACCTAGTAGATTTTTACTATATTGAGCTTCTACACAGAACAATGAGATAAACCCTATCTTGAATTTTTTTTAACATAACGTTCCCTGTGCATAATGTTGGTTCCGAGAACCTGTGTGTATGCATCAATTTTCAGAATCCTGTTCGCAGATTTCTTTATGTATAGGTATATTTCTGTGATCATATATAAGCAGAACAAAGTGAATATTTTAGCTAGTTTGTTTTGTAAGTTTTGTTTATAATTTCGCGCAAAGTTAAGCGAGGGTTATCTGCACTATACGTCCCTAATTTAGCAGTCTAAGACTAAAGGGAAGACAGCTAGTCATTGTACTATTCTTTTACCAACGAATAGTGGGATTTACCGTACATTATAACGCCTCCACGGCTGAAAGGGCAAGCATGTTTGGTGTGAGGGGATTCGAACCAGCGACCCCGAAATTACGAGTCGATTCCCTTAACCACCTGGCCATGCCGCGCTGTTAGCTAGATTGGAGAGCTTGACAGTACGTGAATAATTGAATGGGTCTAGTGTCATTCCTTTCTTGTCTTTCTCATGAAAACAGCTGTTGATTTAGATTGAGGTTGTAAGTTGGAAGAAAAAACACTTGTCTTGTCAGACTACATTAACTTCAAGTCCTTATTGATTAACTACTTTGCAATAACAGGATATATCCTCACCTTCATCATAGTGTCTCTTTAGGTCGCTTTTCTGAAGAAGACGTCGATTCTGAGTGGCTTATTATTTGTTTAAAGGCCTGTTTCTGTCCTTATACCTTTTCTTCTGCCATTTTCTTTAGCTTCCATATGGAATATTGCAACTCTTCCCTCTTCTAAATGTTAATTTGTTGGGTTTTGTTCCTTTGACCATCTCACTAAGAACATTACACAACCTGTGTTTACTGGTATACCGATCATAGACCTTCAGTTAGCGATGTTTGGGATCTTGCATACACAGTTTTAGATCCATAGTTAGATTCGCAGTAAAATTTAGTTCATTTTTCATCTGTTTCATGATTTTTAAATTAGCTTCATTATTTAATAATAACGCTCACAATTGAAATTATTCATGCATATTACTGAGCTGTTAGCATTTACAACTAAACATCCCTCTGTTAGGAATATAGACAGAATAAAAAATATTAATCTGACATGATATACTCATTATACAATATTGAGGTCTTAGAACCAACAAATAATATGTATATGAACCATAAACGTAGAACACACACGTCTTTTTTTTAGTTGTTCTTGAATTTCACGCAAATTTACTTACGATTCCATGCGCTAGCTGTCCCCAATTTTGAAATGATAGAATAAAGGGAATACAGCTTGTCAGTACTACCTCTACTTTTTAACAATGAACGATGGACTCACCGTAAGATTTTAATACGCTTAAGAACTAGCATGTTTGATAAAGCTATTGGTACCGCGACCCTTAGATTGTGAGACGAGCGCCTTAACCACCTAGCCATGCTGGGCCTGAAATAAAAGTAAAGGTAAATTGAAAACATATATATATTCTATGCATAAGGTTTTTATGGTACGCCCACAAAACTCAGTTGTTGTGAAGCTCAGGTGACTGCGTATTATATGGTCTGTCACAATGCGGTGATTGAGGCGGTGGGTAGTGATGACTAGCTGCTGCCTTCCCTCTTGTCTTACACTGCAAAATTAGGGACGGTTAGCGCAGATAGGCCTCGTGTAGCTTTGCGCGAAATTCAAAAACAAACGAACAATACTTTTATTCTTCTGAAACTTTTGACTTTTCTTTTTGAAGAGAGAAGGAGAGATACAAGACGTGTTTTGTCCGGCTCTTGGTTAAAGGATTTAGGCCTAATAGTTTTTACTTGAAAATTTAAGAAAAAGTATTAGAACTACTTGACAACTGTTCAAGACAGCAAATCAATTTGAAAAAAAAACTTCTGAAATCAGGAACAGAAGACCGGGAAACCGCAATAAACAACAACAACGGGTCCTACAAGACCAAACAAAGAAATGGCGGGAAAAGCCGTTAAGAATAACGGAAAAACTATCGCAGGTAAGTCAGGCGTAACTGGTGGCAATATAATCAGTAATTCCCCATTGCTAACTCTATGTAGTTTAGCAAAAAGGGAACTAAATACCCCAAAAAAAAGCAAAAACCGTCATTAAAAAAAAAAGTAAAGCTAAGAGAAAATTAATTAAAGAAATTAATTCTTCGGAAAACTCCGAAAGTGAAGAAGAAGCAGTGATGGCTACCAATACTGAGGTAGAGGTAGCTACTCCTGCATCTAAAGTAGGATTAAATACAAATAATGTAACAGTAAAAGAAATTAACACTATGGATGTTGATAAACATGATAGTGAAGAAAAAAATGACAGTGATAAAGAAGAATTTATCACTGTTATTTCTAAAAGGAACATAAAAAAAAACAACAAACAAATAACAAACAATAATAATAATACTGTGACAAAAACTAGACCACCACAGTATGCAATTATCATAGAAGGCATTCCAGGTCAATATAACCAACCCCTGCTTGCCACTGAAGTGAAGAGATGCAAACCAAATGTTAACATAGTTAACATTAAACGTTTGCCTAGAGGCGGAGTACTGGTGCAAGGGCACGATGTAGTCGACTTTAACCGTCTACTGAAAGAATGGCCAACAGATGCCTTTAATTCAGCAAACATTAAAATCCATCTACCGGGAAGTAAGCCGCAACCAAAATCGATAGTGGTAAGAGGGGTTCATCAGACGATTGACCTGGACCTTCTAAAGCAGGCACTTGACGAACAAAACATACCACACACCAGAACAGAAAGAATAATTTCAAAGAAAACACAAACACCAACCAATTTAATAAGAATAGACATTGACGACAGTTATAACACTCAAAATTTAATTAATAATGGAATATTGCTCTGGTATCAAAGATATCAAGTTGAGCAATTGAAAACACCGGCAATTGTTGTAACACAGTGTTACAACTGCCAAAGATATGGACATGTTTCAGCAGCCTGCTTAGCATCACCGAGGTGTTGCGGATGTGGCGGGGAACACCATATTAATCAATGCAAGAAAGATAAAGAAACTCCCAAATGGTCAAACTGTGGTCAAACCCACACAGCCAATTATAAAGGATGCGAGAAATACAAACAAATAAAGCAACGCATTTTTCAAATCAGAACACCAACAGAACAAAATCAATTGAAAACAAGTAGTTTACCTAAAACAGACACACCAACAGAACAGAATCAACCAAAAATAAGCAGCCAACCTGAAGCAAACACATCAACAGAACATACTAAAACAACAAAAACCACATATGCAGAAATGGTAAAAGGAAAAGAAACACATAAACAACAAGTACAGAAGACTAATACACAAAACAAGAACACATTAACACAAAAACCAAAAGAAAACAACACTACCATACAAGAAACCAATAGTAACACAACAGATAAAACAAGCCTGTTCTCAACAGTGTTTAAAAATGTAATAACTGAGTTTTTAACAGAATACACCAAACCAAATCAAACAACTAATTTTATAGAACTATTGATCACAATTACGATAAAACACGTCACACCTCATATACCATACATAATAACTACACTAACAGGTTACATGCTCACAGCTCAATGTTCACAGTAGTGTATATCAACATCCAAGGTGCAATAGCTTCCAAGAAACATGAGATCGAAGACCTAATAGAAGAATTAAACCCCCAGATTATAATAATAAGTGAAACTTTAACATATAATAATAATAGATTTAAAATACCTTATTACTCAATAATTAGAAAAGACAGGAAAAATAAAAACGATGAAAACAGAGGCATTATGATGCTTCATAAAGTAGATTTATCTGTAGAAGAAATAGAATTAAACAGTAACAATGAACATGTTACTGTAGATATCCTCCAATCAAATAATACTAAAATAACAGTAGCAGGAATTTACTGCTCACCCAATAAACAACTAGATACAACTTTACTAAATAACATCTTTTCCCATAATCTAAACACCATAGTCATAGGAGATTTAAATAGTAAAAATGTTTCATTTGGATGCAGAAGCTCTAACTCAAATGGTAGAAAATTAATAAAATTTATTGATGATAATAATATAGCTCTATTAAACGATACTACCCCAACACATACATCCTATTCTACTAACTCTAGTGACATACTAGATCTGTGTATGTGTACATATAATTTAAGCCAGAAATTAGTAAAATTTCAAGTGGGAAAAGATGTAGATAGTGATCATCTCCCAATTTTTTGCGTCTTCGATCTCACCCCCTATAAAAATATAACATATAGGAAAGAAAAAATTAATTACAGAAAAGCAAATTGGCAATGCTATAAACAAGAATTAGATAATCTATTACCAAATGAAATTATTAAAGAAGTTAAAACGCTAGTCGAAATGGACAACTATTGTCAAACAATTACGGATTGCCTACAGAAAGCAGCCAAAGAAACAATACCAAAACAACACCACAAAACAACAATCAACACATGGAAACCAACCACAGAAATAATCAACCTAATAAAAAAGCGCAGACAACTAAGAAGACAGTACATGATAACAAGAAACAGAGAAACTAAAACACAAATAAACAACATTAGAAATCACATCAGAACTCAAATAAAACAACAAAAGCAAAATAAATGGGACAATTACTGTAATAAACTAAACGACATAACTGACCCGAAAAAATTCTGGTCACATCTTAAAAGATTCACAAGTGAAAACACAAACACAAAGAAATATCCTCCACTTGAACATAATAACAACATTGCACGTACAAATAAAGAAATAGCCGAAGCTTTCAAGGATCAACTCCAAAATACATTTAAAACTCACACAGATCCAGAAATGAATACACACTTCTACAATAAAGTCACTAATCACATAGCAAACAATAAACATCAATATGAACCAATATT
Organism: Carcinoscorpius rotundicauda; assembly: GCA_011833715.1. Taxonomy (NCBI): domain Eukaryota; kingdom Metazoa; phylum Arthropoda; class Merostomata; order Xiphosura; family Limulidae; genus Carcinoscorpius; species Carcinoscorpius rotundicauda. Next base: position 36,145,808 of record CM022395.1, on the reverse strand, counting down.
TCCAGTAAACATAACTGATACAAATACAAGTTCTAACACTGATTTTGAAAACACATTACTAACAAAGGAAATATCCCTACATGAAATACTAGAAGCAATAAAAAACACCAAAAACAAAGCGCCAGGAGAAGACGAAATACAAGCTATTCTCCTAAAAAACGGCACTCCGAAATTGTTTGACCATCTAAATTCTCTATTTAACTTATCGCTATCCTCAGGATATATCCCAGTTTCTTGGAAGCTAGCAAATATTTTAATGTTCCATAAGGAAGGAAAACCAGCGAATAAACCAAATAGCTATCGACCAATCAGTCTGACCAGCTGTGTAGGCAAAATTCTCGAAAGAATAATAAGTAATAGACTCTCCACATTCCTGGAGGTAACATCAAAATTACCAGAAGAACAGAATGGATTCAGAAAATTTAGACAAACGACAGATCATTTAATAAGATTAACCGAAACCATCATAGATAGTTTCAACAAAAAAGAATGTACAGTCGCTTGTTTCCTCGATATCGAGAAAGCATTCGACACCGTTTGGCACGACGGTCTAAGGTTCCGAATGAATGAAATGGAACTACCGCGAGGAATTATTCGCTGGTTATCTAACTTTCTGGAAAACAGAAAATGTAGAGTAAATGTAGAAGGAACTTTTTCCGAATACTTTACTCCACTAGCTGGTGTCCCGCAGGGAGGGGTGGTTAGCCCTATACTCTTCATCATGTATGTTAACAATATGCCATTGAAGGATCCAAATCATGGATTCTCATCACAGTTCGCAGATGATGTGGCAATCTGGAAAAGTGCTGCAACACCCACGATAGCAGCTACAAACATACAACCACAATTAAATAGAATTAGTGAATACTGTGAAAAATATAGAATCAAAATAAACACAGCAAAAACTCAGCTCGTACTCTTTACGAAATCGCCAAAACACAGAAAACAACAGTTAGAAATATATATGAATGGCACGCTGCTCCAGATTGCCCAATCAGCAAAATTTTTAGGTCTGACTTATGATTCAAAATTAACTTGGATCAAACATGTCAACGAAATTAAAAATAAAATTTGGCGAAGAACCAACTATGTTAGGAGTCTAACTGGTAAACACAGTGGAGCATCCACAGATAATATTTTGAAAATATACAAAACATATATTAGACCAGTAATAGACTATGCAGCTCCAGCATGGGTAACTGTAAGTAATGTAACAATCAAAACCAAACTACAAAAAATACAAAATGCACTTCTCACAACAGCATACAGAGTTCCGAGAGCAACATCATCTAAATTCATCCATAATTACTCGAACATACCAATAATATCAGATAGACTCCTAAATATTACAATTAGGTATTTTAACAAAAACTGGAAGAAAAATGATTTGTTATGCGAACTAGATAGGTACCTTATACATGATGAAGATATTCCTAAATACCTCTCCCCAATTAACATATATATTAAATATAAAGAAAAAATAAATAAATAAATTAAATTAAAATATGTATGTGTATAAATTTTAAATCTTGTATTTATAATTTGCATACTTATGTATTTTAAAATAATAATAAGATTAAAAAAAAAAATGCCACCAGCAAACTTGACTACTGTGAATAAGAGACTATAAATGGACATTGCCCTGAAAAGGACCTAACATAACATCACGAGTTAGGGAAAATATGTTAAGGAAGGAGGAAGAGGTCAAAGTGAACCTGACCCTCCAGGGCAAATACCCAAACACCATCGGGAAAAAAAAAAAATTCTTCTGAAGATTTTTTTAGAGGGAAGAGAGAAGGAGAGATACAAGACGTGTTTTGTCCGGCTCTTGGTTAAAGGATTTAGGCCTAATAGTTTTTACTAGAAAATTTAAGAAGAAGTATTAGAACTACTTGACAACTGTTCAAGACAGCAAATCAATTTGAGAAAACTTCTGAAATCAGGAACAGAAGAGCGGGAAACCGCAATAAACAACAACTACGGGTCCTACAAGACCAAACAAAGAAATGGCGGGAAAAGCCGTTAAGACTAACGAAAAAACTATTGCAGGTAAGTCAAGCACTACCGGTGGCAATATAATCACTAATTCCCCATTGCTAACTCTCTGTAGTTTAGCAAAAAGGGAATTAAATACTGTAAAGAAAGCAAAAACTGTAATAAAAAAAAAAAATTAAAGCTAAGCGTAAATTAATTAAAGAAATAAATTCATCGGAAAACTCCGAATGTGAAGAAGAAGCAGTGATGGCTACCAATACTGAGGTAGAGGTAGCTACTCCTGCATCTAAAGTAGGGTTAAGTACAAATAATATAACAGTAAAAGAAATTAACACTATGGATGTTGATAAACATGATAGTGAAGAAAAAAATGACAGTGATAAAGAATTGGAAGAACAAGAATTTATCACTGTTATTTCTAAAAGGAACATAAAAAAACAACAACAAACAAATAACAAATAATAATAATAATACTGTGACAAAAACTAGACCACCACAGTATGCAATTATTATAGAAGGCATTCCAGGTCAATATAACCAACCCCTGCTTGCCACTGAAGTGAAGAGATGCAAACCAAATGTTAACATAGTTAACATTAAGCGTTTGCCTAGAGGCGGAGTACTGGTGCAAGGGCACGATGTAGTCGACTTTAACCGACTACTGAAAGAATGGCCAACAGATGCCTTTAATTCAGCAAACATTAAAATCCATCTACCGGGAAGTAAGCCGCAACCAAAATCGATAGTGGTAAGAGGGGTTCATCAGACGATTGACCTGGACCTTCTAAAGCAGGCACTTGACGAACAAAACATACCACACACCAGAACAGAAAGAATAATTTCAAAGAAAACACAAACACCAACCAATTTAATAAGAATAGACATTGATGACAGTTACAACACCCAAAATTTAATTAATAATGGAATATTGCTCTGGTATCAAAGATATCAAGTTGAGCAATTGAAAACACCGGCAATTGTTGTAACACAGTGTTACAACTGCCAAAGATATGGACATGTTTCAGCAGCCTGCTTAGCATCACCGAGGTGTTGCGGATGTGGCGGGGAACACCATATTAATCAATGTAAGAAAGAAAAAGAAACGCCCAAATGTTGTAACTGTGGTCAAACCCACACAGCCAATTATAAAGGATGCGAGAAATATAAACAAATAAAGCAACGCATTTTTCAAATCAGAACACCAACAGAACAAAATCAATCGAAAACAAGTAGTTTACCTAAAACAGACACACCAACAGAACAGAATCAACCAAAAACAAGCAGCCAACCTGAAGCAAGCACATCAACAGAACATACTAAAACAACAAAAACCACATATGCAGAAATGGTAAAAGGAAAAGAAACACATAAACAACAAGTACAGAAGACTAATACACAAAACAAGAACACATTAACACAAAAACCAAAAGAAAACAACACTACCATACAAGAAACCAATAGTAACACAACAGATAAAACAAGCCTGTTCTCAACAGTGTTTAAAAATGTAATAACAGAGTTTATAACAGAATACACCAAACCAAATCAAACAACTAATTTTATAGAACTACTGATCACAATTACGATAAAACACGTCACACCTCATATACCATACATAATAACTACACTAACAGGTTACATGCTCACAGCTCAATGTTCACAGTAGTGTATATCAACATCCAAGGTGCAATAGCTTCCAAGAAACATGAGATCGAAGACCTAATAGAAGAATTAAACCCCCAGATTTTAATAATAAGTGAAACTTTAACATATAATAATAATAGATTTGAAATACCTTATTACTCAATAATTAGAAAAGACAGGAAAAATAAAAATGATGAAAACAGAGGCATTATGCTGCTTCATAAAGTAGATTTATCTGTAGAAGAAATAGAATTAAACAGTAACAATGAACATGTTACTGTAGATATCCTTCAATCAAATAATACTAAAATAACAGTAGCAGGAATTTACTGCTCACCCAATAAACAACTAGATACAACTTTACTAAATAACATCTTTTCCCACAATCTAAACACCATAGTCATAGGAGATTTAAATAGTAAAAATGTTTCATTTGGATGCCGAAGCTCTAACTCAAATGGTAGAAAATTAATAAAATTTATTGATGATAATAATATAGCTCTATTAAACGATACTACCCCAACACATACATCCTATTCTACTAACTCTAGTGACATACTAGATCTGTGTATGTGTACATATAATTTAAGCCAGAAATTAGTAAAATTTCAAGTGGGAAAAGATGTAGATAGTGATCATCTCCCAATTTTTTGCGTCTTCGATCTCACCCCCTATAAAAATATAACATATAGGAAAGAAAAAATTAATTACAGAAAAGCAAATTGGCAATGCTATAAACAAGAATTAGATAATCTATTACCAAATGAAATTATTAAAGAAGTTAAAACGCAAGTCGAAATGGACAACTATTGTCAAACAATCACGGATTGCCTTCAGAAAGCAGCCAAAGTAACAATACCAAAACAACACCACAAAACAACAATCAACACATGGAAACCAACCACAGAAATAATCAACCTAATAAAAAGCGCAGACAACTAAGAAGACAGTACATGATTACAAGAAACAGAGAAACTAAAACACAAATAAACAACATTAGAAATCACATCAGAACTCAAATAAAACAACAAAAGCAAAATAAATGGGACAATTACTGTAATAAACTAAACGACATAACTGACCCGAAAAAATTCTGGTCACATCTTAAAAGATTCACAAGTGAAAACACAAACACAAAGAAATATCCTCCACTTGAACATAATAACAACATTGCACGTACAAATAAAGAAATAGCCGAAGCTTTCAAGGATCAACTCCAAAATACATTTAAAACTCACACAGATCCAGAAATGAATACACACTTCTACAATAAAGTCACTAATCACATAGCAAACAATAAACATCAATATGAACCAATATTTCCAGTAAACATAACTGATACAAATACAAGTTCTAACACTGATTTTGAAAGCACATTACTAACAAAGGAAATATCCCTACATGAAATACTAGAAGCAATAAAAAACACCAAAAACAAAGCGCCAGGAGAAGACGAAATACAAGCTATTCTCCTAAAAAACGGCACTCCGAAATTGTTTGACCATCTAAATTCTCTATTTAACTTATCGCTATCCTCAGGATATATCCCAGTTTCTTGGAAGCTAGCAAATATTTTAATGTTCCATAAGGAAGGAAAACCAGCGAATAAACCAAATAGCTATCGACCAATCAGTCTGACCAGCTGTGTAGGCAAAATTCTCGAAAGAATAATAAGTAATAGACTCTCCACATTCCTGGAGGTAACATCAAAATTACCAGAAGAACAGAATGGATTCAGAAAATTTAGACAAACGACAGATCATTTAATAAGATTAACCGAAACCATCATAGATAGTTTCAACAAAAAAGAATGTACAGTCGCTTGTTTCCTCGATATCGAGAAAGCATTCGACACCGTTTGGCACGACGGTCTAAGGTTCCGAATGAATGAAATGGAACTACCGCGAGGAATTATTCGCTGGTTATCTAACTTTCTGGAAAACAGAAAATGTAGAGTAAATGTAGAAGGAACTTTTTCCGAATACTTTACTCCACTAGCTGGTGTCCCGCAGGGAGGGGTGGTTAGCCCTATACTCTTCATCATGTATGTTAACAATATGCCATTGAAGGATCCAAATCATGGATTCTCATCACAGTTCGCAGATGATGTGGCAATCTGGAAAAGTGCTGCAACACCCACGATAGCAGCTACAAACATACAACCACAATTAAATAGAATTAGTGAATACTGTGAAAAATATAGAATCAAAATAAACACAGCAAAAACTCAGCTCGTACTCTTTACGAAATCGCCAAACACAGAAAACAACAGTTAGAAATATATATGAATGGCACGCTGCTCCAGATTGCCCAATCAGCAAAATTTTTAGGTCTGACTTATGATTCAAAATTAACTTGGATCAAACATGTCAACGAAATTAAAAATAAAATTTGGCGAAGAACCAACTATGTTAGGAGTCTAACTGGTAAACACAGTGGAGCATCCACAGATAATATTTTGAAAATATACAAAACATATATTAGACCAGTAATAGACTATGCAGCTCCAGCATGGGTAACTGTAAGTAATGTAACAATCAAAACCAAACTACAAAAAATACAAAATGCACTTCTCACAACAGCATACAGAGTTCCGAGAGCAACATCATCTAAATTCATCCATAATTACTCGAACATACCAATAATATCAGATAGACTCCTAAATATTACAATTAGGTATTTTAACAAAAATTGGAAGAAAAATGATTTGTTATGCGAACTAGATAGGTACCTTATACATGATGAAGATATTCCTAAATACCTCTCCCCAATTAACATATATATTAAATATAAAGAAAAAATAAATAAATAAATTAAATTAAAATATGTATGTGTATAAATTTTAAATCTTGTATTTATAATTTGCATACTTATGTATTTTAAAATAATAATAAGATTAAAAAAAAAAAATGCCACCAGCAAACTTGACTACTGTGAATAAGAGACTATAAATGGACATTGCCCTGAAAAGGACCTAACATAACATCACGAGTTAGGGAAAATATGTTAAGGAAGGAGGAAGAGGTCAAAGTGAACCTGACCCTCCAGGGCAAATACCCAAACACCATCGGGAAAAAAAAAAAAAAAAATTCTTCTGAAGATTTTTTTAGAGGGAAGAGAGAAGGAGAGATACAAGACGTGTTTTGTCCGGCTCTTGGTTAAAGGATTTAGGCCTAATAGTTTTTACTGGAAAATTTAAGAAGAAGTATTAGAACTACTTGACAACTGTTCAAGACAGCAAATCAATTTGAGAAAACTTCTGAAATCAGGAACAGAAGAGCGGGAAACCGCAATAAACAACAACTACGGGTCCTACAAGACCAAACAAAGAAATGGCGGGAAAAGCCGTTAAGACTAACGAAAAAACTATTGCAGGTAAGTCAAGCACTACCGGTGGCAATATAATCACTAATTCCCCATTGCTAACTCTCTGTAGTTTAGCAAAAAGGGAATTAAATACTGTAAAGAAAGCAAAAACTGTAATAATAAAAAAAAGTAAAGCTAAGCGTAAATTAATTAAAGAAATAAATTCATCGGAAAACTCCGAATGTGAAGAAGAAGCAGTGATGGCTACCAATACTGAGGTAGAGGTAGCTACTCCTGCATCTAAAGTAGGGTTAAGTACAAATAATATAACAGTAAAAGAAATTAACACTATGGATGTTGATAAACATGATAGTGAAGAAAAAAATGACAGTGATAAAGAATTGGAAGAACAAGAATTTATCACTGTTATTTCTAAAAGGAACATAAAAAAACAACAACAAACAAATAACAAATAATAATAATAATACTGTGACAAAAACTAGACCACCACAGTATGCAATTATTATAGAAGGCATTCCAGGTCAATATAACCAACCCCTGCTTGCCACTGAAGTGAAGAGATGCAAACCAAATGTTAACATAGTTAACATTAAGCGTTTGCCTAGAGGCGGAGTACTGGTGCAAGGGCACGATGTAGTCGACTTTAACCGACTACTGAAAGAATGGCCAACAGATGCCTTTAATTCAGCAAACATTAAAATCCATCTACCGGGAAGTAAGCCGCAACCAAAATCGATAGTGGTAAGAGGGGTTCATCAGACGATTGACCTGGACCTTCTAAAGCAGGCACTTGACGAACAAAACATACCACACACCAGAACAGAAAGAATAATTTCAAAGAAAACACAAACACCAACCAATTTAATAAGAATAGACATTGATGACAGTTACAACACCCAAAATTTAATTAATAATGGAATATTGCTCTGGTATCAAAGATATCAAGTTGAGCAATTGAAAACACCGGCAATTGTTGTAACACAGTGTTACAACTGCCAAAGATATGGACATGTTTCAGCAGCCTGCTTAGCATCACCGAGGTGTTGCGGATGTGGCGGGGAACACCATATTAATCAATGTAAGAAAGAAAAAGAAACGCCCAAATGTTGTAACTGTGGTCAAACCCACACAGCCAATTATAAAGGATGCGAGAAATATAAACAAATAAAGCAACGCATTTTTCAAATCAGAACACCAACAGAACAAAATCAATCGAAAACAAGTAGTTTACCTAAAACAGACACACCAACAGAACAGAATCAACCAAAAACAAGCAGCCAACCTGAAGCAAGCACATCAACAGAACATACTAAAACAACAAAAACCACATATGCAGAAATGGTAAAAGGAAAAGAAACACATAAACAACAAGTACAGAAGACTAATACACAAAACAAGAACACATTAACACAAAAACCAAAAGAAAACAACACTACCATACAAGAAACCAATAGTAACACAACAGATAAACAAGCCTGTTCTCAACAGTGTTTAAAAATGTAATAACAGAGTTTATAACAGAATACACCAAACCAAATCAAACAACTAATTTTATAGAACTACTGATCACAATTACGATAAAACACGTCACACCTCATATACCATACATAATAACTACACTAACAGGTTACATGCTCACAGCTCAATGTTCACAGTAGTGTATATCAACATCCAAGGTGCAATAGCTTCCAAGAAACATGAGATCGAAGACCTAATAGAAGAATTAAACCCCCAGATTATAATAATAAGTGAAACTTTAACATATAATAATAATAGATTTAAAATACCTTATTACTCAATAATTAGAAAAGACAGGAAAAATAAAAATGATGAAAACAGAGGCATTATGCTGCTTCATAAAGTAGATTTATCTGTAGAAGAAATAGAATTAAACAGTAACAATGAACATGTTACTGTAGATATCCTCCAATCAAATAATACTAAAATAACAGTAGCAGGAATTTACTGCTCACCCAATAAACAACTAGATACAACTTTACTAAATAACATCTTTTCCCATAATCTAAACACCATAGTCATAGGAGATTTAAATAGTAAAAATGTTTCATTTGGATGCAGAAGCTCTAACTCAAATGGTAGAAAATTAATAAAATTTATTGATGATAATAATATAGCTCTATTAAACGATACTACCCCAACACATACATCCTATTCTACTAACTCTAGTGACATACTAGATCTGTGTATGTGTACATATAATTTAAGCCAGAAATTAGTAAAATTTCAAGTGGGAAAAGATGTAGATAGTGATCATCTCCCAATTTTTTGCGTCTTCGATCTCACCCCTATAAAAATATAACATATAGGAAAGAAAAATTTAATTACAGAAAAGCAAATTGGCAATGCTATAAACAAGAATTAGATAATCTATTACCAAATGAAATTATTAAAGAAGTTAAAACGCAAGTCGAAATGGACAACTATTGTCAAACAATTACGGATTGCCTACAGAAAGCAGCCAAAGAAACAATACCAAAACAACACCACAAAACAACAATCAACACATGGAAACCAACCACAGAAATAATCAACCTAATAAAAAAGCGCAGACAACTAAGAAGACAGTACATGATTACAAGAAACAGAGAAACTAAAACACAAATAAACAACATTAGAAATCACATCAGAACTCAAATAAAACAACAAAAGCAAAATAAATGGGACAATTACTGTAATAAACTAAACGACATAACTGACCCGAAAAAATTCTGGTCACATCTTAAAAGATTCACAAGTGAAAACACAAACACAAAGAAATATCCTCCACTTGAACATAATAACAACATTGCACGTACAAATAAAGAAATAGCCGAAGCTTTCAAGGATCAACTCCAAAATACATTTAAAACTCACACAGATCCAGAAATGAATACACACTTCTACAATAAAGTCACTAATCACATAGCAAACAATAAACATCAATATGAACCAATATTTCCAGTAAACATAACTGATACAAATACAAGTTCTAACACTGATTTTGAAAGCACATTACTAACAAAGGAAATATCCCTACATGAAATACTAGAAGCAATAAAAAACACCAAAAACAAAGCGCCAGGAGAAGACGAAATACAAGCTATTCTCCTAAAAAACGGCACTCCGAAATTGTTTGACCATCTAAATTCTCTATTTAACTTATCGCTATCCTCAGGATATATCCCAGTTTCTTGGAAGCTAGCAAATATTTTAATGTTCCATAAGGAAGGAAAACCAGCGAATAAACCAAATAGCTATCGACCAATCAGTCTGACCAGCTGTGTAGGCAAAATTCTCGAAAGAATAATAAGTAATAGACTCTCCACATTCCTGGAGGTAACATCAAAATTACCAGAAGAACAGAATGGATTCAGAAAATGTAGACAAACGACAGATCATTTAATAAGATGAACCGAAACCATTATAGATAGTTTCAACAAAAAAGAATGTACAGTCGCTTGTTTCCTCGATATCGAGAAAGCATTCGACACCGTTTGGCACGATGGTCTAAGGTTCCGAATGAATGAAATGGAACTACCGCGAGGAATTATTCGCTGGTTATCTAACTTTCTGGAAAACAGAAAATGTAGAGTAAACGTAGAAGGAACTTTTTCCGAATACTTTACTCCACTAGCTGGTGTCCCGCAGGGAGGGGTGGTTAGCCCTATACTCTTCATCATGTATGTTAACAATATGCCATTGAAGGATCCAAATCATGGATTCTCATCACAGTTCGCAGATGATGTGGCAATCTGGAAAAGTGCTGCAACACCCACGATAGCAGCTACAAACATACAACCACAATTAAATAGAATTAGTGAATACTGTGAAAAATATAGAATTAAAATAAACACAGCAAAAACTCAGCTCGTACTCTTTACGAAATCGCCAAAACACAGAAAACAACAGTTAGAAATATATATGAATGGCACGCTGCTCCAGATTGCCCAATCAGCAAAATTTTTAGGTCTGACTTATGATTCAAAATTAACTTGGATTAATCATGTCAACGAAATTAAAAATAAAATTTGGCGAAGAACCAACAATGTTAGGAGTCTAACTGGTAAACACAGTAGAGCATCCACAGATAATATTTTGAAAATATACAAAACATATATTAGACCAGTAATAGAGTATGCAGCTCCAGCATGGGTAACTGTAAGTAATGTAACAATCAAAACCAAACTACAAAAAATACAAAATGCACTTCTCACAACAGCATACAGAGTTCCGAGAGCAACATCATCTAAATTCATCCATAATTACTCGAACATACCAATAATATCAGATAGACTCCTAAATATTACAATTAGGTATTTTAACAAAAATTGGAAGAAAAATGATTTGTTATGCGAACTAGATAGGTACCTTATACATGATGAAGATATTCCTAAATACCTCTCCCCAATTAACATATATATTAAATATAAAGAAAAAAATAAATAAATTAAATTAAAATATGTATGTGTATAAATTTTAAATCTTGTATTTATAGTTTACATACTTATGTATTTTAAAATAATGATAAGATTAAAAAAAAAAAAAAAGCCACCAGCAAGCTTGACTACTGTGAATAAGAGACTATAAATGGACATTGCCCTGAAAAGGACCTAACATAACATCACGAGTTAGGGAAAATATGTTAAGGAAGGAGGAAGAGGTCAAAGTGAACCTGACCCTCCAGGGCAAATACCCAAACACCATCGAAAAAAAAAAAATTCTTCTGAATGCCCTGAGAAGGACCTAACATACAAACAGTTAGAGAAAATAAGTTCAGGAAGAAGGAAGAGGTCAAAGTGAACCTGACCCTCCAGGACAAAATACCCATATACCATTGATCCAAGCAATTCTTCTGAATTTTTTTTGTTTGTTTGTTTGTTAAGGCTCGAAAGAGATCAGACGTTTTATTGTCTAGCTCTGATTAAGGGCGGTTTGGGCTTGAAATTTTGCTGAATATATAGGAAGAAGAACTTGAATTTATTTATTTTTCTGATTGGGACAGCACATCGGTCCCGGGCCTCACACATAGAAGAACTTAAATTAACGGCAGCAGAGCGGGAAACTGCAAGGCCTAAGAACGGCACGAACAAAGAAAATGGCGGGAAAAACCGTTAACTCGAAGCAAACGTTGATTGCAGGTAAGTCAAGAATAGTTGGTGGTAATTAAAATAATTCTCCATTGCTAGCTCTATGTAGTCTAGCAAAAAAAGAATTAAATTCGGTAAAGAAAACAAAAAATGTAATTAAAAAAAAGTAAAGTTAAGAGAAAGTTGAGAAAAGAAATTAATTCTTCGGAAAACTCAGAATACGAAGAAGAAGCAGTGGTGGCTACTAATACTGAGGTAGAGGTAGCTACCCCTGCAACTGAAGTAGGGTCAAGTCCCGATTATGTAACGGCAAAAAACAGCAACACCGAGGATGTTGATATGACTAAAAATAATAATGAAGAAAAGTGACAGTGATCAAGACTTGGAGGACCAAGACTATATCACTGTCGTATCGAAAAGAAATGTTAAAAAAAAACAACCAACTACAATACAGTAGCAAAAACAAGACCACCACAATACGCGGTAATAATAGAAGGCATTCCGGGTCAGTATAATCAACCCCTGCTTGCCACAGAGGTGAAAAGATGCAAACCTAATGTTAATATAGTTAACATTAAGCGGTGTACTTGTGCAAGGGCAAGATGTGGTCGATCTTAACAGACTACTTAAAGAATGGCCAACAGATGCCTTTAAACCTGGAAACATTAAAATCCACCTTCCAGGAAGTAAGCCGCAACCAAAAGCAACTGTGGTAAGAGGGGTTCATCAGACGATTGACCTGGACCTAGTTAAACAAGCACTTGATGAACAAAACATACCACACACAAAGACAGAAAGAATTGTTTCTAAGAAAACACAAACACCAACCAATTTAATAAGAATAGACATTGATGACAGTTACAACACCCAAAATTTAATTAATAATGGAATATTGCTCTGGTATCAAAAATGCCAAGTTGAGCAATTGAAAACTCCGGCAATTGTTGTAACACAGTGTCACAACTGCCAAAGATATGGACATGTTTCAGCAGCCTGCTTAGCATCACCGAGGTGCTGCGGATGTGGCGGGGAACACCATATCAACCAATGCAAAAAAGAAAAAAAACGCCTAAATGTTGTAACTGTGGTCAAACCCACACAGCAAATTACAAAGGCTGTGAAAAATATAAACAAACAATGCAACGTATTTATCTTATCAGAACACCAACAGAACAGAATCAACCGAAAACAAACAGTTTACCTAAAACAGACACCCCAACAGAACAGAATCAACCGAAAACAAACAGCTTACCTGAAACAAGCACATCAACAGAACTCACTAAAACAACAAAAACCACGTATGCAGAAATGTTAAAAGGAAAAGAACCACATAAACAACAAGTACAGAAGACTAATACACAGAACAAGAACACATTAACACAAACACAAAAACCAAAAGAAAACAACACCACTATACAAGAAACGAATATTAACACAACAGACAAAACAAGCCTGTTTTCAACAGTTTTCAAAAATGTAATAACAGATTTTATAACAGAATATACCAAACCAAACCAGACAACTAACTTTCTAGAACTACTGATCACTATCTCCATAAAACACATCACACCTCATATACCCTACATTATAACTACACTAACAGGTTACATGCTCACAGCACAATGTTCACAGTAGTGTATATCATCATCCAAGGTGCAATAGCTTCCAAGAAACATGAGATCGAAGACCTAATAGAAGAATTAAACCCCCAGATTATAATAATAAGTGAAACTCTAACATACAATAATAATAGATTTAAAATACCATATTATTCAACTATTAGAAAAGACAGAAAAAATAAAAATGATGAAAACAGAGGCATTATGCTGCTCCACAAAGTGGACTTATCTGTAGTAGAAATCAAATTATACAGTAGCAATGAACATGTTACTCTAGATATCCTCCAAACGAATAAAACTAAAATAACTGTAGCAGGAATTTACTGCTCACCCAATAAACAATTAGATACAACTTTACTTAATAACATCTTTTCCCACAATCAAAACACCATAGTTATGGGAGACTTAATCAGTAAAAATGTTACCTTTGGATGCCGAAGTTCTAATTCCAATGGTAGAAAATTAATACAATTTATAGATGATAATAACATAGCTTTATTGAATGATACCACCCCAACAAATCGCCAAAACACAGAAAACAACAGTTAGAAATATATATGAATGGCACGCTGCTCCAGATTGCCCAATCAGCAAAATTTTTAGGTCTGACTTATGATTCAAAATTAACTTGGATTAATCATGTCAACGAAATTAAAAATAAAATTTGGCGAAGAACCAACTATGTTAGGAGTCTAACTGGTAAAAACAGTGGAGCATCTACAGATGACATTGAAAATATACAAAACATATATTAGACCTGTAATAGACTATGCAGCTCCAGCATGGATAACTGTGAGTAATAAAACAATCAAAACTAAACTACAAACAATCCAAAACACACTTCTCACAACTGCATACAAAGTCCCGAGATCAATATCATCTAAATTCATTCATAAATACTCGAACATACCAACCATATCAGATAGACTCCCAAAATATTACAATTAGGTACTTTAACAAAAATTGGATGAAAAATGATTTATTATGCGAAATAGACAGGTACCTCATACATGATGAAGAAAATCCTAAATATCTCTCCCCAATTAACATATATTTTAAATATAAAAAAAATTAATTAAAGTAAAATATATATATGTATATAAACTTTAAATCTTATATTTATAGTTTACATATTTATGTATTTAAAAAAAAAAAAAATTGCCACCAGCTAACTTGACCTACTGTGAATAATAGAGTATAAATGGACATTGCCCTGAGAAGGACCTAACATAGAAACAGTTAGGGAACATAAGTTCAGGAAGGAGGAATAGGTCAAAGAGAACCTGACCCTCCAGGGCAAAATACTCAGATACCATTGATCCATCATTCGTCTGAAGATATATATGCATTATTATTATTATTAAAGTAGATTTACTGGATTTTCAATGTTTTAGAGTAGAAAACTGAGCAGAGAACGAAGGGGCAAAGAAAAAAGTTTGTATTTTTTTTAAATGATCATTTTTTGTCTTTGCATTTAAATATTATTTTTCATTTTGGAATAAACGAAAAGTGTTATTAACTAGCTGCTTTCCTTCACTATCAAGTCAAAAATTAGGGTTAGCTATGTGTAGATAGCCCTTACGTAGCATTGAATTATATTTAAAAATATATATACTTTTTATTGCTTGTTTCTCTCACTTTTATTGTTGTTTTTCGGCGTATCACTCGAGTATGAGGTTACTCATCCTCAATGAAACCTCATTAATAAACGAAAGTTTCGCAAATCTCTTACAAGATGTGGGTGTAAATGTATCGAAGCTAAAATATTTTATAAGAATTTTTTACGTAGCATGTGATTATAAATTCATTTATGAATATCATAAAAATCCCTTATGCTGGCATGGCCGAGCGCGTAAGGTGTACGACTCGGAATCCGAGGGTCGCGTTAAACATGCTCGCCCTCCCAGACGTGGGGGTGTATAATGTGACGGTCAATCCCACTATTCGTTGGTAAAATAGTAGCCCAAGAGTCGGCGGTGGGTGGTGATGACTAGCTGCCTTTCTTCTAATGTTTCACTGGTAAATTAGGGACGGCTAGCACAGATAGCCCTCGAATAGCTTTGTGCGAAATTCCAAAAACAAACAAATCACTCAATTAATAGATATGTCACTGTATACTCTAATATGACTTTGTCTTTTTCAACTTACTTCATCTGCTACATTGAAATTGTACAATGACAAGAATTTTTACTGGAGTTTTAATTTTGGTTATTAGAACAACCTTTATGACACAAGGAATAATATATATATATACAAGATGTAACCAACAATCGTGATGTTGACGTAATTTCGTATGGATCATTAATAAATTACTTTGCAACATGATTAGCGACGAAAAGGTTAGGCAATTACATACCATACTGAATATAAAGTAATGATGTATTGTTGAGGTATGGTTTGTGTATATACGTATAAAACTTTAACACCTAACAATAATATATTGTAAATGTCACGACGTTTATATAAACGCATGAGAATGGTGAGCTATTTAAAAAAAAGAAACGTTTTTGAATGTTGCAAGGTTCTCATAAATGCATGTGAAACGTGAGAAAATTCCAAATTGTATTAGAATTCCCACACCAAAATTTCAAGAACTGGGCTTAACACAGAATGTGTTAACCTTTTCTAGAGTAGCATTTATTAACCTTTTGGATATCTCGCTACCTCCCTAAACTGTCCAACTCGTTACCATTATTTCAGAAAAGTACAGCTTGTCAGGAAACCTATTTATTTTTGTGTCTGTTAGTGCATCGTTATTTGTATGTATATCCTGTCGAATATTTAAGCAATGTTGTATAACCTATTTTTTCTAACGCATTTGGCTAGCTAAAGCTATAAGAAGCATTATTTCTAGAGCAGAAGAGTCTCTATTGGTCTAGCTATATCAGATAACCCACGTAGTGAGAACTATTAAGGCTGGTGGATGATAAAAAAAATAGATTGATTTATTGGTTTACAGCTTCATACACGAGAGAAATAGACGTAAAAATAACCCAATAATTATCAGAAATATGATGACGTCAGTTATTTCTCCTTTTATTTGCTAGTTCTTTCTTTTTGTGTTTGTTCTTGATTGGTTTTTTTTCCAAATTGCAAATAAGAAGGATATTTGTATCAGAGAAATCATTCCTTCTTGAGATGTTTGTGAAACTTGTGCTGGCACCTTTTGACGGTGTGAGATAATGATAACTTTATAAAATACTTTTATTAATTTAAATCCGTTAAATAAATACTTCCTCCTTACAATTAGATAATCTTTTGAAATACGTTCTATTGATATTCCTGAGCGAGGAGTTTAATATCCAGAAAACGTGGTCCAGACTGATGATTCGTTACTCATTAGAAATAGAGATATTCTGTTCAACTCCATCTGCTAACACTTATCTGTTTTTATTCAAGTAAGAATATTAAAAATTTATTTTATGAAATTTCCTTTTATTTTTGAAATCAAGTGTTACGTATTATAATTTATCTGGGACGAGTCTTTATTACGTTACATACACTACGTACTACGATTTCAGATAAATGAAGATTTGAATTTGAATTTAGAAGTTAATTAAATGTTATTATATATCAAATTTATAACAATTGCCAACAAGATTGATACGCATAATTTTCTTTCTTAATGCAAATATGTTTTAATATAGAGATAACAATACAATTTATAATAACGGTTACTACAAATAGTTATTACAAATATTAGTTTATATATAGGAGTTTTACAAACTATAGTGAGTTTTCTGTCTGAACTAGAAATAAATCTTTTATCGATGGGCCAGGTCCGCAGCGAGCAAATTAATTCTGTGTTGATACTGTTAAACTTTGTTTAAGCTAGCTAACTGTCTATTCTTGCTGGCCTCACACCGCTTATAAGATGGCTTTTTACCGACAAATATTGTGTTTTCGGAATTAAGGACAAAGCTGCACAACAGGCTAGCTGTGCTCTGTCCACAATGGGTTTCAAAATCCGGTTTTTAGCAATGGAAGTCCGCAAGCATAATTCTGTGCCACTGGGAGAAAGCGACAAAAATATTTAATATCCTCGTAGAAATACTAATAACCGATGTTAATTTACTGAAGTTGAATTGTTTGTAATGTTCGAAATTTTAAAACGTTCCTGGTCAAATTCTATAGTTTTATGATTAATAAGCATTAATCACAGTTATGACTTCTGAGGGTTATGGTATATTGACTGCAGTTGACCAACAATATTCTTAAACTGTCTTATGGCACATCGATTTACAATCTTTAGGCGATTTTCTCTAAAGTTCACTTGGCAACAACATTCGAAAGTACGTTAGTGCTTTCGTAAAACATATATTGTTAATTCTTATTTTTGAGGTTTTTCTACAAATTTATAAAACAGGCAAAACTTGCACACCACACATTTAACAGTATAAGTTACTACATTTATAAATACATATCAAACTGAAACACGATTGGTTTGTTTGGAATTTTGCACAAAAATCACAGCAGGCTATCTGCGCTACCCTCTCCTAAGTTAGCACTGTAAGACTAAAGGCAAGGCAGCTAGTTATCACTATCCACTGCCAACTATTGGGCCACTCTTTTACCAATGTATAGTGGGATTGATTGACCGTCACATAATAACGCCCCACGGCTGAAAGCGTGAGTATGTTTTGTGTGACTGGGATTGCAACTCGAGGCCCTAAACTGAAACAAACATAGATATTAAAATAATATTAAATATATTATACAAGAAACCTAACTCGAAACCAGCAACAATACCCTTGTTGCCAGTAGG
Source organism: Carcinoscorpius rotundicauda (assembly GCA_011833715.1). NCBI lineage: Eukaryota > Metazoa > Arthropoda > Merostomata > Xiphosura > Limulidae > Carcinoscorpius > Carcinoscorpius rotundicauda. The sequence continues at coordinate 36,127,371 of CM022395.1, read as the reverse complement.
TTTAATTAATCAAAGGCCGGCATGGCCAAGCGTGTTAAGGCGTACCACTCGTAATCTGAGGTTCGCGGGTTCGCAATCCCGTCGCGCCAAATGTGTTCGCCATGGGGCGTTGTAATGTGTCGGTCAATCCAACTATTCTTCGGTAAAAGAGTAACCCAAGAGCTGGCGGTGGGTGTTGATGACTAGCTGCCTTTCCTCTAGTCTTACACTGCTAAATTAGGGACGGCTAGTACAGATAGCCCTCGAGTTGCTTTGTGCGAAATTAAAAAACAAACAAGTTAATCAAATCAACATAGAACATCCTATATAAAACTTATACTTTAATTGTTAGTAAAATAATAATATTGAAGTCAGAATAATAGATGTTGAAGATGAACTTTTTATAAACCAAAAATCAAATGGATATCTATAACAACAGTGGTTCTTTGTTGATAGCATAACTAAAACGTACACGATATTGTAAGTATCAGTGCAAAGATTCTTCGAATTTATAAACCTAGTTTAATATTACACATTTAATTACGCCACATATGAGTTCCACGTAATATCAAAAGGACTTGTAGTATAAGATAACCATTTTTCGATTTGAAGAAGAGGCAAAACGAAAAGAAAATTGATTTGGTCGTACAAGCTGAAGGCTAACATGAACCTTAAAAATAAGAATTTTTCTCATAGGAAAAACAAGAATGTAGTTAATGGAACGAACGTATTATTTTTTGTTAATAATAATTGCTTGTTTCCAATTAAAATAGCTTAATCTTTGCTGATCTTTCATAATTTGAAAAAGAACTTCAGCTATATGATGCTTATTTGAAGTTAAGCACAAAGCTACACAATGAGCTATCTGCTCTGCCAACCACGGGTATAAAAACCTATATTCTAGCATTTAAGTCCACACACATACCACTATGCCACTGGAGGGCCTAATTATGTGATCCTACAGAGAAATTTTGGGACAAACTCTTCTTGATACCTTCTATTTCAGTTATCAGTTTTAGTGCTCAAATATTAGGATCGTTTTTGGTGAAGCTCACAGTGACTCCAAAACATATTTTAAATTATAAATGATTCAAAAATAAATTATTGTTTTTAAACTTTTCCACTAAATATAATGTGGGAAATGGCAGCAAGATTTCAAGAGGATTCTTACATACAAAGAATACATCAGTTAAAAATGACTTTCAGTATGTTAGAAAGAGTACTATTATGGCGAAAATAGTGAGTTTATTTCTAATGAACTTATTATATTGAGCAATAAATATCGACGCTTGGCTTCTGTACATGAGGAGCTACAGGGAGAAAAGTAAAACAAAAGGATCAGAAAAGGGTGTCGATGATTAGGAAGTTACAGTTATCGGTAATTCCTTTACAAGGTATGTAAACAGAATAGTCCATATGGTAAATAGGGAGAATGGAATCGGATTATGTCACCCAGAGACACAGGTGGAGGATATAACTGATAAAGCAGAAGATGTAATAAAAGGTGCTAGTAGAGAAGCAGTTGTTATGGTGCATAGAGGAGATAATGATGTAGGGAATGGTAGGTCAGAGGAGCTAATTGAAACGTATAAGGGACTGATAAAGGCATTTAAAGAAAAAGGCCATAATGTATTTTTGTTAGGGATGCTGCCCAGTATAATTATGGGAATGAATTTATAAATAAGCCATTAAGGCTCAATTCCACGCTTAGGCTAGTATTTAAGAATGAGCAAATATGCCAGTTCAACTTGTAAGGTCAGTTTAGTGGCTGAAAAGTGGTTTATGGAATGGATGGTTTACATATAAATATGATAGGGGCTGGCTTGTTTGTTAGAGTTGTCAACTTAGATGTAAAGGAAGTTTTAAACTAGGTTTAATAAATGGTGAGGGCGAGGATAAACTATATACAAAACAAAAAATAAGAGGTAGAAAAAAGTTTAGTGTTAGACATGAGTATAGAAGTAATTATAATAATAGGCTTAACTGTCAGTATTGTAATACTAAAAGTACAAGAAATATAATCCATGAGTTTAGAGCATTGGTAGAAAAGGAGGATGATTTGAAAGATAATGGAAATAACTGAAAAATGGTTAAATGTAGATAATTTAAATGACAGAATTTCTTTTAAATACAGGGTTACAGACTATATAATAAGGATAGAGTATCAAAGATGGAAGAAGGAGTGGCATTATATGTAAAATGTAAGTTATATCCTGTTGAAGTTGAGAACATCAAAAATATTAACAAGGAGCTTCAATCCATTTGGGTTTCTATTGGTAGATATCAAGGAAAATACTTTTAGTTGGAATTTGCTAGAGAATAGCAAATGATACTGATTAAAATAGTGAAAAACTTTACAATGAGATTAAAATATCAACTGTTAATGAGGTCATAATTATCAGTTATTTCAATACCTAGAGCCAAACTATGAGAGAGAAAGGTTCCTAGAAACTATTCAAGATGTGTATCCTCAGAAATTAATCATGGAACCTATTAGAAACAACACTATTTTGCATTTATTGTTTACTTCAAATATAGAAATGATCGTGAAGGTAGAAACTGGAGAACATCTGATTGCAAGTGATCATTACTGAATTAGGTTTGATGTTGTGCTACACATAAGGATGAGGAATAATGATAATTTTGTCACAAATCTGAAAAAAAAAATCAAATTTTGAAGAGATACAACAAGACTTGTCTGTTGTGAATTGGGCAGATGAATTATTTGGAGACGTTAATCAGATGTGGAAATTTTTAAATACTCAAGACAAACATATTTGTTATATAAAAAAAAATGTGGCTGGAAATAAAACCAAGTTTAGCCAAGATAAAATTTTAAGAAAATCTTTATAAGTTTAAGAAATTTAAATTTACTTGTATAACAGGGAATTTAGAAGATTGTAAAAGATTAATATAGTTTATGTAATAGAAAATTACATAAATCAAAAAGATTTTTATGAGGAAAGTTTGGCTAAATATGTGAAAATTAACAGTAAGGATTTCTTTAAATATATTAACGATAGAAAAAACCGAAAGAAAAATAAAAAATAAGTTATATGTTATTAGTTAAGACCATTACAATTAACTTCATAAAAATTGAACAATGTAATGGGAAAATGCGACATAGTCAGCAAAAACCAACATACATTGAAAATATTTTCTGAACCCAAAAGAGCCGTTTTTGCATATAAAATTAAAGAGAATATATATCATTTTTTATTTTGGTTATAAGAAACTAATTTAGTCTATATAGTATATAGACTATATACTACACATAGCTTTGTGAACTTTGCCTAGTGGTTAGTGTGTGAGTCTATAAATCTCAGAAGCCCATGGTTCACGTAACGCTACCGCAAAATCGTCCTCCAAACTTCGTAGCGGTAGATATATCAGAAAAGTGAAGGTCAAATTTCTCTATTCGGTTTGAGTAACCAAAGAGTTAGCAATGGATGCTGTTTGTTGTTGTTGTTGTTGTTTTGAATTAAGCACAAAGCTACACAATGGGCTATCTGTGCTCTGCCCACCACGGGTATCGAAACCCGGTTTTTAGCGTGTAAGTCCGCAGACATACTGCTGAGCCACTGGGGGGCATGGATGCTGTTACTTACTTCCTTGTCTCTAATATAAGCTCACACATTGCGAGCCTAAATAACTACATGTGTTTTGAAACAGCCAGGTCTTCACTATTTTTTTTTCATAAAATCAATGAGTTGAATGCGAAAAAGTTAGATGTGGAAATTTTTAAATGCTCAAGACAAACATATTTGTTATATAAAAAAAGGTGGCTACAAATAAAACCCAGAATAGTACTACTAATTAATACTACAGACACTAAAATTATATGTACTTAAATTATATGAGGGCAATTATTCTGTGCCAAATTACCCACGCATCAGGCAGTGGTGAAGGTAATATTGTTTGTTTGTCTGTTTTTGAATTTCGTGCAAAGCTACACGAAGGCTATCTGTTGCACTAGCCGTCGCTGATTTGGCAGTGTAAAATTAGAGAAAAGGCAGTTAGTCATCACCACCAACTCTTAGGCTACTCTTTTACCCATGAATAGTGAAATTGACCATCACATTATAACGCTCCCACAGCTTAAAGAGTGATGAGGATTCGAACCCCTGACCTTCAGATTACGAGTCGATCACCCTAACCACTTTGCCATACCGGGCTGAGGGTAATATTAAAACCATTTTATTTACTCTGGCTATCTAGTGTCAAAAACTGAAACAATCAATTGTTGTGATACACAATAAATAATATTAAATTATAAACAACTTTGACGGTGTTGACGTCTTTTCAAACATGGCAAAACATGATTATAAACAACTATGTTAGTCATAATATATAAGTACTAGGCCTTTTATGTTTTTCAACACAATATTCCTTATTTACTTTTTTAGAGTTTGCAAGTGGAAGAAGATTCAACGATATTCATTTAAATTGCCAACTACGCATTTTGCTCAATACAGAATTCATCAAGTTGATTAACACAAAACAAAAAAGAAGGTTATGATATCAGTAATGGACAAAGCACAAATACCCATTGTATTTAGTCCAATATATTCTATCAATGTTAGATTACTGTTGTTAATTTAATATATACGTGTAGAAAAACATTATTTTCTTGAATTAGAAATACATCATTTTGGGTTTTTATTTTGTATATTTTGTATTCATGGCAAAACCACTAAGGCTATTTTCCGCCATTCCTGATTTTTAAGCTATTGACCATTGGAAAGGACGTCAGTCAGAAACACACACTATTCTATGGTGATAAGGCATTGACTGTCGTTCTTATAACGCACCCGCAATTTAAGGTTTAAAGAGTATCGCAGGGCATAAGCCCGGATTGTCACATCCAAAATCACCATTAATTATAAAAAGTTTAGGAATGTTTATTAAGCGTCAACAACTATTTTGTTAGATTATTAAATTGTGGAAATGTATATTACACAATGGGAGGTGTAACTGCAAGACAATTGTTAAATACAGTAGGTTATTTTCTTCATGGTGTCCGTAAACCTTCCACAGTTTTTTACTTACGTGTCATACACTTATGCCATGATCAGATTGGATATTTCTTTTCAGAAAGACAATTCATTCTTTGTTGATTTATACCTTTCTAAATGAACTGGTAAAACAGTTCTTTTCCCTACAGTCTTGTAGTTTATATATTCATAAAATGCAAGAAAAAATTCACTACTATTAGAGCTACACAACTGTAGGAAGACATGGTAGTAACCGACCATGGTGTCAAAGAATTGTACAGATAATATGGTGCGTATAGAAAATTCATCTAAATCAAACTAGCAATATATGAAAATAATTTTACATACAAAAACATACATTCTTACAGTGTATAGCTATTGTTGTACATGAGTAGACTTGCATTTCTGTGATTATTCTTACTTAGTTTTTAAACCTTTAATTTTAACCATGTATACATATTTGTGACAGTATATTAATTATAGTTTGGAATGATTTATATTATATAATTTTTTTTTAGAATTGTATTAAATAAAATCGACAAAGATTTTTGGGCCTATTATTACAGAAGTTATGATAAGCTACTGTACTTTTTCTTTTTGACCCGGCATAGCCAGATGTTTAGAGGGTCACGTGTTCAATTTCCCGCCACCACCAAATATGCTCGCTCTTTCAGCTTTGGGGATGTTATAATGTGTAAGTCAATCACATTCATTATTGGTTGGTAAAAGAGTAGTCAAAGACTTGACAGTGGGTGGTGATGACCAGCTGCCTACCCTCTAGTCATACTTACACTGCTAAATTAAAAAAGGCTATCGCAGATACTTCTCGTGTAGCTTTGGGAAATTCACTCCAAACTGTATTTATATGTATGAGGAAAGACAACTAGCGGTTATAAAGTTGTTGCTCGTGATATTTTTGAATATATATACATATATAAACATTAAACCTTTTTCTATTAAATATTTGAGCTATGCAAATGCAAGTGGCAACAGTCCTAGTTCTGTTAATTAGAATCGCAAAACTGAGGTTTTGCAGTTGATTTTCGGCGGCTTTATTTTTAGAATAATCTTATATTTTTGACATTATTTTGCAACAGCGAAATAGTACAAGCAACCTAATTTTGTTAGTCATCTTGATAACGAATGATCAAAAAACGTGAAAAAAAGAGAAAACGACAGACAGGTTTGTCTAGAAATTAATTATTTCTTACGTAATGCTTTGTACTAAGTCTCTCGATACAAGTCCACAATAAAGTTACTTTATCAGATGAATAAGATAAGTTACTTTATCAGATGACGTTAGCATTATTCTAAGATTAACTTTTCCATCCTTAGTCGATTGTCATCAAAAGCGCGCAGGGAAATATCTGAACAGAAAGACTGGTCTATAAAAGTTAGGAAAAATTACTAAAAAGAATCAAACAAAATCCATACTCTGTTGGTTCTCTTTCCTCTGTACTAATATAGATTAAAACAGTTTACTTTACCATGAACATTTTTATACAGATAGTGAACCCAGGTGGTTGTAACTAATGGGAATGATTAGCAAAATTGTTCTAAAAGTTATTTCAATGAGTGGCATGATTAGTATAGAATACCTGGATATAATGACTTAACATGTTTTGCTTTGTTTTTAAAACATACAAATTGCATTATTTAAAATACTAACACAGCGATATACCATACTACCTCATGACGTTATGGTTATACTGCGTCTCCATATTTCTCATGAAAGATAAAATGCGACAGCTTCAAAGCACAGTCTCAATCTGCTAACTGATAGTTGTATACCGGTTACACAGAAATTTATGGGCCAAACATGCTCGCCCTCCCAGCCGTGGGAGCGTTATAATGTGACGGTCAATCCCACTATTCGTTGGTAAAAGAGTTGGCGGTAGGTGGTGATGTTGTTGTTGTTTTCCCTCTAGTCTTACACTGCTAAATTAAGGACGGCTAGCACAGATAGCCCTCGAGTAGCTTCGTGCGAAATTCAGAAACATAGAAACAGAAATTTATTCAGTGAGTATAACCCATAAAATATTCATGGCGTTCTGCAATCACGAGCTTGAGAGTCTGTAAAATAAATGTCTAGAAACATTCCAGATTAAACAATGACGCTACACCAACAATGGAGCTTCACATCTTATAGTTGTTTTATATTTCTATGAGCGCTTTACTTGCAAGAATCATTGTTGCTTAAAAAAAAAACTTTGCATTCGTTTTACTAAACTTATCAGATAATACTGATGTTATAATAGCACCAACATTTAAGCAATGTAAATTAAACAGCGTCCTTTATCATTTACAAGAACGTACTCACGAAAACATTAAGTACGGTTTTCGGGTAACATAAAAAAAAAAAGCTCGTAAAGTGAGTAACAATTAATTGACGAAATTTTCTTATATAAAGCATGTGTCAAACACGTGAAGTTTGGAAGTGCACCTGTTAACATCTTATGCTTTCACTAATCTAACTTGTCAGAATAAGCTTATGTTCTTTTTTTTTTTCAGAAAAACAACTTCGAGAAACTTCGGGAGCAATTAAGATGGAAATTAGTTGGAAACTTTTTTTTCTTCCTAATATTGCTCTTAACGAACATGCCACACTTCTGCTTGTCAGAGAGAGAGGTCACTAATTAATCTTAGGTTCCCGTGAGGCATTTACTCTAATTCTTACTGTCACTCACTATGGGGACACCTTACTTTTGTTGTTTTCCATTTCAGATATTCGTACATACTAACAAGAAAATATAGATTGCCATAAAATCTTTTATTTAATAATCAAAATCTGTTTTTTTGTGGTTTTGTTTTTTTAGAAATTGACTTTTCATAACTAATGTTCGCGAGATACTCATAAATATCATTCAAATAAGATCACGGCCTCAGTGCAATGTTATTCCATTTGTTTCCATTCATGATACGACAGTACTGCATCTGATTTTATCGTAACTCGTTCTTTATTTTTAGATTTTAAACTAAGGCAACAAACACCCAATGATATGTTTATCATGATTAGTGCACCTGGCTCTGAAGTTTTGTGGTTCACGTTCTGTTGACGCAAGCACAGCAACAAACAAAGAAAAGAATTAGATTAAATCTCACTAGTTAGTCTGACAAGAGTACTTAAAGAGGAGCTGGAGGTTCTGACTAGCTGCCTTCTCTCTAGTCTACCAGTTCAAACTTACAGATTGCTGGTTTAGATTTGACTGTTGTTGTTTTTTCACGTTACAAAACTAATTGCATTATGCTCTATATAGTTCCTCGCTGGTACAGCGGTAAGTCGACAAATTTAAAACACTAAAACCAGGGGTTAGAATCAGCAGATAACCCGATGTGGCTCTGCTTTTAGAAAACACACACAAACACATAAACCCTAAAAGTAATATTCGTTTGTCGTATAATTATCAGCTTCTTAATTTATCACGAATAAAATAAGAATTAGCGTGATTGTTTTTCTATTATTTTCATGAAAATTCAGTTGCACCTTTTTTATTTATAAAATTAGTATATATGATTATATAGCGATATCGTTACTTCTCTCTGTTGTTATTTAATGTGTATACATTTAGCAGTATACTAGAAATTATTTTTAATTTAACCATAGATAAATAAAAGGTGTTGAAATATTATAAATTAATAATATTGTGTTATTAATCCTTACTTTAAAAATCTGATTAATAAACTGCTTAAAGTTTATAATAATTCCAATTATGTTTGAAGTAATTTGTATCGTAACAGATGTTTTTCATAACATGTTGATGACGTAATTTTTAGACCATTACTATCACTGTTTTATCCCCGCTGATACTGAGCAAAAAGTCTCATCACAACTTGATTTGTCAAATACAGTGTGTCTGACATATTACAAAATATTCTTTGCTTTCACCTGCAGGTTTTTACAGCATATTTATACATATATATATACATATACACACACAATAAAAACAAATCTCGTAATCTTATATAAATGTTATTATCATTCTTGAATTGCTTTCAAACTTTCTTAAGTTTCTCAGCTTTATTTAAGAAATAAGTTGAAATACGAAAAATTATGTATACATCATATCCTCAGCTTATCAAATTCGCATAAACCCAACATGACATATCAAATTTATAAAATAGCCATATAACACATAAGAAATTATGTGTAACATATTACTCAAATGCCAGGAAGACTTTTGATAAAATATTTAGCTACTGTAAGACTCAGATTATTATAATTATGACACAAACAGTTACATTAGAACAGAATGAAAGCACAACTGGGAATATTTTTCTCATGGAATTTAGTTAAAATATGAATGTCTTTGTTCTTAAAATGTTGGTATGTTAGTTAGTTATTTTTTTAATAGGCCTGCTTTTAATATTTGGTGAATCTTCAATTTTAAGAGGTGATTGTCAAGATGCTTACGTAAAACCAGTTATTTAATTAGTTGTATATATGTATATATATGTTCTTGGAATAACATAAAATAATTAGTCTGAGTTGACACTTACAGAGATTCCCCATATCGTGAGTAACTAATTTATTTTATATTTCTCTGTCATTATGTTAATATTGTTTGACACTTTAATATGTGGTAAAAACACTTAAATATTCGATTGCCATTTTATACAGTTTCTAGCCACAATAACTGAACTATACTTTCTTATTATTCGTCTCTTTATTCATTAGAGACAATGTTGTTTTATGTTCCTTTATAACATCCAAATATATTTAACTTACTTCGATAATTCTTGTTTCTATATCATAACACCAACATCACTTTCTTATTTCAGTATACTCTAAGCTCGTTTTTCATGTTTCAAATTTTACAATTATTCAAAATGCTACTTTTTCTCTCTTCCTACACTTCTATTTTGTTCACTTTTTATTATTTAATACCTGTAACTATACCACAACACCGTCCACACTTTATTCCTATATACATATATATATATCACCATTTTTTAACTCTTCTTCGAATCCAAGTCTTTAATACAGTACTCAAAAATTCAAGTGAAATTTTTCCGTCCGAAATACAACCGAGCTTAATCTTTTTTTTTACATTTATAAAATGAATTATTTCATAACCTTAACCACCTCTAGTACATCATAATCTACATCTTATTTTATTCTTGTGCTAATTGAAATTTGTAATTGCTTCATAACTTTAACCACTTTTTGTCAATATACAGAATGAATAATCCTAATATATACAACACTACGCTCTCATTATTGAATACATACATGCTATAATACTAGAATAAACTGTGTAAGATACACAAGAAAAAGAAAGCAAGTAATGTGATTGGTGGGGGAAGGATATGTTTTGACCAGTGCTAGGCTTCTCTAATGTGTATATCATCAGCTAATCCAAATCCTTATAAACTGAAGTCAGAGATATTTTTAGCTCTGATAATAAATTCTAATTTATCACATGATAAAATATAATTTTAACTACAATACTACTAACTGCCTAGTTATAGATAAAATGCAGCGTGTCATTTATTTAGTTCACATATATTGCAGTTTTACTAATAACATTGGTTTTAGCGCATGATGTCATATTTTAGTTTTAGATATACAATTAGTTGGCGTTTCGTTTCGACCCGGCATGGCCAAACGCGTTAAGGCGTGCGACTCGTAATTCGAGGGTCGCGGGTTCGCGCCCGCGTTGCGCTAAACATGCTCGCCCTCCCAGCCGTGGGGGCGTTATAATGTGACGGTCAATCTCACTTTTCGTTGGTAAAAGAGTAGCTCAAGAGTTGGCGGTGGGTGGTGATGACAAGCCTTATACTGCTAAATTAGGGACGGCTAGCACAGATAGCCCTCGAGTAGTTTTGTGCGAAATTCCAAAACAAACAAATGTGTTTCGTTTTTCTATTTCTAATATTACCGTGTGCTCATTAATTCTCCCCAGAGGAACAGTAGTATGTCTGCAGCCTCACATTAAAAACCAGGTTTTGATACCCCTGATTGATAGAGCACATATATCTGAATGTGTGTCTTTGTGCTTAACTTCGCACAAGTGTTCCTTCATAGGCTTTTATATTTAATTTTAATTTCAATCAACGTTACTGTAGGTTTAATTATAGAAAAAGTGAAAAATTATAATTAATGTTGGAGTTAGTTTAATTTTAGTATATTTTAAGGCATAAGCCTGAGACGGAGAAAAATCTATTATTAAGATCAGTCCTAGTGTTAAGAATCTGAAACATAGTTGGGTGTAACATTAGACAGAAAAATGTCTGGAATATGGCGTCAGTGACCTACTTAACCTACGGGTGTTAGCTGGACCAGATAGTTTCACACATGCTGTTCCCTTCGGTGGACACAGAAGATAGCCTGATGTAACTTTGCTTAAGAAACACACACACATACTGGACAGGTTGAAAATTCATTAAACGGAGAAGACAATTTGCTACATTCTGTTACTAAGGGTGGAAACAATACTGAGATACCTAACTGCAGTTTATAAGCAGAGCTGTTAAGCAAAATAGTTTGTGCCAGAGAAATTGCTTAATAAAGGGGATATATTTATGCTCTATTGGGCAGCGTGCCCTCACCTCAAGAATGGCAATCTATTCTAATAGGCTACTAGCTCGCCATCTCTCGCCTATCTTGTCAGGTCAGAAATGGGTAGAACAAAAGTTATGAACGATGACTGACTAAAGCGATATCATGTGATAAATTAACATTTATTAATAGAGCTAAAAATATCCCTCACGTCAGTTTATATAGATTTACTTACAGAGACACGTTAAGAATAGCTATCGGACACACCTCCATGGATATAACAGAGATCGCACATTCAGAAGTACCCATGACTGACCACAGGGAAACTGGCATTTAACTACAGAGCTGGTAAATGGTGCATGAAAAAAAAAACGTGGACCAAACAATGAGAAAAAACTACCAATGCTGAATTAGTACTGCAACTGATAAATGTGAAGACAGTGAAGCTTAATAACACCTTTAAATCTAGAAGATACCTTTTGTTACTGATTAAATACTTAGAGCAGACATCGGTGTAGTATGTGCAAAATGGGTTATATCTACACTAGTTTCTAGCAGATACTTCGTGATGCATGGAAGCTGAAAATCAAATTGGACCATTGTCAATATTGGTCTGATTTAAGAATAACCACTCTTGCCAATCCTCTTCAAGATCATGATTGTGAACAATCACCTGTCACTGTAGACAAATAGTTATTCATTCATTCATTACCTTGACCAGCCAAAACATTCTGCTCAAGATTCACGGAGTTTTCAAGCTTCCTATAAGGAATACAAGAATGAAACTAAATGACATAAAAAAGCTCCAGCCTAAATTGCCAAAAGCAACGAAACATCAATTTATTATTTGCGGCTTATTCACATCATTTACTGCATAAAATTCAAAGTGATTAGTTTCCATATGGATGACAGAATCAAAAACAACCGCATGGTAAGACCATAACTTCATCTCAGTGATGTCGAGAAATCCACTTGTTGAGAATTTTATTTGCAAAAACGGCTCGTTTGGGTTGAGAAAATATTTTACATAGAAGAGCGAACAATGTTTCGACCTTCTTCGATCATTGTCAGGATCACAAAGAAAGAGGTAACTGACCGGAAGCTGACCACATGTTTGGAAGGGGTTGTGTAACTGAGTGTCGCAATGTAGAGGGCGGGGTTAGATGTTTGAATATATAATTTTATCTATAATATTAATATAGGTATAATGGCGTTCCTTTATATTGGTTTATTTTGGGTTTAAGTTGTTGTATAAGTAAGGCTTCTTTAATTTTTCGTTTGTTTATGTTTGTTTCTTTATTTAGTATTTTAGTGTTTTCTATGGTTATGTTGTGTTTATTTGACTTACAGTGTTCGAAAACGTGTAAAGGTGACTTTTTATGTTCTTTGAATCTGGTTTCCATTTTCTACTTGTTTCTCTAATATAGAAGTCGTGGCAGTTGTCACATTGTATTTTATAAATAATGTTGGTGTGGTGTTTGTCAGTGTAGTTCTTACATAGTATAGACCTTAGTTTTGTGCCTGGTTTTTGAATAAATTTAGTGTTAACTGGAATGTTATATTTTGTTACTAGTTTTTGCCAAATGTTGGTTATTTGTTTGCTGATGTCAGGAATATATGGTATACAGCAGTATATGGTTTCGTGATTTTTTGATTCGTGAGATATATTTACTTTTGTTGGTTGATTTTGCTTTCTGTCTAGGTGTGTGCGTATAATGTTTTCTACGGTTTGTGGAGGAAACTTATTGATGTTGATGAAGTATTGTTTTATTTTGTCTAATTCATCGTTAATTTTATCTGGTGAGCATATTTTTATGGCTGTGTTTATCTGGTTTCTTAGTATGTTGAGTTTTGTTTTGTTTCATGTGCTGAGTCCCAAGGAATGTATAGTCCAGTATGGGTGATTTTTCGGTGGATTTCTGTTTTGAATTGTGTGTCGGTTCTTATAATTTTGAGGTTAAGAAATGATATTTGATTGCTTTCTTCCTGTTCACATGTGAAGTTAATGTTGGGATGTATAGAGTTAATGTGATTGAAAAAATTAAGTATGTATTCTGTAGATTTGAATCCCGCAACCGTGTCATCTACATATCTGTACCAGTATAGTGGTGGATGTAATGCTGTATTAATTGCTTGTGTTTCAATTTGTGTCATAAAAATATTGGCTAGAACTGGTGATACTGGGTTGCCCATGCCTAGGCCATTTGTTTGTATATAGTTTTGGTTGTTTAACATGAAGTTTGTCTTTATTGTGATGAATTCTATGAGGGTTGCTAACTGGTTACTGGGAATGTCTATAATTGGGTTAGGGTCTCGAATATAGAGTTCTAAGGCTATCTTGCAGGCTTCTGTTGTTGGAACTTCTGTAAAGAGGGATATAACATTGAAACTGGCAATTAAGGCTTTATGATTAATTTTATTTAGATTAGACTTGAAATTAAAAGAGTCTTTGATGAATGAGCTGGCTAATGTTGCATATTTGGAGAATGCCCATGCTATGTATTTACCAAGATTGTAATTAAACGATTCATATGTTGACATTATTGGTCGTAATGGACAACCTGGTTTATGAGGTTTGGGGGTGCCGTATATTTGCGGTGTGCGTGAGTCGGTTTTAAGTAGGTAGGAATAAAGTGTTTGTGAAATTGTGTTGGCTTTTTTTCATTTGTAGTAGTAATTTGTTCAGTTGCGTCTCATGTGTCTTTGTTGGATTTGTGTGTATTGGTTTAAATTTGTTCGTGTCTGATAGGATGTTATTAATTTTTTGTATGTATTCATTCGTGTTCATTATTACTATAGCGTTACCTTTATCTGCTTTTAGAATTTTTATGTTTCTGTCTTGTTTTAGGTTTTTAATGAAATTAATGTCTCTTTTTGTAAGAAAGCAAAATCAACCAACAAAAATAAATATATCTCACGAATCAAAAAATCACGAAACCATATACTGTTGTATACCATATATTCCTGACATCAGCAAACAAATAACCAACATTTGGCAAAAACTAGTAAAAAAATATAACATTCCAGTTAATACTAAATTTATTCAAAAACCAGGCACAAAACTGAGGTCTATACTATGTACGAACTACACTGACAAACACCACACCAACATTATTTATAAAATACAATGTGATAACTGCCACGACTTCTATATTGGAGAAACAAGTAGAAAAATGGAAACCAGATTCAAAGAACATAAAAAGTCACCTTCACATGTTTTTGAACACTGTAAGTCAAATAAACACAACATAACCATAGAAAACACTAAAATACTAAATAAAGAAACAAACATAAACAAACGCAAAATTAAAGAAGCCTTATTTATACAACAACTTAAACCCAAAATAAACCAACATAAAGGAACGCCATTATACCTATATTAATATTATAGATAAAATTATATATTCAAACATCTAACCCCGCCCTCTACATTGCGACACTCAGTTACACAACCCCTTCCAAACATGTGGTCAGCTTCCGGCCAGTTACCTCTTTCTTTGTGAACCTGACGATGACCGATGAAGGTCGAAACGTTATTCGCTCTTCTATGCAAAATATTTTCTCAACCCAAACGAGCCGTTTTTGCATATAAAATAACTTGATCTCCTCTGCACTGTCTTCATCGATATTTGGAAGGAATTATACAAACAGAAAACGAAGTACCATATTATGTAACTAGGAGGAGCTTTATGGATCCAGTCGGTCATTGTACAGCCATTGGTAACATTAATGATGGAACTCTCTTCTATCTTCTGCGAGGCAGCCAGTCTCCACATCTGGGGTCAGTACCTTTCGATGCGACAAATGAGATTATTACCTTGTACTCAACTCGACATAATACACATATTTCTTCAATGTTCTAAATAATTTTAAATATGTCATCGACTTTGCAGCGCCGCGTATTATTTTCTTCATAATTTATATTTTCATTCCTCTATCATTTATTTCACTATGGATGCATTATTCGTAATTCAGGCTATTGCAGAACAGTTATTTTAATGCCTGTAAGACAAATGACTATTTGGTCAGTTTGTTTGTATAACAAGTAACGTATACTCTAATAAGAATCCAGGTATGATTAATTAAGCTTCATTATCTTGTGGTATACTAGGCATTATGTATTTCTTAACAGGCTTATATAGAAAACAAAAACCTTTGTGAAAGCTGACAATAAGTTTGAAGAATGTGTAATCTTATCAACTTGAAAAGTTGAATTTGAAGACTTAAAAGTATCCTCGGAAAACCTGAACAGAAACTAAATAATGTGAAGAAGGAGAGTGATGCATAATAATATGGGAATAACTTTGAACGTTGAGCAAACACATCAATTTTGTCTATTTGGAAAATAAAGACAGTAAAAGCTGATTGCTATTTTAATTAAGAAACAATATTCATGGCTTATAGAGTTTGTGACATCTTTAGATTGAAACTTGGAATATACACAACACAAATTAAGCTTTAGTTACACTTCTCAGAACTAAGAGAAGAAAACATATAAATGTTAAATAAACAGCAATTATATATAAAGAAGTTTATGTAGGCGTACTGAAAATGGCTAAAGAACAATGATAAGAGGAATAATTACTCATAATAATCCTACACGCCACGTTAGATCCAGTAGCATTATTTCGTCATGAAGTATATGAGAGTCGTATCTATTTACATATAACTGCACTGTCTGTTTTATATGTGTAGCCACTTCGTCCCCTATTGATGGATCTTCACCAAATTTGGCACGAGGATTTGTTGGATTCATGTAAAAATCCATGCAAACTTGTGGTTTCACATTTTTTTATTTTACACTTTTTGTGGGTATTTCGTTTTTTTTTGTTTTTTTCAGAATTTCATATCTTAAGATAATCTTTCATTGACCACGAATTTATATAACATCCATAACATATAAAATAAAATTAAAGAAAGCAGTTGGTAAAAAACGAACAAGATATGATACAAAGAGTGACAGAATTTGGTTCAAAGGGGAAGTAACAAAGAAAAATTTATTAACAAACCTCACTTGAAAAAAGCAAAAGCGTGAGTTACAATAAAAACATTTCAATTACAGTAAAGCAAACCTCTCTTCAATTCCCACTTAAGGGGAGATGAAACAAACGAATTACAGTTTTTCCTTTTTGCCCCCAGTGGCTCAACGATATGTCTGCAGACTTAAAACGCTAACATCCGGGTTTCGATACCTGTGGTGGGCAAATCACAGGTGGTCCATTGTGTAGCTTTGTGCTTAAATCAAAACAATTTCTTTTTTATCTGTAACTGTAAATACATTCTAATTTTCTTTTCCAGATGGCGGAAAGGTTTGGTTTGTTTTGAATTCTGCGCAAAGTTACACGAGGGCTTTCTGCGCTATTAGCCGTCCCTAATTTGGTGCCACCCACCGCCAACTCTGGGGGTACTCTTTTGCCAACGAATAGTGGGATTGACCTTCACATTATAACGCCCCCACGGCTGAAAGGGCAAGCATGTTTCATGTGACAGGAATTCGCGACACTCGGATTATGAGTCAAGTGCCTTAACCACCTGGCTATGCTGAGCCTGGTGGAAATGTATGAAATAAAAGTTTTATACTTTACACTGATACTTATTGTTATTGTGATGGAGACAGTATTTAAACATTGTATGTGTTGCGGCGTCTTTATCAAAAATATAATTTCATTTCAGATAATACTATCAGAAAGATTTGGGCGAGATATTCCATATTTTATTTTCATGGAATCGTGCAAATTTAACGAAATGGTTGTGGAGCATTTCGTGAAAAAATTGTGAGTTGTTTTTATTGTTGTCCTGAAATCTAATATCTTGAGTATCAAATATCCTAATCATCGCTATGAAGTAAAGCTTAACGAAGTAGAAGGAATATCCGACTCTTGCAAATTGACAGTCAAAGTCATTAAAATCTTCTAAAGAATGTTTCCTATCTCTTTTAATACATCTGAACCTTTATACATTAGTTACAACATCACTGAAAGAAAAGATGAGAACACATTAGAATTTGAGATCATATCATCTTATTGAATCCGATTTATATTCTTTTTGTACACACTGGCAGTTTCTCCGTGTTTCTTATCATATATTTTTACCATTAAAGTAACATCAAAAATACAGAACACTGTCTCTCTCTGGATATTTTATAAATACTCAAATAATTAAATTATTTTGCATTCGTAAAAAGGGAAACGAAGCAAAGTTAACTTCCTCAATGTTGGAAGTTTGTGAAGCAAAGTTTTTCGTTCCAGAAGTTTGATGTATTCGTGTATCGAAGAACAAAAAAGGAGTAGTTTCTTTATTTGCTGAAACAATTTCTGTAAATGAAATTAGTTCCTGCGAAAGTTGTGGGTTGAAACATTTTGTACTCTACCGTTTATAAAGAAACCTAAACCTGTAAAATCAGATGCATAATAGATTCATTATCAATCGGAACATGTATAAGTGCAAGAACAATAAAGTATTTTATCAATCACTTTGGTAAATAATTTTATATCTAATAATAAAAAATACTGTCATTACTCAAGGACTATCTGCGATAGCTGTCCTCAATTTTGGTTTGATTTGTTTTGATTTTCTCGCAAAACAACACGAGGGCTATCTGCGTTAGCTATCCATAATGTAGCAGGTAAGACTAGAGAGATGGCAGCTTGTCCTCATCACCAACCACCAACTCGTCGGCTACTCTTTACCTACGAATAGTGAAATTGACCGTCGCGTAATAACATCATTGTGTTGTGCATGTTTCTTCCGTATAGATATTTTGGTATGTGTTTTAAATTATTGTTTTGATGTCTTTTTGTTTTGGACATCTTTTGTAATTTGTGGTGTGTTACTGCTTGCAATCAAAACGAGTTTTTGTTCTTTTGGACAAGCTGAGTTGTGATGGTCTCCACCCCAACCCACACATCGTGGAAGAGTTTTACAAGCTGCTGCAACATAACAGTAGCGTTGGTAATTAAAGCACTATATCACAGCTACGGTAGGTGTTTTTAACTCCTTTACTTGAAATTTACGGTATCAGGGAATAGTACCCTCTGGATATCCTGTGTATCACGTGTATGAACTCTTATCATGTTAATATCTTATTTAAAATTATTCGTTTCACTTTTCTGCAAGAAATGTTCTCTTTTCTTACTTTGTTCTGGATCTGTTCAATTTTAAAAGTTTAGTGAATTCTTTTGATATAAAATGGATTAACATTGTGCTTTGTTTGTTCCTGGTAAATGCTTTCAAGTATGTTCCGACTTGGAGAAAATTGGTTCGCTGGGCGGCCTATGTTTCTTTGCTGCAATTTTAATGTTAAATTTGCAGCGCTTGGTTTCAACTATTATATGACGTTCTTTGTATGCATCGGTTAATACTTCAGTTTGATTGCAAGAGTAAACGTGATCGTGATCCATGGTATGGTGGATTGTGAATGAATAAATAGGAGGAAGATTATTTATTTGTTATTGTTGTTCGGAGCTATAAGCTTGTTCAAATTTTGTAATAACTGATACTTGCACTAAGTTATTGTTTTAAAACTGTTTCGACAATTAAAAGCTTTAATCAGTGATGATGAGAAAACCCACTTGTCGAGAAAATAAATATGTGAGAAAAAGCTTTAATCAGTGATGATGAGAAAACCCACTTGTCGGGAAAATATATATGTGAAAAAAAGCTTTAATTAGTGATGATGAGAAAACCCACTTGTCGGGAAAATATATATGTGTAAACGGTTGGTTTGGGTTGATTTTTTTTTATGTAGAAGAGCGAACAACGAAGGTCGAAACATTGTTCGCTCCTCTACACATTTTTTTTTCAACTGAAACCAGCCGTTTTCACATACATATTAAAAGCTTTATATTTCAAAGCACATATTATTTAGTTGTGAACTTATTTTATTGGTAATTAAAGCAAAATTTATTGTTGTTAATATATAACTCGTTAGAAACATGAACTTGCCTAGACCAAAACTACTGGTACTAGCTCGAGTCTAGATTAGTAGACTGCTTTGTGGTTCTGCCATATATAGAATTATGCTTAGATCATAGATTTCATACTGAGTGGTATCACTATAGGCCTATGGTTAGCTAAATTTTCATTTGTTTAAAAAGTCGATAAGACTTAAGCAAATGCCATCTATAATATCTATAACACGTACATTTTTTTCATATTTTGCACGTACTTCAGGTGGATCTTGCACTTTCGAAATTACAATTTTGCAATAGTTGTGTTGTGTTCAATTTTTCAAATCATATTTCATGGCCTAAGAAGTTGAAAAACATTCATTTAAGCCTAATTGATGGCTCATTGAACAATAAACTTGTGTATTAATTAAGGCAAAGGCAGCCTAAAACAAGGTCAGCTGCCTTACATGCACATTACTGAGAAAGAAATAATCTGCTATCAAAACTATTGGAAGTAAGCTTAAATCACAACTCACAGTCGTTTGTGCTTTCCAGTCCGACAAAGTGTAAGGCAAGAGCTTTTGGTTTTACGTAAATTTTCCAACGAAGCGAATAAATGGAGGAAGGAAAATAAATAAAAGTGTGAATGTTTTATTAGTTACTTGAGTGCATGAAACTTAGGAACCCCTGACCACGACATTCTTGTTTTCATTCAGTATTCGCTCTATAAAATCACCAATGGTTTCATCCAAATTGATTTCTTTATGCTGAATTATTCTCACAATAGTTATTTTTTCATATAATTATCGAAAGCCAGGAGTCTATTTAGACCTGTCAGTGGTACAACAATGTATCTGTGAACTTACACTGTTAGAAACCAAGCTTCAATATTCGTTGTGGGCAGAGCACAGATAGCCCATTTTGTAGATTTGCGCTTAACTACAAGAAGTCAAAAGCACCCCTTGTTCTTGCTGTAAAATATACCGTTATTGAACGTGTTATTGTTGAATTTTTTAATTTGCGAGACAGTATTATGAATATATGCAACCAATATTGTGGCGTACGTTTAAAAGTAAAAGCACGTTTTTTTTTCAAAATGGTTGTTTTTTGTTGTTGTTTTTTTGTATTTAAGTTCTGCCTACCACGGATATAGAAACCAGTAGACATATGTATGCAACTGGGGATCTTCTCGATGTATTACATTATACATATTGCCACAATGTTCGACTGTTTTATCCCACTATTTTTGATTTTTTCACGAGTAAAATGCCACCTCGATTTTTTTTTAAAAAAAAGATTATTACTTTTTCTCGGAAATATGAAATCCCGCGTCGGAAATGAAAAAAAAAGATGAAAATACAAATTGTTATTTTTTTTCGAAAATCAAAATTTTGAAGTCGGTGGATCCGTAAAACGAAATATAAAGTAATTGTGTTCTAACTTTAAGCTAATCTTTAAGTGTCTAATCAGTCTTGTAATAACGTTGTCCTGCTTGGAATGAGTGTAAACTCAAGTATATAAAAGCAATAATACGGTAAGAGACGAAGCATACTAACAAGCTGAGCATGCGCATACTTTGAAAGCGATTGGAAGAATTTAAAATTTAGCTCGAGATTATGATTTTTTTCAGACATAAAATCAAGTAGTCCCCGCCACAAAAATGTGCTTGATATTTTGAATTTAGCTGTTGTAAACTACATGAAATCACCGAGGTAAACTGGAAAATACGAATCTTTGTAAGGCTTCAAATATCTCCAAACCGCACAAAAGAGAAAAACAGAGTAACGTAGTCCTTAATATATACAAATATTTCAAATGGTATAAGCATCTTTCTGTAGGACAAACTACGTTCGTTGCAATTATAAAATATAAAAAATTGTGCTCTGATTTTTACTGAAATATCTTCAGTGTTTGATTATTAAGTAGTAACAAATTAGCAGATTCAGTAATTGTTTCGAAATGCCGAAGCCGACGAAAAATTTACAGATTTACGAGGATAAAATCCGGGGCTCGATTCTCCATGGTGGACAGAGTGGATAAACTCACTGCGTAATCTTGCACTAAAAACACAACAATGAGGAAATGACGAAAAAGTACGTCTATTCAATATGTTATTTTACAAGTTTTTGTGAAATCACACTGTTAGATATCACAAATATTAAGTCAATTTTTTTTGTTAGGCTTAGATACCTGTACTATTTAATTGAGTATTTGCTCTTGCTTGAGCAGTTGTGACAAACTGAATAGTTATTTCTAGTCAAGCTCTGTAAAGTACTCGTTATGTTTTATGCTTTAACTAAGTTACGTTTTATTATATTCTTACTATCAATAGAAAATATTTAAAGTTGAATTTCTAAATTTGATTGTGCAATATTAACTGCCATGATAGTTAGTTTTCATAATTTTCATAGTTTCTTGCATTTAGTTATTGCTCATTAAATAGGTTTCTGAAAGCATAGTAATATGTGTACCTCCAAAGCATTGAAGAATTTTCAAGGAAAAAAATGTACTATAGAAAATATAGCCCATTGTTAGCTTTGTGCATAACCACAAACTTAACTGCATTGGAATCATGATGACTTGGTAATTTCAGGGTTTTAGTTATTTTCAATCCCTTCAAACCAATCATTGAGCTCCGTTAAATACCACTATTTCATAAAAGAACCCCTGCAGTAGACTTTTATTACTTGAAACCGGGTTTCAATACCTGTGGTAAGCAGAGCACAGATAACCATTTATGTAGCTCTGTACATAGCAACAAACAACCGTAGAAGAAAATGAAATATATTCAGCATAAGATATGTATTGCTAAATACACAAACTTTTTTTACTTTGAACTGTTGAAATAAGGTCTAATTAAAAATCGCAGAAAAATAAAAATTGTAGTAGACTGCATAAATAATTAATTATTCATTAATTGTCCAGTTGCTTCTTATGTTCAAAATAATTAACTAAGTATTTCTTCACGAGATAAAAAAAAATTCTCGACAAAACATACTAAAATTTTAGTATAAAAGCATTCTACTGTTGGCCAATTATAACCCACTAAAATAATTTACTATTAGCTAAAGTAGTTGAGGGAACCCGTTAAGAAAGCAAATATTATATAATGTTAGGTAGTGTTCCACTTCTGTCTTGTGTTATTAAATCAATAATGGCTTCATTAGATGGTGGTTGTAGGAAGTAAAATGTTTTATTTTAGCTGTGGCAATAATACGTGTAACAATGTAGAATAAATTATGAATTCGTAATTTCACCCCCGCAAATATTTGCTCTTTAATGTTAGAGTTACACTTTCAACACAATATTGTTGTACAAAAAAACATTTTTACTCAGAACACTAAATCTACCATATTCGTCGGTTCCACTACAGTAAACATATTCTATTAATAACACCATCGAGTTCCTATAGCGGTAAACGGGTAAAACTGTGTTAGCACAAAGCAGAAGGTGGTTTGTTTGTTGGATATCATGTAAAGCTACAAGAGAACTGAACACGCTAAACCTTCCCTTATCTTAAAGTAGTAACCAAGAGAAAAGGTAGCTGCAAAACATGAAGTTATACATGCACACACGTAAAAAAGCGATGCCACTAAATTCATGTTCATGTGAACGTTTGGCATCTGATCTCCACCAGTTGAATAACTACCTGAAGTGTACAAAAACTGAAGAAACACTGAGTGCTCTGACTTCAATACATTTATAATAATGTTCAATAATGTTTATACATTATGACACTGTTATCAACATAAAAACTGTACGTAAACTATTTATGGAACAACACTCAGAATAATGAAGCATGGTAACATGTTATTTCAGTGGTGCAGATATGTACGTACATGATAGCCAATGGTTGAAGATGCTAATATACTATTGTTGTAGGCCTTGCATGGCCGAGAGCGTTAAGACATGCGCTCGTAATCTGAGGGTCGCGGGTTCGCATCCGAGTCGCGCCAAACATGCTCGCCCCTCCCAGCCGTGGGGGAATTATAATGTGACGGTCAATCCCACTTTTCGTTAGTAAAAGAGTAGCCCAAGAGTTGGCGGTGGGTGGTGATGACTAACTGCCTTCCCTCTAGTCTTACACTGCTTAATTAGGGACGGCTAGCACAGATAGCCCTCGAGAAGCTTTGTGCGAATTTCAAAAACAACAAACAAACTATTGTTGTATAGTTATTTAAATTAGTAATATAATTCAATAACTACCCTGTATTTACTTGATACAATACCTTACTATAATAAGACATACATATCTACGTTCATTTAGAATCTAACTCCAAGTGCAATATTACAACAGAATAATGATGAGCTGCAAACTTTTCATTAAATGTTGGTAAATTTTACGTGAAGCGTCATCAAATTATTTAAACTATACTTTATGCAAAATTGCCTCCAGATTTAATCGCATAGTACCTATTGTTTACACATTTTCTGGGGGTTATGGCTGCTAGACTCCCATAGCATTAGCATTCTTGGTATGGTTTGTTTTAAATTTCGCGCAAAGATCCACGAGGGCTATCCGCGCTAGCCGTTTCTGATTTAGCAGTGAAAGACTAGACGAAAGGCAGCTAAACATCGCCACCAACTGCTAGCTCTTGGAATACTCTTTTACCAAGGAATGGTAAGATTGACCGTCCCATTATAACGCCACCATGGATGAAAGGACAAGCATGATTGATGAGACGGGGATTAGAACCAGTGACCTGCGGAACTTTGCATTCTGCATGTATTGGCTTTTTTATTTCACAAATAAGATCCCCCATTCAAAAATTATACGGATGGTCCTATTATATATTAACTTTTAAAATTATAAGTGCAAATGATAATTATTGTATTAAAATACACAATTACCAGTAACATATATTTGAGTAAACTTGCATACGCAAAATTGTTATTGAATAAATGTTAAAGAATATTTGACATCAACGCACTAAAACAGTTATTAACTAAACTAATTGGTTTGGTTTGTCTTGAATTTCGCGCGAAGCTATTCCAGGACTATCTGCGCTAGCCGTCCCTAATTTAGTAATGTAAAACTAGAGGGAAGGCATCTAGTTATCATCACCCACTAAACTAACTGAGGCTAACGGAGGAAAAACTGTTTAAAGAACAATGTTATAATATTCCCCTTCCTTTTACCTTTTGTTGTTAAATCACAAATGATTTCATTGGATGTTAATCACAAATCTTGCTTTGTGGAAAGAAGTAGTTCACTCAACCGATTTGTATATGTAAAATGAAAGCCAAAAATCTATTTAAAAGGTGGAAATGTTCCCTCTTTCGAGATGTTTTTATCACCATTTTCGAGTAGAAATCCTAAAGCGAGATAGCCCCTGTACACCGTCGAATAGTTTTCAGTTACCATACGAAACATTACGGTAATCGAGTCTGCCAGCTTTGGGTGATGAATACTCACACACACACACATACATTCATACATAACGGATTATCTTTGTAATAAGATACTTTTGGACCTTTAAAATCATCGACCGCACGAAATTATAACATTAAATTATATTCGGATAAGTAGAGCCGTTATATATATAACTTGAAAATATTGTAGAGCTAAGAAAAACATAATCTCCAAAAATAATCAAAGAGATAGACTCCCATTTATTCGATACGAAGAAACACTGAAAACACAAGCTTACTTTCTTCAATTTCAAATCAGTTTTCTTTTTTGTACTTTTTAAAATGTTATAAGGAGGACAAAACGCAAACACCGTACAATCACAAGTATTTGCCACAGCTGCGTCAACTTCTGGAAACTGTGAAAGATGTATGACACAATAACGTCAAGGGGAACGTGTTCAACTGAGGCATTCATAGATTATAAAGAAACGTATTGTAGAATAGAATAAAATGAAGTGACATCTTTATATTTATTTTTATTTAAGATTCCAAAGGTTTCAAATTTCGAAATTGGAAATTCATTCTAACGCAATTTCCCTTTGTTTCCACAGCGAAACAAGTCACGTAGAGAACTTGAACCGCATTTTTTGTTACTTATATACATATTTCATTTACGGAAAATGGACACATACCTATTTTAATCACTCTCAGCACTATACAATAGTGTGTCGTCTGTGAATCACTCAGTCAGTAGACGTTAAAATGTCATCACATAAAAAACGCTTAACATTGCACTTTGTTTTGTCTTGGCGTCAGTAAAATGTGTATCTATGACATAAATCACGAGAATAATTATGCTTTCTGTAGGCTGCAACACAGCATACTCTTAATTTCCGTTTTATTTAATCTTAAAACAAAATACTTTCGGGAACCTTGCGGAAGTACATCTAGTATATACAGCATATAAAGTCGATATTTCCGTGTTTTTTTATTCCCCGTATCATTATTTACTTATTACGGTTGATGAATATTGGTCCATGTAGTGATTCCAGCGAAACTTAGAAATCAGAGTAACAGTGCCATGACACTAAATATAGGACTGAACTTTTCCCTAAGTCTAGGGTATTGCCACAAATATTCCAAATACTGTGATGCCACTATTCTTATGTTTATGAAAATAGCTAAATGCTCTTACGTTACATTACAACAATAGCTTGATATTTGTCTTACATTAACAGCGATGAAAAGTGACTCAACCGTATAATTCTCCAACTCCTGTTGATAACTGCTCTATCTTAAAGAAGTAAATACATAATAGATAAAATAGTACCAATATAACACAAAATTTGTACTGGTAAATATGAACCTGAACTACAAGTTGACAACTGTAACACATGTACCTTAAAACGGGATAAATAGGGGCATTTTTTCTGTATAATTCGTCCCTTTGTAAATAATTCATCTTTGTAGTGTCCCTAGTCAGCAAGCATATGAGGTGAATAGAAACACTTTAATATTTTTAGTAAACTTTTTTGATATGCTGGCACACCGCAGGTTCTCATAATAGATTATAACTCACAACACTTGATCGCTTTTTGTTCTGGAACATTCGTTAGGTAAGATCATCTTTATGCTGTGTCATAACCGAATGTGCCCATTCAACCCCAGGAGCGTATTTTCTTGAACTTTTATATATCCATACCCCGTATGTCCAGATATGCCCTGACAATGAATGATTCTCCAATCAAAAGCATCTAACTGATATATCCAGTTGGCACCTGTTACTATTCTCTTCATAAATTATTGTTCTACAAGACTCTCCAAATAGTCTGTCCACCTAGAGGTTGTGTCCCAGTCTGGATGTTCTGCAAGACTTCACAAATAGTATGTCCACCTTGAGGTCGTGTCCCTGTCTTGATGTGGAACACATGTGAGGGTACTTTTTTTTCACTTAGATTTTGTGTATAACATTCCGGCATTTATTGCCCTTTCCGCCTTGTTTAGGTCCCCATATTTTTTGTTTATTTTGTGCCTACGGCCAGGGTTCGGCTTGTACTGACCTGCACATTGCTCAGTGATCCTAAAAATAAAACGAGAAAAAAAGGGTAAAAGTTAAGTAATTATAACAAATAAATTATCCAACCTTCATGTCATGGTCAATTCTGTGGGAAAAAAGTTTTGACCACATCAAATTGTTTACACATTTATCGGCAGTACTATTTTTGGATGCCATGGGAGCTAAAGCTGACACTTCATATACATATATTACTTTATACTGAGATAAATATATGAAAGAATTTTTCAAAATATATAAGCAGTTATTACTTAATACTGAGATAAATATATGAAACAATTCTTAAAAATATATGAGCAGCTATTGGCATACACATACAAAAACTATTTTAGTTTTTGTTCCTGCTCACCCAGTTTTACAATACATTGTAAATGTACAAAACAAACGTAGAACAAAAGGATTAGGCATATATAGATATGATATCAAAAAAAAAAAAGTCATGTCGTGTAAAACAACAAGTTCTGTAAAAGTGTAATGTAAAATTAAGTAAATTTTCGAAGAAAAATAATTATGAAGAATTATTCCTCACTGTTTGTATTCCAAGAACAACAAAAATATGAAACGAGGTCAAGCGGAAAGTTTGATACTGTATATAATGCAGGGTCAATTTCTGGAAAATACACCTAGCTGTTCTCGTTTCAGCAGAGCTTCACCGCTGCTGCTTTACTGAAAGTGTCTGAGTAAGTCTTATTCGTAACGATATTACTTTTGTTAAGTGAGGAAGTGACATTTTTGAATATTATAAAACAATATATTCAACAACAGGAAAAGAAGTTATGTGGATTCACAAAATGAAACACCGTCTTTTCAACTACCAAAGGGTGTTATATTTTAATCATTTAGCGTAAATCTAGCAACCTGAGCCTTTTAATATACTTTCTATATTAATTTAAAATTTCAATACCGAATATATGCGTCATGCTGTGTACTTTTGTAATAAATAAACACTGCTACAAAAGCGCAAGAATTATCTTCGTCTTATCTTTTCTAAATAGGTAATACACTTAACGTGTGAATGGACCATTATGGATAACACTAACTAGTGTTTTTTTCTTACTTGGGGCTATCACCTCATTCATTGTTAACATCAAGCAAAACTAATTTTTTTAATTAGACATAAATATCTACAACACCAGGTTATAAAGAATAAAACCTTAACTACAAAAATATCTTAATAGTCGAAGTATTTCGGTGGAATCATAAAACTTTGTTTTCATTCTCCAGTGAAAAAGGAAGTTAAGGTTTTTATTGCAATGACTGTTGAAGAGAAAAACAGATAATTTTGCTTTATTAACGTCTAAAATATAAGAGCTTTTGCCCTTCATAGTACTTATTAAACACTGTTCTACATTTCATGTGGGCCCAATATGACCAGGTGGTTAAAGCACTCGACTTGTAATCCGTGGATTACGAAATTAAGAACAGCTAACGCAGACAGCCATCGTGTAGCTTTGCGTGAAATTCAAAACAAAACAAACATTTCATGTATCACAGACTAATTAAAACGTGTATAAATATTATGTTAAATAAATCTGTTCGTACTATACTAACTGAGGATTTACTTTTACCTTTTTACCGGAAGTTTGATGCAGATAGCCTAGCTGCTCTGTGCCATAGAACACTAAAGGAACGTTAAGGAACGAAATTTGTGCAACAACAATGTTACATAATGTTTCCGTTCTTTCTTATTAAATACCTAATGACCCCATTAGATGCTAATTGTATATCTCGCTTTGTGAAATATAATAATTCACTCATTTAACTGGTTAAGTACTTATGTCTTTAAATTCAAAGCCAAAAGTATGTAAAAAAGAAGTAGAAATGTGTCTAATTTTAAATGGTTGTTTTACATCTTCTTGGACAAAATTCCTGAAACAACGTAGCCCATGTACACTGTTAGATAGTTTCCGGTTACAATACTAAGAAATAATATTAATACGTAATGGAACCTTCTAACTTTGGAAAATGGACGTTCACACACATACACATGTAACGCATCATATTTATGGTAGAATATACACAATACATAAACAAACAGCTTAATTACTTCAATGATCTGATGAAGGCCTCTGTACATAAGAAACCGAACCGTATTTTACTTTCCTTTTCAGGCAGATACACTTCAATGATTTGTATTGTAGTATTTACTTTTGCTCCCCGTTAGCTCAGAGATAAACTTTAGGGCTTATAATACTAAAATTCGAGGTTTCATATCTGCGATGGGCATGCGCATATAGCTTACTGTGTGACTTTACCGTAAAAAAAGATTTAATTGTTCTGAAAATGTTTGTATTTTCAATCAGAGCTAGGATAACACAAAATAGGGAGTACATCATCCTGCAAGAACATAGATCTGAATATATTTTGAAATAGAAAGATTAAACATCTTAGGATCTTGAAACATATTTTTTACATGGTCGTTTTTTACCCAAACCACTTTTCATTACACCCATTTAGCAGCGTGTGTGTGTTTTCTTGTTGCAAAGCCACATCGGGCTATTTGCTGAGTTCAATGAGGAGAATCGAACCTCTACTTTTAGCGCTGTAAATCCATAGACTCACCGCTGTACCAGCGGGGGACTTCATATAGTAGAAAAAATTCATTAAAACGAAGGTAAAGATATATTTAAACATGTTTTTTTTTTCTAAATTAAAAAATAATATTTGAAATAAAAACAACTATAATATTAAACTTTATATATAAATACACTTTTAACATTTAACTTAATAAAATAAAAATACATTTATAATATCCGCTGTAAGAATTAACTCAAATACACACAAGAATATATGATTATACTTCCATACACCCACATAAATAATCATAATAAACAAATTATGGGCATATAATTTTCAAGTAGCTAAATTATAAACTTCCAAACTATTGATGAAATTCAGGTTTATTGTCGCCTTGAGTAAAGTAACATAACACCAAAGTGTGGACATTCAATTAATCCTCAATACCACCGAAGAGTTGGAATGTCTGCAGGAACGCGCTGATCCGCATGAAAAAACACGAGCCATGAAATGGTTACATTCAGCTAGAGTGTAGACTTAAAGTTGCGCTATTACAACTATTTCCATTCGCACGACAATAGCCATCAATGAACTCAAGTAAAGAACTTAAACTCATCTGACAAGAGATCTATTATCGTGAATTTACATCCACCATGGCTGTAAGCTATTTTCAAACCTTATATTGCTAACTCTTCAGTCCGTATTATACATATAAATCACTCACACTGCGTGAAGCCAATTTCATGTAATATAAATCTGGAATAATAACTTCATACTTTATAGAATAAAAATTTACATTTATCTTTGGTCAATGGTATTTGGGTATTTTGCCCTGGAGGGTCAGGTTCACTTTGACCTCTTCCTCCTTCCTGAACGTATTTTCCCTAACTGTTTGTATGTTAGGTCCTTTTCAGGGCAATGTCCATTTATAGTGTTTTATTCACAGTAGTCAAGCTTGCTAGTGGCAATTTATTTATTTTATCTTATTATTATTTTAAAATACATAAATATGTAAACAATAAATACAAGATTTAAAGTTTATATACATACATATTTTACTTTAATTTATTTTTCTTTATGTTTAATACATATATGTTAATTGGGGAGAGGTATTTAGGATTTTCTTCATCGTGTATGAGGTACCTATCTAGTTCGCATAATAAATCATTTTTCATCCAATTTTTGTTAAAATATCTAATTGTAATATTTAGGAGAGTATCTGATATGATTGGTATGTTCGAGTAATTGTGAATGAATTTAGATGATGTTGATCTCGGGACTCTGTATGCTGTTGTGAGAAGTGTGTTTTGTATTGTTTGTAGTTTGGTTTTGATAGTTTTATTACTTACAGTTACCCATGCTGGAGCTGCATAGTCTATTACTGGTCTAATATATGTTTTGTATATTTTCAATACGTCATCTTTAGATGCTCCACTGTTTTTACCAGTTAGACTCCTTACATAGTTGGTTCTTCGCCAAATTTTATTTTTAATTTCGTTGACATGATTGATCCAAGTTAATTTTGAATCATAAGTCAGACCTAAAAATTTTGCTGATTGGGCAATCTGGAGTAGAGTGCCATTCATGTATATTTCTGGCTGTTGTTTTTTGTGTTTTGTCGATTTCGTAAAGACTACGAGCTGAGTTTTTGCTGTGTTTATTTTAATTCTATATTTTTCACAGTATTCACTAATTCTATTTAATTGTGGTTGTATGTTTGTAGCTGCTATCGTGGGTGTTGCAGCACTTTTCCAGATTGCCACATCATCTGCGAACTGTGATGTGAATCCATGATTTGGATCCTTCAATGGCATATTGTTAACATACATGATGAAGAGTATAGGGCTAACCACCCCTCCCTGTGGGACACCAGCTAGTGGAGTAAAGTATTCGGAAAAGTTCCTTCTACGTTTACTCTACATTTTCTGTTTTCCAGAAAGTTAGATAACCAGCGAATAATTCCTCGCGGTAGTTCCATTTCATTCATTCGGAACCTTAGACCATCGTGCCAAACGGTGTCGAATGCTTTCTCGATATCGAGGAAGCAAGCGACTGTACATTCGTTTTTGTTGAAACTATCTATTATGGTTTCGGTTAATCTTATTAAATGGTCTGTCGTTTGTCTAAATTTTCTGAATCCATTCTGTTCTTCTGGTAATTTTGATGTTACCTCCAAGAATGTGGAGAGTCTATTACTTATTATTCTTTCGAGAATTTTGCTAACACAGCTGGTCAGATTCTAGTATTTCATGTAGGGATTTTTCCTTTCTTAGTAATGTGCTTTGTGGCTTGTTTTCAAATTTCGCGCAAGTCTGCAAGAAGGCTATCCGTACTGGTCGTCCTTAACTTAGCAGTAATAGACTACAGGGAAAGTAACCAGTCAGCACAACTCACTGTTATCCCTTGAGCTACTTTTATGATCGAATAGTAGAACTGACTGTCACATTATAATAACGATTTCACAGCTGTTCGGTGACGGAGATTCAAACCCACCGCCCTTAATTTACCTGTCGAACGCCCTCACCACCAGGTCATGCTTATAATTTAAATATTTTGATGTTGTACCAAATGTTTTCTTGACGAAAAAATACCCTTCAGAGGTTACGGCTAAGAATCTACAGGGATGCCATAATGACTTGATGACAAACAAATTCCACCAAGTAAACGTTTAATTTCAAAACGACTGATAACAAAGGATAATTAAAATAAATAACTTTCTCGTGAGTAAACAGAAAAAAAATGCAACTAATCTCATAATCTGATTATGGGGGCAAAGAATATGGAAAGATTATAAAAATAATATTAAAAAATGGAACGCTCACGGACAAAACCATAACTGCACCTGTAACTGTTAGGTGCTTTTGTTGATATATAAATGGAAGGCAGTGACAACAGTGTAATATTTTGAATAGATCTCTTGGAGAAAATCTAACCGAAGGAAATAATCAAATCAAGCTTTTATTAATTACTTTACTTCATAATACTTAGTTACCTTTGCTTCAAAGTCTTCCCCCTTCCCCAAAAAAAACGTTTGGGGGAGAGAAAGACGCACCCTCTGTGAGTGCATTGCATAAAATAAATTACTAAAACATTATTAATGTGAAAAACTAAATTTTGAAAGCTCTGTAGTCAGATATATAAACAACTTAATTTCTGTAAAACTTTAAAAACAGGATCTATTTTACATATTTCATTAGTCTTCTAGATAGAAGTTTTAATAATTAAGACAAATATTTCGTCTTTAGTCGTGTTTTGTTTTCATTTCATCAGCTTTTACTGATTGTTGTAATCTGATAGAACATTTTAAAAGTTTTATCAGGTGTAAAATTACATCAAAGATGACACTTGCTAGTAATACATGTTCGCCACTTTGTACAAACATAAAAGTATGAAATTATGTAAGGTACGACAAAAGTGATTGTTGTGAACAATGTTATCTCAATATAGAAAGAGAATGAAACGAAGTACGAAAATGTCTCATAGAAATTTCACTAATAGAAATAACCTCGAACTTTACGAATATATAAACATGTTAGAAAAACAAGACACAGAAAATAAAATAAAAGTTGGATAACAACATACAGACGATTATCTTAGGCATTCCTACAACAACAAATTGTTCCTGTCGGAAGTTTGTCTATTGAATTTATCTCCTGTGCAGTCGTAACTCGAAAAAGAAATTATGTGATCGGTGAGAGCGTTGTGTTCTTTCAAGCGAATATTTCACATCATATAATGGTCTCACTTTTATCATCAAAAGAGTCTTTTACCTTAAGTAATATCGGCTTTATTCAAAAACAAATATATAAAGTTATAGATAAGAAATTAAATCATATTTGTAAAAACTGTAAAATCAGTTGGACAAAAGAGCAACCTCCAAATTTATATCTTATAGCTCCAAAGTACAGAAAGGAAAGATGTACTATATTATAGAAAATATTGTTTGTTGTGTATAAATAGGTATAATGAAATAAAAAATTTAACTGTTCGATCAAAAGTGCGGAAATTATGTGGTGAAAAGTCGTTCGTCTTGTCCCTCTTTATAGGTACAGTCCTATGTCTTCGAATTTGCAACATCATAAATCGGATTTCCATACAGAGCACAGATAGCCCATTCTATAGCTTTATACATAATTACAAAGAAACAAGCAAGGTCTTTTGATTGGAATTAAAATTATAATTAATTAAGCTTCAATCTGAAACGTAAGAAACTAACGTTTTTAACCTGAGTTTAAAAAATCTTAGAAATATATAGTTAGAAATATAATTGAGAAATAATATTTCCATATTTAATCAATTTTCAAATTTAAATATATAACTTTCTAAAAGACGTATTTTTTTGTTTTTTGCTTTTCATAATTGTTTCTTTTACTGAAGAGTAACTAACGATGCTACAAGACCAGAGTGACCAACGACGCTACACGACCAGTTGTTCAATGGTGAAACAGGGTAACTATCGGAAGTACAATTCTAAAATATGGGATTTAATTCCCCATAGTGGACACAGTAGAGAACCTACAGTGGCTTTGCTCTGAATTTAACGTGCAAAAGAAACCGATTAAGTAAAGAAGAGGTTGATAAATAAGGGAACAACCAATTACTTAACATTATTATGAGCACACAATGCTATTTATATACTACACTGCAAAATAACAACTCTAAGTCATTTAAAAAGAAAAAAACTTGAATTCATACGTACATACATGTTTACATGTGTTTTTAACTGTCGTTTTATTTTGTAATTTATGTTTTGTTTTACAGGGCTATCATGTGTTTCAGCAGTAAGTCTGAGAGCTTTAACGATAATAATCGACTTAGGATACCTGATTTATAGTTTTCTAACATTTATAACAGATTAAATGTTATACATTTATTTTAGTACCTGCGTTTATTTCACTATAGTTCTTTTTAAGCATGTGACGCATACTATTGGATGTTTATTGCGCGAGCCTCATCTGTTTCCTAAATTTACAGAAAATTCTTGGAAGTAAGAATAAATGATGCGTGTTTTACAAAAACGCTTATGTGTTGTCAAACATTGTTAAACGTTCGAGAATCTCACCTTAAACTATATAAACCAGCGCGTCAAGAGGCATTTATTATTATTAGTCAGCTACTCGTGATTAACACTTGCTGAATTGAAAACTACAAAATTTGACAAGGAAAGTTTGTAGTGTCGAACATTACAAACCGTTAAACTTCAGTAAATTAACTTAGGACGTTAGTATTTTTACGAGGACATTAAATTTCTTCATCTGTGAAAAAACCGTGGCGTGAGGTTAACCAAGTTAGCTAGCTTAAACAATGTGTAACAACATCAATTCCGAATTAATTTGCTCGTTGTGGACCTGGATCTTCGATAAAATATTCAGTTCCAGAATGGATATAAGACTTGGTATTTTTTGTAACTTTGTAAAACTGTTATACATAAATAAATATTTATAATAACTATTAGTAATAACCGTTGTTATAAATTATATTGTTGTTGTTGTATATTAATACATACTTGTGTTAAGAAAGAAATCTGTGTTTATCAAACTTGATGGCAAATATGACAAATACTTATCAACATGTAATTAACTTGTGAATTAAAATTAATATATCTGGCTATTTGAAATTATAATAGGCAGTGTACGTAACATAATGAACCGGAGAGTCGTCCGAGATAGCCCCCCAGTGGCTCAGCAGTATGTCTGCGGACTTACACGCTAAAATCCGGGTTTCAATACCCGTGGTGGGCAGAACACACATAGCCCATTGTGTAGCTTTGTGCTTAATTCAAAACAACAATCGTCCGAGATAAATTACAAAGGATAACAGATTGTATAACTTAATAGCACCATCTATTGATAATAGAATGAAGTTAAATATAAAAAATGCATTTCTCTCCCAGTGTGTGGAGTAATAAAATTTGAATTATTCTTGCTAGTAAAATGCATCATACAATTTTATCGGTATGTTTGATAAACATGTAAATACGTTTTAATGATATAAAATTTATTTCACATTAAATGAGATAAAGATGATGAGACCTTACTGAGCATTATTTAAATCCAGAACTACCGATGTTTATAACTTTTATGTTCATAAAAGTTATCGTAAACATTACAAAATATGCAATGTTTTTTTAATTTAGAAACATGCTTACTAGATGCTAAGCATATCAACATAATTCAATTACGCGAAAGTGATTTTTTTTAGATTGTTAAGCACTTATTTATTTAGCATCAGCACGTGCACACAATATAATATTATATACTATATTACAGAGTTTTTCTTTTGTACAAAACTCATAAGACTTATCAGTTAAGTAAAATAAAGAAAGATTACGTTTCAATTTCATATATTACAGTTTTAAAGCTCAATATGTGAGCCACAGATATCAATAGACGAAGAATTTTAATTATAGCTTTTATTTCCGTAATAGAAGAGCTTAATGATACTTTCTAAGCCGACCAGTGTTTAGCCCAAAGAAAAGAAAAATGTTATTAAAATATTCAACATTTTCATCAAAAACTTTTTAATTATAAGGGATTTTGTTATCATATTTAGTCTTTAGAACCTAGACTACGCTAACAACATTTAAGCAGTATATAACTTTGTGGGTGGGTACGTGTGTCTTCTTTTAGCAAAGCCACATCGGGGTATCTGCTAAGTCCACCAAGAGGAATCGAACCCCTCATTTAATTGTTGTAGATCCGTGGACGTACTACTGTACCAGGGGGGGACATAACTCAGTGACCTCAGCAGACGGCCCAATGTGGCTATAAAAAAAATAAAAACACATATAATTTTACAACCACATAGGAATGATAATATTTCTTTAAAAAAGCAACAAAACATATTGCATATTAAAAGTTCAAATAAACTATTTAATTAATAGGCTTAATGACGATACAAAAAGTTTATGCGCTTTTTAAGCCGCGAAGTTTCAGAAAAAGATTTTTATGTTGATATTTTGTTTCGTTAAAAGCCACAGCATCAAGTTGTTTGTCATGAAGTTTTATCCTTAGATAAAAATTGTAACAAATTATATTACAGATTATAAAAGTAATCTTACGTTGTTTGCAAATTATTTAAATATAAATAAATATTAGAATTGTTTGTTTGTTTTGGAATTTCGCACAAAGCTACTCGAGGGCTATCTGTGCTAGCCGTCCCTAATTTAGCAGTGTAAGACTAGAGGGAAGGCAGCTAGTCATCACCACCCACCGCCAACTCTTGGGGTACTCTTTTACCAACGAATAGTGGGATTGACCGTCACATTATACACCCCTACGGCTGGGAGGGCGAGCATGTTTATCGCGACTCGGGGGCGAACCCGCGACCCTCGGATTACGAGCGCACACCTTAACGCGCTCGGCCAGGCCAGGCCAATATTAGAATTAATTTACTAAATGTATTTCACACCATAACAGTTTTTTATGCAATTCGTATCTCAGCTGGGCTAATGAGTATAACTTATAGAAAGGCCTCGTCAACACTGAATGTAAGAAATATAGAAGGATTTTTCTCCTAGATAATGGGTGCTGATAGACATCGTGTAGTTTTGCAAGAAATTCAAATAAACCTAGATTATGGTGCTTACTTCTTTATTCTTGCCCGGCATGGCCAGCTGGATAAGGCACTCAACTCGTAACTTGAGGGTCGCGGGTTTGAATCTTCATCATACCGAACATGCTCGCCCTTTCAGCCATAGGGGCATTATAATGTAACGATCAATTCTATTATTCGTTGGTAAAAGAGTAGCCCAAGAGTTGGCGGTGGATGGTGATGACTAGCTGCCTTCCCTCTCGTCTTACACTGCTTAATTAGGGACGGATAGCGCAGATAACCCTCGAGTAGCTTCGCGCGAAGTTCAAAACAAACTAAACCAAATCCTTACTCCTCTAAAGACTACTCTGAAATAAAGAAAAATGAGTAATCGTCCACTGTTGTAAATGTATTAAAAATAAATTCCACTATTTAAAAATACTACGTTAACAATTTAACATATAAAAGTCAGCATGTGTCACGTTACGCTTGATTTAGATTGATTTCTCGAAACAGTAAGAGTCATAACACCCAAATACAATTATCAATGTAAAAAAGTTTGATTACTGTCTGTCCATTACGATTTTAGCAACGGGAATGTGAAAGGGCTGTGAAGGAACGATTCCGTGAAACCTTATAAGAGTAGTAAGTGTTGGTATAATAAGCCTAAAGTAAAAACGTAGTGTGGGATCACCTAGCTAATGCCAACTGCATAAAATTAATCATGAAAGTAAAAATATAGATTCAGTTGTAAACTTAAATCGTTCCTGAATTAAACTATTTTCTGTTATAACGAAGACAAAGAAATCAACAAATATTTCTCTATTTTGTCGTCTATTCATTTCATTTTGTACTTTCAGTTCATAGACTAACAACAATATTAAGGTTATAATTATGTTACTAATGAAAGCCATTGTTGGAACGTAGTGTTATCAAAACGCACTGGCTTTTCTTTGTATAATTATTTGTTTATCTATCTGAATTTTGCTAGTAGTTTCTGTGAATACGCTACGAATCATTTTATGAATTATCTTAATTTTGATTAGCTCACAATGAAATTTGCCGACGTTTTACAAATTTACAGTCTCAACCACACTTTTCTGCCAGTTATGTAAGAAATTTTTTCGAAAAAATAATTAGCCATAGACTTTCATATTACTTGGAAATAACTAAAAAACTACCAATATTCGAAACAGATTTAAAAAAAATTAGACAGCCCACAGATCACCTGGTAAGATTAACAAAAAAAAAAAAATCCAGATAGCTTTAATAAAAATGAATGCACTGTCTGTCGCCTCCTTTCTCGATATCAGAAAAACTTTCGACTCAGTGTGGCGGATTAAGATACCGCATGACAGAAATGGAATTACCCCATATTATTTGTTGCACATCTAGCTTTCTGGAAAATAGAAGCTGTAAAATAAATATAAGGGGAGGTTTTTCAGAGCCATTTACACCAGAGGCTGGCGTCACTCAAGGAGAGGTATTTAGTCCCACTTTATTCTTCATGTATGTGAGTAATATGCCATTAAAGGACCCAAATTAAAGGTACGCGTCGAAATTCGTTGAAGACGTAGCGGTCTGGAAAAGTCCCCTAACCCCCTCTCATAGCATCGACAAACCTTCAACCATTATTAAATAACTTGGAACAAAACTGACAGAAATATCAAATATATAATAAATATGTCTAAATATCAAGTAATATTATTCACAAGACAGACCAAACATAAAAATGATCCTCCTAAGCTGTACATGAACGGAACACTTTTATAGACCACTACTTCGGCAAAATTCCTAGATTTAACCTACAATACTAAGTTATCGTGTGTTAAACATACAAATACTATACTTAACAAAATTCGATTTGGTTTATTTTGAATTTCGCGCAAAGCTACTCGAGAGATATCTGCGCTAACCGTCCCTAATTTAGCAGTGTAATATTAGAGGGAAGTCAGCTAGTCATCACCACCCACCGCCAACTCTTGGGCTACTCTTTTATCAACGAATAGTGGAATTGACTGTCATTATAACGATCCCTACGGCTGAAAGAGCAAGTATGTTTGGTGTGACGGGGATTCGAACCTACAGCTCTCAGACTGCGAGTCGAGTACCTTAACCACCTAGACATGCCGGGCTACCAGCATTTGGAAATGCGAAAATTATTCAAGAAGCCTAACAGGCAAAAACCAAAGATCTTCACCAGATAATATAATTAAAATCTACAAAAACATACATAAGACCAGTCATAGAACATACATGCCCAGCATGATTAAATATAGCACTTAAACGCAAAAACAAAATATTGACAATACAAAATTCAGTTATTACTACAGCATATTCATCGCAGCACCTCATCAAAATTCAAACTCAAATATTCAAGCCAAAGCCGATAGACTCTTGCACAATTATCTAAATTACTTTCAAAAACATTGACAAAAAA
The DNA here is from genome assembly GCA_011833715.1 of Carcinoscorpius rotundicauda. Taxonomy (NCBI): domain Eukaryota; kingdom Metazoa; phylum Arthropoda; class Merostomata; order Xiphosura; family Limulidae; genus Carcinoscorpius; species Carcinoscorpius rotundicauda. The sequence continues at coordinate 36,088,094 of CM022395.1, read as the reverse complement.
AAAGATTTATCATGTAACCTTGATCGCTATTACATACATGGTGGAAATAGACCTAAGTACCTCTTCCCCATTAATATTTATTTTAGGAATAAGAATGTCATTCGGTTACCAGTTACTAGACTTTAAAACCCATGCCAGTTTAACGTTCATGTTTAGCACCTAAGAATACGGTTTGACATTTATTAATAAGATCTAATATATACATGGACAATCGCCTTGAAATGAGTCAGAACAAGTGCTATTTTCTCCGTCCTGTGTGTAGATTTACCATCAGCAATCTAAAAAAAAATAAACAAAACGCGTCGTCAGCAATGGATATAACAAATACAAGTATGACGCTTGTGTTCCTGGATTTGTTGGATATCCTGTGGAAACTGACATTCCTTTTAAGGTTATGATAAGCTCAGACACCATAAAATACAGTATTTTCATTTGGATACATAAAAATACACGTCCATTTAAGTATGATTACCTGAGATATAGTTAATAAACTACATATTAACAATAAATTGCACATCAGTGGTCGCCCTCATTCTAGAACAATTGTCATTTCCCCTGTATGTCACACACCTGGCTGTCAGTTGTGTAAACTGGTTTGTTGTACAAATTTCAATTCCTGCAAAACATTAATTTACGATTATAAATTTGTCGGTATTGACTGCTCAACGTATCAACATAATTCTAACTATTTATTTTACTTACAACAATTCTGTGTTCTTAAGTTCATGTCACATTACGATTTCACTTAGACGTTAATTAGTTGTTGAGCCTGGCATGACATAATACTTAGGGGCCCTCAACTCCTAATCTGAAAGTCGCGGATTTGAATCCCCATCACACAAAATATGTTCGCCCTTTTAGCCATGGGGACATTATAACGGTACAGTCAATCCCACTTTTCGTTGGTGAAAGGGTTGCCCAAGAGAGTTGACGGTAGGTGGTAATACCTACCCTCTAATTTTACACTGATAGATTATGGACGGCTAATGCATACAGTTCTCGTGTATCTTTGCGTGAAATTCAAATCAAACAAACAATAATTAGTTATTTCAACCTTAATAATGGTTCTAGCGAAACAGACTCAGAAGTGACCTTATATGAAATTCTCATATAGTTCGATTAACATATTATATTTTCTTCGTTTTCATTCGTAACTTCTCAGAATTCTATAATTTCGGAAGCTAACGTACACTATTGAGCTTGAGTCGCAAGAATCGTGTTCAGGATCCTCTCCTACCCTTGAAACCACTTTTTCCATGAAAAGTCATATTCTCATAAGCACAATCGGTAGCAAAGTGCCCTTTCGAATATATAATTATCAGTGTAAGTATCTGTTTCAAAAATTAATTAAATGGTCACACTTAACATTGCAAATAAAGTGTGCCCAATCATAGGGGCCCATTGTTCCGAACAAACAGACACAGATATAAGAACAACTTCTTCTCTGCTGCCTATGCGTGTCCGTTCTCAAAATCGTGGTTAATCACTTTTGCATAAAAAAATAATTTATATTATTACAAGTCTCTAGATATGACGGTGAAGTCAAACTTGGACAAACACATCTTTTCTCAAACCATCTACCTGATGCGGAAGACTGTCCAATTATACGATACGAAAGATTTGGACAATGCAATGATCAAAACCTTGTTTATATAGCAGCATTGAAAAGAATTGCAGAAAACTTCATTCCAGGATTATAAACATATTCTGTATGGTATAGAACCTTATTCCAGGATTGCAGATCATGTTCTGTATTTGATGAATACTATACTGGGAAAACTAGTAGCAAAATCCATTGCAGTTTTTTGTAACATACACTGTACGTAGTGAGTACTACACTGGTAAAAAAAACTCTACTCCAGAACGCTTGCTGTGCGGCTGTCATTAACATTTTCCTTTTTGTGACAACACGAAAAATTGTAAACATTATCAGAATTTTACTGTGTTCATCTGTTTAAGAATGAAAGCAGCGCAAGAACCTTATTAGTAAATTACGTAACGGATGCACATTTTATTACTTGTATTATGACAACTAGTCAGCAGCACCCGCCGCCATTAAGGTTGTATACATCTTATCGAACTAAATAATGGAACTGATTGAAACTTTTATAACGCATCCACAGCTAAGAGTGCAGATCATATTTTGCCCTATTATGTCTCGAACCTTAAACCTTTAATCCACAATTGTTTTTGTCATTTTCCTTTTGGTTCTTGTGACATTCAGTGCACAAATATTAATAATATACTTCTCTGTGGTGTTTTAATTTTTGGAAGAAGTTTTATCAAAATATAAATACTTATGTTCAGTTAATTAATAGTTATAAAGTAACTGGCTTTCTACATATTCCGAAGCTGCAGCACAGATTATTTAATTTCATTAATCTGTTGCAATAAATATGCATTTCTTTAAAAGCTAATACTCGTACCAGTTTTTAGCGAAACCAGATTTTAATTACAAAAATTACTTTGTTCAAAATTTTAATCAGTCCTCAATTTATCAGTTTTTTTTTTCTTTTTCAGTAGATAATCAAATTGATGTTCGAATAAACTAGGAAAACCTTTACTTGTGAACTTACATTTCGTAGTTTATAACGTGTGATTCTTTTTCATGATCATAACTAAAAGGGCTGCCTTCATTTTATATACTTACTCAAGTTATTTCCTACTGATCACAATTATAAGGGTTATCTTCATTGTATATACTTACGCAAGTAATTTCACCATGATCACAAGTATAAGAGCTAGCTTCATTTTATAGACGTACTCAAGTAATTTCATTGTGATCATACTACACATGTTTTTAAAGTGTTATCACTTGACATCCTTATTGATCAAAATCCGATACTACAGTTGTTGCTGTGGTATTGTTCACTAAACACAACTGAGTACGTCTCAAATTAGTATTTATAAAGAAAGATAACACTTATGTGAAATTTCGATCTGTCTTCTTTCGCTTTGGTTGATTATTAGCGCAAGACTAAACAATGGGCTATTTACGCCATGCCACCACAATGAGACGAAACCAAGAGTACTTCTTACTGCACTACCTTCCGCTGACTACCTTCAGATAGTATCACAATATGAATTTCAAAGATCAAACCAGATAAGTAACTTGAAATAAGTGAATTGTTTTTTAATTAATAAAACCTGAAAATTATTACAGAACTGTTTTTTTTAAAAAGCATAAGACTATTTGTATCATAACAATGAGATTTAATTTTTACGCATCAGTGACAACTAAAATAGTTTGAATAACAACATACTATTATGAAAAGCATGACAGTAGTCAGTAGTAAACGATAACAAAGCGTTGAGTAAAGTTAAAAGTGTTCTACTCGACACGGCCCAGCATGGCCAAACGTATTAAGGCGTGTGACTCGTAATCTGAGGGTCGCGGGTTCGCATCTCTGTCGCGCCAAACATGCTTGCCCTTTCAGCCGTGGGGGCGTTATAATGTTTCGATCAGTCCCATTATTCATTGGTAAAAGAGAAGCCCAAGAGTTGGCGGTGGGTGGTGATGACTAGCTGCCTTCCCTCTAGTCAAACAATTTACTTGACATCTGAATTCGTATCGTGAAATATTGTGCGTTCACTCAAAATGAACAAAAACCAAAATCACATTTCAATGAACAAACAAAATCAACGTAAGTAATAAACAAAACAAAAAACTGGTACACATTTTATAAATGACACAATGAGCACGTTAGGTTGATTTAAGTTGATTTCCACATAACTTTCATGTTTTACTTGTTTTCAAATTTTAGAATTAAGTTAAGGTTTCCATTTCTAAGCAAAAATAAATACCTAACATAAATAATGTTACTGAACATAAAAGGAGCGTTTTGATAGAACTAAAAACATATATTACAACTATGCAACATCACAACTTGAAAAAGTGCCCTACGTATCATACTAATGAGCTAAAATACAAAATCGGCTGAAAGGGTGTCTTTTTTAGTGTTATTTCAAATATAAAATCAACCATTTATATTGTATTCGCAGATATACTATCAGTGATTGATGTGATTTTAAAATGTTTAGTATTTTTAACGTCACATTTACTTAAATCCAGTACCTTACACGCATTCCTTAATAAATTTATGCAAATATTTTCTTTTCTCTATCAATTTTTCCTTCTTTCAATTTCTATTTTCGTGGGTCATTTGAAACTATTAAAAGTAAAACGTCAACAAAACAATAAAATTTCTAATCATGTAAGTACTCAATTTTCTCGTTTTCTTTGGGTTGCTTTTTGTTTTGTTTTTAATTTCGCACAAAGCTACTCAAGGGCAATCTGTGCTAGCCGTCCCTAATTTAGCAATGTAAGTTAATTATCTCACCTAAGTAAGAGGAAATGGCCTCACAGCTTGTTGTGTGACTGTATATGACTGCTGGTGCAGTGTTCGCTGTTTTTCCATACTTCTGGGGATTTTCTTGTAATTTTTCCATTGACGTTTATCACTTCAAACATTTGAAGTAACACGGAAGGGGGCAGATAAAAGTGGCCCCTCTTGAAAAAGTTGTTAATTTGTTATATATTTCGTTAGATAAAAGAGAGCCACGTAGTGGCCTGTCTGCAAACTTACCGGGCACCGATTCCCGTGGTGGGCAGAGAACAAATAGCCCATTGTGTAGCTTTGTCCTCAATTACAAACAACAACAAAGGGATAACAGAAAACTATATGTTTTTAGAACACTCACCACGAAATCTATTCAAATACGATCTGAAATATTGATTTTAACACTGTTTTTTTTTTCAAAAACCTTAATTTTTCATGATTTTAGTTAGATTTTTCTCATAAAATGTTTATGCATCTTCTGTAGTTTCTTGATCTTCTTACTCCAGTTAGCTACAAAATGATCAAACAATGTTTCCAAACATTTTTTCATTGGTAAGCCCATGAACATTTCATTTGTTGATTTTCGATTTGCGCCATGTTTTTACCCCTATGTATGTGATTCTCAGTAGAATTTCTCCAAAAGGGCTGAATGGATTTATACGAAAGCTTGTATGCATTTCGACTATGACCTATCTTAAATGTAATTTGTTTGTGGACCACACAAAAATCCAAAATATTTCTATCTGTTAGCATGAACAAATTTATCACACCATTTTTTGCTATATACTCATTAAAAATTTGTCGGATATTGATAAAACATAGTAGACATATGAATAACATAGTCTTCCTCATTGTCCTCTCACAAATGGTTCGTGTTGGTTGATAACGACGGACATACACAATTTCGTTTTTTTTTAGGGTCAAATATCATCATAGCAGAGGTATGCGCTCTAGTTCTTTATGATTTTCCTTCACCAAATTTTCACAGTGTATACATTTTATTTTATGCACTTTAATGAATCATAGTTAAACAGTTAATTAGTTCAATATTCTTCATTAAGATATAATTTGATATACCTTTCACATGATTTTCTTATTTAATTACTATTTCACTTTTTATATTTAACTTATACCTGTTACTTAATTCAAACCATAAACAATTATTTTACAATTAATTGCTTGTTTGTTTTGGAATTTCTCGCAAAGGTACACGAGGACTATTTGCGCTAGCCCGTCCCTAATTTAGTAGTGTAAAACTAGACAGAAGGCAGCTACTCATCACCACCCACCGCCAACTCTTTTAACAAATAATAGTGGGATTCATCGTTATATTATAACACCCCACAGCTGAAATAGTGAGTATATTTGGTGTGATGTATATTTGAATCTGCGGCCCTCTGATTACAAGTTTAGCACCCTAACCATGTGGCTATGCCGAGCGTTTATAGTTTTCATGGAGTTTGAGCCAATTTTCTTGTTATCCTTGTATCTTACCCATTTTATCTTGGTTTGTTGTTTTGTTGATTGTTTCATCGAGTATCCTGATGAAACAGCGATAAATATTCGGGTTTACAACACAAAAATATGGGTTCAATTTCACTTGATGGACTCAGCAGATAGCCCACTGTTGCTTTGTTATAAGAATAAGAACAAAAACAAATATTTTCGTCGATCGTGTTTTAAAGTTATTGAAATTTTATTTTAAAGCATTTTTCAAAATTTTTAACTTCATTTTCATTGATGCAAAATATCTTAGCTATTATATTAAAATTATTTTGGAGTCTATGTTGGTGGCCTGGCATGGCCGAGCGCGTTAAGGCGTGTACTCCGAGGGTCGCGGGTTCGCGCCCGCGTCGCGCTAAACATGCTCGCCCTCCCAGCCGTGGGGGTGTATAATGTGACGGTCAATTCCACTATTCGTTGGTAAAAGAGTAGCCCAAGAGTTGGCGGTGGGTGGTGATGACTAGCTGCCTTCCCTCTAGTCTTACACTGCTAAATTAGGGACGGCTAGCACAGATAGCCCTCGTGTAGCTTTGTGCGAAATTCCAAAAACAAACAAACTATGTTGCTACGTCCGGTCCTATTTTATTTGGCGACAATAAATCTTGACAATAGTGCTACAGTGCAGTTTTCATTGATAAAGAACTCGTCATAAAATTTTTATATTAAAACATCCACCGACTTTCTTTCATATGTTTTATAAATTATCTAATGAACAAAGAAGACGGTTACGTGGTGGTTGTTTGAATCAAACCTTGATGATATGTCTTCATATAGAATAGTGTTAATACCCATTTCATTCTTCACCTGCTTAAAATATGTCGTGGAAGCATCACATTTATAAGTGATTTGCGTCGTTCTTTCAAATTGAGGTTTCCTTCTCGATTATTTTGCGTTCTGTTGCTTGAGAAAGATTTAGGGCGTTTGCCTCTTTTTGTGTTCGTAGATTCTCACCTTTTAGAAGAGATATTATTTGGCTTACCACGAATGGGATACGATTTGTTGTAGGCCTCTTTCTAGCTGGGCTTGGTATCTCAAATTGATCCACACTCCTTCATTTTCCGATGCCTTGAAAGGTTCTTTCTGTCTTGGAAATCGTAACTTCCCGATCTGAACAAATATTTATGGTGTAGCTGTACGGATATTTTGCTTTAGAAAGAGCTCTTAAACTCCCATTTTAAAGATCTTACGAAACAGCAATGTCAAAATGTAGTTCTGGTTCGTTCTGTACCACTCCAATTCTATATCCACTGTGGTTGTCACGTGACTATATGATTTACATATTCAACTTAGTTTAAATATAATATGCTCAACCTCTTTACAGCCTTTTAATACTCTAATATTGATTTTAATTTCTTATTGAGCGAAAAACTGTTTTTTTAGAATTTTCATTGTGTGGGCCTTTTCATAAACTTTCATTATGGAGGTTTCATTTTTATTCTCACGCTTAGGAAGCTTATACTGTTTGTAAATGTGTTCAAAGACCACTTAATAACATCATTTATTCGTCTTTCTTAAAGCACATGGGATATGATCAATAAATTATCTACTGTATAGAAAAGTAGTGGAAACATGGGCGTATTAATAACCTTTGTCTTCTATTCTGATGGGGAATAGTGTTGCCAATACTGGAAATAATGTGCTTTCTTTTAATAAACCTCTTCTTTGTATATAAGAAACATTTTGTAAACATCAAACAGTTGTTTTTTGCTAATTTAAACAGTTATTTAGTATATTCGACATGTATTTCTTAGTCCTTGATGTATAATAACAGGTTGTGTAATAACACCATTGGAACTTTATACCAATAAAAATCTAGAGAAAACGAAAATCAGAGAACACTTCAAACAGGAAACATTAGTATCTTTCAAGCACAAACGGTAAATCGATTAAGAAAAGAATAAACCAAAAAAGTGGATAAAAGCAAGGATAACAGGAAAAATGATAAAAAGAAACATAGAAAAACAAGAACGTGATAGGTGTATTTGTAGATAATCTCGTTTTGGTGATTTATTGTTGAAATATTAACTAACCTGTTGTACAATTAAGTAAAACAAACAAGCGTTAAACATAAAATAGTGACTAAATCAGGAACTAATATGAAAAGCATATTACCCAAATTGTGTATGTGTTTTCTTATACCAAAGTCACATCAAGCTATCTGCTTTGTCCACTGATTACCCAACTTACATCATAATGAAGAAAACTGGGTTTATTTAAATGTTTAACTATAATTTTTAATAATGAACATCAGGTACGTGACACATTTTATAAATATAATACTGAAAAGTACATGAACGAAAACGAGGTGTAGTTAATTACGAATAGATGCAATGAACACGAAAACCGTAAACAATCAAAGATTTACGAAAATATTTAAAATAACACTAAATATAAACGTATTGCAGGTATAAAAAGAATAATATTTTCAAAAATTTGAAAGAGTCACAAAATTTAAATCTATCATAGATAATGCATAAAGAATACAGTTATATTTTTATTAAATTATTTACATTTAAAAAGAACAGATGAGGCTAGCATCATGTTAAATAAAATCATGTTGGTTGAATGGTTTGGTGTTTTATGGCGCAAAGCAACTAGGCTATCTGCGCTGGATGTATATGTAATTTGAATGTATTTGTACTTCAAGTGTTCAAAGTAATCGTTCTCACTTTTAGAGATAAAACTTTGTAATTAAAAACGAATGCAATATTTCCACCAAAAATTGTGTTGAAGGTTTTGTACATTTGAGATACAGATAATCAAGCATGAAATTCAAGTAATTTTCCACACAAAGGTGCAAATACAGAGATATTTTCACAATAAAATATAAAACAAGATATTTGAAAAGTCACAGCATAAGCTAATGGGTGTTATAGTGGTTTTTTAACCTAGTTTAGGCCCACTTTTCTACCATATATGGATTGCATTTGAGTTTGTATTTCCTGGTTGTAAACGTTTTCTCAAATAGTGTTGCATTCCTCTTAAGAGAGAGAAAAAAAACCTGTGGGTTTATGAATTTATACTTATAAAAATAAACAATTTGTTTGTTTGCCCGTGAACTACTTATACCGTAATCTTTGAATAAATCTTAACCAAACTCGGTTAACAACGAAGAGTGGGATTGACTGTCTCATTATAATATTCATCTGGATTTGAACCCGCGACCCACATATCACAAGTTGAGTGAGTATCCTAACCATCTGTTCAAGCCCACATAACAAAGTAAAAATGTATGACGAAAGTGTAGAAAGACACATTTTGCCTGAGGAGCATGCCATAGGGTGACTGTTACTTCGTCCCACTTTCCTTGGATCACGTCTATAGCAAATATCTTTCTTTAATTAATGAGTTCACAGTCTTGAACTAACTTTTATTCCTTTTTTTTTTCCTCCTGAATTGTTTTGAAGTTTTTACAGTTAAAATGTCTAATATATACGGTTTATTTGTTTCTTGCCATGAAAATGGCAACCAAAGTACGAGTTCAGACACTTAAAGCGGAAAGGTTAAATCTGAAAACCTCTTTCTTTTCACGTGGTCAATTCTATGTTGAGTATTAAAAAGTATGAAAACCAAGAAATCCATTTATTTTGACCCAGAAAGGAGAAATAACTCCTAATGTGGTTTATCAAGAATGCCAACAAACACTGAAGCCGTAGAGGTGGATCAGTAAAAGTAATAAAGTAACCTTAACGTTATTTCTGTAATGTGAAATAAATTATGTATGAATCAAATAGGTGTATAGCGGTTGTAAAGTAAACTGTGTGCGAAATAAACTATGTATATAAATACAAATTTCTTCATTTAATTTACTACGTTCGATTCTTACACCTCTGGGCGTAGGAAGGTGCTTCAGCTTGCACCTTATATTCTAAACAGTTATTTCATCCTATAAATTTTCTTTTTGCATTTTCTTCAATGATATTTCTCGAATTTTAAAGCCTTCATTTCAGAAGAGTATAGGTGAAACAAAATATCTTTCTTGAAGAGCTTCTATTGTTTAACTCAACATAAAGTTTTATTATTGTATATTTGATACTTTAATAGTTTATTATTATATATTTGATACTTTAATAATTTACTATTAGATATTTGATACTTTCGTGGTTTATTGTTAGATATTTGACACGTTAATATTATCGACTTAAACCTAACTAACAAGCTGAATAATAATTTAGTGCATATTTGAGATGCAGAATATACGAGGTATGTGTAGAGAGAGATACGTCAACAAGCAGTTACAAAAATAAAATAAATAAATACGAGTTCCGAAACAAACATTAGTGTGTGTATGTTTCCTTATAGAAAATCCACATTGTGATATCTGCTGTGTCCACCGAGGGGAATCGAATCGCTGCTTTTAGCGTTGTAATTCAGAGGACAACAAAAATGAAGAAGAGCTTTCAAAATGATAAAATTATTATATTTCCAGTAGCTGTAGATGCTTTTTTTAAAGAATTTTCTAATAAAATAACACCACAGCTAGTATTCACCTACTAATATCAATATGGAAAAATGAATAATACAAATGAAAATTCAAACACGATACGACATGTTGTCGTTTACAAAATATTTACACATATACATAACACTCTCCCCCTTAAAAGTAAAAAAAAAGTTTGAACTTGTGAAAACTTTTTTTTTTTTGCTTATTTGTCTTTTTAAGCCAACTTAAAAGGGTTAAATCCAGTAGATTCTGAAATAACCTCGCGAACTTCAAACAATAACAAGGGAACACCCTCAACCTTGTTCTTTGGGTGTTTGTGGCAGTAATTTGGTGGAAACGATCAAAAATACCTTGTGACTCAGGATGGTATGCACTGGATGAAACTTGATGGAGGTTTAATTCATGTATGGCTTGTTCAAATAGTTTGGACATAAAATTTGTGTCTTGATCTGATTGCACAACTTTTGGAATTCCGAACATGGTAAAGGATTTGACAAGAGCAGTGATTTTTCTCAAAGGGATTGCCTCAGGGAAACGTGTAGAAGCACACATGATCGTCAAGAGGTGTTCATTTCCTGCTTTGCTTTTTGGCATTGGGCCAACACAGTCGATAATGACCCTTGAGAACGGTTCTTCAAAGGCAGGAATAGGCTGCAGTGGTGCTTTTGGAATCCCCTGATTTGGTTTTCCTGTCATTTGGCAAGAATGGCATGTCTTACAAAAGTCAACAACATCTTGGCGCATCTTAGGCAAATAGAAATGTCGTCGGATACGATCTAGGGTCTTTCTTACACCTAAGTGTCCCAACAATACATGGTCATGAGCAAGACTAAGAATATCATTCCGATAGCATTTTGGATTGACGATTTGGTGAATAACATTCCACTCTTCATCAGCAGCAACGTCAGGAGGTCTGTATTTTCTCATTAGCACACCTGACTTCTGGTAGTAACAAATAGGGACAGTTCCTATTTCATTTTCATTAACAGCCAGTTGTAGAAGAGAACGAGTTTCAGGATCATTGTCCTGTTCCTCAATAAGTTTGTTTCGATGAAGAGAGTCGAAAAATGTCTTAGAGTCATCAGTAGAACTTAAAGTTGAGTCAGAAATCTCATCGATGTGAGACATGAACGTATCAGACAAAGAGAAATCCTCTTTGGACTCCTGAGAACGTGTCTGAGAACGAGTAACAGCACAGGCGGGAAAAACATCAGGAAACTCTTCAACGAGTTGCTCTGTACTGGGGCTAATAACAGGTGCTTCAACAACACGAACCTCTGGTACCACCTTACTACCAGCCAAATCATTCCCCAAAAGCATAGACACACCTTCAACAGGCAATGAAGCTTTAATACCCACAGTCACTGGGCCTGAAACTAAGTCCGAATGTAAATCTAATCAATGAAGAGGAATAGAAACGACGCCACCTTCTACACCAGAAATGAGCACATTGGCCCCAACGGATGACTTTTCAGAAAACGGAAGTACACTTTCCAAAATCAAACTCTGAAAAGCTCCAGTATCCCGCAGGATTTTAATTGGTTGTAGATGTGAATTGCCAACAAAAGAAACAAAACCTTCAGTCATGAAAGGCTTAAATTTGTCCTCAACAGTATCTTCAGGTACATCAATAATATTGGACTTAGAATCCACAGTGGACTGGAAAGGGTCAAAATCATTGGGAACCAATGATGTATCCAACGAGGGCGAAATGAAACTATGGGGTGATGGCTTGTTTTTTACCTTATAGCACTCAGAAATCAGATGGCCAGGTTTCTTACAATAAGCACATGTTTTGGATGAGAATGACACGTTTTGGGTAGATGACAAGCTTTGAGAATAAAATGGAGTCTTCGTTTGAGAATTAGAAGTTTGCTCTTTTTTGTCTCTGTCGACATTTGCATAATATTTGAATGAGTCATTGGGTTTCTTTGTTGTGTGATTTGTTTTGCTTTTATATGAGAAATCTTTGTGAGTCAAAGCATACTCGTCTGCCAAGACAGCAGCATCATGAATTTTGGAAGCTTTTTGTTCATCAATATAAGTTTTTAGCTCTACGGGAATACATCTTTTAAACTCTTCGACTAACATGAGTTCTTTAATTTCTCTGGAATCACACCACCAGTCGAACAGAGTTTCTTTTTCACGAGCAAATTCGACATAAGTTTGGCTGTCAAACTTTTTCTAACCACGAAATTTTTGTCTGTATGCCTCTGGCACCAATTCATATGCATTCAAAATGCATTTTTTGACGTGCTCGTAACCATAACTTTGCTCGGCTGTGAGCTTGGAAAATACTTCCTGAGCTTTACCCTTGAGAACACTCTGAAGTAATACTGTCCAATATTCGGTTGGCCATTTTAGCCTAAGGGCCAATTTTTCAAATTGCTGAAAATATTTATCTACTGCTTTTTCATTGAATGGAGGTACTAAACGAATTTGTTTGGAAGCATCAAAATTATCCAACTGCATTTGGACAACCTTTTCTTCTGTCTGTGCCTTTCTCATATTGATTTCTTTATCAGCTTTAATGCGTCCCATTTGTATTTCGGCATCAAGGCGTTTGTTTTCTTGTTCTGCCTCAAGAACAAGGCGTCTGTTTTCCTGTTCTGCCTCAATACGTTTTTGTTCTGCCTCAAGACGTTTGCTTTCAATTTCTAAACGAAATTTCATTTCCATTTCCATTTTTTTAATTCGAAATCTGGGTCAAAATGAGTGACAGGCAATTGTTGTGCAACTGTTTGAGGTAAAACTTTTTGGTTAACCAAATGTTCAACAATAATTTGTTTAATATCTGCTTTCTTCATTGATTGCTTCACTTCTAAATTAAAATGTTTACCAACATCAAGTAATTCAGATTTTTTTAATTCACTGATTAATTCGAAAGAGGGATTCCGATTAAATTCGTTTATAAAATCTTCAAGTTCGAATGCCATTTTAAATATACAAGCTGTCTATCTGTATAGAATATAAATCTTATTTTATAATAAAATTAAATTGTTTGTTCGAAATCCCGGACGAGCCCCCAATTTTCTGTTACGTATTTTTTGATGTTTTATGTTCTTCGTAGATTAAACGCAACAGAAAAACACAGATAACAGCTTGTATAATTTATTACGCTAAACTATTAACAAATATAACAGATATAACACAAATTGTATAATAATAGTGACAGATATTAAGTTACAACATTCGAAATTAATTACAAAACAAAATAATATTAGTTTCAAACTTCAAAATAAATCACAAAACAAAACGGTACTGGCCTGTATCTAATGTAATGATCTAAAATTACAGTCTCAAATTCCAGTCTAGGGTGTGAATTTGGTCCCACGAAGAAATTCCGAAACAGTTCACAGTTCAATGAAATCGCCGTCTCTCAGATCAAGCAGTAATTCAGATGTATCGTAGAGATTGACGAAATAAAATCACAACTTCCGTAGATCTAACTTCAATCACAAATCCAAGTCGAATATTCACAGCAAACACTTAATCTTTCTCAAATAACTAAAACTGATGCCTGAATCTCACTCTTATTCTTCGAATAAAACTAATGACTGAATCTATCTTCTTTTTTTGAATAAAAACTGATGACTGAATCTCTCTCTTTTTCTTCGAATAAAACTGATGACTCATGACTCAATCTCTCTCTTGTCACCGTCTTTTATATCGATAGGCCTACTTCTCGAACAATCTTGAAATTTCCATACAACTCCAGAGCTATCCACGCATATCCGTTCTTGCACGAGACTACACGTCTAGACAGGAAGTCACCAGCACTCATTTACAAACATGTGATTGGTCTACTTAATTCGAGAAAGTTCTAAAATGTTACCCTAAATAAATAACATATTTTAGTTTAAACTTCGAAACAATAATATCAATATGGAAAAATGAATAATACAAATGAAAATTCAAACACGATACGACATGTTGTCGTTTACAAAATATTTACACATATACATAACAGTCATGCTCTCAAATTACTTGGTTTGAAAAACTTTGATGTATTCGACGCCCATGGAGAAACTCTATAGAGTCTATCTTACACTTTCTGGCTGTAAAACTCAGAGTTTCATGAACATTAAAATCTCTTACTCAAGACAATCTGTCTGTAACCTAGCACCATGATACTGGTATTAACATTTATTAAGATAATCTAGACCAGTTAATAACCGAAAGGTTATTATTAGGCCGAATGCCACATCACTGTATATCAATCGCCTCAGAAGTGCAGTTATGTACATCCCTTTATATTAGTGCCTCTCTACACAATACGTAATTTAAAAATGTAAAAAGTATATCGCTTTGACTCAATAGGCAACACAGCTTTTCGGTCGTTGAATGTTTGTTTTTGAATTTTGCGCAAAGCTACACCAGAGCTATCTGCGTTAATCGTCCCTAATTTAGCAGTGTAAGACTAGAGGGAAGGCAGCTAGTCATCACCACCCACCGCCAATTCTTGTGCTACTTTTTTACCAACGAATAGTGGGACAGACCGTCACGTTATAACGCCTCCAATGCTGAAAGGACGAGCATGTTTGGTGTGACAAAGATTCAAACTCGCGACCCTCAGATTACGACTAGAGCACCCTAACCACCTGGCCATGCCGAACCACTCGATTGTTGATAGCAGTTGCATTATTACCGTTCTGTAAGATTGGAGTAAATCTCCCTAATCATCAAACTGGAGTAAAATCAATGTTAAGAACAGTTCACTTTGATCCTAAACTGTTGTATCTGGTGTACAAACAAATCTTCTAGTAACATCTTCACAGTATTTTAAGTATAAATTTGGATATATCGCAATAACCTACGATTCTTTCTGCGTTTCTCTGACTTACACCACTTGAACAATGAAGAGTTCTGATACTCTATACACCTATTTGTCAGTAGCAAATTACAATGATGCACAACTATAGACAAAGAATAAGCAAAATCTAAGTAATTTTCAGAACACTTGATAAAATTTGGGAAAATAATCATGAAGAGGTAAAGCTTTTTCTCAGGTTCATAGCAAGTGTAAAATGTACTACAATGGCTACAATGCAATGTCAGGTGGTTCGGTTGTAGTAATTTTTACACACTAATTGTAAATTGTCCACCACAAGCTGAACTGACAAAGAACACGTTTACACTTTTTTAAAAAGATTTTAGTTACCATCACTCACAGCTGATTGGCTCGATTGTCTTTGTATGTTAACTGCAAACTGTTTCTGATTTTTTTTATCAAGACTGGAGATAAAAAATATCCATGAAATAGATAGCATTTCCAATTTTATATACTATTACATTCTTATGAAAATTAATTGAAACAAGACGAAAAATTACGATTTTTTTCAATTTTTTGCGTTTTATTTCTGAGAATCCAAAAATTAATACATGATATGACCGCTTTTATTTTTCAGAAGATCATTAATCCGCTTTGGCATCGAGTCCACGAGTTGACTGCAATCTTTCCTAATTTTTTAATCGTGGTACCACACCTGAATTATGGCCTCAATTAGCTTATCTTTCGTAGTACAGTCTTTTTTCCGAAGTCTTTCTTTACAAATTGCCCAAAGATTTTCAATAAGATTTAAGTCTGGAGAGTTTCCAGGCCAGTCCAACACCTTTATTTGTGTTGTAGTCACAACATTCTTCACAAGTTTCGATGTGTGGAACAGAGCCAGATATCTTGCTGAAAAATGCCAACTCCATCTTGAAATCTCTTTTTCAATTTTGGAACGACTGACTATTCTTTGCAAAACTTCGATGTACTGTGGTTCTCGCATCATACCTTCTATGATATGTAAGCTACCGATGCCATAGTAGCTAAAACAGCCCCAAAACATCTTCAAGGGATGTTTCACGAACTGATTGATGCGAGATTCTCGAAGTTTCTCATTTGGACATCTGCAAACGTGTAGACTTCTTTGGCCCTGTACGAAGAAATGAGTTTCGTCACTGAATAACACCTTCTTCCATTGTTCTTGCGTCCAGTTCTTGTATTTTAGACCCCACTGATACCGTTTTGTTTTTTTTTACATTGAGTTGGTAAAAAGATGTTTCTTGACTGGTCTCTTCGCCCTTCTAACGCAATTTCAAATGACGTAATATTCTTCAAATTTTCGTCATATGTCCCAAAAATAAATCGACCACACTGCAAAACACAGCTAATGACGCCTGTATGAAACAATGACTATTAAAGGAAATCAGCGAGCCTACACAGGCCGCCATGCTGAAAATATTTTAAAATAACAATTTGTTTCAATTAATTTGCACAAGGGTGTATTTTTTCAGTATTAATATAAAGTACCTAATCGCATAGTTGAATTAATTGTTACCTTCGGGCCCGGCATGCTTAGGTGGTTAGGGCACTTGAGCTGAAGTTTTGAATCCCCGTGGTGAAAGAGTAGCCCAAAAGTTGGTGGTTGATGACTATGACTAGCTTCCTTCTATCTAGTCTTACGCTGTTAAATTAGAGGCAGCTAACGTAAATGACACTCGTGCAGCTTTGCGCGAAATTAAAAAAAAACAAACAAACAAGACTATATTTCTTTTGAAGCATTTTATGCAAATCTGAAATAAATACTAACAAAACACTTTTGTTTATTAGAACTTCTGTTGATAATGGCACAACGAAATGTCCACGGATTTGAAACGCTAGAAATTGATTTTCGGTACACCTAGTGGGCAGAGCAAAGATAGATCTTTTTGTGGCTTTATGCTTAACTCCATACAAATTTAGGGCTGCTGTTAGTTAAATCAGAGACGTAAGTACTAAAGTCATGTTGCAAAATCACATGAAGAACTGGCGATAACAGAGTCTCTCTGAACTGGTTAAAAGCAAAATATTTATCGAAATGTTTTTTTTCAAAGTAGAAATCTGGTCTACTTCGGGACTTGCTTTCAGAAACACTGAAACATTCAACTACATGCGGAAACGTTGTGTCACGATTCCTCGTGCATGTTGGCCCTTTTGAATCTGTAGTTAGCGTTCGTTTTTATTTTCATAGAATCGGCACGACTGACTTGATATATTTGGGAACTAATATTCATTTCATCATGCTATGAGGGAACGTTGGATTTAGAGCACCTGGATACATACATTGTACTAATACAATGCCTCTCTTTCACACTCACACTGGCTTTGACGTCAGTAGTTACCTCATTTGTATTAGAACACGTGCAAGTTGTCCATTACCAAGGTCAAGCATGCAATAGTATAAATACTCTTCTGTTATCTGATCAGTTTGATGAGTGGTCAATATTTGAGCACGTTTTTCCCATGGACAAAGTTTGTTTGTGTAATCCTTTAATTAAAGCGCATGTCAGCAGTAAACTTTACTATTTACTGACTAATAATCATTAAATTTAATGGATTGATTTAAATTTATCAATGTAAAAAAATAACCCTGGGTCTGGATGTGTCCATTTTTATCATTTTTAAATGGATGAATGCCGCACAAATATGTATGTCAGCCCTAAATTCCCCAATAAAACCCAGTCTTTGCATCTAACACACCTAACAAACTGTATTTACTACACTACTTTTAACTATTAAAGCCTGGGAATACAAAATCAACATTAAATACAATAATCCTTTTGAAAACACCATGAAGACTAAATATGTTATACTTTTCTCACAGCCTAATCGTCTCAATTGTTATGTTTTTCTTTTCATTTATATCAATAGTAATGTATTTTATTATGCAAAGAATCTCCAAGTTGAGCTATTTTCTCGACTATAGGTTATTTAATTTCTAATTAATCAGCCTTGGTATTGTAGGAAATTCGATTTAAAGACATTTTCATACGGTAAATTTGAATTAAAACTGGTATTATGTTAACGAACTTGACATGAATCGTATATTATTCGTAATGATAAGAAACCCACTTGAAGTAAAAATTTGTTAACCTGAAGATGACCTAGAAGGTCAAAACGTTGTTCTCTGCTTTATTCCTAAAAGTGTTAATATCAATACCAGCCGTTCTGAGATACGAATTATATATTAATTTCAAAGTAGCTTATTACATTCATTCCTAATCCTAAAAGGAACGTAGAATCGAATAGTTAAGTGAATCACAAAATAACCCTAACGCATACAGAACGAGGAAAGTCTTCCTTCTGAAGACAATAATTATCGGATCTCATATTTTGTTACAAGATATTTTCACATGCTCTTAAGTTTCAGTAAACCTGAACTATACAATATATTTTATGCTCTCTTTAATAATGTATATCTTTTAAATTATTATATATTTCATTGGGCCTGGCATGGCCGAGCGCGTTAAGGCGTGCGCTCGTAATCCGAGGGTCGCGGGTTCGCGCCCGCGTCGCGCTAAACATGCTCGCCCTCCCAGCCGTGGGGGTGTATAATGTGACGGTCAATCCCACTATTCGTTGGTAAAAGAGTAGCCCAAGAGTTGGCGGTGGGTGGTGATGACTAGCTGCCTTCCCTCTAGTCTTACATTGCTAAATTATGGACGGCTAGCACAGATAGCCCTCGAGTAGCTTTGTGCGAAACTCCAAAACAAACAAACAAACAAATATATTTCATTGCTGTCAGTTTGAACAAGTGGACCCGACATGGCCACGTGGTTAAGGCACTCGACTCGAAATCTGAGAGTCGCGGATTCGAATCCCTGTCATATCAAAATGCTCGCCCTCTCAGCCATGGAGGTTTTATTATGCGACGGTCAATCCCACTATTCGTTGGTAAAAAGAGTAGCCCAAGAGTTGACGGTGAATGGTGATGACTGGCAGCCTTTCCTCTAATCGACTCAAGCCCTCGTGTATCTTTGCGAGAAATTCAAAACAAACAAACCCTCTTTCAATGTATCACATAGTGTACTCGTAAATGTTTGCGTGCTGGTTCTATTAAAAGAAGAACTGGCTACCGTACTACATGCACAAGGCGGTTCGCTGAAAGGATTGTTTGTTTTGGAATTTCGCACAAAGCTACTCGAGGGCTATCTGTACTAGCCGTCCCTAATTTAGCAGTGTAAGCCTAGAGGGAATGCAGCTAGTCATCACCACCCACCGCCAACTCTTGGCCTACTCTTTTACCAACGAATAGTGGGATTGACCGTCACATTATACACCCGCGACGCGGGCGCGAACCTGCGACCCTCGGCTGACGAGTCGCACGCCTTACGCGCTTGGCCATGCCGGGCCCTCGCTGAAAGGAAGGCAGTGAACAAATTTAAAATCTGACTTTATAAATATATAACGTTATTCATAAGACCAGATCTGCTAAAGAGTTTTATAGACTTATATAGGCTGGCAAATCTCTTATCTTAAATTTTAGCTCCTTAAACTTTAAGTGTAACATAACTTAGGGAAATTTTGGCGAACTTTTTTCTTCTTCTAAAATAGTTTTTATGTAAAAAGACTAAGTTAGTTTAGCTTTTGTTTTCACGTTAACGTTCACTGTGCTTTAAAGAGCTTTCGTATAGTTTATTTAGTTTATCTTTAACCCTTATTCTTCTTTTAACATTCATCCTTTCAAAGACAGGTTTTAGTGGAATTTTAGATTGCAGGATTTTACAGATTTTTCATTTTGTTTCGAATTTTCACGTTTAATTTCAAGTATGAATATTTCATAAGAGCTCATAGAATTCGAAAGATTTCTTAAGCTTGAGTCAACCTTTCAAGAATCGACAATCACCTTCAGCGAACTGGTTTAGTATATTTTGAATCTGAGGAATGCACGGTATTTTCAAACTCACACTTTAATTACGTAAGATTTTTAAATAAAACCGTTGCTTAACTTTGATTTTACTTTTACTTTGTTTTTAATTTAATTTGTCAGGGTTGTTTTACTTCGTTATTGTTATTGCTTTTTTTAACATCACTTGAGTCGTCTTTAGTTGGATCGGCATGGTCAGGTGGTTTGGGCGGTCGACTCGTAATCTGAGAGTGACGGGCTCAAATCCTCCTCACACCAAATATGCTCGTACTCTCAGCTGTACGGTCAATACCATTATTCGTTGGTAAAATAGTAGTCCAAGAATTGGCGGTAAGTGGGGATGACGAGCTTTCTTCCATCTAGTCTCACACTACTAAATTAAAAATTGTTTGTGCAGATATCCCTCATGTAGCTTTGCGTAAATTTCAAAACAAACAAATTATCATTATTTATAGGGGACCATGTTGGACTGAAGAAGTGTGTGTTTTCTTATAGAAAAACCACACTGAATTATATGCTGAGTCCACCGCGGGGAACCGCAACCGCTGATTTTAGCGCTCTAAATCCGAAGACTTGCTGCTGTACCTACAGGGGACTGAATTGAAAAAAAGAAACCAGTAAAGTTTTGTTTTCTTGTTATTGTATTATATTGTATTGTTATACCAAATATATATATTTTTTTAATATACGCAGATTTTTTTTACCTGTCTCATTTTGCTTGACAACCTTGATTGAAGGTCATGATTGTAAACGTTTTACACCTCGATAGACTTAAGCCTTCTCATAGCAGGTTATATTTAATTAGTGTGAAATAACTCCGCAAGCTGGAAAGTATTAAAGTTGTTCAAAACAATAACATTACGCATACTGATAAAACATAAGTTTCGCTTACTTCCTGAAAACTTAAGTTAGTCTGTAGTTACTTAGAAAAATTACATAGCATTTTAACAAGCCATAGAGAAAAAAACATTTTCTTAGTAAAAATAATTCAGAAATATTTTATCAATTTCAAGAACTGGAAACTTGAGTAAGTGTGTTAAGGACCTATATATATAATCTTCAGAGTGAAGTGAATCGTTCATCACGAATCGTTATTATTGTACACGAAGAGAAACCGTGTGAGCAAGAACTAATAATAATAATAATCTATGAGTAATATTAAATTCTACGACAGAAGGTGAATATTACGTCCACGCTCTCAGAATAAAAGTGGAATAACAAGTACCCTATTACTTACGTATGTAATCGTATTACTTAAATTATTCAGACCTGTACAAATATGGCATAGAATTTCCTTCGATTCTATTGATATTGGTTGTTCCTGAAGTTTTCGTTTTTCGTGTTTCTAACGTGTGCAGTGTATTGAACTGCAAAATATGCGCAAGAATCAAGTTCATTTCTCATTAAGTAGACAAAAAGAGTTTCCATAAACTTAAAATATTAGGGGAACAGTACAGGTGACCTATAGCGTAGTTTTGCGCTTAACTACAAACGAACTTAAATTATGAACTGAGTCAAGGCTTTTATTAATAACCTTGGATACAGTCCTGATTCACAAGTCAACACAAGAATGGTGCTGCTATGTGCACTTTTCTATATTTAAAACACGTTTTACTGGTATTTCAACAGAGTTTTATCAGATGACAGACTAGTTCCGTAACATTTGTGCTTTTATAAGTTGCATGAAATGTATCTGTTAAACGAATATTTTCTTTTGAGAAAATAGTTTATTTAGAATTAAGAATCGAACTAAGACCCCTTCAGTAGTTAATTAATAAAACTAATAGTTACTGAGGAGTGTAAATTGTTTAATGGTAATCATAGTGTAAAATATATATTAATTACTTGGCAAAATGTTGTTTGTATGCACTTCACTCTAAAGTCGTATTTAGAAACACAATAAAGACAACAAGTCTAGAAAATGGAAAGCAAATGACAGGAATCATTACATATAAGGCCCAGCATGAATAGATGGTTAAGGCACTAGACTCGTAATCCGAGGGTCGCAGGTCCGAATCCCCATCACATCAAACATGCTCGTCTTTTCAGCCGTGTAGGTGTTATAATGTGATGATCAATCCCACTATTCGTTGATAAAAGAGTAGCCCAAGAGTTCGCGGTGGGTGGTGATGAATAGCTGCCTTCCCTCTAGTCTTAAACTGTAAAATTAAAAATAAAAGGCTAGCGCAGATAGCCTTCGTGTTACTTTGTGCGAAATTCAAACAATATAAGAAAACACACATTACATAAAACAGTTGTTCGTTGCCACAAGGTTTCTACCTAATTACTTATTTCAAGGCCGCTTGTTGAATCATTTAGGAAAAAGAACAGAAAATGAAGTTCAAAGTGTGACAAGTCTTTTAAAGCACGTTTTAATCAGTTTACTAATATAAAGGACTTCCAAAGAGAGCCCTGTTTATTTTTTCTTACTACTATACCTTATATAATCTTCTTGTTGTTGTTATTTTTTTTGTTATATGCAACAGCTTCTAAGATTTTATTGCATTTTAGACTTTCTACACAAAACGGAAAGCTCTTATTTAAAGCGTAAAATTAAACATTAGTCAATTAGAAGCCGTTAATAAAATCATTACAAAGAATACATTAGCCCTAATTTCCGACCTTATCATTGCATGACTTTTGTATTTCCAACCAGAATGACACCTAGTCTAGACTGCCTTGTGCAGAAATATTTCTATGTGTTTGGTGGTGAAAAGAGGGGACAGGGATTTCAAACATTTATTGTTTACAGTTGTCATTCATCATCCTATGTGACACCTTTGTTGTTTCTCAAGTAGTTGCAAAAAAAACATACAAACAAAAAGCGTTTACATCCTCATAAAATACCGTTTTATGAAGTCAAAACTGTAAAACTCATCGTGACTATTGTACTTGAACCTTAATTTTCAGCTTGAAGAAGCAACAAAACTTTAGTAGATATTTGTCAGTCAAACTTTATCAGAATGGTATACCATTAATACAATTTTCTATGTTCCATTTTTCCCAATTACTAAAAGTTTTTATTCCTATTTTTATTTTTAAAAGTATTTGCTTATAGCAACTGGAATCCGATTTGCGAAAACACATTACTCGTGCTATAACTTATCATAAAATGGGATTTCAGTTAATGGTTCTGGGATTCCACACATGGTTCCAGTGCGGAAAGAGTACGAATAGTCTATCTTATAACAAACTTCTAACAAGCAATATTGTGTTTGGAATAGCCCGGAACTTCTATTTACTCTTACAAATATTTTGTTTTACCCTAAAAGGAAGTCTGCAGTATTTAAATGAGTGTATTATAATTTAAATTAATGCAAATGGCTTATATTATATTTTCATGCGTGTGCGTGTGTTGTATCATATTATTTTCATATTATTACATTTTTAAAGTCACATTTCTCATACTGCGTTTTTCGTCTAAAAGGATGTGTGTTCTCCTTTTTTTCACTAAGATAATTCTATTTATTTCATTACATCTGTTTTGTTTTATTTGGACGAATAAAGTTTTATTCTCGATATGCTGTATTTGTATTTTTTATTGAATATAAATCGTATCTTAGCCAATATTTATTGTTGTTGCTGTTTTTGAATTAAGCACAAAGCTACACAATGGGCTTCTGTGCTTGGCCCACCACGGGTATCGAAACCCGGTGTTTAGCGTTGTAAGTCCGCAGACATACCGCTGAGCCACTGGGGTAGCGAATATTTATTTTGAGCCTAATTTTCCCAAAACTGAAAAACTCTTTTAAATATGAAAAATAATTTATTTTGTTTTTTTTAAACTACGTATACAACAATACTAAGATTATCAATATATTTTTTTTATGATTTACCGAACATTCGAACACTTGTTCTTTGATTTTGACTATTTTCTTAACAGCCTTCGTACTTTCGCTTTAGTAATTCATTTTCCTATAAACTGTCGTCATTCCTGAAAAGGTAATACGTATGAACTTACTTAATCCTTTCGGGATGTCTGTTGCTTACCCTACATTTTATATAATATTGTAGTTTTCACTTCAAAACAATTACGATCTCGGTATGGCAGCGATTAGACTACGAGCTTACAACGCTAAAATCAAGGACAGACATGCATTTGTTTTGTTTTTTTAATTTTATTGAATATATTGGTTTGTTTTGAATTTCGCGCAAAGTTACACGAGGGTTATTTGCTCCAGCCGTCCTTGATGGTCAATCCCACTATTCGTTGGTAAAAGAATAGCCCAAAAGATGGCGGTGGGTGGTGATGACTAGTCTTACACTGCTAAATTATAAACGGCTAGCACAGCTAGCCCTCGAGTAACTTTGTGCGAAATTCCAAAAACAAATAAACCGTCCTTGATTTAGCTGTGACAGACTTAAGGGAAGGAAATCAGTTTAAATATTAGATTGTGAAATAGCACTCAACCTACACAAAGAATTTCATAGTCTAATTAATCATATTTTATTTTGCCATAGAAGAAGAATGTGTGCTGCAAACTTCTAAAATAATAATAAAAATAAAGCTTTGACTTTATTTTTTCGTCCTTTTACTGCGATTGATTTTATTCGATTTTTGTTCTTACTCACAAGTAAGAACTCAATTTAGTTATTTTACAGACTTCTTAAATAAAACGACGTGTTGAACATCGTAGTAATTCACGATTAGATCAAAGTTAAGTTACTTAAATGATATTTTATTACTCAAAATCACAAAAACAGTTATACGTTTGTTTCTATCCGCTGTTGTTTATATATATTCAAGAGTTATTTTGTCAGAAATAAAACCAACGAGTTGAAATAATTAGGTGCCGTGATTGGTTGAAAAAGCGGAAATATCAAAACTACAATTCCTAAATATTGACAGTATCCGCAACCAACGCTTGTCTGGCTAAACAAATAACATTTTACCGTCTCCCTTATAATGTATCCGCGGCCACAAATTCGATACCCGTGGTGGGCAGAGCACAGATACCCCATTGTGTAGCTTTATGCTTAATTCAAAAACAAGCATCATGTTTTTCACTTCAGCTGGGACTAAGGTGGTTGGCGTGTGTACTCAGCTTAGATCTATAACAATAACTCATTGTTATTTGCTTAATTTGACATCCGTTTTTAAGAACGTAAATGAAATTACCCATATTAAGATATTATTTATTATTATCAAATATTTATCAGTTAGTAAAATCAGTAGTACTTTGCTTATAAACAAGAAGAACTTTTTTGTTACCTTTATCCTAGAAAGATTAAGTGACATAAAATAACTGTATGGTTATAGTTCTAAGGCTTGTAGGGTTTCCAAAATATGATCTCGGTTTTCCAAGAATTATATTCATGTATAGATTCAGAATTAAATAAGTACCTTTCTTGTAATCTATTCTTACTTCAGAAATTATGTTCTACTTAACTGTTCCAGCATCAGCTATAAAAAAAATTATCCCCCTTTTCCCGATGACTCTGCGGTAAGTCTGAAGGTTTATAATGTAAAAATCGAGTTTCTATACCCGCCATGGGTAGAGAACAGTTAACCCATTTTGTAACTTTATGCTAAACAACACACAAACGAAAGGAAGTCAAAACATAAAAAATAAAGAAAGGATGTGTTGTGTCTGTAACTTTATTTCAATTTTTTGTTTCTGTTATTTTAACATCTTAACCACCGAGCCACTAACAAAGAAATCACAAAAACCAAATGAGTGAGTTTGAGGCGCTGCATTTTACTTAATTTAGAGAGATAATCATTGCTGGAGAGGCAGAAAAAACATATTTACTTAAAAATAAAGAACACATTGTATTACATGAAAAGGATAATTTTCATTTATTTTATATTTGTTTCATGAAAAAGCTAAAATATTTAAATTTATTCTTTATTTTAAAGGAAAATACAGTGTTGTAGAAATTCGAGTCCTCCTCGTTATCCTGTCCTTTGTTCCTTATGCTCTTGAAATAATACCTGGTCTGCCTGTTAGTGAGGGTATGACACTAATGTGGTGCAAGAAGGTCGACATTAGTGTCCTTCAAAAGTAAGCCAGGTAATTCGTGATGACGAGAAACCCAGAAACAAACTTCTTGAGATACACATAATCCAGGTAATTATTCAAGGTTAAAAATTTACGTACAGACTACTGGTAATGATAGTCACTTCGGGTAAAATTCATGTTGCTTTTGAATTAGGTAACATAAGATTCAAACAATATGGCAAATGATATTGCATAGTCAGCCAGGTAGAAATTATTTCTAATCAAATAAAAAGTGACCATCATTCTTAAGTTATCAAGTGAATACACTGTACTTGCGCAAATAATAAACTTATTCATTTGTGTTTATACTGTGTGCAGTTTATTTGTTTTATTCTCACCAAATCTGTATTGTTTGTTTTTGGAATTTCGCACAAAGCTACTCGAGGGCTATTTGCGCTAGCCGTCCCTAATTTAGCAGTGTAAGACTAGAGGGAAGGCAGCTAATCATCACCACCCACCACCAACTCTTTTACCAACGAAAAGTGGGATTGACCTTAACATTATAACGCCCCCACGGCTGAAAGGGCGAGCATGTTTGGCGCGACGCGGGCTCGAACCCGCGACCCTCGGGTACGGAGTCGCGCGCCTTACGCGCTTGGCCATGCCGGACTAGCAGTGTAAGACTAGAGGGAAGACAGCTAGTCATAACCACCCACCGTCAACTCTTGGACTACTATTTTATTAACGAATAATGTGATTGACCATTACATTATAACGCCCCCACGGCTGGGAGGGCGAGCATGTTAGGCGCGACCCTCAGATTACGAAGCGCCACCAACTCAGTAACCTGGAGAAGTTCATAATTATTTCATAACACATATGTTGTGGAATCTCTTGTTATTCAGGGAACCTATCTAATGGCTATACAGAAAATCATTTCCTCCTGAAAATGATACATGGAGTAAAAACATACCAGCATACCAGAGACACAATACAATCTTGTTTATCAAAATCATCTGTCTCCTCCTCCCATTGTTCACACTCAACTTATTGTCCTCTTAACCCTACAATAACAGAGAATAAGCTTATTTTTATATTTCACATACTATATTTAAGATTGGTAGTTCAAACTACTTTTAAACACTTTCCTAATTTCCTCATTTCCCTAACTATTTCTATAATTTGTTTATTTCCAATTTCTACTTAAAAGCTTACGTGCACAAAAGGTTGAAATAATTTTTTTTTGTAATTAACAGGTCTCCTAGCCCCTCCCAATGGCACAGCAATGTGTCTTTGGTTCACACAGCTATAAATCAGGCTTCGATACCCGTGATAGGCAAAGCATAGATAGCCCACTGTGTAGCTTTATGCTTGATCCTAAATAAACAGACAAATCTCCTAGTGGCCCAGCAAAACGGTTTTTGACTAATACCACTAAAACCCAAATGATGGGAAGAGCACAGAGAGCCTATTATGTAGCTTTATGCTTAAATAGATTAAAAAACAACAACAGTCCTTTAACAAATATTTCACCGCCATTTGTGTCAATGATAAACTCATAGGCGTAATTAATTACAACGATAAAATCCGGGATTCATTTCCCATGGTAGCCAGAATGCAAATATCACGCTGAATAGCTTTGCAAAAACATCAACATAACTGGTATTTTTACACAATTCATACAATATACAGCTCTTTAATTTCGACTTTTCACGGACACTTGTTATTTTGACCTCGTTTTCTCTAAACTGGTTTCCTTGCTAACTGAATATGTTGCTGCTGACCGGGTGACAGTTAAGATTAATGAACTGACTGAGAATTGAGTCAGTTCATACTCACAATGGAGGTGTGTGCTGCTGTGAGAGTGCTAGTTGGATGTCTCTGAATGTTGTATCTTACGATAATTTGATCAGTTATGGCACTTATCCGAGGCTGTGTTTCCAGACTTAGTAATTACACTCAGGTAGTAACTCGAAAATAGTATATACTTTTTACTTTAAAATATACGTAAATTGTTAAATGTAACCAGCACTACTAACAGTTTTAAAATGTAATAATTCTGTTAATGTTACAAGTTATGGCAGTACCACCAGATTGGCAGTCGTGCAGCAAACATTTGGAGATTTGAGTGTTTATAACGTTATAACATACCAACGTTGCTGTCCGAATCATAGGAAGCAAACATTGTATAATTTAGAGATGTTATAAGTTACGATTGTTTTCCGTAAGCCTTTATAAAAGGTGATTATAGCAATAATATAAATTTATCGTATATTATAATTTATAATTTACTATTTTACATTTAATGATCAATTACGAGATTAGTGCATAAAACAGCTGTTACTGTCTTTGGTTGTTCCATTATTTTGCAGTATTGTTATTACGATTTAGAGTTATTTCACCGTGTTTTTAGCTTAACGCATGATATGAACATTTATACGTTTAATTTGAGTGTTAAAACATCAAAGCACACCACAGAAACAGTTTCACTATGAAAAAAAAATACGTTTTTGACTGACCGTTATCGTATCTTCACTACAGATTGTGAAGAACGGTATGTCCTCGAAATGCTTGTACTTACAGTAAATCACTAAATGTCTAAATGTGATATAACTCAGTTATTTAATGATTTTTTTATTTTTCAAATTTAGAGCTTACTCTATTTAGCTTCACTTATAACCAGGAATTAAGTGATTTTAATATATCTTTTTAATAATAATACAGTTGCTCAAATTTAGTAGTAGTTTATTCTGTACACATTTTGCATTGAAATATATTCAAAATTGTTTTTGCATGCATTCTAGCTGTTATAAAATATCCCATCCATTACGAAAAAATATATTTTTTTAAGATATTGATGATGGAATAAATTATTTTAACATGTACCTGCAATGCTATACATGTAGTTTTGCGGAGTCTTGAGCAATCCGATGAACCAAACTTAAAGCTATTTACAGGTACGTTTTAACCTCGATAAAAATAATATGCATACATGTATTGGATATCATAGGATTATTTTAATATATTGGATGGGGAAACTAAGTGAGTTAAGAAAAACGACGACATCATAACTATTACAAATATCTGCAAATCTTTTTCAATAATTGTTATGTATATGTGTAAATATTTTGTAAACGACAACATGTCGTGTTGTGTTTGAATTTTCATTTGTATTATTCATTTTTCCATATTGATATTATTGTTTCGAAGTTTAAACTAATATTTTGTCATTTATTTAGGGTAGCATTTAGAACTTTCTTGAATTAAGTAGACCAATCATATGTTTGTAAATGAGTGCTGGTGACTTCGTGTCTAGACGTGTAGTCTCGTGCAAGAACGGACACGCGCAGATTGCTCTAGAGTTGTATGGAAATTGCGAGATTGTTCGAGAAATAGGCCTATCGGTATAAAAGACGGTGACGCGAGAGAGATTCAGTCATCAGTTTTTATTCGAAAAAGGAAGATAGATTCAGTCATTAGTTTTATTCGAAGAAAAAGAGTGAGATTCAGACATCAGTTTTATTTCAAAGAAGAGAGTTAGTTATTTGAGAAAGATTAAGTGTTTGCTGGGATTATTCAACTTGGATTTGTGACTGTTGTTAGATCTACGGAAGCTGTGATTTTATTTCGTCAATCTCTACGATACATCTGAATTACTGCTTGTGCTGAGAGACAGCGAATTTATTGAACTGTGAACTGTTTCGGAATTTCTTCGTGGGACCAAATTCACACCCTAGACTGGAATTTGAGACTTTCATTTTAGATCATTATATTAGATACAGGCCAGTACCATTTTGTATTGTGATTTATTTTGAAGTTTGAAACTAATATTATTTTGTTTTGTAATTAATTTCGAATGTTGTAACTTAATATCTGTCACTGTTATTATATAATTTATGTTATATCTGTTATATTTGTTAATAGTTTAGTGTAATAAATTATACAAGCTGTTATCTGTGTTTTTCTGTTGCGTTTAATCTATGAAGAACTTAAAACATAAAAAATACGTAACAATAATATATTTATAGAATATAAAGTCAAACAAGGTTTTAGGTAATATATTAGGTCAGTGTTATAAAATCATTTAACCGAAACTATAATTCACTTAATTCCTGTTGCAACCAGACTTACAACAACACTACTAAGGTTATCTGCTAGTGTCACTAATTTTGAACTGTTGACAAAAGAGTATGCAAATGTAGCATAGCAATATTCATTACCAACATGTACCATTTTTT
Organism: Carcinoscorpius rotundicauda; assembly: GCA_011833715.1. Taxonomy (NCBI): domain Eukaryota; kingdom Metazoa; phylum Arthropoda; class Merostomata; order Xiphosura; family Limulidae; genus Carcinoscorpius; species Carcinoscorpius rotundicauda. Next base: position 36,057,953 of record CM022395.1, on the reverse strand, counting down.
ATTCTTTCTTTATATAACATGGTGTATTTGATTAGATTGAATCTAATCAGTTTGTCAGTACCGCTAATTGCCTAGCTTTGTTGTATTCATAGAAAAATATTTAGTACAAGTTGAAGGAGGTCATATGATAAAATTGCTAAGTGTAATATTTTATTCAGTTTTGGTCATTTAATTCATGAAAAATTTAGTAATTGTACAGTTGCTTAGACTAGTAACAGTAGTTTATTCTGTACACATTTTGCATTAGATACTTGTTTTCAAGCTTATTCAATTTTTTTTTTATTTGTACTGAAATTTATTAAAAATATTTTTGCATGAATTATTGCTGTTATAAAAATATTCCATCCATTACAAAACAAAAACTAAAAAACTCAGTTTTTTCAAGTAATTGATAATGGAATAAGTTGTAAATTAGTTAAGCTTATAAATTACATTATTTTAATTTATACCAGCAATACTATACATGCAGTTTTAAAGGATTTTTATCAGTTTGGTGAGCTGGTAGAAACTGCAAGCATTGAAGGGCCTAAGAAGAAAGTGGATGAGTATTCTAGAGATCAGGTTAAGACATGGGAAAAGAGTATTTTGAAGATGTAAAATTGGCATTAGGAAATTAGTTAAACTAGATGGATCAAATAGATCCCTTCTTATCCTTTGTAAAATGTATTACTGAATAGGTCTGTACTGTTATACCCAAGTTTGATTAACATACTATTTAAAGACAACAAGGGACCTATTGGTCCATTGAGGCTTGCCACCATTTTCAAAGAACAAAAATATACTCAAATCCAGCCCTGATGCTTTAAATATTTATAAAGCCTTTCCTTAAAACTTACATTTACTGTATTTATCACATCTAATATCAGCCCATTGCAAAGGCGAGTCACACTGATAAAAAGTAAATCTGAGCTGAAGATGATCCTACCCTGTCAAATATTCCCACTGATACATATTAAGAAAGATCGATCTATGCTATAAATTTCTTTAATATTCTCAAACTCTTTTGAAAAGTCTTTTGCCCTCTATGGTTAAGAAAGTTGAAGAGTTGACACCCATCTCTGTGCCCACCATTCATTCCAGCAGCTTCGATGATCCTTTGGTTCCAAGTTCAGGCTATTCCAAGGCAGTGGCATAGTTTGGGGGAAAGCAAGGGGGGGCATCTGTCTCTAGGCACAGCATCGGGGGTGCACCAAATTGATGTTATATGATTAGGAAAATCGTGTAACTGATTTTGTTCCCTGGTGCTGAAAACCCTAGTTAAGGCTCTGTTCTAAGGGTCCATCTTCTTATCCAGCCCCAAGATGCAGAACAATTATTTGTTCTTGCCCCCAAATGCTGGAATCTCTCACCAGGGCAGGTTCCATGGAGTTCAATAGATCTTTTTCTTTTAAAGAGAATAAAGAGAAAAGACAAAAGGGCTCTCTGCCCAATTGTCTTTCACTTAAATAAAAATTGCCATATTGATACAGTGGAACTGTTTCTATTCTAATTTAGAAGATATCAAGGTGCTGATTGATTCCTATCATCCTGTGTGTCTTTCTTCACAGGAAACGTTTTTGAAGCTTGCTGATAAGTCACCTTTCAGCAGTTTTCTTTATACTGTAATGACAGGTTGTGTGATGGACAAGTACATAGAGGTGTGGCACTGCTAGTTGACTGGCTCATACCTGCTCTATTTTTGTCACTGAATACATCTTGGAGGCTGTTCCCATCTATGTTTCCTTGGGTTGTGCCATTACTATCCATTCTATCTACCTGTTTCCTGGAGAGACCTGTGATCAATCAGACCTTGATACTTTTATTGAACAGTTGCCATTTTCTTTTTTAATACTAGAGGTTCTAATGGATATAATCTCCTCTGGGGAGATCCTAATATTGATGGGAGGGACTGCTCTATAGAGCATGTACTCTAGGATTGCAATATTTCTCTCTTCAATACTGGTGTTTATACTTATTTTTATGCACCTAATAAGTCTTTTACTGCTATTGATCTCCCTGTCTACTCCCCTTCACTTTTTCCTCACTTTTCTTGGAGGGTTGAAAGTGACCCACAGGGCAGTGATCATTTTCCTGTCATTGTGAAGGAGGCTGACCATGATCAATGTCACCTGACCCACACATCCAGTGGAAGTTGGAACAGGCCAACTGACTCTCTTTCACTGCTCTCTCTGAACTTGATTCTGCTATCATCTGTAAGTCATCAATAGACTGTGTGGCAGCAGTAACTGACTGTATTGTCTAAGCAGCTGCTCAATCTATACCTAAACCTCAACACATCATCACCAATACTTTCAAAAAAATATTTTACCAGATATATAGCACTTCTGCTTCATTCCCCACATTAGCTATCATGATTTGGGCAGAGTGATTGCCTCTTTCCTTTCAGGCTGATCATCTCTATGACTATAATCACCCCTTTACACTGGTGGAACTCAAGTTTGCTCTTCACTGGTCTGGCAGTACAACTGTGAGACCTGATGATGTAAACTATGAGATGCTGTACTATCTCTCTCCTGCTTCTCATGCTGTTCTTCTGGTTGTTTTTTACTGGATCTGGTAAGAAAAGTTTTCTCCTGATGCTTGGCACCAGGCTATTGTCCTACCTTTTTCTAAGCTTGGGAAGGATCCAGAAACTCCATAAAACTACTGTCTAATTGCTTTGATGAGCTGTCTCTGTAAGACCTTAGAAAGGATGGTTAATGCCTGTCTTGTTTGGTTCTCTGAATCAAACAACCTCCTCTCACCCACATAGTGTGGGTTGTACAGTTTCTATCTGCATGCACTTTTGCTGCCAACTGGATATTCACCCCAATCCAGAACTCCATGTCTGTGAAGTTGTGCTTCGCTTGGTTTCTGAGGGAGTTCTTGGAGCTTATCTTTGACTATAAGCTGACCCTTATACCACACATCAAGCAGCTATGAGTAAAGTATACAAGAACAATGAACATCCTATGTGTACTCTCTTCCACCTCTTGGGGAGCAGATCGATGTTCTTTGGTAAAGATCTTTGTACCCTCATTTAATCAAAACTTAACTATGGATTTCTGGTCTATGGCTATGCTAGACCTCAGCCTGAAGATATCAGGCCATGTTGATATTCACGGGAAAGTTCTCACTGACACCACATCTAAGTCTGTTTGCTCTGGCACTACTACTGCCATACCTGTTCAGCACATGGACCATGTTCCTGTATTCAAGGTTCAGCTCTGTGCCAATTGGCAGTTGACTTGGAGTAAGCAGCATGACAACAAGCTTTTCTAGATAAAATCCTTTATTGGACTTTGGCCATCTTGTTACCATGAGGATCAGAAAGATGAAATTGTCCTAACTAGACTACATATTGGTCAGAATTTTTTTAACTCATCATTTTCTTTTATCTGGGATTGAACCACCAGTGTGTGGTCTGTATGATTCTCGAGTCGCAATAGTTCACATTTCACTGTCATGTTATTCTTAAGATTCTGAATAATGGCACCATTTTATGCATGATTTGTCCACAGGTTTATCCCTGACATTGGACAGTGTCATTGGCAACCACCTCACAGGTGTTTTTAATTTTTTCAGAACCATTGGTATTTTTAATGCTATTTAAAATTTTAATTCAAAAATTGGACTTTTTGTTTCAACTTGATTTCATTTTATGAATTTTAATAATTTTACTTTATTTTGTGCTCTGTATGGTACAATTAGTCTCATTTCTTTACAATAATTATTGGACATCATCTAATCTTTTTTTACTAATTCTTTTTGCACGAAACAAGGTTATATTTCCTGGTCCTAAAATAAAGCAAAAGTATATTAGTACAGTGTTTTGTTAATAGTATAGTCCTAATTAAATATCTTCCATATTTATTAAATTATTTGTAATGTATTTGTAATTAAATAATTTTCAGATTTATTAAATTACATGTAAGTACTTCAAAATTAAATTTTATTTTATTCATAAAAATGATTATGGAAATTGTTCATAAAGGTTTCACAACTTACTGTAAATCAGGTGACAGTAATAAACTATTAATTTAGTTTTAAATGAATTAAGTGAAAAATTCCTAAAAGAAAATTGAGCTGTATTATCTGTGATTTAATGTGTTATCTTTCACTCCACAGAAAACTATTCCAGCATTATCTCTGGTCTCACGAAATTCTTCTGATGTAGATGTAAGTACACATATTTATCAAATTAATAATTTTTTCATGAAATTTTTTCTTTGTCATCTCTATTCTTCTGCCCATTCTGATTTTCACAGTGTTTCTGTTCAGTGGATATCTTAGCTCAGAATAGCTCAGTAGTTTCTGTAAGGAGAAACCACAATAGTGATTCTCTATTTGTCTGAAATATAGAATCTGTGAGCACAAAGGTTAAAAGCTGTTAAAAGCAGCTCAACCTTGGCAGCCCATTGTCAAAAAATTAATATAATAATGTAATTTATAGTTCTTGTATCACTCAAATATGTGAAAGTTGGGGTGCTACAACATCCTCACTTCTGAAACATTTAGATCTATCTAAATGACTTCTATTGGAAGATGTGTTGCTAAATAAATTACAGAGAGGTACACTCTGTATGAGATTTTAATTCATTGTTTTGTGCTGGCTTACAAACTTGCAATCTAAATGAATTTGGTTTAAATAAGATTTTGTAAATAGACAAACCTCCTCTAGTGAACTTAAAACAAATACCTGTTATTTCATTTTTTTAAAATGCATTAATCAGATCTCGGTTTATATTTTGGGAGTTAATACTGAGAAACAAAATAATGAAAAAAAATGTACAAACATTCTCTTTTAATGTTGTGTAGTGATAAAAATGTTATATGGATGAAAGATTTTAATATGATATTTTCTAAAGTTATGATTCTCCCAAGTACAAGTTAAGATGGCATTTCTTTAAACATAGAAAACATGATTGTTTTTTTTCTATCTAGAAACAGTACAATGTTAGTGTTTAGTTGTTCACTATTCTTTATATAAGTTTTTTGAACATTCTCAGAATATTTTTAGCATTCTTACTATATTAAATTCTTTTTGATGCTTAAGCCTGTACGTTAACATTAAAGCTGAAGGAAATATTTTTTGAAACAGATGTGTTTGATATGTTGTTTTGCCCATTTCTTTTCATTTAAACTATTTATCCATTTGTATTGTGAAAAAGACTTGAGGTTGATATTTTTTCATGGGTAAAATGCTGGATGAAGAACAAATATTGCATTTTTTGTCTTGTTATTGTTTTTTGTAAGATTGTATAGCTTACAGAAAGTTAGGTGAAGTGAAAACTGTTAATCTTTTTCAGCTTAAAACTTGTACAAAAACGTTCTTTCAATAGGTGTATCTTTTTGCAAGAATGAAGAAAGAACTTCTTCTGAAATCTGTGGGTTTTTCATTTAATTTATGAAAGTAAAACATGCATAACACAAGATTTTACTTGAAACACTAAGCAGATCATTCTACATATTGAAAACTGGTTATTTTTGTACAGATATTTAGGAATGTATATTGAAGATTTTCAAGATCACTTTTAGTGATATGAATCTTTAGACCCACAGAACTAAAGAATGTGTATAAAGTTTTTGTGTATTACTTCCTAATGTGGCGAAGTAAATGAGAAATTAGAAATGCAGCAGAATTTACCAGCTTTGACTGTATGATGGAATGTACTGGTTTAACTGTGATTGTTTGAAATTAACATACTTTCATAATTCACATTAGTTTGTTTTTGAATGTTATTATTATTATTTTATCTTATTTTCTTGTTTCAAATAGCATATTCAACTTTAAATAACCTTAAATTAACATAGTGTGAACTACAGCAGTGTCACACATTTTCACCAGCTAGTATTTTCTTCATGTCTTAAATTAGAGTGATCCAGGACTTCCATCCCACACTTTAAACTTAATATATCTCAACAAATTGCAACTATTTGATTTCTGAAAAACAATTTTGTTTTACGTATCATATATATTAAACTTCATACAGTCTCTAATCATAACATTGTGAAATAAAGCCTTCTAACATGTTTTTAAAATTTGGGAAGAGTTATAGACAGTGTATTATAAATTTTTATAATTACAGCATTAAGTAATAAAAAATATACATGTGTAATTGTTTTTTAGTCTTTTGTATTGTAATAGTTAGTGTATATGTTTGGTTAAAGTAAAAGGTTTTTACTTTGTTTCTTAGTAGTAGTAAATATTTTTGATGATGAAAATGTATTAGTAATTAAGAAATCCATGACAGTTGGCAGCATAAGATAAACTTATGATATGATGTCAGAAATTTATCAGTGACTGAATAATTTAAAATATATATACATCTCTGTTATAATAAGGACATATTGCAATATTTATGTACTTATACATTTCTTTAGGAACTGAAAGCATTACTAGCAGAAAAAATAAAAGAACAACAAAAGATTGTAAAGAGTTTTAGGGAACAATATGGCAGTAAAGTTGTTGGAGAAATTACTGTAGATCAGGTAAGAAAAAAAATTTGTTCTTGATTGAAAATAATTCAACACAGAATTTGCTGATATCTACAGTAAATAAACAAAAATTTAAGTATTACGGTATTTTTGTAATGTTTTCATAAAGCTGTTATTTCTGTCATGTTTCCCTGAAAGGAAGCTGAAGGCCATCTGAAGGGGTCACCTCTTTTTACACTCACACCAGCATACAGTAATGTATTGTTTGTCAGTCAGTCACTAGATGCTAAAATGATGTCATGTATGAGATTCTTAATGCATAATATGAATCACAAAACAAATTATGTATTCTCTATGTTACAACACAGTGTGGCATAAGAATTTTAAAGACAAGAAATTAAAATATTTGCCACTCTTAATTTTATTTTTAATTACTATTGAAAGAGAAAACATTTGGAGACTCTGCAAGATTAACTCTACCATGAGGGTCATTCCATGTCAAATCATCCAGGGGGCTGCAGGTAACCCCCACAGAATGCCTTGAAAAGATTCACATGTGCTCATCTTCCCATATAATGAAAAATTGCCAAAGATTAGATCAATATCTCTAATAGTTTCTGATTTACAGCCCTGTAAAATTTAATTAATTTTTTTTATTACTTTTGGCAAATTCATTTTTGGGCAACTTTGACTGCTTAAAGCTGCAAAAGAAATGGTGGTAGAAGGCTGAAATTTGCCACACTGACTGAATTAATCCCATAGAATTCAAAAATGATCTCAAATCAAGTTTATCTTTCTTGGGATTATCATACTGAGGCTGCAAAATCATCTGAAAACCCAAAATTGTAAAAAATATTGGTTTATTTAATAAGCCACAGATCTAAGACTTAATATGAAACAAATCTTATTTTTTTTCAAATTTCCTTAAACATGTTAGTTTATAAATCAGCAACTGCTGTAATTAAAAGTCTATTAGATCTCCTGTAAAACAATGTAGTTGCATGTAACTTTTTGTGATTTAGCTAAAAATATCCCTACTTCAAGGTTTGACCATGTCACCAGTTATTCAGCCTTTTCAGATTGTTACCACATATTCTTACATCTCTGAATATGATCTACAAAAAAGTCAAGATGGTGTTCTACCTACTTTTTGAGTTATAATTTTTTAAAGTATACTCTGACCATAGATTTTTTATTTAAAAAAAAATTCAATTCAGGTGTGTTTCTGTGTGCAAATATATCCATACAATTTTGAAAAAAAACCTGTCAGAATTTTATGAATCCCATTGAAATATTTTAACCAGCCTTTTACAATAATGAAGTTGTAAGAAACAAGAAAATTAATTCATTTCTGAACAAGTTTTTTGGTATAACTCATTAGATCACATGGCAATGAAAATATATTATGTATGCATCACAGTTATGCAGATATGGCTGAGTTTAAGATTCATAATATAATAAATACAAAGTAAAATCAGACACATTAAATATTAACTAAAATTTACCAAAAAATGTCAAGTTTGTGTAGAATTTATTTGTTTCACATATATGTTAATGATAAAATTACTGGTATGGCTAGCAGATGATAGATATGTATATCAATAAAAAAATTGTTGTTTTTCACACCATCACATCAGGAAAGTATGACCTGTGGAGTGAGTGCATTGGATAAACAAGCAAGCAAACAAACCAACAGGAAGATTTTGAAATTTATATGTAAATTAGAACAGGGTGATGAACATGATAAACTGATTACTTATGAGTGTAGGTTGCTTCAATTAGTATCATTTAAAATTACCAGTTAATCAAACCTAACATTCAATCAATGTCATGAAAATTGTTAACTAATTAAAGTTACTTGTTGTGCATGTTTCATAAGCTTTGCTGCCTTTCTCTCATGATCCAAATTTAATTTTGAGAGTTATACTGTTACTTTCTCTTAGATCACTGTCTTTTAAAATAAACAAAATTTCAACCATTATCAAGAATTTTACAACTTCTTGTGTTATTCACATAGTCTGCCTTTAGCATACAAAGGAGATCCTTTGGCTGAATTGCATTGACAATCAACATCTTCCAAAAATTATTCCAAGAATGTGTTATGAGACAGTGTTTTAAAACTGTGGCCAATCCATGATGGTAAGTGTAAGTGGCCATGAGGACAGTGTTGCTATGTTCAAGCAAAAAACTATAAATATTAGGTATAGAAAATAGAAAATTTTTTTGCTCTCTACTAATTTTTTTAGTAAAACAAGTAAAATTATGTGCAAAGTAATACTAAATTTGATACTTTCATAATTGTTTCAGTTAAAATAATCATCACAATTCACACATGTTGTTTGTTTTTGATTTTCTTTACATCAACATGGATTACAGGTTTTAAGCTAATTGTAAAAATAATGGCTTTCAGTATCTATGAGTGGTACAGCACAGATGCTCATTGTGAGGAATCCCAACGTTTCGCACCTGACTCTTGGCAGTCAACAGTTTGACAGCGGAGCTCGTTGGCAGCAGATAATTACCCAACTGAGTATTTACATCAACATTACAGTTTAAGAAAAAAGACTCATATATCATACAGCCATGCAGCCACATTTATTTACGTAGCATTAAATAACATGTTGTAACATTGCTCACTTTTTGCAGGTAATAAGCCATAGAGCACTGGTATCCTGCAATTTATCAGTGTGGCATGGATGGTGAATAGTTGATGAAAGAGTGTTAGTGCAATGTTGAAGGTACTGTCAAAGCTCCAGTCAGATGAGTTGCGGATAACTTGCAACAATGTTCTTGTGTTGAATATGAGTGGCCGATTAACACCTGACCCCAAGTCATGTAATAGAAACAGTTCTCCTGTTTTGAGGCAAGTGAAGCAGGACCATAGTTTCCAGGTAATCAGGCTGTCGTGGAATATGATGTTGTCTTAAGTGCGTCTGCTGTATCATGCACTTGAGATTGTTCGCATGTGGTAGGCTTGCTGCAACAACTGGCACTACTAAAGTGGTGGTGTTAGCCAAAATGGTAATAGGCGACTCTGCTGTAGACCAGCCTGTGTTTTAATTGCAGATACAACTTCCAGGACAGATTTTTTTGGTCCATCGGTTGCGTGGCTGTGCTTCTTGAGGCAAACTGTAACTGTATCGTCTCGAACATGAATCTGTGCTGGGCAGTGCAAAGTTCTGTAATTTTCACACATGTACAAAATTACCTGATTGTCCTTCTTGTTACCCTTATCGAATAAATAAATGTATCTATTGTTGCATGCCTTCGGCTTTCTTCTGTTTGATGTTACATAAGTCACTGTGTTGTTCATGTGTTACTAATCGGCTGTTTGAAACTTTTAAAATAAATCAGTGAAAGTTTAACAAGAAGACTATGTGTTGAAGTTCTAACAGTAAATGCAGATATTTTATATTTTTTTTCTAGGTTTAATAGTGACGTGAATTTTCAAATGGATGTTAATTTGTTGTTAACATTAGTAACATCATGAACAACACCATAACTTAACCATGTATTGCTTGGCTGGGTAATCATCCACTGCCGATTTTCCTAGGTGTGAAATTGTCTGCTGCCAACCTGCTCAACTGTTAAATTATTGACTGTCAAGAGTTGGGTGCAAAATTGCAGCTGCGAAATGTCGCAGAACCTCATTGTGAAGTTTTATGCTTAACAAGCAAACAATCATATTCAAAGTATAAGCTTCATTTTTTCTTGATTAGTCAGGTTTTACACAAGTAATATATGGTCCGGTATTAAAAAGCAATCAATATGATTGCATAAAAGCACAAGTCATAATAATGTAACTAGCAATTTAGACGAATAAAAGTGAAAATTCACAAGTAAATTTCTGCTCTTAGACAGTTTTCAGAAATTATAGTGATTGGTCATGTCAATGAATTTTGGGTGAAAAAGCCAAGAAATTAATTAGGACAAAGGAAGTTACAGTGTGGCATTAATCATTTTGTTTGTTATGAAAAAAATATTTGGAGGTAACATTTAAGGCATATAGACTTATTTACACATTGATAACTGAAAATTTCTTAATTTTCTTAAGTAAAATAAAAAGCATTATTAGATCAAGCTCTACAAAAAAGCTTTTGGTAATGTGCAATGTTTCTATCTATCATTAAAATTACAACAGTGTGTTGAATATTTTGTTTTCTATATTGATATGAGTGAAAATTAAATGTTTACTATTTATTTAGTAATTCAGCAATATTATTTTATTGGTAAGTCAAAAACTATTAAATCACAAATGGCATAAATTTGCTGTTTGTTATATTAATCATGAACTTTCTGAACACTGTCAACAAATGATATCTCCTAGATCCTTTGACGACATTATAATATTTCATCATTCTATTAAAGGATTATGATCAAATAAACTTTTTTTTATTGAAGAAGCAATAAGATGGCAGATTAAAATTGTGATTTATGAGATAGAAACATATATACAGACTTTGTAGGGGTCTTCTAGAGAACTCTGAGGCTACAATTAGGACAATCCTTGACATTTTGGAGAGACATTAGATTTCACTTTTCCTCTGCCTTCTTTTAGTTTGTTTGATTTTCAATCACTGTGTGCAACTGTGTGTAAAGTTACATATGAATAGCACTGGGGACAAGTTTTATATCTAAGGTGGATGCATTAGCTGGTTTGAAATTGCTTTACTCTAATAAAACAACTTACTTTACCATACAAAATGCTGTTCCAGTTAGCAGCCATCAGCATAGTCTTTAAATGATCTGTGAAACATGAAAATGAGGCCACTTTGGAATAAGCTGCCTTTGATTTGTTTTTCTTTTCTTAGTTCTTGAAATGCAAGATGTTTTGAGTTTTTCCCAGTGGCTTTTGAGCCTGCAACTTACTTGATGGTTTAAAAGTCTGTGAGTGAATTATAGTTTCTTTTGTGGTTCATGCTGGAAGGTTTAATTCTTAGTTACATGAAGGTACACATTGTTGGAACTTTCTTATTTAACTTGTCACCATAAGGTAGAGGTATTTTTCTGATTTTCAGATAATACACTTGCTCCTTGAATTTTGGTGTTCTAAGGAAGAGTTGTAGTCACATATATAGCTATGTTCCCTGATGGGAAATTAAGTCTACAAACTTGCATCTCAAATTAACATTTTGTTTCTTTTCATTTCCCAGTGTAAGATGACTCAGGATCTCAGTTTCATTTATAGTGAGCTGGATCCATTGTTAGGATACACATTGATTTTTTTTCTGTTTCTATACTCCTCCCAGTTGTTAGACTCAAATTTCATTAGCTCCTACATATTATAATTCCACCCCATTTGTGAGTCCTGACTCTAGACAGCAACCCCTCATTACATTGATAATCAGCATAGATTCCATCTATATCTGAGGTTTTAACTGCTTAGTTGGAATGCCAACAACATCAGTGATTATTGTGTACCTTCACGTGCTGTGAGAGCTCAGTTTCGGATGTGTGGTAACCTTAACCATGAGTCTAGGAGCTCTTGAATTACAATTGGTTGTTCAGTTCACATATTTCCCATTATTATCCATCCAACCTGTAAAGTTTTTCTCTTGCAGTTCATCAGGATTTCAAACTTAATTCTATGATCACCTGAGCGAGGTTGGTCTAGGGGTAGTGAAAGAGTCATCAGACTAGTTCTTCAGAATTTCATTACTCTCAGTTATTGAGCTTATGTTAAAAAGAAATTGGTGTCCAGTCATCATTCTTCCTTGTCTATATCAGTTCCTAGGTTTTTTAAGGTTCACATGTTAGTCATTCCTCAATCTGAGTTTTTTGTTTTTTACTAGAATTGTAGATTTCCAACCTGGTTATAATAATCTCCAATCTGCACCTTGTATCAGTGGTGGAGTCCCACCACTATTGGTATTTGTGGTGTACAAGGGTCAGGTATCAGAGTTTGGGTTGTTTTTTCCCCCTTGGACTCGCAAAGGCTTCATATTTGTTCTGCCATACTGTATAAGTTTATTTTTTTCTCATCAACTTCATTCTATCTTTCTGTGCCACATACCATTCCACAGGTAATTGGTTATTGTTAGCACCATCTTGTCAATTGTTAGATTATTTCATCCTGATCATACTTTTAGATGCAACCAAGGCAGGCTTCTCTTTTGAGATTGTGACATCCATTCTTGCTTAAATTCAATCTGTTTTTAGTCTGGAAATAACTGAGTGCAGCTGTTTCACATCCTACTCAATGTTATAGAATAGGACATCACACTCTTACTCACCTCTCCTTCTCCCTTTGTACTGTATAGTTCTTTTCCTTTTCAGAATGTCAGCATCACTCAAATCCTTCATACCTTTGGAACGAGAACATGAGCAATCATTTCATTTGTCTTTAAATTATCAAGGATTGTGCATGTATACTTGCAGATTTCCTAAGTTTCCTTATTCAAGATCATTTTTCAGTCTAAAGAAGTTGTTCAGTATTGACATTACCACAATTTGGGTTCCTCTACTTGCCATTTCAACAGGCAAGGCCTCATTGTCAAGGTTTCTTATTGGGTAAATCATCAGGCTCTAATCTGACTATTCTGTGGTGATATCTTATGTTTTACATCAGATTCATGTGGTTTAGTTCCCTAATTTTCAAATTTTGAACCCATTTTTTCAGGACTAGTCCTATCTTCTCCTACCTTCACATGTTCCATGGGTAATGTCTGTGGTAGCAGATCCATTGTTTTAATCCAAACAGATTCTCAGATTAAATAGACGTTGCATCATGAGGTTTTGTTGGATTAGCTCTTATTTGCTAGTATAATTGGTAGGTTGGTCTCTCATTGGATTGCTGAACTGTTAGTAGTTTAGTTTCCAGTACCCCCTCTTTGGGGCTTTGGAAGTATCTGCTTTGTATCTGGATGGAACAGGATTACCACTGTAAATATTCTCTTCATTTTATGTTACTCAGGGTAAGAAATATTATTTGTTTGAGCCCATTGTCAGATCCTATTAATAGCAACAAATTGGCTGCTACACCCAAATTTTATGCTTCTGCAGTTTCTTCTGGTGTGTCCAAGTCTTCTTTTTAGGCTCTTGCTGTGAAGGTAACCATGATCTGATTTGGTACTCCTGACTATCTAGAAGCTCATGCTTCTTTGGATGTTCTTTCTTTACATGTGTTTGTGATGTGTATTTCAGGTTTATTTTTAATGGCTGCTGACTTACAAACATCTGTGGTTGGTGTGGTTTGTGCTGTTTATTCACAGACCACTTTCACATTCTATGTCTACAGAATACTACTTCTTATTTAACACTCTGGCAGACAGGAAACTGGTTCAATTCCTTTTTTCCAGTTCATCTGCTGAATGTTCTCTTCATGTTCAATCAGATTTTGATCTTCACTGTGTGCACGTGTACCTTTAGAGATGCAAGACAAATCTTTTTTATACTGGGCTCTCTTTGAAGGTAAGGTATCTTCTGTGAGTCACATGTAATCAGATTTACATTTTTCAATTCCCTTAGCAATCTGGTCAAATTGCCTGCTGGTAGTCATTTTGCAGACTAATATGCAGGCACCCTTAATACCTTTATCTCATATTATTTTCCTAATCTCACAGTCTCTTCATCTGAGGGTTTTCCTTATCCCCTGTAGCTATCTTAACCATTTCTGCTACATTATCCAAAGGGTTGAGTACATTTATTTCTACCTTGCAGGGTCCTTATTTTCACTCTGTAGCAGATGTTGTCCAAACAGGTGTGCTTTTATTAAACCAATTCTGCACTAACATTCACTATTTTATGATAAGTACTACTGTAGAAATGTGGTGTTCCATAAGATTACCTTGGAGCTCACCAAGCAATATTAGCACCATACTATGCCAGACTGCAACTCATTGACTATCTTGAGTAAAGATAAAGGGAATCCTCCCTATTCTTTCCAATTATCAGATTGAGGAAATAAGGGTTAGTTTGCTTTTACAAACTTAGGGAACTTAGTTCACCTACTGTACTGTTTCCAAAGCATTGTTCCTCAGGACTCCTCTAATGTGCATTACTCACAGATTTTACTAGTGGAGCTAGAAAGTCCTCACTACACCTGGTTTCCAGTAACTGGTATGGTAGACAGAGGGTTTTCCTCTTGATAATTCAAATGAATTTCTTCCACTCTTATGGAAGAGGATGAAGTTGGAGGCCCTCCAATTCAACATATTTTGTTTAATTTTAATGTGGTCCTTCCTCAAAATTTTGTCTACTAATTTAGCTTCATTTGGATGTAATTATTTAAGTTGGGTATAAAAGATTGGAGAAAGTGAGAAAAAATCAGACCAATGCTTAGGTGGGAAAAGATGTGACTCTAGCATTTGAGTAAAAGCTATAAGTGTCAATGAGTTAAGTAATATTTCAATACATTTTTAATTTTGGAAAATATTAACATTTATTTTTGACTTTATATGAGACTGCAGTCAAAAAGTATTGAGATACTTTGTTGAAATATTCTGCTAATTTAATGTTGTTGCAAATAAATTGGGATTTTCCTATTATAGGCTTGAAATGGAAAGGAACTTAACAGTGGTTGAAAACAATTTTTGACATATTTGTTTTACATAATAAATACTTTAGGCAAGTCAGTTTTGAAATTTACAGTGTTTTAGTTCCAGGTTGTCAGTTTTTCCAAAAAATAAAAAAATCACAAAAAACACTGAACTGATAAAAGCCTTTGTTATGTTTTATTTTACTAATTAAGGTTTTATAACCTTTTGTAAATTGTGAAGATTTTTTCATTTGCCTTTTTGATGATTAATGGTTGTATTCCAGCTACTTATTATATGTGGTTGTCTCAGAAAAAAATTGAAATTGAACTTTAAATAAAAAAAATTCTTCAGTTATGAATTTCAAATTTTTGTGTTGATTTTCAAAGTAGTTTTTTTTCTCAGAAGATTTTACTTGCAAATTTATACTTAAATGGTTGGAGCTTCAAGATTTATTTTAACTTTTTGTTTAGTTTCTTATTGTAATTGTAGTTTTATTTTCTTAGTTTCATTTAATTATTTTCTTAATTTTAAATTCCTAGATTTTTGCCTACTCCTGAATAATTATGCTTCATTACTTTGTTTACAACCAATTTTCATATGAAAGTTCATATTTTTGGTTTCTCTTTTTGCATTGTATTTCAAATTCATTTTTCGAATGCTTTAGTTCTGTTTTATTGTTGGTGTGGCATTTTTGGTTTCCCATTTTTATTTAATTACAGAGTGTTAGAAAACAATTAGCTGAAAAAAACAAACAGGAAAAGAAACAGTAGGTCATGACTGGAATATTTTTCTGAGGTACCTCCAAACTTGTATTTCATTATGACACAGAAAATAAACAAAGGAGATTTTATACACACTACTGAGATTTGAACTTTATAAAGCTTGTTTGCTGCACTTTCAGTGCAAGGATATTTAACTTATCTTCCATAGGTGAAATCTGTGTCAAAGGCTTGGGCTGAAAGAGCTGGTCTGCCATCCCATGCTGTAACCATGCTGAATAACTTCCCTTCACACCTCCATCCAATGTCTCAGTTGAGTGCAGCTATTACAGCATGTAACACAGAAAGTGAGTTTGCTAAAGCATACTCTGAAGGAGTTCCCAAAGCCATTTACTGGGAGGTAAACATAAATTTGCTCTGCTAATTAAGAATCCAATAATTTAACATTCACTTCATATATAATTGATGAGTTTTATCAAACAAATATAGATCCAAAACCTTTTGTTAGAATTTGTCATGAATGTGCATGTAAATATAGTTATTTTTAATGTTTAATAAGAATTCTCCATTTATTATCTATATCTGATCTTTTGGTTTTCCAACTGGGAATATTTTTTTATTATTCTACATTTTACATCACGTTTTGTTGTGGTAGAATGAAAAAAATTGTTGGAAGAAACAAATACTCAGTATTATGTGCTCATAAACAATAAAACATATGTAATGTAGAAATGTTTTGTTTTATTTTCCTTCATTTATTTGTCATATATATAGGACCTATTTTCCATAACATGCTGAAAAGTTAAAAAAGGGTATCAAATTATCAAAACACTTAGCCTGTTATCTTTGATTTTAAAAAGGTAGAAATACAAAAACAGTTCTCATTAAATTTTTTTATGCTTCATGTTGGTCACATGGCATTTCAAAATAGTGTCTCACAAGAGAGTAAGTGCCAGAGGTGGACTAGTAATAATTAGATCAATTTTTAAATAGAACATAACAGATATTTTTTTTCTGATGTTAGATTAATTATGATTAGTATGGTTTTATTTTTATGTACATATGTATCCAGTATTACTGAAAGGCAATTTAAATGTTAAGTGTTGATAAGGGAGTTTAAGGGTGTCCATAAAATCCACCTAAAATATTTTACAATTTTTTACTCAATCAATATATGTGTATGATTGAAAGAGATATGCAAGTTTAGATTTTGATCATTATGGTACATCACATTTATCTATAAAGTATCACATGCAAATCTATGCATAGCCACAAGCTTCTACACATTGTGAATTAATGCCCATTACATGCATGCAAATTTACATTTTGTGCAGTTTGTAGTTCCGTCATATAGTTATATTTTGGAAAATGTGACTGTAATCCTGTATATTTTTCAGAGGTGCATCATACGTTTATGAACAACCTAACTGATAATCACTCAGATAAGATTTTCACTTTAAACAATTAGCTCACTTCTTACTAAAAGGAAAAAAAATCCTACAGAATAAAACTTATGGTTCAACTGCTGTAGAGAAGATTTTTAAAAGACTGGTTGATAAAAGTTGATTGAATCTTTTATCTATCACCATATAACATTAAATAGCATTGAGGAAAAACGACAGTTAACCATTTTTGCTTATACTAGATTTTAATGTTTTTTTCAAAATCATCACTTTTCCAGTTTCAAAGCAAATACATAATTAACCAAATATGTAAATTATATTCAATTAGATTTCTTGTCATTCACTTCATGTCTAATCTATATAGGGTTATTAATATTTTAGTAGTCTTTGTACTTCTGAGCAGCCTTCGGTAATGCTTTTGATAAAGACAAAAAAAGCAGCTAGATAGCACAAATCATTATCTGAGCAATAGACCACTGATTCAAAACATATGATCAATGGACTTTCTTCAGATAGTCTGTGGAAAATTTTCATAATTGCAGAAAAAAAGCATGGTGTATAGACTTAAAAATTACATAAAAAGTAGGTTTTATGTGGTAACAGTATCAGCTTATTGCAACATAATATGTAAAACTAAGAATACATTTTTATTGATCCAGTTCATATATTTATGGAACTGCTATTGTGTGTGTGTTAAATTTCTGTATAATTGTACTGTTAAAATGGGCAATGGGAACCTGTCATCTGATACACTTGATGGATTATGTAAACCCTTCAGGGTGAAATGGCAAGCTTTGGACGTGACAGCTTAACATTGTGACATTTTGAAATAGAAACTAATGTACAACAATTGTTATGCCTATCCAACTATTCTGTAATATTTCCACATTAATGTACAAGAATTATACCAATATGATAGCTCTACAATGCATAATGCTGTTGAAAAAGCATGATACTGAGGTTTGCTGTCTTCTTTGTGCAGCAAAATTACCAGGTTTACATACATTTATTTGAATATATGAATGCTTTAGGCAGTTTGACAACCCTAACAATAATCCCTGTATATATAATCAAAACATGTACACATTTCCATCTTTGGATATAAATAACAAAATACTGTTATATATACTTAATACTCTTCTGTTTTTATTTCTCTATTAATTTTTTCTACCTGTTTTATAACTTGTAATACTTCAGAAAATAACTTTACATAAAATCTATAAAACATTAAAATACCATTTTTCAATATAATATAAATAACTTAAATGTTTTCTCAATGTGCAGCCACAAAATACTATCTGTTTCAGAAGTTAAGTAGGTTAGATTATATTTAAAAAGTTAATTAGTTTAAACTTATCAAATGTATTTTTCTTTCTATTCCTTTAACTCGTTTTAATAAAACATTTTTGAAATTATACTTTATCTTGTTATTATAGAAAAGCAGTTTATTTCCCTATTTTTCAATAATTTAATACAAAATATACTACTTACTTTATTGTTCTCTTTTAATTCTTTGTAAAAAATTTTGTTTGAAAATTTCAACTGTATATCTTTCATATTGTTCTCCTTTTAAAAATTCAATGTTTTTAACAGTTTCATGAACTTTATTACTGCTATTTAATTGAATAGCTCTTCTATAGGAATTCTTGTTACATGATATTTTGTATTATAAGTATATGCAGTGCACAGCATTTCATATGTGTATAGTTTGATATTTATGGTAGTTTTATCATCTGCAGCACACTTTTGAAGATGCAATGGATTTGATTGCCAAATTGCCACCATCTATTGCAACTTGTACAAAGATAGAAGTGGTAATGGTGCTATAGATGTCAATAAAGATTGGTCTGCAAACTTTACATCTATGCTTGGATATGATGACCCCAATTTTACAGAGTTAATTAGACTGTACCTTACTATCCATAGGTAAGTAGGAAAAATGTCATAATTGTGTACAAATATATTTTGGAAAAAAATATATATAGTAATTTGTTTCTGAATGTACTTATTTAGTCAAAATTTAAAATAGTTAGTGTGAAGTTATATTTTTATGAGCATGTCATTTTTAACTTTGACCACTGTTCAGTAAACTAGCACATTCTTTGTATACTTCTAATCTTTTACATTAAAGCTTGTTGCATGAGGAAGATTTATACCATTTAGGGAATTGTAAAATTGCTTAAAAATTAATACTTGCTGCAGGTTAATTACCAATTTTTAATGTTGAAACATATTTTCAATATTTAATTTCTGTTCTTACAGTGACCATGAAGGAGGAAATGTCAGTGCTCATTCTGTCCATCTTGTTGGTAGTGCCCTATCTGATCCTTACTTATCATTTGCATCTGGTATGTGTGGTCTGGCAGGACCTCTTCATGGACTTGCAAACCAGGTTAGCTCAGAATTAAAACATTTTTATGTTACCTGAATTGAAGTGGATATATATTCATCTAACTTACACTTTTGTCTACAATTTTTTTTTTTTAATATAGAAGGAAACTATGTTCTGTAAGTAAAATGAGAGAATAAAATTCATTTACTGAGCATTTTCAAGTTACCTGTGTGATGTATTTAGAAATAAATAGTTTTTTGAAATATATATATTGTTGATTATCTTCATAGAAGTAACTTTTAAATGTTCTACATGTCAATGCATGTATTGATTTGAGGACATTGTGTATGTATTAATATGGTATAAACTCTGTCATATTTTATCATGGTTATATATTTATGGAATACCTTCTTTTCCAGTGATATATTTAGCTGACTAACATCTGTAAATAAAATTCTAAAAATAAACTTAAGTAACAATGATGTATCTCTTCCAAAGACTAACTAAAACATTTTATTGCTTAATTTTTGACACCTTGCACAATCTGTAATATTTGTAGAATTTCTCAAAAGTAAATTCTTAGTGAAATGCATACAAGTTGTTTGTAAGCCTCTAAATAAATTAGGAACTTTCTGCTGTTTTAGGCTACTAAGCAAATTAAATTTAGCAGTTTTATTTTTTCAGACTTCTGAAATACCAGAAAAAATTATTTAGTTGCAAATAATTATATTGTGCTATTGGTAATTCTATTTATACTTTTTTGTAATAAACAACATAAATGAAAAGGCTTTTATAAAACTTTTTTATATTCACAAATTGCACTTTTTGATTTTCAGCAAACTATCACCGTCAAATACAAATGTAAATCATAGTAACTTCTAGCTTTGTTTTGAACTTCTACTGTAAAAACATCATGCCTTATGTGTTTCCAAATATAGCAGTAGATGAAGACTTTATTGTCTTACTGATTTTGCGCATAGCTTTTGACATACTGAGAACAATTTTGAAAAAAAAAATGTCATAAAGTTTTTGCATAGTAAAATACCTAATGAACTTTGATAAATGTATGTTTATTTACTTTTTGTGTTTGTGATTAATATCTGATATACAGATTTTCTGATACTGTTCAAGAAACAACAGAAATACTAGTGAATATCTGGAGTAAGTATTATAGATGTTAATAAATGAAAAGTTTGTCCTGAATATTGTATTATACAGCTCAAGTTTGTATTAATGTTTACATATTGTGAAGTATAAGCACAGTATATTTAAAATACCTATAAATCTTTTATTTTTATTTTACACAACTTCATTTTGTATATTTATATAGAAACAAAGAACAGATGTGATTTTTATGTGTTGGTTTATGTCTTAATAGTATGGTTTATCGATACAGTGAGTATTGATTAAAGCTCAACAGTTATATTGACTCTAATAAATCATTAAAAAAATTGTACCAAATGAATACTTTTAGTCTGAGATATCTCAAGATATTTTTGTTTACTCTGATTGAACAATGGATTCTCTTGTTTAGGTATTTCAAAGTAAATGATATACATTAGGCTAAAACTTAAATTGTTCAAAACCAAACCTGACAAAATGGAAAGCTTTTAATTCAAAGGAGATTCTGAATTTTATATGAAACATTTACATTATGTCAGTAATCTAGGATAACACTGCAGGTTGAGTTAATTGCACTAAAATAATAATATAAATAAGCAAAACAAACATACATATATGATAAGAAAGACAAATGTTTGAAAGTAAAAGATAAATAATCTTTTTCCATTTCCTTGTTTCCAGGAAGTTCTGGTTTGGCTCAAAAAGCTACAGAAAGACTTGAGTCCCAATGCAAGTGATGAAGAAGTGAAAGAGTTTGTTTGGAAAACTTTAAAGACAGGACAGGTAGCATAAGTAATTTTGTAGAAAAATCCTATGATTAAGTTGGAATGTTTTAAATCTATAGGATTAGTTTTTATATGCCTAAACAAGTATAAGAAGGTATTGTTAAGATGTGATAAACTTAAAGATAAAATACTGTTTAAGTGAATTTAACAAAAAATGAACCTTGTAAAATTAGTGATCACACATTTTTGTAAAATATAAGTTTTAAAACTTAAAATATCTTTTAATATGTTGCTATTTTATTTTGAAATTACTTTTTTTTTTACAAAGTATAATAATTTCAGTTAATTTTCTTTACCTAGAATTGGATAACACATTCATTTCATAATTATAAAACCTTTATTGCACCTTCTATCGATTGTATTGTATTACTCAAATCAGTTAAACATGCCTTTGGAGTACTGTAAGCCTTTCCTCATTCGTTTTGTACCTTTTTAAAGGACATTATGATTCTCAAAATTTGAAAGTAGTCAATAAACACTTAGTTTCAGCTGTTACATTAGAAACCTACATTAAATATCTAAAACTCAGCTTCACAATACATCATTGAAACTGGCTTTAAATTAAGTTGCTGGTTGTCATAAAACTTTGCATGCAGTTTATGTCCATTTGTGTGGATTACTGTAAAGAAAAAAAAATATTGGTTTTTCTTAAAACACTTGAGCATCTAAACGTTTTTTATATATCACATACCTAAACCTTCTGAAGGTGTAAAAAACAACTTATGATAACATCGCTAGTAGTTAACAGCAGACTTTTATTGTGTCTAGAGGAAAACCACTAATATTAAAGATAATTAAAACTGTTTACTTTTAATATGCGCAAGTTTTATTCTATGCAGCTTCTTTGGGTTAATTTACATGTACAAATACCTTCTTTATATAGTTCATTTTGGCAATAAGCATGGTCACATTGCCAAAAAATCCCAGTTGTTGTATGTAATCAAGAGGTGCATTCTTTGTGAAAATAAAGTTGAACTACTTACAATGTAATTACTTTCAAAAACTTTAGTTTTGTATCTATACAGTAATAGCCATTCCCAAAAACCATTAAATGAAATCCAGAAAATGTTCTTTAAATATAATATGAAGAGATTGGAATTTAAACAATGCCATATTAGATCATTATAATGTTGTGATTTGTTTAGTTACATTTTTGTCTTTTTTTCTTAAATTTCTTAATATAAAAGTAATCATATTTTACTTTTGATGTTCTTTGGTTTAAGAGTTTTGGGTATAGTATAATGACTAATGTGCTCAAATTGTAAACCTGAGAGTGCATGATATGTGGCTCATCCATGTAAAATTGTACTTTTTTGGGCCACCAGTTTGCTACAAAAGTAAACGTTTGAGGCAAACAAGAATTGGCAGTGGACTTAGCCGCCTTCCGTCTAGTCTATCAGTTAAATATTAGGAAAACTATACACAGAGCCGTTTGTGTAGCTTTACAAGAAAATTGTGAAACAACAAACTAGTTTGTTTAAAAAAAAGATATACAAATTTCAAATAAGCATTACAGTGAGGGACAAGGTTGTTGAAATGTCTTTTTTTTTTCTTCTGATTTTTAAAAACATTTTTGGTTATTAATTTTCATTGTCATATGAACTGTATCTGGGTGCCATATTGATGTTATCATGTATTAATTACATATATGTATGTATATACGTTTTAATTCATGTATTATTTGACTTTACATAAATTTATCTACAATGGATATTAAACCTGCAAAATTACATTCTTTACTATATATACTCTACATTTTATATATTATGAATCTTTTTTACAAGTAGATCTGCCCGATGTACAACATTTAAATTAGGAATATAAGTTTTTCCAAGATTAGCTATTTTTTATGGCTTTTATAGTTTACTTGCCTTAATTCTAGGATTAGCATTTGATATGGGAAACATTACTCATTAATTTCACTGGGTTTTACCTACTGCAGTTTAAATTCATTCAAGGTGTCATATTTTATTCATGATAATTATTACAATTTGCTGGGAACTATGAGAGGCATTTGTGAACACCAAGGTTAAAAATGTAATATGCTATAAATGGGAGCATGGGTCATCCCTTTCCAATATTTTAAGTCAAAGCATACACTTCATCCAATATACAGTAACCCATTGCTGTTTTCTTCATATATTTTGCTACGTTCACTACTAAGTTGAGTGTTCATTAAAAACGTTAAGGTAATTAAATTGAAACTGATTAACTGCTTGTCCATTTAACCTTTTATTTTTGGAAAATTCAATGAGCTTTTTTGTCAGATTTCATCAACATTGTTTCAGCTAGTTTCTGACAACTTTTGAGGCTAGACAGTTAGACAGCTATACTTTATATACAAGTTATTTGTAACAAGTACACTTTCAATCAATATATTAAAAGTTTTATTACATATATTAACATTGCTTTTAGAAACTGCTCATACTATGTTGAAAACCCATTTTTTTAATCCTATAGTTTTTGGGGTTTTTTTTGTGATGCTTTTTCATGTTAAGGTTGTACCAGGTTATGGTCATGCTGTTCTACGAAGAACTGACCCTCGTTACATTGTCCAGTGAGACTTTGCACTGAAACATCTTCCAGACGACCCAATGTTCAAGCTAGTCTCTCAACTCTACAAAATTGTTCCACAAATACTGCTTGAGCTGGGAAAAGTGAAGAACCCATGGCCTAATGTGGATGCACATAGTGGAGTTTTGTTACAAGTAAGTTGTTTTTGTGGAGTTTTGTTACAAGCAATTGCTTATTATATCAAAGTTAATTTTTAAAATATGAATATAAAATCATTTTAAATTTAAAGAATGGAGACAAAAGATTTGTGGCATTGTAAATATAATCTTAACGTTAATATAGTATAAATATTCTAAATGTCAATTTTCAAGTTTCAGAAACAAGAAATAATGGCTGCATTTTTTGTGGTTCTCACATTTTTTCGTAAGCTACTTTGCAGTATTTACATAATTATATAGCATGAACAACTGTTTCTGTTAAATTGGGTCAATATTTTTTTTTAAACAAATGATTTAGTATAAATTATGCAAGCTTAACTTTTCTGGCATTTAAAATATCCTTACTTACTTTATTATCATATACTTCTATTCACTGATGAATCTATTTTCTTTTTAGTATTATGGTATGACAGAAATGCAGTTCTACACTGTTCTATTTGGTGTTTCTCGAGCTCTGGGAACTGCTTCATCGTTAGTGTGGGACCGTGCGCTTGGCTTACCTATTGAGCGACCTAAGTCTATGACAACAGAAGGATTAATGAAGCTTGTTGGTGCTCTGTAAAGAACGTAGAAATCTAGTTTTGAAGAACTTTAATACTGAGATGATTGTTTTTTTATACCTGGTAGACATCTTATTTTGTGAGAAAAATAATACATTTACTTCAGTGAAAATTTTTTTGTCATTGTTAAACAGTTGTTTATGAAAAAGATAAAAGATGTTTCAAATATTTCTACAGGGTTTTTGATATGATGAGTCTTGCAAAGTTGGTATTGTTTTTATATTACTCTTGTTTTATCTGTTTTGTTGTTACTTTTTGAAAACAGTTCAAACTTCTAGAACCATATTACTGTGCCAGTGGTTTATAGTTTGCATGCTAATATTATCTACAGTTTTTAACTAGAATGATGGGATATTTTACACTTTAAGAATATATGGTGATAACTTTTTCAAAAATATTTTTTTCTGTGATGAATGACTTAAAACAGGAGCTGTATACATGTTGCAGGACATTAATTGAAGTTCAATTGCAGAGAAAACCTAAGCTTATCTGCTTTGGTGTATATTTTATCAGAATGTTTGTAGTTAGTGATTTCATAGTTTCTTCATGTTTTAAAGATTTGTATTTGGCTTAAACTTGATCCTTTCTGATTCTTCATCATCAGGGTAAAATAAGGAATGTCAAGTTTTCAAAGTACAAATGTTTAGTCAAATTTGAGAGCACAAGTATAAAATCTAGTATATATAACAAAGCAGACCCCATCATAAACAGTCACTTAAATTCTACCTCCCTTTCTTCTATAGTTACTGTTAACTTATAATTAAAGAAAAGTAAAAAAACATTTTGAATTTCGGTTTGCTAGGAGGGTCAGGTGAACTGATTATATTTCTATAGCATGAACATTTGTAATAAAAAATTATTGGTTTAATTCTAATCTTATTTTCACCATATTTTTTTTTAAATTCCAGTTAAGCGTTTGTATCAAAATAAAGCTTATTTTTTATATGTTAAACAATTTTTGACGTAACTGTCACGGATATTTTTATGTTATGTCAGACAAGTAAATTATTAAAACTGGTCCTCATAGCTTTCTGCTCAATTACAGTGAACGATGTCTGGAGACAGTTTCTCACTATTCCTACAAAATAAAAGGATTTATTCCCTAATTGATTACGTGTTTGTAAACATTTTAATGTTTATATATGGACTCTTGCTAGTAAACTTTAAATCCAAAATGTTATTTTATAGAAACAATTTGTGATATTGTCAAATGAATATTTCTAGTTGGTAGTTTTTTTATTAGTTATGTAACATTTTTACCACTTTGTCTTGCTCTGTATTATTTTCTTTTTTTTTTATATTTATCATATTTCAGTCTTCATTTTATGTTAATTAAATCTAAGATTAATGGCATGGAAGTGCTGTTACAACAGATTTTTTTAAAAGGAAATATTAGATTATATCATAATACATGCACTTAATTTTGAATATTAATTGACTTGTATTAATAGGTAGAATTATTGTCCAACATTTCTATTTGTACATTTTTTTAAGGAAATAGTTTTATTGTAACTAACAACCTAAACCAGTGGTTAAAATGTGAAAAGCTTGATAATGTTGTTTTTTTTATTAAATTCCCTTCCATAAACACTTGGATATAAATAATATCTGTAAGTCAGCCCAGTCACTGTATATAAAAATGCAATTTTCAGTATTCTAGAAAAATTATTTGGGTGGAATAAAATTATTTTTCAGTTATACAGTTGTAAGAATATCAAAGTTACAAAAAGTGCCAAGAATACATAAGTAACCTTTCTTAATGAAAATTTATCACATCAATGCACAATGACTAGCTCGGATCCTAAAATACCACACACAAAGATAAAACCATTGTGTGGCTACAACTTTTAAAAAGGAAACCCTAACAGCAGTAGATATAAAGAGTCAATGAACACTTAAATACTTGTGGAAAAAGCTACTGAAATAGCATTAAACAAAGATATAAGTTTATAAGATATGAATCAAGAATTAACCATTTTATCTTTGAAAGACCTATATACAAAGAGAAGGTCTAGAATATTATAATCTTATTACTCATCAGCACTGCAATAGTTAATCCAACTATATTTCTGTCACTTTCCTGGTGCAAATGTTTGATATACTATATGGCTTTAAAGGAAAAGAAGAAATAATGTTATTAAAACATTTTAACAAACTATATAAAAACAATTCACAACATAAAAAGAATAAAATGATTGTATAAACTCCCTAAACATGATCATGAATTTAAAAAAAAAAAGAAACTTCATCTCAAGATTCATTAAAAGAAGGCTCATGAATAAATTTGTGTAAATTAGTTGTGTACAAATAATAGTGAAAATCAGTCTGCTGGTGTAATAGTAGCAAGTATTTGGATTTGCAATGTTATAATTAGGAGTTTGACAGCCTGATGTGGCTTTGCTATAACAAAACAGTAGAAATAAGAACCTAAAGAGGATGTAAAATAACAGCACCAATAAAAACGTGAGAATATTTTAAAATAAAAAAATTAGTACCCTCTAAGCATAATTGATGACACTGTATAGTAAGCAACAAAGAAAAAACACAAGAACAAAAGAATTGACCAAACTACACAAGAAGAGAAATGTATTGCAAGGTGTTATTAGTGAAATATTAATTAGATTATGGTACAGATGAAGTAAAAATGCAAACTTAAAAACTAAAAAAAAAAAGTGATATCAGTATCATGAATCTATACACGGATTTTTATCCGAAAAAAACAATCTTCATAAAAGAGACCAAGATTAAACTGTTGAAAAATCCAATAACTTAAGATACTTAGCTAGAAAACTGTTATGGATGCTTTAAGCTGAAGGATACTTCTAAGGTTTAAATTAAAAGCTAGTTATATAGCACATTTTTAACTTTCTGTAACAAAATTACTAGAAAACTAAAATTATCTTGTGAATGGAAAAGCTAAGCTCACCAAAGACTAATTTTATTGCAACTTAACTGGACAACACTTTTCAATTTAAATTTTTGATCACAAATACAGAGAAAACCTTGTTAAACTGTACCTCATTTCAAGTATTAAACCTGAGTAATTGTACAGAGCTGGAGAGGTATAATGTTATATCCATTATTGTAAAATTAATTTCTTGTTTTGTGTTTCTAGTATTATTTATTGTCTAAACAATGGACAAAATCAATAAAAGTCAGCATAAGAAATGTGTGTGTTTGAAAACCCACTACTAGTTCTTATTTCTCCAATTTTAAGTAAGATCTTAAATTTAGTTTTATTTTCTTACATATGCTATTTCATAAGTGAATGAAGCACTATTTACTTTTATATATTCTGTAAATGTTTGAATATTTTTTACTCTTTTCACCTAAAAAATTTTGGTTTGTTAAGACATCTGTGCTTTGTTTTTTCTTCCTCATCAAATATAGAAAACTCCCCTCAATTGTTTCTATTATACAATTAATCAATTCACATTTTAATATAAATGGGTATTTTTAATCAAAATGGCCCCTCGTATAACATGAGCTGGAGAGTCACATTAAAAACCTTTAAGTTTGGCATAGCCATCTCTGATTTGAAACTGTTGATCAGAGATAACAATTAGCAAACACTATCTGATGATTATATAGCTACATATAACTAATCAATGGAACTGACTGCCATAGTTACACTTCTCCCACAGCTGAAAGTGTGAAGCCTGTTTAGTGCACATCCAGGTTCAAGTATCAGTTCCTTTCTGATCTGCAGCAATTATAGTAACTATGCCGTGCCCAACTACTATCTGAAATATACATTCCATAAGTTTAAAAAGGCATTTAACTTAAAGAATTTAAAAACTTGGTTATATGTTAAATCATATAATAAATTAATCATTACTTAAGAAATTAAGAGACGATTCTCACCACCTAAGATTTTCAATAAATATAAACCTTTTGTACATGTATTATCATTGTGAAATCATAGCAGTATATTCAAAACAGTGGCAACCTTTTAACTCAAACAATTACTTTAATTCAACAAAACATGCCTGTCCTTTAGTATCATCTAGTTTATCTAATAGTAGTAATTTTTGTTTTAATCATTTCAAACCATAAAGCAACTTTTCTATCTAAAACACACCTTCAATACTCTTAAATACATTCTTTAAATTTCAAACTAATGTTAAAAACCAGTGAAGATATATAAATTAAATTAAAATTTTTAGCAATCAAACTATTAAACACTTCTAAAGTAATTTTCACAAATTTGGTTTGTGATATATTTATATGATATTAGCATATCAAAGTTTATATATCTTGTGTGACTTATTCTGAAACCTGTAGCACATAAGTATGTCAAACTTCTAAAGCAAAGTATTAAACCAACCTTTCAAATCAAATTTGAGTTAAGTTAATTTGTATTTCTATACAGTTTCACAACACATATTATAAATACCAATATTAAGTTCCTTGTCAAGCTGCAGAAAAAAAATCCTGTCAGTATTTAATGTATACTATATGAATTATTTAGACCTGCAGCTCAAGGAATGAACAGACAAAATAACAATAACTTGAAGTAGAATTTTTTAAGATAAGTTTTCAAAACTAAAATACAGTTTTATAAAAGTATTACATTATTTTGATCTAAACTAACCTTCAGACAGAACTAAACAAAACTATAACAGTTTCATTCTGTAACATAGATAAGCCAAGCCTTAAATATTGACAGTTTTGTATCAATCTTCAAATTTTCTTATAATGCTCATACTTTCATGGACTTCAAAATATAAATAAATCTAAGTTTGTTTTCTTTGACGTCACACACCTAGAAAAAAAAAACTATTCTTCCATTTATACAAAATTAAAATAAACTTTTTTTCAGTGTTAATAAATGAACACACATTTTAAATTACATCTAATCTTATATACAGTTCATTTAATTAGCACTGAATGTGGCTAACTGATATCAGCTAAGAAACATAAGATATAACTTTGGCTCGTTGTTTCTGTATAGATTGTTTTCCATACAGACATTCAGCCCTTTGCAAGAATGCATTTACCATCTGACGAACCACTTCATCAAAGAAGATATGAGATAGATGAGAGTGCAGGAGGGAACGAAATTCAAATGATACCTACAAAAAAATGGAAGAAAACTTTTAAATGGTATAAATGTAAAATCAGAAACGATCCTAACAAATTCATGCATAGGATGTGAATTGGAAAGAATATTAAGTTAATTTAAAAATCATAACTTATTCATACAATTTGGCCAGTGTATGTCAAAAAACCAACAACTCACTTCATTAGCTTTGCAGAATAGTAGGTTTTCTCTGTCTAAATATATTAGTAACCAACATATCATGTTACTATGAGTAATACACATCTTACATAAATTATTTATTATTACAAAATAAAGATACTTTTCTTCAGATATAAACCACAGAAGTTCAGGTCATCTTCTTTCTGCCTGATGATGACCTAAACATGTATAATCAAATCATGTTTTTCAATAACAGATAACTGTGATTTGAAAAGTGAAGTGTATTATCTGTATATTTTGTAGCATTTAATTAGTATATGTAAACCAATTAAAATACAATGACACTTTTCAAATTAAATTGTATTTTCACAACTGTTTCTTTCCAATGTCTATTCATTAAAATCAGTTGTCTGAATTAACATATATTTCTGTTTAAAAAAAACATTGTTTGTTTGAAAATCTGATCCTAAACTCTGAAATTAATAAAACATTTGTTATATTCATACTGGAAACTGGCATTCACTACAAGAGAAAATAGGTAGTAAGTCTAAACAAGTTTAGAACTAAACCAAAATGTATTTGAAATGATACATATACACGAGGTTTTTGTTCTTACCAGAACAAGTTTGTTAATGAAAGTCATCTGTTACTATCAACTTTGAAGGTTTTATGATATATTTAGAACATACCAATTATACACGATATCTTACCAAACTTTACAACATTTAAAAGAAGACATTTATTTCTACATGATCCTTGTTGTAAACTAAGTGAATCTTTAGGTACAACTAACATTTATGGTCTACAAATAGCTCAACCTACACTGTAAAACACTAACTAGTAATTTGTATTCTCTGTTAATCAGTAAAATACTCAATAGTTATCTAAATATTACTGAATCTACAATTCAGTATACAAAACATCAAGTCAGAAGCCAAGAATTGGCAATAACCAGATGAAAAATTTCAGACTAAGGCTGATGTACGAGGGATAGCCAATGAGAAAGTGGGAAAAGTTGACCCTCCCAAAAGATTGGAAACCAAGGTTGAAACAGTTAATATGATGCCACTAAAAGAACTCGACAAGGAAAGGAAAGAATCAGTAAAAGAGCCTTGGATAACAGATGAAAAGGAGAGAACAAGTAAAGAGAAAGACTTACCCAATCCTGGTTGTGAATATCTACGCCCAAAGCCTAAGGGTGAAGGACAGGAGATGTCCAGAGATGTAAGCATATCGAATAAAAAAACTAGTGGATGAAGTGTGCATTGTATATGAATAAATCTGTTGTGACAGGATAACTGATAGACAACTGTATTCATAACACCTGGAACATGAAAATCAAGAAAAACAATTCAGTGACTGTGGAAACAAAAAGTTTGGTTTCTTATAGCAAAGCCACATTAAGCTATCTGCTGAGTCTACCAAGGAAGATTGAACCCCTGATTTGAGCATTGTAAATCCAGAGACATACCGCTGTAACAGCAGGGGGCAGGAAACAAAAAAAAAAGATTCAATGTCTGGAAACAGAGATACCTGAAATGAGCTTCCTTGCTCAGAAACATAAGAGACCACAATGACATTGTCCAAGTGAAGCATTACTATCTTCTCATGTAACAATTTACAAACTCAAGACATATTGTTGAACTGTTAGAAGCTCTAAAAAACTGATATAATGAGGAGATTCCTCTTCTGTCCAGAGGCCCTTCAATTCCATATCCCCAACTCAAGAAAAACTCATTCATAAAAAGATGCATCTCTGGACATGAGAGTAGGAGAGGAATATCTATTATTCCTGTTTAACCACCAGCCAAGATCAAGCAGACTGGGAGTCAATAAGGGCAATGGAAAATCCAGTCATCCATGCAAATGTTTCATTGGTCCTGTAATGACTGCTGAAAGAAATCCATGTAGGTTCAACCCCAAGGAATAATCGATTCCAAGGATGCCCACATCCCCCAAAAAAGATAGAATCATATATGCCAGTGAAGAAAGACATGATTATATTAGAAGACTGTCAAATCAATGACATGAAAGTACAGAGGAGAAGGCTGGACCTAACTGAAACATAATTTGAAAAATACCTCTAAATGGATGAGCTTCTGTGTGGAAGTATGAATATACTTCTCCATTTTGATGAGAATATCAACTCTTCCAGTTTGGATAAAAAAGCTGAATTACGATGTTCTACCAAGTGGAAAGAAGAAACAAGAAGAAGCCAGTCATTCACATAATGGTGAGTGTGAATGCCCAATGAATGAAGATGACTTGAAAAGGGTACGACTATCCAACTAAACATGTGCGATGCAGAAGCAAGGCCAAAAGGTAGAGCATGAAACTAAAAACCTATCTCTTGTGCACAAAACAGAGATAATGACATGAAGACCCTGTAATCGAACTATCCAGAGACCAGGTGCAAAGTGTCACTCGAGAGAGAGAAATCATTTAATGGTAAACATGAGAGGCTGGATGAAACAATTAAGACAAGAAAAGTCAAAGACAGGTAATCAACCACCTACCTTTTTTGATACTATGAACAAACAGGAATAAAAAAAAATTGTCTATGCACTCATTATACAAACTCTTTGTGCAGAAATTCCTGAATGGCTTGTGCTTGACAATTGGATATAAGATTATCCTTGTGAAGGGGAAAGACAAATGGTATGATAGATAGTAGATAAAAACATATGAAATAAAGGACCAGTCCACTTGTAAAAACCTGAACAACCCACTCACTGATTGGTGGTGAAGAAAGGTCTTTTACATAGACATAAGTTATCTAACTTAAGTACTCATAGGAATGGACCTTACAGGACAGTCACTGATGCCACTGTTAGTATTCCACATGAGCATAGGATGCTCAATGATGAGGGCAGAATCTCCTTTAGTGTTCTTACAGAAAGTGAAGCCAATATTTGCAGTATGGAAACTTAAGCAAGAGATGCAGGAAACCATCCAGTTAAAGACCAGGAAAGATGAGAGACCAGTAACTGAAGAAAAAGTAGAGATGGGCCACATCCACTGGAGATCTTTCAGGGCCAAAGAAAAAAAATCAAATGCCCTCAAGTAGAGCAAAAGATACTAGTAACAAATCAACTCATATACCAAGAAAACAGATGCTGGTATCTGTACCAAAAGTACAATAAATAATATCTTCTGAAACTTGAGAGTGAGACCTGAGATAGTTCTCAGACAAAACTTCCAAAGAAGATTAAAAATGCAGAACTGTTGTAAGGGTCTAATGAATCCAGAAAATCTGGGTAAAGTTAAGACAAACAGTGGCAACACACCTAAAACTCAAAATAGGGAGAATATAAATATAAAAAACTGATAAAAACAGTGTTTAAAACTATATATTTTGTTGTCATGCCACAGTTAAAAAAGTATAGAGCACTGTTAAGAGAATATAGTTCACATAAAAGTATTACATGATGCTGGTTTGGCTCTCTGACGAATTGCTGCATTCTTGAAATGCTTCTCAAATATTGTCAAGTACATCTTAGATTGTGAGACTGAGACACATAAACTTTAAAATATAAAACGAGAAAGCAGAACATCTAAACTCAATGATACCAATGTTAAGCATTTTAATATATGTAGCCTTTGGGACATAAGACTGCCACTGATATCAGGCATGAGATAAACAACCATGTTTCAAATGAGAAAAAAGTGTCCAGATCTACAGTATCCTGAAAACTCAATGAGAATGGAATATTTGGTACTGTTAAAAAACCTTTACTTTAATCTGCAAATATTGTCAAGAGACTGAAATTTGGTAAAAAGTACAAAACTGGACTGTTGATTATTGGTGAAAGGTGTTATGGACAGATGAGTCTAGGTTTAAAATATTTTATTCAAAACATATATTTTACATCCTATGGAAGAAAGATACTTCAGTGCATAGCATCTACCATAAAGCATGGGGGGAGGCAATGTTATGGTTTAGGTGTAATGGACCAGTGCAAGTACCATCAGATATTGATCTGGTTTGCATATTATTGGTAAAGAATTCTTCTACCAAGAAGATAATGACATCAAACACTTATCCAATCTATAAAGAAATTACTTAGTAAAGAAAGAAGCTCCTGAAGTCATTCAAATGATGTAATGGTCCACAGAGCCCTGATCTCACCACCAATTAAGTAGATCTGGAATTTTATAGATCAAAAACTTGACAAATCAAAAGTTACGTCAAGAGAAAATTTATAGAAGTAAATTAGAGACATATGGAGTAAACTCCAAAAGGGCACTTTGATTAAATAAGTTGCAACAGTATCTGAAAGACAACCTGTAGTTATCAAAGCAAAATGAACACACACAAAATATTAACTGTTTGCTGAACTCAAGCACTTCTACTGAGTTTCTGTTTTACTATGTATGAAACTTAATAAATTTTTGATGTTTCACCTGGGATTTATCTTCCACTGTTCCTTAAAAGTAGCCTGAAATCTAATTGTTGATTTTGTCCTAATGCTTTTGCACAATACTGTATGTTTTTTATTAAAACAATATATTTACATCCTGCATATTAAATGTGTTGTTCTATATCTCTTGAACAATATGGGTATCTCATTTGTGATGACAGGATGCCCCTAAAAAAACTATCATTTTTAAGACCCCTGCCCCATATAATGAATATAATGTATGATCCTCAGTACTCCTGTGTAACCCCTATCAAAAGGACAATAAGATTAGGAAAAGCACAACATTAACTCTCAGGACCCACTGTACAAAGTCTGAGTGATTGTATCGCTAAGCAGGAAATAATATACCCTAGTTTGTTTTATATTTAGCTGTACAATGTAGAATGTGGTTAGATATACAACACCCCTGAACAGGCAATGCTCACCATTGAGTGAGTATGTAGTCCTAAAAAGGATATTCCCCACCCTCCTAAAAGGGAAATAATAAATATAAAAAAAAATAAGTCCCAGGCAGATCAATAAAATAAACATAAATGGGAAAAAAACTGATCCATAAAGCATTAGTAATAGCATGTATAAATTGTGACACAAATTTCAGGAATATGAAATTAAATTCAAAAGACTTGGTAAGAACTACAATGGACAAGCTGCAGAAATTGAACAACAAATGTTAAAGTACTACTTTGCATAGTTAAAGAAAGTTCATATGAAGAACAACACAATGTTATCACATCTACACTTGATAACTGCCTACAAGAAGTGAGTTAGGTAGAATCAAACAGTAGTCAAGAGGTTGTCACACTTGTATTAGTGGAAAATCATCTTGAGTTTATACATGGATCACAGTGTGGATGGGTGTTTTAAAGCTTGTGGCATGCAAAAAAATTTTGCATATAGAGGTCAACACTAAACAAGTGATATATGGGTGTGAAGAGATATAACACTACATCCAAACGTATCATAATTGCAATAGAAATAATTAAGTAGCCAATTTATTTATGTATGGCGTTTGAATAGAATAAACATAAAAATAATATTCAATAAAGATTTATCATCATGAGATTTAGTAATCTCATCTTATACTCACCAAACAGTAAACTTATCTTAATAAAATCATAGTATATCTATTAATAGTAAAAACACTGACACTGCAATTTTAAACAATGAGCCAACATCAACAAGATACCTTTATTAAGCCTTAAGGAATCCTAACCAAGTAACTTTGTTTCATACAGTATATACATTCCTGTGTTTATGTAAACTACTTGCACACGATAATGAAAAAATCTCACAACATTGTATATTTATTACTCTGTTAAGCTTGTAATAGTTTCCCTTGTTACCCAATCACCTTCTTTCTAAACTTTACAAGTTATCTGTTTTTTCTCATTGAAGAAAATTTCTATAACTTTCAAGCAGATATAATTTAACAAAGAAATACTTTCACAATTCACAATTGAATGAAACAGACAAAATAGAATACTTCCAGAAACATCAACAACAACAAAAACAACCTCTTAAACCTGTAAATATATTCCACAATAATACGATAGCCTAGTTTTTGTTCTATCCAATCATATTTAAAACTTTCCTTAAAGGCGCTTTTAAAAGTTATATTTAATTAGTCAATGTCCAAATTACCTGATGTGGTTCCATAACAAGGTGTCAATCAAAAACTTGGGGAAATATTTGAAAATAATAAATACATAAAAGATTATAGTTACATAATTAAAATTTACCCTTCATATATAACCAAGTTTTAAAAATGAAAAAGAAATAAATGCCATTTTTATTATTTCATCTTAATTTCTTTTCATTATGACAATAAATTTTTTAAAAAGCAAATCTTGCCCTTAAACAAAATTATGATAATTTAATAATAATGATCTAAAGAATATCAATATACATTTTCGGAAAAATAAAGATAAGTGGAACTATACTACTAGTATTAACCACACACTTGTGCAAATTAATTGAAACAAATAGTTATTTTACAATATTTTCAGCATGGCAGCTGGTGTAGGCTCACTGGCCTCACCAATTTCCTTTAATAATCATTTTTTCAAACAGACAGCATCATTAGCTGTGTTTTGCAGCATGGTCAATCTATTTTTGGGATATATGACAAAATTTTGAGGAATATTACATCATTCGAAATTGCATTAGACTTTTCTCAAAAATGAGGCTATTCATTTTACAGCTAATCAGTCATCTTTCAGCCATCATACATAATGGATGTATCCGAATCATAAAATGATTAGTTCTGAATAATAATAATTTGGACATAAAGTACAATTTCATCAGGATAAAAAATACAAAGCCAATTTTCACAAAATAATAAGTAACAAATGATATTTCACTGGTTTACCCTATGCATATAGGCTCTCAGTTTTACTAATCTTACAATGCATATTTCACAGCCTCTTTGCAGTTGCATTCAATTTTTAAAAAAACTGTTATTAATGTATGACAATAAACTTGACATCAAAGTGTACTTCATAATTCAACTTTTAACATTACCTGAGTTTTAGTTTTAAATTTTTAAGGGAAATGTTTAACAATTCTCAATTTACACTCTTTTGTCACATGATACATCTGTCCTCTAACCTCTTCAAATTAGGCTTCACAACTAAACCTAACCAATTAGCAACACAGCTTCCAGGTATAATTGGTTTCAATGTATAGATTAAGGACTGAGTTCCTTGTTTATGTATTTTTTATTTATACATTTTTAACAGAATTAACAAAAATATGAAAATTTAGAAATCTGTAAGTTAAAATATAAGACAAAAAAAGAGAAAAACAGCATGCAGCACTCAAGCTGCATCCTTAATTTGATTGTTTGTTTACCCTGAGCTCTCTTTTTTGACTTATTGCTTTTAATGTGAGAAAGGGTCCAAAATAGGTTAATAAAACTATACAATTAAAAGAAAGTGAATGTAAAAATGTTAGAAGTTGAGACTGAGGATAAATAATTTTAATTATCTGTTGCAACCTGCAGTGATTCTATTAAGAAAAAGAGATATTACTGATTTTATTTCAAATTTTCATTTCATTGTACATTTATTATTTCATTGCAATTACTGTGAAGGTAGAGAAAAATAACTTATGTTGTAGCAAAAAACTTTTGACATTCATTTAAGATATTTTATAAGTTAAACACAAGAAGAACAGTCAACTATTTAGAAGCAATCATGTTTGGGTGTTGTTTTTTTTCTGAAATGCACTTTCTGTGATTCTGTGTGCTCTCTTATTAGCACTTGTTGATTGGATACTTATTGCGCAATTGCTTATGAGTACAACAGCAGGTCTGAATAACTACTGAGGAAAAATACTGTTTAATAAATTTGAAAATACATTTCCTAATAATATTAAAGGTATTCAAAATTCTTGTTTTAATTTTTCACTCAGGAAATATTAGTGAGTGTCATTTCCATGTCTACTCCTTTCAGTTTATTAATAATACAACAGCTTAAACTTTTTTACCTTAAATTAAGCAACATCTAAAACTGAAATATGTAATATTATTTAATACTGTAATAAGACAAATAAATACAGATAATAAAATTTTCTTTTTTTCGATTGGTTTAAATAATTGCTCAATATTAATTATAAAAATTTGTATTCACCAAAAAAAGGGT
The DNA here is from genome assembly GCA_011833715.1 of Carcinoscorpius rotundicauda. Taxonomy (NCBI): domain Eukaryota; kingdom Metazoa; phylum Arthropoda; class Merostomata; order Xiphosura; family Limulidae; genus Carcinoscorpius; species Carcinoscorpius rotundicauda. The sequence goes on along the minus strand of CM022395.1, from coordinate 36,020,141 downwards.
AAGCACTTCACATCAAAAAAGAAATATTGAAGAGTCACACTAAAGATAAAAACTGACAGTATCAAAAAAAGAAAATGAATCAATAGAGCCAAAACTGACAGATACACTTAGAAGACATTTACAACTCCACATATTTTTTCAAATGCATTTAACCACATGTTCTTACTGAAAGTAATGAATCATAAAAATAAATACTTACATTAAAGTGTAATGTACAAGTCTTTGGGTTTTCTGGAAGGCCAGGACTAAATCTCCAGACAGTTTCCAAATGGTTAAATAGTTTTCCTTCTGTACAGCAAGCCTAAAGATAGAGAAGTAAAGGAGCGAGTGCACAAAAATTTATTGTGTCCCCATTAAACAAAAACTGTCGTTGTTGCAATGAAAGGGCTATCAAACCCAAAGTGAATATCAAAAATAATAAAATAATTTAAAATCAAAACAGTAGATATGTTTAACTTATATTTATCAGGAATAATACATAAAACCTCGTTTTCTCACAAAAAATGCAAAAGAATAATCAAGAAACATCTGCAATAAGAAAAACATTACAAAGCTAATTTATCACTTATTGGTGAATTAATAATTCATGAATTCAAAAAAATACTGACACTATTCAACAAACTACTTATTCTGCAAAAAATTACTCTTTTATTACATACACTAATACATAATTGTAAGTGCAGACAAAAAAATTATCAAAAATGTGTTAATTATTAGCAATCTGTTTAAATATAACCAATACTGTAAATGATCTCAATTATGTGTGAAAGATTATCTAACAATAAATACTGTGAAGAAAGAACAAAATAAAATATGAAGTGGAGCACCAACCATCTTCACACATCATAGAAATAGTGAACTTTGGAAGAAGTTAGACAATAAGTTCACTGACATAAACTGCATTTTAGGCATAAGTAGGTAAGATGAAATTGATTGATTATCAAGTCTAGTAGTTCAGTGCTATAATTCTGAAACTTAGTTTCAATGAAACAATAAGGGTAATAAACAGTAAATGGAATTTCTATTGATATGTTAATCATCTGTAAAATAGGCCTTTCATCAACAATATAAAAGAACAAACTTTTTGAAGTAGAAGTTCAAGAAATAAAACACTTGTTTTAAAATGGTGGACCATGCATTATTTTTACCAAACAATAGAACTAAAACCTTGACAACGACTGTGCCCTGAAAGGGGTTACTCCAATAAAAATATAAAAAAATCCATATTGATCTTCAGAATACACATGGTCAAAGTGAGATCAACATTCTGCTGGAAGTGATGTAACAAGGAAAGAAAACCAAGTAGAAACAGACAAAACATTTGTTTAAAATTTGTTAAATAACTTTGCAAAGTACTTCTGTCACACTTATAAACTTTCTCCACCAGTGATGTAAAACTAATAGGCCTATAACAATTTTTATCATCTATCATGAAAAGAGAAGTAACATTTGCCAACTTCAATTCTTTGTGCCTGTTTGTTACTCAAGAACTATAAAAACTTTAGCAGCAAGTAGCTCATATATCCAATCTTTAACTTTTTTTCAAAACATCTGAAGAAATATTATCTGGCCCAGAAGCCTTATCAAGCTTTAATCTTCCTAGCTATTCTCTTAAAAAGCTCATTACTTGTGTGATCATATTTTACACAACCTTTTTTCCATCTAGAAATTTTTGGGGACAGTGAATACTGTTTAAACATTCACTATAAAAATTGAAAAAAATATTAGAATTCAATAACCCAGTCATCCATATAATCACAAATAAGCCTTTTTTTTATCATTCCTTAAAGGCCAAATTCTAATCCTTATACTTTGTTTACCTTTAATGTATTTAAAGAAATCCTTCCCATTAAATTTTACATCTTTGGCCAACCTTTTTCAATATACACCCTTTTCAATTTCATAAGTTGAAAAGGAAGTTCTTAATGCAAATTTTAGTGGAAGAATAAGGATGAAGGATAACATGATAGATAAGCTTGCTAAAGACATGTAAATGTGTGGTCAATTATCCTACCCAAATGTTTGACACGAAATATAAATCTTTAAAGGAAGCAGTCCAGTCAGCAATGAGACTTGAAATAATATAAGTTAAAAACAACTAAAAGCACCATCTTGTAATTATTTGGCCATAAGATCAAATATAGTGAAAATATTGACTTCTGTGATGGTATCAAGCAGAAATCAGTTGATTAATTAGACAACTGTTCACTCAGAATTAAGGAAGTATACAAAAGACAATAGGTGTTTTAACTGTAACTTAAATGGTCATATTGTCCACAACATTAGATAAAAGCCTGTAGAAAAATTAAAACTGCTTGAAAAGAATGTTAGAAAAATAAAACTACTATAAGTGTGCAAAACATGAACATTATAACTAACTGTGTTAAATCAAGAAATGTAAATAAACCAAAGAGAGGAATTCTAAAGTTGGGTATACTCCATCTGCTCTAATTGAAATAAGAAATGTAGTATTTAGAGAAATCAATCCAAGAATCAATCGATTCATTAATGAGAAGTCTTGTAACATAATTCAACCTGATCTGCTAATAGCAGGTGGGAAATTGCCCCCAGAGATGAAGCACAAAGACGGATTGATACAAACAACAAGAGGGCATAAAGCTTCAGAAAGAGGAAAGATGGACAACATTCTCACTGTAAGAACTTTCTCTACATAACATAATGTGTGAATAATTAAACACTGAGGAAGAGTACATATTGGAAACACAGGTGTGATATCAGACTAGTTTTGAACAGTTTCATAGTCTGTAACCATGGCATTCCTTTACACTAAATTACAATCACATCACTTGGGGTTGTACTTCTATTTACAAAAATGGAAGCATGAGATAATAAAGACAATCAACTTTCAATGCAACAAATCAGAATTCAGGAAATAAGATGGTTTATGTCAAATGTTACCCATCACGGTCATCTTTAGAAACACCTTAGCAGGAAAGAGGACAAGTAGGCACCTGCAGAGAAGACTTCACAAGAAGTCATCAATTAAAGAAAGAGCCTGGGGTTCCTGTTGAGATTATTTCCAGAGAATCATCAGAAATGAAGCCACCAGTGGATATTCTCTACCATCTATCTGAATAAAACTTCCCATGTGACAAAGTGCTTTTCAATCTTTTATACATAAGCTGTGTGAAAGAAAACCACCAAAAATTGTTGATTTAACAGTTTAAGGACATTATACAAGTAAGTTTAGACAAACAAAACTTTTTATTGTCATTTCTTTTATACATTTGATAAACTGTTATTTAAATACCATAATACCAATAATACCATTTTTATCTTCATTTTGCATCACATAAGCAAATAAAGCTTGCAAGTCACATTTCAATTTTTGAGCTGAAAATTATTTTGATACTGTCTTTAAACCTTTATAACAGTAACTTTACTGACATCCTGCTTGATAAATCTCTGCAACTACTATTTTACTATTACTTAAAACCAATATTCATGAGCACTTTGCTATTTCTCCCTTTATGTATACACTTTTGGTTTGTGTGCAAGATATTTAGGGGAAATACAATCCTATCTTCTCTGCTAGTTTAATTTATTAAAAATTCCCAATATTTCAATTACATTTTTCTACATTAGATTCTTCATATAATCTTTCTTGCAGTTTCTCAAGATAAAACTTTTTTCTAAAATCTGAGGTACAAACTTTACACTAAACTTTTTCGATATATATATATATATATAATGCCATCACATTAATAATTAAGAGCTGTCATTCAACATTATTTCTTATCATATTCTCCCCAAGATCTAAAATATCATCCTCTTCAAAATTTTCTACAATACTGTCTCTCAACCACCAGTCTGTCTCAATCTCTATCTGTTCATGGGATTTCACAAAACACAGAAACAAACACAAAAAATAAGTAACAGAATATTCATATTTATATCATAATGGGTTTTTCATTACACCTGCATTTTAGTAATCTGCAAAAGTTTAGGAAGGCAGTATCCTGTACCTAATATTATAAAGGTTGAGAAACATTGTTCTGTAACAATAGCAAAGGTAATTTTTCTTTAAAAGGTTTTTTCAACCATTCCTCGTCGTTTAATTGATATACTTAACATTTTTATAGTGAATCCTACTCTAAAGGCTCTATTATTACTATAACAATAAATAATCAAAAATTTTGTCATTAATTATTCTATTTCTTAATTTTTATCTTTCAATTTTCCTTTATTTTGCTCAATAAAAATGCTAAATGTATCATAAACTGAGTCAATTCTTAAAATAAATAAAAAATTGTTCACACATATTTTTTGAATAAATGTACTTTTAAATTATTTTATGAATATTCGTACCTCATGTTACCACTCATATGAAACTACTCTAAAGCACAAGAATATATCAGTTACAAAATTCAAAATAAAATTATAAAATTCTAGCTGTAGTTACTAGATATGCATGTGTTTTTTAATCATTACTTGTTACATGCTATGGAAAAAAAGCAAAGTAATTACTTTAACTAAATGAGGCTTTGCTAAAGTCACTGAGGAGGTATAACGTTCTACTAATGGTGAAAATCCTATCTCCATTTGTGCCAACAAATGTCCTTGCCGCTTCTTTGTTACCGAAGATCGAGAACACCATGGAACAAACTCTTTATAACTACCCACATCTGCTACAATCTCATACATCTGATCCATGGAATATCTACAAAATTAGGAAGAAAAATACTTTAGTTTAGAAAAGTAAATTATTTTTAATTGCTACATGAATATTAAGTTTTTAATCATGCTTAAAAATAACATTTCATACAAATTTTTGGATGTCAGTCATGGAATCTTCCACCCAGTGAATGCTGGTACTGAACAAAGGACTTACTAGGCAGTGACCTGCATCAGACAAAAGATATATCTAATATTCTATTCTAACATACTTCAAATCATAAATTCCTAATGGACTAATCAAGACAAATTTGTGGGGGAAAAAAAAACTGGTTAATTTTTTATGAACAAAAAAATATTAAAACTACATGTATGTTACAAAATTATTTATAAAATTGGTATCTTACCCTAATAACCTTCGTTCTGAATACTCTTTGCATTTAGATGTTCCACCAAAAGGATTTGGTAACTGAAAAATATTTCGTTTCAGCACAGTATACTGATAAACACCATTCTTTGACAACTGATGATTTTGGTACCATCTACTGGAATAATCCAATGCCAACAGTGTACAGACTCTTGCTATGTTTCTACAAAGTATAAAATAAACCAGAATTATCTTCCTTAAAAAAAGCTATGGTTTATACAGACAAATATAGCAAATGCCATGCTTAGAACACAAATATAAGCACAATAAAATGAAGACATATACTGGGCATAGCACATATAAAACTAAAACTCAGACTTACTGTACTTTTTACTACAATTAAATATTTATTGAACTAAAGGTACATAAGAGCCTATAATTTTAAGACAACTAAATTCCATAACATCCATCAATGTGTCTAGTTTCTTTAGAAAAACAAATGTAAAATTTAAAATTTTCTAATCTAAAAGTGTATTTCTAATAAGTACTTCACTCACAAGGTCAGCTGGATTTCCACATTGAAAGGGAGCAGGGACCTGTGTGAGGAATGAACCAGTGTACCCTCCAAAGTACCAAAAGGATACCTCTGTACAGAAGAGAAAGAGATCAGGTGATGAGAGGAGGGGAACAACACCACTTCTGAACCAGATATCTTTTTGCCATGAACAGCAATAAACAAAAATTGTGGAAAAGAAAGAGAGCACACCTAAGTGGGAGAGGATAAATCATGAAAGATAAATAAATAACTAAATCCCATAGATGGAAAGTGGATAAATGAGGTGTATCCCATGGTGTAGAAAATGTCTAGGGTGCAGCAGACCATATTTGGTAAGTCAACTACATCCAAAACATCCTCACAGGGTACGTAATTCCCCATGAGAATCATACTGTCTTCACCTCAAGCCCTAAAATTGTGAATGTGAAGAAGTGATTGACACCAAGGCATGACATAGGAGTAGCACTGAGCCAGAGATTCAGGAATGTGGCATCCAGTATTCAGGGAAAATCTATCACATGCAATCAACTCCCACAGCAATAAGCTTGGTTCGAAACACCAAAAGGTCAATAACATCACCATCACAAGTAAAAAATGAGGGAATGACTAGGGCAGAGATGGAAATAACCCACGTATGCCCTGTGTGACTAATGACAGAGAAGGAAGAATCGAGGAATGAAGATGGATAACTTCAAACCTGTATAAGAACTTGCATTGATTGGTTCACTCAATATCCAAAACCACCCCATGGGGCATTGACATCTGCACCAGGGTAGGATGAGATCATTCAATCAAATGGGTGAGCTGCATTGAGACTTCTCTCTCTCTCATGCATCACATTAAATCCAGATAGTATGCCTTCTACACTAGCAGAACACCACCACCATATTCCGAACTGAATGATTATAACCATCTGTGTGGTACCTATCCAGCACTTAAAGAAGGGGAGGAGGAAAGCACTGAAGAGTTTGGAGGGACTTCAACACTCAAAACAATGCAATCAGTGATGACAAAACCTTATTCTGAAAGAAGTATATAATGATCTATATTCAATCAAGGCATGGCAGGAATATGCAGCTAGCCCCTCCTATTTTAGCCACACCATCTATGGGTGGTACAGTCCAGGACAGGCATACTTACGACACAAATTGTAGTTTGGTTATTCATCTACAAACAGTCTTGTAAAGCATCTCATCTCAGAGATAAGTGTATGGAGCCCTTGATAAAGCATGCAAATCAAAAAAAGTCTTACAATACAGCTTTGTTTAAAAGAAAGAATACCTGGCACCACTTACTAGAAAGTTAGGATACAAGAGATGAAGGTCAAAGCAAAAGTACCTGCAAAGAAAGAAATCAGAAAACTGAAATATGATGGAGATACAGGGAGATGAATGTCTGAGAGGTGGTCCACATGTCCAACTGTAGAATCTCTCCAAAGGCCAACTAAACAATGAACTAATTGGTAAGGGTTAAAGGGAGAAAGGTCCCTAGATGGAAAGAGTTGCCAGGGGATAATCAGATGGTAACAGAAACTGCTGAAGAAGCTTATATTTGGGCATACAAGTCTATCCGGATCAGGAAAAAGGTAGAAATGAGAAACAAAAGGAAGGGAAATGAGTTGAACACAGTTACCCTGTGTTACCCTCTGAATATAGAAGAGCTTCTGGATTCATGTTTGACATTGAACAAACAAGCAAAAGATTTAACAGCAAAACATAAGTACAAAAATGCTTTCAAATAAAAATTGAAAATTTATTGAAAAGAAACTCAATAAATGAATTAAAACAAAGTTACACTAAGTTAAACCACTCTGCAGAAGAAGTGGAACAAAAAAAAAAAGAGGTCTGATTTCGAACACTGCCAAGAGATAAGTGATGGTTTGGCAATGATGCATAAGGGAGTCACATGCATCACATAATGGTGGTGCACTCCCATTGGTGGAGAGATGATGCATGTTGATTTGTATAAGAAATGTTGGAATCTTATTCCAACAGGAGAGTGCAAAAGCTAGTAGCATGCATTATAAAAAAAGTTTACATACACAGGAAAGCATAAAACTTCTTTCAAGGAAATTAAATAACGTAAAATCTTTCAGTGTTTAATCTTACTATGTAAGCAATAATAAACTGTTCTTAAAGTATAACTGAAAAACTTTAAATACAATTATGGTATAAATTACAGAAAATGTCAGTTTTAGAGTGACTATCGATGTTTTATATAAACACTTGAAATATACATGAATATAAATCAGGATTAGACTACTACAAAAAGAAGTGAGCAGACTGTTTATGGTTATCCAAAATCATTAATTTTTGAAATAAATAGCAGCATAGATTGAAGTAAGAAAAATGGAATGGCATTTCCTCAAAAACAGCCTTCAGTTCAATCATTTCCATCTTTGAGTCTAACATTGATATGCCATTTTGTTTCTTTATAGTAACAATCTTTTACTTCATCATAACAACTTATTTAAAAAAAAACAACTTTAAATTGCTAGATTATCTGCAGAATACACATTGGCATGATTCAACAAAATGCTGTAAGAGATTTTTTTTTAAAGGTTAAAGTTAGACTTAAATTGGTTGTCAAATATATTTATTAGAAAAAAAAAACATTTACAAGTTCTTGTTTCAGAGAAAATTAAGATGGGGCCCTGTATTTGATTAAAAAGTTCAGTAGACTGTATTTGCTTTTCAAGTTTAGGGCAGAATTTCAAAATGCTGGTGCAGAACATTACAATTATCATTTGAACTGAGAAAGATCTCTGTCAGCAGTTCAAAACATGCAAATTTCTGAGGCACCTCAACTCTAAGTTCCATTCAAAAATAGAAAATATCTTTTTATCCATTCATTTTGGGAATACATGGATGGCCTTGACAGATAGAACGAACATTTTATAATATAATCCATATAATAATGTACTAATCCGACTGAAATATTAAGTGCATAATAATTTTCTACTAGGTTATAAATCAGTAATGTGAAAACTGATTATAAAACAGAAACAAGAATAAACATATTTCATAGGTTTTAATAATTATGAAAATCAAAGACTAAAGTATATCTCTAATTTACAACTGCAAATATTTTGACCCTTTTATTTAGTCACCACTCATAAAAATAATAATCAAAATTAGCATTTTAAGTTATTCTAACTATGCCAGTCTCAGGTAAGAATGACTAATTAGTTACATTATAAATTAATGAATCTAAATCATTAGTAAATCATACTAAATGCCTAGCTCTAAAACTATCTTTATGTACACTGTGTAGAAGACTTTGAAGAGGTATCCAATTCTTATCTTCAACGAGCAACCAATAAAGTCATACACTTTATACCTGTTTGACACTTTATGCAGAGTAGCTTAAAATCACTGACAAAAATAAAATCATAGTAATCATACAGGGTGGTCGCTAGAAAAGCAGAAAATTTGAGGGTCAGATGAGATCATGAATAAAATGCGTGCTTACTCATTTCTATTTTGATTTCTTTACATCATGAATAAAATGCATGATTTTAATAATTTTGAGCATCTATGAGTGTAATATAACATATGCCTTTAAAAAAACTTTGTAAAAATAAATAGCTGTTTGACAAATTTTCCACTTTTCTAGCGACCACCCTGTAGTTCTATAATATATTCAAAATTTGTAATATCTCCAGAATCCAGGGGTTGTTAAGGGACTCAGCAGTGAGATATTACAAACCTCCCTAACAATGCATACTACTTAATGAGCTAAAACAGCTACTGCTTTTACATAGATTTATGAAGAAATATGTCACCTAAATTTCATTTATGTAAAATTAGCAAAAGCTAATGAATAGAATGAAAAGATAATCGGATTATGTTACTGACCCTGGGGTTTGGGTTGGGTCTCAACACCCCTGAACAGAGAATGGTTAATTTACAATCTTGTGTAATGAATGGTCAAAAAGAGAGAAGTACAAGTTAGTTGTTCTCTGGCTGGATAATTGTGTTTGAATATTTGTACCCAAGTCATTACTGTCCTGTCCTGGACTCCTGGTTATCACACAATTAATTCACTTTTGTGCAGAAAGTCACAATTTGCATACTGCCAAGTTAAATAATCCAACAAATACAGTTAGTCAAATAAACAGTACCAATCATTTAAGGTTTAAATGAACCACCACCACATACACATACATTTGTATTTCTTTTGATACTTAAACTAAAGGTGCACCTTTAAATAACTTATCTTCAGATCCTACAATGGCAACACGTATCATCTCCTAAACTGAAAAAAAAAAAATGGCCTTATTCTTCCCTTTTCTTTTTTTTTTATCCTTACTTCTTAGTGTCTTAGCCGTCAGCGTTCTTCTGATTATTTTGGTTATGACTTTTATACGTGCAACTTCTTAATTTAAAACACTACAGGTGTGCTTTCCTGTACCGCCCAAATCCTTAACTGCCCAGATTTGAGAAATTTATGACTAGAACTACAGTATAACTTAGCAGAAGTATAAAAATACAAGTTACGTTAATTTCATAAAGTAAAAATACCGCTACCAATGTAACTAAATTAATTATGTACTTATATAAAACCACATAGGTTAATTTACCTGCTGTTGCAACCTAAAGGTTTAGAGAGTCGGTATGTAATATTCTTATTTGTTCCTCTAAGTAGACAAATAATTTTCTTTTCCGCCATTAGGCTACCTAGCTTAACCTAATTCTAAAACACACCGCCAGAAGTCCTCTTTGTTACATTGTTGGCTTCAAATTATATTTATTTGTTTGTTTGTGTTGAATTTCGCGCAAAGCTAAACGAGGGCTATCTGCGCTAGTCGTTTCTAAACAAGCAATGTAAGACTATAAGGAAGACAGCTAGTCATCATCACCCACCGCCAACTATTGGGCTAATCTTTTACCAACGAAGAGTGGAATTCTTTGATAGATTGTTTGTTTGTTCAGGTAGAGTATTCATAATGAAACTTTGTAGAATGGACGACAAATGCCTGTTGTGGAGACACAAGTGTAGAAGACGACGTTTCAAAAGTTCTTCCGCCTTTTGTCTTCAGGTCAGTGAAGATGAAACTTAGGACTCCACAACAGGCAGTTGCTGTCCATTCTACAAAGTTTCATCATGAAGAGTGGGATTAATATTCATATTATAATGCCTTCACGGCTAAAGGTGTGTAAAGGTTTGGTGTGAAGAGGATTCGAACCCGCAGATTACGAGTCGAGCGCCCAAACCACCTGGGCATGTCGGACCAATTATGTTTGTAAAATATATATAAATTATGCAATCTAATCTAAAGCCATAGACATAAGTTACACTGAATTGGCCAGCCACTACTGTTTACCATTGACGGGCAGATTCACATGTGGCTTCCATTGTTTTGTGTTGAATTTTGAGCTCACAAACAATGAAAAATGGTTAAGAATGACAGTCGTCGGTCTTGTTCACGACTTAAAAGAACGAAGAGAACATAGTGCTATGCTATTAAATGTTGCACGTACAGAAACTAAGAGCCGAAGGCAGAGGGTGTTACATCCCACAAGTAAATAAAACTTTTTTTTCTATAATATATTATGTTATAGTGAACAACGTCGCCGTTGACATAGTGGTGACATCAAACTGGCATGGGTGTTGTTTACGCTTAGTTTCAAACGAGTCTTTTTTTTTTTTTTTTGAAGAAACTTCACCTACACAGATCGGCATGACAGCTTTTATTTTGAAATTCTGACAACACTGACATCTTAAATAAGTTGAGATAATCATCCACGACATTATAATGCCGTTTTCTGGCCAGTCCGGCCGAAGAGAGACGTCTCCGAAACGCACGCTATCCATAGATACTAGTTTTTAATACATTCACTTTTAATGGTATCACGGAGTGTCAAGGTAGGAGTTTTTTGTTTTTTTAATGTATCCCTTCGTTTAAGAGATAGTTCTAATAGTATCAGTAGACTGATTCTCAGAAATACACTTTAGATTAAATTTTTGTAGATGTCGTGTGCCCCTCTAGCCAAAATTGTTGAGATACCGATGAGATTGTGATAAATAATCAGCATGCAGTATAAGTGGCCCAAACGTTTTGGATGCTTGAACAAAATAAAAACAAAAAACACAATGTAACTATGATACACATAGAGAAAAGTACTTGTAACAGAGTAAGACTAGTTTTAATGCAATATATAAGTATGCGCTGTTTTATTTTGTTAAATTTAGTTGCAATGTATGTGTGTGAAATATCAATTAAGTGCATTAGATATATAAATGTTTCGCACAATGCCGATCAGGCGCGTGGCCAGAAATGACCATTGGAAAGGGGTTAGTTTGAGTGCTTGATGTAAGCGCCGCAGGCGCGAAGTCATTCTAGGGCAGTGGTTCCCAAACTGGGGGTAATTTAACAATTTATCGGGGGTAATGGAGGGGTGAAAAAAGTTAAAATTCTGAAAATCAAGAAAACATTGAGGTAGCTGGTATTAGGATTAATGTTAACTTAGTCTTAGTATGTAAAGCTGTAAATTAAACCTATTTTAAGTATGTAATAAAGTTAAACCAAACAACAATAAACATCAAAAACTAATGTACAGTAGTAGAAAAGAAAAAATATGTATCTAAATGTGTGGTAATCTAAAGGTATTTTGACAAGTATGCTTCAGAACACAAGTCACTCAGTAACCCTGATGACTCATCGACGTGTCCAGTACGCGTCACTCACTGCCTGAGGTAGCCTTTATTTCACAATGTCAGTTTCTATGTGAGCATTAGCTGAGGTAGACAAAACCTGATATTTATGTGTACTGCCCTGTGCAGTATAGTTAATATTTACCTACAATTACATCATTCCTATGCTGAAAAGGCTCTTTTAATGCTATCTAGAATGCTATGAAAAAATAAATAATAAGTTCACATTGTTCACACTTTTTATGCAGTTTTTCTTTCTCTGCAGTTTAAACAATATAATGTCTAAAAACTCTGACGCCTTTCTTCGCTATGGCTTTGTGAATTTACCGTCTGGTGGAGAGGATCAGCCACAATGTGTTGACAAATGAAAGCCTCAAGCCATTAAAACTCTCAGCTCACCTCCAGAAGTGCCATCCAAATCTTCAAAATGGCTTATTTTCAGCGCCGGGCTGTAGCACTGAAGAATATCCAGTTCGGTTCATCTGGAATTCAAGCCCAAAAGCTTCAAGCTGCGGTCGAAGCATCTTACTTTGTTGCATATAAAGTTGCCGAACAACAAAAATGCCACACCATTGCAGAGAATCTGATTATGCCTTGTGCATGCCCCCCAGTGGCTCAGCGGTATGTCTGCAGACTTACACGCTAAAATCCGGGTTTCGATACCCGTGGTGGACAGAGCACAGATAGCCCATTTTGTAGCTTTGTGCTTAATTCCAAAACAACCAACAACCAGCTTTGTGCATACGAGATGGTAAGCAAGGTATGTAGGGAGGATCAAGCAAAGAAACTGAGTGTCATATCTCTATCAAACAACACAATCCGCCGACGAGTCGTTGACATAGCATCAGATATTCTGTCCTAACTTACAAAAGAGATCAAGGAAAGCTCATATAGTAAATTCTCCTTGCAATTTGATGAATCGTGTGACGTAGCCAGTTGTGCTGTTCTCCTTGGGTTCGTTCGTTACGTCCACCAGGACAAGATCAAAGAAGAGTTCCTATTATGCGAAGATCTGCTGACAACCACGAAGGAAGAAGATATCTTCAATATCATCAACAGTTTCTTTACCATGAATGGATTGGATTAGAACAGCGTTCAACAGGTAGGGAGAGATGTTTATATAAAGTCTAGATTAGTATAAATACAATGAATTACATGGCATATAGTCATATTGTTTTATTTATTGTACAAGTAACTGTAGTGTAGCTAATATTTTATACATAATTCACAAAAAAGTATCATGACTGTCGTACTGAAATACTGAAGTACCAAAATAAATTAAATTAAATTTAAACCATATAATTATAACGCAAAAGATAAGTAAGAATGACTAACTGACGTAATTTATAATAGTTTTTCTTTTTTAATCTAGGTCTCCGTCGATGATGGGTCGTAATCGTGGATTACGGGGCCTCATACAAGCTGTGAATCCAGAAATTTCTGTAGATCATTGCATCATTCATCGGTACTCTCTTGGATCAAAAAGCCTGCCTGGTAATCTGAAATTAGTGTTTGAAGATGTGTTGAAAATCGTCAAGTTCATCAAGTCCAGGGATGTGAATTCACGCCTATTCAGGGAGCTGTGCAAGGAAATGGCAGAGCAGTATCAAGTTCTGCTCTACCACACCGATGTTCGCTGGTTGTCACGAGGCAAGGTTGTACGTCGAGTCATTGAGCTCCGAACGGCTCTTCAGGAATTTCTGATACAAGAAGAATCTTCTTTTGCTACCAAGTTCACTGATAAGGAGTGGCTTGCTCAACTTTGTTATTTCCCTGACATATTTGCGGAGCTGAACAGAGATAATCTGCAACTCCAGGGCCAAAACACGACTGTCATTGATGCCCATCACACTGTGATTGCATTTCTGGGAAAACTGAGACTCTGGATTCGACGCTTGGAGAAAGGAGTGATCACTCAGTTCCCACCCCAGAATAGTTATAATACTGGATCACTTTTACAGACCATCAACAAAGAGATGAGCGACCATTTGAAGGTTTGTTGTTTTGAATTAAGCACAAAGCTACACAATGGGCTATCTGTGCTCTGCCCACCACGGGTATCGAAACTCGGTTTTTAGCGTGTAAGTCCGCAGACATACCGTTGAGCCACTGGGGGGCCCATTTGAAGGGGCTTGAAACAAGCATGAAGCACTACTTTACAGAGAGTGACCTAAAAACAGCCAGTCTTCAGTGGATCATTCATCCCTTTTTTGTACCTGATGAGGCCATTCATGATGATGATTTCCCTGCAAAGGAGAAGTGGATCACAATGCGAGCAAATGAAGCCTTGAAAGTCAAATTCCAAAACCAAAATGCAGATTTCTTTTGTATTTCACAACTAGCTGACTCGCCTACTCTGTCCAAGAGAGCCTTGAAGTTGTTGGTATCATTCTCAACAACGTATCTGTGCGAGAAGGGGATCTCAACCGTGCTGGGGATGAAAACAAAAAAGAGGACTCGCTTGAATGTTGCAAACGATGCCAGGCTGGTACTTTCAACAACAAAACCAAGAATTCCTAAACTAGCTTCAAGTATGCAACTCCATCCATCCCACTGATGTTCTTGACATTTTTGGCAATATTCATTAGAAATGCACAATGATCAAATACAATAATTAAAAGTGTAATTCAGTGTAAATAAATTGTAAATAAATAAAGTGTAATAAATAAAGTGCAATATATCTCTAGTTTAATTTAACCATATATATATCAATGTTGAAAACATTTTGTGAAAGGGGTAACATGCTTAATGTGGCATGTTAAATTGGGTAACAAGCTGAAATAGTTTAGGAACCACTGTTCTAGGGGGTCCGGGGGCATGTTCCTCGGGAAATTTTTTAATAGAATCATAAAAAAGCCTGAATTATGCATTATGAGACCACCTTTTTGGCAAATTTCAGAATGGCACATTGAGATGTTTGTCTTATTTTTTAAATTATAAATAAATATATAGTCCAATATATGTAATATATAACTTAATGTTATCAGACCCAGCAAAGTAGACCTGCAGTCCTGTTATCAACTTATAAAATAGAGTCACTCAGGAGAGTGCAAAATATATGTATGGTGTCTATAATCTGTATTCAAATATCATGGACAGTGTATGTTCAGATTCCCTGGATTTCAAGAATTAACTACACCGTGGCAGGATGGCAGCACCATGGCACTAACCTAATACCATTAGCGCCAATGGTACTGTGAATGCGACGTTGACAAACAGAAGTTGCGATAAACAATCATTCACTATGTGAAGCATGAAAAGGCAAAAGACACTGCATGGGTTCTTTAAACCCATTCTTGAGGCTGAACCTTATCAATCTGCTGCAGCCAATTACATTGAATCAGAATTGTTAACTGAATTGTCAGTCATCACCGTGGCCTTCTACCAGTGCTGCCACTACCACCTCAGGTCCAGTTTGGGAGATTGGAAATTACATTTCTTACAATTATGTAAGCATTGGTAAACAGCTAAATCGACTCCTCATTATGTTAATTTTATGGTAAAAATAATGCAAACACTCTGGTGGGTTTTAGACTGAATATTCATTGCTGCTAGTGATTGTAGGCCTACAGCCACAGGATATTAGGCCTACTGTGTGAAGTACAGCTCTAAGCCTTTCTCTTCGAGATTATTATACTCTCATAAAAAACTTTCCTGTGTGCAAAATAACTTACTTAGAACTATGTCTTTCTGTGTCTTTTATATAAACACTGAAACCAAAAATTCCTTCTTGGGAATGTCTGGAAGCCAGGGAGTGATTATGTTTTCTCAAGAAAGCTGCGTTTTCAGCATCGTTGGCTTTCACAGTGGAGATGGGTACTCCACAGTCAACATGTAAAAGATGCTTTCTGCAAATCGTTTTGCTCCTGATGGTGCTGGTGTTAGAAGCCAGAAATTGGGAAAATTAGTGAAATTTCCACACACAAACTGGAAGAAGGCTGTTGAAAACTTCAAGGCACATGAATTGAAACAGTACCACCAAGACAACAAACAAAAAGCTAAAAATTTTCTACAAGTCGTAAACACAAGCTTGATACAACTTACAAGCAAGAAATTGAACAGAACCGACAATATTTAATGTATATTATTGATACTGTATTGCTGTGTAGAAGACAGGGTTTAACTTTGAGGGGAAAATATGATTTTGGCCCAATGTTTGTTGGTGAAAGTGATGAGGAGCCCATCAATGATGATGGGAAATTTCGGGCAATTTTGCGCTACAGGGCAAAAGGTAATGTCATGCCTTCAGCAAGCCTTAAAAGTACAAAGAGGAATGCTACATATCTGAGTTCTCAAATTCAAAATGAAATCATCAATGCCTGTAATACTCATGTTCTTGATGCTTTGGTCAACAAGGTTAATGCTGCAAAGTGTTTCACAATATTAACTGATGAAACAACAGATATTTCAAGCATTAAACAGTTTTTGCTGTGTGTTAGATATTTCCATTTCAATGACAACTCTGTTGCAATGAAAGAAGATTTTCGCAATTGTTATGATGTGACAGGCAGAAACTTGGTTAATGTTATCATAACCAATCTGAGAAAATATGGTATTGACATGGCTTATCTGCGAGGACAAGGGTACGACGGTGCTGCCTCTATGAGTGGGAAATTCAATGGTGTCCAGAGACACATAACTGATAAATTCTTACTTGCACCCTATGTACACAGTGCCCCTTCTCTAAACCTGGTAATTTCTGATGCTTGTAAAGATGTTCCTGTGCGAAATTACGAGAGTAATTTCTAGCATTGAAAATTTTCTCAATATACTCAAATGAAAGCACGTTTTGGCTCATTCAATGGAGAATAAAGGACCTGAATCGAAAAAAAGTTTGAAAGGTCTGTGCGTCACCCGGTGGGTTGAGAGGCATGACTCAGTCGTTGTCTTTCTTGAATTAATCCATGCAGTTGCAGATGCCCTTGAGACCATATCAGGTTGACAAGACAGAGATTCTGCCACTTAAGCCAATCAATTGTTGTGTTCTATAACACAGCCATAATTTATCATCACTCTACTTACCATTGTTAAATTGCTTTCCTTTAGTTTACTTCTGTGCAACTTTCTGCAGCAACAGAACATTGATTATTAGATGCTGCGATGCATCACATAGAAATAGTGGAAGATTTAATCTATTCACTCAGAAATAATACTGTGAATGAATTTAACAACATATTTTGTGAGGCTCAAACTCTGTGTAGTGAGCTTCAAATTGATATCATAATGCCAAGGCAGACTAAAAGACGGTGCTAACCCACAAACCATTAGCCCTAAGGAGTACTTTCGTATTGTTGTATTTGTATCATTTGTTGATCACTTTCTTTCACAAATATGTTCTAGTCACAAAACTCTCCTTACAAACTTCATGTGTCTACCACCATCAGGATTTACCATAGAACCTACAGCACAACAATGTAACCAAATTAAAGAGTTGGTCAATATATACAAGGCTGACATTGACAGCATTTTGCTAGCTGCAGTAGGTGAATTTGGGGTTTGGTGGAAATCACTTGCAAACAACAGTCTAAAAAATGTCATAGATGCACATGCAATGTCCAATGCAGAAATGTTCCCAGTTATTTCTAGACTGTTGAAAGTAATTGCCACGCTGCCTGTGTCAACGAGCTCAGTGGGGCGTTCGTTTTCAACTCTCAGAAGACTCAAAACGTATTTGGGAAATACCACCATTAAAGATCGATTGAATTGCCTGGCCTCATTATACATTCACCGTGATATTAAAGTTGAACTAAACTGTGTTATAGATGTCCTGGCAAGAACGAACAGGCGTTTGAGCCTTTCATAGATATTCGATTGCATTTCTCTAGTTCTGACAAAACTTGCTGTATTAAAAGAGTGTTCAATCAGAAATTTGTATTTGACCATTTGTTGTGTGTGAAATTATCTGCCAATGAAATCACGAATCTTTATGAAACTTCACAGGTGGCAACTGAACTTGTCTAAAAGGCTTAGGTCCATGAGGGGGGTTAACACCCAACTCCCCCTTGGCTACGCTCTTTAAAAAGTTATCTATGTTCTACCCACCACGAGTATCGAAACCCTATTTCTAGTAGTGTAAGCCCACAGAAGTACCATTGCACCAACAAAGGCATAATGATACGTATTAAGATTTCAAATAGCCGGAAAAAATAATTTTAATTTAAAAATTAATTGAATTTCTATATGTATGAATGTTGTGACATTTGTCAACAGGATTGATACACACAATTTTCTTCTTAACACACATATATTTTAGTGTACAAAAAACCAATACGATTTATAATAACGATTATTATAATATTGGTTTATACACAAAATTTTTCCAAACTCTATTGAGTCTTTTATCTGGTCTAGAAGTGATCTTTTATCGATGGTCCAGGTCTACGACGAGAAAAGAAATTCGAAGTTGATGTTGTTACACCTTGCTTAAGCTAGCTAGATGTCTTTTCTTGGTTGGCCTCACACTGCTTACAACCTCACTTTGTTACCAATGAAGATATTTAATTCCCTCGTAGAAATACTAACACCCGAAATTAATCCGCTGTAGTTTGTAATGTTCGAAATCTATAAATGTTGAAATATCTGTAGTTTTCCGATTAATAAGTGTTAACCAGACTTATAGCTTCCGATGGTTTAGTATGCTGACGGTAGCTGACCAACAACATATCCTATTCGTGATGGCGAGAAACCCACTTGAAGTAAAAATGTATCACAGGATGGCTGGTTTAAGTATTAACACTTTTACAGCTGATAAAAGTGTTAATACCCATACCAGCTGTCCTGAGACACAATATACTCTATTATTGTCTCTTAACTAGTTTTAGTCGAAATTTTCAAATGTTCAAAACCACATATTGTTGATTCTTGCTCTCGTCACATGCATCAAACTGAAACAAACGTAGATATTAAAATAAACGTAAAACACTAAATCCCTTACATTAGTTTTTATTTCTAATCGAGTGTAACTAATTTACGTATTTACCTATCAAATATTTTGTTTATGTTTTTTTTATTTTGCGCAAAGCTACTCGAGGGCTATCTGCGCTAGCCGTCTCTTATTTAATAATGTAATACTAGAGGGAAGGCAGCTAGTCATCATTACCCACTGCTAACTCTTGGACTACTCTTTTACAAACGAATAGTTGGATTGATCGTCACATTATAACGCCCCCACGGTTGAAAGGGCATGTTTGGTATGACGGGGATTCGAACCCGCAATCCTCGAATTAGGAGCCGAACGTCTTACTCTACCTGGCCATGTCGGGCCTCGTATTAAATTCAGAACCCTCTGTTAATGTGCTTTTAGTTAATTTTATTTGTTGCTTCTAAGTGTGCCCCCCAGTGGCTCAGCGGTATGTCTGCGGACTTACACGCTAAAATCCGGGTTTCGATACTCGTGGTAGGCAGAACACAGATAGCCCATTGTGTAGCTTTGTGCTTAATTCAAAACAACAACAACAACAATGCTTCTAAGTGCATCATGAAACCAAAAAGTGGAATGACCATGCCTATATCCTAAAATTCCTAAAATTCATAGTGTCAGTAAAAAATGTAAGTTCTATAATATAAAAATACTAGAAGCTACTGCACAGCGATATTTTAGTTATTATTTAAATCAACTCTCGACGTTCTGCGTTAGAGCGCTCGACTTGCAATCTAAGAGTTGCGGCTTTGAATCCTTCTCCCACTAAACATACTCGTCCTTTTATCCGTGGTGCGTTATAATGTGACTGTCAATCTCAGTATTCGTTGGTAAAAATGTAACTCAAGTGTTGGTGGTGGGTGGTAATAATTACTTGCTTTCACTGCAAAATTAGGGATGATTAGTGCAGACAGCCCTCGTGTAAGTTTGCTCGAAATTCAAAAGAAACCCTAACTACTTTAACTCGTATCAAACTACTTGCAAATTAATGATATTGGTGTTGTAAAATTAAATTTGTTTCTTCGAAAGAGAGCCGAACTCCAGCAGGAGGATTTACTTGTTTCAAGCTCCAACACAGCAATACATTTGTGGATTTACATCAATCACTCAAATCCGAGATAGCCTATCGTGTAGTTTTGTGACTGACGAAAAAACAAACATCTATTTCAACCACTTATGCCATTATACAGTAGTCTCTGTCAATCAGTTTATATAAACTAAAATGATGTCACACAAGGGACGCTAACGTCGTAATTTGTACTGTCGTGACGTCAGTAAAATGTTTTGATAGTATGAATTATGGGAAGAATTTTGTACTCTATAAGCTATAACAAAATGACATACGGACTCAAAAAGAAGAAATAAAATATTTATTACTCCTCAGTTTGATTTTCCTTTTTCTTGAAACAGAACACTTTCGGAGACACAGCGAAAGTAGATATAATTTTAAATACTAAAGGTATTGGCAGTGGAATCTTGATTATAACTATAAGCAAACATGAAGATGAATCGACCAGCAACAATTCTAAAGTATTTCAAAAATAAGCAGTGTGAATGCATACTTACATTGATATCTACCTATATATAGATATATATATTACTGGAATTAAAAAAAAAGAAGGTAAATTTGTATTATTTAATTGTTACAACACAAATTATCAAAGTAACAACTTACAAATAATTTAAACACTGATCGCTAGATAGCAATAGTTTAAACACTAGTTATGCAAGTTTATTAGATATTGAGTAAATCTCCCTACTGTGTATTGAAAGAGCCCAAAATCATGTAATACTTTTATAACAAATAAAAAACAAACCATCTGTGTAAAACTAATAAATGTTTTTTATCCCTGTCATAAAAAAAGACTTTTCTAGAGTTTTCTGGTGTGGGATAGTAAATGAATAAATGTTGCAGTTTGCTGTTTTGGAACTTCACGCAAAGCTACACAAAGGCTATCTGCGCTAGCTGTCCCTAATTTAGCAGTGTAAGAAAGTGGGAAAGCAGCTAGTCATCACCGCCCACCACTAACTCTTTGGCTACTCTTTTACCAATGAATAGTGGGATTGACTGTCACATTATAACGCCCTCACGACTGAAAGGGCAAGCGTGTTAGGTGCGACGGGAATTCAAACCCGCTACCTTCAAATTACGAGCCGAATGCCTTTACCCACCTGGCCATGTTAGGCCAAATGAAGAAATGGCAGGGTGTTTGTGAGCGCAGAAACATGTTGTGATAAATAATACAATAGGTGTTTCAGGTTGCACACCTAGCCAACGTAATGAACCTCCGATCTCTAACCTTGCCCAGACTTTGACAAACTATTTAACTGACTGTTTATGTTGAAAACTATATTGAATTATACATAATAATTTTTGTGAGAGTAAACATCACACGTATTAAGATGTTTACTTAATACGTAAACATTAAGTAAACAAAAATAAAATAATTTATTTTAAGGGTGGAAAAAAATTATGAAATGATAGTCTTCTTTCTCATGAATTGTCTTTCTTACTTCCCACAGCAGTGTGTCTGCAGACTTATAACACCCGAAATTGAGCTATAATGCCCGTGATGGGCAGAGCACAACTAGTTTTGTGCTTAACTTAAGCACACAAATTTCTCTTTCTCGTATTTCCAGATCGAATAATGCACTTGCGTATACCTTTATTAACACTCAAGTTTAACATGAATGCAATTCTGATCTGATAGCCAAAATTAACTGCCTTGTTCAAGGTATCCTAAAGTACTTTTAGAAACAAGAGCACATAATCAATAACTTTATCATGATTAAATTCTAAAAAACCGGCCAACAGTGCAAGATTTTAGGAGATAGCATGGTGTTTTATTTAGTGTATAAGAGTCTGAAGTTAAATTTATATGTATAATTTCAACGATTACACTATTCTTTGTTCGGCTTGTTTCGAGTTCTCCTGTGAAATATAATTCGTTTCTTTAATGAATTTCGCGTAAGGTTACTCGAGGACTGTCTATATTAACCGTCTCAAATTTTGAAATGGCAGACTATAGGGAAGGCAGCATTAAATCTTGGGCTGCTCCTTATCAATGAATAGCGTCAAGTTTTAATCCCCCTATTTGAAAGGATTTTCTTTGGTTACAGATTTCGATCTCGCGAACTCCAGATTGCGAGTAGAGCACTTTAGACACTACACTATACCAGGCCTCCTAAGAAGTACGAAGCAACTGTTATCAGGGTGAAAGTTATCTATGTCGGAATATTATTTTTTTAAATTGTCTATCTTAATGAAGGTTTGTTTTGAATTTCACGCAAAGCTCCTATGTGTTAATGATCAGTTTTAAAGTAAATGTGTGTTGTGAAACTAGTTTTGAAGTTTCAGAGAAATGGTGCTGTGAAGTGTCGTATTTCCACATAAGTTCCTTATTGTGTTTGCTGACAGTATGTTGCCGTATCATAATTTCACAAATCATTTAGTTTTATTTTATTCCGATTTTGTCTTTTCAAATATAGAACTTGAAATGAACGATAATTAGTTGTGTTCACTACACGTATTTCTTTAGGTTTTTTTCCTACTCTTCACTTCTTCTTACATTCATTTTACACCAAACCTCCGAATATCTTGTTGTGTTAGGGTCGTGTTTCTATGAATTATTATTCTTCTGAACTAGGAACACCGCAATCTTTGTTCTGAAAAATTGTTTCCGAGAATGAATATTTGCTAGTTGATGTTTTGCAGTTGTATCATAATTTCAACTACTATAAAACGAAAACAGATCCAGAATGTGATCCAGCTCTAACTGCAGAGAACAAAATCGATTATAGTTTGAAACAAACAAAAAAAACATTATTCTACCTCATCTGAACTGCACGCCTGAGTCAACAGTCAACTATGTGGCCTTCAATATAGTATGGAGATCTCTTTAGTTGATTCACGAGGCATTTTAGACAAGCCGAAGATGAAGGGCTATAGAAGTTTCGAGACACATAAATATTTCATAAGTATTAAGACTGACGAAATACAGTGGCATTAGCAGCTGAAGGACTATTTGGCTTGGGTTTAATTTCTGCACGCTGTGACTGTATAACAGGGTAAATTTTGTGATCAGAATTCAAATATAATGGATTGTAATCTAACGTTATACATAACTTATAAACAAAATAATATTTATAATACAAATATTTGTATACATACATTAGCAAAGTAACTGGTGTATCCTGATGAAAATGGCTTTAAATATTCTGAGTTATTTTTATTAAATCAACCATATTAATTGCAATTATTTCAAATAAAAAATGAAGTAGAATGATTTATTTACTTACTATAATATTTTGATTAAAATAAATAAAAATTACAATGTGCAAAACAAATTAGCATTTGCCAAAGCTATTTTAATCAAAGCAAAACTGGATACTTTACTCCTATTTCTTGTGGGCCTGGCATGGCCAAGCGCGTAAGGTGTGCGACTCGCAATCCGAGGGTCGCGGGTTCCCGCCCGCGTCGCGCTAAACATGCTCGCCCTCCCAGCCGTGGGGGCGTTATAATGTTACAGTCAATCTCACTGTTCGTTGGTAAAAGAGAAGCCCAAGAGTTGGCGGTGGGTGGTGATGACTAGCTGCCTTCTCTCTAGTCTTACACTGCTAAATTAGGGACGGCTAGCACAGATAGCCCTTGAGTAGCTTTGTGCGAAATTCCAAAATAAACAAACACACCTATTTCTTGCATGACTTTATTATTATTCCATTTAATGAATTTATTTATTTTTTCTTGTAACAACACAACATAAATGAAAATTTGCCAATACCAAATCTTTTTGTAAAGTCATCATATAGCTCATTCTTGCGAGTACACGCAAGCAAAACAAAACGTTTGACTTAAAGAAGCTGATTTAATTTAAAGAGTGTGCGTGCATATTTGAGAAAAGGTACTGGCCTTTTTTAGTTAAAAAGGGTTAGATAATAGACATGAAGGTGTAGAAGAAAGAATGAGGGAGGATATCACAAATGAAGGCTCCCCGAAGTTTTTAAACCATTTTAACACTTAATTGATCATGAATAGAATGATTAGGAGAAATCTTAACACAGAGAAGAAATGTAAATAATAGATCTCTTGATCACACATTAGCAAAATAGTCAGGCCTTTTCGACTTGAGACTAGCTGGTTGTTTTGTTTTCCAAAAATTAATATATTGTTCAGTTTGCAGTCTCAAAACGGCCTCTGATTTGTATCTGTATCCCGAATTTAAAGTCTGTACCTTCAAATATGTGGCCGTGTATAAGGAGTAGAAACATTTGCACTTATATATAAATATATAGTGTTATAAATAACTCATAAACAGCATATCTTTTATAATATAAACTATATACAAAAGATACCAACAGTTGTGTGCTGTCTCTGGCAATCTGCTGATTCCCCTAGTGGTATCGAACCTAGACTTACCGTTGTACTAGCGGGGAACGTGTGCTGTTTGTGAATGAATGTTCACTGAATGTTCTGAATGTAGCAAGCAGGAGTACTAAACACATGCTTAACTAACTGCATACATTCCCTGCACTTTTGCATAGGAGCTAATATCTTTGTTTTTAATATTTTACCCTAATGAAATATTCATATCACAAATCTTAGATTTATTTTTTTACTTGGCTCTAGTTAAGAAAAGTTGGACAAGGATTGTAATGTCCCCAAAATGAAATATTATCTTATATAATGTAAATGTATTATATTATTTCATCGCGTTTGTTTTTTTATTTATATCCTTTTGTTATATCGTAATAAAACTGATTATATCATGTCAAATAGAATACTAATCCACATTAATTGTTTTAATTGTTGGTTTGTTTGCTCTAGACCATAGCCACTCTGCTGCGTTCGTGGTGGAAATCGAACCACTGATTTTAGCGTTGTATGTCTGTAAAATTACTGTTGTCAGTCCTGGGAACAATTGCTCTTGATACTAAAATATAAACTACTAGTTACATAGCAAACTTCGTGTTATAAACTGAAATTTTTGGTTCATAAATTTTTCGGATTTTCTGCATGTTTTGAACTGAACGTTACATCGTTGTAAGACCTAGTAAAATAACAGAGATGTTGGAACTAATAATAAATGTTGCTAATGAATGACAAAACTTTCAATTACTTTTGACATATAATTTTAATTTTTATAAATTGCATGTTTTCCAAAATTCATCTCTGTAGCATTATGCAAGAGATAGTTAATACCGTTATTCGCTTCAAACAACCAGATAACACCCCTACAGTTGCAATTACTTTAATCTGGCTGGGTTTCTTTTTGGTTAGTTGCTTAAAATTAGAGACAGTTATATCTGAATTCTAAGGGTCTTTGACCTAGAAGTTAAGTCTAAGTTGAAAATTCCAGCTCCACATGATTTAAATAAAAATAACTAAACTAAAACCAAACCGTCTGTTTTCATGCACAGCCAGCTTTTATTACTGTATTATTTGTTTAAACTGTTAAAGGGAAATATTACATTTTAGTAGTAAATAGTTTAATTTTAAGTATACTTTAACTTTTCTACAATAGAGGAATATTTATGTCTATATAAAGTTCGTTTCGGTGCACTTTACTCTTGTACTGATACGTTTAATTCTAATCATTTTATAACCGAGTTACGTGTAGTGTTCGACAGAAGCGTGTTAGATGTAAAGTATATTAACATATTTCACAAGTTTAAGGATAATCTATCTACTTCCTATCAAAGGAAAATGGCTATTTATGTAATCACTCACATATGAAACAGAAAAGCTGTATAAACAACAAATTAGTTTTCTTGTGATTAGCTCTTCATGCATCTAGACATTTTGATATGCGTTTAATTAGACATTGTATTTACCTGGGTTTATTTTTGTGCTACATTTGACAGTTAAGAATTATTTTGGTTTCTGAAGTTTTTATTCCGAGTACTAATGTTACCTGCGACTCTTAATCTGAGGATCGCGGGTTTGAATCCCCATTACACCAAACATACTCGCCCTTTCAGCAGTGGGGGCATTATAAAGTTACGGTCAATCCCACTATTCGTTGGTAAAAAGAGTAGTCCAAGAGTTGGTGGTGGGTGGTGACGACTAGCAGCCTTCACTCTAGTTTTATACTGCTAAATTAGAGAAGACTAACACAGATAGCCCTTTTGTAGCTTTGCACGAAATTCCACACAAAATTGATTGATTGATTGTCTGGAATTAAACACAAAGCAACACAATGGGCTATCTGTGCTCTACCCATCACGGGTTTCAAAACCTTATTTTTAGCGGTGTTAGTCCACATACATAGCGCTGTGCCACTGAGGGGCTCCATAAACAAACATTAATTCTTAAAATTTAACCGGTCGTTTGTTTTTTAATTTCGCGCAAAGCCTGTTTCTTACCTATGTATTGTAAAATTCTTAAATTAATGTAAATCTTTAGTTTGACTTTACTCAGATTGATAAATACTATAAGCATGGAGCGAAAATAGAAAATTCTAATTTGAAAACATAATGTAGACAATACTTCCAGCCGTGTTTCTTTACTTTTTTAGAGCTCTTAGTTTTAGGCTGGAAAATATAATATTTGCAATTTGATTCAACGTTTCCCTGCACTCTTTTGACGGTCCCTCTTCCTTCTTTTCAAATTAACAGTTTTTACTGATTTTGTTCCAAAATACTTCTGACTCTGATCTAGTTGTTTAGAATTGGTTGATTTAAATTTTGCGCAAAGCTACATAAAGGCTATCTGCGCTAGCCGTCCCTAATTTAGCAGTTTAAGACTAGAGGGAAGGCAGCTAGTCATCACCACCCATCGCCAACTCTTGAGCTACTCTTTTACCAACGAATAGTGGGACTGACCGTCACATTATAACGCTCCCACGGCGGAAGGGCGAACATGTTTGGTGCGACGGGGATTCGAACCCGTAACCCTCGGATTACACACATGACCAAGGTGCCGCAAATTAACTTATATTGGTGGAACAAAGAACAGTAATAAGAAATCACCAATATAAAAAATAATTTCGCTTTTCTACGCATTCAAAATGGAATTTAAAAATTACACAGGATGTCTTTAGTAGCAACTCTATTCTGTTTATATTGGTTTGGTTTTAAATTTCGAGGCTCCCCAGTGGCTCAGCGGTATGTCTGCGGTCTTACACGCTAAAATCCGGGTTTCGATACCCGTGGTGGGCAAAGCACAGATAGCCCATTGTGTAGCTTTGTGCTTAATTCAAAACAACTTTAAATTTCGCGCATAGCTACAAAAAAGCCTATCTGTGCTAGCACTGTCCATAATTTAGCAGAGAAAGACTAGATGGAAGGTAGTTAGTCATCACCATCCACCACCAACTCCTGCGTTACTATTTTACTAACGAATAATAGATTGACCGTCACATAATAAAACCGCCACGGCTGAAAGGATGAACGTGTTCGATGGGACAGATATTCGAATTCGCGATCCTAAGATTGTGAGTCGAGTGCTCTAACCATCAGACCGTTTACTTATAAAACGCAAAGTAGTATCTGTGGAGCTTGTATTGTTTTATAAACTGAAAATTATTTTTCATAAGTATTACATTTTTAAATAAACTTTTCCTTGTACATGCTTACTGTTTATTACCATTTGTGATACAAAGGGCAATAGACGAATAAAAAAGAAAAGCTGATCCGTTTTACAAAATAACAAAGGTCTGATAGTAGATTCTTGTCGGTCATTGAAAATGCATTAAGATAAGTCAACAATTCTTATTTGCTCTTCACATTCTATAAGTATTATAAGTGTGTTTTAGTTTAAACATTTTGGAATGTAGGTTTATGTATTATTTTGCATACAATTACCACTCACGAGGTACAGGAACTTACCATGGACTAATGGTCAGGAAACTTGACTAGCAAACTACGGGTCACAAGTGAGTTTGGATCTCGCCATCTAATAAGCTTGCCCTTTCACCCTTTGGGCATTACAATGTAAAGGGCAATCCCACAATTCGTTGTTAACAAGTAGTTCAACAGTTGACCATGATGGTGTTAGTTGATTAAATGTTATTACTCTAGTGTTTAGCTTCTAACTTGGGACAGCTAGTACCGATAACCCTCAAGTAGCCATGTGTGTAAATTGACAAACAAACAAACAAAGCAGCCGCAACGCAATCACTTGGCTTAAAATTAATCTAATAGTGGCAATATTTCAAGACGATTGGTATGGGTATTAAAACTTTTATTAAAATAAAATAGAGGACATTAGGGAATTTCATCGCTCAGCAACAAAAATATTAAAAAGAAGCTTTAGGTAAAAAGCAACAAACAATTTCGGTGGCCATATTCTGCTTACTGGTTCTGGGGCTCTTGAATGTGCATTGATAGTGTGGATTTAATTAACTGTTCGACATTGTACTTCGTGACGAATTAAGTTAGTGATATCCCTCTCAAAACAGTTAAGATTTGTTTTGGATCTGTAATAACAGCAGCGACATCACTGTCTTTACCGATTGTTAACATGTGAGTTTGTGTATATTGAATATGCAAAACTGTTTAGTTTAATGGTTATTACTTTGTTCATTTTCGATTTAATTCTTGTGATAAGTTATGTAACTAAGTACGAGTCGTACGTTGCATATGCAGTTTGATAGCTGTACTAGGCTTTAGTTATACTGTTTACGTCACAATACTCGAATCTTTGTTATTTTCTCGTTGCCTCAAGTGGGTAGTGTTACATTATAACGTCTCATAGTTTGTAGAAAGCTCAAGGCTTCATTTGGGGTATATATATATAGGCGACCAAGTGAGCAAAAGTCATGTGAAATTTAGTGAAAGAAAAAGTTATTAAATGAAATAAAACGTGAATTTAGACGACGTGTGAGTAATTAGCTTTAACGAATAATTTCTATAGTGTGTTTCACAGTTGTATTGTAACAAGAAAAACAGAAAAATAATTTTTCTTATAATTTGAGTTCTAAAGTAACTGAACCAAACTGCGTGGAATTTTGACAAAAGAAAAAGAAATAAGTATTTTAAGCTCGGTATACAATTATGGTCACCAACAAAAGTGAAGTGAAATTAAGTCAGGAATATCTTGTTAGTAAATGTGATGTTAGACTGCGTGATTATTAGTTTAGCCATAATGGTAAATATTTAAAGTGAGTTTTACTGTGGTATTGTAATAATAAAAATAATAATTTGTCTTGGGAAAGGGTGTTCTAAAGTAATTTAACCCACCTGTGTAGACTTTAACAAAATGGAGACAATTATTTGAAGTTCTAGATACAAGCGTGATATCTTATAGTGTAACGAATATTGTAAGTACGATTGCCTTTTGTCAGTATAGTATTTGAAATAAATGTGTACTGTCCTTTTATTGTTCGAATTTATCTCCAACAAGTCACAGACACCTACTGTAAAAGAATCCGTCCTTATAAAATTGACATTGTACATGTAATACATCTAATGTAAATATTAATATTAACAAAAGTATTTTGACGTTAAGTTATCACACTAACTTATTCCTTAATGTTGTATTCCCGTTGTTTCACTTTTCCCAGTGAAACGACACGTGATGGAAAGCAATGCTTACCTTAGCACATAACATACTACCCATCATATGCTTATTTGCATTTATTTTATACTAATCTTAGCTAGATTAAAAACATCAAACAACCAACTCATGCATCAAAATCAGTACGGTTGTATTTTTTATAAACTGTTTGATTATTTGACATCATAAGAACTTTTAGATGATGTTTGATTATTTTCTTTTAATTATTGGGCTGGTTTTAATTTCATTTCATGCTTTACCACCAACATTCCGTGGGTTGTTTGTATATATTACGCCTGAGTTAGTCAGGCTAACTTCATATTAGATTTTGAAATGCTAATTATGTCACAGTAAGATGTAAAGTGAACACAAATATTTATGTTAATAAACGGAAGTCATAATTTTCAAGACACACATATCCAAAAAACAAATAAAGATAATAATGATTAATGATTTATTTATTCTTAAAGTAATCGATTTTATCTAATTACATTTCGGCCGTTAATAGCACGCTAAGTAATAATCGAGAGGCATATAGTAAATCAGCTTGAAAAGTGTCGTAAAATGAGTGATTACGTGAAACGAGAGTTCCAATACAAGGCGGGCTGTCATGGTCTAATTGTTAAGGAATTCCATTCGTAATCCGAGGGTTGCGGGTTCGAATCCCTGTCATATCACACATGCTCACCCTTTCAGCCGGGAAACGTCATAATGTTACAGTCAATCCCACTATTCGCTCGTAAAAACGTAGCCCAAATGTTGGCGGTGGGTATTGATGACTAGCTGCTTTCTCTCTAATCTTACACAACTAAATTAGGGACGGCTAGCTTAGATAGCCTTCGTGGAGACCCCTCAAATTACGAGTCGAACGCCTTAAACCACCTGCCCATGCGGTGCCAAATTATATGTCAATTTGTATAAAGGGGAATACTAATTTCTTAAAATGTTCAGGGACTACTAGTTACCACTATACATTTTTCCGACAAATATATGAGTATTGTGTGTATGTTTTATTATAGTAAAGTCATCTCGGATTATCTGCTGCGTCCACCGAGGGGAATCGAACCCCTTATTTTAGCTTTACAAATTCGTAAATTTACTGCTGCCCCAGTGGGAGAATGAGTATTGTTATTTAGCTTTAAATGAGCAAAAAATCTGTAATATCTTTAAAAAATAACTTACAGACGTAGAGGGTGGAGGGGGGGTATGTTCCTCTCGTACTTTGTTCCTGTTCATACAGGTCGCTATGTTTATTCGACGTACATCTAAGTACTGGTCGCGCTTTGTTGTTGCTATTTCTCTTACTTTTCCTTTTTTTCTCTTTTACAGTGCACGATTTCTTAAGACCTGCAGCCATTCAGGACAAGGTCGACTTTCTGGTGCTGATTTTATTACTCCGTCTTTTACACTATTATCAAGTTTATTCGATTGTTCGTGAATTAATACTGTTCCATTTAATCCTTTGATTAATTATGTGGCTAATTGTATCAGAGCTCTTATTGGTTGATTAATCTAGTGTTTTTTATTGTTTTTTTAATTTCCAAAAAATAGTTCTTCATATATTAACAAATAAGATTTTATCAGAGCTTTGTAAACGTGTTCAATAGCTAAAACAAAGGCGTTGGGCACATATGAACTGGAAACAAGCCGCAGGTTTTTTAATGCAATAGAATACAAAGGTGTAATTGAAAGAAACGACTCGTTGTATTGATTTATGACAAATATCATGAAAAATATTTCCACTTCATTTCTTTGTGCAGAAATTAGAAGGTTTAAGAAGCTAAAATGATTTAAAGTGTTCGAAGTTCTAATTCAAAACTGTGTTGGAAAAATATGATCATTAATTTGTATATGAAAATCGTTCGCTTCTTGAATTGAAAAAACAAACAAACTAAGCAATAAAGACACTGAACCGACGTGTTTATTTGTGCAATAATACAAAATAATTTTCACACACACATACATATATGCATATTAAGCAATTTAATTATCACTATTAATGGAACAAACAAATGTCAAATACACGAATTCAGATATCCTTTTTATCAGTCACTCGCTCGCACATACAGGAATACCAACGATCTGATCATGGAGATTAAACCAAGAAAGTCTGATCAGCGAAACGATAATTTACATAGCTGTTTCCTCATGTTAGTGGCACCGTTTCTTTGTACCTTGTTTCTTCTGCATATTTTTTTCCAGTATCAAATTAATATATTATTTATAGAACAAGATACTACAAGCTTAATGTTTTCATATTGTTTGTGTTTTCGTTTTAGAACGATGCTTATTTAATAAAACATGTAAAAATGAAAAGAAATTTTTTGGTTTTGTTTTGTTATACAACTATACAGTGGATTGTATTTGTATCGAAACCCGAGTTTTAGAGTCGTAAGCCTGTAAATTTATTTCTAAGCGACTAAAGGACGAAGAAAAAGTTGTTATATAAAATAGTTAGAACTGTTCATGTAGAAATAGCCACTGTTACTTAGATTATTTTGGCGAAAAATCCGCACGAAATTCAACAATATTACTCTGCAAAATAACATATTCTGCTAAAAGTAATTGTTAAATACCATTTTCGTAAAATTAAGAAACTCAAAGTAGTTACTGTATAGAAGAATCCAAAATCATTAAAAATTATTTTTGAATGAAAATAGTTTATGAAGCAGATTTTGAGTTTTAGTAAATTACTATTAATTTCACAACTTCAAGAAACCCGTTTCCAGAGCAACAATTTAGTGATGACTAATTTTAGTTTTTCAGAGTGACTTTGGGATAACACAGCGAATTTATATCCAATTTTATTGAATATTTTCCAAGTTTATATATGAAAAAAGTTCCATAAAAAAAACTGGAACCGCAAAGAAGCTTAATTTTGTCATTAATAACTGAGTAACAAGAAAACGGTACCATCCACCAAGTCATGAACGTTATAATAAGCATTCTTAAAGTAGTCGTTGTAACGTATTTTGTCGTATCTTTATATGGGTCAGGCAATTCGAGTAAAATGACAGTTTCAAACCAGTGGCAAGATAGAGTGAAAGCTCTTTGTTAGTTAGTACGTTCAACTTCGAAAATATTTACAAAAAAATAAGATTGCTTGTACTGTAGTATATGTATATATTATATTTACAAGATTAATTCATCATTATATTACATTTTATTGTATATCTTCTGGTCATCCTGTTCAGCAGAAGTGATATTATTGTGTCTTGTTCGGTCATTTTAATTACAGTCGTGTGAAATATGGCTTTAGGGAACTATATGCCTACTTCCTCTCAAATGCTGTATTTGTATTACCAACAGTAACTTTCATCTTGTAGATAATTTTGATAGATTGTTTAACACATTTTAAATCAGTACTGTGGTCCACATATGAATAATATGTATTACAATTAATATAACAGGCCTCCGATGTTTTTATTGTCCTGAAATATTTACATATTTTACAGCAATTTTTGTACACTGCATCTAAAAACGATATCGATTTTTATTCATCATTTTTATACTTTTATTGGATTAATTATATATTTTTATGAAGTTTTGCTTTACTGTACTAGTGACCCAGATATATTTATTTATACTAAAGAAATTTGTTTTCAGAACATTGATACATATGTATAATTTTATGTTATACTCTGTTCAATTGAAAAAGAGAAATACATATA
Organism: Carcinoscorpius rotundicauda; assembly: GCA_011833715.1. Classification (NCBI taxonomy): domain Eukaryota; kingdom Metazoa; phylum Arthropoda; class Merostomata; order Xiphosura; family Limulidae; genus Carcinoscorpius; species Carcinoscorpius rotundicauda. The sequence continues at coordinate 35,986,841 of CM022395.1, read as the reverse complement.
ACAGTGCAACTTTACTTCTCGGATTAGTGCATGTGTAGAATTAATAGGTTATTGGATATCAGTATGTTCAATAATTTACGCACTTCCTTTATCCACTAGTAACAACATTTTTGCCATTCTTCTGCCATAGAAAATGATGTTCCTAGTCACATCGAGGTAAAAAATCTTATCTCACATCTTTTATTTTGTTTATTACTCGCGCTAAACATGCTCGCCCTCCCAGCCGTGGGGGTGTATAATGTTACGGTCAATCCCACTATTCGTTGGTAAAAGAGTAGCCCAAGAGTTGGCGGTGGGTGGTGATGACTAGCTGCCTTCCCTCTAGTTTTACGCTGCTAAATTAGGGACGGCTAGCACAGATAGCCCTCGAGTAGCTTTGTGCGAAATTCCAAAAAAACAAAAACAAAAATTGTTTATTACTTGCAGTAACAGAAGAGAAAAGAAACGCTCCCTGTAATTATACCCATTTCACAGGTGGGGTTACATGCATGGCGTAAGTTGTCAGTGCCAAGTACAGTTTCAAAGATAATTGCACTGTCACTATGTATCACCAGTTGTTAATAATGATTTTTTTGTTAACCTTATTCACAAAATGTTGAGTTACATTTTACGTCGTTCTTAAAACAGACAGTAACAGTTCCAAAGTGTGGAGAGCGTTTTCGCGGTCATACATTGCGAAATCGACCATTGTCTGATCCATGCTCCGAGTACTTTAACCATAGGACTAAGCCTGACCACGACACACATACCGAAAGTTGACACGCTTGATTATAATTATTATCATTATGGCGGTGCGAATACTAAATATGCTTGAAAGGTAATAAAGTGTGTGCGTGTGTGTATTAAGAAAAGCACGTGTTTAGATAAAAATCAAAGACTTAACATTTTATGTATCATTGTATTATCAATGTTTTTTTTTCTTGTTTTTTTTTTTTTTTTTGCAAGGAAATTCATTGTTTACATATTTCGCGGTAATTAACCTGGAACAGAAAACTGCTTTTCATTTACGTTCGTTTTTTGTTTTTGAGAACAGCTCAGTTCTCTTGTGTGAAACGTTTAGCAACGGTTTGTGACACGGAATCTTAATAGTTTGTGAGATGACAAATTTAATTTGCGGTTCGTAACTACAAATATTTATTTAAGTTGTCCAACAGCTCTTATAAAAAGGATGAAAAGAATGTAAGATAAAATTTAAGAGATAGCCGTGATATTTTTAGGTAGTTTTTGTGTTAACACGGGTTCCGTACAGTATATCCTTAATATGCAAACAATCATTTATTGATATTTTTCGCACATACCCTCTAGATATTTATCAACCGTTTTTCTTGAACTTCCATTCTGAATACGAGACAAAGTTTACCTTAAAATTTTAGTAGAAATAGCACTGTTTACTGAATTAATGTTCGCCTCTGATCACTTGTTACCGTGACCAACATAAGTGTTTTCTAAAATGTTAGTACATACCGAAATATTTAAGTCTTCTCTTTCCTAAGGAATACAAATAAAAACATGCCATATTTAACATCAGTGGTTCATAACAAGTTGATATATTATCGACACTTTTAAGTTGCTTCCTACCTACTGAATATGAGTATGGAAACTGTACCTTGCAAAAAAAAATGCTCTCTAACATATAAAAATAAATTCATGTCTGCTTGTTTATTATAAGTTTTTCTTCCGTCATTTGCTATGTTGTTTAAAGTATATGTAAGAAAATGATATTGGATGCTTGTTGTACATTTCGTTTCTGTTATTTAGTAGTTATTTTAACATAGTAAGCATAATAATTTTCTTCTAGAAGGCTAAATTATGGGCAACTAGACGCTGAAAAATGAAATAGAAAGTCCTGTGTGAGTGATCTGTGGAAAATTTTTTTATTAACCAAATATAATAAAACATTACTGCAAAACATATATTTAAGACAGGCTAATATTAAAATACTCTATGAATTCAAAGATGCCGTTTATTCCCCGCATGACGTCAACTGAAGTATAAAGTGTAACAATGAAATTTAGTGGACGTGCGCATGTGCAACAAAAGTATGATGCAAGCACCCGAGCTCAATTCGAAACGTAACTCTCACGAAAACACATAAAGCGTATCCCGCAGACTATTAAGATAATGGTGATAGCGTCCTTCCTTTAAGCTTTCTTTCTACAAAGTTTCCAATATCTTTGAAAACCGTTTAAGTAATTACAAACACACGAACTACAGTTACGTAATGCATAACAATTATAAAACATAACAGCGTGACCTTAGTTTCTTGAGAAACTTTTTGCTCTTCGAGCACACAAATCAAGTGCATGTGTATGACATCAGAGTCTAAATATGAAGTACCATGGGATGAAACTTTTCAATAAACACAAGGCAACTGATACACTGTGACCAAGTTTTATAAACTTGTGTAGTGGATAAAAGATTGTGTTTGTTTGTTTGTTTTGAATTTTGCGCAAAGCTACATGAGAGATATCTTCGCTACCCATCCCTTATTTAGCAATAAAAGATTAGAGGGAAGGCAGCTAGTTATCATCACCCACCGCCAACTTTTGGACTACTCTTTAACCAAGGAAGGGTGAGATTGACATTCACTTTATAACGCCCCCACATCTAAAAGGGCGTAAAGGTTTGGTGTGAGATGGATTCGACTCAAGCCGGAAAAAAACTGTGCCATTAAATGTTGGCCTTCAATTATTGATAATCGATTAACGTAAAGTCAGTTTTATGTTTGTTTGTTCGCCCTCCCAGCTGCGGGGGCGTTATAATGTGACGGTCAATCCCACTATTCGTTGGTAAAAGAGTAGCCCAACAGTTGGCAGTGGGTGGTGATGACTAGCTGCCTTCCCTCTAGTCTTACACTACTAAATTAGGGACGGCTAGTGCAGATAGCCCTCGAGTAGATTTGTGCGAAATTCAAAAATAAAGTGGTACTTTCGACCTCAATTGAGCACTACAATACTAAACACAGAATTGCAGTACAAAATGAATAGATTTTTACACATTAACTTATAATTTTACGTTATGCATGATACGTTTTACACCTGTATGTTTTATAAATAATAGGGTAAATTTATTCTATTTTTTCTTCGACTTTTGTAAACTAGAAGTACGTAACTCATACTATGGTGGATAAACTTGTTTCGGACGGTTTCGTGCAAAATTACACAAAATGAATAGATCGTTTCTTTAGGAAATGTCACTCACAGGACAAAGGTTATAATCTCAGACCTCTGGTCTAACACTGAAATCCTTGAGATGAGTGTCCTGCAAAAATTATTAATTTGTTTTGGCCAATGTTCTGTGGGTTTGTTTATTTTTTCAATTTCACACCAAGCCACACAAGAGCTATCTGCGCTAGCTGTTCATAATTTAGCAATGTAAGAGTAGAGTTAAGGCAGCTAGTCATCACCACCCACCTCCAATTCTTGGGCTGCTCTTTTACCAACGAATAGTAATGTTGACCATCACATATAACGCAACCATGACTGAAAGGGCTGGCATCTTTGATTTAACAGGGATTTGAACTTGCGACCCGCAGATTGCGAATCGAGCGCTCTAACCACCTGGGGTGCCAAGCCTATTCTGTGGGTAAAATATTTGACGGCCACATCAAATACACGAACAAGAAATGGATAAAATAATAGTATCATTGTAAATGTAAGCTGGTACCATGTCATTTGGGGCCCGGCATGATCAGGTGGTTAAGGCATTAGACTCGTAATCTGAGGGTCGCGGTTTCAAATCCCCATCACATCAAACATGCATGCCCTTTCAGCTGTGGGGGAGTAATAATGTGACGTTCAATCCCACTATTAGTTAATAAAAAGGTAGCCCAAGAGTTGGCAGTGGTTGGTGATTATTGGCTGCCTTTCCTATAGTTTTACACTGAAAAATTAGGGACGGCTAGTGCAGATTGTCCTTTGTAGCTTTGCGCGAAATTCAAAACAAACCAAACCATGTCATTTAGTTATAGAAACCATGCACCTAATATTAGAATTGAAAATATCACACTATGACTATAAAGAAATATGTGGCTACCAATACATCTGAAATTGTTGTTGAAAGACAGTGGAAATATTTTGTTCTTATGCAGTGAAAGCAGTTCGGTAACTAGTTGGTTGAATATGTTAAAGTATGTGTGAGATAAGAGAGTCGAATTAATAAAATAACCATCTTATGATCATATAAGCATAGGTGACACATATTCAATAAAATAACTGTGTTATCTTCCCTGAAACACTAAGAATATAAGCAGCACTGAAATACATTAGATACTGAAGGATGGAGCCTTACTTCCTTTCAGATAGTGATTGGTCATCTTCAATGGTGATTGTCTGAAGAAAATGCACTAAGATCCTGTATCGATTTTTCACAGGTGAACGTGATAACTTAATGATGTCATTTCTTTATAAATAAAAAAACAGATGACTGACTGCACAGCAGTTTATAACTGACATCTGGATATTGACAAGTTGAGCTGGACAAAGAAATCGGGCTAAACACTGCTTTAAGCATGAGAGAGTAGGCTTGATAAGTTCTGCAAAATGTCATTTGCCCTTGTTAACATGCCCACTACTTTTGAGACATTAATGGAGCTACAATGAAAAATAAAACCTGATATACAATGACAATTTTTTGGTATTTAGTCACACACTCGAATTTACTACTAAGAACTTGAGAATAGTAAATAGTAGACGATAAAGAAAATAGGCTTAAAATTGAAACCAGAAACATGCATGCTCATATACACAGAAGTGATTTATTGTTCACGTTGTAGGTAAGGATGGAAACAAGTTAAGAATGATCCAATGGTTAACATCCTGGACCATGGGAGTACGATTCCTCAGTATACAACCTATTACTGCCAAATAAAGTTGCACTTTCGGGACATTGGTGTATTATAAGAGTGATGTTTAAATCCCACTAGTCATTAACAGTAGCTAATGAGCTGACTGCAGACGGTGTTGACTAGCTATCGTCCCTCTTAGCCATCATTTCAAAACAAGGGAAATTGAGTGCAGGTAATTCTCCATTATATTTCTGCAAACTTCAATAACAAATAACAACCAGAAACGGAGTCTTTGCAGACCCTTCTACGTTATAAATAGTAACAGATTAGACTCATCCTGTGATGAAGTAAGAATTCAACATATTCCTTGGATGTTTTGTCATATTACCTGTGATTTGCCAATTTTTTCAAAATCGAAGCACGCTGCCTGCTGTCATTAAAACTTAGATGTACTATAAATGGAAAGAGGAGTGTGGTGAAGCATTCTAATCCCTAATGCTTTCTTTAATGTATGTTCCATTGCTGAAATAAATACAGCAATACAATAAATTTATGTTGAATACCAATGCTAGGGGATAATGAAATTTGGGTATTTTAAACATATATATAACTGTTTAAATTTAAGTAGAGCACAAATGTTAAATCTAGTTATTTTTATAAGATATAATCTATCACAAGTTTATGTAACTGCTCACTCATCACACATTTGTAATTCAGTTGTTGTGAATTGGTGATTGTTGTATTAATGTATCATGTTATTAGAAACTTCTAATTTTTTCGTTGTTTTAATTGAGTATTATTGCAACATAATATTTCATTATGTGCAGAACATTCTAGGCTTGTGTGAGGCTATAAGTACAGATACAAAGTTAAGTTACATGTTAGATCTAGAGTGCATGATTTTGAATTTATTCATAAAGAGTGTATATTGGCGATTTTTAAAGTGAAATTATCACAAGTTTGTATTGTGATGACAGAATAGCAAAGAAATAATTTGTCTTATCAGTTGTGTTCCATAGTAATTGAACCAGCCTGTGTAGGCTTTGACGAAAATTAAACAATTATTTAAGGGCCTGAGTACAAGTGTGGTTCCCAACAGTTATTGTGATGATCCTAAAGTGAAATTACCATAAACTGTGTTGTAATAACAGAACAGAGAGAACAATTTATCTTGTCAAACTGTGTTCTAAAATAACTGAACCAGCCTGTGTGAACTTTGATGAAAAAGAGACAATTGTATAAAGCTGTTTGTTTATTCTTGAAAGTTATCACCAACACGTCGAGACATCTACTGTAAAAAAACCTGCCCAAAAACATGACAGTGAAGTATTATTTCAGTTGCAGGCCCACTGGTTAAGTCACTCGACTCGCAATCTGAGGGTCATGGATTCGAATCCCTGTCACCGAATATGATCACCCTTTCAGTCGTGGGGGTGCCTTATAATTTGTAAGTCAATATTATTATATCGTTACTAAAAGAGTAGTCCAAGAGTTGGTTGCAGATGGTTATGACTGTCTTCCCTCTAGTATGCAGATAGCCCTCCAGTAGCTTTGCGCGGAATTCAAAACAAACATACAAACAATTCGTCTTTATTAAATGGAACTTTAAATAGTGCGAAAATATTTAATTACAACATTTTTAATTCCTTTAAATCACAAAACAATGATTTTTCTATCTTATTGGAAGTTTTATCATAATTAACTGCAAAAATAAAACATTTAGTATGTAAGTTACCTCGCTGTTCAGTTTAAATTTGTTCACATCATTTATTAGTAACAATTCACTTTTTATTTTAGATGACTTTGATGTATTTAGGTTCTGCATTACTATACATTTTGTGATAGCGACGAAATTAACTCTTTCACTTCGCAAATCTCGAAAAACATTTGAGACTCGACAAGTTTTCAATGTTTTTGCCGTAATAACTTTTCACTGTTTAAAATAGTCCATGAAAATGACGAGTTTTCGTGTACATTGTGTGATATATGTATCAGTGTATCTTATGCGTAATGACCATACCGTAACCTCCTGTTTTGGGAAGTGGTAATGAGTTAAAAGGTACTTGCATATGTTACATGTATTATGATTATCTTCCTCTGTTGTTTCATTATTACATTGTGCCTCTCTTCCCACAGTGGCTCAATAGAATGTCTGAAGCTTTATATGCTAAAATCCGGGTTTCCGTGTTGTTAGCAAAATACAGGTAACTTTGTGTAGTTTGGGGCTTAACAAGAAATAATAAACAAGTTGTATGAACATAAACATGTACCTTCTAGCATCAGATAGTCAGACTTGTAGTACTTGAGAAAAATTGAATTTTTAGTTCTCTTTTAGATTATAAAGTGAACATTTCATTTTCGTCAACATTTTCAAAAAGTTTCACACGCGTGGAATTGAACAAAAAAAACAACTGGCCGTGAGATAACAACAAGCTTATTATTTCTGCTATTTATACATTGTATAAGGTCATTCCCCTGTGAGGTTTGATAATTCCATCCGAACTTATCTGGATAAACACCAACCACATGTTACATTAGTGTAGCATGCTATGGAGATAATTAAGTTAGTCATGTTTGATAAAGTAATATCCCTGTTGACGTGATATCTAACCCTTTGCATTGTAGACGCGCTAGGTTCGACAAGAATACTTAAACTGGTTGAGATCTACATAGGTATTCCTGCATTAATTTGCATCTCAGCAGTTGGATAGGGCAGACAAACCTCAGAAGAAATGCATAGATAATTCTGTGAAGTAATAATAATTCTAGCAGAAGACTGGATGTCTCTAATATAATTAAAGTAATTTTGTTCGTGCTGGGCCAGTCCTTATCTCTTTCTCACACAACTCAGTGTGTCAAATTGAAAGATACAACAGTGAACATGCTACAACTTCCACGAAAGAACCTCTTATAAACTGGATAAACAGAGAAACTGAGGTAATGATGGCTAGATTACTATTTTTCTTTGGATGGTCTTGATACAACCAACGACTGATCTGACTATTCAAAAAGAGTCAGGTGAGGAAACATCTATGGAAGAGCAGTATGGCAGATCTGGAAATTTATCAAAATGACATTGTATACATTAGATCACAAGCTAAAGCTACGAGTGTATATTATGTAATATCTAATATTTATATACATTTACGATGTTAGAAAAACACGTAAGTTCAAAAAGTCTTTTTATTCATTTCTAATATTTGTATACGTATTTTTATGGTATAATATGTATGTGCATGCATATATCTGTGTTTGTATGTGGTGTTTCGTAATATTATGAAACTATATAGAAATTGCTTCATTTATGGTTTATTACGTGTATGAATAAAACACTGAGAGTAGGGCCGCTTTAATCACTGTAATTTATAGTCGCCCCCAGGGGTAGATACTCTTACCTTTGGTAAGGCCTTGACTGAGAGGTAACAAATAAGTAAAGTACAAAATGTTAAAATGGTGATATATAAAGTAAAACTATGGTTTTTGTCTTATTCTACATCATTGGACGATTTTGTGTGATCATATTGTCATTGGTGTTTGTAGAAAAATATTTACAGCGTTGGAAGATGCAATAGATAGTGTTTCGTTTCTTTTTCGTGAATATTTATGAAGGTCGCCTGCATTAGCCATCCCTAGGTTTGAAGTCACAGACTAAATTAAATGTAGCTAGCCAACATCACCATCTGAGAATCCTAAGGCTAGTGGGATTTGACTATCGCTCTTATAACTCAATCAAGGCCTTCAACTATAAAATGCAGTTTTTTTAAAGTACAGAATTCGAACCATAGAACTTAAGATCTATGGTCTAGCATTCTAATCACTGGACAGTTCTTGGCCTTGAGATAATAGATTTTCTGATGTTTTTGTAATGTGCTTTAAAAATAGTTTCTACAGAAATTAATTATTTATTTTTTTATTTATTATCTGTAGGAAGTAAAATTTGTTGGTTGTAGTGATTGTGTTAGACCGAGACTAGGTTTGGCGTACTCGATGTTTTGATTGATCTTCATGTGATGTAATCACTTCTGCTGATGGAAAAAATATATAAGCATTCATTTCTGCTGAATATTTTTGCAACATATTTTTTCCTGGTGCAAGTTACAGCTAGAACACTTAATAGTATGGATTATAATTGTATTGTTTGAAGTAGTGAGTAACACAAGGGTAACATTGCTTTGTGCTCACTTTAAGTAATATTTTTCTTGTATTGACCGTGGCACAGCGGCATGTCTACGGACTTACAAAGCTAGAAACAGGTAGTCCACTGTGTAGTTTTGTTTTTAACTTCAAACTAAACAATTTGTATTGAAACAAAAGTACAAAAAAGTAAAATACCTATTTTAGTGGATTATTTGTTCAAAATATGATTGGCACTTTTACAGTTGTTAATTCATTTTGGTTACTTATGTAGAAGTCAGTTCCTGTGGTTTTTACCTATTTTCATTCTTTGTTCTGTCTGAGTTATATTTTATCTAACGGTCAAACAATGAAGGGTGACTCACGCATATGAATTGATCGTCACATTATACACCCCCACGGTTGGGAGGGCGAGCATGTTTAGCGCGATGCGGGCGCAAACCCGCGACCATCGAATTACGAGTCGCACGCCTTACGCGCTTGGCCATGCCAGGCCACTTGAAAAAATGTAAAAGATATTTTTCCCACACGAATTGTTCATCTTTCTAAACTAAAAGAGAAGTAACAATTGGATATACATTTTTAAATGCCAAACTTGTCTTTCTTCTAGCTTCAAACTTAACTTTAAATTTCTAATCAGTCAAAGATAAAATGAAAAGTTTTGAATGAGCTAAGTATCTACAGTATCTCACTCTTTACATTGCAAACACTTTAGAAAAACAATACACATAGACATGATGAACTGGAATAACCTCCTTTAATAATGATTCAGTAAATGATATGACAAAAATAAAAGCATTTAGCAAAGAAAGGTCAGTATGTACTACATACAGGTCATTCAGAATTAATTTAGTAGTTGTTTAGAGTTATTGAATGTGAAAAGTAAGACGAATTTGTATTACAAACTACAGAAAGCACAAATAACTCCTGAAACTGAAGAGCAAACTTACTGGAATTACAAATATAAAGGTTTCTGAAATATTTATTTAGAGTTTTAGTGAATTTCTTTTGGTTTTTGATCAATTCTTTATAGTTTTGATGGAACTCCAAAACAAACAAACAAACAAATTTTTCAAGTGTATGTGAATTTCACATATAGAGAAAATAAGACCGTAGGAGCATAGTACTTTGGTTTGGCTTAGTTTTTTCTTAATTTCGCGCAAAGCTACACGAGATCAATCTGCGCTAGCCGTCCCTCATTTAGCAGTGTAAAACTAGAGGGAAGGCAGCTAGTCATCACGACTCACCACCAACTCTTGGGCTACTATTTCCGAATAAATAGTGGCAATGATCGTGACATTATAATGCTCCCACAGCTGAAAGGGCGAGCATGTTTGGTGTGACAGGATGAACCGATGGAATTACTAGGGCAGTAATCTGAAACCATAGTACTACAAAACAAAATATATATATATATATATACACACTGCAAGCAAAAATCTTGAGGCCAATGAACATAAAGAAAAAATATGAATTTCACGTTGTTAGAGTCGACCGCTTATTTGAGTAAGGCTTCGAAATATGAAAATAAGAAAAGCGAAAACAAATATAAAAAATAACTTTTTAGTATTTAATAGGGAAAATGTGAACACTGTGAAATTAGCCTATATACTAGCTGGTCAAAAGTTTAAGACCATACTAAAAAGTAGTCCTAAACAGGGTAGAAAATGCCCAACAAGAGGTCTCACTAGTGAGTTACACGGCTGCTATTGCGAATAACTTCAAACACTCGCTTTCGCATAATCAGTATAAGCGTTTGCTGGAATGTTATTCCAAGTGGTGAAGATGGCATCATGAAGATCATGCACTGTTTGGAATTGACGCCCATTTCTAAAGATTTCTCTTGCCATCCACCTCCAAACATTTTCAATGGAGTTCGGGCGAAGACGCTGGATGGTCCAAAAGAATCATATTATCGCCATGAAAAAGTCTTTTGTCCTGCGGATATTATGGATTGAAGCATTGTTTTGCTGAAAGACCCAGTCATTTCCACACAAGCGAGGGCCGTCAGTAAATAAGGATGCTCTATCCAACGTGCCAGTGTAGACAGCTGCTGTTTGACGCCCTCTGTATAACCTGAAGCTCCATTGTTCCATGGAAGGAGAAAGCACCCCACCCAGATCATGATGGAACCTCGTTTACTATGTCGTGTAGAAAATGTCTCCAATGGGATATCTTTATTGTGTCAGTAACGTTGGAAGCCATCTGGACCATCCAGGTTAATTTTTTCTCATCAGAGAACAAAATATTCGTCCACTTTTCTACGTCCCATGTTTGGTGTTTTTCAGCAAAGTTTAACCGAGCTGTTTCGTGGCATGGATTGTTTTTGTTTTTGAATTTCGCACCAAGGTACTCGAGGGCCGTCTGTGCTAAGCATCCCTAATTTAGCAGTGTAAGACCAGAGGAAAAGCAGCTAGTCATCACCACCCACCGTCAACTCTTTGGCTACTCTTTTACCAACGAATAGTGGGATTGACCGTCACATTATAACGCTCCCACGGCTGAAAGGTCGAGCATGTTCGATGCGACCCTCAGATTACGATTCACGCTTGGCCATGCCGGGCCCTAACCGAGCTGCTTTATGGTGTGGAAGGAGACGTTTGCGGTTTTTAAAGTTTTTCTCTCGTAGATGCCATCTTATTGTTCTTGAGCTGCATTCTGCGTTCGTTCGTGAGAGCCTTCATCTGATTCGACGACCTGTAGAATCCTCCTGCTCAATGCCGGCGAAATTTTCTTGGGCCACATGAAATTCTCGTTCCGTATCCCTCAGGGTCTTTTAAGAAATTTGCACAACAGTTTTACTACGTCCAATCTCACCAGCGATGGCACGTTGAGAGAGACCTTACTTTCGCAACTCGACAATTCTGCCACGTTCAAACTCTGTCAACTTTTTAGCCTTTGCCATGTTTTTACCAAACGTGACACAGGAAATGCCAGTGGGAGATGTTGACAACGCTCATGCTTGAACACAAATAATTAAATTTCATTCAGTGTTTACCGATTAACGATTCTTTTCAGTATGGTCTTAAACTTTTGACCAGCTAGTATTTAGGCTAGTTTCATAGAGTTCACATTTTCCCTACTAAATGCTAAAAACGTTTTTATTTTTATTTTCCCGTTTCTTATTTTCATCTTTCAAAGCTCTTCTCAAATAAGTGGTTGAGTCTAACAACGCAAAATGCATATTTTTTCTTTATGTTCATTGGCCTTAAGATTTTGGCCAGCAGTGTATATATATATATTTTTGTAGTACTATGGCTTCAGATTACTGCTATAGTAATTCCATCGGTTCATCCCGTCACACCAAACATGCTCATTTATTATATATATAATATATATATATATTAAATGAGCATAGAGACAACTAACACTGAGTGCAAAAGAGCAAAATTCAAGTTGACTCATCCACAGATTATGAATAACGATTTTCACCCTTTACTCAACTGAAAGATGCTTTGTCAAAAGATATAAGTGACAAGTCAATTATTCAGTGGATCAGAAATGGTACAGAATGACCTTTGTGGGCAACACTGGCTCAATACTCCCACAACACGAAAGATGTACAGAGCACGGTGGAATTTTTTATGCCAAGAAGAAGATTTGTCATGTTTAAATATGGGAAGATGGAAGTGTAAAGAAATAATGACTTTATTTGGTACTTCTATACTCAATGTCACTTCATCATCCCCACAATATTTTCAACAGCGAACACTTGACAGAAGAACACTTCTAATATATTAAGTGCAAGAAACTTGTAGAATATTTTTGCAAATGATGTAAACTGTGCTCGAGTAAAGAGGTCCACAACAGAAACAACGTGAGCAACTACAGCAGAGCTATGTTTGAGCACCACTTAAAAGCTTCTGTTCTGTCATTAGGTATTCACTGAGCGTAACTCTCCTGATATACCTGGAGTCATAACCCTCAAGCCTTTGTCTCTTCTCTATTCAAGATGTTTTGTCAAAATAACTTTGCAGATAAAGTTTATGTGATGGAAGAAAAATAAGGAAGATTGTCGTTGATGTGCTTGGTTCATACCACAAAGCAACTAAAGATATTATAGAGATATTCAGGCACAAACTTTTCAAACAGTTAGTCATGTTAGTAGATGACATTTATAAATTGCTGATGAAGAGCTTTCATCAAATTTTCAAAAAATTCAAAAACCAAACACAAACAAGGATGTTTGAAATAAAACTGGAAGTTTCATTGGATCTTCTGTACATGCTCCCATTCAATAGCCACACATAGTATACACTTAAAATAACAAACATCACTGACGCCACGCCAGTCTCTATTCAATAACATTTAAGCCAGTTAGTAATGAAACAATTATTTTAGAAGCACAAAGCAAAAGAACAGCCAACTAACTAACTTTAAAAAATCACCAAAATTAAGTAAACTTACTAAATGGTCTGAATTTCTTATGGAAATGGCTTCCAGAATATTACTAGAGATAAACCTGAAAGTGGGTTTCCTCGACTATCTTATCACATCCAGTGATAAGAAACCAAGCGTGGGCAAAATAAATAAAGTGATTTTATTTTGGTACCATAAACTACAGAAAAAAATAACAACAACCGAAACGATTGATACCTCACAGTTTATGGACAGTAAAAAAAATAGAGAAAGACGATTTTGTTAACCAAAATGCCATTTGCACTTTCTTACTTAATTATTTAATAATTGTATTGTAAATATTAATGTTGTTACTCGTTTAGATCTATCATACATTGCTCATTATGAAGTTTATATTTGATGTATCATAAAATACTCTTCAAAAAAAGAAACGGAAAAGGCAAAATTTGATACATATTGTTAACAAGTTTATTCCGGGTATGACATGTGTGAAACTGCACATTCACTGCTGAACATCCAAAGTCTGCATAGGCGAAGTACACGCTCACTAGTTGAAGTTTAACGTCAATAACGAGTATGGCCCCCGTGAGCATCAATAACTGCTTGGCATCTCCTGCACATGGAAGCGATGAGATGACGAATTACAACCTGTAGAATGGCTGTCCACTCAGCCTGCAAAGCTGCTGCAAGCTGAGGTAGAGTCTGCGGTTGAGGTTGTTGCCGTCGCAGACGTCGATCCCACTCGTCCCAAAGACATTCGATGGGGTTTAAAAATGGTGATCTGGAGGGCCAGGAAAGAACGATGATGTTGTGGTGTCTCAAGAAGACAGTGGTGAGTTGGGCTGTGTGAGGACGGGCGTTGTCATGTTGAAAAATGTCGTTGATGTTCACCATGATGGATTGCACATGAGGCCTGAGAATCTCGTCGACGGTTGCGTACAGTCTGATCGAAAATTCTACGCAGCTCTAGTATGGTTGAAGCAGTAAACGTCGCAGTGGTGGTCCTATCCCGAAGGTGACGTAACCGGATGTAGCGACTCTGTGCGGGCGTGGTCACACGAGGTCTTCCATATCGTGAACGGTCATAAGATGATCCATGTTGTTGACGACGATTCCATAGCCTTATGATGGTACTTGGGTAGACATTCACAGCTCTATCAACATCTGATAGAGATTCGCCTGCTTCCAAGCGACCAATGGTGTTGTTGCGTTGTGCTTCAGTCAGTCTTAGCGTAACTGTATTGCGTGTCAGTGGCTTAACACGGAGCTATGGAAACCGAGAACTCATCAATTTTATAGGATTTATGGGATTTTGCACATGTTGCACTTGTAGAACATGCAGATCTCTCAAACAAATTTATTGGACACGAATACATTTTGGCGAAAAATCCGTTGTTTTCCTCCGTTTTCAAAGTGCACAACTTTTATTGTCATTTTAGTCTGACAATCAGTGCCTTAACACGTGTAACATCACATACTGTGAGCTTGTGACGTTATTACATATATTTCTCTTTAAAATAACAAAAATATCCCTTTTGCGTTTCTTTTTTTGAAGAGTATATTTTAATAGGGTTAATCAAGGAACATTATGATCCAAGGGGCGAGCAGTACTGCAGACATTTTCTTTTTTAAGATTATGTTATTGTTTGTTTTATTTAGAGCGAATTTGAGTACACGATATCGATAGTTAATATCACGATTTTGTTTGAAAACTTAGGAAATCATTTTAAGGGTTAAAATGCGAATTATATTAAAATTGGTTGTTAGGATGTGCTAGTCTGCTATGGTAAATGATTAACTTTTTTAACTATTAAAGTATTAATGCTAAGTAGGTGAAATAGTTTGTGGACGATAGAAGATAACTGGTAAGTGAATTGTTTTATTAGTGTTTACTGTGAGGTTAAATTCATCGTTCTTTTAGTTTAAAGTTGATTTATTTACTGTGAAACTGTAGTTGAATAACGAATACTTTTGTTATCATTAAATGGACTGGACTCTCATTTTTCTTTTTACCAAATAACACAAAAGAACTCGTCCAAAAAGTGCAATGAGTATTATTGTGTGTAATGTTACATTTCACAATGTATTTTTAATTAAGATAAAGTACAGAACAATATTTCGACCCTTTTACGTCATCTTCAGGTTAAGAAAGAGAGTTGTTCGGGTCCCGTTGCAAAAATACGCGCTCCGAGTTTTAGGGATGACTATGCGCAGTTAGCCCTTTGTACGGCTTTACCAGAAAATTCTTAAACAGACAAACAGATACACATATGTTATTGATTATTTTACAGCCTTCTTTCTGTGGTGATAAAGTAGTTTTGAAAAGGTTCCGGTATGAACGTATTTGAATTAGAGTGCTATTGCTTTTGACATGTAGTGAAACGTACGTTATAGATACACATACGCTGCTGTAAAGATTAAGTGTGTAGTCTATGTTCTTACAGTACACGTGCTTTATGTTTTTTAAAAACCTTGTTCTTTAAGAAGGTTTTATATTGGACACATTTTCTATTAGTGTGACTTATTCAATTTCCTTCATAACTCGAAAATTATAAGACAATAAGCAATTAAGTTGCACGAAATTTGATATTTAACATGTATAGCACGACAATTTAAAGCGTGAATGTAACTGATTTTAACTGGCCCTTCTGCAAAATTTTAAATTGTGTCATTTTGTTTTGTAATATAATATTTTGTGATTACTCTGCAAAATTTTGTAGTTATGGATGACAAGTTTAGCTAACAGATATCACTGATGGATAAATGTTTTTATTGAAGTAAACTAAACTTAAGCTCTTTTCTTTTGGTACTCGGTTAATCCAAAAGTGACACACATAAAATATTTTTTTTTGTTAAATAGCTTTTACAAGCGAGTATATTTCTTAGTGTTTGAAAAGACGTTTCGAACCAGTCAGAAGTTTATTTAAGCTATAACTGTTTAAGCATTTATTATGTAACCTTGTAAAAGTAAATGCTAACTATTTGTGCTTTAGGACACCGTTTATGATCTCTATCTAAGCTTGTTTGTTTTCTGGTATTTGCGTAAAGATACTCAAAGGTTACCTACACAGGCTGTCACCAGCATTAATAGTCAAATCCCACTATTTGGTCAGACAAGATTTGGCGTTAAATGCTGGTGACAGCCTGTATAGATTCTTACTCATTAGATTGCGCACATGGGCCAAACGTGGTCCAGTGGCTAGTGTACTGCTGAACTATGAACCAGCGGATCCAATGTTTGTGTTTCGTTACACCAGACTAACCACTGGACCACATTTGACCCATGTGCTAAACCTAACTAGTATATGCCCAGAAGGTCGTCTTATATAATGTTCTGCAAAGCTTGACTTGGTAGCCTGGATGATCGTTAATTAGGCCTACTAGGAACTATAATTATTTTAAAACACTATGTATGTATATAAACTGAATAATAAATATACACTATAGAACTAGTTCGCAGTTTGCACTAAATACAGTAGGAATTATAGGAAGTCATATATTTTTATTTTAAATTTTTGTATGAAATATTGATTCTAAAAGCTGTTTAAGCAAATAAAAATATAAGAGCATTACTAGGCTTTATTGTAACATATTAAAATAGTAACTCCCTCTTTCCCTTTCAGCACAAGTCCAATGAAATTGTCGAGCTACTCAGTTGGGTTTGAGTTCCGAAAATTTGTAACCTCTGGCACAGAGAATTGGTCCTTTTTATAGTCAGAATACGATATCTGGTTTTACGTGAACTTTGATTAAGTAAACTATAATGTTTCTTAAGTGACAGTAACTACTTTTAATTAATTTTACATAAACTTTTTCTGGTGACGAAAATGGGACACAAACGTATAGACACTTATTTTCACGTTGTTTTCTTTGTTTAAAATCAATAGTACTCTCTGTTTTTAAGTTTTAGGCTTCATGAATATACATTACAACTTGTATACTGTGATTTATTTCATTTAACATTTAGTCAAGCTGTGCATGATGTTTTTCTCATAGTTAACGAGTTGTTAACTCGGCAGTATAAAAGTAAATCAGACTGGTGGTAGTAATGCCTCTGTAGGGATGGCTCGGATTGTATTGGTAATCTAAATATCTCTTCAACATGTCATCAGAACGTTACAATACTATACAGTGTTTACTTTAATAACGATATCTATATAATGACTGAGTTACAAGTTCTGGGAACATCTGTAAACATCACAGCATGAAGTTTGAAATTCTTGTTCTTCTTTCTTCTGCTTCCGTTTTTTCTTTTGTTATACATTAACTCAAAAACTAAAAAAACAGGTTCGCTAAGATGACAATTTCAAATAGAGTATTCGCTTTTTATAAGTATTACACTCTGTAACAAAATATTTACTTTTTCTTGTTCCTGGGCAGAAAGTGTTATCTCCCAATTGCTTATGCCTAAAGACCTATTTTTCTCTTCAAACTTTGTTGCCCCCAGTGGCTCAGCGGTATGTCTGCGGACTTACACGCTAAAATCCGGGTTTCAATACGCCTGATGGGCAGAGCACAGATAGCCTATTGTGTAGCTTTGTGCTTAACTCAAAACAACAACAACAACAACAAAAAACATATCAAACTTTGTTTTTGTGACCTGGATAATGAAATTTTCAAATTTACCTATTTTCTAGAATATTCCAGGTAGATTCAGTGCTAGGTAACTGACAGAGAATTTTTTCAAACATTCAAGAATTTTCAAGAACATTCTAGAATGTTGTATAACTTATAAGAATTTTCTGTAATGTAGGACTTACAAGAATTTTCTAGAATGTTGTAGAACTTACCAGAATTTTCCATAGTAATATACACTGCTGGTAAAATTCTTA
This sequence comes from Carcinoscorpius rotundicauda, assembly GCA_011833715.1. Taxonomy (NCBI): domain Eukaryota; kingdom Metazoa; phylum Arthropoda; class Merostomata; order Xiphosura; family Limulidae; genus Carcinoscorpius; species Carcinoscorpius rotundicauda. The sequence continues at coordinate 35,968,730 of CM022395.1, read as the reverse complement.
AGGTCACAGAACATAATGTTGTTAGACTCAACAAATTACACTGCACAACAAAGTTTTTACTTCTTGAACGCTGCTGGGTGTTCCTTATTGAGTTTTGGCTGCTGATAACGAAAATCGCATCCAAATTAGTCCACCACGTATCGTTTCATAAAAACCTTCAGTTTCATCAAGACATTGCTACAATGGAAAAACGATATCAGGGCATCTGAAATCCGTCAAAGCTTGCTGACTACTGTTGGACACTGCAACGTGATGTACCAGACATTGAATACAAAGGTAAATCAGGAGCAAAACACTTTTAATTATGTTGAACTTAATAGCGTATTAGAAACATAAACGCTATTAAATACGTTATTGCCGGTAAAAGTTAACTGTCTATTTCTCAATGTTTCTACGTGATTAAGCAAAACCAAAACTGTATTTGTGCATATCCAGCAGGTACCTGTCACAATCAGCAAAAACTTTAAAAAAAATTATTGTGCAGTATTAATTGAGTAGAGACGAAAGACGAAAATAAGAAAAGGGAAAATAAAAATAAAAAATCTTTTTAGCATATAATAGGGAAAATGTCAACACTATGAAATTAGCCTAAATACTAGTTGGTCAAAAGTTTAAGACCATACAGAAACGAAACGTTAATCGATAAACACGTAACTAAATTTAGTTATTTGTGTTCAAGCATTAGCGTTGTCAACATCTTTCACTAATATTTCCTGTGTTGCGTTGGATAAAAACATGGCAAAGGTTAAAAGTTGAGAGAGTTTGAACGTGGCAGAATTGTAGAGTTGCAAAAGCAAGGTCTCTCTCAACGTGCCATTGCTAATATGATTGGGCACAGTAAAACTGCTGTGCAAATTTCATAAAATACCCTGAGGGATACGGAACGAGAATTTCAAGTAGTCATCCCAAGAAAATTTCGCTGGCGTTGAACAGGAGGATTGGAAGTGTTGTCCGGCAAGACACCAACTGATCGTCGAACCAGATTAAGGCCCTTATGAACGCAGAAGGTAGCTCAAGAACAATAAGACGGCATCTACGAAAGAAAGGCTTTAAAAACCTTAAATGACTTCAAAGGCCACGCCTTCTTTCACACCACAAAACAGCTCGGTTAAACTTGGCTGAGAAGCACCAAACATGGGACGTAGAAAAGGGGAAAAGTGGTCAAGTCTAGCAACGCAAAATGCATGTTTTTCTTTATGTTCATTAGCGTTAAGATTTTGGCCAGCAGTGTATATAGAGGGGCTTTCCACACACCACTTCAGTTTAGTTTAAAAGTTTTTATTAGAGATGGCTTTAAGAAGTTGCAAGCATTGTCCAGACGCATCCAGAAACCTCAAAGCTGCTACTTTATAACGGGAATAAGTATGCATCTCTTCCCCTGGCTCATTCGGTGCACCTGAAAAAGGAATACAACAGCGTCAAGACCTTGCTAGAAACCTTGAAATATGATGAGTATGGTTGGAAGGTTATCGGAGACTTCAAAATGATGGCATTCCTTAAAGTTCTCCAAGGATGCTTTACCAAGTTTCCATGTTATCTTTGCATTTGGGACAGCAGGGACATCGCAGCACACTACTACAGGAAGCACTGGCACAATGTCAAGTGTGAGCCACTAGCGGACCTCCAGAAGGTGTTGTTCCTACCATTGCACATAAAATTGGGTCTTACAAAACAATTTGTCAAAGCTCTTGATTAGGACTCTACAGCCTTCAAGCACCTGAGGCAAAGGTCAAAGCTGGTGTCTTCATTCGACCACAAATAAAGAAGATCATGGAGTGCACAGAATTCCCCAAGAAGCTCAATAGCAAGGGAGAAAAGGCTTGGGGCAGCTTTGTCGCAGTAGTTCGGGACTTCTTGGATAATCACAAGGCCGAAAATTATGTGGAACTGGTTGAGGCTTTGGGGAAGAACTACGGCAAAATGAGCTGCAGGATGTCCCTGAAAGTCCATATCCTTTACGCTCATCTTGACAAATTCAATGAGATCATGGGTGCATACATAGAGGTGCAAGGTGAGCGCTTCCACCAAGATATTTGAACTTTGAACGCCGCTACCAAGGAGCGTATATCGAAAACATGATGGGAAACTTTATTTGGAGGCTGATACGTGAAAGTGATTTACATTACAGTCGCAAATCTCGAAAAACTACTGACTTCTAAACATTTTTGTTCACTTTCGTATGAATACATATAAATCTTGATTCATATGTTGTTTTATTCAGACCTTATGTAAATTAAAATGTGAAAATTTGCCCGTTTTTACATAGAAAAATAGGTTAATTTCTAAATTTTATTATCCAGGTCACAAAATCAAAGTTTTTGGAGAATAATGGCCATTTTCTGTACTTTTACAACATAAGCAATTAAGAAATAACACATGCTATCCAGGAACAAAATCTGTGTTACATAGTGTTGTTAATAACTAGTACTAAACAAGAGACAAACAAACATAATTCTAGTGAAAACAATGTTATCGTTATCCCTTTAAGCCAGTTTTCTCACGTAAAACTGGTGTTCCTTTAAAAACTTAAGTTCAGGGTAAAACAAGAATTATTAATAATAGATAAAGAATTAATATTGCAGTTGTAACCTTATTGTATTTAAAATTTGATTATAAATACAAGCCTCCTATATCTATTAGAATACTGCATAAAAATAACAACAAGCAGCCAAGTAAAGAAAAACTTTTCAAAAAAAGAAAGTAAATATAGGGGTCACTAATATCAGTCCTTCAAAAACATTGCAAACAAGATAGTGTTGATGGAATTTGCATCATTCCTACAAAACAACACAGGCTGGAATTAACGTAAAGCAATGCATACAACTATCCAATCCTAATTCAGCTTAATTTATCCCATTTTTGTCTGTTAATATTGTTTGTTTGTTTTGAATTTCGTAAAAAGCTACACGAGGGCTACCTGCACTAGCCATCCCTAATTTAGCAGTGTAGGACGAGAGGGAAGGCAGCTAGTCATCACCACCCACCGCCAACTCTCGGGCTACTCTTTTATCAACGAATAGTAGGATTGACCGTCACATTATAACGCCCCCACGGTGAAAGAGCAAGCATCTTTAGTGCGACGGAGATTCGAACCTGTGACCCTCAAAATTATGAATCGAGTGCCTTAACCACCTTGGCTATGCTGGGCCCCCTATTAATATTCTAATACACTGTGTGTCTGTGTTATTATGTAGATGGGATGAAAATGTCATACCAACTATTTTGCTTGCATTGTTTTTCGGACTGATATCAGTTATCGTATATTTACTTTCTTTTTTGAAAAGTTTTTCTTTACCTGTACATATATATTGTTTGTTTGTTTTGAATTTCGTAAAAAGCTACACGATGACTACCTGCACTAAGCCATCCCAAAGTTTCTGATAGCCTGTTAGTAGCTTTCTTTACTATAGCTTTGGTAGGCTGAGCATTATAGGAAAATAACAAAGTCTGTCAATTTTTGCATATTATTTGAACAAAAAAAAATTCGTTAATATACTGTTCGAATTTTTCTGGTGGTTTGTTTGTTTGTTTGTTTGTTTTGGAATTTCGCACAAAGCTACTCGAGGGCTATCTGTGCTAGCCGTCCCTAATTTAGCAGTGTAAGACTAGAGGGAAGGCAGCTAGTCATCACCACCCACCGCCAACTATTGGGCTACTCTTTTACCAACGAATAGTGGGATTGACCGTCACATTATACACCCCCACGGCTGGGAGGGCGAGCATGTTTAGCGCGACTCGGGCGCGTGTCGTCATACTCCACTTGTCAGCTGAACCAATGAAAACCTTGAACGGCTTCGAGCACAAGTTTTATGTTATGCACGTAACTTATCTAGAGGTACGAGTGTGGGTCATATAGTAAACCAGATTGCCGCCGCAAACTTGTTTCTATTGCAGTCCTGCGTGTTGGGTGGGTGGACGCATGTTGTGGGCTGTGTCACTTTTGACTTGTTTGGAAATGGGCTAATACCAATTGCCTGTTTGAGGTTGAGATAGACTATGAGAATTTTACGCGTGCACCAGTTATTTTCACAAGTGTTCTTACTGAGATAACCAAATTCCCGGTTTTAGTGTTCTCCATACATGTACCACCAGGTTTATCAACGGAAAGGTATGTTGAAGAACCTTCAGAAATTTTCGTTAATAGACTGTAATGAAATACGATGCGAATAAAATTGTAGGAAACTTTGCGGTTAAATACGTCGTATGAAGAATTACTTTTAAAATCCCATGAACTTACTTCAGTATATTTCAATCAAAGAGCAAATGGAACAGTGCACTGTTTATCAGTCATAATTCGTTGGCAAGCCTTGTGACGCAACCCACGAGGTATTTTATCTATTATGACTTTTTTTAGAAAACACTTCTACAAGTTGTTATTTGGGTCTCGTGAAGTATTGTTTTAAAGGCCTGTACGTGACATTCACATATTTAATTAATATATTCAACACGTTCTGTTATACGCCTTCGTTACAAAGTTACTGTGTTTCATTTTATACATTTTGTATAGCGGAGTTACTTTCAGTGATATCCATACTCATGTCGGCGCAGATAGCATAGTTGCTTTGCGCCATAGAACGCCAAACTATGCTCATATCTAACACTGTTCAAGAAAGGTAGAATGCTTATATGTTCGCAACAGGATAGTGTAATTAAGAACTATGGATGTCTTTACTCGTGGCTCGCCGAAATTATTATTCTGTTGAGGAAATAATTGTTTCTGTTTAGATTAAAACAAAACAAAATAATTTAGTTATATTAACATGTAATTAGTTCAAGTAACGGTTCGAGTACTTATACTGACATTTAACTCTCTTTTTTTTTTTTAATCTTTAATCAATGAAAGTGTAGTCGTAATAAAGTTCAGTCAACTTGGGGTTTATGAACGACAGCAACTCTTGTGAGAAAGTTTATTCTAGTTATTAAGCGGAAAGATGAAGTAAGGGTTGTATGGGAAATGGGAGCCTGTGTGAGAGAAGTAAACATCAGCTAATTCCATATCTGATTATGTCATGTCAAATATTGTAAAAATGTCTCTATTGTTATAAACGCAAACCAGTAAAGAAATGTTTGATTTTTCTCCACTTCGAAGCACGTAGTAACATCCAGAAGTGCACCAATCTTCCCGTTAAATAACCCATGGAATATTCATGGTTAAAAGATTAAAGAACGGGTTGTCAAATCCTATTGTAGCTATCGAAATTATTCTATATATTTTTATTAGTAGCTGTAAAATAACCTAATTTACAGCCATTATATTATTTCGCAAGTTAAATAATACGTAATTAAGAAGTGTTCTATAATTACAGTTTGAACGGTGTTTTTGGGAAACTCATTTTAACTATGTGGGTGGTATTTGTGACCGTTAATCTAGGCAGAAGATGGAAGTCATTGGACGAGCAACAATTTAATCGGAAGCAAGGATCTCGAGTTTCTTTTCCGCTCATCTGAATCTAGCTTTTGTATAGATTATCAGTGTGAAACCGAAGTTTCATCGTTCGCATCGCATATCATATTTTTACAAGTTTAAAGTTGCATTTTTTAAAACCTTTACGTTGGTTATCATCTTTCTGGGAAGTGTAACGTGTAATGTTCTAATAGTTTACACACGGACTTTTGCTGTCGTAATTACATATAGAATGAACCTATATAAAACTGTTTGAATGGTTCAATACGATCAAATGTGAGTCACCAGGGAAGACCAGAGCATCCAACAAATGTTTACGTAAACAGCTGATGCAAAGGTACAGTTGAGCAGAAGTGATACTCTACTTGGTTCTAAAAACAATTTTATGATAGTTGCTGTATATTTATTGGATAAAGTATAAATTAACTCGTTTTGAGTTGCTTATTTCGTCATATGAGTATCTCCACTTCATATCTTTGTGAGTGAATGCATTGATTGTACTAAACCGTGGCAAATGAATGAAATTATACAGCCACGTGCAGATGTTTTGCATTTCCACAAAATGAAAATTAATTCTTGATAAAGTTACCGTTACGTCTAAAGTCAAATGAATTTGCACAGAGAAAACACTTTTTTATAGAGAGTGTAATACAAAAAGTTAATGAACGAAACGGCTGTATACAAGAGTCGTAAGAATATCACCCAAGTAAGATTACTGTATTTATAAATTTAGCAATGGCGGATGTTCTTGCTAAAGTAATGAGAAGAACCCAGAAGTACGACATCCTTAAGGCCCAACGGCGATTCTCGCTTGAGGTAGGTTTTTGTAGAAGTGCGAGTGTTTCATTTCTACACGAAGCACGTTATTTATACATGTTGTTGTTTTTGTTTTGTTTTTTGTGCCCAAAACATTAATTATGTTCATGTTTCAAAAGGTTTACTGACTTATAATCAATATTTCTAAAACTTATTAATACTTGGAGTCCTTTCTCAAATATAGAGTTGGCACAAGATAAACTTGGCTAATAACGTATAGGTGGTGGGCGTACGTTACAACCTACAGTTTTGATAGTTTAGGCAGGTGCATTAAAACGTATGTGAAATATATTTTTCGTGTAAAAAAAGCAACAAAAAAACGTGGGTGGAACGGCGAGATTACCTTGAAACCTTGTTTGTTTATTGTTTGACGTCATTAGGAATTACAATTAATGGGATATTTGAGAGATAATTCTGTTAGAGGTCGTTCATCCATCGATTTCTGGGATCATTTCAACTGCTCGAAGTTATTACTTGAATAAAAACAACATATTCAACATTACGTAATTGAAGTAGCTGAAAAGACGTTCCATGTTGCTATACATCATGCCCTACATCTTTTAGTAGAATTTGTTACTGAAATGGACGGATGTCATATTGGACATTCAATGTGGATTGCTTTGATATTGTTGTGTTCTTGAGAGGAAATAAAATTTCCTGTGTTTAAAGATATCGTTTGAATGCCACATATGTTTGTTTTACACTTCCACAAATGTGTTCGACAGATGTGTTCACACACAAGTATTAACTGGCAATGCTGTAGGTTCTATGGTTCTCCATCGTAACCCATACGTTAGTATAATTTTATACACAATTTTGAAGTTTGTTTTTAAGCTCTATATTTTTTAATAATATGTTCCTACATTCGTGTTTTTAACTGGTTCTTCTTACACAGTATTTTGTAGTACTGTTTAATTATCTGAATCATTTTAATAAAAGTTAAACGTGATTCTGCTAGGCTAGAACCAAAACGAAAAAAGATATTGTATTTTTTAATATTTGTTCTTAGTAACTTGGGCCCGGCATGGTCAAGTGGGTTAAGGCGTCCGACTCGTAATCTGAAGGCCGCGGGTTTGAATCACCGTCGCACCAAACATGCTCGTCCTTTCAGCCGTAGGAACGTTATAATATAATGGTAAATTTCACTATTCGTTGGTGAAAGAATAGCCCAAGAGTTGGCGGTGGGTTGCGATGACTACCTGCATTCTCTCCAGTCTTACACTGCTAAATTCGGGACGGCTAGCACAGATAGCCCTCATGTAGCTTTGCTCGAAATTTAAAAAAAAAAAAAAACAATCTTAGTGACTTTCCACATGTGAAGCTGTGCAGCGATTTCTGGTGCGATACTCAGGAACTTTCATTTTAAATACCTACAAACTCGGAACCGTAATTCCTGTGAATTTTGTTAATGTGAAATTTCATGTTTCATAGTGATGACTCATATAAACAGCTACATGCGTAGAATAAGAATGTTTCTTCATTTTCGAATTTCACGCAAAACTACACGAGGGCTATCTGCGCTAGCCATCCGTAATTTAGCAGTGTAAGACTAGAAGAAAGGCAACTAGTCATCACCACCCACCGCCAACTATTGGGATATTCTTTTATCAGCGAATTACGAGTCGAGCGCCACCTGACTATGCCAAGCTGAATAAAATGAGAAGATACTTTTATTATAGACTCCTATTCTTTGGATGCCACATTAAATACCAATTTTCAACGTTAGAACATTTAAGCTTTGTGAAATTGGTAAAAACAATTCTTCACTCAAATTTGAAAGTCGTATCTGCATTCATAATAGCTACTAACTTGGAGGATTCGCTTAATTAAATTGTTATTCATGTTTTTCTCTTTAATATCATATTTAAAAATTCTATTTGACGAGGGAATAATGTACACTGCTGGTCAGAATCTTAAGGCCAATGAACATAAAGTAAAAATATGCATTTTGCGTGATTAAACTCAACCACTTATTTGAGTAGAGCTTCGAAAGATGAAACTAAGAAAAGGGAAAATAAAAAATAAAAAACGTTTTTAACATTTAGGTGGGAAAATCTGAACACTATGGCATTAGCCTAAATACTAGCTGGTCAAAAGTTTAAGACCGTACTGAAATGAAGCGTTAATCGGTAAACACTTAACGAAATTTAGTTATTTGTGTTCAGGCATGAGCGTTGTCAACCTCTTCCACTGACATTTCCTGTGTTACGTTGGATTAAAACATGACAAAGGCTAAAAAGTTGACAGAGTTTGAATGTGGCAGAATTGTCGAGTTGCGAAAGTAAGGTCTCTCTTAACGTGCCATCGCTAGTGAGATTGGGCGTAGTAAAACTGCTGTGCAAATTTCTTCAAAGACCCTGAGGGATACGGAACGAAAATTTCAACTGGCCCAAGAAAATTTCACCGGCGTTGAGCAGGAGGATTCGACGGGTTGTCCGGCAAGACACCAGCCTATCGTCGAGCCAGATGAAGGCCCTTACGGACGCAAAAGGCAGCTCAAGAACAATAAGACGGCATCTACGAAAGAAAGGCTTTAGAAACCGTAAACGTCTTCAAAGGTCACGTCTCCTTCCACACCATAAAACAGCTAGCTTGGTTAGGGCCCGGCATGGTCAAGCGTGATAAGGCGTGTGACTCGTAATCTGAGGGTCGCGGGTTCGCATCTCCGTCGTGCCAAACATTCTCGCCCTTTCAGCCGAGGGGCGTTATAAGCGACGATCAGTCCCACTATTCGTTGGTAAAAGAGTAGCCCAAGAGTTGACGGTGGGTGGTGATGAATAGCTGTCTTCCTTCTAGTGTTACACTGCTAAATTAGGGACGGCTAGCACAGATAGATAGCCCTCGAGTAGATTTGTGCGAAATTCAAAAAAACAAAACAAACAAACAGTTCGGTTAAACTTTGCTGAGAAGCACCAAACATGGGACATAAAGAAGTGGAAGAAAGTTTTATTCTCTGATGAGAAAAAAATTTAACCTGGATGGTCCAGATGACTTTCAAAGTTACTGGCACAACAAGGATATTCCATCGGAGTCATTTTCTACACGACACAGTGAAGGAGATTCCATCATGATCTGGGGTGCCTTCTCCTTCCATGGAACAATGGAGCTTCAGGTTATATAGGGGTATCAAACAGCAGCTGGCTACATTAGCATGTTGGACAGAGAATCCTTATTTATTTAAGGCCCTCGCTTGTGGAAATGACTGGATCTTTCAGCAGAACAACGCTGCAATCCATAATATCCGCAAGACAAAGGACTTTTTCATGTTAAATAACGTGACTTTTTTGGACAATCCAGCGTGTTTGTCCAAACTGAATCCCATTAAAAATGTTTGGGAGTGGATGGCAAGAGAAATCTATAGAAATGGACGTTAGTTCCAAACAGTGCATGATCTTCGTGAAGCCATCTTCACCACTGGGAGTAACAGCCAGTGATGACTAGCTGCCTCCCCTCTAGTCTTAACTGCTAAATTGGGGACCGCTAGCACAAATAGACCTCGAGTAGCTTTGTGCAAAATTCCAAACAAATATTGTATGGTGTGTGCATTTGTACATACGTTGCTAAAAAATACTGGATATACGCAAATCAACATTGTTTTTATCACAATATCAGCTTCAATTACGACAAATATTTCAGTGGTTACAATAAAATAGGTCTACTTATAGCACGTGGGCCACAAGTTTTAATTATGGGTTTGAATCACAATATAAACTTGAAAAGGGGAAGGGAAAATTTAATATAAATAATTTGCTTGCAGTTCGATCTAGAAAGCATTAATCGGACAGTAACAGAAAAGGCTTTGCAAGTAAAGAATGTACTTTCACACCTTCGTAACAAATGATACAAGATTTCAAGAGACTGCAAATGAAATACATGATACCTCTAAACAAGAATTGCATACCAAACTTAAATTATTTAAGAAATAAACTAGATATACGTCTAACACTAATATTTTGTAAAGAAAATAACAAGATTAAACGTTTGGGTTACATTTCTTTCTGACAGAAATTAACAGCTCCACGTGCACAATTTTATTTTGCACGACCATCATTAAGCAGGTGGTTCAGGTATTCATAGTTCTTGTTTAACCAGTCTCAGCCTTATAGACGTCAGTGACTGGAAACGTCAGTGACTTGTTTAGGTCAAAGTATCATAATAAGGATCAAGAGTTCAGAGGTTTGTGTGTACATGTATGTGTCGGATTTCTAGTCTGAGATCGTTATTCTTGTGTATGACACTGGTGGTATAAATCTTCAAGAATCTGGTATGTGAAGTGCCATGTGACCATTAATTAGTGTGAAATGTTTATCATCCAGTCTTCAAATTTTCTTGACTGGAAAGGAGGAATGAAACATGTAACTGAGCCAAATCTGAAATTAGATAAATAGGCGGCATTAGTTTATGAGCCCAACGACATTTCAGTGAGCTCCCTAGCTAGCGCAAGCCCTATATATATACTTGTTTTAATTAATTCCGTAAATGGCGTAGTTACTCCCCAAGATATATATTTATTTATTTAACATTAATTTTTTTCAATGAATGGTATTATTCCAATAGCTGTGTGATGTTTTTTTATAGTAACCTTATTATAGACATTTGTATACCCCTGTGCACAATTTTTTTTTAGGTAGCTTTCATGTTCTACCTCTGATATATTCCTTTCCGAGGTGCCCCCCAGTGGCTCAGCGGTATGTCTGCGGACTTACACGCTAAAATCCGGGTTTCGATACCCGTGGTGGGCAGAGCACAGATAGCCCATTGTGTAGCTTTGTGCTTAATTCAAAACAACAACAACAACCTTTCCGAGGTAGCAGACGTTTGTATATTTCTGATATACTCCTTTGCTAGGTAATAGACATCTACAATGTATATACCTGTAATGAATGCCTTTGTTAGCAAAACAGATATTCGTATACCTCTGATGTGTTTCTTTCCAAGGTAGCAGACGTCTGTGTACTTCTGATGTACACTTTTCTTAGTTGATATACACCTGTATATTTGCAATGAACTCCTTTGCTAGATAGCAGACATCTGTATACTTCTGATGTACTTCTTTATTAAGTAATAGACATCTATATACCTTTTTAATGAATGCCTTTGCTAGTCAAAATATATTTTTATACCCCTGATGTACTCCTTTGCTAGGTAGTAGACATCTGTATACCTCTAAAGTACTCTTTTGATAGATAAGACATCTATTTTTTGTTAGGTCATCTGTATACATCTTATTGACTTATTTATTAGGTAGCAGATATTTATGTACATTTGATGCTCCCTCCAGTTGTGTATACAATATTGTTTAGTGTGGGCATTATTATTTAATTTACTTTGTCGTTTTAATATTTAATTTCCTTTTCATAACGAGAGTTAAATATTTTTAAAAACGATAGTTTTTGACAAGTTTAGTTGAATAACTCTTACACAGTAGTAGGTTGTGTTTGCGAATACATTGTTGTCTAGGCTTTACTAACATTTTTGACATCACATTAGTTGAGTCAACGGTATTTTTCGAAGCCTCGGTGATAAAGTTATACAGGTGACTTGCGAGTGCAAGTCAAGAATAACTGCAATAAAGTAAAATAGGGAAAAAGTGCACTTCCGTCAGAAAATTAGTTAGTGAATGAAGATGTGAAGTTAACCGGCATGTGGTTAATTAACCAAAATAAACGATATTTTAACGTGAGTTTACAGTTTAAGAGATAGAGAATAAGTTGTCACGTTAAAGGGTTACTAAAGTAACTGAATATGTTGGGGGGAACTTTTAGTAAAATCACAGTTTAAATTTAGGATACAACTGTGGTAACCCATGGGGTAACATAAGTGAAATGTTCATTGATAAGAGAAGCGAAAAATTATTTGCTTTGTCAGTTGGATTCTTAAGTTATTGAATCAGCCTGAATGGACTTTTGACAATAAAAGAATATTATTTAGAGTATGAGATACAACTGTGATATTCATAACATTTAGAAATCTTTTACATTGTTTGATTTCTTTTGAATATATTGTTTTAAAAGAATTGGAGTGTGTGCTGTCCGTTTATTGTCGAATTTATTGCAAACAAGTCATAGACACTCACTGTAGAACAGACGTTAACTCACTAATATTTAAATCTCTGACACCTCCTTTGGTTCGTAGTTAATTTTTGTACATGTGTAATGTACTTTTTTGTTTAGTAACAAACATTAGTATCAGATGATGTATTCATTGTTAGACAGTAGTGTATCTATACAGTTGATGCACTCCTTTCTAAGGTGGCAGACATTTGTAAACACAAATTGAAATAATTTCAGATCCTTACCAAATCATTACACTCCATCTTACAATGTCCAGTTTTGCTCCATCTGAAAACAGTTAATCTTGACCAGGGGTTCCCAACCTTTTGGCTCTCGCGACATGAAAATGTAATTGAAATAAAATTAATGTTATCCCAAGCAACTTCTAACAAGGCTACGCGACTCCCCTGCCAAGGCTTTGCAACTCACTGGTTGGGAACCCCTGATCTTGATAATAGTTCTGCAACACAGTTTCCATTGCAAGAAGATCCATTATAAAACTGTCTAATCCAAATCATGTCACTTCTCCCAGTGGATTTACATAGTAAACATTTCAAACCTAGCTTTAAGTATACAACTAATCAATTATAGTAGCTATTCTGAAAAGAAGTTCCTGTATTAAGTGAAATTATTTTTACTTGTTAGTTTGTTGTTAAAGACTGGTATGGTACGTTTTGTGGGGTACACATTTTTCAGTAATGAATAATGATCCTTGGTTAGTTCTTTAGCACTTTGGATGGTGCTTATGATAAAAAGCAGAATAACCCAGTTATGTTTGATAGAATATTTGCTGAATATTTTCAGTTCTAGGAGGTTGAAATTTCAGGTAAAATCACACCACACATCAGCATAAGGATTATCAATATGTGTGAGTTTACATGGGAATAGTTGTCAGCATTAAAGTGAGCTTTATCTGCCCAAAAGATGTTTTGTAGCCAAATCTTATTAAAAATCAGCCTGGCCAAATATGCAAAGTCAAGCTGCAATTGTAGACTATCATATTTAATGGCACAAAGGCATTTAAAATATTAAACTTTGAGCATTAATGTTATATTTTATTTTCCACACTAATTTGTGAAAGTATAAGTTCCTGAGAAGAATCTTTCCACTTACTGACAAAGTGAAGTTTGGGATTTGAGTTTTTAAGCAATGTTCGTTGCTGTTTTCATAGAAACAGATTGCTCCCTAGAATGAAGACATCTTTTGTGGATTTAGTTGGAAAAAAATTATTCTTAGGGCATTTATAAGTGAACTGGACATCCAGTTACTCTTTGGAATTCCATATAACCCAATTTAAAATTGCCTTTTATTTGATAGCATCATTAAACATCATTAACACAATCTTTCATGCTGACATATATTTTATATAACTTACTTATCTCTTATCATCAATAAAGAGATGAAAGAGAAATAAAAGCAATGATAGTTTGTGAGAAAAATTATTAGGGCAGTATAATTTGTTTGTAACCACCATGTTTTATGTCAACTTTCCTGAATAAAACTTATGATTTTTAATGTGCCTCTGGTGGATTTTTTTTTCTCTAAAACAAGTTTTAAGATTAAATTATTTTAAAAAATGAAGGATTTTTAATATTCACCAAGTATAAAATTTTATAGCTGTATTTCACACATTTAATATAAATAAACTTCACTTAGTATCAGCTACATTTATTTAGAAACTACCTTTCTATACATTGGCTTTTATTAAACATCAGAAATTTAAACTATATATTATTCACCCAACGACTTTGATCTTTAATCAGTGATAGCTACCACAGTTATTTTGTAGTTATATTTGATAATAAGCACCTCTGGTTGATACAAAGTTGTATACTATATAAATAAAGTAGTATGTTTATACATACACATAGGTATATGATAATTCATTTGATGATTTTTCAAACTAGATATTAATGCATTTAATCTTTGTTGTCAAAAGGAAAATGAGATACAAATGTATCAAATCCTGTTAATTCATTCATAAAAACTTGATGTTTTGCACAAAGATATTCCACCCTAAAACAGTTATTTTCTTTATAATTATACCATATTCAATTAATAAAGCATGTTAATTTAGACTTATATAAACTTTGCTATGTGGTATTAGAAGGATGGCATGTATGGTTTTGGGGAATGCATAGCTTATCAGTGCCTATCCAAATCAATTTACTCATATTTTTGTTACATAATGGCTAAGCAAACACTGCATTTTAAGTTTGGTATTGAATTTGAAATATTTTTTATATCATAGTCAGAGGCAATAAAGTTTTAAATGTAATTAAAAAGATCTTTGAAAATAATGCAAACAGTTTTTTTAAATTTTTTTCAGGAGTTAATCATTGATATACAGGAGTTGAACAAACAAATGGAAGTATCTGTTTATTTCAAAATGCTCTAGCACTTTTTATACAAATGGACAAACCTACTTATCAAATATAAAAATCACATCTACCTTTGCTCCTAGGTGTCTATTGTGTGTGAGTGTTTGAAAAACCGTAACCTCTTGTGTTATGTTTTAGTTTTTAGATAATTATTGATATCTTGTATTTCAGAAAAATACAACTGAAATTGAATCATTTTTTTCCAATTTAGTTGAAAAGTGGCTGCAAATAAGCCATTACTACTAAACAAAATGCACTTTACAACTCCACTCGTTTAAAAACAACTAAGTGTGGACTGGGAAATTGTGGGAAAAAGTAATCTAGTCAGATTAGTCAACATTCAGTCTTTTTCAATCACATCATTGAGTCCATATGTGTAAACAGCTTATGGATTCAATCACCACTGAATGGTTATTTAAATTGTAAGAGGTGCAGACAGTACCAGACAGACTGCCAATCTAACATAGCAGCTAGTCACTATAACATCATGGTAGGAGACCAGGTTCCATCTTTGAACCAATAGGTTTATCTCACTGGTGACGTAGTTTTGTAAAGAGACAGAGTACTAACTATATACACTGTTTAACACAGAAAAAGCCTTTGGTTATACACCCTGGCTTGTTCAATTGATAGATAATTTTATGACACAATTATGGGATATATTCGAAGAATAAGATCTTCCCTGTGAATTTCCTGTTCTAAAATTCATTTTAGGAAATAGAAGTCATCCTAATTCAGAAGGAATGTAATATTCTTATTGAAACCTTCCACAGTATGGTTCACAGTAGGTTAATTACATATTATATTTTATTTAAACAGCCATCTTCCTCTTTTTGACTAATTCCTATGTTTTGTGTATGGTTGGATAAATAAAAAGACTATTAATGCACATATCATGTTGTTGCCCTTACGTAGTTACAACATACTTTTTTTTTCTTGCAAGTCAACACATGCCTGGATAACAATCCAGAATCTCAAACTAGCCAGTGATGAATGCATACTTGATGATGCAGCTGATGATGAAAAACAAGTAAGGAATGGAGTCTCTATTATTTTGCTGGAACCTGTACTGTAATTTACTTTTATTTTGACAGACAACAAACTACACTTTGTGCTATAATTCAATCTTTAATATGATACTAATGCTACTTTTTATATAAGCATTCTATGCATTTTTTTTTTTATCTCAAATGAGCACCTACATTTGTTTTTGCTTTTCAAGAGAATTTAACTGTTTAGTTTAGTTTATTTTGATTTTGAAAAAAAATACTGGTCATCCCAGTGCTGTGAAAAATTTTGTTCATGTGAAGCATCATGGGAAATATTTTATTGCTGCTTCTTATCTTTTCATGGTGGTGATGGTGGGGGACTGCTGACCATTATGAAAGAAAATGTGAATTGCTGGAAAAGGGGTAACTTTGAGAAAGTTTTCAATTGTTCAGTCACTTCTGTCAACTTCTCTTTGTGACTCTAAACAGTTTGGATATAATTCATGATTTATGCTAGTTTTCATGATACTTCTTTATTTTGATAATTACTGTAGATAATTACCATGTACGAAGAGCAAGATTCCCCTCTTACATCTCATAATGGAGGAGATGATATAAGCACAAGCTTTGTCAGAACAGAAAATCTTCATGTTTTCAGGAGAGGTGGAAATATTTATCCTAAAGAAAAACAGTTGTACGGTAAAATTGGCAGAGAGAACACAGCAGACCACATTTCTAATGGTAGCATTATTTTTTCATTAATAAATGATATAATAATTTAAGAGAGTTTATTTGACTAAGCTGTTTATTATTTAACTTTAGTGCAGTAATTTCATATAATACATTAAGAGAATTAACTTATGTTATTTACCAAACCTTTTTTCTTTATTTAGAACTGCATAACAAAAATACTTAAGGAGTGTGACTTTTACTGAGAAATTATGAGATGTTTTTGCAATAAACAAAGACATAAAATTAGTTTAGAATTTCATAACTTAGATGAAGATTAGTGGTTTAAGAAGGAATTGCAAAATGGAGGTGCTTGTTTATTGACATGCAGATTTTACTGCTAATGGCAGCTAAATTTAAGGGGGTCTGGAACATGCCTTTCAAGAAAATCAATATAATGATATAATTTACTGTTGGTTTATAAGTCAGTTATGTAAAAGTGAAGTTTCTGAAAATGGAAAAATATTTGTTTCACATTTTTGCCCCTCGGAGTGGATTCCTGTACGTGGTGAGGGGACCTCCCAGGGAAGGTTCTGTTCTGTCTGGTTACCTTCTCTGGGATCTAAACATCCACCCACGTGTTTGCCGTGCGTGGCGACCCGTGAAGGGGAGGAGAGGATCCTGGTGGTTGAAGGGTCCAACCCTAACACACCACTTTGGCCTCGAATTCCTGTAGACGGGCGGCCCTTGGGTGGCCCCCCTTGGGTCAATCGGCTGGTCCACCTGGGCTAGAGCCAACCAAGTACCAGTGTTGGAAGTTCTCAACGGGTGTTGTGGACATTGTGCCTGATGCTGGTGTTTGGGTATAGTGCTCATGAAACCCTGGCGTTGCTGCATTGTCCTTGCATGACTTTGCAGTGCGTCCCCTTGTAGGGCTCCATGGTGGGTGGGGTCAGTGAGTACCGAAACTTTTTCTCTTTCCTATGGATCCTACAAAAAATTTAAATAAAATTGTAAAAAAAACAGTCAATTGGTAAGCGACCATGTTTTGAATGCTCTGAACAGCAATCTTCAACATCAGTAACACATGTACCTCATTTTCTTAAATTACATTCTCTTTCAGAAAAACCTTGAGGGCAAATGTCCGCTTTTTTATTCAGAAGGGACAAGAGGGACTTGCTGGCTCTCCAAAGTCAGTAAAGAAGCTTCGATCTGGTGACATATTGGTTGAAACATCCACATCCCAACACAGTGAACTCCTCTTGAAATCAAAGGCAATTGGCGATATACCTATTGAGGTTACCCCATGCTACTTTGAATACTTCACGAGGAGTTATTGTTGAAAGGGATTTGAAGAATGTTCCTGAATCGGAGATTCTTGCTGGTCTCTCCACTCAAGGAGTTTCTGCAGTGAGGCGCATCTCCACTCGCAAATATGGAGTTACACTGCCAACAAATACCCTCGTTTTAACATTCACTTCACCACGAGCACCCGCCACCATCAAAGCAGGTTATCTCATTTGCAGGGTTCGGCCATACATTCCAAACCCTCTTCGATGTTTTCAATGTCAGAGATACGGCCACTCAAAGACGTCTTCTCGTGGTTCCCTGACATGTGCTCGTTGTGGAGGCAATGACCACGTTTCCTATGATTGTGACATAAACCCACATTGCATCATCTGCAATGGTTCTCACCCCTCTTACTTTCATTCTTGTCGAAAATGGTTGGAGGAAAAAGAGGTGCAGCGTTTGAAAACGACACATAACATTAGTTATCCTGAGGCTCGGAAATTGCTGCCTACAATCCCATCTCGGACATATGCTGCTGCACTCCATTCCACAACTACAGTGGAAGTGCAGACAGATCTCTCTGTGCCTCCAAGAGAATCGTTTTCAAAACAAATGAAAAGCCTTTTGACCTCCGTGGTTAAAAAAGTAGATGAATCGACTTCCACACCCATTTCTGTTCCACCCATATCTTCCAACAAACCTCAAGATCCATGTCCTTCAGTTTCAAATACAGGCATTTCTTCTGATACATCATTTTCTCCCACCACAATAAACAAAACAATTATTCGTCCGCGTCCTCAGTCACTTGATTCTTCTTCCAATAACAAAAACCTGCCCACTTGACCCAGAGCAGGATCCATGGAGGTTGATAGACCTCCTCCGAAGAAAGACAGTAAAGAAAAAAGACGAGGTCGTAAACAGAAGGGTTCTCCAACCACTTCACCTGCCCGTCCTTAAAAATGGCCACCTTGATACAATGGAACTGTCGAGGTTTACATTCTAATCTGGATGATATCAAAACGCTGATTGCTTCCTACCAGCATGTTTGTCCTTCTCTACAAGAAACATTTCTCAAATCTGCTGATACAGTCTCCATTCGGCAGTTTTCTCTGTACAGAAATGACAAGTTGTGTGATGGTCGAGTACATGGAGGGGTGGCACTGTTGGTGGATCAACATGTGCCCACCCTGTCTTTGTCACTCAACTTACCCTTGGAGGCCGTAGCCATTCGTATTTCCTTGGGTCGTACCATCACTGTTTGTTCTCTGTACCAGTCCCCTGGAGAGACATATGATCAATCAGACCTGGATGCTCTCGTTGAACAGTTGCCATCTCCATTTCTAATCCTGGGGGATTTTAATGAACACCATCCCCTCTGGGGAAGTGCTGTTATTGATGGGAGGGGTCGATCTGTAGAGTAGATGCTCTCTGATCACAATCTTTCTCTTTTCAATGCTGGTTCTTCCACTTACTTTCATGCACCAAGTCAGTCCTTCACCGCCATTGATCTCTCAGTTTGCTCCCCTTCATTATTCTCCCATTTTTCATGGAGGGTTGACAGTAATCCACTAGGCAGTGATCATTTTTCGATCCTTTTGATCGAGACTGGCCGTGGTCGATGCCACCCTACCCGCGTGCCCCGGTGAAAGCTGGATCAGGCAGACTGGTCCACTTTCACTGCTCTCGCAGAACTTGATCCTGCCATCGTAGATCAGCCATCAATAGACGACTGTGTTGCAGCGGTAACTGATTGTATTATACATGCAGCTGCTCAGTGTATTCCTAAAACCCCGACACCTTTCCCACGATATCCTCGTCCATGGTGGAATTCTGCTTGCAACTTAGCACGGAAGGCTCAAAAACGAGCCTGGGATACTTTTCGTAGATATCCCACACTTTCAAATCGGGTTGCTTTCCAACGGGGCCCGAGCACATGCTAGGTGGGTAAGACGTCAAAGCCAGAAGGAATCTTGGATTAAGTTCACAACCAGCATATCTTCTACCACCAGTTCCAAGATCGTATGGGACAAGATTCGAAAGGTTAATGGGCACTACAATTCTGTTCCCCTCTCGATCTTACTCTCTGATGGTCAGGAGGTGACTGATGTCCGAAACATCGCTAACACTCGAGGTGAAAGCTTTTGCCGGGTATCTAGCACTTCTGCTTGTTCCTCCACCTTCCTGGCCATCAAGACTCGGGCAGAGCGATCACCTCTTTCCTTTCAAACTGACTGTTTCTTTGACTATAATAGTCCCTTTACCCTGGTGGAACTAAAAATGGCCCTTCATCGGTCTGCCAGTACATCTGTTGGACCTGATGATATTCATTATGACATGCTGCACCATCTATCTCGTAATTCTCTTGTTGTCCTTCTGATTATCTTCAACCGGATTTGGCAGGATAATGTTTTTCCTGATGCCTGATGCCAGGCTATTATTTTACCTTTCTCTAAGCCAGGGAAAGATCCGAAGATTCCTTCAAACTATCTTCCAATTGCTCTGACGAGCTGTTTCTGTAAGACCTTAGAAAGGATGGTTAATGCTCCTCTCGCCCACCCAGTGTGGGTTCCGTCGACAGCACTCCACCATAGACCACCTAATTCGTCTTGAAACATCTATCAGAGAGGCCTTTCTCAACCGCCAACACCTTGTATCGATATTCTTTGACATAGAGAAGGCTTACGACACAACATGGAGGTATGGCGTTTTGCGAGACCTCCATACGTATGGATTACGTGGCCATCTACCCATGTTTATTTAAAAAATTTTAATGGACAGGAGATTCCGAGTTCGTGTAGGTTCGGCACTTTCACGTTCTTTTGTACAGGAACTTGGAGTCTCTCAAGGCTGTGTATTGAGTGTCACACTCTTCAGTATAAAGATAAATGCCATCACTGAACAACTCCCTCTCACCGTTACGAATGGGCTATATGTTGACGACTTTCACATCTCATGTCAGTCATCAAACATGAGATATACTGAGCGGCAACTACAAACTGCCCTCAATCGTGTACGGAAGTGGACTCTTGCGAATGGCTTTAATTTCTCTCTTTCCAAAACTGTATGCATGCACTTTTGCCGTCGACGAGGTATTCACCCTGATCCTGAACTTCATATCGGTGAAGTTTTGCTGCCAGTGGTCCCGTAGACAAAGTTCTTTGATCGTAAACTGACTTTTTATACCACACTTAAAGCAGCTTCGGGTCAAATGCACAAGAGCACTGAACATCCTCCATGTCCTCTCTTCTACCAGTTGGGGGACAGATCGCCGTTCAATGTTAAGGATATATCGTGCACTTATTAGATCGAAACTTCTCTATGGATCAATGGTCTATGGCTCTGCCAGACCCTCGGCCTTAAAGATACTGGACCCCATTCATCACCAAGGACTTCGACTCTGCACTGGGGCTTTTCGTACCTCTCCAGTTCAAAGCATATACATTGAATCTCATGAATCTCCTCTACACCTTCGCCGTTTGCAACTGTCTTTACAATACACTTCGAAACTTCGTTCCTTACCAAAGCATCCCACCTGGGAATGTGTTTTCCTTCCTCGGTGGGCAGTACTTTTTCAGAACAGACGATCTGTCATTGCTCCGTTTGGCCTTCGCATCCGGGCGCAATTGGATGAATTGGGTCTGTCCTTGGATAACATTGCAGATTCCACAGGTCGACGCATCCCACCATGGCTTATTACAGCCCCCAAGTGTGACCTTTCTTTCAATCACCTAAAAAGGCGGATACTCCAGACTGGAAGTACCGTCTTTTATTCAATGAATATCTTTCAAACAATCATTCAGTTCCCATTTATACAGATGGTTCCAAATCAGGTAATTCAGTGGGCTCTTCTATGGTTTGCTATGGGTCAGTAGTTGCACGCAGAATCCCCTCTACAGCTTCTGTGTTCACTGCTGAACTGTATGCCATATCTCTTGCCCTTGATCATATTGCAGCTGAGCAGTACTCCAACTGCACTATTTATACTGACTCGCTTAGTTCTATACTTGCCTTGGAATCACTTCACATTAGCTCACATCCTATTCTCGCAGATATTCGAAACCGACTGGCCCATTTTTCATTAGCAGCTATTTCAATCCAGTTTTTCTGGATACCAGGCCATGTTGGTATTCATGGGAACGAGCTTGCAGACATGGCAGCTAAATATGTCTGCCTCAGCATCATCACCCCTATGCCTATTCCGTACATGGATTATGGTGTTGTCTTCAAGGCTCGGCTCCGTGCCAGTCCACTTGGAGTGAACAACGCGACATTTTCAAATCAAACCCAAAATTGGAGTTTGGCCATCTAGCTTCCGTAAAGTTCGGAGGGAAGAAGTTGTTCTCACTAGGCTACGCATTGGTCACAGTTTTTTAACTCATCATTTTCTTTTATCTGGAACTGATGCACCAATGTGTAGTTTGTGTAACACTCAAATCACTATCAGCCACGTTTTACTTTCTTGCCATCGTTACAATTCTCAACGACGGCAATACTTTAAACATATTTTTTCCCAGGGTCAGTCTGTAACATTGGACAGAGTTATTGGTGATGGTGACTCTGTCCACCTTAATAACGTTTTTAATTTTTTAATGGCCGTTAATCTTTTTAATCTTATTTAAGTGTGGTATATTTATTTATTACACCTTTTTAATTGTGGCTCCTTTTTTACAGTTTTATTCTCTCTCATTCAATGTGACATTTAAACAATGGCCAGAACATTAAATAACTCGACACCAGGACTGGAAAAGCCAACTTCAGGTGACTAACGCTTCTGTTTGAACTGTCTCTATGAACTACTCGTTAGTCTTCCTGGCGAGTTACTATTATACTTTCGCTGCATATCATTTCACACTTTTACAACCTTTTTGTACTGGCCATATTGACTCATAACCCGGAACCAGGACGGAAAGACCAACTTCAGGTGGCTAACGGTGGTTTATATACTACCTGTTAGTCTTCCTGGCGGGTTATGATCATTCCCGTTCTGCTACAGGTTGTCCTTTACAACTTTGTTGACTGGATGTCGTCATTGG
The DNA here is from genome assembly GCA_011833715.1 of Carcinoscorpius rotundicauda. NCBI lineage: Eukaryota > Metazoa > Arthropoda > Merostomata > Xiphosura > Limulidae > Carcinoscorpius > Carcinoscorpius rotundicauda. The sequence goes on along the minus strand of CM022395.1, from coordinate 35,946,095 downwards.
TTTTTGCACCATTTCCTGTTTTAATTGCCATTTTGCTTTTGTCTTCAATTACCTTTACACATTTTACTCCATTTACTTGACTTTTATCTTTTTACTGGACATTTGACTACTCTTTATTACGATTTTGCTGAGTGTCTTTTAAAACTTTTATTCCATTACATTTTGATAATAGCTACTATGACACATAACCCGGAACCAGGACTGGAAAGGCCAACTTCAGGTGACTGACGGTGGTTCTTGAACTTATTCGTTAGTCTTTTTGGCGGGTTATGATCATTATTATTATGCTATGAGTAAATAGTTTATAACTTTGAAGACTGAATGTCACCATTGGTTTTTACACCATTTTCTGTTTTAATTGCTGTTTTGTTATTACCTTCATTTACTTTTACAAATTTTACTCCATTTACGTGACTTTTCTCTTTTTACTGAACATTTGGCTACTCATTGTTGTGATTTTACTGTGTGTCTTAGAATACTTCTATTATTTTACATTTTAATACTGGTTGCTGTGACACGTAACCCAGAACCAGGACTGGAAAGACCAACTTCAGGTGACTGACGGTGGGCCTTGTACCTGCCTGTTTGTCTTCCTGGCGGGTTATGATTATACCTTTTTGATAGAGTAAATACCTTACAACTTTTTACACTCTGCCTTCTATCTTAACCTTGTAGACTAGGTGTCAACATTGGTTTTATACTTTTTTTGTTTTACCTTCATTTCCATTTATGTCTTTTACTACATTTTTACCGGTTGTTTGGCGCAGATAGCCTCGTTGCTTTGTGCCATAAAACACTAAATCAATCAATCAATTCACATTTTTGTCCTTTAAAAAAAAGGCATAAATGGTAATATGGTTAAACATTTACTATTCAGAAAAGACAAAAAATTTCTGTATTTATCTAACTCACAAAATATCTTGCAAGTACACCAATGTGTAGTTGTAGTCTCATAGCTGGGAGTTTCCAGCCATTGCGTCAGCTCTGAGTACTGAAGTATAAACAAGTCTAACTATCATGAAGTGTTTTTCACATGAAGTTATGAATGTGCATTTGCATTGTAGATAAACTTGTCCAGACTTCTCCACCTTAAGCTACTGAGTCATATTAATCCTGCATGAGTCTTAGAAGTAATATAGAAGACTGTGGTAACTTGAACTATAAAATATACTTTTTACTTTACATTCTACTTATTATTTTTGAAAAAAATCCTTTAATAAAAATTATGGGTTGTTTTGCAAATATCATTGTGATTTTAGCACACTTGTCTGGAGAAGTTCTATTTCATATTTTAAATTTCCTTCCAAGTATAACTAATTTTTATTACATTTTTGGATTTGTCTAATCCAGAAAAAGTGTTAGACCTGGTTAGTACTTGGGAGGATGACCACTTGGGATTACTGGGTCATGATGACCTCAATACTGTTTAGCCCTCCAAATGGCTCATTGTTAAGCATAAGGACCTTATGTCACAAAAAACTGAGTTTTGATACTTATTATATAGCTTTTATTTAGAAGTAACATATCTTACATTCTGTTATGTTACTTAATTTTACTGCAATTATCTTATTAGTTATGTAAGTACAAATATGCTGTAGAGCAGGGGTGTGCAACATTTTTCGTCGGTGGGCCATATAACCAACTTCATCAATCAAGCAGGGCCACTTAAAAAACAAGCTTATTCGTGTACATGCACAATAAATTAAAAAAATTCTCAAAATGCAAGCAATAATGTTTTATATTTTTGCATGAGTGATCATTTTAGTGCGACACTTGAAATTTAGAGTCCTTGCAGAGCTTGTCAATATCAGCTTTGACAGAAGTGGTTGCCACTCTTAACTGACTGGTCAAATGTTTATCAGTCAGCTGACTTCTACATTTGATTTTGATGAGTTTCATTTTGGAGAAAAATTGCTCACAGCAGTAGGTGCTACCAAAAAGGGAGGCAATTCTTTGTGCATGACGGGACAAATTGGGAAACTTTTCACGTACACAGAGTTTGTAAAAGTCTAGCAAACTGTTTTCAGAGAATTTCCTTTTAGTGTCCATGTCAGCCTGCAGTTCAATGAGTTCCATTTGGCAATCATCAGGACTGTCTTCCACTGCCAAATCAAAAGGTTGAGCGAACAATTTCAATCTAATTTCAGTTTGTCTGAAATCTGGAAATCTGTTTGCAAACTCATCACGCAGCTTTTGTACACTGGTTCCATATTTGGTGCAATCCAGGTTAGGAAATTCCAGTTTCCTGGTTGCAAGACATGTAAAATGGGTCAATATGGCTCTTCTCAACTGAACCTGGAAAAGTTCCAATTTCTTCTCAAAAGCACAAATATGCTCAAACAACTTATTCACAAGTTGACTTTTCCCTTGTAGTTTTAAGTTTAAATCAGACAGATGCTGTGTAATGTCTGTGAGGAATGCTAAGTCATTCAGCCAGTTCTCATTGCTCAAGAAGTCCACATTCTGACGTTTGCTCTCCATGAAGAACTTAATATCCTCTCGCAGATTCCAGAATCTCTTCAAAGTAGCAGCTCTACTAAGCCAACGTACAGCAGAGAAGTACAAAACATCTGAATACTCACTGTCCAGTTCATCTAAAAAAGTTTTAAATTGTCAATGATTTAATCCTCGTGTTCGAATATAATTTACGCATTGGACGACATTTTTCATGACTTCTGCAAAATCCAGAACTTTGGTGCACAAGCTCTCTTGGTGAATAATGCAATGGCTTACAACTACGTCTTGTGCTCCAATTGCAGTTAGAAATTTCTTGGTGAATCCATTTGTCCTACCTGTCATGGAAGGAGCACCATCTGTTGTAACACCACATAATTTATAAGGATTCAGTTCAAACTTTTCTACAACCTTAAGCACTTGTTCACAAATATCCTGTCCTGTGGTTGTGGAGGAAAGGCTTGCCATATCTAAAAACTCTTCGAAAACATCAAAGCCTGCAGTAACAGCTCTGATGAAAATGACAAGTTGGGATGTGTCATTGATATCAGTGCTTTCATCCAAAGCCAGACTGAAAGCTTCACACGAATTCAATCTCTCTTTCAAAGTTTCTTTGATGTCCTCTGAAAGATCTTTTGTCCTGCGTGAGACAGTAAAGCGTGAAAGGCTAGTTTGCTCCACCAAATATTTTTTCTCTGGACATGCATATTCTGTGAATATTGTTAAACAATTTTTAATAAATTCTTTTCTGCCATAAATTCACAAAGCTTAAAACTCAGTTTTGTCACCAGTTCTGAATTTTTCTTGAAAGTGGTAAAAACACCTTGTTGCTTTTCAATGGATGTTTTTAAATGTTCAATTTTGTCCTTTCGTGCCTGACCAACAATTTCATCAAACTGGGAGGAGTGCTTAGTTGCGTAATGTCGCTTAATATTGTACTCTTTCATGACTGCAATTGTAGTTTGACAGACGAGGCAGACAACACCTTGATTATGTGGGACAACAAGATATTTTGTGCACCATTCACTGTTGAATAACCTTCCCTCATCATCAATTTTTCGTTTCTTAACTGCTGACATTTTACTAGCCCTGAAATCAAAACAAAAATTATTCTCACGAAAATAGCAAAGTAGAAAAAAACATAGAATTTATTTACACATGAAACCTCTTATGGACAGAAACACGTTTCTAAATTGGCATCCCGATCATAGCCTTCCGGTACTTAAATTAATTGAGAATAGCAAAATACAGTGTGACCTCGCCTATTCGCGGTTCGCCATTCGCGGCCCCGCATATTCGCGGGTTATGCGCGAACTGCGTTTTTGTAGGTCACAGAGACTGAAAGGGCTTTTCGAGGAGATTTCTGTTGTATTTACTCAATCAAGCCGTTTTTATCAATTGTCGTCTTCACCAAACAAGATTGGACTGCTATTGGCTGACTGCCTCAGCTTCCCCAACAACGCAAACGGCAAAGCACAGCCCGGTAACGCACGGTACAATTTAGTGAAATACATAACAGTATGCAATATTGCTACATTATTACTGCATCAATGAGTATAAGTATCATTAGTGTTTGGGAAGCATTTCATATAGTATATAATCGCATACATATACGTTTTAAAACTGCATCCAATATTCGCGGTTTTTTGCTATTCGCGGGAGGGTAAAGAACGTAACCCCCGCGAATAACGAGGTCACACTGTACATAGAATCAGATGCATCTGAAAGCAAAAATTTTAATAAATTCAGTAAAGTCACAACAATATGCTAAATAATAATCAATTTACCTTCAATCTCTTGTAGTAACTGTAAAAGGTAATAAAATTTTCACCAATAATGAATGACGGACAGCAGTAAGCCAACCGCTAGCTCCTTCGAATTTCAGTGCACAATAACTGCCGTTACTGCGACCGTTTTTAACTTGAGGTTAGGGAAAATTGTCGCCAGCGGGCGAAGGCGAGGTTCAGGACATGACGTTGAGTCGTCGACAATAGTGCTAGTGCACGTCACCTATTCATGCCCTAAGGAGGCCGACCAATCGAATTCGGCCTGCTCCTCTCTAGCAAAGATAATTTTAGAAGTTTGTCGAGTCGAAGCCTGGGAATCCCGTAGGATCGATGCTTTTAAAAATATTCCATTTGCGTTGGATTACAGATCAGGCCACATGGTTAGATTACAACAACTAGGGCCACACTAAATGGCTTGGTGGGCCGGGTTGTGGCCCGCGGGCCGCCTGTTGCACACCCCTGCTGTAGAGTGTTTAAGTAGCAGTTAAGAACTGAAGAGTTTACAATCATAGATTAATTTCATTAGCATTAATACCTTTAGTAACATAAAACACGTACTTGTTTGTTAAAGATTTTTGCACAATCTTCTGGGGCTCTTGTTTTAATTTACCAATTGTTTATTTATTTTTCAATTTTGTACAAAACTACCATAGCTGTACTTGGTGTCCCCATTTTAGTAGTGAAAGACTAGAGGGAAGTCAGCTAGTTATCACAGTCAACTCTTAGGTTACTCCTTTACCAATGAATAGTGGGATTGACCATCATTTATACTGTCCTCACAGCTGAAACAGCAAGTATGTTTAGTGGGATTTGAACCTGTGACCCTCAGATTGTGAGTAAAGTGCCCCAATAATCTGGCCATGCCAGGCTTTGATTTACCAAATCTCTGTACAACTAGTATAATTTTGGTTGTATTGATCCTCATTATCTTTTGAACCTTGTATTTTGCAAAATATTATTTCAAGATTGCCATTAGGAACTAGCTCTTTGTTAAAACAATTAATGATTCTTGCATTAATTAAATCACAATTATTTTGTAAAATTAAAATTATTTGCTGTTATCATAATCTGTTGCAATTTTAACATTTATTGAAATAGTCTTCTATAAAATCTGTACAAAAAAAGAAAATAATAATTTTTTATGTGAATTACTTTTCAATTTAAAGTCAAACATTTAAAATTTCTAGTAATTTATGTTTAGATTGACAGTCACATAGTATTTACAGTTTTAAAATTTTTCATTTCAAAATTCCTTGCACACACAAAACATTTCTCTTTAAATATAACATTTTGAACTTAATTTTTTGGTTGTAATGGCATTAGTTGTAAGTGAAAAAGAATTGAACAAACTTTTAGAATCATCAAAAAAAAATTTGAAATTGAAATATATTATAATTGCTGTATTAAAGATAAATATTTTGTCACATATTGAAGTTTAATTTAACTAGAAAAACTTCTTGGCTTTGTTTAAAAGTTGTAATATTTATTATAGCAGAATCTTTGTAACATCAGTTTTATTGTATGTTAATGTGTATAAATTAAGAAGTATTTACTTCTTCATTTACCATATAATAATTAAGTTTAAATTATGTTTAGTTACTGTTTGACTTAATTTGATAAATTGACGATTTACATTTCCAGGTCCAGGTGTAACAGGTATACATATGCATAGAGGAAGTGAGTCAGCTCTTAATTGTCTTTCACCCATTTCCAGCAATCCAGACCTTAAAAAGAGGTGGTCTTCTACAGTCGTTTTGGATTGTAACACATGTATGACTTCAAGAAATCAATCAGTAAGTATGTTTACTTGATTGTGAAAACAGTACAAAGTTACAGAAATATGTTTAACCTTTATTTCTAGAATTAGCTTCATAGTATTTATTGTAAAACATGCCATTTTTCAAAAGTTGTATTCACTTTTAAAATGTTAACATATATTTTTAATTTTCCTATTTCAAAATTTTCAAACCAGAATGCTTACAAAAATATTTGTAAAAGTGGCTGGCTGTTACACAGTGAAGATAATATTTGCCTTGGAGCTTTTCCTAAGAATTTTTTAAACTGTTCAAGTATATTTGAATTTCATCATTTTTAATATATGTCACCCTATTGTATGCCAAATTAACATGTGATCCAAGAAATAAAAGCTATACTAGTAAATGCATTTACTTAGCAACTCTGAAAAGGAATTTTATAATATTATTTTTTTAATGTTTATCTACTTGAACTTGCTTATTAAGGTGAATTTACAGATGCAAAAATATTTTTACAGGTACAAAATTTGTAATCAACTGCACACTAGGAAAATCTCTCATTTTTCTCATTAGTGATTGCAAAAATGTTAGGGTTTCACAAAGTTTTGTGAAAAATAAATCCTAAAGTATTTCTGTGAACACAAGTGTACTGATTTTTTTAAGTTAGTTAATAACTGGTATAATTGCTGTTATATAAAGTATAACTAAGTTCTCAGAGTTGCATTTTGAGAGTTTTGGATTAAGCTCATGTTTTTTCCTCCCCACCATCTTGGCTAACTCTATGCCAGGAAGTAATGATTGGTATGTAAAAACATTAGCAGTAGTATATATAACTGTTTCTCAGAAACCGTGAAATAATCTAAGTTCATATTTGGCTTAGATACTATATCTGATTAGCATAAAAGTCTGTTGTAGCATTATTCAATAGCCATATTTATAAAAATTATTTACTAATAGTGAGATTTGTAACAATAATAAACAAGTGTCTATAGTATCATAAAATAGTACTGACAATATTAACTAACGTAACTATATGTGAATAGGAGAATGGGGTCTGGGATGATGCCCTTTTAAAAGTAATTCTCCCTCCACAGGTTTTCCATTTCTAAATATATGAAAAAACAATGTTTTTAACATGTTTGTTTCACAGTTTTCTGGTTGGCATTCCCTCAGACCCACCCTAGCAATAGCATACAAACTTTGCATGCTGAGTTTGCTTTGCATAGTGTGACTGATCATCTCTTACCTGTAGGTATTAAGTTTTAACTTCAGAGCATTGTGATTATTCAGCTTTCCCCTTCCAAAATGTTTGCTCTTGAGTACACCTGTGAACCTACAAGTGAAATTACAATCAGCACTGTTAAGTCAACTATACTTATAAATGAGCAAGAATTACAATATAATATTTATATTTACAATAAATTAATACCTAGTTAATTAAAAAATATCCAATTCTTATTTAATATTATATTAAAGCTGCCTCTATTGCTTAGTTATTAACACTAAAACTCTACCATGACTACTTCTATTTCTTCAAGGAGATTATACTTTAAAATCCATCTTAAGTGACTAAACTATCAAACTAAAGTCATAAAAATTATTTTCTTAAAGACTGCTAAATTTTCATTGTTAGTTTTAACCAAAACTATTGTGAGACTTTAAAACTTTTCTAATGTTTTATAACACCAATTTTCAACCATTTCATACAAATTGTAGTATCCATAACTATTTGTTTAGTTTGTTATACACATATTACTATAATTAACCACTTTATTTGTGCCACAAAACTCACAGATGTTGAATGCTACACTCATCAAAGTATGCAAAATAGGTTATTCAAGGTCTGTATTGTTTAACTGAACCCCATAAGTACAGTAATTATATTTCATAATTAGTCTGCAGAAAAATAAGTTTGAGAAAAAAACAAAAAAAAAAAACATTATCTGATTTTCAAAGTAGGTGCTATCTAGCAAGGTTGTTATCATATTTTGTTTGTTTAACAGTATCGTTTATCCTTAAAGGAACTTTAAATGGAATATTCTAACAACTATGAAAAACTTGGCCTTTGGTGATGATACACGACTGTAGGGAGTGATGACTAGCCAAGTTTGTTTGGTTTACTAAGACATGTAGACTGTGTTTTACTTAATGTTTTGTGAAATACATTATGAAATGTATTCTTATAAAAGTTAACAACCAGTCCTAAACTGTTTACCTCAGATACCAAGAAGTATTGATAGTAGAATAAAATGTGAAGAAAACCCAATAATTAGTCCTAGACTGCTTACTTCAAAGGCAAACAAGTATTTTTAGTAGAATAAAATGTGTAGAAATCCTCTTTCTTTTGTTCTGAATGCAAAGAGCATGCTTGAGGTGGTTTTTTATGGTGTAGGAAATTTTCTCACGAGGGACTCGGAGTTTGTAATCCTTTACAGGGTAAATAACATCCAGAGTGTACTTGAATATTGTTGCTGATCATGTTCATCTGTGAAATGAAAAACACTTTTTGATAAATAAAGTAAAATCTTTATAGTATTATTTGGAATTAAATTCAGGTTATTTTTCTGGCAAAAAGTAATCAAACATATACTTGATGGAGGAGTGTGGTTCTGTTAAAGTATCTTATGAATGTATAACGTTAAGACTTGCTTGTGGGAAAGTTTTAAGCAATCTTATTTCAGAAAAACCTTCATTAAATATGAGTAATAATATACAAGATACAAGCTGAGGTGAAACTATTAGCTTGGTGTGCACCCACAAATACACCAATAATTTCTGACAACTATGTCACAAATTACCACAAGTGAAGTAAGCTCAAATTGTAAGTACAGATATCTTCAAATAACTTACTGTTGTTTATTTTCTTTAAATTGGAATTAAAAAATTAAACCAGCTACGGAAAAAATATACATTAACATATTCACAATTTAACTAAGTTTAAGTTAAAATTTATAATAGAATGGAAAGTGATGTTCTCATGTGCCCATATTAACCAATAACATCTATGACTCATCTTTTTTGGTACCATGCAGATCATTTTAAGGTTGTTAAAAAGAAAACTCGTCACCCCTAAGTGGCTCAGTGGTAAGTGTGAAGGCCTGTAATGCTATAAATTGGGCTTCAATACTTGCAGCGGGCACAACTTAAATTGCTCATTATCTTGCTTTGTGCTTAAAAACAAACAAATAAAAAATAACCTAGCATGGCAGTAACACTTTTTTTTCAACTAGCTGTAGATCTTTATTTTCCATTCATGTTGTGATAGAACTTGTATCTTATATGTCTGGTACATATAAATAATAATTTTGTGGTTATACAATAAAAACCAAACAAGTTATTGCACCTTGTAGTTCTATATGTATGATTTTATAAATGATTGATTTAAAAATTAAAAGAATTTTTATTCATATGTTTTCTATTTCTTACTGTTTATTTTTATGGATAAAATATTTGACTATTGTTTCATTGAAGGTTTAGATAGCAGTAGCTTAAGTATACTTATAAAAGTGTTATAAGATGCCATTAACATATTTTAATTAGCTACTAATTTTTCTGTTTTGTTTATAATAACATGAGTCTCGTAACACATTATTACCTGATTTTATGGTCGTAGCATTGTTTTCATTTTAAAGGCTGATGACCTGATTCATTCTGTGAATGATTTAACTTCTGGTCCTGCTGATGGTAGTCACAAAGAAGAAAAACGTGGTTTTGTTAGAGCCAGTCAAGTGTCAGGAAGATTGTCCATGTTAGGAAGTGGTTCTGACATCCTGCAATGGGAAGAAGCTGCAGATAGACAACTGCTTAGGGTATGTAAAACTCTAGTTTATTTCCTAAAAATCTTTATATATGAATTATTTTACTTTCTTCAGATTTTCCTTCAACTGAATAACTATTATTTCGTTGAACAAGTTTTGAATAATTGGTGAAAACGGATATTTTGCATTTTACATCAATATACTTACTATTAAGAGTTTTTCTGAAAATATAAAATGATAGTGAATTTGTTAAAGAACCTGTTGAAAATCAATATCACTAAGTTCTTATTAGAATACGGTATGATTTAAATTAAATTTTAAAAAATGAAACAAAAAGCACTGTTAGTTATTGAACTGAAACACTTTTAACAAATTAAGTATAAACAATGATTTGTGATAAATGCTATAGTGTCTTAATAACTTTTATCTAGTAAATTAAAACAACTGTCCTTAGAAGTAATAACTCAAATCAGGACAATTTACCAAATCAAATATTTATTTATATGAGCAGCTACAATGTAAATTAAACAAGTGTTTTAACTTTTCATTATATGATGTTATAGAGATGGTAAAAACTGTATATATTTTGGCCATACCCACCCACTGTTTCTGTGTGCTGATATCCTCCCACTTCCAATATAACAAGCTTTCTTGTAGGCATAATAAATTCCATTATGCCACATACATGATTGTCTACAATATATATGAAGTGAGAGTTTCCCCATGAGTGTTTTTTTGCACTATTGTTGATCTGTTGAAAAACAGGCTTCACATTTATACCTTTTGCCTGAGCATCTATCATTTGAGTAATGGACCACATTAGCTCCTTATAATTACTTTTGAATTATATTCTGTTGCACTTTAGGTTGGTTGTCTTTACCATCTTGTGCTTCCCTATTTAACAGTGTTTACATTCCTCATTAGCACATGGTTTTCAGGGTTATGCAGCAGGATATCCATGCTTCCATACAGGGAGATGCACAATGTTAAAGCTGTACTCCTGAAGTTTCTGGGGCTATTTTGTTATCAAACCTTCTGGACAGTAAAAACGTTACCAGTGTTAGATATACATAACTGCTTCACTTTAAGTATAATGTGAGAGTTAGAATTTAAATAATTTATGAAATGCAAGTTATTTTTTTAGAAGTGATAGTTTATCACAAGTTTATTTAACACTCTACGAATCACAAATTGTGTAGTTGAATAGTTATGTTTTGGTGACTTATATTATTGCATCATGTCACTAGAACCTTCAATATTTTTTATTTTCTTATTTGAGTATTCATCAGGTTTTATGTATGAGCTTGATTCTTTATAGTAGGTAATACAATTTGAAAATAAACAAACAGCATGCAGTCCACTTCATTATTATTTTATCATTATTTTCTGTACAGTAGTTACCATTCACTTCGTGTCAGCAAGGATATCTGACACTGTATTCTCCTTGGAGTACCCTGGCAAAAAAGTTTATTGTTGTTTACACTTTGAAAACATCTTTGTGGTCATGGTAATCCTGCTGCAGGTTTTGGTACACTTGAGGGTACAGAAGGACATTTTTGTTGAGCAGATCATGGCAGATAGTGTGCAGCAAACTGAAACCAGCACACAGGTATTATTGAACATGCTGCTAGTATGCTGCAGAGCTGTGAATGTGGTTGATGGTAAAATGGCTGTTTTCTCCTGAGCTACAATCTCCCAATGATTAGTCTAACAATAAACTCTGTTGCATAGGCTGCCAGTAGATGGCAGATTCTCTTTATACATTTTCACCAAATTGTCTAATCTTACTTGCATCTTTGCAGCAGAGAGGGTAATCAAAATACTGACCAAGAAAAGCTTTAATTGTAGTGCTTTCTGATTGGTTGGTGTAAATCTTGTCTCCATCTCAGAAATGAGGGGTTGGTGATGTCAATACTGTTGTGCTACCTATTACATGTTTATTGCTTGGAAGGGGTGACATCCACTGTCTGGCTGTCTCTCTGCCTCACCATATCAGTTAACCACAGAAGAAAATTATATTACATTACATTCACAGTGTGTTAACAGATTTATAATTCCCATATTTATTTATTAAACGTACTGATTCAATATAGAAATAGTTTTTGAACTCCTCCATTAACGTGAAGAGATATCAAATACAATGGCTGATAGATATGAGCATTAATGAAATTATTGATTATTATTAGATGCCATTATTGCTGTTACCATGACGTATACATACCATTCATTGCTCAAAGTAGTTGTTGATTAATTCATGTACATCTTTAAGAGCTGTCACAATCTTGTAAAATGTATCAACAATATTCTTTGCTTCTGCTTTGTTGGATATATATGATTATTTAGTGTTAGAATTATTATTTAGTTTATTTAGTGATTTAATAATTATTTAGGTTTCATAACAAGAAGGTTAAAAGTAATTATTTTAAAGGGAATAGTATTAACAAATTTTGTTATGCAACTTAGTAAGAGTTGCACGTTGTGTGTGTAGTTTAATTTTTGTAGTAATATTGACATCATCTTTTTTAGAATGTCTAAGTTTTTCTCACCATGTGCTCATTGGTACATCATAATGTCTCCTAGTTTGAAGAAAGTTCAAGGTTTCTGTTTGATCAAGTGTGTTTGTATGTGATGTTTATTGCATATGTAAAAAACAGACATAATGTAAGACCATAATAGCTATGTAAATTACCTTTAGTTATGTAAATGTACCCATATTATCTGTAACTTCTGTTGACTTGATAACAGATTAAAGCAATGAACAACACAATTAAAACAATGTGGCTAGTGGATAGTTTTTTAGAACGATATCAGCAGCACTCTTTGAGTGCCCCACCATATTTCCATGTCTGCCTTGGGCTTGCCCTCACAAAAAGCCTGGCATAGCCAGTTGGTTAGGACAATCAACTTGAAATTTGCAGGTTGTGGGTTTGAATTCCCATCACACCAAACGTGCTTGCCCTTTCAACCATGTGGGCATTATTATGTTATGATCAATCTATATTCGTTGGTACAGGAGTAACCCAAGAGTTGGTGGTAGGTAGTGATGACTAGTTGACTTTACTCTGGTCTTTTACTGCTAGGTTATGGATGGCTAGAACAAATAGCCGTCATGTAGCTTTGCATGAAATTTGGAACAAACTATATTAAAGCAGTTCTTGTACATGTCTCAAGTCCAACCCATACTTGTTCAACTGGCCGGTTATCTCAGCAGTTGCTAGTTACACCTTTGTTGCACTCTAGAAAATCAACTAAATCCTTATGAGTAACGTCACAATTAAATTATAATTGCTTAAAGCCAACATTGCTTCAAAGTACAAGATAAAAATTAGCATAATCAAATATTATGTTGTGCTTTATTAATTTGACATGTGAAATGTAGCTACATGTTCCAAATATAGTAATAATTGTTTATGAGTCTATTAAATGTATGTTTAGCATGTCAAATTCAATTTTATCAAATATAAGGTTATTACAGTTGCCTCAGAACAAGGATGAGGTGCTCTATGTTTGATAGACCAGTGACTTCATTATCAATGCACAACAGATTTTATATCCTTTGTTCTTTCTTGGATTAGATCAAATTTAAAAAAGTAAAGATATCTCCATGATGTGGGACTTAAATCATAATATTGAAAGCATAATGGTATATATATATATATTTTTTTTTTGAAACATCAAGAAGTAAAACTACCTTTCGAACTTTCTGGTGAATCCTGTTTCTTGGATGGTAAGTCAACACTAACTGACAGCCCAGGAAATGCAGGGGGGTTCTCTGGCAGTATGATACATTGAAGTTACCATACATGCTTGCTTGAAAGCCTTTGAGTCATGTTGGGATACCAAAACCTTATATGACGAAACATTGTGATAAAACGAGAATGATGGATCAGTAGAGGGCTGGCAGCTCTGGCTAAAACACAGAATATAGACAGAATTATAACATCACATTACATAATTAAAAGCAGCTAGTTTATCACTAGGTAATCTTAATCTTTGGTGAAGAGACTTTTCAGGCAACTGGAAAAGTCCATTGGGTACTCCACTATGAGTTGGGTAAGCTAATACAGGAGTGCTGTTTAATTCTTTATTTAGTTTGTTCAATGCATTCTCACAATCAGAGTCCAATAAAATCTTACATATTTTATCAAGTAATTCCAATAAAGCACAAGCTATGTTACAAAATGACAAAGGTAAGAGTGTAATTCAGGAAAAACTCTTGCTTTCTGCAAGTTCCTGATGTTATTCAAATCTGAATAGATTAAATCAAAGATGGCTTTGTGGCATTCCTCTGTGCTACCTATGTGTCTCTGGATGATGAAACAATCCACACTCAGGTCGTTCTCCTTCAACCAAACCAGAATTTCCCTTGTTCCCATTGTAAACATTATCAAGGGTTTTTCCCTGTGTGGTTATGCCATTCAAGTTGATGAGTAGAACATTCTGAGCAGTGTTTGAGTCTCAAAAAAAGAAAAGCCAGAACATACTTATTTATTTCAATAACAGTTAGAAATTAACTATTTGCATAGTTTGAATATAAGATACAAAAATTGTCCAAAATGTAATGTGTAATTTATTTCACTAAATCACAATACATTGTTTCAAAATGTAGTCTGTCAGCCTTTATTTATTTTAATCTATAATATTTTTAGTCAAGAAAACATTTAAAAGCTCTAAAAATATTTAGAAAACTATTTCTTAAGTTTTGTCTCAAAAAGCTTTTCAAGAATACAGCCTCAGATCTGTGATTTTTTAAAATAATTCCTAATAAAATAATGCATTCCCATTTATTATTATAATAAGTTGTTTTGCTATGATACTAATGTTAACTATGCCTAACATATAAATAATCCAACATAATAATATGAAGTTAGTGTTCCTCCTAGTAAACACACTAACTTTCACTACCAAAGTGAATTGAATTACTCAATGAATGCTCAATACTTCATAAACTGAATTACTCGTATTTATGTTGTGTGTATTTTTGTTTTGCAAAAAACATGAAGCTTTTCAGTTTTCAACTTTCATGAACCTTCCACATCTTAATACCACATATCCTCTTGCAAATATCTAAATCAAAACTTTAAAATTATATTACAGAAAAATTTAATGTATGTTGCTTAATGAAGATAAATTAAAACTACTTTTCAGGTGATTTAATAAAAATTATCTCTTTATAAGCTGTTTCTTCTAATTTTTTCTGAAATATTAATTATACAGCAGACATTAGTGAATAAAATATGAAAAATAATGCAATATATATTGTAAAACTTCAAGGAATGTTTTTTAATGAAAATTGGGGCTACAGATTTGTCAAGGAATGTGATTTTTTTCATAACTTAACATACTAAACAATAAGCAATATTTATCAGCATTCTGAGTTCAGCTCTAGTTTAATTTATTATTGGAATCCCACTGAAACTGAGCTCTACTTTTCCACTAATTAAATTATGTACTGCATAGTATCCACTGATGATGATAATAACTAACTCTTCTTTATTTTTCTTAACATATTGTTTTCTGCATGTTCATTAATTTTTATAACATATATAGTATATATTTACATAGAAATGACTATTTCAAAAATGTTTTGTATAACGTTTTTATTTTTTATACATATTCTTTTTTTTTCTAAAACATTATAAAATTGAGTTGATATGTAAACAATGTGATCTTATAATTTATAATAGGGTAAATTTTTTACATTTACAACACACTTTATCCATAACTCTGCAATTTTAGATGCAGAACATCCAGAAAGAATCGTTAGATGGCACAGAAGCACAACCTGACCTATCAGAAAATAGAGATAGTGATTCTTCAGGTGACAGCAACGAAAGGTTGTTTTGAATTAATTTCAATAATGTATTTACATAATATAAACATTATGTAGTAAATGAATGAGCAAATCTTACGTATAAACCTTAATATGCTAGATGGATGTGCAATAACTTCTAATCAAAGTCAGTTACATATACAGACCAGAACTAAAAATTAAACAATGTAGATGAATCAGTTACCAGTTTGATAATAAATATACAATGTCATAAAACAGTTTGTACACATCTAATATTTTAAAGTGAAGCATAACTGTTTTCTATCTGATAATTTCTTTATCTTTCGTGCTTTGTTCTGTTTAGTGAGTTTATAAATGATTAATGAAGGATTTTGAAACATGATTACCATATCAAAAACTCAGTTTCTGTGTAAACATAAACATATCAAATATCATCTCATATTTAAATCTCAAGCTTCTACACCTCATGTTGCTTAATGACATTAATGAATGTCTATTAGATGAGTTAAGAAATATAACAAATTAAATTATTCACTAATCTATGCTGAATTTGTTTCTTGACTTGTATTACTGGTATATTAAGAGGCTTAAGTTAATAGTTTTATAAATGTTTTATGTGTTGTATGATTTATGTTTCCTCCTTTAAACTCTTAAAGAAATGCACAATATTTTATTGCTTGAGCCTCCTGGTGTTGTTTAAGTACTTATAATTAATTCGAAATGTTTAAGAACATATTTTAATTCATCAGAAAAGCTTAATAAAAATAAGTTTAATCACCTTTTATTGACATTTTTATTATTTAATGTTTCAAGTCATTTCAGTACCAAGTTTACCAAGAAGAATTAATTTTGAATTAAATAATGAAGACAATCAAAATAATAAAAGTGTATTATTTCACACACATTTTTTGATTTGCTCTTGTGCCTTGTATTTAAACAATGAAAATATAGGACATTTTCAGAATGCTGTTTTTTAATATGCACATGAGGTAATTATTTTTTGATACCCTGTGATGATGAATGGTCATACAGTATGATTATTATTTTCTGATACTCATTAATTTTACTTCCAGACTGTAATTATGTCTACAATGTGGTATAAACTATCTTCACATTTCTATATATTATTGATACATTTGCAGTGACCAGAAATTAGTTATTCAAGGAATTGAACCTGGGGGTAGAATTGATCAAGAACCATGTATCAGAATGCAACAGATCGAAAGTTCATTGTCTGCATATTCTACCCAATTCTATAAAAAGCCTCCTTTCCCTGTTTATTCAAAATACATGTTTCACAATGGCAGATTAGAAGATGAGAGTGAAAAGGCAGACTTAGTGAAAGAACAGGAAGAAGGTTTTGTCTTGATATTTCTCTTGAAATAAATTTTATACACTTAAGAAAAAAAACAGTAGGTACTATTATTGGATTATGTATTAATTAATTTTTGCTTTAACTCCATTAATTTTCCCCATCTTATGATGTAGATGAATCAGTAGACATGCGAGTTTCATTCTTTTCTCCAAAAGAGAAAGTAAAAACAAGTTTGAAAGCAAATGTGTAAGAAAGATAAAAATAAACAAAACATTTGTAGATTTAAAATAACTTATTTGAATGCAATTAGATAATCTTTGTAAGTTTTACAAATATTTCGCTTGTTATTGTTTATCCAGTCGTACTATCAATGTAAACTCGTATAGGTTTTACTAGGAGCTCTGTAGCCGGAAGTCATAACACGCAAACAGTCTGGGGCATAAGTCTAGTTAAAAATTTGCATTGTAATTCAAGTGTGTCCATATAACCCTATTGGTAATTTCTGTGTTAAAGGGTTTTTAGGATATGTTTGTTATCTTTGAAGTTAAGTTTGATTAGTTGTTTTTCACTTGTAATGACAAATACAACTCAGTTAGATAACATTTTCAATCATTGGCTAGCTGGGCTGGTAAACAGTGATATATTTTTGATTGAATTTATTATCCAATGTGATTTAATTCATGAACTTTTCATACTTTAATGTCATCACCCTTTTACTGTCATGAGATATGGAATATGGGTCAATGAGTTTTCAATATTTGTCCCTATTTTAATTTATAGTTGTTACAAAATTCTGCTCAAACAGTGCTAAGAAGTGAAGTTATTATGCTCACTTGAATAAAACTTAAGTGCTTGTTTGTGAAATACTACAAAAACTGATTCAATCAGTTGGCCAGTGAGATTAATAAGGAATTTATATACTTACTATTTTAGTTCTTGTAGGATATTTCTGAATTACTTATATTAATAGTGAAATATTTAACCAATAGTACACTTGCTTATAATGCATATTAATTGTAGTTCTGTTATTGTGAAACATCATTAGTAATGTCTTGATTACAGAAGTTTCGAGCCCAAATTTTGCAACAGTAATCTCATCGTCATTTGTGCCATTAAGTCAAAAGAATACTCCTCTTACCTCAAATACAAGGAAAATTGGGCGAAAATTTTCAGTACAACTAACAAAAGGTAGGGCTTTTACTTGTCCTGTTAAAATACCCAAATCAATTATATGATTGGATATCCAGATCATTTCGTTACATTCAAGTAATTCTCTATTCTCTGACTAATTAAGTTAATGAGAATGAACACAAGTGTACAATCACAATAAATAATCATTATTCAAACAAACATTGTGAAAAATATACTTTACTTGACATAATAGACAGTTGTCTTTACTAGAGAGCTAGGTCAGAAGTTGTTTTAATTTATTCAGATGCAGGACAAAAGCAAGGGTAGTGCAAACTGTGTATCTGCATGGAATGCCAAGTTACAGGTAGCAGGAGTTTGTATCTTTAAAGGCCAAGATATATTTTTGGAAGTGGTCCGTAATCCTTTGGTACACTCCTATTCAGACGATCTTGTAAGCAAAATTAACTCTGTTGAAATCCTTTTCCAAACTAACTTAATTCCACATTACTTAGATAACTCCTTTAACATCAAACTAACACAAACTGACTAGCGGTATTCATGTTACTGGTCATTACTGATGAAACATAAGAGAAGGGTAATTTTCTCAAGATAGCTTAACTGTACTGGTGACTTTGCAGTTATCTTTACTGCGGGAAGCCAAATATTGCTATTCTAGGTGAATGACACATAACAATAAGTAGTTAGCACAATAGTAACTTAATAGTCTTCTCATCCAATGTGCTTTCTGTAAACTGCACATAACCTTTAAACTAACACGTTTTTTAAAAATTTTATATTAATAAGAAGAGGTAAAATACACATAGTATTTGCATGTTTATATGCCACAGTATGAATTGATTATGACAGAGGACACATGAAGAACTAGTAATAATTGTGGTAAAAACATTCAATGCAATCAACTTGCACAAGATAGACTAAACTTTCAATTTAGTTATTAACTAAGAATTAATTAATCAGTTCTTAATTTGTAACTTTAATGTTAGAGATAAGAACTACCACTGAAAATCATCTAGCTGCTACATTCAACAATTTTATGTTGAATTCCAGGAAGATGATTTTTTTTTTTTTTTAAATTAAGCACAAAGCTACACAAAGGGCTGTCTGTGCATTACCCACCTAGGGTATCGAAACCTGGATTTTAGCGTTGTAAGTCTTCAGACATACTGCTGAGCCACTGGGGGACTGATTTTTGCTATATAACAAGTGAACTACTGTTATGAAATGCCAAATCTTTATTTATCCAACTAGATTGTACATTATAGTTTTGACTTTATTATAATGTCATAATTTTAGTACTGATACCTGTTAAAGATAAACTAACTTAATACTTGAATTGGCACAAGAACCCATGTTGTTTTAAAGTAATAGATTATTGTTGTTCTAGGATATGATGGTTTGGGCTTCAGTATAACAACAAGGGATAATCCTGCTGGTGGGAACTGCCCAGTTTATATCAAGAATATTTTACTAAAAGGTGCTGCAATTCAAGATGGAAGGCTGAAACCAGGAGACAGACTGTTAGAGGTAAATTAAAGTCTTACTTTTAAGATAATCTGTTTAATGGAATATTTTTTTAATTATGTAGCTAAGAAAGGAAAAATAATTTCTTGTGTTACAGTTTAGGTAATTTCAGAGATTATAAGTGGAAAACTATTTATCTGACTGTCAATATTAGAGAGAAAAAAAGCTATACCTATGTTTTAATATAAGAATGTATAGGATCTTCAGAAACTCGAATAATAGAATATTGCCTGGCTGTGTGTTATAACTGAAGTTATAAAAGACTAGTTCATTCTAGGAAGATGTAGGGACTTTCAAAGATTAAAGAACTCAATCACTTGTATCTTTATGACATATGTTAAGCCTTTTTGTATTAGGAAAATTTATTTTGAAATCTTCACTGACTGCAGTTTGGAAAAAGAACAGCTCAGTTCCAGTAAAGCAACTGTCAAGTGTCGAAAGCAAGTACACACAATGTTATTGTGTTCTAAGCAATAAAGGTTGTTCATTGTGTCTTTCTCACACTCAGTCAAAGAATTAAGAACTACTTTTTAATAAATACCATGTTGAATCTCTCATTAGTCTGTACACATATCTTGTTACTCTAAAAATTTTCACTTCAGACCTGTTTCACTTAAAGTTTTAACCTAAACTTTAAAAAAAAGTGCTGTGTATAGCTTGTGCTGTAGCCTAATGAAGGATTAAAATGTTTATAGGCTTTTTTAATATGTTAATAGTTTAACTATCTTCTTGCTGAAGGATTAAAATGTTTATAGGCTTTTTTTAATATGTTAATAGTTTAATTATCTTCTTGCTAACTTACTTGTATGTTTGTATTCTGATAATAACTGATCCATGGATGAACAGTGGAAGAGGAATTTAAAATCCATGGTTTGAAAAGTCAAAAACATCTCCATATAAATGATATTAAGAAACTTCATAAACGTATCTGTTGGGCAATGTAACGTTTTGAATTTCATGCTTTTCTAGATTTTTCTAGTTTTGAATAAGACTAAAATACTATAAGGTTTAGATGGCTTCTTATGTCACTTTTGAAGAAATTGCTTTAAGCTATAGCTTTAAGAGAGAAAAAAATGAAAGGATGTTGAATATCTATAATATTTGCAGGTCAATGGAGTAGAAATGACTGGTTTGTCACAAAAAGAAGCTGTTGGAATTTTGAAAGCTGTTCCATCAGGAGGAACTGTCAATTTGACGCTCTCTCGACAAGAGCTTGACTTAATGCCTAATTTTAACTTACATCAAGAATGGGTCAGTGAATTATTGAAAACTTCATTAGATTAGTAAAATAAGTAGTAAAGGTGTTAAGGTGGCGTGTTTAAAATCTGATTCATAAGAGAGATGGTGTACAGTATATTCATTATATAATCTTTTATTAAACGGTAAAAATTCTGTTTCTATGTGATTCTAAAGTAATTAACCAAATATCACAGTGAACTTGATTTAAATGTCATAAATAAGAATTGTAATTTTTTGGTAACTTATGCATATATTCATTTTATAGTTCTGTATCTGACTTAGAGTTTTTAACTTTTTTACATTTATATGAATCCTTATTAATGATTGAATATATCTTCACTCTGAAATTTATAATGAAACACATTGTAAGAAGCAGTAATAAGATTGAAGTGTCATGTGTGTAGAGATTGTATGCCTAGTAGAGCTTTAACTGCTCTTTATCTGTGAGAAGGAGACCTTTGTAAGAAAGAGCCTGTGCTAAGTTTGGAACTTCTTTACTTTGTATGATGGAGCTATAAATCTTACATTACATCTAAAAGACTGGGTTCTGAAAATACTATTACTCTGTATATTTATAATTAACCATATTGTCAGCAGCTGGTTCTAAAAGTTCATAACTGGTTATTAATATGATTACTACTTTATTCCATTAATTTTATGGAAAAATACTTGATAAATGAGAACTAGTGTGTTGTGATAGAACACTTTGGGAGTTGATGCTGAAATTAAAATAGTTATATCAATATATGTATAACTAATGAACAAATAGTGCTAGAATTAGGATGTAAACTTACCTGAAGAGTGTATTTTTGTATGGTGAAACATCCTGCAGAAACAAAGTAACACAGAAACACTTCCTCAATGAAATGATGAAGCATATTATATGGTTACAAAATTGAAACTAACAAATAAACACTTCCTTAATGAAATTTCTTGGAGCAGTTGATGCTAAAATTGCAATAGTGAAATTAGATTTGTGTAAGTTGGGAAAAAGATTTAACTTGGTTAATCAGAGAAAGCAAACCACAACTCAGGTTAGAATAATTAGAATAAAAATGTTCAGAGTTCCTATTCAGAAAACTTCTTTATTTTTTTGTGTTTGTTCATATGAAATAATTTAACTCTTAAAATAAATGTAATATCATTTATACTTCATCCTTGGTTCTCAGTCATTAGATGAAGCTGAAGCTGAAATCTACCCTTGGAAATCCAGAGATATCCTGACATTTGAAATTCCATTAAATAGTAGAGAGTCAAATGGTTTAGGAATCAGTGTAACAGGCAAAACCACAACAACCAAAAATAGTCACATGGACCTAGGGATTTTTGTGAAATCTGTGATTCATGGTGGTGCAGCTTCTAAAGTAAATACACAATTTATCGTAACTTATGTTCAAGCAGGTTTTGTTTTTTTTGCAATAAGCTATAACATATATTTTTTCCTCTTAATCACTTTAGTTACTGTTTTATTAATTTATAATATGGATGCTCATTAGTTATATATCTAAATTATTTCACTTTTATTCAAACTCTAGTATATTTAACAAACATGTAACAGAATAGGATACAGTTGAACTGATGTTATACAATCTTTTTACAAGAAACCTGAACTATACTATTAGCTAACAATGTATTTAAATTGTTGTCTGTCTTGTTATGATGTTAAACTACAACATTTCACCAGTTAAGCCTACATCCCATGTTTGGTGATATTCTTTAGTAATTTCAAGAGTGGAAGTAAATACTTTTATTATTTATTCCTAGCCATTGAATTTCTACAGTATGAGTTGAGTATTTACTGACTATGTTGTGTTCTCATATAAAATGAATTTTCTATAAAAGTAGCATGATTGGTTCATATGATAATGGGAGATTTGATTGGGAAATATGTTATGGAGAAAACCTTAATTCTCTAGCTTTAACTGAGTTTGCAAAAGAAAGAGACTTTTACACAATGTAAAACACACAGAGTGTGTGAACCTGACAATGACCAAAGAAGGTTGAAATGTTGTTTGCTCCTTTACATAAAAACATTTTTCAATCCAAATGAGCAATTTCTACATATATATTTTTCTTTATAAGTGGGTTTTCTCAACATCACTGATTAGATGTGATTTTAGTTGAAAGACAAAAGAATAAAGACAGCTAGAATAATATCAGCTTAGTGACTTTTTTTTTATCATATATAATGTGAAAATTGTATATACTGACAAATAAGTAATAAATTTAGAATAATTCTATATTAATATGAAAAGATAAAACATTGTATTGATGTTTATTGTAAATACCAATGCTTAAGTGGAGTAAACGATATTTATTTGAATGTTACATTTGTAAACTAGAATGAAATACAATTGAACTTTTGAGATTATTTAGGAACTTTCTTAAAAAAATAAATTGTTTTTAATGTAAATTTTACTTATTTATGCTAAAGTACAAAGTGCATTATATATTGCTAAGTATATTTGTTTGTATTTTTATATTATGATACAGCTACCCCATCACAAAGACATTTTTGTAATGAGTGTGAAAAAATTAATGTATTTCATTCTACAAAACTTACTTATAATATTTTCATTTCCTAACTTCTGATTATTGAAAAAGTGCTTGTAAATTTATGAAATCTGTCACTTTTGAGCACAATAATTCTTTCAGAATTGCTAGAATTCTACTAAATATTTTTGGATATATTAAGCTCATTTCAGATTTGTTTTAAATATGGGTTTAATAATTTGAATTACTGTCTATTCTTTACTTTATTTTTATTATAAGGATGGTCGACTTCTCACTAATGACCAACTTGTTAAAATCAATGGAATTTCTTTATTAAACATGACAAACACAGAAGCCCTGAACGTGCTAAATTGTGCTGTGGCTGAAGGGGAAGATCTTAGTGCTGTTCCAAAGGCTATTAAACTCGCAATTTCTCGACAAAAACATCCTGGTAATGAGACTGTTGATCAGTTTTCGTCATTCGATCAAAATAAAAATAATATATCCCTCAATAGTAGCATTGGTGATTTCTACAACAGAGGTGTCCTGGAAATCCAAGCAAATCCACAAAAAAATGAAAAATTCACTCAAATTAGTTCTGAATGTGAAAATTCAGAAAGTAAACATATGTTTGTTCCCAGGTTAAGTACAGATGGAAATAATAACACAGAACGTTTAAGTATGAGCCTAAAAGAAACTAAGCAACAAGATAGAAATACAATTATTGGCCAACTGATAAGCCAAGGGATTAAAACCAGTGCTTTTTGCAATGCATCTTACTTAGGAACAAATCATGAAAATTGTGATGACAATCAACTTCAGGCATTATATGGAGAGAATATTTTCAAGAATGATGGGAGCTCTTCTCCAACAGATAATTTATCAGTCTTAGATTCTGTGATGATAAAAAGATTGCATGAAAGTCCAGCTCAACCTAAATCTACAGTTGAAACTACAATAGCAGAAAACATGCTTTCAAGCCTGACAAATGATATAAGCTGTGCAGAAGAAGGAAAAGAGGAAAATGAAAGTGAAGGTATTTTAGAAGACAAAAAACTTAGGACAAATAGCCAGTAAGAGTACATTCTGATATTATAGAATTTAATTTATTGTAACGTTTTAAAAAGTTTTATGCATGCTTTCTTCTAATGCTTATCTTATAGGTCAGTTGGAATAAGAAGATCAAATAAAACTACATTAGGTTCACAATACCTTTTATCAGAAAATCTAAATAAAAATCATGAAAAGTTTAGGTATTTACTAAAATATGATTTAAGATCATATTTGAACAGATCTCTTCAGGTGCATTCTAAAAACATAATTTTATGTATTGTTCTGTTATGTAATAAATTAACAACATTTTAAAGGGAAGCGACTTTAATTTGTGCATCCCTTGTACATGTACCTATAAAGCATTTTTTTAGCTTTTTTTTTTTTATCTTATTAACATATAAATGACTCTTCTTCGCAAGAACTAGTGGTTAGCATGCCAGACTGAGTTTCAGAAGGTTCAAGCTCACATTATGCCATTGAATATGGCACACTTTTAGCCAAAAAGATATTACAAAAATCACAGTTAATAAAGTTATTTTATAAATAGTAGCACTGTGGGAACTGGATGATGCTGACTGATTAACCTCATTTTGATTTATAGATCAAAATTTGTGACAACTGTTCTCGAAGCTACTGGCCTCTAACATTTTTGTCATAATTAAGGCACCATGTGGGGTTGAAAATAACAAAAAACATACAAAAATACTATATTTTTATTTGTCTCATATTTGCTTGTAAAATAATTTAGTCCTTTTTTATTTTCTCACAAAAAAACTTTATGTATCTCTTCCTTTGTGTTGGACAACAGCTATGGATTTTAATATATTTTTAAAATATTCTTTCATTTTTCTGCATATCATCGCATTTATAATAAGCAGTCATGATCAAATGTGTAAATGAATTTGATAAACAATATTTTGTTTTGCTAAAAAGTTGCCAAAAAATTCACTGGTTTTAACATTTAACTTTATTTTTTCTCTAGGGTTTTGTTGGATGATGAAAGTCGATTCACATTGTCCCGAGATGGATTTGGCCGTAAAAGTATATCAGAAAAACGACATGCTCAGCTAGATGCTCACAATTCTGATACATTTCAACGTAATAAGAAGGCTCGTGAAGAGAGAGAGAGATTGAAGAAGCTGAAGTCTGATGAAAAAGATATTCCACAGTACAAACAGCAACAGGAACAATACCAGCAACCAAATCTTAAAGAACAAAGTCTCCAACTTCAAGATATTTGTGTTAATAAATTAGAAGAGAATGGTATGTTTGGTGAAATGTTGTACTATCTTATGTCTTGTTTTTATTTAGATGTCACTACTAATTAATATAAAAGTGTTTTTGAAATATTCCAAATATTTATGTTAAATCTTGTTAATTTCCGAGTAAATATTTTTATTTTCAATTATTTTCATAACAGGTAAAAAAAAATCAGTTTTTATTTTAAACCTTATTTTATATTGTTTTTATTTTTTGAATATTTATTTTAATGACATTTAATATTAAATGTTTTTATTATTAAGTAAAAGATTTCATAATTTGTTAACTGTGTATTCTGCATCATGGTTTTAAATACAAGTAGGCTGGGATCCTTCTACAGTAGGTGTCGGTAACCTGTTTGCAGTAAATTCAAACAACAAACAGACAGTACATAATCGATCGGTTTTAAAATATATTCAAAACAAGTCAAATATACAAACATTTTTTATATTATAAAGTATCACAGTTGTATCTAAAACTCCAAACAGTTTTTTTTTTTTTCTTGTCAAAAGTCTACACAGGCTAGTTCATTTTCTTTAGAACCCAAATGACAAGATGAATTATTTTTTTCCACTGTGTTTCTTACTGTACAATTTACAATAAATTCACTTACATTACCCTGTAGGTTTCCACAGCTGTATCCAGAACTTTAAATAATTGTCTCCTTTTCATCAAAGTCTACACAGACAGATTCAGTTAACAATTATTTTCCTTAACAAATTATTTTCGTTATCTCTGTTAAGATGTGAAACTCACTCTGAAATATTGTTTATTATGGCTAAACTAACAATCACACAGTCTAAAGTCATTTTCCCTACCTTAACGTTTTCTGACTTAACTTTATTAGGTTTCACTTGGTTGCCTATATTACTAAGCTGAGGCCAAAAACTGTCTACAAACTATAAGATGTTATGATGTAACAGTACTCACTTAAGGAAATGACAAAAATACTTAAAGTTCAAATAATGTGACATCAAATTTCAACAACTTAAGTACACACATGACACATAATTCATACTGAATTACATAATATAACTTGTCATAACTATTGTTTATAAAAAATTATTTTAACACTGGCTATGAAAACGTAACAGTTATTAAATTTTAAGTAAAAAAATATACTAAATAATAACACTCATACTGAAGAGTCTTGTATATCAGACATAGACTTGAGTTCTGCATACAGTGAAGTCCATGATGGTTTTGTTTCTGTCAAAGATCAGATTATGTATGAATATCTAGGAAGAGAAAATGAGGGTGGTTAAGGTGGTTTAATTTCTAAACTAAATGAATAAAAAAATTTAATTATATATATTCAAAGATATATTTTGGTACGCTCATCATCATATATCTCCGACCTATCTCTGTTGTTGTTATATGATTTTTTAAAAAAATGTTAATTGTATCTTAATGCAGGGATAAACTTCGTAGCATGTTATGATTTCAAATCAACATTGTTATTAATGCTACTTTTTTTTACCTGATATAAAAATGTATTAAGATGGTTTTGCACAATTTTAACAGTCATTCTCATTTTTAAGTTCAATGTTGTTTGTTGTTTACATTACAATAGAGAATCTTTCATCTGAAAATATATTTTATTTGACATTTTTATGTTTAATATGATCTTTTAATTTCCAGTTTGAAACACTTTTATAATAGAAATACACTTTTACAATGTTTTTGTTTTCTTTCATAACATGAGAATATAAACTATATTAATTTTGTTTAGGTAACCAACCCCCCTTTTAGCACATACATATAAAATATTTTTTAAAATGTAAGATATCTCATAATGCTGAATGTAAAGATGGGTAAGTTATATGTTATCATTAAAGCAACTGAATCATCAGTGTCATATTCATTGTTTATATTTCTAAATTTAATAACTTATTATTTTATACATTATAAACTTTGAATGTTTGAAGCAAACTTGTTTTTTGTTTTTATATTTTTCTTGCATTTGTTACTTTGTATACTTTAATGACACTGATATTAACTGTCGAAATCAAGACATGTCAATTATCAGATTATTCTTGTCTTTCAGTACCATGCTGTGGAGGTTATAATAATAGAACTGAGCCACAGATGACTCGTGGATTTTCCATTAGATTGAGAAAGTCCAGCAGTCTGGAAAGTTTCCAAACTTTTTTCCATGACCTGCAAAAGGATGACAAGAAGCAAACACTTGTCTCTCGCTTACTCACACACAAAGTGGCACGAGCACATGGCTGCAATGAAAGCTTGAAGACTGCAACTGACCACTCATGTGAAGGACCTGTCACCGAAACTAAGGAAAACTGTAAGGTTTAAACATAAGCTTATTTTGTATTGTCACATATATGAATAAATTTTGGAAATAATTTTTAATTTTCTCAACTGATAAAGTATCATAGAGTTACTAGTTGTTGAAGAACTTAGTCAGAAATGAAAGTTTTTCTTTTCGTTTTTTTTACCACATTTGTTTATCTGCATTAAAACACTACAGGTGTGTGAAGGAATCAAATTTCATCTCTGCATCTTAATAAAACAAGAGCAACTTTACAGTTTATTATATATACTGAAACCCTTTGTTTTTATTGAAGAAATTACCAAGAATTTAGTTGTGTAATATAATCAGAAAATAGTGATACAGACTATTACAAATAAATGGATAAGAATCTAAAATTACTGTATCTTGTAGGTGTTTACAAATTACCCATGTAACAGCTTAACTCTTGTAACATCTCAATACAGATATAGTAGAGAAGACAAAAACATTACTCAGTTTGCTCTACCTAACTTGTGTTTTACCTCACATCTGGTTAGAAGTATTTCCACCATTTTGTACATTTAAAATTTCACTCTTTTTTTTTTTTTCAATAATGCTTTGTAGTAATGTTTAACAAGTGAGTCAAATGTTAAACTGTTTGCTATTTTACTTGAAAGTGGCAAACAATTAAATATGTTACGTGAAACATCACAAAATTACAAAATCAATCTGAAGGATCTTTTACTATTGATCAGAGCACTTGTTAGTTAGATCAGTTTTTTTGATAATTTATTTAACATATTTAACCACTACAGTAATCAGAATTATTTAGAGATAGAAATTAGAATTTTGATTTGAACAAAGTCTGATGGTTTCATAAAGTTTCACACAAATCTTGTTTAAGTTCACTGCTACTCCAAAATTTCTAATCTATTTATTTCTCACTATATTACATGACTGTTTTGAAAATTACATTTCAACCCCAATGATTTGAATGATTGGTCTTGTGAAACTTGGAGGATCATAGTACTCAAGTTTATTTCAAGAACAACTGAAAGATACAAAACCTTACTGCAAAATGTTTCTGAAAATACCACTGGAAAAAGTAAAATTGGGTTATGAAAAGCTGTTTAATTGCTGAGTCATAGTCTCATCAGTCTACCTGTGAAGATCAACTTTAGTAGGTCTAGTTGTGGTAAACAGTCACAACTTATAATTTTATTGAAAACATAGGATGTGCATGCAAAGTAAAGGAAGTAATTCAAAATATAAGGATAGCATTAAAAAAATTTTGGTTGTAACTCAGAATAAATGAAAATGTACTCCAATAAATTATAAACTTTAGTATATATACTTTGAGATATTTTCAAAGATTACTTAGTTATCTATATTTAGCCACAACGCCACAGTCATGTTCTAGTCATAAACTAATAAGTTAATAACTAAAAACTAGATCGTCCCAACCAGAATGTTATATTATGTACATCTCACTCTACATATTGTCACTCCTGACTACTGAATCCAACACGGAATCTTTAGGGCTGGACTCATTCAAATAGTTTTTGTGTTCTTATTTTTTTCTGTTATTGAGTTCAGTTTTTGCACAAATTTCCTTTAATCTCTCAAACACACCATAATCTCAAGAAATGTTTAAAGAACAGGTTTGCTTTTTTTAAGCTACTTAATTTGACAGATGTGACGATTTGCCATCTCAAAATCAGTTTGGAACCACAAGGTTTGCTTTATGCTTTTTGTTTTCTGTCTTGTTCCATGTTCAGTTTTAGAACTCCTTTTCTGCTATTTATAAGAGGTGTTGTTTTTTTTCCTGGCCCAAAACTCTGTCATGTTCATAAATTAAACAAATCCTTAAAATTCCTATTAATTTGCAATACATGAGAACTAATATTTATTTAAAATAATTGCCTAGCATCATACATAATAGCAATAGTCATGCATTTCAGCCAATGACAGCAAACTAGGTTTTGCAAGTTCATTACCAAAAATAGTACGTGCACACACAAAAAAGAGAAACATCTGCAAATTAAAGTTCAAACACTAAAAATTTAATATCATAATACTTTTATATCTTAACAGTTAAATTGCTATTAAAAAGGACTATTTAAATTATATTAAATTTCAACTTATCTTTGTAATTTCTTAATTTATTTCTGAACCTTTTGTTCAAATTTAGATTAAAAAGTTTTGAGAATTAAAGGAAAAAAGCTAGTTTATAAGTTTTCAAAATGAAATTCACAGTTTTTCTAACCCATCTTTTCTTTAAATAGTGAAAAATTAGCAAAAAAGAAACTGTTATATTATGCAAACCTAAAAGCCAAACATATATTTATACACATCTTAAAATCCTTTGTAATTTTATTTTCTGTCATGTATTACTTTGACACAAATATTAGTATTTTGCAAGATCTGAATTGTTAGTTGTAAGAATAATCTAAAAGTGTGTTCAGTTTTTTGTTAAGTGAACAAACTCTTTGAAATTTGACTTATTAGTCTGATCTTAACTGAAGTTTTTTTTTTAATATATTATTGTTATCTGATGTGTAATAATCAATGTTTAACACTAATATACTACAAATTATGCAGTGACTGAAGAAAATGACACTTGCAGTTCAATGGATTCAAAGGTTTGTGCAGGACCAGCATGGATTGGAAAGTTTCATCATATCCCTGCTACAAGTGATCACATAGGTGGAGAACACAACTTGAACAAAGCAACAAAGAAAAGTTTTTTAAAGGAATTAGGCTTAGTGTTTAAGTAAGTTGATATACCAATTATAATTTTATCTTTAGAAATAATTGAAGTGATTTTTGCAAGAAAATTTTATAAATTATTTCCATACTTATTTGAGAAATTGCATAACATATTGCAAGTGCAAACTTATTCAATATCTTTTTTTCTAGTAAATGCTGTTAAAGTATTTGTTTGTTTTAAACACAAAGCCACATTCAGTCTCTTGAGTACATTGTACTGAGGAACAGTAACTTAATGTATAGTAGAAGTTTACCCCATAGTTGCAGAATAGTTGTGCACATGAGAATAACATTAGCTGAAAGATATATTTGGAATCCACTAAGAATTTAATATAGGACCAACAAAAACATTCTCATGTCAGCTGTCTCCTCCTTTAAATATTAGTAACGTTCAAGTTTGGTGATTGTGAAATAAATATATATATTTATATAATTTCAGTGTACTGAGTATTATCATTAGCATATTTTTTTAGCTTAGTTTTTTTTTTCTCTGATCATTACATCAACAAACATTAAAATGAAACTGTGTCTTATTCACATTAGAGAAACTACTACCATAACTTGCATTCTTCTCTCCTTGCAGCATACTAAAATATAATATTGCTTAATTATATAATGAATCAAACACTCTTTTCATCATTGGAAATAAGAACCTGATGTGCTAGTTTATTTATGTAGTATTTTTATTTAAGTTCAAGTGAGTATATAAAGATAATCTATATGTATAGTTTAACATATCTTATACAAATTTATGTAAGAAATGCTATGAAAGTTCAAGATAATAAAGTAAATATTATAAAACAATGAAATAAACATATCTTTAATTTTGTTTCTTTAAAGTTTATAAAATGTACCACTGGTGTCTATTACTAAATACATACAAAATTAGAAGTTTAGTTAGCAGCTCATTAAAGGTTTTTCTTAGAAATGATTATGTCAGCAGAGCTTTAAATAGTTTGGAAATGTAGTGAATAAAGTATACTTTTAATACAAGTTGTTCTACCTATGTGTGTAAATAATCACAATTTCTTTGTGTGTATTCTTATGATCTTTTGAAACCTTTAAAGTTTTTACTCTTGTAGGTTTAGGAAAAACAAAAAATTGGTACAAGAGCAAAGAAGTAAATCTTTCAAGGGAAAAAATGTAGACAAAGAAGTAGCATCACAAGCATGTGGAGTTTCTTTGGAAAAACAAGGAAGGTAAAAAAATAAAATAGTGGTATTTAATTTGATAAAACGTTGTTTATTGCTAAATCAAAGTATGTTTGTTTTATAGTCAGGAAGGTTAAACAATTATGTGAGTGCTGAGAATAAAGAACGACCAAGCTTTTATTCAAATATAGACATTTTTGAGCAATTACAACATCACATAATCCTGATGCATATTGACCTAGGTTTTGCTCAATATGTATTGTTTCTAAATCTAAAAGTGGTAAAGTGAAGCTAATACCTGGTGTTCAAGGGTACAACTCATGAAGAATTAGATTTATTCCTTAAGTGTTTGGAACTGGTTACTGCTGGGAATTACTGAACTTGAAGATGGACAGCACAATACTTAAGGCTTTGTCTTGACAGAGTAGTCTTTGATTTAGTTAAGTACTTTGATGAGAAATAACTTTGTAAGTAACTGAGCTGAACCATGTTTTGACCTGGTTATGAATTGATCTGTTCATTGGCCAAGTTCAAGGCTTGAAAAAAGGATCCATCAGGGAATGTAATCATCTTTTAAAGGATTTGCATTGCTTTATACAAGGGAAGACATATTTCATCATGATATCTACAGATTTTAAGGAAATCTTTATTTGTAAGCTTGTGGAAAACTACATAGTTAGGTGGTACAATATCATATAGGTGTCCTCCTAGGTTGCCTATATCAGAGAAAGCTTATGCTTTGCTGAAGGTTCCCTTGCTGCAGACATATAACAAAGCATCAGTACAGCCATAATGTTTGTATGTTTTGGTAGTAGGTTGTTGCCAATGGAATTATTATTATTTCACATAAAGGCAAGTTATGCAATAGGCTGTATCATAAGGTTGTCATGCCACTACTGCCTACTTGCTTTCCATAATTCATCTAGTGGAAAAGGGCAACTGTTCTCAATAACCATTTCAAGTTTGATTCCATTGAAATCCAAAGAAGCTGCATCCAGTAACTTAGCTTGTATGTCTTCAATGGAAGAGCATGAATACCCGTTTCATTCTCCAACTGCTTGAGATATGCAATGGTTAAATAGGAGGTATGATTGGAAACCTTACCTTAGTGAACTTGTATACTGTTGACCTCATTTCCAGATAAAGATCTTTCTTATGTTTCATACTGTTGCATGAGGTCATGAATAGCTTCTGCCACTGACTTTTGTGTTTGGTGATTTTCACCTATTTTACTAACAATGCAAGTACAAATTGATCCAAGTCTATTTTTGGATGGTTCCAATGCTCAAAGTCAATCTATGCTTCACTGTTTCCAATATCATTCAGCACAATGAATAGTGCCATCTTGGAAATTCTAAACCCAGATTTGAATTTATCTTTGTGTTCTGAGTTTATGAATATTTTCTGCTAGATTGGCAGTTATATACCCTTACCAAAAGTAATCAGTTTTTGGTAGTATCATACTATCTGTGAAATGCCAAGTAACATCAAAATAAAATTCTGATGTATACCATTCCAATGAAAATACATGTCAGTTGCTGTAACTGTCATGAGGTTCATTAATTTGTACAATGAAAGTATGTTAATGTTATGTATTTAACCCTCTATACTCATCAGTCTGTGGATTTTCCCTTGGGAGATAAAATATAAATTTAAACTGTTATCCTATATACTCCATAATTTTAGGAAAGAAAATTTTAGGTTTGATCAAATTAAAATATTAATGTAAACAAGTGAAATTATCTGTAGAAAAATTAAATCACCTGACAATAGTTTTGTCATACCGAAGTAAATTTTGATATATCCCATATTTTGGTTTGTTTTCATGTGAAATATTTCATAAGCATGCAGCTTTATAAATTATTACTTCCTTAGTACAAGTTAATTAGAACTTACACTATTGTGGATTGTGATAACATAGTCTTAAGCAAAAAGTAACACTGGTATTGTTGCTTTATAGATGCTTCAAGCTGTTATGTTTTTTATCAGAACAGAAATATACAAGAGTAAGGTATTTTGTGCTTATAGCATTTATATAATACTAGTGTGATTTCAGTTTGTCTATGAAACTGTAATAGCAATTCTAAGTCTATACTTCCCCCACTGAAACCAGGCTCTGTTTCCACAACTAGTAAATGGTGGAATTCTTGAACAACTAGAGAGGTACCTAAAGTAACCACTAGGCAACAACCCAGTGTAGAGCATGACTTTGTTTTGGTGAAATGTATGTCTCTTATCAAGCGTGCTGGATTGGGAAATTCAAAGTCCTTGGTAGACTGATATACATTTGAATATATATGCTTGTGGAAATGGAATGTTACAAAAGCAGAAGGTTCGACTCTTGTAACTGGGTCATAACAGCTTTTAAGTCTGTCTCTAGCTGTTCTTCTGACTAGTTAGAAATCAAGTTGACTTAACATTTTCATCTAGACTTTTATGTCATATAAAATCCAATTTTTTACCCCTATAACCATTTTGTCTAATTAACTAGAGTGATCAAAGATTAGTTTACAATGGAAAATTGTATTTTGTTTAGTAACACCATAAGTAACTTGAAAT
This sequence comes from Carcinoscorpius rotundicauda, assembly GCA_011833715.1. Taxonomy (NCBI): domain Eukaryota; kingdom Metazoa; phylum Arthropoda; class Merostomata; order Xiphosura; family Limulidae; genus Carcinoscorpius; species Carcinoscorpius rotundicauda. The sequence goes on along the minus strand of CM022395.1, from coordinate 35,911,785 downwards.
ACAAAAACCCCTGTGAGAATTTCTTAGCCCAAGTACAGAAGAGATTAAGCATATGAGAAAGGATCTTCTGATAGTATAATTCTGAAGTGTATGATCCATCTATTACTGCTGATGGCTTTATCTTAAAATTTATGGAACCAGTGGTTTTCCCATATATTAAAAAAAAAAAAAAATGTCCTCAGACCTCCAACTACAAGGAAAGTATTACCTTTCCCTGATATTCCACTGGAGCAGAGCATACCAACAGCACAACCAAACTCTGCAATGGCTGCAGCACTCTAAACAGGAGTGGAGATCAGATAGATAGTTGTCTATACATTGCATGTAATCTTTATAAAATTTGGGTATTAGTTAATCTTTGCTAAAGTGCTTTAATTTTATATCTGTGCATTTGAGTGCCCTTGTGAAAGTATGTTTATTCTTGTTAGATATGAATTATTTTTTAAATGGTTTACTTCTAAAATGTACTACAGAGATAGGTGAACTGTGTTAAAAGATATTTTCATCATGTACTTGTATGTTAAAGCATTTGGTATGTGTTGTTAAATGGCTATGTATGATTTTGGATTGAGTTCCTGTATTTTGTATAAATATGCATGAGGCCTCATCTTTATTGAGAATATTTAGCAAATCTCTGTTGAAATAAATTTCATTAATGTCTTGTACTGTATCATTTGTACACATTTCTGATAAAGGTTTATTTTTGTAATGTAATTTCCAATTATCTCTATTAAAGCAACCTTTATTGTGCTTGTCATTTTCTCCATGTATATATATATTCAACTGTTATTAAAATATTTATCATAATTATGATATATTTGGTTGATGTTAAAGGGTTTTATAAAATATTCTATTATTGAGTTGATCTTGAAATTAAGATTATTTTACAGTACTTGTTTGTGCAGTCTGTGTCATGGTGTAAAAATATCTGTATACAGTAATGACAAACTTATGGTGGACTGTAATTTAGTGTTTTACTTCATTTCAGAAGTTACTGTTCTTAGAATTTACTGAAAGTGGTAAATATTTTGAATAGGATACATAAACAGAGAGACAGGCAAGAACTAAGAGTGACATGCAGTAAAGGGCCCTTGAACCTAGCAAATAACATTTCTCTTCAGAATAGGCAAAATACAGTACATCAGCTCAGGACTTGCAACCAACAAGAGCAAAAAAGCTATTGTCCTGGGTATGAAGAAGTGGCTGATCTAAAACTAGTAAGTTTTATTTAATAAATATTGTTACACTAGTAAATTTATACTTTCAGTAAGGCAAGCAAATACCTTGAAAATATTACTATATTAATTTGTTTTTTTATGTTCTAATTTAAAGTAAAAACAATCCAATGCTTCTTTAATATTTAAACCTCAAAACAGGCAGGTGAGTTTGATTTAAGTATCAAACTTATTTGAATTACAATGGAAGACTTGTTAAAAGTACCTTAGAGTTAGTTGTACATAGTTTAACTAACGTTACTGAGAATCATTATGTTAAATTCTAATTGTACATCAACATACTGTTCATCCTATGCTTACTCTTTCAAAACTAATAGTTAAAGAATTCAAGAAATTGACACTTTTAATTAAACTAATTTATATTTGCAGGTTAGTGAACGGTAAAGAAAGTAAAACACCAAGATAAGATTTCCAGTTAAATGTTCACACTTCAACTATAAAAACTTAAAAATAAAGAAAATGGTAGAAAAGTTGTTTTATAACCACTAAATATAACATCATTTTTGTAAGTAATAGGACAGACAACTTATTTTAGCTTTCAATAAAGAAACTGCACAGGCTAACTGGATCATATCTATTGAGCCAAAAGAAAATTTCTTACAAGTCTTGAGCCATTAAAGTTCAAAGTGGCAAAAAGTGTTCAGTTTTTATTTTAGGAACTGAAAATTTGTTATCACAATTCTTTATCTTATTGAATTATTTGACACTTATGATAATGATTAGCTGTATTTCAAAGTACTTTTAAGTAATGTTTTTAAAAAAAATATCGTTTAGTTTGAAATTACAATCATTTTTGGTAATTTATTCTAGGATAGACAAATGGCATTTTGAAAAAAAAAACGTTAGTAAATATCATTATTAATCTTCTAATATATAAACCACACTGTAGGTCAAGTATCTAGAAATTAATCATGTTATCTAACAGGTAAATGACTTGTCCTTGAGCCTATGCTTATAAATGAGGTTTCCCATCTGTACATTTTATTCCAATATCACAAGATCACCAAAAACAAAAGTATAACACTGTTCCTTGTTTAAAATATGGGTGCTTATAAAGTCCTTGAATTAACCCAACAGACATCAAAGTGAATGTCACATCTTGTTGCAAAGAACCATTCAGGGTTATCAATTATTCATTTTACTCTAAAGTAGTGGTCCTCTGCTGGAAGAGCAGTAAGTCTTCAAATTTAGAATGCTAAAATCATGGGTTCAATTCCCCTCAGTAGAGAAAGAAGTTAGCCCAACGAGGCTTTGCTAAAAAGAAAACACACTAAAGTAGTGACTTTGCTCTTTGTGGTAGAGAAAAGTAAATACCAGATATGGTAGACAGAAATAGTAAAAAAACTAAGTATGCATTTTAATGCTTCAAATGTTATACAAATGAAAACTGTAAGATCGACACAAGTATTTTTATTCTTCATGTACATGTCACCTTACACTCTGACTTTCTGAGTTGAGGATTTTTAGTGTACATCAGACCCTTATTTTGCATAGGCTACAGTTAATGCACCCTATGTAATAATTCAAATATAAATTGCATCTAAATTAAAAAAATAACATGTTAAACAATATTTTACCAGTTTTCAAATACTCCATAATTTAGTCATCTGTACTATAGTTTTGTTATATGGTGTTAAGCTTTTGATTTTTCACAAGTGTTTGAGTATTTGTCTTAGGTGCTTTGTAATTCTTTATCTAATGCTGGTCCATTTCCACTTAAAACTATTTAATCTTTAAACTTTGTTCTTTTAGCAAGCACATCTTGATTAAAGTACAATGTTGCATATCAGGTTTCTGTCACAGTAATCTATCCCAGTTAAGATTTTATTTACAAATTAAATATTTAATAAGCTTTACTTCATCCTGAACAACTACGTAACATGCGAGGAAGTTCTATACACTGTACATAATAAAAAATGTTCTAAAAACATTTCAAGTGAAAAAATTTAGAAAACTTGCCCCTTTGAATCAAAATTATTTTCAACTGTTTTGTTTTTTTTGGTGATTCTTTCTGATCGCATTAAACTTGTATCCTCAAATTTATTTTGATTTAATTAGCTTAATACAGCTTTTAACCTACCAGAGAATACTAGAATAGTATTTGTCAAAGTAGATTTACAAATAGTTGCAAAAGATGCAGATACTACAGGCGTAACACTAATGCCATTCCTAGCTAGATACTAGAAGCAGGAACAATCTTAGTCATTCTGGAGCCCCAGGTAAAAGTCAATAAATGGGGCCTTGATGACAAAACTCAGTAGGTTAAAAGGTATATCATCACTGACCCCTCCCATCTATGACTACAGGAGCAATGCTAGCACTGTCTTTTTCTCGATGTTACAGGTGTAACACTAATGTTATCCACAACGTTTGTTTTGGTCTTTAATTCAAGTTTCCTTCTTTGATCTGAATAAATACTTAGTTTGTTTTTTTTCATCTTAGTAACCTTTTTTGATCAGAAAATTTTGTTGATGGTGGGAAATAAAGATTTCTGAAAATATCAAAATTATAATCACACAACCCAGTTTCTTTTAACAATGATGACTTTCCACAAAGTTGAAAAATTCATACTTATATATATTGAGTAGTTAAGAAACAAACATTTATATCACATTGTTTCAATCTGTATTTGTTAATTGGACGGTTGTCCAGTGGTGAGCAGTTAAATCTATAAATGTCTTATTCTCCTCCACAACCATTCTATAATGAAAAAATATATACTCCTTTCACCCAACATCTTGACTTGCACTGTGAAGTTATTAGGTTTTATTTCATCTCAGAAATAGTGATAAACTTTACCAAATTAAGTTCTTATAAAAGTTGAAATTAATAAAATATTTACTGTGATAAACGACACAAAGCTGATTGAAAATAAGTACAGAAAAAGTAACCTTTTTGACATAATCTAACTTTTATACTATAATTGTACTAGCTTCCTTTACAAAAACTTTAACCTATAGGTTAAAACCCACAATTGAACCACAAGAATATATGAAATAGCCATGAACAGACTCTTGAAAATAGATAATCATTTATTTATTAGGTATTCAGTAAATCAGATATCTTTTGCATTAAAGCCATTTACTAGATCATGATTGGTCAACAGTATTTATAAATTGGTTCTGAACCACTTTCTACACTGAGTCAAGGGACAGCTATATTTTTAGTTTATATTTTATTTTCTAGTCCCAAAGAGATATCTATTTATAATACAATGATGTATCAATATGTTTTACAGAGACAGAAAACTAAGACTGCTCACAGTAGAACCAGTGATTCAGGCATCTACAGGGAGATGGAAAGGTATGAGCTACACATTTATTGTGCAATTATAGACTCTACTTAGGAAACCAGGGTAAATATTACTGAAAACATATTCCTAGAAGGTGGAATAAAATCTCAGTAACATTCAGTCATAATTATGTAGTTTATTTTAGTAACTTCTATGTAGCCCTTTGTTAGCCCTGACCAAATAAAACTTTGGTTCTGAAATCATATTATAAATGCCACTTTTGTGTCACTTAATGATCAACTATATTTATATTATCTATTATCATTTATCAAAAGTTATTATAAAATATTGTATTATCTCTCACGTGAACTACCTTGTAGTGATAAGGTGTAGAATGGTTTGTTATGGTAAATGATGTTAAATGGTATTTATCATAAATTTTGGCTTGGGTTTTACTGGGCAAATTATGCTGTGTTGAATTTTTCTAGGCTAGAAAGCACAGAAGGTTTGGCTAACTCAGGTAAGTACAACCATTACACAAATTACGAGGGATTTCAGCAAAATGTGCCCTTATTCAGACATCAACCTCCACATTCACAGATGAATGAATTCTCTGCTGTGGGACAAAGCGATAGACCAGTGTCGAACTTCTTTGAATATGAGAACATTCAGTTTCTTCAGCAAGTTAATTGTCAGCATCATAGAGAGTCTAATAATAATTCCTTACCTCGTCATTCCAGTGTACCTGTTCACCAAAAAACAGAACATCCTACATTAATTCCAACTAAACAACCTCATAGAAAACATCAAGTGTATTCCTTCAAGCCACTCGCATGGATCTAATATTTGTCTCAGTTCTTGTACATATCTTTATCCATGCCAACTCACGAGTGGTTCTCCAATCATGGTTCAACATTTGTACAGGCTTTGTTAAAAATGTTAATGTTTAGAAATTTACATCCACCAAGAGAAGGGCTATGTGACAGGATTTCAATCTTTAATCAGCTATCGTTTGGAAAAAAATAACCAACTATTGTCTTCTTAAGGTAAAAAGTGACCATTATTAAAATATAAAACAATTATTGGACCTCAATTAACATGTCATATGGATCTTCCCAGCTTCCTCTGACAGTAAAGATAAGCATTACTGACATTCTCAACAAGAAATATTTTATGCAGTCATGCACCAAAATAGTTTGTGTTCTTTGTTTAATCGTCTACAGTATGAACTAATTTGAGGTCACACAGATTAAAGCACAACTTCAACCAATTAAAGTGTATTGTGAATTCTAATTATTACTACTTAAACTGGATAGTAGAACTGGTAGTCTATTGCGCAACTTTTTCTATTTCATAAGTACAGTATTTAATGTCAGTGACCCCAATTGTGTTCCATAAATGTACAGAATCTATCTGTTGTTCCTTTCTAGAAACAAGTAATTTAAGGTAAATATTAATGTTAAACCTGATTAATGAGAAAACTGTTTTGTACCTAGAATCTACAAAATATGCAACTTCAAACTTTTAACTACCACAGTAGTTAAATTTATTATTTCATACGTTTTACATGATTTCTTTGTAATTGTAAATTTATTTTTGTATTTAAGCACAGATAAATTTCAAGCTCCAGTTTGAACTTTTTGAAATTTTAGCCTTGCACTGTACTATTATAATTGATAGATAATAAATTTGTATCATTTGAAATCCTACCCATTATAAAATTTATATATATATATTTTTATTATACATGTGTAGAAAAAATCTAAGTTGAGAATCAATATCTTTAACATTTCCATAAAAAGTACATCATTAGAATTGTATTCATTGTTCAGGGTAATGCAGTGTATACTTTGATTTCAAAATACAAACTTCATGTAATGATTTCTAATGTGTGAAATAAGAGATTATAATGAACAGTCTTTTCAATACAGTAATTTAAACCTGATAAGTGTGCACATTTTGGCCACAGAAAAATATATTCATTACCTACAAGGTGCTGTTATAATGTATAAACATATCAATTTTGTTAAATCAAGTTGGGCTATTACTGCATTCTGTTGATTTAGTTAACTTATTGACAATGATCCCCCATCCCTACAGTTTATTTAATTAAGTCAAAGGTAAAGCTTGTGTTGTTATAATTAAAAGAAAGAATTATAGTACAGAACAGAAGTAACTATAGTGGTTATAAAATTGGGCAAGCCTGGTCTGAAGGGTGTAACTCAACTGTGATAGTAATGACATTTCCATGGTATAACATGACTAACTTAATGCTTCCAAAAAGAGGTGCGGCCAGATAGTGCTATCATGATTCAAGAGTATTACTTGTGCTTGATAATTACTGATGCTCCTTTCTTCTGTTTCTCACTTTATTAGAGGTAGCATAAATACAAAGAGCATTTACATAAGGTTGAAAGTAGCATCTTGTTGAATGTTTTGTCTCGCATATTATGACAATCATGCTTATGAATTTTTCACAGTCCAGTGTTGTGTCTGAGGTGCAAGACCATAAACCAACCTGTACATTGTAATCTTAAAAGAGGATTTTCATACAACCAGCACTAAGATTAATTTCATGAAGTTCTTTACATAATGTTAAGCAAAATTTGAAACATTTCATTATTACCAATTTCAGAGAGAATTAGTCTGAAACAAAATTTTATGCATAGTCAGGTTACATTCTAATGCATGGTTGAAAATCTACACTTATATTAACTGAAGTTTTCCTTAATCTGGGAACAAAATAAGAATTAACTGAATACAAGTGCATGAGTACAGAATTCCACAAAACTGAGTTAAGCTAACCAAAATAATGAAAGCAATGTTAAATGAACTCTAGTTTGACAGTTACTGAACTAAATATACAATGTAAATTCATTAAAAAAAACAAAAAAACATTGTAACACTCAAAATTAAACTTATGCTTGAAGGTTAGTTATGTATCATCTATCTTAGCTTTAAACATTTCCAAAATTATGCCCTTCAGAACTAAACGCAATTACACCCTGACATACATCTGAGAACAATTTATAGAAAATGTACACACAAAAAGAAACAGTTACTTAGTAACTGCTAAATGAAGAGAAGGAAAGTTAATTACATACTTATACAATTAAACAATGACTTTATGCTAGTTTGGAAACAAATAATCCCAACATCCATTTCTAAATATTCTATACCTAAGAATATAAGTATGAAAGTTGTGCTGCAACTTCTGGTAAAATAACCCTGAGCAACAGCTTAACACTTTCAACTCCAATAACAAGACAACAAATACATTAATCTAAGTTACTACTAGTTTTCTTTCACCTAAAAAATGTTTCTTGTTAATGCCAAAACTAAAATTTAAATGATAAATGTGACCAAATAAATGCAAGTTAATAAACTGGTATCAAATATGAGAAGACTTAAGTGGAAGGATGGCTGGGTATGAAAAGTCACCAATGTTTAGAGGTTGTATTTTACCATTCAGAAACACAATAAGTTTGATAAAGATATAGTGCTATAAAGACTTTAAAAATTACAAAATGTGTATATTACATTATGAAATGAATGTTATGAACACTATTTAAGCTACCAATGATTCACATATATAATCTGACTATCAAATCAAACACCTGACAGTACATGTACAGACATGCAGGTAATATTAACAAGTTCTCGTTGAAACATATTTTAGCCTTGGAACTTTACAATGGATAATCTTATATACTGAAGTAGATTTATGCACATAAATGGATTTCAGATACTTGCAAAATATGTATTAAGTTTAAGAGAATAATTGTCATTTCTAGGAGCAAAACAAAGTTAGGGCACACACTAGTACTGATAGTTCAGTTTAAATTTTTTAAGAATCCAAGGTAAAGAAAATAACTGTTAAAATACAGGTAAATATAGAAATAATTATATCAATTCCAGAAAGAATTTTAATACAATAAAACAAACTGCAAAATTTTTGCTTTAAGATTTTTTTTATTAGTCTTAACTTGGTCACTTGAAAAAGTCACTGTAAAAGATGAGCAACCAAAGGTTTCTCAACATGCTTGCACACTTTTACATAAAACACAGCTTCACTTTCATTGGAAGTGTGGCTAATGACCACCTTCTGATTCTTGTCTGTCAAACTTGCATGTTAACAGCAACAATTTTATTATGGAACAAGTCCAAAGAACAAAGTGTCACTACAAATTTCCCATCAGATCAGACTGTAGAAAAGTACTCCTAGATGGCCACACATGCGTGATATCCACAAATACCTACAAGTTTATCTGATGAGTTGAAAGGACCAGAAGCATACTGGTGTATAGGGTTGTGTACGAGGCTCTCAAGCAGATTCATGGATTTAAAAGTTCTTCAAAACCTCTGAACAATTCCACTTAGTTTATTAAGAGACTATGAAAACCAGACATAACTTTTAATCTTCTTATTACTGACAACAAATCAAGGTTTTTATCCATTTGCAGCACCATAAAAACTGTAAACAAACAAAAATTCACATGAACCAAAAGTATGTTATATTTTAACACCTACAATAGTCAAGTAGGTTTTCTATTTGCTGCAAGACTTTTCCAACTGAGGATTAAAAGGTCTCACAAAATAAAGCATAAGATTTCTTCTGCATGCAATTTCTGAAAACCATACAAAGATATAAATATTTTCATAATTTTACTTTAAACTGTTTCAGACCAGGCTTTGCCTGATTTCCATTAGTCACTTATTCCTCTTTCTTTTAACAATTTAAGCTCTCCAAAAAGAAAACATTCAATTTAAGAAATACATAAGTTTATAAGCTTATTTTCAAAACACTATCAACAGGTCATATACAGTTCCAACTTGCAGTAACTTAATTTCTTGTTCAAACTTTATCTATACTTGCTGAATGGAAAAAAAACAACAAAAACCTGAATCTCTTTGTAAACTTAAAAAGGTCTGATAATTTGTTTTGTAAATATTTAAAATTGAAAAAAAACACAAAAATCAAGACTTTGAAACTAATTATATATTACTGGCCACTTTTCAAAAACGTTTGTACACTACACAGTTCTACTACTAAATTTTTTATCCAGTATACTCTGAGAGAAGGACAAAGAAGTTGTATCAATGTACACTTCATGTGGAAGGCTACTCATGAAATGTGTACAACTGAATTTTTTTAAATAAAAGGAAATGGATGCCATCAAACACTTATAAATAAGAACAAAAAAGTACAATTAAACTTTTGCTTTTTTTCATATTCAAAACATTCAATTTATGATGTGGAAAGGGTTGATCTAACAACATTCTTTACTCTATTTTCAATAACATACAGCATCAGTTTAATAATTAATACCTACTTACTTGAAAACAAACTTTGTTTCTAGACTGTCTCTCCTAATTTTTTATAAAAACAGTGATTTTTAATATGTAAAAATAAAGATGGAAACTTCTAGTTAACATTGTTAAACAGGCACTTTTCCACTTTTAATTAAAAATAATTCATGCCACTTTAGTTACAAAAGCACAACTTACAATGGAATGCTTTTGCAGAGTTCATACAGACTTCAAAAAATAAAACTCAACATTAAATTTGTGAATTTGTCCACCTAGTACCTGTCATCAAAAATAGAAACAGCCTTAGGTCTTGCACGACAAAAATGGCCATCACCAAACATAAAGAAACCCTACTCTGATAACCAAACTTCTTAGGATTTTCTAGAACCATGTCTTAAAAAGAGATGTTCTTCATGACTTCCAGTAATTGAATATTTAGAACCCATCTTCTATGACTTTCAAGGATGTAAAAAAGCCTGTATCAACCATGCTTTTATATTTTTATTAACTGAACCATTACTTATTACGTTTTGATTTTTAAAAAGACCCTTATAACAACCTAGTACTAGATCAGAAATATAAACATACTACAGCCTCTGCAGAATGTTTTTCCCACCAAACAGTGGTAGAGCAGGAATAAAAAAAAATTTGAACTATGAATGTTTCCTTGCTTTTTGTGGAATGTTTGGAATAACCATGTTAGCACTGAAAAAAAGCACCAAATGTTAGAAAAAATATTCAAAAAAGAAATCCAGTTACATTCTCCTTGGATTAATGTTGATTCAATGATAAATCAAGATTCAAACCCTAAACATATGAGCCATAATAACTTATTTCTAAAACATCTGTAACATACATTAGCTTCCACTCCTTATAAAAGAAAATATATAAAACATTTTCATAGGATCATCCTTCCTTTTTTCTGAACAAATTACATTTTAAAATCCTCAATGAAATTTTTCACTTTTAAAAAGTAATCAACACAAAATATTTTACATTCCTCAATTATTATTTGTATGAATGACCTTGAGATATACAACACACGAGTTTATAAAGAAGGCATTTAACCTGAATAAGCAAACTCATAAATACAAATGTGTCAAATTCCCATGAAGATATTTTTTTAAAATAGATCACTGATATCCTGCACTCTTTGGTTCATAAGTTTCTCTTCCAGAAAATAGATTCATTAAGCATACCATTTCAACTTCCAAACAATCTTCTCATAATGTGAACAAATAAACCATAAACAGATATGTCTCTTTGCCACACCTTTTTACTAATACACATAAAGAAAACTGTCTTATAAAATTTAGATACTGAATTTTGTTTGCAGTATCCCTTTTCTTGAGTTATCCATTCTGACTTGAAATGAGTATAACCTTGAAAATGAAAGCTCCAAATGCTATAACTTTCTCATTTCCTTTCATTTAAATAACATTACAAGACAACAACACTAAATGTACAATATACCAGGTTTATAACACTTTACCAAACCAACTATGCATGTACAGAAAAAGCCTGTGTTATAAGTTCTGTGTTGTCAAAACATAACTGGATGATTAAAGATATACACCAAAGAGAACAAACACAATTTCAGCAGAAGCATTAAAAAAAAAGTTAAAGGAAAACAGGAATGTATGAATTTTGAGTTTTTTTTTTGCAAAACTTGGTCAGTTTGAACCAAACGAGTTCCCTCCTCACAATCTTAAAACATTAATAATGGTAGAAAGAAGTTAAATCCAATGCTTGTACTCAATGAAATGCATCATTTTTTCATAGACCACCCCTTCAGAAAATAATTCATGAATAACAGTTTGTTTAAACTGAGCATTACTTATCTGTACTTCTAACAGTCCGTTAATTAAAAAAAATTATAGAATGTTCAGAGTTTAATTTCCAAGCAGCTAACTAAAATAACAAAACAGTCAATGTATTATTATTCTACAGGTTTTTATCTAACAAGTACCCAAGCTTTCAACATCAAGAACTGTCAGAAGTATTCTGAAATAATCAAACATTTAATTTTTTAAAGCAATTACTATCTATTTTTATTGCTAGTACTTACAAATTTTATTTGTTATGAAACCAAATTTTTTTAAGTATTCTCTCATTACACTATTTGTTCCAGATGGCTCACTGGTGCAAAGTTTATGAATGTACATTAATTTGTTTCAATAGTTTTTGCAACTAGTGGATTTTAAAATTTTCCAGAATTAATGTGTTTTAAATTATTAACACTCATCCCTAATTAGATGTAAAACAAAGAAAACAAGCTTAAGAAAACTTTTGTTCTGAGAATGGCAAGTTAGTGTCAAACACACTTAATGAGCAATCAGTTACTAACTTCTTTGAATGTGTTTTGGTTCTTAAAATGTAACTTCTTGCTATCTTAAGAACAATCTGCTCTCCTATCAGTAACTTATCCATAGTAAAAACATACAATCTATCCAGGACTTCTTTGGGGAATATGCTAAAACTTCACTCTTTCTCTCTTCCTAACTACTTTCACATTAAATCAAGAAAAAACAGAGCTTGACAAATTCTATAAGACAATAAAAAGCTGACAATGAAGGCACAAACTCTAATACGTTCACCCTTTTAAGGCATTCAATGTGACAGTTGCAAAGTTTTTTGCTGGAAACTTTAATTCAATTTCCCTAAACCTTTTTATCTTCAAATTAGTTTTGATAAGATTTTCTCAGTAGTTTGTTCTGAATCTCTATTTCTAACTAGAGACTCTCAGCACAACCTATTAAGGGTGCATGTTGTAATCTAATAAGATATATCCACCTACATCTAAAAATCCTAGAGCTAAACCTAAAAACAGACAATAGACATTATAATGGACACAAATAAACACTTTATAAACACACATGAAGTTGGAAAAACACCAAGGAAAAACAATTTTGGCTCAGTCTAGAGCTGACTCAAAGCCAAACATTTAAACATCACAAAAATAATCACATGAAACAATTTTTTTATATCCATTCAAAAAAACAAAAAACACTAAAGTCCTAAAGAACAGTGTCTTAAGTTACAATAAGTAAATGTCTGCCACACCCAAAATTTTCTTTTCAAATATAATAAAACTAGAGAACAGTGTTCTAAAAATCTACATTACTTCTAAATCTCTGTTAATGGGGCAATGGCAGCCATTTATGAAAAAAATTGCATTCACTCAGCTCTCGTTTCTCTTAAGTTAATAACAACGGACACAAACCCAAATCAGGTATGTCCAGATATAGAATCTCGACAAATAACATTCTCTCAGCTTTTAAAAATAGCCTTTGGGATCAATAGTAAAATAAAGGTACTTCTCTGAAAAGTGTAAAACTGCTTTCTTTAAAGATGCTAAGGAATTTCACTTCAAAAATAAAATAAAGCAACAATTTTCAGTCTTGATCATCTGGATCAATAGAGAAGGGAGCAAAAAGGAGTTTAGGGTCGTCAACACCTCCACTTGATATATGGAACAATCTGAAGATGGATACCCTTTTATCCCTCTAAATTCAGATCTAGAAATATACAACACATCAAAAAATGTGGTAAAATGCATACAAGCTTTTACAGTTTTATCTTCACAAGGTTAATACTATCACTCAGTTTTGTATTTCATGTTGCATTTAGAAAAATAAATATCTTAAAAAATCAAACAATTAAGCTAAGTCTATAAATAATTAAATGTTTAAAAACATTTATTTTACTTGAAACAAATAAAAACTATGAGTTGCCTATAAGATGTTTATATTGATGAGTGAACTGAATAATACTATAATCACAAGTGCCTTTTTGTTTTCAATGGACTTGTATAATCTATTAAAAATTAAACCTCAACAATTAAGGTTTGAAGTAAGCAAATATGCTATTATGTTTTTGATTAATACATTATTATCCTGCTATCATTTGTTTTGTGACAATATTGAATCTCTGACTATGGGTCCAGGTCTAGTGCACTAAGTACATAAAAAACAGATAAAAATTACAGTAGTGATATCAACTTTTGATAATGTGTGCATATCTTCACAAATGTTTGGAAATTAAGTAAATATTACAAGGCTTTTTTATACAAAATTTATAAGTTTCAACCAAGTATAAATTTGTTTTATATTAAAGATCTGCTCAATTTTTTTTCCCGTTTCAAAAGCTGACTATAAAAATATTGAGTGATTTTATGATTAAAAATACTTTTCTTGATCTGAAAATTGTCAATTTCAATTGTATAATTTACATAACCTACTAAATAAATTTCAATTTTTTTCACAGAAATTTTATATCTGATCTGTTATTTTCTCTATCTCAACTCTGTATGGTTTATCAATTTGACTGACCCTGTAACCACCAAAAGAAAATAAATCTAAATTACTATTTTTTGTCCTACAGTGACTACAGATTGTAACAGGAAATTATAAATGTTTATTCTAAATATCTTAAATCTTGTAACAGTATACACACCTATCTATCCATTAATTTTTTGTTTTATCGACTTATGATTGCCATCTGGCTAGTAATACTACAACAAAATGTTGCAAGCCACACGGCAGAAATGCAGGTTATCTTACTATACTAAAAAGCATAGATGTTTTACTGTTGATAGTCTTGCAACTAGCTTACCAGTATTTTATAAAAGACATTGACATTTCAGTTAGATTAGATGTTTATACATATAATTTTTACGATTTACACGCAAGTTTTTACATTTTAGTTTTTCTTAAAACACATAACAGTAAATAAAAAAATCTATAGAAAGCAGTGATCTCTAATACTTATGTTATAAAGTTTGTTTTTATATTTAAGCATGACACTAGCTAAGCCTAGTCATATTTTGCACATGGAGTACATACAGCAACATATACTTCCAGAATCAGAATTCAGGTTCAGTTAGGTAATCACTTATTATTCAAGGGCTCAAGCTTCATGCTTCTCATTCAACTTAGTTTTTGTTTACATTATTTCTTGAATACAATACTTATTTTCTATACATATGTAGAATTTTAATTTAATTAGTAGTGATAACTGTGTTGTTACAGAAGTTTGTATTTACATTATTTCACTTTTTTGCAACCGATAGATCAAAGTGCTCATTACAACTTTTTCACAATTACCTCCAAATTTAATTAAACCACTTTATTATCAATGTAAAGTAATAAACGTAGCATCAAAATGTAGTTAATAAAACATTATAATATTGTACAAAATTTTAAATCCTTAATCTTATGAAATATTTAAAAATACTCTCAACCTCCCTTGTTATGAGAATTGTGACGTGCTCTCAGTCTTCCCTATTCTCTAATTTGTTAACTACCTCTCTGAGAAGTACACAACATAAATTACACATTTATAACCTTGATATTACTCACAAAAAACAAGTTTTAGAGCCTTCAATCTTATTTATTAACAAAAACCATAAACTAAAAAGTCAGACCCACTTACCACATCCTCTCTCTCATACATAGCCAATAGTTATTTATGATGATTTATACTACATTAGTTATAACCAACAGAAAAGTCAGTTTCTCTCAATCAAATGATATATTTATCATTTTCTATACAGTGCATTATCTATACTCTTCAAGAAAAGAAATGCAAAAGGGATATTTTTGTTAATTTAAAGAGAAATATATGTAATAATGTTACAAGCTCAGAGTATGTGATGTTGCATGTGTTAAGGCACTGATTGTCAGACCAAAATGACAATAAAAGTTGTGCACTTTGAAAACGGAGGAAAACAACGGATTTTTTGCCAAAACGCATTCAAGTCCAATAAATTTGTTTGAGAGATCTGCATGTTCTGCAAGTGCAACATGTGCAAAATCCCTATAAAAGTGACAGGTTCTCGGTTTCCATAGCTCAGTGTTAAGCCACTGACACGCAATACAGTTACGACAAGACTAACTGAAGCATAACGCAACAATGCCATTAGTCGCTTGGAAGCAAGCGAATCTCGATCACATGTTGCCAGAGCTGTGAATGTCCACCCAAGCACCATCACAAAGCTATGGAATTGTCACCAACAACATGGATCAACTCGTGACTGTCCATGATCTGGTAGACCTCGTGTGACCAAGCCCACAAGATCGCTACATCTGGTTACGTCACCTTCAGGATAGGATCACCACTGCAACGTTTACTGCCTCAACCATACCAGGGCAGTGTAGGATTTCTAATCAAACTGTACACAACCGTTGATGAGATTCTTAGGCCCCATGTGCAACCCATCATGGTGAATGTCAATGATGTTTTTCAACAATGACAACGCCCATCCTCACACAGCCTGACTCACCACTGTCATTTTGAGACACCACATCATCGTTCTTCCCTGGCCCTCCAGATCACCAGATTTAAACCCCATCGAACATCTTTTGGACGAGTTGGACCGGCGTCTGCAACAGCAACAACTTCAACCTCAGACTCTACCTCAGCTTGCAGCAGCTTTGTAGGCTGAGTGTACAGCCATTCCACAGGATGTGATTCGTCATCACATTGCTTCCATGGGCAGGAGATGCCAAGCAGTTATTGATGCTCACAGGGGGCCGACTCATTATTGACCTTGAGTGACGTTAAAGTTCAACTAATGAGCGTGGACTTCGCTTTTGCAGACTTTGGATGTTCAGAAGTGAATGTGTAAAGTTTCACAGGTCATACAGAACTAAACAGAATAAACTTGTTAACAATTTGTCTCAAATTTTGCCTTTTGCATTTTTCTTTTTGAAGAGTATATTTCTTTGCTCAGTTTCAAATTCCTTCTCAAAAGAATCACCAATGAACTCAGTTTAATTTTAAAGACTTTTATGTCAGAGTTAAAATACCACAGAAATTATGATATAGAATAATACTGTTTGCTAATTTTACCATTATTACATGTTTTTAGGTGCAGTATTTAATTAAGTAAAAATTTATTTGGTGTAATAGTACAATTAGTTTAAAAAAGTGCTTAAATTTTATTGAAAGTTGAAAGCAAAAAAAAAAAAGAGGTAGGTACTAAATTTCTTGTTTTTCATATGTTCTTTAATTATTATTATAAAAGTAACTAAAATGTCCAAATTAAAAACTTACTAGGTTAGATGAAGTTAATTTAGGTAAAAAATTCTTCAAGGGGGTATACTAAAGCAGATCTTGCATTATATAATTTGTTATGGTAATATGATTTGTATGTTAACCCTTTTGCAATAGGCTTGTGATAATATCCATAAGTTCACCTACACATTTGTAAACATTAAGTATTTTCACATGCTATACTGAAAGTTGTAGTGGAAATATTTAATGTGTGCAAATGTGTAGACAAACTTGGTCTACTTTTAGTAAAGATTACATGCATTTTGTACACGAAAAATCAGATTTTTAATAGATATTTTTACTACAAATTTCTTTGTGAAAATAGTGTTCCATTACTAGTCTGTGATTTTACGTTATGATTGAAAATCTATTCTTCATCCACATTCAGTTGCTAAGCCTTTAAAATTTTGCACATGATGGGTATCAAACACACATTTTTAGGTTTTATAGTTAAATAACAAAAAAATCAGAAATGACTATACTCGTACCATAGAATTTCAAATTTAGTAACTAAGATGTGTTTAGATTTTAAATATGAAATTTTAAGCAGACTAAAGACATTGTCTACCTTCCTGAAATCTTGGTTTGAATAACTGTGGTAGCCTTTTCACAGATAAAAATAACTGGGAAAAGCACTCTGGGGACATTCTAAGTTGTTCATTAGTTATTGATTTACCTGCCATATATTGAAGAAAGTATATCTAAAGGACCATTTCAAAAAATGGAAAAAAGCACACAGGACAACTGCATTTGATTCAGCACATCAACAAAATAAAAAGATACAGGGTTATTTTATAACGTAGCTTGTTAATATCAGTAATTTAAGTTCCTAATTTATACAAAACTACAGACTTAGTATTTTGACATCAAAAACATCTAATTTTAATTGTGCTGCACCTAACATACCACAAGACTAACTGACATTTATACTTAGGCATGTTCTTTAAAATATTTACTTTTAAATTAAGAAATTAACTTATATATAATAAAGTGTGAATTATAACCCACAATCTGATACCAAACGTACTGTCAAAAATTCATAAAATAGTTTGTTTTTTAATTTTTTACAGAGCTACATGAGAGCTATCTGCTAGCCATCCCTAATTAGTGTAAGACAACAGGGAAAGCAGCTAGTCATCACTACCCACCAGCAGCTCTGGGGCTACTCTTATCATTAAATGTTGGGACTGCCTGTCACATTATAATACCTCTATAGTTGAAATGGTGGGCATTTTTGGTGTAACAGGAACTCAAACCTGGGAGTCTCACATTACAAGTCAAGTGTCCCAACCACCTGGCCATGCTGGGCCACAAAATAATAGTTCAATATATTTTTGAATGCAACTCAACAAAAGCAATAACATGGCCTTTGACCTGTAAATGGTTGGAAATGGTTATTAGAGTGATTTACAGGTTTATGGTTCCAAGGGAAATAAAACAATAAAATTAAATATATATTTAGGATAAACAATTCTGGTTTCTTTGTTACAATTTCTTGTCATTCTGTAATTTTGATTTATATCTTGACTTTTATAAAGATTTTGAAGTCAGTTAAATTAAAAAATTCTGTATGTAGTTTTGATATAGAAAATAACATAATCTTGAGATTATGCAAACAAAAGTTAGATTTAAAAAAAGTACTTTTAATCTTAACAAGTTCGTTTTGCAGTTATGAGCAGTCAATAATCTGATCCATATATTTACAGAATCTTAAAAATTCCAACTTTTTATGCAAAAGATTTATAATGTTTGCTAAAAGCTTGCAAAATTTCTTGAACATACATTAAATACTTTCAGAACTGTAGTACGTATTTACATAAGTTACAAATTATTTACATGGTAGTTACAAGATTGTGTAAAATACACAAGCCCATTGCAAAAACATTTGAGCTGTTTTCATTTATTAAACCACCGGGATTAAGTTCCTCAAAACATATGCATATTGCTTTCAAACCATACGAAAATTTGTTCAAATCCTATTATAACACAAGCTTTTATCACCAAGGGAGTAAAATATTGTGCTGGCAAATTAAAACATGTACATTAGCTTACAATTAAAATATCATCCAGGCACTGAATACACATATATCTCAATTGGTTCAGCAAGAAAGAGCATGTCAGATGTAAAAGAAAACATTTCATTTGGTTTCCCAATTTCACTGAATTATGCATTGTTCATTAAAAATATATAACAAGAAAGAATTTCAAGTTTTTCATCTATATAACTTTACTTGAGTGTGCAATTTCTACAATACACATCATCATGTCACAATGCATACTAAACAGCAGTTTCTTACTTTTATTTAAGTTAATTTGGACTGTACCCATGATGGCCATCTTGCCCACTGGTGGCAATTGTTACTGGAACTCCAGTGCTTGTAGGATCCTACAATAATGCAAATGAAAACATTACCATTTATTATACTGCATCAACACATGTTGAGATTGTGGAAAATTAATATCAATAAAATAATAAACATTATACATTATGGTTAACTCAAACATTACTATATAAATTTTGACAATAACATTAAAAAGTATCTCTTTTAACAACCTTGCTCCAGGCTAAGTCAATATTTGGTTCAGTTTTTGACCCAAAATTGACTTTTATAGTTTCTGTACTATAACTTTCAATATGTTTTGTGTACCTTCACAAATCAAGTCTTTTGTGGACAAAAAACAGAATTTTACATGAAGTATTTTCAATTAAAATTTCTCTGAATATTTGGAGTCTAAATGTTGACTGCTCCAAGTGCAAGGTGATTTTCACATTGAGGTTAAATATAAATTTCATATCCATACTTTCTCAATCTTCAAAATAAATTTCTAACATTTGTTTTCAGTTAAACTTTATTTTCTGCTAATTTCTCCATTCTGACTTTACAGGATTTAACTGACCTCTTAACCATCATAAAAAATTAGGCTATAATTCAGAATTATTCTGTCTTCTTTCCAGAATGATTTCAAATTGTTACACGAATCTATATTTTTTTTATCCTAAATACTTTAAAAGTTAACAGTAAACAAATTTGTACTTAAACCTTATTGTACTTTAAACTGTGACTACCTAATAGTGCAGCCACCCAAGTTTTAAAATACTTGATAAAATTGTAGCTGACATTATTGTATCAAATTATGCAAAGCAGGAGCTACTTCTATGCACATCTCATGACAAACTATTCTACTACTTTCTTCCCAAATTACCTAGTCTAATGTAATATAAATTAAAAAGTTTCTAATATTTACATTTCAGTTGCTTTTCTAAAAATAAATAATGTATTACATAAAAATATTTACTTATTTCTATTTTTTTAAACTGTTTATAAAACTTCAGTATTCTGTATACTAACAGTATTATTTCACTAATTTTTTTTCAATTAAAATGCACCTAAGAAACAAAAAAATAACAGGTAAGAAGCAAGGTCCTATACCAATCAATTTTTCTAGCTATTTTATAAGAGTTGTTAAAACACTGTTTGTGCAAAGGCATAAACTAAAAAATATCTTGCCATGCCCACCTGTCACATCCTGCGTTTCACAAATTCCCATTTATTCTGACATTTAATACTATATTTTTTATAATCAACAAAAAGCCAAAGTTTTAAACTACCAAATGACATGCTATATTGCATTATTTTCTGCACAGAGAATTTTCTGTTTGACTTCCAGTTCAAACTTCATTCCCATGGGAAAATAATGCAACATAGCATGGCATTTGGTAGTTCAAAACTTTGGCTTTCTTTTGGTTATAAAAAATATGGTATTAAATGTCAGAATAAATGGGAATTTGTGAAACACAGGATGTGACAGGTGGGCATGGCAAGAGATTTTTTAGTTTATGCCTTTGCAACCAAGTATGATTGAAGGCTACAGCAATCATGCTTTGACCAGGTAATAACAATGTTATGAGTAATGTATGTTAAATTCTATACTACTTGGAGAGTAGAAGGAATATTTGAATTATATCAGGTGAAATTTAATTTTTTTTAATTATTTCCTTACTAAATTAAGAACTAACAGCTTGTACAATACTACAATTTGCATTAATAGATACTTTGATGCTAAGTTTATTCTTTACCTTACCATGATAATAGAGCAGTTTAAATTTTGAATGTAACTCAGTAAATTTTCCTAATAAACAGAAAGCAATGAATGTAAAATTAATATCTTATTAGTCAATATAATTTAACATATACAGTAATGAAGATAACAGCACAGAGTGTATAAAGGACTTTTAAAAATAAATTGAATTTTTCTAAGTTTAACCTGATCATTCACATATGTATACGGTCTTCTTTTACCTACTTTAAATTAATCATTGAGTTTATATATATATATATATATATATATATAGCAGAAAGCCATAATTGATTAATAACCAAAAAAGAAAAAAAATGTTCCCTGGCTTAAGGCTTTTTTCTTATTTATTTTTTACTGACTGAACACACCCTGCTAGAGAAAAATACAAGCAATATACATACAATAATAATAGAACAAGACAATGTAAAACACAACTATGAACCAAATATGCTGTTACAGTACAATAGTATTTTCATGTCTCTCTGCTTCTCACAAAGCATTAAGTCTTATTTTCAAACAATACTGTTTATCAGAGTATAACTGTGGAATATTGTTTCAAATGTCTTGTATTGCAACTCATAATCAAGTAATCTTGTTGCCTTTTGACCTTTTCAGTTTTGCAAAAGCCCACTCAGTCTCAAGAATGTTCATAACGGAACTTTGCACAGCTAAAGTTATGGCCTCTTTACAGTCAAGAAATCATAAATGTGTGATGGGGGATTATTATGTTTTTATAAAACCAAAATAAAACTTGTACCATATATTGCAATCAATTTCAAAACGTTCCATTGGAAGCCTATTAATTTAAAATAAGCTCTTTCTACTACTTATAAACTCGTAAAGTAACTAAGATAACACGTTTTTTTAAAACTGCCTTGAAAGCTAAAGATAAATGGATAGGGGTTTTGGTGCAAGTTGAGAAAATTTGCAACTGAGTGAAAAAGAAGTTCTGGTATTCAAACTGTACATTGGATCTTGTTTATAGACCATATAAGATTTTAGAGATACACTAGCTAAAAAAGAGGAAAAAATTTGAGTGCACTTACAAGTCAAGTGACAATAAAAGTGAAATACTTTCACATTTTATTTTGAAATTAAAGACAAATGAAAACATACATAAATTAAAGATTTGAATTATAAATTAGATTCTGATGCTAAATGTATTAACACACATTAAAATAGGTACTTTAAACTTTGAAAGTGAGAATATTTTACAGTTACTTGTGCAGAAGAGTCAACGCTAGCTTTAAAAAGTAAACAATTTTGTGATGTTCTGTCTCTTGAATGTGTCACTTGCCAATAAACAAGCTCAACTATACATCACGATGCTTGTCTGCTATAGACAATACTTAGTGATGTATATTTTGTTCTACTGTAAATTGAAACTAATTAATAACATTCTGTCATTTGCATCCTAAAAGTTTTGTGTACATCTGAAGTATAACTGACATTTCATTATGAATAACTTGTTTTGAAACAAAAAACAAAACAAAAAAAACTGGTTTTTCAGTCCTTAAAATTTCAAACATTCAACAGAAAAATACTATCAAATGAGTCATATTTTCTGTAATTCATACAACATGGCAGGAAATTTTAATCAATTTTATATCTAACAATTAAGAAAATTATCCTATAAAAAGTTCAAGTAATGATTATTTCTTATTAAAAAGTTAAATAGCAACACATTAGGAATTCCTGATCTAAGTTTTCTTAGCATGTATAGATGGATCTATTAGGCAATATACTTAAAACTGATGAGCAGTTTTATTCATAAACATCTTGCAGGAGAAACAGTGAACATTTAAAGAGCCATACATGAGAGAAATATTAAGTTTGATTATGCT
Source organism: Carcinoscorpius rotundicauda (assembly GCA_011833715.1). Lineage (NCBI taxonomy): Eukaryota > Metazoa > Arthropoda > Merostomata > Xiphosura > Limulidae > Carcinoscorpius > Carcinoscorpius rotundicauda. The sequence goes on along the minus strand of CM022395.1, from coordinate 35,889,028 downwards.
AATTTATCATGTAAAATACATACCTCTGGTACAGCTATAGAATGAATAAAATGGGCTGGTTGTGGATACAGAGGTGTTCCAGCTCCAGCATAAGCTTGATGAGTCCCTGGTATGTACTACAATTACAAACAAATCAATTTACTTTATACTAAGAAAAAATTACTTTGATAGAAAAATATTATCCAACAATTTTCTTAAAACTTGATTGAAAATTTAAAAAAAAAATCTTTAACCCTTACTAATAAATACAGATCTACTATGTGCTCATTAACAGTCACTTTAAAATATGAGGTACTAATATTTCTTTACTTTTCAACTCATAGTTCATTTTTTCCCCTTTATATCATTATAGCAGTATCAATGGAATAAAACTCTATATCACGTATTTTGATAAATTCTTATTCATATTTTGAGAAGTACAGTGAAGAAGTACAGTGCTTACAGAAGTGTTGGTTAGCTGCAGCTGAGACATCTGGGCAGATAGATGGGACATAAGTGTCCCATATGGCAGAGGGTTGGGGTCTAAAGATGATGGGATCATCTAGAAAGCAGAATTCATTTAACCACATAATACTGCAATATAAACTATAATACTAAGATAAACAAATATAGACACTTGAGTTTGGATGGCATAACAAATATACTTTCATTGAAATTCCTTTTCAATATATGAAATCAATATGGCAGAAAAAATTTGCTATTTAACAAACATTTCCTTTAACACAATTAAGTACTTTGACAAACACATTAACCATCAATAAACCCACTTTCCACTCACCTGGGTCATATGAGGTTGAACAATGTACTGTGGATGAACCCACGCTGTGCCTGGCTGCATGGGGTAGGTGGTCATAGGTGTAGGATAAGCCCTTTGATAGTTACCCATGGGAGTGATCAGTTGGGCCACAACTCTGCTTATGGAATAGTAGAAAATACTTGAAATCAAGTTCTATAGTTAACAGGAATTTTAATTTAACTACCTGAGTGCTATGCATGAGGAGTCAATTTAGCAAGATGATTGTTAAAAAAAAATATGTAAAGCCAACACCATATGAAAGCTATGTTTATTGCCTTATATATAAACAGTGGAAAGGGCAGCCCATTCATACAGTATGCCAAATAGAATAAACAAACTTTCATGTTTAAAAATTATTTTTGTAAGAGAACTACTAATGTTAACAACCTTAACCACCTATCACTGGAAATGCTAATGATGTTAAAATTAATAGAGACAAGGAAAGTTAAATACAGTAGTCCCTCTCATGAGCAACCATCTGCTGCTTCAAATTAATAGGGGTCTTTCCTCAGGGGGAAAGAGTTTCAATATAGGGCTTCTCCTAGAAGGGCACAGCTAAATGAATGAAGTTAAGAGTACAGCAATTACTCTATTGTACATCAACCATTGTAATGCAACCTAACTAAAACTATTTTACCACAATGTATAATAAAATAAAATATCATACGTTATAATAATCTGTAATTTTAGTTTGTTCGATTTGTTCTGAATTGCATATAGACTTCTCAATGGTGTCCTTGTTTTTGCTGACATATTCCAGCAACTCTTAAGTCCTTCAACTGCTCTCAAATTTCCCACAGACACAACTGCTGTTACTACACTGTCATCCTCTTCCTCCTCATCTAAAGAGTAGAAGTTTGGCCTCTGGCATCGATCAAAGATTCTTTTCCCAGTCTGCCTCTACAGTTTCATTGGTGGCAATGTCAGCAAAGTTTGCATATTTTTCCAGGTAACATCAAAATTTTCCACAAAGGTTATAAAATAATTCAACTTCAGGATTCTCTTCTTCACCATCTTTTGAAAACCACAAATTTTCATACACACTTTCTAACCACCAGATAGCATCTGCTACATTTACCTTGTCAACTAAGTCAGTTGCAAATGTGAAACAAAACCTGTCACAAGAGCTTCATATAGTGCATTTTTATGTTCTCAATAATTCCAGTATTGCATGGCTTAATCTCAGACACATATTGTTCACGGTAAAATAGAAAAACAACAGCTTTACATTGCTACAAAAAACATGACAATGAGAAGAAAAATTGTTCACAAACACTCCAGCTCTCATTTTCTTATAAAATTTGTTGAGCCACTGCTGGAATAAATCACTGGTCATTCAAGCTTTTTGGACTGTATGTCACAGGAAGATTGAATGGACTAGCCAAGCCTTAAGCAACAAAACTTACCATAATCTATGACCAAGAGTGTCAACTATTCTCTAGCTGTAAAACCTGTCAGAAAAGTGCTAATCCTGTCCTTTGACTTCTTGCCTTCCTCGGCCTCATCTCCCTCAACTATCATGGAGCATAAAAGTAAATCTTTATGGAAGAGACCAATCTCATCTGTATTAAATGTCTTCGAATCTATACCATGTGCATAAAAACTTGAGACATTTATTCTAATCATCTGTGATAGCTGGGTCTACATCAAAAAAAGTAACAATGCAAATTTGTCCACTGCAACCAGAAAAGCCAAAATGACCAAGATTTTCTACACACATCAGTGCTATCTTTTCAGTCATCCTGCCACTGACTGAGATGTTCTTTACCCTGGCTATAATGAGCCACTCCAAGACAATCATACATACAGCCTGTTGTTATAGACTTACTGTACTTTCTGCACGAGTTCTCCCCACTCTTCCACTTCAAAGTTTCTTCTCTTTCAATAAGTATAGTCTGAATTTGTGTCTTCCCTCTGATCTCACTCACCATTGCACAGCAAGATTTTCCTGCGCAAGTCTTTTTCAGCACTGATACTTTTTCTTCCAGTCAAAATCATCCACTTTCAATGGCTCAGCATAGCTCAGAACCTACAATGTTTATTGGACCACTTCAACTTTGAACCATATAACAAATGTTTTCACACATTCTAATTGCAATTTTATTACCTTTGGAAGTTTCTTTTGTAAGTTTTGCAGAAAACATAAGCCACTTAATTCAATATTGTGTTCTTGAAGCAAGAGAATGTATGGACAACACTTTTCTGTTTTGCACATTCGTTCCTGCTCACAATGGTGTCGTATTATGGGTGTTGTGTGCAATAACAAGCTAAAACATATGCTGAGACAGGTCATGATGTCACCTTTATTTACAGTGGGTTTAACTTTAGATGTTGAAAGTAAAACAAACACAGAAAATTTATGAGATGTTTAACAGTTGAAACTCTCAGGGTACGAACGTTGAAACCTCATTATTAAGAAGACCTATAGGTGATAACAACTGAAATATGATATACCTGAGATAAAGAAAAGTACTTTTAATCTCAATGAAAACTACTTTGCTCTCATACTATTTAAAAATAATCAACAATTTCAGGAACAAATATTAACAAAAAATACTTGATCAAAAATTCTGACTTTTTACGTGCAAAAGCCTTATAATCTTTACTAAAAACCTAGCAAGTTTTCTGAAGATACACTTAATATATTAGAAGTAACTAGTGCGTAAACTGTAACAAGTACAAATATTTACAAGTTTGGTCCAGTGGGACTAAGCAGTGTTAGTAAAATTAATGATTTGGAATGAGAAATAGATCACGTTCTACACAAATTTCCATATATTATATATTACAGTTTTTTTTTTTAACAAAGTCTAAAGTTGTAAATTAGAACACTTAGATCTAGAATTATATGATGTAATGTAAAAGAATTAAAATAAAACATTTCAGTAACGCAAGTATTCCTTTGATTGAAATTTTGTGATAAAGACCTTACAATTATAGTATTCTTTTCATCTAATCTATAGTACTGGAGACTACTAAAATGCAAAAACTGTCCTCAGAAAATGGTTTTTATCTTGCATAAGCAATCTAAGTTTTTTTCCACACCCTTCAACAATAATATAATTAACAACATTCTAATTTTGATAATTACCTTAACAGCTGGAGAAGTTAAGGATTTGGATTATAATAAAATACAATATAATAGAAAAAAACAAGGCCAAAAGAAATCTGTACATACTGACCCATTTTGTGTCACTGCAGACTGATCATAAGGCAATGGAATACCCTGAGAAAAACAAGAAACACATTAACCTTAATTTCTTTACAACAAATATATAAAATTATTACTATGGAACTTTTTCTTAAGCCCTATTCTAAAGGAAATCTCATCTCAACATTGATTTTCAAAACAAAGAAAATACCATAAATGCTTTCTTTTTGTTAATTTATTTTTTAAGTTTGTCTTTTCATAATATTATAAAACCATGTAACACCTAAGAAGTACTAAACTATGCAGCATTTATTTATTTATTGTTCAAGCACTAGTCACACCTCTTCAAAACTTTACAAGTATTGTTGTAGGTCAAACACATTAAGATGGTTGGCTTCAGGTTCTTTAAATACATCAGTTTTCTTAAACTCCTATTAACTGTTTTGATGAAGTTTGTTTTTAGATAACTGTTGAAGTGCTTCATGAGTGATTAATCTAAGCTTATTCAGAACCTCCCAGTACATTATATCCACACCAATACAAGACGACAACCAAGTAACCTTATAAACAGGATCAAGAACAGCAAATGAAATTTTTTGTTGGTCCTAAGTCCTAGCCAATGAAGGTCAGGATTCTAAAGCCATTTACCAGGAGACTCTTTGGGCAGTACTTGTGCATATCAGTTTCCACTAGGGCAAATTAATGAACAATAATTTACATACTCAGTTCTTAAGAGGCAGATATACTGTACATGTTCATGCTTGAACCTTTGCTTCTTCTATTACACTTTTGTTGTTTTTTTAATTTTAAAGCACATTCATGAATTCTTGATTTGGTTAATAAAAAGGCATTATCATGCAATGGCAGATAATGCCAGATCTCGGTCCAACATTGGTTCCAAATTAATTATTTCAAACAAAAATTAATATAACACATAGTAAAAGAAACATGTATTGTATTCTAAGAATACATTTATGAAAGAAATTGTCAACCTCATTAGATCTGCTATATCTAGAGCCAACAAGGTCTTTTTACCCAAACCAAAGCCTACTGGTCTGGTGAGGATGCTATAAACAGTAGCAGTCGTAATTATAAACAAATAGGAAAAAAACTCTATTAAGGCAGTTGTTAAAAGATTGAAACCATACATCTATCTTGATCCTCATCATTTGTTTGTGTGTTGAATTTAATGTAAAGCTACTTCAAAGCTAACTGTGCTAAACATCCCTAATTCTGAAGAGTTAGGCTAGAAGGAAAACAGCCAGTTGACATCATATACCTTCAACATTTGGGCTACTATTTGCTAATGATTAGTGGGACTTACCATCATATTATAACACCCCTACTGTTGAACAGGCAGAATATTTGGTAATTGGTTTTGTCTCCATGACCCACAAATTATGAGCTGAACAATCTAACTATGAGACTAAATCTTTTGAACTGTCTACCACTGGACTTTAGGTAGTTGTGCATTTCCAAGGTGTTGAAATCTTGGGCCACAAAATGTTTTGCGATTGATCAGCCATTTAACCTAATTACTACAGGCTACTAACTTTCTGTATAGTTAACACAAATCTTGCTGCATTTCATTCCAACAATAAAACTAGTAGATAAAAGTGTTTGAAACTTAATGAGAACTTTCTTCAATGCAGTTTAAGAAACAAAGCCTGTTACTTTAGATAAATTTCATTTTCTTGCATTGGCCTTTAATATCTTGGTAAATTACATTAGGAAATTATACACATAATTTTTATAAGATAAAATCGTGATTTTTGTACTCATTTCAGATCTGAACTTACTGTGTTGATGGACAACCTTACAACCGAAATGGTGGTCAATTCTCAGCCCTGTATAATCATTTTGCTTTTAATATGCATAAGTAAAGAATGTACAAGTGACTTCATACACATTCTCCACGTGACAATTTTCAACAGCTAATATCTTACTTATAAATAAGAAAGCACAGTGGCCTACTGGCTTCATAAACACTATTTATTATCACATTACTGTACAAGCTTTTCTACACCATTTATTTTTTGAAGCTCTAAGTGTAGTTCTTCTCACAATCAACATCACATAAGACTTATTGAATAATTTATATATATATATATATATATATACACACACACACACACAAACAAACACATGTAAATACACTAAGATATCTTATTCATTTCTTCAGAACTCATGCCCTTTAAAATTTAAAGATTATGCAATAAACACAAAATACAACTCAGTAATTTCAACAATTTTTAAAATTTCTATTGTTCTATTCTAATGTTTCACTGTAGCTCTTATATTCCCCTTCATTTCCTACCTGTTGCTCTTGAACCTTGTACTGATGTTTCTTTTTATTTCCACCATCAGCAAACTTCACCAACAAAGGATCTTTAGAGGCTGAAATAAGAAATTCACTTTACTCACCAAGTAACAAAATAAACTTACAGGTAAATAGGTCAATGTCACAAGTCTATTTCATTACTAATGGTAATACAAAGCATATACAATAAAATCCTACAAGTGGACATAATTCCTATATAGATCAGAAAATGGAGAAGAAACTTTTACTGAAAACACTGATATGAAAACAACATACTTAATTCAAAGAACATATAAAACCCTTGAACTACATACAAAATTATGGTGTAGTTTAACTCAGTATAGAACTTTTCTCTGCAACTTCCTAATACTTCATATTTACCATGTAAAAATTTTCCATTAAATACATGTATAATTTGGTCACATTTTTCTTTGGACTCCATCCTGTAAAACACAAAAAAGAAAAGTAAAATAAGTAATAAAATTATTAATTATAAAAAAATATTTCTGAAAAGCTTTAATTCCAAAATCAAAAGCAACACAACAAAAGTCTAATTTCTTTTTTTTCCTGGCAGATTGTTGGAAGTGTACATAAATTTCACACTTTTTAATGTGCTGTGTGAAACTAAAACCTTTAAAACTTTTTTAAGATTATTTAAGCACAAATAGTAATAGCAGTTTTTAACTCCACAATAAAATGTTTCTGATTTGTCCAAAAGCATAAAACAGGCTAAAATAATTCTCAATGGCACAAGTTTTTAAACAGAGAAACAAATGCTATTGTACTATTTTGCTAATGAAACTGACCACAATTACACATCAAACTTGATTGTAACACCATGATTTAGAAGGTTAATTCTAACAAATATTAGTCACAAAAACAGTTAACAAAAATATCAAACATTTTAATCCTAGTACTTACTGTTAGGACTACATATGTGTTTTAGAGAAAAATAGTAATTTCACTTTTTTTCCTCGATAAGTATCATAACAGAAAAAAAGGATATTTTCTTAATATAATGCAATTTACAACCACACATTAACTTTGGACATCATTGAACATACTTAAGTTGTACCTGACATGAATAACATTATACAGCAATGTCTGTTTAACTACCTTGCAAAGCCTACACCACGAGAAAACATGTTGCTGTCTCGAAGAATTCTAGTGGAAATGACTGTGCCATATGAAGATAAGAGTTTTTCAAGGTCAGCTTCCATAAGATCCACTGGTAAATTGGCAATATAAAGGTTGGTTGGATCCTGTTCTTGTTGCTACAACAAAGTGTAGGAAATAAAACATTTTATAACAACCACATGAAAACAAACAACATCATCAAATAAATGAAACCATTTAAATTTTGGAAGATATCATAACCCCAATATTATATTATATCAATAACTTTAAAATTACCACAATTTTAGATAAGTATATTCCTATCACAAAAATTTTAAAAGCATTACTACGTGTGTACAATAAACTTGTTAATTTGAGTAAGCATGTGTAGAAATATGTCCACATCTAAAAGTGTGGCTGCTGAGAAGTTATCAATTTTGCATATCTTTCTAAAACTTAAAATATTTGTAAACTGTGAATTAGTATGAATAACATGTTCTAACTCCAGTAAATCTCCCATGAGGGACTAAGGGGATGTCATTATTTTCTTTGTGGTAGTTTTTCGAAAAGTACGTGTTACACAACACAAAGTCACTGCAGAAAAATGAATTTCTTTGCACACATACACTAACAAACACTACTACTTGTAACTGTAAAAACAATATTGAAGTAAAAGCAAATTAACAGCATTATCAATTATGCTAATATATTGCATAGTTTTTGATTGATTGATTTAGCGTTTTATGGCATAAAGCTAGGCTATCTGCACCAAATGTCTGGTAAAAAATAAAAACAAATTAAATGTAGTAAAATACAGAAAAGGAAATGAAGGTAAAACAAAACATTACTGAAAAACAGAAAAAGCATAAAACCAATGTTGACACCTAGTTTTCACTCTTAAGAGAGAAAGCAGAGTAAAAGAAAGTTGTATACTTTAACTAGGAAAATGGTAATGATCATAACCTGCCAGGAAGAGTAACAGGTAAGTTCAAGAACCACCATCAGTCACATGAAGTTGGCCTTTCCAGTACTGGTTCCCGGGTGATGTGTCATAGCAGCCATTATAAAAATGTAAAATAATAGAAGTTCTAAAAGACATATAGCAAGCTCGTAATAATGAGGAACCAAATGTCCAGTAGAAAGGTAAAAGTATATGTAGTAAAATTTGTAACAGTAAACAAAGGTAAAAACAAAACAGCAATTAAAAACAGAAAATTGCATAAAACCAATGTTGACATCCAGTCTATAAAGTAGTAGAGGACTTCCTGTAGCAGAAGGGTTATAATCATAAACTGCCAGGAAGATTAACAGGCAAGTACCAGAACCACAGGTAGTCAGCTGAAGTTGGTCTTTCCAGTCCTGGTTCCGGGTTGTGTGTCATTATGACCAGTACCAAAGGGTAAAGTAATAAAAGTTTAAAAGACATGCAGCAAAATTGGAATAACAACTCGCCAGGATGACTAACAGGTAATTCAAACAGCAGTGCAAGTCACCTAAAGTTGGCCTTTCCAGTCCTGGTGTCGAGTTATTTAATGTTCTGGTCATTTTCCAATTTCAAATTGAACAAGAGAGAATGAAACTTTGAAAAGGTAACCACAATTAAAAAGGTATAATGAATAAATATCCAACACTTAAATAAGATTAAAAAGATTAATGGCAATAAAAAACTAAAAACTTTATCAAGGTGGACAGTGTCACCATCACCAATAACACTGTCCAATGTTACAGATAAACCCTGAAAAAAAAACACGTTTAAAATAGTGCCGTCGTTGAGAGTCATAATGATGGCAAGAAAGTAAAATGTGGCTGACAGTGATTCGAGTGTTACACAAACTACACACTGGTGCAACAGTTCCAGATAAAAGAAAACAATGAGTTAAAACACTGTGACCAATGTGTAGTCTAGTTAGAACAACTTCCTCCTTCCAAACCTTATAGGAGCTAGACAGCCAAAGCCCAATATAGGGTTTATTTGAAAAAGCTTATTGTCGCATTGCTCACTCCAAGTAGACTGCCAGCTGGCATGGAGCCAAGCCTTGAATACAGGACCATAGTCCATGTACAGAGTAAGCACAGTGGTGATAGTGCCTAAGAAGACAGATTTAGCTGCCACATCTGCAAGCTCATTCCCGTGAATACCAACGTAGCCTGGTATCCAGAAAAACTGAATAGATGTAGATGTTAATGAGAAATAGGCCAGTCAGTTTTGAATATTAGCAAGAACAGGGTGTGAGCCAAAGTGTAGCGATTCCAGGGCCAGTTTGAGAACTAAGGGAGTGAGTATAAATAGTGTAGTTGGAGAACTGCTCAGCTTCAATATGATCCAGGGCAAGAAATACAGTGTGCAGTTCAGTAGTGAACACAGAAGCTGTAGAGGGGATTCTGCACGCAACCACTGAAATGCAACAAACCATGGCAGATCCCACTGAATTACCTGATTTGGAACCATCTGTATAAATGGGAACTGAATGATTGTTTGAAAGATATTCATTTTATAAAAGACGGTACTTCCAATCTGGAGTATCTGCCTTTTTTAGGTGACTGAAAGAAAGGTCACATTTGGGAGCTGTAATAAGCCATGGTGGGATGGGCCGACCTGTGGAATCTGCAATGTTATCCAAGGACAGACCCAATTCATCCAATTGCGCCCGGATGCGAAGGCCAAACAGAGCAATGGCAGATCGTCTGTTCTGAAAAAGTATGACCCACTGACGAAAAAAATACATCCCCAAGTGAGATGATTTGGTAAGGAACAAAGTTTCAAAGAATATAGTAAAGATAGTTGCAAATGGCAAAGGTGCAGAGAAGGTTCATGAGATTCAATGTATAAGCTTTGAACTGGAAAGGTGCAGAGTTGAAGATCTTGGTGATGAATGGGATCCAAAATCTTTGAGGCCAAGGGTCTAGCAGAGCCATAGACCATTGATCTGTAGTCAAGTTTTGATCAAATAAAAGCACAATATACCTTTAACATAAAACATCGATCTGCTCCCCAACTGGCAGTAGAGAGGACATGGAGGATGTTTAGGGCTCTTGTGCATTTGATCCACAGCAGCTTTAAGTGTGGTATAAAGGTAAGCTTACAGCCAAAGATAAGCCCCAAGAACTTGATCTCAGGGACCACTGGGAGCAAAACTTCACCGATATGAAATTCAGAATCAGGGTAAATACTCTGTTGGCAGCAAAAGTGCATGCATACAGTTTTAGAGAGAGAAAAATTAAAGCTGTTCGCCATAGTCCACTTCAATAAAAGACTGAGGGCAGTTTGTAGTAGCCACTCAATATATCTCATGACTTTCACATCTCATGTAAGTCGTCGACATACAGCTCATTCGTAACAGTGAGAGGGAGTTCTTCAGTGATGGCATTATCTTTATACTGAAAAGTGTGATACTCAAAACACAGTCTTGAGGGACTCCAAGTTCCTGTAGAAAAAATCGGAAAGTATCAAACCCACACAAACTTGGAATCTCCTGTCCATTAAAAAATTTAATAAACATGGGTAAATGGTCACGTAACCCATATGTATGGAGGTCTCCCAAAATGCCATACATCCATGTTGTATCATAAGCCTTCTCAATGTCAAAAAATATTGATCAAGATGTTGGCATTTGAAAAAATCTCTGATTTCAAGTGGAATTAGGTGGTCTGTGGTAGAGTGCTGTCATCAGAACCCACATAAGGTGCACAAAAGGAGGATGTTTGATTTGAGGAACCAAACAATACGAGCATTAACCATCCTTTCTCAAATCTTACAGAGACAGCTCGTCACAGCAATTGGATGGTAGTTTGAAGGAATCTTGGAATTTTTCCCTGGCTTAGAGAAAGGTAAAATAATAGCCTGGCACCAGGCATCAGGAAAAACATTCTCCTATCAGACCTGGTTAAAGACAATTAAAAGGACATCAAGAGAAGCAGGAGATAGATGGTGCAGCATGTCATAATGAACATCATCAGGTCCATCAGATGTACTGCCAGATCGATGAAGGGCAATTTTCAGTTCCACCAGTGTAAAGGGACAATTATAGTCAAAGAGACAGTTAGTTTGAAAGAAAAGAGGTGAATGCTCTGCCCAAGTCTTGATGGCCAAGAAGGTGAAAGAACAAGCAGAAGTGCAAGATAGTCAGCAAAAGCTTTCACCTAGAGTACCAGCGATGTTCCGAACATCAGCCATTTCCTGACCATCAGAGAGTAAAATCAAGACGGGACAGAATTGTAGTGCCCACTAACCTTACGAATCCTGTCCCATTATAACCTGGGAACTGGTGGTAGAAGATATACTAGTTGTAAACTTAATCCAAGATCCCTTTTGGCTTTGACGTCTTACCCACCTATCATGTGCATGGGCCCGTTGGAAAGCGACAAGGTTCAAAAGTGTGGGATATCTACAAAAAGTATCCCAGGCCCATTTTTGAGCCTTCTGTGCTAAGTGGCAAGCAGGATTCCACCATGGATGAGGGTATCATGGAAAATGTGTCAAGATTTTAGGAATACACTGAGCAGCTACTTGTATAATACAGACAGATACCACTGCCACACAGTCGTCTATTGATGGCTGATTCACAATGGCAGGATCAAGTTCTGAGAGAGCAGTGAAAGTGGATCAGTCTGCCTGATCCAACTTCCATCAAGACATGCAGGTAGGGTGGCATAAACCATGGCCAGTTTCTCTCAAAAGTAAAGGAAAATGATCACTGACAAGTGGATTATTGTCAACCCTCCATGAAAAATTAAAGAATAATGAAGAGGAGCAAACTGAGAGATCAATAGCAGTAAAGGACTGACTAGGTGCATGAAAATAACTGGAAGAACTAGTATTGAAAAGAGAAAGGTCATGATCAGAAAGCATAAGCTCTACAGAACGACCCCTCCTATCAATAACAGTACTTCCCCAGAGGGAATGATATCCATTAAGGTCCCCCAGGAGTAGAAAAGGAAAGAGTAACTATTCAAAGAGAGCATCAAGGTCTGATTGATCACGTCTTTCCAGGGGACAGATAGAGAGAACAAACAGTGATGGTATGACCCAAGGAAACAGAGATGGCTACAGTCTCCAAGGGTGTGTTGAGTGACAAAGACAGGGTGGGCACATGCTGATCAACCAACAGTGCCACTCCTCGATGCACACATCCACCACACAGCCTATCATTTCTAAACAAAGAAAACTGCTGATAGGTAACTGTATCAGTATGTTCTAGAAATGTTTCTTGTAAAAGACACACAGGATGGTAGGAAGCAATCAGTGTTTTGATATCATCCAGATTAGAACTAAACTTCAACAGTTTCGTTGTATCAAGGTTGCCATTTTTAATGACGGGTAGGTGAAGTAGCTGGAGAACCCTTCTGTTTATGACCACATCTTTTTTCCTTACTGTCCTTAGTTGGAAGAGGTCTATCAACCTCCATGGATCCTGGAGATTGGGATGGTCTTTGTTATAGGAAGGGGATTCCAGTGACTGAGGATGCAAACAAACAATTGTTTTGCCTCTTGGGATGGGAGAAAAAGATGTATCAGAAGATATGCCTGTATTTGGAACTGAAGGATATGGATCTTGAGGTTTGTTGGAATGTATGGGAGGAACAGAGATGGGTGTGGAAGTCGATTCATCAATCTTTTTAACCATGGAGATCAAAAGGCTTTTCATTTGTTTTGAAAACAATTCTCTTGGAGAGATCTGTCTGCATTCCCACTGTAGTTGTGGAACGAAGTGCAGCAGCATATGTCTGAGATGGAGTAGCGGGCAGCAATTTCCAAGCCTCAGAATAACTAATGTTATGAGTCATCTTCAAACATTGCACCTCTTTTTCCTCCAACCATTTTGGGCAAAAACAAAAGTAGGAAGGGTGAGAACCATTGCAGTTGATGCAATGTGGGTTGATGTCACATTCATAGGTATCATGGTCCTTGACACCACAACAAGCACATTTCAGGGAACCATGACATGATGTCTTTGAGTGGCCAAAACTCTGACATTATAAACATCAGAGAGGGTTTGGAATATATGGCCGTATCCTGCAAACTAGATAACCTGCCTTGATGGTGAAAGGTGCACATGATAATGTAAATGTTAAAGGGAGGGTATTTGTTGGAAGTGTAACTCCATCTTTGCGAGTGAAGATGCACCTCACTGCAAACACTCCTTGAGTGGAGAGACCAGCGAGAATTTCTGACTCGGGAACGTTCTTCAAATTTCTCTCAACAATAACTCCTCATGATGAATTCAAGGTAGCACAAGGGGGTAAACATCAATAGGTATGTCTCCAATTGCCAAAGAATTCAAGGAGTTCACTGTGTTGGGTTGTGGATATTTCAACTAATATGTCTCCAGACCAAAGCTTCTTTACTGACTTTGGAGAACCAGCAAGACCCTCTAGTCCCTTCTGAAAAAAAAAAGGGGACATTTGCCCTAAAGGGTTTTCTGAAAGAGAATGTAATATAAGAAAATGAAGTACGTGTGTTACAGATGTTGAAAATTGCTGATCAAAGTGTTCAAGACATGGTCATTTAAACTGTTTTCTCACTATTTTATTTAAATTTTTTCAATAAGGATACATAGGAAAAAAGAAAAATTTCGGTACCCACTGGCCCCACCCACCATGAAGCCCTATGAGGGGACGCACTACAATGTCATGTGAGAACAATGCAGCAACACCAGGGTTTTGTGAGCACTATACCCAAACACTAGCATCAGGCACAATGTCCACGACACCCACTGAAAACTTCCAATACTGGTACTTGGTTGACTCTAGCCCAAGTGGACCAGCCAATTAACCCAAAGGGGGCTGCCCAAAGGCTGCCTGTCTGCAGGAATTTAAGGCCAAAGTGGTGTTGGGGTTGGACCCCTCAACCATCAGGATCCTCTCCTCCCCTTCACAGACTGCCACGCACAGCAAACACATGGGTGGATATTTGGATCCCAGAGGAGGTAACATGAAAGAACAGAACCTTCCCTGGGAGGTCCCCTCACCACGTACAGGAATCCACACCGAGGGGCATAGTTGTTGAATTATGCCTACTTGCATTAGCAAACGAAAGTTTCTCAAGTGGCATTGATTATAACAGTACAGAAGGTACTACAGAACTCTTTGGAAAGACTTAAGTTAATAAAGCATGAATGTTCATTGTTACTGTCTTCAAATGTGCAAAACTTCTACAGTAAATGGATAAAAATAAAGTTTTTAATTTTTCATTCACTTGGTTGTTATTTTACTACAAAGCATGACTGAATTTCATAGCAGAGTTATACTACAGCATACATTTATATTACTTTCTTTAGCTGACAAACATTTTCAAAACAATGGCATTTTTCTTTAACAGGGTAACATCCCACAAAACACTTCACTGTACATATGCAAACATATAGACATGATATCTTGAACGTACAGTGAGCCACACAATATCCATGCACATACAACTTAACTCACAGGCATTTTATTTTGATAAATTCACAATTATAATTATGTCATAAAGTAGCTTAAACCAAAAGTATTTTGTAGTTTACTACAAAAGGTCTTCAATAATAACATATTAAAAATTATTACAATACTTAAAAAACAAAACTCGTCTTTATTTATTTACTGCTTCTTTGTTTTTATATACATACAAGTCCCTAATTTATTGTAATGCTAATTTGATTTATTTTATAATTGTTTGCATCTTATTAGTATGGACCATAATAACCATTTCCTAACACAAATTACACTGTAATATATACTTTTAATTTCAGACCATTAGTCAAATTCATTTCAATGCTTCTAAAATAAACATAATAGTAATATCAAAATCTGAATTTTCCACTTTTAGCAAAAGCAAAAAATTTAGAAACCCAATCTTATGCATTATCTTCTTCTGATGTTGTATGATGCATTACATGTAAAAGTTAGTGATTGGTAAGGTATACTATTTATGGAGCATACACTGACTTCCAAAAATTATGCATTAAACAAACATACAAGAAAGTCAAATTGGTGTAATATTTAAAGATACCTGGACCTTAAATACATTGGTACATGATACAACATGTAAAATAGGCCCCATAAAAACATTTAAATTAGCATCTTGACTCATTTATTTCAGACCTTTATTCTAGAAAAATAACTATGTAAAGGTAATTTGAACAAAGTATTTAACTGTCATTGTACAGAAAATTCCCTGAGAGAAAAAAAGAACTGTTCACTTGAAGCTGGGAAATTTCAGACCCAAGTGGCTGTGTGCTTATATGTACACAAAAGTGTTGTTTATCATCTGTGGATAAAATACCATCTACATGTATGGACTGCTCAAAGGTCATTACAAGGCTGAATATGGGTCATAACCCCAGCAAGTAACTGTTGTGTCCCAAGGCTAACCTTGTACTGGTCTTTGAGTCGAACATCCATGTAGGTGTATTTTGTCCACACACAACAAACTTGTTTATATTTTTGACATTTAGCTACCAGAGTATACAACCCAACTGTTTTGAAGCTTTTGCACATTCACAGCAATGCTGATATTAGTGTCAACAATATGTAGAAAGCTGCTTGAAAAATATATTTATTAAAGATGACCAATGATATGCATTCCAACCCACAAATAGACGAATATGAAGTGGTGGTGCAGACACATCTCTTAAATACTATATCATTTATAATCATATTCTTTTTACAGTTGAATAAATATGACAAACTGAATACACTCTTCTTACAGGAACATCCAATCATTTCATAAACATTAAAAAGATATTCTTCTGGAGGTGAGAGTGTGATGGACTAGGCAGGAATTTATACAGGTAGACTACAGGAATTCTTGTATTTCAGAGTGGTACTATGAATGGCTGAAGGTATAAGAATAAAATCCTGGATCTCTATGTTAGGTAATATGCAGATGAAATATGATCCACTGAATGAGGCATTGTGTTATCACAACTAATACAAGCAAGACCATATCAACATTACTATGATTTAACCAGCACATCACTTTACCTCAATCCCAAAAAGCATGTTTGAAATGCTTGAGGAAAATGCCTTCTCTTTCTCCAACTATCTACAAGACATTAAAAACTATTCTGATACATCAACCAACTCTCATCTTCTGCTCACAAGTATCTTTAAAAAAACATGCACAACTACCCTGAATCACATATAGCTGTTGAAAAAACCATACATCCTACTGAATATCCATTAATCATTGTTTTCAATTATTCCTTTTCTGGGGTTCTCACTTTTTTACCTTGGATACTCATTAAATAATATAATATAATTTAAATCGAGTGAATAAATCTTACTACCAATTCTGCATTAGTTGTACTTGATTTTTAATTCCTGCTTAACTTCTGGAAACTAATGTACACTCTTTGGAATTATAAACAAAGAGAAGAATACAATGTATCCATACCATTTTTTAATCATGTAAACACTAATTTTTCCAGTGAAACATTCATATTTATTACTTGTTATTTATAATGAGTAGCACATAAGGCTTGGGACATAGTGGGTGCCTAACCCACCCATGTCTTCTTTTAGGATATAGATAAATTTATACCTTGCATACTAAACTTTTTACACACATAATGTATTTGGAAATGCTACTTCCTCAACATTCTTTTGTGTCTACCAAACTTACCCTGCTGGACAAGGTCGGTTTTATTTGCTTTAGGTTTACAGTTTGCATACAAACACACAAATATAAAGAAACCTACAGAATGAATGATCATAATAAAAGTAATTTTCAGATATTTATCAAGCTCCCAAAATGGAATATCTGCAACTGGATATAAAAAAATACTATCATTTAATCTTCTATAAAAAAATAACAGTAAAATCTACAAAGCTGGATGCACTTTGTATGAAAAATTGGTGGTTGCAGAGGTAAGAAAATCTACTTTCTGAAATCTGTATAATGGTATATATAAATATGTTATGCATATCAGTGTTCAAGTGTTTTTGTTTGTGCCATCTTGTTTACAGCAAACCATCTCTTTCTTACCAACTTAAGTCATGAGATTTGAGCTAATCTTAAAATAATTATATCAATAAAAGAATTAACCTGAAACATTCTGGATGTTGTTTAAGAAATACTACACAATCAGTAGAATATTATCCATTACTGCTGAAGTGTTATGTTTGTTGAAACACAAATACATGCATTTTTGTTCAAACCATACATGTTTTATATACATTTTCATGCTTAGGAGAATTTTTATAAAAAGCAATCACATGAAATTATAAACACTGACGATCTTAAAAACAAGATACTTAGAATATTTACAAAAATCTTTACATGCCAGTTTTACAAATCAACCCCAGAAACTCTAAATTAAAAACTTGTTCTTAGTTACTAGGATTCTATTCATATTATTAATGTAGATGTACAACAAGAAATAAAACTTCCTTTTGGATTCTCTTTAATTATAACATTTTAAATGATACAGATCAAATAATTTTAAAAAATGTACTGTTTCAAAATTTTTTAGCAGTGTCATTAAGCTAATATAGTTATATTTCCCAATTTCTAACAGTAGTGATGACTATTTACTTTCAGCTTTATATAGATAATTCACTAGCACACACATACACACAACAAAAGTAGCTAGTGGTACATTATTAAAAAAAAAAAAAGTATTATGATGACAATGTATTACTGTGTTAAGCTTTATGATTTTTCAAATATATGCAGTGGTTTGTTAAATAAGCATTTTTTAAAAATATTTACAACAAAAATGAAACAATTTAAGGTTTTGCAAATCATGAAAACAAGTTATTGTTCCAACTGTGGACTCGTGTTTATTCAGATAAAAAAGCACAAAATTATGCAAAACACAAATACTTTTTCCAAACAGAATCTACACCAATATTTTTTATTTTGACATTCTTGAAACTTAATCAGATATCTAACTGGTAGACAACATACAAAAATATAAAAACAGAATAGTCATAGAGAAGAAGAAAGAACATACACTCTACTAAAACATCTCTAAACACATGGCTAGTTTATCTTTTTTATAATTGAAAATTTCCTTGTACAAACACTAAAACAATGATGCAAGAAACTAGCTACATACCTTAAGAAACACTGCTGATGGCAGGCAGTACTGTAGGTTATCAATACAATAAATGGATGAATACAAATATTACAGATCAAGAAAAACATATCCTAAGCAGAAATTAGTAGTAGAAGTACAAATATTCAATAGGATTATGAACTGAGTGAATGATTGCTTGAAATTATTAATCACAATCATTACACACAAAATGTGCTAAATCACCTGTAGACATAATATAATGTTTCTGTTATTACTCAGCATTCTTGATTCCTAATATCTTATGTACTTCAATAAGATTTTGTTAATTCAATATCATCTCATAACACTTTACGAAAGGTACATTTACCAGTTACACCTGGTGAAACATTTCATTTTTAGTCTTATTACAAATTTCATATAATGTAATGAAAGTTTATTATTTTCTGTCGCCAACAATGTTTTATATTTTATTGACACACTATTAACACAAGTAAAAAGTTTTTTTATTTTGTTGTTGTTTTTAGCAACTCACTATTTCTCAGTATTACTAAACTGTCATAAAGTCACGTGTTTATGAGTAACGGTCAAGTATACTAACCTAAGATCTGGCAGAACAGCTACACCTCTTTAAGGCAGTTAAGTAACGAAGCTTTTATTTCCCTGACAAAACAGTTTAACCCATCCTCCATTATTGAGTCAAAAGTACAAAACTGATCTATTTTATCAGAAGTAAAAATGTATTACTTAGTATGACTTCTGCCAAGGAAATTAGTCCAATGTTTGGAACAAATTCACAATCTAACCATTTCAACTTTGTCATCATGACAAGCTGCTCAGAATGAATCAGTTCTTGTTTTAGAGAACATGCATGACTTTAAAAAAACAAAATGCTTTACATACTGACAATACACCTGCTTTGCTGTGTCATGTCTGAACTTCCAAAGCTACACTCATTGAATATAACTGGCAGAGTTCATCTACAGACATGTACCTTTCTTTTAACCATAATTACTTACTTACCAACTACTGAGAGTGAAACAGAAACAGCCATTTCTATATAACCACCATATCAGTTGAATACCAACTGCTAACAAGTTACTGCCAATTTCAAACAAACTTTATTTAAAAACCAAACAGTCCTTAAAGCTCCAAGACAAACAACAGCACAAAAAGTAATTTGGCAAGGCTAACATTAACAGAGATTAATTTGATTAGGCTAACAGAACACATCAAAATGATATAAATATAACATCACTTAGCAAATGTGCCACGTCCAAATAAGGTTATCAGTAAAATAGATGTATACATCTAAAACAAAATTTTCCTCCACATAATTTTCACAAGTACAAGAGTATTTGCAGAACATTTATATAAAGGTTGTTAATTTATTATTAAAATATGTCAAGTGCAAAAAATGCAATATACAGTGTAATCCCAGCATCTCTTCTATTATTTGTGTGCTACATAGATAATAACTAAGAATGTGGCATTTAAAATATTAAAATGTCTTCTAGTAAAGTATCAAAAATACCAAAATTACAGCTACTTGCTGGAAATCTTTACTCAGCTTTCAGAACAGACATACACCAAGTTGAACTTCTAAACAAAACAAGCCAATGAATGGGCATTTATGTAAAACTGGGTTTACTCTGTTAATTATTTTCTTGCAATGCACGTGTAGATTTTATGCAGAGAAAATAATCAAATAATAAATGACCCCAATAATCCCAGGTTTTTGAATAATAAACAGGACCTATTGCTTTGGTGCTAATTAAAAACACACAAAACATGAAAGCTACCAGAAAGAATGATAAACCATCTGAAGAATCTACAAGTGTATAAAAGATGGTATCTGGTTTGAATAGAACTTTGTTTTCTAAACTACTAAAAATTAGAAGTTTGTACTTTTCTCATTGTCCAAAAACAATGAAAATGTCAATAAAATTACATCAAGAGAGACTTACAGAATGCAGCTCTAATTTCAACACAAAATCAAAACATTTTGCATATTTGAGATTTTAAGCCTTAAGCCAACAAGTAAATATTCTGAGATAAAAGAAAAACTGTTATATAAAAACACATGTATCACAGAAAACTGTGTAATTTTTTACATTTATTTCACTTGTATCTTTCAGTGATATAATGATTGCCTAGTTGAAGTGGGAACAGTAATAGATAGTACAAATTACTCATCATATATAACATTTTCAAAACAGGCTAGAATTTGGGATTGGTAATGAAAGGTGTGGGTATTTACATATGTATTTTACTTGAAAAATAAAAAAATGTTGCCAAGGTTGTTCTCCAACTTATTTAAATACTTTGAATGAAACAGAATATAAACAATCAATATGAAAAACTCATCACGATTGCTGTAAGAATATAAATATTTTATCACAAGGTTTGTGACACAGGAATACCAATAGACAAGTAACTTAATTTACAAAATTACATGTGAATGGAAATCATTTTGCAATATGGCTGTCTATACATAAAATTACAAAGAATTTAACAAAAGAAAGTAGAAAGTTGCCGTACATGCGTGCGTGTAAAGCATTCATTGGCAAAAATATGAAGGTTAAAAAACCACATTAATAGACTAAAGTGCCAAATAGAAAATAACCAATAATATGATGCAACTTAACTGGCCAAAATGTTGCAACAAATTACTTCACACAAAGATATTACCAACCTGAACAAAGCACCTGTGAAGTTCCACAGGACATGATAAAATAGCTTTCATAAAGACATTAAGACCTTTGACATGATAAAAGTTTGCTTCATATTAAAATACCTTAGGGAAAGGATACAGAGATGCCAACTATTTCAAATGACTGAGCGTAATGATTGTAGACAGAGCCCTTTATCATTTGCAGCAACTAGGCCTGACCAAAGTCTCCAAATTGTTTATTATATTATTATTATTACAACTATTATTATTTATTACTGTTTTGTGTATTTAATAAATAAATTTTTAAAAATTCTTTTGAAATTATGTTTTTATATTTAGTTGAGAGTAACAAACATACTGGTAAAACAACATTGAACATGCCACTTAGAAAACGAGAAATATCCATCTACGAAAGCACTGGTGACGTAACTATGGATTCTCCCAAGTACCCAGTATGGAGAAGCACTGGACTCAAACTATTGGTAGACGTCAGAGATAAATATTTTTTATTATTTCAAGCACAAACATAATTATTGCAATTAGCCATTTGGACTATGTCTTTTATTTATTATCAAAATTTTTATTTGTATCTCACTAGAAATTTTCTTTTCACCCTTTTCAAGCCCTGGGGGAACAATTTATCACTTTATTATATAGGCCTGTATAATATACAATAATTTGGGAGTTTCAACAAGTCATAATATTTGTCTGTTTAAGCATATAGTAGTAATGTATACACCAAAATCATAATGGTTGGCATCTCTGAGGATATGGGTAAATACATAAGATTACCATCTTGTTTGCTTATATATATAATAAAATTATACAACTCCCTTCTATGTCATAATGAGTAAAAATCAGGTATTTGTTTTATTTAATGTAAACTGAATATCAACCAGTGGGACAAAATTTTAGTGTGCCTAGATACAAGGAAATTTAGTTCCAAGGTGAAAAAGCTAATAATGTGAAATATCATAACCAAATAATGAATCTATAACTAAGTCTACAGAAGCCAGAGAGTACTAAAAATAAAATAACAGGGTAAAAAATGCACACAAACATAACTGAATAAAAATGCAGGAAGAAAATGTAGAAAATATTTTATGTAAAAGTTTTTTAATAGTTGACAAAATGTCCATTAACAAAAGCTGAATATTGCTTATTACTTAAACTATACTTCTGCTACTGCTGAGATTACTGCAGTCAAACCACAAA
The DNA here is from genome assembly GCA_011833715.1 of Carcinoscorpius rotundicauda. Taxonomy (NCBI): domain Eukaryota; kingdom Metazoa; phylum Arthropoda; class Merostomata; order Xiphosura; family Limulidae; genus Carcinoscorpius; species Carcinoscorpius rotundicauda. The sequence goes on along the minus strand of CM022395.1, from coordinate 35,866,759 downwards.
AAAGTAACAATAAGTTACTTTTTAATGTGAGGCTAACATGAGCATTTAATACTTATATCTATTATAGTTTATCTTTTTATTTCAAAACCTTATAAAATTGAACTTACAGTTTAATACATACTATTATAGTTTGAAACTTCACCTTTGCCATCTGGGCTTGTACTCCTTGTGTTTGAAGGGCTTTAACAGCATTTTCTGCTTCCAGGGGAGATTCAAAATCCACAAATCCATAACCTTAAAATTAAATAAAATATACTATTTAATCTGGTATAAAATATTACAATTTACTTACTTTGAAGTCAACATGGTCAGCAAAAATAATTTAAAAAAGAAAAGGATGACATATGTATATTATAAAAAACACAATTAATAAGTTAACACATCATTACCTCACTGAATGGTTATCAAGTAATCGACCTTGTTGCAACAAAAAACATTACCACACTCATACTTCCATTCAAACACAAAAATTCAACAATATAAATGACAGCCAAGTAAATCCATAATTTAAAATATCAATGTCATTTCAGTATAGAAATGTAAATAAATGTTGACAGAATACACCACATTCAAAATAAACTACCCATTTCTAAACCCAGTGTTCACCATGATACAAGCTGGTTGCAATCAGAGGATTTTAAAAACCAAGAGCAAGCTGCAATTATTATTATTATTCTTGAATAATAACATGTACAACCTGCAGGTGTGCAAAGTAATTTTTACTTATTAATGACTATATTTGTTATTCAAATAGAGCAAATGTGCACATTAATCCCTTTATCAAAATACTGAATAAAGTATTGATGGGAAGAGATAACTACTCTTGTAGACTGTTATAAAAGTGATTGGCTGAAAGGGTCTGATTTTTATCAATTCTCGAAGTCTGAATAAAAGCTGCAGAAAGAAGTTGCTCAGAAAAACCAAAATTTGTTCCAACAACTAATGCAAAAATTTGTAGGAGACATTTTGTGTTAGGGGTCAGAAAATTAATTACAAGAGTGACATAGGTTACACTCCAATCATAAATATTCTTTAACCCATTAGGGATAAGGTAATTACTGCTCAAAAATGGCTGGTCTCAAGCTGTGTGAAAATTAATACAGAAAATAGAAATAACTGAGTAAAACTAGAAAAATTGCAATAGTGACATACATTTGTAGTTGTTGCTTCAGTCATGAAAGTTTTAATACTGTATTTTGTGATACAAATTGAAATATACTACTAGTAGAAAGCAAAAGAGTTTAAGGCAGATTATGTATATCACAATCATTGATGTGATGTAATTCAGCAGTATTTGCATTGTTGCATGAAACACTAAAGTAAAAATACAAAGGTGTTATTCCAAAAGTCATCAGATATAACTGTGAAATAAACTTTAATTGAAAGAAATCAGAATGACATATGTACTGAAATTTAGATCTGTATTATAGTATGAAAACTGAAATTAAAAATGGAGTTTCAAAGCAGAAACTCAACAAAAATTAATGCACATCTTACATTCAAAACCTTGTTTTTAATGAAGGATAATTATCAGCAAGGTCAGATATTCTGATGACTGAAACAACAAGCTGCTAAACATTTTCTTTCCTTCAGGTGAAACCTGAGTTTTCAAACATCAACATGTGGCACATCTATTAAATTCCTTTTCCATTTATATAAGAACTGAATAAATCAATCTTTAAAAATTAGTGATTTTTTTTCATTTGTTTCATACAATTCAAATCACCTCAGACTTAAAAAAAAAAAAAAAAAGGAAAAACAGATTTAGTTGATAACAGTATTTCAGCATAAACTGTAAAGATTTTGTTCACAGTCTTGTGAAACCTTAGCCTTTCTGAAGCAATATCACTAGTGAAACAGCTTAACAACTTGGACTCTTGCCAGTAGTATTTTCTTTGTAACATCTACCATTTTCAAAGAGGCATTAGTAAAATATGTTTTGGATTTATAATGACTTGCCATTTCCAGGAAAACAGTATAAAATATGAAGACATTTCATGTAGTTTTGTAATCCTTAGAATACCAGATCTAAGATCAGTTAATACCTATCTTACAAGAATATAACAATAACCCAGGAAAACAAAAAGACAATTAATATGCAAATAACATGAGTCTAGATTCAAAGGAAGCAATAAACAATCACTATCAAGACTTTTGCTTTCATGAACTGATAGTATAAAATGAATTTAGCATGTATAATATTTCAAATATGGTTATTAGAGTTTTTAAAAAAACACAAAAACATATATATTCAAACTCCAATACTAAAAATGCTCAGCCCTAAATTTACAAAGTTATTTACATACCACTCAATTACAAGTGGGATCTACATTTTATCATTTAATTAATTTATGTTCTCATTGTTACAACACTGGGTGAAATCAACCATTTTATATTACAAAATATTTAGAAAACCCCAACAGTAACTAACTAGATTAACTACAGAACTAACAGTAATTTTGTTAAATTTTTCATGCAGCTCTAAAATAAATAGATCCTGAAACAACAAGCTATTTGGAATTTACCAGAAATTTTAGGGTTAAAGTACACTTATTATAAAAATATATGTAAAAATATTTTACATTTCAAATAATTTTCTAATCTATCACATAAATACAAATAAGAATTTGAAATAAGTTACTTTATATTTGGTCTTTGAAAACCTTGATTCAGTGAATACTGTTATATCATACATGGTATACTCTTAAGATACAAACTTATTTAAGCTATAGAGTGGCATTCATTTACAAGTTTGATAAATGAAATCTGAGAACCAACAATATAACCTAAAACTATCTCTTTACCTTTACACTGATTTGTAGTTTTGTCCAATATTGCTTTTGTTGATATGATTGTTCCATATCTGTGTAAAAAGAAATTAAAAACAGGATATAAATGCAGCACAGTGATAAAATTATAAAAAATTTTCACTGTATTTAATCTTTATAAGAAAGGTTAGTTGTATTTATGACTAAGCTACTAAGCCTATCTGATGATGCTTCTATATTTTAGTTACTGATTAGAATGAAGTAGCAAGCAGAGAGTACCCTACTGTCCATACTGAAGTATTGACTAACTTTTTCAATGCACCACATCTTAAAGTGTGAAGAATACTTTGTGGCACTGCACAGATTTGAATAAGGTTGTCAACTTCAAAACCTAGAACTCTACCATAAGTCCAATCCACAACATCAGAAATAATAAAACTAATTTCTCAAATTTTTTGTCTTAACCTCACTATCTGCTTCCAGGTCTTCAGCCTTTAAGAAACCATTGGTTATAGTCTTTAGACTGGTAAACTGTTACTGCTAGTTTGGATTGTTTTAAAATCAGTAGTTTGGTTCATGTACATGAAAAAGAATGGCCACAAACAATAATAAAAAGGCCCATGATGAAGAGTCCTTTTCATGTGGATAATTCAAAACAAGGATATTCCATATTCAGTATAATGAAATACAACAGAGGGAACTATGAATAACTTAATTAGAAATGTTAAAAGGTTTAAGAAAAACATGTAGTGTGATAATTGTACACATTTTAATCAAGACTCAGTTAAAATGAGCTTGTTGTGTCACTTAATTCCTGCTTCTTATTTTTCACATTGTTTCCTGCAACAATACTTTGAGTTTCATTGGTAGTTTTAAGTGTTTGCACCATAAGCATAATTTCCTTTTTTGTCTGTTAAGCCACATGCAAGTGTTTTTCAGACTTATCAGTTTTTCATGATGAAATCATCTCCTTCTAAAATATACTAAAAACACAAAACTTTCTCTCTAATATAATGTATCAAACAATAGCTTTCTGAACAGTAAACATGAAATGTGCTAAAAATAATAAACAGCATTTTAGGTTGAACCATAACACTTATTCTTCATTGCAAAAAACAAACAAACTCTAAAATTAAAATAAATTATTCTATTCTCAAACAAAACTTGAAATTAATAAACTCTCCTCATTCATGAAAAATCTAAATACAAAAACTTATTTCAACTAAAATTTTCTTGAGATATGCTGTATCCCACATGTACATATATATCCTCATTCTTTTCACATTTCTGATTAAGTTATTTATGGTTCTCTTCATTTCAATGTCAATTTTTATTTCATATTGAACATAAAATACTCAACTGTACATAGCATGTTTTTGTCTTATCCTGTAATAATTCTATTTTTCATGAAATTAAGATGTTAAGTCTAACTTTAGCCTGATGTAATTATGCTGTTGTTTCAAAATATTTTGTTTTTAAAACAATTAACTGGCACAACTATAAATGTCCAGGGCTAGTAGCACTGGCTAATTACTTTGAAACTAAACTTTGTGTTATGAAACTTATGAGTAATATAATTACCTTGCTAATTTTGACGTTCAGATATATTTATTTTTTACTTCAGTTATTTGTTAATAACAATATAAAAATAAACATAAAACTTTCACCTTTTCACAAATTTCAGAACATTGTAATAATGATGATTAGATTATGAATGATGGCTAACAAGATACGTGTTCATAGCTTTTTACATCTCCTGTTGAAATGAATTCACAGTAACAGGAAATCAACAACTAATAAGTAATTAACTGATATGCATGATGTAGCTATTTTCTTCTTTAAACATACATGTTTTAAATAAATCTTAGAAGCCAAGTGCAATAAAATGTCTATTTTGGAATTTATTGTTATTTGTATTTTAAAAATTTTCCTTTCTCTATTAAGCAAAATTGGTAATGTTTCATTTTCACCAGCCTACAAAGAAAAATATTCCATTTGCACTGGTGTTATACACCATTTGTCAACTAATATTCCAAAATATTTTACAAATAAAAGTGTGTCAAATGGCATCCACATCTACTGAATAGGCTCTGATAAAGGATATTGTTTAATCACAGCCTATAACCAAGTGCACTATTCAAATGTTATTTATAACTTATCTTTCAAGAAAGCTATACTGATAAAGGCAAAAGATAATTATGAACAAAAACAGACTGATTTATTACGGTATTTTGCAGCTTAAAAACTAATTTCATTTTTATTATAAACCTACAATTCAGTATTCACTGACAGCTTTTATTCATACTGCAACGGATATCTAATATACTATGACTTAGCTTCCTTGATCTGCACTGGTACTGATGTTTCATTAGTAGCTGGTTTTCATAAACAACCTTTAATTCAAAAGCAATTTATGAAATTTCCTTCATAAAAGAGTCAGTTACAAACAATGAAGAGACTGACTTTAGTTTCGATTCTCCAGTAATAATAAACTGAAGAGCATCCTTGCATATTTAAGGTAAAACACATTACTTCAAAATTACTCATTCCTAACTCACACTTCAATGATGTGTGGAAAAAATGTTTAACAAATATATATCATTCATAAATTTGTCAAAAAAAAAAAAAATCACAATTTTACTCTAAATATAATGAGTCTTCATGGCCATAAACTTGGCTTAACTCAATAAAAAGAAAGAAACCAGGTTAATAAGTATGAAAGTACTTACGGAGCACACAAATTTAATAGGTCTTTGTCAGTTGTATTCTGAGTGAGCCCTCGGATATACAAATTAGTCTTGCTGAGCTGATCACCACTGATGGAATTTGATCCTCCTCCTCCAGATCCAGAACCAGATACTGAGCTAGAGTGAGAACAAGATCCCCCTGTACTGTTCCCTGAGACAGTAGGTGAAGTGGGAGGAACCCACGCATTTGGATATGCCTGAGATACAAAGTATAAATTATTGTAAGAAATGCATAATCTATCATAAATTAATGGAATCATTCAAAAATGAATTTTGGAAATAGCAGGCAAAGTCCTGTACATAAGTTTACCAGAACATAATGATTATTATATTTGCCAACATAACTATCAAGAGCCAAGACATTACTTAATAAAATTGGCCTCCAAGATTTTTCTACCATAACAACTAAATATTTCAAGCATTGTTTAATGCATACATCACTGTCATGCTACAAAATGCTATGTTGATAACATGGTTCAATAAATGATAAAATACAACATATTCACATACAAACATTTTTTGCAGGATAAATTAATACTTAGAATTATACATGCACTTTCTTTTCTCTACAAAAAGAAATGTATGGGTGTAATTTTAAATTTAAAAAAAAGAGTTGTTCCAAGAAGTACAGCTCTTCCAAAGCAGATGTAGTTTTTCATGATTTATCAGAAATGCTGTTCCCAATCTTGTTTCATGCCTAAATGGTAACTTTGCATCTAACTGGCTTTAAAAGATAATTATTCAAGAATACACACAGCATTGAAGAAAAAATAAAGAAACACAAGCAAAACTTCAAAAAATGGAAAATGATTTAAAGAAAACATTCAGGCACACTTTCCATCTTGAATTTGTTTCAGTATTATATTATTTACTTATATTAATCCTTAGATGCATCTTATGTACGCAATAGAATAGACGTAGCGCCATCTATCCACAAAAACTTTCCAACTTTGGGCATTCAACATTGAGAAAATTAGAAAAAGTAACTACGGTATTTGAACCAATCATTTCTTTATGAAAAAAAAAACAATTTTAAATACGAGTATTCTCATCGTAACAAGAACACAACTTTCACTATGGCTGTACGTGAGGGTTTTATCTTTAATGATGTAATTTGTAAATACAACACTAAAAATAGTATTTTTGTCAAAAAACTTATTTTCAGCCGCGACACAGTGGCTCACTGAACAGCTGTGTTTTCTTTTTTTTTTATTTTCTTGTACAAACGTTTTACTCACAGTTCCGTCATCTCTCGGCGATTTCAGATATGATTATAGTTTTAGACTCAGGATATTAAACTCTTTCGATTTATGTATTCAACTAGGCCCACGATTTCACAGTTAGATTCACTCTAAACTTGCCCAAAACAATTTTAATTTGAGGGATAGGACTGCAGAGAGCGTGAGTAATAAAACAGAATTCGGTAAACACGTGCCTCATGCCTGATATTAATGGCACAAAAATATAACTAACAAGAAAAGGGGGATCTCAGACAAATCTAATATTACCTAAAATAATTTAATATGCCGCGGCTATTGAAAATTCACTCTTGTTTCAGTAAAAAGATACAACTTTCAATATATAAAAAATATTACAATTTATGTCAGCACAATCCGAAAACTTTACCCGCACACCAATTTACAAAAAAAGCCTTTTTTGCAAAGAAACTGTTCACTTTTCTAAACTGTATATAATGAGGTATGAATACTTCCATTAGCAACAACGAGCACAAACAGCCGTCCTAAGGACGGCGCTTCTGTTTGTTATCAAGTATCACATTAAAGATAATTATTAAAGAGCATGCTCAACTTAATGAACAGTTTTAAGTTATCATTTAAACCCAAGTGAATCATTTTTGACAAGTTGTTTCACACACCCATACAAATGTGTTTGTGACGTGTCGGAGAAATCCCCATGTTATAAAAATGCTTGTTAGAGACAGGTTTGATGAGGTTTTTCACAGTGACGAAACTAAGAAAACGAGATACGCCACTGGTTACTATGACAATGGTGTTTTTTCGTTCAGTATGTATTTTTTCTTTTTCACATAAATAACAAAAAATATCTGAAACTATGTTTGTAATTAATTCTCTTACTTATAGTTTTTTAAGGAAAACCAACGACTTAAAATCAAATTCGTTTAAACAGGTAATAAAGCTGGTTATAACCAGTGGCAAAGGTGTTTATAAAATGAAATGTATTGTCATCAAACGAAAATTCTACACGCATATGGCATGTGAACTATGGGATGGATGGTCTATACCCCCCTCTTCCCTCCCTCCTTCTACTGTTCACGGCTCAATAACAGCAGGAAGAGTTCGCTGTAAGGATACAGGTTGCTTCACGGAGAAACAGGTCTGGCATTCCACAAATTCCTCAGTCGCTCGACGTTCCAGGCACCGGTTCACCAGGAGGATTACCTTCAGCTTATCGTTTACACACGTATACAGTATAATCAAATATTTAGGACGAAAAAAGAAAAGTTTAAGGTGGTTAGAAGACGAGACAAAAGAAGGTTAATATTCCAACCAAACAACCTTCGTTTCGCGCTCTGAAGGCTGTTTGATAATTGACGGGTTTTATTTATTTGTTTTTCACCACATTCCATTTACAAATTTGCGAGTGACAGACGACGGTTCCTCACATGTTTAAAGTACAATAAAAACTTTTATAAAACACTACTATATGTTTTTTTTGGGGGAGGTCATTTAGCGTAAGACATATATATACACACACATACACACCCACACACAATCTATAATAAAATTCGTACATATAAATGGAACGAAAAATAAAATCTATCTATCCACATATTTGGACATCTAAAATTCCAAATATTTCTCAGTGTCTCATCTTTTACAACTTACTTATTGTAGCTGTTAAACGTAACTCAAAAATAATTTAAGAAATCGGGCTCTAGCATAAACTACGATACAAATTTTGAGATATTAACAATTATATACTGATGCTGTTTACTGTATCTCACTGGTTCTAGAAAATGTACAAATAGTATGACATACCAAATCAAAATCTCACCCATGTCCGGGTTTTTACGCATCTCAAAAATAGGTTAGTGATTTGAAAATACGTTAAATAAAATCAAAGTTCTTATTGTTTATAAAACTAGAAGATAATTTGACCAAAATTATTAATCAAATGCACATGGAACAAACTGAAAATACACATACGAGATAAAACCAGACTTAAGTTCCGATTGATCTTTAAATGCATAACGATAATTTCAAAATTATGGATCAGCCTAAATAATAAAACAAAAGAGCATTTGGCACAGTCTAAATTATTTCACAACGATTTTTATCTCCTACAAACATGTCTAGTACGGAAAGCAAGTTGCATCTTATGTACATACGAGAATTAAACCAGTAAATTGTGACAGATCATTTTTAAATATTATACACACACTGAAACTTACTTCAATAGAATGTCATATCATGAGCATAAAACTTCTCGATGAGATCGAGCATTTGGTAGTTCATGATATTCTATCAGTACTGAAGTAACCATTATATAATTACATAACTTACTTGGAGCTACCACAAACAATTTTTTCATATAAAAAAACAAGCTCTAAACAGCATAAAATGAAAGCATTACAAAAGTGAAAAATCCAATGAAGTTAACAAGTTATAGCTTGTGTGAATAAATGCTTTATTAGATAAAATATGTAAACTTGCATGTCTTTTCAGGCAAACACATAGTTCATATTCCTTTTTAAAAAGTACATTATTTTTGCCACTTTATCAGTTAAATACAGTTAACACTTTTACTTTGGTAATGCTCTAGGGTGAGTTCAAGTTGTCCAGTTTAGTTAATTGTAAACCTTTGTGCAATGTAAAATTCAAAGAAAAAATCGCAACTGTATACAAACGTACGTTTTCTTTTCTCAACAGTAGTAAGGAGCCGGAACATATCATCGATAGTAGATATAAAACACAGCACCTTAAAAAACAATTGTTTATAAATTCAACATCAAAAAATCAATTTGGAAAGTACAATGTTTTATAGAAGCATTATAATTTTATTTTATATGATGAACCAAGTTCATTCATATAGGATAAACGAAGCATGAATTAATACGTGCCATATAATAAAATACCAACTAATAATAAAACAGTGTGAACTCGTATCACTAAAATCACGGAACTTCATGTGAAATACGACATCGTACGTGCAGTGCTTATCGCTGCAGGAAACGTTGATGTGGTCCTGAACGGCTACGTGTGTGGCAAACAAACTGTTGTACCCGTTTCAGACTCCGCCTTCCAAACCCTCAAATACCCAAGATGAAGAATATCACCAAATCTCCTGAAAACTATATTAGCAAACTCTACCACAAAACTTAGCAGCAGCATAAATAAATGACTGAAATAACTGAAGAAAAGAACAACGAACTACCAAACGTCAATAGACCATGCAGTTCTTCGAGTTTAGTTTCATACTAGTTTAGAGATGATTGTGAGAAAAGCCAGCGGCTCCGGATACCAAGACTGTCTGGTAGGTGAGGTAAGCAAACAGATCAACTCCAAAATTCACGTGACGAAGATGACCTCATCTACTATAATCGACCTTGGTCTCGGTAACTGTGCTCATGAACCGGATGTTGACTTGCGAAAACACAAAAACTACTGTGAATTGACAAAACTGTTGGAGAAGTTTGTACTACATGACAGACTCTACTACTGTTTCTAAGAGAGGCACAATAAAGACTATAGAAATTGTACGCAGTGTGCAAAGGCTTGGTTTTTAAAATAAACTGAAACCTGCTTGAACAAAAAGCCATATTATAAACATAAAACACCTCTAGATGGGTTCGAATATTTGGTAGTTTATGATGTTAGTATTGGAGTAACCATCATACCAATACAGAATTAATCTATGACGAACAACAAACTTAGGGAAAAGCGAGATTATGTATGAATACATTTAAAATGTACCTATTTTATCATTATTAGATGTTTAAATGATTTAGTAACTATTTTTAAACAAACTGCTGTACACTTGAAGAAAAATGCAATTTTCATATGATGACATTACTATTCAAACACTGCTGAGTGTTAAAACCTGATAACTTCTAATAAAATAAAAGAATTACAAAATCTTATCGAAGTGTCATACATTTATAAATAGAATTTTTTCATTAACCAGTCAAACGGTCTCAAATTTTTTATCGTTGAGTACCAACTGTTAATGAAGTTTTGCATTATTTTTGAAGTAAATTCTGTTGGCATAATTGCTTGGTATAATAATGTTCGATACATATTTAGGTATCTTAACGACCACTATATAATTATAAATTAATAACTTTAGTAAAAATGCCCCGAAAGGTTTGATTTTCGTGCAAAGCTACACACGAGAGCTATCTGTGCTAGCCGTCCCTAATTTTTGCAGTGTGATACTACAGGGAAGACAGTCATCACCACCCACCGCCACCTCTTGGGTTACTCTTATACCAACGACAAGTAGGATTGACCGTAACATTATAACGCCCCCCCGCTGAAAGGGAAAGCATGTTTGGTGTGACGGCGATTCGAACCCTCAAATTACGAGTGTTTTAACCACCTGGCCATGCCGGGCCCCCAAAAAGATACTTCGCATTTCATTAGTGCGATAAATGTTCAATAAAAACCTAAAAAAACATCTCGGTTATACAAAATATACCTGCTTATAACACATCGTTGAAAGGTAATTGAGAACAAACACGTTATACGCGTAGTAAAATCACATATGTTGAACTTTCTCACTTACTGTTTTTATACATGAACATGAGTACCAGCTGATTCTACATATATGTATACAGAAGCAAACCGAATAAACCAATTTTGCTGAAAATATAGCTGGTGAAAAAACAGTGCTAACTGGTTTGTTGTCAAGTCTTTCCTTATACACATACACAAAGTCAAAAACATTAAAGCAAAGACAGCCAAGCCAAATGCAAAAATACTACAGGTGACAAACTGATGACTAAACACGATTAAAAACAAGTGAAAAGATATAAGATGGGGAAACAAATGAACCAAAAACTGGCAATCATCTGACAAAATAAACATAAAAATGAAAGAACTAGAAAAGAATGCTAAAGTAGAAATAATCGGATGATAACATGTGAACGAATTGTATGTTTGTTTGTTATTAAACACTAAGCTACAGAAAGGGCTGACTGTGATATACCCATCGTATATACTGACACCCAAGTTTTAATGCTATAAACCCACGGGTTTACCGCTGAGCACACATTAGCTCGCGGAATAATAGAATGAAATAACAATGAATTGTTGAGTAAAACTGAAATTTGATGCAGAGAGCCAAAACGACAAACAAATAGATGAAAAACATTTGAGGAAATTAAATGATAGAACGAGAAAAATCATGGGCCAGGTTCAACTAACTAAAACAAAATGAAAGGGCGGTAGTCAAAAAGGAAAAAACAGACCGGCTGATGTAGAAATTACAAATTCGAAACAAACAAACGCTTAATATTGAATTTATCACCAGTATGAAATCTTTTACTTTTCTATTATTTTTTTCTCATACATAAAACGTCAGTTCACTATTTTAAGATAACTAACACTTAAAGTAGTTTAACGTAAAGCTGTGGGTAACAAGTGAAAACAAACAGCTTTGTCCGTTTGTGTGTACAAACACACATATAAAGGTGAAATGTCATAATATTGATATAAAGGTATTACGTTACTGATATACTGTAACGGACTTGTTAATATTTATTTAATATCGATGCTTGGTTTAGTTAAATATATGTTTAGAATTGCACTATTAAATGGGTACTGCAAAATTCTCGTCTATTCATTAACTTTTTCCAGACAATTCTCAAGTGTAAGAATCCTAAGCTTATAAAAAGTTAACCAACGCAATGCGAAGGCAGTTTTTATATTTATTGTTGGTTTGCTACAGTAAGTATATTGTAAACCTCGGAAGCAATAACTGTAACAAATACTTATCATTCGAGAAAATACAACTATTTGACCAGGAACGTTTAAAGATTTCGAACACCGTAAACCGTTAACTTCAAAGAATTAACTTCGGACATTAGCATTTCTTGGAGGAAGTTACATATCTTTGTCGGTGAAAAGTCAGCTTGTGAAGGGCGAGACCAGTCAAGAATAGAGTTGTTGTTGTTGTTGTTTTGAATTAAGCACAAAGCTACACAAAGGGCTATCTGTGCTCTGCCCACCACGGGTATCGAAACCCGGATTTTAGCGTGCAAGTCCGCAGACATACCGCTGAGCCACTGGGGGGCCAAGAATAGAGAGCTAGCTAGTTACCCGAGAAACAGAACTATACTGATATCAACTCTCCAAACAAATTCAATCACCATGAACCGTCGGATAAATTATTAATTTCCAAACCAGATAGAAGACTCAATACTGTTTGTAAGTTTGAATAACTTGCGTATATACATCATTATTTGTAATATCCTTTATTATAAATTGTATTATTGTTTGTATATAAAATATATTTGTGTTAAGTAAATTGTGTATCAGCCTTATTGGCAACTATCATAAATTCCATAAATATCGACATTTAATTAATTTCTAAATCAAAATAATTTGATTTAGATAAGGCTATTTGAAATCGTACTACGTAAGGTAATAAACTGCCGGCTCGTCCGAGATAAATTATAATGCATAATACCTACCATAGTGTTGATCTTATAACAGGTGTTGTATATTGTTGATTAACGCACATGAAATGATGCGACTTTTTCAACGCCAACAAATTTCAATGCTTTATGTCAAACATACAGAATGCAGGTTTTTGGAGAAAAAAGGACGCATAAATTACTTCTCATGTCAACGTTTTTGTGATAACTTGAAACTTCATTATTTTATGTTTGTTAGATTTCGCGCAAAATTACACGAAGACAATCTGCCTTAGTCACTCTTAATTTTGACAGGACATACTAGAAGAAAAGTTTGTAATTAAACACAAAGGTACACAATGGACTATCTATGCACTGCCCACCAAGGGTATCGAACCCCGGTTTCCTATACTAAGTCCGCAGACACACTGCTGTGTCTCTGAGGAGCAAATAAAACTTCGTCAATACCGCCTAATCAACAGCTTACAAACAACAGAACCTCAGTTTCACAATCTGGCTCGTTCTCGTTGCACAATGTTGTGACTGTTATCACACCAAGCTGGTGCGAGCGTATATAGTAAAAACATCCTGAAATTATAAGTATACTTTTAATACATATACCAATACTCAAAATCAAATTTATAATTATAATCCTTGATCAGGATTAATTAAACAGAAGCACGAATTCTGTGTTGATGTTATCCACAATGAATTTAGATTTTGGTGTTTCTAGCACAATGTAAGACTGATATTTAATATCAGGATGAAATACACAACACAGTTAAACCTCAAAAAACAACTGCTACATCTTACATACAAATATACACAACTTACTTAAATTGCACAATAGCCACAGCTATTTACCTTCCTTATAACATCAACTTCGGCTTACACACACACACACATATGAGGTGCAAGTCTGTCATAATACTATACAAGTATCACATGTAAGTAGCACTATCTATAGCAATTTTGATCTTAAATAATGTACATTATTTGTCAAAACAACAAGTTATGTAACTTTAACACTAATAAATTTCTTGGCTACGTCTCAAATATACAAAATGTAGGTGTTCGATGAAAAAAAACTGTGTGCGCGCGCAATTTGTCAAAAAAAAAAAACGATCGCTGGTAACAAAGAATAAGCTGAAACAATTTCTGAAAACGCTTTCTAAAGTTACAAATTATTAAACACTACTCAGAAACATGATACATAAGAACTGTAAACATTTAAAGAATTTTGTAAACATTTTATACAAACGACGGTTATTTATATTGTGTTTCATCTGCTGTATTATAGTACGTCATATAAAAGTTATTTTAAGTATGTAACTCAGCACATCATAACTAATATAAAGTCGCGGTGGAACGGAATATATCAGCACTACATTTTCACACTCTCGGCCGCTTCAGAGGTTGAATGAATATTTCCCGAAATCAAATTGTAGCAGTTTTATAAAATCGTGGAACATGGATCAACTTAGGGTGCCAAAGCTCACAGAGAAAGAAACTTGAAACAAGTCTTAGCGCGAACATGATAAGCAAAGTGCAACGTCTTATAAAAGATGAAAACAAGTGAACACAAATATCAGTGGTATAGATTGCAATGTGTCTTAGGCAATAGTACGCAATGTAATCAAAAAAGATCTCAGCCTAGAAAAAAGGCCAACAGTGTGTGGGTTTACTAAGATAAGGAATGCTCATCCAACCGTCGCTTACTTCAAGCAATAAGAATAAAACAGGAATTTATGCTTTAACACAAACATACACCAATCAAGATGGCAGACGCAGCACCAATGCGATTGAACTGTTGCGGCGGACGCTGGGAGACAGTTGTCCTCATACATTACGTAAATTACAGAAAGTATGTGGGAAGAGGTTTATTTTATGGGCAAGATTGCTTTGTACATAGCCTTTGCAATGAAAACTACGCTGTACGGTTGTTGTAAATATTTATGGTCGTCAGATAGTTTCGACTGATGTGGTAATATGGACCAAACGACTAGGCGAAGTCCCAAATATGACGCATTGAGCCCTCTGTGCATATGGTTTATAATTTTCAGAGAACGATTTCAAACTTCACGAATAACTTCAAAATATCTGATTTTAATGTAAAACACCAATTCATCTTTTCACCCACAAAAATAATGGCTTTATTTCAATGTTATGTGAGATTGATTAGATTTAAAAGTTCAATATTTACTTTCCACGATTTGTCGAAAATCCTTCATTTGGCAATGTAAACTTTTTCACAAACCAACTTGCAGAAAATAAACATTTGGACAAACGCTTATTTCATCCACTATATATACATGTATTTCTTTTTATAAGACTTAGCCAAATGTTACATTGCTTGTGCACGGAGTTTATCACTCACACGCTACATTTACATATATAAAAATATAAGATGTATCATAACTGTAGTTTTCCTTCTTATGTTCTGCCATTACTTGTTTTGAATAAGCCTGTAAGATATTTGCAGCATAAAAAGAAATGTATAATAACGAAAGGTACAGTTTTACACAGATTCTTTGAGAGAAAAAGAATGGGGAGGTTTACTAACGATCCAATCATTATAAATCTTTTACTACCTTACTAAAATGAATAACATTTTATAATACTACCTTAATTTAGTGAAACTATGATTTAGAAGGGAATTGCATATATATTTTTATTATTATCACTTAAAATTGGATAAAACGAATATCAAGCTGTCAATTTATACCGTAAGCTGACATGTTTCTACTGATTGCCATTTATTTTGCAGAAACAATTAAAAGAAATATATTAATAATATTCTAATATTGCCAGCCTCAATGCTCCTTTTTCGTGACACTAATTAAAAATTATCGAGATTACAGCGTTGTAACTTGTATAGATTATTCCCCACATTCGTGTTTCTGTTGTTCTTCTTTTATAAGAAACAATGCACCAAACATAATCACCCTTTCAGCCTTGGGGGCGTTATAATGTTACGGTCAAGGTCAATCCCAGTATTCGATGGTAAAAGAGCAGCCCAAGAGTTGGTGGTGTGTGGTGATGACTAGCTGCCTTTTTGTCTTACACTGCTAAATTAGGGACAGCTAGCGCAGATAGCCCTCGAGCAGCTTTGCGCGAAATTAAAAAGAAAAATGAAAGAAACAGTGTGAAAAGTGATAAGCGCACTGAGTCATTTGGTGTCAAAAAGGCTAGTATGTACTTCTCTTGCACCTAAAAGAAAAGCACTGGCCGTGCCACTGGTGTATGTAAAATATTTATCGCCTCTTTTTACAACTGGAAGAACAGAAAATTAGTTAATTCAGCTCAAACTATCCAAGCCCCGATTGATAACATTAACAATTACTCGCTGATTATCACTTATCAAGGTGTACTGGAACAGGAAAAAGCAAGCACAGAAAGTCTCAAATACAAATAGAACCAGACACTTACTACATGCATGGCAGGATACTGTTGTGCTTCATTCATTAAAAGCAAGTCTTTGAGCACACTAGTGAATTTCACAGAATTTTTGTAAAGTAAAAACTATGACAGTCTTTCCTACCTTAAATCTGTTTTGCATCTGCTTAACAACAGATTTTGATGGTCGAGTTACCTGAATGAGGATTATTGTAACACAGAAACTCAAAAACTACTCGATATTAAATCCTTTATCAGATTACAGTGCATCAGAGAAAATAATGTATTATCCCGGACAGGAAGTTGAATCACTGATACAGCAGGAAACAAGTTTAGCTTATATGTCCAACAGCTCTGAATCTAAAACCTCCAGAAGTATAACAATAACACACACACACACACATTATAAATATCACTTGAAATAAATCTAAACTGCTTACTTCTTTGGCTGACAATGAATCAGATCCATTGATCTGTTGAAAAGCTCACACAACCTGCATTTCCCAATCTCGGCAAACACGAACAGAAGTGTTTGCCCACAAGAGCAACCTGAGGTAACTTTCAAGAACCTACGGTAACACTATCACTTGCAAACATACGAAACTAGAACACGAATCAGTTGACAGACTTGTGTTTTGGGCCCAAACAGATTTAGGTTTCAAATGTTTTGTGAGTGAAAGAAGTTTGGAAGTTTACTGTTATGATTTATAAATGTGATGTGTATGTTAGTTTGTTCTGTACCAGGCTGTTTTTTGCGTACTTACCTCTGTGTCTAGTAAAGCATAGTATAAAATAAATAAAATTGCACAAAATTATTACTTTAAAATACAAAATCTCCCGTTTCATTGATTCTTGTTTTTCTACGCACCACGCACAAACTTAGTTACAACAGTACGTATCAGAATAATAAGAAAAAGTTCAGGTAAATACGGACAGGATATTAAAATATAACAATATATGTAATATGTATACTGTCTACGATATTTAAAATACACAATTTTAGGTATATCGCCTTCCGTAAACTGAGTTTATGAAGCAAAAACAAATACTTCTATAATTATTACTCTATTACAAATCACAGTTTGTAAGAAAGTAAGAAAGAATATTTTTAGAACAGGTACGACATTTTTATCACTGGTAATATCATTCTCAACGTTGTATCCGTTCTAAAAAATATTCTTCCTCATTATAAAATCTGTAACTTTCAATAAAATAATATTCATAATCTGTAAGTAAACCTAAAATGAAACTGTAGCCATCACTGGTTTGAAACGTGCATAGTTGTATGAAGTATAGTTACTTTTTTTTTTAATAAATGAAAATCGAACCCGAAACTCTAACTGAGCAGATATTACAGAGCTAAGCTACAGTGTCTTTAACACCAGATGTCCCAGGTTTTACTTCAAATATTAAGTCCATAGCCTGACCTAAGATCACACACTGAAAATTTTATTGGCGTCACATACTTGTGTTCTCATACCTCGAGCTTTTTGGACCGTGTAAGACATCTCACGGTTCTATGAACATGTTATCAATGCTATGTCCACGTGGCAAGATCTTTGACCCCACAAGAGTTTCTGACTCCCACCTAGACAGTTGGACGTGTATCAAAGCATATATATAAAACTGACTTTTAGGTTGGCAGACAGCAATTCACACGTACCATCATCTTGTTATTTCGTAGTCCAGCTACAAGAAGTTAAACTTTCAGATGAATACCTCGTATATGTATGTCAGTTTAATAAAACATATCTGAATAAATCGGTCTTAGCAACAGTAATATAATTTAATCTAATTAAGAACAAACTTTTATTTGTGACTTTCAAACTACCTAAAACACATTAACAGGAAACAGGTGACAAAAGTTAATTCAAATTTTAAATTCATGACTAATTCACTCATTTCTTCTGTGACAATTATTATTAAAACATCTGATAAAAATATGAATAGTGAGTAATTTCTAACTGCAGAAGTTGGAAATCTTATGAGAATAATGATAAACTAAAGGTTCACTCAGTATACGCATACCTCCACTAACCAGCATTCATCGTATCCGGCTCTCAAAAAATATAAAAATGTATTCGTATGTCTGTCTTTATTAACGCAAACAAACCATTTTTAACAGGACAGTGTAAAATATAATATTCTACATGTATCAACCAAAATTCATCACAATTCAATCTTTTCTTATTCAAATATAGAGCAAAATTAGTGCGAACAATCGGTTCCCATGTGAACAGATAAAGATCATTTTTTTTTAATTTAAGCGAATTTAGTGCGACCTTGACCCTACCAAAACAAACTACTTCTAAAATGTGTCATAGTCCAAACGTATTCAGCTGTTTTCGATAAATCTTGTTGACAAACAAATATACGTGGGTAAAAACATAACCCCTTCCACCGAAGATGAATGAAAGTAATAACAGTAACACCCAATAAAAAAACCTAAAGCTGTTAAACGCAGTTTAAGGTTTTAAAAAACTCTTTTTCGCTCTAGCTTTATGTATCGAGTTTAACTGCAATATCCATAATAATACCCCTTCATTCAAAACATAATAATTGAAGTTGTCCAGATTTCTCACTAGATTTGACACTCACAGTTTATTAGCTTTGTGCACTAGACTGCAAATGTAAATAACAACTACACCAGGTTAGTTTCTCAACTAAAGGCTATAAAAACTTCTCTTTCGTGGGTATTTCTCATACTACCTGCCTAAAGCTTCTTGAAAATACAGTTCTAAAATAGTAATGATATCACAATAGTCTTACCTTCTAGGATGTTAGGTCGACCATCTCAGTTATTGTACCAAATTGGAAAACGTATAAACTGATAATTATAAACATTATCACTCCTACAAAAATTGGGGCCTAATAGACCCCAGAACAACTTGAAAGGTTATTAATATTAGGCTAATAATTTTGTATTTAAATGAAATTGCCATTAACTGCTCCTATCCCTTTATATTTTAAGGAGCAACAATATTTTGACTTTTCAGACATTTGCGAAATAATATTTAATTTTTTTTAAAAACATCCACTAAAGTGATACCCTTAGTGTATGTAAATATTTTTTTTCGTACGAGTGTTATATTTTACATTAACTTGATCAATCTCATTAGCATACAACATTTTCTATTCTTTACAGTATACAAGTATAGAATGAACAACACTTTCCAGCATAACGTATATAATACCGTAAGGTGTTGTTTTGTAACTCAAATTCTACCCATTAGTGTGAGTCAATGATAACTTTCAACGAAGATTTTGTGGTGCAGCTGACAGCCGAAATAAAAACACACGAGAATTGTTTAAAATTAAGATTATTCCACAGCGTTCTACCTGTAGTAATATTTACATCACAGCAAATTTAAATTAATTCACATTATATTTCTCAATCTGTTTGTAGTTTGCTATCTTCCGACTACAATGTGTGAATAATGGCGAACTTAAAGACTAGAAAAATGATAGCAGTATATCTATTCTTTATGAAACAGACTACAAATAGGACTGTTGTATTCAAGTGCACATCCCAATACAAGTAGTAAATAAACTGTGACGTCAGTAACACTCACGTAATTCCCCTTTCTCTATTTTCCTTATATAATTCGATGTAATTTCCTATAGTGATTCTGTTAAAAGTAACCTTGACGGCTTATCGTCAACAGATTTCAAGGAAAAAGTCACAAACTGGTTTGAACAAGTTTGTATAAATATAAAAATTTATTTTATTCACAGGTGTGTATGTGTGAAAATACAGATACACACGCTCTAAGCTCATGAAACAAACAACTTTCTCTGTTACTTATTCCTAGCAAGTGTTAACTTAAATAGTATATATAATGTTGAACCGCAGAAACATGTCTTTAACGTATATTGTTAAGTCAGCCTATGTAACTAAGCATCACAATTGTAGTTATTTACAGCTAAATATGTTAAAAACTCCTGCACGACAGAGACTATTAAATTAATAAAAATAATGCCTGCCGAAAACGACGAAACAATTAAAGATAACACGTTATAAAGTAGCTGCGTTCTTCAATTGTTCAGGCAATTATAATTTTATAAAAGTAACATCGTGTTCAGGTTGATAACATCATAACCAAGTTGTATTCTTTGCAGAAACTGGTATATTGTACAAACAGGTTTGTTCTCGGAAAAATTCTCTCATTGTTACATTATTGGATTATGTCGATTAAACCACGTAGTCTGATCGAGGTTATTACACAATTAATACTACTATGTATATAGTTACTATGTTCATTTCACATAAGATAACTGTAGTTTCAGGTAAGGGGCCAAAATATAGGATGAACATGAGATTTATTTTCTTTCGGTATAATGATTTAAAGTGTTCAAAGCAGAGCGAATAAAATACTAGCAAAATTAAAAACACTTTTCTATATGTTATATTCCACCTGGTTTGTGAACTATGAAATTGTTTAAGTTTGTTTCAAATATATTAGTTCTTTATATTACACGCAGAACAAAGGTGTCGTATATCTTATTTTCTCAACGTCTAACCACCACCTCGAAGCTAAGTAGAAGAATTAGAAACCTGGCATTACAAGATAATCATCCAACCTGACTTCCCGAGTACGCTCTTACAGTGCAAAAATTAGTTCCCTGCGTCACTGCACCTGCAACAACGTACCAATAAGTCGGATTGTCCTAACACGAATCATATCAGCATGTGATATTCGGCTGCATAATAAACTAAGCACTTACATTTAAAACACCTACACTTTTAACAGAATCGTAATTCGTATTATACGAATAAACCAACTTACTAGTCGCTGGAAATAAACTACTATTTACAACCAAACCGCTACGTTGTATCTTACCTCGCACGAAGCTAGCAAAAAGGCTTTCATCTGGATTATGAAATAACAGATGAACGAACGTTCGTATAGTGTCTCTCATGCAGAACAAACATTTCCTGACACGAATAAAAACGTTATCAAAACATTCGCATTCGACTGCAAAGACGGAAACAGCATGTCCTCGCACACGTGAATCAAAATATGTGAGGGGTATCTATTTTAGAGGTGTCATTCAGGAACATCTCATAACTTATTATATAAAACTTAGTAGGAAAATAAAATTATTTTACTACTTTAATGTGGATCACTCGACGGGCAAAAATAGTAACCTTCCATCTTAAATGTAACATACAAATTTTCCAATCAGTAGCTTTACAACCAAAGCAAATGGACTAAATGAAAATGTGGATCAGTAGCATTATATTATTTTCTGTTAAAAAGCACGTGTAAAAATTTTAAACGAAAAAAAACAATTAACATATATAACTAGATGCAAGAACTGGTAACAAGCTGAACATAAAACAACTGGCCAAAAACAATTAAAATTAAAACGATTCACATTAATTATGCACTTTGAAAATGCAAGTTAATGATGGTATTAATGCGGCATCACTAAATAAGCCATTCTTGTAGCATTATTTATACCGATCTTATGCAGTAATTAATACGTATCGCGAAAATCTTGACCTTGTAATGTAAAATTGGACCTTTAGTACTTCATATACAGGAAATGTATACAATACACAATTATATATTTCACCTCTTTCCTTTTCAAGACTAAAATTACCATCTAGTTCTTATACTTATCCATATCAATGGGCTTCACATATTATACCATATCAAAATACTTACAGTTTTATTGTTTATATTTAATAATTCACATATATAGCAAGATATTCTGTAACCAATAAAGTCATGGACCCACAAGGAATTTGGAGTAAACACTGTTTATAAAAACATGTATAAACGTGTTGGTAATTCTAGGGTTAAGGAATAACATTAAATTAGATATCCTGTAAAATATTTCTCATCTAACGTAATCTTTCCCAACCTAAAATGACCTTAATACCTTAAGATTTAAATTTTGGGAATTAGATGTCCACGTACACTTATCTTATGACGTCAATAAGTTTGGTTTGATTTGTTTTGAAATTTACGCAAACATACACGAGGGTTATGTGCGCAAAAATAAGTGATTCGTATAAACCCACTATCATACTATTTTACTGGATCTGAAAATTTTATAAATAAAAAAATACATTCAGAAATTAAAAAGTCATCTTCATTCTCTTATCAAACTCTTGGGCATTTGTTTAAGAATAACGGCGCCGAACGTGGATTGAAAAAGAATATATTGAATAATACAACTAGAATCTCTTTCTCACGCGCACACTGATACAGGTCGCTGTAACAGTAATAACCATATCATGCACTCCGTCATATTTCGTTTCTATGGCTTATGTGACGGATTTCGAAAGACATAAAACAAGGCGAAATACATTTTGTTCACAAACTCGCAGATATTAAGATCAAAATAAAAGCCTACTTTTCTGTTTGACGAAATATTCCCGGCGTTGATCTTTTTTTAATGTTAACAATGCATACTATATATATCCCTAAACAAATATACTGACTGTGTAAGTTATCTCTTACACAAACCACTTACGTATAAACTCTTCACTGTTAAAATAGTTTATTCTACCGACTCATGTGTGCTGCTGTTTAAAATCGATTGAACGAGGTTGGCCAAAATTCTCCAAGGACCCATTACATACACGTTCAAACACAAAATCAATTTATATTTTTTACTTAGTTGTTGGAGAGTATATATCCTGATTTATAAATCCGAGTGTTTAAAATTGGTAAAAATAGGATGTTCAAAGTTCTACAAGGACACGATATATATTACGCATACACATATACAAAATCCTTTATATCATTAAAGTTTTCCTTAAAAATTACCAACTCAATTTGATCAACTCCATTTTTACTTTAAAACTGTTGCTATGCTGTGAACACACCAGAAAAGCCAATTTTTCTTGTCAAGTTTAATTCCGATTTTGACGCCAACCGCAGAAAATGAAGTCATACAAACTACGTTTCAAAAGAGGCCAACAGAAATGATTTTAAGAAAACTTTACAACCAAGAAAAACACGAGAACTTCACTTGCTCCTTGTGCTCGAGGGCTGGTAGAAATTTATAATTCTGTAATTATTCAGTGTTTTCATGGATACAAACAACTGAATGTAAATTTCATTGAATGAAGCTGAGTGGCTAGTTTACAAAGTATGACAATTTATTTTGACTTGAAGGTTATTTCGAAGTTTTACAGTTCGAACAATATGTAAAATATTTTCTCAACCCAAACGAGCCGTTTTTGCATATAAAACACTCACTGAGTTCGAACAATAGTTAGGTTTGCGTGGCACGACGACATTACCAACGTGTTTGCAGCTTTGAGAGGCTGATGGCTCGTTTACACATATAAATGAATTGATATGTCAAAAAGAAGTACCTATCTTACTGTTTTCAAATTGTAGGCGTGGGATTAAAATATGGTTGACATAAAAATGCTTTCCATTTCGATACTTTTATATTTGAAACAAAATAATTTTGAAGCAAATAAATATTAGCCCAACAACAGTGAATCTACACTAAAATAGTAAACAGTATTCAAAGAATCATTGAATAAATTATGGGGACAGGCTTGAATGAGTTGCATAGCTATGTTTATTGAAAAGTTTTATACACTTTGTGCTGTTTTAATCTAAAATTTCAAGAGTTTTACTACTACATGTATCTGTATTGCTTGGAAAATTCAGGAGTTACATACGTACAACTGATAAATAAACCCAGTAGGGATATAAAATCTTGTTGATTCATCTGTTGGTGTGATTTTTAATATACTGTAATGACAAACTTTCAAACTGTAATTTTTTTTCGTATCTAAAAATAAGCATTTTACTTTCTTATACACGCTCTCGAAAAATATAATACGCTATAAAAATTAGTTCAGTCAAATAACTATAATACATTAATTTGGTAATCTTATTATTTCAAATTATGACCAATTTCGCCATTATTGTTAATGATTCTTTATCATCCTTTTTGTTATTACGTTCTGTTAGCAACGTAATTTATTATCAAATTAAAATTTTCAGAATTATGTTCAGATATTTACTGATTTCTTTCCACTATAACTGTCTCAGTCAATTGCATGCCAAAATATACAAAATGACATTAAACCGTGAATAAAAACAACCAACACAACTACAGACAAACAAATAGTTAATTTTAAAATACCCACCCAACCTTAGAATTAAGTTTCTTTAATTATTCTCTTTTGTTTCTTTCCCTTTTACTATGCACAACAGTCAATGTGTTGGATAGCATTAAGATCAATGCTGAATTTCGTCTTTGGATAAAGACTGGGACTATGAATATTTTTTCTGTTCATTTTTGTGCTCTGATCAAACCCATCACAACAGTGATAACCTTTGAAAACTTCTACCCAGTATCATAAATTGCACTACACAACTGAAGAGACAAGAAATAGTTCTCAAAACATTAGGAAAACGCCCGTGTGTGCGAACAATATTGGAAATAACTACAGAAACAAAGGGAAAATGATATAAAACGCAAATACAAAAAAACACCCATTATGATACACGAATGAGCCGCACCAGGGTAAAATCATGTTAATAGTTTACACTGCAACTGCTATATTTTAGTCAACCAAAGAGTGTCACAGCAGTATACAAATATGAATACAGAGGCAATAATACAACCTCTAGTTATTCCAGTCATGGCTTCCACGATTAAAATATTGCATGATGAAACGTGTAGAAATCAGTTTTAATTGGTCAGGAATACTTCACGCGAGATATTGCGGAAAAATTGTTACACTTCTACGTAAACATGTACGAATTTAAAGACGGCATATAAATCAGACGCGATCGAGGTCCAAAACCTGAACTCTCCAAGAGTAACCTTATGTATCTTACTGTGTTGTTTTCTACAACACAGACAAGTACAAAACATGACAACTACCTCGTTGTAACTTTCAGTTATATACACATTAGTAATAGATGGTACTTACTTGTTAGCTGTTACCGCTGCGAAGACGTAACTAAAATGGTGAAATGGCCATCACAACACAAACAGTGTAATAAGAAATGCTAGTAATATGCACTCTTTCCAAATTAATTCAAGTTTGACTTGCTTAGCAACAATCAAGAACAATTTGTTTTGCTGTTTTGCTAATTTTTTTCTTTTTCAAAAAATTGTACAAAACTATCAAAGGACTATCTCGATAACAGTTCATGATTTTAAACCTTCAGACTACAGGGAAGGCATCTAGCATCCTTCTACCATCCACTCCAAACTCTTTTCCTACTTTAATCAAATAGTGGGATTTGAACGTTACTTTTCTGTCATTCTGCAACTTACAAGTACAGATGGCGATTTTTTGGTAGAGGGAAGTGATCCATTCTGAATGGTATCACAGTCAATTCACATCTACAATAAATCATAATGGGATGCCCACAAATTTGGAGTTGTATTTCAGCCAAGAGTATTGGTGATCTACACAATTTATAACATTGGACTGCTGACAAATTCAGATGATTCTGATCCATCATGCCATTTCATTGCTTTAGATACACAGCTCATCTTCCAGTAAGTTAATGATCCCAAGTGCATAACAAATGTGATGAAACAATATACTGACAGTAAAGATACTGGCAGAATACTCGCAACCAAGGTTTGTCCTCCACAAAGTCCCGACATTAGCATTCTACAGTTAGTAAAGGTTTATATAAACACTATAATAGTAAAAGATTACCACAGAGCCTGTCAATACTGTGGAAAGTAACAAGGAGCATTTGAAACTTTTTCACGCTATTACATTAATGAGTTGTATGCCAACAAACACAAAATGTAATCCTCTGTGTAAAATAAAAGACGCACATACAATAACAGTGGCTTATTGTACAAAATACAGTTTTCTTCTGCGATACTACATAGTGGGAATTGAATGCCATCCTTATAACCCATCTACAATCTTACAATTCAGGCTACGTTTTTGCGATAACGAGAGGCGAACCATGAACTCTCGAATTCACAATTTGACCTACATCATCTAAAAATATATTTTGGTTTAATCTTTATTCTCAAATTAAAGTAAAATATTATTAAAATTCGTAAAAAAGAATCAAGGTAAAACAAAACAAAAGTTTAATTACCGATTTAAAGACATATATAGCGTTAAAACCAATTTTTATATCTAGTGTACAGCAATAAGTGAGAAACTACAGTCATATTGTAAAGTCAAGTTGTAAAGGACTTTCGGTAGCAAAACTGTAATTATCATAGCTCGCCAGAATGACTAACGGGTGAGTTCAAACATCAGCGTTATTCACCTGAAGTTGGCCTTTCCAGTCCTGGTTTCAAGTTATTTGACGTCACGGCCATTTTCTAATTTCATACCAAATTAGTTATACTTTATTAAAAAGGGTCTAATTTATAAATTAAAAAACTTAAATAGTATTAAAAAGATTAATGACCTTTAAAAATCTATAGACATTTTTAAGGTGGACAGAGTCAACAATGCCAATAACACTGTCTAACGTTACAAATAAACCTTGGGACAAAACATGTTTAAAATGGTGTACCAGTCCCAGATAAAAGAAAACCGAGTTAAAAAACTGTAACCAATGCGTAGTCTCGTTAGAACAACTTCCTCTTTCCGATCCTTAAGAAAGCAAGACGGCCAAAGTCCAATAGAAGATTTTATCTTGAAAAGCTTGTTTTCACGTTGCGCATTCTGAGTTAACTGCCAACTGGCACGCAGCCGAGCCTTGAATTCAGGACCATGGTCCATGTATGGAACGGGCACCGCAGTAATAGTGACAGAGCAGACAGATTTGGCTGCGGTGTCGGCAAGACCGTTCCCGCGAATACCACAGTGGTCTGGTATCCAGAAGAACTGGAGAGAAGTAGATGCTAAAAAAATATAGGCCAGTCGGTTTTGAATACTGGCGATAAAAGGGTGAGAAGTAACGTGAAGCGATTCGAGGGCCAGTAGAGAACTAAGCAAGTCAGTATAAATAGTGCAATTTGAGTACTGCTTAGCTTCTATGTGATCCAGGGCAAGAGAAATGGCATGCAGATCAGCAGTGAACACAGAAACTGTAAAGGAAATTCTGTGCACAAACACTGATCCACAACAAACCATGACAGATCCCACGGAGTCACCTACTTTTGAACCATCTGTATAAATAGAAATGGAAGGACGGTTTCAAAAATGTTCATCAAATAACAAACAGTATTTCTAATTGGGAGCACCTGCTTTTCTCATACGACTTACAGACGTCACATTTGGGGACTGTAATAAGCCACTGCAAAATGGGCTGACCAGTGGATACAGCAGTGCTATTCATGGACAGACACAATTCATCCAGCTGTGCCTGGATATAAATAGCAAAAGGAGCAATGGCAGATCACCTGTTTTGAAAAAGTATGATCAAACGAAAAAAGAAAACACAACCCAAGGTGGAATGCTGTGGTAAGGAACGAAATTTCAAAGCATAGTAACGGGAGTTGCAAACGGCGGAGGTGTGGAGGAGATTCATAAGACTTTGTATACACGTTCCGGACTGGAGAAGTGCAGAAAGCCCTGGTACAGACCGAAATCCCTGATGATGAAATGACGTCCAGCTCAAGGCTGAGGTCCTGGCAGAGCCATAGATCAGTGACACAGTTTAGTTTTAATCTAATAAGAGCACGATATATCTTTAGAATAGAACATCGATCTGCTCCCCAAGAGGTGGAAAAGAGAACACAGAGAATATTCAGTACTCTTGTACATTTGACTCGTAGCTGCTTGATGTGTGGTATAAAGGTCAGCTTACGGTCAAAGATAAGCCCCAAGAACTTTGTCTCAGGGATCACGTGTAGCACAACTTCACCGATACTGCGTTCATGATCAGAGTGAATACCCCTTGGCAACAAAAGTGCATTGAAACGGTTTTAGAAAGAGAGAAGTTAAAACCGTTTGCTGTGGTCCACTTCAGTAAAGGACTGAAGGCAGTCTGTAGCTGCCGCTCAATACATCCCATGTTCCACAACTGACATGAGATGTGAAAGTGGTCGACATAGAGTCCGTTTGCAACACTAATATGGAGTTGTTCATTGATGGCATTAATCTTTATACTGAACAGTGTGACACTCAAAGCACAGCCCTGAAAAACTTTACGTTCCTGAAGAAAAGAATGGGAAACTTCCGAACCCACACAAACTTAGAATCCCCTGCCATTACAGTTTTAAATAAAAATAGACAAATTACTACGTAACCCATATAAATGGAAGTTTCGCAAAATGCTACAACTCCATGATCAAAGAATATTGATACAAGATATTGTTTGAGAAAGGCTTCTCTGATATTTCAAGTTGAATCAGATGGTCCACTGTGGAGCGCTGTCGTCGGAACCCAAACTGGGTGGCCGAGAGAAGGTTGTTTGATTCGAGGAACCAAACAAGAAGAGCATTAATCATCCTCTTTAAGGTCTTACATAGACAGCTTTTCAAAGCAACTGGACAGTGGTTTCAAGGAATCTTGGGATTCTCCCCAGGCTTAGGAAAAGACAAAACAATAGCCTGGTACCATGAAAACACTTTATTGCTAGATTTGGTTAAAACAATCAGAAAAATAGCAAGAGAAAAAGATACATGGTACAGCAACTCGTAGGGTATATCATCAGGTGTGACTGACGTACTGCCGGGCCGATGAAGGGCCAGTCTGATTTCCACCAGTGTAAGAGAACAATTATAGCCATATACACAATCGGCTCGAAAGGAAAGAGACAATCGCTCTGCCCGAGTCTTGATAGCTACGAAGGTGGAAGAAGTAGAATTGCTAGATATCTGGCTAAAGCTTTTACCTGGAGTATCAGTTTTTTCCTAGCCATCAGAGAGCAAGACCGAGAGGGAGAGAGAATTATACTGCCCATTGACCTTGCGAATCTTGTCCCATATGACTTTGGAACTGGTAGTAAAAGAAATGTTGGTTATGAACTGAATCCAAGATTCCTTCTGGCTTTTATGTCTTACCAACGATGGAAAGCGATATGGTTCGAGAGTGTGGAATAGCTTCAAAAAGTATCCCAGGCCCGTTTCTAAGCCTTCTATGCCATGTAACAGGCAGGATTCCACCATGGAAGAGAATATCGTGTCGAGGTTTTAACAATACATTGAGGAGCTGCTTGTACATTACAGTCAGTCACTGCTGCCATGCAGTTGTCTACTGATGGCTTACAGATGATGGAGGAATCAAGTTCTGGAGAGCAGTGAAAGAGGGCCAGCTGGCTTGATTCAGCTTTAACTGGGGCACGTGGGTCGGATAGCATCGACCACGGTCAATCTCTCTTAAAATTAGAGGAAAATAATTACGGCATCGTGGGTTATTGTCAACCCTCCATGAAAAGCGAAAGAATAATCAAGGGGAGCAAACTGAGAAATCAGTAGTACTAAAGGACTGACTATGTGTGTAAAAACAAGTACAAGATCCAGTATTGAAAATATAAACGTTATGCGAGAGCATGTACTCGATGGAGCAACCCCTCCCCATCAATATCAGTACCTCCCCAGAGGAGATTATGCTCATTATCGTCCCCAGGATTAAAAAGGGAGATAACTGTTCAACGATTGATCATAGGTATTTTCAGACGATAAGTACAGAGAAAAAACAATGATAGTACGACCCAAGGAAGCACGGATGGCTACAACTTCCAAGGGTGTGTCGAGTGGCAAAAATAAGGTGGGCACTGCTGATCAACCAGCAATGCCACTCCTCCATGCACTCATCCATCACACCTGTCATTTCTGAACAAAGAAAACTGCCGTGACTGTATAGGCAGGTTTCAGAAATGTTTCCTGTAACGAAAAGCATGCCAAATGGTAAGCAGCAATCAGTGGTCTGATGACATTCAGATTATAGCATAAACCTCGACGATGCAAGCGAATTGGTTGAAGAGCCCTTCTGTTTCCAACCTCCATGGATTCTGCCCTAGATAGATTGGGCATATCTGTCACTGGAAGAGAATTTCAGCAACTGACAATGTAAATGATTAATCGTTTTGCATCTTAGAGTAAAAGAAGATGTACCCAAGAATATGTTCATATCCAGAACCAAAAAAGTGGATCTTGGGGTTTGCTGGAAGGAATGGTAGAGACAGAGATGGGTGTTGATGTTGATTAATCAACTTTCTTAACCATGAAGATCAGAATACTTTTAATATGGTTTGAAAATGATTCATTAGAAGGCACAGAGAGACCTGTCTGCAATCCCACTGTAGTAGTGGAACGAAGTGCAGCAGCATTCGTCCAAAATGAAGTAGTGGATAACTTTCGAGCCTCAGGGTAAGTAATGTTTTTAACTGTCTCCAAACGCTGCACCTCTTTTTCTTCCAAATACTTTGGGCAAGTAGGAAAGTAGGATAGGTGAGAGCCGTTGCAACTGAAGCAATGAGGGTTTGTTTCACATTCATAGGAATCGTGGTCCTTGCATCTGCAAAGAGCACACGTCAAAGAACCACGATATGATGTCTTCGAGTGACCAAACTGCTGACACTAGAAATATCTGAGAGGGTTTAGAATATATGGCCGTGTTGAGAACCGTACCTTGCAATTAAGATGGAACCTGCCTTGATGACGGCAGGCGGACATGATTATGTAAATATTAAAATGAGAACACTGATCGGCACCATAATTCCCTCTTTGTGAGCAGATATACGCCTCATTGCAGAAACTCCTTGGGTGGAGAAACCAATCTGTGACTCAGGGATGTTCTTCAAATCCCTCTCAACAATAACTCCTCGTGACGAAATCAGTGTAGTATGAGGCATAACCTCAATGGGTATATCTCCAATCATCTTTGAATGTAAGAGGAGTTCACTGCGTTTAGATGTGGATGTTTCCGCCTATATCACAAGGCGAAGCTATTTGAGTAATTTTAGAGAGCCAGTAAGCATGTCTAGTCCCTTACAAATAAAAATGGGAGATTTGTCCTGAAGGAGTATCTGGAAGAGAGTTAATATAATAAAATGAGGTACAGGTGTTAAAGAAGTTGAATATTGCTGTTCAGAATGTTCAAGACGTGGTCGTTTTCTTATGGTCTGTTTTTTTTTATTTTATTTTCGGTTGGGGATCTATAATAAAGAAAGAATATTTTGGTGCCCAATTACTATGAAGCCCATGGAGAGGAAGCACTCCAATGCCAAAAAAACAACACAGCAACACTAGAGTTTTGTGTGCACTATACCCAGACACCAGCACCAGATACAATGTCCACAACACCTGTTGAAAACATCCAACACTGATACTTGGTTGACCCTAGCCCAAGTGAGCCAGCCGGCTGCCTATAGGGAGGCCACCCCAAGGCCGCCCGTCTACAGGATTTCAAAGCCAAAGTGGTATGTTAGGGTTGGACCACTCAACCACCAGGATCCTCTCTTCCCCTTCACAGGTCACCATGCACAGAAAACACGTGTGTGGATGTTTAGATCCCAAAGTAGGTAAACTGAAAGAACAGAATATTCTCTTGGAGGTCTCCTCAACACGTACATGCATCCACACCAAAGGGGAAAAAAATTAGAATCGAAACTTGTGGTAGCCGTTTTATCAATTTATATTGGAAGCTTTCTTTCAGTAAATAGTAGTAACTTCCTATAAAAGCAAATCTGCTGTGGCCAAAACTAAAAACCAACCCAGTAATTTGTAAGCTAATCACATACAGTTTCCTTATGTCCTTATTTTTAAAATAAATTTTTTTTCAGCATTTGGGTGACCATTTAACTGGAATTCACGATCCGAATGATCTTAAGTTCGCCCCTGGGAACTGTATACAAATCAGTGTAATACATCGACTTTACAATACCTTCCATTCTTCAAAATGATACCACCTTCCCATATACATGTCCCACATTATATTTTACAACTTTTCACATAGTTCTCTGAAGATATCCTACAATCTCTGAAGATCTCTCTATCGTTTATCAACTCGTAGTACAGTTGAAATTTTTGATATATCTTGTAAATTTGAAATGTTTGAACCTGATGGCACGTGGAATGTTAAGCTTTATTATGGTTATAACTTATCATTGTAAATAATTTTCTTGAAACCACCTCTGACCAATTCTGTTGATTCTAAATTTATGCATATCCCATATTCATGCACAAGTTTCTAAGAACGTTTTTAACTGCCTACGTTTTGAAAATTTTCGGATGATACAAGCCTTTCACCTGGATGTTTGCTTTGACACCCATTTTTCATATTAGACTTTAAACTTACCCTTGCAACAAAACACTAACTTCCAGTGGAATGCAACTGTAAGCTTCTGCGCAATATATGTCACTCAGTTTTCATTTTGTAAACAATTATTCGAGTTCAGTTTTCAGTACATAAATCTTTTTAATTCAATCTTATTTATTATTTTTTTAAATTTATTACAAAGTCTTTGAATTATGTTGATACTTTATTATTCATCACAATTAATTCGATTGGGAAAAGTGGTTCCCAATATAAAACATGTGAAAAAAGCAGCAATGAATTTGGAGTTTCCAACCTACACTAATTGTCATAATAATAGTTGTTATGCAATTACATAATGGAATCATTTACAAGTAAGCATTTTAAATTTAAGTTACAAAATAAAACGCTGACAGATCACATCGAAATAAAGTATTATTACCATCAAAAATTAAAACGAGTGGGCCTAGGGGGTAGTTTCCCAGCTAAGAAAATTAGTAAGGACAATCCTTAGCTATAAGGAACGAAAATCCAAGGGGAGATGAAACAATGTCATACGGTGATTGAAGGTTTGTTGATAAATTACAATGAGAAGCATATGATTATACGCGAAAACTGATCTTCAGCAGGCAAGATTGAATTTGCTGTTAAACAAACTATCCATTTATATGGATTTAGAAGCGATGGGCGTGACGAACCTTTTACCTTGTCACGCACGATCGTCCAAGGTCGTATGACCCCACTGTTGTCAAAATTGACATTTTTTTTTTCTCTAATATACAGTACATACTTAATAAGACGTTGCACAAGTTACCTGACTTGTTAAAGTTTTCCTAATGAGTTAAGTACGGAAGGACGTTTATCTTTATTATAAATAAAATGAAACAACTATAGATGTTCATTACAAATTGAAAACAATCATCTTTATGGCCGTTTATACAGCCAAAATACTGTTATAGTTTCTAAACGCCTCGTTTGGTACACATGCCAAGATAAATCTTTACACAAATTCATTTTGACAACAGAAGAGTCTAAACAGTCAACTGTTATACCATTATTTCTTATACAAGTAGTTGGTGATGGCGCCCACCTGAATACTAGTTTGATCCGCATGCTCTCAGTACAGCTAAGAAAATGATGCGCATAGCCACGCCCTAGTACTACAGTATATTTCACCACTGTGAAAATTACGTACACGGATGAAGACCAATATGTCATAAGTATATATACACGAATGTATACTAAATACAATTACGAAGTGATAGAAACAGAAAAACCTTCGCGATTAAAAGAAAATTACATTTCTTGAAAGTTTCCCTCCTTATTGTAAAACAAACTAAAATGAACGAAAACATGTGTCGTCTTTTATATCAACACAATATCAAGCATATGTCCAACATGATCTATGTATATCCCTGCTGATTAAGTATAACTGATGCGATATGTAGGGGAAAAACAACTTCAATGATTAAATTTTAATCGGTTAGCATTATAATGTACAAGACTAAAATGCACCTGAATTAACAAAAATGTAACAATACAAAAACGGTGAGTATTTAATGTTGGAAATCAAAGGGATATGTCACTTAGAAGTGAAAGCAAAGAAGAGTATGTAATAATATGCGAACCATATCATATTCGTCTTAACTCGTGCTGAATAGGCTCTTCTTTCAACACCAAGACTCAACAGGCCAGCTGGGATACGACAGACATGGTATTGTAATTAGAACATTCATCGTTTCAAAGACCCAATCACAACACACGCACTTTTTTTTTTTTGCAGTTTTCTCAAACATTTCTCACTTGAATGAAGTAACATAACCAATTAATACATTAGCAACGCCATTCATATACCTTACCTTGTTTTGGTAAAAGTTATTGTAGGATGTACTTTTTCGACTGGTGTCACAGTATCCACTCCTACTATGATAAGACTGCATTTTGGGCACACCTGACTGGTATTACTCGCACGCAAGTTTGAGTTTCAAAAAATTGTCAAAAGAAATAGATATACCTGTCAACCACAGTAAAATTTGCTAATAATTTAACTGTTGTTTAACTTCACAACCTAAAGTAGAAACAAGGTCGTTAACACAAGTTTTTAGATCCCTTTAGGATGAAGTAGAAAAGTGATAAGTAAAACACGTATATTTTATAAACTTCTGATTCTTTTACAAGCCCTATGGAATTTGAGTATCCGTATACCAGATTCCGTGCTCCAGTAATTTCCCTTGAGTCTACATCCGGATATCTATCTATGTAGTGCCGGTGTTTTTCTTTCTTGATTTACGAATAAACTGCTACACCACCTTCTGAAGACATTTCACGTAATGGCCAACTAGGCTGATGGAAGCATTATACAAGAAGACCGGCTTTGCTTGTACTGTCCCTCCTCTTTACTTCACGCCCTCCCTTCCAGCCGCTCAGCTCCTTTCAAACCCAAGGTTGAGGAACTTCGGCTGTGCTATACACAAGACATACAGCTTTCGTACTCGTGAGGTCAGTCAGGTCTAACTTCCTGTGCCAGTCGATTCCAGCTCTATTCCTTCAACCACGTGACATGCAAGCCGTTAAAATACCAATATCAACTTCGAAACAAACATCCCAATCCTTCCTACTACTCCATCGCCATCTATTGACAGCGTAAAATTATCACGCCACTTTTACAGTTTTGATTTTCCATAATAACTCTTTAAAACATCAACAGATATCTTAGTAGTTTATTATTATGAAAATGAAATAAGGTAATATCTTGCCTGCCTATAAACAAACGACGAAATACGTAAAAAGTTATTGTATTGTCAGTAAATCGAATAACAAAATTAAGTAAAAGGATATATTTTTTTTGCATTTTCTGCTCCGTCAAACTGTTTGTTATTTAAGGGCAAAACTTCTCAGTGAGTTATCAGCGCATCGCAGGAATTTAACCTCAGATTTGACACCAACCTTCAACTGATGCCACCGAAGGAAGAACTCAAACACAGTGAAAACTTTACCTATTCTCCTACGTGGTTCTTTACATTATTTCAGTGCATGGTTAACTAACACAAATAAATACCTAATCAGTGAATCACTGTTTAGTAGTGCTGCCATCTAGTAAGCAAAATGTTAAGAAATAACTGTATAGATTGCATAATAGTAAATATAACGTACTGCACGAAGTTACACTTTTAACATCATGCTAAAAATTAGGAACACACTACATCCTGGTAAAAAAAACTACAGTTACACTTCCAAAAACATTTATAAAATAATGTTGTCTCAAACTACTAAAGTTTAAAGTATGATACATCATTGGTAAATATATTACTTGACAGAAATTTCGAAAATATTGTCGTTGTATCCTTAAGCAAATTGATGTAAATAGTTTTTAATCAGTAACGAACGCCTAACACTTTAAGCAAATAACATGGGCCTTTCTCAGGGAGAGCGAGTTTTTACGTGATATCAATGTAACTGCGGTTACTTCTAGTATACTCATACGATAAAAAGCCATAAACAAACACATCCTATTTCGTTCCTACTAATTTTGTCTTAAACTCAGCATGGCCAGGTGGTCAGGGTGCTCGACTCGTGATCTGACAGTCGTGGGTTCGAATGCCAGTCACATCATACACTTTCGCCTTATAATGCCCCTTTGCCTGAAAATGTGACCGTCAATCTCACTATTCATTGGCAAGAGTAGCCCAAGAGTTGACGATGGGTAGTGACGACTAACTTACACTGCAAATTAAGAACGACTAATGCAGATAGTCCTCGTGTAGCTTCGTGCGAAACTCAGTAACAAATATTTTGTCTTGTAACCATTTTTAAAGATCTTAAACTAAACAGTGAATTCTTGCGAACACTTAATAGCATAGTTTGTTTTTTTATTGTAAGGCTATTTTTTCTCCTCCAATAACTCGCAACAAGCAACATGTTGAACCATGTGTATCTCTTCGTACTTGTTGATGGTTTGTTGCACTTTGAAGGCACGAGATAAAAGACAAGTTCACACGACCACCCCCGCGTTCGTCAGTTTTAAAGATCCAAAACTCAAATATTAAACAAATATTCCTTGCAAAATGTATGGATTGCATAAAACAAGTGTTCAAATTCCTGATATTTATGGTACATAATCTAAGAGAACTGATTTCATGTCATAAAATTATAATTTATCTTATATTCGAAATTATATAATAATTTGCTGTATACTTCTTTAGCCATATCACTGGAAAAAATAGTGTAACTTCGGTATGGATTCACAGTTGTTTTTCTGAAGCCTACTAATTAATTTTCATTACTCACAGCGACCAACTATTTAACAACATACTTTTTTTGGTGTTTAAAAATGTTGATCTGTGATAAGCTATATTCTAAGCTTAGGTTATGTTGATTTTATTGAATTATGAAGCGATGACCATCATCAGTACGCTGATGTACATTTCACATCCTCAGTTACTCAATTGACCAGTAAATGTTTCAAAAGTCGACAACAGCGAGACAAAATCTAACGGTCAAAAACAAAATCTACTTATTGTTGAAACGTTTGTTAACGTGAGGATGTTTATTAATTACACGCTAAACAAGATATTAACTTCGAATAAAAGCATGAATGCTGGTGTCCAGGCTACTTAAGGAAATAAGTTTCCATTTGAACAAGTAATTAAAAATAATATCGACTCTGTACATAATTTTCACTGCTGCACGTTTGATGAATAGGTATTTTAATATTACTGCAATTTAACTACTGTAATAAACAGGTATCAGTCGTATGCACGATAAAATCTTTCCCAATTACCATTGCAATGGATTTTAATAACATTTACAATCCTATGTAATAATTTTTCAATATTCAAATCTCTAAGCACAATGTAAAATGCTTGGCAACTTTTTCATAGTTAAACTGCTTTTAACAATTACGCCCCATTATTGGCATATTTTTAATCTCAAATGCCTAAAAAAATTCATTTAAAACACATACACAAAAATCACGTAATCCGTAATATATAGTGCACGCACATTATAAACAAAACTTACGTTCTGATGAGGGTGGTAGTTTCCATATGCTGGTGGCACCAAAGGACTTGGATAACGACCTGAAAGGTAAGGTCTAAAGGGGGAAGGAGGACCTGAAAGACCAGTGGCTGACCAACCGCGAGGCTTGGCACTGTAAGATGGGCGTGGCTGTGGAAACAAACAAACAAAAATTAAAATTTCTTTCGCTACTTTTGATGTTGTAATTTCTCAAAGCCGGAAGTAAATATATTGAAATAAATTAAAAGTCATGTTGAGAAAGGAAAGTAAAAACAAATTATGACAACTTTTAGCTTTTTCGAAGTATCTTCAAGTGATAATAAGTATAAATCCAATTCCTGTTTAACAGAATTGCCAATCAAAACGGAAACTCGTAGAAATATCCTCTAAGTTTGAAAACAAGGAACAGATGTTAATGTGTTTTTAGCAGAGCTTGCAGTTTCTACTGGTTGAGCTTGTAAAATTTATCATGCCAGTGAATAGCAACTGGTTTATATGAACAACAGAACAAACAACTTCTCTGGGCTCTAACTGACTGATACACGAAAAGTGTTAAAATGGTATACGACACACGCAAGAAACAGACGTATTTATCAAGGCCGAGCACTGAGGTTGCATCCTTTGATAAGAGAACAAATCACCGTTTCTATGATAAAGTTCCGTATTTTAAGAACAGATTTACAACAATTCACTGCTTTTATACAGTTTTTATCGTCATTTAATGTGCCGCGATAACATATATATGAACTCAATACAGATATCAAAAACTCTAAATTATGGTGTGATCACTTCATTTTATTATTATTCCTAACTTTTCTGTGCTGGCAAAACGAACACAAGTAAACCTAATGTTAGGCCGAGCTTAGGCATACCCAAATTAAGCAACGGAGATTATATATACATAAACGACGCTACCAGTATTTTACTTGTATTTCAAAACGGAAGCGTGCAATTGCTTCAAAGGAGGAAATAAAGAAACCGAAGGTATGTTGAAACTGATTAAAAGAAGTAAATTCAATGTTATATCTAGTAAAATATTTCATCAGTAAGTTTACAGGCTTAGCCTATTCTGCCCGCAGATACCGCACTGCGAATGTGGCCTTTACCGCGTTGTGTAGTCCAGACCTTACATAACAATCAGTGATGTCGAGAAACCCACTTGTTGAGAATTTTATATGCAAAAAACGGCTCTTTTGGGCTCAGAAAACACTTCAAATAGAAGAGCGAACAACGTTTCGACCTTCTTCGGTGATCGTCAGGTTCACAAAGAAAGAGGTAACTGGCCGGAAGCTGACATGTTTGGAAGGGGTTGTATAACTGAGTGTCGCAATGTAGAGGGCGCGGTTTGATGTTTGAATATATAATTTTATCTATAATATTAATATAGGTATAATGGCGTTCCTTTATATTGGTTTATTTTGGGTTTAAGTTGTTGTATAAGTAAGGCTTCTTTAATTTTTCGTTTGTTTATGTTTGTTTCTTTATTTAGTATTTTAGCGACACTCAGTTATACAACCCCTTCCAAACATGTCAGCTTCCGGCCAGTTACCTCTTTCTTTGTGAACCTGACGATGACCGAAGAAGGTCGAAACGTTGTTCGCTCTTCTATTTGAAGTGTTTTCTGAGCCCAAAAGAGCCGTTTTTTGCAGACCTTACATACTCTGGGATACGCCTCAACAATGAAATGCTAAGTGGTACAGTAAGCTATTCGTCAGTTAACCGTGGTTGAGCTGAAAATGAACAAAGCTTAGCATGTTAATTTTGATACAGATTTATATATAAAAATTATCAGTGTCCGATATAATTGAAGTGATTGGGATTAGACTTAAACACTGTCTTTGAATATTTCACTTGACCGACCAAGTTCTTCTGAACTTTTAAAAAGCACATGGTGTAATAGCTTTTAACTGTAAAAAACATAAATCCATTAATAGTATTATATTTACCCGAGATTTCAAATAGTATTATGTGCTCTATTCACTTTGCAAGCAAGGAGGAACTAGCTCTGTTGCCATTGAAACAGAATAAAAGAAAACACGAAAAATGAAGACTGAAAATTACTTTCAGTGAAACTGGAAACGACACTTAGGATTCTGGCGATGCTCTGTCAGATTTATTTGAAAAACCTTTCAGTTGCATGATACATGAGCTCATTTCGCTCTGCCTATCTTAACTCTTTCTGGAAATTAATTGCAGTTTTATTCACAGCACTGTAGTATTCAAGCGTACAAATGGAAATTTCTGCGTATTGCGGTCAAAATGCTTTTTCATGGTTGAACTTTAATTTACCAAGGGTTTTCAGAGATGAATATTTTAATATCGTTCCAGATACCGAGTTGCCAAGAACTCTTGATTCTGAGCCTGTTATTAAGAGGTCCATGCTGCTTCGTTCAAGTACAGATCGTCAAAGATACCAGTCAGAGAATAATCACATTCCGCCCCGGATTTGTGCAACTTACTAGTGTGACAAATACACAAGTGACAATTTCAGCCGACAAGACGCAGAGAGCCCTTAGTGCAGTGTGAATTTGTTGACGGTAAACTGTTACTCCAGGTTGCAAAACTCAAACTAGATCGCAATGTTTATATCGAGAATCAAGACGGTCGCCAAA
The DNA here is from genome assembly GCA_011833715.1 of Carcinoscorpius rotundicauda. Classification (NCBI taxonomy): domain Eukaryota; kingdom Metazoa; phylum Arthropoda; class Merostomata; order Xiphosura; family Limulidae; genus Carcinoscorpius; species Carcinoscorpius rotundicauda. The sequence goes on along the minus strand of CM022395.1, from coordinate 35,826,476 downwards.
GGATTGAGATATAAAAGGTTACACTCGCATCCTCTCTAAGCACCAGACTATGCAAGAGAAACTAAATCAAAGATATGAACTTTTTTTCTGAATTCTTTCAGAATATCCTTGAATAAAGAATTCTGAAAGATAAGCAAATCCTTCGTCTCAACAAGTTAAAGACGCACTTTGATAAATATGTATATCAGAGCAAAAGTAAAGACTTCTGCTTGAACGTTTCTTCAGGTCAAGAACGTACAGTTAAAAAGTTTCTGAAATCGAACGGGTTGAACTAAAACTAATATTTTTGTTAACAATTAATATACAGAAGGAATTGTCCAGGGCTCTTCAGGCTCAAAATATTTGAAATTAGCATCTCGAAATGATAATACTGATACAAGGATATTGAATAAATGGTCACAACTCGAGTCCGTACATCGGCGAGACAGTTACTAACACAAAAAGAGAATCCCTCCTTGAACATCAGGAAATGGGGAGTTCTTTGAGAGATCGTTTTGGTAGCAGTATTTTGAAGTATCGTTAACATTCATATCTGTGTGTGCGCGCGTTTGGGGGAGAAGAGCATGTTAAGAGTGGGTCAAGAATATTTCGGAGTCCCACCCTTTAATAATCCTTTGTGGAGACCATTAGTAATAAGCTGACCTCTATTTGATGAATTAACAAAAAATGATTTGTTAAAAAAGTGCCCATTGCAACTGTTCCAACAGTCGTGCATGAAGAGGATGTTATACTTCACTGTAAGAAACAAGATGGGGAAAGAATTGGTATTTGTCCATTAATCAACAGAGATAACACAAATAAAACCTCACTCAAAATAAGCAAAGTTCCCTTACCGCACCACTCTCAGTTACCCTTGTTGAGTCAAGACATCTCTCTGTGCTGTCTGCTTGCGAAGAAAGGATATGAGGAGTGGTACTGCCCAGTGAAAAGGTTATGTGAATATTAAAGGACTAATATGTGTCCCAGCTCTCCCCCCAACATCTCTTATAACCCACTCTCCTAGATACTTGTAATACAACAATAATATAAATCAGGCAGTATTAAGCAGTTTAAGGAGATGTAATCAGTCTTTCATCGCATTTCTTTCTCCACTAGGTTTAACATTGTGTGGTGAATGGGCCATACATTAAGCTACGACAAGCGGAGAAGCGCTCACGAAAGTCGTTTGAAACAAACGTAAAATGATCACGTCATTAATGCTAAACACTTGAACATACTTCGTCCACATTATGTACAAATTGTAGGTCCTCCACCTTGAGATAGATCATAAGAGTCAATATTTAAAGCTTTTTTGGCTGCATGCCCCGAAACCTAATATGTATCTTTATCTATCCAGAATATCTGGTGTTTTCACACCATTATTAAAACAAAGCTCGTATTCAAGTAAAATAACACTTGAAGGAAGAAACACACACACAACAGTATACTAAAAATTATAACACTCATAAGACAGATCGTGTAATAATTATGAAAAATAATAAGTGACCTATGTATGCGTAAATGGACAATACAATAAAAAAAAATCAGACATTCTAAAATGTGCAACGCGTACTTTCATGAATATCGGATAATATGCTAAATAGCTATCATCTCCACTTGACAAAACAATCACTTCTTCACAAACGAAGTGCTGACTGAAGTATTCGACTCATAATAAAATAATAACCGTAACTCCAAAATATTTTTACTTTATTCCCCAAATTGAAGCTCACAGCATGCATAGTAAAGGTACTTATATAGCTTCATTCTGCACTGAACAGCAAGCCGTATCAACACTTGACCTGCGTCCTTCGGCTCCTTTTTCCAGAGCGTCATTCTTGAAGCTCATTCGCTAGTAAAATTATCAAGTACTGTATCACTGCTGCTAAAATGTCCTTTACTGTTACATGGTTCCAAAGGCTTGGATATTCAACCAACAAACAAGCTCTTATCATCTGACAAGGTAATTATTAGTACTTCCGTATTGCTGGTCATTCCATAATGACGTATGGCTAGTCATACTCCTGCAACATTGCAATTCAACATGTGATCACATTTTTTGAATCTGTAATGTTCATTAGTTATTTCAGTAATGCAAGATTCCACTCAAATGGCAAACTTCCTATCATTCAAATTCTGACATCAATGGTTCAAAAATACTGTTATTACAAGCAGCTTTCTTTAATATGTAGTACTTACGTTTAGAAACTACCACTGAATGGCCAGCATCCAAAAATGCATACTAATGGTAGTGATAGTGAAAATGGAGTGGTATTATTACAGTTGCAGGATGAATGAACATGTGCTCGGAGACGCTAACACAAAAGTCTCCATTTAAATGACTGAAATATTTTGTCATATTGGCTAAAAATATTTCAGCTTTTGTCAGTGCTGATAATGGAGGAGTTATATTGGTGAAATTAGCCACAAAACATTGGTAAATAATAGTAAAGCACCTGAAAAGCTACAGGCGTCTCATTTTGTTCAAGAAGAGGCCACTCTCTGACCAATGCGATTTTCGTAGGGTTGGTAGACACCACGTCTTTCCATAACATGTCCAAGAAATACTTCCTGTGCTGAAGAGGAGAAAAATTCCATTGTTTCAATTTCAAGCCCTACCTTTATAATCTATTGTAAACCACATCCAGGTTTTCAGCAACAGAATGAAACACGTGGCTAAACACAAAATATTATTGACCATATATCAGGTGCATTTCCCATTTCAGACCTCTCAGTACAAGTTCCATCAACCACTTGGAAATGGACAGGCACATTATACAGGACAAAATGAAATGCCATGAAATTCACACAAGCCACGTCAAGTTCTGAACTATAATTGTGCGAGCTGGTCTTAACCTGACTGCTATGCTCCTTCCCAGGCGCATTTATCATCCAGGATGGCTTCTCAAAAAGCAAGATCCAAAGTACTAAATAAGTAAGCACCATTAAGTGTGTTCAGACATTCATCTACCAGTGGTAGCAGAAAGACGTCGACATGAACCATCTCATTCACCATCCTAAGATCAAGAAACAGCCTTAGTACATCTTTCTCTTTCCTAACAACCACTGCTGGATATGGTCAAGCATTCTCCAGAGGTCATATTACATAATATTTCAACATCTACTATATCTAAGTGCCAGTTTATAAGATCTTAGTGCTCCAGAGAAGACTGATTTGGTTTCTTGGTTTTTGTTTTAAATTTCGCGTAATGCTACATGAGGGCTATCTGCACCAGCCATCCCTAATTCCGCAGTGTACGACTAGAGGGAAGGTAGCTAGTCATCACCACCCACCGCCACCTCTTGGGTTACTCTTATACTAACGACTGGTAGGATTGACCGTAACATTATAACGCCCCCACCGCTGAAAGGGCGAGCACGTTTGGTGTGACAGAGATTCGAACCCGCGAACATCGGATTACGAGTCGAGCGTCTTAACCACCTGGCCATGTCGGGCCCAAAGAAGACTGTGTGGCAGTTTTATAAGACAAAAGTCGCGTCACCTGTATCTATGTGGTGGTGAGTTATTCAAATCAGTCGTTTGGTTTTACATCTCTTAAGCTCATTTCAGTCAATGTTCCTATCACTGTATTTATACTTTTTTCTTTTTGCACAAACATTTGACAAATGTTATCAAAGAATCTGGCAGCCGAAAATTTGTTCTCGGACACGATGAAGCCAAAGTAACATTTTTGGTATAGCTTGTTAGAGACACTTTCATTAAAAAAAATTATCATGAAAACGGCAAATGAAGTGAAAGGCTAAATTGTCAAATATCTATATTTTCCAAAAAAGCACTGGCAAAGAGTCATAGATGAAAATATAAATGTTTGAGTAAGTGCACTCTGCTTTCTGCGTCGGTGAAATTTGTTCGGGTGTATCCCCTCCTGCAAATTTTGTGTGAAGTTAAAACAACTTCAAACCTGTTCATTAATATGTAAATATTTCTAATGCACATACGATGAAGTTCCATTTCACTTAACATATTTTAATAATTTATATAATCAGAATAACCTCACAATGTACACCTGTGATATGAATGTCTTTCCACGCATCCGACACATAGTCCTCTCAAACATTGATATTTCTACACGTCCTTCTATTTCAAGCCTTCAACTTAGCCTAATAAAACAGTTCAGTCCTCGTCTAGATCAAAATGGGAGTACAACTGAGCGAGACTGCGTCCCAGACTAAACTATGTATGTTCCGAAAACGTGTACGTTTAAAACTTTTGAAAAATCTTGGTGATATAACATTCATACCCGCAGTTGGCAAAATCTGTACTCGATCATGGCCTGTACATCATAAAGAGCATACTTTAACACATACTTAACATAACTCTTTAGTTTTCTACCTATTAGTAGTGTCAGTTTCACGTGCACTTTTCAGTCCCTATTGAAATATTAATATATACAAACACAAACTCGTGACAACAGACAAAAGTTTGTCATAATTCAAAATGATCCACGGAGAATATCATCGTAACACTGCTGAAAACTGGAACAGTGACTTTTACGAACGAGCATCCAGATTTACGTTTTTGAAACATTACGAGATATTAAGGTTGAGAAAACTGAAAACAAATGTCAGGAACTACATTAACTTTCTCACATAATATACAACTTTCCAGTTCCTGTAAGCAGTTGAAAACTTTACAAGCGTATTTTCTATACTATTATTTTACTTTTCTTATTATGAAGAAAGATATAAATTCATTAATTTTTTCACTGTCAGTTGGACGTTTTACGATACAGCCGTAAGAAATTTGGAATATAAATACAATAGTAGTGTCAGTAGTATATCTACGTAACTATTTCACATAGTATGAATAGATCATCACCAAATCTGATACTGAGGTTCATTGAGTCTATGAGGAGATACGTACACATTTTCAGTTTTGCGGTTTGTATGGGCGTTTTTCACATAACCTATGTCCAGAGGACGGGTAATTTAGCTAGTTATTAATAAAACTTTCAGTATAAAGTAAAGAACACTGTAAAATAATTTGTCAAACACACTACATCTGCTATAGCCAGTGCCACTGAGGCCTTTCACTCGATACCAGTCTTTTGTCCCGCTGGAATTCGACAGACAGTACAGTATTTAAGGTGCTATAACTACATTAACAAATCGCTTGATCACAACTGCTGTTCTGTTTCCCTTCATAAAAAAATGGTAACCTTACACTTGAGAAACGGGTTTGAAACAGTTCCGACTATAACAAATCTATCTGGTTAACCGAAGCCACGATTGTCATGAATTTGACAGAAGGAAAGCGTATGTCAACCTCTCTCCCAATCTGTATAATGTACAGACGTCAGGGGCAAATATAACTCATACTACGCGTATATAATTCAAAGTGATTTTGAAAGAGCTGGCTAAGAGAGAGATATACAGATAAAATATTTGATACAATTGCAAAGATATCACACGTTTCTGTTGATAGTAGTGACAGCTGACATTTACTGATCTGGATGTCGCTGACACCAACGTTTTTAAAATTAATTTGTATTCTGTGAAGGAGTAAATTCTGACAACAGTTAGCAGCATGGAAAGATATATTTACAAAACTAATTCATTTCATAATACAATTATCCGTGATGGACGAAATCATAGTGTCCGGCATGGCCAGGTGGTAAAGGCACTCGACTCGTAACCTGATGATCGCGGGTTCGAATCCCCATCACACCAAACATGATCGCCCTTTTAGGCATGGGAGCGTTATAATATGACCGTCAATCCCACTATTCGTTGATAAAAGAGTACCCTAAGAGTTGGCGATGGGTGGTGATGACTAGCTGCCTTCCCTGTAGTCTTGTACTACTAAATTAGGGATGGCTAGCGCACATAGCCGTCGTTTATCTTTGCGCGACATTCAAAACAAACCAAATCATAGATATCGATGGTATTATATTCGAAGTAGCTTCATCAAGACGGAGCCAAGCATGGCCAGGTGCTTAGGTTGCTCGACTCGTAACCTGTTCGTTGGTAAAAAGAGTAGCCCAATAGCTGGCAGTGAGTAATGACGACTAGCTACTTTCCCTCTAGTCTTACACTGCTAAATTAGAAACGAGTAGCGCCGATAGCTCCCGTGTAACCTTGCGCGAAATTCAAAACAAACGAACAAACAGGACGACATAATTATACCAAATTATCATAAAGATGTTGAAGCAAACAAACTATGTCAATGCAAATGGACAAGTATTAGTTAAATATTCACAAATGTAAACCATTTATAACTCGGCATTGCATGAAAATATGTATTATAGACAACCATATATCTTTCAAAAACAAAAAACTTTCGTATTTAACTATTATACCCTTCACGAATTTCGTTTAAATGGCAGCATAAACTACTGCACAATAAATTATTCAATAAATTACCTGAAACATAATTGTTATGATTTTACGTTGTGAACCATTCGTCCAATAAAATGACAAATATGAATATGAAAGTTTTTATTAAGGTTTACATATTCGAGTTCTACCAGCCTGTAACAGTCAAAACACTGTGACAAAAAGGAAACGTCATTAAATTCGCTAGTTTTACACACATCATAGTTTCAATAAATATCGAGATAAAAATAATTATGATGCAAGACGCGTACCCACAATCAGTCATCTGCACGAGTGGAAAATAAAGTGGTTACTAACTAATAAAGATACATTCTCGTCTTGTGGAAATAAAAGTGTGAAAGTATAAATAACACAAAAATTTAGTTTTAGCTTAAGAAAACATACAAGTTCCCTGGATAGTGTGTTTATAGCATTTAAAATAAAACTCAGATTTGATGAAAACTAAATTATTAGTTAAATTTGCAATTAAAATATACATCATTCTACAAGAATTTAACTATTAATACATTAGAGTTAAGTGGATATTTTATGAACAAAAAATTGTATAAATATTGCATATTCATTCCATGTTGTCAAGTCTGTTTCAGTGCGTGAAAATATGTTGCTCCAGCACCCCCACCCCATATATCTAACCTGAAGACTGTGGCTGAGCATGTTTTTCTTCTCTGTTTTACATTGCTGTAAAGCGACTCGATAAGTGTGGATATTGTACAAGAACGCAGCTGAACCCAAAAGGAACACTCATTGAGAACGCCATCTGTTAGATGCAACCAGCTATTTATACAGAGTTGTTAAGACCTAGTGGTCCATTGTGTGCAGCAGAGCAAATGCGTAGAAATAAAACTTCCTGTAGTGAATCAAACAAGACTGAGTTAAACACTAGCAAGACAGATGTGTAAAAGTGGGATAAATCTAGGCGTCACGAGCCATGCGCGAGAGGCACGTGCCAGCAGCTGTTACGAAGATGCATATACACTGAATAGTATATTGATGCTTTGAAGAGCAGTTTTATAGCTTTTCAAGCTCCAGCTGAACCCATAAAGTCGAGCCTCAACGACTACTTAAACGATACAGTCATAGTGTGTTTTATAACTAGTATTTCCATATTTAAATATTAAGAAACCTCCAAATACTCACGAGAATACATTAACTCGCTATTTAGAAAACATTAATATCGCGGTTGAAACTCATCTTAAAATGCCTAAGGTTACAACCACGTAACTTCCTTTACATTAATTTATTTGGTTGATACTAGTTACCAGTGAATAATGAGAACTAAGACATGTGTGTCGGAAATAACTAAACACTTCCAGTAAATTTTCTTGTATTAGTCCAGTATTAACCTTATATCCCTCAAATACCAAACTGTTTACAAGCCTTTAACTGCCGTTAAATTGACACATTGCAACAATCAGTAATTTAATGTTCTTGCTTGAATCAAAACATTCAGTGTTCAAGACAAGCCCAAAACAGCGGGTGATATAACAAACTTTCTAAGTGAAATATATAGAAATTCCCTATAGTAATTAGTGAGATTAATTACTAAATTGATCATATTTCACTTCAAAACTTGTTGTGTGATTTGTGATGTGCGAGGCCTCAAAGAAATATGCTGAGTAACTATTTTTTTTAAAATGCGATTTAAACATCTTTTAATTTTATAGTTAAAAGTTGCTTCTTTCTCTCTCACACACAGTTCTAGACTCTCCCCCCCTCGGTTATATTTAATACATTTTAAAAGACTTAATAAACACTGACCAGTTCATGATAATTAACATATTACCACTTTGGTTCTAACATTTGACATATTTACTATAATTTCAGAGACCCCTAAATTTAATTATTTTCATGAATGTAACAAGTAAACATACACATATTCTGTTTCATATATGGAGGATCACATGCATGTACTCAAGTAGCAGGGAGTTAAATACAACAAGTATTATTAGGTATCCCACACTTGTTATTAGTCTGTCAGCCACAGCTGTTCTAAGAAAATGCACATAAATATTAAGGCGCGCGCATTGCAAAGCACATGAATACAGTTATAACGTGAAAATCACGATCAGGTACCTTCATAAAAAAAGATGTATGTATGTGAGCAAGAGAGTTATCTTTTGCGTCTGGAACGTAATTTTTTCAAGACACGAATATAATAAAACATCCATGTTCAACTTTGTGAAAATTAAATATCTGTACGCATGCCAGATGGAACTAAAGCTATACATGAAAACCTGATTTCATGCATCACGAGCACACTGACATAGGCTGAGCCATCAGAGCGGGAAGGGAATGAAACCAATGTTTCAGTGTTTAGAAGTTGAAATTTTAAGCTTTGTACTATTAAAACTCCTTCCACAGTTTGACCCGTTTTGAAACAAAAAAAATATCCTATGATTTTAACATGTCCGTTAATATCACGTTTACATATTTTTCTACGAGTTATGATTTAAAGCAAACCAGCAAGCCTGTGAGATAAAAAAGCGCTTTTAAAAACAAATAATTTTATGGTACCAATTTAAAATGTAGCTTTTATTTCCATAAGTTTCGTAGCAAGAATATTTGCATATATTTTTTCACTCAATGAATAAAAATTTACTTGTTTCAATATGCATGCAGTACATCTCTTTTCAGTAAAAACTGCATTTCAGAGTATAGACATACATATATCCAAACGTATTATTGCTTACATTATATGATATTTTTCTGCGTTAGCCCGCTCCATTTATTTTCATAGTCCTGTTAGATTATATCACTGGATTAAATCAAGCCAGTGATATAGGAATAGTGTTTAAAGTCTGTCCTCTGGCCCTTTGATATTCAACCAGTAAGATCTAACATCGTCCATCAATATCATAAAGAAGGAACAGGAAACAGACACAAGATCAGAAGTTTCAAGTGACTATTGACCATAACAAAATACGATATAAAATAATAAGGTTCCAACAATGTAATAGTTGTTATTAACCGAATACACATTTTATTAGTGCATGAGCAACACAAAATGTATTAGTATTGATATTTTATTTTTATGGACACAATAAAGAAGCATCTGTTTGTTTTAAAATAGTGAGTTGAAGCTATTACAATACATTAATTTTTCATGATAAAGCATGTGCTACGAGGTACATTTTGCAAGTTAATTTTACTCAATCTAACTACTTCTCTACTGATTGAACGACATCAGTATTGTTTGTTTTTTAATCTTTTTTCTTTGATCTCAATTACTAACCTAACACTAAAACAATTTCAATATGAATATGCTACTGTTACGTAATTTTTCTTAGATTATAAGTCATTCAATACAGACATAGAGACAATTAATTTATGCGTGACGAAGTACAAGATGCGAGAACGCGTAAGTGTAACAGTAGTGTTTTAACCAATATCCACTGTCGACACGTTTCACCGCACGAGTGTACTCAAAAGCACCACCAGGTTCGAAATATCTCTCTTTCTATTTTTGGTTTCGATAGATTAAGTGGCGCTGTCTCGACTTTATTACTGCTCTTCAGCCAACCTAATTAAGATCACAAGATCAAAATGGAAAGCAGAAAAATAAAGGTTTTCATGAGCACTTAAAAGTTAATTGTAAAAACTTCTAGAGCATCTTAATAGACTCGATTTGGATTTATATCATGAAACTTAAATCTTCAATTCAGCCAAAGTAATTTTAACCATATATTGTATATTTTAACAAACGGATACAGTTTTTAAAACTGCAGCAGAATATATTGGTGATATAACCTAAATTACACAGTTGACATCTTAATGTTCTACAATAACGTTAATAATAATTACAGTTCTTCTTATAGCGATAGATGTAGAGGAGACAATTAAAATCTTCCAGTTTATAATGTTTTTTTTAACCCTGGGGTACCCTTACTATTGATTGTCAATTGTACTGATTATTAGCTTTTGAACCATGTATTTTGGTGTGAAATATACAGCCGTCAATTACACCCTCTAGATAATTTAATTTAACAAAAACATTTTCAATGCATGTTACAAATATTTGTTCTTTATTGTTAACAATCTGTACAATACTCTGCCAACGTACATATATCTTTTGACGTGTCTGGTGTAGTTACTTATAAAATCTACCAACTCAGTTTCTGAACAGCCATTTTTTAAATATTTCAAGCAAAATAACCAAAATACGTATAAACAGTAAATCTAATGTTTGGATACAAGTCATTTAAAACTTAAATAAAATTAAAACAATTTAAATCTTTTTTCCAAATAATAAAACAATCAACGTTCTTGAGCATTTTTGATCACCAATGGTGTCTTCAAAACAAAAAATTGCATAGGTAGGTTCAATTTTTGAATCCATTGTGGTTCCTCTTATCTGATGGTAGAAATAATTATTACAAATAAAACAATTACTAATCAATATTAATTTTACAGCTTCTATTAAAAATTTCTAAGCAATTGTGGAATGCAAAATATTTGAGTAAAAGTCAATGAAATAATTCACAGCCGCAATTTCAAGTTCGTGTTCTACGTTAGTAAATAAAAACACTACATTAAACGTAAACTGGTGTTATTGAATTACACCAGGTAACTTTGATAAACAGTTTAAAATCTTATATCATAGAACTTTTATTTTTTCAATAAACGGTTTTAACAGTTCATTCATAAAAGATCTAATAAGAGGAGAGTAACATTGATGCCCTTCAACAATAAGTCTACTAGAGCAACTTCAAGGTTCAATAAGTTGTATGTAATGACAAATTAAAACAAACAGTAATTTATCTTGAAATTAATCATTTGATCTATTTCCAGTTTATCAAAATTGGCTCTTATATTACGGCAGACGCACCATTTTTCAAACTTTCTCGTTCATACCTGATTTCTCTCTTGTTAGAGCTCAGTGAAAGGAAGAAAGTGATACTTAATTTTTTCAAAATATGTCACGTATATCAAAAGTTATGAGCACTTGAATGTCAAAAATTAGGAGTTTTATTTGACAGGACGATTGTAATGGAGACCTTTTTTCACCTCGTTGAACGACTGACTCTGCAGGTTTCTGATCAATTTTTTTTAGCGTTAATTATATTTCAACCTTTTCTTCGCTTTTCACACTAACTTTTCGTTGTATTAAATAATGATCAAATAACAGTAACTTATTTAATCGATGTTCAAAGTCAGCCGAGACCTCAATCTAGAAACATCATAAATTTTCACAAATTTTTCAATGGCCAGACACGCGAAGTTCTAGTGAATGGATTCAGATTTTGCATACAGCATTTCGAAGCTGAAAAAATTCTCTATTTGACAGAGTTTATTTCAAGTAGATAAGATAAAACCTCGCAAGGCGCAAGCATTTCTTGTGCACTATATCAGCCACAAAAACAAATGGTGCCACGGCGCATCTAAGCAAGGAACACAACACGTTCAAATTTATTTCGATGTCGATAGAAAACTTATGCAATAAAAACAAATTGATTTTGGTATCATGAGAGAATTTTCGCGATAGCTTTTAGATGAAATTTTCAGTTTTGATTGTTTCAAAAACAGAAATATATAGATAAAAATAACAAATCATGCAACGATTTCCCATTATACGAGATAATGGCCTCGTAAATGTCCTGTCATAAACGTCATCGACGGAACTGACTGTCCTTGTATTTTCAGTGAAAGTTTGTACTTTCCAATATTCTTTTTACCATAATATTTTCCCTTAAGTTTCATATAAATGTATCATCTCAAGTGTTCCACAACAATCCTAATAAAAAATTTATTTTACATTAAAATTATAGTATTCCCCTCAGTTTAATACATATATGTAGCTTTTGAACACAGGTTATGTATTCTTCTCGGCCTTGTTCTTACGTTTACATTGTATTAAAATTAAATGTTTTTATCTGACTGCATACGTATTGCATTAAATTCAATACAGAAACAAGAAGTTAGGAAGTAAAGCAAGCACTACACCAAGATGTTTATCAATTTGATCTTATTAATAATTAATGAAACTATCGAGTCTGATTAGTCTAATAAAATCATTTACATCTTGTTCTATATGTGATTATAATTACTGATGAGACAATACGATAAAATCTTTTTTAGTATTACCTGTAAGATTAACATTAAAGGTATTTAACACAGTAAGATTGTTAGCTTGGTTCACACCACGGTTTATGACGCATTCTTAGTTATCTAAAGACCAGTTCGATCGTTCCTGTAATGGCTTCGTACGTATTAGAAAATACACGGGTTTTCTCGATTTCTGTGTATTCCATTTTTGGACCCGTTTCTTCGAGGATTTATGCTACAATGATAGTGAGAGTTGTTATAATGCCATTGTCAATAAATATTATCAAATTGTCCCCTATAATTTCATAGGTGTTACATACGTTTGTCTTTCATTGTTATTTTTTTTACACAGGATAATATCTGGTTATTTATCTTCCACGTCCATTTAAAGAGCGCGAACAAGGTTATTCTATACATTTCGTTTTCAAATTCTTATATCTAAGTACTCTAAGAAATATTTTCTTTTAATCCAAAGTTATTATACTTTTCTCTTCGCCTTCCGTACAATTTTCATTCCCTTTCCTCGTGAAATGTTCAGATCGATATTGTTCGCTTGATAAAATATTTTAAAATCACGTCACCGCCTTCGTCCTATTCTTCTGATTGGTATCCTCCTCGTATATCTAATGTTTTAAATTCAATCTTTTTTTCCCCTTTTTTTTCACATTAGTTTCCTTCCTAACTAAATTATCTTATTCACTTAATGACGAGTTATGTTTGTGATTTTTTTTGTAATAAATGGTACATTTTGAGAGTACTTTTTGTACATTTTGACAAAATTGTTGCCTTAAAAGAAACGCGAATTTTGAAGATTTTTTTTAAACAGGAATGCTTCTTCCACTTTCTTTTTTCTCTCTCGGAAAACTTCTTGCGGTGATGCGATATTTGCGTGTGTTTTCTTATTCACGTTGTTTTTAACTTGTTATTTACTTGAAGTATTACATCAAATATTTGCTGAACACGCATCTCATTTGGTGTTACCTCATTTTTAACGCAAAAGAGCTACACGTTTTCAATTTGTTGTATAAAATGTTTCAAGGTGTCTCGTTTATTTGACAGAAACCTTATGGTAATTTGTTTGTAGTTAATAAACTACACAATGGGCTATCTGTGCTTTGTCCACCACTTTAAAAATCGCTACTATACACTCTTTATGGCTAAACTTGTAACCACGCAGTTTAGATTTAACTAGCTATATTTATCAGTATACATTTCGGATGCGTATTTTTAGCTCGATAGTTGTTTGTTTGTAGTTAAGCACAAGCTATACAATGGACAATCTCTGCTTTACCTACCATGGGTATCGAAACCCAGTTCCTAGATTTGTAACATTGTAAAATGGTGCAGTCCAAAACAATTTCAAACATTCCTACATAAAGCTGTCTTTAAGATAATAACCACGTCACAGATACCAGAATTTTAACGAAAAGTAAGAGAAAAACTTAAGAACAGTGATCTTCAATTTCATGCAAAGGCACATCCAGATATCTTATTTTCTCGTACCTGCTTCTATCTCAGAAAGCCAAAAAGTTACGAATCTGGGATATAACTTGTTTAACGACTGATACATTTATCGATCACGTTTTCAGTTTGACTAACTTATGCAAAATGTATCAATATAATCTGTGTTTTAGCAAACTAGTGAATATGTTAAGAACCGACATTCGTACAATTCGTCTTATTCTATACGAACCTCACAATTTTATTTTTTTTACTAATTCGCTTGAAAAAGTAAGTAACAGAACATTAAGTTGGAGATTTTATAATAACAAAAACAGGTTTTTAAAGTAACTATATTTAATGTTGTTGTAAACTAAAAACGAAAAATACGACTGTTATGTTTTAGCATAGTTATTCTATTTATGGTGAACGTTTTTTTCTTTAACTGTATACCTACACATACATAATGTAAACAAGGTCTGCCTCCAAGTAATAAAAGCGCATCTTTCCCATGTAACACACACAAGGATGGTTTATACAAGATGTATAACTTAGGTATTTTAACAGTACCCTTTCTTTTGTTTTTATAAATACTTAAGCTCCTATACTATATCATTACATTATTATTTTCAATAACTGCTGAAACAGCTTTTTTTGAAGCAGTGATAATGATGGGTTTCCTCATACTAATTGGTTCTTAAGAGGTAGTAACACCTTAGATACCAGAATGTTGTGTTATATGGAATAAATTATCAAACTTATATTAATCTTTTACAGTAGCCCAGACATAGCCAGGTGGTTAAAGCATTCGACTCGTAATTTGAGAGTGGCGGGTTCGAATCCCCGTCACACCAAACGCGCTCGCCCTTTCTGCTGTGAGGAAGGTAATAATGTAACAATCAATCCCACTATTCGTTGGTAAAAAAGTACCCTAAAGGTTGGCGGTGGGTGATGACTAGCTGCCTTCCCTCTAGTCTTACACTAATAAATTAGGAACAGCTAGTACAGACAGCCCTCACGTAGTTTTGCGTGAAATTCAAAAACATACTTTTACAGTAAGCTAGTTTGATTCTATTCAACATGGGAGAAACAACATGTTGAGATCTGTATTGTTATGGTCTGAACGACGTTTTAAGTTGATGAAGCATTATTATAATCAACTATACTTATCTTAGAATATTGATATTAGGTATACTATATTGTTTAACCCTGCACTGCTAACCTAAGTTAATCCCTCACAGGTTCTCAAGATTTAGATGAGTATACAATAGTAATTTCCAACCACTCAGTGTTCGCAATAGTTACTGCCGACCCAGCATTCTTTTCAATTCAGAACGCACCAAGCCGGCTGGGAGACAACAAACACAGTAGTGGTCGAACGAATACTATTAACATAGGCCATTAGTTATAGCAATAATTATTATGGTGTTAATTCCTTTTTCAAAATGGTGGAACATATGACGAAATCATACAAATGATAGGAGCGACAAACATTAATGAAAATATCAGGGCGAGGAAAAATTTTGGTGAATTGCAAAAGGCAGTCACATTTCATTAATAAACGTTATTTTATAATAACTTTTGTTTTTTTCTAATTCGAGTAATACATCTAATGTACAGCAATTCTCTGTGCGAAAGAATGTTGAACTAGGTAAACTTAAATATTACCTGCCTTTTAGAGCATCTCAGATGATGGCATACGGAGAGATGACGCTTAGTTTTTACAGATACAGTTGGATTAAATCTCAAAGGTGATTCGAAGATTATACTTATTTTAACTTGCACATAAAACCTCATAATATTTACATACAAAATTTCGTCATACACAAGGCAAAACGGCCAATATACTGCATTAAGTAACTTTTTTGTGGTATCCTTTATGCATTGACAAGTTATATAAAACACTACGGTGACAAAACTGAGTCTGGTTAATAGTATCTGTACATTTGAAGGCTAAATCTAGTTAACTTTAACGAATGTTTAACATTGAAAGTTATTACAAAATCTTCGTGAATAAAGTACAGCTTTACAAACAAACATCTCCACTTACACAAACACAAAAAATAACTTTCACGTAATTTTTTATTATGACAATTGTTTGAAATATTTCGTCCCCTCTTTGCGGTTTATTACATGAACAAATGGTGTGAATTGTTACTTTTTATTATTTCTGGTACTTTATAAACGAGGTAATTGAATATTTAATAATTTAGCCTCATCTGTTAAAACTCACTAGGTAAAATTTCTAGTCGAAAATCGTCTTACACACACATAACAGCAATGCTGACGGCAAAATGTTCCTTTGTTCATCCGTGATGACGAGGAAACCCACTTGTAGAGAAAAATGTATGTAAAAACAGCTGAACCTGACGATGACCGAAAAAGTTCGAAACGTTGTTCGCTCCTCTAGAGTTTTTCTCCACGCATACAAGCCATTTTTACATATTTTTCCTTTGTTTATGAT
The DNA here is from genome assembly GCA_011833715.1 of Carcinoscorpius rotundicauda. Classification (NCBI taxonomy): domain Eukaryota; kingdom Metazoa; phylum Arthropoda; class Merostomata; order Xiphosura; family Limulidae; genus Carcinoscorpius; species Carcinoscorpius rotundicauda. Next base: position 35,810,194 of record CM022395.1, on the reverse strand, counting down.
TTTTATCCAAAGCTACACGGAAAGGGGGTGGGTTATTACAGTCCACAATGCTGAATTGATAGCAGTCAGGTAGCTAATCAATAGCACCAACTAATCAACTTTTGCCTGAAAGAAAGTTGAAACTCGACCGTAATTCTTAATGTACCCACGACCCCAAATAGCGGAGCTAATTTTTGTGACAACAATAGGCGAACCATAAGCCCTCGATTCGTAGCATAAGCACATCCGACCCTAAGAATAAAGTGGTTTTATTCTGAATTTCGCGCAAAGCCTTCTCTAATTTGGCAGTGAAAGACAAGAGAAAAGGCAGCTAGTCATCACTACTCACCCCAACTCTTCAGCTACTCTTTTACCAACTAATAGTGGGATTGGTTTGAATATAACACTTCAACAGCTGAAAGAGCGAATGTCTGATAAAACGGGGATTCAAAATCGCGATCTTTGCACTGCGAGTCGAGCGATCTAACCACCTGAACTTGACGGATGAACAATAAAGAGAAAGAAACCAAATTTCCTATAGTTTATGTATTACTTGCTACTTCTTCACTTTAGCAGCTGTATAAAAAAATATTACGGAAGCTGTCAATAACTGTTTGATAATCATGAACCACATTAGAGGTTCATAACAGGTATCGTCCATTTGTTCTTTATTTTTATCCGATATCTTTTCCGAAGGCTGACAGAACAATGTTAGTACTTTAATAAAACGTGTGCAATATTACTAAAAGTATCATATGCATCGTGTAAGGTAGGTTTTAAGTTTACTTGACAATACAAAAAATACAAGCAACAGTATAACCATTGACACCCAATCGTTTTAATGTAGTCTGTGGTATTATGTGAAACTCATTGTCTAATACACATGTAACGTATATTTGTGTGCTGGCCATAATGGAATTTAATGCTTATATGGCAGGCATAACACACGTAACAGCGGTTATTATCAACTTACTACTGCAACTATATTGATGTCGCGTACCATTTGTTTATATAAATGGTTGCTGACCTTTCTGACACGACGCTGTTGAGAGGATAACAGTTTTTTTTTGTTCTTTTCAGCAACTGCATGATAAATTTGAATTACGTTACACAAATATACACTGTCTTCCATTACAGAAATAATTCAGCCGTAGTTTAAAAAATAACACCAACCTCAGTTTCGAGCATCGGATTGGCAGTTACTGTAACGGCTGCTATTCAGTGTCAAAAGATACCCAACATTGAGTGACTGCGAATCTTCTATACATTACAGATGGAGTGGCCATTCTTCAAGTTGAGTATGAGAAATTGCAAAAATTGTGCATGCAAAAGATGGTGAAAAAGTGGTAGCAATCTTAGACAAAAATGAGACAGAAATTTGGTAGTTATGTGTTTTATTTATAAAGCAGTTTCACATAATGTATGTATGTAGCAGCGACAGCCCAACAACTTGTGGTCGTCAGTGTAAGAGTTTCGTAGAAATGTTCAAACTCCATCAGAAACGGAGGGAGAAAAGGTATATTAATGGAATCAATTGACAATTGTTAATTAACATGAAAAGTAGAAATCTGGTCACCTGCAACGAAACCATGACTGGCTTTACCATGCCAGCCAACAGGAATTGGAATAAGCATTTTAAATATTCCTAATACAGCAGAGCCACGTTAAAACAGGTCCCGATATAACATGATCAATGTTTGGCTCCGAATATTATTGCGAAATTCGTGAGATTTGACACTTTTGTGTGCTTGATTTATATTACTTGAAAAGTAGGCCTATGAAACGTTAGTAATGTTCAATATTCTATTTTCATGCAACACTCGTTCGTTCATGTGTTTGCTTGTGCAATACAATAAATGAACTGAATTTAACCATGTAAACAGTGTATCAATGAACATATCGTGATAATTCTGATAAATATACTTTCTTGTTCTTAAAATGGCTAGGACACAATATAAAAAATAAGTTATAATAGGAGATATTCGTAACAAGAACGAAGCTCTCAGATTAATAAGAAATTTTTATTGTACTGTGACATTCTAGACAGAGATAACCGATTCCCAGTGGTAATGAATCTAGTCATGTCCAGTACAACTTGAATCAAATGTGGTCCCGAACGTCTCTTAGTCAGCTCACATTCCTTCCCTACATTCGACAAATAAATCGCCTGTGACATTTCGGAACAGTTCTGGAAGAGCACAATGTGCAAAGGCCAATGTTTCAACACTTGGAAGTACTATAAGAGTGGAGTAATGGTTCTCTCAGTTATGTATATCCATTACTGATTATATGCGTTTAGTAACAAGTTCCGGGCTGCGATTAATGCCAGAGAAGGGCTTACTCCCGACTGAATAGGAGTTCCAGTTAAGAAATACCACACTACTTCTACCACCATTCTTTAGGTGTGCTGCCTAAGTAATTGTTTCAAATAGTTTTCAACTACTTTTGCCATTAACTTATATTTCAAACGGTACTGCACACCTGAAACTGTGTAACGAATTTGTCGTTATACGTTTATTTTGGTACCTACGTTTGTTTCAGTTTGATGCATGTGGTATGTATTACTGGATATGTATTGCGCAAGTCACACTGTTCTCTAATTTTGTAGAAGATTCTTGAAAGTACGAATCAACAGTATTTGACTACCAAAAAACGCTAACACGTTAAAACATTGTTGAACGTTCTATAAACTCGCCTTAAACTATATAAACCAACGCGCCAGGAGGATTATTATTGTTACTTGTCAGTTACAGTCAGTGTGCTATAGGTCTCTGAGATTATAATTGTAATTAATCACAAAACTATAGAAATGAACTAGGAACGTTTATAAATTTTGAACATTAGAAACATGTTCAACTTCAGTGAATTACTTGGAACGTTATTATTTTCGCAGAAACATTAAATATATTCCTCGGTGAGAAATGAGCTTGTAACTGGTGTGAAGTAAGCTAGCTAAAGCAAAGTGTGACAATATCAATTCGGAATTAATTTGCTTGTCGCGGTACTGGATTGTCGATAAAATATTCGTTCTAGACCAGCAATAAGACTCATTGTTTGTATGTTTGTGAAACTGTTGTATATAAATATTCTTTGCAAAAATTATTAGTAATACCCGATATTATAAATTGCATTGTTTTTTTGTTTGTATATTAAAATATATGTGTTAAGAAAGAAAATTGTGAATATCAACCTTGTTGACAAATATAAATTCGATACATATCGACATTTAATTAACTTATAAATTTAAAATTAAAATTTCCAGTTATTTGAATTTGTAACAAGTTTCGTAACGTACGTAACATAATAAACCGAAAACCTGTTTGTAATAAATCATATGTAAGAACAGAAACTTAATTTCTTGAAACTATTAATTAAACCTCTTTCAGCCGTTCCCGTTTTAAAGTGAAATTATCTATCCTAATTTAGTGTCGAACAAAAAAGTCAAGTGATACCATCTGTATGTATTTATATGATTCATGATTATTACGCATTCACTTAGATGTGATTTCTCAATAACTTGTTAATAAAAAGCCTATTTGTCCACATGTGGAGCGAAAGGCATTCGTCTACCCCAATATTGGACTAAACATTTATACAAAAAAGTATACAAATAATTGAAAATTTCCTAATTTTACATTAACTTATTGTAAACATGGTGCAAAACTAAACTAGCTTAAAAAATACCATTTTCAAGTAATTATAGGGACTTAAATGTTTTCTCTTTATGGTTATTGTTATATTATTGTATCTCCTCTAATGCACCGCACTGTTTAAGAACAGCTGATACGCTGAAAGTAAAGGTTAAGATATTCTCAATTTGTCCTTAAAACGCACAACAGAAAATATAATTCTTTCTATCAGCGTAAACAATCAAAACATCTGGAAACACAATCGTTTACTTAAGCATCACGATACATAAATACCTTGTTTTCATTTATGAACATCCCAAAGTAACAAAATATTTTCTATTCGGGGAAGCATGGTATTTCATTAACTACGTCTAAAGCGACATGTTTTTCTGATTAAGAAAAGACAAAACGTTTCAGTACACACATCGGCTAAGAAGTGTCTCAACACAAATCGGTTGTTTCTGACGTAAGAGTTCCACACATGAAACGAAGAAATCCGAACGTCTGACGGATGCAGCTTACAGATCACAAGATATGATTCATCTATCAATACTGCTACGATATCCATGTTAAATCAGTGTGTTTCAAACACTACCACAATGTATATTAAAAACTTGATCTATACATGCATTTATACCATTGTAATGTTAGGAATACAGTTTCGAAATAAGAATTTGACACTAAAAAAGTACACTAAAACGGACGCTCTTCAAAAGGTGAGGTTTTCTTTATCAGGGGCAAAATGCAATACCCAGTTTACCCCTGATGAAGAAAGGTCCAATCTTCGCAAATACTCAGATTATGGTTTTCCGCATTTTAGTACACTTGTACTGAATAACTTCCTGACGAGACAACGTCAAATTCGATGAAAACACGACTCATAATATTTATAATTTGATTACTATAGTATCTTAATTTCTACCGACATTATGTGCTGATTTTATATCTATTCGCTTTATTATAAAAATCGAAGATTGGTTACATTAGGCTTATCAATATTAATTCATGTAATACAAAAAGCCCACCACAAAACAACAGTATTTCCTTTCTCCTCATATAAGTCACACACAGCTGTATTTGTTATAGTCTCTTTGGTATAACACACAACTGCATTTTATGTCTACATATCAGTAACAAAAAATACACTGTAATTACAAACAGTCATCACTGTACTTCCATTTCCACAATTTCTTTTAAATCCTGAACATACAGCTATAACAATAAGAAAAGTAATATTTTCGGCTGTCTTCCGAAATTCTTATGAATGTTGAATAGTTCTCGAAACTAGAGAAGAAAGTTTTCTATACACGCACATTGATTGTCGGCCACGATGAAAAGATATCTAATAATAGTTTATTATGAGTTGAGTGTAACATAAGAAAAAAACAATCAACAATGGTAGCCATGCTGTTTGAATATGGGAAATTATTTTACTAACAGGTGGTATAGGGTTAATCATAAGGTTCAGATGATAATGTGCGACTGCTATAGCGGGAAATAAACGGTTTGATTCTGCAACAAGTATATAAAAAAAAAGCTGGTTATAAGAAGGAAAACTGGTTATTCTCGGTAGAAGGCTGTGGATATTTATTTATAGTACATCCTGGAACACCTCACCAAGTAAGAGCTACAGGGCTAACCTCAAAGCAACTACTAATAGGGCATATTTCAAACAATTCATACGATAGATCTACACATTTTTCAGGTTCATACTACCAAACAAAAGAGTGCAAACTGTTCAGCATGGTCGAACATTCGCATGTGTAAAAATAATGTTTTTGAATTCTTAACAATAAAACTACAAATTCCATCTTCTGAGAATTACTTTTGGTTATTTTCTGAAATACAATTTCACTTTACTATGGACAAAGGTTTAAAGTAAATAAAAAATATGCAGTGCTATTTATTTTTCTGTACCCACTTTTAATTCAGTACCACGTTAATGTATTTCGAATAAAAATATATTTACAATAACTATTTGTAATAATCGTTATTATAAATTATATTTGTATATTAAAATGTTTATGTTAAGAAAGAAAATTGTTAGCAAATATCATAAAGTTGATAAACATTAGCATTTAACTTCTAAATTTAAAATTTCCGGCTATTTAAAATCGTAATAATCGTAACAATAAATCACAGATTCGTCCAAGATAAATTACAATATATAACACCATACAATGCAACATAAGTGAAATAACGACTTCCATCTTGCAAATAACCACCTTCTAGTTAATAAAGTGAAAACAAATTTCATACTTAGTTTCGCGTTCACATATTACCCGTGGAAAAAAAATCCCCTTTTGAACTAGGATTTACTTAAAAACTTAACTAACATTGGATTTTACATTGTGTGGCAAATGACGCGAAGATTTGTCGTTATGATAAAACTGTCCAAACTTGCTGATTTAAAAATTATTATTACTATTTCACAAGTTTTATACGCATAATATAAAAATACAGTATTTTGAAAGTTACAGAATAAATTATAATGGATATTAGAATTTTACATAATGTATTTTATAGAAAACACTCAATACTGTTGTTGTGACAACAAGGATTCATGGTTAATGATTTGTTATGATATACTGTTCTCCAGACTATGCAGCTTTGGATTCGATGTAAGAACGACATTCAACTCCCATAAACAACAATAGTTAGGGAGTGGACAATATGTATTGCTAACTGACTAGGTAGCTGTCTTCTCTCTCATCTATTAATTTCAAATTAGGGTTGCTAATAAGCACAAAACTGTATATTTGCGCGAAAAATCTAAGTGTAATAAGACAACCTGTTGTTACAAGGCACATCCCCAATCTTTTAATTAAGATGGTTTCAACAGAAATACATCATCAGTAAATAATTATCATTTCTGGATTCTGAAACGTATAATCTACTGTTCCTACAAAGTGTGAGCTTAAGACGTAAACACAAGTATAACTACGCCACAATGACCAATAACTATAACCCATCCACAAAGAGCTGTGTATTCCCGAAATAATAAATCCTCGGTTAAACTATTCTATAGGTTCAAATCTCAGATAACACTACAATCACCATAATATTTTATAATAAACTTCAAGATTTTGTTAATATTAAGTTTGTAAAGTGGTCTAAAACAACCCACTAAATTACATGTATAAACTGCTTTAAAATAAAATCGGGGAAAGGACTCTGTATAGAGCGCAACCTCCACCACGCAGCATTAATCATATTCGGCTCTCAAAACAAAATACGAAAATGTATCCGTAGGTCCGTCGTTACGAACGGACAAAGACCATTTTCGCAGGACAAGGAACAACGTTCTAAATATAACCATCACGTTTCACTAAAATTTATTCATTTTTTTATACTGAATTGTAGAGAAAAAGTGTACAAAATCTCTCCTTACGCTAACCTTTCGAAAACTGATCACTTCTACGTTGGGTCACAGTCCAGATACATACCAAAGTCCAACCAAATTCATTCAGCCGTTTTAGATAAACACACGGTGAAAACACAGCCTCCCTTCATCTTAGGAGCGGAGGCAACTAAGTAAGTACACAAGATCTTAAACACTTCACTAAACTTTTCTTGTCTACTTGCAATGAAAGTTCACGAAAGAAAACGGTAAAATATACTTCTAATCATATCTTAACCTAGTGACTTCCTAGTAAAAGAAATATTTCAAAAAATCTGTTAATTTTAAGCAGTGTCATCATACGACATAGGCTAGGATCACCATTACACAGTAATAAATATAAAAATAACAAGATTTTATAAAACATGATTGTAAAATCCGCAGAAATACAATAACAAACCGACTGACCCATCACACATCTTCATATAAAACACAAGATTTTAAGCTAATTATTAAATACCTGCAGATTGTTTTTACTACATTATACAATGAACAGTAAATTGATAACAGTGCAATACTGCCCTTTCAGAAGTAAGGGTGTTATAACTTACATGTAATCCCACTTTTCGTTGGTAAAAGAGTAACCCAACAGTTGGCAGGAAGTGATGACTAGCTGCCTTCGCTCTTAGTCTTATTCTGTTAAATTACGGACGGCTAGCGCAGATAGCCCTCATGAAGCTTTGTGCGAAATTCAAAACAAACAATGGAACTGTGTCCGTTTCTAAGAAGTCATACACAAACACAAGACAAAGAGTAAAAACGTAATATAACTTACCGGTTTCTTGCGACTGTTCCTTAAAGATTCGGTATTGTCCAAACGTAAAGCCATTCCGTCTCTTATTATCAAACAATCTTGGATACCATAAAGTATAAATTATTTCATCGAAAAAAATTCTATAACTGTTACGCTTAATACAACACCAGTTTTGTACACCAACCATAAAGTATAAGGGTAGATTCGCAATCAATTTATTTTCCTTCGTATAAGAATCGAACTCAAGGCACAAGCACTACGGAAAATCACAAAACGAGGACGTACCTCGACAGAAATTTTGTTTGTATATACATGTGAAAAGCAAGACAGAGACAGGGCTGTCTCTTCATTTTCTTCGTATTTTTCGGCACTCAAACACAGGCGTGGTTTAACAGATTCTGTCAGTGAAGCCTACTAACTCACCAAAACTACCGATGCTAGTATTTTGCATAGTCTTCAGTGAAGCAAAATTCCAAAACAGCGATTAACGCTTAAATAAAGACTGAAAATGAGGTAGTTTTTTTTTTTTTTTAATATTATACTGCAAGTATATGAGATTAAGTTATACGACAGTATAATTTACAAACTCCATAGATGATTTAGAGGCCTTGAGCATAAAGACTTTTTCATGTCTAACAACAGCGCCCCCAGTAACGGGTGGACTCTGCCTGCAAAATTGAGCACGTGATCAACTCACAATGAACAAGCGAGTAATATAACACATCATACGCCATACTAGTGCATTGAAAGTAGTTCGGTTAGCTCAGGATATCAGTTGATTCTGGTCACGTGAAACTTCCACCTATACATCCGGGCCCCATTTATAATTGGCCTTGCCACTCACAGATTAAGTCAATTTTTTTACTTAAAACCTCTTTCATAAAATATGGTTAGATTACACAATTCCTTTTTAACATTCACATTTATAAACAGTTAAATGTTAATATTTCATATTGGGTGCTCACGTGTTTGAGGTTATATTAGTGAAAAAAAAAAATCGATGCTGATCCATGGTATTGTTTTCGGCCAGTGAATAGCAGAAGAAAAATTTCATTCAACATTCAAGTTTACTGATTTTTCACAAACGTTTTTTAATCACATTTGAATAATAGAAAAGGCGATTTCATTAGTTTCATTATTTTAAATCATTATTCAATACAAGTTATTTTTATTAAACAAAATATTTGTCAGTACCTTCAAAATAAAAAGCCAACTCAACAGAAATAAACTACATACACCATTCAATACAAGGTGTCTTTTAATTAGAATCTACCAGGCACGTATTGGCTTTAACTTAATTTATCAATGAATACAAACCGACTCGTACATAGGTACAAGAAAATTAATGTGCAACTACATTAGTCATAAATTTACGTTTCTTACATAAATAGTATATACACATGTATAAAACCCATGTGGTATGTGACTGAATTATCATGTGATATACCTGTAAACAAATTTATACCTTCTATAAAATTAGAATTTTAGTTTCAATATATTTAAGTCTGTAATCCGTGAAACTTGTTTGAAAGGGAATTTAAACAGAAAAAGAAATTATAAAAGTTACGGATTCTAATGTCGTTTACCGTTAACTGTTGTATGTGTATTGTATAAAAAGTGTCTTTGGTTTTCATATGGTGTGAACGCCTTTTTGTATTCAAGATGGCTGGTGAGTATTAAAAATATTATTTTAATTAAAGTTTTAAAACCTATGTCAGCCGTCTTGGGAATACATTTACTTCAGGTGTGTTTCTTGTAATTGTAAACGCCTTCCCTAAGCAGTCGAAGCAGAATAATAATTAATTATCTGTACTGAAATAACAATGTCTTATGAATTATCTTTATTATTGTTAAAATTACATCACACTTATTTCAAAAAATCCGCGCTATAAGACGCTGTGCTAGGGTGATAAAAAAAAAACATCTCTTTACTGGTATTAAAGTGACTCATAAAATTATCCCCCCTAACGTTTTATATCTGTAACTACTTTTTTAATATAAAGTCAAATCCACTTCATTAAACAGTGCCAGTATCACACTGCATATCAAGATTTGAGTAACAAATCAGAATAAAAACTAAGGTTATTAAACTTAACAATTATTCATAACACACCATTATATGACAAACACAACTGAAAGAAATTACGTCATTTTATTTTTGACGAAAGACCAGCCACTTCACACTAGTATGTCATTAAAATGTAACGACAGTTTTATTTCATAATAACAAACTGTACGAAATAAACCAGGCAACAGAAATGGGAGTTAAATTGACTACAAAGATGTAACTACACAGTTTATGATGCAACAAATATTAGCATGCACGTAAAAGTAACCAAAAAATATCAAACTGGATTTTCATTCCAAATGTATTTTAGATAAGACAATACTATGTATTTTGTAAATTTAATTAGATCTTTTATTATACACACTACATAACTCAAACATTTATTGATACTCGTCAATATAGCACAGTTATCTTTTCTGTATTATAATCATTTTCAGCGCATTAAAATATGCCCGAAACTACACACTAAGTTCGGAACGTAAAACTGTGTTTATGGTCTGTAAACTACACTTCAACAACTGTTACTCCTTATCCATGCAGCAATATAACTTACAAACGAAATTAATTTTCTCAATAAAGTCAGAAAAACAAAAAACGACCTTCACTCTACACGTAATAAAAATCATTTATTAATGTACTCTATCATTATGTTCCCCCGGTAAACTCAAATTTCTTCAACGGTCATGTCATGTAAGAACAGTACTTGTACTGCTAGTGTTTGTGTTTGTTTTTTTTAATTTCGCGCAAAGCCACAGGAGCGTTATCTGCACCAGCCATCCCTAACTTAATAGTGTAAAAATAGAAGGCAACTGGTCACCACCACCCATCACCAACTCGTGTGCTACTCCATTAACAACAAAAAGTTGGCTTATCCGTTACTTTATAACGCTCCCATGGCTGAAATAGCAAACATGTTTGGTACGACGGGGATTCGAACTCGCGACCCTCGGATTACGAGTTGAATGTTTAACCCCATGCTGGGCCCTTATCTTGTGAGTGAAGGTTTTTGTTTTTTTAGCCTTATTGCCAAACTGTCGAAATCTCGCCAACATACAAGCACAAATTCTGAAATACAATAAAATTAATAAATTTTGAATACCTAACGAGCGATTTCTTCAGATACACTGCTGGCCAAACTCTCAAGGCCAATGAACAAAATATGCATTTTGCGTTGTTATACTCAACCATTTATTTGAGTAGAGCTTCGAAAGATGAAAATAAGAAAAGGGAAAATAAAAATAAAAAACGTTTTTAACATTTAATAGGGAAAATGTGAACACTATGAAATTAGCCTAAATACTAGATGGTCAAAAGTTTAAGATTATACTAAAACGAAGTGTTAACTGGTAAACACGTAACGAAATTTAGTAATTTGTGTTCAAGTATTAGCGTTGTCAACATCTCCCACTGACATCTCCTGTGTTACATTGAGTAAAAACATGGCAAAGGCTAAAAAGTTGACAGAGTTTGAACGTGGCAGAATTGTCACGCTGCAAAAGCAAGGCAAGGTCTCTCTCAACGCTGAGATTGGGTGCAGTAAAACTGCTGTTGCAAATTTCTTAAAAGACCCCATGGGATACAGAACGAGAATTTCAACTGGTCGGCCAAAGAAAATTTCGCTGGCGTTGAACAGGAAGATTCGAAGGGTTGTCCGGCAAGACACCAGCAGATCGTCGAACTAGATTAAGGCCCTTACAGACACGGAATGCAGCTCAAGTACAATAAGACAGCATCTACAAAAGAAAGGATTTAAAAACCATATACGTCTTCAAAGGGTACGCCTCCTTCCACACCACGATATAGCGGAGAAGCACTAAACATGGGACGTAGAAAACTGGACGAAGGTTTTGTTCTCTGATAAGAAAAACATTAACCAGGATGGTCCAGACGACTTCCAACGTTAAAGACATGATAAGGATATCCCACTGGAGACATTTTCTACACGATACAGTGGAGGAGGTTCCATCATGATCTGGGGGTGCTTTTTCCTTCCATGAAACAATGGAGCTTCAGGTTATACAGGGGCATCAAACAGCAGCTGTCTACACTGGCACGTTGGAGAGAGCATCCTTATTAACTGACGGGCCTCGCTTGTGTGGAAATGACTGGTCTTTCAACAGGACAATGCCTGCAGGACAAAGGATTTTGTCATGTTGAATAACGTGATTCTTTTGGACAATCCAGCGTGTTCGCCCAAACTGAACACCATTAGAAATGTTTGGGGGTGGATGACAAGGAAAGTCTATAGAAATGGGCGTCAATTCCAAACAGTACATGATCTTCGTGAAGCCATCGTCACCACTTGGAATACTCTTCCAGCCAGCCTTCCTTAAACGCTCATATCGACCATGCCAAAGCGAATGTTTGAAGTTATTCGCGATGACGGCCGTGCAACTCACTACTGAGACCTCTTGTTGGGCATTTCCTACCCTGTTTAGGACTTCTTTTTGGTTGGTCTTAAACTTTTGACCAGCTAGTATTTAGATTAATTTCATGGTGTTAACATTTTCCCCATGAAATGCTAAAAAGGTTTTTATTTTCATTTTCCCTTTTCTTATTTTCATCTTTCAAAGCTCTACTCAAATAAGTGGTTGAGTCGAAACGCAAAATGAATGTTTTTCTTTATGTTCAGTGGCCTCGAGATTTTGGCCAGCATTGTATGTATCAAAAAAAAAGTCAATTTTCCCCGGCATCCGGTGACGGTAATACAGTAAATAATAGATCGATATTATATACAGAACAATTAATACAATTCGAGTCTCTTGTTTAACACTCCTACGAAAATTGGGGCATAATGGGCCCCAGAGCAACTTGAAAGGTTATTAATATTAGGCTAATAATTTTGTATTTAAATGAAATTGCCATTAACTGACCCTATCCCTTTATACTTTAAGGAGCAATAATATTTTGACTTTTCATACATTTGCGAAATAATATTTAATTTTTTTAAAAAACATCCACTAAGGGTATTTTGGGGCCTATTAGGCCCCAGATCAAAAAACAAAAATAACTGTTTCCTGAATAATTCTAGAAAAGGCCTGGGCAACCGAAAAAAGCAAATTATAGTAAAAATATATCAATTTTACAACTTCTTTTGAAAAGATGGATATTTAGGATAATAACTCTACTCCAACAATAATTTTAGACGGTCCTAGTTTGCCCACGCCTGTTCTAGAACATTCTAGAAACTTTACAGAAGTATTTAGAATAATCTAGAATATTCTTGAAGAATCCACAAATTCTATATACATAGGTGCTGAAATCTTCAAACCGTATAAAAAATGATATATCTTGATGAAGCAGTACATTTACTGACAAAACCATCTGACGATGAAAGTGAACATGATAATGTCAAAGACTACTCTGAAAGTTGTGATGATGATCCTTCTGAATCCAAAAATGATGAACAAATCATGCCGTACCCTTCTGAAAGTGAAGAAAGTAATCAAGAAGATCTATTACGATGCCAGTGAACAAACTTTTGTCCAAAGATAAGAATTTTAGTTATTCAACAACACCTTCAAGGATCAACAGGAGAACTGCAGCTCTCAATATTTTCAATGGGAACCCAAGCATTACAAGGCAAGCTGCACCAAGAGTCTCTACACCATTCGAAACATTCAAAATTTTCATTTCTGATAATATGATGGAATAGATCATTCACTCAACAAATACCATCATGAAAGAACCAATTTTTTAAAAAGACCTCTGAAACTGGATTGCAGCTAATCTTTTCTTTGGAATAAGCAAATCCAAAAATGCATCGATAGACGAAATGTTTTCAACCGAATTCGGTTTGCCATTTTTGCGAAAACTGATAACACAAGAAAAATTAAAAAAAATGTGCTCAGAAATCAGATCTGACATCCACTCTCAACAAAATAGAGAAATCAAAGATGCCGCCATCTCTGGAGTCTGGAATTTTTTCATTTGCAAAAATTGCAAAAACAGTTACAACCCAAGCAAATACCTGACAGTGGATGAACAACTATGTAACTTCAAAGGAAAAGTTGGCTTCAGAACGTACATTCCGACAAAGCCAGGCAAATACGGAATAAAGATTTGGTGCCTAACAGATGCAAGGACAAGTTACCTCTTCAAAGCTCAAATTTATACTGGAAAGATTGAAAATACGACAGAAACAAATCATGGAGAAAGAATAGTCAGAGAACTGAGTCAGCCGTTTCTTGGAAAAGGAAGGACAATAACGACAGATAATTTCTTCACAACAATGACACTTGCCAAGTACCTACGAACAAAAAGAACAGGACTTGTTGGAACCATACGGAAATCAAAAACCTTCCTGCCTCCTGAAATAAATGCAAAATCTAGAGAGTTATCACCAAAGTTTTTCTACCATGACGATATCACTCTTCTCAGGCACTCAGAGAAACCAGGAAAATATGTGCTACTAATGAGTTCTCAGCATCAGTCTGGTTAAGTAGAAGAGAATGGAAAGCCCGAAATCGTCAATCTTTACAATGCAACGAAGGCAGGTGTCGACACTCTCGATCAACTGGTGAGATATTATACAACAAAGAGGCGATCAAAGCGCTGGTCAGTCTGCATATTCTATAACATTCTTGATCTTGCTGCGTACAATGATTTCGTTCTATACTCGACAAAACATCCAGAATTTCTTCAACATAAATCAAGAGCCAGAAGAGAATTTATACGGCAATTGGAGCTTGAAATAAAAGAAATTTACTGCAAAGATAATGACAAAACAACCTCATGTGAACCGCCTGCAAAGAGGGCAAAAAGAGGACGATGCCATTTGTGCAACAGATCAAAAGATAGACAGTCGAAAATTGTTTGCTCAAACTGTAAAAAAAAAATGTTTGTCAGAGCCATTCTAAAGTTGTTTGTAATGAATGTTGCTAAATCACTGTGTTTCTATTGGAAAAGTATATGGGGCCTGATAGGCCCCAAAATCACTTTAGTGGATGTAAATATTTTTTTCGTAGGAGTGTTAATACTTATGATGCAACGTGGCTTATGAAAGCATAACATTATATTAAAAAGTACTATATACACATATAGAAAAATAAAATTCCTCCATACAGAAAATTATCGTTAACATATTTGGTTTTATGTCACAAGCAGCAATTCTATCTACTCGACAACAAAGTAATTGAAATGTGTTGTCCAAGCACATATTTCAAAATCATAAACGAAACAGTAATAAATGGCAGCTTCCATCATTATTATCGTTATAAGGTGATATCTTCAATCATATGATCAAGTATACTACCAGCATATTTCAGTTTTGATTAAAGTTTAACGTAGTTCACACATGGGCGTTTCAATAACTTGAATAATCTCAGGACACATATTATGAAGTTCAATTACATAAATATATTTAAAGCAGTAACCACATTGTTATACACGACCAGTTGAATCACATCCCAATAATCAAGACAGATCTCTCATCAATTTCAATCATTGTCGATGGTTCGACAATATATTACTGTATTTATCATTTATTATCACATTAAGTGTAACAAAATATGAGCATGATAATTTTTTGTGCCTCAAAATACTTGTGCAACGCTAAACATGCACAGAGTCAAACCACATGTTGAACTGATAGATTTGAAGCAATGCAATCAGTCAATAGCAACCATACTTTTATCTGACTGAAAAAGGGATGCGGACATCATTCTTACAGAACGCGTACGACCACAAAGTGTGCAACATGTTTTTTGCAGAAACGGGACACAAGTCATAAGCCTTGGCTTAACATGGTTAGACACCAGCATTATTCTAAAATTCTCTTTCGTTATACTGAACTGTTATACTGGGAGCTTTATAATTTGACGGTCAAACTATAAAAGAATTGACACAAAATGTTTCTGGGATTAAATTACTTAACAAAAGAATAAACATACGCTGTTGTTTTTTTCTGTATAAAGCAGCGATACTTGAAATGGAAACTACCACACACACTCTCAGACACCCCTACGAATTTGGCAATAGATGCCCTACATCAGAGGCCATTAAACTCGCATGCACTTGAATAATAAATTGCAATTTAGTAGTCCACTACGCGTTTTACGCTATCCTTCACTAAAATCCACGCGTTTCACTATTTGTGACTTATTTTGAACATACCAACAAATAGTTTTGCCAAGACAATAAGATTATGCATTTACTGTAAATATGCAAACAGTTTTTATTCCCCACAAAAAACTAAACTACCATTTAATGTAATCAACAAGCAAATTAAAATTAATACTGAGAAATCTACTACATATGATTTTGTATACAGTTTAACACTTTTTCACACGTAGAGTGAACATACTGTCAAAGTCATACAGGTAAGTTTGTTTGTTTTGGAATTTCGCACAAAGCTACTCGAGGGCTATCTGTGCTAGCGTCCCTAATTTAGCAGTGTAAGACTAGAGGGAAGGCAGCTAGTCATCACCATACAGGTAAGTAAAAACTGATAAAACAATGGGAATGTTCATTCGTAGGTCATTAAACTGATGCAATAAAATGTTACAGTAAATTGAGCGTAGTATCTATCTTTGGCGCGACGCGGGCACGACGTTGTTACAAAGATCGTGTGACAACCAAAATAAAACAAGATAAAACTGGGTTTCCACTCTCAATGAGTGTATCATATCAGACATTAAAATTAAAAAGTAACTGGAAAAAATCTAGTTCTGAAAACAAACGTCAAGAAAAAACACTTACGCTTCTGAAAGTGTTATTCATGGGCTTGTTACCGTTTGTTCTGAAGCTTGAAACTTCGAGTTTTTCGTTTCCATTTTTCTAAAAACAAAATATATATAATATATACAG
This sequence comes from Carcinoscorpius rotundicauda, assembly GCA_011833715.1. Classification (NCBI taxonomy): domain Eukaryota; kingdom Metazoa; phylum Arthropoda; class Merostomata; order Xiphosura; family Limulidae; genus Carcinoscorpius; species Carcinoscorpius rotundicauda. The sequence continues at coordinate 35,793,557 of CM022395.1, read as the reverse complement.
TACACACACGTAACTTATAAACAGTAAAATTTAATACCCAAAATAAATGAGAAGTATGCACATTTTCAGTTCTTAATCTGAGAGTTTTCCTCAATGTTTGTATGTTGGGAACAAAGCTATATGACGGGTTATCTGCTCTGTAAACCTTGAGAATATCAAGTCCCAATTTTAAACTTAAATCATAAAGCTTATTCATGAACCTCTCCAACTGGGTGGCTCCTTGCTGAAAAGTTTCATAGCAATGTTTGATTAAAAAGAAAAAGGCTTTTCTAAATTCCCAAGTTCTAGAATTATTAACACCAAATCCAAGGTAATATCACAACTAACATAGGGCATTTCAAAACAATCAACAGTTAAGTCTTTTCTTATTGGATGTACACATAAAACAGAGAAAGAAAAGCTACGGAGAATATCAACGTGTCGATTAGTCATGGTGATGTTCTTATTAAATATACTGCAAATGAAATCACTTTTCCATGATCAAACAAGATAATTGTTCGATAACAAAATGACAAGGTGTATGAGCAATTGATATGGGTGTTCATTCAATGAATTTTTACAGAAATATTTACAAGATTGTCATAAAATTATTCAAATATGCAGTATTCTTACTTAAATATTTCATATAAACACTAACGCTTGTGGGGAAAAATTGGCTTCAAATCGCAAAACATCGTATATTTTACTTTTAAGAGAGTAAAACAATGTGCAACAAACAATCAATTACTTCGTACCATATATCAATAACAGGAGTGATATAGTTATACTCAATCAGCCAATACTTCCGCCAGACGTTCTGCAAAAAAAAACAAAAAACGATCGTTGCTATATCTGCCACTTCCCAATTTTTTTCCCACTGGATTTGCACTGACAATAGAAATGATTCAAACAATGACAAGAGCGGTAGAAAACCGCATATTTACCGAGAATTCTCATGGCAACATGATGTAAGCTACCGAGTTCTTACCGGATCTGGAATGATCTGAAAAATGGCTCAATGATAAATCTGGTAGAAAACCACGAATTCATGAACAATTCTAATGCCTGAATGATGTAATAAAACACTAAATCACGAATTAACACACAAGTAATTAATTCACACTACTTATGTATATTTATTTTGATTGATTGATTGATTTAGTGTTTTATGGCACAAAGCAGCGAGGTTATCTGCGCCAGACATCCGGTAAAAATGTAAAAATAAAGTAAATGTAGTAAAAGGCATAAATGGAAATGAAGGTAAAACAAAAAAGTATAAAACCAATGTTGACACCGAATCTACAACGTTAAGATAGAAGGCAGAGTATAAGAAGTTCTAAGGTATTTACTCCAGCAAAAAGGTTATGATCATGACCCGCCAGGAAGACTAACAGGTAAGTTCAAGACCCACCGTCAGTCACCTGAAGTTGGTCTTTCCAGTCCTGGTTCTGGGTTATGTGTCATAACCAGTAACAAAATGTAAAAGAAGTTTTAAAAGACACAAAGCAAAATCGCAACAACGAGTAGCCAAATGTCCAGTAAAAAGATAAAAGTCAAGTAAATGGAGTAAAATTTGTAAAAGTAATTGAAGATAAAAGCAAAACGGCAATTAAAACAGAAAATAGCGCAAAAACCAATGTTGACATCCAGTTGTAAAGGACCACCTGTAGCAGAATGGTAATTCATAACCCGCCAGGAAGACTAACAGGTAAGTATAAAAACCACCGTCAGACACCTGAAGTTGGTCTTTCCAGTCCTGGTTCCGGGTAATGAGTCAATATTGTCAGTACTAGAAAGTAAAGTTGTAAAAGTGTGAAATGATATACAGCAAAAGTATAATAACAACTCGCCAGGACGACTAACGAGTAGTTCAAACAGTAGCGTGAGTCACTAGAAGTTGACCTTTCCAGTCCTGGTGTCGAGTTATTTAATGTTCTGGCCATTGTCCAATGTCAAATTGAATGAGAGAGATTAAAACTGTAAAAAAGGAACCACAATTAAAAAGGTGTAATGAATAATTATGCAACACTTAAATGAGATTGAAAAATTAAAAACGTTATCAAGGTGGACAGAGTCACCATCTCCAATAACTCTGTCCAATGTTACAGATTAACCCAGGGAAAAAAAATGTTTAAAATATTGCCGTCGTTGAGAATTGTGACGATGGCAAGAAAGTAAAACGTGGCTGATAGTGATTTGAGTGTTACACAAACTACACATTGATGCATCAGTTCCAGATAAAAGAAAATGATGAGTCAAAAACTGTGACCAATGCGTAGCCTAGTGAGAACAACCTCCTCCTTCCGAACTTCACGGAAGCTAAATGGCCAAACTCCAATTTTGGGTTTGATTTGAAAAAGTTTGTTGTCGCGTTGCTCACTCCAAGTGGACTGCCAGCTGGCACTGAGCCAAGCCTTGAAGACAACAGCATAGTCCATGTATAGAATAGGCATAGGGGTGATGGTGCTGAAGCAGACAGATTTAGCTGCCATGTCTGGAAGCTCGTTCCCGCGAATAGCAACATGGCATGGTATCCAGAAAAACTGGATTGAAGTAGCTGTTAATGAGAAATGGGGCAGTCGGTTTCGAATATCAGCGAGAATAGGATGTGAGCTAACTTGTAGCGATCCCAAGGACAGACCCAATTCATCCAATTGCGCCCGGATGCGAAGGCCAGACGGAGCAATGACAGATCGTCTGTTCTGAAAAAGTACTGCCCACCAAGGAAGGAAAACACATTCCCAGGTGGGATACTTTGGTAAGGAACGAAGTTTCGAAGTATACTGTAAAGATGGTTGCAAACGGCGAAGGTATAGAGAAGGTTCATGAGATTCAATGTATATGCTTTGAACTGAAGAGGTACGGAAAGCCCCAGTGTAGAGTCGAAGTCCTTGGTGATGAATGGAGTCCAGCATATTTAATGCCGAGGGTCTGGCAGAGCCACAGACCATTGATCCATAGTAGAGTTTCGATCGAATAAGAGCACGATATATCTTTAACATTGAACAGCGATCTGCCCCCAAACTGGAAAAAGAGAGGACACGGAGGATGTTCAGTGCTCTTGTGCATTTGACCCGAAGCTGCTTTAAATGTGGTATAAAGGTCAGTTTACGATCAAAGATAAGGCCCAAGAACTTGGTCTCCGGGACCACTGGCAGCAAAACTTCACCGATATGAAGTTCAGGATCAGGGTGAATACCTCGTCGACGGCAAAAGTGCATGCATACAGTTTTAGAGAGAGAAAAATTAAAGACGTTCACTTCAGTACACGACTGAGGGCAATTTGAAGTTGCCGCTCAATATATCTCATGTTTGACGACTGACATGAAATGTGAAAGTCGTCGACATACAGCCCATTCGCAACAGTGAGAGGGAGTTGTTCAGTGATGGCATCTATCTTTATACTGTAACACGTATACTTTTACACGTAACCCATATGTGTGGAGGTCTAGCAAAACGCCATACCTCCATGTTGTGTCGCAAGCCTTCTCTATGTCAAAGAATATTGATACAAGATGTTGGCAGTTGAGAAAAACTTCTCTGATAGATGTTTCAAGACGAATTAGGTGGTCTGTGGTGGAGTGCTATTGAAGGAACCCACACCGGGTGGGCGAGAGGAGGTTGTTTGATTCAAGAAACCAAAAAAGACGAGCATTAACCATCCTTTCTCAGGTCTCACAGAGACAGCTCGTCAAAGCAATTGGTCAGTAGTTTGAAGGAATATTGGGATCTTTCCCTGGCTTAGAGAAAAGTAAAATAATAGCCTGGCACCAAGCATCAGGAAAGATAGATGGTGCAGCATGTCATAATGAATGTCATTACGTCCAACAGACGTACTGGCAGACCGATGAAGGACCATTTACCCATTTTCAGGGTAAAATGACAATTATAGTCAAAGAGACAGTTAGTTTGAAAGAAAAGAGGTGAATGCTCTGCCCAAGTCTTGATGGCCAAAAAGGTGGAAGAACAAGCAGAAGTGCAAGATATCCAGCAAAAGCTTTCACCTAGAGTATCAGCAATGCTCTGGACATCAGTCACCTCCTGACTAGAGAGAGTAAGATCGAGAGGGGGACAGAATTATAGTGCCTATTAACCTTTCGAATCCTGTCCCATATGATCTTGGAACTGGTGGTAGAAGATATGCTAGTTGTAAACTTAATCCAAGATTCCTTCTGGCTTTGAGGTCTTACCCACCTAGCATGTGCATGGGTCCGTTGGAAAGCAACCCGATTTGAAAGTGTGGGATATTTACGAAAAGTATCCCAGGGTCGTTTTTGAGCCTTCCGTGCTAAGTGACAAGCAGGATTCCACCACGGACGAGGATATCGTGGAAAACGTGTCGAGGTTTTAGGAATAAACTGAGCAGCTGCTTGTATAATACAGTCGTCTATTGATGGCTGATTTACAATGGCAGGATCATGTTCTGCTAGTGCAGTGAAAGTTGACCAGTCTGCCTGATTTAGCTTCCACCAGGGCACGCGGGTAGGGTGGCATCGACCACGGCCAGTTTCTCTCAAAAGGATCGAAAAATGATCACTGCCTAGTGGATTACTGTCAACCCTCCATGAAAAATGGGAGAATAATGAAGGGGAGAAAACTGAGAGATCAATAGCGGTAAAGGACTGACTAGGTGCATGAAAGTGGAAGAACCAGTTTTGAAAAGAGAAAGATTGTGATCAGCAGGCATCCGCTCGACAGATCGACCCCTCCCATCAATAATAGCACTTCCCCAAAGGGGATGATGTCCATTAAAATCCCCCAGGATTAGAAATGGAGATGGAAACTGTTCAACGAGAGCATCCAGGTCTGATTGATCATATGTCTCTCCAGGGGACAGGTAGAGAGAAGAAACAGTGATGGTACGACCCAAGGAAATACGGATGGCTACGGCCTCCAAGGGTGTGTTGAGTGACAAAGACAAGGTGGGCACATGTTGATCAACCAACAGTGCCACCCCTCCATGTACTCGACCATCACACAACCTGTCATTTCTGTACAGAGAAAACTGCCGAATGGAGACTGTATCAGCAGATTTGAGAATTTTTTCTTGTAAAGAAAGACAAACAGGATGGTAGGAAGCAATTAGCGTTTTGATATCATCCAGATTAGAACGTAAACCTCGACAGTTCCATTGTATCAAGGTGGCCATTTTTAAGAACGGGTAGGTGAAGTGGCTGAAGAACCATTCGGTTTACGACCACGTCTTTTTTCCCTACTGTCTTTAGTCAAAGGATCCTGCTCTGGATCGAGTGGGCAGGTTTTTGTTATTGGAAGAGGAATCAAGTGACTGAGGACGCGAACGAATAATTGTTTTGTCTCTTCTGGTGGGAAAAAAGATGTATCAGAAGAAATGCCTGTATTTGAAACTGAAGGACGTGGATCTTGAGGTTTGTTGGAAGGTATGGGATAAACAGAGATGGGTGTTGAAGTCGATTCATCAATCTTTTCAACCACAGAGGTTAAAAGGCTTTTCATTTGTTTTGAAAACGATTCTCTTGGAGGCACAGAGAGATCTGTCTGCACTCCCACTGTAGTTGTGGAATGAAGTGCAGCAGCATATGTCCGAGATGGAGTTGTGGACAGCAATTTTCGAGCCTCAGGATAATTAATGTTATGTATCGTTTTCAAACGTTGCACCTCTTTTTCCTCCAACCATTTTGGGCAAGAATGAAAGTAAGAGGGGTGAGAACCATTGCAGTTTACGCAATGTGGGTTCATGTCACAGTTATAGGTATCGTGATCCTTGCCTCCACAACGAGCACGTTAGGGAACTACGACAAGATGTCTTTGAGTGGCCAAATCTCTGACATTGGAAACATCAAAGAGGGTTTGGAATGTATGGCCGAACCCTGCAAATGAGATAACCTGCCTTCATGGTGGCAGGTGCACGTGGTGAAGTAAATGTTAAAACAAGGATATTTGTTGGCAGTGTAACTCCATCTTTGCGAATGGAGATGCGCTTCACTGCAGAAACTCCTTGAGTGGAGAGACAAGCGAAAATCTCCGACTCGGAAACATTCTTCAAATCCCTTTCAACAATAACTCCTCGTGAAAAATTCAAAGTAGCATAGGGTGTAACCTCAATAGGTATATCCCCAATTGCCTTTGAATTCAAGAGGAGTTCACTGTGTTGGGATGTGGATGTTTCAACCAATATGTCACCAGATCGAAGCTTCTTTACTGACTTTGGAGAGCCAGCAAGTCCCTCTTGTCCCTTCTGAATAAAAAAGCGGACATTTGCCCTCAAGGTTTTTCTGAAAGAGAATGTAATTTAAGAAAATGAGGTACATGTGTTACTGATGTTGAAGATTGCTGTTCAGAGCATTCAAAACATGGTCGCTTACCAATTGACTGTTTTTTTTACAATTTTATTTAAATTTTTTGGAGGATTCATTGGAAAAAGGAAAAATTTCGGTGCCCACTGACACCACCCACCATAAAGCCCGACAAGGAGACGCACTAAAAAGTCAGGCAAGGACAATGCAGCAACGCCAGGGTTTCGTGAGCACTATACCCAAACACCAGCATCAAGCACAATGTTCACAACACCCGTTGAGAACTTTCAACACTGGTACTTGATTGACTCCAACCTAAGTGAACCAGCCGATTGATCCAAAAGGGCCAGCCAAAGGCCGCCCGTCTGCAAGAATTCGAGGCCAAAGTGGTGTGTTGGAGTTGAACCCCTCAACCACCAGGATCCTCTCCTCCCCTTAACGGGTCGCCACGCACGGCAAACACGTGGGTGGATGTTTAGATCCCAGAGAAGGTAACCAGACAGAACAAAACATTCCCTGGGAGGTCCCCTCACCACATACAGGAATCCACACCGAGGGGTACATTTATTTTACTACAATTACTGAGATATATAGATGTAATATTCATGTGCATAGTTAAAATACATTTACTTTTTATATTGAAATTAGATACATAAATCCTTGATAGTACGCATGAAGTGCATTAACTAGCATTCCTTTGAAACAAACAATGGAATTATCGTAAATATTGTTTGTTTATAAGTAAGCTCAAAACTATACAATAGGCTACCTGTGCTATGCCAACCACAGCTATCAAAACATGGATTCTGGCGTTGTAAGACTGAAAACATACAGTTGAGCGTCTGGGGATAGCTTAAATAATGAGGATTTCACAGCATCGAAAAAACACCGCTCACTGTGTACTTTTATTTCAGCTCTATCAATTTCAGTACAAAAGTTACTCTAAGGATTCAAGAATGAAAGTAAATAAAATAATATATCATAATTTGTCAGTTACTACGTGTACCTTATCTAGTGCCCATGAATAATTTCGCCCAATACAAGCGCCATAAATCCGGCTAAGATACAAAAGATAGAGTAGTGGTCGAAATTTTAAGCCATTCTATAAATCAACAAAAACAGAAATAAATCAATGACCAAAATGTGAAAGAAAATATAAACAATTATTAACAAGAAATGTATCAAGTGGGAAAGAATACTCTATTGTTCTATTTTAACAAAAATTATTTTTACCTTAACTCCTTCGGTATTATAGTCGCCAGCACCAAGTTCTGCGCGACCAGACTTTCCAAAGTATTTGGACGAGCTCCCATTTTCTGTTTTTATAATAGTATCACCAACACCATCAGATGTGGAAATTCTCTCCTTTTCTCCTTCACAGTTACCATTCTCTGTTGCGACACCGTTTTTCTGAAGTTTGACCTTCGCAGCCTTTTCGCCGTCCTTGAAAAAAAATTACATAAGAAATAATACAAACCAAATTGATTTACTAGCAGAATGAATTAAAATCCTGTCCAAGAAATAGCATATATATAATAATAAAAGGGTGTGTGTGTGTGTGTGTGTGTGTGTGTGTGTGTGACCGCCACAACTCGAGCAGTCAACAATCTAGAAACCTGAAATTTTGCACTTGTACTTAGTGGATCTTGAGAGTGTACACCTGGGTATTATTACTTATCTGTGTGCGTACACGCATATTTTAATACGAATAATCACACAAAAAAGTGTGGCTACCATTGCTGCAAGAGGAAAGAACCTAGAAACCTAAAATTGTACACCCATACTAAAAGAAACGTGAAAGTATAGCTTCTGGGTGTTATTATGTGCGTGGGTTTATGCGCATCTTTTTAATAAAGCAAGCTAGCGAGAAGCCATACAGCACATTCCTTATACTACAAATTACACATAAATCATAGTCCGGCAGGTATGTGCGTACGCATCTTTTTAATGAGGCTGTCTAGCGAAAAAACACAGAAAAGTTATTCCTTTTATAACAACTTCCAACACATAGAAATCAAAAAAACAGACGGTCTTTTTGGTTACAATGATTTTTATATGACTTTTATATTTGCATGACAATAAATGTATGAACTAACATTGTTGTTTTCTAATTCAGAAGTTCCGTTAATTAATTGTGTTTTATTATTTGCGTTTATCGTTTAAGTTTAAAATCGGAGGAGAAATGAGAAGGAAGCTTACCTTTATAAATAGGCCACACCCCACAAAGGAGCAATAGTTTATATTTTTTGCTATAATGACTCACTGATAACGCCATCCACAACAAAACAACCAAATATCCCGAGTGCTTTCGCTAGTATATATATATATATATATTATGTATAATGTATTGCAGGTTGGTTATATCAAATTAACATCAATTTTCATAAGTTGTGTGTACTGAATTAACACTATTCCGTATACCCCATGGTACTTCAGCGGTCAAGTCTATGGGTTTGTAACACCAAAAATCGGATTTTAATACTCCACTCAGCTGAGCAAAACAGCCCATTGCAAAGTCTGCGTTTTACATCAAACTTTCACGTACATAAAACATCGTGTAATCTAAGATTTAATACATATAGCTCTTTTATTCATATGTTTAAGGATCTGTTACAAGTTATGTATCAAAATAGCCTTTTCCACAAAATTTAGTTTGGATACAGACAACACTCATGAATGATGTCAATGGTCAGTAACCGATTATAATTCATATCTTGCATAATGCTACCGAGTTTATAACAAAAGTTTCCGTTAATTTTGAACAACTTTTGATAGAACTTGTATATTTTGTATAATTTGAGTGGCAATTTCTACAGCAGTTCAATAACCTCAAAACAACTATGTTAGTTCCCTATGTTTCCTGAATTTTGGTTGTAACTCTTGTGATAACAACAATACATGGCATATTGCCACTTGGGTTTCTTCCCTGTAGCAAATTTCAGTTAGGGCATTGAATCATGTAGTAGATACACAGTTCACTCATAATGTAACCTGAATTATAGAGAAAACACTTTAACAACTCATGGTCAATCAAATAATAATCTTATTCCATGAAGTAACTAAATGAGTTTGCTGGATTCTAAATATGTCTGCATGATATATTCATCAGCTCAGTGATATTATTAGCTTATTGTACATGTTTTACTTAAAACCAACAGCAACATACAAAGCTATTAAATTACATTGGTTATGCAACTGAACTTAGGTCTAAAGAGTAATAATACTGAATCATAATTCAGTTCTTTAATTTAAAATATCAATTTCTCATATGTTATCCAATCAAATGTTAACTATTCTAACAAACTTATTGAAGTTTTATTAAAATCAAGAAAAAAGTACAAAAACCTATTTCAAAAACTACAACATTCACATAATATTCCAGAAAGCTAGGCTTACTCCACACATACATACTAATCTGACTGTAAATATAACAACCAATTTCATTGTTCTTTATATTAAATATTCGTGCATAAATCATTGCATATAATCATTTCATTACACAATTGTCTCCATTAAGGTATGATATTTAAAATTATCATAGCTCTTGTCCATTCTTTGTTTTTCATTAAAAGTTTCTAATAATAAACAATTGGTACTGCAATATATGTTTAAATCATTAGATTATGCAGAGTGATAAGTAAATTTATCAGCAAATGCCTATACTTCAGGATGATTTTACCACCTTTATGGTTTGTATTAAGAAACATTTTATATAACAAACATGAGTTAGAGCACTAAACCATTCACAAGTCCTTTGAAGAGTTATATTCACATCTGTTGCAAAACAGTTTTTGTATAGAACTCTGGTCTATAAGGAGGGATGGCTGACTATTCTAAGGTTCTTTTAAGACTTTCATAAATTCCACATACATGTGATCTCATTTTCTGGACCTTAATCCCTCTAAGGCTCTTCCATGTTGGGTTTTGTTTTTTTGTTTGTTTTTTCATAGGCTAAAAAATCTGTCATAATCAGTCATTTTGGCATCTTTCACTTTGAACATGTCACAAAAGATGGTACATTATCTTTTTCATCATGGTTTCTCCATGACCAATAAACATAAGTCTCATTTTATATTTTATTTCCTTAGCTTCACAAATCCTTTCTGCAGGCCATCATAAGCAAAATATACTAAAGTATTTCTGTCATCAAGAGAGTATAGCAAAGTACACCAGCACTTTTCCAAGTCTAGAAAGCATCACACATAACAAAAGTATAATAGCTTTCAGAGTTCATTACCAGCTATTTACACTGTTTTCTCTGAGCCTTGTTCTTTTTTCTACCATATTCATTTTTCAGGTATGAAATTGAATAAAAAATATAGAATATGTCAGAGCATCAGGTATCAATCTAAGGAAAAGTACTATGTTTTTGTGACATCATTTGCATTTCAGCAATTATGAAACAGACCAAAGCATAATTCTCCAAGACTAGTTGAAACTACTTCCAATTTCTAAGTACACATCAAAACACAGACATATTCCTAAATGCCAACTCTTAATACACCTCAGTTACTCCTAAGTGAAAGGATCAACTCAAAGAAAAAAGGATTATACTTTTGTGAAATCCTTCACAGTTTATCAAGATACCACACTTATATTTGTGATCTGAAAAATAAATTTGTCTTTGACAGCATGTTTATATTTTGCTTTCATAATTTTCACTTTCACGCTGCAAAAAAAGTCATTTTATATGGTACAAGTTTAAAGTTAAAAAATGTTCTTACAATTGTGGTTTCAAACTACCTGTTTGTAGGCAATTTTCTACCAGCTAACAGAAATGGAAAAAGAAGAATTAAAAAAAAGCTTAAACCCTTCAAAACTTTTTATAATCCAGTGTATGACTACCTAAATCCTGTATGCTTCATATTTATAACCACATACTATAGCACAAGCCAAAAGTCTTACACACTAACAGTTCGTAAGCTCTTTATAAAAATCTCAAAAGTCAGTGAAGCTCTTCCCAACAGTTTTGAAGAGTCCCAAAACTATTTGTGTCTCATCAACCTTTCAATCAACAAATAATCAGTTTTAATTGGGCATTAGTCATACAATGTAGTTTGTATATACTGTACTTTATAATCCCACCTGATATTGCTATATGTTCTATCACTGGGTGGGTTCTTTTGGATTATTTGATAAAAATAATATGAAGTTTTGTCTGAGTGTTGATAAATTTGTTTCTTCAAATAACAAACTAGAAGGTATAGTTAGTGTTAAAAAGTAATAACCCAAAAAAAACATGTTGAACAATGTATAAAATATTCTACAAATGAAGTCTTTCCCTTACATAAGTATGTTACCTTTATTTTCATACTGCCATATGGTTTACCAATATACAGTTGTGGGATATAATTACAAATGTTCTGTATCACTCTCCCCATTTCTGTCAACTTAAGTCATCTTTTTTTTTTTTATATCTCACATTGTACTAAACCCCTAACTCCTTATGAATGTTATGTTCAGGCCAAGCCATTTACTGCATGTTTGGAATAATGGAGTTACTGGAAGCTGAATCCTCACCAGCGTATCACATTCCTGAGGGAATGGTATGGAACAGAATTTGCCTGTATTTGTTAGCAGGCAGGAAGTCATCAATTTTATGTAAATCACCAGAATTAGTGACTGAGATACTCTTCAATAAATCTTCCATCATACCTTACCTTCTTAATGAAAGTGATACCCCTGTCAACTGGTGAGCAAGTTGTTAATGATAGTTGGTGAAAAATAATGAAACAACTTGCCCTTTCAACCCTTTAATTTGTTTTTTGTTTGTTTTTTTTACCAACTGTCCATCCATTAATACAAGTCTTGACAAATCTCAGATACCAGATCTCCATGGTGGCTAAAATTTTCATTATGGTGCCCAGTATTTTCTCCCATTTTATTTGTGTATAGGAGTATACTAAATAAAACTCATATCTAAAACAGTTCTGAACATTTTGGAGGTTCAGGACTATTTTCACATCCTTTGAGTACAAAATCAAGCTTTCTAGGATTTTAACAGTGGATTAAGCATTCCATGTTTTTTCCAGGAATGAAGCACTGTGGTTGCACAACAAATTACTAATTTCATGACATATTGTTTTTCTTTTTTCTAAATTCCCCTAATCAGTACGTGTTCAGATGCAAATAAGACTAAAGGCAGTTAGTTCAGGCTATACTTATAAGTGGTTGTTGATATCGTGACCATTAGCATTAATTCACTGCTGTGAAAGAAAAATATGGCTCCCATTTTGTAGTACAAACAGTAATGAAATTAGGTTATGCACACCAAAAGATCTTTGCTTATCAATGTACAGTGTTGTAGTGTTGAGTATATTTAGACATTCTGGAACAACCTGCTTGACCTATTGATGTTGTAATGATTATTTTTATTTTACTTTTATTCATAGCAAAAATTAACCCAAGTTAGTTATTTACTCTACTATTTTAATAATTGCACATTAAAATTTAACTTTAATATACATCATATAATAAATTTTAATAATAAACCCTTTGTTGTTATTGGATTTTTTTAATGCAAAACTATGTCTTGTTCCATAACTACGCACCACACTCAAAATATATTCCATAACTTTTCCGTATCAAACCTGGTTTCTTGGTTTTTTTAAATTGACTCCAAGATCTGAAAATACTTGTTGAGGCCTGCATTAAGGCCACCTTGACTAATATGAATCTTACTGTTCTTGATGTTGTACCTATACCTATATGTACATAAAAGCTGTTAACGAGATCTGTAGTCAATCATAACTTCTCACACGCATCATACCCTAAAGTAGTTAATATTACTTTTGAAAAGTTACAAGTGACTGAAGTAGAAAACTATTATTAAAAATACCAGTTTCACATGCATCTTTCAACATTTAAATAGAATTCCTACTGAAGGTTGGAACTTACCAAAAGTTTTCAGGTAGAGTATCCTTTAGTAGCCAGAAACTTATTTTCTACCATATTTATAATGTGAAACTTTTACTTTTGGGAATCATAACTGGATTCACATTACAGCTACATGGTATAGTGTAAATACTTTACTTTTACAGGTTTTATCTCTTTCTGAACTGAGAAGTATCACTGATTAGAACTGTACTGAAAGGGTAAATTTTGACTTTTAAAAGGTTCAAAACACATCACTCAGTGAAGGTCTGAACATTTACTAATTCTAATTTGCACAAGTTACTGATGACATCTCCTTGGCTTCTACCCTTGAAACCCTAGTAATTTATAGGTAACCTTTAGAAATGAAATAAACTTGCATGGAGTTTTAATACATATATAATAGTAATTATGTTATGAGCCACAATAATAATATAAAAACACTTTATGTAGGTGTAAGCTTTGCACTTGTGAAATCTGCAAATATGCAACCTTACAGTACTTGAGTACCTTATTCACATTTCCAACTTAAAAGAACTATTTATTGCAATAAATAAACTTCAAAACAAAATATAGCAACATATTAGAAAATAAATATGGCAAATAGTTAGAAAAAGTAAGATTTATAGGAGACCTTAGACCTGCCCTTTCAAAATGGAATTTCTTTGTCAGGCGAGGTACATTCTTAGTTGAAACAGATTTATATCTAATAAATATGAAGTATTTTAAATAAACAAGTTCTGTATTATTAAACACTGAACCTATCAACAACAGTTAACATAAGGATCTAAATCCTTGCAACATTTTATCCACTTGAAATATTACTTTCAAGTGCAAATTTGAAATTCAAAATTTTTGTTGTGGCTGTAAGAGAAGCATTTTCGTAAATCTGTCAGAATAACATGCTATATTGTGTGTTTAATTTCAGGTTCACTTTTTCAGAAACTAAATCATATTGATATTGATTTTTGTCGCCATGACTAAAATTGATATTCGTGTAATTTTGTAACAGGAGTTCAAGCTTGGTCACAATGCGGCGACAGCAGCTTGTAGCATCAATCATGCATTTGGTGATCCAACAGTTAAGCGCACTGCACAGCGTCGGTTTCAGAGATTTTGCTCTGGTGACACATGCTTTGAAAATGAACCTCGGGGCCGCCTTCAAACAGCCATTAAAGATAAGGAATGAACAGTCTCAATTAGATCAGATACTTGCCAGCCAAACTGCGAGAGAACTTGCAGAGAAGAGTTTCCCGACATGCTGAAGCAGTTGGTAAGGTGAAATCACTCAATAAAATAATACCTCATGAACTGACTGAAAACCATCAAACAAGACGAAATTTGTCCCTCACTTGCAACAAAAACCGTTTCTTCATAAAATTACTTGTGATTAGAATGGATTCTTTACGAAAATCGACGACGATCCGGACAGTGGTTTGACTATGAAGAAGCATTAAACATACGTCAAAACCAGTTATTCACCCTAAGAAATTTATGGTCAATGTTTGGTGGTCGTCAGCTGGTGTGAACCATTGTACATTCTTAAACCAAGGAAAAACAATCACAGCAAAAAAATACTGTTGTAAATTTAAAACGATGCGTTAATGTTGTCCCAAAAACAACCAGCAATACTCAATCGCTGTGAACCTATGTTTCATGGTAATGCTCGACCTCGTATCTCACGCGTTACAATCCAAAACCTAAAGAAACTTCAATACGAAACTATCTTATCTACCGTATTCTAGAAATCATTCCCCTACAAATTATCAAATTTTCAAACATTTGGGTATTTTTAAAGTTTACAAACCAAAAGTCAATTGAAAGTGCCTTTGAAGACTTCGTTGCATCAGAATACGTTCAATTCTTTAAATATTGCATTTATAAACTTACAACTCGTTGGCAGAAGTGTATTGAGTCTAAATGAGCTTATTTTGATTAAATAAGCTAAACAAAAACATGTACTTGTTTCACATTCTACTTTAAAAATCCGACATTTCATATGAAATAGCCTGATACCGTCGTTTTCCATACTCACTAAATCTACATCTTGTTACAAAAGAAACTTCCTAAATATTTGAAACAGATAATAATTTTAAAGCCAAAGCATTAACAAAAACGAAAGCAGCATCAAAATAAACTAGCAACAAATTTACCAGACTACGTCTTCTCAATTTCTCATTTCATCGTTAGAGAATTGCCAGCTGGTCACTTCCTAGAGAAACCATAAATTGCTGCTCAAACTGTGTTACGTGCTCTATATTCACGTAAGTGGCTTATACTATATTCTACTTAATCATATTTAAACGTTACCTGAAGCTATTTCAATACAGCAATTGTTCATATCACGTGCTCTGACATCAGCAAAGCACAGGACCAAAGGTTATAGTTAGAAAAGAACCCGTCACGTGAAAAACAAGACAATTATCTTCTGAAGGGATGATACATAATAAATATAAACTAGCACCGATAACCGAGTTAATCACATTGAGACAGTTTTTGGAGCTGCACAGAAATGAAAATTTTAACTTTTGTATTTCATTTATAAAATACAATAAAAATACCACTATAAAACCAATGCAAAAGTATATTTCGAATTATTATTTTAGTTAAGTTGTTGAATTTTATATGCAACTGACACCTAAAGTTGTTCTACAGTCCAGATAAGATTGATTGAATGACATCCACCACAGCGTAAACTATCAATATGTGACTGTACTCGTTTACAATAAATTGTGGTATTCTCGTTGTGATTACCCTTTATACAGTTTCCATAATAATGTATAAAACGAAGTTCTCATTACCTTTCCTATACTGTAAAACGCATAAGTTACTAACAAGTTTTAAATCAGCTACAAATTAAAACCAGTTGGGAAAAGTACGACTAAGATGGTTTCTTACAGTCACTTCATCTGTTACACCGCAACTTTGTTTTTCAAGTACAAAATGGGCTAATTCACCGTGTCCACCAACGAATCCCATTTTTTTTTTATTACAGACTTTTGTTTTTTGTTTAAACATTAATAACAAAATTCTGCTGAAATCTTAAGTTTTCTCTTTCCCAAATATTTGTCCGGAAATACAATGTAGATTTAAAGGTTTGACACTGAGTTACTGTGAGTTATGATGAGGTACAAAGTGCTAATAGTTTGTTTTTTTTTACTGAATGAGGATATTTGGATTAATCGCCTGTTGCTTGATACAAATTGCATGCAAGCTGAAAACGTTTTAACACCTGTGTGTGTATGTATACATTTTTCATACTTCATTCAATTGAGACAGTAATTGAGTGTTGTAATGTAATGAATTTAAATCTACATCACTGTCCGAGTGCTGTAATAGCTTCATCTTTAAAAGCCTATATTATACCCAATACAATCAAACCTTCGCCCCTTCTAGTTCATTCACCCTATGGGCTTTGCCATAAAAATTTGTTAGAAAGATCAGACAAACTGAAGGAAATGTGGAAAATTCCCCCCCCCCACGCATTTAACGAAGGGCGCATATCCATATTTTACATGTTCGGCTTCGCCATTCATAGAACATTATAACTAAGCCAGATGTATTTTACGATATTACGCACAGTGTCACCCCATGCAGCAGCTGGTACAACTACTTATGCGTAAAATACCATAGGCGTGTTGCTAGATGTATATCCTTAATCATTCTAAAGACTGTTTTATTCATTACATCATAGATGCATAACACAACTGTAAACCGTTTCGTATATTTTATTCATTTGTTGTTGGTAAAAGATTTTTTCCTAGTACTAAATTAGTTATCTAAGGTTATTTATTCTTTTAAAAGTAACTACTGATGTAGAACAATTTATTCATATCGTGATAAGACTTATTTATTAAAACAGAAAAATTAAAATATTTTTAAGTTCTCTTTTCTCAACAAGTATCATAACACGGAACAGAACTACTTTAAATCGTAAGCATACATTGTTGAAAAACAACACACATTTTCTGTAAATTAATGTTTTCCATTTCGATTCATTAATTTTATCATGAAATAGACCTTTCTTCAATTACATTCATTCAGCGAGTCTTATGAGTTGTAATTTCAAGCGTGTCTATCAGTCCAAAACTTTAAGTCTTCTACATAAATTATGTCATGACACACAAAACGGTGAAATGACCCTAACATTCGACACTGTAAAATAATCAAGTCGTGATTGTGGTTTAAGGGCAAATATCACGCGATGTGCATTTGACAGACGGGAGGCCCCAGATGCTGGTGTTAGACCTCCTGCAGACAAGCACGGCCGTAGTACTGCATTAATTTCAGTCTCACAGCTACGACTGGTACTGATGAAGTCGAAAATTTAGTTTGGCCACAAGCAACACGTGCAACGTAAAATTTGTTAACCAGTATCGCCGTTCATTTTAAAGAGTAAGGAATGACTGAATATGCCACTTTTTAATTTCACAAATAACTGGTATCTAAATAATATTGAAAACTTGTGTCGTGTGCAAATATGGACAATACTACAATAAATACCTTTCTTCTAAGATCTGAAAAATTACAGTTCAATAACGAAAATAAAGAACATGACATAAACCATTAAAAAAAGCCACTGTTTACAATACAAATATTGAATTTTACAAAGAGAGAAAAAGATACAATATAAAAATAAGTACAAATAACAAGTTTCATATACTTGTGTGTGTGTGTAATTATTTTTGAAAGATGAATCTTTAATATTTTCACAAAAACAACTGTTATGCTAATGTTATTCAAATTTAAAATCAAGCTTTTTACCTGGACTTAATGCAATTTGATCATTACACATTCATAACAATTTTTTTTTTTTAAATCACATCAAACTTGCTTGTAGCACGAAAAACCTCCAATTCTGAAGCTATTTACATAAATTTTTACCATTTAGGATTTAAAAATAGTTTAATCTTTAAAACACAAGTCAAACATTTGTTAAATGCAAGAGTTCAACTTAAAACTGAGCAAAAATTTACATATTAAAACACTCCTTAAAAATCTAGATGAAATTTTTCACACTTAAATTTATTTAGGTCTCTGAATTTTTAAAGCTTCTAGTTTCCATATAAATGTTTTACAAAATGAGAGTACTACCTATAAACTAAAGATAAAATCAATCATATAATTCATAAATTTTTCAAATTTATACAAATAAAATGTAGGTTTTATTGTAAACTACAATTTTAATTTTGGAAGTTATTTACCTACAGAATATAAAATGGCTAGAAAATTCTAATTTGACTTAATACTTTCTCACTATACACTAGTTATATAGTTATTTATACGATACAGTTGAATCAATCAATATGTGTTCTGCGAAGTATTTGGATTGTACTTATTGAATTACTGCACAACTGTTTTATGTTATTTTCATTTGTAATAAAGGGCCTACAACAACTGAAGGCAGCCTGAGAGTTCAAGCATGTAGAAACATGAAAAGGAAAAAATGAATATTCACTATAGTTTACATGGACTAGACTTTGAATTACTTTCACCAGACAGTTTTAAAATAAACAATCATGAAAAACAACAACATAAGTTTAAATTTCAGATAACAAAATTAAATCCTCTGAATTTGCCAAATTAAGTAAATATTTAATCATTATTTAAATTATACAGATACTTTAAAAAAAATTGTAAAAATATTTTTAGAATTTAACATTTCACATTTTCCTGACCTGACATTAGTTATAAACAAAGTATTATACCCCATGTGGCTACAACATATAATACAAGACAGTATTAATATTTCAGAGGAAAGTTGGAGGATTCAGTGTTTCAACTACCAGTTTAAGTAAGTAGGACTGAGTAGGAGAGAGAAAAATACATCAGTATAAAACACTATAATGAACATGTACATAACTTTGGAAATCTCAGCTTCAACTGTTTATCTAAAAATTACCTGAATATTTCTCATTACGTAAGCATGGAAACATGTCCTATGTGATGATTCATAAGTATGATAAGAGGCATGTCTAGAGTTAAGACATTTACTGTTTTTCTGTACTTCAAACAAAACAAATGGAGAAGATAAATATGTAATCATAACCTTTTACTGATAAAAACTAACAACTTGAAACAAAACTTGACCAAACATAAAATATGCTGACTTATAAGAAACTGAATTTAAATAATAGAAGAAACAAGAGGCATTGAATAATTTTTCTTCTGGAATATTTTATTTCATATGTCAAAATAATGTTTCAAATGTAAATCATAAATAATTTCCTATTCTTTCACACAAAAAATAATGCATGTATACTCATACACTTACAATATGAACTAAAATGAAAATTAATACCTACACAAGTAAACAATCAGGCATATATACTTTCTATCAGTGAAGCAAAAATTGGGAAACAGTAAAACAGTAATTAATGTAAATGCACACACTAAAGTATACGTCAGCATTTACCATACAAATCTATCACAATTTATATCTCTTAAAGTAAAAAAATATAATGTATAGGACAACTCATGTATTTAGCTAGAAAATAGTTATATCTACATTTTGTATTATGAAAATGGGTTTGGTTTAAATATATGCACAACTGTGATTAGAAGTACAGAGAAAACAGAATTTTGTAAGTTGAAACAAACGTTACATTGCATTTTCACGAACATATGATAGAAGGTAAAACTGAACAGAGTAAAGAAAAAATTGTTCCTTTTTTTAAATAAATCTATCCATTTGAACATTTATTTCATTCAGTTGTGAATTTAAATGAATGAAATGTTTGTTACCTTTAATAAAATAAAAAAATCTATATTTTAAAACAAACCTACTGTATATTTTAGTAAAAAATTGATGTTCTAAAAGCACACTTCAATAATATGCTGTGATTGTTTCCTTTTTTCATTCTCCTATTAGATACAATTATTCAGTTATAAAATCTCAAAATGATTTTAAATCTTTTCAAAAGATCTTTCAGATAGCAACAAAGGAAGTACTTAAAAATATTTTAAAGGACTTTTGTAATAGATTAAGAGAAAAGATATAGATAAATTTGTATCTGTCAATGATAATAATGAAATCTCTAGCTAAAACTCGTACATAAAAAAAAACACTGAGAGAACTTTATCAATAACCAATCTTAACATTGACACAAGCTTAGCCAGTTTTGGTATGCCACAATTAAACACCTGAAAAAACATTAAAAAGTGAAAATCAACCTCAATAGAGAATCGGTAAAATTTTTACTGAGGTACTGAAATGGTTGACATTAAAATAAGAAATACCTGCACTTTTTGAAAGAGAAGCAAGAAAAAATAGAAAAATCACTTAATGTTTTTCATATCAAATGATAAAGCAAAATATGAAAACAGTCATCATTCAACAGAACAAAAAAAATTCTGAAGAAGCAAATATCTCCAAAAGATAAATTCCTGGCCAGAGATAAAAATTAAAAAAAAAAGTTGTGCAGCATTTGAATTTGAACCACTAAATAAATAAAATATATAATGAAATAGGTTAACATTAACACGGAAGATTGAGTTTGACTATGCAAACTGCAAAACCTGAACCTTAAACAAGCAAGCTTTCACTACAATATTTAACTAGCAAGTTTATTACAACATTCATTACTGTTTAAAACTGTCATGTTGTGTCACTGTGCCCACCCTTACAAAAAACAAAATATGTAAACAACTATTTTTCAGAAAATGAAGTATTACCAGACAATAACAGGTGGTAAAAAGGAAGTGATGTAATACTCAAATTACCTCCAAAAGTTTGAGAACATTGATATGCAAGAAGGGTGTGACTAATATTCATGTTGAAAAATACCTCCAAATGTAAGAGCTACTGAGTGAGTTGAAGGAATGACTTCTCTAACTCACCCAAGCCACCAAAGAAGGTAGCTGGTAAGTATGAGATGTTTATTCCTCCTTAAAATGAGCCAGCAGGATCCATTTGTCCATGTAATAATGAAATCCCATCCCAATAGTATGAGAATATGATGAGCAAAAGCCCTGACAATGCAACAAAACACATATGAAGCCAACTCAAGTCCAAAGCAAAGGATCCAAAATTAGTAAACCATCCCGAGAAGGACAAGCCAAAGATTATGACTGATGTACTATCAGGATACGAAGGTAAGCATAGGAGACGAGAAGACACCCATTTTCGTCATCCACAACCCAGAATAAAACTCTCAGGTTAAGAAAATACTTTACAATGAACTTATGGAGTGCAGAGAAGCAATTGAGGTGAGATAAATCTATGACCAGCTGTAATCCTTGGTGTTTCCCCATGTAAACCCAAACAACGATCACTGATGTTTAAATGAAATTTAATTAACAAGTTTAGCAACATCAAAATTCATAAACAAATACACATTCATATTTGAATTACAGACCCACAGAAGACAATTGTACACAAAAGCCATATTGTTACTGGTATAAGCACAAAATTAGAGCTTAACAGACATATCAATTCAATACAGGATTGTGGCAACATAGAAACAATAAATTAAGACCTATACTAAATATCTTGTATATTCTGACTCTTGCATTATCATGACAATCTTTAAAAGTTCCCAAAAGATAAATAAATCAATATCTTGTTCGACCAGCAGATACATGGGGAGTTCTCTAATTCAAATTTGATAGCCTTCAGTGCATATTGTGAGAAATCCCATACAATTGTGGCCACACTAACCTCAGAGTGAATCTGTTTATAGGTATTCTTTGTCAGATACTCTTATGCACTTGGTTGAAAAATAATGGCATAATAACGTAACAAAACTGTGAAGATGTGTAACATGTAAAGAGGCAATATAACAAAACACTCAAATATACAAATGCATGCATTATCTCAAATGTAAATATCAATTTTCAGATATTCAAGTACTATGCATAACAGAACTAATTGTCTATGGGGATGTACATACATATGATTGAGGTTCTGGATCAATCCAGATCAAACCAAATTTGTTTGGTAGAGCATAAAACTCAGATATTGTTAGGATCTAGATCCAAAAAATAAAATTGAGCTAGCTGCGGCTACATATGATTTTCTTTGAGATAATAAAAAGCCAGGAATAAAAACCCCTAGAAGAATGGTAGACTGATTCAAGTGCTTGCTTAAAAAAGGAATAATCTTGAACCATCTCTGAAAGATGCTGGCAGGTCACAAGATTTTGAAGAGTAAAGACAATAGGGCAAAGGGAAACAAGAGGTAAAAAAACTATTACAAATCCTTCTGACAGAACTCCTGTCACCCACTGATTGTCAAAGAGACATCAGTAAAGAAGAAACTCAAAGAGTCAAGCTCCCACAAAAACCAATACACAGGATAGTCATCATCACTGATGGCAACAGATGTTACATCGTTGAGAAATATGATGAAAAGAAATACCACAATTAAAAGTACTGAGGAGATGTTAGGATGATCAAGCATGGGAAGCAGGAATAAGTGGCACACGATGTCCTAACTGAAACAAGTGAGCTACAGAAGTCATAAGATGGGCTGCTGAGAGGGTGGAAGAGGGGTGATATAATGAGACTCAATAGCTTCTGGGATTGTATTAAAGACAATGTTTCAGAAAAGATGCAAGATGTAAGGCCCTGAGATATGTCAAGAGTAAATTGACCTAAGTCAATGATTATATCCCTACATATAAGGTCCTAGCAAAGATGAAACCACACACATAATTCCTGAGTCAACATCAAAATGTGGGCTAATATGAAGGCTATCCACAGGTAGGAGATGTATGGAAGAAAGTGTAGAAAGTTAATTAGGGTTGGATAAAGGTGAGGATAGAACTA
This sequence comes from Carcinoscorpius rotundicauda, assembly GCA_011833715.1. Taxonomy (NCBI): domain Eukaryota; kingdom Metazoa; phylum Arthropoda; class Merostomata; order Xiphosura; family Limulidae; genus Carcinoscorpius; species Carcinoscorpius rotundicauda. The sequence continues at coordinate 35,770,662 of CM022395.1, read as the reverse complement.
ACATTATATTTGAGAGCTGCTCCCTAAATAGGAAAAAACGAACCCAAGAATTGCTGATCCAAACATGTGTAATCCATATAAATCGGAAGTCCCCAATGGATGCAGTATGCTTATCCCCTCATTTAATTGCAAGAGAAATTGATTTGCAGTACCCAAATATCAAAGGAAAGAAAAACTATCAAAAGTGTTTGAGAAGATGGCTCATGTAACAAGAAAAAATGAGGGGAATAAGAGACAGAGTAAATGGTAAAAACTTCACATATACGAGACAAAATCCTTGAACACTGAAGTAAGTCTAGGTGACTCCTTAGAATTCAACTGGGAAATGGCAAACTCCAGAGGTGAAAAAAGACAGTCAAAACCCTTATCTGTCTGAATAATTTCAGCCAACTCAGAACAAACCTGGGTGATGTCTGGGGACAAAGATTGGTAACATTCAATCTCCTGACATATAATAGCTGAGAGATTTACCAGCAGGTCCCTTGCATCTTAGTCCTAAGAAAAAACTCTGGCCATTTGGCATGACTGCTGAAGTGGTAATGTCAACTTTGGAATTCATAACTTCAAAACTGTTCACAAATTGTCAAGTGCAGAAACATCAACAAGAATCAACGGTTATTAAAAAAAAAGGAACTACTCTATGAAAAAAAATTGTATGTCACACCAGAAGCATTAAACACAAAAGAAGATGCCCAAAGATAAACACTGCCAAACAAGTGAATGTTTGGTAAAGAAGTGTAAAAGGAGTCACATGCATCATATGAGCATGTCATGATGTTACTGATCAAGAGATGACACATGATGATTTGTATGAGGTATGTTGGAACATAGTAATTCCAATAAGAATTCTGAGGAACATCAGACTTGAAGCATGTATAAAAAGAAAGATTGAACACAGAAAGCAACACTGGACAAGTATAACTGTTTTTGTGAAGGAGGTAAGTACCATATTGGAAGTACAGGTAAATTATGTGCATAAAATAGAAAATAAATGTTAATGGTATGTTAAAATATATAAAAAATAAAATAAATTACTTTAGAGTACTGGTTGAAAGAGAAGATTTTGAAAACAATTATAATAACTGAAACCTGTCTATATGTAGACAATTCTGATGGAATTTTCTTTAAAATACATGCTTGTGAGGTTGTTTAATAAGAATACAGTACAAAAAGAGAGAAGGGGTTTTATATGTATAATTTGAGCCTGTTGAAGTTGACAATACAAAAGCTAATTGCAGTAAGGTAGAATCTATTTTAACTTCCACTAGTGGTTATAAAGGAAGAAAGTCTTCAGTTACAATTTGTTACAGACCACTAGAAGTACTGGTGAAGTTAACACGAAACTCTACAGCAATTTAAATAATTCAAGTGTTAATAGATTACAACCATGGTAGATGTTACTTTCAGGGAAGAATCAAATCATCAGGGAGACAGGTTTGTAAAAACTGTTCAGGATGGTTTTCTTCAACAACTGGTGAGAAAAGTTACTAATAAGAGTACTTTTAGATTTACCATCATAATATTATCATATTAGTTCTGAGCTTGTTGCATAAAAATTGGAAAGTTTCAATCATGATGAAGCTCCTTAGCCAGATATTATATACAAGGCTTTTGAAGAAGTTCAAAGGTAAGGTATGCGAGTGTCTTGCTACTACTTTTTTCTAAATTCTTAAATAGTGGGCTGGTGACAGAAAATTGGAAGTTGGCTATTACTCCTCTTTTCAATGGAATTGATAAAATTTTCTCAGGTCTATCCAGTCATTAAGGCATGAAATTAGCAGCAGATCACTAAGTTTGCCAGCAATTTTGCAGGAAGTATGGCAAAAGCTAATTTGTTACCAGCTCCCTTACCCAGCAAAATGTTGACCACAACTCAATTTTCACAACACTTTATAACTTAAAACAATTTCTTACCCATGTCACATACAGACATTTCTCAGAAATATGTTTTATTCAAAGTAAATAGGCCTGAGAGATATTGATTTAACATCTCACATGCTTTCAGAACTTATCCTGGCCAAGCTGAAATACTAAGGTTGTTGTTGTTTTGAATTAAGCACAAAGCTACACAATGGGCTATCTGTGCTCTGCCCACCACGGGTATCGAAACCTCGATTTTAGCATGTAAGTCCGCAGACATACCGCTGAGCCACTGGGGGCAAAATACTAAGGGATACTGCAAAGGTAAAACCAGGCTCAAGTAAGGCTGAAATGGCTCTTGACTAAATAATAGCTGCTGGGAAAGGAAGGATTCTCGGGCTAATTATCTCAGCTCATCATTTGCATTAAATAATTGTTTTTTCACAAACTGTGTGGCTGATGGAACTCAAAATTAACATAAGTGTAGATGTTGGTATAACTTACATCAGTGACCACCAATGAGCCCATTTCATTAATCACATCGCACAGACTGCAAAGACTGAATGGCTCACTTGTGAATATTTTCATAGCACCACATGTAATGGTTCTACAAATACTGCTGTGAAGGAAGTAAAACAATTTTACACCCATGCTGTAAAACAAAGGATGATTAGGGTATTTCTTGTTACCTCCAAAGTTGTAGACTTTTCAAATTATCCAAACATTCTGACAATACATTAGAAATTCTAAAAGAAGTGAGCATAGCAGAGGAACATTTTTACCAACATGTTACTATTTCTACAAATGGGGCTGTGGTCAACTTTAAGGCCTGTATTAGCATTGCAATGGAGTTGTAAGGAAAGCAAGTTGGATTATCTCAGCTCAAAGTGTAGAACTGGCTATTAAAGATGCAGCCAAAGAACTAAGGCACCAAAACATTTTAGATGAGTTCCTTCTGAGCATTTGCTTGTACTATTATAATTTATCAACAGCCAAGGTTGGGCTAATTAAATAAATGAAAAGTGCAAAATACTGAGAAAAGGCTCCCTACACAAGTTGAAGGCACGTTTGGTTAACATAATGAATATAGCAAGAGAAAACCCATTTAAAGGTCACCCAGCATTAACTGCCCATTTAAATGTTGTCTCCAATGGCCAGAGTATACAACTGCTGCCTCCAAATGTAAAGCAAAAGGTCTTTTTCAAACATCAAAGATCAAGAAAGATTATTCTCTATATTCATCTAATATTAGACAACACAACATCCTTGAGAGAAATTTCTGAAAGTGCAGAGCCAAGATTGTATCCTAAGTAATGTTGTCCTTAAATATACCTCCAGAAGTATTGCAAAGATATAGAACATGTAATGGACCAGCCCTTCATGGCTTATTCAAAAACAGCATTTCATCTTGGTATTACATAGTTGCAGAATGATTCAACTAGTTTCAGTGCAGATAGGGAGAAGATCCCAAGTGTTTACATTTCTTGGAAAACAAAAAAATTGGGTGTGCATTTTCAGTGAGCAAAATCAATACATGACCGCTACAAAACAAGAGCCCTTGTATGAAGTTTGGTGACACTGAAATCCAAGTGATCTTAGTTCATTTTCAATAACTATTCAATCTGTGCATGTCATTCAATCCAGACATAGTTATGAATGAATGGACCATCATAAAGACATTGGTTATGTTATGCAGTCTACAATTCTTCAGACATGGAACACAAATCAGAGGGTTAACAATGCAGCAGTTTGGCAAAAAATGTACTCAGCCTGGATGCATATAGTGCTAAAATAGAGAATGGATTCAGTTTATACAAACTAGTGCATACATATTTGCAAAATTACCTTCAATCAGTGATTTGTTTAAGACCTTGTGAGGATAAAGTTACATACAACAAATGTAAAGTATTAAAAAACAGATGTACATAACTTTGTAGATGAAACACTAATTACTATAGAAAAGAGGTGAGGCTTACATGATACAGCAGTAAAAAAAAGGTAGATGATGATATAAAGAAGTTCAGTGTGGAGAAGCCAGTGTCAAATAATTTTGATCATTGCAACTGTTTCTTTTCAACAATTAAAACTGATAATTACTTGAGTTTATTAATTTAATGAATACTTATAATTCACATGATTATATAATTCTCACAAAATTAAAAATAATTAAATGAGACTGAGAAAATATATCACAGATAATTTTCGTTGTGACCACTGTCAACTCTGAATAACTACTTTTGATAAGCCTTCTTGTTTATTATTTTACAAAACATACGCATTTTATGTGATAAATAAGTGATTAGTTTGTTGATTATACCATATAATAAACTTAAATCACACAATATGCTTCTTACAAACAAAACATGAATGATCACAAAAAAAATGTGATCCAGTAAAATCCTTGAGAGTCTGAAATATGTTTTCTGCCTGCTCCTGTCTGGTGCAATTTTTTTCTAAACTTCATACCTTGGTCATACAACAGTGGTGAGAATTCTGATAAAAGGTGTATTGTAAAGCCATTTAAATTTTTAAATTTTGTTAAATATTCTGACATTCTCTTATGAGGTTATTGCTTAGTGCACTTACTGTTTCTGGATTTTCAGAAAGCATTTGACGAGTTGCCACTTAAAAGGCTTTTTTTTTAAGTATGGAGGAAACAAGGTTGACAGATTGGTTAGAAAACTGGATGGATGGAAAAACAAAAGATACTGTAAATGGAATATAGACAAACTGAATTACTGTTGCAAGTATGTCACCTCAGAGCTGTTTTAGAACCTGGCTTTCTTTAATTTACATCTGACGTAGATCAAGGAAGGATCAATGATTTATTCAAATTATTTGATGACATTAAATTTTAGGTGTTGTTAGCTGCAAATAAAAATACTGTTGCTTTACAAAAGTAAACATTTTTTTTTAATTACAAGTATAATTCCAATACCGATTCAACCACCAAGATTTATTCTTTGCTCATCTAAGCATTAGCTTAATATTTTCTTGCTTGCTTGCCATTCAATTCAAATAACTTTATCACTTATTTTTTTTAGACTTGTACAACCTTAGTTTCTAATACTGATTCTTAGTGGTGAGGAAGTTTGAGAAAGTATCAATAGAGGTATCATTGAAAATATATTTTTAATTTAGAAAAATGTTAACTTCCCAAACATACTCATCTCCACTGATACTTATAGTTAAAATCCCACATTGAGGATGTGAAGGAGCTAGTAAGGGGATTATCCACACAGAAAATGCCTGCATAAACCATGGGTGTACTACATAAAAGTGGTACCCAAATGGGAGAACAGCACTACATCCAGAACAGATATGCTCTTCACTTTCAACTTACTTCCTGTATCAAGGATGAAATTATAATATGTGGTCATCATTATAGGCCAGCTCCAACCAGATATCCAAAATTCCACTATGCAGGGTTGTAGTTAAGGGGTTTTGATTCCTATATCCCCTGTTGATGGCTAAGGTAACTGGACTGGAACATTATATATACACATACTTTTGATTGGATCCCAACATGTAGCCATACAATGATGTAATTTAAACCCCCAGAATGACAATTAAGTAATAAACACTGAAGTGGACAAACTTTCTCCTGCACCTGAAGAAGTTTGATAGGTAACACCCTAGGCTCAGAATAATGAGATGATGCATGCCTTAATCAACAAAAGGAGCAGAACTCGTCGAGTCTAGAGTTATAAAAGTTAATTCTCATTCTCCAACTGAGTATGCAAGGAAACTTCCACTTATCCACACAACTATAAAAAGGAATTGGAACAACTGTGCTCAACCAAAAACTCAGGATAGGATCCATTTGCATTTGGAATTATGAAGACATAATTGACCTCCTTCAATAAACAATATATTGAACTGATAGTGATAAAAAAGAAAGGCCAAACTCCAACCACAACACTCTAAAGGAAAATCTCTTTCTATCACCCCAGTGACTGGAAACTGGGTATGGGAAGAACTCCCTAGCTCCACTAGTAGGATCTGGGGTGTTATAAGAAACAGTAAACCAAGTAAATTAAGATCCCAAAATGTATTTTTAAAAGCATATTAATTGTAACTTATTCAATCTGATGATGGTCCTATTTAGCTTTAACCATGAGATAGCCTACAAGAGGTAGTCTAGCATAATGTGGTTATACCACTTACTGAGCTCCTAAGCAGTTTTAATGGAATACCTAATTTCTATTGCACATATTGCAACCAGTAGTAAATTTAGTGAAATACTGGCTGTTGATGCAGAATTGGTTTGATAAAGCACACCTGTTGGAGTAATACTTGGCATAGAGTTCGATACTGTCTAAACAAGGTAAGAGACCCTGAAAGGTAAAAATAAAACTACTCACCCTTCTGGATAATCTAGCAGAAACAGTTAATTTAGCAACAATGAATAGGTAAAAACCCTCACATATGACAGTAATGCTATGCCAGGTAAACAGTGTGAAATAAAGGTACTGATGGAGGTCTACATATCAGTCTGCACAATGACTGCCAATGGGCAATCTGACAGGGCTATTAAGGACATAGTATAGAGAAATTTGATTACATGTGATGCACAGAGGATACATCACCTTTAAAGAGAGCCTGAAATAAAGTGTTGTACAGTATCTCTAAAAATTTAATTGCAAGGAAGAAAATCTTTAAGACTCTCTTTGAACATAACTAAGAGTAAAATATTATTGGACACAGAGATAAAGAAAAAGCAGATGAATCAAAGAAAAGGGCTGAACTCATTTCCTGACTGACACTGCATTTAGTAAATAGAAGCGGTCTTAGAACACAAAGAATAAAAAAATGGTCTGTGGACAAAAAAGACATGGCAGCCAAGTAACAACTACAAGCAACAAAGGAGGTATATTTTGGAAAGATGAATTAATTAGCGAGTTTGTAGAAAAAATGGCAAAAGGATTTTAATTATAATAAATGTATGGTAATGCATATGGAATAGTACAATTTGAATTATAATTTTAATGGAAATAAACTCAAATTAAGGATTAAAAGAAATCTTGATATTTTGCGTGACCAGTCTCTTAAGCTATCCAAACAGTTGGTAATGGCAGAATAAATATGATTTTAGATTATAATGCCATAAGTCAGTGGTCAGGCAACATTTTGAGTACTGTGTTCAGTTTTGAGCCACCTTACCTCTGAAAAAATGAACTGTTGGAAGAGGGACAGAGGATGCCTACTAAGATAATACCTAGGTTGGAATGGCTATTGTACAAATATAGGTTAAGATCTATGAACTGGTTTTATCTACAAAAAGAAAAAGGAAGATATGACTAAGGTGTTTAAATAAGAATATTAGGTGTACTCCTTCCAAAATATTTCAGTAAAACATTTGGATAGAGGAACTAAATTATCAATAAATCAAATATGCAAGATTACAAGAATAAAATAGAAGAGCATAAAAATGTATTGAAATAAAAAGTCAGGAAACAAACTTATTTATAACCCCAAGACACATTATTAAAGCCTTACAGCTCAAAATATCAAATTTATTTGAAATAATATTTTGGTTTATGTTACTAGGTATAGCATATATAGTTAATATATTATCATACAATCTTTTTCACTCATTAATTCTTGGAATTATCTTCAAAAAGTATCAAGTATCATTAAAACTTTAATATGGTTAAAAAGAGCCTTACTAGACAGAAATAAAAGCATGTCACATGTGAACTTTCACTAAATATTTTACTTGTGCTTTAATAAAGATGTATATTTATATATGGTGTCCCCCAGTGGCACAGTGTCTATGAACTCATACTGCTAGAAACTGGTTTTGATACCCATGGTAGATAGAGCACAGATAGCCCATTGTGTAGCTTTATGCTTAATTCCAAATAATCAATACATATGGCATCTGTTGCTAACACAAGTCATCATCTACTGCCAAAAACCATATTTTCTTAATAGTTCTTATTATGATTTTGGAAATAGGTTTTCTTGCTCCATGAACTTAAATTTTCTAATAGAACTGCTTATCTTGATAATGTGATATATATGGTTTATCATCTTTTTTAAAGAATTTAATTGCATATAGTATGTAGGATGCTATGGAAAAAACAGAAACTGGTCACAAAATTGTTTTGATATTTTATCGCTTAGAAAAATGAGTAGTTAATTCAATAAATGTTTTTTTTAGGATCTCTTATTATTTAGTGTCAATAATGTTAACAGCTTGTTGGACAGTCATATTTCCAAATTCACTGATGATTTCTAAAAGCTGGAAAGAGGTAATACTTTAAAAATATAACTTCTAGTTATTTAAAAAACTTGAAAGGTTTAAACACGGAATCAATGTAAGGAAATGCATTTCAATACTCAGAAGTTTAAAGTTCTGTACTTGTGAGATAGCAATACAAAAAATCTTGGGTGAAAAAATATGAATAAAAGAGAATTTGAATTATGTAACTGATATAACCTTAAAGCCTTTCATAAGTGTTAAGCTGTAATAAAAAAAACTAATAGATCTTTAGTATAAATAAATTCATTATACTTTTAAATACAATAATACATTAATTTTGTTGTCATATGACAATTTTACACATACCTAAACTCTCAGCATTGTGGCTGATAAGCTTCTTCTTGTCTACCCAATCTGCTTAGATTTTGTGATATGCCCACCCATTGGAAGTATAGCAGGGATAACAAATTTAAATTTAGAATTGTAGATGCACACTTCTCAGTTGTTGTTTTTTTTTTTAAATGAGGGATGACTGCTTTGAGTAAGATGACTTTTTGTTACATATGCATATTATCCACAATTATATTATATTGACGTTAGTTACAGTTTTTGTAATACTAATATTATTAGGTTGTATATACAACATCTTGCCTTTAATTTTACACTACCTTTAACTCAATTAACGTTTTTACATAACACACCTTAAAATTATTAACAACATCTCAGCATGACTCAAACTTTTTTCATTGCTTTAAAATTTGTAAATTGTGATACTAACTTGTCAATTACACTGTATGTAGCATATTTCTTGAAACTTCCATCAAAATTCATAAATATAAAATCTTTGTAATCATTAATATTTTGATATCACATCATTATTAGGATGTTTTGTCATTTCTTCCTACTACCCTTTTAATCTAATTTGCACAAAGATGTGATTATTTCACTAACGTCTGACGTAAGTTCAGTATTCTTTTTGGTGTAAACATTATGGCATTCATCTTAAGTTAGGCCTATGCTTAACTAAAGAGCAACTAGATGAATATTTGTATATACCTAACAAGTAACACAAGTTGTTTAACTCATTATATTGAATATTAAAAACATTATATTGTAAGCTAACTTTAAATATGTTAACATTATGATATTAATGAAAATAGCAGTAAGCTCTCTAACTTTGTCTAAGACTTTATCTTACCTTCATGACAAATGAACTGTCTATTAAGATGTTTTGCTAACGCGATGTTCTTTGGTATCAGTAGTGGTAAGAACAGAAACCGAGTAGTAACAACGCTGTAAAATTTATCTTCTCCAAATCTTTATACCATGGGTTATTGTAGTGTTAAACTGTGACGTTTTCACTTAGGCCCGGGAACCAGAAGAAATAATGCAAGATTTGTCACACTGTTGATGGTTCCCTGTGCAAAACTGTTAAATTTTAATAATGAGTGAAGCCTCAACTTTAAAATAAACCTTGTTGTTTTTATGGCTTAATTTTTAAGCTTTAGAAAAGTGAAATCTAATAATACTAACAGTTACTAATATTAAATATCTTGAAAGTTTCTCCCTGTCTTTTTAATTCATAACTATTACACTTACTTGAAGTCAAACTAGTAATAGTAACACAGCCTACACTACAGGCCCAACGTTAAGCCATTAGCAACAGTCCTAACATTAGTCGAAAGGTCGTAAATACGGTAAGTCTTATGTCTTTTGAGTTTGCTGTCACTAGTGCTTTAACACAGGTTAGTAACTAGTAACTTCCTCACTACATTTTCTATAATGTCACTTTTAATGTTTTATTTTAAAATTCCTTATCATGTTACTCTAATACTTCACCTCGAGTTCGGGCGATATTTTTCTATGATACGTGTCATAAATTTGACGGAATACGGACATAAACGAACTTAACAAACAAGTATATCCTAAAAATATACTCTGTATTGTTGCCTTAACTTATCAATGATTATAACAAATACTATACGCACCATCAGAATCACAGAACTAGTTATACGCACACACCAACTATATCATGGCTTAACAGCTTCGGTTCAGAAACTTTCTTCCACCCGCCGAAGACCAATCGTCTGCACCCAAGCGCCACAAATATAGAATTTGGGATCATTTACAAATAACCAAGAAAGGCATTATTATCAGCACATATAACTACTAACGTTGACTATTAATATCAAAGATTTTTTCAAATTTTTTTTACTCTAAAACATTTTATAAAATGATCGTAATCTTCATTAAATCACGTAAATTTCAAGTGAGTTGAAATTAGTCTGTCAAATAAATGTTATTAACCTGTTAACATTAATATTTTAATAAAATAATTTGAAATATTTTTATATTTATACATTTTAGAACAGTAAGTGCTATGGGATATCATACAACTATTCATACAATTACTTTGTAAGAGTTTGAAGAAAAGAGTTGTAAGAAAATTTAACAAATAAGATATTCTTACAAAACTTGGATATCTATATTATTAAGAATTATAAGAATACCAAATAATGAATTTACTGTTCCTGCTTATACTAATTAGAAGGCCAAGTATGTTCATATGATTAAGGTGCTTGACTGGCAATCTATGAGTCGCCGGTTAAAATCCCGGTCACACCAACCATGAGGCCATTATAATGTTATGGCTAATTTCACTATACTGGTAGAAAGGATGGTGGTAAAGGGTAATAATAACTAGCTGCATCCTTCCTGCTCTTAGACTGTGAAATGAAGAATAGCTAGGGCAAATATATCTACTGTAGCTTTGTACGAAGTTAAAGACAACAACAATAATAATAAAACATTGAATAACTGCTTGTGCACCGAGCTGCTAGCAATATTTTAGACCTTAATGAAAGTACTTTATAAAGACTAGGCAAAAATTGTTCAAATTTCATTTTTGCAACATGCTTTAATAAAGCGTAGTAACATTAACACAGATTTTCTTACTCTTATTGCCCCAACCGCCAATAACTTGCGTTAACTTTATTTAATAAAACTACATGTATGTAAACAATAATGTGTTTATAATAGTGTACAGATTATGAATCACTCATGAGAGTTCATAGAATGACACAATTTTAATACTTGAAACAAAACGAAGAGTAAAACTCGGAGTGAAGAAAAAGTAGCTCACGTGTGTTTATAGCAATGTTTGAAACGAACCGAAGCAAACTTGTTGCAAAAGAAAGTAAATTTATAGGTATAATGAAAGCAAACGTAGCTGATTATACAGAAACGTCTGAATACATGTCCACAAAGAAAAAAACACATGGTTTGAATAAACCGCGCATACATATTTTAATCTAAATAAGTTGATAAAGCCAATAAAAGTTGGATTTAGAGTATTGTTCATTTTAAAGGAAATTACACTAGGGTTAAGTATTGTTTGTGTGAAATACTTAACAAATCAAATACTAAAATAGAAATAAAAGCTGTTCATATTTACCCGTCAAGTCATGAAAACGAAATTATTCCATTGTTTATTATACTCATTGTATTTAAAGTTTTGAATGAACATAAAACTCGTAACTTAATTCTTAATTAAAAAGCCAATGGGCAATCCGAACTTCACAGACGAAAGCCTTTCTAACACTATCAAAATTATAGACTTTGACTGAAACTTTTGCAAGAAACAACAATATAATTTACGTAGATTGTTGACTTTATGATGTCATAATTTTTGTGTGTCAACACATCAGCTGTTACGTTACCTGACTAAGTTGAACAAGTTTCTTGCACGTAAATATAGCACAATTAAATTCCATAAAGGTTTTGTAACGTTATGCATATGAATACAAGTCAATGTGTATTAATGAATAGAGCAGGTGACAGCTGCTTTACTTTTACAAGTTTGCCCCCCAGTGGCTCAGCGGTATGTCTGCGGACTTACACGCTAAAATCCGGGTTTCGATACCCGTGGTGGGCAGAGCACAGATAGCCCATTGTGTAGCTTTGTGCTTAATTCAAAACAACAAACAACAACTTTTACAAGTTTTAAAAAATTATTCATTGTTGAATTTTCCTTGTATTTCTGTTTGTCTGAAATAGGTTTGATAACTACGCAAAGTATAAACTATGGTCCTGTAATATAAAGCTAAAATACATTATTCAGTGTTTTATTAATATCTTAATGAGATGAATTTAAAATTAGCAGCCTGAAAAGCATAACGTACAACATTAATTTTACTGAAGAACAGCAATGGACTTGAGAATCCATCTACACCATCCTCTCCATTAAATTTAACTTCAAAAGAAAGTATTATTCTGCCCCCAGTGGCTCAGCGGTACGTCTGCGGACTTACACGCTAAAATCCGGGTTTCGATACCCGTGGTGAGCAGAGCACAGATAGCCCATTGTGTAGCTTTGTGCTTAATAAAATACAAAATACGTATTCTTCTGCAGAATCCCCACAAACATTCTGTTTCAAGAATAAATAAAACCAAAACAAAGAGTAACAACATTTTTTCTTGCTCTCCAAGTCTATTTATCATGTTGTGTTGTAGCCTATAACATGCCTAACATGGCCTAACGCGTAAGTATTTCACTCGTAATCTGAGGGTCGAGGATTCGCGCCCGAGTCGCACCAAACATGCTTGCCCTCCCAGCCGTGGGGGCGTTATAATGTCACAATCAATCCCACTATTCGTTGGTAAAAGAGTAGCCCAAGAGTTGGCGGTGGGTGGTGATGACTAGCTGCCTTCCTTCTAGTCTTACACTGAAAAATTAGGGACGGCTAGCACAGATAGCCCTCGAGTAGCTTTGTGCGAAATTCCAAAACAAACAAATAAGTAGCTTACAAAGTGTATAATTCTTCTCTTCGTACGTGGCACATGTATATTTTACTGACGTCAAGATATTACAAACTGTGGCATTAAACATCTATTTTATGACCCCATTTTAGTGTATACTGAGTGACTGACTGAAAGACAACTCAACGTTGTATAGTGATGGACCCTTTTAAGATAAATAAAAACACCTAGCATGTTATCATCCGCATATTTATCAAGCCTTCCCTTAAACTCCATTAATTTTTCTTCACCCGCTACATCTGATGGCAGCTTATTCGAATATATAACATCATCCTTTCAAAAAATATCTTTCAGTTAAAGATGACTTCTATTCTGCCAAAATGTATATCTGTGTCTCATATTCCTATCATACTCACCACTAAGTACAAAAAGTATTATTTTTCATGACTATTAATTCTCTTTAAAAATTAATGCAACTCATATGGTAACCCTTCATTTCAGGACATAGACATTTACAAATTCTACTTCATTCTGTACCTGTCTGATTTCATTATGATTGGCATTTGTGTCCAATAAAAACTTACAATCCTTTTGTGAACGTGCTAGCTAAATCATATTTTAAGGGATCGGATTTCCTGTTCTCATTCCTTTCTTCATCCAAATTATGTTTTTATTTTAGAAAATAGTGATGTAGTATTGGAGATATTAGCCACAAATATTTGGTAATGTGATGCAAAATCAATAAAACTGTGAAGTCTTTACTTGATTAAAGGTTAAGGCCAATTCTTCTTTACTGCTATCTTAGCAGGATTAGTGGAGTAATTATCTCAATCTGCTATATGACCAAGAAATTCCCTTCTGTGTGTATGAGCAAACATTTTTCTGGTTTCAGTTCCAAGCCTGCTTTTATATTTGTACATCATTTTCAGGTTCTCATCTCCAACTTTGAATGCACAGGTAAAAACAAGACATTTCCGACATAGATTAGGTTTCTGTTTAATAGCAGCCCTTTCAGTGTAAAGCTACATTAGTCTCTTCAAAATGATACACTGTATCTGATCTCACGAATTCACTCTCCAAAGTGAAAAACTATATCTGGTATCACAAATTCGTTGGTATATCCAACCAACAAGTCAATGAGTTACTAGCAGTGCATTGGGTAGAGATTATTTGCACAATCCTCAACGAGTAATCTGGATGTTGACAGCTGTTTGCTTACATCTAAACGTGGTGTAACAGACGTATTTCTTGCATTATCTCTAACTTCAGTTTCTTCCACTTAGCTTACAATGCCAACAACTATTGAAGTGGTAAACTGGGTAACTATTCACTCATAATAACGGACTTGCTCTTGATTTTTCTTTGAACAGATAACAATTTGAGATAACGCTATTTGATTTTTTAACAGGAACAGCACATTTCATGCATGGACTTTATATCCACATTATATAGTACCAGTGCACTAGAACCTGTTCAGAACATATCGTAAAACAACACTTGTGTAGATGAAATTTTTATAATTCACTCTATCACATACACTCGTGGAGTCCACTGTTTTAGGGTCCAGTTTCCCATACACCAATTAGTGCTTCCAACAATTTCCAAAGAATATCTGTGTCAAGAACGCAAATTTCATAACAGAAGATAAATAACTAACTTATGTTCTGTGAGCAACTTTTTTTCCCATTAAAAGTCTAATTTTTTTACTATTTGGAGAACGAGGGTGGTTGTTACTGGCTAGAATTATGGCTTTGCTTATAGATTCTGTTACACATTAAAATCTATCAATTTGCTGGCTTCTTCTGTAATCAACTGGGAACTCAATTTAAAGTTATTTTACCATTTTAATGATTATACGTATATAACTAGTCCCATCCAGTTGTAGGAGAGTTGATCTGATTAGTAAATTAGTAAGTACAAGCTGTCTGTTACACAGTCTTAAGTTTGTTAGTTTTCTGGAGCTGTAGAAGCAGCATTTTCTGCTTATTGTTGGTTATTCTGTACCATCTGAGCTGTTGGTAAAAATGATAGCTTTGCTTACCCCATTGCATGTAAAGATAGGGATGTTCAATTGATAACAACTCAACAATCACCAGCCAAAACAAATGCTTTGTTCCTCTCTTCAGAATTACATTCTGAATTACATAGATGTCAATCTATGTCGGCTGTTTGACATAAAACATTGAGAAAATTGGAAGAATTATCCCTCTTCATTGAAAACCAGTGTAATTGCATCGTAGTGCTTGGATGTATGGTTGTTTGGCTAATCTTTAGGATAGCTTAAGCTTGGCAGGATGTAGGTGCCTGGGTAGAAGAGTTTGCATAAGGTATAGCCAAAGCATCTGCCACTACAGATGTCTTCTTCTCTCATGGCTGATTTGAATTCAAGACTTAAAAACCTTCTTGTATTCGAAAACTGTATCTGTACTGATTAGAATATTTCTTCTCCCCAAGTAACGCATCATTATTTTGCTTAGAAGTTTTTTAACAAATTTCTTTATGAGCAAAACTTCGTAGTCTGTGAAGATCATTGCAAAGTATGATTTATTATTCAAGCAGCAAGATCATCTGCATTGGCGCTCAAACTCTTGGTAGCTCCTATCTTCTGAACCTTAAATTTATTCTTATTGATTTAACAATATTTTATCAAGTGCATAGTGAAATCTAGGGCTGGATCCTTTAAGTTTACAGTTACTCATTAGACTCCCTGTTCTGTAGACATTATATTATTAGCTTTACTTGAGTGAAACTTTTCAGGAAATGTCTTAGGTATTCTTTTGACACATAATTCAATTTTGGGGCCCAAATCTCTTTGTTTCACTCAAAATATCATCATCAGTCTATCTTGGTTGGTTTCTGATGGCATCAATTAGAGTTGATACTGCGTTACATTGACTGTCTTGTGGAAATCATCACTTTCAATATTGAAAAGGCTTGTTACTCTGTAACTGCAGGAAAATGAAAACATGGGCTTTTACTACATCAGAAGAAGCCCATCATGCTGACATGGATATCTCCGATCAGTGATGTCGAGAAACCCACTTGTTGAGAATTTTATTTGCATTTGCAAAAACGGCTCAGGTTCATCTGACGATGACCGAAGAAGGTCGAAACGTTGTTTGATCTTCTATGTAAAATATTTTCTCAACCCAAAAGAGCCGTTTTTGCATATAAGATATCTCCGATATTCATTCTTTTTGCTGGAAGCCATCTATTCTCAATAACTAACTTTTCTTTTGGTTGTAAGTCTTTCAACCCGTGAAAGGTGCCATTTACTTAATTATCAAGCATTTTTAAACTTAATAACGCAGTGTTTAGAAAAACAGAAGAAAATACACTCATCAAGAATGCAAGCTGAAAACAATGCGTAATCAAATACTTTATCAACGACACCAAAGTTTTCTACTTCGTAACTATTTTGTGCTGCTCTCTTTTGCACTGATTTCTTTTATAAGAGTATTCAAACATGATCTACAGAATAACAAGAGGTTTCACACAAAATGTTTTATATGGGTAAATATGAATTCATTGACTTAGTTGTTAAATTCAAAGAGAATGAATATAACATAAAATTGAGCGAAAATAATCATTATACATTTCATAAGCAATGCGAAATTAATGTATTGATTGAAAACAGTACCTTTACTGGAGCTTCCAAAGCTCTCTGTAAAAGAAAACGTGTCTCAAATTGTACGAAATAGCAGTGTTTACAAAGAACAACAGTGAATTATTGTGTTATCAAACAAGGAAAATCGAAATAAACTGGAATTTGAGTCAGTATATTTTATAATAAAGTTAACAAGGAAATAAAATGAAGTTAAAATAAAAGTTACACGATCACTAGAGAGAAAAGCGTAAAACTTGAATAGAAATTTGTTAGCGAATCCTGACGTTTACAAACACAAAACAAACTGTTTTTTTCAGAAGTTAAAATTTATCTTTTGTGAAAACGCCAAAAATGAGACACAGTCCAAAAAGTTGATGTGGTTGATACTAATAAGAATGATGGTGAATTTAATAATGGAATGCTATGAAAATAGTTCTGACATGACTTGGTGGTCAGAGCACTTGACTAAAATCTGAATGTTGCAGGTTCGAATTTCCATCACTGCCCTTTCAGCTGTGTGACGGTCAATCTTATTATATGTTGATAATACAAGTGTCTTCTTCCTTGTCTGTCACTGCTAAAATATGGACAGCTAGCACAAACAGCCCTTGAGTAGCGTTGCACGACATTTAAACCAAACGAAAGATATGAAAACAATGGGGATTTTGAAAGAAATGATGCAATGCCATCAGAAAAATTAAGTAGTTTTAAATGCAGTGGTACTTGTTGACCAAATAGCAAATGAGAAAAATGTAGGCCACAACTGAAGTTATTATTAATTCAGAGAAATTCATGCGTGCGACTCGTAATCTCGTAAACGAAATAAAGTGAACGATGCATGAATCTCATGCTGTACAAAAAATGGGTAGAATAAGAAAAACAAAAATTTTGAAAATTATACCTTCAATTAATAATTCCGAAAACGCGCTATGATTGTATTTATAACTCAACTTTTGCATAAAAATATGACCCGTCAATTGTCATGCAATTTGTTACCGATTCCTTTTTTTGCCAGGTCTGGCATGGCCAGGTGGTTAAGGCTCTCGACGAGTAATCCAAGGGCCGCAGGTTCGAATCTCCTCACACCAAACATGCTCACCATTTCAGCCCTGGGGATGTTATTATGTGATGGTCAATCCCACCATTCATTGGTAAACGAGTAGCTCAAGAATTGACGATGGGTGGTGATGACTAGCTGTCTTCCCTCTTGTCTTAAACTGCTAAATTAGGGACGACTAGCGCAGATAGCTCTCGTGTAAGTTTGCGCAAACTTTCCAACAAACCATACCAAAACTTTCTTTGCCTGAAAAAATGAGACTGTTTCCATTTTATACAAGTTTTTATAAAAAATCTTTTTGCTCTTTACCTGGAGTATTAATATTCTACATTTAAAGAAAATATATTCGCAACAATACTTTAAAAATTATAATAATTTGCAATTGATTTTTTGGTTTTTGTTACATATTATTCAGTTATTAAACTTGTATTTTTTATTTAGGACAACACTACATTAGAGGGCGACTTTATTAACTGAGGAACAATACACATGGTTTGAATTTTGTATTGTGGGTTTGGTAAGTTTTTCCATTTAGGCGTTAAAATTAGTACTTCACATTCAATTGGTGTTCGAAAACATGACACCATAGTTAGTGTTTTTGCTTTGCTTTGTTGAAACGAGTTAAATCAAATTTTCTACCTTACGTGCATTTAAAATACAACTTTAAAGTTTCATTACGGTTTACACCGTATCACAGTGAGTGTATGTAATACTAATAGTACACTACTTGCAGTTCGAGAAGTACATAGTTGACTTAATCAGTGATGTCGAGAAAACTCACTCGTAGAGAATTATATATGCAAAAACGGCTGGTTTAGGTTGAGAAAATATTTTACAACCAGCCATTTTTACATATAGAGTTGACTTAAGCTACTCGTACGCGGTCAGATTTTACTCTATCGTTTGGGTTACATATGTTTATTTTGTCGAAAAGTTTGTTTTTATTATTTTAGATTTTTGTTCACGCATATAGAGCAAACAATTTAAATATATACGTGATTAACTGAGGCATCACTGTCACTACTAGTAGTAATTAGGTAATACTAATAGTACTACTGTTTGTAGTACAACTAATATAACAAAAACAGACATTGACACTTCTAATGTGATAGGAAAAAACTTAAAGGATGGTAGGTGTGATTTAAAACTGGTTCACTAGCGTATGTCACATGGTCATGACAAAATATTAATATTTTTGTAATTCATATATAGCAGCATTTTATATTAATTCATCATTTTCATTGACTTGTTTAAGTGTTGTGTTATGTTGATTTGTGGAGAGAAAGAACTGTAATATCGTTTCTTTTTCCATAAAAAGTAATTATGCCTCCGTATTTCCAATTAAATTTTGGGCAGGTTTAGATATTGCTAATACACTCAGAATTAGAGATATAATAAAGTATGATTTGGTCATTTAAGTGATGTTTATGGCTTTTCACCAATAAGTTTTGGGAGTTTTAGAAACTAATTCAGTATGGCTATGGTTATCAAAGCATAATGACAGCTGACAGTACAGTGATAGACTTAAGATATGATAGATTAGACTTCAACCAACAAAATATAAGAAATTATTAGAGAACATTTATGGTTGTTGCTTTTAAATATGCAGTGTTTTAAATTTCATAAACATACTGCAAAACATAGTCAAAATGTGATGGCCATGATAGAGAGTAGCTTTGATGTAGAAAGACTTTTCATTAACATCAAAATAACATTTTGGGAGTTTCATGGCATTTTTCAGGAGAGAATCCTGAGGTTAGGCAGTTTTTACATGAGAAGATAGTCTTTCGTTCAATGTTATTAGCAAAACAAGATAATAATGTATTATCAACTCATGATAATTGTTGAAACAATTCCACCACAACTTCTAAACTTAAATATTTAATTTGATAAGTCAAAATACAGAACACTTGTAAAACATTGATAAAAATGAAAGTAATGTACTTAAGGACCAATTTTTTTCCAGTATCAGACATCATTATTAATTCACAGGAATGTGGGATTGGATTATAGTGTGAAATGATTTTTGGAACTTGATTTTACTAAAAAAGAGAAATAGAAAAGAAAATTTGCTTATCAGGTTTAAAATGTTATTGATGTGTTAAATGGCCTTAACAAAGATAAACATTTGATACTTCAAAACTTCTAGTGCATCTTCCCATGTAAAAATTAAAACTCTCTCTTTTAGTTTCATGAAATCATCACTTCCATCCCTGGTTTAAATTCCTATGTTAGTGTTGAATAGCTAACTTTCAAAAAGTTTGCATATCAAACCATTATTATACAAATGAAATATTAAAACAGATTGCATAGGGAAGTTTGGCAGTGTTATTATAATAATACTTTACTATCTGAATAGACTTTCAAGTTTTATTTTTATTCATTCCCTAATGGTTTTCAAACTTTATAATATAAAATTATAATTATTTTTACATAAGTTTCATTTCACAAAATAAGTTGAATTTATTCAAATTTCAATGTTGTTTGGCTTTAAATGTAAGCTACATGAAGAATATTCAAAATACTAGGTTTTTACTTTGCCTGAATATGTTTTTACACTATAAATAGAGTTATTGCTGTTTATTTCTGTTTCTTGATTTTAAATTACATTTATAGATTGAACACTTCATTAATGCTGGATATGTACTTATAAGTATGTAAAATAATACTGAATTGTCTCAAAAATGGTTCATAGTATTGTTGGAGCAGGTGTCTGCTAAGTTAACCAATCTTTTATTTTTTCTAAAACATTTTACAATGCATAAGCTTAATGCATTCTTTTAAAGATATCAAGTATCCTGTATACCACTGTGCACTTGTGTGGTGTTTGGGTGCTACACATTATACAGTGCAGGTAGTACATTATTGTTTCCATTATAATTTGAAATACTGTTACCTTGGAAATTAATTGTTTTGGTTAAACATACAGGTTTTCAGAAAATGTTTAAAAAAATAATTTTTTTAAAGGCAGGCACAACCTTTACCCAGTGCATACAAGCCATTATGAAGTGCTTGTGCAGTAGTTTTAGGAATTATTGCATATTTGTAGTTTATTTGTTGTTTGTATTTCTTAATTTTAAATCAGGAAAGTTATAGAATGCATAATCACTTCTGGTTCTGTTAATCTTATAGTATATATATATAATCAGTTCATATCTAATAAGTATAGGTTGCAAATAAATATTTAGCCTGAATTTTGCTTTAATAAATTGTATTGAGTGCATACAAAATTTTTTATTGAGTTTGTCGTTTACATTACTACGTTTAATCTTTTAAGTAGCTAGTTATCACTATAATACTGTTTCTTTTCTCAGTTTCATAGTTTTTCCAGTTGTTTTTCTTTTCTGTTAGACCATTTTTGAAATGTTACAATTATTTTTGTAGTTTATTACTAACACATTTTGACACTCATACAAAATATGTATGTATTTTTTATTAATATTTGAAGTGTTCTTCAAAAAGATGTTTAAAGTTGATAAAATACTGAAGTTCCTTTCTAAATTAATGACTTTTAATGTTATAGAATTCAAAATCATCTTTTAAATTGTTTTGAATCATGACGTAATATGAGCTTTGCTTAATTAATTAGTATTTTATTTAAATTTTTCCTAACCATATCAATTATAATTTCATATGTACTGAGTTAAGAGTAAAAAATATTTCTTTCAAGGTGTCATGATCAAATATTGGTGGCAGTAATTTTTTTAATCTGAATATGAACTCTAAAAATGATGTTTTTACAGAATAGTATAGAATTTAAATTGCTACACATTTATTTTTTTGGTCTTCTGTTTAAATTTTTGGGTAAATGTTGGAAACAGATAGAATCTTGCTCCAAGTTGTTAGGGCACTTTTTTCCATTATTTGTCTTCATTTGTAGAAATTATACGACTTCCTAGTAAGAATACCAAGAATATTCTTTTTGCCCCCCCTTTTTTTTTTACTGAAATGTAACAAAACTTTTCACTCCTTAAATTGTGAAGTTTATTTTTTATTCATAGAACTAATTTATTGAAGTGGATTCAGTTAGATTTTACATAAAATGTACTTAAAGTTTTATTCTTTATTCATATGAGTATATGTGTTTTTAAGATATTCATTTAGAATTGTACAGAATGTCGTCATTATCTACATTTCCATCTCCTCCACGAAAAGGCCAAATAACACTTTGTGAAATTGAAAGCCATCTTGTGATGAGTTCAACAGATAGTGATGTTCATCAGTATACTGATCAGGCAAGTTATTGACCTGTGAACGTTTCTAATTTCTACATCCAAGCTCATTCATATTGGTTGGTTTATTATTAGATATAAGAATGAAAATTAAAGTATGGAGTTTGTAGGTACCACATTTAAGTTAAATTTGATTTCGTGATGATGAAAAACCCACTTGAAGTAAAAATATAGCTCAGGATGGCTGGTATGGATAGTAACACTTTTACTAAAATACTTTTATTAAAAGTGTTATTACAAATACCAGCCATCCTAAGAGACATAAATTTTTATTTGTTAAAATTGTACAGCAATCTTCAAAATGGCTTTATGAGATTAAAGATTCTTCACAAACTCATGCTAGAAATGAAACCACATTATTTTGATAAAGATTTAAAACAATGGATCTTGCATTAATGATGACCCAGAGCTCAAAAATGTCGAGGGCATTATGCTTAACATATTTGATAACTATATGATATGGATAAATGTCTTTGAATTCTTTTGCTGTTAGCAGACTTTCTCAAACTTGTTCAGGAATTGACTTGTAGTTTCAAGGGTTTGTTGTAGAAATTTTTGTTGTGAATTTTACATTGAATTTGTCAATTGGAGATTGAATGTTGATTTGCATGAAGGATTTGGATTTTTTGCTAATCTACACATTGAATTTAGCATGTTATCTTCGTAGAGAAATTGTAATATGCTATAGAGTAAAAGCGATAGAGTTTTGAGGCGAGGTATTCTACTTTTTTGCAGATAGTTTTTGGCCTTGAAGTGTAAATATTTAGATAAATAATTATGTTCAATTATTTGATTTGCTACCTGATGGAAAGAAAAAATAACCCAGTTTTGTGGTACATGGTACTGTGAATGTGGGTTGATCATCTTCTAGAGCTTCTTTAGTTTCCTTTGTTGTGATAGAGATATCAGTGTTTTATAAAACACTATAGGCTGATGCTTCTTATGGTAAGTTTATAAGTTTTTTGAAGTCACATTTTTTAAAAGCAATATGAAGATGGTAGACCATAAGTAATGATGGGATATCATATCAAAAAGTAAACTGAAAGTCTAGTGAGTATGATGTGAATGATAAGGGTTCAAACAGGACCTGAAGCAACTTTTCTTTGTGTTCTTAAAAGTTTACCTGATTTTTAATTTGAAGAGGCTTTCTATTATTGTTTAGAAAAGAATAAATATTTAAAAGATTTGTGTCTTTAAAGTGTACATTATTTTTGGGAGAATACAAGTTGCATTTAAATTTTACATTGTGACATGATGGCTTATTTTAGGTAAGCCAGTATCCCAGAATTGATCTGAGCACAGAAAGTCTGAGACCTTTTGTATGTCGAGAAAATTCTAAGAATGCTTTTATGCATCATAATGAATCTGTTGCCAAAAAAATATTTGTCTCATGGTAAGAAGTTACTTATATTTACATTTAAATATCAAAATGGTTAATATACACTGCTGGCGAAAATCTTGAGGCCAATAAACATAAGGAAAAACTGTACATTTTGTGTTGTTAGACTCAACCACTTATTTGAGTAGAGCTTTGAAAGATGAAAATAAAAAACTTATTTTAGCATTTAACAGGGAAAATGTAAACACTATGAAATTAGCCTAAATACTTGCTGGTCAAAAGTTGTTTAAGATCACACTGAAAAGAAGCGTTAATCACTAAACACGTAATGAAATTTGGTCATTTGTGTTTAACCATTATTGTTGTCAACATCTCCCACTGACATCTCCTGTGTTACATTGGGTAAAAACATGGCAAAGGCTAAAAAGTTGACAGTTTGAACATGGCAGAATTGTTGTGCTGCAAAAGCAAAGTCTCTATCAACGTGACATCATTGGTGAGATTGGGAGTAGTAAAACTGTTGTTGCAAATATCTCAAAAGACCCTGAGGGATACAGAATGAGAATTTCAAGTGGTCGCCTCAATGAAATTTCACTGGCATTGAGCAGGAGGATTCGATAGGTTGTCTGGCAGTACACCAGCAGATCATTGAACCAGGTTAAGGCCCTTACAGATGCAGAATGCAGCTCAAGAACAATAACACAACATCTACAAGAGAAAGGCTTTAAAAATTGTAAATGTCTTCAAAGGCCACACCATGAAACAGCTCAGTTAAACTTTGCTGAGAGGCACCAAACATGGGACGTTGAAAGTTGAAGAAGGTTGTGTTCTCTGATGAGAAAAAATTTAACCTGGATGGTCCAGATGGCTTCCAGTGTTACCTGCATGATAAGGATATCCCACCAAAGACATTTTATTCATGACACATTGGAGGAAGTTCCATCATGATCTGGGGTGCTTTCTTCTTCTGTGGAACAGTGGAGCTTCAGATTATACAAGGGCATCAAACAGCAGCTGGCTACATTGGCATGTTAAAGAGAGCATTCTTATTACCTGAAGGCCCTTGCTTGTGTGGAAATGACTGGATCTTTCAACAGGACAAAGGATTTTTTCATGACGAATAACATGATTCTTTTGGACCATCCAGCATATTTTTCTGAACTGAACTCTATTGAAAATATTTGTGGGTGGATGGCAAGGGAAGTATATAAAAATGGACATTAATTCCAAATAGTGCATAATTTTCTTGAAGCCATCTTCACCACTTGGAATAACATTCCAGCCAGCCTTCTGCAAACGTAAATATTGATCACACCAAAGCAAATGTTTGAAGTTATTTGCAACAATGGCCATGCAACTCAACACTGAGACCTTTTGTTGGGTGTTTCGTACCCTGTTTAGGACTTCTCTTTGGTATGATCTTAAACTTTTGACCAGCTAATAGGCTAATTTCATAATGTTTACTCTTTCTCTATTAAGTGCAAAAAAGTTTTTTATTTTTATTTTCCCTTTTCTTATTTTTATCTTTTGAAGCTCTACTCAAATAAATGGTTGAGTCTAACAATGCAAAATGCATATTTTTTCTTTATGTTTCTTGGCCTTAAGATTTTGGCCAGCAGTGTACATATTGAATGTACTTGAAATGTATTATTCTTTGTATATAAATAACACACACCAAGATACTTGTAAGTTTGATAAACTGTGTATGTTGCACAGAAATTGTCTTTGTGCCAGGATTCTAATCATTCTATTTATTTGTGATACATAACTTGTGATTAGTTTAGCTTATTACATAACAGGCTTAGCTGTTCATAGTTTTATGAAGTATTAGTCAATAACATTAAGAAAATGTTTTCTGATATGATACTTACCTCTACTCACAAAATCAGCTATTCTTGTTCAGTGCTGTCTTTTCTATGTAAACTTTTCATCTATGCATATCAGAGGCCTTCTCTCTCTCATGTCTTTCCCTCGGTGTGGATTCCTGTACATGGTGAGGGGACCTCTCAGGAAAGGCTCTGTTTTCTCAGTTTACTGCCTCTTTTTTCCCGTGAATCCCATTTAGTGGTGAGTGGTGCCTGACCAGATATTCTTTAATTGAAACTCTTTAGTGTACAGTCATATCAACTTGTGCATTATTTTCTATGATTTTGTCTGTGCTTACCAACAAGATTAGGCATTTCACAAGATCTCTTGAGGAGACATAACACATCAATATTTTGTTTTATTAACATGCTCATCCTGTATAATAACACCCATGGACTGTATGGGTAATGTAGAAGAGGATTTGTGTCCATCCTTGCCATTTTTCAAGTGAATAACTTGGTATAGTCTACTTTTGAAAATAAAGTTTTGTAGTAGCCCATTGCAATGTCCCAGGTAATGACATTCTTCCAGACTCTCCACTGTATTGTCGTTCTCCTCTTCTTTCCTAGTCTTTCCCATTTCCATGTTACTGAAATGGTTGATTGTGGAGGCACCCTTCTGAATGGGTTCCACAGAAAGATGGCTGTAACCATGCAGTTGAGAGGAAGGTTGTGGTGTTCTGCTAAGTGTATATGAGGTGTGGTCTCCAGAGGAGTTGACTTTGCATATAGAGGGCAGCACTGAACAATTATAGCTAATCTTATGAGATGTTAATGTCCTGTTGGAAATAGGTTTTCAGTATAGGAAAATTATAACTATGTTGTGGTTGGTTTATACATCATCTATACAGAGTGAAGAAAAAGAATAATTCAATCAGCATATTTGTATTCACAGGTGAAGTTCACTTTTGTAAATATATATTTTACTGAGTATTATTTAAGTGATAAGTCTTTGTTTTTAAATTGTAGAAGTTAGAACCTTTTCAGTTTAATATATACATATATATATTCCTTTTTTTTTATAGGCAAGAGCAAGGCTTTAAAGGAGTACTTGTGGAATTAGCAAATAATGAAAAAGATGATGTTTGTTAGTATTAATGCTGTTTTTTATGGATTGTTTTTACATATTTCAAAAACGTGTTTTATCTGTAATTCTGGGGAAAGTTTAGAACCTCAAATTATGCAACAAACACTTATTTTGATGTGATCTGTGAGAATAAATGTGTACTAAAAATTATGTACAAAATTTTAATTCAAATAAAAATCACACATTGTTTAAATAAGTCCAGTTTTCTCTAAATCATTTTTCTTTTCTGAGTTGATATGTAAAGTACTAAAGTTTTTTATTTCTGTAAATGATGTTACATTTACTAAAAAAATTTGATGTCAAATGTTGAAATGCTTAATTTGATTAAACTAGGTGCTCTTTGGGAAGGTGTTATCAGAAAAAATCACTTCTGACTGATATCAAATGAATCAAACTGATGTTTAATGAATGTTTCTTGAAGAATACAGAATTTTTTCCACAGTAAATTAAATGAATTAAATTAAACTTAAGTTTTTTACAGCATATATAGAAATAGAATTAATCTAAATTAAATTTTAAACATTTGGATTTAATATTCAAAAATCTGAGTAATTGAAAAGAATGTTGTGTTATTTATATTATGATTAGTATTTAAGAAACTTTGACATTTTAAGATTCAGATAACTATGGTACAAATGGTTGAGACTATAAAATTTCTCTTGTCAAGTTTTTTATTTTAAGTGTTTAAAACTATTATAAAAACATAATATTACATTGAATACCTGTTTTCTTTGTTTTTTATCATACAGATTTGTTTGCAACATATAAATTACTATGTATATATATACTTCAAACAAAATGAGTGAACTGTAACATTTTATATAAATTCTGTAGTAATTTTCTAAAGACTCGTATACATTAAATAACCATTATCCTCAATACATGGGAAATATTTTAACCAATTGAAAGTGTTCTAAACGTGTTTAATAATGTGTTCTCAGATTTATGTAACAGTTATTCTTTTTAGTAAGTTCTTGTGCAAGAATTACTGCACAACTTTTACTCAGAACTGTACAGTGGATTGGCTCAATCTATGGGTCATTTTTTCCTCACACTTTGGTAAGTTTTTTTCCTTGTATGTAGTTGAAAGTACTTGTGTGATATGCATGACAATGTTGTTTACAAAGAACTTATTGTTTTAATATTTTATACATATATATATATATATGTATGTATATGTATTGGAGTGTAAATGGGAGATCTATTGATATTATTTTAAATGCCTCAGGGTGTGAAATGTTGTAATATGTATCATTTTGAAGTACCTTATGGTGTTAAATGTCATTGGGAAATGCAATATTTATCGTAAGTGTCATGTGATTTGAAATGGTCTTCAGAAATGATGTAATATTTGTCATTGCAAGAGTCTCAATGACATGAAGTATTGTAAAGAAATTGTGAAACATCATTAGAAATATCCCTTCATTTGGAATAGCGGGAAACAATGTAATTGGAAGTGCCTCATGTTTGATATGTTTTGTGCTGTTCTGTTCTTCTATTTTCTGTGGATTCTAATGTATTTTTCATTTAATCATTGAGAGGACAATTTTGCTGTTACTCATAATCAATATTTAAAGTATTGGGGTAACTTTTTTTTAAAAAAAAAAGAGGGCAAGATACAGTGAATTAGTGTTACTAATTTTCTCATCTGAAAGGAACACTAAAGGAATAAAATTATCAAATTTTGTTAAGGAACTAAAATATAGGAAATCAAGAAACTGAGTGTTGGTACATATTCATTAAGAACCAATATGCTGTTTTTATCAAGTTTTATGTTACTGAGCATGATAATACACCGAAATAATAATTAATGAATTCAAGTTTCATATCAGTGGTACAACATAATCAGAATAGTTTAACTTAATATATATCTTGGTTATTTCTTGTTCTTATAGTTGTCAGAAGAAGACTTAATAGCCCAGTTTTGTCCAGCCTTGGATTGGTAAGTTTTATTTCAATCAGCTTGTTTGTGATTGGTACATGGGTTTATAAGTCTTACCATTAGCTGTATTATGTACATGATTTTTTAATTTAATAGAACATAAATGTTTGGTGACTTTACATTCAAATAGACAAGTATTAACTTAAATGTATTTTCATGATTGATTCTTTTAAAGGATTTTGTTTAGATCATTTTTGTTGACTGTAAGTGACTATTATTATTGCCATATTTACTGTTTTATTATTAGGTATCACGGAACAATTCAGGCTTTTGCATGGCATCCTCACACATCCAAATGTGCAGTTGCCTTGCGAGATGATTCTGTTCGAATTTTTGCCTCTGGAAGTAGAGTTACACCTCTACTAAAGCACAAACAACAGAGAGGTGTGGCTGACATGGCATGGAAGTGAGTTTGAACTTTGCACTTGTTTTTGTATTTAATTTTTTGTTCCAGTATTGTTCTTACCAGTCACTGTGTAAATTAATACTTAAAATTCCAAATTCTGGATAACTGTGTTGTTTGAGGCAAAATTATAAGTTTGTAGTTTGTTTCTACTGGCAGTTTATTAATGACAGATTGTTTTTTTCAGTAAATATTCATTATCATCAGTCCTTTCCAGAACTCGCATCTTTCATATGGAAGGTATCAAAGCTTTTCCCCCTCAGTGTAGATTCCTGTATGTGGTGAGGGGACCTCCCAGGGAAGGTTTTGTTCTTTCAGTTTGCCTCTTCTGGGACCTAAACATTAACCCATGTGTTTGCCATGCGTGGCAACCCATGAAGGGGAGGAGAGGAACCTGGTGGTTGAGGGGTCCAATCCTAACATACCACTTTGGCCTTGAATTCCTTTTAATGGGTGGCCTTGGGGTGGGCCTCCTTGGGTCAGTTGGCTGGTCCACTTGGGCTAGGTTGAACCAAGTACCAGTGCTGGATGTTTTCAACAGGTGTTGTGGACATTGCACCTGATGCTGGTGTTTGTGTATAGTGTTCATGAAACCCTAGCATTGCTGCAGTGTCCTTGTTGATCCATGGTGGGTGGGGTCAGTGGGCACCAAAATTTTCCTTTCTTTATTATGGATACTCCAATTAAAATTCTTAATAAAATAGTGAAAAAACAGTTCATAGGTAAATGACCATGTCCTGAAGATTCTGAGCAACAATCTTTACCATCCATAGCACCTGTTGTACCTCATTTTCTTATATTGCATTCACTTTCAGACAAACGTTTAGGGCAAATGTCTCCCTTTTTTAACTTCATTCCCTCTGAGGATATATTGAACAGCAACTACAAACTGCTCTCAATCATGTACTGAAGTGGAATGTGGCAAGTGGCTTTAATTTTTCTCTCTCTAAAACCGTTTGCATGCACTTTTGCTGCCAACAGGGTATCCACTCTGATCCTGAACTCTGTATTGGTGAAGTTTTGCTGCCAGTGGTTCCTGAGACCAAGTTCTTGGGGCTTTTCTTTGACCGTAAGCTGACCTTTATACCACACTTAAAGCAGCTATGGTTCAAATGCACAAGAGTGCTGATCATCCTCCGTGTCCTCTCTACTGCCAGTTGGGGAGTGGATTGATGTTTTATATTAAAGATATATCCTGCTTTTATTTGTTCAAAACTCGACTATGGATTAATGATCTATGGCTCTGCCAGACCCTCAGCCTTAAAGATGCTGGACCCCATTCATCATCAAGGACTTTGGCTCCGCACTGCAGCTTTCCGCACCTCTCTAGTTGTAAAAGACATTTGGTACACATAGCCTTACTGCTTTTTGCTATAAAACACTAAATCAATAAAACAATCATTTCCTCTGGGGAAGTGCTGGTATTGATAGGAGGGGTCACTCTGTAGAGCATATGCTCTCTGATCACAGCCTTTTTCTTTTCAATACTGGTTCTCCTACTTATTTCCATATGCCTAGTCAGTCTTCTCAATTTGCTTCTCTTCATTATTATCCCATTCTTCATGGAGGGTTGGCAATAATCCACAAGGCAGTGATCATTTTACTATGATCTTGAGAGAGACTGGCCATGGCTGATGCCACCCAATCCATGTGCCCCGGTGGAAGCTGGATCATGCTAACTGGCCCTCTTTCGCTGCTTTCATATAACTTGATCCTGCCATTGTCTGTAAGCCTTCAACAGACAACTGTGTGGCAGCAGTAACTGACTGTATTATACAAGCAGCTGCTCAATGTATTCCTAAAACCTCGACATGTTATTCACTATATCCTCATCCATGGTGGAATCCTGCCTGCCACATGGCATGGAAGGCTCAAAAATGAACCTGGGATACTTTCTGTAGATATCCCACACTCTCACACCATATTGCTTTCCAATGGGCTTGTGCACATGCTTGATGGGTGAGATGTTGAAGCCAGAAGGAATCTTGGATTAAGTTCATAATCAGCATATCCTCTACCACCAGTTCCAAAGTCATTTGGGACAAGATTCAAAAGGTCAGTGGGAAATATCACTCTGTCCCCCTGTCAATCTCTCTGATGGCCAGGAAGTAACTGATATCCAGAGCATTGCCGATAGTCTAGGTTAAAGCTTTTGCTGGGTATCTAGCACTTTAGCCCCTTCTTCCACCTTCTTGGCCATCAAGACTCAGGCAGAGCAATCACTTCTTTCCTTTCAAGCTGATTGTCTCTATGACTATAATCGTCCCTTTACACTGGTGGAACTCAAACTTGGCCCTTCATCAGTCTGGCAGTACATTTGTTGGACCTGATGATATACACTATGAGATACTGTGCCATCTATCACCTGATTCTCTTGCCATCCTTCTGGTTGTTTTTAACTGGATGTGGCAGGAGAATGTTTTTCCTAATGCCTGGCACCAGGCTATTGTCCTGCCTTTCTCTGAGCCTGGAAAGGATTCCAAGATTCCTTCAAACTATCGTGCAATTGCTTTAAGTAACTGTTTTTGTAAGACCTTAGAGAGGATGGTTCATGCTCATCTTGTTTGGTTCCTGGAATCAAACAACCTCCTCTCGCACACCCAGTGTTGGTTCAAACGACAGTGCTCCACCATGGACCACCTGATTCTGCTTGAAACATCGATCAGAGAAGCCTTTCTCAAACAACAACATGAAGGTATGGCATTTTGCAAGACCTCCATATATATGGATTATGTGGCCATTTCCCATTTTTATTAAAAAAAATTTATGGACAGGAGATTCCAAGTTCACATGGGTTTGACACTTTCCCATTAATTTCTACAGGATCTTGGAGTTCCTCAGGGCTGTGTTCTGAGTGTCACACTTTTAGTATAAAAATTAATGTCATCACTGAACAACTCCCTCTCACTGTTGCAAACAGACTCTATGTCATTGACTTTTATATCTTGTGTCAGTTGTCAAACATGAGGTATATTGAGTAGCAACTAGAGAATGCCCTCAGTTGTTTACTGAAGTGTATCACAGCAAATGGCTATATCTTCTCTCTCTCTAAAACCATTTGAATGCACTTTTGCTGCTAACGGGGTATTCACCCTGATCCTGAACTCTGCATCAGTGAAGTTGTGCTGCCTATGATCTCTGAGACTAAGTTCTTGGGGCTTATCTTTCATTGTAAGTTAATCTTGTTACGTATTTTTTATGTTTTTTGTAAACTAAACGCGACAGAAAAACGCATATAACAGCGTGTATAATTTATTACACTAAACTATTAACAGATATAACATAAATTATATTATAACAGTGACAGATATTAAGTTACAACATTCGAAATTAATTACAAAACAAAATAATACTAGTTTCAAACTTCAAAATTAATCACAATACAAAATGGTACTGGCCTGTATCTAATATAATGATCTAAAATGAAAGTCTCAAATTCCAGTCTAGGGTGTGAATTTGGTCCCACGAAGAAATTCTGAAGCTTAAATGAAGAAGTTCAGAAACAGTTCACAGTTCAATAAATTTGCCGACTCTCAGCACAAGCAGTAATTCAAATGAATCGTAGAGATTGACGAAATAAAATCACAGCTTCTGTAGATCTAACTTTAGTCACAAATCCAAGTTGAATAATCCCAGCAAACACTTAATCTTTCTCAAATAACTGACTCTCTTCTTTTGAAATAAAACTAATGTCTGACTCTCCTCCCTTTCTTTGAATAAAAACTGATGTCTGAATCTCTCGCATCTTCGTCTGTTTATATATTGTAGGCCTAGACCCCTCGAATAACCGCGAAATTTCTACAGATCTCCAGAGCAATCGGCGCATGTCCGTTCTTGTACGAGACTACATGTCTAGACAAGAAGTCACCAGCACTTCATTTACAAACATATGATTGGTCTACTTAATTCAAGAAAATTCTAAATGTTACCCTAAATGAATAACACATATTTTATTAGTTTAAACTTTGAAACAGTAATATAAATATGGAAACATAGATAATAGAAATGAAAATTCAAACACAACACTACATGTTGTCGTTTACAAAATATTTACACGACATTTACATAACAATCTTTATACCACACGTCAAGCAGCTACAGGTCAAATGTACAAGAGCCCTGAACATTCTCCTTGTTCTCTCTACCACATCTTTGGGAGCAGATTGATGTTCTTTGCTAAATATATATCATGCTCTTATTTAATCAAAACTTGACTATGGATCACTGGTCTATGGCTCTGCCAGCTCATCGGCCTTAAAGATGCTAGACCCTATTCATCATCAACAACTTTGGCTCTGCACTGGGACTTTCTGCACTTCCCCAACTCAGAGCTTATACATAGTCTCATCAACCTTCTTTGCACCTCTGACGTTTGAAACTGTCTTTACTGTGTGTTTCAAAACTTCATTCCTTACCAAAGCATCTCACCTGGGGTTGCGTTTTTCTTCCTTGATGGGCCATGCTTTTTGAGACCAGACGGTCTGTCATTGCTCCTTTTGGCTTTCGTATCCAGATGCAGTTAGATGAATTGGGCCTGTCCTTGGATAGCATTGGTGTATCCACTGATTTGCCCATCCCACCATGGCTTCTTACAGTCCCCAGTTGTGACCTATCTTTAAATCATCTGAGAAAAGTAGACACCCCTGATTGGAAGTACTGTCTATTATTTGCTGAACATATTTTGAACCATCCTTCCATTCCTATTTATACAGATGGTTCGAAATCAGGTGACTGTATGGGCTCTGTCGTGGTTTGTTGTGGTTTGGTTGTTGCATGAAGAATCTCCTCTGTGCCATTTCTCTAGCCCTGGATCATGTAGAAGCAATGCAATACTCAAACTGCATGATTTATACTGACTTGCTTTGTTCTCTACTGGCCCTGGAATTGCTTCACATTGATTCACACCCTGTTCTCACCAATATTCAAAATCGAATGGCCCATTTCTCTTTAACATCTACTTTTATCCAGTTTTTCTGGATACCAGGCGACGTTGGTATTCGCGGGAACGAGCTTGCTGATGCTGCAGCTAAGTCTATATGCTCTGTCACTATCATCACTGTGCCTGTCTCATGCATGGACTATAGTCCTGTATTCAAGGCTTGGCTCCATGCTAGCTAGCAGTTGACTTGGAGTGAGCAACGTGAAAACAAGCTTTTCCAAATAAAACCCTATATTGGACTTTGGCTATCTTGTTCCCGTAAGGATCAGAAAGAGAAAGTTGTTCTAACTAGACTACGCATTGGTTACAGTTTTTTAACTCATTGTTTTCTTTTATCTGGAACTGATTCACTAGTGTGTAGTTTGTGTAACACTTATATCACAATAAGCCACATTTTACTTTCTTGTCATGATGATTCACATCGATGGCATCATTTTAAGCATGCTTTGTCCCAAGGTTTGTCCATAACATTAGACAGTGTTATTGGTGATGGTGACACTGTCCACCTTGGTAATGTTTTCAGTTTTTTAAAGGCCATTAATTTTTTTAATGTATACTTTATACCTTTTTAATGTGGATTTTTTTAAAAATCATAGTTCATCTAGTTCAATTTGAAATAAGAAACTGCTGTAACATCAAGTAACTCGAAACCAGGACTGGAAAGACCAACTTCAGATGACTGATGGTGGTTTTTGTACTTATCTGGTAGTATTTCGGGCGAGTTACAATTATTACAGTTACACTACTGAAAGTCCTTTACAACTTGAATTACTGTAGTTTTTCTCTTGACATTATAGACTAGATGTAAATATTTGTTATATGCTATTTATTTATTTTTTATTATTTTTTTTTTCACTAATTTCTATTTATGAATTTTACTAAATTTACTTTTATTTTTTACCAGATGTTTGGCACAGATAGCTAGCTACTTTGTGTCATAAAACACTAAATCAACCAACCAACCAATGTCCTCATTCCAACATTTACATCATCATGTTCACCTGTCACCATCAAGACAGGTTATCTTAATTGCAAGGTAGGGCCATATGTTCCAAACTTTCTCAGATGTTTCCAGTGTCAGTGGTTTTGTCACTTGAAGACGTCATGTTGTGGTTCCATGACATGAGCTTGTTGATGTGAAAAGGACCACAATGCCCAAGAGTGTGAATTGGACCCTTTTATATGCAAAAACGGCTGTTCTGGGCCCAGAAAACACTTCAAATAGAAGAGCGAACAACGTTTCGACCTTCTTCAGTCATCGTCAGGTTCACAAAGAAAGGGTTACTGGTCGGAAGCTGACCACGTGTTTGGGAGGGGTTGTATAATTGAGTGTTGCAATGTAGAGGGCGCGGTTTGAATATATAATTTTGTCTATAATATTAATATAGGTATAATGGTGTTCCTTTATATTGGTTTATTTTGGGTTTGAGTTGTTGTATAAGTAAGGCTTCTTTAATTTTTCGTTTGTTTATGTTTGTTTCTTTATTTAGTATTTTAGTGTTTTCTATGGTTATGTTGTGTCCATTTGACTTGCAGTGTTCGTAAACGTGTGAAGGTGACTTTTTATGTTCTTTGAATCTGGTTTCCATTTTTCTACTTGTTTCTCCTATATAGAAGTCGTGGCAGTTATCACATTGTATTTTATAAATAATGTTGGTGTGGTGTTTGTCAGTGTAGTTCTTACATAGTATAGACCTTAGTTTTGTGCCTGGTTTTTGAATAAATTTAGTGTTAACTGGAATGTTATATTTTGTTACTAGTTTTTGCCAAATGTTGGTTATTTGTTTGCTGATGTCAGGAATATATGGTATACAGCAGTATATGGTTTCGTGATTTTTTGATTCGTGAGATATATTTACTTTTGTTGGTTGATTTTGCTTTCTGTCTAGGTGTGTGCGTATAATGTTTTCTACAGTTTGTGGAGGAAACTTATTAATGTTGATGAAGTGTTGTTTTATTTTATCTAATTCATCGTTAATTTTATCTGGTGAGCATAGTTTTATGGCTGTGTTTATCTGGTTTCTTAGTATGTTGAGTTTTTGTTTTGTTTCATGTGCTGAGTCCCAAGGAATGTATAGTCCAGTATGGGTGATTTTTCGATGGATTTCTGTTTTGAATTGTGTGTCGGTTCTTATAATTTTGAGGTTAAGAAATGATATTTGATTGCTTTCTTCCTGTTCACATGTGAAGTTTATGTTGGGATGTATAGAGTTAATGTGAGTGAAAAAGTTAAGTATGTGTTCTGTAGATTCGAATCCCGCAATCGTGTCATCTACATATCTGTACCAGTATAGTGGTGGATGTAATGCTGTATTAATTGCTTGTGTTTCAATTTGTGTCATAAAAATATTGGCTAGAACTGGCGATACTGGGTTGCCCATGCTTAGGCCATTTGTTTGTATATAGTTTTGGTTGTTGAACATGAAGTTTGTCTTTATTGTGGTGAATTCTATGAGGGTTGCTAACTGGTTACTGGGAATGTCTATGATCGGGTTAGGGTCTCGAATATAGAGTTCTAAGGCTATCTTGCAGGCTTCTGTTGTTGGAACTTCTGTGAAGAGGGATATAACATCGAAACTGGCCATTAAGGCTTTATGATTAAGTTGATTTAGATTGGACTTGAAATTAAAAGAGTCTTTGATGAATGAGCTGGCTGATGTTGCATATTTGGAGAATGCCCATGCTATGTATTTACCAAGATTGTAGTTAAACGATTCATATGTTGACATTATTGGTCGTAATGGACAATCTGGTTTATGAGGTTTGGGGATGCCGTATATTTGCGGTGTGCGTGAGTCGGTTTTACGTAGGTAGGAATAAAGTGTTTGTGAAATTGTGTTGGCTTTTTTTATTTGTAGTAGTAATTTGTTTAGTTGCGTCTCATGTGTCTTTGTTGGATTTGTGTGTATTGGTTTAAATTTGTTCGTGTCTGATAGGATGTTATTCATTTTTTGTCTGTATTCATTCGTGTTCATTATTACTATAGCGTTACCTTTATCTGCTTTTAGAATTTTTATGTTTCTGTCTTGTTTTAGGTTTCTAATGGAATTACTGTCTCTTTTTGTAAGGTTGTTTTTTAGTTTTCTGTTTTGTGAAATTATGTTGATAGTTTTGTAAGAAAATTCTTTGAAAAAATCGTTTAAGATAATGTTTTTAGGTGGTTCTGGAAAATATAAATTTGTAATTTTACCTGGGAAGTTTGGCAGTTGGATGTCAATAAAGTTATCTAAGTTGTCTTCTTTCTGTTTGTTGTTTTTGTTTTCTGTAGAAAGTATCACAAGTCTCCTGGCTAGGTCTTCCAAACATGTTTTGATTTCTATGGTTGGAATGTACCTTGGTGCTATTGCGAAGTTGAGTCCTTTGTTAAGTAGATGTATCTCGTCTGTGTTTAATTGTCGGTCAGATCTGTTAATTATGAGGTTGGTCAACGGTTTGTCATGTTGATGTCTTTTCTGTTGCTTACATCTTAGTTTTTCAAGTTTTTTGTTGTGGCGGATCTTTTTGTCTCTATCGTTTTTAGTATTGATTTGGTTTATGTTTCGTTGTATTAGTCCGTAAATCTCTGGTTTAATGCAGCATGCTAGTTGATAGTCTAAGTTCATTTTTTGTTTTTGTAAGTCATGTAGTTCTTTGTATTTTGTGTTCAACATGGCTTTAAGAAGTTTTTTCTGTAAATTTTGGATAATGTTTGTGTATTTATTAAAATCTTTTGAAAGTTTTACCTTTACAAAATTAGGGGTTAGTTGTTCTTTTCTACATTGTTGAATAAAGTTGATGTCATTTCTTCTATTAATGATACGTAGGTTTAAATTTCTTAGTTTCTTAACAATCGTGTGAGCGTGTACTGTTAATGGTGGTGTACTGTATGCTTGTTCAGACATAATGGAAACAGGTAAGTACAAATACACTGAGAAAAAACACAAAAAACTTACACTTCTCGAACAATTGCCGTGGTGAAATAACAATCAGTGATGTCGAGAAACCCACTTGTTGAGAACTTTTATATGCAAAAACGGCTGTTCTGGGCCCAGAAAACACTTCAAATAGAAGAGCGAACAACGTTTCGACCTTCTTCGGTCATCGTCAGGTTCACAAAGAAAGGGTTACTGGTCGGAAGCTGACCACGTGTTTGGGAGGGGTTGTATAATTGAGTGTTGCAATGTAGAGGGCGCGGTTTGAATATATAATTTTGTCTATAATATTAATATAGGTATAATGGTGTTCCTTTATATTGGTTTATTTTGGGTTTGAGTTGTTGTATAAGTAAGGCTTATAATACAAAGAACTACATGACTTACAAAAACAAAAAATGAACTTAGACTATCAACTAGCATGCTGCATTAAACCAGAGATTTACGGACTAATACAACGAAACATAAACCAAATCAATACTAAAAACGATAGAGACAAAAAGATCCGCCACAACAAAAAACTTGAAAAACTAAGATGTAAGCAACAGAAAAGACATCAACATGACAAACCGTTGACCAACCTCATAATTAACAGATCTGACCGACAATTAAACACAGACGAGATACATCTACTTAACAAAGGACTCAACTTCGCAATAGCACCAAGGTACATTCCAACCATAGAAATCAAAACATGTTTAGAAGACCTAGCCAGGAGACTTGTGATACTTTCTACAGAAAACAAAAACAACAAACAGAAAGAAGACAACTTAGATAACTTTATTGACATCCAACTGCCAAACTTCCCAGGTAAAATTACAAATTTATATTTTCCAGAACCACCTAAAAACATTATCTTAAACGATTTTTTCAAAGAATTTTCTTACAAAACTATCAACATAATTTCACAAAACAGAAAACTAAAAAACAACCTTACAAAAAGAGACAGTAATTCCATTAGAAACCTAAAACAAGACAGAAACATAAAAATTCTAAAAGCAGATAAAGGTAACGCTATAGTAATAATGAACACGAATGAATACAGACAAAAAATGAATAACATCCTATCAGACACGAACAAATTTAAACCAATACACACAAATCCAACAAAGACACATGAGACGCAACTAAACAAATTACTACTACAAATAAAAAAAGCCAACACAATTTCACAAACACTTTATTCCTACCTACGTAAAACCGACTCACGCACACCGCAAATATACGGCATCCCCAAACCTCATAAACCAGATTGTCCATTACGACCAATAATGTCAACATATGAATCGTTTAACTACAATCTTGGTAAATACATAGCATGGGCATTCTCCAAATATGCAACATCAGCCAGCTCATTCATCAAAGACTCTTTTAATTTCAAGTCCAATCTAAATCAACTTAATCATAAAGCCTTAATGGCCAGTTTCGATGTTATATCCCTCTTCACAGAAGTTCCAACAACAGAAGCCTGCAAGATAGCCTTAGAACTCTATATTCGAGACCCTAACCCGATCATAGACATTCCCAGTAACCAGTTAGCAACCCTCATAGAATTCACCACAATAAAGACAAACTTCATGTTCAACAACCAAAACTATATACAAACAAATGGCCTAAGCATGGGCAACCCAGTATCGCCAGTTCTAGCCAATATTTTTATGACACAAATTGAAACACAAGCAATTAATACAGCATTACATCCACCACTATACTGGTACAGATATGTAGATGACACGATTGCGGGATTCGAATCTACAGAACACATACTTAACTTTTTCACTCACATTAACTCTATACATCCCAACATAAACTTCACATGTGAACAGGAAGAAAGCAATCAAATATCATTTCTTAACCTCAAAATTATAAGAACCGACACACAATTCAAAACAGAAATCCATCGAAAAATCACCCATACTGGACTATACATTCCTTGGGACTCAGCACATGAAACAAAACAAAAACTCAACATACTAAGAAACCAGATAAACACAGCCATAAAACTATGCTCACCAGATAAAATTAACGATGAATTAGATAAAATAAAACAACACTTCATCAACATTAATAAGTTTCCTCCACAAACTGTAGAAAACATTATACGCACACACCTAGACAGAAAGCAAAATCAACCAACAAAAGTAAATATATCTCACGAATCAAAAAATCACGAAACCATATACTGCTGTATACCATATATTCCTGACATCAGCAAACAAATAACCAACATTTGGCAAAAACTAGTAACAAAATATAACATTCCAGTTAACACTAAATTTATTCAAAAACCAGGCACAAAACTAAGGTCTATACTATGTAAGAACTACACTGACAAACACCACACCAACATTATTTATAAAATACAATGTGATAACTGCCACGACTTCTATATAGGAGAAACAAGTAGAAAAATGGAAACCAGATTCAAAGAACATAAAAAGTCACCTTCACACGTTTACGAACACTGCAAGTCAAATGGACACAACATAACCATAGAAAACACTAAAATACTAAATAAAGAAACAAACATAAACAAACGAAAAATTAAAGAAGCCTTACTTATACAACAACTCAAACCCAAAATAAACCAATATAAAGGAACACCATTATACCTATATTAATATTATAGACAAAATTATATATTCAAACCGCGCCCTCTACATTGCAACACTCAATTATACAACCCCTCCCAAACACGTGGTCAGCTTCCGACCAGTAACCCTTTCTTTGTGAACCTGACGATGACCGAAGAAGGTCGAAACGTTGTTCGCTCTTCTATTTGAAGTGTTTTCTGGGCCCAGAACAGCCGTTTTTGCATATAAAAGTTCTCAACAAGTGGGTTTCTCGACATCACTGATTGTTATTTCACCACGGCAATTGTTCGAGAAGTGTAAGTTTTTTGTGTTTTTTCTCAGTGTATTTGTACTTACCTGTTTCCATTATGTCTGAACAAGCATACAGTACACCACCATTAACAGTACACGCTCACACGATTGTTAAGAAACTAAGAAATTTAAACCTACGTATCATTAATAGAAGAAATGACATCAACTTTATTCAACAATGTAGAAAAGAACAACTAACCCCTAATTTTGTAAAGGTAAAACTTTCAAAAGATTTTAATAAATACACAAACATTATCCAAAATTTACAGAAAAAACTTCTTAAAGCCATGTTGAACACAAAATACAAAGAACTACATGACTTACAAAAACAAAAAATGAACTTAGACTATCAACTAGCATGCTGCATTAAACCAGAGATTTACGGACTAATACAACGAAACATAAACCAAATCAATACTAAAAACGATAGAGACAAAAAGATCCGCCACAACAAAAAACTTGAAAAACTAAGATGTAAGCAACAGAAAAGACATCAACATGACAAACCGTTGACCAACCTCATAATTAACAGATCTGACCGACAATTAAACACAGACGAGATACATCTACTTAACAAAGGACTCAACTTCGCAATAGCACCAAGGTACATTCCAACCATAGAAATCAAAACATGTTTGGAAGACCTAGCCAGGAGACTTGTGATACTTTCTACAGAAAACAAAAACAACAAACAGAAAGAAGACAACTTAGATAACTTTATTGACATCCAACTGCCAAACTTCCCAGGTAAAATTACAAATTTATATTTTCCAGAACCACCTAAAAACATTATCTTAAACGATTTTTTCAAAGAATTTTCTTACAAAACTATCAACATAATTTCACAAAACAGAAAACTAAAAAACAACCTTACAAAAAGAGACAGTAATTCCATTAGAAACCTAAAACAAGACAGAAACATAAAAATTCTAAAAGCAGATAAAGGTAACGCTATAGTAATAATGAACACGAATGAATACAGACAAAAAATGAATAACATCCTATCAGACACGAACAAATTTAAACCAATACACACAAATCCAACAAAGACACATGAGACGCAACTAAACAAATTACTACTACAAATAAAAAAAGCCAACACAATTTCACAAACACTTTATTCCTACCTACGTAAAACCGACTCACGCACACCGCAAATATACGGCATCCCCAAACCTCATAAACCAGATTGTCCATTACGACCAATAATGTCAACATATGAATCGTTTAACTACAATCTTGGTAAATACATAGCATGGGCATTCTCCAAATATGCAACATCAGCCAGCTCATTCATCAAAGACTCTTTTAATTTCAAGTCCAATCTAAATCAACTTAATCATAAAGCCTTAATGGCCAGTTTCGATGTTATATCCCTCTTCACAGAAGTTCCAACAACAGAAGCCTGCAAGATAGCCTTAGAACTCTATATTCGAGACCCTAACCCGATCATAGACATTCCCAGTAACCAGTTAGCAACCCTCATAGAATTCACCACAATAAAGACAAACTTCATGTTCAACAACCAAAACTATATACAAACAAATGGCCTAAGCATGGGCAACCCAGTATCGCCAGTTCTAGCCAATATTTTTATGACACAAATTGAAACACAAGCAATTAATACAGCATTACATCCACCACTATACTGGTACAGATATGTAGATGACACGATTGCGGGATTTGAATCTACAGAACACATACTTAACTTTTTCACTCACATTAACTCTATACATCCCAACATAAACTTCACATGTGAACAGGAAGAAAGCAATCAAATATCATTTCTTAACCTCAAAATTATAAGAACCGACACACAATTCAAAACAGAAATCCATCGAAAAATCACCCATACTGGACTATACATTCCTTGGGACTCAGCACATGAAACAAAACAAAAACTCAACATACTAAGAAACCAGATAAACACAGCCATAAAACTATGCTCACCAGATAAAATTAACGATGAATTAGATAAAATAAAACAACACTTCATCAACATTAATAAGTTTCCTCCACAAACTGTAGAAAACATTATACGCACACACCTAGACAGAAAGCAAAATCAACCAACAAAAGTAAATATATCTCACGAATCAAAAAATCACGAAACCATATACTGCTGTATACCATATATTCCTGACATCAGCAAACAAATAACCAACATTTGGCAAAAACTAGTAACAAAATATAACATTCCAGTTAACACTAAATTTATTCAAAAACCAGGCACAAAACTAAGGTCTATACTATGTAAGAACTACACTGACAAACACCACACCAACATTATTTATAAAATACAATGTGATAACTGCCACGACTTCTATATAGGAGAAACAAGTAGAAAAATGGAAACCAGATTCAAAGAACATAAAAAGTCACCTTCACACGTTTACGAACACTGCAAGTCAAATGGACACAACATAACCATAGAAAACACTAAAATACTAAATAAAGAAACAAACATAAACAAACGAAAAATTAAAGAAGCCTTACTTATACAACAACTCAAACCCAAAATAAACCAATATAAAGGAACACCATTATACCTATATTAATATTATAGACAAAATTATATATTCAAACCGCGCCCTCTACATTGCAACACTCAATTATACAACCCCTCCCAAACACGTGGTCAGCTTCCGACCAGTAACCCTTTCTTTGTGAACCTGACGATGACCGAAGAAGGTCGAAACGTTGTTCGCTCTTCTATTTGAAGTGTTTTCTGGGCCCAGAACAGCCGTTTTTGCATATAAAAGTTCTCAACAAGTGGGTTTCTCGACATCACGAATTGGACCCTCATTAAGTCAATTGCAATGGCTCTTACCCATCTTACTTTTATTCTTGCCCTAAGTTGTTGGAGGAAAAAGAGATGCAGCATGTGAAAACAGTTCAAAACATTTTTTACCCTGAGGCTTGAAATTGCTGTCTACCACTTCATCTCAGACATGAGTTGCTGCACTTCATTCCACTAGTACAGTTTGTGTGTAGACGGATCTCTCTGTGCCTCCAAAAGAATCGTTCTCAAACTCAGTGAAAACTCTGACCTCCATGGTTGATAAAGTTGATGAATCAACTTCTTTACTCATCTCTGTCCCAAAGATCCACTTCCTTTGGTTCTGGGTATATGCATTTTGTTGGGTACATCTTCTCCCACCTCAAGATGCAAAACAATCATTTGTTCACATTCTCAATTGCTGGAATCTTTTTCCAAAATGAAAGACCTGCCCAATCAACCAAGAGCAGTATCCATGAGGTTTATAGAGCTCTCTTGAATAAAGACAGTAAAGAAAGAACGAGATCATAAACAGAAGAGCTCTCCACCCAATTCACCTACACATAAATAAAAATGGCCACCTTGATACAAAGGAGCTGTCGAGATTTACGTCCTAATCTGGATGACATCAAAACACTGATTGCTTCCTACCATTCTGTATGTCTTTCCTTACAGGAATAATTTCTGAAACCTATTGATACAGTCATCTTTTGGTAGTTTTCTTTGTACAGAAATGATAGGCTATGTGATGGACAAGTGCATGGCAGAATGACACTGTTGGTTGATCAGCATATACCCATTTTGTCTTTGTCACTCGACACACCTTTGGAGGCCATACCATCAATGTTCATCTCTGGCTTGGAGAGACCTATGATCAATCAGACCTTGATGCTTTCATTAAACAGTTGCCATCTCCCTTTTAAATCCTGGGGGACATTAATGGACATAATCCCCTCTGCAGAAATGCTGATATTGATGGGAGGGGTTACTCAGTAGAGCATATGCTCTCTGATCACAGACTTTCTCTTTTCAATAGCAGTTCTTATACTTATTTTCATGGACCTATTATGTCCTTTACTGCTATTGATCTCAATTTGCTCACAGAGGGTTAACAATAATCCATGAGGCAGTGATAATTTTCTATAATTTTGAGAGATACTGGCTGTGGTCGATGCCACCTGACCAGGGTGCTTGATCAAACAAACTGGCTCTCTTTCACAGTTCTTACAGAACTTGATCCTGCCATTGTCTAATACCATCAACAGACAACTGTGTGGCAGCAGTAACTGACTGTATTATACAGATAGCTGCTTAGTGTATTCCTAAAATCCATTACGTGGTATCACTATCTGTGGTGGAATCCTGCCTGCTACATGGCATAGAAGGCTCAAAATGAGCCTGGGATACTTTTCATAGGTATCCCACACTCTCACATCTCATAGCTTTCCAGCAGGCCTGTGCACATACTCGGTGGGTGAGACATTGAAGCCAGAAGGACTCTTGGATT
Source organism: Carcinoscorpius rotundicauda (assembly GCA_011833715.1). Lineage (NCBI taxonomy): Eukaryota > Metazoa > Arthropoda > Merostomata > Xiphosura > Limulidae > Carcinoscorpius > Carcinoscorpius rotundicauda. Next base: position 35,726,283 of record CM022395.1, on the reverse strand, counting down.
CAGTTCACAACCAATATATCTTCCATTACTAAGTTCCAAAGTCATGTGGGATAAGATTCAAAAGGTCAGTGGGCAGTATAATTCTCTCTCTTTCTCTTGATCTTGCTCTCTGATGGCTAGGAAGTAACTGATACACCAGGTAAAAGCTTTAGCCAGGTATCTAGCACTTCTGCTTCTTCCTCCACCTTCTTAGACTTCAAGACTCGAACAGAGTGACCACCTCTTTCTTTTTGAGCCAATTGTCTCTATGACTATAATCATACCTGTATACTGGTGAAACTCAAATTGACCATTCACCAGTTAGACCTGATGATGTACACTATGAAGTGCTGTGCCATCTGTCTCCTGCTTCTCTTGCTATTTTTCTGATTATTTTCAATGGGATCTGGCAGAAGAATTTTTTTCCTGATTTCTGGCATCAAGCTATTATCCTACCTTTCTCTATATCTGGGAAGGATCCCAAGATTCCTTCAAATTACCATCCAATTGCTTTGACAAGCTGTCTCTGTAAGATCTCGGAGAATCAAACAACCTCCTCTTGTCCACCCAGTGTGGGTTCTGATGACAGAGCTCCAAACAACAACATCTTTTCTCAGTATTCCTTGACATTGAGAAGGCTTATGATACAACATGAGGTATGGTATTTTGCGAGACCTCCATATATCTGGGTTACATGGCCATTGCCCATTTTTATTAACATATTTTTAATTGACAAGCGATTCTATATTCGTGAAGGTTTGACACTTTCCCATTCTTATCTACGGAAACTTGGTGATCCTCAGGGTTGTGTTTTGAATGTCACACTTTCAGTATAAAAATTAAAGTCATCACTGAACAACTCCCTCTTACTGTTGCAAACAGACTCTATGTCGATGACTTTCACATCTCCTGTCAGTTGTAGAATATGAGGTATATTGAGCAGCAGCTACTGCCTTCAATCATTTACTAAAGTGGACCATGGCAAGCAGCTTTAGCTTATCTCTCTCTAAAACCGTTTGTATGCACTTTTGCCACCAACGAGATATTCACCCCGATCCTGTATCAGTGAATTGGATGCTACCTTTGGTCCCTGAGACAAAGTTTTTGGGGCTTATCTTTGACTGTAAGCTGACCTTTATACCACATATCAAGCAGCTACGGGTCAAATGTACAAGAGCACTGAATATCCTCCATGTCCTCTCTTCCACCACTTGGAGAGCAGATCAATGTTCTGTGCTGAAGATATATTGTGCTCTTATTCAGTTGAAACTCAACTGTGGATCACTGGTCTATGGCTCTGCCAGGACCTTGGCCTTAAAGATGCTGAACCTCATTCATCATCGAGGATTTTGGCTCTGCACTGGGGCTTTCTACACTTTCCCAGTTCAGAGCTTATACACAGTGTTGCAAACCTTCTTTGTACCTCTGCTGTTTGCAACTGTCTTAACTATATGCTTCTAAATTTTGTTACTTACCAATGCATTCACTTGGGATTGTGTTATCTTTCCTCAATGGACCATACTTTTTCAGAATAGATAATCTGCCATTGCTCCTTTCAGCCTTTGTATCCAGGCACAATTGGAAGAATTGGGTCTGTCCTTGGATAACATTGTTGTATCCACTGGTCAGCCCATCCCATTATGGCTTCTTACAGTCCCCAAATGTGACCTGTCTTTAAATCAACTGAGAAAAGCATGCACTCCTGATTGGAAATACTGTTTGTTATTTACTGAACATTTTCAAACCATCCTTCCATTCCTATTTATACAGATGGTTTGAAATCAGGTGATTGTGTGGACTCTGCTATGTTTTGTTGTGGTTCAGTGGTACTGCTCAGAATCTCTTCTATAGATTTTGTGTTCACTGCTGAACTGTATATCATTTCTCATACCCGGGATCAGATAAAGCTAAGCAGTACTCAAATTGCACTATTTATACTGACTTTCTTAGTTCTCTACTGGCCCTGGAATCACTTCATGTTTCTTCTCACCCTGCTGATATTGAAAACTGACTGGTCCATTTCTATTTAACATCTACTTCTATCCAGTTTTTCTGGATACTGGGCCACTTCCGTATTTGGGGTAGTGAGCTTGACAACACCCCAGCTAAATCTATCTGCTCTGGTCCTGTATTAAAGGGTCGGCTCCATGCCAGTTGGCAGTCCACTTGGAGTGAGCAATGGGAAAACATGTTTTCCAAATAAAACCTTCTATTAGACTTTGACCTTCTTGCTTTTGTAAGGATCAGAAAGAGGAAATTGTTCTAACTAGACTGTGCATTGGTCACAGTTTTGTAACTCATTTTCTTTTATGTTGGACTGATGCACCAGTGGGTGTGTAACACTCAGTTAACAATAAGCCACATTTTATTATCATGCCGTTGTTATGACTCAATGATGGCCATTTTAAACATGTTTTGTCCCAAGTTTTATACATGATGTTAGGCAGCATTATTGGCAATGGTGACACTCTCCACCTTAGAAATGTTTAGTTTTTTAAAGCCCATTAATCTTTTTAATGTTACTTAATTTTTTAATTTATACATTAGACCTTTTTTAATGTGATTCCCAGAAAATGACTGTAATGTAAAATAACTCAAAACCAGGCTTGGAAAAGCCAACCTCAGGTGACGAATAGTGGTTTTTGAGCTTACCTGTTAGACTTCCTGGCAAATTGTTATAATTACAATTATGCTACAGAAAGTCCATTACAATTTGTATTACTGTTTTTCCTTTGCTGCTGTAGACTAGATGTAAAAATCGGTTGTAATGCTATTTATGTTTTTTAATTCAAAAATTAAACTTTCATTTTACATTAATTTCCTTTTATGAATTTTACTGATTTTACTTAATTAATTTTAATTTTTTCCAGATGTTTGGAGCAGATAGCCTCATTGCTTTGTGCCATAAAACACCAAACCAATCAACTAACTTTTTCTCATTTCCTTTTATATTTTTCTATTCCAAGTGTCTTTTAGTCTTGCTCTGTGTCTTCTTTTAATGCCTTTACTTTAGCCCACTTCTTGTCTTGGTAGTCTATTCTTCATTCTTAGAACATGTTTATTATATCTCCATTTTTATAACTGATTCATTTTATTCACTTTTCTTTGTAAATGTCTCTTCATTTATATGATCTAATCATTTGAACATTATTATCATTTTTTAAATTAATATTCTCAAAACTTCTCAATCTAATCTCAATTCCCTATAATTCTTTCCCTTTCTCACAAGTGTACAACAAAATTAAAATAACTAAGCTATTAAACATCTTGAAATTCATTATAATAGACAAACTTTCTAAAAACAACTCCTGCTTTTCTCATTGTATTTACATTCCTTCATATATCTCCATCAACACAAACTATACTAATAAGATATTTAAAAGTTTCCATATTCTCAATCACCTCTTCACTCACACTGATTTGATCTACATCAGTGGTCTATAACATTATAACTGTCTTACCAGTGTTAATAGCTAAACCAACCTTCTGAGTTCAGTACTAGAGGTTTTTGACATTCCTTCAATTGTTCAGTGAGGCTTCTCAGAATAAGATTCAGTAAATATTACAAGACATTAAATAGTTTAATAGTATTCATATCATTTAAGATACCAAATTTTCTATATGCAGTGCAATTTTAAACAGTCATTTGAAGAGTATTATATTTATATAATACATATATATGTTTCCAGATCAGATTTATGTTCAAAATATTTGAATTTATCTCTTAGTGCTTACATGTGTTTTTGTTACTTTATGGAACTCTTATCCAAGTCAAAAAGGGCCTGTCTTTGAAATAATGAAGCCTTTTCTTTTTGAGTTTGAACTCATTCTGTCAAAACAATGCGACTAAAGCATTTCTGGTTATTGCATATGCATTGCAGAGTTTGTTTCATTAGGAATAATTTTCTACCTTCCATGAGACCTATTCTACAAATATCAAGGAGATCTTACAGAATTTAGACTTTCTCTTAGGTAGTTAGCTATGACACTATGATGTCATTGTTTCTGCAATTATCAGAATATCTATTACTTGTACAATTTTCTGTCAAGATGCTAAGCAAATTTAGATGTTGTGGAAGCTCTGATATTTCAACTTATTCATGGTCAAGTGTATTCATATTTCAAGTGAATATGATGATCTTGTTAATGTTTTTTTTATATAACAGTTGTATTGTTTTTGATTAATATAAAATTTTTTGTCCAGGATATATTTAAAGTTGGATATGAACTTCTTATTAATTTGCAAATGGGATTGACCAGCAAAACTTAGGAGACAATGCCAGCTGTTGAACTGGGAGAGTCTTAACATTCCAAGAAGTCTAGCTTCTCAGGAGGGAACAAAGTCCCTATCCATTTTTCACAAATATCAATAATTTGAATCATCCCTTTCTAAAAATCTTGATTTTTGAAATACATTTTTTATATTGAACATATCTAAGTTATACCTAGAGTGCATGAGATAATTTTCCTACTTGATTATTTTATTTCTCTCACCTTCTTGACATTGGAGCTGGTGATGTTTATTCAAAATTGGTCCTGTATTCATACATTTTGCACTTCTCTTCCTTCTCAAGTTTTTGATTCACAGTTTGTTTGTTTTTTTTACATTTAACCATTATTAGTTTTTGCCCTTTATGTTATGACATGTCTTGTTTTGGGACATTCTTTTTTATAGCCATTATTTTTTCTTTTGATTATTGTAATCAGTATCATATACTTATATTGACATCTGACCTGTCGTTGTTGTTTATATTATCATGTGTCTTATTGTACTTTTGATACTTTTGCAAATTGCACCATGTTTCAAGATACTTAATTCTTATCTACATTTCTTATGAAATGATTTTCGATGTTTTTTACATTTTCATGTTTTCATGTTGGCCTAGCACTGATGTAAAGAAGGTGGATTCTTATCCTCATTAACTAACTGTTATGGATGATTCATTCACACAGACTTTTGGAATTCATCTCAGTTATGTTTGTTTATGGGTTCTTTGATTGGTTTTCCTTCAATTTATTGGATTCTTCACTCTGATTTTTTAATTCATCTTCTGTGTTCAACTCTTTCAGTTTCTATTAGATTTTTGATCTACCTGTTTTAAACCTCTTACATGACATGGAGGATATTGATGTTTTACTTCCTGTTACTTCAGGGTTTTCACTTTTAAGGTATAGAAGTCAACAGTGGATTTGAGTTTAGTCTTTGATTTCTCCCATCTTTTGTGTTGTTTGGATAGTTGGTGGAACTCTTAAAATATTATTTGCATGTTTTAATTTATCTATTTTAGTTTTTCACACAATGAAATGATTTATCAGTTTCTGACCATTGCTTTTTGGTCTGGTTTTGGCAGTTTGTATCTTAACAAATGTAGTTAAACAATTAGTGAATGTTCTACAAACATTCAGTATCAATTATTATCATTGCTTAGATTATTAGAAGATTTTCACTCATTGATTGTCTTATACTGAATTGATTTCTCAGTTAACTTTTCTGATGTAAATTATTCATGAGTTCAAGTCTCAGCTTTTGAGTACTATATAACTCATTAATTTCATATATTCTATCAAAACTGTTTTGAGAACTCTTCACCCATATTGTTTGATGTTGCAGTCTTTCAAATTTTGGTTATGCATCTTCATCTGTCAAATGTATCTCTTGTTTGGGATTGGTACCTTCTCTTGATGGGACAATTCCTATTTATTGAGCTAACTTCAGATATCATCAGTAAGATGTTACCATTGATAGAGCTTATATTATACCTGTTGTCTATATAAATTTCTCTGGCTACTCTTGGTTACTTTTGATTATAGTTCCTTCATAAGGTTCTTATTGTACTTTCCTTTCTTCTTCCACCTCCTATGTTATTTTTTGCTTTTCACCATTGGGTATCTCCAGCACTAGGGTTATATGTTGTTGGACTGTTAGCTTTTGGGTCTATGGTTCTTATCACATATCCAATCATCAGATTATTTTATTAGAGACATGGAATTTTTTGTGACTATCAGAAGTTCATATTTCTTTTGTAATACCCCCTGACACGTGTTGATGTACATTCACCTTTTGTAACAGTTTTGATATAACATACACAAATTTAGTATTTATATTGTAACTTTTGTGTACCTTCACAGAATTTGGTAGACTTTTAGAAAAGATTGCAAGACTTTTATATTCTAGCTTGTTGATATTGGTAACTTGAGTTCCTAATCTGTACAAAACTGTAAACTTCATATTTTACATCACAAATATCTAATTTGATCCAGTGCAACATTCAGTTTACCACATGACATATAAAAATTAATATTTTGGCTTCTTTCTTTAATATCTACTGTTAAATTAAGAAATTAATTAATACATAATATTAAGATTTGAATTGTAATCTATAATTTGATACCAAATTTACTGACATAAATTCATCAAATAGTGGTTCAATAATAGTTTGAATGGAAGAACAAGTGCTTTAACATGCCTTTGAAACATGACTCATCAAGAGATTTGGTTAAGAAGCTGGGTGGAATTCAATTTCACAACCTTAATTTATTGTGGTTTTTTTTCCTTTTTGCTACAGTTACATCATATTTATGTCTGAACTGATTTTTCATTGATTTAGATGTCCTGTGCTCTGTTCAGTTGTGATGGCAGTAAGTGATTCAACTTTTTTGAGCCCATCTTAAAGTAATGTTTATTTTGTGTATGTGTATCTTCTCCATTTTCTTGATTGTTATGTAAATGTGTAAATATTTTGTAAACGACGGCATGTCGTGTTGTGTTTGGATTTTCATTTCTATTATTCATTTTTCCATATTTATATTATTGTTTCGAAGTTTAAACTAATATGTTGTTATTCATTTAGGGTAACATTTAGAATTTTCTTGAATTAAGTAGACCAATCATATGTTTGTAAATGAAGTGCTGGTGACTTCGTGTCTAGACGTGTAGTCTCGTGCAAGAACGGACATGCGCGGATTGCTCTGGAGATCTGTAGAAATTTCGCGGTTATTCGAGGAGTTTAGGCCTACAATATATAAACAGACGAAGATGCGAGAGAGATAAGAGAGAGATTCAGACATCAGTTTTATTCGAACAAGGAAAGAGGAGGAATCAGACATTAGTTTTATTTCAAAAGAAGAGAGTCAGTTATTTGAGAAAGATTAAGTGTTTGCTGTGATTATTCAACTTGGATTTGTGACTAAAGTTAGATCTACGGAAGCTGTGATTTTATTTCGTCAATCTCTACGATTCATCTGAATTACTGCTTGTGCTGAGAGTCGGCGAATTTATTGAACTGTGAACTGTTTCTGAACTTCTTCATTTAAGCTTCGGAATTTCTTCGTGGGACCAAATTCACACCCTAGACTGGAATTTGAGACTTTCATTTTAGATCATTATATTAGATACAGGCCAGTACCATTTTGTATTGTGATTAATTTTTGAAGTTTGAAACTAGTATTATTGTGTTTTGTAATTAATTTCGAATGTTGTAACTTAATATCTGTCACTGTTATTATATAATTTATGTTATATCTGTTATATTTGTTAATAGTTTAGTGTAATAAATTATACAAGCTGTTATCTGTGTTTTTCTGTTGAGTTTAGTCTACGAAGAACTTAAAACACTAAAAAATACGTAACATTGATCAATATTAGTTGGGCTCATTATGCATTTGTCTTTGGCCCATGATGGTCTGATTCATCCTGCATTATTTATTTTGTTATTTGCCTTAAAGATGAGATATTCAGACTAGTTCTTAATATTGATATCTCTCATTTTTTTTTTTTTCATCAAGGTTCTGTACTAATATCTTGTTAGAATATTTTTACCTAAGAGGGACTTGCACAGCAAAAGATGACTATCACTGTTTTTTTATTTCTCTTATTATGGTATCTACACTAGATGAATATCCTTCTGTTGAATGTTTTTTTTTTGTTCATCTATATTTCTTTGTTCCTAGTTTGTAGGAATAGTATGTTTTTCATGGAATCAACATTGACTGTCTTTGGTGATATTCATTCCACTAATCTTGCTCCATCCACATTAACAAAGTGGTTTGTGCAACTAATCCATTGTGTTTATTATATTCCCAACCATCTTAAGTGTGGATTGCATGTACATTTAGCAATGTCTTTAATTTCCTAGTTTCCATGCAATTGAATACAAATCTTACAAACTAGCAAAGAGATGAATATACATATTTCTTTGTTATTTTAAGCTTCATAACATAACTGTGTCTTTAGTTTCAGGATTTTTTTTGCCCTTGCTAACTCTTTCTTGAGTGTCTGGGAGTGTGCATAATTTGGATTTCACAACAAACAATGCAAAGGAAGAAAAATACAATATTTAAACACACTCTCTTCTTATGTATTAATAATTTGTATTAATATATTGGTTAATCCATTCACTCTCTTCTTATGTATTAATAATTTGTATTACAATATTGGTTAATCCATTCAGTACTCTTGCATGTTCTTTAACTTCTACATTTGTACCAAGCAGCCCAAGTATTTTCCTATCGTGCGACACCCCTGTTCATAAATCTAGGGAGGTCTGAAGTCAACAAATTATTTTATTATATATACACATTCAAAACAAAAATGTAGCTCCTACATCTTTGAGATACTACATGGTTTTGTTCAGTCAGAAGTCTAGCATGTGATATATAATAACTATGTATGTCTTAGAAGAATTTCCAAGCTTTATCTTGAAGCTTTATGAAAAAAGTGTTGTCTTGCAAGAGTGAACAAAAGGTGCTTTTAGATGGCTGATGATGTCTCATTAGATGCATTTCCCATATCTGCATACATTTCTGTGTGCCAAAGAGAAGTAGGAAATAAGACTACAATTATTTTTAGGTGTCTCAACTCCAACCAGTATTGGAGTCATCAAAGTTTTTGTTCCTGCATGTTTTGATGTTCCCTTTGCACTCTCCTCATCTTTTAAAGCCAATTATTGTGGACTAATTGGGTCTTTTTGTGGTTTTTCCAGAGAACCCAATAATTTGGTTGGATTTATGATACACTGGGTATTTTTTGATATAATTGAAGAGGGTTTACTGCATCTGAAGTGTATATCCTTTCTTTGATACGAGTCTGAACTGCTCCCTCAAGAATCTTCCACTGCTGAAGCAGGACATGGTATTTCTCCTGCCTGTTTATGACAACATCTGTTCCTTATTATTGGCTTTATGTATTCTATACATCGTTACCATTCATAAAATAGAATTCTTTGCCTGAATTTGAAGGATATTTTGAATGAAGAGATATCCTACTGAGTTTTTTTATGAAACTGCTCTTCTCAACTAATTTTCCCTCTAATTCAGTTTGCAGTTTATTTTCTCGTTTGTGATTCTACTCAGACTCTGCTTGACTATATTTCTTGGAGTGTATGATCTTCTTGCTCTTCAGTTTGCAATTTTATGTTTTTGGTTTCCTTTTATTTTAATTTGTTTCTATCTTTTTTTTGCAATGTGAGTATTTTGACTTTCATGATTTCAGAGATAAGTATCTAATTTGAATTTAGATTTTTAGAAGTAAAATGAATTTCACTCAGGGACTTTCTCTGAAATACTTTTTTCACAACTGAAATTTATCGTGACTGTTAATTTCTGTTAAGTCTAAATTATGACAAAAAAGCAGAGTTTATGCAAAATCTGCTAATACTTATGCAATGTAAGTCATATGGGAGAATGGGAGATTATGGATGAGTGACACACATTGGGCAAGGTGTTAAAAATTTGGAAAATAACAAAAAATGACCAAAATCTGCAAGATGTAACTTTATTAGCTTTATTAAAGTTTCATTCTAGAGATATAGGTCATTATTTTATTTACATTTATAAAAACATAATGAACCACAGTTTGTGTTAAAGTCGGAATAATAATGTTGTCACATGTTTTCTTAACAGAATGAGTTTCAGCTTAAAAAGAAAGAGCTTTCATTGTTGCAGAGGTAAATACTTTGGAGTTCATTTTAACTCTCAACAGTTTGTGCTGTCGAGTTTATCCTTTTAACTATTTTCCACAAGATATTGTGTTAATCACATGCTTTACATCTTTAAGACTTAATGGTTACTAGTTTGAATATCATATATCCTAAAATAAATGGGTTTTAGAAAACTAACCATAAAATTTATCATTTTTAATTATCTTAGTTTCATGATGGGTCAGTGGTACATTTATGATATTATATATGCATTTCAATTCCATTTGGTGGACAGAGCACAGAAATATTAAGAACTATCTTACAAAATTGTAATTTACAAACAATAATCATTTGTGCTAAGTGTAAATTATTTTCCTTTGGTAATAATTTTAACAAATTAAATTATTTACTCTGTATATAGATTTTTTAATGGAAGATACAAGACAAATTAAATTTTTCTAAGGTTTAGAATGATTTATAAAAGCTATATCAATTTTTTAATTACAAAACTTTGATCTAATTTGTTTAGTTCAATTCAGTTTTTCTGTTATGAAATTAAATTCTGGCTGTTTCTAAGTTTATTTCTGTAACTTGTGTTTTTCATCATCTTTTTATATTGAATATTTAATATTTTTCTACTTTATCTTTGTTCTTGCATTATTTTTGACCTATCACCTTACTTTTATTTTAGTGTGATTCTATATTTTTGCAGTTAGTGTTCCCTCGTGTATCGCAGTAGATGCGTTCCAAACCCCCCCCCGCGAAAGGAGATTTTCTGCAAAGTGGGATAGCCGATTTTTACGTATATATTTATATATATCATATATATTTATGTGCATTTAGACTCTTAAAACCCTCCCTGTACAACTATTTAACCCTCCCATTACAATACTGTTCATTATTGCTGAAATAATAAGAACAATTATTTAGATATTAAGCCTTAAAATTAAAAATTACATATTTTCAGCAGGTGGTGTCTTTTCGGGGGACACCACTTCAGCTACGCCATTAAGCTGATCTCGCGTAGCCTTCGCAGATGCACAATGCGTACATCTGTAGCCTTTCCAGTTGGTTCTGTTTCCATTTTTACGCTGTTATAAACTCAAATATATGTTTATATCTCAAAATATACCTGTTTTTTTTCTTTACACTATTAATTATATTTATTTTAAATATTTTAATGGTATTTAATGCTATATTTTAGATTTAATGTTTATTATTTTATATATACATGTATGTGTATATATGTGTGTGTGTGTGGGGGTTGGCTGAGCCCGCGAAGTGGTGAAGCCTTAAAAGAGGATCCGCGAAGTGGCGAGGGAACACTGTAATGTTTTTGCTTTTGAAACTTTGACTTGTTGCAGATTTTTTTAAGTTATGTTTTTAATTATATTTATATTGTCTTAGACCTTACAGTGCCTCATACTTGGCTGTAGCATGTCAAAGTGGTATTCTTCTTTGGCAAATTGAACCAACATCTCTAGTTACAAGGTATTTATGCTTGAAAAATTCTCAAAATAATGTCTCAAACAAATAATTTAAAATATATTTTTTTATCTATTTAGCAGATTTATATTTATTCAATATTACATGTATTTTAAGGTTATATTAAATTTACTTTTATACTTGGTCTTTACTAAATACAAATTTGTTCAGCTTTAATCATGGAGCATTATTGATTTAACTATACATTTTAGTGTTTGAGGTATGGTCTGCATTTGACAAATTTCCAACTAAATATGGAAATTGTGGAAAACATTTAGACATTTAAGTTTGATTAAAAACTTTTTGTGAAAATACTCATTGAAATGCATTTAATTCTGTTAGTATGAGCTTGGTCATTTTGACCAAACATAAAAATATCTATAATATAACTTTAAATATGGTACATACATGTTCGTAAATGTGCGCAAGCTTTTAATAAATTTAACAAGTGTCTCATACACATAAAACTAAGTTTTTTGATTAAGCATTTTTACTTAGGACTTGTATGAATATGTGGTCAGAAAGTGTAAAGTGATCTTTATGTTAAAATTAAAATTACTTTCATTCATTTCAGTTTTCAAATGCTATTTGCATAACCTTTAAAATCTCCAAAGTTATTTTTAATCTTTTTTCAGCAAAACTTCACATCTTATCTGTTATTTTCTCTACCTTATTTCATTAAAAACTTAGTTGATTTGACTGACCTTGCAACAACCACAAAAAAGTGCCAAATCTAAATTACTTGTTTTTGCTTTTTAGTATAACTACAGATTATAACAGAAAACTACAATTACTTATCCTAAATAGCATAATACTGTTTAAACTCATACTTTGTGAATTTTTTTAATTGTTTTATCTAACCTAGCAAGTTTCTAATTTTCACATTTTATCTTTATAACAATGAATAAAAAATGTGCATAAAAAACAAGAAACTTAATACTTATGTTTGATGTCTTGTTTTTTTCTACTAGCCCACCAATCAAACTTAAGCATTTTTTTTGTAATTCTGATACTAATACATCAAATAATTTTTAATTACTTCAAGTATGCACTTAAGAATACAAAGTAACAAAATGTGTAACAACCAATGTCCTTTAATTTAACTGGTTTTCTAATTAAGGTATAAGTGTCTTAAAATATCCATTAACTACTAAATCTAAATTCAACAATAGGAAATTTTAATCTGTAGGCAAAATGAAATCTCTACTGAGAAAAAGGTAGCATTATGTTATTTGGTAAATGAAAACTTTCTTTTGGGAATAAATGATGTAATAGCAAACATGAGAAAACTATTGGCAGTAAATTTGTGAAAGAGAAAATGTAACAGAAGGTTAAAGTAAGTGAGTCTGACCTTTCAGTTTATATCTGTAAATATGAAGATTGATAGGTATGAAAATGAAACTGTGCCTATAGTAATATCTGTACTATAATGCTTCATTTAGGATATCAGGGAGAGATTGGCAAGCCAGAAAAAACAAATGTCACAACATAAAAGGGGAGTTTTAGAATTTATTTAAAATATTTCCTTTTGAAATTAAAAATTAAAATTTGCAATGTTATAGGTTTAAGAATTGGTGAAATTTGTGCAATATGTTTTATTTAAATTTCGTAAATAAACAACTGGTTTCTGTAGGCCATCTTCCAGTTGCATCACATTTCTCCAGAGGAAAGGCCATGCTCCTGTAACTTCTGTTGCATGGGAACCAGACGGATGTATTTTGGTTTCTGCATCTGCTGCAGACACATCCATTCTGGTAGGGTCACATTTTAAAAATTTTCTTTTATTCTGCTTTTTTTAGTAGTACATGTCTCAAGTAATATCTTAAAATACAAGAAACCATGTAAGGTTATTTTTTTTTTCTGTGGGAGTTTTCCCAAAGATTAAAAAGTTTTGAAAAGCTGCAAATTGCAAACTGTACTACACTAGTTGGTATGTGATTAACAAATTTCCCCGAAGTATTTATTTACTTATTTTTTAATGTAATTTTTAAATAGGTTAGGTTTGGATTAGTTAATATTAAACTTTGTTTCATTGATAGTGATAAATTGGAAGATAATTTAAGACATTGAACAGTTTGTTTTTTGTAAGTTGTATGATGTGGGTTTATCAACCAACTATTTCAAAAGTTCTGTTGTCAAAGAAAATCTTTAGATTAATAGTAACAAATACATATAACTGATTTTTACTTAAATGTGATGTAAATCAGATATAGTAATGTGGATTTTTTTTTTAAATTGAATAAAACAACTTGTTTATTACTTTTAAATGTTCTTACACAGCTTTCAAAGGGCAAATGTTTTATAAATATTTGATTTCTCTTTAAAAGCTGTGGGATATTGGTGCAGAGTCTTGCACACCCATGCGACGTGTTGGTGGTGGTGGTGTTTCATTCATTCGATGGTCTCCAGATTGTCAGAGACTTTTTGCTGCAACACCCTCTACGCTATTCAGGTATCAGAATTAATAAAATCAAAACAAGATTTTATTACTTAAGTGTATAGTTTTTAGCATTATTGCTGTAAATTATATTGAATGTTTTGAATTGTCACTGTTAATTGTATTACTCTTAATCCATATTGTAGTAAAATAATTTATAAATATATAAAGTGATTAATAAAAGGTATAATGTCTTCACCTCAACTACTTTTCTAATTTGTTCAATGGTTAATGTCCACACTTTCTAAAATTGTTTTCATCAGCTTTAATTCCCTATCATTTAGACTAATTAGGCTACCAAAACAAATTTTCTTTTCTCAAAGCACTTTCACATATAGAAGAAGCTATCATCAACTTACTTTTTATTTTATGACAGTTATTTATTTGTAAATAAATCCAATATTTTTCTCTTTTCAAAATTCATTAATATGTTAAGCTTGGCAAATTATTGGAAAAAGAAGTTTCATTAACACAGAGTATGCTGACTTAAGTAAAGACTTTGTTAGTCAATTGGATTCATCTTCTACATCATGTTTTCGTAGTGTCTGAGGTAGACACAACATTAAAACAACAAATTGTAAAATATTTCTGTTAAAGTAATTTTCTTGGTTTAACGTGGTTTTCAAGCAGTCTCATGGTGAGGTTGCTGGAATATGAATCTGTGGGTTTGTGGTTCAACTTCTGTATTCTTAAAATTCTGGTTCATTTTTAAGTATGTCTAATGTGATCAAACAAGGATATTTCAATAGTTAATGGTTGACATGCTGCCTTTCCTCTGATTTTTCAGTCCAAAATTAATTTGTTATTTATAGCCCTTGTGTATCATTTATGAATATCTTGAACAAACCTGTTCAGAATTCTGGACATAAAATTTGTGTAATTTTATTTGCTTTTAGTTGAATGTAGTTTTGAATGAAAAAGTTTATAAATAGGCTTTTTTTTAGTTATTTTGACAAAAACTATTCTCACAGTTTTTTTAATTATTCATTTTCTAATTTAGAATAAAATAAAATTTTTATTCCAACTTAAAATATACTTAAGAACATTCTGCCTCTGGTAAATTTAGAATATTTTTAATTTTGTTATAAGTTTCAAAGTTGAATACTATATTGTGTAACTAAATTTTGAATATTGCTTGTATTTCTAGATAATTAGTCACAAGAATGTGACTATTAAGTGTGATTATATGAAATGTACTACTGAAATTATTCATCCAAGAACATAAGGAACAGAGTTTATTTTAGTTGACTTATGGTGCTTTTGGTATTTTGTTTTACTTTTTATTTGTGCCTTTCTTACTAAATTATCAATATTTGCAGTTTGAATGACAAATACTTTGCTATTGTTAGGAATTAGTGCTATTATCTAGTCAATGCCTATTTTAATGTATTTGGAGACCACAGTTTTAAACATTTTTCATAAGTACAAACTGTTTACATAGATTTGGTGCATACAAAATCAGCTGAATGCTTTAATTATATAAAGTGTGACCCAAAATAAAACCTACAGTGATTTATCATTCTACCTCTAGTTTAGAATGTTTCTATAATTTTACCAAAAGATAGCCTTGTTAAAACAGTTTCCCCAAACTTTTAGATAAACCTCTTGTATATCCTTGCTATATTTTTCCCTCTATTTTCATGATCCTTAGATAATGTTCCATCAATGGAATCCTCTCTTCATTGCTTAATTATGATATTCTGAAACAAATCAATGTGCCTGATACCTTAAAAGAAAGAAATAAGAATGCGTGTATTACATGGAGATGTAGAAGTGTCACATAATGCATATACTAACAACTTTCCCTGTGGGCTTTATCCTTTTGATCAACCATCCAACCACCACGTTACCTTGAAACTATATGTACTGTAATTGTTAATGTAGTAATGGTGTTTTCAATATATTTAGCAAACTTTTAATTACAATTACAAATATTTTGCACACAGAAAAATTAGATTTTTTAATTAACTCTGTCAACACAGGCTTGGTTCCAGGGAACAACCTCTTAATCATTTTGCACTTATTATAGTTTTCATGCAATAACTTTTAAATTAAGTGCACCTTTATGAAATTTTGTAAATTATAAGTAAACATTACAAGGCTTCAATAAATGAAATATCAGTTGTTGTTTTTTAAGTTTTTAGATTTCTGAAGTAGTGTTTTGCTCTTGCTTTTTTTCTTTTTGAATGTTCATAATTGGACATGCAAAGTAATTTTAACATAAAAATGCTTCTGTGCATAAAAAAAGTTTTCTTGTTTCTCACACACAATCTTTATATTCTCCAGATAATTATCAAACCTTTTTAGAAAACAATTTTTATTGGCTATTTTCACTACTGTTTTTATAAATAGGTTGGGTTGATTTGACTGACCTCTTAACCACTATAACAAGTAAGAAATAAATATAAACTGTACTTATTCTTTTAGAATGATTACAGATTATAACATGAAAGCAAAAATGTTTAAATAACTTAAATCTCATAACATTATTCACATACATGTTTGTCATGCTTATTATATTGACCTTTTAGCTATGCCTGGCTAACATTACAGAATTTGCATTCATGTTACAATATCCAAAAATATAAAACTTTCAAAGTTGCTTATTTTATTTACAACTGGATTTTGGATATGATACGTTATATAGGTATATAACTTATTAATGGGATCTTAAACTTATTTTTTAAAGATTAGAACAGTAAATAAATAACTCTAGCAAACAATTATCTCTTTTCGTTATCAGCTTTGTACTTGTTTGCTGCCTGCTGTAGGTTGTTAAGCCTTATCAGATTTCATATGTGAAATGAAATCATTTTTTAAAGTTTTAATATATACGTTTTGAAACTATCCAGAATTGTAAATTAGTAAATCAGTATCACAGAATTCCAGTATAATTTATCAAGCTTAATAACTAAGCTGTATTTAGGTTTAAATATGAAATTTTCAGCTCACTGTCTTATCTTGCTGCTTGGAATCAACATGACAAAAAAGTCTGCTGCATAAATACTTTGCAGAAACTGAAAATAACTACAAGGGGGATGTTATGAGCATCCATTTGATTATGTACATTTTATTTGACAAAGTAGGTGTGCATTAGCAGTATTTTCAAAAATTGAAGAAGTAGGTGGGGCTACCTTGGTTAATTCAATAAATATATCAATATCTCAGAAAATAGAGAAAAAGATAGGAGGTACTGTTATGTATATGTGTAAATATTTTGTTAATGACAACATGTCGTGTTGTGTTTGAATTTTCATTTCTATTATTCATTTTTCCATATTGATATTATTGTTTCGAAGTTTAAACTAATATTTTGTTATTTATTTAGGGTAACATTTAGAATTTTCTTGAATTAAGTAGACCAATCATATGTTTGTAAATGAGTGCTGGTGACTTCGTGTCTAGACGTGTAGTCTCGTACAAGAACGGACACGCGCGGATTGCTCTGGAGTTGTATGGAAATTGCAAGATTGTTCGAGAAGTAGGCCTACCGGTACAAAAGACGGTGACGCGAGATAGATTCGTTCATCAGTTTTTATTCGGAAAAAAGAAGATAGATTCAGTCATTAGTTTTATTCGAAGAAAAAGAGTGAGATTCAGACATCAGTTTTATTTCAAAAGAAGAGAGTTAGTTATTTGAGAAAGATTAAGTGTTTGCTGTGAATATTTAACTTGGATTTGTGATTGAAGTTAGATCTACGGAAGCTGTGATTTTATTTCGTCAATCTCTACGAAACATCTGAATTACTGCTTGTGCTGAGAGACGGCGAATTTATTGAACTGTGAACTGTTTCGGAATTTCTTCGTGGGACCAAATTCACACCCTAGACTGGAATTTGAGACTTTCATTTTAGATCATTATATTAGATACAGGCCAGTACCATTTTGTATTGTGATTAATTTTGAAGTTTGAAACTAGTATTATTTTGTTTTGTAATTAATTCTGAATGTTGTAACTTAGTATCTGTCACTGTTATCATATAATTTATGTTATATCTGTTATATTTGTCAATAGTTTAGTGTAATAAATTATACAAGCTGTTATCTGTGTTTTTCTGTTGCGTTTAGTCTACGAAGAACATAAAACATAAAAAATACGTAACAGAAAATTGGGGGCTCGTCCGGGATATCTAACAAACAATTTAATTTTATTATAAAATAAGATTTATATTCTATACAGATAGACAGCTTGTATATTCAAAATGGCATTCCAACTTGAAGATTTTATAAACGAATTTAATCAAAATCCCTCTTTCGAATTAATCAGTGAATTAAAAATATCTGAAGTGCTTGATGTTGGTAAACATTTTAATTTAGAAGTGAAGCAATCAATGAAGAAAGCAGATATTAAACAAATTATTGTTGAACATTTGGTCAGCCAAAAAGTTTTACCTCAAAAAGTTGCACAACAATTGCCTGTCGCTCATTTTGACCCAGATTTTGAATTAAAAAAAATGGAAATGGAATTTCGTTTAGAAATTGAAAGCAAACGACTTGAGGCAGAACAAGAAAACAAACGCCTTGTTCTTGATGCCGAAATACAAATAGAACGCATTAAAGCTGATAAAGAAATCAGTATGAGAAAGGCACAGACAGAAGAAAAGGTTGTTCAAATGCGGTTGGATAATTTTGATGCTTCCAAACAAATTCGTTTAGTACCTCCATTCAATGAAAAAGCTGTAGATAAATATTTTCAGCAATTTGAAAAATTGGCCCTTAGGCTAAAATGGCCAACCGAATATTGGACAGTATTACTCCAGAGTGTTTTCAAGGGTAAAGCCCAGGAAGTATTTTCCAAACTCATGGCCGAGCAAAATTATGATTACGAGCACATCAAAAAATGCATTTTGAATGCATATGAATTGGTGCCAGAGGCATACAGACATAAATTTCGTGGTTACAAAAAGTTTGACAGCCAAACTTATGTCGAATTTGCTCGTGAAAAAGAAACTCTGTTCGACAGGTGGTGTGATTCCAGAGAAATTAAAGAGGATTATACAAAACTCAGAGAACTCGTGTTAGTTGAAGAGTTTAAAAGATGTATTCCCGTAGAGCTAAAAACTTGTATTGATGAACAAAAAGCTTCCAGAATACATGATGCTGCTGTCTTGGCAGACGAGTATGCTTTGACTCACAAAGATTTCTCATATAAAAGCAAAACAAATCACACAGCAAAGAAACCCAATGACTCATTCAAATGTTATGCAAATGTCGACAGAGACAAAAAGGAGCAAACCTCTAATTCTCAAATGAAGACTCCATCTTATTCTCTAAGCTCGTCATCTACCAAAAACGTGTCATTCTCATCCAAAACATGTGCTTATTGTAAGAAACCTGGCCATCTGATTTCTGAGTGCTATAAGCTCAAAAACAAGCCATCACCCAATAGTTTCATTTTGCCCTTGTTTGATATATCATTGGTTCCCAATGATTTTGACCCTTTTCAGTCCACTGTGGATTCCAAGTCCAATATTATTGATGTACCTGAAGATATTGTTAAGGACAAATTTAAGCCTTTCATGACTGAAGGTTTTGTTTCTTTTGTTGGCGATTCACGTCTACAACCAATTAAAATCCTGCGGGATACTGGAGCTTTTCAGAGTTTGATTTTGGAAAGTGTACTTCCGTTTTCTGAAAAGTCATCCGTTGGGGCCAATGTGCTCATTTCTGGTGTAGAAGGTGGCGTCGTTTCTATTCCTCTTCATAGATTAGATTTACATTCAGACTTAGTTTCAGGCCCAGTGACTGTGGGTATTAAAGCTTCATTGCCTGTTGAAGGTGTCTATGCTTTTGGGGAATGATTTGGCTGGTAGTAAGGTGGTACCAGAGGTCCGTGTTGTTTAAGCACCTGTTATTAGCCCCAGTACAGAGCAACTCGTTGAAGAGTTTCCTGATGTTTTTCCCGCCTGTGCTGTTACTTGTTCTCAGGAATCCAAAGAGGATTTCTCTTTATCTGATACGTTCATGTCTCACATCGATGAGATTTCTGACTCAACTTTAAGTTCTACTGATGACTCTAAGACGTTTTTCGACTCTCTTCATCGAAACAAACTTACTGAGGAACAGGACAATGATCCTGAAACTCGTTCTCTTCTACAACTGGCTGTTGATGAAAATGAAATAGGAACTGTCCCTATTGGTTACTACCAGAAGTCAGGTGTGCTAATGAGAAAATACAGACCTCCTGACGTTGCTGCTGATGAAAAGTGTAATGTTATTCATCAAATCATCATTCCAAAATACTATCGGAATGATATTCTTAGTCTTGCTCATGACCATGTATTGTCGGGATACTTAGGTGTAAGAAAGACCTTAGATCGTATCCGACGACATTTCTATTGGCCAAAGATGCGCCAAGATGTTGTTAGCTTTTGTAAGGCATGTCATTCTTGCCAAATCACTGGAAAACCAAATCAAGGGATTCCCAAAGCACCACTGCAGCCTATTCCTGCCTTTGAAGAACCATTCTCAAGGGTCATTATCGACTGTGTTGGCCCAATGCCAAAAAGCAAAGCAGGAAATGAATACCTCTCGACGATCATGTGTGCTTCTACACGTTTCCCTGAGGCAATCCCTTTGAGAAAAATCACTGCTCCCAACATCGTCAAGGCTCTTGTCAAATACTTTACCATGTTCGGAATTCCAAAAGTTGTGCAATCAGATCAAGACACAAATTTTATGTCCAAGCTATTTGAACAAGCCATACATGAATTAAGCGTCCATCAAATTTCATCCAGTGCCTACCATCCTGAGTCACAAGGTGTTCTTGATTGTTTCCACCAAATTACTGCCACGAACACTCAAAGAACTGGGATGAGGGTGTTCCCTTGTTATTGTTTGAAGTTCGTGAGGTTATTTCAGAATCTACTGGATTTAACCCTTTTAAGTTGGTTTAAAAAAAACAAACAAACAAAAAAAAGTTTTCGCAAGCTCAAACTTTTTTTTTTTACTTTTAAGGGGAGAGTGTTATGTATATGTGTAAATATTTTGTTAACGACAACATGTCGTGTTGTGCTTGAATTTTCATTTCTATTATTCATTTTTCCATATTGATATTATTGTTTCGAAGTTTAAACTAATATTTTGTTATTTATTTAGGGTAACATTTAGAATTTTCTTGAATTAAGTAGACCAATCATATGTTTGTAAATGAGTGCTGGTGACTTCGGGTCTAGACATGTAGTCTCGTACAAGAACGGACACGCGCAGATTGCTCTGGAGTTGTATGGAAATTGCAAGATTGTTCGAGAAGTAGGCCTACCGGTACAAAAGACGGTGACGCGAGATAGATTCGTTCATCAGTTTTTATTCGGAAAAAAAAAGATAGATTCAGTCATTAGTTTTATTCGAAGAAAAAGAGTGAGATTCAGACATCAGTTTTATTTCAAAAGAAGAGAGTTAGTTATTTGAGAAAGATTAAGTGTTTGCTGTGAATATTTAACTTGGATTTGTGATTGAAGTTAGATCTACGGAAGCTGTGATTTTATTTCGTCAATCTCTACGATACATCTGAATTACTGCTTGTGCTGAGAGACGGCGAATTTATTGAACTGTGAACTGTTTCGGAATTTCTTCGTGGGACCAAATTCACACCCTAGACTGGAATTTGAGACTTTCATTTTAGATCATTATATTACATACAGGCCAGTACCATTTTGTATTGTGATTAATTTTGAAGTTTGAAACTAGTATTATTTTGTTTTGTAATTAATTCTGAATGTTGTAACTTAATACCTGTCACTGTTATCATATAATTTATGTTATATGATAATATAACAATCTGTTATAATATATATAATATATAATCTGTTATATTTGTTAATAGTTTAGTGTAATAAATTATACAAGCTGTTATCTGTGTTTTTCTGTTGCGTTTAGTCTACGAAGAACATAAAACATAAAAAATACGTAACAGTACTTATTTCACATACTAGCTTATCAATATTAGTATGAGTATCTATTTGGTAAGAAACTAAAGATTTTGAATTTGGACATCATGAACTTATAATGTTGCATTCAAAATACCATGTAAAACACAAAAATCAATATCTAGGATTTTTTTAAATATTTACTTTTAAATTAACTAATGTATAATACTAAAACCTGAATTATAATCTACAATTTGATACAACTTATTAATGTTCATTCATAAAATAATTGTTCAATACAAGTTTAACAATGTGATGACAGCTTTTGACCTATGATCTGTGTCAATAAGGTTAAGTATTTGTCTGGGATTATATAGTTAGACTGCAAGGTGATTTTCATGTTAAGATTAAAATTCCTTTTTTTTCTTTTTATTACTAGTTCATTTGCATTGAATTTCCCAACTGATTTTCAAAATGTATTTACATTAAAACTATATTATTTATCATTTTCTCCACCTACCTCTATGTAGACTCATTTACTACAGCTGGACTTTTTGGATTTATGTACAAGAAAAATGAGACAAATGTCACCATAAAGTTTGTTTTAGTAATACTTGTAAGTTTGTAATTTGCATTAAAATTCAAATATGACCTAAAAGATGATTCAAATTATGCAATTTAAAATGTCTCATAAAATGTGAAGATTGATGATTTATTTAAATATTTTATTTTGCAATTTAAAAATTAAAACTGATATGCTAATAAAATTTGCTTTATTAAATACATTTTACACCCAATTTATTTACATACATTGGCAACAAAGTAATTTCATTAGACTTTGAATGTAACTCTTTAAAAAACGAAAAGAAAAAGTGTTGTGCACACTTTTTACCCACAAAACTTTCAGAGGGTCAGTGTCCAGTAGAACAACTGGGCTTAAGCATAATACTCTTACTACAGTTTTTTTTTCCCATTTAATTATAATTTTCAATTGTCTATGTGACCATATCTGTGCTTATATTTAAATTTTTTGATTGTGCACTGTTATTATTACATATTTTTGTTTTTTTGTCAATAAGATATTGTATGTGAAAGCTGGATTTATTTTTTTATTGATTTCTATATTTTTATTTCTCCTCATCATTCTTAGTAATTATGTGTACATGTATTTTAGCCCCAGTTTGTATTTTTGTTCCTTTTTTTTTGATAAACAGTTCAGTATTTAAATATAAATTAAAATAACTAACAGCAGTTTGGGCTAATAATTACTAATCATAGTATTCATACCTCATTGAAAAAAATTTTTAAGAAGTTAACATTCTTCAAAAAAAAATGTCAGGGAAGTACTAGATGAAAAAAGTGTTCTGGTTGTGCTGGTATAATGTTTTTATATATTGAAATTGGTACCCTTTATTAAAAAAAAGTTTTTTTAAGTACTCCATTTTTTTAGTACTGTATTTACAAATTACATCAATAAAGATGTGATCAAACTCTCACATATAGTTCCAGTTAAAGTCACGTTTTTCTTGTGAGGAGGGTGCTTTGGTTCAAAATTATTTTCTGTGATACAGGAATAGTTGTTACTCATACTGTAGCTATTTTGCTAATTCTCTGAATCTTGAACATCCAACGTGTGAAAGTTTTTAATGGACTATTGTTTGAAATGGCATTAAATAGATTGTGTCATATTGTACTTATTTTAGACACACACACACACACATACATTCCATTATAGTAAGAAACTTATTTTTGTCACCTCTGTAGTATAATCTGTCTGAGTAAAAAAATTCCTAAAACATTTTGTGAGTGTTGCAACTGATCTTTGTTAGAAACTAACACATTTGTTCATAGATATTTATTTTTCTGAGCTCTCTCAGTGATCACTATACAGTGTTCAAGTTACTTTAATGTCTATTACAAAATTATGACAAAAGTTATTAGAAAACGTTTGTCATGCCTCTGTAAGCTATAAATGAAAGTTAGTAATACTCTTGTCAATTGGTGATTACTCCACATGTATAAATTTTATATAGAATATTTCTTTTCTCTGTATGAAAAAAGTAGGACTACAACTTTACCTTTCATAACATAAACAGGATATGGGAGACACAAAGTTGGACTTGTGAACGTTGGTCTAATGTAATTGGGCATTGCCAGAATGTGTGCTGGAGTCCTGATGGTGGTGTACTGTTGTTTACAACATCAGAAGAACCACTGATTTATTCACTGTACTTTGGGCCAACAGAAAATATTAAACCACATTCAGTAGCAGGATCCAAGTCTGCCATTCCTGTTGCTGATCTCACACCTATAGATGTGAATGATGGATCAGAAACCATTAGGTAACATTTAAATTTATATTTTTGCTTTTCTACAGTAAGAAAGCTTATGTCTTTACTAATTATACAAAACTATGAGAAAAAGATGCAATAAACATTTCAACAATTAATTTTTAACCCTTTCATTGTGGTTGAGACATCAATTTCCCAGTGCTCTGTGAAACCTAAATCTCAGCCACAGTGAATGGATTAATAGATTAAATTTCAAATATTTTTATTAACTAATATTACATAATGCACATTTTCAGTCCTTCATATATTTTTTCCCATAAATCTTAAAGGTATTTATGATGGAGAGTATTTTTAACAGATATTAGGATAAATTCAGACTGCTTCCTTTCATTTGCTCAGTTTAAATTGTTCTTTTGAATTAAAGCAGTAAATGTGACATTGATTACTTATTGGTTACAAACTAGAAAGTATGTATATGTTCTTAAATTATATTTTTATTGTATAAAAAATTGACATTTCTATTTAGAATAGTTTCTAAAATATTGGAAAGGATAGGCTTATATAACAAGGTGTTAAAAATGTAACATTTCTTTATCTTTTGGTTTAACTCTTACACTACAATACTCATACAAATATTCCCAGAAGAGTTCTTTCTTATAATTTTTAATTTTTGTATCTTTATGAAAAGAGGATGATCCTTACAAAGAGATTATCAGTTTCAGAGAAATAATGAAGTTTTGACATGTCTATTTGTGTTTTATTGTTTATATAAAAATAAACCCGGCATATTGAAAGTTATCTATAAAGTGGCAGTGAAAGAATATTTTCTAGAAGCTGTTATATATTTTTGTCAAAAGAGAAAAAGTGTGATTAGGTATTTTCATAAAATTGGGTGATGTACCGATAACTTGACTAAGAATGGAAACTTTATAAATATTTATTGTTTTTAGTTGTGGTAGAATTTTTCATTTCAAATACCACTATTGTTTGCAATAACATGTCTGCATGATTTGACTTTTATTACTAGTTAGGAATTCTCATTTTGTTGAACTTGTCATCTAGTTTCATCTCTAAACAAAACATAATTGTTTCTGCTAAGAACTCCAGTTTCTATATAAAAATATCTTATGATTTTATGTTGTATCTAGAACTGGTGGTCGTGTCCACCAAATGGTGTGGGATGCTACAGGGGAGAGGTTGGCTGTATCATTTGTGGGTAAGGAATTGTGAATAAATTTGTCTGATAAAAAATAAGTTTCAAAGGAGTTAGAATAAATTTTAAAGCATTTAAGTTAATGCAAAAACTATGATTGCAAATGCATATTAAAAGAAATGACACATTTTGCTAGTATGGTACTTTACAAGACAATGCTTCTTCCTTTAATTTCTTTAAGAAATATATTTTTAATATATCATGCTAAAATACCTTGTAAATAGAATTGTCATGTGGGACAACTAAAAAATACTTTTTTCCCTGGTGACTCAACATAAAATTTATGAACTTAAAACTAAAACCTGGAGTTTGAATCCTCAAAGTAAGCAGAATTTGTATACCTTGTTGTGTGGGTTTGCATTAAAAAAAAAAAAAAAGGACACCATACATAGTGCTAACATTGTAATCACATTGAAATATTCTTGGATATCATCATAAATTGTCTGTTTTCTGTAAAAGAATATGAAATAAAATGCAATTCAATGAAAAAAAATTTAAAAGACAACATTATGACCAAGTTATTATGGTAATAGGCAAATACTGCATTAAACTTTATATGTTTGGTATAGGATGTGGTTGTTGATTTTCAAAGTTTCTGCATCAAAGCCCTGTAAATACAGGTATTGTGTTAATTAGGATAATTAAAAAAAGTGTTTTGTGAAAGAAAATTACCAGGACATAACATAAATGCATACTATATATATGCTGTTATGTAGCACTAATGTAACCATTGACTTAAATCTGGATTTTATGTACTCAGCAAAATGTGATCATAGGTGTAATGATGGTGTGTTTTACTTTGTTAACAGAAGTTTCATGATAGATTGGCCTTTATATATTTGAAACCAGTACAAATAGATTGTATTTATTTTGCTCTAGTGCTTTTATGGAAGCCACTTCTGTAATTTATTTAGAAATTAGGTACAGCTGTTTCAAAAAGACAAATCCAAATCACTGTGCTCTTGTCTGGGTGAAGTCACCATGATGCACCTTTATCTTTAAGTTTGCAGAATTTTCTGTAAAGTAATGGCTTCAACAGATAAAGAAACTGAGGACTTTATGTAGCTAAAAAAAATAACTAAATTATGATATAGTTAAATTATTTAAAAGCATTCAATCAAAAAAGGTTCTGACAATAATTACTAAATGTTTAAATATTAACTAGAAAGAGAGGGAGTTCTGATAAATGGATTGATAAAAAAAAAAGAAAATGCAAACTTTCAGATGATATATTCATGATTTTTGTTAGCTTTGCAAGTCTGAAAATATAAAACAAAAATTTAGCCAGGTAAACTTTGTAGTTTGGTCATACATCAGAAATAGAAAACTTACTCTATTAGTAGCATTTAAGATAAAAATAATCATCAAATGTACACGTAAGTCACAGAATTGTAAATTTGCTTCATGAATTGACAAGTTTTTACTCAAACATCAGGGAGTTTGAATATTTCAATTCCCAAAATAGAAATTACAATGGGGAGGAAAGGGCAAAAAACTGAAATTAAGATTAGAAATTTTTTTTCGCTTTTCTTACAAATCATTTGTTTGAAACAAATAATAGTAATATATATACACACACACACATCAAAGTAGAGCTCTAAATTACAACATTTAATTATAGTTTATATGATAGGTAATTTGCAGAGTAAAGGCATACAGAACTTTTTAACAAATTAATGTTAATATTAACTTCATAAAAGTAATGGCAGTAAAAGAAGTTACTGCACTGGAAAATATTTTTTCATTGTATCATTTGTGAAAAAGACATTTTTGCTCAATTTCTTCTAACAGTAAAACAAAAGTATTAAGTTTTGCAATAATAAATAAAAATAAATATTTTTTTCTTTTCAAGATAATCCTGAACTAATTGCTGTTTTTAGGACTCGTATCAAACCTTTATTGGAGCTAAGCCCTTGGTAAGTAGACCAAGAATCATAGCTGGGGTAATTGTTTAAGATATACTGTAGTAAAGCAGGTTTTATACATATTGTATGTTATAGTTTCTAACCCTTTGTCTGTGGCTGCCTTAAACCCATACACTGTACACAGCACACTTGAATTCAACTGTTAGAGGCAGACCATATCCTATATGGCAAATCAGCAGTCAATGGGTTAATTGGATGATGAATGATGCAAGACTCTTTTGGTGTGTTTTTTTGCAAAGCATTTGTCATTAAACTTGTAAGAGCTGAGAGTTGTGTGATTCTGAGGAAAATAATGTGGGTCACTAACTGGTACTTGATTTACAGACATGGCAGAACTGTTACTGTTATATTACTGGATAATTTATATGTAAGTATTTCAAGTCTAGAACGTTTTGTCAGCATTTAAAATTAGCAAAGTGAAGGAGCACAATTCCTCCTTATGAGCCAATGCAAGTTTTCAATTTACCATAATCTAGCCTAAATTAACCATATTTCTTCACTTGTACGCTGTATTGACTGCATATAATGTTTTAAGAAGTCTAAATTAACTACACTGTAAGAAAAAGTTAAATTGAGTGCAATGTAATATGTTAGCTTATTTAAAAAAAACCTTATAATCCATTTTATGTATAAAAATTCTGTAAGAACATAAATAATTATACAGATTTTTATGAGTTGTGTACTTATAAAGTAGCAGAATTCAACTTGTTCTTCTATAAATATTTATTGGTATGGACTGTTCATGTATTATTCAATGTTAGCAAATTTTTGTCTTGTGAGAACTAGAAAATCTAGTGAGTTAGTTATCTCAATGAATATTTTGAATAAAATTAATATTTAAAATGAGTATATTTACTGCTATATCTGTGTAGTTTTTGAATGCTAAGTAAATTGTAAATATACTAAAGTGATCTCCATAATGTTTATTTAAACACTTTGTATTTTAAGTGTGAGTTATTGTTAGTATATCTAATCTTCTATTGTTTGAAGTTAGGTATTTTATACACAATATTTGCTTTAAAAAATGAAATTTAAACAGATATTTTCCTTGCTGTTTTAGTGGATTTATTCGATCTCCAGAGAGAGAAGTTCCTCAACTTCTCTGCTTCCATGACAGCTTTGAAAGAGGTGCCTTGTTAACTGTGGTAATAATTTTATTGATTTTATATTAACTTCTCTAGGAGACTAAGTCCAAGTTGATCAAAATAAATCTCAAATTACTACTTTATTATTGGGTTCCACATGAGGTGCCAAAAAAAAAAAAAGCTGAACTACATCAAACCTGTTATAAAGTATTTTGTATGCTGCTTAAATTGATTGTTTTTTGAAGAAAGTGTAAAATATATTAGGACATACTCTATTGGATACTAAACATTTGTAATTCAGTTGCCTTATACCCAAAGTTAAAGAAACAGTGTCAAACTCACTCTGAAAAATGGCTTCATTCTGACTATTCTAACATAATGTGCTTACAACTTGTGTTTATATACATATTTACTAATTTTTAAAAGGATGTTTTTCACTTGTAGTGCTGGAGTAGTGGAAAGATAAGCAACATTCCACTGTTGTTTGTACCAGTGAAAGCAGCAGCAACAAATGGATTTTCATCTTTTCTTCATTCAACCCCTTTATACCATAGGGGAATAGGGGAGGTGCCTCGTTCACCTTTTCTGTTTTCAAGTCCTGGTTCTTTGTAAAAAAAGGTATGCTTGATACTTGATAAAATATGAAGTACTTTATTTTGTAGTTTATTCCTGTGTTTTATAGCCATGTATAAAAGCTTGATGGTAATACTCTCATATCTCCAGTACAAAAGATAAATAAATTTCAATATGTTTATTATTTTCCAAACCTTAATTAAATTTTGGGTCCAAAATTTGTAATTCCACAAACAAATGAGTTTGGTATCTGGAGAAAGAATTGAGATAAGATAAAGAAATTAAGTGAAAAATAAAGTAACCAAACTGCTAATTCTGTTGTTAATTTTTAT
The DNA here is from genome assembly GCA_011833715.1 of Carcinoscorpius rotundicauda. Classification (NCBI taxonomy): domain Eukaryota; kingdom Metazoa; phylum Arthropoda; class Merostomata; order Xiphosura; family Limulidae; genus Carcinoscorpius; species Carcinoscorpius rotundicauda. The sequence goes on along the minus strand of CM022395.1, from coordinate 35,697,178 downwards.
CATACTTTTCCTGATTTCAGTCATATATTAAACCCCACTACATCAAAATAGGCCTGAAGTGCTACCCTAATTGTAAACATTTTTTAGAGGAACATGTTCTCAAACACTCGTAGTTCTCATCTGCTATTGGCAAACATGCTTTTCACAGGCTTGATTCACTCCCATAACCATGCTTCACTCTTTGATGTTTATGTTTTATATCACTAAGGTTGTGCAGAAGTGACTTCTAAAATGCAGTATGGCTCATATTATTTTTCTACTTGCTAAATTTAAATATATTTTGTTAGACTTTAGTGTGACAAAAATTTAAATAGCAATTAATATATATATATTTTTCTTACTAGCTTTTTGTGTGTTTTGTTTTTAATCCTAATGCAAAGAACATAAATGATTTTATGCTACAGATTTGTGTGACTACATTTAATATAAAGTTTTAAGTTGTTTTTTTTATAAATAAAGGTGGATTTATCCATTTTTATTTGTAGAAGTATGTAGATATTGATTTAGTATTTTACTTAACTATAAATACAAAACTATTTTAAGTGGAATTTTTACTGTTTTTATTGCATCCCTTTTCCTTTTTTTTATGCACAGTAAAGTTGTACAAAAATATATACCTTTCATGTTCTTTTTGTAGATTAGAAGTTTACAAAGTTCTGCAAAGCATTTTGGATATGGTGAGGGCCAGGCTTTAATATGGCATTAACTGTAAACTGGGTTGAGAAGCTGTATTTTTTGTGTTGTTGAACTTGTACACTTTTGTGAATATAAGTGTTTCTCTTCTCTTCATTAATATAAATAGCATTTGATCTGCTTAAAATATGCTAGAAACTCTCCACTTACAATTCTAACAAGATAACTTTCACTTAACATTGTATTTTTTTACACTGGAATACAAGCTAAAAAGGTTTTAAAAATTTAGTGATGCACAAAATGTAACTATATATATTCATGTAAACAGTGCTGGTTACTAAATAATACAACCAATTAGACATATTACTATAGCTGGTATACATTAACATGTGTAAAAAATGCATTATGAAAAAGTTTATGCTGTTTTCATTAAGAAGTATAAGTATTCATCCTTTGATCAGTATTTATACAGTTGTCTCCCATAGTACACAATATCCAGTTATCTCATTAGTAAGCTTATTCAAAAGTTGTCTTTCACTTGTTACCAGACCTTTTCATGCACATGAATGAAACATTCATATTTGTCACGTATGTTGGATGGCTGGTAAAGAATATTTGTCTAATTTTTATAATTTGTCAGCCTGGAAAGAAGGTTCAAGCTTCACCAACTTTTGGGTGTGTATAATACATACTTGTTTCTACTAATAGCCAAATAATAGTTATGGATGTGAACTAAAATTGATCAAGCACTCTTTATTTAACGTAACAAGGAATGAAAAAAATGCTTGCACGATTTTAAAGATTAATGAAAATTTTTTTTATAATTTAAAATGAAGTGGAGAACTTTGTTTAATATCCTTATATTACATTTTTTTCATGTTAGAACTGCTAAGTGTTAGAGGAGAAACTACATTTTAAGTTGTTTAATTTCATAATGGTTTCCTGTAATGATTGAGTGTGATGCAAATATCATGATTTTCTGTTGTAATTTATATAAAGTTTTCATAATATTGGATACATCAGTTACAAACATGAATTCATTTTCTTTATTTCTGTGCTAATTAAGTTTGAATAATGTTAGATATATCAGTTTGTAAACCTGTGTGTGTTCTTTTTTGTTTTCTATATTTGTTTAATAAAATGTGATATTTTCCTTGTTGTTTGTGCATGTTGAAGTATAATTTGTGGATGTATTTGGTAAATTCAGCCTTCTTCAAATTAATATAGAATTTAATGTATTGGTCTTTAGTAAATATGAGAGTACTAGTTACCTGTGCTATCAACTATTGTTATTTTGTGAAATTTGTAAGACAGGTTTTATTATTAAAGAAATTAAAAACCTGTAATAGGCTTTCTAGGCCTCTTTTGTTCTTATATGAATGTATTTTCATTAAAATAATAAAAAGAAACATATGAAGTATTTGAAATAATTATGGTCTCCCTGTCATATTTGAATTACTAAACTACTTGATTGTTTTTGGTATTCTGTTTTCATTTGCATACATAATAAATTTGGCCCTTGTGTATGTTGAAAGTATGTTTTGATTATTACTCTATTCCTTTGTGATGTTGCATAAATTGCAGATAATCGTTTACTTAAAGTCTTCCAAACACTTATCAAATTAATTTCTAAGCAGTAAGGCCTTTTGCTTCTGGCAAAAGCAGCCCAGTAGTTAACATGCCGAAATGTAATTCCATGGTTCGTGGACTCATCATTGATCCCCCAATTGGCTAGAGGTTGCATTTGCCAACATCCTTTCTTCTAGTCTTTCATTTCAAAACTAAAGGCAACTAGCATAGATAGCCTTGGAATAACTGTGCACAAATTAAACAAAACCACAACTTTTTCATTTTAAAATAAAGGCGGTGTTACGATAAAACTATTTCACTGCATATCCACAGTAAATTGTGAATAACTGTGTGAAAATGTAGGTCTGCTTGCCCAAACTAAACGATAGCTTTCAACCTTCTCAAAAGGGTGTACATTCATCCACTGTTTTAATGTGTCAAAACCATAAATATAGCATTTTATTGCCCTTTTATAGAGTGGAATACTCCAAATCTGAAACATTTTCTCCAGACACTAAGTGAATTCGTTTGTTGTATATGTATCTGGGTTATTTTTGTGATACAACTAACGTGGATTTATTTGTATTTATGTGGCTGGTTGAAAGTGTTGTGTTTTTAGATAGAATAGACACGTGATAAAATTTGAGAACATGCTGTACTTTAGGAAGCTAGTTTGTTTCAGGTTATGATGTTTATTGATTTTTCGTTAATTAGATATTTGTTTTTGTGTGCGAAACAGTTTAGATGAAGTTTTAATTGGACAGAGATATAAATGACATCATAGATAAGACCATCAGTAACACAGCAGAATGTCTGAGGACGTACAATGCCAGAAACCGGGTTTCGATACCCTTGGTGGGCAAAGCATAGGTAGCCCATTGTGTAGCTTTATGCTTAATTATGAACAAAACAATAATTTATCTTATAAATTAGTGTTACGAAGTTTACAATGAACAATTATCTGATCTGCCAAAGCAGCGTAATAGATCTTTAATATTTTTGCAATAAATTATATGAAGTTTAGTAGTCGGTAATGAATAACTTACAAACGTGTATGGAGATGTAATAAGAATTATATAACTAAATGATTTGCCGATATCAAGTATTTTGATATTATTAGTGAAATATTCTTGAATGAATAAAATACAAGCACTGCTTAATTCAAAATTAGTGAATTATAATGACACTCTTGCAAGGAGATAGAATTTATTTGAACAACTATAAATATAAATTGCTTAACGGTTTCGTTTTTAATTTGTTTTATGATAGCACAAGGATCACATATACCCAATTTATGGATACAGCTATATTGGTAAAAGACACTAGAGATTAGTACAACTTACATGAATATTTTTGTTGTTAAAACTGCTTTATCTTTAGAACTCCAGCAAGAAAAGCCATTCAGTAATTTGAGTGGACACATTTAAACTTGTATAGGCAGTTTTATGTTAGCTTGCAAAGAGGTTTAGTCAAGATTGTAATGGTTACAATTCTTGTAAAGTTTGATTAAGTAACGCCAGTGGAAGATGAAAGAACAGGTGTTATCAATAACATCCTTTTTGGCCCAGAATACATTCCAGGGATTTGAGAAGCACCATTTAATTGTGTAATTAGGCCTTAAGGGGCGATGGGATAAAAAATAGTCTTCATTCTCCCATTATAACCTTTTCTGTTTTGCAAAGTATTTTCCATCGATTCAAATACACAAAATTTTAATTAGAAAACTTGAAGTTATATAAGAGTCAGGGCCAACATGGCCAGGTGGTTAAGGTGCTTGACTCATAACCTGAGTGTTGCGGGTTCGAATCTACGTCACACTGAACATGCTCCCCTTTTAGCCGTAGGGGTGTCATAATGTGAGGGTCAAGAAGTAATGGTAAAAGAGTAGCCCAAGAGTTGGTGGTGGATGATTATGACAAGTTGTCTTCCCTTTAGTCTTACACTGCTAAATTAGGAGCGGTTAGTACAGACGGCGTTCGTGTAAATTTGCACGAAATTCAAAACAAACCAAATTTAAAACTGTTCTCCGAACATTGCTGATTAAATGCAGATGGTTAATTAATGTTTATAAATTTAACACTTTTATATGAACAACAGACAACTTCATCTCACCAAAATACTAAGTTGGAAGAATATGGTGAAATCTCTTATTAGAGAAAATAACGTTAGAATAAATATTTACATTTAAGTATGGATACCTATATTTGACACACATGGCCAGGAAGGTGGTCAGGGGACTTGACTCTTAACCTGAGGGTCGCGGATTCGAATCTCCGTCACACCGAACATGCTCACCCTTTCAGCCGTTCGGGCGTTATAAAGTTACGGTCAAAAGTAATGGTAAAAGAGTAGCCCAAGTGTTGACGGTGGATTATTGACTAGTTCTCTTCCCTCCAGTTTCACACTACTAAATTATGGCTGGCTAGCGCAGATAGCCCTCGTGCAGCTTTGCGCAAAATTCAAAGACGAATAAACTAGCATCTGTATATACACACATTCGCGTGTATGTACTCAAATACGCACATTAGCATATATGTAAGACAGCTACCCGCACACGCACCCTTGTACTTGTATACACACAAGGATATGTGAACCAAGTACACGTGTGCTTAAGTTCACGATTTACGTTAATCGTAATTCTTCCAGAAAACGGCTTTTTTAAGGGTGCCACAGTTATCTAGAGTGTTTGTTTTTACAAAATGATCTTATGCAGAGCTGGACAAAACTTTGCTCTCTTTCACACATACTTGTAAACGTGTTTACAACCGATCTAGACTCATGTAAATACACATAACAAACTTTTACTTATTTTCTATCCTGAAGCGAAACCTGGCCTGTTTGAAGTTTATAGACCCAATTATGGTGACAGAAAATGCAAAATTACTAATGTCAGAATTACTGATAGCTGTATACTTATAATATAGGTATGCTTAGTACAGATATGTTACTTTCTTATTAATTTTGATCATTTACGTATTTATTCGGAAATGTGTCATTTTTAACGTTCTTTGAGAATTATCCAGTTGAATAGTTTTTTGTTTTTTTAATTAAAATACTTTTTGCTTTAATCCCGGAATGTTTTGTCTTTCAAACTTAATACAAAATTGGATTATGATTTTTGAAGAAACACCAGCCACAGTTACACTTGTACGTTTCACATAAAATGACATCAAATTGGATGCAAAATGAATAAAGTAACTTAATGTAATGAATAACTTGTAGAGTATATTGGTGATTAGGTAAAAATTCATAAAAAGTCCTGAAGAATTGAGTTAATATATATATGTATAAATGACCAGGTATTTCATCACAAGCGTTTTAAGTTCTCCATTGTTAGTACGAATTTATTATTCAGCACAGTAGATAATGATTCATTCTTATCCAATATAGTTATCATTGTTGTAGCTGCAATGTTTTGTGTGCACTTTGATGTGCACTTGCTCACATAATCTTAATGTATGAGCTTATTAAATGACTGTTTTAATGGGCTCTCTCTACACACTTCAGTAGCTTGCCCTCTGTATCTTCTTTCTCTGTATTATTGTTTATTATTTGCCAATATCAAACACTAAAAACAAAACCCCAAAAATACGAGTTTTTTATTTCAAAAAGTTTTGGTTTGTTTTGAATTAAGCACAAAGCTACACAATGGGCTATCTGTGCTCTGCCCACCACGGGTATCGAAACCCGGATTTTAGCGTGTAAGTCCGCAGACATACCGCTGAGCCACTGGGGGGCAAAAGTTTTGGAAAGCAGTTTATGTAAATTTTAATTTTTATCAGCCTTTTTAAACTTAGCAACAACTATGTTGGAAGTTTGTTATTTTTTAATCTTACACTGTCGGTAATTATCCAGCTCACAATACCGAAGTAATGAACTGGAAAAGTTTTATTCTTTCACACGTCTGTTTTGAAAAATAGTACCACCGCCACCCCCAACCAAAAAAGAAACAAGTGGCGAATACATTCATTACTATTGTACTGTGATATTAACAATAAACGTTACTTTGATAGTTGTAATAACACATTACATCTCAAATCTGTCCGTAAAAATTGTATAAACATTGAGAAAAATCTGTTATGAAAGCTATCGGACTGTTGTTTCTTTGTTTTTGTTTTGTGATTTATTTTTGTATTTTTGAACCACTGTAGTTCAATTGTATCATCAGGATACGGGTAGTGAGAAAGCATCCAAAAAACTCACCATAGTCACCGTAAATAAATTCCTTTTTCAAGGAATATACAAGGCTAAGCAGAAGTAAACTATTGAAATAATATATTTGTTTTTGTTTTTATGAATTTCGTGCAAAGCTGCGTGAGGGCTATCTGCACTAGCCGTCCCTAATTTAACAGTGTAAGACTAGAAGGAAGGCAGCTGGTCATCACTACCCACCTCCAACTTTTACAATGCTCTTTTACCAACGAATAGTGAGATTGACCGACACATTACAACACCCCCACAGCTGAAATGGCGAGCATGTTTGATGTGACGGAGATTCGAACCTGCGACCTTCGGAGTGCCTTAACCACTTGGCCATGCGAAAATAATATATTAGAAAAAGTAATGAAATACAGTAATGATGTTTTTAATTCTAAACGTGAGCGAGAAGAATATGAAAATTACTCCAGATCATGACAAATATTCTGAGTTATTTCCTTGCCAATCATATGTAAACTGCGAGATAACTGAAATTGAACAAGAAACAAAAAACGGAATTATTTTAAAAATAAAATATAAACACATGACTACATTATTTGTAAAGTCATTTAGCGATTAGTTCCGACGCTCTAACAAACTATTCAAATTTTGTCAACGCTTGTGTTAAACTGAATTTATTAATATTTATTATAATACAAGTTTTCAGTAGAAAACTTTATTTGTAAAAAAACAAAACAATAAAAAACAATCCAATTTCTGCAACTATCTGTTTGGTTTATAATAATACAACATTCATTTTAAACATGTTCTATTTGAATTTTCTTTCAAAATTTACGAAGCTAAAGATCTCTTTCTTTTTTTTTCACTAAATGGTGACTCGGCATGGCCAGATGGTTAAGGTACTGGATTCGTAATCTGAGGGTCGCCCCTTTTAGCCGTGGGGGCGTTATAATGTGACGGTCAATCCCACTATTCGTTGGTAAAAGAGCATTGTAAAAGTTGTCAGTAGGTTGTGATGACTAGCTGCCTTCCCTCTAGTCTTACGTTGCTAAATTAGGGACGGTTAGTGCAGATAGCCCTCGTGTAGATTTGCGCGAAATTTAAAACAAACACTAAGTCGTCTCCCTGTTTAAGTTTTCAAACAGTGGACTGAATGCAGAAAGATAAAGAACTACTTCCAATAAAATTGTGAAATATAAACAGGTTTTTGTTGTGTGTCGCTAGATGCAGATTCTTCCATTTACACGATACTGAAGTTCTAACATAGGTGTCTCTTGGCGCTAGCACATAGGGCCTATGCTTGAATTCTATTTGACATTCTCCGTCATCCATCGTTGGTGTTTTTAAAAATCTGAATATAAAAAAATGAACGATATCATATGTCATTTTCTTGTCTGTTGGCCTAAATCCTGAACATTTTAAGCACCTAGCGACGCCTCTGAGACTTAGTATGTTCGTAAAGTTTACATTTAGCTGTATGAAAAGGATTTAAATTTTTGAATTTGTAATTTTTTTATCATACTGATGGTTGATATATTAACAGATTTATTCAAAGAAATTGTTTCTTGATCAGTTATACTCTTTCTCATTTTCTTTCTCGATCTCCACTCTCAAGACATTATACTACTTTTTATAAATACAAGATTTTGGGTCCGGTATCTTAAGTTCGAAATAAGTTTATCATTAGTGATTTAGTTTTACATAATTTTATAAGTGTATTTGGTAAAGTCTAAATTATTTTTTCATACTTATTAACTGAAGTAAAGCATATTTGAGTAAAATACCATCATTAAGAAACTCCGTGCGTTGTCCGTAAGGACATATTTGGTGTTTTCCGAAAAAAAGAAATTAAATATTTCATTTTGTTTAATTTTAAAATTTTCATTTATCATTAATATAATATCCCCATAAGTTTGAGCAGAATAATATTATACCTTTAAAAATTGTTAAAATAGTCCAACAATAAAGATAAAATTATTAATTTGTATGTTGTCGTTTATAAACATTCGCTTTATGGTTATTTATTGTTACAGTGAAGCGAGTTTTCTATTTTAACTACTTTCACCATTTCTCGAACTTTAATGATCTTAAATCGTGCATTGAAAGCTTATGTTCCTCCAAAATAAGGAAGACTTATTAATTGGAATATTGTTGGGGTTTAACGAGATTTTATTACAGTAAAAATATAGTCGAGTCATAAATATATTTTTATTTTTATAGAGCCAAGTTATACAGTGATATGCGCTTTGTACACCAAGGGTTATCGACCTTCGTATTTTAGCGTTGTAAGCCCCCAGCTTCACTACTGAACCGTTGGGGTTTTATAAATTACAGATTGTTACTTTAATTTTATATTTGTTTTCGAGTAATTGACGCAATTTTTGTTATCGACGTGAGCTTACATGAGTGGATTAGCTGGCCTTAGTGGCCGAGTAATAATAATAACAATACAAAGACTGACGCTTGAATTTTACTGGAAATACTGAAATTTATTGTCTTATGTTTGTAAGGACGTCGTGTATCAAGTATGGTTGTAAATATAGTTTTCTCAATAATATGTATAAATTCACACAAAATGTCTATATGAAAGCAATGGAAATAACAATGAGTTGGTACTAGCTGTGTATTTCAACGTTTGTGAACGTAATTTTAAACTATAGTGTTCAAACTGCGATACTACTGTTTCTGTGCGCTAAAATCAATTCGCAATTAATTCCTCCGTTTTACAGAAAAACAACATGACTAATAGAAAGAAGTGTTATTATAACTTCTCTGATCATGTTGTGGAATGGCGCAAGTTATATCCGCATCTTATAAGTATGAAGGACATCGTCTTCTGGCTTTTCCTACTGTACTACGTGGAGTAATTGTACTAAAAATATATAGCTCTAATGCTTCAACCTTTAATAAATGCTAAGTTGAGTATTGTAGGAAAAACTTCAATAATATAATTGTGAACTAGTGTATTTTTAGTGTCTATTGACTTGCTTCACGATGTCTTTAAAAATAAATATTTTTGCTCTATATTATTGCTGTGTTTATCTCAAGGCGAACATAGCGTATATTTTTAGTTTATTTTACTTGTTTCATTTTGATATCAATCTAATTGCATAACAGAAAATGAATACAGCTATATAAATTACTATCTTAAGACTTGGTGTATTTACATACAACATATTTATATTATGTTTTAGTTTTATATTGTAGTTCATGTGTGTCGAAGATGGTACACCTGACATAATCATTAAAAGATTTAATTACTAGAAATTATAATAAGTAAAGAGCGTACTTATTATAACACTGTTTAATCACATCAAGGATAAGTTATGGAATTTTTCAAAAAAACCCTTATCTCACTTAGGAGTTAACTAAAATTTTTGTACGATTATGATTACTTAACATTTTGGAAAGAAGAATAACTTAAAGTTGAATTTCAAGTTTCTCAGGAAAAACAACACTTTTCCCAAGCCACAAGAATGTACTTTGAAGTAAAAGTTGATATTCACAAAACATTTTAGAATTCCAGACTTTCGAGAAAAATCAACTTCTTAGTACTACACAGAGTCAGTCAAGACCTACATGTTGTTGTTTTGTTTCCTCAAGCACTATGTAAATAAATCTTTTAACAGTATAATCGTAAAAAAACATTTTTCTTTACTTTGAAGATATAAACTCAAGATTTTATTAAACACTAAAACTCTTAAAATACATGTTTGTTTAGTGCAAACCTGGCCCCATATTGAAAACTAACTATATCTAAACTAGATTAATATAAATAATAATAACCGGTACCTGGTTCATTATGACTAACTCGTCATAAGTATATGTATATATATATCAAGCTTTTATTTTATTTTCTGTCCTGAAGCGAAACTTGCCCTGTTTGAAGTTTATAGACCTATTTATGGTGAGATAAAATGCAAAGTTGTTGATTTTAAAATTACTGATAGCTGTATCGTTACCTTGTAAGTATAATATGCGTGTACTTTGTCTATAGACGCTGTTAAATGCGCTGTCTTATTATTCATCTAAATCACCGACGTTAAAAATATGTGTGATATACAAAGAAACTGAAAACAGTTGTTGTTGTTTGTATTTTAGGCTCCTCGATATTTTCTAAGCCTAACAACATTTGAATTAACAAACAAAAATAAACTCCTGATCGCTATAAGCGCTGTAGTTTTTCGCTTTTCAAAATACATTGTATCGAATGGACAAATATCTGTATTACACAGAAACGCAACATTATGTAACGTAAAGCCACATTATCGTTTGAACGCGATATTTTATTCAATACGATTTTTATCTCTGTTGTGATTGGTTCTACAAAATGAACTGAGCAGAGTTTTAATTGGAAGGTTTTACCTACGATCAAGATAGTACACTGTAAAAGACTTGTGAAAATATTATGTTGAATAAACCAACAAAAAGTCAACTTATTTCATCTTTTTTATTAGGAGATAAACTAACGTTTGGTTGTCTGTTGTAGAGCACAAAACTGAACAATTGAAGATCGATTTTTAGCCTTATAACATGAGCTGTTAAAATTTCTACACCACTCATTAGTATATTGAGAACTGTACACCAGTCTAATAGAATTAAATGTGTACTAAAAAGGACATATAGGGTCTGATTTGGATAAATAGTTTCACTTTGTGAACATTACCGTATTTTTCTTATATATCTCTTAACACTTAAGTGGGGAAGTATGTTCCTTTACCACAAATGAGATTTGACATTTTTCATTTTCATTACATAGTCGCAATTATTTCGAATCAAAGCTGGAAACTGAATGTTCTTTCCGCTCATGTAATCCATGAAACGACCATTATTAATTTATCTTCAAGATATTTACTTTGATGCAATCCCATGATTAAAATACCTTCCATTAATATAGTTTTGTTTTGCCTTCATCATTTGTACAAAAGTATTCGAATTAAATTTGGTTATTTTATTCACATTATATTAACTTCTACCATTTATTAAGTTGCTCTTTAAGTTAGACCTAAACTTTTAAGACTTTGTAATGTGTATATTAATAAGGTTATAAAATACAAACGTTAAACTAGAAGTATTCTCACGAGCCATTAGGTTAATGATGAAGAAAAAAGTTCCTTTTTAAAGCAAATAAACCACTGTACTCTTTGGCTCCAGTACCTTTTTATACACTTAATTGTGCTTAGGTGATAAGAAATGTTTTTGTTCATCTATGAGATGTAACCGTTAAACAAACTGGTGTTGACGCAAAAGTTGTTTTCGAATTTTATCATTAAAATTTTTTTCGTTATTACAATGACAGAGCGTTCTTTTCGTGATGTCTAGCATAAAGCAGTTTGTAATACCCAACGGCATACTCACTTTACATGAGTTTTTAGAAAACATTCAAAAACTCTATCCTCCAAATACGTGATCATGTATATTTTTAGTTGTCTAACTCATAGACTATGTTGAATCATCAATTTGAATGTCTTTTTAATGATCACTGGACACTGGCCAGTCTTTGGAAGCAGAAAAGTGTATTACTTTCTCAACCCGATCTGTTAAAAAGGTTTGGACGAGGACGATTTCCAAACAATGTCGGTCGCTTTCTTTTACGGAACAAACCTGAAAACCTGCTAGTTTCTGTTGTGGTTGTTGGATCTTTTGTTGTAGCTTGTGGCTCTTCTTCCTCGAAGTCACCGTTTTCTTTTACAACTTCTGTTATTGCTGCAATCTGAGTTTCTTTCAATAATGGAAAAAGTGTCGTAGTTGTGGCTGATGTGGAAATTAAAGTTTTTATTTTTTCTTCCTCCTCTTTATCGCCTTTTTTTTCGTCAGGTTTTTCTCTTTCAACTTTATCGTCTTTCTCTTTAGATTTTCTTTCCGCCCCTTTTTCACTCACCTCAAAGTTTCCTTTATCACCTGTTTTATCCTCTTTCTCTTCATATTCGTCTCTTTTCACCGTTTCAAAATTTTCTTCTTTAGATTTTCTTTCTTCATTTGCTCCATTCTCTTTCTCTTCAAATTCTTTTTTCTTTACTACTTCAAGATCTTCCTTTTTAGGTTTTTCTTCATTGAATTCTCTTTCTTGTTTTGCGCTGTGATTTAACCTGTTTCTTCCTCTTCGGAGAAATGGAAGACGAGGTCGACTTCTGGAGCGACCAAATATAGTATTAGGTCGAATATGAAGAGTAGTAGTGGCTGACGTTGACGTCGTAATTTTGCCATTGAAATGCGATCCTGTAGTTTCTGTAATAGAAGATTCACTCTGACTGTTTTCAAAACGCCTTATTGTAGTAGATGGTAAAGTTTCTGTAAAGGTAGTGCTTGATATGGTTGTCGTTTCTTCTTCACTATTTTTCTTCTCGTTTTCAGTTTTACTAAATATTCCAAATCGATTTCTGGTATTAAATGATGGACGCCGACGACTAACTCCAAAGCTAGTTCTTCTGTTCCCAAGGCGAGATTGAAATCTTGAGTTCCTAGATGTTATTGTTGTGGTGGTTGATACAGTTGTTATTTCTTTGTTTTCATTTGTTTTATCATTTGTTTCTTGGTTCGTAATTGACGAAGTTAATGCCGATATTGGGGGTTTACGTGATCGGAAAAATCCCGAAAGCCTTCTTGATCCAAATTTTCGACGACTGCTAAAAAGGGTTGGAGCAGCTTCTGTTGTTGCAATAATATCCTCTGTTGTTGTAGGTTCTAAAGCTGCCTTCACTTCCACTGAAGATTCATTTTGCCTCGCAAGGGAATCACTCTTGACTTCGATAATTTCATTGCTTTTAACTACAGTGCTGACATTATTATTCACAGAATCTAATATGTCAAATTCGGCTGATGAGTCGCCTGATAAAGTACTAGTTACAACATCATGGTTACTGAAACTCTTATGTTTCTTATGCTCGACAGAACTAACTGTAACTAATGACGACAATCTCTGTCTCTTACTAGAATAATAGTCTGGAGTTAAAGGAAAGTGTGGTACGTCGTTTCCATAGCGATATACATTAGATATTGGAATAATAGGTGAAGAAGTATCTCTATCAACTTTCGATGGCGGAGTATTTTTCAAAGTTAGTGTTTCAGGCTGTTGTTGAAGAAAATGGTCTTTATGAATAGAAATTTCCGGAAAATCATTGTTTATGACATCAGTAGATGCATTTCCTTTTCCTTTAGGTTTGATCTTTTTTTCATCTTTTAGAGAATTGTTATTTTGAGTTTTTGTTTGATCATAATTTTCTAGGTTAGGAATCTCATCGAATTTGAGAGATGTGTTGGTCTTGTTGCTTGAACCTTCAACGTCATCATAGTAGTAGTAGTAATAGACTACATATTCATTATCACTATTCGCTTTGTCATTAGCAGGGATACCTTTACCATATTCAATTTCTGATGCTGGAGCTTTCTGAATCACAGATTGTAATTGAGGCTGAAGAGAACCAAACAGCTTATCTTGGAATATAACATCTGTGGTAGGAGAGGGTAAAAATGCATGAGAACTAGATGTGTCCTGATTCGTTTGTGATGGCAGTGATACATGGCTTTGAACTGGGCTAATTATAGCTAGTTGGCCATTTATTTTAACTGTTTGAGAGGTTTTATACGGTTGATGATTACTGATCTGATCTAAGCTCCAAGACTGGCGTTGTTTGGAGTGCAAGAAGTGTGGATTTAGAATTTTTTCTAAAGGATTTTCTTGAACTGAAAGTTGGTGGCGAGGTTTTTCTGAAAAAATATTTTGTTGGAGATGTGTCTGAGAGAAAGGTTTTGATGGCACCTGATATTGAATAAGTTTCTGACTTGAGGTTTCTTGTGGGTCAGATCGAATAGGTTGGATAGGAAGTTGGTACTGCGCACGAATATTAAACTGCTGACGTTGTTCAGTTTGCGTTCCTTCCTGGGAACTTGATGGGTTTCCGGCTTGAACATTAGATGGTTGTCTCCACTTTTGTTGGTGAGATTGAGGAGGCAGAGGAAAACGGTACTGTTTTAGTGACAATCCTGATTGTTCCTTTCTGTACAGTAAATGTTGAAAAGGTTGTTCCCGTTCTTGATTAAAAGAATACAAAAGTTTGTTTTGTTGAGAGGGCTTGTTTTTAGTTAGAAGTGGTTTTATGTAGACTTGATATTTTTCTGAAGGCGAGGGTGATGACTGTCTTCTGCTTCTTATATTTTGTTCACCAGATCCGGTATGAATAATAAAGATTAGCAACACTAGCACGAAATGTGATCTGTTTAAAGAGATATGAAAAATGTTAATACGTCGAGAAACGAATTATATATATAGAAATAGATATAATAAGCGTTAATATGTGGAGAAAAGTATTACTAAATGTAAGGTCTTTTTATAATAAAACATTTTGTTTTGCCAACCATTATTTTCTTTAAAAAAGAACACGTGTGTTTTAAAAAACAAGCCAAATTTATTTTGTACACATATTGAAGGCCCGGCATGGCCAAGCTTGTTAAGGCGTGCGACTCGTAATCAGAGGGTTGCGGGTTCGTATCCCCCTCACACCAAACATGCACGCCCTTTTAACCATGGTGGCATTATAATGTGCGGTCAATCCTACTTTTTATTAGTAAAAGAGTAGCTCCAGATTTGGCGGTGGGTGGTGATAACTCGCTGCCTTCCCTCTAGTCATACACCGCTAAATTAGGGACGGCTAGCACAGTCAGCTCTCGAGTAGCTTTGTGCGAAATTCAAAAACAAACAAACATATATTGAAAAAATTCATAGGAAACAAATTCCATCTTGAGTAGACAAAATAAAGGATTTAGATAAAAACCTAACATGCGGTTATTTTTCGAGATTCACAAAAACGGTTTATCTATTTCTTAGTTGAATTTTGCGTAATCATTCTGAGACTATCAACTCTAGCTGTCTTTAAGTAAGATGTGAGACTATTGAAAAGTAGCTAGATAATGTCACCCACTGCCAACTCGTGGCTTTCTTTATGTCAACGAATAGTGGAATTCATCGTAATTTTATAATGCCCTATTGCTGATTCAAACCCATTATCCACGATTTGACTCGAGTGCCCTAATTATCAGGCCATACCTATGATAATATAAATGACGGTAAAATTATACATTTATGCCGTTTTTGACAAACCGAAGGTACATAATAATAAAATTCCAATGATAAACTGTATCTGAAGCTTTCTTGATTCAAAAGTCTGTCGTTTGGACTTGGATAAGAATATTGTACATTTTATCTTTAATAGAGTGTAACCAATATATTTAATGTTGTTGGTTTTAACTGTAGTTTGTTTATTTGTAGTAAGCATAGGGCTACACAAGGGGCTGTTTATTTGTTTTTGAGTCGCACAAAGCTACACGAGGGCTATCTGCGCTAGCCGTCCCTAATTTAGCAGCGTAAGACGATAGGAAAAGTGTTTGGTGTGACGGGGTTTCGAACCCGCAATTCTCAGGTTACGAGGCAAGCACTTTAACCACCTGCTATTCCAGACCACAAGGGGCTGTCTTTACCCTTCTCACCAAGGATACTTAAATCCGAATGCTAGTGTTAAAAATCAACTTGCGCTGAACCATCACGGGATGCAGATTTTAGGGTAATAAGTGTGATTCTACAAAAAGCACGGAACCATGATTGATTAGTATAAAACACTTTTCTCCTTAACTGTGCAAGGCAGTATTTCTGAATTTCTTTTTTACATCTATGTAATATTTTTGGTCAATTTATCACTCTGGCATTTGTAAATGTGAAATTGAACTGAGTGTATGAATTTTTTAATTCATACCCATTTTTAGTAAAATAAAAGCTTATGTGTTGATAGTATGGTAGTATCTAATAATACATAATTCATATTCGATATTGTGCAATATTTTTGATATATGTTTAATAGCTCAGTAAATTATCGCGAACTTGGGGATTTCATCTTTGAAGAATAGCGAGCCGGGTGTAACTTAATGGTTAGCATATTAAGTTGCAGAAGTAAAAGTTTAATATTTGAGTCCCGACATATCGCTGAAAACGTTCTCTACATTCAGCTGTAGGGTGTCAACATGTGACAGTCAATCCCGATATTTGGTGAAGACTAGCCTTATAGTAAAGGAAGTAAGGAAACAGTATTTCTAACCTTGTTTTCTTGTTTTTGTCATGATCTCTAATTGCAGATTTTTAATTTCCTAATTTTTTGTTTGTATTACTTGCTGGCTTTTTATGTTCAAATTTGGGCAAAAGATTAATTGATATAGTAGGTAGCTTTTCACATTGTAATGATAATAAACGTAGCTAGTACCTAGCTGATACGATTCATGATGATTTACTGTAGTTATTAACTATTTGGTCACATTAGTTCGAGATGTAAATTGTTAAACTGCAACTAGATATTGTCATGGAGATTTGTTTTAGAACATAGTAAGCACTTATAGTTCATATGTAACTAAGTTATTTGTATGTAATGCATATTAGTGAGCAAAATAGATGCCCCCATTAAGTGCGTATAAAATTTTATTAATAAAGTTGAAGTCTTAAAACAAAACATTTACGTCTAAACATCGCTTTAAATAATCTTCGTGTCTTTCAAAGTATTTTTTCTACAAATGTGTGTAATAAAATTTAATATTGTGTATTTATTTTTATACCCCTTTACTTTATATATAGTATAGGGGTTGGCTCCCTAAAGACATCAATTGTACAGGGTACAAAACACTGCGTATCTACATTATACAGTCATCTCTTGTTAACCTATGCAATTCCGATTTCATCCTGTACTTAGGCTTTTTGAAGCAACACTAGATGTTCGTAAAAAAGCAAACTTTAAGGGGTAATGATATCACTGTTTACACTAGACTTGTGATGTATTTTCGCTACGTAAAATATGGAAGAAACAAATAGACTTTTCAGTACTCCTCTTCACAGAACCTTATTTAATGTTCTACAAAAGAGAATAATAATAATAATAATAAATTCATGCAGGCCGTTTTCAGAGTTTATTCTTTTCCTTATAAGCCTGACATATATGCTTTCACGTGCATTTGTATGTGCACAGTCTTAGCATTCAACAGTAAATGTTTTGAAGTGTTGTTTAAACCGAATCATTACTGTTTAATGTGCCTTTTGTTATGGTTTTGTGCAATTTCGTACGATCCTTATTATGAACCACCATCGTAGTTTACGATAGGAGGTGAATATGCTAGAAACTCAGGGTGTCTGACTTTACTGTTTAGATTGTGCATCGCATTAGGTATTGTTCAAGTTAAAATTACTAAATTACAAATTGACAACTAGTAAGTTATGTTCCTTAAAGACCCGGATAAATAACTACGAGAGGCGTAACGTATTAATTAAATCGCACATTTTACTACTCAATGTGTCAGTAAAGCTGTCCATAAATTGTACTTTGCAGCTTTTAACAAGGATGATAAACATAACTCATGACCAAAGTAACAAATACGTTTATTTTTAGTTTACTATTTTCACGCAAAGCTACGCAATGGGCTATAAGTGCTCTGATTATCGTGAGGAATCGTATCCCTGATTTTAAACATCGGAACAGTAGGTGTAGTAAGAGCCGTAATTTTTTTATTTTACGCATACGATACGATGGTGGTTGTAAACGTTTTTATACCTATTAAACATTGTCCTATTAAACCTTTGTCCTTGGTAGTTTGTCGTATTTAAGTTCAGCATACGTGGTTTTTTTGTCTTTTTTTTAAAAGGGAGCATTGAAACTGGAAAATCCTCTTTGAGCGTCAAGATAAATATCGGTCACAAAGTTCCGTTATATCGTTTCAGCTGCATAGAAATACGTGTTTAGGCAACAATATAGTCATACAAAATATCTTTCAAGAAGTATGAGTCAAAATGTCTTGCATGTTTATAAGCTCCTTAATGTAGGTTAATCAGATGCTGTAGGCCTAGCTGGTTCGTGTCATGAACACAAAACATAACTTTACTGGCCTTTGTTGTTGTTAGTTGCTAACAAAATACTGCTTCGAAGTAAGATAGGAAAAATTTTGTGAGAAGGTTCAAAGATCGAAAGACATGTTGCATTTATATGACACACTTTCCACGGACAAATCATTGTTAATGAGGGGGGGAAATGTCAGGGTAATGCTTATACTTAATCTATATAATAGATGTTCAACTTATTTTACTTGAGAGGTGTTGTAATTTTATACGAATTAACAAAAACATAATTTAACGTTATGTAAGTTGAACACGATTTTAAGTTTGTATGGATAACGTGTGTCTTGAAATGGAATTTCATCTGTTAATGAAATTATACATATTGTGTTAAAACAACTGAGGAAGTTAAATTTATCAGTAAAAGTTAATAATTTTACACCCAAACGTTGTTTTTTTTCTTAATTATGGCTATCTTTCAGTAGGTTCAAGTTGTGTTCAGTGTTGTTTGCTTGTTTAAGAGCAAAGCCGTAGTGGTCTATCTGCTATGTTCACAGCGGGGAATCGAGCTCTGTATTTTAGCATTGTTAGTTCGTAAACTTACCACTGTTCCCGTGGGGAAATTGTGTTCAGCATAATTTTGAGATAAAAATAGCAAAAAATAAAATTTAAAACCACTTTCACTTTAATTATTCATCAACCATTATATATTTTTAGGCATTTTCTTTCTTTCTCTTACTGGCCTGGCGTGTCCTTGTGATTAAGGCACTCAAGTCACAATCTGAGGGTCAAAGGTTCGAACCTTTTCATCAAATATGGTCGTTCTTTCAGCTACGGGAAAGTTATAATGTAATGGTCAATACAGTTATTCGTTGTTGAAAAGTAGCTAATGGTGAATGGTACTGTCTGTCTGTCTTCTCTCTCATCTATTACTTTAAAAATCAGAGGCGCCAAACACAGACAGCCCTCGAGTAGCTTTTCGCGAAACAACACAAAGAGAAACAAACTTACTGTTATCCAGTTTGCCAACAAGACTGTTCATTTAAGATAAAAAAAAGAAGATAAGATAGAACAGATTACATATTACTCAAATAGTGGGAGGATTTGATTCATCTAACTACACACACACAAAAAGATCTGACTTTGTCTGTGGGCCCCTGGTTTGGCGTCCTTGCCTCCTTTCTTTGTATCTATGATCAGCAACTATAGATGACTTTTTCGTATTTGTTCTTCCGTGTAATAATCCACCAGGTTGTAAAATAAAAAAAAATACTTTGGCAGGTTGAAATAAACAACCTTTTCTCCACAACTTTTAAGCCGTTTATTATGCCAATAAATAATAAAATTCAAGGTTAAGAAATATGAAAAAACCTTCTTTCTGCCACATCTTCCCAAAACTCCGAACGAAAACTAACGATTCGCTTCCGTTAGCCTAATACTATCTCATTAGAAGTTTACACGAATCACTGAATTTGCGAAATGAATGAAAAGTAAAAACATTTATCTCGGACTCCTGACAATTAATACCAAAAAAAATATTGGACTTCCTCTACCCATGACTATTTGTAAATAAGCCTGATTGCCTCACCCAGTTTGTACCATCTTTTTGTTATTCCAGCTAAGTAACTTAGCATGAAATTAGATAACACTCTGGTAGGTAATGTCTAACATGGTTAATCACATGTTAATTGAAAACATTGGTTGTGAAATGACAAATTTTTACAGAACACTGAGTAACAAACTGTACAGTCTATAATTTTTAAGTACTTTTACTTAATTTTGGATTTATTTTTCACCTGTGAATAAACCTTCCTTCAATACACAATAGTTACTTACAATTCAGACTAACCTCTAATTCGAGTTTGAGAATTTTTGTGGTTTGTTAGAGTTCACTTATTAAATCTATTCTCTGTGATCATGTAAAAAGCTCTCGTGTGGTGGAACAAAATGTAATGTTGTAAAACAGCATGATTTTCTTATGCTTATAGATGCTCAAGCTGCATGAACAGTGTTGCAGAAGTTCAATGGCACCAACAAACTTGCTGAGGTTATCGTTAGAAATGGTTGGAGAAGATCAAACTAATAAATCCCCTAACTGGTACTTATCATACCTTACTCAAACTTCACTGTTGTCTATGTACCAAACCAACATGTCCCACCCCCCAAGAATTATAAAAAGTGATACTGACTAAAGAATTTGTAATATTACAAAATTCGGATTGAGAATATTTTGAACTAACTTGTTTACTAAAACATCACATTGGAAGAGTTTTGATTACAGCATTTCATTCCTCTTTAACAAAAGTAAAATTCGAACTCATCATGTACGCAAGTTATTTTTTCTTGATGAATGACCTGTAGTATGGAGATATAGAAAACAGGTTACTTCGCACATGCGCAATGCAAAAGAGCAAAAAGGTTAGTTTTTTGCACTGGCTAAGAATTAAAAACGGAAGGCAAAGTTTATGAGTGATTAGTCCATTCTTGTTTGATTTGAACTAGAAATGTAGTTTGACATACATTCATGATTGTAAATTTAGAGTTCGTTTTTATACATTATACAACACAATTAAATATACTAATTTTCACAAAGCATACTTAAATACAGTTTGTTCTTTTATAACTTTTAAAATGACGAAAAATCGAAATCGTCTTACTTGAGAGAAGGCTTAGACAGAAAAGAGTTGGAGTACAGTTGAAAGGTGTTCTTAATGGAATGCATCTGTCTAGAAAGTGCAGACTGTTGTTTCAAACTTTTTTATTAGGGAATTTATTTAGATGTTGTATGTATATTAAAAATGTTATTTTATGCCTTTTTTGTCCATTAATCAGTTCTTTACAGTTTTAAGCAAACTGAGTTTATTTGACTGTTGTACGTATTTTTAAAACGATTACAGATCAGAATATTACATAGCATATTCAGCTTTACCTTTATTTTCTACCAAAAGTGGAAGCCTAATGTAAAAATCTCTAATCTGTTATAATAATACTCAGTTTCTCAGTCCAGTAAATGCGCAGTTACATTATTGTTTAAATGCGAATACGCATGCATTTCATTTTAACACAAGAAATATATTAATATATCTTAGTAGACATTTTGTTCAATAACGCATTAAAAGCTTATAAAAGCTCTAAAGAAAGGTTTAAGAGACGAAGTTTATCGACTAATATTAATAAGTACATTTTATGCCAAAAATACATTAAAACAAAAACTCAGTCAAGCCACAAGCCAGGTGTTTGGGCCGCTCGACTTGTAATCTGAAGGTCACGATTTCAAATCTCCATTACACCAAACATAATCGCCCTTTCAGCCGTGAGGGCGTTATAATAATCGGTCAATCCCATTATTCGTTGGTAAACGAGTAGACCAGGAATTTATATGGGTGGTGATGACATACTGCCTTCCCTCTAGTCTTACACTGCTAAATTATGGATGGCTAGCGCAAATAGCCCTGGTGTAGCTTTGCAAAAAATTCAAAAAAGAAAAGAAACAAACAGTCAAGTCACTGGAGCTGGAATTCAGACTTTAGTGAAAACAGCCAAAAACGGCAAGATGTTTATTGACAAATTCAAGAATTTAGTAACAACACTGAGAAGGTTCTTTTTAACACCAGTTTTTTACACATAATATCACAAAAATTGTATAGCTTCTTACTAGTAAGCGCAATACGACATATAACGTATCAAAAAACAAAGTATCTGAATGGTCGTCAGAATCTAGAGAAACGTCTTCCAAATAAGAACTCGGATCGATTGGACTTATTGCATAATCTGTTCCTATAAAAGCCACAGTAAGAAACGAGATTCCAAATTTCATAAAGTCGAAACATTCGAACGCGACAGAAACTTGAAAGAGGCCAATGAAGCTCAGAATGACAATACAATTTTATTGAACGTTGGAGGTGAATACCTCATACGTTAGAAAGGCGTTATGCCATCAAAGTTGTGTGAATTGTTATGTTACCTCAAAAGTTTTATGACATCTCGCACGCCGATTCTGAACAAACTTTTCATGCTCTAGTTGAATGTATATATTACAACCTTATACACCAGAAGCGAGTGTTCAGTCTATCTGAATTACTCGTTTATTTCAGAAAAAATACTTCCACATCAAAAGAGTACAAAATAGTCGCTCGCAAAGTTTCCTGCTCACTACAGTCATTTTATTATTATCCCGATTCAAAAGGGACAGGAACAATCACATTTCAGTAATTAGAAATAGGGTAGTGCCCTTTGCAGGAATAATGTTTAAACACACTTAAAACGGTATTGCTCCAGTTATGTATGGATGGATGTGAAGTAGATAAACGCAGCACACTTCGTGTTTCAGCAGGCATTTTGAAAGCAGAATTTATTTGTTTGCTTTTCAAATTTCGCGCAAAGATACGCGAGGGTTATCTGCGCTAATTGTCCCTAACTTAGCAGTGTAAGACTAGAGGGAAAGCAGCTGGTCATCATCACCCACCAAAAACTTTTGGGCTACTTTTAACGATAGTGGGATTGACCACCACATTATAGTGCCCTCACGGCTGAAAGGGCGAGCACATTTGGTGTGACGAGGCTTCGAATCTGCTATTCTCGGATTACGAATCGAACGCCCTAACCACCTGACCATGCTGGGCCAAGCAGAATTTTCAGAAAAAGGGCTCGTCTCATCCAAGAAGTTATCCGTCACGACGTAATATAAAGGTAGAATAATCAAGAGAAGCTGTGCCCGAATGTTTTCTGATGTTTGTCAAATGACTTGTTGACAGTGATACCTATTGGGCTGCTGATTAGCAATATGCAGTCTCAGAAGATAAGTTTGTATGTTTGTTTTTTGAATTTCGCCCAAAGCTGCACAAGGGCTATCTGTGCTAGACGTCCCTAATTTAGCAGTGTTAGTCTATAGAGAAGGCAGCTAGTCATCACCGCCCACCGCCAACTCTTGGGCTACTCTTTTACCAACGGATAGTGGGATTGATCGTCACATTATAACGCCTCCACAGATGAAAGGTGCGACGAACATTCAAACTCGCGACCCTCAAATTATGAGTCGAACGCTTTAACACACCTTGTCATTCCGGGCCATCTCAGTAGATACAGGAAGAAAGAGGCTTCTGACATCCGAGTGTCCCTTGCGTAAGAATCACTGACACACTTGTCCATTTGATGGTACAGTTATGTTTCGCTGTTTTGATCCTACGAATTTCCGAATCGGAACAAACAACATCTTTCTACTACATTAGAGACTAATTTTACCAAATATCATTGAAATATTAGGATTAAAATTGAAATTAGATCAATAAAATCAATTCAAATAGTATATTACGAGAGTGTAAAAAGTTGTATCTGTTGTTATAGCAACCAACCATGGTTTCAGTTATCTTAATGTCATTAATGTTGTATTTCAAGTGATAACACAATATTATGTTTATCCATGCATCATGTTTTAAAAGATTCTTTGATAACAAAATTCTCATTTTTCAATCAAAATTGATATTGAAACAGGTAGCTGTGATACCTTTATATTTTTAAATATCACGAAAAACGTGACCATTTGTGATTAGTAAAACAGGCAGATCTAAATGGTAGGTGTATTCATCTTTCTAATGATATATAATGTACCCATATTAGAGATAAAGAAATTAAACTTGAAAGAATCCAATCCTTGTTGCACGTCTTTAGTGATTTTATATGGTTAGAAATTCTTGATTAAGCATAAACACCGGTTTTAAGTTTAAGAAAAACTCGATTTCTTTTTATTTTAAGTTTTGGACTAGATAATTTTATGAAGGATTAAGTTGATCTCCATGTATAAAAATTAAAGACTAAGAACTTTGCATTAAAACTATTTTGAATCCTCATCAAGTTGTCACAGTCCATGTCGCCGTGTCCAATCATACTCTATTGAATGATAGTGCATCCTCATAAAAGCCATGCAGCTTCCATTGAAAAGGACTCCATTGTAAGGCTGGCACTTTCAAAATACAACTCTAGTTGATGACAGCTTTCCACAATACATCTAATGTGCAAAAATGACAATTTTTCAGATCCCGTCTAATCACACAGAATTCCATAGGAGTTGCATCTGATACACGTTATTCCACTGCGTTTGTCACATGACTTATTAATTTGTATTCAAAATCAGTTTAATATAACTTACTCAATCCTCTGTATAGGATGTTACTGTTGAAATGAGTAGATACGGTGTCGTCCTATCATTTTCTGGAAATGATATTTTTAAACATGTTTACGAAGATTTGACATTCATTACGATATATTTTAATTAAACTGTCTTTTAAATTATCAAACAAGTGTCGTAATGCCAAGTCTCAATACTCTAACTGCCATTGTTCACGAGGTATGGCGTGACTATATCGTAAAATGAACAATATCTTGCTTGCTCTTATTTATTTCAGAATTTTTGCGCAAAGTAACACAAGAGCTATTAGGTTGTCCAGAAATAAATGTCGGAATTTTTACGATGATATTTAGAAGCTCATTATTGAGTAACTTATTATTGGCTGGTTGGTTTAATCCAATATTTGTTGCTTACAAGGTGTTTTAATTGTCCGCTGTTTCAACTCTTCTTAGAGTAAATTTTACAACCACCAAGGCAGCATGGACAAGAAGGACTTTCGTTTGATTTTCTTCTATGACTTCAAACTTGGACGAAAAGATACCGAAACTATACGGAACATCAACTAGGCATTCGGTCATGGATCTGTTACTAAACGTACAGTTCAGCGTTGATTTCAAAGGTTTTGACATGGAGATGAAAACATTAAGGGAAGCAGTTAAGACAGACCCTCGTACAACAGTACGTGAGCTAGCAGAAAAGCTAGGCACAAGCAAATCAAGCATTCCAAACTATTTTAGTGCGATTGGGAAGACGAAAAAGTTGGATAAGTGGGTTCCACACGAGCTTACTGAAGATCAACAAAATCAGCGTTATGAGACCGGTCAAGGATGAGGCTCCAAAAATGGAACGAATTGGGAATCGAAGTTCTGTCTCATCCACTTCATTTCCCAGACATTTCCCCAACATATATTCATTTTTTCAAACACTTTAACAACTTTCTGAATAATAAACGCTTTCAAAACGAGGTGGATGCAGAAAAATCTATCGGGGAGTTTAATGGCCATATAAACTCTGATTTCTACAGCAAGGGCATAAACAGCATCGTTACACGTTGGCAAAAGTGTGTTGAAGTAAATTTTGCTTACTCTGATTAAAGCATGTTTTACAACACTGGCTTATACTTTTCCAAACTTCGTAGTTTTAAAACAACGTTTATTTCTTGTCGTCTTATTATTTGAGCAGTGCCTTCCATAACTCTCAGCTTGTAATGTAAAGGTAAGGCTAGTACATAGCAGACACCGTCAACTTTTAGACAACTGTTATGTGGTAGAATACTGTGATCCAACCGCCACTCTTATAGGGCAATACGACCTGAAAGTACGGAGGACATTTTGGTAGTGGACTATAAACACTGGTATTCATGGTCGATATATCCAGCTCAGAAGTCTATAGTTGTTTAAGTAATGTAAACTAAAAATTCCCATTTAGAAACACGCCCATCTTTTCGTTTCATATTTTTCTTCTAACTTTTATTTCATTACTAATGCACTTGGCCGTATGATCGAAACAACAATAATAATAAAACATGAAATGTACCAAAATAGTGTAAATAAATTTAACGTTAAACATAAAATATCTTATCCAACTGAACCAGGAATGAATTATGTTGTTGATAACATTACCCCTTACAGGTAGTTTTTCCGCATGGTTCAATGCCATTAAACCTAAACAGCAATTGAAGGGGTTTGAAACTCGCAAACCTCAACTGTCATATATAGCTTCAAAAGTAACAACAAAACCGTTATTGACTTATGTCTCTCCCGTAAAAGTTTGTTTGTTAAATACAAACGGACATAAAGGGCTGCTCGTGTTGTTCGAGCAAGGAATATTAAAACTCAGTTTTTATCGCTGAGTTACTAGAGTAGGATGTGGAAGAGTCGTCACAGCACATCGAAGTGGCTAGACGTTCTTCGTGACACCTACCTTCAGTGAAAAGCTAAGAGTTGATTTGGTACTCTAGTTTTTAATTGAGTATTTGGATCACAGTAGTACATACCGTGAGATTAAAATGTGCAGCATACGTTTGATATTAGTGTGTTTAAAATGTAAATGATTCTGAAAATGAAAATCACTGAGTTTGCTTCATTAAAATAAAGTAACTTTCAGCAAAAAAAACTGATGCAGAATAACAGAACCTTAACGTAAAAATTAATAACAGTTAGAAACTGTCCTCCGCGTAAAACACTGAACAATTAGAAATACGGAAAATTGATGTATGAACCATCAGCTGCAGAGACAAAAAAGAAGAGAGTGAAAATTGAATACATTTATAAACAAATAGCTGTGATATCTTAAACGTATTGTGTACACTGATATGGTAATAACTGCCGTTCAATCATGAAATTAGTTCTTCGATCTGCAATTCCAAGCCACTTTTGACTAAGCGTGCTAGCACGTAAATACTTCTTTAAATCTGGATACACCACTTGCCCCATTTTGTGTTCTCTAGTTCCTTATCCAAACACTTAGTGACCAAATGTTTGTCTAACAACAACTATTGTTAGACTGTATACGATTCCTGATGTTTTATTTGTTTTCTTGTTGAATTTCGCGCAAAGTTACTCTAGAGCTATCTGCGTGAGTAACAGAACAGATGTAATGCAGCTAGTTAAAACCATTTACTACTAACTCGTGGGGTCCCCTGTTAATACAGTGGTAAGTCTACTGACTTATAACACTAAAATCACGGATTTGATTTCCCCTGGTAGACTCAGCAGCTAGCCCGATATGGCTTTGCTATAAGAACACACACAAACTCGTAGGATACTCTACTTGAAAGCGTGATTTAATCGTCATCTATATAACGCAAAATGGGAATATAATTTTACTGTTTTATTTATATTTTCTTGTGTGTGTATGGTACTCAGTACCAACATTGGAACCTCAGATTGGATGTCGAACAGGCTAAACAATGAGCCGCGCTCGGCCCGTCTAGAGATTATATGTAGTTTAAAATAGTGTAATGGTATCTGTGTGTACATATGAGCAAACCGGTTGGACCAAGACACGTACGTCCCTGTTAAATTACGCGACCAACGCGATAAGTTGTAGAAATAATGGACGCGGTAAATTTGTTTTCCGATGAGATATAAGTTCTTTTCCACACTTAAAATCGTATAGTGTTTCACTGAATAACATTCCTATTATGAACCTAGCTTAGCTGACGAAAGAGATTTTTTCTGAACTGTAGTGACACTTGTTTTGTTATTCAATGCGAGCTTATATTACACGACAGGGAAAGGGCGACATGTCGGGCTGTGAATGGTAGAGGTCAAGGATTGTGTTCCTTTGTTACAAAATCGCACTTCGCAATGTGGGGATGTAGGTACGTTACACGACTGACAGTGAAACCCAGGTAACCCATTAGTTGATGGTGGATGCTATTAACAGTTGCCTTTTCTCTAGTCTGTCAGCTCAAAATTATAGATAGCTAGAACAGATAACTCTTGTGTAGTTTTGTGCGAGTTTGCGAAACATACAAATAAATATATACAATTGTTGTGTTTAAGAAATCCAGATTATTTTAAATGAAGAAGTCTACTGGGATTTAGAGAAATCAGTTGATGGTTTACAACCGTAATATAAAACTATACCATGTTTAGCTACAACAGCTATCAACTAGTTTGTATATAAAGAACGAACCGTAAACGTGTTCTACTGAAAGACGTGTATTATTATAGTACTGAAAACAAACAACTTTCTAGTCTTAAATGATTTAACGTGAAATACCAGGTTTACCAAACAAGAAATACAGTTTGTGGTTTATTCCTGTTAACATTTATATTATATTATATTTATATTGTATTATATATTTATTTATATTTATCCAAAACATTCTTACCTTACCTGAATAACGCTATTAAAGAATAGAATATATTTGATGTGTGTGTGTGTATATATACATATCGTGAGTGTTTTGTTTGTTGTTAATTGAAAAGATGCACAGGGGACTAGCTGTGCTTTGCCTACCACAGGTATCAAACCCTACGTTTTAGAGTTATAAGCTCTCGGAGTTATCAAGACAGATTTGTGAAAAAGTGATACACAAAACACGACTGATTTATAAGCTCAAAAGGACAGAGATTTGTACTGCGTTTGTGCATGAGTATTCTGTCGATGTTGTTAGTTGAAGTGTTAATATTAGTCCCAACGTTATAAACAGAGATGATGTCGCAATAATATAGTGTTTTTACATCATTTCATGGCAGATTTCGAAAGAATAAAATCACCATCACTGCTTTATCTCCAACAAAAAATGTATATCAAATCCAAAAGGCTCTGACAATATATAAATGTTTTAACCAACTCGCTTTATATGCTATGTGTCCATGTTATTACGTGAACACTTAATTCAAGTACATAGGAAATCAATGCTGTGGGCAGCTGAATGCAGAATAAAGTCCTAATTATTTTATAGCTCACCCCACTTCTTATAATGGTTCAGTGGTAAATTTGAGTGCTTATAATGATATAAATCGAGCTTCTTTACCCGTGGTGGGGATGCCACAAATAGCTCTTTTTGTAGTTTTTTTTATTAATAAGACATAAACAATCAAATGTTCATTTCTAACCATATTTAACTGGTATATTGCAAATTAATTACAAAACACTGATCCAGTTGAAAGGAAACGGGGAGAAATCGTCATTCCCATTGTTAAAATAGTTAAAATTCGTTTTCCATATTAACAAATGTGCAGGGGTTACGTTTCGGCTGTTACAATGGAGAAACATACGTTTACCAACAATCGTACTTATCTCCATCGACCGTTAGAAAAGTTGATTTTTAGTTTTCTGTCAGTGGGTCTTTTATTAATTATTATTGTTAAATATTAATTTTCATTTAATCTGCGACATGTTGAGGCGTTCGACTTGTAATCCGAGGGTCGCGGGTTCGAATCCCGGTCCCACCAAAACATGCTTGCCCCCTTTCAGCCGTGAGGGCGTTATAATGTGACGGTCAATCCCACTATTCGTTGGTATTAGAGTAGCCCAAGAGTGGGTGGTGATGGATAGCTGCCGTCCATCTAGTGTTACACTGCTAAATTAGGGACGACTATCGCGGATAGCCCTCGAGTAGCTTTACGCGTCGGCCAGGCATGGCCAAGCGCGTTAAGGCGTGCGACTCGTAATCCGAGGGTCGCGGGTTCGCATCCCCGTCGCGCCAAACATGCTCACCCTTTCAGCCGTGAGGGCGTTATAATGTTACGGTCAATCGCACTATTCGTTGGTAAAAGAGTAGCCCAAGAGTTGGCGGTGGATGGTGATGACTAGCTGCCTTCCCTCTAGTCTTGCACTGCAAAATTAGGGACGGCTAGCACAGATAGCCCTCGAGTAGCTTTGTGCGAAATTCAAAAACAAACAGCTTTGAGCGAATTAAAAAAACACAAAAAACTACCACCAGACAGGCATATAAGCACGCCAATAAACTGCTTGTTTTTGCAATGAAACCTTTAATTTCATTAGCCGTTTTCATAATTTCTACCAATGTGTGTTTGACTCGTATTTAATATATCGCTTGCAGTTTGTAAACTATACAACAGTTTCCTAATGAAGTCAAAATTTAAATTTATCAATGCTTACCTGAGCCACATATCTGACAGCGGCCCTTAAAAACCAATTGGTCTACCGGTGACAAACGCGAACTAAACCCGAGGCTGTTAACCCACAAGACACGAGATGAAGACAAGCGAAGTAAGCCGTGAAGCAGCGGGGGCGCAGTTTTATATCATTGTTAGTGACCTCGTTTCGCCCCGTTTTTCAGAAAGGTGTAGCCACGTGCTCCGACGCTCTGCGGTGTTTATAGTTGTGTTAGAAGATAGAAAACATTACACCTAGAACTCACTAAGTCCGATGTTGAATATATTATGTCCTTTACATTTTGAAGCTATGTACAACAGTACTATAAAATCTACACCCGGATTGAGATCATACGATTTGAAAATATAGAAGTTTGTTTACCTATTTTTATGGGAGTTTTTCAAAGCTTCTGCTTCATCCGTATTCTACTCTTCAGCAGAAACAACAAAAATTTTCATGAATAGTGACACAAATATAGTGCATTCACTCTTCTCATTGGTGGTGGAAAGTTTATCTCTTGTAATATGATAATTTTAAGAGCCTCAAAAAACAAATAAGTAAGGTATATATAAATGACTTTAAGCGCCATTTTCTTTTAACTTGAGAATATTCAGTTCAAATAGTATTCTAGGAATAATTTCTTTCTGAGAAACAAACTTATCTAAACCACCATTCTATAGCTAATTAACTTTAATTTTCTCTCAAAGCAAGCTGCGTCCCTAGTGTGGAACCAAAAAAAAATCAACTTGGTTATAAATATAATCACTATTGAATTCTTTAAGGACTCATTTATAAAGCTTAGAATGCATTGCTTAAACACTTCTGTTTATAACGATATTTTAGGCTAATATTATTAGAAAATGTTCATTTAATTTAAAAGCATAAGGTGTTTTCGTTCGTAACATAAAACACAACTTTAAGACTCAAAACGTTGACTTTAGTGATTAAGTACAATTATTTTGAAGTTTTACCTGTTGAAAATTCCCTTTGGAGGACACAGCAGATAGCTTGTTGTGGCTTTCTTATATTATAAGAAGAATACACACACACATCCGTTTAAAAACTGCATTTGTTACTAGCTTTTGGCATGTGTACCATTATATGATTACCAGATGAAGGCTCTCGTTTATGCTGTCAGAAATGTTTTGAATGGAATTTCAAAAGCTTGCAGTCTAATTTATGCATGCTTAATATTAGGTTCATGGGTATGTTTCATTTTAGTTTGTTTTGTAGAAAAGTGAATAAAACTCACTTTTTCTCAGTTTCTCACGGATAGCCCTCCTCCCCAGTGACACAGCTGTACATTTGCATACTTACAACACTACAATCTGGATTTCGATACCCGTGATAGGCGGAGCACGGGTCGCCCATGGAGTTGCTTCAAACATTTTTTTCAGTGGTTGGTGGAGACATCCTATATGTTTACTATCGATAAGACTTTAGTGATAGTATACCACGCTTTTTTATATTCATCTCAAAGTGAGATCTGACTAACTAACTCTGAACTTTGATTCTCCAATTTGGCAAAAAGATTTACTTAGAAAAACAAATAGATTTTATCTTCGTTTGCCTTTTTTTTAGAATAAATTCCATTGTCCTAACATACCGATTTTGGGACAGGGATAATACTACCTGAATGTTATATTAACAGTGCCATTTAATAGGTTTATTTTACAACTTATTTCTGCTTTAAAAAAAAGTCCGAAGTGTATAGTCATATTTACAGCCCAATGCTTCTGAGGGTTCTGCGATAACGTGAATACGTTTTCTAATAATTTTGTTTTATTTTCAACAACATTGTTCTATAAGTCTTTTATGTTTCAATTTGTGATATAAAAATTTCTGCATCAGTGATATAAAAAGAACCAAAGTATGACTTTCGTCTTTTTAATTTTACACTCACTTCAAATTATTTTCCACTTAATTAAGTGGTAAATCCAGCAAGTATCAAATTTCAAACACAATGTGAGAAATAAACAGCTACTTATGACTTTATAATGTGTAACTTTCTAAAGCTGAATGGATGAGTTTTCAAACAACAGAATCCGGATGAACGATTCTGAGAACAGTAGTGTTCTGGTCCAATATGAAGACCCTGGCCATCAAGAACAAATAATTCGAATACAAAAAAAAAAAAACATTTATCATGAATTATTTTTTTAGTCATGAAAGCCAACACACTCTTGCAGAAGCTGCTCGTAGTAACTGAAGAGAGAAAAAAAAACAACTAAAGAAACACTATCAGTAATCATACCAATTTCATAGATGGCGTTGCATGCATGGGAAAGTAGCTTGTACTAGATCCTGTTTCAATACGAACAGCAATGTACTGTGTATCACCAGTCGTCCTTAACAACGATTTATTATTGATACTGTACACACGAAACATTAAGGTACAATGCGTTCTGGGATGAGATGTGATAAAGCAAATCTTGCTTGTTTGTTTCACATTTTTCGAGCAAAGCTACATAAACGACTATCTGCGCAAATCCGTCCATAATTGTGAAATGACTTAGAGGGAAAGCAAGCAGCAGTGATGAAACTTTGTAGAATGGACGGCAACTGCCTGTTGTAGAGATACAAGTGTGGAAGACGATATTTCGAAAAGCTTCCGCCTTTCGCCTTCAGGCATGAAAACAAAAGGCGGAAGACTTTTGAAACGTCGTCCTCTACACTTGTATCTCCACAACAGGCAGTTGCCGTCCATTCTACAAAGTTTAATCATGAATACCTGAACAGTCTATTAAAGCAAGCAGCTAGTTCATAGCATCTACCGACGATTTTTGACCTACTCTTGTTTGATCAGTTAGCGGAATTTGAGCGTTATCCTTATAAAGCATTCACGGTTCCAAAGTGTTGAGCGAGATTTAATATATTTATTTTTTTGTTTTTAACGGTAACGGGACTGGAATACTTGGCGATGCTCGACCTGAAAGTTACTATGGTAACGCCCATTATTGTAAGTCTTTATATTTTAACTTCCAAAAAAATTTTATCTATTACTGCTAGATGTTGTCAGAGGTATGCCACGTGTCTCGTTTAATGATTCTACGCTTATCCGTTTCCAAAGCATTGCATAATAAACAAACAAAGTTCTAGACACCAACATGGCATGGTACCGCCTCGTGTTAAGTAAGAAGCAAGCTTTTCTCTATCTTTATCGTGTTGTCGCGAAACGTGATAATCAGGTTCTTCAGAAGTCACTGATTCGAAAACATGCCGTGAACATGTGTGAAATATAACAGAAGCTTATTTTTGTTCATTTGGTTGGGACTACACACGTTATTTGTTCGTATATTTATTACCAAAATCAGTTGTTCATGTAATAACAAACTCATGAGTGCTTTTATATTACGGGAAAACATAAACACGTTACTTATACATAAAACAAGTACATTTCACATGTATTACAGAAAAACAATGTTATATGCTTTACCCTAACTCTGGCCCAGCATGGCCAGGTGGGTTAAGGCGTTTGCCTCGTAATCTAAGAGTCGCGGGTTCGAATTCAGGTCGCACCAAATATGGGCACCCCTTTTAGCCGTCGGAGCGTTATAATGTGACGGACAATCCTACTATTTGTTGCTAATAGACTAGCCCAAGAGTTGGCGATAAGTGGTGATGACAAGCTGCTTTCCCTCTATTCTTACACTGCTAAATTAGGGACGACTAGGGCAGATAACTCTCATGTAACTTTGCGCGAAATTAAAAAAAATACAACTTTACCCTAACTATTAAAAACAAAACAGGTGAGTGCTAATTATCAATATTCAAAGCGGATGTCTTTAAACATTAGTTTTTCTGACCTCTCACTTGCCATCCTGAAGGTTGTATCTGATTAACCAGGTGATGGTTGACTCCACGTATCTATTGCTGCATCTGATTCTCCATTTGATGATTGACTCCATGTATCTGTTGCTTTATCTGATTTTCCTTCTGATGGTTGACTTCACGTATCTATTGCTGTTTCTGATTCTCCGTCTGATGGTCGACTCCATGTATCTTTTGATTATCGAGATGTCTACATTAGTCTTTATCTTAAGTTGTATGATGTTCTATTTAATACACTTTCGTCAGAGTGTGACCTGTATTTGAAAGTAATAATTTTGATCGAACCGAATTTCTTCGCATTCCTTATCCAGCTACTGAATATAGAAGTATATATTTTAGATTATTTTAGTTGAATGTACAAAATGTTCTTCTCTGATTACACCCTTTTTTGTCATTTCTGAACAGACCATTCAACTTCTGGTTAAAGGTTTGGTTACATGATGTAACAAAATGTTTTGTTTGTTTGTTTTTGGAATTTCACACAAAGCTACATAAGCTACTGCTATCTGTGCTAGCCGTCCCTAATTTAGCAGTGTAAGACTAGAGGGAAGGCAGCTAGTCACCACCATCCACCGCCAACTTTTGGACTACTCTTTTATCAACAAATAGTGGAATTAACCCTAACATTATAACGCTCTCACGGCTGAAAGGGCAAGCGTGTTTGGCGCGACCGGGATGCGAACCAGGCGACCCTCATATTACGAGTCGCACGCCTTTACATTCTCGGTCATGCCGGGCCATGTAACAAAAATTTTACTTTTTCTTGTTCCTGGATAGCAAGTGCTATTTTCAAATTGCTTATAGCTAAAGTGAATGGAAAAGGCCTATTTTTCTCTTCAAACTTTGATTTTGTGATCTGAGTGATGAAATTTTCAAATTTACCCATTTTACAGAACATTTCAGATAAATTCAGTGCCGAGTAGTTGATAGAGAATTTTCTCGAACTTACAAAATTTTTCAAGAACTTTCTAAAATGTTGTAAAAGCCTCGAAGCTGTGCTGCTCTATAACAGGAATAAGTATCGGTGTCCTGGCTCATTCGGTGCACCTCAGAAAGGAATACAACAGCGTTAAGACATTGCTAGAAGCCTTGAAGTATGATGAGTATGGCTGGGAGGTTATCGGAGACTTCAAAATGGTGGCATTCCTGATGAATCTCCAAGGATTCTTTACCAAGTTTCCCTGTTATCTTTGCCCTTGGGACAGCAGGGACACCGCAGCACACTTCAACAGAAAGCACTGGCCACAAAGGACCGAGTTCTCTGTGAAGAGGCACAATGTCAAGTGTGAGCCACTGGTGAACCTCTAGAAAGTGTTGTTTCTA
This sequence comes from Carcinoscorpius rotundicauda, assembly GCA_011833715.1. Lineage (NCBI taxonomy): Eukaryota > Metazoa > Arthropoda > Merostomata > Xiphosura > Limulidae > Carcinoscorpius > Carcinoscorpius rotundicauda. The sequence continues at coordinate 35,662,106 of CM022395.1, read as the reverse complement.
CTACTTATGTCTGCAGCCTTCAATTATCTTCAAGATCTCTTCCGTAAGCTCTCTGAATTAAAGGTCAAAGCTGATGTTTTCGTTGGACCACAAATAAAAAAGATTCTGGAGAACACAGAATTCCCCAGGAAGCTCAGTAAGAAGGTTAAAAAAAGCTTAATACAGCTTTGTCGCAGTAGTTCGGGGCTTCTTGGGCAATCACAAGGCCGAAAATTATGTGGAACTGGTTGAGGCTCTGGTGAAGAACTAAGGCAAAATGAGCTGTTGGATGTCCCTGAACGTCCATATCCTTGACACTCACCTTGATAAATTCAAGGAGAACGTGGGAGCATACTTAGAGGAGCAAGGCGAGCTCTTCCACCAAGATATACTGGACTTTGAACGCCGATACCAAGGAGCGTATAACAAATACATGATTGGAGACTATATTTGAAGGCTGATACGTGAAAGTGATTTACATTACAGTCGTAAAGCTCGAAAAACTATTAACTTCTAAATATTTCTGCTCATTTTTGTATAACTTCAGTATAAATACATGTAAATCTTGATTCTTATGTTGTTTTATTCAGAACCTTATGCAAATGAAAATATGCAATTTTTTCCGTTTTTACATAGAAAATAGGTTAATTTCTAAATTTCATTATCCAGGCCACAAAAGCACAGTTTGAAGGGAATAATGGCCATTTTCTCTACTTTTAAAACATAAGCAATTAAGATACAAATAACAAATACTATCCAGGAACAAAATTTGTGTTACATAGTGTTATTAATCTTCAGCCATTATGGTTTCTCAAACTATTACATGATATTTTTTAGCTTTAAAATACTTATTTTAACACTGTACTTGTATTAATGTTAATTTCATAAATAAATAGCTTTGATTAGTTGTTTTTGCGTTCAGAGAAAACCACACTGGACTATCTATTGTGTCCACTGAGGTGAATCAAGCCCTAATTTTTAGCGTTGTAAGTCCTTAGACTTACTGCTGTCTCATTGGAGGACAAGTGAATAATTATATGTCGATCTTATTACGGTTATATGAAAACTCATCTTTTTATTTTTATTTTGTTGTATTACTTAAAGAGAAACTTTGCTCCTTAGTTCTGGTTGTCTTTCCTTCGCCCATGGGAAAAACTTTTCATCTAAATTCAAACTACAGTGACATCAGAGAAGAGCTACTGTCGTTCTTAGGAGTGGTTTGAAAATACGCCATTATAACTTTAAAAATGGGTTGCTTTACCTAGCTTTGATTGCTGTAAATAATGATTCTGTCTGCAACAGTGAAGCAGCATTAAGGTCAAGTACAGAAGACTTATTAACTAAATGCCCACAGTCACTAAACTTTTCATTCAATGGTCACTTCATTGTTTATCCATCAGTTGATTGATAAAATATGGGACCTGGCATGAGCTGGTGATTATGGAGTCGCGAGTTCGAATCACCCTCTCCGAATATGCTCGTCATTTCAGTCTTCGGAGCATTATAGCTTGACATTCAATCTCACTCTTCATTGGTAAAGATTAGCCTAAGAGACGTTAGTTGATGGTGTTGACTAGATATATTCCTTGCGGTCTAACACTTGTAAATTAGGGACGGCTAAAATACTATCTTTTGAATAATTTTGCACGAAATTCAAAAACCTCAGCCTAAAATCTACTGCCTGTTTCCTTGTTTTAACAGTTATGATGAGGTTGGAGAAACTGATATATACATATGAACTTTCCACAACTAAAAATAATATATCTTTATATGTATATCCATATTACAGAAAATTTTGTCACGGTGCGATCAACATAATGGTTTTGGAATAAAATCATAATTATCTGATGTAATTTGTAAAACAAACGTTTCACGGTAATCGCTTTTTCATGTACTTCTATGAGTGAAAACCTGTAAATAATAATAAACTGATAATAAAAACGCCACGTCAACAACTAGCGGTTTCCAAAATCTCTTCTACAGTGGACAACAAAGGAATAATTACAAGCTTTATCGAGTATTCAAGTCACCCTGGTACCACAAAAATAATATGCTTGAAACCCAAAATATTTAAATAGTAAGAGTTTAAATTTGGTTATATTCTCTGAAATATTTGGTGGTTGCGTTGACCAAACTAACTTTAGTAGAAACGACGCGGAAACCAAAGGCTACGATAAAGCTAGTGGTATGGTAAACGGTTTGAATCACTTACGAAATTAAATTCTACAAAATATATAACTTCATTACTTAGAGGTTCAGTTCTAATTAAAGAACTCTTCTTATCTTTTTCTAAGATGTGATAACGTTTCAGCTGAAACGTTGTCTCCCTCTAGAAAAGGGCAGAAGCAAGCCATTAAATCTAAAACTACGGTATCCACAGTATTTAGGCCCGGTATGACCAGATGGTTAAGGCATTCGACTCGTAATCCGAGGGTCGTAGGTTTGAATCTCCCTCACACGAAACATATTCGCCCTTTCAGCCGTGGAGGTGTTACAATGTTACAATCAATCTCACTCTTCGTTGGTAAAACAGTATTTCAATAGTTGGCGGTGGGTGGTGATGACTAACTGCCTTCTATCTATTCTTACACTGCTAAATTAGGGACGGCTAATGCAGACAGCCCTTGTGTTGCTTTGCGCGAAATTCAGAAAACAAACAAACAAACTACAGTACTTTAACACACAAAAAAAACCGTCAGGATGGCCGAGCGGTCTGAGGCGCTTCGTTCAGGTCGCAGTCCGATCTTACGGATGTGGGTTTGAATCCCACTACTAACAGAAGAAGTGGAGGAAGAGTACTAGTGTACCTGACCCTCCTGAGTATACACATTTATAAATCCAAACACCGAAAAAGAAAGTACTTGAAATATTTCTTAAATAACAGTTTGGTTAGTTGTTTTTGGAAGTTTTTATAGCGAACTAGAAGTTAGTTGAAATATATACCACTTTTAAGATTTAAAATACACTTTGTTCTTATTTTATTTATACGTTTTTATGTGCTCTTCGCTAAGTACAAGCGATGTTACGTATTGATTTAATTAGCTAATGTTTACGGTTTAACGTAACAAGTGGTAATTTAGTTTAAAAAATTATGGCCACTAATCTCCGTCTTGTTTTTTAAAACATGTATGATTTAGAAAAGTCTTAAAAGTTCCAAAAAATATTTAATAGTTTTAGATTGTATCAAAGCGCTGTATACCACACACGAAATAAGAACGACACAAAAGAAAAAGATGTTAAATAGGTCATTTATAAAATTAAAAGGTAAAAAACAAAAACGAAAAAATCAAGTGCATCACAGCTGTAACAGCTTCGTGCCATGTAGGAGTCTTACTTGAGAATGTATGTTTCACATACATGTCTCGATGTATATAGATATAATCTCCTTTAAATTAAACCAACTTCATTGTCTTCTTTAACGCTATTGTTTATACATATTAGGTTACTTTACAGTCACTGCTGAGCGTACATTGTTTTCTTTCTCTTAACAATGTAAATGACACTGAAAACTCTGTTAAGACATAACTTGATCAACTTACAACTTCGATTAGCGAGGTTTGGTTTGGCGTTTTATGGCACAAAACAACTAGACTATCTGCGACGAGCAGAGAGGGAGACAACAGACACTGATGCACGATGGTTGGGGTCGCGCGTGGTTTATATTATATTGCATTGCATAAACGCACTTGATAGTCACGTTCTTCATCTTTCGTCTATTATTCTTCTACTTTTACACTTATGTTTAAAATAAAGCTCTTATAGAAATCATAGAAACTTCAGTAGATGACTTATATTTAGAGGCTATAAATAAAAAATGTATCACCGAAAAAATACATTTAAAGTTCTGTAAAATATTTTATAAAATAAATTATAGAATTTTTAAAAGTGTGTAAGGTTTTCTGGTCTTGCATATCGCTGTCATCATTTGTACTACATTTATTTTTAGCTGTATATTCAGTAACAATATAAGAAACGTACAGCTTATCTCTCATTATTAAGCCTCCCAGTGGCTCAGCGGCATGTCTGTGGACTTACACGCTAAAATCCGGGTTTCGATACCCGTGGTGGGCAGAGCACAGGTAGCCCATTGTGTAGCTTTGTGCTTAATTCAAAACAAACAAAGAAACTCATTATTAAATTATTTTCAGGTACAAGTAAGTTAAGGGTAGGCCTGCTTAATAACAGGAGGCTCAACAAGATACTATTACGAAGTGTTACGGATTTTCAGTGTAAATGAGTTCGAGAGAGTTAAATAAAGAAACTGTATTGTTACTATGTTAAGATAAAAAGGTGGAAAATTGAGGTATGCTTATATATCACATTACTTCATTTGTATGATAATCTGGATTTTCAAAAATTGAACTAACTAAGTGACCAACAACTTTGATCAGATAGTAACACATTATTTCAGAATATGTGTGAAATGTAGGGGGCTATAAGGCTCAAGTCCCCCCAACCATAAACTTTTAAGATTTTCTTAAAAAGATAAGTTACGAAAAGTCATATTTGAATGGTTCAATAGTTATCCTTAATCTTCACTATTTTAAAATAATAAAAATACTATTATATTTTCGTTATTTACTCAGTAACCATTATATTATACATGTGTTGTTGTTTTGAATTAACAACAAAGCTCTGCCCACCATGGGTATCGAAAACTGGTTTCTAGTGTTTTTAAGTTTACAGATATATTACTGTGCCACTGGGGGACATTATGTGTGTGAAACACTTATGAACTATAATATGAAACATATAGATTAATGAATTAAAGGTCAGCTCCAATCTCGTTAAAATATGATAGTTGTGTGCCTGTTTCAGAAACAGTATAACTTACTAATGCACTCAAAAACAATAACATTCTACTCTAGTCTGGATATTAAAGCTGATTTGAAGTTCTGAGACTGGTCTGAGTAAAGTTAAACTGATATCTCTAATCATGAAACAAGTTCATTGCTAGAATTGCTGCTTCCTGGTTATTAGCAACACATGCTTCTAGCCATTTGTGAAGTGCTTTATCACCACTAATATGTATTTATTCCCTTTGTTTCTGAAAAGCAAGCAACAGTAAATATGTCAAACTCTACACTCCACATTTTTACTATATTTGCCCAAATTGTTTCCTTCATGGAACTTTTCAGTAAAATGACTTACATCAGTTATCTACATCTCTCCTTCATGTACTCTATTAAAAATGATTTTTTTATCCTTTAGTGTTTCATATCACCTAAGTATCCACCTGTTGGAATATTATGGAGATAGTGTAGGATTTCAAATTGTAATTGCTAAAAGTATTGAATGAAATTACAGTTACTCTAAGCTAGTAGTATTTCTTCAGTTTTGATATAACAAACTTTCCCTTTGGCATGATGAATTCTATTATGTCAGGTAGATTTTTGGGTTGAGCCACTGTTTGCCAAAAGGCTTTTTTGTATCATTTCTGGTCCACTGAATAATTAACTTTATATTCAAATCTTTTGCCTGAGCACCTTACTGTTGATTTGTTTAAGATATAATATTGTGATCTGTACCTGTCTTATCTTGGTTTCTGTTCTGTTGAATTTTAAGTTGTTTGTCTTTATTATCATATCATCATTTTATGTAAAACAGTATCTTTAAAATAATGCATCTAGGAAGATGTTTAATGTTGAAACTGTATTTCTAAAATTTCTAGAACATCCTTAACACTTGTTGAAATATATTAGTTATATTAATTATACATTATCTATTTACAGTCTAAACTTTTATTTTATATAGATACTAATAGAAATTACTCAGATCTTCAACAATACTTAGTAGTTTTTCCAGTTGCAAAATACCTCCTTTCTGTATAATTCGTTACCTTTCCATAGTAGGTAATCACATGTTCCTTTCTACACTGTACTTGTGATAATACTTCTTCCAATGAATAGCATTTACATCTGTATCTATTGTGAGTGGATCTTTGAGAAGTGTGTATGTTAGCACAGGGGTAATAGTTAGTTCTTTTTATAGTTTGTTGAAGCCATGTTTACAATCAATAGTCAAACAACATTTATTTGGATTTTCTTAATAGATTGTGTACTTTACAAAATTGTGACATTAGATTAAGTCTTGTTTAGATGTGTAGATACATTTTATTTACTAACCATATATTCCATAAAACTCACATTTTTCAAAATCATTCACAGGATTCAGCTTAATGTTATATTTTGATAGGTAATCCAATACTTTTCTCATTTCTTCACAAGCATCATCAAAGTTGTTCACATTTATGACTGTATCATCTAAGTATCTGAGTATGAAATTACAAGGTATTTCAAAAAGAATACATTTATACAGAGGTGTAGAAAGTATATTATATAATCCAAAAGTAACATACCAAATTCTATGTTCCATTTCCTGTAATACATTATGGCTTTTCTCAAATTGCCTTGTTGTCTTACACTTGCTAGTATTCACTGTTCAGATTAAATATTTAAACCTATCTGGGCCAGGACAAATTATACAAAGTAGATGAGCATCATCCTTTGTGAGTACATTCACCTTTCAGTATTCCACACAAAACCTTTGAATCAGTTTTACTTCTTCACAATTACAATTAATAATGTTCATATGATTTCAATACTCCTTTTTCCCCATGACTTTATGATTTTAAGGGTTTCAGTCTGAAATCATCTGGCCACCTGAAATATTGAAAATACATCTACAGCACCAAACTCATGATATATCTTATCTATTTTGTTTGTTAAAATTAAGCTACAAGATGTACTGCATAAAGTGTACTAGCATTCTGTGAGTAAATAATGTGATCTAAGGCATTAAAAAGTTGAAAAGATTTTATTTCCATTTTATTTCTTATGCGAATATTTGACATCTGAGTTCCTTGTTGTAAAAATATTACTCATAAAACTACAAACCTTCAGATCTTGCAATGACCTGTTGAGAATAGTTAAATGTTTTTTTCTCTTTTTGAAATTTGTTTAAAATCACTAAAGCTGATCATTTCAAATGAGCAATAAGACAAATAGAATGCTCTTCACTATCCTATTCATTCATTTCGAAAGCAAAAGATATGTTTTCATGGAGTCTTTTTTTTAAAAGTAACCTTTTTTGAGTGGTTTATATTATTGAATTTGATTTCCTGGTTTAGCTAGTGTAATCCAGGAAGGTCTTGCCGTTAGAATAGTGATAACAGGTGTGGCCCAAAAGTGTCATCTCATTTCATGTTTCATAGTTAATGATATGAAATTTTGAACTAGTTATTCGGAAAATACTATATTTATTTCTGTATGATGTGTTATCTCTAACAGTCAGATCACATAGTTAGTGTAGTAGTAACATCTTAGTTGTCTAAAGAAATTACAGAGCTCTCCAACTATGTGGTGGTTTTGTTTCATTGATGGAAAACAGTATTGAAACTTCTCCTATTTTACATGTTATGGCACTTTTAATCTACTTTAGAAAGTTTCTGTTGTTAGAAAATGCATTAGTACTTAAGTGGGTGCATTTTTCTCATAGCAAAGACCCATTAGTTTGTGAGCGGTAAGTGTGTGGCAGTTTTATTTCTTAAAAAAATTCTTTATCGACAAGTTGGCAAAAGTTCACCTTTTGGTTCAGTTGGCAGAACACTATGGTAGATCATATTACTTCGTTTCTCTCTAGCACAGATTTAAAACCGGGACTTCTCACAATCCAAGATAATGTTCTATCAATTAAATAAATGGGTTAACTCACGTCTCCGAGCAATTAATTTGTGGGAGATCTCGCGTTTGGCTTGATATGCGGGAATTAAAAATATATATATATCATAAGTAAAGACTCTCAACGTGGACACATCCCAAACTGAGGATGGGACTTGTTTGTGAGTGAAAAAGAACGTTGCAGTTTGAGTCGTTAAAAATGTTTCACTGGAAGCGATAGAAAGCTGAAGATTTACATGGATTTGAGAACAGCCTCCTGTAATGTAAAAAGATCCCGAGTTAGATAGTGAGCTAAGAAAATTATTGCATAACTACAGATTAAATAAATACTCAAGAAAACACCTGGTATTTTACACCTTTCAAATAAAGTTATTTCCATAGGTAATCTCTCGAGAAAAACTACATATGTTCACTTTAACTTATATTTTATATTTTAACCTGAGGTAACTTAAAAACAACAAAAAATATTCATTATTATTTACATTAGCTTTTGGCGCACGGTGGCCAATTGGTTGGGGCATTCCACTTGCAATGTGAGATATGTTCGCTCTTTATACGTGGGGGCGTTATAATGTAACGACCAAGAGTGTGGTGATTACTAACTGCCTTTTACTGAATGGCATATTTAGGTAGGGACTAGAGGGAGCTTAGCTCCAGGGTTCATGGTCCTAATGGGGACCCAATGATAATTTTAGTCTATGTAAAACGATGCATGGCCCACAAATGTTACTAGCCCCTGGGCCTGTTCTATTTGGTACTTCTAAATGTTTACGGACTTAGATTACATAATACTGTTTTGTTTGTTTGTTTTTGAATTTCGCACAAAGCTACTCGGGGGCTATCAGCGCTAGCTATCCCTAATTTAGCAGTGTAAAACTAGAGGGAAAGCAGCTAGTCATCACCACCCACCGCTAACTCTTGGGCTGCTCTTTTACCAACGAATAGTGGATTGACCGTTGCATTGTAATGCCCCCACGGCTGAAAGGGCGAGCAGATTACGAGTCGCACGCCTTAACACGCTTGGTCATGATATTACTTTATGGATTTTAAGTATTTATAGCACATATCACACTCCCAAATGACTGTTGTGAGATTGGTTCGGTTTTTTACCATTACAGTGTATGAACGAGTAAATTTATCTGTCATTTCCAATAATCAGGTTCTGAGAGCTACATAAACGTTAGAGATAAGGCCTTTGAGTTGGTACCTTGGGAGTAAGTTGACAGAATCAGTATAGGTCGAAGATGAACAAAAACATGCTAATCAAACGTTTTTTGAATTAAACATAAACTATCGATATTTCATAAGATATCGTTGCGTAGAAAAAAGAAACGTGACTTTAATAATAGACGGTTTATTACAGTTTTGAAATATATATTTTGACAATAACGTTATTGTGTTCTACAAGTGCTATTTTCGGCACGCAGTGTCTGTGTGATAGTCAAATGACCAGATTTCCAACTCACTAAATGATCTGAATTATTACAATTTTTATATTTATAATATGATAATTTAACATCTAATTGGCGTCTGATTTCTGTGAAACGAATTTTAGTAATAAAACATATTGAATGTTTATAATTTTTTTTGCATTTGGTTGTGAGTATTTCACAGAACTGACCCATGTTACTATGTTGCGTAACACAATTTCAATCGAACTAGTACAAACAACAATGGAAACCGCGTTTCTACACCAGTTGTGGGAAGAATACAGATAACCCATTGTGTCGCTTTATGCTCAACTTCAAACAAATAAATATTGTAAGAGGGAGTATCCATCCTGTGTGTCTCCTTAAACAAGAAAAGATATTTAAAAGAAGTGGTATTTAGTACCAAAACGTGTTGCTATTATCCTCGTAAGGTGACAGTTTACCCACCTAAATCAGAATTACGGAAAAACAAGTTAACTGTGTTAAAATCATCACTACATAGCCAGCAGATACTGTTGACAACGTTCAGTAAGAAAGTTGATTCCACGACTGAAGCTAGATTTGTTATATCATTGAATATCGATCGTGCTACATACCCATATTCTGATGGTGAATCTGTTAAGAATATAGCTGAAGTTGTTGCACTGTTGGTTACAAATAACACAAAACTTCAGTGACTAATAGCACAAACATCAGCTTCACACCTCACTACAGAGAGACGTATCTCCCTGATCAATGCTGATGTTACAGGCAAATTGCAAAATGATTTAAATAATTCCTTTGCATACAGCTTAGCCCTTGACGAATCTACAGACGTACAAGACAACCCACAACTGGCGGTATTTGTTGATGTAACTGGCACTAAAAGAAACAACTCGTGATGTTGACATTAAAAATGCGCTTGACAGAGCCTTAAAAATGCTGATATTTCACTGAATAAACTCGTCAGTATTGGGACAGATGTAGCACCTGTAATGGTGAGGAAAAATGCAGGATTAATTGCACTTATGAAAAGTGATCCCAGTTTTCCAGAGTTTCTCCCTGTTCATTGCATCATTCATCGTAAACATCTAGCAACTAGATACATCTTCAAGTATGAAAATGCTATAAATTTCATACGCTTAAATAGGAAGACTCACTGACAGTTCAAAAATTTTATTGAAGAACTAGAGCTTGAAGATAAACCCACTGATGTCTCTTTCTACTGCACTATGGGATGGTTGTCGACCAGCAGTGTCTTAAGTAGGTTTGTGGACCTGCTAGAGCCTATTATTACTACTCGTGAAGAAAAGAAAAGATTCTCTCCTCAATTTGGAAATGATGAATGAATGCAAGATCTAATGTTCCTTACTGATATAATGAATCATCTACAAACTCTCAACTTGGCACTCCAGGGGAAGAATAAGATTGTTTCTGATCTTACTCAGACAATTTGCAGCTTTCAGAATAAAATAAGACTTTTTTAAAGAGACATATTGTCAAGAATTTTCAGTTACTTTCCCAATCTCAAAAGTTGAGTAAATACATTTCCTGATATTGAAATAAAAAAACTACAAGCTGGAAAAATACAAAGATAAATTACACGAACTGCTTGATAATTTCCTAGACAGGTTTGAGGACTTGCAGAAGCTGAAGCCCTGCTTCACCTTTCTTGTAAATTCATTCATGGTTTATGCGATCAATGATGGTTGTCCAATTCTCTAATCTCTGGTTACAGTATCATCTGCTGTGGAAATAGAACTAATAAAACTGCAGGAAGACCTGGGTTCAAAGATGATCCATAAATTCCATTCTACAATTGAGTTTTGGAACCAAGTTCCAGAAATAAAATATCCTGAACTGAAGAAAATCACTGTTCGACTCATCTCAATTTTCAGCACAACATACTGCTGTAAATCATTGTATTCTGTAATGAAGTTTGTGAAGTCGAAGCATCGTGCAATCCTCACAAATCAACACCTGGCAGAGTTAATTCGTACAGCCTTGACAACATATCAGCCGAAATTTCAACGACTCACAACCACAATGAAAACTCACAAGAATTCTACTAGCAGTAAATAGCCTGGTAATTGTATCAATGTCTGTTTGAGTCAGAAGAATATTATGATAAGACTAAAATTTTGTAAGATAGCATCTGATTAAAATATCTCTAATTTTATTATTTTAGATATTTTTCTTCATGTTTTGACCAGATATTTACTAAGACAAATAAATATGATAAAAAATATCTGTTTTACCCCTTTTATTTTTATTTTTGGCAGTCTCATTTAATGTTAATAAAATGCAAATTTGCATATTTTTCTTAGATGTTTCTGTAGTTCATTACCGTATTAAATACACCCAATACAGTTGAAACAATAATCAGCCAGGATTTTGAAAATATTTGGTATATGTATGTGTACTTTGTAATTATTGAAACTAATACAAATTAACAGTTTATAAACTACATACATGAATAAATATTATTACGTACATGTATTTCGTAATATTTGTATAAAATTCATTTAACAAAATGTGCATCTAACAGTAAAAACGTGTGTGTAATATTTGTTCGTGTCTTGCGAAGGCCTGGCATGGCCGAGCGCGTTAAGGCGTGCGACTCGTAATCTGAGGGTCGCGGGTTCGCATCCCGGTCGCGCCAAACATGCTCGCCCTTTCAGCCGTGGGGGCGTTATAATGTGACGGTCAATCCCACTATTCGTTGGTAAAAGAGTAGCCCAAGAGTTGGCGGTGGGTGGTGATGACTAGCTGCCTTCCCTCTAGTCTTACACTGCAAAATTAGGGACGGCTAGCAGATAGTCCTCGAGTAAGTTTACGCAAAATTAAAAAAGAACATAAAATACAATTAAATTTAGAGCAATGGAGCCTTGCGTGCTTTAGTGTAGGTAATAATTGTTTCAAAGTTTACTCTCCTCGCCAGACGAGCCTCCACAGCTAGTGTTCCAAAACTCGTAAGTCTGTTTTGGCACACAGTAGAACGCATGACGTTTTTCACTCTAAAAAGTGTGCTCAAGAAACACTTAGCCTGCTCAACTGTGACGGGCAAGGTGCAAAAGATTTTCAGCAGGATCACGATGTTTGGAAACAATGACTCCAATTTCAAGGTGTGAAGTTTATTCAGCAACTCAAGAGGTAGCAGGATATTTGGACCAAGATTCGTTGGGTGAATCACTCTCAAATGCTCCAACTCCTGTACCAGGTCTTCTGATACACCGAATTGATATTTCATATGCAATGTTTGTGCAAGGTCATGAACAACTTCGGATTTCAGATGTGGACACTTCCACAGGACACCAAATATTGACTCTAGTTTCATTGCTGCATCATATCTTGTCGTCATATTCCCAAGGACACAATCAAGAAAAACACAGAAAACTTCATGTTTGAATCTGTCTTCTGGATCACAGTCTGTAGTATCTTCTTTTATCTCATCTGCAAACAACTTCCTCCTCTTCTGTCGTTTTTCTGTGAATGATAGGGAATATTTGATGACACAGTTTTTGGCAACTAATTTGGATTCGTCCAAAATGGCGTTCCAGTTATCCTTCAAGCACTTCAGATCTTCGATGAGACTCTTGCTATTCTCAACCTCTATGTGTAATGTAGTGTCTCTTGCTTGTAAAACTTTATTCCTGTAGTCAATTGCCCTCAGGATTTTTAGCCAAACAGAGGCCATAATAACACATTCAAACGATCCAAGATAGGTAAGTATATCATTTAGGTCTGTTTGTGTTTCTGGAGTTAGGTTCATTTCGAGTACGTTTTGAACATTTTTGTACGTTTTTCCAAATGAACGTATCGCAGTATGAACACAACATGAGCAGTAAGAAGTTGCATCAGCAATAATGCAACGGTATTTTGCATTTGCTCTGTCTGTTAAAATGACATTTGTCACCTTTAAAGCACAGCATTGTATGAATTCGTTTAGGCTTTATGGGGACAAATAGTGCACTTGTAGACAGCGGTATTCCTTTTGTGATTCTTTCATTTTTGAAAGATGTTCTGTAAGAAGCAGATCATAATGACTAATCAGTTCAAAAATCCCGAGAAGATTGCCACTCCTAGGATCTCCGATAAGATTGTTGATTCCTCTAAAGGCTAAACCACGCTCACCTAGGAACAACGAAACATAAAAAATTCAGTGAAGTACCTTTTCCAAACCAACTGCTCATTCTGAATACTCTGTAAAAGTAGACTATCCACGGCGGAGTTGGATGAAAGACGGAATTCCATGTTGTGCCATTCAACGTAACCTGTTCTGTGGCTAGTACTCCTTTCGTGCTCTGGTATTTTATCATGCAATATTTTCCAAGGTTTTCAGAGGGAAAGCCCCAGTACATAGCAAGGGACGATCGAGCTGGTGCTGGTAGCTTGCTGAATAGCCGACAGGGGAAACAAAATAACGCTTGTTTCTTGTTACTCCAGGCTATCCAGTCACGTGACACTTTCTCACCGTTTGATATAGTAGACTTAAGTACAGGAAGTGGAAAGGTACGTCCAGATGCATGAGCAGGATAATAGTTTGGAAGGCTTTCTGGTCCTCGACGAGCGGCCTCTTCTACCTGAGAGCGTGAAGGAGTTTTAGTTTCTATCACTCCTGTATCAAATTTTCTCAGTTGCTCTCCTGCAGTACCTTCATTTATTCTTATCTCTATCTGTGTTTCTGTACTTTCCTTAGACTCAAACTTGTCATTAGTAGTGTCAGTGTGGGAATTACTGTCCGTTTCTGTATGCCTGTATCCAGAGACCGCATGGTCTGCATCTTGACTGAGTTAACTATGGTCAGAGATAGTGTTATTTGCTACATGAACGCCTGCTGCCATCACAAAAAATTTGCTGTTTGTATCACTGTTACCAGAGAATCCGAGACTGTCCAGGCGTATCTGTCCTTGGATTATAATCTTTTCTTTCAATTGTTTTTCTTTTTTCTTCTGCGCTCCCTGTGTTGATGAGCCATGATTTCTCTACGAATTATTTCTTGAAGCACTGTTGTGTCACCGTACGCTAGTTTACAATCGGTTGATATTATTTCAAGACCGTGACGTAAAAACTAATGACAAAAACACACGATATATTATTATTGAAACAGATAGTTGAAACGTGTATGACATACTAGCTGTAACATTGTAACATTATAGGTTATTTATAGCAACAACTGACTGCTTCAGTACGTGTGTACCCGTAGTAGCCCCAGAGATCTTGTAGTGGGGAGATGTGCAAGTGACTAAATGATGTCAGAAATTTATCAAAATCATTATACTGTGGCGACCTCTCCTGGATGGTATGAAATGGACGTCACTATTCAGTATAATATAAGACCTACGCATGTGTTACGTGTGAAACTAATAAATTTAAATCGTGAATGCCACCCTAAACGGAGAAACCATTCATGAAGAATAAAGTAACCCTATGTAGTTATTAAAAATATACATTTATCCCAATATAAATGGCCCAGCATGGCCAAGCGCGTTAAGGCGTGCGATTCGTAATCCGAGGGTCGCGGGTTCGCGCTCGCCCTCCCAGCCGTGGGGGCGTATAATGTGACGGTAAATACCACTATTCGTTGGTAAAAGAGTAGTCCAAGAGTTGGCGGTGGGTGGTGATGACTAGCTCCCTCTAGTCTTACACTGCTAAATTAGGGACGGCTAGCACAGATAGCCCTCGAGTAGCTTTGTGCGAAATTCCAAAACAAACAAACCCAATATAAATATAAATAGATAAAAAATACAAAGTTCACATTACAGAAGTAGTATGTTTTGGGGGGAATGCAATCTTCATTTATTGAACAACCTAGTGAAAAAAAATATTAATAAAGATAATATAGTTGCTAAAACTGATGTACTCCATATAAAAAACTTGTCACAAAACAGGTTCTGAAATAAGCATACCTACTTCTGGAAAAATGTACCTTGGAGCCTCCCTCAACACCAGGCAGAATTATGAACTGTAAATTACTTATTAATTTTGACGCTTAAATAACAGTGTTATCAAAAAAAGAATAGAACATCAATTGTTTTAATTGAAAAAAAATATTGGCAAGTTATAGATATCAAAACCAGTATGTAATCGTTAAAATTGATAAAATGTGTACAATATAAGGTTTGTCAAGAAAATCACATTCGCAGTTATACAGTTACTGTATGAAAATTATATGACAAGGAATTTGTATTCTTTTAAATAAATATTAAATAGTTTTTGCCCACACTTTACAAAGGGCAACATGTGGCAAGGCCCGGCATGGCCAGATGAGTTAAGGCGTTCGACTCGTAATCTGAGGGTCTCGGGTTCGAATCCCGGTCGCACTAAACATGCTAGCTCTTTCAGCCGTAGGGGCGTAATAAAGTCACGGTAAATTCCACTATTCGTTGGTAAAAGAGTAGCCCAAGTGTTGGCGGTGGGTGGTGATGACTAGCTGCCTTCTCTCAAGTCTTACACTGCTAAATGGCTAGCACAGATAGCCCTCGAGTAGCTATGTGCGAAACTCAAAACAAAACATATGGCAAACTGACATACTTATCAGTTTTCTAAAAATTTACAAAAGCGACTCTGTAAACTGATTAACAATGCTAACTGCTCTGACAGTCCAGTTATATCACTTTGAGTTTGGTGGTGAACACCCCATAAATTTCTCAATGCTTTAAGGTGAGAAGTACTTATATAATTCAATGACTCGACTTTCATTCAAACACCAGGTTAAAAAAGGGTACAAAGTAATCAAAAAGCACAAAATATATTTCGTAGTTATGAGTAGGAGTGTAGATCTATAAATGTTCAAGTAATATTTTAATGTCTTTAACGGAGTAATCTGTTCCTTTTCCTTTTTAAATTGTATAAACGTTTTTAAATATATTGCCGTATCATGTATACCGTTAGTTTAAATAACTAAAAACTGAAACATGTTAGCTGCGGACATCATTTAATTAATATGCAAACTGTTTACAACAAACATGCTGACTAATATCAGAGCAATATCCATTATCACAACATAGTCATAGATATGTATGACTGACGTGTCTGCAGCTGACGTTGTACAGACTAAATATATATTTTATGATCTAATATAACTTTATACGTAAACACAGAAATTATTAATTTATAGGATTCATTCACAAATTTCTAGGCCAGCATGTGCGCATTTAGAATGGGCCTTTTAAGTTTCCTGCTACACGCGTCTGTGAAGACTACAGATTGCACAATGTGAAAGACGAGTTCACGACACCGTATCACTCTACCAAGGAGAGGGGGCAACTGCATGATCTATTTACATCTTTGGCGTCAAGCTGCGCATCTCCCCATTACAAGATTTCTGGTAGCCTAACATCCTTGTTCTATCAAGTCGATGGATGATGTAACCAAATGACAAATTTATTGTTATAATCCCGAGATCATTCCCACTGTGAGAAGTGAGAACAGTTAAATCCGAACCTAGTTCGTGTACATTGACAGTATTGTACGTGTATGTAGCTGTGAATGAATAAACATCACAATTTTTAATTATTTATTTATTTTTTACGATTTTTTTTCTCTCTTCCCGGGCCCCAGGGCACTGGCCCTCTGACTCCCCCTCTCGTTGTGCTTGTTATTAGCTGATTAACTACGCACTTTAAGGGATGACTTTGAAAGATTTGAAGTAGTTGCAAAGGAAATGCCCCCAAGTGGCTCATCGGTATGTCTGCGGACTTACACGCTAAAATCCGGGTTTCGATACCCGTGGTGGGCAGAGCACAGATAGCCCATTGTGTAGCTTTGTGCTTAATTCAAAACAACAACAACAGCAAAGGAAATACCACTAGATGTTGATTGCAATGCAGCTCAAAAACGCAAACGTGCCAGAAAGAAGGTATTCAATGATGGAGATGCACTAGTCATCGCAAAACAACAAAAATACTGATCTTCTGTCACTAAACAAAATATTTCTTAACAAACAACACTTACTTATACTTACCAAAATACAAATAAATTTCAATACCGAAAAATGACTCACGAGAATACAGGAAATTCAAAAAATGAACAGAACTTGACATGGCCAGGTGATTAGGGCACTCGACTGAGGGTTCGAATATCCGTTCTATATAAATGCTAGCCATTTCAGCGGTAAGGCGTTGTAAATTGATGTTTAACCTCATTATTTGTTAGAAAAAGAGTAACTCAAATGGATGGGGACGACTAACTGCCTTCTCTCTAATCTTTCACAGCTAAATTAGGGATAGCTGGCACAGATAGCCCTTAGGTATATTAAAAATCAAACAAAATAAAAATATGAGATGAAAAATTGCTAAAGAAATGATGAACAAAATCAACGAACAGAAAAACCTTATCAAGAATATAATAAGATCAGATCTGTTAAAATACAGACCTTATAACGCAGTGCATCAGTAGAAGTCAAACTCCACTGAGAAAACTAGAAACAATTCTATAAATCATCTGTCAATGGCCGTAATGCAGCGACATTCTTCTTTGTAAAAACAAAATCGGCAGAATATCATAAATATACCTGGAGAATATATTCAATTATTCAGTACAATAATCAAATAAACACAACAGAACAAGACGAAACAACTACAACAAAACAAAAATAGTCTTCCTCAAACATCTTTCTGCAAAATGCATTTTCGCCACCAGATCATAACACGTTTGTTAAGAACTACAAATGATCGGTAGAAAGGTCAATACCAGAAAACAAATATTTATTAAATAAAAAATTTTCAACTAACACGCCTACCTCTTAGATATATAATACCTATTAAACAAATCACCCGGCGAAAAATAACATTATATTTGAATAAGACAAGGAACTGATTTTGTAATTTTACATCTTTGTAACAAGACTGTTCAAATTATTTACGTTCCGAACGTATTCATGTTCGATTATTATGCAAAAAGGGGTTCAGTGGTCATTATATCTGAACTGTACAAATCAACATAATGCCTAGAAAATTACAGACCAACTAGTTTAACCAATTACTATTGACAAGTTAGGGAAAATAATCACACAGTGACTACTACTTAGATTTTTAAAAACTAATCGCATAATCTCTGAAATACAAAACAATTCAAAAATTCGACCGCCTAACCCAGCTCACTGACATGGAAGTGAAATATAACTATTTAAAAATAGACAGCCAGCGAACTACTGGAAACAAGACGGCCTAAAAATTGTTATAAGAATGAAATGCTATATTTACATATGATTTTAAGACACGTTGGACATATTAAGAGGAATGATAAAACAAATATACAGTTAACCTGATTTTTGAAACAATGTGAGAAATGTATTATTATTATTATTTCACTACTGCATTTTTATTTATGTCAAAAAAGCTTTCAACTCTCTGGCACGAAGACATGAAATTTAAACTAGCCAACTTCGAAGACCTTACATCTTATCTAAGACACACATAAAAAAGGTTGTGTATAATAACAGTTGTTTTAATTAAAGAAACAATGGCTTGTGATTTAAACTTTTTTAGTGTCGAAACATACAAATTGTTTTACATATGGATAGATGATTTTCGTGATTAAAAATTATATAACACATACATAGACTACCTGCAACAGCCTACGACAGTGACAGAGTTTAACCATCTTCACGCTGAGATAAATCACATGTTGTTATTACATAGTGTTTTAATAAACTTCGGTAAATATTTCTGATACATGGCTTAAAACTTTTATTGAATTATGAGGCTGAACATCTGTGTCAAAAACATCATCACTGTAGAGAGGTTGAGTATACTATACTCCTTTCCATTACCGCTCACGTCACAACATCCAATCTTAACAATAGTTTTACAATTAAGTTTTCACTTCAAAAATCTCTGTCGTTAGGTTTTTATGTCCAAAGCACACTCACCCCCAATATGTGTTTTCTGTAAGATATCCAATGTACAAGTACAATAGTTTTTTACCAGTGCAATTCAAACAATGCGATCATTCAGAAATTAATGCTGTATTTGGATGTTTGTTTGGGGTGTCTTCAAAAGGACTAGCAAGACTACACGTTTACTTCTCTCGTTGCTTGCGATTTGCAACAGTTCAAGTGATATACCGTTGAAGCAACTTGTATTATTTGTGATTTCTGTCACTTTTTCCAAATGGAAATTCTTCTTGTTATGTTATCTACTGTTGTCTGAGACCATGGACAGGTTTAACCACTGACTTCTGTAATAGTGTATTATTACTTGTCACAAGACGCCACACTTTACTTACTATAACTGGAATATTACTTGTCAGAGGTTTTTTTTAAATGATTATGGTATCACAAGTTGATCTACATTATTTTATTTTCCAGTACTATTAACATAGATGACCCGGCATGGCCAAGTGTGATAAGGCGTGCGACTCGTAATCTGAGGGTCGCGGGTTCGCATCCCGGTCGCGCCAAACATGCTCGCCCTTTCAGCCGTGGGGGCGTTATAATGTTACGGTCAATCCCACTATTCGTTGGTAAAAGAGTAGCCCAAGAGTTGGCGGTGGGTGGTGATGACTAGCTGCCTTTCCTCTAGTCTTACACTACTAAATTAGGGACGGCTAGCACAGATAGCCCTGGAGTAGCTTTGTGTGAAATTCAAAAACAAACAAACAACAATTAACATAGATTCCCTCCCTGAACCAGATGCAAAAGATGTAACACGTTTTAGGGCACGTCAAGGTACAAGAAATTCCAGAAATTTTTCAATGGTGGTGTTGTATACACACTTAGAAATTCTGAAATCTGATTTATCCAAGTAAGAAAACTACATGATTATAACAAATTTCAATCGTGAATTATGAGCACAATGATACACAAAGTTTTGGAATGGCCACAACGCTCTACTAGCAATGTTCACACACACATGAAATCATTACTTCTTTGTTGATTTTGAAATCAAATTATGCGACTTTTCTTCACTGTCTGTTGGACGCCCTGTTCTTTGGCTTCTGAACTGGTGGAAGGTTAATATTACTACTATTGATACTGTCATAGCAAACATCAAACCTGTTTTTTAGTGTTATCACAGCGACTTCTGAACTGGTGGAAGTTTAGTATTACTATCTTATACCCTACTTTTCTCACTGAGGAACCTCTGGTTAACGGAAATATCCAATATTTTGGAAGTAAATTCCCGATCTGAAACGTTTTTTGTAACCTAAATTTATTAATATTTTACATTAGAAATGGATATAGACGGAGGAACTGGAGATGGACAATTTCTCCCAGTTTTAACCCAGAAATGCGTCTTCGCGAGAGGAATAGAGAATGGTGTATAGCTATCATCGAAATTTTTTTAAAATTTAAATTCAGTTGTCACGGGTACAAATTAGATTCTTTCAATCATTGGTGCTTTTCCAAATACAAGTATGTTCCTCCACCTATGGAAAGGATTGTTACATACTCTTCCAAAAACCAATTGATTTTCGGTTGTGCTACATTACAAGTAACGCCAAACAATGTGAAATATATCCATCGTGACTTTGTGTTGGTTGTGGTTATCATATAACTTACTAACTTGAATATTGGTGCTCTAGCCTCTGTAATGTTTTAGATCGACGTTTTGCAAAATATTCCTAATGCAGTTATAAATTTTCTACGCGATGCCTATATATGTCTTGTTTTATTGTAGCACATATGCCAACGAGTTTTCAAATATCGGCGGTGGATTGTACGAGCTTTATTTCATCCCAAAAGTGATCAGTTGGATAAAGATTTGTGGATTGTGCTAACTGCAGGAACTGAATAAAGTCACGTTTTCCAAACTTGTTTCTGACACTTCACACTAGTTTCTAGTGTGAAAGCAGCTAATTCGTGTGTTATCATTTTGGAACATCTCTTACTTACTAAGACGAGAATCTGATATTTAGAAGCGAGATAGATTTGTAGCAATATTCAAGCAAACTTAATGTGATCCAACTCATTGAAAAGAATAACAGAACTCAACTGTTACCAGGAAAAAGCTTCCTACATCATTATATCACCTTCAGCAGTTCGAGACTGCGTAGAGACCACAAATTTAGGTGGCTTCAGTATATTAACTTGTTTGTAACGAGAAAAAACTTTTGTTCTATATTGTGAACACTTCTCTTTTGTTTTTTGCAAATAAGTTATCAAAGTTAAACGAGTATCTATTTTTGTTGTCTTAAGCACTGACCTGCTAGATTGCTACAGATGTGACGAGATTTGTATTTATTACACCTCTTCTGATTTGGTTCCTGTATTTGTAGTGTTTATCAATAGTTGCTGTTGTTTGTCATTAAGCACAAATCTACACAAAGAACTACCGCCCACCACGGTTATCGAAACCCTGTTTCTGGTCGAATTTCGTAGAATATCTCGGAAGGATAATTTTGCCTAGTAAGAAATATATTATGAAAATGCCAATCGACTTTACACGTATCAATGTATCACAAAATAGATGAGGAGGAATGAGAATTAAAAACTGATGTGTTATATTTCTACTAAAGCCCATTTATAATAATTTTCTCTATTTCCGTGTAAATAATTTTCACAAATACGTATTTTCAGGTGAAGGTTAGAGATCGTATAGAATGTGCCGGATACTTTAATTTTTGTAGCTAAAGGGTTCCATTATATATTCATACGTGCAACATCTCTTTTCTTCTGTTTATTGTAACTTTCACCACATTTTTAAACGATTGCTGTTGGTTATTAATCTTTAAAATTATTGCACAAAGATATATGTTAGTACTGTTTGGAATGCATCTATCCGCCAAAAGCTACAGTACAGTAGACGAAATCCCTTAACTAATGCAAATTCTGAGCAGATAGACTTTTAATTTTGCTATGGTGAGAAAATTGGTAAATAACGTATCTTTCTCGTGATACACTAGAGGACACTTTACATTCAAGGATGAGAGGTAATGTTTTTATTTTGCTTTAAATAGTTTTATCTAACCCTGACTGAGATCGTGGTCATTACGATTGTTTTTAGTTAGAGAAATGTAATTTGATTAACAAAACCGATGCTTTCTATGTTTTGCTTTAAGAAATTTAATTTACTTTATTTATCACAACAGATTGAAGGTAACACGAGTCTGTTTTGGTTGTATGTTTTATATTGTCGAAGCGTGTTTAACCAAGAGTGAAACTTTTGAAGGTTATCTGTTTTATCGTGTTGTATTGTAACGCTTCACGTGTTTAGACCTTGAATCGTGGGTACCTTCTAATAAATGTAGACCTTGACTTACTTATAGGTGTCGTGTAACCATCGTGAAAACCTGGTTCCCAGAACGATGCCCTACTGAATAATTAAAAAAATGAACATTTAAAAACAGACTGAGATTGCTTTTTATAAGCTTTCTTATAGCCATCTGTTGGCAACATATATAACTAGGTAATTTTCGTGAACCAACATATAACATCCCTGTCTGTTATAAGGCCAATTACAGCAATCAAGAATGAACGAGTATGACATTTTTACTTTAGAAAAGCGTAGTTTAACATTTTTACACGTTAAGACAGACGACACTGCCCTTTTCCTGTATCCACCAGCTTTCTTATCTCTATACACGACGAATTATTTTTTATCATGTACCCTAAGATATCATATATATATGTATGTACATAAATTACAGCTTCACATGACGGTATTAAGGTCGTTTATTTGCAGTTACGTGTTTCATGCTTCACTTATCACACTGCAGTAAACATATTTGAAAATGGATTTCTCTAAGTGAAAGGGTATCTAC
The DNA here is from genome assembly GCA_011833715.1 of Carcinoscorpius rotundicauda. NCBI lineage: Eukaryota > Metazoa > Arthropoda > Merostomata > Xiphosura > Limulidae > Carcinoscorpius > Carcinoscorpius rotundicauda. The sequence continues at coordinate 35,639,332 of CM022395.1, read as the reverse complement.
GTTAACTTTTCCTAATTTTGAATTGATAGACATTAGAAAAAGCAGTTAGTTAGTCAACATTACCAACCGTCAACTCTTGTCAAACTGAAAAATTGGATTTCTCCATCACCCTTATTAAGCACACGTAGTGCAAAGTACAATTTCATTTTTGTAGCAAAGGGATAAAAATCAATTAACCCCAGCTTAAGGTTCCAGTAGGTTCGCTAGTAGACAGCAACCGCTCCGTCTATTAACAAAACTGACATTTGTTGAATTTTCTTTCGTATTCTTTGGAATAAACTTTGAAACATTGACAGTTACATGTGACCTAATCATTTACTTTCTTTTTTACGGGTTTTACTGTACTACATGCTTGATTTCTACTTTTATATATAAACTTTCCACGATGTTTGTGTTCTCCCACAGCCGTAACATGATAATTTGTTTTTACAACTCTATAAAACATTAATATCCCATCAATGTAAATACCGTAGAACAGAAATAGGCTTAAGTTTTCTCTATGCGGTATCTCCTACTCATACATAATATGGATGACAGCATACAGTTTTGAAATTTTCTGTAAGCTTCTACAATCTTACACCTCTTCGACCTGAAGTTTTATGTTGTGATAAAGTTATAGGTCTGTGTATCTTATTAGACAAGCTAAAAATGGCTTCTTTATGCGTAATGTACTTGTAGCTCAAACAGACAACGGAAAGAATTGTTCTCTCCTACACGTCCCCATGGTAACGCTTGTTAATGTATTTATTTGCACGTAAAAGACTTAAGCTGCAGGTTTCATATTTTTGGTTTCTGTGCCTGTCATAAACTTGTGGAAGCATCTAAATTTTGCGCTTGTGAGACTGACTTTGTTGTATAGCACGTGCTTTAGAAGCATACCACCTACAAAAAGCACATGTTCTATTTCATGCAATCTGGATGAATAAGACTTCATCCATATGATTTCAGCTTGGGCTCGACTGCGCGCTTTCAGAGATATCTTGTTATCACTTTTTCATCAGCACGGGGTATTTATTTTCATGAAATAAGTGATTTCAATGGTGAAGAGATTCCTGAGGATACGAATAGTGGCAGAAAGTTTGACATCCTTAAGATAACAAGTAGTGGCAGAAGGTTTAACATCCTCAAGAAAATAAGCAGTGGTAGAAGGTTTGACATACTTAGAAAACAAGTAGTGGTACAAGGTTTAACATCCTTAGGATACAAGTAATGGCAGAAGGTTAAACATCTTTAGAATACAAATAGTGGCAGAAGGTTTAACATCCTTTGATAAAGAAAGATAATCAAAATTATTTACAAGCTAAAAGTTACTTTTTGCACTTAAACTTAATAAATCAACATAAATTTTCCCATAACCACTTTTTACACACACAAAAAGAGAATTCTATTTTTCTAGTTTTTTTAAATTTCTTCGAACAAACTGAAAATTAATATTTATATATTATACTTTATGTTATCAAATTATAGTAGATAACTATGAAACCATCTGTACTATTTCACTAAAATATGCCTCTCTCTCTGATATCTCAGCAGTAAGGCTGAGAGATCATAACGTTAAAATTCGGCTTTCGATACCGGTGGTGGAAAGAGCAGAAATACCTCATTGCATAGCTTTGCGCTTTACAACAAACATTCAATCATAAGTATATACTAATTTATTATATAACAATTATTTGTTTAAAATATTCATATTTCGCAGACAAAATGTATATATTAAAAATTTCATCGATAATAAAAGATAAGTACTTCTTATGAAGACAAGGAATCCATTTGAAGTGAATATATATATAGTGGAGACTGATATAGGTATTTAAAACTTTTTATTGAAATCATAACACATTTTAAGGTAAATACAAACAATGTGTAATCTTAAGATTCATTTGAACTATAACTTTTTAACGATACATATAAACAATAAATAAGCTTAAGCGTCTCATAAACAATAACTGGTTTTTAAGGTACAAGACCAGCAACATAACTAAATTCCGGAGAAGGCAGCTCAAATTTGAAACAACCACAATTTGTTTTTAACATTATGGATTTGCGTTACGAAGAATTATAAAAACAACCCGTTATTTGTATAAAATATAGACATTATATATAAAAACTCTTTAGTTAATTAATTGTGTTTGTTTTGAATTGCGCGCAAAGATACACGGGGTGTATATGCGCTAATTAACTTAAATTAAAATGTAAATTCTATATAGAGGACGCTGGTAACGTAATTACATATCTATATAAATTGGAGTCTCATGTTCTAATAACTTATACAGAAAGAACAAGTGACGTTTTACTCCCATTACACAAAAAAAGAAAATGTTTCTGTTACTGCAAGTTGAGAAAATCTGGACTAAAATAAATCAATGTTGGGGCTGGGTTAATTGTTAGTCTTTTATGAAAACATCCCTGAAGAAAACAGATCCATCTGTTGAAAGCAGTAATGTTTTATTTTCCATATTGTATGTGGCTTACCAACCTTTATGGATCTTGCCTGTTTTTAATTACAGTGAGAACGACAAGAAGATACGTTACATATTTGTTGTACGTTATTAATCCAGAGAATTATGCCACCAGTTTATTATTGTACCATCGGTTTATCAAACTGTATGAAACAAGTTATTCAACAATGGTAACTTACAATAGACATATCCTATGTATCAACAATAAAGTTAATAAACAATTACTTATCTGTCTTCAGCATTAGTAACTATTCATCAATACTTGACTGCTTTCGTCCTCACCTGGTGGCGCTGCGGTAAAGCTAAAGGCTTAAAACGCTACAAATGGGGTTTCGATACCTGCAGTGAGCAGAACACAGATACCTCACTTTGTAGTTTGTACTTAACAAACAAGCAGTTCATCCATACTTTGTTGCATATGAAATAAAAAAAGGAGATAATGGCTTCCCAGCTCGACGATTATGTTTAAATATTATATCTGGTATGTGTAATTGAGAATACACGTTTAATTCTCTCGTTGCTTGCGATTTGCAACAGTTTAAGTGATATACCGTTGAAGCAACTTGTATTAATTGTGATTTCTGTCACTTTTTCCAAATGGAAATTCTTCTTATGTTATCTACTGTTGTCTGAGACCATGGACAGGTTTAACCACTGACTTCTGTAATAGTGTATTATTACTTGTCTCAAGACGCCACACTTTGCTAACCATAGCTGGAATATTACTTGTCAGAGGTCTCTTTTTTTAGACGATCATGGTATCACAAGTTGATCTACATTATTTTATTTTCCAGTACTATTAACATAGGTTCCCTTCCTAACCAGATGCAAAAGATGTAACACTTTTTAGGGCATGGCAAGGTACAAAAAAATCCAGAAATTGTTCAATGGTGGTGTTGTATACACATTTAGAAATTCTGGAATCTGATTTATCCAAGTAAGAAAACTACATGATTATAACAAATTTCAATCGTGAATTATGAGCACAATGATAAACAAAGTTTTGGAATGGCCACAACGCTCTACTAGCAATGTTCACACACACATGAAATCATTACTTCTTTGTTGATTTTGAAATCAAATTATGCGACTTTTCTTCACTGTCTGTTGGACGCCCTGTTCTTTGGCTTCTGAACTGGTGGAAGGTTAATATTACTACTATTGATACTGTCATAGTTAACATCAAACCTGTTTTTTTAGTGTTATCACAACGACCTCTGAACTGGTGCAAGGTTAATATTACTAATATTAATACTGTCATAGCTAACTTAAAACTTGTTTTTCATTGTTATCACAGCGTCTTTGGGATTGATAAGTGTATTTACGTCAACAAGGGCTGTTAAAAATAAAACCTGTTGGTCTATTATGATCATATCTAAAGCGGCTGCACTGACTGCAAGTCGAACATCTCGGAACTTTACTTATGCGTGTAATTGATATAATAATGGTGATTGATGACAACATACCAAAAAATAGCAAAGTTCCAACTATGGTAATCAAGGCTCGGAGCTACCCGCTGAAGACCTATTGGCCTCAAATCTGATAAAAAATGCAATGAAGGGTAAAGAAGATAAAGGTTTACTGTAACTCACCGTGAAGTAATGTCATTATGTATGAGGATTCTGTTTTTGACGTGGCTAGTCGTAACTCATTCAAATTTTGTTCCATTTGGAAACAAAAACTATAATTGTCATATCTCACCATATGATACAGCCTCTTTAGGTTCAATCAAAATCAGACAAATCCCGAATATCTTACACCCCACTTTTCTCACTGAGGAATCTCTGGTTTAGGGAAATATCCTATATTTTGGAAGTTAAATTTGGTTCTCCCAATCATTGGTACTTTTCCCAATTCAAGTATGTTCCTCCGTCTATAGAAACGGTTGTTATTTACTCTTCCGAAAATCAATCGATTTTCGGTGGTGCAACATTACCTAAGTAACGCCAAACAATGTGAAATATATCCATCGTGAATTTATGTTGGCTGTGGTTGTCACGTAACTCACAAACTTGAATATTGACACTCTAACCTCTGGAATATGTTTTAGATCGACGTTTTACAAAATATTCCTAATGCAATTATAACTTTTCTAGTAAATACCAAGTGATTTATATTGAATATTTGTTAAAATAATGTGAAATATGTTCCTTGTATGAAAACTTTCTTATACTTCGGAGTAACTAATAATTATATTTTAAATCCAAGGTGTCATACATTTGGCTGGTAGTTGCCACATTGAATACTCACTTTATTTGAATCTCCTCATGATAAGAAGTTGGTTTACGTTTTCTTGCTATTAAAATATGAGCTCGATGGGAATACCTAAACTATACACGCTGCCCACATATGTCAACGAGTTTCAGAAATCGGCGAAGGATTGTATGAGCTTTATTTCATCCAAAAAGTGATCAATCGGATAAAGATTAGGGGATTATGCTAACTGCAGGAACTGAATAAAGTCACGTTTTCCAAACTAATTTCTGACATTTCACACTAGTTTCCACTAGTTTCTAGTGTGAAAGCAACTAATTCTTGTGTTATCATTTTGGAACATATCTTACTTACTAAGGCGAGAATCTGATATTTAGAAGTGAGATAGACTTGCAGCAATATTTAAATAAATTGAATGTGATCCAACTCCTTGAAAAGAATAATAGAAGTCAACTGTCATCAGGAAAAAGCTTCCCACATCATTATATCACATTCAGCAGTTCGAGACTGCGTAGAGACATTTCAGGTGGCTTCAGTATAGTAACTTGTTTGTAACGAGTTTTTTTGTTCTATAAACTTTTGTTCTATATAAACAAAAATGACATTTGCTGAATTTTATGTTGTAATCTTTGGACTAAACATTGACAAGTAAACCATTAGTTTTTTACTTACTTTTTCACAAATTTTACTATACTACACGTTCGATTTCTACTTTTATATATAAAATCTTCACGATTTTTGTGTTGTTCCACAGCCGTGACATAATTTGTTTTTACAATTGCATAAAACAATGATATTCCATCAGTGTAAATACCCTAAAGGAGAAACAGGCTTAACTTATCGATCCGGTGTCTCGTGTTCTTGCAGGATACAGACGACAGTGTACAGTTTTGCAAATTTCTATAAGTTTCTAAACGGTGAAGAATCTCACACTTCTTCGATATGGAGCTTTATTCTGAGATGTATTTATAGCTCTGTATATCTTTTGAGTCAAGCTAAAGACGGTTTCCTTATGCATATGTAGTTGTAGCTCAAACAGACAACGCAAAGAATGGTTCTATCCTGTATGTTTCCGTGGTCACACTTGTTAATGTATTTACACGTGAAAGTTTGGTAAGTTGCAGGTGTATTTTTGGTTCCTTTGCCTGTGATAAGCTTGCGGAAGCATTAAAATTCGATGCTTGTTAGATTGGCTTTGCTGTATATCACGTGCTTTGAAAGCAGATTACACATATATATAAAAGCACGTTTTAGTCCATGCAATTCTTATGTTTCTCCTCTCGGGTTGAATCATACTTTACCCACATGATTTCAGCTTGGGCTCGACTGCGTGCTTTCCAAGATATCCTGTTATTACTATTTCATCAGCACAAGGTATTTATTTTCATGAAATAGGTGATTTCGATAGTGAAGAGATTCCGAAGGATACGAATAGCGACAGAAAGTTTGATATCCTTAGGATAAAAGTAATGGCAGAAAATGTGGCATCCTTAAGATAACAAGTAGTGGCAGAAGATTTAACAAAATTAGGATACAAGTAGTGACAGAAGGTTTGACATCTTTAGAATAATAAGCAGTGGCAGAATGTTTGATATCCTTAGGATACAAGTAATGGCAGAAAATGTAACATTCTTGTGTAAGTTTTCCAAACTCTTTTACTCCAGTTTTCTTCCACTATTTGTGTACACCTCACACACGAGGTGTGTGTGGAGAGAAATGTTGTTTCGAATTAAGCACAAAGCTACACAATGGGCTATCTGTGCTCTGCCCACCACGGATATCGAAACCCTGTTTTTAGCATTGTAAGTCCGCAGATGTACAGTTGAGCCACTGGAAGACAGAGAGAAATGCATCATCAGCAATGGACGTAGCTGTCAGTGTGAATGAAATACAATTTAACACCCTTCTTCGAGAGAAATTATAATGAAGTGAATAAATAATTTAGTGTTAGAAATATAATAAAATCATAATCAGGTACTTTCCTTGTTAGAGAATACAGCTAAACGCCAATTTGCAGGTCGAGACGCACGTGTACAAAATAAAAGACATTTGATTTGTTGGATTAGCGTTTTTTTTTTTTTTTTTTTGCTTTTAAGTAGAGCTGAAAGAAATAAAGAAATTTCGTAAAGTTTACATGCATATAACTAAGGGATAGCTAACATGTGGAAAAGTCTCGTATCACATAAATATACCCACCAATCAGACTGAATTAACTTTAAACTCATACCACGTTTGTAAACGATATTTGTTGGGTTTAGTGCAAAGCTACTCAAGGTTAATCTGTGTTAACAGTATTTAATTTTGGAGTGATAAACTAAAAGGAAGGTACTTTTTCAACATTACACCTCGCTAACTCTTGGGCTAATCGTTTTTCAACGAAGAGTGGGATTGAATAAAACATTCTAATGTCTTTACGGTTGAAAGAGCGAACATCCTCAGAGATATGTTTGGATTTACGACCAGTAGATTACAAATGGAACACCTAAACCAACAACGAATTTAATTAATTATACTTCGCATGATAATGATGACAAATATAACATTAATTAGATCAGGAATTAGTACCTGTTAAATGTACGAAAATTGTATTTCCTGTTCATGTTGAACTTCAGAACGTAGAACAAAGTACAGGTCAGCACGCAAAGAAGGAAGAAGAGTACGTATGGTAACTTATTTAACCACTCAAGGGCATAATAATACGAATAAAACGGAAATATTAAGTAGAGACGACAACTACTATCAGCAGAATGGGCGTTTAAAATGGTTAAAATATTAAATCAACACACATAGCACAGATTAAAAGTACAAGGAAATATTGTCCGTATGCCTGTCTGGTCAACACTAATGCATACATAAAAATAATTATTTTACTTTAGATGCAATTCCATGCTAAACTGACAACTACTGATTTACGTTTATATTTATCCAGTCAATGCATCATTCACAGAATGATGTGCAATCGAAAACTGCAGTTGTTATTCTCAGAATGGCTAAGATAATTTTTCTCAGTTTTTAAATTTTTACGATCACAAATCGTAACAATTAGCTGATGCAAGGGTTTATAAAGATCACCCAGCATTGCACGTCACGTAAATATGCAGAAAATTCGTTATGTAAGCAAACAAAACATTAAAGATTTAAGATATGTTAGAGTTGAATATACAAAAATTGTCTGAAGTCAGTTAAGTGTTCCCAACTATGTTTCTGACATGCCTATTTCTGAAAAATAAATAATAATGCTCACAAGGTATAATGGGTCGATTTTTAGTAGAAGCAAGATGGTAACCAAAGAAAATAAGCACTTCATTCATTAAAATATAATTCTACTTTGTCTGAAGTTGAGCAAAATACTACACAATTGGCTATCTTTGCTCTGTCCCCAAACTTGATTTCCTGCAATATAAGGCCGCACTTGGTGTGTGTGGGGGGAGGAAGGGGGGCTTCTATTAGGATAATCTATGAAATGAGCATCTAATTTACATCCTTTCTCCAGACTCATCACTATACCTGTTCATTGGACATTTTAAAGTGCAACTGTCAATAAATCTTTATTTTGGTGATGTTATATTTGCAAGGAAGGTCTATTTATCCTACGAGTTTCTCATATGTTTGGTTCTAAAGTTTTACTGATACATCGTATGAGTAATTAAATGCATAATGCCACATATAAATTAAATATTTCTGCGACAACATCTCATTTGTTCTTGACTTTTACACCCCAGTCGTCCATCTAATCAAACGCCAAGTAAAATTACGGTACAATTATTAGCGTGAGAGCTATTGGCAAGAAAGTGACTACATACAAATAAAGATAATTCAGAACTCGCTATCACCATATACCAAGAAATGAGTACACTTCTTATTACGCATAAAGCTTCTTTCTGATAATTACTGTGTCTTCAAGTCGCTATATACAAACTGTTATGTTCTTCACAACATAGAGAGAACCCACAGGATTATTCTTCTTAGAACTAAAAATCACTGGATACACAAAAATAAGCACTTACATTTATAACATTTTTTACTGATTTAACCGTGTATACCACAAACTCAAGAGGAAAAAGACAAAACTTGATTTAGAACTGCACAATCTCTTAACAGTTGTTTCTGGATTAGTTTTCATCCTGGACAAGGATTCATTATAGAAACATAGAAAAATTGTAAATGACAATTTTAAACTGGTTTACGTTTTCTTGGATATATATATGTATATATACATATAAGTAGCAGTAGTTGTAGCACAAAACTACATAATGGGCTATCTGTACTTTGCCCACTACAGATATTGAAACCTGGGTGTTGCTTTTTTAGCAATGCGAGTCTGCAGACCTGCTGCTGTGCCACTGGGGACTACCAGTAGTAAACTTCCAGTGTAATTGGTTGCAATAGTGGAAGTTTACTGTCAGTGAATTTCATGACAAAGACTTACTTTTGTATATTGTTATATAATGGTTTAAACCAAGATCAATGTCTGGTAATATTCTAAAATTGCAGTAAGAGTAATAAACATAATCATGATATTTCTGAAAACTTAATCACAGATTTGAGTTTTCTGAAAAGTAGCATACAGCAGTTTGGATATTTTTTCTTGTTTTTGTTTTTTAATTCAAACATATGACGACTACTGTTAGATCACAGAATATATAAATTAACACAGAAGATCATTACTGACCAACAAATGTAGTCATAGTAATTACCATTAAATTTTAATCTGCATAAACAATTAAAAAACAAAATTTTAAAGCAAAATGAATATGCGATACAATTCTTTATTACAAAACTCTCAATTTTACAGATAGACCTTGCACTTTTAGCTTAAGAACTACAATACATCAATATATTGTTCCATTTTATAGAATTTTAATGTAACTGTAAACTTTCTCAGAGTGACATATTTAACCACATTGTTATGCATACAGTGACATTAATCCAATGTTAATTTCAATTTGATATTTTCAAAGAACAAAAAGGAAGTTAAAAGGGTGAATTTTGTTAATAATCACATCATCATCAAACTCAGCTCCTACATACTACACTTAACACATCTTCTGTAATAAATTCCCTTATCACTTCTCAAAGTATTATTATGCTCACTAAAACTGAATACTACTGTATAATTTTCAAAAGTATAAAATTAGAAAGAGAAAAATACTCAGAACAGACCAAGAAAATGCAACTTGTAAAATACCAAGAAATTCCACAATGAACAGTCAAAACTTTTAAAAAGGAAAATCTAGTACATACACAAACACTACATGCTGTTCAACCAGTATTAAAATTACTTAAAAACTTCTAGGATAAGTTCATCATGAGACTTGCAGCAAAAGTTATGCCAATAATATGAAATATGGAGAAAAACAAACACACATAATGTTTGAAAGTTAATGTATAAGAAAATTAGCCTGCAATAATTATTTAATTTAAAATAAAAGACCAAAGATTCCACATTAGAAACTTTTTATTTGCAGCTAAAATTCACAATTAAGACTGAGCTTAAATGTAAAATGTCTTTTTTATTGTTATTCCACAAATAAACTAAATACATTTGGTCAACACTTAATATATCCATCTAAAGAACTTACTCAAGAGCACAATTTCCAATACAGAAATGTCTTTTAATTTAATAATGGTTTTTACAAGAATATTTAGCTATTACCATAACTGCAAAGGAAAATTCAAGCAAGAACCTTCTGATACTTTTTTCCACAAAATTTACAATCTTTACTCAACAAAATTATTTACTTTGACAGATTAATTCCAAATCAATTAGCGTTAATTTTCTTTTCAAATAAAACGGGAAAATTCTCAGCATATCCAAAGGTAATTATACAATCAAATGCTACAGATCAAAACTCCCATTAGCTTCTACAATTCAATAAATATTTTCAATAATTTCAAAAATGTCGTGTTAACAGGAAAATTCTGATGCAAAAATCAGAACAAATTGTACAGGCTTTGGAAATGGGTGCATCCCATCTGACAAATTAAAACTGTTTTATCTTTTCTATACTGACTTAATTGTCACCACTACATCAGTGTTCGTTACCACTAAAATAATAATATTGTATCACCTGTCTTTCACTTAAAAAATATGTAAAGTAATAATCTTTCATTGAAAATTCAATTTTTAGTTGACATATTTTAATAATTTAAAACTTGTTTCTGTATTATGAAATATTATTACTCATTTATATCACACATGCTTAAATATATGTATTCTAAAAGGTTCCATATTTAAAATGTGGTGTATGTGTGACTACTTTAGTTTACATAATTTAATAACCTTTAAATGATGTATCTGTATCTTATTATTTTACTTAATTTCTGATGCACAAGTTTGTGATTTAAATTTGTAAGAATGCAAAAGTAACCACACACATTTTTTTCAATTTCATAACATCTTTCTTAAATTATGTTGAATCAATAAATAATGAAGATTTGATTTTCAAAACTAACCAATGTTTTTTAAAAACAGACTTTTCCACCACAAACATTATATTAATATTTTCAAATTTCAGAACTTCTTTTTTATAGTTTATTTGAATAGTTACTGATGACTAAAAATAAATGTTGGACAACAACCTATGTTGTAAACAGAAAATAAAAATCAAAACAAATAATTATAGGGGCAACTATATTTGTGAAACAATAGGCATAAAAAAAGTTTTGTGCTTGCTTGGTCATAATGAAAGGTTACAATTAATACCAAGACTTTTTTTCCCAAATAGTCAAAATATGTTTGAATCTGTAAATACATGTATTATAGATTAAAATAACCTAATCATTGTACTTCTAAGCTACCTTACAATAGCACTGTTCTCCTTCATAAAACATTGTTAGATAGAAATGTACCCTCAGGTAAATTATATCTTTCACAGTGTAATCTGAACTGTGAATTTTTTGTTTAAGAACTTCAGAATATTGTTTCTCCATGAATATTTACTTTCTGTTAGTTACTAACAGATGCAGTTATATTCCAATTTCTCAGATGTTAATTAACATAACACTTGCAAAGTTTCTGTAACAGCTACTGTAAAACCAATTACTTCCTTTCAGACTAGTGGAATCCAAAAGTTATTTTTTCTTTGTCAGTGCAGTTTTTTTTCATGCTGAAAACAGTCAAACTCCAACAAAGTCCTTGACTAATTGTTGCAAATGTTCAGTCTCTTCCATAATTGTTTGTAAAATTTCAACTTGTTTACAGACAGATATTTTATAACTCCAATAACTTTTAGAAGATAACTGTAAATCTTCTATTCCTTTCATGACTGTTACAGTAAAAAGTGCAACTCTGTTGACAGCTGCTGAAAAACTTGAAAACATTTTTTTAATAGCTGCTGTGAAACTGTCATACCTGTGATGATGAATAGAAGCATATTGTCTTAAAATATGCAACCTTCTTTCTTATGATTTATATAAACCTCAGTACATGAGGTTCCTTATAGCTGCTGAAAAAATTAACCCACTTAATTGGCTGATGTAAAATTTCAATCTCTCCTCTTTACATTTTAATGACTACTGCAAAATTTCAAATCTCTTACTTAGTGGCTGGTGTAAAATGTGCATCTTTTTTGCAATAAATGATTTAACTAAAAGTTCAATCTCAATTTTAAAAATGATTGTAGTATCAACTTTTACTGAATTTCCTTTTTCGAAAACTACCTTGTTAAAGAATTTTTCAACACAAAACCAGAGCAGCAACTACTACACTACATTAGTTTTATGATGACAGGAATATCAACCATAACATGTAATGTGTATATACATTATAATGTTTCAGTGCAAGAGGATGCAGTCTAGCCCATGCTTCAGAACTAGAAATGGAGTTGAGTTCTTGCATAATACTGTGAGCTGAAAAAAGATGGTTACTGATTCTAGATTGTCAAGCTGTATGTACTTCTCTTGAGGACAGCCATTTACAGCAAATCACAATAAACTGTCCAGCAATAAATGTCTGCAATGCTTGCTATCTAGCAAAGAATATTCATCAGCAATACTGTACATAAGAGCACAGAAATTAATGAAGATACTACATAGCTAGGTCTGCCCTCAGACACTTGCTATAGCCAATAGGTTGTTTATTTTCATTCAATTCCAAAGGTGCTCGATTCCTCCACAGCCAGCAACAACTTGTCATAAAGCATTTCATATGAAGTATATGGAGGCAGATCGAGACGATTGAAACACGTGTGAGCTCTAAATTAAAGAGAAACAAGTAATGTTCACAGACATATTTCTAATACAACATCAAAAATGTATCATATTGTAATAATTTGGCAAGAAAACTCTTCAAAACACAAAAAGAACATATATAGTATTCCAATAGTTCATTAAATTCATAATTTTGTTACTTGTCATAAAAAGAGAATTTATGTTGTTTCACAACCATTAAAAATATTCCCATTATTTGTTAAAATCAAATTCTGCAACAATAAAAATTGGATACCAAAAACTTGAAACACAATGTTGCAATTAATTTTTCACCTTGAAAATATACTTACATGCATTTAGATTTTATTAGCCAGAAATATTCAATTTCTCTTCAGTGTATCAGACAATGCAAAAAAGAGGGAAAAAAGCTAATGCTAAGTATTACATTTTTTTCACCACTACTTGTGGTCAAAACATTGGTCATATTCCTTTAAATAACTAACTCTACTTATTAAATCTTTATCTCAGCCATGAGAGATATAGAAGAAAGCTACATTAACGCAAACACTTGAAATAATTAAGTTATTAAGAACAAAAGAAAACTGCACAAATAAAAAATCTAAAAAGCTGCCACAACATAGTCTTTAAAATAAAATGTTTTATTTGCTAAACATCACTGGATTTTACTTACCCACATGGAATAACACTATTTTTGTGATACAACAAAACCGAAAGGACAGTAAGCAAGTAATTGTTATTATACACATTACCCAACTAGATTTTAAGAAACTTGAAGCTGTATATAACTAAAAGTAAAACAAATAAACACTGAAAAGTAAAAAATGCTTTATTTATTGCCAATGATGCAACTATAAAATTCAGTGCAGACCCTTTTGAATATACCAAATAAAAAAATTAATCCAATACTAGTTTTCTAGGCATTTAAATTATTGCTGAGAGTCTTAATACATTTTATGTTGAACTATGGATCTTACAATAGAGTTGAAAAAAATAAAATAAACTTATATTTAAACTACAAGTTCATCAACAAATTAATTTATCTAAGAACCAACCATTCAGCAGTTTATGATTTGTCAAATTTTAGAAACAGAGATGACTAAAATGGAGACAGTTTTTGTTTATTAAATCTAACTTTTCTGGTTGCAGTACTTTTCTAAATTCAAAATTTATTGTTTTAATAGCTCATGTTTTTGTTTTGTAAATATTAAATGATATACCACTGTTTAAATAATATGTATGTAACACATACCTCGTGTAACTTTAGCATTTACTTGATGATATCCAACAGCCTATGTTTTGTTTGCTTACAAGTTTCATACAAAGACACACAAGAGCTATCTGCTCACAGCCTCCATAATTTTGATCCTACAGATTACAAGAGGAAAGGCAGCTACCACTAACTCTTGAGCTACTTTTGTTTGATTAAATAGTGGAAATTGATTGCTACTCTTACTGCACACCAATGGTTTATTTTTGCACCAAGGATTCAGATTTATATTCTCTTGCTAGATCATGCCCAGCCAGCTCCCAAGATTTTGTGTATACACATTTTTTTCTGAAAGTTATTCATTTAATCCTGACAGAGATAACTATTTAATTCGACTTAATTAACTAATCTGTTTTCATAATATTCTGGAGTTTGTCCTCTTGAATCACTGCATGTATTTCAATATAAAATCAAGATAAATTACATTGTCACATTCACTGTTTATACTATTTGAATAAGTTAGATAGTTAAAAAGGAAATGATACACTAAAAATCATTAAGATATCACCATTCAGTGTGTGCATGTGTATGTATAAATATAAATTATTTAACTTCCATACCCTTAGCAATAAACTGAAATTACACATTTTAAACAATAAACTATGAAATCTAAAGAGTTAAATCAGTAATTGGGTGGGATTCCTGAGACACAGCTTGCAAGTTGAATAGCCTAACTATAAAGCCATGCCTGGTCAACAACTAACTGAAATAATTTTTAAAGAATACAAACAAAGACTTACCGAGGTAAGCTGGTTGGTTTTCCCCACTTTTCTATACAAAACTTCCGTGGCCCATTACTTCCACGTAATGCAGAGAAGCCTTCATAAGGGATGCTAGAAGTTCCTGTTACAAATTGAAGCATCCGCAGGCGACGTTCATTGTCAAACTTTTCTATTGCTGTCCAGAACCACTGGATCACAGGGTGGTTGTCATGGTAACCTAATCAACAAGTTTATACATTATAAAAATTGAGATTGTAATATAACATATATTTTACATACAGTTTCAAAAAATCAGAGGAAGAGCATTTTCATGATGTAAAATAAAAGGTTTTAAGCAAATATTACAATGTTGATAAAAATACAAATAGAGAGAAACAGGATGACTATTCTACAACTATTCTATATAGGAATTCAACTGATACTTGTACTGTTAGTTTTTTGTCAAAATAAGCTTAACAATAAATATTCTATTCAAAAAATGTGTATACATCATTTATCAAAATTATGGTCTGTGATTAAGCAAAAACAAAAATGTGGTATTACTAGCTGCAATAATAGTAAGAAACAATCAAATACATTAATTTCACTTCATGTCTCAATGACAATGCTTTATTATCAAGACCAGTCTAAATTACTTTCAATATTACATGGTTATTTATAAAAACTTATTCTGTACATTTTACACAGTGTGAACTGAATGAGGCCTCAAACGCTGATAAGGTTACATGTCACAAAACTGTTATTTCATTGTATTTCCTAAAACCTCTTATCAGTGGTTAGTATGCAAATCTTGCTGGCAAGCCTAAGTGTTAAAGTACAAAACTAGAGATGATGTATACAAAGCTTGCAAAAGTGATCATATAAAATTGAAAATATGACAGCAATTTCTAAATTCCAGAATTCTAAAGGTTTTCTCCTAACTTATTTGGTGGATAAATATGTTAGTCTTATTTTCTTAAAATGTCAACTTCTAATATAAATTTTTTTATATTTTTTAAATTTATTAGTATTCATCTTGCAAATCAATTTCTTTTAGAAAAATCACAATTTTCTGTAGACAACCAGCTTTTTTGTATGAAAATTAACTCTAGTCTTATAAGATCAGTGACTGATTTTGTATCTTCCACTAATAAGAATGTGTTTGTTTGGCTAGTTGTTTGGCATCTAATGGTGCAAAGCAATGAGGCTATATCTGCCAAACAATTGGCAAAAGAACAAACCATCAGTTGGAAAAAAAAACAGGAATTATTTCATTTCTATTCAGAAACAAAACAATTCCCATAAAATGTAAAAAGGATAAAAAGACAATAAAAACATAGCAAGAAATATACAACAGTCAAAATTACAAAAAGTAAAAATGGTTTGTGCTTGAGTCTGGGATTTGTGCATTTTTTTGCTAAAATCCCAGAAAAAAAATAAAACTTGCACAGAATTAAAAAGGCCAATGGCCCATAAAAAACT
Source organism: Carcinoscorpius rotundicauda (assembly GCA_011833715.1). Taxonomy (NCBI): domain Eukaryota; kingdom Metazoa; phylum Arthropoda; class Merostomata; order Xiphosura; family Limulidae; genus Carcinoscorpius; species Carcinoscorpius rotundicauda. The sequence continues at coordinate 35,623,037 of CM022395.1, read as the reverse complement.
AAAAACTCAGTCAAGACAGATAGTGACATCACCAATGGCATTATTGAAAGTCAATGGTAAATTCAGAGTTTAAACATGTCGAAAATAGTACTGCTACTCACAGTCCTAAATATGGCATGATAGTAAAATGTAGGCTATTGCGACTTGAGTGTCACAAATGTTACATATTTTTGCATCAGCACTGGATAAAAGAATTGATTGATTGATTTTGTGTTTTATGGCACAAAGCAACGAGGCTATCTGCGCCAAACAACCGGTAAAAATGTAGTAAAAGACATAAATGGAAATGAAGGTAAAACAAAAAAAAAGTATAAAACCAGTGTAGACACCTAGTCTACAAGGTTAAGATAGAAGGCAAAGTGTAAAAAGTTGTAAGGTAGGTATTCTATCAAAAAGGTATAATCATAACCCGCCAGGAAGACTAACAGGCAGGTACAAGACCCACCGTCAGTCACCTGAAGTTGGTCTTTCCAGTCCTGGTTCTGGGTTATGTGTCATAGCAACTAGTATCAAAATGTAAAAGAACAGAAGTATTAAAAAACACACAGCAAAAGCGCAACAATGAGTAACCAAATGTTCAGTAAAAAGAGAAAAGTCACGTAAATGGAGTAAAATTTGTAAAGGAAAATGAAGGTAAACACAAAACAGCAATTAAAACAGAAAATGGTGTAAAAACCAACGGTGACACCCAGTCTTCAAAGTTATAAACTATTTACTCTAGCATAATAATAATGATCATAACCCGCCAGGAAGACTAACGAACAAGTTCAAGAACCACCGTCAGTCACCTGAAGTTGGCCTTTCCAGTCCTGGTTCTGGGTTATGTGTCATAGTAGCTATTATCAAAATGTAATGGAATAAAAGTTTAAAAAGACACTCAGCAAAATCATAATAAAGAGTAGCTAAATGTCCAGTAAAAAGATAAAAGTCAAGTAAATGGAGTAAAATGTGTAAAGGTAATTGAAGATAAAAACAAAATGGCAATTAAAACAGAAAATGGTGCAAAACCCATGACGACATCCAGTCAACAAAGTTGTAAAGGACAACCTGTAGCAGAATGGGAATGATCATAACCCGCCAGGAAGACTAACAGGTAGTATATAAACCACCGTCAGCCACCTGAAGTTGGTCTTTCCATCCTGGTTCCGGGTTATGAGTCAATATGGCCAGTACAAAAAGGTTGTAAAAGTACGAAATGATAAGCAGCGAAAGTATAACAGTAACTCGCCAGGAAGACTAACGAGTAGTTCAAACAGACAGTTCAAACAGAAGCATTAGTCACCTGAAGTTGGCCTTTCCAGTCCTGGTGTCGAGTTATTTAATGTTCTGGCCATTGTTTAATGTCGCATTGAATGAGAGAGAATAAAACTTTAAAAAGGAGCCACACTTAAAAAGGTGTAATAAATAAATATACCACACTTAAATAAGATTAAAAAGATTAATGGCCATTAAAAAATTAAAAACATTATTAAGGTGGACATAGTCACCATCACCAATAACTCTGTCCAATGTTACAGACTGACGCTGGGAAAAAATATGTTTAAAGTATTGCCGTCGTTGAGGATTGTAACGATGGCAAGAAAGTAAAACATGGCTGATAGTGATTTGAGTGTTACACAAACTACACATTGGTGCATCAGTTCCAGATAAAAGAAAATGATGAGTTAAAAAACTGTGACCAATGCGTAGCCTAGTGAGAACAACTTCTTCCCTCCGAACTTTACGAAAGCTAGATGGCCAAACTCCAATTTTGGGTTTAATTTGAAAAAGTTTATTGTCGCGTTGTTCACTCCAAGTGGACTGCCAACTGGCACGGAGCCGAGCTTTGAAGACAACACCATAGTCCATGTACGGAATAGGCATAGGGGTGATGGAGCTGAGGCATACATATTTAGCTGCCATGTCTGCAAGCTCGTTCCCATGAATACCAACATGGCCTGGTATCCAGAAAAACTGAATTGAAGTAGCTGCTAATGAGAAATGGGCCAGTTAGTTTCGAATATCTGCTAGAATAGGATGTAAGCTAATGTGAAGTGATTCCAAGGCAAGAATAGAACTAAGCGAGTCAGTATAAATAGTGCAGTTGGAGTACTGCTCAGCTGCAATATGATCAAGGGCAAGAGATATTGCATACAGTTCAGCAGTGAACTCAGAAGCTGTAGAGGGGATTCTGTGTGCAACTACTGACCCATAGCAGAGCCCACTGAATTTCCTGATTTGGAACCATCTGTATAAATGGGAACTGAATGATTGTTTGAAAGATATTCATTGAATAAAAGACGGTACTTCCAGTCTGGAGTATCCGCCTTTTTTAGGTGATTGAAAGAAAGGTCACACTTGGGGGCTGTAATAAGCCATGGTGGGATACGTCGACATGTGGAATCTGCTATATTATCCAAGGACAGACCCAATTCATCCAATTGCGCCTGGATGCGAAGGCCAAACGGAGCAATGACAGATCGTCTGTTCTGAAAAAGTACTGCCCACCGAGGAAGGAAAACACATTCCCAGGTGGGATGCTTTGGTAAGGAACGAAGTTTCGAAGTATATTGTAAAGACAGTTGCAAACGGCGAAGGTGTAGAGGAGGTTCATGAGATTCAATGTATATGCTTTGAACTGGAGAGGTACGGAAAGCTCCGGTGCAGAGTCGAAGACCTTGGTGATGAATGGGGTCCAGTATCTTTAAGGCCGAGGGTCTGGCAGAGCCATAGACCATTGATCCATAGTCAAGTTTCGATCTAATAAGAGCACGATATATCTTTAACATTGAACGGCGATCTGCCCACCAACTGGTAGAAGAGAGGACACGAAGGATGTTCAGTGTTCTTGTGCATTTGACCCGAAGCTGCTTTAAGTGTGGTATAAAGGTCAATTTATGATCAAAGATAAGCCCCAAGAACTTTGTCTCTGGGACCACTGGCAGCAAAACTTCACCGATATGAAGTTCAGGATCAGGGTGAATACCTCGTCGGCGGCAAAAGTGCATGCATACAGTTTTGGAAAGAGAGAAATTAAAGCCATTCGCAAGAGTCCACTTCTGTACACGATTGAGGGCAGTTTGTAGTTGCCGCTCAATATATCTCATGTTTGATGACTGACATGAGATGTGAAAGTCGTCAACATATAGCCCATTCATAACGGTGAGAGGGAGTTGTTCAGTGATTGCATTTATCTTTATACTGAAAAGTGTGACACTCAATATACAGCCTTGAGGGACTCCAAGTTCCTGTGCAAAAGAACGTGAAAGTGCCGAACCTACACGAACTTGGAATCTCCTGTCCAATAAAAAATTTTTAATAAACATGGGTAGATGGCCACGTAACCCATATGTATGGAGGTCTCGCAAAACGCCATACCTCCATGTTGTGTCGTAAGCCTTCTCTATGTCAAAGAATATCGATACAAGGTGTTGGCGGTTGAGAAAGGCCTCTCTGATAGATGTTTCAAGACGAATTAGGTGGTCTATGGTGGAGTGCTGTCGACGGAACCCACACTGGGTGGGTGAGAGGAGGTTGTTTGATTCAAGGAACCAAACAAGACGAGCATTAACCATCCTTTCTAAGGTCTTACAGAGACAGCTCGTCAGAGCAATTGGAGGATAGTTTGAAGGAATCTTCGGATCTTTCCCTGGCTTAGAGAAAGGTAAAATAATAGCCTGGCGCCAGGCATCAGGAAAAACATTCTCCTGCCAAATCCGGTTGAAGATAGTCAGAAGGACATCAAGAGAATCAGGAGAGAGATGGTGTAGCATGTCATAATGAATATCATCAGGTCCAACAGATGTACTGGCAGACCGATGAAGGGACATTTTTAGTTCCACCAGGGTAAAGGGACTATTATAGTCAAAGAAACAGTCAGTTTGAAAAGACAGAGGTGATCGCTCTGCCCGAGTCTTGATGGCCAGGAAGGTGGAGGAACAAGCAGAAGTGCTAGATACCCGGCAAAAGCTTTCACCTAGAGTGTTAGCGATGTTTCGGACATCAGTCACCTCCTGACCATCAGAGAGTAAGATCGAGAGAGGAAAAGAAGTGTAGTGCCCATTAACCTTTCGAATCTTGTCCCATACGATCTTGGAACTGGTGGTAGAAGATATGCTGGTTGTGAACTTAATCCAAGATTCCTTCTGGCTTTGACGTCTTACCCACCTAGCATGTGCTCGGGCCCGCTGGAAAGCAACCCGATTTGAAAGTGTGGGATATCTGCGAAAAGTGTCCCAGGCCCGTTTTTGAGCCTTCCGTGCTAAGTTGCAAGCAGAATTCCACCATGGACGAGGATATCGTGGGAAACGTGTCGAGGTTTTAGGAATACACTGAGCAGCTGCATGTATAATACAATCAGTTACCGCTGCAACACAGTTGTCTATTGATGGCTGATTTACGAAGACAGGATCAAGTTCTGCGAGAGCAGTGAAAGTGGACCAGTCTGCCTGATCCAGCTTCCACCGGGGCATGCGGGTAGGGTGGCATCGACCACGGCCAGTCTCTCTCAAAATGATCAGAAAATGATCACTGCCTAGTGGATTACTGTCAACCCTCCATGAAAAATGGGAGAATAATGAAGGGGAGCAAACTGAGAGATCAATGGCAGTGAATGACTGACTTGCTGCATGAAAGTAAGTGGAAGAACCAGTATTGAAAAGAGAAAGATCGTGATCAGAGAGCATCTGCTCTACAGATCGACCCCTCCCATCAATAACAGCACTTCCCCAGAGGGTATGGTGTCCATTAAAATCCCCCAGGATTAGAAATGGAGATGGTAACTGTTCAACGAGAGCATCCAGGTCTGATTGATCATATGTCTCTCCAGGGGACAGGTACAGAGAACAAACAGTGATGGTACGACCCAAGGAAATACGGATGGCTACGGCCTCCAAGGGTGTATTGAGTGACAAAGACAGGGTGGGTACATGTTGATCAACCAAAAGTGCCACCCTTCCATGTACTCGACCATCACACAACTTGTCATTTCTGTACAGAGAAAACTGCTGAATGGAGACTGTATCAGCAGATTTGAGAAATGTTTCTTGTAGAGAAAGACAAACAGGATGGTAGGAAGCAATCAGCGTTTTGACGTCATCCAGATTAGAACGTAAACCTCGACAGTTCCATTGTATCAAGGTGGCCATTTTTAAGGACGAGCAGGTGAAGTGGTTGGAGAACCCTTCGGTTTACGACCTCGTCTTTTGTCTTTACTGTCTTTCTTCGGAGGAGGTCTATCAACCTCTATGGATCCTGCTCTGGGTCGAGTGGGCAGGTTTTTGTTATTGGAAGAGGAATCAAGTGACTGAGGACGCGGACGAATAATTGTTTTGTTTATTGTGGTGGGAGAAAATGATGTATCAGAAGAAATGCCTGTATTTGAAACTGAAGGACATGGATCTTGAGGTTTGTTGGAAGTTGTGGGAGGAACAGAGATGGGTGTGGAAGTCAATTCATCTACTGTTTTAACCACGGAGGTCAAAAGGCTTTTCAATTGTTTTGAAAACGATTCTTTTGGAGGCACAGAGAGATCTGTCTGCACTTCCACTGTAGTTGTGGAATGGAGTGCAGCAGCATATGTCCGAGATGGGATTGTGGACATCAATTTCCGAGCCTCAGGATAACTAATGTTATGTGTCATTTTCAAACGCTGCACCTCTTTTTCCTCCAACCATTTTGGACAAGAATGAAAGTAAGAGGGGTGAGAACCATTGCAGTTGACGCAATGTGGGTTTATGTCACAATCATAGGCATCGTGGTCCTTGCCTCCACAACGAGCACATGTCAGGGAACCACGACAAGATGTCTTTGAGTGGCCAAATCTCTGACATTGAAAACATCGAAGAGGGTTTGGAATGTATGGCCGAACCCTGCAAATGAGATAACCTGCTTTGATGGTGGCGGGTGCTCGTGGTGAAGTGAACGTTAAAACAAGGGTATTTGTTGGCAGTGTAACTCCATCTTTGCGAGTGGAGATGCGCCTCACTGCAGAAACTCCTTGAGTGGAAAGACCGGCGAGAATCTCCGATTCAGGAACATTCTTCAAATCCCTTTGAACGATAACTCCTCGTGAAGTATTCAAAGTAGCATGGGGTGTAACCTCAATAGGTATATCGCCAATTACCTTTGATTTCAAGAGGAGTTCACTGTGTTGGGATGTGGATGTTTCAACCAGTATGTCACCAGATCGAAGCTTCTTTACTGACTTTGGAGAGCCAGCAAGTCCCTCTAGCCCCTTTTGAATAAAAAAAGGGGACATTTGTCCTAAAGGTTTTTCTGAAAGAGAATGCAATATCAGAAAATGAGGTACGTGTGTTACCGATGTTGGAGATTGCTGTTCTGTGTATTCAAGACGTGGTCGCTTACCCATTGACTGTTTTTTTACAATTTTACTTAAATTTTTTGAAGGATCCATAGGAAAGAGAGAAGTTTCGGTACTTACTGACCCCACCCACCATGGAGCCCTACAAGGGGACGCACTACAAAGTCATGCAAGGACAATGCAGCAACGCCAGGGTTTCGTGAGCACTATACCCAAACACCAGCATCAGGCACAATGTCCACAACACCCGTTGAGAACTTCCAACACTGGTACTTGGTTGGCTCTAGCCCAGGTGGACCAGCCGATTGACCCAAGGGGGGCCACCCAAGGGCCGCCCGTCTACAGGAATTCGAGGCCAAAGTGGTGTGTTAGGGTTGGACCCCTCAACCACCAGGATCCTCTCCTCCCCTTCACGGGTCGCCACGCACGGCAAACACGTGGGTGGATGTTTAGATCCCAGAGAAGGTAACCAGACAGAACAGAACCTTCCCTGGGAGGTCCCCTCACCACGTACAGGAATCCACTCCGAGGGGGGATAAAAGAAAACAATGGGTTAAAAGCTGTGACCTTTGCAGAGTCTTGTTAAAACAACTTCCTCCCTACAATCCTTGCAGAAACTAGACAGCCAAAGAGTAGATTTGATCTGGAAAAGCTTGTTGAAAAGTTCTTCACCCCAAATTGACTGCCATCTAGTACAAAGTTGAGCAATGGTCACAAAACTGTTGTCCATGTATGGAACAGGCTCAGCCATAATGGCACTAGAGCAGACAGACTTAGTTGCAGTGTTGGCAAGTTTGTTATCCTGAATGGCAACATTGCTTGATAAACAGAAAATCTGCATTCAAACAGATAACAAAGAAAACTGGGCCAGGCAGTTCAAAATGTCAAGGAGAAAATCATGATAAATCACAAAGGGATTGCAGGGCCTGTAGACAGCTAAGAGAGTCTGTGCAAACAGTACAGTTAAAATACTGGTTAGCTGCTACATGATCAAGGGCAAGAGAAATGGCATATAACTTGGCAATAAATAAAAATATGTAAAAGGAAGTTTGTGTGCAATCACCAAGCTATAACAAGTCATGGCAGAACTCACAGAGGCAACTGATTTCAAACCATTCATATTAATAGCTACTGAGAGATAGTCTAGACATGTTCAGCAAAGAAAAGGTGATACTTCCTCTCTGAAGTATTCACCTTTTCTAGTTGACTCAGAAAAAGATTACACATGGGAATGGTAACATGCAAGGGGCCTGAATTCTACACTCAGAAACACTGTTTAGTGTCAGACCCAAGTCTGTAATGTGTGCCCTAATACAGAGGCCAAAAGGTGGAACAGACCATCTTTTACTGTCATCAGTAAAAGGGAGCAACCTAAATATACAAATCCCCAAAGATCTTGGACTTCAAGAGGAGTTCAGTGTTCTGGTTTTGAAGTTTCAACCAAAATGTCTCCAGATCTTAATTTTCAGACAGAACTAAGGGACTTTTCAGATAGTCAACATAAAATGAGGAATTGAGGTAGAATATCAATTGTAGCTTGGGATTGAGTATTAGAGCCCTCGAAGCATGACTTTTTACCAATCAAGGATTGTTTAACTTTATCATCAAGTGGATAAGAGATGTGAGAAAACATGAGAAGAGAATGAGTTCAGTGCCCACTGACTCCACTTGCCGTGGAGCCCTAAGTGGGGATGTGCTACAGAGTTGAAAGCAAAAGGCTTAGCAGCAACACTAGGGTTTTGTGGACATGGACACTATACCCAAATACTAGCACCCGACAAAAAATCCACAATGTCTGTTAAGAATGTCCAATATTAGTACTCAGTTGACTTTAGCCCTGGATGACCAGCTGACTGATTCTGGGGGAAGTGGGGGGCACTTGTCTACACCTTTAACCACCAGGATCCTCTCCTCACCATCACAGGTCACCATGCATGGCAAACATGTGGTTGAACATTCAGATCTCACAGGAAGTAAACTGAACAGACAAGCTTTTCTGGGAGACCCTCACCAGGTACAGACATCCACACTGAGAGGTATGGGTTTGAATAATATACAAACTTATAGTTTTTCATACCAATATGTACAATTTATTTCACACTTAAAATCACTTTTTTTTTTACTATTTTGATAAGCTATATTATTAATGGCTATAATTCTATTTTCTATTTGGTATATCTATTGAATTTACATACCATATTTTTCTATTTTTTTTCTCTCTCCAGTCTACATTACCATCTAATCTAAGTAAAGCTAATTTAATTCTATGGTTAAAGCATTTTCTTACAGATTGAGAATGCAAGCACCAAATAAAATCACACTTAGATATTGAACACATCAAAAATTAATTTAAAAAGGTTATTCTACATACATTTGCTTTCACAGTAAAAGATTATACACACACATGCACACATACATAATTCAAATATACTTAGGTTGTGATGGTATAAATAAATTGTGATTCAGGTTGTGATAAAGAATGTTTTGTACACAGTTGGTGCAATGTGCAAAATAATAATGAAAAATTATAATATTAAAATATTATGCAGATCACACTAAGTACACTTAGGTTATGATTAAATATCAACATTTTGGTTCAGGCTGTGATAAAAAAATGTTTTGGTACCAACATTTGCTCCAATGCATAAAATTAAAAAATATATATAGTATTAAAACTTTATGCCAATTAAACACAAATTACTAAACATGTAATTAGAATAAGTTCTCCACCACATCTCTCTCTCTCTCTTTATTGTACACACATAAGCACGCAAAGTAAAATGTCCCATGCACCTACTGAAAATAATTTAGTAGTTTAATTAATCTTTTAAAATAATTTTTAAATGCAACTTTTAATGTGCCACTAACTTGTCTTTAATTAAAAAAAATGTATATTTATTCCTTTACAATTAAGGAATATAAAATTGGCAGTATTATAATAAAACTATTGTACACAACACACTGAAGTCTAAGAAACAAAAAGTAAAGCTAGGACATACCAAAATGTTAATATCTAAAAACTTTCTTTAGTAGTCTAAGAATATTTAAAAACTATGCATAATGTTTCAAGTGAACACATATATATGAATTGGTGTTACTTCTGGTGAAGTGCTCTAACAAGTACCTCGATTTATTTACAATACTCTATAAATTCACAAAACGGTTTAAAAAATGACACCTACCGGATCTATATTCTGTGTTTTTCCTCCAATCTACTATATCAATTTCAGCTGTTCCTGCTATAACAAGCTCTAACTCACGAGCATCAAAAACAGAAACTAAACGAGGGTCAATGACCTAGAAAAAACACATTTTTTAAAAACTTAAAACCAAATGAGTTAAGGTTCAAATATAGTTTTTCCAGTGTTCCACATTCAGTTTGATGAAAAACATAAATAAAAAAGCAGATTCAAACATAAATATATATATGAATAAAAACTTACATTTATCACTACTGGTTTTGTTTAAAAACCAACATGTTAAATACTTCTAAAACTGAAATGTTGAATGCAAAATGGAATAAAAATCCATTCAACTTACTTGAATAAGAGGAATTTTAAGTTGTTCCATAAACTGAGCTAAAAGTTTTTTTTAAATTGAAAAGAATGAGATCCTACAATTTTCAGTTGTTTCACATCTTATTTAAGGCAATCATCTGTATTACTGTTTCTTTCTTCTTGGCCATTTGAATATTTTGTTGATATGAAGGTGGTATTAGGTACATATTCCATGACTACAGCTTTGAAAGAATTATTGCTAATAACTACCAATTTGTTACAAACTGAAGGAAAATGAAAGGCAACTCAAGAACTCTTCTTTCAGAATTAGTTTAATTAGAAGAGTTATAAAGCAAACTCTCCTGAAATCCTAGCACAGTAGCTGAGTTATGTATGATCAGTCTTTTCTCAAGTTATGTTTTGTAAGACTGGAAGATATTAATAACAAAACCTCTCAAATACTACACCACAGTATTCTGTAACTCTTTTACAGTTTATCATAATAGAGTATCAGTGTTGTGAATATGCTGAATACTTGAATGTTTAATAAATGCACAGTGCCAAGCAAGAAATATTGTAGTCTAGTGATCAACCAGTCCACTTGTTCTGGTTATTTCTGGTTAAACTTCCTCTTGCAATGTGTAATATATTGCAACCTTAAAATTTAAAATGTTTCTATAGAATGTCCATGTCTGCCATAACAGCAACATAAAAATAATACTATTCACTAAAGTTGATTAGTACAGATATTTTTGGAAGATTATAATTTCAAGTCTACAGAAAAATTAATATCTTAAAATCTGTATTAGTAAACCAACAACATTGTTTATATACTTCAAAACTTCTGACATAAAGACCACAATAAAATTGTGTGTTCAGTTAACTGATTAGAATTACTCTCATTTTTATCAAACATGATTAAAATATTTAAAAACAACTTTGTGGATACATATATGCTTCATAAAAACATGATAAAAACTGTACACCACATTACTGTCTTATATCATGATAAAGTTACCTTACTTGCAACACAAAATTTCAAATTAGTAAAATGAACTTCAACTTAAGTATGCATTATGTATAAACCACAAAAATCTGTGTGTCTGTTTTCTAACTTCTCCTAGTTCACTGGGCTCACCATAACCAAACTTTGTTAGATGATAGCCTGAAATAAGGGGCATGTTACTGTAGGTTAAAAATACCTCCTGCACCTCTATTATTGCTATCACAGAACATTTCTTATCTTCATAAGTTAACACTAACTACATTCATAGCTAGTGCCACATCCTTACATCAAAAAAAAAATTATTTAAAACAACACAGCACTATCTAGAGAGGAATGCAAAAAATTGCCACAATAACACTGATATGAAGAGCTGTTTCTTACTTTGGTTTGTGATTTTTCAACTTCAGCCCATAACACACTGCTGCAGTCAATTACGATCAATAAATTAGCCATATTAAATACTGTGGAAAGACATTATGAGCTGGGTTTTAACAGAAAGCATCCCCACCACCACTACTTCCTACAAAATCACCTTGACCATCACAGAGCATAAATATTGAGTTCTTAAAGCACATACTAAACTTTGGAGAAGGTAATAATGAATACCACAATATGTTGTAAATAAACTGTGTGGAAGTTATGATTTTTGTGTTATTTTCACAGCATCCACTTCTCTTTTTTTTTTTTAAGTTCATAATCCAGATAAAAGAATAGGCACCTCAGCTTGTCCTAAATAAATAATACTAGAGATTTCTTTAATTTTACAAAATAAAATTAGAACTGCTAAGGTTCAACTTATTTACAAACTTGCAAAAAAAAAATACAAACTGGTAATTTTTTTTTGTAGAACACTATTCATAGCTCTCTCACTCTCTTTAAATATGTCAAAATATATAGGTATTGGAAAAAAACATCTGTGAAGGAATAAACTTTATTCTTTTTCTTTATGTACCACTTATTTACACCAAAAAATGTTACTTCATTTTGTACACCAGCACATTTCCTAGAAAATGCCCTCCAACAGTTTAAATATCTAGATATTTACATATCCTAAACCTTTCACAATGAGAGATGCTTTGAAAAACTTTCATATGCAAGTCACTGTCTTACATTGAAAATTTAATCAAACACCTTTACTACTAATGCATGTAACTAAAGTTAATATTATAAAGTACATTTCAAAGTTTTTGTTCACTCAAGTTTTAAGTCCTTTATTTAGAAATAAACTTAAAAACTACTTAAACTTCAGATCATTGTCATTTGACCAACAAGTTAGAAAAATTTTCTACTTTGTCTCTGTATATCTTCAATAATACAATGGTAGTTGAGCAGAAGTACAAATGGATAATAATTCTTTAAATATAACTTTTAATGTGCCTTTAACTTCTTGTTTGGTAAATGTTTGGTATGGTCTTTCATGAACTTTGCACTCATTCCTTTCCAAGTTCTCTGAAAGAAAACAGTTGAAAGAAGACAATTTTTGAACCCCGGATGGATGCCATGCCCACCTTTGTCAGATTTGTTTTAGCTCTATGTAGATGACACGTATATACACTGCTGGCCAAAATCTTAAGGCCAATGAACATAAAGAAAAAATATGCATTTTGCATTGTTAAACTCAATTTCTTACTTGAGTAGAGCTTCAAAAGATGAAAATAAGAAAAGGTAAAATAAAAAAAAACTTTTTTTAGCATTTAATAGGAAAAATGTGGACACTGAAATTAGCCAAATTACCAGCTTGTCAAAAGTTTGAGACCATACTGAAATGAAGCGTTAATCAGTAGACAATGAAATTTAATCAATTGTGTTCAAGAATTAAGAGTTGTCAATATCTCCTGTGTTACATTAAGTAAAAACATGGCAAAGGCTAAAAAGTTGACAAAGTTTGAATGTGGCAGAATTGTCAAGCTGCAAAAGCAAGGTCTCTCTCAATGCTGAGATTGGGTGCAGTAAAACTGCTATTGTAAATTTCTTAAAAGACCCATGGGATACGGAATGAGAATTTCCTGTGATTGGCCCAAGAAAATTTCACTGGTGTTGAGCAGGAGGATACAATGAGTTGTCCAGCAAGACACCAGCCGATCATCGAACCAGATTAAGGCCCTTACAGATGCAGAATGCAGCTCAAGAATAACAAGACAACATCTACGAGAGAAAGGCTTTAAAAACAGTAAACATCTTCAAAGGCCATGCCTCCTTCTACACCATGAAACAGCTCAGTTAAACTTTGCTGAGAAGCACCAAACACGGGATTTAAAAAATGGATAAAGGTTTTGTTCTCTGATGAGAAAAAATTTAACCTGGATGGTCAAGATGGCTTCCAACATTACTGGCATGATAAGGATATCCCACCGGAGACATTTTCTACATGACACAGTGGAGGAGTTTCCATCATAATCTGGGGTGCTTTCTTCCATGGAACAATGGAGCTTCAGGTTATACAGGGATATCAAACAGCAGGGGGCTACATTGGAATGTTGGACAGAGCATCCTTATTGACTGAGGGTCCTCGCTTATATAAAAATGACTATCTTTTAGCAGGACAATGCTGCAATACACAATGTTTGCAATACAAAGAACTTTTTCTTGGTGAATAACGCAATTCTTTTGGACCATCCAGCCTGTTCGCCCGAACTGAACCCCATTGAAAATGTTTGGGGGTGGATGGCAAGGGAAGTCTAGAAATGGACGATGGACGTCAATTCCAAACAGTGCATGATCTTAACAGTGTAAATGTTTATATCGACCATGCCAAAGCAAATGTTTGAAGTTATTCACAATGACAGCCATGCAAATCACGACTGAGACCTCTTGTTGGGAATTTCTTACCCTGTTTAGGACTTCTTTTTGGTATGGTCTTAAACGTTTGACCAGCTAATATATAGGCTAATTTCATAGTGTTCACATTTTCCTTTTTCTTATTTTTATCTTTTGAAGCTCTATTGAAATAAGTGGTTAAGTATAACAATGCAAAATACACATTTTTCTTCTTTATGTTCATTGGTCTTAAGATTTTGGCCAGCAGTGTATGCATATATTCATTTAAAAAAAGATACCTTCACACAATAATCTAGCAATGGTTATTTTGAGCTTGCATGCATTGTTGTCATGGGTTATGTAACTGACTGAAGGACCGTTGGCTGCTTGACTGACTATAGCTATTGTTTCTTATCTAAATATATTATAGTGAAATATACAATTTAAATTGTAATTTGGTCTTACTTTGTATTGTAGTTAATTATGTATTACTTGTTTTAGAATGCAATATTTAAAAGATTTAAATATTTTGAAACATACATCATCCTTTGTGTTTGTGTCCAACATACACATGCAGGAGTTAAAGACAATGAATAAATGAAATGAAAGTTACCATTGTTACAGAAAATATGAAAGAAAGCATACAAGTTTTATAATGCACAGTATTTCACACTTGTTTTAAACAGAGTACATCTTTGTTTTTCAAATATCATAAGTTTATCACTGAACAATTCTGAAATATTCAAAATAAGCCAAATTACATTATAATTGGTTGGTAACGTTTAACTGGTTTATTTCTGCTTTCAGAAGATGTTTAGGATTACTGTCTTGCTGGAAAATGAGTTGCAACCAATAATTTCATTCCCAAAGGAAAAACATAATGGATAAGATCTAAAAGTTCCTGCTAGCTGTCAGGTGCTATCAAATTTGTTTACGTAGTTCAACAAAATTCATGCTGACAAGCAGTCCATGCCCATACTAGCCTTGTAATATCCTCCACTATGGACATTGTACATTGACTATTATACTGTTCTACTCTCTGCCATTGAAAACTACTACTGAATGTGTGGCATTCTCAGGTAAAACTGTTTTCTTCTAAGAGTGAAAAGGTAATTCTGCAGAATAATGGGAGATTAGAAAAAGAAAGAAACTGTACAAAATGGAAACACACAGTAAAAACAAATCTTTATTCAAATCCAAAACATTCAAAAACAAGTGCACAGGATGAAAGACTGAACATTTAAGCAAGTTATTTATTTTAAATTATTTTGAAATTATTAGCAGATTTAATAACAACTTAATAGTTAACATCTATGTAACTGCAGTCTAACTGTGTGTGCTAAGTGCATTTCAACATCTATTTGTTCTATGAGCAAGACAAATGTTATCTCAGGGGGACAAAGAGAAATAAAAGATAGCTGAAGTGATAGCAACTAAATGTACTTCTTGACCACATGTTATGTGAAAACTGCAAAATAAAAGCTAAAAACATCTACATGAGAACAGTTGTTGCAACCTGGAATTCAGATTCATGTGTAAAGAGGAAACCAACAAATTTGCTCAATTTATTGTTTAGAGTCTGAAGCCAGTTTCAGACTATTGGTTTGGTTAGCTCTCCTAACCTTTAATTTTTGAGGCAACCTTGAACTAACTAATGTGCATCTTAACTGTTCTTGAGGTAGTTTTCACATTTATACCTAGCATTAGGTTAATGGAAGGATCTCCACTGTATTGTCATGTAACATATATAATGCCTGTTAATATTTTATTCAACATCACTTTTAGAAGAATTTGGACTTTCTACCTTGACATACTAGTTTCACATACTGTTAAGTTTCCAAACAGCTTGTTTGCCAAGCACTACTGGTTGACAGTTAATCAGAATGTAAACTATTAATACATGACTGCCCTCTGGTGCACTTTATTTTTAAGCAGTGGAACAATTTCATTTTATTCCCTGTTTTCATAATTATTTCCAATTTTCTTACAACAAATAAAAATTCACCAGCAAATTAGTAAAAACTTAACCTCGAAGAACATTTTTGCTGTTTACAATATTTCAGAACTGTTAGACATTCTTTAGAATCCCAGTGACTTTACATAAGCACCTGATTATACAGATAAGACACAAAATCCACTTACTTCATAAAACCCCCTGACTAGAGATTCTGTTTGCTCAGCTACTCCACGTTCCAAACGACGCTTCACCATTCTATCAATGTATTCCTTTTTATTCCTCTCTGTAACTGTAATATTTTTACCACCAGACTTCAGTTCTTTTTCTACAATTTGTCCAGCTACTTCTTCTGTTACACAGAAGCTCAAATCCAGGCCCATGTCCGAGATATCGTTATCTTTTAGCCATAAGAGAGACTGATAAAACTCAGCATCCAATGATTCAAGATCACTCAAGGAGCATGGCCTAAGGACATACACATGCAGTCTCTCTTACAGTCAGTGAATGATAAAGATTTTCCTAATTCAAATTAACCTTACATTTCAATCACACTGTAACGAAAGTATATAATTAAACAAAAACAAGACTGATATAAACATTTTTTTCCCACTATAAACAATTATGTATTCATTAAAGATTCTCCTTATAACTTTCAATATGAAACAATAACCAATAACAAAAAACCAAGTTTATATTGACAAAAGATACTATAAGAGAAACTATACGTGTTCTAGAAGCCTTGAATGACGCTGAAAAAGTTCCTCAAAACAAGTTCTACAAAATTAATAATTATCTCAATTTATAAAAATGTTACACAATTTTCTGTTTTATTGTACCATTTTAAAATCATTCAGCACCAACAGAAGTGTCATTCCTATACCAGGTCACAAAAGAGTTTAGAAACCCCATTTATAAAATATATAAAATTCTCCAAATGCATACACACACAAACTTTTAGCTATCAAAAATAATTTAATGGAGAAAAAGTAGAATTTAATCTATAATATATTTTCAAAGAGGGTGCACATAGCAAAAATATATGTTCATAATTTAGCACTTCATGATACTGACAAACTAGGTTTACGATTTCCCAAATGGAAGAAATCTTGCTATATACAGTAATCATATTTCAACTCAAAATTAAAATAACAAACATAAAATATATATAGTTAATTATAACTTTTACTTGCATACTTTTAAACTTACATTGTACATTACAACATCTAAAACTAACAAGTATAACTATAAGTTTGTTTATTATTCAGCATAAAGCTATATAATGGTCTATTTGCACTGCATCCACAATAAGTATTGAAATCCAATTTTTAGCATTATGAGCCCTTCATCTTACTACTGAAAAAGTTATTTTATGAACTTCAAAATATGATCATTAATGTTTTCTGACTAAATTACACATCCTCTTTGAGGTCAGAATGTCATGCAAGCTTTCTATGCATTCTTTAACTCTGAAACACAGTTCAACATGTACAATAATTACATTATTTGGTAATCTTTGGAACAACATCTTCCCTATTATTTCAACTGGATAATATTTTTATTCTGTTAACAGTAATTCTTAAAAAATTATTATATCATTATTAATTAATCCTCAATTAATATTTAAGATTGTATAAAATTATAAATATCAGCTAACAATTACAGTTAGATAACTGTTGCACTATTACATCCAAAATTCAATAAAACAGTTTATTCTTTAGTGTACATATATAAATTTTTGATCAAAATAATAATTAAAATGCATTTTGTGCAATATTTCATATTATATACATTTTTAACTTAAGTTACAAGAAATCTAAATATTTTTTTTTGTAAATTTGCAGATGTTTGTATCAAAAATTTTCTCTAGTAATATTGAAAGATTACATTTTATGAATAGTGATTTCATAAAGTTTAAAGTAAGTCAGTGACTTAACTTTAAACACAACTGTCATAATGCTGTTAATTTTAAAAGCTGCAAATAAAATATTACCATAATTGCAATAAATCTTTGAGCACATTTAAAGGATTTCAGACATACTTTTAAATGCAGAATTTTGTTTTCTATGATAATGTTTTATAAACACAACGTAAAATGTAAATGTCACTATGTTTCCATAATACACATATATACAATTTTCCGCATAAAAGTCTACACATGTTTAGGAATATAAACAAGTAAATGCAAGACTTAATATTTCACTCATGTTGAAACTCTCTAGATCTATTTATATAGTACTTCATTATTCAACTAGGTAGTTTTTATATAAAGTAAAACTTTTAAGTGTGTAGGGTTACAAAGTGTAACTTTGCTTGACTGTAAATATGTCTAATATTCAAATTAATAATTTACTAAACTCAATGCTAACTTAACACTTTAAAGTTTCATCTTAATTATAAAGATAAATACTTACAAACGAAGCAGAGCCTTATAGAATGGCCGGGTGAAAAAGGCATCCAAAAGGTACTGGTGAACCAGAGTAAGGCCTAAAACCCGGCCACTGAACCGGAACCACTCATGTTGGTTATCCACAAAGGCAGACATGGGGCTCACTTGTACTGTATAGGTATCATTTGCAGAATACTCAAACAATCCATAGTAGGGATTGAAGAGTTCCCTGGAGAGCAGAAAGAAAAACTCTCTGGATGGTCCTCCATAATCTAACCTGAAAGGACGAAGTTGCTGTTTAACGAAGAAAATTCCAAAACTGCATTGTATAGCTCTGACTTTGTGAAAATAAAGTATGATTGGGTGTTTACATTAAAATGGTTTTAAACATGAAAATCAACAAGACAACTAAGAACAATAGCTATTGTAAAGAAACAGCAATTATCAGAATTATATTTTAACATTGTTTAGCATTTCTAGGTAATGTGATGCTACTAAAAACTGACCACCTTTTGGGAAAGGTATGTAACAATCCTTTCCAAAGCAAAATACTCATTCATTTAGATCAAAATATGTTCCTATCAGAAATTTAAAATATCCAGATATTTTTAAAAAGATATTCCTTATACTAAATAGATCAATTTAGTGAACCATAATTAACCAAAAAGAAAGCTAAAATAAGTTTTACATAACCCACGATGAGCAAAAGAGTGACATCCTATAATAGTTAAGAATTCACATATTTCAGGCAACAGTTTGGGACATAATCAAGTATCTTTACCTGGAAAGGTGACACAAGTCACATGTACAAATGTTGCTTTCATGGCATACTTATTCAACCATTTCATATCTCAAGCAGCTGAAAAATGAAGTGCCTATATATTTTATTCCATACAAAAACCTACTGGTAAAGTTACAGGACACAACAACTGAGCTGTTGAAATGACTGCTGAGACACTGGTGTTCTTATACATTAGAAGGATTATAAAAAGCAACCAGGAAAGTGTGGTGTACTTTGAACATGACAGCCTTACAGAGCCTTTTGCAATGGAAACTTTACTGCAAGCTAGTGTCAAATATATAGTCATTTGATAGAACATGACAACAAGGTGAGATTCCAAAAATTGTTATAATGTTACATACTCAACCTCTGTACTAATATTGATAAAAATGCTCTAATTTTTATTCATTATCAAAGAAATGTAATTATATCCTGTATCTCTTTCAACTATCAAAATGCTAGACTATGAGGAAGAGAATTATTGGATCACAATTAAAGAAAATAAATGAAATACATCTTCCAACACTAATATTTCATAAAACTTCAACATAATAAACTGGAGTTGATAAAATGAAGATAATCAAATAATAAAAAGGTTTAGCATCAACTTACCCTTCCTCTCCGGAGAAACTGATGTATAAACGAGATTTCTGAAGATCTTTCTTGGAGGCAGCCATGATCTTGGTGAAGGCATCTTCTAGTAAATGATCTCTACGTATGTTTAACCTGTATTAATAAATGAAAGATGCAAAGATATTTACAATAAATACCGTATTTACTTGTTTTATAGCCTGGGCCCTTATTTTTTTCAACCAAACTCAATACCAGGCCCTTATTCAAACGGGCTCTTATTCAAGCACGGGCGCTTGTTATTTTCAAAGTAAAATTAGGTATGCACAAAAATTATCGTTGAAGACAAATATTTCACAACATTAATCTTTTTCATCTGGTGATAGGTCACGCTTTCTTCTTCTGTCATCTGCCATCATGTGGGGTTCAATATTCTGAATGAATGATCAGTAGACAAATATCAGTTCTTTGCTTTTGGTGGGAAAGTCTGCTGTCATTGGCTATGAACAATGCTATCTGCTATGCAATTGGATGCCTAAGGCGTGAGTGTTATCGACCAGCGCATAAAATTCGATAGCGTGCAATTGTCAGGTGATACGAGGGTTTCGTCACCGGATGTGTGGCCAAGTGCAAGCGGGTGTAGCCAAATGAGTCAACAATTAAACTGTTACAGCGATGATAGGCAAAAATAATGGGAAAATTTCGGGCTGTCGTTCTCAGCTTCCCCAAATTGGATTTTAACGAGCGATGTGTCAAATGAAAGCTAAGAAGATATGCTTTAATATCGTGTGTGATTCATTATCATAAATTGACATCTTCATACTGAAAAACAAAGTTTCCTAAAAGTTATGATTATGGCCCGGGCGGGTATTCAAGCACGGGCCCTTATTTATTTTTATGTTCTGTTCACACGGGCGGCTATTCAAACGGGCCTTTAATCAAGATCGGGCGGTAAAACAAGTATATACGGTATGTGGAAAGAGTTAACTAAAATTAAGTTCTTTGAACTGTATTCCCAACCATCATACCAGGTCCAATGAATATGAACACATTACAGTAAGAAAGACTCTCTTAAGTTAGAAATTTAGAAAATATTAGTAAATGACAAATTTCTATTTGCTAAGTAGGTATTAGAGCTAGGGTTTTCTCCATCAACAGCCACACAATATATTTATGGCTATTACTACAAAGATAATTTTCTAGGTCCAATGTAAAATGGAAATTCCTATATCAATGTAATAGCTGTGACCGTTTTACAGGTTAAAAAAATTAAAATGTTTTGGGTTCTATGTAGAAAATTATTTCTCGTGTTAATTCATGGTGCTGTTACAACTGACAAATTGTTTCAGTTAATTTCATATACTTTATAAGCCATTATATTTATGAAATCAGTTAACTGGAATTTCAGCAAAAAGGCTACGCAGATGAGAAAAAAATAGCTTATCTAATAACAAAACTTCACACAGTAAATAACTACATTAATCCTATGTGTGTCGGCAAGGGTTAAAGTATAGATGTCACTGTAGGCTGTGTATCAGGTTTATCAAACACTTATTGTTACCTTATACTGGTGATTAAATAAAGTTTATAGTACACAAGAGAAAATATTTATATTATTAACATGAATATCATGTCACACTGTGACCTGCCAGAGTCTGAGTCTGTGACATGAGTACTTCACAGGCATATCTTAAGTACCAATACACACACAAAATTCATAACTGCTGACAATATTCCTTCTCCAATACAGCCCTGTGGTCACTTAGTTAAACAAAATAAAGCAAATATGTAAAGTAAGCACTGTCTGGAAAATCTCATTTGTAAGATACAGAAAAATCTCAGAACAATTACAGCACAAATATCCAACATGTTTGTTGTGGGTCAGTGTTTATAGCACTGACGTTAGTAGTTTAACAAAGGTCCACAATTACTTCAGAGCACTGGTATTACATTTCAGATTATAAGTTTAGTATTTGAAATTTAAGATATATTTTTATATACGCTTTACAATTAGATTAACATATTTTTTCTTAGTATGTGTGTGTTTTATAGCAAAGCCACATTAGGTTATCTCCTGAGTCCACCAAGGGGGAATCAAACCCTTGATTTCAGTGTTGTAAATTCAAATACTTCCCGCTGTACCAGCAGGGGACTTTTCTTAGTATGATTTTCATTTGATTAGTTTTAAAATTTCTATGAATTATTTATCTTTTGAAGTACTTTTCTCATAGAATAAAATTCATATCACAAAACCAACAGCATGACTATGAATTAGTTATGGTGAATAAATTTAAGTCTTTTATTCAACTGATATTCTTCAAAGGAACAATTTTTAACTGTTACCTATATGTATTTTAAGTATGTTTATATTTTCATTTAGTGAGCTACACAGTGAACTTCTTCCAAGTTTTACATCATACCTGAACTTAAATTTGTGGTAAATATTTTAACCATAGTTAGAAAAATGTTGACTTGAGTCAGCAGTAATTGAAAATAAAGTGTGATCACTATGACCCACCCTGTTTTTGTTCCACATGAAACACTGTATTGAAAAACTTATGCATCTTCAAGATAAAGAAAACAATCTCCTCCAATATATTACAAATTTTTATCTTTTTTGGCAAGTTATGCAGGAAAGTAAAACAAAGTATGCAAAATTACTGTTGGTTTCTGAAAAATGACGAGTCCTTTATTTTTTTCATTGTACTTCAGAATTTTAATGTTAGTTATTACTAATATCCAACAGTCCAAAAATAGAATATCTGAGTAATTCACTTAAAATTGTAAACTTATTTCCAAAGAGAGAATCACTAATAACAATAAATACATACATTTCTTAAAACAACCACACCACCTTTGTTTAGAAGCTAAACACACATTAACTATGAATGCGGTTAAAGTCTACAAAACATAAGCATATGACAAATGCACTTACTTCAGCTTACTAGGACCTTGACCAAAGCCTTTGGATTCCAGCTTGCGATAGAAATTTCTGAGTTTGGCTTCAAAGTCTCTCCTATATGGAGCTGGAGCTCTTACATTTGCTCTTTGTAAACCTACATCAATATGAACGCACAATTTGTTATTACACCATTTACATATTACATATTCGGTACTTTCATGTTGTGCCTTTTACTACATTCAGTTTAATGAAATAACTACATGAAAAGGGAATGGTACATATTTATTTTCTAGCAATTTACAGAAGCACTCAAAAATTAGGGGAATTATTTGCTACAATAGTAATTTTGTTTATATTTATCTGTATAACTTGTATCACTGTGGAGCCTACAACCAACAAAATTCATGAACTCACAACCAGCAGCAAATTTAAGGTTATGTGAACCCAGATGGTTAATAATTTTTGGGGGCCCTACATCCTATGTAATTTTACACAGAATAAAATTATCAGTGGACCCCATTAAGATCATGGGCCTTGAGGCTGAGTCCCCTTTTTTCCCCCATCTAAATATGCCACTGCTCACAACCAATTTATCAAATAAATATTTTATAACTGCCTTTAAAAAGCAACAAGATCCATACATTAGTAATTATACACTTGACACTTTTATACCTATTTCAACTACTGAAAATCACAATATATAACAAAATTTGAAATCTAAATGGGTAGTTTATTTGCCCTCAGAAATTCAAATTTCAAAATTAAATAACTTAATGCAAGAATGGACCATTTAGAAATAAGAACAAACTGTGGTTTTAAATTGCTAGCAACAACCACACAGCAAAATTGAACTCTGTTGCTTAATAGCACTTTAATGGATGAATTTCATACAGTAACTCCTTGTATACAAACACTCATGCCACAAACTATTCAAATAAAGTTCAGAGATAATAAGACATATGCATAACTTAATATATTCAAGCATTTTTGGAAAATTTTGATTTCTTTAATTCAGTTCAATTTTCAAAACAGAATAACTTTAAACATAATCAGATTAAAAATACATCATAAAAATTCAATATGAATTATGTTTTTTTACTATTTATTCAGATATACACTTCTTAATAAAAAAAATAATTATTACAAAGTTTGACATTTCATCAACAACAGAAGTATGTCCAACACAGTTTCATGGGTACGGTTACTGGGTTTTATATGTACAAGCATTTTACATGATAATGATAAGTACATACATTACACAACCCGTGAACAGTATGTGTAGATGTAACTTATTAAAAATCTCAAAGAAACCAATAAGAAGATAACCTCTTGAAGACACTAAACAGTGACCACTGTAGATAAAATGTAAGCAGTAAATTTGTACATAACATGCTAGTTACACCGGTTTCACATTAAGTAGTTAAATGACGTACCTGTTAAAAATGCATAATTACACCAACTTATATTTGTTACTTTTCAATATGCTTTAATTCATTATCATATATTTATATCACCCCGTTGACATTTTGATAAATAACCCAATATGTTTCTCATAAAAAATAATGGTTTCTTACCTGGTGATGCCTGTGGAGATTGTTGGGGAGATTCACGTGGTGACCGATGTGTTCCACTAGTACTGGCTGATGCATTATCGCTACTTTGGGCTGGAACGTAGGACATAATCTCTTGTTCAAATAGACTGTAAAGTAAATAATATATAAACTTTTGTTGATATATTCTCATTATCGATATTTGAATAATCTTTGACAATAAGTGATCATCTCTTTATGATTACAGTAACAAAACCAACTGAAATCATTGTTTTGTTTATAAATTATTTTTACTTGACCTTCAGTCATGACAAAGATTTATGAGATATTAAAAGTTAAAGTTTAAATAGTTAGCAATGCACTTAAATATCGTTTCATGTTTCTAAGATAGCTCGTCAATAAATATATGTTATAATTTACTGTTACGTAATTTCACTGTCTGACCTGGACACAAAAAGAAACTGGATTAATTTTTACTAGTTCTCAGTCAATACAGATTGATCATATGTATACACTTTAATATAACTAGCAGCTATAAACTGACTGCTCTTAAATGGTTACACACTGAAATATGCTACAGCAGAACACTTGTTCACTTAAACATTATGCAGGATATATTACCTGTAAAAATCCCATAATTATCATACACTGAAATATGCTACAGTAGAACACTTGTTCACCAAAACTTATGCAGGATATATTACCTGTAATATCCCATAATGATTACACACTGAAGTATGATACAGCAGAACTCTTATGATAAGGTACTGAAAAACAGCTTGATACAAATAGTAATTCCTGTTTTGAGAAAGTAGGTAGTGTTTTCATACAATAACTGTATACAAGAAATAATAGCAGCAATCCTTACAAAATGTCTTTCTTCATTATGTGTAAAAGACTAAAATGGACTATCTACAATAAAATATGTGACTTAAGTATGCCATATAATTTAGGGTAATCAAAAGACTAAATCTGGAGTATATTAGTTTCTTTGAAAGATCTAATGCTGACTGAATGTTGTATCTAACAATGGAATGTTCTGGGGCACAAATATAACAAATCTGAAGGTCTCTTCAAACTACTAAAACTATTCAAAAAACAATGTATAATGAAGCCAAGGCATGATTATCACACCATCTTTGATAAATTAAAAGCTTAATATCAGGGATGTTAACTGGTAAATTCATGAAATAATCATAAGTATAAAATGAATTTCTAAACAAATTAAAACATTAATGAATGCACCTACTCATCATAAATTAAAGAAATATATGAATTTTTTTAGGTTACCTTAGGTGAGAAGAATAGTAGCTTACAAACTAAATATTTTCTTCAGATATATAAGCAATCCATGTATGGATGTTTTGGGCATACAACATGTGTACCATGACTAAATTGCCACTGCAAATGTTTAAAATTAGGGCCAATGCTTTCAACTTATATTTAGACACAAAAACTCAAAAATATATATACCCATACTTTCGTTATACACATTATGTGTGAATATATATAGCTGGTTCCAGAAGAAGAAGAAACTTGTCTATGTACCTGAGAAGTATGGTAAGATCTATATCATGACTAAGTCTGTCCAGAGCACTAGTTCCTTCAACTCTTATGCCATTTACTTTATCCCTGAGAACTTGATTAGTGGCAATAGCTGGGTGTCGTTCCTTGAGAATGTCAATAATGTTTGGTTGACGAAGAAAGGCCACAACTTTGTCATTATAAGCAGTAGGCACTTGAGACACAATATGTGGAACTGTACAGGACGTGGTGATATGGGGTCGAGGAGGAGGAATTGGTCCAGAGGCAGTGCCCTTTGGGATAAAAAAAAGTATTTATTTATTATGCAGCTCAAAAACATTGTTAAAGCTAAAAAGTTTTTATTGTCTAAAATATTGTATTTGCAGGAAGAAATGTTACAGAAGTAACAAAATTTATTTTGGTCTCATCTTTCAAAAGATGCTTAATAAAGATAAATATTTTTCTCCTTTGCTATTACTTTTTTCTGAATGAGTTTTATTGTAATTGTAAAAGTTAACTTATATCATGAATCTATGCTGCTATAAAAAACAATACAGTTTTTATTCATGTCAAAACCATTACTCATTTCTGGATGTCCATAACAGAACGTGATTTTAGTAATATCAGATGCATTTGAACCTTTGTTTGTATTCACATGATAGTCCTGCAAATATTCAAGTGTTGTGATTCTGAAACAAGGTAACGTTTAATTTAATAAATGATACTTCATTTTTCTATATTTGCCACAACCATTTCTGTCTAACGCAACTGTGAAAATATGCATGCATCATGCAAACAAAAATTGATAGAACAATAAAATTTTACCTTAAGATTCAAATTCAGAAATCATGGTCCAGAAATTAACAGTAAATTCTGCTACTTCTCTCCTAATGTAACTCTGATCAACAATTTGTTGCTGGTCAACATTAAAATAAAGTTTTTAGTCCATATGTTGGAATTCTTGTCAAGTTGACAAATAATGTAACAGACTTTCTCCTATACATTAAAAATAAACTTGGAAATCTCAGTTTTTCAAACATATAGTTTACAAGTGATTTTAATTTAGGTAAAGCAGAATATGAACTATATAAAATAATGTGAATTTGATGTATTTGTTACCAAAAAGAAAAAAAAACTTTAGGCTAAAAGCACCACTTTCAAATGATTAAGAAAGATTAAAATATTATTGGGTATTTTTGTTACTCTACTATATCATAATAATTGCTCTGCTATTTAACGAAAGATGCAAGTTAAAAAGCCTAGCTAAGACTACATCATAGCTGCAAATGCCGAAACGTCTTGCCATCAGATAAATTATGCTTTTGTTTATATTCAACATTAAAGTTCACAAAGAAAAAATAAAAAAATAAAGAAAATCTTCAATATTCATGTGACTAATTGAAATTCAACAAAGACAGTGAAATGAAATTGGTTAAAAATGAATATTTCTACTACACTTTTAAACATTATCAACATATAGCTTTCATTTTTAACACTCTTCTAATCAATTTGTGTTTTGACTTAATTCTATACTTTGTCATAAATCTCTTGCAACCTTATTGATGTTTCACTGTTTAAGTCCTCTATAACATTCTTCTACTTAATCAAATACTGTACTAGCACTCTGATGCTATATTTCATATTTTAATGGTGTATGAAACTTGTAAAACAAAAAAAATGATGCACTATCCATTATCTACATCATTTGATGTACGACTGTTGTAATACTCTTCATAAACATTGTGTTACTCAGTAATACTCCTACCGGTTTACCTTTATAGTATATGCTTAAATTATCCTCACCCCAACAATACCAGGACATCCTATATTGATACAATACTGAACAATATTGTTACTATTATATATTTAAAAACAGCTGGTATAGGTAGAGAAAGCCCTAGTAGAGAAGCAAACAAACAGAGGGTTTTTTCTACCCATACCAGCCATTTTTAAATATATAATTTTCTCTACAAGTGGGTTTTCTCATCATCACAGATTATATTGTTATCAATAACTTCAAAATCAGTTTCATCTTATAATCTTGATTTTTTTCACCACTTTGTTCACAAACAGTTTTCATTCACTTAATACTTTATTCAGTTGTAGAGCTTACAAGAGCAGCATTTCAACTTTTTAATGAAAATTCCAGCTTCATAATTTTTAAAACAAACTTATTTTACATATGCTGTTTATCTATGTCTGGTATTCACCTTTACCTTTTATCTTGATGTAAGTAAAGGAATGAACAATTATTTTTTTATTTTAGTACACATTTCTACCCTCTTAAGTCTTTATGACCAGTAAAATGGTAATTGATTATTAACTACAATTTTTCCTGCATACATTTCACCTGATACTTGCAACAGTTCAATATGAAATAGTATGGTTTGAGATTCAAAGGCAACATTTTTTATAAATACGATCACAAAAATAAAATACTGGAAACACTTTCTCTGGACATGAAGATATATGTTCTTCTATACCTTTTTCCATTTTTAGTGGGAAACAATTGATGTTGGTTTTTAATATAAAGTACACATGTACGTTCTCACGCATAAGATGAAAAGCTACTAACCCTTGCAACACCTTCTAGTCGAATCTCTTCTTCACCAGCACTTCGACTTCTTCTCCGATTCAGAGGTACAGCTAACCGGTGCGGATTTATGTAGGGCACTTCTACAGGCAAACGAGGATCTATGAAAGTGGTACTCCTTGTTGTATGATCAATGAAAAATTGCTGTAAAACACAAGCAGACACTCATAGCAGTATTTTAGATTGGAACGTCTTAGGCTATAAAAGTTCCCCATGAGTTGACTCAGAACTTACAATATCATATTAAAACTCTAAATTTATATTTATGGTATGATTGTGGTGAATACAATTCAAATGTTGTCATGATTATAAACAAGAAAAATATCTTTTTTCTTTAATTATTATGGGCGCTAATCTAGTACCACCTAAAGGGGATTCCAGATGAAAACTGTTTCTGATGTGAGAGGGGGCCCAGAGTTTGAACATTATACTTAGAAGGCATGGATGATACCTACTGGTTTTGACAGAGACCAACCAGGTACTGTATTTGATAAACTGTGAAACTGCAGGAAGGAGATTTATTTCTATGCACCAGAGGTCACTTTGTTTTGATTTGGGAAAGACGTTAAGAAAACTCTGTCATTAATTGAGATTGGTTAGTGTGAGGGAGCTTTAATCAGTAAGTTTGGTTGTAATGGATATTTAACCCCAACACAGTTTGATTATTTAAATAAACAAATTAAATTTTATTTTATTTGTATTTCATATGCCACTATAACATGAATGACAATAGATGTTCATGAAATCACTGTGTCCAGTGCCTTTAGAAATACATTATTAATAGCAGCAATGTTAGAAACAATATGCAAACTTTAACGAACATAAATTTTGTAAAATACAAGTAAAAATTAAGAAAATATTTAGCATTATACTGTTATTGTGTATCAGTTACAGATTTAACATTCAGTTTAATTGTACTTTAAGCAGAAGTACAGAACTGCCACTTGATTAATTACAAATCTAATGTTAGCTTTCTATAGATTAGCTTTAGTAATTGTGGATAGCATCAAAACCAAGATAAGGATTAATCTACTGGTAAAATCAGTCCTAATGCTAAACTGCCTGGAGGCCACTTGTGTACAATATAAGGGTGAGTTGATGCTCGAAATATTAGATCAATGATCAATAAAACTTTGATCTAAGAGGTAACAGATCACATACAGGGTAGATTGACAAATCACCAAGCAAAGAATAAACTTCACTAAACTATGTGATGGAAACATAAAGATGCCTAGTTACTGATTAGAGACAGGACCAATGTTCTCTCTAACTGTTTCAATTAATGTGCAGAATGAATTTTTTTTCATGTGGAGGTGTGTACCACTGTTTTCTTTTTGGGTGGATGTAGGGGATATTTTCGACCACTGACCCTATTGGATCATTAGTGTTGCAATGCTACTTACTGGTTGGTTGAGTTATTGGCATATCAACTGCCAGGGCTGTTAAGACCTTCATCACGTTGAGACTCCTCACCATTACAGAGGACGTTCATAACTGAAATAATGAAGTTCATGTCACTTGATTGGTTGTTGTGCAGCCACACAGACTAGAGGGAACACTAGAAAGGATTGACTGGTGTAAGGTTTTGCACCAAGGAATCTACTTGATTGTGAGAAGGTACTGATTTTCCCCAGTGACTAACTGTCACTTGCTTACTATGTTAAGGCAGACAGATCTAGGACCATTAAAAAATAGTGTCCAAACAAGTGTTTGCAGAAACAGAGTTCATGTGCTCAGTGGGAGACCTTGAATGACCAGCAAGAAAAGAATACAGATTCTAATCTTTCAGCATTAAACTGGTAAATGATATATGCTGAGAAAATGCACCATAATGTTCCAGTCTCATATTCTTAAAGGTTATTGTAATGTCAGAAAAGCAAATATACCCTTAAAATCACATTCTCTTAATAAACTAAACTATCAAAGCAAACTATAAAACATCTTTATAGCTCACTGACAGTATTAACACAAATCTGATTCATTAACATGTTAACAATGGACAACACAGGATCACATGGAAAATTAGAAGCTATCTTCAGCTTCAACGAGATACATAGGTTCATAAATAAATCTAAAGATTTGACTCCCAGTCCAGATGATGTAAAATTCTCCACTTTTAAGAAGCTTACTGAAGTCAAGTGTTAGAGTTCCTATGCAGTTGAGCAATGGGTAGTATTCTTGAAATATGGAATGGTGGCCTTTATGAAATATTTAAGTAAGCCCACAAAGAATCACTCTCATTTTATCTCCCATCAGCATGAACTCAATCTCAGGGACTGAACTCAACTATTTAGTGCTTGTTATAGTTTTCATGCTACAACTTTTAAATTAGTAATTATATCTTCAAAAAATTTGCATACTATCAGTAAACATTAAATAGCTTTCATATACAAAATATCAATTTATTGAGCTTTATGACTTCTTAAATAACATTTTTCTTGTGCCTTTTTTTTCTTCAAATGTTGACTATCCAACATGCAAAATCATTTTAAGATTAAAAATACTATTATGTATCAGAAAAATTTAAACTAAAATCTTCATAACTGCCAGAGAAGTATCAAAAGTTGTTTTTGAAAAAAACTTTATATTTTGTCTGTTATTTCTGTATGGGTTGGTGTGATTTGAAGAACCTGTATCCTCAATAAAATATTAGGAAATTAACAAATTGTGCTACTTTTGTTCTATAATGACCACAAATTATAACAAAAACAGAATTGTTTAGTCTAAACAATTTAAATCTCATAACAGTATACATCTCTCTCTATATATATATATAACACACACACAAACACACATTTTTATTGCACTGACTTTTCAACAATTCTTGATTAGCATCACAGACATTCCCAAGATGCTGTGCACATGCACTTATGTCACCATATCCAAGAATGTAAAACAAGCCTTTACAAATTGACCTGTCTTAACTGAATTTTAGTGGACTAGTAGTTTGTAAAATAGTCACATTTCAGCTATAATACCTTATATATTTATACACATTACTATTTGCAAACAAAAGGAAAACCACAAGAATTACATTTTTTAAAATTGTCCCAAATCTAAAAAAAGAAGAAAATGACAAACCAAAGTTTAACTTATTTTTATTAAATCAATGAATAAAAAAACTTTGTACCTTCCCACTTCGATCATGTTTTGACTCCCATCCTCGAGGAAGATCTCTCTCTAAGTCAGCAAATTTGTTCAGCAAACTTACTAAATCTCGATTGTGTTGGTACCTGACAAATAATTTCATGCTTAAATTAATAACAACAAAATGGAAATCAATCAGTTTTTTGCTTCAAACCAACGTTATACTATTATCAATATCAATGAAAACAGTATTCAAAAATATTATTTTCACACTTGCACAAATAACTCCTACTTCAATGACAAATGACACTATATATCAACAAAAGTTTTAATGTGTTGTTGTTCCATTTTAGTTAAAAATTTCCAAAAGTTGATCAAATGTTGTCATATAAATTTGTTTATTATTTCAAAAGAAAAAGCATTTCATATTAATTAGAGCTATTAGTTAGAACAGCTTCTGATTTCACAGTATCTCACCTCTCAAATGTGGAAGGATCTCTTCTAATCTTTGTGATCATGTGTTTCAAGGAGGAACTACTGTTGTAAGCAGCTAGGGCTTCCTGCAGTAATAATTATGTAAATATCTCACACATTATATATCATTACCCACTTAAAAACAGTCCAAAAAAGCATTGACAAATATTCCAATTTCATGAAAAAATGATAAAGAATCTTAGGAGATCACTTTCAAAGTGAAAAAATGGGAATTTCAGAAATTCAAAATAAATGTAACCTTTATTAGATATCTTATTAATGAGCAAAACGTGTGAATTCTTATTATGCGATGTTAATTAAGATAACATTGTGTCTTTTGCACTTAAAATGTTGTTTCATGAATTTTAAAAGAACAAAAAGAATCTAATCAGCCTGTCAAGGATGTCTCTTTAAGCTCCAAACTATAACTGTATCTTAGTACTTATGTATCCATTCATTTCGTTCTTGAACTCACATTTTCTGTTACCATCATTCCAGAAAGCAGCTCATTCCAAAAGCCAATCACCTTGTTTGAAAAGTAAAACTGTCTAAACTACAAACTGCTCTTATGTTGCCAAAAATTGAGTTTGCAACTCCTGTTCTCGTTTTCATTGTTAATCACAAAAAAGTTTAACGGATTTATATTATCAATACCTGTAGTAATTTTAAGTACTTCAATCATCTCTCTTGACACTTCTCCAGAGAAAACAAGTTTAGAGATTTCAGTCTCTCGTCATAAGAAAATCAAACCAACCATCCCAGTGGTTCTTCTCTGAACCTTCTTCAACAATTCAATATCCTTCTTGAAGAAGGGAGCTCAAAGCTATACACAGTGCTCTAAATGAGGTCTTACAAGTAATGTAGACAGTAAAAAAATAATAATTTTATCTTGTATTCGATATTTCTATAGATTCTACCCAAAAGCCTATTAACTGTGTTACTAGTTATAATACACTGTTTAGACGATTTAAGTGATTTTTCAATCATAACACCAAGATCTTTTTTTCAACTACAATACTTAATGTATTCTCATTTAAATGGTACCAATAATTTGAATTGTGAAAACCTGCATCTATCACCTTACTATATACTCTTTTTACTCATTTATTTAATTATAATCTAGAAACTACTACATTAATGTTATTTTTAAAAGTTTTTATGCAATTAAAAACACAGGTATGAATAATTTTTGATTTCATAACATTTTCAACTGTATTATTTTATATAGTCAAGGCAAAGCTCTAACGAAACTTATTTTCTCAGTCAAATTCTGTCACAAGTTTGCTTGCCCAAATGCCTTCAACCACAAAGGTTTTATGATTTTACAATTTTGACAGCATTAAATGCAGTGATAATCATTAATCATTTGACAGCCATATGAATAGCTACAGCTAATAGAACTAAACAACAAGTATACTGTACCCTCTTATATCAACAACTTTATAAACACTAAATACTAACACACAACTGGTGTTCTACTCACGTCATTCATGTGTAAAACACTAAAGAAATCAGATCTGGAAAGGAAGCGCAAAGGTGGTGAATTAAGTAGCTGAGCTCGTCTATTGCTAATGCTGTTTGAGGAAGGCACCAAGGCAGCATATGACAATGATGAACCAGAGGAAGAAGCATCATGCATACGAGATGTAATGGTTCTCCTAATGCTTTGATATCTGTAACATTAATAGACATCACTAATTTGTTACAAAAAACAACACTGTTTTTACAATAAAATCTGAAATGTAACAGTAAAAAAATTAGCTATTCATACACTTCTAACATATATACAACTTAGAATTTCACACCTTCAAAATAGCAAACAGAAGAATTCAACTGAAATTTCCAATATATATGAATAGGATTATAATTTACATGACACTAACATTAATAGCAGCCAATCAAAAGTTTTAACATTTGACCTCATGTAATTTTAAATAAGACTAAAACTATGGTTTCTTTCACATGTGACAGATACTCTCTGATCAACTACAATCTTGTATCATTATAGTATTGTACAAATATAAAGAATTCACACCATAGATATAAAAAGTTACATAAATTATAATTTCAGCATTTTTAAATTTACTTTTTATTATGGTTATAGCTATTTGTCCACTCATACTACAAACTTAAAAAGAATGCCATTTATATTACATCTATATGTTACATTACATCATATTGCAACATAAATACATTTTCCAGATTTTTATCATTGTATTAAAGTATTGCACTCTACATTAAACCACATCACTAATTACTAGAAATTACCCGACCTTGTTTTTAATTCCATACTCAAAACAATTTTCAATTTCTATCCTAAACACACAATTACTTCAGTTTAAATACTTATCTTTAACTTACCTGTAGCCTAACTACCTATTAAACAAAGCTTCAACTTTTTAACAATATATTAGACAAAGAATTTTATAATCTAATCCAATAAACAAAACTATTTAACCTGCCTCATATATAAAACAAAAAAATGTTTGTTAAAACCAATTCCTCATTATCATAACATATAGGGTTAGAGCCTTAACTTACCTGCGATCTAACTGTTGACGTTGAAGTTCATTTGTTGCTCCAACTGACAGCTGTTGGGATCCAGTTGGTCGATTCCATGTTGTTGTTCGATTTAAATGATCTATATAAAAGATACGACCATGGGTGTCGATACGAGCCTCCCAATCTGAAAAAGCAATATTTTACTTTAAAAACAATTTTAGTGTAGCAATTAAATAGCTTGGACATCAAGGTTGCACAAGAACATTCTTCTCAACGTAAATACTGTCTGAACATGAAAATACACAATGATTTAAATGAATCAAAACATACATTTACAATACCACTGTTTCAGAAGGCTACATTATATATTAGAATGTTTTTGAAGATTTAATTATTGGTGAGAAGAATTTGAAGAGAGGTACATTTTTACACTGTTTCCTGTAAGTATAAGATGCATCTTTAATATGCTTATAGGTTTCACTACTTTTTATTATTTTTTTAAATTAGAACCCTTTCTCAAATTATTGGGCTTTCAAATCAAACGTGCCAGCCAGGCAGAAACTGTTACAGTCTCAACTATCATGAGGCATGAGATTCAGAGAGGCCAATACAAAATATAAACAAAGCTAACTCTAATAATCAAAATTTTTTAAAGTTTTTTGAAAAGCTGATTATTTCAGGGAGGATTTTACATTAAAACAATATTTAAGAAAATTCTAGAAACATGGAATTACAAACAATTCTTCAAGAAGCACCAGTATTGAAATGTTCTCTCACTTTATGTGAATTTCAAAGATTTCAAAAATTTATGTGTACCTTGTATGTGTGTGTTTAAAAATAAGTGTTTATTACTAAAGATTACACTTAATTTTGGTTTCTAACTTACTTTGTGGCAAGGGTTCCTCCAACTCCACTCTCTGAAAACGAATAGTGCGTTCTGGAATAGAGGGAAGTCGTGTGGATGGAGCATGGTTAACAGATTGTGACCAAGAGCTACTTGATCCGTCAGTAACACTAGGTGTACCTAAGGGTAGCCAGGACTGACTAAACAAAGACCAAAACATTAATGTTAAAACCACTGTATATTCAGTGCACTTTTGAATTAGTTGCTTTTATCATTTATAATGTGGAAAATATCTAATAAAGCTACTAGAAGTGTTGTTAAATTTGTAATATTTGCATCTTCATACTAGCTTTAAAAGAATATTACTGAGGTAAAACTAAAAAAATAACTTTTCTATTGTAAAATGCTAGATAAAATACCTCACTCAAACATTTTTACTAGATGTTTCTTTCACGTACCTCTCTACACCAATTAAAGATATCGCCCCTCTTTGCTAAGTAGAAAAAAAATTAAATGCAATATTTCTCTGCAAGATGACACTGATTTCAAATTTTGTTGTTGTTACTAATAAAAAAATTGTGAATGTTGTTATTAATACTAGAATATTTACATAACTAATTCCTTCATATGAACAAACATTCCACACTTATTATTCACCATAGTTGCATGAATTCATTCATTAAGATTTATTTCCCATTTTCTAACCTTAAAAAACACTACTGTATTTTAGTTATGATTAATTATTCACTTTGTGAAGCAAAACTTATATTGACTTACATCTCAAGTTTGTCTATACATAGGATTCCCTTTTATATATTTTGGCTCGTTATCTTGCCAAATAAGAAACTTAATTTTTAACTTTAATATTTCTGATCCATTACAAAATTACATATTCTTGGTTTCTTTTTACATTTTTGCCTCAAACACATGAATGATTATATACTGCTTACAATATAAACAATCTGTTACTTACAAAAGCACTAAAGTATAGAGCAATACTTATTATTTAAGAAACAGAACGACAAATATCGCAAATAAAGGAGTTTATTCTCATTTACAAATTACGTATTATGAAAATTGTGTGTAACATTTTCTTCACTGAATCTGTAGAGAAAATTAATGATCTTTATACCAAAATCATAACTGAATTTTGAAGTTTAATGGAACACACAAGAGTACAGTACATGTGTAACAAAATAAACTGTTCAAAACTCTCAGAAACAGTTAAAAAATTAAATGAAAGAAATGTATTTTAAGTTAATTGCCATTAAAAATGTTACTTCTGACAATTTAATGGATTTCTATTTCCACCAATGCTAAAAATCACTAAAAAGTGAAATTTATAAAACCTTTGTCAACTACATTAAAAAAATTACCTTGCAATGGGTCTCCTGGTTTCCCACAATGGATGGCTGACATCAATCGTTGCATGAAGTCTTGGATGAGGGTGATGAGTAGGAGTCGGTGGGCACTGAGGCAAAGGTGTAGAAGTATCTGAAAACTCTACACTGTCACTTTGTTCCTGAACAGGAGTTGCTGCAGTACTTACTTGAGAGTTCCTTTGTTCAACTTCATAAATATCTCTAGTTTCTCTACATTCTACTACTGGAGTTCTTTCATGGGTTTCTACACACAATTCTTCTGTTTGGATGGGTTCCACAACAGCTATTGGCTCACTGCTTTGGTCATAAGTTTCACACACTGACTGGATAACTGTTTCATTTGAATAAGTGATAACCTCTTCTATTTCTGGACTGCCTGCAGTCTCTGTTCCTGTAGAAGTTGAATCACAAGTATATTCTTCAGGATAATCAGTCGTATCCTCATTTTCACCACCACCAGACCAAGAGGTTTCAGAATCAGACATGTTAACACTTGGGCCACCCACAGAACCATCAGTATTAATATCTTCATGATCACTGCAGCTAATGGTTTGCGAGGGACTAATGGAACCAGGAGGTGAAGTCACTGATGCAGATGTTGATCCAATATCTTCTACTTTGGGTCCTTCCATTTCTGTCCTTTCACTAACAGGTAGATCATCAGAGCTCACAATTGAGTTTAACTCATCAATGTCAACAGAAGCAGCCACTTCTAAAGCTGCATCCAGCTCAAATTCACTCTCTTCAGGAGTCTCAAGGATAAAATCATGTATGTTCTCCAGTGAAGGCACACTTTCTTGAATAGAGTCATGTTCAGGTGTGGCTAAAGGTGCTGCCCTGCTTGGTACAGGAGGTGGGGGTGTCCTTTGAGCAACCTCACTCACAGGAGACTGCTGATCTGCATCAGCTAGCAAGTCTTCCACATGATGTGGTGGAGAAACCGGAAGAACTGAAGGTCTTGAGGCACCTGGCTCACGTTGTGGAGGTGGTGGTGGACTCGTGTCCTCCTCTTCAAAAGACATCATGGAGGTTGAGGGCGGAATACTTCCCAGACTTTCATCAGATTCCAGACTATGTGTTAATCCTTCTTCTGTGCTGGACAAACCATTCTGTTCATCTGTATCAACTATTTCCAGAAGAAAGCTGTCTTCAGGACGTACATGCCTAGCCTCTGATAACAGAGATCGGGTGGTATCACTACTACTACTTGGAACTTCCTGACTGCCTGAGCTATTATTAGGGTTTAAAGCTTTCATACGTTCTACTGGTTTATGACCATGGTGTCTGCGGGTTTTTTGTTTGGGAGGCAATGGAGGAGGAACATCTGGAGGTTTAGAAAAACCCTGAGAACAAGAGGATAATATTTCTGTTGCACTTTGTAACACATATTCTGGGTTAGTAAATGCCACTCCAATGCTTCCATTTGAAGCATGAACTCCATTACCGCTTGAAATTTGAGATGAACCACCTACTGAAAGTCGAGAAGACATAGCATGAGAAGGCTTTTGTGAAACCACTAGGCCCAACTCTGTTCGAGTTAATGACTCTGGAAGATTTTGGCTGGTAGGAGGTTGAGGAATATTTCCATTAGGTATTGAAGTAGCTCTACTGGTTATTTGAGGAGGATGATGAACTGGTGTGGTGGGAAGAGATGACCCTTCCTGACCAGTTGGAAGGTCTGAGACATAAAGAGGGTTGTGAACCTGACGTATGTGAGTCCATAGATCAACTGAAAGAAAAAAAATCAAAATCTCACTTGTTACAAACACTGAAACTAAAGTGAAACTGTGTTCTTATTTTTGTTCTTTCTTTTTGGCAAGTGTCACACACTTGTGTACTTTATTTTGTAATCATATTCCAAAATGATTAAGTTAAAATTAAACTACAAATATTTTAGTTTACCCTAAGAATTATTACAACCCTAATAACAGTTTTTAAAATTGATGCTCACCAGTGAATTAGCTTTTGTTTACATTGTTATTAAATGATTAATAAGTCACATTTCAAAATGTATACATTTGTACCTTGTTTCTTATGTGTACACCTCTTATATTATTTTTATACCAACTTGAAATAGGTTACTTTCACAGTTATTTTTCTCACATTTCAAGAATTATTTTATTGTTAATACCTTTAGCACACTATGCATGTTAAGAGTCCAATAATAGAGTTAAATTAAAAGCTGAGCACAAAGTTATTCAAGATCTAGATAAATACAACTAAAGTGGCTGACTGGTAAAACATTGAAAAAGTATGAAAAATGAATTATTCTTGTATTTAATTAATTCATTATGAGTATACAAAGGGCAAAATATGTGATGACATAAGAATAAATACTGTTGGGATGTTACATTAGCATTTTTAGAAATGTAAAATGAAAATGCCTCCTATCGCTTCACCAATTCATGATTTATTGGTTGTAAAGTTCACAGCAAAACAGTGGGATATCTGTGCTCTGCCGACTATAGTTATCACAATTCAGTTTATAACAGAAGCTTTCATACTCACCAATGAGCTACTGGGAAGGGGGTGGAGTACCAGTTTAAGGTAAACAAATGTTTCAGAAGCATTTATGTTCATGATTTAATACTCAGTGTCTACATTACTTAAGATAAGTCCAGTTTATATCAAGTGTGTAAAGCTATACAAGGGCTATCTGCAGTATCTATCCTTAATTCTGAACTAATAAGATTACACCATGGGTTCCAACACTTACTCAGTATAAGGCCTCCCACAACATTTTGTATCCTTTCTGAGGTTCCCCATCCAATTGCATTTATAGATCATTAGGACCTTATCAGTACTGAAAATTTTGTTTATTTACTAGCTTCCTCCTACCTCTTGAATAAAGGGAAGACAGCCAGTCAACAGCATCTAATGCCAAATTCTGAGCTATCTAATTGAAAAATGGAATTTAACCATTATTCTTGTAATGCTCCCATGGCATCATTGTATGAAGTCTTTATTTCAGTTGTGGATCCAAGTCTTAGGACTCTCAAATCTATAATCTACCACCCTAATCACCAGTCCAAGATATCCCAATTTAGGTAAAACAGTCAAATGTGAGACAAACAGAGTATGTTTCTGCATTAAAAACTTTATTACACAGTAGAAATACCATCTTCTGTGAGCAATACTTTTCAAAATCATTTTAAGAAAGTAAAATATGTTACCAGCAAAGACAAAACACTGGATTAGATATTTGACAGATTTGACCAAACCAATAGTTTATATGATTTTTTAGCTGCTTAGGGTAAGATAATTTAGTAGACCTAACAACAGGTTAATGTTAATATGCATATTATATGTAATATAAATTGCTTAATAGTTTTTAAATGTCAAAAGAACCTTAAATACTAATATAAGTTTGTACATGCTTCAAAACAACAAAATAAAACACCATTTGTTTATTTCTCAAAGTATGAAGAAATTAGTAATAATCTGATGACTTAAGATGTTGTAAAATATATATATATTTAAGTTGACATTTAAATGTATTTTATAGAATAAAATAAGACTTTACATAAAGCATCAGCAACTGAATGTACTATTTACTCTTATTTATAAATTATTCAAAATAAAACTTGTACAGTATGATATTCTTATTTCTGTAAATATTTTTGTCAAATAAATATCTAGTACTCACACACATATTTTTTTAGTATATCATAATATGTTCATTTTGGGTTTGGTTTATTTTGAATTTCGTGCAAAGCTACATGAGAGCAGCCTGCATAAGCTCTCCCTAATTTAGCAATGTAAGACTAGAGGGAAACCAGCTAGTCATTACCACTCACCACCAACTCTTGGGCTACTCTTTTACCAACAAGTAGTGGAATTGACTGTAACATTATAATGCCCCCATGGCTAAAAAGGCAAACATGTTTGGTGTGAGGAGGATTCGAACCTGTGATCCTCTCATTGTGAGTTGAGTGCCTCTCATGTTGGGTGTTAAGGCTAAGCTAACTTAATGATCAATGGTAATTAAATATTTTTGATAACAGTTGGTTACAAAATTAATGTTTACATTTTGTTATCACACTCTTCTTGATGAGAAAAGAAAAACAATAATGAGCTAGTTAAAAATAAAATATCAAATATTAAAATAAAGAATTGAAATAACTTTTAAGCCACTGTTCTTAAATTGCTCTGTAAGTTGGAAAATAA
The DNA here is from genome assembly GCA_011833715.1 of Carcinoscorpius rotundicauda. Classification (NCBI taxonomy): domain Eukaryota; kingdom Metazoa; phylum Arthropoda; class Merostomata; order Xiphosura; family Limulidae; genus Carcinoscorpius; species Carcinoscorpius rotundicauda. Next base: position 35,582,757 of record CM022395.1, on the reverse strand, counting down.
CTGCAATAACTGCACTCTGAATAAATACATAACTTTTTAATGACAACAAAAAATGAACACAAACAATTTTTATGAAATCTAACTTCAATTAACAATTTTGTTTTTATAATGTCTAAGTTACGTCAACAATGAGTTTAATAAATGATTACATTTTACAAACTATAAAATCATAGCTACTGTCCAATAAAGGAAACCATGTGTCTTTTCAATGAAAAACTTACCTGGACCATTTTCTAAGGTAAATACAAAAGACAGTTGTCCTGTCACATGTTCTGATGGACTTTTGCTTGTCAAACTGAAAGTCAACTCTAAAGGAGTACTGTTATATAGAATACAAAGGCATTATGAATACTTAAATAAAAATCATTCATATGGATAAAACATACTTCATTCAATTGATCAAAGTTTGTAATCACAAGATATTAAGCACTATTAGTTCATTCCTACCATGTTAGCTATTTTCTGATAAACATTTCAGGAATGGATTGCAAGTTCAAACATTACAAAATAATGAAAAAAAAAACTAGTGTTAATAACAGAACTAGGGTACAGATTGACTATTCATCATAACAGTACAAACTATATTACTTGTGCACTTTTAGTTGGTGATAGAAATATCTTAAAAATATTAAATATGTAGAGAGAGTCATTACAAGAAATAGTTCTCTTTGGACAGAATGTGACAGTATACCAATATATTTTTGTAAAACCCATTTTTTAGTAACTTTTATGCCAGTTTTATGCATTATGATGCTCATATATCTTATATTTGCAGGATGATGTCCACATGTATGCTCACGTGCAGAAAAAAAAATCTAAGTGTATAAGAACATATTATTCTTATTGTTACAAAAAGGATGTGGGAACATGCAATAAAAAAAGTTTATCTGGAATTGAATACAATTTCAATTCAATTGTATATTCTCGTTTTATGCAACTGGACCTCTGAAACAACAATGGTCTAGAATTATCACAATGGAAAGGATGGAGGGGAAGAATACAACTGAGAGAACAAATCACATATAGAAAAGCCCAACAAAAAGGAGACATGACCATGTTTGAGTCATGAATGTTTTCAGAGGAATTAAACAGCATACAACAATTGCAATATTATGTTGCAAATGTTAGGTGTCTTGAATTATTCTCATAGTTAACTGGAGGACTGGAGCTAAACTCTGATTACCTTTGGGAAGTTAGAAAACCTAGAAATGTCAGGACTCTGAGTAATCATCATAAAATTTAACAACAAGAGCTTAAAAGGAGTGGTCAGATTAGATTTAACATAAGGTCAGCCATAGAACGTCTTGTTCCACCATCTAAACGAATAGTGTAACAGTTCAAATAATATTAGATAATGAGAACCATATTCAGACTAGACAGGCTAAAACTGGATCTACTCAGTATCATACTGAAGAAAAGCTACCTAAAGAATAAAATCAGTTTGTTAAAATCTAGTTCAACCTATGGAGTACATCCGTTTTATTGCAAACAAAACGAATAGTGTAGTAAGCAAACTTCCCTCACATTATAAAATTTAGATCCAAACACATGATGCAATTGGAATCAAGAAAAGAAAGGTGCAAAAAAATAACAAAAAACCACAGTAAAAACAGTCCTATCTATTTATCTATTTGGTAAAAACCTCAAAAATACAATTAGCATAGACATGAAAGAGGTTTTTAATCAAGATTCATTACTTAAATCTGAACTAGGATAAATAAAACTCTAAAGAATAATGGATTGTAGAGGCAAAACATCAAGCTAACCAAACTACCCAGAAGCACTGAAAATAAAGATTGCAAATGACAAAAAAAGTGATGAACTGAGAATATACAGCAGTGACACCAAAACCTCTGTACATATTGAGAACCACAAATTTGAAAGGATGATATAAATGACTGGAACAATCATGAGGAGTTACTACTACTACTGCTGCTGCTGAGAAAAACTTAAAAATAACCAGTGCAGAAGTTAAACATCTTCAGTTGTTCAATAATGGTATCTGAATGGAAAATGACTGAAAAGGAAATGGTAGAAGAGAAAAGTTGATTTATTTTTTTATTAAGCACAAAACTTTACAATGGGCTATCTGTACTGTGTCCACTATAGGTATCAAAACAGATTGATGAACAAGTGGGTGGTAGATTGAGATGAGCAGGCCAAATGAATAAAGTAAAAAAGAAAATTATAAAATATCTATCACTAATGAAATCAAAGGAAAGGAAGATGCATAAAAGGATAAAGTTAGCCTTGATTCAAAATATTGGCTGCTAATGTACTATTATAAGGAATTAAGAATAAAACAGAGGGTGCAAACAAATGATTAATAATGTTTGCACATTAGACCATGAAAACTTGAAATATCCTCCAGGAATAAATTAAAAATATTCAACAGACAGACTAAAAATATATTAATTACTTAGGATTCAATCTTACCACTTGATTTAAATTAAAATGTTATTCAACTGGCTTTATAATCATTAACTGAAAGTGTTACAATGAATACATTATGTCACATTCTCATTCAAAATCCAAGAACTGATGGTCATACCAAAATTCTCTATAAAATAATTAGTAGTCAACTTGCAAAATAAACACTTTCCAAATGTGAAAGTGTATTAATAGTAACCCTAAAAACGAAACAAGGTTTGAATTTTACAAGTCTACAGTAACCCTCGTTAAATAAATCACGTAAAATTGCAGTGTTGTATATGTATAAAATGATAAAATATTTCTCCATGTCTCATATCATAATAAATTAAGAACAGTCTAAGCTCAAACAGAAACTATATTCTACAACTAGTTCACTTGTGCTAAAACCATAAATATGCCACTGAAATATTATGGCTTAACATTAAAAGTAACATTACAACAAATTCAACCTTTATTGAATTCACAAAATATGTAACTAAAAAAATAAGCCAATCATTTAAGTGTCAAATTCTTGAAAAATCACCAAAGCTAATATATCAGGCTATAACTACATCAAGGCAAAATTAGTAACAACAGTACACATATGAATGTCAAAATTGTATGCAAATGTTCAATGAGTATGAACCTCAACATAATAGGAGTTATTAGATGGACAATAAGACAGTCATTACTGCAACACATACAGTTAAGATAGTAAATAATTAATTACATGAATGGGGTTGATAAAGTACCTAAAATTGTCTTTGAACATTTATTTTGCTCTTCTGGTGATTACTCAAGTCAATGACCAAATTTTTCTTTCTTTTTCCTTTTCTTAATTTTAAGATATTTTAAGGCCTCTGGTTAAAACAGTTTTGAAAAAACATCTTAGTTACCCAAAACTTTTAAGTACTGTTATTTTTCTGAACAAGAAATTTAATTGTTTAAATTTCCAAGGTATTTCAGTACCTGATATAAAAAACAAAGAAATGGTACAATTGAAACTAGATAAAATATATACCTCATGACTATATATAAAACTCATGAATGGGGCAAACTGATGGGCTGATAATTTCTCTAAAGGAGAAAAAGTTATACAAAAAATAAATACTGAATTTATAATTAATCTCTTCGTAAAGAGCTCCTGTATTTTACACAACCTTGTAACCATGACAGTTTAAGTACTGTAAGCCTAAAAGTACTTAATATATCCTCACAAGATATGGAAAGCTTCTAATCAACATTAGAAGTCTTTTGTAGACAAATAATCAGAATACCTAATTATGAATTTTAACAAAACTTTGTCTGTAAATATATGGAATAAAAGTGTTGACTGTTCCAAGTGACTTTTATGTTAAGATTAAAATACTTTACTTAATCTGAAGATATTCAGATCTCATTTGCACAACCTCTAGAAACGTCCCAAGTAAATAAAAACTTTTTTCAGAAAAAGTTTATATTGTGTGTGTTATTTTCTCTGCTGTAACAAAATGCAGTCAGTCAGTTTGACTGACCTTGTAACCACCACACAAAATTCAGCTATCTATATCATCCTTTTTTCTACCCACATTTGTATGCAAATTGTTACAGGGCACAATAATTGTACATCTTAAATAGCTTAAAAGCTTGTAATAGTATACCTCTAATTATACTTCATTTCATTGTTATACTGACCTTTCAACTATGTCTAACTAATAATCCCACCACGAAAATTGTAAATCGTTTGTCGAATGTGCACTCAAATTACCATGCTGAATAAAAATGTATGAGCTACTTGCAAATATACCTTGTCAAACATTTATTTTCTATTAATTTACATAATCTAACTTGTAAGTCCCTAATTTTTACATTTTAATTACTTTTATAATAAATAAAAATAAACATGTGAACATGCAACATAATACTAAACTGGGTCTTTTTCTGGTGATTGACTGTCAATGAAACTTAAATCTAAATATTTTTTATACTAACACTACAACACTAAATTTTTCATTAAATAATGCACCTAAAACAAAAAAAAAATGCAAAATACAAACAATGTCCTGTAACTATCAATTTTTCTGGGTTTCTAGTGATGCAATAAGAACCTCTAAACATTCAGCTAAGCTTGTTGATGTGGTTTCCAAGAGAAAACATTTCATAATGAAAGATAAAACAGACAATTCCCTTTCAAAAAAACAATGCAACATGTCTTTTGATAAATTTAAACTTTGGCTTTCTATTGGTTAATTAATATAGTATAACATCAGAAAACTACTGGCAATTTGTGAAAGATGGGTGTAGCAAGTGGGTTTGAGTTTCCAGTTAATGGTTCTGTAAACAAAAACTAAAGGCTGTAAAAATTATGCTTTTCATGACTAATATTATATATACATGATAATGAGCAATTTATGTTGGATTATGTACTTCTCAAATGGGCAGTTAATAAATTAGAAAAGAAAAACCTAATTTAATTAAATTTTGAATGTAACTCTGTAAAAGGTTGTGACATGCACACTTTGACCAACATGTTATGAAAGGATTAAATGTGTATAATGAGAACAAATGGACTGCAATATAAGTGAACTATAAATTTGTACATTCATAATCTAGGAAGTAAGACAAGCAAGAGGGCATACAAGTTAACCTATTAGTTTATAACTTCAAAGGGTGTCACATGCTCTAGACCTTATGAAAGATAAGGATCTCAAAAACCTTACAGAAAACACAACTTAACCCTAGGCTTGCTGAAAAACAGCTATAGAAATATGGCTGACACAGAAAGCAGACAGAATGATAAATTTGGTACAAATTCTGTTCACACACACAAAAAAAAGTAATCTCATCATTTAAAAATGAATAAAACATATCCTTTGAAAACAATGAGAATTGTCAAAATCTACAAATGGTAAATGAAAAATGTTAACCATATGGTGAGATTTTTATTTACAGATGGAAGTGTAAAAACAAAGATCAATGTTTTATCAAAACAAACATTAAAAATGATCTGATAATCATCCTGTCTCATCTTTTTGTGCAACAACAATGAAATCCATATAAATGGTTAACTAACCTAATTCTGGTTTTTTGTATGAATAATGTATGAAAGGTTATCAGACATACAGCTGAACATAACAAATGGATTTAAAAAGTCTTCAGTTCATTCCACCAATCCAGAAGAGTGATTCTGATTGGTCATCACAAACTTCAACATTAATACATTCAAAGTAACCAAATGTGAAAACAACACTGAAATAACTATAAATGCCTGATTGTGAACTATTTCAACACTGGATTTTCAGTAAGAATACTTACAGAAGCAACTCAACAAAACTTAAGAGTACAATAAAAAAAAGTCCACAATCTGTGAATCTTTTAACTGGAGTCAATCTGTAGGAAGCAGAGAACAATGCATGTAGAGTACTACTTTACTAGATGTGGGACATAAAATGTATGCAGGATGAAAATGAATTTGTATTTGGATACTTTCACCAATAAAATTACTAATTATCAACAGCAGAAGACACAGGACAATGCCAAGACACAGATATGAATATATCTAATAATAAACAGGTTTCTTGCCATTTCCCAATAAATAGATTATTGATACTGGCTTGCATTTTCTTGTTATAATTACTTGAAAACAGAAACATACAATCATTAACAATTTTTTGTACAATAAAGTTTGAGAATATTAAAGATAAAAGAAATGAAAATACAAAACTTGTGTCCTGGTATTCCATAAAAAAAAAAAAAGTAAATAAAGTCAAATGAAAGCTGAAAAGATGGACTGTTATAAACAAAAGATAATGGAAAAGTAAAATTTAAAAATTGACAGTACAAAAAGATGAAGGAAACACTGGAACAAGACACTGCAACAAAATTATCATCAAAATAAGAACACCTGTTCTTCTGTGAGCATAGTTTTATATAAAAACACATCCTGCCAAAGAAATGGAATATAACAGATCTTGTCCATTCATATGTACAGTACACTTCTGTATTAGAATAAATATCTTTTGACAAATCCCATGTTTTTATCTTATGTTTCCTCTCTTAGACTTTCATTGAATAGTTAAGGACATACAATCTTTTTAAAATTTAAACATATAAAAATATCTTGTGTATTTTTTATATTTCACAGATTAGCATAAAATAGTAGTAACCTAGAAAATATAGAAGATAACTTGCACCGTAAAACTGAATTCAGAATGTATTAAATACACAAAAGTGAACGTCTGTGCAGTTTTTTCTTTTAGGTTTATTCAGATTGTTAATAAAAATAGCATGAAATATTCTTTGTGAGCCAAAACATAAAAAGCTAAATAAACTAGTCATTTCTCAGGCATTAAATTATTTAACAAGATTATCTGTAATTGTTATTCAAAACACATTTAAACAAAAACACGAGTAAATTTAGTGTTATTCAAAGTAAAATAGCAGGTTTCTGATAAAAATTTGATGTTATATTACTGTAACCTGAATCTTACCTGCTATACTGTTCCATCAAAAAAGAAACTTGTATACTAAGTTTTCCTAAAAAACGATTGATGATTGGCCGGCTTTTCGAAAATTTGTCTTTTACTTCAAACTCCAAGATATCAGATGGGAAAGCAATGAATTCAAACTGTGAATAGAAATCTTAAGATATACTTTTCACTTGTACTAGTTAAGGACAATCAACAATCCTTTAAACATTTCAATAAATTTTCAATAATTCTGACAGTTAACTCACTTGGATAAATATAAAACTTTTTTTAATATTTCACCTTCCTACAATGGAAGTAGTTATATCACATGTCAACCGTTATGCAGCAACTCTTACCCAACATGCAAGCAACAACCCTTCCTGATGCATGACTCGTTCTATTTGAGTCTACCCTGAGATTAGGTAGACATTAAACATCAATTTTAAATTGTAAGTGTAAAAGGATGTACTTCTCTTCAAATATATTTTCAGTGAGGGAAATGTTCACTTTCTTTACAGTACCTTGCCTCCACTCACACAACAGCTAAAATTCCACATGGCAAGGAGTATAGAAAAGTATCCCTAAAAAACCCATGAAGATTGAAAAATACATCGGAAACTACATAAATTCTTTATTAGGTATATTTTTTTATCCAATGACAAAAAAGTGTTGCATAAATGAGTGGAAAAGAAAAAAACACATCCAATATTGATAAGAAGTACCAAAAAAAAATGTTCCCATGATGTAAAATGGCTAGGGCATAAAAGACTAAGCAGCACGTCATCTTCAGTTCATGAACAGATAGCACTGTCCAATCCTTGGTCAGAGAATGGTTGATAGTTTTTACCTGAAGTTGAATAGAAAGAGAAGAGAAATTCCTTACAGTTAACTAAACAGGGCACATGTAGCAAATCCACAACTAACACAAGGCAACTAAGCACACAAGATTCAAACAACAGTAGGAGGGGATGTGCCACTATGGCAGTTCACTCCAAATACAATCAATAGGGCATCATCTACTTTGCAAAACATTAACCTCAGGGATGAAATCTCATTGAGGTGGAGGGAGCATCACAAGAACAACATTTTTCCCTCATAATATCTTCTTCCAGATAGGACTACACACAAGCTGGAGTGCCTGAATGACCAGCCAACTCTGAGTAACAAGTAACTAAAAAGCAGCAGGAATTAAACCAGATCTCTGCAACATCAACCTTCAGGTTTTACCACACAAGGGTAAATATTTCATGATAGAAGACAGGATGAAAAATCACATTCAACATGTGACAGTGAGAGTTATTGGACAAGGGCATTATTCATCATGATTGGTGAGAACATTCTTTATCAAATGAAAAACTTTAGTGGGATGATGCTGCAACTGTAAGTGCTTCATCTTAGTGGGCCCAAGAGGATTATATTGCATGGAATAGGGTAGTTAGAGTTGCAAGGTACATCCCACTAAAGTATCCATACAGATACCAGCTAATATCCCAACCAACCTCAGTCCACTGGAGGATAATAAGTAGTATTGTGCAACATTACCCTCCAGAGACCTACTGCATGAAGGTAGAGCAACTGAATCACTGGACAGCTGATAATATACTCTTGTGCAACTTATAGTTAATCATATAGTATGATATTTTGTATAAAAAAATTAAATAGCATATTTTGGATAGCAATATTTGCCACTGAGCAGGATCCTAGACCTAAAAGAGACATGTCTCTGTGGAAAAAAAAATTAAAAATGCAAGCTCACCTAGTCACAGTGAAACTGATATGTGAAGTATGGTGAGAAAGTGAAAGCCAGTATCCCAGTGAAGATGAAACAGCCATCCAATGAAAATTGTGAGAGATGAACATGTAATATGTTGTCCACATGACTGACCAAAGAATTCCCCCTCAATTCATGGTACAGGTGAGAAGCCACAGAAAAAGTAAGGTGTTTTATTTGATGCAATGTTGCCTGAAACAAATTCCAGGAAGAAGAAAATAGGGTTGATTGATTGATTGATCAATTTAAAGAAAATAGGGAAGAACACAACAGTCGAATAAATTGACAAACCCAACATCAGGGGATAGGAAGAGAAAAGTTCCTGGAAATGAAAAGACAGTATCAGGAAATACAGAAAGACCATGGACAGGATATAGAAGTATATCTGGAGCAGACTGAGAATACATGTGAAAAAATATAGGGATGGGAAAATGATCTGAATAAATAATTTTCCTCACAAACAGCTGAACTTTTTGGCAGAAAGATCAATCTGGTTTAAGAAGAATACAAGAGAAAAGGAATAATGTGTGTGAAAAGTTTATGGCAAAATTATGAGGCTGATGTTGCACACGAGTAGGAAATATAGTTAAGAGATTGATACACGGAGCATGTAGCCAAAGGTTCAAATGAAGGGAGTGTGATACAATGAAAAACAACACACAACACTGTCAACCCAGTCTAGAAGAACAGCCTGATAAGGTGGAGAAAATCCAAAAAGAATACAATAAGAGGAAGATTGGAGGAGAGGAAAACCCAAAACAGATTTACCTAAAACAATTGAAAGTACTAGATAAGGTTACTTAATAGAATGGAAGAGAGAAGCTCCATTAATGAACAGCCAGCTAAGAAAATTATGAGGACAGGAACTATGGGCTAAGAAGGAGAAAGACTAATGAAGGAAGACATTCCATTAACATTGATAAATGCAAGGGGATAAGTGTGGACAGGATGGATTAAATAGTATTAAAAAAACTCAGAAAATCTGGATATCTCACAAAAAACCAGATAATTGCTACTTTTAAAGTTAGATAGTATGAAGAGTGGAATAAATGACTAGTAATGAATGTTGATAGAAGAGTGACAAGAAGGGCCAACAGTGGAATTGTTTGGAGTAAAAGAATTTGAAAGAGCAAACAAAGGTTGTGCTGGTCAATGAGTAGGACTGGATATAGAGTGGAACAGGAAATCAAAACCACTCTGAGAAGGATATGGACAGAAGAGTATGCATAAAGATACCAAGTTGTCTCATCCTGGCTGAGAGTATCAAAGTTTCATGGACTGTGATTGAGGAACAAAACACAAAACCAAACAGAGAAAAACTGGGTGTTGAAAAAGGTGATAAGAACATCAAATTTAGGAGAACCTCACTGATAGCAAAGCCACAAAAAACCCAACGATCAAGAAACCACTACATGTGGTAATTTTGATGTTGCTTAGAAGGATAATTCATCATGAAGTTGGAAGCATTTGGTTCCAGGAGAAAAGTTCCAATATTTGACCATAAAAGGGAGTAGAACAGAGCCACGTTGTTGACTGATATAGAAGATAATGGTGAAATTGTCTGAGTGGATCATGATAAGTTTGTCATACCATTGGAAGAAAATAATTCAAAGGATACCATATCACCAGAATCTCCAAAAACGTTAACAGGGTAGTGTAGTTTCAGATCATTGTTCAGAAGCCTCCTGCTGACTGATCCATGCACTCCAGTCCAGGATAGATGCATCAGTGTAATGAAGCACTATCCCCATCACAGTATTGTTCTTTTCAACCACCACCACCAAAGATGGTCAAGAATGGAAGGTAATTTGGGAGTTCAAGAGATTCCAAGCAAGATTCCATTGATTATAGAAAGTATACTAAAAAAAATACACAGAAGCATGGCCTAAGCTGATACAGATTGCCATGAAAGCCCAAGAACCTGAAGCAATAAAATCTTATGCGCAGAAAGAAAGGTAGGTGAATAGGCGTAGAGAACTAAAAATGGAGAAGGTTGGGCCTGACTGAGGGGAGAGTTGAAAAACACATCCAAGTGGACATGATATTAGGAAGGAATCAGAAGAGACTTCTCCATCTTAATAATTCAACCCAAATGAGCTGCTTTCATCAAGAAGATAATTTTTTTGAGAAGACTCCAATTCAGAAGGAGCTAGTAGAAGTCAGTCAATCATGTGGTCATGGAAGCACAAACCCCAAGCATGCAAAAGTCAGGTAAAGAATTTGACTACCCAAGAAAATACACATGGTACTTAGGCAAACCTAAAGGATAAGGCACAAAATGGAAACAAAAAACCTGTTATGAACAAGCCAAAGGTAGGGGCTAGATTAATGGCAAATGGGAATATAAAGATAATTAAACATGACACACTTTGATCATCTACAAACCAACAAAAAACCCCACTGAAGGGCAAGAAGAGATTTCATGGTAAGTGGGCAAGATCCAGAAATTAATTAAAGCAGAACAGACTGATTAGAGGAAAAGAAAAAATCCTAGAATAAAAACCAGGAGAAGGAAGACTGATAGGTGCCATGGTACGTTGTGATGGAAGAGTCTGAACAGTCTCGGAAGCAACACCAACTAGCAATGGGAAGGTTAATAGAACAGAATAAAAAAGAAGGTGATAAGGAGAAATCTAGAGAAAGTTCATCTCATGAAGCCTGGTTCAACCACTGGCTGGGAGTGAATGTTTGCAACAGTTGAGCAAATCCAGACAAACAAGACGCAAACTGTTGGCAGTGTAGAGTATGACTGTAAGTTAAACAATAAACTTATGGACCCCTGGAGTAAGAAAAAGGAAAAAGCTAAAAAAGCTGAAGAACATAAAACAGGTATAGAGTAATGGACAGGAGCAGGCTGAGATGAACAAGCAACCAAAGAAAAGGTTGAGCATGGCCTCACGAATTCCACATCTGACACCATAGATTCAGGACTATCTTTAAAAATAAATCTACAGAGAGAAACAGCCATCCACAGGTTACAAAAATATGTAATAAGAAATGATGTAAGGTGAAGATGAAAGCAGGAAAACTGAACTTTTAATAACAATATTGGCAGGATCTATACCTACAAAGGTAAAAATGACTAACTGCTGGAAGTTAAGAAAAGAATAAAAATCTTGAAATTAAACTAATACTTAATGATCATAAGCCCAAAGTGGATGAAAAGACAAGCTGATGTCAGCCCTCAATGAAGAAACAATGCATAGCATGTACACTAAACTGTAAGGAGGAGGAAGACACGGTAATAGTTTGATGGGGCTACATGTAATTTGTAAAAGACAGGAACATAAAATAGAGATACAGGAAAACATAAAAACCTGAGAAAAAATACCATAAAGGCCTGACAGATTCCACAGAAGAGGTAAAGGCATGCACAGCACAGATAAAAGGTTAAAAAAAAAAGTAAAAAATCATTATCATGAACAGGTACTACAGGGATGGGAAGATCCCAAACAATGTCAGGAAAGGAAGAATGAGATCTGAAAATATTTAATCTTCAAGTAAATAATAAATAAAAAATCCCACACCTGAGGCCTGTGTCACAATAAAGAAAACAGAGCTAAATGTAGCTGAATTCGTGACTGCAAGAAAAAATAATAAAATAAAGGTAAGTTTTCTTGACCATAAGCTACAGTGAAGAAACTGTAGAAAAGGAATTTAAAAAAATTAAAAGCATTACTTAAAAAAACATAAAAGAAAGGACAAAAATTGTGATAAATGAACTGTTTGCAAAAGTCCATTGCCTAACAAGAAGTGATGGTTAAGTAGAATCAAACGGAGAGTGGAACATACATCCAGAGAATGTGTCTAATTCCTATTGGTAGAGTTATGGTATGATGATTTGGATGTGAAGACACAGTGAAACACACTGATTGTTGAATAAGTGAGAGTTAAGATTCAGGGCATGCAAAAATATTTTTCACTAAATAAGGTACACTGAACAAAAATAGTTATTATGCAAGAGAAGATACAGCACCATATCAGCAATGGAAGAAATAGCAATGCTTTATAACAGGTCTCAAGTCAGAATCTATTTGAGAAGTAAAGCACCACTGAGGGTGTTACATGGGAAAACTTCTCAAGGGAGTCTTTGTAAAATGAAACCATCATATCCTTAAAGCAGAAATGATGTCTTTGGAGGTTGGTGTAGAAGACTTAATAACATGTACACGAGACTCCATGGCCTACAGCACCATTGAAGGTGGCACAATTGTATCTTGAAATATGCTGGTGCTAATCCTATCTGTACCAAATACAGTTAGTATTCAAATGGAGATTAGATATATGAATGTTCCACCCAAGAAATACAGCCAGCTGGATGGTCAACTAGGTGTAAAAGCCTAAATGGATGATCATACAAAGTCAAATGTCCCTCTACAAGTGAAAAGTAAATTTATAATGAGTGAATGAAGAATTCCAGTAAAAACCAGATTTTCCAATTGCAAATGTATGCAGCTAAAGGAAAGTTCAGTGAAGTTAAATCTACCCATCCCTTCAATGGTAAAAAAGAAGTAACAAATGATGAATGGTGATGTGAATATGAATATCCTGTACATCCACCATCCTCATCCAGTGGCCACAACAAAACTTTAACAATAACTATTTTTCCTGAAGACATCTCAATTTAAAATGGTTAAACAAAGAACTTGAGACAAGTTTCCAATCTCCTGATACGTTTGTAATTAAAGAAATGAAAATAGCCTCATGTATAATTGTGATAAATGACTTCAAATGCACCTTTCTAATGAAGATTTGAGACTTCCTGATTTAGAGGTTTTAAGCAACTGGATTAAAAGAGCTAGAAATTAAGACCATACTTAAAGATTAGTTGAAACTGAGGATCACAAGGTCAAAGTTCCCACTGATGAACCAACAGTCCAAATTGGAAAGCCACATGGAAAAGAAGAGTCATTAAACAAGTCAAGAAGCACTGCCTTGCATACTATTAACCTGGTCACTCTGTAGCATCAAATGGAATGAGTAGAAGTAGCTGACATTGATTGAGGATAAGGAAAGTGAGAGAGAAAGATTATTTGTCAGTCATTCAAAAGGAATAACTACCATAAATGAGTGCTTAAACATAAACTTAATAAGATGAATTGAGAAAGGCTAGTAAAAATTCTTTTTCTAAATAATCATTAAGGGGAAAGCAGATATTCTATAACTGTCCATATGAATGTGAAACTTGGCAATGACACAGGTAGATAATATAGAAATTAATGTTAGAACATAAATCAATAAGTTCTGACAATATAACCATGGGAATTCTTTGCATACAAAAGGCAAACTAAATGAGAAAGTTCTCAACAGAAGTTAAAGAAGTTCTACTAATGTTCGAACATTTGTGACACTTGTAAATGAATTTGTAATAAGAGAAATTAACAGTATGACAATTAACAAGAAAATCTAGGTTATGAAAAGCACAGCTTAAGTCCTCCTTATATGAGCACAGCAAGTAATGTAGAAGGCAGGAGAGTGCAAAACTGGATAATATGGCACATGCTCTGGAAGATGAACAGAACTTTAAATCTCAGTGTGAAAAAATGTCACTCAACAATAAAAGGCTTTTTGCACTTGAGCAGCAAAACTGTCCATTTTTGAAAACAAAATGAGAATGAAATGATATTGACGACACTGATTAAATATATTTGAGGGACTGATACTAAAACAGCTCCTTAATCACAGGTACACAATTTTATGTGCAAAAATGGCTAGTTTGGGTTCAGAAAATATTTTAAATAGAAGAGCGAACAACGTTCGCTGAACCTGATGATCACCGAAGAAGGACGAAACGTTGTTCGCTCTTCTATTTAAAATATTTTCTGAACCCAAACGAGCCGTTTTTGCACATAAAATTCTCAACAAGTGGGTTTCTCGACATCACTGACAGGTACACAATGATTTCTAATGATACAGTATATAGTTTTGAGAACTGTAGTTTAGGCTAACATAAACTACATGATGCTAAAATTAAAATGTAAGTTATTCAGAAGATAAAACCTATTTAATTTCCAACCATCTCAATGATACAATGAGTACCATTTAATAATAGATTTAAATTTGATATGATGTAGCAACAAAATATTTAAATTTTATTATGAAAACTTCATAACTCAAATTTAAACTCCACCTTTTCATTCCAAGAAGGATTAATGGTTGATTCAGCAACTGCACTTCGACATTCTTGACCATGATGTGGCAAAGATAAAACTCCCTCTTCTCTGCCAGGTTGAACCGAGACTTTAACGTACGGGTCTGGACTGAAGAACATTCCTTTCTTAAGATTCTTGGCTTGAATGCCTACAAAATAAACCTGCTTTCAAACCCAAACTGAATTCTGCTTAAATTTATGAAATAAGATGTTATTTCACAAATGAAAAACCACTATACTGTAAGTTATAAGCTTCAAAACATGATCTTATTTTTTAATGAAGTTCATTGTATTCTATTCTTTTTGTTTTCCTTTTCTTAATAAATTATGAACAAGCACTTCAGAGAAGTTTTAGTATCAATTCATGCAACTGTCCTAAATACTGTGAACATGGCAGATGACTACATAATCTATAGTTCTAAGTTAAAAATTACTATTAACAAATCACAAACTTGATACCAACTCCACACATACATATTTTGAAATTATCAGCAACTCAGTGACAATCATCATAGTAGCACCACATCTTTTCATACTTATTGCATGTTAGTAACTTACTTGTGAGTGAGAATCTCACCATCTCCACAGGAGCTGGTTGACTACTGCCTGGGGAAAACACCTCTTCACTGCCATACCCATTCTGAAGAAAGGCAACCATTTTAATAAAGTTGCCATGCAATGTGAACAAAGATCTGTATCCATCAACTGATATCAAAATACTTATAGTCAATAAAACTTACACTATATTTGAAAGAACTACCTTGATTGTCAGAAAATGAAAGAAAAATTGGAAGTAATGATAATTATTAAATAGTATTGGAAACAGTGTCCATAATTAAATAAGGTAGAAACTGTATCAGATATTACAGTTTTGTTAATATTTTATTTTTAATGCTCCAATCGTCTGAAGAACATATCTTAAAAAATGAGTCATAACCATAAAAACTGAAACAGAAAGTTACCATTGTGATCTCTTTTTTTTCTTTTTCTTCGTCATTCCTTCTTATATATAAATGTTACATTTTTGTCAGAAGTAATGCAGGACAAACTTACCAACAACTCATAAAATAGTTACTGGCTTATATTATCATTAATCATTTTATAGATTAAAATGTTCATATTCACACACACAAATAAAAAGGGAAGCAAATGCAATATAAATTGACATGTTATCTCTTGTTCCATTTCATTTGAGAAATTATAATTTTCTGAGCTTTACTGTTATGTTTACAGGACTTATAAGGATTGAATATTTGCAATCCGATATGTTACAAAAGAAACTGAAAAGATTGTACATTCTCTTACATTTATCATTCATACATACAACCTAATCATTTCACAAGTCTTCTCAAGATAGTAAAAACTGCAACTTAAATGATCAAGCAATATACATGTTTGAGGGTTGGAAAATCTTTGGACTAATATAAAAGTACCAGCATCTCTTCCTACCTTCAGTTTTCTTCCAATTAGTTTTATTTCATCAGATCAGCTTCATTTTATACAATTTATACGTAATTTTTATTATATTTCTCCGAGAGAAATATTAACTCATAAAAGGGTTATGCCTATTATGTTGTTTTGTTATTTATGATCACAAGCACAAAACAAAGTGATTTTAAAGAAAAATGTCCATTTCTATTCTGAATACAGTACATGGCCAAGTTTATGATGTCATAAATATAGAATGACCAATAGTTCAAAAAAATTAGAGTGAAAAAATATCTTTTGGTATTATTTGTTTTGCTACTGTTTTCAAAAATTTTTTATAATGGGACCATTAAATAGCATCATCCTTTATCAACTTTTATTTCTTAATAATTCTAAAACACCTGTGAACAATTTTATTAACATAATTTATATACACTTGTAAATAACACAAATAACACTGAAATCATAACTGTATAGAGCTTAAAGATATCAATCTTCTTTAAATTATTTATTTTAGCACAAATCTGCAAAAAAGGTTTATGGACTGTGTTTACAATTGTGATCAAAGAACAAATTTTAGAATTACAAGCATTCAAACTTAAATCAAGCCACTAGCTTTTTATTAGAAGGTAATTTGTAAGCTTTTAAATTATAATTTATTTAAATATCTTGAAATAATCATAAGAGATAGTAACACATCCATAAACTTTTTATAAAAATAGAGTGCATGAGGTGATGTGAAATTAACAATTCACTGAAGTATTATTACTACACTACAGCTCTTCAAGAAATAAGTTTGAACATATTTCTCTAAATGCATAAAAAGTAAAATATACAATACTCAAAGTATAGCATAAAATTATACCATGAAGAGGTTAAATTCAATTAAAAAAACTATTTATTATTAATTGTAGTATAATAGTAATTAATGCTCCATTAAACATAAAAGATACACCTTTATCATAGCTTGCCTTCCATATATTTCAAAACTTGAAGTTATTTGAAATAAAATTAATGTAAAAAACTGCAATTTAAAGTTAATATAAATTTTTCTTTGCATAATATTCTTAGAGTTTGAATTATTAAAAAATGCCTTATTAGCCACTGTTAGGGAATTAACCTTTTAAGCTTAGATGGTAAGAGCACTCCAAGCCAGGGAAATAATAAAACTGAAACTACAAATGGTCATTTGCAAATTCAGGCCAAAATATGATACTACTAGTTGTTAAAAGGTGTCTTACTGATAAGTACTGCTGGGTTAACCTTTTAGCTCAGATGAGAGAATACTAACCTGATGTACAGGTTTTGAATTTGAATACAAAACAATTTTGAAATTACCAAAATGTCAAATTTAAATAGATTATCACATTGTATGTCTGTTCCATAAAGATAATTCCAAAAAATACATTATATGCCAATCCAGTATTTTTTTCACTGATTTTTGTGCAAGTCTTAATTCTTTTTGATGTAACATACTCTTTTAGTAATGGAAAGCAAGACATTTTACAGATAAGAAGTTTTAACTGTGCTTTAATTCAAATTTATAACTTTGAAAATCCTTACTAATTGCTTTAAGTTGGGATTAGTTCATTAATGTCAGTTAGAAATTTTATAACACGATCTCACTACTGATGTAGAAAAAAGAAATAACAAGATTCTCATTATTCTCCATTATCTGGTGAAGCAACAACTCAGAGAACAGGCTTCTTTCTAGCATTAACAATTTATTATTTTTCTTATTAACATGCATATACTGTAATTTATGGAAACAATAAACCTGATTTTAAACTAAGCAACCTTTCTTACATCTTTTAACTTGATTCAGACAAAACTTCAAATATTGACAACTATAAAGAAATATATACCGTAACAGAATAACTTACTATTTATAAATAATTCACTTACATTAAGCATGTTTTATGGATAATTGAGTAAATCATTAAATTTATTTTGGAAGCCCATTACATCAGAACAGTTATGTTATGTCCAGTCATGGTCTCTCTGATGATCATGCATCTTTAAAATCGTCTCGTAGATTAGCTTCCATTGTAAAATGCTCTTCATAAGATGGTTATGTACAAAACACATGTATCAGGATTAATATTTCTCAGCTCTTATTTCAACAGTCTGATAGCACAGAAATTCACAGGTGATATGCCTGAAATGTCTTCATAGCAAAAAGCACGAGTGCTCATTTTGTTCTCCAGCAAATTGAAAATACAGCAGTTGAATATATCACCAAAATAACCTTGTGTTGCTTTTTAAGATCGAAATCCTTCTTGAGTATGTTGAGTACTATTGCTTAGGGCAAATGAATGGTTTCTGCCACTGACTTTTCTACCTAATACAAGACTCTGACATACAATTTTTTCATATCTTTCTGGGTGGCCCTGGTGCTCTAACTTTATGAACACCATATGAGTTTAGGATTTGTAATGCAAACTGGAGAGATATGTTCATTTTACTCCAGGAAATATAATTGGTTCAGCTGATGTTTCACTAATACAGCTTCCGAGTAAACAAGATGCTTGCTAACTGATTTAGGGTTATATAATATATTTCAAAATAATTATATTGTGCACAGCAAGGTGGACCTCAGGCAAGAATATATGTACATAATTGTTGTAAATTATACCATTGTACATTTTGAAATTATATACTTTCAGTTTTAAAAATGTACAATAACATTACAAAAGTTAGTATTTCTTGAATCAAAAAATGTATTTCCAATTATACTTATCTTCTTTCAAACTATGACCATGACTCAACTGTCACAGTTTTCTTCCTTTGCCCACCTAAGAATTTGTATGATATTTTCTTGCTTGATCCACTTTGTTTTTTTTATTCCTTATTTGCTTGCCCTTGGCAATATCTGTCTCCTGACACTCATCACGAATGTCAATGTGCCCTCTGTCCTGGTACTGTATATGATTACCTCATTCAGATAATATTATTATCTTGTCAAGACCAACTCAATCTACAGTCTCTATCATCAACTCTTAATGGAGAGGAAGGGCATGAAAGGGTGAATGGAAGCAAGTGTTATTGAAAATGTATTTTTTATTTAAATACATTTTAACATCCAAATTATACTTACCTGCTCTGACATTATAGCTAAAATCCCACATTGGTAAGGTGGAAGTGTTTGTGAGAGCATTATTCATACAAAATGCTTTTATTCAGATCATGGGTACACTAATAGAAGATTAGCACCCTATTGAGGGAGCTGCACTACAACTAGAACAAGTATGAACTTCACATGGAACCTAACATATGCACTGTGGGTGGAATTTGACATGATCTGTCATTATTATTGACTAGGCTCCAAATGAATAGCTAAGATTTCATTGCTGGATAGGGCATTTGAACCATCATATATACATCTACCTATGAGTGGATCCCAACCTGTAGTTATAGAGTGATATGTTCCAAGCCACAGGAATCATAATTAGAAAGTAATCAATATGAAGTGGACAAACTCTCTCCTCAACCTGAAGAAATCGAAAAGACAACACCCAAAACTCAGAGTGATGGGATCTCGTATGCCATACTCAATGTGAGGAAAAAGAACTTATCGGGTCAGGAATGAATGAATGCTCTTCCTTACTCACCAACCATGTGGCCAAAATAAATTTCACTTGCCCAGAACAGGAGTAATCTACATTCAGAATTTCAAAGAGACAACGGATCTTCTTTCATGAACAATATACTGAATCAATATTGATCACAAAGAAGGGCCATGCTCAAACCAACCAGACAGACACCAAATCCAAATTGGTATCATAAATAGGTTACCACCTGGGCTGGTACCTATCCTATCAACATATGGGAAAAAATATTCAGGATGTTGTGTAGGAAGAGGTAATGCACAATGAGAAACATCACTTTAGAAACTCATTGAGAGTTGTAACGACAGCAAGAAAGTAAAATGTGGCTTATTGTGATCTCAATGTTACACATACTACACACTGGTGCATCAGTTCCAAATAAAAGAAAATGATGAGTTAAACATCTGTGACTAATGCTTAGTCTAGTTAGAACAATTACCTATTTTTTATCCTTACGGGAACAAGACGGCCAAAGTCCAACATAAGATTTTATTTGGAAAAGTTTGTTTTCGCACTGCTCACTCTGTGATAGTGCCAGAGCAAATAGATTTAGCTGTCATGTCTGAGCTCATTCCTGCAAATACCAATGTGGCCTGGTATCCAGAAAAATTAGATGGAAGTAGATGTTAAAGAGAGATGGGCTAGTCTGTTTTGAATATTGCTGAAAACAGGGCGTGAATCAACATAAAGCGATTTTTGGGCAAACAGAGAACTAAGCAAGTCAGTATAAATAGTGCAGTTTGAGTACTGCTCAACTTCTATGTGATCCAGGGCAAGAGAAATGGCATACAATTCAGCAGTGAACAAAGAAGCTGTAGAGGAGATTCTGCATGTGACCACCAAACCACAACAAACTATGGCATAGCTCACAGTCACCTGATTTTAAACAACCTGTATAAAACAGGAATGGAAGGATGGTTTGAAAGATGTTCAGCAAATAACAGACAGTATTTCCAATTGGGAATGTCTGCTTTTCTCAGATGACTGATAGACAACTCGCATTTGGGGACTTTATGAAGCCAGAGTGAGATGGGCTGACCAGTGGATACAGTAACATTTTCTAAGGACAGACCCAATTCATCCAACTGTGCCATGATACCAGGCTTGGAGAAAGATAGGACAATAGCCTGGTGCCAGACATCAGGAAAAACATTCTCCTGCCAGATCCAGTTAAAAACAATCAGAAAAATAGCAAGAGAAACAGAAGACACATGGTGCAGCATTTTATAGTGTACGTCATCAAGTCTAACTAATGTACTGCCAAATCAATAAAGACCCAGTTTGAGTTCTACCAGTGTAAAGGGATAATTATAGTCACAGAGACAATCAGCTTAAAAGGAAAGAGGTAATCACTCTGCCTGAGTGTTGATGACAATTAAGGTGGAGGAAGAAGCAGAAGTGCTAGATACCTGACAAAAGCTTTCATCTAGAGTATTGACTATGCTCCAGGTATCAGTTACTTCCTGGCCATCAAAGAACAAGATTGAGAGGGAGATAAAATTATATTGCCCACTGACCATTTGAACCTTGTCCCATACGACTTTGGGACTGGTGGTAGAGGAATATGCTGGTTGTGAACTTAATCCAAGATTCCCTCTAGCTTTGGTGTCTTACCCACAGAGCATGTGCACAATGCTGCTGGAAAGCTATGGGGTTCAAGAGTGTGGAATATCCACAGATAGTATTCCAGGACTGTTTTTGAGCCTTCCATATCATGTGGCAGGTAGAATTCCACCATGGACAAGGATATTGTGGAAAACATGTCAAAGTTTTAGGAATATATTGAGCAGCTGCTTGTATAATATAGTTCATTATTGCTGCCACACAGTCATCTATGGATGGCTTACAGACAATAGCAGGATCAAGTTCTGTAACAGCAGTGAAAGATGGACAGTTTGCATGATCCAGCTTCCAGCAGGGCATGTGTGTCAGGTGGTACTGACCATGGCAAGTTTCTCTCAAAATTATTGGAAAATGATCACTGCTTCATGGATTATTGCCATCTCTCTATGAAAAATGAAAGAATAGTGAGGGGGAGAAAACTGAGAGATCAACATCAGTGAAGGACTGACTAGGTGCATCAAAATAAGTAAAAGAACCAGTACTGAAAAAAAAATTGTGATCAGAGAGCACATGCTCTACAGAGACCCTTCTATCAATATCAGCACTTCCCCAAAGAAGATGATGTCCATTAAAGTACTTCAGGATTAAAAAGGGAGACAGCAACTGTTCACTGAGAGCATCAAGGTCTGATTGATCATAGGTCTCTCCAGGCAACAGTTAGAGAGAACAAACAGAGATAGTATGACCCAAGAAAACACAGATGGCTATGGCCTCTAAGGATGTGTTGAATAGTAAAGAAGGGTTGGGAATATGCTGATCAACCAAAAGTCCCACACCTATGTGCACTCATCTATCACACAGCCTGTCATTTCTGTAGAAAGAGATCCACCAAAAGGTGACTGTATTGGCAGATTTCAGATATGTTTCCTGTAAGAAAAGACATACAGCATGGTAGGAAGCAATCAGTATTTTGATGTCATTCAAATTAAAACAAACCTTGGCAGTTCCATTATATCAAGATGACCATTTTTACTTATGCATAGGCAAATCAGGTAAAGAACCCTCCTATTTATAACCATGTCTTTTTTTTTTTCTTTACTGTATTTTTTCGAGGGAGGTCCATTGACCTCCACGGATCCTGCCCTGGGTCAATTGGGCAGGTCTTTGGTGTTGGAAGAGGATTCTAATGATTGAGAATGCAAACAAATAATCATTTTACATCATGGAGAGGGAGAAGATGTATCCGATGAAATTCCTGCATCCAGAACCAAAGGAAATGAATCTTGGGATTTGTTGGAATGTATGTAAGGGACAGAGATCAAAGTTGAAGTTGATTCATCCACTTTTAACCATGGAGGTCAAAAGACTTATTTGTTTTAAGATATATTATTTTGGATGCACAGAGAAATTCGTCTGCACTCCCACTGTAGTAGTGGAAAGAAGTGCAGCAGCATACATCCAAGATGAAATGGTGGACAGCAATTTTCGAGACTGAGAATAAGTTATAACTTGTTTTCAAATGCTGCACCTCTTTTTTTGTCCAACCATTTAGGGCAAAAATGAAAGTTCTTGCCACCACAACAAGCATACATCAAAGAACCACAACATGACGTCTTTGAGTGACCAAATAGCTGACTCTGAAAACATCAGAGAGGGTTTGGAATGTATGGCTGTACCCTGCAATTAAGATAACCTATCTTAATGATGGCAGGTGGACATGGTGATGCAAATCTTAGGATGAAGGTACTGGTTGGCATTGTAATTACATCTTTGCAAGTGGAGATACACCTCAGTGGAGAAACCAGTGAGAATCACTGAGCCATAAATGTTCTTCAAATCCCTCTCAACAATAACTCCTTGTGATGAATTCAAAGTAGCATGAGATGTAACCTAAATAGGAATATTGCCAATTGCCTTTGAATGCAAGAGGAGTTAACTCTTGCTGAGAAGTGGATATTTCCACCAATATATGTCACCAGATCAAAGCTTCTTTACTGACCCAATACATGTCACTAGATTAAAGCTTCTTTACTGACCCAATATATGTCACCAGATTAAAGCTTCTTTACTGACCCAATATATGTCACCAGATCAAAGCTTCTTTACTGACTTTGGAGAGCCAGTAAATCCCTCTAGTCCATTCTGAATGAAAAAGAGAGACATTTGCCCTAAAGGTTTGTTTAAAAGAGAATGTAGGATAAAAAAATGAGGTACAACAGGTATTACACATGTTGAAAATTGCTTCTCAGAATCCTATGAACTGTTTAATTTATTTGAAGGATCCATAATAAAAGAAAGGAATATTTCAGTGCCCACTGACCCAGCTACCATGGAGCCTTATGAGGGGATGCACCACAATGTCAAACAAGGACACTGCAGCAACACCAGGGTTTCGTGAGCACTAAACCAAAACACTAGCATCAGATACAATGTCCAAAACACCTATTGAGAACATCCAACACTAATACTTGATTAGCCTAAGCCAAAATGGATCAGCCAACTAACTCAAGAGGGTCTACAAGAATTCAAGGACAAAGTGGTGTGTTAGGGTTGGACCCCTCAACCACCAGGATCTTGTCCTTCCCTTCACGGGTCACCATGCATAGCAAACATATGTAGGTGGATGTTTAGATTCCAGAGGAGATAAACTGAAAGAACAGAACCTTCCCTAGGAGTTCCCCTCACCACATACAAGAATCCACACCAAAGGGCAAATTCCACTGAAATCTTTTACCTAAACCAGCTAGCATCTTATTTACTCCGATGCAGCCATAATGGAGAAATGTTGGGTTGTATGAAACTAATTATTTTTAATGGAGTAACAGGTCTTGTTTTATTTATAAAGATTTCTTTCACTCCCAATGCCATTACTATTTTAAATTACCTATCTGAAAACATCCTTATAAACTGAATGAGCACTTGTGTATCCTTTCTGAAAGCAATCAGTTCTTTGTGAAATGCCCACAAAAGCCAAAATTTAGTTTTGATATTTTCACCACAACTATGTGTCAACTGCAACTTGCATGCTCAAAATCTTTTAACATATCATACTCATCCCCTTTTATCAGCATCACACATCAGTTCATTCATAATGATTTTACATAACTACTGAAACTTAGTTCTACAGAATTTTCTAGGCTACATTTCAAAATAAATATCTATTATTCACATAGTTTTTACTTACATTCAGAAGAAATTAACTATTCATTATATTCTAGACAATACAACTCAAATGTATCATAATTCAACATTAGATACATAAATTTACTTGTTCAAATTGATTCATAACTACATTACATATATTTGATTTTTATGATAATGTGTGAAGCTGATACAAAACAACTTTGCAATGAAATTTGTACCTACAGCAGGTATGACAGAACATAAAACAATTAATACCTGAATGCTGACATCAGCACACTTTCTTAACGTTACAACAGGACTAACTGCTCTGAGTGCCCCAGTCACTCCATGGTAATACCGAAAACAGACATCTGTAACATCTAGAGATAAAAAAATTACAAAATTCATTTTTATATTGCAGCAAAGCAGAACATCAATCATTACACTTTCCAACAAGATATCTATACTGGAAAAAAGTATTTAAAAAAAAAACAGAATAAAATCATTTTTAGTACATAAAGCCAGTTTCTAATTGTATTGTCCATAATTGCAATAGCCTTCAAAATTTATGGACAGAAACTACTTCGAGATATTTTATGTAAACTAAAATAGAAAAATAACCAACTTATTATGAACCATGATTTTCTTACCTTCTGTAAATTGGTTATCCCATTCAATATACCAAGGAACCTGTCCTTTCTGAGTGTTATTAGAGCGCTTGTTTTTGTACCCAAGAAAACGAAATGGATCAACTTCATCTACAAAAAATAAAAATTATTAGTACACTTTAAAGTTCATGCAGTTAATAAACAAATCTTAACTTGTTTGGTAAAACTTGGTTCATAAGGTTTTAATGGGAATGAACATATCATTCTCACATTTTTATTATCAAAATTTGATGTTATAAACCCATGAAAGTAACTACATTGCAAGAAACTAGTACCTTCAAATGAAATGAACAGCATCACTAACAAATTCTTTAAGACTTCATTTCAACACTTGTGGCCATTAGGTGGTTGTTGTTTTTAACTTGAAAAGCCAATTACAAGTAGCCTTAGTCAGTTACTGATATTAATTAATCAATGGATCCATTAATCACTTTGTATGTAACCTCTAAATTACTATATAGTATCAAAGAAATAGTAAATATCAGTGTTGTTTTTCTTATTTGTGTATTAATTACCTTAAGACACAGAACAATTCTGTAATCAACATTACTGGTGTTTACACCATAAAGTAGAGCCTCCAGCCAGTACCTGATTATTTCCAAGCTAACAGAAAAGTACGAGCATCATTTAAGTGTTGTCATGGTAAAGTTTCAAATGTTGGCTCTTTCCACTCTTAATATGTCTAAACTTTAAGAGATTCATTTTACCCAAAGTCAATGTTGTTTAGAACACCAAAAGCTTGTATAATGTTACAGAACTGATTTTTCATTGTTTAAAATTCTTGTAAAAAAAATGTTTTTCATTTTGCTGATGTTGCAACATGTACTACACTTATAGCATTTGCAATTTTACAAGTCAAAATTAGGAAAAGGAAATGATTCAATGATTGACAAACAGACAGAAGCTACAAAAAGTTAATGTAGTGGGAAGATTTTATCTCTGATCAGTGATAGACTATCTCCTGAAAATCCAAATATGTCACATAGTAAGAGGAAAATATCTGTAAAGAAATGAAAACTGGGACAGGTAGGAAATAAAGACACCAGCCAAAGTACTCTCTCTCTCAAGCGATCAGGCAAAATCAACCTGTATGGAGAAAGGAAGATGGATGGCAGAACCAAAGAGACCCTATTTATTGTTAGGGCAACATATGTATGCACAACTCTAAAGAATGAGGAATTCCATGAAAGCCCAACTCCCTCCCACAAAAAGAGAACCCCACATACAAAAAGAGGAGTACTGGACTTGGACATCAAGAACTCCTTATCTCTGAAACATAGAAGATTAAACCCTCCTGTGTAAAAGTTAAGGAATTGATCATACGAGATGATTCATGCCCATTCAAATAAAGCCACAGTAATTTACAGGAATACTGCTTCATTTTATAAAGAATCATGTATGAAAAAAACAATTAATAGCAATAATTCAATGCAATCTAGTCAACCTTAATGTTTTAA
This sequence comes from Carcinoscorpius rotundicauda, assembly GCA_011833715.1. Classification (NCBI taxonomy): domain Eukaryota; kingdom Metazoa; phylum Arthropoda; class Merostomata; order Xiphosura; family Limulidae; genus Carcinoscorpius; species Carcinoscorpius rotundicauda. The sequence continues at coordinate 35,556,128 of CM022395.1, read as the reverse complement.
CATCTTCACTATGCAAATAAAATTAGGATTACAGTTTTTACATGTATTTTACTTTGTGATGATAATAAAGTCTTCTGAACTGCACAGTTACAACAAACACAGTCAAAGAATTAAGATTTAAATACCAAAAACCAGTAAAATGTTAGAAAACATTTCCAGTTAAATGTTTACAATTACTGTTAGTTACTGCAGTAGAACTTTCTCCAATGAACAATATTCCATTAAGTTTTAATTAAAATGTTAGCTTTTGACATGTTCAGAACTGAGAAAGTATCATACTACTGCAAATATTTTATTGTTGTGGGCTTTGTTGCCCCAAACACACTGAATATTGGCCCTATGTTGGTACTATATTAGACAAACACACAGAGCAATTTTTGTACAATATCTTTTCCTAAGCCTTAAAGATATTTTATATTACTATTCTTACACAAGACTTGCATTGCATTTGCTTATAAACAAAAGGAAAAGTTGCTTTTGAATCCTGATGACAACACTAATGAAAAACCAAACTTTTGTTCCCAAAATGTCTAATTTGGTCTTTTTTAATAAACTACAAAAACTAAGACTCAATCAGGTATTTTATTTAACATCACAGATGAACATTCCCTATCAGCTTCACTGCTTTCTTTGGTATTGGAGAAAAGGCACATGGAATGAGCCACTGATTTATAAAAAACAATGTCATTATCTTTAAAGCTTTATTTTTCTTTGTGTATTTTTTATCCCTTGTACTTCTAATACAATGTTGACTTCAATATCACTTCAGTTAACTTTATGATTTTCTCTATCTATTTATTCTCTATTTCTGTCAGGTTGTCAGATTTGCTCCTTTCTCTCTGTTAGTGGTATTTTATAAGTGGATGTTAATTTTAGATTTCAGTGTTAACTTTTTTCTCACCACTTATGGTTTTTCTTAGTGTTTGTTGATGCTAATATCACCATTTATTGCCTTTCTTATTTTCTACAATCATGTTTCTCATTCTTAAAGCTTTGAAATGCAAGAAATTTCTTATAATGGTGTATATGTACTTAGCATTTTTTTATATTAATCTCTGAACCACTTTCTTGTGCACCATATGTTTTTTTTTTATTTACACTGAAACTTTCCTTTCCCGAAAAAAAAAAAAAGCAACTGTGTAAACTAATCTTAAAAGAGGTACATACTGATACTTGTCTACATATACTATACTTTCTAAGTACATAAAGATCTAAACTCAGGTTGCCAATATTAATTTAATGTAGCCCTATATGGTTTGAAGTTTCTATGACTGAACAATACAAAATCACTAAGTTGTCCAAATTTTTGAATGTGAAATAGTGATTCACTGCTAGACTTCATATTTCACCTCAACTACCAAATTGTAATAATATCTTTCAAAATGCCAGTAACTGATAAGCAGAATTTTCTTATTCCATATTCAGCATGTCTACAGAATTAATCACAAATGTGATAACTAGAAGATAGTCAACAGTTTGAAAAGGTTATAAGAAATTCATATAAATGTTTAACCATGTGTCTTTTAGCTACAGAAGTTAAACAGTTGCAGTGAGAAACTAATGCTTGAAATGCTAAATACCTTTAGGCTGTTTCTTAACATACTTGTCTGGTAAGAGAATACACATTTCCTCTTACAATTGTTTTTAAAACATATTGAAGTGATACATTTACAATCAGTAACATTTACCACATTTTAGAAATGATGGAAATTAATGTTTACAGCATTTTTTATGGCAAATATAACTCTTTTTGAGCACAGCACCTAAAGTTTTTTGATTAACATTGTTTCTATGTTTCGGTTTTCTATGCTTACAGCAGTAACGTGATTTTGAGAACCAAATTACTTGTTATGAAGAAAAACTACTTTTCAACAACCTTCCTAATTCTACTGTAAATGTTTCTGTTTTGGACAAAGTGAACTGGTTAAACAACCTTTTCATGCTTTTTTTACTTTAAAGTTATATTTAAAATTTAAAACAAGTTCACTTATAGATGTTTATTTCATCTTTTACTGTTCCTTATCAGTTCTCAAAGTGACTGTTCAATCAGGAGAAAATCCAGAATAAGCTATCAATGATTGTGTAGTTCAAACAGGCTGTTAACTGTTAAGTGCTAGAGTTTTGCAAAAGATGGTAGAAAATAAAGGCTGCTCATTCACACGTATATCTCAAGTGGTTAACAAACTATGCATGTGTATTGTAGCTAGGACAATAAGTCACTTCACACAGTCCATAAGAAATAATTGCATGATAAATTTTCCAGACAATAAAAAAATGGAGAAAACCCACATGTGAAAATGAAGATATGGAATATCATTGTAAAGAGCTGTCAACTGAGACTTGTGTAAAAATGTGCTTCCACAATGAAAGTGATAGAGGTCACAGAATCACAAAAAACATGACTGAACTGTCCAAAGAAAGGAAATAAAAAAAAAACTGGTAAGGAGTACTTTAAATTAAAGACAGCTCTCTGGAAAAAGTCTGAATGGAGATCATGTTAACTATAGTTCTAATCTGGAAAAGAAACCAGTTGAAAAGGATGACAATATAAAGGCTCAGAAGAGATCCATAAAATCAGAAAGAGACAAAAAAAAAAAAGGAGAGAAAAAATGTATGATCAAAGTCACTCTATAATTTCAAATGGAGGAAGCAAATAGACTGCCCTTACAAAGTGAAAGAGAGATAAAAATTAGGATGACTTGGAAGAAAGGAGTGGCAAATACTGATATTAATAAATCTATTGCAGTGATAAACTGTAAAGGTGGAAGGGCTGACAAGTGTGAGCAAGAAATGTGCTACTCTGCAAAAAAAACCTGTCAGTCTTGAAAAACAACTGGACTAAAGCCATATGTCAAAATGAAGGTATGGAACATTATGGAAAAAAAAAATGGACATCTGATGCTGATGTTAAAAGAGACCTTCCAAACTGAAGAGAAAAAATACCAGAATAATCAAAAGGAAAAAGAGGGGAAACTATGGCTGAGATGGCCAAACACAGACAATAAAAAGAATTTGGAAAAGAATGCTGTATAATAAAGGAGAAGAGTAAGTAACCAGGGAAAAGGTTAGACAAACCCAGACTCAGAGAAAAAGTGTTACAGACATGGATTCTGAAAGTTGACACTAAAAAGGTAGATTAGTTTGAAATTAAGCACAAAACTACAAATGGGTGATGTGTTCTCCACCAACCATGGGTATTAAAAACAGTTTCTTGTGTCATAAGGTTGCAGAATTAACACTGTGCCAATACGGTGCAAAAAAAAAGTGTGGTGTAGATGAGAGTCACAAATAGATGAATGAGAAAATTCAAAGTAGGCCAAATCCATGAAAATACCAGGAGATTCAAGGACCATTTTGTTGGAAGAATTCAGTCAGGGCAAGAAAGCTAATTTGTGATTTAAATAAAAGCTCCCAGAACATGAAAGACCAACAACTAGACATTACCGCAAGTTCAAAAGACTTGCAAAGTAATCAGATAAGGAATGAGAGTTGATTATGACTGAAGAGCCAGAAGATAAAGAAAGGGAATCAGTTATGATTTAGGATCCTGACTAGCCAACTTAAGTGAGAAAAACTTATGAAGCAGAAGGGTGGTTAAAGCAGACAATACTTCCTAGAAAAGGACTATAAGATGTCAACTGTCCACATAATGGTGAAAATGAATGAATTTGCTGCAAAAAAAGTCTTTAGGATCAGTATGAATATAAAAACAAAGAAAACTTCTGAAAGAAAAAATATGTAGCCAAAGGGCTTCCTGCAATGTAATTAGTCCACAGGTGAGCAAAGTGTAAAAGCCAAGCTTCCACATGAACAAATGACAACTCTCTGGAAGGACAGAATGAGGAATTCCTCCAAAACTACTGTACAAAGGAAAGGTGTTAAAGTTCCCAAAACAAAACAGAAGCAATCTACCTTCAGAAAATAAAGCTTCTCATTAAAAAAAAACCTAATTTATCAGGACAGCAAAGGATAAAGTTGGATGTCACATGATTATCATTAGGAATAGAAGAACCAGAAGCAAAGGCCAGGTGTGGGGAAAAGTTGGTGAAAGTCATTCACAGATAAGGCAGGTTCAGAAGAAAGTAGAGGAACAGAAGGCCATGAGACTTGTTTCCAAGATGAAACAAAAAGGATAGAACCAACAACATGATGAGCTATGGCAGAAATAGAATAGCTACAGTTCCTATTAAAATAAAACAACTTCACAGAAGAAAGCTTGAACTTTAGAAGGTTTCAGAAAAATTCATATGAGAAAGCCAATTCAGCAAGAAATATGCAACTGAATATATGAAATTTTATAATTACTCTTACACTTTTTTTTATCAGTGAGTCTGGTATGTTTGTACTACAAGTCTTGATTATTTTCATTTTCACACAACTAATGTTAAATATCAGCTTCTACTGAAAGTTAGTTAATGATAATAAACAATGAGTAGTTTTGTTCAAAAAACAAAATACACATCTTATCACAAACTTTTGAACACATCTAAAAACTTTGTAGTATGACTAAGAGAAAATTTCAAATAACTGTAACAAGAGACAATTCAAAAAAGATAGCACCAGTTGTTAATATAAAGTTGAAAATAGTATATGCAAAAATTTTACAATTCATAAAAAAAAGAATACAACTGAAAAATGCCACACCAAGGAAAAGAATGAGCTTTACATAACTGGAAAGTGTTTAAGGGAGTACAGTGTGTAAAGAATGTGTTGCCCTTCTACTAGCGTGAAGAGCATTAGTATACTACTGGTAGCATCATATACTGACAAATTACATATTATTCTATGTAGGGATGGGAGCTTTCTTCAAAAACTTGTCATTGGTGCAAGATATTAACTGGAATTTGTTCGTTAAAAACATGAAAAGCATTTCTGAACTCTTCAATTTTTATATTCAAGTAAAATGTTTCCAATACTTTAATTGTAGCATATGTGATTGAATAACAGAAGACCTACACTAATATTGGAGCTTTCACAGTAGAATAATGGTTACTTTAGTTATATGTAACAAGGCAGACCACCTTCAGAATTGTAAGAAATAATTATCTATTTAAAATAACAAACTTTTCTTGTACTTCAAATTAAACAGCAGATGGTAATTATCTTATTAACTAAAGCAAAAAAAATAAGCATCACAAACCAACTATATATAATCCTATCCAATCAGAGGGTGTCACCTCCTCTTTGATATCCCATGATATAATTAGCGGATCCTGTGAACCAAACACAAACTCTGTTCTTGAGACAGACAAACTTGAACGAGTATGCGAAGCAGGTGGTCTTAGCTGTGCAGGGTGTGTTTGAAGGCCAGTTCCAGTCCCAGATGCTGTGGGTGGTGCTGGAGCCCGGCGTTGTGGAACACCCTGACTAGAAGTTGGGGCAAGAGGAACTGGGGGCCTCCGAGGAGGCGGAGGTTGGGCTGTTCCCTGAATGTTGGTGCTTGATGCTCCTACAGGCTCCAGCATCAGAGCTAATTGAGGACTGCTGCAGCCCCAGCAATCACAAAACTCTTGGTCACCTGGCCACCCTACTTCTGAGTGACCTTTTCATGGTCCACCTGCAATGAGATCATAAGTCAGTTATATTGTGGCTATTACATTAAAATTACATATGCAATAACACAATTAATTTTGACTAATCAATGAGCAGAGTATATCTTAATAAATAAAGTGGCTACTACCAGAAAACATCATCTCCTGCTGAAAGTTAATTTAACTGTTTAACAAACAAACAAAAAAACTATCAAAGTTTCATGTAAAGCAAACAAGTAAAAACATTTACCAAAAACAAGTGACTTTTCTTTATGACATATTTGTATGTGCATAAGTAAATTACAACATTATAACCAGTTGCACATTCTCTTTACTAACCTGTTTGCTAAATAGATAGAAAAATACATAAACATGTTGTGACCAAGAAATCCATTCACACACATACACACAAGTTCAGTTATTCTGTAAACTGAATGTAATTTGTATATTTCATTTATTTTTCAGTAAGTCAGTCTCCAACAAAATACCAACTACTCAAACATACATTACATTAAATACCCATAAAGTTATATATTTTACATATAAAATACAGGGAAAAAAGTCCATTCAAAATGAGTAACAATTGGTTTCACACACACCCTGATAAAACAAACAGTTGCTACCATAATGGTTGCCACTTACAAACACACACAAAAATACTAATATTTCACATAACTGTAATGATAATGAATTCCAGTGAATAAGATATACAAAGAGAAACTTTGAGCATTTTAATAAGGTAATTTTATTACAAGTTTATAGTAAAAAATATACTATTATAATTTGCTATATGTAATAAGCCATCAACCTTAAATTCTAATTCTCTAAAAGTGTAATAAAAGGGGTGATGAAATAGTGACATAGCAAATGTAATCACGGAGATGTCACTGCATCTTCAGATTAATTATTTAGAAATTAGAAGGTCACATGGTGTTACAGCCATAAAACTAATTACTTGAAACTGGAATACTAACTTCCACTCCCTTTTCCTTGTATTTTAAAAATACACTTAGCTATATTCAGAAGGTTGAAAATTTAAGGTCAAAAGCTGAATAAAAATGTATGATCAAAAGCTACAATATCTTATTTTTTTTGTGTGTGGCTGACATCTTTTTATGTCTAGAATGTGAAAAATGTCACTCAGGAAAAAAAAACAAGAGCCTCCGAACTTATACTAATGAAATGGTATGATAACAAAACAGGCATGCAAACACATTTAAATGCTTAAGTATCATGGAAAGAAGCAAGCAAAATTGGAATATTAATTTAAGCATTCAAACAACTGGTATAATGAAGCAAGCCTGGCATGATGCCTGAATTCTTTTGTTCAATTTTGGCAATTGAAGTATTAAAATACAATGCAAAAGTGTTATGTTTAAATAACTAAGAAAAATGTTATAGTTATAACTAATGAATTACACGCATTAAACTTTAATGAAATCACTGCACAAAATAACTTATTGTTAAAAAGAAAAAGAAACTATCTTTCAAAGTTTTTCCTATAGACTTTACAGGCAAAATTCCAATTTTTTCCCAGACCTACACATAAAAGCATATGATAAATTGATATTTGAACCTTGCATCAAAATTGTGAGAATACTAACACTATTTTAGCTTTCACTCTAGTTATAAAGAATAATAAAAACTTTAGAACATCCTTCAGACTGTCCCTTGTTGGGACAGACATAAGCCTTCTGATTTACAATGCTAACACAAGGGATTTGATTTCTTTCGGTGGACACAGCAGATAGCACAATGTAGCTTTTATATAGAAAAATGGACACACACACTCCTCCAGGCTACTGTAATATAAGAAAAGCTCTTCAATAACGAGCATTACAACTTGATGGCTATTGATAAAATGTGACTTTTTACTTGTAAGAGAATATTTGGCTTAATATATATCCTACAACATAATGAATCAAATAATTATCATCATATAAAAATTACAATGACTGACCACAGATACACTGGCATTGTATCAGTAGTATAGTTTTGTCTTTATGCATGAGCTGAGATTAAAAAATTAAAAAAGTGGGTGAAAACCTACAATTCATCTTAGGTTTCTCAGATTTTGGATTATTTATTTTCATTTTTCTCTAATATTTCTCAAACTTTCTAACTCCTTTTTTTTAATAAAACAATTTGCCTACATCAAATTTAGGTCAACCCCACTAGATTACAATGTGAAAATAGTTATATACCCAAATTGATTAAACCAATAGATTTTCTCCTCAAGTATGCCTGCACAACAAATACCATAACATTGAAAGACTGGTGGCTTTTCTATTTTCAGTACCAGTATGCTTATCTGCACTACCTAGATACTTGCCTCAAATTCACTAATACATGTTGAAAATTGAGATTAGTTATTACTGTAATAGCTTTTAAAGTTGTATAGTGAATAGAGCCAAAAAATGGTTTACTTATTAAATTTATATTACTTCAATAGAGGATAAATCATGTTTGCTGTAAGTGTGCTCTAAGTTTTTCAAATTATACACCAATATCTTCGTAGTGTGCTGTCTTAACAAAAAAGTGACTTAATACAAACACGTTATGGTGATCAGTTATTATAATATTCTGTTAAAATACGAGAAGAAAATCTCAACAGAAATAACAATAAAAATACAAGCATATACGAGTATCATTATTACAGTTTTGTCAACAAAAACTTCCAATAAAAGGTTAGTTACTCTAACACCAGAATCGCTTCCTCGGGCACCACTGAAATCTGTTAAGCTTTCATTACTAAGCTATCTATTACCTCACGCAACAAAACATTGAGCGGTCTCACCGGTGTTTAAACACTGCGCTAGCGTCACGATAAGTACCTACGTGCTAGTGTTAAGAGCCGGCCTTCACTATACACCGCCCAAAGTAGCCCTGCATCTTAACTAACGGTTACCATGACTACGATTCAACGGTATGTGCTAGCCAAAAAATCCCCAGACAATACACATAGCAATGAATCTTCCAGCTGGCTATTACGTCACCAAACAAACAGCCACAAGCATGGTAAAAAAAATAGTCCTCAGAACTTCATATACTTTAAAAGATACACAAATATCATTACCTTTCTTAACACAATGTTAATTTATTAGATGAAAATTTCCTTCAAATGACAATTAAATTAGAATATATTAATTATAAAATTTTTGGCCTAAACATCTAGCCAAGGAATAAAAACACGAAGTACTTAATGCTAAATCATAGTTAAGTGAAAATATTGGACGCTGTACCTAAATATTTATGAGAGGTTAATTTTATTTACTTTCTGACAATGTAATACGTGCTAACACAGTCAGTTTAGGTTTAATCATACTGTTCCTACAACCACGAAAACATTAAAGTAATAGGTGTGAACATTTAAGAAAACTATCTTAATAATCTGTGTTTATACAGTTGATTTTATTGTTTTATTTAATTATTATTATTTAACCACTGTTGACTGTAGATGATAAACGATAGTTTTAGATATAGAACGTTGTAAGTTCGAATATACACACATCATCTTTGCAAACAAAGGTTACACTTTAAAGAGGATACATCCAGCTCTGCTGTGTACGCCATGCCTCTTTTACTACCATAATCTGAACACCTCTAAACTTTACTGATGCTAGGGATAAGTGCCTTGGGTCCTATGGCTATACATCCTATGCAGCTCCCTCTATACAGTTTGTACACTTGTCTGTCTAGCTGATTTTGGCTTAGTTATTTGAAATTAAAAAGATAACAATGGTAAAACAATTTATGTTATGCTAGCTTTATATAAACATGTACGGTAAATGTTAGTTTTATTTTACAGTCTTTTTGAATATAAAAAGATGACAGCAATTTTGTGGCAGTTTTAATGTGCTCTGAAACTCCTAACAGTTCCAAATTACACAGGTCAGCGACAGTTTTGTTGTCTTGAAATTTTTACGTGGTCTACAATAATTCTTGTATACTGAATCCGAAAATGATATCCATTCTTCTCAATCACTTACAGATTTTTCATAAAACTTCGTATGTAATTTTACATAAATCATTTCCATTGAAATTGAATCACATTTTTGTTACGCTTAAAACGCTGACAGACACTGGCTATAGATTCCTCAAGACCAATCGCGACGCGAGTCTTATCGATCATTCTAAAAGCCAAACTTAACACTAAAACATGTGATCAATGAAATAATTTAATACTTTTTCTTCTAAATTTGCAAAAAAATCGTTAGATGCTAAAAATACTATTTCAGCAATCTGCATAGCTGAATTATGAAAAATCCATTAATAAAACGACAACTTTTATGGTTTAAATCTGCAAGCCTGCGTTAATATGAGAAACTGTTAGAAGATAGTGATGAAAACCGCGTGCAGCGGCTTCGCGTAAGAAAAACAAAACACTACCAACATTTTAACTTCATTTCACACGGCATTTTTAACAGTCAGCAATATCGAGCCTCAGCATAATTCCACCAGAGATTACTACTGAACATTTTATTATTATTTATTAAACAGCATCTATAAAAGCATCACATGTTAACGTTTTAAAACGACTGTCCCTCGTATTATTGGCTTGAGGCTTTTGTTATTCACGACTGATGAGATTCACAATGCTATATCACTAAGTACTTTCATTTTTGTTTATTTCGATCTCTAGTGTAAAAAACGTTTACTCCCTCAAAAAAAAAAAAAAAAAAACTACGAAATTACCCAATTTTTAAAAAACAACATAGCGGCCATAGCAATAATTAGTGAAGTTAACTGCAATACTGTTATTATATTTGGTTGCACGTGTGTGTGGGCGACTCATCTTACTGAACAGCCACAATAAGTCAGTGAATAAATATTGCACAAAAATATACTTTACAACCGTGTAAGTAATTCTATGATTAGACGTGTAACGGATTTAATATTATTTTTTAGTTTAATATATTTTATAAATTTGTAAAAGATTCTCGGCAGTAATAATCAGCATTTTATGTTTTACTAAAGTACTAGCATATCTTTGAATACTGTTGGGCCAACTGCACCTAAAAATTATAAATCGACACGCTGACAGTGTGCGTGTGTTTTCTTATAGCAAAGCCACATAGGACTATCTGCGTTGTTCACCGAGGGAAATCAAACCCCTAATTTTCGCGTTGTAAGTCCGTAGACTTACTGCTGTACCAGCGGGGGACACGCCGACAGTTTAAAAAGAGTACTGTTGGTCTGCTATAGTCATACTATAAGCCCAGAAAACTATAATTGTGACAAACACTTATTAATCGGAAAACTACAGATTTGACTAGAGTCGTTAGTTGATTTCGAACATTACCAGCCGTTAAATTTAAGATAATTTATGAACTTGATCAAACTTGTATGGCATTCGCACACGGAAAAGAGGTTTATTTTGATCGATGGTGCAATTTTATGCATGTTATCAACAGTTTCGACAAACTAACAAAATTATGTGTAGTTGAGAAATTCAAACTTCGTGCATGTGACGACTTCAAAACTTACTTGGATGAAAAGAAAGTAGAAACAATACACGAAGCAGCTTGCTCTTTCTGATAACACTAACACACAAAAGCCACTTTTCATAAAACGTCCTACCATCTTATCTCGACAAATATCCGTATCTGTTCAATCCAATAAACTTCAAGACTTCTGAATAAATCCAGCTTTTCTAGTTCGAAATCCTATTATATAGGGAATAAAACTTCGTCAAAACCTTTAAGGCCTGTCTGCCACTTTTGTATAAACCTGGTCATGTCACATCCAATTGTTATAGTTTGAAAAAGAATAAAAAGAGGCAATACTCAGTGCGTTTGTGTCCACATATGGACGTAATTTCCCCCGATCACCAATATTGTTGATTTGGCCACTTATACAAAGGCTGATGAAGTTAGGGAGGAATTTAGACCTTTTGTATCTGTAGGTTATGCGTCTTTGACAAGTGACACTCTAATCTCAAACCCATAAGTATTTTTAGTGATACTGGGGTGACTTAGTCATTGTTGTTGGAGGATATATTGCCCTTAGTTTCGAATTCTGCCACTGACGAGTCTGTTATTGTTGAGGGTATTTAGGATGTTTTTGTTAATATTCCTCTTCATGAGATTTATTCAACATCAGACCTTGGAGTAAAACCAACTCTGTCAATTAAGGGAGTATTATTAACGTTGGGAAACCAGTTAGCTAGGGTAAAGGTTGTTGCTGAGCCCAAAATGGTTAGCAAACTGATCACTTTTTAAAAATAATATTGTTGGTCAGCTACAGTCAGTATACCATAAGCCTCGGACGCTATAACTGTGACAAGGGCATTTACAGATTTCAAACATTATAAGTCTTTTAGCTTCAGAGAATTAAATTCGAAAGTTAGTATATCTACGATGGCACTGTATAACTTCAGCACAAAAAAGTGAAATGTATGCGTGCATCAACACAAGTAATTGGTGTTTTATCGCGTCGATAAAATATTCAGTCCCAGACCAAAGAAAAGACTGCATAGTTTGTAAAACTCTTGTATAAAAACCATTATTTGTAGTAACTATTTGTAAGAACCGTTAGTATAAATTGTATTATTATTTGTAAACTAAAATATTTGTATTACGAAAGAAAACTGTATCAATCTTGTTGAGAGATATAAATTGGATACATATCGACATTAAATTTAAATTTCTGGCTATTTGAGTGTGTGTGTGTGTTTCTTTGTATCAAAGCCACATCAGGCTGTCTGCTGCACCCACCGAGGGGAATCGAACCCTTGATTTTAACGTTGTAAATCCGAAGACATACCGCTTTACTAGCGAGGTGCCCGGCTATTTGAAAGCGCAATACGTAACATAATAAATCGGAGACTCGTACGAGATAAATTGTTATACGTAACACATGACACAATACTATTACTAATGTGCATGAATAACTAGTTAGATAACAATTTTTACATTTAATTTTAGGTGTTGTAAACTCAAGGTTAACGCTGTCTCTACTCTTCATACAATTATTCCTAAAAGTCCGTTTCAGATATATCAAAGGCAAGCAAGCCATAGAAAACTAACAGTCACACACATAGCTGTAATATCTTTCGATAATGGTACTGATTTCCCCATGCCACCTGTCGTTTGCAAAGTCTGGTTCTATTGTGAATTATGTTTTCGCAGTGCACTGTTGCAAGCTATATTTTTCAATATGTTCCAATTAGATGTTAGCTTGATATGGCGTTAAGAGGAAGTGAATTTATAAAAATAAACCCATGATATTTAGACCGTTCGTGAATATTAGTGATCGGAAGACTTAATGTCCAAGGAGAGAAGACAAATATAAGATATTCTTGGGATTGCAAAAAGTAAATGCGTATTCAGTGGCAGTTATCGCATTATTTTTTTAATTCTATTGTTCACTTACTTGGTGAGTTAGTTTATGACTAGTTAGCAAATCTTGTTATTAAGTTAGGCGAATATTATAGTGAAAAGTTGTATTTACGGTTAGGCCTACAATCAGTTCTGGAGTTAACAAGCACTGAGTAAATTGAGCGTACAATTCACACAAGTGAACAGGAGTGTAGAAACATCATAAAAATTAAAAGAAGTAAACTAACATACTCAAAGACGATAAACCCACTTGAAGTAAAAATAAGACGACTGGTATGGGTCTCCAAACTTTAAAATGGAGTACAGAACAACGTTTCGAGCTTCATAGGACATCTTCAGGTTAACTAACATGTTATTCTAACTTGGACAGAGCTCTATTATCTTCATCAAGTAATGCAAAAAAACTCGTCGACTGATAAAACACTTCGTAAATATCTTTTTTCGTTCATGTTTACGGTAAATCAAAACTTTTCCACTTGGTGACAAATCACGATATTTATTTCAAATAATTTTTGTTTTAAAATTCAATAAGTTACATTTCAAAAATTTAATTTTTCTTCAAGCTTTCTCGTCAACAAGTCCAATTAATGGTGAAAATTAATACAGTAGAAACCGACAAAAATAATAAGACACTAAATTATAATAAGAAAAACATCTCTATAAAGAATATTGTCTTTAACAGCATTAAGATTGTATTTACTGACCAATCATGCGGATAATGTTTGTTTTGAATTTCGCCCATAGCTTCACGAGAGTTAGCTGTCCCTAATTTAGCAGTGACAAACCAGAGAGAAGGCAGCTAGTAATCACCACCCACCACTAACTCCTGGGCTACTCTTTTACCAATAAACAATAGAATTTATCGTAGATTCTAACGCCCCCACGGCTAAGAGAGCGAGCATGTTTGGTGAGTAGTCGAACCCTCGACCTACAGATTATGAGCATCCAAACCACATAGCCGTGCTGAGCCCCATCTTGACAAACATTCACTTTTTCTATCCCCTCATTTACATTTGTATTATCTTTGTTTTTTATACGTATATTTTAAACACAATTGTGTTTCAAGTTTTATAATAATACAGAGAATAGTTATATTGATTATTTGTTTGTTAAGGTAATGCTAATAAAGCAGGTTTAAAGTCGAGGCATGTCAAGAAATTATAATCCGTCAAATACATCCTTATTCAACAAGCAGAAATAAAAATACGGTAAATTTTTGTTTAATTTATATATATAAAACTATTTTACTGTCAAAAATAAACTCGTAGCAAAGATACGCGCGAAACATTCATGAATAAACTTTGTGTACAGATATCTTATTAAAACCATTGGCTTTCCTTTACAGTACGATTTGCAAGCGATAAGCTCGTCATGATTTCGTTTCAGACGTAATACATTCCAGGAAATGTTTTAGGCGCTTAATTATCTAACAAAAGCCCTACTTAGTTGGATTTGGTGACTATTAACCAATGGGAAAACCCATCTTAATTATGTTTGGTTTACTACATAAACATCCGGTTTTCTTTAGAAGAAAGCCTACGAGCTAAAGTATCACGTTGAAATGTAAAGATGTTATTAACATACAGGCTATCCAGCTCTGTAATAAAGTCATCATCAGGTGGGATCGCATCACTAATTGTTGTATTTCAGTCTTTATTTTTACATTCATATATACCACGATTAAATAACATTAAAACAGTGATTTACTTGTGACAAGGATATAACAAAACCATAAAAACAATGTCATCAAAAATACTACCGTAATCAGTTATAACTGATTATGAAAACTCGCAAAGACCAATCTTAAAATTAGCGACTATCACTCCAGTAACTGATAATTTTATGTCCTATTCAAACAGCGTAAACTATTCTTTATACACATAGAAATTATATAGTGCACGAGAAATTCCCAGCTTCCCCCGTAAAAAGCATTCATGGTTTCAAGTTTCAAATAAGTAACAAAATATTAATGTCTTTCTGTGGGTCAAAAAATAAACAAATATGGCACTGTTTACCTACACACGTGGCTGTTACAGAGTTAAATCGTTCGAAAGTTTACTATTTATGTAGCTACAATACACAGTAAATGTCAACCCACTGTGCTTACACACAACAGCTGAGCTCTGCAACTAAATACTTGAAGAGTACAAAACTGCAACTAACGCCTCAATGAAGACCCGCTTGAATACACAGGGAATTTGACTTTTAGCATAAATCAACAAGTTCAAGGGAAGTGATAACACCCAAATTATCAATTATTGCACTTCACCGAAACATCCGCCAGAAAGATCTAACAAACTTTCACAGTTTCCATGAAGAAAACAAGATATGAAGTTTCGAAACAGCTATTTGTGGGATGGATTGTACAATATTTTATCTCTAACAGTGAGACACGATCATGTACATTTAGGGTATCAATGCTACGTCTAAAACTCGTGCGCTTTCGAATAATTCACTATTTTGATTCTTTATCCTCCTGAAAAAGAATAGTGAACTCGACTTTTGGGTCTCGTTTGAAAACCATAACTTTTATACGTGATCCTGTGTATTAACTTCTTAATCAAAATGTCACATCCGCATACAGATATTCACACAGATACCAGCATGGATGATTTATACTACTGCACATGTTAGCATATTCAAAATACTCAGTATCACATCAGGATACAAATATACACATACACACACACACACACACACACACACACACACACACACACACACACACATATATATATATATATATATATATTAGCAGTAGCATATTCAATGTCTGCTCAATTATCTTACACATAACATTATGATATAAAATGAAATAAAAACATTTCTCGTATCGAAACTTTTCATTTATGACAAAAAGAGAAAATTTTATGACGGTGCAATTATAACGACAAAAACAAAGAACTTTCTGTATTATAATACTTGAATACCTATAATACATTTCACTGAACACTAATTATGTGTAAAAACAGGATTGACTGTTAACTCTTAGACTGTTTAGGTAGAGTATAGAGTATTTCACAATGAAACTGTAGAGTGGAGGCTAACAGCCTGTTGTGGAGACAAGTGTTGAGAACGTCTTCCGCCTTTCGTCTATTTTTAATCTTATCCATAAGAAGTATTATATTCCACATACTGTGAAAAACCTTGTGCTTACATTACATTTACTGTCATTGCCCAATTAATTGCAAGTGTTACTGATAGTCTGGTATTTCAAACACGCTCAGGTATAGAAGGAGGCCTTTGTGAAGGTCAAGTCCCATGAATCAAAATTACTGATGCTATGTGTACAAAGCATTTCGTAGTAAGTACAAGTCCAAATGCCATGACGAATCTAGAAACAGTTTACCTTCACTTCAAAGAAGGTGAGACTGAATCTTTGCATGGAGACCGCTGACAATTTTCTCCTGCTGACCCACACTACTTACAATTAACCCTCGCACCCATGTTCTTGTGGGTACCATACCGCCTGCATCAAATCGTACACACACATTCTTGGCCCAACTGTGACAAGTTCAAAACTGCATTACCTGCTTCAGTCTTTTTCATGTTTACCTCTTTGGTGACAAGTTTTTGATATCTATAATCTATTGGATGCGTTGTGGCACTAGTTATAACAAGTGTCACAACAGTAAAAATATCTTGCGTTTCGAAAGATAAAACAGACTAATAATAGTTTTAAAAAATACTGTCTATTCCCACAATCCTTCACGTAGACAGAATCTGCAGGCTCATAAATACGATATCCAGTTGCTTTCGTTTTTTTCTCCTATTTTCAATCTGTTCAACAATATTTCGTACATCAGGGTTTCCCTTCTTTCTTTCATGATATCTTTTTAGCTCACTGAACAGTCTTAACGTGCACATTTTATTACGTCATGGAAATTTCTGACTGATGATTTCATGTACAAGAGGAACTTGCAAAAAATTGTATATTTGCTCAGCATCGTTTACGTTTTACACATCGTACCACAAAAACATTTAAACATTTCTAAATATGATAAAAAGACCAAACTTAACTGTAAACAATAACTTCCAACAATATCATATTTTGACATTTATCCTATCTCAAGATAAATTGTATAACAAAGAGTGGAGTTGGGTGATGATGGTCCTTAAACAAAAGTATTCAAATTACTTTAAAATGAGCAGATCACGTAAGCGGGCCTACAGACGATTCGATACACACAAGTAAAAAATAAGAACAAAGCAAAAGACAAGTTCATTTCTAGAAATACACAATAAAGTACCTTCATTATACGTGAAACAAATTGCATGTTTTTTTATGCCATCATTAGCAGCAAGGTGGTTTAGATAAAGAGAGTTAACACAACTGTTTTAGCGCAAAACTGCACAATGAACTATCTATAGTTGAGAATGGAGCACCGGATGATAGCGTTTTCAGTCCGTTAATGTACACAACTAACTTACGTAGGGATAACATAACAGGAGAACATTTGGTTCTTCAAAACTATCCCTACACACAAGTTCCCCGAGAAAAAGTAAAAAATTATATCTACCCTTCATTGTTCATACAGCATCTCATTCCATAAGTTAACATCCGGGCACAAAACACACTTTCCTTTTGTCCCACGTTGAAATGACGAAACAAAATTTGTAATTGCTTAAAACGGCTCCAAAATCTTTTCTAACGTGTTTTATGACATCGTTCATTTTTAACGTTAAGAAGTACTGAATACGAGTTTTCTTGTAACAAAACCACATCCAGCTGTCTTCTGTATCTGCCAAGGGGAATTGAATCCCTGATTTTTAAGTTTCATTAGTACGATTAAACACGCATGACTACAGTTTATTCTGAAGTTGATAAAAGTTCTCGTCTTTGATTCTACGTACAACAAGATATAGCGAAAAGATAATTCTCTTGTATCAAAATTTACTTCACTTATTTTTTTTTTTTTATATCGCAGAAATACGTAACGCCTGCTACTAGGAGGATGGTGAATTTATACATTAAACTATAAAAGGATATATGATGTCATATCCTTGTTGGTGAATCTTTTTCCTGTCGGAAAATAAGGGGTACTAAAGCTCGATATCCGGAGTATTTAAAGTATAATATAAAGTAAACGAAGAAACATTTTCTATAATAATGTACACACACATATCACGTATTGTTATTTCCACAATCAAAGTCTATGAACTAACATTTCTGCCACATGAAATATTGCTTTTTTTCAAATTTTCTGAGTTGTATATAAACGATCAGTTAAAAAGGTGTCTTATTTGTCCGATGAAGTTGTTTTCTGGAATAATAGATCGTGTTTTGTTTTTTGAACGAGGAATACACGTTCGGTAATAAATTTATGAAAATATTACGAAACAAACAGATACAGGAATGGAGTCAATTACAATTAATTCGCTCTATAATGCTCAGTGAAAATGTTAATCATTCAAAGATTTAGCTGAAATACAAAAGTTACAGATTAATATATTTAAACGTCAAGTACACGCTAAAGTAATGTTCTTTACAATCAAATTATTACTTTCAATTTTTATCACTCAAAAGTGTAACTTATTTTGACGCACTAAAGTCAGTTACTATACGTTTCATTTATGCATTTTAACGTGGATAACTATCTTCTGATAGTTAACTAAGCAGCAAGCTTTGGTAAAACATTTTGAATAGTTGTGCATTATTTAAAGTAGGTCAAAGCATTTTACATTACCTTTTATCACGTGTTTAGTACCACGAATCACGAGTCATGGCACAAGATGAAACATTTTAGTTCCTTAATAATATAGTTGTAACAATCAAAGTAATTTTCATTTGATCAAATGATTTACGTTGTGATAAGAACTGTTTATATATTAAAAAAGTTACTTAAAACAACTAGTCAAACACTTGTTCAAATCCTTACATACTTGAATTATAAACTTAAGCAAATGCATCAAATACCTCCATTATCTTTGTTTCACTCAAGCCTATGGTTTTTCAAATATTTTGCAATAAAAAAAATCAAATAATCTACAATTTATATTTTAAAATTTTGCAATTAGATTCTTGTTTACAATACTACATCTGCTAGCTCTGGGTATTTTCAACTAATGTTAAACTAAACTACTTACTGTTGCAATGTCTTGTAAAAAACACATTTTACACTTACTACTTATAGCCATCTATTTCCCTTCCACTATCATAAGTTTACACGGAACCAAGTGCTTTATACATTTTACTTAAGCTTGAGCTGAATTAAGGCAACAAGGTTCTCATAAGCAACTCAACTCATTTTCAGAGCCATTTTACACAAGCCCTCTTCTTTTATCTTTTACATAATACATTTTGCCCATGTAAACAACCTTTTACCAAATATAATATTCTGAAATACTAGTTTCCAACTTGTATCATCTGAAAAGGCTATAAAAGACAAATAACCTGCTTATTGAGTATCTATTTTTAGCTAACAAATGCAAGTTGCTAGTTAAAATTAGATCAAAGATTCTATTTATTTGTATGAATTGATAAATTATTCTTACATTATTAACAACTCCCTAAAAACTTAACAGAAAGAAAAGCTATGAAAAATTCATGACTTCATTGATACAATTCCATCAATCCATGTCCCCATAAACAGGACTTTAACTGGGATTAATTAATGTGATGAACCACTAAATCAAAACTATTTTGAAATTGATGTCAAGACTAATGATAAAATACAGTTAAGAATATGTCATTTAACAGACTTTTATATCAGATCTAAATGAAGTGCGTAGTGTGATAGAACTAATTTTACAACAATAAATGTTGTTACTTGTCAGCCATATTATTACCTGAAAATAAACTTGATGTGACTTTGAAAGCTTGTATACTTGATAAAGAATAGTAGCAGATTGATGTGGTTTTGTTTAATTTTGTATTCCATTTTTATTTGTTTATGTATTTAGTGTATATCCAGTACTTTTTTAATATCACTGTTAATTTATTTCAGTATATTATATTAGGTAGTACAGTGTAGAAGGGTTTCACATGCGCATCAGGTTTTACTTCAATAATCAAATTGTTTTGAAAAGTACAGACCACCTAGTTTATACAAGTTACTTTTATGAGACTATTCATTTTCATTATTGTTTAATTAAAGTTCTTTGAAATACAGTTCAACAATCATTTAATCAATGTTAATTTTTATTTCAATATAATTGCACATGTGCTTAAGATTGAACAGCATGATAGAAGTCCTTTTGTGTAGTGAGGTTATCTGTATATAATTACCAGAAAACCAATGTCTCAGACACTCAGAGTCAGAAAGAGATTTCCCGAAAAATTATTTTCTTGTTTCATATTTAAGATACCATAATAATATGCTTATTTACAAATTTCTTCCAAGATCTGCCTTATAATATAAAATAAATCAAAATTTAAGACAGTGAAAAATTGCTCTACATTATAGGGTTGTCATAAAGGGTGATGAAATTTTGATTTTTGATAATATAACAGTTTTTTTTTAATCTGTGTTCGTGTATTCTATCTATATGGTATAAAAACAAATATTAGTAAACACAGATATACTGCCTTCAGTTTACAG
The DNA here is from genome assembly GCA_011833715.1 of Carcinoscorpius rotundicauda. Lineage (NCBI taxonomy): Eukaryota > Metazoa > Arthropoda > Merostomata > Xiphosura > Limulidae > Carcinoscorpius > Carcinoscorpius rotundicauda. The sequence goes on along the minus strand of CM022395.1, from coordinate 35,535,716 downwards.
TCATATTGATAACATACTGCAAGAATAACATAGAAAAGATTAATATATTTTGGATGAGATATTAGCAACAGAACATGAAAACAATGGTGACAGTGTTTTGCATAATGAAAATACATTTTGGTCTTCATCAGTACACCTACAGAGTTTGAACTACACAAAATTATACTGAGACATTTACCTTGTTTTAACTCACTACAAAAAAAAAGCAACTTAAACAATAATGGAATTCACGTGTCAAGTTGATCAGCAAGATTTTAAGTTTAATAAGTTACAACAAACAACCTAGATGGAATATAATAACCAATTTAGAACAGAACAATTTAAAGTATATGAAAAAGGAGGAAAAATACAATTTGAAAAATAGTTTCCTACCTACTCTCCAGCAGGAATTAACAATGGCAATATAAAAAGAAAGTATAATGTTAGTCATGTTGAAGCAGACAAAAGAAAATTATAACAATAGTTAATAGACAGTTATGGGCACATGTGCACATATATACAAATAAACAAATTTTTAATATATTTGAAATACACTGTTAATGTCAGAATTAATTCACTTAGAGATGGCTTAGTTTCAGAAATCTGTGGTACTTAACCAGACTGTTATATTAGTAAATATCAAATAATGAAAAACAATTAGTGAGAAAAAATAAGTTTCTTTGGTACCTGAAGTATACTGAAGAAAAAATATCCTTCTTACCAAATATTTCTTGAAATATATCTAAAAGTGATCACTTTGCATCTTAATAAAATTCAGTACAGAATTTCATCAAAATATAATCAAGTTGATTAACCCCCAATACTCTCAGAAAAGTTTGGAACTATACATTATATTACAAGCCAAAATCACCAGCAAAACAAAGTCAACTTTTAGAAGTGTGGTGCATGTACTAAAATTTTGGTTGTACAGGATTATATTCTATCTCTGAACCCATGAGAAGTGTAATTTCTTAACAAGCAAATTAAAAGTGGATGTATGTTCATACATAAAAATATTCACTGATTTCTCATCTTGCAACAGACAATAATATACTTTTTTAAGCACGTACAAGTCTCCAAAGACAGATTAAGACAGTCCTAAATATTTTATTTTTATTTTCTTATTAAAACTGCATCAGTTGTTTGCATATCCAGTAAAATTAATTCTTTTTTACATTACAGTAATAAAAATATAAAATATATTTTAATAACATTTAAAATACGCCTACAATAAATATTCTCATAAATCTATACTTTTTCTTAACTTATTTAATGACTCCCAATCTCCAATACTTGATGCTTACTATGTAACATAAATTAAAACCAAAGATGCTTAGAACTACAAGTGATCATTTCAAAGCGTATCCCATAATGCCTCAAATGAACAATACCATTCAATGCCCCATTATCTTGACTTTAAAGTGAATTTCTAAATATGTACTTAATCTCTTAAGTACTGTAAGCTTTTTTCTTACTGAATTATTGCTTTGTCAACAACCATACAACTTTTAGCTTTAAATGACCTTTATGCACTACATTACATGCACCACCTTAAACAGTTATCCACTCACCCATCTTCCATGCAAACTACTGAGCAGGTGTCAGAATAACAATGAGATTACTTCCTTGCCATAAGACAGATTTCATTGTTTGCAATCATATCTTGACATATTTCTTCCGATTTTTGGGGGGCAAGTGGGAATATTGTAAAGGTAAGTACTAGCTTGAAATTAATTTTGATTCTAAAAATGTAAAATTCAATTTATACAGATTTACTTTTGAAATATGCTTAAGCCTTCACCATCTAAAACAGAAAAGGCCAGCCAAGTTCATAAATTGACCTATTCAGCTGGCACCCAAGGAAAACTGAACAGAGTTCTGTAGTCATTGAATGTCTCACATTGAATGTAAACAACATAAAAAGACTTGAAAAAAAGAAGAAAAAGCAAGGAGATCATTAATAGTTCAAAAGGATAAGGCAAAGAAATATAAAAATAAGTCAAAATACCACTCTGAACAGTACTTAGGGACTCACAGACATTGTAGAAAAAAACAGTAAGCAAGAGAAACATCAAAATGTAGCAGTAAAGTAGTTCTGTAACCTACTACATTGGAATATCATAAACCATAGTTATGAAACAAATACATGAAGAATGAAAAAAAAATGTTAAGGAAATGGAGATAAATATGACAGATAATGTTGAATACACTAATTGCAAAAAACAAATCTAAATGAGATTTTTCAGACAGCAAGAGGTGAATGAGCAAATACTCATGCCAAAGTGGACCAATAAAAATTCAACACTTCTTGAAACTGATCTTATTTAATATCTACAGAAGAGGGTTGACAGGAAAGTAGATAAATATATTCTCTTAATTCTGATTCAAAACATCCACCACCAGTGAAGCTGATCTGACTGTAGAGTTTAATAAAGTGGAATAATATTGCTCTCTGCCACTGTTGTGACTATTCACATATCACTAAAAATCCAAAGGGTAGAGAGTCCTCTTTTTAGAAAGAAGGTTTAGCAATCTTAAGAGAGAAAATCTGCACAAGAAACTCACTGCATTTTAAAGATGATATGCACAATGATAAACATGCTAGCAACAAAGCCTGCAAAAACAGATTCTTAATTAAATGAAACCTAAACAGACTTAAGAGAATCTGAAGAAATAGTGTGTGAAATAATGTATATTTGTTGAAATGTCACTGGGAAGCAAAATCCAATTGGGGATAGCTAATATAAGTTCAGCTCAGAATAATAAATTTCAAGGCAGAAAGGAAGTTTCTTGTTGTAGGTGCAGAAAACGTGTTCAAAGAAAACTAAGGTTTGAAATGCCACAGGAGATGACTGAAGAACATTCTAAACTGTATTAAACCAAACCCCAGATAGTCCAAATAACAAGCTGGTACAAACTGAGAACTGGCATTTTCAATGATCTGAGATGCAGCAAAGTAAGTGGTCAACTGAGTATATCTACTCAGTTAAATGGATGAAAGAGCAATAAAAGCCAATCATCCATACAAAATGGGAAGATGATGTCAAGTAAATGAAGGTTAAGGCTTTGGCTATGCAACAAAAACAATGTAAAGCCAAAGCAAATCCAAATGGGCAGATAATAAATTGGTAAACCAACTCAATGATAAAAATACAGAAAATGGCAAGTTGATGGATAAATCACGATACAAAGATAAGCATTTTAGTTATTCACAAAGATACTTGGATTACATACTCACTCTTTACATTTTGAAATGGGTTAATTCCAAGATATGTGATTGAGATGAGACAGATCTAACGAGGGACTCCAATCCCACAACTTCAAAAGGATGGGGGTTAAACTTGGAGATGCTTGATGAACAATTTGAACAGCTGCATTTTGCAAGAGATCTGAGATTTCTTGATTCAAAGTTTGTAAGGCAACTGGATAAAAGTATGGAGAAACAATAAAGGATAAAAATAAAGAAAGACAAAAATTAAACAAGGCATGAACTGAAGAATCTATTAAACCAAAAGTTTCCACAAAGGGAAAAATGAGTTTAGACACCAATCACAAGTACATCCAGAAATGAAGCAAGTCAATAAAAAGTTCAAAGTAGAACCTCAGTTTTTTTCTCAGCTTGGAAACTCAAATGAAATGAAAAGAATAAGCAAAAGCAATGAACATAACATTTAAAGCTGAAAATTCATGGCAGCAGAACAAATGACAGGAAAAACAGAGGTTAAAACCCTCATCAACTTTTAATGATGCATCTCCTCTCAAAGTGAAACTAATCAATGTGATATTCCCACAAACAGAATGATTCAAGAAAAAAACCTTTCAAAGTTTGTTGAAATACTAGAAAAACAAGAATATTGGGGCATAGCAGGGCATGAATCACCTAATCTGTTGTAACATTATGTAATTTTTTATATTTTACAATCGGTGGTGTTTAACTAAGAGAAGTTTTACAGTGATTGCTTTCTTAAACGAGTTTTCTTGAACTGGTGAAAATAATAACTTTATATAAACATCATCCACAAAAGAAGTAATGTAGAGTGATGGGTCACAGTTTAAAAACAAGTAAATTATCTGTTTCCTGAGCAAGTTAACAAACATTAATATGTTAAAAATATTCTACGGAGATATTTTGCAACATCTAATGAATTAGTAAAATATTAAAGCTTAGGTTGAAAAGTGATGGTTCAGGAAACAAAACTATGTATTTTTTAGCTGTGACAATGTTTTGCCACTGTTTCTCAAACCTAATGATACAAAAATATATATTAAAGTGTCTCACATGTGTGGTTAAATATTTTTACTTTGACATCCTTCTAATCTAAATAATATGGCTGTACCAACTTCTCAATAAGTAAGTTATCAATGTAATTTGACTTTCATTTAATGTTAGAACAATTTCTGAATTTGGTTTGAGTAGAGCTGTGGCTGCATAAACTCTTAAATGACTAAGATCTCAATGGTGTCAGTTTTATTTCACCTTCATGGCAAATAAACTAAAATAGAAATTAAAAATTAAGATAATAATGAAATAAATCAAAATGTTTCTACTACAACAGAAATGGTTAACATTTATGTCTCTGTAATCACTTATTGCTTCAACCATTCAATGCACTTGAAAGACTGGATTCCTCTGTCAACTGCTGATTACGCTTCTGTTGCAAAAAGAAAGACTTGTGGGTTTTCACATACAGTTCAAGAAAAAAAATATTCCTAGAACTTCTATTTACATCAACTAGATCATGGATGATACTAAGATAAACATTTTTAACACCACTGCAGACTGTGTGATGAATAAGTATTAAATTATCATCTTACTAATAAGTAAGTTATAGATCAAAGATAGGCATAATGTACCTACCCACAGATACAGCCATCACAAGTTCAAAGACTTGTTGCTGCTCATACATACTCTGTCTCTGGAATACACACTTGGATATTTCTGTACATACACAGATACCATCCAACACTAGATTCAACAGATATTTTAAGTAAACAAAAAATCTATAACATTTATAAAAGTTAATATTTTTTCCCACTGAAAATGCATTTCTGAGAGGTACATAACTACACTCATATGAAAGACTATCTCAACCATTGACTGTCCTCTAAGCATTATTAACAGTTTTTGTAATCTGTACCAGTCTATACTCACTAGTTTTGCAAAATTTCTGAATTCCCACTTTTGAGAATTGTCAGGTACCAGTAAAAACATCACTTTTAGTAGGGAGAAAGGATGGAAAATGTGCAAAAGGAGGTAAAATATCTACCAGAAATACATTTTCCAGGAAAAAATGTTAATTTCTCAAACAAATTTACCTCCACTTTACACAAAACCTAGAATCACATGCTGCAAGTCTATAGGACCAGTGTATGTGCACAAAGAACTAACATGGCAAAAAGAAGCAAATGCTCAATGAATAGTTGTGCTCGAAGATAATATTAAGTGCATCTATGGGATACAGCACTACTTCTGGAAAAGGATATCTCTTCACACAAGAATTAAGAAAAAAAAATTAGCAGAAAAGGTAATGCTTGCACAACTGAATGAGTATTAAGAAAGTACAAGCTGCATTGCCATATAATAAGATAAAAAAAAAATGTAACAATAGGTGGCTTCAGCATGTGACCCATTTTATTGATAACCAATAACCCCAACCACAAATAAACAGTGACCTAAGTAATCAGATTTAGGAAGAGGAAGTTAGCAAACAGTCATAACTAGACAAACTCCCAAAATTAAGATGGGAGCAAAAAGTATGACAAACCAAACCCAGCATTCAAGGGTCTTTGTATTGCCTCAATTCAATCACAAGAAAAAAAAACTAAGCAGTATTATCAGCAAAATGATACCTCAACCATAAATGCAGAGTAGAGACATCCTATATCCAGAAATACAAGGTATAAGGTACGAGTCACATTAATGACAAAAACTAGAATGATGACATACATAGGTATGGAAGAGATTTTGGTTTGGTTTGAAATTTGTGCAAAGCTACTCAAAGTATATCTACACTAGCCATCCCTAATTTAGCAGTATAAGGCTAGAGGGAAGGCAGCTAGTCATCACCACCCATTGCCAACTCTTGAGCTAATCTTTTACCAATGAATAATGGGATTAACTGTAACATTATAACGCCCCCATGGCTAAGAAGGCAAGCATGTTTGGTGTGGCAGGGATTCGAACCCTCAGATTACAAGTTGAATGCCTTAATGATCTGGCCATACAGTGATGGCAAGGAAAGTAAGAAAATAGGTCTAAAGAAAAATGTTGTACAAGAAATATGTAGCAAGTGATTCAGAGAATAATGAGCATAAAGGACCACACTAAGATCCTGATCTAGTGCAACAAAGGGATGTGGATGATGAGCAATATGGAAGAAAAAGAAAAAGAGGGAAATGACAGTTGAGGATAAAATGTCATGGAACCATGAGAAATAGAAGAGGTTCAATAGGGTCCCATGAGAATAAGACAGTTAAAACAGACTATTAGTGATCAAACAATCAGGTGAAGATTTGGTAAAGCTGAGAAAGAAAAAGGCAGGAAAAATGGAAGCATAGAGACCAAGGTTAGTAGGTGGACCAATGCTGTGGTTAAGTGGTCAGGTTAAAAGGTCTAACGGTTCAGGAAAGGAAAGATGCTACACAAGGAGACTGTTCCTGTGCTGAAGTAAGGGACCAGACAAAAACCAAATGTGAAGACAAATTTTGGTGATACCAGAATCTACTATATCTGATCAAAGTTGACAGAGGAAAGAACAAAACATAGGCAAGGGCATAAGATGTTGCATAAGTAAAGAAAAAGCAGAGGGAACCAAAGTTGTGCAGGCCAATATAAAGCAACCAGCAAGACAAGACAAGGAGGAGCCTTAAGTGTTCCCAGTTGAGGACACACCTACCAATAAACGTAGAATCTGGAAGGGACAAAATAAATAATCTGCAATCAGATTTGTGGCTCCAAGAACATGTTGTGATTGGTGACTCAAAGATCCAGTTATCTGAATTTGGTTTCACCTTGTCTGGTAATATAACTGATGACTGTGGAATTGTCAAAGTGAATCATAACCACTCACCCCCACAGGAATAGAAAGAAGTGGGTCAAAGCCTGATGGACTGTCTAAAGCTTGAAGATGTTGATGTAGAGTGCAAGCTCCTCTAGAAACTACAGACCAAAAATCTCTTAAATGTTGAGAAAAGCACATACTCCACCAAATACATACCAATGAACAGACAAATCTAGATGAGGTGGAACAACAGAACCCCCCTGTTGAGCTTTGAAACTTGGTCTGCTTTGATTAAGGAGGGAAAGACAACAAATTGGTCCAAGAGATCCAAGAAGTATCCACTGAAATGAATACATATGAACTCACATCCCCAAAAGAGACTGAACCTTTTGAGTCATGAGAAAAGGAAGTAAGGGCTCCTGTGACTGTCCATTCCATATCCTGAAATTATGAGAAGGTTGGGCCCTACTAAAATGTGAATTGAAGAAACACCCTCAATTGAACCAAGTATTAGGTGGAATAAAAATATACTTCTCCAACTTAGTAAGCAAACACACCCACTCTGCTTCCTATAGAAGCAAACATGTGATTTGCAGAATGAAAATGGGAATAGACAAGCAGGAGCCAGATGTCTCTGTAATGATGAATGCAAAGACCCAGTGAGTGAAGGTGATAATCAACTTAGTGAAACATGCAATACTCAGTAACACTCGATCATTGTGGATGAAATAAAGAAAACAACATGGCTCTAGAACAATAATGTGAAGACAGGCATCTGTCACATTATATTTGGTTATCCAAAGTCCCTGGAAAACACACACCAAAGTGAGAAAGCTCTAGAAAGGAATTCACCCAAGAAAGGTTTTATAATTGGTCTCCAACTGCTCATCTCTCGCAAAAAGACAGGAATAAAAATCCAGATTGGTGGGAATTAATTACTTGATAGATCCTTTGCACAGGTCTTGAACAGCCTCAGCAAGTTGACTGAGGGAGAAAGGATCCTCATAAGGAAGGAAGAAAATTGGGAAAAGGGGATAGACACCAGAATAAAAGACAGAAACCTTTGAACAGAACATGCAAAAATCATGGAACTGTCATGAAGCACTGCCACACAGTTAAGAAACGTAACAATCTGGCCCCCCACAAGACAGGAAAAACTCCCATGTCACCAATAACATTGGCATCTTTCCAAACAAGTGTGGTTAAAAAAAATAGCAATGAGAAACCAGAATAGAGAAATCCTGGATGGTAATGATAGGATGAAATGAACATATGACTAGAGAAGATAAGGAGATGGGTAGTCTAGCTACATCAATCCACATTTCTATAGAACCTGAACAATCTCCAGAAATGAAAATCAAATAAAAAAGATCTGTTGGAGATGCCATAGGGAACAAGGATGGACCCTTCCATTAATGCATCTGTCCCTAATAAGTCCCGGGAGCAAAGTAGCCAGGTATTGAAGGAAAGGGCATAAACCAAAAAAATGAGCCATGATGTCCCAAATTTTTTTTCAAAGACATCAGAAAATTAAAAAAGGCCTCAGGGAGGGAGAAAAAATTGCACAAAAGTGAGGTCTGAAAAAGACAAATCCAGGAAAATTGCACATGACAGAAGTCCCACAGGAAAAGGAGAGGATTTAAATGTTGAAAATCCAAAAAGGAATTTGAGACATGATGATAAGACACACTGATTTACCAAATAAGTAGGATGGGCACTGACTGTAATTGTTCAAAAAATCTCATAGAAAGAAGATTAATCTTGGGAGGAGAAAAATAATTGTAAAGTGGACTTTCCAATACAGCAGAGGAATCATAGGCTATAGGTGAAACATGAATATGACATACCTGAGGGGCAATTTGTAAGAAGGGAGTGGGGGATCATATGTCCTTAAATGAGTGTTGGCTATGATGGACCAAAAGAAGAAGGTGCTAACAAGAGATTTCAAAATTTGTTCCTCACAATGATAGGCCTCCTCAGAAACATGGTCAAGCAGACAAAGAGAAAAAAAATTGCCTATTGCATGTACCACCCTAACTTCTTACAAACCAAGGCTTGAACTTCCTCAGCAATTAAAGTTAATCCCATGTCCTAGAAAGTCATGATGTGATTTGTCACCTATGATGGGAATATCATTGTCATCTACATTAAATCTCAAATTTATATTAGAAACACAGAAATGAAACTAAGTGAATGCAAAATTTGTAAATTAATTTCTGTCAAAAATATGTTGCTACTCCATGCCCCAGCAAAGATTATAATACCATGCATGACAGCAGAAATGTGCTTTGGGCACATGGTACATTTGGCATAACTAATGCCTGTTTTTCAGTCAGACAAACTGATACGGTTTCCCATTGGTAAGCTTTTCCTCTCAGCATCTTGCCATCTAAAATATCAAAGTCTGGTCTTTTAAAGTTTTTGAATTATCCATATTGTAATTGTTACTGACATTTAATTTTCTCTGCCCTCCAACTCTTTACACCCATTATGCCCTACAAGTAAAAAAAACATCCTACAAAATCTGTTGCTGTTTAGGATGCATCAAGATAGGGACAGCATAGCTGCAACCACTGCAAACAAGAGTAATACATTTTAATTATTACTTTTGAAGTTCATACATTATACTGTGTTGTAACTGTAATTATAGAGTCCATAATTATCCTCATAATTTATGGCATGTACACATTTTACTTACATCATGACATACAAATTGTAATTCCTTATGCAACGTAACTTTAATGACTACCGATTGACTTACAAACAGCACACCACTGTATAGTGGTGATAATGGTTAGAGCAGTTAATGAACAATAATAAAATGAGCACATTAATATACTATTAAACTTTACATGTACCAATCATATTATTAAGGTAACTGCACAAACACTCGAAATACATATTTTCATCTTCAAGTACTTTGTATCATATTGAACAATATCACAACAACATACTCTAATTGGTGATATATAAACAGGCCTGAAAAAACAACACATTTATATATTACAAATATTTATGAAACTATTACTTATATATAAATACATATAATATTGAAAATTTTAAAGTACATTAAAATATTTAATATACAACTTGTATTTTAAATATATGTATATACTACACACAAATTTCAAGGTCATCAATACTAGTTACGCATTTCTTCAGTGTTGATTTAATACACATTTTCATCATTAAACAGTGATCTCATTTTATTTTGAATATTAAACAGTCTGGTTTTTGATACAAAATAACTTTTGCTAAATACATTCTCTTACTAATTCAGAAATTTGAAATTCCCAAGTTCTTCAGCTCTTGTTTCATGCACTAGTTTTATTTTTTGTCTATTCCATATATTTCAGCTAAACATATATATAATTTACATAATAAATCTAAATAAAATATATTTGAGACATTTATACTTTTTATTCTATTATTTTTATGCTAACTAGTGCCGATAAGTATAAGTGAATAATTTATTCTGTATTGACCTCCAATATTTTTGTAAAAATTTTATGATTTTGCTTTCCCAAGACACAGTATTTGAAACTTGCATTTTTATAACATGCTTGTTTCAGTTAAGTAGCAGAACTCACGCCAATATCCTTTGCTGGGTAACAGTTTCTCAAAGTATCAAATTTTAATGATGCTATCCTTTATAAGCTATTAGCAAGGGTTGTAGCATTTAGCTCATAATTTTTGGCAATGTCTTTTACTTGGTGTTATTTCTGAACAATGAGTTAACACATTCAGAGATATAATTTAAAATGCAGATGTTAAGAGGTCTTTTGTATCCATTCTTATGTTATGACTAGTAAGTGTTTTGTTCATTTCAAAAGTCTTGCAAATAGCCAAACATGTACTTTGAGTATATGCACAATTATTAACCTATACTGTAGAAATTTCAACTGTGACATTTATAAACACAAACTTTTAAAATACAATACTGTGCAAATGGTGTAACACCCAGAAATAACACATTGTTTACAAAAGGTTTGTGAAATTTAGGTTAATTTTCTTTAATTTTGTGGATAGTGTTATTAAAATGTGTTTAAAGAAAGTTTGTTTAAAAAACTGGGATTTGTGTCATCATAATACTGAGATATTAAAAGTATATAAATGTATGTACAATTTACAATACAAAAAAGTAACTTAAGTTTCACACTTCTACAATTTCTGCATATTACTGTGAAACAGAAAAATTAAAATGTTACAATCTTTGTATTTTTTTAAATTTACATCAATTAATTTGAGTTTTAGATAATAAGTTATTACTTACAATGTATATAATTGAATAATAATTTTTTTAAAGAACTATTAAATGTACTTAAGTGAATTTGATGTGGTGCATATATAAAGAATTACTAATTCTCCAATGGATTACAAGACTACTCAGGAAATTGTGTATCAGAAAAAGACTTTAGCCTATAGGCTTTATGTTTAGTAAATATACTCTTAACAAGGAGGAAAAATATTTGTAATCAAATCAGGTATAAAACTATACCATAAAAATAATAAAAATATTATCTATTTTGATAATGGAATATTCAAGTGCAGTTTAATGGTTTTTTTCATTTAAAATATTTTGAAAACATCCTAATTTATTATTTTAATTGTTACCATAAACACTCTAATGTGCAATTACAAAAACATGTTAACACAGAAGTGTGTGGAACTAGCATTTTGCTAATTCAGAATAATGACTAATTTAATATCTATGATACTCCTGTTCCCCTTTACCTCTAAAGAAGTTAAATGCACATGCTATGTTATTTATTGTTACTTTTTATAGTTAAGATGCACCTAAAATATACATATACTTGACTGCCAAAATATAGCTGTATACATTCTGTTTATCATGTAATTCATTGCATTGACATAGTTGTGTTTATAAAAAATCAAAAAGTCAATCCCAAGAAATAAGTATTTGTAAGTTATGTTAACCCATACCTACTAGCAATCCCACTAGTTAGTGTTGCTTAGTATCTATCTTATTTATAATTAATGTCAATAAGTAGTTGAATTTTTCAATAACAAAAATTCAATTAATATTTCAGTGGAAAAACTAAAAGAATACAATCATATTTTCAGCTTGTTACTGGTGTTACACTTTGCCACATGTATGGTGTATTTTAGGTACAACAGTTTATGATTAAAAATAACTTAATCCCAAGTTTGTACACCTAAAGACAGGATTTCCTTCACCCATTAATATTTTATTGTCATCACTTTTGGAATATAAATTATTTTTAAGGCATTTCACATTTTTTAAGCCAGAAATTTTAAAGTTAATTGTACATGTTAATTCTACATCTTTTTTCAACAATTTTATCCCCAAAAGTTACATTACCCGTGAACAAAAAATAAAAAAAAGTTTTAATTTCTGTACAACTTTAAAAGTGTTGCTTATAATAACACATTCATTATTTTTAAAGAATTTTTCTGTCTATCTCTAAGAAGAACTTTATGTTTTGTTAAGGAATTATCATATCTTTAAAATATATCATTTATTTCTTACTTTAAATGCATTTCTCCTTTTTGTCTTTTGAAGGTATAATCTTAGTTCACCATTAAATAGTCAAGATATCCTGCCTTCTTTCTTCAGGTTATACTTCACATGAAATGATGCCTGTATTCCTTCACATTAAATGAGTGATGTATTATAAAAATATTTTAAGTTGAGTTATATAAACCATACAACATGCAATGTTCTCTAATGTCATTGGTTCCATAACTGTAACACTGTCTCAGTTTCACTAGATAATGCAATTTCTAATATATAACCTTGTAAATGGTTCTAATAAGCAAATTGCAATTTCACTTGTAAAATACAACTACTGAACAAATTATTCCTTAGACATCAACAAGTGAAATCATATCTTATCTTGACACTTTAAAATGAATGGTTTTCAAAACAAGACAACTAGTACCAATTTTAGACAGTATCATACTTTAATACTTACCACATTTTGTAATGATAAACAATTCACTGATAACTGAATTTATTTAAAGATAATGCTTTTACATTAAAAAAACTAGTGCATTTTTCAACAAATTACCTTAAATGTGAAAAATGCACAAGGAATCCTATAAAGAATTCTATACATACATAAAAAAAATTTAGATGTGGCTATGCACAATCTAATCTCTTCAAATATACTTCAGTTATGGTAATTTCAACTTTTGTTAAAGGTAAGTATGCTTCAGCTATTACTTGGTAACAAACCTCTCATCTTATAGACCCTTTGTCCTTTCTATGTGCATATTTTCAAATAATACTTGTTTACAGTTTTTAAATACTGAAACAACTGCAGTAGTATGTGTTTTGGTCATTACTTGAATGCAAATTTCCAAACTTATAATTAGAGACTCATCCTAATTTATTTTATAGTTATTTAAACATTTTTTTTTCAATTCTTCAACAACTTTTAACAAATTTTCTTACAGCCATTCAACAATTTACTAACAGCAACTTAAGTTAATAAAATGTAAAAACTTATCAGTAGACAATGCTCTAAACTACAGTAAGTGTATTACTAATAATAATACAATTTCAATACACTGAATAATTACACTAGTTTAAATGCATTTGAACTCTAGTGTTCGAGAATGTGGAGAATAGAAGATATTTATTTCCTGGCATTGTGACAGTAAACTTCATAGAAATAACGAAAGTGAATATAAATTGCAAGTAAAATAAAGGAACAAATCATTTAAAAGAAAAACATTTGCATTCCATTTAGAGGATTTTTAATTTTATTAAAAATTATTACCAGTAATGGTACTGGTAAACACACATTAGACATTTGATGCTTCATTTAAAGTCGCAACAAAAATGAAAACTCAAATTCAAAATGAAATGGTTCAAACTCAAGAGTTCAAATGGAATCATCTTGAGGTGGACGATAGGAAATAATCTTGTACTGTATTTTCAGCAACGTTAGTGATAATGCTACCAGTAGTCAAGAGCAATAATGCGTGCTTAAGCCTATACAGTATGCTGTAGTTAACGTTAAACGTATCGTTACCACTAGTACTACTCTTTAAACACCTATGATTATACTCAACTTTCAAGATTTATCAATCAATCTTCACTAAAATTTATTTTTCAGTCTAAGAATTATCACCTTCATTTACTCACGTATAACAGAGAGCTTTTGACTTACTTAAAGCTCCAATATTCAAACTTGAAACGTTAACACGAATTTCACAAACAACTCTCTTATTACAAACCAGAAAGTTCAATTTTTTTTACTTCGGTTCACTGAGATTTTTACTTACACTGATAGTACAATGGTGCCATCTATAATCACAAATTCTACACACAATATTATGCCAAAAATCGCTAAAATATAATTAGTAAAGCTAATTTAATGAACATAACATTTCCAATCTTCAGTTTATGTTGCGACAGTATATGATTATTTCTAACGTTTGCTTGTTTAATTTCACGCAAGTTTGTATGAGCTGTACTTGTCTGACCGATAAATAAGGTTTGAGCTTCACTCTTATAATGCAACTATGATCTTAAAGTACTTTGTACAATTTTTTATACTTTTTTTGTCTATTATGAGAAAAGATAATTGGAGCCTCAGGTCCACAATCCACATTTCAAACCATAGGCTCATGATCGGGCTATTACCAACGTTAAAGATATAAAATATAGGTATCACCTTTACATCCTCTCATTTATTGGGACCAGGCGTACCCTATAGTTAAATTGTGAATCGGAAGGTACAATACGCCAACCCTGATGTACCCTCAAGAATGATCTACATTATCAGTTGTAGAAGTTTTATAATTGTAATTGTAACTTTACATGAGACAGTTTCGTTTAAATTAGGTAAATATTTTGTAATGACAAAAACAAACGGTTTCAATAAGATATAATAACGCATATCTGTAAAAATTGCCTCTATTGGAGAATCAGATTAGATTAACGAAAACAAATTTGGTACAATTAACGAATAAAACTCTATTCTTATTGTGTTTACCGGAAATATATATTTAAATGTGTTTAAAAAATAATTCGATATTAGACAAGAGTTGTAATTCATGCAACTTAATTGCAAATTTGCGAAGTTGTGATATGAAGGACATGGGTGCAAGGTTGAAGAAAGTATTATTCACTTAAAGTATCTTTAGAAAATGTTTTGATGTACTTTCTTGCAGTTTCATCCGTTCTTTGTGGGCCGCTAACCATCACATAAGTAAGCGCTAAGTATTAGAAAATATAGATCATTGCAGTTGATTACTGAGATTTTGAAAATGGTGGATTTTTTTTTTGATTCACTTAATATTTCTGTCAGAGAAGTATAAATGCTAATGACTAGATTCCTCAATAGACGAAACTCTGTTCCACCCATTTAATCATTTGATCATCTAAAAGCTGTTCATTTCAAATATTCGTGTGTTTTTTTTTGTAGGTAACCGTCAAAGCAGAGAAGTTAATTTGCTAAAAACTAGAGTTTTCAGATCTCAGGCTTGGATGTAGATATTCATTCGAGTTGAAACAGTTAAGCAGCAAAGAAGAAGACAAGAAATAGAACAAATGTATAATGCTACTTTCACTATCATCACTACAAATAAACAATACAATAACTAAACAATAAACTATTGGTCAAGTGATAATTAAATGTGAGTGTTTAACTGACGAGAGCCGAAGAAGGCATTATTAGAAAAACTTCTGTCAATACGTGTGAACTAAGTGAAAATGAAAATGTATTCTAAAAAACAAAAACTGGTACAAACATTAAAACTTTAATTAAAATAAAGTACAGAAAAACTTTAGCCTCAGGATGGCCTAAGAAGGCCGACACGTTATTCTTACTTTATTTTACTTAAAGTTTTAATGCCCATACCAGCCATCTTGAGAAAACAGAAGATTAAGGAAATAAAAATATTAAGTGTCGTGTTGATTTAATTTATCTAAATACTCTTTGTAAAACCCGAATTATAACTTGTATTTTATTAATTAAGTTTTAAAAACTTTAAACTTTGATCAGTGCTACATGCACTGCTACATACCAAATCTGTTCACTCTTACCGTGAAGCAACAAAAACGTAAATTTAGAGTGAACAAACGCGACAATAACACTTTAAATATTGTTAGTAGCAAGCACTAGAATAATAACAACTTTAAGAGAGTAGTAAACTTACGAGTCGATCCGTCTGTTAGTTTAAGGTTATTATGAAAGTAAAAACATAAAGAATTTCTACTTGGTAAAGCACTGCGAAAAACAGCTGAAAACTATGTCATCTATTTAGAAACCTGTGTAAATCCTTCGTGAAATCTGTGCCATTTTCTGCAAAAGCTGTATCATATATCTGCTCTTCAAAACCACCACTCTGTCATAAATTTGTCAATAAGTCCTTTAGTTTTTAACACACACACAAAAGTGATTGATTCTTGTTAGAACAACTGGCCCATAGACAGAGAATGTCAAGAGCGTCTATTTGCAACTATCGTTTGACTGACTGACAAACGATGAGTTAACTAGCTAATTAAAAATATTGTTATAAGAAACTAGATACTTAATACCCACTTAATCTTGTTTACTTCTTAAGGAAAGCTAAAGTTAGTAACTCATTTGAAAGTCTCTCTGAATCCAATCAGAGAATATGAAAAAACAACATAATTTTGAACCTTTGACTTCATAAATAAAAAAGGTGGAAAACATTAACATTTTTGTAGATTATCTAAATGTAGGCATGAAAGTATAATCTTTGCATCTTAATTCCACTTGTTTCTATATTTTGTGACGATTCCAACTCCTTTTTTTTAATATCAATTTTTGTTAATCTTGTCGTGTTTTAGTCCGGAAAATTATATAGAATGCTTAAATTACGCGATTTGACAGATGATGTTCTAGCTTCGAGACTTCATGACAACAAGATAAACTCTATCAATTACCGTATTTTATAAAAAGACAATGATTGTTTGTTGATACTAAATGATCACTCTAAAGAAATGTGAAATTGTTATTTTTAGAATTGATATTGAAAATGATTGAGATCATAAATAACAAAAATACAAGATTTGCTAAATTTAAGCTAATATATGTTTTCCTGGGTATGTATTTAAGTGGATTTTAAACTTTAATGTGGAGTTAAAGGTGACGTTTACGAAAACAAGTTATACGCATTAAAATATTTTGGTGTTAAGAGAAAATAGGTTTGGCTTTGCAACAATATTGGCGCTACTTTGTTATTATTTTAAATGGTTTATTACGATCTGATTAGTTGTAGTGTTTCTGTTATTCAAAAATAGTTTAGTAGCTTTGTTCGAACGTAAAGATGCATTTTCACTGATCCTATTAACAAATCTAAATTTAACAAGCATTTTACATAACTGTCAACATACTTAGTTAGTGGAAGATCTTTGAAAGTGTTATAGTTAATAAGTGTGTGTTTTGTTGTTGCAAAGCAACGCTGGGATTTTTGCTATGTCCATCGAGGAGAATCGAACCCTTTATTTTAGCGTTGTAAATCTCAAGATTTGACGCTGTACCCCCGCAGGACAGTGGTAAATAAATAACAATAAATGAAAATTAAAAAAGTATTTATTTTGGGTGATTATTCTGATAATACGAGGAATGAGGTATATATTTTGCAAACATTTAATTTTTGTTTAATAGTATTGTTTCGGCAAATGGCAAATCGTTTTAAAAGTATAACAACCATTATTTGACATTTTTACTTGAAAAGTATTGCAGCCGGTTAGATTTTTATCTTACTGATAAGCTATCGGGTGGCGCAGAATTAAGTCTTAGGGATTACAGTACCAAAATTTGTAATTTTATACCTGCAACATATGTAGTGCAGTTAGCCATTGTATAGATTTGCTCTCAAAGAAACAAACTATCTTACCAATAAGTATGTTCAAAATTGATAAAATATAAATAGAAAGACAGTACTTATGCATCGTAGAATTTAATTGAAACATTATACAATTCTAAATGCTCAAAACAACTCATACAGACCAAAATAACAATTCGTAGATATTTGTCCAATCATAAGATACTTTCTGAGTTAATTAATAATTAATCCATGCATGTAGACAATAATATAAATATAGAACATTGTGGAAACATTTTTGGTCAAGACTTACAGTTATCGTTTCACCATAAACCGTGGTTGAAAACTAGAGTTTGTTTGTTACAAAGATACAAAACTGGCTGGCTATCAGTGCTGTGTCCATTGCGAGTATCGATACTCGATTTTTAGCGTTGTAAGCCTTTATATACTTGCCACTGATCCACAAGTGGCAATAACACTGATATTATTTTCTTTAATATTTTATTTCATTATGTTTCTTAGTTAACGAAGTGTGCCTGCTGGATTATGGTTAATTTACTGTAGTTACAAGTCAATAACCATGATTTATTTTATTTCTCACATAATTACAAGTTGAAATGAATTATTAAAAATTAAAACACACAAATTAATTGAAACATTTCATTTCTTTGTGAATATAGAAGAATGCAGGATAAAATGTAAAGCTTAAAATAAATACAGATTCATTAATTTTACTCAAAATCAACCTCTCAGTCAAAGTTTTGTGTGAATATCAAAACAGCTAAGTAAACAGTAAAATATCATATAACTGATAAGTTAGCACTTAAAATATTTATAAAAAAAGAAATATCATGAAAAAATTAATATATATATATGAAAATATAAAAGAAAAAATAATTTTTATTTAAAATAAGTACTAAGAAATACAGTTTACATATAGCTGCATCTTTTACCTATTCAAAAATTGTTTTGCACGTTATCACGAATTACTCTACTCAAAACTATTATGCCTATTCTTGATGACGAGAAACCCACTTGAAATAAAAATGTATCTCAGAACGGCTGGTGTGTGTATTAACACTTTATTGATAAGCAGAGACCAACGCTCTGAACTTCCTAGGTCATCTTTTGGTTAATAAAAACTTGTTTTTACGCGTATGTGGTTAGGGTTTGTTTTCGCGCCAATCTAAAACAATACGCTATCTGTGATCAGTTCACCAACTGGAATCGAATTTCGGATTTTAGCTGACTCACGTGAGGATTAGGATTAGGCTTAAGGACATATGTATGTTAATCATTTATACTTTGTAGTGCATTTGACAAGAATAAATTACACGTTTGAAACATGCATCAATTGCCGATAAAAGCATACATTTGAAGTGTTCTGTACATTTTATTGTTACTTGATATCAATCCAACTGATTAAAAAAACACCGTATAAAGTTGTTTAAAAATAGTTATAAAAGGCGTACAAACAATTTCAATCTCAGGTTTATAAAATCACAATTTGTTAGTAAAGGTTTCAATTATCTTATTAATATCATAACATAATTTAGTTAGTTTTTACATGCAACTTAGTGTTAATTACATTAACCATTTGTATTTTTCACTTAATTTCTTCTACCCAAGACTAGAAACCGGGTTTCGACATACGTGGTGGGCAGGTCACTGATTGCGTTTGTGTGGCTTTGTGTTTTAACTTCAGAACAAACAAACTTGTTACTTTAAAATAAAATATAAATTTTTGTAACAGTTAATACAAAATAAACACTACATTCTCGAAATATGTTGAATAAAAGCGTTTTTTTTTGCAAAATTTATTAAAAGTCTCACATTAGTAAATGTGAAAACAAAATGTTATCGCTAATGCTGCATTTATGTTTTTAACAAAAGTAATTTGTTCTTCTAAACTAATCCTCATTTAATTTTTAATGTTAACTGAATAAAAACAAATCAATATTTTCATGTAGAAATTAAACAAATTGTAATAAATGATGATCGTATCGTCCTATGATTTTTTTTGGTTAAAGAAAGATTCGTAAGACAGAAATTAATATAAATTAATTCGATTACGTTCAAATGAGAATATTGATTACTTAATAAGAAATAATGATAAGCGGTAAGTTTAATACAACACCAAATGTAAATTTAATTAGAACATCAGAATTCTTCTTACGTGAATTATCAATGATTAAAGTTCGTAATATTTTTTGTTTCTTTTTATATGGAGAGCAGTATTATTAAATAAATATGGTATTTTAAAGTTTATTATTTACATATTTATGTCATTTTTAGTAAAGAGATTTAGTTTCTTAAAAACTCGGAGGATTTTATTTAAGAACCTTTTTTTTTAAAATAATATAACTTAAATTTTCTTATGATTACACTGCGTTGCAAAATAAAGAAAAGAAACGTGTTTACGTTTGTTGTATAGTGTGTTGAAAATACTTAAAACTGGATACAATACTGCGATATGTTTGCAACGCCGGAAATTGTTTCTTTTATAATTGTTGCACAACAGCGGTTTTCAACTCTGCTGTTCATATAGAATTTTGAGTGTGGTCTCGATGACTAGAAACTAGTCCTCATATACTTTATTGGTATTAAACACTAAAGAAATAGGTAAAAATTAAACCTTCTCTTTGCCTGGTGGTTGGCAGGCCTGTCGGAACTGTCGCAAATGCCGCCAGTTAAATAACCCAGATGGACATAACAAGACTACTAAATGCATTAACTGCAGTCAGTGGTAGAAGTAGACAGTTTATAATTTCTTCTTTCATCTGGAAATGATCTGGGCAAATTCAATGAATGACTAAGCATTGAAAAATGTGTTGTTTTAATGGAAAGAAGAAAACCATTCATATGTGATAATATTTTTGTATATATTTTCTTGAACAGAAAATTAAACTTTTTTGCTTAGCCGTTAACTGTTATATGCAACTAAAAAACCAAATACGGTACGATTTTAGTATAGGTAAGGAAGGCGGGTTTACTAAGCGACAGTGACTATAAACAAAGTTCGGTTTCTTTTCAATTCTATTACCACAATTTTCATTTATTCCTTTTTTTTAAATTAAAAGATAAGTAGAGTTAGTGTTAAGCCCCTATATTCGTAGAGTTCAACGACCTTTAGTCACATGATCAACTATCACAGTATCATTAATGCACGATTCGGAAGAAATTTAGATGTTAAGGAGAGTAGTTCAACAGATCATAATAATGACATAAATTTATATTAATCTTGACACTAAGTTCATAATGAAATAATGTTTACATTTAGGTTTAGTAAATGATGGTAATAACACTACAGCCAAAGCGTTTAAGGATAACGAGTCATGTTATATGAGTTCATATTTATATTTGATGGTCATTTTAACTTTTTCTTTCTTCACATAAAAACTGGTCTAAAATGTATATTAGAGATTATTTGACTGAAAGAGTACTCCATATCGTCGAGATTTATTTAGTTGAGGATTGAAATAATTTTAATGTTAGTTTCAAATAATTAAATAGTTCTGGTAGTGTTCAAATGAATTAAAACTTGACTATATTCGAGAACAGCTTAAACTCAAAGGTTAACTTGTAGTGACTTTTAACATTGAGTTAATGGAGGTAAATGTAGGATTTAGTTGATGATGAGCGTAGCAGAGCGTTTGAAGCTGTTATTCCGAACCAGGTATGTTATCACAATACCAAGAGTTAATAAAGAAACCCCTAAAACATTGATGACTAGTGCTTGTTCTGGAAGATCTTCATAGTTAGTTTTGTCGATGGTTCCACTGTAAAATACACATAAAAAAGCAGAGGATTAGAAACAGAATGATTCGACATTGTACTATAGAATATAATGAACTGGCATATTTATGTCATATGTTTTTAATAGTTTTCCTCTACAGTAGGGTCCTGATTTAACACGCTGTGCTCAAATTTTGATGAACTAAAGATCTCTTTTGTTACCACTAATGTTTACATTGCATTTTCTCATCTCACATCAATATATATTTTACACGATACATATTCTGATTTGTCTTTTTTTCTTATTACGCTGCACCAAAAAATGTATTTGTGACACGTAGTTCTTATTATTTTACACTAATATATGTTTATCATATAATTTGTTTTTTGTTTTTTTTAGATAATGTGTTTTACATGGTACGCGTTTGTTCTTGTTTTGTTTCTTATTATAGGACATCAATTCGTGTTTCACATGGTATACACTCTCAATTCCATCATGTTTATTTTTATCTTAAATAAATACACGTTTTTACATGAAACGTTCTCTGATGTATTTTGTAGCTTTCAATCTCACAACAATGCTTGTCACAGATCAAACAAGCTCAGATTTTTGTGTTTTGTACCATAATTCGACATCAATACATGTTTTGCATGAAAACGTTTTGCTTTCTCCTCTTTATTTCATCATTTCACTCAAAACACATTTTACACAATATATAGTGCGTTCTCTGTTTTGTGTGTTGTTTATCTTACATAAACACGACCTGTGATTTGAAAAAGGTTCAACGCCAAATACTCGGGTCATCAGGCGTTAGTAAGGCCGCAGCCTTAATATCTGCTCGGTCACTAATTAAACTATCGTAGGCCAGGAATCAAAACGTTTCTTTTATACTATCACATTATACTTAAGCGTTAGAAACCTGGTTTTGATACCCGTGGTGGATAGAGCACAGACAGCCCATTGTGAAGTTTTGTGCTTAATTTAAAAAAAAAACAAGCACTCATGATGAATGTACCTATTTACCGTACAAACACTATTTCATTTTATCAATCATGATGACTGTATATGTTTGTCGTACAAACACTACTTCATTTTATCATTCATGATGTGTCTACCAGTTTGTCCTATAAACATTATTTCATTTTATCACTTAGACGAGTGTACCTGTTTGTCACATAAACACTGTTTCCTTTCATCACCCATGATTAAACAGGTGTTCATTATTGCGTGACACTATTATATGTTATCTCTCGTGATTGACGCACGTGTTAATAATCACACACTGTGAAAAATAGGTTATGATCAACCGAATGAATGCCTTTATCGACAAAATATCATCCGCTCTAGTTATGCTTCATAAACAGTACTAGTAAATGTAGAAATCCTGTTTGTGGCAAAGTAAAAATTGTAGACAAGTAGTTAGAAAGAAGTGCGAAACAAGGGAATATACAAACTTGATTTTAATAATGACAACAACAAGAACATAAAGGAAAGTTTACACTGTATTACCTCAAACTTAATAGAGGTAAAGTACAAAAGGGTAAATAACAAATTCATACACATAAGTACTTAACAACACACACATAGGTTTATATATAAACCTTAAAACCCTAGACTTATGCACAGCTTTTACATTCATATGTCTAAAGCGTTAGGATTTAATCGTATTTTTGGTGACTTTCTATTGGAAAACAAAGCAGCAGTATAACTACCAATAAGAATAGTGTGAAGGAAATAGTTTATCAGAGAGAAACTATATCAAAAAGAAAGAAACGAAAAATTACAGCGAAATAATGAAGTTAGGAAGATGAATCGCATGTATGCAAATAAAACAGAGAAAAAGTAAAAAAAGGCAAAGTTATGAAGAGATAAAATAAATAAGGACAGTGAAAGTGTTTAACAGTATCTTGTCAGAAGAACGGTATTCAAACACTAAAATTACGAAGCAAAAATAAATTAACAGGACTCATGAAACAGGAACAAGACTTATGAAACAGGAAATAAAATAAAATAAAGCAGCATAAAGATTAGAAAGAGGTAAAACGTGGGTATTTTAGGTGAATTCAGTCACAAAAAGTAAAACATTGGTAAAACATTAGTCGGAAAACAGTTTTCCGTCATATTTGGATTGAAAGCTCTTTGCACCTTTTTTGTTTAGTATCCAAAGTATCAGTGACTTCAAAGTTTGACCGAGATCACGTAAACATGAAGAAAACTCAGAATTTACCAGTCGTAAAATATTTAATGAAGGCATTAACTTTTTTACTCATTCAATTTTGATGGGAAATAACTACGTATGAGCAAATATTAAGATTAGTCTTTAAACAATTTCAGAGCTTTTGTATGACACTTTTAAAATCCTGAGACACGATCTCAAATAAGAATACATCAATAAACTTTTTTCGGTTAATAACAAAAAAGACAGAGAAGCTAGAATCCTGGACAAGTGTAAAAACAACAACTCTTTACAAGGAAAAACATATTTCACCTTCAAAAGGTATATGATAAGAATCTTGAAGTTAAGGTTCTGACCATCAATTATAAACTGCTGTCATGGTTAGTAGCTTGTTCGATCACATTAGTCCATCTATTAATTTAATATAATTTTTCACTAAATTTTAATTATTAATTCTTCTACTACTCAGGTATTACTATCTTCATGGAAATCATGAGAAAGACTTCTCTTTCTAAGTACAGAGATGTATGTGAGTATCGGTCCTCTTGTTAACAAAGAAAGCTGGTTTACTATTCAAATAATCCTCTGTGCTATACCCATTAACGGGATTGAACCGTGGGTTTTAGTGCTATAAGCCCTTAACGTTTAGACGAACCACGGGGGATCTCCAAAAATGGTGGTAAACAAGTAGTCGAGCCCCCCAGTGGCTCAGCGGTATGTCTGCGGACCTACGCGCTAAAATCCGGGTTTCGATACCCGTGGTGGGCAGAGCACAGATAGCCCATTGTGTAGCTTTGTGCTTAATTCAAAACAACAACAACAAGTAGTCAAAAGAGAGAATATAAAATAGCTAGTAATTGGACAGTAAGTTAGGGCCGGGCGTAGCCTATTGAATAGTGTGCACAAATTGTGCAGCACAAGGGTTCAGGGTTTGTAACCTGTTGCCGCTAGAACGCGCTCCGTCCAAGAGTTTAAGGTGGGTGATGTTGACTATCCGTCTACCTTCTAGTCTATCACGTCTAAATTAGAGGCAGTTATGCTCAGTATACCGTTGTGTGGCTTTGCGAAAACATTTTCAATGAAGAGGTAGTTTGTAAAAAATAAATAAATAATCAAACTTTGATGAACGAGCAGGCTAACAACTACAACAACAACGTGACAAGAAACTAAGTTACTCAAACAAACGTACGAAAATAGAACGATGCAAAACAGAATTCGACAATTGAAGATTTTTTAAAAATATATTCAAAGGCTAATAGTTTTACTGGTGATATTACTATAATTAGATATAAAATAACAGCGCTTTTTTGTAAATATAAAATTGTGTTTCAGGAATCGTTTTGTAGTGTCATAAATAATTATGTTAAGTTATGATTAAGTCAGCGATGTAACTACTCCCTTTGTCGGGTTTTTTTCTGACTCGCCCGCCCCCGCACTTGTGATGGGGGTATTATTTTTCTATCTAAAACACGATAGTGTAATAACGTGTGTGTGTTTTCTAATAACAAAGCAACATCAGCCTATCTACCGTATCCACTGATGGGAAGCGAATCCCTGATTCTAGCGTTGTTAACCCGAAGACTTACTGTTGTCCTACTGATAGACGTGTAATAATAAACCGGATATAAATGTTTTCAAAACAGTTAATACTATGTGCGATTTATTTTTAAATATATGTTATTCTCATAAAGAAGATATGGAGACAAATTTAAAATAGGAACTATACCGTCACAAATTTGCATCTCTGACCTTACTCAGGTGCTTCATATGCATTTTTCATATCGCATTGTGATATTAATCTGACTCTAGTTATGTCTGTACGCTCTAAATATTAACATGGAGTTATACCAAGCAAAATATAATTTTGCACTATGCTAAAAATTCTTTCGTATATCTTGCACTTTGCCAATTCGTTAATAGCTGATTAAATTTTGTTTTGCTCGCAATTCTTCTATTGTTGTGACTAGTAGGTACTGTTTTTGTATTTTTAATAATCACAATCTTTGCAGTAACTTGCGATCTAATTACTAAAATAAAACGACACTTCTCACGAACGAATTGAGTTACCACACCAGTCTTTCTGTATAGAATGGTTCAAAAATTCAAACCCGTCCTTTCACCACTTGTTTCCTGTGCATAAACAATCAATTTAAATGATGACCATAAGTTTTTATTACAGCAAGTTTTATTATATTTTAGTTATGGTCATATACGGATCCCTTATGTTGTAGCCAATGTCACGTTAAGAAATCATTTACATTATAGCCATAACATCATATTCTGCTGCTGGATTAATTTCACGAGTGATTTCATTGTTTCATAATTAATGAAAAAAACTATTTTTGTTACAGAAATTTAAAAACTTCAAACTATCTTGTTCGACATAAATTCATGAGAATATACGATTCTCCTCTAATAATTACTTATAATTTAAAACGTAGACCTTCTAATCTGTTGTTAAAAACAAAAACATTGGTATATGTTTTTTAGTAAATAATACATAACTACTTCATAATTAATACAAGGGTATTTATATTTCTGGTCGAGAGTTCCAAGAGGAACCGTATCTCATTCCCGTGCATTTATTAGTCACAGTTATGTAAAATACTTACACTGTTTTGTACAGTTCTGTTTCAAATCATAGTAAGATCCAAAAATGAACAACAAGGTAACCTGCATTATTTGAGTTAACTTATCTTCACAGAATTCTAACTATGAAAAAATTTACCCGCATTTTTGGTGAGTTTTACATTTAATTATGAATAATAGGAATGTGAAAAATTTCTCTCTGATACATCTTACTTTGATGAAGTTCTAAAAAAATGCACGTGATGTTAAAATATGTTAAACTTAGAATATCTAGCTTCTGTAGCCCAGTAGTGGCACAGCGAAATGTCTATGGACTTATACCGCTAGAAATTAGATGTTGATACCCGTGGTGGGCAGAGCAAAGACAGTCCTTTGTGTAGCTCTATATTTATTTACAAACAACAACAACAAACAACAATTTACTTCTGTACAGTAACAACATTGAGTATATTTTAGTGTATATTACATTTAAAGTTTACACGAAATACAGTGTAAAAAAAACTTTTATGTTAATTTATTGTTGATATACCTCAGCCTGTGTCGAGCTGTCTGCATCAGGCCCGTTAGGCAAGTGGCTACTGCCATCTCGAAGATAACAAGTCCTAAAGTAACGTGTGTCGGTAACAGACGCTGTCTCAGCTTCACAGTAGCGCCGTCACAACATAAGAATACCAGAAAAGACACAAACCCCACAAGGAACTGTAAAATTTAAAAATAAAGTTGGAAAACATGTATTCTTTTTAGATGAGCTTTAACAAAGTTTTACTTATCAAGAGTTGAAACACGTAATTACTAAATATCGTCTTCATAGGTTTAAATACACAAGCAATAGCGAACAATTGTATTCTAACTTCATGTTTTTATTTTCTGTGTTAATACGTTTAATTACGAAAACGCGTTTAAAATATATTGCTAATTCTAAAGGAAGCTGGAAAACATACAGAGTATGAAACTAAGTACCAAAGTTGAACTACTCTTATTTAAATAAAACCAAAACCATTTTTAACAAAAGTTGCAAAAAGGCAATATAGCTATCGCCTTTAAACACAATTTTAAACTGTAAAAAACTCTAGAATACAAGAACACGTAATAAATAACGCTTTTAAGAGAAACTGTAATAACCATTCATACAAGAAGTAAAAATTGTCAGCATATTTAAAAAAATGTAAACATCTTAGTTAGCACACGTGAAGTAAAAGTAACCATAATCTTTAATAAAAGCTGTAAACATCTCAGCACACTTGAAGTAAAAGCAACCATCACCTTCAAGAAAAGCTGTAAACATTTTAGCATACGTGAAGTAAAAGTAACCTACAATTTTAACTGAAAATAAAATCCGTAGGAAGCAAATATAATATTTAATATATATTAACAGAAATTGTAGAAATTATATTATATCAAAGTTTCAGCTTATAGGAAGTAAACGAAATCATTGCTTTTCACAAAAAGATGTTAAAATAGAAGCATACGTTATAAGTAACCATCAATCTCAATTGAAAACGTGAAAAAAATAAAAAAAAAAACTGGCTAATACAAATGTAAAACTAACAATCTCATTTTTACGTAATGTTTTAGAATTAAAATGCAATAACCCTACCCAATGATATATTTTATCAATTTATTTTAAAATTTCTTACATCTTAACACTATGAATGGTCATGTTCCATTCATTATCAGTCCAATGAAGTTAAACTTACAGGGTTACACGTATAATTATAACTTCAATCTATTTTATTGGTTATGAATAAAGTAATACTCATATTTGCCCATGGAGACAATCTTTGAACCCACTGCGACTAAAATAAAACCAACAAGTGCATATCATGAAATAATATAATTAATAATAGTCTTATTAAATTTAACGAATATTCATGCATATTTTGAGAAATAAAAACAAAGAGTTCCATATCATATAAATAACAAAGGAACATTAGGAACATTACATTTATTAAAAAATGTTATTTATACAATGAATTCTAGTACAAGTTATTGTTAATTGGACAATAATCAAAACTTTTAAGTTTGATAGCTTTTGAATTATTGAAATTTTTTTTATGCTTTCTTAGAAAATTGAAATTACAAGAAAAAATAGTTGCCTAAATACGGCCTTTCACTGACTAAGGTAAACTTGAAGTAATTTAAACTCGGAGTTTGATTCATTTAGTAGGTGCATCGAAGAGAGCCCATTGTGCATCTTTGTACTTAACCCCTCCGTTTACATATTTATAGAGAAATAATTCTCACAGTGTCAGGTTTATAGTTGAATACACACACATAAAAAACAAGTGATATGCTGTACCATTTCATTGGTTATCTGAAACTGGAAACCTTTAGTAAAATTGAAATGAAATACTCTATCTTTAGTGTGGTACAAAATTCAAAACTCACAAGTGGTTAATATCACACTTAAAGTCTACAACAAGTGTTCCACATATATGACCCATAGGCGTGATCCAAAGGGAATATATATATATATAAATTGGTTAAATATGAGGCCAAAAGATATCGCACTATTCATAAAATTAAATTTAATGTAGTTGTTATACAGCGCTTTGAAATTCGTGACGTAAAACCTGTGGTGTTAACTGTTTTAAAAACCCTCAAAGGAAAAGGAAGAATTACTAACGTCTAATTATTTAGCTTAAACAAACATTAAGATGCACATAAAAGTGAGGTACAACAAATAAAGTTTTCTGTTATTAACCCATACACCGTAGTAGAGGCAAAAAGAATCAGATAATTCATTTAAAGTTGACTTATCGGCAGAAACATGATATTAAGACTTAATTTGAGTGGTTAGTGTCACCAACTGCAGGCATGAAGAAAGTAATATGTTTATAATTAACCTGATGAATCGTTCAGTTGGTAGCTGTCAGATATCGGTTTCCAGTGTCTATTGTGGAACGTAATCAAAATGAAAGACAAAACTTGAATAGTTAATAATTTAATGAATTAGTTTTTTCGCTAGATTATATATATATATATATATATGATTATTTTCAAAGAACCATGACTGAAGTTAATTCCACAGTTTCTGGAATATCTGAGTACTTTTTACTGTTACTGTGATAACATTATCCGAAATTAAGCTTAAATACACAATGGGCTATCTATGCTCTGCCCATCACGGGTATCGAAACTCGATTTCTTGCGATTTGAGTCCGCAAACATTTCACTGTGCTAATGGTGGATCGTTACTGTGATATAAAGGATTTTAAAACGAAGTGGAAACTACTTCGAATAAAAATAAAACTTTTAGACGTTTCATTTGTAAACAGTAAGGTGTAACTGATTTGTGAATTCTCAACCTGATGCATGAATTAAATGATAAGGTCAGACACACTTAGGGATGAGATGTTACCGTATTTAATTTAAACTATTTATCAGAGCGAGATTAAATTAATCTGTTAACAGTATCCACTGCTTACACGGATACTCTCTTAAATAGCGAGACTGACTGTCACTTTTAATATTAGTGTTCATCGTTTAGCGTTTCAATTCTTAGATCATTCAGTATCCAGTCTAGTGTTCTTACAATTCAACCATGTCCGCCCAAAAATAAATCTTTTGGTGTTTTGATATATTTTTTTGAATTTCCTTTTGTAGTATTTTTAGATTTTTTTTTTTTTGTCTAAAGCAGTGAAACTTAATGCCAGATGGTATTCGATTCATTTGTTTATCAACTAAACATTAGCGTTTTACAAGCCTTAAACTCTCAGTTTTCATTCTTTGTTCATAACGATGGAATTTAACAGAACTCTTGATTTATGCTACTTGGTGTAAAGCTCATGATACATTCATGACATCAAGAATAAGAGTCCCGACAAAAAAGTTATGTATAATTAGTAAAGTAAGTACTGGTGTGCAATATATGACAGTTTAGTTGGTTAAAGCATATCACAGCCTAGGAGTTAAAATCGCAGATTTTTATATATACTAACACCGAATCATAGTGATGAAGGCTAACACAACAACAACAACTTGGTTTTGATACTTGCAGTTGACAAAGCAGTGTGAGCCAGTTGTGTAACTTTGTATTTAACAACAAACAAACATTTCTGAAAGAAATCACTTTGTTGAATAAAAATTAAATATTGAAGAGTTTACAGACGGTTTTATTACACTCCTTTTTTGGTTTAAAATAAGTATATTGGGTAAATAATAAAACACATTTAATAGAAAAATAAAAAATAAACACAAGAAAATATCGCAAAAACAATATTATGCACTCCATACATTTCCGGCCCGGCATGGCCATGAGGGTTAAGTCGTTCGACTCGTAATCTGAGGGTCGCAGGTTCGAATCCTTGTTGCACCAAACATGCTCGCTCATTCAACTGGGGAGGTATTATAACATGACGATCACTCCCGCTATTCGTTGGTAAAAGAGTTGCCCAAGAGTTGGTGGTGATGACTAGCTGCCTTACCTTTAGTCTTACACTGCTAACTTACAGACGACTAGTGCACATAGCCCTCGAGTAGCTTTGCGCGAAATCCAAAAACAAACAAACCATACACTTCTGTGATACTAATTTAGAGTTAGGCCTGGCATGGCAAGGTGGTTAGGGCGCACGGAATCCCCGTCACACCAAACATGCTTACTCTTTCAGCCGTGGGGGCATTATAATATTAAAATCAATCCCAAGATTCGTTTGGTAAAAGAGTAGTCCAAGAGATGGTGATGGATGGTGATGACTAGCTCCCTTCTCTCTCGTCTAACCCTGCTAACTTATGGACAACTAGCGTAGATACATTTCATGTAGCTTTACGCGAATTTCAAAAGCAAACAACGATTACAATTTAAAAGATGTTAAATACAACACATAGACCTTTTGTTTTTAATTAGGCCTCCCAGTGGCTCAGCGGTATGTCTGCGGACTTACAACGCTAAAAACCGAGTTTCGATACCCTGGAGGGCAGAGCACAGATAGCCCATTGAGTAGCTTTATGGTTAATTGAAAACAACAACAGCTTGTTTTTAATTACGTCCCATCCCTATAATTCTAGTGTTTTAACTCTAGTTGAACAGCTTCATTCCACTATGTATCACAAATTTTGTTCCTGGATAGTATGTGTTATTTCTCAATTGCTTGTGTTGTAAAAGTACAGAAAATGGCCACTATTCCCTTCAAACTTTGCTTTCGTGACCTGGATAATGAAATTTAGAAATTAACCTATTTTCTGTGTAAAAAGAGCAAATTTGCACATTTTCATTTAACAAATGCATGTAAATCTTGATTCTTATGTATTTATACTAAAGTTATACAAAAATGAACAAAAATGTTTAGAAGTGAGTAATTTTTCGAGATTTGCGACTGTAATGTAAATAACATTCACGTATTGACCCCCAAATATAGTTTCCCATCGCGTTTTCGTTAAGGGCTCTCAGGTCACAAAAGAAATGTTTGAAGAGAAAAATAGGTCTTTTCCATTTACTTAAGCAACTGGAAAATAACACTTTCTGCCCAGGAACAAGAAAAAGAAAAAAAATTGTTAAATAGTGTTATTTATATAATTTCGTATTGGTCTTGCTTCTCAAGCGACACTAGTAGCTACAAATGAAACAAGTACAGTTAGGTTTGTTCTGAATTTCGCGCAAAGCTACTCGACGGTTATCTGCGCTAGCCGTCCCTAATTTACCAGTGTAAGACTAGAGGAAAAGCAGCTAGTCCTCACCACCCACCGCTAACTTTTCGGTTACTCTTTTACCAACGAATGGTGGGATTGACGATAACATTATAATAACCCCACAGTTGAAAGGACGAGCATGCTTGTTTGGTGTGACGGAGATTCGAGCCCGCGACCCTCAGATTACGAATCGAATGCTTTAACCACCTGGTCATGCCGGGCATAACAAGTATAATAAAAAAGATGTTGTTATACGAGGTATTCTTTGTACTGACTTTCCTTTTCCGGCATAATGTTTCAGAAATGTTACTCTTTTTTTTTCTGCATGCGAACTGACTAATTGTACGTTTCTAAATGCACCTTACAGAATATCTGAGAAGAGGAAACCCTCAGTAGCCGCAGTACCAGAATTCTTTTAAGCAGAATTAGACTAAATTAATCCATGAAATCTTTTTTTCCCTATTTGATATATTTTTTACACTAACATAATCTAGCGTAAGGTAGAGGGCATATCTGATTTAGTTTTATTACTGATCAAGATCTCTACTAAATTACCCTCATATTGAAAATATTTTAAGCAGGATTAGAGTAAATCAAGCTGTGAGACTTTGGGAATGATCAAATGTATAAATTATAAACACTGGACCTCCTGAGTTCAAAATTCTAATTAGATCTCAAATCAATCAACAGATGACGGAGAAATGAAGTAATGAGCTACAAAATTTCCATTTGAGGAATAAAAACATCAACTACAACAATAGCAAAAAATCAGAGCCATTCTACGAACCGCTATGCCACAACTAAAAATAATCCTTTGATGCCTTTAAGTAGGCTTATTATAATCTTAAAAATAAATTCCACACTTTTTAATGATGAAATACCTTGGTTAAAACTGAAGAATGTTTTATCTTGACCTATGATAATCCAAACTTGGCAAATTACGACAGATAATACCATGTTTTATGAGGAATGTCACGTAAAAAAATATACAACTTCGGGTGTGTAAGTTTTACTTTTACGCCTACTTTAACCCCTTTCATTTGGGAAATGAAGGTCTTTAAGTAAAGGTTACACAAAAACATTTGGATAAATCTTCTTTAGAATAAATTTGTATTTCAATGATTTTGCTGGACGCACAAAATATGATATACCTGAAAACTACAAATCTCGATTATTCGTGTTATTGTATTTTTTTTTATAGCAAAGTCACGGGAAGCTATCTGCTGAGTCCATCGAGGGAATCGAACTCACGATTTTAGCATTTTAAATCAGTAGACTTATCGCTGTACCAGCGGGGACTCTCGGTTATTCATCTGTGAATAGTGAATTCAATTTGTTGCTTAAAGCATTTTATGTTCCCTGCTGGTACAGCGGTAAGTCTACGGATTTGTAATGCTAAATTCAGGAGTTCGATTCCCCTCTGTAGACTCAGCAGATAGCCAGATGTAACTTTGTTATAAGGAAAACACCAGCACTCAAACTCGTTTTATTGCAATATTGTGTGTCTGCAACCTCTTATAATGACACATGGATAAATTAACTTGTAGGAAGATAAATATTTTATAAGGAAGTACTTTTACGACACGAAGGATCGAAAGGGTAATTGAATACACAATTGGAATTGAACTTATAATCTAAGTTATGTCCCTAAAATTAGAGTGATAAGCACCTCGAAATTAGCATTTTATTTATATAAGTGCAAAAAATTCATACAAAATTCATGTCAGTAGAGTCAATCAATTTATGGATTAAATTAAATCTACAATTCTTGAATAAACATTGTCATGAAATTGACGTTAAATTCAAAATTAAGAAGATTGTATTTTGTTAAACACTAAGCTGCACAATGGGCACGGATATCGAAACTCAGGTTTCAGCGTTATAAACCTTCAGAATTACTTCTCAGTCAATGGAGGGGGGCTATCCAAGAGGCAAAATTATACATTTGGAACAGATGAAAATACCCTACGGTAAAATGGCCAATAAACTCACCTGTAAAGCAAACATTCCTGTTGTTGCAAGACCGATCCAAGAATGCAAACTGTAGAAGTGCTTGGGATCTTGGGCGATATTACGACCTTGAATTGCTGACACCAAGCCAACCGTGATTGATGACAAGGCAAAAACGAAAAACGAGGTGTGAATTACCTTGGTGTATATCTTCTTATAGCAAGAGAAACATCTATATGCAAGAATTGCTGTCAAAGCCAGCATTTGATGAAAATATTGGAATTAAAACGGAAAATCAATATTTGATTTTAATTTCACTTTTAAAAATAGCTTAAGATAGTATTACTTTCAAAGAGTACCAATAATAAATTTAAAGTTTAAGAAATAAAAGGGAAAAAATTGGTTTGTTTTTATACTTTCACTAAAGCAGCTATTCCAGCTTATAATTAAAACTAAAACGTTATTACGTTTCTTTTTAATTCAATGACAACATTATTTTCTTTTTATTTTCATAGTATCGTCTGAGTGTATGATGTATCTTCGTTTTCTTTTGACATAAGATAAATTCTAATTCTGTGTTAGTTTGTTTTTGAATTTTGTGCAAAAATACACGAGGCTATCTGAGCTGATCATCCCTAATTTAAAAGTGTAAGACTAGAGGGAAGGCAGTTAGTCATCACCACCCACCGCCAACTTTTGGGCTACTCTTTTACCAAAGAGTAGTAGGATTAACCGTCATATTATAACGCTCCCACGGTTGAAAGGGCGAGCATGTTTAGTGTGACGGTAATTCGAACCCGCGACCCTCGAATTACAAGTCGAGCGCCTTAACCGCCTAGCCATGTTAGGCCATAATCTGTACTTATTTGGAAAAAAAATAGCAATGCAGATTTGGTATCATAATAAATTAACAACACTGTGTAACAACATTTTTACTTTTTCTTGTTCCTGGGCAGAAAGTGTTATTTCCCAATTGCTTATGCCTAAAGTAAATGGAAAAGACTTATTTTTCTCTTCAAACTTTGCTTTTGTGACCTGGGTAATGAAATTTTCAAATTTACCCATTTTCCAGAACATTCTAGTTAGATTCAGTGCTAAGTAACTGATAGAGAATTTCTCGAACTTACAAAAATTTCCAAGAATGAAAGTGTGTAATTCGCAAGTCAGAGGAAGCATCACCGACATTTTTCAAGTTTCCTCACTCTGTTTCTGCCACAATGTATCAAGTCTGTGCGAGGCAATTGGAATTGCCTGTAACCCGAACGACTGGCGTCTCTTCATTGATAGCTTATTCAAAAGCCTCAAAGCTGTGCTGCTCCATAACGAGAATAAGTATCGGTGTCCTGGCTCATTCAGTGCACCTCAAAGAGGAATACAAGAGTGTCAAGACCTTGCTAGAAGCTTTACCAACTTTCTCTGTTATCTTTGCCTTTGAGACAGCAGGGACATCGCAGCGCACTACAATAAGAAACACTGGCCACAACGGACCGAGTTCTCTGTGGGGAGGCACAATGTCAAGAGTGAGCCACTAATGGACCTCCAGAAGGTGTTGTTCCCACCATTGCATATAAAATTGGGTCTTACGGAACAATTCAGACCTTATATAAATGAAAATGTGCAAATTTACCTGTTTCTACATAGAAAATAGGTCAATTTCTAAATTTCATTATCCAGGTCACAAAAGCAAAGTTTGAATGGGAAAATGGTCACTTTCTGTATTTTTACAACATAAGCAATTGAGAAATAACACATACTATCCAGGAACAAAATTTATGTTACGTAGTGTAATCAATTAACAGAAAATAAAAATAATTCCACAGCTAAAAATAACCAAAATAACAAGAACAAATATTTCCAGTATTTAGTCTATTATAATAAATTAAGAAGTTCAACTAACATCACTTAAATACACTCTTTGTTTTACATAGTGGTAAATAAGAACATTTCAACTATTTCTCGGTGAACTTAGCAGATAGTCAATGTAGCTTTGCTATAAGAAAACACACACACACATTTCAATTATTCAATATTTTAATTATTTTTGACGCCCCACGCTAGTACAGCGGTATGTCGACGGATTTACAACGGAATCAGGCGTTCGATTCCCATCGGTAGGCTAAGCAGATAGCGCTTTGTGGCTTTGCTATACGAAAAACACACAAATTTTTTGACTACAATTATTGAATAAATTTTGTCCGTGAAAGATGTTACAGTTATTTTTAACATATTTGTTGCTAAAATAAAAACCCTTTTAAGTTCATTCACGTCATCAACACACATTTTTACCAAATCTTTAAATTAATTATATTAAATCTTTATACATATATATACATTACTAACCTTGACCGTTGAAGAATATAAAACCCCCAATCATAAGAACATAATGAAGGTTAAGTTGTCTAGTGGCGTCATTTGTCCAAGTAACACCACCCCCATAATAAAATATCCAGAAGAGGCAAAGACCAAGCGCTCCAAACAGCATAACTTCAGCAATGAAAATCCAAAGAACAAATCCATACTTGACCATTAAGGACATTTTTCCCTCGTATGTAGAGGTTCTACTGGACCTGTTGAGGATAAAATAAAAATGTTTGACAGAAATCAGATATAAATAGCATTTAAAATGTCTAATTCTAAAATAAAAGAAAAATTAGAAAAGCAGATACTGATAAATGATATACTTATTATTTGGGTTCCTAAACCATATTTATCATATGCTAGATTTTTATACTTTTATGACTTTTAGATTTTCTAGAGCGGTATATCTCCAGATTTATAACGCTAAAAGCAGGAGACCGATTCCCTTCGTTGGACTCGGACCTGGATGGCCAAGTGTGTTAAGGCGTTTGACTCGTGATCCGAGGGTCGCGGGTTTGAATCCCGGTCGCATCAAACATGCTAGCCCTTTCAGCCATGGGGATGTCATAATGTGATGGTCAACCCGTTATTCCTTGGTAAAAAGAGTAGCCCAAGAGTTAGCGGTGGGTGGTAATGACTAGCTAGGTTGGTTGTTTAGCTGGTTGTTTAGAATTAAGCACAAAGCTACACAATGGGCTATCTGTGCTCTGCCCACCACGGGTATCGAAACCCGGATTTTAGCGTGTAAGTCCGCAGACATACCGCTGAGCCACTGGGGGGCAATGACTAGCTACCTTACCTGTAGTCTTACACTGCTAGATTAGGGACGGCTAGTGCAGATGACCCTCGAGTAGCTTTGCGCGAATCTCAAAAAACAAACAAACAATCGTTGGACTCAGCAAATAGCCCAACGTGGCTTTGAAGTAAAAAAACACATACATACACCTTTCGGTAGACACAGCTTATAGCGCAATATGGTTTGCTATAAAAAATACATTAGTTAAAAAAAGATTTCTTTATTAACCAAAAAGAAAACAAGAAGAAGATCGAGTTT
This sequence comes from Carcinoscorpius rotundicauda, assembly GCA_011833715.1. NCBI lineage: Eukaryota > Metazoa > Arthropoda > Merostomata > Xiphosura > Limulidae > Carcinoscorpius > Carcinoscorpius rotundicauda. The sequence goes on along the minus strand of CM022395.1, from coordinate 35,498,454 downwards.
CCGTATTTTGTTTACGATCATTAATTACAGCATATCTTTTGTTAGATATCAATGTATCTCAAGCATTAAGATGTCAAACTTACAAGTTATGATTTGCGCTGTTACAATTATAGCTCTTGCTAAAGACCAAAGTTTCCAAAAACAGTAAATCAGCCATTAGTTTTATGAAATAACAGCGAACTTGGGAAGGTATATGAATATACACCTAACAACAGAAAAGGGAAATTAAAACAATGTTTAATCCAAAAGTAATATACCTATTGTAGTTTGGTTGTTTTGGAGTGTCAGGTTCCTCAGCCCCTTTATATTTCAACCAGTTATTTCTCCCTTAATTGTTTCTTCATCATACTCTCCACCCAGTGACAATAATCGTTTTATTAATAATTGTTTTATCAGTTAAACTAAAAATATACTTTAACTAATGCATGAGGTGGTCACTCCTGGTATCATTTTGGTCACACAAATTCTTAAAGAATCCATATGGGGAAACTAATGCATAATGAACATTTACAAAAAGAGGTATAGTTTCCTTATTTCTTTGAAGTTCAGCAAAATTGAATTTTATTTTGAAATACATATTGAATACGATTTTGGATTTATAGTTTTTTTTTTTTCATCGTATATGACAGCGCAAAAACACGGTGCCATTTTCACACTTCAATGGAAAGCACCTGTACATTATTTTCAGGTGTTACAATTATTAATATATACATATATATATATATCACTCAGAACATAGCACATAAAACAAATAAGTGCGTGACTATGTGAATCGGAACAACAGAAGTAGTTTAGTAAGTTGGCTTTGGTTTGAATTTCGCGCAAAGATATACACGCATAATAACGACTGACAGCACATTAATTTTAATTTATAATTAACTTTCACTTCATCTTTTGTTCTTTGATAACGTCAAAGCCAGTTAATCAAAAGGTTATATTTTATAAAGTATAGTATTGACAAGATATGCAAGTTGTAGCCTAATATAGTGACTTGCAATAATTCTACTTAATTACTTCCATAAAGTTAGGACCGGTATGACCAGGTGTGTTAAGGCGTTCGACTCGTAATCCGAGGGTCGCGGGTTAGAATCCACATCGCACCAAACATGCTAGCCCTTTCAGCCATGGGAGCGTCATAATGTGACTGTCAATCCCGCTATTCGTTGGTAAAAGAGTAGCCCAAGAGTTGGCGGTGGGCGGTGATGACTAGCTCCTTTCCCTCTAGTTTTACACTGCTAAATTAGGGACGGCTAGAGCAGATAACCCTCGAGTAGCTTTGCGCAAAATTCAAAAAACAAACCAACTTCCATAGATACTTCAACTCACCAATTTTCTAACTGATTTGTCTGTTGCGAGTTCCTGAATTTAATTCAATTCTTTTTAGAATGAAATATTTTTTCATTTATTTAGATTTGTTTTTTCTCTATATAAAATTTAAATGTTTTTCATTCTCTGAATTCTCCAGTATTTTTATACAAATTTTAATTCCTGTTGTTTATTGTCGTTTCTCAAACTTAGTTCAATTTAATCTTTTTAATTCTGTTTTATACTTTTCTTTGCGTGTTTATGTTTTGTTTGATATCATTTCCCTAACTTTATTTATTTAAATCTTTTCTAGTATTCTGAGTGTCTGTTCCATGGGTCCTGAGAGATCTTGATGATTTTGTTTCCCTCCCTGTTGCCTTTGACTAGTAAAGAAATGTTTGGGCTCATATCCTGTTAAATACTGTTAATTTTTGGTAAAATATGTCTATTTATTTCACATTTTTTGTCCATTTTGTTCTTTTTTTCAGCAAATTTCACATATTGTTCATTCAGTAAGTGAGAATTAGACAAAATTACAACACCTCACTACAGACATTCGTGAAGCAACATTATTGGGCTTAAATATTACAGGGCAAAAAATTGGCCAACTTTTTTCGAGTCACATTAAAAAATATATTACGCAGGTGCACACCCTCAAAATTCACTTGGTATGAGTAAAAAATTTCAGGTCTCTTGGTTTTCTTCCCTTTTGAAACTATAGCGGTCACACATAGGGAGACAGGCTATTTATTGTTGTAGATTTCGTTGTTTACTTACTGATAGTTATTTAGTCGTAACGTACTTATTAAAGAAGTGTTCAGGAAATACGAAAATTACTATACACCAAAACACCATAGCTGACTAATTCTCTGCTGTGCGAAGTAGAGTAAACGGTGCTATAGTAACAAGGGAACCACATTAAGTAGGAAACAGAAGTGTTTTATTTTGCAACCTAAATGCACTGCATGCCATAGATAAATCAAACGAACAGGTCAGAAACCTCAAGGTTCAGACGGAGTTAATTCTATTTTATAACTCGTAAACCGAGAGTGGGCGACTACTCATTAGCATCCATTATATGAAGCTATCCTTATTAAAATAGCTGGATTGACTGTCATTCTTATAACCTGTACATAGCTAAAAGTGTGAAGCATGTTCAGTAGCTCGATCCTTCAATTTTTGTTATCTCTAGCCAAGTGTACGAAATCACTATCATATGCTCCGTCCATGAAATAGAGTGAAGACAAGTGAATTCTAACAATAGAGTGATATTGGGTGGGTGGGCTTGGCGTTTCATGGCGCAAGACAACTAGGCTATCTGCGCCGAGTGATATTGAAAAAAAAAACATTGAGATCTTTGAAAGAGTAAATTGTATTAAAGTACGTACATATATCAACAATCTATTTACTTGGAGAGAAACTAAAAAAATCGACCTGGTAACGAGTACAGGTAATTAAATATATATATTGTTAAGTTCTTACTTACAATTATCAGAATGCATTGTTTCACCAGTTGCACACCATCGTTGTTAATGATGACTGGGGTTTAGGTGTTAAATAAAAATGTTTATCTATTATAAATACACGCAAACAACTTCTACAGAGTTACTTTGGAGATTAAATCATTTAGCAGAAGATTGCGGAGTAATCTTTTGAAATAATTTTGGTTTCATTTCACTTCAAAAACCTGGATAAACTCTAATTTAATATGCGCTTTTATTAAATATAATTTTGCCCCACTGGAATTTTGAATCAGTCTATTATGTTGGATAAACTGAACACAAAAGTAATGTAGCAGCGTCTACAAGACTAAACTGATTTAAAAAGCCCCCCAGTGGCTCAGCGGTATGTCTGCGGACTTACACGCTAAAATCCGGGTTTCGATACCCGTGGTGGGCAGAGCACAGATAGCCCATTGTGTAGCTTTGTGCTTAATTCAAAACAACAACTGATTTAAGAGAATAAAGTGGAAAAAACTTGATAGTGTATGGTGGTTAAATTTGTTAAAAAGAATGAAACGGGAAGGAAATTAATATTATATGATAATTAAATTGAGTTAAGAGAACAGAATGGGAAGGACCTTGATGCCATATGATTCGTGTGATAGTAAGAAGGTTTATTTAAATAGTTATGTCTCTCCCAGTTTTCGTTTTAATATGATTATTGTCCAAAATTTTAAATTTATCTGTCCTTCGGTGAGACAACGGTAAGTTGACGGACGTACAACTCTAATATTCTGATTTAAATTTTCCACAGCAAACATAGCAGATAGCCTAATGTGAGTTTGCCCTAAAACAAGCAAGCAATTAGACTTTGATTACCATATTTTTTCTATATGTGGCCCGAGGGTTGGATATTTTGAGAGGAAATCCTCTGAGGAGACGTAGCATTTCGAGAACTAAGGTTCATGTTAACAATGGCAGTGGAAAGAAATAACTTTGTCTGTTTTCAAATCCGTATAAAACATTACATACGTTTCTCATCAAGATTTTTAATTAAGTGTAACTCATCAAGTTGTGTTCATTTCCATCCTAGTAAAATGTAAGCTGACATAATGTCAGTATGGGCACTACCGCTTAGACTTTACCTTGTCTTCCACTAACCTACGACTGTAATTATAAGTTTGAACGACAGCTTTGTCGCAAGGATAACATAAAATCATCTCTGATGTTCTCATCTCACTGACTAGTTTTGTTTATTGTAGGATACATTTTGAGTAGGTTATCAGATACTGTACGCTAAAATGCTACAAATAAACTACTGGCCAGGTGAAGGCAAACATTAGCAGTATTCGCCACCACAAGTGTTTTGTAATCTCTTTAAACCGAATAACGAAACTCACTGTTATTTTTAGAGCGTGATCATAGTACCATCCAGGATCGAGCCTTGGACTTTTCAATATACAGTTCGACAATTTCTTCACTACCAGCTCTTTTTTTTTTTCTTAACAGTGAACATGGCTAAATGGTTAACGTGCATGAATGTAAATCTACGGCTGTATCATTAACGCCCAGTTATCAAGAAAAAAAAACCCGAAAAGGATTATGTTTGTATTTTCTTATAGAAAAGCCACAGCGGGCGATCTGCTGAGCCCAACAAGGAAAATCTATCCCCTGAGTGTAGGGTTGTAAATCCGTCAAATTACCGCTGTACTAGCGGGGACTGATAAAATAAAAAGAGTAGAAAAATGAATAAGAAAAATCGCGTACAACACCGGTCATGTTGTAAGCGTGACAGTCAAATATTACTGTATGGTGAGACAAGAGTAGTACAAGAGTTAGCAGTCAAATATGTTGACAAGATGCTTTTCTTTTAGCTTATAACATAAAGCAGATAATTCTCGAACAGGTTTGCAGGAATATCCGAAAAACAAACAAATAACGACAAAAACAATCTACGTTCTTGTAGTTTCAGTGGACTTAACAGCAATATTACGTAGCATACCTTCTCATTTACAGCTCAGCTTACTCTTGCTCAAGCAAAGCTTTGTGGGAAGAAACAAATGTTTACACTGAAAGAAAACAAATTTTGAAAGAATCTAACCGGAAAATATTGGGTTAAATGGGTATTATTTACAAGGCTGTTTATTTGGACATAATTCCCTGAAATGTGTTTTTTCTTTTGTATGTAATACAAGTAAGAATTTTTTTATACATCTTGGAGTGGAAAGATACGTAAGTTTATTTGGTAAAGTATTCAACATATGAGTCTAGGAAAAGAGGAATTATAAAATCCATTAACATTTATTCCACCAGACCTGTCATGGATCGGTCTGGATAATCAAGGCTATTGTCATCCCTATAGTATACTGTAAAAGCAGGTGATCTCACCAGTTGCTGAATTATTTCATTTTCTATTATTTTAGATCACATTTAAGTGAAATAATCACAAGGTAGTCAGACATTTGTAAGCTGATATGTTTCAGAATTACAGAAAGGTTGAAAGGTCAAGTGCATCTTTACATCAAAGTCGTTTAAAATAAAGTATCTGGTTTGTTTGACCATAAGTAGCTCAAGAGTTTACGGTACACATTTTTGACTACTTTCTTTCTCTCTAGTCTATCAGTTCGATAATTGGGATGGATATTAAAAATAGCTCTTGTAGCTTTGCGTTACTTCCGTAACAAGCAAACAATCCATTTTGTATGATGTAGTTATTTTTACTCAAGCATTTCCGCATGTACACTGTATTTGTTTTATTTGCTACTAGCAGATGTTTGTCAAATCACTTCAATAGTATTTTTCTTCCCATAGAATTGCACTGTGTTTGTTTTTACGAAAATGAAACTGAATATAATTTACTGTTGGAAAAACCTATGATTTTCAATGCAGTCTTGCTAAATAGCAGTTAGGAATTTTTCAGCTGGGTGATACCGTTCCTTGTCATTTTACTGAACGCAAAGAAATACTGCTACCGAATTGAGAGCTTTATGACAGTTGTCATTTCATAAAGAAGTGTGAAAGGAAAGATATTCAATTTAACGCTAATAAATTTATTTGACATGGTACAATAATATCATGCATCTATACGATACCAATATAAAAAAAAAGAACTAACAACAACAAATATACACTCAAACAAGCTTCTCTTTTTATAAGATTTCTCTATTCGTACTCCTATCTTTAAAATATTTCTTTCAATGAGTTGATGGAGAAAACCTCTCTTTTGTGTGAAATTTCCTCACAAAAAGAAATATGTTTGTTCTTAAATTTTCTTTACTTTCTGATTAATTGTTCAACAATATGAAGATTGACAAACAGATGTTAATATAGATAAGAAGTTTTAAGAATTACAAAAAATGAATAATTTTCCTGCATATACTCTTGAAAATAGGGCTTTTGATAAATATGTATTTACACAATTAACTGTTCAGGAGACAGAATATGACAGACATTTGCCTATTATATATATATATATAGAAAGATAGATTGCACTTCTAGATTATACTATAAATCTTTGGTAGAACCTTTACAATGCTAATATGTCGTTTTGTATTAGGCCTGGCATGGCCAAGCGCGTAAGACGTGCGACTCGTAATTCGCGGGTTCGCGCTTGCGTCGCGCTAAACATGCTCGCCCTCCCAGCCGTGGGGGCGTATTATGTGACGGTCAATCCCCCTATTCGTTGGAAAAAGAGTAGTCCAAGAGTTGGCCGTGGGTGGTGATGACTAGCTGCCTTCCCCCTAGTTTTACACTGCTAAATTAGGGACGGCTAGCACAGATAGCCCTCGAGTAGCTTTGTGCGAAATTCAAAAACAAACAAACAAACGTTTTTTTTTTGTTTACACTATTCGTCCTTAATTTACCAGTGACAAACTAGATGGAAGTCAGCACTACCGACCGCCAACTCTTGGGCTACACTTCTACACACAAATAGTAAGATTGACCGTTTATTATAATGTCCCCACAGATGAAAGGGTCTCAAATCCCCGTCCTTCAGATTGCGAGTCAAGTGCTCCAACCACTTGGCCATGAATTAACTGACGTTGCAAAAACAAAAGATTCTATAATTGCTTTCTGTTTATTTAATAACTACAGAGTCAACAAAGTAACAGAATTTCGTTGAACGAAGCTACAATTCGTCTAACAAAGTTAACACAATATATGTACGGTACATACACATGCATATTATATATTCGAAACACCTCCACGTTTGAGGTATCGTATCATTTTATTCATATTTTTAGGCCTGGCATGGCCTAGCGCGTTAAGGCGTGCGCTTCGTAATCTGAGGGTCACGGGTTCGCGCCAAAACATGCTCGCTCTCCCAGCCGTGGGGGCGTTATAATGTGACTATCAATCCCACTATTCGTTGGTAAAAGAGTAGCCCAAGAGTTGGCGGTGAGTGGTGATGACTAGCTGCCTTCCCTCTAATCTTACACTGCTAAATTAGGGACGGCTAGCACAGATAGCCCTCGAGTAGCTTTGTGCGAAATTCCAAAAACAAAAAAAAAATTATATTTTTGTTGTTGTCAAACACAAACCCATACAAAGAACTATCTATTCTGTACCAACACGGGTATCGAAACCCGATTTTTAGTCTCAGAATTGCTGTTGAACTACTAGGGATATCTGTTGGAATAATGGTTTTGGCATGTTTGATTTAGAGCAAAGCCACACTGGGTTATATGCCGTGTCCACTATCGAGGATCAAATCCCTGTAATTCTGTATTGTAAGTCCATAAACTTATCGCTGGCTCACTGAAGAATGTTCTAATGTGATAACATTACTAACTTGTCTCATTAATTTTCAAAACAAGTGTAAATAGCAATATTTTATAAGCCATATTTCTACAGCTACGTGGCTAAAGTTTAGATAATTTAAGGAATCAAGTCTCGAAATAGTTTAACGTGTTATTTGAAAAAAATTCACGTTTTCTACATAAAAGTAACTTTACACTATATGGTCAAAATTTAACCTATAACTTACGATTACAGCTAAGATCTCACAATAACAACACCGATGACATATAAAAACAATAATTTACTCCCACAATAACTATAAATATAATTGTAAGCTCAAAAATGAATTACACATGTTTATGAGAAACTAGAACATATAAATTTTTACGATAATTATTTATAAATAATTTTGAGTTTTTACTTTATGGTCTAAATACTTGACGAATAATGCTTATTTATTTGTTCTAACAATGTTAAAATATAGTTGTTAATGTTGCTTACTTTATATTAATACAATAAAATCACTGTTTAACTGTTGAGAACGAATGACAAAGGAATACGACTTATATTAACCGTATCGAAAAACCAAGTAGTTGTAACTTTTAGACAACAGCTGTAATAAAGGGAAATAATATATTATTTATGTTAAAATTTGTTCTTATGATTAGACATAAGCATCTATTTTGGGAGACACTTGCCTGTCAGTGGCATTGTCCGAACTCTCAGACTCCAAAGTTCTTGAATCACGAAGTTCAAACATTTTCCCTGCTAACTAGCTATGCAAACTGGCACCAAGGGTATCCGAAACATGATATATTAAACGTAGATATTTTGCACGCCCCTTGGAGTCGTATGTCAGCACGTGTGATCACGATTCATACCCATAAGTAACGCCATTTCTACTTAATTACACTACTTTAAAACGCCACGACCAATTAGCGAAAACAAACTTTAATATAAAAACAATGAATTTCAACAAATGAATGAATTTATACATTTAAACTGTGCACATTGTCAGCAGAACAATAGTATTTCAAAACAAATTAAGAGTAAACTGCTTATATTAATCCTAGAAAAAACTGATAAATCACTGATATGTAACAGTTAAACCACACAATATACATAAAAATATCTTTAACGAAGAGAAATTTCAAACACAGCAGTAAAATATACCACAAAAACAAATTTAACAGTATACAAATTTTTTCTCGAAAGGGTGTTTTTCTAAATAGTATTTGTATTTATAGTAAAGCGACTATTTGCTGCTATTTATTTTGAACTATTGTCCAAATGGAAAGTAGCCAGTTAATAGCACCCTATCGCCCACTACACACAGTAAGAGATAGACTGTCACTCTTGTAACACAAACCTTTAAGTACAAAAGAATGGTCTGTGTAATAACACGCATTTGAACTCAGCTCGCCAGTTTTAAAATCAATAGCTCTACTAAAGGGCAAATTCTTGCACTTTCTTAAAATTCAGTTTTCTGTTAGTAGACAGTGCCACACATAAATAATTAAGTTTAACATGAGAAAAAACGAAAGATGATTCTTTAAAAACTGACTCTGGATGTGATCTAGTAGTAAACATGCTCAAACTGTGAGTTGGATGGCTCATTATTCCCGGCCTGTTACTTCAACAATGCGGTCCACACTTCAGGGCCGTGGGTGTGTTATAAGAATGACAGTCAAGTCACACTAGTTGATCAAACAAAAGTAGTGCAGCAATTGGCGGTAGGTGTTGTTGATGAGATGCTTTCCATTTAGTCTATAAACTAATCATTTCTTTGAAAATTCTGTAGCACCAACGAAACATAAAAATCAAAAGATTACGAAAAACTTAATAATTTCACCACAAAAATACAAAGAAGTATACAATACACTGGATCTAAGGCAACATATTTTAGTATTATACAATACTGGTAGGAAAGATCAAAATGTTATTATAAATAGATCATATATCATGAACTTTGTGAAAATGTATTGTTCAATAAAACAAACAGTATGCTCTTAAAGACAAATTTTCCTCAGGTCTGAGTTCAGTGATTTTAGGAAAACATTTTGATTTATCTGTTCTTGAGAGTAACCGAAAAACCTCAGTAGTAACATAGCAATGAAATAAGCAAAATAAAATATTGGATGTGTAAAATAAGTTTCAACATGAATTATTGTTATGTCTGAGCTGTATTATTGAGTACTTGTAGCACTCAATAGCTACATTACTCTCAGCAGGTCTGAGAGTTTATCCATGCAGTGGAAATAGCAGAGAAATTCTATTGTGTAATTTTGTGCACAATCAATCATTGTGGCGTTCCAGATCGTCTGGTTTAATTACTTTGAAACTATGTACTGCGACATTACGGTCCAATAAATGAAATAATACTGTATTGGTTTGTTAAATGATAACAGTTTTCGTATTATGTGTATTATTAATACGTGTGCATTAGTTTCTGCATCTGTAGACTGAACTGCAGTACTAAAAACTAGGATACAAGATGTAAAAATAAATGTACAAATTTTGTTTGTTTTATTTTAATTATCGCGCCATGAATGTTATTTTATATCACGCCTTCATCAGGTTATTTTTAGCATTAAAAAAAAAAAGCTTTGTTTTGTAATGACTTCCATATTACACAAATAGTTTCATGGCCAGTTGAGCACTGCAAGAATTTTACGCACCCATAATCTTCTGATATACAAATAATACAAAACTGTTTGATGACAAAGAACACACTTAGAGACTATTGGATGGGTAAAGAAAGAAAATTTATATACAAGTTTCACACGATTATCAAATGTTCAATGTTTTCCTAAGACTTCTTCATCACCAGGTATAAGAAACTTGTACGTTTTTTTAATTTCGCGCAAAGCTACATAAGGGTCATCTGCGTTAGCAGTCCCTAATTTAGCACTGTAAGACGAGAAGGAAGGCAGCTAGTCATCGCCACCCACCTCCAACTGTTGAGCTACTATTTTACCAACGCATAGTGGAATTGACCGTGGCGTTATAACGCCCCTATGGCTGAAAGGGCGAGCACGTTTGGTGCTACGGGGGTTCGAACCCGCGCCCATCAGATTACGAGTTGAGTACCCCTAACCATCTGGCCATGCCAGACCTTAAGAAGTTTAGTTAGACAAAATAGGCCCGTCATGGTCAAATGGGTTAAGGCGTTCGACTTGTAATTTGAGGGTCGCGAATTCGAATCCGGGCCGCACCAAACATGCTTGCCCTTTTAGCCGTGTGGGCGTTATAATGTCACGGTCAATTCCACTATTCGATGGTAAAAGAGTAGCCCAAGAGTTGGTGGTAGGTGGTGATGACTAGTTGCCTTACCTCTAGTCTTGCACTGCTAAATTAGGGACGGCTAGCGGAGATAGCCCTCGAGTAGCTTTGCGCATAATTCAGAAACAAACAAACTTAGACAAAGTAAAATACAGAGTGATGAAACAAAAAAATAAAGTGACCAGAAATTATTTAATGGTTTAGTAAAAATTCTTTACAGTTAAAGAATGCTGGTTTAGAGCAGGGTTGTATCGTTCTATTAAAATTGTCTGTTTGGTTTGTTTGATTTTGAATTTCCCTCAAAGCGAGACAAGGGCTATTTGTGCTAGACGTTCCTAATTTTGCAGTGTAAGACCAGAGGAAAAGCAGCTAGTCATCACCACCCACCCCCAACTCTTGGGCTACTCTTTTACCAACGAATAGTGGGATTGACCGTCAATTATAACGCATCCATGGCTGAAATGGCGAGAACATTTGGTGTGACGGGGATTAAAACCCGCAACCCTCAGATTACGAGTCGGGTGCCTGATCCATCTGGCCATGCCGGGCCTTATCTGCGCTTTTATGTTTGGTTCTTTGCTAAAAAAAATTACAGCGTTTTAATAGATATGCTATGTTTTTGAGTTACAGTAGTTGTAAATATGGGATTTATTTTATTGTGTTCAGTAGCTTATAATCTGGATTACAATTTGCTTTTGCTAAGAATTATGGACAGTTATTTTGTCGAGCAACTGTTGATCAAATCTCACACATTTACCAAAAGAAAAACCTCAAACCCAACTCACGAACAAAATTGCTGCTAATGAATCAAACCCCCCTCCAGTGGCTCAGCGGAATGTCTGCGGAATTACAACGATAAAAACCGGGTTTCGATGCCCGTGGTGGACAGAGCACAAATAGCCCATTGTGTAGCTTTGTGCTTAATTAAAAAACAACAACAACAACAACTAATGAGTTAAAGAACAACAAAACATTACACTTTAATTGACCATTTAACCCCTGCCAAAGAAATCAGTTCAAAAATAATTCACATTTGGACAAAACTTCCTACTAAACATGAAATTCTTGTTAATTTTAAATTCACCCAGCACCTGACACTAAACAAAAACCATAATTAAATACAAATTACGCAAAAGCACACAATAAAAACAGAACCAAATATAAACACACGCAAAATAAAAAGAGCTATTTTAATAATACATTCCGGCTCTAAACAAGCACCCTGGAATACCAAAGTACCTTTACTAAGCCCTTATATAATTTCCAGTAATTTGACCTCTTTTATCTCTTTGTATATATTTTATATCTATGTAAACTACTTGTCCTGTGTTGTACATTTGTCACTATGTTAAATATGTAAATAGTTTTTCGTTACTTACTCAAGTTGTCTCTAACTTTATATACAAGCAAATTTCTTTCAAACAGTTTCGCATAGGTGTACTGGATTTGACCTTCAACCATGAGAGCGTTATAATTATACGGTAAATCCCACTATTCATTGATAAAAGAGTAGCCCAAGAGTTGGCGGTGGGTGGTGATGACTAACTGCCTTTCTTCTAGTTTTACATTTCCAAATCAGGGACGGCTAGCTCAGATAATCTTCGCGTAGCTTTGCGCAAAATTCCAAAAGCAAACAAACCGTCTCCAAACTTTTAAAATATAACATTGCCTAAAGAACTTTTCAGCACAAGGGATTATTAGCATCTCTAAGAAAAAAACTCTACATATGTTTCTGTTAAAATAACGTGAAATTATTTTTATATCAGCCAGTTGAACTTGTCATAGAAGTTAAGGGCCTACGGATATCATTAGACAACGACTGTATCCGTACTTTATGCTCACAGACATGTATATCTGTATGATACATTTCTGCGTTTAAATCAACCTGATAGATAAATTTAAAATAATTCGTATTTACGTTGTTCTATACACAGTTTAATATTCTTGTGTTTCTGATAATTAAACATCTATTTCTTTATACCATAAATTACTGAACAACCAACTCTCATCCTCACCTCCAAAGGTCTTTTAGCTGTATCATTTATTATCATTATGTTTTTAATTGTGCTCCAAAAGTAGAAATTTGTTTAAAATTTTAGTGGCTTAAAAATCAAACACGTTTCACATCATGGCTTAGTTTAATACTAATAAACGTTTCAGCATAATCAACATGTGATTTTATCATTTTTCAGTGCTGACAGATTCATGTTACAGTTCCGAATAATTTTACACCTGCATTTTCATCAAGAATATTTATTAAGGCGTAATTAAATTATTTAGTAAAGAACATAGTAATTAGAAAACAGAGGCCACTTGATATTTCTCAAACCTTTTCAAACTAATGATAGTATGTTTATTATTTTTTTATTTTTGGTTGTATTTTTGTAACTACCGTTTAAGACATTCATTGAATATAATAAAACCAAGATAAAATTAAAAGTACATTTACAACATCAACTGTTTTCATGTCAAAAACTGGCTATTTTTAAGAATTTCAGCATCATTCTTGCAATCAAAGATAATTGTTGATAATCAAAGAATTGCCCTCAATGATAGTAGTCATTATTACTTTTGTATGGGACGTGTGCATCAAATTAAAAGACACAGCCCATCGTGTAGTTTTGAGCTTAACTTCAAACAAATGATTTTATATTCACAATATAACTTTACATTCAAATTTTTACTGATGTTCTATTCTAAGTTTCCCCATAACAGGCTGCGGGTTGCTATACTATTATTGTCAAAGAATGATAATAAAGTTTGACATAAAGTGCACATTCTACTTTAAAACTTCGAGTTGATAGGAAATAGCAAAACTCAAACTCAAGGTCAGTAAACGACATTATCTATTTATATTATTATTATCAGCGTGCATATATATTTATATACATTTACACGCACTAATCCTTATAACAAAGACATTGATGGTAGAATATCAATTGTACTGTTTTACAGCAACTATAACATCAGCGAAACTGTATCGAAATATAACGTCTAAAATGAAAGATGACTCCTCTCGGCCTATCACAAATTAACCTTTTTCATTTCAAGACTTCATAATTCAGAAATTGAAGGAAATAAAATAATTTATAATTTTAAAGATAGGTATTTCATACTTACAAAATTTCTGTTGTTTCTTTTCCAAAAAGAAAAAAAGAGTCCAAATGCTGGTTAAAGCTTTCAAAGTCGACAGGTAGCAAGCGGTTGTTAAAGTTGCTTAAAAGTTAGAATTACGTTCGTTTGTGATTAGTATGTTTCTTGGTAAGACACTTTGCGATATACGAAACTTCGACTACAGAAAAGTAAACGTTTTTGAAACGGAATTTGAATCAACAGTGAGCAACAGGGTAATTGGAAAAGTTAGAAATTGATACTGATGCTACAAGTCGCACGCTAAACAAAGTTCATAAGGACATTGTATTTTGTTGGTTCTTCTTCACCGAACTCAAGCGCTGGCGAGGCATAACACGTCTGACCTAGAAGTTTACAAGTGGATTGGCTTTCTTCGCTCCACTTACCATTCACCCCCAGACACGCTTCTCCGCCACTAACTCAGGTCAAAATAGCATTACAACTAAACATCCTCGGGGATTCCTATATTTGAAATAAGGAAGTATACTCTCGGTACCATATAGACGAGACTAATATTACATCATCTCATATACGGGATTAACTTTAGCTCATAGATACACTGAATCCTCAGAATCTCTCCAAGCGTATAAAATGTAATCAAAGTGTTAGTAAACTTAACCGCAAGTTTTAGTTTGTTAGGGAACTTGCTACTATATCCCGCTATCAGGTCAATCCAAAGAAAAAAAAGTTATAAATAAATGGACCAGGAGAGAATATCTTCTTATGGGATCTTTCCTTAATTTAATTTAATGTCCTCTTAATTTCATCATCGTATAAAACAGGATTTTTCTAATAGGAGGTTCTATGTGTGTAGTTTTGTAACAGTGTTAATGTTAAGCTGCTTTACAAACATTAAACTTAAGAACGAATACAAAATGTTGTGAATAAACACCGACAAATTTATTATGCTTTCAATTTGGTGATAAGAAGCTCCTAGTGTTACGTATGTTACAAAAGGCTTATATGATAACTAGCAGCTAATCAATGTTCCTACGTTTGTATTCATTTTACGAATTAGAAGTCTAAATTTTATCACAAACTTCTTGTTATTTCAATTGATAATATCTGGCTGTTAATTATGAGTAAACAGATCAGTATAAATAAAAAGAAATTCGATTTTATTTCTTTTAAAACTTCTAATTGAGCAATAGAGATAATAAAATGTTTTCAATCGAGACATATGCTACAAAAAACTTTTCTATTATGAGCTCGTTTGTTTTGAATTTCACACAGAGCTACACGTGGACTATCTGTGCTAGCCTTTCCTATCTTAGCAGTGTAAGACTAGAGGGAAACTAGCTAATCATCACAACACACTGCCAATTCTTGGGCTCATTTATTACCAACGGATAGTGGCATTGATAACGTTTCCACAGCTGAAAGAGTGTGCATGTTTATTGGAACAGGAATTCAAACTTACGATCGACAAATTGCGAAAGAAAAGTACTAACCACCTGCTTCTCTTTGTAATGGGTAACATGGTTTGTTGCCTATCGGTGTGGTCTTAATCACCTAAAGCATGATACAGGTTTGTTTTTAACTATCTTAGTTTAACTCATTTCTGTATTTTTAATCATTGTGCACACTTAATATCATGACCAAAGCGAATGTGAATTGCTTAATTTTCGAGTACATTGGTATATTCAACCCCAAATTTCTGTCAGGTTTTTATGATTATAATAAACTATATCCCACAGTGTTTTAATTTAGACGAAAACCTTCTTTTCATATTTCGAATACTAAACTATGTTAATAAAATATTTTAAAAAGTTTATTTGTGTTGAATTTTCTCGCAAAGCTACGCAAGGGCTACCTGCGCTAGCCATCCCTGATTTAGCAGTGTAAAACTAAAGGGAAGGTCGCTAGTCATCACCACCCAACGCCTACTCTTGGGCTACTCTTTGACAAACGAATAGTGGGATTGACTGTAATGTTATAATGCTCCCACGGTTTTAATATTGTTGGTTTGCTACAGGTGGTGTACCATAAGCCTAGAAGGCTATAACTGTGATAAACACGTGTTAACTGGAAAACTACAGATATTTAACCAGAAACGTTTATAATTTTCGAACATTACAAATCGTTCAAATTTAGACAATTAACCTCGAACATTCGTGTTTCAACATAATCAACACATAACTTAGCGGAAAAAGTCACGTATGAGCAGCGAGAGACCGCTTTTCCATTGAGAGAACTGCGTGTATTTTCTTATAGCAAAGCCACTTTGGGCTATCTGCTGAGTCCACCGAGGGGAACTGAACCCTAAGTGAACTGTACCAATATCAACATAGGATTATTAGTTCGTCATAAACAGTCGATAAAAAATTCAGTTCCAGACCAGATATGAAACTCACAAGTGTTTGTAAATCTATAAAATTGTTATATAAATTATTATTTGTCTTAACTGTTATTATAAATTGCATTGTTGTTTGTATATTAAAAATATATTTGTGTGAAGAAAGAAAATTGTGTGTATTAATCTTGTCGGCAAATATCATAAATTTGACACATATCAACATACACCTAACTTCTAAATTCAAATTGAAATTTCCGGTTATTTGACATTGTAATGCCTGACGTACATAACATTTTAAATCGGAGACTCGTCGAGATTAATTATAGTACGTAATATAAAAATTGCGACTACATTCCTGAATCGGGTGGTGAACAAGCTAACCAGTCTTCTAAGATACTCTTTAAGAAGCATATGCATTACTTGAGCATGAGCATGTTTTTCGGACTTAAAATGTTTATCAAGCTTCCCAGTATTTTCAGTTGCTTTTCGAAGGTTAGTAAGAAGAGGTGCTACAGAATCACCATCTGTTCCATGTATGGATTTAAATCATTTTTAAAAAATTTCCATTTCATCGGTGATTTCGACTAAATGCCAGAGAGTATATTTATATTTGTATTTTTTTCATGAGACCTGACCTTCTCCAATACCAAATTAGATAACCCGCCTAGGCATGACTAAGTCTTAATGTCAAGCTGAAAGCAATAATTCTATCAATACATCATCGATTATAAAATACACGTGTTTTTAATACCACTGTGTAAAAAGAAACAAATTAAACTTCATTGTCATTTAATCTTTAGATTAATTGTATATTTATTAATACTCTTTCAAGAAATAAATTTTCTAATGAGAAGAATAATGTTGTTTTCATCATACAGCAATTTCTAATCAGGATGAAAACAATTCAGTTTGATACTCAAATCTGGCTCGACATCTAATCTTTTCCTGTACTTGGTTTTTTTAAGAAAACCAACGTTGAGAAGCTTGATTCGCATTTATGAGTCGTGGCAAAGGGCATAGGAAATATTTTTGCTCTTTCTGATAAATCTGAATACTCAGCAGGATAGCTCAGCCAAAAATTAATTAACGAGACTTGATTAAAACGGTCTTTCAGTGCAGTGTCACAAATCCTGTGAGATGAAATGAAAATTTGAATTATAACTTATTTGAAAATATTACTTTTATTATAATATATTTTCATTAACTGGTTTAATTACATTTTACTTTAATATACAACAAAGGCTTAGGGAAAGTATAAAAATAGGAGTTTGTAGTGAAATGGTCAAAATTAATTTATTTGTTTAGTTTTCTGCGGAACGGTACCAAGCCACGGCTCACACTTTGGGAAATGTTGTTATCCCTAGTCTAAATGTATTTGTAACAAACTGTGTAATTGATTCCTGTGACATACTTTACCACAAATAAACACACACAAACAACAATTCAAGTTAAAAATATTAAATAACGCCCAAAACTACAAAACAACGTAAAAATACTACTTTGCAAATAGTTTCAATACGGGCTTATAAAGTATGAACCACTTTTCTAGATACGTCTACAAGTCGAATAATGTCTACCACTTCAAGAAATTTGAAAAATGTTCGAAATTAATCTATGTTTAACTCATACAGTCTAACTCAAATTTTGGATTCTTTGATACAAGACCCTCATTTTCGCAATACACATTAGATGGTTGTAAAGATCAAACACTCCTGTCTTCTAGAAGCTGCCAGAATTTTGAATTGTTCCTTTTGTGTAATCGTTGGGTTCAGACGTTGGATGAAATAATAATAAATCCTAACTTATACAACAAGATTTTCTTTCTGTTGTTAACTTCTCCCAGTTGAGGAAGAAAAACTAACATGTCTTTAAGAAAAAGTAAAGGCAAAATATTCTTTACACAAATGAATGAACCTTTACCAGTTTTCAATAGAACATTTAAATACTTGATACTTGAAGTGTTCGCATGTCATTTTTTTTATTGATGTTTATAACTGAGTTACCAATATACGTTTAATTTAGGACGTAAGTGTGTGGAGTTTGGCATTGCCTAGTGTGTTATGACGTTCGACTCCTGATTGGAGAGTGGCGGGTTCGAATCCTGCTTGCCCTTTAAGCTGTGGGGGCGGTATAATGTATCGCCGATTAGTAGCTCAAGAGTCGGCGGTGGGTAGTCTTACACTGCTAAATTAGGGACGGCTAGTGCAGATAGCACTCGAGTGGCTTTGCGCGAAATGCTAAAAGTAAACCTAAGTTTGCGTTATTATAGTTTACCCTTTTGCATATGCCGTTTATTTTTTACTGTGCCCCCCAGTGGCTCAGCGGTATGTCTGCGGACTTACACGCTAAAATCCGGGTTTCGATACCCGTGGTGGGCAGAACACAGTTAGCCCATTGTGTAGCTTTGTGCTTAATTCAAAACAACAACAATTTTGACTGTGTATTGCGCAAGTCTCGCCTGTTCTCGGAAATTTTCGAAAATTTGTGAAAGTGAGAATTAACAATATTTGTTTATGAAAACGAGCAAGAATAAGATTAAAAAGCTGAGAAACTCATGTGATTGATATACAAAAACCGACGCGCCGATAAAAGTGGTGTTATTGTTCGTTAACTACAGTCAGTGTTGTTTAGGCGTAGGAAGCTATAACTGTCACTAACACCTATTAATCGGAAAACTACAGAATTTGACCAGGAACATTTATAGGTTTCGAACATTGCAAATTGTTCAATTTCAGTGAATTACTTCGGACGTTATTATTCTACGGAGACATTAAACAACTTTGCTGGAAGAAATTAACTTGTATCCTGTGTAAAGGCCAGCAAAGAAAGAGACAGCGTTAACTTTGGCAAGGCGTAACAATGTCAATCCAGAATTAATTTGCTTGTTGTGGACCAAGATCATCGATGAAATGCTCAGTTCTAGACTGGATGTAATACTTATAATAGTCTGTAATTTGTAAAACTCTCGTATATAAATTGTCATTTGTAATAACCGTTATTGTAGTTTGTATTAAAAGAGACTTGAATTAAAAAGAAAAATATATGTGTCAGTCTTGTTGGCAAGTAACATAAATTTATTTCATAATAACATGTAATTAACTATTGAATTCAAAATTCTGGTTATTTAAAACAGTAATACATTAACATACGTAACTTAATAAATCGGAAACTCGTCCGAAGTAAATTATAATACGTAATAAGTTTCATTCGGATACATAAGTTCGAATTTATTTCTACCTCGTTAATAAAATAACACGCCCTTTTCACAACAAGACTAATTGAATTTATTCATTTTGCTCTCTCTGTTTAAAAATATTTCACCACATTTTCACTATTTTTTTTCTCATAAGAATACACGACTGGTGTTATGAATTCATCTGCAGGCTGAACATGATTTTACAGCTGACAAAATATTTACAAATTAATAAGTGAGCTGAAGGTTTGTTTGTTTTGGAATTTCGCACAAAGCTACTCGAGGGCTATCTGTGCTAGCCGTCCCTAATTTAGCAGTGTAAGACTAGAGGGAAGGCAGCTAGTCATCACCACCCACCGCCAACTCTTGGGCTACTCTTTTACCAACGAATAGTGGGATTGACCGTCACATTATACACCCCCACGGCTGGGAGGGCGAGCATGTTTAGCGCGACCCGGGCGCGAACCCGCGACCCTCGGATTACGAGCGCACGCCTTAACGCGCTCGACCATGCCAGGCCCCTGTGAGCTGAAGGAAAAAAACTGATCATTCTCACTAAAGTTTTACGCGAATGGTGTTGAAAGATACGCTTTCTCAACTATTTTGGAGAACTAGATATTAATCGTATACGTCTTAGTCTGGCATTTGTCCAGTCCTCACAAACACTTTTGACTTTCAAGTAATAAATTTATGCTCAGACATGATTGTTTAGTATTTGTATTAACATTTAAACGTTTTTAATGAACTAAGTTCATTGTTTTGGCAACGTTCTTAAAATGTTGGAAATATTTACCAACTTCATTTTCAGTAAACGGTGGTACTTTAACATATCTAGTGAGTTCAAAGTTGTCGTTTTGTTTTGTTCGATTGGAGTTGATTCTAATTTCTATTTCTTTTAGCCTAATTTATCTCTCGGTTTCAATACCAGCTTGCACTTTCTAATTATCAGTGCGTTTATTTTCTTTTTCAGCTTCGATACGGGCTGGCTCAAACTTGATTTGTTTGATATTTAATTGTATTTTTAACTTATCTTTATCACTCAACTCTGGTTAGCTGATGGAGATACTAAAGTATTTCCTTAATGCTTCCTCAGATAACAAATCATCATCGATTAATATTTCAATATTGCGTTTTTAGTCCATTTTTCCCTTTGATTTCTTAGTTTCTAATCCTAAAATTTTGGCATTTTCGAGAAATTCACTTTTATTATAAACCTTTTTTGAGAGATGATGACTCAAGAAAATCTAGATAATCATACATGTTCAAATCTTGTTGGCACTGATAAATATGAATTGAATTAAGCATCCTCTTATGCTACAAGACGTCTCTCTGACGAAATGGGTGAAATATCAGGGTGACCTTTGACATATGTAAGAAAAGCTACAGCTTGCGATCTGCTGACTTGCATTGTCGAAGTTCTAGACAGTTGTGTCCCCACGGAATTGAATAAAAATATAATTATATAATGGCTGACAACTCGTCAGATATTAACAATGTGAACCAGTTGTTAATTTTGATTTGATATATAACTGACTGCAGTGAAGTAAAAGAATATTATTGAGCATTACTAACCCAGCAAGCATTGATTCCAAAACTATTATGATTTCACTTGACAGAGAGCTGAATTACAATAAAATAATTTCCTGTGCCTTCAATACTGCCACCCATTTTTCAGAGACGTCAGGGAAGGGAAAAAGGTAAATTTCCTATGTACATTGTATGGGTTTATTTTTAGCTTTTACCAGCTCTAGAAATAAAATCATGTCTGTGGAGAGGATTTTTTGTGTCATCAATGGCATATATTAACTATTCCAGAAGTTATCAAAGCATGAACGCGTGATGCACGACATTCAGATACCATTGGAAGAACCTGAGCTGGAACTAAAAATTCCATACTCTATTCAAGTACGCTTGCTTGTAATTATAAATATGTTCATAATGTCTTAACTTCTTACTGCACAATTATGATGGATTTTGAGCACCTATAAAGAATTAGCACCGTTAACATGACATATCTTCCTTGGTTTATTTTTACTCTTACCCTAGAGGTTTTGGATGAGACTTTATATGCAGTATTTAATCTTCGAAAAGTTTACAAAAAAGAAAACCTAAACCTGTTGCCAGTTCCTCAGCTTTTGGCGTGGACGATAGTGTATTTGTGAGATATAGGAACATTGTGTGTCCATTAAATATTTGTCAAGTAAAATACAAAAAATACCATTCCTCCCCATCAATATGCCTTCTCCTTATTATGAATGTTTGTGTCATCATAATATTGAATATAATGTTTTTGTTTTCACAATTGTAGCAATTTATGCATCCTTAAAACTTTGGTTTGCTGTTCCTGACCTCACACATTTTTAAGTTGTGATTGACACTCCTTCTGTTTTTTTGAATAATCAGCTGTTTCATTAATACTTTGGGTTTTGTCCTCGATAGCATAATGATGTATTTGAGGACGTACACTGCTATAACTTGGATTTCGATACCCGAGGTGGTCAGGTCACAGATAGCCCATTGTGTAGCTTTGTGCTTAATTACAGTCATCCTAAACTTTAAGTTTTCTTGACTTTCAGTAGATGGAGATGATATTTCTATACTATTTTATTTAAGAATTATATAATTATTGAATAATATTTCAGTTTCTTATCTTCAACTTCAAATGATATTAATTCCACTGACAACTGAATAGTTTTCCAAATGTACATATACTTTTTCTTCGTTTTGTTCTCATATGCTCATCTACTTTCATATTTATTAAATGGTCAAAAGCTGACGAATTCGTTATTTCTTGGAGAATTTGGAAACAACAAATGGAAAAAATTCAGAAATATTATTTAGATTGACTATGTTCTTCTATTTTTTCGTTGTTTTATTTCTCAACCTTACTTTAGAATATTTCTCGTGTAACACTCCAAATCTGTTGATGAGTGGGCGCTAAATTTTGAGAGTTGTTTAGGCTTTAAGATGGAAGGTTATATAATGTGCTGTAAGATGACTAACTTCCTCTTCACCAGTTCATTTGCTTCGGGCGTTACTTCAAAATACGTCTAATATACCTCCTATAACATTTTTTCATTATAATCTGTTGGTTTTTTGAAAGACTGATGTTATTGAATTAGCCTGCTATGCCTTTTAACTTGATGAGAAAGTTATATATATGAAACAGATCAGGAACATTATGCAGTATTAGATGTAACACCTATGATATTGTTAGAATTAAAGAAAATGGATATTTTTATTATATATTGCATAGTTATTTATGTTTGGCGTTAAAATTATTAAAAAGATGTGCACAAAAGAGTAACTAGTTTGATTATTGATCGTATTAATTTGATTTGTAATGCTTATTCTTAGCATTGATGACTTTTAGTATTTCATCGATTTTGTTGTTACAGTCAGTTTTGCTGTTCTTCAGTTATATGTTCACAGCTTATTTTTTGCTCCATTTGTGTCTTTTGTATTTTTTTACTTTATTGATGTCTCTTTTTTCACATTGCAGTTGTTATTTGTTCTTCTAGTTTTACTTTGCTGTTGGTTTTCATAATTCCCTCCTGTAGCTCCTCAATCTTGACTCTGATAAATTGATTTATATTTCTTTTTTACATTTTACATCTCTTACTTCTTGCTTTAATTAAAATTTATTTACCTCTTTCTTTATCTCATTTCTACTGTTTCGTTATTTCAACTAAATTTTAGTCGTTTCAAGCATGTGTCATCATCTTGAAATGGATACATGATTAAATTTTATTTTTTCAAAATTATCTCACTTTGATGCCATTATTGTGATGGGTTCTATTGTTGGGTGGGCTCATTTAATGGCCACGTAAAAATATTTTATTCATTGAAGATATATTTTTATTTCTTCTTTGGTTTCTTAAACCTTCAAGAAGGTTCTAGTCATTAAGACTGCGCTCACCAGTTTAAGATAAACTTCCTTCCTTCTGAACAACAATTCAAATTTCTGGAAAGGTTTAGTTTAAATATATATATGCGAAAACAACATGCTCATAACATTTCTGACATTCGTATTTCACGTATTTCACCGATTTTCCTGATACAACACAAAAAGAACAATATAAGTAAGACAATTTCGAACACATTTTTATATTTGAAATACAGTTAATTGTGAAACAACATCAACAAAATAAGTAAGAACAACAATAAAAAAATTCAAAATTCTCGATTGCTTTAAATTTTATGTTAGTGATTTTAGTTTAATTTTAAACAACAAATGTATTCGTATTCAGTTCATGATTTTTTGAACATACAAAGATCTTTCATAGATTTAATATAAAAGTAATAACAAAACACCCATTGTAGTAAAGCTATTGATTTTGATACTGGCGAGTAAGGTTCTAATATGCTATTGTTCTTTCAAAGCGCAAAGTTACATAATAGGATTTTAATGCTTTGTCTATTTCAGGAAATCCAACCTCGAACTTTGGTATTATACATTCGGAAACTTTGCGCTGACACACCGAGTACAGTTTGAATTTGTATAATACAACAAAATACAAAATATTCCTCTCACATTAATTAATGGGTGTATTGTAGGAATGACAGTCAATCCTTTAGTGTGAATACTGGATGTTAAGGTATTTACGATTGGCTGCCATCTTTTTGATCAGAAGCTCAAAATTGGGGACGATAACTTAGTAGCTTTGCAATAAAAAAATCTTTGTTATAAAACCTTTTGTGTTTTGCTTTAAAAACATTCAATACTTTGTAAAATTAAGTATTTTTATAAAAACTATACAATTCAAAATGTTAACAAGATAATACATACACATTTATTCAGTTCTTGTACTAAAGTACGAAATTTTTTATGTTTCCTTACACTTGATTTTAGTGCTTCTATATTACTAATCGTTAGGCGGCTTATAGTAGCTACAGTCTACCGATGTGAGTTTGAGAGACTTCGTTTGTGTGAAATAATCGTACAATAGTTTAACTACTTATCAACAAAACAGTTTTTTATTATTACTGTCAGTAAACTTTCAGTTAAAGTGTAATGGGTAAAAAAGGTATGAATCATACGTTATTTAAAATAACCAAATGGAATTTGGTTTTATCTATTAGAACTTACCCAAAAGTTAATGAAATTCAAGTTGAATTACAGTATACATAAGTTTAAAGTATGCTATAGTATATAGTTTAGGTTCGATCTTTATTCTAATGCTTGATATTAGAAAAATAATAACACTAACATTGAGTAACAACGCATTTAATACAGAAAGTCAAAAGCGAATCATGCAAAAGTTAAAGATAAAACTGAAATTCGATGAAAATAAGTTTGATCTTTACAGTTTCAGGCGCATTCAATTAAACTTTTAACGTGTTGGAAGTTAAATAATTCATTCCACCCTACCACTGTTAACTAATAATACACAACTAGCACTGACAAAAAAAAAAGTATATATGACTTATTTCAGCAGTAACTTGTTATGGTAAGAATATATTAAAATCTATCAATTTAAGAAGTGGGAGTACTGTTGGGTTTTTAAACATAAGGTAATTACTTGTGTTTTATTTTGTAATTTCCATATGTGTTTAAGTAATAAACCGATTCTTGTTAAAGTATTTCCTTTCCCTTATAAAAAAAATAAAAACAGTTATTCACAAACTCATTATGTTGGAGAAAAATTTATGGGTAATAAAATGCATGATGAATGTGATACATATTCTATGTATTTGACATTCAGACATAAGAGTTACTATAATTTTATTTCAGTATTATGGTTTGGTAATATAAAAGTGCACATTTTGGTGCTTTAATCATATCCATACAAAAGATATGCCATGAAACTTGATAAAGTTCTGTCCTGCTTCCACTAGGTTCAACCGAAAGTTATAAAAATGTTCAGTAGTAAAGTTAAGACTTCTGAGTTGAATTATTTAGAAGGTGTTACACTGATTAAATGCCCATTACTTATTAAGCTGAGAAATTAGCAGAATTTGATAATTAATGGTTGGGTTTGTTAATCACTTATATTCAACTGATTAGTTATTCTCACAAGACTATTAGTTGGAATAATTGAAAAACATTAATAATTAGAAATCCAGTTTTGATTATTAATTGAGGAGTTTGGCGAGTCATGACACTTATTGATAAAGCAGACATGGTGTATCTGATCGAAACTACAAAGGGGTTAGAATTACCTTATAAACAGCTAAAATAAATACAGACTAAAGGTATACACCACTTTGGTAAACCATTCCATAAATTCATTAACTAACCAACAGATTTCTTGTCTTACCAGTTTGTTTGCACTTTTTATGGGATTTCTGGAATTTGGATGAAGACATCTTGTTTAAGAGAAAATTTAGGTAAAAGAGTTTGTACTTAATTGGAAAATTCCGTAGATTGCATCTAGCTTAAGTATAACCAGTCCAAAGAAGTCAAAATCAAAATGGCATCCTGGCTTTATTGAATATCATGACTTGCATAAAGTCTTTGATATAGCACTTTACAAGAGAATAATTGGTAAGGTTGTTGCCAGTGATAAATTTAGAAAATATGAGAAGTGTATATAATATTTGCTTAATGACAGAAGGAAAGAAATTATAAATGGGCATTTCTTCAGTTGGATAATTGGCGTTCTTGCTGGTTTTGTAACCCTTCTTAATGATTCAGATAATTTTTTTGAAAAGTAATTAGTAATATTTCTAAATTTGCTGAAGATTATAAAATGCCAAGAAAAAATTATTCTGTTGAGAATTCTTTTATCCAAAAAAGCTTTAACAATTTTTGATATATAAGTCAAAATGTGGAAGGTGAATTTCATATAAGAAGCATTTACCTGTGTTTTGCTAATTATAAGTAAAACACCAAAGTCAGTCAAACTAAATCATCTTTGTATGTGTTTAATGAGCAGTGGCATTTTGGGTGTGTTCTCAATTGTATGGAAACCTTAGTTTAAAGTAAACCTAAAGTTCTTAGTTATATTTTGAATATATGATATCTTAACCTTTAAACAGCAAGAATGTTGTAGGTAGCAGCTTGCCATAGATGTAAAAAATTGGGAAACAAAATTTTTTAAACATAATCTTCAGCATTTTTATTATGAATTTTGAACAAAATATGAAAGAAAATGTAAAGAAAAGCATAATAAAGACTTGTTTGTCACAAGTTCAAATGCTTTTTAGGATATGAAAATCAAGAAAACATTCTTCAATGCACAGTACTACTCTACATTCTTTACAACAGTTAGTCATCATCATTTGCTTCCTTTCTTTTCTTGCATGCATATATGTCTGACATTGTCCACTTTTTCTAGCCACTGAGGATGGAATGCTTTTTAAAAAGTGCCAACAACTCTAGTGGGAACAGTGCAGCTATATCTTCTTGGGAAAGATCTTCTAACTCTTCCATACCTTTCCAGTAATTGGAAAATTACATTGTAACTAAACTGCCTCAGTGATGGCTTCTTGCTAGTTTTTACTAGATACATGTTATAAAAATTCAGAATTAAGATATCAATTCGGTGAAAATAGAGCTTCCTGTACCACTTCAGTCATTTATGAAGGCAATTAATTTGTGTGTTACTTTTGACAATTTGTCTCATGGATAGTGTAATATAAAACCACATTGGGTTTGGTTATTGATTGTTTAGATTTGTAATCATCCTTTCCACTGTATTTTATTTCACCTTTGTGCACTGTTCTCAGCAAAGTAACGGTATGTTTGTCTTTCCATTGAAGTGCTAAAATATTCCCTTGCTTTTTTGTCTCAACATTTCCCTTCTTCAGAGGTGCAAATTTAGATATACTCTTTCAATTAGTTCTAACTCTTCCACAAAAACAGTCAGTAATTACTTTCAAAGAGAAAGTTGCATAATTTCGAATTTGTATTATAATTATCAGTGTATATATGACCTTTTCCAAGGTAGTCTTTCTGCAATTGTTTGACAACTCATCCTGAAAATCCTAATCAGGGATTTTTAGGGACATCTACATCACTTGCAGAATAGATAATCATATCTATTACAGTTTTTCTCCGCATAGTGCCAATTTCTGTATATGGTGAGGGAACCTCCCAGAGAAGGTTCTGTTCTTTCAGTTTACTTCCTCTGGGATCTAAACATCCACCTATGTGTTTGTTGTTTGTGGCAGTCTGTGAAGGGGAGGAGAAGATCCTTGAGGTTGAGGGGTCCAACCCAAACATACCACTTTGTCCTTGAATTCTTGTACATGGATGGCCTTGGGATGGCCCCTAGGGTCAATCAGCTTGTCCATTTGAGCTGGGGTCAACCAAGTACCAGTGTTAGATATTCTTAATGGGTGTTGTGGACATAGTATCTGATGCTAGTATTTTGTATAGTGCTCATGAAACCCTGGCATTGCTGCAGTGTCCTTGTTTGGCATTGTAGTGCATCCTCTCACAGGGCTCCATGATGGGTTGGGTCAGTGGGCACTGAAATGTAGCTTCTTTTTTATGGATACCTCTTTTTCTAATAAAGTAAATAAAAGTGAAAAAAAAATTGAAGAAAACAAACAAAAACAGATCATTGGAAAATGACCATGTATGGATGACTTTGCACCTTGATTTCTGATTATCCATTTCTTATTTGAGAAATCCTTGGGGCAGATGTCTCCACTTTTTATTCAAAAAGGGATTAGAGGTACTCGCTGGCTCTCCAAAGTCAGTAAAGAAGTGCTATGGAGACATTTTGGTGGAAACATCTTTACCGCAACATACTAAACTTATCTTGAAATCAAAAGCCATTGGAGGATGTACTTATTGAGGCTACTCCCAATGCAACTTTGAATTCTTCCAGAGGAGTTATTGTTGAGAGGGGTTTAAAGAACATTCATGAGTTGGAGATCTTCACTGATTACTCCAGCCAAGGTGCTACTGTGGTGCATCAAGTCTTCACTCATAAAGATGGAATTAGGTTCCATACCAATGTTCTGATATTAATTTTTATCTCACCTTGTCCTCCTGCCACAGTCAAAGCAGGTTATATGAATTACAAGGTATGGCTTTACATTCCTAATCATTTCAGATGTTTCCAGTGTTGGCAGTTTGGTCACTCATAAACATTATGTTGTAGTTCTGTGATATGTGCTCATTGTGGTAGTAAAGACCATGATGCTTACAAGTGCAATTTGGAACCACACTGTGTTAACTGTAGTCGCTCACACTCCTCTTGCTCTATTTCTTGCTCAAAATGGATAGAAGAGATAGAAGTGCAAAGCTTGAAGAGTGTTAATAATATCTTTTACCCAGAGGATTGAAAATTATTGTCCCCAACTTCATCTCAGACATATTCTACTGCACTTCATTTCACTGCCACAGTGGGAATGCAGAGAGATCTTTCTGTGTTTTCAACAGAGTCATTTGCAAAATATCTTAAAAATCTTGTGCTCGTCATGATTAAAAAGTTGATGCATTTATGTGTATTTCTAACTTTGTCCCTACCACTCCTTCTAGTGACTGCTCAGTTCCACTTCTTTCAGGTTCAAGTGTTTTCTCAAGTCCATCCTCTTCTGTAGCTCTGAGAAGTAAATTAACCATTTGTTCATGCCCTTAGTCATTGGAATCTTTGTCCACAGACAGATATCTGCTTACTCAACCCAGGGCAGGATCCACGGCATTTGATAGATCTTCATCCAATAAAGAAAAAACATGGTCACAAACAGGTTTTCCTCCACATAAATAAAAATGGCCACTCTGATTCAGTGAAACTGTTGAGGTTGTCAGTCGGATATGGATAACTTTTAAGGATTTGATTGATTCTTATTAGCCTGTGTGTCTCTCCCTATAGGAAGTGTTTCAGAAACCTGCTGATACAGTCACCCTTTGGTAGTTTTCATTGTACAGGAATGACAGGTCCTGTAATGGACGAGTGCATGGTGGAGTGTTGCTGGTTGATCAGTATATGCCCACCCTCTCTTTGTCACATGATACACTCTTGGAGGCTGTATCCATCCTTGGGTTGTACCATCACTGTTTGTTCTCTCTACCTGACTCTTGAAGAGATCTATAATCAGCCAGACCTTGATGCCCTCACTAAGCAGTTACTGTCCCCTTTTTACAATTGGGGGAGTGGTGCTAATACTAATTGGAGGGGTTGTGCTATAGAGTATATGCTCTTGGACTGCAAACTACCTCTCTTCAATACTGGTTCTTATACTTATTTTCATGCACCTAGCTGGTCTTTTACTGCTATAGATCTTTCTGTCTGCTCTTCTTCATTTTTCACTTACTTTTCTTGGAGGGTCAACAGTAATCCATGAGGCAGTGATAATTTTTCTGTCATTTTGAGGAAGACTTGCTGTGGTTGATGCCATCTAACCTGTGTCTGGAAGTTGGACCAGGCTAACCAGCCTTTCTTTACCACTCTCTCGGAACATGATTCTGCCATTGTGTGTAAGTCATTGATAGAGGATTGTGTAACAGCAGTGACTGACTGTATTTACCAGTGTATTCTTAATACCTCAACAGGTTTCCCACAGTATTCTCGTTGTTGGTGAAATTCTGCTTGCTACCTGACAAGAAAAGCTTAAAAACGGGCTCACATTTCAGGGGCTCTGTGCACATGCTTGGCAGGTTAGATGTCAAAGCCAGAAGTAATCGTAGATTAAATATATCTCTAGCATTTCTTCTTCTACCAGTTCCAAAGTCATATGGAATAAAATTCAAAAGGTTAGTGTCCAGTATGCTTCTGCCTTCCCTTTTGATTTTGTTCTCTGATGGCTAGGAAGTTGTTGATGTTCAGAGCATCTCCAGTACACTCAGTGAAAGCTTTTCTCATGCATCTAGCACTTCTGCTTGATTTTCCATCTTCTTAGCCATCAAAACATAGACAGAACGATCACCTCTTTCCTTTTGGGCTGATCACCTCTGTGACTGTATTCACTGGTGGAACTTTTTATTTCATTAATTTTCAAGAAATTTTCACTTTTATTTGAACGCATATATTTATCTATGTTTTGCTTGTTTCTTTGATGTCAAACATGAATTTTAAAGTAAATTTTACCACTTTGGGTCCATTTCATTCATTTGATGCTATAAGCCACACTGTATGCCATGCTGATTGATGTGCTCTATCCATGGCTCCACACACTTATCTTTGAGATGAAGTGTTTCATAAAGCCACTGGTAGGATCAGTAACCTTGTGATATATGCTTCATGAATAGGCATCCCAGACTATAACATCCATAAATGGCATGCATAAAGCAGAAGAGGATAGCAGACCATCCTTGTAATGCCTTTATTGAATAAATCTGTATAATCTGCTTTTCAAAATAGGGTTCATGACCACTCATTGCACTGTCTCAGGTGTAGCTGTCCTTCTGGATGCTGCAACACTCTTTTACTTTCCTTTCTTACAGTGCAGTATGGGAGTCGTACCACTTACCAGTTTGAAGCCACTGGGGCTGTTGACCATGAATGTTGCTGGATGGATTCCACACAGGTTGCTATAACCATTCAGTTCAGATGGAGCAGTGGTGTTCTGCTGGTGTAGAAGGTGTATCATTCTCTGGATTTAATGACATCGAAGAGAGTGAGATGTTTCAATCCAGTTTTGGATATTGAGTGAATCAGTCAGTACACAATACAAGTCCTCGCACAGATTTGGAGTTGTCCATCTGTCCATCTTCCTTTCTCGATTCTTTCCTGTGTGCCATGGGTCATAGAAGGTATACATGAGTTGTTTCCATCTCTATTCTTGGCATTCTCTCATTTTCTTTTGGCATTGTGAAATTATTGACCGTTGGATGTTTCCTACTAAGCTCATAGTCATTGAAGTTGGTTGCATGTGATGGAATTTCTGTGTACACCATATACCATATTTTCAGATCTCTGGTTCAGTATTACTCCTGTACCTGCTCTGGAGTTGGTCATTTTTTTACCTCCATGATTTTAGAGCTTAAGGTGAAAACAATGTGTATGATCCTCATCCCAGCCAGTTATAATAATTAAAACCCATCCATTATTTCTTTGTCCAACTCACCAAAGGATCTAAATCCTTTTTTAAAGCAGCAGCATGCTGTTCACAGTCTGCAACACTTAAGACCTTGATATCATTGGCAAATTTAAGTGATTTAATGACTATTCCTTCATCTATGTTATTAATATAAATTAAAAAGAGCAATGATCCTAAGACTGAGCCCTGAGGTACACCACTTGCAACATTGATCCAGTTTGAAATCCATTTGTAATTACCCTCTACTTTCTTCCATAAAACCACTCTTCTGTCCAATTAATTAACTTTATTCCCAACAGCTATAGAAATAAGTTTATTTACAAGTATCTTGTCAATGCTTTCAGAAAATACACATGTAAAATCTGGCACCCTCATGTACATAAGCAGTAACCTTTTCAAATAATTTCGAAAGGTTTGTAAGACAAAATTTTCTCTTAGTGAAACCATGTTGACTATCTGACAAAATTCTAAACTTTGTAAAATGGCTTTTCATGGAATCTTTTATCAGACTTTCCAAAGATTTTCCCACAACTAATGTAAGACTCATCGCCCTGTAATTACTAGGAAAATTTTTTATCTCCCTTGAAAGAGAAGCAACATTTGCTAACTTCTAATCTTTAGGCATCTGCCCACTATTCAAGGACTTATTAAAAAAAAAAAAAAAAAGTAGCAACTGGCTCGCATATCCAACTTTTAACCTTCTTCAAACCCCTTGAGGAAATACTTGTCTGATCCAGGATCTTTACTGTTCTTTAATTTTCTCAATTTGTTTTCTTACCTTGCTGAGGATTGATGCATTCATTTTATTTTTATCTATTAACTTCTCAATATGTGGAATACTGCATAAATATTTGTGTGTAAAAACTGAAGAAAAGTCAATTTAATAATCTAACCACTTCATTATCATTTAGATATAAGCCTTCTTTTATCATCTCTCAAGGGCCTTGTCTCCATTCTAACATTTTGTTTACATTTTATAGTTAAAGAAATCCTTATTGTTAATTTTTACATTTTCAGCCAACTTTTTTCATGCTTCTTTTGAGATGTTCTAATTTTCTATTTCATTAACTTTCTTGATTTTCTAATATAATTCAAATCTCCTGTCATACTACTTAATTTAAATTTTTAAAATTTATGATGCTTTTCTTTAATTTTATTGTTCATACTCTTTTTGAGCCAACCTTGGTTTTTCTTGCATCTGCCCTTTTCTTTCTATAAGGAATATACTTGATATGAACATTTAAAAATGCATCATTAAAAATGTTTTCACATCAGACTGTATCCAAATAACTCAGTGGCCCAATTCACAATAGATGATTTTTGTTGCATCTTTAGAAAATGTGCTTTTTTAAATTTGTAACTATTACTCCATATTTCCATATGTAGCAAAACACTGAAACTAATAGAACAATGATCACATGAGCCTACATACATTGTATGGTCTAGTATTCTCTACTCATAGAGAAGGAAAATTTTGTTTTTCAGTTTGATGTCATGTTAGTGTTTTGGATGCAGACATAAGTTGCTTGAGATCAATAGAGGAAAAGAATGATAGGATATAGTGTTTTGCTTAAAGGAAGAGTGCTACTCATGAATTACCTGAGGAAAGTTAACTGCAATATGAAATTGGATTAACATCATAAAAAAAGAAAGAATGAGTAAATGTAGAGAAAAATACATCATTTGAATTTTTAAAGCAGTTGAAATTAATTGGAAAAGCATTAAAACCTCTGAATATCTAGTAGTTTTTTTTAGGATTTAGTCAGTAAACCAGGCTTCTACACAGATATTTTATATTTTACATCAGATTCCAAGAAATACAAGAGGAAATATGAGGCTTCTGAAATCAAGACAGATGATTTTGGAGATGATGATGTAGAAACAGGTAAGTTATGAATATTTTCAATAACAAGACATTTATAGTTAATTATTAGCTATTTCATACACAGTTTAGTGCTCTGTTACTGATTGTGACCATCATATGTTCATATAATATTGGTTTTCAGTGGCTGTATCAATGAGGCACTAACTGTATTTCCCCTACAGTAAATATTTTATAAACTGTTATTCTTTTGTACTGACAGAAGAAATTTCTTAAAATTTAGTTTATCTGATTGCTTGTACTTTTGAAGTAAATGAATGAATGTTTGAAACATTTTCACTTACAAAAAAAAGCTTCATAAAACTCTTGTAACATACATCTTGTACAACATTAACAAAATTTTAAAAATTCTTTACCTCAAGAAATTAGTCAGTTTGGCAATTTCATTTGTAAAAAAAAAAGAAAACAAAAAACTTTTTTTTATTACTGTCCAAAATAATAATTTCCCTTTAAAATTTCTGGAGAACAATGTTTTCCATGACTTTTTTTTTGTTATTCATGTAAGCATGAACCTTTTAAGGTTCGTTTTTCTGTCATAAATCAAGGTTGCATAAAGTTGGGTACAAAGTTGCTTTAAGTTTCATTGATTAACTTAGGAAAATAAACTTACATTTCAACAGATATAATTCCAGCTGTGGCTAATCAGCAGTTGGCTGATGAAAGTGTGGAGGATGACTTTGGAGCAAAAGATTATCGGTCTCAGATGATATTGCGTACTGATCATGTATCCCGCCCACTGTGGGTGGTAAGTTTGAATCAGATTTTTCTATGTAATTGTGTATTTGTTTCTCCTTTTTGGTGGTTTAAATAAAATTGTTTTGTTTGCAAATGTCCCTTTTTATCACTATGACTGAAACATTTAAGGAGTGAAATATTTGCTTTATATATATATATATATATATATATATACATATATTTTATAATTGTATATTCTCTTGTTTTGGTAAATTTATCAATCTTTTCTGTTAAGAAAGTTAAGCTTTTAATTTGGTAAAGCTGTAAAAGTCCTTAAGTTTTTCTTTTAAATACATATGTAAAATTTGGACAGTATCTTCAATTTTTTAATACTTGAATGTCTGAAAAAGTTAACAACAAGTACATTTTGAGTGTTGTCTATAAAGTTTTGTAATCTGTACAAGATGGTCTAGTCTTTAAAATATGTACTTGGAAAGACATTGACTAAAGAATTTTTAAAAGCTAACACTGGCACTTTATTTAAGCATGTGTCCAATGGCGTATTGAACATGTACAAAATTAAAGATTTGTTTTTGCATTCAAACAATAAAAAAGTAGTATAATTCTAAATAGTTATGAAGTTTAGATTACAAATATACCTTAATAATTTATCACACTTGAATAGCACAAATAGTATGTCACAAAAGTGAAATCAGCATTTTAACTAATACTGATAAGATATTGTATTTAATGAAACTTCATTGTTAGTTGCACATCTTTTAAGTATTGGTCTTGTATATGGCCATTTGGTTAGGGTCTTTCACTTGCAATTTCTAGTTTCCTGTGAAGGCACTATAATATCAAAATGGTCAGTCCCAATGTTTGTTGATAAAGGGTAGCCCAAATGTTGGTAGAAGGTTCTGCCAGCTTATTTCATTTCCTGTTGTTGGCAGTTTTGAATTAGGAACAGCAGCAGAAAGCATTAGTGGCTTTGCCATAAAGAACCAAACAAACAAGTTCTTAGATACTAAACTTTGTATAAATTTAGTGTTTTTTTCATCTTTCATGTTTTCAGGTGATGTATGTTACCATTAAAAATAAAGTGTAGGT
The DNA here is from genome assembly GCA_011833715.1 of Carcinoscorpius rotundicauda. Taxonomy (NCBI): domain Eukaryota; kingdom Metazoa; phylum Arthropoda; class Merostomata; order Xiphosura; family Limulidae; genus Carcinoscorpius; species Carcinoscorpius rotundicauda. The sequence continues at coordinate 35,463,460 of CM022395.1, read as the reverse complement.
TATTTACTAAAATTTGTTTGGATAACTTGCTGGGTAGTTTATAGTTGAATGGAATTCCAGTTTATTAATTGATGGTATTTTATTAGTAGTTGTAGAGTAAACTACAAGTGGAGTTTACTTGCCTAAAATTTTCTTATATAATTTTTTTACAAAAGGCAACAAAAGTATTACTAACTTCATTGGCAGGGTGGTAATGCTTTTATTAAATAAAATTTATATGCATTCAGTAATATCTTTTGTTTTGTAACTTGTTCATATATTATAGTTATAAATAGTGATCTTTTCTATTTCTTTTCATAAATTATCTAGTCGGCTTTGTTTTCCTGTTTATCTTGTTTAACTTTTTTCTTCATTTATTATCTGTTTGAAGCAGAACAAAATATTCACAGAAATATAAATATATTTATGGTTCTGCATGGATGTGATATTTCACTCATCTTCATATGTAGTTTATTGAGTTTAATTTATCACTTCAATATTCAGCATGCAAATGTTCGTACTGTAAGTGAGAACTAAGTTTTTATTAAAAGGTGATAGTGCAATAATTTGAAGTTAGCAAAAGTTTGTAAAATAAAACTTTAATGTTAAGTAAATGTCTACCTCTTGTATAATTTTAGAATTTATGTCTGTTGTGTATAAATTATGGTAACATAAAAATTGTTGCATTTATTTGTTTCTTTAATATGCTAAGTTAATTTAAAATACACTAAATTTACGTAAGACTTGAAAAGGGTGATGTTGGGTAGATATTACAAGATAAAGCTGAAGAAATGTTTCTTACTACAAGGAATAGTGGCATATTAACAATAATGTTGTTTATTAAAATTCAGAATTTTTTTAATGGGAATGACACTTTTAGTTTTTGAGAGAAATCTTGGTTGATTGTATAAGTTTTTGGTTGTGTGTTGTGCACTGGTACATAGTGTTTCTGCAGCCCTGCCCATCAGTTATACTAATGTAAGTATGAGTTCTTAAACTCTGTCTCACATTTATCACAGAGCTTTAACTTGCTTGGCAGCTTAATCTTAAGAAATTCCTTTACAGTTATTGATCATGTATTTATGTATTAGTGCATAGTTATCCTAATGGAAATATGTCTTACAGACATGTAAACATGAATGATAATAATGTTGTACCAAAATGTTTTGTCAGTGTGACATTTAATTTTACATATTTCCTTTAAAAAGTTTGTATTTGGTTTCACAATATTCTTAAAATGTTAAATTCTTCATAATTTTTTCTGACAATTTGTGTATTACTTTTAACAGTATCACAAACTTATAAACAATAGATTCTAGTTTTTTTGAGCTGGGATATTCCACAACACTTGGTGATAGATAACATAATACCTTAATGATTTGAGTGATATAAAATAAGAGACAAAAATGTAAAACATTTCAGATAATCAGATTATCAAGAAGCATTCTTGAGTTCTGTCAACTCTGCTTGTGTGATGAGATTGAATTGTTGTTTTTCAAATTATATGCATTTTTGGAACTTATTACAGGCAGTTCAACAAAGTTTTAAACTTGAAATCAGCTTATTTTTCACAGGCAAATGTTTAAAAATTTTGATTGAATTATCAGTTGTATCTAGCTTGAAAAACCAAGGAGCTTTGAGTGAGGGCACTAAACATAAGTATTATGTGTTAAAACAAATTCTAATTGATATTTATGAAATAGAAACTCTATAACTCAAGTGCTTTCAAAAGGTCCATTTTTCAAAAGTGCTTGGGTTATAGGGTTTCTTTTTCATTTTTGTGAAGATTTCTTGGACCTACATGTTTTTAGAACATCATGAATAATTAATATTTATAGTGCCTGCTGCTGGTACAGCAGTAAGTCTACTTATTTACTATGCTGAAATTGGGTTTGATTTCCCTTGTTGAACTCAGCAGATAGCCCAGTGTGGCTTTGCTATAAAAATCAAATTAATATTTATAGTATGGAATAACACTGCCCTAGAATATTAAAACTTTCCTTGATTTTACCGTGGAAGCTATGCTGCAGTGAGTACCATACACAGTTGCATTTTGAATCTACATCTTGATTTTTAAGGTTCTGTGGAATAATTCTAAGAATCCATAAGTGAAAGCAGAACCACACATATGCCAACCACACTGTATCCACCATATCCAATGGTGATGAGGGTTTTTGCCAAGTAGCACAGTTTGTGTGGGTGATTGTAATATGACTGACATCATTGTGGTTTGGATATTATATATATATCACCAATTTTCATAAACAATGAATGTTATGGTGTGAACCAGATCAAGCAAGGGAATTGAATATTAACATTTTTATTTTAGTCACACAAATCAGACAGTTTTGATAAGTATTAAAAAAAACACATTGTTTTCTTTGAATTAACCTAACTATCATTTACGAGAACTGGCAAACCATCAAATGTCAAATTAATACCATGCTTTCAAGAGCTTACTCATGATCTTTTCCACATTGTTATTTTAAGAACATGCTGATGGAATTATTAGGAATAAAATTACCAAACCATAATTAGAGTAAGATTTCTTAATTACTACTCTGTATGGATTCCTGTACATGGTGAGGGGACCTCCCAGGGAAGGTTCTGTTCTTTCAGTTTACCTCTTCTGGGATCTAAACATCCACCCATGTGTTTGCCATGCATGATGACCAGTGAAGGGGAGAAGAGGATTCTGGTGGTTGAGGGGTCCAACCCTAACACACCACTTTGGCTTCGAATTCCTATAGATGGTCGGCCTTGGTGTGGGCCCCCTTGGTTCAGTTGGCAGTCCATTTGGGCAAGGGTCAACCAAGTACCAGTGTTGGATGCTTTCAAGAGGTGTTGTGTACATTGTATCTGATGCTGGTGTTTGTGTATCGTGCCTATGAAATTCTGGCATTGCTGCAGTGTCCTTGTTTTACATTGTAGTGCATTCCCTTCTCGGACTCCATGGTGAGTGGGGTCAGTGGGTACTGAAATATTCCTTTTTATTATGGATCTTCCAAATAAAATACTAAAAAAACAATCCATAGATAAATGACCACCTCTTGAAGATTCTGAGCAGCAATCTTCAACATCTGTAACTCCTGTTTTATCTCATTTTCTTATGCTACATTCTCTTTCAGACAAACCCTTAGGGTAGATTTCTCCCTTTTTCATTCAGAAGGGACAAGAGGGACTTGCTAGCTCTCCAAAGTTAGTAAAGAAGTTTTGGTCTGATGGCATATTGATGGAAACATTCACATCTCAACCCAGTGAACTCCTCTTGTAGGAGTGATTGGGGATATACCTGTTGAGGTTACACCTCATGCTACTTTGAATTCATCACATGGAGTTATTGTTGGGAGGGATTTGAAGAATATTCCCAAGTCAAAGATACTCGCTGGTTTCTTCACTCATAGAGTTTATGCAGTGAGACATATATCCACTTGTAAAGATGGAATTACGATGCTGAGCAATATCGTCATTCTGACATTTGCAGCACCACGTCCACAAGGCAGGTTATCTTAATTGCATGGTACAGCCATACATTCCAAAACCTTTCCAAGGTTTCCAGTGTCAGCAGTTCGGTCACTCAAAAACGTGTGTCAGGGTTTCTTTATGTGTGCTTGTTGCAGTGGCAAGGAACATGATGCTTATGAATGTGAAATGGACTGTCATTGCATCAATATCAATGGCTTTCACATGTCCTACCTTTGTGCTTGCCCTTAATGGTTGGAGAAAAATAAAGTGCAGCATTTGAAAACAATTCATAACATTGCTTACCCTGAGGCTCGAAAGTTGCTGTCTACCACTTGATCTCGGATGTATGCTGCTGTAGTTTGTTCCACTACTATATTGGGAGTGCAGATGGATCTAATTGTGCCTCCAAAAGAATTATTCTCAAAACAAATGAAAAGTCTCTTGACCTCCATGGTTAAAAAATTTGATGAATCAATTTCAATATGTTCTTTACATACATTGAAATGAATTTTAAGATCCACTTCCTTTGATTCCAGGTACAGGCATTTCCTTGGATACCCCAAGATGCAAAATAATCATTCGTTCATGTCTTCAGTTACTGGAATCTTCTTCCAACAGTGAAGACCTGCCCATTTGACCCAGGGCAGGATCCATGGAGGTTGATATACCTCCCTTTAATAAAGACAGTAAAGAAAAAAAGATGTAAACATAATGGTTCTTCACCCAAATTGACTAAACATAATTAAAAATGGTCACCTTGATACAATGGAACTGTCGAGGTTTATGTCCTAATCTGGATGACATCAAAACACTGATTGCTTTCTACCATGTTGTATGTCTTTCCTTACAGAAAACATTTCTGAAACCAGCTGATACAGTCACCTTTTTATAGTTTTCTTTGTACAACAATGACAGACTGTGTGATTGAGGATTATGGAGGAGTGGCATTGTTGGTTAATCAGCATGTGCCCACCCTGTCTTTGCCATTCAACACACCCTTAGAGGCTGCAGCCATCTGTATTTCCTGTTTGTTCTCTTTACCCGTTGCCTGGAGAGACCTATGATCAATCAGATTTTGATGCTTTCATTGAACTGTTGCCATCTCCCTTTTTAATCCTGGGGGACTTTAATGGACATCATCCCCTCTGGAAAAGTGCTGATATTGATAGGAGGGGTTGCACTGTAGAGAGTATTCTTTCTGATCACAACCTTTTTCTTTCCAGTACTATTTTTTCTCCTTATTTTTGTGCACCTAGTCAATTCTTTACTGCTATTGATCTCTCAGTTTGCTCTTCTTCACTATTCTCCCATTTTTCATGGAGGATTGAGAATAATCTATGAGACAGTGATCATTTTCTTATAATTTTGAAAGAGACTGACTGTGGTCAATTCCACCTGATCCATGTGTCCATGTGGAAGCTGGATTATACAAACTGGCCCTCTTTCACTGCTCTTTCAGAACTTAATCCTGCCATTTTCTGTAAGCCATCAATAGACAACTGTATAGCAGCAGTAACTGACTGTATTATACAAGCAGCTGCTCAATGTATTCCTAAAACCTTGACACGTTATTCACTATATCCTCATCCATGGTGGAATCCTACCTGCCACATGGCACGGAAGGCTCAAAAATGGGCCTGGGATACTTTCTGTAGATATCCCACACTCTTGAACCACATCGCTTTCTAGCAGGCCCGTGCACATGCTCAGTGAGACATCAAAGCCAAAAGGAATCTTGGATTAAGTTCACAACTAGCATATCTTCCACCACCAGTTCTGAAGTCATATGGGACAAGATTCAAAAGATCAGTTGGCAATATAATTCTGTTCCCCTCTCAATTTTGCTCTGTGATGGCCAGGAAGTAGCTGATACCTGGAGCATTGCCGATATTCTTGGTGAAAGCTTTTTCTGGGTATCTAGCACTTCTGCTTCTTTCTTCACCTTCTTAGCCATCAAGACTCATGCAGAGCAAACACCTCTATCCTTTTGAGTTGATTGTCTCTATGATTATAATCGTCTCCTTTACACTGGTGGAACTCAAACCGGCCTTTCATCAGTCTGGCAGTACATAGGTTAGAGCTGATGATGTACACTATGAAATGCTGTGTCATCTATCTCCTGCATTTCTTACTATTCTTTTGCTTGTTTTTAGCCAGATCTGGCAGGAGAATGTTTTTTCTGATGCCTGGCATGAGGCTATTGTTTTACCTTTGTCTTAGCCTGGGAAAGATCCCAAGATTCCTTCAAACTACTGTCTAGTTGCTTTGATGTGTTGTCTCTGTAAGTCCCTAGAGAGGATGGTTAATGCTCATCTCATGTGATTCCTTGAATCAAACAACACCTCCTCTCACCCACCCAGTGTGGGTTCTGACGACAGCGCTCCACCAGGGACCACCTGATTCGACGTGAAACAACATCTTGTATCATTATTCTTTGATATTGAGAAGGCTTATGATAAAACAAGGAGGTATGGCATTTTGTGAAACCTCCATATACATGGGTTATGTGACCATTTGTCCATTTTTATTAAAACATTTTAAATGGACAGGAGATTCCATGTTTGTGTAAGTGCGATACTTTCCATGTTCTTTTCTACAGGAACTTGGAGTCCCTCTGGGCTGTGTTTTGAGTTTCACACTTTTCAGTATAAAGATTAATGCCATCACTGAACAGTTACCTCTTTCTGTTGCAAATGAGCTCTGTGTCGTGAATGAATTTCACATTTCCTGTCAATTGTCGAACATGAGTTATATTGAGTAACAGCTATAGATTGCCCTCAATCGTTTACTGAAGTAAACCATAGCAAACAGCTTTAACTTCTCTCTCTCTAAAATTGTTTGCATGCACTTTTGCTGCCAACGGGGTATATACCCTGATCCTGAACTCTGTATTGGCAAAACTGTGCTGCCTGTGGTCCCTGAGACAAAGTTTTTGGGGAGTTTCTTTGACCATAAGCTGACCTTTATACCAAACATCAAGCAGCTATGGGTCAAATGAAAAAGAGCACTGAACATCCTCCATGCCCTCTCTTCCACCACCTGGGGAGCAATCAATGTTTTATGTAAAAGATATATCGTGCTCTTATTTGTTTGAAACTCAACTATGGATCACTGGTCAATGGCTCTGTCAGGACTTCAGTCTTAAAGATGGTGGTCACCATTTATCATCAAGGACTGGGGCTTTCTGCACTTCCTCACTTAAGAGCTTATACATAGAGTCTCATGAACCTTCTTTGCACCTCTGTTGTTTGCAACTCTCTTTACTATATGCTTTAAAACTTCATTTCTTACCAAAGCATCCCACCTGGGATTGTATTTATTATTCCTCAGTTGACTTGGAGTGAGCAACGTGAAAACAAGCTTTTCCAAATGAAACCCTGTATTGGGCTTTGGCTGTCTTGCTTCCATAAGGATCAGAAGGAGGAAGTTGTTTTAACTAGACTAGGAGTTGGTCACAGTTTTTTTATCTCATCATTTTCTTTTATTTGGAACTGATGCATCAATGTGTAGTCTGTATAACACTCAGGTCACAATAAGCCACATTTTACTTTCTTGCTCTCATTATGACTCTCAAAGACGGCATTATTTTAAACATGTTCTGTCTCAAAGTTTGTCCATAACGTTAGACAGTGTTAATGGTGATGATGACACTGTCCATCTTGGAAATGTTTTTAGTTTTTTAAAGGCCATTAATCTTTTTAATGCCATTTAAGTTTTTTAATTTATACAGTAGACATTTTTTAATGTTATTCCCTTTTAAGGATCACAGTCCATCTAGTTCGATTTGAAATTAGAAAATGGCCCAAACGTAAAAATCCTTGAAACCAGGACTGGAAAGGCTAATTTAGGTGACTAACGCTGCTATTTGAACTACCTATTAGTCATCCTGGTGAGTTATTATGAACATTTTGCTAAAAGTCTTTCAAAACTTTTATTACTTTTTGAAAATGGCCATAACATTAAATAACTCGGAACCAGGACTGAAAAGGCCAACTTCAGGTGATTGAAGGTGGTTTTTGTACTTATCTGTTAGTCTTCCTGGCATTATGCTGCAGAAAGTCCTCTACAACTTCTATTACTGTAGTTTTTCTCTTAACATTGTAGACTAGTTGTAAACATTGGTTTTGTGCTGTTTATGTTTTTATTTGTTAAACTTTATTTTGTTTTACCTTAACTTCCTTTTATGAATTTTACTGAATTTTCTTTTACTTTTTATAAGATGTTTGTCACAGGTAGCCTAGCTGCTTTGTTCCATAAAACACCAAATCTACCAACCAACTAACCAACTTCTTAATTACTGGTAGCTAGTGCATGGTTTTTGTTACTTCATATGTGGTTGAAATTCTGTTACCTAACTGTTATTTGTAGATTTGTAGACAAAATTGTCTATCAGGATCTTACAAGATTTTGAACATATTTTAATAAATCTCATAATAATTATTGAGAATTTAAAAAAAATATGATCGAAGATCAGTAATGGTTTAGTCAAAATTACAGCGAGTTTTCATTTCTTTGTCATAGCAGGGTGGCTGTAACTACAGTTTCATTATTTTGTAGCAAGGATTGACAGTTTTTTTCTATTGGATGCCATTTATTGATATTCAAAACTTAAGACTGCATGTTTCATCATATTTTTTAATGTAGGCTACAATATTATAATTTTTTTAAGTATATTATGATTATCTAGTTATTAGATTATAATAATAAGTAAATATGGTACATTACTACTCTAATAAAGTAATTTTCAGAGGTGTTTTATGATTTTCTTTGTCTATCAAGTATATAATGTGTGTATTTTTCCTCTGTGAATTTGCATGCATTAAAAATGTGAGGTGTTTATGTTTGTATTAATTACTAATAAAGCTGAAAAATAGGTAAGATTATTATGTTTTAAGTGATTGGTAGCAAAATTACATAATTAGTGGCTGAAAAGTTAGGATATACTCAAGTGCATGAATTTGTTTTAAAAATTGTAAGAAAGTGAAAGCTTATAGCACTTAAATTTATTATATGAATTTATTAAAATAAAATGGAGTTACTTTTGCAAATTAAGTTATTAATATGACAAATAACAGGTTACAGTGAATACTATAAATACGAATGTAATTCAAGGTGCATTTTAAGATATATTTGTTTTTCAGTGATGTTGAGAAAACCCACTTGTAGAGAAATATATATGTAAAAACTGCTCATTTTGGTTGAGAAAATAATTTACGTATAGGCGCGGACATCGAAGAAGGTCGAAACATTTTTTGCTCCTCTACGTAAAATATTTTCTCAACCCAAACGAGCAGTTTTTACATATATATATTTGTTTTTCATCAAGTATTTTGTAAATAATATTGAACTTAATTGATTTTTTTATATTAAATAATGGTTTGTATTCTTGGTTACATATGGTATCCTAATTATTGAAGTGAAAAAAATATTGGTTGTATTATTGGGAGAGTTTTCAATTAATTTTTATATTTTTGATAGGCTCCAGATGGACACATTTTCCTTGAGTCATTCTCACCTGTATACAAGCATACTCATGATTTTTTGATAGCAATAGCTGAGGTGAGGAGAATATTTGTTTTATTTAAGTAGGACAGATACATGATTTTTGTTTTAAGACCTTCATAGACATGGAATTTTGATATTTTTAATCTTGTACACAAGAATTATGAAAAGTGTTCCTTGCTTAAGTTTGAAACATTTCTGATCTTTTCTGTTTTGTATCGCTTCACTGTTTCCTCAGCTTTTGGAATTAATTTGCCTCTTATGATGATACTCTAAGTAAGTTTGATTACATCTTAAAAAAATATCATCCTTCTTATGTAAAAGTGTTCATAGGTGGTTTCATTCATGGCTTTACCCCAGCAGTTGTCCTAAACATCATTCTATGCTCTGTGTTAAGGCTCTGTGAGAAAGTAATATTATGTGGAAGTAGATAGTGCATGCCATTAGGTGGTAAATGATGCCTCAACAGATTTGTTTTCTCACATCTACACACACCTTTATTCAGCATTTTGAGACATTTGAGAGGTATATTTTTTGAGACATTTAATGATCATTTTCTAACCAGTGTCTCATAGGTCCGACCTGGATGAAGCATGTTCTACAGTGTCATTTTTACCTTCTCTTACTACCTTATATGGCTGTTTCCATTGCATTGTCCTCAAGTTGTTCATTCTATCTGCAGGACAACTTTTCTCTTTATAACAGTATTTATGATAAATAGGTAATATGTTGAGAAGAATGTCTTTGCATTTTAATGTCAACATTTCTGATCCTTTTCACTCAGTTTTCCCAGATGAATTTAGTCCAGTGCTTGTTGCTTTGATTTTATATTCTTTTATTATGACACTTTTTGGTTCATTGCTTCATATTAGTGTAGATATCATGTCTAATAATATTTTGGAGTTAAGTCTATCATTTTTTAATTTTACATATTTAGAATGAAAATTAATTCCAAGCAATACATTATTACCCACCTGCTCATAACTGGGAGATATGTGTTATGGTATCATGTGATGCTGCAACTGAGAGCAACTGGCCAACATAGTTTCATGTAGAGAATGTCCACATTAAGGGCAAAACATTGATTTAAAGTAATGCTCTGTAATCCCAAATTATAACTTTTAAAATCATTACATGTTTAAATGTTTCATATTTTGAATTACAGAACAAAAAATTGTGCAATATTTTATTTTAATATAAAATTTCAATGTTAAAGCTGCTATTAATTTTTTAGAAAATTTGATGTTTGTGAACCCTCAACATACTATGAAGAACAAGATAGAAATGATTTGCATTAACCATTATTCAGTTTACATAAAGAAACATATGTATGTTTAAAACTGTTCTAATATGAAATCATATATTCAGCAATATAGCATTATCATTGAAATGTTTTGTTTATGTTTGTTTTATAAAATACTATATCATTTTACTTTTGAGTTTATATAGATAGTAAGAATTGTTTATAATACTGCAGATACATATGAAAAGTAGGATTCCACAATGGTCAAGAACTTGATAATATGACATTTTGCAAGACATGGAAGTACTACTTCTCACATGCTTTTGATTATGATATTTGCAAGCTGCTACCCTTGAGCTAACTCTCACCTACGTTTACATGTTTAACATGAACTGCCTTGGTTTGTGATAGTGTCATTATATATCAGTAGCCTTCTATCAATCAAACCTCCATGTATTGTGGATGTTCTCACTTTCACTCATAACTTCATTACTATATTCAGTGCTGCATTCAACAGAAATCTTCAAATTTCTCATTTGAGTTCAACTTGATGAGATTTGCATTTGTTAACAAAATTTTGGTTTTTAAATCTTTAGCTTTTGTTTCAGAAATCTTAATTTTTTTTTATCGTGAATTTTCAAATGACAGTAACTTATTCTTAGTCCTATGTAAGTAAAAGTGTTCTGCATTCAAGCCTTATTTATACTATGACTTCTGGATGCTCATTAACCTGTTGGAGAAATTACAGCCTTTTCATAGTGTGTTATAGATTAACACATGCTTACTGGGCTATAGGAAACTTACCATTAGCCATTGTTTTTCTTCTCAATTGGGAATGATCTACTGCACTATGAATGTAGCCTGATATGCTTTAGGTGATGCCTTATTTGAGAAATGACCTTAACCTTCCAATCTTTTTCTGGATTTTTATTCCAGATACATAACTTTCCTTATATTTCACCTGTGTCCTTTTGTATTGCTTTATCTTCACTCCATAAACCACATTATTGGGGCTTACCTTGTGTTTTCTCTATGTTATTAAGGTTTATACTGTTTCCTTTTTCTGAATCTTCCCTCTCTCACTCAAATGAATTGTCCTTCTCAAGTTGAGACTTTTTTTTGTACTGACATGTAGACATTCTGTTTCCTTTCATGATTTCTTGTCTTCAGAATATATTTGGCCTGTTTGGTGGATTGTACCCCTTGCCTTCTATTTTGTTTACTGGTTCCCAATGTTTTTCTTTTCCTCACTGTTCTTCTCTATTCCTTGTCCTCTCTCCACCTTTTGTTTGAAATACTTTATTGTGTTCCATAGAGGTTTTCTGCAGAAGTTCATTCCATATTTTTTGCCAACTTAGCTATTTCACTTAAGCTCTATCACTCTTTACTTTTCATTCTACTGTTGGATTACATTGCATTCCTTTTTTATTGTATGCCTTACTCGTATACATGATTTTTGTTAGGCTCCCTTTTTTTTTGCTCAGAGGTCTTTGATGGTGTTCATTTCTTGCTAGAGACTTGGACTTGAACTGCATGATGTCATTTATCCCTGATTATCTTCTCAGGTCTTTCTTCTTTCTTGACCTTCTTCTCTGACTTATATTCCATGTCTAAATCTTTCTACACCTAACATTTCCATTCTAGGTTTCAGGACTTACTTTTTATCTCATTGTTTCTCTATCTGACATCTTTTTTATCTTCATTCTTATCATTTGCTATCCTGTCACTATGACCTTGTGACTACTTGTTTCTTTATTGTTTGCAGTTGGTTTTATTTTTTTCTCCTTTCACATTGCATCCCCCCATTTTCTTTTCTCCTCTAGCTGTCTCAATTTATGTTGTTTTTTTTTACCATTTTTTTACAATTGATGTATTGAACACTTTCCTCACCTGTTGAATTTTGTACAATACAGTAAGAAACAAAGCAGTGATGATTCTCTCAGTGTAGTATGGGTCATCCCTTAAAGAGTTACCTTGCTTTTCTTCCGCAGGAAGAATTTATCCAGTAGAACTGAGGTGAGCATACATCATATGGCCTGATTGAGTCCAAGTTACACTACACATACTGGTTCTTGGGTCTTTTGTGTGCAGGCATTCAGATGGCCATGATTACATTCTGACCATTTCTGTAATAATTCAGGCTCATTTTCCTTCACGAGTTTTTCCTCAAGTGTTTCACACTATGGGCTTTCGTTTGGGCACTTTCTGTAGATAGCTTATCCAGGTAAAGTTTGCACTGCTCCTCCACTACTTCAGTGTGGAATTCTAGCATTTCTATGTGAGAGGTGAGTTTTGTTTTGGAAGTTAACATTTTCCTAAGCTGCAAGTGTATGTGATATACACTCACCTTTTACATATTCCCACCTGATCTCCACACTTCTTGTGAATATTTTTCCTTGCTTCATGTAAGAATGGGTTTATTTCTAATGTAAGTGCAGAGACGGAGTTACTGGGCATAAAGTCTTTTTGTTGATGAAGAGCTGTTGTTTTACAATGATATTATCACTCCCCAGTGCAATTTACATTAAACACATGAGTTGAGGCAAGAGTTAACTCAGGCTTTGTGGCATGTAAATCTTGTAGGCAGATGCATAAGGAAATATTTCTCTCTGTGGAAGTGAATATTGGAAATACATTTTCTAGGTTAGGAAAACGTTAACTTTGTTTTTTAATAATTCAGTTAATAGTAAAGATATAGGATGATCTATATTTTGTTAGTATGATATTGTCTTAACCACTGTTAAAGAAAGAAATTCTGCAGAAATACACATTATTTATGCGTGTAATAATACTATGTATTATAAGAAAAGTGTAAAAATATAATAACAAAATGGCATTAGTATACTTCATGAAATATGAAGGTGTTTGTTACGTATAAAGTTAAAAAAGATGTAACATTCTGTTACAAAATTCTTTTATAATAATCGACCACAAATATTGTTAGCTAAAACTAAAATTGTATAATAAGTGAGTCTTTTTTATCCATTTTTTCCTGAGTCTGTAATACTTTTCAAAACTGGAGAACTAATTGATAAAGAAGAAAGTCCCAAGATTTTCAAGCAACAAAAAGTTTCTGTAGTTTGTGTAGTTAAGTTATTAGAATTAAATGTTTAAGTATTTCCTATCTAACATTTTCTTGGTATAGACAACAGTTAGTTTCAAGTGTGATTTTAATACTTTTAGCAAGATATTTTAGAACTTTAACAGATTTAACCTATTTTTTTTATATTTTAAGATTAGTCTCACAATTTGTCTATTTTTATCTTTGTAGCCAGTGTGCCGACCAGAACACATCCACGAATACAAGCTTACAGCCTACTCTCTCTATGCTGCAGTGTCTGTGGGCCTGCAAACTAATGACATCATTGAATATTTGAAAAGGCTGAGTAAGACATCCATTCCAGAGGGAATTATTGAGTTTATAAAGGTAAGAATTATTTTTGTGCTTTGTGCATATTAACAGAAAGAATAATTACCAGTTTTTTTTTCACAGCTGTTATTAGAAGGAACTATTTGAAAGGTTTGTACATTTTTATAAAAATATTACTTTATTCTTGTGCAGGATGCTTAATATAGTTTAGTTATTTCCATCCATAGTAATTAAATAAAATAAGTATAATCCTCTTACTCACTTGTTTACAAACATTTCTACACAACAAAATTATATACTTGTGTATGGTTTAAAGAAAAAATTCCATTATATTTAATATCATCACAACTGTAAACATACACACATTGTAAGTTTAGTAAATTTTCTTAATGGTAATATTCATTCCTTATGGAATCAATATTATCTAATGCTTTTTAGCTGGGGTATTGTAGTTGAAATATGAAAATAATTTTAATTTTTTGTCATTATTTGTGACCAGTTCTACTTACATAATGGTGTATTTATTATACTGTAAATTTCCATGGCTTTTTATGTTTTATTAAAAAAATTGTGTCAGAAGAATCAGGCAAGTAGTAGCTGTGATATCTGTTTGAAAAATATAGTTGTGGTCTGTGTATAACTATTACAGTAATTTGTTTAAATGTATATTATTTTCAGTAAATTATTTCTCCTTTCTACATGCATAGCATCTTCGTGGCTTGAAATTTAGCACTAGCTGTTTGAATAAAAGATCAGTGATTTCTGATGTTTAGCCCGTAGATATAAGGAGTCATCTTGGAACAACTTGGCTGGAAGCACAAATTCTCTATGAAAAGTTGCAATTCAATATAATGTTTTTATGTAGCTTGCTACATACCTTTTGCATTCACTTTTTGATGACTTTTTTTTCCAGAATTTATAAAACGTATAAAAGATGGTACATTTAAGTGGTATTTCATTTTTTTGTATTGTAATATATATATATGTGTATGAGAAAATGTAATTACTACAATGAAAGATATAAAACTGGAAAAAATATTTATTAAAGGAAATTTATTTTCAAATTCATTAATCTTTTTTTCTTTTAATTGCTAGTGAGGCTGATGCTTCAGCAATAATCTTTTAAAGTAATAGCAAACTTCTGAAATGGTACTACCCTGACCTTGATTTACCTTCTTAGCATTGCTAAAATTTTTCTTCAGTGCAACCCTTAATTTTTTGTGCAATTGCAGCAACACATACTGATCATATACAGAGATGCCAACCATTACGATTTTGGTGTATACATTACGACTATATGCTCATACAGACAAATATTTTGACTTGTTGCAACTCCCAAATTATTATATATTATATAAACCTATACAATAAAGTGATAAATTGTTCCCCCAGGGCTTGAAAGAGGTGAAAAGAAAATTTCTAGTGAGATACAAATAAATTTTGATAATAAATAAAAGACATAGTCCAAATGGCTACTTGTGATAATCATGTTTGTGCTTGAAATAATAAAAAATATTTGTATCTCTGACGTCTACAAATAGTTTGAGTGCAGTGCTTCTCCATACTGGGTACTTTGGGGAATCCATAGTTACGTCATCAGAGCTTGTCAGCCAATCAGCACTCGTATAGATGGGTATTTCTTGTTTTCTAAGTGGCATAGAAACACCAATGTGATTGTTCACAAGAAGGAATAAAAAGAGGCCTCGTTTACCAGATTGTCTTGTTTCTGGCAAATCTAAAAGGACTAAAACTGTGAATCAAAAATTTAGGAAAGAGTATGGTACAAAATATCCAGTCATTGCATCAAAAGTCTGTGACAGTCATGCATTTTGTACAATTTGTCACATCGATTTTTCTGTGGCACATGGAGCAATAAACGATTGTTCCAGACATACAAAATTGGTATTTCACCAACAAAAGGCTGAAGCGAAGACAAAAACGATGCAGATAATGACAGTTATGAGTAAGAATTCAGAATATGAAACCATAAATGCAGAAGTAATGTTCATGCAATTTGTCATTGCTCATAATTTATCTCTAGCTGTAGCTGATCATGCAGGACATCTATTGAGAAAAATGTTCCCAGACTCTGATATAGCAAAAAAATATGGCTCTGCTTGAACCAAAACTACAGCTTAGAGACATTGGTCAGGCCTAGTAGCTGCAAATGATAAAGGGCTCTGTCTCCAGTCATTATGCTCAGTCATTTGAAATAGTTGGCATCTCTGCATATAACTACTCTCCATCAATCATGCTGTGCCACCTTTAACAGTACAGGTAACTCCCTCCATCATTGCAACACAATCTTTAATTTCTTGATTGGCATTTTGGTATATTGATATGTGTTTTAACTTTCCTCATGCAACTGCAAGATTTTGATTATGCTTGATCCCAGCTTTATGTCAGTTTCAACTGCTAATGTATGATTTCCATTGTTTATATTTGTTTGTGTTAGAAATGAATTTTTCCAAATTCTGCTTTGTTCATATAAATTGTAGACTTGATTGATGGATGTTGAAATACCCATCATAAGTTGAATACTAGTTCCTAGGTTTCAGAGTTCACAATGTCTGATGGGGGAGGATAGGCTTTAGTTTGCATCTTATGCTTGCCTGACAATTTATGCCGTTCATGCTTTCCTCATCCTTCACTATTTCTCATGTGTTTTCTGCAATCCAGGCTGAGTCTTCCTTTTCAGGGCATCAGTTGCCTGGGAAGGTTGTTAGGCCTCTTTTCCTCTTTCCTTGCCTTCCTTTTTTGCCTGTTTTCCTGTTTGGGTCCAGATCATCTGCATTGTTCAGTTTATTTGCCATGCTATATGGCTTGTACTGTATCCTTTTGTGGCTCTTGCTCCTGTCTTTTTGTTTCGTGGAAGTTTTCTGTTTCCTATGATCTTTTCACCTGTTTTGCTCAATGGTTGGGCTTGTCAGTCACTCCAACTGGTGTATTCTGACTTGATTGTGGATGGTTGCTACCTACATTACATTTATTTATGCCAAATATTTCATCTAATTATGTCTTTAGCTGCTCACAACCTCTGTATTTTAGAGGAGATTGTTAAGGTTGGCATGTGGAAAACTCATGGTACATCTGCCACTCTTTTTCTGCATTGTGTCTTTCTATTATGGCAATTCTACACACACCTGTTTGCCTTTGCCTGAGGTAGATTGACATATTTTTTATCTTTACCTTCAATAATTGATATATATCATATTTCACGATACCACCTGCTAATGGATGCTGCCTTCTTATGTATGCTGAATATTATATGTTGGCACAAAATCCATATATTTCCATAATGCTCACTGTGAAGATTGAGTGTCTCCATAATACCACTAGCCATTTATCTGGTAGTGTATATATGTATTGATATAGTTTTTCTGTATTGCTGTTTCATATATAAAAGACCATCACTAATGGACTTTTCAAAATAAAGAATCACAGACACCTGTTGCACTGTTTCCAGTGCATCATTTCTTTGGATTTCCCAATGAGTACTTCCCCTTTTCTACTTGTGGAGCACAGGAGTTCTTGCCACTTCCAATTTGTCTGCTGATGAGACACTGGTAACTCTTCAGATTTACAAATCCAAAGTTAAGAGTTTAATTCCCCTCAGTGGACACAGCAGATAGATGTGGTTTTGCTCTAAGAAAACATACCCAAGTCACAAATGCTTTTGGTTCCAAGTTGCTGGAGTGGTGGGCCATAGAGGTTTTCTTTGGAGTGAGTTTTGTATGATAAAACAAATTTCATAGTTATAGGTACTCATTTTATGAGAAGAGGGCTACTGTCATTATTTATCATATTATACATTATTATAATATGCTCCATTCAGGGTGTTTATCAAATGCATCAATTTTGTGCATGTTGCTTCTACTGGGTGTTTTCAGCCAGGATGGATCACATTTGACATACTCCATACTTTTACAAGGTATTTTTGCTCAGGCTGACTGAACTTGTTGATCACACAGTCTGTTGTGCACAACATATGAAATGAAAAATACTGTGCAATACTCTTGCACTAGATGGTTTTTGTCCAAATGGACCGCACTTGACATAATCTGATGTATATATCATATCCTTTTGCTAAATGATGGGCTAAATTTATAATGTGTATGTAAAATAAGTTATATGTTCAGTAACAGGTGTGTGCAATTTCAAAGTTGTAGGGTTAACTGATGAGCACTACTTGATAAAATTGAATAAACTAAGAAAAAGTAATTATTTTAGTTTATCTTATTTGTGCAAAATTACAGTTTAATTGAAAAGTAATGAAGTTTATAATTTTGAGTTATTTTAGGGTATTCTGGTTATCTTTTTATGGCGTTTAATGTCTAATGTTTGGACTTTATTTATAATACTTAGTATCCTTGTAATATAAAACAGTATTAAGGTGACTGTGTGAATTTAGTTGTAGCTGTTCATTTTTTTCCTCAGATGTGTACTGTAAGCTATGGGAAGATAAAACTTGTGTTGAAACACAATCGTTACTATGTGGAGAGCCCTTTCCCAGTAAGTGTATTTCTTCATTCTGGCTAATTTCAGTTAAAAAATTTTCAACACATTAACTCTAACACAGATTTATTTCAAAGTGTTTTAAGCTTAATTTGAATTTACATGCCCTTGTTTATGAAAAATAAAATTGTAACTAGGAAATCTTAAATACTGCCACATCTACTTACAAAGTTGCAACTTTAAACTTCAAATATTTGTCAAAGTATTTGTTAAATAATCAAACATAAGTGACCGCTTATGGTATTATATTGTCTGTAGAGTTTAAACATAATCTTTAAGAGCAAAGTATAGAATTAAACATATCTATAACTAGTATAAAATATTAAATAAACTACAGTGAGGGAACAAAAAGAAATACACTATTTAGGTATCAGATTTTAAGTTGTTTGAGGAAGTAGTTTCAGTTGTTTACTCAGTGCAATAACTCACATTCATTATTTCTCAGTGTTTTGTGCAGAAGAGTTATAGGTCATTAATTTTAGCTGAAAAGTAACAATTTCAGTATAACTTACAGCATTTTAAATAAAATCGCATTTAATTGTTATTAAACATTAACTTTTATAAATTTATGATGTATAAACACACACATGCACACATGATGCAAAATGAGTTTTAATGTGAAAATAATATTTCTAGACTGGTTTAAAATGAAGTATGTCTTAAACACTTCAAAGGTACATAAATATGTAATAACAAAACTGTAAGGCAGGAAATTGCCATACTAAACATAACGTGTATATTAAATTGTTGCTTACATAATAAACAATTATAATAAGAAAACAGGCTTGAAAATAGTTTTACTACTCATTCATTTTTTTGAACAATAAATATTTTATTTGTAATTTTCCAGGATGTCCTTCAGAAGCTGTTAAAAGACCCAGTGATTCAGCAGTGTCGACTTAGACGTGAACTAGATAATGAAGGTCTCTCAGTTACTCAAGAAAAACGGTTAGAAGTACCTCAGGTGAATAAAACATTTTTATTTTATCTTTCATGGTGTTAATAAAGAAGATGAGGTTAAGTAGCAGCAGATATTCTTTTAAAAGTTTATTATAAGCCTGATTTCTTATCACTTTATCAATATTTGTTGTAAAGCAGTCACACATACATATTTGCTGTGCTTTAAAATTCATTTTTCATTTTTTAAATAAATTTCTTGATGTTTGAGTTTTATCTATCAGTGCTTTAAAATAACCAATAGGTAAAAAATGGTACAGATAATAAACAACTTTTATTTTACTAATAAAAGTTCTAACATTCTAAGTTTTATAGTTTAGTAAAAGCAATCCTGCTTTGGCATCGACCAGTCTGGAAAGTCAAGACAAGCTTCCTAATGATGAAAAGACTACTGTTCCTGATGACATTTACAACTACTATGAGAAGATGGAGCAGGAGGAAGATGAAGTGGAAGATCTGCAACTTGTTTCTTTTGAAGTGGATCAGGAAAAGATAGAAAATTTACAGAAGAGGTATGATAATATTTTTGAGTGAAAAACTGTGTAAAGTTTGTAGTTGATGATGTTGAGTTATTATGATTGTAAAATAACTGCTTTGTAAAATTTGAAGAATTGAACTATTGGTATCAGTATGCATAAGTTTAAACAATATATGGCAAATGTTCTAATCCTACTAGCTGTCAAAAACTGAAAGTCCTTAATTGGTAGCAAAACATTTTTCAATGCTGTATTAAATGGCAAGTTATACAGTGTCACTGATGTAACTGAATCAACTATTCCATGCTTTGATGGGTATATTCCATCACAAGGGCAAAATAATATTGAATTAAAACATTATAGAAAA
This sequence comes from Carcinoscorpius rotundicauda, assembly GCA_011833715.1. Taxonomy (NCBI): domain Eukaryota; kingdom Metazoa; phylum Arthropoda; class Merostomata; order Xiphosura; family Limulidae; genus Carcinoscorpius; species Carcinoscorpius rotundicauda. The sequence goes on along the minus strand of CM022395.1, from coordinate 35,443,586 downwards.
TAAATATGTAGTTGTTCTTCCACGCACAAATAAAACTTTCAAGTTGAAATTTATTTAGTGAAAAGTTCTTTAAATCTAATGTTATACGTAAGCAATTTTAAATATGCAAAATATGATCTTGGATTAATTGTAGTTCACTCTGAATGAAATTATTGAAGTTTTTGACTTTCCTAAATTTTTTGTGTTAATACTGCATGCAAACTATAGCTATGGGAAATAAAATAATTTGGAACAAAATAGAATAAACTTAATCTTGTACCTTCAATACAAATATAGTATTTATCAATTTTGGTAAGTTATTGTTTGCCCATATTAGTTGTCATAGTGTGATGCAACTATCTGTACCTCAGTTTTGAGAGATCACGGGCTACTAATCTAAACACATTATGAAATATCTTTGATTTTCTGGTAAACTGTATAAGTGTATTGTTTTCAGGTCAATAAATTTATGCTAGAGATCAGAACAAATTGATAAAAACTGAACTTGATAATATGTTGATAGAAGCAAAGATAACCATGACTAATTTCTGTGACAATTGCAGTTTTTGTTTTTGCAGTTTCTGAAAAGTGTGATTTATCATCTTATATTTCATTTGAATTATGACACTGCAGTGAAATAAGAAAGTTTATTGTTAAACAAAAATGAAGTGGGCTCATTTAAGTACTTTTACACTATACCTATTAAGTTTTGTATCACTATCAAGGCTATTGGTTAAGCAGTTTTTATATTAAACCTTAACTAATTGTTTGAATGGTCAAAGAAAGTCATTGAAATGAAATGAAGCACTTGTGTAAATGAGTATAAAACAGCTTAAAAACTTAGTGTATTTGATAAAACTTTCTAACTAAGAAGTTTTAAGCTTTATTGATGAGGTTATTTTTAGTGTAGACTAGTGTTTGTCAAAAAGGTGAAACTACTTTTGGTGCCTTTTGAATTTAAAAAAAGATCAAATTTATATTTTTATAAAAATGAAAACTAAGTTTCAGAAATATAGGAAGCCATACAAATTAATAAGTAAAATCTATTATAAAAAATGCAAACATTTTTAATTGTTTGTTGAATCATATCACAATTTAATCCTTTTGAATTTTGAAAGTTATGAATTCATTCTAATATCACATATAAAATTAAGGTGTTTTTATAAGGTATATAATTTTTAGAAAGTACACTTAAATTTTAAACTGTTTCATCCTTTTTTTTTTGCAATGCAATAAAATATAGCATTTGAGAGGTGTGCCAAGTTGGACATTTGACCATTAAATAAGTGTATTTTAATGAGAATTTGTATATGTGTATCTTCTCTCCATTTACCACCATTTTAATTGTATTTATGGTATGAGAAATATCAATAGCTTTAAAAGTGTGATAAAGAAATTACATACTGAATTTCAACTTCTCCATGTATTTTGTAAATTATTTAATTGGCTCGTACTAACAAATGTGGAGTAATATAGTAAAATGTAACAGCAGCTGCTTTATAAAACAATGGTCAGTGTTTGGATACTTGTGTAATGTTAGTATATTTCACTCTCTGTTACTGCAAGCAAATATCAAATGTAGATTCCTTGTATTAGCTTTTCATAATACTTTTGAAGTGTTAATGATTAAGCCTTGTGTAGGCTAAATAATACCCACAGAGTGTGACTTAGTTGTTAGTATGCTGAACTGTGCATTTAAGAGTACAGTATTTGTATCTTATTACAATAAAATTTTGCTGTGCAATCAGGGTTGTGGGTGTATTATAGGAATGATGATTAAATCCAAGAGCCCAAGAGTTAACAGTAGGTGCTTTAGTGTCTCAGGTCAAAATTAAGGAGGACTTATGTAAATGGACTTTATGTGAATATTCAACATCAACAAACGTGTTAATTATTAATGAGTAATATAATTTGCAACATCAATGTACTTCAGAAGTTTGTATTTAATTAATTATTAATAAATTTGTTATTGTAATTTTGTAGCTTTATTCAAGTGATTTCAAGCAAATATAAAATAAAGTATTTTAATTAGAGGTGAAGGGAGCAGTTGCAATTGTATTCAAGATGATCTTAGTTATGGTGTAAAGTTACGTGATTGGCATGTTTCAGAAGTTTTCAGATGTAGATCTACACTTTGTAGCCATCTTCAAGTTGCTTTGAATGTATAAAATTGCAAAATAACATGTATCAGAAGAATGTTTTTTCTTCAGACTTGGAAGTTTCTGCTGTAATATTGGAGTAATTATTGGAATTACATTAGATTGTTAATCTTTAATTTACTGTAAGTGATTCTACTTATGCTCGATATTTATATAATTAGAATTTTACAATTTTAGGAAAACTACAAAAGTGACACCAGCACAAGAAAGGCGAGTCTTGTGTAGCTATTAATTAATGTTGGTTACTGTAAGCGTGGAAAAATAATTCATGTACTAGTGACAGTACTTAAACTACTAATATGAAAAATACCCTACAGATAAATTATATGATTTTCTGGATTTAATTCATGATGTTCTAAAAACATGTAGGTTCAAGAAGTTAAAAATGAAATACAAGTCCCATAAAGTGAACACTTTTGAAAGATGGACCTTTATTCTCCAATTTTGCTCCTGAAGAATAAATAGTTATTTAATTTAAATAATAAATTAATATATAGTTATTTAATTGCAATCTTCAATATTTCAAGAAGAAATGCTACAATATTTGTTCCCTAGCGTTATATGCCACTGTTACTAAGTGTGTATTTGAGATTAATGGCTTTAATGGTGAAGCATGACACCTTGGTTTAATGTTACTAACTTGTACATAGTATCTTTACATATTATACTGATTTCATTGTTTTAAGGTAAGGACAATAAAGAATTATTTGGTAGTTAGACTGTGTCTGCAATCCTATAACAACAAAAAGAAATTAAAATGAAACCCATAATTTATTTCTCAGGAAATAATGTTCCCATCTTAAAGTATTATGAAGTACTAGCTCTGACTATTACCACTGTAAATTCATTCCATCAGCTAGTAACCCTTCTATAAAAATAGAATAGTTTATTGGAGCCTAACCTGCTTTTTTCCAAATGTTGAACTTGTGTTCTTCCTGTCTCTTTTCCTTAATAGAAAGAACCAGAGGTTTTAACTTATTCTGGTAAGAAAACTTTGCTGCATCCCTAGAATGAACATGTTTCAGAAGTTTTTATAGGTTGACTATTGATGTCAGTCATTCTAATATATTTAGTGTATCTGATGCTTTTAGATATCATATTACAAAACCTTAAACAGATAAAATGTTAAACAGTCAAATACATTTCAATCCTTCGTACTGTAACTGGACGTGTTTTTGTTCATTGGAACATTTCCATAATTGACTCTACTATAAGCTTGCAGTCTATGTTGTTACTGATCTTGTATTGTTTTAAAACAGTTACCAACATAAGCTGACAAGTTTTCAGGTGCTAAAAGCTTTTGGTGTATTATTTACATAATAAATCACTTTCTGCAGTGGGTAGAAATTGTGAATTAAAAACTAGAAAATACATATTTAATTTTAATTCCATTCTGATTTAATTTTGTTCATGATTTTATTTCACAGCAAGAACTGTTGTACACTAAATGAATAATTTTGATTAATAACTTGGGCTCATTGGCTTGGTGTACTTGTTGGGTAAATAGAACAGTTTTATATTTGGTCTGAATTATTTCAAGTAGCAGTAAAAAAAAGTGTGATATGTTTCATATGTTCTTAGGTCTAGCAATTTGTGGCATTTTAGTACATGAAGAATTACGTATGGCTTATTTTTGTAAACCAAAAGAAAAAGAAACTTGTGGGTAAAAGGAAAATGTCTGATTAGTACAATGCAATAAATTGGTGTTATAAATTTTCTCTATCATAGGTGCATAGAACTTGACTACCCATTGTTAGCAGAATATGACTTTAGAAATGATACTGTTAATCCAAATATCAAGTAAGTGTTTTAAATAATTTTTGTTTATTCTTTAAATTAATTGCTCAGTACATATTTTGGTACTAACTAAAACTCATTTGTTGTATATTCTGATTGTAAATTTATTTACCATGTTTCTTAATAAAATCAAGACCTCGTATAAAAAAAAAATGTGTTAAATAATTGTTACGTCAAGCTTTAGGGTACCTTTTATTAGTATCAGGCTATATTTTGTCAATAGTAATCAATGAGGACTTTGCACAAACATTACACATGATTTTTCATACTACTTTGATCCCAGTAATCCAAAAGATAATGATTGGTTTCTGGCCAGTATTATTAGTCAGTACTTTGCTATTGGTTGACCTTGAGTCATTTGATTTTTCCAACTAGGAATTATCTTTTAAGATACATTTTGTCAGTTTAAATCTCTTTAATGTGTACTTTTTCAGTTGAACTTAATTTGGCTTTATTTTAAAGTTTTGAATTAGAGTTTTTTTTATATGTTTACCCTTTGGAATTTGAGCTTTTGTTCTAGCTCACCCCATTTCGTATGTATGACTTATGTTTGAATTGTTTATAGCTTGACTTTGGTTTGTTTTCCTGTACTATGTTTTTCAGCATTTCTACTGATCTTTTTTTCAGAAGTTTTTAAAACTTTGAATGTTAACATTCTTACCTGAGAAATTAATTCAGCCTGATTCATAGAATCGACTCTCTCTTTCTGACAATTCTAATTTTTTAAATGTATATAGTTATAGTGAATGTATTAAGGGGAGTTCCGTAGACCAAGTGGATCTTGTAATACAAGACAGTTATATTTCTGGTGGAATATTTTACAGTGAAGACTTAACTGATTTATCCCTCCACTGCATGGGTATGGAAGCTGATGAACCCATTTGAAGTATGGATAAACCATGGGGACTTCCAAGAGTGTTGTGTGGGAGGGTAATTTCTAAATGACAATTAATTCACTTTGTTTATCAAGTATAAGCATGTATACAGACTACTTTTTCTGTATGATTTTATCTGAGATAAGATTATGGGTCAATACTAAACAAAACTAGACTTCTTATTTTACCAAGTTTTTTATGGTTGAGTTTTAGCATATTCAGAGGAATGGCAGTCACTTGTTCCAGATCTATCAGTTTTGTTCCTTTAGATATATACAAAGAGTTATTATAAGTTGCTTCATTTATTTCCATTTACTCTGAGGTAGGGTGCCTAAAATCCTGGTTTCTACACCCTTTCATGGAGTATTTAAGATTTGTGCATCTACTCTCTTATTTGCAGTTATTCCCTGAAGGACTAATTAGGTATGGTGACTTTACAACTGACTTGAGTGAAAAGTCTTTCTGTTTAAACTGTCATCATTTTTCTGACTGTCTTACTGCAATTGTTCCTTTTTTATTTACTGGTCTGTTTTTTTCTTCATAGCATAATTCTGTGGTGCTGTTTTCAACCAGTTGTTACAGCCCTTGCTATTTACATTTACCTTGTGACTGAGGTTGCTTGCTAGCAGAGCACTTTGTGTGTTCTAGTTTAATTACTGAAAATTTCAGTCACTTCAAAATGATGTTTACTGTGGTTACTTTCATATCTGAGGAAATTTTGCATCCACGTTCACCTCTATGATTTTGAAAAAACTGAATATGCTGTGAGTGGGAGTCTTTAAAGGATAGTTTAATTTCAGTCACACTGTTTTAATATATTCAAGTGGTTGGTACTGTTAAAAAGGTACCAGTTATTTTCAGCTGTCCAGAAGGGTAGCTTTTTATGTCCAATACCAGTTGTTAGGTTTTTAGCTAAAGTTGTTCAAACTAGTTGTGTTGGACGTAATATTGAATAATTATTTAGGTGAAATGCCATAATTATTCACATACCTGAATTAATTTAGGTTTACTGTATGGTGAACTAAAATCGACTCAGAAACCAAGAAGGTATTATATGTACTTTGCCATTATAAGAGGCCTAATTGTATTTCTTTGGCTTGCTGATCCAAGCTGTGTTGAAGAGCCTTGAATTGGCATAATTACAGTCCAGAGCAAAGGGTATGATTAATTAAGGAATGCATTGGATCTGTACATACCAGGTTATCTTGCCAATTTCACCCTTGGTGAAAAAGAAAAGGTCTTTAATATGTATAACATAGTAACCGTATGGAACATATTATGGCACAATATAAATATATATATATTTCCTTTACTGATATTTCATTTTCATCTTCTGCAGTGAGTATAGATAATTGTAAATTTTACATTTTATCAATTTTACTGTAATTTGTCCCTTTTACTAAAACTTGTATAACGTTATTGCAACCATGCAACTCATGTCAGTAAAGACAAATTATTATCAACCTTAGACAACTTTGTGTTTAGATTTACAAGAAACTTTTCGGTTTTAATTCACAGTTGTGTAATTCTGGAAGCAATAACTTAATTCAGTATGTAATTTATGTAGTGCATGCAGGAAAATAACACATTTCAGCTCTAGAAATAAATGACTTAAAACACCAAAATTTGTTAATTGGACAATCGTTATTTTGATTTGCAGCAGCTTCAGAAGTGTTCCATTGAAACACAAGCCATGACAGACAGTACAGAACTTCCTTTGATTCAAATAAGTTATAATGGAATCTTTAATGTGCATATCTTCAACATGAATTTGTCATATAAACTAATAAAGCTCATTGTATTGCTGAAATAATTGAAAGTTATTCTTTTTGTAAACAACAATACAAAAGAAACATGGGTACAGATTAATTTTTTAACTTGTAATGAACAAATAACACCTAACATATAACCATTTTTTTCTGCATAAATCTTTACAAAGCCAACAAGTATTACTGACAGAAAAGTTTGAAAAACTGTGACCATGGATGAAAAGGAACAAAGGGAGGCATCTATAATTAGGCCCCAAATGTAGGTGCAGAGAAACCTTGGCCACTTCTGTCTTTTGAGGCCCCTTGCTGTAATGATAATAATAATAATAAAAGACATAAAAATAAACTAAGAATCATCAGCTCAAAAAACAACAACACAATTTGAATATTTCATTTGTGTGTGTGTGTGTATAATTTGTAGGTCTAAGGTGAGTGTTCATGTTACATTTTGGTCGAATTGAGGAGCTCATAAAAAGAAGTTGCAAAACTTAAGTGCAAAAAATAATGAGTCTAAATTTAAAGTCCTCTTTGAACTTGAGGCTTGGGCCAAATGACCCCTGTAAATGGCTTTACCTATAATTTATTATTTCAGTCTGTAACTTGTATAAAACTTTTGTTTACAACAAATAGTTCGTAATTATTTCCAGAATAAGCTTTATTACTCTATATATCAAATAGTGATCTAGAAATGCATGCTATAAAATCAATTATAATTTATTATGCTTATTATTTAAAGCTTTGTACTGTCAGTTATGATTTGTGTTTTAGTGGAATACTCCTAGAGAAGTGAAATGCTGACTGTCCAGTTAAAGAAAAAAACAGATTTTGGTGTTTTAAGGCCATTTATTTCTAGTATTGGAATTACTGCAGTACATGGCTATATAATTGTAGGTAGTAGTTCTTTCTACTATTCATTCAAGAATCACATTTTAGAAGCTCATCTTTAGTCAAAGTTTAACAACTCTTGCATATATGTTGAAGAATATGTATCGTAGAATTTAATTAGATTTCTTTTTAGCATTTAAATGACTTGTGAATTAAACAGATTTTATTATACACAAGTGTAATAATGTTTTTAATGTTAATTAATAACAAAAGTAATTTTTTTATTGTTTGTATTTTAGTACTTTCTTTTGTCTTACTCAACACATTTGTAATTTAGTTAATTCAAGTTATTACTACATATGTACTATAAATTGCTATTCATTTTTCCAAACTACTAAGCATTGACTTAAAACCATCTGCCATTCTTCGTCCCTACCAGGAGAAGAGTTTACGTAAGATGTTTGGTAACGGTCGAGCTCGAGCAGGTGTGATAGTATTGCCATGTGGTAAGTTCTAACATCATTACTCAGCAGAAGTTATTAAACACATGGAAAAATCAAAGCAGCATAAGAACCTTAGTGTAAGATGATTAAGTGTTTTCAGAAATGGTACTATTGCACCTTCTAGGGGGTGCTAGTGTCAAAAGTTCACAATTTGAGGATGAACAACTAGGATTCTAAAGGGTGTTGTTAGATTATGCATATAGATGCCACAAATAGAGATGGGCACACTTGTAGATGAATACTAAGATTAGAAAGAGAACTAAAAACAGGAAGTTCAAGAAAAGCATTTCACTGAAGTTAAGGTTTTTATTTATGTAAGCATGATGTGCTAGATAATTACCATAGCTGCTTGAGTTTCCTACTTTGTATCTGAGGTACAGTACAAGACTTGGATATGAATACTCTGAACCTTTGTTTGCCTGTGATTGCTAGACTATTGAATATTTATTAATAATTTGTAGATAATGTTTTATATAAGTGCATGATTATAATATGAAGTTTTTAAGTATTTAATTTATAAATTAATATTGCTACTTTGCAATCAAACATGTTTAAGAAATAAGATTCTCATTAGCCATTATACTTAAAATTTTTCTAGGCAGGATTAGAATAAATTAATCTGAGAACTTAGGTATGGTTAAATACATGAATTAAAAGTTTGACCTCCTGAATTCAAAATTATAATTAGATATCAAGTCAGTCAAGAGATGATAGAGTTATAAGCTGTCAAAAAACAAAAAATTCTGAGCCATTCTATGAGTTGCTTATCTGTGGCTAAAAACTACTTCCAACAAATATTAACTGTAGAGATAGCTGATTTTACCCAGAAAGTGTAACTTTAATACTTTTCATGAGAAGTTTCCATATTTTCTTGCTTTTAGTTGCTATTGGATCTTGTTATGTTTAAGCTCCTCCAAGTGTAGTTAAATGATATATCAGAATATGAGTTTTGGATACATGTTATTTTCAATCTCTTTACAAAGTTGAGTTGATTTTTACAGGAAAATCTACAGGTTATTTATCTGATGTTGGAAAATTAATTCTTACATTTTTCAGTTTTCCTTTGATAGTGTATTTTTAGTATTCAATGATAGTTTTTCATTTAACTACTTCAAAAAGTGATTATTTAGAAAATTCCACTAGTATTAAAGGAATATATGTATTGAAAACTTAGAAAGTTGTTTCTTAAAAAATATATTTATACATTCAGAATAACTAAACTGTTCATTAAATCATTGTTTACTAGAGTGTTTCCATATGTAATATACATAAGTGTAAACTTTGATACTCATTTATGTATATTTTAGTATTCTTATATAAAGTTCAAACATGAATATAATGAATGTAATGTGTCATTAAGTAATTCTTAGTGGACATATCAGTGGAACCACAATAAACATGGTTCTGTGGTCAGTAGAAACATGCATGAGAGGATGTGACATATGCTCAGTTTAGCCAGTTAGGCCTTGAGATGACATGATTCTTTAATGAAGCTGTTACACATATGCAGTATGGTTACATACTGCTGGGTGACATCTTTCAAAAATCATCATAGTAGTAGGTGTTCCATGCTTCACAGTTAATTTTAGATATTCTGTAGCCAAAAATCAAATGAACTCTTTGAAAGTACATAGAAGATTTAAATTTTTGTCAATCCTTTTCAGCTGTCAGTCATGTTATCTTAAGAAAGTAGATCATTGTTAGCTTGAATAGTGTCCACAGTCAGCAAATGTAGCAATGCTCTCTGTCAACCATTTCCATCTAGTTTCAATGATCAACAGTAATTATCCATCATGCTGATGTTCCACTTTCTCTGATATCACATTTTTCGTTTTTCTGATATTTTAATGAAACCTTTCCTCTTGTGCTTCTCTAACAGTACTGTGATTTTTAGGGAAATAGTCAGTATGTTACTGTAACAAAATAAACTTTTAAGCTTATATTACAACCCAACAAAAACTTATTAACATTATTTTCATAATTTGAGCCACTTTTTGTTTCCTAAACATTTGCTAGTAACATTTCTAAAGGCAGTCCATGCTCTGTTTTTCCAGCTGTTCTTGTTGTCCTTTTGAACTGTTCACTTGAAATCAATTTCATAATCTTTTCTAACTTTCAATTCTGAAAGAGCTGGGAATTGCCCACATAGGTACTGGAAACAGTCACCATCTTTGTGAAGTGGAGGTAATAAGACCTTTGTGTCAATCAAACTTTCATGTCCAATGTTTTCCAATCATAGTATCAGACCTGGCCATTGCTTCTTTATACACTGGTGATTTTATGTTCTGCAATCTCATTCACACAAAAAGCATGGAATTTTGTGTTACTAGATTGTTACTGAAGTTGCTAACCACATTCTTTGTACTTGGCCTTATCAAGAAGAAGCTCTAGGATTTTGTATGTTTCCTTCAACTGAAACAAATAAATAATAGGAAAAGATCTGTAAATGTTACCATTGTAAAGGAGAACACCTTTTAGAGTTTCTTTGAAGGAATCAATCAATAATTGCCACTCTCTTGGTTTATAGACTGCAGCTCCTATCATTGGTATTAATTCAGCAATATTGTTGCAATAAACCAGTGAACCTTCTTGTGAAAAGTATGGAATAAACTTTATCTCATGATTTCTATTCTAGTAAAATGATGTTTCAAGAGAAAGTAAGTTCTTAACCCTAAGTTTTGACACAAAAATCCCTGAAAAAATCTTTTGGAAGGGTAAGATCTCTAATGAAATAATTAAGTTCATCTCCTGTGAAAAGTTGTGGTTCATCAGGAATTTCAGGCTGAAAACAACCCATATCATCATTTCTATTGACATCAGATGAAACTGTATCAAGAGTTTAGGGAGTAGATACAAGTCCATGAATAACAGCTTTTATAGTAGAATGAAACTTCAGATGAGAAATTTCTTTTTTTTATTTAGAGTGCTGCAGCCTTGTACATTACATGAACAAAAGTAACAGTTATCTCTGTGGTTTTTAGGTGTATTCCAGACCATTAGAATTCCAAATGGGAAAGTTTTTCTTACCTTTTGTTTGTTATCTCAACTCTCCGATGCAAATGGTGCAAACTTTGATCAGAGCCCATCATTTGTCTTGGTCCCCAAGTTTTAGTAAAAGATACAAATAATATACTGTTTTGATGAATTCTGTTATGTTTTGCATTTGTTTCTTTGCAAAGTATTTACCATAAATATAACAAAATGTGTTTAGGTCATTTAGACAATCTCTTATTGCCGTAGTGACAAATAAATGATATTGAAAAGGAAATATAATGTCAAGGAGCACAGACAAACAAATACTATCTAGAAATGATACGTCATGCAGCCTGTTAACCACTTATATACTAGCAGTGTGTTTCTTGTGGGTTATAAAGTTATTGATAAGGCTCTCGCTTTATGATTAATCTAGGGAAATATATAGCCAGTGATTGTCAACATTTTAAGCATAACAAAATGCAACCTAATTTCAGTGAAAATGATTCACATATGTAAAAGCATATGTGGTGTTTTGTGAAAAATCTGTACATGATGTGGAAAAATGAATATCACTTTTGGATTCAGTGTACAGGAACTAGTGTAGAACATGTACACATTTCAAGATGACAAAACCATTGCAATATGTTTGTTTATATATATATTTACCAGTTGAAATAATTTTAGTTTTAAAAATGACGTGTTGTATAAAGAATAACATTAAACTGAGCACTATTATTATTTTTTCACAGATTGTAATTTTTTGTCGTAACTTCATGTTTTAGGAGCTGGAAAGTCGTTAGTTGGTGTTACAGCTTGTTGTACTGTAAGAAAACGATGTCTTGTTTTGTGTAATTCTGGCGTTTCAGTGGAACAGTGGAAAGCACAGGTTAATATGATTTCAAAAATTACTTATATTGGCTTGTAAAAAATAATTTTGTAATCTGTTTTAAACTAAATCAGTTTTCAAGGTTTTACTTTTTTTAAATATCTTTTCATATGAAATAATTTGTTTTCTTTTATTTGGAATCAAATCATTTTAATATTGAACATTAATAACTGTAAATAATACAAGTTTTCAAATCAATAATAATAAGGTTTTATTGCATTTCTTTCAGGTATTTTCTATATTGTAAAAAGAGTTTTGAAACTGAATAGCCAACTGTAGCTATGATAGTTTATAGGATATGTCACTGTTTCTTTTTATGAGATTGATGAAAGATCTACCATTTACTGAAATGAAATTTACATAAAAATAGGCATTTTGATGTTCTGATCTTTTAATGGGAGTATGTGTGTAATTTTTCTGTATCTTCTATCTTTTTCACAAGAAGTTTTAATTTATACTTCACAGTTCAAAATGTGGTCCACAGCTGATGACAGCATTATTTGTCGTTTTACATCTGATGCCAAAGACAAACCCATGGGTAATTCATAGAGCTACTTAACTTATAAAATAATTTTGTTGTTACTTAGTGTATGAGTGTTGGAAGCTTGGAGATGTTTATTTTAATAAGTGATTATTTGTGATAATTATTTTAACTTTTATTTTTTCCGGAGTAAGTTCCAGTTTATTAAAAGTAGGCTCTAAAGTAACTCTCAGAGTATACAATCAGTATGTTCAAGTGTAGTATTATAATAATAAGAGAGGGTTAATTTCCTCTAATACTTGTTAATTCTTTTCTTTTAGGGTGTGGAATATGTATAACAACCTACTCTATGATTACACATACTCAGAAACGATCATGGGAGGCAGAGCAAGTTATGGCTTGGCTGAAGGAACAAGAATGGGGATTAATGCTTTTAGATGGTTTCTTTTAGTTTTGTGTGAAACTATTTTGACCAACTATTTGTTGTATATATGTAGCCATTTTGATATAAGTAATATTTATAATGTATGACAGTTAATTTTAAATTGTATAAAAGCAATCTTATAATTCTTAATATATTTATATTTTCATATATATATAAAGCTTCCGTTCTTATTTAGTTCAATATATAAATTTTTATTTGTAGAAGTGCACACAATTCCAGCCAAAATGTTTCGAAGAGTATTGACCATTGTCCAAGCACACTGTAAGCTTGGCTTAACAGCTACTCTGGTTCGAGAAGATGATAAAATACAAGATCTTAATTTCTTGATTGGACCAAAATTGTACGAAGCTAATTGGCTAGAACTACAGAAGGCTGGGTACATTGCTCGTGTGCAGTGTGCTGAGGTTAGCAAAAGCATTTAATAAGACATTTTATTACTTTATTTTGTGTTATTTTTTCTACAGCCTGTATTATATCTTGGCATATTTTATCTTTATGCTGATGTAACATGCTGTTTTATATTCTAAATTTTTCTCCATCATTACAATTTTTTTCAGCTTTTATATTTTATGTTCAGTGCAGTTAATAGCATTTATATTTGACACTCTTATTATCAGAAGAGAAACTTGTTGTAAGCATGGATAAAAACATTTTTGAAAGTATATTGTATATCTTTTTGTAAAGTTAATGATACTCACTAATTTTATTCATTATTGTCAGAGCTCTATGTAAAGGATATAATGGTAATAAATAAGTTATAGTTAATTTAGTAGCATTTGATAGGAAGTGTTATTGAGGTTTTAGTCCATTTTAACTCACCATATAGTAAGCTAGATTAATTTAGATATGTAGATAGTGTTGTGACATTGCACTTATTTCATTATTTAGTATTGTACAACTGTTTAATGATTGTATATATTTGTGTTAAAGTTTTATTTTTCACCAGAGGTAAAATTCAAAAGAGAAGCAGTGACATAGAGGCCCTAATGTATTCCTAAGTTATGTATGTGTATAATGTTATGAAATTGCACCTAATTCATTATTTCATATTATTATACAGAATTAGGCTTTTAATTCACAGATTCTCTTTACAGTTTTACCTTTGATGAAAGATAAAAGAAATTTTTATCACATTTAACAGACAATATTTTTCAGATATCAAGTATTAACATTTTTCTTATTATGTCATTATTTTTGTTATTAGTAATACTAACAACTTTTCAGTAATAATGCACAATAACAGGTGATCCATGTATTACTGAGTGTATGTTTGAAAACATAATTTGAAGTTGTTGTAATTATCACTTTCTATTTTAATAATTTATTGGTCTCCCAGTGGCTCAGGAGTAATTTTCAAGGCTTAAAACACTAAAAGCTGAGATTCAATACCCATGGTGAACATAATACACATTGTGTAACTTTGTGCTTAATAATGAAATAGTCATCTACTGGTTTTATCTGTGAATTTATACATTTGTACTAAAAACATAAAAAAATTATTTTTTAAAAATTGTTCAAAGCTGATTTGATTGTAGGTCAAATCACCAAGAAGTTAAGTCCAGAGAGTTGGTGATTTGATGTACCACAATATTTTTCTTTTATCCCTAAATATAGATCCTACAAACACTATGATAACCAGAGCATTGTAATAAATATAACTCAATCTGAGTTAAAGATAGCACTGAGATTATTTGTGCTAGTTATAAGTTAAGGCTATTCTGGAATAGTTGCAATCTTATTCATAAACAAAAGTGCTTTCTCTTCAATTTATTTTACCAGCTTGTTTGTTTGGGGAGTGACATGTGATTTACTAAAAATAATTTTGTTGCTTTTAAGGTTTGGTGTCCTATGACACCAGAATTCTACCGAGAATATCTTACATCTAGAGCCAGCAAGAAACTAGTGAGTTGTGTGAAGGATTATGTGATTTTGTGTTTAGTGAATAATTGACAAAATAATTTGAGAGGTACTTAAGAATAATGAAAGCAGTGGAGAAATTGCTTTTAAACTAATGATAATACTGAGTATCTAAAGAACAAGTTATTCATTAACTTTTGGTATAAAGCAGAACATTGAAACAGGGAATGTTGTGAAATAATTTTACTAGGGTGGTATTCATAGGTAGGGCTAAAATTGTTACTGTAATTTAAGGAACAGGAGAAACTGTTATCCTAAGTTTAAGTGAGTTTTATTCCTGACTGATTTTGAAGAAGAGACTGAACAGGTAGATGTAAGAACAGTGACTGGCAGAAAATGTTATTCTTAGTTAAAGTGAATAATTTTATCTTACTTAATTTTTGGAAGAGACTGAACATGTAGTCATAAGAACAGTAACTACAACAACTTGACGACTGGCAGAAAAATGTTATCCTGAGTTAAAGTGAGTTTTATTCCTGATTGTTTTGAAGGAATAGGCTGAACAGGTAGAGATGAAAATAGTAACTACAACAACTTAAGGACTAGCAGAAAATGTTATCCTGAGTTAATTTGAGTTTGGTACTCAACTGAAATGGAGGAAGAGACTGTTCATAACTTGTCATTGAAAACAATTAATGTTTCATTAAACGAATTACATACAAACTCAGTTCAGCAGATCACAAAAAAATGAAAGGATTACTATAGAAACAGGAGAGTTCTGAAGGAGAAAAATATTTGGATCAGACTGGAACAGGTAACCACAATATTCGAAAAACAATAGAATAATCTCTTTTAAAGTGCATGCACTACCCACAACTCCTGATTATTCTAAAAGTAGATTAGTGGTAAAATGACCTTTAGGCATTTTCAGATTTGCACATAGTTAACCTTACAATTCACTTACATAATCTGGCTCATACCATAATAGCTGTACATGAAAACTTGATATATTGTACCAACACCAATGCTATGTCTGTTGTATTCCACCCAACCTGTTGAAGTTTGACACTGAGTGAAAGGTCTTGTTGGCACTGGATATTGGAGATGTAGTGTGGTTGACGTATTATATTTCACTTTGATTTCATTCACGTATTCTTGGAATTGCCATTTAGACTGCATAGTAAACTAAACTTTATAGTTTTACAGTGACATTTTCAATCTGGTGGCTTTGAGAGGGAACAGTTAGTGACTGTATTACAAGGATCACAATAATTTACACCCACTGCAGAACCAGATCTCTGTTATTAAAACTATGTGTATACTTGCTTTAGAATGTTGGATGGTTTTTATTAAGTCTTATGATTTCAGACTTTCAAATACAGCCCTGGTGTTTCAAAATCTGTAAGTTTTGGACATTGAACTCACTTATTAAACATGATACTGATGGCTGGAGATCCTTAGACTATTTTTATGCCTTTGTTGATAAATAGTTTATTTATGGCATGCTACTGCACATAACTTATTGTTGTGCTGGAACTAAGAAATTTCCCATTCTTAATCATTACACAGCATGTATGAATTACTGCGCTAACTTTTATGTCATGATTTTTATTCGTTTTTAGCTGCTTTTTGTGATGAATCCCAACAAAGTTCGCTCTTGCCAGTTTCTTATTCGTTACCATGAAGGAAGAAATGATAAGATTATTGTTTTCTCTGATAATGTTTTTGCACTGAAACATTATGCCATCAAACTAAATAGGTAGGCCTCTTAAATCTGCACAGTTAACAAGTCACTAAATCAAATTGTTTACTCTGTTAACTTATTTTTGTGTAATATTTTAGACACAAATAAATGTTTTTGGTAACCATGAATAATGACATAAGATGTGGAACTGTTTAGTGTAGCACAAGACAAACAAATATCATCATTAAAGCTTTCAAAATTATGGAGCTCTTTATTTATTTTGTAGATACGTTAGTTTTAAAATTGTTGCATTAACCACTGACTGTTTGTCAGTTATATTATTAAGATATACTAGCAGTTTATGACAACATGTATTTCATTGAGCTTAGAGTGATGTGTATGGTTTGTAATAATTAAGTTATACTCTGGAATTTCCAGTGAAAGTTTGTTTGTTTGTTTCTGATGAAATATTGTGTATACTTGTGTATATATATCTTTGAAATTATTTGTGAAACATTTTCTACCTGGCATAAAAATCAGCTATTGTTTGTTCACAGTCATAAAATGTATCTTTTCTATGGAAAACATGACTAATTTTGTAATATAATACAAGGTAGTTGTACCATACTTAAATCGTTTTAATGTGGTTAACATTTGATTGCTGTTAGTCATGATTAGCTATGATTTTGCATCATCCATATATAGTGCTTGTATACTAAGACAGTTCAAATTAAAATTAAGTGGATTAGTGAAAATGCTCTGTGGCAAGTAGCATAGCATTGATATCAAAGAAGTCATTCTATTGATGCACATCTTGATCACCTATATATTTATAAAATATTGAAGTTTTTTGAGATATAGATCGTTCTTGTGGAAATAACATAATCTGAAGATTGTTTGAGATCATTTGACTAAACCAAACTGAAAGGTATTTTGCAAAATTAACATTTTCTTTATTAGTCTAATTGTTAAAGGTTCTAATGCTTCAAAAAACATAAAAAGCAAGAAGATAAGCATTGGTGATGTTAATCATGTGATTGAATGATGTTTTGGTTTAGTAAATTAATTTTATTTTGCATACCATGGCTTGGGTTTACGACATACTTTTGTTTTGGGTTGGTATCATGTTTCGTAATGTATATGTTTTTGATGGGTTTACTAAGTGTTTTCAGTTGCCCACACACTTTTGGTGCTGTCTAAACACTTTTAATTGAGGTTAAGTTGAGTGTTAATGAATTTGTTGTATTTAAACTCTCCAGATTTACATAAGTTAAACTGACACACTACTGAAGTACAGTGAAGTACTAAAACCAGGGGTCTGATTCCCCTTGGTAGACTCAGCCAATAGCCTGATGTGGCTTTGCTATAATAAACACACACACACACATTACTGAAAGTGCAATGAAAATGTTTTATAACTTACTGAGTGTTGAAATAAACCTTTTATAACTTACTGAAAGTTCAGTGAAAAGTTCAGATGTCTTATTAAATATTCTATGGAAAATAAATATGCTTTAGAGCTTAACAGAAAGCTTATGTTCCTACTACTGAAAGAAGAACAGAAAGCTGAATAAAATTTTGGAAGAACTAAAGTTAATATGTGATTTTTACTTATGAGACATATTCAAAACTGTTGCTCAGCAATGTACTTGACTAACTTAATATTTTTAATGATATAGATTATATTATATTTTCTTTTGATACATTAATTATTAATTCCTCTATTTAGGAGCTATGGAATTTGTTGTTTATTTTTAGTGGGTACATATAGTTCACTGTATTTTAAATTTTGATGTTTGTAATAAAAAAAACTTTCATCATAATATATGCTTATTAAATGTTCCAATATGAATTATTTTTTTTTTAATTTCAGACCGTACATTTATGGACCCACTTCTCAAGGAGAAAGAATGCAAATCCTTCAAAATTTCAAATACAACCCTCAAGTGAACACAATCTTTGTCTCAAAGGTGGCTGATACATCTTTTGACTTGCCTGAGGCAAATGTTCTAATTCAGATCTCAAGTCATGGTGGCTCTAGAAGACAGGAAGCTCAGCGACTTGGAAGAATTTTGCGAGCAAAGAAAGGTGAATCTTTCAATCTTAAATATTGTGCAGTGATTTTATAAATACAAAAATAGTTTACTAGAAAATATAAATTTTTCAGTCAGTAGTTTGTTGTGAGAGTTTGTTGGTACCTGCATTAGGATTTGACTAGAATCCAACTGTTACATTTTAAAAACTCAAGATTTTATATATATATATAGTTTTTTTACAACATAGATAGCAGCAACACCAATAACAATAATAGAATACAGTACAAGTTATTATAAGATAATTTTCCAAAAAAGAACATTTTGTTTAATGTTTTATTTTTATTTTTGCCCCCAGTAGCTCAGCATAACAATTTTTAAAAAAATTTTTGCTTCCTAAAGTGCTTTTGCTTATTGTAACAGGTATCTGGTGGGTATGCACAAATATAGTTTTGGCTTTGCTTCGTCATGTAGGAACTCTGAGAAATAGATAGTTAACTGTTTACCGGCAATAATGTATTTTGACATTGACGACGCCAATCATCCTGTAAAACGTCTGTAACATGTAACTTACTAGTTAACATTGCTTCAGTAACACTGTATATTTTGAAACAATACGTACACGCTATAAAGTCTATATTAATCCAATGAGCAGCATCTGTGTATGCAAGCCACTTTTATAGCCTGCTGAGACAGTGTCAAGTTGGCTCTGGCCTGCCCAAGCATGCTCAGGCTGCATACTTCCACAGAACAGCTTCCAACCTGGCCTGATTTCATGCCTGGACATGCCCAGACTGCACAAAACATTGTTCATAGATTTTTTACAGAAATGAAAATTTTTTGACACAAATATAAGAAAAAACATGGCAAAACTGAAGTTTCGATGAAATGATACACAATGGGCAAATTTGGATGTGGTTTTCATGATCAGCAGTCAAAAATCTATAAGGAACATCCAACAGTGTTCAAGAAGCAAAATCTTTGTTGTACAGTGTAATGCTAAAAATCAGATGTTTATATTATGGTAGGAATAGCATAGATAATTCATTTGGTAACTTTGTGTTTAACAACAAACAGAATGTTTATTTTTTAAAAAAATTTTTTGGTATTTTAAATTTTAGTTTGTTTATTTTATATTAGACTGATTAGTTGGAAGTCTATAGTTTGATAAGTATTTTACTCATATACAAATTTTAGATAAAAATATACATTTCGATAACATTGTGGGTAGCTTTCATTTTGTTAATGTTACTTTAAGCCCTTTTACACAGTTAAATATAAATTATTTTTATGGCTGGAATAGTTTTTTGACACAAATTGTATTGTAAGTGTCAGTAAAACTTCAAATGCCCAATTATTTTTAAACTTTTGTACAGAGATGTGTAAAATATATAAAAATTTATAAATCTCAATTTACACTTACATCCTTACAAAAGAGAGGACATTACAATATCAATTCTTTATTTATGATTTATTCTCATAAATTTTAATGTGCACATACAATTTTATGAATTATAGTGCAATCAAATGTGTATTTAAAAACTTTTGTAGCACTGAAGGTATATAAAACAATATAATTAAAAAATTAAACTATGTTAACATTTTGTTAATATATTATTAAAATTATTTTTATAAATACCTGAGTAATATTATGAAGTATGACATTACAGTTATTAGAAAAAAAAATATAAAATTCTTACAAATGTTACCTGTTATGTGAAGCTTGGTAAACCTGAGTGAAAAAATTAAAAAGAAAACATATAACAATAATGTTGTCATTCTGTTTAAAATGAAATGTTTCTGTCATCACAATATACTGTAGTTCAAAAGTGTTATGAGGCTTCATATAATTTTAATTCTCATAACTTTTGATTGATCAAATTTGTATATGCATAATTTTATATATTTTCATACTTATTAATAAAGTTGGAAAGTCTGTTAAGTTGGTATATTTTTAAAAAACAAAGAAAATTAGATAATTAAAAGAAGATCAACTGAAGAACTGTTTCTTAAAAGGCTTAAAAGGTCTTATTCTCAGTTATACGCTAATTTTTCAAAAACCAAAAATAACTTCAATCCTTGTTATCATTCCCTGAAAAGTATTTTTTAAAAGGTTTATTTGTTAACATCACCTGTAATATAATGTATCTTTAGCTTGGACTATTTATTAAGTGTGCAATAATGCATTGGTATTCTTCCTATGTCTCTTCCATATTTACAGTGTTTTCTAGCTGTAACAGAACATTCTAGGAAGTACCACAAACTGTAGGATGATTGTTTGGCTCCATCTTTATAAACAAAATCAAAATAATTAAATAACATAGAAAGTATCATGTAAACTTCCAAGTTTATAAAAAAATATTGATTATAAACTAGTGTAGTTTACACTAGTGTGTGAACAGTTGGTTCAGACGCATTTTCTCGTTTGCTGTGTAGTTTATTCTTTATTCATGAAGTTGATTTTCTGTGTATATGATTAAATTCAAAACCATAATTAATTTTAACAGCAAATAGCTAAAGTGGGAACTTGAAAGTAAAAATAGCTTAAGACTGATAGGTCAAACACTTGTAATTATTTTAATTAGCTTTTAAAATAATAATTTTAAAACTTTTAAAGCTTTGCCAATTCAAGTAAACTAATGCATCATTTCTCTCACAACTGTACTTGTAACACTGGTTTGCTTTTTAGTTGCTTTTAACATCTTGTTTGTTTTCATCTATAAATTTCTCTTGTACTTTGAAACTTATATTTAACTTAAATTCCATCTTTGTTTAAAACATTGTTTCTTTTCCTTACACATGGTCTTAAGTGAACCAGTAGAATAATTCCTGGTGTTAAAACTTTTATATTCACTAATTCAAACGAGTTTGTGGCAAACTAAGTTAGATTGAACATTAACAGATTTGATTAAAGTTGAAATATTTTGTAAATGTTAACTAGTTCTGTCACTAACAATCCTAATCTAAAACTGTTCTTCATTTTGTAACTGTAATAATGTAAGAGCATTCATGATGGTTAGTAAATATACATTTTTGTTATAATATCTTTAACTTTAATCTGATATTTTATATGACTTGTAGGTTCAATTGCCGAGGAATACAATGCCTTTTTCTACACCTTAGTGTCTCAGGATACAATGGAAATGAACTATGCTCGTAAGAGACAGCGTTTCCTGGTGAACCAAGGCTACTGTTATAAAGTGATTACTAAACTAGCAGGAATGGATGAGGTAAAAATTGAGTAAATCATTGAAAACTATACTGAACATAATGCATTGTAGCTTTCTGTTTTCATATTGACTGTTAATGTTTTGGTTCTGGAAGAGAATATGACCTGTTTAACACTGATCATATATATATGTTTCTGTAATAATCAGGAGAATTTAATGTACAAGACAAAAGAAGAACAGACTCAGCTTTTACAACAGGTTCTTGCAGCTACAGACGCAGATGCCGAAGAAGAGCACGTGCCTGGAGAAATAACTTATGGAAGATCTGGAGCTCAGGTATCTAATTATACATAACATGCTCTATTAATGTGTTTTAAAGTAATATTCTATTAGAATATTTCAGCTCATAATGCTGGTTTATCCAAGTTTTTGGGTAGACCTAGATTTACAGTGAATGAAAATTAGGTGTATAAATTCTTAGATGCAAGTTGCAGGAAGTTGAAAACATAATGTTACACATTATGTTCAGATGTGGGAACCATCACTTAGATTCTGACTTAACTCTAACTCTCACACAAACTTATCCTTGACTACTATCTTGCTGTTTCATACTTTATAGTAATCTCTCTATATTCTAGAGGCACCAGTAAGTATATTATTCTTTGAAATTAAGAACAGTGCATTTTATACATTAGGAATTATAGGAAAAAACTTTTTGTTAAAACATCAGATATGTATAAAGTTTGTTGACTTCATTATATGCACGGATAGTCTTTGTTTATCTTTGTACAAAATTCAAAACAATCTTCATTAAAATGAACTACTAGTAACTTAGTTGAAAGTGCTTATAAAAAATTAAACAATGTGCATACAAGCTGCACACAAGAATAAGTTATTATCAATTTAAAAATATTTATTTTGCTCAGTGTGTTTTGTTACAAGAAAAGGTGGAATTACTGATATGCTTGCTCAGCTGTTGAAATAATCTTTGTTGAAGTGGTTTAAAGGTTCAACACACACAATCTAGTTATTGTTAGATACAAGAAAGGGAAATGTGTTAAAGTTGCAGCATAGTTTTGTTGAGTTAGCCAACAGCATGTAATATTTTTTTTTTAGTTTTCTTTTAGCATTATTTTGTGATTACTTCATATAAGCAAAATGTTCTTAACATTATAAGTGAAGATGTCCAGGCTCTCGAGTGAACCTAAAATGCTATTAAACATTATTTTTAGACTGGTCAGATTTAAAAAAAAAAAAAAGCAATAAATTCCATATTTTTTCAACCAACCTGAGTTTATACATCTTTTTAACAGGTGTAGAGTTTGTATTTAAATGTCATATTAGGCTTAGTATGAGATTTTATATTGTATTAGTTGGGATTAATTGAAAAACTGAAAAATTGTTGAAAACACTGCTGAGCATTCATTCAAACCTGCAGTAAACATAGCAAATCAAAAGGACTTGTTATTTTAAATGATTTAAATTTCATTGTGATTGTAAATAAAGAGTAAGCATAACAATACATAGTACGTAATGTAAATTGTGATATTTAACAAAATTAAATTGTTCAAAACATCAGAAATTGAAAGGCAAAGTGAAAGGTAATTTTTCTCTCTCTGACAGTCAACTCGTCGTGTAGGCAGCATGAGCTCTTTGTCAGGTGCTGATGATGCTGTGTATGTGGAGTATAAAGGAGATAGGAAAGGATTATTAGCTCGCCATCCATTGTTTAAGAGATTCCGTAGATGATTGTTGTTGTGTTCATTGTATAGCCGATCTGTTCTGTATGTAAATAAATGTGATGAAAAAATTGCAGTTTTGTTCTTTGTTATATTGTATGTCTTTTTTGTTAATGAGTAAATAAATAAAAATTAGTAGCTTTATAATTTGTGTGAAATTATGTTTATTTATGCTTTTATCAATAGTCCTTTATAGATAAAAATCAACAACAACATTATATACTGTGCAGTTACTTTTAAAATAACAGGTAAGCTATGTTATTAAATTAGGTATATTGTTCATTTGACCTTGATGATGGCTTTAATGTATAAATAGAAATACTTCATGATCAGTGATGTCTAGAAAACCCACTTGTAGAGAAATATATATGCAAAAACGGTTTGTTTGGGTTGAGAAAATATTTTACATAGAAGAGCGAACAATATGTAAAATATTTTCTCAACTGGGGGAAAAATAGTAAAAAATAGAAACTGACTTTACAATAAATATACTATATTAATACATTTAATTCTCTTATGATAAAACTCCATGAAACAGTTACTTTCCATGTTATCAGGTGAAACTAATTGTTATTGGTGAAATTCTTAACTCTGAGTTCTTTACTGAAAAATTGTGTCACTTGATAACATGGAGTATAACTGTTTTATGGAGTTTTATCATAAGAGAATTAAATGTATTAATTCTTCAGTATAATCCATGCCATCATTGAACAGCGGAAAGTTGTGTAAAAGCTATAATCAAGTATCGCAAAGTTGGAGCTAATATGACACATAAATCGATAAAATTCAGCCTACCTATTTAGCCGGTTCAGATATGAGGCACATGTCTAAAACCTGTATCAGTAGTGCCAATATACAAGATAAAGCCATGGAATACGAAATGCTGTGCTAATGCCAAACAAAGCAAATTCAGTTAGATAGATTTCCATATACATAACATAAACACAGTTCTCACCTGTCACAACATCAGTAGAGTAAGTGTAAAATGTTTAAATCCTAAACACCACTATTAGCATCCCAGAAAAACCACAAACCAGAAGTCCATATCGGACGTAACTTAGTTAATTAAATATGAAACCTTATAATCTGAACGCTTTCGAAAAATGGATCTTCCTTGACTGAGAACGAACTAGAAACACCTAAGTGAAATGAAGTGCAAGAAAAGTTGAAGTGATGTCATGACTGTCACTATGATAACTAACTTAAGTACTTTATTTGCTGGCAGTAAAATTTACTGTTTAAATGAAATAAAGAATAAATCATTATCATCTTTTGCCTTTGTAAAATAAATTTTAAGGATTTTGTAGTAAATTTGCATTTATTGAACCACATTTATTAAATAATATTTAAAAACTTAGTAGGTATTGTATACTAATATTAGTAAAAGCCTTTTAAAAACAATTCATAAAAAAACAATTTGCATAAGTTAGAATGGGAATAGAACCAGTGAGGGATGATAAAGAAAGCCCCCCTCAGTGGCACAGCGGTACGCCTGCGTACTCAACCGCGAAAGAGATAGCCCATTGTGTAGTTTTGTGCTTAATTCTAAACAAACAATAAAGGTAGCCCTGCATCAGGTTTGGTTTGTTTTGAATTTCGCTTCGAGAGGGCTATCTGCGCTAACCTTCCCTAATTTAGTAGTGTAAGACTAGAGAGAAGGCAGCTGGTCATCATCACCTACCACCAACTCTTGAGCTACTCTTTTACCAATGAATAGAGGGATTGACCGTCACATTATAACGCTCCCACGGCTGAAAGGGCGAGTATGTTTGGTGGGACGGGGATTCGAACCCGCGACTCTCGGGTTACGAGTCAAGTTCCTTAAAATGATTTTGGTGTATTGGTTGGTTAGTCTCTAAAGCCTCCCAAGCAATGTGCTGTTGCTAGTGATAGGGTACATAGGATTTTATGTTATATCTGCAGAAAAAGTGAATATATGTCTAAAGATATTATAGTTTCAGTGTACAGATTATTGGTTACAGCATATTTGGGGTATTGTGTTCAGGCTTGGGCTCCTTTCCTTAGGAAAGTCATTGAATTGCTTGAAAGAGTTCAGAGGAGGTTAGTGAAATGGTACATGGGATAGAGAGGGTTGTCATATAAGGAGAGATTAAGGAGCTTAAACTTTTTTTCTCTTGAAGAAAGAAAGAGGAGATCTGATTGAAGTGTTTAAGCTTATAAAAGAAGTTGATAATGTTGGTGCAGGAACGTATTTTCTACTTAAAAGAAAGAATTTATAACACGAACGTAAATTTAGACAAGGTAAAAACCGTTTTCAGCTAAGATAATTTTATTTTTCATATAAGATGGTTGATCAATGGAATGGATTGCCTTCGGATGTTGTGAAATGAGTTTAAAAGAAAGTTTGTCAGATATATGAATGAAAAGGACTGTTTTTAAAATTTGTTTTAATTTAATAGTTTTAGTTTCATTTAGAGGATGGAACAGTCGAAATGTATCAACAGTTCTGTTGTCCTTGAACGTTATGTTATGTCATAATGTTAGCAAAAGATGGTAACAGAGATGGTCATTAGTTAAGTTTCTATTATATGTTTTTTCACGCAAAAGGTTCTCCTGTTAGATTCAAAATGGAGCAATTTTTACATTTTGTATAGTTTGCTTTGTTTGTTTTAAATTTTGCACAAAGCTATTCGAGGGCTATCTGTGCTAGCTGTCCCTAATTTAGCAGTGTAAGAATAGAGGGAAGGCAGCTAGTCATCACCACCCACCGCCAACTCTTTTATCAACGAATATTGGGATTGGCGGTAACATTATAACGCATCCATGGTTGAAAGGGCGAGCATGTTTTGTGCGACCGGGATTCGAATCCGCGATCCTCCGATTACGAGTCGAACGCCTTAACACGCTTGGCCTACATTTTGTATTGTAAAGTAAAGATAACAACATATTATTTTTATCTCTAAATGAATAAACTAAACTAACGTATAATAATTTTTTGTTACTTATTTCAGTTAAATAATATTCAGAAAATACCCTGCCATTTACAATAGTGCCAGAAGTATTTCTGAAAGCTTATTGTTACTGTTTAGTGAGACTATTTAAGAAACAAATCTTGTTGTCAAGGGAATGTAATGCAAATCACTGATTAAAATAAACGATATTTCAATAAGTTTTCTGTTAGTTGAAGAATGCGTTATAGATTGTTGAAAGAAACACTTCTGTACGACTAAGGGTTTTTATTAAAGGCGAAACTGCATCGTGGCACTGCCTCCAGTCACATGGAAAATTCTAATAAGTTAGGACATTCATTCGGTATATATTTGAAGAAATAGTGTCATGTTTTATTGAAGAACGTGTTATTTGTTTTATAAATTTTTATGCAATTTTTCTACTATTTTTCTTAATAAAATATTTTATTATCATGAAAATCGATGTTAGCATATTATGAAAAGTTTCACTTTCAGATGTGATATATTTTATTTTTATCTATACTTTAATGATAGAAATATGAACGATTTCTTGACCAGGTCAATATTAAGAAATACATTTTACAGATGCGTATTCAAGTTTTATGCATGCTTCACTTTTATTGTTAAAACATCTACATTTTATATCCAGGTCTGAAAATCATCGTTCGATGACCAGTGGCTTTTTATATAAAAAAAGCTTTTTACAAAGAAAAATTACACGAAGACTGAGGTCATTCTATGTTGTATTATAAAAATATAACTTGTATTACGTGACGTGTAGGAAAGAAACAACTTCTGTTTAATGAAAACTAGGGCTTCATCATACTTGTGTAGTTTATTATACACTATTCGGTTTTCTGTCGTTATTATTTTTCTAAAAAAAATTATTTATTCATTTTTAATTTAGGAGAAATGCTTTTAATTTTCAATACCACAGTATAAATGGTTCTACAACCTTATGTACATTTTTCTCAATAACACAGTATAATGTTTAGAGATAACATGAAAACTATTGGTCCATTTCTGCTGTCCTATCCTCTTAACTAAGCTAAAACTATTAAATAAATAAATTTTATAAAACTTTTAACGCCAGCCCTTATCATTCATATTCTTATCAAGCGTTCTCTTAAACTCACTTAAATATACGGTCTTCACAACACCTGAAGGCAACCCATTCCAAAGTTGATCAGCCCATAAGAAAAACAAAGCTATTTTAACTGAAGACGATTTCTACTTTGCTAAAATTTATATTTGTGTCCTCTAGTCCTACTATTATCGCCGTTAAGTATGAAAAAACACCACTAATTCCCGTTACAATCTTAAACATCTCAATCAGATTTCCTCGAACTCTTTTTTTTTTTTCAAGGTGAAACAAGTTTAGAGATTTTAGTCTCTCATGGCCCGGCATGGCTAGGTGAGTTAAGACGTTCGACTCGTAATCTGAGGATCGCGGGTTCAAATCCCGGTCGCGCCACACCTGCTCGCCTTTTCAGCAGTGGAGTCGTTATAATGTGACGGTCAATCCCACTATTCGTTTGTAAAAGAGTAGCCCATGAGTTGGCGGTGGGTGGTGATGACTAGCTGCCTTCCCTCTTGTCTTACACTGCTAAATTAAGGACGGCTAGCATAGATAGCCCTTGAATAGCTTTGTGCGAAATTCAAAAAACAAACAAACATCAGGTTCACGACATTTTTTGTGATAAAACGTAACTAAAATCACGAAAAGTTCAAATATTTACAAAAGACCAGTGTTAATTAGGACTTTGCATTATATTTCAACAGATATCGTCAAATGAGTTCTAAAAGAATACAGCTTTAGATATTTTTGTGTTATATAATAAAAGATACAACAAATTAACAACATTTCTCATTTGTGTGGTATAGCAAGTTTTTACGAAGAGTTATTTTTTTGTTTTGAATTAAGCACAAAGCTACACAATGGGCTATCTGTGCTCTGCCCACCACGGGTATCGAAACCCGGATTTTAGCATGTAAGTCCGCAGACATACCGCTGAGCCACTGGGGGGCTCGAAGAGTTAACGGAACCGATTTCAATGAAATTTCTCAGAGAATTGAAAGTGACTATTTCAAATTCCGAGTTTAAATGGATAAACAATAAGGGTTTAATTGAGTGAGATTATCACGTGTAACGTTAATACGTGAATCCAATGTCAAAGGAAAGTGATTTTTAACTCCAATTGCAGTACAACTACTTTTGCGTTTAACATTCGGTTCGGTTGTTACAATTCAAAATAATGGAAGAGGGTGGTTTATGGCCTCATTTTTAGAATTACTTTTTTAGCCCAGTATTGCCTGGTACCTTTAATAGTTCTACAATAAGTTTGTAGTAACTTGTGCTCTGACATTATCTATATGTGTTTTGATTTGCAAGTGAATAAACTGACGCTATAATCATACCTACTGGATAAATATTTAAGAAACTACTAGTGGGGAGTTCAGAAGTGCACGATAATTTATTCAGTATTCCACAACTAGATTTTTATAACAAGCTCAACAAATAGACAAACATTTGATTAAATACGTCATCATGTTCAGTTTTCAGGAAAAGTGTGGCGGAAAAAGAAACTAGTGAAGTAGAGCGTAGATTGCATTTACTTCTTACTAGGGGGCAGGGCGGGCTTATAACAAATATCGAAGATCAGAATTTAAAGTTCCTGACTAATGAAAAACCAATACAAACAAGGAAGACTGAAATTCAGTTTTGTTTAAAGTTAAGCACAAAATTACACAATGCGCCATCTGTACTCTACCCACCACGAGTATTGAAACCTGATTTCTAGCGTTGGAAGTTCACAGACACACCGTTGTGTGGTTGGGAGTCATTGTGAAGATAAGGAAGTCGAAACTTATAATAAACAAAAATAAAACAATAAACACAACGAAAATAAAAACTAAAGGTTGTATCTAACTGTGTATTTTACTTCTTATTAATCATCTAAATGTACACAAAATTCTACCTATGATAGGTAGTTCGGAATTTTATTTACTGTCTTTGTGAAGCAAATTATGTGCACGTGCACAGATAAGGAATGAAATTTTAAAGCATAACGGATGAACTAGTTTCTGTGGAAATAATTAGCACTAAGTTTCCTAAAATAATGATGGACAAAAATAAAATGTTCATTCAACCTATATGAAACACACACACATGTATATGTATAATACTGTATGAAACACACACATATACATATATATATAATACTGTATGAAACACACACACATGTATATATATGAAACACACACATATACATATATATATAATACTGTATGAAAAACACACACACATATCTATATATAATATACTGTATGAAACACACTGACATATATATATAATACTGTATGAAATACACATATATATTTATATAAAATACTGCAGGAAATAAACGCACATATATATAATGCTGTATGAAACACACACACATATATATAAAATAGTGTATGAAACACACACACACACATATATATATATAATACTGTATGAAAACACACCCACATATATATAATACTGTATGAAACACACACACATATATATAAAATAGTGTATGAAACACACACACACACACACATATATATATAATACTGTATGAAAACACACCCACATATATATAATGCTGTATGAAACACACACACACATATATATAAAATACTGTATGAAACACACACACTCACATATATATATAAACCGAAAAACAATTTTTCCCTTTTTATGTTTTCCTTTTACGCTTCTATCTTCGAAATATTTCTTTCAATAAGTCGACATAGGAAGTTCTGTATTTCAGTGAAATTTTCTCAGAAAAAGAAATATTTCTGTTTCTTATAATTTTTTTCGTCAGATTGACCATTTATCATATACGAAAAATGACGGATCGATACAGACGGTTCCAAGTGGCACAGCAGTATGTCTACAGACTCAAACCACTAGAAACAGCGTTTCGATACCGGCGGTAGGCAGAGCAAAGAGTAGTTCTGTGCTTCAATACAATCTATCGATGTAGGTATTGGTGCGAAGTGAAAATAAAATGAACAACTTTCCTTTTGAAAATATGTGATATATTTATATATTGTACGATTAACATTGCAGGAGATACAGAGCGTGACAAAGAAACACGTATTTGGCTATTATATATATATATAGATAGATAGATCGTTTTATACAAGTACAATATTATCTTCAGAGAAAAGAAACCCCCAGGAACCAAATAAACAATGTTAAAATACAAGAAGTCTAACAATATTCTATTATAAAAATATAATTGATAACAATCACAGGGCCCGGCATGGCCAAGTGTGTTAAGGCGTGTGACTCGTAATCTGAGGGTTGCGGGTTTGCATCCCCGTCGCGCCAAACATGCTTGCTCTTTCAGCCGTGGGGGCGTTATAATGTAATGGTCAGTCCCACTATTCGTTGGTAAAAGAGTAGCCCAAGAGTTGGTGGTGGGTGGTAATGACTAGCTGCCTTCCCTCTAGTCTTACACTGATAAATTAGGGATGGCTAGCACAGATAGCTCTCGAGTAGCTTTGTGCGAACTTCAAATATAAAGAAACAAAAATTACAGTCACAAACTGCCAGCAAAATGACGAGCACATCATGCCAGAAGGTTTAGCTCGCTGCTTAGTTGGATCTTCAAAAGGACCAATATGGTCGTATTAATTAGAGTTCAGCATACTTTCTCAAAAATATGCTTACGCATCTAAATCTAGTTTTATTCTATTTCATTCGAAAATAACGTCTGAGCCTGTTCGGGCTTTAATACATTATGTTAAACAAAAGGTTAGCTGATAACAGTGACCAACAGCTTTTGTTTCTAACATTTGAAAACATACAACTTCTGCTAAATAATTTGACGATGCTAATTCTAAAAATCATGTTGAAAATTACTGATAACCTGAAGTTTTCGAGTTATGATAAGTTTATTAATAATCTTTTTTATATATTGTGAAAATAGCTATTTTTCCTTTAATAACTTTATTTATTCATTAAAAATTATATTTATGAATGTATAATGTGCGTGCTTCAATGAGTTTCTGTCATGTTCATAGAACGAGAAAGCAAATGCGATGGCTTAGTGTTTCCACTGTTACAGATTCACAGCTTTCAGATTAACTTTAAATGAGTTGATAAAAAGTCTCCGTTTTTGAAAATGGTGCTTAGTACCTACTTACTCCATTAGTGCATCAACATACGTACAGAAACACAAATTATCATACATGATGTAGTGAAGAGTAAGTCTTTTATGGCGACTTTAGTAAACTGAATCTCTTATTCCTGCGCTTAATAAAGTCCATTGCTGTAAATGATAGCCATAAAGTTCTCCATGTTGCTTTAATGGAAAAAAGTTACGGATTAGATCATTTAGTTCTTCTTGTGGACATATGAGGCGTTTTATGTCAAGGTCCCACAGCAGTGGTTCTCAAACTGGGAGTAATTTAATAATTTATTGGTGGTAATGGAGGGGTGACAGAAAAAAAGTTAAAATTCTGAAAATCAAGAAAACATTGAGGTAGCTGGTATTAGGATTAATGTTAACTTGGTCTTAGTATGCAAAGTTGTAAATTAAACCTATTTTAAGTATGTAATAAAGTTAAACCAAATAACAATAAACATCAAAAACTAATATACAGTAGTAGAAAAGAAAAAAATATGTATCTAAGTGTGTGGTAACCTAAAAGTATTTTGACAAGTATGCTTCAGAACACAAGTCACTCAGTCACCCTGATGACTCATCGACGTGTCACTCACTGCCTGAGGTTGCCTCTATTTCACACTGTCAGTTTCTATGTGAGCATCAGCCGAGGTAGACAAAACCTGGTATGTATGTGTACTGCCCTGTGCAGTATAGTTAGTATTTACCTACTACTACATCATTCCTATGCTGAATAAGCTCTTTTAATGCTATCTAGAATGCCATAAAAATAAATAATAAGTTCACATTGTTCACACTTTTTATGCAGTTTTTTCTTTTTCTTTTTCTACAGATTAAACAATAAAATGTCTAAAAAGCGCACCTACTCTGACGCCTTTCTTCGCTATGGCTTTGTGAATTTACCTTCTGGTGGAGAGGATCGGCCACAATGTTTAGTATGTCACAAAGTGTTGACAAATGAAAGCCTCAAGCCATCAAAACTCTCAGCTCACCTCCAGAAGTGCAATCCAAATCTTCAAAATGAGGATCAGGCTTATTTTCAGCGCCGGGCTGTAGCACTGAAGAATATCCAGTTCGGTTCATCTGGAGTTCAAGCCCAAAAGCTTCAAGCTGCGGTCGAAGCATCTTACTTTGTTGCATATAAAGTTGCCGAAAAACAAAAATGCCACACCATTGCAGAGAATCTGATTATGCCTTGTGCATACGAGATGGTAAGCAAGGTATGTGGGGAGGATCAAGTGAAGAAACTGAGTGTCATATCTCTATCAAACAACACAATCCGCTGACGAGTCGATGACATGGCATCAGATATTCTGTCCCAAGTTACAACAGATATCAAGGAAAGCTCATATAGCAAATTCTCCTTGCAATTTGATTAATCGTGTGACGTAGCCAGTTGTGCTGTTCTCCTTGGGTTCGTTCAGTGATGTCGAGAAACCCACTTGTTGAGAATTTTACATGCAAAAAACGGCTCGTTTGGGTTCAGAAAATATTTTAAATAGAAGAGCGAACAACGTTTCGACCTTCTTCGGTCATCGTCAGGTTCACAAAGAAAGAGGTAACTGACCGGAAGCTGACCACATGTTTGGAAGGGGTTGTGTAACTGAGTGTCGCAATGTAGAGGGCGGGGTTAGATGTTTGAATATATAATTTTATCCCTGTTATATCCCTCTTTACAGAAGTTCCAACAACAGAAGCCTGCAAGATAGTCTTAGAACTCTATATCCGAAACCCTAACCCAATTATAGACATTCCCAGTAACCAGTTAGCAACCCTCATAGAATTCACCACAATAAAGACAAACTTCATGTTCAACAACCAAAACTATATACAAACAAATGGCCTAAGCATGGGCAACCCAGTATCACCAGTTCTAGCCAATATTTTTATGACACAAACTGAAACACAAGCAATTAATACAGCATTACATCCACCACTATACTGGTACAGATATGTAGATGACACGGTTTCGGGATTCAAATCTACAGAACACATACTTAATTTTTTCACTCACATTAACTCTATACATCCCAACATTAACTTCACATGTGAACAGGAAGAAAGCAATGAAATATCATTTCTTAACCTCAAAATTATAAGAACCGACACACAATTCAAAACAGAAATCCACCGAGAAATCACCCATACTGTACTATACATTCCTTGGGACTCAGCACATGAAACAAAACAAAAACTCAACATACTAAGAAACCAGATAAACACAGCCATAAAACTATGCTCACCAGATAAAATTAACGATGAATTAGACAAAATAAAACAATACTTCATCAACATCAATAAGTTTCCTCCACAAACCGTAGAAAACATTATACGCACACACCTAGACAGAAAGCAAAATCAACCAACAAAAGTAAATATATCTCACGAATCAAAAAATCACGAAACCATATAATGCTGTATACCATATATTCCTGACATCAGCAAACAAATAACCAACATTTGGCAAAAATAGTAACATAATATAACGTTCCAGTTAACACTAAATTTATTCAAAAACCAGGCACAAAACTAAGGTCTATACTATCTAAGAACTACACTGACAAACACCACACCAACATTATTTATAAAATACAATGTGATAACTGCCACGACTTCTATATTGGAGAAACAAGTAGAAAAATGGAAACCAGATTCAAAGAACATAAAATGTCACCTTCACACGTTTTCGAACACTGCAAGTCAAATGGACACAACATAACCATAGAAAACACTAAAATACTAAATAAAGAAACAAACATAAACAAACGCAAAATTAAAGAAGCCTTACTTATACAACAACTTAAACCCAAAATAAACCAATATCAAGGAACGCCATTATACCTATATTAATATTATAGATAAAATTATATATTCAAACATCTAACCCCGCCCTCTACATTGCGACACTCAGTTACACAACCCCTTCCAAACATGTGGTCAGCTTCCGGTCAGTTACCTCTTTCTTTGTGAACCTGACGATGACCGAAGAAGGTCGAAACGTTGCTCGCTCTTCTATTTAAAATATTTTCTGAACCCAAACGAGCCGTTTTTGCATATAAAATTCTTGGGTTTGTTCGTTACGTCCACCAGGACAAGATCAAAGAAGAGTTCCTATAATGCGAAGATATGCTGACAACCACGAAGGGAGAAGATATCTTCAATATCATCAACAGTTTCTTTACCACGAAAGGATTGGATTGGATTGGAACAGCGCTCAACAGGTAGGGAGAGATGTTTATATAAAGTCTAGATTAGTATAAATACAATGAATTACATGGCATATAGTCAGATAGTTTTATTTATTGTACAAGTAGCTGTAGTGTAGCTAATATTTTATACATAATTCACAAAAAAGTATCGTGCCTGTCGTACTGAAATACTAAAGTACCAAATTAAATTAAATTAAATTAAAACCATATAATTATAACGCAAAAGATAAGTAAGAATGACTAACTGACACAATCTATAATAGTTTTTCTTTTTTAATCTAGGTCTCAGTCGATGATGGGTCGTAATCGTGGATTACGGGGCCTCATACAAGCTGTGAATCCAGAAATTTTTGTAGATCATTGGATCATTCATCGGTACTCTCTTGGATCAAAAAGCCTGCCTGGTAATCTGAAATTAGTGTTTGAAGATGTGTTGAAAATCGTCAATTTCATCAAGTCCAGGGATGTGAATTCGCGCATATTCAGGTAGCTGTACAAGGAAATGGGAGAACAGTATCAAGTTTTGCTCTACCACACCGATGTTCGCTGGTTGTCACGAGGCAAGGTTGTACGTCGAGTCATTGAGCTCCGAACGGCTCTTCAGGAATTTCTGAAACAAGAAGAATCTCCTTTTGCGACCAAGTTCACTGATAAGGAGTGGCTTGCTCGACTTTGTTACTTGGCTGACATATTTGCGGAGTTGAACAGTGATAATTTGCAACTCCAGGGCCAAAACACGACTGTTATTGATGCCCATTACACTGTGACTGCATTTCTGGGAAAACTGAGACTCTGGATTCGATGCTTGGAGAAAGGAGTGATCGCTCAGTTTCCCACCCTAGACCAGTTTGTTGAGGAAAATAGTTATGATACTGGATCACTTTTACAGATCATAAACAAAGAGATGAGCGACCATTTGAAGGGGCTTGAAGCAAGCATGCAGCACTACTTTCCAGAGAGTGACCTAAAAACAGCCAGTCTTCAGTGGATCATTCATCCCTTTTTTGTACCTGATGAGGCCATTCGTGATGATGATTTCCCTGCAAAGGAGGAGTGGATCACAATGCGAGCAAATGTAGCCTTGAAAGTCAAATTCCAAAACCAAAATGCAGATTCTTTTTGGATTTCACAACTAGCTGACTCGCCAATTCTGCCCAAGAGAGCCTTGAAGTTGTTGGTATCATTCTCAACAACGTATCTGTGCGAGAAGGGGTTCTCAACCGTGCTGGGGATGAAAACAAAAAAGAGGACTCGCTTGAATGTTGCAAACGATGCCAGGCTGGCACTTTCAACCACAAAGCTAAGAATTCCTAAATTAGCTTCAAGTATGCAACTCCATCCATCCCACTGATGTTCTTGACATCTTTGGCAATATTCATTGGAAATGCACAGTGATCAAATACAATAATTAAAAGTGTAATTCAGTGCAAATAAATTATATAAATAAATTGTAATAAATAAAGTGCAATATATCACAAGTTTAATTTAGCCATATATATCATTGTTGAAAACATTTTGTGAAAGGGGTAACATGCTTA
The DNA here is from genome assembly GCA_011833715.1 of Carcinoscorpius rotundicauda. Taxonomy (NCBI): domain Eukaryota; kingdom Metazoa; phylum Arthropoda; class Merostomata; order Xiphosura; family Limulidae; genus Carcinoscorpius; species Carcinoscorpius rotundicauda. The sequence continues at coordinate 35,407,566 of CM022395.1, read as the reverse complement.
ATGTGGCATGTTAAATTGGGTAACAAGCTGAAAAAGTTTGGGAACCACTGTCCAACATGAATAGAATTACTAAACGAAGATGATTCACTGTTTACTTCACAGGGTAACTCTTCTGTTTCCCAATTTGCTGGTGGATATGGCACTAGAAGACCATCTCAATGAGATATTGGTTTTAATGAAGATGCAATATTTGGATATTTAATGTATTGTTTAGTTTTTTTCAGATACCCAGAAACATTGGTCATGCACAAGTTACACTCAGTGAGATGATTGTAGGGTTCGCACATCATATTATGAAAACTGCAAATGGCAAACCTACTCTCTTCTTATTCGGCCACTGTGCTAAGCCGCTTTTACAACACGCATGGGGAGCCTAATGCTTCTCTTGGTCATCAATTTTACATTCATTATATTGACAGTAAGCTACATTTACCTTGTATTTGATGTTTTGCCTTCGCGAAACTGTAATATATTTTATACAAATGTAAAAGAAACTGTTTGTACGATTTTTTATACTTGCAGATTATATTTGATTATGTGATGCAAGGAAGAAGGCCAGACTTCGTTCTAACTGTGCGCGGAGCAAGGTGAAGTGACCAACTGAGTGAATGAAAGGCAACTGACTCCATCCTTTTAAAACTTAGTCAAGGGACTTCATAAACGTTTAAAAAAGCTGAACACATGAGGGTTTCGTGAACCAGGGAGGAGTAAATGAGCATGGGAATGAATAAAAGTGATTATATCAATAACAAATAGTATAAATATTTGAAAATTTACACCAATAAAATACAGTGAATGCTATCTGCATCAGGCGTCCCTAATTTTGCACTAAAGGAAAGGTAGCTAGTTATAACCACCTACCGCCAATTCTTAGGCTACTCCTTTACCAATGAATTGTGGGATTGACCATCATATCATAACGCCCCACACGTCTGAAAGAGGAAGCATGTTTGGTGCGACCGGGATTTGAACCCACCACCCTCGGATTACGCGTCGAACACCTTAACTAACGTTGCCATGCCGGGCTTTGTGAATGTTTGAAGCTATCGCAAATATGTGCCATTTACCCATTAATCAATTCAAGTAAACGTTGCTTCCCAGCATAAATCTATTGTATAGAGCTGACTGCATATAGTGCTGATAATATATTGAAATATTTTAATAACTCAAACTCTAGAGACGACGGACAAATTTTGACTAAATTTTTGGAATTAACAAAATCAAATTATCCCAAATCAAATAAGTTTTCTCCAGTAGTTTAAAAGTTTCGTTTTCAATTCAAATGTTAAGAACATTTAAGAGACGCAAGCCGTATCTTCATTAGTAGTAAAGTTCAGGACTTGTAGTACCGCCCACTCATTTCACATATTGCAAAGCAATTATCATTTTCGGCATCAGTTTAGTTAAGCTAGTGAAATTAATTTGATGACATTTCTTCTCAGATGTACTATATGGTGAATAAAATGTCTATTCTAGAGTATCTAATGTGAGTTGTTTGTTGACTAGTTTAGAGTAACAAATTATTACTAAGGTTAGTTTTCTTCTCTCTACAACTGCAATAAAAATATTTAGTTTCATACTGATGTTTATGTTTAACATATATCAGTCACATACTGACTTTTCTCAGACTAATAGCAACGTTTAGAAACCTTGTGATAATATCTTTGAGGTATCATGAGCAATTATATATCATCCATATTTTAGTGACTATCCAGAACGATAATTTATTACCTTTTCCTTCTCAAATGTATTTGTCGATAACTTTGGATTCACGAGAAGTCGTACAAGGATTTAAGATAAACTAACATTAGTGTATCTTAATACACTCGGGAATTCGGAGTTTAGTTTTTTATATTTTTGAATACGCACTCTTCATGAATTTTAAAGATTTTCACTGTAGTGGTAATTAATATTTGTATTGTAGAATAAGCAAAAATGTCAACGTTTTATTTAGTTCTAAGTATATTTCAAAAATAGATGACATTTGGTATTTTTAACATCAAGACTAAATGTTTAAGTCAGCGATAGCAGTTTTTATTTAGACTTGTTTACCAAAAGAAAGGTACCCACCATCTACATGGCTGATCTTAACCGAACAGCAGAGTTTACTGTTTAGATAATAATATCTATACAGGTGAAAGTGCAGAGTTTGTTAATCACTTGGCAAAGCCAGATCGTTAGGGTGCTCGACTCGTAATCTCACCACACCAAATATGTTTATTTTTTCAGCCGTAGGGTCGTAACAATGTGACGTTCAATCCCACTATTCATTGGTATAAGAGCAGCCCAAGAATTACCAGTTTATGGTGTTGACTAGGTGTAATCCCTCTAGCTTTATCTATTTAAGATTAATGACAACAAGCACAGATAGCACTTGCGTAGTTTTGGGTGAATTTAAAAACAAAAAAACAATTTCAATGGTGTTTCACGATCTGAACCTTTGCCTTTCCGATACGCAGCTTGATACGCTTGCCACTACGCCAAGCATAATACATTATTACTATAACAGTTTTTTACAAGAATGCTACGAGGTCAAGTGAGTAACATGAATTTAGAATTAAAGAAATCAATAAACCAAGACAAGCAGAAATTAAACGGGTAGTTGTATTCAAGATGTGTTATCCTATCGCAATTCAACCGTTAGAAAGTAAATAGTCTTTGTTTATCGTGACTAAACCACCATTACTTAAGTTTAGCTAGTGCAGTTTTACATCTATAACCATGTAGAAATTCATCAGTTACCCCACTGATCTGTTGATTCGAAAAGCTGAATACGTTAGATCTTGCACACAATTGTTCCGATTTATTCATATTGAAGAGGTCACTGTCATGGAGATACAGAAAAACTGTATAAATAGTTCACGTGAAATAACATTACCTCTGTTCCAAAGTTCTGATGTGATAGAACTCTCACTAAATTTATATTTTTTCATTTTGATTTTTAAACATGAATAATAGCGATCCCTCTAGAGTGTAAGTCTCCCCTTAGTTATCTTTACGGCGTGAAATCGTATTAAATCAATGTACATGCTTAAATAAATACACGCTATATTTATAGCTTGAAGCTCTTCCAAGTTTAATTCTACTTGTTAATACATATAGAGTCGATTAAGAAATATATTTAGAGTCGCTTAGAACTCATTTAAATGACTACGATTATTCTATTATACTATGAGTAATTTAGAGGTCAAAAGATGGTACTACGTTTTGTTTAAGTAGTTGAAAATAATACGCTGCTAAAAACCATGGTTCAACAACAATAAAAAAAAATTTATCAATCTGTAACAACACTTGGAATAAACTTTAGCATTTGCCAAAATCACAGTTAATAAACAAGTTACTGGTCACGACTTGATACTAATGTTAATTAAATAAAATATAAATATCATTATTAATTATTTCAAAATAATGTAATCAGAAAAAAGAACCAGAAGAAGAAAACAACAATACAGTATTCAAAAATCACCTTTCTATATTAACAACAATATCGAGGGAAGAACAGCAGTAATTCACCGTCTTGTGATTTGGCTTACGAAGCTGTTGGCAGGATATTTATTCATTGTTTAAACTACGGAAGTTCATCTTAAGTGATCATAAATGTACACTGCTGGACAAAATCTTAAGGCCAATGAACATAAAAAAAAAACTAAGCATTTTGCGTTGTTAGACTTATTTTAGTAGAGTTTCGGAAGATGAAAAATAAGAAAAGAGAGAAAAAAAACTGTTTTAGTAGTTAATAGGGGAAATGTGAGCACTATGATTTTAACCTAAATACTAGCCGGTCAAAAGTTTAGGACCATACCAAAAAGAAGTCCTAAACAGGGAAGGAAATGCCCAACAAGAAGTCTTAGTGGTGAGTTGTACGGCCATCATTGTGAATAACTGCAAACACACACTAATGGTCGACATAAGCGTTTGCAGAAAGCTGGCTGGAATGTTATTGCAAGTTGTGAAGATGGCTTTACGATGATCATGCACTGTTTGGAATTGATGTCCATTTCTATAGACTTCTCTTGCCATCCACTCCCAAACATTTTCAATGGGGTTCAGTTCCAAAAAAGTTACGTTATTCTCCATGAAAGAGTCCTTCATCCTGCGGGTATTGTGGATTGCAGTGTTGTCATGCTGAAAGATCCATTCATTTCCACATAAGCAAGGACCTTCAGTCAATAAGTATGCTCTCTCAAACATACCAATGTAGCCTACTGCTGTTTTACGCCCCTGTATAACCTGAAGCTTCATTGTTTCATGGAAGGGGAAAGCACCACAGATCATGATGGAACCTTCTCCATTGTGTCGTGTAGAAAATGTCTTCGATGGAATATCCTTATCGTGCGAGTAACGTTGGAAGCCATCTGGACCATCCAGGTTAATTTTTTTCTCATCAGAGAATAAAACCTTCTTCCACTTTTCTACGCCCCGTGCTGTTTCGTGGTGTGGAAAGAGGTGTGGCCTTTGAAGACGTTTACGGATTTTAAAGTCTTTCTCTCGTAGATGCCGTCTTATTGTTCTTGAGTTACATTCTGCATCCGTAAGGGTCTTAATCTGGTTCGACGATCGGCTGGTGTCTTGCCGAACAACCCGTCGAATTCTCCTGCTTAACACCGGCGAAATTTTCTTGAACCGACCACTTGAAATTTGCATCAGCAATTTTACTACACCCAATTTCACCAGCGATGGCACGTTGGGAGAGTCCTTGCTTTTGCAGCTTGACAATTCTGCCACATTCAAACTTTGTCAACTTTTCAGCCTTTGCCATGTTTTTACCCAATGTAACAAGAGATGTCAGTGGGAAATGTTAACAACGCTAATGCTTGAACACAAATGACTAAATTTCGTTACGTGTTTACCGATTAACGCTTCGTTTCTGTATGTTCTTAAACTTTTGAGCAGCTTATATTTAGGCTAATTTCATAGTGTTTACATTTTCCCTATTAAATGCTAAACTTGTTTTTTATTTTTATTTTCATTTCTCGAAGCTCTACTCAAGTAAGTGGTCGAGTTTAACAACACAAAATGCATATTTTATTCTTTATATTCATTGGCTTTAAGATTTTGGCCAGCAGTGTATGTACGTCTTCGCTAGGGAAGCTGGTGACAGTTTCATAATACATACACATGTACTCAAAATAAATGTGATCAACTAGAAGGTGAGTTAACGTTGTAATATAACTAAAACTTCATAGATAAATTAAACGATAGAAGGAATAATAAATTAACGATAGATAAAAGAACAACTAACAGTCGCTATTTCACAATGTTTGGTGAAACATAAAAAAAGTTTACATTACTTATATGCTTTAAATACACTTACGAAATTGAGTTCAGAGCCAAAATAAAATTTGATTTTTATAAACAAAAGGACAAAAATATTAAAATCGCCCTAATATAAAATTTAAGTATCTTTATGGGCCATTTCTATGAGTTTAATCCAATACGAACGAAATAAAAGGAATTCAGAAGTATGAAATATTTATATGAGATGGCGCTGCATAGCTTAAGCCGCTCGAATGTGTCCAGTGAAAGACATATGCTTCAATTTCTTGTACAGTGTTAGGGGACAGTATTAGCAGATGTCAATTGCAAGTGTGAATAATGCTCTTAAGCATGCTTCAAAACTTATTGATGGTTTTATGAATAACTGTATGTCACTCTGAGGTTGAAAACATGTGGCAAAATGCAGGTTATTCCGAGAAATGTCTGGAAAATAAATAGGTCTATAAAGCGTCGTGAAAGAGCAGGATAAAATTTCTGAAATTGTTTTCTTTTAAAAAATGAAAAATTAGAGGGAATCAGATTGAAGTGCTTTAGATAATTAAAGGAACTTGTAGTGTCAATGAATCATCCTTTGTACTTCGTAAGTTAAATCGTTACTACCTTATACGTTTTTCCAGATAGCCTCAGGAGAAGAGATTAAAAGAAGAAATTGATTGGATGGCCAGTTATTTCGTTACAGGTTAACCCAATTTGTGACAAACTGCCTATTTGTAAAGGAGATTTTTAAGTACCGTTTTAATATCGTCATTAAGTAAATAGGTTGTTGTTGTTTTGAATTAAGCACAAAGCTACACAATGGGCTATCTGTGCTCTGCCCACCACGGGTATCGAAACCCGGATTTTAGCGTGTAAGTCCGCAGACATACCGCTGAGCCACTGGGGGGCAAGTAAATAGGAGACATACGTATGTAGTATTTCTGTGTATTTTCTCTTAGAGAAGGACTGAAATTGATTAGCTGTTATATCGTCATTATAAATGAAGTAATGAGAAAAAATTTAGAAAACAGTATTTTGAGTTGTCGTTTAAATGTGGCGTGGAAGCAACAAAAGGAAATAAGTATTTTTAATTTGTATATAATCACAAGTATATATGAATAAAATACATCAGCTATTTTTAATAGTATTAGCTCTTCTAATATTTTTATAATACGCTTCCAAATGCTTAGTTCGTAACTTCTTCTCCCATACTTGCCAGAGCTTTGGAGTCTTGCCAAATTACAATATGGCTACTTTCCTACTATAGTGGTTACGCTGCCTTCACCGTGTTCATCTCCTTATAGAAGAAACTAAACTCTTTGGTAAAATTGAACATAGCAGATTTTAAAATGCATGTTTTATAATTCTAATTTCGTAATTACAAGAGAGATGAGTATATATACGCCAGTTCAGTTTTTCATTTCTGGGCGTAAGATATATATGACTTGTATATGGTCGCCAGTTCAGTTTTTCATTTCTGGGCGTAAGATATATATGACTTGTATATGGTCATCAGTCATTTCCGTAGAATAAAGCAAGCATTTCTTTCGCTCGTGAAGAAGAAGAAACTCACTTGGCATAGGTGAAAAAGAATCGGAAGTTGTAGGTTTCCTGTTGTTTTCTAACTGTGAATTCTAGCAGTATGTTAGCGGTTGTAAAACATGAGTTTAGAAAAAGAAATCTAAATCATTTTTCAGAAAATGAAAAGCTGCTGTCTTCGAGAAGATCAAGGAATAACTTAACAACTTGTCAGAATAGGCCATATGGCTTTTCCTTCAACGTAACGAGAGGCACAAGAGTATTACCAGAATATTTGTGTAATTCAAATACCTTAAAATATCTTTAAAGTGGTATCAATAATGTTAATGTTTGATACAAGAAGAATGTTTAGAATTGGATTTAATACTCTAACTTCATAAATAAGTAACACAATATAAACCTAATTTTACTTTATAAGAGATCCGTTAGACATAATGGAGTAATAACTTAATTGAGGCATGCAGCTACAGAGAACAAGACAAAACAACAAGCCTTTGTAACTTAGGAAATTGATGACTAAATTATCATTTATTTTATGGAATTAGAAAAGACAGCACACCAACTTTTTCAAATATGCAAATACATCAAAAATCGCTTTAATGTCACATAAAAGGACACAATAAAAGTATATTTGAATAAAAAACATAACAGTAATTTATGTTTAGAAATTGGTAAACATTTGTTTGTTTGTTAATTTTTTTTGTAGTTAAGCGCCTAGCTACGCAATGGACTATTAGTGCTCTGCCCATTACAGGTATCGAAATTCGGTTTTGAGTGTTAGAAATCTGCATACTAACCACTATGCCACTCAAGGAAAGCACTCCAAGTTACTTAACTTGGTGAAATTTCAATAATTGTCGATTGTGCTTTACTCTATATTTTTTATATGGCTTGTTAATTTTAGTCTTTCATATATAAAATATTATTTCCATTCTCATAAGGCCTGCATAAGGTTGATTAGGTAACACACACATATATATTATTCTTTCTGTCCAATTAAACATCATATTCATGCTAGTTATACACATAAAGAAGACATGGATATTACTGTGTATATATTTTTGTAATACGCATATTGTTGTGAAAATGATTTGTTATGCGTGTGTTAGCATCCATGTTCTAGGAAACAGTTTTGCAAGTGACACTTGGCATTTGTTTTGTATCAAATTATAAATCTTAAATATTTTTACAGTATTTATTATGTTATTAAATTATAAAAGAACTTTTAAAATTGTGGGAGGTGAAACGTGCTTACATGTGTATTCATGTGCCTCTTGAGTACTTGTGTAATATTTTATCACATATTCAACTTCTCTCACACGTGATATGACACAGCTTAATTATTCTGTATGTCGAAGATTAGCGTTCATCCATTTGCCACTGAAAACTGTTCCTTGTATGGAACGTGCATGTAATAATATTATTGATGTATTTTAAACTTTTAACATGGATTGTGAAAAATAAGAATATATTTGTATTGCAGATATACGGTTTTATCCGAACAATTGTATTGTATTACGCATACACACACATACATATATATATATATGCTGTGAAACATTAATTTCGTGCTAACAAAGTGAGTATTTGTTCATTGACGAAAGTTATGACTACAGAGATTAAGTACCTTATATTAAAACAGTTTGGGCTCGGCCAGTCTATCTTAGGATTATACAACTTGATAATAGGTCCGCAGCGCGATTTTAATTTAAAACGGTTCAGTCGTAAAGTTATCATACCCCAAACACACTAAGCTTTCATACTACTTTCCATAATCCATCTAATGTACGAGAATGACATTTCCATAGTATTTGTTTTAACAGTTCGATCTTATAAAAACCCACAGTTTTCCGTCCGTGAAATTGACTAATATGCATTTGTACGAATTGGCATGAATGCCAGATTTATTCTCGTGATGCTTCGTTGAATAGAAAATATGACTGGAAGCCTTATTTTGGTGAACCTATATACTAGTGGTCTATATTTTAGGTGAAGTGTATTTTTGTTCATGTAGCTTTCTATAACCTAGGGCATGTAAACAGCTTTTTCCACTGACCTTTGCGTTTAGGGAACTTCATTTCTTTCAAGACACCAGAACTTGCTTGACATCACTGAGGTACAACTTCTTGCAAGTCTCTTTCTGAATGGTCTTTATATCCCAAGTTGATCCATATTTCTTTATTTTCCAGTTCCTTTAAGTATAATGAACATTACCATTTTGGAAATTCTAAATACCTGATCTGAAGCTTTTGCATCGGAAAGAGCTGATATACATGTCCTTTAAAAAACAATAAGTTTTCAGTGGCTTCACACTTCCTGCGTTAAGCGATGTCAAAATGTTATTCTGATACATTCTGTTTCATGTATCGACTAAGCAGTAAGTCTGAAGACTTATAACGCTATTATATGGTGATTTTATGTAAACTTTGGTTGTCACATGACTTTCAAATTTTCATTTTCAAAATCATATTGGCATCCATAATATCATATTTTACATTTGTGGAACTTGTAAAGAAACCACACATAGGAATTGCAAGGTGCTTAAACGATTTGGTGCTCAATCCCACTGATATGGAAATTTTCGGCATTTCAGTATGATAACAGCTATGGTTCTTATTTTCCAATACATGAAGTGGAGATTTGAGACAAGAATCCTGTGTGCCAGTACCTAGGAAAGTCTCTACAATTATATTACTGCACAATTTTATGCAAGATTTTATTCATGAAAGATCATTTCATATAAACTAAAACACCCTTCTCCTTGTGACGTGTAGCATCATTAAAACATGTACAGTTACCTAACAAGCCCAGTGCACTTTAATGTTTTGTAGTTTTAAGTTTATTTAAGGCGAATATTTGTTATATTCAGCATGACTGAACATGACAACATGGATTGTAACGTTTGTATGTTTGTTTTTGAGTTTCACGCAAAGCTACACGAGGGCTATCTGTGCTAGCCGTTCCTAATTTAGCAGTGTAAGACTGAAGGGAAGGCAGCTAGTAATTACTACCCACCGCCAAGTCAACTCAATAAATAGTGGGATTGATCGATACATTGTTTGGCCCCCACTGTTGAAAGGGTAAGCCTGTTTGGTGTGACGGGTATTCCAACATGCGACCCTCAGAGTTGAAGCTGAACTTATCAGTTGAACTTTTTAACCACTGGCCATGCCGGGCCTTGATTGTAACGAAATAATAAGGCTCCAAAGTCGTTTTAGTATAACGTACTCAACTTCTATGCATTCGTAAATGAATACTAATAATCGACGCACTCAAACTTTTAAAAACATTTATAAGTTAATGCCTGTGTTTGAGTGAAGTAAATTTGAAGAAAGAAATTAACAGTTTGAGATATTGAACGCAATTTTTGTTATAGCAGAGTTGCTTTTCTCATGAAGTGCTGAAGTCAGTTCAGTAAAGTTAATAAACTTTCAAACTCTAAGAAATTATGACTGAAAGTAAAGAATGTATAGCAATATTTCAACTATTTCTGATACATCTAATGTTGACGATTTCAGCCAAAACCAGGACTCATCAGACTTGCTACGACATGACAGATCTTATAAGAGTTGAGAAACTCGTTATGTTATCACATTTAATAAATATTATAGCAGCAACTAGATGAAGTTGATTAAATATAATTTCTTATCACTTTATAAAAGTAATTTATAAATAATTACTAGTGTAAGGATCAATAACACATTATTACTCGTTTCATTTAACATTAAGTATGTAGTTTTATTAGTTTTTACAACTAATTAACTTTATTCATACTCTGGAAAATAATTGGATAGCCAATAATTAGAGAAATAAACAAAGATAATGTGTAGTAGTTATGCATTTGATAAAGTTTTGAAATTTCACGATTTTTAGAACAAATACACATATTTTTTCGAGTGCTGTGTGACAAAAGGTGCAATATGTAATTTGGTTTATTGCTTCTGGTCCATTTCGTACAGAGATTGAAAGAAATGAAGTCATCTCAACCATTATTCACGATCATGACCTTTAGATAAATATAGGTGCAGATAGACCCTCAGAGGCTATGCATCAATACAAGTTATAATGTAGTCTTTATAAAGTTCACTTAGTAAGACTTAGTAGTCCTGGTTTGTACGTTCATCTTATTGCACTTCTTGGTAGAGTACAATGTGGAATGTCATTTCTCATAGTAACTGAGAAACAGGTGTTTATTCTGTATGGAGAACAGCCTTCAATGCAACATGGTAGTAATAATGTAAGTGGCAGGGTGTATCTGTGAACATATCTGCAACAGAAATTATTTTGATATTTTTAGAGTATATGTGTGAAACGAAATATCCCAACTGCATGTTGAAGGCTTTTCCAACCATAAATATTTAGCTAAATGGTGTAGCGAAAGTGTCCAGAAAAACAACATTTATAACGGTGCTCGACTTTTTCCAGTATCTTCCAGTCTTAGCATTGTGCAAAGTCTGAAGTATTTCTTATCCCAGAATTTTGGGGACCACGGTATGTAACAGTTTAATGTTGTTATAATGTTTGTAAGCAACACGCCATCCTATAGTTGTAACAACTGTACAATTATCAGGTATTATGCCTATAAGTATTATGTTTGCTGACTTTTGGCGTTCTTTCCTTGCCTCGTTGCATGGCAAAATATGCCCAAGATATGTCTGGTTCCTTCTCTGCCCTATGTTCTTCACTGGTCAAGTACAGAATTGCCACCACTCATATACACTGTCGACCAAAATCTTAAGGCCAATAAACGTAAAGAAAAAATATGCATTTCACGTTGTTAGACTCAACCACTTATTTGAGTAGAGCTTCGAAAAATGAAAACAAAAAAAGGGAAAATAAAAATTTAAAAAATTTTAGCCTTTAATAGGGAAAAAGTGAACACTATGAAATTAGCATAAATACTAGATGCTCAAAAGTTTAAGACCATACTGAAACGAAGCGTTAATCGGTAAACACGTAACGAAATTTAGTCATTTATGTTCAAGCATTATCGTTATCAACATCTTCCACTGACCATCTTTTGGACCATCCAGTGTGTTCCCCATTGAAAATATTTGGAGGTGGATGGCAAAGGAAGTCTATAGAAATGGATGTCATTTCCAAACAATGCATGATCTTTGTGAAACCATCTTCACCACTTAAAATAACATTCCAGCCAGCCTTCTGCGAACGCTTATGTCGACCATGCCAAAACAAATGTTTGAAGTTATTCGCAATGAAGGCCGTGCAATTCACTACTGAGACCTCTTGTTGGGCATTTTGTACTCTGTTTAGGACTTCTCTTTGGTATGATCTTAAACTTTTGACCAGCTTGTAGTTAAGCTAACTTTATAGTGCTCACAGTTTCCCTATGAAATGCAAAAAGTTTTTTTTATTTTCTCTTTTTTTATTTTCATCTCTCGAAGCTCTATTCAAATAAGTGGTTGAGTCTAACAACACAAAATTGCGTATTGTTCTCTTCATGTCTTTAGATTTTGGCCAGCAGTGTAGTTCCTCAGTGCTGTTGCAAAGGCTTTTATTGCATGGGTTTCAGGATATGATCATTTAACAAATGGATATGATTTCACTGGATGGATACATAATCTATCATGATTTTTGTGCTGTCGACTGGAGTAGTGGAAAAGAAAACTGTGTTCTTTTGGTATCATTATTCAGCGAACAGTTATGCATTACAGACATCCTAATTTTTTATTTATGACAGGAAGATAGTTGCTGTTTTTTATTAAGCATAAGGCTACATAATGGCCTATCTGTGCTTTGCCCACCACGGGTTTCTAGCAGTAAAAGTTCCCAGATATAGCACGTGACACTGGGGGGCGTCAGTAGTGAATAGAAGATCCTATCGAATAATAATTTTTTTTGACAAATAGTGGTGATAATGTTTAATAAGTTCTATGAATGGAAGGAATTATTTCTTTATTGTATTGTATTTGTACTCAGAAACAGTTATCATATGACGAACATTATGCTTCTTTACATTATATTTCACACTCGACCGCTGTATCAGTTTTAAAAAAGTTTGTTCTATAATTCTGCATTCTATGTTTTAGTTGCAGAATTTACAAAACCTAAAATTACATCTAGAGTTTCTGTATTGGTAAAAAAATTTAAAATTCGCCAATTTTGGTGTTTTATCTTTCATTTACTGAACGAAACTTTAATTTACATAACGGTTTCAATACATATGCTTTTTATGGATATATATTCCTTAATATTTAATCAAATTGTTTTTCGTTTGTTCGTCGAATTATGCTCAACTCAAGAGCAAATTTCAAAAATCCAGTATTATGAAATACGTAATTAAAAATTCTGTCCATGCGGTACTTTAGGAAAAAATGCTTTAATTTAATTGTTGCACGCATTAGTATCTAAGATGTATGTTCAATCCTCGTAAGGATAAGCCAACATAGTTGTTTCAAGAAGCAGAACGTGTTCTGTTTCATAATCAATAGAGTACCAGCTTTAGTAATCGTACTCAATGATGTGAAGACCATGAAATAAGCTTTGTGCTTAATTTTGAAACAAATAACAACCTACCCGATGAATTTAATCAGATAATCGTATTGCTGGAGCTTAACGCAGCAGAAAAAAAAAAGTCTCACCAGATGTTGCGATCTTTGGTTCTACCAAATCAGTTAATGTTCCTTGCATAAAGAAGAATTTTTCAGAAAGGCTGAAGGAAATATTGTGTAAATATTCAATAACTATAGCACATAAACAACCTTAAACTTTTCTAAAGATATGTGAAATACTGTAAACAAACAACAAGCAAATGAAGAAATTCAAAACTAAAATATTTAAGTATTGCAAATTGCAACGATTGTAGAAACCTGTTATATTGTAATTACTAATTTAATATTTTTAAAAGTAAAAGTTTAAGCGAGTGTATGGATTTAGTAACATTGCAACTTTAGTCATCAATTACAAATTGTATTTACATCTCAAGTTGCCCAAATTCTCGTAAAATCTAAAGGACAGGTAAAGAATCTTAAAGTTCGAATGAATTTTAAATAATATTTTGATAATTGTTCAGTCTTGTGTTCAAACAATTTTTACGAATATATCAAAAACGATCGTAAGACGAATCGCTTGTTTGTGGGATTTTGCGCTAAGCTATAGGAGGGCTAATTGCCTCTGATTTTGAAGTCATAGATTAGAGAGAAAACAACTAACAATAACATTTACTTTCAATTCTTGTGATACTTTTGTCAGACGAAATAGTCGGATTGGACGATTATTTTTATAACATTTATCACCCTGGCCCGGCATGTCCCAGCGTGTTAAGGTGTTCGACTCGTAATCTGAGGGTCGCGGGTTCGCATCCCCGTCGCGCCAAACATGCTCGCCCTTTCAGCGTTATTATGTGACAGTCAATCCCACTATTCGTTGGTAAACGAGTAGCCCAAGAGTTGGCGGTGGGTGGTTATGACTAGCTGCCTTACCTCTAGTCTTACACTGCTAAATTAGGGACGGCTAGCACAAAAAGCTCTTAAGTAGCTTTGTGAGAAATTCAAAAACAAACAAAACAAATAAACTTATCACCCTAGAGTACAAAGTGCGTTTTTATTTGGGTAACGCAGCGCAAACTAATTAACTCGATGGTGTTTCTCATATTTATTAAAGTGTGAAGTACTTTATCTTAGAATCTATATAATTATGATTAACATATAGGATGAATGATTTTTTTCAACTTTTATTTGGCTCATTTGTGATATCCAGGTTCTAATATCCACCAGAAAAGTATCAAGTACTCTCGAAAAGCAACAGAGAATAAAATATATTAGGACAACAAGATAAAAACAAGTAGCACACGTGAACAAATAATAAAAAACAATTATTCCTTTTATATAATGTATATCACTGACGAGTTCGGGTTCGGTTTAGGCTCGAGTTTTTTATCCTCCAGTTTTTTTTTATCTTGACATTGTTCGTTTTCGTAAGTACGTAGTAAATTTGTTTCGTCAGCAGTTCCATTATACTGTTGACCTAAATACTTGAAGAATAACCAACATTATACTTTTTCTATTTCTTCTTTTTCTATACGCTGTTTTAAACAACGAATAGTTGATTCGATATAATCACGTCGACGTCGATAACAAATATATCGATAAACAACCAAAGAACGTTGAAGTTTGTTAAATCTGTCCTTTATATTGAAAACATTCTGAATTTTCAGAATTTTATTCATTAACGATATATTTACGTGAAATGACAATTCGGGCACGTCAAAAGGTATTTTACGAGAGGCTTACATTCTTTTTCAGAAAATGTTTTAAAATATTATCAAGTAAAGATAGATAAAACAATTCTTAAGAAGACATTTTACACACTTTCTATTTCCTTATAAAAATAATTATAGTTAGAAACAATATGACGAGCATTATAAAATAAATACCAAATTATCTTAAATAATATTTTAGTCTGTCAATACAGCTGTAATGTATACACTGATTTATGATACTTTAGTATTTTTAAATGGTTTTCAGAGGTATTAATATATGTTTGGTTTGTTTTATGAATTTCGCGCAAAGTTACACGAGGGCTATCTGTACAAGACGTCCCTATTGTAGCAGTGTAAAATTAGAGGGAAGAGAGCTAGTCATCACCACCAACCGTCAACTCTTGAGCTACTCTTGTATCAACAAATAGTAGGATTGACCACACATTATAACACTCCCACTACTGAAAGGGCGAGCACGATTGGTGTGACGGGTATTCGAACCCTCGATCCTCGGATTACGAGTCAAGTGTCTTGACCTTCTGGCCATGTCAGGACATTATATAAGTAAAAAAAGCAACTTTGAATTGTTTTCGTCTTCAACTGTCAGTCAAATACAAATATTCAGGTGTTATACAAATAAATTAACTTGTGTGTTGCTCTTTTTTTTAGAATATAACGAAGATATAACTAATCAATTGATATTATCTGACAAGCTTAAAACTCTCAGAACGGTTACTAAATCATTGTTTTTCCATTAAAAAGTAAAAACAGGTTTACTAAACTAGATGTCAAATGTGAGTCCACAGAAGCACCAACTGTTTGATTATAATTATAATAGTATTATTAAATTTAGAATAATAAATTTTTAAATCAGAATTTTAAAACACATTTAAAATTGTCTTAGATCTTGTACAATCGTACTATTTTGTACACCCAAATCTGATCAAATTTTCTTTTGCAAAAGAATGTTACTGTACAGAGTCTCAACGTCAAAACTTACATAATGAGTTTGTTCACGAAATCTTAATTTTTTCTGTTTTTATAAATGACAGGACTAGTCTTAATTGTTTTCTCAGCAATTCTTTTTCAAACGTCTAAATAAAACAATTCTAAAACCTATATTTGAAACTATTGGCTTAATAGAACGATTATTCTTATGGGTTTTTGGCAAAATTTTTTTCTTTTTTACGTAGGGCTGTGATTCCGTTGTCTAAACTTATGCAATCCTATATTACTGAAAGTGTCGCGGGTTTGAATCCCCGTCACACCAAACATGCTTGCCCTATCAGCAGTGGGGGCGTTATGTTGTGACGGTCAATCCCACTTTTCGTTGGTAAAAGAGTAGCCCAAAAGTTGGCGGTGGGTGGTAATGACTAGCTGCCTTCCCTCTAGTCTTACACTGCTAAATTAGGGACGGCTAGCGAAGATAGCCCTCAAGTAGCTTTGTGCGAAATTCCAAAAAGAAACAAAATTCCTTAATCATAAATAAGATTAATGTTTAGTTTCTTTAAGAGTTTTTCCAAACAAAAATAATTATAATAATTGAGTTTTGCTGGTGCTTTTGAATATTTTAATGTTCTAGATCAGGGGTTCTTAACTGGGGATAGTCAATCCCCAGGGTCACATAAAACTTTTACAGTTTCAGGAGACTTAGCAAATACACAAAACACTCGTCAAGGTTCTCATAGTATATATTATACAGGTTCACTGGGTGGGGCAGAGGGGCTCATTCAAGACACGGGATGTGTTGAGAGAGGCTTTTGTTGAGACGTTCGAAAGCCCTTGTTCTATATGATTCTTTATTTTCTATTTCAATATATTTTTATTGAAAAAGGCCACGCATAAGTTTATTTAGATCATCAACAAATGTTTAAACAACGTTGTTGTTCATTTAAAATCACTTACTTGGTTTAAATATTTAAACCGAATTTAACTTTGTCCATAACGAGTAACACTCAGTTGCAATATTAATATATTCAATTATTTTCTAAGAGACACCATTTTTCACGAAATATTTATTTTGTTTACTGTGATATTCTATTTTACTATTGGAAATGTGTGAAGTACTTTATTATACCTTTTATTATTTTTTAGCTTTTTGCTATAAATGTTAAACAGAAAAATCTTTGGTGTTAGTTTCAATCTTTATTGCACACATTTAGGATCACAAGATGTAACATATTCTTTTACATTTTAATATAACCTTTTTCTCTGTCTTGAAAAATAAAAAAGTGTAACTGTTATACTTCTCTATTAGGATACCTACGACATGAGAACATATTTTGTAACGAAATTTAATGTTAATTATTTATTTTTGGAAATTTGTATAAAATGACTGAAGTGTTATTTGCGCTTGCAGTTCCTAACTGAGAAGTGGTAGAGCTGACTGAAGGCAGCTTGTCAACATTATCCACAGTAACTTTTTTAGTTATACTTTACCAAAGAAAAGTGAGATTGGCCATCATATTATAACATCCAAGTGGTAAGCTTGCTCTTACGATAAAAAAAGTTATAGGATTTGTTCTATTTAACATTTCTCTGCTGTGGTGGAAAAGAGATTTAAATATTTAGCTCAGAATGAAGTCACTTTGCAGTATCCCACAATCCTTGATTACAGATATCTTTTTCAGTGGTTATAAAGATTAAATTATGATACTATTTCCTATTATCATAAACGTATAAGAATATTGAGGTTCAGTTAATTTTTAGCATATATTGTTGCTACTTTGAAGAGAGTGTTGGCTTTAAAACGTGTTTTTAGATTTTTTTAATGTTTATATTAAACTGAAAGACATTTGTACGATACTTCAAAAGAATTACTGTTTTAATTCAGAATATTTATATTCAGTATTTGTTTGTGTATTGGAACGTAAACGTATAATATATTAATGGATTGGTTAGTTGTTTTAGAATTAAGCACAAAGCTACACAATGGGCTATCTGTGCTCTGCCCACCACGGGTATCGAAACCCGGATTTTAGCGTGTAAGTCCACAGACATACCGCTGAGCCACTGGGGGGCATATATTAATGGAAGTGGACTACTTTACTTATATGACTTGCATAAGTTGATATTAACACATTTACATAAAAGAAAAAAATGATTTTTTTGTTTTTCTTTAATTTTGCGCAAAGGTACTTGCGCTAGCCGTCTCTAATTTAGTATTGTAAGGCTAGAGGAAAGGCAACTACTCATCACCACCCATTGTCAACTCTTGGGCTACTCTTTACCAGCGAATAGTGGGACTGACCAATGCATTATTACGCCCCCACGGCTAAAAGGGCGAGCATGTTTGGTGCGACCGGAATTCGAACCCTGGACCCTCAGATTAGGAGTCGCACGTCTTAACCCACACCTGGCCAGAAAAATATGAGTTATTAAAAGCTGAAATGAAAATACATGTATCAGGGGTCGGCTTGACCAGGTGGTTAAAGCACTCGACTGTAATCTGAGGGTCGCGGGTTCGAATTTCGGTCGCACCAAACATGCTCGCCGTTTCAGCCATGGGGGTGTTATAATGTGACGGTCAATCTCACTATTCGCAGGTAAAAACGTACCTCAAGTGTTGGCAGTAGGTGGTGATGACTAGCTGCTTACCCTCTAGTTTTACGCTCCTAAATTGAAGACGGCTATCATTGTTAGCGCGTGTAGCTTTGCGCGAAGTTCAAAAACAAACAAACGTATATCAGGGTTAAAATAAATTTGTAACCGCGATCTTTAAACTTACACATCGTGATCAATAATAGAAGCGTATTTTTTTTTCTCCTTTTACGTGATATTTCAAAGAATAAAAACATCCACATAATGTTTATGTCTTCTTATAGTACAGCCACATCGGGCGATCAGGCGGAATTCACTGAGGGAAATAGGACCCCTGATTTTAGCGTTATAAATCCGTAGACTTACCGCTGTACTAGCGAGGGGCCGTCCACAGTACGCTATAAGGTGTGTAGTGTTTGAATTCATTCTGACAGAACGAACAAAGAAGAAAGACATTCATAGATATATAAGAAGAAAAAATAGAATAAGCAATAGAGTTACAATCTTTGTGACTGATGTACCTGATTTTTTGTGTGGTTTGTTTGTTTGTTTTTGAATTTCGCACAAAGCTACTCGAGGGCTATCTGTGCTAGCCGTCCCTAATTTAGTAAAGACTAAAGGGAAGGTAGCTAGTCGTCACCACCCACCGCCAACTCTTGGACTACTCTTTTACCAACGATAAGTGGGATTGAACGTCGCATAATAACGCCCCACGGCTGGGAGGGCGAGCATGTTTGGCGCGTCGCGGGCGCGAACCTGCGACCCTCAGATTACGAGTCGCGCGCCTTACGCGCATGGCCATGCCAGGCCTTTTTTGTGTGGAAAAAAGGCTCTTGACAAATTACACAGGTCTGCAGATTTAAGCTTCATGAAAGGTGTTTTGATTTTCCATATTTTGGATACGCAGAGTCTGAAACTAATATTCATTTTCGACATTTTTTACACATCGGGAAGCAAAAATCTGTTACTAAAATCAAATAGTTAAAGTAAATTTATAATAAATATAACATAATATATTTACATACGCTCTTGACCCGTGTAGTTTTGCGCGAAATAAACAAATGTATGCCCTTGTTGCTATAGCGACGAACAAATATTATTAAAAATTAAAAATCATCTGAAGTACAAGCATAAGCAAATACTATCTAGAAAACTCATGCCATGTGGCCTGTTAACTGTTTATATATTAGTGGTGTGTTTCTTGAAGGTTCTGGAACGATCGATAAGACTCTGACGTTGCGATTGGTCTGAAGAAATCTATAGCAAGTGATTGTCAACATGTTAAACATAACAAAGTGTGACCCGATTTTGATGAAAATGAATCACTTGTGTAAAAGTACGTATGATGTTTTGAACGCGATGGAAAAATGGATATCACTTTTTTATTCAGAGATTACTGTATAACATGTAAACATTTTAAGACAATAAAACCATTGCAGGCCTGTGTTTTACTCAGAATCGGAATTATCGATTACATGATTAAAACATATTTGACTTGTTTAAAAAGGAAATACTGTTAAAAATCCAGTTCCAAAATTATGAAGCAGAACACGAGCACAATAATCAAAATATTCTAAATATTTTTCAAGCAAAATACACCGTTTTTGTTTCTTAGTTATTCAATAATTTAACATGTATTTGCAAGTAAACTTCTAATTTGATTGTCATATGTTAAAAGAAATTTATTGTCATCAGAACAGTGTAGAATGTTAACGTTAAATATTTGTCTTTAAACAATAGCTTATTTTTTTGAGTCACGTGCTTTCAAATTATGCTTAAATTTGTCACGAGGAAGAAATATATATAAAAAGAATTACAAAATATAAAATTGATTTATATAAACAGCTTAAATACGCAAAACATGTAATCACACAATATTTGCATCATACACATAAACGACATCTAGTAAAGGAGTTATAACGTTTTCGTAACAGTTGTTTTTCATACAACTATCTGTTATCCACTTGTGTATGCACTTAGCAAAATTTGGCCGACGAGATGAAGTAACCCTGTGCCATCTCATCATTCTATTTGTAGAAAGTGATTTATTTGTAAAATATGATAATAATAACAGTTGTACCTTTAGAATGTTTTACTTGCTACGAAATTACTAAAGATAAAATTCTTTATTTAAGACTGACATTTTTTAAAATAGCCTTTTTTATAACTGCTATTAAACATAACATAACGTTTTGGGACAATATGGGACTTATTAGTCCATTTCGCCTGTTCCATCAACTAAATTAAAATAATTAAGAATCTTAAAGCCAAATTTTATCATTATGTACTAATCAAGATTTAATTAAACCTCACTTAAATTTACTGACCCCGCAACATCCGAATGCAATCCATTTCAAAGGCCAACCATCTGATGGAAAAATGAAATTGTCTGAAGATGACTCCTACTCTATCAAAATTTATACCTGTATCCCCAGTACTATTATTCTCACTCTTAAATATGGTACAAAATCATTTCACAATCTTAAACACCTTAATCAGTTCCTCTTTAACTTTTATTTCTTCAAAACAAAAACAGTTCGAGATATTTCACAACTTCTCTTCTTATGATAACCTCTTCATCTCAGGTACCGTTCTAGTAGCCTCTCTTCTTACGACAACCTTTTCATCCCAGGTACAGTTTTAGTAACCTCTCTTCTTACGACAACCTCTTTATTCCAGGTACCGTTCTAGTAGCCCCTCTTCTTACGACAACCTTTTCATCCCAGGTACAGTTTTAGTAACCTCTCTTCTTACGACAACCTCTTTATTCCAGGTACCGTTCTAGTAGCCCCTCTTCTTACGACGACCTCTTTATTCCAGGCACCGTTCTAGTAGCCCATTCTCTGCACCCTTTCCAACAGTTAATGTCTTTCCTAAGGTAAAGAGACGAAGACCAAACCCAATACTTAAAATGTGGCCTAACCAGGGACCTATAGAATAAAAGTATAACCTCTTTAGACTTGTATTTAATATTTATGTACATACAGAACCTAGAAACGCTATATGCCCTACCAACAGCAACAGTACAAACATTACATAAAGATTCGTTTCTCTCATGACGCTGTTAAGGTTCCTCCTATCCAAATTATAATTGAAATTATGATAACCCACATGCATTATATTGCCTTTATGATAATTAAAATATCCACCTGCCATTTATTTTTCCCACTCAATAAATGATTTAATTTTTTTGTAAATCAGCAACACCCTCTCTACAGCTATCACCACCGAAGACCTTAATATCGTCTGAGAATTGTAGCAGTTTATTTATTATTCCTTCATCAAAGTCAATGATGTAAATCGAATAGAACAAAGGTTGTAAGAGGCCCCGAAGTACCTTACTTCTGACATTAATCCAGAAACAGCCTTCCACTTTCTTCCACCCAGTAATTTTTCTATAACCGGCTAAAAATTAATGCAATCATCCCGTTTCCATTTTTCAACTGTTCTGGATGTGGAATACTACACATATCTTCGTAAGTAAAAACTGAGGAAAAGCCAAATTTAATAATACAGTCATCTCATAATCATCAAATATTAGCCTTCTTTTATCATTCCTTAAGGGCTCTTCCCCATTCTAACGTTTTGTTTACCCTTAACAAATTTAAAGAAATCCTTATTGCTAATTTTTACATTTTCAGCCAACCTTTTCTCTCACATCCTTTTTGATACTCTAATTTTCTGTTTCACTAACTTCCTTCATATTCTCTGATCTTTCAAGTCTCCTGTCATACTAGTGAATTTAAGTTATCTTAAATTTATGATTATTTAAATTAATTTTATCTATTCATCTCTATGTGATTTTACTTGCAGCTACCATTTTTTTCTATAAGAATAGTCCCCAAGTGGTATAGCGGTGTGTCTTTTGACTTACAACACTAGAAACCAGATTTCGATACACTATAGTGAGCAGAGCATAGATAACCCTTTGAGTAGATTTGTGCTTAATTACAAACAAAAGTAAACTATACTAATATTAGTCGGATGATTAAAACCCGTCTGACAATTCTTGTTAGTTGAAAACAAAACAACTTAAACATGACGGAAGAAAAACAAAACAGCAATAAATAATAGTCGTATGGTAAACAACAATCTATTGTATTTAGTGACATTTACAAGGTCAAATAAAGTATGAAAGTTATGAGTCTTTTTTGTAGAAATGGGTTGATAACTTTTATAGCTAAAATAAAAACTGTTTTACAAAGTATCCTTTATCGTTTCTGAAACATTTTAGTTAACATTTATTTAAATCCATGAGTAACATCAAGGTGTTTTTGGTAGGAGTGATTTAAATTGCTCATCTAAATAGTATTTTAAATAACTAATCAAAATGTCATCAGAACATTACATTACCATAGTGTTTCCTTTTATGACAATATCTATGTAACAACTAAGGCACAAGTTTTGGCCAGGCATGGTCAGGTGGTTAGGGTGTTCGACTCGCAATCGCGGGGTCGAATCCCTGTCACACCAAACCTGTTCGCTTTTTCAGTCATGGGGCGTTATAAGTGACGGTCTATCTTACTATTCGATGAGAAAAGAGTAGTCCAACAGTTGGCAGTAGGTGGTATTGATAAGCTGCCTTCCCTCTAGTTTTACACTGTTAAATAAGGGACGGCTAGATCAGACAGTCCTCCTGTACCTTTGCTCGAAATTCAAAAAGAAACACAAGTTCTCGCAATGTCAGTAAATATCATAGAAACACGTTTTAATTTCTTGTTCTTCTTTATTACATGTTAAATCAAAAACCAAAACAATGGAGTTAACCTGTTTCACTGAGGTGACGTAGTTTAAAACGGAATATTCGTTTTTATAAGTATTATTAATAACTAGTAGAAGTTTTAAAAACTAACTATTCTAGGTAGATAATGTTATCAATGTTCTTTGAAGTTAGTTATTTACAGAAATTTGGTGTTTATTTAAAGAGCTCAATGTACAGAGATAACCAACCTTGCTCATCTATAGACATTAAAGAAATGAAACATAAAGCAAATAGTGTTAAACGATATGTAATTAAATAACGGTAAGATCAAACTGAAATAGGAATTGCGATTGAGAGCAATATTTACCTAACATTTATATAATTAAAAATTATACAGGAAAAAAAAATTGCTCATCTCATAAGCGATAAAATTGTTCTGTTACAACACACTCATAAACACGTGTTGTTTTCTACATTCATTTAATTCCTGACTTTTGATTATAATACTTGTGTGTGTGAACACTAAAGGTGATTTAATTGCAAGTGATTTCAGGTATAACATGTCTTAGTGACTGTTCATATTAGCTTGAGGCAAATCAAGAACAACTGTGCTATATACAGTTTCTATCATTGACTCGTGACGTTATGAAGAAATAAGCTGATACTTAGAAAGTGCTAAGTATCATCTGCGATACCGCCATTCAACTTTTTAAGAAACGCCAACTTTCTGAAGTATGAGATATTTTGTTTATGATACTTTAATTATTTCTAATTTGTGTATCAAAGTGCTCTCAAAAGTCTCGTTTTATTGCACTGTAAGTTTAAAATAAATATTTAATATTTGAACAGTGGAGCAAGAACCTGAAAGAGGATCGAGAGTGTAAGCTGCATCGATATCAGTTACCCTCAGGAAGAAGGATTATTATAGATACCAAAACAACAAGAAAATATTTATTTACAATTTATACGTTTTCATTCGTTAAGAATTTAAAAAAAAACGTATACATTTTACAGTGACACAAGTTATTTAGTATCTTGAATGTGTAAGTGACATCTGACAGTTTCTGGTTTGTTAATTAGGTGCTAATTTATATATTCAAGGTTCAACATTAGAGCAGTATACTTTGTGGTATAATTAAATAGGGAAATACTATTAACTTAACGTTAAATACATATTCGGATACTACAAAAAACAGCAGAAATGTTATTATAGTTATAAACAGTAATTTATCGTATGATCTATAAAATATCAAAGTGTGACCAATTAAGTAAAGTCAGGTCATAGATATAACAAAAACTACTCTCGATAAAATAAGTCTGTTAATGTGCTCTTAAAAGTGAAACAACCAGATGTAGCACCTATCCTCCGGACGTAAGTCACATAAATTCATGATGAATGAAAGATTATTTTAGGAGTTGTAAATATTCGTATAAAATCTGCAAAACACAAAGTGTGATATCACAAGTTTGCAAGTGTCTTTGCTTGGACCCAACAAACTGTCTTCTTCAATGTGGTGAAGATCCATCTACAGCGGGAGAAGTGATGGAAAGAAACATACAAATTTGTATGTACCCCTTATTGACTCAATAAACCTCCATCTATATCCGGCGAAGTAGTTACATGGACATATAACAGACACATACTGCACTCGATTTAAACCGTATTTTTCAGATATCAATCTTTTTATTCTAAATCATATATTTCCCTCCCCTCTCCAAAAGACAGATAGCTAAGTTATCTCAATTTATTATTACTTTATATATATGTAAAAACGGTTCGTTTGGGTTGAGAAAATATTTTACGTAGATGAGCGAACAACGTTTCGACCTTTTTCGGTCATCGTCAGGCTCACAAAGAAAGAAAGAGGTAACTGACCGGAAGCTGACCACATGTTTGAAAAGGGTTGTGTAGAGAACGGCGTTAGATGTTTGAATATATAATTTTATATTATTTTATTATTTTTAATATAGGTACAAAGGTGTTCCTTTGTATTGGTTTATTTTGGGTTTAATTTTGCGTTTGTTTATGTTTGTTTCTTTATTTAGTATTTGAGTATTTTCTATGGATACGTTGTGTTTATTAGACTTACAGTGTTCGAAAACGTGTGAAGGTGACTTTTTATGTTCTTTGAATCTGGTTTCCATTTTCTACTTGTTTCTCCAATATAAAAGTCGTGGCAGTTATCACATTGTTTTTATAAATAATGGTGTGGTGTTTGTTAGTGTAGTTTTTATATAGTATAGACTTCATTTTTGTGCCTGGTTTTTGAATAAATTTGGCATTAACTGGAATATCATATTTTGTTACTAGTTTTTGCCAAATGTTGGTTATTTTTCTGCTGATGTCGGGAATATATGGTATGTAGCAGTACATAGTTTCGTGAGATATATTTACTTTTGTTGGTTGATTTTGCTTTCCATCTAGGTGTGGGCGTATAATGTTTTCTACGGTTTCTGGAGGAAACTTATTGATGTTGATAAAGTATTGTTTTATTTTGTCTAATTCATCGTTAATTTTATTTGGTGAGCAGAGTTTTATGACTGTGTTCATTTGGTTTCTTAGTATATTGAGTTTTTGTTTTGTTTCATGTGCTGAGTCCCAAGTATAGTATAGTATTGGTATAGTACAGTATGGGTGATTTTTCGGTGGATTTCTGTTTTGAATTGTGTGTCGGTTCTTGTAATTTTGAGGTTAAAAATGATATTTCATTGCTTTCTTCCTGTTCACATGTGAAGATAATGTTGGGATGTATAGAGTTAATTTGATTGAAAAAATTATGTGTGTGTTCTGTGGATTTGAATCCCACAACCGTGTCATCTACATATCTGTATTAGTGTAGTGGTGGATGTAATGCTGTGTTAATTGCTTGTGTTTTAACTTGTGTCATAAAAATATCGGCTACAACTGGTGATACTGGGTTGCCCATGCTTAAGTCATTTGTTTGTATATAGTTGTGATTGTTGAACATGAAGTTTGTCTTCATCGTGGTGAATTCTATGAGAGTTGCAAATTGGTTGCTGGGAATATCTATAGATGGGTTAGGGTCTTGGATATAGAGTTTTAAGGCTATCTTGCAGGCTTCTGTTGTTGGAACTTCTGTAAAGAGGGATATAACAGGGATAAAATTATATATTCAAACATCTAACCCCGCCCTCTACATTGCGACACTCAGTTACACAACCCCTTCCAAACATGTGGTCAGCTTCCGGTCAGTGGTTAAAACTTTTGTAAAGAGGGATATAATATCAAAATTGGCCATTAAGCCTTTATGATTAAGTTGATTTAGACGTTTAGCCATGATGACATGACTGATGTTACATATTTGGAGAATACCCATGCTATGTATTTACCAACATTTTATAAAACGATTCATATGTGGACATTATTGGTCGTAGTGGACAATCTGATTTATGAGGTTTGGGGATGCCGTATATTATTTGTGGTATGCGTGAGTCGGTTTTACGTAGGTAGGAATAAAGTGTTGGGGAAATTGTGTTGGCTTTATTATTTTTAGTAGTATTTTGTTTAGTTGCATTTCGTGTGTCTTTGTTAGATTTGTGTGTATTGGTTTAAAATTTGTTCGTGTCTGATAGGAATTTCTTCATTATGACTATAGCGTTACCTTTATCTGGTTTTAGAATTTTTATGTTTTTGTCTTGTTTTAGATTTTTAATGGAATTAATGTCTCTTTTTTAGCTTTCTGTTTTGTGAAATTATGTTGATGATTTTGTGAGAAAATTCTTTGAAAAAATCGTTTAAGATGTTGTTTTTAGGTGTTTCTGGAAAATGTTTTTATTTTACCTGGGAGGTCAATAAAATTATCTAAGTTGTCTTCTTTCTGTTGGTTGTTTTTGTTCTCTGTAGAAAGTATCACAAGTCTCCTGGCTAGATCTTCTAAACGTGTTTTGATTTCAAAGGTTGAAATGTACTTATTTTCTCAACCCAAACGAGCCGTTTTATCATATATATTTTTCTACAAGTGGGTTTTCTCGACACCACTGATTATTATTACTTTGTCAAAATAAATAGTTTGTCGCTTACAAATAATTTGTTTTAGCTTCCAAAATGTTTCTAAGGGGTGTCACGTTTCGGTCGTAGGCCTACATCAGACACAACTAATTGGAACAGGAATAATAAAAATAAGAACAAACAGCGGAACAATCGCTCGCATATTTGAACAAACGCAATTACTTAGGGTACGCACACACAATTTATTTCCTTCGACACAAAGTTGCACAATAAGCTATCTATGCTCTGTACACTATGAAGAATCTAGTTCAGGATTTTAGTTTCGTCTTTCCGTTAACCTGCCGTTGGAACACAAAAATAAATAACATATGATGAAGAAAAATTTGTAAAAGTAATACAAGTGAAATGAGCTAGAAATGACTATTTCAAAAGGTTACTTTACAATACGTCCTTTCATTAATATAATTAAACAGTGTTTTTAGTTCTAGTCTTTTTCTCTGCATATTTCAGTGATAGGTCCGGCATGGCCAGATCGCACTAAACATGCTCGCCCTTTTAGCCGTGGGGGTGTTATAATGTTACGGTCAATCTCACGTTGGTGAAAGAGTAGCCAAAGAATTGGCGGTGGGTGGTGATGACAAGCTGTCTTGAATACTAAAATCATTCCTTCATAGATGTTGTATTATTTAGTTTGCAGCTAGGTGAAGAAGGTTATTATTATATTATACTAAACACATGTTAGTAAACTAATAATGTATAGGATAAAATTTCACTTAAAAAGACAGTTATAGCTAATTACATATACGCACTTGTACTATATAGCATAATTAAGGTTAAGTAATAAATTTAGATAATTAATAATATTTCTATTCCCAGTTCCTATGTATATCAAGAACTCACCAACTGTGCTCAGTTCTGGTATTTCAGTGCTTATCAAAAAACTATCTGTAATGAGGCAATCATCTGGGATTTTAGCTTTGTACAGGATTGTCGTCAAGAAAGGTCATTTTATGTGTTACTAAAGCATGCTTTTGACTGTGATTTAAACTGGGTTTTAGGGTATTTTCAATGCACCTTCTACGATGTTCATTTATACGCTCAGAAAAGGTCTGTAAATTTCCTCAATGAAAATGTTTAACCGAATATTACAAGTTAATTGGTAAATAAAAGTTGGGAGTTATGTACCAATCAATCTTCAAGGTCTAATCAAACAGGGGTTGCAGTTACGAACAGAACATGTAGACGGTTCGTGTGCAAATCACACAAGAGTATTTTTAAGTTTAAATTCTCTTGTTTCACAAGTCCTAATGTTTAGACAAATTTTAATTTAGATAAACTACGAGTTCTATTGTTAACAGAGTCAAAAATATAAGTCACAATGGGTGCATCGCTCATGCGTTTTTCTGGCTTAGTATGGTTGTACTCAGTTGTATTCTTTGCTTTATCCAAAAGTGTGTTTGAATATTGGTTACCCTAAAAGAATTTGGTTGCTATCTCAGTAGTTTTTTTAAGGCACATTTTGAAGGGTTGGAGTTGTTTTACTGTTAAGGGTTGCGGAACAATAGTTCAAATACATTCGACATCGCTTGTTTTACAAATAAGCGATGGGTAATTGGTCTGTGACTATTAACTTTAATTATTACACCAGAAACGGGAAGTGAAAGTATTGATTGTTCAAATGTTGTCTGAATATGCCAGTTTTATGGTTAATACTATTACATAAAAAAATATCTAATTACGTTTCAGACACCAAAACACAAAGAAAAACAATAAATAAATCATTGTAATTAAAAAATGGTTCGTTATACCAGGTCATTGATTTTTGTTGACTGAAAATGGCAAAAACAAAACAATTTCCATTAGATATTTGTTTACAAACCCATAAAACTTATTAGTGAGAATGAATCTAAACAAGCTTTCTAAGTCAATGATCAAAGTACATTTGCGGTAACCTTTGATGTAGTTTTGTGCTTAACTACAACAAACAAAGTGTCTAAATAAATTAAAATGAGATAAAAAGTTGTTACATTAGATTTATGTAAGCCTAAGAACTATATAACAGATTTTATTATTTTTTGTCCTGGTACAAAGTAATTTAATGTGGAAGCGTGTTTGTGCAGTTTATCAAACAATTTATTAGAGTGTTTTACAGGTGCAGTAATGAGCTGTAACAACTGTGTTAAAAATTTCTTAATAAGTCATGGTATTCGTTCACAAGGGCAGTTAGGAGCAGAAACAATTGTTCTTAAACGTATGAACTTTAGGTAAACCATACAGTTCAAGAAGTTGTGAATGTCTGAGTGTGAGTGTTGAAAGTAATTTATTAGCCCATTAAAGTTAAACGTTAATACATTTTTTGCAACAGCATCTACTTTTGTTCCAGTCGAATCGTTATCATAAGGATTCTAGGTGTGACTGCCTAAAAACAAATCTTTAGCTTTATGAATGTAATCTTTTTTTCATTGAAAAAAGCAAAAATGTAATTTCCATCCTTATGTGTGGCTTTGATTACAAGAAAAGTGTTAACGTGAAAGGTAGCTAAAGCATTTTTCTATTCTCTGTATAGAGTAGATGACATAGGTTTCCAAAGCCAAGACGAATAGATAACTGTAATGTTCTTTTTAAGTCGAGTTATCAGGCGTTCATTGTGAGCGTTAACGAGTAGTGGTTATTTAATAACGTATTTGAAAGAATACTTACCAATAGCAGTATATTCGTTGGTCCGCGTTATCTATATTCGTCTTGTTATTTCCCTGATCTTTTATGGTTTATCTTATTGTCCCAAGTGACATTTTTATAACTTTATTAAAATATTATTTGTTTGCTTTACAACAACTTAACATTTCTCCACTTTCTTAGTAATGAATTGAATAAATAAGCGGTAACTGTTTTTTTTAGTTTTTCTCCTCGATTAAAGAATATATTCACGTACGATGAAAAGGTGTTTTAAGCTTTATTATTTAGCACTATTCTTATTATTAACACCAACTACATACTGTTAAAGGATAAATGTGTTGCATTAAGGTTTATAAAATATAAAATATCGCAAATAATGTGTACAACAACATTTGCTCAAGAAACATCAAATTAAAAAATCCTACAGATTACAGAAACTGGAAGCGTTCCTATGAAACACGCGGGCCACACTTCTTTTTTGCAGACAATAACAAATAACTTTAATTTAATGTGTTGTTTTACATGTATATTCTAAAATTTTACGCAAAAGCATACAAAATACCGTTTCGCTCTTAATTCTGAATCGATAGACTACAGGGTAGATAATGATAATGAATAATGCTCACGATCAACTTGGGCTACTGTTAACTTATCGATTAGTGGTACTTGAATATCAGTCTTACAGCGTATCCTCCGGTGCGATGGAGGTAAGTTTAAGGAATTAAAGAGCTAAAACCCGAGATTCGAACACCAGAAGAATCTTGACCCTTTCAGATTTAACTTTTTTTTGTGTGTGTAGCAGTTTTAAGATGTAACATGCAGCATTTGCTCATATTGCATAACAGCGCAATAAATATATAAGCTTTTTCTTGCTCAAATACATCGTAATGTTTGGCACTTTGGCATATGACATATAGTTTTGTTTTCAAAGCGATTCAACTATATTCTTTCAATGATCGTGATTAAGGGGAACCACCTGATCAGTAATTGTTCCTTTCTCTGAGGATATGCCTAGTGCCATTTGTCTGATGAGGTTTAATGACATTATCTGTTATATTGCCCTATAGTTTCCAGTGATCACACATGTTATAAAATATTTTTTATTGTCTAACGTGTGTTGCAGTTCTGAACGTCTGACATCAGAGGATGTTGAAAGATGTCCATTGAAATCCTCTTTGTGCCACAAATGATCTAACTTATGTTGCAGAGGTTGAGATTTCAGATGTAACAGCTACAGTCACACTCTGAAATAGTTTGATTACCACCATCAAAGGATAAGTTGTTTTTGACACACCTCCTCCATGACCAGCAATAAAATGAAGATGTTTGTCTGTATAACACATGTTAGTGCAATGCATCTATCCAAATAAACGCATCACTTGTATCGTGTATAAGAAAATGTAGTAGAAACATACGTTTTTTGAAGAAGTTCTAACCATAATGCGCTATGTCATGGTGTGAGAGAAGTGCAAAAGGTCACCCTGAGTGTAATTTGGATGCCACCTATCATCTAGCTACCGCTACTCGTTGTTTCTGATTTCTGTACACTACATACCATCTGTGTTTTTTCATCATTGTTTCCATTACATTACTTTCCTTTCTTCTATTAGAGTTACAGTTTTAACTTTTCACGTTCATAGATAAATTTAACTTGTTTCAATTATTTTTATCGTAGACGCAAATAAAGTATTTTTTCTTTTTTTAAAATCACGTAGATCTTAAAATATAAAATCATTCGGTTTGTTTTTGAATTTCGCACCAAGCTACTCGAGGGCCGTCTGTGCTAAGCACCCCTAATTTAGCAGTGTAAGACTAGAGGGAAGGCAGCTAGTCATCACCACCCACCGCCAACTCTTGGGCTACTCTCTCACTAACGAATAGTGGGATTGACCGTCGACATTATAACGCTCCCACGGCTGAAAGGGCGAGCATGTTTGGCGCGACGAGCATGCGAACCCGCGACCCTGAGATTACGAGTCGCACGCCTTAATGCGCTAGGCCACAAAATCAATTGGTTTTTTTCACTTAGCCATGGTAATTCGCTGGAAATAGTTTCAGTTAAAGATTTTATATTATTTCTTATTTCAAACCATTCATTGAATAATTCATACCAGATTAATTTCTTATTTTTTATATTTTTGACAGTTTAAGTAGTTCCCCGTTAGTACAGCGGGAAGTATACGCTAAAATCAAGGGGTTCGATACCCCTTGGTGGACTTAGCAAAAAGCTCGATGTATCTTTGCTTTAAGTGAACACCCACCCACACACACACTTATTCCCCATGAATGTATATCTAAATACTTTAAAAGTGATTACAGTTGAATTAGGAATTAATAAAAAAGAGATACTCATTTATGTAGTGATAGATATGTACTCAAGTTCAACGAAACACATACAAACAATATTTTTCTAGCTTATTCAAACTTTATCAACAGTTCTACATACTTCGAAAATATTTTACCGCTAACATCACGAGCAACTTGTAACAAATACGATAACGTTAAGGAATTTTATCAAGAAAGGGCTTATCTTATTACACTGATGGAAAATATGTTTTACATTTACACGTAAAACTAAATAAAAGCATATTGATTAATATTACGCCACGAAAAAAATAATGCTTGAAAAGGGTATATATTAAACTAAATCACTTGCGAAAATTCTTGAGTATATTAATATATCATGAGGATGAGTCATAGTGAGATGATATTACCAAAGAACTAGTAAAATTATAAAGTGCAAGGGTACAAAGTGATAGTGCACAAATTAACTGGAAGGAAAAGGTTTAAAATGTACCCGATCCTCTTGGGTCTTATGATGAACCTAAAACCCACCCCTGATGAGGAGGATCCTATAAAGCCTAGAACTTTTGTGATTATTAAGACGGTATTTAAACTGTGCTTATTTTGAGCTATGTATTTTTTCTAATTTAATTTTTTTTAACATGCCGACATTGAAACCCTAACCTTAGCAATATTTATTCTATAATCCACTTGCTTCTTTAGGTTGATTTTATTATATCATGTTTTGAAAGGAATCCTTAACACGGTTTCCATGAAGACTATCGTGAAAATATTTCCATCAGTGTTTTTTCAGAAGGTCATCTAAATACAAAGAAAGTTGTTTTGTTATATTTAATATGTGAATTGGATTGAATTTGACATTTAATTATTCTCAGAAAAATGTACAATTCTGTGTCACCATATCATTGAAAACGTTTCATCTACGCATCTCCATTTAATATAAGGTTTTAGATTAGCTTCGTTAAGTGTTGTAAAAGAAGTTTGTTTTTGAATTCCGCGGAAAGCTACACGAGGACTATCTGAGCAAGCTGACCCTAATTAAGCAGTGTAAGACTAGAGGAAAAGCAGCTAGTTATCACCACCCATCGCCAACTCTTGGGCTACACTTTTACCAACGAATAGTGGGATTGACCGATACATTATAACGCCCCCACGACTAGGAGAGCGAGCATATTTGGTGTAGCAGAGATTCAAATCCGCATCCGTACGAGTCGAGTGCCTTAACCACCTGGCTAAGGTAAGAATCCATTGCTATTCTCATATTATGCAATATTATTTATCAATAACTTCTTTAGGCGATATCGAAGTTTTAATTATTCTTCCCCTGAAATCAATTGATAGTTTCTTCTGCTATGAATTCAGTAAACGAGGAGGCCATATCAAATGACGTTAACGTATCAGTTGGTTTAAAATATATTTTCTTAATTTTGTTAACAAATTCAACCAATCTTCTTGAAATATCTATATAAATAATACACTTGTGCTTTTCTATTTGGAACTTTTCTCACATTTTTTTTATCAAACACTACAAATCTCATATCTTTACAAAGTACTTTATCGAGAAGTCTGTGTTCCATATTAGTTTTTTATTCATAATCACTTTACATATATTTTTAGTCAAACTTTTTAATATAAGAAAAATGCTACGTAGTTGTACAATGTCGTTGTCATCATGTGACGACTGACTTCGATTTCAACTTTAGTTTTCTTTGCAAAGTATTTCACAAAAACAACATTTATCCTACATGTGATTTCTTAAATAAAGTAAACGCTAAATACAATTTCTATGAGCTTTATGGACTTATTTTGACATAAAACACACCTGCAAAGTTCGTTTAAAATCACATGCTTATCTCTTTGTAAACATACATTCAGAAGTTTCTCTATACCTAGCTACGTTTGCTTTCATTACGACTTTATATTTACTTTACTTTACAATAATTTAGCTTCGGTTCGTTTCATAGAGTGCTATAAATATCTTCTAGTTACTTTTTTAAATATAGGTTTTATTTTTCATTTTTGTGAGTTTTTTTTCTTTCAAATAATGAAACTGTGTCGTACGCTGAACACTCATAAGTGATACAGAGTTATGCCTTCGGATTTGCAACACTAGAATCAGAGGTTTGATTACTCTTGGTGTACACAGCAGATAGTCTGTACGCTATTATAAATACCATTATTTCACTTTATTATTTACTTTACATATAGTTTTATTAAATTATGTTATGTTTAAGTGAGTTTGTCTGACTGCGTAATATATTTTCAAATAAACCACTATTTGTCTATCTAACACATAATACTTGAATGAAAAATTAGCTTAAATCTTGTGCATAAAAATGTAGCAATAAGAAAAGTTCAAGCAAAAGGCATGAAAACTACTGTAAATGTTTTGCAAGTCACGGCTAGTATTTAACATTACTACCTGGATACGGAACCCTCTTAGCAATGTGGTCCAAAATTGTTACTTAACTTATGAACCAGAGCCAAGCTGTAGAAACGTTTCAGTCTGAAGGCATTTTCCCCTCCCCTTTACTAGTGCCACAGTGGTTTGTCTGAAAGTTTATAACGCTTAAAATTGGGTTTTGATACCCGTGATAGACTCAGCACAGACAAACATTTGGGCGTGTTTGTGTGTAAGTACCTAAATAATCGAGTTTTTTGTAATTGATATTTA
Organism: Carcinoscorpius rotundicauda; assembly: GCA_011833715.1. Classification (NCBI taxonomy): domain Eukaryota; kingdom Metazoa; phylum Arthropoda; class Merostomata; order Xiphosura; family Limulidae; genus Carcinoscorpius; species Carcinoscorpius rotundicauda. The sequence goes on along the minus strand of CM022395.1, from coordinate 35,372,687 downwards.
AAAATTAGGTTGTAAATCTAAATATATTTAAATTTATTATTTCAGTACTTTATGAAATTTATTAATGAGATTTTTGAATGGATTTTTATAACTTCCGTTAATAAACTAATCATATTAACTGTATAATTACGATTTCTTTATTATCACTGTATTTTCTCCTTTACCAGCTTTGATAGTAATAATATTATTTTTGATTGATTGAAGGGCCCGACAAGGTCAGGTGGTTAGGCGCTCGAGTTGTAATCTAAAGGTCCCAGGTTCGATTCCCCGTTACAATAAACATGCTTGCTCTTTCAACCATTATAATGTTACGGTCAATCCCACTATTCGTTGTTAAAAGAGAAGCCCAAGAGTTGGCGGTGGATGGTGATGACTAGCTGCTTGCCATCTAGTCTTACACTGTTAAATTAAAGACGGCTAGCGCAGATATCCCTCGTGTAGCTTTACGAAACTCGTTTTCGAGTGGTGCAAGTCCGCAGACATACCGTTGTGCTACTGGGAGGCATTTTATTCCTGAAAAAATGACTAAGTTTTCAAACAAATTCCTAATTCGTTAATATTCTTTACACGTAATTCAAACGCATGCGCTTATAACAGAATATTGCTTTATTTTAAAAAAGTTTCTTCACAGTTTTTGTAATAATGTATATTTTGCTCGAATTATTATATCCAGCCGTTAGAGAAATAGAAGTAAAATTTTCCATTGGGTCTTCAGTTCAATAGTTTCCTGCTGTTGATCTACGTATTAACTAGATAGATTTAAGTTTAACCCTTGACTGCAATGCTAAGTGATTAGTTGATGACGCTTATTAATATGTTGTACCTCTTATGTAAGCTTAGTAATAACTATACATTTAAAAGTTTAAGCATAACTTTTAAAGCAAACATTATTTTCTCTACTGCTACATTTGACCGTGATTGAATAATTTATTGCTTTAGATATTTGATCCTCATTAGTTTAATGATCAATCAATCTTATATTCTAGACAACCTAACTTTGAAATGAAACATCCAAGAAGGCGAACCCAATGAGATCTGTATCTTCAGATCAGGCGGACAGTGGTAAATGTAAATCTAATCATGTACAGAAATAGACAGATAGGTCGTAAAGTTGTATTTATATATATATGTTAGTATTTATTTTAAAGTTGTGTGTTTTAACCTTTTGAATTGTGAAGTACGTTAAACATTTATCCATTTACAGTTTATTTTTAGAATTTACGATATAAGAAATATGATGAAATTTATTGCCAAAAATTGTTTTAATGTTTTTTCTTTACTATTAAATTTCATTAATAGTTTAAGATAACTGTGACCCTCACATTTTCTGAAAGTTCTTAAACATTCACCTCGAGTTATATAACTGAGCTGTATCGTACTAAATAATTTATACTACCAACCCTCAGATATAATAATGATTATCATATTCATAATACCAGTAATAGATTATTATCTAGTTTTCAACTATAAATGTGAAATTCGAAGTTTTCAGCAAATGAAACGTGGAGTTTGTATAAAACGTACCAAATTTAGAATTATTTAAGAATTACTTAAAATACTATGATGACACCTGTCTTACTCCAGAAATGCAAGGCAAAGTTGGCGGCTGAGCTGCACACGAGTCACTCATTAATTATTGCAGTCTTTGCTATTCCAGTGTATTATATAAGTTTGTGTCGTAACGCCTACGTATTTCTGTTATATCAATAATTCATTCTTCTTACTTCAATGTTAGTTTTGATTTTCGCCTCAAGAGAAGAGAAATGCTTTGTGAAATAAAAACAACGAGAACAAACATTTCATCTATACATCAAACTAGCATCACGCGTCCTTATCTGTATTTACAAATTTGTTTTTCTTAACACTCAAATTTTTTTGGCTTTTGAGTAATGAAGTAAATTTCTTTATGTCTTCTTAATATTGAAAACGCCCAAATGAGGAACTAATGTATTTTAATCTTTATAAGTAAGAGCGTACGAAATCTATGTATACTGAATCAGGTATAACAACTCCAAGTTTGGTTCTTAGTGTCATTTTAAGTAGGTAATTTGCTCTAATAATAAGTTAATATTATTGTACATAGGGAAGAGATTCTATTGAGTTTAATTTTTTATTTGTTTTCGCTCATCATTTGAAAATGTATAAGACTGTACTGCTTCGTGTTATATCCCATACTACTGAAACCAAATAATAAACCTAGGTGGCAATCAGATAGATTCGATATTTTTATAATATGAACGTATACCGAAACAGATACATAACACAAATTAACAACAAAATTCCTAGGTTCAATTTCGTGTTTTTTCATCAGAATACACGATTAGAGTCTTCAACATTTATCTCATGATTGTGTTGTGTATTTCTTGTTGATTTTCATTCTACATGTACTACTTTTGTTCAGTGACCAGGTGGGTAGGGCACTTGATTTGTATTATGAGGGTCACTGGTTGGATTTCCCGTCGCACCGAACATTCTCTCCTTTCAGCGGTGAGAGCGTTATAAATGATGATCAATCCCATTATTCGTTCATCAAAAAGTAACTCAAGACATAGCAGTGGGTGAAGATGACTAGCTTCCCTCCCTCTAGTCTTACACTGCTAGATTAGGGACGGCTAGCGCAGATATCCTTCGTGTAGCTTTGCGCGAAATTAAAAAAAATACAAACAGTTTTAAGTGACTTGCCGTTGACAACTTAGGAGGCCAAACTTCGTGAGCGTTTTTTCATTTATTTATCAAGAAAAGTTTAAAGAGATTTGTTTATTTTTCATACTCTTTTCTACCCTTACTGATATTTTTTCCTCAAGAAAAACGCAACTAGCCGTTAGAAGGAGCTAGAAGCTAATTTATAACTTTAAACTGGCTAGAATTATCAACTCGCAGTGTACTTTCTATAACTTTGGAGTGATATTCAGACTACACAAAATGAAAAGGAGCGTAAATCAATAATTAATTAAGAGCCGATTTGCTTAAGCCATTGGTTGACTGGGAAAATGTAAATTAAATTGGAAACATATGCTAAATGAAAACCATTAGTGTTTGATTTGAATGCTCCGAGTTCTGGACACTAATGTGCAACATATACACATACAAACAAACACATATATATCATTCAAAGTCAGCTTCACTTCTTGTAATTAAACGAATATTTCCTTCAAATAATGTTCAAATTCATTAAAACATATTATAATTGCGAATGTCAATAAAATCATTTGTGGACTCGACACTCTGGCCACCTAGTGACGTGATATATAGGAAACTTATTAAACCATATTGTTCCTAGAAAAATAAGAAGGTACTATCTGTTTTAGATGTACTCTTATTCAGTAACTGTAAAACAAATTTTAAAATGTAATTGTTAAAGATAATATCCAGAAAATTTCTTTTACAAAAAATGTTTTTATGTTTATTTATAAGTAAGTACGAAATTGTGGTTCATGTGACTCTTTAACGTCCAATCAGGTATGAATACCCTACACGTAACGTTACGGCTTCATTCGAAAACATCCTCTGACTGTGTTCATTAAATAGTTTACGCAATATTCAGTTGTCTCAAGAAAGGTTATTCTTATTTCTATGTAATGAAAATATACAATTAGAAATGTTTCAAAACAATTGAAGCAGGTATTTAATTTTTTTAATCTAAACAACAACAACAAATTGCATATAAGTTTGACTATCTTGTTTGCGATAACTTTAAAACCTTTGGCGATAATTGTTCAGTACCAACTCATATAGTTTGAGGATAACTGCTTTAACCTTATCGTAATCTGTACAATCTCTTATAGAACGAGTAGTGTAAGCTTTTGTGATTTACCAGCAGTCAAAACACATTACAGTAACAATGACCATTTTTTCTAAAAATGTTGGATATATTTATCGACTTCATTTTCGTTCAATGGAACTTTAATATATCGACAACTTTAGAAAGTTGTCCTTTTCCTTTGGTCGATCAGAATTGAGTTTAATTTGTATTACATTTAGCCTAATTTCCTCTTTGGCTGCAATTGGGCTTACTCTTTCTGGGTTTCGATACGAGCTTATTGAAGCTCAATTTGTTTGAGTTTTAGTTGACTCTCCAACTTATTTTTTTTCCACTAAGCTCTGATTGATTAGTGGAAACAATAGAGCATTTTCCTAATGCTTCCTCAGACAATAAACCATTATCAATTAATATTTCAACAATATACTTCTTTTCGGGGCCCGGCATGGCCACGTGGTTAAGACACTCGACTCGTAATCTGAGGGTCACGGATTCGACTTCCCGTCACGCCATATATGCTCATTTTCTCCGCCGTAATGGCATTACAATGTGACGGTTAATCCTACTATTATTGGGTAAAAGAGTAGCTCAAGAGTTAGCGGTGAGTGGTGATGGCTAGCTGCCTTCCTTCTAGTCTTACACTGCTAAATTATGGACGATTAGCGCAGATAGCTCTCGAGTAGCTTTGCGCGAAATTGAAAACAAACAAACACTTTTTCTTTTCTTTTCTTGGTTTTTAACTTGTAATTCTTAAATTTTGGCAAGTTCAAGCAATTCACTATTATTCTATTTTTCTAGCGGTTTGAGGGAGGGTGATTCAAGAAAACTTTGATAATTAGAAATGATCAAAGCTGGTTGGCACTGATAAACATAAATTATGTTATTATTTGAATGTTAATTTATTTCGAATTTTGTATCTGATTCACATCTCGGAAACGAGTCACCAATTTGTTATGTTACGTATGTTAACATATTACTATTTCAAATAATCAGAAACATGAATTTAGTTGTTAAATAAATGTTAATATGTATTAAATTTATGACATTTGCAAACCATATTAATACACACAATTTCCTTATTTAATACAATATATTTTAATATACAAACATAAAATACAATACAATTTATAATAACGGCTATTACTAAAAGTTATTACAACTAATGGTTCATAGACAAGAGTTTTACAAACGTAAAGCTATACTGAGTCTTCTATCTGTTCAAGAACTGAATATTTTATCGATGGCCCAGGTCTACGACGAGCAAATTATTTTGAGATGATACTGTCACACTTTCATTGGCTTCACACGACTGACTTGTAACGAGGATGATATTTAATGTATTTGTAGAAATTCTAACATTTAAAGTAATTCACTGTACAACACTCTTCATACAAATATCGCCTCACAGATTTTTTTTCTCATCTCTGTTTCTCATAAGCGTGTTCATCTCTCCCCTGCTCTCATGCCTGTATTTCGTGTGTTTCTTTTCCCACGTAAACAATTTCATATAGATTACATCAAGAAAGAAGTCTAGATATGTTACTTCTATTATACGGAATGAATGTGCTATATTAAAAAGATGTTGCTTCATTCCAAAGTACGTCGACACGTCCAGTCACATTCTAATTAATGACCGCACATCTTGAGAAAAATGCTCCAAGAGGTTATGTCATAAGACTGTCATTTGTAAAATACTGTTACGGATTATAAGTTGAAATATCTTGAAATTTTAATTTTACATTTAAATGAATGTTATTATGCATCATATTTAGGACATTTGTCAACAAGATTGATACACAAAGTTTTCTTTCTTAACATAAATATATTTTAATACCCAAATAATAATACAATTTATAATCATGGTTATTACAAATAATGATTAATATATAAAAGTTGTACAAATTTACAAACAACACTGAGTTTTTTATCTGGTCTAGAACTGAATATTTTATCGACAGTTCACGATAAGAGAATTAATTTCAAGTTAATGTCGGCATAGTTCACTTAACGGGTAGCTAGCTAGCTTTTCACTGATCACACGTGAGATTTTTTTAATGCTGAAATTATCTAATGTTTTTTGTAGAAACACTAACGTCTGAAGTTTATTCGCTGAAGGTAAACGTTCTATAACTCTCGAAATCTATAAAGGTTTCTGGGCCAATATCTATAGTTTCCCGATTAATAAACATTTATCACAATTATAATTTCCGAGGTTTATAGTGATATAACTGTAGCAAACAAACAATATAATTTTTTCTTGACTCGTTGATTTATAAATTTTAGCAGAGGTTCTAGGAATTTCAGTTGAACTAACAACACTTGACGATACGTTATTGCTTTCGTAAAGCATATGTTGTTGATTCATACACCAGAGAATCTTTTACAAATTTACGGAATAGGCGAGAATTTATCAATACATATTTAACAGTATAAGTTACATGCATTTCTAAATATATTTTTAATTGAAACAAACATCGATATTAAAATAAATATATAATAGTAAATCCATTACAATACGGTCCTTATTTCTTCATGTTTTTCACACATACGAAGATAATGGTTCCCAACCACAGAAATTCTTAAGCACCTTTATTGATTTATCTTCTTCTGGAAATATTTAGATCTCCAGCTGCTGAAGGTATGCGATAGTTAAACAAGTATGTCGTGGAAGCAGTTTCTGTTCTTATGGCTTGTGTCACTTTTTCATAAGAAATTACTTTATTATGTTAGACACAGTTACCAGAAGCAGGTGTTCGTCTTTTATCCCTGAAATTTTTGCTTGTTGATTCTTAAATTTTACGAGATAAGCACTTTGCTTATGCATTGTGTTATATGATATTATGTATAGGGAATATCCTCGACTTTGAAATTCTAAATCAGCGATCTAAAATACATCTTTTGATTTGAATGTATGAATATTTTACGTTGAAATAGGATGTTACATATCCTTCTCAAAATGCGATAATACTTATATACCTTACTCCAAATAATGTTACAATGCAGTTCTTATATATATACTTTTTCACTGTTATTTGACATCAGATTTGATCGCCACGTGACTTGGTGATTTGTATTTTCAAAGTCGTTTAGTATAATGTACTTTACCCTTTATATAACATTACAGCATTTTTGAAAGAATGGAAATGGATTTTAATTTCGCTTATATGATGTACACGATATATGATCCAAATAGATACCGGGAAGAGAAACGAATGAATGAAACAATATTTTCTGGAATCAGCAATAGTTTTTTTTTCAACAATTTAACGATAGAAAAAAAGTTATAAAAGTCCAAGAAAAATTGCGAGCACAGGTTTACACCATAAAAAAAAGAGTTTACTTATATACACCGATTAAAATATTTTGAAACAGAATTAATATTGTTTGTAGGACAAAATGATATGCTACAATTTATTGATTTTTTGATATTGACAGTTTCTACTTATCAACAGGTTTCCAAATTTATCGTGTTTTATTAACTCTTTGTTTTAGTGTTTATATATGTATTCTGTAGATCAATGAGAGATGTTTTACCTATTTTAAACTTGTTATCGACAATGAATAAAAAAATGTTTTCAGGTCATATTTTCAGTTCCCTTATCTTATGCAGTAACATTATGTTCATTTTGTTTCTTTTTCCACAACTCTATCTAAACTCGCTCTCATCTATCTCATGTCTGTTCGAGACTTCGAGACGAAACTCTCAAAGACGAGATAACAAGGTAGTACCTAATAAAATGCTTGACTTCGCCGAGGATTGTAACACGAGCAGATTCGTAATTACATATTTGTATTGCTGAAAATCACTGAATCAAAATATTAAAAAAAACTAATGTCAATAGATACTATTAACTCGCTATATTTCTAGAAAGTATGTAATTCATTTCAATCGAGAGTTCAAAAGAAATACGGGTTCCTAACAAATGAAAATAAGATCCGTGCACAGACTAAAAGTTGATATTTAGTGCACATTGGGAATCGAACAAGTTTAATTAGTAAAACAATCGTGCTAGAAAGATAATAATATCAGCAGCAAACTGATAGTTCATATATGGAAAGCTCTTGCTAACACGGTTTCATTGAAACCGCTCCTACACCAGACTTTCATTTCCTGAAAACGTAAAAAAACACAAACATGCGAAGACAACCTAGAACCGTGCGCCAAGTGCGTGTTTTATTGATTTATTTAAAATTTAACTCATGTTAAGAACTCTTTAAACAGATTGAATAGTTTTGAAATGTTTTCTTCCATGCCGATTATACAAGAGCTCGAATACAATCGAAAACATTGCTTTTAAACACTTATGTGTGAAAATGTTTATCTTAATTCGAAGATAAAGAATGAAAATAGTGTAATACAATGTAAAAAACAGTAAAATAGCATTCCTACCCTGAAATTTGTAATCGTTCAGTAACTTTTTTATTCCTGAAATACTAAAGTTTTTTTTCAAGATATTGGGATGTTTCAAGATATTAACACATAAAAACTTCTTTGGCGACTAAAATAGACATATTTCAGAATAAATAACAACATAAAATATTTTGCTATTCACAACATTTTGCAAAAAATACTATTATATACAATTATAAAATACATTGCTTAAAATTATTCTTAAACAAATATATAAGTCATAATTCAACTGAAAAACAGATATATTTGTTAATTTCTAGAGTAGTAATTATTTCTGAAACGCAAAACAAGTTCCTTAATGTGCGTCAGTTGCTCTGAAGGCACACTGTTACAGAAGGGCTCAAAATTTTTGCTAGGCACAGCACAGATAAACAGAAGTTCATTAATATATGTAGCACACAAAAGATAAAAATAAAAAGCGAGGCAAAAATATGAGATTGTTGAAAAGAAATTGCTTCTTAAAGTAATTACAAATAATAATTAAAATTTACTAAATCTGATATGTCATTAGTGTGCTTTGCCAACTATGACACATAATTTAAGGCATTTAGATGTAGTACTGAAAGTACTATGTAGGATGTAAAAAGACCCGGATCAAACTTTGCTCTGATTTAGAATAACAGATAATCAGGTTAGTAATGAGGTGTGTTCAGTTCAGCTGTGTTTTTAATTTGAATGAAAAACCTATAAAATTTAGTTTATGTGTCAAATTTGAAAATCATTACTGTGTTACGTAGAATATATTTATTGTTGAGTGTTGTAATTTGTACTTGTAGGAGATTTATTTTCTATAGATGTTTTGCTTGTTTTAAAACTTTCGCTCAAAGCTGTAAGAAAGGCTACCTGCTTACGATCGTCCGTTTTTTTAAGTGAAAAACAGAACGCAGAAAGTCAGGTAATTAAAAGCATTCACCGCTAATTCTTGGTCTGATTATTGGGGTTTGACCATTACTCTTAGAACGTATCCAAAATTAGTATGCTTCTGCGGTTACAGAATTTAACACAAGCCACTAAGCTACATTTTGCTTCTGCTAAAATTCTCAGTTTGTTTTCTACACTTTACACAGTTTTGATAACCCATTTTGCAGCTTTAAGCTCAGAAAAGAATAAATCATGTTCTATTTAGCCTTTTAGATTTAACAACCTAGTTTTTTACATGTAAAAAATTGAAATAAAAAAAAAAATTTATATTAAGTGATGTCTGTCAAACTTGATTGTTTGTTATATCGGTTTATTTCTCCTAAACTTCGAATTGGTAGCTTTAAGTTAATAATTACTGGAGAAAAAAATAGTTTGTTATTAATGTTGTTTTCAAATCACTTTAACAACAACTTTTAAATATCTGTTAATAATAAATATGAAAGCTGTTACGTTGTAGTCTGTTATGAAATTAAACTACGCAAACATGTTTTAAAATTATATCTTTGAAATTTCGAGTATACATTGGTATTAAAATTTTAATTTTTTTTTTCAGTTAAAAGAACGTGTAATATCATTTAAATTAAATGTTTTCTGTGCTGAATGCCGTTTCCAACGTGACTTTTCGATCTGTATCAGAGTTTTTCAGGTATGGCACGAGGTAGTGGATCATGAAATATATCACTTTATAACTTATACCAGAAGCAAAAGCATCTTTAAGATAAATGGAGAAATTAGTGACACATTCATAAACATTGAAATACTATATAAAAGTACCCGATTAGTTGACGAATATATTTATTTGAGTATAATCTGAAAACAAAACACAATAAAAAGACAACGCAATGCTTCTGTACCACAATACAAGTATTTTAACTCATCAAAAAGCTTAGTTATGAAAACACCCCTTACCTTTCTCTCTTACCAATACCAACAATACCTAACCCTTATATCGAAGTTTGATTGGTTGTGATGATCCCACTGGGTTATTATTCATCATCTTAACTCTATTCGTTATCAACGTTCAATAACTAGTTAAAGACAGCAGCAAAACCCTGTACGCGTTTGCTAGTTTACATTTTGAATGGTAAAGAAGTTTTTTTTACATAAAATGGACATACAAAACCTCTGCGCGACAATACTTCACACACACACTCACAAACTTGTCAACCGTGAAGTTCTTAAAGTAATCCAGTGATATACTTATAAAGCTAGTTTGTTTTTGAATTTCACGCAAAGCTATACGAGGACTATCTGCGCTAGCCGGCCCCTAATTTAAAAGTGTAAGACTAGAGGGAAGGCAGCTAGTCATCACCACCCACCGTTAACTCGTGGGCTGTTCTTTTACCAAGAATAGTGGGATTGATCGTCACATTATAACGTCCCACGGTTGAAAAGGCGAGCATGTTTAGTGCGACGGGGATTCGAAACCGCGACTCTCAGATTACGATCCGAACACTACTAACCACTTGGACAAATATAAAGCTAATTGAGTTCTGTTTTTGTAACTTACTATATTGTATGAAATTCATATTAGGAAATTCCATATCTAAATATCAGTGATACAAAAGTATGTTCTTTTTCTATTAACATTCATTTTTTTTGTTTACAATATCAATCTTCCCAGCGATATAAAGATAATCTAAAAAAATCAATAGTGGATACCAGGACTGAATGGTTACAAGATTAAGTTGACACAATATCGGTAACTTTTATATTGTCCTGAAGTTTGTAGCTGTGATAATATTGTCACTAACACATACATCTATACACGTGGCACTCGCTGTTGTCGTTTCGTTGTGAACAATATTTGCTACTGAAAATATTCTATGTTATATTCGATACTATTGTTAAGATCATTTAAGTTAGATAGTATTGAAAGTGCACATTTTTGGCTATATCATGGTAGATAATTTTGTTTGATAACAATGAATGGGACCACAATACACAACTTATTTTCAGCAAGATTACACTTTATTTGGGATATATTCATACGAGTATTAATCAGTTTCTTAATGGATAATTTGCATGCATTTCTTATGCTCTTAAAACAAAGATATATAAGACAAAAATATTCAAATATATTTTGAATTTTTTAAAATTAATATCCAAATGCTCAAAAGATTGATGGAAATTGATTACAAATTTTAAAAATTCCTCATTCCATTGTTCTATTTCCATCAACTTGTTATATATATTATATCATATATTTTTAATTTCAAACTGTGTTTGTAAGCATCATGGTTAAAACAGTTAAAAGTTATCCCACATTCCAGTGACACACCAGTACGTCTGCGGACTTACAACTCTAGAAAGCGGGTTTCGATACTCATAGTGGCTAAAGCCCAGATACAATTAAAATTAAATAAACAATTAAAGTGTTTTTTATTTCATTTACTTAAATTTGTAGTGAAATACGTTAAAATAAATAAAGTGTGTTTATTTTATTTATCTTTTTCAACTCGTGTTAATTTGCCTTAGAGCATGTTAGTATAAAGTGTACATTCTTTTATTAGTTAATTTTCGAGGTAATTATCAAAGAGGTAACTCATTTGTTTTTTCTGTATAACAGATAAAGGTGGTTAGTTTATGTTCATATTAAAATTTTCTTACTTAAAGTTTCTAGATTATTTAACACCTGCCACACCAGCCAGACAAACATTTTTTATTACTGAGCCTTAGATGATCAATAAGGAAGTCATTCCGGAAACCGATGATTTAGGTTTACGTCTCTAGATCTCGTTGAATGAAGCTCGGCACAACATCTAAAATGAAAATAACAGCAACAGCTAAATATTAATGAAAATATAACACGATGAAATCCATGTGAATGATACTGTGGTGGTATCATACTGGACATTATATCATCCTTCTTATATTTACACTTCATTACAGAAATGACATTTTTATTTTGAAACTTAATAAAGAAATAATTTTGTAATATATCGGCTTCAAGATCAACAGTATATATTTGGACTTTATTTGTAGTTTCATGTAATACTGAAGCTAATGATTTATTATATGTGATTCCAGTCCACCGGTTTGAAGATAAAGATATCATATTATGTTGCTCGTTTCTTTTTCAATTTTTATCTTTCGCCAATGCAATAATCAGTTGACCAATCTCCAATTCAGCTGGTACGTCAGACTGACTAGGATATTACTTCTCTTAATCGATCAAGGTTAGGCTTGATCATTACGCTTAAACCACCACATTCACAACAACATCCTTGTTTCGTTGTTACGTCGTTTTACCTGATATATACTAGTTAACTTATCCATGTTGACTATCGCGGCTTCGTGCCAGGTACAGCGACAAATAACTCACAAATAGTGCCAAACGTCTTCTTTATTTTCCAATGACAACAACCCAAGCCTTTCAGTATGATTCTTTTTTTTTAATCGACATCAATATACTGGGCTTCCTCGTCGGGCGGGGGTTAAAAATTAGAAAAAATAAGAATTAATCTGCCCGGATTTTCCCTTCTGCAGAAGTTTACAACGTTCCTGGATCCAAAGTGGTACAAGGATTCTTGAGAGTGCCGATTAAGTTTCTTTGCTGGATAAAATTTATCCAGAAAAATCACATTTCCTATCCATCTTTGAGCCAGTATAACATAAACTGATAACAGTCTCTCAACTACGACTAAGTAAAAACCACCGAAATCTCACTTGTACTTGATATATGATTCATCACACTCTGAACCTGCGCCAGTGGATATTGTTAGTCGCAGTTCTTTGCGACTTTAATTTTGACAGCATAGTTCATGGAAGGCAATGAAGCTGGTAAGTCAAGCAGTTTATGAGAAGGGGTTTTAGGGGCATCTCCGCGTCTTACAAGGGACGGAATGAAATATTTAACCCTTTTTTTTTTGAAAAACTTTGGTTCCGAGACAGTTTATTTGATAGCATTTAGAAGTAGGTGTAACCAGCAATTTGGGAGTGACACACATACACAGTTAATCTCGTCACAGTGCCTTGTAAAATAATTCATCCGTTACCAATAACGTCACGTTTTGATGAAGCAGAAATAATGTAAATATTTTTAATGAGCTTGTTTTTATTCAAAACTTGTGACCACACTTAATATCCTTATGTGAGAAGGAGGTTGAATGTCAGCAAAATCAGCGAAGAAATCATATGTATTGAAATTGGTTGATTGCATTAGTATTTAGCCCCCTAAATTAGTACTTAATGGAAGCACCTTTTATAGCAATTACTACTACGAGTCTTTTTGGATAGATCTCTATCTGCTGTCTACAATGGAATGGTGTCATTTTTGTTCATTCCTCCTGGAAAATTTTCTCTAATTATGACGAGTTCATTGTGGATTATTGATGACTTAGACCTTCAAATCTTGCCATACATTTTCTGTTGAATTTAAGGCAGGACTTTGACTGTGCCACTCCCTGGCATTCGTTTTCTTCTTTATAATCACCCCAGTGTGGCTTTTGTCTTATGCTTTGGGTCATAATCCTGCTGAAATGTGAATTTTCGGTATATTGTCGATACAGCAACATTGATTCCAACCTCAGAATGGAACTTTGCAGATCTTCAATTTTCACTATTGGCTTCACAGTGGCATCCTTAACCAGCTTCCTGCTTGCCGGGATGCTTAGTTTGGAGGGATGGCCTGATCTGGGTAGTGACTGCTCGCATGTAGCATATTCTACTTCTTAATGATGTACTTTATGGTACTTAAAGGGATATTCATCGAAATTGATAATTTCTTATAACTTTCACTATATCTATGCTTCTCTACCACTTTATAGTTGACTTGTTTTCAAAACTCCTTGGTCTTCATGTTAGTTTGTCGTATCACTATGTGAATTGGGGCTTGAATCTTTGCATTTACGATGAAGTAAGTTTTGTTTTAAATTTCGCAAATGAGAGATATTTTTGCTAACCGTTCCTAATCAACATCAACAGCCAACTCTTTTATCAATGAGTAGTGAGATTGATTGTAACATTATAACGTCCCACGGCTGAAAGAGCAAACGTGTTTGGTGTAACTGGGATTTGAAACCCCAACCCTTAGATTACTAGTCGAACGTCCTATTCAATCGACCGTGCTGAGACCCTCTGAAGTCAAATTCAACCACTTTGATTACACACAGAAGGAGACTATTACACTAATTCTGTGATATTTGTAGCCAATCCTTTGGCTACCTAATCTTTTTAGAGTTGCTGTAGTAAAGGGGATGAATACTTATACAATTGTAAATATTCTATTCTACTTTGAAAATGGAACCTATTTACACAATATTACTATTTTGTGTCTTTCTCAGTTTGGAACAGAATGGGTAGATTTTCAAAATTATTTTGAAAAATAAACATGATTTTACGAAATTTTAATTAGTTAGTTATCACACTTTGTGATAATATATTTCCAAAAATATTTCTATGTGGAATCATTTTGAAAAATAAATATGATTTTACGAAATTTAATTAGTTGGCTATCATATTTTACAATAACCTATTTAAAAAACTATTTCCATTTTGCTATTCTTGTGAAAAAAAAGAAATGGTTTTATAAAAATCATTGTATTATGTAACTTAAAACCGCCTTACTTGTTAAACTGTTTAACACTTAGAGGGAGTTTAATATACATCAAGCTATAAGTTTTCCAATTGTTTAACTAGTCCTATGTTGTTATTTGTTTTAAGCTTGTAATGATAAAGATTTTAAAAATATTTCACACTGTTTTTGTTTTATTTCATTTTATCAGTGGATTTCATGTGCAAAACATATTTGTATTTATTATTAGCTGGCCCATCATGGCTAGGTGGATTAAGGTGTTCGACTCACAGCCCGAGGGGTGCGGATTCAAACATGCTCGCTTTCTCAGCCGTGGGGACGTAATAATGTGACGGTCAATTCCACTATTCGTTGGTAAAAGAGTAGCCCAGAGTTGGAGGTGGGTGATGATGACTAGCTACTTTCCCTCTAGTCTTACACTTCTACATTAGGGACGGCTAACACAGTTAGCCCTCGTGTAGCTTTGCGCGAAATTCAAAAAACAAACAAACAATTCTTCATTACCAACTTTTTCCAATAATTTGATATATCACAATTTAAAAACATTCAATTTTGACAGCTACCAAAACGAATCACTATTAAAAACTACTTTTGTCTCAAAGACAAGGACTTGTTACATCTGTCTTTAGTTGTTTTTTTAATATTCTTCGTAAGACTGGTATATTTCTGGCAGTTACGTATTCATAAATACGAGTCACCTTGAAAAAAGTTTTAATTTTTTAAAAATAAGATTCAAAACTTGTTTTAAACATGGTTACTATGACAACAATAGTCGTGGCTCTATGATTTCCGATCTTATTATAGAAAAAAATTTATAGAGTTGGTATATCCATATAACAACAATAGATACTTGTAAAGAAAGTGAAGGATTAATCTAGTGATGTCATAAAACAAAAAAATTCCTGAAGTGAAAGACCCTAATTAAATAGAACGTGATTTGTTTCTTTATGTTCGTGATATAAATATGAAGAGGGCTGGATTATACACTATATAGCTTAGTTTATTTTCGACGATTTCAATTACCTTAATTAGGTTGAACTTAGATGTCGTGCCACACAATCAAGATTTAGAAATTTGAAAGTCACTTGATGTAAGAAATAGGCAGGGCATATTAACATATTGTATTTTAGAAAGTATAATGCCATTTATCGAATTTTTTCGTACTTCCGTCTCTGAAATTATTATTGTAAATATTTAGCTTATATTGTTGTATTCGGGCCACTGCTTAATGATTGTAGAGATTAAACATACCCAGAATTAAACAGTAAGGCATAACTCGCTAACATAAATGTTATTTGAAAGTGATTTATCAACATTTTGTTTCAATAATTTGATATATTTTCAACTTGATTGTTCATTAGGAAGTGATGAAGTTTCATATATGTGTTATTAACTCAAATATTTATACTACTATAAAATCACAAATTAATTCTACTTAATTAATAATAATTCTTTTTTTTTATTTCGCGCAAAGCTACTCGAGGGCTATCTGCGCTAGCCGTCCCACCCCCCAACGCCAATTCTTGGGTTACTTTTTTACCAAAGAACAGTGGGATTGACCATCACCTTATAACCCCCCAACGGCTAAAAGGGCGGGCACGTTTGGTGCAAACGGAATTCGAACCCGTGACCCGCGGATTACGAATCGAGCGCCTTAACACGCTTGGTCATGCCAGGCCGAGGAACTGTTTTGTTATGATTATTTTTTGACACAAATGTAACATAATTTTATACTTTCTAGACTCAATGCATATTTCTGACAAGTAGTCCGGTACTATTAAATTAAAATGTACACTGAGTGTGTGTGTGTTTTTTTTTATAGCAAAGCCACATCAGGCTATCTGCTGAATCCACTCAAGGGAAAGAATACTAAGAGGTACAAATTCTGCATACAATCATCATCGGCTTAGCATGAAGAGATTCAATTCAAAAGCTGGGGAAAATGTGGTCTCTCTTTCGTTTTTCGCCTCCCGTAATTTCGAGAATAGTGTCGATTATCGTTGAGGAATTGGTTTTTGGATAATTTACAGGCTGGTGCTTTGAGATTTTAATGTAATGTTTATAATTTTGTTTCTGCGAATTGTTCTTGAAGAAGTAATAAGTGAGTGTTTCTGTAACTAATTACAGATGCAAAACAAAACTAGAGTACTTATGTAAACCCTGTCTTAATATGAAAAAGTGCCAGTTTCGTTTTATAAACGTTTATTTGAAGTAAAATAAACCATCGAAGAACAGAAGTCAAGAGCTGTCATTGTCATATAGTGCTTTTATTTGATAACAATTTTGCGTCATTATTGTATATTTAACATGGGGATGAAGTGACATCACTTTTTCTTACACACTAACTCTTTGATATGATGATTTTTCAAATAATTTATTTTGTTACATGACACCAAGTTTATGAAGTTCTTGCCTTGCTAAACATTCGGGATGAAAAATGTATTGAAATAGTTAAAAAATACAGCAGTACTTATAATGTGACTTACAAATGCACTTTTCAGATTAAAATACGAAATAATGAAACTGTATTCAGATCTTCTTGAGGTATTTTGATTCAAAGCGAGTTCTAAACGCCGGCCTATATATAATTTTTATTATGTTAAGTTCGTTTCAATTTGAACTTTGAATGTAATATAACTGAAAACAAAAACAATTTTCTTGTTACAGAGATTTCACAAAAGAAGCTGTTTTTGCTAAAACTTTTACGTACATTTTATTTTCAAGACAACTGGAGTGAAAGTGGAAGATTTACGGCTATGTTTTTATTTTTGACGGAAGTGAGTAAAGGAACCAAGTGTACGTCAATGATGACTGAGGACTTTTAATGGGTTATCCATCTTCGTTGTGGCTGAAGGAACTAGCTTTACGAGTTGGAGGACGTGGTAAAATCCAAGGAAACAGGCAAAAGTGCGAACGGTTGGTCGACAGGAATAAAGTTAAGGTCCTGATGAAAACTTCGATCGATTTGTGAAGCCAGACTTCGACGTCTCTTTCCTAGTTTTTTTGGCCTACAACGAATAAAGCATTTAAATATTGACAAAACGCGAGTGTGCCAACAACATAATATAAATGTGAATTCAGTACGTACTACTTTTCCTCAAGTAGTGTAGATATAAAGCATCGTTGTGCTAAGTTTTTGTTTGCACTTTAACTTTGCAGAGATCGATTTAGTATGACGATAGTTATGAATTTGAAATTATATTCCAGCAGCATGTTGTTCTTTCGCTGAGAAACAAGAATTAAAAATACAGTTTATATCTACTAGTATATGTATATTTCTCCGTGTGTACGGATTACGAGCTTATGTAATAAGCAAGAAATAACAAACCAATTTCTTAGATAATTAACTTGGCTTACTTTAAGCGACGTTTCAAGCCTTTTCTTTCATTTCAACATATGTAATCTTTTCGTGTATAAACAACCCATTTTACTACTAGATTTTGGTAAGACACACAGATTAAGGATCTCTTTACAGGGTGCTATAGCTTATGAATCAAAACAAACAGCTCAAAATACTAACCTTGTACTGTATGTTAACTTGTGTGTTATAATTCAATAAACATGTTTGTAAGTAATGTACTTAATGTACGTAACACTGTGTGCTTGACCTAGCTCGAGAGAAATGCACTAATACATAACACGCTTAGCTGTTGTTTTTAATTCTGTTACGTATAATAGTTTATTTCAGATAGGTCTCCGATGTATTATGTCAGGCATGTTAACGTAGTACTATTTCAAATAATCGAAACATTTAATTTAAAAGTTAATAAAACGTTAAAATGTATCAAATTTATGTTATTTGCCAACAAGATTGACACACATAACTTCCTTTTTAAAAAAAAATATATTTAATATACAAACATATAAACAATAGAATTTATAATAATGATTATTGCTGATATTTAATAGAAGTGATGCCTTACAACTTTATTATACACAAGAGTTTTGCAAACGTAGAGAAAACATTGAAACTTATATCTCGCGTAGAACTTAATATTTTATTGACGATCCAAGTCCACGACGAGCAAATTAATTGAGTTGATATTGTTGCACCTCGCTTAAGCTAGCTAGCTACCTTGATTAGCCTCACACGCTTAAAAATTCGCTTTTTACCGAGGAAGATATTTAGTGTCCTCATGGAAATAATAACGCTCGAGGTTAATTATCTAAAGCTGTACGATTTGTAATGCTCGAAATCTATATCTGTAGGTCTTTCCGATTAATTACAGAGATAGCTTCTGAGGTTTTTAACGCACTAACTTTAGTTTCTTGGCGCGTCGGTTTTCATATACCAATTGCGCAATTTCTAGAATTTTCAACAATGATTTAGTATGTTTTTGTAAACAAATATTGTTGATTTTCACTTTCAAGAATTCTCTACAAATTTCGAGAACAAACGAAACTTATACGATATAGAGTCAAGAATATAAGTCACATACGAAAAGAAAGCTATACGGAAACAAGCGTAGGTTCGAAAGTAAATGTGCAACGGTAAATTCGTTACAATCTGCTTAAAATCTTTCATTATAAATAATCGATTGTGAAAGAATGTATTCAGCTGGTTTGTTTATAATTAAACTCAAATCCACACAATGAGCTATGTGTGCTCTGCTCGCAACGGATATCGAAACCCGATTTCTAGCAGTGTGAGTCCGCACATATACTGCTGCACCAACAGGCGAACATATTCGGAACTCGATCGGTTGCTTAAATATCTACTAATGTGGTACATTACGTACTTTTAACTAATAAAATAAAATGTTAAAATATTATATAAACAATGGTTTACTTAAAAGAAACAACAATCATATTTCAGGAAATAGCTTTTTAATATGATTTTTGGTTGGTAGTGTTTTTGTGTTCCACTATATATCCTAGAAAGAAAGAAAACCCAAAATTTTCGTATAAAAAATCTTAAATTTCAATTGTGTGCTTAAAACGTAAGTTACAGCTTTTTATAAACTTTCTGCTTTAGTTTTATTAAGTTAAAATCCTAAAAATTCAAGTTATTGACAAACTTCTTAATTGTAACCTCAACATGGTTTCTTATTTTGAAGAAAGGTATTATGCTTTGATCTATAATATCTCGACCTGGAATATCTGGTCTTGCTTATTGTTTCAATATCATTAATCATTCTGAAAATGATAAATAAACATGTGTGCAAGAAAGTTAACCTAAAACAAGTTAACTCTGAGGGATAATTTTTTACAATACTGCTTCCTCTTGGTGCCTAATTTTTTAAGTTATGTATCTGAGGTATTTTTTGTTCTCTTTCAAAATTTGCTGTGCATATTGGAAGAATTTATACAATCATGTAAATTAATTCTAAAGAAGCCACAAAATCAAAATATTGGTTTCAATAAAAATATAATAGTTTATACCTATTTGGAGTGTAGAGGTAGTTTTTTCTCAACTTGTATCTAAGGTAAATCATTATTGTGAATTGTTACAGATTATGCTGTTGCAAGTATTAGTTTTTAACAAAGATAACATATCTTTTGTTTCTCAAGTAGTAAGTTAATGGATGAAACAACTACGTTTATCTAACGATATTTCAGTACGGACGTTATTAAAACAAATAAAACTATATAAGGTTTACGTTTTTATAACAACTTAGTTTCTTGCACGATATGCATGTGAAAATATAAACATACAACAAATGTCTAAAACATGTTTTTAAGTTTCTTAGGTTCATATTTTCACTTCCATCTGATGGTATTTTTTAACTTAAAACGTACAGTTTTTTGTTTTGAAAGTTTAATTTTTTTCGTCAATCACAAAGATAGTGTTACTTTTTGTCATAATTGCTAAAAAGTGCTTGTGTGAATGATTTTAATTTAAACTCAATTGACAGTATAATTTGAATTTTAATAAAATGTATTTATATGTTTTTGATCAGTATAAGATTGTTGTTGTTTTGAATTAAGCACAAAGCTACACAATGGGCTATCTGTGCTCTGCCCACCACGGGTATCGAAACCCGGATTTTAGCGTGCAAGTCCGCAGACATACCGCTGAGCCACTGGGGGGCTATCAGTATAAGAAAGATAGACCTGAGAATGCTAAGTGCTTTAATTATTTGTTTCTTTTTAATTTCATACAAAGCTATACGAAGACTATCTGCGCTAGTCGTCCTTAATTTAGCAGTGTAAGACTAGAGGGAAAGAAGCTAGTCATTACCACCCAGCGCTCACTCTTGAGTTACTCTTTCACTAAGAAATAGTGGGATTGATCGTTATATTTTAACGTCCCTACGGCTGAAAGGGCGAGCATGTTTAGTGTGACGGGGGATTCGAACCTGCGACACTCATATTGGGAGTCAAGCGCTTTAACCACCTGGCCATGCAGGGCGTAAGTGCTTTACACATTCATAAAGTATGGTCGTTAAGAAGGATTTTCGCTGAATTATGTTATAGTTGAACTAGAGTAAATACTGCTAACTGATGTATACGAAGTCATCATTTTATAGTAGTTTAGTTTATTGAATTGTCGTCGCACAGATGCCATATGTATACACTAGCTAATATATTCACTGTTAAATGAAACCCCAAGCAATAACTAAAATGAGCTCTGGATCTCAGAACGGATGGTATGGTTATTTCAATTGGGTTTCTCGTCATGAAGAATAAAATGAACTCTGTTTAACTTTTGTCTAGAGTTCTGGAATGATATTAGTTAAATTACTTCATACGAAAACAAAATATTTTATAAACCGTACATTTTAGACAGAATGCGTTGGTTTACCGAGTTTGTCGTTTAAGTCACATACCCACGTCTTTTGATAGACAGTAAAACTTTTACTGCTTTAACACTATGTCGTTTACTACTGTGATGTTGTGATATATTATGTAGTTTCTAGGTTATATATGAATTGGAGAAAAGAAATGTATTCCAGACTTAGTGTTTTTATTCCCAAAATTGGTAACATGAAATATTAATTCTTAATCAGTATCTAATGAATATGAGAAACAAAAATATAACGGTTTGAGTTATTTTTCGCGTTTTTAATGTGATAAAACTGAATCATTGCTATGTTTAACATGAAAATATTCATATTTTGTATAGAAAACTCATAACTTTTTTCTTGTTTTTTTAAAGGCTAAACCAAGGAATGCACGGACAGGAGAGTATATAGTATGGAGTTAAGCCTGACAGGTAGATCAGTTGTGGTAAGGCCCGGCATGACCAGGTGGTCAAGGCACTCGACTCGTAATCCGAGGGTCGCGGATCCGAATTCCCATCACATCAAACATGCTCACCCTTTCAGCTGCGGGGACGTTATATAGTTACGATAAATCCCACTATTCGTTAGTAAAAGAGTAGTCCAAGAGTTGGCACTGAGTAGTGAAGACTAGCTGCTTTCTCTCTATTCTTACACTGCTAAATTAGGGACGGTTAGTGCAAACAGCCCTCGTGTAGTTTTGCGCGAAATTCAAATCAAATAAAACAAACCAATCCAGACACAAAAATATAGTCAATCATGAGATTTTCAAAGAGGAACTATTATAAACTGCTGGAAGTTTAAAAAACAATGACTTAATGTATTGGGACATGAGCAGTATACTGTTTATTATTTTGCATCGATAAATATGATTGGGAACTTGATTGTGTAAATTTCAAAAGGGTTAAAGTTGGATCAAAGAGTTCTTGTGAAGTAACAAACGCTCATTTGTTAGGATTGTAAAAAAATAGTTCAAAATTGATTTTTTCAACAAGTTTTAAGTAACATTATTGTATCTAATATGGTTACAAGTGACCGGACATAGCCTGTGAGGTCTGTGCAATGCAACGCACTGTCTGCCAGTGTGAGTACGTTTGAAGGATTGGGACATTTGGAACAGTAGTTATTTCGTGGACTGCAATTTAAGAATTAGGCAGGAGATTTATAGATGTCTACATGTTTAAATACTCCCTACCGGATTTTAGACTAGCGCATTAAGATGTTATTTTGGACGAGAAAATCTTGCTATGAATACGGAAGACGCGTGCTTGATTTTAGAGTAACCATACATAACGCCATAAGCCAGAGTTATAGAATATTTTTAAGGTAGTTTGGATTAATTGGTTTAGGTAAAGTCTGAAATTAGCTGAGAGAATGCTTTGTAGAAGAGAACTGTATATTCATATTAATGGATGTGTTAGGTGTATTGTGCCATTTTCATTTGAAAACTTTCATAATTGAAGATCTTGTTTGTTTTGTTAAATTTCGCGCAAAATTATCCAAGGGCTATTCGAATTAGCTGTTGTCTTAATTTAGTAGTGACAGACTAAAGGAAATGCAAGTAGTCAGTAACACTCACCGCCAGCTCTTGAGATACTCTTTAACAATGAAATGTGGGATTGTCCATTATAATATAACGTTCCCACATACTCATGACCAGATCTGAGCTTGCAACCCGTATATTATGAGTCAAGTGTCCAAACCACCAAGCCATACGAAGGCCATCTGAAAGTCTAGTAACTTTTGACAGAGCAATCGATGTACATTTTGTTTTCTAAGTGCATGCACAATTAGAATGCGATCGGCTAATATCGATCTATAGATATTATATCTACTTATGAAACATTACATGGCAGGATCAGGGGCAACTTGAAGGATTATAACCCTAATATAACAAAAGCAATCAGGGATATTACATGCTTTCGCCTCGCAGCACGTTTTTGGATTATGGTTTCAATGTGTACCTGAAATTTGGTTTTAATCCGATCACTTTTTTATACAGTACTTATGAACAAACTGAAACAATACCGTATATCCCCATTATAAAAATAATTATTGAAAGTTATACAGAATCTGTATCAGGATCCTGATAAGAGAGACTGTTTGAATGGAATATAGCTAGTAATGATGCATCACTTATATCTTGCAAATGGACAAAAAAGAGACTCTGTCGGACAATATCCAAAATAAATAAAACTAAAAAAGCACGTTATCTTACTCATAATATTTCAAAAGATAAAAAAAATCAAGAGAAAACAAGAGGGAATCCTTAATAGCCGTGGCTGTAATTAGATCTAAAACCTGTCAAGAGATGAAGCTTTGAGCTAAACGTTTGTACGTGACAAACAATTTTAGAGCCACTCTATGAGCTACTAAGCTGTGGGAAAAGAAAAAGAAAATAACAGAAAAGAAAATATTAATCCTAGTTTTGTTTTTGAATAATGGATTATCCTTCATTAGGTTTAGAGGGAGGAAAACGTGATCTTTTATATATTAAAGATGAAAAACCTTAATGTCATTTTTTTTTCTGTTAAATAACAAAAGACGCAAATAAAATATTATATTAAACTTTCTGACATATAATTGTGCCTATCTTATTTTTTCTTTATATGTAAATAAAAAATACAGAAAAATGAGAAGTTTATATGGGAATAAACAAAAAATAACTATTGGAGATGAGGCGTCTAAGAAATCTTAAGTTTTGTTTTCTTTGCAACGTTTTTGAGCAAACGCTCTGTTGTAAGAAAGTAGAGTACTCTATATAATAATACTTTAAACAGCGCTCTCTAGAATTTTAGATTTTGTTACAAGTCAGTGAACTTACCAATGAATCTCCGAATGATATGTTTGTTGGGATTTTAAATTTAATAAATAATGAAATTAAGTTTCTGAACGAAAGATGTTGAGATATGTTATTCTGTTTTGGATGTGCTGTAAGTGTTTTACCAGAAAAGACGAAGGTAATATTTTATACAAACTCAATCACATCAGTATGTAAATGTTTTTAGCAACCGTCCCAGACATATAAAGTAAATATTACAATAAATTTTAGGGTAGACTATGTAATTTTGTCTTTAAATAAACTAAGAAAATCCTGCTTGTTTATTGTTAAGCACAAAAATATATAATATGTACTATCTGTACTCTGGTCACCGCCATATTGAAACTCAACGTCAAGCCACAAAGACATGTGTATACACAATTATACCATAGGTATACATATTGATATTTCATTGGTCTATTCACAGATACAATATATGTACATGTATAGATACATCATTGAACTATACGTAATTAAAATATATAGTTAATATATATGCATTCAAAGATGATAAAATAACTTTATCAAATAATTTTCTATATAACCCTAAGTTCCTCATTAGTATAGCCGTATGTTGACGGATTTAGAAACTATTCGTTGGTAAAAGAGTAGCCCAAGAGTTGGCGGTGGGTGGTGATGACTAGCTGGTAAATTAGGGACGGCTAAACCAGATAGCCTTCTTGAAGTTTTGCGAGAAATTTAAAAACAAACATAAAATACGAATGGATAATAAAATTTTCAGATAAATACTATTCAGCACTGTGATCTATTTCCTCACCACATTAAACGTAATAAGCATGAGGTTATTGGTTGGAAGGTTGTCAAGTGAAAAGTTTAACACGTTGCTCCGTTCTCTTTTTTGTCTGATTACATAAATTATTGAAAGCTAGCTGATTAGCAACAAGTCTTTAATCATAAATTTACCTTTAATATTTAAGATTATTTTATTAGCCTGGCTTGTTCCAGAAGTAAGGAAGATACTTAGTTGTATTTTGTATTCTATTTCATTCTAAGAAGGTTATAAACATTTATCTCAGGATACAGTAAAGGTGTTGTAGAGTGTTCAATTTTCTGATTCAGTGTTGATTTTTAAATCGTAATTTATTCAATTACTAAGGACATAAAAATAATTGGCCTCTTTTTACGAAAGTTCACTCGATATTCTGTCGAAATTTGTCTTACACTGTATAGTCGTTTTACTGAGGATTCTGAACAGGAATTGGTTTACAGATGGTGGAAAAAAGTATGGTGGCAAACGAAACGTTCACGTTTTTCTGAAGCATCCTTAGTCAGTTTGAGGTTAGACAGACAACTTTCTAGAGATTTAAAATAACCAGCGTCACAATTTTTTGGAGAATTAAGATGACCAGAGTCTCAATCTTCTGAGGAAATAAAATTACCAGAGTCACAATCTTTTAGGGAATTTAAATTACCAGTGTCATAATTTTCTTGGGAATTAGAATTACTACAGTCATAGTCTTTTGAGCAATTAAAATCACAATCTTCTGGAGAATTAAAATTAAAAGAGTAATAATCCTCTGGTGAATTGAAATTACCGGAGTCATAAGCTTCTGGGAAATTGAAATTATCAAAGTTATTGTCATTTTCTTCCACTACATTTCGGACACTAAAAGCATATGCTTACTGCATAATCATGTTTGATGGTACATTTGTTTTTTACCAAGGGAAAAATACTACATTGTATGGGCAGAAATGGTAACAACATTTATTTGAATACACTTAGGTTGTTACCAAATTTTCCTGAGAAATAAAACTATCTAATCACAGACATGGAAATGTTGTATACATTTTTAATTCACCTCCTGGAGCTTGCTACCATACAACACTGAGTTCTTTTCATCTTCTTAGACTAATATCAGTGCAAATAAAGGATGAAACGCGACTCTCTCAAACTACTGGAGTTGTTTTTAGGATATCTTTGTCCATGGTTTCAGCTATAAGTACTGCCAAAATCTGTTTTTATCTGAATTTTTTCGGACTCTTTACCATATGTCAGTTTTGATAATATAGTTTGCATGATATGGCTAGGAAAAGCCGAATCTTGACCAATTTTGATGAAATAGGCCAAACGTTAATAGATAATAAGAATCAATCTGACTTTACCATTGTTCTAAATTTACTTGTGGCTTATAACATTTAAATATTGTCCGAGGACATTTTACAGTTTGATAACAAAATATAGTATTAATAAAAAATTATATTCAAACCATACAACTTGAAACTAACAACACAGGAAATCCTTTACTTGGAGCAATTAAAAAGAGAGTTTCATAACAGTTCGTAACAAGAAAATAGGAAAATATTATTTAAAGTGCAATAGCCGGCCTTTATTCGTAAATGTAGCTGAAAGCAGATACTCGTATTAAGTATCTTCAATCTGGTCCGAGTTTGGATCCATGACTCGCATCCAGTTGCAACAAAATCGCACTCAGTACTTTAGGGCTGAAAGTGAGTTATAAGAGTGATGATCAAATCCCACTAATCAATTACAATAGCTAATGAGTTGACGGTGTGTGCTGTTGACAAGCTGCCATACCTCTAATTTATCATCTGCAAACCAGGTACGACTGAACAGGTAGCTATTGTGTAGCTTTGGGCGAATACTGGAAACAAACGAATTGTTCAACTGTTATTCCCATGTCCCAACACAATTTCATTTGTCTTAGAGATATTTATTATGTATTTGCATCACTGGAAAATATTAGAAGCTTGAACTATTTAATAGTTAAAGTGTTATATACTATACATGACAAATCATTTTCAAAATACAGCAAGTGCAATAAATCAGTTTTATCCCTCAGGAATATACACATATTAAACATCTTTTTTTATGCAGTTACCTACGAACTTTACAACATTAATAATAAAGTACTACAAATGAGACTATTTAAGTACAGGTTATCTAATCAAACAATATGTAAATAATATTTTTTCATTTATAAGGTTATAAAGTTACACTGTGAATTAGTTTCGCGTAAAACAATAAGACTACGCTTATTGATAAACAGTTTTTGGTATATGGCGAAACTCTATCAGTACATCTAGTACTGCTCGTCTTTTAGTATTTTCATATTTCTTTTTTCCTAACAGACTTTCTTTTAACAACATTTCATAATTTTCACGAATAGTTATTTGTAAATGCTGCAGAAAATATCTTAAATGTATGCTAAATGGAAAGAATGAAAATGACGAAATAAATATAATTTATAATAAAATTCCTCAAGATAGAATAGTAGATGTGTTAGATTAATTAAAAAAGATGCAAACTTTACGAAAGTTTATGTTAAACGCACATGCACCCTTATTAACATTAAAACGTCGTAGTTTATTACAAAAGTGTGTGTGTGTTTTCTTATAGCAAACCCACAGCGGGCTAGCTGCTGAGTCCACCAAGAGGAATCGAACCCCTGATTTTAGCGTTGTAGATCCTCAGACTTAACGCTGTACCGGCGGGAGACTATTATAAGAGAAAATCACACCTACAATCTTGATCATGGTAATTGTGTTGCCGAAGATAGTCGGATTGACATAGATAACAAAGCTTTGTATTGTTAGGCCAAAAATAGTTATTTTTTTATTTACTTAAATACTATATCGCATTCTGTTTATATGTATAGAAACTATATGTTTTGATTTGCTATTATTAATTTAAAAGCAGCAAACCATTTGGCATAAGAAGTAGTTTCTTTAATCAAAAACACATTTCAAAAATCATGTTATAAAAACGCTTTTTACTATCTTTTTTTAAAGGTCAGGGACGACTTGAGATACTTGATTTTCTGACAGGTAAACCCACAATACAAGAAGATTCGATCAAAGAACTGGGGGGTGGAGGTATTGTGTAGTTGAGAACTTGATTGAATTCTAGGGTTGGGCAAGAAATAAACATATTAGACATAGTTAAAGGATAACGGAAACAATATTTAGGCCCGGCACAGCCAGGTGGGTTAAGGCATTGGATTAGTAATCCAAGGGTCGCGGGTTCGAATCCTTGTCACATCAAACATGCTCGCCCTTTCAGCCATAGAGGTCTAATAATGTTACAGTCAATCCCACTATTTGTTGGTAAAAAAAAGAGTAGCCCAAGAGTTGGCGGTGGTTGGTGATGACTAGCGGCCTTCTCTTTAGTCTGACGCTGCTAAATTAGAGACGGCTAGCGCAAATATCCCTCGAGTAGCTTTGCGCAAAATTCGAAAACAAACAAACAGTCTTAAATTAGACAACTGCAAAAAACAGCGAATGTTCCCGAGTAGACAAGTATGCAGTCGCCTTTACCGGATAAATGAATAACTAGCTGTTTTAAGTCTCTCAAAATTAATCTCTACTAACAAATGAAAACAAAGAAACTTGGTTCATCTGTAATAAGACATTATCCAAGCATATTTCGTGACATAAAATTATTATTCTATGAACCATTATTCAACTCAAAAAGCATATTTTAATGGATATACCTTATAATTTAGCTTTGTTTGTTATTTTAACATTCAGGGTGTTATCATTCAAACATTGATTTTTACTTCTCGGCTTTACAAACATATGCTAGTAAAAACGAAGAAAAATGACTTCAAAATGAAGTCATGAATATGTTGAAGATGGACTTTATACAAAGAGAGAAAATCAGATCTATAAAAAAATAAAACTAAGTAAATTAAAATAATGATATAAAACCTTCTTTTTGACAAAATAAACATTATTTTTTTCCATTTCATCATTCTCCTACAAGTGAAATATATGTTGGTTAAATATATGCAGAATATTAAAAATATCGAAGCTGTCTTGATATATGGCATCTTAAAGGCAAAAGTTTGTAAGGGAAATAATTTTGTAAGGGTTTTTTGAAGATAAGCCTCTTAGTTAAAATCAAGTAAATTTAACGATATTGTATTTTTCTGTGTAAGCAGAGCGTAACGGCAATTCTCAAATTCATTAACACAAGCAAACAAACTATTCTGTCGAAACACTGAAAAATTATTGTATCTGCGTTATTAATTATAAACATTTATGAGTTTAAGGCTAAATTAGTTACTTAAAGTAATTCAAACGAGCACAATTTCAACTTCCTTACACTTTTTCTTCAAAGGATTTTAGGCTTACCAAATAAAAACACATAAATTAAATAATATCTATCGCAGTGACACTTATAATACAAATTCAACGTGGTACAAATTTGTTCAAATTTAAATAGCTTATTGTGTTTAAAAACCAGTGCCATTAGATTTAAATGCCGTTTATTCGTAAGATGAACAAATTGGTAAAAGATACGCCATCAAAAGAAGCAAAAGACAGCACAAGTGTATTAAAATTTTTAAGTGGTAAATTATTTTTAAATTTTATAAATCAATAGGTTCATAACAAGATAAAAATACATTTACTTTCTTATATGTTAATGCGGTTTATTCTGAAAATGTAATTCAATGTTGTAAAATATAGTGTAATTTGCTATGTGAGGTAGGCGTAATGTAGCGGCGACCTTTTCGAACTCTGCACCGATAATTCTATCGGTGTAAGACATGATGTTGCTGAACACGGACTGCTCTTTCATCCGTGGGCGTGCAATTCTGTTTGTTTTGAATTTCGCTCAAAGCTACACGAGGGTATCTGCGTTAGACGTCCATAATTTAGCGGTGTAAGATTAGATGAAAGGCAGTTATTCATCCCCGTCCACCGTCAACTATTGGGCTGCTCTTTTATCAACGAATAGTATGATTGACAGTCACATTATAATGTTCCCACGGCTAAATGGGTGAAAATGTTTGGTTTGACAGGGATTTTAACCCGCAACCCTCATATTACAAGTTGAGCGCCCTAACCACTTGGCCATGCCAGGCCAGAGCGAGTAATAAGAGTAACAGTCAATCCCCCAAAACCGGACAAAGTCCTTGTAGCTGGCATTGTTGGCTAGCCGCTCTCTCTCTGGTCAGTCATTCGAGATTAGGATCAACTATATATGAATCTTAAGAATTCTTGATTTGACCGTCTAGCACAGTTGAAATTTTAATTATATTTAAAAATTATCTAATGAAATACTTAATGCATATTAATAAATTATGCATTTTCTTTTCAGTTTTGCTCAGTATGTAAGAATGTAGTATATGATGAATTTTTGAGCTCCTTAGAAGAACAAAGTACTTGATATGTAAGGAAAATATATTAAAATGTGTGGAATTCACTAAGTCACTTGTCGATACTTTCGTACTGCTGAAAGTATTTGAGACGCAAGGAAGATAAATTAAAACATGCAAGAATTCCTGAGGCAGCTAATGGTACTTGAATTTTTCCAGATGTACTCAAAATATAAGAGAGATACGTTAGAAAAAGAAATTATTTATGAAATCAACCGAGATATAAAAAAGTTTAGTTAGTACATTATCAGAGCTTGTCAAAATTGAACAAATTATGTAGAGTTATGGTACTTCTCTTATTTCACATTATTATCCAGCCGCACAAGATCGAATACTTAGCCACTAAGACATACTAATTCTCAAAGTATTTTTATGACTAAAAACCATCTCCGAAACGTTTGTACTATAAGTGCTAGTCCTAGCTTTAAAGGTTTTAATTAGTAATTGATGTTTATGAGTGTGCTAACAGCAGCACGACTCTACAAACCCCCTTTTTGAATTAGTACTCGAACCTTTTTCTCTGTTAATAGAGTTCTCAAAAACACCATTTTAGAAAAAGTATACAGCAAATCTATACAAAACTATTCAAAAACATCTTCAGCTCGTGTATTTTTTTAAATATAAAAATCTATCACATTCTTGTGAGTACTAAACGACAAAAACAGTACTCTGAAAATTATCTTTTTAAAATAATATTGATGCTACGGTATTAAGATTTAGACATTTTCCAGCAGAGAAAGGTTTTGTTAAATTTAAAATATGCACACAGAAAGTCGTTGTACGTCTTATACCTAAACATATAATTTTTTACGTATTTACTTTATATTCTTGTTTTTCATATTCATACACAATAGATAAACGGATGTCAGTTTCCCATATTTTATTACTTTGCTACTAAACATGTCGAAATTCGACAAAATACATCAGTCCTGATATTTCAACTCACGGTCTTTAGTTTTAACTGAGGATTAACGAATTCATATTAAAAAAGGCGTTTTCAAAAGTTTATTGTTAACAACAATTTTCGATATTTGCATCTTTAGGGACATAAATTATTAACCAATCAGATGGCTGTATCTTGGATAGAGCTACGTAGAGAGAAAAACTGTAAGAAAAAATTGTTTCAACGAAATGCAGACCCAAAGAACTAAAATCCGTATTTTAAAATCTTATTCCTGTATATATACTGACGAAGTAGGACCCACATTACGATGAATATTCAAGGTCTATCAGTCTTAACCTCCATTCGCCAGTTTCACATCATAAATAAAAGGATAGCAATAGATATAGAAATAGAAATTAGTAGTGGGAGATATGGATTTTCAAACTAGCAATGTTCCAAATCTATATCATCCTTCACTGCCTACAGACAATTGTGGGAAGGTGACTGCTCTCCCAAGTAAAGAAGATAATTAATTGAAATAAAAATAAGGAAATATAGTATCACCATTTGGGGCAATTAAGTTGAAAACTTGCCTCTTGAAGTTAGCATTCGAGCTACCAATATGGTAAAAAGGCACTAACTGCCGGCACAGCATACAAACTATACTAGCATAAAAAGTCCCATCCAGCTATTACAACAAACTTGTGTAGGACTGGCAAATGGAGGTTAAGACTTATAGACAGTGTATCCCTACTGCAATTTGGGTCCTACTTCCTACTTTTGCAATTACCTCCAAAACATAGGGTACTTCTTATAATTCTATATTTTAGCTTGTACCCCGTGATCTTTTCAATAAATGCAGCATTTTATGTTTGATTTATTTTTTTTTGTTCCGGCCCAGTTTTTGAGTTATAACAAACTAATATAATTATCCAGAGGTTTGGATTTACTGTTTTTAACGCACTCCGTCCTTGTGATTTTGCTTACTTAACTTTATTAAAATTTATTTATATTATATATAATGAAACAGACTTTTCAAAACATATGTTATAAGCTGATAGCACTTAGAGGCATCTGTAAAGTTAAATAACTTTGTCCAAAACTATTCAAATTTAATTGAATTAATGAAATGTGTAGAAAAACTCGAAAGTGCTGTGAGACTCCTCCAACGCCTTGTGTGGTATGTTTTACATTATGATTTTACACGAGATGAGTTTAATTTTAAAACAAAATCAAAACTTTATTAAGAAAAAAATATCACAATCTTAGACTTGTTGATATTTCCATTTAAAATTATTTTTCACTACTATGAGTCTCATGTGTTTATATGGAACTTCGACTGATGTTTTTTTTATACTAAAAAGGAAACTCAGTTTACGAACCATAAAATAATATTTTTCGCTGAGTAAATTTAAGCTCTAAAGGTTTTTATGTTTATATAGCTCTAAAAAATCTGACATCAGCGTAAGTTATAGCTCTATTCGAGACCTTATATACTGGAGAGCATATGTATGTGTTTACTCAAATAATATACTCTTGAAAATTCTGCTTAAATCACAATGAGGTTTAAAACCCACTTTAACAATTATCTTTAACAGTCTCTGGGGTATAATAAGGAATAATAACACAGTACCTTCAAATCTCAATCACACTTGTTATAATAAGGTATCATAATCTAATACTTTCATAATCTACAAACTATAAAAAGAAAATGGTAGCTACAAAAAAAATCCAAGTTTGCTCACAAAGGTTGTAAGGGATGTAATTTAAGAAAAGTGTTCCAAATTTAAGAAATTTGAATTGACTGGTATGACGGGAGATTTCGAAAATTGTTAAAGATAAATAAAGTTGATAAAACAGGAAATTAGAACATCAAAAAGGATGTAGCAAAAATATTTGCGGAAAATCTAAAAATTAATTATAATAATTTCTTTAAATACATTAAGAGTAAACAAAATGTTAGGATGGGAGTAGGACCTATGAGGAATGATAAAAAGGCTCGAATCTGATAATTGTAAGATAGCGGGGCTATTATTTTTTTTAATTCAGTTAAAATCTAAGCAATATTCATCGTCTTAAACAGCTGATAGTTGGAGAAAAGATTGAACAAGATGATCACAATAATTCTGAACTTGTTAAGAAAACACTGGGGAGTTTAATGAACGATAAGCATTTTGGATCAAATAATATTTCCATAAGGGTTTTAAATGAGGTTAAGGACTGAATATGTGAGACAGTTACTATTATTTTTTTGTAAGTTTTTAAACAGTGGGCAGGTACAAAAGGATTGGAAATTAGCTATTGTAACTTTTCTTTTCGAGGGAGTTATAAAAAAAATAATTCCAGTAATTATAGGCCTAATATTCTGTTAGATGAAAAGTCTGATAGGAGATGTTTTGCAAAGTCATTTAACAAAGTTTAGAACTTTATTTGATATTCAGCATGGTTTTGCTAAAGGAAAATTTTGCTTTGAAATCTTTTGAAATTTATCGAAAAGATGGTTGTTCATGAAAATTAGGGTAAAAGTGCAAATTTGGTGTGTTTGAATTTTCTGAAAGCATTTGACAAAATTCCACATAAAAGGCTCGTAAAAATTACCTATGTAGGTGTGGGGGGACAAGTTAATTAATAATATAGAAGAATTACTGAATGTAAAAAAGCAGAAGGATATTGTAAATGGAGTCTAGTCAAACTGGGTACCTTATGACTCAGTCTTAGAATCTTTGCTCTTTTTGATTTATTGGCCGTGAGGATGTCGCTGCGACTTTAAAAAAAGAATTTAGATTATTTAGTAAGCTGGAAGAATAAATGGCAGATAGATTCTAATTATAATATTTGCATGATAATACATGTGGGTTATCATAATTTGAATCATAAGTATAATTTAGATGGGAATAATCTTAAAAGTGTTATGAAATAAAGGATCTTGATATAATGGTTGATCAATATTTTATGCTAGCCAATCCGTGTACTAATATTAGTGGTATATAAAAAGGGATTTTATATGATATCTGCAGAGAAATATAATAAAAGTGGTCATAATCTCTTTGGATAAAATATCAGTTAGACCACATTTTGAATATTATGTTCAATCTTGAACTCTTTTTTTTTTTCTAATTGTATAATTGGCTTTTGCAGTGGGTAACCTTCGGATATTGTGCAGGCAGTAAATTTAAATTAGTGTGAGGTAAAACTTGATAATACATGAATGATGAAGACTGGCTTTGAGATTTTATTTATTTTCATTTAATAGTTTTAATTTAGTTTAGATGATGAGACAGCCTTGTTGTTTCTAAACATTATGTTATGTTATAATAAGGTATCATAACCAAGCGTATTCGAAAGGCAGATCTTTCTTCTTCAGCGGGAAACCTAGAGTGGTGGTGCAATCGAATTGTTGACATTGAAGAGTTGAGTAACATCTCGGATTTCTTAAAATGTTTTTTTTTAATATTTTCATTATGCTTTCGTTAAGTAGATCTCACTTCCTGTGTTTTGTTTTCAAAATGACCAGGAAAATATTATATTTAAGTCTTGTTGAAGTAAAACAAAAGTGACACGTAGAGATTGACTGAAAAATTAATGTTAATCAGATCTAGTTCTAAAGACAGGCATGTAAAATTACCATAAGTAAATAGTATTAGAAAAATTAAGGGTAAACATTTAGAGATCATAATACATGAAAAATAAAATAAAAATTATTTTTCTGACGTTGTTGTTGTTGTTGTTTTGAATTAAGCACAAAGCTACACAATGGGCTATCTGTGCTCTGCCCACCACGGGTATCGAAACCCGGATTTTAGCGTCTAAGTCCGCAGACATACCGCTGAGCCACTGGGGGGCATTTTTCTGACAAAGAACAATCCAACGGTCAGAGATACTAATTCCAGGATCTAGATTTATTCCACAATGTTAAAAACTATTTAGATTAGTACTCTAGTAAGCTGTTATCTTTTTATCAACTTTAGCTTTAAAGTCGGTTTCATTTCTGATCTGATGTCATTAGTAAAATGACCGGGTTGGATGAAGTGTTGAGACATGTTTATAACTGTACAATGAAAAATAGGTAAAAAAAAAAAAACACTTTCTGGAAGCCCAAAAGACTTTTACGGCGTTACTCAACCCTATTTAAATGTATCACTCTTTCCACTACGTGACCATTTCCAATTTGTCTCTGAAGAAGAAGGGTCCACCTTCCGAAAGCTTTAGGGTTTTAGGGTTTTACGTTAAAACTTCTTGAAACTACTTGTCTTTGAGACATCATCAATAACACACGTTATATTAAAGTGTGAAGTCACAGCATATAATATCTGAATCCGAATAATCACTAGGTTTAGTAATGCGTGATGTCATAACTCTGTATCTTCAAATTCCAGTAGTTGCTTTACAAATCGATGAAACGCATTTTACCGGAATGCATTCGCCTCAGCATTAATATCGCGAATTCTCCACAATTTCATTATTTATTCAGAAATCTCGCATAAAGTAAAATAGACTCAATGTAACAAGTTTGAGAAATGCATGCTATTACATTTAGATATTCTAATATATTATTCTCAGGAATTACAATGTCGTGTTATGATTTAAATTCTGCGTACTATGCTAATTCGTCGTACCGATTTTATAAATGTAGGTAATTTGAATAAATTATAAGCATACAAGACTTATTTGTGTGGGGTGAGTCTCAATCTATTTTGAAACTTACGAAATATGTATTTTCAAATACATTACAACCAAGATTAACGTTATGACTTTCTGTAAACTTCTTTGATGTTGTTGGATAAAGGCGGATAAAACTCATAATCTTTTGTGATGCAAATCAAAATATTTATGGTGAAAGATAAAACTGAACAATTGCTATGAATAAGACCGTACGAATTATTGCTCAAGAAAAAACGTGTTTCAGGTTAATACCATAGTATCTTTTTTTTTTTTTAATTATTAATCAGTTCAAAATCAAACATTTAAATGCATGGAACATCGTGTTCTCATTGTTAAAGTGATTCAGTTTTGCATACTGAAACCACGAAGGATCAAAATGCACCTAAAACACCCCTGTGTATTGTATAGTTTTATTTTGCACCTAAGATACCCTTACGTGTCGTATAACTTCCACAAATA
The DNA here is from genome assembly GCA_011833715.1 of Carcinoscorpius rotundicauda. Taxonomy (NCBI): domain Eukaryota; kingdom Metazoa; phylum Arthropoda; class Merostomata; order Xiphosura; family Limulidae; genus Carcinoscorpius; species Carcinoscorpius rotundicauda. The sequence goes on along the minus strand of CM022395.1, from coordinate 35,336,369 downwards.
ATTAACATGCATCTAAAACATCTCTACATGTAGTAAAACTTGAACAAGAGATCATTCATCTGAAACACATCCACGTGTTTTATAATTCCAACAATGCATCAGGATGCATCTAAAACACTCCAACGTGTAGCATAACCTCAAAAAAAGATTATCATCCACCTAAAACACCTCTGTGTGTTATATAACTTTAATATAGCTGAGTAGAATGCACAAAACAAATAAGTGTATGATTTACTTTTAATCGCCAACAATGGGAAAACCGTTCTACTGTACATAAAATTATGCCTTGCGTATTTTATATTGAGAAACAAGAATACCGAAGTACATTTAACGCATAGGTAAAAAATATAGGTATGCGATTTAAAAACATTTTAATGTTATGTTTGTTTTGGAATTTCGCACAAAGCTACTCGAGGGCTATCTGTGCTAGCCGTCCCTAATTTAGCAGTGTAAGACTAGAGGGAAGACAGCTACTCATCACCACCCACCGCCAACTCTTGGGCTGCTCTTTTACCAACGAAAAGTGGGATTGACCGTCACTTTATAACGCCCCCACGGCTGGAAGGGCGAGCATGTTTGGCGCGAACCCGCGACCCTCAGATTACGAAGCGCACGCCTTAACGCGCTAGGCCATGCCTAATGTTGTGTGTGTGTACGTTTTCTTATAGCAAAGCCCCATTGGGTCATCTGTTGAGTACACGAAGGGGAAATCGAACCACTGGTTTTAGGGTTGTAAATCCGTAGATTTACCGCAGTAGTATCGGGAGATACTAACTGAATTAAAGTTAGCCAGATTAAATCAAATAAGTGAATTACCTGTTTATTCAAACTCATATTCTGTTGTAAAAATCTAAAACTAAAGCACAAAAAAATCACGCTTTGAAAAGTTTGTTTGTTTTGTTTTTCAATTTAGCAGTGTAAGCCCAGTCGTCGCTAGTTATAATGTGACTGTCAATCCCAAAGAACGTTTTAGAAGTGAATCATAAGACTTGAAACAACTATAGAATATCATAAAGAAAAGTTTAGATATGAATTGTCTGTAGTGATAGAATAGTTTATTGTTACTGTAGATCATCCACAGTAACTCAGCGGAAAGTTTGAAGGCTAATAAACAGTAAAGTTCGGATTTCGATGCCTGTGGTGGGCAAGGCAGAGATAGCACATTTTCTACTTTATGGTTAAACAAAATCGTTACCGATTTATACGTCAAAAAAGGAGCAACATTTTGATTAAGTAAAAATTTAAATAAAACAAACTTGGGGATTTTAAAGACTGATAAATGCTTGAATCAATTTCTATCAAACCTCTATCCTTCAGCTTTCAGTAGAATAGACTAAAGGCACAACATAATACTTTTATTTTCTTAAAACAACTGGAAATAAATGTTTGGAAAATGTAAGCAACAATTGGATTAGAGATATTTGAATCAGAAGCAAGCTGGTCAGATGGTTAAGGCGCTTGAGTTGTAACCTGTGGGTCGTGGGTTTAAATCCCCGTAACACCAAACATGCTCACCCTTTCGGTCGTGGGGGGCATTATGATGTGACGAGCAATCCTACTATTCGTTCGTAAAAGAGTAGCTCAAGAGTTGGCGGTAGGTGGGGATGTATAGCTGCCTTCTCTCTAATCTTACACTACTAAATTAGGGACGGCTAGGGCATGTAGCCCTCGAGTAGCTTCGCACGAAATTCAAAGTAAACTAAACAAAATCAGAAGCAAACAACTGAAGAACTGCAAAATTAAAATATTTAATATTAACATAAAATAAAGTAGAAAAGTAAATCATTTGAAATTCGAAAGTGAATATCCGGATGCAAATAATAATACGCAGACGTTGCCATCTACTCCTGGTCCTGCAAGATAAGACAGTGAAGTACCCATAGTAATTAAAATATGATTCATTTAAACATCATTTACGAATTTGTATGTAAGCCAGTGATGCTTTACGTGAAGGACACTACATACTGAATTAGGCCTGTAATAATAAAGACGTGAATTAGGGTTAGAATTTGATTCTTAGCCCGTTTTAAGAGGAGTGTAACTTTATATTTTTTATCGAAAACTTTTATAAATTTATTATGATAGTTTTATTTATAACTTACTTTGCTGTCTAGTTATAAAATAAAATAAAATATTAGAAAATGAAATATATATTTTCACCAAAACAATACCACTTACAATTATGGTGAATAGTAAAACATTTTAAAATATTTTTTTTTTCATTACAAACATAATAATTGTTTGTTTGTTTTTGGATTTTGCGCAAAGCTACACGAGGTCTATCTGTGCTTGCCCTAATTTAGCAGTGTAACACAAAAGGGAAGGCAGCTAGTCATCACTTTTGATAGTCACATTGTAACGCCTTCACGGCTAATAGGGCGAGCATATTTATTGCGACGGAGATTCGAACCCGTGACCCTCAGATTTCGAGTCGAATGCCTTAACTCACCTGGCCGGGGCTAAACATAATAACAACAATAGTTCAAGATAATCAGCACAGAAATGATAACTGCTAAAAAACGGAAATAAAGACTCAGCACAGGTGTGATGCAACTATAGCTTTAAAAGTTTTTATTTAAGAAGAGTATTGTAAAAAAATATAACAGTTGTGAAAATACTTGTTTCTATTGGTTAAAGTATGCTATAATTTTTTCTTTAATGCAAGATGCACACAAGCATATCTGCACTCTCTTCACTGCAGAAATCAAGTCTGTAATGAGTTAAGGGGTGAATTGCTGAATTGAATCTGCTTCAAAATGTGTCCTAAACATCTGGTTTAGCCTGCGCATTTCAACGAATAATGCTCTCCCCTTAGGATCTTTACAGGGGAAAGGCTGGTGTTACCTTTAAAATCGAACCATGGATTTTAATAATATAAATACTTTAACTTACCGCTGGCTCGTCAAAATACCTGCTCTGAAGCAGTTTGTCGTTTTATTTTTAATTGGTCTGATATGCTGCTGTTTAAAAAGTTACCTGTTGAACGGCGGTAACTTTTTGGATTTAAAACGCTAGAACCAGGGATTTGATTCCTCTCGATGGACACAGCGGATAGTCTTATAACAACACATTTATTCAGGACTCAGGGATTGTTTTCCTAATAAAGGAAGTTAACATTCGCGGGCAAATATAACGCATTCACCACGCAACCCTTTTTTTTTTACCTTTTTTGTTTGTCAATATGTGAGATCTATAGAAAAGTATCTTTATACCAAATTCCATGTAAATTAGTCAAAATACGGCTAAGTAACTGACCAAAAAACACACCAAAATTACACTTTTGTAAGTTCTATAAGACTCAAATACAACTTTATTGTGAGCCATAATGTTGAATGTGTGTTTGCGTTTTTATATATATATAGCAAAACCACATCGGCGAAACCGGTTTATGATAACCGAGGGGAATTAACTACTGATTTTAGCGTTTCAAATCCGTAGACTTATCGCTGTCCCAGCGGGAGACACAATAATATTGAATGCATAAAATTGTATACTTGTGTCAAGTTACATCTTGATTGATGAAAATAAGGTCGTACAAAAGCCCAAAATATCCACTGATTCTCTGAATTCTTAAAATCCTTAAAAAAGTCATAGATAATAAAAAAAATGTGGGCACGTTGGACCAAGACGTAACCTTACCATATTTGAATTCAATACACCAAGAAATGAATGAATGAGGTCGACTGAAAAGTGATTGAAAGAAGAAGAAATAATAAAAAAACAGTATATTGTTTTGCGGAGACATTAAAACTGTTCATGAAACTTTATTTTTATGGTTTGGTTAATTAATAGTAAAATTATCAATCGTTTATTTTTATATTATGCTTAATGAATCCGACCCCTGTTGGTGAATTCCGTTATTGAATTTACAATAGTAGTTAGTATTTTTAAGAAATGTATACATACTTATTCCAAGAGCAAGTTTTTTATATAAATATAAACATAAAAGATGCCAAACGTGTGTTTGTGTTCACAAATTGTTGGTCAAAGTTGGGGTATTTTGTAGTTTTCAAAACTATTCATTAAAAGACCTTTGGGAATGCAATAATTACTAGGCTTTGGTAAAGGTTTTCTCTTATATAAAAGCGAATTCTTCCAGGACATAATCCAAGAAAGGCGACAACCATTCCATTGTACTTCAGAATGGACTACAGCATTCATTGATCTTATGGTGACAGACATTTTGAATTGCTGGAAGCAGTTTCATTATATTTCAAACAGTCTAGTGAATAGGTTAAGTTTCCCAAGCTGGACTGAATGTAGTTGTTTTGCAAAGGCCATTAAAATTCCGAGGACTCCACGACAGTGTTACTGCCAGAGATAAAAGGTTTTCTGGCCGTCGTCATAAATTTGAAAACAAACTGCTTGCCTTTCACACAAACAAAGATTTAGTTTTTAGGGCTCCTACTTCTTGGCTCATTTGTCTCCAAGTAGATGAAAACTGTTGTCTTGCTTATCTCATATATTTTGGACTCTTTCTTGGATATTTTAGCACTTCAAAGTCTCAGTAAGAAGGACAAATGGTATCCATATTAGTTTCCCATATTCTCTGCTCCATTACTTTTACTCATCGCAAGCTAACAGTAAAGGAAATAAGGGCATTTTATTTATTTTCGTTTCAAGCATAAATTCTGAAAAAATTTTTCGTTAGAATAAATCACAAACATATTTATTCAGCTATAAGTTATTATTGCTTCGTTGGGTAAAAGTTACTTATGTATTTAGTCAATAATACGGTACTTGTGCCATCGTTGGTAAGCAGTAAGTTTACGGCCTAATAATGCTATTATCTGTGGTTCGAGCCCTTGGGGTAGATAAAATGCAGATAAACCGTTGTGTATCTTCGTACTAAGAAATTAACAAGGCATGCTTATGCGAAACAGTTCTTAATCTTAAAGCCGTGTTTCTGTGCAAACGATTGTAAGTAGCCTGCATATATCGTGCTGTCAAGCTAACAAATTAAATGATCTTATAAGGTAGTTATAATTTTTCGATTTGTATAAAAACGTTTATACAAGCATTTTTTCCAAACTACTTCATGGTCTTCAAAAAGTACAAAGCAATGTGCTTGAGACATGTTAAAGACAAATCAAAAGACACGTATGATGATTCAAATACGATTATCAAATAAAATTTGGCATCAACATTATTCATTTTAAAAGCGAATGTTGAGCGTCGTCTGCGTGCACAGTTTTCAAACGAGACACAGACGAACGCTTGGACATTTACCACGGTTCGCAATGCATATAAGATTTGATTGTTGAAAAAGTTTCTGAAAAGTGGTTTATACAGTAGTTTTTAACTACTTGAAAAGTGAGAGATGCTCTTGGTCTTTGTATTTGTTCCTTTTGCAATATTTCACCAGTGGCACAGCGGCATGTCTACGGACCCACAATACTAAAAACCGGTTTTCGATACCTGTGGTGGTCAAAGCAAATACAGCTTATGGTATAGTTTTATGCTTAGCTTCAAACAGACAAATATTTTGATATAAACAGTCGGGTTATTCTTAATATTTCACAGAGTTTTAAAGTTTAAAGGAAACTCACATATATTTCTGGTTTCTTTATTAAACTTTAACTTTAGTTTCTTTCAGTTCTATTAAAATGTTATCCGAGATATTTTTTTTACAGATCATTAAGATTTCAGGTTCATGGCGCGTTTACAAATGAAGTGACGATATGTCGTCTTGAAGCCATGTCTCTTAGTTTTGAGATTCAAAGAGAGTGAAGTAATCGTGCCGAATTCTTTCATGAATAGTAACTTCATCTGTTATGCCAATTACAGCTTTCACATTATGCTTAACAAGACTCATATTTCTTGCAACGATGACACCAAAATGTATAGTATAGAGCAAACTTCTGATAACTGTTTTAGTTTAATTTTCATTTTTTATGATCCAGTAGAAAGGCTTTGGGAAAGGCATGAGGAAGACTTATAACATTTCAAGTAGTCTAATAACAATAGAATAATATGTACTAAATTGTGACTGAAGCAAACTTACGTAAATAATTAAAAGATCGGGTGAATTCATTTCTATACGTGGACTTAGCAGATAACCCGATGTGGCTTTGCTATATGAAAACACACACCTCTTTCTTGTGCTACGTCAAATATTTCTTGATTTAAAGTAAAGCTAAGGCGTGTATTAACCTTTATTTTAATCCCATATAATCACTGAAGGTATTCCAACTGAAATACTAAAAATCTGTTGATTACAAACTCCTCGTCTAATATTTATCAGAAGTATTATATTTTTGACAGTAGATTCTATGTGATCCCCCCAGTGGCACAGTGGTATGTTTGCGGACTTTCACACTAAAAACCGGGTTTCGATACCCGTGGTGGGCAGAGCACAGATAGCCCATTGAGTAACTTTGTGCTAAATTCTGAACAAACAAAAGATTCTATGTGTCTATCCAATAAGTCATAATAATGAATAAAAGTTTTACATCATATAAAAAAGTGTGTTTTGAAAAATCTCAAACTTCGTGTTTGAGAAATACAATATCTTTTTATTGTGAAATAACATAATGTTTTTGTTAATTTATAACGCAACTTTTTATAGTGTTAACTGGCAAAAATTAATTTCTAGATGCTTTCCAATAAAGAATAAACGCATCGCACAAGACCATTAAGATTGTAGTATAAACATCCCGAACTCTTATTTAATATTTCATGTAAATAATTTCAATAAACATACAAAAAAGTAAGTATTTTGAAATATTGGGCAAAGGTTTGTTTTGAATTTTGCACAAAGCTACCCGAGGGCTATCTGTGTTAGCCGTCCCTAATTTAGCAATGTAGGACTAGAGGGAAGGCAGCTAGTCATCACCACCCACCGCCAACTCTTGGGCTACTCTTTTAACAACGAATAGTGGGATTGACCGTAAATTATAACGCTCCCACGGCTGAAAGGGCGAACATGTTTGGCGCAACCGGGATGCGAACCCGCGACTATTGGGTAAAAAAAGTAATTTATAGAATAAAATATTTCTCTATTCGACTGAAATTAATACATGAAACAGTTTCGATATGATCTCAAGTTACGTGTATATGTATGCATATATAAATATATATTTATTTATTTATATACTCCTTTAAATTCGGTATGCTTTATTAACTCAGGTTAGATTTCTTATTATATTTTTTCGTTCTTGAGAAAAAAAATATTTTTAACTAACATTACACAACTTTTAGATTGTATTATGTATTATATTAGCTGGCATTACTTTAAAAAATTCATATTATAGCCAGTATAATTATATATATATGTTTTATTATTCCAAGAACGAAAATGTATTATCAATTCTGTCTGCAAAAAATAAGATTTTAAGTCTCAGGATTTCCAAGGATGGTGATTATGTAACGCCATCTAACATTCAGCAAATAAGTACATGTTTTAGGTACTGACTTAATGTCGAAGAAAAACGTATTAAAAGTGTAAAGTATACAGCTAATTATAGTTAGATAGTTAGTTAAAAGTGAATCGAACAAACTAATGTGAAATAACTCGTATGGGAAAGTGCACATAGGGACTTTTGCCACTGAAAGTGATATCATTGTAAGGAAATGGAGCCATCTAATTTCATATCATAGCTGGAAAAATAATCATAACACTTGATTTATTTGGTGATATTTCGTGCGTTATTAAACGTAGTAACATAGAACAGCACAAAATAATAACCCGACCGGTAGTATTTCCCTTTTATTTTCTTGTAATCTTCTGACTTTTGTCTCCCGGTGTGTCAGCTGTATGATTACGGACTTACAGCACTAAAATCCAGGGTTTGTTTCATCTCGGTGGACAGAGCATCGCAGGTAACCCATTATATAGCTTTACACTAATACTAACACACTTCTTACAATCAAATGTTCGTGAAGATGCAGCTTACCTACACGTATAGTAAGGCGAACTGTTGTTACGAACTGAAACATCGAAGCGGAAATTAAAAGTTTGTTTGTTTGTGTTTTAATTTCGCACAAAGCTGCTCGAGGACTATCTGTGCTAGGCGTCCCTAATTTAGCAGTGTAAGACTAGAAGGAAGGCAGCTAGTGATCACCACCCACCGCCAGCTCTTGGGCGACTCTTTTACCAACGAATAGTGGGATTGACCGTTATATTATAACGCTCCCACGATTGGGAGGGCGAGCATCGGAAATTAAAAGAATGGAAGCTTTAGAAGATTGCAATGCCAATTTTTAACTAGTTTTTAGACATATATATCATTTCTTGATAATTGAAAAGCTCAGCTTTGTCAAGAATACTTAATATCTGTCTTAAAGATTTAACGTTTTATTTAAAAAAAATATGACCAAGGAAACTCCTAATATTTAACAGTAATGGATTTTTCTATTTAAGGCATAAGTGAAGAATGTGATACATGTCATTATATGAAAGAGGAACAATAAATCATACTACCAGTGCTTTCTCGTTTTCTGTGCCCACTCTTGCTTCTCGGAGTGTTGATCTCTTATTGAATTGAAGAGTTCCGTTTCATACAAAGAAAAACACGATAATTGGATTCATTTTTCACTGATGGCAGTATGATTTAAATTTTATAATGAATCTATAATGAGCCCTACGTAAAAAATTGTGGAATACACTAAACTATCGACTTAAGAGTTCGCATATACTTATAATAAAGAAAGAATGTGAAGAATTGATGCCTATCCACGATCAAAATAACGTTTTTTCAATTATCTTTTATCATTTTTCGTGTTTCATAATTTATAACGAAGTGTATTTCATATCTTTAACGTCGTGTAATTATTAATACGGCCCGGCATGACTAAGCGTGTTAAGGGGTGAGACTCATAATCTGAGTGGCGTGGGTTCGCATCTTCGTCGCGCCAAACATGCTCGCCCTTTCAGCCGTTGGGACGTTATGATGTTCGATCAATCCCACTATTCGTTGGTAAAAGAGTAGCCAAAGAGTTGGCGGTGGGTGGTGATGACTAGCTGCCTTTCCGCTCGTCTCATACTGCTAAATTAGAGGCGGCTAGCGCAGATAGCCCTCGAGTAGCTTTGCGCGAAATTCAGAAGAAAAACAAAAATAATATTAATTCAATGAATCTCTCCAAAATAGAATATTAAAAAGACGTAGAGTATCCATCAAAACTTCAGAAACAAAATATTTTTCGTCAATTTAAGTTATTTCCTTTGGATTTGATTGTTTATGAAAAATCCAAACCGACACCTATACAATCGGTTTACCAAGAGAAGAAGCTCTTTGACTTTGTTTGTTTCGGAATTTTCACGCAAAGCTAGAAAAGAAAAAGCCATTTGTACAGAGTCGCCCTCACTTCTATAGCTATAGACAAGAGAGAAGACAGTTAACATTACCTACTGACAACTCTTGATATATTCTCATCTGATCAAACAGTGTGATTGATCAATCATTCTTCAAGTTTTGAGGAACGGGACTCAAATCATAAATCTCCGGATCCACAGACCTGGCACATTAACCACTAGGCCATATGCAGTTCCCTTATTTAGAAACAAAGGACATAAGAACTGTGGATGTTATAAACTACTAGGACAAGAAAGCGAGACGATTATAGGTAATAATTGACAGTTACGAGCTTTAAGAAATTCAAGCATGGACCTCATTGTTAACTTAATATTACATACTAAGAGGAGAAAATAATAATATTGAAAATTACATAACTTGTAGTGTAAATGTAAACATTATTAGGATAAAGTAAATATACGTGACTCAAATATGATAAAAACATATAAGAATATATTTTTAAGAAAAGACCGCGTGATTTTACTAGTTTTCAGTAAAGTGAAACCTCAGTGGGTCAACAATGAAATAAAATCGTGGATTTCTACATAGAAATATATATAAACTCTTCTCTATATTGAAATACTTTCCTTTTATTTGCTAGCTTTCATACCAGAGCTTCTATCAGAAGTGGACGTGTTGTGTACATCATTCTTTATAATAATGATATATTGATGTTGTGATTCTTAAAAAAACAGTCGCGGACTGTAGCCGTAAAAATAAAAGTTGTTTGTTTTGAATTTTGCGCAAAGCTACACGAGGGCTATCTGCGTTAGACGTCCTTAATTTAGAAGTGTAAGACTAGAGGGAAGGCAGCTAGTCATAACCAACCAGCACGAACTCTTGGGCTACTCTTTTAACAATAAATAGTGGGATTGATCGTACAGTATAACGTCCTACGGCTGAAAGGTCGAACATGTGACGGGGATTCGAACCCTACATGATCTAAAAAAACAATATTTCATTTTTCACTTTGCAGTTACAACTTATTAGACTTCAGCAAAACAGGATTTCAACTGTAAGTTTTCTTCCTTTTTGTTAACAAGATTTGAAGCTTTGCATTGCGCACCTAGTTATTACGTAGTATTATATTCTGGTATTTCTGTTAAGAATTTTACTTTTAGGAATAAATGATAAACATATATATTTTCAATGCTGAAATATATTCAGATATTTTATAGAGAGGTCAGTTGTACGAAAGTTTTCTATAAAAGTAATATCAGGCAATTCTTGTTTGCCAACTTTCAGCAATTGCGTACATTGTGTAATTCTTCAAACACATGTTCTAAGCCTTAGTAGAAAGTTAAATGCAACCAAAAAATTATGTTATTTAATGTTGTTATTAGAAGGATACTTATAGGCCAACTAACGACTACATTTAGTGTTCTGTCCAATATTGATCCACTTGTGTATACTAATATGCAATTAAGCCTCCTAAACGCTACTCATCGGGAAGTAAATACTGAAACCACTACAAGTCTTTCAAAAGTTTGCATAAAAATCGGTGTTATTTGCTATTTTTTACATTATGAGTAAATTCTTTGTGTACAGATATTGTTTAATGTCACTTTAATAAATAAAGTTATTTCAAGCATGCATGGAGCCATAAATATTATGCACACACACTTTTTATTATGTGAAACGTGTCAATGAAAACTGATCTATTTTTTATTTACACGGCCATAAACAAGGATAGCATTTCTGGAGCCAATTACTGCAAATTATAAAAATATAAGAGTAAAAAACATAAACGCTGCAGTCTCTGAGAAATAGCTGCTCCTATGAAAAAAAGTTTCAAAATAGCAGAAAAAAACGACCCTATTCTGTATTAACAGATATATTTGGAAAGCGATATACATCCTTGTTGTTTTCCTGGTTTTTATGTGTTTCAGTGCAAAGCTACTCAGTGGATTATCTCTACTTTGTCTATCAAGGGGAATCAAGACCCGAACATCAGCGTTGTAAGTGTCTAAACTTGCCGTTGATCAACCGATAAGCACCTGAAAACTTCAATAAAAAACTTTTTATGAAGGAAATGTTTATTTCTTTTTGCTATAGACAGCGCATGAAAGACAAACAGATAAAAAAGTTCCAAGTTTGCGATTGTTTTGTTTCTACTTTCGGAAAAACGTGGGTTCAATGCTTGAATTGTAAACAGTAGGCTTATCTTGAGTGTACTGAGGGAAATCCATCCTTTCATCATGGTTGAAATGGTTTCGAAGAACAAGGCAACAATTTTACTATGGCTTGTGTTAAAGGTTTGGTGGCCAATAGTTAAACTTTCTTGTGCACTTTTACTTCAAGATGTAAGATAATATTTTATCATTATAAAAAGTTAAGTTGAATAAATAACTAAAGACAAAACATTGTACATTTTCGCTTTTAATTAGTATTAGCTACTTTAATTAAAATCGTAAATGTTATGTCTATCGCATAAGCTTTATTTGTGTTTTACTAAACTGAAAGTGTTTTTGTTACTCCATTAGAATCTCTATTTGTCATGTACTTCATAAAAGGATATTTTATTGGAGTTTGGGGTGATTAAAAATGTCTAAACTATTGGCTTTTAGATTTGTACAACCTTTCTTTTCACTGTAAGAAAAAAAACAACGGTTGATTTTATTATGGTGACACTACATTTTTTGATACATGTTTTTAAAACGACAAGAAAAATAATGTTTTTTCTATATACATACTGCAATAATAAATATCTCCAATATGCGTGTCACTGTCATGAATCAGTTTCATACAAAGACACGTTGTAGATATATTTTTTCTCTCCGATTTTCAAATATATTAGAGTTAGAAAAAACAACTTACAATAATCCTGATACATCAATTGCCATTACAACTAGAGGGTGGTCTTACCACCCACCGCCAACTATTGAGCTACTCTTTTACCAACGAATAGTGGGATTGACCGTCACATTATAACGCCCCCATGGCTGGGAGGGCGAGCATGATTGGCGCGACTCGGGCGCAAACCCGCGACCTTCATATTACAAAGCGCACGCCTTAACGCGCTAGGCATGCCAGACCTGTTACAGTGAGAGTGAGATGATAAAAACCAAGTTTTTCTTGAAGACGATGAGAACATTTATGGTATTTTTTGAAATATAACTAACATCATCACTGTGGTCTCTTCTATTTAAGAAAAGTGAATTTGCTGGTATTTAAAAACAGTCCACACAGAAAAGAGTAAAAAAAAAATAACAGTCCTTATTAAATCAGGTTTAACAGAATACGTTAAAGCATTTTTTTGTTTCTATTTATACATTAACACGCTTGTAATGACTCCAAATCCTTTTGTCGTTTTAAGTTATACTTTATTTTCGTCGGTGTACGCTAACGTAATTTAATTTATACATCCATCGATGGTACAGTGGTAAGTTTTTGGATTTACAACACTGAAATTAATGGTTCGATTCCCTCCATGACAGATATCCATGTCTGACTTTGCCTTAACAAAACACAAATGGTATATTAAACTAATTTGGCACGACATTAGCGTTGTCCTAGTGGCCTCAAAGCGAAAAGCAAACATCTAAGTTTTCGTTTGCATTTCGTTAGGAGTTTGACTCATTTCAGTTATTCTAGCTCTGTTTATGAGAGATTTTATACACATAGTAAGGTATCGTCAACTGCTTTAACAAGTGATTAACAGATTTGACACTTTGAATCACTAAGAATGTTTTAAAAAGAGGCTAGAAAGAAATTAATGGAGTCAAGTTGTAACAGTGAATACTTATTTTAATTTAAAAACATAACTAGCAAAGCATCGTCACTAATACGGTAAGACAACCTTCAAGAAAATTAAACATATATATATTCATAAGTTATAATACTTAACCTCTTTTATTGTCTTGTTTAAGGAACATAATATAATAATGAAAACTAAGACGGAAAATAACTATGCAACTTTTTCAAGCTCGTGTGAGCTGAAATATATTCTGCAAACTTTACATATTTGTTCATACTACAATGTTTGTTTTGAATTCCGCTTAAAAATACACGAAGGCTAGTTGCCTTCCTCTGTTACGTATTTTTGGATGTTTTAAGTTCTTCGTAGACTAAACGCAACAGAAAAACGCAGATAACAGCTTGTATAATTTATTACACTAAACTATTAACAAATATGACATAAATTGTATAATAACAGTGACAGATATTAAGTTACGACATTCGAAATTAATTACAAAACAAAATAATATTAGTTTCAAACTTCAAAATAAATCACAATACAAAACGGTACTGGCCTGTATCTAATACAATAAATTAAAATGAAAGTCTCAAATTCCAGTCTAGGGTGTGAATTTGGTCCCACGAAGAGATTCCGAAGCAGTTCACAGTTCAATAAATTCGCCGACTCTCAGCACAAGCAGTAATTCAGATGTATCGTAGAGATTGACGAAATAAAATCACGGCTTCCGTAGATCTAATTTCAATCACAAATCCAAGTTGAATATTCACAGCAAACACTTAATCTTTCTCAAATAACTAACTCCCTTCTTTTGAAATAAAACTGGTGTCTGAATCTCACTCTTCGAATAAAACTAATGACTGAATCTCTCTCCCTCGAATAAAACTGATGACTGATGATTCTATATCTCTCACGTCACCGTCTTTTTTATACCGATAGGCCTATTTCTCGAACAATCTTGCAATTTCCATACAACTCCAGAGCTATCCACGCATATCCGTTCTTGCACGAGACTACACTTCTAGACAGGAAGTCACCAGCACTCATTTACAAACATGTGATTGGTCTACTTAATTCGAGAAAGTTCTAAAATGTTACCCTAAATAAATAACATATTTTAGTTTAAACTTCGAAACAATAATATCAATATGGAAAAATGAATAATACAAATGAAAATTCAAACACAATACGACATGTTGTCGTTTACAAAATATTTACACATATACATAACACCTCTACTCTCACAATGGCAGTTTGTAATCACCACTCATCGTCAACTCTTGAGCTACTATTTTCCAATGAATTGTGGGATTGACCAACATTATAACGCTTCCACGGCTGAGAGGTCAAGCTTGTTTGGTGTGACGGGGATTTGAACCTGCGACCCTAATGTTATGAGTCGAGCCCCCTAATCACCTGACCTTGCCAAGCCTAACTACAATGTAGGTCATTTATATACATGTGTTACTAATGTAACGTAGAATAATATAAAGCGTAGGTGTGAAAGTATTACAGTTTTGACTTTTGTGCACTTAGGCCTAAGTTAGAATATTTAGTTTAAGGGATTAGCTAGAATATTTTCGTCTTAGAAGAATTTTGTGCGTGATGCTATATTTTGGTGAATCTGATCGAGATGAATAGCTATAGCAACAAGACGTTCCCATCTCATGTGTTTGGAAATCGATCCTTGCTGGAATAAATAATTCGCAAGTTGTTTGTTTAATTTATTTGATTCGCGATATCCATCGACTTTTTATGATTCCACGTGTTTTTGAGCATGTTTTTATTTTTAAACTACAGTTGTTAAGTGGATGTGAAATAATGTACGAATGACAATGTGCATTTCGATTACTACGCCTGTTAGCTACAAAGTTGTAGCTTCACTTCAAGAAACTGTTATATAACGTCACTTTCGTCGAATACAGTTGCAATCAATGTGAACAGTTTCGTAGTATTATTTCGCCACACAAATAGATGTTTGAGGCACTGGTTCTCGAAGTCAGATAATTGTAACATTTATTATCGATATCTTGTCGAAAACTGTCAGCCAATTAGGATAGGAAATTACAAACTGATAACGAAAGCTTTGATATCATCATTACATCACCTTATTTTTCATTGCTTTTAAGATGAAATTTACTGCAAATAATATTGAATTTTCAGTTGATCCTTCAGAGAAAAACTTACTTTGAAACACAAAACATGAAAATGAACGAAACAGACGCATTGACCAAATTCTAATATGTTAAGAAATTCTTTATGTAAATAAAGTTTTATCTATCGTGATGTTGTAAGGTATGTTTTCATTACTTTTATTTAAATTTAGCTTGAGGATGCTTATAGTAACATCGAGTTTATGAAAATAAGCCTTAACGTATCTAGAACGTTTAAGTTTAGTAACAAATTCAGAGTCCGGAAACGAGAATAGAACGTAAAAAAATATTAGTTATTTAATGAGGCTTTTATTTTCAGTAAAGTATTTGAATCAGTATTAATTAACACGTATATTCACCTACTTGATTCAGTGAGTTGTGAAACTATACAATTAAAATTACGTTGAGGCTAGTTGCAGCACCATTATGACGGGATTCATAAACTTAGTCAATAAGAATTACTACGATAGTAGTCAACGTTAAGAAATAAATAAATTAACGTATTATTATGTTATAATTGGTTTATTTTCACCAAATAATTTTCACCAATTGTTTTATAGCCAGGTATAATTATCGTCAGAATTAATTACTATTACATAATAAAATATTGAAAACACGAGCGAATTAAAATGTGAGTATCAAGATCGCGACAGAAGTCATTTTAGAATCTTTAGAACTTTTCAATTAGGCCCGGCATGGCCAAGCGTGTTAAGGCGTGCGACTCGTAATCTGAGGGTGGCGGGTTCGAATCCCCGTCGCGCCAAATATGCTTCCCTTTCAGCCGTGGGGGCGTTATAAAGTGACGGTCAATCCCACTATTCGTTGTTAAAAGAGTAGCCCAAGAGTTGGCGGTGGGTGATGATGACTAACTGCCTTCCCTCTTGTCTTACACTGCTAAATTAGGGACGGCTAGCACAAATAGCCTTCGAGTAGCTTTGTGCGAAATTCAAAAACAAACAAACAAACAAGAACTTTTCAAATGCAGCATAAGTTCGAATGGTGAAAAGGAAAAAAACGAAAATGGTGTGTCTATAGCACGGAAAGGAAATGTGAGTAATGTTATTTTTACAACTTATCCGGAAATAAGAATTTGCTCCTTTGCTTGTAAATAAACACCAAGATACGCAATGACCTATCTGTGTTATGCCCACAACGAGTATCAAAATTTCGAAGACTTACCCCTATGTTACTTGGGAGCTTATTAGAGCGTTAAAAGCAGACGATTATTGGAAGTTGTGTTTGTAATTCACTGATGTGACGTGATAATATGGACAGTATGAGATGACAAAGACAATAATACAAGAAAGTAAAGTTTCGGCTGAGGAAAAGTTCAGCCTGAAATTAGGTACAGTAGAAGTAATAGGCCTAACATTTAATATGTTAAGAGTAGGATCAACAGTATGAAAGGTGAAAAAGAAGAATAATTTATTCTGTCAAAGTTTGGTTCTGAAGTAATTGAATCACCCTTAGTGCAATTTGATAAAAATAAAAGAGGATATTTTGAAGAAAGAAGACTAAATAATTCTTGGAAAATCAGTATATAACTGCAGTATTTCGCATTAAATTGTAAATGAATTATACCTAATACCAGTGTGATAGAAATATGGAAAAATAGTTCGACTTGTCAACTGAAATTCTAAAGTAATTGAATAGGCCTAAGTGAGATTTTAACAAGAAGATAACCACATAGTATTTATTGTATCGCTATAACCTCTAAAGTGTGAATAACTCGCACAAACGTTTAACCGGTTCAAATATATATGTATATATGTTTGTGTGTGTGTTTTTTTAAAAACTACTAGACAGCAAGCTGTCCGTTTATATTTAAAGTTATCGCCAACATACACCTACTGCAAAATAATTCTAAACCCAACAATAACAGTATAGCATATATTTGTTCTGTAAAAAAAAGCACAAATAAAAGTTTTTTTATTGGATAATTGACAAACACATAATCCTTTAACATTCTACAGTTTTAAGTGAAGTTTGAATGTAGACTTTGAAAACGATCTAATAATTTGTTTGCTCTTCATCGTTGCTTTTTAAAAATATAAAACAATTTTTACATGTTTACGTTAACCATTTGTAATATTTGGAGTAATTATATAAGTATTTTATTGTTCAGTGTATATATATATATATATAAATTACTCAGTTTTAGTTATCAAAAATATGCTATTGGTTTTATTTGCTGTTTAGGTAAAAGGTACAAAATGGGTTACCGGTATTCTGCTAACCACGGGTATCGGAACCGAACATTTAACATTATAAATTTACAATCATTCCGCTTGTTTTGGAATTTCGCACAAAGCTACTCGAGGGTTATCTGTCGTAGTCGTCCCTAATTTAGCAGTGTAAGACTAGAGGGTGGTCTTACCACCCACCGCCAACTCTTGGGCTACTCTTTTACCAACGAATAGTGGGATTGACCGTCACATTATAATGACCCCACGGCTGGGAGGGCAAGTATGTTTGGCACGACTCAGGCGCGAACCCGCGACCCTCAGATTACGGAGCGCACGCCTCAACGCGCTAGGCCATGCCAGGGCCATTGAACTATTGTACAGGTTATGGAACTTAATTATACTGTAAATTAAAACCCTCTTAAGTTGAGTTTTGCTTGGCATAAAATCACGTTATTTCGTGAACGTATTTAACGTTTTCTGTAAGTGAACTGTAGTTATATAAGTAGTCATTTTGATTATTAGCATTCAATGAACCAAAATTTTAAAATGAAATAGATAAAATTGTCTAAAATGCTAGTTAGGTTATT
This sequence comes from Carcinoscorpius rotundicauda, assembly GCA_011833715.1. Classification (NCBI taxonomy): domain Eukaryota; kingdom Metazoa; phylum Arthropoda; class Merostomata; order Xiphosura; family Limulidae; genus Carcinoscorpius; species Carcinoscorpius rotundicauda. Next base: position 35,318,453 of record CM022395.1, on the reverse strand, counting down.
TTAAATAGTAAAAAATTTCGAACATTACAAACTGTTAGCTTAAGCGGTTTTACATCAAATGTTACTATTTTTACGGGCCGAGCGCGTTAAGGCGTGCACTCGTAATCCGAGGGTCGCGGGTTCGCGCCCGAGTCGCGCTAAACATGCTCGCCCTCCCAGCCGTGGGGGTGTATAATGTGACGGTCAATCCCACTATTCGTTGGTAAAAGAGTAGCCCAATAGTTGGCGGTGGGTGGTGATGACTAGCTGCCTTCTAGAGTCTTACACTGCTAAATTAGGGACGGCTAGCACAGATAGCCCTCGAGTAGCTTTGTGCGAAATTCCAAAACAAACAAACTATTTTTACGAAGACATTATATAATTTCAACTGTGAAAATCTCAAATCATGTAACGTTAGAGTTATGGATGAGTTTCCGATTTACTATGTTCGAAATTTATAAACGTTCCCGGTAAAATATATAAAGTTCCCGATTAATGAGCATTAACTACAGTTATATCTTCCGAGATTTATAGGAAACCAACAATATATACCTGTGTCTTGGCATGTTGCCTTGGTTATCTTTTATACGTCAAAACGTAATGTTAATGTAAATAGCAACAGAAGATGAACAAATATGTAACCAGATGGTTAGGGCGCTCGATTTGCAATTTGACCAAATATAATTGCCCTTTCAGCCTTAGTGGAATTATAAAATTACGCTCAATCCCACTATTCGTTGGTAAAAGAGTAGTCCAAGAGTTAACGGTGGGTAGCAATGACTAGCTGCCTTCGCTTTCGTCTTAACACTGCTAAATTAAATATGGCTAGCGCAGATAGCTCTTGTGCAGCTTTTTGCAAAACCAAACATTTGCTATTATTTCACGCCACCGTCTGACTGTTTTTTATGCTCCTTAGTGTCTTAATGGTAAGCTTGAAGACTTATAATGCGACAAGAGAGCCATTTGTGTAGCTTTGCCCTTAATAACAAGCATGCGAAATCTTTCCTAATGCGCTGATGAACTCAACCATTAACGGTTGTAGGTGAATACGTGATAACCTGTTACTTTAACCTGATGATGGTTACTGTTGCCGAAAATAGTCGATTGTAACTAGTAATAAATATTTTTACTTTTCCTTGGGTAAAAAAAAACCAACAAAACACGTGGATTTTATGTTTCGTACTCTTATCATAAGTGGTAAGTTTGATGATATAGTAAAATCAACTTTTATACATACTGCTGCCCAAAATCTTAAGGCCAATGAACATAAAGAAAAGAATACGCATTTTGCATTTTTAGACTCAACCACTTATTTGAGTAGAGCTTCGAAAGATGAAAATAATAAAAAAAGGAATATAAAAATGCAAAACGTTTTAGCATTTAATAAAGAAAATGTGAATATTATGAAATTAGTCTGAATACTAGTTGGTCAAAAGTTTAAGACCATACCTAAATAGGGCAGGAAATGCCCAACAAGACGTCTCAGTAGTGAGTTGTACGGCCGTAATTGCGAATAACTGCAAACATATGCTTTGGCATGGTCAATATAAACGTTTGCAGAAGGGTGGCTGAATGTTATTTCAAGTGGTGAAGATGGCTTCAAGAAGATCTTGCATTGTGTGGAAATGATGTCCATTTCTATAGACTTCCCTTGCCATTCACCCCCAAACATTTTAAATGGGGTTCAGTTCGATTGGCTCAAAAGAATCACGTTATTCGCCATGAAAAAGTCCTTTGTTCTGTGGGTATTGTGGATTGCAGCGTTGTCCTGCTGAAAGATCATTTCCACACAAGCGAGAGCCTTCAGTCAATAGGGATGCTCTCTCCAACATGCCAATGTAGCCAGCTGCTGTTTGACGCCCCTGTATAACATGAAGCTCCACCGTTACATGTAGAAAATGTCTCCAGTGGGATATCCTTATCGTATCGGTAATGTTGGAAGCCATCTGGACCATCCATGTGAAATTTTTTGCCATCATAGAACAAAACCTCAGTCCATTTTTCTAAGTCTTATATTTGGTACTTTTCAGCATAGTTTAACCGAGCTGTTTCGTGGTGTGGAAGGAGGCGTGGCCTTTGAAGATGTTTACAGTTTTTAAAGCCTTTCTCTCGTAGATGCCGTCTGATTATTCTTGAGCTGCATTCTGCTTCCGTAAGGGCCTTATTCTGGTTCGACGATTAGCAAGTGTCTTGCCGGACAACCCGTCGAATCCTGCTGCTCAACACCGGCGAAGTTTTCTTGGGCCGAGCACTTTAAATTCTCGTTTTGTATCCCTCAGGGTCTTTTAAGAAACTTACGACAGCCTAATCTTACCAGCGATGGCACGTTGAGAGAAACCTTGCTTTTGCAGCTTTGCAATTCTACCACGTTCAAACTCTGTCAACTTTTTAGCCTTTGCCATGTTTTTACCCAATGTAACACAGGAGATGTCAATGGGAGCTGTTGACAACGATAATTCTTGAACACAAGTGATTTAATTTCGTTACGTATTTACCGATTAACGCTTCATTTCAGTATGGTCTTAAACGTTTGACCAGCTAGTATTTAGATTAATTTCATAGTGTTTACATTTTCCCTATTAAATGCTAAAAAACTTTATTATTATTATTTTCCCTTTTCTTATTTTTATCTTTCAAAGCTGTATTCAAATAATTGTTGAGTCTAACAACGCAAAATGCATATTTTTTTCTTTATGTTCATCCTTAATATTTTTGCCAGCAGTGTTTGTTGAATAAATTTGCCACGAGTAGCTGTACTACTATAGTGTTCTTTACAGAAATATTTGTTAAAAAGTACAAGTAAAATTTTGTATTATACATTTTATACGCTGGTTTTAAACTCTGATTTAATAAAAAAATAAAACAGTGTTTACTCACAATGGAATCAACCCAACCACACCCAATAAATATAGCGATTTATAATACACTTTGGATACTAGAAGTTCCATATGAATTAGCAATACCTTTTTTTAGCTATGCAGAGACTAAAATAACTATTAAATACAGCTTCATTTAATATTGAATGATGTGTGTCTCAGGTCTCAGAATTTCTTTTTGAATTTAGACATTTGTTTTAAATAAGCACCAACCTATGTTGATTGTTTAAAATCTATAAATGAATATAGATCTTTTTCCACTGAAACGATAAAAACCAACAACAAAAATATCAGATAACGGTTATTTAAGTAGAGAAAACCCAATCTAGATCTGTGTTACAAGTTTTTCTATGGTCAGTGCTTTTACTTTGTCGTGTGCTAGTTGTTACAAACTTTGCACTGAAGAAACCTAATATCTAAAATGTAGGATAAATATCACGTTAGGAGTTCAGAATAATGTCTTATACGTGATAATAAACATTTTTATAAACGCTATATAAATTACTATTTGAAACATACATGAGTAAATGTTATTTTTGAAGTATTTTGGTATTTTCAATTTTAGGTACCTTATGTGATACATGATTTAACCAGTAGAAATCCATAAGTTTTATGCGTAGTCATTCATAATTCATTGCTGCTAACCAGAGAGAAGATATTTGATTAGCGGCTATTATTGCCTACGTGGTTAAAGTGGGATTGGCTATATATATGTATACCCGCAGCTGAAAATGTGCTTGTAACATATTTAGTAGCGCATTGTGACTCAAACTCTAGACTTTCTGACCCATGTTGTTATCAGAAAACGGATTATTTATCTTATTTTTTTTTATTTAACTAAGAGTTTTTACGAAAGGACTTTCTTCCATGTGCATTTTCATATCAGTTGTATATCTGGCAAACTTTAATATACCAGTGTTACTTTTCTTAATTATAGCTTTTTACTAAGGGTATGATGTTTATTAGTCCTATTATCCCTTTCTCGTATATTTTTAGTAACTTTTTGATGATGTGTTTAATACATATGTATGAAAAGAAGTGTTTAATTAATGGTCATTGTAAGTTTCACTAAACAGACGCCTCTCAGTGGCTCAGCGGTATGCCTGCGGACTTACAACCGGGTTTCGATACCCATGGTGGGCAGAGCACAGATAGCCCATTGTGCTGCTTTGCGCTTAATTCAAAACAACAGGGCCCGGCATGGCTAAGCGTATGAAGGCGTTCGACTCGTAATCCGAGGGCCTCGGGTTCAAATCCCGGTTGCACCAAACATGCTCCCCTTTTAGCCGTGGGGCGTTATAATGTGACAGTCAATCGCACTATTTGTTGGTAAAAGAGTATCCCAAGAGTTGGCGGTGGGTGGTGATGACTAGCTGCCTTCCCTCTAGTCTTACACTGCTAAATTAGGGACGGCTAGTGCAGATAGCCCTCGAGTAGTTTTACGCGAAATTCAAAAGAAAAAGAAACAAAACAACAACTAAACAGACATTTGAATAAAATCGTGTCTTCAACTGTCAAGTAGATATTATGAATAGTTACTACCGTTGCTTTTTACTATGTTTTACAGACAGTGATTTGATAAATATTCACAACAGCATTTTTTTTTGCTGTATTGTCAGGACAACTATCGTCAAGGAGACCACATGTTCACGGTTGGATCTGAAAGAAAAATCTATCTCTGACGCAAAATCATCTAAAGATTTACGTCATTTATTTGTCATTTTTGTCAAAATGCACTATTTCGATTACTTTTTATACACATTTAAAAGTATTTTGCAAGTTTCTTTCTGCTAGGTATTCTTTCACCATATTTGCACATTACAAATTAATGGTGAGGATGCCTAACTGATGAAACAATTTATATAAGTGTGTGTTTTTCTTATAGCAAAGTCACATTGTGCTATCTGCTGAGCCCACTGAGGGGAATTGAACCCCTGATTTTAGCGTTGTAAATCCGGAGACTTAACGCTGTACTAGCGGAGTCATCTATATAAGTAAAAACATAAGAAAAGTTTACATAGTTAGCTTTTACCTATTGCCAGATTGACTTGTAGTTTTGTTCTAGTTAAGCAAACAGTTTGCTCTGATTGGAAGAAAATATTTTTCTTCTTGGTCAAAATAAACTTATATCTGATAAACATGCTTTATTTTTCATAAATTATAAGGATTTTTGCTAGTTTGCATGTTTCAGTACAATAAACTATACAATAAGATTAAATAAACAAAGACTTGAGTCATCGGAAAATTTTGCCGTCTCTTAGTTACTCCCTTAGCATTATAAGACTTACATGACTTACCTAGATTCTCATTAAAGCCAGTATTCTCGTTTTTCAAAGAAAACATACTGCAATATGAAAACGTTTTCAGAAGCCATAGCTATGTCTTAAGAAACTAAAATGTTTCAGGAACAATGGTTTGTTCATGATTTCCAATTATATTCCGTTGTACTTTCCTTCACAATTGACGTACTTTCAAATTTACATGAAACAACAAATTAGTTTTCACACCTGCTTATTTTCTTTATATTGTTTTGAATTGTTTAAATTTGCTTTATTCGATGCTATTTAAACTTTGCTAGTAACTCGTTCCAAAGCTGCGCGTCATTTAGCAGTTCCCAAGTGGATGTTATGAGATCCTAAAAAGGTAGAAGCATATAGATTCCTTCAAACGAAATCTATGTAATAGAAGGAAAAACACATTGAAAATAAAACATAACTAATTATACTATCAGTGAAAGATAGTGTTTTTCTTTGTTGAGATAAATCTTTGCTTTAAGATATAAAGAAAATTTTCTACGTTGATTGTTACAGACGAGGATTCTCGAGCTTCTTCAGAAATGAAAGTTTGATGTTTTGTGGTACTTTACTCTCTTGTTATATGTTTGTCTTTATTGTGTTTATATTTCATATTTCAAATATATGGACCATCAACAGTTTTTGCATAAGTTTATGCTTTATGTGTTGAACTATTTAACGGAATATTTTTTTATATTTTCTCTTTTTTGCATATATATATGTATGTTTGTGCTGTATTTTGTAACATTATAAATATCTGTAATCGCTGGATTCTGCTTTACTCTTATTGAATATGTTCTTTCGTAACTTGTTATTGCAACATAAGAACATCATAAGGTCTTTGCTATTTTTAGTATGTAGTAGTTGCTATTGGGGCTATGTTTAAATTTTTCTTATATTTCTTTTTACCAAAAAAAAAGTATCACAGTTTTTTTTCCATTCAGCTTATAATACTTGTTATTGCTATACGTGGTTGTTAACGAATGTTTTGTTAATTTTGGTAAATTTGACTATATTTGGCCATTAGTAATTTTTCTATTATTCTTTTTACTAAAAATTGGTCAAACGCTGTTCCTTTTTTCTTTGTCAGTTGTTCCTTCTGTTATTTCAGTCAGTCACAGTGTTTGTTTGTGTGACAGACAAGTCAGTTTCTATTTGGGAATCTTCTTTGGCCATTTCTACACAAAAGGCTATACTGTTTAAATGTAAACAGCACTATTTGTGATGGATTTACTATTATATATCTATTTTAATATCGATGATTGTTTAGTTAAATTTACATTCAGAAATGTATATAATTTATACTATTAAATCTATACTGCAGAATTCCCACTTATTCACTAAAGTTGTGGAAAATTCTCGAGCATAAAAATGAACAATATATATGTGTACGTAAACACTTGTGTTCTGTCTATATTGTAGTGCAGCCTGAAAAAATCCTTTTTATGCTTATAAATGTAACTAACTGAACGTGCCAAAAGACAGTATATATTAATAGTTTGCTATAGTTGGTGTATTATACATTTCTGAAGCTATAACTGTGATTAATGCTTTTTAATCGGGAAACTTCAGAAATCTAACCAGCAACGTTGAGATGATGGATGATGAATTTTTGTTTGATTGTTTATGCAGCGTATTTCAAGCACTTGTACTGCTAATTAAGAAACTGAGAGTCCAGAGATACAACAGCGTAAATAATATAAATAGCCGTATTGAAGACCATAGTGTTTACTGTAAATCCCAAAACACTACGTATACTGGAGTAATCATTTGTCCTTGCTTTCATGGACACATGTAAATCATCCACAGAGCTTAAGAGCTTTTTTTGGTTGTGTGGAGCACATAGAGACCAGTCATAACTCCCACATCATTATAAGATATGCCAAATAGAGCAGGATCTTTCAGGTCCTAGTGTTTTGAAGAAACTCCAATAAAAGGCGATCCTGTCACTGCAATAATTTGTGAGTCATCAAGATAGCCTGGCAAACAATCATCAACACATTGCAAGAAATTGCCGAGACATAAAGTGAAAGTACGATAACTTTGACAGTAAACAGGCTGCGTCAACTTGTTTCAGAGTTCAGTTTCATTGCAGTACTTTTAGTACCTCATAATTTATTGAAAATTACAAAAGTAGTATTAAATGTGCTTAAGAAGAGTGGCTTTACATTATACAATGTATTCAACAGTCATCAACTATACAATGTATTCAACTTATTGTGTCGTAACACAAAGTATGAAGCATAAGAGAATATATTAAGATTTTGAAATGCTGAACAGAAAGGCTGAAATGTTAGCTGTAGAGTATGATGTTTCAGTATAATAAAAAAGCAAAGTTGTAGTCAATTAAAACGACAACTGGGAGAATTACCAATGACGAAGTACCGTAAATCTAAACAGCTTTCAAATTGAATATGTTTTATTCGAACACTAACACGTGTTTTTTTTTATCTCTTAATAAACACTTTGGCAGCATTCAAAATCTACTTGGTTCTTTTCAGATGTTGACAACTGAGTTCTTCTTGGCATAGACGACTTTAGCTGTTTCAATATTGTACTATTATATCTAACCCAGTGTAAGTTTAATACAGGGCAGGTGCAACAATTATATCTCATAGAAATATAATCAAACAAAAAAGTTGATTGCTAGTTCTAAAGATGTAAGTAAACAGCAATGCCTGTTGGGAGACATATCTCTCATATACATATTTCAGAAACGATGTATGGGAAATTTTCTGGTAGAGATAATTTATTATCCTTGCATAATTTATACTTACTTCTATGATTTCTACTTTAATAGCAAAAAAGTTACAGTGAAAGAGTTAACAATGCTTAGACCGAAAAGTCAATAATAAAAAATAAATCAAAGGGAGATTTAATGTGTTTGACGTAATATTCTTTGCTTTCATTCATTAAGTTTTAGAATTACTGATGTAGTTTTCTCCCGTTGATCTGAATTGGCTTGATTCGCCCCGGAAACAAGACTAACTTGCGAATTTGTTAAATTTATAGTAAAACTAATTAAAATAAAGTAGTTTTCTGTTTGTAATTAAGCATCAAACGAAACAGTGGGGTATGTATACGTTACTACCTACGGGTATCGAACGCTGTTTTGTAGTATTATAAACCTGCAGACGCACCACTGTTGCACTGAGGGAGCAAATGAAGGAATTATAATACATAATCGATGTTAGAAATAAATAAGTAAACAATATTGTGTTGTTAAGCCTTGCCGAAATAATAAAAACATTTTTCAGGTGCACTCTAAAAAAACCCAATGAGAATAACAAATTTATATTAAAATGATCCATAATATGAGAGTTACACACACACACACTCACACCGAATGAAAACTAGCTTTTATATATTTTAGAATATGAACATGAAGCCATCTGCTCAACACAGTGTGGTGAATGTAATTGTCTTTATAACTGGGAACCAACTGTGAAGTGTCACTTCAAATTATGTTTTATAACTCAGAAAAAAGTAAGATTTTTTTAATTTGCTTTAGATTCTAGAACTGATCCCTTCCAGATAGAAACAATGTGTTGCGTCACGTTTAGTGACTAGCGTTCAACCTGTAACGTTTAATAACTAATATCCATGCTGAAATGTTTAATGGCAAGTTTCTACCCTGAAATATTCAGAAACCAATGTCCATTATAAAAGAGATAAATCCAATATGCTTGAACAATTCTGACATAGTTTTGTTGCTAAGCGAAAGAAGCGAGCGGAAAGTTACCAAGTTATCGAAAGATAACTGACTTTTACATATACGTATGTATATATAATATATGTATTAGATTAAGCCTTACCATTCATCTAACTTATTTGTTCATACCGTAACATTTTTTTGTTCGTGAAATTGATGATATACATAGTGTTTCGACTGCTATTATTGTTTGTGGTATTCCAGCTGGTATATGAACCCTCGTACGGAACAAATGGAATGTCGGTGATTGATGTGTGTGCGTGTATGTGTTTCGTATAGCAAAGCGACATCGGGCTATCTGCTGAGTCCACCGAGAGGAATCGAACCACTTATTTTAGCATTGTAAATCCATAGACTTACCGCTGTATCAGTGGAGGACTCGGCGTTTGATCCAGCAGAAGTAAGGCTGATGAAATACTGTTCTTTGTTTTCACTTACAGTTTTCAGGAATACATTGAAAAACGTATGATCTAGTCTTTGCAAAAATTTTATAAGTATAGGTGAATCAATAAGCTAAGAAAAACAAGTGATTTAAGACAACATTATTTTCAGAAACCTTAAACATTTTGTATCAAAATTTTAAAAATTGTTTTGATTTCTTTCTTCATTGTTAAAAGGCATTAAAGTATAAATTGAAACTGTTTTTCATTTGCAATATCTGTACTTAAATGTATCTGCATATATTTTAAGAGTTAATTATAAGGCAGTTTCGATTGAGTTGAACTGAGAACACCTGTATTATAGATTCAGTTGGATATTTATTTCATATCAATATCAGTAATGCTTTTATTAATTTTTGGATAATGTTGGGAATACAATGTTCCCTAACATATTTATAGTCATAAACGCTACCATTGTTAAAAGTTATTTTTTGAACGGGTGGAGGAAGGTTCAGGATGTGATACGTTTAAAAGTGAATAAAATTATGTTTATATTATAATGCATTCACTATTTGATATGGAATTAAATTATGTCATTTAATTATTTTTCTATATTTAACGTTTTTACACATTCATTTTGCGCGGACATTTTATAGCTGCTATACGACTTTCTGTCCTGAACCGAAGGTGACGGATGTTACATTTCCAACCCTGTGATTTCTCGAAAACGGCTTAATAGATTTCACGAAAGTTGTTATACATTTGTGGTATGAATAAAATTAGAGGTGATCATGTTTTGGAAGGTAAAGGTCAAAAGTTAATGTCACAGCAAAGTCATAAATATAAAAAAAACTCGATTTTTCAAACTACTTTTGCATTATAGCTCGGTCAAAGTACGATCAAATCTTAAACTTAATGAACATCTGTAGAATATTATTCCCCATTGTACTGCTCCGTGTCCGTTGATAACGAAGAAAATGAGCACGTATTTTCTTACCTTTTTGCAGGACGAATGTGATCAGCTCTGCATGGTGGAGGTATGCACTTTGCTGAGCGCCTTTAGTTTTTTTTTTTTTTTCTTCCGATGGTGTTTGGGTATTTGCCCTGGAGGGTCAGGTTCACTTTGACCTCTTCCTCCTTCCTTAACATATTTTCCCTAACTCGTGATGTTATGTTAGGTCCTTTTCAGGGCAATGTCCATTTATAGTCTCTTATTCACAGTAGTCAAGCTTGCTGGTGGCATTTTTTTTTTTTAAATCTTATTATTATTTTAAAATACATAAGTATGTAAACTATAAATACAAGATTTAAAATTTATATACATACATATTTTAATTTAATTTATTTATTTTTTCTTTATATTTAATATATATGTTAATTGGGGAGAGGTATTTAGGAATATCTTCATCATGTATAAGGTACCTATCTAGTTCGCATAACAAATCATTTTTCTTCCAATTTTTGTTAAAATACCTAGTTGTAATATTTAGGAGTCTATCTGATATTATTGGTATGTTTGAGTAATTATGGATGAATTTAGATGATGTTGCTCTCGGAACTCTGTATGCTGTTGTGAGAAGTGCATTTTGTATTTTTTGTAGTTTGGTTTTGATTGTTACATTACTTACAGTTACCCATGCTGCATAGTCTATTACTGGTCTAATATATGTTTTGTATATTTTCAAAATATTATCTGTGGATGCTCCACTGTGTTTACCAGTTAGACTCCTAACATAGTTGGTTCTTCGCCAAATTTTATTTTTAATTTCGTTGACATGATTAATCCAAGTTAATTTTGAATCATAAGTCAGACCTAAAAATTTTGCTGATTGGGCAATCTGGAGCAGCGTGCCATTCATATATATTTCTAACTGTTGTTTTCTGTGTTTTGGCGATTTCGTAAAGAGTACGAGCTGAGTTTTTGCTGTGTTTATTTTAATTCTATATTTTTCACAGTATTCACTAATTCTATTTAATTGTGGTTGTATGTTTGTAGCTGCTATCGTGGGTGTTGCAGCACTTTTCCAGATTGCCACATCATCTGCGAAGTGTGATGAGAATCCATGATTTGGATCCTTCAATGGCATATTGTTAACATACATGATGAAGAGTATAGGGCTAACCACCCCTCCCTGCGGGACACCAGCTAGTGGAGTAAAGTATTCGGAAAAAGTTCCTTCTACGTTTACTCTACATTTTCTGTTTTCCAGAAAGTTAGATAACCAGCGAATAATTCCTCGCGGTAGTTCCATTTCATTCATTCGGAACCTTAGACCATCGTGCCAAACGGTGTCGAATGCTTTCTCGATATCGAGGAAACAAGCGACTGTACATTCTTTTTTGTTGAAACTATCTATAATTGTTTCGGTTAATCTTATTAAATGATCTGTCGTTTGTCTAAATTTTCTGAATCCATTCTGTTCTTCTGGTAATTTTGATGTTACCTCCAAGAATGTGGAGAGTCTATTACTTATTATTCTTTCGAGAATTTTGCCTACACAACTGGTCAGACTGATTGGTCGATAGCTATTTGGTTTATTCGCTGGTTTTCCTTCCTTATGGAACATTAAAATATTTGCTAGCTTCCAAGAAACTGGGATATATCCTGAGGATAGCGATAAGTTAAATAGAGAATTTAGATGGTCAAACAATTTCGGAGTGCCGTTTTTTAGGAGAATAGCTTGTATTTCGTCTTCTCCTGGCGCTTTGTTTTTGGTGTTTTTTATTGCTTCTAGTATTTCATGTAGGGATATTTCCTTTGTTAGTAATGTGCTTTCAAAATCAGTGTTAGAACTTGTATTTGTATCAGTTATGTTTACTGGAAATATTGGTTCATATTGATGTTTATTGTTTGCTATGTGATTAGTGACTTTATTGTAGAAGTGTGTATTCATTTCTGGATCTGTGTGAGTTTTAAATGTATTTTGGAGTTGATCCTTGAAAGCTTCGGCTATTTCTTTATTTGTACGTGCAATGGTGTTATTATGTTCAAGTGGAGGATATTTCTTTGTGTTTGTGTTTTCACTTGTGAATCTTTTAAGATGTGACCAGAATTTTTTCGGGTCAGTTATGTCGTTTAGTTTATTACAGTAATTGTCCCATTTATTTTGCTTTTGTTGTTTTATTTGAGTTCTGATGTGATTTCTAATGTTGTTTATTTGTGTTTTAATTTCTCTGTTTCTTGTAATCATGTACTGTCTTCTTAGTTGTCTGCGCTTTTTTATTAGGTTGATTATTTCTGTGGTTGGTTTCCATGTGTTGATTGTTGTTTTGTGGTGTTGTTTTGGTATTGTTACTTTGGCTGCTTTCTGAAGGCAATCCGTGATTGTTTGACAATAGTTGTCCATTTCGACTTGCGTTTTAACTTCTTTAATAATTTCATTTGGTAATAGATTATCTAATTCTTGTTTATAGCATTGCCAATTTGCTTTTCTGTAATTAAATTTTTCTTTCCTATATGTTATATTTTTATAGGGGGTGAGATCGAAGACGCAAAAAATTGGGAGATGATCACTATCTACATCTTTTCCTACTTGAAATTTTACTAATTTCTGGCTTAAATTATATGTACACATACACAGATCTAGTATGTCACTAGAGTTAGTAGAATAGGATGTATGTGTTGGGGTAGTATCGTTTAATAGAGCTATATTATTATCATCAATAAATTTTATTAATTTTCTACCATTTGAGTTAGAGCTTCGGCATCCAAATGAAACATTTTTACTATTTAAATCTCTTATGACTATGGTGTTTAGATTGTGGGAAAAGATGTTATTTAGTGAAGTTGTATCTTGTTGTTTATTGGGTGAGCAGTAAATTCCTGCTACTGTTATTTTAGTATTATTTGATTGGAGGATATCTACAGTAACATGTTCATTGTTACTGTTTAATTCTATTTCTTCTACAGATAAATCTACTTTATGAAGCAGCATAATGCCTCTGTTTTCATCATTTTTATTTTTCCTGTCTTTTCTAATTATTGAGTAATAAGGTATTTTAAATCTATTATTATTATATGTTAAAGTTTCACTTATTATTATAATCTGGGGGTTTAATTCTTCTATTAGATCTTCGATCTCATGTTTCTTGGAAGCTATTGCACCTTGGATGTTGATATACACTACTGTGAACATTGAGCTGTGAGCATGTAACCTGTTAGTGTAGTTATTATGTATGGTATATGAGGTGTGACGTGTTTTATCGTAATTGTGATCAGTAGTTCTATAAAATTAGTTGTTTGATTTGGTTTGGTGTATTCTGTTATAAACTCTGTTATTACATTTTTAAACACTGTTGAGAACAGGCTTGTTTTATCTGTTGTGTTACTATTGGTTTCTTGTATGGTAGTGTTGTTTTCTTTTGGTTTTTGTGTTAATGTGTTCTTGTTTTGTGTATTAGTCTTCTGTACTTGTTGTTTATGTGTTTCTTTTCCTTTTACCATTTCTGCATATGTGGTTTTTGTTGTTTTAGTATGTTCTGTTGATGTGCTTGTTTCAGGTTGGCTGCTTGTTTTTGGTTGATTCTGTTCTGTTGGTGTGTCTGTTTTAGGTAAACTACTTGTTTTCGATTGATTTTGTTCTGTTGGTGTTCTGATTTGAAAAATGCGTTGCTTTATTTGTTTATATTTCTCGCATCCTTTATAATTGGCTGTGTGGGTTTGACCACAGTTACAACATTTGGGCGTTTCTTTTTCTTTCTTACATTGATTAATATGGTGTTCCCCGCCACATCCGCAACACCTCGGTGATGCTAAGCAGGCTGCTGAAACATGTCCATATCTTTGGCAGTTGTAACACTGTGTTACAACAATTGCCGGTGTTTTCAATTGCTCAACTTGATATCTTTGATACCAGAGCAATATTCCATTATTAATTAAATTTTGGGTGTTGTAACTGTCATCAATGTCAATTCGTATTAAATTGGTTGGTGTTTGTGTTTTTTTTTATATTATCCGTTCTATTTTGTTGTGTGGTATGTTCTGTTCTTGTAGTGCTTGTTTAATAACATCCAGGTCAATCGTTTGATGAACCCCTCTTACCACTATCGATTTTGGTTGCGGCTTACTTCCCGGTAGGTGGATTTTAATATTTGCTGGTTTAAAGGCATCTGTTGGCCATTCTTTCAGTAGTCGGTTAAGGTCGACTACATCGTGCCCTTGCACCAGTACTCCGCCTCTAGACAAACGCTTAATGTTAACTATGTTAACATTTGGTTTGCATCTCTTTACTTCAGTGGCAAGCAGGGGTTGGTTATAATGACCTTTAGTTTTTTATGTCTTTTGTTTGGTTTGTTTTGAATTTCGCGCAAAGCTACACTATGGCTATCTGCGTTAGCCTCCTTAATTTTGCAGTGTAAGACTAGAGGTAAAACAGGTGGTCATCATCAACTCTTGGGCTACTTAGGATGAAAGAGCGAGCATGTTTGGTGTGACGGGGATTCGAACCCGCAACCCTCAAATTACGAGTCGAGTGCCTTAACCTCCTGGCCATGCCTTTTGTTATTCTTTGGAAGTGTAAATCTATCGAGTTATGATTATTCTATACATCAGTTTTAATCGAACACTAACAGAACATCATTTCTAGTCTTTATCCTATTTTTATCCATGTTGTCTATAATATGCTCTAGAAAATGATAATTTTTCTAAAATGATTCTTTAAACTTTATTTTGACATCCAAGTTATCCCTAAATGTAATATGCTTTTATCTAAAACGTATTTTTATAGACGCTTGTACATTTTCGACGTGATACGTTTAAAAATGAATAAATATATATATATATATATATATTATAATGCATTCACTATTTAATATGGAATAAAATTGTCATTTATTCATTTTTCTACATTAAACGTTCTTACACACTCATTTTGCGCGGACATTTTATAGCTGTTATATTACTTTGAAACTCTGTCAATTTCACATTCACACATTTTTCTAGACACTGGACGGAGTGCATTATTTCAAACACTTTCTTGGTCTCTAATCGTTTAGTCACACGGATTCGAAAACAAAGGTTAATTGTTTATAAGTTCTACTAAATATAGCCCAGCATGGCCAAGCATGTTAAGGCGTGCGACTCGTAATCTGAGGGTCGTGGGTTCGAATCCACATCGCACCAAACATGCTAGCCCTTTCAGCAGTGGGGGCGTTATTATGTGACATCTATCGTGATGTTGTAAGGTATGTTTTCATTACTTTTATTTAAATTTAGCTTGAGGATGCTTATAGTAACATCGAGTTTATGAAAATAAGCCTTAACGTATCTAGAACGTTTAAGTTTAGTAACAAATTCAGAGTCCGGAAACGAGAATAGAACGTAAAAAAATATTAGTTATTTAGTGAGGCTTTTATTTTCAGTAAAGTATTTGAATCAGTATTAATTAACACGTATATTCACCTACTTGATTCAGTGAGTTGTGAAACTATACAATTAAAATTACGTTGAGGCTAGTTGCAGCACCATTATGACGGGATTCATAAACTTAGTCAATAAGAATTACTACGATAGTAGTCAACGTTAAGAAATAAATAAATTAACGTATTATTATGTTATAATTGGTTTATTTTCACCAAATAATTTTCACCAATTGTTTTATAGCCAGGTATAATTATCGTCAGAATTAATTACTATTACATAATAAAATATTGGAAACACGAGCGAATTAAAATGTGAGTATCAAGATCGCGACAGAAGTCATTTTAGAACCTTTAGAACTTTTCAATCAGGCCCGGCATGGCCAAGCGTGTTAAGGCGTGCGACTCGTAATCTGAGGGTGGCGGGTTCGAATCCCCGTCGCGCCAAATATGCTTCCCTTTCAGCCGTGGGGGCGTTATAAAGTGACGGTCAATCCCACTATTCGTTGTTAAAAGAGTAGCTCAAGAGTTGGCGGTGGGTGGTGATGACTAACTGCCTTCCCTCTTGTCTTACACTGCTAAATTAGGGACGGCTAGCACAAATAGCCTTCGAGTAGCTTTGTGCGAAATTCAAAAACAAACAAACAATAAAACGAAGTAGATGTAGGTAAACATTTATTTCCAAAAACGGAAGAGGTGAAATGGGCCACTGTATTTGATTTGCAAAATATAGTGATATTTCAACAAATACAAAACATAAATGGTTCTTATTTTATATTCTATCTTACTAATATTAGTATTTAGAGTTAGTTTCTAATCCATGAGAAATTACAGACTTTGTATTTGGGCACCATAAACGTCTAATTTGAACCTAAACTGCATTTAACATAACACACGACACGCAAAAATCGATATATATATTTTGTTTTAAATATTTACTTTGTATTAAAAACTAACATATAACACTGGGATTTGAATTATAAACTATAATTTGATGCCAAACTAACTGACATACATTCATAAAATCTAAGTCTACAAACGTGGTGGCATCCTTCTTGATGCTTGATCATAGAAAAAAAAAACTGTCGAGAGAGGGTTAAATATCTGATCTTTCTGATATTACTACACATGCTATTCTTAAGAAGAACGAAATCATTGCTCTCCACTGAACGCAGAGACGAGAATGTTTTCCTAAACTAGACCAGATGCAGTTATTTTTGGCTCTCTTCATCACGTTCAGCTTGCCTGAAAATATTTAGTTTTCACCTGAATATCTCAAAAGTAGTACAAACTACAAATCAGGTTTAAAGAGGAGAAATAAATTATAAGATAATTTTAAAGATATGGTATTTACAGATTGTTATGAGATGCACAGGTTATTCACTACGGAAAAAAGCAAGATTATTCTCACACCCAGATTAATTTAGGTTACTAAATGCTGACTTTAACAAAATTCCATAAATATTTTAAACACACCACAATTATAAAAGACCGTATTGTGCTTGTTTGGTTTGTTGATCCCTAGCTGTGACGTTGTGTCTTGCATCGGCAAAGCTGCAGTCCTTGGCAGAATAATATATTAGGTTTCTACGCTTTTTTTCCTTCGAATTTCATATAAAGCTACACGAGCTCTATCTGCGCTAGTCATCCCTTATTTAGCAATCTAAAACTAGCATGAAAGCAAGTAGTTATTACTACCCACAGCCAGCTCCCAGGCTGTTCTTTTACCAACGAATAGCAGGATTGACCGTCGCTTACATCACACCCTCACGGCTGGAAAGGCGAGCCTGTTTGGTATGACGTGGATTTGAACTCGCAACACTTGGATTACGAGTCGAGTACCCTAGCCACCCGGCCATTATGCCACAGCAAATATTTTCAATTTTATCTTTGTTAATAAAAGATAAGTCTGAAATATCATTATTAAACAATCGTTCCATATAATACACAATATTATATTAAGCACCATGGCACACTATTATTCACATACCTAGATTAATTTAAATTATTAAATGGTACGTTAAAAAGGGCTCTAAACTCCCTTAAATAATAGGTGACAGACGCTTAAACTGTTCTATCTTATAATCTACTGCCACATTGATAAGCTAATTTTGGCTTCTTCCGTCTATACGGGATCAATTTTTACATTTTTCGGACCCCATTATCAACCATGTGAATAGAAATGATTTTGAAAAGGCTTTTGATTAAGTTTGATATCGTGGTTTGGTTACGAACTAACTTATGCTGGTTTCAAGCTACTTGTGTGTATATCCCACTTTCTTACGTTTGTCTCACAAATTCATTCCTTATAAAATGTCAATCAGTCGTTTCTATCAAAGGTGCATTCTTTACACTCTTTCCCCTGTATTCTGTATCTTTCTAATATGCCACAGCCTCAATATCCAGCACAATATTTTATTACCAGCGACACAGTGGCTCATGTTTGTGTTTGTGTTTTTTCGTATAGCAAAGCCACAAAGGGCTATCTGCTCAGCCCACCGAGGGGAATCGAACCCCTGATTTTAGCGTTGTAAATCCGGTGACATACCGCTGTACTAGCGGGGGGCCAGTGGCTCATAGAGTGGCTCTTGAGTTTTTATTTTGTTTCTTCCCAAGCACAAACACTTAGCTCATAGTTCAGTCGTCTCTTGACCGATTTAAAATCTAACTACATATTTGGACTCAGGATATCAAACCAGCCCCCCAGTGGCTCAGCGGTATGTCTGCGGAGTTACACGCTAAAATCCGGGTTTCGATACCCGTGGTGGTCAAAGCATAGATAGCCCATTGTGTAGCTTTGTGCTTAATTCAAAACAACAGATATCAAACCCTTTGTTTTCATTGTTCATGAGAACCAAATTTGGCAATAATATTCTTGAAAATCTGATGCTATCGTACCGATATTTTTCAAGTTGACAGCAAACCTTAAATATTAACGTATGTGATTTCATTTTATTTTTCTCGATCTGGATCCTCTGGTAATTATCTTTTAAACAAAGTTTCACACACAGTCCAGTCTCAAATAAACATTAAAGAATTTCAAGTGCCTCGGCTACTGAGGATTTCTTTTGTTCGGTACGTTAATGATACTCCCATAACGGCTATCTGCTGGACCATAGTCATCTTAAACACTATCACTCAGTCACTTCCTTGTTCAGCCGTTTATTCTTAGTCTCCATAAGGTCAACGCTGTTTTAGTTGTTCCAAGCGAAAGAAAAAAATGAATGTTTTATAAAATAAAACTGCTTACTTCAAAGTTCAAGTGTTTCATATGGTATATTTTAGCAGTGACATTGGTCTCACTCATAAATATGTATGTAGTCCTTAATTTTAAGGGTAAATTCCAGCTGGTTTTACAAACCGTTTGTTGTTAAGTCCATACTTTGATCGTGGTTACGTGGTATTCTTAGAAGAATCGAAGCCACGAGAGATTCGTAAATATTTGTATGCAGAGGCCAAACTAAGTTTGACAGGAGGAAAAACAATACTGCTTTTATTATATCAATCAGCACTTGAATATCTGTGGTTTGAATGCTACTAAAAACACACGTATTTTGATACTAGGTTAGCTGCTGGCTACTTAAGGCTTCAGGAAACAATTGCATAAACAAAGCTGAAAACAGTTTCACTCAATGATCACAGTAGTAAATATGGCCAAGAATTAAAATTGCTTAGAGTTATGATTCTAAGTCAGTGTAACTTCTTAGTATGTTACCTTGCAATTCTATTAACAGAGGAAATGAGTATTTCCCGCATTTCTATCTGCATATATAATCGACACAATAAAGAGCTCATCAAGATGAGTAATCCAGTGTGTCAGCCAACTTGCTAACATAGATCGTAATCCACAAACACGTGAGACACTTTCTAAGGGCAGTATTACGTTGGATCTTTTTTTATCACACACATGTAGTATTTTTTCGTCAAATACTTGTAACTAAGCAGAGAAACTCATACAAAAATTTTAAATAAATGAGCGAATAGACATAAATATATTGATTGTGATTTATAAGGTTCTAGTCTGTGATATATACATACCTCAATTAATTTACATGTTCACTTTCAAGATCATAGCTCTATACTTATGTCTGTTGTTTATTTGTGATTTTGTGCCATGTGTTGTTGACCTGTTGCTTACATTCCGACGTTCTGTCATGTGGCTTTAAGGTTTGCACGTTCTGAGGTTTTGTGATGTGTTATTGACATGTTCACATTTTATAGTCGTCGTTTGCTGTTCAACATTGTGTACACCCTGGCGTTTTGTCGCATGCTGTTAACACCTTGTTTGGAATTGAACCACCATGGTGCGATTTTAATAAACCACGAAAAGATATTAATATGAATAGTCAAAAGACCTTCCAAAAGTATTTTGACAAAATATTCTATTTGTGTGATTCCTCGTTTAGGATAAACGACATGAAAGTTAAACCTGTTTTAAGTAAATAACAAAAAACGCGCAACACACCAAAGCGTGTTACCAAAATTCAACAAAGGTGTCAAATATTACACTTTTATAAGCTCTTAGTATCATAATTATGTTATGCTAATACCTTTGCTATTTAATTTTTATGCCTGTTGAAACTTTTCAATTTCAAAAACCGATTTTGTTTTTTTGAGAATTGAAAAAAATTTAAACTTTGAATATACCCAAATCTCTTACACGGGCAAAGAGAGATTTCTGTGAAGTTTTATTTAGACGTTTGCTTTGTTGTTATCTTTTCTACCATAAATCATGAACGTTTCTACTAAGATAATAACGTTAAAAGATCGTGTCAGTTAAATGAAGTAAGAGAAATTATTTTAATTTTGAGTTAGTTTGGGTTACAAGAATAACAACAAAAACCACCAAATTCTAAAATGCTGCATATTCTACGTGATTAAATAAAATTTAACACATTGTAACTGATGACTATTACTTTGAAATATGATACATCATGACTATTATTTTCACATATGATATATCATGACTATTATTTTATACACATACTTTTTGTGTTTAAAGATTCTGACTTAATTATATTATAAAAACACATATTTAAACGATGATACCTTTTTGAAGTTTAAACAGAAGCCAAAGCAACTCATATTTATTAATTAAAATTGATCAATCTACAAACTGTTTCAGCTGTTTCCATTTTAAAAAAATATACTTTAAGTTTCCTTCATATTGATATCTAAGACCATCATCACACCATGTCTAAAATTTGTTTGTGTAAGTAGCTGCTGTAAGAAAAGACGCTACACTGCAAAAGTTAGTGACAGTTAGTGATAACATGAATATAGTTTTTAGTTAGGTTGGGTGCCACAGCTTTGCCAGCTGAAGCAAGGAAGTGATGACTCTAAATTGTATTATAAAGTAAGAAGAACGTGATACAATAGAACAAGTAACCTTTAGTGTGATAATATTGAACCATATACTTTTAAAACAAATACCGTGTTTGACAAGCTCACACTACTTCAAATAAATGTTATTCTAGGTAAGAAAATATGATACCAGTCCAGAGCATGTAGGGAAGAGAGTTGAACAAATATTCATAGCTCAAGAAAGATAATAGAGAACAGAAGGGGTACTGTTTGGAAAAAAATATATATGTGTAAGGAATATAACATGACTTTTGAAGTCAGAAAATTATATAAATTGCAAATAAATATTTCCCAGAATTCTCACATTTCTTGATAACTTACACCCAACAACTTTCTTATTTTGTATTAACATAAGCATAAGCCTTATTTCAATTAATGATTAGCTTGGATTTAAGCTGCTTTGAAACTCATGTAGCACATAATGCTGCAATCTATAAGTCATTCAATCAATAGATTATTAACTCTTAAAAGTGGAGTCTATGTATCATTTAACTGATATATATTATACTCTAGCAATAGAAATGGAAACCTGTGATATTTGAACTACACCATTTTGATGTTCTATTTCCCGCGGTAGTCACAGCAGATAACCCAATGAGACGTTGCCTTAAAACCGACAAAAAACAGAACAATGTAATGCAAAACTAAATGATAGATTGAAATAGCTTTGCTTAGTATATATGTGTTTATATTTGCACATTTTCTCGACTTAAAAGGAAGGTTAAACTTTTCATGAAGTGACAACAGTTGTAGATGTAAACGAATGCAAGATATTATTGTTTGGAATAAGCACAAAGCTACACAATGGGCTATCTATGCTCTGCTCACCACGGGTATCGAAACCTGGATTTTAGCTGTAAGTCCGCAGACATATCGCTGAGCCACTCAGGGACCAAATGCAAGATACTTCACTTTTATGTTAAAACCATTACTAAATTTCTGGCTATATGAGTATAGGCAGGTTATCATAGTTTCGGAAAATTCATATCGTTTGGGCACGGCATGCCCAGGTGGTTAAAGCACCCGACTCGTAATCTGAGGGTCGCGGGTTTGCATCCCCGTCTCATCAAACATGCTCGTCCTTTTAGCCGTGGGGATGTTATAACGTGACGGCCGATCCCACTGTTCGTTGGTAAAAGAGCATTCTAAAAGTTGGCAGTGGGTAGTGATGACTAGTTGCCTTCTCTCTAGTCTTACACTGCTAAATTAGGGACGGCTGGCGCAGATAGCCGTTGTGTAGCTTTGCGCGAAATTCAAAACAACCTAAACAAAACTAAATTATACCGTTTGAATCTGTACGACTTTAAAACCACTCGGATCTACACATATTCGTAACGGAACAGTATTTAATAACCGGATCAATTCTGTTATTCAAACAAAAGTAAAATGAATTAGTGTAAGTGACTTAATCTAGTATAACGTTGTAATCTTTAAAATATTTTGACTTACGCTTTGAGCTATTTAAGTACCCATACCTTCACATGAACAAAATGATTTTTTTTGCTAGTAGCTGTTCTTAAACAAATATATACATGCGATTATACAGAAGGAATTTGTTTATATCTTATCAGATAATCAACGAAGAAAATTGACATAATCAGTCCATTCAAAATAATGTTTGATATAAAAATAAACGATTAATTATTTAATTGTTTCCTTCATAAGCCTTCCCTTACCCTTTATTTTTGATTAATAAGTATAATAAAAGCTGATAGAGTTATATCAAACAATTGAACAATTATTTAAATAATTTTAGTGTGACATTTGTTGCACATAACACTGGTCATACCCTAGTGGTCAGAGTGTCAGATTGGGGATCTTTATGTTGTTTTTCCAGTGTAAAATCACACAGTGGATTGTCTATGCTGTGCCACCATAGAGATCGAACTCTAATCTTAGAGTTATAAGCCATCACTAATGAACTGATATACTCTCTGAATTTATTATAACTGTAACATTTTCCCCTTTGTTTATTTTTAATTGTACCCATGCTAGCAGTGGTTAATGCTAATTGATTACCCTTCCCAGCAATTCTAACACGTTGACTCCCACACAACCCTCCGATGGATCTTGACAGTCTTCCAATAATACCCAATAAAAGGGTTACTTACTGGCTTGGACACAGTGGCAACATGTATGCTCCTCCTAAAGAAAAGTAACTGTAAAATTTCTAGTGGGACCCTGGAAAGTATCGGCAAAATAGGCTACGGAACCAACGTGCTAAATTAGAGAAAGCTAAAACCAATGTTTGAGTTTTTGATCTGGAAACTTAGTCTGTGTGTCACATAATGCTTCTTCCAAATTAAAGAATACCGAACTTACTTTAAACAACTACAAGTTAATTTAGTCTTGACAAATTCCAACAGGTACCTTATACTTTGTCTGTCGAATAATCTGATAAAAGTTGGAAAAGTGTTTGATTATCTTGTTTTAAGATTCTAAATAGCTAAATATTTAACAACTTTACATCTTTGTTGTATTTATATGTACTTAAGATCAAGTTGCAATGCAATAAAACGTTATTTGACTATATTGTTTTTTACTGTACGCACATATCACTCTCAAGCACAGATAGGTACACTTACAGCCTCATAAAGTGTCACAATCGCTGCAACGTAATAAGTACGGGTATTCACAATGTGCGTATTCCGAACGAAGTTTAAGAATATACATTTCGATATTTTAAATAATGTTGAGTTGAAGACCTTTCGAAATTGAAAAAGTTGAGTTTTTAAAATTATAGGGCTTCTAAAACTCTATTCAAAAGCTCCACTTTTTTATAGAGGAATACCAAAAAAGCATTAGTTCTATGCTAACTTGGTTGGTGACTTTTCTACAACTTTTAAATTACTCCCACAGAAGAACGAAAAACGTTTTTTCGAAAGCTAATGGTGACACAGTTCACTTGCAAAAAATTTTAAAAAATATTATATCTTATGTTTAGAATGAAAAACAAGTTGCAGTTAAAACCCATTTTCGGTAGCTGACTCGTTGACTTAGCGTTTCTTCTACGTGCTTCTCTTACCGTAATAGCTTTAATTTGTCAGTTAAAGTTTACATCAAACGCTTCATTCCATTCTTTGACAGCTTCGGCAAGGTAAAACCATTATGTTACGTTAATTTTCTTTACGCTTACTCTCTAAGTCTTCAGATTTTATCATTAATGCCAGTTACAGTATAAATTTGCTCACCCTTTATCTTCTACTGACTTAAGTAAGAAAAAAACCTTGCTGTTCAAAGTATTTTAAAATGCATAATGCAAAATATCTTAAAAGTTTGTAATCACATTTTGGTCTCCGTAAAACAAAATGTTATATTTTTATCACGTTTAGACTTCTTGCATTGCATTTAGTTGTCATAAAGATTCTAAAAAACCCCCAATCTTCTCATATTATTTTAAAAACAAATATTATTTTGTTATTTAAACAAATAATATCTCCAATTATTTTCAGCATTTTTGTTATATGTACATATATATATAATTCGTGGATTACAAAAGAGATATAAAGGAAATTTTATTTCATTAAAACGTTATTCGTTTCTTTTTCGAAAATTCACAGATTTTAGTTTTAACATTGTAGGTGTTAAATAAGGAAATTTTCCGAAACGTGGCACGTATTGAACGAAATTCAAAGAAGAAAAATAGCAAGATGTAGGACGAATAAAGACGAACGTTGATTAAAGAACAGCCCAAGAGTTGGCAGTAGTTGGTGATGACTAGCTGCCTTTCCTCTAGTTTTACATTGCTAAATTAGTGACGGCTAGCGCAGATAGCCCTCGTGTAGCCTTGCGCGAAAGTCTGAGACAAATAAACTAAAGAATTTAAAAGCTGCCTTGAATAAAGTATTGTATTTACGCTTGATACTGTAAAGAAACATAATCTTATGACAACAAAGCTTTGGCTGCAATATTTCAAATAAGACATTTAAAAGTGTGCTTAAGACTTAACTATCACAACTTTGTTAAATTCATCTGTTACATAATTTTTCAGTATTCTGATGATATGTAACATGTCGACCGAAATCTAGTTTCTGCATAGAATGCTTATGGTTTCCCATAAAGGCCAGAAAATTAATGAAAGTTCTACAACAAGCAGAAACAAAGAGAACATTGATAACAAACTTACAAAAAAAGACAAGTAGTATTCTTTGTTCATGAGGTGAGAAGAAAAGAGATGGAATACTTTGTAACAGCTTTTAAATTTATAATGAAAATAAGCATAGACAGACAGAAAGAAAAGATTTTGGACAATTTAACAATCCTGTGACACAAAGAGAGGGTGACTCATGTAATCACAAGTGTCTAGGAACGGGAAAGATGGAGAGACATGATAACCTACACTACAAAGCACTTGATGGCGATGATAGATTCATTAAAAAAACAAATTTATACTGAAGTAATTTCCTTGTTTTTTGCCTTAAAACTACACAATTTATCCCATAGCTGTTAAGTCATTTTTCATCTACAGTTGTGGATTATTTTATTATAGTATCTAAAACATAATAATGAACAGATCAATTTAGTATGCTTAGATATAAGAAGTATACATATATGGTATACATAGAAATCGGGTTTCGTTAAACGTGGTGGGCAGAGCACGTATAGCCCATTGTGTAGCTCTGTGCTTAAATCCAAGCACGAAAATCGTATTACTGTTGCAACGTCATAAGAAAAGAAACACTTTCGATATATTACACTTTGAAATCAGATAAATTATCCAAGCACAGTGTTCAGTAATTCCAATCTGCGTATCACTTACTATTCTAAATAAATATATGGGAGAGAAACTCTAAAGAATTCCAGTTATAAAAATAGAATTTTCTTTCTCTCGAGATGGGTTCGCACTCTACAGTGCGAAAGAAACAATAACACAAAGTGATGCACATTTCTAGACGTTGTCGACTTGAATATTTACCCAAATCAAATTATTAGCACATTTACAAATTATAACAACTGATTAATGAGAAAATTGTGGTTATAGATGAAACACTTACACGAATGTTTTGAAAAAAAATTGATTTTACGTAATTACGGATATATTTTGTGCTAGTTATGGAAGGGTTAAATTAATAGTTACTTCAACTGTGACACTTGTGACGTTCCTGTCTTAATTCTTGTTGAATGAGATTTTGGCTCATAAAAAATACAGCAAGAAGTGCTACTTCTTCTGTCGATTTATTTCATTCCAATCTTATTAAAGCTAGTTGGCTTGTACAGTTAAATCAAACCATGGTATTTCTTATTACTCCTTACTCGTGACTTTATAAATTACTTATTTTTAATTATTTTGTGATAAAAAATACTTTTGTTTACTGTAAATAATATTTTTGGGTGTCCACTATAAAACAAAAACTTGTGTAAAAACCCATTACTGCATTTTAAGTGAACTGATGTATAAACTGCCAGTTTTTCAAATTGTCATTGTTTGATATCTTACATTTCTCTCTCATTTCTTTTAAAGTATTGTTTCAGTATTTTGATTGTGTCTGTGTAATAAATTGTGGTGTCTTTTTCACGACATGTGTTTTCTACAAATTAAAATATTCGAATGAACAGAATAAAATTGTTATCAATTTTACTTTTTGCAATGTACCTTTCTTTCATCGTTCGTCAATTTTTAAAATCATTTTTTCATGCCACCTATTGCTAAAGATTAATGTACGAGACATTTATATGGCTGATTTCAAATTTTGAATACTTTCAATAATTTATTGGTATTTATGATTTTAAATCCTTAAGATCCTATTTATGAGTTCATGAAAATGTTCCGAGTCAAAGTATTTTTATATTTGTCGTGTTAATAAGCAGAAAGAAAAAGCGATAATTTTAAAATTCTAACACTCGACAAGAAAAAATTGTTTTACTTTATTTCGGGCCTAGCATGGATCAGTGATTAGAGCGTTTGATTCACAATCTGCAGGTCACAGGTTTGAAGGCCATCACTGAACATGTTCGCTCTTTCAGCCGTGGGAGCAGTTCTTGAAATTTATAGAACGTTCTGCAGTGTGAAAATTAACAATACTTATTTCACGAAATCGCGCTAAAATATTGTCGAAAAAATATAAAAACTCGCGAGACGAATATTATTTATATTATTGGTCAGTTAGTTAGTGTGTTATAGGCCTAGGAAGCTATAAGTGTGATTAACGCCTGTTAATCGAAAAACTGCAGAATTTGACCAAGAACGTTCATAGTTATCAAACATAACAAACCTTTCAACTTTAGTAAATTACTGAAATGAAAAATAATTTAGATTTTCCACGAGATCATTAAACATCATCATCAGTAAAAGTCAGCAGTGTGAGGCCAATCAAGCTAGGTAGCTTAACCGAACATAAGAATCAATGTTTTCTGTGAGTTTAAAAACTCTTGTATGTAAACCATAATTTGTAATGACTATTAGTAATAATCGTTATTATAAATTGTAATGTTTTATGTTTGTATATTGAAATATATTTGTGTTAAAAAAGAAAATTATGTGTAGCAAGCTTGTTGGCAAATATCATAAATTTAATATATATTAACAGACATTTATCTTCTAAATTCAAACTCAGATTTCTAGGTTTTTGAGATAGTAATACGTAACGTATATAATATAATAAATCGGAGACTCATAACAGGCCTGGCATGGCCGAGCGCGTTAAGGCGTGCGCTCGTAATCCGAGGGTCGCGGGTTCGCGCCCGGGTCGCGCTAAACATGCTCGCCCTCCCAGCCGTGGGGGTGTATAATGTTACGGTCAATCCCACTATTCGTTGGTAAAAGAGTAGCCCAAGAGTTGGCGGTGGGTGGTGATGACTAGCTGCCTTCCCTCTAGTCTTACACTGCTAAATTAGGGACGGCTAGCACAGATAGCCCTCGTGTAGCTTTGTGCGAAATTCCAAAAACAAACAAGAGACTCATAACAGTCAGTCAGTCAGAAGACACTATGATGGCATCACATAAAAGATGCTTATGGTTGAAATTTGCCCTGTCGTGCAGTCAGTAAAATGAATTGCGAGAATAATTACTCATGACATATAAGCTTCAAAACAAGAAATAATCATAGTTGTTACTCTTAATTTAAGTTTTATATACTCTTGAAACAGAGCACTTTCTGCTATTAACAACAATTTTGAATATGCGCCACATATCGGAAATATGTTTTCACTTCGTTTAGCGTTACGTAGGTAGTATGACGCCACGAAACATCGATCGCCTTCTGGAGTGATATGCATAAGTTATGTTTCTACGCAAAATGTTCTTGTATTCAAGTCATACAAATAAATATATTCAGAACTAGGATTTAGATGTTTTACGTAATACCAATGGAAAATAATGGAATTTGGATCAACTTGCATTTTCGTAATGTATTTTTCTACATGAGTGAAATACTGTTGAATATGGGTTATTTATTGTAAGTGTAAAGCAAACAGAATAGCAAAATGGGAGACTTGTATTATTTAACGCTGTAATAAACATCTGACAGGGTAGTCACTCAAATATATATAGCTTGATGGTTAGGGTACTTGACTGGTAGTCTGCGGAACGCGGGCTCGATTTCTGTCACCAAACATGCTTAATCTTTCAGCTGCAAGGATGATGTAATATGGTGATAAATTCCAGTATTTATTCGTAGAGAGTGGCCTGAGAGTTTGTGGTGGGTAGTTTTGACTAGCTAACTTCCCTCTGTTGTATCACTTCAAAAATTATAGACGATTAGTGTAGATAGTCCTCGAGTAGCGAAATTCACCAGAACAAATAAAAATCCATATAACAACATCTTTATATTATTCACTTTTTTAGGGTACAGATAAGTATAATTTTTTTTTTAATTTCTAAAGTGCCTTGAAGCATGTTGTTTGTTTTATTTAATTTAAAATACAGCTAAAATAGCCTGTTATCATAAACGTGTATAAAAAACTGGGAATTTATTTTGATATTAATTTCTGTCGTATAATATATAGAGATTTATCTAGTTATATTGAATGTTGTTTTTGCTTTCTTAATGTAAAGCTATACAATGGGTTATTTGTATTTTATCCCAGGTTATTTTCTGCGTTGTAATATGTTGAATGATAAAAACAAAATTATGTGAAATTAGGACACAGTTTTTTTATATTTTGAACTGATACGCCATTATGCGTAGTAGTGTGTTATTTGTCAGTCAGTCAATAGACACCGAAATAACGCTACATAAGAAACACTTAATTTTGCAATGGCACTGTTGTTACATTTGTAAATCGTGTGCATGTTATGAATAATGATAAGAATTATACAATCTACAGGCCACAGCACAGCATATGAACTTCAAACATAAGAAAGAAAAATATTTTTAATCTTCATTTTGAATTTCAAACGTAAGAAAGAAAAATATTTGTTACTCTTCATTTTATTTTCTTTATTATTGAAACAGAACACCTTCGGGGATCCTGTGAAACTACATCTAGTTTATATATTGCTCGTGAATTCTAAATATTTGTTGTTGTTGTTGAGAGTTGCAGGGTGTTAGTTTCTTCAAGATGAAAAAGAGAAGTGTTGCGCACAACCATAATTTCAAGGTCCGTATTTATTGTGATTTGTCCTAGGTCACGTTTGTGTTTTATTAACTCTGTTTTTTCTCCGGTTACAGTCATTTGTTTCAATGTTATTAACCTTACAAAAGTTTGTGGAAGATATTCTGTTGTGAAATTTTAGTTTTGATACACAAGTGGTCATTGCAAATAGCTGCGAGAGTAGGACTTACAAATCTTATTCTAATGACGTACAGTGGCTATTGTATCACTCTGATTCAACCAGTTTAGAGGATTCAAAGTACTTTTAAGCCCAATATTAAACTAACAACACAAAATAATTCTCATGAGAATAATGTACAATTAAAATTAATAAACTCAGTATTGAAAATCGTAACGTAGGTGAATTCCTGTTTAACAGGTCTTGTTCCTGAGGGAATGATATTCCAAATGAAGACTCGTTTCTACCTGTCAGCAGTCAGGGTTCCATCGGTTTTACATAACATTTTTCACTAAAAGTTTTGATACTGCTCTCTTTCTCTTTACTAAAAGTAAACTATCATTGATTGTTTACGAATAGTTTGAATTTCGATTAAACCTTAAAAAGTCAAAAAGTAGTCTCTTCCACCTTCTATCAACCCATTAGTTGAAGGAAGATGTCTGTTTTACTCCTTGGACTTGATTATCTCTCATAAGTAGTAGTTTTTAATTAATTATACATTTATTGAAACCACTTCTTGATAGTGTGTATTTTAAATAAAATTCCGAAAATGATTTAATTACGAAGTTCAATTTCAAGGGAGGTCCAGTTCAGTCTACACTTTGTCCAAAATTTGTTATTAGATTATACCATTTATAATCATACTGGTAAATACGGGTGTAATAACTATAGTTGAACCCTAAAAACTAGCAATGTATAATCAATAATAATACTAAAAAATATTGCAGTGATGAGAAGACTTAAGCAAATAACTGATAGCAATTGTAATTAGGACAAGTAGTTAACAAACGATAATGTAGCTAAACCAAATAAGTTGATATTATACTGTATAAGGATATGTTATTACACAGCTTTTATTAACTGTTAACAACGAGAGGTTGGACTATCGGTGCCCGCCACACATTTATTAGTTAAGAAATTGTGGTGTAGACGTGATAGTTTTGAAATAGTGTCATAATAATACAAACACTATTTTTAAATATTACATAGCTTTCATATGGATACTTGTGTTTCATTACGAGAACTTTGGCACTTTGAACTAATTGTAGATCCATTCTCATAAAATCTAAACTCGCTTGTTTTCTTTATCGTTTTCGATGGTCGCGGGTTCAACTCCCTTTCAGCCGTGGGATCGTTATAATATTACGGTTAATCCCATTATTCGTTGGTAAAAGAGTAGGCCAAGAGTTGGCGGTGGGTAGTGATAACTAGCTGCTTTCCCTCTAGTTTTATACTGCTAAATTAGGGAGGCTAGCGCAGATAGCCCTCGAGTAGCTTTGCGCGAAATCCAAAAACAAACAAAACAATTCTTTATCTTTTTATATGATAAGAGATGTGTTATTAATTGGTTGACGTAATAACAAAGGATTATTCATTATATCTTATTGTACGTGTTTGTTTTTCAAGTAAGGATTGGAAAGTTATATGCAGGAGTTTTAAATTATGTACGGAAACAGCCTTACGTGTTTTACAATTATGAAACGGTATCAGAGAACTTCTCTAATACTTTAAGAATATATGCAATTCTCAAAATAAGGAATTGTTTTATACCGTTTATTCCTAGCGATGTCTACTTACCACATCACATTGATTAACTTTATTTTTCTGTGCGTTACATTTCGCTATGTGAAGAACTCAAAAAACAAATTGGATGAAATTACCCAGTTTCAACGTAAAAAAGAGATGCCAGTAGTAAATTATGATATTGCCGTAGTAGCCCAACTTTAGGGAGATCTCGAACATAAGACGACCCACATTTTCAGACACCATGGAGAAGAAAATAAATGGAACGAAATAAAGTCTTCTTTTTTCAAATTTGCAAAACAATACTGTAACTGAACAGCCTACAGGTGGATTAGCAGCAAGAATTAGAGATGATCTGAGCGAATATCTGTTGCGCATGCGTAGACAGATGCGATTTGGACATAAAAGAATGTAAGAGACTAGAGTAAAGGGAAGGGGCTCGTAATCGGCTGCAGTTATTAAGGGACTACGAATTTTACAACCTAATTATTAATTAAAATCATCGACTTGTAATCAGGCTAATACGATACTTGTGATATTGATGGCATTTTTGGTTATCTTTGTGTTTGACTCGTATTATTAGAGAACACGTAACTAACAAAGTCGTGTAGTAAAATGCAATTAGGTGAAATAAATACTTTATAAAAGTAGAATACATATACACAAGAAAATTTTTCAAAAATGGGTGTCGATCAAAATGATGAATGAAATATTTACCTATAAAAACTTTACAAAAAAAAGAACTAACACCACTATCAAGTCTACCTTTTGTATATGGAACTAATTTTGCTCCAGGTAACCAGAGATTTGTTTATAATTTGTTTTTTTTCTCTCAAAACTAGTCAAGGGCTAACGGTGCAGCTCCTAGTTTGAAAGTGATAGACATGAAGAAAGGCAACTAATCAACACCATTAACCTTCAATGGTAATAATACATGTGTTTAAAAGGTAAAAAAAGATATTTTATCAGAAAATGTAGTAATACAATTGAAAACATAATCAAACGTTAGGATTTATGGTCATTAACTTCTAACTTAGGTATTTTTTTAATTTCACTAATAAATTCAAAATGCCTTCGCTAAGCTGAGTATATGCAAAAAATATAGCATAAAAAGACTAAAGAAAAGTGGAATCCAAGCCAGCTTTCGTGAATTTCAAGAATTATATACATACTCAACACATGTTTGTGTTGTTTTCATAGTGGTTTAACTTAAATATGACATTTCGAAGAGTATTCACATAACCTTCGTTGGTATTGATGTTTGATTCTTTTTTATTGTAATGCTCAATATATATGTGGATATACATATTTGAATATGATGACAGAAACAAAATACAGACTTATTCAAAAGTGAAATTTTAAGCATGAAGTGTATTTCTCTGTTTATGTGATGTTTGAATTGTTTGTTAGACATTGAACTGTTTCAGAGAAATACAGAACCCAAAAAACCCGGCATGGCCAGGTGGTTATGGCGCTTGACTTGTAATCTGAGGGTCCCGGGTTCGAATTCCCGTTACACCAAATATGCACGCCATTTTAGCCGTGGTGGCATTATAATGTGCGGTCAATCCCACTATTAATTAGTAAAAGAGTAGCTCAAGAGTTGGCGGTGGGTGGTGATGACTAGCTGCCTATCCTTTAGTTTTACACTGCTAAATTGGGGATGACTAGTGCAGGTAGTCCTCGTGTAACTTTGTGCGAAACTCAAAAACAAACAGAGGTTGAGTGTGTTATATTTAAACAATGTTTGTGTCTCATTACGTCATTATAGTCCACATTGCCACGTTTAGTCATGTTCGCTCTATCTGAAAAATGTGCATCTAAACAATAGCTGTACAGTGTAATTTCTATTGTAAAATATTCCGTCAGAGGACTATGTACAAAGTACACTATTTATACTTATAAAATTATGACGGTTTGTAGCGTTTATTTCGACAGTCCAATCTCACAGAAATCATTAGGCGTTGTGTTCAGGATATTAACTGGTACGTCTTTATATGGATTTTATTCCCCAGCTGCTCAAGTTATACTAGGCATGATTAAAAGCATTATCTTGTGGGACTATAGCATATTCGCCATGCTTTCAGGAAGATGATCTTTTTTATTATGTTAGTGGTGTCGCCTGTGACATATGAACTGCTTTTGCAAGCGATATTTGTGTTCACAGAATATATACTCATTTGCTGCATTTTGTTTGTATGACTTGTTTCAAGTTGGCCAATATTTAGTAATTTTCCAATACCATTAAATACAAGGAATATTTTCGTCTTGGAAGTTATAAATACCAACAGAGACGTACTTTTAATGATATACATTTATGAGTATCTTCCAGCAGATGGACTGTTATACCTTCACAAAAGCAATCAGTTTTCGGTAGCATCACACTTTCTACAAAACATCACACAATGTAATTGACACGTGCTGTTTGCAACGATTTTGACCAGAGTTGTTAAGTGGGTTTTGATTTTTTTTTTCTGGGGCAACACTGTTCTTCATGTAAGTTATGTTAAACTTTTTGCTTTTCACTTTATTTTACTACATCTCAAACAGTGAAGAGGCGCTTTACAGTTAGTTAAACATAACATAAATCAACTGTCACGAAATGTGCTGTGGCTAGGTTTCCGTTTTATTGAACCAAAAAAAGTTTTATCACGAATAGGAACACCATAAAACTTTAAAAATAAAATTTTAATTTGAGATATCCTTTGCAAATTAATTTCTATAGTAATTTTTGTCGGATTATAATTCTAAATATTGGCTCATAGTATGCAAGTATGAAAGCTGAAGTTTCTTTGTTACCCAATGGGTGATATATTCGCTACTCGACTCTTGTCACAGAATTATTAGAACTAATTTATTTTTGGGTATGATAAGGAGAATAGTTTCTTTATTTCTTGAAATTAGTAATATTAAGATCTTTTTTACAAATGAATATTTATCACATGTTTCTTAGTAAAATATTAAAATCAATGGTATTATCATCAATATACGAACTCCATACTTTAAGATAGGAACTAACACTATGGCTTAGAGTTGGCGATTATTTCCAAGCCTGCTATGGTGCGTTTTGTGTAGATTGGCACTAACTTTGATATTTGGAAATGTTTATAAATAAATTATTTTTTCTTAAAGCCACGCTAAAAATAAGAGTTTTACCCGAGCAATAATATTTCTTTGTGTTTTATTTATTTCTGCTTGCGGGCCATACTTTTGGGAGGAGTTGGAAGGCTGAGACATTTTTTTACAGGTATTGAAAAAAAAAGATGGATTTTGAGATTATTTTTAGAAAGATTTTTAATTTCTTATAGATTATACTACTACTGTCGATCACGATTGAGAGAATTATAAATAATACAACGTAAAACGGATGACAAACATTTTTGAAATGTAGAGAAAATCATAAGTTACATACAGATGACGGGATCCAAAGATAGTAAAGTAAAAGAGAAATAAATAAAAGACACGGAGGAAACCTTCACAAAAGTATATAAAATTATACTGTAGTACACTCAGCGTTATGATACAATAGTTTACTGTTTTAAGTATGATGTAGGCAAATCGATCCTTCATCCTGTAACTACACTTTGTGCAAACGTGGGATGAAAGACAGAAGGATTGAGGTAGAGATTCCTTCAGTACTGACTTTTACTAACAGGAGAGCAGATAGTCAGTCAATGTCAACCACATTCGCAGTCAAATAAGATTTGTACGTCTCTTTGAGGTGAATAATAGGATTAACTGTTATTTATATAACGCATTAAACATTGAAAGTTTAACAGTATTTAACAGCATTTATTACGTTTGGGACCTCGAAACGTTTAACCTACAGCCTCACATATTAACACCACTAGACTTCACCCGACTCTTTATATTGGAATTTCTGATAAAATCACAGAACAAACATTTACATCTCTGTATTGAAAATACCCTTTCTGATATTCACTGTTCTTATTGTTCTGAAAATACACTAACATAACATCACTCTCCATTATCTATATAATACAAGAGCGTTACCTCTGTCTCATCAAAAATATCAAAATATTTCATTCAAAATTAAAGCAGCTAGATTAAGACTTTTTATAAAATATAAATGAGTGATAATGTTTCATATTTTTAAAATTTCCATTACTACAGTAAATATTTAAGTTCTATAAATAGTATAGCATTTATAAATACACAGTATCAATATGATGATTATCTAATTTTTCAGTTACAGTCAGTGTTCCATGTTGTCATATATCAGCCGAAATATACAAGTTTTGTTTTTATTATGGTCATATACTGCATGACAATTTAACAGGTATATTGTTAAGCTGAGGTCATTAACTGCCATATAACTAATGAACAATTATCAATAGGAAAGTATGAATAGAAAGTAAACAAGAATTGTATAAAAGTTAATTTAATCTTGGCAGTCCACTATTTTATAATTCATATATGTTTAAGTTTGGGTTATTTCTAATTATGAAAGGATATTGAATTTTTAGTAGAAGTAGTCCATCAGATAAATTTGGAGAACACAACCGAAATTGTAAAATGAGGAAGATTTATATTTCTTTACAAGTCTAAACAGTTACACCATAAAAGTTTTAGATTATTTATAGATTTTGGTAAGTTATATTTATAAGTGATAACAGCTTTAACTACAAATACGTGAGTTTTGACCAAAATCGGAAAGTAGTAAATAAAACAGGAAATTACTTCCTAATTGTTCTCCAAACTTGAGAATATCATAAATATACTTTTCTGCGGTGGGGTAGATAAATGTGTTTTTTTCTTACTGTTAAGTTCAGTAACACATGGAATACATTCTTTATTGTTAAACTTAGAATGTCCCCCAGTGGCTCAGCGGTATGTCTGCGGACTTACACGCTAAAATCCGGGTTTCGATACCCGTGGTGGGCAGAGCACAGATAGCCCATTGTGTAGCTTTGTGCTTAATTCAAAAACAACAAAAAACAATAAGCTTAGAATATTGTGAACATACAACTTAATTTGGGTGTAAAACATATTTTGTACAAAATGGAAAAAAAAAGACATGTCAATAAGACCCGATACTTTACTGTAACAAAACAATATTGAAATACTTTGTCAGAAACTCATTATTACAGTTATTTTGTAGACTTTTTTTTAAAACCTCAAAGATAAGGTGAAAACACATTACTTTTGATAAATATTTGATGAAACTGTCTTTTTCTAACTTAAAGATTTGTTAATACATATTTGTTTTTGCTTACATTGATGATAACATTACACATTTTACTTTTGTGCACATAGTAATTTACTGCATGAAAAACAATGTTATTCAATTATTTTCTGTCAGGATGGGTGCCAGAAAATGATAAAAAGTCCAGTTTTAAGTGGAAAGGAGCGGTGATGTGAAAGTTAAAAGATTTGATGTTCAGTATAATAGGGACAATAAACTTAATTAATGATTACAAGTGAATGATATATTTTGTAAAATTTCTGAATGAATAAAATTTCTATGATCATATTATCTATAATCGCTTTTGGAAATATTCCTCCTTGTTCATTTACGATTATTTATTCTATTTGACTAATCACGTGTTAGAACATGTATATATTGCAGACATTATTATATTGGTCAGTATTTTATAAACTGAGATGTTTGTCGTTTTCTTAAACAGTATATCTGTTTTGTTAATAAATGTTTTAGAATGTGTGACATTTATTAAGTCTGTGATTTTACTGAGATATATTAATGATATCTGGTGAAACATATTGGGTTACAATGAAACGTGTTCATAAGTAAATAGCAATAAAGCCTTGTATTATATTTTCAAACACACTTCTTAGAAACTGATTTTTATGGGATGTAACTTATCATGAAAGATTAAAATAGGCAAGCAATTATCTGGCATTTGATCTTTAGTATAAAGAGAATGGAATTAAATTACTTTTCTTATGGACTTATCAATATAATGTCAGTACAAGATATATTTTCTAAGTATCTGTAGACTGACCCTGTCTGACTAATTGTTGTATGTAAGATACAGTTTAATCTTACTGATCGGTGGGCACAAAATGTTTTTGTTGTACAGTATGATGACCTCAGTAGAATACGTGAATTGTACGCTAACGTTTTTGTTTATAAGATGTATTAAAATCTTACATACTGAACTAAACTGAAGGATTAGTAATACAGACGTTACATAAAAACTGTATTAAAGCTAATTCAGTATTTATAAAACTAAGACATTTAGATAAGTACCATAATAGTATACTTTCTTCTTAAAGTTTTGTAAATGTTTCAGTATGTATGATATTTGCTAAATCTGTGATTTTACTTTGATCTGTAAATAAATGTGTGACAACAGTCTTATTTGCGCTCGCGCCAAACATGCTCGCCCTCCCAGCCGTGGGGGCGTTATAATGTGACGGTCAATCCCACTATTCGTTGGTAAAAGAGTAGCCCAAAAGTTGGCGGTGGATAGTGATGACTAGCTGCCTTCCCTCTACTCTTACACTGCTAAATTAGGGACGGCTTGCACAGATAGCCCTCGAATAGCTTTGTGCGAAATTCAAAAACAAACAAACAAACTAGCATGCACCAATCACCTTGAGGCATTTCTGTCGAGGATTTAGATGACTAAAAAGCTCAAAAGATAGACTTATAATTTTAAGAGTAATGAAAACTAGATTTAGTTATTTGTCAAACTCATTCGCCATGATGATTTTTGTGTCGTTGATTTAAAATAAACTTTTAAACTGATTAGGTTAAGATTCCGTTACCTTGAAAAATAATTCACAATGTTTATTAAACGATTAAAACTAATATTGAAGGAAATTAAGAGACTAAAATAGTAAGGAATGATTTTAACATTTTTTTTAACTTTTAACAGCGTATGAGACAAGTGAGTGATGTCTTTCTTCACGAGGAAACGGAAGTTTCTGATCTGCTTGATGGTATATTAATTATTTATTGATCCCATATTCATTAGCATTAGTGTTTTAAAACTTTGAAGATCGAGTACTCTTTTGCAAATTAGATTTGATTAGCTTGATTCTGAAAGATTCATATGTACTACCTAATTAAAGTTATAATTATTATGTATTATCTCTCGAATACATCCTGCAACGATAATTTTCGTACCTAAATAGACACACGTGTGCTATTTTTCTGTCGACTTTCGAATAAAAAACAAATCACACATATATATCTGTACAAAATGCCAAGAAATTATGTTTGAAAGATTATAAACATTTATTTTGAATGTATTGGGATTCCTGACATATCCGCTTTGCATTGAAATAATATGTCATACTGTAATATACTCCCATTAGTTCCATGGGATTAAAAATACATTGTGTTGTATGTTAAAAGCTTTCATATATGGAATGAGCAATTTTTAGTGTATTTTTCTGGACACATTATATAATATAATTAAACATATATAAAGTTTTGGCAAGAATATTTGCATACTATTCACCACTGTTGTTATTTTCTTCGAGCATGCAGTAGCTATTGAGTAAATATCCGAATAGTAACAGAAAAGATAGTGTATGATAGGGCAAATGTGTACAAGGTGTTATTCTGGTTAAGCTGTTCTGAGTATACGTTTGTCAAATACACAAATACACACATATTTTGTATAAAAAGGGTGTTATTTTGTTAGTCTTTTTCGAAACATATCAATTCTTGGTTCAAACAATTTCTTTAGACTTGGAATAGAGTCATGTGTCGACGCATTTCAGAAGTCACACGGCGTCAAATCGTTTGACTGTCCAGAAACGGTGCGAAACAAGCGGCTATTGTCAGAATAGCAGGATACTCCTAATGTATTGTATCCAGGATCCAAAAACTCCATCGGACCAAAGGAAACTTTTGTTCCAATAAAATCTACTTACTTTATAAAATGACTGTATTTTGACCAGATTAACATGTCATGACCGAAAGAAGTCTTCCAGCACCTTACGATAGGAATGTCATAAACATATTCATTCCAGGATATCCAAACAAACAATGAAGAAGAGATTATTTTACAAAAAGAGCTGTCTGCAAACCGATGCTAGACAGTATAAACTACCATCACTGTGTTACTCGGGCAAGACAGTATACCATCTTACAGTTAAAACATTGGTGACGTATCATCTTTTCACATGAGTCCTGTTTCCAGCTCGTAAATAAATGACGGTAGGATTCTTGTTCATAATTTGCCTTGAGAACAAATGAAGAAAGACTGTCTTTTCCACAGAGAATACACATTAGATGGTGCAGCACATGTTACGGCAGCTATTCATCATTGTAGAAAAAGCATTAATCATATCCTCAAAAAAAAAAAATGTTAATAGCTTCTACTACAGGCATCATGTGGAGACGATTCTTCTATTGTATGCCAGGGCAAGGTTTATCAATAATTTTGTTCCAGGATCATAATTCCACTGAACGTATTGTGCAAACTTATCTCAAGAGAAGGGTGTTACAAGATTATCATGGTCAGAATTGTCTACAGAATGTAACTCCTTCAAGCAATGTTTTGCAGAACTGAGCCGGAAAATTCCTAACCACGATCCTAAGCCAACTAATGTAGCTGAGTCGCAGCGCCTTCTAGTGACAAGTTGGGATGAAATCACGGTGGAGTACATCGACAACCTCATCGAGAACATGCCATGTTGCCTTGTGGAGATTATTAAAGTACAAGGAGTACCAAACAAGTGATAAATTTCTAATATGAACTGATAGAATACTACAGACGTTTTTTTTTTTTTATAATAATTTGATGTTGTATTTTGCTATTGTATATGTTATAATAAGGTTTCGTTATAATAGGTAAAATGCTAAATAATACACGTGTTTCATAAAACTGTTTGCTGTTTAATAAATTGTTCATGTTCATAGAATCTGTTTCATTGTACCAATTATATATGTAGTTTGACAGCGCTAAATGTATTTGTACCTATTTTTAACTAGTTTGGTCTTATTTGTTACTATTTTGTAAATATTTGAGTTAAGACGATATATATCTAAATGATGTTAATTTAATAAACAAAATTATGAGGAAGGATTGCGTTAAAAACAGCAAATTCCAACCTGTGACTAATTTGCCCCTCAGTGGCTCAGCGGTATGTCTGCGGACTTACAACTCTAAAAATCGGGTTTCAATATCCGTGGTGGGTAGAGCACAGATAGTCCATTATGTAGCTTTGTGCTGAATTCACAACAACAACTGATTAATTATATTATAATCATAAAATTTTCAAGCCCTAAACTAAAACACATTAATATGAACTTTGAAGATTTTTTAATACGCTGCACATTTTAAAAAAAGGATCCTAGAATACAAACTACAACGTGGAATTATAATATGTATCCCAGGTTTAGGAGGTAACTGAAGAAGTAGGACCCACATTGCGGTGGGGGTATACCATCTATCAGTCTTAGCCTCCAATTTGCTAGTCTCATAAGAAAATTAGAAATTAGGAGAGCGAGATATGGGTGTTCAAGCCCACAAGGTTCCACATCTATATCATCCTTCACTGACTTTAATTACATAAATACAAAAATGCTTTCAGCTGTGAGATGTTTGAGGGGTTTCTTGCATGTACATCCCGTTTCAAGTCACCCCACAACATATCAATGGGATTAAGATGTGGACTTTAACTCGGCCATTCCAGGACTATCCATTTCTTAGTTTTCAGCCAGTCCTTGGTGGATTTACTAGTATGTTTTGAGTCATTGTCGTGTTGAGGGGTCCAGGTCCAGGTCAGCTTTAATTTTCTCACAGATAGTTTCACATAATCTTCAAGCACCCTCTGATACACAGTAGAATTCATGGTGGATTCTATGATTGTGAGCTGTCCAGGTCCTGCTGGAGCAAAGCAGCCCCAAACCATGACATTTTCACCTCCATGCTTTACAGTTGGTATGAGGTTATTTTTCCTAAAATGCTGTATTTGGTTTACGCCAAATATGTCCACTGTTCTGATGTCCAAATAATTTAAATTTAGACTTATCTGCCCAAAGAACATTATTCCAGAAGTCCTTATCTACATTCACTCTGGCAAACTTCAGTCTGGCCTTGATGTTTCTCTTAGAGAGCAAAGGCTTCCTCCTTTCACACCTCCAATGCAAGTTAAACTTGTGCAGTCTCTTTCTAATTGTAGAGGCATGCACTTTCATATCAACAGTAGCTAGAGCTTACTGTAGATCCCGTGATGACATGTTAGGGAGTTTGGAAATCTCTTTTAGCATCTTGCGGTCTGCTCTCGGGGTGAACTTGCTTGGACGACCAGACATGGGCATGTTGGCCGTTGTTTTGAAAGCCCTCCACTTGTTGAATATTTTCCGGACAGTGGAATGGCTGATTTCAAAATCTTTTGGGATCGTTTTAAATCCCTCCTTCCCAGACTCATAAGCTGCTACAATTTTCTTTTTGAAGACCTCAGACAGCTCTTTTGCTCTCACCATGGTGCTCACTCTCACTTTAACAGTCAGGAGCACACGAAACTAGATGTCTGAGGTTTAAATAGAGCAAGCCTCATTCAAAATGATGAGTAACG
The DNA here is from genome assembly GCA_011833715.1 of Carcinoscorpius rotundicauda. Lineage (NCBI taxonomy): Eukaryota > Metazoa > Arthropoda > Merostomata > Xiphosura > Limulidae > Carcinoscorpius > Carcinoscorpius rotundicauda. Next base: position 35,276,736 of record CM022395.1, on the reverse strand, counting down.
ATCTTCTGATCGAGTGCACCTGGTGTGATACACCTGTATGTGAGTTGAGCCATTTTAAATGGGAATAAATGTGGGGGTGTCCTAAGTTTTTACTCAGTTACAATATGCATTTTTGTAGAATTACATTTACAGAAGATCTTGAAAAGTATTTTCTTCAGTTTTAATTGTTTAGTTATATTCCTATATTCTCTCAGTGTTTTAAATATTGAGATAAAATATCTATATATCCAAAAATGTTACAAAAATACACAGGCTTTCATAGGGTGTTCTAATTTTTCACATAACTGTATATACAAGCTTTCTTTATACTCCCCAGGCAACAGTCCGGCATGGCCAGGTGGTTAAGGTGCTCTATTCGTCACTGGTTTGTATCTACATCACACCAAACATTCTCGCCCTTTCAATCGTGAGGGTGTTATAAAGTGTCGGTAAATCCCACTATTAGTTGGAAAACGAGTTAAGAGTTGGCGGTGGGTGGAGATGACTATCTGCCTTCTCTTTAGTCTTACATTGCTAATTTAAGGGCTGCTAGCGCGGATACTCTTGTGTATCTTTGGGCGAAATTCAAAACAACCAAACGAACTCCCTAGGGTAAAAAGCCAGTCGCACATGTACAGCATCAGACAATTTCCATTTATAAAAGAGTGGAAATGTTCCTAATTTCAGGGGCTTTTTTTCTTTGGTAAAAAGCGTGAAACAAAGCAGCACATATACGCCGTCAAACAGTTTTCCATATGAAACATTACGATAATTGGCCAGGTCAATTTTGTCTGTATAGTGCAAACCAAAAGTCTATAAAAAAAGACTGAAATGCGCTAAATTTTAAGGGCTTCTTATACCCCTACTCTGGAAAAATTAAAAAAATACCAATGTACACCGTTGGAGTTTGCAGTTACCATAGCAACGATGATGTGTCAAATGTATGTCGCACGATAGAACATATATTGATAAGAAAGTAACTGGATGCTATCACAGTAACGCATATATCACAAACATACACTTACATTGACATCTTCATACATAAATGTACTTAACACGAGAAACAAGGAACTTCCATGTGCTGTGTGAAGTGAAGGGATTCTGATAAAATTCTCAATCAATAACAGTAACATGAGTACTTCCGTACTGTCGAGATCCAACGAGAAGTGAACAAAAGAACCAAAAATACGGAAAAAAATTGTCCAAGGAAATTAGCAACACTTTACTTTTCTACAATTGAAACAAGTAATTTTTCTCTGAAAGCCACCCTTGCTGTAGGACAAATAGACAGCATAATTCTTTATATCAATGTGTTAGAGAAAATAAACAAACTATACCTAATATTACAGCTGGATTTTTTATCCTTTACAGAAGTCTATACAAGCTAAGTTAGTTAACTTCTCATTTTTCTGTTGGAGAATAGGTCGGGTAGAGATCTCTACTTTTCTCTATTACACGCATATTTGGCTTTCCTCCAGTTCATATTCATTTCCTGTAAGACTTTAATGGTGTTACGCCAGGACTTCTTTGATCTGTCACATTTCCTATGGCCTCGTGATGATACCCAGTCCTATGCTGTTTTGGCATGTCGACTGAGTGGAGACCATCAGCCTTACTTTTAACGTATTTTAAAATAACTGCAAGAAAAACTACAGAAATGAATGTTTTATTTCTATTTTATCTTTAGAATTTTTGCGCAAATACCGAGCTCAATTAAACTTCTCATCCCAACGTTTTCTTTCATATTTTAATATTTTTTGTGAATTAGACTTCTGTGTAATGATACACTTCCATGGATTATTTATAACAAAAACACAGTCGCTTTAACCTGTTCAGTGTCGTAGACGAGATAACTCGTCCAAGCGGATCGGTAACACAGTGCCACAGACGAGTTAATTCGTTCTAAATAATACCTAGCTTCAACGCTAGATATCAGCACCATACATGCATTTGACTACTTTCAAATTGTTTCACTTTCGATCCAAAATGGCGTCACGAGAAAAATGTTACAAAATGAAGAAACATTAGAGTTGTATTGTAGCAGCTGAAATGCTTGACAGTCAACATGTTAAAATAAAAAGTGACGCCTTTCTTAAGAAACAGTTTAGAAATTGGTTTTTTAATCAATACGGCAATAACAATCATCCAGAGTTGTTTTTTTTATTTTACCGCAAGGTATTAAGTTATGGATAGGGACAAGACTATAGAATACAACTACTCGTATAAAATGTTTGTATTTGTTGTTCGTGATGCTGGTGAATGGATAGTTTACGAGTAATACGTGAATGGATTCCTTCCATTTCTAAATTCAGCAAACTAATTTATTTACTGTTTGGACTTTGAATCGATACCAGGATATCTTATCTAAAATACATAAGAAGTCGACTGCTTCCTTATTTTGCTCAAGTAAACATATTTTTAGTGTGTAGGTTAAATCAGCTCGTTCACCGTTCTGTACGAAGACAGTCTTTATATTATTGATTATTTCATATAAAATCATTTTGCTATAGTTCTCTTTTTGTTATCAAAAAGGAAGACATGATTATGTACGTAAAAAGTTGTCTTGATTACAGATTCCTTCTGTAACGAAACAAAGACTGTTTATCACCTCCTTTAAAACTTTTGTTTAAGTAACCCGGACAATCACAAGAAAAAATAACGAGATTACCTTCTCTATACATTCAAACATAAGCCTTCCCTTACTTCTTCTTCGACTTCTTCTGATATTATAACTGATAAGAAAATGCAACTATGGAATGTGATATTGTGTGTCTCCTTTTTGTTCATTTAAAATTACCTCAATATTCGCAAAACTTCATAACATGATTACTACAAATGTGTTCATATTAGTGTAGCCATAAAGTTCTTTAAAACTGTTCCAATTACAAAACCACTCATTTATATATCAAATCATTGACCTATCAGAACAGCAAGTATTTCTATTGAAAGTCTGTAACTTGCTGCAGCTCTTTATTTACAAAAAGTTGAAATTAAACTCAATGTCAATAATAGTGGAATAATGATGTATTTGAAAGCCAAAGAAAGAAATACATTATTTAACACTTCAACCGATGAGCTGTCATACGCAAACAGTTCTATATAGACAGAGAGATAAACAAATGAAACGTATCATTTTAATAAGTTTTGTGGACTGAACCAAAATATCTTTTGTTTTCTTGCCCTTTGAAAGTACACACGCGAGACGACTACACTTTTAACTACTTTGTAGTTCTCGAGGTAGCTTGAGTCGTGTTAGACCGCTGAGATGGCTACACTTTTAATAACTTTGTAGTTCACGAGCTAGCTTGAGTCATGTATTAGGCCGTTGAAACGGCTGCGCTTTAATAACTTTGCGGTTCACGTAGCTAAAGTCACGTGTTGGATCGTGTTTTCATAAGGCGTTGTGATAGGTGTGTGTCACATAATATATTTATTAAAGTTAGTTTGTCTTGGGCTGGAAAATGCTAGGAAGCACTGAAATAATGTAATTCTTTCTGTGATGCAGAATATGTTACTTGGTCGGATACTTTATGTAACCATTAGTGTTATTCTTTGAAATTATGTTTTACTAGTAAGAAACGTTTTGCAAATTTTTAAAGTAATCATCTTTATATTTAAAAAAATGATGCAATGCTATAATTAAAATTGTCGGTTGAGGGTATATTTGGTAAGAACCCTGTATTCTCAAACCTAATGTTGCCCCTATAAAAGTAGAAAGTATTCATAATAAACTGAAACTAGTGAAATGCAAACACATTTCTCCATTTCAAGTCTTTTCGACGTGGATTCGTATTCGTGGTGAGGTTCCAGTTACGAGTTTTCTTCCTCTGAGGTAACTACATCCACCTATGTGTTTGGTGAAAATGACCTCCTTAATTGAGAAATGTGGATCTTGACAGTCGACATCACTGGACGTTCTTTCTTACATAATATCCACAATACCTTATGTTAGTGCTAGTCGTCTTCTTGTAGAAATCCATGGTGATTAGGGCAAGTAGACTTGAAATTTTATTATTTTGTAATGGCAAGTTTAATTACTTAGTCCTTGAACGAAGTATAGTTTAAATTCACTATTGCAGAGCAGCGGTGGATTCCTATGTACAGAAGTTTCAACACTTCTGTAAGTCTCTGTCGGTCCCATGCTTGCCTCGGAGAAAAATAAATTTCCAATATAAATTTGATTTTCTATAATAGTGGATCTAAACTTTATTTCAGATAGTATTGTACGTAACCACAGAAGGTTTTAAACTTAAAAACAATGCTAGTCTTTCATCACTACCTTTTGTAGATAGTTATCTCTGTCACAGTTCCTAATTATCCAATTATAATGATGTAAGTGTTTAAGTTAAATTAATACTACTTTTTTTTTTATCAAAAAGCGATAGAGAGTTCAGCTGACTCCACTTGGTCCGTTAGAAAATTTTATTCAAGAAATATACTCGTTGAAATATCAAAGGTTAATGATGGCGCGTGCCTTTTAGGGCATAATTCACCCAGGGGTTTCCCTATAATACGTTGATCCTTCTCAGTATAATTTTTAAAAAATCAATGCTGGACCAGGATATTAATGCTGTCTATCGGATCTATCTCTAAAAATGGAAAATATTAATCAAATGTGATAATTGTATTATCTTTTATTCATTTTATCTGTTGGTCAATATCAAAGTATGGTACTTGAGCTATCCCCAATAACCACATGTTCCCAATTGGCTAAGAATGTCTAAGTGTTGGTGATTTGAACATATTAAAATTTACTATTGTGATATATTATTTGCAGTTGTTACTGATGTAGGAGCAACTATAGCAGTGATTGTAATGCTAACTAAGCCTCTATGTGAACTATCAAAGATTAAATGGAAGCACAGAGTGACAAAATGGTAAGTAATGCTACTTTTGTTGAGACATGCATATTAATTAAACAGTGTTGAAGTAGAGCTGTAATTTTTCCTAGGTTTTCAAAGATTTTGGTTGGGACAGAGATATCTTTCTCCGCGCTATCGTATGATCCTCCCCCCATATTTAAAGGTTTTACTGACTCTCGTGGTTTCATCCATTGATGAAGCTAACTAAACCTCTATTCTTTTCACCAACATGTAGAAACACTGCATGTTCGACTCCTGCATATTTCTATCCTTGCTGCAGTACCACTGCATTTATCATTTTTTGTAACCACTATGAGAGGACAACATATTCTAATTTTTGGGTTTTACCTATGAAAGTTGAGAGGCATATCGAGACTATAAAGGCATTCAGTATATCAGGTATAGAGAAATATTTTCTCCAAGTTCACCATTTATATATATGCTAAACCACTTAAGTAGTATGATTACAATTGCCGAAATTTTCTTTGAGGTATAGATTATATCAAAGCCTTGATTGACTTTTGTAGTCTATTTGCATCTCAACTACGAGAACCACTTTTAAACAGCGTTATTGTTTTTCATTGACAGTTTTTAATGATTTATATAGATATATAGAATACATCTGTGGTAGTGTGGAAGTGCTAAACCTATTTGAAACATCATTGGAAGCCATTACCATCGACATCTCTATAAGCACTAAAAGAAGTTTTGTCTCTTTTCTCTGTTGTCCATTAGTGGCTCAGCTGTAGACACGCAAGCTTACAACTATAGCAATCGGCTTTCGATACACGTGATGGGCAAAGCACAGATAGGCCATTTTGTAACTTTGTGATTAACAATCATATTTTATCTTTGGTGCTATAAAATGTCATCTTATAGCTGTTTTCAAGTGATAAAAAATGCGTATCCAGTAGATTATCCTTCAAAACTATTTTGAATATTAATGTTACCTAACTCGAAATAAAGATAGCCTAATCCAGGAACCATCTAATAAGATAACACTTAACATTATCTAAATACATTTTGTATTTACTTCGGTCTTTTTTTTTTCTAGTAATTCTTCACTGGCACATTTTAGTATGTCATTTCAAGGGGTCTGTATTTAGGTCTTTTATGAAGAGCGATTTGCAAGTATAATTTTATAAAACTGAATTTTTTGTTTGTTTTAGCGCAAAGTTACTCAGTTGGCCATGTGCACTCTGCTCACGGTGGGGAATCGAACGCCAACTTTTAGCATTGTTTGATCGTAAACTTACAGATTACCCCCCCTGGGAATTAACATGGCAATGATGTTACAAATGTGTAAAATGACGTTACGTGAAAAATGAATCTATTCTTAGTTTATATGAAGTCGTTATTTTCCCACGTTTTTATTTGATGGTGTTTCTGGTAAAAATTAATAATTTAATATTCTCTGTTCCTAAATGCAGCAAATGGGTTGTAACTTTTACATTTACAGTCACACATTGCTAAATTACAGTTGTGACTTTTCAGGTTTAGAAACTATCTAAACAAAGGAGAATTTATGCGTAGCTTACAGTTGTATGTCATGACAAACAGTATTTAACAAATGAACTGCATTTAAGAACATGGAACACGTTAAAAAGTTTCGTTTTAACCTATTGCTTCAAATTTTTCTCTTCATTTTGTTATATTTTACACTAAAATACGAATAGTAAAATTTCGTAGTGCGTATATCAACAAGAGAACGAGTAAGTTGCTGTATTTGAATTTTATACATTAGAAATATAAAAGCTGAAAATATTTCAAAACAATTATTCATTTTCTAAGTTTAAATCGGATATTACACCTCGTTTAGTTATTATTGCCATTCAGTATAAGATAATAAAAATGATTCTAAAAAAATTATTTTATTTTAACTCCAAAACCATCATTCTTACATACAAAATTCTTTTCATAACAACTTTATATTCAGATTTCACACAGTTTACAAAAGTAGCCTTCATTCAACGCTTCTCAAACTGGGAAAGCAATCTTTTCCACACCACAGAAAGCATCTTTTTGCATATTGTGTACAAATTCAAACACGCACAGATGTAGTATTAATTCGAACAATACAATTTACATGGCATTTTCCACTTGTATTTGAAACATCAGCACGTATCCTACATACGCGCAGACAACAGACATAAAACATTAAAAACAACGTATAGAAATCAACTTTCAAAACACTCTTAGTTTAGAATTTTATTTCCCCTTCCTTTCTACACTTCATCTTTAGTAACACGTTCTGTTGTGCCTATAAAATATGTTTCAGGTTTTTAGTTTTTAATTATTACATGACATTTTTTATACATTTATAAATAAAGTATTTTTCGCTGAACAATAAGTATATATTTAAGTGTACTAGTTTGTGAATTTAAACCTCGATGATTCTTATAATAAGAAAGCTGCATTTTACGATTCCTTTATCACTCTTATAGCAGAAAATTATTTAAGTTAGTGTTCAACATTCTTTGTTTTGTAATTGTACTTCATCGATTATCGAAAATTTTAATAAGCCTAGACATTAGTATTAGTTTTTAATTAAACTTGTGTTTTTGTATTCGTAGAATGCTTTAATAAGTTTACACAACATTGGACATATTTTATTTTCTTATTAGTCGTGATGTTTTATTTTACTCTAATAATAGTAAATTGAATTTTAGCAGATCTAATGAATACTTAACCATACTTAACTTTTGTTTTTGAACCAGTTACAGTTGTAATTCACGTAATTTCCAGCAATAAAACGAAATTTGTTTTGACAATCCTCGCCGTTTGTCACTTTTGTACAGAGTAAAACCGTAAAAAGTGTAAACCCAACGAAAATACCTGGTTGCAACGTCGTTCGTTGTTAACTATTAGATTTTGGTATTTCAAGAAACGCTTTACGAAGAAATTGAAATTATGGACTTTATATCAAAGTTTGATTTTTAGTTGCACAATCAAATAATCATTTCTAATGTTGGAACAGTAATAATGTAATTGATCTTAACAATCTAAATTTCTTCTATTCTATTATTAGTATAATGCATCTCAGTCGTTTGTCTGTGTATATCAACGTGAATTTTTTGTTGTTGTTGTTGGTGGTACTTATTCACGATTGCTCCTTCAATTAATCTCTTCTTTTCCACTGCCTTTATTCAATCAGAGATGAAGCGCATTATACATTTAACTGATGGATGTGAGTTTAACATTATGATAACTTGTATTTCATTAACAACTTCAACGAGGAAGTTACATAGAATTAATAAGAAACGTTTCTCAGTAAACACATTACTGTTTGAAGTTGATTCTACTCCTTTCCAGATATAACGTTACCATCTACCGAAGTTACTTAGTAATGTTATTATAAACAGCTGACACTAAACTGGGTTAATTGTTTTAAATTATACCACAAATGTTTGAAGGTTTTCAAGTAGCTTTAAGACATCATCATTAAAATATTTTAACTTTTTAAAAATTAAACTTATTTTTATTTCCTCTTGACTGAGAAATTGGAATCGAATTTGAGCAATTTTCAAGCAGATATCTTAGTAAAACTTCTTTAAGTGACTTCAGTTATTTATAAGCATGTAAATGTAATTTTAACCTATCTTAGCAACCGTAGCTAAACTTATGGTAGGCATACATGACACTAAGAAAACTGCAAAACGTTTTCTTAATTACTTATTACGTTTGGGACCCAATATATGTTGAATGCAATATGTGATACCATTTAAGACACTTCCAAACTAATGACGAAAAAGAATAAAGAATTCGCAAGCATTTACGAACGTTATTTTTGTATCTGGTTTGTTTATTTAACTATTTTAAATGTCGTAAAAATAATGTATTAGTTGTTGGAAAGTTAAAAGAAGTAATCACCTTTTTCCACTACTTATTCTGTTCTTAAACTCAGTTCAGTTTCCAATTGTTAAAGGGGAATCTCTTAAATAGATTCATAACAAAGATACGTAATTCTTCATCCCATAGAAACTTGACTTCAGAATCACGTGACATGACAGACTGCCTATCACGATATATCCACAGTTAAGGTGACTAGTTTTACGCTAAGCAGATATATAAAATTATACCTTCACATCACTATGCAGTTTTTTGCTCGATCTCGGAAGTCGTCTTTAAGATAGATCTTTGACTTGTATTTGGACTTGACTAAGGTGGGATGACGCGGAACAGTTACGTGGTTTTTGTTGAGTTTTCCCAAAGCTGCTAGTGCTGCCACCTCAAATGCATCTCGGACGCTTCGTCCACTTAATCTAGATGAAGTCTCAACGTACGTAGTAGCCCCAATCTGCCTGGATACTGCTAAAGCCTAATAATGCAGTAAAAATTCAGTAAATGATACAAGTCGCAAACTGGTTGCTTTAACATCATTTGTAAGCTTTCTCAAAATGTCCAATAGATCCTTCCTTCACTCATTGGATGAAGACATTTGTAGAGTAGATTAAGTTACAAGATTCATAGGTGTTTGAGAACTCAAAACAACTAATACTTAAACCAATAACTTAGATCATGACGTACCTCTAAAACTTACAACTTCTATCAGCACTATTACTCTAAAAGCTAGATAGATAAAAGTTAAAAACATACGAGCGTTTTGGATAAAGTTAACTTACGAAATTGTAATGTTAAAAATCCAAGACAAACTGAAATAACGAAACAATGGATAATAATGATTTTAATTCTAGGGATGTTTATAATTGTGTCATATTGGTACGACAGAGCCATTTTTGTTTAATACCAATTTTGAGTGTTTAAAACATAGTCATAAATAAAGTTCTACTTGTAAGACTTTGAACGAGTTTGTACAAAGTTAGTTAATCGGAAACCTTATTACTAGTTCTTACAGGCTACCATAACAGTTAAAGGCAAAAAAAATTGATCTTATAACTTGCAGAAATTGTGAAATAGAACAAATGTTCACAGAAATATAAAACAAAAGCTAAAGTCATTCAATAGATGTGTCTAAGGACTGCATTCATGAAAATGAACACATGAGAACGGACTAGTTGAAATTTGCCGAATGTTTTTTTGTTTATTTGTTGCTGAATTTTGGTCATTGGTTTTAGAAACCCAACCTCATTTTTATTCCGTGGATCACTGGCATAGCAGAGTACCGCATACAACTTTGTAATAGTTAACTCACCTGTTCTGAGCTGACTGGAGCCTTTTTAATTTTTGCCAAGGAGGTCAAGGTGTCGCTATCCGTTCGAAGATCATTTTGGCAACCACATAGAATAACCGGTACATTAGTAGAATTATTTCTGACCTCTGGATACCACTAAAATACACATAGAAAACTAAAAACCAAAACAAGTCACGATATCACGTACACAAATAACAAAAATATAGTGTCTAGCGTGAAAGCCAAAAAAAAATCAAATTCTTATAATTCTGTTTTACTTTCAACATTTATTTTAATATATGTTGCTTGCAGCAGCTTTGCAGGCTGAGTGGACAGCCATTCCACAGGATGAGATTTATCATCTCATCGCTTCCATGGGCAGGAGATGCCAAACAGTTATTGATGCTCACGGGGGGGGGGCATACTCGTTATTGACCTTGAGTGACGTTAAACTTCAACTAATGAGCGTGGCCTTCGCATTTCCAGACTTTGGATTTCAGCAGTGAATGTGCAAAGTTTCACACATGTCATACAGATCTACCCAGAATAAACTTGTTAACAAGTTGTCTCAAATTTTGCAATTTGCGTTGTTTTTTTTGTTTTTTTTTTGAAGAGTATATTTAGCTTTAAACCATAAAAGATGAAAATAATAAGCAGGAACAGTTAGAAATTTAACTTGGTGGGTTTTATCTGATGCACAAGTTATCTAAACGAAGGAGTGAAATAGTTATATGAGAAGGTTATTTAACTTTTGCCCTTTTACCATATTGTAGTAATAGAATAATTCTGTCCATGATCATGCTATTAGTACTGAAATCTGAGATAATCTTAGTGAAAATAAACATGATACAATATCTCACAGCTACGTAAAACTTTGGACTACTTTGCGATTTTCAAGTGTTGTGCACTAAATAATACTGGTATTAGTTGATAGGTAACAATGTTTAGACAAAGTATTTATGGTGAAAACCAAGTTGAATAGACTTAACATCCTGATGTAGAAGCAAGTTTAAGAGGACGATATTACAAAAATCTTCATCCTTTGGTCTTTAGATATTACTGGTGATTAAAACCAGTATATTTATTTTCTGTGAAGTGTAAATCATACCATGTATTGTCATTATTTCAAGATGTTACTTTAGATTTGGACAAGAATAATTAAAAAAAAAACTTGAATAAATGACAGTAGATAACACAATACCATCTTACTATGAAAATACTTGTTAAACTTTTCTAATTTTCATTTCTCGTATTTCTGTAACTTGTGTCATTAAATATGCAGACAACAGTCCCTCGTGACCCAAGCTTTTCGAGTTAATGTAGAAAATATGAACAAAAACTTCTAACAAATCTTTATCGTGTTTGTTGTTTATTTACGAAAATAGATTTTTATTCTAGTGTGAGGATAGCTAGAGAGTAAAATATCGTTTACCGTACTGATTACTCTTTCACAATCATTTATGTTAAATGGATTTTTTGAGCCTTGTGTTTTTAACATTATGAACCTACGCATTTACACACACACGTATAGGCAATTGTTGTTTAGTTCTAGTCAGTGGAAAAAGAGCTGGCTACAAATACATTTGATTATTCTGTATACTGGATGGTACAAAAGCTACTTTCACCAAGCAGTATAATAATCAAATTGTAAACTTGTTTCAAATTACTGTGTGCGTAATATGTGAACAGGGCAAAAGAATGACACGCAGACTGAGACAGGACCAATAGTGCTGCTCATTCAATTCAAATGTTGTTCGCACATAAGAGATTTAAATTTGTCGCCTTACATTTTTGAACTAGTTATACGATATTTTGTGAATAATGAGGAATTCGTAATACATAACGCAAACTATTATGTGTGTTTATAAGATAATAAGTTTAAATAATGGTTTATATAAACCCGAACTGATTAAAAACATTTTGAATGTAATTACAAAGGAAGGTAATGGGTTAAGTGTGGAGTAACTAATTTTTGGAGCACCCTACATATAAATGCAGAATTTTGAAGCATTTAGTTTAACTTCTTTGAAACATGTTGCACTGTTTGGTAAACACATAATAAGTATCACCACACTTGGTAAAAACGTCCAGCAAACAAATAACATTCTGGGTGTCGTACACCTGGTAACAGCATCTAATGAATAAACAATGTAGGTGTAACATAACTAATCAACGTTCAGTAAACAGGTAATAATGTAGTTTCACAACACGTGGTAACAACGTCTTGTAAACAGATAATATTGTAAGTGCTATACACCTGGAAACAATATATAATAAATATATAACAATGAAGGTGTAACACAACTAGTCACAATGTGAGTGTCTCACTTGTTAAAAAAAACGCATTGTAAAGATATTTTAACACGGGCGTTACAACATCTGGTAACAATGTCTAGAAGACATAATTATGTGGGTGTCACACACTTGGTAACAATGTTTACTAAACAAATAATAATGTGGGTGTTATCTATTTACTAGGCATTATTACTAGATAGATAACCATATAGGGGTGACACGTGCTATTAACATCTACTAAACAGATAATGTGGGTATAAAACAACTGGTAAAATCATTCGGTAAACAAATAATGTAGATGTGACATAGCTGGTAACAACGTTTATTAAACAGGTAATAAAGGTGTTACGCACTGGTAACAACGTTTATTAAACAGATTATAATGTGGGTGTCATATACCAGGTAGCAAAGTTCAGTAATCAGATAATAATGTGAATGACACAAGCCTGTTAACAGCGTTCAGTAAATAGATCATAACGTGGATTGAGCGAGTCTTGTAACAACGTCTGATAAACAGATAATAATAAAATGAGCTATCTCAGTTTCCTTAGAAATATGAAGTAGTAAAACAAATAGATTTCAGTTCAATGATAACAGTAGATAGAAGATTGTCAGTACCAAACAGTCGACCAATAAAAAAAAAAAATCACGACATTGTAATGGATAAATCGAACAGACACACGGATCTCTACTTACAACGTTCAAAGAACATTTATTTGAGTTCAATTTTTCACGAGGTTTGAACGTTATGTGGATCATACTCAATTCAAGAGACGAAATCTCGTCATACAAGTTGTAGGTGAGTTGTTCAATTTATTTGTGGTTAAATCATCAATGCAGTTGAAAACCCGAAATATTTAGTGTGAAATAAAATCAAAACACATCAGCACTTTAGTGCGATGTTTTTCAGTTACCGATATTTATTTTATTAAGGCGAATAAACAAGTTGTGTAGTACCTGGCAAGAACAATCATTAAGTCGGCTAAAAGAAACAAGTTTAAGTTATTTAATTTTGTTAGTTAATTAATATATAATAACTACTGACATCTGGTGACGTCTAAAATAATTTTTATTGTTAAATGAAAATCGAAACATACCGTTCCCTAATTGAAACATTGAGAAGTCAATCATAATTGCTTGTTGTACACTACGGCTAAGTGTAAGATTTTGCTTTAGTGAGTTTTGTTGACATGAAACTAATATAATAGATCCTCGTGTAATAGTAATTTATCATAATGTCTACATACATTACATAAGGAAGTTTCCAAAGTACTAAATGGATCTTGATAATTTGCCAAAACTGATGGTGCTAAACAAGTATTAAAAATTTTAGAATTGAAAAGTATGTAATTATGGAGAATGATATTTTGTAACGGGAAAGAAGTCACCAACAAAACATTTCTGGAGTGTGAGAATATGGGTAAGAAAACTAAAACACAGATTTAACTTATTTGTTCTTCAGCATTGTGATAATATACACACCTACGCATTTATATACGTACATACATATGTAAATTACTGTGTGTGTGTGTGTGTGTGTGTGTGTGTGAGTGTGTATGTGTGTGTGCGCGTGCGCGCATATTGTAAATGATAGTATGACATAACTACCAAATATATAATTTTATTCAACTTACTTTGTACACGGTGTTTTCTAACGAGTCAGGTTCACTAATAAGAAAACACAAGAAGAAAACGTTGGAATCTTTGTACGCTAGAGGGCGAACAGTGTTATAAGCATGGGCACCTGGAAAAAGATAAAAAAAGTTAATATAAAATAACTGAAAACTGTTGGAGATAAGATTTTGCCGTAGACAAAAGTAAATTGAGCGAATGCATCGCACTCAACAGGAATGCAACTTCTTACGGGCGTGGTTGGAACCAAGATTTAAATAAATATAACAACTTTATGTCATCGGTTCGAGTTTATTTAATTTATATCGTGTTTATATAAATACGTTATATCGTATTTCATTCTTAGAATATTTATGACTTAAAACAGTGCCTCACATGAGAATATTTAAACATGCATACATTTCATAACACCGATTTCCCGGTTTCTGTTGTTTGTTTAACATTTTTAAATAACTGCTACGAAAAAACAACAACATGAATGATGAACTATCTAAATGTTATCCTTTTATTGTTGATAATAAATTAGTTGCAAAGTCGTACTTCTCCTAATAAGGTTACTACAACAAAGAATAATAATAATAATTATATTTCCATACGAGTTGTTAGGCTATAACATGCACTATTAAGGGTGAACAACAGCATTCAGTATTATGGAAAAGATTTTGAAAATATTATAAAAATTGAATATATATATATATATCAGCCTTTTACTGTGTGAGAATGAACTAACTGCACCAGAGTACAATAATATGTTGATATTTTACATTTAAGATTAGTTTTCAGAAAGTGCCATGCGAGCATAAATCCTGTAAACGTGTAGGTAGTCATACTGTGACTAGTAGTACTGTATTTACAGTCATTACTTACAATGTCTTATGACAAAAGTCTAGAATTTAAACTTTTGGCCAGTCAGGGATGTTTTATGCAAAACATTGCAGCACAACTCAACTTTTTAATAGAAGCCATGTGCAACACTATAAAAATAGTATACAAAACTGATACTGATAAAAATAGGAAACTAGTCGATATAAAAACAACAACTCCATATTCTCCAAAAGTGATGTTTAAAACCTAGGGTTACGTCTTTACAGCTGAGTGCAGATCTTGCTAGTCGAAGAACAGCATACAATATTACTATGGATTGAGAAGAGACTAAACCAACGACTAAAATAGCTATAAGATCACAAACTATGTTATAAGTAGGGCTAAAAATGTGAAATATTTACAGATGAATCCTAATTTAAATTAAGTTGCCACAATTAGACATTTTGTTCGACAATATGAAGGAGATTGATTTTATTGTTAACATAAAACAGCTGCAGAAAAGCAAGAACAGGTTTCGGGCTGCATCTTGGGCAACGATGTCTGGTGAACTAGAAAAACTGATTGTACCTTAACTGCTGACACACAAACAGACTGTGATCCATTCTACCATTCACTCAGAAACACTACTCTTCAGACGGAGATTCATTTTCCTGGAAAACAATAATTCCAAGTACACCACGCACAGTGGTTAAAAGATATCTAGGCACTAACTGGTAGATGAAACATTCAGAACAGTTTAGCCTGCAAAAAAAATCTAGATATGAACATTCTCATGGTTTTATGGGCTTATGTAAAACCTAAAAATATCAAAATTCAACCAAACAACTTAGCTGATTTTGTAGAATCATTTGTAGCACTTAAATCGATATTCTGCAATGACATATCGATAAAATGTATGACAGCATGAACAAAATGTGAAAGGCTTTGTGTAAAACAGTTGTTCTCAAAAGACTGGTACACGTGGTCTATTGTCATTCCGAAGTGGTCCTCTGACGAAAAAGTTTGAGAACTGCTAGTGTGTAGCAGACGTTTCACACACAAAATATTAATGCATCATAGGTAAGGCATGGCCAGGTGGTTAGGGTGATCGACTCGCAGGTTCAAATCCCGGTCGCACCAAACATGTTCATCATTTTAACTGTTAGGGCGTTATAATGTTACCATTAATCCCACTGTTTGTTAGTAAAGGAGTAGCCCAAGATTTGGCCATGGGTGGTGATGAGTCTTCTCTCTAGTCTTACAATGCCAGTGCAGATAGCCCTCGTATAACAGTGCAAAATTCAGAAACAAAACAAATATTAAAGTATCGTATAACTCATTCGCTTTTATTTTCTATCTTCTGTGATATTTTGTCCTATTAATATATTCGACATTTAGTTATTATTCATTGTTGGCGATTGCATATTTCTATAATTATTCAAATCCAAATGCCTGCCAGGAATTTAGATTTAAGAGTCTTCTAAGCTTTATTTCTGTTACTTTATTTTTTTTTTTACAGTTTATAGAATTTGTCTATTGTTGGCTTGATTGTATAGAGGGCTGAAGATGCTAACATTTTGTATTTAGTTCTCTCAGCGGACACACAAGATAGCCCATTGTTGAGATTTGCCAAAAAAGTAGTTGAAGCAAATAAATCCATTTCCGCTCACAAGACTTAACTAGTTAAATAGTTAGCGACATGGATGTATTGTTCGAAAATAACAGATGATTATAAAAATAAAATTATTACAATGAACATTTTTACATTGGTTTGATATTCTTCCTCACGATCTTACGACTGAATTCCCCAAGCCTTACAAGAGAGTTTTTAAAAAGGTATAATGTGTACTTTCGCCTTCATTATAGTAAACATTGATGTAATACTTTTTGTTTCTTGTATAAAGCTACTCACTGGACTATTTATAATATGGATTTGGGCGTTTTAAGCTCTCAGGCTTACCACTGAGCCACCGATGAATAATTGATAAAGAAGTCAAAATCTTGTGAAATAAAAACCTGAAATAACGTGGAAAAACTTCATTGAAATAATATTTATAATTTAGTTCTCGTTATGAACCTGAAAGAGTTGTAGAATACCATCTATTACAGTTTCGTTAAAACTTTCAAATATTTCTAAAATAAATGTTTATGCTACTCCCCCCAACGAAACATTAATAAACCACAATTCCATAAGTTTGTTTTATTATTATTATTATTATTATTAGCATATCCAGATCGGTTCCTTTATATTTGCACTCCCGTGACACAGCGGTATGTTTGTGGATTCGCACCTCTAACAATCGGGTTTCAATGCTCGTGATGGGCAGAGCACAGATAGCCCCTTGTGTAGCTTTGTATTTAATTCCAAACAAAGAAACAAGCTTTACATTTCGTCTATTTTCATGTAATTGGACTAATCTCTGAAAAGATGAAAAATAACTTACGTTTATGGATTCCTGTGTTAAATAAAATAAAATACTTTAACTATTCTTCACTCTTTTACACCAAATTAGTTAATGGTGTTTAAACAACGGACAATGAAGAAACAGTTCCCCATTTTTGTTGCTTTAGTTTCAAGGGACAAGCTTATAGTGACAAGTTTGTTTGTCTTTGGAATTTCGCGCAAAATTAATTGATGAATATTTGCGCTGTAGTTCCCTAATTTAGAAACGATAAAGTACAGAGATTGGAGCTAATAAACACCAGTCGCACTAACTCTTGTTTACCAGCGAATAGTGTGGTCGTCATATTGTAAAAGTTCTCTATGACTGGGAAGAGCATGTTTGGTAATGGGGTTGGAACCAGCAGTTTACAAATTGCGAGTCAGCACCCAAACCATCAAGTCATGTGAAATCTGACAACGATAGTAGAAATAGCACCTGTAAGATCAATGAAAGTCACTATCGAAGTACGTATTTTCCATTTTGTAACGTTACGTGAAACATTAAATATTTGGTCACACAAGACAAATAACGCTTCGGTGAACAACTGTGTCGAGTTAGAATAATTTGTTCATTATATGAATTACATAAGCATGGATGAACTTCTTTTAACATTAGCTACTATGAAGAAAATATTCCAAGCCTATGTTAATTAGATGTAAACAGCCTGAAACCGGTAAAGTCATGGTTTAATGCACTTTCTGATGATAAACATTGAAGCTAGGATTAGAACGGCATGATAACTTGGGTAATCAGGTATTGACGAACAAATATCCTAGTTGAAAGAGAAACACCAATTACAAACATTGAAGTAAGCACAAAGTAACTTACTACTTTAACTCCTCGTAATAATGTGGTATCTTCTCTACTCATAAAGCATACACGTTCTATGCATAAGCGGTACTCTCTTTGATAACGATTGAAATATCAAAACATATCGTTTACTGTTTCGAAACTGTTCAATTAGATCTGTAAGTACCGACAGAAGCACGTTCGTTGCTGTTTCAAATTAAAATCTTGCGAGTTTGAAAAATACGTAATTTAGGACCGATCCATTGGATAAGAATTCAGTCTTCAACGTCTTTTTTAACCTGTTGTGTAACTTAAAATTTAATAGATAAAAAGAATAAAGCTGTTTAGGATAAGCATTGAGTCTTGTGCATACATGTTCAACGTGTCAGACTTTAGGAATAAAAATCCACCTTTCGTATGCTGGTACATTAGATATAAAAACTGTCAGTTTAAACTCTTAATCATTCAGAATTCATTGGATATAAAATCATCACTTAAACAATTTCAGTCTTTCAGTTATTCGAAATTCAGCGGATAAAATCTAGCCGCTATTACATATTTGTTTAATATAACATTCATTTTAAAATTCGTGGGTAAAATATTGCATTTAGTCGTCCGTATTTATGACTCTCCGCATGAATATACAAGTTGAATCGATTTCGGTTGTATAGTTATCATGAAATAATAAAAAAAATCGGATAAAAGTTTGTTCGTCCAGTCTGTCAAACTCACGTACCGCCTAGTCGATAAAATTCTAGCATCAATATCTTTGTTACTTGAGATTGAATGGATAAGAACAAATCTAGAACGCCTTTCATTGTCCACTTGTATTGCTTAGCATTAGTGCTTTTCTGTTTACGTTTAAAACTTAAATTAAACCTTAAGCCTTAGTTACAACTGCTAAGTCCTTGTTAGAAGTTAATTTCCGTTAAAATACATTAATGCGGTGTCTTACCTTCAAACGACCTACATGTTCAACGCTAGTTTCAGTCCGTAGTTATAAAACAGATTACCGGTAATTTCACAAACAAGAATTATTCGTAAAAGTTCATTTCCATCTTTTCACTAAAAGCTTTTGCACAAATAAAACTAAACTTAGAATAAGCTATCTCAGGAAGTGAATGGGTTAAAAAGCCAAAAATACTACCAAAAGTTAAAAGATCCGCACTTAAGCCACTAAGCATGTTCAGATATAAGAGTGCGTTGAAAATGACGCTTCAGTGAATCTAATAAGTTGGTGTTAACTTAATTTTGAATATTTCTCCATTGGCATAGAAGGTATTACGTATTACCAAAAGAAGATATGTTTTCTGACTGAAATTTAAGAAAAAGTAAAAATATCTGTTTGCTTGAGTGAATTTATAGATCGAATTTGTTCTTCACTCCATAAAACTGAACATTAGAATATACTACTGGTTCGTAACGAATCGCTGTCTTTTCCTAGGTAGATAAAAAATAAAGTAGTTTATCTGTACCTAAGATTGGGTTTCAACAAGAACCTTAGATGTTCGTATATCATATTTGGACGTAGTCTGCGTGTTAGAATATGTTCAATTCATTTTCTCGAAGCTTAGGTTCTAACAAACGTTCTGAAGGTATGAAAACAAAAAATTCTACTCTCTCTTAAGATATCTGCTATCATATAAAATCATCACTATGAACATACTAAACAGTAAGAGTTTGAAATGTCTTTGGTTTGTTTGTTTCAACTACGTTTCGCCGACAAAAAGAATAGCGTAACTTACGGTTTCAATGTTGTTAGGCTTCAGATATTTCACGGAGACTTATGAATCTATAAAGGGTATGCAATTATGATATTGAGCATTACGCTTGAAACACCGTTACATGTTCACAGACAAAGGCTAAATAAAATCATCAATGCAAGCATGCAGTATTTGAGAATCAGTATTTACTATACGTGATAGTTAGAACTGGTAATGTGATCCGTCTAGAACACAGGCAGTTTGTAAAGCTATGATGCAATCAGTGGTTGTCACGGCTGGTGTTTCTGGTTATTAATAAAATTATATTAATGGATCCAACACGTATAAAGAAGCTGTACAAAACGGCATTAAACGTCACTTTCGTTATAAACAGTACACATATTTTTGTTTGATTATTTGCTGGTTTGTTTATTTTGTCTGTGTATGCTAAAATAACCCAACATAAAAGTCAACACATGATACTAAACTAGGTAGCATATAGAAATCTGATCACATGCAATTTAGGTGATATGTTAGCTCGATTTTCAACAATGAATGAAAAAATGGTGCTATTAAGAGCACTTGGAAATTACAGAGTTCCTTTTTATTATAAATTGAAAGTCATTAGAAGAGGTGTTGAGTTCACAATAAAGATTGGAGTCCTATTATTGTACTAATAATGAACATCGTTAGAAGTCTAAACAGAAAATTTCATTCGGTTAGATTCAAAGATATAAAGATCCTACGAAATCAGATTGCTATAAATATGCTTGTAATTATTCAGCGTCCTTGTGTCGTGATTTGTGTAATTACTTGCGAAACATCTTATAATGGTCGTGTTTAATCTGGAGTTAGGCTTGTCTGTGATGATGTATACATCTCAAACTACGTAGATACTTCAAACGCAGCAAAATTCCATTTTTATGAATGCAGGTTAGAATTCTTGCAATTCGATATTTATTTATTTATTTATTTTTGTCAAGTACTTATGAGCTCTGTATTTCTGTGTAAAATAGTTTCTCAACCCAAACGAGCAGTTTTTGCACATAAAATAACTTGATTTCATTTTCTTACCTGATGTGTCCCAAACTGTAAAATTTATTGTATAGTCCCCAACCTCGTAACTCGTCGTGTAACGTTCAAACCCTGTCGGGGTATACACCTGTAACATAAAGTAACTAAGCATTCGTTTTAAATCAAATATTTAATAGCACTTGTAAAATATTTCTTTGGGGTGAATAAAAAGGGGGCATTTCATTATTAATACATGTATGATTGTTATAGATATAAAGAATTATATTTATGACATATATTGCATGTTTGAAATAACTGACCAATCACATAATAAAGCATTAATGTATTACTTATCAAAACTTTCATTGGTTGATATTTAAATACATGTCAATATTTCTTAAAAAATATATATCCGACAGAAACAAGAATCAAGCTTCCATTGCAATATAATTAACGAGCTCTGTCATTAGACGCCAAATGATACTTGGAAGGTTTAAAATCTATATTACTATACGCCAATGTGTATCTGAAAGCAACACTTTCATGTTTTTGGAATTTCGCACAAAGCTACTCGAGGGCTATCTGTGCTAGCCGTCCCTAATTTAGCAGTGTAAGACAAGAGGGAAGGCATCTAATCATCACCACCCACCGCCAACTCTTGGGCTACTCTTTTACCAACGAATAGTGGGATTGACCGTCACATTATAACGCCCCCACGGCTGGGAGGGCGAGCATATTTGGCTCGACTCAGGCGCGAACCCGCGACCCTCAGATTACGAAGCGCACGCCTTAACGCGCTAGGCCATGCCGGGCCGACACTTTCATAAAGAAATGCTTGTTACTACAGAATTATATATAAGGTGTATCAAATTGTAACCCTAGCAAAGAAAGAGCTGTCAATTAATCCCAGTGTGAACTCAGCCTTGCCCTATGACTTGTACAAGACACTGTAAAAATGTCAGCACATCCCTTTTTTTGGAGCTTTAGCTTTCCCGAAAATGTTTACTGATTCATAGAGGGCTGACTAATCCTTCCTGAATTTATTAATTTTGAAATATTAAATTTCAAGTGTGCCAATTTCTTTACATGTAGGTTTAGCCAAACTCTGGGCGTATCTTAACCTGTTGGTTAGTTTACCAGGCTGCGAGTCCGAAGTTTAACTGCTGCCATACTCCATACTTTCAGTTAGTAGCAATATTCGATTGCAAGTTGCCGTGTAAGAGGCAAGTGTTGCTGACTGGTTGTGTTTTGATATAGGTCTAATCATGACTACACGAATAAGAAACATAACTCCTTCAGTCACATTACTCTTATTTAAAACCTTTTGTTAAAGAGTTCAGCTACATTGGATATAGCGAAACATATCGCACTTACAGCTTAATGTTTAGTCTTAGTTAAATACAAGTTCGTTTTTTGTTTTTGGTGTAGAACAAGAGGTTTAATTTATACGATGATCAGAACATTTATATCTTGATAGATAGAATTGCAATCAGTAAATATGATATAATCGATCTTACATGACAGAATATAATAGCCCCATCTATTGGTAAGTCATACAAATAACAATAATACCAACAAGTTTACCTTTCGACTTGTCCCCCGCTGAGACAGTTGTAAACCTACGAATTTACAATGCTAAGGTTAGAGGTTTGATATCCCTCGATGAACACAGGAGATAGCCCGATGTGGCTTTACTATAAGATTAAATACACGCAAAATCTTTTGACTTTTTTTGTTAATGACTGAAGAAGATAAGGATCGTAATGTGTAGGCTTAACGACGGAAGCGAATATACAGGTAAAATGGAGGCTACAGACGAAATGCTTGATATCTACAGAAGCATCTATGTATACTTTCACTGTGAAGTTTTATTCAGTGAAAGGTTTCGAGTTGTTTTTTCCTGGATCAAAATAAAATAAAATATCTAAAAGGTGAGAAGTCAAACAGAACAGAACATACTACAAAAAAGAAACATAGGAACTATAACACATTAAACTAGTAATATGTAGAAGACGTTGAAAAGACAAGGAATCACACACACACCCACACAAATAAACAAGTATGTATATATATTTATTTGATACTTTCTGGGCATCGTATGGCAAGCCTTTTGTGGGGGGGGGGAGAAAGGGGATGATTATGGAGATTGTGGGATGATACTGGTATACAGTGCAAAATTTCACGATACCAAACAGATTCGCATTTATTCCTATTTAGTTGAATCTTATAAATATATATGTAAATATTTACGTATTATTACCTAATACTATGTTATACATAATATTTTATTTTTGTGTAAAGTTTCTGTGTTCAGTTTATTTTAAAATTGGAATCCTCTTTCCTTTCCTAATAACTGTCAGTAAGAGACTGTCAAGCATGGCAAGGTGGGTTACGGCGTTTGACTCGTAATCTGAGAGTGGCGGGTTCGAATTCCGGTCGCACCAAACATGTTTGTCCTTTCGGCCGTGGGGGCGTTATAATGTGACGGTCAATTCCACTATTCGTTGGTAAAAGAGTAGCCCAAGAGTTGGCGGTGGGTGGTAATGACTAGCTGCCTACCCCTCTAGTCTTACCCCTGCTAAATTAGGGACGGCTAGCACAGATATCTCTCGAGTAGCTTTGGGGGAAATTAAAAAACCCAACAAACTCAACAAGAAAAAGGGCACTTTGGTGGCGTAAGGATCGGAAAATAGTAGCTGTAGCACTACCACACACTCCCAGGCACTACCAGACACTCCCTTCGGCACTTCGCTGCATTATACCGTTACTAAACAAGCTTTTTAATAAATAAATGACTAGCGAGGAATGCTAAACATTTGTCTGACGACAAAGCGTTTTCAAAATACTTTGTCCCCAACACAATTATCACGGTGACAATTGAACGGTGACAGGTAGGATTGGTTTAAATAAAGCAATTTATTCCAACTAAAACAACATCACATTCATTTCTTCACACAACGTACTTTTATAAGTTGAATCGAATAAATTGAATTTGAATAAATCTTGATAAAAAATGGTATAAATCCTATAACCCGAATTTGGGTTATAGGGATGTTATCATTTTGTATTAACACTTCATGTAACGACGTGTTTTTCTGATGTCATCAATCGGAGAAATCTTGTATCCTTCCCGATGAAATTTAACATCTGTTCATTATACCACATGAAGTAAACGGCGAGGTGTTTATGTCAACTTCTGTGTAATATATTCAAGTCAGAAGAAGAAAGGGTGCTTGAGGGTGTTTGTTTTTTTCATTCATTCCTCACAAACCTCAGATAAATGTTGGATGACTACAGCACGCCCTCCTGTGAGCGAAGAAAACATTCACGAAGATTGGCAACATGGATAATCAGGTTTAACTAACTGGCAAACACAATGCGATATTTATTTTCGCATTTTACCAGCTGAAATGAAGTCAACGTCGAGGTGTTTACGTCAACTACTGTCCAACTTTTTTTTCTTCTCTCAGACAAGAGCAGCTAAAGAGTAGGCAATATATTCTGCTAACAACTCTATCGATTTAAAAGTTAACGATGGCTGTATGCAGAAAACCATTTCTATAATTTTGCGTGGAAATTTAAAAACAAACCAACAAATACTTTCCACTTTCATTAGTATTAAGGGAAAAATTTGGCAAAATGTAATAGCTATAGTAAACGAACAAGTGATTTATTAAGTTTTGAGGAAGGTAAATTATTACATTACTAAAAAGAATGATAAAACTCGCCGACAACCTCATAGGGAAAAGATTAATGTATTACGTCTGGTTGGAAACCGAAACTGAAATAATTTATTACAACGCGACTATCTTACGTAGAGTCTTCACAGAAACATCGTAACAACCAACTTTCTTCAGCAAACCAGCTTATAGTGACAGCTTTAAATCTGTTGCGCGTTTAAAAATCAGCTCGTGGTTTGAGCACGAGATACACAAGCTCGTGCGACACGAGGTCTCACAGTCATCTGGTTTCATGTGAAACGAACAAAAAGAAAACAAAACTTGATGTAATGAAGATTTCGCTTCATGTGTTTGTTAAATTTTATTCTTTAACATAAGTCACTTCCTTACCTGGTTAACAAATTAAAAATAAAAACAACTTGCATTTGAGTAAACACAAACAATATCAGAACATCTTGAATAAATTTACACAGATTCAATAAACAAATGGAGTGTTTAATAGGTAAAATAGTTAATATAAATTTAAATATTAAAAATAAATTAAAATTACCTAATCACTACTTGTTTTAAGTTTTAATCCTCAGCTTTAACACTTAAAATAATTTTGAGCGTCGAATCCTATCCTCCGACTTTGTTTGGAAAATTATCACTTGAATTTATCAAATTTTCAAAAGCTTTTTTCATGTTCATGTCTTGAAAATATGACAAAACCATTGTGATAAAAGCTAGTTAAATCTTTAAAATACAATAAAGTCGTCGGATTGTACAAATACGGCTAAACCACTGTAACAAACACTCGCACGCAGTACACATTACAGTATTATCCATGGCCCGGCATGTCCAAGCGCGTTAAAGCGTGCGACTCGTAATCTGAGGGTCATGGGTTCACATCACCGTCGCGCCAAACATACTCGCCCATTCAGCCATGGGAGCGTTATAATGTTACAGTCAATCCAACTATTCGTTGGTAAAAGAGTAGCCCAAGAGTTGGCGGTGGGTGGTGATGACTAACTGCCTTCCTTCTAGTCTTACACTGCTAAATTAGGGACGGCTAGCACAGACAGCCCTCGAATAACTTTGCGAGAAATTCAAAAAAACAAACAAACAGTATTATCCATGCTTCAGTCCTCCTACTGCTATTTGCTCATCAAGATAGCATTACGAAGAAGCTATCATGATATGAAGTATTTGGTAATAGAAGGTTCTTCTGAAGTACAGCAAAAATAGCCAAGACGGCAAATGACATTAAATTCAGTTTCTATTATTAGAATGTATCTTTTCTTCTTTTATATAAAAGTACTTGTTTGTTATTGTTAGAACTTTTGACGAAAACTACACATATCCCATCTGCGCGTAATCGACCTTAGTTTTGAACTGATGGGCTAGAGCCAAGACATTCAGTCAATAGCACCTTCAGTCAACTCCCTGATCACTCTTGTCTGATTGAACTCAAGATTTGTTTGTAAGTCATACATCGCACCCACGGCCCTGAACTGCAGAGCACATTTGTGCGACAACAGGACGCGAATAAAAAACCACAAGTTCACAGAGTGGCATGATAAACCCTGACCTTTGTACAAGAAATACAACTAATAACTTCGTCTGTGAATAACGTGAACTTCCTTGCATTACATTGCATATTACCAAATTCTAAATCAACCTCCTTTCAATCGAATATTACATTTTAATGATGCGTAGGTCTCGTATTATCAGTAGAGTTTTGCACGATATTTAAGGTTGTGGTAATGATTCTTTGTTGCTTTGAAATATTCCGCTTCAAGGTACGTTTAAAATGTTGGTTTATTTGCAAGTTAAGTTACATACAACAACTTCTGTTTTATTTTTTAACATTTAAAAAACCCTTTTGAAACAGTATTTCAAACAAGAAACCAAAAACGTTTAAAAGGTTTATAACTTTTATTAACGCATTGCATTAATAAAGTGTTGATAACATCAGATTTGCCTTGTTCAAAACATTTGGTTCGATGAAAATTTACTCTATAGATAATCATTTTAGTAAAGTCCTTTATCCTGTTATCGTTAATTACAGTATATTTAGCTTTATATTCGTTAGTAAATTAAAACTTAGCTCCAGGCTACTGCCGTTATTAACTAATAGCAAAATGTCTAGAGCTAAAGATGCGTTAAGTACCTTTAGCTCTAGACTACTGTCGTGACTAGATTATGATACTGATGATTGATCAGTTTTATTTGTATGAAACGTATGAATACTTATGGTATCATAGATTAAGAAACTGATTTAATCTCTAAGATAATTTCCAATTAATTTCCTTTAATATAGTATTTCTAGCTGTATGCTATTATATTTAATAACATATAGTTATTGCTGCTATCACAAAAGGGGCTTGAAAGCCTGTGAAACCGGAGTTTGTTATGACTTATAAACACGCTATGAATAAATATCACACATATATAGGCTAATTTGAGTAATTATCTGTAATAAAGTATCTTTATCTCTAGGTTTATGATAGTATCAATCACGTAGATCAATCAGTGTAGCAAGTCACGCTGAAAGAAATAAACTTTAGTGCTTTGACAAGTAAATCTGTCGTTTTCAGTGGTGAAGAAAGGGCAGGGTCCACCAGTCAAAAACGCTAGGGTTTCATTAGTTTTTTTAACGACTTACTTGTGAAAAAAGCGTGTTTAACGCTGAACAATTCTGTTAATAATGTGTTTTCAGGTATTATTATGGAGTAATAAACATATTTACAAACGTTATGAGATACAATTGGTCTTACTACATCAAATGCATTTTATACCAAAGCACTGCTATTTTTCTCAAATAAACCATCAGTAACACCACACTACCTGTGGTTAGATATTTTAGTATACTTTCTTCTTACCTCTAAAAAGTTATCATTTGTGAACCTATGGATCAGAGCAGTTTTCCCACAACGACTATCCCCTACTAATACGACCTTACAGTTGAACTCTTCCATCCTCTCCATCCACCGGCTTATCACAGAAACTTTAAGGTGCACGGACGGATCAGACAAGCAACAAAACAAACCTGTTAAAAAGTGTCTGTTAGGATTTTCATATCACTTTGTTATATTTGTAACAGAACTTTAGAAATGTCGTTTTTAAGAATTGTCATAAATCTTAGAACGTATGTGTTATAAGAGTTTGTGTTACCGTAAACGTGGCAATTAGTGTTATTTTATTTTGAAATGACGTTTTAAAGAGATTTAAGATTAATTTAAAGATGTTCTACCAGATCTTAAGATTATTAATTAAACCATGCTACCTTAATATTAAGGTCTTAAATCTTTATGTTATGGATGTATAAAACAAACAGAGAGTGAACTATATTCAAGCAATCATTTTAAGGCTTTAACTTAAATGGTGATCATCTTATAATCTGGTAAGACGAAACTCCTAGGTCCGCTCCTAAAATATCAATTAACCGGATAACAAATTAAATGGAACTGAATAGCCTAATCATTAGAAAGCATCATTAACGAAAATCAATCGGTGAAACTCAGTAGAGATGTTTACTTAAACGTTACAACCCCAAATCATAGACTTTTACACTGATAATTTTGACGTAACGTGTATACAAACAACTGTTCAAAAGAAATATACGATCTTTTGATAAAATATACAGAAGTTGAATGTGTTATATTAAACTGATTTGTAAGTTTCACCATGTTGTTCGAGAGACTATCCATTCAACGGAGTTTTATGGTACCTTGATAAGTAAAGTTGTCACTTCCAAAATACATCTATCCTCCCTGCATGCTTTCCTTAATCCATCTAGTGATAAAGGACAGGTTTCTGATGTCCATTTCCCTAATCTAATAGCAAATAAATACATATGTGCTGCATCCCACGAGTCGGCATATGTGGCTTCGTATAGAATAGTAAGAATACTTGTTTTAATCCCCATATGCTTGATGTATGCGACGGTTAAAGGATATGTTATGAAAGTAACCTGTGTGCAAGTGAATTATGTCGCTTTTCCAGACGGAAAGCTTTTTTGATTATTACATGTACTGTTGCCTGAGACACATAGTAAGCTTTTACCGACATTTGTATTCGTGGATTCTCGTCTGTTACAGTTTTCTTCTTGCAAGGTCCTAGTACCACACTTGATTTGTATTCCTTTATTTTTCAATGTCATTAAGTACAAAGGATATCTCTGTTCTGGAAATCATAAATCCACAGTCTGAGCTCATCCTTATGATCTGAGAGTATTAATATTTTTGCATAGGGAAGGGTTGTTAGGTGTCAATTGTTGTTGTTGTTGTTGTTGTTTTGAATTAAGCACAAAGCTACACAATGGGCTATCTGTGCTCTGCCCACCACGGGTATCGAAACCTGGATTTTAGCGTGTAAGTCCGCAGACAAACCGCTGAGCCACTGGGGGCACTTAGGTGTCAAAATGTAATTCTGAAACATGATGTTCCAACGTGACTTTATACCGATTGCGGTTGTCACTAACTTTCTTATTAACATATTCAAAACAATTTTACTACAACATACTCAGTGTATATGAACAGCAATGGTCTTAAGCTCGGTAAACTTTTTTTTTTTTTACGTTGAAAGTTCGACTCAAAAAAAAACAACTAAAGGACAGTTAACAATCAAGCCTAATGTTAGTTAGTAACTTCATAGTTTTATCAAGTAAGCTTACGTTTTAGGAACAAAACTATTACATTTGTTAGTCTTACAGAAAATTATTTACAGGTCTTACTTTACTAGTTTATTCCTTTTTTTTTTCTTCAAATATCGGTATTTTGATAACACTTCAAATCTATCGCGTGGTTAGAAGGCGATCAAACAACAAGTTTAATGAATTATGTAATCTTAGATTTTGGCTATTTCATTTCAAAAGGAAAAGTACTAAGATTTACTTAGATTAGTATTACCTAGATGAAAATCGAATTACCAGTCTAAGTTTTCGTGCGAATATAACATTTTATACGAATAAGGAATTTTAATTTTAAAAATACAACTTTATTTCTTACAAGCATACCATTTTCTGGGCCGCGGCACGGAGAAACCAGTTGACAAGTTTGGAGAGAATAACCTTATTGATTTTCAAGATATCGATTCAAATGTTGTTGTTGTTGTTTTTTTTAACATATATCTCGGAAGCCATCTTTTATGGTTTTTCGTAAACGTCTAGTGCTTAAACATTGAATGAAAAACACTATCCCACAGTTACAGCTATCTGAAATAAAATAAACGCATTTTTGTATAACAGTATAGGAGAAAGATTTTCCGATTGTTTTAATGTATATTCGTCAAACCTACGATCAACCAGTTGATAAAATAGCACCCCTAGTAGCACAGCGGACTCGCACCGCTTAAAACCGAGTTTCGATATCGGTGGTGGGCAAAGCACAGATAGCCCCTTGCGTAGCTTTCTACCTAATTCCGAACAATCCATCATTCGTTCTTGAAGCCTAATAAAGAGGGCCAAATAACCACCTCCTACTCTGGTAACTCAGTAGTACGTCTGAGGTGATATACCGACAAACACTGTGTTTCGATACCTACAGCAGGAAATCGCATATGGCCCATAGGATTAGCTTTGTGCTGGACAACAAACAAACATAATTACGTTTAACGTTTGCTTTCTATACTTTTGTTGGTACTCCGTAAGTAGTAGTTCTTTTTTGAAATACGTATGCGCATGTTGTTTTTAATATCTTAACAACAAACAAAATAAACGCACCGAATCTCGGTGAAACTTGTACAGTGTGAGACAGTAGAGTATCTTATGTTATAATCCGACAGGAACGGAATTTTAAGGCTGTGTCAAGGCAACACGACATATGAGAGAATATCATAAATCTCTTAAGACTCCATAATAAACCGTTTGTTTCGATTTTATGCACAAACCTGACGGGCTAGAAGGAAGGCAGTCTTCTTTGCACGAATACAATATAATTTCACCATCTCTCTAATAGCATTGTATATAGCAAAGCTTTGAGAACATTAAAAGTTTAATGTCCGAGTGTAAGACTTTTAAGTTATAGCTTAAAGGATTAATGGCCACCTGAGTTAAGATATTTGTAAATTAGGTAGGAGTTAGACAAATATGTATACCCTTTTCCATTATATGCGCATGAGGAATACAATAGCGATTAGCAAGCCTATCAAAAGCTTTTGTTGAATTATTTTCCAATCTCTTGACGCAAAAACATGCTCTATATTTTGAGTCCATGTATGTGCTATAAGATCGACAATCATATCTCAGTATTCGATAAGACTAGAGTAGCTAAAGGATTAGCGGTGGGTAGTTTCAACTAGCCTATCATTTCTAATAAGGGATGGTTAAGCGCATAACTTAGATAGCCTTGTGTAATGTTCTGAAACAAAGAAAACAAAAAATTAAAATGTTGATTTGCATGGTAGTAATTATAGAATTTAGTTACAGGTTTATTCATTAATTGGTAGGTGTGTAATCATTGGATCATGATGAAATTAAACATCTGAATTTTGGTTGGGATGCTGAAATGTATACATGTGATTAGTTAAAAAAAATAAATATTATATATACACATATGCACACACACGACCCTTGAAAATACACAGAGGATGTATACGTCTTATTAAAATGTTTTGCAGCCTCACCATTTTTCTATTTCGGGCACAACTAATCGAAATGAGACAAATCGGTTTCCTTCAAATCATTCTTCTAATATATTTGATCACTGTATAATGTTCAAATAGAAAAATATTTGCTTCATTTATGAAAAAAAGGGACCTAAAAATAAAAACTATTATGGAACTAATAAATAGCTCGTGAAATTCTTAGAAACTATATAAAATGTTCTACTCATTGTTCTAAACCTTGCCAATTTTCAGGCAAATCCATACAATCAATCTATTGATCCCTAAAATGGGAACGAAACTGCTCGTGGTTGTATTTATGTGAATCCTTGCAGTGAATTTCGAGAGGACTCAAAGATCTCTTCATCCCCTCTCCCATACCAATTTTGATGTAAACCTGTAGATCCGGTACCGAGTGCTCACCAAATAACCTTAATCCCAAAAAAAATTCCAAAATTTGCATCTTGATTGTTTTTCAACGCCTGCTCAAATATCAATAACGATTTTAAGCAAATTGGATTAACCAAACATAAAAGCTCTATCTATTTTCGCAAGCATCCATGACTCTTAATCAAAATTTCTAGTAATATTTCTTGACATTATTAATATTAATTGACATGCATAATTTCAGGCTGTTTCATCAAAAATTGGAGGAGGATTTTAGAAATCCGATTAAATATTTGAGATAATATTTAAATATTAAACCGAAATAATCACTCTGTTTACGGTGTATATGCTGCTTTTCTAGCTTTCCAGAGCTCCTCACAGTCGAAAACCAGCGAATAGTTAAAACAGTGCTTATTTTCGTTCATCATTATCCTTTTCAAACAAGCCTAACGCCAACTTAGTTCTATCAGTAAATGTAATTTGATAGAATATTACAGACTTCTATGGAAAAGTTATATAATTTAAGAATGCATTCTAAGTCTTAGTAACCACGTACGTCATCTTATTAAAAAAGTAAACAAACAACTATTAGGAAAAAGTTATTACTGAATAAAACAACTATGTACTGAACTTGAAAAAAACACACCAAACGAGATAGAAATGGAAGTAGATATCTCATACTATCCAGCTAATGATCACATACACTAAGACGTCTTGATTTACACGAAGAAAAAAAATCTCTATATTCGTGGCTTCCCACTTTATCTATCGAAAATTTGATGTTTGAATATACGCCAGCTTTCATCATTTTACTTTTCCAACACTAATTTTATGACTGTTTTACAATAATTGACCAAAGTTTAAAAAAATATGAAAATCATTTATGGCTCTGAAGTGGATGACGTAAAGGGTAGCGATGACTATCCATTTTTGTTCCAGCTAATGACTATAAATGTATAAGATATCAAAATAAACTTTCGTAGCCTGTTTTGTTCGCCACACAGTTTGGTACCAAGTTTGAATAAAATAGTTAAGTAACCTTAATAAACTGATAATATTATTAACTACTATTCTAATCAATTTCATAAACCCAAATTAACTTTATCGTTATGTTATGTAAATATATTATTTTTGTAAAAACTAAATATTTTTTTAATTATGGTTTTTGCCTTATTCTTTATAGAATTATCAGTAATAGTTGTCAGTGTCGTTCCCTGTGGAAGACTTGCATAAATTATATATTTTATTACAAATCACACCTTTCTCAAAATAACTCTTAAAAATGTTACAAAAAACAATAAACATTATGTTGAAAAACTCAAAAGAAATCCAACTATAATGTCTAAGATTTAGCACGGAAATCATAAGTGTGGGTAAACATTTTTAAAAGACTTTATATAGAAGGACAACAATTTACTTTTAAAGATTTGATAGTTACAGATTTTGTCTTACTTAGCATTTTTTCAGTAATTATTTTGTTAGATTATGCAAGGTATTTTCATAAGAATTTAAATAATTTTCTACTTTTTATAAACATTCTTCATTTTAACATGAAGATAAATTTGCCTTATATGTATTATACATGTACTGTATTTCAGTGGATTTTCTATTGCATTTTACAAGTTTCGTAGTTAAAACTAGTAATCATTTATATTGTTCTTAGTGGCGTTATGCAGGAATGGGAATCCAAGAGTTTATGAATCGGGTCTTGTTGCCAAGAAATCGCGATTCACATATTGGAGACGAATGTCTGTTACAAGAGTAACAGCAAAATCCAACTATTCAATTAGGAACACCCAAAAGTTAATAACATATGCTACTGACTTTCTGTGTTCTCTCCAGTTCAAAATCAAGAACTATGAGCAAATAGAGCCCGTGTAGTTTTGTGCAAGTACTGGAGACGAATAAACTAATTGGTGTTGAAAACGACAAGAGATGGACATTGGTAAAAGTCATCTTAATCACTTACTTCTCAGCAACCATTTTTGTTGCTTTGTTACATATAAAACTTTACTTTTCATATTAATAAGATGCACATAGTCAGAGGGTAAACACTTTCAAATTAATTATTACAGATCCCGCTAACTACAGTGGCAAAAATTATAAATTAGTGTGCCGGTACCGCGTTGATAACGTGATGCTGTTTCAAAATAATGAAAATGGAACCAATTAATCAAAAGAAAGTTTGGTTTTTACCTATATAAAGGAGTTTTCTTAGATTTTGGTGATGGTAACTTTCACGTCAGATCATTAAAGAACTTTCTAATGACAATATTTCCTAACATATACACAAAATTTTTCCTGATAACAGCAGTTTTTTTTTTATTCTATGAAAAGCATGAAATGATTTTATTTCGTTTCTTAGTTGATACAGTAACCAAAGGCATTAGCAAAGATTTAAATGACAAATAAACCATATTTGACATTTCCCCATAAAGGATCATTAACATGTGTTAAGCAAGAGCAGAAAAAGAGAGAGAGAGAGAACGAAATGTCTGAATACACAACAGGTTTTATTTAATTCGGTAATGGCTTTTATCATGACCACATCCACAGCTACCAACCATGTGCGCGGATAGATGACAAGCGAAAATAAATAAAGCAATTCTCAGATTATACAGAAGTTCAGTGTTCCTTCTTCCATGCGTATCATTAACGTTCTTGAGTGCGATATAAAAGACGTGCTTCTTCCTACGCCCACCGGTTTTATTGTTTTGTTGGTTTAGAAAAAGCGGGCATTTGAAGCGGACAAACATCTGATGAGATTAAGATATTGAAAATAATTCAGGCGAGAGCGATCTTATTTTGAAATTAAGAGGAAAAACTGAGAGGAATGATATAGTCACTGAAGTTTTCCTCATGACGGAAAAAGACGAAAGGAAAACATGCAAGATTTTA
The DNA here is from genome assembly GCA_011833715.1 of Carcinoscorpius rotundicauda. Lineage (NCBI taxonomy): Eukaryota > Metazoa > Arthropoda > Merostomata > Xiphosura > Limulidae > Carcinoscorpius > Carcinoscorpius rotundicauda. Next base: position 35,242,533 of record CM022395.1, on the reverse strand, counting down.
AGAACTAAAATATAAAATGCACACATTTTGACCTAATTTTTAATTAGGTTATCGTGCAAACAAATCAACTAAATGAAACAGTATATTTGTTGTCTTTCCTAATAGAAAAAGAACTTTTACTTACTTGGTCACAGTATGGCTTTCGAGATGAGAAATACATTAAAAAAGATTAAAATAAATGGCTCTGAAAACAAAATGTAAAGCAAGAACTAATAGAGTGATTCAATCTGAGACGTCTAGTGAATTCTATCATTGAAGTAAATGTAATACGTTTTTCATGTAACAATACATTCTCGGTGAAACCAGGAATGTGTTTTAAATAACGTCAATTTCGTAAAACAGTTTTATGTCAACAGCTACGTGTTATTGGAAAAGTTCTTTGAGAGTACTTTACAGTTAACACTTTCAATAATTTCCAAAAGAATTCTGTATTAGAATAACAACGCATAACATAATAAAAAAAATAAGAAACAATCGTCTTTGGATATGATTACCTTTTCCGTTTCCCCTCACGTTTCACGAATTTTCTATTTTTATCTGTGTTTCGTCCTTTGTCATCCACAACACCCAGAAATATAACCTGTAAATGAAAAATATTTTCCGTTTTTAGTACACCTACATAAATGAGAAGGGCTTAACAGTTTAGTTAGAAGACCACTTCCTACCGTTAGAAAAGTAAATATTCTGTTAAGTTTTTCTTAAGAAGTGAAATAAAATTATAGCAAGTTGGTACAAGAGATTAGATTAGATTCACGCCGAACGCAAAGCTGTACAATATGACTACATTAGTTACTGAAGGTATCGAAACTATACTTTTAGCGTTAAAAGCCTTCAGACTTACCGCTAAGCTACGAAGGACCATGTGGTTAGAAAATCACTCACATTTAATGAAGACTTTAAACCATAATGTAAAATAAAATATTTCAAAGTAAAGAAATTATATGAATGGATTTTTACTTCTTATACTGTAAAATATGTGACATGGATATCTTATAACGTATAATTATGTATAAATTTTACTATCATATATAAACTAGTAGGTCGTATTGTCTCATAAAATGCTGATTTATGCAATGACGCTTTTACGTTTGACAGCTTTTATATTCTTAGATATATACGATCTATGAAGTTTCTTTGGGCTTTCTATCTCCTCTTTAATCAGTTATGATGATATCAATAACACTGAAACTTATTGAAGCTGTAAAAGGTTATGCATACGTGGATTAAAATAATGGTAGTAACTTCACACAGATAAAAAACACAGGGAAAGAGTACAGAAACTGTTATACAGAAAGCATTATCATAAACTTTTAGTTAGAAAACTTATCACCCTGTCGTCAATTCTACTGTAAACCTTTCAAAATTGGTTGGGCTTAAGTGGATTTTTTTATGCCTCATTTAACAGATTTTACACATTCAGTGAAAATCGTAGTAGGGAAAAATATTAGAATGTTACGAGTGAAAGTGTAAGAAAATAATTACCAATAAAACAGTACAAAAGCTTTTGGAATTACATTGAAAACATTAAATTATCCTACAGGCTTTGTGTTTTTGCCTTAATAAACAGACGTCGTGGTACTTTGGTATAACTTTAATTCATTCATTACACTGGTTTACAAAGAAATTGAGGCAAGCACAAAAATAGCCGTTTTAAACCTAATTTGGGGGTGCTGAATTCAGATTTGAAATTCGTTTTTACTCATCACCTCTAGTTTTTTTAGATATGCATACTGTACTTTTTGTACACATACTATACATAAAGGCGTATATGCATTCAGGGTTAATTTCTAATATTGTGTGACTTATGTCTTCTTTTTTAGTTATTATGCAATAAAGGTAAGTGATAGCATTACATTATATATATAGCTATATATCAAGACGGATCACCAGTTTCAGGAATCGGAACAAAGACTTTGCTTCATTTTTCGACATGGAAAACAAGTTGTGCTACTAAACAAATGTACCTGGCTTGTTCACTTTCCTTGGTTTGCCACATAATCCTTCAGACTGGCGTCTTTTCATAGACTCTTCCAAGTGAAGTATCAAGGCTGTGCTTCTGCACAACGGGAATAAATATCCCAGCATTCCGACTGCACACTCTCTCCATCTAAAGGACTCATATGACAATATGGAGCTTCTTTTAGAAGCTGTTAAGTACAACCAGTACCAGTGGAGTCTGTGTGGAGACCTCAAGGTCGTTGGTCTTCTTATGGGTATGCAAGCGGGCTTCACAAAGTTCTGTTGCTTTCTCTGTCTTTGGGATAGTCGAGCTGTATCCCAGCATTACAAGCAGAAAGACTGGGGGTCTAGAAGCACTTTCGTTCCTGGCGAGCACAGCGTCAAGGAGAATCCTCTGGTTGACATGAAGAAGGTGCTTCTTCCTCCTCTTCACATCAAGCTGAGAGTATGTCAGTCTGTAGTGGCTTCCTTGGTAACACACGCGTACCAAATTACCAAGCCTGTATTGAGAAGTTGCTAAAGACTTATGAGGATATGGGATGCCGAATGTCACTCAAAATTCACTTTCTCCATTCCCACCTCAACTTCTTCCCTCCAAACCTTGGAGCAGTGAGTGATGAGCACGGAGAAAGATTCCACCAAGACATTACGAAGATGGAGAGCAACTACCAAGGCAAGTGGAACCCCAGCATGATGGGAGACTTCTGCTGGATGCTCGTGCGTGACAAAATACACCAGATCATCTAAGAAAACACACTTCTAACTGTCTGCGGTACTATGAATTGTGTACATTGTGTCATCCAAGTATATTTATTCCGTCAATGTTCTTTATCTATCCTGTTTTATCTGTAATAAGCTGTGCAACTGTTGAAATAAGCACGTATATACTCTGTATATACTAAAATGAGAATATTTAAAAGCCAGAAAACTAGAGGTGATAGAGCAAAACTGTTGAGAAATTTGAATTCAGCACACCCAAGTTAGTAAAAAACACCTATTCACATTCTTGCCTCAAACAAAAAATATTTTTTTGTAAACCAGTGAATTATCATAGCAACTACGTCACACTTCGCGGAACATTTATTAGTATATATAAACAAGAACTTACCATTTTGTATTCGTGCTTGTTTATATGCGTATTTAGACGTTCTAAAGAAAATCCACAACAGTAAAAACCAAGTTTCATAGGAGAATTTTAAAAATAATTATCTTTTATTGAATGAAAACAATGCTTTATTTGAATATTCCATGAAGTTATATTTATATAAAACCATCATAATATCTTGTTACTTTATTTTGTATCTTAGTCCACAACCCTTTTCATATCCGTCAGGATTATAACTATCGATATAATACAGCTCACGAACTTCAAAACCTTAGTAAAGCTTCCAACTAAGTTGAAATATGCACATTTCGAAATGCCTGGATAGTAATGTCAGTGGTTTTATACAAAGCCAATTGGGAAGGAAATTTGAACAAGAAAAATTTTCTGCTGGTTTTGGGTTAGTTGTAGGAATTTTCGAAATACAAAGTATTAGAATTAAATACTGCTCAATGGGCTTTCTGTGTACTGCCCATCACAGGTATTGAAACCTGGTTTCTAATGTTGTAAGTCCGCAGACGTAAGGCTGTACCACCGGAGGGCTCAAATAGAACTAATATTAATTAGAATATTATCTTAATGCTGAAATAATTAATTATTTTGTCTCCCAGCACATTCACTCCATTATTTCTATAATTTCGGCTACAGTTTTTTTCAAATCATATCTTTTAAAAAATAAATACATGTGTAAACCGTATTAACGAAGGTGCTTATATAATACTAGTTACCACAAACATTTCAGCTGTTGTTTACTGGTTAAATCCTACATTGAAACACCTATAAAAGAGACACCTTGCCTCAGGTTGCAAATTTATATGATAAAATGTATACATCAATAAAATGTAACACAGGAAAATGTTAGAAATCTGTCCGTATTAGTTCCGCATGTTAATGTATTTGATACTGTTATGGTTAATTAAGTGTCCTGTTTCGTTGACACTGTTTAAATGTACTGGGAATGTCATCATAGTTGGGTTCCCCAGACAGTGGGGAGAAAAATTAACAGTTCACGTTCTATCACCGTAAAAACGCACTACGTTTTTGGAATAATGGATGGGCTCTCAAACTAACATTCAAATCATATTATTCACTCGTACAAGAGTAGACGTAGAGTTGGTGGGTGGGTACTGTTGGGTAACTGTCTTCTCTGTCGCTTATTAATTTGAAACTAAGAATATAGCTTCTCTTTATAGTTTGGCGCGAAAGTTCTAAATATCTGAATATTAAGATAAAACTTTTCAAATACTACAACCAATAAGATATGGTTATTATAGCTATAAAAAAGATGTGGAATGAGCTAGCTTATACATATTGCGAATCGTGATGTCTGTCTGTCCGTTCAACTGTTTCACTTTTACCACGGCAGTTTCCCGCGCAGTATTTGAAAAGCTGTGAACTCGCGTACAGCTCGACATTTACACTTTTGAAATGACGGAAGAACAGACATGAATAATTTTGATGCCAAATTTTGTTTTGTAACCAGGATATTGGTTAATTCCTACAAATTTAGTGTACAACTATCATTTACATAAAATGTGACGTAACCTTTCACAGTAAGTGGTACAAGTAGCCCAGAATTTTAGCTCTGCGTAAAACAGAGTGCAGCACAATTAGCACTTTTAAAGTCTATGAAATAATTTTAATTGATAGATTATCTTATATTTCTCCTCACTGAGGCCGGGTACTTTTATTTATTATTTACAAAATACATAAGAATTCTAGTTGCTTGCTAGTCAGCTTTATTCAACATAATTATAAAAACTTTCAAGGACTTACAACAGTGATTATCCAACATCACAAGCTAGTGGATGTCACAGAAACAAATAATCGTTCAAACGTGCACACTAATCGTGTGTCGGAAAAAGTACGTAGACGTTTTCAATGACTCTAGATAATAAAACAAATATAGATATATATTCATTTGGACAATGAAGATGTTTGCCATTCACTGAAGGAATACTTTAAGACTAGCAGTCTTTAACTTGTTTCTCATGGTTACGCGTTGTATTAAATAATACTGCAAACCAGTATTCAACCAATAAACATTATGATGAACCAATTTTAAAGTGCCCATTGTATTTGCAAGAGCAGCACGGTTTTTGTTGGTGGTATTCAGCGCCAAGCTGGACGTGGACTATCTGCACTGATGAAGCACAAACTCCAGCGTTACAAATCTTAAAGCTACAGCAAGCGAACAGCATGTCTTTACTTAGAGTAAACCACCACTTAACAAGCAAACTAATTCTTCATATGAAATGGATGGTTTCACAGTTGTAGAAGTTAAGAACCATAAGACTGAACATTCGTCAAAGACCGAAACTGTTCAGTGGCTTCACCTTCAAGTACTGTATCAGAAATCTAACTTTTCTGTCAAAAAGGTTAAACCAATGGAACAATACTGCTTAGCTGTATCGTCCAGCGCTCTTTTTGTTCAGAGGTAGATACTCTCACATTAAAGAAGGCAGAAAACCGAGATATAACAATTTATACTGACTAACAAAGCGAGTAACTTACTTTACTTACGTTTCCTTTCAGACATATTTTTGTTACATAATTACTTTTTAAATACATAGCTGAAAGTCTTCAGTTGCTTAAAATTAACATATTTAAAATAGACATTAATTCAGTCACTTTGTTACATCCATGAACTTTCTTATCCATAAGTAGATTCTCCATATTTCTTCTATCACAGAAATCCATTAAATTCTATCCACGTGGTTACCATAAAACATGAAGGATAAAACTTTATAACAAGACCAGATTTAAAATTAACTTTATTTATCCACACAGATATTTTATAAATGTGCATTGTCATCTGGAGTAATTTAAAATAATTACTGATTTAGCTACTTTAACCTTTACTTTTGTCATATATTATTTATTTACAAAAATATCTGCTCATGCTTGATGTCAAATATGTTTGACTGGGTCATTGATACTTTTGTGTCACATAGACACACAATACAAAAACGCTCTTTTTGGAGTACAGTACAAGCGCGTTTACATTTAAGTGTTTTAAGAACCTGTTTGGAGTTTGAAAGCGAAAAAACCTTAACTAAGCAAGTTCTATGCTCAACTAATAGACAGCCTTTCAGATGACATTTTGTTTAAAGCAGCATATCCTAAGGTAAGGCGATACCCCGAGAGTACAAGTGATATATTGGAGCACAAGTGACTAGAATACAGTCAAGGGTGAAATAATGCAAAATTAATCATTTTACTATATCTTTCATAGTGTAAAATAATGAGTAATTACTACAACACGTACAGAATTTTAAATGTGTATTATATCTTTTTCACTTATTAAAAAAGTTTTAGGAACACCAATTATTAAAAGAACTTTGTTTTGAATTTCGCGCAAAGTTACACGAGGGTCATCCTTTTTTTTTTCTCTCTTTATTTACCCCACCTCAACGAGAGGGTATACACAGAAATACAACAATTAAAACACAAGTTAATAAATTATCATGTATCAATAACTCTACAGATTATCATGCTGAAAATTACCATAAAGCTAATAAATTAGAAACAAAAAATATACAAAAGATGTAATTTTGAACAGCAGTTATTCAAATAATACAGTTTACGTATCAAAACAAGAAACCAATAGATCTGTTATCGGCAACAAAATTAAAAAGACAATGCAAATAAAGAAATTACAACTTATCTTAATAAAGTAGACAAGTAATAACCTTGGGCACCTTGGTTTGCCAAGGTACCAACATAAGAATACGTATAATAAAAAACACCTATGAGTTATGTAACAAACACCTATGGTAATGGAGATAAATATGTTTACGTACACGCACTTTAAACATGGAAATTAAATGAATTTCGCGATGGCTTACTAAATAAACTGAACGAGCAGAACATATAACCTGTCGTGCCAAACTGATAAGCAAACGGAATATGTTGCAGCATCTCCTAGGTAACGAAGGATGTGATCCCACTAATTGGCATCTCCTCCATACCCAGTAGACGAGGGTCATCCGCACTAGCCGTCCTTAATTTAGCAGTGTAAGACTAGAGGGAAGACAGCTAGTCATCATCACCCACCGCTAACTCTTGGGCTACTCTTTTTCCAACGAATAGTGGGATTAGCGGTAACATTATAAAGACCTCACGGCTGAAAACAGACTACTTATGGTGTGATGGGGATTCGAACACGCAACCCTCAAATTACGAGTCAAACCACCGGGCCATGCCGGACCATTTGTTAAAAAGATTCACTGTGAAGATCATAATTCGAGGTCGAAACTATGAAAATGCAAAAACGTGACGCTGGAAACAATCTACTTTTCAACGCGCTAGCTTTATGATATTTTTATAATCTAAGCGTATTAATGAATGTCGTGTCATCAGCTAGTAATTTCCTCTCACAATACACCTTTTTTCACTTGATATTCCTCGTATTATATCTGAACTTATATTTAATGTAAACATCTCTCGTTTTATTTCTTATATGATATTTCAACTTAAATTTAATATCGAAATTACATTTTTCACACCATATTTTATTTAATGTCGTAAAAAAAAAAAGACTTCTCACTATATTCTTGGATGACAAAAACAAATAACCGCTTGCAGCCTTTAGTTGAATACTGAAGTAGTCCTAATACAAATAATAAAAACAAAAGAAGGGGCCCCTCCCCAATGAGACCGCGACAGTTTTACGAATTTACAATGCTTAAATCCGAGACTCAATTCCCGGCCGTGAACCCAACAGATGGTCTAACGTGGTTTTACTATAAAACAAACAAATAAAAAGATTAGATAAAAACGTATACCATCAGAACAGGATAACATCATATACGTATTAACCTTCGTAATATGTCGAACCGGGACGCCGTTCCTCTCGTGATCTTAAACTTTCCGTGTTAATACAAGGTGAAAGGTTTATATTTAAATGTTTAAAAGAAGGTTGTCTCAAACGGAAGAGTTGTGAACATTAAAATAGTTTTTGTACGGAGAGGAAATTACTGTATGCTTTAAATAAAAAGCCAGAAATAAAGCATTTTGAGTGAATTATTTTATTTTTTGATCTTTATAATAACGTTTCGACTAATTGTGTGGTCATCATCCAGTAAACTGTCCTCTATTTTGTAATATGTTAAAAGTTAGCTTATGAAAAAAGACGCCCTAAATCGTTGAAAATGTTCATTACCTAAATGGAAAGTAAAGCCATTAGCGTAACTTTACATTTTTCTACACAACTAGTTTTGATACTTTGACGATATACTTGGTTGTTGTCTTCAAATTTACATTCAACAATTAGTCACTTTTTACAACACGTAAACAACATTTAATCTAACATGAAATTCACCGATGAAGAGAATGAAAACCAAAGTTTAAGTTAAATGAACTGAACTAACGGCTTTAATATCAAAATCAGCTGTACGTTTGGTAATGGTGACAAATATAAAAGTAGGTCTCAAGCTGTTTGCACGTTATTATGCATCCATAACAGCATTTAACATGTACAGCAGCAACAATTCACAATATGAAATAGAATTAATACCTGGTACAATTATCAATAAGTGTCACTTCTCTAAGCCTATTGTCGTCAGAACCTTAGCCAGGTGTAAAAACAAACTCAAAGTAGGAAAAATAAGGAGTGGATTATAAACTCCACGAAGGAAACAAAATGGATAAATTCAGACCTACAATCAGGTGTCTCACTATGTCACGGATATGTAACCAAAGGCATCATAAACACTTTAAAAATATGTATAGAATAAATACAATCTAAACAGTAGTCTTCGATTTGCGTTTTTGTTTTCAGGAATCGACTACTAAAATTAAAGATCACCATTGTTTTGTCAATTTCAACAACAGAAAAATACATGAATGTTAGAACGATAAACGTGATAACACTTGTATAAGCGAAACCAGACGAACGTAAACGTTAGGATTAAAATAACAATTCCTCAAAGCACGTTTACGAACACAGCACAACAAATCAATTTCCTAGTAATATTAGCAATTTTAAACTATTACGAAAAGAATACATCGTCAGTAGAAAAAAAGAAATAAAGTGTTAATTATTCAAGAACCGAAATCTCTTTCTCCCTCTTTCGTCGTTTAGGTATTTGTATACCCCGAGAGGGTCAGGTGCACATTGACAACTTTCTCCTTCCTTTACTTTATTTATCACGACGGTTAAATGTATGGATAAATATTACATGAGGGTCTGAGTAACTCGCACTTTCTCAGGCCTCTATCAGGGCAATGGCCATGTAACATTCACCAATACATTTGGTGCAAATATATTTCTTTCCATAATAAGTCGCACTTCCACTAGAAGGAATTTATAAAGAAACATTTACATAAATTACCCTTTTAATGTTTACCAGCGAGTTCCTTACTAATGTGATGTATAGCTTGCGGGAGGTCTTTGTTTTTAAATGTTATTTATTTATTTATTCTTTTAACCTAATGTACAAGTTAACAAGGGAGAGTTGTTTAGGACTATCTTTGTCATGTAAGCAGTACCTGTGAAGTTCGCATACTAGTTCATTTTTCCTCCAATATTTACTAAAGTAATTTATTGTACTATGTAGGAGTCTATCTGCTATTACTGGTATGTTTGAATATTTGTGCATGAACTTTGATGAGATAGATACGGGTAGTTTATATGTCGTCGTAAGTGGTGTATTTTGTATTGTCTGTAGTTTGGTTTTCAAATATTGTTCACATACACGATGAAGATGATAGGGTTAACCACCACTCTTTGAGGGACTTCAGCTTTTGGAGTAAAGAACTCCGAAAGGTTCCCTCATTGTTCACTCTACATTTGTTGTTTTCCAGAATGTTCGAGAGGCAGCGAATAATTCCTCGCGGTAGTCACATTTCATCCATACGGAATCAGAGTTTGTTCTTCAGGTAATTTCGATGTTATCTCCAGGAATGTCTCCAGAAGAGTTCATTACTGATTATACGTTCAAGAATTTTGCCTGCATATCTGGTCAGGCTGAATGGTCGGTAACTGTTTGGTTATTGGCTGGATTTCCTTCTTTGTGAAACAACATAAATATATTTGCGTGCTTCCAAGAAACTGAGATGTAATCAGGGTATAGTGACAAATTATAGATTGCTATTAGTTGGTCAAGTAACTTCAAAGTTACTTTTTTTTTTATGAGAATGGCTTATATGCCATCATCCCCTGGAGATTTGTTTTTGTACTTCTTACTGCTTAAGTTCTCGCATTGCGATTTGTTTGATTAGCAGTATGTTATTGTAGTCGCTTATGGTATTAGTGTTTCTGTTAACTGGGAAAAGTGGTTGATATAGTTCCGTGTTTAATGTTACACGATTGTTTACTTTATTGTAAAAACAACTGTTCATGCCTGAGTAGCTGTGTGTTTTTAGTGTTGCTTGAAGGCTTCAGATTTTTCTTTGTTTATGTGCGATGTGGTGTCGTTATGCTCTAGTGTTGGGAATTTTCTTGTTGTAGTTTCTTCGTTGATAAGTCTTTTTAGGTGTGACCAAAATTTCATACAATAGACGACAGTATACATGATGCTGACCATACGAATGTTCGAAACGTTATTATGAAATTCAATAAATAAAATAATCTACTCAAAAAATCTCTGGACTTTTACTAAACCATAATTAACTTTAACCAGATAATGTGTATAAATGTCTCTTTTTTTCTATTTCATCTTATCACATTGACCTTTAAGTGCTAAATTTTTAAAAAAATCGATACAAATTAAAAATCAAACAGCATATGCTTAAAAGTTCACTGATGGTACTGTAGCACTTGCAAATAAGTTAATGTAAAATAATTTTAAGTCAAAATTATTCAGTAAAAATGAATCTAATAAAATGCAATACAAATAAAATACAATAATGAAAGAAATAAACAGATTAGATCATTTATCTTTTTCTGCTATTCACACTAACGTATTTAAGAATATCTACACCAACCGTCTTTATTATTAAAATAAATCTTTCAACAAATGGGTTTCAATGAATTACAAAACAATAACTTTAAAACACATGAAACAATTAATAATAACAAGCAACAATCATTTTAATGAAATAGAATTCAAAGTTTACGTTACTAAGAGCACAGTTATAGAAAATAAAACTAGTGTGCGCTATGAATGAGTTGATTGTTTGTTTGTTTTTTACTTAAGCAAAAAGCTACACAAAAGGGCTATCTGTGCAATGCCCACTACAAATATAGAAACCTGGTTTCTATATTCTAAGTCCACAGATAGTCATGCAGGTACAGATATTACAGTTTAGGCATCGAATTATATTAGTAAAAGAGCCAATCGTTTTAAACTAATTAGATCTTATAAAAAAAAAAAAGAAACTTTCTCATTATCGCGTTTCAATTAGGGTTTATTTTTGTATACTGTTGAGCACAAAGTTACATCGTGTCGTGCCCTCTACGAATATATTTGGTCTACAACGTTATAAGCCCAAATCTTTAGAAATTATAAATTTCAAAACCAATAATTCAGCTATCAAGAGTAAAGGACCTGTGGATTTTTTTTTTTTTTTTTTACATAAAGCTTTCATACGAAATCTTGTTTGAAAGTGTCTAAAAGTGCTTATTTGAATTCTCGCAAAGCATAATTACATTTCACTCGGGGAAACTGGGAATACAAATGCAGTTTGGTGATCAAGTATCTTTTAGTTTATCTAGTATGAAAGACCTGGTTGAGTTACTCGATTCGTAATCCGAGGGTCGTGGGTTCGAATCCCCGTCACAAACATGTTCACCCCTTCAGCCGTGAGAATGTTAAGTGACAGTCAATCGCACTATTCGTTAGTAAAAGAGTAGCCAAGAGTTGGCGGTGGGCAGTGATAGCTAGCTGCCTTCCCTCTACTCTTACACTGTTAAATGAGGGACGGCTAGTACAGATAGCCCTCGTGTAGCTTTGCGCGAAATTCGAAACAAACCAATGTAGTACGAAAAGCATTGCAATGCACAATTAACCTGACGTTACTGACGAGTTCTTAACCGAATTTTAATTTCATACAAAAAGCTGCTTAGATCACGACATAAAAGGAAAAACAGACTGTTTCTATTCAACATTCTCCAATGGTTCTATAACTTTTATACTATTCGAAAGGCATCTAGAAAGTGAGAGAGAAAATATTTTTAAAATCAATTTTTAGTCATTTTATAAAACCGAGGAATCGTTCATGATGTTCAACACAAATATCAGAAAAAAAACAACAACTTTCAAAGTCGTTTTCCAATTCTTTACTTCTTTTTGTATTAAACAATGACTTAATATTACACCAAACAAAATATAGCGTACTCAAACGATTTTTTTTATTATTATTATTATTTCTTGTATCATAATTTGCCATAAATTCTAAGTATATTAAAATAAGCTTTCCGTAACCGCTTTAAAATATTATTTTTATTAACTCATTACTTTTTATTTCCCGTTTGGAAAGGTACCTTGTATCTATATTTACCGTATCGTACTTTAACTTAGATTTTGATTCTTAGAATACATTTTCTTACTAAATTTCGTGACGATATTTTGACTTGTGTTCAACATCGAGAAATATTTCTTACTGCGTTTCTTGCCACAAATTTTACCCAATATCTTATGTCGTAAAATAGAGTCTTGGGCATGAAGTTAAGCATGTCAAAATCGATTTAAAGTGTTCCCATTTTCTTTTTATGTATTTTTTCATTATCATCAATTAGGCTTATCACGTACATGATGCAGAACTCAAATCAATTAATAACGATTTTCGTCTTCATTTTTTTTATTCGCACAATTTATCACAATTTTAGTGGCAGTTATAACTCGACGAGTTCTCTTCACAGCTGTAGTTCTTTTATTTTGATTATAAAACCACGACAATAAATAGAGTAGCAAATACATGCAGAAATAAAGAGCATCCAAATTTATCAGAATTTCTTTTCATTAATCGTTAGTGAATACTTTACATTGAAAAACCACATGCTGAAAAGTATGTTAAATATGCAAAATAAACATGTATAATTCCACTACTGTTTTTTTGTCTTCGAGAATTATAATACTTACTTCCAATCTAATCGAGCAGTTTCTCGTTTGATTTAAAACAAGTTTACTCAACTCTTTTAAATCAACTCTTACATTCTCATTTTTATTATTTATATACTAATCAAAATTATGATTATTATTTTTGTGAACCATCTTCGTAATCAACAGTTCCTCTATGGTTCGTACTACTTCCATAGCAATTTCCCTTTGGAAAGTTGACTTCGTATTATACAATTGGTTTTAGTCAGTCTGTACGATTCATACTGAAATAACAATTTACCGTAAAGACTATTTTGAATTTACCAACATAAGTCTATCTGATTGTTCTTTGAACTACCATAGAAGACCCGCGCTTCACTCCATGATTTAAGGCCTACAATCAGGGTCCAAAGATGCCCCAGTGACATCAATAGCTACTACAAATGGAGGCCACGCTCGAATTCCGTCAGAATACTCACCGGTGGAACTTGAGAACATGTGCAAAGTTTACTCTCGCTGAAGTTTAAAGTGAGAGTATGAACAAAGTTTCTAACATGTCGTCCTAAAAATACCGATGGGAAGCAGAAATATAAAAATTCAATGCCATATTCAAATTAAACGATCATAAAAACACCTTCACTTACTCGCGTGTAGGGCACGATTTATAGTTCCCTTCTTGGAAAAAGTTACACCATATTACAGATAAAAAGACAACCAAAGGGGCACTTCCAATCCATATGAAAAATTTGTCCTACTAGCTTAAAATGTGGGTCGCGGCATGGCTAGGAGTGTTTAGGCGTTCGACTCGTAATCCGAGGGTCAGGGGTTCGAATCCCGGTCGCACCAAACATGCTCGCCCTTGCAGCCGTAAAAGAGTTATAATGTGACGGTCAATCCCACTATTCGTTGAAAAAAGAGTAGCCCAACAGTTGGCGGTGGATGGTGATGACTAGCTACCTTCCCTCTAGTCTTACACTGGTAAATTAGGGATGGCTAGCGAAGATAGCCCTCTAGTAGCTTTGCGCGAATTTCAAAACAAACAAACAAAGTGTGGGGGGCAGTTCCTGGCAGATAAGAAAAAAATAAATTAACACTTAACGTGAAATAATATAGGATCGTTTTTTTAAAATGAATAATTATTAACGGGGTTACTATAAAACACACAGTGAAACAAATTAATATATCAAAAAATAGATTGTTCAAATGGCTGGTTTTAAAACAAATATTTTGCAACAGTTCTTTTATGCTAATTGTAATCTTGTCTTTTATTAATTATTGACAAATACAAAATATTTTATTTTTTATATATTTTTCCTTTTCTATTTCATTTAAACATTAAGCTAGTATAATAATTTTAAAAATTATAAATATATTGCTTTAAAATAAATTTTATTTCCGAATATGAAAAAAGAACTAATATTTACATGGTATTTTCTTTTTTTATGAAGACATCCGTACGCCACTTGAATAATATAAGGAAGTTTTATTAGAAGTATGGTTAAATAAGAGTTTTTGACACGAATTCACTCACCTAAAGTGTGATAAAGCAAAGAAACGTTCTTGGAGCTACGAAATCACTCTTCTCATGTAAAGTCAACGTCTATAGCCTAAGAGATAGGGAGACTGCTCTCACTATCCGTTATGGATATAACTGTCTTTATATTTCTTTGGATGATGGAACCGTTCGATTACCAACCTTCTGGAGGTAGCCAAGTAAACGGACGTGAAGGGGAAAAAAGTTCCCTTGACTCAAGCAATGACAGATCTAGTGGCGATTAATAGAATTCTATTTGGAAAAGAGTGTCAACCAACAGATGGAAAGCATATATGAATTGAAAACGTTTGCTCGTGGTTACATTCTACAGACGATCTCCTCGACAGCCTCGTGTTTTCATTTCTTCAGTGCATATTGAAGTATAAAAAGACATTTAATACTATTAATAAATAATCTTATAACTTCAAGTTTGTTATTTTTTGGGTCTTTTTAGTTGGGCTCTCAAATTTTTATTTTACAACATTTTCTGGAGAGTTCCACCAAAACAAAAGTCGTTACTGAAAACACAAAATTTCAATTGGTTTAAATGGTGAATTGTAATCGAATGTACAGTGCGTTTTTCAGTGTGAATTTAACATGTTAGCTAATAATCAACGCTTATTATTAAAAGGACTACATTATTCAAGTAATAAACTACTACCTGAAATTCTATAAATTTCATACTGAAATAACAAATTATGATGAAAAAATTATAATTATAGGCGCCATTCTTCGTCTCTTCATCTGTGGTCGTAGATGTTCTACCAGCTTATTTCAGTTTTCTGTCATTGTACTTGATGGTTTTCGTACGCATTTGTACAAAGAATGGTGTATTCACGTCAAGTGTTGTTTGTGCATGATTAGTTAAAGTATTTGCATTTGCGTTTCTTTCATGTTTTTACAAAGAGTCAATATGTACTCCTATCCTTATGTGTAAGGTTTTTCAAATTTTTCAAATGTACTTATTATTGCACTTTACATGTTAACTAGAAAATAACACTAGCGACAAGACACCTATCTTTACACTGCAAAAATCTTTTTTTTTTCAAAATAATTGGTGTTATAACATTACAAGGTAGAGTATTAAAATTTTAAAATTTGGTTTTGAGGGTTCTACCTGCCCACTCTATAAACATCGTGTTTTGTTGACTGTAAAATTTTCATACTTATTACAAACTTCTGATCAAAGCAAATTAAATGTTAGAAATAAATAGCCCAACAAGTAAGATTGCTAATGTACTATCGATCTTATTAAACGCACATAATTTATAAATCGAACACTTATAATAAACAAAAAGCACTAATTCATCAATCAGTTAAATAACTTTAATGTTACTAATATTCTCGGGCGTAATCTTTAGTTCCCTCCCCCCCTCCAAAAAAAAAACTTTCACGATATCCCTTCAACTTAGAAAATTTAGTCTTAAATTCATGCGCTAATCTAACTAATCAAAATAACCTTTATGAGAGAAAATAAAAATAAAAAACTATAAACAAAGGTAATATATTATGTATTTAAACATTTTAATCAAAGGAGGCATAGTATACCAGTTTATTTACATGACTTATAAAAGCACCATTACTCGGATGCAGTCAGGACTCACTGACCAGTCGGCCATACCTGACCCACGTACTTGGGAATGGAATGGAATGGAATGGAATGGAATTTGCAGTTATCATAACTTAACGGAATTTATGATATACAATTCATTTTAGGCTTAAATATAATACAAAATAATTATTGATTCCTGCACTATAGTTTATCAGAAAGTCTGATGCTTTTCATACATTAATAATTTTTTATTTGTTTTTTAACTTTGTGCAAAACTACACGCTAGTTGTCCCTAATTTAGCAGAGTAAGACTAGAAGAAAGGCAGCTAGTCATCATCACCCACCGTCAGCTCTTGGACTACTTTCTTACCAATGAATAGTGGTATTGACCTTAACTTATAACGACTCCACAGCTAATAAGGCGAACATGTTGGTGTGACAGGAATTTTAACCCGCAACCCTCGGATTACAAGTAGAGTGCCTTAACCACCTGGCCATGCAGGACCACATTTGTACGTTAAGTGAACACTAATTATTTTCATAAAATGAGTGTCTTAGCAACATTTTTTTTTCAATAGGATAAAATGTATATGAAATAGTCTGTTTTACTTTTATGGCAGTCAAATATTTTAGTAACTTATATGAAGCTACCTGCACTGGACATCCCTGATGTTAAAATACAGAAGAGTCGGTAGTGAACTGTAAACATTGCTAACTCTAATTGAATGATGAGATCTGATCATCAGTCTTATCTTCCCCATTACTCGCAGCGCGATTTTGCGACAACGAAACACAAACCACGGACCTTCAGATTCACGTTTCGACTTGTTTACCATCAACGACACGCGTAGTGCCCATACTAAAGGGTTAAACTACATATATAACCTTGAACTTTATATACAAACGTTAATACGACCGTTTAATTGAAGAAATCGAGTAATTAGTACAATTCTTGTAATCGCCATATATAAAAAATCGCAGAAATATTATTTATAACCTGTACGTTTTTTAATGTCGTTGTAATATTAACTGCACGATTCCATAATACAGTTAATTTCTGTCTAAACCTCTATTAAAGAACAGACTAATGTCATATAATGTATTCTGGTTTCTTCATGTGCCAAATTTGATCATATATTTTCATAGATTCACTTCAGCATCACAAAAGCGAACGAGTTTTTCGCAGAATACTATGCATGAATCGTCGCATCGCCATTACTACGTAATTTTATTTGATGTACATAAAACTTCTTTATATTTCTCAGATTCGCTAACAATGTATTTCGCTTGTTTATAATTAAGCACAAAGCTCCACAATTGTGTTCTTCTCATCACGGGTGTCCAAACCCGGATTCCGGTGCTTAAGTCCGCAGACATGCCGAAGTGCCACTGGGAAGCACTGACAATGCAAATGGGAAAAATGTACATTTTAAAACGGGATTTGAGAATTTTGTTTTTAAGTAAGGTTTTGATCCTTAAAGCAAAATTTATATTTACTAAAATAATCGATATTATTTAAACATTTCTCTTGTATGTTTCAGTACTTCGAATATATAAGAAGGTCCATCTTCGCACAGCTGTCCCTAATTTTGTACTCCCAGAGAGAAAGCAACTATTTAATACCACCCACCCACTCTTGTCTAATCGTAGAGTTTGATTTGTCCATCACTGGTATAATGGCCTCAAAGCGCGAATGTGTTGTTACGCCAACTGAGCGCGAGCCATGAATCATCTTATCGGACTCCTAGTCCGAGCACGCCAACTGCTAGGGCATTCCAAGTCTACAATGAAATCGTCTTATTCGAAGAGATGCAATATTATTCGAGCATTAAACATAATGCTGTGATAAGCCTACTATTCTTGATGACGAGAAACGCACTTGAAGTAAAAATGTATCTCAGGACGGCTGGTATGGTACTTTCTAATAAGCATAGAACAACGTTTTGACCTTCTTAGGTGATACGCAGTCGAAACGTTGTTCTCTGCTTTATTAATAACTGTTAATACCAATACCAGCCGTCCTGAGATACATTCAAACTTACCATTCTGTTTATTTCTCTTACAGTTTGTTACAGACTCGCACACATGTTATCGTCAAAAAAACGTGATCATTTTTTTTGAAAATCAAAGTTATATAGTTAAATTATTTTATTTTTAGATCATTTATATTTCTGCTTTGATAGATTCGTGGATGACCGTAATGTCACGATTACATGCTCCTGTACCACATGATTTAGTATAATGTTCCATAGGTCGTAAGTTGAAGGACATAAACTGAATCTTGAAGTTATACATACTAATAATTTATATTTTTAATGAGTACTATTACACTACATCTATACGTCTGTAAAATATAAAGAAAGGAAATAAAAAATAGTTTTTGTACGTTTTAATGTAAAATGTTTTGTGATAGGAAATTCTTAAGCTATTTTACACATGTATAACGATTGTTCAAAACGTCGATATTTAGTGAAACTACATTATTACAAAATTGAGGGGAACTAAAGCTTCACAACTACTGACAAAACTATGATCGTGAATAAATAATGTATTTGTAAAACTATAGTTGTCTCGTTTTCCCCTCAATTTTGTAATATAGTTCAAGAGGTGATAAGCAGATATAGAACATAAAAAAACCAGTAATCACAACATGTTTAATTAATCTGCTTCCCACGTAAAGTTTGAGCACGCTACTGTAACCAACATCAGTTTCAAACGTCATTATAACACAGAGTTAACTTGAGATTGTGAATTCGACCATAAGTAGTTCATAACCGATGTGAATAGTAAATGCACCTAGCAAGCAGCCTAAGTCTGTTTGTTTTTGAATTTCGCGAAAAGTTACACGAGGGCTATCTGCGCTAGCCTTACCTAATTTAGATGTGTAAGACTAGAGGGAAGGCACTAGTCATCACCACCCAACGCCAACTCTTTTACGAACAGCTAATAGGATTGGCCCTCACATTATAAAGCCCCCACGGCTGAAAGGGCCAGCATGTTTGGTGTGACAGGGATTTGAACCCACGACCCTCAGATTACGAGTCGAGCGTCTTAACGACCTGACCATGTTGGGCCTCAAGTCTTTGAACCGAATAACGGAGCTGCTTGCCACTTTTATAACGCGCTCACGGTGGACCCAATTCGATGGCGTTATGTCTCGAGTCTGAATCTCGCTTCCCAACCCGACTTTAGTTACTTTATTCAGTACAAGGTTATTTATGGTTATGCCACAAAACTGGCTTTAGTCGTTAACCACCGGGTTGCTACAACTGCTTAAAAAAGTTTTTTGTTACAAAGACCTTTGAGTTAATTACCAGTGCAATTATAACTGATCAAACACTTATACAGAAAGTAGCGCATAAACAGCTTTACTGTTGCGGCCTAAATTAAGTTTCGTAAACACGCAATATGGATGTGGTTTCGTAAACTTGACATTGACGTTATAACAAGCCTGCAATTGCTACGCAGTAACAGAGATCTCTTTCAGCCCGAATGGCTCCACTAACCTGTTAATGAGGTAAGAAACTTAGCACAACCACACCTACAGATTCCTCGATCTTCTAGCCAACAACATTCGTAGCAACTAGTTCTATATAAAACCTATCATTTTGCTGGCCAAGCTCCTTAATTAATCAATAGAAAAGTAGAGATATCACGCACGTATAATTACAGGAGAAAATTACTAAACAAACACTTGTAGTTGAAAGCGAATAAGAAAAGACACTTTAACCGCTCGTGTATGTTAACACGGGATGAATTTCACAATCAAGACGTTGTATACTTTTCATAAATTGAATGTGAATAAAACATGACTTGTCATTATGTAAATTTGATTATAAAAATATATATTAATCGCTTTTGCTGCGTCAACAACATACCTATAAATACTAAAAACAACATAAAAGAAATATGAAACTTTCGTGGGTTGTGAAAAATAAAGTCTGAAAGTTTTTTTTTTCAGTTTTAATGAAAAACGTCCGTCTTGTATACTCATAGGAACAAACCATGACCTTGTGGCTTTGATATATCAGACCTGAATATCAGAACAATCTATGAAATACCTAACAAACAGATACATGAAGTTTTAGTTGTTTGTCCAAAAACATTGATTCGTAAAGAAAACCATTACTGATCGTCTATTGACAACTTGGGTTATGTAACGCATTCAAATGAAGAAATTTAGTTCTAATCACTGTGGAAAGAAGCAATTTTCATTATTCTGGTTCCAGTTTTTGCGAGAAAAATGAAGTTTCGCATTCTTTGGTTAAAGTCTACAAAACACGATGTTTCAGTCCAAAAAACACACGAATAAATTATAATTAAAAGCAATATTAACATTACATATTTTGTTCAAGCTACAAGCACCAATGGCGTATTAACACAAAAAATAGTTCGGCTAAACAATAATGAAAGAGAGAATGAACATTCGAGTAAGCAGTCAGGAGGAAAGGAAAATATTTTATACATTATCGATTGCTAGCTAGCTTTGGAATACATATCTTGGTTCTATTGTTTTATATTTGCGATGTATATATACACCAGGTTTAAAAGCGGATTTTTTTATTTAGTAAAGATAAGAAACGAAAGGAAAAGAAACGGTTTTAACAGCATAGTTTTTGTAGCTAATTAAATGTGTTTAACACCTTACTGCGTTTCTATGTCTTCATTCTTGCACTTGTAGTTAAAAAAAAAAAGTGGCTCTATACATTTCAAATGTAATACAAAAATTGTAAACTACTTATCGATGTTGTTTTGTAACGCAAAGCTTTGCTATGCGCTATTCCAAGTATTTGTACTCTCTCCAGGCTATTTTTTCTATGAACTTATAGAACATTTAAAAATCGAAATTTCAGATTGCTTAGCCAAAAAGCTTACGATAAAAATACAGTAATTTAATCATATTTGTAGATGGTAAAACAATCTTCGTAAGATTCTGTTCACATTGAGAGGTTACAACATATTTGATAGTGGTATTCGAGGGTAAAGCAACGTGTAACCCATATAGAAACTGGATAAACATCACATTTTCTTTTTATAAAATATCTATCAGATACACGGCGTATTCAGGCAAACTTGTGTTTTATCAAAAGCTATTCGATCTATCTTGAACAAAATCGACCAGAAACACCCTCTGCGTTTCCTTACACAAATTATAATGTAAAATATCAGAATTACTCTCAACGGAAACCTGTCTTTCTGAAATGTTTGATTTTTTGGAAGATGGTCACAAAATTATGGATTTTTTGAATGAACAAAAATACTCACTACAACTGGATAACAAATCACTCGGTATTTGGGCATAACGTGAAACTGTCATTTGCGTTTTTCTTTCTTTATATATATGACATGTAACTTCGCTTTATTAATTAACATGTCCTTTCCTCACGGAATAAAGGAAGTACTTGTATATTACATCATAAAGTGAACAAGTAATCGTGTACTTCTTTCTCCTTAAATCAAAGTTTCATGGGATAAAATAGAGAAAAAATAATTCGCTTTAAAAAAACCCGTTTATCATGAGATGGTCATACGTCTGTCTTGTATATTCATAGGAACAAACCATGACCTTGTGGCTTTGATATACCAGACCTGACATATCAGAACAATCTATGTATTACATAACAAACAGATACATGAAGTTTTAGTTGTTTGTCTAAAAACATTGATTCGTAAACCAATGACGACTTGGGTTATGCAACGCATTCGAATATGAAGAAATTTCTAGTTCTCATCACTGGAAAGAAGCAATTTTCATTATTCTGGTTGCAGTTTTTGCGAGAAAAAATGAAGTTTCGCATTCTTTGGTTATTGTCTACAAAACATGATGTTTCAGTCCAAAAAACACACGAATAAATTATAATTAAAAGCAATATTAACATTACATATTTTGTTTAAAGTGCCTTTAAAAAATCAAGCGTGTATACACACACACACGTGTATATAAACCGTTTTGCTCCATTCCAATAACACTTTATCCAGTACTGCACAAGAGCTTGATTACGGTATGCAGTATCATGTAAGTGTTGAATATACAGTACTACACAAGTGCTTTGTTGTCTTAGGTAGTGTTACACAAATGCTTGATTATGCAGTACTACAAAAGTTGTTTTATTACTTGATGCAGTATTACACAAGTGTTCGATTATTTCATGTAAAATTACATATGTGACGTTACTGCTTTATGTAGTACTACACTTTGTTTTATTGCTTTAACCCTTTGACTACAACCAGTACACTGTATATAGCACATTTGCATTCAACTGCCAGAGGCGGACAGTACCCTATAAGATAAATCTGCAGTCAATGGGTTGAATAAAATTATTTATCAATGTACAAAATCCGAAAATAATATTACTTAGAGATGATTGTTATGATTTTTAAACTATAAATAAATGCGTGACTTCCTCATCTACAGGTACTGCCTTGCGTAAATGCTAACGGTATAAAATGGATCTAAAAAAAACAAAAATTAATTGAAATAAACTTGCTTGCCATATTTCTTGTACAATTTCCTGTCTTTCTCTGTGTCTAGCCACGTGAATGTACGTATGTAATGTATGTATGTATAATATTGGAAAGATTTGAACGATAGTAAATTAGACAGCTAGAAACAGATTATTCAATAACTCGCATAATCCACCACGGTACTCACTTACATGAACAGAATTTAAAAACAGGTTTAACGTTGATTGGATTGTTTGTTTGTTTTGGAGTTAAAATCAAAGCCACACAATGGTTTATCTGCACTTTTCTCACCACATGTATTGAAACCCGGTTTCTAATTAAGTTCGCAGACTAGGAGCGTTTTCATTACACAAGACAACTCCTTGTAGAATTAATTTTTGTCTAATTTATAATGAGCAAATTAGATTAAATTTGAAACCTACCGCAAAAACGATACATATGAACGAACGAATAGTTTTACAATTGACATACAATAAACAACATGCAACTTGAGCTACAGGGTAAAGTTACACCTATGATTCGTAATCTGGAAATAATGTTTCGTTAAATTTCAACAAGTTCGTCATTGGCCAAATAACTATTTTAATAGAATTGTTGCGAACCTTATTACATTCGTGTTATTTTCCACGGTGTAATAAGAATTTATTAAACAATTTTACTTACTGTATATTGGAAAGATAAGATTCCTGTACGTGCGGACAACGAAACTGTATGGGCAATGTGAAGTCCTTAGATAGTAACGGGCTATAGTACTTTATAATACGCGTAACAGACGGCACAGTACATGACCGTTCACACGTGGCTGAAAACAACGTATTTTGTTTTTAATGTACTTTTTATGATTATAAGGCACAAAATAACTACGAAAAGGAAGAAAATTTGAAATTTAAGATGAAAAAAAGGTTTCGAATACAACTCGATGTTTTCTCCACGCCGATCCGAGGCGGGAACTGTCAACTGAATAAGCGCTGAAACTCGACCAGCACGATTTGGGGGAAAGATCCATTTTTCTATGGGTGAAGACATAGATATGAAAGGAGAAAAATGGTTCGGCCAATCTTTGAACAGTCGACCAGAAGCCATCATGTCAACATACTCCGTTATACTCCGAACAGTCTTATTTAAAACTGTGCAATATCTACATATATAGCAATAAAAACTTATCTATTGGCGAGCGTATATATTCAACAACAATTAATTTAATACAAAACATTCAAATAAATATCATGTTTATTGCTCGCAGTGTGGAATGTGTCAAGCAAGTAGCAAATGCATCGACAAATTATTTGTGTGTGATTTTTTTCCAAGAATCGCATTGTCGTATGTTAAAAAATAAACTATTTTTAGCCAGTTATCAAAAATTGATGTTTACGAAAACTCTTTATAGATTTGAACACTAAAAGTATCAACATTTTTTATAAAATGCTTTATAAAACAAAGTTTATAAAATTATTTGTCGATATTCATATCTATAAAGATATATCACCATTTTTTTGTGGCATCTAAAATTGTTAACATAGGGAGTAATATAATATTCGCTCCCAGTGGCTCAGCGGTATGACTGCGGACTCACAACGCTAAAAACCGAGTTTTGATACCCGTAAAAGGCAGAGCTCTGATGTTGTTGTTGTTTTGAATTAAGCACAAAGCTACACAATGAGCTATCTGTGCTCTGCCCACCACGGGTATCGAAACCCGGATTTTAGCGTGAAGTCCGCAGACATACCGCTGAGCCACTGGGGGGCCAGAGCACTGATAGCTCATTGGGTAGCTTTGTGCTTAATTCAACAACAACGTAAAAGTATAATATAATATTAATAAAGTTGATACTTATAACAGAGAGAAATATCTTGGTGGAAGAATACTGAAGTTTCTAGACGATAAATAAACATTATATAAATATTCAGTTTACTACAAACTGCTGACGTGAATTAAACTATAAATTCTATAAGTAGCCTAATTAATAAACTAGAACAAAGCAAATCTAGGCAAATAAATTTGTCTAGTTTTAATTCTAGAAGTGTGTTATGTAAAAGTAAATAACTTTGATATACTAATGAATAACAGAATAAAAAATAATGACAGAAACTAAAAATTGTTTGTTTGTTTTGAATTTCGCGCAAAGCTACTCGAGGGCTATCTGTGCTACCTGTTCCTAATTTAGCAATGTAAGACTAGAGGGAAAGCAACTGGTCATCACCACCTCTTGGGCTACTCTTTTATCAACGAATAGTGGGATTGATCGTACCATTATAACGCCCCCACGGCTGAAAGGGCGGGTATGTTTGGTGCGAGCGCGATTCGACCCCGCTTTATATGCTATTGCATGATTGAAAATTACTAATGCAAAATAAATGTAACGTTGTAATGCGAACAAATGGTCTAGTACACCTTCCAGAACGTTATATTATCTTCAATTGCACTGGACTTTGACTTTACTTTGCTCTCTCTCTTTTCTGGTCCGGCAGGTGGGTCAAGGCGTTTGACTCGTAATCCACACACTTACTTTCTTAGAACCCCCCAGTGGCTCAGCGGTATGTCTGCGGACTTGCACGCTAAAATCCGGGTTTCGATACCCGTGGTGGGCAGAGCACAGATAGCCCATTGTGTAGCTTTGTGCTTAATTCAAAAAACAAACAAACATACTTTCTTAGTGCCTCATTTCGCATGTGAAAATAAATGTTCAGAACTAGTGCCATCTCTCGTCTCTTTCTGTATATTTTAAATAATATCAAATAACGAATTACATTATAAATACGGATACGATAACGAACAATATACTTTGTGACTAATAATATGACACCATGTAAAACGAGTATAGGGTTAACAAGTAGAGGGTAACAACTTTGCAGACAACAGAAATAATTTTGGTTTCCAATTGGCATTTCAGAAAGTTTTTTTCTGAAGTTTAAAAAACCTGAGATTTACGTTGATATTTTACAGACCTTGTTCTACGTCAACTACTTAAAAGGTGGAAAGATGAATACGTCATTATTTCTATTAGTGGTTTTCTCACGACTTAAGTTCTTTGTTCCTCAGACAAACAAACTAAACTTCACAAGCTAATTAAATTCGGCCTTTTTTTAATTTATGAAAATAAAAAGAGACACTGTCTACAACAGTTCATGGTCTCTACCTTTCCAAAAGATGGAACTCATGTCATGATTGAAATAATTTTGTACCTCATCCTTCTGAGAGGTTAAAACTTGTATAATTTTGAACCCTTTCAACCATTCCACTTAAAATTCGATTTTTACATCATCATTCATTTAAATTCGTCACTTTTCAGAAGTGAGATATATAGCTTGTTTTTGTCTTTACACCATGCAAGTCTTACGAAAATACTAGAAAATGTTGTCTCTCTTCTTAGTTTCAGTAACTAAGATTCAAGTCTATTTCATATGTTATTGTGTTTACCTTTTATATATGGTTTGAATGCACCATTTTCAAAACTTAATACCTAAGTCGAGAAGGGTGGCCAAATTGTAAATGAAATTATAAAATTAAAAACATTAATAAAACTTGCTAAAGAAGAACTAAAAACTATAGTCTTCCCAGTGAATGTTACTCAAATTAAAGCTAGGAAAAAAATTAAAAAATATAAAATAACTGAAGAAAATATAAACTCAACTGCTGTCGACAATGAAGCTGAGGCTACATTGTTAGACAATGAAAAACTAACAACTAGTAGCATAAATGTTAAACACCCCACTCTGGATTTGAAACAAACAAAAATTCGGAACCAGACGAAACAAATTCTGACGACGAAGGCTTCACACTAGTGAAGACTAGAAGTCAGAAAAAACAAGAAAAACAAACACAGAAATACACACAAAAAATGTATCTATATTACCAAAAAACGCCATTATCATACAATACATACTAGCAAGTTACAACCAACCACAACTAGCAAGGGAAAAATTCAGGTGTAAACCTAAAACTAACATTATTAATATTAAGCGTCTGTCTCGCGGCGGGGTCATCGTTGACACCCGCCGACTTAAATATATTACCGAAAGAATGGTCTTCAGACGCTTTTAAAACAGGAAACATAACTATACACTAACCTGGAACTAGGCCAACACCCAAATCTTTCGTAATAAGGGGGTTTCACCACTCTATCTACATGGACGACATTAAGGATGCAGTAAGTGACCTAAACATCAAACACATTTCAGTGGAACGAACAATTTCTAATAAAACTAAAAAAACAACTAGTCTAATTAAAGTAGTTACAGAAAATACCCAAGACATAACCCAGCCAATAAATAATGGTATCACAAATACACAGTAGAACAAACAAAAACACCATCAGTGGTATTAACACAGTGTTACCAATGTCAAAGTTTTGGATATGTAGCAGCAGCATGCCAATCAACTGCGCGCTGTGTAGGCTGTGGAGAAATTCAACATATAATACAATGTACTAAACAAAACCCCAAACCTAAATGCTGTAATAATGCGGCAAGTTATAAAGGACGCCAGAAATACAAATCTATTAAGACACACTCATACGAACTTAAAAGTCCAAACATGAACAAGCCACAAACAAACAAAATCCAAGAACAATCAAAATCAACTACTATTGAAACACCACAAAACACAAACACATGAACTCATATGCTGCAATAGTCAAGAAAGCATCATTCATGCAGGAAAAATCATCAACAAATAATGAAGATTTACCTAAAACAACTGAAGACACACACAAAACCACTGCTATGAATATTGATAACACACTAACCAGTGCCATTACTTCTACCTTCTCTGAAATATTTACAGAATACACAAATCCAAATAATGAAATCAGTTTAACAGATATAATCGTTAAAATAATTATGAAAAACATCGAAAAATACCTACCGCAAATGTTAACATACATCATGAACTCTGTTAAACATGGATAAATTCACACTACTACACATCAATATCCAGGGCGCTATTGCTTTTAACATATCTCCCCGTTAAATTTGTACATCTGATAAAATCAAATGTAAATAATAATAATTAGTAAAATAGTGCTAAAAATAAAACAGCCACTTACGTACTAGACGTAAAAATAAATAAATAAAAAATATGAAAAAAAATATAAATGGACATTGCCCTGAAAAGGACCAGTCAAAGTTGATATTACTCCATATTAATCAGTCAATTTCAACAATGTATTGGAAGGTATTTATACCATTAAATTAACAACAAGCAAAATATTTGTTAAATATAAGAGATGTCTCTACTGGCGGAGGACCTCATGGTGAGTTTGCGGTAATTTTGCAAATTTAAAGCACTGAAATTCGAGGTTCGATTCCCGCGGTAGCCATAGCGCGAATAACCCATTGTGTAGCTTTATGCTAAAACAATAACAGTAGTACTTTTGCTTTACGATGTGCATATGTAAATAAACTTTATATTTTCCCTCTAATAGAATATGGATGTTCAATTACTTTCAACTCTTCAAACAGAATTAACAACAAGACTCAGGCAAATAAAATAATTAAGGCTGGCATTAATACTTCCCAAATTTACTCCAACAAATTATCTGTATAGAATACGTATCACTGAAATAACTGGTAAAAGACAAACCTTCCTAGCATTCAACTACTACAAAAAAAACAGAGAAAAGAAACCCCCTGACTGCTGCGCTTCACACATTAATAAGGGCACCAAATAAAACATTACCATAGAACGCATATCTAGCCATGAAAGCATACTAAACACTCTCAATGGATATCACTAATATAGTAATATATTTTTCTTTGCATCTATTGGCACAGGAAAGGTAGAACATTTGGCGTCTGTCCTTTGAAAGCGGGTTTTCTTAGTGTTCTTCCCCCCGATCTAATTCACTGGCTCATTTAAATTTTACGATCTTAGCAACGGCATTAGATTTATAGATCTCAGCCACCAGGAGGTCCCATTAAAAAGTCTGTTGGACTGATGGTTTCTCTGGACACTACCGACTTGTTTCTTCTAATCTTCTAATTACCTTTAAACAAACTCCAGATCATGGAAGTTGCCTCCACCATCCTCGATGCCTCTGGCTCCGATCTCAACCTTCACCTTACCATCTCCGTCCCGACGTTTGCCGAGTCTTTTACCGGATCTTTCAATT
The DNA here is from genome assembly GCA_011833715.1 of Carcinoscorpius rotundicauda. NCBI lineage: Eukaryota > Metazoa > Arthropoda > Merostomata > Xiphosura > Limulidae > Carcinoscorpius > Carcinoscorpius rotundicauda. The sequence goes on along the minus strand of CM022395.1, from coordinate 35,213,829 downwards.
ATCAAACACTAAAAACCATAGGCATTCTAATCATTAAATCCATCGAAATCTCTATAACACATCCGCGAACGGAGCGATGAAGAATAATCATGTCTCTGAACACCCCAGTTTTGAAAAGTGATTTTTTTTCCTCAAAAACTAAATACTTGTCAGAGATGTTGTTGCTGTTGTTCATAAGACATGAGATAGCGATACGTATACATACAGGCCGTATGAACGAGAACTTTCCTTTTATGTATGGTGTTTTGAGATGTCTTTTACTCCCCAAAGTAAGCTAACATTTTTTAAGATTAGTCTTATTGATTCAATTTGCCTTTGTCCAGAGTTATTGGTAGAGAGTGGTATTTCTCCAAAGAGGAGTAAATTGTTAACAACTGGTGAATGGGGATTGGATTTCATATTTATTTTGAGTGTTTTATAACCTATACTTGTATGTCTGAAGTTAGTACGACGGGGTAGGGTGGGTACGATTATCGATTCTCAATCTGCGGATTACGAGTTCGAATCCCGTCACCGAAGAAGCTACAGCTTTCAACTCGAGGACTTTGTTACGTGACAGTTGGATTTACTTTGACAAAGCTTTATCTGCTTCACCTGATTATAATTAGTCGTGATACACTAGAGAAAAGTTAGTTAATCAACATTACCTACCACCTGTTCTTGAGTTTCTTCTTTATCACCGTATAATTGGAAATTGATATATAAAAGTGACTAATCAATAAATTATAAATATAGTAAAAAAACAAAGTGTTTCACTTTATTTTACATTATAACTGATGCATACAAGATATATATTCTAGTTTCAACCAGTGAAGATCGCTGTTATTTATTAGAACATAGCATTATTCATTATTATTCTATAGAAGGAAAATTAGTAGCTTTGATCAATTTTATATTACGTCCGTTTTTACATTACTGAATTTTTTTAAATATTAAAAACTTAGTAATAAACAAATTGAAGTTACGTTCTTATAATTTTATTTTAAAAATAAACTTTCAAAACAGCTAGTTTCATTTTAATCAATAATGCTTATTGTTGTAGTACTCGAGATAAAGAAAGTAAATTTAACCTTTCCCAATACAGAAATCCAGGTCTCAACAAAAGTCAGCCACATCATCACTTTGAAGGTTTTTATTTACATGAAATACTGTAATACATGCACAAAGGGTCACTTACTACACGTGTGCATTGAATTTGTACTAGTACTATTTATCTTAAGAATGTATGACAAATAATGTTAATTATTTACATTAGGAAGTGTTATTTATTATGGTGGAGACAAAACAACTTTGCGCTATTTTTTAGTCATTTTTTACCTTATCTCAGTCTAAATGAGTTATGGGACTGTTTATACCGTTGTAAATCTGTAGACTGTGCCAGTGAAGTGCCAGGGTTAGCCTGTTCAGTGGCGTAAACAAGATAACTCGTCCAAGCCGATCGGTAACACAGTGCCACGGATGAGTTAATTCGTTCTCATTAATACCTAACTTCAACGCTAGATATCAGCACCATACATGCATTTGACCTACTTACAAATTGTTTCACTTTAGATCCAAAATGGCGTTACGAAAAAAGTTACAAAATGAAGAAGCATTAGAGTATTTTGAACTTGGTTTGAAGTTGCCGTAGCAGTTGAAATACTTAGCAGTCAACAGGTTATGGACATTACAAAGTGTAATAACATTTTGAAACAAGAAAAATATTGTTATGCGCAGCTTACGTTACAAGAAAAACTAGCATTTGTACAGTTCAGAAACATTTGGAAAAACATTTTCTTTTTGGATTTTTCAGACTAGTTTACTTTTGCACCACAATTAAAATTCAAAAATAACATAGTCATTCATGCCATGCAAACTTTATCCCTAAATTATTATACTTTGTCTTCCAATGTAAATTCTCATTGTAAAATAAAAACAGAGGAAAACGCAAGTCAAATTGATTTCTTGTAATTGAAGTTTTGTATCAGTGAATACATTAAGAATAATAGTGTTATATTAATATAAGAAAACAAAACATATATGTTTAGTATTAGATAATTTGTTTTTTTTGGAATTTCGCACAAAGCTACTCGAGGGCTATCTGTGCTAGCCGTCCCTAATTTTGCAGTGTAAGACTAGAGGGAAGGCAGCTAGTCATCACCACCCACCGCCAACTCTTGGGCTACTCTTTTACGAATAGTGGGATTGACCGTCACATTATACACCCCCACGGCTGGGAGGGTGAGCATGTTTAGCGCGACGCGGGCGCGAACCCGCGACCCTCGGATTACGAGTGCACGCCTTAACGCGCTCGGCCATGCCAGGCCTAGTATTAGATAAACAAAGAACAGTTACTAAAATATAGCTTATGCTACATAATACAAATACAACCATTAATGTAAATGTTTTCAAATATGCGTGGTCCTCGACACTCCTAACCAACTGTAAATCTTAATAACACTATGAAGTGTTAACTTGTCTTAAGTGATTCAGTGCTAGATACATCAAAGTACGTAATTTTTAAGTAAGAATAAACATTTTAGTAAATTCCAGTTCACTGTTTTCGTGATCTTTTTTTCTCTAAGCGGCTGTACCTCTGATAAAAGTTTTACAACGTCAACATTATTTGACGTCATTTATTTAGTTGGTACTTCACATACTCTTGAAATCTATAAGGTGATAATTATATGGAAATCTAAGTGAATTAGGAGCTTCATTTCACTAATAAAGAAAATTCGTATCAGATTTACAAACATATCTTGAGCTAGGCGACTCGACATGACTATAATTTGCGTATATGGTATATCCAGACGAAACCGTGAAATTCAATTAACTTTCCAGCTATATCTAACTACCTGATAGCGCTTATGCACGTCTTTTATCTGTATAGACAACTTGAAGGCAGTATTTCGTTTTTAAGCAGATACATGAGAGATATACGTTTGTAAATTCTTCGTTATTTGAACTATATCATTATATAATTTTATTATCTAGTGATCATCCCAGATATTTCAGTATTTGTTTACCAGAACTGCATGTTTTATTTTATTGTTTCTTACATCTTGTAAGTATATGTTGCTATCTTACTTAACTAGATAGAAGGCTGTTTGTTTGTTTAGAATATTCATACAAAACTACACAACGGCTCTCTGCATTAACCGTCCCTAGTTTTGAACGAGTGTGTGTGTGTGTTTTTATAGCAAAGTCTCATCGGGCTATTTGCTGAGTCCACCGAAGAAAATCAAACCCTGATTTTAGCGTTGTAAATCCGAAGACTTACCGCTATCCCATCGGGAAACACAGACCAGATGAAAGAGAACTAATCAACAAAAGATACTGGCAGCTCTTGGACTATTCTTCTCTGATTGAAAGGTGAGACCGTCACTTTTTATAATACAACTTTCAAAAATTGCAAAGGCTAATTTATGGAGAATGGGACAGGAACCATAAACTTTAGGATTCAAATTTCACTTACCACTACGTAACTTTCTGCTAGCTCAGAAAGGAAAGAAAAATATAAAACTACTAAATTATTCTTCTCTAAATAATGCGTATAGAAATAACAAATAATAAATGGTTGTTTTTAGTCTAAAATATAATTGTACCCGTTTCTAGAAATGAAATACATCCACAGGTAACATGCCAATTATACATTAAATGTGTATAAGAGATAATATGCATGTGTGTATATATGTGTGTAAGTACAATGGTGCTGTCTCTTATTGCCCCCCAGTGGCTCAGCGGTATGTCTGCGGACTTACACGCTAAAATCCGGGTTTCGATACCCGTGGTGGGCAGAGCACAGATAGCTCATTGTGTAGCTTTGTGCTTAATTTAAAATAACAACAACTGTCTGTTATATGTACATATAACTAACTACGTCGCAGGATGTGAATGGGTCTTCACCAAGTTTGGTAGAAGGCTTATTAAGTACACATGGGGCTACGAACAGATTTTTAGTTTTACGATTTTTATGAGCGTTTTTGCATTTTTTACCACGATCTCACCTCCTCTGGATGGATCTTCACCAAATTTGATAGGGAAGTTCAATGCGTCCATACAAATTTCCAGTTTCACGTTTTGTGTTTTACAGTTTTTCTGGGCGTTTTTGTGTTTTTTTAAAAAAATCATGTTTAAAAACATGTTTTTTTCATGTTTTACAATAATCTTTCTTTAGTAATTAATTTACATAATTTCCGTCCAGTGGACGGGCACTCCAGCTAGTACATATATGTATATAGACATACAAACCAGCTGTATTAACATTCAAAGAATTTATAACTGCAGTTAATGTTAAATAAATAAATAAATAAAACGTGTAAAGTCTCCTTTTAAAACCGTTAAATTGAAAATATCCTTTCTACGTCATGGTCAGGGTATCATAAGATACATTAAAATATTTGTATCCCCTATCATATGTTTTAAAACTTACAAACTCTTTCAATACCAAGATTTGATAAAACAATAATCATCCATTTAAAATCTTTAAACCTCAGCATCAAAATGAAATATCAAAATTTGACTTCTTTGCTCTTTTGTCTAAACTGACTGATTTCAGCATTAACAATGAACATAAAAATAACAACTACGGTCCTTTGTGATATCGAATTGACAATGAACGCAACAACAAAATAATAATAGTATATCTTATGTCACAGCCCCTCAGTGGTTCAACATTAGAACTGAAGCTTTATAGTGCTAAAAACTAGGTTTATATACCCATGGTGGGCACAACAAAGAGAGCCTAAAGCGTTTCTTTGTGCTTAACAATAAAATAAACAAACAAGTTTTTCTATAAAACAGAGCTTATGGAGCTCCTCCTATCGATCTCAGAATCCTGAGAAGAGGTGGTTGCTTTTGGACCATAAACTGATAAACCGCTTGAATGATACAGACGTCCATTTCAATAAGCTATTAATGTTTTAGGCGCATAACAAAACTCCTCCCAACTGTCATGAATGTTAAAGAGGAATACATATGTACGAGAGCGAGTAGCACAGCACAATAGTCTAAGATTGGATGATTCCATGAAAAATGCTCTTAAATATTAATTAATTAGGTAAAGAAATGATTAGCAAATCATCAGGGCTGAACTGCAATAGCTTCTTGACCAAACAGAAAATTGTACCGTCGATTAGACCAAGTTCAAGACTTAAAATGGGAATATGGACACATATGTAAAAGTTTTCGAAGCATTTACACTTCAAAGCAAACCATTCAAAGTTTTATATAAATTTTCACTAATATATATTTCATCATCATTCAAGCCCAGAAACGAATAGTTTTATAAACTGTCGGAAACTACCAAGACTAAATTCTTTTAGGAGAAAATAATAAATATTTATAAAATGCGTGGACAAATAATTCTTCTTTTTTTAAGTGGAAACGTAATTTGTTAGTTACTGGTTCTGTATTGTTGTTTCTTGTAAATAGTTTTATTCACTTCTGATTAGCACATTCGTGTTTTTATTATAAATATTTAATTTATTTTTCGTTACATACACCTTTTCCAAGTTTGTGCAATTGTTTCTTTTTTTTTTACTTTTAAAAACTTCAAACTTAATTTGGTCTATTTCCTACACTGTAATAATTTAAGTTCACCACGTCAGTAATTTACTGCGTTACTACATTGTCATTATTCTATTTTGTTGCATAGGTCCAATTTAAATGCTCATGTCGCATAGAAACATAACGTTTTTAAATTATTGCTACGTCTGTCCGTTCTCAACGCTGAGTATGACATAGAAACGCGTCGTTATTTATATTTTCTTATGGCCGTTGTCAACGCTGGCGTTACAGATGGTTTGTTTATTTTATTGTTAAGCACAATAAATCGTATTCACCCACTGAATTCTACATATACTGATTAGGATGTTCGGTTATATTTAGTCTGGATTTTGATGATTCTGTGTCACCATTAGAAGTTCCGTGAATTTCCCTCGATTGACACAGCTGATAGCCCATTGTGGCTTTGCTATAATAAAACACAACCACACACAGTTCTATGAAATCCCTATTTCTCGTGGCTCCTCTTCTTAAATCCCATTATCTCTCAATAGAATCTGGAGTTGTATTCATTCATCAATATATGTGGGTCATAGAGAGGATATCTTCCTTTTTAGCAGGTACTAGTTCAATATTTCCAGCTGCTGTGGCTGGTGATTATGTTAATTTTATTCATATTAACACTTGCTGAAATATATTCACCATAACTCTTATTTTAAGCAGATAACGTGGTAATTTTATCATTATCCCTGCTGTCCTTCCTTCACAAATAGCTTGAAAACTTCTTCTAAAACACATTGCATGCTCCGTACCTTTAAACATAAATAAAAAAGTCACCATCAGACAGACAAAAGACTTGCACAAAATACATGATGACATGAACGAATAATTACTTCACTCATATCAAACTATATTGGGCTTAAAACAGTTTTACTTATTTTTTATTGATTGTTTGGAATTAAGCACAAAGCTACACAATGGAATATTTGTGCTCTGCCCAACACGGATATCGAAACCCAGTTTCTACAGCTGTGAGTCAGTTCAGTGTGACACTGGGGGCCTTATTTTTTTAAACTAGCTGATGTTCTATACAGAGTCAAATTATGTATATGAAAGCAATCACACTAACAAAATACTCTTACGAGATACGTCATACTAAAACCTAATTAAACAAGATAACACTTCGAATTAACTAAATAAAAACTTAATATAAGTGATAAGCCTAAAAAAGCTAGTTGACAAACTAATACAAAAATACTAAAAATACGTTAATAAGAGTAAATTAATAATTCTTAAACTAAAGTGTAAGATTCAAAATAACCCTTTGAGTGTGGCACAGACATTTCTCAAAATCTCCTTCTCTAAAATCTATTATGACAACATTTTTTTAGCTTGAATGCTAATGCAGAATTTAAAACCATACGTTTTTTCTCTCGGATGTTTAAGACTAAAAACGTTAAAACAAATGTTCTAATTGCCATTCCTTTATTTTTGTACTGTCTATAAGTATACAACGTAGCAAGTGTTCAATCCTTTATCCTTATACTTTTGAAAGGCTTGTAAAACTTAAGACGATTCTCTCTGTTTTGTAATGCTCAAAAAGCAAGTAAAATGACCGATTTGTTGTATTATTTCTTTACTGTTTAAAGGATGTAAACATTTAGACCGAGTCCTCTGTTCTTGTACTGCACAAAAGGTATGAAAAATGCTTGATTCGCATTCTTTTTCTCGTACTGACTAAAGACATGTAAAATGCCATATTCATCTTTTTTCTCTTGTACCAGAAAAGTTATGGTCATCATTTTGTAAATGATGAAAACAATTTTACAATTCTTGTTTGTCAGAATACTTCATGTTGTATAACTGAGTTTAGGAATGTAGAGGGCGTTCTTACTTAAATGTTTGATTATATTTATTAATATAGGTAGAAATGTGTTCCTTTGTATTGGTTTATTTTGGGCTTGAGTTGTTGTATAAGTAAGGCTTCTTTAATTTTACGTTTGTTTATGTTTGTTTCTTTATTTAATGTTTGGGTGTTTTCTATGGGTATGTTGTGTCTATTTGATTTGCAATGTTCGAAAACGTGTGAAGGTGACTTTTTGTGTTCTTTGAATCTAGTTTTCATATTTCTATGAAGGGCTATATGACATCCTTATCTAAAATTCCGAAACCATCACTATAAGTAAAGACTGGATGAAATGAACACTAACTTGTTTTAACAGGCTCAGCATGGCCAGGTCGGTTAAGGCGTTCGACTCGTAATCTGAGTTCGCATCCCCGTCGTACCAAACATGCTCGCCCTCCCAGCCGTAGGGGCGTTATAATGTGACGATCAATCCCACTATTCATTAGTAAAAGAATAGCCCACGAGTTGATGGTGGGTGGTGATGACTAGCTGCCTTTCCTCTAGTCTTACACTGCTAAATTAGGGACGGCTAGCACAGATAGCCCTCGAGTAGCTTTGTGCGAAATTCAAAAACAAACATACAAACCTAAACTATCGCGCCTGTCAATAACATACGGTGTGTCCTGCAAAGACACTTTTGGCTGCACGACACGGTATCATATGTCTTGATCAATGCGAAAAATATAGATCTCAGTTTGGCCTCAGTATTTACTTCATTCCTTTAAGTTGCAAACTTAAAAATTTGCAAATTACACTTTTTCACATCTAATGTATTTTTATTAGGTTTTTAAAATCTAATTATGTTTCTAAAAAAATTAGCCAGTGAAAACATAGTTCTAAGATAAAGAATTTTTTCTTTAAACTTTTGCCTAATTGTACGTGTTTTTTGTGTTTTCAGTGTATACTAAGTTTATAAAGAAAGTTTTATCAACGTTCTTTAAAAGAAACAAAAATATGATCTCTTTGCAAGCCATTCAAAAAAATCTATCTCTTTATCAGTGAAGTTTCGTTTTTAAAACATATTTGTAAGCCATGATGAATAATAACAATTTATTATCAGTTTCCCGAAGAAACAATAGTTCATCTTTTATATAAATTACTATTTAGTTAAAACTATTTTAAAGATATAAAAATAGTTTAATGAAGTTTATTAAATTTATGAATAGTAGTTCTTGAAAAATTGAAAATAAAAAAACATACCATTACAGAATATTTTGATCAATTTCGGACCTAAAACGAAATCACTCTTGAAAAAATACTAATGATACTGAAAATAAGAATTATTTGTTTAAAAACAAATAGTGAAAAAAATTATTAGTTCAACTCAAAGTCACAGCAAGAACCGGGTTAACGTGTTCGACTCGTAATCTGAGAGTAGCGGGTTCGAATCCCGGTCGCACCAAAGATGCTTGCACTTTCAGCCTTGGGGGCGTTATAATGTGACGGTCAATCCCACTATTCGTTGGTAAAAGAGTAGCCCAAGAGTTGGCGGTGGATAGTGATGACTAGCTGCCTTCCCTCTACTCTTACACTGCTAAATTAGGGACGGTTAGCACAGATAACCCTCGAATATCTTTCTGCGAAATTCAAACAAATAAGCAAGAACCAGGTTTTTATACCAGGCAAATTATGTATAGCCTATTGTTCGGCACTAGGCTTAACCGCAAATAAATAAGCAGTGCAAATTGCTGTTTGTCCATATTAATTGTTAAAATTGTCTCCTCCCTTATCACACCAACACTTGTTTGACCTTTCAACAGTGGATGCGTAACGGTTAATCCTACTATATACATATATTCGTTGGTCAAAGAGTTAGCGGTAGGTGTTGATGACTATCTGCTTTCTGTGTCGTCTTGCACTGCTAAATTAAAGACAGATAGCCCTCGTGTAGATTTGCGCGAAATTAAAAAACAAAACAAAAATTATCTTGTTCTCGTATGCACATCCGCGTCAATTTTCATGTTACATTGCTTTCAACGCTTAAAGTTTCAAACTATAAACATTACTTGGTTTCACTGTGTAATAAACTTAAAGTTATATTACCATTTTTGCGAATTTACAGCAGAGCACCACGAAAAATATAATTAGTGCTGAAAGTAGCCATTGAAATTCTTAGTTTTTCTTTATATTTTTAAGTCGTGAGGAGAAAAGAAAATCTTCAAAAAGTAGTCGTTTGATGTTAAAATTAAAAGTAATAAAGTTTGATTGGAAGAGCGTATCAACTAAATGTAAGAAAAGTGGCATTTATTTTAATACATTTGGCGTCTGAAAGTGAATACGATTGTTTTTTATGTTATTTTTACCATCAGTCTCTAATCGTGTACAGATCTTTGTTAAATCTTGTAGCAATATAAAACCAAAATATTTTTGCAATTTTGCCTAACGCAAAAATACAATGGAGAAGGAACCTCATAAAAGAATTTTCGTAACAGATAAAGAGGTTCCTTTAGAGGGAGCAGTGATAGCCTTTCCTTGTGAAGAGGATGGGGAGGCTACGCACTCGTCTCCTTAAAAATACCAGTTGTATTATTTCCACAACCTAAAATATGTACCAATAAAATACATTGTAATATGTTTGCTGTAAAGTAATTCTCATTCATACATCAACACTGCTGCGGCGTGTCTTTCTCGAATTATGCTAATTGTGAGCATCCCGAGTCAAAAGGCCTGGCATGGCCAGATGGTTCAGACGCTCGACTTGTAATCTGAGGGTCGTGGGTTCGAATCTTTGTCGCACTAAACATGTTCACCTTTTCACCCGTGGGAGCATTATAAATTGACGCTCATTTCCACAATTTGTTGGAAAAAGAATAGCCCAAGACTTGGCGGTGGGAGGTGATGACTAGTTGCCTTTCTTTAAGTCTTACTCTGTTAAATTAGGTACGGCTACATAGATGGGCCTCGTATAGTTTCAAATTCAAAAACAAACAAGCCCGAGTCAAAATTGTAATTAGATCTCAAATTGGTCAAGAGATGACGCTACAGTCAGTGTCTGCGCAACTTGCGTGTGTCCGACTGAGAGGTAAGCGTCTTGTTGTAGTGTCTTTTCCATCCGCGTGATAGCGGTTTATAGAATGGCTCAGATTTTGTTTTCTTTTTGATTGTTACATTTATCAGTACAAATTTTTAGCTCATAGCTCCGTCATCTCTTGAGAGGTTTGAGATCTAATTGTGATTTTGATTGATTTATTTGACCATGCCCAAAGTCTCATAAATTAATTTACTCTAGTTAAACTAAAAGAATTTCAATTTTAGGGTAGATCGGTAGAAATAATGATGAGTAAAAAAAAAAAAAAAGAATCGGATATAAGCGCATTCCATATGTGGTATTGCTGGCCCACAAAAGAGTGGCTAATAAAAATAAATACAAAGATCTCATAGATTAGTCTACTCTAATCCTGCCTAAACGAATTTTAATTGTCGCGGCTGTTGAGGATTCTCTCTTGTTTTATTGTCCATCTATTGCGGAATAATACGTTTTTGGTTCACATATATTTATAAAAACAACAGTTTTTTTATAATGTGTTTGAGTTTTTCTTATAGCAAAGCCACACCGGACTATTTGCTGAGCCCACCGAGGGGAATCGAACCCTTGATTTTTCCTTTGTAAATCCAAAAACACACCGTTGTACTAACGATGGGCTTTTTTTTTTTTTTTAGAAATAGCAATAATACTAAAACACCATGAGTTTGATATACATTCGTATTTACTTCACTCACAAGTACTTTGTACTCTAGAAGCAGCAAACTAAATTTTGTTTGATTTGACGGGCTTTGTTTTTATTTCTCTCAAACTTGTTTTCGTAAATATAAACTGGAGGTTTATTTTTTGTTTTTGGATCTCGCGTAAAGCTACATGAAATATGAAATAATTATGTTAAATCCATTTCATGAACGCAGAAATGACGAAATTATTTCTCGTTATGAGTTACTTTTTTATGTTATTAACTTGAATAAAATTGTTTTACTCGTGATTAAACATGTCTTCTAATTATTTGAATCTTGAATACTCAAAATGTTTATTTTCTTATGAATTTTTTGCTTGTGGTTTCATTTACTAGGTAAACAGACACTCCTTTTTTTGTTCAGACAATTAGTGCAAAGTCATTATCTGTAGTGTCTACCGAGGAGAATCGAACCTTTGATTTTAGTGATGTAAATCTGTAGATTTACTACTCTTCTACTGAAATTATTGACCGATAAAACGATGTAAATTATAGAAAAATTAAGCAAGTTCTCTTTATTAAAATGTTAAGGCCTAACATTAATAAATTTACAGGTGTAAGTGTATGTGTATTTTGATTTTTTTTTCTTTGTGTGGTTAGTATTGATTTCTATATCATGAAAATATATTATTTATACTATGTTTGTTGTGTGAAGAAACATCATTTTCTACAGAAAAACTACCTGAACATTTTCTGCAAAAGCAATAAAACAAAGACCCAACATGACCAGGTTATTAGGGCGTTTGTCTTGCATTCTGAGGATCACAGGTTCGAATCTCCGTCACCCCAACATGCTCGCACTTTGAACCGCGGGTGAGTTATAATGTAACAGTCAATCTCACAACTGACCTTTGATAAAATAGTAGGTCAAGAGTTGACAGAGGGTGATAATGACTTGTATTCCCTCTAGTCTTACACAGCAAAATTGGGGACGGCTAGCGCAGTTAACCCTCGAGTAGTTCTGTGCAAAATTCCAAATAAAACAAACATCAGTGAAGTAGATGAAAATATTTTCTCTAAAATAAGCTCAAAACTTTCTCATGAATATATAAATAAAAACTTTAGAATTGATAAACCGTACAGGTATTGTTTATCTTTAGAAGACATTTCCTCTGGTACTAACTCCATACCTTTTACATAAAGCAGTGATCTCTTTATTATGTGTATGTTTGTTTTATGTGTAAATGCACTCTAAAAATCTCAGAATGACAATGAACTCAAAACCTTTATAAAGCATGATAGCATAAAAACATTTTTCTTGTATTTGGGTCCATTGTTATAAATTTGAAGATAGAAATATTAAATATTTGCAATTTAAATTTACAGTTTATATTGTAAGACCACTAGATGTCATATCTCTCTCAAGATAAGGAAGTTGAAGCCATAGTGTTCTCGTGTATGGAGTTCTGTGGTAAAGATATTATTTCAATTTTTTCTTGTGTTTGACAGTTTCTTTCTATTATTCAAATTAAGTATTGTTCTTTAGAGGGTACTGGGAGACATTATACAACATATATATAATTAATACTTTATCTTCCTTCTTTTCATAAAAAAACACAAAAACAAAAAAAATATCAACAACCGTACAGAAATATAGAATACGATTAGTTTAGCGTTAGTCCCTAAAGAGGTTGGAGTTACTCCTTATGTCTGAAATTAAAGACTTGAAAATGAATATTTAACACTGCAATCATGACGCCACTTTGTAAGAATCGTATTTGTCTCACAATGTAATGTAGTGCTAAGCATTTTGGCAGTTTACTATTACGCTAAATCTTTTGACAGCGTAGCAGTATGTTTAGCATTTTCACAGTCCATTCTTACGTTAAAGTATTAACAACATAATATTGCATTTGTCGTTTTTGTAGATTAGAATTACCCTATGTTTGAAAGTTTATACAGTGTTTGTAGTGAACGTATCATAGACAATGTTGTATGGTTTTTCTGCCTTACATATTATAAAGTTTTAAACACCACGAGTGATTATATTTAGTTGTATGTTGAAGAGTTCTTACTGTTTATTCTATAACTATATCTTATTTTTACAGAACTTTTAATGTCACATATCCAAAAGGAGATTCATTTATAAGACACTTAAGGTGTCGGTATGACTAACGTTATCGCTCGAGGACCAATTTGTTTATCGGCAGGTCGAATAATAACTTCATATCTTGTCACTACAGAAAATATTTATATAACTATCATGTAACATTTAATTCTGAAGATAACAATTAAACAAACGATTACAAACAATGTAGCATCAGATTCTAAAGTAATTTTGGATATTTTGTTGGCTAGACTCTTCTTAGCGATTTTAGACTGCCTCGATGGGAAACGGTAAAATTGGGGGTGGGGGTGCACTTCCATCCACCTCAGCAGCTTCATACAACCGGTCCCAGTTTCTCAGTCACTTTCTTGTTTGTTTTGCTTGTTTGTGTTTTTACTTCTTCTCAAAGTTACACAAGAAATACACTACACGAACAAAAGTATGTGAACACCCAACCATCACACCCATATGCACTTGTTGAATATTTCATTCCAAAACCCTTGGCATTAATATGAAGTTGATACCCCATATGATGCTATAATAGCCTCCACTCTTCTGGGAAGGCTGTACACTAAACTTTGGAACATGGCTGTGGGGATGCAGGCCAGTCAAGTTCTTCCACATCAATCTCGGAAAACTATGTCTTTATGGACCTCGTTTTGTGCACGGGGGCATTGTCATGTTGAAATAAAAAAGGGCCATCCCCAAACTTTTGCCACAAAACTGGAAACACGCAACTCTCTAGAATGTTATTGTTTGCTGTAGCATTAAAATTTTCCTTCATTGGAACTAAAGAACCAAACCATGGAAAACAGTCCCAGTTCCTCTGCCACAAAACTTTACATTATGCATCCAAGCAGGTAGAGTTTTCCTTGCATACGCTAAACACAGATTCATCCGTCAGACTGATAGATAGTGAATGGTAATTTATCATTCCGGAGAACTCGTTTATGCTGCTCCAGAATCCAATGGCTACGTGCTTTACACCACTGCAACCGATGCCTGGCATTGCACATGATGATCTTAGGTTTGTGCGCGGCTGCTGGGCCATGGAAAATCATTTCTTGAAGCTCCCTACGGACAGTTCTTGTGCTGACGTTACTTCCGGAGGCATTTTGGAAACCGGTAATATGTGTTGCATCTGTGGGCAAACGAGTTTTATGCGCTTCAGCACTCGGTAGTTCCTTCTGCGAACGTATGTAGCCTATCGCTTTGTGGCTAAACAGTTGTTGCTCCTAGACGTTTGACGAACTGATTTGTTAGAAAGGTAGCATCCTATGACAGTGCCACATTGAAAGTCACTTAAGTACGACCAATTCCCATTGGCAGATGTTTGTCTATGGAGCTTGCATGGTTGCATGCTTGATACTATGCATCTGTTAGCAATGGGTGTGGCTGAAATAACCGAACCCATTAATTAAAAGGGGTGTCCACATACCTCTGCCATGTGGTTTATCTCCTAATTTAGAAGTGTAAAACTACAGCGAAGGTAGTTGGTTATCACTATCCGCTGCCAAATCTTGAGCTACCCTTTTACCAATGAATAGAAGGAATGACTGTCACATCATGAAGCCTCACCGTTGAAAGAGCACGCATGTTTGGTGTGACGGACATGCCTGGCATGGCCGAGCGCGTAAGGCGTGTGACTCGTAATCCGAGGGTCGCGGGTTCGCGCCCGCGTTGAGCTAAACATGCTCGCCCTCCCAGCCGTGGGGGCGTATTATGTGGCGGTCAATCCCACTATTCGTTGGTAAAAGAGTAGCCCAAGAGTTGGCGGTGGGTAAAGATGACTAGCTGCCTTCCCTCTAGTCTTACACTGCTAAATAAGGGACGGCTAGCACAGATAGCCCTCGAATTGCTTTGTGCGAAATTCCAAAACAAACGTGATGGAGACTCTCAGATTATGAGTCGAACACCTTGCCAGTTACTTTCTTATGTATTATATTTAAGGTCATTAAACCATTTGTAATACACTGTGACTGAAGTTTTATGAGAAAAGACAACAACTGTATATATGGTATCCTAATAATCACTTTATAGCAGTTAGATTTGAATGGCATCAACATCTAGTAATCACTTTATGGAGGACATGTTCGTATATCACTAGTATCCGAGTAGTCACTTTATCGATGAGGGGCTCGTATGGTATTAACGTCTAATAATCACTTTATTGTGGGGGCTGAATGTCAGCAGTATCATAGCAGTTACTTTATGCGGAGATGAGTGGTGTTTAAAAATCTAAAGCGCTCTAGTAATCACCTTATGGAGAGAAGTTTTTGAACATAAGTAGTGTTTTAGCTCCAAAAGCTAGGGAAAAATCATATTTATCGGGGAAAAAATATTGCTGGAAGTAAATCCGACAAACGCAGTATTTTACCAGTTTTTTTAAGTAACGATTTATTGAAAATGTAATTACTCTAACCCAATATCTGAGCAATCACTTCAAGTAAGAAAGAAAAAGAGTAATAATCAATCATATATATGAATTAATATTTTATTGTTACATTTTTTATATTAATCCGCTTCTTTTCAGAAATATATTCAAATGTTTTCTTTGTTTTAAATTAAATCACATTATTACGTTTCCACGGCAAGCATGTTCGGTTTAACAAGGATTCGAACTCACGACCGCCATCAGAATAGAAGTCGAGGACCTTAACCATCTGACTATACCGAGCCACAAAATCGGTTTGGTCATAAATAAAATTAACACCAGTTTCTGACTTCACTGGTTTTATGCAGTATTAAACGAGAAGTTTCCAGTGGTAGATTTATTAATAACATTCAATGCGTAATGAAACAATTTACACAAATTTTTTTCTGCTTGTTATTCTCATTTTTCTAACTTAACTATAACTCGTTCTTGAAACTTATGTTACGATCTGCTGAGGAGGTTTTTATTATTATTACTTGTCAGAATCTTGCAGCTAAAGAGTCTCAACAACAGTTTCGACTCGCTACGCCTATGACTGTATTAATAGTGATATCCGATAGTAATAGTTTTACATATAGGATAGTCTTCTTTCCTTCAGTCACTCTAGTATATGTCTGAGGGCTTATAAAGTTAAAAATGATGTGTAGATACCTAGGGTGAGTACATCACAATAACCTATTGCATAGCTTTTGTGCTCAATAACAACAACAACAAAGAAACAAACAAGAAGCATGGTGTCCAGGAAGTTATTGCATTATAATTTGGGCTATAGTTTGGAAACTCAAATGCACATATAGAGTAACAGGTTTTACGTAACAGCAACATAATCATGACACAGCCTTATAGTTTCAGCATAATTTTTATTTGCCTTCGTACATCATTTCCAATCAAGCTAATGGCTAGTACAGCATAATTAAATATATTTATTTATTTTTACTTAACAGCATAAGCTAACACATTTATCACAACTTTACATGCTGTTCTTTAGATAACATTATTCTAATTTTATTTATACTGGAATACATATTTATCGTAAATTCGGGTGCATGTTTAATGAATAAAAACAATAATAGATATAGATATAAGTCAATAAAACAGAAACAGTAATAATAGCTTAACGTTTAGCGGGATGGACGTTTCGGTATTAGATACTTTATCGTCACAATTACGAAGAAATGACCGAGAAACATCCATAAGATATCGATCAAATATAAGTGTAGTTAAAATTTTCGTGTTTTGTTTTTATATCTCTTTTTTTTTAATAGGTCTCTAACTTAAAGTTCTTTAAATGCATTAAACTTGATATTGAAAACTATTTTCGTGCTAAAAACACTTTTTTTTCAAAGATATTAGGAAAGACACCCCTAACAGTGGTTGCTGGCAGTACTGAGAGATGAGAATTCTGAGAAAGCGTGACCTATTGATAGCAAAACAAGTAAATAGGTTTTTAGTGATATTTTGCATTATGATTACACATAACCTGAGCTGTCTACGAAATAACTCGTTATCAAAAGTAAACTACAAACTAATTTAAGATCTTGTACAATCATTTTAAAATATATTCACAAAATATAAATGTTTATTTAGATTATTATAACCTACGTGATTCATATTAACTCAGAACTTGACAAGACAACAGAAGTCAGAGTCAACATCTAATTAGCGATACAAAGGAAAATGTTTTAATATTCCTCGCCGTCATAATCACCCTCGCCTTCGGCTGAGTCTATGCCTACTTCTTCGTAGTCCTTTTCCAAAGCTGCCAAGTCTTCTCTTGCCTCTGAAAACTCACCTTCTTCCATACCTTCTCCAACATACCAGTGAACGAAGGCTCTTTTGGCATACATCAGGTCAAATTTATGGTCAAGTCTGGCCCACGCCTCAGCTATGGCTGTGGTGTTAGATAACATACATACAGCTCGTTGGACTTTGGCTAGATCTCCGCCAGGTACAACTGTGGGAGGTTGATAGTTGATACCCACCTACAATGGAACAAAGACACCACATAACCGATTTTATAATTAAGTCACAGTCATTCTTTACAACGGTTTAATTTCTGTCTCGTGCTTTATTTCTGGCAGCTCCTTTCAAAAAGTTGAATTAATTATGAACGCATTTTTATGTCCTAAACAACATCTTGTTTTTTAAAATACTTTTCGGTAAAATCTTTAATTCAATAAATATGTACGTAATATGATCTTATAAAAAAATCATGTAATGTGATCATCTTGGGAGAAACTTTAACTGATTACAAGCGATTTTAAAAGTAAAATTTCCTAATTTAATTTATACTGTTTCCTGTGGAAGAGCAACTATTTTATGTATCACTTTTAAATTTAACGCTAAATTTACCATTGAGTTTTATATGTTCAATCCTTTCAGTTTTTTCAAAGAATGTTCTTTTAAATTTTTTTATTGTGTGTGCATGCCCTTGTTGGTTAGGACCCTCATAACAATACGTGCACCCACAGCAGTGAAAGTCACTTAAACAAGTCGATAATATGAACGAAAATATTTCTTTCCCAGAAAAATCCGTGTTAGTCTAACTTAAGCTCTTTATAGTTGCTGTTATATTATCATAATTGATAATACTTTTGACATTAAACAGCTAAAGATTCTTGTGAAATAACTTACTATCGATAGATTCACTAACTACGACATGATGTTACAAGATAAAACTGGATTTTAATTTTGTTGGGTTTATTTTTTCGTGTTTTTATTTTCAGTCTTTTTCTTTACGTTTAAGTGTCAATTCGTGTTTTTCTAGTGTATTTTTCATAAGAAGCTGCATACGAAATGTGAGAGTTTGTTTGTCTGTTTGTTTTGAAATTTCGCACAAAGCTACTCGAGGGCTATCTATGCTAGCTGTCCCTAATTTAGCAGTGTAATACTAGAGGGAAGGCAGCTAGTCATCACCACCCACCGCCAACTCTTGGGCTACTCTTTTAACAACGAATAATGGGATTGACCGTCACATTATAACGCCCCCACGGCTGAAAGGGCGAACATGTTTGGCGCGACCGGGATGCGAACCCACGACCCTCAGATTACGAGTCGCACGCCTTAACACACTTGGCCATGTCGGGCCCGGCATGGCTAGGTGAGTTAAGGCACTCGACTCCTAATCTGAGGGTCGTGGGTTCGAATCTCCTACACACCAAACATGCTCGCCCTTCCAGCCGTGGGGGCATTAAAATGTCACAGTCAATTCCACTCTTTGTTGGTAAAAGAGTAGCCCAAGAGTTGGTGGTAGATAATGATGACAAGCTCTCTTCCCTCCAGTCTTACACTGGTAAATTAGGGATGGCTAGCGCAGATAGCACTAGTGTAGCTTTGTGCGAAATTCAAAAACAAACCAATCAAGGAGAATAAATAATAACGTTGTTTTTCGTTTTTTACTGATTTGATCAAAACCATATCTAGTATGAGTTTTTATAATAGTAAAGTTAAACTATTTATGCTTTTGTTTACTATCATCGAGCCAAATTTGAATATATATTACAAATAAAACAAACCTTAAATCCTGTTGGACACCAGTCCACGAACTGTATAGTTCTCTTAGTTTTGATTGTTGCTATGGCAGCATTTACGTCTTTAGGCACAACGTCTCCACGGTACAGTAAGCACACGGCCATGTACTTTCCATGGCGAGGGTCGCATTTCACCATCTGATTGGACGGTTCGAAACAGGAATTAGTAATCTCACCAACAGTTAGTTGTTCGTGATAGGCTTTCTCTGCTGAGATGACCGGGGCATAAGTCGCAAGTGGAAAGTGTATTCTGTAAAATAAAATAATAAAAATAAAATCAGTTAAAAACAAAAACTTTGAACACCTTTCTGACTGAATGTTAAGTGACAAGAATGTAAGAGTAACTTTTTTATTTCAAATAGGATCAACGTTTAAAGATTATATGTTTTGGTAGCTGTCATCAGAAGTGTGTGTGTGTTTTCTGATTTTAACGTTGTAAATCAGTAGACATATTACTGTACTAGCGGGGAGCAATCCTCAGATCTAAAAACCTTCGTGATAAGTGTGTATTCTTTATAAAAGAAAGGTTTAACTCATTGTAATCTATGAGAGTGGTGTAAATATTATATGTAAAACAATCAATCTTTTTTCCAAAATTGTGCGTTATCACCAGCTAACCCTTAGCCTCTGTTTAGCAAATAATTATTTACTTTACTACACTATATTTGTTATTATTGTTATATTTTGATTACAAAAGTTATTTTACATTATTTACTTGGTAAATAAATTTTGAATAATCTAAATCTTCAAATTTGGCTGAATCCTGTGAGACTTTATTAGGATTACGACCGATCGTTGAAAGTGATACTATCTAACTAATAAATAAACCATTTTTTTTCTTTATAGGTAAGGGAGTAAGAAAAATGTTCTTAACTAACTGTATTCGCTATTGGGTTTGTTTTTAGTTCTGATCTATGTAGATTACTTGTTTTGATCAGAAGTTGATATTAATCCCATAAAACTTAATATATCCATCATATAATTTTCCTAAAAAATTCTTAAAATGATTTAATATTTGAGCTTAGATAAAAAAAAAAACAGTTTCAGTGTATTTAATATGACGAATTACATTAAGCTACTTTAGACTAAACAAATGATTTCGTCTCACAAATAAGATGTAATGTTTATGATAAATGGAACAAATCTGGGGCTAAAACCAGCAATAAGTTCAAATTATCTGTTTCAAACTTCAGTCTTGGCACTATCTCTTTAGTAAAATTAATAATTTAGATAAATATCGTAGAGCAAGCTATATATCGGTCATACCGTGGGTAAGGTACTAGGTTAGTCTGAAATTCTGTCAGATCGACGTTTAGGGCACCATCGAACCGCAGAGATGCGGTGATCGATGATACGATCTGGCCGATCAGACGATTCAGGTTTGTGTAAGTTGGCCGCTCGATGTCCAAGTTTCGGCGGCAGATGTCGTAGATGGCTTCGTTGTCTACCATAAAAGCACAGTCGGAGTGTTCCAATGTCGTATGGGTGGTGAGGACTGAATTGTAAGGTTCTACAACAGCTGTTGAAACCTAGAAAAGAATTTCAATGTGCATGACGGCTTTCTATTGTATAGGAAATCGAACCCCTGACTTAAGCGTTATAAATCAGTAGACTTACCGCTGTCCCAGCGGGGGATGCATGTTCAGCGAAGAGCTAATTTGTTTAATGTTAAGTGAATTATACTTACATCAACTCGAAATCAATTCGTTTATCATGGACTCAGGATAAGAATAGAAGTAAGCTTCAGACAAGAAAAACAAGACTTAATATCGTTTGTAAGGTTGTAAAACTTTTGCACAAAGATTGTTATTTGTAATAACTTCTATTGTAAATTGTATTATTGTTTATATATCAACATACACTTGCATTAAAAAAGAAACTGTGTGCATCAATCTTGTTGGCAAGTGTTATATACTGGGTGCATATCAATATTCAATTAACTTCTTAATTTATATTATTTTTCAACTCAGTTTCAAGCTATTTCAAGTAGCATGATAACCTGCAACATAATAAATTGGGGGGCTTGTGGTCGAGATCTTAATCAGAGAAAAAATTCCATCTAAATTAAGTTTCAAATTATTATTCAATGTATTTGTCAGTGCCAACAATACTTGATTATCTCTGATTATGAAAGGTATAACAAAAGTGAATTGATCAAAATTGTCAAAGTTTTAGAACCAGAGGGTAAGAAATCAACAAGAAAAATGAACTGAAAAAGTATGTTACTAAAATACTAATCGATAATGATTTATTGTCTGAGAAAGCATTAGGGGAATACTCTAGTGTCTCCACTAGCCAATCACAATTGAGTGATAAACATATGTTAGAAATCTAGTTAAAACTCATAGATTGAGCTTAAATAAACTCGCATCGAAGCCGAAAAAGAAATTAAGCTAAAGTAAACTGAAATTAGGTTCAACTCTGATCGACCAAAGAAATGTAACATCTTTGAACTTAGTCTGTATGTTCATGTATCACTTATTAATAAAAATATATACAACATTTTGAGAAGGTTGCCCAAACCTTGGAATGGCCCACTGAGAAATGTTCGTTATTATTACAAAATGTTTTAGCTGGTAAAGCACAAGAAGCTTGTTCCGCTCTGTCTCTAGAATATTGCACTAATTACGATGAGGTTAAAGCAGCTATTCTTAAAGCATACGAGTTGTTACCGGAGGCTTATCACCAGAAGTTTCGATTTTATCACAAGCAAGATAATCAAATTTATATGGAATTTGCTTACGAAAAAGAGGTTTATTTGATCGATGGTTTACTATTATGATATTGACAACAATTTCGAAAAACTAAGATAATTATGTCTAATTATAGAATATAAATGTTGTGCACGTGACAACCTCAAACTTTCTTATATGAAAATAAAATAAAAACGTTACAGGTAGTGATGGTTACGTTTTAACTTATAAGACCACTTTTCATAAATAGGAATTCCCACCATCTCAAAACAAAACAAACAAACCTTTATCTATTCAATTCGTTAACGTTAAGGATTCTTTTAAAAATCAAGCTCTTCAAAATTCGAAATATTTTGGCAGTCAGGATAAAAACCTCAACGAAGCCTGTCAGCTATTTCTGCAAAAAACCTGATCATATTTTGTTTGACTGTTGGTGTTTGCAAAAGAAAGGAGAAAACTAAACAGCACTCAGTGCATTCAATTTCACATATGGAAGTAATTTAAACAGGTCACGCAATGTTGTTGATTCATCCTTTGATATAAAGGTTAGTGTAGCAAAGGATGAATTTAGACGTTTTGTGTCTGTTGGTTCTGTGTCTTTGACAAATAATACTGCCAACCCCACATCCATATGATGCTGGGGTAACTCTGTCATTGTTGTTAGAAAGTATATTATCTTTATATTAGAGGTATGTCACTGGTGAGTCTATTATAGTTCAGGATATTGAGGATGTTTTTTAATGTTTCTCTCCATAGCATTTATTTAACATCAGGCCTAGTTTTGGAACCAATTACGGTTGGAATAAGACATACTCTGCTAATTAAGTATGTATCGTCATTAATAGGAAAAGATTGATTGGGGAAAATTGTTGCTGAACCCCAAATGGTTATCAAGCGTATCACTGTTTCATCTGAGGATGGTGTTGGTGTTGATGAAAATCCCGATGTGATTCCTTTGGGTGTTGTGACTCAAACTCAGGCTAAGTAATTAAGGTCAAAACAATGATGAGGACAATATAATAGATTCGTCTCAGATATTTTTGAGATCATGTCGATGATTGTCGTACTGACGATTCCTCGGTGAGTGTCAATGATGGACGTGAGTGATCTGGTTCACCAGGTGAAATTTTATTTGCTAAAAGCAAACTGATCGCTGAAAATGAAAAGGATCGGCAGATCTTTTCACTATTTAAATATGCATTCCCAAATGATGAACTGGTAAAAGCTTCAAATGGTTATTTTTCAGAAATTTGTGCACTTATGAGGAAATGGAGACCATCAAATGTGCCGGATTCAAAAGACTGGGCTTCAGTTTATGAAATCTTTATTCAAAAAGCATATTGTTCTGAAATATTAAAAGTTTTCCATGATCTGTCTATGGTAGATCACTTAGATGTCAACAAGACATGTAAAAGAAGCATGAAACATTCATTTTGGCCAAAAATTAAGCAAGATGTATGTGTGCCATACCTGTCACTTGGTCGGAAAAACTAACCAGAAAATTTCTGTTTTTCCTTTCAAACCTATCCCAGCTTTCTACGAACTCTACCGTGGTGTAATTGTGTATTGTGTTTGACCTTTACCAAACATTCGATCAGGGAACTAGCATTTTTTGAATATAATTTACGCATCTACTCAATTCCCTGAAGCTATTTCTTTGAGAAACAATTGAAACGAAGAAAAGACTGAGGTTTTGATTAATTTATTTACTTTGCTAGCTTGTCCAAAGAAACTCAATCTGATTAGGGATCGAATTTTAGGTCAGGGTTGTTTCAACAAGTTGTTTATCAGCTCGCTGCTAAACAGATCAAATCTAGTGGGTACCATCCAGAATTGCAAGGTGTTCTTGAGAGATTCCATTGTACTTTGAAATATACTTTGCGGTCTTACTGTCTCGATAATGAGAAGGATTGGGATGAAACGGTTAATTTATTATTATTTGCTGTCTGTGAGTCAGTTCAGGAATTGTTAGGGTTTATCCCGTTTGAGTTGTTGTTTGGCCAGTCATTTCGTGGTATTTTAAAATTGCTGAAGGAACAATAGTTTGAAGATGGCCCTAATGCACTTATTGGATTACGTTCCCAAGTATTGGTCCAAAATCTTATGCACTTGTGAATTGGTTCCAAAAATATGAAGTCACCCCAAGATAAAATGGAAAATGTTTATGAGTGCAAGGCTGCATATCGTAAGTTTCAGCCTAGTGACACGGTCTCAGTATTGTTACCCACTATGGGGCGTTCACTAAAAGTTAGGTACCGTGGTCCATTTGAGGTTGTTCGGAAAGTAAATGAGACAGACTATGTTGGAAAAACATCTGATCGTCGAAAGATTACCCAGCTATGTCATATCAATACGTTGAAGTCCTATTACATCCAAGATACATCTGAAAAGATTTTTGCTGTGGTATGTTCTGATATTGATAACAGTCTCTTTGACTCAGACACCCGTAAATTAGCAAATATTAGGGATGTATGTAGCATCAAACTTTGTGATTCTGACATTCAGGCTAATCTTGATTCAAAACTCGATCACTTATCTATTGAAGATAAAAATCAACTTGCTAATTTATTGATTGAATATCGGTTTATATTTCCGAATGTTTCTAATAAAACCAACTTTCCTGGTCGTGATATTGATGTAGGTGATGGTTCTTCTGTAAAACAACATCTCTTCCGTGTGAATCCAATTAAGGCTGATAATATGCTTAAAGAAATATCTTGTATACTGGAGAATGGCATTATAGAACCCAGTAAAAATAATTGATCTCCACTTTGTGTATTCGTTTAAATCTGATGGTTCGGTTAAATGTTGTAAACACTTTTGGAAAGCGAATGCTTTGACAAGACAAAATTCCTATCCTATTTCAAGACTTGTACAAATATCTGTGTCATAACAACCTCTAGTCATTTACACTGATCATAACCCGTTCACGTTTTTGAACCAAATGTAGGGCAGAAACAGGAAGCTGTTAAACTGGAGTTTAACATATAACACTTCAAGAGTGTGATTTGAAAATAATCCATGTCAAATGGGGTTAATAACATCTATGTAATTTTATGGTCATCAAGTTGTTTGTATTGATTGTGTTATACGTTGTTATGTTTATCGAAGTTGTATAATTATTTGACAATGCATTATATTTAATGCGTGCTTGTCGATATATATATATATATATAATATCTTGGTGTGTGTGTGTGTGTGTGTCTTATAAAAAAGTCAGATTAGGCTATCTGCTGTGGTCACCAAGAGGATTTGAACCTCTGGTTTTAGCGTTGTAAATCCGAATAGTTACCGCTGTTCCAGTGGGTACTAACATCTTGGTTAAAATCGCTTAACATCGATTTTTAATTCTCCAAAGAGGAAGGTGTGACGGATTTACTATCATATATCTATTTCAATATCATTGTTTGTTTAAGTACAATTCGTTTTTAGAAATGCACATAACTTACATTGTTATTTCTGTATTGCGAAATGCGTAACAATGTGTTATTCGCTGAAAGTGTATTACATCCTACACTTATAAAACTAGAAACCGTTTGTAGTCGATAAAATCAATTATATAAAAAATTATATTTTCCAAACCAAAAACTACTGAGGATTATGATATTTATTTATCTGATCAATAGAACGTGACACTCGCCTGGAGATGTATGGACAGCAATTGTCATCAATTTCCATTTACCACACGCAAGAATATAGTTTTCATATTATATTACACAGGAAACGTGTTTAGAGCCCGATAATTGGCTGTTCCTTTCCTCCAAATAATACGTTTGAAGTAATTGTTCTCATCATCTGAGTAATACGTTTTTGAAATATAATGTTTTTTCCTATACACGTGAAAAATAAACTGAGAATGAAACGACTGCATAGACACGTGACTATCAATTACTGTGTGAAAAGGTGCATGTCGCGTGTTCACGGGAGAGGCATGTGAGAAAGGATATTAGTAATCGGCTTTCTTAGAAACGATACTGAAGGATATCGTTTGATTTAGTCATTTGACAGAGATTTGGGCCAAATTTTTAATCTGTCAAGAATGATCACGTTGAGATTCGTGCTCACCTGGGGTGCTGGGTAGATAGCAAACTCTAGCTTGGACTTCTTTCCATAGTCCACAGACAGTCTCTCTGTCAGGAGGGAAGTAAAGCCAGATCCGGTACCACCGCCGAAGCTGTGAAAGATAAGAAAACCCTGCAAGCCCGTGCACATGTCAGATAACCTCCGAATCCTGTCCAACACGAGGTCAATGAGTTCCTTCCCGATAGTGTAGTGCCCTCTAGCGTAATTATTGGCAGCATCTTCCTTCCCAGTAATAAGCTGCTCAGGATGGAACAGTTGTCGATACGTTCCAGTCCTTACCTCGTCTGTAACACACGAAATCAGTTTTCAATTAAAATTACCTCTAAACATTTCAAGTTCTTGTAGCTTTGCTTGATTTACAGATTAGAGGTCGAAACGTTTTGACTCATGTTAAGTAAGTCTAATTCTCAGAAGTATGCTATACAACTACACGTAAAATATGCGATTGAAACTAACTATATGTGTATATACATGGAACATTGCATCGAGAAGAACTAAAACATTGCTTTCAGATTTTAATTCAAAACAGTAATTATTGTAGCCCACATATACAGTTTGCTGGGTTTGGAAACAATGAGTGTTAGAGACTTATTTTACACGTGTTTATCATGGCTCTTAAGGGCTTGAAGCCAGAAGTTCAACATTATAAGCCCTCACGTTTACCGCTGTGCCACTGGATGCGGAAGATACCTTAAGTATGAGTTTAACTTTTGAAATAATACAGAAAATAAGAAATTAACTTAGTAGGTTTACATGTATATGTTAGCAGAGGAAACAAACAACATTAACTGAATACAAACCTTTGTAAATCAGTGATGTCGAGAAACCCACTTGTTGAGAATTTTATATGCAAAAACGGCTCGTTTTGGGTTCAGAAAATATTTTAAATAGAAGAGCGAACAACGTTTCGATCTTCTTCGGTCATCGTCAGGTTCACAAAGAAAGAGGTAACTGACCGGAAGCTGACCACATGTTTGGAAGGGGTTGTATAACTGAGTGTCGCAATGTAGAGGGCGCGGTTAGATGTTTGAATATATAATTTTATCTATAATATTAATATAGGTATAATGGCGTTCCTTTATATTGATTTATTTTGGGTTTAAGTTGTTGTATAAGTAAGGCTTCTTTAATTTTGCGTTTGTTTATGTTTGTTTCTTTATTTAGTATTTTAGTGTTTTCTATGGTTATGTTGTGTCCATTTGACTTGCAGTGTTCGAAAACGTGTGAAGGTGACTTTTTATGTTCTTTGGATCTGGTATCCATTTTTCTACTTGTTTCTCCTATATAGAAGTCGTGGCAGTTGTCACATTGTATTTTATAAATAATGTTGGTGTGGTGTTTGTCAGTGTAGTTCTTACATAGTATACCATATATTCCTGACATCAGCAAACAAATAACCAACATTTGGCAAAAACTAGTAACAAAATATAACATTCCAGTTAACACTAAATTTATTCACAAACCAGGCACAAAACTAAGGTCTATACTATGTAAGAACTACACTGACAAACACCACACCAACATTATTTATAAAATACAATGTGACAACTGCCACGACTTCTATATAGGAGAAACAAGTAGAAAAATGGAAACCAGATTCAAAGAACATAAAAAGTCACCTTCACACGTTTTCGAACACTGCAAGTCAAATGGACACAACATAACCATAGAAAACACTAAAATACTAAATAAAGAAACAAACATAAACAAACGAAAAATTAAAGAAGCCTTACTTATACAACAACTTAAACCCAAAATAAATCAATATAAAGGAACGCCATTATACCTATATTAATATTATAGATAAAATTATATATTCAAACATCTAATCGCGCCCTCTACATTGCGACACTCAGTTATACAACCCCTTCCAAACATGTGGTCAGCTTCCGGTCAGTTACCTCTTTCTTTGTGAACCTGACGATGACCGAAGAAGGTCGAAACGTTGTTCGCTCTTCTATTTAAAATATTTTCTGAACCCAAAACGAGCCGTTCTTGCATATAAAAAACCTTTGTAAAGCTAAGAAAGTCAATGAAATAAGGAAAAGTTCATGTTTAATAATAAATAAAGATCTTTCTTGATATAGTTCTGACTTTAAGAAATTGGTCCTGCTTATGGGACTACAGTAGAAGCCAAAACATTGTCCTACTCTATAAACTGGCAGAATCAGTCCATTAAAACCAAATATTGTGTACGATCAACTCTTTTGCTATCACTTTAAGCCTTGTTGCAGGGAAAATAGTTCAGCTCAAAGTTCAAGTTCTATCACACAAGAGGGCGGTCTGAATTTTTTTTCGTCCATAAAACATTTCAGTTATATATCTTTCACCAAAAGAATTACCAGAAAATTTATAGTTTCATATCTATCAAATCAGTGTTCTTAATAGGGCATTATGGAACATAAAATATCTTAATATGAATGAAAATGCTTTCAAAAACTTTTCTTTTGAATAGATAAGAACAGATTACTAGATTAAACGTAAAGTGTCTGGAAATAATTCCAGCCATATTTTAAGATTTCATTAATTTAGTTGTAGATAAAGAGTTTTTCCAGGTAAAATTAAAAACCTTTAGTTTAACTATTGTCCTTTAAACCTTACTTCCTCTCTGTGATTTTCCATTTTTATCAAAGAAAACACAGGTTAACTGTTATCGCTAATCCCACAAAATCGGGCCCGGCATGGCCAGGTGGTATAAGGCGTTCAGCTCGTAATCTGAGGGTTGCGGGTTCGAATCGCGGTTGCACCAAAACATGCTTGCCCTTTCAGCCGTGGAGGCGTTATAATGTGACGGTCAATCCTACTATTCGTTAGTAAAAGAGTAGTTCAAGAGTTGGCGTGGGTGGTGATGACTAGCTGCCTTCGCTCTAGTCTTACACTGCTAAATTAGGGACGGCTAGCACAGATAGCTCTCGAGTTGCTTTGTGCGAAATTCAGAAAACAAACCCACAAAATCAGTATAATTTATATGTATATACGTATACACACACATACCACACTTAGCTTCGTCGAATTTATTGTAAACTTACGTTTCTCTTACTTCAGTTAGATTATAGCCTCAACATTTTGAAGTATCCAAGCATCAAATGTTTACTTAGTAATTTTCTGTAATAAGAAAATTTTTATATCATTTTTGTAACTGTTTATGCATACTTTGTTTATGTATGTTTATGCATACTTCTTAAAACAGTTATTACTTTCTGGAGAATATATTGTAAGCCTTCTTAATATCTTGTTTTGCCTTAGCCAGTTTTAAAGTCCTTACGAGTAACGTAAGGCGTGAGTTAACCAAACAACACTTATCGCGTTTAGTTCAGAGAAATGTATTTATTTCCTTAAAATAATAGTGAAGTTCCTTCTTTGTTCATTAATCGTTTTAATTTGTTTGTCTTTTTCTCACACTGTTACAAACATTTTTTGATTTTCACATAATATTGGCAAATATTAATTCTCAAATTGTGTTCTTTTGTTTCTTTCAGTATCATTAGTCCTCCAACAAAATAAACTGTTTCCTGCTGTACGAAAACAATTAAAACAAAAACAGTGAGCACTTACGATTCAGGAAATGTGTTTATGAACATGTGAGAACAATGAAAAAATACGTACCAACAACAGTTGGTTCTAGGTCCACGAATACAGCTCGAGGAACGTGTTTTCCAGCTCCAGTCTCGGAGAAAAATGTGTTGAATGAGTCATCACCCCCACCTATGGTCTTGTCACTAGGCATCTGTCCATCAGGCTGAATTCCGTGCTCTAGACAGTACAGTTCCCAGCATGCATTACCAATCTGGACGCCTGCTTGGCCAACGTGGATACTGATACATTCACGCTGAAAGGTTCAAAAACTCTAGATGTTATTTGTATATATAATATATATATATATATCTACAATCATATGTAAAAGTTAGGACACCCTATGAACGCCTATGTATTTTTGTAACATTTTTGGATATATAGATATTTAATCTCAATTTTAACAATACTGAGAGATTATAGGAATATAACTAAACAATTAAAACTGAAGAAAATACTTTTCAAGATCTTCTGTAAATGTAATTCTACAAAAATGCATATTGTAACTGAGTAAAAACTTAGGACACCCCCACATTTATTCCCATTTAAAATGGCTCAACTCACATACAGGTGTATCACACCAGGTGCACTCGATCAGAAGATCGTTACTCATCATTTTGAATGAGGCTTGCTCTATTTAAACCTCAGACATCTAGTTTCGTGTGCTCCTGACTGTTAAAGTGAGAGTGAGCACCATGGTGAGAGCAAAAGAGCTGTCTGAGGTCTTCAAAAAGAAAATTGTAGCAGCTTATGAGTCTGGTAAGGGATTTAAAACGATCCCAAAAGATTTTGAAATCAGCCATTCCACTGTCCGGAAAATATTCAACAAGTGGAGGGCTTTCAAAACAACGGCCAACATGCCCATGTCTGGTCGTCCAAGCAAGTTCACCCCGAGAGCAGACCGCAAGATGCTAAAAGAGATTTCCAAACTCCCTAACATGTCATCACGGGATCTACAGTAAGCTCTAGCTACTGTTGATATGAAAGTGCATGCCTCTACAATTAGAAAGAGACTGCACAAGTTTAACTTGCATTGGAGGTGTGAAAGGAGGAAGCCTTTGCTCTCTA
Organism: Carcinoscorpius rotundicauda; assembly: GCA_011833715.1. Classification (NCBI taxonomy): domain Eukaryota; kingdom Metazoa; phylum Arthropoda; class Merostomata; order Xiphosura; family Limulidae; genus Carcinoscorpius; species Carcinoscorpius rotundicauda. The sequence goes on along the minus strand of CM022395.1, from coordinate 35,183,286 downwards.
AGAGAAACATCAAGGCCAGACTGAAGTTTGCCAGAGTGAATGTAGATAAGGACTTCTGGAATAATGTTCTTTGGGCAGATAAGTCTAAATTTAAATTATTTGGACATCAGAACAGTGGACATATTTGGCGTAAACCAAATACAGCATTTTAGGAAAAATAACCTCATACCAACTGTAAAGCATGGAGGTGAAAATGTCATGGTTTGGGGCTGCTTTGCTCCAGCAGGACCTGGACAGCTCACAATCATAGAATCCACCATGAATTCTACTGTGTATCAGAGGGTGCTTGAAGATTATGTGAAACTATCTGTAAGAAAATTAAAGCTGACCTGGACCTGGACCCCTCAACACGACAATGACTCAAAACATACTAGTAAATCCACCAAGGACTGGCTGAAAACTAAGAAATGGATAGTCCTGGAATGGCCGAGTTAAAGTCCACATCTTAATCCCATTGATATGTTGTGGGGTGACTTGAAACGGGATGTACATGCAAGAAACCCCTCAAACATCTCACAGCTGAAAGCATTTTGCATTGAGGAGTGGGGCAAATTTTCTTCAGACCGATTTCAGAGACTGGTAGATGGCTACAAGTGGTGTCTCACTGCAGTCATTTCAGCCAAAGGGGTAACATTAGCTATTAGGGGGTAGGGTGTCCTAACTTTTTCCTCAGTTAGAACATGCATTTTTGTAGAATTACATGTACTGATGATCTTGAAAAGTCTTTTCTTTAGTTGTAATTGTTTAGTTATATTCCTATAATCTCTCAGTATTGTTGAAACTGAGAGTAAATATTTGTATATCCAAAAATATTACACAAATACGCAGGCTTTAATAGGTATCATAACTTTTTCACGTGACTGTACACCAAAATCGCTGATGTTCTTCATGCTTAGTTAGAAAACAACGTATTAGCTTTCGATTACAGGGGTGGATTTTGGAGAATTTTATCAGATGATTGCTGTAATTAAAATAAAACAATGTATTCGAAGTAAGAAAATTGGGAATTTACCGGAAAAATTTTAGAAACACAAATATCAAAACCTCAGCATATTAACCGACTTACTGAACCGTAACGCATTTCTAATTCTTGTTCTCTCGATACAATAGAAGCAATAATTATATATTTTATGTTTATATTTCTCTTTTGAAATAAACAAAATATTTATAATTAATTATTCTACAAGAGAAAGAAGGTTTGTCAGAGCAACTGCCTACTGTGTTTTCGTGAGATATAGTAACACTGAGATAGTATAAGTGTTAAAATGTAGATTTCTTGAGAAAATCTTCATAGATAAAGGTCATGTGATTAAAATGACTTATTTGTTCATTATTTACTTGATTAATTTCAACGAAACGAAGCAAATTATTTTGTGGATTGCATAACACTAAACACTACGAAACAAAAAACGTTTTCTACGTCGCACTAGATTTCAGTAGTACATATTGCTGTGCGGAAGAAATACCATGAACATTTCATTCTAAAACTGAACATATGATTATATTGTTTCGTTTTGGGTTTTTTTTCCTGCAGGGAATCAGCGCTAAATTTACGGACTTACAACTCCAGATTCTGTGGTTTGATTCCCCATGCTGAACAGAGTCTAGATCGTCCAATGTATAGCTTTGTGCTAAACTACACAAACAAACAATTTATTTTGCTATATATAATTCATAGTCATACCAGATACCAAAACTTGGGTGAAAAAATAATCTAAATTTTTCATGATTAATTTTGTGTTTATTTGGAGTTAAGCTTAAAGCTACACAATGGGTTATCTGTGCTATGCCCACCAGAAGTATCAAGCCATAGATTCTAGCGTTGTAAGCCCACGGACGTACCGCTGTGATACTGGGAAGGCATATAATTTTAAACCAGTCGTCATTTTCAAACCTTAAATAGAAATATTAATGGAAAATATGTCAGAAAATCCAAGCTACATTTTTCCAGCTGATTTTAATATTGAAAACTCTCACTGGGTTATAATGGCAGTCCATTAACTCGGCTTGAACACCAGTTATTTGGGTATTACGATAAATCAGATCCAATGATGGTATAAGAGTAACTGGAATTTAATAATCGGTAAGACATCTTTGTTTCAAAATAAATTAAAACACTGCCCCCTTACACATCCAGATGGTTAAGGCGCTCGACTTGCAATGTGAAGGTCGTGGGTTCGAATCCCCGTCACACCAAACATGCTTGCCCTTTCACCTGTAGGGGCGTTACAATGTTACGGTCAATTCCACTATTCGTTTCTGAAAGAGTAGACCAAGAGTTGATGGAGGGTGGTGATGATTAGCTGTCTTCCCTTCAGTCTTCCAATGCTAAATTAGGGACGGCTACTGCAGATAGTTCTCTTGTAGCGTGTGTGTGTGTTGTCTCATAACAAAGCCACATCACACTATCTGCTAAGCCGACCGAGGGAAATCGAACCCATGATTGTAGCGTTGTAAATCCGTAGACATACCGCTGTACTAGCGGAGGGCACTCGTGTAGCTCTGCGCGAAATTTGAATCCAAACCAGTTGAATCTACGCACATGTTTATGTATTACTCTTTAATCATACGACTACTGTTTTTTCCCCTCATATTTTTAACGTCTTTGTAAAACGCTTTTATTAACGACTAGGGTATTCAACTGACAATTTAATTTAATCTCTATCTTATTCAAACTTATATTCTGTAAATTATTCATATATTATATCAAATTTTGTGCATGAATAACCCTAATAACTAACTTAAACATAGAATTCTTTCATGACTTCGTTAGAGTTGGTCAATTGAAGGTTCTGTACTTTACATCATTTTAATTTCTTTCAAAATATTTAGATGATTTATGTTTAGAAATTATTCATATTTACACGCAAAATCCAAACTTTGCGATTCATCTGCCATAACAAGCAAAATGAAAGGCGGGACGGTATTTTGATGATCTGTGTCTTCATCAACTCGCATAAATACTTAACCTGCGCAGTGCACAGTTTTACCTGGAGTTCTTTGCTGTTGGGATGAAGGGGTGGGGGTGTGATTTGAAATAGTTAAATGCCATCTCTCGTTTTCCGGTATCAGAAGTAGTTATTTCTAGATGGTTAATCTTGCTTGTCAGCTAGGATACCTCTGTTTATTCAGAACTTCGAATTTTAACTTTAAATTATGAGTAACAAGAAATAGGTTTAATGATAAAAAAGTGACATCATTCGTGAAACGTTCTCATTATGTCATAATCGTGTATTTTCATGGAGTTTGTTAAGAAAATGAAAAAAATCATTTCTGCATTTCTCTGTTTTTGATCGTCATTATAATCAAAATTTGGGATGAAGTTTATGCAACATAAAGAGCTTATTTTGTTATCGATGACCATTAGTACAAAGTTGGTACATGTATATATTTATAACTTAACAAAAATGGTAAATAGTATCTTATATACATCAACTATAACGTGTAAAATAAGTGTAAATTTTGATACAATCAACAAAAATGTTCTTTTTTCATCAACGGTTTCTTATGAGATAATATAAATTTAGTGTCTGCAGGTGTATATCAGTCAGGTGTGATATTAGCTCTCTTCAACTTTTACACTAAAATATTTATTAATGTTATTTACATTTTCTTTCTTGAAACATTTATATACATTCTTAATATATGAGATTCATGCGATCTATACTTTATACGCATTTGGGGTACTTGTTATTAATACGGCTGAAAATAATTTTAATAATTTTTGTGTTTACGTACAAGTTTTATATGTGTGTATATTCAATATTGTCCATTCTAGAAACATGTCGATACTCTTTTTAAAAAAATAAAAAGTATAACTTTTTCGTGTTATGTGTCACCTATTCTTGTTGTTTTTTATTTACAGTCATAAATAGTACCAGATTAACGCATAGGCTACCGAGGCTGGGGCCTCCCCGGCCACCCAAGTACAAAAGTTATGGTTCTTAAAATAAGAAGAATGTAGGCAATAGCGAGTTGTTATTCCCAAATATTACCAGGGACTAGGGCTCCACTGAACTTTAATTCGGCCCTAGTCATAGTACAAAATAGTTGTCAAACGTTTAACATCGAACCACTCTTTTTTTTGTCATTTCTTGTAGATTCAAATATTATTATATTGTATTTATGTTTTCCGTATTGGTTTTCTCATATGGTTACTTATTCTTAAATATTGTTTTGTTTTATTTTCGTAATTTGTAACTCAGTTATACTGAAACAAGTATTTTATATTTATGTGCATCGAAGCAGTATTATTTCGTACTATGCGTAAAAAATTATTTTCTTTTATTTATATGTATATAATATACATAATTCCGTATTTTCAGAATTCAACTAATATTTTAAATGTTGAATTACGTTTTATATTAAAATGAAAAAGTATCGAACTGTAAATGATATTTAAATTCTGGGTGAAGGATTGTTGTTTTGTTGTTTTGAATTAAGCACAAAGCTACAAAATGGGCTATCTGTGCTCTGCCCACCACGGGTATCGAAACCCGGATTTTAGCGTGTAAGTCCGCAGACATACCGCTGAGCCACTGGGGGGCCTGGGTAAAGGAAACGTAGAGCATCTAGCCTTCAATATGCAAGCGTTTTGCAAAACGCTATTACCAACTGCTTGCAATCGTTTGTGTGTCCACTGAAGCGTTCATCATCTTACGTTACATTGGAATCTTTTCATCGCAGGAATTTCACAAATGACTTCAACCTATACATGATCACGTGCTTTTAAATTACAGGTTATATGAGCGGTAATCGATCCACAAGAACATGAGTCACTAACTTTTCTGGGCTTACTCTCATTCTAAAAACCGTTCTATGCTTTGGTTCTCAGGAAAATATTCGGGGATCATGACTGTTTCTTAATCGAACACTTACTAAAAATTAAAAATCTGGCAATTTGTTTAAACTATACGTTTCTTTGAATCCTGATTCATCAACTCGAACAAATAACTTAACTTTATCATTTTCGAATCTTCTTTAAAAATGTCTATAAAAGGATATGTTATAAAACTTATGGGTAGACAAAAGATAGTTAAAATCATTTGTGTATACACCTCTGATTGGGAACCGTGATGGACCTGTTTAGAACCAAGCATTAGAGCTCAAACAATGTTTGTGACAGAAAAATTAGACGTGTTTTATTTTCACTGAATGTAATTGTTATTGACACAGGGCTAGCTGAGTCCGACGTCACAACCGAAACGTTTACATTCTATTGCTGTTTTTAATATTGATTTTACATGAATTTGTAATAACTCAAACAAACGTCAACCACAACGCATAACAACGCTAGATCTTACATTTTAATATATTTTGCACAAGGTCAAACAACTGATAAAAATATTACAATTTATAATATTTGTGTGTTTTTCTTACAGCAAAGCCACATCGAGCAACCTGCTGTGTCTACCGAGGTGGAATTTAATCATTGATTTTAGCGTTATAAATCGGTAGACATACCACTGTCCCACCGCCAGTCTCTCTCATTAGAATGGTTCTTATTCAGGTATACTAACAAAAATAATTACATTAGGGTGTCCTAAAAAATGTTTACACTCTTTGACTGTGTATAGCTAATAAACCGTTTCTTTTGTTTCAGATTTGACTTGTGTCCAAGGATGGCGAATAATCAGCTTATAATCGAGCACAAAATATTCATTCTCAAAACTTTTTGGGAAGTCGAAAACAAAGCTGAAGTGCAAAGACCTTTAACTAGAAAGTTCCATATGGATGCGCCATCTCGCCCCAGCATCTCACCCATCATCGCCAAGTTTGATGAACAGTGTGCTTTAATACCAGATGAGATGGTGTTTGATGTGTGTACTTCCATTTCTTCCCGTTATGAGATGTGTCTGGAGCAAAACGGATTTCAGTTTGAACATCTGAAGTGAAGCAAGCAAATTGTGACATTTTACAATTTCAACCAAGGAGAGTTTTCCTTGGGACGAATTTAATTTGTTATTTTTTCTCTTGATTTCAGTATTAAATCTTTAAATAAATCCGTTGGCTATCATATGTATCTTGTTTCATTGTTAAAATAAATAAATAAGACAAGTTATAATGTTCCAAAGAGTGTAAACATTATTTTGGGACACCATGTAGTTAGCGCGACGACGTGCGAGAGCGTTATTCACAAGTAGCAACAACAGGAAAAGTAAATGGTTGTTAAACTTGTAAAATGGAAAAAAATAAAATAAAATATGGTTGGTACTCTTAGTATTCCCCTACTCTCTACTGGAGAGTACCTTAAAACCCTGAAAGATTCCTTGTGATGAGCGGTCAGGACGATAGAATATGTTTGTTGTGGACAGACACACGGCTAACCCTTTTCAGAATGTTTCATAAGTATCTACAGTTGGGGAGTTATGGAATTTAAAAACATATATTTTTAAACACAAAGCCTTCTCATGTTTCAGTTGTTGCTACTTCAACTGCACATACAACTTTGATTTCGTTTGATGTTAAATTCAAAACTATAAACAATGATCTAATTGTGCTTTTCCCACCATGGGTATTATAGTATGATTTTTAGCGTCATAAAGCCTACAGACTTACAGCTCAATCATTGTGTGTGTGTGTGTTTGTGGTTTCGTACATCAAAAACACATTGGGGTACCTGCTGAGTCCACCAAGGGGAAAGAAACGCCTGATTTTAGTGTTGTGAATGTGAAGACTTACCGTTGTACTTGCGGGGGAAGGCAACCACTGTGTATGATACTGGTTGAGTGAATTCAGCATATGTAGTTGTTTTACGAAGGATCCTAAATATAATACTGAATAACTGACATTTGATAATTCTCTATTAAAGAAAGCTTATCATAGATAAAACAATAATTTCTTAAGAAAATATATATGTGTACTTAGTTCAAAGGTACACAAATTACGATCCTCGACTATATTTAGTTCGCTTGGTCCTTTCAGACGATCCAAGGGAATTTTTTTCACAAATACGAGCCCCCCAGTGGCACAGTGGTACGCCTGCGGACTTATACTACTAGAAATCGGGTTTTTATATCCGTGATGGGTAGTGCACAGGTAGCTCTTTGTGTAGCTTTGTGCATAATACCAAAATAAACAGTTACGGAAATAAATTTTGTAAATCTCGGAACAAATCTGACACTCGATACCCTAAAAATTTAGACATTTAAGCAGAAAAAGAATATTTATAAATTAAGTAAAATCTAAAGCCATATAACGTATGGCTTTATATGGGAATTTTCCATAATACCAAAATAAACAGTTACGGAAATAAAGTTTGTAAATCTCGGAACAAATCTGACACTCGATACCCTAAAAATTTAGACATTTAAGCAGAAAAAGAATATTTATAAATTAAGTAAAATCTAAAGCCATATAACGTATGGCTTTATATGGGAATTTTCGCACATTGTAAAATAATGACCTCTCCACGTGTTTCTCTTCAGAAGAAGAAATAATACAGAAGCTTTGGTTTGTTTTGAATTTCGCACAGAGCCACACGAGGGCTATCTACGCTAGTCGTCCCTACTTTACCAGTGTAAGACTAGAAAGAAGGCAGTTAGTCATTATCACCTACCGCTAACTCTTGGTTATTTTTTTTTTACTACGAATAGTGGGGCCCCCCAGTGGCTCAGCGGTATGTCTGCGGACTTACACGCTAAAATCCGGGTTTCGATACCCGTGGTGGGCAGAGCACAGATAGCCCATTGTGTAGCTTTGTGCTTAATTCAAAACAACAACAACAACAACGAATAGTGGGATTTATTGTCACTTTACAACGCTCACACGCCTGAAAAGCGAGCATGTTCGGTGTGACGGGGATTCGAACTCGCGACCTTCAGATTACGAGTCGTGTGTCTTTACCACCTGGCCATGCCAGGCCCACTGAAAATTTAGTGTGTTTATTTATTTCATTGTTTTTAATTTCGCGCGAAGCTATACGAAGGCTATCCGCGTTAGCCGTCCCTAACTTAGTAGAGTAAGGCTAGATGGAATGCAGCTAACATCAACCCTTATCGCCAACTCTTAGGTTACTATTTTACCAACAAATAATGGGCTTGATCTTTACGTTATAACGTCCCCACGACTGAAATGGTGAGCATGGTTAATTTGGTTTGTTTTAATTTGGCGCAAAGCCAAACGAGGGCTGTCTGCACTAGCCATCCCTAATTTAGCAGTGTAAGTACGAGGCATGTTAGGTGTGACAAGGATTCGATTCAACGATCCTCAGATTACGAGCTGAATGCCTTAACCACCTGGCCTTGCAGAGCTTTCATGCGACGGAATATTAAAATTAGAGTGTGAAATAATTCCACTATTACAGTTTTAAAGTCAGAAGACTGCGTACCTGTGCAAGACTGCATTTTCATCACTTGTGGTCCTAAAATTCAAACACAGAAGCAGAATGAACGTTTTATTGAACCGAGGTTAACACTTTCGAGCATTACACTTAATATAATGTGACCTTCCTCACATAAAAGAGATGCAGTTGTCGCATTGAATGTAGAAAGGTAAGTCTGTGGTGAATATAATTATTATGTTTTTATATGCTTATCTCGTTATTATGTGGTCTACAAAGGTCCACTATCTACCTACGTTCAGCTTGTCCATCAATAAAAAAACGGTTGGTAATAAGATTTTTAGCATTTTATCAGTTAATCTAAAATGACATGCGGGTATTACTAAATCTGAGGTTACATACGTGTTTTGTTTGACCTGAATCAGAAACAAGCCTCTTTCGACAAAACAGATAAGCAAAGCAATTAGAGTTATGTCTTAAAAGTTGTAATGTTACACTGAAGCAACTGAAGATAAGAAAAAATAATAAATGCTATTGCAAACAATTCACTGTAGAATATATACTTCAAAATGTTCTACATTCTTGATATGAAAATAGATTACTTATTTACTAACACTTTGGATCCGTTAAGTGAGATAATAGGGTTAACTGAGTGTAGTATTTTATCACATTGCATTGTTGTTGTTTCAGAACCCAAATATTATTGTTGTGTAATCATGTCTAAAGCTTTAATAAACTTAGATGTAATTCATTTTTTTATCCACGAAAGTTATTTTCACTCTGGCCTAATTAGTACTTTTTTTTAGTCTTTTCTGTAAAGTTAGTGTTATTATTTATTGGAATGACACGTGCCACAAATATTAAACTTAACTTTTAAGCAAACAATTCAGGGTGTTTTAAATCACCTTTTTTAATTATTATTACAAAAAGAATAGGAAAGCAAAACAATGAGACAGGTTTTCTAGTTAAAACGAATTAAATGTTTTTTCAAACAATGACAGAACACATATTTTTGATGTATTTAAAATTTGTTAGTTGTTTTCTAGAATTAACACTTTTTCCAGATATGTATAATGCACAATCTTCAGTATGTAATTGCTGCATAGTGTTGAATAATAGAAAAACAGATTCTGTAATCGCGAGTTTCTAAAATTTATGAACAAAATAATATGTAAATTATGGAAGTGAACTCTAAACTAATTTAATTTCATTCTCTATGAACAGGTTTTAGTGTGTGAAACGTAATGTACACACAAATTTGATAAAAAGAGTTCAAAGTTCAGAAAAGTAAAGTATGGTTCAGATTGTTGCCCTGCTTTATAGAAAAAAAAATAACTTTCTCAATCTGATGCACAAAGATATGATCAAAAAACATGACCATTTTACCCTGTTTTTCTAGGTAAGGAATATTTTACGATTTTAAAATTTTCCTATAAATATGTATAAACTTTGTTATAAACCAAAAGTTACACATTAAGCCATTTGTATTCCACCCAACGCGAAAATCAAAACCCGACTTTTAACGTTATAACCTTTCACTCTTACTGGTGAGCTATCGGGAGCTTTTTATAAAAGCGACATATATAAATAAGAAGCGTTTAAAAATACGAAGTAATGCAATTATAATTACGTAATAATATTAAGTTTTACAACCAACTTACCATGCTGATATTTACTCAGTTAGTTCAGTTAACAAACGTGGTGCGCTAACTCTCACTAATGCGACTATAAGGAATCGTTGGTGAGATACTTGTGAGGTTTTATGATAGCCTAACAACTGAAATATAAACAAGCCGTTGCTAAGTGCCCATGAAACACAATCGACCATTGGTTGTAGTATGTCATAATGGTGAAACATTGAAAAGAGATTGGTTGGTGATCATGACGTCATTTTGCAGCTGTCTGGATTCGGTCAAAACATATAGTTGTTAGTTTGTTTTACAACAAACATACTTTGATATTAGTCACTGACTTTCAATAAACCAAGTAAATCAGACAGACCAACAACTTTTATAAGATGTTTGAACAAAAACACATGCAAAACGATAAAGTACAGTGAATTGATGCATATATTTTTAAAAAATATTATAAAAGCATAAATAAATTTCTTAAGAGGGCGCTGGTTATTGAATCAATTGCAAAATATCTTGACATTACATTACTCGAATTTAAATAATGATACGCAAAAGGAATGGTTTTAAGTGTTTTTGTATCATTATTCCATTCCATTCCACCGTATAAAAAATAAATATGTTGTAAAATTTGAATTTTCTAGACTTTGTTTAGTTTATATTTCAATTATAATTTTTACAGTTATTATAAAAATAGCATATACATATATATATATATTAAATTATTAATTAATTACCAAATATTCAGCAAATGGAACATCTAGGCTCAGATTAGAATAACCCTATTTACTTCATCCTGCAGTCTTTAAAAATGTTCGTTTCTCAAATTTTCTGAATTTTGTTTATTGACATCATATCTGGGTTAAACAAAAATTGTTTATTGTTTGTATTTAAGCACAAAGCAATACAGTAGGTTTTCTGTGCTCTGCCTACCACGGATATTGAAACCCGTATTCTAGCGTTGTAAGTCCGCAGACATACCGCTGTGAACATAAAAAGAGTTGCAACACTCAGATGTTTTAAGAAGTGACTGTTCTTTATTTTATTTCGGAAGATAGTGATGCAAACTATGAAAGGAACTTTAATTTTTCTGTTTGTTGTTATTATTTTTACAATCTACAAATTATCATGAAATGTAGTGTAAACTGTGTTATGTGGTGGGTGAATTTTCTTATACCAAAGCCACATCGGGCGATCTGGTGTGTTCATCGAGAGTAATCTAGCCCTTGGTTTTAACGTTGTAAATCCATAGACTTATCGCTGTTCCAGCGGGGGAAGTAAATTTTGTTATTCATTAATCTGTAAACAAAAGTTCTGGTGATGGTAACGTCATTAAGTATGTCTGTTCGTGCCTTTGCTTAGGAAGAATCAGTAAGGTAGAGCTGGTTTGTTTTAGGTACTGGCAGAAAAGTTAGACAAGCCCTGCGATAGTTGTCCATAATTTACAGAGCACAAACGGCCCCCAAAAAAGCGAGGTGCATTTTTGAGACAACAGGACGCTAAATATAGACCGTCGGATTCAAACATGTTAACCACTAGACCGTGCTCTGCCGTTAGTTTTGATTTAAACATATTATAAAATATATTTATTTATAACCACATTTTAAAAATTTTCAAATAATATGAGAAAGATCAAATTATGTTAATGACATAGTTAAATAATAACGATTTCATAATCTAGAGTGTAAAGTTTAAAACATTTTATATTTTACTTCAGTACATCAGTTTCGTATATTACGACAACGGCTGTACCAGTTTCGAAATAGCATTAAATTACATACAACATCCGTACATTCAGTAACTATCTTTCTAGGCACGCGAAATCAAATTGATTTAAATATATTAGTAACTTGTATAACCTGGTGTTCTCAGTGCCCAATCACATTTCATTGCTGCTTCTGTGCTAAAACTAAATTCATTGAAATAAATAGCACAGACAAGCTTAAGATTAAGCACGTTGTCGCTAGTTCAGGTAGTTTTTGTTTAAACACTAAGCTGCATATTGCCCTGTTGATGTGTCCACCGCAGGATCGAACTCCGAATTTTAGCGTTGTGCGTTCTCAAGCTTACCACTCAGCCATTAGGGAACTAAAGCGGTTAGGAGGATAATAAATCACAGAAGGTAATTAAAACGGTTGTATATTTTGTAAACTTGTTTGTATAATAGCATATTGGAGTTATTATCACTGTAGCTATTAAGGTAAATGTTAAGGCCAAATAAAATCGATTTAAATATTTTTGTTCAGTTCTAGAATTAGATTAACTTGAACTCCCACAAGGTTTGATAAAGTTATCGTTAATTCAATTACTGCCAATGTATAGGTTTTGGATACCACATTCAGTGAACAGAAAGATATAATTATTCAGCCGGATATTGTTTTAACATTTAAAAATTATAATGAAGTTTTGTATATTTCCGAGCAAAATCACGTCAAGAATCGAATCTCGAATTTTAATGATATAATTCTGTAGACCTACCGCTGTCCCACTGAGGAACAAGAGAAAATAAGGCACATGATTCAGACTGCAGTTGTATTGTATTTCATTACTTAAGGCAAGCAGGCCCGAAGTTGATGTCATAGAAATGTTCTTTGATGTTACTGTATGCAGAGTTTCTTGGACACATATGACTTCAGGCAACGTTTAGAAATCCTACCAAACTAAGAACAGTTGTAGATTGGTGCAGGCCTGTAGTCTTTATTTCTAATACCACATTTCTATTTTAATTAATGAAGTATTTGATTTTGTTTATCTTTACACCAAGTCTTGGTTTTTACCTCTCCCGCAGTGGCACAGTGGAATATCTGGTGAGCAGAGTGCACAGGTAGCCCATTGTGTAGCTTGGTATTATATCACTGAAAACATGTTGCTTCCAATGTTGATTCAACATTATCAGCAATATAAGTTTTAAACGTGTTTTTTTATTATTGACATTTGTCTTAAACCTATAAAATTTCTATGTATTATAGGTGATATAAATAGAAAATGTTGATTATAAATATAAATTTTCGTGGCAAACAAAGCCCATTTACCACCCTTTATACATTAACTTTTCCTTGTGGTGCGCAAAACAGAAGTGACCAGAAATAGAGGACTATATAAGATTATATAATAAGTAATACAAGTGATGTTCAGTTCACAAACATAGATAAATTAATAGCAAACTTTACATCAGTACTGATATACCTGCAAAACAAGTACTCGTCACATCACCCCTTTTGCCATAGCTTTTAAAGCTGTTTCATTATTTAACGCCATTTTCTGTATTATAAAAATTGTATTACACTACTATACCTTACATTTATAACTCAATCACCTCTGGTTACGGACTCAAAGTAGTGTGAAACTATAATCCTTTCGTATTAACTTAAACAACAATAGATGATATTGTTACATGCATAAAGGTAAACGACAAATAAAAATGGATTTAATTTACATGCCTAACGTTTGTAGGTACATCAGCAAGTTTTATGATATGCAAGTCACTACGAGACTTTACTAATCTCAAGTAGAGGAATTACATTGTGGTCAATTTATACACAATCAAAGATACTATCGGTGGATTACTCTCCTTATTTAAGCTGTGTGTGTTCTCTTATAGGAAAGCCACATCAGGCTATCTGCTGCGTCCACCGAGGGGAATCGAATTCCTGGTTTTAGCGTGCTTACTGAAGGACAGAACCAATCGAATTAATATAGGTTTATATTTACAATGGATTTACGTTTGCTACTAACAAAACGATTCTTCCTCGTTTGAGTAAGTGGAATAGGAAACTAAGAGTAAATAAAGATTCGATTATAACCACTTTATCTTTCGATTACAATAGCAAATATTTTATTTTACACTTAATTCCAAATGAAATATACAAATTATTTTAAATTTATGGCTCACAGTAACTGAGATTCTTTGGTTTGCTTATAAGTTTTAGTTGCCAACGAACTGTTTCTGTCATAAAGAGAAAGTAATAAATAAAGTTTAGTTTTGGTGTTTTGTTATTTCTACCTTCTGGGCAAAGACCAAACCGAATTCTTAATAAATATTAAGATTTATAATTCTGATCCATGTTAGTTTCTTTTTCAAACTTGTTAAGCATTAAATATAAAGATTATCCAATCTTGGAAATTCCAAATTCCAAATCTAAATAAATAAATATTTGTGTCTCTCAAACGAAAAATGTCCAGTGACAACTTATGAATTGATATCAAAATGTAGTTTTGATAAATTCCACTCTGTTACGATTTTATAAAAGCTGTGATTGTCAAGTAATATTTTGATTTCTATATTCATCGCTTACAGCTGTTCCTTTATTTAATAGCTAAAGGGGAGTCTCATACAACTAAACAAGAAGTAGCTATAACTCTTTAGTGATTATAACGACAAAATACAACACTAACCACATTCATATGTAATAAGTCTTTTAGACATTTATAAATAGTTTGATCACCTGAATGACTCCTTACGCGCACAATAAGCGAAGTGGTCAGATCAAAGATTCATATGGTACAGCCACCCAAAGAGACTCTATTATCTGATATGTGGAATTTACAGCCAATTTAACATATCCCAGATGAAAAGTGCGAAATGTGGTAAGATCATATCTCCACCCTAAGATTCTGCGCTCCTCAATTATATATTCCAGCTACTAAACAGTAGCCTCCCAGTGGCATTGTGGTATGTTCGCAAACTCATAACGTTAGAAACCGAATTTGACAGTCTTGGTGTGCAGAGCACAGATAGCCCTTTGTGTAGCTTTGTGATTAATTACAATCAAACTAGCCAGCACTAAGACCTTTATATCTTTATAAAGAGTCTAAGATCGTTATTCAATACTCGCATTTGATTGTTTGTTTGTTTTGGAATTTCGCACAAAGCTACTCGAGGGCTATCTGTGCTAGCCGTCCCTAATTTAGCAGTGTAAGACTAGAGGGAAGGCACCTAGTCATCACCACCCACCGCCAACGCTTGAGCTACTCTTTTACCAACGAATAGTGGGATTGACCATCACATTATAATTCCCCCACGGCTGGGAGGGCGAGCATGTTTAGCGCGACTCGGATGCGAACCCGCGACCCTCGCATTTGATGAAAGTAGCTCATCACATAACAGAGTTAATGAAACACGAATGCTATGATATCAGGGATGATGTTCCTCCTTCAAAATTTCAGACAAAATTCTAATAAATATTCAGTATTTTCAACAAGAAGTTATTTTACTGTTCTACTCGACCCGGCATAGGCTGGTTGTTAAGGCACTCGACTCGTAATCTGAGGATCGCGGATTCGAAACCCCATCATACCAAACATACTCGTCCCATCAACTGTGGAGGCTTATAATGCAACAGCCAATCCCACTATTCGTTGGTGAAAGAGTAGCCCAACAGTTGATGGTCGTTGGTGTTGACTAGCTATCTTCCCTCTTGTCTTACACTGCTAAATCCGGGACGACTAACGCAGATAGCCCAGCCCTCGTGTAGCTTTGCGAGTAATTCAAAACAAGTAAAAAAAAACACCCCGCTGGTACAGCGGTATGTCTACGGACTTACAATGCTAAAATTAGGAGTTTGATAGCCCAATGTGACTTTGCTATAAAAAAAAAAACACACACACACACACTTTACTGAAAAGTTGTAATTTTGTAATTAAAAATCATTAATCACTCGCAGAAATTTAAAACATTATTACATTTTATTGTAGCTGAAGCATTCATATAAAAGGATGATTTGTTGTTATTTTTTTTATTTTGCGCAAAGCTACTCGAAGGCTATCTGAGCTAGCTCTCTCTAATTTAGCAATGTAAAACTAGAAGGAAGGCAGATAGTCATCACCACCCACCGCCAACTCTTGGGCTACTCTTCTACCAAAGAATAGTGGAATTGACCCGTAACATTATAACGCCCTCACAGCTGAAAGAGCTAGCATGTTTCGTGTGACGGGGATTCGAATCCACGACCCTCTGATTACGAGTCGAGTGCCTTAGCCACCTGGTCTTTCGACTGGGCCCTTTTATTTAAAATGATAAATTGCATTGCATCATAGTCATTTTTTTCATCTTTGTTTCTGAGTTACGCTAAATAAATGTTGCACAATTAACTGAAATACTTTCAGTTACAAATTGTTGATATTTTTTAATATTTTTAGTTAAGTTTTAAAAGCTGAAATGAAGGAATGAGCTTTAGACCTGAAAAGTGCTCACTGGTCATGATAAGGGTAGATAAAATTCTAGCTGTTATTTATGAAGTTAGATGCTAGACATTTAAACCTTAATGACTTAAAAGCGTGTCATAACTTGATACCTGTAGTTAATTTTGTTTATTCGTGATATGGAAAAATACAAAAGCCTAAACTCTGTTTTTAATCAGCAGTTACAAAAACTCGAATGGAAAATTATCAAACATCTTTTTCAGGTCAACACTCACAGAAACAAGATGAAACCATCTCTTATATGTTCTCATCTCTATAATTACTCGAAACTAGTAGTTTTACTAGCGACATTGTGTACTTAGGTCGAGTACTTTCAGGAATATACATGTAGCATATCACGTAATATACTCATGCTTTAAAACGTTTTCAGTTGAAATACAAGAGTAGGAGGAAAACTTGTCGAAATTTTTAACATTAAACGGGCCGGTATGGCCAAGTGGTTAAGGCACTCGACTTATATTCCGAGCGGCGCGGGTTCGAATCCCCCGTCATTCCAAACCGCGTGTAAGTGTTACGCTGTTACAGTGAATTCCACTATTCGTTGGTAAAAGAGTAGTCAAAGAGTTGGCGGTGTGTGAGTCATGACTAGCTGCCTTCGCTCTACTTTTACACTCTAAATTAGGGACGACTAGCGCAGTTAGCCCTCGTGTAGCTTTGCGCGAAATTCAAATTAACATTAAAAATTATTTCAATTGGCTCTTGGTATAGTTGAGTTTGCGTTAGTTGAGACTTTTATGGATTTACGATGTTTACAAATTAAGAAAACACTCTGTTTTGATATGAAATGATAACTAGTTTAATAAAGTATGTTGCAGAATCCAAGCTTATTGTGAAATATCAGTCCTTCTTGGTCAGTAATACAGTGCTACTCAATGAAGTTTAAAAAACGAAAGATGGCCCATCACTTTTGATTCACCTTTACACTCTTTCGCCCCTGAATATACTTCTAGGCTTTAAAGCCTTCCAGTTTATATCAGCACTCTGATTTTCTTAACCTCTTCGTAAAATGAGTTGTGTTATAAAAACAGGTAAAAATATATGTAAATTAAGGATGTGGATTCTAGAGTTGTTTCGTACAATTTCCATTTAGTAATAATAATAAACGATACGTAAAAGTGATGTAGATAAATTTTTGTTACACCTATGAGAATATTATATTCTTGCTGTAAAATAAAACAAAAATGTTAAGATAATTGTGTAATATTTGAATTTGAGTTTACTCAACAATATATATATAAATATATAGCAATTACCAACACTAACAGCCAACTTGTTCTCTTTACTTATTTTAAATAACAGGAAATACTTTTACAATCTAACTGCATTTTCAACAACCGAAACATAAAAATTGTACAGACTAACAAAACTATTCGTATAAGGCATGTTTACATTTCACTTCAGTTGCACTTTATTTTTCCAATAGCAAACATTATAAGCACATCTGGATTGTTGGAAAGAATCTTTCATGGAAATTTATAGGCGTAGCAATGGGAAATATAAGTCATTTAGTTTCTAACTCTTTTAATAATCTCCAGTCTTTGATGCTTTCTGCTCTACCTAACAGATCGCATGCGCGACTGCTTCTGTTACATACTTAAAATGCTTATACACAGATCCTACGTTAGATGACATCTGCGTTGTATCAGGCATTATTTTCCGCAAGAGAAAATGGGACAAGCATACACCTGTTGGATGTCAGCGGGAGATATGGTTGAGATGGCTAATTTCGTAAATCGGTAAATTCATTAATGTAATTCGCACAGATAAGTTTGAAGAAGTTCTCATTAAAATTCCGATAGCTCAAATTAGAAGTTTAATATTAGGTTAATAAGACATGAGCACTTGAGTAGATTTCTGATAAAAAGAACAACAAAAACCACGTAATATTTAAATAACTGAATGAAATATTTCGTTCTGATCCAAATCCTAAAGTAAAATACTTACAAAAGCTTTTCACAAAAAACAGTCCTGGATTAACCATTAAGCAAAATAAGCACGTGCTTAGGGTACCAAGGGAAGGAGGGCACCACAGAGTTTTTCCTCTAGTTATCCTGCCCTTAACTCTTTCACTGCCACACTCAACTTAAGTCAGTTGTTTTGTATATGTGTGTGTGTTTTCTCATAGCAAAGCCACATCGGGCTATCTGCTAAGCTCCTGATTGTACCGTTGTAAATCCGTAGACTTACCGCTGTACTGGCAGGGGGTGATTGTTTTGTAATTGTTCTTATCTGCCGTGTTCGACTTTACTTTGCATTGTTAAAAAAAAACGTTTCTTTGGCTCGGTGAATGACTAAAGTATCGATAATCTATTAAACTATGTATCTGAAGTAAGAAGTCATTGATTTGCAAAAGATTATTGTAAAGAGCAATACAAAATGTTGACAAAACTTCACGTAGAAGATGATCTTATGTTATGATGTCTGACCTTGATGATGAAATACTTTTTTCAATCATTCCTTCTGTTGTGGCTAGTTATGAGAAATTACAGGCAGTGGAACTGTTTTGTTTTACCTTTTAATGCTTCATTCAGTCACATCTACAAAAAATAAGAGTATAATACCATAGAAACATGAGTAAAACGAAATGTTGACAAATGCGTACAGAGACGTGATTAGTTTTAAGTTTTTTCGGATTCTATTTTAGTACGTTATACCTGAGTTATTGCATTGTTTGTTTTAGTTTTATTTGCGATAGTATTGCATTATTCATGTGTGTTTTATAATTTTTTGTGTTTCTTACTGAAGCTTTTTTGAGCAGTAAATTTTTTGGCTTCAAACAACTTGCTGTAAAAAACCTCCTTCGTGTATTAATACATGTTTTGAAATTTATCATACCAAGAAAAAAATTGGAAAGTTATCCCACTGTAGCAATGCCACTGTTCATAGATTACATGTAACCTATAAGAGTACTAGAGCATATATGTATTCCCTTGTAATTATGTAATAATATAAACAGATCTGAAGCTGAGGTTTACTTTGGGGTTAAATACAAGGGTGCATGGTCTTAAAGATGATTTAAGACCGAGCACCCTTGTTTTTATCCCCATTCATAAACAGCCAACAAAATTTTGTCAAATATGTCAATTTTAGACCCCAAACTGGAGATCACAATTATATTCACATTACTTCTTCCTTGATCGTATCCTGACGTCATAATATCCCTACCCAGCCCTTTAGTGATATTTTTTATTAGGAGAACAATCAATCCGAGACATAAGCACAGAGGCAACGATGACAGTCTTTTAGGTGTAATTTAACTACTTTGCGACTATAAATTCAGATCAGTAGGTGTGCTATTTCTGAAAAGCTGGGAGAACAATTGATTGATCGGAGCAGTCTTAAGGCGATAATTTGTTTTTTAGGTCAAATTGCGTAAGACTTCAACTTCGACATGTTCTACAACATGATTATTAATATTGTTATGTATATATTGTATCATTAGTAGTAGAACATTACAATGGCACCGTGGTCGTACAAAGATAAGTTAAAGAACTGACAAGTCAACAAAATCAATTTAGGATTGTCTGAAAAAATGAATGAATTGAACAATTTCATGTGAGAAAGGTTAGTACTGAGTAGTGGCCTCAGTTGCAATATATTAGCATTAAGCCTAACTTTAATGTTGTTATCTGAGAAATGAGTGACCGTAAAGTTAGACCTAAATGCTGTAACTAGTTTAGTGTAAGTATACTGGACACACTACTGTAGCTTGGAAAATGAAGTGGACTATTTCTAATTCAAGACCGTTGTTTTGAATTTGCCTTCGCATCCAGATATGCATATGAAGTTTCAGACATTTACCTATTTTGTTTATGTATGGTTTGCTGGCTCACCTAAAGTCCCCATGTCAAAACTGAACTCAAAGTTAAGGTTACAACTTATTCTTCAGATATTTGATTAAGATTAAGGTACTCTATCCTAGGCCTAACCCAGTATTTAGTAGTTCAATGTGCAATACTGTTTACAATTGATTATATGTTATGTATGTGTACCAGTACAGAATGATCACTGTATATATAGGCTACAATAGTATGTGCTGTTAATCACAAATTGTTTTGGAACACGTTTAAGCTGACAGTGGATTTACATATTACCATCAACATTGATTCTTGCATACAGCTACCATACCAACAACCTTAATGATATTTTTGCAATGACTAATTTTCATAAAATGGATTGAAGCCAGTCTCGAATCGTTTTCAACCAATCAGAATTCAGCAAATCAATAAAAGTATTTATGAATTCGTGTTTGTGTGTTGATGGATCTAAGTCCTAGGTAAACTTTCTGACAATCTTTGTCTAAATGTAGACCTGGAGCTTAGTACGTTTGATTGTTTTACCAACCTTTTTTTATACATAAATTTCAGTATTTTTCTAAACATTATAACTATGTATGATCCATATTCTTTTGCAGTTTTATATTCTTGTTTCTGTATTTTTCACATTGCAAGATGAAACGTTCAATTAAATGGTGGACAAAAGAGAAAACTGGCAAAAAAGAGCCAACAGAAGGCTTTGGATTTAGTGCCTAAGACTGGAAAGCTGACAGATTTTTTCACTCAGCTTACACAACATCGAAATCAAAACCCATCTCCACCATCATAAGTCACTTTTACTGCATCCGACTCTAACAACATTGAAGTTGAAGCAAACTCCACACCTACAAGTACCACTTTATCTTCTTTCAGGTCAGAATATCATGATGACGTTGAGGTGTCACAGGCTGGCCCAATTGGCACAAATCTCACAACTGATCTCACTTTGCCTGTAAATACTCCTGATATCCCTAGAGTTAATGTTGATGCAAGTTACTTTACAAGACAGTCTGAAGTTGAAATAATTGCTGAAAGTGAAAATCTGTTGGACTATGGCAAAATGCTTCAGTCTACAACAGATGAACAAACTAAAACAATAGATCCAGGGTTGTGGCTCAGTTTCTTTAGTGATGAATTGGGTTATTGGATTACTTGTGGACCCACTGACTGTCAACACTACAATGGGCCATTTGGCAAATCTTGCCGGACTTTCAATAGTGGCAAACCAATGAGGTACTGTTCGCAAAATCTTTTCTTTGTGGTAAAAGCCATGGGGGCGTTGTAATGTTACGGTCAATTCCCACTATTCGTTGGTAAAAGAGTAGCCCAAGAGTTGGCGGTTGGTGATGATGACTAGCTGCCTTCCCTCTAGTCTTACACTGCTTTATTAAGGACGGCTAGCACAGATAGCCCTTGAGTAGCTTTGTTCGAAAATCAAAACAAACAAACAAAGCTTTGTGCAAAATTCCAAAAAAAAACAAGCAAACAAACAAAGCATATGCTATTGCAATAATAGCAATTTTGAAGTCTTTCTTTAAGAGTTTGGAAGCTTTAGAATGTCTAGTTGAAGACCAGTAACAAAAGGAAGACACTCGAGGGAAGCAGATAATACTACAAATAAGATGTAAGAACTAGAATTTGTTTTTATGTTGATCATGTGGGATGAGATTTTGCAAAAGTTTTATAAAGCAAATCAAGTTCTGAAAAATGAGGATGTAAACTTAAAAACCTGCAGATCTGCTGACTAACTACGCACTTTAAGGGAAGTATTTGAAGCAGTTGCAGAGGAAATACTACCAGATATTGATTACAATGCAGCTCAATCGTGTTCTTACCAAATGAATTACATAATTAGGCCTAGATGTAGGCTTTTTCAGCAGCCGAAATGTACATCTTTAATATAAGCGTCCTTCTAAGCTTTTCGATCTAAGCGATAGTTCGTAAGTATCAGTCAGTAGGCCTAAGTATGCATGCAAGTATCGTGGCAGAAAGATTACTCTGTGACTGCATGTTTACAGCTTTCAGGTTCACGTAATCAGAGATTACCAATTTGCAAACTGAACAGTCCACATAAGTGGTTGCAAAATTATCGCCTCATAGGGTGTCAAAAATCTACGCCCCTATTTTGATAAAAGAAATACATGGCGTAAAATATGTTAACCACACCATATCTGTTATATATATCCAGTGCCGCGGGTTGTTTATTTTGGAATTTCGCTCAAAGCTAAACGAGGGCAATCTGCGCTAGCCGTCCCTAATTTAGCAGTGTGAGACAAGAGGGAAGATAGCTAGTTATCACCACCCACCGCCAACTCTTCGGCTACTATTTTACTAACAAATAGTGGGATTGACTATCACATTATAACGCCCACACAGCTGAAAGGGTCGAGCATGTTTTGTGTGACCGGGATTCGAACCCGCGGCTCTCATATTACGAGTCGAACGCCTTAACCCACCTGGCCTCCAGTGCCGAGGAAGCCTTTCGTTAATACCATGTTTCTCCAGGCCGGCCGGGCTACAAAACACAAGAAAATCATGGAGACGCTAATTATATCAAACTGTTGCTTTGTAGAATTGTTTTAATAGATTCTGCGTCTAAAAGCCAAAAGTGCTTAATATTCACGAAAACAAAGTAAAAATCCTAAGTCAACATCTGTACATCATAGACAAGTAATTCAGTTACTATTCACACACATTCGTTATCGCTTTTTCTCTCCCTATTTCACGAGAGCATACACTTACGACACAATCTTTGATAACGGTCTTTGTGGGGGGCGAATCTGGAAATTTGACAGCTCAACCACGGATGCATATTGCGTAGTGTTGTTTGTGGCAATAGGATGCAAGTCGTGAATCCTATGGCTCACAATCTGGGTGTGATAACCGTTAAGCTACGGTTCAATCACAGAAGTTTTCTATATTGATAACAATTTAATACAGTAAAACCTGACTAAGCCACACTTACCTGACTTGTACACACCGGAAATATCAAAAATTTCCAACATTATCTTATATTTCTCTTATAAAGGGCCCTCTATACGGAGGAACCTGCATAACACGGACTGAAAACTATCTTTGGCCTACTTCATCTGTCAACAGTGGGTTTAGAACCTGAATAATGCGGTAAAAATGTTTTTGATTAAATATTAATTTATGTAATGGATAATTTCTTTAAATATTAATAAATTCTCGGATATGTTGTTACAGTAAGGATTGGTTAAATATATTCTGTTCTTTTTTTTGTACCGTCATTATGTTTGCAGCTAAATTAGTTTCATAATTTGTCAATATATTTATCTTTTAAGTGCACAATTCTTCTCTTTAAATAATTATCACGAAAAAATAAATTCCAGTCTTCTCTAAATTTTAAAATTTAGGAAAAATGCACCACAGGGTAATAGATAAAAGTGACAATCCGCGCTGTTTCGAAAACATCCTGAAGAATGGAAAGCGAATAATAAAGTGTGGATAACAAGTGCTTATATTCGAGGAATTTTTGAATAAATTAAACAAAAGAATGGAATAACGATGACAACTGACTTGTTTTTTGCAATTACATTTTTAGGTCAATCAAATGCGTTAAAGATGAATGCGTAACAAAGAGCTTCCGAAACTGTGGATTTATTCTTGATAATGGCAGAGATTGTGGAGAAATTGTTTCTTATAACAATTCTAGTGAAATCCAAACTTTGATTGAGAAGATTGATACAGATGATTCTACGAACGTGGAAAATTATGTGAACGTTGACAAGAATGTTTTAACAGAAAGTGGTGATATTGATTTAAAATCTATAATTGAATCGCAAAATGGTAAGTGTGAGAGATTCAGAAGATGAACAAAATGGAAAAGATAGTGAGGAAAAAAAATTCCTACTTCATCGAAAGTATTAAGTTATATTAACACTATCAAATTGTATGCAAAAACGAAGGGGGAAAAGTCTTTTTGTTTTTGAATTTCGCACTCGTGAGATGTCTGTGCTAGCCGTCCCTAATTTAGCAGTGCAAGACTAGAGGGAATGCATCTAGTTATCACCACCCACCGCCAACGCTTTTACCAATGAATAGTGGGATTGACCGCCACATTATAACGCCCCACGGCTGAAAGGGCGAGCATGTTTGGCGCGACCCTCAGATTACCAGTCGCATGCCTTAACACACTTGGCTATGCCGGGTCTAGGTGGAAAAAGAACTTCAAGAAAATGTCGTATAATTGGCGTTCTCTTTTTACCGCATGAGAAAGCTTATTAAAAAAACAAAAAACGAAACACTTTCTTTAAATAAATTTAAGATTTTGTGTATTGATTGATTGATTTAGTGTTTTATGGCACAAAGCAACGAGGCTATCTGCGCCAGACATCCGGTAAAAATGTAAAAAAAATAAATGTAGTAAAAGACATAAATGGAAATGAAGGTAAAACAAAAAAGTATAAAACCAATATTGACACCTAGTCTACAACGTTAAGATAGAAGGCAGAGTAAAAGAAGTTGTAAGGTATTTACTCTAGCAAAAAGGTAATGATCATAACCCGCCAGAAAGACTATATGGTAAGTTAAAGACACACCGTCAGTCATCTGAAGTTGGTCTTTCCAGTCCTGGTTCCGGGTTATGTGTCATAGCAACCAGTATCAAAATGTAAAAGAATAGAAGTTTTTAAAAAACACATAGCAAAATCGCAACAATGAGTAGCCATATGTCCAGTAAAAAGAGAAAAGTCAAGTAAATGGAGTAAAATTTGTAAAAATAAATGAAGGTAAAAACAA
The DNA here is from genome assembly GCA_011833715.1 of Carcinoscorpius rotundicauda. NCBI lineage: Eukaryota > Metazoa > Arthropoda > Merostomata > Xiphosura > Limulidae > Carcinoscorpius > Carcinoscorpius rotundicauda. Next base: position 35,158,597 of record CM022395.1, on the reverse strand, counting down.
AACAGCAATTAAAACAGAAAATGGTGTAAAAACCTATGATGACATCCAGTCTTCAAAGTTATAAAGTATTTACTCTAGCAAAATGGTAATGATCATAACCCGTCAGGAAGACTAACAGGTAAGTTCAAGAACCTCCGTCAATCACCTGAAGTTGGCCTTTCCAGTCCTGGTTCCGGGTTATGTGTCATAGCAGCTATTATCAAAATGTAAAAGAATAAAAGTTTTAAAATACACTCAGCAAAATCGTAATATAGTGAGTAGGCAAATGTCCAGTAAAAAGATAAAAGTCAAGTAAATGGAGTACAATTTGTAAAAGTAATTGAAGATAAAAGCAAAATGGCAATTAAAACAGAAAATGGCGCAAAAACCAATGTTGACATCCAGTCAACAAAGTTGTAAAGGACTACCTGTGGCAGAATGGTAATGATCATAACCCGCCAGGAAGACTAACAGGTGAGAATAAAAACCACCGTCAGTCACCTGAAGTTGGTCTTTCCAGTCCTGGTTATGAGTCAATATGGCCAGTACTAAAAAGTAAAGTAGTAAAAGTGTGAAATAATATGCAGCAAAAGTATAATAACAACTCGCCAGGACGACTAACGAGTAGTTCAAACAGTAGCGTTAGTCACCTGAAGTTGGCATTTCCAGTCCTGGTGTCGAGTTATTTAATGCATTGTCCAATGTCAAATTGAATGAGAAAGATTAAAACTGTAAAAAAGGAGTCACAATTAAAAAGGTGTTATGAATAAATATGCAACACTGAAATGAGATTAAAAAGATTAATGGCCAAAGGTGGACAGAGTCGTTATTGTTTTGGAATTAAGCACAAAGCTACACAGTGGGCTATCTGTGCTCTGCCCACCACGGGTATCGAAACCCGTATTTTAGCGTGTAAGTCCGCAGGCATACCGCTGAGCCACTGGGGGGCTGGACAGAGTCACCATCACCAATAACTCTGTCCAATGTTACAGACGGACCCTGGGAAAAAATATGTTTAAAATATTGTCGTCGTGAAGAATTGTAACGATGGCAAGAAAGTAAAACGTGGCTGACAGTGATTTGAGTGTTACACAAACTACACATTGGTGCATCAGTTTCAAATAAAAGAAAATGATGAGTTAAAAAACTGTGACCAGTGCGTAGCCTAGTGAGAACAACTTCTTCCTTCCGAACTTTACGGAAGCTAGATGGCCAAACTCCAATTTTGGGTTTGATTTGAAAAAGTTTGTTGTCGCGTTGTTCACTCTAAGTCGACTGCCAGCTGGCACGGAGCCGAGCCTTGAAGACAACACCATAGTCCATGTACGGAATAGGTATAGGGGTGATGGTGCTGAAGCAGACATATTTAGCTGCCATGTCTGCAAGCTCGTTCCCACGAATACCAACATGGCCTAGTATCAAGAAAAACTGGATTGAAGTAGCTGCTAATGAGAAATGGGCCAGTCGGTTTCAAATATCAGCGAGAATAGGATGTGAGCTAACGTGTAGCAATTCCAAGGCAAGTATAGAACTAAACGAATCAGTATAAATAGTGCAGTTGGAGTACTGCTCAGCTGCAATATGATCCAGGGCAAGAGATATGGCATACAGTTCATCAGTGAACACAGAAGCTGTAGAGGGGATTCTGCGCGCAACTACTGACCCATAGCAAACCATAGCAGAGCCCACTGAATTACCTAATTTGGAACCGTCTGTATAAATGGGAACTGAATGATTATTTGAAAGATATTTATTGAATAAAAGACGGTACTTCCAATCTGGAGTACCTGCCTTTTTTAGGTGACTGAAAGAAAGGTCACATTTGGGGGCTGTAATAAGCCATGGTGGGATGGGCCGACCTCTGGAATCTGCAATGTTATCCAAGGACAGACCCAATTCATCCAATTGCGCCTGGATGCGAAGGCCAAACGGAGCAATGACAGATCGTCTGTTATGAAAAAGTACTGCCCACCGAGGAAGGAAAACACATTCCCAGGTGGGATGCTCTGGTAAGGAACGAAGTTTCGAAGTATATTGTAAAGATAGTTGCAAACGGCGAAGGTTCATGAGATTCAATGTATATGCTTTGAACTGGAGAGGTACGGAAAGCCCCAGTGCAGAGTCGAAGTCCTTGGTGATGAATGGGGTCCAGCATCTTTAAGGCCGAGGGTCTGGCAGAGCCATAGACCATTGATCCATAGTCAAGTTTCGATCTAATAAAAGCACGATATATCTTTAACATTGAACAGCGATCTGCCCCCAACTGGTAGAAGAGAGGACACGGAGGATGTTCAGTGCTCTTGTGTATTTGACCCGAAGCTGCTTTCAGTGTGGTATAAAGGTCAGTTTTCGATCAAAGATAAGCCCCAAGAACTTTGTCTCCGGGACCACATCACCGATATGAAGTTCAGGATCAGGGTGAATACTTCGTCGACGGCAAAAGTGCATGCATAAAGTTTTGGAGGGAGAGAAATTAAAGCCGTTCGCCAGAGTACACGATTGAGGGCAGTTTGTAGTTGCCGCTCAATATATCTCATGTTTGACGACTGACATGAGATGTGAAAGTCGTCGACATACAGCCCATTCGCAACAGTGAGAAGGAGTTGTTCAGTGATGGCATTTATCTTTATACTGAAGAATGTGACACTCAATACACAGCCAGTACAAAAGAACAGAGATGGGTGTGGAAGTCGATTCAACATTTTTAACAACGGAGGTCAAAAGGCTTTTCATTTGTTTTGAAAACGATTATCTTGGAGGCACAGAGAGATCTGTCTGCACTCCCACTGTAGTTGTGGAATGAAGTGCAGCAGCATATGTCCGAGATGGAGTTGTGGACAGCAATTTCCGAGCCTCAGGATAACTAATGTTATGTCGTTTTTAAACGCTGCATTTCTTTTTCCTCCAACCATTTTGGGCAAAATGAAAGTAAGAGGGGTGAGAACCATTGCAGTTTACGCAATGTGGGTTCATGTCACAGTTATAGGCATCGTGGTCCTTGCCTCCACAACGAGCACATGTCAGGGAACCACAAGATGTCTTTGAGTGGCCGAATCTCTGGCATTGGAAACATCGAAGAGGGTTTGAAATGTATAGCCAAACCCTGCAAATGAGATAACCTGCCTTGATGGTGGCAGGTTAAAACGAAGGTATTTGTTGGCAGTGTACCTCCATCTTTGCGAGTGGCGATGCGCCTCACTGCAGAAACTCCTTGAGTGGAGAGACCAGCGAGAATCTCTGACTCGGGAACGTTTTTCCAATCCCTTTCAAAAATAACTCCTCGTGAAGAATTCAAAGTAGCATGGGGTGTAACCTCAATAGGTATATCCCAAATTGCCTTTGAATTCAAGAGGTGTTCACTGTGTTGGGATGTGGATGTTTCAACCAATATGTCACCAGATCGAAGCTTCTTTACTGACTTTGGAGAGCCAACAAGTCCCTTTTGAATAAAAAAAAGGGGACATTTGCCCTAAAGGTTTTTCCGAAAGAGAATGTAATGTAAGAAAATGAGGTACATGTGTTACTGATGTTGAAGATTGCTGTTCTGAGTATTCAAGACGTGGTCGCTTACCCATTGACTGTTTTTTTAAAATTTTATTTAAATTTTTTGGAGGATCCATAGGAAAGAGGAAAAGTTTCGGTACCCACCATGGAGCCCTACAAGGGGACGCACTACAAAGTCATGGAAGGACAATGCAGCAACGCCAGGGTTTCGTGAGCACTATACCCAAACACCAGCATCAGGCACAATGTCCACAACACCCGTTGAGAACTTCCAACACTGGTACTTGGTTGACTCTAGCCCAAGTAGACCAGCCGATTGACCCAAAGGCCGCCCGTCTACAGGAATTCGAGGCCAAAGTGGTGTGTTATGGTTGGACCCCTCAACCACCAGGATCCTCTCCTCCCCTTCACGGGTCGCCACGCACGGCAAACACGTGGGTGGATGTTTAGATCCCAGAGAAGGTAATCAGACAGAACAGAACCTTCCCTGGGAGGTCCCCTCACCTAGTACAAGAATCCACACCGAGGGGGAGTTGTGTACTTGTGTATATTTTGAAAGTGTATTCTTATTCTAATAAATATAGCAAAAACAGTATAATAACTTCATTGACAAACGTCTTGCTTCCCTTGAGTGTGTTTTCTATAGCAAGGCCACGTCGTGCTATCTGCTGAGCCCACCGAGGGTAATCGAACCCCTGATTTTAGCGTTGTAAATCCGTAGACCTGTTGCTGTACTAGAGGGGGGTGGGTTCCCTTGATTCAAACAAATATAACGTTCAGCTCAAAAATTATATATAATTAAAGAAATGCATGTTCACTATTTAAGCCAGAAAACCTGCTCAAGCCGGAATTTTTGCTCGCTACCGCGCGATTCCGCCTTAGACAGGTTTTACTGTTGTATTATAGTTTCACTGCTTTTTAATGAGTAATTCTTACAAAAAACTAGTATTCCTGCTATTATTATTATTAAGTTAGCACTTTACCAGCAGTTTTTCGTTTTTAAGGTCAATAGAGCATTCAATTGTGTCTGAACACAGCAATTTTTTAAAGGATGTGTTCGGAGGCCCACGTTCTGCACGAAGAAAAATGTTCGTGAAGCTTGAAGGACACCGAGAGCAATATCCGAGCCAAGATTACAGAAAATTACTTTTCTAACTAAGATGAACGTATCCCAGGACATCACCCACATATTATGTGATTTGATAAAAATTTCTCTGACAGTTGGCACACATTGAGAGAAAAAATAAATGCTGCATCTGTGAAATCATTGTCATGGCAACTAACATTGTTTATCTTGTAAAATATTATACTTTATACAAAGGAATGGAAACTTTCTGAATAAAGACAAATTATATAATTACTAGTTACCAACAAAACTCGCAAATGGTTACACAAGTTAATAACATGTACCAGAAATGAAATTTCCTTGCGACAAAACAAGCATATCTTTTCTTAAATAAATATTCGTGCTGCATTTCTAATAACGAAAATAACAATGTTTCTTAAAATTACATTAATATAACTTTTTTTTTTCAGCAATTCCTTACAGAATATATAATATACTCAGGTTTATGATACACTGTTGTTAACTTTACAGTGCATCTTTTACAAGTATGAAGGAAATTATATGTTCATTTCAAAATACATCAGAAAAATATGCATCATGTATATCAACTGTTTAATCACAAGTAGAGCAATTTCAGTTTTGACTAGTACATAATTTTATAATGACTAGTGACCCATGTCTTATCGTAGCGACTAGAAAAGCCATTAAAAGAAATTCTATAATTAGTTTCTGTGAAATATTTGTTCAGGTAACTCATGTTCTTTCTTTAAATAAAAAAAAACGAGACCAGACTTTTCTTTTTATCACAGACTTTATGTCTTCAGTTTTCAACATTCAAGGAACTGCTAGCCATTGCTGCTCTATTCAGATGGGTTATCTTTATCATATGGAGTTCTGACTTACATTAACTTAAGGTAATCAATCTTGTATGAGCTTCAAGAGAAAATAAACCTTCCTGATAGGCACAAACATCTAATATACAATATAATTTGTAAGAAAAAAAATTGAAGTCAGAAAATAAGTAAATTAATAATCAGTTGAGCAAAAATAAAAGGAAAAAAGAGAGATCCCCTGCTTTCTATCACAATTACTTTGCGTTATTACAGTGCAAACAAATTAATGAAGAAAATAAGCCACTTTATATCCAGTCTGTCTACTGTTTGATTTCTAACATTTTTACTCTGAAAGATGCTTAGCTGTTGTCAAATCCATCAAAGTAATGGTCATCCAGTTAATGTTAATCCAGTTGGTACCAAATATTCAGGTTAGTGGGAATTGTTTGAGTTGATCTAATATATAACAAATTATTTACTTGGTAGACAACAAAGTCTACTTGGAAGATACAGAAATGGCAATGTGTTGATTTAGTATATAACAAAGTAACAGTCAAACAAGTACAAAGATGAGTTCAGTTTAAGTTGAATTGTTAATCAAGGAGATAATGAAACACTAATTTGACAGATTTAGATGTTTGACTTAGTAACTAAAAACCTGTAGATTCAGTGGCCATGACATTTTGATTCAGAGAATATTTAGATACAGGTTGAGTAAACACTGATAATGTTCAAGTTCAAATGGAAGTGTTAATCAACCAATTACCTAAAGTTTTGATTTAGTGAAAACTAATGCATCAATTAAGAAGGTAAAGAAATTATAATTAAGGAAGTAATGAAAATTATTATTCAAACAGTTATTAAAAACTGATTCAACAGGAATGAGTTAATTCATTATAAGAATTTTCAAGAGTTAAATCAACAATTATGAAAAGATTAACATTACAACTTGTTTATTTCAGAAAATTGTGCAAAGCTATATAATGACTATTTGAAATAGACTTTTCATAATTTAGAACTGCTAAATTAGACAAAAGGTAGCTAGTCTATGGCACACACCACCAACTCTTGGGCTACTCTAAATTGAATAGTGGGATTTGAATGTTACTCCTCTAATGTACCCACAACCACAAAGCACTTTTTTATGTCAAAAGATGCAAATAATGAACTCTTAAGATTCAGCCTGACTTGTTAGCTATCAGGTTATGTCTAGTCTGACATTAAGGTGTCATTTCAAAAGTTAACTCAACTTCAGTTTAAAAGTTGATTCAGAGTTAATTCATTGAGGTATATGTTGATCATTAGTTTGGTAGTTGCTGTTAATTAACTTTATTTGATACTGATGCACTCTCAGTGATTAATATACCATAAGTTTATTACGTACTAATGTTTACTCCGTGTTAATTACGTAATATACATTAAGTAAATGTTAAGCTTGATTCTGGGTTATTGTATAATAAATTTGAAATTATGAACCAAGAAGTGTTCAATGGTTGAGTATTTGATGACTGAAAAGTTCATAAAATACTGAGATGTTGCTTTAATTAAATGAAATTGAAGAGCTAGTTCAGTAATTATCAAAGAGATTATCAGATAGTTAGTAAAATGAATGGCTCAGTTAATGTCTTGATAATACTTACCATCAAATAGATTCCTGAATACTAAGTGGTTGACAGAGAAAATAAAGAAGAATTGTGCCAAACATTATCAAACAAATTACTCTTTCAATAGCTCTTGTCGTTAACTCTAAGCTATGGAAGTTCTTGAAGTGTTCAGTTAGCAGTTATTTAAAAACAACAGTGGTAAACCATTAAAAATATTGAGCCTGTAAAAATAATGTTTTACACGATAATTATTTATGTAGATTTAGTATAGAGCTATGACCAAGAAACTAATAAATCGTTAATCCAGAACACTTGTTTTCGTACATGATGAACAATATGATTTAGTAAGGACTCAAATGCCAGACTAGGAGATCCTGAATAGCTAACTTGGTGAATTGGATATATATTAGTGATTCAGTAAATACTGAATGACTTGATAAACACTGGACTGCAGTTTTTCAGAAGTTGCTCCAATGTTTTAAAAAAAATTCAATTAAATTTATAATAAGAGATCAAACATTAAACATTATTTCACAGGAAGAGATGGTTGAAACTATTAATTGGTAAGATTAAACCCTTTAGTTTTTAACTTTTTTACACAAAAGTAATATGTTGTAGTTCTCACATTATAGGATTCTCCATACACACACACACACACACACACACACACAAACATGCATAAAGTATTTATGCTGGTCCTTTCTCATCTGAACTCTGTACAGTTTATATTACATTGAGCACATCTAGGCTCACAAGGGTAGAATTGTCACCTGAGATTAAACACAACTGCTACTCAAACTGGAGAGGAATTTGCATACAAGTGCCACTAACTTTAGTTTCAACACATTATTTTCCTTCTAAACATTAGAATTTCTCTACTTATTTACTGCTGTTGAAAATACAGAGAAAAACATATCTGGCATACAGTGTTTAGAAGAAAGGTAGATGGAGGTACCATGTATTCATAACACCATTCTTTGGCACCAGCTCTCTCCAGCATTGCTCCACATCAAGGCAGAGCTTTTGTATTTAGAATGGCATGTTGATAAGATAAACAGCTACTGCAGGTTTCAGAAGTAAAATCCTCAAAATTATATTCCTTTTAAAGGAGGCTATGATCTATCTGTTGAACTGGCTTGCCGACTATATTTGCCATAGTTGGATTTGAAATAGTCATCATTTGCCATGCCAAACACATCAATGCGATCCTCTTTCCTGTACTGGAGACAGCGGCGGATAAATTGCTGGAAAAAAAAATAAAACTACATAAGAATCAAATTATTCCATAAGTGGTGAAAACCCTTCCAAATTATTCCAACAAATATCACGTATCAAATAATTTTTTTATCATTTTCATCAAAAACTGAGCAATTAAGGTGCTTTTACAAAAATAATACATTGCTATTAGTTTTTATATTTGTAGCATACATGAAACAAGGGAAAGTTACATATTTGGGATTAAAATGCATAATAAATTAACAATAACTAATGTGCTTAACATAATTATATATTAATAATTTGTGGTACATTTGGATGTATATATACATTATCTTTTTGTCCATCAAAATGAAAAGAGCTTGATGGTTAACATGTGGAGAACAATTATAAATTGTTTCATTTAAAATATCAGTAAATCTATAAAATTACAAACTAGTATAGATAAAAACTTTTACTTTTTAAATACCTGAATTCTTTAAAATATAGGAACTTCTGTTTATCGTAATAAGAGAGAAAGCACATTCACTTCTTTATTATCTGAACAGCTTATAATAGTTCACAAACTTTGAAAAGAAAATACTTCTTAGTAATATAACAATATTATATAATTTTTCAAACTGAATATAAATATTTGAAGAAAAAAAACAAAGTTTTGTGTTAACCATAACTAGTCAAACATTACTTTGAAAAGTGAATACTTAAAATTCATTTTTCAACTCCGCTCAAAATAATACATTATGTTGCAAATACATACATAATTGTTACCTTAAATTAAGTAGCAATGGTCTACTGTCACAAAGAGTTAAGTTTTATAGTTCACAATCTCTTTCAATCCATATAAATAGCTTTTATATGCTTTTGTCAGTGAAAAGTAAAATTTAACATTTTTATATACTTTGTTGTATTTCTAACAAATTACTAAAGGACCATCTGAGCTAGCTGTCCTTAATTTTGAAGTGACAGACTGAAAGACAGTTAGTCAACACTACCCACAGCCAGCTCTTGGGCTTCTACTGACAAAAAGGTTGTGGTATAGATCATTGGAATATAACAATTATACTACTAAAAGGGTAGGCAAGATTTAAATTTATGACCTGCAGATTACAAGAGTCATAACCATTAGGCTTTGCCAGACCTATCTCATTTAAAGGAAACTAATACCAAATTCATTACAAACCTTAGCTTCATTACTGACAGCAGGTTTGGCAGGGAAATCAACTTCTGTAGCCTTTAAAATGGTATTTTCTTCAAGAATTGTTGCTTGCGAAAGGTTATGACCGAATGGCTGCAAGAGTTTTTGTTTTTTAAAGCAATAGATCAGAAAATTGAGTTTTAGACACAGGTAACACATTCTATGGAAGGACTATGGAAAATCAAGGTAAATATTATTTATATCTATATGTTTATTTTGCTTTTATGAAAGTAAAACATTCTATTGCTGAAACTAATGTAATGTTTACAATGGTTCTTACACTATCATTAATAAAGTAGCAATGCAAACATTTCACCAATATTAATTACTTTGAATTCTTACATTTTTCCCATTAATACTTTCTATTTTTCCATAAAACTGATATAAAAGATAATTTACATAAAGATACAAAAATGCTTGAACTGAAAAAGGTACTAACTGTATGGATGAGAATGTTTTAGAATTCCCCAATTAATTTCAGCATGTCTACCTCACACCTAGAAAATTTTCAACAGATTTTATGAATATATAGAATTCTTCTTTTGTTTTACAAATAAAAGAAAGTTAACTCTTACCTTCTTGCCATACAAACACTGGTAAAAAATTACTCCAACACTCCAAACATCTACCTTTGAAGAGATTTTAGGTGGATTTTTGCCAACAACAAAACATTCTGGAGGAAGATACCTGAAAAAGAATTTTAAGGATTTGTTTCTCAAAAATCAAAAGAACAAATAGAAAGATATAAAGTTAAATAAAGAATAACATACCAAAGAGCCACATATATTTTTTTCTGTTTATTGCCCAACTTAAATGCAGCAGATCTCTCTTATTCCAATGTATACTGGACAACAAGCTAATCAACTAACTTTGATGAACAAAAATTCTACACTGCCTAAGGACTATTCACAGTACATCCTTATTGTGTTCTTCACATTTTAAATTAGAAATAAAATTTTCGTATATGAAGAAAACAAAAAATGTGCAGGGAGATCACACTTAAAATAATAATTTTTTCTTTCCTCAAAACAGCTTTTCATAAGTGATGAAATTATCTGAGTAGCATAAAAGGTGAACTGCATATAAGGACTGTTTAATATACAAAGAATAAGATAAAATGTTGAAGAGATAATGTCAAAATATTTTTCTAAAAGAGTAATCACAAGAGACTTAAATTCAGCATTCATATTTATTTAACTACTAGAATATAATAAAGTTTTATATATTAAAAAATCAAACATACCAATATGTTCCAGCACCTTGAGAAGTCAGGTCCATGCCATGTTCAGGGTTATAATTTTCATCATCCATGACTTTGCTAAGTCCAAAGTCTGTTATTTTGATCCCCCCACTAGTAGTGCCACTGTCTAGTAAGATGTTTCCTGATGAATAAAGAACATGTTCAACAGTAACAAAAGTACATGAAACACCATGAATTTGATACACAAGTAGGGCTACTGGCCTTACACATTCTTTTTTTTTAATACACTAAGTCACGATTCAAAGCTTAAATTTAACATTTTATAAGAAATAACCCTTGTTTCAACAAGTTTGTTCAGTAGCTATACTAACTATGTATAACATTTTAATAAAAATTAAATGAAGCACAATAAAGACACGAGATAAGACTTTTTCTACCCAAAGATTTATGAAACTCTCCTGTTATATCTGTTATTAGTACAGAGCAAATAACTAAGCATTGAGAATCCCACTCTAGGCCTATTACAGAGGAAAATAACTTGAAGTAGCAGTACCCTTTTATAACCATTTGCTAATAATGTGAAAAAGAATACAGAAACTTGAAGCAAAATTAATGTATCATGAACAAGTCCAGAGGAAACATTTCTTATGTCCTTTCTGTGAGTACACTGATTATAAAAACAGTTTAGATGAGATAAACATAACAGGAAAAATATTGGAACTTATTACACATGTTAAGACAACACACACATCATTCTCTTTTATAGTCCACACATAATTTTAAAAAATAATGTAGATAGTTATAACAAGGAACTTAAGCTACCAAATCAGTATTAATTTTTCAAGTGTAGATTATCTATTCATATCACATTCATGTCATTAGAAAGAATACAAAATATTTTATATCAACAAAAGTTGATTTCATTTTTACTTAATCATTAAAACAGAAGCATTATTCAACTCATCCACTCAAACTGTGATATCAGATAAAGAAACTAAGTGTTATTGATGTTTTAATCATATAATATTGATATATTATGTTTTGACAATGTGAACTGTATCAAAGCAATTAGCATTTTTATATATGTAAAAACGGCTCGTTTGGGTTGAGAAAATATTTTACGTAGAGTAGTGAACAACGTTTCGACCTTCTTTGGTCATCGTCAGGTTCACAAAGAAAGAAAGAGGTAACTGACCAGAAGCTGACCACATGTTTTAAAGGGGTTGTGTAACTTAGTGTTGGAATGTAGAGGGCAGTGTTAGATGTTTGGATATATAATTTTATATTATTATTTTTAATATATGTATAAAAGGTGTTCCTTTGTATTGGTTTATTTTGGGTTTAAGTTATTGTATAAGTAAACAAGGATAAACAAATGCAAAATTAAAGAAGCCTTACTTATACAACAACTTAAACCCAAAATAAACCAATACAAAGAAACACCTTTATTACCTACATTAAAAATAATAAAATAAATAATATAAAATTATAAATTCAAACATCTAACATTGCACTCTACATTCCAACACTCAGTTACACAATCCCTTTCAAACATGTGGTCAGCTTCCGTTCGGTTACCTCTTTCTTTCTTTGTGAACCTGACAATGACAGAAGGTTGAAATGTTGTTCACTACTCTACATAAAATATTTTGACACTACTCTTGTAACTCCCTTGATGAAATATTAAGTGTACATCTTTTTGGCTTATAGTTTTATTCATACTGATTATTACGTATTAGAATGGGATAAAAACATTGCATCAAGTTCTATGTTGTGTATAACAACAGCAAATAACTTATTCATGAATTTTTAATAAGAATTAGAGAAAGAAAAGTTTATACCAAATAAAGCACATTTCAATAATGAACATCATATAAGTTTGCAGCAAAACTATGCAACCCACAAGAAAGCAAAACAAGTAATAATATCAACTAACCAGGTTTGAGATCATAATGAATGACAGGAGGCTTGATCTCATTCAAGTATTTGAGGGCATGCACCACCTGCATAATGATACAACGAGCTTCTTTCTCTGGGATGCTCTTGTGTTGCTTGAGGCAGAAGTCCAAGTCGTGACCACCACAATACCCTAATACAGTGCAGAACCTAGAGATAAACCAAAAATTAAGGACAACATAATAGGAAGAACTTATGGATTTTGAGAAGAAACTGTAACAGGAGTAGGATGGTTAAAATCTTGCACTTCAGAGTTTTATGTATAATTTAAGAATGGCATATTACTTCAATGTGATGCACAATAACTTTGAGCTAAAGAAATAAAAAAACAATGGTTGAGTACATTACATCAAAAAATTTTGAATATGTACATCAACAAATCACATGACAATTACAGCCAGTTTAAAGTCGTGGTGGAATAGCATGTATCAGAACTACATTTTCTGGATGATGAGAAACCTACTTGAAATAAAAATGTATCTCAGAACAAAGATGTTAACCTGAGGATAACATAGGAAGGTCAAAAGGTTTCTCTCTGCTTTTCAATAAATGTTAATATCCATACCAGCCATTCTGATATACAGAACTACATTTTGACTTTGTTGTTTCGTATGTAGTTGGATACCACCAAAAACTGATCAAATTTGGGAAATGTACATAACAATTCTTCACTGCAATTTACTTATATGGCAATCAAAAGCTGTTGGTTATTTGTTAAGCACTAATTTTATCCTTCTTTAACATAACATTTTCTTTGTCAGTATTATGCACTCTAATGTCCACAAAATGCAATAACATTTTAATAAATGATACAGTTTTATTAACATCATTTAAAATTAATATATTACACTAAATAAGTGTGCTTGGACATAACTTATTATAATTGATGAATAAACTTTTTAAAAAATAACCAGCCTTATTCAGTTATGAAAATAATTGATATGTTTTTTATGTATTTTGATAGTTAAATTTCTATCAAAAAGAAAAAAAAATGTTAAATCAGTGTAAAGATATTTACACAGTAATACATTTGCAGTTAAATTCATTTTTCTTTCAGCGACGAAACATTTGAACTTACGAATTGGCATCAATCTCAAACACATCATACAGCTTGACCACTCGTGGATGATCTAAAGCCTTGTGAATATTGTATTCTCTTAAAGCATGCCTGTCAAAATAAACTTACTGTTTAGTAATGTATGTACAAAGAAATACAGTTGTTTTTCTCTCTCTCTTCAAGGAAAATAAATGGTCCAAACTTTCTTAGTTCTCAATGCATAAAACTTATTATATTCTTTTTACTCCATTTTATGTTCACCAAGTTTTTACTGTAATATAAAATCTTCTACTTGGATGTTAAAATTATAACTTTGCCCAGTCTTCAAACTTAAAATATATATTCTTTATAACACCATTAAAAACATTCTACAAACATTTAAATTACAATGCTTCATTTAAATTTATGATACACCTTATTTCACTGTTATTATACAGCTCACTAAATATTGTTATCAAGTTCTATTATATCAGTTTTATAACTGAAACTTCATTTGTATGTAATTTAAATTTTTAAATTTCCTGAAATACTCTAATCTCATGTTATTTACCTTTATCAAGTTGAATATATTTAATATTTCATTGTTTCAGTCTTTTATCTTACTTGATGTAGTTAGCCTTCTTATCATCCTTCCAGTCTTTGTTTAACTGATGAATCTTACAAGCTACATAATGTTGTTCTTTAAGATCAAAAGCCTGTAAACAAACAGAAATATAAACAAACATTTTGAAACAGGTCTAAGAGCTGATTAAAAAAAAAGGTGTTACAAAGGGTTGAGTATGTTATATTCAAATGATTTGAGTCTCACAAAGTTATGACAGTCTATGCCACTACATCCAGTGATGTTTTACATAATGAACATGCATTGTAATAATTGTCTCATACCATAGTTTCCACTGCAAAAAGCTCTGGCATAAGGGATCATGTCCAAAGCATACCACTCACCAATAACTATTTTTGATAATCCATCTAGTGAACAAGAAAAATTTCAACAGTCTATTGTAGATTACTTTCTGGATGGTACTCAAGTCCCAAGTTATTTTTATTTATCTATTTATTTCATTGTTTTTCAATGCCATTAAATATAAGCACTATTCCTAACTTAGAAATTCTAAATTACCAACATGGTTTTTATAATCTGAGTATATAAATATTTTGAAATCAAAGGAGCTGTTGCATATCCTTCACAAAAGCAAATTATTCAAATTTTTATCTATCAGTAATCTCCAATTATCTTTAGTGACATCACATTACCTACAAAACCCTGAACAATATTGAAATGTGGTTTTGATACATGTCATTCCCCTTTGATTTTATATTGGTTTGTCATATGACTTACTACGATGTATATTCAAAATCATTTTAATGAGTGAAAAAAAGCACAAAAATAAATCTTATCACAAAGGTATCAAAAAGTCAAACAAAAATAAAGATAATCAGAGAGAATAGAAGTAAAACCTTACACAAAAAGTATTGCTTAAATTTTAAAAAACTGAGTTCTCACTTAAGACTCATATCAAATATTTAGTGCACACACACACACATATATATAAATAATAAAAAAGTAACATTTTGTTATTTCCACTTTCAATTAATTTCATAAAACCCACTATGAGAATTCAAAAACATATCAAACTTGGAAGAGCACTTTTGCAGTTTCTTACAATTTTTTTTTTTAACAGAAGATTTGTTTGTTTTTTAATTTCACGAGGACTATCTATGTTTGCTATCCATAATTTATCAATGTAAAACTGGAAAGGCAGCTAGTTATTTCCACCCCACTGCCAAATCTTGGACTATTCTTTTACCAACAAATAGTGGGAATAATTGTCATGTTATAACACCTCCATGGCTGAGAGAGCAAGCATATTTGGTGTGGTGGGGATTCAAAACCATGACCTTCAGATTATGAGTTGAGCACCCTTATTACTTGACCATGCCAGGCCTATTTCCTGAAGGATTTGCTGGTTTATTTGTTATGTTTGAACTACCATAAAAAAAGTCTATTTATTGCTAATATTTCTTTGTCACTCTTGGGTATTACTTAAACTAATATGTTGGAAATAAACACAACAAACAGAAAAAGAAAGAAAAATGAAAAACCTAGTTTTCAGAGCAGATATTTCTCAAGCAGATTTTTAAAGTAGAGTTTTTAATTAATTTTACAGTGAGAACTCAATGTGTATTAATTACAATACTTATAGATAAGCTAACATGAGCCCACTTCAATAACATTTGACTATACTGTGAATTATTTATTTCATTTGAATTTAAACATGTGTCAGATCATTTATTTATCAGAAATTTGCAGCAGCCATTGATCCTTTTCCACCACTAAAAATATACAAATTTGGTTTTATTTTAAAACATTTTACACCCTTGTGCAAATTAACTGAAACAAGATGGAAAATTATGATTTTTTCAGTTTTTTGCATTTTATTCCTGTGAATCCAAAAATTACTCACAAATTAATACATGATATGACTGCCTTTATTTTTCAGTAGATCATTAATCCTCTTTGGCATCGAGTCTATGAGTTGACTTTTGCTAATTTTTGGATCTCCGTACCATACCTCAATTATGGCCTTAATTAGCTTATCTTTTGTGGTACTGTCTTTTCCCCAAAGTCTTTCTTTACAAATCGTCCAAACATTTTCAATAGGATTTAAGTCTGGAGTGTTTCCAGGCCAGTCCAGCATCTTTATTCGTGTTGTAGTCATAAAATTCTTAAAAAGTTTTGATGTGTGACACGGAGCCAGATCTTGCTGAAAAATGCCAGATCCGTCTGGAAATCTCTTTTTCAATTCTGGAATGACTCTTCTCTGCAAAACTTTGATGTACTGTGGTCCTTGCATCATACCTTCTATGATATGTAAGCCTCCGATGCCATAGCTGAAAAAGCCCCAAAACATCTTCTTCAATGAATGTTTCATGAATAGATTGATATGAGATTCTCGAAGTTTCTCACCTGGACATCTGCAAACATGCAGACTTTTTGACCCTGTACAAAGAAATGAGTCTCGTCATTGAATAACACCCTTCTCCATTGTTCTTGTATTTCAGACCCCATTGATACCGTTTTTCTTCATTGAGTTGGTAGGAAGTTTTTTGATTGGTCTCCTTGCCCTTCTAACGCAATTTCGAATGATGTAATATTCCTTAGAATTTTGTCATATATCCCAAAAATAGATCAACCACACTGCAAAACACAGCTAATGACACTGTCTGTATGAAAAATGACTGTTAATGGAAATCAGCAGGTCCAGTGAGCATACACTGACTGCCATGCTGAAAATATTGTAAAATGACAATTTGTTAGAATTAATTTGTACAAGAGTGTGCAGCTTAGTACTCTTTGAAGCAAACATTGTAAAAAATCTTAATAGAAATTGTTTTTCACAATATGAAAATTTTTTTAACAAAATAATTATTTAAAAACTAATTAAAGCTTCAACATAATATTGTTTTATGTTGTAATGAAAGAAATGTAAAATAGGATGTAGCATATATGTAGGTAGAGGAATTTTATTCATTGTTTTGTAATCTTGATAAACAACATAGCCAATTATCCTATAAATACTTGGAAGTAAAACAAGTTTCATAAATCAAATAATAATGTAAACACTTAAATTATCTTTCTAACCTATTTCTAAGTATATACAACATTCATTTTCAATTTTGAGTACCATTATGTAATTCTAATTAAAGAGCCAGAGTTTACAATGGTAACTTCAACAATACCATGTCAAAAGTGAATGAAAACAATACTATTTAACACATGACAGATATGTTTTTAAAATCAAGTTCATCCAAATATATACGTCATTAAAGACATCAATAAAGTTTTAAGTATGAGCTATAACTACATGTTGAATGTACAGAATTAACTGGATTATTAGTACATTTATACATGAACAAGTGCATAGTATACCGGAACATAACTATGAGTAGTAACTCTGTGTATACAGTTATGTGATTTCAGACATGAACAAAAATTATATATGCATATGTATGTATGTATGTATGTGTATATATATAAGAATTCTGACTTTAGCTTTCATGGTTTTAAAAGAGTAAACAACTCATGATATTTGTCAAATATTAATATTATTTATGAAATTATTATATGAAGGAACAATCGACTCGAATGACAAAAGATGAAGGAGCAAGAAACATGAATAAAAAAGCATTTTTTATTTTTTCGTACACCTTCAGTAAGAACTTTAACAGCTCATAAATACACCTTGGATAAAGAAACAGAAAGTGATTGCGATGTTTTATTAGCCATTCAACCTAGACTGAAAGGCAACAATATTTATAACAAATGAAAATTCAAAATGTGTACATTTTGATACTTTTATTGCATCACAGTCCAAGATGCTCAGTCAGGTATGTGAAATCTCCAAGCTACTATGTAGAATATCCATATAAAGTGTTTAGATAATTATAAATAAATGATGTTAATGCAAACCAACATGCCACTTGACAACTTTTTTGGTGTTTCTTAGTTAATCTGATGCCACAAAAAATTGATCAATTTTGAAAATAGTAAGTAATATGCAATTCTGATCCAATATTCATACACTCATAAATGTGTGTTCAGATGAGGAATTTAGAATGTTCAAGATGAGAATATCCCTTGTACTTAATGACACTGAAAAAATAAACAAATATGACTCAACTTGGGGCATCAAGAACAACTTGACTGCACGACGTATGAACTTGTTTCAGCTAACAGTGTAAACAACTAGCTATCCTCTCAATTCAGAAAATTCAGTGACAAAATAAATGCATAAAAGATAAAAATCAGTCAGCAGTTCAATTTAAGACAAATAGAGAAACGGGATGTTTGACAATGTAAAGAACAACAACTTAGTTATTAATTGAAATTAGTTACACAAGGTAAAGACAGGGGTAAAAAAGGACTTATTCAAAAATGTACCTTATAAATTTCACTAAATTCTCCTATTCTATACAATTGTTAGGAAAAACTTTAAGGCCCACAAATTTACCTTATGTACTTCACTAAATCCTCCTTTTCCAAGTAGAGTCAAGAGAAGATATCTTTCATTAAGCACTGTATGATTGTTAAACCTGCAAAGAATTTCAAGGAAATATTACTTAACATGCCAACTTCCTTTGCTAACTACTATAATTATACTTATATGAAAATAAAAACACACAGAGAAAACAATCCTCTTTTCACTGCATTTAGTCTCTTTTTGTGTTGTTATATTTGTTCTTTAAATTAATAATTAATCAAAACATCTAATTTAAAATCATTAATTACTATATTGTAACTCACCAGTAAAAGTAAACTAATACTTTTTCCTAAAGAAGTTTTTTTATGTATACAGTAATTATGAATATTGAATGATAATAAAAAAACTCAAAAGTAAACCTATCTGTAAGGTTGTTTGAGAGCATTAATACAATGAAATATACAAGCCTTCATCATTCATTTTGGGCAAGTAAATTGTTACTATAAATTTTCAGGCTTCTTGATATGTTTTTTTCTTGTATCTAAATATTTACATTGGGGCATGTTATGATGATAATGAGAAAAATACTAAATCCAAATACAGACCTTTCTAATTTACAAAAGTGTATGAAGAATTGGTTCAAATGTTATTTAATTTTATAGTTTTAATATTTATATGACTTCAAAACCTTAGTGACAACATCATAAATAGTATGATACATTACTTTTGATGAATATCAATTTTTTTTTTTACTTTTTTCCAATGTAGCTTAAATTTTCCAAAATATAATAAAACCAGTAAAATACATCAATAAATCCCATCATATGGTTATTTATCAAGAATCGACTCAACTACAAAACAAGATAATGAAAGGTATAATTCCTACAACAAAATACAAGTAACCAAGGAAACAAATCTCAAAAGCCATATTAAGAAAATAAGATTATTTCTTTTTTTGTAATTATTAAACAGATAACCCATAAGACCAAAACAAACTTTAGGCTTAACCTTGATTGGTCTTCATTAAGTAATCTCTTTAGTTCTCGAATATGAAGGTTTCTCTCTCTCTCTAGTTTCTCTAGCTCTAACTGCAAATCAGCATCCTCTTTCTTAAGTGCAGCCTGCCTTAGCTTGAGAATTTCTTCCTGTTCATAATAGTCATGCCACGTTCGTCTAAAAATAATTTTTAAAATCTGTATTCTGTATAGTTTATAAATTACTATATCCTCACAAACAAGAGGAAATAACAAAACGCACATTTTAAAATTGAGTAATCGTTAACCTAAATCAAAAATCACACAATACATAGTGGTACTTTCAGTTGATAAAAAGTACCTTACTAGCTATTGCTAATGGTTAGTAGTACACCTCATTTAGTAGAGCACTTCCCTGATATGCAAGAGGGTTCACGCTTAACTCTAGATCTAGAACAACAAAACACATGGAACTTTAATTATCAGAAGTTTGAAAACATGGTCATAATTCAGTATAATACTTTTAGCTCTGCAAATACCCTAATGTTTACTGAATTAAAGTTCATCATTTTAATATGATTACCAAGTTTATATAATATTCTGGATTCAAAAATCATTTTAACAGTTGTTGTTCACTGCTTTAGACAACTGACTGGAGCACATTTGTGTGATTTGTGACTTATTAACGTTTCTTTAAAATAAAACGTTGATGTCAGACAAAGTTGTTTTCAACACCTGCAAAACAAAATAATATTCTTTCCTTGAGTGTTTGAAAGCAAACATTGATTCACTTTTTTCCAATCTGATGTTTTCAACTGCACTTGTGCATATGACACCATTAAACTTCCATATATTCATCTTAACTTTTCTTCCCAAACCATGGTCAAAATATAAAAAAAAAAAAAGAGAACTTCAGTGTACAAGCTTAGAATTTTATTATTCTTTATTATGAACTAAGCAACAAAAAATTTTAAACTGTAAAGCAAAATGCTAATTCTTTTGTACCACTACACAGATATTTTTTGGATAGCAAAGTCATTCAAACTTTTGACCACAGTATATTGTGCATGAAATACAGTGATCACAATATATATTTTATATCTTTTTATACTTCTAACTGAAATGGTTGAAAAACTATCAACTTTAAATTTTAGTAGAGTGAAAAATGATAAAATTGGATTAATTAAACCTCTTGTTTTATGATTTCCAAATATCAATCATATCACCAGAAAGCATTAATTATTTTTTCTTGCATTTTATTTAGCATAAAAGTATATTTCATTTTTACATGGACTGTAAACATCATGAAATAATCCAACTTCAGCTGACTTTCACTCAGCTTCTACCTTACAGAAAGGTTACAATTTGATTTTATTGGTTCAAGTAATCATATTTATATATTTTTTGACACCATTGCTGCTATTTTTTTGCTTTCTCTGTTCAAAATCAGCATTAACAGTTTGAATAAACTTTCTTCTCAGGAAAACAGGTAGTCATTATTTTATGAGAGTTGAGTTAGTGCTTGAAAGGGCCTGTACACATTTTTTGCTCATGTTTGTTAGAATTAGATAGATAAAAAACAAATATCAAGTACAGGGTGTAGCTAAAGAAATACAACCATGTAATTCTCAACATCTTGTAGCCAATCTCAAGCAGTTTTTACTGACATGTCCAGTAGACTAGTACATGCACACCATTAGTAGCTTTTAGTTAATGGCACCCATGGGAAGGGGAATTTTCCCCCCATGACATTTCACAACAACAATTGTATGTATTAAAATGTAAACTTAACACTGTACTTAAACTAAATATTTTTAGCAATTTTTTTTTAAAAACGCAAATTTATTTTTGGGTTTAAGCATATATTACACATACACTTTCCCTCTGTTAACTTACACTGTAAAAGCTGACCTCCTACGTACATGATTTGCCCCCCTTTGAATATATTTCTGAAAGTGTGCATATTCTGACCATATCTAACCAGTATTTGATTTCAGTTCACATTCGTTGCAATATATCCACAGTTATATTGACTTATCCTGGTCTTTAGTTCTGTGATGTTTGCTACAGGTTTGTGAAACACGTGTCCTTAACATACTCCCAAGGGAAGAAGTCTAGTATTCATACAGAGGCTATAGAATGGACTCACCCTGAAAGTCAAATGATGCATTGAACCTTTTCTTCCATGGTTGCCATTTTATAGAATAACACTACTCACTGGAGTGAAAAAAAAAGTCAATAAAAAATGTTCAAATTTGGCTAAAAGATGTTGGAAATTGCATGGTTGTATTTCTTTAGTTATTAATATAATTATTTATTAAGATAATAATATAATTGTGAACAACCCTGTATATAGCATTTGTTGTATAACTTTCATAAAACTAATACAATTACTTAATTTTAAGAACACAGATTTGAGAACACAGCACTAATATTTGTACCAATGAAATATTTTCATAGAACCTTTCAAGTTGCAAAAGTAGAAGAAATTTTTTTCTTTGGTCATTGGCTAAATGTATATAATGTAAAAGAGAAATCCATAGTGATATCATATTTTTGTTTACTTATATAACTAAGAAAATTAAAATTCAAGAAAAAAATTCAATGGTTATCATGCTTCATGTTTAAAATATACAACATAAAAGTTTGATCCAAATTGTGCTTCATAAATCAAAACAGGAAAATTGGGCTGGAAGGGGTTAAGTGAAAACATTCTGTGCTTTTGAAGAAATTAACCAAATGCCCAAATTATTCTCAAATTGTGCAGCATTTTCTAAGTATACGTAACAAAAATTTAAAAAATGGCATGGGTGTTGAAAACAAATGCTAATTTTGCAGCATTCTCATTAATAATTTTCTTATCAAGAATTATTCCTTATGAAGATACTCTAATGCATACAATGAAATACATACATACAAACCTTTAACTGCTAGGACTAACATATTTTGATTGATGAATCTGAGAAACCAGTATGCATCATTACAAAATTTCTAGAAAATAACTAAATTGAAAAACCACATAAAAGCTTTTAAAATTAATTACTCTTTTGGAGCATCAGGTTTCAAGAAATCTCCATTTAAAAATGGTGAACTTCCATTGCTAGCTTTAGTTTTCTGTTGAGCAGTACTTGTCTTCTTTTTCCCTAGAGATTTACGCTGCCTTTCTATTTCTTCTCTTTCAGCTGCTATAAGTTCTTGCTTCCTTAAAAAATGTTAGCAGATTAAAGTGATGCTATATGTAAAAAGATAAACTTTCACAAACAATGCAGATTTTATAATGTAGCATCTTCTTGAGTGGAAATTTCTACCTGAACTATCTCCTTTAATGTAACATGTTATCAAAATTTCAATCAACAGCACCATTTCTCAACATTCCTAAACAATTAACACAATGCTATTTAATAATGTTCCATAAAAAATTAAAATATAATACAGTATTTCCTAAAAGAACAGTGTAAAAAAAAATCTTCATGGGAATGTAAAACATACAGTCATGGTATAAGATGCAAGAATATAATGGGTATTAAAAGTTTAATTTTAAATTAACTCCACCATCTAATACACTCATGATACTGTACAGAAGCACTTCATTCTGTAACAAAATATTTTCAGTTCAGCCACATAATTTTATTTTTACTATGTTTTTCACAAAACTACACTTGGGAAATAAATGCATGCTTAGAGTAACATTTAGAGAACTTCTATTAGTTTGTTTTAACACAATACATAAAAAACTGTACTTAACAACTTGACCTACAAAGGTTCCTCAAACACACCAACATGCTTGTCTAATACTATTATGCAAAATACAAAAAGGAAAAAGTTGAAACCTCCAAGTTTACATAATTTTTATGACCATACTTTCTCCTTTAAACATGTATTTTTTGTTTATTTAGAAAATGTAGCTGTTTACAAATATGTTTTGGAATTACTAATGACCACCAGTAAGCCACACTTAACCACTCTCTTGTATGGTAACTTGACTGACCAATACGATGAACACTGGAGATGTGTTGAAATATTTCATGCAAAAGAAATTTATCAGCAAGTTCAACTCAGTTATTATTAAACTTCATTAAATAATTGTATTCAAAAAACTATGCAAAACACTACCACTTATTGTTTCATAGAAATGTCAACATAAGGGTTAGAAACAAAAAAAAGACTGAAAAACTTTACATTCATCAATGTTTTGTATAAAAGCAGTGTTTTATTAGATTGAAGGTCATCTCAGTACCAACACTCTTAACAAAACCCACACACAATCAGTTTGTTAGTAAGTTTCAATATGAAAACTACTGTGTTTCACAAAAGCACATGCACCCATCAACACGTTTCACACAGTCTCACTTCTCATGTAAATTCTTAACAAATTTTTAACATATCCCTTTTAAAATTTTCTACTAGATTTTGTTTTTCTTTAACTTTTAACAAAATGAAAATGGAAATGGTTAAATTTTTAATACTACTCGAACGTTTTTACATTGCAACTGTAGGAGAGATAAATAATGACTGTATTTTTAAAGTTTTTTGAGAAACATCACTTCAATCAATTCAAAATTCTTACTAAATGAAGACTGTAATGTGCATACACACTTTAACAGTTCTGTAAAGGCATGCCCATCCACCCAGTTTTCAACAAATGTTGCTCCTTGTCTTTGGGTAATAAACTGTCCCAGCCTCAACCGGTTTTGCATACATTTTTGTCTAGCTTGTTTTTTTTCCATCTTGGACTAGGAATAAAAATATAAATTTACTATTGGAGTAAAGCTATGGAGAAATGTAGTTACTTGTTCTAAGCTAGATCCTACAAATAGTGTGAGCTTTTACTGACACTTTCTAATAAATATTTTATTTACCTGCAAACAAGAAGCTATTTGAGAAAAATTAATCTATATTTATGTTTCATATTAAATAATTGTAGAATTACTACAGTGTTTCAAAACCTATTTTATATAGAAAACACCAAACATAGTCTTACAGATTATTACCTTTTCAATTAATAGTTGTTTAGTTACATCTGTACATTTTTTCAGCTGTTCTTTTTGTTTTTCTATTAGTTTCATTTGAGTTTGGAGTTGTCTATGAAGTTCTTCTTTTGTCTGAAATAGGTACATTTATTATATTCCTCACAGTACTAGAACAAAAACAGTATTTTCAATTAAAGTAGAATATTTATATTAATTACCTACATGTTTATACTTCATAGATTAAATATTTTATATTACAAATTGAAATATATTAGATACATAATATAATAAAAAAGTTTTTGATGTAGTAGAAGTTTCTAGATGGTAGAGTTAAACAATACAAATATTAT
Source organism: Carcinoscorpius rotundicauda (assembly GCA_011833715.1). Lineage (NCBI taxonomy): Eukaryota > Metazoa > Arthropoda > Merostomata > Xiphosura > Limulidae > Carcinoscorpius > Carcinoscorpius rotundicauda. Next base: position 35,133,711 of record CM022395.1, on the reverse strand, counting down.
TTAATTAATGCAACATTTAAAATCAGTTTTAGAATATTAAGTATCAATAAAAAAAATTATTTTTGCTTTCAGTTACATAACTGATTTAAATTGAATTCATTTTCCATATCCAAAATAATTAATAATTGGAAAATTAGTAGTTTTGTTCAGATATCAGACAGTAAATGCATACTAAAATTATGCCTCAGGTGTGGGTTACTTCCTTCTCATAGTCTTGAACTTGCTATTTGTGTCATTGATATTCTAAGAATGTAATAATGACTAAAAGTTGTGAATGAGCAAGTAGCCTCTTCAGGTTCTTCAAAGAAATGTAATGTGTTGCATTCCTCCAATGAAAGTGTTGTTTTGATTTGCTTCCCATTGTTGTTGCTGCCAACTGTAGCATACAGGTATGCAGTGAAATTAAAATATATAGTTATGATGTCTATTAAGTTAGATAATAACTATTTGTCTTATGACTACCAGGGAAGGCAGAGAGTCATCATCATCCACTGTCAACTCTTTGGCTACTTTTTTACCAATGAATAATGGCATTAGCCATCAAATTTTATTGCCTTCACAACTGAAAGAACAAGCATGTTTTATGTAACAGGGATTTCAACTCATGACCCTCAGATTACGAGTCGAGGTCCTTAAACAACCGGCCATGTTGGACCAGCACCAGTGAGCTTTATAACATACCTCCTATTATGCATGTGATGCATGTGCAAGTAATCATACTGTGAGATAATCTAGTGATGGAAAATGGTACCTGATTATCTCATTCAAATTCGTATCAACTGGATACCATTTCATCAGAGAGTGCATTATCTGATCAAATATTTGTCCTACACCTAATAATGAGCTAAGATCAAGCAAAATTCTTTCAAACACTTTAGATCCATTTGAAATGGATTTGTCACAAGCATTAATGTATTATCAGCTATAATAATATTTAAATACTAGTTTAGACTAAGACTTAGAAATGTAATACATGGACTGTTCTTACTCCAATAATAAGCAAAACAAATGTAAATAGCTTACCATGCGGATTGTTAAGCAATGTATTTATTTTAGCCATCATATTTTTTAAACCTGTAGTTCCCTCTACTTATAGCTTTGCTATTTTTAGAAAAGTAGTAACTGTGCAGTATATCTTGAAGTATTATTAAAATATGTAGCATTAGTCTATTTAACACTGGTAATCCATAATATAAAAACAATTACAAAAAGAAAAATCTTCAAAATTAGAAACAATACACATGAGAATAATGACCTACAATGCACAATTCTGTTTAAAAAAAGACATCTAATTCCGGATGATTAGAAACCCATTTGAAACAAAAATGTATTCTAAAGATGGCTGATATTAAAACTTTAATTAAAATAAAGTACATAAAAACATTTTTATTATCTTAGTTTAAGTCCCGGTTAACAAAGAGTGTTTGCAACTGACTGTTGCTGGGCACATGACTCATTACAGAATAATATCTATAATATTATTTATCAGTTACAGTAAGGTAATTTGTTAAAAGACATGTGACTGTGAGAAAAAACAAACAAACAGAGAGAAGGATTTTTCACAGAACTGTGCCCTCCAAGTGAATACATCTGTTTCTAGTCAGGTGACTTGAAGATGTTTTTATACAGCATAGTTGAGCAGTTAATTTTTTTTGGGGGGTGGGGTAAGTTCGTTATTCAAATTTTTGCAGTTTATGAAGATAATTTATTACTTATTAATATTTCTAATGATGTACTCACTGGAAAATCAGTTTGTTTTATAATGCTCATGAAAAACCACACAGGTATTAACTGTGCATATCCATCTCTATTCTTGAAATGATAAAGAGGAGACAGCTAGTCAATAAAACCAACCATCAACTCTTGGTCTACTGATGTCAAACAGAACATTGGTGTTTGACCTTAATGCTTACAGTACATCCTTAGTCTCAAAAAGTGGAGCAGGTGTTAGTGAAAATAGAATATTAAGCATGAATTAACCTATTGATTTAAAGTACAAACATGTTAACCATTATACCATGCCTGGAGTGAAAAATTATTTCATCTAACAATTCCATTGAAAATTATCACAAAAAAGTACCATATCCATACAATAAATGTAAGAAATTTTACAAAATATGTTTTATGATGTTATTAATCTTTTCAAAGTGACTACTTTATATCAATAATATGAATTTCATCATAAAGTGTTTGAGCAAAATCATAATGATAAAATTCAAGAACTTCTTGAGGATTTTTGGAAGATGCAACTGCTGTCTTCCAAAGACAGAACTCTCTATAACAGACTTTTAATACACTGTCACTAATTTTACTCAAATTTGTCATTATACACAGCTCTTTTAAATTTTACTTAGGAGAATCAATTGAAAATGACAAATTACACAAATAAATGTTTTCTTAATAACCTAATCTATCATTAGGCAGCTACTGAAATTGAAATTTAGAGACCCACCCCACAAAAAAAAAATGTTAAAGACAACTCAGGTGACTTTGTATTTTCATAATTATTATTCTTAACTAGTTAAGACTAACAAATTTTGTCTACAGCTTTTAAACACAATGCAATAATTAACATATTATTTATGAAATAGTAAAAAGTGGTTTTTATAACTTAAAATGTATCATATGATGTAAACGTTTTCAGAAATATTATATTTTCACTCCTTATTAAAAAAAGAAGGACCATATTTTTCACTCTTGAAATATGGTAATCCCAAGTGCAGGATTATTACTTTGTTGCAAGCATTACAGCATGTCTTATATTCCCATCCTTTATGTTCTTTGATCCAGTATTTGAATTCATCTTGGTCTTACTATTTTGTATTCAATAGCACTTCTTTACAAAAAAAGATGGAATTAAGGCCATGACTTATATTAAATGGCATGCATTTTCAGCACAACCTGTACACTTACATTTATTTTCATAATTATGTTTTTTGTTACAGAATATGGACTTGCACTTGACTACACTAATGCCAGAAACTCACCTCAGCACAATAGTTATATAGCTGGGAAAATATTAGAAAAAAAAAATCATGCTTCCAGGAAACCATGCAAGAATTGAATGAAGTGTTGCTTTGCCAAAGACGACAAAAGATAAGTAATAAAAGTAAACATTTAGTAACTGATTTACCTTATGAAACTTCTGAATGACCCAATGTAAAATTGAAGGAGTTGTTACAAAAAACATTTATAGGATACTGTATTGAAGGAATTTTTAAGTAAGTTTGTTAAAATTCAAAGGGTTTTTAAAGCAAGTTTTGAAGGTGAGGCCTATTTAAGAAAACAAAATTTAAGGACATTTCAATCTGTATGCACAACACTTTATAAATTCGTAGAATTGTTTCTACGAGATTAAAAAATAAAACAAAAACATGGTTTTAAGCATAAAGTTTTATTTTGTGTAAAAGAGTTTTATAACTGATTTATGGATGTAGAACATACAATATACTTGTAAATGCACTTGAGAAAGTATTGTAAATTTTAAAAAAAGTACACAGGTATTTAAGTGTTGATTCTTTTCTAAAAATCACAAAAATAAAGCAAAATAAATTTTTTCCTACCCTTTGCAACTCTTCTATTCTGTTGTCTCTGATTTCTAAGTCCATTGCAGATTTACTCTCCACCTCCTTTATTTTATTGTTAGTCAAATCTGTTTGAACAGTTCGGTGAGAAATTTGTACTGGCATTTGTGATACAAAGAGCATGCTTGAGTAATCAATGTTATTACTCATACTTGCTTGAGGAGAGCTTGAGTTACCCTATAACATACAGATGATAATTTTGCATTTATATCTTCTAGAAGATATACTCAACAGTGTCAAACACAGATCTACCTTCTTCATACTTTCATGATAAAAGCTGACTTAATTCATAATTACATGTTTAAAGATTTTTTAAATAGAAGTTACCATGTTTTACATATTTCTGAGTTACTATGCTTTAAACAGAGTCAAACAATTTTTCTGATATTTGCTCATAAAAAACCTTTTCAATACTGCTAACATAAAAACAGATGATTTAATCATACTTTTAAAAATGCTAAGTTAATGTGCAATAAAGAGATTTGTTTTGAAACAAAGTGGTAAATGTGTCATTCATAATAAAAATAAAAAACATTCAACTGCAGCATGAAAAGTCTTGAAAAAACTAAGGAATGGTTAAAATAACTCTCAGAGAACCAAAAATAGTCAAGATTCTAGAACCAGCTATAGTTTTTTATAAAGTAAAAACATATCTCTTTCCTTTACAATGATTTGAATAATTTATTCTACTTTCAAGCACTTTACTTCCAACTATTTTGGATAACAATATTATGGATGTAACAGATTCACCAATGTATGTCTCAGGAAAGGCTTGAAACTTGTAACACAAAGATTATCATTTAATCAAACCTGTTTGACAAAGTCTTCAATGCACTGAGATCTTTTAAGAAATCACATTTTCCACAGAATTTACTAATAGTATGCACATACAGAGATGTCAACTGTTTCAAATGACTGAGCATAATGATTGTAGACAGAGCCCGTACAGATATTGTGCAACCACAGTTTTGAGTCATCCATGTCTGTGGATCCATCTGTGGCTGAACTGTAAACACTGTTAGTAAGTTATCTTGAAATCATTTTGTCATGTACATCACCCAACATTTGTACAATGGCTGTAGTTTTGGTTCTAGCACAACCATAATTTTTCACTATATCAGAGTCTGGGGATATTTTTCTGAATAGATGTTCTGCATGATCGGCTACAACTAGGGGTAAATTATGAGCAATAATGAATTGTGTGAACATCACTTCTGCATTTATGGTTTCATATTCTGAATTTTTACTCATAAATGTCGTCATCTGCATCGTTTTTGTCTTTGCCTCAGCTTTTTGTTTGTGAGATGCCAATTTTGTGTGTCTGGAACAATCATTTATCCCACCATGCAACATAAAAAAATCGATGTGACAAACTATACAAAACTCATGACTGTCACAGAGTTTTGGTGCAATGACTGGATATTTTGCACTATGCTCTTTCCTTAATTTTTGATTCACAGTTTTAGTCCTTTCAGAATTGCCAGAAACAAGACAATCTGGTAAATGAGGCCTCTTTTTTTACATATTGTGAATGATTGCATTGGTATTTCTATGCCACTCAGAAAAGGAGAAATACCCATCTACACAAGTGTTGATTGGCTAACAAGCTCTGATGACGTAACCATGGATTCCCCCACATACCCAGTATGGAGAAGCACTGCACTCAAACTATTGGTAGATGTCAGAGATACAAATATTTTTTTATTATTTCAAGCCCAAACATGATTACTGCAAGTAGCCCTTTGGACTCTGTCTTTTATTAATTATCAAAAGTTAATTGTATCTCACTAGAAATTTTCTTTTCACCCTTTTCAAGCCCTGAAGGAACAATTTATCCCTTTATTGTATAGGCCTATATAATATATAATAATTTGGGAGTTTCAACAAGTTGTAATATTTGTCTGTATGAGCATATAGTCGTAATGTATACATCAAAATCGTAATGATTATGCTCAAATCATAATGATTGGCATCTCTGCACATATGTAAGTATATTAAATCATTTGTGGAATATTAAAGATTAATTCATAATAAGCTGATGCATACATGTTAAAAAGCAATATATCAATCACCGAAGGTTACAAAAAAGATATCCCACAACACATTATGTAATGAGAGTTAATCACCCATTATAAGAATAACTGTATGTACAGGGTGTGCTGCCACAGATGTAAGCTGTGGTGTCAAAAGTAACAATTTTAGGCTTGTATGCTTGGTCCCCAGTGAAATCCCATCAACTTGTTAATCAGCTATTCAGAAGGTGTTATCCATATAAAGTATACACAAAACCATTCCTCACATATTTATAGTGAGAGAAAGACATACTGCAGGAAAAACAATTGCTTGTGACAAAGAGAAGTTTATTGCAATGTTGGAAAGACTATGAAAGTACTTGAACAATTGCGACAAGAAACAGGTAACCTATTAACGAGTAAAGGATAATACAGATTACACAATTTGGTACAGAGAATATGAGGAACATGTTTTTCATCAAACTTTAGACTTGATGCAGATTTCTCACAAAAAAGAAAAAAAAGTTAAACTGTAACAAAGCGTACAATGAAGCAAAGATGAATTCTACTATAAGGACAATGCACTGATTCCATTACATAAAATGAAATTCCTGCACTGTGTAGCCAGGATGGCACAAAAATATCCTTCTGTTAGAATAAGTCAATTCAAACATCTAAGCATACACTGGAATTTCTAGCCACGTTAAATAGGTTATATTCTCTGACATATCTACAAAGCCACCTAACTGCACACCTATCTGCCTTTCATTTGATCAAATTTATCTGGAAAGCCAACATCCATATACAGTAGAGAGTCTGTCGAAAATTTGCCAAGATGCATTGTAATCTCATAGTACTCTACAGAAATACACTAAACTGGAAAATATGAAGTTGAGAAACAGTACAAAACAATGGCCATTGGAATGTATGTGACTGATGATGGAATAAAATACATTTAAGATATGTTCAGGATCTGGAATATCTTAATGTAATTTGAGAAAACAGATGTTTGTTCATATGGACTGCACTTTGCTGAATAAATTTTATTCTCATGGTCAACACTATACAGCTGTATCCAGGATACAGTCATTTTGATAAGTTAAAACATTTATGCCCCTAAAGGTATAAATGTTGCAATTTTTTATAAAAGGAAGTTTTGTAAACAGCTTTTCTGAAATAAATTTAATAGTTCTTAGTGTTAGACTGTAGCTTGAAATGTAACACATTTTGTCAAGCTTTGAAAAGTCCTTCAAGCAAAATAATATCATTTGGTAAAATGGATTTTTGTTCATCTATTGCATAGAAATATAAAGAAAATGATAAAAAAGAGAAATAAAAAATTATATGTGCAGGTGTAAGGCCTATTCATTATTTTGCTACAGTAAAATATTTACACTATAATTTTCATGTAATGCTTTAATTCCAAGTTACTTTTTAAAAGCCAATTTTGAGAGTATAACTTGTGTCATTTTATGCTAATCAAATGTACGTTGCATCTTTATATGCTAAAGAATACACACATGTAATAAGAATGTATGAATATGTTCTATTTTCTTTTGCATTTTGAATAGGTTTTCTACATAATTTTCAAACATTTTGTTTACAAATTCAATGTTTCGTTGAGTTCTAAGAGTTCTGTTAACAAGTATAAAAATCATGGCTGACTAATTCAGACTAGAAGGAGGAGTATTAGAAAATTGTTCTGCTATTAACTAGAGCATAAATACAGATAAATTAATTAAAAAGTGCCCTAAAACAAACATATTTCTGTCTTACAGGGCTTACAAATAGTAAAATAATTCAAAAGGAATTTTTGAGAAAAATTTGTTACATTTATCTTATAGAAACTTACACTATAGAACACACATATGATCTCTTAATGACAGTCATCAAGATAAGAATAGCACAACACACTTTTCTAACTGAAGGACCAGTTTGTAAATAGCTAATATTTCTCCACACCTTGTCTGTTTTCCCAATAATTCTGTGAATGCTTTTTCAATTACACTTGCATATTGCAAGGTAACAAATTAAGTGTAAATGGCATACAGTTTTAGTTTCAACAAGTTGTTTATAAAATTAAACCCATTGAAAAAAAACAAGAAAACTTTATTACATTATCTAAATAAAATATTTCTGTAAATCTCATTTTTGAACAACCAATCATTATAATGCTATTAGCAACCAAAAAGCAAAAAATAGACCATAACATATTTATCATGATCTTATTTTGTTTTTTACACCTCTCTCATTTTTCTTACCTCAGCATGTTTTATCCACACACACACACACACAACAGTTGGCACTGTGTCAAGATTACAGTTATTTACAGTGAAATAATCTTCATAATGTAGACTTAGTTTTATCCACTCCACTCATGTAAAATAGTGTTTAACTTGTAACAGATTTAACTACAGTCTAAAACTTTTTATTTGTTACTTTCAAAAACGTTTTATGTAATGCTTACTTTTGATTATAATTTATTTCACGATCAAACATATATGAAAAAAAAAAAGAATGTATTGAAAACAATAGCGAGGAGCAGTAGATATAATGAAAATTGTTTACATATAAACAATATAATAATAATAATGATGATATAATCAATTTTGATAAAAAGTACTGATGAAGTTTGAATCAAAGAATTTGTGTCTATTACTTTTATGATGAAGTATAAACATATGAAATGACACATTCACCATCAAATCTTCATAATTCATACTGTCCCAAAAAACTCTACACACCAAGTAATACGTTGGAGATGTTGGTGACTTGGACCCTCCATAACGACTAGGGCTAAGAACTTGATTCTAAATACAAAAAGAAATTTAGAAAATTTAAATATAAATAGCCAACAGTGGTAAAACAATCCATAAAAGTATCATGAAAACACTATCAGAGTTAAAACTCTAAGAAAATTTCTGGAAAAAAAATATAGATATGAATAAATGCACTTAATGATATGCTAATACTTTTTAGATTCTGAAATCATGCTATATCTCAGTTTAAAATGTTTGGAATGTATAACATTAACTGGTTTTTTTTTCACATAAGGAGGTTTAAAATTTAAAACAGATCCTTTGCTTCACTGAATTCAGTTTAAGTTTGATTCTCAGTTGTGCATGGATTACCGACTCAAATTTTGCATATCATAATTTACATTTTACTCTTAATAAAACCACATACTTTTGAATATGATAAGGAATTCTACACTGAAATTTACAATACTGTTTAACTATATCATGAACCTCTATTGTTGTTTGTTCAGAATTTATAAACATTTAAAGTTAACAAATTACACGAACACATTTTATAATATTTTTCCATTGGATACAGATCTATTTCTTCAAAGACTGCTTGTTTCATTTATGTAATTATAACAAATTTTGGCTATATACCTAATACACAGTCACAAGATTGAAACTCGTGGCATTGAAATCAACCACAAACAACTTTTGCATATTTGCTAATTACAAAGTAATTGTAGTCATCAATTAACATACTATCCAGTTAATTTTGGAATGAAAAATTCTTTGATGATCTTAGTTTAACTTGTTAAAAGAAAGCCAAAATTTACCTGAAGATATTCATTTAATTTTTTTGCATTCTCTCCTCTTACATTCTTTCCTCCTAATGATGTAAACAAAAAGAAAGTACGTTTTCACATTTAAATAGCAGAGAAGTGACTCTAAACATATTAAAAGTCAGCTTCTTGTTTTTCTAACAGTTATTGTAAAAACATTAAAGAAAATTACATTTACAGGCAAACAAAGAGTGAACAATTTAGCTTTGGTTAACAATAATTATTAAAAGAAAAAATAGTTATTTATTTCTTGCCATTGTATCTCACAAATAAATTTACCAGAAGTTGTTGAACCACTTGCAGCACAGTATTATGGTGAAAACAGTATATAAGCAAAAAGAGTAAAATAAAATATATAAACCATAAATTTATTGGGTAAAAAAAAAAAAAAAATCACATATCAGAAAAAACACTCATCATAACTACAATGAAAAACTCTAATTCAAGCAAATATAATCAAAAGTTAGTTCAGGGGAGGAAAATGCAAATTGGATGAAGACTAGATTAAAAAATGAAAAGATATCCTTTAAGATATAATGTTTTCCTACAAATAAAAAATATAAAATATTGGATGGAACGTGTTTATAACTTAGAAATAAATACTTAAAATTTTCCTAAGTGAATAATTAAAGAATAAAGTAAAATGTTATGCTTCCAAATATTAAATTCCAAAGATTAAATTTTCATGAGAAAAAAACCATCACCAGTCCCATAAAAAAGTAGTGTCTTATTGTAACACTGAAGTAATTGGTTATTTGTGAAAAATTATTACAGTCTCTTTAATGTTAACAAAAAATGGTTTGAACTAGATGCCAGTAGACTTTAAAACTTTGATATTATTCCAACACCAAAAAATTTATTTCATTGGCCTCATGAGGAATTTAGGATAGTGTGAGTGTGCTTCATTTGCTGAAAGTAGCAATGAAGAAATGTAAATGGCTACAAAGCTTTTAAAAATGAATAAATTAAGGACTGTCAGTATCCCTTGGGAATCTAAAAAAACCTTAAATTTTTATGGTGATAGAGTTTGGGCAGTTTTAAAATCTTTGTTATTGAAAAATGAACAGATACAAGATGTTTCATGGTGCAGATGACCCTGATCTCCCATCCATCATCTGTTCATATACTTCAGATGGGTAATGATTCTTTAATTTCTAATAAAAATATACAAAACTGAATAAAATAGATGAAGTTGACATAGTGATTCAAGCTTAAGATTTTTTCTTTTTAATATCTCTCAATATATGATAATCAAATTTATTTGCTAAATAAGCAACTCTCTATCTAAACGTCAAACAAATTTATTAAAAATGTATATACACTTACAGATACAAGTTACAAGTTTTATTTTTAAGCTCACAGTACATTTTTCTGGGTAGAAAATGATTTACCTTATTATTGACAATTCTGCACAAATTCTAAAACAATTACAAAGAAATAAAAGTGCCTGTCATTCTTAGGACTGCAGTCTATCAGTACTTAATTTTGTATGTGTATTTAGAACACTAATAACTTAAAACTCTAATGTTGAACATTTTTCTTTTCATATTACTTTTGATGAACAACTTTAATCACTACATATTTTAAGGCAAAAAATACCAAATCAAGCAATAGTTCTCACACAGGGTAAGTAAATACTATTGTAGTAATATTATCATAAACAAATAACTTATGATACAACAACAAGAGATTTTGAAGTAGCATTTAAAACACAGTCTGAATGTAATGATCCCCAGCAGTTAACTGATCCAACAAAACTTCCCCAAATATCACTGATTATAATTTTAAAATATAATATACAAGATTTCACAGGGAAACAAGCTGTATCTCAGTTGATGGTAAAATAACACCACAGATAACATATACATCTACTCTCTAAATATAATACAAAGTGATAAATTTAAAGATAATTAATTCACTTATATTAAAAATTTTGTAAAAACAATTATAATAAGCATGTTTTCTGGCACAGAACAGATATAAGCAACTAATATACCAGCTGTTATAATCATTTTCCCCAATTTTTTTTTCCAGAATGGATTACAGGCATGTTATAAATCTTTAGTGCCTGAACAGTAAGAAATATATCTCAAATACAATATTATGTCTTTGTTCCTAATACTTGATATGGATACACTTCTATACAGAATGTCAACTGAAATAACATTTTACCCAAATGACCATACCTTGATTACTAAGTACACTTGGATTTCTAGTATTGTATTTAGTCTTGGGCTCCTTACCTTAGGAATGACATTGAATTGTTGAAAAGGGTTCAGAGAAGGGTTACTAGAATAGTGCCTGAGATGAAGGGGTTGTCATAGGAGAAGAAGTTGAAATCTCTCGATATGTTTTCTCTTGAAAAAAAAAGAGTTAGGGGGGATTTGATTGAGATGTTTAAGATTGTAAAGGAAATTGATAGTGTTGATGCATCATATTTTTCATATTTAACAAATGAAAATAGTAGGACTAACAGAAAAATATAAATTTTGCAGGGTATGATTCATCTTCAGATAAGACAGTTTTATTTTTCTAACAGGGTGGTTGGCTATTGAAATTGGTTGCCTTCAGATGCTGTAGAAGCAGTAAATCTAAACGAGTTTAAGAAAAAGCTTGATAAGTATATGAATAATAAGGGCTAACATTAAGTTTTTTGAGTTAACTCATATTAGAGTGTGGAACACCTGAGATGGACAATAGGTCTCATGTTGTCATAAAACATTATGCTATATTATAAAGCAATCAAACAGTAGATTCTAACAAAGAATCTACCTCTAATTTCTGATGCTTTGACCTTTATGCACTTACATTAATGAGTAATGTTTCTGAATTAAGTACACAAATTATAAGTTTAATGTTCTCAAAAATACAAAAAAGTAATAAATTTACAAAGAAAAAATAATAAATAAAGTTGATCAGAATCTAACCACCTCCTTGATCATCCTTCCGTTTCCGTTTTCTTTCAGGAGGTGTTCTATTGAACTGTTTTTCTGAACTCTGTGAAATATAAAGAAAAATATTATTTGAAAAAATTGCACCTGGTAATATTTGTTTGGTATGTAGAATTAATGAAAATATTAACTACTCTAGTTGCTTATTTGTAAATCACCATCTTATCTTTAAAATGGGACATGCAACTTCAACCCTTAAAGGTTTCATTTGTATTTTTGTTTTTGTTATCTGACATCCTTTTCTCAACAAAACATGTATGTTAAAAATATACTACAAATGTAGCAGTTCTATTTGCTAAATGTTTCAAAAGAAACAAAAGATAGAGAATAAGTGTGCATAAAATTATAAGACATAAAAACCCTAAAATGTAAACATTAAAATATAAAAAAGGACTATTATTCTTACTGTTATACATGTGTATATGTACACACCATGATTTCTTTTCAAATGAAAGAAGCTCTATACTTTTGTTTTTAAATATCATTAAATATATATATATATATATATAAATGGATAAATAATTCAGAATAAATTGACAAAAACAAAAGGTGAATTTATTTTTCTTGATGAATTTATTTAATTATGTAATATTCTAAACTATGAAGAGTTTAAGCTACAAACATGGACATTTCTTCAAAGATGTATTTTTTCTTTTCCTGGAGGAAAATGTTTGTTTACTTTGTTTATGCATAATAATCTTATGGTTGTATGCAAATATATATAAAGCGATTTTGTTTGGTTGAAATTAACCAACATTGCTCACATTTTATGCTGAATAAATATAAAATTGATGATAACTTTATTTCTTTATATAAATTCATATTATCATATATATTCAGTTACGATTGATGATAACTATTTCTTTATATAAATTCATATCATATATAATCAGTTACGATTGATGATAACTATTTCTTTATATAAATTCATATCATATATAATCAGTTACCATTTTGTCAAAACATAATTATTATTAACATTCTAGTCAACATCTGCAGCTTAATCTTCTGTCAATATTTTTAACATGCATTACTTTGATTTTAGTTGGAAGTCAACTCCTAAGTGTAAGTTCTTATTTTTAACACAGTTGCTTTTAGAGATGACTGATATTGTTCATGTCCAAGCATTTTATCAATATTTTGCAACAATTAACTTCGGTAACATTCAAATAATAGGAAAGAAAAAAATACTGTTAATGTTGCTCTGTAGTTTTGGTTTCAAGTAGTATTACTTTTTATGTGGATTACAGACAAAATAGGCTAAAAGCTAGTAGTGACTATGTTAATGTCAACAACCAGAAAAACAAAAACAGCAACAAAACACTACTTTATGAATGTAGGCTATTCAACTGAAAATAAACAAGAATTTTAAAGATAGTCTAATTTTTAGAGGAGTTTGAAAACACGAAATTTCAAGACTGCTAACATATATATTTGAGGCACAATAATAAACAGGTTTCCAAAATAAAATGTGTTCCAATTAAATCAATATTGCATTTACAAATTAACATAAATCCTGCATATTTCCTTTTATTTCTTCTTTAGAGAATTTCTTCTACTGTTGCTCACAATCTCATGATAACAATTATTTATTGATACGATCTACACATCTGTATTAACAATACATAAAGATAATATTAAAATGCTACTATTAAAGGTATTTCCAGTTTTCTTCATTAACTCTAACATAATGAAAGCACAATATAATAATAGTATGAAAATGTTATATCTGGTTCACTGTCTGGTGATACCAAAAGTTCAGCTTCAGTTATATGCACCAACATTTGTTAGTTTTCACACCATATCTCTCAGAGAATATATTGCTTAAGAATTGTACAATTTGAAAAACATTAGTTTTATTACTCATTGATATGATAAAACAATTATCTAGTTCAGCTGAAAATTTCTTTCTTTGTTATTTCTCAACAAAATAAAATAAAATTTTAAAATGTGATATTTTTCACCTGTAAGTATAACACTTGATAGAAATTATATTCTCTTTTATCAGTCTTCTTTTATCAATTTTGGATCCATCAAAACAAAAAACAAATACAATGAAACAATTTCTTACATCTATATCTTTGTCACTAGAACCACTGGCTGCACTAAGGTTGGAGTTGTCATTATGAGGATGAAAACAATTACCACTACCACTTTGTGATGGAATATATCCACTCAAGCCCTGAGAGTGGTTAGAGTTTTGCATTGCTGAGAAGCTGCATGCTTGAACTAGCCTTTGCTGTTGATCTGGTGTTAACTGGGAAAAAGTGAATCCCTGGAACACAAGAATTCAGAAAAATAGTTAGAAAAGCAATAAAAGTCGTGTCCAGGCCTATATGATATATGTGTGTGAAACTACATTTAATCATTGAAAATAGATAGTAGAAAAAACATCATTACTCAACAATGTTCATAAGCATGACCCTTAACACATTTTTAAACTATTAAAATTATTAAAAAAGAATGGTAAAACTGCCACAAAATTTTCACAAAATTAAGAAATTAAAATTGCTCAACTAATGATGTACAAAGTGTCAAATAATTAGTAATTGTTTTCTAAATCTGTTAGTTAATATAAACAATAAATATAAACACATTTTTTATGGTAACTGAACACCTCAGAATGTGTGAAATAACAAATCACCAAATCAAATATGCTTAATTATGAAACATTTAACTTGAAACAGTTTATTATCACTCAACATAAATTCCTCAAATTTAAACAAATTTTCATGTCCTGTTAAAAAATCATCTTCAAATTTATGAGACTAATGTGGAAACATATGCATAAATTAATGCTTATAACTAATATTAAATGTTGAACTTGTTGGATTTATACAATGTAAGTAATCACCAGACTGTATTTCACTTCCTATATCTCATTATTAAGTCCGTACTTCTTAAATAAGATCCTATTTGCAACAACCACACTGTATTATTTATCTTATACACTATAATTAGTAAACAGCCAACTTTCCTCACATTGCACTGAAGACATTGCTAGTGTAACCATAATTTCAAACTTGCAAACACCAAAACATGCAAGG
This sequence comes from Carcinoscorpius rotundicauda, assembly GCA_011833715.1. Lineage (NCBI taxonomy): Eukaryota > Metazoa > Arthropoda > Merostomata > Xiphosura > Limulidae > Carcinoscorpius > Carcinoscorpius rotundicauda. The sequence goes on along the minus strand of CM022395.1, from coordinate 35,118,534 downwards.
GCAAATCACTTAAGACCAATAACTGAAAGGTGAACCCAATGTCTTGCCACCTAATATCTACAGTCCATGTAATACCCAAAGACATACAAGGGAACAAACAAGGATTTCCTTTACTAATAAGATGTTAATTCAATTTTAAAAATTGTTATGGTAACTGAACATACTAAAAAGTGAAATAACAAATCACCAATCAAATAAGCTTATGGTATGTTTAACTTAAAACAGTTTGTCACATTAACATATCTGCCTCAAATTTAAAACACATGCATAAGAGAAAACTCAGATTTTTCTAGCAAACATTCAGTTTTACTAAAAAATAATGCTATGTACAAAATCAAAATCAGTGATAATTTATATCATATCAATGACCAGAGCAAAAGTGAGAAACCTAGTCCAATAACAGCACATTCAGGTTTTCAGTTCAAATAATAAGTGAAACATCTGTTAAATTCATGGCAGATGGGGTGGAGAAACTATTATGGTATATTAACTGTTGAAGAACATTTAATAAAATACATAACGTTTGGAAATGTTAAAAACATGCATTCTGATTTCTCTAATTCACCTTATAGAATTTATGTCACCAACACTTGGTTGGAACATTAGTGAACCTGCAAAAAAGTGAATTTAGAAGATTAATCAATCTCTCATTGGTAGGTCTACTAACTGGATATCAAGCAGATTTATAGAAAGGATTTAAAAAAGGTAAAGATATTTTTAAAAGAAAGTTTATGGTAGAACCATATCATAAATACACTATTATTATAACACAATGACCACACAAATTCACTACCCTTCCTCCAAACACCTTGTCTCCAAAACAGTGAGTGTCTGGTGTCTTTATTTAAGGTACTCTATTAAGAAATCAATATGATATAAAGATATTTGCTTTAAGACTTAGATAAGTATATTTTGTCAAGTATCATGGCCTGAATAGTTTTTCTGTATTTTAGATCTTAAACAACAATTTGTAAATTAATAAATACAGCCTAAAAAAAATAAACTCAGTTAGAAATAGTTTTAGCAATTAGCTATAGAACTCTTTAAAGATTTTCATTGGGCAAATGTAAACATTACACTGCCTTCTTCCTCTTATCAGGAAGACTGAATTTACAGGTGAAAAATCTCTCAATTTTGGGTTCCACTAAATTGTCAAACATTTTTTTAGAAAGGATTGAAAGTGTAAGGATTTTCACTCAAGAAATTTTGTGGTAGACCCATATCAAATATACACTATTATTATGACATAAAGACAGAAAATTTACTACCCTTCCTCCAAAAAACCTTGCCTCCAGCAGCTCCTGTTTTCGAGGATCCAAACTATGTATATTATCCATCATTTCATTGGGCTCCTGTTCATAATATATCATCATCATAAAACTTATGGAAAAACTTAAATAAATATTATCACAAAACAGCTGTGTTAGAGATTCTAACTGATCAAGTTTGTTAAAAATCATGTCATCAATGTAATATTTTTATATTTAATGCCATATCATTTATAAAAATACACATCTTTGTAATACTACTACACAGAAATCATTGATCTTATAACTGCATTTCTGATATGAGAAATAGAAAATTAAATGCAAATTAGCAATAATGTGAAATACTCGTTTTCAGAACCATTTGTATAAAAATTAGGAATGCACAATCAAATGGTGGTATGATTACATTCTTAGGCTTGACATACTGTTTTACTGACTTGTTATATTTTAGCATTATGGATTTCCCACAAAAAAAAGTGGAGTGCTCATCCCCATTGTCTGTCATATTTCAGTGAAAAATAACTTAATTCAGGTTTCTTGTTTCCTGTAGCTTTGTTACTTCCTAAAACAAAGATCAAGCAAGTGTCAAACCATAAAATACCTGTATGTTCTGTCATTCTGATAATATGTAGTGCAACTGTGACAGAAAAATAAGCTTGCCAGAGACAGGTTGTTGGAAATACAATTTTCCTTTGAAAGAATTATAATTTTTCTATTAATTTTTTTCAAAAGTAATTAAGGTCAATTAAAATTAATACACATTATTTTATATTTAAAAATCGTTAATCTGTAACTTTTTCAATGAATTTTTCTACACAGCATTAAAGATATACAGATACTGTGACTAATACATAATAGTTGGAATTAATTTCAAGTATAAATATTACTTGTTTAATACTTTATGTACTAATATAAAATAGACAAGTTTTAAATACTAACAGCTTAAATATTATTAAATAACAATGCCTTTAGTTGAGTGCCCAAATTAGAAAATGTCTTAGTTAAAAGTTGATACAAGTGTAAAACTAACAATCCAATCTTCTACATCCGTTATGTATATTTTACTATTCAGAATTCGTGACTTACAAATCTACCTGTAACCACATGACCTCTGAAATGGCACTTATCCATCGAACCAACGTAACTGAAACTATACACCTAACCACTCAAGTTCTTAACCGACCATATAATTAAATAAATATTCAGCCTCTCAAGTGAACCACATGTTGTTCTTTGATCAGTCCTACATAACAAACTAATAATACTTTAGTCTGACCCTATACTTTAAACCATTTTACTTTGTCTGTGTAATCACTCAAATATTTTATTTATATACAGTATTAACATCAGCATGTGATCAGAAGTAGCTATATAATCAGAAAAAACTAAAAACAGTGCAACCAACGAAGATGAGCTGTTGAACCATTTATTTCTGACTACATGACCTAGTTTTCCTAACCCTTGACTATACTCTTCTTTCATCATATGTTTATAACCATTTGAACCTGTAATTTAATCACAAGCATTTCTTTCATTCATTATAGAAAAAAATAGGTCAAATTTTAATCCTTTCGAATAACTCAGTAGTTCTAATCAAACAATTCTCACTTATATCAAACTATCAATCCTTTAAAGTGATCTATCATACATAATAATTACCCCTATTTTGACTAACCTTGTATTTGTAACCATATAACCCTTTGTTACGCTCTTTACACTAAATAAAATTACTTCTTACACCTGACCATCAGTTTTTGTCATCTGAATAAAATAAAATATGAATACTTTCCACCTTATGTTAAATAGGTGTATTTCAGTTGTTCTGTAGCACCTTATCTCTTTAGTAAACCATCCTCTCCAGGCTACAGTTCATACGCAACTTGAAAAATGTTTATCTAGAAATAACTCCCGAAGCGAAGAAACGTCTATCTTGTGTATTGAATCGAACAACACGCTTTGCCTCTATTACGTGCATTCTGTTCATAACTACATTGGTAGAGATAACTATTTTTCAGGCAGGCAAGAAAGCAACACACCCTATACAGTCCCTCACAAACATTACCTGCATTTCCATAGCACTGAAAACAACTACGTCACCAGTTTCAATCACTGTAAGCAGGAAGCTAGCACAGGCATTTGAAGCAGAACCAAGTTCACCAATCACCAACAGTACTTTTTTTTTCATCACTTGAGTTTACTGTGCTTTACATCTACTCTAAACATTTCTAGTTTAATGAGACCCTGCATAGATGTGTCTTAAATGAAATAGGAATGCAGTATAACAAAAGAAGTATCCTCAAAATACCAGATAATAAAAACCCTTCGTACCCAGAGATCACAGGGCATCCCATTCTTACAAGTCAAAAGTCATACTTCATATATTAAGTGAAAGATTGTTGTGGTTGATTCTGTGAATTAACCAGTCTCGTGTGAGAACACTCTTTTAACAACTTTAATGATCACGGCAACAAGTAGTCAGGCAGATCAGGTAAGCAAGAGATGGGTGACATCAACACACCTTGACATGGCACGTTCCACTGCGACACCAAGGTAAAGCGACGCATCCGTAGCATCAGCTGCGGATTTTAACTGGTTAATGTACGAAAAGTCATTTATCATGCACAATGTTTACTGATGTTATACTGACTGAATATTTTTTGTACATACACGAACTTTATGCTGTAAGCATTTTTTACTCTTTCTTTTTTTTTCAATTTAAGGACTAGCATTTTTAAAAGATAGTGAACAAGCACCTATAAAAGCATGTTGAATAGGTAGGTGATTTATTTAGAAACGGATGATATAATCTTGCCGGAATACACCTCATCTCCGAATTGTGTACATCACTTTAAACTGATGTCGCCAACACCCGTTCGTTTGTCACAGAGAATATCATACGCAGCGAATGTAAAGGTCATTTACAACTACTTCTGTCTACTGGAGTATATTTAAGTGCCTTCTTGCTGCTTTTATTTGGTTGTTAACACCGAAACCTATGAAACCAAAAATAGAAACCTCCACAATCCAGTTTCTGAAATACTTTTGTGGAAACGTTCACCGCAGTTATATTTCTTGACCCTAAATAACACAACTGCTATTTTTAAAACTTTTTCTCGTGGAGTTTTGTTTTTCAATGCTTTGTGAGAAATTTCAATTTTCGACAAACGTATCGTAATAAAGAACGACTATGATATTTTTTAAATGAAGTTACAGAAAAAGAATTGCAACAGTTAACTTTGAAATTAATTGCATGTATGAAGAAAAGTGTATTTGTTACGTATCTTTACCTTACTTTCATAAATTCAAGACTATCTACAATTCTGGCCTCAACTCGAGACGAGTCAGCCATGATACGTTTATACGTATGTACGTTCGCGCACCCAATATACACGTACACATCATTATTTGGCTATCAATTAGTGACAGAAACTTTGTGACAATATGCATTACCCAACAATCACGTGACTAGCACGAGCCTGCATATTTGTTATGAATGAAGGTCGGCTACACAAGAATAACTCACATATGGTGAAAAAAATTCACCTGAAGCTGGTGAGTAATCGCGTATGCATTAGTTGAAGAATGAGGCACTTGGATACAAGCTGTATTCTTTCCACTACTAGTTCTTGGGGTCAAAGTACTTTTAAACATATAGAGCTACCGACACATGCAATGAAACACACGAAAAAAGTGAGAGCGCAACACACAGGCAGACAGGCATTTTTGAGCTTCAACTTATCCAGTGTTTCCCTTATGCATACCTTACAATTCTACATTTTAAAGCCTCAACTTATCCAGTGTTTCCCTTATGCATAACTTACAATTCTACGTTTTAAAGCCTCAACTTATCAAGTGTTTCCTTTATGCATACCTTACAATTCTACATTTTAAAGCCTCAATTTATCCAGTATTTCCTTTATGCATACATTACAATTCTACATACAGATATATTTCAGTTAATAAGACATGTTCAAATCCAGCGAATACACTATATATATTAAAGGTACGTGGTGCAATACACACAAGCACACTAAATCTTTACTGACGTTCCCATGCTTAAAAACGATTCTTCAGGGTTATAGTTGAACATGTGATCTAGCAAGAAAACCGTCAGCATTTTATTAAGCATCAACATTACACTTATGTAAATCACGTTTAAATAGCAAGTTATGTACAAGATGGTGTTCTGAACCTTCCTTTAACCAAATACCGATACTTGACTGTCACTTTTATAACGTACTCGCGATATCAAGACGCGGAGCGCACTTTTGTGGCAACGTGTCGCGACCCACAGAACCTCGGATTCCCAGTTTGTCACTAAGTCACTACCAGTCCTTTTAATAATTTGTAATTAGATTTATCGTAATGTAAATATTAAAATGTTTGCTAGTTTTCTTTACTTGTTGAAGCATGCTTTGATTTTAACAAATAAAATTAAATAGTACATGGATTGCAACAGTATACACTGTTGTTATAACAGGCCTTTCTGCAATAATTTTGTAATTAAGATATATTTTCTCCAACAATATTTAAAGTTCTACAAAATTACTACCACGTTTACTTGCAATGCTAACTGATGTTCTATTTTCTCATTCTCTTATAAATATTAACTCGCTGATATTCACAAGTTAGAAACAACAGAGTAAAGAATTAGACGTGATCAACAAAATGTTGTCCAGGAAATACTCCTTAGGAGATACCAACTTCTACGAAGGCTATATCGAACACGTGCAGCACAGCCTGTCAATCGTCCAGAAAAGAAAGTCTACAACTGACGCTGTAGGAAGAAATCGATGGACTAAAACATACACCACATTTGGATTTTAAGAAAACTGCGATACATCTTTACCTTATGTTTTTAATAATTTGGCGACAAAACATTAAAAGATGATTTCCGGGAAATGAAAGAAATCAACACGATTAAATTGTAAATTAAGAAAAGAAAAATGATATGGTTGGCTCCCGACTATTTTCCCTTTACACAATATCTACAGGGGGAAAGCAATCACTACAGTGACTCGTTTACTCCAAAGAATTCATGTTTGTTTTACTATTATATCACAGTACTGCTAAAACCGTCCAATGCGCGTGCTTTATTTGAAAACTGTTATAAGTAGTCAATTTAAAATATCTTTTACAGGGTCTTCATAAATACAACTCCATTACCCGCAACGTTTTCGCTAGCACGCGTAATATAATTATATTAATATAAGATCGAGAAATACTTTATATTATTTTTGAAAAACTTTATTTTCAGATTTGGATTTGCAGTGATAATTCAGACTTCATTATTTTTCGTTATGATAATTTATATTTTTCACATAAAACTTTAATGTACTAGATATTCGCATATAAAACATTAATATGACCTTTATCGTTTTTTTTTCATCTCTAAGAATGAAAAAACAACTTGCTGATACTACGCATTATTTAATACATCTGTAAAGCGCAGATGCATTAAAACGAAGAACTCACTCAGATAATTCAGCTTCTGTCTTAAGAAAATTGGCTTTTATATGTATGAAAATCAGTGGAAAAAAAATCCCCATTGTAACTTTTTTGGCTGTGTTTGAAAGCAAGTACAAAACATTTCACTGTACGTACTGAAAAGACACACAAAGTGACGAACTTGTAACCGAACTGTTAATTATCTTTATGTAAATCAAAAAGAGTCTAAATATTACAATAAATACCATTCGGCGTTAAGTTAAATCGTAGTGTAAGAACCAGGAAGGTATAAATGTTTATCGTTTGTGGGAATAATCTGAAGTCATTATGAATCCACTTCAGTTACTTTCACTATTAAAATCATGAAATTTCTAAATCAATTGTGTCGCAATTGTTTTTTTTTCCTGTGGTTTTCACATTGCGACACATTTCCTACAGTTACTGTTTAGATTTTACTGACGATAGTTTACAGGTGTGAAATAAAATCTTAAAGAACTAACAAATCTTGTTGAAACTAACTAGTAGCCCGACTTCATATAAATAACTAATTAAAGCAAAAAATATGATCGCCCTAATTACGTTTGTTTTTGAATTTCGTGCAAAGCTACACGAGGGCTATACGTGCATGCTGTCCCTAATTTAGCAGTGCAATGCTTGAGGCATTGCAGTTAGTAATCACCACCCGCCATCCCCTCTTGGGCTACTATTTTACCTATGAATAATGAAATTGACCATCACATAATAATGACTCCACTGCTGAAAGGGCGAGCATGTTTGATGCGACGGGAATTCGAACCCGCGACCCTCAGATTACGAGTCGAGCGCCTTAACCTTTTGATTTTTTGATACATAGTCTTGTGGTAAATAAACATTAAGTCGAAAGTATGTGCACTGGTTCAAGCTTAGCCATCTACAATTTAGAAATGCTGATCAGACAGAGGGAAATAAATAAATTAGTAGCATCTATTGCTTACATGGCTACTCTTAATCAAACAGTTGGTTGACTGACCTTAATGCATCTAAAGCATGGCTCAAACTTTGGGTTTGTTGTTCCACATATTTACATCAGTCAAAAGTCCACACTCAGTCATATGAACAATTTACTCCTTTTATTGGTTAACAACAACAACATTCAGTAGTATTTGTACTATGCTTCAGTGAATAAAACATTTCTCTCTTGGAACTTTCTGTCTCAATTTCTCTTCCATCCAATAATTTGTGGAAATAAAGCATTACAAATACTTTTAAATTTCAAATATCAATCAGTCCTGTGAGTTGCAATAATTGTCCACTCATAGGATCACCCACCACCTTCGATTTGGAATGTAGGAAATTTAGGAAATCAGTAAGATAAGCCAGCTTATGACATTCAAATGGAGAAAAAGAGAATAAAAGAGTAAATACGCTGTTTAATAAGTAAAAGAAATCTTCTTATTTGCTTCTAAAAAGGGAATATATATAAATAAAAGAAAATATTTGCACAATAAGGCTAAGTATAGAAAAATTGTTCGAGGTTTGTAATTAGCTTTGAACTAAAGCTAGATATGTCTAGTATCACCTAGTCAGTAAAGACTAATAAAGCCTAAAATTACAATAATAAATTCAATTAACTGAAAACAATGTTTCGTTACAATTCTACGAATCAAATCAACAGATACCTGATCACATTTTAAATGTGATATGTCTGAAGATACAATTCAAATACAGTTGAAAGCATAATTAAAATACAAAATGGATGTTAATGCATCAAGTACTGTCAAGGTTCACTGATAAGTTAAATCCCATGATACACAGAGAAAATATGACTGTTCTCCATAAAACCCAAAAAACCATGAAATAAAGATCAAAAGCAAACCTTTGTTGTTAAAACTAATCTCACAAAATTTTCATTGTAAGAAGCCAATTAAGATAATATATCAAAAAATTATGCTCCCTAAGCATTTCTACCTCAAACTACAGACTCATCGACACTTATCTGCTGATGAACCAGTGTGAAGACAAAGACCATCATATATGATTACAAACAACGAACATGAAATTTTCTGCAATTTGGCTTCATGTGCACAGAGGGTGATCTTCGAAACCAATAAATTTTAAAGTCCTTGAAATTCCAACATTAAAATTTAAGTAAATGTAAAAATTTCAAAAAGGGTACCAGAAAACTTCCTTTTCAAAAACTTGTTCTTGGCCCACACTAAAAATCGTCATTTATAGAGCAAATGAGATTTTAAAACAATACCCACTTTCAGCCACTGGGCATTATAATGTGATGGTCTATCCTACAATTCATTGTTAAAAGAGTAGCCCAAGGGTTGGCAGTAGGCTCTCGTGTAACTAGGCGAAATTCAAAACACAAAAACCAGTTGGAAACTATACTGGACAAACTTGTTCAATGAGGGGAGTTCAAACTCAGGACCAGAGTGAAAGTTGAGCACCATAACCTGCAGGCCATATCAGGCCCATCACTTTTACAAGTCTATAAAACAAGCAACAAATGAAATTATACAGAAGTATGTAAACATTTGTCATGATTTTTTCAAGTTTAGTATAACAGAATAAAAACAATTTAAAACAGCATAAGCACTAAGCAAACTTGGTATTATATTCTCCCACAAAGGCACCTGTTAAATACTAGAATTTGTCAGCCTTTTACATCTTTTTTATAATGTTTCCAAAGAGAAACAGTGATCATTAAATGAAGACAATGTTTGTACATTTAGGTAATGTCTGTAAATATTCCTAAACTGTCTAATCATTTTGGAAAATGCTAACTCTTTGCACAAAGTCAATAACAAATTAGTTCAAATTTAAATAGTTGAGTGTCACCTACTTAATACTCAGAATACCACAGAATATGAAATACGTACTATAGAGAAATTATTTTAAAAATCCGCTACTCTTGCTACTCAAAATAGATCGTCTAAATTAATGTTTCTCCCTTCTATCATGTTACTAAAAAATCAACACACCCACTTAAAACCACGTTAATGTCTAATATTTGTTAACATAAGGAATAAGGTCACTGGAGTTTGGAAATATAAACCCACCTCTCACACCCCGACTGCGGATCTGCAGACTCAAAATTATGAAAAGCTACAGGTTTTATTTTATTACGACTTTTTAAAAGAAGTCTCACTAAATGTCAAGGATCTTATAATATTTTTCGAACAAATATTTTACGTTGTATGTTTTATTTCTAAATATCAATAATACCCATTTAATTCAAACTCTCAGTTTTCTTTAGCACTGACATTAACATCTTTTTAGGGTAGTGCAGATCTTGTCTTCTTTCTTTTCTTTTTACGAACACTAGTTTCCATGTTTTGCCAAGATCGGTACAAAAAGTAGCCGTTTTGCACTTTTCGGGTTCATTTTGTTTTAATATGGGATAAAAATCACTGAAAACCCATTGCACGAACTTTTTTAAGGTCAACATCTCTTCAGCTTTCAAGATGCACTCACTGGAAAGTGATTCTAGCTCACGAAGGTTAGAGTGTAGAAGAAAACTGTTCAAAACGCAAATCAACCATCTCAACCAGTTTACAAGGATACTCAAATGACACGCTAATGTTTCATTATGCAAGACTAGATGCATGAAAATTATTTCCATTATTGTAGAGTAAGCTAATTGGTCCTTTAAGTTTTGAGATTAAAAATTAGACAGATGGAGAAAACATAGTTTCAACGTCGCACCTGGCTTTCTTCGTGACACTAAACGCTAATGAGTTAAACTCAAACCCTTGGGTCATAATTAAAAGTTTACATTCACAACCAAGGCCGTAACTGATTAACCCACGTAGAGTACGGTACTTATTTTTTATGAAGGTTTCAGGGCGATATGTGATACAATATCTCACCAGTTACAACAGCTCTGCAATAAGTATAACAACAGAATAGCTTTGTCACGGTAGTCATGGTGTGCAATGATCACAGTTTATGAATCATTATGATGACTGCTGTCGGTGAAAAAAATAAAGACAATATTCACTTTTAAATGTAGAAAAATGAGATTGTTTTGGTTTTTATAATAGCATAAAATTGATTAATGTTGAACTGCAGAATTAAAACTGTTTGACTGTTTTAAGCAGTCACGTAAAAATAAACAAAGGGCTATCCGAGTAAACCGTTTCCATGTTTGAACCGTTTGATTAAAAGGAAAGGCAGCTAGTCAACTGTACCCATTGACAATTCATGGGCGTCCACGGACCAAAAGTGCGGAGTGAGAGTTTGTGGCAACGGGACAAGAACCATGCACTCTCTGATTCACACTACGCCACACTAGACACTAGATAACGCGCGATCCACAGTTAAAGTAACTGTATCAGTATGAAGAAGTGGTTGTAACGATAATACAAGAAAAATAAATACAATTTTGTACCCATAAACACTTAAGTTATGTTACTACTCATTTTCCATAACACAAGCACAAAACAGCCCAGCTGTGGATAATTCCATGTGATAAATTATTGCCACAACAAAACAAAAAAAACGTTACTTTTTCTCCGAAAATAATATTTACCAGCTCCAACACGACAGAATAAAATAAAACGTTTCGAATTATTTAATTCTTATTATAAACAGTTCATAAATATTCATGTTTAATTTGTATAAAAATTCTAGATTTATTTAACAGATAATGTAGCAGAAAATAAAACATTCAGCTGCTTATCACCTCGCGCTATACCATAACATTTAAAGAAACCGTGAATAATCGTGACTTTCTCTTTCAGCAAAATGCATAAAAGAAAGGGTCTTACACCGACAACAGGCGTAATTATTTTATGAAGGAAGAAACTAAGACTGCATTTTGCATAAAAATATGCAACCTTTTACATGCCTTAGTTACGAATATTTCAGATAATTTAAAATAACACATAACTAATTACAATTGCCCCTGTGAAGTCAGTTTCTCATCATTCTTTGGAATTGGGAAAAGAACAGTCTTCTCATAAATAAATAATAAACAGTGAAAGAAGAGCAAATAAGATTGGTGCTTTCATTCAAAATAGAGCCTAAGTTATAACTGTTTTAAAATATAACTTCTAAACGCATTATATCTAAAAACTATACATACATATGATCATGCATACTAATTCCGCGTTTAAATTTTCCATTGAAAATGACGTATTGCTACTTTTCTGAAATACCTACATTATAATAATTATAATGCTTTTAAGAAATAAATACATCATATATATAAACTTCCATTCTTAAAGTGTAAAAAACAAAAAAAGTTATTCATTACTCTCCTTATATATTAATTATAAAATGAAACTTCTGACTGTTTATCAATCACCATATCGCGCCTTATTAAGGAGCAATCTGAAAACTTCTAATGCCGGCCACTCATCTCAGGATTAGTCTAAGCGGAAAGTGACTAACTTATCTTACAGTCTCAGTGAAATGAAATACATATGAATAACATCTTCCACATGCAGTCTAGGTTTCACAACGTATGACGGAAAAGTTCCATTCGTTTGGGATTTTGCGCAGAGCTGCGATAGTTAAGTGAAGCAATGGGAAAATAATCTAAAAGGAATACGACAGCAGGTCTAGCGAACGGGAAATTTGGTAACTAGTTTTAGATATCACGTGACCTCCGCGACATATATTTAATAACATATCTAAAGTGTCATCCAGTTTTTTTTGGGTTTTTTTTCACTATCAAGAGTGGTAATGAACAATGGATTGATACGGTTCTATTCATTTTGTACGTTAAAGTATCCAGTGTAAACAATGAAAGAAAAAAAAAACCATAATGTAGATTTACTCTCGACAGCAAGTTTACGGATGAAATGACCAAGCTTACCGTAGACGAGATTATTCGACAGCCTTAACAGCAAACCAGTCTAAATAGAAGGATTCGAATATGCACAACAGACTCACACACTGAAACAGACCCGCACACACATACATACATGGGCAACTGTATCACCATGGTATGTACTGAACTGACGTCACCGATGTTATCTGGCTGGTTGCCAAGAACAGCGAGTAAAGAGTGACGTCAGAAGAAATCCCCCTTCCCCCAGTGATTAAACAGTGAGGATTGTGAAGAAAACGCAGGTACCTATAACACTGCCCAAATCATTAACTTTGAAGTTTGGCTTACATCATTCCAAGCCCATACAAGGCTTTGATTATTGTTCCGAAAGACTGAATATCAGGCTTAAAAGCGTGTATGCAGTTATACATGTATTGTGAAAAATAACGAAGAAACAGTTTATTTTTGAATATTCAAGAGTATATCTAATTTTACAATGATATACTGAACGAAAGACAGCAGTTGGTCAACACAATTCATCATCTACTCTTGTCTGATCAAATAGTGGGATTTTATTGTCACCCTTATAACCCACTAACCGCCCCAAAGTGCTGATCGCACTTATAAATTATTTTCGGTAACATGATGTGAGCGCTGAATCCTCAAATCCATAGTCCGACACGCTAACCACTGGGCCACACTCAACCCTCATTAAAAATGGCATTAAGCGCATGTCCACTCACGCTGCCACTACAAATCTTAACAGACTAAACAAGACTTAATTTCAATGTTCCAAAGGTTTTGTTCAATCTTGCATCTTAAAATTTGGATAATTTCCCGACTTAAAGTACTTTAACAGCTCTAACCTCGACCTTCGATACACAATCTGTTCATCACCAAAAGTGTGTGGATTCTGATAACACTCCTCTACAAACTAATACTTTAACCCTAAGTTCTACAGTTAATTTATAACTAATATAAATACAAACATAAAAATAAGCCACAACGAAATCTATTTCAATACAAACAAGTATGGCAAGCCAATAAAAGCAATCAAAACACAAATCAAGGATTTAGTCTTTATTTAAAAACTTCATATCATATTTAAGAACGCAATTCTTTGTTCTTTTTAATTTATCCACCTGGAAATAAACCTTAGATATGTATATATGCAAGTACATTTCCATTAACAGGTTGTTTCTCAACTTTTGCACGAGGGCTATCTGTGCAGTCTTTTCCTAATTTTCAATTGACAGACTACAGAGAGATGGAAGAGAGTCAACATAAGTCACCGCCAACTCTTTGGCAATTAATTAGATCTGACCGTCACTCATTCAGCGAACCCACACCTTCAAAGTTACGAGAACAATTCTGTTAAAATTGGCCATAAACTCGGAATTCTTGGATTAAAAGTCCGAGCATGCTAACCAACCACTAAGTCACACCAAATCCAAATTACCGTTAAAAAAGTATTCGGGACGAAATGATATGATTTCTTAGAAATGTTTTAATTTTAACACGATATCCTGAAGCGAAAAAGAATTTAACACTTATAACTATCTATTTAGAGTAATGTTACTTCAGTGTAAACATAATTCTCTCTGTACATACATATATAACGCATAAATATAACCGAATGCAAACCCCTTAAAATATAAAAAGTGAATCAACTATATATTGAATGAGCTCCTGGACCGATCTACTAAACGTACATAGCATTCTATTAATCAGAAAGCGTATGTTTTCTATTAAAAACAACTGCCAAAACCTATATAAAAACGCCATTTCATAGTTTGAATATCAAATGAAAAATAAAAATAACTAACAAGAGAACTTTGAAAGAGAGCAGAAGAAATTTTATGGACATATGTTTAAATTTGTATCTTTGATCATACGAGACTTAAAGCCCCAACTTCCCCCTCATAAAAAATATTGCATACAATTTTGACGAAAGAGGAGTGTATTGATAAAAAATAAACGTTTCGGATTATAAACACATAGGATATGAATTATCTGAGTACGTAAACCACTCCTTCTCTATGTACATTTGTATATAGACGTACGATTACTGTTTATGTGCACCAAGAACACGACAACTAGATGACACACGAACGAATTATTTGTTACAGTACATTCTGCTGAAATACGGAGCATTACATTCAACACTGCAAGTCAAACAGACGACAAAATGTTAAATGGTTTAAAAATTCAATAAATACTGAAAAACAAACTATAATAAAACATCTAACACTAACCACATGAAAAGTTCCACCGTTTTTTGTTTTACAGATTTTTTAACGATTTATGAAGTATATTTCCACACATTCTCAGCTAACCTGAGGATAAATCATTTTTATCATCTTCTATGAAACATAAAGCACGAGATAAGCCATTTAAAATTAGTACTAATATGTCTAATTCCGTAAATATAATGAAACGTATAGAACACAAACGGATTAGCAAAACTAATCGCCAACATGCTACTCCTACAAACTTCAATATTTTAGTTCAAAACGTATAAAACAATTTCTGTGACTATATATAAATATAACAGTGAAGGTTACAAAAAGGCGATTCGAAATATTAATTACACTTAAATTTTGCATAACCAACTACACTGCACAACAATTTTTTTTTAAAGTTTTGCTTCCTGAAAAGTTTTTGCTGATTGTGACAGGTACCTGATGGGTATGTACATATATAGTTTTGGTTTTGCTTCATCACGTAGGAACTCCGAGAAATAGGCAGTTAACTGTTTACCGGCAATAATGTATTTAACTGTAGTTTCTGTTTCTTATACACTATTAAGTTCAACATAATTAAAAGTGTTTTGCTCCTGATTTTCCTTTGTTTTCAATGTCCGGTGCATCACGTTGCAGTGCCCAACAGTAGTCAGCAAGCACTGATGGATTCCAGTTGCCTTGATATAGTTTTTCCAATGTAGTAAATGTCCTGGTGAAACTGAATATTTTGATGAAATGGTACGTGATGGACAAATATGGATGTGATGTTCGTGATCATCAACCAAAAATCCATAAAGAACACCCAACGGTGTTCAAGAAGCAAAAACTTTGTTGTGTAGTGAGGTATTTATGGTTCACTAACAAAGTTTAGAAATGAGCCGCTCGTAAACGACATGAAGATTACCTACATTCTAAGACTTAACTAGATCAGGACTAATGTAAAAGACGATTTCCGCATAGTTTCAACAGGCTGAGTAACTGGGTGTCTAAAATACATGTTTTTAAGGCATTAAAATAACACCTCTCGTCATGTGAACAGATATTAAGGTATTTTATGAGTGGAGAACCTCAGACCAACTTAAATAATTGTCGAATATTAATCGACGAAAAACGAACACAAGCAGACGCACATGCACAATTCACAATCACAACTTCATCCTAGCAAAGGCCACACAATAAAACAAAGCACCGGTGGACAATTTCTTATTTATATATAAAGGAAGAAATATATGGCATCCGAATAATGTTCACGGATTGCGCACCTTAGTTTTAGGATACAGACGAAATGAATCGCCTACTTCAGTGGCTACTGTAACTTCATGAAACAACGGAGGTATATTGCAATATGTACGAAATATTATGGTAACTATAGGAAATAGGCCTAGTTATGAACACCCATCGTAAGTTTTTGTGCTACACTAAATGAATAAGTTATCACTCTTTTGACGCACACACAACCCCAAAGTGATGAGAATTTTTTTTTTTTTTGCCAATGGAAACCCCAAATTTACATTTCGATCCGCTAAAAACTAGAATAAGCCAACCTAATTATTTTCTCGAATAAAGACACAAAACTCATAAACATCATAAGAATTTAAAGTTGGATGACATATAAGATTCGGTTTGGTTTGAATGTCGCCAGTCACACGAGCGCTAGCCGTCCCTAATTTAGAACTGGTGGCTTTTAAATAACAAGCTAAACAAAAATCAATGCAATAGATTACTGCATAATCCAACAAATAACCTGTTTTTATTTGTAAAAATACGAATTTCATCAATCATCGTGAAAAACAGGACTTTCGTTAAGCAACTGCATGAACTTTTGAATTTCGAGCAAAGCTACAAGAGGGTTATCTGCCCTAGCCGTAGCTAATTTAGCAATGTCAGACTAGAGGGAAGGCAGCTAGTGAACACCACTCACCGCTATCTCTTGGGCTACTCCTTTACTAATGAATAGTGGGACTAATAATAGCATCCCCAAGACCGGAAAACGAATATATTTGGTATGACGGGGATTCGAACCTGCGATCCTCAGATTTAGAGGATGACATAACCTTGTAACTGCACGAACAAGTCACATATACCTAAAACGTTCATAATGTTAAGTGCAGTAGTTCTCAAACATCTGTTGTTTGCGGACCATATAAACTTTTTCCTTGTTTTTATCTCGGCGAATTACAGTGGGATTAATATATACACTGTTCTGACACTTCTTTTACATAATTATGCAACTGATTTATAGACCACCTCAAGGAAATCCCACAAACCATTGAGATTATGTTTATCATAGATTGAAACGGCATGTTGTATATTATTATAAAGTTATTATCTTAACGATAAGAGTCCATATTAATGATGTTACTCCTGTTCGCTGACGTCATTGATCTACTCTCGCATAATTTTACCCCACTGTCAACCCTTGCTAAGTTACTACATACCAACAATATTATTATTACCTGCAGTAGTAAGTTATAATAACAAGAAAGCTAGAAGGTTAAAGAAAATTGTGTCGTTTTATATGTTTTAAAGTATATTTGAACCAGATCTTTACGAAGTCAGGAAAAATACGCAGAATAAAAAAAGCCAATTTAACTTATAATTACATACAGTGTCTTGCAATAGCATTCACCCTCCTATCAATAACGTCACACTTTGATGAAATACAAATAATGTAAATATTTTAATAAACTTGTTTTTATTCAAAAATATAATTATCAAATTAACGCTGTTATGTGTGCACGAAACTGAATATTAACGAATCCAATAAAGAAAACATATAATTTGAAATTTGCTGATCGTATAAGTATTCAGCTCCCTAAATCAATACTTGGTAGAAGCGCCTTTGGGCAATTACTCATGTAAATCTTTTTTAGCATTGCACAAAGGGATGGTGTAATTGTTTTACATCTGAAAATTTTGTTAGGGATCGTTGATGAACTGTACTCTTCAAAAGTGGCCATACATTTTATGTTGTATTCAACTCAGGACTTTAACTGGGCCTCTCCAAGACATTAACTTTTTTCTTTCAAAACCTCTCCAATGTGGCTTTGTCCTTGTGCTTTCGACTAAATGTCCTGCTGATATGTGAATTTTCGATCCAATTTTAGATTCTTGGCTGACTTAAGCAGGTTTTCCTCTAGGACTCATCTATATTTTGCTTCATCCATCTTTGCTTCAATCCTGACAAGTTTCCCAATCCCTCATGAGAAGCGTCACTCTAACGTGATGTTACCAACACCACAATTGGATGGTCTTAACTGGGTGATAGGGTGTGTTGGTATTGTGTCAAACGTAAAGTTTTTTTTCACTTTAGACCACACAGATCAATATTTTTCATATTTGACCACAAAACTATCTGTCACATGTCTGCAGCATCATTTACATATTTTGTTATGAATTCCATACAATATTATTATTGTTCTTTTTCAGTAAGAATTTTCTTTCTTTACAACTCGTCCACAAAGACCAGCTTCGTGTACAGACCGGGATATTGTTGATGTACGTGAAATGATTTCCCTCTGAGACATAGAACTTTGTAAATCTTTCAAAGTTACTATTGGCTTCACAGTGGCTTCCCTAATCAGCTTTCTGCTTGCCCGGCTGCTTCATTTGGAAGTGCAGCCTGTCTGTGTAGCTACTGGATGGTGTGAAAAACATTCCACTTCTTAATCGATATATTTCACCGTTCTCTAAGACAAAATAAGCAACTTTGAAATTTTCCTGATCTGAGCTTCTCTATCACTTTATTCCCGACTTGTTTCGGAAACTCTTTGAGCTTCACGGATTATTTGTCGTATCATTGTGCGAATTATGGTTTGAACAAATGCATTTACTCTGAAATCAAGTTAAACCACTTTGAGTACACACAGACCATTAAATTAATTTTGTGATATTTCAAGTTAATCTTTTGCACTTGAACCGATTTACGGTTAGCGTAGCAAAAGGGGGTTTCATGCAAGTGAGAATGTGCTAATTTTCTTTAAAAACTAATTTACTTAGATAATATTAGCGTTTTTTAGTTTTCTCAGTTTGGAGTAAATTGTGTAGATTTTAAATATGATTGCAAGCTAAAATGGCAACAAGGTGCGGAAACTTTGCAAGATGCAAATACTTCTGCAAAACACTGTAGCTTTTTAACCCAAGCACTCTCGAAAGATGGACCTTCTTTCATCTGAGGCAAACAGATATAATTGTTGTTGGTTGAGTACTTACTCAAAATCGTCAACATTTGTATCACAATACTCACTTATAATTAAACATTCCAACACTGATTAATTCCTTAATATATAAAAGTAAACACATTTACTTTGTTAATGTTTACAAAAATAAAACACAATACTAAATACAGTAGAAACTTAGTTAACACTTCACAAAGTAAGTTTTAACGTTTCTTCATTTGCTTTTCTTAATATAAACATGTTATAGTGGTCCTTGAGCTTGGTCATCAGTTCCTGGGTTCTCTGGCTAAAACCTTTAGGGTACATGCACTGGTATACAACCTCACTTCAAAGCTAATTCATTACGCCTTTTAGAGTACAAGATGAAAACAGGTTAAGGAAAGCGAAAAATACCTCTTGGCAGTAGAAATGAACAATACCTTTTCATCATATCATAACGGACAATACTTTGGGCTCTGAGCAGTCATGTCTTCAATTCTATAAACGTTTCCACAAACCTTCCTTGATCTTACACTAAGCCCAGTCCGACAGTACACTTGTAACTCAAACATTGGCCGTATCTTTTAAAACCTTCTGTTAATGGGATTATATTTCAGGCTACTTTTACAGAACAATGGAAGGTAAATCACATGTGAAATATTAAAATTTAATATTCTTAACATTTAGTGTAACACAAAAGCTGAACGACAGTACTTGAATTCAACCACCAGTTAATATTTCGTGTCTTCCTTTTGCCTTAATATCTGCAGATATTCTTTCAGACATTGTTGTGCCATCTTTATTTAAAGTATCCTTTGAAAGTTTACTCCAAATATCTCTAATACACTTCCAAAAATATATTTGGATATAACTTTTAATTTGTTAAAATTCTGGTATATCAAATTCCAAATCTGCTCTATTGGGTTGAGATTGGGCTCTGTGGAGGTCAGTTCATCATTTGAATGACTCCAGCAGCTTCCCGAGATTTCAGTTAAGGATTTTCTGCATATATTGAATCAGTGTTTGGGGTCATTATTTTCTTGGTTGTAGAATCCTTTACCTATATCACGCAAACCGCTAGGTAAACCATGACAGATTAGTTTTTGGTGGTGGTTGCGCTGCTTCATTATTCCATTTGTTTAATAAATATCTCCTGCTACCTCAGCATAAAAACACCCGCGAATCATTACGCCCATGCTTCATGGTAGGTAATATGCACTGTATCTTTCACTTTTCTTCCGCCAGACGTACAACCTAAGTTTTGAATCAAATATTTAAAACTCGGACTCATTTATCCATAACATCCTTTTCTAATAATCAGCAGTCCAGGATTTGTATTTTTTTTTAGCAAATTTCAGTCTCTTGACAAATTTAGAGATCGAAGTAGAGTTTTAACTGCTTCACGATCAAATATTCCACTTTCGTTGAGTGTTATTGACAATGTATATCTGGACACTTTTCTTTCTTTTTGTCCACGATCGTTTATCTCATGCTTGAGATCAGTGGCAGTCTTCCTTCCGTCCCGAATGCTGCATGAACGAAAATACTTAACATCAGTATCATTTAATTTATATGTTCTGCCTCTTCCTTTCTTATTTTAAAATTTATCTATCTCGGTCTCACAATCTAGGGTGGACTTGATAGTGTTTGCGGAGCATTTAATTAAAGTATGCAGCAATCAAGTGAAGCTTTTATGCAAACCCTTTGCTATATTAACAGTTCTTTATACTTTCTGGAGCGTGGCATGACAACAAAATTATAAATATATATAATGTTAAACACTGTTTTTATGAAGGTGTATTTGTGAAGTGCTACGAAATCGACTTCTTCTAGCATATATCGGTACCATATACCAACTTCTTGCTAGATTCTTTCTATATAGTTAAGACATTACAAGAGGCAATATAAGAGTTATATCAAAATCTAAATTTGATTAGTATGTTTATTCAAGCAAAACCCTTATAACATACCCTTGGCACAAGTATATGGGAATTCTAAAAAATAATAAGTATTCTATTCTTGGCTCATTCAATTGTCAACAGGAAACAGTGAAGAATCACCATAGTGTTGAAATTTACATTGTGTAATAGCATTGAAAAATTAGCTCCATAAAATAGAAATAACAACAAAATATTCTATTATTATAACACTTTTGTGCAGTACTGTGTATGTTTGTTGTATCTTGACTATGGGCCATGTCTTCAGCTTTAAGACGGTTGAAGATGTGTATGATATGGAATGGCCAGAGTATTTCTTTTAGAATAACTGCCACGTTTTTGTCTTTTTGGTTTTTTCTTGGTGTTGAGTTGATTCTTACAACATCAAGAAACTTTGCTCTACAGTTTCTTTTATGCCTTTGATTTATTTATTCTTTTCAGTCACGTCTTTATCCTTTGTGGTCGTGCTGACGTTTGTAAAGATAACAAGTGGCGGCTGCATAATCATGAAGTAAATACGAAGATCTCAACTATCTCATTTAACCCCCAGTATACGTGCTTCCGTTATTTTCGAATGCACATTACAATCAATACCGCATTAGAAGCTCTGTTTGAACGTACGTACTGATAGGCCTTAACTGATTAGAGACAAAATTTCCCGAAACTGATATAATAAAGTAGCAAATACTGAA
Source organism: Carcinoscorpius rotundicauda (assembly GCA_011833715.1). Classification (NCBI taxonomy): domain Eukaryota; kingdom Metazoa; phylum Arthropoda; class Merostomata; order Xiphosura; family Limulidae; genus Carcinoscorpius; species Carcinoscorpius rotundicauda. The sequence continues at coordinate 35,097,025 of CM022395.1, read as the reverse complement.
TATAATAGCAGATAGTCTTGTATATACATTTATTACAATGAACAGTTTGTCTGCTAAATTATTCAGAAGAATAAATTAGTAGCACGGATATTGTACAAATCCTATATAAATATACGCTTGATGATTAAGTACAAATAGCTTGTAACGCCATTCATATAACACACAATTCGCAATTTGGCTTATTTTTATTTGTCCATGTTTAGGCTTAACTGATAACGAATGAAATTTCTCTAAAACCGGTACAACTCGGAGTCAAATGAAATATGAATTTGAAGAGGCAGCGTGTGAAACTGACGAGTTAGTATTCCCAAAAAAGATTCTTATTAGCTTTGTATTCTTTAATTTTCGCAAACATTCAAAGGTATTTCTAAGCAAGCAAGTCTAAAACTAGTTTTTGGCCTATTGACACTTCAGCCTTTGCTCGTTTTTGTGATAAGAATGTCTTCATTACATTAGATAATTTTTTTCGACCGTCACATAGTTACTCGTTGTAGTAGAATTAATAACATCCATGTTTATGGAATATTTACAAATAAAAGGCTCAGATATTTGCCCTAGTTTCTTTACTGGTAGGAAATATCTCGTAACCGCTTACAAAATAACGTATTATCATAGAAAGTCACTTAAATGTCCCAGCTACACAATCTGAAGTAATGCTACTGCTCACACAATAGCAAAAATAAATTTTATAAGATGTCGGAACAATCCTGTAGGCCAAAGACTTCTTCTCAGAATTGGTTTAGAATGCACTCAGCTGTTTACTGTTGCCTGCCTTAATATTTGTGCCATCTAGTGAGTAAAATAAAAGCTATTTTTAAAAGTAGTTCCCGCTTCCCTTACTAGATAGTAACATCATGTTTGTTCGTAGTGACTCGTGAATATTAACGCATCTTACTGTTGAGGCCAGTAACTAATTATAGGTCTAATCTGCAGTAAGTTATGTAAAAACCTGTCAATTGCATAGTATCTGTTTCACGGTTTACACAAGTTTCAAACATAAAACTGGTAATATCACTGATATATTGCCTTACCGAGGTAAAATTGGCTACTGATATCAACAAGCACTTCCTGACTTGTTTTAAAGCGTTTTGCCGAAATTCCAGATTTATTAATTTTGTAAGCGAAATGTTAACAAGGATTTGAAATATTTTCAGGTAAAACGTTATATAACACGGAAGAGGTTTAAAGACAACACGGAACTTTGTTTTTGACACATACAATGTAAGACAAGTTTATTCACTTGTGATTTTAATTAAAAAAATATTTTCAAAATAACGCAATGTCCACTAAAATTGTGACATCCTAACTGTACGTAATTTATTTTCATAATATAAAAACGTTGTTATACACTACGTACTATAAAGATTCCAAAAAACGCCACAAGAGGGGTAACCTCATTTAGGGCCTGGCATAGCCAGGTAGTTAAGGCACTCGACTCGTAACCTGAGGGTCACGGGTTCGAATCCCCATCACACCAAACATGTTTGCCCTTTCAGTCATGACGGCGTTATAATGTTACGGTCAATCCCACTATTTGTTGATAAGAGAGTAGCCAAGAGTTAGCGGTCAGTGGTAATAGCGAGCTGCCTTCCCTTTGGTCTTACACTTATATTAAGAACGGCGAGCGCGGATAGTCCTCGCGTAGCTTGGCGCGAAATTCAATACAAACCAAACCTCATTTATTGCAAATACGAAGTAGTAAGTTTAAAGCTAAATTTACCAAGTTTTATAATAATCATAAATTTATACGCACATACAGTGTGTGTGTATTTTATTCGTGTTTTGACACGCAATGAGTTAGGTGTTGTTTTCAAGTTTCAAAATACAATTTATTTGTAAAAATACAGCGTCTTATTGTATACGTATGTACACTTGTATCTATTATTACAAAGAGTGCTCAAAAGGTCCGACAAACTTAAGAATTACCAACAAAAGGAATAAATATAGGGGACCTAATCACTTTTTAAGTGTGGAGGAGGGCATTTTTGTAGTTACCCCACTAATACCTGACAATACTTATTTCTAAAAATTAGTGAATTCAGTCATCATTCCTGTATTGTTTGTTTTTGAATTTTGCGCAAAGCTACACGAGGGTTATCTGCGCTAGCCGTCCCTAATTTAGTGTAAGACTACAGGGAAGGCAGTTAGTCATCACTACTCACTACCAACTTTGGGCTACTCTTTTACCAACGAATAGTGAAAGTGACCGTAACATTATAACGCCCACCACGGCTAAAAGGGCGAACATGTTTGGTGTGACAGAGATTTGAACTGGCGACCCTCAGATTACGAGTCTAGCGCTTAACCACCTGGCCATGCTGGGCCAACGGGATTCGAACCCATTACTGCAGCTTGCGCATCAGCGCCCTGACTACCAGTTATTTCAAGCTCATAGTTTTTAATTGATAGGCTAGAAGGAAGGTAGTGACTTAACATCATCCATTGCAAACGCTTGGATCACCATCTAATCAAGCAATAAAACGTATAGTCCCCAAAAAGTGAATAGCGCGTTTTTTTTTTTCCGGCAATACGTCCCGAACAATTAATCCTAAGATATACATCCATATAAATAAACTCTAGGCCCTACCCAGACCTGAAGAAAAGCAAAGAATAAAAACTTTTTACATAATGGTTTTTTAAACTAACGTAACTAGATAAAACACTATAAATATTTACAGAACATCCACGTTTTCAGAGGTAATTTATATAGCAAAGAATTTTGAGAAACTTTGCCCTTTTGGTTTTGATGTTATGGTCTAGTTTTTGTGTTGTTGTTTTACAACTTCGCAAATAATAATTTTGGAGTAAGTAAAGCAAAAGTTATCAAAAGATGAATAACTTCCAATGTGCCCATTACCAATATCTAAACCATTTTTTATCAACCTTACCGCTGAGACTCTGGGAAGCTCTGCCAAAATATTATATACGGCTAAATTAGGCAGGGGCAACAGTACAAAAATACAGATAAATATACAACTAAACAGTAGACGTAGAGATACAATGTATGGAAATTATAATATCTTACACATAGTAAAATCGATCGTTCTTATTGGTTTAAAGAGTTCCCCTTACAATTATGCCATGAACTTTATTTACTAACAATCTTTTCAGAAAGTTTCTTGAAGTCCTGTTACATCAGTTATTCATAATCTTACAGATTTTAATTAAAATAATGCCAACAGTTTACACTTCTGTCGAGAAGATTTACATACAATCCCGTTTTAGATACTTCTCGAAGTGCTATTTTGATTTTGATTTCATTTTCATCCTTATATATGGAATAACAGACTAAAGGGTTTGTTTTGTTTTGGAATTTCGCACAAAGCTACTCGAGGACTATCTGTGCTAGCCGTCCCTAATTTAGCGGTGTAAGACTAGAGGGAAGGCAGCTAGTCATCACCACCCACCGCCAACTCTTGGGCTACTCTTTTACCAACGAATAGTGGGATTGACCGTAACATTATACACCCCCACGGCTGGGAGGGCGAGCATGTTTCGCGCGATGCGGGCGCGAACCCGCGACCCTCGGATTACGAGTCACACGCCTTAAGGGAAGGCAAACGAGTCAACGTCATCTATCTTGGGCTACTATTTATCAACAAATAATGGTAATGATCAACACATTATGCTGCCTCCAAACCAGAGTTCCATATCCACCAGGCCATGCTAGGTCTTCTATACAGGTATCTTACTAGCAACACTGTTAAATGTTTTGGTAAAAATCTTAAATAAAAAAAAAAAACAATACTTCTCGGTTATTTCAGTAAGACTACCCCCCGACATTTTATATGCAATTATTTTCAAAGATTACACTAATGCTCCAATCAAAAGATTAATCGGCAATCGATTCAGGGTTTTAATCATAATTCCTCGTCAAAAGTTATAACTACCATCACAGCAAATTTCAATATAAATTCATTCGGGGCTTTTCTTATAATTCTGTCAAATTCAAAGGTTCTACTTGAATCAGGCCACGATATGTACTTACGAGCTTGTAATTTTTAACTGAGTTTAATCCAACCATGTTTACATGTATTTTTTAAAAATTCTTAGTATTCTTATCTTGAATTGTATAAAAAATCCAATCATTAGCTTTATTATAATCCACGGATTGCACTTACAATCTATTCACGAGTCTCATCTGTATGGGTGAAAGTACTTTATTTGTAAACGGAAATCCGTCAAAATGGCCTTTCTCAGGTACGAGTACAAAGAATGGTTAAATTTTGTGTGAAGTAAACACATGTTGCATTTTATTACCAGCAATTCTTTGTTCTCAACTGATCTCAATTTTCAATCATTTTCATTCATACAAAGGGTGATAACTGGTTAATTCGGTGATATTTTTTAATGTACAAATGAGTTTTTAAAAGTTAACTGGGCATACTTAAGTAAAATGGTTGACTATTAACGTTTAAAAAATATAACTAGTCTCGTATGGTTACCAGGTCGGTCCATCTGGTAGCATCAGAAGTTGTGATTACTGAATTTCTTTACCTTCTGTTTTCTACAAAGTAACGTTAAAATTTGATTCTGAGTTGTGCAAAAGGGTTCAGAATGCATATAAGAATATGTACAACCCTAAACAACTGGGGGCCTTGGTGAATTTAAACCTTCAATTAATAGAACATTTTCATATACATGTAACTGGCAGTTTTTATTTTTATTTTCTGATCATTTTTGGGAGTTTAATGGTTTGTTTCTCGGGTATTAGCGCAAAACTACTCAAAAGCAATAGGGCGTAGACAAAAAATGGCTCCCCCTTGAAAATGTTAATCTATTACATCTTTCATTAGACAACAGAAAAATATGTAAAACTATTTAGAACGTACTCAATGGGATCTGTTCAAATATGATCTCAAATCCTAATTTTAACAGTGGCTTTTGAAACTACCTAAACTTTTCATGATTTTAGTTACATTTTTCCATAAATGGTGTTGTGAACCTGGTGTAGTTTCTTAGATTTTCTTATTCCATTTAGCCTACAAAATGATCAAACACGTTTATCTTTTAAGGACTCCATAACTGCAGATATTTTTAGACATAATAGAATTGATGTTATGGTATGGCCAGGTCAATCACCTGATATCAATCTGATAGAAAATACACGAGCTGAAATAGATCGATTAACGTAAGATTGCAACCCAAACCTGGATGATGAACGTTTTAAAGTGCTTCAAAGAACGGCAGTCAATCACTCAGGAATACCTATACCAACTTACTGAAAGCATACCACGACGACGTGAAGCAGTACTGAAATATAAGGGAATGCTGACTAAATATTAACTTGTGAAACTGATACATGTTATTTTGGGTTTCACTTTTACGCTCGATTACCACAGATAAACTTGTTTTGTCGTTTTGTAAGTTAACTGTAATAGAAAGATATAAGAAACTACAGCAGGTTCACAACACTTTTTATGAGAAAATGTAACTAAAGTCATGAAACGTTCAGGTATTTAGGAAATCTTGCTTTAAACAAGTATCTCGTCGAGTGTGTTCTAAAAACATAGTTTTACATATTTTCTGTTATCTAACAAAAGATATATGTTAACCACGTTTTCAGAGGGAATGATACTTTTATATATATATATATACACCTTCCGTACGTGCATTAGCTGTCTCTAATTTTAAAGTCAGCCAGTGAGAAACATCCACTGTCAGCTTTTGAGATACTCTTCTTAGAACAAGTACTGGGATTTGACCATCATCTCTATCACGCACTCGCGGCTCCATAGGACGCGAAAAATAAGCCAGCAAATCAATAGTCTCACATGCTAAACACGTTCGACCTTGTAATTATTATTATATTTTAATATCTCTGTTTACATCCTATCTGGACTTAAACGTTACGTAAAAATAAATAAAAAAATCAGGTGCTTTGCTCACTGTACACGTGAATATTACAGGTATGTATCATTCTTCTAAGAAAAAAATAATAATTAATTTGAAATTATGTAGTAAATATTTAAAACATGTAAACAACGTACCAATTTCATAGTAGAAAGAAAGCGCCAATTTTGTGTTGACAAATTTGAACAAAAACCAACCAACCAACCATCATTTATAACAACAGCAATGTACATAGAAGTTGACATATCATAAGGCAATAACGTTATATTTGTTTATACTAAAACAGTATAAATGAAGACATACGAGTACGAAAATTGTAGGTGTCCAACGGTTGTATTACCATTTATACATTTCTCGCAGGATCGTTTGTTGAAAATAACATCTTACGGGCTAAAAATAAAATAAAAACTTCCCAAAGCAGACAAGACAGTTTTATACAAACAGCTCACCAATGTTTAATGGAGACGCCACAATCGACTAGGATAACTTTCATCCACCCCAGCCATATAGATCTATCGCTTGGGTTGAATGATAGCACAAAACAACCCAGTCGACCTACCATTGTTAATCTTATCCGATTTAAAAACAGGAGAAAAAAACACTACAAAAACATGTTATAAAATGTTCATAAATGTATTTAAAAAAATCTAATAGTAACATTTAAAAATCGACAGGAAATCAAGCTATTATCATACACACTACCTTTTCATACCTACACCTAGTCTCCTACGATCAAAACACTTCAGGTAAAACTCACCAATAATTAACAAGAAAAAAAATATATCTTCGCGCATGCGCCAGTTATGAGATGCAAATACGTGACAGCACCTATTTCCTGTATGGAAGGTTTCATAATAAGTTGTGTTCACAAAACAGCCTTTCAGAAGGCTTTTATTCCTCTAAAACGTCTATGCAACAAAGGAGATACAGCCGTCGGTGCTTTTGAATGTACTTATTAACCGAGAGAAAAGTTACAACAGAAAGATGACACTGATGTACCGGAAGTACTTTCCTTTAGTCACCACTTGATGTGTTTCTTTTCTCGCCATAACACCCTTGTATCCTTCTGGCAATTTGAAACCATGTTAAATAGTTGCAAATTTGTGGCTACTTTTAATTTTGAAGCTTTTAGAGGAAACAAAACAGAAATTACAAGTAACCAAATATGAAAATATGGATAATGAACGTAGATATAAAGATAACACCGACCTTTCCCTCGACTTTTCGCTTCGTCTGTTACTACGGTAACAAGGTTAGCAATGCGGCACTGCTAGTTACCAATATAACAAATACTGCTGTAGCGCTGCATATGCACTGTAGTCACTTCAAGACGTTGATTCCGAAAACATCTTATACCACGCGAACGCCAGCGCCAGCAGAAAAATACCCATGGACGCCTTGTTCACGTGATAAAGACATGAACCTTTACACAGACAGGTCGAGACAGTTGGACCAGAAAGCTCATCATCCTGATGTTAAATAAGGTCAGGTGTTACTATGGCAACCACAAAAGTTGCTCACCTTAACATCAGATTCCCTTCAATTTTTGCAAAATGAGGTTAAGACTTTCATTATGTAGCTCTACCTGCTGTCCGACGTATCAAACTTATCGCACTTTTGTAACCTATCAAATACCATTCTAAAACGTTTGTTAAATGTTGTGTGTGAGTACTTATTTTTCTTAATGATTTATGACTGCTCGCAAAATTACAGTTCATCAAAACTTAATACAATTTAGGAAACAACACAAGTAAAAAATATTCAGACAAAAATACATCATGCGAATTGATAAATACAAATTTTAATATTTGTACTGATAAAAAATAATAGTTTTAATAAAAATTATAAAACTAAAATTTTGTAGATGTTAGTAAAATAAATGCAGGTATGAAAGATATGTCGCTATGGACGTTTTACTTGCCCCCCAGTGGCTCAGCGGTATGTCTGCGGACTTACACGCTAAAATCCGGGTTTCGATACCCGTGGTGGGCAGAGCACAGATAGCCCATTGTGTAGCTTTGTGCTTAATTCAAAACAACAACAACAACAACGTTTTACTTTCATGGAAAATTACCGCCACACAGTGTTCAAGACAATTAACTAAATGTCAAGTGTTCCCCTACTCGCTCCTGGTGGTTAACAAGCCAAGCAGTACTCCTCTCTGTTTGAAAGCTGACCAATCAACTTTCCACGTGTTCAACTTATAAGCGATGTAGCCACATTTAGGTAATTGGCTTCAGAGAGGCAAGCCTATAAGCATTCAGCCAATCAAATATACGAGCAAGAAGAATATGGCAAGTTTTCGCGCTGCGCGCCAATTTCTAAAGATTTGCGCCACGTGCTTTTCCGAAGAGCACGTGGCACACGCGCATGAGCAAGAATTGTGAAAAGTAATTCTGAAAGGACCTGGCGAATAACTATTTATTTAATTTAAACAAAAATAGAAAATGAATTTGTTTTTGTAACTACTGGGTATAAGTGTCCAAAAATATGTTGATCCTAAAATATTATTCTATTTACAGTTGTTAAATAATCAAATGCATAACTTTTAAAACTTAAAAATCGTTGTTATTCGAATACTACGGATTCGATATAACGGTCACTAACCCCAGTGACGCTTAAAATTTCAGAATCATTTCTAAAGATATCACATATCTTAAATGAACGACACCTTTCTTAGATTTGCGTTAGTGGCTTTAAATGGGGGAAGTCAAATATTTATGTACATTCTTCAAAATTTGTAATTACGACAATCACACATCCATTTCCAGGCTTAGAAAGTCCACCTAATAAAATTTTAATCAGTCCCTAAATTCCACAAAAATTAATTTGCCCAACTGGAAAACAATATAGCCTAACATCACAACAGCACATGCTCTTAATTTGTAACCAAGTGTAAAACAGCATACTTTGAACGAAACTATTCTGTTAGCAGAATTGGAAAAGGGGTAAATCTCAGATATACACCTATTACATGTTAATAGAAACGATATCTCCTAATAATGATATGCTAACTAACCTATGTTTATGGGTAAATATCAGTAAAGCATACGTGTCTCTATTTTTCTCTAAAATATTCAAACAGAAGTTAATCACTCTACTAGTAATTGTGATGGATTCAAGAGATGAAAACAGTCTAATGATGAACAATACAACCAAAGAATTAATTAGATTTTGACACTCACCCACCTTCTCAGTTGAATCTTAGTATTTCAATAACAAATGTTTATAACTGTACAAAACCTCTACATTCAGGTTATTCAATATATTTTTCATTTTTATATGCAAAAACGGCTGTTCTGGGCCCAGAAAACACTTCAAATAGAAGAGCGAACAACGTTTCAACCTTCTTCGGTCATCGTCAGGTTCACAAAGAAAGGGTTACTGGTCGGAAGCTGACCACATGTTTGGGAGGGGTTGTATAATTGAGTGTTGCAATGTAGAGGGCGCGGTTTGAATATATAATTTTGTCTATAATATTAATATAGGTATAATGGTGTTCCTTTATATTGGTTTATTTTGGGTTTGAGTTGTTGTATAAGTAAGGCTTCTTTAATTTTTCGTTTGTTTATGTTTGTTTCTTTATTTAGTATTTTAGTGTTTTCTATGGTTATGTTGTGTCCATTTGACTTGCAGTGTTCGAAAACGTGTGAAGGTGACTTTTTATGTTCTTTGAATCTGGTTTCCATTTTTCTACTTGTTTCTCCTATATAGAAGTCGTGGCAGTTATCACATTGTATTTTATAAATAATGTTGGTGTGGTGTTTGTCAGTGTAGTTCTTACATAGTATAGACCTTAGTTTTGTGCCTGGTTTTTGAATAAATTTAGTGTTAACTGGAATGTTATATTTTATTACTAGTTTTTGCCAAATGTTGGTTATTTGTTTGCTGATGTCAGGAATATATGGTATACAGCAGTATATGGTTTCGTGATTTTTTGATTCGTGAGATATATTTACTTTTGTTGGTTGATTTTGCTTTCTGTCTAGGTGTGTGCATATAATGTTTTCTACGGTTTGTGGAGGAAACTTATTAATGTTGATGAAGTGTTGTTTTATTTTATCTAATTCATCGTTAATTTTATCTGGTGAGCATAGTTTTATGGCTGTGTTTATCTGGTTTCTTAGTATGTTGAGTTTTTGTTTTGTTTCATGTGCTGAGTCCCAAGGAATGTATAGTCCAGTATGGGTGATTTCTCGGTGGATTTCTGTTTTGAATTGTGTGTCGGTTCTTATAATTTTGAGGTTAAGAAATGATATTTGATTGCTTTCTTCCTGTTCACATGTGAAGTTAATGTTGGGATGTATAGAGTTAATGTGAGTGAAAAAGTTAAGTATGTGTTCTGTAGATTCGAATCCCGCAATCGTGTCATCTACATATCTGTACCAGTATAGTGGTGGATGTAATGCTGTATTAATTGCTTGTGTTTCAATTTGTGTCATAAAAATATTGGCTAGAACTGGCGATACTGGGTTGCCCATGCTTAGGCCATTTGTTTGTATATAGTTTTGGTTGTTGAACATGAAGTTTGTCTTTATTGTGGTGAATTCTATGAGGGTTGCTAACTGGTTACTGGGAATGTCTATGATCGGGTTAGGGTCTCGAATATAGAGTTCTAAGGCTATCTTGCAGGCTTCTGTTGTTGGAACTTCTGTGAAGAGGGATATAACATCGAAACTGGCCATTAAGGCTTTATGATTAAGTTGATTTAGATTGGACTTGAAATTAAAAGAGTCTTTGATGAATGAGCTGGCTGATGTTGCATATTTGGAGAATGCCCATGCTATGTATTTACCAAGATTGTAGTTAAACGATTCATATGTTGACATTATTGGTCGTAATGGACAATCTGGTTTATGAGGTTTGGGGATGCCGTATATTTGCGGTGTGCGTGAGTCGGTTTTACGCAGGTAGGAATAAAGTGTTTGTGAAATTGTGAAACTTTTTCACTCACATTAACTCTATTTAACACAATTTCACAAACACTTTATTCCTACCTGCGTAAAACCGACTCACGCACACCGCAAATATACGGCATCCCCAAACCTCATAAACCAGATTGTCCATTACGACCAATAATGTCAACATATGAATCGTTTAACTACAATCTTGGTAAATACATAGCATGGGCATTCTCCAAATATGCAACATCAGCCAGCTCATTCATCAAAGACTCTTTTAATTTCAAGTCCAATCTAAATCAACTTAATCATAAAGCCTTAATGGCCAGTTTCGATGTTATATCCCTCTTCACAGAAGTTCCAACAACAGAAGCCTGCAAGATAGCCTTAGAACTCTATATTCGAGACCCTAACCCGATCATAGACATTCCCAGTAACCAGTTAGCAACCCTCATAGAATTCACCACAATAAAGACAAACTTCATGTTCAACAACCAAAACTATATACAAACAAATGGCCTTAGCATGGGCAACCCAGTATCGCCAGTTCTAGCCAATATTTTTATGACACAAATTGAAACACAAGCAATTAATACAGCATTACATCCACCACTATACTGGTACAGATATGTAGATGACACGATTGCGGGATTCGAATCTACAGAACACATACTTAACTTTTTCACTCACATTAACTCTATACATCCCAACATTAACTTCACATGTGAACAGGAAGAAAGCAATCAAATATCATTTCTTAACCTCAAAATTATAAGAACCGACACACAATTCAAAACAGAAATCCACCGAAAAATCACCCATACTGGACTATACATTCCTTGGGACTCAGCACATGAAACAAAACAAAAACTCAACATACTAAGAAACCAGATAAACACAGCCATAAAACTATGCTCACCAGATAAAATTAACGATGAATTAGATAAAATAAAACAACACTTCATCAACATTAATAAGTTTCCTCCACAAACCGTAGAAAACATTATACGCACACACCTAGACAGAAAGCAAAATCAACCAACAAAAGTAAATATATCTCACGAATCAAAAAATCACGAAACCATATACTGCTGTATACCATATATTCCTGACATCAGCAAACAAATAACCAACATTTGGCAAAAACTAGTAACAAAATATAACATTCCAGTTAACACTAAATTTATTCAAAAACCAGGCACAAAACTAAGGTCTATACTATGTAAGAACTACACTGACAAACACCACACCAACATTATTTATAAAATACAATGTGATAACTGCCACGACTTCTATATAGGAGAAACAAGTAGAAAAATGGAAACCAGATTCAAAGAACATAAAAAGTCACCTTCACACGTTTTCGAACACTGCAAGTCAAATGGACACAACATAACCATAGAAAACACTAAAATACTAAATAAAGAAACAAACATAAACAAACGAAAAATTAAAGAAGCCTTACTTATACAACAACTCAAACCCAAAATAAACCAATATAAAGGAACACCATTATACCTATATTAATATTATAGACAAAATTATATATTCAAACCGCGCCCTCTACATTGCAACACTCAATTATACAACCCCTCCCAAACATGTGGTCAGCTTCCGACCAGTAACCCTTTCTTTGTGAACCTGACGATGACCGAAGAAGGTCGAAACGTTGTTCGCTCTTCTATTTGAAGTGTTTTCTGGGCCCAGAACAGCCGTTTTTGCATATAAAAGTTCTCAACAAGTGGGTTTCTCGACATCACTGATATTTTTCATTTGTCACTTCTGCAGTTATGTTGCAATCATGAATATCAAGCTATTTAAAAAAAGGATAAACAGAAAATAATATAGATATGCAAGATGTATCAATAGAATATTGAGAGAATGGTACATGATAAGTAAAATAAATCTTTTTGATTCTAAAAAAAATTCATTATCAAAATCAGAATCAAAAATAAAATGAGTAAACAAGAACAACGAATGCAGTTATATAACAATTTCAAAATAAAATTAATTAATAATTGAAATATATTAAAAAAATAAGACTAATAACATACACATATTTATTTCTAGGAGTAACATATGGAACCTTTTAGTTTACTTCTTTATAAGAGTTTAAAAATTAATAATAGAAAGCTAATAATACAGATATTAGAAAAACATTATCTCTAATTCAAAATTTCTTTAACCAATAACAGGTATGTTCGCTCTCTACCAATGCACTAACAGTTGAATTTCTAGCATAGTTGTAAAAAAACTCTCTCACAATACAAAATCCTTAAAAGTGAAAAACTTACATAATATTTCAAAAATTAAAAGCACATTTAATTCTCATGTAAGTTTACATTTCTTGTTAACTTATAAAAATTTTAAACAACATATTTAAGCCAAAAACTTCACAATTTTGTTATGCATTTTCCTATTAACTTGGTTTGACACAAGTAACCAGAAAAAAAGCTAAGTGAATAAGAAAAGGATGCTATTAATCTAACTTGACCTTTGCACTAGCATATAAAATAACAGCTTCTTTGTACGAAATATTAGTATACATCTATACCATTAATCTGCTTCAGCCCTATGTGCATAATTATGGGGTCAAAGTGCATGTAACAACTTTTTACAGAATATCATTTAACATGGTATTATGTATTTGATGTTGGAGTTACCAATTATACATTTTACTCTACACTGCTGATTCAGTAACAGTCAATGGTGAAGGAAAGTTAACACCAGATACAATATAGAAGGATAATGAATAAACTGAAGATTTGCATTTCAAAGGTTCTACAGATTATGTGAATCTAATATGCAAAGTGTACAAAAGTATTCTTAATCTTCACATGAACAAGGTTAGTTAATAACCTTGTTAATTTAGATGTAGATCTTGAATGTAACACACCTAAGTTTTTGCTTTCAACAGATTTGTACATTTTAATAAAAGTTTGTCACATTTCATGTAGAAACAGATAGAACATTTGGAATTATAGTCAACATTCATCTCCAACAAGAAGTTGAATGCACATTTGATTAATATTTCTTGAAAATCATCTGAAGCTCATTATTTGTACCATCTAACAATATCTTTATAACACTGATAAAAAATGAGATGTATTTCTCATTATACTATCCACCTAATATAACATCACTTCAAACCATCTCTCTGCTAACACTAATTTATCACTTACTCTTTAAATTAGTGAGTTTTCATTATCAAATAAATATTTTTCGTTTTTATAAAAAACAAATTGTTGAAAACAAACTTCTATTATGTAACTCTTACAATACAAATTATGCATTAAATCTGGTAAAAATAAACTGTATTCTTATAAATATGATTTAAATCAATAATAAGCTCCGATTTAAATATCTTAAGACATTTATCAAAATGTTTCCTTCTATCTCTAATTTTTATATTTCAGGTAAAGTACTTTCAATATTACAAAACATCTGTAAATTTCCAAATTTCAACTTATTACAAACTCTTAATACTTAAAAAATTCTAGATAGTATGATAACCTAGTTAAAATCAGAGTACTTATTTCTTAATATAAGTAACACATTGTATGCTAACATGTAAAAATACATCATCATTATATAACTTCAGCTTCTTAATATATTCAGCCTTGAATATTTTAAACCACATTTGGTTAAATTTTATATGCTTGGAAGCTAGTATAACTAATTTATTAATCACTGTTGAAATTATATTTTGAAAATTTTCCACTTCATAATTAGTGTTGAGACTGGCATGATATTATGCTATTATGTCAATTGGTATTCTAACTGGAAATATTGGTTTTAATAGGTTTCCTATCAAATGAAATTTTAAGTTTTTTTCTTGAAAAGTAATATTTTTATTTGATGTTTACTACAAAATGAAGAGTGAAATTTATAAAGAAAAAGACTGATATTATCATGTGCTACAGTATTTTGCAGTTGTGTAGATTTGTATACTTTAGAAGCTTTTATTATGTAAATAGAAATATTAGTAAGGAAAATAAGTGTTTTATCTGTAGGAAAAACAAAAACTGTACATCATATCTGAATACAAACCAGGTTTTTATTTTCAATCCTAATATTGGTAATGTACACATAATCACTTGCAAGTTTTTGTTTCTTCACTTCTAATGTTCACATAAGCTTTCCTATGGAATAAGTTTCATTTTTGATATTTGTTTTCAGAAGCATTACAAAAGCAGATACTTTGAAAAAAAACAATACCTGTTAAATAAATTAAAACAAATATTAAATGTGTTGATTGATTTGATTTTTTTCTGAACCTTTGTAATGGTTCTGTTGATACTACTCTTTCCAGAAATGATACACAATTTTTGAGCTATCTGTAATCCTGAAGAAAAAATCCCCCAAAAATTGTTAGTTTGGAATTGTTCATGCAGTATTTCATAGAATAATGTACTGATGTATTGTTTAAATATAAGTTATTAAAAACTTATGATTAATAATTTTAAAGCCCTAATGACAGAAAAGTAAAACAGAAATGGTATTATTTTTTTCAAAAAGGACAAACTTTTAGTTTGAAAGGGCAATAATACATTGGAAGAAAAGCCTACATATATTACAAAAAAAAAAAAACTACCTTAAAGGATATTGTTGTGTAGCTTGAATGTCATAATTATTTTTTTGCCCTTTCAAACTAAAAGTTTGTCCTTTTTGAAAAAAAATAATACCATTTCTGTTTTACTTTTCTGTCATTAGGGCTTTAAAATTATTAATCATAAGTTTTTAATAACTTATATTTAAACAATACATCAGTACATTATTCTATGAAATACTGCATGAACAATTCCAAACTAACAATTTTTGGGGGATTTTTTCTTCAGGATTACAGATAGCTCAAAAATTGTGTATCATTTCTGGAAAGAGTAGTATCAACAGAACCATTACAAAGGTTCAGAAAAAAATCAAATCAATCAACACATTTAATATTTGTTTTAATTTATTTAACAGGTATTGTTTTTTTTCAAAGTATCTGTTTTTGTAATGCTTCTGAAAACAAATATCAAAAATGAAACTTATTCCATAGAAAAGCTTATGTGAACATTAGAAGTGAAGAAACAAAAACTTGCAAGTGATTATGTGTACATTACCAATATTAGGGTTGAAAATAAAAACCTGGTTTGTATTCAGATATGATGTACAGTTTTTGTTTTTCCTACAGATAAAACACTTATTTTCCTTACTAATATTTCTATTTACATAATAAAAGTTTCTAAAGTATACAAATCTACACAACTGCAAAATACTGCAGCACATTATAATATCAGTTTTTCTTTATAAATTTCACTCTTCATTTTCTTATAGTGTTGAAACATAGGAAGTTCAAATTTTCTACACTCATAATGAGTATGGTTTTAGCTTGCACAATTTCTACAGGATTCACATTATTATTACTTACACACACACATTTTGAACATGTCATTAAAAGTAGTTTGGAATTTTATTGTTTTGACTACAGTATTATTTTCAATTTTCACTAAAATGTTTTCAAGTTCAGTATTACACAAGTATAATAAATCAAACTGGTGAAAAGCTGTATGTGGTAGTTTTTTATGCTGAATAATTATCAATACTTTTGTCTTTTTATCCATAAGAATGAAACTTTCTTAACAAATAACATTCCTATCATTATTATAAAATGTTACTTTGAAATAAAAGGCTTTAATGTGATTTGGTGCACACAAAATAACAAAGAAAGATTGATCATATACAATAAAACTTTTACAAAATGATTTCATATTTTTGAAATTAATTATAACTTCCACTTTTTTAAAATTGCATTTTTTATTTTTATTTATAATGAAAATTCTCCATTTTTACTATTTCTTCCTTTGTAAAGATTTATTTTTAAGAATTTTTTTCATATATAGAATTGTGGTGATGTAGATTATTAAAATTATAGACACCAATTACTACTGTTGAAGTAACTTGCAGTTGAATGTTGGAATTCAGAGTGCATCAAGCCACTATATTAAGAAGATTCATACAAGTATTCTAACTCATACATCACCTCAATACTTTGGTGAAAAGACTAAGAACTTCCCATAAGTTGCTAACTTTATCAATTAATACCATAAAATTTGACTGAATGACTTAAAAAGCCCTTTCTTCAATGTACAGGCTATGTTTTGTGCAAAACATTTTCAGTTGAAATTAGTAAGTTATTTTTATATATAACTTACATAACAATATAATGAACAAAATGTTCTAAAATATTAGAATAAATATCAATAATGACTTGAAATTCAGAAATTTGGGACATATTTTATTTTTAGTAAATGGTTACTCTTTAATAAAGTGTGTTTTATTCATGGAATGTTTTTGAAGCAGCTTTATACTTTCACCAGACAAATTACAATATAAAGGTAAAAATTTGTTTAATAATAACATCAGGGAATAAATTACTCATCATAAGAATGTTACTGCCAACAATGAAATCACTTAAGTAATAGTGAGGTGCCTATATGAGTATACAGCTTAATTAGTAACAAATGCTACAAGACCATTATTAAAAACTGAAATCAAGTTATTGCAGTAATATACAAGATATAAACTACCTAATGTTTTTCCTATATCAATTCCAAAGTTTTACACACTATCATTTCATTTTGAAAAGGAAATAATTCAATAGGTTCTATAATATTTCACAAAACATGAGAAAGACATTTGGAGCAGAGTAAAAGTTCAAAATTTTAAGACATAAATGGAATAATAAACAATATACATGTATATGTATATAAATGCACATTTAAATAATTTTTATATATGAGAATAAATGAACATCTTTGTGACTTATTCATGTGATGTATGTAATGATACTTTAAAAGCTACTTGCTAAATGATGATTGTATTAGTATGTCTGCAACAAACAACTGAATCCTGTTTGTTTGTTTTTTTAACTCTGTCATAAAATATTTTCTCTGAAAATTTGGTTGTAAAATCTTAATTTGCAATAACTTTTACAGTATGCTTCTCTCCATAATCATATAATAAACTATCTTAAAAATATATTCTGCAATTCACATGCATATCTCAGAAATATGAAGCAGTTACAACTAATATAACTGCCTTTTACTTTATAATAGCTTGCTTGAATTAACCAGTACTTCTATATAGCTGTGGTCATCTATTCATAAAGCATGATCTTATCCCCTGGATAACAAATCAATGAACAAAAATTTCACGATGTTAGAAAAACATAGTAAAAACACATCGGTTCAAGAAGTCTTGATAGAAATGAAACAAAAACCATACAATCTAAGCACTTTCAAAAGGTAGACCTTTTTTCCTCGGGAACAAACTGGGAGTTCCAGTTTGCCTCTCAAAAGGCTTTTGCTCAGAGATAAAGACTAGTTATTAGCTAATAACTATCACGAAATAGTCAGTGTTTTTGTTTTTCCTATTTGCTTATATATGTTAAAACTTTAGTCATTTATACATGACATACAACTTTCTTTGCCTTCGAGCTACAAGTTTAACCCCTGATACATTTTCCATTTATATTCTTTTGAGTATTACATTATAATCAACATTTGTACAAATTTAATTATACAACTTCTATTTTCACATAAAAGTTAAAACAATTATTATAATAATTTATACAAAATAAAGTATGCCCCACCAAGTACAATGGTTTTGCTTTCTTTTTTTAGTTTGACTTATTTTACAAAGAGATCAACTTCAATCGTTGAAACAAGGTAAAAAAATATATATTTTCATACATTATAATTAACATATTACAAAAATGTAAAAACAATCTTTGAAAATTCAGTTTA
Organism: Carcinoscorpius rotundicauda; assembly: GCA_011833715.1. NCBI lineage: Eukaryota > Metazoa > Arthropoda > Merostomata > Xiphosura > Limulidae > Carcinoscorpius > Carcinoscorpius rotundicauda. The sequence goes on along the minus strand of CM022395.1, from coordinate 35,078,481 downwards.
TTTATCCATAATAAAATTATTTGTTGTATTATATGTAATTCATACATATGCCATATGATTTTAGACTCTGAAATATATATAAAAGAAATAATAAGTGGTTAAACAATAACATGCATAAAAAAAACTTTTAAAGTTAACTAACTTTGCACAGCTTCAGTTGTTTGTTCCAGTAAGATGTTTTGAAGGTGCAAATGTAAAGAAATAAATTATCTAATAAACTAATCATCTGGTCCACCAAGCCTCATTAAATTTTGTTCATGTGAATTAGTTAATGTTAATGGTATTATACATCTTTTTTCAATGATTAATGATAAATTCATGCATTCAAAAAGAAATATTGAGGATAAAAGGCAATTTCAATATTCATCACTCTGACTGTTTTATTCCATATAAATATCTTCAATAGTCTGCTAGTATGTAATCTTTCATATTTACTTGTATTTTGAAAAGAACAATACCAATGCCTGAAAACCACGAAAAACAACCCATGTAGCAGAAACAAAAAATTAGTCTTCAAACAATAACAAAAAACAGGTTTTACTAAAACTTCTTTTGATTTGTATAACAAAATTATGATTAATGTTTATGTGCAGTTAATTAAGTTTCACAAAGTGCTGTTTTCAAAATAGCATTATTAGCATAAGCTTCCATATCATGTGAAAGTTTGTAACCACATCTTTTTGTAACACTTTTCTATATTCACTTCATGAAAACAACTTAAAGTCTGAAATTAATTTGAAGTTTCAATAAAATGTTATTTTCAGACATTTCTTTATGTACTTTAGGAAAATAACAACAATGGCTGTATTAAAACAATTTGTCTTAAAAAATATTTCCTTTTGATCATAACATAGATGGAGGTTACCTAGGATTTGTACTTATAAAATATATGGACAACAAGAAACAACTGATCCTTCAAAGCTATCCTCACACACAGATACACTTGAGATCCAAAGCATAAAATCGAACTTTTGTTTTTCAGAAACTTATCAATTCTCCTTTCAAATTTTCAGAAAATGCCAGTTTTACTAATGACAATGTATCCCTTAGATCAATCAAGCTGTTAGAAAGATAAAACTGTTAATTGGAGTTTGGTCATTCTACCCCAAATCTTAAAGACAAACTGATGTCTCCTCATCCTATTGTCTTTAGAATGCAGTACAAAAAAATACAAAAAATATATCTTTAATTCTCTGATCTTCCAAAAATTACATAAATTTCAATATCATCTCTTACCCTAATTTTTCCAGCCTAAAATAAAATTTAAAAAGTATCAAATTATTCTCACAAAATAACGGTTTCATTCTCAAAATCATTCCAGTAGCCCTCATCTGGACTCATTTATCCTTGAATAAAAAGATCAGAATTGTATACAGTATTTCAAAAATGACCTAACTATTGTATACAGATAAACTTTTTTACCTGTGAAAAATATGTCTATAAATATATTTTCAAATTCCATTAACTTTGCTATTAAGCAACACAGAACTGTTGAAGATTTGAGTGATTTTACTATATTAAGTTCATATCTATATTAAATACTTGACCTAAATTAAGATAATTCAAATGAATTACTTTGCACTTACTGTAATTTAATGTCATTTGCCAAACATCTTTAACCAATTGATTCAAATCATCCTGTAGTGCCTCAACATTCTCAATACAGATATGAAGATCCCAGATTTTAATTTTATCCCCAAATTTTACTATTTCACTATTTATGCCCTATCAATATCAATGTAAGTAATTAACAGCAAATTCCCAAGCATAGTCTCATGAACCCCTCAACTAATAACAAGAGTCTACTTTAAATTGACACAATTAATAACATTTTGTTTTCCTCTTATGTAACCTTCCAACAATCCAATTTACTAGTCTTTCCACAATTCCTTTTGATGCAATTTCCAGGATAATATTTTTGTGGCACACTATCAAAAGACTACTGAATCTAAGTACCCTGAGTCTACACCCTTTCCATCATCCAAATAATACGTAACATCCTGAAACAAAATTACTAATTAGTGAGGAAAAATTTCCCTTTAACAAATCCTTATTCATTTTCTGTTATATTTAATTAGAAAATTTTGCAAATCTTCTATCAGATTCTTTACAAGTTTTCTCTTAACAAAAATAATACAAACTATTCTATTATTTCCAATGCAACTCTTATTACACCCTATATAAATAACAGTAACATTAGCAACTTACCAATCTTCAGGCACTTGTCCATTCTTCCTTTACCTATAAAAAAAGAAAGAATGATGGAGACTTGCATACTTAATCTTTGGTCTTCTTTAAAGCCGTGGAAAAACATGGTCCTATCCTGGTGTTTTCTTCTTTATCTTCCATTGTAAATGTTCTAAATCTTGTTACATTCTCCTCATTGGCATAGCTATCCTGTTAAACTCAATCACTACTATACAATCTTAGTTTAAACTGTCTTTAATGAACTTCTTAAGAGCTTCTCTGAACATTTTGCTATCTAACCTTCTTAAAAGGAGCTCATTTGTGAAATATAATTCAGTTTTACCCTGAAAACTATCCCATAAATCCAACTAGTCCACCCAACTGTTGTTCTAAACACATCTTTCATTTAAGCTTTGTTTCCTACTATGTAGCTCATTCCCGCACAAAGTCCAAAGCAGTACTTTCAAAAGGGCCATGTTATTTCTATCCTTAAATTTCTTAAATACTTCTTTATATTTCTTGAGTAGCTCTTCTACTTTATAGCTTCTAACGTCATTTTTTTCTACATGCACTACTAAAAGAGAATGCTCCTCAGTGCCAGCAACAAAACAGTCAATATGCTCTATGACATTCTCTACTTTAACACCTGGCAAACAAATTCTAGACTTAATCTTTCTGTACTTCACACTACATGTTTTCTGTATAAAAGAGCCCACACCATGTACATCTACTGATTATAACCTGATAAAATACAATAAACAGTTAACATCATCAACACAAGATCTGTAGTATTAAATTTACTTATACTGTATATGTGATGAATGCCATATACACATGTTAGCTATAACTCCCATTTATATAAAAGATTACATACACCAAAACACTACTAATGTTGCACTAAAAATGTATCTCTGAACATCTGGTATGGGTATTAACACTTTTATTGATAACCAAAGAACAAAGTTTTGACTTTCCTAAGTCATTGTCAGGTTAACAAAGTTTGCAACTGACTATTACCAGGCACATCTTAGGGGTGAGAGTATAAATGGGTACGGGATTGTGGGGGGCATTGAAGTTGTACATTAGGTTATTAATTAGTATAGGTATAAGGGTGTTTCTTTATATTGGTTTAATTTTTGGTTTTAGTTGTTGTATAAGTAAGACTTCTTTTCAATAATGATGTTGCACTTAGTGAATACAAGTGGTACAAGAGAAACTACCAATCAGTTATTTTTTTACATAACATATATACATATTGGTTCGTGCATGCTAAACAGTCCGATTAACATTATCAGAATTACAAAACATGTCTTTCCTGGTTTTCTTCACAATGGAGGTTTTAACTTATTTCCAGTGTTTATTAGATATTTTCAAGCATTTATAATGATTAGTGGTCTTGCATATTAAGCTACTCCATGATTCAGTCTCATTTTGAATAAAGTTCTTAATAAATTTACAACATGGTTAAATACCAACAAATAACTAGACGTAAATGCTGTTTATTTTATTGGGAGTTAGAACTTCTAAGAATTAACTGTTAGATAAATAAGGAAATAAATGAACAATAAGGTGAAAAATAAAGACAACAATTACTGAGATTCATAGAATCAAATGTGGTGACAATCCTGAAATGTCCTTGTCAAAAAATAACTGAGATAAGAGTTCATGTATGTATTTAAATAAAAGTCAATATTGTAGTGACTTGTTAAGATTTTCCAAGAGTTATTTTAGTGATTATGCACTAAAAATATTTCTTAATTTATATTCTGTACTAACATAATTTGTCTACTAGATTCCTATTTTCATGTTTTTGTTAAACAATTATACAGACATTTTTATTTTAAGAGTTTCCTTCATGGTTTTTAAATACAACTAGGCTCTTCAAAAGAGAAATAAAGTTTGCAATCAAATGCTAGGATGTGTATTATTTTGATACAGTATATCCGAGTATGTCTACATGGAATTTGTTTTACAGACCTGGTTTCATTTTTTGTAATAACTTACATTTTAGTACTGATATATATAGTTAAAATTACTTTTCATCGAAATTTATTAATTACTAATAACCTTTAATTTTAGGCGTTTTTTTATTGTGTTATTGGATACTTAGCAAGTTGAAACAGAGATGTAACACAATGTTAAGTATGGCTATTCAAATGAATCTTACGGACAGGAGCATGAAATTGATATATAAACTGGTAAGGAAAACTATATTACTTAAAAGAAATACATAACTTAAGATATACAGGAAAAAATTAAGCACTGAAAGGAAAAAGAAAATAGATACTACCTGGAAAATGGAACAAATATGGGAATTGTTTTTCTGGGTAGTTTGAGTCCTAAATTTTCGAAAGTTTGTTCGAAAGATGTACAAATTCTTTTCAATTCTACTTCACCTATGGATCTTGTAAATATAATTTGATGTAATGTTAATTAATAAAACACTTTGCAGAAAATGCCAGTATATACGATCATGATATTTGTAGTTCATGGTTGCCTACCACCTTTACTTGAGGGACAATAAAACAAGTTAAAGAAAGTCAGCGAACAGAATATTATAAAAGAAATGGACAACGTAGAAATAATATAACACGTAACCAATATAATATTAGTATTACTATAACAGAATAGGTAAGAGTACACCGAACTGCTTAATACTGAACGGCTGATTTTATCTTAAAACCAGTATGAATAAAACAAAAACACTATTGACCAAAGCTTTTACGATCCCCATTAATAACATTAATTACGCAAAATAATGTGGATATAAATATTTCCTTACCAATATCACAATTTCTTGTCCAATTACAAAATAAATCATTTTATTTTTCTCATTGCAAAAAAAAAAAAAAAAAAAAGAGTTCGCATGTGGAATATTTCAGCTGCCCCCTACTCTCTAAAAAGGCCCAACGTTATTACTTAACAAATTTAATTGTGTTTATTTGGTTGAATTTACTCCATACGTTTCTTTAACAGAAAATCGTTGTTGTTCATTAGCACAATGGCGTTCCTATGTCGCCTTTTCCGTTTCTTTTTTTGGCTATATTTTATAATGTTGTCATTATTAGTTTTAATATAAATCTGAGTTAATTATTTTTACGAGAATTATTGAACTCGGAATAAAACCTTGAGTGTCCGAGGTACATTTTGCATGAGGATTGTGGAAAATAAATTTCATAAACAAGTTAAACACAATTCAATATCATCTATTCACCACAGTTTGAGCAATACACAAACAAAAGTGGCAGGTAAATAATATACAAAATAGTAATTTTAATATTTCGATTAAGTGTAAACTAATGTCGATGATTTTTTTATATGACTGAGCAAATATTTGTGAAAGAGCAAACTGTAAAAACATGTCAATAAGAAATACAAAATAACATATTTATATGAAATGATTACACCTGTCGTTATTGTAGGGATTCATTTGCAAATATGTGTTTTTGAATAAAACATCTCATTCTTTATCATTTTGTCATAGCTGGAGAGCCTAAGTAGTTGCACTCATTTATCCACCCTTAATCTGGACGTGTGTACTGTGACTTAGCAAAATATCATATTGTTATTTTGTGAACTATTCTTAGACAAATTTTAAAAAGATACAGTGTAAGATTGTAATATAAATGTTTCCGAATAATTCTTTTAGCTTATTACTTTACTATATATCATCCATTACTTTTAACTCTTCAATTCCTTTATATAAGTTCAGCTCTGAGCACTTGCCATTGTTTGAACTATATAAATGATGTAACCATTTATTAATCAAAGGACTTGGCCAAGTTATTCTTACATTTTTGTATGAGTGTACTTTCATCCTTTATGAAATAAGCGATATTGATTAAATGATAACTTGTCAGAATAAAGCTTCCAACAAAGTTTGCAACTTTATAATTGTAACTGTGTTAACTCTTTCAAATAGCAGAAGAAAGTGATACCAAACAAACTATTAAGCTTCACTCAAAAGGTATTGAGCATATAAGAGCATTATACTTTTATTTTTAAATCACAAATAATGGATATAATTGTGTATTTTGAATTAATCGATTTAAAGAACTCTCATTTTATACTCTTCAAAAAAAGAAACACAAAAGGCAAAATTTGAGACAAATTGATAAGTTTATTCCCTGTATGACATGTGTGAAACTTTGTACATTCACTGCTGAACATCCAAAGTCTGCAAAGGCGAAGTCCACGCTCACTAGTTGAAATTTAACGTCACTCAACGTTAATAACGAGTATGCCCCCCGTGAGCATCAATAACTGCTTGGCATCTCCTGCCCATGGAAGCGATGAAATGACAAATCACATCCTGTGGAATGGCTGTCCACTCAGCCTGCAAAGCTGCTGCAAGCTGAGGTAGAGTCTGCGGTTGAAGTTGTCGCCGTCGCAGACGTCGGTCCAACTCGTCTCAAAGATGTTCGATGGGGTTTAAATCTGGTGATCTGGAGGGCTAGGAAAGAACGTTGATGTTGTGGTGTCTCAAGAAAATAGTGGTGAGTCGGGCTGTGTGAGGACGGGCGTTGTCATGTTGAAAAACGTTGTTGACGTTCACCATGATGGGTTGCACATGGGGTCTAAGAATCTCGTCGACGTATCGTTGAGCCGTAAGATTCCCTCGAATGTGCAAAAGGTCTGTTCTGGCATTGTATGCGATGGAAGCCCACATCATGACGCTGCCACCACCAAATCTGTCAACATTCTGCACACAGTTTGCTGCAAAACGTTCATCTCGGCGATGGTAAATACGGGTCCTTCCATCCTGCCTACGAATCATAAAACGTGATTCATCGCTGAACCAAACATGCCTCCATCGTCGATGAGACCATACTCGATGTGCCCGAGTCCACTGCAGCCGTCCTCGACGATATTGTTGGGTGAGGATGATACCTCTGACTGGACGTCGAGGTCGGATTCCTGCATCCCGTAGACGGTTGTGTGCAGTCTGATTGGAAATCCTACGCAGCCCTGGTATGGTTGAAGCAGTAGACGTAGCAGTGGTGGTCCTATCCCGAAGGTGACGTAACCGGATGTAGCGATCTTGTGCGGGCGTGGACACACAAGGTCTGCCAGATCGTGAACGGTCACGAGTTGATCCATGTTGTTTGTTACGATTCCATATCTTTGTGATGGTGCTTTGGTGGACATTTACAGCTTTGGCAACACCTGATCGAGATTCGCTTGCTTCCAAGCGACCAATGGCGTTGTTGCGTTGTGCTTCAGTCAGTGTTGGCATAACTGTATTGCGTGCCGGTGGCTTAACACTGAGCTATGGAAACCGAAAACCCGTCACTTTTATAGGGATTTTGCACATGTTGCATTTGCAGAACATGCAGATCTCTCAAACAAATTTATTAGACAAGCATGCGTTTTGGCGAAAAATCTGAGGTTTTTCTCTGTTTTCAAAGTGCACAAGTTTTATTGTCATTTTGGTCTGACAATCAGTGCCTTAACACATGTAACATCACATACTCTGAGCTTGTAACGTTATTACATATATTTCTCTTTAAAATAAAAAAAATATCCCTTTTGCGTTTCTTTTTTTGAAGAGTATATTTTTGCCAAAATTTACGAGATTGACAATTAACTATAACTACATGTGAGAGAGAAATAAAAACATTTTTGAAATGTTCAAACAATTACAGATTTTTCAAAAAGTATAATAATATAGGAATACATACAATGAGGTGACAGAAAATGAATGAGTTTGTGACAGCAACAAATAAGAATTTTCATAACGTAAATATCAACTTAATTTTTTTTCCCTCATTAAGTAATAAATTAGTACAAGTATACAAGAAAGCTTAAAATAATATTTTAGATGCAAAAATTACTATATATTCAAAAGGTACGAAAGTACTGATGAATAAGTCCTATAAATGATTCAAGAAAATTTGATATTTGGTAGTATTTTGTCAAAGCCATAGACACACTTAGGAGTTCATCTAGAAACTTTCTAAGATACACATATTTAATATCACATGTTTTCGAGTTATTTTATGTTATATATACACAATGTTTCAGTTTAATTTAAATATGAAGGCTAAAAGTTAGTTATTTTTAGAAGCATTGGTTGTCGTTGGTTTGTTTACTAATTTTTTATGTAGTTTGCTAGTTATGCGTTGGTAACTTTTCTATTATTGCATCATGTTATTAGAACCTTCTGAGTTTTTTGTTGTTTTAATGGGATTTTTCTGGATTTTTGAACTTTATTTGGCTTTACGATTCTTATATTTATAGATTAGAGTTGAATAATAAAAACTAACTAGAATTTAGTAAGATTGGGGACTAAAATTGTAGCGATTAGCTCTTGATTTAGAATAACGTTAGATTAGGCTTAGTAGATGCAATGGTTCTTTAGGCTTAATTAAATTAGTCTTGCAGTAAGGTTATAAGATAAATTAAACGCATTGTTTTATTTAATAAGTACAATTTAAAACGAGTTAATTGTCAAACATAGGCTTAACAGTGTTAATAACAGGCTATTGGTATTTAATCATAGTATCGAGTGTTAACTTGAATTCTTCAAATAATACTACGGTTAAGAGTAATTCAAGGGTTAAGCGTTTGCAGTTTGTACCGTATTTTCTGCCTAATAAGCCGAATTTCTGGCCCTAAATTTTGGACCTGAATTTTTGGGGTCGGCTTATTTGCCGATCACCAGCTTTGGACCAAAAAATACCGAAGACCAAAATCGGCCTCAAAATCATACGTATGATCTCACAGTTACGGCAGAGTTATTTCAGTTGAATAAACTTTATTTATTAATAGAAAAAGGCATTCATATTTGAGGTTTTTAAGGCTAGCTCTACAACTTTCAGTTTAAAAGCATCATCATAACGCATTCTTTTTTTTTTTGCAGGTGTGGACATCTTTGGCTTTTGACGGTACAATGATAAACTCTCACTACATACCCCTGGTATTTATACCCTGGGTTAGTGATTTTAATTACTGAGTAAATATTCTGGAATTTCATTGGTTACCTAATTACAGTGAGTGGAGCCAATAACGAATGACATATTGATTCCATCTCTGTCTCAATACGACACGTTCTACTTTACTATAGAACGCCAATGATCACACACTGACACACAACATGCATGCTGACGCTGAAACGAGACTAAGAAATCATTTTGAAGAAACTTGTCACTTCTTAAAAATGGTCTCGGCTTATTGGGCGGTAATAAGCAAAAACCCTCATTTTAAAAGCTGAAAATCGGCCTCGGCTTATTAACCGAAAAATACGGTAAGTATGAGAGGTGCAATGTGTGGGTTTTATTTGGGAACTCTGGACTACTACACTCTTTTATATAGGTTATTTAATAGGGATAGATTAGTGAAGAGAGTGAGAGAAATTACTTTATATGATATGTGTGAGTTATATCATGTTTAAGTTGAGAACATTAAGAAGATTGAATCCATTTGGGTTTGTTTTGATGAATATCAAGGAAAAAAAAATTCTTTGTAGGAATTTATTACAGACCACCAGATGAAACTGATAAAATTAGTGAGAAACTTCATAGTTTGACTAAGATTTCAGCTGTAAATGAAGTTATAATTATGGGTGATTTTAATTTCAGACATATTGATTGGGAAATGATAGCGTCAAACCACAAGTGAGAAAGGTTTCTGGAAACTGTTCAAGATATATTTATTCACTGAACGATTCAGGAACATACTATAAACAATTCTATTTTAGATCTATTGTTAACTTCTAATATAAAAATGGTTAAGAGGGTAGAAATTGGAGAACACTTAGATACAAGTGATCATTGCTGCATTAGGTTTGATATTTTGTTGTAAATGTGAATCAGGAATAATGATATTTTGATTTCAAATTTCAGGAAAGTAAATTTTGAAGGGATGTAACAAGAATTATATGTTATTAATTGGGCAGCTGTGTTATTTGGAAACACTGAGCAAATGTGAATTTTAAAAAAAAAATTCAATATTCAAATAAGATATATTATTTCCAGAAATAAAAGGGTAGCTGCAAGTAAAAACTAGGTTGGCTCACAAACGGTGTGAGAGATAAAATTAAAGAAAAGCACCACACATTTTGCATGATAGCATTTAATAAGGTGTGGTACGATCTAGAAGTCTGTCGGGGTATAAATACATGTCAAAAATGTAGTTTGATATACGTATATATGGACTGTGTGATTGTGAGCTTAGCGATGAAGAGTGTCTGGTAAGTGAAACAGAGTATAGAAGAATAATTCATATTGTCATCTGTTTAAAATAATTGAACCAGACTGTGTGAACTGTGACGAAAAAATAGTTATTTAAAGCTCTGGATATAACAGTAGTAGCCAACAGTGTAACGAACATTTCTGTAAATGTTTGACTTGTTTTAATAGTTTATTTTAAAACAAGTGAATTGTGTGCTCTTTGTTTATTGTTGAAATTTATTGCCACCTACTGTAAAGAATCCATTCCATGAATACATAAAACGTGACAGTGGCGAGCCAGATTGGATCTATAGTGATAAAAAACATTAGAACTACGCGTAAACAACCGCAACAAATAGTCCTATATGGATACAGATGTAGTAGTGATAAAAATACTGTATGGTCACAACCACCCTATAAATGTCGAATGACTTTCATAAATGGATGGAGAGGAGCAAACGACTTGGAATCAAAAATGGAGATCTACAAGAGTTTGTTAAACAACAAGAAGATTTAGAGAGAGAAGAGCATCGGCAGCGAAAAGAGACTAGAGAAAGCTAATAAGAGTAAAAATTGGGATTTGCCAAGTTCATCAAACAGATAGATATAGGACCCAAGAATAACAATGGGGCTATGGCCAACCTACCAAAGCTGCTCAAATTTGGTGAACAGAAAGACGACGAGGTAAATTTCTGAAAAGGAATGAAATATTTGTCTGAAGCCAGAAATGGGAAAAAGGTCAGTCTGTTTCAGCCTCCTTCTAACAGATAAACGCCTGAAAGTATATACGGGTACTATGCCAAAATATATCATGAACAATGCCAAGTTAATAGTGACCTTACTTAAATGCTATGAATGTACTGACGAAAATTTTTGTCAGAAGTTTAGAGAATTCAGATCTGAGACTGGAGAATATGTATTTCAGTTTATGGTATGTCTACTGTAGTACTTCATAAGGAAGACTGACATGGCCAAGTGTGAAGATTGTTTTGAAGGAGTGGCAGATCTACTAATATGCGTACAGTTTCCGATCCCGTGCTCCATTGACTTGTCACTCTTTCTAAAAAAAAGAATTGAAAGACGTGGGTGAAATGACCAAGTTGACAGAACAACATGTGGAAGCTCATGGAGGGAGTATAATTGCCAAGTCCAAAAATAACTGTTTTCCTATTGCCTTTTGATTTCTTGTCAACTTTGGTGGCATCCTGCTTCTGATCAGCCACTCCTGGTTTTGGATTTGAGTGGTTATTCTTGGACCTGTCAATTAAACTCTCTTCGTGAGCTTCCATATAAATAGGAATAAAATGGGACACAATGAAAGGGATTGCAAATATGTCACCAACAAACAACAACAGAAAAATTAACATAAAGCAACTAGGGCTATCTAGAAAGATGGTGCTGGCAACAAATAAGAACAAGTGACTGTAAGAAGTAACAGAACGAATAAAACTTGTCAGATTCAGCATAAGAATTAAGTGCTATCGTTATGATTAAACACTGTATATCTTATGGTCAGCTCATATTAGCAAATGGGTCAATGACGTCAGTGGTGATTAGAGCATATGAAAAGCATCAAGAAGTGCCTAGAAACCACGAGCCAGTAAGTGAAGGCTAGATCGGGGACTATCAAGTAAAAATCGTACTATACATTGGGTGCAGCAGTGAAATCCAGTCCAGTACGTGATGGCGGGCAAGTTTCCTTTATTAAGAATAAAGGTGAACTCTGCATATTACGTGGGAAACCTTAAGGTCATTTGTATGAAGGTACCCATCTACAAATTGACGACTGCCAGTCTAAGTATAGAGGAACAAGAGAGTAAGGAGAATGGTAAAACATATTCAGTCACTGTAAGAGTTCAACAAAGCATGTAAGATATCAAGTCTTGAAAGGTGAAATCTCGAATTTATATTTTAGGAATTGAAAGAAGCAGAGAAAAAAATACTCTTTACTATAGCAACTTTTGGACACTATCGAGGAGGAATTTGAGTACAGAACAAAGGGAAAATTGACATACAGAATAGAGGTCCAGAAGGAAGTGCAGTACCACAGGTATCAAAGCAGTTCTACTGGGGAAGTTAAACAGATCATAGTAGGAACAGAATACCGGATTCAAGTGATAAAATTGTATCATGAGTCGAATGTGGAAAGGTACTTAAGATCGAAGAAAATATAAGACATAATCACCAGCAAACTATCAGCTGGAGAGTCATTGGAGCTGTGATCAAATTCTACAGGTCATGTGACATCTGCCAAAGGACAGCACCTACAGATAAGGTAGCACAGTAACTGTGGACTTGATCAGATCCCTAGTACCTGAACTTGACGTGGGTATCTGGTAAATGCTAGCAATAGTCGACGATGCAACATGTTACCTATAAGTCATAGCATTGTCGAAGCTAAAGAGGGAGAGAATAGCGGAAGCCCTCTTGGAAGTGTTCTGTATAATAGGCTTTCCAAAAGAAGTCTTGAGTAACAGAGAGATTCAGTTTACCTCAGAACTGATGTAAGAGGTGCATAGACTCGTCAGAACTAGGCATCTCTTTAGCGCCATGTTCAAGCTCAGATGTAATGGATTTTGTGAGAGAATTAACAGTCTTAAAGAGCCTGCTGAAGAAAATATGCCAGAAGAGACCACATGAGTTGGAGGGGAACTGCAAGCAGTATTATTTGCTTACTGAGAAGTCCCATAAGCAAGCACAGGATCTTCATCTTTTGAGTTACTGTACAAAAGAATAGTAGGAGGTTTGATGTAAATATTGAAAGAACTATGGACAGGAGAAGGAGAGTCAGGAACACATACCAGTACTTCTTGAACCTTAGAAACCTGTCAACTCGCTCGTAAAAGTTTGTCTACAGCTCAAGGTAGCCAAAACCAAAGAAGCCAAAGAATGTTGTTTAAAGTTCGGACTGTGGGTCTTGATTTTTCTATCGACAGGCAACAGCAAATTAACACTGCAGTGGAAAAAGTATTTTGAAGTGCAAGAAGTTGTCATCAAAATGGACGAGAAGATCAAGGTTTACCACGTCAATCTGTTGAAAAGGTACTTCGAGAGAGAAGAAGAGCTAACGAGTGCATCTGTTGAGGTCATTAAGGGAAGTAATGCAAATGTTATTGCACAGAATAGATGTCTTAGTCTTTGTGCATGAAATGAAAACAGTCTTTGTATTTAGTGTAAAAAATACTAATAATATGTTTCTTGAAGAGTGGCTTGTTGTTAGAAATACACAACTCTTTCAGTTTTAAGTTTAATGCGAGTGTTAAATTTGGTTATTTTTAGAAGCGTGTGGTTGTCGAGGGTATGTATCTCAGAATTGCGGAGATACACTTCAGGTTAACCTGAAGATGACTTAGAAAGATCGAAACGTTGTTCTCTACTTATCAATAAAAGTGTTAATATCCATACCAGCCGTTCTGAGATACATTTTTATTTCAAGTGTGTTTCTCTTCATCGAGAACTGTCGAGGGTATGTTTACATAACTGCTTGCGAATTATAGGTTGTGTTATTGTCGTTTTGAATTAAGCACAGAGCTACGCAATGGGCTATCTGTGCTATGCCCACCACGGGTATCGAAACCCGGTTTTTAGCGTTGTAAGTCCGCAGACATACCGCTGAAACACTGGGAGACATTTCGGTTGGGTAATTCACTAATGATAAATTCGTATTTGTTATATTTTTGTGTCATGTTACTTGGACCATCCAGCTTTTTCTCGTTGTTTTAATTGAATAACATTGCATCATAATATCTAGTAGTGTGTGGAACATTCTAAAAATCTGTCGGGGTATAAATACGCGTCGAAAATGTATTTCGATATAAATAGACATGGACTATACTGTGTGATTGTGATTTTAGCCGCAAAGAGGGTACAGAGGCGATTATTAAAGTGAAACAGAATACAGAAGAATAATTCGTTTTGTTTGAAATTAAGAACAAAGCTACACAATGGGCTTTTTAACGGTGTGAGTCCTCAGACATGACGCTGTGCCACTGGGGTGGGGGTAATTAGTTTCGTCAGTTGTGTTATGAGGTAATTGAACTAGCCTGTGTGAACTGTGAGGAAAAAAAAGACAATTACTTAATAGTGATAACCAACAGCGTAAAGACCATTTTCATATAAGTTTAACTTGTTTTAATACGTTATTTTTAAAGATTTGTTTGTTTGTTTTGGAATTCCGCACAAAGCTACTCGAGGGCTATCTGTGCTAGCCATCCCAAATTTAGCAGTGTAAGACTAGAGGGAAGGCAGCTAGTCATCACCACACACCGCCAACTCTTGGGCTACTCTTTTACCAACGAAAAGTGGGATTGACCGTCACATTATACACCCCCACGGCTGGGAGGGCGACCATGTTTAGCGCGACACGGGCACAAACCCGCGACCCTCGGATTACGAGCGCACGCCTTAACGCGCTCGGCCATGCCAGGCCTTATTTTTAAAGAAGCGAACTGTATAATACTTGTTTATTCTTCAGATGCAACGCTGCGAAGCCAAAGACACCTATTATAAAGAATTCGGCCAATACATACAGAAAACCTGACATCTTATGTGTTTCTAAAATGAAACTGATTTTACAAATTAATTTAAAGATCAGTATCATACATTTGTTGCAGTTCATCCATGATGTATCTGCATCAATACTCATTATTGTAAAAGTAAATTATCTATTCATGAAAGTTTGAGAAGTGACAACATAATTCCCTTCAGACTTTCTGTAAGACTTGTTGTTGTAAGTATCTGCGCACCAAAAACTAAAATCAAAAGAACATATTTTCAGTGTACGAAACATTTGCAATGATGTTTTTGTGTGATTCCATCCGTAATATCACATATTCGATATATTTTTTATTCAGTTGCCATCCTTACAAAGTATTGTTAACTGAAGGTAGTGCTGTTCCTCACTTACTACCTTATGGTTCCATGCAGTAAGGAAAGAACATTATTATTACCATAGGTTTGTACAATACGATTTCTAATAAAAACTTCCGAGGAGGCCCGGCATAGCCAGGTGGTTAAGAAACTCAACTCTTAATCTGAGGGTCGCTGGTTCGAATCCTCATCAGCTCGCCCTTTCAGCCGTTGGGGCGTTATAATGTTACGGTCAGTCCCACTATTCGTTGGTAAAAGACTAGCAAAAGAGTTGACGGTGGGTGGTGATGACTAGCTGCCTTCCCTCTAGTTTTACATTATGGACGGCTAGGGCAGATAGCTCTCGCGTATCTTTACGCGAAATTCCAAAGACACCAAACCAAACTTCCGAGTATCGTAATATGTAAACCACAATATCTATTACATTCAGTACTGGCGAGGCTTTTAATGTACTTATCAAAGCCTTTCAGGTCGGTTGGGATATAACAAACAAATTACTGACTGTGATACAACTTATGGTAATAAATTGCTAGAGCAATAACTGTTTCGGTATGAACTGTATTAGTTCTTTAAGGATAATTTTTATTAATTCTTTCTATCACGACACATCACACTTTGCGTAAGGTTGTTTTTCTTTAAGCTGTACCGTTTATTCGTTTTACTACAAATTTTGCACTAAGTAGGTTTCTTCACTTAACCTGTTCATTATTAGAACTGAGGATCTAGCGAGATACCGGAGCGGATCAAACAACTACTACGTCAGCGGAACAAATTTATATTTGCGATTATTAATAAGAAATTCTGAATGAAAGTTTTGTTTGTTTTTTAATTTCGCGCAAAGCTACACAAGGGTTATCTCCGCTAGCCGTCCCTAATTTAACAGTAAGACTAGAGGGAAGTCAGCTAGTCATCACCACCTACCGCCAACTCTTGGGCTACTCTTTTACCAATGAATAGTGGGATTGGCCGTACATAATAACGTCCTCACGGCTAAAATGGCGAGCATGTTTGGTGCGACGGGAATTCGAACTTGCGACCCTCATTATACGAGTCGAATGCCTTAACCCACCTGGTTATGCCTGGCCACTAAAAAAACTATTGGAAGGATAAGAATGAACGTAAGAATGATATAAAGTATTATTTGTAATACGTACATCAATTTTCAAAGCTTATTATAAAGACTGGACACCTCTCATAGGGTTTATAAGCTAGATTCTGTTATTTTTATTGTTGTTTTAATGCTTTTCATAACAATAAATTGAGTAATTGACATACAGATACTGGATGAAAAGAATGATACAGCTTCAATGTAAGTAACTTATTTATTTTTAGGAGAAAAACTAGGCAAATACTTATCCAACAAAAAACGGAACAAAACATTGAATTTTACAAGTCCGAAAACAGTTTATCTGTCCATTCAAGACAATAAAAATAACATTTACTGACCAAAAATCATTGTAGAATAAATCACTGGAATTACGTAACTTTGTGATACAAAATGAAAATAAGTAATATATTGTACAAAACCAAGTTGATTGAAACTTTGGACATCGTTGTAGAATAAACAATATTTCATGTAGGTTTTCATTCATCAATACTTATATATTTCAATAGTATATTACAAAAACATATTTTGTAATCTTTTAAGAATATATACATACATCAAAAGTTAACTCGAACTCATTTAGGACCAACAGAAAGTAAATAATAACAATTAAAGAAGGAATAGATAGTTAACGTTAAGTTAATGATAACACAAAAATTATCCCTTTTGATGCTTGTAATCTTATTACTTATTTTATGTTATAAGCATAAATAATCTAAAAATAATTTTAGAGTATCATACCATGTTGTGAAGATAATCTGTTTCTTAGAGGACAGAAGTTGCAATTTTGCTCGGGGCCTGGCATGGCCGAGCGCGTTAAGGCGTGCACTCGTAATCCGAGGGTCGCGGGTTCGCGCCCGAGTCGCGCTAAACATGCTCGCCCTCCCAGCCGTGAGGGTGTATAATGTGACGGTCAATCCCACTATTCGTTTGTAAAAGAGTAGCCCAAGAGTTGGCGGTGGGTGGTGATGACTAGCTGCCTTCCCTCTAGTCTTACACTGCTAAATTAGGGACGGCTAGCACAGATAGCCCTCGAGTAGCTTTGTGCGAAATTCCAAAAACAAACAAACAAGCAATTTTGCTTATTGGGTAGATTCTGTAATCAAACTTAACTACTGTGATTCAGTCACGGTAATTATGAGCTCTCTTTCGCTAGGCCTCATGACGGAATTTGGGTGCTGTATCACTCTTAATATTTACAGTTAAGACGTATTTCACTATTCCAACAAAAACACAACTAAAGGTTAATAGTAATAAACACGGATTTTAGACTTTAATAAACCATTTGGTATGTGTCACATGTCCTGAATCATTCTGCTCTTATAAACTAAAGTAAGTACGTTGAATTTTAAATACCCAGGAGGGTCAGGTGCACAAAACCTCTTCCTACTTGCATTACTTGAAATAAATCGTGTTTATTATAGTGGATGAATTTCACAACTCTTATAAATTTGTAACCTAAATGTTCTGATATATTCAGTGGTAAATAATAATTTCCACAGTAAACTTTCGTAATTTTCATATCTAAATTATATACATATTAACTGCCATGAATATTTCAGAATTTTATTAATTATAAATACGTTTACATTTTACAACGAGCTTAGCTCATTTTCAGAATAACCATTGTTGTTATATAGCAAATATTTACAAACACTAACTCTGTCACCTTCCAGAATTTCGGTTCCCCTCGGTGGGCTGAGCAGATAGCCCTTTGTGGCTTTGCTATTAGAAAAACACACACACCTTCCAGAATAATAAAATGCTATTTTAAAACAGCACTACTATTTACATTGATGAACTGGTGTAGTTTTAACTAAGGAAAACTGAAAATTTGTACTTGAAAAAACACTGATCAGTGAACAAAGACCGACTTCTGAACCAGGATATGCCGAACAAGCATTGTTTTTATTTAGCTCTATGCGTCTGCAGGATCTTGAAAATAATAAGCTGAGCTGTTCTCTTAAGACTATCATAGGCAAATAAACACGTTAAAACAATTCGTGAAAATTCGTTATTCTTTCTTCAGCTAGAGCTAATAAGAAGAGAGTGGCAAGATGACTATTTGGCCCGCACCTTAAGATCAAATAAAGAACTCGAATTTAGAGACTTATTTTGTTTAATTTTTTGTTTGTAAAGCTCCGCAACTTGTTCTATGTATTTTTTAATTAGATCAAACTGAGATACACATTATTAGTGTGTGTGTTGTCTTACAGCAAAGCCACATCGGGCTATCTGCTTAGTCCACAAAGGGGAATTCAACCTCTGATTTTAGCGTTGTAAATCCGTAGGCTTACTGCAGCACCAGCGGGGCACATACACAATAAGTTTAGATCTGTAAATTATATATGCAAATCAAATATCCAAAATATGTTTCATTTTTGGGGGGATCAATGATTTTCTTATTTTGTCTCTTTGTGTCATCATTTCTTTTTTTAGAGTTCAAAACTACTTTTATTTTCCCTAACAACTAAGCGAATGTGCATAATGATTGGAATACCTTAAAATAATTATGTAAATTGGTATTATAGTTGCAGCATTAAGTTGTAAGGTTTTTATAAGAATGTGCGAATGTTCACTAGTTTATTTCGTTGTTAAGGACAAAATTGTACAGCAGACAACATATATTTTTGACAGCGATCGAACTTTGAACTTTACTGGCTATTGGGGGAAGACGTGTAAAGAACAGTAATGCGCTGGCTAAAGTTGTTTGTTTTTGTTTTTCAGAATTTCGCGCCTATCTGCGTTGGCCGTCCCTAATTTAGTTGTGTAAGACTAGAGGGAAGGTAGCTAGTCATTACCACCCACCGCCAATTCTTGGGCTACTCTTTTACCAACGGCTGAAAAGGCGAGCATATTTGGTGCGACGGGGATGCGAACCTGCGACTCTTAGATTCCGAGTCGCACGCCTTAACCCATCGGGCCGCTAGCTAAACGTTAGTATATGATGTTTGTTGCATCGAATGACTTTCGACATTAAGTTATCTCGGGGTATAAATCATTACTGTGTTTTAAGAACCCTCCGTTACTGAAGTACATCTGGATTACTGTAATACTACAATCTTCAATCACTGCTTGAATGACTTCTTAAATATTTATAATATTATAAAATTTAACTATTAACAACATTTTTTGTCACTAGGGGATTCACAGAAAACTCGTTGTGATTTTAATAGTTGTCGTGGCCCGGCATGGCCAAGCGTGTTAAGGCGTGCGACTCGTAATCTGAGGGTCGCGGGTTCGCATCCCAGTCACACCAAACATGCTCGCCCTTTCAGTCGTGGGGGCGTTATAAGTGATGGTCAATCCCACTATTCGTTGGTAAAAGAGTAGCTCAAGAGTTGGCGGTGAGTGGTGATGACTAGGTGCCTTCCCTCTAGTCTTACACTACTAAATTAAGGACGGCTAGTGCAGGTAGCCCTTGAGTAGCTATGTGCGAAATTCCAAAACAAAAACAAACAATAGTTGTCGTTCAATGTTTTAGAAGAGTTTGGAGAGTGAAATGGAATAATGTGTTACTAAGAGGAAAGGCAAAAATAAAACTTACCATGAGAGTTCGCAGAAAGTAAATGTTAAATAATGATGTTTCGGACCCAGATATTTTTTTTGCATGATTCGGCAAGAAGTTGCAGGTACACAATATGTCCGTTAGAGATTCTGTTGGGAATAATTTTGTTCATAATAAAGAACTACAACGAACGATAATGAGAATATATACATATAGGCACAGAAGAAAAGAAATTCTGACAGAAAACTAGAATTTATTTGAGAGTATGATTAGACCCCTTGTTAGAAAAATGCAAAAAATAAAGCGCAGGTGTTGTCAATCTATTCAGACATTTGTCACCTGCAACTGAAACAACATTGAAGACATTAGAAAGCATTTCAGTCTTAATATCAAAATATATTCTTGTTCGGATTCATTACACAGTTAATGAGAAAGGCTTGTTATAAGAATACACGACAAAGTGTTGTGTCGGAATTTTGCTGCATAATATTTTTTATGAAGAAAGGGCATTATGATGTGTATCGAAAAATGGTTCTTCCATATTTATAATGCGTACACTATCATACAGTGCAAGTGAACACAGCAAACAAATGATTCTGAAATATGTTTACTTCGTCGAGAAATGAGGAAACATTTCTATGTTGTACTGGGCTCAGCAAGGCCAGGTGGTTAAGGCACTCGACTTGTAATTCGAGGGTCGCTGGTTCGAAACCTCGTTGCACCACACATGCTCGCCCTTTCAGCCGTTGGGGCGTTATAATGTTACGGTTAGTCCTACTATTCGTTGGTAAAAGAGTAGCTCAAAAGTTAGCGGTGGGTGGTAATGACGAACTGCCTTCCCTCTAGTCTTACACTGCCAAATTAGGGACAGCTAGTGCAGATAGCTTTCGTGTAGCTTTACGCGAAATTCAAAACAAACCAATGTTGTTCTGATAATAAAAAATATAAATAATTTAGCTCTTTCGGTGACACACTCGTGGCATTCGCTACATTGAAACGTTAACAGTTGTAAAAGCGTATAAAAACGAATGAGCTTTCCAACAGCAACTATTAAAACTGAGGAAAAAATTACTGTTTTTTTCACTTCGATTGTCGCGCTGTTTCAGACTACGCGCCTTCTTTACAATACTCTAATAATTAATATATCAAAACGGGTTATAAATAGTACAACAACCTTCTGTCATTAAAAGACGAACAAACTAATAACTATAGCATGGCTATGTCTAATGACGTCATTGGCCGTATCAAAACTGAGCTTGTAGAACGGAAAAGTTAATCTTTGTTTTAAATCCACCTCTTAGCTGTTTATACTTTTTAAAAAACCTTTACGTATATGTGTTATTGTTGTTTGTTCAGAATTAAGCACAAAGCTACATAATATGTTGCTGTATTCTGCCCATCATGGGTATTGAAATCTTGATTTCAGCAGTGGAAGTAAGCAGACATTCCGTTGAACTTCTGAAGGGCGTGGGTTAACTCTTTTACATTACAAACCTTAACCAAAACTAGTGTTCAATTTTTAAAGGTGCTGTTAACAATAAATAAAGTCCGGCATGTTCAGGTGGTTAAGGCGTTTTTTTTTTATATCATGGATTCAAGTTTGTCGCCATCGGCAACTGATGTCGATCACAACCAGAATTTCGGGTGACCTTGTGGCCAACTTGGCACACACTAACATGTAATTACTTTCGTGCAATGGCATTAAAAAGTATTTTCCTTTTCCAAACGTTATAAGTAAGATTGTTATTCAAAGAATTTCACAATAATTTATATTAACATTTCCTTTAGTGTTAGGACTTAGGTCATAATAATTACAAAAAAAACTTCATACAATTGTACTTTGTTTTTCTTGTTATTAATAATGTGAAGTACTTAGCGTTAAATAATGATTCGAGTTTTACAGTATTTATGTAATAAAATGATTCGTATGCCGAGTTTTAAAAGAAAGTTTTTTGCAATAAAGAAATGCCATTAACAAAAGTGTAAATTGTCCTTGTTTTAGAATAATCACCAGAGTTTCAAAGGCGGGAGTTAAACCGATTTGTAAATGTCATATCATGGTGTCTTGGCGTTAATAAATCACATGAATATTAATTTGCTATTCTGTAAACGCTAGAGGTACCAGATTTTTAATTATGTTAGAATTTTTTACAATAATTGTGCTTCATTAGTTAAAGCAACTGAGTAAAAAAGTTACCAGTTTTTCTATTCAATCACAACTTTATTTGAATTACGAAAGTAAAGATTTCCTTAATGCAAATAAAGCTTTGTTTGTTTTGAAATTTCGCACAAAGCTACTCGAGGGCTATCTGTGCTTAAAACTCAACATACAAAGAAACGATTGTTGTTGTTGTTTAGAATTAAGCACAAAGCTACACAATGGGCTATCTGTGCTCTGCCCACCACGGGTATCGAAACCCGGATTTTAGCGTGTAACTCCGCAGACATACCGCTGAGCCACTAGAGGGAGCAAATAAAGCTATTACGGATCTACACAAATAAAAAACAACAACAATAAATATATATATTTGTGTATACAACACTAGGGCTACTATTTTACCAACGAATAGCGGGATTGACCGTTACATTATAATGCCCCTATGGCTGAAACGGCGAGCATATTTGATGTGACGGGATTTGAACCTGCGATCCGCAGTCGAATGCCTTAACCATCTAGTCATGCCGGGCCAGGATTTGGGTTTCTTTTGAAAAGTGATAAAAATATAATAATTCTATTTATCGCTGCATGCATGTTTTTCTTACTTCACCAGTTTTAACGATGTTCAGAGAAAGAACCCAGTCAGCTAGTATATTGAAACACAACAGTTTCTTTATGTAAATTAAATATAAACAGTTAGCTCATTCATTCATCATTCATTTGCCACTCAATTCCTTAAGGAACACAGGGCCGCAATCACTGTGGTTTCTGTAACAGGTTTTTAAGTGAGTAGGTTGTTAGCCCACTGCACCTAGCCGTCCCTAATTTAGTAGTGTAAGACTAGAGGGAAGGCAGCTAGTCATCACCACCCACCGCCTAGTCTTGGGCTACTCTTTTACCAACGAATAGTGGAATTGACCGTGACATTAAGAGCTCCCACGCTCTTAAGGAAGAGATCCTGAGATTACATATGTATATTCATATTTTCTCATATGTCGTAGTATTCATCTGACATTCTAGCCCAAGAAAATTATTTTTGTTAAGATGTACATATTTATAGGATTACGAACAAAGAGTCGGGTCTTCTTCGAACAGTAATGGTGCTTGAGCTAAGGAGCAATACAAATCCTGACAGCAAGTTCATTTAAGATTATCTTGTTAGTATTAAAAGAATAACAAAGGCGAATGTGATTTGTTTTCTTAAGTATTTCAACACATGTGTACTGGGAGGTTGAGTTAGGGGACAGGTAGTGCAAATGCCTGTTCCTAAGTTTAGATGGTTTATTATTACATATTATAAAGCACATGTATGAAAAGAATTGTGCTACATATTTGACCTTCCAGAGAACTTAGCAGCCTAACGTATTAATCTCAAGGATTGAAAGCATGATCTAATGAAAACTTCTCTCCTTATGTGGACGATCTATGGAGATTGCTAGGTAAGGTTATCCCGGGTGTATATACTAGGAATATCACGAAATTCTCCTCAAAACTCTCATAATGGTCATGTGCATGACTGTTAAGTTTGTAAGTTTTCACTAAACCGACTATACGAGCACTCACCATGCAGCTGAATAATAACTGACAAGCTCATTTTGAAAACTTCTGAATTTCAGATGACAGTTACATGTTGTTACTGATGCCTATTAAATCAAAGGAAATATGAGAAGCAGCTGTTTTTTTATTTAATAACTGATGCACGTGAGAAGTTAGGTGAAGAGGCTGGACATATTAAAAATATTTTGACAAAAGAATAACAGAATAAAAGCTCTGACCTAGTAACTAGGTCTGGCTAATATGTGCATCTAAAATACAAGAGTAACTAGGCTGTGGCAGAATTGGTCCACATTTCTTATAGTAGTAGCTCATTAAGATAACTTTGAACTGTAGTGGTCACAAACACATTAAAGATACTGGAAAGCTGAAGAACTATATCATTGATGATTTTCTTTGGAATTGGTTGCTCCAGAAATAAGAAATGGGTAAGCAGATTAATTCTGATGATGGCAAGAGAATTATGTTGTATGATCTCGAATCAGTTGATTAGAAAGAAGATACTGACAGAACGTTCAAGAGGAGCTAGATAAGAACATCTCTGCAAAAATAGCTGTTTGACTGTTTTGACAATTAATCAGTTCTCGTCTTTTGTTGGAATTAACTGTTTAACCAAAAATTACGACATTCAGAATATGTTTATTTAATAAACTTTTTGAAATGTTCACATCCTGACATTAGCAAGTTTAAATGAAAGATAAAAGGAAATAAAATAAGATATATAATACACAACATTGGATTATATATAAACCAAACAAACCATAAATAAGAATAACAGAAGTAACTTGAATTCGAAAGTTAAGATTGTTGTTCAAGGTTGGGTGTAAATTTATATAAATAAGTTTTTCTGTTGTAAGTAATTCTTGATTTGGTCCGCCCAATATTAGGATTGTAAAATTGTCAAAGGATATATTAAGATTTTACTTTAACTGTGTGTGCAGGTAGAAAAAAAGGTCAAGTGAATTTTGCACTTGTTATACTGAATATTTCCATACGCTTTCTGAAGCTCACAGCTTCAGTTAGAGTAGAATCTTGTCTTACAGTTGCCACAAGTCAATTTATAAGTTATTCTTAAGCATAGAGATTCAAGAAATGAATCTTCAGTTGTAAAAATGGTTTGAATTTGTAAGAATTATTTATAAACTGTTTTTAATTTAACCTGTTGGTACAAAAATTGTAATCATTTTTTTTCCATTTGGATGATAATAATGTTGTTCGGTTACCCCAGAAGCGGAAGAATAAAGTTTAGTCGGTATTTAAAAAATAATACATGGCTTATTGCTGGGGAATATTGTATATGTAAGGAACTTGTTCAAACAACTTTCTTGGAAGTGAGAGGAGAATTGTTTTTTTTTACGTACGAATTCGGTTTCGGAAGGGATAGGAAAATAGTCGAAGAAAATTATATAAGCTCTATTTAAAAGATTAAGAAACAAGTTGTGATTAAGAGAGCTAGGGGTAACACTTATAGGAATAGTTGGTATACAAATCAGTGTATATTTTCTTCCGCTAGAAAACATTGTATAACAATCGTTAACGTAACTAAGTTAAACAGTTTTCGTGTTTATCTGGTGTAGTTTTTAGATTCCTAGATGGCAGCACAAGGGTAAAAATTATAGAAGTTCAAGATATTTTACTATTTCAACTTATTGCTATATTATGGGACAAAAGTAAGGCTTCTGTAGGAATTTGTTCTCTCTGAAGGCTTCAACTACATTAGATTATGTATGCATAAATTTTTGTAATTGATAAGGCAAAATGTTATGCCTTATGAAAGGAACAAGTTTATGCTGATTTTTGTTTATAATTCTTGATGGCGAGAAATCCTCTTGAAATAAAAATGTATCTCACAACGGCTGGTATGGGTAACAGAGAACAACGTTTCGATCTTTCTAGGTCATTTGCAAACTCTTTGTTAACAGGCACATGTCTTATGGACCCGCTTACACTCTCGTGATAAAAGCAATATCTCATTTTAACACGTGAGCTAGACAGTGCTTGTATTTGGTGCAGGTGCATTTTGTTCTTATGCTTGTAACAAGAAACATTAAACTATTGATGATCATTGTTGCAAAGAAAGTCTAAACAGTTCTTTTCAAGATTAAGTTGGTATGGTCCCAATTAACTGCTTGAAATGGGCTGTTACTTGCTAGTACACCAGTAATTAGCAGTTTTATATTCCAGAGAATTGCATACTGAAACTTTCACCACAGTCAGAAATATGTATCTAAATCCATACCACCACTGTTTCGTTTCTCCTCTTTTATAATACCAAAACTTTTTCTTACCATTTCTGGCACTGGTCAAACTGTATTAGAATGCACACTATGGCAGGCATCAGAGATTGATCTTTTAAGAGATTAAGAACTGTAAGATATTGTTCTTTTATTTTAAATTTGGATAATATGTCTTTATCATCTGGCATACTTTGTGCAATTTCTTCTCACAGTCTGTATCAGTGGTTTTTGAGTCACTCTTACTATGCTATACAGTGAAGTAGAGACCCATTCAGATATCATTGCAGATTCATTGGTTGATATCTCATTTGCAAAGTTATTGTTGACATTAATTCCTTTATTTTCATGTAGCTTTGATTTTCTTGAGAAGAAATTTGTAAGAATAGTAAATGAAGAAGCCTCAGAAGTAGTTTCTATTTGGTTCATTTTCTTCTCTTTACTTTTCAACATCCACTTTATATTTCTTAACCTTGCTCTTGTCCATTGTTATTAAATATTAATTATACAGTCTTCTGTTACAGAGGTAGTGCAGTTATGAAGTGTGCCAGTTTAAAACATGTAACTTGTTATTAATGCAAATAACCACACCATGAATAAGGACATTAAGGAATAATTGTAGTCTGTGTGCACAATGAAGTTGATTTTGTAATTCATCAATTTATACCTTATTCTGCTGCTGAATTTTGTTTCAAACCTTTACTAAACATCTGATGGCAACATAATTCAAGCATGTATGTGTGTGTGCATGTGTGGTGTCAAGACTCAGGCAAAGGGTCATTAATCTTTATATTTGAAGCTGGAGTGGATCACTTGTCTATCCTCAACCTCTGATGATTCTTGTACTGCTTCTTTCACTTCTTCAAACTACACAATTTTAAAACAATATTACAGCATACAGAAAAGAAGGATTTTATAATACTTGCATGGCAAGAACTTATTTTCAGAAATGAGGTACAATAATCCTTTTTCATCATGTATGGTTGTAAAATGCTGTACTAACTAAAAGACTGTACAGTTTTTGGTATTTAAATAAAATATCAATATCACTAATGGAATATTTTTTGTGACTAATTCAGTCAACTCAAACTAGAGGCAATAAACTGTAATCACTTATCATATTGAAACAATACACTTACTGATGTTTAATATCACATTCACAATTTGAATTGTTTCCTTTTGATGAAGTGCAAATGTTTTCCAGTTGTTGAAACTTTGTAGAATGGGCGACAACTGCCTGTAGTGGAGACACAATTGTAGAGGAAGACGTTTCGGAAATATTCTGCCTCTACACTTGGGTCTTCACAACAGACAGTTGTTACCCACTTTACGAAGTTTCAACAGGTAATGGCCTAAGGTGCTCGTGTTCACTTGACGTGGAAGTATCGGTTTCAGAGTCTTGGCCCCAGTCTTCAATATCTGAGGGGTCTCTTTCTTCAATATCATCAGCTGCAACGTACTCTTCTTCCAGTTCCTGTTCCATCTCTTTTTACACTCCACTTTTATCTTCTTCATTCAAAGATTTATCAAGGATACGTTGAAGGAAGTTGTAAATGTCTCCATAAGTCTTTAATCTTTCTAGCAATTCTTTCTCGATTGTACTTTTCAAACTTGTTAAAACCAAATCCTTTTCTTCTTAATTCGTTATATTTTTTCTATTTTTTTGCAGTAGAACCAACTTTTTCTGCTGAATAAATTTAATATTTTTTAAACTGAAAATGAACTTCTTCCAGATACTTACCTCCTGTCACTAAAAAAAAATTAACTTACAGCGTTCTCTATCAGCACGAATTTTTGCTCTCCACTAGTCTTGACACCCTCATTAATGTAGATATAACATATCTGCATACTAATATGCAAATTATTATGCAGTTAACCTCCACAAATGGGAGTGTGACACTACCTCTGTCATAACTAGCGCTCTCTCTGATCTTGTAGTTGTTAACCAAACCAGGCCAGAAGTGGGAAATGTGAGAGGGATAAATATTTCTCTGAAATACATTTTTATTTTAAGAAAATGTTAACTTTCAATACAATATATTACTTCCTCTCACAAAAAAATAGACTTTCACATTTAACAGGGGGCGAATGCGAGGAGAAGATTTGTCTTCAGGAAAAATCCAAAAATTACCATGTGGGTGAGAAGGAACGAAAAACAATACATTTGTGGGAAACTGCACAACTTCTGAGCAAGGTGTGCTCTTCACTCATTAATAACATGTCCACAAAACGGTAAAAACAAAGGACGAACCCCAGTAAAAATAACAGAAAGAGTGAGACCCCATGACATAGAGTGTTTAAGTCACAACATAAAATGAAGGAGAGTTCGACCTCAAACCAATCCCCGGTGGCATCTGGAATTGGACATCAATTCTGTAGCATGAAAGTCATCCCCATTTTGCCTCAAAAATGGGTTCCAACAGAGAAGATGAGCTTATGTACTAAGAACCAGCTTACGCAGGCATGCACTTCTAACACCCTATACATTGGAAATAAACATCAGGCAAACAGAGTGTCATTGGGAATATTTCATTCAATCCATGTCGAAAGAAGGATAACTATTCCGACATATGTGGGAGCTTGTATGACTGTTCTGGTTACAACCAACACAAGGTCCACCAGGAACTAGCATCCAGTAAACAGTAGGAAGGAAAGGCCTTATCTGAAGGAGTAAACTGCAATACACATATACATATGGCGGAATATTACATCTATATCTGGCAGTATGTGGAACTGAACATCAGGTCTGTGGTAGGAAGCATGTCATATCATTACATCAGTAGAATGCTATTGACCTACCCTCAACTGCACACTCAAGCGGCCTTGCATGAAGACAGAGTGCATAGATGGATGACATAAACCAGAGTGTGGCAGATGGAGGAGTGTCAAAGGTAAATAAAGAATGAAAGGCGTTACCAGTTGCCAGTACAGCAGAAGAAACAATGTTTGGCCAGCCAGTATAAAGCCACCAGAAGAACAAAGCACAGAGTAATACAAATTATGACAAGGACATATGGGAAGAGACAAATAGAACACAGACAACTATCCTGTAGCTTTGCGCGAAATTCAACAACAAATGAACAAGAGACAAATAGGATATGCATACAAGTACCAACCTGTCCAATCTTGACTAAGAGCGCTGACTGTCCCGCCAAAGAAAGAGGTACGGGAGACCAAAATGAGGAAGTTGTGTAATGATATGATTGATAAAACTATTCAAATCTAGGGCACCACTGAGCGAAGACTCACGAAAAACATCAGGATCCGTAGATTACTTCATGACCAGATTCAGGGCACTTGAAATACAATGTGTCGACGAAGTGAAGTGATAGCTGTAGGTCCAATACAAAAGATTTAATGTCTCTCAACTAAGTGCCTCTTGCTTGATGATGTTTTAGATTACCATATAATCGCCGTATCGAAATATCCTGAGGAGCCTGCAAAAAGTGAACTAAAAACCTGGTGAACTGCACAAAGTTTCAATAGATTTATACAGAGATGAATCTGAAAGAGTCCATCACCTTGAAACGTCCTAAATGTCGAGATATGCCCTCCAATCAGAAAGAGGAGTATCCAAATAAAGGTAACATTTCAGACAAGGAGGGGAAGAGAAACATCTATGGTAGTACTGTTCTGATCAAACTGGCAGTGAAAGTTAGTCTGTAATGGAGGAAGAAGGGTACCTAAGGGATCACAAGCAAGGCTTTATTGGTTTAGTAGGACCCACTAAAGATGGTGCGTGTAGGCATGACAAAAAAGAATAAGAGCTAGAAAAACCCATATCCTCAAAATAGAGAGAGCCTCTCACACAGAAGGAGGGGATGAGATGCTCCATAGATCTCAATCAAAGTAGAAAAGGTTGGGTCCACTGAGAAAACTTTGAAAAAAACTCAGTTATAAACCAAATTTAGTGTGAGGAAAGACTTCTCCACGTTGAAAAGCCAATCCACCCTGGCAGCTTCTTGGAGAAGAAACTGAGTATGTAAGACTGAGCTGGCTTGTGAAGAGATAAGAAGCAGTCATAATCCACATAATTGCACAAACAAGGGCCCAAAAATGAAGTAGGCAGGCAAACGCCTGGACCACCCTATAGAACATATAGGGAGCCGAAGCAAACCAGAATGGAGGTGCCAAAAACTGAAACATACTTTCATGAAGAATAAAGCAAAGATACTGTCTCGATGCAGGGTAGATGGGGATATGGACATATACATCAAAAACGTTGACCTATGTTATCTATAAACCTGGAATGAAACCCCAATGAAGAACAAAGTATGATTCCATTGTTGTTGTTTTTGTTGTTTTGAATTAAGCACAAAGCTACACAATGGGCTATCTGTGCTCTGCCCACTACGGGTATTGAAACTCGGATTTTAACGTGTAAGTCCGCAGACATACCGCTGAGCCACTGGGAGGCATGATTCTATTGTAAGCGTGAAAGTGACGTAGTGAAAGAAGTAGTTCAGAGACAATAAATCGATCACTGGGCATCAATAACCCTTCTTTCTGGAATAGAAAAAAGATGAGAAGAAAATACCAGTCAAGAAGGGTCTCCTCATATGATGACATATTTGTGAAGTAAGACCCAAACTGCCTTTGAAAGAAGCTAGGAAGAAGCAAGATCTAAGGAGGATGGAAGAAAACAGAGTTGTGAGACACTTGGGAAGATAAATTATAGTGGAGGCCAGATCTTTGGAGACAACTTTCAAACCTCATGCAAAATCTCCACACCTGGGCAAATTGAAGGTGTCTGGCTACCACTAGTCCTGACCCGAGAACATAAAAGATAACATTCACAAGTCACACAATGATGTAAATGACTCCTAAATAAACTGGTATCCCAACCTGAAAGATTGGAATGGCAGAGTAACCATGCCTGTAATACGAAGACTGAAAATGAAAGGCATGCCAATGTAGCAATAAGGTGAATTCGAGTATTATTGGAAAATTCACAGGAGAACAATGAACATCCTTAGGTAAACAGTGAAGGGAGGATATTGAATGGAGGAGGATGTTCAGAGTAAGACAAATACGGAAAATTGAGCTTGGAAAAAGGTAATCAAAGTATTAGAATCCACTTTCCACAATGAGATAAGAGATTCCAATCAGTATGAGTCCATATAAGCGAAGTGGGACGATTATAAGCAAAATCATGATCATTCATGGCACGTGAGATGATACATTATTGACCCTCAAATGCAGTTGATCCCTTAAAGGACTTGTATGCACTTCAATATCTGGAGAAGGAGGAAACACTAAATAATGATCTAAATGCTTGTCCTCATGCAAAGAAAAAATGGAATCATATACAACAGGAGATAAGGACAAATCATAACATACCAGATTAATCAATTCTACAAAAGTAGAATGCCTGGACAGCTCTCCTTAAACGGCACGTGACTGAAAGGCATATTCAAAAGAGAGAAAAAGGTTGTTTATATCTCCTTCTTCCCGATCACTTAAACTCTGAACAGGAATGTTAGGACAACACATCAGTTTGTTCTCGTTGTATGAAAGAGGTCAACTCCCGACGGACCAGAGTCGTTACTTTATGGGCTGAGAATTGTGGTTGTGATAGATCCGCTACAGCAGTTATAGTCGTGACCATTGGAACTGTGAGTGCATAACTCTCAAAATGGAAAAAAGAAGAGAAATAAGAATAATTCTTAACTCTTCATGATACAGAACAAAAATAGCATTTAACAATATAACTGAAGTAGAAAAATGAAGAATGTAAAAAAAGGTTTTTTGTTTGCTTATTTTTGTTTTAAGTGAAACATCAATGTCCATTCTTTTGTTATTTTAGTCGAGTTTGTCATAATCTTCTTTCTGCAGACATGAACACATAAATTAAAAAAAATAAGGTTTCAATGGAAAGTTTGTTTTTTGAAGTTTGCGCAAAGCTACTCGAGGGCTACCTGCGCTAGCCGTCCATCGAAATTTAAAAACGAACAAAATCCTCTCAGCTAAACTTATACAATATTTATATGACAATACTAAAATATCTTTTATAACTTATAATGTAAAACCACTTAAAGAATAACAATGGTTTGATAGTGCACAGTTGTTAAAATCCCATAAAAAACTTTTTAAAGTGTCGGATTATTAGTTTCAAAAAATTTCAGAAATTGTTTAAGTTTAAATTGTTTAATCTTGTCAAAAAATTGGTTTTTGATGAGTTAAGAGGTGACTATATTACTTGAAGGTTAGAGATATGATATCCTATTAGAGATACAATTAACTAACTTAATTAATTACATTTTGTTGCAAAGGTAAATTAGTATATAAATTGCTCCTCCATTATGAAATTTATGCTTTAATTTTATTTCAATGACAATAATGCGAAAGCGACGACACCTGTTGCACATATACGTTACAAGTTGAAGCTTGTCATAGGTTAGGCTCTTGACTTTTGAATTCAATGATTTTTCTAAATTAAGGTTTTTATTACGAAGCTTTTTTAGTGGTTTACTGGAAGGTAAACATGTTCTTTAGTACAACTGCAGATAACAAGTACGCTCCACGCTGCAGTTTCAACACATAAAATATATCTTTATAAAGGAGGTGTTGACTCACTAGGGTGCCAAGGAGAACTTTTGTTGGACCTCTCACCTACCCCCTAAAAATACTAATTACAATATATTTATAAATAAATAAACACACCAACAAAACGAAATTTTTACTCACTAACTAATATTAATGTGCCGATATCTTTCTCAAATTATGTGTACTGTTTGTTTGTGTACTGCGCTTAGCAACCTTTTCAGTGCACGCGCGTCAAATGACTGAGAAGTATTTTGTTGCTCCAAATTTTTTAAACGCCTATCTGTTACTGATTTATGTATTTTTGGATTGTTTTAATCAAAAACACTTTTTTTCTTTTTTCAAATGAGTGCAATGCTTAAACGATTAAAACTTAAAATTCTGATGAAAAAAATCATCGTGAAACGGTGACTCCTTCAGTCGTATGTGTGTGTGTTTTCTTATAGCAAAGCCACATCGGGCTATCTGCTGTCTACTGAAGGGAACAGAGCCCCTGCAAATCCGAAGACTTACCGCTGTCCCAACAGGGGACTCCTTCAGTTTCATGAAGGCCCTGAGAAACTGCTTATGCTTATCGCTGCTAGCCGCCGCATCTCTACATTAAAACCTGAAAGCACTGTTAAATTTGATTTATGTATTTCCTGGACATGATTATGTGTCTTCACTAACACATTTGGTGGTAAAGTGGATCCAAGGATTTCTGGTTTGCGACCTATCACCAACAAAATGCAACCAGTAGTTCGGTGAAATGTGCGCGCTGCAAGGATGATGGTAATCCCATAATTCAATCAGACGACAGTAGCGCAAGAGTTAGCGGTGTGTGCTAGATTTCATCTCTTTAGTATATTAGTTCAAAATTAGGAATGGCTTATAGGGCTTAAAACACTTGTCTATTTTTAATTAACTTTTCTTTTTTGTAGTAGAAAGCAAACGTTTTAATTAAAAAAAAAAACTTTCCTGAACTAAATAAGGGATCTTCATAGAAAATCTTGTAAATAACTGATAACTTACAGTTATAAACAAAGGTATTCTGTCAACAACATATCCTCCATAATTATTGACATTATTTTATATAAATCAGTTTACAGTTCGGTTAAAAACTAATTGTGTATATTTTTCTCAGGATGACTTCCATTTAGCCGTATCTTTAAAATAAAATCTCTGAAATTATACATTTGAACACTTTGAAGAAAATATAAAGTAATGTTATTACTATCTTTGCTAGTTCTTTTCATTTATATCAATAGCGTTTGCTATCGGCTACGTTCACTTTTAGCCCTAATTGATAAAGAAGCTTTTCAACATATATTCCGCAATTAGATGTAGGCCTAACTTCATATACAACTTTTCATTATAACTGCAAGACTAATAGCTAATTTACTAAGCTTTAAAAGATAAAGAAAAACGAGTTTCACTGAATATCTAATTAGTAGAATAGACTTTCTAGCTTTTACTGTTAACACTAAATAACTTTTCTGGTATTGAAATATTTGACTAACTCATATTTATAATACAGAGATATATGTATTGGAAGTCACGTAGTTTTCGGTATGTAGAAATTGCCGTTAATGCTACGTCTTTAACTTTCACAGCACACTAGGAGAAATGACAATGTCAAAGCGATCTCACCTGACAACTTGTAGCCGTTTTTCATCTAAACTAGATATCTGAATAATTTTATTTGATTTTAATAAATTTGACAAACCAAGATCTAAAATTGATTTTAATTTACAAATTCGTGCAAAATTGACAAGAACACACACACACAGATATCTGATCTGTAATATGAAGAATGCATTGAATTTTAGCCTTAAGATTAATAAATATTATTTTTCCTCGGTGTTTATTATGTGCACAAAAAATACAGATTTCAAATTTTGCTGTCAATGGACAAAAGGTAGAGTATTATGTCCTGTTTATGGTGGTGTAGGTAGAGAAGAGCGTTATTTAAATATCTGCAACTCATAAATAAAATAACGGTATAATAAAATGCTGAAAAAGAGGATGTGATAGGTGAGAGTGGCAGAAGAGGTTGATTTTCAATTTGATGGCTCTGTGACCAAACAAAATTGAAAGCTAATAAATTTGGTTTCTTTGCAAGGATAACAGTATTATTGTGAGCAATTTACCTTAAATTTTTTAGGAGGCGTAGTGAGAAAATATTGCAATTCTCGTACCAGGGAAAATCCACGATTTTTTTAAAAATATTGCAACATTCGTGTACTTCATTATGAAATGCCAAATGGTGTCCATTGTTTTTCACTATTCATTGCCTCGCCTACCTTCTACCTCCCACCCTGAGGTCAGTGCCAGTTCGCATTTCGGACGCCATTTTGATGTGTTTCTTTGTTTTTTATTCATTTACTTCAATAAAAAAAATACTGTACTGTGAAAATTTATGTTTATCGGTATTTGGATAAAGCACTTACACATCATTCACAGGTAAGAAACAATGCCTTTAGTTACATATCTCAGTATATGTTAAAACGACACTGTTTAAAGCTAATTTGTTTTCAGAGCTCTGTTCTCAGGAACCCTTCATGAGTTTTAAACGCAAATCACTGTGTAATAACATTCATTCGGATTTATGTGAGAATTTGTGAAAAAAAATGATACCAATGCTTTAAAAAAAACACATAAATCTGACCTTTCCAAGTGAATATGATACATTACAGTTGATTAATTTAAAAAAATGCAAAAATATATTTACCTACAACATTCTTAACAATTTTCAATATTAAAAGTACAATTGATAATTATATGCTAGCCAAATTCTGCTATATCATCTGAGGATAATTTCTCGAGTACTTTGCTTTTATGGGAGTATGAACCCAGAATATCTAGAATCGCAGTCGAACACACTACAGCTGGACGAAGAACACATCTCAATGAACCTTTGTAATTTATTCTTCAACCGCCATTAAAGTTGAAGATGTGACATCATTTTCTTTTTCATTTGGCAGACTATCAGGTAGCAAGGCTTCTTTTCTAAGGCTTAACTTTCGTTTCCTCGATTTTCGAAGCTGTAACATTAAGCATGTACAAAATTATTACTCTCAATAATTCTTACCTCGAGTATTTATGCCAAAATAAGCGTTAACTATAGTGAACGTTTAAGAGTCTAGCCTGAAGGTATTCAGATAATTTCAAGATCGTGAGAAATGTGTCTTCTCGCACGCTAGTTCGTTGCCATGTTGATCATTGATGGGTCAAAGGGTTTACTACATATCTTAAAACTAGTTGTGTGATCGCGCTTTTTTCTGCAATTTGTCACGCAAAGCACATAAAATTCCCTGTTCTTAATTATTTTCTGGAAATCTGTGATATGAATTAATTTAAATAAGAAATATACTGTAATAAAACCAGGCTCACTCTATTATAAGTACTCTTCTCTATATATATATTACAGTTACATTAATGTGTTGTTTTTTTCAAACAACACAAAATATTTTGGACCACTTGGACTGCATATTGATTATCAATCATAATGACACTGACAGCTCAAGGATTTTGGACTAAAAGGAGCCACATGCAAATATTTAATATCTCGTGTAATTCTGAAAATGTGTCTATTGAGAGTATTTGGCCTATGTTTAAATTGCTTCCCGAATCAGCCATAACATGACTGATCAGAATAGACTTGTCTTAAACCATACATATTAACCCAAATTTCCTCTGTCATTTATTAAGCATTGTAGTCTATTTAATAAACTTCTACCTTGGCATTCAGTGATAGCGTCAAAACTGAATATACAAATAACTTGTATCAGTATACAATGTATGTTTTGGTGGCGTCTTTGTGCAGCTATAATAGCCAGCAGGCGACATTAGAATATTGTGGTTGATTATTTCAACTTATATGGGTAGTTAATATTGTTAAAATTTGAAATAAAAAGCTATCAAACTGTTATGCTAACTTGTGTAGACGAAATGCTTTCCAAAAGAGATTTACAGATATATTTTGAAGCTAGATGTAAACATTCCTCCTAGTTCGATCACTCACTGTAACATTTATATAATATAGAAAAAACGCTTTATTTACTTGTGGAATGTAATACCCTTCATCTTCGACTCTGGTTACCATATGTGTAACAATTAATGGCATACCACTGTGGCCACTTTCTTCTTTGGGTCGTGACTTAGGCGGATGATTGTCACTCTCAGTCATTAAATATATTGTCTGCAGTTCGAATTTCAACACATAGCAATGGCGGCCGCATGTGTACATGCTCCTCAATGACAAAGAGTGGCAACTGCCAATCTAGTGTTATTTATGTTTATGTTTTATATCGTCTTTTCATGAATTTTCCATATCTTGACGTCATTGTAATGGAAAGCTTACTCCAGCAAATATTTTACTTAGAGCATTGAAAATGCAGCTTACAACAGTAAAATGTAAGGGTATTCAGCTGAAAACTTGCTGACAGGAATCACGATAAGCTGTAATATTGTTTATTTCTATTGGGTATGTGTGTGTATTTTTTTTATAGCAAAGCCACGTCAGGTTATCTGCTGAGTCCATCGACGGGAATCGAACCACTGATTTTAGCGTTGTAAATCTGTAGATATTTCTATTGGTCTTAGTTTTTTGTATATTTCAGAGGAGTTTCTTAGAATTTTTTATTAGTACTCTCTTAAAATTTTTACACATCTGTAAACTAATATAGTTTAGTTCAATAGGTTTTAGTTTTTCGTATGTTTTTCATAAGTTTCTTAAATTTTGTTTTTGTTCTCAATTTAAAGTTTTTGTACATATGTAACAAGAAAGTCCGCTAGGGCATCGAACAGTCAGTGAGAATACCACCTAAACATTAAGTATACAGCGTGGTAAGATTAAATAGGCGTCAGACGTTTTTTACTAGAATTTTTTTAAATTGTTACCGAAATGTTTCAGTTTAACCCTTAAAGAACACCCGCGAGTAGGTGGACACCAACTTGTTTAAGGTAAAAGACATCGTGTCATGATACACCCCAATCTTGTATAATCATTCCATGAAATCTCTATTTTCCTATATCTCACTTTTCAAGTACAACTAAACCTGCCCACCCACCTATTCTAACCTACTCAGTTTCGTATTCTCCGAACGCACAAATATACTTACTTGTGTACTCATCCGCAATTATAACAATTCACCGCCTTTCCACCCAGATAATCCCAGTGTTTTTTTTCACTGTGTCACTATTCATTATTAATACGGCATTACTTCTCGGGTAGCATCTTCTTTAATTTTCTGTATTTAATCGATATACTCTCACTTTTAAAAGTAAGCAAAAGGACAATTATTTTGAAGAAATATTTTACAAAAGAAAGATAAAAGTTAAATCGCTAATAAGTAGGAACAAATTATATCCTAGTTTCGGGTTAAAATATATCGACTATTGAACATGACTCAATTACGTAAAGAGAAAATGTTAGGTTAGTTTGCTTCTTTTTAACTTGGTTTTTATTAAATATAGGCCCAGTGAAATTTATCTGGCTTGAATTGAATGTTAAAATATTCTACTTGTTTATCAAAATTTTTCATATTAAGATTATTTATTGCATGTAATACATTTTTAATTAAACACGTTTAGTTTGTTTGTAATCAAACAGGAAGTTCCAAAATGGAATATCTTCGCTATACCAACCACGGGTATCGAAACCCGGTTTCTAGCGTGGTAATTCTGCAGGCACGCCACTGTGCTAATGAAGAGTAAATATGTTTAGAAATATATTAATTTCTAATATGAATTCAAATTAAAACTAACTAAACTGTTTTAAAATGCTAATAGAAATAAGTTATTTTGGAATTCACACAAACGAACGTAATTCAGAAACAATCAAAACTTTCTTTTTCACGTTGCTAGGCATGGGCAGGTGGTTAAGGCAATCGACTCGTAATTCGAGGGTCTCTGGTTCGACTCCCTATCATGCCAAAATGCTATTCGTTCGTGAAAGAGTTGACGGTGGGTGGTGATGACTAGCTGCCTTCCGTCCAGTTTTACACTGCTAAATTAGGGACTCCTAGCGCAGATAGGCCTCGTGTAATTTTGCGCGAAATTCTAAACAAACTTTTTAATTCACTACACATTATGTGTTGCAAGGCATGGGAACAACTTAACAGTTTTTTTGGTTTTTTTCACGTACAATACGTGTCTCGATCTTTGCCAACATGTCTTGTTACCTCTGCCACTGAAGGTGGACGGAGTTTATGTTCTCACTCCGTATTTGTATGTGTTTCTTTGTTTGTACATTTGTCAGCATGATTTTTCGAAAACGGCTGAATGGATTTTTCGAAATCTGGTAAAAACTTGGACTACGAGCTAACTTAGAAGTAAATAATTTCTAGAGGATTAACATCACAAGAAAGTCACGAAAAATTAAAAAAAATTCTGTCTGTTAGCATGGAGACGATTTTTTACACTGTGTTTGCTTTATAACTCAGTAAAAAAAAATGAGCAAATTTTAACGGTACCTGGCGGACATAAGTCGAATATTTTTCCTCATTTTTATACCAAATATGGTTTGTGTTTGTCGATGACGACGGACATGTGGATAAATTTTTGTATTTTATGAAAGCTTAATATGAACATTTCTACTCTATAAACAAAATAGTGGCTAAACAGCTTATTCATATAAAACAAACTTGCTGTGGCCATAACTGAAATCTCTAAACCATTATTAAATACAAAATTTGCAGTGGAGAGTCCTTTATGAATTGGCTGTATGTGACATTATTGCACAAGCCGAATCTTTCAGTCACAGTATTACCAACTTGCAATTTGAATTGACTGAAATTTCTAGAGCAGTTACGAGGCCCGGCATGGCCAAGGGTGTTAAGGCTTGCGACTCGTAATCTGTGAGTCGCGGGTTCGCATCCTCGCCGCGTCAAACATGCTCGCCCTTTCAGCCGTGGGGGCGTTATAATGTTACGGTCAATCCCACTATTCGTTGGTAAAAGAGTAGCCCAAGAGTTGGCGGTGGGTGGTGATGACTAGCTGCCTTCCCTCTAGTTTTACACTGCTAAATTAGGGACGGCTAGCACAGATAGCCCTCGAGTAGCTTTGTGCGAAATTCAAAAACAAAAAAAAGAGCAGTTACTAACAATATGAAAAGACGTTACTTCTTTGGCAAATTTAGTCGTTCACTATCTAGAACTCAATGGATAGAATAAAAAGTATAGTACAAGTTTGATTTGCTCTTTCAGAATAATTTTGAATACGTTTGAAACATACGTGATAACAGGAATCACGCAGTTGTACATGCTTTAAGGATTTGTATGAATGTATTAATCACTATGTTTATAAGAGGAACAAAAATTCTTGCTTAAGTGATCTTTCGCAGTCACGTTATTTTAAGTTTCTGTAATTTAAGATTTCTGTTTTTGTTTCTTCGTTGAATTTCGTGCAAAGCTACTCGCAGGTTGTCTGCGTTGGTCAACTATGATTTTGAAATGATAGACAAGAAAAAAAGCAGCTAGTCAACATTATCCACTTCCAGATCTCGGGCTATTTTAATCAACGAATAGTGGGATTCATCCACATATCATAAGGTTCCCACTACAGAAAGGTGGACATAGTAATAGGATTCGTTACCGCGACCTGCAAATTATTTGAATGCTCTATGCACCAGGTTAGGTCAGGTTTATTTTTGACTTAAAATTGCAACAAAAGAGGTTTCTATATCGCCTTTTCAAATACTTTGTGTATAAAAACGTCGACACAGAGCTAACTGTGTGAGCAGTTTTAGGAATCTTGTACAGCGAAGACTTACCAATAATATGTTATCCACCTTGCAGGTAATAACTGATAAATATACTTTCCGAAAATTACACCATAATATAAAATGCTTTTTTAAATTGAATACAACCAATGTCAGACGCAACTGTCACGCAACTTGGCAAACATTGAACATTTCAAAATAATCAAAAAGCTACAACAAGCAACTGACCACAAAGAAGGTTTTGAAGCTACACGATCTGTCCATCACGCAAAGATGATGATTTTACAGCAACGACTGCAACACACACAGCAGTAAGAGATAAGATACAAGTAGATGAGTTACGTAAAAATGGAGTATCTAATGATGTGAATATATTTTCTAAATCACAATAGGCACAGCAAATAGTTTGACCAACGTCATGTTCTACCAATTCAAAATATTATATTCGACTCTGATGTGCACTACAGAAAAACAGTTAATTATATAACAACTAAGAGACAGTGGCTCTTTTTTTCAAATCAGTAACAGAAGCGTCTTTGCACTATTTGCCCACGCTTTACAAGCAATATTATCAGTTATTCATTTGTGGGTTGATGCAATGACAGGCGCTATGTTCATTAACATTTTTGGGAACATAAAGAATCTAAGAAACACATGCAAAATTCTAAGGTGCATGTGATGAATATGAAAAGTGAAAACATCTTGTTTTATGTACATTATATACTGCCTAATAAATGAAAACGTTAAGTTCAGGAGAATCGTAAAATTGTTGATAAAATATTTAACGCTACCAGTACGATCGGAAAGCTCAATTTAGAGGATACAGAATTGATTGCATAAGGATTGGAAAAAAACTTAGATTAATCACGGTGTTTACTTGGAACTGATGAAACTTCTAAGTGGGCATGATATAATACTCTTAAAAGATTTAAACAAAGTTATTGCTTACTCCAAAGAACACGAATAGCGTGAAGCTACAAGAAGAGGTACTTCATTTACTATCCTCAGTAAAAGAACACTCAACAAGCTACTAGTTGTAATAAAGTATATGATTCAGGATGTTATATCAGATGAGGTTAGAAATGCAGGTATGTTCTCAGTACAGACTTATTTCACAGTGACATAACTACAACTGACCACTGTGCTGTGCTAGTCCGGTATTTGCTTGTTGGGGGAGTAATAGAAAGGCTGCTAACTTTCCTTCCTTCCCATTGAATCAAGGATTGTGAACAATGACTTTTCGATTTAGTAAAAAGCGTATTTGGAGATTACAGCATTGATATTATCAAGTGTGTTTCAAACAGCAGAGACGGAGCAGCAACTTGACATTGGCTTTCACGCAAAACCCTCTTCTGTCATGGATGCAACATCCACGTGTGGGGCTATGCACAAGTACTCAATTTAATTATGATACACTCGTATGTGCTGCAGCAACATCATCAGTAAACCTGTTGCAAAAAGTCGCAAGTTTCTACCATCAAATGAGTATCTGGAAAGAGGAAATTTAAAGTAAGTTTTGGGAAGACAAATTGAAGATACTTAAGCTGGTCAGGAAAATCATGTGCATTCTTAGCTGGGTTCGGAACATCTACAGACCACTTTAAAACTGTTTTCCAAGATTGTACGTGCATTTATTTTACATATGTGCTCTCAGAAACACTTAAAAGTTGAAAATCCGACTAGAGAAAAAAATATCGTATCAATAACGTTCTGTCGGTTTGACAAAATAAAATCATGAAACTGATACTACCAACATGAAATAAAACAATTGAGCAAAGTTATAAAAGTCAAAGTGAAAAACCTGTCCTTACAAACTACTTCTTTAAAGACAAAAACCAAAATAAGAATACGCTTTTTATTGCGCAATCTCAATGCAAAACTATTTTATAATTGTTTTTGGATGTATATATGTGTGTGTGTGTGTGTGTGTACATGTCCACATAGCCTAACTTTAAGAAAACATAGCCTCGAGAATACATACCACTTACTTTCATGACGTACTTAACAAATAACCTTGTCTTATAAATAGTGATATAGCTTAATTGAATTAACATAATATAGACAATTATATTTCGAACGAAGTAGAATAAACTGTATTTTCACTGTACGTTGGTGTTGTGAGGAGAAATGTCAAGTGGCTACTTGTGTTGCAGAGTCGGTTTATGTGTGCTCCAACACCATCAGAAATTCTCTTTACAACATAGACTACAATGGCAGACTATCTATACGATAGACAGTTATTGTTTCAGAGAATATCGTAAGTAGACAATAATGAGCACATTTTCTTCCTGACTTCTAGGACACTAACTGTCTTGCAGAACGTCCAAATTTTTACAATTCTCAGACCAACTGACTATATTCCCACGAATTTTCAACAAAATAAAGCCGTGTTTATATTACGGTGTGAGATGCCATTCAGGTAGTTTGACAATCACATCTGGTAGTATGCAAAGAGACAGTCATTGCTGTTTGATACATCAATAAACATTTTAACCCTTTAACACAATGCTAAACTTATTAGACAGGTTAATGATTTCACCCAAGACTGGGCTCATGCTCATAAAGCTCGAGACATAAAGGGATGACTTGAAGGTCAGGGCATCGCTACTCTTCAGTGAACTGGACAACCACTAAATATCAACCCTATCGAACATCTTCAGTCAATCCGTGATGATTCTAGTCCTAAAGAACCAATTTTGTGTGATCGTCATCTCATTTTCTTGGCAAGAGTTGGGTGCAATCTCATGGGCCAAGATTTCAGATCATAGAAAGTATGTTTAACCGTTTATTTATTTGGTTTGGTTTGTTTTGAATTTCGCACAAAGCTACTCAAGGGCTATGTATGCTAGCTGTCTATAATTTAGCAGTCTAAAACTAGATAAAAGATAGCTAGTCATCACCACCCACCGCCAACTCTTGGGCTACTCTTTTACCAACGAATAGTGGGATTGACTGTCACATTATAACATACCCACGACTGAAGGGGTGAGCATGTTTGTTATGGCAAAGATTTGAAGGCTGACTCTCAGATTACTAGTCAAGTACCCTAGCCATTTGGCCATGTCGGATCAACTTAGGAAAAACCACTAACGTATAAGTAGAGATCAGAAATGGAAATTGTACGTGTAGGATCTAAAATTAAAGCACACTTAACATTCACATTCAAATAAATAACATGAATAGTGTAAATTTATACGGATCGAATAAAAATGTAGTTTTCTGCTTGTTATTAATCACAAAGCTACAGAATGGACTATTTGTATTATCCCCACCGCAGGTATCGAAATCCGATTTTTTGCATTGTAACTCCTCAGTTCTACAGTCTTTCGAGCACCAAGCTTGAATTTCGTGGATCTACATCTAGATACGTATTTTCATTTTGAACATTTTTCGTGTGAGTTAAAACAAATTAACATTAATTTTCCTTGGATCGTTATTTTTATTTAGAAATAAACGCCATTTATTTACGTTACGTTTATTTATTAAACTTATGCAACACAATGAACTATTTGTGTTCTCTTCGAGGGGGAAGCTAGTTATGGCAATTTGGTACTTGATTACTGCGGTGGGCATTTCACAGATATCCCATTCTACAACTTTGCCCTTAAACAATGATTAAAGTGGCAAATATATGTTGATGAGATAATTTAGGGTACAACACATAACAATGCTTACACAGCTACCACCATTTCCGTGTATTTTTCACTATGATCTTCTGGTCGATGTCATGCCACCACTATCTTCTTGTATATTTTACACTTGTCAGTCTTATGGTCGGTATTAAGCCACTACACAGTGTCTTTTCGTATTTCTTACTATGATCATTATTATGATCAATGTGAAGTTACCACTATCGTTTTATGTTTCTACTATGCTAACTATTATGGTAAATGTCAAGTTACCGCTGTCTTCTTGTGTTTCTTACTATTATTAGTATTGTGATCAGTGTCAAGCTACCACGTTAAAACTTTGAAGAATATTCAGTAGCTTTTGGATATTGTAATATAGTGTATATATGTCACTTTAAATTAAATTTTATAGTCTCCTATATATTTGTCACTAAAATTTAGATGATAGTTTCTAAATAATTTTCTCATAACCTATTTGATTTTGCTTTGTTGTACATTAGAGCCTCATTTCCTGTTTAGTGAAACTGCACAAGAAATTCATTGGTGCTTTTGGGATCTAAACTTGGTTAGAGTTAGCTACAACAGTGTTAATAATAATGGATAAAGCATATTAGTTATTAGTGTGATATTAGTATCACACTAATATCGATGAAAGTAACGAAAAAACTCAAGTGCTCTTCAATCACTCTTTTTCTTAAGAAATAGAAGTGTTTAAAATTTATTTGATTTTGTCATAGGTTAGTTTCACTTTTACATCTGAAGAATTGTTTGTTTGTTTGTTTTCGAATTTCGCATAAAGCTACTCGAGGGCTGTCTGTACTATCCGTCCCTAATTCAGCAATGTAAGATTAGAGGGAAGGCAGCTAGTCATCACCACCCACCGCCAACTCTTGGGCTACTCTTTTACCAAAGAATAGTGGGATTGACCGTCACATTATAACGCCTCCACGGTTGAAAGGGCGAGCATGTTTAGTGCGACGGGGATCATCTGAAGAAAGCTTCTGGATGGATTTCAGTATTTTTAACATTGTTGGCAACGCCATATAAATGATATGTTGACAATAAATACTTATACTATTTAATGAAGCTACATTTATCATATTTAAACAACATAGTGATGCTAAATAGTTCTCACTTTTCTAAATTTATTATGAAAACACGAAGTGTATGTTGAAAGAGCAAGCTATCTCCCACTGTTTCTATTTCGCTGGGCC
The DNA here is from genome assembly GCA_011833715.1 of Carcinoscorpius rotundicauda. Taxonomy (NCBI): domain Eukaryota; kingdom Metazoa; phylum Arthropoda; class Merostomata; order Xiphosura; family Limulidae; genus Carcinoscorpius; species Carcinoscorpius rotundicauda. The sequence goes on along the minus strand of CM022395.1, from coordinate 35,033,607 downwards.
CGGCATGACCAGATGGTTAAGGCACTCAACTCGTAATCTGAGCGTCACGAGTTCGAATCTCGGTTGCCCTAATCATGCTCTCTCTTTCAGCCATGAAGGCCTGATAATGTGATGATCAATCCCGCTATTTGTTTGTAAAAGAGTAGCCCAAGAGTTGGCGGTGGGTGGTGATGACTAGCTGCCTTTCCTCTAGTCTTACACTGCTAAATTAGGGACGGCTAGCACAGATAGCCCTCGAGTAGCTTTGCGCGAAATCCAAGAACAAACGATTTATTTCAGTAATTATATATAAAAAGTAAACGCACATTTTAACCGATGTTATAATTTAACTTCACTAAACTAAACAGCTTGACGTAGTAGATGGATGACAAAGGCATTTCAAACATTTCTAGGTGAATTATTTTAAAGATTAAAAGGTTGTAATGGTATGAAGTAATAGAAAATATGTAAAAAGTACGACGTAAAAAAACAGCGTGTAGGCTAAGCGGAATTTTGCATATGTCTTACATGTTGGATTCAGAAGTAAAGCATGTTTTATTTCTCGAAACATGACGGAAGTTTGGTTACAGTTCATATTCATGTATTTCAGTAGAAATACATGTATTGATTACTATAGTAAATGTAACTTAGTAACCTATGGTAATTTACAAATTTATCCTTTTATTACTTCATTGGGAATAGGTAGGGGTCAAGGCTAGATGTTTACGTAAGGGCAATTGTTTCGTTTTACTAGTGAAATATTGTGTTAATAAAATCTACGCTGGAGATAATTCTAAGGTAATATAAAAATGAATCCTAGCCTTGTACGTATGTTTCCCTACCTTATTTATGAGCTTTCGAGTTGAAAGGAGAAAGACGGGGTTTGCCCAACGATTAACAATAGGTTCAAAAGCAATAAATGTTCGCGAAAATTCAGGTTTTAATCATAAGTTGCATAAAAGAAAACACCGTTCTTTACTTGCATTCTTTAAGGTGTTGATTTTTGTTTCACCTGTGTTGCTACCAATAAAAGTTAGATATTTTTACTAGTGCACATATAATAGACATAAACGCAATTGTGAGAAGTTAATAATATAAGAAAAGCCTGGATATTTTTGCACATTTTCAATTCATACTTTTAAGAAATGTGAAGTTGAGATCAGCTGATATGTGGATTTAAAAGCTCTGAAAAGAAATGCCTAAATTAAATATTTAATGAATGTTAGTCATTTAGATTTATCTTTAAAGCAACTGGTAAAAGCCGGAATAGCTTTTAAAATGTCTTCAAACTAACGAAATACTTTTATCGTGCACCTATGGACTCTCCAAGTAGTGGTGCAAGTATTTTCTGCCAATTTAGATCGAAAGCTGTCCACTGGCTCGAGTTTCTGCCATACGAATATTTGGAAGTGATCGGAGGTAACTTTCAAAATGTATTCAGACAAACGAAATGCCATTTTAAAAGTTACCTCCGGCTATCTTCAAACTCGACCCAGGGAACAGTGTTCAATAAAAATTTGCTAAAAATTCTTGCGCTGCTTGTTTTTTTTGTTTGTTTTTGGAATTTCGCACAAAGCTACTCGAGGGCTATCTGTGCTAGCCGTCCCTAATTTAGCAGTGTAAGACTAGAGGGAAGGCAGCTAGTCATCACCACCCACCGCCAACTCTTGGGCTACTCTTTTACCAACGAATAGTGGGATTAACCGTCACTTATACACCCCCACGGCTGGGAAGGTGAGCATGTTTAGCGCGACGCGGGCGCGAACCCGCGACCCTCGGATTACGAGTGCACGCCTTAACGCGCTCGGCCATGCCAGGCCTCTTGCGCTGCTACGCGGAGAATCCGTAGGTATGATGAAAGATGCATTTCGTTTGTCTGAAGACATTTTAAAAGTTACCTCCGACTTTTAAAAATCCCTTTCCTTTGGCTATACGCAGAGACAAAATAATTACATAGATGAGTGCTATAAACATTAAAAAACGTTATTAAATTTCAAGTTAATTAAGCATGCATACTGTAAATAACGATTTTATTAGACCCTATGATTTAAATTTAGTCGTTAATTATGGTTACTATTAATTTTTAGATTCTGAATAAAATAGTTTTGGGAGTATTTTAAACTACGATAAAACTGGAGAACAATACTGCTCACAAAAATGTATTTCCGTTATGAGCTTGAAATATCTTTTAAATTAGTCTAGGATGTAATCTACTAGTTGGATCTGGTTTTTCTTAATGCGACTTGACCTTGAGTCAAGGAGATGTGTTTGACCTTGCGTTTAGGAGACAGTGGTTTTCTTATACTAGAAAACAAAACTGTAATGTAATTGTTGTTCCAAAGAAAACAGAGATGGTGCAAACTACCAGGGAGTGAGAGGTATTTGATGGTATGATTCAGTGTTTATTTTTATCACTTAAAGCTTATTTGTAGTGTTGTCTTAAAAACAAAGTTGGGATACCCTTTTCAGGCAATAAGAAATAGGCATACAACTATTGCTGAAAATGATAGAAAACTAGTTCAGGGTTTCAAAGGCGATTGTTTGATTGATTTGAGTTTTCAAAAGCGTTTTTTGTATGATTGTTTTATATTTCGTGGACAACTACGCAAGGACTATCCACGATAGTTGTCCTTAATTTTGAAGTGATATATTAGAGGAAAGACTATTAGTGAGTCAGCTTTTCGGTTATTTTTCTACTAAAGAACAGTAGGATTTACTCACATTACAACGCTCCACGGCTGAGAGGACGATCATGTTCGTGGAGAGGATTTCTAAAAGCGACACTATCAAGTTTGCTCTTACTTCTCAGGTTAACTTAATGTACCTGATTATATAAAGTGATTATGAATATTTCATTGAATGATACGTTTCGCTGGCATGGCCAGGTGGTTTGGGATCTCGACTCGCAATTTTAGGGTCACTAGTTCGAATTACCGTCACACCAAACATTCTCACTTTTTCAGCCGTGGGGGTGTTATAATGTTACGATAAATCCCAGTATTCGTTTGTAAAATAGCAGCCCAGGAGTTGGCAATGGGTGGAGATGACTAGCTGCCTTTCTTGCAATCTTACATTGCTAAATTAGGGACGACTAGCGCAGAGCGCCCTCGCGTAGTTTCGCTCGAAATTCAAAAAATAAACGAATGATAGCTTCTGAATATTATTATTTCTTTTAAGTCACATACCCGTCAGTACAGCGCGGTGCGTTTACGGATTTATCACGCTACAATCAGGAGTTCGATTCCCTTCGGTTGACTCAACAGATAGCCTGAGGTGGCTGTGTTAAATGAAAACACACACACTTTCAAGACACAATGCTCTGTGACAATTCAAACCGATTAACGTTGTATAATTTCTTGGCATAAATGTTTAAATGAATTTTTCAAATCCGATATAGAAATTAATGTTTTTATAAAATTGTGGTAATTGGCTGATGTCGATAATCCTTAACTTGTATACTTGGTGTTCGTATAACGGAGTCTAATAGAGAGATAGATAAATAGAGTTCGAAACCACATGTGGCAATTGGTAGAAACTGCTTATTTTTAAACTCAAGACAACATTTCCGGAGTATTCGAGAGATTTCAGAAAATAACGTGGTTTTTATTATTTCTTTATTTTCTTACATATCAACTTCCTGTTGTCGCTCTTGTTCGAATTGATATTTACTTGATGGAAACCTCAGTGTTAGAAACTAAAATTTATTTATTTTGTTCATTTGTTTACTTTGTTTTGAACTTCATGTACAAAAGTATGTTTTTGTTTTGTTACTTATATTTTAGTGAAATCACTGTTGCAAACAAAAATGCCAGCATGGTCTAGTATGTTAAGGCATTCAACTCTCAGTCGTAACAGACATGTTCGCCCTTTCAGCGATATAATGTGCGGTCAATCCCACTATTCGTTGGTAAAAGAGTAGTCCAAGAGTTGGCGGTGGGTGGTGATGACTAGTTGCCTTTCCTCTAGTTTTACACTACTAAATTAGGGACGGATAGCACAGATAGCCCTCGAGTAGCTTTGTACGAAATTGAAAAAACAAACAAGCAAACAAAAAAAATATAAAAATGTTTAGTATTTTTTTCTTTTGACACGAAGCTGCACAATGGATTAACTGTTCTTCAAATACTCTAGGGCTCAAACCCATACTTCTACTGCTGTAAGCCCTAGAGCTTACGACTGAGCCAGCATAGTTGTAGTTACGGACTCATACTTACAGTAATTGTGTACACTACATTGTAGCAAATTAAGGGTGCAAAATAAATGAAAGAATTTTAATAAAAAAAAATTCTTAAATAGTGTGATTGTTGTTTAAAGCCGACATTTCTGTTTAATTTCGGGTTTATTTAGTTGTTTTTATTCTGCTCGGAGTAGACTAGTTGGTTTATTAGGTTTTTTTTCAGGCAGCTTTAGAGCCTACGCCAAAGCATATTACAAGAAGCCTCCTAGATGGCTCATAAGCTAAATTTTTGACAGGGATTCGAACTCGCGACAATTATATGACAACTTGAGTGTCTTAACCACCTGGCTATGCCAGGCCTAATAAACATTTGTCTAATAACGTACTGCATTCTAATATTGAAGTGAAATTTATTTCTGGGGAGAACCATTAATGGAGTGCTCTTAGATAGACTTCAGTCAAATCACATATAGAGTTTATTTGCTTCGGTTAATATCAAGTCATAAAAACGATTTTTGAACTTTCGTGTTTATCTCGGACACCTAATATTTGATCGTGTCAATTTCGTGTTTACGATTACGCGCTAATGATCGACACAGTTTTCTCTTTCATAGCAACTTTCACGACGAATGTCAAAATAAATCTTAAGACGACATATCTTGACAAACCATTCACTGCAAACATGGACGACGGCTTTGAAAACACTGCTTCAAGTATATTAAAACATAAAGTCCGCTAGATATAGGCCCCAGCAGGCCTAGGGGGTTAAATCACTCGACTCGTAATGCAAGGATTGCGAGTTCGAATCTCCTTCGCACCAAACATGCTTGCCCTTTCAACGTGGGGGCGTTATAGCGTGACCATCAAACCCACTATTCGTTGATAAAAGAGTAACCCAAGAGTTGGCGGTGGGTGTTGATGACTAGCTGCTTTCCATCTAGTCTTATACTGCTAAATTAGGAACGGCTAGCACAGATGGCCCTCGAGTAACTTTGCGCGAAATTTAAAGCAAATAAACCCTTAGATATACACATGAGTTTAACAGATGACACTGGATTACATAAACAGGTCGTCTGAGACGCCAAGATTCTTACCTTCTGAAAAATGCCACTGCGTTAGTACATGCAAATTGTTTAATAGAGTTCGATAAATCATGTGAATTTTTCATTTTAACTTTATTGTATTGAGTTTCTGCTTTTATAGATAATGTTTGATTTTGGATTTGGCGTACTGTAATAGATACTTATGAGGATGTTTATATTTTTCTTCACTCTGTTTCAAGATTGATTTTATTTTTCTGTAGCTAAATAAGACATTAAAGAATACAATAAGATCTTTAGGTAAACTTAAGATTTAGTCTATTGGTCTTCTCTCGATAGACGACTTACGTTTTCATTTGCCTCTGCATCAAGCTATTTTGTTAGATCGACTTTTATTTTTAATCATACTGATCTAGTGCTGTTAAAGGCCTTGCGAATGTAGCTTTGACAAGTCAACTAAAGTACTGTTTAGAACAGTTTCTCCTTTTGGCAAATTAGGTTATCTAACATCCGTTTGTGAAAGAGAGAAATACGTAAAAATAAATAACTTATTTTTATTGATTTTGTGAAAAAATCTGATGACAAATAGTTCGATCAGAGGGTCGGAAGCTTAATAACAGGTATCGACCTAATGGAAAACTATAGTCACTGATGCTTTTTATTATAAATAATGGAACATAAACTTGTAATAAAAAGTAAATATCTCATATTATTGTAACTCAGTCGATGTCACTACTTATAGAAGAGAGACATAAAAGATAAAGCTAAGAAAACATAAAGCAAAATTTCATAGAATGGAACTGACTGCAAAGCAAATCTATTTATAGGTTTAATAAGCTTGAAACAGCTATTTTTTGTGAAGAGAATCAGACGAAAAACGCAGTAAAATTGAAAAAAATGCTTATGTTTTCTAATCATTTACTTAAAACATAATTTCAACATGTACTTACATCACTTGAAAGTGAATTTCATGGAATTATTTTGGTACTAAGTATTTAGTAAACAATGTGGAATTTCTGGAATATCAATAGTTGATTTGTTTGTTTGTTTTATAAATTTCTCGCAAAGTTACATGAGGGCTATCTGCTATAGCCGTCGCTAGTTCAGCAGTGTCAAACTGGAGGGAAGGCAAAGAGTCGTCACCACTCATTGCCAACTCTTGGACTACTCTTTCTGCAACGAATAGTGGGATTTATTGTAAAATTATAACGCCCCCACAGCTGAAAGGGCGAGCATATTTAATGTGACGGGGATTCAATATTGTGACCCTCAAATTATGAGTAGAGCGCCATAACCACCTAGCACGACCATGTATCTCTGCAGTTGCTAGACCATATTGAAGAAATGGTGAGTTAAGGTTGATAACACTAAACTGTTATTTAATTTTCATTTAATATTTTTACTCCTTACAATTCACGTTTCTCATTTCTTTATTCTATAAACCAAGGAGTAAAATAAAGGGAGAATATGTTATAATATGTGAACCACACCACATCTTTATGACTCTTCTTTTGAATGTTGTTTGCTAATTTGTTCCTGTTCATCTAATGATGTATTAAAGTACCTCATTGTGTAGTTAATAACTCAATCTTAAGTATACAGCACTCACAACGGAGGTACCTGTTATAAGTCATAATATCGACAGCATCCAATTAATGTTAGACAGAACACTATTAAGTACTTCATATGGAACACATGTATTCTATATCGGCAACAGTTCAGTTTTTACCCTTTCAAGCTCTCCCATCTTCCTGTTGTTTCGAGCATTTATTTTCACTCCCTGTTGAGTCTTTTTTCTTCTAATTTATTCTTTAGATTTATTACACAAAGTTGTCTTTGGTCAGTGAATTTTGTCTTGCTAAGAGCTATGATGTCTTTGTTTATATCAAATGTGTTTTTTTTGTGAATTTGATTCGTTTTCTTCATTGAGCAGGACATTCTTATTCTCTTTACCAGACTTTTAATATACCAAATGGTAAGTGAAATGAGTTACTTCACCGTTATTTCTTCTTTATGCTGCTTGTGTTGACCACTTATGGGGTGACATCCATCACAGTATATTGGCCTCAGTTTTTGAAAAAGGGCAAAATTTAAGGCACCGTTTTTAGCCCCCTTCTTCTACGAAAACTAGAATTACTCAACCTAAAGAGTGCTACTAAGTCATCCTGATTGTTGCCAGATATTGTTATTTCTGTCTTTAATGTTGAGTGATCAAAGTTCAGGTTGTCTGTGTAAGAAATAGTGGTTATGGCTGTGACCACTAACACACAATATTGTTTCTAAGACCACGTGCTCGTCACTGTAGAAATTGGTATGATAGCAACATGAAAATATTTTTAGTAGAAGTGGCTTGCTCAGCACTTTTATATTCCCTCGATCTGTTGTATATGTTCCAGCAACAAGAAGTCACAAAATTGCTGTTAAACAGAAGGATATGCTCCTTAACTGCTTCTAAAGTTATACGTCAGTATGTTCTTTAACAGTAGGCTGGTATGGCAGAGGACAATGTCAGAGTACATTAGCCCTCAAATTTAAACATGGCTTCATCAACCAGTTGTGTAACACCTTTCATTTGATCCATGACTGAGACAAGTATAGTGAGTGGTCACGGCATATTCGTGCAAACACACATACTGGTGAGCCTTTACCAAACACTTGTAGGGGTCGCAGCACCTCCAAGATTCTCAACACACTTAAACTAGGGCCTTTATCCAGTTTATGCATTTGCTGCAGGGAGGCAGTGAAGGGCATCTTAGTAGAGTACAGGCTGTAATTCACAGGGTAAGGCTGACACGTTCGACTCCCCTATTCGTCTGACACTCGCTGGTCTACTAAAAGTAAAGCTACAAAATGGCTGCCGGCATGCATGACTATTCATTTGTAGATGTATTTACTTGTGGCTAGGGTACCAACGCACCCTAGAAGATCAAATACTGTAGTTTTAATTATTATCATGCATTCTTGTCACTGAGATGAGTTATGTAGATTCATTCAATGAGTATGAAAAATGTGTGGCTTGTTTAAGCAAAAAGTTGCACATTAGGCTATTGGTGTATGTCCTTACAGTAAAATTAAAAGAAATATTATCTCAATTAAAACAGTTAGTTAAATCTTGAAATATTTCTTTGTTTCTCTGTACATCACTTTACGTTTGTTTGTTTTTAAATTTCGTGCAAAGCTACTCGAGGGCTATTTACGCTAGCCGTCCCTAACGTAGTAGGGTAAAATTAGAGGGAAAGAAGCTAGTCATCAAAGCCCACCGCTAACTCTTGGGTTACTCTTTTACCAACGAATAGTGGGATTGACCGTCACATTATAACGCCCCCACAGCTGAAAGGGCAAGCATGTTTGGTGCGATGGGGGTTCGAACCCGCAATCCCTGCATTAGGAGTCGAGTGCTTTAACCACCTGGGCATGCCGGGCCTAATCACCTTACGAATAAAATGGGATAAACAATGTGGAACCCATATGGTTCTGTCGTAAGTAACACTAACTATGAACTACAAACCACAGGGAAGGTAACCTGTCTACACAAGTAAATGCGATGTACATAGAGAAGATAAATTACATCCGAATAAATGGATTAATATGTTTTAAGTTTTTGTTTCAATTTTGTATCATAAATATCCATCTTCAGTTACGAAGTATGAGATTTTTTGTAAAGAAATTAAAACTGATAATGGATGCGATCCAAACCTGCGAGGCTACTCACTGTGTCGAATTAGGCAGCCATAGTTGCAAAACACTGGTGCTCCAAACTTTTATTTCAGTAGCATACCTACAAAACTGTAAAAATGCTTGTTGAATTTTGTTGAATTTCTCTCAAAATTACACGGAGGCTATCTGGCCATTTTGCGCCGTGAAAAATGTGAAAAAAAACATTACGGAATAGTATGAGAAATTAAAATATTACCTAAGTTAGGAACAAATTATATTTTTAATAAGAAACTACTTTGCGTTGTAAAACGTTTTGCAGGTTTTTATTTTTTATTGCTTACACGTATTTGATCAATTAATATAAATTAAAACTGTTTTAATATTTATAACTTTGTATTATCTTATGCCTTTAATTTTGAAACAAATCGGCCTCTCTCATATGTCTTTAATACAGATAAAACATTTTTATCATCATTCATTTAGTGCATTCAGGTTAGCATATGTACTTGTTTCTAAGTATTGTACAGATTGTATTGTACTGATACGCTATCGATATGAGCTTAGACAATAATATGCAATTATGCGACTTTGCCCTCTAGTGACAGTAATGCAATAAAAGCAGTTAGGAATTAAAAATTCCATTTGAATTATTTATGTTTTCCTTAAATTTTCACATTACAAGTTTGCACATTTGTTCAAAATGTGTAAATAGTAATTGATCAATGCTCCATTTGATCACTTATTTTAATTTTTGTGTTATGACTGTAAAATGGGAATTATTTCTCCAAAATTTACATTTTTGTCAAATGAAATCTTATAATTTTGTATCATTTCGCCTCCCACTACTACAGCGGTAAGTCTACGGATTTACAACGCTAAAATCAGGGGTTCGATTCCCCTTGGTGGGTTCAGCAGATAGCCCGATGTGGCTTTGCTATATGAAAACACACACACACACATTTGTCACATTTGCATTTTTCTTTGGAATTCCTACATTTGCGTCATGAGACCTCTTGCTCGTTTACATGCCTTACCAATTACAGTCGTAACAGTAATATAAACAAACTTGCGATTTCGGTATAAACAAAAAGGGGAGTTTAGAAATATTACTTCGTATTGACTTTGTTCAGACTCAACGTTTCAGAATAAAATATATTTAGAAATAAATATTTATTTTCACTTATAGTAAGTTTACTGCACTGTGTTTACCTTTAATCGCATGTACATTCCTTTTCTATTATAGTTCAAACCATTTAGGCTGGGTGTGGCTTATTAGTTAGCTTATTTGGGCTGTGAATCATAAGATTTATGATTCGTGATATGTTACTACAAAAATGTGCTTTGAGACTGTCGTTGTACTGTAAGAGTGTCGGTCATACAAGAATAGTCCAATGTTGGCGTCGCTGCTGTGGCTTAGTGGTCTTCTGTCTAAACCAGGAACTGTTAAACATTTTTCTGCTGGACCCCCCCTTTGAAAATAGCTAAGGCTGAAACGACACCCCCCACTCACATAGAGTGATAGCAAATTACATTACATGCTTTAAAATATCCGTTATCCCAATATTTTAAGAACTCACGACCCCCCCTGCAATAATCTCGAGACTCTCTTTTCGGGTCTAGTCTAGCATGTCAAAATTATAGACTGCAAAATGTAGATAACCCTTATGTATCTTTGCACAGCAGCACGTCCGCGGATTTATATCGCTATAAGCTGTACTTTACCTATCGTAAGCACAATGTAACATACAACACAAAGGTCAGTAACAAAAGTCAACCACAGTGCGTAGGTAATAATATGTAACAGAACGAAAAATGAACACACAATTCACGCGTATGTTTTCATTATACCTCAAACAGCAGGAGCGTGAAATGGACATTTATGCTATTCTGAACAAATATATACCAAACGCGTCGCCGGATACAGCGCCTATTTAATGAGGTGATCTCCTTTATGAAAAGGGAAACGGAGACATCGTTCTTTTACACCATATATATATATTGTGGAAAGCAAGCAGGAAGTAGTGATAAGTTTTGGACGTGACAGACATACATAATGGAAACTACGCTGTACGACTATTTTTAAATTTACGTTCTTCAGACAGAGCATAATTGGATGTGGCGACATGAACTATAAAGACGTGGTGAAGTTCCAAAATCGTGTTAATACAAAGTTCTCAACGTACTATACAATATTCCAACGTCCTCAGACTTCATTTTACCTTTTGTATTTCATAAATATAATTAAAATTCTGAGTAATGTAGATTAGTAGATTCATTTACTTGACATTTACAAAATAGTCAGTCATACCTGTATAAATTAAATAAATCTGACGTATATTTAGAACAGGAATGGTGAAGAAACGTTACAAATCAATTTTTACGTGCCAGGGGCTCGATTTTCAAAATATTAGGAATGTGGTAGCAAAAACATGTTTTACTTGGTGATAAGTGATCTCGAGAAAACCCACTTATAGAGAAATATACATGTAAAATCGGCTCATTTGGGTTGAGAAAATATTTTACGTAGAAGAGCGAACAACGTTTCGACCTTCTAAGTAAAATAATTTCTCAAACCAAACGAGTCGAATTTAGATATATATGTTTTCCTGATTTGTGTTGTCTCTATGTTCAACACTATGGTATAATGAACATTATTATAATTTTTTTCTCCATACAGCTTCAATGAAATGCTTTAAAACAGACAAGGGAACTGAGCATTCTGAAACATAAAATTCAATCATATTAGAACGACCCCATGAAATAGAAAGTATGATTTAATATTTGTTATCTTCCAAATGCAATATATTTGGGATAATAGTCAAGTCATATACTCCAAGATTAAGGTGTAGCTATCCGTAATTTAGAAACCGTTGACAAGAGGCCGCAACTAGAAGAATTGACTGACACAGACACCTAATGACTCAACGCTAAGTTTATGGAAAACAACGCTTCAATGTTGAAACTTCCTTACTGAAACAGAATATACTGACAACTGAACTAATCTAAATACATAACTATTTCATCAAATTATTCGCACAGTGAACTATAATTGAGCCGGTTCAAACTCATAATTATATCATCAAATTGTTCACACAAAGAACTAAAACTGAGTCAGTCTAAATACACAATTATATCATCAAATTGTTTACACGAAAAACTAGAACTGAGCCAGTCTAAATACACAATTATATCATCAAATTGCTCATACGACGAACTACAACTGAGTCAGTCTAAATACACAATAATATCATCAAACTGTTCACACGAAAACGTAAAACTAAGACAGTCTAAATACACAATAAAAACATCAAATTGTTCATACGACGAACTAGAAATGAGCCAGTCTAAATACACAATCACATCATCAAATTGTTCACAAGACGAACTAGAACTGAACCAGTCTAAATACATCACTATATCATCAAACTGTTCACACGACGAACTAGAACTGAGCCAGTCTAAATACACAATTATATCATTAAATTGTTTACACGAAAAACTAGAACTGAGCCAGTCTAAATACACAATTATATCATCAAATTGCTCATACGACGAACTACAACTGAGTCAGTCTAAATACACAATAATATCATCAAACTGTTCACACGAAAACGTAAAACTAAGACAGTCTAAATACACAATAATAACATCAAATTGTTCATACGACGAACTAGAAATGAGCCAGTCTAAATACACAATCACATCATCAAATTGTTCACAAGACGAACTAGAACTGAACCAGTCTAAATACATCACTATATCATCAAACTGTTCACACGACGAACTAGAACTGAGCCAGTCTAAATACACAATTATATCATTAAATTGTTCACACGACAAACTAAAACTGATTCAGTCTAAATACACAATTATATGATCAAATTGTTCACACGAAAAAGTAGAACAAAGCCAGTCTAAATATATTACTATATCATCAAATTGTTTACAAGACAACCTAGAACTGAGCCAGTCTAAATTCAAAATTATATCATCAAATTGTTTACACGACGAACTAGAACTGAGTAAGTCTAAATACACAATTATATCATCAAATGGTTCACACGAAAAAGGAGAACTAAGCCAGTCTATATACACAATTATAACATTAAATTGTTCATACGACGAACTAGAACTGAGTCAGTGTAAATACAAAATTATATCATCAAATTGTTCACACGATGAAAAAGAACTGAGACTATCAAAATACAAAATTGTATAATCAAATTGTTTACACGACGAACTAGAACTGAGCCAATTTAAATATACAATTATATCGTAAAATTGTTCTCACGACGAACTAGAACTGAGTCAGTCTAAATACACAATTATATCATCAAATTGTTCACAAGACGAACTAGAACTCAGTCAGTCTAAATACACAATTATATCGTCAAATTGTTCACAAGACGAACTAGAACTGAGCCAGTCTAAATACACAATTATATCATCAAATTGTTCACACGACGAACTAGAACTGAGTCAGTCTAAATACACAATCATATTATCAAACTGTTGATACGAAGAACTAGAACTTAGCCAATGTCAATACACAATTATATCATCAAATTGTTCAAACGACGAACTAGAACAGAGCCAGTCTAAATACACAATTATATCACCAAATCGTTCACACGAAAAAATAGAACTAAGACAGTCTAAATACACAATTATAACATCAAATTGTTCATACGACGAACTAGAAATGAGCCAATCTAAATACACAATCACATCATCAAATTGTTCACAAGACGAACTAGAACTGAACCAGTCTAAATACATCACAATATCATCAAACTGTTCACACGACGAACTAGAACTGAGCCAGTCTAAATACACAATTATATGATCAAATTGTTCACACGAAAAAGTAGAACAAAGCCAGTCTAAATATATTACTATATCATCAAATTAATTACAAGACAACATAGAACTGAGCCAGTCTAAATTCAAAATTATATCATCAAATTGTTTACACGACGAACTAGAACTGAGTCAGTCTAAATACACAATTATATCATCAAATTGCTCACACAACGAACTAAAACTGAGTAAGTCTAAATACACAATTATATCATCAAATGGTTCACACGAAAAAGGAGAACTAAGCCAGTCTATATACACAATTATAACATTAAATTGTTCATACGACGAACTAGAACTGAGTCAGTGTAAATACAAAATTATATCATCAAATTGTTCACACGATGAAAAAGAACTGAGACTATCAAAATACACAATTATATCGTCAAATTCTTCACACGACGAACTAGATTTGAGCCAGTCTAATTACACAATTATATCATCAAATTGTTCACACAACAAACTAAAACTAAATCCGTCTAAATACACAATTATATCACCAAATTGTTCACACGAAAAAAAAACTAAGCCAGTCTATATACACAATTATAACATAAAATTGTTTATACGACGAACTAGAACTGAGTCAGTGTAAATAAACAATCATATCATCAAATTATTCACACGACTAACTAAGAATTAGTTAGTCTAAAAAGACATTAATATCATCAAATTGTTCTCACAACTAACTAGAACTGAGCCAGTTTAATTACACAATTATAACATCAAATTATTCACAAGACGAACTAGAACAGAGCCAGTCTCCACAAACAATTGTATCGTCAAATTGTTCACACGACGAACTAAAATTGAGTTAGTCAAAATACACAATTATATCATCAAATTGTTCACACGAAAAAGTAGAACTAAGCTAGTCTATATATACAATTATAACATTAAATTGTTCATACGACGAAATAAAACTGAGCCAGTCTAAATACTCAATTATATCATGAAATTGTTCACAAGACGAACCTGAACTGAGCCAGTATAAATACACAATTATATCATGAAATTGTTCAGACGATCAAGTAGAACTGAGTCAGTCTAAATACACAATTATTTCGTGAAATTATTCACTCGACGAAGTAGAACTCAGCCAGTCTAAATACACAATTTATCATCAAATTGTTCACAAGACAAACTAGAACTGAGACATTGTAAATACAGAATTATATCATCAGTTTGTTCACAAGACGTACAAGGTTTGAGCCAGTCTAAATAGACAATTATATCATCAAATTGCTTACACAAAGAATTAGAACTGAGCCAGTCTAAATGCACAAGTATATAGTCAAATTGTTCACAGGACGAACAAGAACTGACGTAGTGTAACTACACAATTATATCATAAAATGGTTCACACGACAAACTAGAACTCAGTCAGTCTAAATACACAATTATATCATCGACTTGTTCACAAGACGAACTAGAACTGAGCCAAACTAAATACACAATTATATCATCAAATTGCTCACAAAACGAAAGAGAACTGAGCCAGTCTAAATACACAATTATATCATCAAATTGTTCACACGATGAAGTAAAACTGAGTCAGTTTAAATATACAATTATATCATCAAATTATTCACACGACTAACCTCAACTGAGCCAGTCTAAATACACAATTATATCATCAAATTGTTCACACGACGAACTAGATATGAGTCAGTCTAAATTCACAATTATATCATCAAATGGTTCACACGACGAACTATAACTCAGGCAGTCTAAATACACAATTATATCATCAAATTGTCCACCGGACGAACTCGAAATGAGTCAGGCTAAATAGACAAATATATAGTCAAATTGTTCACAGAACGAACTAGAACTGAGAAATTCTAAATACACAATTATGTCATCAATTTGTTCACAAGACGATCTAGAACTGAGCCAGTCTAAATACAAAATAATATCATCAAATTGTTCACACGATGAAGTAGAACTGAGCCAGTATAAATACACAATTATATCATCTAATTGTTACCACGATAAAGTAGAACTGAGTCAGTCTGAATATACAATTATATCATAAAACTGTTCACACGATGAAGTAGAACTGAGTCAGTCTAAATACACAATTATACAAACATATTGTTCACACGACGGACTAAAACTCAGTCAGTCTGAATACACAATTATATCGTCAAATTCTTCACACGACGAACTAGAATTGAGCCTGTCTAAATACACAATTATATCATCAAATTGTTCAAACGACGAACTGGAAATGAGTCAGTCTGAATACACAATTATATCATCAAACTGTTCATACGACGAACTAGAACTGAGCCAGTCTCAAAACACAATTAAATCGTCAAATTGTTCACACGACGAACTAGAACTGAGTTAATCTAAATATACAATTATATCGTCAAATTGTTCAAACGACGAACTAGAACTGAGTCAGTCTAAATACACAATCATATTATGAAACTGTTCATACGAAAAACTAGAACTGAGCCAATCTCAATACACAATTATATCATCAAATTGTTCAAACGACGAACTGGAAATGAGTCAGTCTAAATACACAATTATATCATCAAATTGTTCACAAGACGAACTAGAACTGAACCAATCTAAATATACAATTATATCGTCAAATTGTTCACTCGACGAACTAAAACTGAGTCAGTCTAAATACACAATTATATCATCAAATTGTTCACACGACTAACAATAAAATGAAATAGTCTAAAAAGACATTAATATCATCAAATTGTTCTCACGACTAACTAGAACTTAGTCATTCTAAATACACAATTATATCATCTAACTGTTCGTATGAGGATCTAGAACTGAGTCAGACTAAATACACAATTATATCATGAATTTGTTCACTCGATGAAGTAGAACTAAGTCAGTCTGAATACACAGTCATATTTTTAAACTGTTCAAACGACGAACTAGAACTGAGCCAGTCTCAAAACACAATTATATCATCAAATTGTTAACACGACTAACTACAACTCAGTCAGTCTAAATACACAATTATATCGTCAAATTGTTTCAACGACAAACAAGAACTGAGCCAGTATAAATACACAATTATATCGTCAAATTGTTCACACGATTAACTAGAACTGAGCGAGTCTAAATACACAATTATATCATCAAATTGTTCACACGACGAACTGGAAATGAGTCAGTCTGATAACACAATTATATCATCAAACTGTTCATACGATGAAATAGAACTGAGCCAGTCTCAAAACACAATTATATCATCAAATTGTTCACACGACGAACTAGAACTGAGTTAATCTAAATATACAATTATATCGTCAAATTGTTCACACGACGATCTAGAACTGAGTCGGTCTAAATACACAAATATATCATGAAATTGTTTACAAGATGAAGTAGAACTAAGTCAGTCTCAATACAGAATTATATCATCAAATTGGTCACACGACGAACTGGAACTGAGTCAGTCTAAATACATAATTATATCATGAAATTGTTCACACCACGAACAAGAACTGAGTCAGTCTAAATACATAATCATATTATCATATTGTTCATACGAAGAACTAGAACTGAGCCAGTCTCAGTACACAATTATATCATCAAATTGATAACACGACGAACTGGAAATGAGTAAGTCTAAATACAAAATTATGTCATCAAATTGTTCACACGACGAACTAGAATTCAGTCATTTTAAATATACAATTGTATCGTAAAATTGTTCACACGACGAACTAAAACTAAGCCAATCTAAATATACAATTATTTCGTCAAATTGTTCACACGACGTACTAGAACTGAGACAGTCTAAATACACAATTATATCATCAAATTCCTCACACGAAAAAGTAGAATTAAGCCAGCCTATATACATAATTATAACATTAAATTGTTCATACGACGAACTGGAAATAAGTCAGTGTAAATACACAATTATGTCAACAAATTGTTCACACCACGAACAAGAACTAAGGCAGTCTAAATATACAATTATATCGTAAATTGTTCACACGACGATCTAAAACTGAGACAGTCTAAATACACAATTATCTCATCAAATTCTTCACATGACTAACTAGAAATTAGTCAGTCTAAAAACACAATAATATCATCAAATTGTTCTAACGACGAACTAGAACTGAGTCAGTCTAAATACACAATTATATCATCAAACTTTGAGTATGACGAACTAGAATTGAGCCAGTCTGAATACACAATTATATCATCAAATTGTTCACAAGACGAACTAGAACTAAGTCAGACTAAATACACAATTATATCATGAATTTGTTCACTCGAGGAACTAGAACTGAGCCAGTCTCAAAACACAATTATATCATCAAATTGTTCACACGACTAACTGCAACTGAGCCAGTCTAAATACACAATTAAATCATCAAATTGTTCACACGACGAACTAGAACTGAGTCAGTCTAAATACACAATCATATTACTAAACTGTTGATACGAAGAACAAGAACTGAGCAAATGTCAATACACAATTATATCATCAAATTGTTCATACGACTAACTAGAAATTAATTAGTCTAAAAAGACATTAATATCATCCAATTGTTCTCACGACTAACTAGAACTTAGTCAGTCTAAATACACAATTATATCATCAAACTGTTCGTAGGACGAACTAGAACTGAGCCTGTCTAATTACACAATTATATCATCAAATTGTTCCCAAGACGAACTAGAACAGAGCCTGTCTCTACAAACAATTATATCGTCAAATTGTTGACACGACGAACTAAAACTGAGTCAGTCTAAATACACAATTATATCATCAAATTGTTCACACGACGAAGTAGAACTGAGTCAGTCTAAAACAAAATTTATCATCAAATTGTTCACAAGACAAACAAGAACTGAAACAGTGTAAATACATAATTATATCTTCAAATTGTTCACAAGACGAATTAGGACTGAGCCAGTATAAATACACAATTATATCATCAAATTGTTCACAAGACGTACAAGGACTGAACTAGTCTACATACAAAATTATATCATCAAATCGTTCACACGACGAACTAGAACTCAGTCAGTCTAAATACACAATAATATCATCGACTTGTTCACAAACGAACTAGAACTGAGCCAAACTAAATACACAATTATATCATCAAATTGCTCACAAAACGAAACAGAACTGAGCCAGTCTAATTACACAATTATATCATCAAATTGTTCACAAGACCACCTAGAACTGAGCCAGTCTAAATACACAATTATATCATCAAATTGTTCACACGATGAAGTAAAACTGAGTCAGTATAAATATACAATTATATCATCAAATTGTTTACACGAGTAACTTCAATTGAGCCAGTCTAAATACACAATTATATCATCAAATTGTTCACACGACGAAATAGAACTAAGGCAGTCTAAATACACAATTATATCATCAAATTGTGAACAAGACGAACTCGAAATGAATCAGTACAAAATATACATTTATATCATCAAAATATTCACAAGACGAACTAGAACTGAGTCAG
This sequence comes from Carcinoscorpius rotundicauda, assembly GCA_011833715.1. NCBI lineage: Eukaryota > Metazoa > Arthropoda > Merostomata > Xiphosura > Limulidae > Carcinoscorpius > Carcinoscorpius rotundicauda. The sequence continues at coordinate 35,014,405 of CM022395.1, read as the reverse complement.
TCTAAATACACAATTATATCATCAATTTGTTCAGAAGACGAACTAGGACTGAGCCAGTCTAAATACACAATAATATCATCAAATTGTTCACACGATGAAGTAGAACTGAGCCAGTATAAATACACAATTATATCATCAAATTGTTACCACGATGAAGTAGAACAGAGTCAGTCTGAATATACAATTATATCATCAATTAATACATACGACGAACTAGAACTGAGTCAGTCTAAATACACAATTATATCATAAAATTGTTCACACGATGAAGTAGAACTAAGTCAGTCTGAATACACAATTATATCGTTAAATTCTTCACACGTCGAACTAGAACTGAGCCAATCTAATTACACAATAATATGATCAATTTGTTCACACGACGAACTAGAGCTGAAACAGTCTAAATACACAATTATATCATCAAATTTTTCACACCAAAAAGAAGAACTAAGCCAGTCAGAATACAGAATTATCACATCAAATTGTTGATACGACGAACTAGAACTGAGTCAGTCTAAATACAAAATTATATCATCAAATATTTCACACGAAAAAGTAGAACAAAGCCAGTCTAAATACATAATTATAAGATCATATTGTTCACACGACGAATTTAAACTGAGCCATTTTAAATACACAATTATATCATCAAATTGTTCACAAGACGAACTAGAACAGAGCCAGTCTACACAAACAATTATATCGTCAAATTGTTCACACGACGAACTAAAACTGAGTCAGTCTAAATACACAATTATATCATCAAATTGTTCACACGACGAACTAAAACTTACTCAGTCAAAATACACAATTATATCATTAAATTGTTCACACGACGAAGTAGAACTGAGTTAGTCTAAATACACAATTATATCATCAAATTGATCACAAGACGAAATAGAACAAAGCCAGTCAAAATACACAATTATAAGATCAAATTGTTCATACGACGAACTAGAATTCAGTCAGTTTAAATACACAATTATATCATCACATTGCTCACAAGACGTAAGAGAACTGAGCCAGTCTAATTACAAAATTATATCATAAATATGTTCACAAGACCAACTAGGACTGAGCCAGTCTAAATACACAATTATATCATCAAATTATTCACACGATGAAGTAGAACTGAGTCAGTCTAAATATAAAATTATATCATCAAATTGTTCACACGACGAACCTCAACGGAGCCAGTCTAAATACACAATTATATCATCAAATTGTTCACACGACGAACAAGAACTGAGCCAGTTTAAATACACAATTATATCATCAAATTCTTCACAAAACGAACTAGGTCTAAATAGACAAAAATATCATCAAATTGTTCACACGACGAATTAGAACCGAGCCAGTCTAAATACACAATTATATCATCAAATGGTTCACATGACGAACTAGAACTCAGTAAGCCTAAATACAGAAATATATCATCAAATTGTTCACACGACGAACTAAAACTGAGCCGTCCAAATACACAATTATATCATTAAATTGTTGACACGATGAAGTAGAACTAAATCAGTGAAAATACACAATTCACAATTATATCATCAAATTGTTCACACGACGAACTAAAACTGAGGAATTCTAAATACACAATTATATCATCAAATTGTTCACACGAAAGAGTAGAAATAAGCCAGTCTATATACACAATTATAACATTAAATTGTTCATTCGACGAACAAGAACTGAGTCAGTGTAAATACACAATTATATCATCGAATTGTCCACACGAAAACGTAAAACCAATCCAGTCTAAATATACAATAATATCATCAAATTGTTCACACGATGAAGTAGAACTGAGCCAGTATAAATACAGAATTATCTAATCAAATTGTTCCCACGATGAAGTAGAACTGAAACAGTATGAATACACAATTATATAATCAAACTGTTCACACGATGAAGTAGAACTGAGTCAGTCTAAATACACAATTATATAAACATATTTTTCACACGACGGACTAAAACTCACTCAGTCTGAATACACAATTATATCTTCAAATTCTTCACACGAGGAACTAAAAGTGAGCCGGTGTAAATACAATTATATCGTCAAATTGTTTAGACGACGAAGTAGACCTGGTCAGTCTCATTACATAATTATATAATCAAATTGTTCACAAGACTGTCTAGAACTGTGCCAGTCAAAATACACAATTACATCATCAAATTGTTCAAAAGACGATCTAGAACTGAGCAAGTCTAAATACACAATTATATCATCAAACTGTTCATACGATGAACTAGAACTGAATCAGTTAAAATACACAATTTATCACCAAATTGTTCACACGACAGAGTAGAACTAAGTCAGTTTAAATACACAATTATATCGGAATATTGTTCACACGACGAACTAAAACTGAGTCAGTCTAAATACACAATTATATCATCAAACTGTTCATACGACGAACTAGAACTGAATCAGTTAAAATACACAATTTATCATCAAATTGTTCACACGACAGAGTAGAACTAAGTCAGTTTAAATACACAATTATATCGGAAAATTGTTCACACGACGAACTAAAACTGAGTCAGTCGAAATACACAATTATATCATCAAATTGTTTACACGACGAAGTAGAACTAAGCGAGTCTATATACACAATTATAACATTAAATTGTTCATTCGACGAACTAGAACTGAGTCAGTGTAAATACACAATTATATCATCAAATTGTTCACACGATAACGTAAAACAAAGCCAGTCTAAATACAGAGTTATATCATCAAACTGTTCACACGACGGACTAAAACTCAGTCAGTCTGAATACACAATTATATCTTCAAATTGTTCACACGATAACGTAAAACAAAGCCAGTCTAAATACAGAAATATATCATCAAATTGTTCACACGAAAAAGTAGAACTAAGCCAGTCTATATACACAATTATAACTTTAAATTGTTCATACGACGAACAAAAACTAAGTAAGTGTAAATACACAATTATATCATCAAATTCCTCACACGACGAACTAGAATCAGTCTATATACACAATTATATCGTCAAATTGTTCACAAAACGAACTAGGACTAAGCCAGTCTAAATACACAAAAATATCATCAAATTGTTCACACGATGAAGTAGAACTAAATCAGTTTGAATACACAATTATATCACAAACTAATCATACGACAAACTAGAACTGAGCAGTCTCAATACACAATTATATCATCAAATTGTTCACATGATTAACATGAACTGAGCCAGTCTAAATATACAATAATATGATCAAATTGTTCCACGACGAACTAGAACTCAGTCAGTCTAAATATACAATAATATCATCAAATTGTTCACACGATGAAATAGAACTGAGCCAGTATAAATACAAATTTATCTAATCAAATTGTTCCCACGATGAAGTAGAACTGAGTCAGTATGAATACACAATTATATTATGAATCTGTTCATAGAACGAACTAGAACTGAGCCAGTCTAAATACAGAATTATATCATCAAATTGTTCAAAAGACGAACCTCAACTGAGCCAGTCTAAATACACAATCATATTATCAAACTGTTCATACGAAGAACTAGAACTGAGCCAGTCTAATTACAGAATTATATCATCAAATTGTTCACAAGACGAACTAAAACTGAGGCAAATATAAATACCCAATTATATCATCAAATTATTCACAAGACGAACTAGAACTGAGCCAGTTTAAATACACAATTATATCATCAAATTGTTCACACGACGAACAAGAACTGAGTCAGTCTAAATACACAATCATATTATGAAACTGTTCATAGAACGAACTAGAACTGAGCCAGTCTAAATACAGAATTATATCATCAAATTGTTCAAAAGACGAACCTCAACTGAGCCAGTCTAAATACACAATCATATTATGAAACTGTTCATAGAACGAACTAGAACTGAGTCAGTTTAAATACACAATTATATCATGAAATTGTTCACACGAAAATGTAGAAATAACCCAGTCTATATACAAAATTATAACATTAAATTGTTCATTCGACGAACTAGAACTGAGACAGTGTAAATACACAATTATATCATCCAATTGTCCACACGAAAACGTAAAACAAATCCAATCTAAATATACAATAATATCATCAAATTGTTCACACGATGAAATAGAACTGAGCCAGTATAAATACAAATTTATCTAATCAAATTGTTCCCACGATGAAGTAGAACTGAGTCAGTCTAAATAAACAATTATGTAAACATATTTCTCACACGACGGACTAAAACTCAGTCAGTCTGAATACACAATTATATCTTCAAATTCTTCACACGAGGAACTAGAACTCAGCAAGTCTAAATACACAATTATATCATCAATTTGTTCACACGACGAACTAAAACTGAACCAGTGTAAATACAATTATATCGTCAAATTGTTTAGACGACGAAATAAACCTGAGTCAGTCAAATTACATAATTATATAATAAATTGTTCACAAGACTGTCTAGAACTGTGCCAGTCAAAATACACAATTATATCATCAAATTCTTCACACGACGAACTAGAACTGAGTGACTCTCATTACACAACTGTATCATCAATTTGTTCACAGAACGAACTAGAACTCAGTCAGTCTAAATACACAATTATATCATCAAATTGCTCACAAAACTAATTAAAACTGAATCAGTCTAAATACAGAAATGTATCATTAAATTGTTCACACGAAAAAGTAGAACTAAGCCAGTCTATATACACAATTATAACATTAAATTGTTCATACGACGAACAAGAACTAAGTAAGTGTAAATACACAATTATATCATCAAATTCCTCACACGATCAAGAAGAACTGAGTCATTCTAAATACAAAATTGTATAGTCAAATTGTTAACATGACGAACTAGAATCAGTCTATATACACAATAATATCGTCAAATTGTTCACAAAAAGAACTAGGACTAAGCCAGTCTAAATACACAAAAATATCATCAAATTGTTCACACGATGAGGTAGAACTAAATCAGTTTGAATACACAATTATATCACAAACTAATCATACGACGAACTAGAACTGAGTCAGTCTCAATACACAATTATATCATCAAATTGTTTACACGACGAAATAAAACTGAGTCTGTCTGAATACTTATTCATATTATCAAACTGTTCATACCACGAACAAGAACTGAGCCAGTCTCAATACACAATTATATCATAAAATTGTTCACATGATTAACATGAACTGAGCCAGTCTAAATATAAAATAATATGATCAAATTGTTCACACGATGAACTAGAACTGAGTCAGTCTGAATACACAATCATATTATGAATCTGTTCATACGAAGAACTAGAACTGAGAAATTCTAAATACACAATTATGTCATCAAATTGTTCACAAAACGAACAAGGACTGAGTCAGTCTAAATACATAATTATATCATCAAATTGTTCACAAGACGAACTAGAACGAAGCCAGTCTAAATACATAATTATATCGTCAAATTGTTCACAAGACGAACTCGAACTGAGCCAGTCTAAATTCATAATTATATCGTTAAATTGTTCACACGACGAACTAGAACTCAGTCAGTCTAAATATACAATTATATCGTCAAGTTGTTCACACGCCGAACTAAAACTGAGCCAGTCTAAATACACAATTATATCATCAAATTGTTCACTTGACGAAGTAGAACTTATTCAGTCTAAATACACAATTATATCAAATTGTTCACACGAAAAAGTAAAACTAAGCCAGTCTATATTCACAATTATAACATTAAATTGTTCATTCGACGAACTAGAACTGAGTCAGTGTAAATACACATTTACATCATCAAATTGTTCACACGAAAACATAAAACAAAGCCAGTACAAATACACAATTATATCATCAAATTGTTCACAAGACGAACTAAAACTGAGCCAAACTAAATACCCAATTATATCATCAAATTATTCACAACACGAACTAGAACTGAGCCAGTTTAAATACACAAATATATCATCAAATTGTTCACACGAGGAAATAGAACTGAGTCAGTCTGAATACTTATTCATATTATCAAACTGTGCATACCACGAACAAGAACTGAGCCAGTCTCAATACACAATTATATCATAAAATTGTTCACATGATTAACATGAACTCAGTCAGTCTAAATACACAATAATATCATCAAATTGTTCACACGACGAACAAGAACTGAGTGAGTCTAAATACACAATCATATTATGAAACTGTTCATAGAACGAACTAGAACTGAGCCAGTCTAAATACAGAATTATATCATCAAATTGTTCAAAAGACGAACCTCAACTGAGCCAGTCTAAATACACAATCATATTATCAAACTGTTCATACGAAGAACTAGAACTGAGCCAGTCTAATTACAGAATTATATCATCAAATTGTTCACAAGACGAACTAAAACTGAGCCAAATTAAATACCCAATTATATCATCAAATTATTCACAAGACGAACTAGAACTGAGCCTGTTTAAATACACAATTATATCATCAAATTGTTCACACGACGAACTAGAAGTTAGCCAGTCTAAATACAAAATTATAACATTAAATTGTTCATACGACGAACTAGAAATGAGTCAGTGTAAATACACAATTATATCATCAAATTGTTCACACGATGAAGAACTGACTCAGTCTAAATACAAAATTGTATAATCAAATTGTTCACATGACGAACTAGAAGTCAGTCAGTCTAAATTCACAATTATATCGTCAAATTTTTCAAAAGACGAACTAAAACAGAGCCAGTCTAAATACTCAATTATATAATCAAATTGTTCACACGATGAAGTAGAACTGAGTCAGTCTGAATACACAATTATATCACAAACTAATCATACGACGAACTAGAACTGAGTCGGTCTAAATACACAAATATATCATGAAATTGTTTACAAGATGAAGTAGAACTAAGTCAGTCTCAATACAGAATTATATCATCAAATTGGTCACACGACGAACTGGAACTGAGTCAGTCTAAATACATAATTATATCATGAAATTGTTCACACCACGAACAAGAACTGAGTCAGTCTAAATACATAATCATATTATCATATTGTTCATACGAAGAACTAGAACTGAGCCAGTCTCAGTACACAATTATATCATCAAATTGTTCACACGACGAACTGGAAATGAGTAAGTCTAAATACAAAATTATGTCATCAAATTGTTCACACGACGAACTAGAATTCAGTCATTTTAAATATACAATTGTATCGTAAAATTGTTCACACGACGAACTAAAATTAAGCCAATCTAAATATACAATTATTTCGTCAAATTGTTCACATGACGTACTAGAACTGAGACAGTCTAAATACACAATTATATCATCAAATTCCTCACACGAAAAAGTAGAATTAAGCCAGTCTATATACATAATTATAACATTAAATTGTTCATACGACGAACTGGAAATAAGTCAGTGTAAATACACAATTATGTCAACAAATTGTTCACACCACGAACAAGAACTAAGGCAGTCTAAATATACAATTATATCGTAAATTGTTCACACGACGATCTAAAACTGAGACAGTCTAAATACACAATTATCTCATCAAATTCTTCACATGACTAACTAGAAATTAGTCAGTCTAAAAACACAATAATATCATCAAATTGTTCTAACGACGAACTAGAACTGAGTCAGTCTAAATACACAATTATATCATCAAACTTTGAGTATGACGAACTAGAATTGAGCCAGTCTGAATACACAATTATATCATCAAATTGTTCACAAGACGAACTAGAACTAAGTCAGACTAAATACACAATTATATCATGAATTTGTTCACTCGACGAACTAGAACTGAGCCAGTCTCAAAACACAATTATATCATCAAATTGTTCACACGACTAACTGCAACTGAGCCAGTCTAAATACACAATTAAATCATCAAATTGTTCACACGACGAACTAGAACTGAGTCAGTCTAAATACACAATCATATTACTAAACTGTTGATACGAAGAACAAGAACTGAGCAAATGTCAATACACAATTATATCATCAAATTGTTCATACGACTAACTAGAAATTAATTAGTCTAAAAAGACATTAATATCATCAAATTGTTCTCACGACTAACTAGAACTTAGTCAGTCTAAATACACAATTATATCATCAAACTGTTCGTAGGACGAACTAGAACTGAGCCTGTCTAATTACACAATTATATCATCAAATTGTTCCCAAGACGAACTAGAACAGAGCCTGTCTCTACAAACAATTATATCGTCAAATTGTTGACACGACGAACTAAAACTGAGTCAGTCTAAATACACAATTATATCATCAAATTGTTCACACGACGAAGTAGAACTGAGTCAGTCTAAAACAAAATTTATCATCAAATTGTTCACAAGACAAACAAGAACTGAAACAGTGTAAATACATAATTATATCTTCAAATTGTTCACAAGACGAATTAGGACTGAGCCAGTATAAATACACAATTATATCATCAAATTGTTCACAAGACGTACAAGGACTCAGTCAGTCTAAATACACAATAATATCATCGACTTGTTCACAAACGAACTAGAACTGAGTCAGTCTAAATACACAATTTTATCATCAAATTGTTCACCAGACGAAATAGAACTGAGCCAGTCTAATTACACAATTATATCATCAAATTGTTCACAAGACCAACTAGGACTGAGCCAGTCTAAATACACAATTATATCATCAAATTGTTCACACGACGAAGTAAAACTGAGTCAGTCTAAATATACAATTATATCATCAAATTGTTCACACGACGAACTTCAACTGAGCCAGTCTAAATACACAATTATATCATCAAATTGTTCACACGACGAAATAGAACTAAGCCAGTCTAAATACACAATTATATCATCAAATTGTGAACAAGACGAACTCGAAATGAATCAGTGCAAAATATACAATTATATCATCAAATTGTTCACAAGACGAACTAGAACTGAGTCAGTCTAAATACACAATTATATCATCAAATTGTTCACAAGACGAACTAGGACTGAGCCAGTCTAAATACACAATTATATCATCAAATTGTTCACACGATGAAGTAGAACTGAGCCAGTATAAATACACAATTATATCATCAAATTGTTCCCAGGATGAAGTAGAACTGAGTCAGACTGAATATACAATTATATCATCAAATTGTTCATACGACGAACTAGAACTGAGTCAGTCTAAATACACAATTATATCATGAAATTGTTCACACGATGAAGTAGAACTGAGTCAGTCTAAATACACAATTATATCGTCAAATTTTTCACACGACGAACTAGAACTAGACAAAATTTATAAATTGTAATGTTACTCAAAATTATTTTAAACATTATAATAAAAAAATAACAAAACAAACTTAATGAAAATGGAATAAGTTATTATCTACTAAGAGAAAGCTCTCTAGGCGAAGTTTATTATGTTTGACAATTATTTGTTTGAATATGTAAAATATAAAAGTTGTTCTTGTTTTCGTGGTGTAAAACTATACAATGGATTATCTGGGATATGCTCACCACAAGAAATCGAACCTCAAATCTTTTACACTGTAATCCCGTTTAGTTAGTTTATTGTTGACTCAATGAAAAGATACGTATAAGGGTAATGTGAACATATTTTATATATTTTCAGTTTGATAACTGCAAAAATAAAGCTTTCAAATGTAGATTTTTGGATGGTGTGTACGATACGTTACATATTAATTGCTATTCTTATTAAAAGGTTATTTTGATGTTCGACTTGAGATGCTTGTTCATGTCCTAAAAACTGTTAAATGTTTTATGAATTAACTCTGGCAAGATAATGGAATTGTGATTAATATAGTCTTGGCCAAAATGTTTGCACACTGCTATACTGATGTTATCTTATACAGTTAACTGTATAAGTAGTTATTGAGTAACAGTAATAGAAAAAGTAGCGTACAGTCAAATTAACACGTACAAATCGTTATTCTGGTCTGTATAAGTTGTTTTGAGTCCGTGTTCGTCGGAAAACACATGCACACCTGTTTTGTATAAAAGTTATTGCTTTTGGTGCAATCTTTTTCAAAACAGATCAACGTTTTGTTCAGACAGTTTCTCAGTAATTGATGTAAAGTTATGTTTCACCCTTTGCCAGAAGTTATAAGGTGTCAAATGTTTCGACTGTTCGGAAATGTATGAAGCAAACTGACATTACCAGAACAGTGGGATACCCCTAATGTAGAATATACATAATCCTGAAACGTCATTGGACTACAGGAAACGTCTCTTTGAAGAAAGCTTACTGGTTAGTGCCGAAAACCTAGAGATGACTGTGTTTCGATCAGGTTAGCATGTTAACGTCGAAAGAAGTGTTGCAACACATTACGACAAAAGTGGCATGAACACATTCTTGTCAGGGTATATAGAAAATAACTAAATAGGAAACTAATCAAACAAAGTTATTTTGCAAGAAGAGCTATCTGAAAACAGATATTATCAAGAATTCACCGCCGTTTCTGTGTAAGTTGGGCAAGGCAGGATGCAAACTTACAGTTAGGACCTTGTCAACATATCATCTTCTCAAACTTACAGTTAGGACCTTGTCAACATATCATCTTCTCAAACTTACAGTTAGGACATTGTCAACATATCATCTTCTCAAACTTACAGTTAGGACATTGTCAACATATCATCTTCTCAAACTTACAGTTAGGACATTGTCAACATATCATCTTCTCAAACTTACAATTAGGACATAGTCAACATATCATCTTTTCAGATCAGTCCTCTTTCTGGCTAGTTAAATTGACAGTAGGATTCTTGTTTGTCGTTTTCCTGGAAAACAGATGAGAGATTACTGCTCTTCCCAAAGGAGATGGAACAGTATATGTTTGGACAAATATTCATTATGGTGTAAAATATGCTTTTCATATTTTCTAGAGAAACATCAATAGTACCTCTACCAGCAACACGATATTTCCAAGATGACAATATACCTGTCCATATGAACTGATTTAAGATTACAGATGTTATTCATAATAATTTGATGTTATATTTTATTATCATATTTATTTTAGAAAGGTTTTATTGTGATAAGTATAATGCTAAATTACCCATATTTCTACAGGTGTCTGATAAAATTGTTCGCTGTTTTAATAAATTGTTCATGACGCCCGTAAATCCTGTCTCATTATACAAATTACATATGTAGATATATAATATAACATGTATTTTTCAGTTTAATAGCGATAAATATATTTGTATTCCACCTTAATAATAATGTTCTTATTGTTACAAAATATGCTAATGCTGTGTATGTGGAAAATATACTTTAACAATTATGTTCTTATTATGACTTTACTTAGCAGTTGAAAAGTTTATAACATGACGCACTGTTTGATAAGAAGTTACACAGAGGATTTTCCAATGTATTTTTAACATTGTTTTAGGTTATTTGGCATCTATGATATCTATAAAAAGAATATGCATATCTAGTTTTTTTAGCCAAAGGAAACAAAAATTACGTATGTGTGGAGGGAAAGGATAAAGTATTTGGTATGCGAGACCAAAATATGAGCATATGGGGCTTGACCACTAGAAACTATGGCATTTTATAAAGCGTATACGGTATGGCATACAGTGTTTAACATACTTAAGAAAACTAACAGGTATTGAATTAACCTACCTCATTAGGCATGGACTTGGAGGAGGGTGTTGCTCACACTTCCCCTTGCACATTATTCCTATGACTATTTTTTTTTAAATACAGATTATAATTCAGTTTGAATTATATAGTTTATTGTTACAGATTATTGAAATACGGCTTTGATACTAATCAAAATTATGCCATAATAAAACAGTTGTGAAGAAAAAAACTGTTATTCCAGTTGTTGTTGGGTTTCACACAATATATACGTTTACTCTTTTTTAATTCAAATTTGCACCACATGTATTATTTCATTTCGCTTACATTAACTAGATAAAAACACAAGTACTCTAAAATATCACGTATGATTCAGACAGGAAACAACCATTTGCTTCTCAAGAAAAAAAGAAACCATTTGTCTGGGTTTATACATGTTTAAGTATTGACTTCTCTTATGGTTATGGATATAGAAAGACATACGCATAAGGTCAAACACCTTATGTCTGAAAATTATGTAGTCTTAATTATTGTCTGGCATCAAATGAATTTTACTATAATTAACAAAACTTTGTGAGAGTGAAGCATGAGTTTTGAACGTATGAAGTGTTACATTACCTTTTAAAATAAGTATTTACTGTGGCGTATTCACTCATTTGCAAAACTAAACGCAGATATGTTAGTTTGCAATATGAAAAAAACACATTTCTATTTTATTCACTTTTTAAAGTTTGCAGTCAGTTTCATAGCGACTTTTTAAAACTTCTTTATATTTTTTTCTTATCTGAGTATTTATATGTATTGGTAACTTATTGTTATAATATTATTGCAACGCATCTCTTATACCAAATTTATGTACATTAATTTTGAATAATGTATATATTGTGTGCACATTTACTTAATTTTTCGGCTTCATCTGTAATTAATTTTACAAAATGACTTATAATTTTGAATGCAAGCTTTTAATCCTTATAAAATATTAAGAACAAAATACGTTTTTGATGACGTGAGAAAGAGTTCCTTATATTGATAGTAGAAAAGGGTTTTACGATTTACCAAATTGAGTTACTTGAAAATTGGTATTAAAATCTAAAACAGATTAAAATTACACAGCGGTAAGTCTACGGTAAAACAGTGGTTCGATTTTCCTCGGTGAACACAGCAGATAGTACGATGTGGCTTTGCTCTAAGCAGGCCCCCCAGTGGCTCAGCGGTATGTCTGCGGACTTGCACGCTAAAATCCGGGTTTCGATACCCGTGGTGGGCAGAGCACAGATAGCCCATTGTGTAGCTTTGTGCTTAATTCAAAACAACAACAACAAATGCTCTAAGCAAAAACACACATATTAACCCCCCATGTGGGAATATGGAATAAAGTATTTTTCAAAATAAGCACGTACGTTTAGTTTTTCGATATTTTTATACTGAGGGTCCATTATAAGGGAATAAAAAGTATTTGGCGTTTCTTAAGAAGGATTGCTTATATTTATTTGAAGTTCGGAAAATATGTTTAAATAGTTGATGAGAACATAGCATGAAATTGTTTGCGTAGTTATTGTTTGTCGTAAATCGTCAAAGTTAATTTACTATTAACCAATTGACGTGCTGAAAAATTACACCACGGAAATGACGTGATTACATTACGTACCATAATTTATTTTACTTGAACAATTGTTGTGCTTCAGTAGTTTCTGAGATATATTAATATAAAATGGTATACGAAATATGGCGCCGAACGGAAACATTGGCGCTCGCCTGACGGCAGGGGAAGTATTATGACATCAGGTTTTTGTCAAGCAGACAATATATGTGTTGTACTCAACATCTAAGTTTTTATTGTTTTTGTACAGGACGAAAATGAACTTGCACTAACGCTCATTAACGAAGAGGCTCCAATATAACGTAAGAAGCTTACAAGATATAGAATGTCAACAACAATGTTTATTTAGTTAAGAATTCTTAACCAAGGATATTTTCCATCAGGCTCTATCATGTTTTTAGCTAAACGTTTTAAACCAATTTTTGTTAAAAATTCGAAGACATTGCACAGACTAATAGTAATACCTGGGAAATGGAATTATACTATCGATTTTCTTTGCTGTTGAAATATATAAATATAGTGAAACATTTTTTAAACAAACTAATACCATCTATCAACTGTACATCACTCGCTAGGCCAAGAGTCCGGTGGTAAATCGCCCACTTTCACATCTGCTACAAAAGTGATACACACCAACTGAAAGAAGTGGGCAGAAGCTTTTCTCACATGATGTTAAAAGTGACATAAAAAAGAAAGTTTGAATTTACAGCAGGCGACCATTTCATCTGGATTTCTGGGAATTTACTTTACAACTCTTGTTTTCTGAGGCATCCTTTCTCTGGCTCGTGAGGCCGGTTACATGATTTGTTAATAGGAGGCGTTGTACTGATTACGTCGTTTGATTGCACTTGTGTGAGTAATCGGTAACTTTTTTTCATCTCTAGTTACATATTACGTCTTTTATTTGTACATGGTTTATTTCAGTTCCGTCAATTAGAGCAATGAAAACATTAAGAAACACTGTACTGAACGCGTCACCTTCGTAGTAGGAAAACATGTCAGAGTATAATGACAGGACAGTACTTCATAGTGCACGTCCCATATCAGAGTATAATGACAGGACAGTACTTCATAGTACACGTCCCATGTAAGAGTATAATGACAGAACAGTACTTCATAGTACACGTCCCATGTCAGAGTACAATAACAGGACAGTGCTTCATAATGCACGTCTTATGTCAGAGTATAACGGTAGGATAGTACTTCCTAGTACACGTCCCATGTCAGAGTACAATAGCAGGACAGTACTTCATAGTACACGTCCCATTTTTATTCTTCTTCGTTTCGTTAGTAATTATCATGAGTTTAATGAAATATAAGATTTTGAAGGTTTGAGATGTTAAGTTATCTCTAGATTATGTTACATTCTGAACAGATAGCTACATTTATATATATGCCTGTAACATAACTCCTTCAATAATTTGGACAATAGTGGTGTATAATCTACTTCACAATGTAGGCTACTATTAAAATGTATGATTGATTTTTCAGTATATTACGCTTTATAACTTACATTTTGGTGTAAATTAACAGTTTTATTAAAACTAAACAAGAAAAATATTTAAATTATAACAATACCATTTGTTCTTTTCTTGAATTTCGCACGAACCTACCCGGGAATTATCTGCGCCAGCCGTCCCTAATTTAGCAGTGTAACACTAAAGTGAAGGCACCTAGTCATCACAATCCACCGCTTGTGCTACTTGGGCTACTCTTTTACCAATGAATAGTGGAATTGGCCGCTACATTATAACACCTTTCGGCTTAAAGGGAAACATTTTAAGTGTGACGGAGATTTGAACCCTCGAGCCTCAGATTACGAGTTCTGCGCCCTAACCATCTGACCAAGCCGGACCCCGTTTGCTGGAATTAAAGATGGTTTTGTTTGTAATTACGCACAAAGCTACACTATGAGTTATCTGTACTTTGCCTACCATGGATATCGAAACCCGGATTGTAGTGTGCTAAGTTTACAGAATACCGTTGTGTCACTCGAATGTTCTAATTAGTAAGTAGGGTGTCTTAAAGAACCAGTTGGAATAGCTTATGTGTAATAGTTAATGAAAAGTTAAAATACATGTAGAAATTACGATACACGTTATAACACTGAAAAATTGAATCGACGTTGACGACAGTCCAAATATATGTCCTTGGCGTTCAAATACTTGTGCTTAATGCCAATATCACGTGCTTTTTTAAAAACAAAAATTTTTCTGATTATACGTATTTTGAGACTTACAAAATGAAAGTAACTATTAATGATTTTGTATAACCGTATATTAAAGAGAAAACCTGTTATCTTGGAAGTTATACATTACAAGTGAGTTCGAGTATTTTATTTAAGTCTTGACTTCGTGACTTAGATACATGTTTGAAACTTGAGAGCTAATCAGAGAAAGGTGCAGAGGAGTTTTAGGTAACAATTACAAATCTGATTATATAAACCTGTTGTTCACATGGAAGTTTATGAGAGAGAATACCTTCAGTTCGGTTACTGCACATTTAGTCTTTCTACTGAAAAGTATATCTTTAATTGTTTACCTTATTATATGAGATGAAAGTGGTTTGTTTCTAAGTGATATACATTTTTGTGTTTAGAAATATGCTTTAATATGCTATTTGATCATTTTTCCATAATTATAATACAAAAGATCTGCATAACAAAATTATAAGAAGTATTTAATTTATTGTTTGCAATTTCATGCAAAGCTACTCGAGGGCTATCTGCGCTAACCGTCTCTAATTTAGCAGTGTAAGTCTAGAGGGAAGGCAGCTAATTATCACCACCTCCCGCCAACTCTTGGACTATTCTTTTACCCATAGTGGGATTGACCGTAAAATTATAACACCCCAACGGCTGAAAGGGCGAGGATGTTTGGTGTGACGGAGATTCGAACCCACGACCCTCGGATTACGAGCACAGTAACTTAACCACCTGACTTTG
Source organism: Carcinoscorpius rotundicauda (assembly GCA_011833715.1). NCBI lineage: Eukaryota > Metazoa > Arthropoda > Merostomata > Xiphosura > Limulidae > Carcinoscorpius > Carcinoscorpius rotundicauda. The sequence goes on along the minus strand of CM022395.1, from coordinate 34,998,236 downwards.
CTGGGTTGGGAATATTGTGATCGCTCAAAATAACCCATATACAAAAACTATAATATTTATATTCTAGACTTTTGCATCAGTTTTTTTCCCTTCACTCTCTTGGTTTGACACATAACTTTTAATGTAACTTCTGTACACTTTATTTCATGAAGTTATGTCACGATTTTCTGTTACACAGGCGAAATCTTAAGAGTACTGAGCATACATAAGTATAGTTTGCATATATTTTTCATTATTAAAAAAGTGCACAACTAGATTAGCAGGACTATTGAGTAATTACAAGTTAACAAAACGTTGCCAAAATTATACATGTGGCTTAAGATTACAATACAATGTTAAAATACACAAATGGAATTGACAAAGTAACGTCTATGACAAAACTGAAGAGGTTTGCATTGCATGAAATAGTCCTCTTGAATGACAAGAAACAGTCAATTTCGAAATTACGACAAAATTGTTAACGTTTATACGGAATTGCGTTTTGAAATAGATTAGGCTAGGAATGGACGAAATAGTGTATTTGTACTTTATTGTTAGTGCAACTAATGAACTATAAACATCAATAATAAATAAATGGAATAAATGGAAAGTAATAATGAACAAGAAGAGTTAAAACATGTATGTAATGTAAATCAGAAAACAACATGTTATTGGAGTTGATTACATTGCGTGTAACTTCTACAAAATCAAAATATAAAACATGCTTTTTATAGCTAATCATACTAGATTTTCATAACCGAAATTACATAAGACGGAGCTTAGGTAAAATCCTGTTATATTAATGAGGTTCGAAATACCAGTTCGCATTAGAATATCTTTTAAATATAACAGGATTGCTCAAAAGTATAAACAAACTTTAAACATGATAAATTTATTAGTGTTTCCTTTTCTCTATTACTGAATTAGTGCTAGAGTCAGAAGAGGTGGTGGTTGGTAACTACCAAACATAAATCCTTTAGCCTAAAATTCATACTTTTTAATGGAATCAAATATGGATGTAATATATTCATTTGTGTTTCTGAGAAGATTGTCTCGTTGTTTGTAATCAAGCACAAACTTACACGATAAGGGTATCTGTGTTCCTTGGTTAATGGTATTTGGGTATTTTGCCCTGGAGGGTCAGGTTCACTTTGACCTCTTCCTCCTTCCTGAACGTATTTTCCCTAACTGTTTGTATGTTAGGTCCTTTTCAGGGAGGCCTGGCATGGCCGAGCGCGTTAAGGCGTGCACTCGTAATCCGAGGGTCGCGGGTTCGCGCCCGAGTCGCGCTAAAACATGCTCGCCCTCCCAGCCGTGGGGGTGTATAATGTGACGGTCAATCCCACTATTCGTTTGTAAAAGAGTAGCCCAAGAGTTGGCGGTGGGTGGTGATGACTAGCTATCTTCCCTCTAGTCTTACACTGCAAAATTAGGGACGGCTAGCACAGATAGCCCTCGAGTAGCTTTGTGCGAAATTCCAAAACAAACAAACAAACCTTTTCAGGGCAATGTCCATTTATAGTCTCTTATTCACAGTAGTCAAGCTTGCTGGTGGCAATTTATTTATTTTATCTTATTATTATTTTAAAATACATAAATATGTAAACAATAAATACAAGATTTAAAGTTTATATACATACATATTTTACTTTAATTTATTTTTCTTTATGTTTAATATATATGTTAATTGGGGAGAGGTATTTAGGATTTTCTTCATCGTGTATGAGGTACCTATCTAGTTCGCATAATAAATCATTTTTCATCCAATTTTTGTTAAAATATCTAATTGCAATATTTAGGAGTTTATCTGCATCTGTGTTTTGCCCACCACAAGTAAGTCTTCAGATATCCCGCTGTGCCATTAGGGGGGCTTCTCAGAAGCTACATTATTTTTTTAATCATATAAAAGTAGTACATATATATATATACTGTTATAAATAAAAATACGAAAGGTGATAAGTTAAGTACTAAATATATTTAGTTCCTTTATTTTTACTTTAGTTCATCGAGATTTAATAATCATTCGACAATGTCTCCGTGATAAGATATTGTTAAGAACAAAATTTACGACTTAGAATATTAATACTAAAATATTTGTCATGGTTAGAAACTTTTACAATCACCTAACCTTAATTATTAATTAGTTAATAATTAATCACTTCAAGAAACATCAGAAAGAGCTTTAAACAGAAACATTAAACAATTAACAGTATGCCACAGTTCTAATCCATAGATGTAGCTCCCGTCCTATAGTAAACTGTACACATTTACCTTGCCACTTCTTAGTTAGAAATTTGTTTCTTTGATTTTAGTAGTGTGGTTTATTTGTTCTCTTTTAATTTCGCGCAAAACTACACGAGAACTATCTGCACTAGCGTACCTAAATTAGCAGTGATAAACTAGAGGGAAGGTGGCTAGTCACCACCCACCAGCAATTATTGAGCTTCTACCAACGAATATTGAGATTGATCGTCACTTTATAACACTCCCACGACTGAAACGGTGAGCATATTTGGGAAGAAATGGGATTCGAATCCGCGACTCTCAGCTTATTAATCGAGCATGCTAACTACCTAGAAATGCCGGGCCAATACTATGACTATATGAAGCAGCCCTTATTTTAAAACTGGCAGTACCCATCTTCAGTGTTCGGGCTGTTTTTTTTACCAGCAAATAGCGGGATTCACTCTAGCTTGGTTTATTATAGACCTACAATATATACTCTATATATTATATATACTGTATAAGATATAGTATCACCATTAGCATGTTAAATGTCTTCACATGGTAAAAACTCAGTTGACCTTCTAGATATTACACTAAGGGTTTATAACGTTATATTGAAACGATTTTGAACATGCAAATCAGCAAGTCGCGCGACAAGAACAGTCGATACAAAGTTTCGGTGAAATGGATTATATTTAAACTACATTATGACGTTACTTGTCAATTTGTAGGTAATTTGATGCCACCGAAAACTGATCGTTTTAGGGAAAAATCGGTTTCAACACAAAATATTCATACATTTAAACCGTAAAGAAAAGTGTTAAGATAGTCGATTTAGAATTTCCAAGAGAAGAATATTCTTTACTCTTAAAACACCCGAGAATATAAAATTTTCCTCAACTAATCTAGGTACGTGTTTTTTTAAAAGGTGGCGTCCACAGATAAGTCAGGATCTGGAAATATTGTGATCTAAGATTGATCTAAACATTCTTTGGACAAGTTTTCACGACAAATATTGCGGTGTTGACAGAAGTATGTAGGTCCGGCATGGTCAGGTGGTTAAAACATTTGACTCGTATTCGGAGGATAGAAAGGCCCGGCATGGCCAGGTGGGTAAAGCATTCAACTCGTAATCTGAGAGTTGCGGGTTCGAATTCCAATCGTACCAAACATGCTCGCTCTTTCAACCGTAAGGGCGTTATAATGTGACGGTCAATTTCACTATTAATTGGTAAAAGAGTAGCCCTAGAGTTGGCGGTGGGTGGTGATGACTAGCTGCCTTCCTTCTAGTCTTACACTGCTAGCACAGATAAAACTCGAGTAGCTTTGTGAAAAGTTTAAAAACAAATAAACAAACAATCGGAGGATCGTGGGTTTGAATCCCCGTCACACCAAACAGCTAGGTCGTTATATATTCGCTAGTAAAATAGCAACCCAAAAGTTGACAGTGGGCGCCTTCCCTCTAGTCTCACACTGCTAAATTATGGATGGTTAGCGCAAATAGCCCTCGTGTAGCTTTGCGCGAAATTCAAAACAAACCAAACCAGAGGTGTGTAATCATGACGATCAAAACGAGCAGGACTAACACCAGAGGAAGTATTTACAAGATGAACACGAAGCTTGAAATATTTTTCCTATAAAATGTTTTTTAGCGTTCACTAATAGAGAACGTATTAAAAATGAGATAAAGGAATTTCTAGTAACTGAATTCAAACAGTATGACCAAAACATCATGTGGAACATGAATATCCATATCGATCCAATCTGTAGAAAGATATTATTACAATATTTCATAAACTTCAAATTTTGTAAATCTCACTAGGCGTTCTGTTAAACCTGAAAGTAAATCGTTATTCAGTGCGTGAATTTTGAAAGTTTCTTTTCAACAAACACTTTTAAATGTAATTTTACCCCATAAATTAACACAATTTTCTCTTTTTATTTTACTTCAGTAAAGCGATGAATGTATCCACTCTAAAACTTTTATCACCACTGTCACATATGTTACGAATGATGTTTTCTGTGACGTTAAGTATAAAACTACCCAACAGTTTATATGTGCATTGTTTATTGCGAACGCCTCCCAGAGGCACAGTGGTACGTTTGCGGACTTATATCTTTAGAAACCGGGTAGACAGAGCACAAATAGCCCTTTGGATAGCTCATGCTTCACACAAACAACAGCATCATTATGAACATCGATCTCTCAAACTTTGTGTCAGTGAGGCGGCAGCGATTAGTTCTGATGAGAGTTTTGCTTTTTATGCTAAACAAACACTCATTGGAGACAGATGATGCTGGAAAAATCAGATAGTGTTTAGCTAAAAGAGATAAAGTTGGGAGTTTTCTTCATGAATTTTCCAGTAATCTAGAGGGTTGATTTCTTCAGGAATTCAAGGACCACATAGGTAGGTGTTGATCTCTGTATTCTCTGAAGACGAAGTTGCTAGTTTATGGAGGCAGCAAAGAAACTAAAGATCTTAATTCTCTTGCAAAAGAGGATTTACGAAGAAGATTTTGGTTTCATTGTTGTAGAATCATTTGTTAAGGAAATTTTCTTAATTTTTGCTGTAGGTGCATTCGACTGTATTTTTTTACTACAGATCCAGTTTAAATCTGGTGTCCAACACCGAAGCCAACCAAAATACATTTCGTTGCTCTTACTGAGTCAGCCGGGCGTGAATATATTTTTTCAGTACAGCGACACAGGTTGAAATTATATCTGGACTGCATGTTGTCAGTTTAAGTTATCAGTCCATAAGAACATGGCATTAAATAACTGGAGGTAACAATGTTCTGATCCTGGACGAAAGCGACTATTTCTTCAAAAGGTATCAATATTGTCATCAAATCTGCAAACACAATTTAATTATGAAAAGTAAGTTTTGATGCACCAGTATCTATGCTATCCAACTTCACCAAGATAATATTCAATAAGGACTTAATCATTTTAATTTCTGAGTTCCATCATGGTGGTACTAACGACTGAACTCTGACCTCTCTCTCAAGTAGATCATTTTTATAAGTTGATTTTCGAGTGTAAGACACGATGGCTTATACCTTGAAAGCTACTTTAAACAGTGATTTAGCTTATTTTATTCCATCCTTGATCGTAAGCTGCAGCGTGTTGGAAAAGCAGGGATCAAGTTCAGGAGAAAATTCCAGGTAAATTATCTGATGAATTGGATTCATCCAAATTTTCATTTTCTGAGCCATTACCCGTAGATGAACTTTCACCATATCTAAAGTCAGGTAGTGTTAGCGGTTCACATCTAGGCAAGCAGAAAGCCTTAATCATGTTTGATGCGTTATCAGATGTCACATATGATACCTTGTTGTTGATGTTAAAGAGAATGCTATTTTACCATATTGAGCTGTACTGTTCTCAAATGTGTTATGTCCCTTAAAACTCCAACATGCTAGCATGGTTGTGTTCATTTTCCAGTCAAGTATAAAATGATTCATGGAAATAAAAAAAGTGTCACATTTGTCTGCTGCTGCAGTGACATTGATGTTTGGTACAAGATGCAATAGAGAAATGACTTTTTATTGGACTTCAACAATCCACGTCATGGACAGATGCTTGTGCCTTGAAAGAACATACTGAGAATCCATGGCTGCCGTTAGATCTTGAAAATCCACCACTAAAATGGTTTGCAGTTTATCGACAATAAAATTTAAGTTTGTTATTGACGCGTAGACTTATATTTAGTTAATTCTATACAGTAAACTACTACTGTAGAATGATGCACCCTGGATGTGAATTTCTGTAGCTATACCTCATTATTGCACAAGAAATACAAAAGTGTATCTCAGTTATACAATATAGAATATAGCTCATAATGCAAATAATAAAAATATAATAATGAATATAAATGGTGAATGTAGTTCCAAACATGAAAATTATTTATTCTAGCTATAGAATATTATATAAAATAATAAAAATATATCATAATAAATAAATATGTCAGTTGTATAATATAGAATATAGTTTATGATAAAACATATATCAGTTATATGAAAATAGTAAAAGAATGCAATTTAATACCCATGAAAAATTTAGTATACCTTTATTATACACTATAACTTATATAGAATATAATTAATATTAACAACAATAAATAAAAGTCTTAATTTCAGATGTGTCAGCATGTTAGAAGTGGTTTTTACTGAAGTAGAAATAGTCCTCTCACAATCTTTACACTTTACCTTGATGTGACCAGATCAAGAAGTAGAAGGTATGAAATGTTGGTGTACCACTGAAGACTGTTTAGTAGCCATCTCAGATTATCTCATGTGACTTGACTGGATTAATAACCATGTAGTATAATAACTTTTAAGGTAGTAGGAGAGTACTAACATTATATAAAGTAATCACAGTCTAGAAAGTGGATGAGCGCAAAAGTTGGCATTTAATCTTACAGTATTAAGTATTCACTAAATCACATAATGAATACAAATCCTATGCCATTGCATTTAAACAATATTACTTTAATTTTTCCTACCAAAATATTCGAATACAAATACCCCATGTCTATCAAACCTTAGTTTTTCTGATATCAGAAATGTTCACTTTAGATTTGGCATTAATAACTTTTTACACTCATTATTTGTTTGGTCTGTGATCACTTCTACATGGTAAAGTTCAATGTCTTCACAAATATGTTATTATTATTTTTAAAGGTTTTCAAACCTCTTGTTTCCTAAGGCTATATAAACGGTTTAGTGTTTTTTCTTCTAAATTGCTTGTTGTGTCAATGTACGAAAGTTACATATTCTACATATCTCTTCTGATTATTCTCAAAAATCGTAGTTATGTTGCCTGAAGTTATTAATGAAATGGCCACACTTCCAGTATATTTTAAAACTTCTTTACTTTAGAAAGAATACAAGAAAAGCTATTATTAATTTCAGGTAAGGAAGAACAGAGGCCATTTTAACTAGGTTAAGATAAAAGTATCTTTAAAGTGAAATAAAATGACCGTATTTTTAGGAAAAAATTATGAGTTCTAAAATCACACTAAACTTCATTTACCAATAAAAGTATAAAAATTAAACATTTATGTGTAGAATGAAGTTTGTTTGCATGCAGTGACATTTATCTATTGAACATATCTTCTATTATATTTGTATATCGCTAAAATCAAAGGTTCGATTCTCCTCGGTGGGCTCAGCAGATAGCCCGATGTGGCTTTGATGTAAGAAAACACACACACATACTTTATTTTACTGGTAACAAAATTTCAAAATTTTACTGCTAATATGGTATAGATTTTGGAAGATACAGACACGATCTTGCTTTGGAGGATAAGTAACACGTATTTTTAAAGATACCAAACATTTTAGTTTATTGATCCAATAGCTTAGAAGATAACTCTAAACTCTTGGAGAAATCCTACAACGATTGCTTAGCTCAAACCTAATCATTGAATTTATTTGTAATTTCTCCAAATAAGATTTTTCAACTTGAACAGCATTCTATGTTCTCTTCGACTAAACCATAAGGTCAGAGATTCCACTGGTATAACCTCTCCTAATTTTGAACAACTGACCATAAAGATGACAGGCAGCGAACAGCAATAGCTGCCATAAGGGTTTTTTTAAATATTCTCTTTAATCAAATAGTAAGACTGACTGTAATTTTTATAACGAATTCAAAGCTTGGTGTGAAAAGTGTGTTTAATATCATCATGGCTTGAGTTTCGAATCTCTCGATTCATTGCTCAACACACTAACCAATATAAAATAACCCTCTTTCCTCTAATTCTTATACATTAATACGTAATTTTACGCATCCACTTTTGACTTGACTAACAGAATTATGAGCTAGTTTTTATGTTATACGAATTTTAAGTTTATAACTAAAAGTTATAAAATTATTTGGTGCTTATATTTTTTTGCTCTCTTTGTACATTCCTGTCGAGTTTTTATCTTATATGATTTTATTCTAATTTCTTTGTTTCTATGTCTCTTATGAATTAATATTTTTGTTTTTGCTCTCCCCTTAAATAAACATCAAATGTTCAAGAAAAATGCGCTACCTTTAGTTTTTATTAAACTAAATTTACTATTTTGTAAAATTGGAGTTTATCAAGGAGTGCATTTTATAACTTATAAAGTACTCTGATAAATAGTTTGCTTGTTTGTTTTTAATTTCGTGTAAAGCTACAAAAGGGGGATCTACGCTAGCCGTTCCTAATTTAGCAGTGTAAGACTAGAGGGAAGACAGTTAGTCATTACTACCCACCGCCAAATCGTGGGCTACACTTTTACCAATGAATAGTGGGATTGACCGTCACATTATATCACCCCCACCACTGAAATGCCAAGTGTGTTTGATGTGACGGCAGTGCGAACCAGCGACCCTCAGATTATGAGGGGAATGCCCTAAATGCCTGAAACGTATTTTCTATTTCAGGTTATTTTTTAAATGTGTAGTACGATTTGCGCAAATAATCTCAATCAATTTATATTATGAGAAAAATAACCCTTTTTTTACGTTTGAGTTTTTTCTGTTTCATATTTGAAATATAAACAAAAAGGTAAATTCGGCCACATTTGAAAGTGTAGAAATTTCGTACCATTGATCACTATTTTGGAAGTTGTAACTCCTCTTGGAAAATAAACATTTCCATGTAAAGAATATGATAGGACTTTGTACAGATAACCTTAGTTATTAATTAAACAGGAAAACATGGACTTGGCATCTTTTGATTAGAAATAATGAAACAGACGTTAAGACGTTTGTGTGTAGTGCTTTTACATAAAATACGTAAAAAAATATAATTATTTTCATATCTTTCAGATGTGTTTTGTTGGCATTAAAGACGCTTAGTTATTCGGTAATGGACTTTGTATTTTTCGTCATATACACCTATTTATGATATATGGACTGGGAACAATAAAATAATAGTAAACAAGAATATTTCTTCTCAGTTGAAAGATAAATTTATAAAATGTGCTTATCTTGTAAGTTTTCAAATATCATTTGTAAAGGCTATATATGTGTATAGACACATAAAATCAAAAGTAAGGATCAGTCCTCTCTCCACTTCTATACATAATTTTCGTCAGTGACATACCTTTTCCAAATCTAACATACACACACAATTCACAATACGCAGACGACATCGCAATCTGGAGCACCTCCAGAAACCCAGTAATGGCCATGTCTCGCGTACAAGAATCATTAAACAACGTCTCAACATGGAGCAACAAGTGGAGAGTCATGTTAAACTCAACAAAAACACAAGCAATTACTTTCTATAGAAAACTTAAGAAGCAAAGAAAAAATCTAGAAAAAATAAAATTATCACTTGGAAACACAACCATTAACATGAGTAAAAACGTCACTTTCGACACAAAACTAACATGGAAAAAACATATAAACAATATACACTCATCCATCAGAAAAAGGATTTCATATCTAAAGACCATAACTAGCAAACAATCGAAATGCGCACCGAACACCATTATACAAATATATAAGGTTTACATCCGTCCACTAATAGAGTACGGATGTCAAGTAACATACAATATGTCAAATAACACACTCCAGAAAATCCAAGTGCAGCAAAACAGAATATTAAAATCCGCATTTGGCCTACCGTCATTTACGCCAACAAACTATCTACACCAAATTAGTAATTTACCAACGATAAGAGATAGATTAACAAAACTTTCTCTCAAATATTATCTAAAAGCAGAAAAAAGAAACAAACTTACGGCATCACTACACAAATTATCAAGTGCACCAACAAAATACATTTCACCTTACAACATATTTCAAGAATCACAATCTACTTAACAAAGAATCTAAACAAATAAAATCCATGTCACTAACACGAATTCCTTTTTTTTTCTCTCTCTCTCTTTCAGATACAGGGCACACGACAGGCAAAACTTTCGGCGCCTGTCCTGTGAAAGTGGGTTTTCTCGGGGCACTCCCGTTTCCCCCACATCAAAATCTTCAGGCATTGGATTTATAGATCCCAGCCCAGGCAACTCGTTTGCCAGACCCTGAATCGTGCCGTTTGAATTGTTTTATTTTGATCTGGATTTGAATAATATTCAGGTTTACATCTGCTCAACCTCTTCCTTTCGGGACAGGTCCCGGGCTTCCTTTCCGCTGCTGCCTTTGCCTCCACCCAAGACAACATTTAGAAGAGACATTTTCCACCCAAATAGTCAAGAATAATAATAATAATTAATTTATATAAAAAAAACACCACTTAATCTTAATAACAATCCACGAAAGGGGACGAAGAGGAACCACAACGTTCCTGAACACCCCGGTTGGGGAGAGAACTCTTCTGATTTCTCTCTCTCTAAACTGAACCCCTGCCACGTTAGTTTAGTTTAGTTTAGTTAAATCAAAAATAGTGCAAAACATTAATATGTTATCGCTGTTTCTCGTTTTCGTGTTAAGTTACGATTTTAACACAGACAAATGAATTGTAATAACCCTATGAAACAATAATTTTACTCCCAAAACATATAACAAATAACTTTCTGTTCATTTCCATTTCAAAAACACTGTTGCCGAGAATCATTTTAGGAGCCTGGCACGGCCCTGCGCGTTAAGGCGTGCGCTTCGTAATCTGAGAGTCGCGGGTTTGCGCCCGAGTCGCGCCAAACATGCTCGCCTTCCCAGCCGTGGGGGCGTTTTAATGTTACGATCAATCCCATTATTTGCTGGTAAAAGAGTAGCCCAAGAGTTGGCGGTGGGTGGTGATGACTAGCTGCCTTCCCTCTAGTCTTACACGACTAAATTAGGGACGGCTAGCACAGATAGCCCTCGAGTAGCTTTGTGCGAAATTCCAAAACAAACAAACAGAATCATTTTAAGAAACGGATTTGTTTGAATTTTGCAGAAAACTACACGAAGGCTATCTCCGCAAGCCGTTCCTAATTTAGCAGTGTAAGACTAGATGGAAGGAAGTTAGTCATCAGCACTAACCGCCAACTCTTGAGCTACTCTTTTACCGACGAATAGTGGGATTGACCATAACATATGATGACCCCACGGCTGTAAGGGCGAGCATGTTTGGTGTGTCAGCGATTCGAACCCGCGGACCCTAAAGTTACGAGTCGAGTGCCTTAACCACCTGCCCATGCTGGGCCTTAAGAATCGGACATGAATGAAAAAAAGAACAACATAACATATTTGATTTTTTAAAATAAAGTTCAATGTATAGACAAAATTCGTCAAATTAGTTGAATGACTGAAGTTTGAATTAGAGAAAGTCTAAACTAAATACCAGTTAGGAAAGCAAGCCAAGTTAAGCAAGAAATTAACTGGCAGAGATTTAGAACCGATATTTAATTAATAATTATATATTTCATTTTCGTAGATAGTCTCGAATATATTAAGTGTTATCGTAAACATTAAACGTCAGACTCAATCTATTTTTGTATTTATACCATATATTCACCGCAAGTAACCCATATTATCAAAGGCATTTGAGAAGTATGAAAAAACTAATGGTACCCTTCGTACACTCATATTACACAACAGAAGTATTAATCTGAATATTGTTATTTAGTTATCAACAAAATTACTCTTGGTAATTTTAAATAATCTGCGACATCAGTCTTGTCAATGCTTATCGTAGTTCAGACTCAGCCAAGTCACTGCATTGGATCTAACAATGGTTGTCACTGTTTCTGTTTTTAGTCTAACAACTAAACTTACAGTTTATGTAAAAGTAAAGCATGTTCGTTAGTTTAAGAGCTTAGCTTATACATCAGTATAGGAATAGCTTCGTTTCCAATGTAGTCAAACTCATAACTCCTAACTTAACTACGTATCATAATGTTTACGGACAACAAAGGACCTGTTGGTCCATCTCGACTGTCCCATCCTTTAAGTTAAAAAAAGCTTATCATTTCTCACACTTGAATTAACCCACTACTGGGCAATAATTAAGCACAATAGCCGGTGGTCACTTTAATGTTTGATCTCTACGCTACAGGCTAGGTGTGTATTTCGTGAGAAAAAACTGATACTTAAGAGATCTTTATCTATGTTTCGTATTTATCAAGATAAATACTTTCACTTAGTATGACTTTAGTGGATGACTTTATAATGCAATAAAACCCATTTTTTAACAGCTTAGTGGCTTTTACCTCTTCATCACAAGCTGCGTCTCCCACTGATACAGCGATAAATCTACGAAGTTGCAACACTAAAATCAGGGGTACGATTCCCCTTCGGTGGACTTAGCAGATAGCCCGAAGTGGCTTTACTATAAGAAGTCGCAGACATACTCACACAATCATAAGCTGCACTAGACACCCATCACAAACGACTCATGAAAGTACGTAGTAACAAACTTTTGGATTATCCCGTATTTCAAGGATATACTTAAACATACATAACGTAATTTCCACAACAAAAATAATCATAATAAATCTACTAAAATAGACAAGCTCTTTTATTTCAATTATTAAATGATTTCTTCCTGCTACTCTATTTTATAAAATGTGCAACTAAAGTCAAACAATGTAGATCAAATGAGAGTTCACTATTGGTTTTAACACATTCTTCATGGAACTCTTACCTTTTCTGAACGTTTTATAAAACAAGTGATGAACTGATGAGACAATGAGCCATAATCTCTGAGTATTTTGTTCTTGTCTAGAGGGAAAGAAATATTAATTCAAAGGTAATCTGTAAATGTTAAGTAAAGTAGTGAAATATCCGACGTGTTACAAGTATAGCATATACAAATGTAATCAATTTAGCACACGAGCCACTCAAGAAACTAGCCGTAAGAAAGGTCAGAGAAGATTCGAAGGAGGAGATGCTATCAAGTGCCCAAAGATAAGTACATCTACGTATAAGAACAATAAACTTACTGATGTATCCGACGGCTTGCCACCAGATGGAGATGAGAGCGCAAGAAGAAAAACGACTCAATATAATACGGATTGTAGAATACAAATACTTTTTCTCGAGAGAAGTGCTGAGTGCAAGAATACTACAAGGGTAGGAGAAAAAAGGAATACTAAAATGATGGCTAAATAGTGTGGCCACAGTGAGTGAATGGCTCACTTTGGTAGAACTTAACATCTTAACGACTGGTCTAATCAAAGAAAACAGCACGTGAAAATGGTCTCTGGATCATAATGGACTATACAGCTACCTACTTCACTCTTAAGCTTCCGGATCTACTAAAAATAAACTTCTCATATTTTTTGCCGTTGAGTCATAATTTGCTTGTTTAAAAAGGAAAATATTTGAAGTTATCTGGACATATGTCATTTAGTTTCAATAATAATTATTTTATATATTTATATAGAATTAATAATTTATTTCTAAAAAAAATCTGCAAATTTTAAGGAAAAGTAACTTTTATATGAATGTCATACATTAAAGATTTACGATTTATTACATTTTTGTAGTTATCACACTAATTTCAAAGCATGTGCTTAAATAATCTTTCTATAATAAATTTCGCGCAAAGCTACACAAGGGCTATCTGAGATATCCGTTCCTAATTTAGAAATGTAAGACTAAAGGGAAGGCAGATAGTCATCAGCACCCACCACCAACTCTTGGGCTACTTTTTTACCACATAATAACGCCCTCACGGTTGAAAGGACGAACATGTTTGGTGTGATGGGGGTTGAAAGCCGCGCCAATCAGATAACGTGTCAGGTGCTTTAACCACCTGGCCATGCCAGGCCGATCTTTCTATTAGAAATAATAAACTATAAACATATGATGACTGTTACGACAAGAGTCAGCTGTATATATTTTTCAGTATCTTTTCTCTTTTACATTATGCATGCTTTTCCGAAACATATGATTGCTGAATGCTTTATCCAATATTAGTCATTTTAGAATATTACAAATCTGTGAAAAAAAATTTCATATCATGTCATGGGCTAGTTCAAGAAATAGTGTGTATTTTATTCTAATATGTATATTTTTTCTTTGTCTTCCTTTTGTAATTTTGAAATAAATCAACATGATGAAAACACAGTTATTAATCATGTTGTAAAATCTGATGAATCGTTGAATTGTTTCTTTTTTTATTGACCGAATGAAAGGCATCCGTAAACCATTTTCTATTTGGTTGTTAACTGAACACTTTGGAAATTGATGGTTAATTTATATGGACTTGCAGTTATCTTTCGATGTTTTCACGACGAATCCGTTTATGTTGATATTTACTAAGCTTATGATATAAATTTTTGGCGGTGTTCCGGTTTTATGATACATATGTGAAAGTGCTCCTGAAATAGTTACTTCGTTCGGGTCGATTAACTTTAACTGAAAGGAAGTGACAGAGGTAATTCTTGGTATAGTGTCATCTATAGGTTGTTGACTTTTAAAACCCAGTATCCCTGTAATTTAAGCTTGTTGTATTTCGTTCAAAATATTCTTTGATCTTTTGTATATACTTCAGTGGCCACTGCTGTCAAATAGTTTGCTTTTATTCAAACTTGTAAGTGTTTTGCTGTGATTGATAGCAGGATTTTCGAAAACTATTTTGCGTTCATGGTATATTGCCCCGATTAGTCTCTTCACTTTATCAAACATAAAATATATCTAAATAACCATATAGTGGAAATTGCATTGTTAACTACATTTTCTAGTATGATAAAATAAAAATATTTCTTTATTCTATATATAAATACGTTTCAACATATTACTTGTGTATTCCACTCTTAAAAAGAAATTTTCCTTTTTCACATGTTCAGTTGTTCGTGTTTCGTCCATGAATGCAAAATGCAAGCTTGGTAATCGGAATGTCGCCAGATTTTTAAACTTTATACGACGTTACATTTTGGCCACTATAAAAGGTGATCATATAACCACCCTTGAACCTCCTGTAATTCTTTCAGGATAAAGTTTTTCTTTTCACACTAGTTAAGAAACCTGTTGCTCTTATCCTAGTTCTTTTAACGCAATTTATAAAATACAGTTGCTTTTTTTACATTGTCATCCTGCTTTAAAAGATATTTCGAAAGACTCATAATTAGACTCTTTCAGTAGTTTGAAGATGTATTGCTTAATATACATTACGGCTTCCAAACGCTTTTTCATTACTAGTTATTTTTATACCGCTGTTAAAAAAAAAAACAGTTCACAGTGAATTTTTCTGTCTTAAATGGAGAATACACATTATTTCCGTTTCCTTTTTAGTATGTTGTTATTCAGTAGAAAAGTACTCTCATCCTATTGACAGGAGACAAAGCTTTACAACATGGCGGCCTGAAACTGAAATTTCCCTTCAAACTACGCTTCTTTCGTTACTGTTATTTTATTATTTTCGTCATCTCAAGTTGTAATCTATAGACTACAGGGAATGCAGCGCATGGAATATGAAAATGAATTAGTTAGACAAAAAGATACGGTAGGGATAGAAAGTTTTTATAGCTCCAAAAGGTCTGACTGATATGCATTTGTTTCAGAATATTACAAACTTTAAAAACATGCCTTGCATAATAGCCTTAAATCTTAAAAGTACTCCTTGACGGAGGGCTACACGAAAAGTATATTGTCTTTTGGGTCTCAATAGCTTTTTTAGTAGCTTCTATAGAGTTTGGAGTTAAACTTATTCAGTTACCTTCGTCCTGGAAAATATTTGTCTTTATATTTGTACAAATTTTATTTCTCTCTCTTTGAACTATCTTATGCTGTTATCCTCTGATGGCAAAAAGATTCACGGTTATTTGGTATCCTCTACGTAAGTCTTTTCTAGAGCCCCCCAAAGGTACAGCGGTATGTCTGCGAAGTTACATCGCTAGAAACCGGGTTTCGATATTCGTGGTGGGCAGAACAAAAATAGCCCATTATGTAGCTTTGTGCTTAACTTTAAACAAACAGACCTTTCTAGAGATACAAACCTATGGGGTCCTTGCAATGTTCTTATGAAATTCATATTAATAACAACCTTTTGAGGGAGTCTATAAGCGTATCCAAAGCTAAAGTTGATCTCCTGTTCTGGGTTGGTTAAGGTTTACCGTTAAACTTGTTTAATGATCGTGGACTATTTCATGGGCTGTTTCAAGGCGGTGGGATATACACAAAAATAACTTTCAAGGAAGTATAGTATTATTGAGGAAGCCAATATCGGAACCTTGACCTCATATGTTTTCATGTTAACCTCCTTATTCCCACTGGCAATAAGCCAAACACAAGATTTGGTGTAGTAGCGCTTCTTACAAACACAAATCCCTGAGATCTTTCAACGTGTTTCAGTCAAGCGATAGAGAATAAGAACACGAATCCAGTTAGTGTCTATAAATACCTGGAACTAAGAAGGCGGTTAGATCACGGGTGCAATTATAAGATCCTATATTACTAAAGAAATGAGGTTAAAAATGGATCTTCGTCTAAGTATAACTAAAGCTTTATCATAATAAATTAACCAAAGTAAACGCTGCAACACTATAACACATAAATCAATATAATACTTAAAACCGTATATATTATACTGGGCAAGAGTTAAACTGAAATAATTTAAAGTTAACTCAAATTTCAATGTAGTTCAGGTGAGCAATGTAACAAAACAGTATATAAAAGGTATGTGTTCTCTTATAGCAAAGCCACATCGGGCTATTTGTTGAGTCCACCGAGTGGAATCGAACCTCTGAGTTTAGTGTTATAAATGCGTAGACTTACCGTTGTATATATAAAATGAATTAGTACAACAACTAATCTTTAACTAAATATTGTTCTGGTGCTTTTTGTTTTTATAATATTATTGTTTGTTTGATTTTAAATTTCGCACAAAACTATTCGAGGGCTATCTTTGCTAGCCGTCCCTAATTTAGCAGTATAAGACTAGGTGGAAGGCAGCTAGTCATCACCACCGACCGCCAACTTTTGGGCTACTTTTTACCAACGAATAGTGGGATTGATCGTAACATTATAACACCCCCACGGCTGAAAGGGCGAGCACGGTTGGCGCGATGGGGATGTGAACCCGCGACCCTCAGATTACGAGTCCCACGCCTTAACACGCTTGGCCATTCCGGGCCTTAATAATATTATGCCGAAGATAATTGTAGTTTAAAATGTGATTATTATAAAAAGAAGTAAAAATAAAATGATTGTCTGTTTGTTTCAGGATTTTCACATAAACTTTCAGAAAAGGTTATCTGGATATTACTGTTCATAATTTTCAAATGATAGATCAGCTAAAAGCACCTACCGCCATATATTGGGTTACTTTTGTTTAACGGAATAGTTAAATTTGACTGTCACTCTTATGATGCAGCTACGATCTCTAGCTGTCAAGTACGAATTTTGAGGGAACTGGATGCACACCATGAACCCTTGGATTTATAGGCCACGCCAACATCAAGATAAGATGATGTCTTTAGATACCGTATCAATATTTTACGTTTCTATTGACACAAAAATGCTGTTGTTGGTACAAAAGAAATTGTAATGACTCATACTAGAGAGTTGAAGACGTCCAGACTGTCGAATCTATTTTTGACTTTTTTTTTCAGTAAGGTTTACAGAATATCGCCAGAACAACTGCAGAGCTTATTTGACCATTTTGTTTATCAAATACGAGCGATTGTACAACAGAACTCACATTTGTTCATTAAGTTTACAGAATATTTTCAGATGGATTTTTGTGGGAGGTCAATTTTTTTTTCAGGAGGCTGCTCTTAGTATGCAATGCTTTTCCCCTTAACCATTAACGTGTTCAAGATTTGTGTAATAGCGAAAAAATAGCAGAGGTCGTACTAAAACAACAAATCTTTTCTATTCAAATTTGTGACCGGAGTCTGAAGTTTCCCCATAGATCATTACTGGTGAGTTTGTTTTTCTAGTAATGAGTCACCAAAGACCAAAACACGCAGATACATTATATGTATGCAAAATTGTTCAGTAAGTGTCTTACGTTCTAATGGTAAGGAAACTATGCTTACAAACTTTATTTATTTATAGTTAAATATTTTGTAACAGGTTTATATTGACACGAAAGACCAGAATAATAAATGAAATATATTGTTGGAATTATTCAGCCAAACAAATCAACACGTAATTCATTATAAGTCCAATCTGCTTCATCGTGTTATAAATAGAATGTAATTTATGTTACGCGAATAGCAAATATAATTTTAATAAGTTTCTCTCATTTATTTTCTAATACCTTTTGGAAATATTATAAAAAATAAATATTACAGTAGCGTCTGACAACTTTGTGAGTTTACCCAAACAAAAGGAAGGTTCAATGGTATTTCTCTAAGTGTTGGAAATTATCACTATATCAAGAAACTAAATCTATTCGTACGTGTACTTTCGCAGTGTTCTGATTGAAGTTGCATTTAGAAGAAATCACTTTTTCGCGTAATACGCGGAGACTGTTAGTCGGATGAAGATATCAAAGTTCACGGGTTAGTGGTGAAAGTGACTGACAGACTCCTTTGTATGTCCCAGTGCGGGTCGTAAACGCACTGTGACATTGCTGGGGTCGCATTCATCGAGTGTTGGATGAAGTGGAAAACATCGCACAACTACATTAAGTTATCTTGTCAATCAGTGTTCAAAGTGTTTTAATCAACTATGCATTGGGTCACTGTATGAGGTACTATCATTGGAATATCTTATACTTGCCTTTATTTTTACTTGAAATAAGTGGATAATATTTTTATCCTATTGAATTGGAATGAGTTAACGCAGTGTCTTCCACGGTTTCGGGCTTATTTTCCCGAGGGGCGAAAATGATCTTTTGAAGTGGCACGAGTGATTAGGGTAGCATCAACATACAGTAATTGTGTATACATATATTTTTTATTAATGAAAATAATAAGTAATTAATGAGTAATAAGCATACCTAGCAATTTAATGTGTATCCTTTTATTATACCTCGTCCCGTAACTCAGTCTCTTACTCATCAAAAAAATAAAGGGGTTCCTTGGTGACAAAAGCTTGGAAAACGCAGTGTTAATGTACGAACACTAAACTGAGAGTGTAGACATTTTTATGAGTCTCAATAATTGGTGTTTTATTAGTAATTTCTTTTTGTTGTTGGAATATACTGTTCTTATTTGTTGAGTTGATTTTTTAGAAACTTTTTTATTTAAAAAAAGTTTAAAGAAACAATAAAAAACAAAAGAGTGCAAGTTAGTATAACTTGTGACTCCGTCAAATTTCAAATGCTCTGAAATGTGATATACGATTCTTTTTCGTCGGCCTACTTTTATACAGAGATAAATATCAGATTGAAAAATTAAGTAGTTGTTTTTTTTTCAAGCACTTCATGCACATATGGGGTAAAGGGTCAGAATTTATTTATAGTTGTACCTAAATGTTCTGTTCTTTGAGCCGAACAACGTAATTGTGTGTCGAAAGGTAAAGTGCAAAGCCTGTTCAGACACGTCATGTCTCAAACCACAGCCCAACACACTAACCACTAGGCCACGCTTAGTCCTACAGAAAGGCTATGGGAGAGTTCGACTTCCCGGTTCTTCGCAAAACAATCCATGATAAAGAATAAAAATGTAGCATCTAGTGTACTGTAGTCTCAATAGTAACAAGTTTTGTGTCCGCAGTGTCTATGAGCTCATGTTACATTTATTCATCACATCTTGAAACAGTTAAGGAAAATTAAGTTGTTGTTGATGTTTTGAATTAAGCACAAAACTACACGATGGGCTATCTGTACTCTGCCCACCCCGGGTATCGAAACCCGGATTTTAGCGTGTAAGTCCGCAGACATACCGCTGAGCCACTGGGGCGCGGAAAATTAAAAAAGTTCAAAATTGAAATTTTTACTCATATGTTAACCTAAAAAAAAGTTTCCAAAATTTCCGGAATTTATAAATGCTGAAAAAGATATGAAAATATTTAATAAAATTTGGCGAAACGAGTTAAAGAATAAAACTTACTTTGTTCTAGCAATTTAAAGAAACATACTTGAATAACGTTATCGTTGCTTCTAATATGATGCAATCCAACCATCTCTCAAAAAAGTTGTTATACACAAAAATATAAATTTTGTTTCGTGTGTGTGAAATAGGACAGACTGTTAACGTTGTTCTAAGGCAGAATCACTGCACAGCTTGTAGGGATTAAATATTATTTCAATGGTTGCTTAAAAGTGACATTCTGTAATTTCAGAACAGGACGTATTGCCAACGCTTATGGTACTAAGAAGCAGTATGGTAGAGTAAGTTATTTCATATGATGAGTTTTAGGCTTTCTAACTTGACGGTAATACCCTTCACATCTGTTCAAAACAAGAATCGTAAGTAACATGAGAACAGTGTTATGTTTCGTAGTTGAGTGCTTTTGAGCTACTCAATAAAGCATGAAGCGCTAAGCGTTACCAGATATGATTGACTTAGAGGTTATTCAGTTTGTAATCGCATTTATTTACTTGGTTGCTATTAACACAAGTTCCATTATTGCCGAGCGTTTTAATTTCTATTTTATGGCAATGTGTAAGAACTGACCGATAAAGGATAGAATATAAATGTTACAACTGACATAATTGGTAGTATACTTGTTTATAGTTGTTGAGTTTGTCGTTTGTTTGTAATTAAGCACCAAGATGCACAATGGGCTATCTGTGCTCTGCCAACCACCATTATTTATACCCGTAGACATACCGCTATGCCATTGGAAAACATTGTTGATGTATATATTTATCAAATAATGATGTTTTCTTATTTGTTTAAGGTGATTGGTGAGTAAAATAGAAAAAACAACACATGTTGTTATTGATATGTTTTCGTATTGTAATTGCACACGTTTTTATTGTTTATACATTATCAAATATGATTAAGTCATGCATACGAAGAGTAGGCTCAAAAACTCTATAAAATATGTTTTTCAATATTAATTACGAAAACACCGAAATATATAGAAATATTAATCGTATACATAAAATTACTTCTGTTGTTGTTTTTTTGAACTAAATAATTTGTGCCTTAAAGTTGTTGAAAATAAACATACCTTCGGGGTTTTTATTTAGGCTTTTCTACTTCTTTGGTATATATATAAAAGCTTACAAAAAATATATCTTTACTGAAGGTTAATCGTACTTCGTTTTAACGAATCGTACAAAATAATGCAATAAAACCCACAGGGTATTTGGTTCAAGGAGAATTTCTGATTATTGAATAGTAAAATGTTGCCAAGAGTAGATTTATGACTGCAGAAATATAAAGTTTTTGGAAGAGAAGTATTTACAAAATGAGACTGTTAAATCATATAAAGCCCAAAAAACAAACATTTGGAAAACTGGAACATATTAGTGTTATTCATGGAGAAAAGAAACGAAGGAAGAAATAAACGTTTAGGACATTAAAAGGCTCCAAAATAACACATCAACACCAAAAGGGAGCTACATAATTATCCACAAAGTGAAAGCTGTAGATTAAGGTTTCGAAATGTATTTTATAATTTAGTACTACATCGTTTAGCAATCTTTTGTACAATTATACGTCCTTTATGAGAACAGTGACACATCATGAGTCACAAGTTTGCTGTCGAATGGTTGCAAACCAAATGCATTGCAATTGAATGTCTTTCGTAATGTTGTGGCTCACCTGTAGGAAAATTCCACTCAATCATCATATGTAAGTCTGTATTATAAAATGCGAATATGTCCCTGCATAAACAATATATGAGGTGAAATGAATTATCGTGAAATCACACAAGAAAATATAGACTTACTAATATTTTCGTCTAGTCATCAAAAACGTACCAGTGGAATTACGTGTTTTAAAGGAGTAGATTAACTCATAATTTCGCCGATAACTACAATTGATATTTGCACTTAGCTGTCCCTAATTTCGTAAAGAAAAGTTACTCCTCACCACCTACAGCCAACATTTGGTCTATTGTTTTAACAACAAATAGTGGGATTGACCGTCATTATAATACCCCCACAGTTGAAATGTTTGGTAGAACAGAGATTTGAACCCGCGACCCTCAGATTTCGACTCTACCTCTCTAACCACAATGGCCGCCCAAATCATCTCAGTGTTGTAAAATTCTAAGGATTATTGTGATCGTGTTCGGGTGTGGCCCAACAGTTAGTGCGCAGTACTCCGAATCTGAGAGCCCATTATTCGTGTCTTATTATCAGAAAATCGCATTCTGCATTTTAGAGCCATGGGAGCGCTATTACAGTATGACTTGTAAGTCCCATTATTCAGTCAGAGTAGCCTCAAAATTTCGCAGTAAATGGGGCTACGTATTCAATAGTGCCTCTCAGATCAGAATTAATTACGACTGCCATAGATACTCTTGTTATAGTTCTGCGTCAATATCCGAAACAACTGTCAGCGTTTACTCGTAATTTACTAAGACATATAAATGTATTCTGATAATAAGTCGGGTCTTTATTTTAATTGGAGTCAGAGAAACTGGTTTGTTTTTGTTTTTGAATTTCACGCAAAGTTACTCGAGGGCTATCTGCGCTACTCCTCCCTAATTTAGTAGTGTAAGACTAGAGAGAAGGCAGCTAGTCATCACCACCCACCGCCAACTCTTGTCTAGACTTTAACCAACGAATCGTGGGATTGACTGAACCATTATAACGCTCCCATGGCTGAAAGGGCGAGCATGTTTGGTGCGACGGGGTTTCGAACTCACAACCCTCAAATTATGAGTCGAACGCCTTAACCTACCTGGTCATGCTGGGCCATCAGAAAAACTAAATATAATATACAAACTGAAGCAGATGTACAAGAAGAAGACATAGAGGCTCCCTTGGAGATTATATGCGAACGCTCGTCCCCATGTGTCACTCAACAAGGTGCCCTAAAGGTACACGATAAGTTTGGTGACACATGGTCTAACGGTTTGGCAGTTATAAGAAAATATACACATACACAAACTTTTTTTTTCGTGAAACAATTTAAACCAGTATGTTTTTCCGGTACTCATAACGGGTGCATCAGGTAGCACATAATATATTAAATAAATTACTAATCATTCTCTATACGTTTTAATCCTGACCTTTATCTGACTAAAGTCTTATCCTTTGAAATACTGTGAGCAAATTTCTTATGCTAACAAAACTGTGTGTTCTGAATAGTTAACCTAAACCAGAGACTTTTCCTTAGAAATAACTTTGACACCTAAATACGCGTGGAAATCCTAACAACATTTCATGCTACTATATATATTATTATTATATATTTCTTCAGTTACGCTACTGATCTTATAAATAAGCACTTTTCGAGATCACAGATCAAACCAGAAAATACCTCGTCAAATCGTAAACTGTCAAAACAGCAGATGTTAGCTAAACATTTCTACGTAAATTAAAAACAGTATAATTTTACTAAAATAGCTTCTACCTTTAAACAGGATTTCGTAGACCTGTCTATTCACAACCTAGTTGAATGGCATGTAGCTTTGAAAAATTAAACTTTAATTAACCTTTTAAACAAGGCCTTATGCATTAATAAGGAGCGATGATTTCGGTAAAACCAGTATACTGCAGATGATTTAGCGAAGTGAAGAATAAATTAGGCGCTTCGTCATATGTGGATTTTTTCGTTTCTTTACCGAATTTACGAATTTCATAAACGAAGAGAAAAATTCAAGTTAATTTTTTTTTTTAATTTTACCACCCTTCTTAGATCTACTTCTCAGTAGATTAATGAGATACGGATTTTGTGAAACTACTTTACTGTAAAGATAGTAAATAGGCAAAGAATAAACTAAAGTTTTACGTTACTTATAAATGTTTCCTTCAATAAAATTACTCATTTCAGTAAGGAAAGGAAACATCGCAAATAATAATAAATTTACTTATTTTTATCAAATTTCCTTCTTAACAGTTTAACATTCTAGTGACTCGAATTTTATGAAAAATTATTAAATATGATACTTAACATTTTTGTAAATATTTTTTTAAAAAATATGTTTAGATGGCAGACACTGAGAATAGTTTGCATTTTATAAGTTTGTTCTGCCTTTAGAGTTAGCGATACATGATTATGCATTATTGCTCAACTATGCAATATTTGACGTTTAAATCTAAACCAAATACCCTGAGATACGATACCACATTTCTCATAACACTGAAGATACATAACACACGTTTGCTGGAGTTGCAGTAGGAAATTGAAGGGTAAATTATCAAACATATTTGCTATGATTCCAGTTTCTTCAACCGCTTGAGACACCTTTGTAGCTCAGTATGAAAGCTTATGACGCTAAAAACTGGGTTTTGGTGTCCGTAGTGCATACAATACAGATGCTCCATTCTGTAGCTTTGTGCTTAATAACTTCAACCACGGTAACAACCTTTGTTGTGAACTTGTGAACTTTCAGATTGTCATTCTTTGTCAACTTCAAATGCTTTTTTATTATTTTGTTAACTGCATTATGAGATATGCCCAGTTTCATTGCGACGGTTTTTAGGTCGAATAATTCCATTTCATAATCATAATATTTACATCACAGATAAATGTATTGCTGTAGACTAGACTGTTTACTGTTCTAAACTCTGCTATGCTAATTGTTTTAGTTGTTCGCTGTTCTAACTTCGATGGTGATTGTTTCGCTGTTCGCTGTTCTGAACTCTGCTGTTCTGGTTATTTCTCTTACGCTATTCTTAACTCTGCTTACACTGTTCTAAACTCTGTTGTGCTAACTGTTTCGCTGTTCACTGTTCTGAACTCTGCTGTTCTGGTTATTTCGCTTATATTGTTCTAAACTTTGCTGTGCTAAATGTTTCGCTTCTCGCTGTTCTAAACGCTACTGTGTTGTTTCGCTGATCACTGTTCTAAGCTCTACTGTTCTAGTTATTTTGCTTACGCTGTTTTAAACTTCACTGTGCTAATTGTTTCGCTTACGTTGATAACAGTTAAAGTTCTTTGTAGCACTTTGCAAACATGCGATACACACTTCATTATTCTCTGTATAAGATTGACGGCCGAATCCTGCTATTTGGCCAGACAAAGATAGATGAACAGTTGGCAGTGATTCTATTGACTAGCTTCCTTCTATTTAGTCTCTTAGTTTAAAGTTAAGAGGGACTTTGTAAGGTAGCCTTGCGTAACACAATGCGACAATTCTCAAACAAAAAGATCTTCAAAAATTTTTATTACACTGTTGAACAATCTCGCTCTACAAATATTTCCCTTGAAAACGGTTCTATTCAGTTATAATTCGGGCCAAGCGAGCAAAGCGTGCGACTCGTAATCCGAGGGTCGCGGGTTCACGCCCACGTCGCGCTAAGCATGCTCGCCCTCTCAGCCGTGGGGGCGTATAATGTTACGGTCAATCCCACTATTCGTTGGTAAAAGAGTAGCCCAAGAGTTGGCGGCGGGTGGTGATGACTAGCTGCCTTCCCTCTAGTCTTACGCTGCTAAATTAGGAACACCTAGCACAGATAGTCCTCGAGTAGCTTTGTGCGAAATTCCAACAAACAAACAAACCAGTCATAATTCTAACATTAGCAGCATTGCACCGTCACATTTTTAAGAACTTGATGTAAATCAAGAAGGTAGGTATTTAAAAACATGTCGCTTGTTGTGTTATAATTCGCATCTGTGACGTTACGTCGTTGCGTTAGCACATAAATATCGTTCAAGTGTACTATGATTAAATTTCTGAGCAATTTTATTACTATTTGAAGATCCTGAGTTATTTAATTAAGTTCATTAATAAAAAAACTGTTTGTACATACGTGTGCTATTTTAAGAAACAACCATATTCAACTTTTATTATTTTAGTTACATCGCCAAAATTTCGTTAAATATACAGAAACAAGCTTTTATATTGCTCATTGAATAAAAAACCACCAACTCTTTCGTCAAATGATTAAGTTGCAAATACTGGGCGTTATAAGGTCTTACTATGGTTACATCCGCAAACATTATTAAAAACACAAATATTCACACAATGAGTTAATTAATGCAGTGTGGTCATTGCATATTTTCTAATGACTGACTGGTTTGTATTGTTAATCCAAATATGATCCTCATTTATCAGAGTTCCACCTTGACTCACAATACTGTTAAGGTTACTCTTAGAATCTAGTATTTTTTATGTTAATGTTAGCTGAAAGTGTTTATAATAATATAGCTCTCCTAGAAGTCTTATGAATATTTCATACAATGTACGTGGATTTGAGGATGTAGCTGACTTACGCTGTTGAATATGGTGATGTTAAGAAGGATATTTCAGCTCTACAGTGAATTGAGTATAACACTAAAACACTGCTTGTTTTTCATGCGTACGTATCGATGATTTATAGAAAGTTTGAATAATAAAGTAGAGAGTCTATCTGATGTAATCGGATTTGGTCATTTTACTCACGTGAGCTCGTATGACGTCTACTGCTGGGTACCAGGATGAGATAAGACGAGCTTGCCACGTGCCCTTTGATTTGATGTATTCCTTGCTGAAAATCCAACTCTTAATCATCTGACCAGAAGGGGCGCGCTACTGCAGCAACTAGACACAGTGTGACACTGGAGACCGATAAGCTGACACACGTGTTGAGTGGTTTTAAGTTCAGTTAATCCACGCTTCTGGCCAGAGGATGGTCTACTGAACTCATCAAGGTAGGGAAGTGATCTCGTGACGTACC
Organism: Carcinoscorpius rotundicauda; assembly: GCA_011833715.1. Lineage (NCBI taxonomy): Eukaryota > Metazoa > Arthropoda > Merostomata > Xiphosura > Limulidae > Carcinoscorpius > Carcinoscorpius rotundicauda. Next base: position 34,971,492 of record CM022395.1, on the reverse strand, counting down.
CTACGCCCTTTCCAGTTCAGGCTCGTGCCACGCTCTATTGCCCTTACCCCTTGTGCGGCCTCTCTTGTGTCGCCTTCCCGCGGAGTCGCGCTGCAGTCGGCTAGAAAATTCTGTAATGCACTACCCGTCCGATGTAGCAGCGGTTCAGGTACTTTCGTGGGGCAGACGCGAGCGGAAGCTGATATTCATTACAGAATTGAGAATAACAATTTCTGGAGTACTCCTTCCGTCTGTTAGTTATATTTGTGAAAAAAAAATAAGAGAAAGTTCAATGTGTATTGTACAATCAAGATGCACACAATTCACAGGTGCTTTACTTCAAGCATGACAAAACACACATCATTTGGAACATGCTCACGCCAAGGTTTTAGTTCTGTTCTCCATGTGCGCTCTTACTTTCCTTCATGTTCGACTCGTTAAAAGTTTATTCTCACTAACTATGAGAACTGGTTTTGTCAGCTGGCTAGTACTGGCCATTCCGTTATCTTTGTGTTGGGGGGAAGTGGTCAGGACTTGTCTGGACGACCGCTTAGATGTTGCTTCCAAAACTTATCTCGCCCCCATCGTGTTTCAAGGTGTCCTCTTAAAGGAGAGGTATTCGTCAAATAGCAAAGATATACTGTTTCGCATCAAAAGACAATACAAGAGTGGTAAAGATATATTGTTTAATAAAAATGATAATATAATTCTAACCTTTCCTAATAAATACTCGTGCAACAATACCTTCAGAATAAAAGATCTACAACGTAAAAGAAACAGATACATAATATTTGCAGCGCCTCAATCACCAGAAGAGTCCAGCATCTCTGGTCAAAAGAAAATTGTGGCTGTTGCCAGTCCTGTGAGGATGAATCGCAAGTCAGGCCGTGCTGTGAGGAAAATACTGTGCAAAGGATGTGGTAAGTTTGCAATGCTTGTTTATTTTTGTCATAGTCTTAAGTTATTATTTTCATGTACATATTTCTTTTAAGAATAGTATCGACTAAGATATTGCTACTCTACGTTTAAATATTTATGTGTTAGACTTAGTGTTACTTATCTTTAAAACCTAATAAAGTTTATTTGTCGTGCAAGTACCGATATCCCAGATTCCTCTCAGTTTACAGATCCTTAACGCAGAGATACACATGCAGTAAAATGCGTAGTCAGTTTCAGAGGATTTTTTAAAATTTACTCATTTATCCATTAAACTCAAAACCTAATGCCTTTGAGGAACAACTTTTAGTTATGTTTTTGTTTGTTTTTTCAAATTTCATACACCTAAAGGGAAAAGTGAATGTTGTTTCTTTATAAGTTGGTTAAATATGACTTAGACATGCATGATTTCAATCTAATTCCTCAGTTGTTATCAGTCTGGTAAGATACTAAATTACTGATACTCCTGTGGAACACGACTATTGTATAAAAAAAATCCAATTTCATACAAACGTAATTATAGAATTTTTCTTTCATATTACTACTTTGTACTGTCGATAAAAAAAAGAACAAAACAAGTGAAAGTATTTCTGTGCAAGCTAGTTGACTTTTGTTTTTCTTTTGTATCAGATGTTACATACGTTGTATTGATTATATAAGTATGCTATACTGGGAAATGAATTTATATTTGCCCATTTATCTCACCTATATACCATCATGTTCATTCACAAAATTACTCTTTCAAAAATAGCATAAATATCATAAAAAAATTGAATTACCCACCCTCACTCAGATGTGTCGTATTCTTATTAAAAAATAGCTGTTTGGGCGCTGTAGTTTCCATGTGAGTATTTCTTTTAATGTATTTCGATAGGACGACTTCTTAAACTCTGCGTATAATGTGGTCATTCATGATTATTGCTTTTAACATATACTTTAAAACAAGATAAGAAAAGCACCAAAGCATGGTTATAACGGTGATAAACTTTCCATTTATTGTATAAAACGTCAAATGTTGTTTGCTTGTTTGAATTTACAGATAATTAAGGTGACTACGCGTTTCGGTTGTTCAGAAAAATGTTCTTATTCTCGAAATATGCTTTTTTTTAAGTAGGAAATCCAAATCAAATGATGAATGGTTATAACATAAGAGTGATTTCAATTGTAATGTTTCGTCTCAATTCTTGTCTACTTCGCTTACGGTCTTAAAACTTCGTTTGATTTAGTTTTATAAACGGTATAACTGAGAGACATGAGCTAAACTATAATATTCATAAAACCAGACTGGACCGACTATAACTATGTACTTATTGTTATTTATTAGGTTTAAACTCCTTTATAAAGTATGTATATCACTAGACTGCCGAATGAAGACTAATGACCATCCGCATATCTGAAACAGACACTTCACCAATCTTCAATACAAATTGTGTAATCTCGTGCATCTTTATACATGTTAAAGTTGTTTTCATACTCGTCTTTAGCCTACTTTATTATGAAATTGTTGGACCCTGCTTTTCTCTATAGTTAACTCAAACATCCAGTTTAATTGAAATAAAAGCAAAAACACCATCTGACATTGACCAGAACATGAATTACTGTTCCGCTCAATGCTACACAGCTTTCACAGATCGTTCAGACGACCGGGACAAAAAAATACTACTTGTACGTGAAGAAATTCTGCTTTTTATGTCTCTTTTGTTTATTATTTAGTCATACTTGCCTTCAACTTTGTTCTATTGTTTGGTTACGTGATTTTAGGTGTTCTATTAATTAATCATGCTATGTATGTCTTTCAAAGTAAAGCCCTCGCGGTCTAATTGTTGGTAAGTTCGGGTTTATTAGAGTGACGTTTGTATCAAATACTTTATTCTTTCTGGTTTAGAAGACGATTCTCTTTCAGATGTGCAAAATTCAGATTTTTAATACCATATCTATAGCTTTATGTGAAACTATCATACATAATGATAAACTTAAAACATATAAGTTGAGTCCTGATTTCAAATTCGTGTTTTCATCAAAGAAACAAAAATGATAAAATTTGGTGCGCATTTCCCGTTTGCAGAATATTGTTATTGTATTTTATTCACTTACATGGTATTGTTGTACTTTTTCATTCGCTTTCAAGGTATTATTATTCTAAACCACCACAGATAGTTTTTAGAAAAACTAATGAGTATCTGTAAAAAACAACAAGAAAAAACAGAAATAGTTTATAGAGATAACATGTTTCAATCTTTGTATGGCATGGTTATCCTCTTGCGTCATGAGTAGCTTTTAGTTTAACTAAATAATGCCTTTAGTTATGTTAGACCCACGTTATTTTTTATTATATATAGTCCATAAAAGCATTATGTATGTAAACTAACCGTCTGCAGAATACTGTTACCCTAATGTATCGTGGAAAAGCATCCAGATTAGTATGAGCAATAATTATACCGGGTTTAAAAACTTCATCTATGGTGTTTTTTTCCAAGAGTATAAACGAACTTTAAAAAAATTCATCAGGTTGTGATTGTTACAGCTCGAAGCAAAGATGAATAATTAAAACACAAGTGAATACCCTGAGTCTGCATTGTTGAATACGATTGTTGAAACTTGATGATTGTTGCGTGCATCACGTTGCGACTTGTACTTTGAATGTATTCTAAACATGGATCTTTAACACAGTATTACTTTCGCGTTTACCGTTAGGAATTATAGACAACTCTAAAACTCACCCCTTCCCTCAACATCAGTGATACATACATATATATTTGGCAGATGGCCAAATGTCAACCGTTGAAACTCGGCGTAAATACGAAACTGTTTTAAAGTTCATCAGAAAGTGAACTGCAATTAAAGTTAAAGAAATCACTATACGAACATTCGTTATCCCCTAGTTTCACGACATGTCTGTACATCCTTTACAACACGCGATTGTCGCTTAGAATGGATTGGACTAAAACTGAGGGGTGACGTCACTCAGAACTGGCGTGGCATGGAATAGAGTGTGACTCATCCACATGCATGCAGTAATCGATAGCTGTGGTTTTTGTTTAGTTTTAAAGAGACACCGTTCTGCCAGAACAAATGTAATCTGGTACTGAACAACGTCTCTTATGTGTCTTTACTTAAACATCAACCACTTTTATTATCGTTTGTTCTTTTATCAGTTTTGATTAAATAATGTGGAATTAAATACAATGGGGAGATGCACTGATCAAGTAAGTTTTCCTTCATTGCATCGAAACATAGCGAATAACCCTAATTATGAATTATTTTTCAACGTTCCTTAAAACATTTAAGTTAATATTATAATCATTCAACCATGCCACGTGTTTTTAATGTTTAAAAATGTTGTGAAATAATTTATCATTCAAGGTGAGATATATATATATATATATATTTGGCGTTATTTACTATCAAGGAAATTAGAACTTAAAATAATGCTTACGTCAGACAGTTGTGATATGAGTTAATAAAACAAGAATAAACTGCAAAGAAAAATTAATAATACAACATAGTATATATTTACAAGCAATTAGTTCAACACTGTATACGCTTTTTTATTTTATGTAGAATATACATTTCCAAGATTATGTTCCATTGTTATGGATTTAAAACTTTGAAATGAAATTAATAAATCCTTCTTTCAGTGTCTGCTGGATTGAGAGTGCTTACAAATCGCTTCATCACCCATTAATTAACTGTTACGATTTATATGGTCATTTTCGTTTAAAACTCCATTTAAATACACATCCTATTTATCTGAAACTCCATAGTTTTCATATTTTTGGCAGTGATGTAATTTATTTTGCAGTTTGAACTTTAACATTGTTTTAAAATAAATAATTGTTTTCTGAAATAGTTTTTCTACCTTTAATTTAGTATAATAAAAATATAAAATGAAATTAAATTAGATGTTTCAAATCTATCCCATTTAGATTTATGTTTATAATGTGTTATTTGGATACCGATTGCTATTAGAAAATACATTTATTCTATACATGTTTTGAAATTCTATTGTTTTAGACTACCAAATATTTTACAATTCTATAATTACGCATGGGTCTATACTGTGCTTATGAATTGTTAGTCGTTGTTTCAATCAAGCGCTGTCGTTCCAGTATGTTTTAATTTAAAATCAACGTATCAGTGAGTTATCTGCTTTAGATGACACGTGTGTGTTTTCTCCAGCAAAGCCCCTCGGTGGACTCAGCAGGTAACCCGATGTGATGAAATAACAATCAGTGATGTCGAGAAACCCACTTGTTGTTCACTCTTCTATGTAAAATATTTTCTCAACCCAAACGAGCCGTTTTTGCATATAAAATAACCCGATGTGGCTTTGCTATAAGAAAACACACATCCTCCAGGAAAGTAAAAATTAGGTTATCTGCAGTGACATCTGAGGGGAATTGAACCTCTGATTTGAGAGTTATAAATCCGAAAATTCACCTCTACCTTACCGGAGAGCATGTCACATATGTCTGTCTGTTTTGGAACAATTACCTGCAGATATCAACAATAAATTCACTTTTTCATACAAACATAATAGACGAAAGTTCTTCTGAGCCGTAAAATTACCATATGAGTTGCAGCATAACAAACTGAACAACGAAAAGAATTACTTTTACCCTTTCAGTAAGGCTGCTAAAGTATGAATATAGAAATTTAATTATGATTAATGGGAACGAATTACAATATACATTACAATATAATACAATATTATCGTATGTATGCACGCGAACATACATATAAATCAATTGCCCTGGTACCATACATTACAATAATTGATAAGAGGTGATGAAATAAACGTGTAATTTCGCAGTTTTCCTGAATGTATTCTTTTTCAACCGTAAATGCAACCAAACTTAAGAGTAACAAATACTTTTATTCCTTACTTTTGAAGTTTATGTGTTATGCTGTGTTGCGGCTGAGAGAGAATGCATTATTCTTCTCGTGATTCATGGCATGCGCAAGTTTTAATGACATCACGGCAGTACAAATTCCAATGTTAAGAATCCCTTATGCAACGTCATTTTTATTGACTAACTAAGCGTCAGACAAATACACTACCAGTAATAGTGTGAGTGGTTAAAACAGGTGACCCCTCCAGACGGCCTTCTGCCCCCTTCCGAAGGAATGAAAATAATTATATTAATATAAATCAATTCTAAGACGTTCACAATGAGGGTTAAAAAAAGGAGAAGAAGAAAAATGTATTTATTATCAGTTCTTGTCAAAAATTAAGTGATATTGGAAAATGTCTGTGTTCAAAGCTCCTAAAAGCGCACGGAATATTCCATGTATCACAAATGACTCAAACGCTTATTTCAAACTAGTTAGCAGATACGGAGAATCAGGTGACAGGTGGGAATTCAATTCTTAAACCCACGTCTGAGCTTTTACTGCCCTTCCATGTCTGGAGCCAGTTGTGAGAAGGCTGTCTTCCCAAATCTACAGATATAAAAAAGCGTTGTGGTAGAAATAAACCACTCTTTATTTTTATAATATTAAGACTCCCAACCTTCACCTTTTTCACGGCAAATCGATGTGTACTTGACCATGGTCTCTTTCATGATCCGGAAGGGTTATGTATTCTACCGTTTTAAACGGCATGTTCATATCATGGGGGTCGGACGGACGCAGCAGTTAGCGTGCTTTGCTGTGGATTCGAATTCCTCTGATTTGTGTCAATGTTACCTCAAAATAAATAAATAGTTAAAACATTGTACTCCTCAATATGAGGCCGTGAGTGTCTTGTTGAAGTGACGTGAGAGTTAAATCTAGAATTTGCTTAGAGTAATATAAAAGTCAGTTGTGGGTATTGGTGACTAGATGCCTTTTCTGTAATCTATTGGTTCAAAGCTAAAGATGACTAGCGTAGATATCCCTTAAAAGGCTTTGCGTAAATATGCAAAACAAATATTACACTTTTGCACTGCGGAAGTCAAACTTCCTTTATAGTAAAGTGCTGTTTGATGGAACCTAGTGGTCAATGTGGCGAGCTACGGATGAGGCACACAGAATTGGAGAAATGTGAGCGCGTATAAAAGTAAAAATCATCTCATTATTTCATTCACAAGGCTGGTTAATTTTTTCTTGACTGGCGGGTACTATTTGCTTGTTGTTTTGGCACTGGTCAGTAGTGCAAAATTGAAGATGGCTGTACCCAAGTCCTAGAGTTCTTTAACCCGGGCATTTAGCAACTAACATAAGGTACTGTTAAAGCTGAAATTCTTGAATCTATATGGTAAAATAAATACATCTTCCGTTAACCGAGTGTCTGTGTACATAAGGTAAGCAAGCTAAAAGACTGCAAAGAACGGGAATCTTTATTAACCCTTAATTTACAGCATCGTATGTAGTTCATCAATATATAATAGTCCCTTTGTTTAAAGTCTGATCAGACAGCTAAGAATAGTCAAATTCCCCTGAAAGTGTCCATGGAAATATCTAAATTTTGTATGGTTTTTTGGCATGTCTTTGATTTATTGGAATAAGAAAACGTGGTTGACAGTTTCGCCTTTTTAAACCAGTTGCTATGATAAATAATTACGTCACGACACGAGTTTGTGCCAAATGATCTGAATCAGAGTTTTAGTTTTTAGGAAGGTCAACAATGCAAGTTTCTGTCTCATAACTACGAACGTTAAAGTGCAAACTAAAATATCTAAAAATGTTTTAATCAGGGATTTAGCTTGTGGGTTACATGAATATGACGTCTAAACTGGGATTACGTTAATAAGATATTAAGTATTTACGGGAAGCTTTAAAAAAACATTTAGCGGTTACTTTTTTCTAGCTTTCTGAGAGACAAGCTGTTTTATATCACATTTGCTTTAGTAACGGTGATGAAAATTTGTAATGTTAGAATTACATATTTCTTTTTGTGCAATGGTACTCGAAGGGAATTTGCGGTAGCCGTTCCTAATATTGAAGTAAAGACCAGGTGATTAAGTCACTCAACTCATAATTCAAGGGTTCGAATCACCGTCACACCAAAACATGCTTACCCTTTTAACTGTGGGGCGTTATAAGTTGAAGGCTTTATATACCGGGCCATGTCAGGGCGTGACCTGTTTCGTGATAGTGGATATATACTCTTCAAAAAAAGAAACGCAAAAGGCAAAATTTGAGACAAATTGTTAACAAGTTTATCCCGGGTAGTTCTGTATGACATGTGTGAAACTTTGCACATTCACTGCTGAGCATCCAAAGTCTGCAAAGGCGAAGTCCACGCTCACTAGTTGAAGTTTAACGTTACTCAACGTCAATAACGAGTATGCCCTCCGTGAGCATCAATAACTGCTTGACATCTCCTGCCAATGAAAGCGATGAAATGACGAATCACATCCTGTTGAATGGCTGTCCACTCAGCCTGGAAAGCTGCTGCAAGCTGAGGTAGAGTCTGCAGTTGAGGTTGTCGCCGTCGCAGACGTCGGTCCAACTCGTCTCAAAGATGTTCGATGGGGTTTAAATCTGGTGATCTGGAAGGCCAGAGAAGAACGTTGATGTTGTGGTGTGTTATGTATATGTGTAAATATTTTGTAAACGACAACATGTCGTGTTGTGTTTAAATTTTCATTTCTATTATTCATTTTTCCATATTGATATTATTGTTTCGAAGTTTAAACTAATATTTTGTTATTTATTTAGGGTAACATTTTAGAATTTTCTTGAATTAAGTAGACCAATCATATGTTTGTAAATGAAGTGCTGGTGACTACGTATCTAGACGTGTAGTTTCGTGCAAGAATGGACATGCGTGGATTGTGCTGGAGACCTGTAGAACTTTCGCGGTCTTTCGGGGAGTTTAGGCCAACAATATATAAACAGACGAAGATGCGAGAGACAAAAGAGAGAGAGTCAGTCATTAGTTTTATTCGAAGAACAAGTGAGAGATTCAGTCATCAGTTTTTATTCGAAAAAAGAAGATAGATTCAGTCATTAGTTTTATTCGAAGAAAAAGAGTGAGATTCAGACATCAGTTTTATTTCAAAAGAAGAGAGTTAGTTATTTGAGAAAGATTAAGTGTTTGCTGTGAATATTCAACTTGGATTTGTGATTGAAGTTAGATTTACGGTAGCTGTGATTTTATTTCGTCAATCTCTACGATACATCCGAATTACCGCTTGTGCTGAGAGACGGCGAATTTATTGAACTGTGAACTGTTTCGGAATTTCTTCGTGGGACCAAATTCACACCCTAGACTGGAATTTGAGACTTTCATTTTAGATCATTATATTAGATACAGGCCAGTACCGTTTTGTATTGTGATTAATTTTGAAGTTTGAAACTAATATTATTTTGTTTTGTAATTAATTTCGAATGTTATAACTTAATATCTGTCACTGTTATTATATATAATTTGTGTTATATCTGTTATATTTGTTAATAATTTAGTGTAATAAATTATACAAGCTGTTATCTGTGTTTTTCTGTTGCGTTTAGTCTACGAAGAACATAAAACATTAAAAAATACGTAACAGGTGTTTCAAGAAGACAGTGGTGAGTCGGGCTGTGTGAGGACGGGCGTTGTCATGTTGAAAAACGTCGTTGACGTTCACCAAGATAGGCTGCACATGGGGCCTGAGAATCTCGTCGACGGTTGCGTATGGTCTGATCGGAAACCTTGCGCAGCCCTGGTATGGTTGAGTCAGTAGACGTCGCAGTGGTGGTCCTATCCCGAAGGTGACGAAACCGGATGTAGCGATCTTGTGCGGGCGTGGTCACACGTGGTCTAAAACTAAACTAAACTAACGTGGCAGGGGTTCAGTTTAGAGAGAGAGAAATCAGAAGAGTTCTCTCCCCAACCGCGGTGTTCAGGAACATTGTGGTTCCTCTTCGTCCCCTTTCGTGGATTGTTATTAAGATTAAAATTAACTGGTGGTTTTTTGTTTATATATATATATTATATATAGTATATATATATATTATAATTATTATTCTTGATAAGAGTTAATAGAAGTGTCTCATTGGAATTCTCGTGTCATTTTTCTGCAATTCTGGTAATGAATGATACGTGGGAAGACATTTTTTTAAAAAACTCGTCCGCGATTTGAACCCGGGACCTCTCGCACCCTAAGCGAGAATCATATCCCTAGACCAACGAGCCGTGTAGCACGTGGTCTGCCGGATCGTGGGCTTTTATAGGGATTTTTCACATGTTGCACTTGGAGAATATGCAGATCTCTCAAACAAATTTATGGGATACGAATGCGTTTTGGCGAAAAATCTGTTGTTTTCCTCCGGATTCAAAGTGCACAAGTTTTATTGTCATTTTGGTGTGACAGTCAGTGCCTTAACACGTGTAACATTACATACCCTGAGCTTGTAACGTTATTACATATATTTCTTTTTAAAATAACAAAAATATCCCTTTTGCGTTTCTTTTTTTTGAAGAGTATATAACTTAATAATGAATAAAGAAAATGTTTTCTTGTGGTATTTATACGTTTATTTTCTTTTACTAAGAAGGCTCGTACTTGATACTATTTATTTACAAATGAGTGATATAATCAGAAAGACAATGATCATCAACAAGAATAATTTCATAACATCATTTCGTGATATTCGTGTTATATTATAATGATAAAATAACACCGAGAGTCAATGAGAGGCAAGAAACAGACGTTAGCACATGTAAAAAATAGGGCTGAAAGTTAAAATATAAAATATCAATCAATTTACATATATCTGATTTAGATATTTATTAGACACGTTGGTATAATAAAGTATTAGACGAATTATAATGCAGTAGATAGAAGTTTCAGTAATTAATGGGAAAGTGTTTGTTTAGAATATTCGCGCAAACCTAAACGGCTATTTATCCATAACTGTACGAAATTTTAAAATGATAGGTTAAAGGAAAGATAACTAAGTAACAGCATCCATCGTCAAATCTTGGACTACACTTGAATGACTGAATACTGAGGTTTCAAAGTCACTCTTATAGCGCGTCCATAATATAAAAGTACAAAAGAAGGCTTTTGCGACACCTGGAGGTTTGAGCTTCAAATTCACAGCCCAGAAATGTTAATCGCTAAGCTATTCGCAACCCGAAATAAATAAGGAGAATTAGAATTATGATGAGATGGATGGATATAGTTGTTTTTTAAAATATTCTTTTTTCTGTACGTCATTCCTCATCCCTGTAATTAAGGCAACAACAATGGTGATATATAATATTTATGGGGTTTTGAATCCTTTCGAATTCACCATACGGTAACCTAAATTAGTTGAGGTTTGCTCATAATCTTGCCACATTGCGCTTAATTCATTATTTGATATTACACAGTGGACCAACTGTTTAATGGTGATATACACGTGTTAATGATGTGTTTCCTTTTTCACTATATCCCAAATGGCATAGCGGTATGTCTGTGGACTAACACTGCTAGAAAGCGGGTCTCGATACCCATGTTGGGTATCGTGTGCAGCTCTGTATTTAATTCCAAACACAAACTTTTTCACTAAATATAAAATTGAAAAGAAATCTTTAACACATGTGTATAATGGTGATATTTATTGCGTAATTTATACTAATAATCTTTTTCTAAGGGAGTAAGAACGAAAAATAATATGCTGTATTGGACATTAATCAAATTATTCTTTTACTATGTTAGGGTTTAACATATAAATTAGGGTTTATGTCTTTTTTAATGATGTGGTTACAAACATAAAATAACATATAAACGGTACATCAGTGAAAATTTGATTAGAATTTATGTTGCAAGTCTCGTTATAAGCCAATTTTAACTAAGTTTCTTTGCACTAAGAGAAGTAAATAATATGAGTTACATTTAAAATAAATTAATGTACATATATCCAGGATTCTTTTGACGAGATGAATGTTTACCCTGTATGTGCAGAGCCAACTCATATGCTTTACTAGCTGATAAATGCCTTTAAATAAAACGTTCTTTTCACACAGACAAACAACGCAGTTTAGATTAACAAATCGTGTATAGTTGTTTAATAGTTGTGAAAACATAATCATGCTTTCATTTGAAAATTGTGAACGTTTAAGCAGTGATAAATTTTACAAGTTTAGATATAGAAAATGTTAATTTTCAACTTCTTCTAAAACTTATCATTAATCGTTTCGAAGTCTGTTCAAAGCTGTTTCTTAAAGTATAATGATAAATATCTTGAACCGATATCAATAGCATCTTATGTTTAGTAAAACACAGACAGCAAACTTCAAAGTGAGGTCTTTCTTTTTTTCGTAATAATGTTTCACTTGTGTTTGTGTAACTTTCGAATTCCTAATTGGAAACATACGACTCGATCCGGTTCCTCGCCTACTTCTATATATGTTGCATACGTAAACAAACGAATTTGTTACATCTGGAGTTGATCTAAACCCAAACCACAACCGACTTCTGTGGACGACAAACTGTCGAGAATGATAGATTTACGTAGGTAAAACTTATTGCTAATACTAATGAAACAGGCAGAAGCAGTATATTAAAGTCAAAACTCTATCACAGTGTGAAACAGTGTTTTATTGATCAACGAATTCAGGCCTAAGGTCTTATTGAATTTGATACAATATGTATTACAGAGTTCCGTAAGACTACGATTTATTTCAATAGTTTTTATGCGTTAGAACTCCTTCCAAGCAAACAGAAGTTGGTAGTGTGATCAACATTCATTGTGCGTAATTTGTTATACACTATACAGAAATGTTTGATTTGTTTTATTAATATTATCATTGATGTTTTCTGACTTAATGACCTGTTACAGGTTTGTCTTTTGTCTTCTGCTCGATTTGGGCTCAAAATTGAACATGTTTTGTTTGTTCACTCTCCTTTTTCGAAATTTATAAAATTCTACTCCATATTTTCTATGATTTCGTCTCTTCTTACAATTATTGATCAAACTCCAGCTGTAGCATTACATTAATGCGGAGAAGTCAATAGATTTAAAGTCCAGCTGCAATGTTTTCAAAACACTACATAAAGAGGTAAGAATATACAAAAATTACACCAGTACTTTAATAAGTTGATTTCAAAAGTAATTTTGTTGAAAAGGGAAATTTAAACATTAATAAAAAAATCAACTAACCCCAACTTAACTGACTTTGACAAGACAGCATGAACCTTTATCAGGTGATTTGTCACATATACCATAAACTAAAATCCGTTTGAAAATGGAATGCTATGGCCAGGTGTTTAAGGCACTCGATTCGTAATCGAATTCCTATCACACCAAACATGCTCGCCCTTTCAGCCTTGGGGGGCGTAATAAAGTAACAATTAATCCCACTATTCTTTGATTAAAAAAAGTAGCCCAAGAGTTGGCGGTGGGTGGTCGTTACTAGCTGCTTTTTCTCTAATCTTACACTGCCAAATTAGGGACGGTTAGCGTAGATAGCACTCGTGTATCTTTGCGTGAAATTCAGAAACAAACAAGCCATTTGAAAATAGCTTAAGCGTTTTTTTAAAAGCATAGGATAAATAACACGAAGCGAAAATAATAATAAGATTTAACGTCTGAGTGTTTACTTTATAGGTGAGAATTGTGGTCAATATTTGAATTCAAATGTATTTATAAGTATTTTTTTATAATTCATACACCATCGTGACGCATAATAAATATTAATTATCAGCTTTGTGTTGACTGACGTAAAAAGTACTTTAAAGCTTAAGTTTTGCAGTCATTAAGACTGCCTGTATAAAAATACGGCTGATTGTGCGCGAAAAAAACAACCAAACCTGATGTAAATGTGCAGGAAACTAAAATTAAGACCATGAAACATCTTAAAAACTAAAACAAAGTTTTTATTGCTTTACATTAGACCATCTGATGAAGAAATAAGTTTTCTGAAATGATTAAATACACTTTTCGAACGTTATTACAGCTATTTTGTACTATTTTGAAAGAATAACTTTTATCTAAGACAAATTAAAATTTAAAAAAAATTGTGAATTAGTTTTAGGCTTTGCGTTATGTGCGAGATACTATTTCTCATGAAAAATGACTTCGTCGATATTCGATACTAACAGGCATTTGCCACTTTCTAATATTAATAAGCTAGTAAGAAGAAAAAATAGCTTGTTAAATCTAACTAGGTGCTGTTTGCTACAAACCATATAAAATTGAGGTATGCCAACTTACAGGAAAAACATAAAAACAAAAAGCCCCGAGGAATAATTGTCCTATATCGGTAGACTGCGTGGTGCTTCAACTAAGTACAAAGACGTTTTTCTTTCTCTATTTGAGAAACCATAACACGCGGCGCCTGCCCTCTATAGGCGAAGCTAAATAGTTCATTCCACTTTTCTTTCTTCTTTGGCCGTTAGCCAGGACTGTACAAATTTCATGTCTTGTAACCTGATCTACAATCGACCGAGAGCTCCTTGCAAATACGTTTACTTACTCCATAGTTTATGCTATTTTTAAGACCCCTAGTTCTTATACCACCCTTTCACTCCACCCGACCTAAACCTTTGTTTTACTGTCACGGTGGGAGACCTAGTAATGTGAGTTTAAAGGTGTAGATGAGTATATATATTTGGTGGGGTTAGGATTTATCCCACAGTTTCTGTGTCTTCCTACAACTTAACTGCAGGTCCTACAGGTAAAAGGGGGAACTAGAGGATCAGGACCTCTTGCACTGACTTTTATTGGATAAAAACACTTGTTTGACTTTTACTTCTTTTATTATCCTCCCAGAAAGTCAGAGTGGTTTACGCAATAATGTATTTCACTCAACAAGTTAAACATACGTAGGTTGATTGATTCAGAAATATTCTACCATCTTAAAAGTGCTGTGTAACACTAGGAACCTTATGTATTTGCATAATAGGCACAGTCATGTATTTTCTGAATAATATGTATTAAATCAACCCGTTGTTGCTGGTAGTTAAGCAATGAATAATCATGCTTGAAAACAAATCTGCGTAGGATGTTGAATATTAAGATTTATAACCTCTTTTTGTTTCTCCAATTACCATATGAATATCTTTAAAAGAGTGGTAAAGTTAGACTATGTTAATAGTAGTCTAACTTGATTCGAGCAGTGAACCTGAAAAATTAAGATGTTTTTTTGTTATTATGTTTAACCAGGATCCATTATTGCTAGGAGACAGTTGATATATAACAAAATTTTCCTAGCGATTCCCCTTACATTTTTGTTTCTATTTAACGTTGAACAGCATTCCTTCTCATTTTAACCGAGTAAATTTTTCATGAAACATTGTTTCCGTAGAAAAGTAAATTCATGCACTGAAATCAAATAGCAACTGTTGAAGCGTGTTCTAGTTTTTATTCATATATAATTTCTGGTAGTTTGGCTGGTCTCCCGTCTTTAATGGTGCAATTATCTAGAAAATTCTCTGCCTTTGAGAAGTTCTCTACTGTAATGCGTCATGAAGTCAATGTTAATCACCAGGTCCCCTAACGGATTAAAAAATATATTTTGTAGCATATTTTTCTGCCATTGAAAAATAGTGTTTATTATTCTAAAAGCAATTACATGATAATGAAGAATCATTGACACATTATTTTTGTTTTATATTTTTGTATTGGATGCTGACGATGTTATCAACATAAAGGTTGTACTGTTGGTTGGTGAAGATCCAATAAGAAACGCAGATGAAGCTCTATTTGACACTCGTCATTCTCTAATTGCTCATTAAAAACTTCTGTGTATCGAAGGCTTAACTTAATAACGTTGCTTATATTTTATCTTTGGTATCCTAACCAGAGACTGTCAGACAATGTACAACGGTTATTTTTTAGTATCCTAACTAGAAACTGTCAGACAACGTACAATGGTTATTTTTTGGTATCCTAACCAGAAACTGTCAAACAACGTACAACGGTTATTTTTTTGTATCCTAACTAGAAACTTTCAGACAACGTACAACAGTTATTTTTTGGTATCCTAACTAGAAACTGTCAGACAACGTACAACGGTTATTTTTTGGTATCGTAACTAGAAACTGTCAGACAACGTAAAACGGTTATTTTTTGGATGATTTTGTTCCAGAGTAGAGGGATAAAAAATCCTCTGAAATACAGCACATTTCAACTTTTTTATATACAATCTTTTTCTGAATTTGAAAACACAGTCGAATAAGTCAATTATTGCCATCCATATGGTATGAAATGTAAATAGCATTTGATGAGTTCATTGGGGATTTAATTACAAAAGGAAAAATGAAAAGGATTGTAATATAACATTATTTTGTATACAATTTTTTGCTTCCTTAGAGGCTATTCTCAGCTAGTCTAATATTTCCTACTGTGCCTTTCATAACCTACCGCCTGTGCATGGTGCCATCGTGCACCATAACATAAAATATTATAAAAATAACTTTATTCATGTGCTACTGACTGCCAAAAATAATCTGAGGTAACAAGAGAAGTATTCCCGTAAAATTAATTAATAATAAAATTCGGAATCATTTTATTGTATTTTTTTATCCCATGTTTAAAACTACTCTGTTATTCTTTTATTTTGGAGAACAAAATAAAACTCAGTCTCTTTCAAATTAAAACATTTATTTTATACATTTTGAAGAGCGAACTGCGGCATCCTTCAAGTTTTTAAATGTTTACTGTCAGACACTTCAAATCCTGGTGTAAGCTCTTTCATGTTTATTCAGAATTTTCCCTTCTTATTCCACTAAACACCTCCTACACCCCTATATTTCATCACTCTACCTCTTGTGTAAGAGAGCTACACAAACCCTCACTGTTATCCAAAAGTCTATTATAATAAAGCTATAGCCTACTTATCTGAAGATTTACTTCATTTTTTTTCTTCAATATTTTTGCTTTGCGTGTCCCTCTACACAGAGACTTGTCTAACTCAATTTAAAGGAAGGGTAGGGATAAACAAGAGTTTCTTTCTCTAATTGCCACACAGGTAGCTCTTTGTTTGTGAGACTGAATGGGCTGGTAGCGTCGCGCTCTACCCAGAAGGCATAACGGCCTCATCCATGTGACCAGTCTGATTAATGGCAATAGACTTAACGGTAGAGGATGTCAGTTTGACAAGGAGCTCAGTGTCCTTTTTACTACTTCACAATGTTTTTCCTTCTGCAGCCACTTAAACGCTTTAGAGGTCGAACATCCACTCAGGTCAAGACAAGAGGAGTTACAGTGATATTCAAGTTTCTGGTTTTATTTTGCACGTGAGCATTTATTCGAATTATCAAACGTTGTTAGAAAACAAAATAGAAGCCATCATGATCGATCTGTTGATTACTTGCACACGACAATTTGTCCGTCTATTTTACAAATTCTATTCAACAGGCATAGGAGTTTGGCCAAACAAGATAGAATTTGCATTTTGACTAGTGAATAACAATCATATTGTATCAACTTATATCTTGGTGAAGGAATTATATGATTCAGTGTGTTGGATTGAAGATACCTATAATTTTAACCATCATTGGAAATGTTTTTTGTCCAATTGTTAATGTGATTAAGAAATTATCATGAAATATATTATTTCCCACGTACATATGTGCTGCAAATAGGGCTGATAAGTGTATGAGTCTCTACACATGCCTTATTCAGATTTGTACACTGGCCCATTCCAAAAATAATTCCCTGCAACATTTTAAGACATATCAAAATAAATTCAACAAAACACTTCTCTAATAAATATTATAAACTTACGCATCAGAGATGGCTTCGTTATCTTTGTTAAACAAAAAGTCTGAACCCCTGAACCTCAATCTCTATAACTAATACGCTTACGTTTTTCTGTCTGGAACTTTTCTCGCAAATTCTTCGATCATTTATTATGTCTCATATCGTTAATAATGTCTTTGTTCGAGAAGTTTGTATTACATATTGGCTTTTCCATTCAGAATCATTTTAGATGATTTTTTTTTTGCTTTGTCAAACGTTTGAGTGAAACAAGTTTGCTACACGATGACACAATGCAGTTGTCATTAAGTGCCACATGCCTTCGACTGGCTTCGATTTAGTTTGTTTATTTACAAAATATTTCACACAAGCAACATTAATCTGCATGTAATTCTGAGAGAAATACGAACATTACACCAAACACAATTTGTAAGGGTTTCTCTACTTATTTTGAACAAACTACGTATGTGCAGTTTGTTCAAAACCTCATGCTTATAACTTTATGAACAAGCATTCAGATATTTCTGCATCATCAGCTAAGTTTGCCTTCATTGAAACTTTATATCTACCTTACTTTGCGATAATTTGGCTTCAGTTCGATTTATAGACTGTGTAATGAATTTTTTTTCCACTTTTTCTTGATTACTGTTTTATTTTTAGTTTCTGTGAGTTTCTTTGTTTCAAACTGCAAAACCTGTCATATACTGAACGCTGATAACTGTTTCACACTCTGTACACTATTATAAATACCGTTACTGTACTTCGTTGTTTACTTTACGTGTAGTTTTATAAAATAAAGTTAGGTCTACGTGAATTTATTCATTTGACCATCTAATTTTTTCATTAAACCAGGATTTATCGATCTATACATAATACCTGAAAGAAAGTGTAACGTAAATATCGTGAATAAAAAAGATAGAATAAGGAATATTCAAACGAAGGGCATGAAAATCAATCGAAATGTTTTGTGGGTAGCGGTTATTATTGAATATCATAGTCTCTGAAACGTGACTCTCGTGTAACAACTATCTAAAATGACCCATGAGAAACGTTTACTAATAAATGTGCAAAAGTATAATAAAATGTACACGAAGTGACATGTAAGAATGAAGTTCAAAACTTGCCGCAAGGGCCTGGCAGGGCCCAGCGCGTTAAGGCGTGCGCTTTGTAATCTGAGGGTCGCGGGTTCGCTCCCGAGTCGCGCCAAACATGCTCGCCCTCCCAGCCATGGGGGCGTTATATGTGATGGTCAATCCCACTATTCGTTGGTAAAAGAGTAGCCCAAGAGTTGGCGGTGGGTGGTGATGACTAGCTGCCTTCCCTCTAGTCTTACACTGCTAAATTAGGGACGGCTAGCACAAATAGCCCTGTGCGAAATTCCAAAAAACAAAACAAAACAAACTTGCCGCAAATTGGAACCGCAGAGAAACAATTTTTGTTTTGTGACAAACGGGATGACACCGTTTTCAGAAACCATTCTATAAGCAAATGGGAGCTAGCCGCAACTTATAATGTAATAGACAAATGAATGTTTCAGTGTTCCGTAACTGAAAACTTGTTTATTGTCGGTTATACCGGGTAGCATATACATGGTTACAAATTTCAACCAAGTTAACCTCGTATCATCAGATATAGCAACTATAACTAAAATAAGAGTAAACTAAAAGGTAGTTGGTTAGGGTCAACATATGAATCAAAAGGACACAATATCGTACCTATATACGACACATTTCGTATAGTATGCAGGGCCATTAGTAAACGTGACAAAGAATATAGAGATATCCTGTCTGTCTATAAAACTTAACTTGTAGGTTGTATGCAGTTGAATGATATGATACAAGACCGGGCTGGTCTTACGTTTTTGAAACAACTTTCTACGTGATATTGTTTATGTAATGCTCAAAACTAGGACTTTTCTATACTGAAATTAACAATTTTAGTTTAAGGAAGGAATTATATGAGCAAATTATGTTGGAGAATAACTGGAAATTTAAGTAGTCAATTGATTTTTTTTAACTTGAAGCAATGAGAGATTCAAGCCTTGGATTATGTGTTATACATTTCCGTAATATTCCAATTTCATGAAAAAACTCCAGCTAAGCTGAGCTGCGTCACGAATATTCTTGGGAGAATTCTGTGAACGAATCAACAAGAATCCATCATAGAAAAAAAATGGGGTAAACTCACCTTAGGCCTCTTTTGCACTCTCTTGTGTGGTGTCGGATTTCCCTGGTTTACACGTACGAATATTTTCAGTAATAGAAAAATTTTATATCTTGAATTTTGCTCTGTGTTCTAACGACCACTGAGATATAATAAAGATTTGCTGGGATACAGTCGAATTAAGTAAAAATATACATGTAACAACAGTTAAGGAGGAAACATTGCAAACTACGTTGTTGCTGATCCTTAGTTAGTTTAATTTGCATAGCTCTACGATTATAACAAAACACTGTGTGAAATTGGTATACGCTTAATTAAAGAAAAAATGTAAAATAGGAATCTTTAATTTCTTGTAATGTAATTAAAAAAAATTGCACGTGCAGTTACATTATGTTATTGACGTTTTACTAAGAATGAAATGTTTTGATCTGTTCTGAAATATCATTTGTGTACAAGTAAGTAAACTAGTGGTCATTGTTAATGCATTCACTTTGAATAACCTTTTTCTAAGCAAGCTAAGCTCAAACAAAATACTTTATATGTTATTTACGAATAATAAAATTCAAAATAACCAATAACAATTTTAGATATTTCAATAAATATTAGTTTTTCAATGGCAGAGTAAGAACTTACAGCGCTATAAACCGAGTTTGTGTATCTATGGTGAGCACAACACAGACAGCCCATTATGCCACTTTGTGCTTAATTACAAATAAACAAACTTGAAAAAAGAAATAATAAATGAAAGTTTAAAACCAACGTTTGAACAGTTCACTTCAAATTCCAAAAGCCAATCAAAAAATAAAGTTGAATACAATAATATAATATAGTTACTTGCTTGAACTTTTATATTCAAATATACATACAGCACATACTATTGATATGGTTTTGAATTTTGCGCAAAAATACACGAGGGTTGTCTGCTCTAGCCGTTTTCAATTTAATAATGTAAGACTTAGAGGGAAGGCAGGTAGCCATCACCGCCTACCGCTCACTTTTCGGCTTATCTTTTACCAACGAATAATAGGATTGGTTGAAACATTATAAAGCCCCCACGATTCAAAGGGCGAGCATATTTAGTATGACGGATATTCGAATCCGCGATCATCACATTAGGGGTCGAGTGGCTTAACCACTTGACGATGGCGGGTCTACATGATACTTCAAGAAAAGTTGTTTTGTTTTTATATACGTAGTAAACCCTCTTAACAGTGAGATAATCTACATTTAATTTAAAAGGAAGTGTAAAATAAAGAATTGTTAGAAATCTTCCAAAACGCCTTTTTTTTTTTCGTCTTGAAGAAATAGTGTTTGGTATTGTAAGTTACTTTGGGTCTTCATAAAATTAAACTAGCTAAATAAAGATATTTTAAAACCCTCATCAGTATGGAAGCTGACAGTGTTGTGTATAAATATATATGTATATAAAGTCATCCCTTAATTGATGTCCGATTTTAGATTCAGGAAAAGGGAACAGATTCCAAACGTTTTTAATGTTATTTAATGAATAATGTATGTTCCATTATTATTAATTACTTCCTGTCAATGATTCACAAGCTTCTGAATACCGTTTCTATAAATTTCTTAGGGTTTGGTGGAAAAGAATGTATGGAGGATAGTTTTAACATCTTCATGTGTTCCAAACTCTTTTCCATCAAGATAATTTTGCAAACTTTGGAATAGATGATAATCAGATGGAGCAAAGTATGGAGAATAAGAAGGATGTGGAATTTTTCCCACTCTAGCTTTTCAATCTTTGCAAATGTGATCCTTGCTGTATGGGGCCGTTTATTATCCTGGTGTAACACAACACCTTTACGACTGATCAAAGCAGGCCTGTTTCCTTTCAGTGCAACATTCAAGCGCTCTAACTGTTGACAATAGAAATCTGATGTAATCATTACATTGAATGGCAGCAATTCAAAGTGGATCACACCAACAATATCCCACCAAATGCTAAACGAGACCTTCATCGGGTGGAGGTCCATTTTGGGTTGTGCTTTAGTCAGTTTACCTGCATTGAACCATTATCTGCGGCACTTAACATTTTTATAATATATCCATTTTCCATCTCTAGTTAGTAACCTATCCAAGAAAAGGTGAGCTACGTTCACGAGAGTGCAGAGAAGTGCAAATCTCCACTGTTGCTCTAAGGTTGGCTTTTATCAAATCATGGGGGACCCATTTTTCAAGTTTTTGATATCTTTCCAGGTTGTTGAATGTGACGATGAACTATTGATTAGGTTGAACTAAGATTGCGTGCTAGTTTTTCAACTGTTACAGCACAATCTTCAACAAGTGCAGCCTTCAGTAAGCCATCATTAAACTCAACAAGACGACCTGAACTTGACACATCAATTAAGCTGTAATCACATGATCTGAACTTCTGAAACTACCTTCGACATTTTCTTTCACTGAGAGACGAAATTTAGGAAATTTGGAAAATAGATTTAAATTTTGATTGAAGTCCAAAATGTTTAAAACTAAATTTTGTTAATAAAATACTCTACTAAAAAGGAAAATATAAGAAATAGAAATCAAAATATTTAATATTCCTACAGTAAGATATTAACTGGAGTTTATTTGAAAATTACATATCGATAGTCCAAAACGTCCCTACCCCAGCGGTGCGTCTGTTAACGAACAGTGATAAAATCCGGGTTTCTATACCCATTGTACAGCTTTGTGCTTGACTATAAACAAACAAATCGAAACATTCGCTCAGAAATGTTGGCCGAATAGCGATTGTTTGTCTAGTAAGAATAGTTTTTTCTTATTGTTTCACTTGTTTGATGTAATGAGCGTAGTATATATTAAATGAAACCTAATCAAAGTCTCCAGGCTAGCTGAACTACGCTTTGTTTCTTCTGTCTTGATGGTTTTGAAACTCTATATCACAAGTACAAACTAGCAAATTCAGGGTTGTTATTTGATCAGGATAAAACAGCAATGAAAAGTTAAATTACACTAAAGACTTTCTGTTATTTCAACTGTTAAGTTATGATTTTCCTTAAGGCAATAGGCTGTGACGAAGAGTAAAGTGTTTTGATGAAAAATCACGAATAGACCCAGGTGTGCAATCTTGTGATGAAACTGACAGGCTCTGTGTGATAAGTTGCATGCTAGAAGAACATGTTATTTGTAACCAAGGTTACACACAACGTATACGACATGCTTCTGCTACACACATTCCAACCGCTTGCAAAGTATGCTTTAGATTTTACGTCCAGCTAACAAGCGACATTTTATGAAGCAATTATTAAAGAGAGAAAAAAATAGATTTTACCGATCCACATCTAGCTAGGGGCAAAAACTTTATAACTGTACCTTTGGGGTGAAGTTTAGATTTTTGACACGTGGGCCATAAAATATGCCAAATTAAAGATATTTCGGCTTGGTTTGCTGTCTTACTAGTGAAAATGCCGTAAGACATGGTTGTTTCAAAATTAGACTCGCTTCTGTAGTTAAGGTGCACAAGCACTATTACTATATGTCGATATCCTTACTCGTACATCTCTTTATTTATGTATAGGTACATATACTTATATATATATAATATACTATTTACCTACAAATGACCCTGAATCTTACCATTACCTGCCTTACTTGTGCCTTTTTCTATAACGGATCATTATTATCACTGCTATTGGATGATGGACGTACAATATTAGAAACGATAAAAATAAGATATACACATTTCAATACTTTTCTTAATGGCGAAATCGGTTATACAAGAATATTTGAACGTATTAACATGTGTATTAATTATATGCGCGGGGGAGGGAGGTCAGTTTCATAATGCTTTGAGAAATTTAAAATTTTTGTTTTGAACAGTGATAAGGGTGATCAAGCATCAGATAAGATATTTTTGTTTTTGTGTTACTGGTCTACATGCGTAGATGACCATTTTCTTATAATATTTTGTACACCATCTTTCAGCCACTACCCGTGTAGTTGGCCATTTTGTTTCTACAAATATGTATATGTATATATATATATATATATAAGTCCATTATGTATATATATATATATATATAAGTCCATTATATATATATAATGCTACAGCATTATTTCTATACTTCAGACATGTTGTTTTCTGACGGAAAATTATTGCTATTATTAATTCAGTTTATTTCACGTTTGGGCAACTTGATAACTATAAATGTATTAACACAGTAAATATATAAAAATAATAACATGAATACGTGTTGAGCAATTTCCTGTTATTATCAGAAATTCACTATTCTAAGAATTATGATTAGATTTTGGTTTAATGTCCCTATATTTTTACGAATGTAGCTATAAGTTTATGTTTTAACTGCAAAATTTCAGTCTTTCGTTCACATAAACATCTCTGCTTCACGTTCCCTCTTTAACTTATTTAATTATGGCATATTTATGACAATATCTACTAAGATAAATAACAATAGACTATATTTCATTATATCTTTTATATGCATCAAAGGATGCGTAGAAACAACAGCATCACAAAGTTTTCACTGGCGAGGTTGTGGAAGGAAGATGCTCTAAGTTTTAAATGTGATCATTTTCTGTTAAAATTATCTGTTTTGCCTAATTGTAAACATGAAACAGTTAAACTTTATATTAATTTCTGTCCAAGAAAATGACGTAGTGATACATTAAATGGGATATCAAAGCAACTGTTTACAGACATTGAAAGAACTGCGTACAGAAGAAAACAATGCGTGTGTTCTTGTGACGTTTATTTTCGGGTGGAGCCGTCAGATCCGGGATTACAAATATATAAGACGCCCTCTAGCAGATATTCAGTGAGTGACTACACACGCTAGAAATTTAATCATATTTGGGGTAAAATTAGTTTGGGGTTTCCTTCCGAATGAGACAAGAAGATAAAAATTAATCATAAATAGAAACTGGAGCTCGTAAGTGTTGAAAAAGGGGGGCTACTTCTTACGTCATAATGACGTTATAAGGATAAATACAAACTGGTCATTATTTACATTATGGCCATGTCTATAGAAGTATTAAAGTAAATGTTAAGGAGTTTATACTTCATACGGATTTTGTTAGTTTCATCAACTTATATTTACAATAAAGAGTACTATAAAAAAGAATATTTTTTGTTTTAGATAATAAAATATAATTAGGAATTTGGAGTTGTGCTGAAATATTCGCATATAGACATGAAAGTTTTTATCTGACTTATTGTGTTAAGAAAAGGTGCTATTTAACATAGAATTAATTCCCTTTTCGATAACTTTTTGTTAATATTTGGGTAATCTTGAAAATATAAGATTGTGCGTCTATATTAAAGGTTCTATCATAAAAATAATAAATAAAGAGAACTAATACTGAAAATAAGGAACAGTAAACAACGAATGGCGAATTGCCTGGAAATACTTTCCTAAACATCATATGATTAGAAATTATCCATTGCTTCAGATAGGTTTATTTGAATTACTTATTTTAATGTGCGATATGGTCCGTTAGCGTTGCTGTCTTAACTGCAGTTATATGTAATGACACGTGTGTATTAGAGACTTAAGATAAACAACAACATATACTTAAGGCGTTCAAAAAAACAAACAAACAGGTATTTTAAAAGGCAGCAGTTTTGCCTTTAAGATGACGCTTTTTCCCTGAGATATGGACACGTGTTAACATTTTTTGTCTGATTTAGTTTTGGAGTTGTACAAGTGCCCAAGCTGTGAATCATAGAGTTTGTGTTTACATTTCATTGCGGCAAAACTCGCTCCGTTCTTTGGAATCTTGGATGGGTTAAAAGAATAACAGTTAAACCCCACTATTCAATCAAATAAGGTTAACTCAGGAGACTGAGATAGATAATGTTGACAAGCTGTGTCTCTTCTACTTCATCCATTTGGAACTTGATATGGCGATTTACAGATAGCTTTTTGGGAGAAAACTCTACACTCCAATATTCAACTATTTTACACCAGCTTAATTCATATCTTTAATTAATGGTAATATCCGAAGGAAATCTTCTGACTACGGATCTTATTTTGGCATTAGAAATGTTTATGCAAGGAACTCTTGGCATCACACTTCAGAATACCAACTTATTTCACACCAGAAATATCTACACTCCAATGTTACATCATATCATACAACATGACTCTTATTTCATATAAAAAACCCTTTACACAGTATTGCAGATTACTCGTCTATATCACAACTCTCCCATTCAACTCCAGTAGCACAGCAGTAAGTCTGAAGGCTTACAATTAAAAACTGGGTTTCGATACCCTGATTAGATATACTAGAGAAAGTCCGTTGTGTAGCTTTGTATTTAACTACATACAAACATAATTTAAAGTTTAAACATTTCAGAAAGTTGACATTACTACTGTGGGCTGGAGGGCTCTGTACTAAATAAAATACAAGTTAAATAATAAACTGAATATTAAGACACCACGATTCTCACTCTCTTATACCATACACTGCACTTAAAGTTGCCAATCCTTTTTCATCTAAAACCATATAATAATAGAGTTTTTTAAAATAAAGACTTTAAGCAACCTAATTTGTGTAAAATCTATTTTAAAGTCTTTAGAAAGTTGTTTAATAAATGACGTATTATGATGAAAGGGTTGTGTTTTTTTTTAAAAACAGTATAAATATTCATTTGAGAATAACAAATATGTGTGTTTACAATGGGATGGCATTGCCTTGAAACTAAATGCATGATGTGCGTTTTTGTCGTTTGTTATCTTTATCTTCCATTGTAAGTTAAATCTCACAAATTCAAAATATAAAAATCAAATATCATTAAAATTTTATTTGTACCATTTTAATCCAGGAGATCATTATATACCACAGTGTGTGCCTAGCACTATTAATAGGCACAGCAAACAGAGGGTCTAGCACTTTATATTAATATAATTTGCGAGTCTAAACATCATTGTAGTCAATGTCACAACGTTCGATTAAGTTCTATTGGCCCGGCATGGCCAGGTGGTTAAGGCATTCGAATTTTAATCTAAGGGTCGCGGGTTCGAATCCCCGTCACACCAAACATGCTCCCCTTTCAGTCGTGAGGGCGTTATAATGTGACGGTCAATCCCACTATTCGTTGGTAAAAGAGTAGCCCAAGAGTTGGAGGTGGGTGGTAGTGACTAGCTGCCTATCCTCTAGTCTTACACTGCTAAATTAGGGACGGCTAGCGCAAATAGCTCCAGAGTAGCTTTGCTCGAAATTCAGAAACAAACAAACAGGTTATGTTAGACGATTGTGCTTCTTGGTAACAGTTTTGCATCGTTAATCTGATTACAAAATTCTTTATTGTAATGCTTTCATATCCATGTTCAAGTCATACTATCCCTGCTGCATAGTATCCACACTACATCTAGCGTACGAGAACGACGGCCTCCCAGTGACCATTTTAACAGCTTAGAAATCCTCATATGCCTCGGACGACTTAACCATATTCTTTTGTATGGAATGCGATAACTGTTTCATTCTCAGGCTGCTTGTGATATACAATAATTATGGGAAAGGTATGATTGGAACCTTTATCTTAGTGAACCAATATCTTGTTAGGGCATGACTCGTTGCAGGTCTCCTTCTGGGTTTCTTGATGTCCCAAGTTAATCCATATTGCTTTGGTTTCAGATACTGTTAATACAAGATATATCTATGTCTTGAAATTGTAATCCTCGGTTTGAACACACATTTATGATTTGAGTTTGTGAATAATTTCGTCAAAAGCGATCAGTTTTCAGGAACATCACACTATCTACGAACGACATACAATGCTAAAATGTAATCTGCTACTTAACATTCCATTGCACTTCATATCGGTTATGTTTGTTTTGCAGTTTTAAAATTGTTTAATATCAATTACTCAACCCTGTATATATATTTATATATACATATATAAATATCTAATGTTGTCGTTGTTGAAACATTCAATTTAGCTAATAACTAAATTTAACCAGTGGATTATATGCTAGAATACAGTTTTATTAATTCAAATTCCAAATGGTGAATCTTCCTGGTGGGACAACGATAAATCAACTAATTTACAGTGCTAAAATCTGATTTACCCGTTGTAGACAGTGCTGTTAGCTTAATACTGCCTTGTGTTAAAAAACACACAAACCAAAAGGTAAATAAAAAATATGTCAGGTTTAGGAAAATCTGGTAAGAACATTCCAGGTTTCACCTCCCTCGTATTATTAGTGTACAACTTAATGTACACTAACAATGGGATAGTGGCAGGAGCCAACTGTAACGTATTATAATTAATTGTTATTAATTGTGTTACGTATTACGATTTGATACTGCGAAAAACTTGAATTTGAATTTATAAGTTAGTTAAACGCTGACATATATCAAATTAATGAGACTTACCAACAAAACTGACCCACACAACTTTCTGTTTAATACAAATATATTTTAATATTTAAACCATTATACAATTTATATTATTACAAAAATGATTTGTTTAGATAGCTCTCGTGTAGCTTTGCGAGAAATTCAATACAAATAAATAAATTATGTAATTAACGTCCGACGTTAATTCTTTAAAGTTAAATGGCTTGTAGTGTTCGAAAACTATAATCGTTTCTGGTCAGTTATCTGTATTTTCCCGATTGATAAGCGTTTATCACAGGTATAGCTTTCAAGACGTGTAGAGTATTAACTATAGCAAACCAACAATAATATCAAACTGTAAAATGTCTCTGGACGCTTCGATTTATAAGACTTTTAGGCTGAGGTTCTCGAACGTTTAGTTGGTAACAATATAAAATATATATTTTTGAAACTTATATTCGAAAATCTTCTATAAATTTAGAGAATAGCGGAAATTTCGCAATACATATTTAACACTGTAAGTTACATTCATTTCTAAATATATTTTTGACTAAAACAAACATCGATATTAAAATAATTATATAATAGTAAATCCATTACATGACTCACAAAGAGTGCAGTGTTATCTTTTATGCCAGGTCAGAAGGTTTTAGGATTTATGTTTGTTTGTTCTGAAGTTTGCGCAAAGCTACACTAGAGTTATCTGCGTTGGCTGTTTATAAATTAGCACTGCAACACTAAAGGGAAGGCAACTAGTCATCACCACAAACTTCCAACTTTTGGGTTACTCTTTTAACCACGGATAGTGAGATTAATCGCCATCCCACAGTTTAAAGAGAAAGAATATGTGTGTGATGAGGATTCGAACCCACGCTCTTCATACTAAGAGTATGAGGACTATAACCACTTGGCCACTGGTTCCGGCGTTTGAATGTGCTTTCTTTGTTTGTTGTTAAAGTCAAAGCATCACAAGTGGCTATCTGTGCTGTATTGAAACTATGTTTTTAGCGTATAATTCTATAGAGTTTTCGCTAAGCCACTGTGAGACTCAGGTACAACCACCTCTAATTTTGAACTATGAATATATATGATATATTGCATAAATCATCAGGAAAACTATTCTATAACTGAAAAAATCACCATGAAAACTGAAGTTCGATGGCAATTTACATGTTTCAAAGAGAGACTTATTTACTTGGTTCCAGTTTATTTTGTAATCATAATGTTGAGATTGTAAAGACGCCAAATAGCCAAGCAATGTTTTAATTTACTCTTGAGTTTGGAAAAATTCCTTCAAAACAGATTGAATGTCAATGTGCACGTCTAGACAGATCCAGCCAAGAGACATTTTGCCAAGAGGTTTTCAGCCACGTATCTTATGTACTGGCTCATCGTTCGAAGTTTATGAATAATTTTTCTTGTCTGCTCTTCATATTTCAATGGTTTGTTGAAGTCTGACCCTATGGTTTTTCGGGTTTTGTTTTTACTTATTCAGGACATTTATAAGTAAAAAAACAACAACAACTGTCAAATATATTTAAATAATAACACGAAAAACAATGATGTGTAGAATCAGCGAAGTGTGTTACTCTGTACCATTTGGGACAACGATGAGCCAACTGATTTACAATACTAGAATTAGGGGTTCGAGTTTCCTTGGTAGACAAGTAGTTAACCTGGTGCGACGTTGCTGTAAGAAAATCACAAACTGTAACAAATTGAAGGTAAAAATATACAGAAATTTTTAAGTGCAAAGTAAGAAACTTGTCTATCTGTACTATTCGTCCTTACTTTTCACATGACACTATAGATAGAAAGCAACAGTTAACAACATTGACCTTTAACTTTTAGACTGTTCTAATATTTTAACACACTCACGGTCCTATAGCGCAAAACGCTATTTTTTTTTATCGAATTTACAGTTTAATATGCTAACCTCAGGAAACGCTCAATCGCATTAAGAATTCTTTACTAGCTAGCTCAGGACTTGCAAATATGTGGTAGCAAAAAGTATACACAGAAACTTGGCTCTCTTAGTCTCGGCATTGACTGGAAATTTACAACTAAAATTTAAATAGACATAATTAGGTAATGAATATGAAACTTTAACTCCTACTGTACCTTAGAGTTTGTTTTCTACATCTTTCAAATTATTTACTTAAGTAAAAACACATGAAATCAAAAATTTGGTAAGTTATTCAAACTATTCTGTAAATTAACCAAACAGTTTTAATGAAATACAACAAAAATATTTCATTAAAGAATTAAAATTTCAAATCGAATGCATAGAAGTGAAATTTTTGAAAAAAACCTGAAGGAAAATTAGACTATTATTCAAAAAATATCAAAAATGGCGTTTAATTATAGAAATTATTCGCCATTTTTTTCTACGAAAGTTTTATTTATTTGTTCTTTTTCCATTAGTTTGATTCGTTGTTTGGAATTAAACATAAAGATAGATACACAATGGGCTATTAGTACTCTGCCCACCACAAGGATGGAAATCCGATTTCTAATTGTGTGAGTCCACAAACATACTGCTGTGCCCACTGGGAGGCACCCAATAGCTTGACAATCTCATATTCAAATACTTTGATGATTTAATCGAAACTTGTTGAAAATATCTCAACAATTCATATTTAGCATAAGGAAATTTGATTTCAATTACTAACCTGATAAGAATAGCTTACTCATGGAAAATAAAATTTTGTGAGAAGATAGTTCTTAATCTTTGCTTAAAGATTGAATTTTCTAATCTCAAGAATCACTAACAACTTTTTTGGGCTGCATAGCATGAAACTTAACCATTAAGTATTAACAGTGTCTCTACAATATAGCCTTTTATGAATAAGAGACTGAAAGTCCAGTTTGCAAAAATATATGCTGTTTACTGTAATGTTTTCGTTTTTATTTTGATATTATCGTCCGTGTAGAGTGAATGCACTTATGTGTGCATAATTTTTCTTGTGTATTTAGACTGTTTAACTTCAGCCCAGTATTTTACCGTCAAGAAACGGTTTAATGATATGATCACTTAGAAATTTAATTTTTAACATATATTAAGCCAATTTTTATTTAAGTCTGTTTGTTGTCAAACACAAAGATGAGCTATCTGTGTTTCGCTAAAGGGTAGGAACTTGCTTTTTTTCACTTTTCAATAACAAAACGCTTCCTTCTTTGAGCCATTAAGTATTAAGTGACTTATTTCAGAATGCGATAATTTGGTGGAAAGTATTTACTTAATTAACACTGAGAGTTGAAAAATAATGCTGTTTGTTTGACTGTTCATGAATTTCTCAGTGTTACAGTGTTAAGTCTATGAATTTAGAGCGCTAAAATCAAGGGGCTCGATTTCTCTTGATAAACACAGCAGTTAGCCAGATATTAAATAAATTAAAACACTATTGTTTGACTGTTGTTGAATTTCCCAGTGTTACAGTGTTAAGTCTATGGATTTAGTGCACTAAAATCAGGGGACTCGATTTCTCTTGATAACCACAGCGGTTAGCCCGATATTAAATAAACTAAAACACTATTCAAAAATGTTATAATTAATTTGTGATCTGGAAGAAAATGTAAGCAAAAACCTTTAGTTTTCTTTGTCTAATTGTTAGTAACAGAAAAATATCAGTTTACTTATAAATAGAAGAAAATAGTAAATGTGTCTGAAGACGATACTGTAAAAAGTAACAGACAGCAGCGAATTCATTGGTAAGTTGTTATATCAATTAGAGTTAATTTTTAGAAACATATATTGTAATGCATTAATGTCAACAACGTGATCCACGCTGTGTAGTGGATGTGCCTTTTCCGTAATGTTTCATTTAGGCACAAAAACTAATCATTTCCTACTCGAGTCATTGTTATTCCCGTCCACTCTTTCAAAGGTCAGCCAATAAACTTTCCTTGACTCTTAGCCTCAGTTGCAGGGACAGAGCGACAGTGTGGGAACTTGTATTTCCGTCTCAGATGGAAGCACTGATAAAGCCATTCTGACGAAAGTTAGTGACCACCCACGGGTGGTTCCACATTCAAGTCATAAAGAAGAGACAAGGCAGAAGAGATGGAAGTGAGGGGCTGTAAGTTTTTTCTGTCGAAAACTCTAAGGTCTTCGTGTGTCAGGAGGGTGACTTGAGTGGAAACTTTTCAAGAACCATTTACAACTATGTGATGTAGATTTGGTCATTATTGGTATTTTAATTCAAAGAAGATGGATTGATTGTATTTAAATCTTTTGTAAGGTGTTTACTAATCCATGCATCTTACAAAACTATTTTTATTGAATATTTTCAGTCATAGCATGGGAATGTTTAATGGATTCTAAATTATGATTGAGCAATACATTATTGTGAACGAAAGACAGACTGGTAGATATCAACAAGGTGGCACATTATGTTTTTGTATAATAGCAGTTGGTTGTAAAACTTTAAAACTGAATGTCAGGTTAATTGTTTTCGGGGTAAATAACCAGGTGAAAGAACCTAGGTTTGAGGTACAATCTTCCCTAATGTTGAACTACTGGTCAGAAGGAAAGCAATTAGCTAGTAGCAACTGCTGCTAAAAGGGATCGGTGTTTCTGAATAAAAAAACATGACTTTCACTTCTTTTGGGCTCACAAGAAAGAGCCGATACTTCTCCGTTGATGACACGTAATGATAGAAATAAGCAGTCACTAGAAATAACAGCATTTAAGTGAATTCCTGAAATTTATGAGAGATCTCAAATTATTCTTGTATGTCTCTAGTATTTTCATTGTCTTAATTTTAATTTAAAATTATAAATTCTATTAGTAATTTAGGCTGATAAGCTATCAAAATGGTTGTTATTAAGCGTGAAGCAACATAAAGGGATATCTGTGCTCTGCCCACCACAGTTATCGAAATCGGATTTCTATCAGATATACCAATGTGCCATTGGGGGAGTCATTTAAAAATATTTGTACGAAAAATAAGCCATCTAAAAGCAATAATCCAACTAGATTTTTATTTAATATGGTATTTATATCTCTTGTATACAGTGGAAACCAAAAGTTCATGGTTGTTTTTTGTTTAACCAATCCATGAAAATATTCTCAGCGTAATTGTTATGTATAATAATGTTTTTCTCGTAATTTACCAAAATATTTTATTCCTAATTTGTTTGTTTATTTGGAGTTTAAGCACAAAAACTACACATTGGGCTATCTGTGTTATGTCCATCACGGGTATCGAAACCTGATTTCCACTTTTATTAGTCTTCAAACGCACAGCTCTGCCTATTGGAAAGGGGATTTTATTCCTAAAATTCCGATAAGTGGTTTTTGATTTTTAAATGTTATTTTAAATACTGAATTTTTTTAATGTTGTTGCTGTTGATATTTAAAAGCACGTGCTTTCCTACACTGTTACATACAGTTAACATAAATGTACTTTCGATCTGTAGCATTTAAACAGAATTACGTTCTTTTGTCTTAAGACAGAAAGGCATTCCTCAACTTACTTTGCACTAATAATATTTGTTTCATATGTTTTACTGTCTATAATTTTTGTATTAGAGGAGTTCCACCCCGAACCCCCCAAAAAAAGATTTTCCGAATTATTCTGCATTAAAATTTGTTTAAGACATATTTATATTTTATAGTTTACATGACACTAGTATTTTTTTTAAGTTTTACTTCACGAATCATTTATTCTCCGTTAGGAAGTTCTGTTTGGGATTCTCTTGGAAAATACTTTATATTTTTGTATTCCTACACCTATTACAATCTAAGGTGATTTTAACATTTTGATTGTAAATGGCTTAAACATTTACATCGTTACAGCTAATGTAATCAATCTTTTTTCACACTAGTCCTGGCATGACCAGGTGATTAAAACACTCGACTCGTAATCTGAGGGTCATGGGTTCGAATCTCCGTCGCACCAAATATGATTCCCCTTTCAGCCGTGGGGGTGTTATAATATGACGGTCAATCCC
The DNA here is from genome assembly GCA_011833715.1 of Carcinoscorpius rotundicauda. Taxonomy (NCBI): domain Eukaryota; kingdom Metazoa; phylum Arthropoda; class Merostomata; order Xiphosura; family Limulidae; genus Carcinoscorpius; species Carcinoscorpius rotundicauda. The sequence goes on along the minus strand of CM022395.1, from coordinate 34,937,541 downwards.
ACTATTCGTTGGTAAAAGAGTAGCCCAAGAGTGAGGGTGGGTGGTGATGACTAGCTGCCTTTCTTCTAGCTAAATTAGGGACGGCTAGCGCAGATAGTCCTCGTGTAGCTTTGCGCGAAATTCAAACAAAAAACAAACTCTTTCACACAATAATACTTGTTCATACAACGATGATGCCCTTAGTGACTCAACAGTAAGTCTAAAGACTTATTATATCGCTAATAATCAGATTTCGACACCAGCGATGGGTATAGCACAGATAGTCCATATATAAGTAGCTCCATGACCACGTCTATGTCTTTCGTATCTCATTTGGCCTGAATAATCGTGATATTGAACTAAAGGCCTCGTCGGCATTGGATACAGTTGATGTAGTTTGGCTGACATGTCTTGTTTCTTCTGTTCCTCTTTTACATTTCACGATACACAGATCATAAATTTATTTACATTTTTTGAAGCTCATGTACAATGACAAACTGTCATATCCGTATCATCTTGTGCTAGTTAAATTCACGAACGTAAATGTTTATATTCTTCATAATAAATAAAATAAAATGCTTTAAAGTTTACAAATTAACCCATTTACTGCAGCCGGGGCATAAATTTCTCAGTGCTCCTACTTCTTATGCTGTGACTGGGACAAATGTTTCCCGTTGTCGAGGCTGTTGACACCTGCCTCTGCTGGGTCCAGGTTCTTCATCTTGACTATCATCACTAGTTGGAGAGCTACCATCCTATTGTTTTATTGCCTCTTTCTAATCATGGATTTGAACACTAGTTTACTCACTTTCTCTGACTCAATCAGATGCATCAAACTATTTTACAATACGTTTTTTTATTTTAAGATACTGTTTCAAACACTGCTTTTTCAAAATTTTATTCAAATGTATTATCCCATATATTATACAGCGATAAAGAAAGAAAATAATGCCTGCACAATAAGTACAACATAAACTAGATTATACATAGACATGACCCTAAAAAGAAGATAAATATCATGAAAAGAAGGTAAGTATCAAATGAGGAAACGACGTTAAAGATAAAATACAATATCCTACACATTAAATCAATAATTAGAAAACAAATCACAAAAGCAAAGGAGAGAGGAAAGGATAATTCGAATCTAATCCTCCCAGGTCTCCAAGACCTAAATTCAGACGCTGATAGCGAAACTTTTGGAAGTGAGAGGTCAAAACGAACTTGACTCTTCCATATCTAAAACCCGATGCCGAGCAACAACCCAGTCGCAATGTGAGGTAAGAAATATATGTCTCAGACGCAGTAAAAGGGTTAAATTGTATAACGTTTTAACAACAACAACAACAAAATATGAACTCACAATGTTTAGCATAGCCGTTATGTAAGTTACATTATTCAACATATATGCCAAAGAACTTCATATCGAATTCAAATTACTTATTACACCACATCGGCATACATTTTCTAGATTATCAATCATTTCAATTACCAGGCGTGCTTTTAGTCAGGGCAACGTGTTATTACTAGCGGCTTTTTCCATTAGTTCAGATACAGCCCAGATGATTTGGCATCAGTTGGAGGGCAAGACTGGTGTATATTATACAATTCCTATGAGAAACGCCATTAATTCGAAGTAAATTGAAATGAAACATGATATCTTACATAATATTTTTTTTAGAGCTAGAGGGTGTCTAGTTAAGTGCTAATACATTCCGCATGATTTATTTAGAATTAAATTGCAAAGTATTATCAATACTAAATATTGGGATTATCGTCCAGCTGTGTCAGCCTAGAGTTTTAAATTAAGACGTTTAACCGAAACTGATAAGAAGACTGAAAATACCATTTCTGGTTCAGACAGTGTAATTAAAAGCATTTGTTTGGCCAGCAATAGCCAAAGATCACTTATGATCTAAATTACTCTAATTCTTGAGATCAAAGATGCTTCTATATAACTTTAGGCTAATTAAATTAATATTCATCGTTTATTCAGTTGGAATGATTAAAATTATTTTTCATAATTTTTTATGTACAGGGTGTCCGAAAAGTCTGGAAACACAGGTGATTTGCAGCTTTTCTGATTAGATGCAGCGTGACTGATTACATCATAGATTTGTTAAAGCATGAGAAGGCCTAGTTAATCCCGTTATTAATCCAAACCTATTTCGGGTTATAATTAAAGCATGTTGAAAACATTCTGTAAAAATCATCAAAGTACCTATGGCTCGAAACGTTTCGGACACACTATATGTGCATATATATATATATATATTAATGTTTTCCTTTCCTTCGCAAATGGTTTTACATGTCTCTATTCTTGTGATTTTTAAGTAAGGATTAAATCACATATTAGGAATACTGAATAACTATATTTATCTGCTTAGTTCCTTTTCCATAAAAAACAGCGTTTATTGTGATATCTCGCTTTCCAACAATAGAAATGTCTTAGAGATAGAAAGCGATAAATATTTAGGTGTATTATGCTCCAAGCTCTGATAAAGTACTGCTTTGAAACGAGTGTTAAAATGTCCATCATTTCAGTGTAAAACGAACGCAGCGTTACTAGTTATATCCGTTTATTTAGGTGACAAGAAGTTACTATAAACATAATTACATCGTTACGATAATGCAAATAATTTTTGATCGGACATGTTTTATTGAAACCAGCAAATCGATGAGGTTTCCTTAAGTATATCGTAAATCACACAGCACAGTTAATATACACTTTACGTAATTCAGAGCACCGTATAGCGGGTGCTGGTAGTTTTTAACACCATGATGATCAGAGAACTATAGGTTGTCATCAGTTCAATCCATGTTGGCGTCGTCTAGCCGTGCACGTATTTCAACCATATGATCACTGCTTGATTACCCAAAAGCTAGCTCAGGCTTGTATACACTATAGTTACATGTTTATACATTGGGCAACACCGTTTATCCAACGCTTTACTGTTTGGTATAACGTCACTATTTCGTCATTAACAGGAAAGGTTTGTTGAAACGTTTGTATAACATTTTTAGTTTCCAATTAATCAGCGCATAGATGACGAAATACTTCCATTCGCTACATTTAATTACTTATTGTAACCAGTGTTAATCCAAGCATTAGGTTATCTATCACTTATTCGTATGAACAGTGTTAATCTAATCACTGTATTATCTATCAGTCATTCTTATAATCACTGTTAAGCCAAGCATTATATTATCCGTCAGTCATTATAACAGAAAATTTATTAAGATCCATTTCGTCTACAATGAGCTAAGACTAGTAAGTTGTAAATATTTGTCTGCATGTAGCGTTTCTGTATTATGAATTTGTGACAATATTTTCGCGCCGTTCCCATAATACAACAGGAAGACACGGTGTCGTATCAGTTATTGATTTTAATATTTTATCAAAATTTGTACAACAAAATAACAAGATGGAATCTGTAATTTAAGCTAAACAAATGACTGTATTCCGGGTGCAAGAAATCGTAAAAATATCCAAACCGAAACTATTTTAAAGCATTCCACTACTGTATAAATCTAGTGTGCTGTTGTATTAGGAATAAATAGTACAACTTTATTTTATACGAACAGTGTTGTAAACCTAAAACCTTTCGTATATTTGTACTTGAAACTCACAGAGTACTTTTAAGGGACACAAACTATGCGAATTATAATATAGGTAGTATATAGTTTTATTAGAGTACCTAAGTATTTTTTGTCTTAACCGAAAAATAGATGATAGAGAAGGAGAGACAAAAGAAATTGAATTAGTGAATATAAATGAAAAATTTTAATTTCTAGTTTTCCATTTTTCTGCTACAACTAACATGTTTAAAGACAGATCCAAATGCTACCAGCAGATATTTTATTTGCACGTATTTGGATAAGATTACTAACCTACACACCAGGACATAAACCAAGTGAATCCGTTACCATAGCAGGCAACTAGGTTTTCTCACTTCGTCCTTCGGTTTCTATAGCATTTGATCACATACACATATTCATGTAGAATTTCATTGAACACTGTCGTACTTCCCTTATTTGATATACTGAAATTATCTCTCTTCCTCTCATGTATACGTTGTTGGTAAGGCCTGGATAAAGAACAACAATATTATTCTGCTTTTTGTTATTTCGTATCAGTTTCTGCATTTTCTGAAAGGTTTGTACAGAGTTGTATTCACAAAACAAGGTTATTATACTGGGTCTGAACAAAAAATAATTCAGGAAAAAGCTGTAAGGAAAACGTTTTACGACAGTCTATATTCTTAAATCAATAATACAATTTGCTACAAAAATAAGGTAATCAGATTTTCCGATCATAAAACCGAGAAGCTCTCAGATTTTTAGATTTAAAGCAGGCACCTGTACCAGTTTTTTTATAAAGAAAGAAAAATAAACAATGGATTATGCAAAAAATAATATCATAAAATGCAAAGAATGTATTTTTATATCATTAGTGTCACATATTATCTTTAACAAGTGCATTTGTTTCAAACGTCTTTTATTGGACTGAAATTCGTAGTATAATTCTGTGTAACTGTCATTCGTGTTTGTCATTATGTTAAATAAATGTATAAAAATCGAACATTGGTTGTGAAATCACTTGGTATTTGCATTCAGTTGTCTTTCTTTTTTTTGATGAGCGCAACGTCACATGCTCAGTGACACATGCGGCACTAACGTCATATAGTCTGCTACAGACTATCTTATAGCTAGCTCAGAGGAAGTAGCAATGGCTATACATACTGAGTCAAGCTCTGTAATAATTTCCCATTTAGTTACAAAAATGTATGTATGTTGAATCACGATCGTGAAAGGCTCAAAGTAATGAATACAAGTAGAAAAACATAGAGATTACTCAAAATAAAACAGTACTGGGATATTTAGAAGTCATAAAAGAGTTTATGGTGTCAAAGGGACAACATCCGATCACACTATTCAGAAATGTATGATCAATAAATTAACTTTTTGCTTGAGTCTACTTAAAGCTAAATTTTACCATAATAATTATAATAAATTTATAATATTGTACTACGACTTAACATTAGATTTTTCTGAAAAACTTTAATAAGCTTTTAATATGTTATTGTAAAAAATTGTCTACCGAAATTTATTTACATTCGCCTTTGTTTGCTTTGTTTGTTTGTTTGTTTTGGAATTTCGCACAAAGCTACTCGAGGGCTATCTGTGCTAGCCGTCCCTAATTTAGCAGTGTAAGACTAGAGGGAAGGCAGCTAGTCATCACCACCCACCGCCAACTCTTGGGCTACTCTTTTACCAACGAATAGTGGGATTGACCGTAACATTATACACCCCCACGGCTGGGAGGGTGAGCATGTTTAGCGCGACGCGGGCGCGAACCCGCGACCCTCGGATTACGAGTGCACGCCTTAACGCGCTCGGCCATGCCAGGCCACCGCCTTTGTTTGCATCCACTGAAATAAGGTGCACGCGCATGCGCATTTAGATAGTGAAATGACCACGTATTTTCATGACAAACGTATTTATTTAAGGTTTGTTTTCTTCAAAACTTCTTACGCTTATATAAGGTGCTATCTACCAAAATAGTTAAAAATAGGCCTTTATTAAAGACTAAGCTTCAGGAAAAACTTAACTTTAAAAACTGGTTTAGTATTGATTATAAATTATTTAAGAACTAGAAGTAAGTTTGCGAATTTTTAAAGGTAAGTATTGATAAGGTTTGTGCATTATTGTATATATATGATAACGTTCAGATTTATCCTTATGCTTTAAAACGTTGAGCTTTTCCGCGCCGTCGATTAATGTTCTATATACGTAAACTGTGTAGTTGTGATTGTATTTTCGTGCATGTTGTTGAGTATTTAGATATCAACTGCCAAATGTAGTTTGCCAATCGCCGTAGTTGTCATCTGCTGTTTGGTTATATACCTTTAAGATGAATGAATTAATATACTAATGTTCTACAAATAGCCTTACTGAATATCACTCGAAGATTTCGTGTCCTTCAGAGGAGTGATTTACTTAAATGGTTTGTAAGACCTTGGTTTTCTAAACTTCAAAAGCATGTTTGTAAGTTGTGAAGGAAAAAAAAAATCAGAACTCTGACCATGAACATTGTAAACCTTTCAGATATAACGTTACAGTAGTAGCTACAAAATACCATTTACATGTAACCTAATCGACCTTCACTAAACATTCAGAGGGTGTTTTAGGTGAATTTGTACGTTACTATTATGTCATGTAAACAGTGTGTGTAATGATTGTTACTCTGATAGTCTTAATCTATAAAAACATGTATACTGATTGATAAGTTCCGTCATAACTGAGCAAAACATTCTTATGAGTAAAAGCGCCATCTTTCGATAAAATTATTGCATTGAAATTTGTTTCGCTTTACTTTCGTTACTTTTGTGTTTGTGTGTTTTTCTTATAGCATAGCCGCATCAGACTATCTGCTGAGTCCACCAAGGGTAATCGAACCCGTGATTTTAGCATTGAAAATATGTAGACATACCGGTGTACTGGGGGGGTGTTAGGAAAATAATTAGTATATTCTCCTCGTATTTGGAATTTTACACGCAATGCAAGGAAATACTTAAACATTGTTTTCTGAATTAATTAAAAGATACAGTGAAACTACTAATGACTTAAGGTTCTCAATATTAACTGTCTCACATAGTCTGATGAAAGATGTCTTGCCAATTGCTCTAAATAATATTATTTTGCATAAAATGTTATTTGCTTGCACTTCAAATGTTTACTTTCCATTTTACTACTAAGGTGTTAATGCAACTTTTATTCATTCTTCATTTTCGCAACATTATATTCGTCCGTTGAGTAATATACAGAAATTACATTGTATTAAAACGATTTTAGAGACTCACCAGTCGTTATATTGTTTGAAATGCATCTTAACCATAGCCCTAGAATTTTTGTTAACTTGAAGATGACCTAATAGATTTCTCGTCATCAATAATTACTTTCCTTTGCAAAAGGTTCAGTCGTAAGGCTAAGTATGTCAAATCAGAACTACTTTCTACATTATTTTCATCATACATCTAATGTGCAACAACAAACGGTTTTCCAGTGCCCGTTTCAACTGTTTAATTGCAAAGAAATCTATAGTCGTTGTGTCAGCGACTTAGCTGGTTTGTCTCCCTGCGGTGGCCTGGCATGGCCAAGCGCGTAAGGCGTGCGACTCGTAATCCGAGGGTCGCGGGTTCGCGCCCGCGTCGCGCTAAACATGCTCGCCCTCCCAGCCGTGAGGGCGTATAATGTGACGGTCAATTTTCTATTCGTTGGTAAAAGAGTAGCCCAAGAGTTGGCGGTGGGTGGTGATGACTAGCTGCCTTCCCTCTAGTCTTACACTGCAAAATTATGAATGGCTAGCACAGATAGCCCTCGAGTAGCTTTGTGCGAAATTCCAAAACAAACAAACAGTCTCCCTACGGAATAGCATGAATATCCGTGCTACTCAGTAAGGCTCCAGTTACTTCAGATATTTAATGATTCAAAGGGAGGTGTACCTGAAATCCTTATATCGATGAGCCTGTACACCGTCAGCATCGTTTCCGTACAAAGCCAATATGTCTGCATGGTACACTTACTTATGTATCCAATCCTAACCTATTTATCCAGCTTCGCGATCCCTAACTTGCTTTAGACGTAGAGTATGCAATAAAGTCCTCTAAAACGTTATGTAACATGCTAGGCAACACTTTTAGACATTTGTTTTCCCAACTTTCTAGTAAAACATTTCAAAATTATCACGGAACGTATACACTCTGTCTGAGTACTGTTCTTATAATTTTCTACCACTGGTCTTTTTTTTTCTGGATATTTTGTGGAAGCACGTTATGTACACGTAACTCATGTCATTTTGCTAGATGGAGATTCTTCCTGATAACGTTACGTTATGTTGCTTACGAACGTTGGGGTAGGATATGTTCTACGTCTCTTTCTAGATGGTCTTGGTGCTCCAAGTTGATTCATATTCTCTTATATTTCAGTGCTATTGAGTACAAATTATATACTCGTCTTGGAACTGAAAATTCTTAACCCCCTGTCTAGAGACATCTTTATGATTTGAATGTATGAATACTTTGAGTCAAAAAAGGTGATTTCATCCCTACTTAAAATACGCCCAACGATGACGACAAATATAGTTTTGATACAACCTATTGCAGTTCAACTTTGAAACAGCTGTGATTCTTACGTTACTTGCTGGTTTACATTAATATTAATATTTGTAACCTAACATTCTCAACCCTTAACAGTTGAGTGTTTTGTGATTTGTTGATATTTTGATTTTTTAAATATTTTAATTCGAACTGACTGGTATAAACAGATATTTACAATGCAAACTGTAAAAATGCATAAAATATCCAGAAATATGTTTTGTTTGTTTTTTCGAAGAAGCTTGTCTTCATAAAACATGAAATCGCTAAGATGTTTTTGAATCACTATTTTTATAGGAAACATAAATTTACTTGTTTTACAGTAATTGGTTTTGACTGATTGCTTGTGCTTGATAACTCCTGTAAAAAGATTTGGTTGGTCTTTAATTTTTTCCACTTCTCTAGATGGCTCTTCACTTTTATTACAGTTTATGATGTATACACGCTAGTAAAATATTTTTTTACCTAGAAACGTGAAAAAAAACTAACAAATTTAAAAAAAATCCTCATTGATTATCCAAGTTTTTTTTTGTTTAACATTTGTGTATGTTACCTCTCATGGCTTCGCTACAAGTTTCTGTTTACCCTTCCCCAGTGGCTCATATCCTATTGGTGACCTTGTATATAATATCGGTCTACTTTCAGCGCTGTGTTTATTACTTTTCCTAGCAATATAACCTTGACATTTACAACATCACACAGTCGTAGTGGGAAGCAGAAGCATAATTGTCAAGAGGGCGGGGTTGATATTGAAACTGACAGTTTTAGGTCCAATAGTTCCTCTTATGAACAGTACAAATGAGAAGGATAGGTTTTTAGATGTAAAGCCCCGAATTTTCCTTAGAAAAAAGAAAAAATACATCATGGTATCATTTTTTGTTTAGAATATAAAATGCCTCCTTATTTTATCTTATATATTTTACAGAAAAGGTGGTATTTCCCTCCTACCTCCTCTGTGGCTCAGCAGTATGTTCGCAGGTTGCTACGTGAACAAAATCATATTTCATTACTTGTGGTGGGCAAGACCACAGACATCCATTCCGTGTTTTGTGTTTAACTGCAACTAAGGGATGGAGGTACATTTTGCATACTGTAACCATGGCCATTAGTTCACATGTAGAGAATATAGGCGTAAAATATTTAGTTATATGGGATAAATTACCACAGTCCCTAAGAAATCTGTTTGTTAAAGATCCTCATCTTTAAACTTTTTAAATGCAACTATTCGTTTATGGATTTATGTTCAGAGAAGATTGCCTTTAAAATAGCTTCTGTATTAAAGTAATTTCGTGTTCTGTGGCTGGCAGCGGTTGGCTGGAATCACAGCAACAACGTACCGAAAGTATATACACTGCTAAAAAGATAAACGTAACTGGAAACGCATACGTGATCCCCAGTGGCGCAGCGGAATGTCTGCGGATTTCCAACGCTAGAAATCGGGTTTCGATACCCGCGGTGGGCTGAGTACAAACAGCCCATTGTGGATCTTTGTGTTTTATGTTTTTAAAAAGGACCATAAAATACATGAAAAAGTATAATTATGAGATAAATAAGCTGGATTGAAACGAACGGTAACATTTGTAAATAAGACAGTTAAAACATATGCAACCTCACCTAATTGAGTACAACCTACTCTGCCTGGTCAGTCACGACAAAATGACGTACAGTAAGGTTACAACCAGAAAAGGTGTAAAGCATAGAACATAAATTGAGTCTGAAATTTGCAGTTAATATGAAACAGCAATAGTATTTATTTAAGATTATTTCACCTATGTTCAGTTGTTTTTGTTATTTTTTTGCAAGTTACGATATGGATTTCGTGTTATCTACTTCTAATTACATTAAAGAAATATTGATATTTTGCGTTTCACCACTACTAAGTCTGCGGTTTTCCAAACGGCTCGATGATACCTAGTAATGAACGAAAGGCCTCGTCAGCACGGAATATGAAAATATAGTGTGGATGAAATATCATTGCCTACTACTTTACTAACAATCATATAATTTATAAAGTCTATTGTGAATCTTACAGGTGTTTATGTCAGCAAATTAATTCAAATCACTTTTAAATTGCGTTTTATATCATTAGTTATTATGATTTTAAAAGCGTTAAAAATCTCACATAATTTTGTTCGTTGACTTTTTCTTTCCCGATGGCTCACCATTAGGCTTGAGAGCTTATAAGACAAAAATCAAAGGTTTGATCCCCGGGATGTATGTACCTCAGATATCTATGGTGCAGTTTTGCGCTAAAATACAAAATTTAAGCAATTTTTAAACCACTTAGAAAAGTTTTTACTTTGTATAAATATATTCCCAGATAAAGATCACATTACAACAGTTTGGGAGAAGAATGCTTAGAGCAAGCTACATAAGAATTGACTTTTTTTATAACAGCACAGAGTGAGTTCCCAGAACTCTTCAGCCGTGTATTTTTCACAATGACTCAGTTCTTGGCAGCCATCAGGTAAAAAAATGGGACAGGTTCTTGATTGCTCATATGTTTCTTTTGGAACCTCTGAAAAAAAGGGCTTCTCAAAGTGTTATTTTCTCACACTATTAAACGTGCTTAGGTTAAAATATATGAACATTTACTTCTTTACAACGATTAGTCATTATGATGGGATTAAGGGTTTAAATATAATCATTTTCTGGCTTGCAATACTTCCAGGCTATACAGGAAAGCTAGAACAACATTGAAGGCTTTGGGTCTATTCACAGCAAAGCATCAGTAGTAGTTAGCGTTCGACGATTACGTGATATAATTTATTTAAAATAAAGTCACACAGTATTCCTAATTGTTTATATAATAAAATGCGTACCGGGAAATGTTAAAAATATGTGTAAAATAGTTTTTTTCTATTAAATATTCGGGTGTATCAGAATTAAATTTTGAATGTGTGAGATTAATCTTATAGTTCGTAATTTTGAGAATCTCGGTGTACTTTGTCCCCATCTCTCTAATGTAATGCAAATAAAGGAATGGAATATCTGAAATATAGCACATCAAACATAATCACCCTGACCTGGAGAGTAGAACATTCATGAACATTTATAATAATGTTATTGTAATACCTAACTAACAAATTATGAGACAGATGCGAAAGAGTTGTGGGTCTGTGAGAAGGCTTTTCCCAATTAAGATTATCTCACTAGACTAGATACACGCACACTAATTACCTACTCTGTTAAGGATATAATGTTATTCTTAATTCAAATATGGTTAATAAATGGGCTATCTGTACACTGTCTACTGTGAAATGTCAAATTTAGAGTTTTTGTGTTTTAAATTTAATGAAGAATTACTAATATTATCTTGCATGGTCAGGTGGTTAGGACACTTAACTCGCAGTCCGAGGGTTTCGGAATCAAATTCCTATCCACAAAACATTCTTACCATTTCATCTGCGGGGACATAATAGTGTGATGTTCAATCCCACTATTCGTTGGTAAAAAAATAGCCCAAGAGTTGGTGATGGGTAGTGAAGACTAGCTGTCTTCCTTCTATTTTTCCTCTGGTAAATTAGGGACGACCAGTGTAGATAGTCTTCGTGTAGCTTTGCGTGAAGTTCAAAACAAACAATTCAACGACGTAAGAACCCAGATTCTATAAGGATATTTCAGATTTCAATCAATTAAAGTGATGGAATCATGTACACCTGGTCGTGAAGCCTAACTTCAGATCGGTTTCAACAACCACATATTCATCTCGAATACTGTAAGTATCTCTAAGATTTTTAAAATACCTGAAGTGTGTTTTTGTTGTGAATTTTTAAAATCTAAGATTTCATTCTTATTTACCGCAATGCTACAAAATTTGTAATGTTTGGATTTTGTAATAGACACAGAACAGACTGCATTGTAACTGTAAAAACTACAAATTTATTACACTGTATAAATTTGAAGAACGATATTTAGAACATTCATTTTACACTTGTATAGCCCATTGTTTAGCTTTGCATTGAAAGAAAAAACAACAATCTAAGTACATATAAGACAACTTCTCTTGAACATTTTCCTTTCATTTTAAATACTGAGAAACTATAATTATCAGTAATTGGGCCAAATTTGACGGAATAAAACCAATGTATAAAAGATGAAAAAGAAAAAAACAAATGAATGATTTTTAAACAACGTATGTTTGAAAATCTTACTGATTAGGGTTAGTACCGTTTTGATAATTTTTGTCCAAATAATTTTCATTTCATTGCAATAATTATTAGCTGTTTTTCAAATTTAGACAGATTTACGATTTTCGTGGAAGTGCTTTAATAGCTTGTCACGTACCATGTAATATTATTAAGTTTTATGTCATTTTATGATAAAAAGAAAAAGTATGTTTTTTAATTCGATTTTGACCATTACTCATAATTTTTTTGAAATTAATTGCTCCTCTATGGACGGTAGGTTTCAGATTTTAATACATCTTTGATGAAAAACGTATTTATCTATTATATTAGAATGTATAGTTTTTTTAAAACTAATTATAGCTATTTAATTAAGGCAGCAAATGAGAAATAAAATCATGATTATGCGCCTTAGATAGTCATGTAACGGATGGTAGCCTCTAGTAATCAAAACGAGTAAGCAATTATGTGGTGTGTGTCTTTTTTACTCGATTGTAAATCTCAATTTTTCTGAAAAATGAACTTGAGTCTTTACTTTTTTTACTTCATCCTGTATCCTGTTTGTTAAAAGGGGAACATCTGCCATGCTGTCGAGACAATAATAATTCATCTATGTGGAATAGCCTTCCGCAAAAGGTACTAGTGGGCACGCATCAGCGCTGATGCGACCACGTGGTGAACTTTATTAATCAGAGCTAACCTCAAGGTAATGACAGTTCCCGTGGGCCTTGTACCTAGACTCAGCCAAGGAGACACGAATCATTGCTCTGAAAGTCACTAGGTCCGCTGTTTTATATTGTACATAAGAGAAAGATTGTTGCATATGTGTGTTGTGTACTCCAAAGTTTCCGGAAAAAAGGTTCGACATGGGAGGTCTGAGACTGAACTTAGACAAAAAACAATAAAAACACAACAACAAACCAAATCACTAGAGCAATGGATTTTATGTCAGACATACAAAGAAGGAAGACCACACGCGTGTTTAGCCAGTACTTTTCTTTTGTCTGAATGATATACTTTTCATTTATTTTCTTTTATAAGATACTTTAAACGCTAAATCAGTTGTACAATATAATAATTTCTCACCGGTGTATTTTTCTTTTTCTGTTTTGGTGACATCTTAATTAGTAATACGTACCTACTACTGCATTTTTTAAAGAGATCAAAGACTGAATTTTGGCAAGAAAGTGTCTTGCTGGGCTGATATTACATATTAAATTAAAACAGCAAAGATATTAGAACACGAGGTTAAAACAACGTTTCGAGACATAACTCCTGCACAAAATAGCACAAAAATAAAGTGACGTTTTTAAAACAACACATTATTGAATTTAATTTCATCAAATAATTATATTTAATACAGTGAAGTAAATAGGATCCATTTAATCTTTTCACCATTTAATAGGTCAGAATTATTGTTAGCGCCATCTGCCGAGACGTTGTAACTATACCAAAAAAATTTTCGGAAGTGTCACTCTGAAATGGGAATCGCTGCCCATCTCGCTTTTATTTGTTCACCATGGATATTCTGCTTAAATTACCTATAGTATGATGTAAAAGTAATAAAAGCATCTGAAAAACGAATAACACGAAAAATAAATTAAAAGTTTAATGTTTCCTGTACTTTTAAGAGAATTAAAACTGAGAGTTGTGGAGAGCAACTCAAGAACGAGGTCTGCGAAGTCGTTTTGCGGAAGGATGTCACACAGAGTTAATATTGTTATCCATTCAACATCTCTGTATAAAAAGTAATTGTGTGGATGACATAAACCTGATTCACGAAAGAAAGCGCACAGATAAAAAAAGCGTCTGATCATATTAACACATGTCAGAGTGAATTGATTTTTACTTTGAATGTTTAAATCAAGTTCACATGCTTATTTTTCCCTGAATAAACGTCTTATTGTTTACTTTTAACATTCAGCTTAAGTTCAAAGTTAACGTACCATTTTAACTTCAGCCTAATAACAAATACAAATTCAGGTGATGAAAATTTTAAGGAGTTGGAACTATTGGAAAATATTTGAAACAACAATCATTTTATGTCTAGCAAGAAAAAAAATGTTCATTTCAGTTTTTTTGGTGATCGATCGTGTCTTTTTTGAAAAAGCTCAAACACATTGTTCATCTTAGATATTTCACATGTTTACAAAGAGAATAAATTGTTTTCACACTGCAATTAACTTAATCTGCTCTGTTTGTTAAGCTATACAATACGCTACCTGTGTTATGCTCACCAGAGGTATATAATCCCGGTTTTTAGCATTATAAGTCATACGACGAGCTGTCAAGCCACTGAAAAACACACACTTTGCCGTATTTGCTTCATATTTTCACTATTTCAGTTTCAGTTTGGTTGAACTGCCTATTGAATATTTCTCATCTTTTTATGGCATAGGAACAAAGTTGATATTCTAATAATTTATCAGGCCTTATATGGCCAGGTGATTAAGGCACTCGACTCGTAATTTGAGGGTTGCGGGTTCGAATTCCCGTCACACCAAACATGCTCGCCATTTCAGCCTCGGGGCATTATAATGCTACGGTCAATCCAACTATTCCTTAGGAAAAGAGTAGTCCAAGAGTTGACGGTGAGTAATGATGACTAGCTTCCTTTCTTCTAGTCTTGCACTTCTAAATTAAGGACGGTTATCTCAGATAGACCTCGTGTAGCTTTGTGCGAAATTGAAAACAAACCAATTCTATAGTTGAAATAATATACACAAATTTGCATTCAATGCCACAAAATAGTAGAAATAGAAAAAATAATAAAACATTATGAGGTAATACAAGTGAAAAAGAACAGTATCCTTTTATCCATAACTAAATACTTTCGTTTTAATAATGAAAGATTGAAATGTTTGGAAAAAGTCTTCTTTTGTTCCACTGGAGAAACTTATATAGTTTAGTATATAAATTGTTTTTTTTTCTTATATATGTATATCTGTAAGTGTACTTTAGACTATTTGAAAATAATATAACTTTCATTTAAGGATTTTGTATCCACAACCAATGGCAAACTTTATATTTTCCACCCACAACTTGAGGGTTTTAGATGATTGAAACTATACGTTGAAATTGATATCACAAATAATTTGAGATGTTTTGGGAGCTCTGCAAAGAAAACTTAAGTCTCAGTATCGGAATAACTTAACACGAAAATACAAGTTACATCATTTTGGAGGTATCTGGAAAAGTATTACCCACAGAGAGGGGGATACACTGTATACCTTTCTACGTTTTGTGTGTTTGTGTTTTCTTACAGCAAAGCCACATCGGGCTATTTACCTTATGAAGCACATCACGTACACTTTGAAATTAAAATAGTAAATGGTGATTTTTATATCAGTATTTTTGATAAAAGAAATATTTTTTCAATCAAAGGTTAAGGTTCCATCATATTAAAGCAAAATATTGTAAATTAACAGGTACTTAGATTTTGCAGGATCTGTAATAAACTGTCCACAAATTAATTTTAATGGATTTAATTAACAAATTGTAATTAAAAACCTAAGATTATTTTTTGCAATAAGTGTAAAAATATTTTATAGGGATACCAACAAGAAAATATAAAATAAATGTAATCCAAATAGTTAATAATAATTTTCTCTGAAGAGGATTATAACTTTACAGTACTTTTATCAGAAAAGTAGAAACTTATCTGTGCGTAATGAATCATACGTCTGATTATTTATTAAAACTGCTTGTGACAAGAACGCTTGACTAGCAGTTTGCTGGTTCGAATTCTACTGCTAAATATTTTCGTCTTGCATCCACGTGGTCGTTATAACTTGATAGTGAAAAGTACCTTTCCTTGGTAAATATTAGCCGACGAGTTGGTGGTGGGTGGTGTTCACTATTTTTCCTCTATTTTGTCACTTATAAATGAGGCATGGCTAGCAGAAATAGTCCTAGCGTAGTTTTGCGCGAATTTAAACAAACAAAAACAAATAGTTGTAAAACACATCACGATTTAAGTTTTCCTTTGTTGACAGTAGGAAGTAATGGGTGAAGGACGGGTTAAACTATCAGACATATTGGTTGGGTAGTTTTAGCATATTTTGAACTTTTATATCTACTATTATTCTCCTGTTGTTTAAGTAAAAACTCGACGCAGATAGCCCTCGTGTAGCTGTGCGCGAAATTAAAAACAAACAAACATCTGAAATTTCATAATATGAGGTTTAATTTAATAAATAAAAAAATTTTGTTTGTGAATTTCTCACAAAACAACTCAAAGGCTATCTGTGCTAGCCGTCCCTAGTTTAGCAATGAAAGATTAGAGGAAGGCAGCAAGTCATCACCATCTACTGCCAACTCTTGGGTTACTCTTTTAACAACGAAAAGTGGGATTGACCGTCACTATATAACGCCCCCAGGGCTGAAAGGGCGAGCATGTTTGGCGCGACGGGGATGCGAACCCGTGACCTTCAGATTACGAGTCGCACGCCTTAACACGCTCGGCCATGCCGTTTAACAATTCGTATAGTTTAATCACACATATTAAGTAATGTCATCAAAGAGTAAGAAAAGAAATCGTATACTAATAAGTATCATATGGCAGTGAGACTAATAAACACATGTCAAGTAGTATCATCGAACAGCGAAAGGAACAAACAAATATTGAGCAGTATCACATTACAGTGAGATAAACAAATAGCAATAGTTCTAATAAACAGTTTGACAAAAAGACACATATCAAATAGTGTCCTCGAATTTTCAGAAGGAAACTCACACGGTATGAGATGAACAAATTTGCCAATATTATCAACATATAGTGAGAAGTATAAACACATATCTAATAACGTTATCCAGCAGCGAAGAGAAAAAAATGCCAATTTAATATCATAGTAATTATTAACTCATCAAATAAGAATGGTTTATAAAATAATACTTCTATTCATCATAAACACACGATACATTATATCACAATCCTTTTGATGGGAAATATTCAATGGAAATATGTTGAAATGATATATAGAATGAAAGAGGAACATAAAACACAATACCTTTTGATGAAGGGGCCTTTCAGTTTAAGCAATAAAAAATGTATTCGCAAATCAGAGCAGTATTCTTTCCTAGTACGTTCACTCCTGTTCTTTATCAGATTCAAAGTAATCAGCACGATGTGATTTGTTATTTTTTTCTGCCTTTAACTGCATTTTATTTTCAATATTAAAGATTTTGAGTCACACTCATTTAAAAAAATTAGATTATTTTATTGATTGCAAATATACGAACTTCTTATTTCGACTTAGGTCCTTTTTGATGTGAAACATAATCTGAAAAGCAGAATATATTTTAAATTGATTTTCATATTAAATTTGATTAGGGCGTAATTCCGCATAGCATGTTTAACATGACGAAATACACTAGATCCGTTATCCTTGTAGTCAGTTTAAAGTTATTCTTTGTTTCATTCCAAGTTCAAAATAACTTAGATAGTTCCTAACTTGATAAAACATTTGAAGATAACGCAGATAGCTCCAAACTTGATAAAACAGTTGAATATAACTCAGATAGCTCTTAACTTGATAAAATAGCTGTGGCCGTCTGATAATTGTGGCTTGATTTTTCTGATTCAGGTATTCGTACCTTAGATATGTGATTTGCTTCTTGACTTATATGGACAATTTCCAGTTATTTTTAGAACAAGCTTTGTTATTTTTACCAGTCTGCACATCGTTCTTAAGCCTGGTCATGTTTTTTTTGTAATCATAGCTGTTTCCCACGTTAATTCAGTACGTATTCCTTAGACTGGGCACATTCATTTTCATCTTATCTCAGAGCTCACCAAACTTACAGTGGTCATTTATGTGAGTGCAGTTTACCCTGAGCAATATCATGGAGTCATTAATAGCGAGTGTTTCAACACCAATACCATGTTTTTGGTCTTTACACCCTTATTTCAATACCATAAAGTGTACTTATAACAAACTTTCTAAATCTAACTGGAAAATTTTCCCTTTATATCTTTTTCATAGCAAAAATTCGTATCAAGATTGGCAAATCTTTTCATTGTAACTCTGTCTAGTACTTCAAATAAATCTACTGACTCAGCAATTAGCTGAAGGGCTTATAATGCAATGGCCTGGCATGGTCAGATGATTAAGACACTCGTCTCTTAATCTGAGGGTCGTGGGTTCGGGTTCCCCGTCACATCAAACATGTTCGCCATTTCAGCCGTAGGGACGTTTTAATGTTACGATTAATCCCACTATTCGTTGGTAAAATAGTCGCCCAAAAGTTGGCAATGGTTGGTAATGACTATATGCCTTTCCTTTAGTCTTACACTGTTAGCTTAGGGACGGTTAGCCCAGATAGCTCTCGTATAGCTTTGCGCGAATTTCAAAACAAACCAAACCAAACTTATAATGCTGCAATTCACAGCTCAATTTTCGCCATGTGTTTAGCGTTGATAGTTCTTTTACAGCTTTGTACAGAAAAATAATTCTCTTCTCTGTATACTCGTGTATTTCTACATGTCCATCATTGAGAAAAAATATTAATAGCACCCTTAACAAAACATTATTTCTTTACTACAGACTATGAACCATTTGTCTTAATCTCAAATGCATTCGTAAATTTGTATTTGGTTTCGCCTATTATGTTACCAGCTTTTTCCACACTTAAGAATTCTGATGAAAGCTGTTGAACAATTAAATTTGGTAAATCTACTCATTCTACATAAAGTAAACAATTATTATTAATTTATAACTGAATTTTATTACATAATTTAGTTTGTTTATTTTTTGAATATCGCGCAAAGTTACTTGAGGGCTATGTGTACTAGCCGTTCCTAATTTAGCAGTTTAAGACAAGAAGGAAGGCAGCTAGTCATCACCACCCACCGCCAACTCTTGGGATACTATTTTATCAACGAATAGTGAGATTGACTGTAACATTATAACGCCCCCACGGCTGAAAGGGCGAGCATATTTGGTGTGATGGGGATACGAACCCGCGACCTTCGGATTACGAGTCGAACGCCTTAACGCACTTCGCCATGCCGGGCTGACATAGTGTAGTAATTTGTATATATGATATAACGGAGAATTATATCCATACATTACTGGCTTTCTATATTTGCCTGTCGAAAGTATTTGAACTGAATCTCAGCTTTCTTTCAGTGTAGGAATATTATTATCCATGTAAAGTCATGTAAAACTTGGTCTTCTATGTGATCATTAACTGGATCAAATGATATGTCTATTTTCATCTCATCATGGTTGGTTCCTTTTTTCAAACTCAGTAGAAATTTCCGCATAGCTTTTTTATTATTTAGTGATAATTTTTTATACTTGTTTACTTGTTACAAGATGACTCACATGAGTTACTAGACTGTAGAGTATATTCTAAAGCTTTCTAAATTTTGCATATAACTGATGGTAAAATAGGTAATAAAATATCGTAAAGATTATTTTGCGCTATGAAATAATGATATAATTATAGTTACTGCTAGAACTAGGTAAGCGCTTGGCCTGTTGAAGAACAATGAAGGGGAACAAAAATAAGAAATTCTGGTTTTGGCTATTTGCCAGGTTTCTACTTTGAGACGTTCTGGATAGCTGAAGAGCGACTTGTGCACTGGATATATAGAGACTATGCCAGTTAACTAGCTCTTTATATCTACTTTCTGCTGACCTGTATAGAAGGAAATATAGGTTATTTTTTGTATAACTTTAAAACGAGCATACTTTCCGATAAGCATGATATATAGAACTATAAATCTCATACAAATAAATTTCGAACGAATAATTATATATTTAAAAACGGCTTGTGTGGTTAGAGAAAGCATTAGTAGAGGAGCGAACAACGTTTTGATCTTCTTCGGTCATCGTCAGGTTCACAGAGAAAGAAAAAGGTAACTGACCGATAGCTAACTACATGTTTGAAAGAGGTTGTGTAACTAAGTGTGGGAATGTACAGGGCGTGCTTAGATGTTTCATTATATTTATTAATATTGGTATAGAGGTGATCCTTTGTATTGGTTTATTTTGGGTTTGAGTTGTTGTATAAATAAGGCTTCTTTAATTTTGCGTTTGTTTATCTTTGTTTCTTTATTTAGTATTTGGGTGTTTTTTTATGATTATGTTGTGTTTATTTTATTTGCAGTGGGATATATTTACTTTTGTAAGTGGATTTTACTTTTTGTCTCGGTGTGTGTGTATAATGCTTTCTACACTTTGTGGAGGAAACTTGTTGATGTTGATGATGTATTGTTTTATTTTGTCTTATTTGCCGTTAATTTTATTTGGTGAACATAGTTTTATGGCTGTGTTTATTTGGTTTCTTAGTATGCTGAGTTTTTGTTTTGTTTCATGTGCTGAGTCCCAAGGAATGTATAGTTCAGTATGGGCGATTTTTCGATGGATTCCTGTTTTAAATTGTGTATCGGTTTTTGTAATTTTGAGGTTAAGAAATGATATTTAATTGCTCTCTTCCTGTTCACATGTGAAGTTAATGTTGGGATGTATAGAGTTAATGTGAGTGAAAAAAATTAAGTGTGTGTTCTGTAGATGTGAATCCTGCAACCGTGTCATCTACATATCTGTACCAGTATAGTGGTGGATGTAATGCTGTGTTAATTGCTTGCATTTCAACTTGTGTCACAAAAGTATTGGCTAGAGCTGGTAATACTGGATTGTCCATGCTTTGACCATTTGTTTGTGTATAGTTGTGGTTGTTGAACATGAAGTTTGTCTTCATCGTGGTGAATTCTATGAGGGTTGCTAATTGGTTACTGGGAATATCTATTGATGGGTTATGGTCTCAAATAATAGTTTGAAAATATCATGTTAAAAAGTATAAGAAACTTAAATGTGTTACCACTCTTAGATGGCATGCTCTAAGTCTAAGGATCATCTTATGATCATCTAAACAGTTTACTCTCCAATTTTCGGAGGATCTATAGAGATGTGGAATTTATATGAATGTTAACCTCTAAATAACGCTATAAGATAAACATTGAATGTGGGAGGTTGTGGGATTTAAATCACTTTTCTTGTCACAACAGAGTCAGTTAGCGTCATTGTCGTTGTTCTGATGTGCTATCTCTGAATCAAAGGATGTTTCAAGTCAACTATATAAATAAGCTATTTTAGTATCAAAACCATCACAGTCGCGTGACACAATTTTTAACTTTCTGTCGATCAAAAAATCTGTTTCAGTTAAGATACTCCTAAAGAATACCGCTTGTCTTTCTTGTTTCGGATATTTACAAAAAGCTACACAAGGGTTATCTGCTCTCTTTGTCCCTAATTGTGAAATGAAAGATTAGTAAAAACAAACAGAAATAAAGTGATTAGTTAACAGCTATAAAATAATAGTGGAAAATGACTGTGAAGTTTAAAACGCACTCACAATCCCCAAGTATGGAGCGCGTTTTTTTGCTTTTTTTCGATAGCGAAATACGGACAACAGACTCTCAGATCTGTAATTCAGCCCGTTAAATTCTAGACACATCAGGCTCTATTCGATAGGTAAACTTGACATAATACTGTTACTTACCACAATCTTCCAAGGTTTTAACGTCTTACATATTATACTTTTTGAAACCTTAAATTTCTTTGAAAAAAAAAGTACTATAACAAAATGTAAGCCATAACTGTTTCGAAAATGTTTAATCTGAATCCAATTTTTGAAGATTTTTGTAGCAAGTGTGCTCTCACTTCGTTTACCATCTAATTTAATAATGGAAAAAACTATCAAATAAAATGGTGGAATTCAGCTATATAACTAGATATTGTTTCTCTGCTTTATTTGTTTGTTTATTACCTAAATTAATAATGAAAAAAACTATAAAATAAAAACGGAAAAATGCAGCTATATAACTAGAATTGTTTGTTTACCATCTAAATTAATAATGAAAAAAAACTGTAAAATAAAAACGGTAAAATGTAGTTATGTAACTAAAATTGTTTGTTTCCTTAGGAACTGAAGATACATACATGTCAAGAGATAGACGTAAAATCCTAACATCTAAGTATGTGAAACTATATTGTTGAGGGAGTTCAAGGTATTTTAACTGTTCACATCACTCCATTATGCCTAACTTAGCAATCCACTGCGTATAGGTTTTTGTTGTTTGTTTGTTTTTGCTGAGCATGCTTAGAATATGATAAATATCTTAAAATTGACTAAGCTATATCATTAACGAGAAAATAGTTTTTTCTTACACCTCTCCACGTCATTAATAATCATGAGAGTTCTGTTTAAAAGTAATATAACACATAAAAAAATTCATAAACCTGTAGCTAATAATTTCAAGGAATGTATTAAAGAGGAGCGGGGAATCATGCAAATTTATTTGTTGAGTATAGCTGGATGACAGATAAAAACATTCAGCTGGAGTCCACGATGTACTTCCAGTACAAATTAGTAATGAATCCTAAATAACGAGAACGAACGAATTTGTTTTATTCTGTTGTACGAGTTATCTTCTGTATGTGCGGTACTTTACGACATTTATCACGTAGCTGCGAAACACGAACCAGTTATTCCAGGATCAACAAACCTGACTTTGACAGGTAAAGAGAACAACAAAGACTTAATGGTTGTATTAACACTCACTTTAAAGAAAAAACATATTTGGAGTTCGTTTAATAAAATGTTCAATTTCAAAAATAATTAAAGGTATTTTGGAGTTAAAAGTCGTCGATCTGTACTAGAAAAAACACACAAGTTATTCCTATTAGTATGAACGTGGAATAACAGTACATGGAGGGAATAATAAGTGCTTCCAGGTTACTCCTCCAAAATGTGTTCTATATAACAATTACCTTAAAAAACTCTCATAAATCTTCAGATGAAGGTGAGTAACGTCCAAACAAACCCATATTTTAGGTTTAAATCCTTTCATTCCAAGGAAGAAAGTAATATGTGTTTTCAAACCTAGAATATTCAAAATTATGTTCTTTACCAGCTGGGCCTAAAGCGAAATATATGCAGTTATAACTCACTAACAGAACTGTGACGTGTACTGGTAATACACCTTAAAATATTGAAAACTCGTTACAATGAATTTTTATTAGACTTGTCTGCTAAAATGTTTTTACAGTTAATTATCATTATAATGAATACAACAACACAATTGGTAATTTGTTCTCAGATGTACGTTTTTGTTTATGTTTTATGTTTTTCGTAAACTAAACGCAACAGAAAAACACAGATAACAGCTTGTATAATTTATTACACTAAACTATTAACAGATATAACATGAATTATATAATAACAATGACAGATATTAAGTTTAAACCTTCAAAATTAATTACAAAACAAAATGGTATTAGTTTCAACCTTCAAAATTAATCACAATACAAAATGGTACTGGCCTGTATCTAATATAATGATCTAAAATGAAAGTATCAAATTCCAGTCTAGGATGTGAATTTGGTCCCACGAAGAAATTCCGAAGTTTAAATGAAGAAGTTCAGAAACAGTTCACAGTTCAATAAATTCGACGAAGTTCTTTCCACGTTGCCTCCGATGAACGTCACAAAATTGTCGCCTTTAATTTTTTCGATTTCCCGTAAATTGTTCCACACGTGTTGACTTTCAGTATAACCACTAATTCGGATGAATCGTACAGATTGACGAAGTATAATCACAGCTTCCGTAGATCTAACTTCAGTCACAAATCCAAATTGAATAATCACAGCAAACACTTAATTTTTCTCAAACAAATGACTGACTCTTCTTTTCTAATGACTCTTCTCTTGAATAAAACTAATGTCTGACTCTTTTCTTCTCTTTCTCGCATCTTCGTCTGTTTATATATTGTAGGCCTAGACTCCTCGAAACACCGCGAAACTTCTACAGATCTCCAGAGCAATCTGCGCATGTACGTTCTTGCACGAGACTAAACGTCTAGACACGAAGTCGCCAGCATTTCATTTACAAACATATGATTGGTCTACTTAATTCAAGAAAATTCTAAATGTTACCCTAAATGAATAACAACATATTTTATTAGTTTAAACTTCGAAACAATAATATAAATATGGAAATATAAATAATAGAAATAAAAATTTAAACACAACACGACATGTTGTCGTTTACAAAATATTTACACGACATTTACATAACATCAGAACAGATATAAACGCATTAGTATTACAGCCACCAACATACTAGTATGCCAATTTTTGTATAAGTCAACAGCTCTCAGAAAAAAAAAGTATGTGATACAGATTAAATTATTACTTTTTAACATTTGCATCATTTTAGGACAGCTACACTATTAACAAACCTCTCCTTCTAGATACGAAGTTACAGTAAGCTTTTTGTCTTTCTGTTTGGGTGTTCGTACACATGCAAGAAGACTTAGCTGCATAGGCAATAATTTTCATCACCGTTCTGAAAGCTTGAAACAATAAACCCTTAAAATCAGAAGAAAAATAAATTAACTAACACAGATTGAATCTATTAATACCTTGTTGCTCTAACGCTTTTCTATCTATCTAGGTAAAATGGAATACTTAATTATGAAATATATTTTAGTTAATTTTTGATATAATTTCTTACCTTTGTGGATAATTATCTATTTCATTTTATTTAATGTCTTTGTAAAATGAAGCTTATTTTTATCAGACACTTGTTCAACATCTTATTGGCTCAAGAAACCAAATAAAACCAGTAAATGCTGATAATTCACTCACTAAAAGTTTTTGAATAAATGTTACTAACAATAATGGATTTACTGTTATATTTATTTTAACATCGATGTTTGTGTGAATCATTCGTTTTCATTTTACACTTCTTTAATAAAATGCGTGATTTTCTTGGGGATATATTAACTTGGCAGATTTTCATCGTCCGGTCCTGAGTGGTCCACGCAAGAAATTTGATACCTGCTGTTATTATCTTCATCACACATTATCATTGTTACTTTGTTTTATTTAAAAAAACAACTGGAGGGCCGTAGTCTGGTGCTAGTCAGAAAGTTTATTTTAGATAGTAGTTCTCTTGCATTTGCCAACTGTTATAGAAAACATAAATGTTATTCTATATTTTCTTAAAGGAGGATTTTGACATAAGACCCCTATTTTCTAACAGTTAGTCAATATAAATGAATTAGGCTTTCAACTATTATTTTTATTGCACTTAACGTGGTTTGTTCTTTTAGGAAAACGTCGAAACAATTCATCCTTGTATCGTTATGGGCTGTATACGTTAAACCCTGACTGACAAATCAGATTTGCTGAAGGCTCAATAGTTTATACAGCTTTTATATAGAGACTGCTCTCTTGAATTATCCTACTACATTTTGGATCAGTCTAGACAGCGAAATAATCGTTCCTATGTTCACACTTCGTTGAGTTTTTGAATCTCAAATTATATTAGACAGAACATAAGAACGCCATGTGTTTAACGAATTATAGCAGTGAAGTCATATTTTTGGAGTTTTCCCAATCAATTTTCTTCACGTTTAGGAGAGACAAGGAAAGATTGAAGGTTGCCGAGTACTTTACTAAAATATTTCTGCTTTGTTCCATATTTCCTATTTCCCTAACAATTAAAATGAGTCTAATGCTTCCGTGCATTGCCCAAAATTTGGTGTTTGTTTCCATCACACCTTATCGTTATTGGACATCCTTGAAATTCTATAATGATGCTTAATATCCAAAGATAGCCTGTTTTACTTGCTTATCTTAAAGAATTCTACTCATTGAAAACAATATTTTGATACTTTTGCAGCAAGATAGAATTTCACATTAGTCGCTATCAAGGCTAGAGCACTCAACTCTTAATCCGAGTTTGGCGGGTTCGAATCCCCGTCACACCAAACATGTTCGACCTCTCAGCCGTGGGGGCGTTATAATGTGAGGGTCAATTCCACTATTCGTTGATAAAAGAGTAGTCCAAGAGTTGGCGGTAGGTGGTGATGACTACCTGCCTTCCTTCTAATCCTGCAAAATTAGGGACGGCAAGCGCAGATAGCTCTCTTGTAGCTTTGCGCAAAATTCAAAACAAACAATACCTTACTTCATGCTATTTGTCAAGAAGTATTTTATATCACAAACAAACATGTAGTAATTTTTTTATTATAAAAATATGGTGATGTTATAATATTTGCTTGTCATAATTTCATTAATTTTTCCAATATTTATTTTTGTTTTGCAAGCAAAATATGATGAGTATAAACATATAGCTTTTCCTATACAGTGCGTTAAAGCAATTTCTTATTGGTTGCTTGAAATAAAATAAATTACATAATGGATCATCTGTGTAGTTCTAATCACAGGTATCGATATCAGATTTTTAGCGTTATAAGTCCTCTGACTTAATCCTGAACCTCTGTGGGTAATAAAGGGAGTTGTTTTGTTATTTTAGTTCAAACCTACCCAATAGGCTATTTCTACTCTGTCCATCTCAGGGAATTAAACCCCGGATTTTTTAGTTGTAAGCTTATAAATTTACTACTAACCCATC
This sequence comes from Carcinoscorpius rotundicauda, assembly GCA_011833715.1. Lineage (NCBI taxonomy): Eukaryota > Metazoa > Arthropoda > Merostomata > Xiphosura > Limulidae > Carcinoscorpius > Carcinoscorpius rotundicauda. Next base: position 34,910,849 of record CM022395.1, on the reverse strand, counting down.
AAGGAACAATAAAATAAGTAAAAAATGACAAAATAGTCATTTATTATCAAGTGTTGTGAAACTAAGTGCAATATACTTAAAATACTTCTCTAGTGGCTCAGCAGGGTTTCAATATATGATGGACAGAGCATAGAACAGTTCACTATGTAGGGTTGTATTTAATAAAAAACAAACGACCAGCTTAAAATACTGAATCTCATGTAGTTGGAATATTGAGGAAAAACTTACTGAGTTTTTTAATTAAAAATCGTAATTCCTGAAAATGTTTGTGAAAGAATACTGTTTAATATTTAATTAAAACTTCGGAAAGCATAAAGTTGAAAGTTTATTGACTTTATTATTTTATGTTCTACACTTTCAGCATGATCGTGACTGAATATGAACACTGTGGATTGGAGAAATTGTAGAAAATAGTTCATTATTTATTTTCAATTTTTTTCTTTACTTTAAAGGAGAATTAAATGGAAATTTAGTTTTACGTAATTAATAAATTAGCGACTTATTTGCAATATTGACTTAAAGTGCAGTAGTTATAACAGGTACTAAATGTTTTCTTCTTAAATAGTTCGACTTTTTATATTATGTTAAGAATTGAATTAAGGTGATCTCTTTAAGCAATTTAGATAAATGTTTTGGGCTTAACTGTTACCAGATAATTGATACGAACAACCCCAATTACAATCTACTGATAAGAAATCAAATAAAATCAAACTCTGGTAGTGTCTGTCAAGATAACTTCCTCTTCCTCAATTTCTTTTATTTATTCCCCCTGACAAAATTCATCGTTTTAATTATAACATCCTTACGGGCTGTTTCTGGCAGTTGGTTGAACATGATATCACAGTTAGAAGTGAAATATCTCTGACGAAAACAATTTCAGGAGTTTGTTGTGGAAAGACGACTGAATATATAGTTGATTACAAAGCCAAATTTATGTTTGAATTATACTTTGCTTTAAGCTGAAGCTACGCAGGCTGAGGTTTTACAGGGCCTTAATGACACAGAAAAATATGGTGGTGATGACATATTTGGCACAAACAGGCAACGTGATTTCAAGACGTGATCTGTTTGTGACATTTCAGTCAGTCTGCAGGGACGAGCTATGACTTATCTTCTTTTTGGTGTAGAAAGTGATAAGTTTCAGGAATCGTGTTCTAACGATTTTTCTTCGCTTTTCAAAAAAAACCTTTGCTTTACCCAGGTTTAATCAAAACTTGTGATTCAACTAGATAACCAGTTAATAAATTCCCGGTACCTGTAGCTCACAAAGCTAAAACACCACCTTTCATGATGTGAAGCGTAACAAAAGTCTATGTAAGCTTATATTTTATTAAATTTGAAATATATTATCATTATTTGCTTGTAAAGCAGAAATATATGTACCTGGTTTAAGTGTGATACCTGTACCTAAGTAACCAGAAGTGTATTTGTGTGGATTAAAAGAAATATTGTACTTGATTAACCAGAAATATCTATGTATAAAATGCAGCTATATCTACTTAACTAACAATACAATACGTGTTTCTAAAGTAAATGATATACCTGTATCTAGTCAATCAGAAACATATTTATCTACCTTAAATGTGATAGTTGTACTTTCTTAACCAGAAATATATCGGTGTAGATTAAATACAATGTTATATATGCTAATCAGAAATATGTAACCTATATAAAATCTACTGTGTGTAACGTCATGTCAAGCTTGATTTCCATTGATTTCTCAAAATATAAATAGTCCAAAAGTTAGAATAAGTGTAGTAAGTGTTGGTATAATAAACCTAAAGTTAAGACGTAGTGCGGAGCTAACTAGAGAGAGCCAATCGCATAACATTTATAATGAAACAATAGTATGAATTGTATTGAGACTGTATGAGTTTCAGTGAAAACTATCCCAGTATGAAATTTATTAAGGATGTATGAGTTTCTGTGAAAACCTTTCCAATACGGAGCTTATTAAGGCTGTGTTAATTTATACGGAAGTTCAAAGGTCAAACGGCAAATAAACAGCTTGGCTGAAGTGCAGTCTGTATCGTAGAACATCTGGAGCAATGTTTTACAACATTTACCAATAAATTTATTGTCGCATAAAAGTAAGTTATATTTCTCTGTTTGAAGCAAATACAAAATATTTCATTCTAAGAAGAAAAGTATGAATGATGTGACTTTAATAAAAATCACATCCGTTGTTGTTGACACAAAAATGATTCACACCTTCAACTTGATTGACTGATTGTTTGTTTAGAATTAAGGACAGAGATACACACCTAACTTAGCTGTGTGAATATTCCAACGCACTGCTGTGCCACTTGGGAAAGACACGCCTTTAAAAGTATAAATTGAGAAAAAATAAACGTTTATACCATAACTATGTATGAAAAGGTGCGAATTTATAAGAATAATTTAAAATCATGTAAATAGTTTGTAAATTAAAAAAAATAACTTTTAACAGAATTATTTAAGCTAATTTTATAATTACTATAAAGTTTAATAAACCTAATATTGTGAGAATACAGTAACTTTTCAGAATTTATGTATACTTACAACTGAACTTAACTTAACCAAGTTTGACTTCTTAAAAATGTCATCATTTGATATTTCAAAATTCTACTGTGTATATAAAACCGCACCTTCTTGACGAAGGGCATATGTTACTCCTCTATCATTAATTCAAGCCCATATGGAAGCGTAAAAACACACGTTTTTAGAATGTTGTGCATTGTAGAACATCTTCGTCTTTCTTTTCGTTTCTTCTGTAATAACATGTTGTATTAACGACAACTTCTCATCCAGTTGTAAGTACCTATAGTCGTGTTTATCGCACATTTTCCACCTTTGCCTTTTTATAATTACTTTCAGCATATCAATAAACACTACTAACCAAGATAAGCTAAAAATTAAGCAAAAAAGGTTTCGAAAAAACAAAATTTAAGGTGAGTAAAGGCGGGGGTGGAAAGAAAGGAAAGAAACTGACAACCAGACAAAAATGAAGGAAAATGTTATGGTAATAAGTAGGAACTTAAGGTAGTCAAGAGTTGTTGGTAAGATGAAAAAAAAAAAAGTAGGATCTATAAACGAATTACAGAAGTAGTCTGTACGACTAAAGTTTACGAAAGATTACAGATGGCTGAGTGAGTTATATTAAAACAATTTTAAGTATGAAAATCAGCAGGTTGTATGACATTCACAGCCCGATTTAAAGTCGCAGTAGAATGGAAAGTATTAGAAGCACATCTTGACATTATTTGGCAAGTAGTAAGATGTCAAAGAAAATTGACCTCTTTTGAAAGGGTATGCAGCAGTCCTTTCTGACGCATATTATTCATAAGATGTGTTCCAACTGGGCTTTAGAATGTCCAAGATGGACAATGGACTGTGGATCACCTTGGGAGCACAAGGATTATTAAGAACAGATCGTACCCCAAGTTGCTTATCAGAGTTCAGCGTCTAACATATTAATCAATGACAATAATCCTTCATGCTCCCCGGGCAACAGTGTGCAACATAATCGAGAATGATCGTCACTTGTAAAAGCGACACAAGTCACGTGCACACAAATTACTTCGATGTCACTATCGGTTGGATTAATGAAACGGGTATTCATGCCATTCCACACGAAGATCTGTCGATCAAGTCACTGGACGCAGCATTTATGGATATCTGCGCTCCATTAGACTGTTGATACGTCATGGATAAACCGTCTTCCTCATACACTAGACACACACTAAAATTCGTTTAACTGTAACCCTTTCAACTCTCAGTAATATAAGTCAAGAAAAAGAAGTGATAAAATATAATTGTACGTATAAAGAAATAGTCCGTTGGACTAGGAAAGGAAAATGTTACTTTGTTTAACAAAAGCTTCGACCAACTGCTTTTCATTAGTTTTGATATGAAAATGAACGACATCTGTACGATTCACGATAAAAAAAAAAAACCCAATAAAATATCCGTATACCATTACAGTCTCTCACTGATACAACGGTAAGTTTACGAATTTACAACGCTACAATCAGGGTTATGAAACTAAATATATGTGTTATACCTCAATAATACAGTGAAGTTAAATTACGTGATAGATCTGCACACATACATAAAAGTAGTTATAACAAACCATTAATACACACTGTTTATTTTACGTATCAAATATGGCGTGTTAATGAAAGAATGTATTATTCGTCACAAAATGCTTCATTCAGATCGGGGGAAAGTTTAGAGTTTGTGTTTTTTTATGGCACACCCATAGCGAGCTATTTTCTGAGTCCATCGAAGGGAATCGAACCCCTTATTTCAGAGTTGTAAACTTGTAGACTTACCGCTGTATCAGTGGGTACCGGGAAAGTTTAGCATCTAAATGTAAAATAAAATATTTTTTTCTGGCTTTCATGTTGTACATGATTGGTGTACGAGAGGTGATGCACTGATGTACAAGTAAAAGGAGATAATGGAAAGAAATAACTGGAAAAGTAGTAAGTGATAAGTTCATCTGAGAGTAGATATTTAGCTAGATTTTACACCATAGAGGACTATCGATGTGGTATCATAATGCTTTATGAAGACATACTGTCTTTTATATTTTGTTAACATAAACTTTCTAATTTTTCGGCTCAGAAATCTTATCGATTATACATTACAGACTATGTAATGTAAGAATGAGACACTATAAGTTTGAGGTTTCTCTACCAGACTATGTAATGTAAAAATGAGACACTATAAATTTGAGGACTTCCATCAGACTGCATAGTTGATTTTTTTCAATGTACTAGAAAATGTTATTTAACAATTAAATCTCAAAGTCACCCACACAAGGCTTCATTCAAAGGAAGTTTACGAAGATTACACCATAGATCTATTCTATCTCATAAATTACACTTTTTATTTCATCTACAATTAGTGGCACAAATCATTTAAAATACTGTTAATAAATTGATCTTCTTTATACTACAGCCAAACCACCGACTTCGAGGATTCGTTCTTCTAATGAGACAGTCCAGATGAAGGAACAACTGAAGCTGAGATGTAAGGTCAAGGGGAACCCACAACCTCGAATAGAGTGGTACAGAAATGAAACACTTCTCAGCGAAAATACAAGGATCAAAATAACAACAAAAAGGTAATAAAACTCTACATAAATTGTTATTTCAAATTATTGTTGTCTTTCAGTACATATAGTACATATTGGAGAGATTTATTTACACATTTAATAAAAAAAAAGCTTTTAAAAAAAAGACCTTTATATTCCAGATATATGTATGTACACATAAAAGTTTTTAAACTAACGTTTTGCCTTTGATTAAGCCGTAAAGGCAAAACGTTGGTTGAGATTAATAAAAACTGTCTGGCGTATAAAGATCTCTCTTTTTTAACTTTTTATCTTAACTTTTCATTAGGTACAAAAACCTAATTTTTTTGTCAATACTGAGTGAAATTCGTAGTTCAAACAGTCAATTTATTTTACATTCAGATACATTACAAGCTCTTGTTGACACTTGATTAAATATAAAATGACAGCAGTTTCACGTGTTTAATGATGGAAATAAATGTGTGTAAATTCTAATACAACAGGTAGTGGCTGTGCCTATAAAGTTATAACATTTTTATTTTATATATCATAAGAATACTGCTATTATTCTCTAGCCTCTTTAAGGTTTGAGAGAAATGTACCTGAGACATAATAAAATAAAAAATAATTTCAATTAAAATGTTTTCGTTTTATGTAAAATCATCTTTCAGTAGTAGAAAATACTAAGGTCTATAAATTAATTAATGTGATAAAACTAGTGTAAATATTTTGTCTAAATACAATATATATTGGAGAAAGTTGCATTTCCGCCTAGTTCTTATAAAGGCAAATATTTTCAGAAAGATGAAATATATATATATTTATTTCTCTTTTATGCTTTTAACCACTGTGGAAAAAAATATATGCATGCAGACTCATATCTGTAAAATATCATACATAGTTCTCACTAAAATATCATAGGTGTAACCCCTGCAAGGAGAATATAGTAACACTGACAGAAGATGTGTCAGTATAGTTATCAGAGAAACATACGGCTATGGCTGGATGAAAATGGTGAACGTAAATCTCTAAGACTACAAATATTCCTGCCAGAAAAATTTATGAAACTTTAAAAAACAACAACACATATCGTTTTCAATAAAATATTTGTACGGCTGTAGAAATAAATATAAGTTTAGCTCGTGTGAAAAATATACGAATATATCTGAAAAAATACATATATAGATTAAAAAGAAACGAGTGTATATAAATCATTACAAACCTTGATTTTTAGTGTTTTTAATATGTTCCTCTATGCGAAACTCTGTCTATTCCTTTATTTGTGCGTACTTTAAGAAACAATAATAACAACAATAAATTAATATATAACTTCCAGTGTACTTATAGATATGAGATCTGTTTTAAGAAAACAGTTTTGTTTAGCGATAAATTAATTGTATCATGATTTTTACAGATGTTGTAAGTAGAAAATATTTCAATCCAGCTATTGTGGGTATTAAGGTTTAAATGTGTTTCACACATTTACAAACATGTCCGTATACTTTCTACAATCATGTATAGAAACAAGGGGAAAGAAATTCTTGGATGTGACACGACCCTGATTTTTTTTTTTTTTGATGAAACATGCATGTTTAAGCAAATAACATGTTCGTTTGGTTGAGTAACGTTTCTTCATTATGGTTTTGTCGACTTATCAGAGCTGGTTACCGCGGAATAAATGATCGGTCGTTAGGTGGGTCAGCGTTAAGTTAACTTACTTACAACGCTGAAATCTGGAGTTCGCTTCTTGCGGTTGACAGAGCACAGATAACCTTTGTGTAGCTTTGTGGCAGAACAAAAAAGTTGTTTCTTACACACACCCTCAGTGACTTAGCAATACGTTTAAGGATCATAACTCTAGAAATAGAATTTCGATACTATACGAGAAGAGCACAGAAAGCCCATGGTACATTTATGTGTTTAAAACAGACAAAATTAAAGGCAGAACAGGTTCAAAAACCCGTAAAGAATTTTTAACATTAAATCGAATAAGCCCAATAAATACAGTAAAATACGCAGTCATGTGTCAAATGTTTTTTATTATATTTGAGTAATTTACCACTTTGCAGTAATGAAGGGAAAATGTCTTGCTCATGGAATAAACACAAAACAGTACGGTGTGTCACACATATTTTATACTCCGTATTTATAGTAAGTCTAAGCCTATAGAAGAAATGAATTTCCTGACAACAGTATACCTAGAAAATACTATGAACACAAATATAAAGTCAGTTCAATGAGCTTTATTTTGTCACAGGAATTGCTAATGTCAATGTTTATATAATGAGAACAACAACAACAAACATTTATTTACGGTGTATATTTGTTTAAGCTTTCTGTAATTTCCTCTCCTTTCTTTTTTACAACAACGACTGATATTTCAGAAGAAATTCATGGAAATCGTGAGTATACAGAAAGAGTTAAAACATAGAGAGTAATAAGAAGGATCTTAAAATAACATGCAACATTGGAGTAGGGTCGAGTGGTTATTGTACCATGGTCTGTGAATTCCGAGTATTTGTGGCTCAAATCCTGTTTTCACATAAATACCCGCTCACTTTTTACATTACTATAACATTGATACTCAAATCCCAATATTTTATCAGATAGTTGGTGTATAGTTGGTGATGGATGTTATTGACTAGTTGTTTTCCCTCTATGTATCTTAGAACGGCTGGTATGGGTATTAACAGTTTTATTGATAAGCAAAAAACAAAGTTTCGACCTTCCTAGATCATCTTCAGGCTAACAAAAGGTTAAAAGTGTTAATATCCATAGTAGCCGTTCTGAGATACATTTTTATTTCAAGTGGGTTTCTCCTCATCAAGAATGTATTCCCACTAGTGTGGCGGCTCAAAGCTAGGAACAACTGCGTAGAGATAAACCTTGTAAAAGCAAAGTCACAACAAAGTGTTTTCTCACACAGACGTGTTTGTGTTTTAAAGAAAGAATAATGATAATTTTTTTTTTCATTTTGATTTTATTCGTGCATATATAATTGTAAGGAGATTTTCTATGGTACATTTAGGAGAAGTTCGGTGCTCACTATCAGTCGAACGAAACGACGGGATAGCGGGTGGTACAAATGTCAAGCGTCTAACGTTTTGGGTCCACCAGCTGTAAGCAAGACGAAGATTGAAATTGTTAGACTGAGAAAGCCTACAGCGCCACCAACACCAACCACTGGTACTTGATTAATATTACATTACTAAATTAACAGTGTTTGTTATATATCGCAGTTTTTAGTTCTACCTGAAGAGAGAACTTCTACATTTGGTTAAAGGAGGATCGTCTTATTTGTTGTTTGTAATCCTGAAGGCTTAGGGTTTTACTGTAAAAACATCTTTCTGTATTTCATCTAATGATATCTAGTGATAAGACCATGTAAAAACACAATAATTTCTTCTTATGCGATTTCCAACGTTCTCCCGATATTTCTGTTTGTAAAAAAAGTTTAGGAAGAAAGAGCACTTGTAAGTTTGAAACACCCATTACGATACTACAATATGCATCTTTATAGACAAACAGTTTTTCGTGCTTTAATTCTTAAAATTAAATTTCTACCTCCTATTAAAATCGCATCGTTAGTCGAAAACATGAACAACTTGTTTACATTTTAGTGCTTGCCTTTCCAGAAGTCACACCCAACATTACATAACACCAAATGGCAATTGTAATGAAAATGAACCGGGCCTTTTGATAAACTTAGTTTCAGTATAAATAAAAAGAGCTATTGCTGTTTATCCCTAAATGTATGTAACTGTGGTCTCCATGTGTTCATTATTTGTTGGGCTAAACAGGCGAGAGCTATAGTGAAAACAAAGAACCATGTAAATGTTTTCAATCAAGTGTTTGGAGTTTCGTTCTTTTAATAATATTATTTAATAGTCCTCAATCTGTATAACTAAGACTTTTACTAAAATTCTTTAACAGTTCTCATTTTTTATTATTATAATTTTTGATAAAATTATTTAACAGTCTACATTCTGTGTAACTAAGGCTTTTGATCGTGTAAGGTTAAGAGTTTTTTTTTTTTTATAAATTCCAGTAATTATTACTTTTTATCTAAGTGCAACTAAACACATATATGAAATAATATAAAATAGATTAATTAGATTTTTTTGCCAGTGTTGAGTTTCAAATCACTTATCATAAACGATGAGGTTCGCAAAGAAACAAAGTCCTGAAAGCCTAAACGGTACTAACTCTATATGCGAACTCAGTTTGGTTGAACTATTTATGACAGATTGTCTTTTAGCTACCTCTTAATCATTGTTATTACTGCTTATCTAAAGCAGTAACGAATACATTCTGTTTTTTTTTCAATATTCTTGGATTTATACTAAAACTGAACGAAGGAATTCTGTTTCTTTTGCGATATTCTTGAACTAATACCAACACACAGTGCATATTATTAATGGTCATGATGTTACTGAGCGAAAAGGTTCTGTTTTTATTTCTATATTTATGGCCTGATACTAAAACACAATATATATTATTTGCCATTAATATGTTTTGGTGTTTATGATGATTTAGAGTCGACACGTTTTCAAATCGAAGGACAACCATGTGATGTCAAGTATTACTGTCTGAATGGAGGGACTTGTACCATGATTGTGTCTCTGCAGGAACGCGTGTGTGTGTAAGTTACATACATATTTTGCTATCTTTGGAAATTTATGAAAAATATACATTATTGATATATTAATCCCATGCAAACTACGGTAACAGTTAGCGAATTAACATCACATTATTGACTGCTTTACGTGTATCTATTGAGTTAATGAATCAAAACACATCAAATGACATCCAACAAAAAGAAAAAAATATGAGGAAATTACAAGATGATATTACCATATCTAAAATGATATTGAATATTATGACGTCCGTGATCCAAACAGTGTTTAATTTAGAACGAGTTATTTGTAAAGAGTTCAATATTTAACATAACTTTTCACTTTAATTATTTTCTGGGAAATCAAAAACGCGATAGTTGCATTACTGTGGCTTTAGGAAAGACATATGTAAAACAAGACTGGGTAATTAGTGTTTTGCTCATCTGTGACTGGTACTCTTATTTGTAACGAGTGTGCTTTAGCACAATTCTATTTAAATGATCTAAATGTCTTTACTTATTACGTTTTATTTTACGTACCTCGCTGGTACAGCGGTGAGTCTACGGATTTACAACGCTAAAATCAGGGGTTCTATTCACCTCGGTGGACTCAAATAGCTCGATGTAACTCTGCTATAAGAAAACACCCACACTTTTCTTTTACAAATGTTTTTTTTTTCTAATACACGAACTAATTCAAGACTCAATCTATCGGTGATAATGGACGCGAATATAAGTTGTTAATGCAAGTATCATAATTATTATTCGACTGCATTTCTGATAATAATTAATTCTTGTTTTCTATTACATATGTAACGAAAGGTCGTCATGTTAGTAATAACGCAAAGGGAAGCTTTACTCGATTTCTTGTTTATACAAATTTAACTTACAAATATTTTATTAAATGATGAATGCAAATTTATGGACATTTCTGAACTTACCAAGTTTTGTTTACTCTGTTGGGTCTGGTGGAGTTGCAACTGTTTTTCTTTATTAGCTGGCCTGGTGGCTAGGGCGCTCGACTCGCAATCTGCGGATCGTGGAATAAAACTATGTTACCGAACGTGCTCGCCCTTTCAGTAGCGGGGGTGTAATAAGAGACAGTCTATTTCACTATTCGTTAGCAAATAATAGCTCAAGAGTCAGTAGTAGATGTTGTTGTCTAACTGTCTTCCTTCTAGTCTCACTTCAAAATAAGGGCGACTATCTGCAATAGCTGTCCTACAGTAGCTTTGCGCGAAATTTAACAAACTTAACTACCTATATTAGAAAACTGCATTCGGATTTTAATGATAACGCTAAAAATTATGATGTGTTTGAAGCTAGAAATATATTAAATAATTAATATTTGAAGATTTATGACACTAGACAGCGGGTACGATATCCTTAGCATTGTGTACCTTTGTAGCTCAGTATGGGTATTAACACTTTTGCTAGTAAAGCAAAGAGCAACGTTTCAACCTTCCAAGATTATCTTCAGCTTAACTAAGAGTACATTTTATAACCTACATTTTAACTTGTATCCTGAGATCTTTTCAGTTTATGCAGCTTTTTTTGTTTATTTAATTTGTTTTTCTTTCGTTTTTGAGTTAAAACAACAAATTATATAATTAATCAGAGATATAGGTTTTCTGTTCTTAACGCAATCCTTCCATATAATTTTACTTATTTAAATTCGTTAAAATGTAATTATTTTCACTAAAATATAAGTGACGACATATATTTTTTTTTCTTTTTTTTACCACAGATGTGCCGACGGATTTAAAGGACGGCGATGTGAACTGAAAGATACAAAGTATATGTTTGGCAGTACGTTAAATTCTATTGTTATAGCTGTCAGACTTAATACATTCCTTCTATGCCCATTTCTTGTCATAAGCTTTATATTTGATAGGACTCAACATTACATTCAATACTTTGTATTTTTTGTTTTAATTTAATTGTGGTATACAAATTATTTCATCGAATTAAATGTTTACAACATAAAAACGGGAAGATGGTAAACTAAACATAACAAATATTTTTAACTATTTCTTTTCGTTTTAACCTTCTTTTGTAATAAATTCCGACTTAACCTATTTTCCAACCAGTGAAATTTTATGAAACTATTTTAATGATTTCTACACATGTTCCCTTTTCGTAAATTTAGCCATTAAAATTGTATGTAAATTCCTTCTTCTGGTACACAGTGTTACTCGTTTAGTGCTAGTTTCACAAACACACATATAGTGTCCTATACGTATATTAGCTCTAATAATGTACAGTACATGTACAGATTAAGCTTCTGTTCGTGTAATTTAACATGAAAATTTCAAATCAATAAGTACCAACACCAGTGACTATCATAAAATTATGCAATTTTATTTCTAGAACAAAATAAACAAAAATATGTTATAGAATAACTTGTAAAATCATCATTTTGTTTGAAATCTTGGAAAGAAGTAGGCTTGCTTTCCCGATTTCATTCCATTTCATTAAAGTTTAGGTAATGTATTTCCTTAAGGTAACAACATTAATACAACTTCTGCAAATTATTTGGATACATCAGGATTAAGCCAACCCTTTCCATATCTCATAGGAAAATAAGTATCGAAAAAATAAACTAGTCTACATGAGTTTAAATTTAGTTTATGATACTTAAACTCTAATTAAATAAATACTCCCTGTTTCTCTTGTGAGGACAGAATAACTCTCAAAGAAGAATAAAAAAGAATTACTTTTATTCAAATGTTATGCTAATAATATTATTAAGATTTCTAAATATTTCTGTTCCGTGTGAATTAGTGTGTTATTCTGAAGTCAGTGAATAATGGTACAGATTTTTGTGTTGCATATTTTGATGCAGTTTCTAATATTGCTATTAACTATTCTATTATGCTTCTCCTTTGCAGCATTCCCTCAGATTTCGTCAGACATTACTGAGACTAAAAAAATGTTAGAGTCGTACTGGGGAAAATAGATTGTACGTATTCTACTGGAACGTATGTAAATTAAATTAAGATTATTAAATTACACTAAAATTATTTAAATTAGTATTTACAACAGATCACCAATTATTCATATTTTTATACAACTACCTGTTCTATAAGTTTCCTTGTTAGTAAGTTGGCCCCATGTAAGTAACATGTACGAGTACGATAATGTTTTTCAGTTTGAAAATGGCCCGACAAAGCCAGATGGTTAGGGCACTGGGAATTTAAGGGTCGCGGGTTCGATTCTTTGTCACACCAAACATGCTTGCCCTTTCAGCCGTTGGGTCGTTATAAAGTTACAGTAAATCCTACTATTTGTTGTTAAAAAATTAGTCCACGAGTGGCGGCTGGTTATGATGTTTCTCTACCTTCCCCCTAATCTTACATTGCTAAATTAGTGACGGCTAGCGCAGATAGCCCTCATGTAGGTATATGTGAAATTCAAAATAAGTCATAAAGTTTGAAAATGATTGTTAAAGACACATCATCAGTAGATTTTCGTTAACAATGGAAATAGTGAGAATGAAAAGTAACCTATGCTTAATAAGTGCGACAGTTCACAACACTGAAATTTAAATAATTGTGTGATGTCATAATGTATTAACACAATCAATGAACGGGTGAATAACTCGTGTTTTCCCAGTTTGATAAAATATGTCTGTTACATCATACCTACAGCCATTATTTTTTCTAGATTTGCATTTTAATTTATAGATAAGAGTAAAAATATATTTTATTTTTATGTTTTTTACATATATCTTTCCTTTGCCGATTCACATAAAAAATAACTTTCCTTATTTCTTCGGATAATGTCCACCTTTTATGAATACCTTCTTTTTACTTCAACGTAATATTTCTTTCGTTGATTCTAGTGATCCAGATGTGACATCATGGTCAGATAATTTCACTTTAAGATTTTGTCCAGAAATATGAGAGATTAAGTGGTATTAGAATTTTGAGAACTTCTAGCGAAGAATGGTGAAAATTATATGAATGTGAATTAATAGAACAACTTAAGCAGTTAAAGTGAAATAATCATGAAATAACAGTATTAAAACTATTATAAGATCATTGGTTCCGTTTTGTTTAATTCCAGATTTGGAGAGGACGTATTAGCAATGCACCATTGTTTGATATATATTTTGTGGTCATTCAGCGTGTGTATTTTTTATTCTGTGTTCAAGGACACTTTTGCACAAGTAAGTTATTTATTAGCTGTTATTTACAGAGTTAATTAGATGTTTATGAAAATAAATAAACATTCATGGAAAGAGATGGATATTATATAACAAATTCTACGCTATTTGTTAGCCCCGTCATGGTCTGGTGGTTAGGGCGCTTCACTTGTAATCAGAGGGTTCGAATTCTCGTCATACTAAACATGTTCGCTCTTTCAGCCATGGGGGCGTTATAATTCTACTGTCAATCTCACTATTCGTTGGTAAAAGAGTAGCCCAAGAGTTGGCGGTGGGTCGTGATGACTAGCTGCCTTCCCTCTAGTCTTACACAACTTAATTAGGTACGGCTAGCGCAGATTGCCCTCGTGTAGCTTTGCGTGAAATTCAAAAACCAAACGATGTTTACTTTCTTAAATTTCTTTTTTTTAGCTTCGAAAGATGGGTGACACGTTTTTCAAAATAAGTATCATCCGTTTTATCTCTCTGAATAGCAAAAAATAACAATGTTTGGTGAAATGACAAATATTTAGGACTTTTACACAGTATAACAACCGGAAATGTTAATAGTGGTCACTCTTAGGTAGTTTGACAAAAATTGTACGTCAAGAGGTATTTTAAAATAACTTGAAAATTCTGACATTCAAATATTCTGAGGTAAGTTGGAAAATCTTGGTATGTGCTGCTTCTTATACAACAATTTGGGAAGACTAAATTATATATTTCCATTTTTGGTTATCGTAATGTAACAAATGAATTTTCTTTTGTTAATGACATCAAATGTGTCAAATTGAATATGGTTTCTTGATACTTTATGGTCCGATATTAAAGCAGTAAGATTTGAAAATAATCATTTGGAAATGAAAAAAACCAACAACAAGTGAACTGATTATAGGTCTTTCAACTTCTTTGAGAGACAACAAATCAAGTTATGGATATTAAAGTTATATGGAATTTGCGTAGAAACTGTGTTTTGGAAATATAATGCTGAGCTGCGTAAAATAATATAAAATTTTTCATTGCATCAACATTATCTGGTAGTTTATAATTTGTTTTTTCTAAGAGGATCAAATATGTAATTCGTTTAATATAAACTAATATTTCAGCATTTTCTACATTAGTACAAGGCACAAAATGAACCATGAATCTTCCATGTTTTGTTTTTTAATTCTCAAACAAGAATATGTAGCTTTGAAAATACATGAGTCAATGATGATAACTTAGTAGTTATAGAGCTTGGACTGTAAATACCATAGTTTATGGTTCTAGGTTCAATTGTGAGGTAAGAATGTCATTGAACACCATGTATTCGGTCAGATAAAGAGTAGCCCAATAGATGTTGAAGAGTGTTTTGTTTGTTTATTTATTTTTGCGCGAAGTTACACGAGGGCTGTCTGCGCTAGCCGTCCTTAATTTAGCAATGTAAGACAAGAGGGAAGGCAGCTAGTTATTACCACCCACCGCCAACTCTTGGGCTACTTTTTCACCAACAAATAGTAGGATTGACCGTCACATTATAATGCTCCCACGACTGAAAGGGTGGACATGTCTGGGGTGACGAAGATTCGAACCCGCGACCCTCAGATTACGAATCGAGTGTCTTAACCACCTGGCAATGCAAACTGGTTTTTGATACCTGTGGTTTTGGCAGAGCTTAGATATTTCTTTATGTAGCTCCATAGCCAAATACAAAGAAACAAAAACTAGTTGAATTCTCAAAAACTTTGTTTTTCCTGTGTGTGTGACAAACTATCTTGACGGCAGTTTACAAAATGCTATAAACTAGCTTGATAAGCTGTAACGAAACCCATTTTGATATTCGATCTATAATTATGTTGATATAACAGGTTATCTTTCATTTGTTTGGATAATTTTGTTCCATTTCCAATTTTTTGCCAATTTGAGTTTTTTTTAGTTAATTAAATAGCTTTGTAAATTTTTGTATGTTGAGTTCTCAATCAATATTATAAAACATTTCTTGTGTATAATGAAAGCGATCCTTTTACTTTGATAGCTGAATTTGTCTGCATAAGCTAAGAAGTTTAAGGTGAAAATTTTAAAACATTTAGGAAGTTTTACACTAGTAAACTAATTTTGTATCGAACCGCAGACATATGAGATTATCTGTGTTGTGTCCATAAGGAGTATGAAAACCCGGTTTTTAGCGTTATAAGTCCAGAGACTTTCCACTGTGTCACTAGGGATAACACTATGACAACAGAAAAAAAAAAGTAACGTCTTATTTCAGACATAATAATATTCAGGCTAATTCATTCGACCTTTGTTGTATGTATTATAAAAACAAGAGGGGTCTCGCACAGCATTGTGTTTAGTATGCACGATTCGTAATCTACAAGACACGGGATCGAAACTCATCATCGAACATGCTCATCATTTTGCATATAAAATTCTCAACAAGTGGGTTTCTCGACATCACTGATTGGAATCAAGCCTTGTTTAGAAGATAGATAAGGTTGACAACTGCCTAGGGCGGCAAAATCCATTTTTACACTAATTTTACTTTTAATATATTCCATTGTCTCTTAGACTACTTTTCACCAATGAATAGTGATATTGTACGTTACATCACATCTACAGAACACATACTTAATTTTTTCACTCACATTAACTCTATACATCCCAACATTAACTTCACATGTGAACAGGAAGAAAGCAATCAAATATCATTTCTTAACCACAAAATTATAAGAACCGACACACAATTCAAAACAGAAATCCACCGAAAAATCACCCATACTGGACTATACATTCCTTGGGACTCAGCACATGAAACAAAACAAAAACTCAACATACTAAGAAACCAGATAAACACATCCATAAAACTGTGCTCACCAGATAAAATTAACGATGAATTAGACAAAATAAAACAATACTTCATCAACATCAATAAGTTTCCTCCACAAACCGTAGAAAACATTATACGCACACACCTAGACAGAAAGCAAAATCAACCAACAAAAGTGAATATATCTCACGAATCAAAAAAATCACGAAACCACATACTGCTGTATACCATATATTCCTGACATCAGCAAACAAATAACCAACATTTGGCAAAAACTAGTAACAAAATATAACATTCCAGTTAACACTAAATTTATTCAAAAACCAGGCACAAAACCAAGGTCTATACTATGTAAGAACTACACTGACAAACACCACACCAACATTATTTATAAAATACAATGTGATAACTGCCACGACTTCTATATAGGAGAAACAAGTAGAAAAATGGAAACCAGATTCAAAGAACATAAAAAGTCACCTTCACACGTTTTCGAACACTGCAAGTCAAATGGACACAACATAACCATAGAAAACACTAAAATACTAAATAAAGAAACAAACATAAACAAACGAAAAATTAAAGAAACCTTACTTATACAACAACTTAAACCCAAAATAAACCAATATAAAGGAACGCCATTATACCTATATTAATATTATAGATTATTATATATTCAAACATCTAACCGCGCCCTCTACATTGCGACACTCAGTTATACAACCCCCTCCAAACATGTGGTCAGCTTCCGGTCAGTTACCTCTTTCTTTGTGAACCTGACGATGACCGAAGAAGGTCGAAACGTTGTTCACTCTTCTATTTAAAATATTTTCTGAACCCAAAACGAGCCGTTTTTGCATATAAAAATTCTCAACAAGTGGGTTTCTCGACATCACTGATAGAAATTGATTTTCTTCCTATAATGCATGAAAGGCCAAAAAAATTATGTTTTCTAGAATCAAATATTATTAATTATGTATTTAGAGAAAAAAAAACAAATTCTATCTTATTCGTGATGACGAGAAACCCACTTGAAGTAAAAATGTATTTTCAAGACGGGTATTAAAACTTTAATTAAAATAAAATACAGAACAACATTTCGATCTTCTTAGGTCATCCTAACCTAAAGATGGAATACATAGTTCTAAGTTATGTACGAAAATCTAACCACATGCTTCTTTTACTTTAATTATAAATAAGTATACGTTGTTCTCTTATAGCGAAAACGTTGTAAGAATAAAACTCTATTAAATATGTCTCTGTATGTGTGTTTTACTCTTAGGTCATCGTCAACTTTCCAGCTTTGAAGTAACGAGGAATACAAGAATAGCCAAACTTGATATGCAACAAATTTGGTGATAGGCAAGGAACTATTTTAAACCAACTTCTTCAATCGAAAGTTCAATAAGTTGCATTTAAACATAAACCGACAACACCGTAATCGAGTTTAAAAATTAGTCGATGAAACATTAGGTAACATTTTTGAAGACGTATTGTTAGCTCAACGTTTCCAGAGAAGATGAATCAAAAAAGATTCTGCTATCTTTACCAAGTCTTGCCTCTGGCTGGAGTTTGTGTAAAACGAATTTACTGTGAGGCTACACTAAGGTTATAAGATATCACCACACCCTTTATGACGACAGTTGTTATTCAAACAAAGGCAGCTATAACAACTTGTTTTGTAGTTGTGTGTGAGAAGCTGCGCTAATACCCCTCTCCAATAAGGTTAAGTGACGAACTGAGAAGTATCCCATTATAACGCTACGATAAGATAAACGGGAAACTTATCTGACATCTTTTGTAAATAGGTCACTCCTGATGAATCCCTTTAAAATACTAGAGGAATCAGAGTTTCATTAGGAATAATTCATATTATCTATCTCAGACAGGTTCACCAGATCCGAGACAATCCGTTTCTGTTCAGGAACGGAAGACTTAAGTGCAGTAAGATTTCTGTGTCGTGTGGTTTCCATCGAAACTCGTAGTGGTTGAATGATATTCAAAACAACCTGTTTAAAGTAGATTAATATTAAATTAATCACTGTCAGCTTGTAGATGTCACTACTAGTTAATTAAACACTTTAAATCATAGCTATGTTTCTGAAATGTGTTACCTGTTCTGTCTTCTTCTAAACAGAATATCACTGGCTGAACTATAACTGTTATTTGTTAGTAATAGATACTAGTGAGATAGAATAAAGTCGTTCACACTTGATAAAATTACAACAAGCAGTTAAGACTAACAAGGACAACAACTGCTTAAACTAGTTAAATCTTTATAACTTGTTTACAACTTCGAGGATGAGTTAACACTATTAGCGAAATTCAAGTAGTTTGTAACTCATATACATATATATGTGTATAAACCATCTTCCTCCAAAAGATCAGAGTAAGTTATAAACGTGATGTTAGTGTAAGAGTGATAAAATGTTCTTATGTACAATAACTTGGTGGTTCCTAATTTGATGTGCACTGTACAAATTAAATAAAAAATATATTATTGTTAAACTTCAAAAGAAAAAAACTGTTTGTGTTAGACAACCTCAGTGTACACTGATTTCTTCTTACAGGTTATGAGATTGTCATTGTATTTTAAACACACCACTAACCTTCTGATTATCAGAATCATCGAAATTTTTTATTATTAGAAACAGCATGTATTTTATGTTGAAATATTTCGTTGTGGCGGAATTCGAACAATCTGAAAAGCTAGTGTGTTTATTAAGGGCACTTTTGCAGAACATGTTTCACAAATGCTAACCGATCCAAGGCATCCTGTTATCACTTAATAAATCTGAATTCCAGAATATAATGAAGCTTCTATCTGGAAATGTTTTGATCCTATCAGTAGATATACGATCCACACACATATATATATTTATATAACTCGGATATTCATACAAAGTCTCTAAGTCACTACTTAAAGTTATAGTGTTTTTGTAAGTCCCGAACTTTGCTTTTATGACATAATGCATATCGTACAGAGGTAAAAAATTCATTATTGTATAAGTTTACATATTTGAAAAATAAATTTCATGTCTTTTTGTAAATTAAGGTGGCTTACAATGCTTTTTTCGACAAGAGGTTCCTCTAGATAAGGTTTTGCTTGAACACACAACGTTTCCTCTATACAGTTTTGTTATCTCTAAAACCTACCATTAAAGTATTAATATTTAAGTTTCAAATTATACATCTATGTACAGTGTGTGTGTGTGACTGAGGATCGTGTCTTAAACATTTTTATTTCATGACATTTTACCGTGCCCTACAAAGTATGTTCAAACAATATATTAAAGAAAAACATACAATAACAACAAAACAAAAACAAAACGTGGGGGCCATTTCAGGATTTCTATATTTCGTTTCACTTCTTGCAATTTACATAAAAAAATTAACATATAGCTTTAGTAGAAAAGAACATTAAGCTGTATTAGAGAAAATAAGAAGTAAGTATGTTCTGTGTAAATAGTGATAATGATTAATTGTATCTAAACATTAAAGAAGCTGTACATTTTGCATTATAAGCAGTAGCTGTAAATTGTACGTTTTAAATGGAAATAACTGAAGTAAATTTGACTCAAAGGTCTCTTAATCTTCAGTTGACCTAATATATAATTATGTTCTATTTAAGTTATTAGTATTCACGAGGTTGATACTCTTGGTGTTATTTTGTTTATTATTTCCCGATTGTTTTTATACCTTCAATATATTTAGGATTATGAAAATTCATCACCAGAGTGTATTTAGAAGTATGACTGGTCACATAGTTTCAAAATTAATCTTCGACGTAGTTGATTATGTTTCTGTGTAATTTGTCTTAAATGATTAATTGTTTATTAAAGAAATCTGAATAAATGACTTTAAAACAGCCTTTGATTGTTTGAAAATATGTTTTGGGGGTTAAAAGAATTTTATAAAAATCTATTTAGAGCAAAACAATGGATAGATTAGAACATAACATTTCATTATTTGGACTGATTTTTGTTTAATATTTTTTTACTCTGTATATTTATTAAAGTTAGCCTTTAAAGATCCAGCATATTGAAACCAGTTAATCCTAGACTAAGTTTAACAAACCATACTTAAAACATTGTTTACAATTTAATAAGATAAACAAAGTTAGGGACTTAGCTACAGCAAGTAATATGATGTTATTTCTTAGATATACAAAGTTATAGCTGTGAAAGATTAACTTGTTGCTATAATTATTTTTACACAATAATTAATAACAGCTCACAAACAGGTGTTTTATGTTTCAACTGTATTCATAACATAGAGAAACATGCTTGTTTCTTAACACAGACATACGTGCATGTTTCTTAACATGGACATGCATATTTCTCTTCAATCTTTTACTCGATTGCATGATATTTGTAGTTTAATTAGTGATGATATAAACTTATGTTGTTTCTGTTGTGATAAAACTAATGTTGATAAATATAAAATATCGCACTTTAGAGCTTGATGGATTGCAATGCAAAAAAATGTGATTCGATCCCAGCGATGAACACATACAGATAGCCTGTTGTGCACATTTGCACTTAACAACAAACAAACGAAATGTTGTTCTTTTGAACTAAGCACAAAGCTACACAATGGGCTATCTGTGCTCTGCCCACCACGGGTATCGAAACCCGGATTTTAACATGTAAGTCCGCAGACATACCGCTGAGCCACTGGGGGGCCAAACGAAATGTATGAGTTACTTATTCATCCGAGCCAAGTACCTTGGTATTTCTCAGCTGATTATCTTATGAAAAATACATCAGTCAGACAATTGGAACTAAACGTGATAAGTATATTCTAGATCTGCACAACATGTTTATCGGCAAAGTGGTAGAAAATTACATCAACCATTTTTAAATGTAAATATACGTATTATACTGGTTTAATAAATGGCCGAATAGCGTTTATAATACATATTGATGCTTAGTTTTCCACTTTCCACAAGTTAACATTTTGTATTCTAAAATAATCTATATAAACAAATTAAGATAGTAATAAACAGTAAAATAATTCTAGGTCGTAATATTCTTCTCAATTAACTAGTATAATACTTTTCACTGTGAAAAGTGTCACCATTCTTATCCGCTTCTGCTGGTTTGGTCGGCATGCAGCACAGCACCTACGGATGTGCCATTTTCTGTATTGGAGCGATTTAAAATTTGATAATATTCTTCAGTAATATTCATGACTTTAAAACAGTTTTGTATTTAACTTCCTATTGATAATTGAAAAAAAAAAGATTCAACACGTACGTTTTAGTAGAACATCATATATCGAAAATAGTTTTAGTGGTTGTTGTTTTGAATTAAGCACAAAGCTACAAAATGGGCTATCTGTGCTCTGCCCACCACGGGTATCGAAACCCGGTTTTTAGCGTTGTAAGTCCGCAGACATACCGCTGAGTTACTGGGGGCAGTGGTTTAAGTAAACTATATTTCAGAAACAACAAAATATACAAAACTCTACAAATACGAATAATTTTTATTTTGGAGTGAATAAGATCAATACACGCTAGTGAACCGTAATTCATAAAGAAAGTTCGTGTTCTGTGCGTAAATTATTTTCCTGACAAAACATTATAAATAAAAAAAATTTCAAACTACTTTTTCACCTTGATATTTCTGATTGGGCTAATAACTGTCTTCTTTCAACGAATAGAATTAAGATATGATGAACATGAATTCCTTACTACTTGGAGGGAAACGTGAATTGAAATAGCCTATTTATACTACATGGTAAGGTTGTTTAATCATTATGCTAATTTCAGGTAGCTTTGTCATAGGTTGGCTAAACTTTGAAAAATGGACTAGCCATTTTTTTCACTAAATAAACTGATTTGTGATCTTTTCAACAATCGAAAAAGCGCAAAGCTCAATTACACTAAATTAATTAAACATGTAAAGAGTTAAAAGTTTTAAATCTTAATATTAGTAAGGCTCATATGAAAAATTAAAGCGTAGTAACTTAAATTGGCTTAGGTAAAATAAATTAAGATAAATTATTTAATCTCTTTAAGCTAAGAAGAAAGCTAGTTACACATTACCAACTATGTACCTGGTTTTTAAACTTGACATTTGCAATACAACAGGCCGTGAAAAAGTAATGGAAATCTTAAACATCATCAAACTTTTACAACACAGGCGACCTGAAATGAAAGAAAAACTCCGATTTCACTCAATACGTTTGACAAAATAGATGATACTGACGTGGAATGATGTGTAAAACTTTACAAGGTGTGCCTACAAAATTACGTTTGGAAAAGCATTCATTTAGATGTCTCTGAAGACGTATCCTCCGTTTCTTAATAAAGCTTCAGTTCTCGTTTTGTCTCAGTACCAAGTCAAACGGACGATACTGGAGTGCAAAGATGATTGAGAATTATACGGTTTGTTTGCATAACTTATAAATATGGAGGATATTAGTGAATGATAGAAAAGAAGTGGAAAGTCAATTTACCGGATGACGGAACTCTGAAATAGCATATTTACGATCAGTGGATCAATACTTCCCGCGATGGATCAGCGGGATGTTTATAGATGTACGGTGCTAAATTCCAGGACTCGAGTTCTCGCGGAGGACAGAGTGTAGATAGTACATTATATAGTTTAGCGCTAAAACGGCAACAGTACTTTGCATTTTTACTCTTAAATACTAGAACATAATGTGAATTTAATATGTGAGAAAATCATGTAGCGGATGAGTACAGTAATCGATATCACAAGGAAGTCCAACTTGTTCATTTAGTATTCAAAGGTTTCTAACACTTTCCATACAAGACAGCCCATTATCTTTTTCTACGTAATTTAGGGCGTCCGACAAGAGTATCATCCCGAAAGTCAGTGATTTAGGGTTGTTTAATAGATCTTGATGAATGATTATCGGAACGACTTCAAAACGAATATAAACAAAAACAAAA
The DNA here is from genome assembly GCA_011833715.1 of Carcinoscorpius rotundicauda. Classification (NCBI taxonomy): domain Eukaryota; kingdom Metazoa; phylum Arthropoda; class Merostomata; order Xiphosura; family Limulidae; genus Carcinoscorpius; species Carcinoscorpius rotundicauda. The sequence continues at coordinate 34,887,300 of CM022395.1, read as the reverse complement.
TCACTATAAATAATACTCTTGTGTTTGTCTGTCCGGAACTTTTTTCGCAAATCTAACGATCAAATGCTACAAATGTCATATCGTTTGAAAGGCTTTTGTTCGAGGAGTCCGGATTGTATATTGGCTTATCCAATCAGAACCACTTTAACTGTTTTTGCTCAGTAAAACTAATTAATGCATCAAACATACTACACGATCACACAGTGTTGTGTCACCGAGCATCTTCAACATTGCATGTTTGAGATTCACTGTGCCGTTAGTTTCACGTAATATTGAAACTAATAATTTCTGATATATGATTCCAATCCCCTTTGTTGAAGATGACGATACCATTGTATCTGTCGTTCTATTTGTCACTATTAATGCAGTAATCATTTGACGAATCTCCGATTCAGGTAGTACGCTAAATTGACTGAGATAGCTTCAAATAAGTTCTTGCCTAATCTGACCTGCAACCAAGGTTTGCTACATTACTACATTCACAACAACTACATCCAGAACATTTTAAGTATGTTTCATTGCCATATCGTTTTACTCTACATTGACAAGTTAACTCCACCATCGTCTTGGGTTGGGTCACGATCTTATTTTTTTGTTACTTTTTGTAGTATCCATTCATGCATATTTTTTTAAAGTTCATAACCAAGACGAAGGACTGGTATCTCAGCGTGATATGGTTAAAACTTGTCCTCTCTTGTTATAAAATTTCTACTTTTTAGAAATATCAACATTATATTAATAACAATAACTTTAAAACACGAAATATAGTATTGGGTTTGACGATTAATTACGTGAAGTATTATATTAAATCTGTTAAACAATACAAATGCATCTAACGTGTTGATCACCAAATACTGTAACCGTGTTTATAACTGATGACTTATAGTGCCATCTGTGGAGGATGTTGTCAAACAATATTTGTGAAGCATGTTGTAACATTTCTTATAATTGTAGTGAAACTACAAATGAATTCCAAAACCAAATTACTAGGTTAATGAATACATTATGCGTTACATAAGTATTACCCAGCTAGTATATGAGTTATGAGTAGCTTAAAACTGTAAATGTTATTAGCTTCAAAGTCATCACTCAGATGTTATTTTATGTACATTATCCAGAAGTATTCCTCACTCAATTATAAAACATTCACCTAAGTAGACGTAACAAACTTGTAATTTTATATGGAACTAGACGAAGAACGTAAAACAGCACATACTGTATTATCATGGCTTCTGTTGATATGGGCAACAGAGTATCATGTTCATACTTCGTCCCTTCAAAAGACACTCGAAGTTAAGTGAATAACTTAAATTAGTCTAAATATTGAATTAATGACCTAATTCGGTAAATAGATGATTTTTAAGACCAACAGAATGCGATAGCTTTATCTGATACTATCCATTGTACATAAAAGTGCAGGTAGTTTCTGGTTTGGTGCTTAAGTTTATCAAAATTATTTATTTGTTTATGTTTCTGCTTTGGATTGATTGGTATTAGTCCTACCATCATTGACTTGGTCGACTGCTTATCACTTGTCCATCTTCCTTAGGAAGTCTACTTCACAAAATGTTTGATCTTGGCTGTTATTTGACTTATCACATCACAACTTATATTTAGACATAAGTGTTAGTTCTACTATATTTTAAAACACAGGATTCTATATTTAGTCCCTTAAAGATTTTCAAGAATTAGAATAGTATATAATAATAATGTTCTAATCACAGACGTTTTGTTTCAGACTGAAGCCTTTTGTTCAAACAAAACTTTAAAAACAAAATTGTTATATTTATTTAACTTATTTATTTATTTATAAGTTAAAACCCAGTTATCCTAAATACCCATTGCTAGAGACGTTTCGTTTCAGACTAAAACCTTTTATTTCTTGTTCAAACAAAATTTTAGAAACAAAATTGTTATATTTATTTAACTATAAGTTAAAATCAAGTTATCCCAAATACCCATTGCTAGAGTTATATCTTCCTCGCCCCACTAGTATAATCACAAACATTTAAACAAATGTTTAGCCATCTTGTCTGCTCAAGATCACGAATTTGTAAAAACTCACTATTTATATTTTAATTCTAAACAGTGCTATTACAAAGTTTACACCGTATGCTTTCTCGATATGTGCATGACATCGAGACATTTAAAAAGTTTTATTTTATTAACCTTATCTTTTTTGGCTTGGTTGGAATGAAGCACAAAGCTACGTAATAAACTGTCTTGTGCTTTGCCACCCACAGGTATCGAAATTTGGATTATAGCTTTATAAGTCTGGAGGCGTACTGCTGAGACACTGGGGGTTCTTACCTTGTCGGTGATAATTAACTTAATGGTTTGATTGATTTATCCAAAACTTTTATAAGAAATAATAGAATTTGTAATAATCAAAATGTGCTAAATGTTTTCCCAAATGGTTTAATAATATTTTTTTTTAGAATTAAGAACAAAGCTACTCAATGGGATATCTGTGCTTTGCCCACCACAGGTATCGAAACCCGGTTTTTAGTGTGGAAGTCCGAAGACATACCACTGTGCCACTGCGGGCAATGTTTAATAAATAATTAATGATTATAATAAATTAAATAAGTTCTAATTCTTTAAATGGATGGTTTTTTTAAAGGTTAATACTATATTCTGGCATGTGAAGTTTCGTTGTTGCCTCTTTACAAGAATAATGAGTTAAAATATTTTAGTCGATTTCTATTATTTTCCCCCGTACCCCACTGGAACAGCAGCACGTCTGTGGATTTACAAGGCTAAAATCAGAGGTTCGATTTCCCTCGGTGAACTCAGCAGATACCCTAGTGTGACTTTACCACAAGAAAACACACACATATTACTCCTCTCAATGGCACAGCTGTATGTCTGCGGATTTATAAACCTCCCAATCAAGTTTCGATACCCGCGGGAGGCAACTCACAGGTAGTTCAGTTTGTTACTTTTAGTTACCAAGAATTAAACGAAACGTTTCTTTCACAGATTATTGAAGTTTGTACAACTGTAGTCATGAGCAAGCATGATTTTTAGCTGAAATATCTTCTGCAATAAACACTCACCCAAATTTTACGTTTTTTTGTTAAATTTCTTATGTTTTGAGTAAAATTGCACTGTTATAAATTCAATTTCTTTGAGTTGGGATTTGTGAAGGTTTTGAACTTAGTAGTTTGGTGTTCAATAACATCTCCACAGTTAAAAGATAGTTAAATTCGAATCTCGCTTTAGTTCACTAATTTCATAAAGCCATGAGAATTTCCTTTTCATGGTACTTTTGTTTCATCGTAGAAGAAACTGTATCTGAGGAATTATGAAATCAATAATGAAAAAAGTGTTAGAAATCGATTAATACTCAATAATGTAAAATTAATGTAGACAGTCGCATGTATTCTTAATATTTTAGTAACAAGTTCTATTCGCAAATTTCTATGGTGGGTCTGTTATTTCAAAAATTGTTAAAATGTGCCCTTTTTTCACTGTTAAATTTTGATTACGAGTTCATAAACTGCAGTGCTTATAAGCTCAGTAATACTAGCAATAATAACACCAGAGAAAGCAATTATAATACTTAACCAGGGATTATAATCGATTTGAACAAATGTAACATATCGATTACTAAGCAAATAATAAAAACATAGAACTATGTTGTATTTTCTCAATCAGTTTAATCTATATTGCAGTTGCTCAAACTATACATTTGGTTTATGTATAAAAATGTGTAAAAACTGAATAAAACCATTTTGTACGCACTGACGATTTAACAAAAGAAGTATTTATTGATATGCAATTATAAAATGAAAAATATATATTAATTGGATTATGATGTCAAAATAAGAGTAATTGGAATACACACTATGAAGTCTCATTTTGACTAAATACTCGCGATTCTGGTATGGCTTAGTGGTTAGCATGTCTAGACCGTGATTCCGAGATTTATTTTTCGTTTCCCGTTGCAACAAAAACACGCTCCGCACTTTGGGGCCGTGTGCTCGTTAGTTTGTAAGATTGATGCGTTTTTCGATAAAACAAGAATAACCTAAGAGTTTGTCGGTTGGTGTTGTTGATTGACTACCTTCCCTCTAAGTTAGCATCCCTGTTGTAGCTTTGGGTGAAGATCAAAATCTAATGAACCTAAAACATGATGTGTGTGTGTGTGTTTTCTCATAGTAAAGCCACATGTTTTCTCTAGCTACTGAGAAAACATGATGACCGAAATGAACAGCAGTAGTACGGCATAATAGCAAAGATAAAATGTTATCTAGACTTGTAGTGCTATCAGAAAAGGTAAATAGCTGAGCAATAGAAAACATACTTTGGAATATTAAGCTGCTTCTTGCTTCACGTTTGCTTAGCTATGAAGCATGAAACCTCTTGCTGTAGGTTATCTTAAGGTAAAACAATATACGCAGATAGTACATTTATAACCCACAAAAAACAGTGGGGATTTCTAAAAGAATAAGTGAAACAAACAGCAGAAAAGCATCACAATATGTTAGTAATGCACTAAGAAAATTAGAATTATTTTATTATTATAATTGAGTTGAACAAATATAACATATAAGTTGCTAAGCATATAATACAGGCATAGAACTACACTGTATTTTTTTCAACAACTTTAATATATATATATATATTGTTGTTGCTGTTTTGAATTAAGCACAAAGCTACGCAATGGGCTATTTGTGCTCTGCCCACCATGGGTATCGAAACCCGGTTTTTAGCGTTGTAAGTTTACAGACATGCCTCTCAGCCAGTGGGGGCATATATATAAAGTACAAAAATTTGTGTCTGTCAGTTTATCTGTTGTTTAACTAATCCTAGGTTGCCGTGCCAGTCTTGACCAAATTTTTGTGGGACGAGAGTTTGGAACATTAATGGGTGGTTCACAACTCCTTCCACCCCCTTTATTGATATTATTGAGTATTTATTATCATTTTTAATGCAAATTAATGTTAGCTGCATTCATATATAGCGCCACGTTCTTGCGTCAAAGAAAAAGAAAACTTTATTAAATTTTCCATCCGCCAGTGAAAGAGAGGTTAAGGGTTCTAACTTACAAACCTAAAGTCATGAGTTCAAGCTCCTTCAGTAGATGTAACAGGTTAAAGTCACTTTGCTATAATAAGATATATACACTCGCATTAAATTTTCTATAGCACAACATACACACACTGTGAGAATAGGTTACATAAACGTCATATATATCTCAGAAAGTGCACTGTCACTCACTGTGGAGGAATGCAATGAAAAAAAAGGTCGCCAACACTGAAATAATACATAAACTTAGCTAAAGTTTTTTAATCAAACACCCACTATAACACTGATCTCAAGTGCTATTTCTTGAGCCATGCCCACTTCTTATGTTGACCCCTGACCTTACAACTTCATCCCATAAAACACTTCTGCGGCCAATGACCGTCAATTAATTAGTAAAGCGAAACAATATAGAAGGACAGTGAGAGCTGGAGGTAACAGAAAGCACAATAATCGTCACTATTTTTCGGCTATTTTTTCATAAAAAGTCTCACTGGTCATTACACAATGTGTAACATATTTTAAGTTTATACATATTGAGTTCTTAAAGCTTATATAAAACTTTTAGCGAGGTGTTTATAAATACCGTAGTGATATGTTGTATTATAAATAAATGATGTGAACATTGTGAATTTTATGTTATTTATCATAGTCTCAATTCAAACATTTTATATTTAATTCATAATCTGGACAAAGTACAGATAGTTCAGCAAATACAAAATTTCATGTCGTATGAGAGATACTAAATAAATATATCACATTGAATATCTTATTGATAACTCACGTTATTTTTTAATACGAATGATTTTTCAATTTTGTATTTTATAATTTTATATATCCTTTTTGTTATATTAATTTTATCACTCAATATCAAGTACGTGCTGCACTCTCGTGGGTAGTATTTTCTGCATTACTTAGCGCCATCTATGGATTTTGTTTAAGAGCGGCGTATCGATGTGAAAACCCAATTCGGTTGATAGAAGCTCTGACGTAGTGACGGGAATCTGATTCATCATTGCTTTAACATTTTCCACAAAAACTAAGTACATTCTTCAATAAACTAAAGTAAATTTCGGTAAGTTTTCTACCCTTTCCATTTTGACTGATTTTAATGTAAAATTTATTTATTTTGTTGTTTTTTTTATTTAAGATAAATTATTATCTCGATTGCTTGAGGAAGGACACAACGTAGTAAAAACGTCTTTGTTGAAAGAACAACTGAGAAGCAAGGACTAAAACGAAAAACGTTCACTGGAGTTGTTTTGCAGTTTTCTGTGTAAATGTGTTTGTGTTTGGTTCAAGCATTATTAAGCAATTATTATATTTGTGAAAGTAATTTACTTTGAAAATCTGTGCCCTTTGTTTGACTTTAGAATATTTACTGCAAAAACAAACCACAGTTATACGATTGACATTACTTTCCAGGTTTCATTAGAAATAACAACCACCGTGAAGTACTGCAAGTAATATTAATATCTGGGTTGTTATTATTGTGAAGCGAGTAACAGACGCTGCTTAGATTTGAAACCAATCGTAATAAACATAATTCAATTGTAATTGTCGTTATAATAATGAATAGTAGCTTCAAAATGTCAACTGAAGTTTTGATCGTAAGGTAAAGAAACGTTCAACAGAGATAGACAAATATATTCTTAGACCCAGTGTTTTAGAAAGTTTGAATTTTTAAGCATGTTTAGAAGAAAAGTCATTTACAAGAATTACAAGGAAAACTAACGTGATAGATATTCTTTAAAGAAATCATATGAAAATGTTTAGTCTCCACTTTTTTTGAAACTATCTTAAAATAGCATCTTTCTATTCACCAACATAACGTTCTAGTTAGGATGTCTTAAAATTCTTAGTTCAGAAAAAAAAAAGAACAACAAATTTAAGTGTTTAATATTTCAATAGAAAAGCGCTTTTGGTAATTAATCCCGTATAAACAGATAATCCGGTTTGATTTGTTTTTGTTAACCAGATAGTAATAGTAATAAGAGTAAAACTAAGTAATTCAAGGAGAAACATTCTAAAAGATCATTAAAAGAGTCAACGTTGCTCAAACGACTGGTTACTAATTAACAATCATCTTGTTTAAATCCCTAACTTACAAAAATAATTGAGAAAAAATGTTGTGAGAAATTTAAATCGATTGCGTAAACTACGTAAGTTAAGATATCAAGTTCATAAGGTACTACATCTTAAAGTAGAGTTAAATCAACAATACACATTACCCGTAGGTTTTGTGTTCGTTTGGTTTGGTTTTTTTTACAGACACCTTCTTAAATAAATAAATCATTTTAACTCAAGAATTAATAAGTTTAGCAAATTCAAAAACCTACTGTGTAAATAATAAACCTTTAACAGGATTATTTATCTCTTCCGTTTATGTAAGTTCTCGAACTGAGAAGCATAATTGTTTCCTCACGGGCAAAAAAATTTTAATTCACTTGCACAACTCCACAGTTTTACGCACAAAACTCTGTATTTATGTAATACTGAATTTATGAAATGTATAATGTAGTATTAACTGAAGATAATCACCGTATAAACACAGAAAATACCTTTATAAAAGGTCATGGAAAAGGTACTAAGTCTGGATAGATGTTGAGTCTATTCCGGGTTTCGATACCCGTGGTGGGCAGAGCACAGATAGCCCATTGTGTAGCTTTGTGCTTAATTAAAAACAACAACAAGGTATATTTAAGAACGGCTGGTATTGGAACTAACACTTTTATTGATTGTTTGTTTTGAATTTCGTGCAAAGCTACTCGAGGGCTATCTGCGCTAGCCGTCCCTAATTTTGCAGTTTAAGACTAGAGGAAAGGCAGCTAGACATCACCACTTACCGCCAACACTTGGGCTACTCTTTTACCAACGAATAATGGGATTTAAAAATTATATCATAACGACCCCACGGCTAAAAGGGCTAGCACGTTTGGTGTGACGGGGATTCGAACCCGCGACCCTCAGATTACGAGTGGAGCACCTTAGCCACCTGGCCATGCCGGGTCATTCATGTCTGGAGTGAAGGAATTATGTTCCAATATTGTAGAACTGTCCATACGAGCATATCAGAATGAGATGTAAGCTGATCGAATGATCTGTGATTTAAGAATTTCAGAATACGAAGCACACATTAAACAATGAACTTGTTATGTTTCAAACTTGAATAAATATTGCAAATCAAATATTAAAGGCCAGGCAATGACCAGGTGGTTAGGGCACTTGACTTATAATCCGAGAGTCGCGAGTTCGAATCTTCATCACACCAAAACATGTTCGCTCTTTCAGCCGTGGGGGTGTTATAAAATGACGGTCATTCCACTATTCGTAGGTAGAAGTGTAGCCCAAGAGTTGGCGGTTGGTAATGATGACTAGCAGCCTTCCCTCTAATTTTATACTGCTAAATTAGGGACGGCTAGCGCATATAGTCTTTGTGCTGCTTTGCGCGAAATTCATAAACAAACAAATGTATCAATTGATTAAAACGTTGAGAAAGGAATGTAGACAATATGTTTAACAATAACTATTGGCACAGTGGCACAGTAATTTTTGTAAGTGTGAAAAAGTGTTGATAAAAATATATACAAATGTATTTTTCAATACAAATACCCATTTCTTACGAAATATTATAAATATATAGAATAGTTTGAAGTGTAAAGCTGTCTTTGTTTATTGTTCGATTTGATTTAATCTGTTAGAAAGCAGAGCTGTTATTTGATCAGAAAGTTCAGTTGTTTTATGTTTTACTAAATTTGTAACATGAAAAACAGTGAGCTTTTTGAATAATCTTAAGTTATAATGAAACTGAGTTTCGAAGATTTCCATATTTTGATTTTTCTGACATAGGTATTTACTACGACTGTAATGTGGTCTTCAAACTTAGTGGTGTGGCTTTTAGTCTTATCTTTGGGGATCGTGAAGGTAAGTGTAGATTATTTATTTTAATTTCTAAATGTATTGCGTTCAGTGTTTTGGGCCCGGCATGGCCAGGTGGGTTAAAGCGTTCGACTCGTAATCCGAGGATCGCGGGTTCGAATCCCCGTCGCACCAAACGTGCTCGCCCTTTCAGCCGTGGGGTCATTATAATATTACGGCCAATCCAACTATTCGTTAGTAAAAGAGTAGCCCAAGAGTTGGCGGTGGGTGGTGACGACTAGCTGCCTTCCCTCTAGTCTTACACTGCTAAATTAGAGAAGGCTAGTGCAGATAGCCCTTGAGGAGCTTTGCGCGAAATTAAAAAACAAACAAACAAACTATCAGTGTTCTGCATTTGTGTGCTCTTAAGTTTCCTTAAAACTAGGTGCTTTATTTTTTATAACCAAATTCTGTAAATTTAGGTTTTAATGTTCTAAGATTTATACAAAGAAATCATTTATTGCTCTCCGCTTTTAGTCAGTTTATATTTGTGATGAAATGTTAGTTCCCGGTAATGTGTGATAATCTATCATTGTAAAACTAAATTAATTCAGATAATTGTGCTGATTTTTTAAAATAACTCTTGGTTTCCATGCGTTGATTTAAAAACAAAATATTTTGCGAAAATACTTTTTCAAATCGCCATTTTTTGTAGTTTAAGTGAAAATTGCATGTTAAATATATGCAATTTTGTCATAAGTGAAGATAAATTGTTAAGATAAATGTAACTTATACGGTTATAAACCACCTTTTAAGTTCGAGTTTCTGAATGCTTGTTAAAGAAATAATAATATTTTTTGTTGTTGTTTTTGTTGTTTTGAATTAAGCACAAAGCTACACAATGGGCTATCTGTGCTCTGCCCATCCCGGGTATCGAAACTCGGATTTTAGCGTGTTAGTCCGCAGACATACCGCTGAGCCACTGGGGGGCTAAAATAATAATAAAAATATTAAAGTAGTCAACAAAAAGTAACCTACAATGAGTTTACATGCATTCAAACATCTTAACGGGGAGAGCGAAAGTTTGTTATTGTTGAATTTCACGCAAAGCTACTCGAGGGCTATCTGTACTAGCTATTCCTCATAGCCTAGAAAGACAGCTGGTTATCAATACCAATTTATACCTATTGAAATACTTTAATAAATTAGTTGGATTTGACCATTACTTTTACAGCGCACTTACATCGTCTGATATCTTTAGAGCGCACGAACCAGGTAAACTTGGAACCACTCGCTAATATTATTACCATTGGGTGAATGACATCTCAAAGTTGTATGAATTAAAAACTGTTATTACAGTAACAAATAAACGAGTTATTCTATCTCTTCCTTGAACTTGATTGAATCTCAAGAGATACTCGTCAGTTCTGAAACTGCTATTCTTTCTTTTATATAGTGTTTTATTAAGAAGTGATTTAACCTGATCAATAAGCTTCCTCGCGAAACTGAAACTTCCTTTCACTCTTGGCCTGATTTCATGGAACGGTTTCTATGAACAGCTCTTAACACACTCAAATAATCATCATAGTTATCCATTGACCCCTGATCCATGAAGAACATTTATACTTTTCCAAGGGATATAAATCCTTATTCTATGAACAGCTCTTAACACACTCAAATAATTATCATAGTTATCTATTGACCCCTGATCCATGAAGAACATTTCATTTATACTTTTTCAAGGAATATACATTTTTATTCTATTTGACTTTGCTTTATGATTCTTCTTTTCTACATTTAATGAACATTTGTGTAACATAACCTTCCAAGACAAACAGTTTTAATTCCATTTTGACATTTAACAAAAAATAATTTCTTTAAAAAGACGTTAATATTGTACAAAAAAGACATTTTATTACAGTTTGCATCAAATTACGCGATTATTTCTCCAAAATTTGTACTTTTCATATAAATATTGCTTTCAAACAATACCAAATAATATAATTATAAAATATATCGAAAACTAGAGGGCCACTTTATATAGCTCACACATCTGCCGCTCAGCGTTGATCTGTTTTTTGCTGTTGCTGTTTTGAATTAAGCACAAAGCTACACAATGGGCTATCTGTGCTCTGCCCACCACGGGTATCAAAACCCGGATTTTAGCGTGTAAGTCCGCAGACATACCGCTGAGCCACTGGGGAGCCAGCGTTGATCATATTGGACTTTCAAGAAATATGAAAATATGACCGTATATTCTTCGTTATTAACAGACGCAAATAAGTTTTTGCACTACAAAAAGTAATATTATTCTATATAAGTCCACCAAGTTTCATCAAACTACTATAATTTTTGACTGAATTATAGATAAAAAATGGCGTGAAAAACTGGTCTTCAGGGGGTAGAGGTAATAAAATCGCACTCAAAAGCACGGTTCTGCATTCGAAACTAGTGCTAAGATTGCTACTGCCGTTTTTTTATTTTTACGAAACCCTACTATTTGTAGGTGACAGGAAATAACTGTCACCGTCATTAGCATATATCGGAAATTTCAGCTAGGTAAATTATTTTCTCGCAGTTCTATTAAACCTCCCTGTTTAAAGAAATAAAAATATTAAACTTTATCAGATTTTCTGAGTGTTAATAGGGTGAAGTTTTTCGTTCACTTGAAATTTTCTCCCAGAACTATCTACCATTAAATTAATTACACCATTATATTTTAAATCAATAAAACACTGAGAAGTTGAAAAGATTGGTTTACTTGTGACTTTGTGTTTGCTGAAATATTAGTCAACTTTTTGTGTTTAGGAACTATTAAGATGAAATGTAGAATCAAACATTCAGGTATGCTGTTGTATAACTTGAGGGCACAAAAGCTAGTTATTGAAAATATAGTAAATCTGGGCTTTTATTTAAATCCAATATGGTGGCGGTAATTTTTGTGAAAGCGATTCATAGGGACCTTTAAAAAAATTGAGGCCAAATAGAAAGCATTCACTTAGCGTAAAAGCCACTTTCTAGATATCCTACAATATCAAAAATTGAACCATTAGCACCAACGTAATACAGCTTGATCCTAGTGTAATGTGATGACGTTTATGTGTGTTTTTCTTTTAGGAAAGCCACATTGGGCTATCTGCTGAGTTCACGGAGGGGAAATGAGCCCCTGATATTAGCGTTGTAAATCTGTAGACATAACGCTGTACCAGCGGAGGACAATGTGATGGCTTAAAGGTTGCTTGTTGAAAATATAAATAATCTGGCCTTTTTAAAAATCTAATGTGGTAACGTTAATTTTGGTAATAACGATTCCTAGAAGTGTTTTTTATTGTGTTTAAACTTGAGAGTTTCTAAAGCTGGAAAACAAGAACTATTGATTTACGTCATTGCATTTTTCCCTGCTACATTTGAGATATGGTTGAAGTGGAAGTGAGCCACATTTTCCTCTATTTCTTATTTGATGACATTGGGATAACATGTTTTGTCTGGGCACTTGAAAATCACAGGTCGTTATCTCACAAAATTCATAGAATGATTTTGCGAATGTGATATACGAAGGCTTTCGTACTTCTTATACCGTTTTATTCCTGAAAGGTAAAGATATATTATATTTGTGTTATATATACATATATTACGTCTTCCTTCAGTCATCGGACTTTCTAGCTACTGTAAAACCAAACGCATGATATTCTGATATTTATTTTACTAGTGACAGTTTGATGTCTCTAAATCTGATATAGGAGTTTCAACTTTCCATATTTTTTTCGTTACATTGCAATTTTCTGACAATCTATAATAAATTTACAAAGTGAAAAATTCATAAATAATCCAGTTATCAGATTTTTTTCACCAAAATTCAGTTGAGATAAATATAACAAATGCAGTGTATTGGTAAGAAGATAAACTTGTATTCCTAGTAAATAACATAAATATGTGTTGAGAAGTCACCCAAATTACATTTCTTCAAATATTTTGTACTATAATTAGTTTACTTCCCAATCATAAGTTTTAAAGATGCTTTGTGAGCAAGTCACGTGATTAATTTTGTTGACAGAGAATATTATTTGTATCCAAAGAATTAAACAGCGTTTCTACTAATCTGTGCTAAACTTATCTTATTTTCTAGTCCTAAAAAGTCCTAAAATGGTTAAATGTTTTTATTTATTTTAAACTTTTATCTTTTTGATTACAGAGTAGATACTTTGGTAAGTGACACTTCACATGTTAATATGAGAGAGAACTATTGTAAAAATGCTTAAAACTTTGTATCGCTTAGGTATTCTACTATGTATGAAAATAGATAAAAATTGGAACACGTACAGACTACATTTCAAACTAATTACAAAATATAGTCTTCAAGTTTTACTTTTCAGTTTTTGAGTATTTTATTTTGGTTTGCGTGTTTCACTAACCTTAACTGTAAGTAACCTTTGTAACAAACATATATCCCAATAAAAAGTAACTAGAACAAGTAAAATAGTCGCTATAAAAGACAAAATAGTATCGTTGATGTATTTTCTATAGTGATATTTGAGGATAACCAATGATATTTCTTACAATATTCACAGATCGATGTGCATTTACAAATATCATGTGTTTATAAAATACAATGTTTTATAAGTTTTTGCAACTGAGTAACACTCCCAGTAATCACTATGTTGGATGATCATAATTTTCATTTTAAAATTTAAAAAAGGGTTAATTTTTTTCTATTTTTAATAATGCAAAATTATATATTTGATTTTATTAATTACTTCATTCATTTGCAACTGTTCATTTTTTCATCAATTTCATACTGGTTTGTTTCACATGGTTATAAAAAATGACAGTTTCTTTAGATAAGTGTGTAGCTTGGTTATTATACTTATAATTTATCTTATTTTTACTTCTGAGGTCCTCGGTAATGAATCAAGAAGAAAATAGTACTGATAAGAAGGGGAAACAAAAATACAAGTGTCACATAACGAGTGTTTGTGAGAAATATATTGATCCTTATATTACTGTAAAAGCGACGGAAAATTCATTATACTATTTTCTGTTAATTAGCACTATTAAACATGTATAGTCATTTATTTTTAGCATTAAGGTAATTATACATGTGAACTAAGGTCTCAAACTCGTGTCTTTGCTAGTTGTCAAAAGAGTTTCCAAAAGTTTTGAAATAATAAGTTATCTTTACACGTAATAATCGATGAACAAAATAGCTTTTTAAGGTCGTTTTTTAATAACTGTTGCAGGAACTGCTTTTTATCCATAGAATTGAAATTGACATATAAACTTCTCTTCTATATTTTCAAGTGTTGAAAATATAATTTGCTCCTTAACAAGATTCAACTTTCTCACACGGATTAATATATTTGTTGTTTGATTCTTAATCTATTCGTATTTATTGAAATATTTTGATACTGTGAAGGTATAAACAAATTAATAGAATTAAAATGAGCTAAAACTGAGTTTTGTTTTCGGTTTTAGGTAACGAAGGTAACGCGCATGGGTATTGCTGTGATACGTATTATGCTTGCGCATTAAATCAAACATTAAATGGATTGTCCAAGCAGTTGAAATAACTTGACAGTTTTAAATCTCATATCTTTCAGATTCCTATATTGTAGACTATCTGGCATATTTTGTCGCTTCGTAGAATTAAATGGTTGTATTATAAATTTAAAAGCAGAAAAATCGAGCTATTGCTATAAGATACTTTATATTTTCTTATTTTAAATTTTATAATATACGAGTGCGTATGTTGTTTTTTGCTAGAAAATTCCAGCATTAACTTCATTGACAACTTATACTACATTTTATTTTTGTTATTTTCGGTGACAGGTTTAAGGTAGGCGGCTAAGATGGCTGTTGTTGTTGTTTTGAATTAAGCACAAAGCTACACAATAGGCTATCTATGCTCTGCCCAACATGGGTATCGTAACTCAGATTTTAGCATTGTAAGTCCGCAGACATACCGCTGAGCCACTGGGGGAGCAATAAGATGGCTAGCCACACTCCCTAAGTCCGCCACTGATTTTGTAATAATAATTTATTCATAGTGCATGATTATAATATTTTGTGGTTTGATTAACGAATCACGATGCTTGTCAGCAATATAAATGTTAATACACAGGATACTAAAATCTAACAATTATCCAAACAGAAGCAAATAAAAATAGGATAGATTTGCTCTCTGTAGAGGCTATCAACTTTTTTGTCCATTAAAATAAACCGTTTTAAGGTCCCCTGGAGGACTGGAAACATGGTGACTCATCTTAGGCAAACTCCTTTGTACACAAGCTCATGTTTCATAGCAGCCAGTAGCAGCTGCAAAACAACGCCAGCGGGATTTTCAGACTACAACATACAACACTTTTATGTGGAAAAAAAATGAACAAAATAATGGGGTTTCCATTACAGATCAATATTGCACATCGTTTCACAATGAACAAGTAAGCAAGGTTTCAGCGTTTATGTTTACAACTTTAACACGTACCATAAGGCAAGATTGAATTTTGATCGAGAAAACTTCTTGACTTTGTATTGATAGTGATAGTGACTACATTTTAATAATTTTATGTGTGTGTCAAAAAAGAGTATAGTTACTTTATTAATTTAAAGTTATTTTAGTTTTGGACACCTTCCTTTAATTTTTAAGTTATTGATTCGCTAATTTTCACGTGTAAGTCTGAAAAATAGAGACAAAGTCTTATGTATCTATACTAACCTTTGACTTTACTGATATTTCTCTTAGCTTGTTTATGTGCTGTAGATTGGACCTTAGTTTTATTTATCTGTTTTATTTGTGGCAGTTGAATTGTTTTTGGCTATTGGTTTTCATATTATGTCATATATAAACACGCCATGTTTTTTTCAGTATTAGTACATTAGTAAATTGTCATAATTTGTTATTTTGTTTTGTTTTTCACATCACAGTAGTCAAGAATAGCATTGAGTTACTTTCATTTTAGCTGCCCATTGTTTGATGTCATTCATCTATAGTAACTCCTTTTGTCATCTCGTGGAAAAGATGGTTGTAAAGGAACCTAATGATTGAAGTTAAACATGTGTCTCTTCCACTGGTGACTTCAGGAGGTAGCAACTTCCTTAGTTTGGGAAATGACTAGTCATGTGAGTAGTGCTAGATTCTCTGGGCGACTATGATGTAAACAATTTAAATAGTACACGTGAAAATTAAGCTGTCTGGAATCGGATATTAGGAGACTTACCATGGAATGTGATCTTGAGAAATTCAATTTTGAGCTTGAGATCACCGAGGTAATGCTATTCTTCTAGAATTTTCTGTCTTTCTGGTCGTTGTGAGAAGTTAAGTATATAACTGGGCTTGTCTTAAATGAATATTGTTAATTTTATGTATACACCGATATTTAATATTTATTTATCTTTCACGACTTCATATTCAAAGAATATATATCTATTTTGCAACACATAACTCGTGGAATTTCCTGTTAATGACAGACCTATCTTATCGCTCTTTCTGGAATCAGTTTTACCTAAGAATAGCATGATTATATAAATATATACATGAAAGTATGATTGAGTATAGATAAATACACACACACACACAACGAGCGGCTATACCCACATCACACACGCATATACAACGTATATATAATTATACTGTTTGACTTTTAACCCTATAAAATCAATATCTTGTATTTCAGATACATTTTACTAGATATTTGATATCGTTATATTATTAAAATGTACATGTATTCTTTATTGAGTGATTGATTTTTATAAAACTCTTGATACATTTACATGACAATTGATTTTATTGATAGCATTACATTTTCATCAAGATCTCATCAATGAAAATGAATCCTGTAAGCCTTGAAGATATGTATATATATCATTCAAATGCCTGAAACACATTGCATATTTTCAACAAAACTTTAAACATCGTTTAATTTTTGTTTTGTTAGTTGGAATTTATAAATACATGTAAAACAAAAGAAATAAGTTACGGAACGATAGATGCTCTTTTCGTATAGCGGAGAATTTATTTTCCTGTTCCAGAATTTTGTATAAAAAGTACACAGGGAGCCTTTATGCACACAGCCGTCACAAGAAACACAATAGCCCGTAAATAACAACAACCATCAACTCTTAGACTATTCTTAGTTGGCTGAATAGTGGGATTTAATTGCTACTCTTACTACACACATAGGCCCCCAGAGTGCAGATTGCGATAGCAGAATGCAAATCTTGAATCTTCAAATTCACAGTCCGAAAATGCAAAACATTAGACTGCACTTGCACATAAAGGTGAGATTTGTTGTCTCTGATATTATTATTTAACGATTTGTACTCGAGTGCGTAATTCAGTCGATATATTATGAATCTTGTCATACCAGTAACGAGTTAAACACGTAAATAACATTCTTACAAAAGTTTGGCAGTGCACTATTTATGTAAGGAGCTTAGCGGATAAAACAACATTGGAACTTCAGTAGACAACATAATTAAACTATAAACAATACAAAATAAAATACTCACTGCAGAATATAAAGCACCCAGAAGCACCCCATGAAACGGTCCGGCATGGCCAAGTGTGTTAAGGCGTTCGACTCGTAATCCGCGAGTCACGGGTTCGAATCCCGATCGCACCAAACATGCTCGCCCTTTCAGCCGTGGGGACGTTATAATGTGACGGTTAATCTCACTATTCGTTCGTAAAAGAGTAGCTCAAGAGTTGGCGGTGGGTGGTGATGACTAGCTGCCTTTCCTCTTGTCTTACACTGCTAAATTAGGAACGGCTAGCGCAGATAGCTCTCGAGTAATTTTACGCGAAATTCAAAAGACAAACAAATTCCATGAAAATTTGTACACAGATATGTAAATATGTATTTGTCAGTTTGTTTAGAATTAAGCACAAAGCTACACAATGCGCTACCTGTGCTTTGCTCACCACGGATATCGAAATCCGGTTTTCAGCAGTGTGAGTACACAATCATACTGTTGTGTCACTAGGGGAGGCAATATGCAAATATACAAAACATCTCGGATAGATTCCTACAAAATTTACTAAATAAGTTCACGAAAAATTAGCAAAAAAGCGACCTTGTGTGTGAAATAAATTGCTTCTGCATGCATGATGTAGGTAACCTTAAGTATCTCCCACCAGTAAATATATATGTTAAAAATAGCATTTAATAAAGCCACCAAATGCTATAAGAAGAAACCCACGTTAGCTTTAACCCATTAAAAAGGTTTTCATGTGAATTCTCTGAATTAGCGTAAAATTAATGAATATGAAAAGAAATATGGAACTTTTCGTCGTGCACAGAACGTTTGCAACAACGAATTAATGAGAAAATGAATTTATTAACATGAATGCAAATATAAGTATTTACATGGGCATTGCCCATAAAAAGGGTCAGAGTAGGTGCGAGATATTCTGACCCTCATATAGTGATTAGATTTGCATCTGCCCCCCAGTGGCTCAGCGGTATGTCTGTGGACTTACACGCTAAAATCCAGGTTTCGATACCCGTGATGGGCAGAGCACAGATAGCCCATTGTGTAGCTTTGTGCTTAATTCAAAACAACAACAACAAGATTTGCATCTAACAAAAGCTTATAACATCTAACAGGGGAGACGAGGAAAAGGTCAAATGCACTTGACCTTCTCAGGTTTAAAAGACCTAAATACTAGATGTAAAAACAGGCATACCAATAAGTTAAATTAGTAACTAACGTTAGTACGTATTTCGATTACAAAACAAACTTTTATTATTATAGAGAGTTCTTTAAAACGTATTCCATTCACATACACATAAATAGGCCAATGTAAAGCCTCGTTTTCAGTAGTAAAAAAACATAAAAAACTGTAGTGGATTTTCTCAGTTAACTCATCCAGAAATGTCGTGTGTAAACCTTAACTAAAAATGTTATCTGAATAGAAGGAAATACTTTAAGTTTTAAATCAAACGGAGGAGAGACCAGGGCTAAATGGCTCACTTTCTAAATTTTTAAATAAAAACCAACTAATAACCTTAATAAAGTAATTTTGATACTAATATAAAATAAACACCTTCCTCTATTACACAGAAGAGTGTGCGCTTTGTGTGAGTATGGAGCACATTGACACGCTCTGGGGTGAGTTGAAACGGATGAAATTAAATAGAGAAATACTTTATTTATATTAGTATGTTTATCGCAGTTTTTCTAAGCATAGTACTTACAAACTGAAATTAAAGATTTAGAAAAATGCCACACAAAAAAAGGAGAACAGTGCTTTTATTTCTTTGTTTAGAATTAAGCACAGAGCTGCCCACTACGGGTATCGAACACCGGTTTTAAACGGTGTGAGTCTGCAGATTTGTGCCACTGGGGGACAAGACAGCAATCCCATGAGGAATTTGCAAGATTGTTTGTTTAGAGTTAACCACAAAACTACGCAGTGGGCTATCTGTGCTCTGCCCATCACGGGTATTGAACACGGTTTCTAGCATTGTAAGTCCATAGATATTCTACTGTGCCCTTGGGAGGGGCAATTTGGAACGTTTTAAATCATTTTTGCACATTTTTTCGACGTTTATATATTACTTGAAATTAATCAAAATGTATTTAATATTTTCATTATATCTTTCTTTCTTTGAAGATAATAAAAAATAAGTACAAATTCACACTGTGGTAATGTTTTGCACGCGTGTCATTCTGTTCCAAGTGAAATGTGACAACTTTCCCTAAACCACTATTTAGCTAAAAATTACTTGTGTATGCCATTCTAGTTAGAGTTATTAAACATAATTATCTAGCATTATACAACTAAATTATGTTCATTTAAACACTCTGTACTTTAAATTGTCATAACGAAATATTTAATATAATATAAAATCTTTGCAGTATAAGATAATTACTTTTTACTTCTGCACACAACAGAGACTTTCGAAACTTGCAACAGAAAGTGACGCATAAACGTTTATATGTGTTAATAGTCATGATATTACAACTGCCAAGTAATTTCAGCATATGAAAAGTATCGGCATTGTGTCAACTTGTCCCCGTGGCAACCAGCTCAGGTTTCCCCTACGTAGTTTGGTTACGTGTGCCCTCTTTATTCAAAAAAAGAGGTTTATAAAGCTCCCTGTAGCAAGACTTAAAAGTAGTTTTCAAAGAAATTGAGCATTCATGATTTTTACGAAAATATACAGAAAGATATTCGTTCATAGACACTGAAACCTGAATTTTAGCGTTTTATGTCCTTAAGCTTAGAGTAACTCATTATGAAACTCTGTTGTTAAACAACACTCGTTTCTCAGTTTTTAATATATTTTCAGGCATTCTAATAAAAATTATTTAAAAGAAATGAGAAAATAAAGCACACGCAATGATGTTATTATCCGAGCTTTAATTCTGTTAACGATGTTATATAAGTGGGAATTGTTATAATGAATGCATAAAAACAATAAGACTTATTGATCTTATAGAAAATACGCGAAAACTGTCAGCACGGTTCAGGCCTGATAGTATTTATTTTAGTAATTTATTAAGTGTTCGCTTTTAGACTAAGTTCATTTTTTTGTTTTGGATTTCCAGCAAAGTTACATGAGGGCTATCTACGTTAGCCGTCCCTAATTTAGCCGTGTAAGATTAGAAGGAAGGCAGTTAGTCATCACCACCCACAGCCAACTCTTGGGCTACTCTTTTACCAACAAATAGTGGGATTGACCGTCACTTTATAACTCCCCACGGCTGAAATGGCGAGTATATTTGGTGTGACGGGGATTCGAACCCACGACCCTCGGATTAGAAGTCAAACGCCTTAATCACCTGGCCATGCCAAGCATTTAAATTTGAAACTTGTTGTTTTTTTTCACAAATATCAAAATACTTATATTTTTAGGCCCGACATGGCCAAGCGTATTAAGACTGCGACTCGTTATCTGAGGATCGCATCTCCGTTGCGCCAAACATGCTCGCCCTTTCAGCCGTGGGGGCGTTATACTGTGATGGTCAGTCCCACTATTCGTTGGTAAAAGTATGGCCCAAGAGTTGACGGTGAGTGGTAATGACTAGCTGCCTTCCCTCTAATCTTACACAACTTAATTAGGTACGGCTAGCGCAGATAGTCCTCGAGTAGCTTTACGCGAAATTCAAAACACACAGCCATTATCTATTACTACAGAATTCTATAAATTCAGGTCGCATTCATCTCATACACATTTTCACTCTCAAGAATGTTTTCCTGAGGATTCGTATACTCGGTTTATTAATTACAATATATAAATGCTAATAACAACAACAGGGTTGGTGAGCCATATGTATTCCACCCACCACTGGTATGATACCCGATTTCTCGCATTTCACATCCTAGGATATTCTACTGTGCCACTAGAGGGCATTAGTTAGAGAGTAAGTTATTTCGAATTATACAAATTGTCAGACACAACAAGAATTATGATCTGGTTAATGTCTGTTTGATAGAAATTAGGTAGTTGATATGGTATTTTAATAATATATTCTATTAAAGCTCGTAAATATTTTGTTTTACGGGTCAGTCATTGACACTTTTACCAGAAAAAAAAGAGAAGATTTTAAAAATCATGAAGGTCAAATATACATATATATATATATATAATTTAGGGAAATGACGTCATACGTGCTTGAGTTTTATAGACCAAATTTTTAGCATATTACGTATAGAATACAACAGCTTATTCCTGCTTCATGTTTAGTTCTACTTTATATGATTTAAAAATAAGTTTCCAAGTTTTGTTTATTTATGTGTGTGTCTGTAAATGGAAACAGAAATTTTGCTGACATAAAATCATGGTATTGAAACAGCCTAGCGTTCTTTACAAGTAATTGAATGACACTAAAATTCCAGATACCAAACACGATGAGCAAACGTGTTATAAAACACAGACACCTTTGATGTGTTAATTTTAGCAATTTAATTATTTTGTTTGAACAACGTCAGAAGTTCTGCGCTTGTAGAATAACAATGGTGAGCTTAATGTAAGTCAAAATACAAATTGCTAGTTATTTCTGATGTGAGGATGTGAGTCAGGCTAGATATCTGCTCACAGATGTAGAATGATTACTGTCAGGAAGAAACTAATGAAACTAATGTTAAGTGTCATGTTAATAAAGTTTAATCACACGAAGCTCATTTTAACCGGAACTATCAAAAGGCCAATGAAGTTTAACGGATCTATTTCCACAGTAATTTTATTGTAACAAATAAAGCACCTTTCCAAATCCAAGTTGCCAGTAGTCAACAAGAAACCATTGTGAGCTGCGGTCCTTGTGTGGCCTCACTTTTATGATAGCCCCAGCGATATTGATTGGTGTTAGAATATCGTAGTTTGATGCTAGAAGGTGAAATAAAATAGGAAATACAGCCCCTAGTGAGCTCGATACGAAATACAGAGCGGTGGTAATTCAATATCTTTAAATCGAGAAGTTGAGAAGTGTAATTTCTTTCAGATGACTGACGAATATAAAGAGATATTTGAAACTTTATCACACCTGCCAGTCGGAGATGTGTATTTGTAGTAGCGAAAGGGAAGGAAATATTATGGATCGTAATTTTTCCAATATATTCGCGTGTGTGAACTATTTCATTAAGACGAAAAATAAATAATAAAACGCATTCCAAAACTTGGATCCTAGGGTACATTACAAGGGTGCCGATCAAATCCCATTATTACATTAGAGCAGTTCAAAAGTAAACGGTTCAGCATCTTCACCAAACTGTTTAACAGTGTACAGTTCAGCATCTTCACCAAACTGTTTAACAGTATACGGTTCAGCTTCTTCCCCAAACTGTTTAACAGTGTACGGTTCAGCATCTTCACCAAACTGTTCAACAGTGTACGGTTCAGTTTCTTCACCAAACTGTTTAACAGTGTACGGTTCAGCATCTTCACCAAACTGTTTAACAGTGTACGGTTCAGCATCTCACCAAACTGTTTAACAGTGTACGGTTCAGCTTCTTCACCAAACTGTTTAATAGTGTACGGTTCAGCTTCTTCACCAAACTGTTCGACTTACTAAAAAATTCTTCTAACCTTGATAACTGATAAGCAATTCCGTGAATGTAACACTCTTTTTTTTACAGTCTTGAGAACAACCTTAACCATAAAAATACGTTTCTTTTGTAGAACTCGTGTGTCTAAGTTTATGTATATTCGTGTGCACGTAAAAACGTGTTTTGAACAAAGCCACTTTCAAAAGCAACAACCGAGTAATTTTACTCCATGTGCAAAGAGTTTACTGCAAAAAAAAAATATTTCCTAGGGGACTTACGAGGCTTTTTTCTTTTCTTATGAGTCACCTTCTGTTGTCGACCTTGAACGAAGGGGAAAGCAGTTTCTCTACGCCTTATGATTTTAAGACAACAGCCACCATCTGCTTCTGTCTGGCATTTTTGTTACACAGCGCGGTGCTTCCCATTTCTTGTGTCCTTGCACTCACGAAGAAAACTTTAAATGTTTTCAATTTTTTCTTTTTCCACTGAAAAATCTTTTTACAAACTTGAAGAAGGTGTTATTTTACGAACAGAGGCTTGTATTGTAAGAACACTCTACAGACTTGTTCGAGATGTTCATATTAAATTCATAACCATCCTGCATACAATTTATTTCAAAAATGCAGCATAGAAGCAAAACCTTTTAAATAACTCTTTCATCACAAATTGTTTTTATATTTTCTTAAAACACAAATAACAATAATATGTCAGAGAAAATGCTACCTGGAATTATAAGTATACCTTTTAATATTTACACAACTTGATTTTATACAAATGTTAAAAATGTAAACTTATTACTCCATTATGTAATTAACTTTAATTTCAGAAATGTATATCTATAAATAATAAAAAAATCAAAGATTCTATAACACCCTCTTTTTAAAATTTACTGAATTGCAAATTCAGACCCTCTTCGCATTTCTTTTCTCTTTTACGGCCAGGTGGTTAAAACACTCAACTCGTAGTCTGAGGGTTGCAGATTCGAGTGTGTGATTTCTTATTTCAAAGTCACATCAGGCTATTTGCTGAGCCCACCGAGGGGAATCGAACCCCTGATTCTAGCGTTTTAAATGCGAAGAATTATTTCTGTACTAGCAGGGGGCCGCAGGTTCGAATCCCAGTACATCAAACATACTCGGCCTTTCAGCCATGGGGAAGTTATAATATTACGGTTAATCCCACAATTCGTTGTAAAAGAGTAACCCAAGAGTTGGCGGTGGGTGGTGATGACTAACTGCTTTCTCTATAGTATTACACTGCTAAATTAGTGATGGCTAGCGCAGATAGCCCTCAAATAGCTTTGCGCAAAATTCAAAACAAAATGAACAATTTTTCTTTTAATATTAGGTTCGGCATTACCATGTGGTTAGGGCGTTGGACTCGCAATCCGATGGTCTCGGGCTCGAATCCAGCCAAACGTGCTCTCCCTTTCACACGCTAGGGTATTATAATATAATAGTCAGTCCCACTATTTGTTAGAAAAAGAGTAGCTAAAAAGTTGGTTATAGGTGGTGATGTCTAGCTGTCTTCTATTTAGTCTTTTAATGCTACATTAAGGACGGTTAGCGTAGATAATTCTCGTGTAGATCTGCGCGAAATTCAAAACAACTATTTTAACATTGACGGATCCGATCTATTTATAAGTTATAAAACTATTGGTCTTTGGGTTTCAATAAATTTCGCGCAAAGCTGCCTATCAAGTTTGAACAACTTTATAATTTTCTTGTACTTCTAGTATGATTATATAAAACTATACATACTCAAAAAATTGGGAAGCAGTTTCAGTGAAAGACTTTCATTTAAATCTAGCTTTATTATGCTTAGAATTTATTTTAAGGAGTATGTTTTCCCTAAGAAATAAGCGAGTTAAACTAATAATATGATAACTTTATATACGGGAGCTATATATAATAAAAGTGTGAAACATCCAAAGAATTTTGTTTGCAGGAAAACCCCAACTGAGTGTGAAGTAGTATTCAACGTCTGCACACATGTGCAACAGATATGATTTGAATACCATCCAATATTTCTCTTTGTTTACATTCAAAAACGATTTCTGGTTTGGTCTTAAGATTCACATTATATATATCCAAAACTGATCACACATGCCCGAGAATTTAAACTTCATAAAACGTCCATGCATCTGAGGAAAGAAGCATTTGGAAAGATTGTCAGCAAGTTGCCTTGCAACAAATTATTTAATGTTTTATGCGTGACATCGACCAATTGGAACACATTCTGACGAATGTTGTACTTTAGAAAGTCGGTCTTAAAATGTATCATTCATCCCGTTAATCACCTATTGCATTTTTTCTGTTGAGCAAATATTCTCTTCTGATTACCGTTGTTGACAGAATGTCTGCCAACAACTAGTCAAAGAAAAGAGGGAAAGTGAAACTTTATATTTAAGATGACGACGTTTCTTTCTGTTAGACGGGCACTCGACAGTCACATATCACTGAAAAATCAGAAAAAGAATCTTATTAATCATCATCTTAGATAATTAATTACTATATGGATAATCTGCCTTTAACAACCTCAGGCAGTTATGTGACACATCGCATAACCAATCTGCCTTACATACGAAAAATATTATGTTAATGCACGGGGAAGATAATGTTCTGATAGAGTTATTAGAAAAAATAGGAATAACTTACATTTAATCTCTTGTAGATACAAACTTTTTTTTGTAACCAAGCTAAATTCTTTATATCTATATATTAAGAAGAAATAAGTTACACTTTGTGCTCTTTGACAATAATTTATTTGATGAATGTAGATTTCTGGATAGGCTGGAAATTTTCTTGTAAAGGGAACATTGTTAAAAAATATAGTGTTCAAAATGAGGTTGCGTTTCCTTTACGTTCGAGGTTTCTCACGGAATGCAATAAAGAATGCTCAGAGCTTGCGCTTCTGGCTTGTAATTCAACAATTTTAGTTCAGTCAATGACCCAATAAATGTGTACAAAATTTTTATATTGTAACAAAACAGAATAAGTTGCAATTAAACAATTTTAGTTTAGTCAATGAGTCAATGAATTTTTTGTGTTTACAAAATTTCTATTTGCTACGCCTGACCATTATCGAAGTTCTACTCTGATACTGATAATTCTTCCATCTACTTCAGATGCAAAAATAAATAAATTCAATAATATTAAAGTAAAATAATGTTTAAAGCTAAAGATGGTTACAACCCTACTGTAACTGATATTCAAAATTGTGGCTATTGCCTGAACTCTATGTCAAAAACAATTTCAAACTTAGAGACAGCTAGAATAGATAGTTCTTGAATAGATTTATAAGAATATTAAAAACAACAAAAAAAACGTCTGCTATCGTGAAACCGAGTTACGTGCGATTCAGAAACCGCGAATAATTTAGCTTTTGTTTATTTCGTTGCTAAGCGACTACGGTGAAGTTGTAGTCGTGAGTAGACATAATAAACGAGTTCGTTGTTATTCTCACGAAATAACGCTTTTGATGGCACAACGAGATTTTACCATCTACTGGAAAGCTACTCGAAGCAAAAAAAAACAAAACAAAAAACGTGACATGTACATGGTGTTTTTAATTTCCGAATATTCTTAGAAAGATCAATAGATGTTTTATATAAACTTACGTAGAATTATAAACGGACTTTTTTCCATGTTAAAATATTTTCATTGCAAGCTTTCGACCCTTTTACTGGAGCTCTTCACTGAGCAACAGTCTTTATTTAATATTACAGTACAGCCTGTAATGTAAGGGCTGAGCTTCTGAAGTATTAAATAAATACGATATGATAGTTACAAGTGTGACCATATAACTTTAGTTTGTTTTGGTTACTAAATTAATCTCATCTAATCATTTGGAGTCGTGCGTGGCCTAATAGTTATTAAGCTCGAGCTGTGAATCAGAGGATTCATGGCTCACGTCCTTTTGCCTCTATAACTCGTTCCACGCTACTGAACAGTCGTGGACATGCTTTAAGAGTGACGGTCAAATCCCGGTATTCAATCATCCAAGAGCTGACTGTTGACTAGACGACACTTCTAAGGAAGTTTTGTACGAAAATTATGAAACAAACTAACAAATATATTCGTCCAACTAGTTTTTAACAACAATTAAGTTTCATATTTCCCTACATATTATGTATATAATAGATGTACCAACTTAGGTTCTAGTTATTCTTAGCAAATTGATCCAAATGCATTACTTTCTCATAAATAAAATGAGCCCCACATGGCCAGGTGGCTAAGGCACTGGACTCGTAAGCCGAGGGTACGAATCCTCGTTACATCAAACATGCTCTCCCTTTCAACTGTAGGGTGTTATAACGTGACGGTTAATACCACTATTCGTTAGTAAAAAAGTAACCTAAGATAGCTAATGCAGATAGCCCTCGTGTAGCTTTGCGCGAAATTCAAAACAAACCCAACTGGATTCGAATGTTTTCTAAGCTACTGAAAATATTTAAATCGTTTTTCACTTCAATCCTTTATTGTGACGTGTTAGTTAGTCATTAAAACTAAGCAATGTTTACTTTCTACCAGATGAAATATTTTATCAATTTTTGGAAACTTCGATAAACTAACACCTCGAAATTTAAAGGTTATAATGTAAAATGTTAAAAGGTTGAATTAATTATCATTCTATAAAGTATGTTTGCAGATATTCTTGCTAATATTAAACGACAACTAGAAATGAGAAAGGTTCGCACAGAAAATGTCGAAACTTTCTTTCCAAGCAAATAAGCTGCAAGAGAAAGTTCACCAAAAGAAGCGAGTTTCATAGCTCATGCTGTATTGACTGAAACATCCATTTTTGTAATTACACTTTTGTAACTTAACCCTTGGCAGCTGTCAGCTTCAATAAAGTAAATTACTGGTAGTTATAGCATTTTCTATCACAAGCATGGCAATAACTTTCCAAAGATCTAACTCCACTCACTGAAGGCCCACTTTCTATGGATCTTATTAAACATGAGTTAATCAACCAATATTTGATTGAAATGCATGGACGTTGGGAAGCTGAGCTCCTGTTGTATTTCATGATGATGAAAAACCTACTTGAAGAACCTGAATATGACCAAAGAAAGTTGAAACGTTGTTCTGTACTTTATTTTAATTAAATACCACACCAGCCATCTTGAGAATACTCGTACACCTTATTGTATCTGTTTCATGTTATCTGTGTTTAACAGCCAACAGGATACAACCTTATAGTTCCAACTCCACACACGAACAGTTTATACTTGATGGATCTGATTAAAAAAAGGATTTTGCTGAAGAAATTGATCCACATAATGCAAATTGCCAAATGATAAGACTGTCGATTTATTCGATTGCTTGGCTGGTTAAGTGAAACAAAGGCATGTTTCAAGTGCATGACCTTTAACTCACAGATAGTATTTACTAATAATTTGTCTACTCTTCATGTCGTACGAAGCACAACAATGAAATAATTATGTAAATGCCCCAATCTGTCGTTATGTAAGCTAATATAATTCCACTTTAAATCAGATACCCAAAACCGGAATTGCTATAAGTCATTGACAAGTGGTGAACCAAATGATAGATTGGGCTACGTACTGATTGTTTATATATTATACAGTTTGTCTGTCGAATATTTAAAAAAAGTAAACTTATGGCATTAATGATACATTTTAGATAAATATAGGTCCAAAAGGACGACCAAAAATATCCTACATAATGTTATTAATAACTGTTGGGGTTTTCTATGTATCTTACTTATAAAAACAAACGATTTCACCACATTTTTTGTTCAGAATTTTGTAAAGAATTTTGTAGCAAGCAAAAACATAAAAGTGCTCAATATGATACAATATATGGATACCAACAATAACGAGTGGGCCCGGCATGGCCAAGCGAGTTAAGGCGTGCGACTCGTAATCTGAGGGTTGCGGGTTCGCATCCCTTTCGCGCCAAACATGCTCGCCCTTTCAGCCGTGGGGGCGTTATAATATGACGGTCAATCCCACTATTCGTTGGTAAAAAAGTAGCCCAAGAGTTGGCAGTGAGTGGTGATGACTAGCTGCCTTCCTTCTAGTCTTACACTGCTAAATTAGGAACGGCTAACACAGATAGCCATCGAGAAGCTTTGTGCGAAATTCAAAACAAACAAACAACAACGAGTAATATTAATCAACTAAATAATTTTATGGTTAATAGGGAAAACGTTAGGAAAGCACATGTTCTCAAATTTATGTATAGCATGTTTTTAGAATACCTTGAAAGAACAGGTTGGAAAGAAATTGATTGAAGTAAGGAAAATAAAATAATTTATATATTATATGATTAATCTCACAAAATCCTACGGTGATGCAGCGGTAAGTTTTCGGACTTATAATGCTAAAATCCGTGGTTCGGTTTCTCTCAGTAGATAGAGGACAGATAGCTGATTATATATCTTTAAGCTAAAGAAACAAACCTTACATATTTGATTCATCCATTTCTCTTAATACACTGCCAGCCAAAATCTTAAGACCAATGAACGTAAAGAAAAAATATGCATTTTGCGTTGTTAGACTCAACCACTTATTTGAGTAGAGCTTCGAAAGATGAAACTAAGAAAAGGGAATATAAAAATAAAAACTTTTTAAGCATCTAATAGGGAAAATGTGAACACTATGAAATTAGCTTATATACTTTCTGGCCAAAAGTTTAAGACCATATTGAAACGAAGCGTTAATCAATAAACACATAACGAAATTTAGTCTGTTGCGTTCAAGCATTAGGACTGTCAACGTCTCCCACTCACATCTCCTGTGTTACATTGGGTAAAAACATGGCAAAGGCTAAAAAGTTGACAGTGTTTGAACCTGGAAGAATTGTTGAGCTGCAAAAGCAAGGTCTCTTTCAACGTGCCATCGCTAGTGAGATTGGGTATAGTAAAACTGCTGTTGCAAATTTCTTAAAAAACCCTGAGGAATTTCTAGTGGCTAGCCCAAGAAAATTTCATGGGCGTTGAGCAGGAGGATTCGACAAGTTGTCAGGCAAGACACCAGCCGATTGTCGAACCAAATTAAGGCCCTTACAGACGCAGAATGCAACTCAAGAACAATAAGACGGCATGTACGAGAGAAAGGCTTTAAAAACCGTAACGTCTTCAAAAGCCACGCCTCCTTCTACACCACGAAACAGCTCAGTTAAACTTTAACTTTGCTGAGAAGCACCAAACATGGGACATAGAAAAGTGGACGAAGGTTTTGTTTTCTGATAAGAAAAATTTAACCTGGATGGTCCAAATGGCTTTCAACGTTACTTTAACGATAAAGATATCCCACCGGACACATTTTCTACACGACACAGAGGAAGAGGTTCCATCATGATTTGGGGTGCTTTCTCCTTCCATGGAACATTAGAGCTTCAGGTTATACAGGGGCGTCAAGCAGCATCTGGCTACATTAGCGAATTGGAAAGAGCATCCTTATTGACTGAAGGCCCTCGTTTGTGTGAAAATGACTGGATCTTTCAGCAGGACAACACTGCAATCTAAAATGCCCGTAGGACAAAGGACTTTTTAATGACGAATAACGTGATTCTTTTGGACCATCTAGCATGTTCGCTCGAACTGAACCTCATTGAAAATGTTTGGGGTTGGATGGCAAGGAAAGCCTATGGAAATGGGCGTTAATTCCAAACATCGCATGATCCTCGTAAAGCCATCTTCTCCACTTGGAATAACATTTCAGCCAGCCTTCTTCAAACGCTTATATCGACCACGCTAAAGCGAATGTTTGAAGTTATTCGCAATTACGGCGTGCATCTCACTACTAAGACCTCTTGTTGGGCATTTCCAACCCTGTTTAGGACTTCTTTTTGGTATGGTCTTAAACTTTTGACCAGCTAGTATTTAGGTTAATTTCATGGTGTTCACATTTTCCTTATTAAATGCTAAAGAAGTATTTTTTTATTTTCCCTTTTTGCACATTTTTTTATGTTCCTTGACCTTAAGATTTTGGCTGGCAGTGTATGTCCAGTATTGCGGATTTAAAAGTACGTGTTGAAACCAATTTTAAAGTAATGGATTTTTTGCAACATTATTATATTATAAAAGCAACTTATAAACGTATTTTGTGTTCACTTCTCGTCAAAAAAGAAAAACCAACTGAAAAGCAACATTTACGTGTCATATAGAGATTAAGGTGTTTTATCAACTTTGTTTAAAACATTTTGAAAAACATATTTATATTTCAAGCGCGGTAACATCTGCTTTTTGTGCTGTAGTACATTCGTGTCTTGGATGAATGATTATACCGATTACAAGCAATTTACTCGTTTCATCTTCATCAGGTGTGATTGCAGAGTCATGGCTATGTTTACTGAGTAACTGCTGCATTCGAATCTTGATACGGGAAATATGTTCTCTTTTAAATTAATTACGATTGTTGAATTGTTTTTTTGTATAAATATCTCAAAGTCACGTTTTACTTATGCAAATATAAAAGAATACCATTCTTAAAAACGTTTTGTCTTAAAAGTTAAACGAAATTAATGTTCCTCTGTCCCCACTCAATTATTTTTTATTTTTTTACGGTGATGTAAACTTGCATTTGATATTTCACGGCTCACAGAAATCTTACTGATACACTATGTATCGACCCGGCATAGCCAGGTGGTTAGAGTGCTCAACTCCTATTCCGAAGATCGCGGGTTCGAATTCCCGTCATTCCAAACCTACTCGCCCTTTCAGCACTGAGACTCTTATAATGTGACAGTCAATTCCACTATTTGTTGGTAAAAAGAATAACCAAAGAGTTGGCGGTGGGTGGTGATGATTAGCTATCTTCACTCTATTCCTACACTCCTAAATTATGGACGGTTAGCGCAGACAGTCCTTGTGTAATTTTTGCACGAAATTCACACAAAGAAATAAACAGTATGAATTATAAACTGTTATGTGTAATATATGCTAATAAATATATGAGTTTGTTTGGAATTAATCACAGAGCCACACAATAAGCTGTCTATGACCTGTCCACCAAAGGTATCGAAACCCGGTTTCTATCATTGAAAAACTGCAGACTAACGTGGGATTAAATGCTGTTTAACTTATGGGAGAAATTAAACGATTAGATCAATTAAGTAATAAGATACTGAATAAAATAAAAAATCCTTTAATCACAACAGAAAAGAAGCGGAAGTTTTTATTGTAGTAATTTACCTCAGGGACTGGTTTCTTTTTTTTAGGAAGTTGCCACTTCTGAGAGTAACTTGAGCTTACAAAAACGCACGCTGTGAGGAACAGCTGTAAACGTGAAACATTCAATTTAGTCAACAACGACTGTTGTCTGTTGCTTGATCAGCTCCTATAAATTAGAATGTTTTGAAATAGCAAGAGTTGTTTCTTATCCAGAAAACGTTCTCCACTCTCAGCGTCGCAAAGACAGTCGTTAAGTAAATATCTTTTTTTTTAATTCGGTTCCCCTCAGTGGACTCAGAGTAGATAGCCCGATGAGGTTTTGCTATAAGAAAAACACACATACATTTTTTTTAAAATTTCTTCTTACCCTTTCCATTTTTCTAAAAGCATTTTAGTCGCTATTTAGTATAAAGTAATGAAAAACATACGTAGGTAAATTATGTAAATATATTTGCGTGTGCGTGTATGTAGCACCGAAGGGGAGTGAAAATACTACCGAAGAAGGTCACATGCTGAAAGTAATTCGATAAAATATAATAAAAGAATATAAGTAGAGGAAATCTAGAGAATGAGAGGGGTAGACATTCCAAGAGACCTGTTTCTATTAACAGTAAAGACAAGTGACAAAGGTATATTATTTGGAAGGTAATTTAGTAACAATTAGTAAATAAGCTGTGAAATCGGCCCTAGACTTGTGGAAAGTTACAAGTACAGGTCACATGGGGGTGAGTTGGTACTAAAATATTTCAAATGTAATCGAGATCCACAGCACGTCGGTTCGTATGAAACCAGCATTAAAATTAAAGAGATGCGAGTGTCTGGGAATTTTTGGAGTGTAAAATGTGAAGGAACAATAGCTATTGAACTGCATGGTTTTTATATAGAAAAGTATGAGACCCATGAAAAATCAAATCATCATAAACATAACTACAAATGCGTTATTGTGTTGGTTAATACAAATTGTTTATTTTTAGTGGAAAATAAATTTAACTCTGTAATTCTTTGTACCTCCTTCTAACAAATGCAATATTTTCTATTTTCTCTATTGTGTGGATGTGTCAGAAAAACAGATTTTATCTAATTTTGGGATTGAGCAAAGAACTACTCTAGCCACCCATCGTGAACGTATGTCACAGGATAAGGTCACATCTTATCTCAACCATTTTCAATACAAAGGTAGTATATGGGAATTATATAAAAGAAAGAAAAAAAAGAGAAATAAATTGGCAACTAATTCTACTTCACAGAGGATGTAGAATTGCTCGATGTAGGCTTCAGGTTTGTCGGTACAAAGATTAACACTGTGGGTCGGAGGTTGCTGTCATT
Organism: Carcinoscorpius rotundicauda; assembly: GCA_011833715.1. Lineage (NCBI taxonomy): Eukaryota > Metazoa > Arthropoda > Merostomata > Xiphosura > Limulidae > Carcinoscorpius > Carcinoscorpius rotundicauda. The sequence continues at coordinate 34,853,954 of CM022395.1, read as the reverse complement.
GAGTAGGGGCTGATTCGCTAATTTATCTGTAAGGTGTGAGTAAAGTTAATTAAAGTTAAAATAAATAATATTGTCTTGCTAACCATTTTATTATAAAACAAACAAAAATTACTCTTCATTTAAGCTATACCGTAACAGTTAATATTCGTACAACTTGAATAACATAAATAACATTTAATCCACTACTATCTCTATCCTATTCCACTCGGCCTGTTTAGCAATGGTATTCTGCGTAAGGCCTCACCGGCATTTGACGTAATGTAACCCATTTTTCATTATTTTCACTCGCAGATTTTCGGAGATTATAGTTGTCAATTAACACTGAATATGAAACGAATCGGTATTTGTGCTGTGAATAATTATACTTATGGTGACAGCAACTGAAATTAAATGTTTTCTGAATTTCATATAACACCAGAGCAAAGGAGAAAAAACTAAACGCGATATTTATTTACTTGCCCATTTTAAAGTTCGTATCAGCCTATCCTTTTAGGGTACAGTATCGCAATAGCGGAAGTGAATAAGGCGCTAAACAACCTGGTAAAGGCTGAAGTGTGATAATGCAAATAGCTCATTCGCCAACTGGTGCCGGTTCCTCAGCACTTGCTGTGAAACGATTATATTGTGCTGTTTATTAGTGGCCTGTTCGCACTAGGACTTTTTTCTTAGTCTCTACGGTTGGATTCGTTTGGATAGCAGAGCCAGGTGGTGAAAGCGCTTGATTAATAATCAACCTTTTTTAGCTGTGGGAGGCTTTACAAAGTGAAGAACAAGTCCACTATTCGTTGATTAATTGTTAGTGGGTGGTAATGACTAGCTTCTCTCTCGGACTTCACTATTAAATTACGAACGGCTAACGCAAATAGCTTTCGTGTAACTTTGCGCAAAATTTAAACAACAAACAAAATGGATCATTTGCAAACAATGTGAACAACAAAACTAGATTATCAATTGCAATGGCTCCCACCCTTCCTACTTTCGTTTCTGCACTAAATGCTTGGAAGAAAAAGAGGTGTAGCATTTGTAAACGAATGAAAACTTTAATTACCCTGAGACTCGAAATTTGTTGTCCTTCACTTCATCTCGAACGTATACTGCTGCACTTCGTTCCACTACTAGAATGGGAATGCGGGCTAATCTCTCTGTGCCTCCACAAAAATAGTTCTCAAGCCAAACGAAAAGTCTTTTGACCTCCATTTTTTATACTTGATGAATCAATTTTAACACTCATCTCTGTCTCTAACATACATTCCAGCAAACCCTAAGGTCTACTTCTTTTGGTTCCAGGTACATGAATTTCCTCAGGTCATTTTTTTCCCACCTTAAAATGGAAAACGATCATTAGTTCACTTCCTCAGTCGCTGCAATCCTCTTTCAATAGCAAAGACCAGGGCAGGATTAATGGAGGTCAACAAACCTCCCTCGAATAAAAGCAATAAAGAAAAAAGACGTGGTCATAACAGAATCGACTACAAATAAATTAAAATTGCTACCTTGATACAATGGAACAGTCGAGGAGTACTTTTTAATCTGGATGATATCAAAGTACTGAATGATTCTTTCCTTGCAGGAAACATTTCTGAAACCTGCCGATATTCACATTTCGGTGGTTTTACTTGTACAGAAATGATAGGCTGTGTGACGGAAGAGTGCATGGAGGGGTGTCAATTTTAGTTTATCAGCATTTGCCCACTTTCTCTTTGCCACTCGACACACCTTTGGAGACCGTAGCCATCCGTGTTTCCTTAGGTCGTACCATCGCTGTTTGTTCTCTCTACCTGTCACTTGGAGGGACCTATGATCAATCAGACCTTGATGCTCTCATTGGACAATTGCTGTCTCTCTTTTTAATCTTGAGGAACTTTAATGGACATCATACCCTTGGGGAAGGTGCTGATATTGACAGGGAGGGGTCGCTCCGTAGAGCGTATGCTCTCTGATCACAATCTTTCTTTTTTCAATACTGGTTCTTCTTCTTATTTTCATACATCAACTCAGTCCTTTACTGCTATTGATCTTCAGTTTCCTCCCCTTCACTATTCTCACATTTTTCTTGGAGGGTTGACAATAATCCACGAGACAGTGGTCATTTTCCTAAAATTTTGAGAGAGACTGGCCGTGATCAGTGCCACCCGATCCGTCTCCCCCAGTGGAAGCTACATCAAGCAAACTGGCTTTCTTTCATTGCTCTCGCAGAACTTAATCCTGCCATCGTCTGTAAGCCATCAATGTACGACTGTGTTACAGAGGTGATTGGCTGATTATGCAAGCAGCTGCTCAATGTATTTCTAAAACCTCGACATGTTTTTCACGATATCCTCATCCGTGGTGAAATCCTGCCTGTCATATGGCATGAAAGATTCAAATACAGGACTGAGATACTTTTCATAGGTATTTCACACTCTCGCACTGTATCCCTTTCCAGCAGGCCCGCGCACATGCTCGGTGGGTAAGATGTCTAAGCCAGAAGGAAACTTGGATTAAGTTCATAGCCAGCTTATCTTCTTCCACCACTAGTTCCAAGGGCCGGCATGGCCAAGCGCGTTAAGGCGTGCGACTCGTAATCCGAAGGTTGCGGGTTCGCATCCCCGTCACGCCAAACATGCTCGTCTTTTCAGCCGTGGGGCATTATAATGTGACGGTCAATCCCACTATTCGTTGGTAAAAGAGTAGCTCAAGAGTTGGTGGTGGGTGTGATGACTTGCTGCCTTCTCTCTAGTCTTACACTGCTAAATTAGGGACGGCAAGCACAGATAGCCCTCGAGTAGCTTTGTGCGAAATTAAAAAACAAACAAACAAACAAGGTCCAAAGTCATAGGGGACAAGATTTGAAAGGTCAGTGAGCAAAGAATTCTGTCCTTCTCTCGGTCTTGTTCTTTGATGACCAGGAAGTAGCTGATTCCCGGAGCATTGCTGATACTCTATGTGAAAGTTTTTGTTGGGTATCCAGCACTTCCGCTGCTTCCTCCACCTTCTTAGCTATCAAGACTCAGGCAGAGCAATTACCTCTTTCCTTTTGAGCTGATTGTCTCTTTGACAATAACCGTTTATTTACACTGGTGCACTGATAGCCCATTGTGTAGCTATGTGCTTAATTCAAAACAGCAACAAGATCTTTTTTAATGTGATTCCCTTTTAAGAATCAAATAACTCGAAACCAGGACATGAAAGGCCAACTTTTGGTGACTGACGCTGCTGTTTGAGCTACCAGTTAGTCATCCTGGCCAGTTATAATAACTAGATTTTGCTACAAGTCTATCGAAACTTGTATTACTTTACTTTCTGAAAATGGCCATAACGTCAAATAACTCGGAAGCAGGACTGGAAAGGCCAACTTCAGATGACTGGTTTTCGTACTTACCTCTTAGTCTTCCTGGCAAGTTATGATAATTACAATTGTGCCACAGAAAGTCCTTTACAACTTGTATTACTGTCTTTTTTCTCTTACTGCTGTAGACTAGATGTGAAAACTGCATTTCATGTTATTTGTGTTTTTAATTCAAAAATTAAACTTTTATGAAATTTAATAAAGTTAAAGCAAAACAAAGGAAATTATTTTACTTTAATTTTAACTTTTTATTAGATGTTTGGTACAGATAGCCAATAAACCCCAAACCAACAAACCAACCGTTTGGTAAAAGAAAAAAAAAGTTTCGCTTTCAAAATTTTTAAACATTGGAAAGTCTAAGTGAAAAAAAACGTTTCACGTGAGCTGCGAAAACGAACTGCAGTTCATTTCCAAACGACTTCTACACATTTGTAAACAAGGCTAGTGAGAACAAATAATATATTCACCAAATCAAATGGAATGAACTAAGGCCGCTTGAAACGGTGTGAAAAACTGCCTATGGATCTTCGGCATGCGCTTTATTGATTTTACTCTGCGATTTAGGGGTACAACAGCTCAACCCCTGAACTCACTTGTGCCTTGCTGCGCTGTTTTATTTATCGGTAACTGTACATTTGATATGATTATTTCTTAAGATAACAATGATAAGTTGGGAGTGTGTAGAAGTCTCGGTTTTATAACCAACGCAAAAGCCCTTTATGAAAACCAAAAGTATTTATTATTTTGAGCAACACAACTTATTACATTTTATATTTATTATATTTCTAATATGAATAAACTGAAGAAGTTTACTTGGGAAACTTATTTCAATGTTTTTTGTTTTGAATTTCGCGCAAAGCTACTCCAGGGTTATTTATAGTAGCCGTCCCTAATTTTGACGTTAATAGACTAGAGATAAGGCATCTGATCAACACGACCCTTTGCCAACTCTTTTAATAATGAGGGGGAAGATTGATCGCCACATCATAATGTCCTCGTGGCTGATAAACCAAGTATGTTTGGTGATATGACTGGATTCAATCATACCCATGGTCTGCAAATTGCGAGTTGAGAGCCCTAATTACTAGAGGATTATATTTATAAGCAGCGTTGTTTGCTGTGGCATTAAGATCTACACAGTAAACAACACAAATTCCAATTAAATTTCCTAAAATGTCTTAGTAGAAAACATTAATATTGTGCATTGTTCAGACCACGAAATCTTTGTTTATACTTTTAGTTAATTTGTGTTATTAATTATTACTTAAATAAACTACATGTACGTCTTTCATACACTGCTTTCTACGGTCAATATTACACCTATTACCACTTTATAACATTCACAATGACCTAAAATGTATGATGTTGCTTTCTATACAATTTCAAGTGCACCTCCTTACGCAAAGGGAGACTGCCACAAGACAGGTGTTCAGATGCTATGGTCTGAACAATATACCCTATTACGTTTTCTCGTGTTGACGTTTCAAAACACGTTTCTAAAGTGTCAAAGTCAGGGTGTACAACGTTAGTTCTTAAACTTATTGAAGGGAGGGATCGTAACGAGGCCCTTTAACAACTTGCAAATAGAAAAAAATAAACACTTTCGTTTATAGTTTTGTATTTTGTGGCTGCTGAATTAAGTAAAACAGAAACGTTCTTATACGTACATCAAGCAAGAATGGCAGGCCTACTTTTCTCGATTAAAACTGATGTGAAAAGTTCTAAACATTCAAGTCTGTAGAAAACAAAATGCAGGCATAGAACCAAGAATATTCAGATCTGTCATTTATACCGAAAGAAAGCAACGACTCAGTACGATGAAAGGATATTAATGTTCCTAATTTATCGACGATTTTCATGATAAGCCAAAGACTGTATAACAGAAGTGTTTCCCGCAAATATTCAAAACTTTATAAGACAGCCATGATACAATTATGAGGCACCTACTTCAATACTCTGTCTTCTTAAAGAAAATAAAACTTTTACAGTTTTTTTTGCTCTCAGCCACTGTTATATCAATCTTTATTATACTCGTTTTGGGCGCTATTACGTATTACAAATGCTTTCTATCCAGTACGTGTGAAATAGGTTTAAATACCTTGATTATTCTTTATCGTATCCAGAAGCTTTCATAAAGATTTTTTTGGGACGAAATAACGCAATTCTCAGTAGGATATTAAATATTTCAATACATATGTGAACAGTACGCACTGTTTTACCATATGTATGATATGTTCATATTTAAACTGACTTACCAACAAATATGTGATAGCTAAACCCTCAAATAGAACAGACACTACACAAAAATCTGTTCCATGGTAAGTAACTTTATCGCCCAGGCATGACCAAGTGGTTAAGGCGCTCGACTCGTAATTTAAGGGTCGCAGGTTCGAATCCCCGTTACACCAAACATGTTCGCCCTTTCAGCCGTGGGGTCGTTATAATGTAACTTTCAATCCCACTCTTTGTTGGTAAAAGAGTAACAAAGAGTTGGCAGTGGGTGGTGATGACTAGTTGCCTTCGCTCGAGTCTTACACGACTAAATCAGAGACGGGTAGAGCAGATAGCTCCCGTGTAGCTTTGCGTGAAATTCGAAACAAACCAAACCAAGTAACTTGATTGTATTTCTTTAAGTGTGAAATAACAAGTCAGGACAAATATAAATAAATGAACAAAATATTTATAAAAGAAATAAATGAAAAACACATTATCTATACACAAATAAGACAGTCTTCTCTAATAAACTGTTCATAGCTCCACAGCTTTCTTTCCCTAATGGTAAACCTTATAGAACTAAACACGTTGTTTTGAAAGGAGTCTTCAACTGAAAATCTTCTAGTGAAAACGTGATAAAGTAAGTGCACTTTGTTATGGACTATAATTTATCTCGGAGTCTCTGATTATTATGTTACATAGTTATGTATTACAATAGTTCAAATAAACGGAAAATAAAATATGAATTTGGAAGTTAAATTAACGTTAATATTTAGCAAAATTTATTATATTTGCCAACAAGATTCAGTGGCGGCGCCAAGGGGGGCTTGGGAGGCTTGACCCCAAATGAGGCAAGCCCCCTCAGCCCCCCAATATTGTTACTTACATATATTCATAAAATATGGAATACACAATCGTCATTGTTGCTTAACAATTAACATCAAAGAGACATAGATCTGTAGAACTCAACGTCTTCATTAAGACGGAAGTATGTATCATGTGTTCCATAGCAAAGTACTGAATGCACTGAAACTCATGAGCTGTACTGCCGCTCCCTGTATTATGCCATTCTATCTTGAGCTTTGACGAAGATTAGACAACCACGTTGATTTCAAGTTACAACAGATCATCAGGGATTTTACTTGATAAACCAAAGGTTTAATATGTATTTACCCATTAATTTCATTTATCTTTTATTGAAAAGTAAAACATAGCACACATTTATAAGTATATTGTGTAAAAGTCAAAACTATGGAGCATTTACCCGGTGTTGCGTCCTCTGTAAGATCATTTTGCATTGTGTATCAGCCATCTAAAATTGTACTAATAATTACGGCATACACTTAACATTGTAACTTACAATTCAATTAATGTTATACTTATAATTACATAATAACCTTACATGCTAACTGACCAAATAATATTTCTAAACAATTCTAGAATGAATTTTGGAATTGTCATTTGGCTATTTAGAAGCGCCTAATTTAATGTAATGTAGTAGTTACATTATTGTAACAGGTGCTTGTCACACTTATGATAATAAGAACAATATCACAATAACAGTTTGTCCTGTATGAATAACACAACTTATGAAGAAACCAGACTTTCTGTGAAGGTCAACTGCAATTTAGACATTTTGTTTTGGTGGTACTATGACCATTCAATAGCTAGGCCGCGGGTTTGCTTTGTTCAATGTTCAGTCTAAATCTAAATACACTAAATACATCTTTCATTGATTTTCTTTATTATTATGTATTACCGTGGGTGGAATTTAGGTGAGCTTCCTCTTTTACATATACACATATTTTCATAAACAGATTTATTTCTAATTTGTAATAATGAATCAGAGTATGAGTTTCCAATGAAAACTGCATTGAAAACGCAGTTTAAAATATTACACCTTTCTGAAATGTACCTTAGTATTAACATTATTATAATTTAACATCTTTACTTCATATTGACGATATTTTGGGAAGTCCCTCCACAGTTTACCTAGAAAATATCCAAATATTCCAAAGAAAATATCCTGACAAGGTTGGCACAGTTTTCTTTCTTAACACAAATATATTTTTATGCAAATAACAATGCAATTTATAATAACGAATATTAAAAATAATTAATTTATATGCAAAAGTTTTACATACAATATTGGTTCATCTATTCGATCTGGAACTGAATACTTTGTCGACGTTTCACGAGCCGCAAATTACCTTTATATTGATACGCTTTACTTGACAGGAATGTTAAGTAGCTCTAGCTCTGTCCTTGACACGTGAATTTCTTCCGAGGAAAATATCTAATGTCCTCGTAGAAATACTAACGTCTTAATTAATTTACTGAAGCTTGTGATATTCGAAGTATGTAAATATTTGTGGACGAGTGTCTGTAGTTTTCCTATTAATAAACGTTTGTGACAATTATAGCTCCCTAGGCTTATAGTATACTTAGGTAGCAGAACAACAATATTATACTGTTTCTTGGCGTGTTGATCTATAAGCTTTAAGGCAAGGTTCTAGAAAGCTCAATAGGTAACAATACTGGCAATCATTAATATTTTACATACATCGTACATTGTTAATTCTTACGGTCGAGAATTTTCTACAAATTTAGAAATGCACATTTAAACATCAGTTACGTACATTTCTAAATGTATATTTAAGTGAAATAAACATCACTATTAACGTAAATATACGTTAGTAAATCCGTTACAACCTGAATTCAAAGGAAAGTTCGCTGCCTTTTGAAATGACCACATGACTTTTGATATTTTACGAGACTTGCCGGTTTTACATTTAGACAATACCATAATCACCCAGTAAGATGTGCTACTGAGTCAATCCTTTTAATCTGGATGCTATATATATTATTGCAATATCTTTTAAGGCAGACGAGGCATCACCAACTTTAAAGAAGCACAGAGATAAAGCAATAAGGACCCAAGATAACTGTTACCGTTATTAAAGTACATAATCCAAATAACTGGAAAATTAAAGGAAATTCCTATGCCTCCACAACAGATGTAAATCCATGATATGCCTGAATATCACGCATGCAAATAGTTTTGAACGCATTGTCTGAATTACAGTTAGTTTTGCATGCTCTAATTTATTATGTAATATGCCTTCGCAATTTCTGAATATGGACGGAAGACATTTTCCATCAGGAGCTGCTACTTAAGAATATTGTGTGAAAAAGATTTCACGTAATTTCACAGGATTCTAAAGAGACTAGTGCAAGTAAAACTTCAATATAATGGTGTTTATTTCAACGCCTATCAACTACGAAATAAAAAAAGGAGTGTTTTTATTGTTCTTTTATTCGTAAGTTGTTGAACTATTTCGAAAAAAAAACTTAAGATTTAATACTATATACCCATATTGTAGCATATCATAAAGTAAATGAATAAATTAAATTTTATGTATGTTCAAAGTGGCTGTGTGTTCTACTGATTTCAGAATATGGGTTATACTAGTAAAGTGAAAGCAACTTTATGAATGAAAATATATTTCTGTTCTGATATCTTGAAATGTACTTTTATGTTTCAAGTAATGAAGGAAATGCTTCACCTGAAACTGTCATATAAAATACGTTTTATTCTACACTGTTCAAGACTAAAATATTGAATGCAACATACGTATGCGTATATAATATATATTCAATAACTAAATATTAATTTACCTTTTTTTTTTAAAAAAAAAAAAAAGGACCGGCATGGCCAGAAGGATGAAGCACTCGATTTGTAATCTGAGGACCGCGAGTTCGAATCTTCATCTCACTAAACACACTTGCTTTTTTCAGCCGTGGGGGCATTATAATGTTACGGTTAATCCCACTATTCGTTGGTACAAGGGTAGCTCAAGAGTTGGCGGTGGGTGGTGATGACTAGCTGCCTTCCCTCCCACTGCAAAATTAGGGACGACTAGCGCAAATAGCCTTCGTGTAGCTTTGTGCGAAATTCAAAACAAACTAAATTTTTAGAAAAATTTTAAATAATTTTTTTTCTCTTTCACGAATATCTTTTATTTAATTCAAGAGATATGGCAAAGTTGTTAATAATTAACACCTATTTTACTTGAAATATGCTTGTGCTTTTAAAGTTTACTGTTTAGTCACTGGAGGTTTAAAATGTGTACAAGTATATATGACCTGATGTTAAGTGTAAACCAGAGTGTACTTTTTAAATACATCAATTATTCATCACAAACAAAAATAAACATGCGCAGTTGTGTTCATGACAAGCAGATATACCAGTGATATTCGAAAGACTACTAAATCTAGATCGTTAAAGTAGAAGCTTGCTTCGACGTCTTATTCAGAGCAAAATACAAATACAGCATCTTATCTCAGATTATGTTGTTCTTGTAAAACATAAAGAAACGGCAAAATAGGCTTGGAATGAGAATTTCAGTATCGTATAGCGTTTCAAAAAATTGAATACTAATTGGAGTATTAATAAAATTAAAAAGTAATTACCATATGAGTAGAAAAGTAAGTGTACAAAAATACAATTTTTTAATAAAAATGTCATTTGAATTCAATTACGAGCAATAAAAACACTGTTATTATCTCATGGCAACAAAAGAAACTTTACTCAAACGAAAATAACAATAAAATACAGAGCGATGGAACTGAAACCTGCCATGAGAGAAGCCATGGTTTGATTTGGTAGTTACACATCAATGTTTCTTCATTTCCCTGTGTAATGATTAACATAAAAGAGTCTAGAGTCACACTAGAATACCTTTAGTCATCAGAAGTTACTATCGCAGAATATCAATGGTGTAATAGTTGTAATGAGCTTAATTCATTTGCTGAAGTATGAAAAATTAGGTATATAACACACAGTGAAATCACCTACAGCTGTCAGATTATACTTGCTGTGTATACTCTTCTAATGATTTAGACACCAACAGGACGACATCGATTAAAAGCTTTAATTTCCTGTCTGTACTAACGTACACAAAGCAGAAACAATCTTAATATAAATAATCAATTTTGTAAGTTAAAATGAAATAGATAATTTAAAATATGATGTTTGTACTGCACGTTTAAATTATATTTATCAAAGTCGTCAACAGTCGCTACTTAAAATATGCTTTACTAGTCGTACAACAAAGCAAAAATTTATGTATTTTACAGTTATGTTTATGAAGCTTTGAAAATATATACTGAATTATTAATTAATAATTAATTATTAATTCTTTTTGATAAACTGTCATTAGTCGAACGTCTAACAATTGAAAGAGTTTAAATTAAACCAAACGTTTTTGGAAAGAGCCCTTAATAATGGTCAAATATCGATTAGAAATACTACACTGAAATTTGTTTGTGAGAAACTAAAAATTAAATTTTCTGTTATTCCAGGATTAACAAGATAATAATGCAATGAAAACTTTATCTTCAAGCGTGTTAATAAAATTTAAAGGTAAAACAGTAATTCATAAAATAGTATGTGAATGTGGTAGTAGTTTTATTGGTAAAACTAAGATGAAGTTAAATAAGTCACAAGATAAAACTTGCGTAAGAAATAATAAACCTGTTTATTCAGCTTAACTGAAGAGTGGTTGCTGACAACGTGGCGCAAAGTTTTATGAAATAAAACAATTTTAGTTTAAACTCGTCACGCGACTGCTAAAACCCACAGGATACACTAGAAATAATCAAACAGAGGGAATTTCAGTTAGTAACAGTATATGGCTAGTATATGACGTGCGTGATCTGCTGTAAAGGATGACCATTAAACTGAAAAAAAACGTATAATATAGTATCGCATGGCTTGTAACAAGTGTACAAATATTAAACTTTATCTGTTTTAAAGCAAAGTTAGAATAGTCTATCTGCTGTGTACACTGTGGAGAATCGAACCCTGGATTTTGACGTTGTGAATTCGTAAACTCGTCGCCCGCTGCAGAATAATATATATCTAAAACTAATTATGTAAATTATTCATGAAGTTGAGAGACATGTTCAAGCATCTACAGTGTTTATTTGTGGTTTTTTTTTTAAGTAGAAACAATAAATATAGTTTACTGTTTAGAGTAAAATGTTCTATTTTAATCAATTATTTATTTAAAGGTATTCCTTTACTGCAAACAGGAAACGTATAACAAAGATGAACACCGTGTATTTGTTGCTTTGTTTTATTTTAGGGTTAATAAATATAAGTATGCACTTATGGTTGTGTATGTATATTACCCTGAGTACGTTATGTTATAACGGTTATTGAGCTCCAATTTTATTCATATTTTTTTTTCATTGCCAAGAGATTTTCTGAATCCCTGATCTGAATACGTCTTGATGATATGAGTGTTTAAGAATTTTATGTCAAAAGAGTTGTTATATACCCTTCACCAAAGCGAATTACCCAAAAATGTCAAACTAAAGTTTTCATTCACGCCGTTTCGCCATGTCTTTAATATAGGCTGTGTCTGTCACGTGACTTGATTTGCATTTTTAAAATCGTTTTAATATAACTCAGTCTTGTGTTTATACACAGCCTGTAGAACACATGTCATATTTGCATATTATATACATATTTATCTACCTTAAAGTCAATCAAAATGCAATTTGAATATATTTTTCATTTGACACAGGGTCAATATTAAGCAACATTCTACGCTTACGTATTTCGCAATTTTATATATTTATATTTTTTTAGCACAGCGATGTATGTATATTTCAATGCCTTTATTCTTCTATTTAGTAAAGGTTCACTGAAAATTTTAAAACTTTAACAAGCTAGTTTGTTTGTTTAGTTGTTTTGAACTTCGCCCAAAGCTACTCGAGAGCCACCTGCACAACAAGGAGACAGTTAGTCAACACCACAGATTCCTAACTTTTGAGTTGATATTTAATAATGAATAATGGAAGTAATATTCCCATTATAATGCCCTCACGAAAGAAAGAGCGAATATATTAGGTGACGGTAGTCAAATCTCCGACCTTCAGATTACGAGTTGAGTGCCCTATTCACTAGTCCATGCCAATCAAGATATTTAATGTGAAATAATAAGAACGATAAACATATTCCATTAAAACTTTAAAAAAATCTCTTTTGCCCCGATATTGTTTCCAATACTTGTACATTTTTACTTTTAGTTTAATTTATAAGCGATACAATATAGAAACGTTGGTAGATTAGATATCTCATTGTTTCATTCGCACTGCATGTTGTAAATGAAAAATCCCTTCAGTACTTAATGGAATGATAATGGGAAATCCCAAAATGAATAAAATTAAATCATTTTACAGGAGTAAGAGTTACATTTTTATGTTTTAAAATCTCTGTAATATAAAAATAAACTGATATATGTAAAACATTTTAAACGCTAGTGACTTTAGTCTGCTCATATACTTCGCTTGTTTTATAGTTTTTGTTCAAAACTACAGGGCCGTGATTAACTTTATTTTTAATTTGTATACAAGAAGAAAGATAGGTAGTTAAAAGCACAGACCGTCAAATCTTTGGCTACTCTTATCTGGCCGAACAATATAATTTAACTATTGCTTATATAACGAGCAAGGCCCAATGTGCCACGTGCGTTTAGGCGTTAACAGGCAGCGAACCGTGAACTCTCAGATGCACAGTCCGAGTACGCTAACCACTAAGTCACGCCAAACTTTGCTGGTGTAAATAAATGTAGTTTTGTTTTTTATTTCTAAGTAATTTTATAGGGATATTTACTTTCATGTATTTGAGGTAAAAGTTCCATCATAACCAGGTGGTTAAATAAACACTTGACTCCCACTTTGAGAATCGCAGGTTTGAATCCCCGTTATAACTATTCTGAGCTTATAGTTGGTGTTTTTGACAAGCTGTCTTCCCTCTAGTCCTTCACTGCTAAATTAAGAACGGCTAGCGCAGATAGCCCTTGTGTGGCTTTGCGCGAAATTCAATACAAAAGCTCACTGAGATAAGCATGAAACGTGAATAAACTTGTAAACATTTATAAGTTTGTAATGATGCACAAGGAATAGTAAAATTTATTAAAATATATAACAAGAATTATGAATCGAAATCCGTCTTTGTAGAGTGTTATATTACTGTTTTCTCACTCATTCTTTTCAAGTTATTTTTGTTTGACAACCAAGAACGATTTAACATAAAGGAATGGGTCATTCTAATATTACAGTTAAACTACAAATTAAAAAAAAAGCAAAAAGTCTATTGTGAATATAAGATTATGGAAGCTGCAAAAAGGGAACTGTGAACAACTTTTATAAATGGGACAGTTACGGATAAAATTCATTTCCTATTTAAGTGTAAGACTTTTTAGCCTCAAGCATTTGTTAGTTTGTGTTTGACCAGCCTCTGTAGGTTCATTCACTGTGTCGTGTGTGTGTTGAGTATGCGGGATTAGGTGTTATGGTTGTTTTCTTCTTTGCAAAGCAATTCTTCTGAGAATATTACTTTGAGACTACCGGGTAAAGAGTAGCATCTGTACAGCTCATATCCTCAAAATTCGTTTTTTGTTGCTATGGCAACATTTCCATTGACTATTCCGGAATCTTGTAATTGTTCCTGTGACAGTTTCATTTGTCTTGTGGTATTTGATATGCCAAAAACGTAGGGATGAAATGAACTAATACGTAAACATAAGCCGACGCTATTTCTCATGATTTATAAAAGTTAGATGAATAAACTTGTGGGCGAAACCTTGTGGTGAATAAACACAGTAGCGTATCCGGACATGACGTTAAACCTTATATTATTTCATTGATTTCTATGCAAGGTACTCTTCGTATTTGCGTGAAATCATCTTATAGGATAATTTTAAAACATCTGTCGTAATGGGGTGGGAAATCGTTTTAGAAATGCTATTTACCGAATCTGGACGACAAAAGATAAATATTTGCTGTATAATTTGTCGGCTTATTGCTTGTATTACCAATTTGTTTCTACAGCGTGATCCGACAGATTTAGTAGGTGGTGACTGGGATCGACAGGTCAGATCCTGTAATCTTGGTAGGAGTATGTATGTAAATATTTTATATCTGTATCTTTTTTTTTCCAATTGACAAAACGTATTAATAAGTGTTTTTAAGAACCACACTCACGGGCTGTTTAAATCAAATAAGAAAAAAACTTAACATCCGTTGCTCTAAGATATTGTATTATTAGAGTGCTGTAATCTAAATGCTATCTTCTGATAAGAATGGTGACTGAGAAATGATAAGTTATGAATGAGAAGGTGACATATGAGATGTATAAATATCTGTAGTTTTTACTTGTTCTACACAGTTTTAGCTTCAAATTCTATTGGCCTTGACATAAACTCGAGAGAAGTAAAGGAATCCTGTTCCGTTCACATCTAACACACCTACATCATTTACCACATTATTTTATAAGTTGATTTACATTGCTGCATTTTTATTTAGTTTCTTGCATTTCGAAAGATACATTTGTAAGATGTGCAGTTTCATTCATTCACTGAAGATAGCTAGAACTTACATATCGTCTGTCATTAGTGTGTAATGTGTCATGGGGAGAAACGGTGAGTGTGCAACACATTAAACTTTTGTTCATTTAGGGAGCTACATGACTAGGATGAGGAGTAATAAGTGATGAGACAGCCGTAACGACTGAAAAATTCTATTCATAGCGTTTTCTTTCGAAACGAAAGTGTTGCCTTTGATAGAAAGTAGCGGAATTTTACACAGAAATGGAAAAACGAATATCGTATCTGAACAAATGTATCGACCTGTTTATAAATAATCAGCTCCAGATGGTCCAATTAATAAAAATTATTGCTCAAAATTATTAACCATTGTTTGCCTTATTAAAAAAACGGTAAGTTTAAGGACTTGCATCGCTAAAATTCGGGGTTCGCTTTTCCATGGCGGATACAGTCTACTGTGGTTTTATTCTAAAAACAAAAAGGTCAATTTAAAAAATATATAATTTTAGTGATACTGAATACATTTTTAAAGCTACCGTTGGGAATGATATTACTGTTATTAAACTCGTTTTCAGAATATCATACATTGTTGAACATTTATAATGTTGTTGGTAATACACGTACATGCGAGAGTGTGTAGTAATCTATGTTTTTATTTTTTGTTTTGTGTATGTTGTCCCTAAAGTATACGAACCAGTTTGTAACTTTATGCACCGCCAATTCTTGGGCTATTTTTTTACCAACAAATAATGAGATTGACCATCATTTATAACACCTACAAGGCTGGAGGGACGAAAATGTTTGGTACGCTGGGGATTAAAATCCGCAATCCTCAGATTACGAGTCAAGCGCCCTAATCATCTGGCCATACCCGACCTCCAAATTTTAGGGTAAATAGTAAATTAGTTGGAAAATGTTTTCATAGCTCTTATCTATTTTAAATGTAAAATCGTTTGGATATTTAGAAATGTGTTGTTTGATATTGCAATAAATGACATACATAAGATTCTGGGTCCGGCATGGTCAAGCGTGTTAAGGCGTGCGACTCGTAATCCGAGCGTCACGGGTTTGAATTCCCGTCACAATTATGCTCGCCCTTTCACTCGTGGGAGCGTTATAATGTTACGATCAATTCCACTATTCGTTGGTAAAAGAGTAGTTCAAAAGTTTGCGGTGGGTGGTGATGACTAGCTGCCTTCCCTCTAGTCTTACACTGCTAAATTAGGGACAGCTAGCACAGATAGCCCTCGAGTAGCTTTGTGCGAAATTCAAAAGACACACATAAGATCCTGGGTTACTTTTGCTTGCAATTTATTCATGCTCATTAGCACAAATTGTTTTCGGCCACGTGTCTAGAAATTTATGTTAAGGTTCCTGGCTTCTTAGTTTGATTTAAAAATAATCGACTATTTATGAAGTAAACCCATAGTGCAAGATAATAACTTGTATTATGAACTAATCTATTTGGCCAAAATATTAACTTGATTTTTATTGTACAAATATGCCAAACTAACATGAACGAAAAACAATTCTAGAAACTAACTAGTCTACTGAAGCGGATAGCAGCCAATGGAATTTTTGAAACGAGATCTATCTAAGTGAAAATGGTCTATCCCGTTGGAACGATTCATCTGTGACGAGGTTTGAGAAAGCAATTAAAATACATCTGAGTTCACAAACGTGTATCCTGGTGATACTTGCTGTCCTTAAATGAACTGTAAAAATGCGAGTTTTTTTATTTTATTTAGGAGTCTGAAGCGCACGCTGCATTTATATTAATTGATAAAGGCGCGCTGTGTATAATAGAATATTCCTCTCTCTAATTCATATTACATTCTCGATAAGGGAGTTCTCCAGCTGGTTGTTAGCCTCATATTAGTGTCTAAGCCCTCAGCTTACATGAAAACAAGTAAACTTATCTAGTGCTCAGTAGTACACGTTATGACCTACATTAGATCTTGGGCTTTCTTCAGCAAGTTGGATATAATCCTGAGATGCTTTGCTTGCGGTTTACTGATACACAGAAACACTGAATAGGATAAAGTAGTAAACTGGAGAGATTTCATTTAATGAAATGGTAGGGAGAATAAGGAGTGTGTGTGTCTCTATATATATCGCAAAAGAAATTATGGTACTTTTTCCAGATTTAACAAAGTTGAGTCGTCTTTCTCGGCTGAATGGAACGATAGTTTATGTACGTAACATAAATATGAATAAGTTTTTTATAAAACTCTATCGATATCGATAGTATTTATGCATCAAGAACAGCTATTACTTATAACATTACGTTTCTTCAAGGTATATCAAGACTTCCATTCAAACATTATACCAACTTTTCTTCCACTTAATTATTGTTCTGCACTTTTTTTGCGTATTCTTGTTAACGTAAGCGCTTAAAAAACCAAGAGATCACATTTGGTTATTTTATAACATTTGCCAGGTCTCAGTTTGACAAAATTTGGCTTTCGAAATTATATAAAACACCTTGATTATTTTATTTCTTCACAAAATTATTTTCTAAGAAAATGTCCATCTTGCACAATTTTTGTACCTGAAATATGATCTCCAAAAATTTTGAATTATTTTATCAGCTATTATTATAATAATTTCACTTTCATTATCTGTCTGACACGGAATTTTCAAAAATAGAATTAAATAATTGCAACAAATCATAAGACACGTTGATATGTTAGAAGGTAAATTAAAAAAAACAACATAATTTTTCTGCTCTATTGACTTTCACTGTACTTGTATTAATCAAGCTAGTATCATTTTAACTATGTATTCTTTTAAAATACACTTGGTTTGGTAACTATCAAGTTACAAGAAATCGAGATTCCCTTATTCACTGTATTCTCTAGAAACTCATTTTTCTTTTCAGTGGCGTTTCTTAGACTGCACATTAATGCCGTAGGACTCTAATCACAGTATAGTTAACCTCACTAGTTGTAAGAAAAACAAACATAAACTTAATTGCATGAAAGATAATAATCTTAGGAAATCGGTTATTTTCATAAGTATCAGTTTAAGACAAAAAAACTTGTTATTCGGTTTATTTTTTTCTAGTGTGTCTGGTCTTTTAGCAGCGAGAAACGAATTGCTTTCCAGTATACTCTTTTAAGTAATAATTAAATATTAATTTTAAAAAATTACACTGACGCAACTAGAACTCTTTGGGATTATAACATGATTTCCTATTATACATACAAAACATGCTTCCAAAATCTGTTGCTGTGAGATATTTTAATCATACACACGCGGAAATTAACAAATTATTGCTTTTTGTTCTTTTATAAAATATTTTGGTTATTTTAGCTTATTTTTAAATGACTTTATCCTCCAATTTTTTTGGCTTATAACTTTCTTTTTCTCTACACAGTATTGACTTTTATATGTTGGTGCCAATTTGTCTCTTAGCTTCCTAATTAGTTTTTCTTTTCATCTCACTTTTATCTTTCTAACTATCTTGTTATAAAGTTAAATGTTTTGTTTGTTTGCTTGCCACATCTATTTACGTATAATGCTTGTTTTTTTAAATTCACGTGAGAATGATTTCGACATAAGAAATGTATGTTATATCATGATAACTTGCAAGATGTGAAAAATAACACCAGTAGACTTTTTCTTCAACTACAATATAATTAATCCAAATTTAGTAGATTCATTAATGTTTTTTTTACTTCCACAGTAATCAGTTTTGGGCAAGAAATATCAACTTTTACTTACCTTTCATCATACTCTAAATAATACAACTCGAAACGAGCATTTGAAACTGAGTTTTGATGTGAACGTGATTTAAAAAAAACAACAACTTATCTCAAATCGAGTTTTGATATAGTCCAACTTTTTTTTACTGATGGATAGAACAAGCTAACGAACTCAGCCGTGTAAAAAATATATTGTGCTAAGAAGAGATTCTATCTTGAGAGATAGTAAAACAGTTTTATTTGAAATTGCCAAACTGGAAATAAGTTCGGTTCAACATTTTTAGATTAAAGTTGTTCAGGCTGAAGTTTCTTTGAATCAATCGAAATAATATTTGAGGTTCAGGATTTGATATTTTTGCCTTTAGCTCAAAACCCATTTTAGAATAAATTAATAAAACTTCACCCTCAACCCCATAACAAACTCGTGTGATAATATTAGATTTGAAAGCATAATGACACCGTAAGTTGTTCGGTAACTAAAGTAATATTTTATAAAAACTTGTACACTGTGCTGAAAATTCTAGTATATATCGCACATCAGCACAAAAATACTTGAAAGCAAGAGAAAACGTAGGTAGGCCGTCAGAGTATTAATATAGTTAGGTTGGTCTATTTACAAAATTGCTTATTGCAATATATAACTATACCAAAGATGTGGATGACTATGGAATTTGTAGCAATGCCTGAGATAAAAAAATGAAATGAGTGAAATAATTTTATTGTACATCACAAAACTCTACATTGTGTTCGCTCACTCTTTTCTCAAAATCCAGGTTATCTGTTCACAGCCTACATTATAGTAAAGTGTTCATTGCAAGCTAAACCATCGACGCTACATGTTAGCAATAAACTTTTTAAGAGTTATAAAAGCCATTTTAAGTGAGAATAAATGTGGGGGTGTCCTAACTTTTTCTTCAGGTAGAATTACATTTACAGAAGATCTGGAAAAGTCTTTTCTTCAGTTTTAATTGTTTAGTTATATTACTATAATCTCTCAGTATTGTTAAAATTGAGATTAAATATCTATATATCCAAAAATGTTACAAAAATACACAGGCTTTCCTAGGGTGTCGTAACTTTTTCACATGACTGTATAGTTATATCAATCTAAACAGAAAAATGACCAAGGGAAACTGAGAATCACTCTTGTTCAATTCCTTCAGTTTTATTGGTTAATTCAGGCCATATCTTTTACCTATATTAAATACAAATTCAGACACTGTTTTTTCTTTTTTTTATCCTTCTGTAAATATACTGAACTTTAAATCTTCAGTCTACATTTAATTACTTATGTTGATGTGGGTAAACTATTACAGTAGATTTTTATCCGTTGTTGGGTTTTAACTCAATAACGTAACAACATTCGAGACAAAGCCCATTTATAAAACTTTTAAAACAGTTAAAACGTCCAGATTTCCTTATTGGGCAAGAAATATAATATGATAATTAGTAAACAAAATGCTTTTTCAACGTTACTGTGTTAATAATTTTAGTGCTTATCTGCTTTATCTAAAGCTTTATTTTTGTTTAATACGAAAACATATTCACAGTTAATGTGAATGTGTGGCATCTTGCAATATTATGTAAACGACACTATCTCTTCTATTATTATGGCTTTATAACCAACTTGTTTGATTTCACTAAACGAATGAAAAGACTCTTATCAAAATTTATACAGGAATTCTTTCTATTAATGTTGCTAAACATTAGCAGCTGATATTTCATTACTGGACATTAAAATAAGTTTTCAAAGACTGATTTGATTTTTGTAAAACAATAAAATAATAATTTTCAATAACTTTTGCATCTAATCGAAGTGCCTCGTATGCACTAAATACGCTATATATAGGATGTTTGACTTGTTTGTTTATACTTTGTTTTTTGTTGTTTTTTTAATTGCGCTCTAAGTTTTGAGGGTTTAATTATACACATGAGTAGTATGTTCTCATGATATGGTATCGTGAAACATAAGCAGTTATTTATATTTCATTAGATAATAAAGCTGTATTATTTTCAGTAAGAGCTCTATTTGGCACAGATTTTAATATGCTGAAAAATATGTTTAAAATGAAATTGAGGTGTTTGAACTAAAACAAGATCCTTATTGATGGTGAGTTGTATGTTATTCATGGCATAGATACTTCATTAATATGTAGTCATTAGTGTCTGTGGGCTCTTTATTTTAAATAAATACATAAAACGAGAATATGATTATGAGTTACTGTTCAGCTCTGCTTCTGATAAAGAATGTTACAAAATAACCTTAAACATTTAAGAAAATTTTCGCCTATATAACAATAACGTTGATGTTCTGTAACATCATGAGCCTAGCTTATATTAGTGTCTTTGAAGCTAATAATTAAATTATCCTTAAATGAATTTTGTTTGCACATCTGCCACCTCATCCATTCCAACAGACTAATTTAAGTTAACGTTAAAGTAATACAATTTTCTTATTGTAAAGCTACAATTGACTATTTTCACACCAAGAAAACTCCAATCCCAGAGTTTAGCGTTGCAAATCCATAAATACACTCTGTTTCACTAAGGGACTTTCTGCAACGGTTTTTTGTGTATTTACAACAATCAAGATGAAAGTTGACAGAAATATAAATATCTACGCTACCAACACATTGATGTACAAATCAATTAAATTTGCCCAGTTTGAGTCTTTTTGGAGGGGGGCAGAGCTCACAAGAAAAGTATAATGTTGAGGGTATGGTCAACTGATCGGTTGTATTTTGGTTAATTTACATGAAATATGGTACAAAAGCATTTTTAACAGGTTTCATAGATATATGAGAGAGAGAGAGAGAAACACGGGATATACAAGTTTATCATTTTAAGAGGGTCAGAAGTTTCAAATAAATCCGTAAATCAACGGATTTTGGTCAACTACACCTTTCGACCAACTTAAATGGGACTTAGTAAAAAGATATTTTTTTCTAAAGGCAACACACATTGGCAAACAATTATGTCGGACTTGCTTATTTTTAGTAATTATAGAGCGGCAAGATGCCACAAAAATCATAACTATATATAGTTTTGACAAATACTCAGCCACAGTTTGGCCAATTTGTATGGAATTTGGTAGAAAAATACTTTTGTACAAATTCAAAATAGGGATTTAGACAAGTTTATATTTGTTTATCCTTTTTTTCTCAATTTGGGGTTTTGGTAAATTATTCATGTGTATTTCAAACAAGTTGCATGGGATTTCTTATAAGTACCAAACGGTGTTATTGTTTTTTTGTGATTTTCACGATTTCTGTGTTTAAAATTAACCATATTTGGATTTCGTAGTGGAGACATGTTGCATTCGCCCGCAAATATTGGCCTCTTTTAATTTAATTTGCAGTTGAATTTTAAAAAAAAATATGCAGTCTCTATAATCTTTTATTTTTTGTTGTAGTAAATGTTCAGTAATTTAAAAAGCATTTGCTGCATAGAAGCAATTACGTTTTGTTCATCGTGTTTTCAAAACTATAGTGACAGTCATTTTATAACTGATTTAGAAACCTTACTTATTCCTTGAGAAATTTCGAAAATGTATTTCAAATATTCATAGCGATAGATCTTGTTTATAGCGGACCTTTTCAAGGCACCAGATTAATTAGTATTCAGTAGAATGTAATCAATACTGTCTTGTTCTCCTTCATTTCATAGCTAATGAGATTCTATCATCAATCACGGTGGCAGATTTAAATACGATATAACCGAACGGAACTGTGTAGGTTTTCTCCGATTATTTCCTGCTCAGTATGAGCCTTTTATACCATATTTTGTTATTTAATACTCACCAGAATGGTATAAGATATATCATGAATAATGTTTGCTAGTATTGTAAGACTAGAGACAAGGTCGCTAGTCATCACCACTCACCGCCAACTCTTGAGCTACTTTTTTGCCAACGAATAATGAGATTCACCGTCTCATTTTAATGCCCTCTCGGCTGAAAGGACGAGCGTGTATAATGTGATAGAAATTTGAAACCGCGACTCTCAGCTCACGAGTCGAACATTTTAAGGAAGATTACGTTGAAATATTTATTCATACTTGGTTCTTGCGAATTTCCAAAATATGATTTTGATGGCCTCAAATGTACGTACCTTTTTCCCCCAATTTATATAAGGTGATTCATACTTAAATGGACACAGGAAAAAGCGTTAGATATAGGATTTATAACGCTAAACATCACGTTTCGATAACTGCGGTGGGTACATTGCATATCGCCACAAGCATAGCGTTATGCTTAACATGAAATAGTTACCATAGAACTTTTTTAAATTAATACTTTGGATCGAACTTTTAAATAATTTTCACAGTTTTTTCAACGTTAGCTATAGTTACAGAGCTTTGTTTAAGAAAGCGTTCAAGAAATAAGAAAATTTTTATATATTAGCAACTGCTATCAAGAGAGTAAAGTCCAGTTTTGTTAACCTGAAGATGACATAAGGTCGAAACGATGTTCTGTACTTGTTTAAATTAAAATGTTAATACCCATATAATCCGTCTTTAAATACAAAAATAGCATTTGTGTAAAATCTTCTTGTTTTACTTTTATTGTAACTTAAATACAATTTTATTCCGAAAAACTACTACCACTATTTTTATCGTAGAATGTACCTATACGATATAATTTAACATGTGTATACCCAAAGTTTTGTATATTACCTGAAGTTGTATACGTCCTTTCAAGTGACAGAAATAAAGCATGTATATGTTCCTACGAAGAACAAATCTACGACCATGTCTTTGAAAACGTCGTTTTGTACCCCTGTGTATATGCCATTTTAGCAGTTTTACAATACTTCGGTTTCGTTGCTAAGAAGCTATAGTTTCGTCAAATTTCAGTTGAATTAATTTGTTTTCAGCTTCTTTTCCGTATAAAAATAACAATAATAGATAATATAAATCGCTCATATTGGACAGAACACTCTGCTCATACAACCAATGTTATCTTTCGTCAGTAGTAAAGTTATCTTGGTCAAAGAGTGAATTAATCTATAAACCGTAAGCAAGGATAAGATAAAGACACGTATTCTAGTCAAGCAGTGTCGTGTGTGTGTGCGTAGTTCGTGTATAAGCCTCGTAATTCGGCTTATAGAACTGAATTGGAGATGGTAGTTCATGTGGGAATGTATATTATGTTTTTGTTCAACTGGAAACAAGGGATTTCTTGACTAATTTTACTTTTGCTTTAGTTGCTATGGTTACATAATTTCATTTGGAGGAATTTCTAATGAAAGAGAATTTTTATGTATGGTATTTTCAACCAACTGTACCTGTTATTTTCATGTAGGTGTGTTTTAGACAGCAGATAAAGAGTAATTATATCTACCCTATTTTAAACGTAGTCCCCCCTTAATTATTAATGTATCTTCTCATTATTGTATAAATGCAACAACGTAATTTACATGTAGTTGAATTATTTCAAGGCTTGGCGAAGCCTAGTTTAATACATTTATATTAGACCTAATGGGATAGTCAATTTTGTTCTTGAGACATACGTTTCACAAGTAAAATTTAATATGGTTAGACCCTAAGTGCATATGAATTTAGCTCTACACTATTTTGCAGTATTCGCGATATAAATGTTTAATAACTATTGCTAAAGGAAACAGTTGAAGATACATGTCACCTTTTAAAGTTGTGTTCGATGGAAATATATAATGAGTTTAAGAGCATCAATTATTAAATCAACTTAATGCTAACTGAGTAAACTTCTGCATTTTCATTGTTTTTACGTTGTAAAGGTGCAAAAAGATAGGGATACATGTATTTGCCCAAATCAATCCCAAACAAAAAGAACAAACAGTGTAACACAACTTTTTACACAAATACGATATCAAATAAGGTTTAAAGCATAATGTAACTTTCTAGAACAATATAATTCCAAACAATAGGAACAAAGACAATAACACGACTCTCTAAAACAAGAAGTTATCAAACAAAAAGAAAAAATAAATAACGCAGCTCTCTAAAACAATATAATGTGAAACTAGTAATATCTCTGTTCTCTAAAACAATATAAAAGCAAGCAAAGGAAATAAAATGAGTAACATGGTCTTGCAAGATGGCATAGCACCAGATAAAACGTAACGCAGATTTGTAAAAAACAATAACGCCATACAAGGGGGAATAAACTGTACGTAACTCAGCTCTTTGGAACCATACAACACCAAGCAAGAAGAACAGGAACCGAACACACAACTCTCTAAACATTATATTCTTTATCATTCATTTTAAAACAGATTACGTTGTATTTCGTGAGCTTAGCTATACTTTAAGACGTACATCAGTTATTCTGCATATGGACATTATTCCAAATCCTCACATATGATTTTCCTTTACATAGATATTTCCTTCTCCTCTAGGCCCGGCATGGCCGGGTGGGTTAAGGCGTTCGACTTGTAATCCGAGAGTTACGCGTTTGAATTCCCGTCACACCAAACATGCTCGCCCTTTCAGCCGTGGGGGCGTTATAATGTAACGATCAATTCCACTATTCGTTGGTAAAATACATCACACACAGATCTAATGCACTGGCGCCATTCGTACAAACATAATAGTACTCTCATTTGAATGTCCGTGTGAATACTACGCAGGGTGTGGGTGGATGTTCTCCAAAATTGCTATGGAAGTTCATTATGTGCACGGGGAAATACATATAAATTTTCAATTTTGAGGTTTTTACAAGTTTTTTACAGAGTTTTTTTACAGCTACTTCGCCCCTGGATCTTTACCAAATTTGACATGAATTTTTGTTTGTTCCATGAGGAGATACATTCAAATTTACGGATTCACATTTCACGTTTTGCTGTTTTTATTTGTATTTTGGGTCTTGTTGTTTTTGAATTATACATAAAGGAAACAAATGTCCATGTCCTAAGATAACATTTCATTAATCTTGAATTTATATAACTTCCATCCCAGCTAGTATATATAAATAACTATATATATTATGTACCATATTAATGACACACACTGATTATATCTGGAAGGTACTTGTACCTAATATTGTTCTATAGTTGTGTAACCACGTAGTCATGTTTTAAGATGTAGCTGAGGGTAATTGTATTTCAATGTGGCAACATTTCAATAAATTGTGCGACGAATGAATTTGCTTAGTTTAGTTTCTCAAGTTTCACGTCGCTAATCGGATAAAGTAGTTCTTTGCGGCTAACATCCGTGTTTGCACAAGGGATGAAATACGAAGGGCTAAGTATCTTATATTAAGAGGGTTTTTAGAACCCCACCACGTCGTTAGAGCCCCTATTTCAACGGCCGGTCTTGCTTTAACTGACTTGTTTGTTTGTTTGTTTTGGAATTTCGCACAAAGCTACTCGAGGGCTATCTGTGCTAGCCGTCCCTAATTTAGCAGTGTAAGACTAGAGGGAAGGCAGCTAGTCATCACCACCCACCGCCAACTCTTGGGCTACTCTTTTACCAACGAAAAGTGGGATTGATCGTGACATTATACGCCCCCACGGCTGGGAGGGCGAGCATGTTTGGCGTGAACACGCGACCCTCAGATTACAAAACGCACACCTTAACGCGCTAGGCCATGCCGTGCCACTTTAACTGACGGTCTTGCAGTTTGACTGTAGCTCTGTCTCTGGTTTCTATTGAAGGAGGCTTAGTCGTAAGGCTGTCATATTCAAATTACACCACTGCTTCCATTATAGCTTTTATATCTATAAAGGTACAACGATTTCCTTGCGCTCGTCTAACCGGTCCGATTGCACAGATAAGGTGCTGTATTCTGTGACTTAATTGCATGTCTTTGTATGAAATAGCACAAATACCTGTCTCATTTTCCACTAGCTTGAAGTATGCGATTCTTGACTATAAATGTCATGCAATTTGTTCACGCAAGACTTGTGTCGCCTTTTCAAGCAGGAGCTAAAATTTTGGCTTTATTCCCTGCGGTGGACACAGCAGGTAGTCAATTGTAGCTAGGCTCTAGAAACGAAACAAAGAAGACAGGGGCCCTTATTGATTATATTGCCTATTGCCGAGGGCAAGCAGATGGCTTTTACTGCTGATATTTGTGTTCACACATTCTAAACTGTCACAAGACGCTGCACTTGTTTACTTCAGCTGAATACAAGATGTTGCAGGTATTTATTTGGATGGCCCCGATACTACAAGTTGATTCATATTATTTTGTTTTATAATCCTACTAAATACAAAGAATATTCCTGTTTTGGAAATTCTAAGTTTCATGTATGGGCACATTTTTATGCTTTGCTCTGATTTTATGAATATTTGACGTAATAAAAGGGCTGTCACAGACTCTACCCAATTTTCAATGGCATTACAATATCTATGAACCGTAAATAACTTGTAACGTGGTTAGTAAACCGGAAATACTATATCTTGTCACGTAGTCATGAGCTCGAGGCTTGCTAGCCGCCTCTTTCTGTACTGCCTCCCCCTACAAAGTGGCACAGCAGACTTACAACGATAGAAACCGAGTTTCGATACTCTTGGTGGTCAGACCAGAGACAGCCCATTGTGTAGCTTTGTGCTTAACTACAAAAAGCTTTCTGTACTGAATGCCTGACCATCAGATCACGTGGTGAATCGGACACAAGTTATTTTGCATGTGAACGATTTCGTTCCAATTTTTTACTTGTATTCACTTGAATATTATTAACGTAAGTAATATTTAGAAACTTCTGAACTTTACTGTTTCTTGGCATTCTAATCTGTGTTAAGTACAAGTTAATAAAACCTTCCACTAGGAGACTTTTATATACATAAGAGGTGATGATTGTTCGAGTGTTGATATTAGTATAAGCATTTTAGCGTGTAACACGTGGCCAATATTACAATATGTTTTATTTGATACATTCTGTGTCAATAGTTAACCTACACTGTACCCTTCATCACTGTTTAGTTAAAAACGCAACAAAAGAGGAGATGCAAGTTGGCGCCAAACATATGGTTCGAACCCTCGACCCCAACATTAAAAAAAAATTATGCTTTTTCAACTAAATGTGTACAAAAATAATACCCATGGAAATTATTACCAAAATTAAAGATATCAGTGTCCAGATCTTCCGAGAAAGAAAGTTTAAATTGGAACACAATATTCCCTTGTTCTAATTATTTTCAATTCCCAACCGAATACTCATCTACACTTGTTAGTACACAGCCGGATTGATTTTTCGCTCCCACCACATTCTTATTCCAACAGAAAATTTAACTATAAAATTATCTCCTCTAACGTAGAACCTTCTTTTTACTAGAACCACTTATTTTGTCTAATTCAGGCAGTATTTGTCCACATTAATGGCTTTGCGAACGTAACATTTATATAACACATAACTGTTTGCCAAATGATATATTGCTGAAAGCATTTGCCAACTATTTAAAGTATCCCTTCCACAAATGGTGTTCAGAACATCCGACCGATGCTGAGTGCGTAAGTAGATTTTGTGTTTAGATTTCAATATACTTTTTGAAAGCATTCCCATGATAAATTTCTACAAATACTGGGTAAAACTTTCCAAAAGGAGGAAACATTGCCTGTTTTCATTGCTAAAATGTTAGGAATATTTAAGCTTATGAAGCAACTCCCAGGGAAACACAAGCAACTGAAATGTAATATATTATAAACCTTTCAATCTTGAACACTCCCAACAAAAGATACCAGATACACAAGTATTATCTAATCATATTTCATGATCACTCTTTATCTGGACATTTAGGAATATCTATAACATTATAAAGATTAAAATCTAAAACTTACTGAATAGATATATTGAGTTATCTTAAACACTACGTAAACATTTACATTTATCAACTAACAAACCCAGAAACTGAGCGCTCTCCTGATTTCGGTACATCCTACTTTTCCTTGAGTAATTATTGACAATAGATCTTATAGGATCTTTACCTACTGCATACAAAATATAGAAATATTTAATTGTCTTTATTGATTTCTTTAAAAAATGTGTTTATATTGCCTCGTGTTCCTGACGCCACTACTCACGTAGCTGCTAAAACTAGTTAAGGATAAGGACGCATCTTGTGTATTTGGTACTTCAAAGTTCATGGTATCTAACTAAAGAACTGAATTTACCAGTGATGTTTTTGAAAAAGTCCTTGTTATCTTGTAAAAGTAGAACATAGAATGAATACATTACTCCACTAACAGACCATCGTTGTTAAGAGCTAATCGAAACTTTAAAATTAAGATGCGATCCTTTCTTGATAAGCACCATAATAAGTGGAATGAGTATCAACACTTCATAACCTTTATTTTTTGAAGAGCACGACATCGCAGCGCCGAAAGTCTGAACTGATCATAAACGAGTATTTACATGAAAATTAGAACTATCAGTTGTTCAGACTTGAACGAGATATTTGGTTTGTTTTGAATCTCGCGCAAAATACACGAGGGCTGTCTGCGCTAGTCGTTCCAAGTTTAGCAGAGGCAGCTAGTCATCACCACCAACTGCCAACTCTTGGGCTACTCCTTTACCAACGAATAGTGGGATTGACCATCGCATTTTGATGCCCCCAAGGCTGAAAAGGTGATCATATTTGTGGCGGGAATCCAAACCCGCGACCCTCAGTTTACGAGTCGAGTGCCCTAATCACCTGGACCTGCCGAGCCATTACAAGTCATGTGTTGAAATACAATATATCATGTAGTAGAAATGTCGTCATATTTCTTGAAATGTAAAAGATACGATAGACTATAAGCTACACAATGGGTTATCTATGATCTATCCACTAATAACATCGAAACTAGGTTTTAGCGTTGTTTGTCTGGAGACATATCGCTATGACACTGGGAGGCAAGTTGTACTGAATCGAACACTTCACATATGGTAGAAGATGAAGCCAAATAACAAACCGGAGTGAATTAGTGAAAAGGATCCATATCTGTATGGTTGAGTATTAAGATATCTTTAGATTCTAAAAATAAAGACTAATTACGGTACTCGCCCCGACCCCTCAAACATACACGAGAAGTTGGCCAACTCTTCACTAAACTCACCCTTATCATTCAGCTAGTTGCAAGTAATTAAATTTATTTTAATAAAAAAGTGGGTATGAATTAACGGATTATTTAGCTTGAAATACTTACTGTGCAATGTAAATCAGTCGTAGACTCGAGGCATGTCGGCCATCTTGTTTATGTGCTGATTTTTCTTTTTCGTGTATTTGTTGCTTGATCATCAGCTCACAGAATTAAGTTATTTTTATACGTGAACGACTTAGTTTTAATTTATATCAACTTGAATACTGTAATTTGACTTTCTTTTAAGAGTATTGGTTATTTTGGTCATTTTAAGCTGTGTTAAACATAATTGTATTTAAACTTTCTCCAAGGGACACATGTATATAAAGGTTATGAAAGTTGAAGTGATTGTCTGGGTGTTGGCGTACGTATTATACGCATTTTGTTGTGTATTAGATGGCGAATATTACAACATATTTTCCTTGATATGTTTTGTGTCTTAGAGTTAGTCCGCATTGTAACCATTTGGATGGAATACGAAACCAAACAGGGATTTCAAATGTCAACATTCTATTTCATCACGACTTTACATTGGCAGTGGATGTCGCGTGATTTGCTGATTTGCATAGTCAAATACAACGTACTCCACCCTGTATTAGCAGAGCTTTCTTGGAAGCTAATTACATCGCTGTAACAAATAAAATATTAATAATTTCATAATCATAATTTCAGAGAGAACATTATTGGCTACCGCCTAAACTCTTATGAGGTAACAAGAAGAGAAGAGAACCACATAGACAAAAACAAACCTGGAATAATAGAAAATGTTGAAACTGATTCTTAAGTGCATTTATGAACATAATAAACGAACTGGTTAAAAGGGTGTAGCTCGTTCCATCATCGTCTCTTATTATCGTAAAATCAAAGTAGAGTTTTCTTTTTCATAGCCAAATAAGAAGTTAAAACTAACAACAGAAAACGTTAGTTTACTGTATACATTTGAAAAAAGTTACAGTTTAAACATTGTCTGGGCCCAGCATGGCCAGGTGGTTAAGGTCTGAGGACCGGAGGTTCGAATCTCCGTCTCACTAAACATGCTCGCTCTTACAGCCGTGGAGGCGTCATAATGTGATGGTCACTCCCATTATTCGTTGGTAAAAGATTAGCCCAAGAGTTGGCGGTGGGTGGTGATGACTAACTGCCTTTTTTCTAGTTTTACACTGCTAAATTATGAACAACTAGCTCAGATAGCCCTCGTGTAGCTTTGTGCGAGATTCAATTAGCAACAACTAGCTCAGATAGCCGAACATTGTCTGAGAACATCTAAAACCTTCAGTGGAACCATGCACTGACGTTTCGAAATTGGCATTATACCTTTTGTAGGCTCATGTAAAATCTATATTCCACTAGGGATTTGGTTTTCTTACTAAAAACTCTATAATATATGTTTTTTTGTGTGTTACTTGCTTCATTTTAATATATCTTTTATCAATGAAAATATTTTAGACATTGCGGGACTTTACTGAAGATACCAATTTAGGGATAATGACATTTACATTACAGCTCTCTCTCTCTTGTGTGTGTGTTTATATATATATATATAAACACACACAGACACACACACACATTTTCTCTTTAATTATTTCCTGAATAATTTCCATTTATTTCGAAAGTATAGTTATCTGGCGCCAGTCACGCATCAAGTCTTCCCGAGCTATTTCATTTAGAATTAGACGTAGCTCATACTGTTTCATGAAGACCTCAAATAAGAAATCGGGAATAATGCAGCTCATCAGCGTCATTACCTAGTTGTTGTTCTTTCTTTATTAATAGGATTTAAAATTCACATCTAATTCTTGAACGTACTTGTGATGGATTTGTGTATTCCAATTGCAACTTAATTATTCATGTTAACTGCGAAGATTTATCCAACGTTGAAAACCTATAAATATATACGAACATTAACTTCCATAACGATTAAAATATGATTTAGGATGTGTGAAACATTTACTGCATATTTTAAAACAAAACTGAAATATATGTTCATCACGAACAAATTGTCTACCATCTTATTTGCTCTTGGACAACAGTTATATTGTTTTAACATCATGAGATATGTACGTTCATTATTTTACAAACTCAGAAAATTCTGTGAATGAAAGTGGGTTACTGCAATATTTCTCACTCAACCTTCATATAATAGCAAAATAAACGGTCAAGATTTTTAAAATTTATTAAACACACTTTTCTTCCACCTTCCTAGTATTTCTGAAAAAAATTAAATTACAAATTCGCGACTTTTAAAGGAGGATGAATTTTCTAATTTCGTATTAAATTGTGAATACATTTATCGGGTCCTCGATCATAATGCATTTTATATTCGTTTGATCTATTGTACTGGTGTATGATTGGGATCTTTTCAAAAATTCGAGATAAAGCTGTCTTCTGAAAAGAAAATAATGGACATTTTTATTGCATTAATGTGGATTCTAAAAACACAAGCGAATTTGTAACACGTGGTAAGATAGCTTATAGAACTCTCTGGAAGGTTAATTGCACTTATAAGAATATTGTACACATTTTATTGTGGTGGGGAACCGCTGCAGGTAACAGCTGTGACTCCACGATTAGCTTTTAGCATTATGTTCGCGACAAGTTTAGACCATTAAATAGCAATGCTGTCTTGGCGGAGTTACGGTTTGAGAAGGGGCCTTCACTGCGCTATTAAAACGACGTAACTTATAAAAGTAAACATTTTAAACAGCGCGAGACAAAGAAAACACACCTAAAGCCAATTCCGAGTAATGTCAGTATTCACAAAGTGAAGGATTTAACTACACTTTGACAAGTCTCCAAACATGCCCACCTTTTCAACCATGTGGATGTTATAATGTCACGTTCAGTCCCACCTTTCGTTAATAAAGGGTAACCAAAAGTTGGAAGTGAATGGTGTCTTCCCTCTAATCTGTAGTGACATTGCCAAGTGTGTTAAGACGTGCAATTCGTAATCCAAGGGTCGCGGGTTCGAATCCCGCTCGCCCTTTCATCCGTGGGGGCTTTGGAATGTGACGGTCAATACCACTATTCGTTGGTAAAAGATTAGTCCAAGAGTTGGCGGTGGGTGGTGACGACTAGCTGCTTTCTCTCTAGTCGTACATTGCTAAATTAGGGACGATTAGCACAGATAGCTCTCGAGTAGTTTTGCGCGAAATTCAAAACAAACCAAACCTTGTCAACGAGCTGCTATCTACTACAAGTAGTTTAGTCAATACCATTTTTGTAGGATTATACTGAGTTATAGAGATTTTCATCATTCTAACTGATTGTACTCTATCTATATAAATAATGTAATTGATATAAAAAAGGTATTTACGTTTCCTTGGTCTTGAAAGTCGTCGTGTCTGCTATGTCTGAAAAATAACGTTGTCGTAGGTTCGTGAAAACTGGTGATAAGTAAGTATATTTAATTAAATTAACTTTATCTCAACTCTACTGTTTAAAAAGAATCAAATTTCGCAATGAAGTGCTTCTACAACGCGTAAACTAATGAATGTGTGTGTTTATCATCATAAAAGTGGAAAACTAATGTCCTTCTATCACGCTTTTTTTACGTAATTTTTCACAGCGACAAAAATTTATTTCTTATTTCTAACCCACGATGCAGCACTTGTGCACTTTTTTATTGTTGTATTATACACGGTAGGTTGTTTGGTCATATTAGTTATTGAGATCCAACATCTGAGCACGCCCTCTACATTTCTACACTTAATTACACAACCGCCTTCAAACATGCGGTCAGCTATCGGTCAGTTATCTCTTTCTTTCATTGTGAACCTGATGATGACTGAAGAAGGTCGAAACGTTGTTCGCTACTCTATATAAAACTTTTCTACTCATACCAGCCGGTTTTACATATATAATTTTCTCTATAAGTGGGTTTTCTTCTCATCACGAACAAATATTAAGACGCTTGTTTGTTTGTTTTGAAATTTCGCACAAAGCTACCCGAGGTCTATCTGTGCTAGCCGTCCCTAATCTAGCAGTGTAAGAGTAAAGGCAGTTATAGTCATCACCACCCACCGAATAGTAAGATTGACCGTTACATTGACCTTGGCTTGGACGGCGAGCATGTTTAGCGCAACTCGTATGCGAACCGACCCTCAGATTACGAGCGCATGCCTCAACGCGCTCGGCCATGCCAGGCCTCGGACCTTCCGTGTGTTAAAATGTGCCTGCCAAGGATCGAATCTGAGACCTTCCGTGTGTGAGGAAGATGTGATAACCACAACACCACAAGCACCTCTGTATGTTAAGACGTTCACACATAATAAAATAAAATCTTAGTGTAAGTCATTTTGTTTCAAGAGATGTCAGAGGAGGTCACAGGACATTAAATATTATAAACATAATTCTATCTTTAATCCCAAAATATTTTTGTGAAAACAAAGTACATTAAGAGCATTTCCAGAGTTTATTGAAAAATATTAGTACATGCGTCAAAGAAAATTACCTGACCACTCAGGTGGTTCATGAATTGATAATATTTGGGGATCCAAGAGTCACATTTTTTATCACTATGACAAAACGTCTGTTATCTTCGGAAGGTTATTTATTCGTTCCTTACATAATTAACGTATTTTTAGTCTTTTTCGATTATTCACAGGTTAGTTAAATGTCACTAGTTGAAATTTCTAAGAACATTATTGAAATACATAATGCTGTAATATGTGGTATTAACACTTTTATTGATAAGGAGAGAACAACATGTCGACCTTCCTAGGTCCCTTCAGGTTGAGAATCTAATTTATAAAATTGCAGCTCTTGGAAAGTGTGTAGGTAGAGCACAGATAACCCATTGTGTAGCTTTGTCCTAAATTATGAACAACAATCCATATCAGCCTGTTTATTCACGGTTATTTTTAGTGTGCGTGTTTTCAAATGTGGTAAAAATGAATAAAAATAAGGTTAAAAAAGCTGAAATAAGTTTAAATTTCTTAAATTTTAAAATAGATTTATCAATTATGGGGTAAAACAACATCAGTGGACTCTTTTTGAATGCAGCAACCATTCAGTTGTTTTCTTTGCCTTTATTCTCACAACAATTTTTTTAATCTACAAGCAACAACTAAAAGCACTTTACACTTAACTTATTCTTGTAGAGTCGTTAGCAATATCTAAAGTATCATACACTGCACTAGTTCAAGTGTTGTGGCTTATGAATTGTCACTTAATCACGTTTAATCATACATGTAGTAGGTACTACACCAACTAATAGGTAATAAGCGAGGTACTAGAATCAATATATATACAGTGTTATAATTTCGCCTAAGCAGCTTCTACTTTTCTAACTAGATAGCGTATTAATTCATCAACAGATCGCTTTTGATAGATTTTCACCTCACATTCAACCACTTTTCAAATCTTTACAGACTCCGCAAAATAGCGGAATAGTTCTTTAGCCTACTTGTCGAGAAACGTGTTTTATAACAGATTTATCTATTAGTAGTTATAGCGAAAAATATACATTTTAAATTAATATTAAAGAAGCTCAGTTGAATGTCAAATCCGACGCTTGCACTATGCTTGTTTATTTGATTGAATTTTGCGCAAAGGCAGTTTGCGCTAGCCGTCCCTACGTTAGCAGTGTAAGACTAGAGGGAAAGCAGCTAGTCATCACCACCCACAGCCAACTCTTGGGCTACTCTTTTACCAACGAATAGTGGGATTGACCCTCACTTATAATGCTCCCACGGCTGAAAGGGCGGGCATGTTTGGCGCGACTGGGATTTGAACCCGTGACCCTTAGATTACGAAGCGCACGGCTTAACGCGTTTGGCCATGCCGGGTCACTTGCGTTATGCAAGAAAGAGAAGTCACTCTCGTGTATACTGTGATTACTTTCAGACAACACAAGTGCAGCATATAGTTGTATGACAGTCGTAAAATACTTTTTGCTTTGTTTTTTTTAATTTCGCAAAAAGCTTTTGTTTTTGGAATTTCGCACAAAGCTACTCGAGGGCTATCTGTGCTAGCCGTCCCTAATTTAGCAGTGTAAGACTAGAGGGAAGATAGCTAGTCATCACCACCCACCGCCAACTCTTGGGCTACTCTTTTACCAACGAATAGTGGGATTGACCGTCACATTATACACCCCCACGCCTGGGAGGGCGAGCATGTTTAGCACGACGCGGGCGCGAACCCGCGACCCTCGGATTACGAGTCGCACGCCTTACGCGCTCGGCCATGCCAGGCCAAATAGCTAAACGAGGGAGTTTGGTGTTGTAAGTCAGCAGACATGTCGCTGTGCGACTGGTGGGGGGCGTCATTTGAATAAATGTTAACGTTTTAGTTTACTTGTAACAAAAAAAATTACTATTACCGATTATTTTTAATTTTTTCTATAATTAAATAATTTTCTTTATATTTTACAAGCGTATAAAGGTTGGACATCATAATAGAAACATCTCGTACTTTCTCATTATTTTGGTGTATTGTAAATGGTAAATGTAAAGGTATTACAATTTAATTATGCAGTGAATTACTTGTTATCATTGGAATTTTTTTCTGTGAATAAAGCAAACAAACAATAATGTATTATTCATATAAAGCTCCTAAAAACGCCAAATTAGAACATTCCTTCAAATTTCCCAATAGACATGATTGTTCGGGAACGTCTAAGTACACTCTCATTGATAGGGAAACCTAAAATAATGAACGTATCTCGAGGAACAGTGCCAAAAGTGATGTCTCCATGAATATCGACAAATAAAAACACATCAGACAAACATAATGATGGTCAATAAACTGACTTGACATATTATGGCAGACGAGAACACAAGAATTAGACAAAACCAAAAGATTTCAATTTAAATAAGTGATGCGCAGAACCTAACGTTTTAGCTTACAACTGGAAGGTAACAAAATGGACTACCGTGATAGGTCTGCCATTCAGAAACCTCTAGGAACACCAAAAAACAAAATATGAAGAAAAAAACATATGTAAGACCGATGACCAATTAAAGGATGTGATTTAATAAGGTGAATCATATTTAAAATTTTTCTCATTAAATGGACCTCTTCAGATGTGGCAAAACTCGAAGAACTGTACACCCTGGATTTTGTGTGTGCCAATACTAAAGTGTTGTGAAGGTTGATAGTTGTGACGTGCTTTTTTATAGAACATTTTAGGGCCTACGTTCACACTGAAAGATGGAGCAATGGTAATAATTACTTAGTTCATTGTACGATGAATAATTTATACCTAAATAATAAAACAATAGACCAATTTCGTGTTGTTTTATATTGTTGGATTCATACTTAACTTGACCACAGTCACCACCGAATAAAAATATTATCGAGCCTTTATGGTTAGTTTTAGAGACCAATCTTCGAAGCACATGTCAACCATTTAACATTATTTCAACAATTGGAAGAAGATTCAATCGACAAATATACAATAATTCTACATCGGGTGTTTCTATTATTTTATCCAACCTCCATTTATGTGTATCTTAACGGGTGGTTTAAAAATATTAGTAGAAATATTTGTACTTTAAGTTAGTAAAACTTATTTTTTAATCAACATGAGTATTTTCTTTAAAATATTCACATATGTGTTTTCTGAATATACAAGAAATATTTTAATTCTACGGCTTTGTTCCTTTCCTGTTAACCACAAAATTATATAACATCCTGTCCGTACCGTACCCGTCTCGACTATCAAGAGCAGACTTTTAGCGCTGAAAGCCCTAGTTGTATAAAAGAGAGGAAAAACAAACAATATATTTATGAACCAGTCTTTTGGCTTGGTGTTTCTCTCGAACATAAATAAGATACGATGTTTAGAAATTACTGAAAATTCATCGCAGCTTACATTAAACATAACTTTCAAAGTTCAAAAAAAAATTCAAATTTCAAAACCGTAATAAATTTATAATGCATACCTTTCATCAATTATTATTATTGACTTGTTTATTTTTTATGATTAAAAATCAAAGCGTGAGCTGCCATTCCTTTTAGACGTTTGGATTCTCTGTGAATAATATTTATTTTCCGAAAGCTATCCAAAACAAAATTTTGTGTGTATATGTGCACATTATTTATATAATTTGTATTCTTACTTCTATATGTTGTTGAGGATGTGATATTTCTAACTATTCTCTTTTCTCATTCAGTCGAGACACCGGGAAATATATGGACATTTCAATGAAAATCGAGAAAACCAATCGTTGAGGACTAATTTTAAAGCTGTATATGCTGAGAAGTTGGGTGACGAAAGTAAGTATTTTTTTTCCCATCAGTTCAGTTTTACCCATAATATTTTAGTGCTGTGCAGTAAAGGGAGTTTTACAAATGAGAGTAATAAAATATGAAAATCGAATTATTAAAGCAAAACAGCCAAGTGTGACCTCTGAACTAGAAAATTTATATGTTTTCTGTCGTCATTAGTCTTCTTTTGAATATACTTAAAGTTTTGCTTCACTTAAATATCTATATATGGAAACTACTTAAGGATTATAAGTAATGAACGAAAACAATCTGAATTTGTTAAATTGTAAAGTAGGTTGATTGTACTTAACTATTTACGTATAATATTATATAATTTATTTCATAAGGAGATACCAAATATTTGCTTTTTAAGCTTGTAGTATGTTGGCTATGCAGAACTTTGAGTGCGTACACAAACGTAGTTATTTCTTCTTTGCTTTCTTAATGCTGAAATGTTATTTTTTAAAGTTTATTTCCAGCAACAATTGTTCAGTTAATTCCACGACTGATGAGGTTCTGCAGTATATACTTTATGCTAATTTTATTCCATGGTCGTTTAAACATCTCTTTAAAATGTTTTAGGAAAAGGGCAAGTATCCGTTTTGAATGTTCCAAAGACTTTCATTTACACAAAGTTTTTAAATTTCTAACGCAGAGTTTCGTCGAGTTCATCAGGAAACTTTAACTGAATATTTGTTGATTAATAGATGTTACAAGAGATAACTACATGATTTTATAATTATTTAAAAGCTTCTCTAAGTATCACTATAATTTTATTGTTTTAAAATACTTATATTTTTGTGTGGTACGTAAGAGCGTAAAAATGTGTATGTTTCAATTTTTAGCCAAAGAATACTAAAATGAAGTAAAATAATATTCCTAATGTCGTGACCCTATTCGATTTTTGATCGTTAGTGCTTATATTTTACCTGCTGAACTATTTTTCAACTGTTAGCTAAGAGACAGCTTCCTTCAGTATATATATATATAGCGCAATAGAAACTTAAAACACTTCTTCGAACTATAGAGAATTAGAAACTTAAGACTAACATTCTGGAAATAAATATATTTATAAAAAATATATGGGCAAAGGTCTTATTGAACTACTTTATCCCATTATTTATCGATGTCTCACTTATCCTTGTTAAATTGCTTTTAAGGATGTTATTTAATGTTCTAATTGCCCTTCAAATATTAGTATATTCTTATTATCAAACTCTCTTAAGGATGTTATTTTATGTTCTGATTGCCCTTCAAATATTGGAATATTCTTTTTCTCAAACTCTCTTAAGAATGTTATTTTATGTTCCTCTTGCCCTACAAATATTGGTATATTCTTGTTCTCAAACTCTCTTAAGAATGTTATTTTATGTTCCTCTTGCCCTACAAATATTGGAATATTCTTATTCTCAAACTCTTTTCGCAAAATATCAGCGACTTTTTAAATTATGGCGAAATGTGAAGAGCATGATAAGTGTGTATTATCATATTACTGAAAGGTCATGCTATGGGTTATTACTCTGTATATTTAAAATTTATTTCACTATAATGATATGCATAAATATTGTTGTGATAAGCACTTTATTATGTGAAAATAAATTTTCATTCTGCTCATCCATGTGAGTCACCATCACGTAAATTTTAATACTCATATTTTGACAGTCCGCTTTAGGTCTCACTGCAAACAGTAACCTATAATAAACTTATTATGGAGCAGTTCCATCTTAGTTTTGCATTGAA
The DNA here is from genome assembly GCA_011833715.1 of Carcinoscorpius rotundicauda. Classification (NCBI taxonomy): domain Eukaryota; kingdom Metazoa; phylum Arthropoda; class Merostomata; order Xiphosura; family Limulidae; genus Carcinoscorpius; species Carcinoscorpius rotundicauda. The sequence goes on along the minus strand of CM022395.1, from coordinate 34,814,318 downwards.
TGTGTAAAAGAAGAAATGGTTTCTATTGGTTTCAGGCATCTCTATCATCGAAGCAATTCGGTATAAGGTCCATTAGACCTTTAAAACAAAAAGATGGGTCATTACAGACCAAATGGCATGATGCAGAACTCGAACAAGCCATCTCTCATTCTAAATGCAGTTTTATCTGCTATCTTCAACACACGTTACATTGTTTATCTTAAATCAACAAGTAGTCTTGGTGTACCTAACAATTATGAATGAACATAACAAAACACTTTCCAAAGATTATGATGCCATTCTTCAACATCTGCTTATTCCAACACTAGTTGTATTTGTATCAGAACACTATGTGTGAGTGACTGGTTGTAAACCCTCAAAGTAAACTCAATATGATGGCGTGTACCTGGGTTGGATAATTCATCTGAGATATAGCCACTATGGTGATTGCTGTCTACAGTAACAAGTGACTCAAAACTATCACTTCATAAATGGTCGAAACAGAAACTACTTTGGTTATCTATAAATTATCTATTAATGTTTTTGTGATTTCCTTAAACCATCACAGCATAAGAATTGCCTTGTGAATAACTTAGATTTTCTGTAAAAGTGGGCATAGATTTGAGCTCAAATTTTTGTTGTATTTTATTTAATTTGCGATGAAATACAGAACTAGACCACCTCACTTCAAGAAAAGGCATTTAACTGCTTGCTCCTGGTCCAGCTATTCCAAACAACTACCTATGTGGAAAGCTTCAGAGAGTGGTCCACATTTTTCTTCACTACATTTTTATACATTGGAAGCAAAATCTGTTTGTCTTCACTCACGAATATCTGTAGTGTTGGACAAACTTGTCCCTCGCGAGTTTTCAGCCAATGTCTAACAGAGATGCTGCTTATGCTATAAGTATGGGAAAGTAGACACATTGAGGAAGTCTGACACTTAAATGAGTAGTTAGTATGTGGTTCAGAGTAACCAAATGAAAGTTTTTTCACCAATTCATCCTGAAGTTCTACTTAACCTGAATTTCCTCGGAATCCATACTTTCTAATACTATAAGAAGTTCACAGTTGCACCATGACTTACATTTTTCCAGTGGTACACACTGTCTAGTCCCATAAATAGCTCTGAATATTGAAAATTACAAATCAGTGCCACATCCAGTCCTTCTTGACTGAACTCAGTTGGTCTGGCCAAAGCTGTGGCTGTGTAACATTGGTTGAAATTGTGCTAGAACCATTCTGTATGGTTCCAAATATACCGGATACCATTCCAGCTTCCCTTGCATCGAGATAAATTCTCAGGGAAGTCGTCCAATCTATCATTCTATATACACCAGAAATCGGCTGATCTTGATGACTCTGAAATTGAAAAAAATCGATATCAGGGACCTCCTCAACATCCGCAAGAGCCCTCTGAGGCTTGTATTTATGTCTAAGCTATTTGCCACCATATCTAGTTTTAACTATTGATCAAAGGGAAGGCAGCCACTTAGCGACTCCACCTTCCCTCATCAAGGAATTCACTATTATAACGTATCCATAGTTAAAAGTGTAGAAAAATTTTGGGGTTTCGCAGATTGAAGACCGTTTTATCAATTATGAAACTAAGAGTTCTATATACACTTCTTAACAAAATTGCTTTGTGAAATTGTATTATTCGGTAATGTTGTTCGACTATTGAAAATAATGTAATTTTCCATTCAAAATAAAACTTGCAAGACATCTAACAATTATAATTAAACTTGGCAGAACCTCGTTGTTTGGATCATGTATCTACAGAACTTTAAATTTATCAATTTTTATCCAAATATGTAGTTGTGACGTTTTAACATTTGCCATTCTATTAGCAACGTCTAACAAATCTCCAATTTTTTTGTGTGTTTGTGTGCGTGCTTTGATTTATAACCTTTTCACATTTTATTATTAACTTTAGTCTTTCAATGGCACAGCGATATGTTTGTGGAACTAAAACGTTAGAAACCAGGTTTTGATACCTGTGGTGGACACAGCACTGATAGCCCTTTGTATAAATTTGTTTAAACTAAAAATAAACAATTTCGGTTTCTTCTCATTATTCAGCAAGTTTTTGAAAGAGCTCTGTAATTCAGTTCTTGATTTTGTTTAATGAATTAACATTTGACACTTTATTTTTCGACATTTTGATACTCTTATGTAATCACACGCCTATTATTTGACCATTTGATGATTGACTTGGCGAGTTTCAGGTGTGTGTGCTTGTTTTTTACTTCACCCGTGGTAAGAGTGTTGTGTGTATTTTAACTTTGTACACAGTAAGAGAGTTGGATTACATAAAGGCTTTAGAAGATGACCAATATTTTTTGTTGTAGACTCATACGCTGACCTTTATTTCGCGCAGTAATTATTAAAAATATGTTGAATACTTTTTCTCATTCAACTTGTTAAACACCGTAAAAAACAGAACTATGTAATTGCTTCTGGGCGAATCCAGATCAAGTAAAATTGAATTTTTAGCAATGATTCGTAAACGTATGTGCGTTTTCTTATAGCAAAGCTACATTGGGCTATCTTGCTGTCTTCACTGAGTGGAATCGAACCGCTGATTTTACCGTTGTAATACCGAAGATTTGCTAAACTGAAAATAATATAACGATTTGCTAACATCCTGAACTGAATAAAGTTACATCTGTGATTCATTAAGCGCTTATTATTCTAACGCTATGTTCCAACGTTTGATAATAAATGTCCGAAAATGTATAGGAATGTATTAAGACAAGAAAAGGAAACAACAACAGTACAAACACCAGAGTTGAATAAACTGATTCACGTTTTCTATTTTTATAGTTATTATACACTCACTTTAAGAAAGGCACGGTTGATATTTGATGTATTCATAACAGATATTTCAGTATTCATAAAACAGTCACATTTAAATGATGAAGAACGAAGTTTTATAATGAATATTAAAAATACGGTAATGAAAGAAAAGGAAAAACGTAAAACATAGACGAGTGTTTAAGAATTCCTTTAAATTCCATAATATTTTTTAAAATATTTTTCATTTCTTATTTAGCTTTAATATTTTAAAAAAATTATTATATGCGAGCCTCCAAAAACAACATTGGCATTGAACGAGTTTTAGCTTTCAATAAAATATTTTGAACTATTTTTTTAAAAAACTTATTGTGAATTTCTATTATAATATTTTCAATACGTTTAAGTTCAAATTTTAATTCGTGTTTATGTTTTTTTTAAAAAATACCGTCTTATTTTACAGAAATTAGAACTCAATATTAAAATAATTTATTAACAATTTTAACAGAATGGTAAAGAAAAGTTAATTGCTTTTTAAACAGCTTTCGAAGTTCCTACACACTCATAAATACACACGTAGGTTTCTGTGCATCAATTTCTGACTCATGCTTTCCGAATATATGGTTGAAGCCCCATCACGACGCCTAAATCCCATTAACGTCGCACATAAATCGTGGTGGTGGGGCTAGGAAGGGGAGATTAGTCGCAGGCCATATTTGGATCGCCAGTGAGTCGTTATGGACGCTGACGTGTTTCCCCTCCCGTTGATGTCGACAAAGTTAGTTTGTATTATTGTATAAATCGATCGATTTTATACTAGTGGAAATCTGGACAACGAAAAAGCATACGTAGAAGGGTTGCAGATTTTGTAAGATGTTAAATTCATTTGAAATTAAAAGTGTACGGGTGGTATTATGTTAGAGAAGCTTGAAATAATGTTATAGTTTGTTTTACAAGAAACAGTTAAATGCTTTTTTTGCAATTATCATTTACGATATTATAATATCAGAGTATAGGACTAGATATTTACAATAAAAAAGAAAGAAAAACAACCACAAACGTGACTATAAATATTCTAAAAACAAAAACGAGCCTTTCAAAATTACATTACAAACAATTCAAGAGCAAATTATCGACATTTGAGGCATAAAACTATTTCCAAAGATAGGCATTACAATCGTTATTTCTACGAAACGGTAAATATTCTCTAAATTAGACACATAAGGAAAAAATTGTCAAATCTATTATAACAGAAATAATTCTTTGTTTTTAATCAAAACACGTGTTAGTGTATTAAGCTGAGAAATATTATGTTGATGAATATTTATTTACGACAAAACGTTTAGAGTTAAACGTATTTCTGACATATGGCCTATACTTTGAAATATGTTGAGCAAAATAAAATTACAACTGAGCTTTCTTTGAGATGTCGTAAAACACTAAGGTTTAATTTGTTTTTGAGTTTCGCGCAAAGCTACACGAGGGCTATCTGCGCTAGCCGTCATGATTTAGCAGTGTAAGACTAGAGGAAAGGCAGCTAGTCGTCACCACCCATCGCCAATTCTTGGGCTACTCTTTTACCAACGAACAGTGGGATATTTCTCAAGTAGCTTTGCGCAAAATTCAAAATAAACAAACAAACAAGAAACGCACCACTAGTATATAAATAGTTAACAGGCCACATGACGTGTCATTTGTAGATAGTGTTTGTTTTTGCGTGTAGTTTGACATTATTGTTTTCGTTTTCAATATTATTTATTAAATTACACAGTTTCCTATTTTTTGTGTAAATGGTACAACAGGATATAAAATCAGCTGTGTTTCATCAGGTCATCAGAAAAATGGATAAAAGATATTATAATGGCTGATTACTGCCGGTCTTTTGAAACTAAATTTTCCGGGCGTAATACATAAAAGAAAGATCACTACGTTAGACTAAAGACGTAGGTTTCACAAAACAAAAATTAAGATTAATGAGGATATATATTAGTTTGACATTAATGTTCTTCAATTTCTTTGTATTTTTGTTAACAAACATAATAAAAATATTCATTTTGGTAAATTAAATGATAATTTGATCTTAGTAAGAGAGCTTTTCTTCCCGATTTGTAAAAAAAATCCTTACATTTTAGAGAAAAGAAATCATACTAGCTGTGGAACACATACCCTGGACCGTGTCGTAATTTCATGATTAATGAAAGGTTATGTTAGGATATGTTTCATTTATATATTTTTTTTTTAAATCCAAAACGCCCATAATAACAACAAAACATAAAATGTAAAACTGTAAATTTGAATGTATCTCCCGGACGCAATAAACCTTCATGACAAATTTGGTAAACAACCGCAAGAACACTCGTAAAAACCGCAAAATGCAAAATTGAAAATTTATGTGTATTTCCCCATGAACTTAATGAACCTCCATAGTAATTTTAGTGAAGATTCATCCACACCATGCGAAGTATTCCCATGGACATACAACAGATAGTACTATTATATTCATGTAGAATGCGCCAATATATCAATCTGCGCTTGATGAATTCATGGCATCATATCTGTACCCTGACAATGGAGAAGAATAAAGTTCTCCGTAACAGAAAACGGAGGCCAAATGGTAAAATCGTGACCCCTATAACAAATCTAAAAGCGCACGGAATAAAAATTTCCCGAAGTTGGGGTTGCACATCATGCAATGAAAAAGTTTTTTCCAATATCATTTAAGCAAGAGTTTTATTATAATATGATTTTCGAAATCCGCGTAGCTGAACTGTGAAAATTTTATTATTAAAACTAAAACAACTTTTATAATTTTAAATTCATAGGCCTATGTTATTATAAACTAGTGAAAGTACCTAGTCTCACTCGAGTTATTAGGTTGATTTATTCTAGAATATATATCGATGTGTCTTCTGAACTCATTTTAGCACATGGATTACCATCCAGTTTTAAACTTAAATGGTAAAAACAAACCTCTTTTAATCAACAGAACCTCTAAATTAGAAAACAACAAAAATTATTTTTCAATCTTCTAGTTAATACATTAAGATTCATACATTTAGCACCCAGCCTTTTAACACCAACATTAGATTATGCTTTGATTATTATTGTCCTGATTTTCAAGAAAACAAATACCAGAGCCTTGTCAGTTGTTGGATAAAATGGTGGTAAAAGGTGGTAATTCTGACTGAATTAAGCCTTGCTATCCGTTTGATGCAAAATGTGTAATATTCTTTTGTGAAATAAAATGCTTTGTATATACAGGATCTCGGAAAACTGTCTCCACTCACATATGTGCTTTGAGAGAAATATATATTTAAATACATCTATTTAAATTGTGCGATATTTAGAGTTAATATGCGATTTGTATTAATTATTGTTATTGCTGTATTTGAAATATATAATAATTCTAATTATTAACAACTAAGAACTATGAGACTGGGAAAAGTGACAAAGAACTACTGCAGTTCCACCATCTTTGCTTAGTCATTTTTATTTTAAACTGGATAGTGAAAATTATAGTAGGTAAATAAAATATTCTAGCTTTATGGTTTAAATTTAATAAAGGAATCCTTGTATTATAAAACAATGCTGTTCGAAGGATATTCGAATATAAAACCTTAAAATAGAATTATTAGTATTCATTATAGTTCTACAGGCCCACGTTTACAACATATACTTTATAAAACCTACAAATGACTTTCTTTACTCAATTGTGCAATGGTAAAGCCAGCTCTAACTTCGATATTCAAGATAAGCATAGCTGGTTTCTACGTTTAGAAAAGTAAATTTAGCATTATTATCTTGAATCTAGCTAGATTGTACCTCAGTGATTTCGAGATAGTACCTGTTTCATCTATTAAACACCAAAGATTACTGTGCATGTGCATGTAAGTGATATGTTGAATTATTCTGAAATAAAAATGAAAAGTCAAAATACACCAGAAATATACTTATAAAATTTCTTGACTTCAGTCGTTGAGCTTTTGCAACTATTAAATTGTCACTTGCAAAGCTACAGAGCTGATATTTTAAAGCATCAAATTGATAAATAACCCAGTTAACCTTGAGAAAAACGAAACGAAATCTACGAAATACCGCAAAAGAAACTAGATCATTATAGAGGAAGCTGAAATTGGCATGCTTGTAAAAACATTGAAAACATTTTATTAAAATAATTTGTTTTTTTGTTGTTTTTTTAATTTTCCGCATAGCTTCACGAGGGGTATCTGCTCTAGGAGTTCCTGATTTAGCACTGAAACTCTAGCAGCAAGGCAGCTAGTTATCATCACTCACCATTAACTCTAAAAATGCTCTGTTATCAACGAATAGCGGGACTGACCATTACTTTATAGCGCCTCCATGGATGAAACAATGAACATATTTGGTGAGATTGAAATTTGAACCCGCGACCCTCAGATTGCAAGTCAAGCGCACTAAACATCTTGCCATTTATAAAAACATTATAAATATACCTAAATAATTCTTCACATAATTAGAGAAGTTTTATAAATTTCATGTATTGCCTCTACAAACCTAAACACATCTACATATACTTATGTGTATAGACACTTACATATGTTTATTTTTCAATATCGTTTTCTTTAAGAGTAGCAAGACGTAATTATATAACTTTATGGGTGACTTTTAAAAAGGCCTGGCATGGCCGAGCGCGTTAAGGCGTGCACTCATAATCCGAGGGTCGCGGGTTCGCGCACGCGTCGCGCTAAACATGCTCGCCCTCCCAGCCGTGGGGGTGTATAATGTAACGGTTAATCCCATTATTCGTCAGTAAAAGAGTAGTCCAAGAGTTGGCGGTGGGTGGTGATGACTAGCTGCCTTTCTTCTAGTTTTACACTGCTAAATTAGGGACGGCTAGCACAGATAGCCCTCGAGTAGCTTTGTGCGAAATTCCAAAAAACAAACAGACTTTTAAAAGAAACAAGCATCGATAAATTTATTAATTATATTTAAGAGTATTTTATTTGACTTAAGTTTAATTTGTGGACATTCCAAACTGAAACCACTTCTACCACATCCAGCATATGTTTTGATTAAGTGATTTCGAATTACTGTTCCCGATTTAACCTGATCACGTACAGAAAAATACTTGTCCTTTTCTGTGTTATTAAATAATATTATTTGTCTTTTAATTTCGCGCAAAGCACTGTAATACCAGAGTGAAGGCAGCTTGTCATTATTACCCACTGCCAACTCTTAAGCTATTTTTTTTCAACGAATAGTGAAATTGACTGTAACATTATAACACCCCCACTGCTTAAAGGGCGAGTATGTTTGTTGTGACGAGGATTCGAACCCGTGACCCTCGGATTAAGAAAATAATAGTGTATTCTCAAATAAATACAGGACAGCAGTTCCTTTCTGAACTAAAAATGTAATTGATGGAACGTAAACCGGAACTTTTGTGTAATTCAAAACATAAGAACTAAATTATCTTTTCCCTAAACGCAAATATATGTTTTTCTCTCGGTCTCCTTGTTTCTATCCCAGACAACAAAACCAAGTACATTGTGAATAAATGTTCGGGATTATTTTTAAAGTTTATCCTTTTCAATGCATGTCTGAAGCTATCATTACATACTATCTTCTTGTGGTAGTGCAATCAGAAACAATGCTAAATCCTTATACACTACACACTATCAGACACCATCACCCTTCACTTATTGACAACAGACCAACGAGATACATTAATACTTGTCTTATTTCCTATGCATTTCGGAGAACGGTTTGTTAATTCGTACTTCTTGTGACTGTAAGATCGTCCTTAATTGTTAACAATATCAACAAATAGAAATTTAAATGTCTTTTTTTTAGAAACTTTATCATAGGAAAATTATCAGAAAGACCGAGTCGTAATAATTAGAGACTTTGAAAGAAAAACACGTGTGTTCTTGAAAGTTTATTTTATTTCTGCTTGAAAGCGCGTGTGACAAAGCCTCACGTGTTAAACCGTAAAACAATGATTACTTCTCTATAGATGAAACTAATAATGAACAGCGTTCCTTGACGAAAATAACTTCTGCTCTCATCTGTAAAGCCTCAAAATACTGAATTATTATTTATTAATCCAATGTTTTAAATACATTAAAATGTATAATAGGTTGAAACCAACTTAATACTGAGTATTTTGAAAATCGGTTATTGTATGCAATTAAAGATAATTTCCTAATTTAAACAATAAAAATAACTATTAACCCTATGAAAAAAGTTATTTCAAAAGTTATTAAAACTACAAATGCAAACTACTTTTTCCTCAAGATCAGCCCCCAGTGGCTCAGCGGTATGTCTGCGGACTTACACGCTAAAATCCGGGTTTCGATACCCGTGGTGGGCAGAGCACAGATAGCCCATTGTGTAGCTTTGTGCTTAATTCAAAATAACAATAACCTCAAGATCAAGATGACGTAGTAACATCGTAGCATCTCCTTATCCATTCTCGTATTGTAATGTTCAAATTATGATCTGACAAACGATTGTGTCTGTGCTCATATAGCTGGCGTGTAGCTGAACTAATTGTCATCAAACCTGACATGCACTCTTGTTCTCGAGTTATTTCCGTCTTTCAAACTCGCAGCTTCCCGACTTTATAACGAAAGTTATAACTTGGACTATTGATCAACGGTATTAGTGCCACTCAATCCTCGTTCGAAACGTGATCAAAATTAAATAAACTTTTCAAATTATGTGACTGGCATTTAGTGTTACCTTAACCTTTGATTTACGTTCAATAAAATTAATCAATTCCCAATATTTCTTAGAATAAAGGTAGTCGAAGTGCTGATAATGGTTTATGTTCACTAGCTGCCTTCCCTTTAGCTTTTCCCTGCCCTAATTAGGGACAGCTAGCGCAAATAGCCCTTGTGTAGCTTTGCGCGAAATAAAAAAAACAAAACATATACAAACAACAATTACAAATGAGAAACAAGCAAAAGTCAAGACCTCAGCCACTGGTGAATTTTAATTTGTTATGACTTTATTGCTATAAAAGCAACCCGGCATGGTCAAGTGGTTAGGGCTCTTGACTCGTTATCTGGTGGTTGCGGGTTCAAATCCCCGTCAACCAAAGATGCTCACCCTTTCAGCCGTGGGGATGTTATAATATGACGGTCAATCTCACTATTCGTTGGTAAAAAAGTAGCCCAAGGGTTAGCGGTTGGTGGTGATGACTAGCTGCCTTCCCTGTAGTCTTACACTGCTAAATCAGGGACGGCTAGTACAGATAGCCTTCGTGTAGCTTTGCGCGAAATTTACAAACAGACAAACAAATTATTATAAAATTCAAGTAAAATACTATATTTAAATTTCTCAGAAACGTCGTTTATAAGGCCCGGCATGACCAGGTGCGTTAAGGCATTCGACTTGTAATCCAAGGGTCGCTGGTTCGTATTCCCATCACACCAAACATGCTCGCCCTTTCAGCCGTGGGGTCGTTATAATGTTACGTTCAACCCTACCGTTAGTTGGTAAGAAAGTAGCCCAAGAGTTGGCGGGGGGTGGTGATAACTAGCTGCCTTCCCTCTAATCTTACACTACTAAATTAGGGACGGCTAGCGCAGATAGCCCTCGAGTAACTTTGCATGAACTTCAAAACAAACAAGCGAAGTAAAACAAATCAGCATGTAAAGATATTAACGTTCACTTTAGTTAATTCCTAGTAATAAACACTCTTCAAACATATTTCAAGCTACACAGAACTAGTTTGAATAATATAATTTATTTTTTGCCTTCTCTTTTCTAAGCTGTAATCCTTCTAGTAAGAGTGTCAGTAAAAATTATCTCAGTTTCCTCACACAACTAAGCACACAATTACATTTACTGAGTGTTTCTACTTGAAGTTATCATTTTATACGATTACATATAATTTTAAATAAAATTTTTCAAATGGTACTTTTTGCAAGCTTTGCATCGGGTTTCAGTTCCCTTTACGTTTCAGTTGATTGTCTTTTCCTTATACATAAATCCATATAATATTCTATAAAGAATCTTTACGAGCACTTTTGGTGTTATATTAACACGTCAGTAACAGTGGAATTATTCAGAAAAAGTTATTAAAGCTCAGAAAAATCTCAGTTAATTGCATTTCTATCAGTTGTTGTTTTGAATTAAGCACAAAGCTACACAATGGCCTACCTGTGCTCTGCCCACCACGGGTATCGAAAGCCGGTTTTTAGCGTTGTAAAGCCGCAGACATACCGCTAAGCTATTGGGGTCCGCATTTCTATCAAATACAGTAATGAAGTAGTGGCAACATATAACATTTTAGACTAAATGTGATGAAAATGCCATTATTCTCTGAGAAGTTTAGTGGTGTTATTCTTATTCTCATGGAGTTCATTATTAAGATTTTATATAGAAACATGCATAGATAGAATCTCTATTTACACATAATTCAGTGACTATACATTTACACTACACGATTTATTTCGTCAACCCTGTAATTACAAAAACGCATAGACCCAAATATTTTTAAAAAAAATTTTTCGAATTAAAAATGCTCCGAATTGTTTATGGGTCTATGACTGTTCGTTTCAAAGTCTGCGATAGTATAAAAAACACATGCAAAAAAATTTCAAAAACATTATGAATATTTTAAACTCCACAACTTACTGGTGGGGCCCCCAAGGTATTTTAGGTGTTTTTCATAAAAATGAGGCTTTTTATTCAATATTTACTCATTATTTTTGTTTTGAGTAGCTTTTTACTCAGATATTGACCCCATTGCCTAAAGCTACTTCCGAATAATATTTTCGTGACCTCTTTACACCGAGAAATGTAACAGACTAAAAGGTAAAGTCACTCACTATAATGCAATACATAGCTGGTAGTTTGAGGTTTATATATATATGCATTTCATTAATTAGGTTGGGTTGGAGACTTCAAACATCATTCATAAATTCTGCATGCACATGTTGAAGTTATTAGTGCAATTGTAAGAATTTATACAAGCTCACCAGTCTCATCCACTTTTGTTCAGAAATAGGTTTACAGGTTTATAAAACTAAAATCCAATGTTCAAAACAATTATCATCTAAGGAATTACGGCACAGGAGATAAAAAATTGCATTAAAATGTTTCTCATATCTAGCTCTCACACTATAAACAGATAACTTAAAACAACTAGACACTAGAAATAGTTAAATTCTAGCTATTTATGTACCAGTGAGCTGTTAACTTATGAAGATTGTGTGATAAAACATTATCAATATACACAAACGTTTCATCAAAACTGTTTTTCACTGTCAGTTTTCAGTGCACAAAACTTCTCAAATCATACTTTTTCAACTTCGTTTCAGACTGCAAGATATAGATACCTTTTGATTAGAAGGTCTAACAAACAAAGACTTACGAAAAGTGAGAGATAATTATGTGTATTTATATGTTTTGTGTACTTTTTACGGGGATGAAGGAATACACTTATAAACATCAGTACTGTACTTTGATATATCACTTCATAATCTGTTTGCATTGTAGAAGAAATATTGAATGGCTTCTTTCGTAACATTAGGTACCGTACACCATGTTTATGGTATTTCTGTTTAATAAAAAAACTAATACACATTAGAAACACAAAGATAACTCAAAGGTTATTATGAATGAACTTTCACAGAGGGTTTCTATTTCCGAAATGGGGAGAGTACAAATAACCCGTTGTGTAGCTATGCGCATAACAACAAATATAAACAAAAAAATCGTTGCCATTCATTGTCTGTCGAAATCACAAGCGCTATCTGTCGGTTAATCAAATTATTATATAATATATTTGATATCATTTTTTATTCAACGACACACACTAGAATTACACGCACATAGGAATAAATATATTGTGTTCAATACGAAATATTCTATTTTCATTCTAGAGTTGCTTTTACATTGCTTTTAACATGTATATTCTAGGGTATAAAATGCAACATTCCTTCCAATTTTCCTTTATCCCAGCCTCATAAAAAATATGTAAAATAACTTGAAAATGAATGTCTTGCATTTTTGACCTTATGTTATATTTTAAATATATACTACCAGTCTTTGCTAGTTTCATTCTGTCATTTTTTTATCTCTTGGAAAGGTTCTTGCAATTTTATAACCTGTGGAAGAGGTCAGCAATGTGTAGTAAGAGAAGCAGGCCACGCTGTGTGCGCCTGTCGGTTGTATTGCAAGCATCACAATAAACCAGTGTGCGGTACTGATGGCAAATTCTACGGTAGTCACTGCGAACTACATCGAACAGCCTGTCTACTTGGGAAAACCATCCGAATCGATCGGAAAAGAGGGTGTTTGGTAAAAAGAAAAAGTAAGTGTGCACAGAACGAGAAAAATATATACATCCATCTTTCAATTTTAAAAACTGTATTAGAAAATAACTTGGCATCATTATTATGTGATATTTTCACTCACAATTTATGGGGGTAAATTTTTAAACTTTTGTTGAACATTTTGAATTTAGTTAAAAATTATCATAAGCCTTACTTTTTATCAATAAATATCTATATATTGCTTATAATTAACTTGTGTTAGCTTTAGCACTAAACTCAAAACTTATTGTTGCTATGTAATTAGTAAATTAGAAAATAAGGTGAAAGCCTTGCGCGAACCGCGCTGTCAAAATTCTTCTGCCACCTGCCTTATGCTTTTAACTCCCAATAGTTTAGTAGTAACTGAGTGAACCGATGAGGACAAATACCAGGTTTCTATACTCGAGTGAGTGTAACTCTGTCTATTGTGTAGCTTTGCGCTTAACATAAACAAACAAACAAAAATATTTTAAAAATAGTTTAAGTTCTCATAGTCATAGAACTAAAATCTCACAATAAATTATTTATTTAAACCGTTTTCATGTGTTCGATTGTTATACTTAATCAGGTATTACCTTAAAAGATAAATTATTCTTACATTAAATTAAAATGGTATCGCATGTATTAGTATTCAAAACTATGTTAACACAGTGGGCCAGAAAACATTCTGGTATTGTTAGACACGAAATTGAACTGTTATATTTATCCGGTTTGGTTTGTTTCTTTAGAATTACGCTCAAAGCTACACAAGGGCTATCTGCTATAGCCGTCCCTAAAACTAGAAGGAAGGCAGCTAATCATCACCATCCTCTGCCAACTCTTAGGCTACTCTTTTACCAACAAGTAGTAGGACTGACCGTCACATTATAACGCCCCCACGGCTGAAAGGGCGAGCATGTTTGGTGTGCTGGGGATTCGAACTCGCGAATTACGAGTTGAGTGCCTTAACTACCTGACTATGCCCAACCTATTTTTAGCCGGATTATGATTAATTGCATATTAACAGTAATGCTTGTCAAGAAAAATGCTTAATATACTGAATGTGTGATGAAATCAACACTAAAATAAGGGGTTTGATTACCCTTGGTGGATTCAGCAGATAGTCCAATGTGGCTTTACTATAAAGAAACACACATACACATGTGATGACATATATCATGATGAAATATATAAAGTGTATATCACTTTACTAAAACAGAAATACAAAAATAATTTAAAGAGCAGCTCTACCAAGAAGTGACGTAGGTAACATTTGACAACTACCAGTTAAGTTTTGTTTTTTGAAATTTTCAATCGAACAGCACTTTTTACACACAAGATCCAAAATACTAGATCAGATACTTCTATAGAATTTAATATAGCCATTTCTAATTTCTGAACTATTAATCAAAAGGAAAGAAACCAGCTAGCAGCACACGCTGTCAAAAGGGCTTTATGCATTTTTAAAAAAATCAAATAACAGGTTTTATGACCGCTAACAAAGCACCCACAGCTGAAAATGCGAAGTGTGGTCTGCGACATAGGGTCTCAAACACTGAACTATTTACTGCATTAAAAATGTTAATTTGCTAGAACACGACCGACTCTTTAACATGTACAGGGTGGCCCGTAATTTTCTACCCATTCATATATCTTATGTATCCAATGTATCTGTGTATTGTTCCTCATTCTCGCTGCGCTCATGTACCCACGTACTTGTTGCACACAATACTCTATTCAAGTGTAAATGGGCTCACATCGGCCATATTTCCCAGAAGGAAAAAAAAAGATACAAACTTATAATGTGTAATTGAATATAACATAATAACATATGGATGGGTAGGGATTTACGGGCTACCCTTATAAAGAATAATCATATGCTATGTTATTCTTCAGTCAACAAATTCATAAACAAAAATAACTATTCAATTTTACATTTAAAGTAACTATTTTATCTATCCTTTATCCAGTATCACGTCACTTCGAAACACTTTTCTACAAGACTAAATTGTACCGCTAGTTTAAAAATTCAAGCAAATTGTTACACATAAATATCTAACGCTGCCTTTGACAAAGTGTAAGAGGCTGAAATAAAATTATTGTTTCTTTATTCTTGTCATAATTATTCTGTTTTTATGTGTATATAATTTTAGTCTTGTATTTGACAAGAATTGCAGGAAACAACGACAGAGGATCGTACGTATGTCACAGTAAAGGGAAAAAGGACTGATACCCCTGTTTTATGGACTAATATACCGAAGCCAGAATTTACTGGTTTAACAACGACTCCCAAACCCAAGCCAGAAACAAAAGCTACAGAATGTACCAAAGAAGAATATGATATTCTGAAAGAAAACATTTTACTACTTAACTATAAAGAAGTAAAAGAAGACAAGAAATCAGGAAAGAAAATTTTCAAATATTTAAATAATTGTTTATACTTATATGTATGGCTTTAGGAGACTACTTTTCTCACCATAGATTTCCTATGTTTGCGAATTATAGAGGATTTAAAGAATATTTAGTTTGATGCAGCTAATTCATTTTTGTGAATCATTCAGTCAACAAGCTGTTTAAAATTCTTAACATAAATGTGATGTCTATCAATTGATTACCAGTTATTAGTTGATTACCCTGGTTTTAGGGTATTTAATGCCTATCATTCACCCTGAACAAGAGCAAATTGGACTGTACATGTACACATGGAAATCGATAATTAATTATCAACATAATATTGTTGAATAGCTTTTTGTGCTGCACAAAATTTGAAGAATATGAGTAATAAAGAAGCACTAACTGATTTTAAACAAGGAGTAAAGTTTATTAAAATTTTGATGACAAGTATATAACAATTAATTTTATAATAATAAAAATGTATATCATTAAAGTATCAAATTATGATTAATGTAATCGTAAATTGACAGAAATCCCTTAACTTTAGTATGTGCCTTTTCTATATTAGGAGCTCCTGATGAACATGGTACATCCCTTCAAAATTCAATCATGATTGAGGCATTAAAAATGTAACCATTACTGAAATAGCTAACCCGTGGAAATAATAAAAATTAAGTTGTTTTAAATAACTGCAAGCGAGTGTATTTTATAGTTTTTACTATCATACATTTTCATAAAGTACAACTACATTTCTATCACCATGTAGAAAATGAATACCTTGTCAGCAGCATCTTCTCTCACTATGACCAAAATAACAATGGATTTCTAGAAGCTGAAGAATTATGGCAAGCTGGTGAACATGATCGTCTTGCTCGCTTATCCTCTTCTTGCATAATAGCAGACATGTTGCTTTATGATGACACAAACCATGATGGCAAATTGAATATCAATGAGTTTTATCATGCCTTTAGTAAGTTATTAGTTAGTTGTCTATTCTTTCCTTGTTTCTGACCTCTTCTTTTGTGGTGGTTTATTCTAATTGGATAGTTCATTCATTATTTCAATTTCATGATGAATGCCATACTTTTGGTTTAATAGATTATAAATTGCTCTAAGATAAATATTACTGTGATAGTTTAAATGTTATATTTAATTCATTTGTTAGTTACCATGTTTAAGATTTTTCAAGCATTCAAGTATTATATTATGATTATTAATTTCTAGGAGCACGCAACTTTTCAATGTAGTTCATGTTGAAAGTTTAGTTTATATGTGTGTGTGTGTATATGTATTTTCTGAATGGCAAGTTGAATTTTGCTTATGATGTGAACTTTCAAAAGCAAAGTGGTATGCTAACTACATTATCTTAAGAGAGTTTCTTAAAGATAAGTACATAGAAGTGTTTATTACAATGTCGTCACCCTCCAGTTTAATGTGCAAAGGTAAATTACATTCAAAACTAGCTGCAATTTCAAAGCATGTTACAAATATTAAAGTAAGCTTGTCATATTATAAAATACTCTTGGAAAGATAAAAAAGATCCATTTTATTCCTTGTAGCATATATATATATAATGACCAAAATATTAGCAATCAGTTTTGTTGCATGTTGATCACAGCATAGTACAGTGTATGAGATTCTAAATGTGCAAACCTTTTTGATATTGAAATTTCTGTAGTTTGTTTCTCATGTTTTGTTTTCTGTTTTCTTTTGTATGCAATGTTATTAATCTATTGTATATTGATCATCTACATTTTGCAGAAGAAAGTTTTTTCATACATAAATGTTGTTCATTTTTTTCACTCTCGTGTTTCTTCCTAGTTCTCATTTTCCAAAATAAACAGTAAAACATATAATTTAAGTTACATAAAATAATCATTTGATAGTTTTCAGCATCCATGTAATTATTCACAAGTATCCACATAAAGAAAATATAGGAAATTCAATACACATTTTCCTGGTATGTAAAAAAAGCAAAATATCTGTGTTTAGGGTTGTTAATGTCGTGACATTAAACCAAAAATAAAATTGTTACATAGTTTAGATCAACTGAAGTAATTAAAATAAATGAGATGCTACACTAATTAATAATTAACTATTTGTTGCCCTGTTGCCTCCAGTGGTATTATAGTAAGTTTACACACTTGTAACACAAAAAACTGTGTTTTGATAATGTAGTGGTCACAGCACAGATAGTCCATTGAGTAGCTTTGTGCTTAACTACAAATCAACAAACAGATAATTGTTTATTGCATAAGGTACACTCTAATTATCTGACTGGCATACATGCATATATTAATTTTCCAATAGTTTATTAATTAAATTTGCATAGGGTTTGCCTGTTGGACCAATTCCACATTAGAGAAGGAATGATTACTAAAATTTTGAACTTACTAATAGTAAAATGGACAAATTGATTTCATCTGTTTGATATAGACTCTGACAAATCAGATTGCAAAGTGATGCTCATATGAAGGGAAAAAAAGTCTTTTTTTTTTTTTCTGCTGTACATTTTACAAATTCAGTTTTTCATTATCCCTGTATATTATATTTCCTCTATCATGAACTGGTTTTAAATCAGCAGTGTAGGGTGAAATGAATAGTTGATAACTGTGATAGCAATTACGTGATATTATGTTGAATTTCACTTTGTAAAAGGTTGTGGCATGTGCACTTTGAATTCTGTTTTCACAAATAAGGTTAGTAAAAACATTTCATTATGTATATTTTAATTTAAGCATTGCATCTCTTAGTAAAATCTCAACTTTAGAAAGTATTCATTTGTATTTCAGATCTTCTGATGATCAAATTGTCATTGTTAAAATGCATTTTTTCTTAACAGAGTCATTCAAAATGCAGTAGTTTTTCAAACATCTAAATACTGCAAGTAGCTACAAAAGAAGGCAGTTTTAGCCAAAGTTGTCAACTAATGGAATAGTTATCTTATGATAAAAGCACAAATAATAAATTTATGTTTTAGAGCAAAGCCACATTGGATAAATTGTTGTGTTCTCCATAGCAAATGGAATCCAGGATTTTACTTTTGTAAGTCTGTAAACTTACTACTGTACCTTCAGAATATATAGATTTAGTACATAGTTGAATGTACTGTTCTTTATATCCACATTAGTGTTAGGAATGAATTAGAGTTTATATCTCCTTTTGAAACTGGAAATTTTCATGCTTGAAATACTCTCCTCTGGATTTTTACCAGATGTTTCTGTTATAACTCTGGATAAATCACTTGAAATTAACCATGTGATAGCTCAAGTTGGGGATAATGTAGAGATTAAGTGTGACATCAGTGGAACCCCACCCCCACCTATTGTGTGGCAAAGAAATAATCTTGATTTATCAATTCTAAATGAAGAAGGAATAAAGGTATGCATTTTTGTTTCATTTCCTAAATCTTTCTTTTAGTCACATTATTTTAACTTGCAATAAGATATTTGTATTATCTTCAAATATTTATATTTTATAACATACTGTTCAACTGCTGATTGTGATCAGACAAAATATACAATTCCATTTGTTTTATAGAAATTTTTTTAAATCCAATATTATTAATATTTTTTGAATACTGGTTAAAATAAAACTCAGATTTGTTTGTAAGTTCTTACTGATGTATAGTATGTTTAGTATCTTCACTACAGGTAGTTTGGATAATTGTTTTCAAACTTGACTAATATTTAGTTTTTTCATATAAAGCTCAATATAAAATGAGTATGCACACCTACAGACAAAATTAATTATGTATCGATATTATATTGATTTATATTTTACATGTCAAATTATAACTCAAAGTTTATTAACAGATATGAAATTTATTGTTTTACTAAATTTAGGAGTGTTTACAGCAACACTGTGATTAAGAAATTTTAAAAATGAATATTTTCAGAATATTTTAGTAAATATACTTATGTTGATCCTTGAGACAATTTTAAAATGTTACTTCAGTCCCAGTGTATGTTTCTTGAGAGAGTTGAAGGGAATATTTTTTCCCCTTTTCTTCACCATTGAATTCCATAGGTGGTTTAGCATGTTTAGTGGGTGAGGAAGACAAGAAGTCCATCTTGGAAGCTGGTTTAAAATATTTACAGTATGTTTAAGGAATGTAAAAAATTCTGGTCACTCTTTTCTCATGAGATTTTCTTGTTCAAAGAAAGTGGTGTTCAAGCATGCATAATGTATTATTATTAATATCCATCAAATGAAATCTGATCTAGTAACATCAGAAAGAGGCCTGATAATGATTACCATGATTTTACCTTTATTATGTGCAGCATTCAGAGCACCACAAATAACAAGAGTTACAATAGATGTAATTAAAACAGAGACTGGAGAGGAGTGAAAATAATTGAAGAGTGGTTTTGGGAGGAGACAACTGCCCTGTTGGATGTAATATGGTGGGCACACCACAGATAGCTCATTGAGAAACTTTGTGCTCTACTACAAAACTACAAACAAATAATTAACTGTTTTTTTGAATAAGATAGACCTTTATTTATGAATCTTCAGGAATATGTATATATTATTTTGCCTATCTTGAGGCTTGAACAGACACTTTCAAGCAAAGACAGGTGTAGTATATGAATATACCATGTGTTTCTATCTTCTTATAGTATTACCATATTTATTCTGAATTAATTGTGTTCTAAACATGTGCAGATTTCACATAATACATTTTGTTCTTTGTTGTTCTTACAAAATAGTTACCTGTTGCCACCTGGAGAAAACATTGTTTAATATAACATATTGTACATCATTGCTAATAGGTTGAGCCAAAGTTTTCAACTAACTGAATAGTCATATGGTGGTAAAAATACATAGAATATATTTGTTTTAGAGCAAAGCCACATTGGACTAACTGTTGTGTTCTCCATAAGGAATTGGATACTGTTGAACAGTGTAATGGACTGGTTGTTCATGTGATGTGTAGAGGTTATGGCCCCACCTGTATTATTATGAGAATGACTAGTCATATGGGTACCATGTTTCTCAACATAAATACAAGGTATATTGCAAATTGAGAAATGTTGCACTTAGTCAGTCTGGAACTTCAAGCTCATCTAATCTGCCTAGTCTTGGTATATGATTTCAACTTGAAGGATTGAAGTAGAATAAAACCAGTGAAAGCAGTCATCCAGTGTAACTTTAGCAACAAAATCAACAGGTTTTTGAATGTCATTTTCCACTTCATATCCAGTTTTTTAACATAATTTAAAATTAAGCCAATCAGCAACAAGGTTTAGTACTATTCCATGATTGATATCTTGATTGAAACATTAGTTTTCAAGAGAATATATTTGGAATAGCTCTAGCATTATTTCAGTTTTACTTCAAATGCATTATAAATATCTTCTTTAATAGTTCAGAAGTTATTCTTTAACTACTTGTAAAACACAACAAATTTCTTGTTCACACATATTAGGCTTAACATGAAGTACATAAACTTAACTCAAGAGAATATTAGTAAGTGAATTTAATTCTTTAACAGGTATTTGTAGATGGTTCCTTGTACTTGACTAATGTTCATTTGGTTTATGGTGGAAATTACACATGCTATGCACAGCAGAACAAAGAAGTTTTCCAGACACACATTTTACATGTTCATAGTAAGTGTTTGATTAAAATACATTATAGATGTAATTTTTCTTTCATCTTATCAAATGAAACTTTTGAAAAAGATGATCAGTAGTGATACTAGATTTTAAAGGGCCCTGGTTAAGAAGTTATAAGCATGCAAAATAGATTTGGAACTGACAGTTCCTAATTTTCTAATTCATTTAAATTAAGATAAAATGATTTTATTATTCCCAGAGTTTGAGATGCTAAAAAACGATGTTACCTCTGATATGTTGAAACATAAAAAAAAAATATTTTTATTTCAGTTGACTGAAATAATAGATTCCTCCTTTCCTTAGTTAATTAAAATATTGTACTATATGGGTATATCTGCTTTTCATTTTAAATCCTATTGTCCTATAATGATATAAAGTATCTACTAAAGCTTTTGCAGTATTGTAATGTACAAATATAGAATATCTGTTAAAGCATTTTAAGCATTATTGTACTGTATAAATATAAATAATCTGCTAGAGCCTTGTAAGTGATATTTTATTGTATAAATATGAAATGTCTATTAAAGCCTTTTTTAAGGTAAATTTTTTATTTTATGAATATAAAATATTTGCACCCACAGTGGCACAGCAGTATGCCTAGAGATTCATACTGCCAGAAACCAGAGTTTGATATCCCTTGTGGGAAAGCACAGGTAGCCCATTGTATAGTTTTGTGCTTAATTCCAAGCAATCCAAACAAATAAAATATTTGCTAAAGCTATCTGAATAATTTTATTTTGTTATGAAAATTTTGTTCTTTCAACTTAACATTTAAGTATTTTCATATTTTTTGTAATTAATTTTTAAATTCAGAGAACTTGTTAAATAAGTAAATGTTCCTGTTAAGTAACTGTTCTTTTACCTTAATGCAAGATTTATGATTATCATTTGAATGATCTTACATACCTTAATATTTACTCTTATCTTTTACAGCTTTGCCTGAGGTTCATATCATTCCAAAGCTGCAATCACGATCTCCTGGGGAATTTATTGAAATAGAGTGTCATGTGGCTGGTGTACCTACTCCAAATGTGTCATGGCTGAAGAATGACTATGAACTAAAAGATGAAGATGACAAGTACACTATTGTGGGTAAGGACATTTTCCTTTTGAAGAAATAACGTTAGAGTTGTAATAAACAAGGGTACTGTGTAGGATGGTTCATAAGTTATTTCATAAACAGTTAAGAGTTACATAAAGAGTTGAAATTTTGGGAAAACATAAAATATTATGGATTCTCTTTGATTAATACTTGAAAACTGTAGAAATCAGTGTTTATACAGAATGCCATTTTCAAATGTTGAAGTCATCTGACATCTATAACTTTTAAGAAAATATAAAACAAGTGAGATTAAAGCTTGTATTGAAAATTTACAGTGAAGCATAAATTAACATAAATGAATTGAGCACAAAAGTAGAAAATTAATATTAACAAGATTTTATTGATTTTTAAATGATATTCAACTACTCAATAAAACAAATTTTTATTTTAATTTTTAGGTAATGGAACTGCCCTCTTAATCGGTAAGGTAACATACAGTGATACAGGAGCATACATGTGTGTAGCCTCAAACCCAGCTGGATCCATGAGAGATATTAGCTCATTGGTTGTTCAAGATCAACCTACACCAAGTATGTTCTACAGTGAAAGGGTGAAAAGTCCAGTACATGTCATTTACCGTATTTTCCGGTTAATAAGCCGAATCCCCGAATAAACTGAGGCCAATTTTCAGCTCTGAAAATGAGGGTTTTTTCTTATTACCACCCAATAAGCCGAGGCCATTTTTAAGAAGTGACAAGTTTCTTCAAAATGATTTCTTAGTCTCATTTCAGCGTCAGCATGCATGTTGTGTGTGATCATTGGCGTTCTGTAGTAAAGCAGAACGTGTTGTATTGAGACGAAGGAGGAATCAATATGCCATTCGTTATTGGCTCCACTCACTGTAATTAGGTAACCAATGAAATTACAGAATATTTACTCAGTAATTAAAATCACTAACCCAGGGTATAAATACCAGGGGTATGTAGTGGGAGTTTATCATTGTACTGTCAAAATCCAAAGATGTCTACACCTGCAAAAAAAAGAATGCGTTATGATGCTGCTTTTAAACTGAATGTAGTAGAGCTAGCCTTAAAAACCCACTAATATGAATCCCGCTTGCCATTACTGTGTGAATGTAAAACAGGACCGTGAATGGAAGAAAGCAGAATGTGTGCTAAAAGAAATGTCGAAAACAAGTAAATGTAACCAGAAAAATCAACCAAAGTGGCAAAAACTGGAAGAAGATGTAGCGACATGGGTGAATGAAAACCGGCAGAGTAGAGTGGCTTGACTGTCACGCGTGCCCAGATCCGTATTTTTGCACGAAAGTGGGCTGGTCGAAATAAAGAAAATTCAAGAGACTTTAAGGTAACCAACAGCTTTTTGGTTCAAAGCTGGTGATCGGCCAATAAGCCGACCCCCAAAAATCAGGTCCAAAATTTAGGGCCAGAAATTCAGCTTATTAGGTGGAAAATACAGTATATGTTCTTTAAAAAAAGGTTATATTGTCATTTTGAAGGGTTTTTTTATGGATCTCTAGAAATCAGTTATACAGTGGAGACAAAAAACAACAACATATTGAAATATTCTGTACTGTTGCAAGCAAGGTCTATTCAGCTTAAGACGTACACATTTGCACAATCTTGTCTCTTCAGAGTATTTTGGTTTTTTTTGAAGGAATTAAATAGGTTTTAAATATAACTACAAATCTGCTTTGTTTAAATACTTCTCATTTTTACATTTTATTAAATAAAAGAATTTAAATAACAAGAAGAAAAGTGGAATAAACATTAATTTCAAGTTGCTTTAATAAATGGAATATAGTTAAGAGACCTCATAATATGTATATGCATGTGTGTGAATGGGTATCAGTGTATGTGTATCAATATATCTATTTAGATATTTTATGTTAGACCATTGGTGCACGTAATAAAACTACAGTTATCTACACTTTGTTTGGTATAACATAATTATGTAATATGTTAGTTTAGAGAAAGAAAAGGGATAAAGTGTGCAAATATTGTACTTTAGTATCAAGAGCAAAAAATACAACAACCAACATTGTTTGTTATCACAACTAAAGGTAATCTCTTTGTTATTAGTTACAGTATGTTAGCATTGCTAACATAGTTACCATCTTCTTATTTAGTTACTACTATAATGAAGGTAACTGTGTTACTAAAAACTAGTTAGCTGTAACTAATAAAAAATGTTTATCTTTCATTTTGCCAAAAGATGTCTTTTTTGTGTTATTTTTTCTCATAATATATTCGCACAATG
Source organism: Carcinoscorpius rotundicauda (assembly GCA_011833715.1). NCBI lineage: Eukaryota > Metazoa > Arthropoda > Merostomata > Xiphosura > Limulidae > Carcinoscorpius > Carcinoscorpius rotundicauda. Next base: position 34,789,920 of record CM022395.1, on the reverse strand, counting down.
TGCATGAAAATAAATTATTTTAAATGAATTATATCATTCATTTGTTTGATGTAGAACACACCACAACTTATAGAATTCTTAAGTATCACAGTTGATTCATATAACAGAGCTAAAGTTTGTGGATTTTTTTATTCAAGCTGCTGCTCCTGAGGAAAGACGTTTCTTTGCCTTTCATGATTGGGGTGTGTCTGTTTATGATCCTGATAACTGCCGCCTCTACCATCAAATGCAGAGCACAGATATCATCCCTGGTACTCAGGAGTATGTGTGTGGTGACCGAGGCATCAAATGCTCATGGGGAAGGGCCATAAATGTGGCTAATCGTTATGTTTATGTCTCACAGCCAACAAAAGACAGAATTTTAATCATATCAAGGGTTCTGATGGTAGTTGTAGATGTATGTATGTTTCCTTATATACTAGTTAGGAAGCTAACTAAGTTACATAAATGAATGTAAAGAGTAATCTTTATACATACCTACAGAAGTATATGTAATACATAGATTGTGCACCATTTAGCCACTATGATTTATTTTTTAAATCACAGTATCATTATTTTGCTTAACTGTCTATTTTCATTTTCTTACAATAATTAAAATGTTATTAACCTTCTAAGGATTTGTGGAAATGATGCTGCTATGAAATGATATCAGTCATACATGTACACATTTCCAATATATTAAAGATGTAAGGTTGTTTGATAGGTCATGGTGGTGCTGAACTATTGCAATAAGTATTCTATATATATAAGTATCTATTATACATTTAACATGAATAGACCATGTTCTAATAAATGTGGAGTTGTTTTTAACATTATTAACAATTTTGTGAGCAACTTCAGTGTTATCTTATTTTTATAGTGCTAAGCAGGGAATCACACCCTAGATTTTAGCACTGTAAGCACATAAACTTATAACTGTCTCGACAGAGGAGTTCCGTTTTGTAAAGCATGACTTTTGTGAAAAGAGAGTGATGCAGTGAAGTGTTACTTATAAGAAGTATGTGATGAATAATAGTAAATTATATTACTGTAACTTAGAGAAATAAGTTATAGAAATTGTTTATCAGATGGGTGATTAATACATAAGAAAATTTCCTTCTTTTCCATAATCTGTAAAAAAAATTAATCTAGATAGGAAAAAAGTAAAACATACTGTGCCTGAAGCAGATAATTTTTAATTTATTTTTATGCATTTTAAAGTCAACATATATTTATGAGTTAAATTTTAGGTAATCACTCAACATAAACAATGTTTTTTTTTAGGTGGTTGTTACAGATAAATATCCTGTAGACCTATATTATGTTCCTCATCTTGACCAAATATGGCTCACCTGTTGGCGAAGTTCAGATGACCGAGGAACCAAAACAATCCAAATAATTCGTGATGCAAGTCAGAAGAGAAAACACCATACTGTTCACCCTGAACCTGTAGATGGACACTTTGACTTAGTAAGTTTAAAGCTATTTTGTTAAACAGCTTGAATCTGTTACACTCATTATTTGTTTTGACATTAATGCTTTGATTACTTGCATTTTTTATACACTTATACTTAGTTTAAAATGCTGATTTTTGAATTTCATTAAAGGTCAGTATAAAAAGAGTTAAAGAAACGTATTTATTTGTAAAAGATAAAATGATGTATAAGTTAATACAAGCAGGTACATATTACTTAAGCAGAAATTCTAGCTTTTATGCTGAGCTATAATCGTCTCACACAAACTAGTACCTTACAAATATGCATTTACTTTTACTTCAGTGAAATAATGTTTTCTAAAATCAATAACCAGAAACTTATAAGTGTGAAAATATGAATATTTTGCTAACCAATGTATCTGGATATGAGAATAAAGGGAATAGAAATAAGAAAGAAAAAAAAAAAAGAGATCAGAATTCTTGATTTGTGTCTTTTGTTTGTATTGTGCATTAGGAAACATTCAAATGCATCAAGAAAAATTAGAACAAATTAAATTTTGACACTTTAAAATAAAGATTTCTGTATGACAGAACAATTGTTTCTAATTTAGGTGAGTGAACTGTTCATACCTCTGACCCAAGATTTTCGACATCCATGGAAATATGGTTTTGCTGTCCACACAAATCAGCGAGGAATGTATAAATTACACCTTAAAGAAATGAAATATGTGAAAACTGTGGATTTAACTCCTTACAACTGTGCACCTCGCAGTGCAGCATTTGCTGCTGTTGGTGAGGAAGGAACTAGTAATTAATTTTCCAAAATTTTTGAAAAAGTATTTAGATGTTCAAGCTAAAACTTTTTTAAAATTATCTTTTATAAGTGAAGGATAAAAATGGTGATTAGTTATGATTATTGTTTTTCTTAGTTGCCACGTTTTTAAAAACACTAATATCTTATTTAATAGAAGGATAGTTTCATTTAACCTGCTGTGCTTCATTGCACATAGTTGCACTGCTATCCATCAGATGGACATCATTTTATATGCCAAAACGGCTCGTTTTGGGTTCAGAAAATATTTTAAATAGAAGAGCGAACAACGTTTCGACCTTCTTCGGTCATCGTCATGTTCACAAAGAAAGAGGTAACTGACCGGAAGCTGACCACATGTTTGGAAGGGGTTGTATAACTGAGTGTCGCAATGTAGAGGGCGCGGTTAGATGTTTGAATATATAATAATCTATAATATTAATATAGGTATAATGGCGTTCCTTTATATTGGTTTATTTTGGGTTTAAGTTGTTGTATAAGTAAGGTTTCTTTAATTTTTCGTTTGTTTATGTTTGTTTCTTTATTTAGTATTTTAGTGTTTTCTATGGTTATGTTGTGTCCATTTGACTTGCAGTGTTCGAAAACGTGTGAAGGTGACTTTTTATGTTCTTTGAATCTGGTATCCATTTTTCTACTTGTTTCTCCTATATAGAAGTCGTGGCAGTTATCACATTGTATTTTATAAATAATGTTGGTGTGGTGTTTGTCAGTGTAGTTCTTATATAGTATAGACCTTAGTTTTGTGCCTGGTTTTTGAATAAATTTAGTGTTAACTGGAATGTTATATTTTGTTACTAGTTTTTGCCAAATGTTGGTTATTTGTTTGCTGATGTCAGGAATATATGGTATACAGCAGTGTATGGTTTCGTGATTTTTTGATTCGTGAGATATATTCACTTTTGTTGGTTGATTTTGCTTTCTGTCTAGGTGTGTGCGTATAATGTTTTCTACGGTTTGTGGAGGAAACTTATTGATGTTGATGAAGTATTGTTTTATTTTGTCTAATTCATCGTTAATTTTATCTGGTGAGCACAGTTTTATGGATGTGTTTATCTGGTTTCTTAGTATGTTGAGTTTTTGTTTTGTTTCATGTGCTGAGTCCCAAGGAATGTATAGTCCAGTATGGGTGATTTTTCGGTGGATTTCTGTTTTGAATTGTGTGTCGGTTCTTATAATTTTGAGGTTAAGAAATGATATTTGATTGTTTTCTTCCTGTTCACATGTGAAGTTAATGTTGGGATGTATAGAGTTACTGTGAGTGAAAAAATTAAGTATGTGTTCTGTAGATTTGAATCCCGCAACCGTGTCATCTACATATCTGTACCAGTATAGTGGTGGATGTAATGCAGTATTAATTGCTTGTGTTTCAATTTGTGTCACAAAAATATTGGCTAGAACTGGTGATACTGGGTTGCCCATGCTTAGGCCATTTGTTTGTATATAGTTTTGGTTGTTGTATACCACATATTCCTGACATCAGCAAACAAATAACCAACATTTGGCAAAAACTAGTAACAAAATATAACATTCCAGTTAACACTAAATTTATTCAAAAACCAGGCACAAAACTAAGGTCTATACTATGTAAGAACTACACTGACAAACACCACACCAACATTATTTATAAAATACAATGTGATAACTGCCACGACTTCTATATAGGAGAAACAAGTAGAAAAATGGAAACCAGATTCAAAGAACATAAAAAGTCACCTTCACACGTTTTCGAACACTGCAAGTCAAATGGACACAACATAACCATAGAAAACACTAAAATACTAAATAAAGAAACAAACATAAACAAACGAAAAATTAAAGAAACCTTACTTATACAACAACTTAAACCCAAAATAAACCAATATAAAGGAACGCCATTATACCTATATTAATATTATAGATTATTATATATTCAAACATCTAACCGCGCCCTCTACATTGCGACACTCAGTTATACAACCCCTTCCAAACATGTGGTCAGCTTCCGGTCAGTTACCTCTTTCTTTGTGAACCTGACGATGACCGAAGAAGGTCGAAACGTTGTTCGCTCTTCTATTTAAAATATTTTCTGAACCCAAAACGAGCCGTTTTTGCATATAAAATTCTCAACAAGTGGGTTTCTCGACATCACTCACAGATGGACATCAGGTATCTGCAATATGTAGGCTCCAAAAATGTGTCGAAAAGCAAAATAAATGTAGAGGGAAAAAAAAAAGTAAATATATGAAAAAAAATTGTTCTTCATAAATACGAATAATTTTTCACATAATTGGTTTACTTCTGTGACTATAGAATTGTCTGCTAGGGTAGGCATGAAATCATGAATAATTCACATCTTAAAAGGACATTATGTATTTCAATAAATATTTTATATGATTGGAGTAACAAGTGAAAAGTAACTTTATAATTGATTTTACCCAGATTTCTTTCTCATCTTGAGTATATTAAATTATTTCTTGTTACAGGAGGATATATCATCTTGGAATGCATCGAACCAATCACCCATCGACCTACAGGTCAACTTGTCTTGGACTATCTTACAGATATAGTTGTGTCTCACAAGATTAACCTGTTTGGGAAACCTCATATTTCTCCAGACTCTCGCTATGTTGTAACTTTAGAAAGAACCAACACTAGTGTTATAATTTTTGCCCAAGAAGTAACAGAACAAGGTGGGTCTCTTGTAGTTGTTACAACAAAAAAGTTATTTATACAAGTTATAATACCACATACAAAATTATACGAAAAAAATGAATTAAATATAGTTAATGTGTTGGATATTTGATAATTGTAGACAATTGTAACTATAGATAGAGCCACCATTATTAAAATAGTATCTACAAAACTGGTTATAAACAAATCTAAAAAATGAATAATAAATAACCTCATTAATTATATATATAATGCTGCATGCATATAAAATTTCTAATCAATCATGAACTTTTTTATAGAATAATGATTATTACTGCTAGTTAGAGCTTTACAAAAACTATGATAATTAGAACCAAAACAATCCAAGGGTCATAGATTCAAATCTCCATCACACCAAACGTGCTCGTCCTTTCAGCCATGGGGACATTATAATGTTATGGTCAATCATACTATTTATTGATAAGAGTAGTCCAAGAGTTGGCAATGGGTAGTGATGACTAGGTGCCTTCTCTCTAGTTTTAGTCGTACACTGCCAAATTAGGGACATCTAGCAGAGATAGCCCTTTTGTGTACCTTTGTGCAAAATTCAAAAACAAAGAAACAAATAATTAGAACCACAATACATACATATGTGAGATTAAATAAACATAATTTGGTGTTTAATTGAAATAAGAAATACATCACTCAGTATAAATTACCACACATCTTAAATTGTTTACATGACATTGAAAAAAAGATTAGTTCAGAACCAAAGTATATGCCAAGTTACAGGAGATAATGTTAGTAAAAGGGGCAGTTTAAATGTCAAATGGGCCTGATATTAAATATTTTTATCTTTTATGATCATGCCTTAAGAATAAGGCCCAGCATGACCAGGTGGTTAGGGCATTTCACTCATAATCTGAGGCTTGTAATTTAAGAGTGTTGTTTTCAGTTACTCTGTTTCTTTGAGTGCTTTGTAAGATACAGTATGCTCTGCAGCATTCCTGGTATAAAAACTGAACACTCACTGCTGTAATAGTTTCACTGCATTCTTTTCTTACATTGTTGATTTCATTGCTGCCCTTATCACCAAGCCTTACAAATGGTTTCTTTATTGTTCAGATTTTCGTAGCATACAATACATTTATCTGTGATGATCTGAAAGGTGAACAATACATATATATGTGACAATGAATTGGTGTTTGTAGCATAGATAAAACTTTATTTTATGAAATTTGAAATGTTAACGTTTCAATTTTGTTTGTGGTATGATATAATTAAAATCTCCTTTTACACAGTATGGCATGCTGAAATAACAAAACAATAAACTGAACTTTTGGCAAAATTAAATTAGTATGTTTTTATTTATCTACAATTAACAATGTATAACAAAAACAATTATGTTGCATCTTTTCGAGGTAAAAATATTTGACTAGACCACATCAGTATCCAGAGATTTATTGTTTACATTGTTGTTTCCATTGTCTTGACTAGTAAGGGTTTCAACACTAGCGGACAAAGCACATAAATCATTAGCTTTCTAATTGTATCAACTACATTATATCTAATTTTTCTTTCTCTTTCTTTAACTTTTTCCAACCACCTTTGTGTTTGTACATCCATATCTAAGATCACATAAACATTTATTTAATAATATGTGTGTGTTTCGACAATTGTGTATGTGTGAGAGAGATATATCACAATGAGCTAGTAGTTTTGTAACTAATTATTCCACTTCAAAGTCCAATAACTTGTATTTTGTAAACTCCAATTAATGATGCTTGTCAATCAGTGTAGATCCAGAAGTAATTATGGATTTTTTTGGGAGGACAAGGATTTACAAATTCTGTTCTCAAAAACAACAACATATCTTAGAAGCTTAAAATGTTGTTACTTACCTTGTTAGCAGTGATTCAACTCTTTTCTTGAACAAAATGTGAGGTCTTTCACAATAAAGAATTGAAAGATATAGGTCTCTTCAGTCTAGACTAGCAACTAAAAGGGAGAAAAATGCAGCTTTTAAAGCCTTGTATTGTTACTTTCAGTTTGTGTTTTAATGAACACTCCTGGAGAAACTAAAGCAAAACGTTAAGTGTTTAATTAAATAAGGTGTTATAAGGTCGTTTATTTCTAGTATTAACATATTTTCTATATCCCAAAATGCATAGCATAAATTAACTGATCATACTGAAAATGTTGAATGGAAGATTTTGACTGGCCAAGGCCTATCATTCAATTAACATGAGTAAGTCTTAGCCTCACTTTGCATTGCAAATTTATACAAATATGTTAAGTCAGATTATTTAGAGGCAAGTCAGTCTAATCTCTGCACTCTACCTTACACAATAGGCATACACATTTGACACACAAACCCTCTCTTGTTATTTTTCATTCTCTTCCAAAGATAAGTAGAATCAGTTGAATGATTTCTATAAAGCTCTTTCTTAAAAGAAGTCTTTTTTTTTTTTTCCATAACAGGCCTGGAACTATATACCTATTTGCCATTTTCTTTATCCACCCCTCATTAGTAAGTGTAATGTAAATCATAGCATCTTTGTTATATGTGAATAAGTTAAATTGGCTTTGAACTGCTTGCAAGTCAGTTTGTCTCTGGCTGCTTTAGGCAGTAAATGTTTGAATTTATTAATTGTATCACTCCAGAAAGTTACATTACAAATACTGATACATACATTTAACTGTAATTAGTGTTATTAATTTGACTTAGGACTAATAATTGTAACATAGTTCTGAAAAATCATGTTGTAAGCTTATTTTTGTTGATGCTGGTATTTAATGCAACAAGAACAACAATAAAAACATGTTTGTATGAATAGGCAACATAAATTATGTGTTACAATTCTCCACATTTCATATAAGTATTGATTTTACATTCCAAAAATTGTACAAATAAAAAGATTAAATGTTTTTTAGTTTGTGTGTGTGTGTGTATGAAACATATTTAACCAAAATCTGTTGTTTGGGTTTACTATAAGAAAAGTTTTTGGTCAGCACACTGAAATTTCTGACACAATTATATTTGGTATCTTTACATAGGCTTGCAGTTTTTGTTTGATGTGAAGACAACACTGCTTATTAGTGACATCACCTATTTCCCATCTCCCACTACACAAAGTTATGACTTGTATGCAAGCTCCTCTAATAAGGAAGACATTCTCTTTGTTGATCTAGCCAATGGGAAAGTAGAAATGGTCACTGGCATTGGACAAGCCATGGGCCCTGAGGTAGCTGAATGGAAAAACACAAACCGGCCAATGACCAGTGCAGGAATCTTTGGCACGTATATGGTAACCACTGCAAATGAAGCCATCTTTGTAGTGAATGGTAAAACAAGAACTGTGAACTGTGAAATTGGAAACATCATCCATCCACGATTGATGGTTTGGGTGAAGTCATCATGAAGTCTTTTTGTTTTAATGAGTTGCTGGTGACTTAATATGTTTGTTCAGTTTAAGCAAGTTAAACTGTCAAACTAGTTTAATATAATGTTATGTTCTGCCTGTCTACTTCAAATAGAAGGGCCTGCTGATGGCAACTTTATTGAAAATGTATTGTTTTTTGTAAAAATTACAAATATTAAGTTACTTACTACATTTCATGGTTTACGTTTATATTCATAATTTTACTTCTTTAAGAACTCAGAGAACTGGAATGCTCTATCTAGTAACAAAATATATTTTTTTTCAGAAGATCAGTGAATAATCATATCTATTTTTACGTTTACGTTTATATTCATAATTTTACTTCTTTAAGAACTCAGAGAACTGGAATGCTCTATCTAGTAACTTAAACAAAATATATTTTTTTTCAGAAGATCAGTGAATAATCATATCTATTTACTTAAATTGCTTAACTTAATCTTAAACTATTATTTTTTTATTTAACTCTGTCCTGAGTATTGTATGAATTGCTGAAATTCACTTTCATGCTTTTTCAAAGAGAAATCTAGTCAGAGGTTCCTCATTTCTAAAAATAATATTTTAACTAAGCATTTTTAATATAGATATAGCATTTCAGAAAAAAAATGTATGTGTTTTGTAGCATTATAGTAATTTTGTTTGTAAGAATGAAAGAAACTTGATTGTGTGTAAACTTGCAGTGTGCAAGTTATCTGAATAGAGGTGTGTATTTGAAACTATTAAATGAATGAATAATGTGGGAACCTTAAGGCTTTATGAAATTTGTCAAAACCTATAACACTTGAAGTAATGTTATTTAAATTTTAATTTGATTCTCATAAAATGTGTCTAATTTATCCAGTTTTTAAAGTGTGCATTTATATTTGCAAATAAAATATTTCAGTCAATTTTTCTCTAGATGTTGTCATACTGAAATGTTTCCTGTCAAGTTAAATGTATTTTCTTTGTCTGTGTCAAACCTTGCTATTGCTTCCAATGAAATTATATACGCTTTGTTTATGTTGTCTAACTTGGGCTTTCATTACAAGTTGTATGTAGCATACCTTTTGTGAATGACTTGTGTGTTGTCATCATGCAAAAATATTTCTTGATTAAAACCTAGCAACTTTTAATACAGATGTGTTAGAATATAAAGATTATCTGCCAATCTACAGGACACTATAGTGCTCTACTCTTTTTGTCATTTAGAAAAGAAAATTTAGTTAAATATAAGAATGAGACTGTCAGATAAAGCCATTATGATTTCTTTTTTTCATTGAGAATCTGTATTCTTTTTTTAAAGAAGCATGTTCTACATGAAATATTTTCTCTTTGAAATTTTATATCTGAAAAATTTAGGTTGTCTGTTTCACTCTCTAAAATTTATAGGTCAAGGAGTTATTGAGCCTTGTAAATGTCAGGCTTATGTCAACTGTGCTGTGTAGTGACCCTTGCATATACTCACTTTTATAAATGTTAAAAATGCTTTTACAGTTTCATCAATAACAAACTTGGACCCATGGTTCTTAATAGATTGTCTTCTCGTTATTGTATTAAAGAATGGTATGGTGGAAAAAAAAAGGGATGATACATTTTAATATGCCTAGAATTGATGGTGCTGTGTGTGTGTGTAAAATAGCCTGAATTACTAGGTTTCTACAAATATTAATTGATAGTCTATGATTTTTTTTTAATAAGACTAAGTTTATCAAAGTGAGGATAAGAAAGAATGTTGTACTTGAAAAGAATATTCAAGTCAATGTGAAGCATTAGCCACATGTAAACACTGATCTTTATGACTACTCTGAAGTAATACATGTAGAAAGTTATGGATCCTCTTTACACTTTACAGTCACAAGTGACTGCAGAACATTTTAATTTATACTGATCAATGGGTGTTGTAAAATCTACATGTGCTTTTAAGTTATTTTGCCCTTTCAATGATTGTAATTTCATGGTAGCCATAAACCTATAAAAGTGGAGGAATTTCAGAAAGGGGTCAAAAGTGCAGAAAAACTAAATCCTATCTCATTACTAGCATACTGCTTAACTGTGCCTCTTAATGGTATGTTTTACCATAATTTTAACCAATCATTGAATAAGAAATTCTGAGTGAAAATATAGTTAATCTTACTATATTTGAAACTTTGAGTGATTTTAGCTGGCAAGAGTTGTTCAATTTGTTTTACTTCGTAATAAATTATATCCAATTATTTTACAAATAAAAACACAAGAGTTCATTGTCTACCATAGTCTCAATGCTCTTGTTTGGAGATATGTTTCTGCAGCAACACAGTATGAAGTAATAATGTTCTGAAGTTTTTATTCTCTCTTATAATCAGATTACAAAGTAAAATAATGTTAATTAGGTAGAGTTAATTAGTAAAATTGTAAAATCAGTGTGTCATATAGATAAAGTAGGTTTGAAATATCTGCAATATTGCACAGAAAGAAAACTTAAATGTGAACTCTGTAAACATTAAATATTATATCATAGGAAGCTGTACCAATGAAACATGAGATTTATGGTATATATGTGGGTAGTTTTTGATCTTTCAAACTTGAAACCTTTTACCAGTATAAATAAATTGAAAATGTATCCAAATTATTACAATGACATAGTAATCATAAACTATTAATTATTGTAAGTTATAAACAGTAATAAAGTGCAGAATAAAATTATGTCAAGAAAACCTCCACCATTTATCTTTGTGAAACATCTACAGACTTTAAGAGTTCTATATTTCTGTACATACAATTCCTTATGATTAGTTCACAAAGGGTTTCATATGTACCAGTAAACAACTCGTTTAATCCTGACTACCTAAATAAAGGAGATATGCAATACCATACTAAATATTGATTACAACTCAAACTAAACTTTTCTTTTGCTTCATAGTTGAATACACTCCAGATGCAATGCTTGGAAATACTTAGCTTCCACAAATAAACTCTCTAATATGGCATTATTCCGACCAACTCAAAAATAAAATTAGTGCATATAGAAACAGAAAGAGCAGAAGGGGTTATATGCATGAACTAATTCTATTCAGTTAAATATATTTAACTTTTTGGAAATAATATTGCTGTATACCTGTATATACATTTGGATATAATGTTGGACCAACTTATAATTCTTTCACATATTATTGATGTTTCACTGTCAGTCTTGTTTGTGTATCGAGTACACTAAAAAAAGTGCATAGTTTACAAAATTTTGATGTTTGTCTAATTCCTGTGGCACTGTAAGTTTCAATGTGTAAAACCACAATAAAGCTGGTCTTTCCAAAACATTCAGTGTTTTCATTAAACAACAAAGAAAAAGGTATTAACTACAAATGAAGATATGTAGTACATGTACTTAAAAAGGCTAATGGAGTAGGAAATTACTTTCATGTCAAAAAAATTTCAATGATACATCAGAACAAGCATTTCTACAATTAATACTTTATTTGTATAGTTCAAACATACATGTCAATCTACATACATTGGTTCATGTCTGTATATTAACAATTACATGCTCACCACCGATATTAAATAAGATTTTCTTAGCACACACGTTTAACATTTAGTTTTGCACTTTACAGTTTCTTGCAACTATGTTTATAAGATACACAGTCTAGAAAATTACCCTTTTCACTGTTATCTCATTATTTTATAAATTTTCATTATTTATGACTGTCCAATAAGTCTCCCATTTCCTTATCATTTTTTAACATCATTTGCTTACCACCATCTATTACTTAAGAATTCAATTTCACAAAGTTTTTTCAACTTTCCATTTTTAAGGTAAATATTGTCACAAAAGTGCATGTTTAAAATGCTTGTAGAATGTAAGCTACTTGAATCAAGAATACATTTCAAAATTCTAAGTTTGACAACAATAATTTTTTCCCAGTTTGTTGACATGATGTACCTAAAATACAATGACATGAACAAACTGTTCTTACTTAAAGAAATTAATGAAATTATGTGCAAATTACCTACAAATAGAACATTTAAATCTAACATATTTGACTCACTACAGTTTACATGGAAATATTACCCCATTACTAAATATATAATTAACCTTTTTTTATGCACATTTTGTTATGCCTAAGTGGCATGAGTAGAAAAAACAAACTGGCAATGGAGAAAAATACTACCATTATAAGAACAACCTAGAAACATTTAATGAAGCATGGATGAAATTTTAATCTTCCATAAAGCTATGGTTCCCTGCTGGAATATTAAGTGGAGGTTGTTCATGTGTATGCAAAAGTTAAAGATATTATTGAGCTTGTCAACAAAGGTTTTTTTTTAATCTCAGAAGAGGGGGTAATTCTGTATACCAGAAATACTGAAACTCACAGTAATTACAGAAAAGGCCCATTTCACCAGAGAGGTATGTAATGATTCAAATTTGGTTAAAAATCAAAATATAACTGAACTCAATGAATATTGTCAAATTAAAGGATTGACACTGCATGATATGAGGCTCTGATACCCAGTACATATACAGTATACAAAACAAATAGAAAAAAAATATAAATACAAATAATTAATATTTACAACAATGCATGCAGTAATGATTATCAAATACACTTTTCCTTAAACCATTTAATAAGAAATGTTATGATTACAACATAAATCTTACAACTTCAGCTACAAGTCTCAAATACAATTAAATTACATATTTGAATTATAATTTTTAATATATTTCCAATGAAAATTACTTTTCATAATTTGTTAATGAACAAAATGTCTAAAAATAAAAAAATACATTATATGCAACAAAAAACAAAATATGAAAAATAGACTTACATGGTTCTAACTTAATCATGTTATGAAATTTTCTTAGTTCTCTTTTGTTATAAATAATTATATACACCAGTACATATAATAAAACTTGTATCATAAAGTTACACTGTTACAACTGTATTTTTTTAAATATTTTCAAACACAAGCATCTTTTATTTCCAGGAATCTACAAGTACTTTATAACTCATTTTGACATTTACCAGGAATATATGATTTTCAAACATGTTTAATTGTTTATGTACATAAAGCATAAGTGGGAAAACATTGAGTTCCAAAATTACTAGAATTAATTTGCAATATAACTAACAGAACCAAAATCATACAAAATATGAAACATCTATGAAAGTAAATTAACTTTTACCCTCTAATCAGTGTGGAATTTTTTCACTGAAATAATTCAGTGAAATCATTACTTGAATAAGTAATGTATAATGTTTATTTCCCATATGGTTATACAAATTTTTTTTTTTACATGTAAAGTACACTTATCACTAATTTTATGTACTTAAAATAATTTTCATATCTTACACATACTTTGTACATGTAATTTATGCAAATGTTATTGCACATAAACAAATTAAGCCAGTGAACAGTGTATATGAAACCCTTATATTTTGAGACAACTTCAAAAAATACATTTCATTTTAGAAAACTCTTATGGCTTGAAAAAAACACTTATATTTCCAGTGTTCAACATTTTTCTTACATTCACCAGTTTATCACTTTAAATTGCATAATCTGAAAACTTGATAAAATAGGTATGTACAATAGTTAACTTTCTAAAATAAGGCATTTTGAAAGCTCCAGGTATTCAAGTAAAGTTGATTTAATGAAAAATATTTTCAATTTTTCAACTTCTGTGTTATAAATATAGCTTTTTTTAACTTTATGTTGTGTATTACTAAATCACCACACAGGATTTAGTATCCAAATAAAACAAAAGCAAGAAAAGTAAGTTAATTTACTAGATATGAAAAAGTACAAACATTCAGAAAATATATATTGAAATGTATGAGTATATGTAATCCACACAAAAAATTACATCTACACATAATATATAAATTAGTGCTTAAGATTATCCCCATGAAATCTAATCCATTTTGTCACAGCTTAATCATTAATGTAAAGAACATAATTTAGATTTTAAAAATCATGAATACATAGCATCTTAAATGCTATCTTGAAGACACTGTTTATGATGTCTTTTTGTATTTTATTTTAAAACATGTTGGATATAAAGAGTAGAGATTATAGTAAGATTGACTGTTTAAGAGCAATAAAATACTGAAGACAAAATTAATGTTATTTAAAAAACAACAACTCTAATTCACATTGTTATATCACACAAGAACAAGTAACAATATCTATGCAAGACATATTACAATGTCTTTAAGTATGGAATACAATAATAGCACAATTCAGTTTTTTTCTTCAATACCTAGACTAACTTACAAATTTTATAAGAAACAGTAAATTTACTTATATTTTTATAAAAACATGAAAATATCAAGGTTTTCCCATGAGACTATACAGTCTTAGAAAAACAGCTGTAGTAATTGATTGATATTATTAAACACAGTATACATTCCCCAAGATTTTATCTAAATTTATCTAATATCGATTAATGTATTACTATACTTTAAACTGTATAATACTAGAAGGTTACAAAGATGTTTTTTTTTCAAATATTTCTAAGTTCTTACGGACACATCACAAAAAACAAACTTACTATTAAAACAAATTAAGTGTTCTTTTTAACTAAACTTTTGTTTTTGTAAGAGATAGTCATGATTTTCAAATCATTTGCTAATATAAAGCTTAAAATCTTCAAAACAACAACCTAAACATTGTTGCAAAATATTAAAACTGTACAACACTGTAGCACTGTAATTTCTTGTTTAGCTTCTGCCTTAGCACTCAATGGATGACTATTCTAATATGAGCCACAGTTAGGTACATACACATACTTAATGAATAGGTGTTTGAATAATTAAATATAATTATTTACTATAAATGGTACCTGGGCATTTAAGTTGCAAAAACATATGATATACCTATGTGTAACTAGAAATAAATTGAAACTAAAATTACTGCTGATAAATTCTTTATCAGTGGAAATACCTTAAATTATAATCAGATAAGTTTTGAGAAAATCTTTCATGTACTTTACATACAATTTTGTTTGCACTTCACATGTTTAGCTACATTCAAAAAGGCAAATCACAGAATACTGAAAGACCACACTGGTTACGGTTCCTGTTAAACATAAATTCTATAAGAAGTATAAGTTTAAAGAACATGAGCTCAAAAACACAAAATTACACAGATCATAAATGAAATACACTGTACACACAAAAAATAACACAGATCTATAAATGGAATATACTGTACACAAAAAATAACAGATCTATAAATGAAATATGCTGCACACACACAAAAAAAAAACATATCAATGAAATACACTGCACATATAATGAAATAATTATACTCAATAAACACAATTGCTAATTCATTTATCTTTGCTAATGAACATTGATACTGTATGTTGTGAATTATTTGGAGGTACAAATATTCATTTGTGAAAATAATAAAAATCAAGAAAATTATACCTTAAAATCCTACAAGTAACTAGTACAGATAAATAAAGTTCCAATTATTGCAGAAGAGATTCACCAGAAACAGTGGCAGAGATACGATCCAAAAGATTTTGAAGATGATATTGCAAATTTTTTGAATTATTTTCCCTAGCAGTCTGGAAGATTATTTTCTGAGAACCATGTTGCTTCCTAAATCTCAAATCTAGTCTGGAGTCTTGTGATGCACTAAGTTTCTGTTGAGATAAGAAGTTGGCAGCACTACGAGGGAAGGGTAGGTCTCGTTTGATGCCCTGGTCTGTTTTCTCTGGGTTTAATGGAACAGATAAGTCTAATGAATCATGAAATTCCATTTGCCTCAAGGAGTCTCTATGAAATGTGGTATGAAGAGGATCAAACTCACTACATATACTGTCTATATGCTTTGACTGTGTATTTCTATCCATCTTCTTTAAATCATCTTTATTATAAGATAGACTCTGACTATTATGGATATTCTTGAATTGAATGACTGGAGATGAAATTTCACTTTGAGACAATGAGCCCTGTTTTTGTATTACTGTAGAAAATCGGCTTTTTTTAGAAGATTTATCCTGGGTAATGGATGTACATGACAAAACATCTAAAGCAGGTGATGACTGGGAACTGTTACTCCTAGGTAATAATGTAGCATCATGATGATTTGGTCTACAATTAGATGGACTTTCAGAGTCTAATGAATGATTACTACTTAAAGATTCCCCATGTTGAGTTGAAGTGATAATATCATAATGTCTAACATTTTCTGACTGAGTTTCAGGGCATGTTAAGTTCAAAAAAGAGCTTGTGTCATTCTCACTGCATTTATTTTGGACATGGTCATTTAAAGCAGAATTTGCATCTATAACTTCTAATGAAGGAAGACAAGATGTTTCTGGACTATTTCTTTCAGTATACATAACCAATGAAGGCTCATGAAGCTGCTGACACTTGGATGCTTGTTTAGAAGATCTGCCCATCTGCTGCTTAAGTTCTTGATTTTCCTGAACTAAAAAACCAAGATTTTTCTTAAGCATAAAAACTTTGGCATGCATTGATTCTAATTCTAAGTTATTTACTTGCAACCTATGACACAGTTCATCCTTCTCTCTTTGAAGCTGCTTGAACTGAACTGTCAACTTGTTCTCAACTATCACACTTGAAGTTTTATGAATTTCTTCTAACTGTTGAATCTTTTTCTGTAATAATTCATTTTCTAATATATAGGTAATAAGTCGTTGCTGAAGTTTCATAATATCACTTTCCTTAAGAACAGAGGAAACTCTGTTCTTACAGAATGCTGTTGCCTGAAGACTAGGAGAAGCTGTCTCATTTTGTAACCGACCAATTTTTGGTTGGGAAATATTTTCTGTGAATTCACCTTCTTTCCACTGCTCAGCTTCATTTCCTTGATTTTTAACATACTGATGATATAATCCATGAATATGATATTCCAGTTGTTCTTTTTCTAATAATGTTGTTTCAAGCCTTTCTTCAAGCCACTTTCTTTCATCTTCCAACTCCTGACAAGTAGCTTCCAAATGTACAACTTTGTTGAACAGGTCATTTCTTTCCTTTTCAATTTGTTTAAGTTTGATTTCTACATTTTTCACTGTTTGGTGCCTTGATACAAAATCTTGTTCACAGCTTTCCAAATAATTCCCACCTTTTACATCACACTGTTGATTCATAACATCTATTTGTTTTCTAAGCAAAAGTCCTTTCTGACTAATAACATCCAAAAGAGTTGAGAGTTCATCACTAGCCCCAAACATGCACACATGAGATTCTTTCTGAATCTCTTCTTTTCTTTCACACATGCCAAAATTGGCAGGATTACTAACAAAAGTTAAACTACTTCCTTGTCCTTGATCACGACAGTCTGAATCCAAGCCACTGTCTTGTTTATTGTCACTTTCCATAATCAGTTTTCTTTTTGACTCAGCATGTCTATTGGTATTTACAGACAAGTGTAGTGATGAAGAGCAGGAAGACCTAAGTCTTCTAGAATTGCTCTTTGGACACTCAGAAACCAAGTCAGTTGGTTGAGGAAATGAGAATTGGTGAAAAAGCTTGTTGTATGGATACTTCCTATCACTGGGAGATCTATATTTGCAATCATGTTGTACTAACTGTTGCTCAAGGTCTCGGATTACTGTGATGGCATTGGTTTGAAAATCTTCAGCAGCTGTTATTCGGTCTTGAAGTTCCTAAAGCAAAAAAAAGCAAATGTTTATCTCATGAAACATTAAATTTCAACAAGGTTTAAAAAATTTTATGCCCACATTTACAAGTTTACGTGCAAAGAAGTAGGTAAAAATGAAAAGCTAACAAACTACTCTCAATAATTTGTGTGTATTTCATGGATCACTGGATAAAAATAAACAGTTAGCTTTCATTCAATAATGATTACTCCTTACTTAAAAGAAATAATCATTTAGATACTAACTTTCATCCAAACACAGATACAATATATTTTCCTTTCATACAGTTCACAACATAGTGATAAAAGTCTAAGAACACACTGGAAATGTCACAATAAAAACGAAGTAATTGTGTATAAAAAAAATCAAGTTTTTGTCATGTTTACCTGTGCATAGTGAATAAAAAGAATGACTTTCAATTAGTTTTAAAAAAGAAAATCAAAACACTGTACTTATGTAACTAAAGTACTTTTGTATTAAAAGTAAACTAAGACACTCAAAAAGTACATGAAATTCAGCTTTATAAATGCATTTATATCTATGAGTAATTCATTTTAAACAAACTTTTCTCAGAACGTTTCAAAATGTGTATACTGATAAACATATACTGTTTAAAAGTGCTTAAAAAAACTTAGATCTGAAAGAACCTTCAAAATATTCTGTGTATGTTTGTTTGTTTGTTTTTTTACACAATTCTATAAAACTCCAAAGTTATTTTCACAATAATTTTAAATCAAACTTTTTGTATATGTTATTACAGAAGCATAACAATTGTGTATAAAAATTCATTTGGTATAACTGAAACATGAAAGAGCTACCAGTTATGGGAAAAAAAATCATTAAGATTACAAACCTGTGACAATAATCTTTAACATTGAACACTGTATAGCTGAATATACAAACAAAAAACAGCTTCATTTTAACACTCTTTTGAAATGATACTACATACAGATATGTAACTTGTGTCTTGTACAGCTGCATGGTTTGAACCAGAAATATTTTCTCTAAAGTCCCATAGCCAAAAAAATATAATTTCTCATATTTTAACTGATAACCAAATTAAGAATTTTTTTTATTTACTTATATCTCCCACATAAACCTGGCCCATTCATTTCTGTTTATTTCAATAAAAGAACTGCTTTGCTTTACTTTGTTTCTTTTTGAGATCTAATGTGTAAGGTATGCACTTCACTGGTCCACTGATAAGCTCTGATACACTTTTAGGGTGATAAAAACTAAAAGTTTGCAACTTTTCTATGGCAACTAGATAACCAATTCTAACTGTATTGTTTGAATTCAGTGTTTCTTTGGATTAAAAACAATAAAGGATAGTTCACCAGTTTTTAGCTGCTACTAGAATAAAATACAATAATTATCACTTTTATAGTGAAAAATCAATCACTAACTTTAATGAATTTTTGATTCGTTGCTAAAGGTTTTATAGCACAATGCACAAGGGCTATCTGCACCAAATGGTTAAATGATTTAGAGAATAAAATTCAAAATGTGTCAAAATGTATGGAAAAATAAAAAACACACTAAAAGATGACAAGAGTTTTTTTATGTTCTTTGAAACAAGCTTAAAACACTAAATAGAATCAAAAAATATAATGGCCCATAAAAAAGCTAGAAACCAAGTCAGGACAGTGTCACTATTACGAAAGACACGATCTAATGTCAAAGGCAAATACGAGAAGAAAAAAAAAACACATGAAAGTAAAATGTAAGCTATTTATGACCTAAGCGCCACAAAAGCTAAAAACTGATGGATCAGTCCCTCATGGTAGGAAATGATGAGTAGTGAAATTGTAGCCAATGCATGGCACAGATAACTTCCTCTCTCTGATCCTTATAACAACTAGATGGCCAAAAAACTATCATCAGTACTACAAAAGCTCAATCATTTTATTCCTATTGTTTTGTTTATGTTAGTCTTTGTTTGTCTGGAAACCAATTTTTGTCATACTTTTCTACATCAGAAAAACCAAAGTCAAATGGGTTACATGTGTTTTCATACATGTAATGACTGAAACACTTCTGCATTCTATTGTTTATAATTCATATCATAGTGTATTCAAGTACCAAACTGAAAACTCTGTACTATTCAAAACACCATATAGTAGGCATTAGTTGACACAGTTACACATTTCAGGTGTTTATGCATGTATGTATTAAACTTGCTATCACATTTGTATTTAAATTGTTAAAAGTACCATATCTTGAAACTAACAGTCACCATTTACAAAATGAACAAAACAGAAAGAAAAATACAGCAAAAATAACTGCTATTGATATGTAAACCTAAAATATATTTTAATATACTGAATCAGTTTTCAACAGACGGTATGTAAGCAACATATGATGTAATGCAATCAACTAGTTGTAAGCATAAATAGTTTATTAACTTATGACATAATGTGTTTTAATATATCCACACTCAGTAACATACAATAAATAATCTTAAATTAATATTTTTATCATTTCAGTTTCAAAAAACAAAGTAAAAAATCATGAACATAGATAATCTCAACATTTAAACATACTGCAGTACTTGTACACACAGAAACAGAGATGTTGCTAGTAACAGGCACATGGGGCCAGTGTCCAGAATCCTCAGTTAACATCATGAAAAATCAGAGTAGAAAACCACGGCTGACATAATAATAAAATGCCCAAAGTTCCTGCACCTATTGTTCAAGCCCCAAATTCTTTAAGCATCTAGATACATCTCTATATAAAAACATTATCCATTATTAAAACTTTCATTTTATTTTAAATATATATATGAGCACAAACCTAGATATTTAGTCCATGACCCAGCTGTTCTGATCTAAATGATGTATTAGTACAAGGTTAAAGAAATTTATTTCATTACACAAGTCTTCATCTTGAAAACGTATTAACACAAGCCTAAAAATATTCAGTTTAGATCCAAATATTCCGATTTTAATAATTCACTAGTACAAGACTACAGAAATGTATCTTCTCTCCTGAAAGATCTAATTGTGAAGATGTACTAGCACAAGATTTAAGAGATGCAATCCATGATCCAACTACCTAGCTTTCAAAGGGTTTAATATTTGTTTATTTTTTAAATTACTGTTTAGCAAAAACTTCTAATATCAACAAAAGATAATTCCAAATATACCCATGTTACTCAGTTGATATAAAAAAATATTCAAGCATTACCCATTTATCTATAATTGAAACATGATTCAAATTTGAAAATTATTTTCCAGTTATGAAAGGCATTCAGTGAATACTTACGGGTTCCACATAAAAAAATTTACCCTTTCTTTTTTCACTCTTCTATACAAATTTAACTGTTTCCACGAATAAAACAAGGTGCATTAAAGTTTTGCTTTCATAAAGGATGTTCCACTTCCTTAAACAATGAATGTCATTAAACTGGGTATAGATGTGTTGGCAGTAACATTTCACTTCAATGTAACTGAAAAGTCCATTAAGAGTCCTTCCCAATAGAGCTTAAATAGGTTAACCACACAGAGTTGCTCAGCCTGTCAGTAGGATGACAAAGCAGGTGATATGCCTAAGTGTACTTGCTTAGATTAAACAAGTTCTATAATAAACGTACATGTAGGAGTGAAGTATTCTATACCTATCACAGGTTTTCTAGTTTTCTTCATTTCTTAATATCTAAACTCCAACAGGTTTTGTAGTTTTCATATGTAAATTAACAATTCAAAATGAAAGCATATTATTGGAAGTAAATTAATTTCTATGTACATCTTGAGTGCATTGAAACACGAGATAAGAATAATCTACTTAATAACACTGTTACTTAAATGAGATAAAAATATAGTTATCACACACTAAATAAAGGCATTAAACACTAGAAACTACAAAATCCACAAAGACCAAAATAAATCTAGTCTACTGAGTTTAAGTCAGTAATTTGAAATACATTTTAATAATCAATATGAAAACATCATAGTATACACACACATATAGAAATATACCTACATCTACCCATGTATAACACAAACAAGTACTTAAACACTGATATCACTGAAGATAATCCAGATTTTACCATGTATGGAGACATTTTTATGGTTTCATAAATATTGCTACAAGCTGGCACTTTGGGAAAATTACATCAACATAAATTAATCTCTGTTTTAGTTACATTCAAGATTGTAGTTTTTGGAACTCTCAAGACAGGCAGTAGCACTGTCTGTGTATGGATGGTCCAGACTGATCTAAATGGTGTTTTAAATATCTCCTCAACAGATCATGAGAACTTTATAATACCATATACAGTTTCTTTACTCTACAGTCTGTAAATATCATAAAATGTTTTAATTTCTTGCTCTTCTTTCTGGTTTTTTTTTATTACATAAGTCAAGAATCAAAACAGTGGTTTCAACCAGTTTCCCTGAGGTGATAGTTTCAAAGTTTCTGCTTTTATAAATATAATTACTAACTAGCAGTAATTTTAAAAAATTATAATTCTGATGTAAATGATAATATCATTACCCCTTGAAGTTAAGTTTTATTATAGTAATTTGGTGTTCCTTGAAAAAGCTTAAGTTTTGGAAACAAATTACTAGTCGCTAATAGTTAAACAACAAATATTACCCTTGTAACATCATTGTATTTATAACTTGGTTACAAATATAATCTTCCTATATCTATTGAAACACTGCAACAAATAAAGAAAAACTTTCAAAAAGAGAAGTAAATGTAGGGATAGTTAATAGCAGTCCTTCTAAAACAATGCAAACAAGATAGAATAGCATTTGTTAAAGAATTAACATACCACAATGTATATATAACTATTCAACCACAACTGAGTTTAATTTGTCCAAGCTTTGTCTGTTTTATTCTACTATTTGTACTTGTTTGCATTATTTTTGAATGAGTAATATTTGCTTCCGTTTTGAGAAGTACTTTCTTTTCAGCTTTGACTTACAGTAGTTTATATCAAAACTATCTTGTGAAAAGCATACTGTGCTTAGAGAAAAAATAAACACGTTATTTAATACTAAAGTTCTTGCTATTATGTAATTCCAATATAACTTAAGTTTAGTAAATTAAAACTATTACAAGATAGATTTTCTTTCATTTACAACTTATTTTGAAATTGGATAAAACAGATACATGTCCAGTGATCGTTACCATAATCACACATGCATATAGCCAACCAACGACATAAAGCTTTTTTAGGAGATTCCAGCCAATCACACAGACTCTTCCTGTTGCCCTTTCTTCGTCCAAACTACACTATAAAATCTGTATATACTTTTATAAGAACTGTATGGAAGGTATATCAATAGTTACTTTAAAATTACTGAATCAAGATAAAGATGTTAGTATTATAAAATATGCTGATTAAGTCACATTTTACATTTATAAATGTTTTTGTACATACCTTAATGGCAACTAAAGACTTTGCATGTTCCTTTATGAGGAAATAAACAGGTGCTGGAATGGCCATCTCTGAATGAGATGTACTATGTGGATGACTGTTTGTAGAAATATCTTCCGTATCGTCTGTTTCAATCTTACGGTTTTCACAAAGAGTTTCGTAGTCAGCAGTGTCCTCATAGCTTAAGCTGTAAGCTTCTGTCCTCCGGCGCTGAAAATATACCAAAAAACATACTTTGATATAGCAATGTCTCTGTCTTATTTATAATACAAATATACATGTACTGTGCAATATGCTTTCTAAAAATTCCAGCAATCAAAACGAAAAACACGATTTTTGGTATATGATATGCAAACTGATATAATAGCTAGTCTCAGCAACTATATCTGTAACAGGCTACGTCTATAACGTATTATTTTTACTTTTCTTTGCAATAACAAGACATGTATACAACCATCTGGCGACTAGCATGTCATTCAAGACAGGTACCGTTATATTAGAGAATGCTTACGAAACACGGTCTCCCTTTTTCCATGGAACTTCAAGTGTAGAAAATATTTACGGTTTACATAAACTGAAATGTTAAGCGTTTGGCATCTACAGCCTAGAGTGTACTGATGTTGAACATTAATTCACAGTACACTTGGAAAGAAAACTGAAAATGTATTGAAAGCTATATAAAAAATTTAGACCCCCTGATTAAAAACAAACACAAGTATACTCTCTGATCCGTGGTGTTGACGAGATTACTATTTTATTGAAGCTACGCCATGCGGTTGGGAATAATTCACGATTCTCAAGTTTCTGAAATTGCTGCACGAAGCAAAAAAAAAAGAAAAGAAAATAATTCAAATCTTTTATGCCTGGAAAGCACTCGAGCAAAACAATGAAAACGACCTAATGTCATAAATATATAATATACACGTGGGTGTGGGTGTGAATGACAAGAGACAGCATACAAAAAATATACATGTCAAATGTTATAACCCAAATTAACGTCGACATTTTTATATTTACCAGTTTGTAAAATCATGTTTTTGCATTTAATCTGATTTGTAAAATACTTAAATAAAATGAATGATACAATTCATTTACTTAATCTAGTTCACACCATCACAGCCGTTTTCAAGAAAATTGATTACATAAATAACGATCAGGTCAGAACTACGTGCGTCGTATCCAAGCGGGCCTGATGAACCCCGTTCTTTGACCAAATGCTTTGCCAATACTGGATATGGCAGAAATGTAGTTGACATAAAATATTCGTCTTTGCTTTCATTCATAAATTCAATATTCAAAGAATATTAAGATCAGCTGTTCCAAAATCATACATCGAGCTATGTGCAATTTCGTTCCCTGCTTGTTCAAGTCCGCTAGTTTCCCTCAAGGTACATCGAACTTGCACTATGCAAATAGCCACCTTCTTCAGCTATAACCACGTGTACACCATAACTACCGAAAAAGGGAGCATCATCCCCTCTTATACATACAAAACACATCTTGAAAATTACCGCACCAATCACAACAAGATAATATTTTTATAAGCAATAATTTCATAGCTGGGTAATAAAGAAAACAAATGAAATTTCTACAAGAATAATATGTTTCAGAGTTAACTAATAAAAATTGCAAAAACATACTTAAAAATAATTTGTTTTTCTTCAGTGAAATTCTCATGAGCGTTCCAAAAGAAAAGCAAGTCATTTTCATTGCTAACTGGACGTACAAAGAAATACTTCAATAAAACCTATTCTGTGATGCAATGCAGTGGTGATAGTTCATTTTCAAGCTAAAGTTTCTATAAAATCATTTTCTCATGAATAGTGAACATCATTGAAAGTCTATTATGAGTACATAGTTGTGGAACAACTGTTAAATAATTCCAGAAAAACTGCAGCCTCAATAGACTTCGGTAAAAACCCACAGTTGTACCTGCCCAGAGGGCGGATATTTCTGCCAGTTAATGTGTTGAAAGTTCTCAGCTACACGAAATCGTAATTCTTTTGAATAATTTCCCTTCATATTAACTTGTAAAATAAAGTAATTAACTGAATAAACATGTAAAGTTATCTAATTAATCGAAATAAACCTCTGATTTTTAATTACATCTAGACTCAGAAGAGAACTGAAAAACAAAATTTTTAAATTATATCATAGAGTTGTTACGTTTTAGTATTTCACCAACACTACTGACTGGACTGACTTCTCTTTACATACAAGAAGACACAATGAAGTTGTCATCTCCTAATAGGCAGTACACCCTTCAAAGTCTTAACACACACAAAGGAATCCAAATTGCGGAATATGCACCGAAGTCATACTTCAACACTTGTAATACAGTTGTACGTTATCAGGTAAATGTGGTAGATTCTTTATCTCTGTACGCATGTGCATACAACTTATAGCTTTGAATTTTTCCTGGACTAGGTTCAGGGATTGCTTTGGTAAAACAATGGTTAAAATGACTAGTGCCAGTTAAAGCTGTTACTTTTTCTACACACAGAACTTCAAATTCCAAAACTTCAAATACCAAAGATGTTTCGGTATTTTTTATATATTTTTAAAGATTTCCGTCATCAAACACATTTTGATTTCATAATAATAATAAACTGGTAAAAGTATCACTATGAATTACAGGTGGTAGATACTCTAAAGTCAACAGTATAATAAGAACTGTACCGAAAGCATAGTAAAATTTTCTTCCTGTATAAAACCATTTCTTTATAAAGTTTCACCAAAGCCACATCTTTATTCTTGGTAGGAGTTTGGATGTTTAACCAGAGGCGGTAAGGAATTCATTCTTTCCTATTCGCCCCATTATTGGTATAATTAGCGAATTATTTCAGTGGTATAGGTTCAGTGTTCATTATTTTATAACAGAAGACCGAAAATAACGAATACTGTTTTTCTTTTCATTTAAACCCCTCATACCAAAGATTTTACACACACACACACGAGATCAACCACTGAATATTACTTAATAAAGTGTAAATGTTGAACATACTTAGCTTGAAAAATTGTGAAGAAATACATTTAACACTAAACCCCTATTATCCTTTATTCTGATAGTGATTCAAGCAATCACGAAACTGATGCTGTCTTGATCACCTGACTCAAAATCTCTCGTTTTAGTGTAGATAAACATACAGATTAATGGATACCCCAGACTTAAATATGCTGTTGTTGGCGTTGATTTTTCTTATAATCCTACATCCTAATATCTGCTGACGTAATAACTACACTAAAGTAGGACTCGGAATCTCGTCCTTAAGCTTTCATTTTTATTTTGTTAAGGTAAGGAAACATAAGCCAGAAGCTATTTTCGACAGTAGCTTTACAATTTGCTAATTAATACATTTCTCATATATAGTAAAAGCTCCGCCAACACTATTGCTATGGCCTGGCATAGCCAGGTGGTTTAGGCATTCGCCTCGTAATCCGAGGGTCGAATCCCTGTCACACCAGACATGCTCGCCCTTTCAGCCGTGGAGTCGTTATAATATTACAATAAATTCCATTATTTGTTGGTAAAAGAGTAATCCAAGAGTTGGCGGTGGGTATTAACGACTAGCTTCCTTCCCTCAGATTACGAGTCGATTGCCTTAACTACCCCTTGAAGAAAGAAGAAAAATTGTTTGAATAAAATGTTTTTAGTACTGTTTTAATAAATCATCTGCTGGTGTTTATCAGTTTAACTAGAAATAGAGGGGAAGAAGTCTGAATTGCACCTGTCCTTCTAAGTTGCAACTAACAATAACGCGACCAAAATATCTGCGGTCAAATTAATATCTTTATTGCAACATTAGCTCTTTAAATACAAGTTTTAGAATAATGTAAAATATTTTTTCTCTAATTACAGACATCTAAATCTTTAAGTCCATTTGTCTTACGACTAACATTAATATTTATGAATCATTTAAAAACAACACTTTTGACAGTAAAGTTAAAACAGGTCCACCTATTAAAAATCTAGTTTTTATCGTTTGTTGTCGTTGTTGTACATCTTTGATGTCCTATACAGTAATGGACAGAATTTACGCATTATTACTGTCATTTCAGTTCACTAGAATGTATGCACTTTGCCCGCCACTTGTAACACAAAGTTGTAAAATGCTTTTTAATATCTCGTGAAAATGAAAATAAGATATAATATTATAAAATAAATTTTCGCAGTATTATTTACATAAGTTGCGTAAATAATTACACGTTAAAAGAACGATTTGTTATAATTAAACTTTGAAATTTGGTTTTTGGTATTTTTTAACCTGTTCAGCACTATATGCATCACTTAGTTAAACTGGCTAGGTCAAAGACTCCTAGATTCAAGCATCAGGAATTTATAATTGCTAGCCACAGATAAGGCAATCAGTCACCAGTACCCGCCGCATACAAGATAACAAGTAATTTAATAAGAAAATTAAATGTGATAATTATCCTTCACAGTTAAAAACGTTCAATCTTTTGATCCATATCCTGTCACACTAACCACTACGTATAGCATCTTAAAAAGCAGGCTTAACAGTTTTTCAGATACACGAATTCTCGTAATTTTTTTTTTTTGCTCTGTGTTGCCAAAAGATGTTCACCATGGTCCAATTTGAACTTAACTCACTTGGAACCAACTTATATAGCCTGGTTTGTGTGGAAGTTGAAACATGTATACTAATGAAGAAATAAAATTCACTTTATACAGTTTTAAAGAAATTGTTGCTTTCTTAACCAAACTAATAACAGTTTTGTAAACCCATAGACATACACTCAGTATATCTCCCATCGTAGATTAGACTGCCAGAGTTTATCAAAATAACCGGCAAGTAAAGCATAATACAAAATCTGCAGAAAAATATGAGTCGCTCTTACGAGTTCTAGTACATTGATTTTCTTACAAATCACTGCTCATCCATTAAAAGAACTCTTCCACAGGCACAGCCAATTAATCACAGTTGTTATGCGCTACAAAAAACTCATGAATACACCGATGTTATCATTATTGAGTTCTGTTTTCTACATAAATTAACACACAGTTATATTGAGGAAAAAGTATATCAGTTCACGAATTCGTGTAATAGAGATTTCTCAAGCAACGTAAGATGAGATGCATTACATTTCATAACCAAACCCTCCATAATAACTACATGTTTACCAAGTAACATGATCACTTTATAAGTATAACATTTAAAAAGTTTACTCACTTGTTTGCTATTTAGCCAAAAGCCTTAGAAGTAACAACTGCACATGGTTTGTTTTCTGCAGTGGATAATTTACTATCCACACACAGAGTGTGTTTGTTGTTGTTTAGCGCAGAGCAAACACAGTTGGACGTCTATGTTCAGACCACCTCAGATATCGAAACTCTACGCATTATAAGTTCTCAAACATACCATCGTGGGGCACTAGGGGCCCAAAACAAGCAGAACAAAAGAAATACATTTAATAATTTTTCTTTCTTTCTTTGAAATTAAGCACGAAGCTACTCAATGGGCTATCTACGATCTGCTCACCTAGGGTATCGAAACCCGGTTTCTAGCGTTTCAAGTTCACAGACGTATCCGCTGTACCACTGGGGGGCATACACTGGATAAAGATGTAAACACACACACACACATATACACACGCATATATAATGACAGATTTTCCAAATCTATACAAAATTAAAGCCATTGGTAAACTAGTTAAAGTTTTTCATGGAATATGTAAACACATATAATGATATACGTTGATTAACACAACAGTACAATGAATCTCTAGTTCATCAAAACCTTTCGAATCATTTATATGAAGAAAATACTGTCCAATATACTAATATAAATTCAGTTTAAACAAATTTCAACGCGTAAAAAAGAGCAATTATTTAAAAATTTCCTATGTATTTTTCACGATATATTATAATTATTTTTACGGAATGGCAATGACCTAATGCGAATCGAAAGTTCCACGATTCGCGCCGGGAAGCCTCTAAATATGCTTAGCATTTTCAAACGATAGTACATTTATAGGTGCGACAGTTAATATCTGCTGGTATTATTTTCGAAGTCAGACACAGTATTTTCAGCAGTGAGTGCTGCTAACCAGTGCTTTTCCTCTGGTCAGTAGTCCATAATAACGAAAACTTTTTATCTGAATTCTAAGGGTTTCTGATCCAATCGTTTAATGTTGTGTTGAATGATGTGCCGTTCAGAGTATAATTTTTAATATAAATCTGATTTTTAATTATCTGTCATACAGCAATCATTCAACGGATATAGGGAAGAATGTTATTGCTTTGAACTACCCGTTAGGCATGGCGAGTCAAGCGGGTACCCGGATACGGAGGATGCATTCGTGTATACAATACATATACAAGTAGTATTAACATTGTTCATACGTGTCACTCTGATTATCAGTCAAATAATCCGATACATACACATATGCAGACAAGAATCGCTAGTGTAACACAACAAAAATAACCAATATCACGAGCTATGTAACGTATCTATACGTTTCGACCTGTCACCACAATTTTTACGCATGTTGGCCAATTTACAGAAGTTCCCCATTCGGTAATTACACTCAGTGGCAAACTTAAGGTTATGCGGGCCCAGGAGCTAATAATTTTTGTGGGTCCTACATCCCATGTAGTTTTACATAGAATAAGACTAACCCCTCTATCCCCTACCTAAATACGCCACATGATTGCATTCTACAAATAATTATATGCTGAGTGCAAACCTTTAGATTCACACCCTGTCCTTATTTCCGCAAACAAATATACAAACGTGTTTACCAGGGCGCTTTTATATTAAAATACCACAATAAGATAATGCATTCATGGAGTTTAATATAGATGTTAAGTTCGTTAATTTACATATGGAAGTATTATATACAAGTCAACAGTCTATTCGCAACATATTTCTATTACAGTACTATTCGAGAAATAACAAAAGTTGATAAACTTCAGAAGCAAACCTAAAAATAACTATAGCATTCATTGTGTATCCCAGATCATTCATACATAGTTATATCGTTTCTGTTTTAGGTAACACTGACAGTACTGGTAAAGAAAGAAATGTAAATTAACGTGGGACACCATGATGAAACTATCACGAGACTTGGAACAAGTCATTCCCTACTCGTGGTATGCAGTGTAACAGATGAGAATCAAGAACATGAAAACTGTCCAAACGTCTCAGTCAACAGTACGAAAAATGATCAGGAAGAATGTCCGCATGGAAAAGTGATATAAATCACGTGTATACAATTTGCTTCCCCTAAATATCCAGTAAAGGAAGACGAACTGCAGAAAACTGAATGAATGGTACCAGTTATACCCAGATGAAAATGGGAGTATAAGATGTCATTTGAGGAATCGTATGTGTACCTTTATAACTGTGACAAGTCTCAATGGGTTAAAAAATTTCAAAATTGGCGCATGGCATGAAGAACACTTTTTTTTTTAAGAAACCAACGATCATCCTTGACCCTATTAAAGGTTTACAATCATTCAACGTTCTACAACCTCCGTACCACACACACACAAGAATGTGGGTTATAAAGCTACAGTTTAATTAATTTTAGAAACACGTTTTGTTAAACCGTCGCATATCCCAGAAGGTGAGGAACGTAACAAATAATCATGCTATTTCATATTGAGCAAAATATACCAGAAGTTGTGAGACGCAGCTCTTTTGGATTTTTGTACGATCCGAGTGTTGAAACAGAGCTGAGAAACTATCATTTCGTATACTAAACAGATTATGAAAAGTATTTAAGCATAAATAAATTGCTTTCAACATGACGGTTTCACACTTTACTAAAATCTTTTGCAATGGAAACCACACAGTATGGCTATTGTCAGCATATGTGGTATCAATAGAGAACACAACAAGACTTGGCGACATGAACTGTAACAACCAGTTGAGGCTCCAAAGACGTGTAATATAACGTACTCAACCCCTGTGTGAAAACATGATTGGAACATCTTCACACACTTCTACTAACTCCTTGTTTTATACGACACGAGACATGCAGCAAGCGGAGGAAAAAAGAGAGTGCAACCTTAATGTATTATACAAAGACGTAGTTCAGGCAACTATTTATGCTAATTAATGTCTCTTAAAATCAGAGAGATCTTGTCGATGCTCCCACTTATAGAGTGATAAAAGTTACGGATGGACTTATCCAGTTATTTATTTCAAAGCATTAATTTGGGTTGAAATGGTTTCACAAAATACAACTCCCGGCCAACACACTGCTTCAACCTGGACTGTGTATCAAGTCTTAAAATACAGTACAACTCTCAAAGATAGACAAGTAAGAAGAACAACTTTGTAAAAGTACTTATTAGGTCTTATCATTTCGATCACGAATGAACCAAACGATTTAATATTTTTGAATGGCTTTTTTTTTCTCCAACAATTTTCTGCTTCCTTGTTTCCAAACAAAGATGAGGTAAAAGTTCCCCATGTTTTGCTGCATACAAATAAAATGAACGTAAAATGAAAGAAAAAAAAATACTATAATAATATATTACAAAGTTTGCACTTATCACTTATTTACTGAAGTATCTAAATTTGAATTTAAAAAATGTATCTTTTTGGCAGTATGTTTATACCGGTTTACAAAAATGAATAATTCTGGCTTCAGAAGCGCAGTTATACTCATGAATAGTTTCAAGTAAATTTTAATTTTCATAGCACATATACGTATATGCATGTTTCGAATAATGTTAATCAAAAGCATAGCTACCACACGTGAACAGTTTCTAGTGATAAGGTCTCAGCCACAAATCTACGTCCTCATGAGTTTAGAACAATCCACGTTACACCAGATATTCAACACATCACTATTTTCAAAACCCAATGGATGTTTGTTAATCCATAGACATTTATATACAACATAAAAAATTACTTGACATGAATATACCTTCAGGCATGGAATATTGAAAATACTTAACTTACTAACATACACATTCCAATTAATTGTAACATCTTGTAATTTTATTATAAATGAAAAATGGTAACTTTAAGTGGTTACTTTGGCAGTAACGGTTAACGATGAAGAACAATAGATGTTCAAGGTAGGCGTTGCCAGTTAACATTGCATGAACTGTCAAAAATATTCTTTATCCACTCATATTTTGGAGAAAGATTAACTGTTAACCTGTACACAAGCTTTAATTACACTTTATTTAGTACCACTAGAATATATAAGAAAAAAATCCTTAACATGTAAACAGTTGAAATTAAAAAAAATAAGTGTCGACAGTTATGAGATACAAAAATTAAAGCTATTACAATTCACGTCAGTCGGATTCATATCGCAGAGCAAGTCTCATGGCCATATGTTCTACGTATATACATTTTCATTTTAACATTGACATTCACGTAACATTTTTTA
This sequence comes from Carcinoscorpius rotundicauda, assembly GCA_011833715.1. Taxonomy (NCBI): domain Eukaryota; kingdom Metazoa; phylum Arthropoda; class Merostomata; order Xiphosura; family Limulidae; genus Carcinoscorpius; species Carcinoscorpius rotundicauda. Next base: position 34,757,247 of record CM022395.1, on the reverse strand, counting down.
AAAAGGGCAAATTTGAAATAAAAATTAACTACTAAAATATCACCTGTTTTTCATATACCACTGTAACTAAAGACTTGATTGGTGGCTTAAACTAAACAAAAAGCATACACGTCGCTCTCTTACTCGATTTACTATCTCTTGTCACTCTTTTTGCTAGAACATTTTTCTTCGATAAGATAAAATTTACCAATATGTCAGCTTGTTATCACCTCATAAAAACTGCCTCTTGAACACAATTTATATTGCACAGCTATAGTAATAAACTTCAAGCATCACCGTACATCCATCAATAAATAGTTCACAAAATAAACACAAGTATAACCTAATGTACGATCTCTGTATTAAATGGAAGTTTTGTAAGCATCACGCGCATACACATAAAAGCCTATACGGTGTAACACATACACGTTTGCTTTGAAGTCCACATCACTACAATATACGGGTATGTATGGTGTTATTTACCTTTATCTTGTCCCCCCCAATTTTGTCTCTAAACTCTACGTGAACTGTTCACTCTTGTTCTTCGTACCATGACCACGAAATGTTCAGCTAAATGAAGCTGTTAACTAGTGCGTGAAAAATACAGTTCCCTGCCTTAGAATCTCACTCACGATTCTAGTTTGTCGTACTTCTAAAGGCAAGTGGTGGTGCCTGGTGGTACCAGACCACTTGTACAACACACACAGCGTCGTACACTGTAATATATACTGGAAACAGCATAAGCGTATTAAATGTCTAGTTAAAACGTCTGAAAAAAGTTTTACTTCAAGTTATAATAACAGAATATGATATATATATAGGTGCATTACTCGTGTTACGAGAGTTATTTTACAAATAACACTGGTTTACAAAAAAAAATATTTTTTGTCTGAGGCAAGAATGTGAATAGGTGTTTTTTACTATTTGGGTGTGCTGAATTCAGATTTATAAACAGTTTTGCTCTACCACCTCTTGTTTTTTGGCTTTTAAATAGTCTCATTTTAGTATATACATAGTATATACGTGCTTATTTCAACAGTTGCAGCAGCTTATTACAGATAAAACAGCATAGATAAAGAACATTGACGGAATAAATATACTTGGATGACACAATGTACACAATTCATAGTACCGCAGACAGTTAGAAGTGTGTTTTCTTAGATGATCTGGTGTATTTTGCCTCCGGGATGTCACGCAAGAGCATCCAGCAGAAGTCTTCCATCATGCTGGAGTTCCACTTGCCTTGGTAGTTGCTCTCCATCTTCGTAATGTCTTGGTGAAATCTTTCTCCGTGCTCATCACTCACTGCTCCTAGGTTTGGAGGGAAGAAATTGAGGTGGGAATGGAGAAAATGAATTTTGAGTGACATTCGGCATCCCATATCCTCATAAGTCTTTAGCAACTTCTCAATACAGGCTTGGTAATTTGGTACGCGAGTGTTACCAAGGAAGCCACTACAGACTGACTTAAATGCTCTCAGTTCCTTTAAGGCAAGAAGCTCCTCAAAATCAGTATCCTTCAGCACTTCTCGGATTTGAGGTCCGACAAAGATGCCCTCTTTGAGCTTAGTAGCACTGAGACCTGGGAACACAGTGGACAAGTGTTGGAAGGCAGCACCATTTTTGTCCATGGCCTTCACGAAATTCTTCATCAAACCAAGCTTAATGTGAAGAGGAGGAAGAAGCACCTTCTTCATGTCAACCAGAGGATTCTCCTTGACGCTGTGTTCGCCAGGAACGAAAGTGCTTCTAGACCCCCAGTCTTTCTGCTTGTAATGCTGGGATACAGCTCGACTATCCCAGAGACAGAGAAAGCAACAGTACTTTGTGAAGCCCGCTTGCATACCCATAAGAAGACCAATGACCTTGAGGTCCCCACACAGACTCCACTGGTACTGGTTGTATTTAACATATTGTCATGCGACTCCTTTAGATGGACAGAGTGTGCACTGGGAATACTGGGATATTTATTCCCGTTGTGCAGAAGCACAGCCTTGAGACTTCGCTTGATAGAGTCTACGAAAAGACGCCAGTCTGAAAAATTATGTGGCAAACCAAGGAAAGTGAACAAGCCAGGTACATTTGTGCAGTAGCACAACTTGTTTTCCATGTCGAGAAATGAAGCAAGGTCTTTGTTCCGATTCCTGAAACTGGTGATCCGTCTTGATATATAGCTATATATAATGTAATGCTATCACCTACATTTATTGCATAATAACTGAAAAAGAAGACACAAGTCACACAATATTAGAAATTAACCCTAAATGCATATACGCCTTTATGTATAGTATGTGTACAAAATGTACAGTATGCATATCTAAAAAACCAGAGGTGATGAGTAAAAACGAATTTCAAATCTGAATTCAGCACCCCCAAATTAGGTTAAAACAGCTATTTTTGTGCTTGCCTCAATTTCTTTGTAAACCAGTGTAATGTGAAGAGAAAACTCACATATAAAATACATTAAAAAACTATAGACACACACCAGTATGATAACATTTGAGTGTTTTCTACATTGTCTAAATTTCATATACAGTACAGAAAACCTATGCAATAGTCATTTTATGATGAAAAACTTTTTACACTTTCTGTAAACAACTGAAAAAATTGCTAAATAATAACTGATTCAGGTTTAGCCATTCAAACTGTTTTAAATTCTATAACATACTTGAAATTAACTGCTGTTTGTTATTTAGCACAAAGATACATAAAGGGCTAGATGTGCTCTGCTCACCACGAGTCTTTTTTTTAATTAAGCACAAAGCTACACAATAGGCTATCTGTGCTGTGCCCACCACGGGTATCGAAACCTGGATTTTAGTGTGCAAGTCTGCAGACATACTGCTGAGCCACTGGGGGGCCACCACGGGTGTCAAAACCTAGTTTCTAGCAGTACAAATCCACAGACATATCGCTGTGCTAATGGGGTTTGGAATTAACATCAAAGTAACTGAAATACATACATTAATCCTCTATCTGCAATAAATATTTTGATTGTAGATTTCACAATAAAATAAAAGTATTCACCAAGGAAAAGAAAAGGTTGTTTCAGCCTTTATTTATTTTTTCCCACGTTTTTATTTTATGTAGCAGTAAATAAATTGCTTTCTTTATAAGTTAGCCTTTTTTTTTCAAACTAAATATAACAACTGAAGAACCAAGTAGCACAACACTTCTAGGACCATACATTCTAGGACTTTCATCATCTGAAAATTCAAATCTAAAATAAGGACTGATAAAGTGATTTAAAAATACAATAATAAAGTGTTGGCATACAAAACAACAAACATCACGAAATATTTAATAAAACAATACAGGGTCTAAGACCTTTGTGCAATTCAAACGGGAAGTTTCAAAGTTTGGTAAACATTTGAACTTATTTTAAAAAAGCAGAAAATTCATTATTTCCACAAACAGATGAGAGATATTGTGCTATTATCTACAAATTTAACATTTTCCTTATTTAAAAATGTATTTCATCTAGCCATTCCTAATTTAGCATTGTAAGACTAGAGGAAAGGCAGCTAGTCATCACCACCCACCGCCAACTGTTGGGTTACTCTTTTACCAACGAACAGTGGGATTGGCCATCACATCATTATGCCCCCACAGTTGAAAGGGCAAGCATGTTTTGTGCAACAGGGATTTGAACCTGCTACTCTCAGGTTATGAGTCAAACACCTTAAACAACCTGGCCATACTGGGCCTTAGGCTTCAATGAGAGGTCGTCTAGTGGAGCAGCAGTCACTGGAAGATGACTACCATTTCAAGCAGGAATCCTCTTCACCATATTGTTTTGTTGTTGTTGTTTTTTTGCTTTTTGGAGGGGGGTACGTAATAGTGGAGTGAAGAATATCAGGATATGTTGACAAGGCAGTTGAAACAAGAATATGTAATGTGGATAGGGCTTTAAGCCGTTTTCTTTTTATCAAATACAAACATAATGTAGATACTATAATGGCAGACGGAAGAAATATAAGAGTTCTTCTGTGTCTCAAGTTAAATCAAAGTTCCATACAGAAGGACCTATCCATCAAGAAATGCTTGGGAGAAATTGTAATATCCTGTCACAAGCCAGCATTACAACTCAATTGAGGAGAGGACCCAACTAGTTTTGTACTGAGGAAACACACCACTCACAAAGAAAACTCTATATCAATTCTTACAGTGGCTTGGGACTGGAAAAGTAAGGATTCTCCCACGTTCTAATATAAAAAGAGGTATTTGCATGTGAGAAAACACAACAGTATGTGCATGGACCACTTTCAATAAGTACAATGATCTGGAACTTGGTTCACACAGATATAGTGCAATGAATTACTACAACTAAAGACAGCATGCATGAGCAGAAGTGAGGATGAATACCTCAGGTCATGTTGAAAAGACTGCACCATTACAGCAAAGAGAGAAATAAAGGAGATAGACAAGAGCAAATAAGGAATCACAAAACATGTGCCACAGATTCTTCAGAGCTCGCTAAAGTGGTGCATGTGTTTATAAAATCCAGTTCCCAGAAGCAAAATAATTCATCACATTGGAAAAGAAGAGTCTTCAATACTAAAATTTCCATGGTATGAAGATACAAGAGATGTATGACAATCAAGAAAATTGTTGGGAAGATCTTTCACAGATTTTAAACTTATGTCCAATTATGTATTATATTTAGAATAGAACACAAGTAGATTTTTATCCTATTAATCTCCAATATAATCTTTTATACCCCTTATCCTTTTTTTATTTGAAGTATCTCAATATATTACCATAAGATAATTCCTCCTTCCTCATAATTTTTTAGTGGCCCTTATTTGAACCCTTTTGAATAAGTCAATATTTTTCCTTATATAAGAATGCTAAAATTGTGAAAAAAAATTCTAAGTGATGTCTAGCTAGTGAACAGGGTGTGGATAACAAGTTACTAGGATATTATTATTTTTATGGGTAAAGTAGTAGTATAAGATAATTTTGCAAAAAAATATATAATATTATCAGTTACTTTAAATATTATTCTTATTTATTTTTTCTTACTCTGTAAAGTTATTCAATGCTATAAAGCTTTCCTTTGGATCACTATATTCATGAATGATTTCTGACTTTTGCTTATCTAATTGCTAAATGTATTTCCCATTCACTGTTTCCTGTTTTGGTTAAACACTTCTCTTTCTCCTGAAAATTGACATTGATGACAAAAAAAATCTCATTTAATAGTTTGAAATACCAGAATTATTTTAAAATTTTAGAAAATGATGCTACAAACTTGATATGTCCAAGGATAAAAATGCACAATTTTAGTATTACGTGAAGGATATTTTGTTTCTGGTCATTGTCAGCATTAGCACATTTGTATTTGTCATACAATGACAAATCATTTGAAAAAAATATTTTTGACATTGTATAACTTATAACAAAAAATAATTGAACAACTAAAATAATTAGTTTTTTTTGGCAAGTGATATATAAAACAGTAATGTTGTTATTTTTATTTTCAGTAATGAAAAATAAGTAACAAATTTCTAATTCTAATAATATTGCCTAAAATTGCTCATGAATGCTATAAAGAAACAATTATCTTATTCAACTTATGATCAGTATATCTACAAATACACCCTAATATTATATTAATCTTGCTTCCTGCAACAGAGCACTACCTTAATGACTTATCCAACATTATTTTGTATACATATACTATGAACTGTGGTGCCTTTCAAAGCATTTGTCAGTCTCCTGTTTATGGTGGCCACTTCCCATGCTGTATTTAAAATACTGTGCAAGCAGACAGAGATCAGCATTCACTTTTAACCTGATGAGAGAAAAGGCATGAATAATGTTGATGCCAAATTTTATTTTACAATCATAATATTCTTCACTAAATTGCTAGAAATTAATTAACCTTTTTTAAAGTCCATGAAATAATTTAAATTGATAGATTAACATAAATTCTTCTCATCACTGGGGATGGGTACTTCTGCTTGTGTCAAGATCATTTTCATTAGTCATGCAATTAAGTGGGTTCCCATCAAAATAAAGCGTTTGTATAATTTGTGTTCCACATGTTAATCATAGTGCATCACTTTGCATTTGTCACATATTTGTCCAACTAACCGAGTGAGCAAAATTCTCATCAACTTCAACATACTTGTAAACAACTTGTTCCTGATGATGACATAAGCTTGTCAAAACATTACACATTTTTCATAGTTTGACTACCTATTCAATCCACCACCAAGCTTTAATTTCTGAAAAGTGTTCCTTATCATCAAATTTTGAACTAAGTTATCCAACACTATAAAAAAAATCTTCAATAAATCTAGAAATAACAATTTAATGCCATCAAAAAATTTTACTGATGTTCAAGTAGATGTATCTACCAGTATCATTAAGGTAAATACATACAGATGAAAACACAAACCATAAGCAATGAACATTGATAATATGCTACTAGTAAGAGGAATTCAATTTGACTGGAACCAACTAATAACATTTTTATCTCATTCAACCTTAAATCCAATTAGATATAAAGTAGCTGATAATATTACATCTTTTACAAAATCATGTTATACTACTCCATTAGCCATAAAAGTTATCACAGCAATTTAGCACTGTTCAATAGTTAGATCTCACTTAAAATTCTTTGTATGATTTCAGTCTCCTTATTCAAAAACAGATACTGACTTATAAGAAAGGGTTCAGGGAAGGGCCACTAAGAGAATTTGGATAAAAAGGGGTTATCTTACATGGATAGATTTGAGATATTTTATTTTATTTTGTGAAAAGAAGGATAAAATGTGTATAATCTTATTTGGAGAATCAATCACACAAAGGCCTATCTGTGTTACATTCTAAGTGCACTGATCAACTACTTAGATTTCTTCTTGTTTTCCACATCACCAAGCCCCATCATCAAACTATTGTGTATTTCTTACTGGTATCTATGTATAAGGATACAGGTATACAATTTTAACTTCCTTTACTCTTTATCAAAAATGCATGCACATTTAAACACACTGGATGATAGGAACAGTTGTAACATTAATCATAAATATCCCAGTCTTCATCAGTTTCAGAGCATCTACACATAATCACAAGAGAAAACTTACAGTAAAATATCCTGTTAATGGTGATTAAAACACCTAAGGCACAGCATTAAATTTTCAAAGTTCATAGCTAAACTACAGCATTAAGACATACATGCTAAACAGCAAATATGAAATTAACAATCAGTGATGTCGAGAAACCCACTTGTTGAGAATTTTATATGCAAAAATGGTTTGTTTGGGTTGAGAAAATATTTTAAATAGAAGAGCAAACAATGTTTCGACCTTCTTCGGTCATCGTAAGGTTCACAAAGATGACTGATGACCAAAGAAGGTTGAAACGTTGTTCGCTCTTCTATATAAAATATTTTCTCAACCCAAACGAGCCGTTTTTGCATATAAAACACGTAATTGTTTTATATAAATATCAAAATATTCATCTTCTATAAAACTCTTTCACTTAAGTATATTGTTTTAGTGGTTTTATTCAGAAAATGCAAAACTCTATATGTAACATGGGTGAGACACAAACCTTTATCTACTGTTTGAAAAATTCTAAAGTAAATAGTATGAAGGTATGAGAACTACTGAAGTCAACATTGTAACACAATCAATAATTTCCAGTTGCATATCTTCCATGTGCTAAGCAGTTAAACAGTATGTGACAAAATTATATAAAATATATACTTTCACAAGTTTTTACTTCCCAGTTTTTTTGTTATGGTACATTTATACATCAAAAAAATGAACAGACACACACTCACAGAAAAAAAAGACATTATTTGGATACAAGGTCGTTGTACATGTAGCTTTATTGCTTCATATGAATAAGTAAAAAGCTTTTTTTTTCTATTTGTAAATGCAGAGACTGCATGTTCTCAAACTATGTAATATTATTTTTTAAAAATATCATACTGAAAGTAATCTTATGAAAAATCTAACACATGTAAGATCAAAAGTTAGCATCTGCATTAAACGTTTTACTTGTAAAGTGGACTTGAACTTTCCCTTCAACTCAATAAATAAGCAATGCACAAATTTATAAACATGAGAGAAAACATAACGTTGGAAAGTCTTAATCCCTACGGGTAGTTTATATGACTAATGATAAGAGAATAATGAAAACAAGATGAATACCAGGTTAATGAGTTTTACTAGTATCCTAAATGTAGAGTTAATAAATTATTAAGGTGAATGAAAACCTTTTAACCTATGAAAGCACCTTTCTACTCACCATAACATCATTACACTACTTATTTGGTTTACTTGGACTTTAAGAAAGCACTTGCTAAAGTACTGCATAAAAGACTGGCCAAAAAACTATCAAGTTAAAAGAGAATATCAATTAGTTAAATGGACTGAAAGTCAACTGGTGTATTATGATGTTCACTCTAACTGTAGTAATGTTACAAGGTGTGCCTCATAATAGAGCAAAGACAAATGGAGGTAAGAAGGAAACTGAAATGTGAATACATCCTTCTCAAAAGAAATACCCAAGTGAAACATTTTTTTTCTCCAGATAGACAAAATGCTGGAAACTTTATATAAAAACTTTATGGAATATAATTAGCTAACAGTTGCCAAAAACAAACCAAATGCCACTTGTACAGTATATACAGGAAATATCCCTGTCAATGATGTTTATGTTGATTCTTAGAGGTACAGGATGATCTTATGGCAGACAGTACTTTGGTTCTAAAATTGACTGGATAACATCTGTAGATTAACAATGACATTAAACCTTGTTGAACTTACTTCAGGATCTAATGAATTACCTAAAAAATAATGTCAGACATTTGTTTTAAATTCATCTCAAAACAATCAATAACATTATAAAATTATTTCATATGATTGTTTCAAACAATCTGAAAATGTAAATCATTATAGTTGAGGAAATAATGTATAATAGTGTGATACCTTGGTATAAAAAGTAAGAAATTACACATTATTTATTTTTGGTTGTAGAAAATATTAAAATAAAAATATAAAATATTATTAGACACTTATATACTAGTGCTGGGAAAGTGTGCCACACATTCTTGCATAATGTTAACAGACTACCAAAGTAATTTTCAAGAAATATATTAAGCAGAGCTGTTGGTGCATCAACCTAGCTTATACTAAATAGAACTACAAGTTGTAATAAGCATGGTGCTGTTGTGTTGCTTTGTGACTGAATAATGTAACTATAATTACGACGTGGTGAATGTTTAAGATTTGTGTTTAAAGTTTTGCTTCTTATGTTAAATATAGTCAACAATTCAGTGGACAAAATAATTAAAGTTAAACAAAATTGACAATTACAAGAACAAGTCTTTCTTTAATGTACTTCAAACACGCTCAGTGACTGATGATAAACTAAGAGGATGTAAATGTTCTGTTATTGTTACTCTTACATGGAATTTTGTGAAAATTTAAATGTGTACTGTATCATTCTGGTGGTATAGCATAACTATAGTAATTAGTATAAGAGACTGTGGATCACACTGCCTAGCTGCATTTTGGTTCTGTCATTATCATTAATAATAATTATAGTAGTCTATGCACATAGAACATGTAATATTTAGTATGCAGTTGGTAATAATAAAACTTATACTTCAGAAAACTGATATGAAAATATTAAGTAGCCTCACTCAACCTAGCTACTGTAGTCTGTAGTACTACGATCATTAACAGTATTAATTTTGCCTTACCTGCAAGTTAAGCCTCTCTGATAAATAACTGAAATAAGTCCTTGGATTCATCACCACACATAGGCTTAGTACAACACTACTAGTGTTAGTGTAGTACTAACGTTAGTGAAGAGTTTCATCCTCTACTCTACGCTTCAAGTTAAAGTTTAACTTAGTCTAACTTTGAAACTCTCAGATTTTGAAAGTTCGAGTTTCAGACACGTTTTAAACCGTTTGTCAGTGCGATTCACTTTTCAACGAAAATTAGTCATTTTTTCTTCATTAGTCTTCTGAAGTTCTGTCCTGAAATAAAGAATTTATTAAGTGTGGATTTAACTAAATTAATTCCTAATAACTTGATATTACATTAGATACGTTTCAAGTGATGTTATCACATTCTGGACAAAAACAGTACAATTTAACTTTAGCTTGCCACAACTTCACTTTTCCATATACTTTGTCCAATATTTGTTTAGTACCAGTACAACTGCTTGGTCGTAACTGTTAAACGTAATTTGTTGCTATAATTGCATATATTAACTTATTTAGCAGTATTACTATATGATATTGGTTACTATTGGAACTATAGATTCCGTTAGTGTTAAGCATAACGTTATACTTACACAAATCATGTTTTTCCTTCTAACTAATTAATTAAATTAGTAGATATAATTTCTCACTCAGGAAGCGTTCCCTTTAAATCATTGTACCACTAGATGTCTCTTAAATATTTGAAAGAATAAAATAATATAAAAAAAATACAGAAGCAGATACTTTGGATTATATAAGTTTGGAATAACGATAATATCAAAACAAAATAATAATGCATTGTACAACGTATTTGCTTTCCTTTTTTATTTTCTGTAGTAATTATATTAATGATAAATTAATCATTTAATTGTAATTACTATTGGTGTATGATCTGTATATTTCCATAATTATTTCTAATACTTATTTCCACAATTATACGTTAAATAATTTTTCAGTTAATTGTTCGGACGTCAGAGAATTCAGTTGAATTTACCATGTTGACAGGGTACCACCAAATGTGAATTTAGGTATAACTTTCCCTAATTTTGAACTTGTTACATGAAAGTTTAGGCCAGGCATGGTCGAACGCGTTAAGGCAGTGGTTCCTAAACTGGGGGTAATTTAACAACTTATCGTGGGTAATGGAGGGGTTACAGAAAAAAAGTTAAAATTCTGAAAATCAAGAAAACATTGAGGTAGCTGGTATTAGGATTAATGTTAACTTAGTCTTAGTATGTAAAGTTGTAAATTAAACCTATTTTAAGTATGTAATAAAGTTAAACCAAATAACAATAAACATCAAAAACTAATATACAGTAATAGAAAAGAAAAAATATGTATCTAAGTGTGTGGTAACCTAAAAGTATTTTGACAAGTATGCTTCAGAACACAAGTCACTCAGTAACCCTGATGACTCATCGACGTGTCCAGTACGCGTCACTTACTGCCTGAGGTTGCCTCTATTTCACACTGTCAGTTTCTATGTGAGCATAAGCCGAGGTAGACAAAACCTGGTATGTATGTGTACTGCTCTGTGCAGAATAGTTAGTATTTACCTACTATTACATCATTCCTATGCTGAATAAGCTCTTTTAATGCTATCTAGAATGCCATGAAAAAGTAAATAATAAGTTCACATTGTTCACACTTTTTTATGCAGTTTTTCTTTTTCTTCAGATTAAACAATAAAATGTCTAAAAAGCGCACCTACTCTGACGACTTTCTTCGCTATGGCTTTATGAATTTACCTTCTGGTGGAGAGGATCGGCCACAATGTGTAGTATGTCACAAAGTGTTGAAAAATGAAACCCTCAAGCCATCAAAACTCTCAGCTCACCTCCAGAAGTGCCATCCAAATCTTCAAAATGAGAATCAGGCTCATTATTTTCAGCGCCGGGCTGTAGCACTGAAGAATATCCAGTTCAGTTGATCTGGAATTCAAGCCCAAAAGCTTCAAGCTGCGGTCGAAGCATCTTACTTTGTTGCATATAAAGTTGCCGAAAAACAAAAATGCCACACCATTGCAGAGAATCTGATTACGCCTTTGCATACGGAATGGTAAGCAAGGTATGTGGGGAGGATCAAGCGAAAAAACTGAGTGTCATATCTCTATCAAACAACACAATCCGCTGACGAGTTGATGACATGGCATCAGATATTCTGTCCCAAGTTACAACAGAGATCAAGGAAAGCTCATATAGCAAATTCTCCTTGCAATTTGATGAATCGTGTGACGTAGCCAGTTGTGCTGTTCTCCTTGGGTTCGTTCGTTACGTCCACCAGGACAAGATCAAATAAGAGTTCCTATTATGCGAAGATCTGCTGACAACCACGAAGGGAGTAGATATCTTCAATATCATCAACAGTTTCTTTACCACGAATGTATTGGATTGGAACAGCGTTCAACAGGTAGGGAGAGATGTTTATATAAAGTCTAGATTAGTATAAATACAATGAATTACATGGCATATAGTCAGATAGTTTTATCTATTGTACAAGTAGCTGTAGTGTAGCTAATATTTTATACATAATTCACAAAAAAGTATCGTGCCTGTCGTACTGAAATACTAAAGTACCAAAATAAATTAAATTAAATTAAAACCATATAATTATAACGCAAAAGAAAAGTAAGAATGATTAACTGACGCAATCTATAATAGTTTTTCTTTTTTAATTTAGGTCTCCATCGATGGAGCACCGTCGATGATGGGTCGTAATCGTGGATTACGGGGCCTCATACAAGCTGTGAATCCAGAAATTTCTGTAGATTATTGCATCATTTATCGGTACTCTCTTGGATCAAAAAGCCTGCCTGGTAATCTGAAATTAGTGTTTGAAGATGTGTTGAAAATCGTCAATTTCATCAAGTCCAGGGATGTGAATTCGCACATATTCAAGGAGCTGTGCAAGGAAATGGGAGAGCAGTATCAAGTTCTGCTCTACCACACCGATGTTCGCTGGTTGTCACGAGGCAAGGTTGTACGTCGAGTCTTTGAGCTCCGAACGGCTCTTCAGGAATTTCTGAAACAAGAAGAATCTCCTTTTGCTACCAAGTTTACTGATAAGGAGTGGCTTGCTCGACTTTGTTACTTGACTGACATATTTGCGGAGCTGAACAGTGATAATCTGCAACTACAGGGCCAAAACACGACTGTCATTGATGCCCATCACACTGTGATTGCATTTCTGGGAAAAGTGAGACTCTGGATTCGACGCTTGGAGAAAGGAGTGATCGCTCAGTTTCCCACCCTAGACCAGTTTGTTGAGGAGAATAGTTATGATACTGGATCACTTTTACAGACCATCAACAAAGAGATGAGCGACCATTTGAAGGGGCTTGAAATAAGCATACAGCATTACTTTCCAGAGAGTGACCTAAAAACAGCCAGTCTTCAGTGGATCATTCATCCATTTTCTGTACCTGATGAGGCCATTCATGATTATGATTTCCCTGCAAAGGAGGAGTGGATCACAATGCGAGCAAATGAAGCCTTGAAAGTCGAATTCCAAAACCAAAATGCAGATTCCTTTTGGATTTCACAACTAGCTGACTCGCCAACTTTGTCCAAGAGAGCCTTGAAGTTGTTGGTATCATTCTCAACAATGTATCTGTGCGAGAAGAGGTTCTCAACCGTGCTGGGGATGAAATCAAAAAAGGGCACTCGCTTGAATGTTGCAAACGATGTCAGGCTGGCACTTTCAACCACAAAGCCAAGAATTCCTAAACTAACTTCAAGTATGCAATTCCATCCATCCCACTGATGTTCTTCAAATCTTTGGCAATATTCATTAGAAATGCACAATGATCAAATACAATAATTAAAAGTGTAATTCAGTGTAAATAAATTGTAAATAAATAAAGTGCAATATATCTCAAGTTTAATTTAGCCATATATATCAATGTTGAAAACATTTTGTGAAAGGGATAACATGCTTAATGTGGCATGTTACATTGGATAACAAGCTGAAAAAGTTTGGGAACCACTGCGTTAAGGCATACGCTCGTAATCTGAGGATCGCAGGTTCGCGTCCGCATCGCGCTAAACATGCTCGCCCTCTCAGTCGTGGAGGCGTTATAATGTGACGCTCAATCCCACTATTCGTTGGTAAAAGAGTAGCCCAAGAGTTGGCAGTGGATGGTGATGACTAGCTGCCTTCCCTCCAATTCTTACACTACTAAATTAAGGATGGCTAGGTGCAGTGGGTTAACAACCTACTCACTGCTCAAAAAACCGCAGTGATTATGGCCCTATGTTCCTTAAAAAGAAATGGAGTGGCAAATGATGATGATGACATGAAAGTTTGTTTTTGAATTTCTCACAAAGGTACTCGAGTGCTATCTGTGCTTGCCGTCCCTAATTTAGCAGTGTAAGACTAGAGGGAAGGTAGCTAGTCATCACCACCCACCGCCAACTCTTGGGCTACTCTTTTACCAAAGAATAGTGGGATTGGCCATCACATCATAACACCCCACGGCTGAAAGGGCGAGCATGTTTGGCGCGAGCGGGATGCAAACCCGCGACCCTCAGATTACGAGTCGCACGCCTTAACACGTTTGGCCATGCTAGGCCCGTTACATGAAAGATACCTGTTCAATAGAACCAATTGTCTCAAGATCTTTATTTAGGTTTGAGTGAAATAAATTGGTTTACTTTGAATTTTGAAACTTTCCAACTGAAAATACAAAACGCAGTCAGCAGCATAGTGGCATGAATCTTGGACTCCATAGTCTGGCATACTAACTATTTGGCCATAAACCGCCCGAAAACACAATCTAAAGGGGATCGAATTCACATATAATATTCAGAAAGCAGTTGAAAGTGCTGAAAAACAAACAAGTGTCATATCTATAAATATAAAACACAGAAATATGTTCATCCGTCTGTTTGTTTCTTATCTAACTATTTCCAGGTCTTAGAAACAACTTCAACCAAACTTTTTGTGATATTAATGTGGAGTGTGTTTGTGTTTTCTTATAGCAAAGCCACATTGGGCTATCTGCTGAGCCCACCGAGGGTAATCGAACCCCTGATTTTAGCGTTGCAAATACGGAGAATTATCGCTGTACTAGCGGGGTGCTGTTATTCTGGAAGAAAGAGCACGCTAATGGGGCTTATAACACTTTTCACTCTCCATTATTGCTGTTATTGAGCGGTTAATATTCCTTTGACATAAGTAGCTTTAACTCTATTCATAGATGGCGCTGCATTCCAAACAAAAAACAAAAAATTCTTTGTTTTGAATTTCGCGCAAAAGTTTTCGAGTACTATCTACGATAACCGTCCCTAATTTAGCAGTGTAAGACTAGAGGGAAGGCAGCTGGACATCACCACCCACAGCCAACTTTTGGGCTACTCTTTTACCGACAAATAGTGGAATTGACCGTAATAGTATAATGCCCCCACGGCTGAAAGGGCAAGCATATAGGTACAATGGGGATTCGAAAAACAAAAATACCATTATATCAATTTTCTTCATACATATATAAAGAAAAAAAAACATCAACGCCTCTGTCTGTTTGTCTCTAACCTAATTACTTGAAAATTGCTGGGCAAACTCTATGAGATGATAATTTAGAAACTGTTAAATAATTTTATAGAAGAACAAGCCCCCCAGTGGCTCAGCGGTATGTCTGCGGACTTACAACGCTAAAAACCGGGTTTCGATACCCGTGGTGGGCAGAGCACAGATAGCCCATTGTGTTGCTTTGTGCTTAATTCAAAACAACAACAACAACATAGAAGAACAAAATCAGTGTCTGTCTGTTTGTCTTTCGTCTAACTACTACTAGTTCACTGAGCTAATCTCAACCAAACTTTGTGAGATTATAGCTTGAAATAAGGGGCACGTTATTTCAAGCTCTTCTACCCTATTATTGATGTTATGGAGCATTTATTATTTTTCAGCCAAGTTAACATTAACTAAGTCGCATATAATGTCACATTCTTGTCTCAAACTTTATTAAATTCTCTATCCCCCTGTGAGAGCAGTGGCAAGCCTTCGGATATACAACGTTAAGATCAAGAGTTCGATTCCTTTTGGTGGACAAATCAGATAGCTTGAATTGGCATTGACATAAGAAAACACACATGTGTACACATTAAATTTTCTATAACATAAAATACACATAGCTCGAGGAAGGGCACGTATACGTCTTATATATCTTAAGAGAGTGCGCCAGAACACTCTTTTGAGAAATATAACTAAACACAATGGCCGTCACTATTGCAACAATACGTAAACTCAAATGAAGTTCGTACCACAACAGGTGCTTTTACGCTGATATGAAGAGCCGTTTCTTAAGTTATATCAACTTCCTCCTTTGACTTGTGACCTCGCAACTTCATCCCATAAGACACTTCTACAAACAATGACTGTTATTTAATTAGTAACATAAAACATTATGGAAGGACATTAAGAGTCGGTTGTTATTGCAAAGCCAATTCCTGGGCAACAGAAAGCACCCCTACTTCCACTATTTTGACTGCTACCTTTTCGTACATAGTTATCCTAGTCATTACATAGTGTATACTTTAGCTGAAATAACAATGAACACTGTATTAAATTATGTTATGAATAACTTGTAAGAAAGTTATTTTTCTATTAGTTATCATAGCATCCACCCCCACGTTTTATAAAGATCATAACAGATATAATGAATGAGTACTTCAGTTTGTCAATAAATAAATTAAGACAAACTAACATAAGGAGGAGTATGCTTTAAGAGAAGAAAAGTATTTTATTCTCCACAATTTAATATTGTTTGATTTAAGAGCACTAGATGTCGCAATAACCTTGTTTCACTTTTTCAGCAGACTCGGTTTATTCAAATTGTTTTTAGTGCTTTTATTTTGTTACTTTTAATTTAGGTTATTCCCTATGCCCCCCAGTGGCTCAGCGGTATATCTGCAAACTTACACGCTAAAATCCGGGTTTCGATACGCGTGATGGGTAGAGCACAGATAGCCCATTGTGTAGCTTTGTGCTTAATTCAAAACAACAAAGTTATTCCCTATAATGAATTAACATTAACTTCTGTTGATGAATATTTATGTTTACATTTTTAATTAAAATTTGAAGTTTAGTTTTGAATCCATATGAAGCCGTACGTCAATATACAACTTTTAGATATATTTTTATAACTACTAATTGACCCCGCTGGGATAGCAGTAAGTCTGTGATTTTCAGTACTAAAATAAGGGGATCGATTCCCCTCGATGGATACAAGAAATAACCCAATGTGACTTCGCTCTAAAAAAACCCATTCACATAGCTACTAATTTGTGGAGAAGTTTGTTTTCTTTAATTTCGCGCAAATCTATTATTAATTTAAGAGTGCAAGACTAGATGGAAAGCAACTAGTCATCACCAACAATCGCCTACTTTTGAGCTACTCTTTTATCAAAGAATAGTGGGATTGACAGTTACATATTAAATCTCCCATGTCTGAAATGGTAAGCATACCTAGTATGACTGGAATTCGAACCCTTGACCTCATTTTGCTAGTCGAACATCCTAACTACCTCGTCATGCTAGACAAGTTGTGAATAAAGTTATATTATCACTTATTAGTATTTGATGCAGTTCCCATACTTTTGTTTTGATATTCTATGTTTTTTACTGCTTTGTTTGTTTATGGCATTTCGCACAAAGCTACTCGAGGGCTATCTGTGCTAGCCGTCCCTAATTTAGTAGCGTAAGACTAGAGGGAAGGCAGCTAGTCATCACCACCCACCCCCAACTCTTGGGCTACTCTTTTATCAACGAAAAGTGGGATTGACCGTAACATTATAACACCCCCACGGCTGAGAGGGCGAGCATGTTTGGCGCGACTCGGGCGCGAACCCGCGACCCTCAGATTACGAAGCGCACAGCCTTAACGCGCTAGGCCATGCCAGGCCCTTTATTAGTGCTTTCGAAAACTGCATTTTTATAACAGTCTTAATTCTGTAATATTAATTTGAAGTGCGTGTGTTTTCTTATAACAAAGTACCATTGGCTTATCTGCTGTGTCCTCTGAGAGGAATCGACGTCCTGATTTTAGCGTTGGAAATCCGAAAATTTACAGTTGTCCCACTGAGAGACCAGTTTAAAGTTGAAATGTTTTGTTTTGAATTAAGCACAAAGCTACACAATGGGCTATCTGTGCTCTGCCCACCACGGGTATCAAAACCCGGATTTTAGCGTGTAAGTCCGCAGACATACCGCTGAGCCACTGCGGGGCAAGTTGAAATGTAAATTATAATTTTTTTAAAAGGTAGTCACCTGGAGGAGGTCACCTGTTTCAACCGCTCGCGCTACTACAACACAAAGTATTTACGAAAGATAACATTAAAAGTAGGATTTGATATCACATCTGAACAAATGTCGCCGTGATAATTAAAAAAGATACAGTTTTTCATGTTTTTCTGTTATCTTCTAAAATATATAACAAATTAACAATGCTTTCAAGAGGGACAATTTATGTTCGCTCCTGTACATCTAGCTTATGACTATGCAAAAGCAATTATTACCTCCTAAATTACTGCTGAAATGTTATATGTTTGTTGTTGTTGTTAAGTGCAAGGTTACACAACGACTAACGCTTTGCCTAATCGAATTTACAAATTTTAAAACAAAAAATATTTTCTGGAAACACTGTATTTAATATGTGTTGATCTGTTATATAAACTTATCTTAATTTATTATTGTACTAAACTGAGGTTTTCAAATGTTTATGTCAAACCATAATAAGTTTTTTTAGATATATTGTTTCCGACTTAAACAATTGCTCCCTGCTAGTACAGCGGTAAGTCTACGGAGTTACAACATTAAAATCAAGTGCTTGATTGCCCTAGGTGGGCTCAGCAGATAGCCTGAATTGGCTTTGCAATAACAAAACACACACACACTTGAACAATGTGTTTAACATTTAACATTTTAGAAAATGTTGTGTGAAAAACTCTGAACGTAGCTCCCGCCATCTATTGAGAAATCTATGCATATATTATTTATAAATAGTTGATTTTTCTGTTTTGTCTTTTGTTTTTTGTTTTTTTTTAAATGTCTATATTTACAGGCTAATTAGTGTAGCTCTCCAGAGCTACATTGAAATGTAAATTCAGCAAAAAACAAAGTCCAGTACATATGATAATGTCGAAAAATCGGTTAGCACTTGCACTTCACATTCTGCAAGTTAACTTTAATAATATTTAATTGGGAACCTTATGAAGCATTTGAGCGTTTAGAGCATTTCACCGTATTTTAGATGCTTCAAGTATTGAGAAAATACGCATATCACACATATATGAAGTAAGAAGAAACGTGGTGAGCACTTAATTAACGCATAAGAAAAGTTATGTAACAGTGACTGACCAAGAATTCGGAAAAGTATATCAATTATAAATAAAAGTTACTTTATACAAATAATGTTTATAATATCCATAAACTGACACTATCACTGTCATGCAAGTGTTATGTAAACGTCATTACAGACTAGGCACGAGATATATATCTACAGACTGACCCCATCTTAGAAGATAGAAAGTCATGGAAAAAGTTTAAATTACATGGACACAGTTTCTTAAAAAAGTTGGATTAGTCGGAGCTTTGATATAGGATCCATATATAAAGAATTGAGGAAATTTACAATTTAGTAGGCTGATAACTTTCCATCTTCAGCTAAAACTAATCATAAAATTAATTATGGTTTTGGTTCAGAGAATCACGATAAGTTTGTAAAAATTAACTAATTAAGTATCAGACATACTTGTCGGTAGATATATACACAATTTGGAAAGTCGTAAATATATCAAAAAGTATTTAGTATAAGAACCCCTGTTTTGGGTTAGAGACGGTGGTTTTTCCTAGGGTAAAAAAACGGCTCTCTCTGGAGTTGAAAAAGCTAAATCAGTCACTACGAGCTCGCCATATCTGCAACCATGTTGAGAGTATCCAGAGTTTCACGTTTAAACTCTGTGTAAGTAAATTATTCCTATCTCTTTCTTAGGATCAAATAATATAGTTAGGATTGAATAGATAATGTTTAATATTAAGACATGACTGAGGACTGAGTAGATTTCAATCAATGTGTTAATTGATAACTTACCGGTAAGGTAATGTAACATAAGTAATATAATGGATGTTATAGAAAGTTTAATTTAAAAATAATTACCTGATAGTTTTAATCATAACATGTTCCAAAATACTTTCGGTAACTTCAATGTAGCCGAGTATCCTGATATCGTGCATTAAAATGTTGTTGTATTTGAATCTTAGTCTTGGAGTTAAGTCTTTATTTTAGTTGTAAACTTCCTCGAATTTGTGAATTTGTACTCCAATAGCGACCTTGATTATAATGTAAATCTATTATAACTGGGTGTAAATACGAACTCCAACGACTAGCCTACACTGCCTGTCGTTGTTATCTTTGTTTGCAGAGAAGCACTGTTAAGAATCTAAGAATAAAACAACGAAAGTTTTTTAACTCTCACTTTACTGTATGCAGGATTCACATATTAAATAATTTTAAGTTCTTTGTCTCTCACTACACTCATATCAAGAATTGGCCCCCAAATCGCTCAGTTAGTCCGTAGGTACATAGGAATCTTCTAGAAATGCTTAGTTGTGTTAACTGCAGCAATGATGGTTTGGTTGTTTTCGTGATTCATGTATCTTTATGAAATGCACTACCAACACGATCATGAACCAACAAAGCCATGCGGTACCTAAACAGTTTAGAAAGCTAAACAATGGCTATCTACGTATAGCTTCTCCCAATTTTGAATTAATAGAATAGAGAAATGGCAACTGGTCAACAGCGTCCACTATCTAATCTACTGCTGTCTAAGGATTAGTATAAATTAACCCTAACTTTATAATACACTCACGACCTCAAAAAGAGAAGCGTAAATTTTACAACATTCGGCCGTGAACTCCAAAACTACGAACTTCAGTCCGGATACATTAAATTCCATGTCACACCAGATTCCCAATTGCATGAAGCAAAATGGTATTAAAACACTGGGTATTTCTAATCAACGTATTAAGATAAAGTTAGATGTGAACAATATTTTCTCTAAACTATATTCGTACAAATCTGTGATATACGTTATATTACTTCTCTTTTTTCTTTTCAAGTTTCTACTATAAGTGACATAGTCAGAAAATTACTGTAACAGTTATTCTGATTGCCAACACTGTATAGTCGCGTGATCTATCGAAAACTTAAAATATTTAAATTATCTTGAAGACGGGTAGGTTGTGTGGGCAGAGCAACTAATCATTTCTCGAGGCACGTGCTTTCTCTTTAATTTTTACTACAATATAATTACGTAGGTTAAATGTTACCTGCTTTTTGCATGTTTTAAATACGTCATCAAGACAAATAATCTAGACTTGAAGTGTAACAGTAGCTGATGCTTAGTGGTACACTGCTACTACTCTTTTAACGTTACTTTCTGGTACAGTATGAACGACGTTAACTTAACAGTAATGATAAATTGTCTTCGAGTGGTTGGGTTTTTTTGTGTTTTTTTTTTACAGCCAAGCCAAGTCGAGCTATGTGCTGAGCCTGCCGAGGGGAAACGAACCCTCCATTGTAGTGTTATAAATGTGTGGACATACCGCTGTACTAGCGGGGAACCTGACTCAGTCTACAAATCTATAACCCAATATTAGTGTCATGTTCCTTAATTAATATAAATAATTTATTGTTCTTGTTCGAATAGCATGTAGGTTTATATTTCTAAACTTATTAAACTATAAAGGTTCAATAGGTAAAAAACATATAACATTTATGGAGAATTTAAATTAACTGTTAACATATTCTTAGAAGTAAAACCATATGTTACAAGGTATAACACAATCCATATACACATATATTCACCGTTATTAACTTGAACACAAAATATCTATTTTGTATTACAAATATCTTTAACTTATATGGAATGACAAACTTGTATTAACTATACACACGCAAGTTACTTCACATTTTAAACTAAGATGAGGCTGACGAACGATACATTGTTTAACAGTAAATGATGTAATTTTGTATAAGACCCTCCATTCATCCTTAAATAACTAAATATAATTAATAAATTGTGAAAGTCGTTTCACAGATTTTTTTTTTTTCCTAAATTTTCATACACAATTTTCTCCACCACAAGAAACCGGACATAGAGTATCTAGAAACTAGGCCTTATCAAGACAGACTATCAAGATAGTACGTTCTTTAGCGCCTCCTTATAGCCATGGGGTATAAGATATATCGTAATTGATGGCAAAGCTGTGACCTGCAGCGCTGGTTCAAACGAACGCCACAGATCACCATTATAGATGATCACAGATATGGACAGAACAAAGACGGAGAATTATGAAGAGACCAATAGGCCTTGTCAGTTTTCCAGTTAAATTTCTTGAATGAAATATTCAGTTATTATCTTTAGTCGTGAACAATGTGCAATTTCATAACACACTTGTTTGGATGTTACGTGTATATCATGCTACGTTTATAGAACCTTTAAGGATTTATTACCTGATTTTGAATCTCATTTCTCCTTCCACTTTCTTCATATATATCTTTGTTTGTTCTGTACATATGTATGTGTATAAGAGATAATAAAATATTTTCGTAATTTTGATATTTAAGTAAAAATTTGTGACAAATAAAGGCTCACAAACTCACACAGGTACCACAAGGCCTAAGTTTATATTTACTGTTGCAGCGTTATTAACTTTATTGTTACAAATAAAAACGACACAGAGAAAATATGTATATATATATATCAAAAACAGTATGATAAAAATAAAGGTGAAAAAAGTAAAACACTAAAAAGAAAGAAACATTAAAGAAAAATGAAAGATAAATAAAAAGAAAAACTTTATGTGATCCATGGGACGAAGGACTAAATCGGACGGACACGGACAATTTCTTACCAAAATATTTTTTGTTTGCAATTTTAGGTTTGTTTGTTTCTAAGTGAGAATGTAGTTATATAGGAGTCTCTCGCTGGTACAGCGGTGAGTCTACGGATTTACACCGCTAAATTCAGGGGGTTCGATTCCCCTCGGTGGATTCAGCAGCTAGTTCAACGTGGCTTTGTCACTCTTAGATAGATAATTCTCTAATCATGACTTCATTTTTCAAAATGAAAAATTACACATTGTGACAAAACATTTGGCACTTTGTTGCATTAAATTATCGTCTCATTAAAAATAAATGGTTTCATTTCTATAAAAATTGTCAAACATAATTTTCAGTCGAATACTAAAATTTTTCAAAAATTATTAGAAAACACAAAATACATGCGAAAAAATTATGTATGAACACACACAAAAAAAATATGACGATTCAATTAATGTAAAGAAAAACTTAGAGCAATTGTCCACAACTGAAACATCGTTCAAAAACCTTCTTGAATATTCATAAAAATTAGACAAATTTTGGTGGTCGACTTCATTTGATTACCGCATTCAAGTCTTATAATTTTTCACGCCTCTCAGTGGACTTATACTGCTAAAAACCAGGTTTCGATACCTGCGGTGGGCAGAGCACAAATATCCCTTTGTGTAGCTGTTTGCTTAATACCAATAATTTTTCACAAAGTATGTATCTTATACTTTATCAAAGTAATGTCAAATTTCTGCAAATTCCTGTATTTATGAAAAAGAATGCAACATCAAAAGCTATTTTGATTTTGAAATAAGAATGAGCGATCATGGAGGTGAGACATTGTCCTTTGAGACACTAGACAAATAATAAATTTTAACCTCTAAGTACAAAAGACAGAGCATTTATTGTTTTCTATAGAAACATAAAAAATAAAAAAGTCTCACAACAGAATGATTAGGACTACAAAGAGCCCTAGTACTCTACGGTGTCTGATGATTAAGGCACTTGGCTCGTCATTTGAGGGTCGCGTGTTCGAATACTCGTCACTGGCCTTCTTCGCCCTCTTAACCGTGGGAACCTTATGATGTGACGACCAATACCTCGGACTTCCTGTTACCTGACTCATTATTTTGTTTTCTTATTTGTCAGAACATCCAACTCAAGATCATGTTCGAGGAGAATAATTATCAACAAATATATTGGAATTAAAAGAAAATTGTTCAGGTACAGACCGTGTTATAAAAGGTACTGTTTCATTTATCTACTCTTAATTAAAATACTGGATTTTCGATCAAACAATTCCCCAACATCATGTGGGATTTATACTTTTTATCTGTTCAGTTCTTTATAGTTTATAATTATAATGTTCTGAACAAATTGCATTTTCTTCGGCTTACACTTGTGATAGTTACTACGTCATAAGATATTTATATTTCCTAATCATACCTTAATAGTGTTGGTAAGAATACTGCACTTTTTCTGAAAATTAAAGTTATCGTGAATGTATTTCAAATGGTGTATGTGTCAAGACGAATTAAAAAAAAAACAACTGAAAGAATATAATGCACAGACTGAATTGAATGTTTCATGTAAAGTTTACCCGAGTCAAAACGGTAGAAAATTTGGTCAAAACTTGGTGCAAGGAAAGCTAACTGGATTTGCCAAATATGTAAGGAGGGGTGTTAAGCTGTACATAATAAATATCTTTAGGACATTATGGAGTGATTTAAAGATATAGAGCCAACAATGTCAAGTATGGACACAAAATTTTAGGAATTTGAAAACTCGGTAATTAGTGTTTTCTGGACTATTTGATAATTTTAAAGTAATTTTGTGCCAGTTGAAAATATAAAGTGAATTTTGAGCGGAAGTTATGGAAAATAGAAGCAGAAAACAGCGTGTTAAAGAAAAATGTAGGGAACTTACAGGAGAGAATGTTATTCCTGGAGCAAATAAGTAGAACTGAAAATGTTGAAAAGTAGGCAATCCTATCACTGCGAAAAGAAAAATGTATAGAGATAGTCAGGCAAGTTAGGCTAACATTTGGACTACAAGTAAGACCAAGAGACATTCAAATGGCTCACCGTGTGGAATCGCGCAAATGTATAAGTCCGCCGCCAATGGTAGCACACTTAGCTAACTGGACGGCTGGAAAAAAAGAGGAATGGATTAGGGCTATCAAGCACAAAAGTTTATTACTAAGGACATCCATTCCTTTTTTCTTTTTTTGGAGACACACTAGTCTTTATATATGAACACGCGGGTTCAGGATTAAAGAAATTACTATTCGAAACAACACAGTTGACCAGTAACACAAGTTTCAAGTTTGTCAATCAGTGATGTCGAGAAACCCACTTGTTGAGAACTTTTATATGCAAAAAACGGCTCTTCTGGGCCCAGAAGAGCCGTTTTTTGCATATAAAAGTTTCAAGTTTGTGTTAACGCGGGAAAGTAGGACGTGCAAAGAGGAAGAAAATGCTCCAAACTAGGCTTCACGGTAACTTAAAACTCTTAGATCAAAGGCAGACACAAGTGATAACAAAACAACGATCAGCTTATTGAAAAATTGTAATATAATAAGTAAACATAATTTGTGTATAATACATATGCACTTGTAATTTCTGTAGGAATCCTAAATAATTTAGAATATTTTAATGTAATTGAAAGCTGTGAAGCTGATAATATTTGGTACTTTAAACAATTATGTAAAAAAAAAATATTAGAAAGTTGTACCGTATTTCACGTGAATATAATAAGTTTAATGAAAAACTACGAAGACTTTGTTTTGTTGCTAAAATAAATAAATCTTCGTCATAATAATACGAACCGAAGCTTGGTTAGATAACGTGCCATTCTATTTATTTAATATTCCAGGATATACTTCAACTGGCACTTTATTAAATTTTCATCAGAACGGTGAAGTAATGAGTTCTATTAAAACAGTTTAAATTTACAAATCAAAATAAAAGAAATAAATTTACTAACTATAATTGTTTACTTGTTTGTTTGTTTGTTTTGGAATTTCGCACAAAGCTACTAGAGGGCTATCTGTGCTAGCCGTTCCTAATTTTGCAGTGTAAGACTAGAGGAAGGCAGCTAGTCATCACCACCCACCGCCAACTCTTGGGTTACTCTTTTACCAACGAATAATGGGATTGACCGTCACATTATACGCCCCCACGGCCGGAAGGGCGAGCATGTTTAGCGCGAACCCGCGACCCTCGGATTACGAGTCGCACGCCTTACGCGCTTGGCCATGCCAGGCCTTTGTTTCCTTGTACATGTAAAGAAACAACAAACAAAAATAATAGCATTTTGACGTTTCCCAAATGAAATAGTAAATATATTTTTTCAAAGAGCTTTATGAACTAATAAATAAGTATCTGAATATCAGATATGTATATCTATAAAAACATATATTAATGTAAATATTTACGACATTGTTAAAGATGAGCTTGAAGTGGTGTAGAATGAATATTTAAATATGTTGATAGTACATAAATACTTCTACTAGAGTCTGTGATATTCAAAATCGTGCACCGACCTTATTTTTATTAATGGTTCTGTGAACAATTAGACAAATGTAATTGTATTTAAACAATATTACGATTCAATACTCTATATTTGTACATATGAATTTCAAAATTTCCAATGTTCGTAACTTCAATAACCCTATTGTAAAAACTAAAATTAATTACTCGTATATCAATGAAATTTTTAAGACAGATTCATGGAGTACAGTGTGCACATATTATAATTTATTTCGTATGAGTCTCCGATATATTACGTACGTTAGGTATTATTATTTCAGATAATCGGAAAATTTAATTTAGAGGTTAATATGATGTTAATATGTATCAAATTTATGTTATTTTCCGACAAGACTGATACATACAATTTCTTTTTTTTAAGACAAATGTATTTTAATACACAAACATAAAAACAATACAATCTATAATAATGGTTATTATTAATAGTTATTACAAGTGATGGTTTATGTACAACAGTTTTACCAACGTACAGACACTACTAATTCCTGTATCCGTTCTAGAACTGTATATTTTATTGATGGTCCATATCCACGACGAACAAATTAATTTTAGGTGGATATTGTCACACTTCGCTTAAACTAGCTAGGCCTGATTGACCTCACACCGGTTACAAGGTGACGTTTTACCGATGAAGATATTTAATGTCCGCGTAGAAATACTAACATGCGAAGTTAATTCGCTGAGGTTAAATGGGTTGTAATGTTCGAAATCTACAAACATTTTTTGCTCCAGTTCTATTATTTTCCGATTAATAGGCTTCAATCATAATTGTAGCTTCCGAGACCAAAAGCTTACTGACTATAGCTGTCCAGTAATAATATTCTTCTAGCTCTCGCTAATTGCTTTTTTTCCGCATCACGCGAGATCCTAGGACGTTCATCAAAGTTCACTTGGCAACATTAGTGTCAGTCACTAGTATTACATTGTTGATTTTTACGCTCAAGAATCTTTTACAAATTTCTAGAACAGGCGGAACTTGTGCAATACACAGTGAAGAATATATGTCACACGCAAAGAAAACACTAAAGAAACAAGTGTAGGCACTAAAATAAATGTACAACAGCAAATCTGTTATTCCTTCCTCCTTAGAGCTAGTGCTGTAATTGATGGTTTCGACGAAGTTTTATTTCGTCTCTAATAATATTTTGGTTAGAAAAGCTAGATTTTTAGAACAATTTCGAATGTTATTGAATTCAAGAGACACGTGTTTTTGTCGAAATGTTTGTTAGTTTATTTTTCGAATTTTGCGCAAAGCTACACGAGGACGATTTGCACCAACCACCCTTAATTTAGCAGCGTAACACTAGAGGAAAAGCAGCTAGTTGTTACTACCCAATTCTTGGGCTTCTCTTTTACAAAAAAAATAGTGGATTGATGCCCAATTATAACGCATTATAACACCTCCACGGCTGAAAAGGCGAGCGCTTTTGGTGTAACGGGAATTCGAACCCGCGACCCCAATCACTTGGCCATGCTGGGCCATTTGTAGAAATTATAGGATTTTTTTTTTTTTTTACTGAAGAGTAGTTTCATGTGTTAAAATGTAATCATTAAAGAGAGCAGCTTCTGACTGTAATTGATTTGCATTTACAGCAAAACATTCAACAACTGACACTGTTTGTTCTAAATGCTACCTAGTAACACAGCGGTATGTCTGTGAACTCACATCGCAAAAAACTGGGTTTCGATATCCGTGGTAGGCAGAGCACAGATAGCTTATTGTGTAACTCTGTACTTAATTCTAAACAAACAAACTGCTCCTTGCTCAAAATATTGAGAAATACAGCAGGTGATAACCCAGGGTTTACACCGGTTTCGATTAGAAAGAAAGATAAATTTGAATATAAAATCCCCAAAAAAGACGTATATTTCTGTTTAATATTCGAGCAAATTAAATAACTTATTTAAATAAGTAAAAATAGATATTATTGTAACAATATATCGGAAGGTAATACTAATGTTAAGAAAATTACGGAGCTAATAAATTTAGCAATTTATATGCGACCTTCACCAATAAAAACAATACCCAATTAACTGGTAGATAAAATGGAAATGAACTTAAGTTAGTGGCTAATCTTAAACATGGAATATTTTACAACAGTAAGAAAATAGATGACAGAGAATGGATGGATGGATGAGGAGGGACTGGAGGGGGGTTAGAGATATCCTGATACTGGAAAGATGTACAGTGGGCCATAAAGGAAATAAGGGGGAGCTCAAGTCCAAGACACTACGACAATAGTGCCAAAATGTATAAAGATAACATCTAGGATATAATTAAGCCCATAAAACGTATCTAGAATATAATTAAGCCCATAAGACGTATAGTGAATTCATATATAAATGTATTATATATGTAAAATAGATGTGTAGTTATACCCTAGTATAAAAAAATGGCGATCCAAAACTGTTGTCCAACTATAGGTATTGTCAAATCTTGCTAAAGTCTTGAAAAAAATTCTTTAAACAATTTTAGTAGACGTCCTAGAAAATAATAAAAACAAAATTTATCGAGTATTTGTTATAGATTTCAGACGGGTTTCGATACTCAAGATATAATATCAGAAGTAACTACATAAATGGACAAATGGTAGGAAGCCGGCAGTCGAGTTCCAGAACGTCTCGAAAGCCTTCGAGACGGCATCTCATTCTTAATCAATAGTTCGGAGTTAGAAGGATTGTGATAGACCGATATATATATATAGATTATACTTCAAATAGTGAAAGTAAACGGTGATGTCAGCCATTAGTTTACTTCAGATAACTCAGTTTTAAGGGGGATACAATATTTATTAATGATTTATACAACTCAGCATAGGACCGGAAGGTTAACTTTGTTTGCTGACAATACACCGAGACCAAAGCCCTCAGTACTGCAGAGAGACAACTTAACAACATTAAATACTGGTTAGGTATAAACACACTATAACTTAATGTTAGGAAAATACAGTATATGATATCCTTACTCGGTACTAAAGTATTATCGGGGGCCATTAAACTTATTCTTGATGAAGAGAAACCCATTTAAAATAAAAATGTATCTCAGAAAGGATGGTATGGGTATTAATACTTTCATTGATAAGCAGAGAACAACGTTTCAACCTTCCAAGGTCATTTTCGTTAACCGGAAGATGGCCTAAGAAGGTCGAAACATTATTCTCTGCCATTAAAATCATTTGAATGTATAAGAAATTTAAAACGTATTAATACAATATTAAATGTATACGGTTTATTTAGATTAATTTAGATGTTTTATTTTCTTTTTTCAACAACAACAAAAACTTAATAAGAGTGCATTAGACTCACACATGCCACACAGAAGAAATAACTGTTCCTGGAGGCCAAACATTTTTAATAGGATTAAGAATGGAACTGTATGGATTCTGATTTTAGTACGTCAGTTTCTAGTATTACAGCATCATTCAGTTACTTCCCCAAAATACACCTTCATCTTATTATCTTTTTTAACATATACGTTCAAAAAAGAGACCATATTTTCTTCATTTTTAGAAAGATCCCAAATTTTCGTCATATTTGGAGTGAGGTTACAACGTGGCTTAACTAGAATATTTAAAATAAAATGTTACTTACGTTAAATTTAATTACATTAAATTTATGTTAAATCTAATAAAAAGTAATTAAGAAATTAATGGTCCCCTCTTACTCTATATTGACCTCAGCAATGAAGCTGTTTCGAAATAATGAAGTTAAACACCTAGGAGTCGCTGTAGATAATTGCTTAAATTGAAGACCTCATATATTAGGTTCAACTGAACAAATCAGGAAGATAATATACAGAGAAGCCCGGCATGGACAGATGGTTAAGGTACTCGACTAGTAATCTGATAATCGCGGGTTCTAATCCCTCGCGCACCATACTTGCTCGCCCTTTCAGCCGTGGGGATGTCATAATATGACGGTCAATTTCACTATTCGTTGGTAAAAGAGTAGCCCAACAGTTGGAGGTGGTTAGTGGTGACTAGTTGCCTTACATATAGTCTTACACTGCTAGATCAGGGACGGCTTGTGCAAACAGTCCTCGTGCAGCTTTGCGCGAAATTCAAAAACAAACAATATACATACTTGTATCAGACCAATTTTTTTGGACGACGAATAAAGATAGTATACTATGAATTAAATTGACTCTATTCTGCAATATGGAATCATAGCTTGAGAAGCGACCGCTGATTTCATATTGCAAAAAAATATAATTAGGGTAATGCTTAGAAGGAAATCAATGGATCCCTCTAGACCTTTGTTTTAACAGCTATCTATATTAAATGTTACGGGGGTTTCTTTAAAAGGGCATTAATGAGTTGGAATAGTGGGAACCACCCGTTAAAGCGACTAGGGTATTCTGGTAACACACGGGAAGTAAGTAGTTAAGAGTCTGCATGATTTATCTAGGAGAGGAACAACAGCGGGACTTAGACATTGGCTTCAGTGAATGTGAAATTTCTGAATACACTTCCAGAACAAATACGTACATTTAATAAATCAAAACAATTCAAAAATAGTATAAAATATCTTATTCATTTGAATTAAAAACAACAGGTGAAGAAATAATTGAAAATAAGTTAATAAATAACTATGATAAATTATTTGTTTGTTTTTGAATTTCGCGCAAAACTACACGAATGCTATCTGCGCTAGCCTTCCCTAATTTAGCAGTGTAAGACTAGAGGAAAGGCAGCTAGTCATCATCACCCACCGCAAACTCTTGAGATACAATTTTACCAAAGAATAGTAGGTTTGACCGCTACATTATAACGCCACCCACGGCTGAAAGGGCAAGTATGTATGGTGCGACGGGGATTCGAGCCTGCGACCCTCAGATTACGAGTCGAGTACGTTAACCATGCCGTGCCTGTATGTATATTATCTTCATGTGTTTACCTAAATCTGATATATGAGGCCTTCAATTTGAGCAGTTTTCTATAGTGACAACTAGGTATTTGACTTTACTCATTTCGGAACAACTTTATTGCTGAGGGTAATATAGAGTAAGAATATCATATACTTTGTTTTCCTAACATTAAGTGATGGTGTGTTTATACCTAACCAGTAATTAATGTTATTAAGTTTTCTCTCTGCAGTTCTAAGGGCTTCCTCCCACTTATCACCTGCACAAGGCAGGGCTGTATTGTCGTCAAACGCAATTAACCTTCCGTCCTACGCTTAGTTACATAAATCATTTATAAATATTGTAAAAAGGAATCTGTCACAAGATTGATGTATTGAGTATTCTGAAGTAAAGTGATCTCTGACAACACCATTTACTTTCACTATACTGTCCGTCACATTATAATGCTACCATGACTGAAAGGTCTAGCATGTGTGATGTGATGAGGATTCGAATGTTGAGCCAGACAATTTTTAACCTTTGCACTTTAGCTGACTTTTCTTGTTAAATCTCAATTAATGCTACACATGCTAGAAATATCTTTAAGTCAGAAAGTTATACAAGATAGGTGTTTTGAGAACACATAAGTATTTAAACATCCGCTTAATTTGATTTTACTCAAATACGAGGTATAACCTTCTGTTATAAACCAACAGGCATCTGAGAGACAGTTTTGTATTGTTGGTTTGCTATAGTAAGTATACTATAATCCTCCGAAGCAATAAGTGTGATTAATGCTTATTAATCGGAACGTTTATAGATTTCAAACATTACAAACCGTTTAATTTCAGTGAATTAACTTTGGTCGTTAGTATTTCTGCGAGAACATTAGATATCTTCGTAGGAGAAAAGCCAGCTTGTAAACGGCGTAAGACCAGTCAAGAATAGAAAGTTAGTTGGCTTAGCCGTTAAGAGAACTGCACCTATTTCAACTCGAATGTAATTCGCTTCTCGAAAACTGTCGATAAAATATTCAATACCAGATGAGATAGGAATTGTAGATTGTATTGTTTTAGTGATGACGAGAAAACCCACTTGTAGAGAAAAATATACGTAAAAACAGCTGGTTTGGGTTGAGAATTTTTTATGTAAAGGAGCGAACAACGTTTCGACCTTCTTCGGTCATCGTCAGTTTCACAAAGAAAGAAAAAGGTAATTGACCGACAGCTGACCACATGTTTGAAGGGGATTATGTAACTGTAGATATGTAGAGGGCGTGTTTAGATGTTGTATTATATTTATTAATGTTGGTATAAAGGTATTCTTTTGTATTGGCTTATTTTGGGCTTAAGATGTTGTATAAGCAAGGCTTCTTTAATTTTGCATTTGTTTATGTTTGTTTCTTTATTTAATATTTGGGTGTTTTCTATGGTTATGTTGTGTTTGTTTGACTTGCAGTGTTTGAATACGTGTGAAGGTGACTTTTTATGTTCTTTGAATCTGGTATCCATTTTCTACTTGTTTTTCCAATATAAAAGTCGTGGCAGTTATCATATTGCATTTTATAAATAATGTTGGTGCGGTGTTTGTCAGTGTAGTTTTTACATAGTATAGACCTCAGTTTTGTGCCTGTTTTTTGAATAAATTTGGTATTAACTGAAATTTCATACTTTGTTACTAGGTTTTTACCAAATGTTGGTTGTTTTTCTGCTGATGTCGGGAATATATGGTATGCAGCTGTATATAGTTTAGTGATTTTTAATTCGTGGAAAATATTTACATTTGTTACTTGATTTTGCTTTTTGTCTAGATGTGTGTGTACAATGTTTTCTACGGTTTGTGGAGAAAACTTATTGTTCGCTCTTCTGCTTTAAAATTTTCTCAACAAAACCAACCGTTTTTATATGTGTATTGTTGTTTGTATATGAAAATATATTTTTGCTAAGAAATAAATATTGTGCGTATTAATCTTGTTGACAAATATCATAAATCTAAACATATTGACATTAAACTAACTTCTAAATTAAAATCAGTATTTCCGGCTATTTGAAACATACGTAAAATAATAAATCTGAGACTCATTTAGATGAATTGTAATACGTACTGTACATAATATTAATAATATCCTGAAGCATTCTCCACTGAATGATTGACTGTTAATGTAAAGGAAGGTCGTTGCAATGATACGCTAACTTAGCTGGAAATATTTTAATATGAACATCAGTTATTTATTACGCACTTTGACTGGACTTACTTTTGTTTAAATGAAATATTTTATTTCATATATTTAAGGTTTTGTATGTAATGATTTTATTTAAATCGTGCTATTTCATTATATTTTTTTATTCTGGTCTGTCAAAGGTTCATTTTGTAATTTTTTTGTGTGAAAAAGGGAAATCCAGTGTTTGTTAATTAAGCACAGTTACAAGTTAAAATGTTTTCATTATTTATATATATGTGTGTGTGTGTGTGTGTGCATGTATATATATAAGTGTGCGTACAGTAACGTTTAGCGTGTTTTTACAGTTGTTTATTAACGTAGTTAAATGGTTTATTAGTAAGTTTTTGTTAAGGGATGTATAGTCTATGTTGAATATAAACATTTGCCCAGGTGATAGAAAGTTAACAAACGTTTTATTCCTGCCAAAATGTAAATTTAATTAGTTTTTAAGTTATATTTAATTGTCATTTTGAGAACATATCTCACTTTATTTTTTTATTCTCGATTTAAGTAAATATTGTTTTTATTTCACAATTCACATTACATTCTGTCTATTTATTTCATAGATCAAGTTCAGTCAGCTTGGCTAAGTTCATTTAAACTATTGACTATTTCATGAAATTGTACATTACTTTTAGATATTAATCAGTGAAAAGAAAGATACCTGGCATGGCCAGGTGGTAAAGGAGCTTGAGTTTCAATCCAAGGGTCGTGGGTTCGAATCCCCGTCTCACCAAATATGCTCACTCTTTCAGCCGTGGGGGTGTTATAATGTGATGGTTAATCCCACTATTCATTGGTAAAAGAGTAGCCCAAGAGTTGGCGGTGGGTGGTGATGACTAACTGTCTTTCCTCTGGTCTTATACTGTTAAATTAGGGACGGCTAGCGCAGATAGTCCTCGTGTAACTTTGCCCGAAATTCAAAAAGAAACAGTGAAAAAATGTGTAGAATTTTTACAATTATTTTTTAAAATTAAAATTATATTTTAAAAATAATTTGTTGTTTTAAAATAATATGTTGATTCTTGAAATTATCAATTATTTCAACAGACCCCTCGCTAGTACAGTTTACAGATTTACAACGCTAAAATAAGGGGTTAGATTCTTTTCGGTGGGCTTAGCAGATAGTCCGATGTGACTTTGCTATAAGTAGATACACATATACATACACAATCATTTCAAAGTAAACTTAGCTAAATCATCAAAGAGCAAATTTACATTAAACGATTCTATTTTTAACAGACATTTTGAGGCCTGGCATGGCCGAGCGCATAAGGCGTGTGACTCGTAATCCGAGGGTCGCGGGTTCGCGCCCGCGTCGCGCTAAACATGCTCGCTCTCCCAGCCGCGGGGGCGTATAGTGTGACGGTCAATCCCACTATTCGTTGGTAAAAGAGTAGCCCAAGAGTTGGCGGTGGGTGGTGATGACTAGCTGCCTTCCCTCTAGTCTTACTTACACTGCTAAATTAGGGACGGCTTGCACAGATAGCCCTCGAGTAGCTTTGTGCGAAACAAACAGAAATTTTATATATATATTTTTATATTGCTTTCTGTTTGTTTGTTTTGTGAATTTCTTGTTGTTGAATTTCACACAAATTTAGACGAAGGCTATTTGCACTAGCCCGCTATGGAATGAAGTGTGATTCTTGTCTTTAACAGGAAACCATTCGAAGTTAGCTAGCTTTGTTTCAAACAAAACTTAAAAAAATAGCTGGAAAACGTGTTTTACCTGGTAAAAATAAAGCAACAGATATTTTTTTTCATATCTTATTTGCTTTAACTATCTATTTTAAGTATTATCTATGGAGTTCTGAGTCCGTTTCACTTCACCACACAGTAACCTAAATTAATTTAGGTATATGATTAAAGTTATGACATATCGTCGAATCCACGACATTATTTGCATGCCTATATCAATTTAGATTATTATACCGTAAGTATTAAATACACTTCACTATTGTATCTCAGAACAACTGGGTATTAACACTTTTACTAATAGAGCAGAGAACAATGTTTCGACCTTTTTAGGTCATTTTCAGGTTAATACCCATTACTAGCTGTTCTGAGATACATTTTTATTTCAAGTGAATTTCTCGTCATCAAGAAGCACTTCACCACTATAAGGAACCTAACAGTATGTCTATGTTTTGCTAAATGTATGTGTTCGGAACTGATATTTAAGTCGTAGTGAACGAGCTGGGGGGGGGGGTCAAGTACAACGAGATCTCTTCTTTCCTCCTTAATTTTTGTCATTTTAAATGCTATGCAATAAAACGGGAATCTGAGCACAAGTAAGGAGACTCGTTTCACAGTTTCTTTACTCATTTCCAAAGCTGTGTACATGAATTTTATCTTATAGCATTTCGCTATTTGCTATTTTCCATGGTTTGATAGCATTTTAAAGTTCACTAAACGTTTCGTTAGTAAATGTCACATTATGACTGGATCACATTACCAGAGGTGTATTTACACATAAATACCCTTTAAACACAGTTATTATACTAGGTGATGTTATAAGCTGTAGGTATGAGTGACTTAATTTCTTCTGACCCTGAATATTACTTAGTTGGATTTGTGATAAGGAAGTTCAGTTTATATGAAAACAGTGATACTATCTTAGTGATTTTGGGGATTTTGAGACTGTCTAAAAAAATAAACCAAATTAAGCGGAGATTTCAAAACTTACGAGTTCACAAAATACCTGTCTTTAAAAACTTTCTGACATCAAGATATTTCTAGTATATTTTCTGAAAAAGTCTTTTGAAAACAATTCAAATAATAATCAGTTTAAACAATAAAAAATACACATGTTTAATAAAGTTGTTCAGATAGAGTCATATTTCATCTTTTGAAAAAATGTTGCGTTTTCTGAAGTATTAATCGTTTGTGATGCACCATCTCTAATTGAAGATTTTCGTGATTACATATACTGCGTGTAACAGATGGAGTCTTTCAGTATTAAGACACCTAGAATATGAAAAAAAACTCTATAAATAGGGAATAAGATTTTTTTTTGTGTGTGAGTATGTGCGTTTTTCATCATTAAAAAATATAATAATGTTAAGCCTTTTAGTTCCCTATCATAGATGAATATTTGTGTAAAAGATATATTATTTTTCTCTCTTATTATTGTACATTACAACACGCAAGCTTCATTATTATAGTTTACCGATGATCTGTTCCTCTGTTGTAAACCATCTGCTGCTATAATGATTGATCTATACTTCACGTGAAAGCGGTGTAGGTATAGTTAATCGCTTTTCACCATGTTTCACCTCGAGAGGGCGCTGTCTTATTCAAAATTTCACGAAGAAAATCTGTTACTGCATCATTTATTACTCAAATTAAGCATAAAAATACTTAATAATGAAGATATCAATCAAGCGTAACTGTTTTCCTCAAGTAAATTAACGTAAAATGGTGTTCAGTTATCATTTCGATTCATTTTGGAGAGAGTTACTTACGAAAAAGGAAAAGGATCCCTCAGTGGTAAATGTTCTCGTTACATTTATAATTTGAGCATTTGATTGTTTCCACCAGACATGGTTTCAAAAGATAACTTAAGATTTCTTGTTCTTTTTTATTTTAAATATCTTGAAAAAAATATTAAAACAAAGAGTTTTACAGACGTTAATTACAGTTTTATATTATTTGAAATAAAAATAAAAAATAAGACCTTTAGTTAGTATTTATGTAATAGTATGTCAGACGAGAAAAAATAACAACAAACACAAACAATATTCAGTCCGTTTTAAATTCTATAGGTAAATTAATATATTTTAATGTGACTTGTTGTTGTATTGTATTTTTTTGTATTGTATCTTATTTAAATATATTATGTATATCTAATAATAAGATAATATTTATCAGACTGTGTGTTGACATTCTCTATACTTTTTTCATTGGTCAAAGTCGTTATTTTCAATGTCTTATATCGTTAAGCTTATTTTCAGACAGTAAGAAAGGTAATAAAAACCTGTAGCTTCGGCTTAATAAATAGCAAATTAGCTACCTAACCGCTTAATGGAAACATGTCTCAATCAGAGATAATGATGTATTCTTTTAATTCCAGAGCTCTTAAGACGAGAAAAAAACCCAAAACTAAATATATCTCAATCCAACCTGCAATTAAAGCCAAAATAGCAGAAATGTAATTAACATTCGTAAAAAACTCACATCGGTTAAAAACAAAACTGAACAAAATCTCGGATGATAATAATAATCAATCTAACCGTTTGATACTTTTCAGAAAAAATATTTTCTACATATCTTTAGCACTGTGCTTAGGATTTTTCCTTTTTATCTTTCACTGTTCTTAATCGTCAAACGTGTAAACGAAACTTTAATGGGTCTCAATAAAAGATTAAAGTTGCTGTCTGTCACGTTTGCGTAGGTACTATGACAAAAATACAAAAATAAGAAATCACTTACAATATTTTATTTTCTATGTTGTTTGTGATTCCCAAGATGGCGGTTGCTAGCGTATACAAACTTACATACTATTCAGAGTCTATTTTCCGTCTTAATTACTTCTAAAACTATTCAGTATTTATTATCAAGCTTAATAACACTGTTTGATATATTAATACGTAGAAGAACTAGTAATTCTATTTCATTATGGCAGCACATATAATGGAATAAATAGGTGAAACAACACTTATTTGAGGCAAAATTAAGCTTCATGTAACCGATCAGTGCTCGAATGGATATGTCATATTCTCATTTACTTATCAGTACTGGGTTCTAGACTTTCACAGACATAATCTTAATTCTGGTTATATGCATAAATAATATGTTGCTTATGTAGTGTTATACAGGAGAAAGAAGTGCCCTAGAACCGGTTAAAGTTTTAATATTATACAATACATGTAAATAACCACAATATTTCACTGCCCTTGAGCTACAGTGCCAATAACAATCACATATAAAATGACCAACTGACTACCAACTGTAACCTGCTGGTGCAGTGATAAGTCTTCAGACTTACAACGCTAAAATCAGCGGTTCGATTCTCCTTGGTGGAATCAGCAGAGAGCCTGATGTGGCTTTGCTACAAGAAAACCCACACACTACAAACTTGTAAGATATATATCTTTGACGCCATATTCCGTTATTGAAATTTGGTTCGTAACGACATTTTTTTATGTTTTTTATGAATCATGAAGTAACTGCCAGTGTCTGAGAAACGTTCCTGAGCATACGACTTTACCTACTTGGATTTATGATATTAACAGATTAAATGATGAAGTTACCTCTCAGGAAGTATGGAAAAGTCAGAAAATGAGACGCTGTATGAACCAAAGGACCTGTAAGGTTTCCTGCAATTCATTTGACTGGGTTAGAAGTGAGAGCATTCTATGAGCAAGTTTTCCTTATTCTCCTAATTGTTAGTCAGTTTTGGCCGGAATGTTTTGTGCAGTGCACTTATAGTTCTTACCTAATTCCAAAGGTAAAAACTAGCGCGTTAGTTTAATATTGTTGTTCATCTCTTTAAGAATGAATCAGTGTGCTCGTTTAATTGCGGATACACGTTTTAGTGCATATCTCCAATTATGGTTTACCGTTACGGTTTGCACCTTCGAAGGTTTAGGTTTGTTTGTTTTTGAATTTCGCACAAAGCTACTCGAGGGCTATCTGCGCTAGCCGTCCCTAATTTAGCAGTGTTAGACTAGAGGGAAGGCAGCTACTCATCAACACTCACCGTTAACTTTTGGGCTACTCTTTTACCAACGAATAGTGGAATTGACCGTCACATTATAATGCGTTTGTTATGGCGCGACAGGGATGTGAACCCGCGACCCTCATATTACGAGTCGCACGTCTTAACACGCCTGGCCATGCCGGGCCGAAGGTTTAGGAAACTAAATGCAGAGTTGAAACATCCCATACCACAAACTAAAGATCCTATAAGCATAATGTTAAATCCTTTCAAGTATTAATTCTGTATCAAACAGAATGATAACGTTGTTTTACTTACAAATACTACGTTAAAAGCCAACAATGAAGAATATCTCTATCAATGTGTCGTGCACAGGATGTCGTTTTTTGGTTATTGTTTGTAACAAACTATATATTCAAAGATAAAGATGCGTGTTTATCCCATTTTGTTGTTTTATGATGCGATGCTGTTACATGTCCTTAATGACACGCATCTTTGCTGATGAATGACAATATTTCTAAAACCTGTAAAGGTTCCTTGCATAACATGTTGCACATTCTGTGTTGATAATGGTGCATTGACATATTCCGTTACCCAAGTTCAATGAAGTTAATCTTATGAGTGCCTTTGCATTGTTGTTACGAGGTTCAGTGTACTAATCGGTTAAGAGGCGAGAAAGCAAGCGACTTTTAGTCAGTCCCCAACAATTTAAGGCAGTAAAGTAGTTTAATTCGTCAGAAAATTATTGGACTTAGCAACTAGATCTGGTAGTTAGAAGAACGATTATTAATTATTATCATTTGAGTAAGAAAAACAGGTGTAAGGTTATAAGCAAAAAGCACCTGTTTGAGTGGTAGTGGAGAAAGAAATATA
Organism: Carcinoscorpius rotundicauda; assembly: GCA_011833715.1. Taxonomy (NCBI): domain Eukaryota; kingdom Metazoa; phylum Arthropoda; class Merostomata; order Xiphosura; family Limulidae; genus Carcinoscorpius; species Carcinoscorpius rotundicauda. The sequence continues at coordinate 34,717,518 of CM022395.1, read as the reverse complement.
ATATTCAGGAGCTCAACGAAAGAAATAAAAGACCGGGAGGTGTTAGAGCAAATGAAGAAAGACAGCTGCCAGCAAGAACCAAATCCTTGTTTAAAGATTATCATAAGTACCGTAGTACATATAGTAAGAATGAGCCACATGCGTAAGACAAATTTAAAATTTCAATCACACTGCAACCTGGTATGGTCAGGTGGTTAGGGCGCTCGACTCGCAACTTGTGGATCACAGGTTTGAATACCAATCACACTAAAGACACTCGCCTTTCCAGCCGTGGGGGCAATGTTATGTTACGGTGAATTCCACTATTCATTGGTAAAAGAATAGCACAATAATTGGTTGTGGGTGGAGATGAGTAACTGCATTTTCCTTAGTTTTACACTGCTAAATTAAAGACAGCTAGCGCAGATAGTCCTCGTGTAGCTTTCCGCGAAATTAAAAGCAATCAAACACATTGCTAACAGTATATAAATAAACCTTTAAAACTGTCGACGTAATCTGAAGGTCGCCGGTTCGAATCCTGGTCGCACCAAACATGCTCGCCATTTTAGCCGTGAGGGCGTTGTAATGTTACGGTCAATCCCACTATTCGTTGGTAGAGGAGTAGCCCAATAGTTGGTGGTTTGTGGTGATGACTAGCTGCCTTCCTTCTAGTCTTACACTGCTAAATGAGGGATGGCTAGCGCAGATAGCCCTCGAGTAGCTTTGCGCGAAATTCAAGAACAAACAAACAAACCTCAAGCAACAAGCAACCAAAGTACTTGAGAAAGTTGTTAGAGTAAAAAAAAATCACAAACTTACAAATTATCAATCTAAATGATTGAATAACATTGTTGGAAAGGCATATTTCTCTCCCGCCTTCCCGTTATGCAAATCTGAATGCACATGAATGAATTACGCTACCTTGGATAAAAGTGTTTTTTTCTTAGTTTTACTTATAACCTTGATAATAACAATACCCTATTAGCCATACATTTGTTTTCGAGCATGCTCTACGAAATATTCCAGGAACAACCCGTTCTCATATCATGAGCGGGTGCACAATTCCACATGCGGCACTCTCTACCACTGCTGAAATCTGACATGATTTTGCTCGATATGCTCTGGACTGTAAATAAAAACGATACATTGTATTTTTCCTTTTCATTGATTTTACATTAAGTGTGACGTATTGACATTCAAGGTTTATTTGGAACAGTAAGATATTTAAAATAATAATTTCATATAAAATAAAACGAGGCAAATGGAGAAAATCTTACGTATATAAAAAGTCTTTGTCCCAACGTAAAGACCACTACAACAAGAACAGAGATAATCTTAGAAAAAGAAATACTAAATATGTGAAACAAGACTTAACCATTAATCAAGCAAAAGAAAAGGCTGCCAAAATGGTTAGATAGAAGAAGAACTACAGCTAATACATCAGCAAAATCTGATGAGTGTAGGAATAGCTCTAAGAAAAACTACGAGAGAGACAAACACAGAGACAAGCCATTTTCTACACTTAATACCAAAAAAAAACTATAAGTCAAGTGTAAAATATTTCAATGAAAAAATTAGGAAATCGAAATTTGATCAACAAGAAGTAAGGAAACAAGGTAGGAATGAGTAAAATAAAATTCAACTCTTGATGGAACCTCAAAATGGGCGTGGCCATCATTTCATCCTTTCCTACTTCGAATTTCGATCAAATTATGAACTTGAATTGAGTTTGATTAGTAGTAAATCCTTTATAAACATTCAACTTATTATATATTTTAAAAAATCACCAATTTTGATAATATTCTTCATCAGTCAGAGAACTATAACGTCTACCATAAGAAATGTATGACTATTGGAGCTTCCTGTCTCACTTCCGACATCAAACACCACTTTTATAATGTCATGCATTTCGTAATGATCGCATAATTTAATTACATACATATATCTGTATTTATTTGCTAAAACAATTTTCATAACAGAGAAATTTACCTGTATACAAGATACACTTTTCATTTAGTTTGAAATAATTACCAGTTTACAAATTTCACACAATGAAAGAACGGACGGAACAATAGCCACAACTACGTACAGGTTGCAGAGTACCAAAAACCAACGACGTGTTGTAACGTTTTCCAGGCCATTCCTATCTTCTTTCCTTATTTTTTGGTGCTCCATCTCCAACTTCCTTTTAATTTCGTAGCAGTAAACAGAATTTTGTGTTTAGACTAGTATGAGTCAATCCCTGACAGAAATAAATAGAAATTTGGTAAGGTTGAAGAGAAAAAAAGGCATATGAGTATAGCACAAGTGTAACAAAGTGAATTCGTAATAAAGACGTGTGATAAGCGGGTTACAACAGTTGTAGGAACATTAATAAAATGCCTAAAAAATTAGTGAAAGAGCTATCATAGACAGACTGATACACCACTGGGTGAACAATTGCAATTGTTACTATATCATTTTTTTTTAAATCAGAGGTATATGAAAGCTACTCACAGATTATTTGGAAAATACAGTATTTACGCTTCTAGTAGCATTACGATTTGTCTGCGGACTCACACTAAAATAAATCGGATTTCGATACCCATGGTAGGGGTGGCAGAGTACAGAGAGCTCACTGTGCTTACTTCAAAAATAAACAAACAAATGCAGTATCTACATTTTTGCAAAACGCGTACAAATAAAACTTTCCATTGTTTTTGAACGTTCGAAGTAATACTAATTAAAAGCAGTTTCTTCGTGCTTATTTTTGTGAATAAAAATTCTTTAAACAAAATAATAAGCTGTGAAGATTTAACGCGAAAGTAGCTTTAAGTTCAAATTGAGCAAGTTGTGCACCATGGAGCAAATTACTAAAAACTACACGGCAATAAATAATCCTAGTATGAGTTTGAACTTTGCTCTATCACTTGGGGACGTGAATTAGATCATTAATCAATTACATGCCGTCTGTACAGGTTGAGGTCTAAGACAGAGAATTAATCACTTAGAATCAAGGTTAAAAATCGGCTTCCAATGTGTTTAGTTTATACTCAAGGGAATTACAAATTACCAAATTATATGGATCACGTACATCATTTTAAGTTAATTAACGTCTAAACAATTTGTGTGGTTAAAACATTTTATATGAGTTTTTCAAATAAGTTATTAAAGAAAGAGAAAAAAATGCTTATAAAGATAAAAAAATATATATTTATACTTTTTCGTCAAAGTTAGAAAACAGAAGTATTACTTAACTTTTTACGTAAAACTGTAATTTGCCATTTAAGACCACAGTTATTTTATAAACATTACACAAGTTTTAAATCGACTTCATTAACAACGTTTGACTTCAGTAACAAAACAAGGATATATGCAATCACAAAGCTCGAATAACGTCAGAGATCACTCGGTAATTTACTTTTATCTAGAGTTTCACCTATCTTTTTATCTGAGAACGGTTTCTTTTTTATCTTTTGAATCTATTTGCTTCAGAACATTTTATTTCTTCATCAGTTTATAATATTAACAGCACTAAAAGGTCCTCCTTACCACCACAAAATTCAGTAATGGTTTTTGCTTTAGAATCAAGCACAAAGCTACACAATGGGCTGTCCGTGTTCTGCCCATCACGCATATCGAAACCCAGTTTTTAGCAGTGTGAATCGGCAGACATACCGCTATGCTACTGGAGGACTAGTTGTGGTTATCACTGGAATACCACGTTTCTCCCTTTCAGTTAAATAACATAAGCATGAGATAAAGCAATAGTTTCCTTAATGTTTATTAAAAACTGATGATCTTGAGTAAACTGTAAATTATTAGCAGTTATTATGTAATTAATCCAAGTAATTGTTTCTGTAAAGATATGAACATTTTACTTATTAACCTTAAGCCTATGAGAATGTTTCATTAGGACGGTTTCACTTGCTATCCCGGTTTTGATCGTACGTACTTTTTATCCGAAGATTCTGACACAACAACAAACATTTGCACATGCATACGTGTAAGTGTGCTAATTCTATTGCTGTTATTCAGCACAGTTATTTCATAATAAAACAAATTTTACTTTCGTGTTAAATGTTATGAAGTTTAAGTGTCAGTTAGACAATATTTATATTAAACGTGATTGTTTTATTATAGTAATTGCACTACAGTCACTTTTATTGTAGTTTTAAACTACACATGATGTTTTCTTAGTGCAAGCTTATGCAATAGAGTATCTGCATTCTGTCCACTATGGTCAGTAGCGGATTTATAGTTATGTGTGACCAGGGGCTAATAAGATTTATGGGCTCGACATTCAATGAGCCTACATTAAGACCATAGATCCTGGGGTTGAGCCCCCTCTAGCCGCTGTGTGTGGTAAATCTCAGCCCGGAATTTTCTTTTTCTTAGTTTATAACCTATCGCTGGCCGTACGGAAACTTTACACATCGTTCTAACTTCTCTTTTACAATACCATCTCAGTGTAGTAAAACCTGTTTGTTTGTTTTGGAATTTCGCACAAAGCTACTCGAGGGCTATCTGTGCTAGCCGTCCCTAATTTTGCAGTGTAAGACTAGAGGTAGTCATCACCACCCACCGCCAGCTCTTGGGCTACTCTTTTACCAACGAATAGTGGGATTGACCGTCACATTATACACCCCCACGGCTGGGAGGGCGAGCATGTTTAGCGCGACGCGGGCGCGAACCCGCGACCCTCGGATTACGAGTGCACGCCTTAACGCGCTCGGCCATGCCAGGCCATTAGTAGTAAAACCTCTTCAGGTTTATTCTATTCAGTAGTTTTAGATGTGTACTGCAATTTCTTTATACATTTTCTATATTCAATAGGCCCGGCATGGCCAGGTGGGTTAAGGAAATCGACTCGCAATCTGAGGATCGCGGGTTCGAATCCCCGTCGTACCAAACATGCTCGTCCTTTTAGCCGTGGCGGTGTTATAAAGTTACGGTCATCCCACTATTCGTTAGTAAAAGAGTAGCCCAAGAGTTGGCGGTGGGTGTGATAACTAGCTGCCTTCCCTCTAGTCTTACACTGCTAAATTAGGAACGGCTAGCGCAGAGAGTCCATGTGTAGCTTTGCGCGAAATTCAAAATAAGCAAACAAACGTAAAACACATAAATCACGCGGAACACTAAAAGAGTTTTACAGGTTTCACAATATATCGTACGTGTCAAGTTTGGGATCTGAGAATTCGATGAGACAAAGTTCTCTTATGAATCTGTTTTAAATTAGAAAAACTAAAGAAAAAAGAAAAATACGACTTTTTTCAAACAAATTTTATTTTTAGTTTTATACCAATGGTGAAAGCCTCTTGAGTTACCAATGTGAAATATTTACTAAATGTCCACGTGCTTTAAAGATGCCACAGTTGCTACCAATTAAAGGTACTTAAATGTACTCCACTCAACTGGAATATGACTTCATTTACTCAGGCGTTATACTAGAGTGAATGGCGTTATTAGTTGAGCACACTCTCAACGCACTTTTAAGTATGCGAATACACTCAGAATGTTTAAAACTAATTAAACCACTGTCTATTTGTTTGGAATTTTGCGCGAAGCTACACGAGAGGTATCTGCTCTACCCATCTCCAATATAGCATTGTAAGAACAGAGGGAAGGCAAGTATTCATCACCACCAACTGCCAATTCTTGGGATAATCTTTAACCAACGCATAGTGGGATTAACCGTAACATTATAACGCCCCCAAGGTTGAAAGGGCTAGTATGTTTGATGTGACGGGGCTTTGAAACCGAGACCCTAGATTACGAGGCCTAAATCACATGGCCATACCGGGCCAAACCGCTATCGAAAATCGTAAAACGCACTAATTAAACACGTTTCCCATGTGTGATATCTTCTTTCTTAGTCGATTATTTTTCTTTGTTTTTCTTTCGAATAAGATTAAAATTAAGTTGATTAACCAGTTCATTACTGCAGATATCCAGGTATCCCTCTTTATGTACGTTTTCCTAATGAACCAGCAGTAAATTTGTGGAGTTAAATGCGGATTGGATTTCTTGCGATGGACTAGGCTACAAGTTGTCCATTGAGGCACTAACAAAAACAGAATATATTTGTAAAAACTAGTACTGTGTGTATATTTTCTTATCTTATAACAAATCCACATGAGGGTATCTACTAAGTCCACCGAGGTGAATCGAGCCCCTGGTTTTAGCGTTATAAATCCGTAGACTTACAAACTAGTACTAAAAGGTCCTAATAACTATATATTTAGACACCCATCGAGTTTTAATTAAAATACAAGCTATCACCAACGCTCAACCGCTGTTAATATTTCTTTTTTCAAAAGAAAATATTTGATATTTTTGTTATTGTTATTTACAGAATGAATTTGGTCTTTTATATTTAGCCCCCCAGTGGCTCAGCGGTATGTCTGCGGACTTACACGCTAAAATCCGGGTTTCGATACCCGTGGTGGGCAGAGCACAGATAGCCTATTGTGTAGCTTTGTGCTTAATTCAAAACAACAACAACAACTTTTGTATTTAAGCGCAAAGCTACTAAATAGGTTATTTATGCCGTACCGCCCCAAGTATCGAAAACAATATTTTGAGTCTTATTAGTACACGGACTTATGGCTGTGCAACTGGGGAGCATAAAGTATGAACAATGATGAGAAATTATTTGAGGGCCCCCCAGTGGCTCAGCGGTATGTCTGCGGACTTACACGTTAAAATCCGGGTTTCGATACCCGTGGTGGGCAGAGCACAGATAGCCCACTGTGTAGCTTTGTGCTTAATTCAAAAAACAACAACAAACATTATTTGAGGATAATTATTGTTTGAATAACTGAACGTGTGATAGTTATTTGTCAATAAATATTTGAGACAACACTGAGCATACGTAGCGTCTTCAGATACATGTAAAAAAAGAAAAGAATAATTTCATCAGTTTGGAGGTTTCAGTATACTTAAACATTCCCAAAGCTTTAAAGAAATATTTACTTCAATGCACCCCTTATTAGTTAGGTTCAGACACATATAACTTATTTATTCCTTCTGTTTCTGAAATTATGTTATCCTTTAAATGCTACCCGGACTGAGATAAGAAATTAATTGTTTGGTTCAAACACATGCTTTTTTTTTCCTTTTGCATACACACTATTAATCTGTCGTGTTTGTTTTTCTTATTACGCATAGGCCCGGCATGGCCAAGCGCGTTAAGGCGTGCGACTCGTAATCTGAGGGTCGCGGGTTCGCATCCCCGTCGCGCCAAACATACTTCACTTTCAGCCTTGGGGGCAATATATAATGTGATGGTCAATCCCACTATTCGTTGATAAAAGAGTAGCCCAAGAGTTGGCGGTAAGTGGTGATGACTAGCTGCCTGCCTTCCCTCTAGTCTTACACTGCTAAATTAGGGACGGCTAGCACAGATAGCCCTCGAGTAGCTTTGTGCGAAATTCCAAAAACAAAACAAATTCTTATTACACATCGTTTTTTTTTTTCGTTGTTGTTTGTAATTAAGCACAAAGCTACACAAAGAGCTAGCAGTGCTCTGCTCACCACGGGTATCAAAACCTGATTTTTAGCATTGTCAGTCCACAGTAACCTTTTTATTCGTACTGGAATAGCACAAAATCATATGTATAAAATCAAGCTTTGATGAAAATATATTAAAAGTTCCGTAAATAAAAGCCACTAATCCTGTGTTGTCTGACCAAACTCTGTTATTGTTGTTTGTAAATGAGCACAAAGCTACACAGTGGGTTATCTGCGCTCTGCATACCACGGGTTCGAAACCCAGATTATAGCATTGTAAGTCCACAAACTTTTGAAAGTGTAGTAATAACATTATGGTTTTCATCATATACTGTTTAACTTGTTGTGTTTTCTTTTTTCAAAATCATGTTAGAAGGTGCTCATCGTACACACTATGAACACATTTGTCTATTAGGCCTCTGTCTAAAACGAACCTACTGCATATTTAATTTGTTCTGGACAGCGATCATTAATTAAACGTGATGTTCTCTACACTAAAACACGTTTTATTTAAATTACAAATCTTAAATTGTAGAAAGAAGATAAAAGCAGTTTGTAAGAGTATGTGCGTGTGTGTTTTCTTATAGTAATGTCACATCTGGCTGTCTGTTGTGTCCACCGAAGGGGTTTGTAAGAAAAACTATGTGTGAAATACAACGTGATCTTGAAAACATTTCGTGGATAAACCTGATTATTTCAATGTGACTGTGGTAGAATTGGTTAAATATGTTTCTCTTGAACAAATAATTCTTTTTTTCAAATGAAATTATCGTTTTAGATTTCGGGTTTTACTTATTAAAATACTACCTACCACGAGGAAATTTATTTTACTTGACGTCACAAAGACTTGTTACATATTTAGCTTTTCTTCTCAACGAGTTTTAATTCATAATATAATTAATATATTCGAATTTATGGTGGAAATATGTATCTGTTAGACAACTTATATAATAACAGAAGGGCTGTTAAAAACAAACTGTAAAACACAAATGGATAAAAAGTACACAAACAAATTGCCATTTGTACGGTTACTTATAATGATATATTTATTGCATTGCAGAATATGCATCATGATCGGCTTAAACATTAATATGAAAGGCATTAATAATTATCGTCATACTTAACTCTGTAAACACTTCTACAGTTATTTATAAACATCAAATATTCTGATTATCCTTGTTTGGAACTGTATATATATGTGAACTTCTTTTAATATTATCCTCCAAAATTAAACGTATATCTATAACCAAAGTTTCATTCCAGGATCTCTACACTCATGCATAGTTTACAAATAGAATACTTCTCGTGATCGTACGGTCAGCTAATTTGCATTCCTGGTTTTCCTGTTGTCCATATAGGCAAACCGGTTTCTCTTACAGCATTTCTAAAAGCATTAGTAACTCCAGGGCTAAAAGTGGTATTTGAAAAGTTACTTTAGGTTCTTTAACACTGCTAGTTTCTAGTTATCCGTTAGTAACAGGTGGTATATGCTTCTATCTATTTGGAAATATAGCTCATCACTACCAAGATCTATTTATTCTCATCTATTACCATCAAGATGTATTTATTCCTATCATTCATTACCAAGATGTATTTATTCTCATTAGTTACTACCAAGATGTATTTATTCTCATTAGTTACTACCAAGATGTATTTATTCTCATTAGTTACTACCAAGATGTATTTATTCTTATCAGTTACTACCAATACGTATTTATTTTTATCCACTGCACAAAAATAAATGTTCCCCCAAAAAACAATTACTAACTTTTACAAAACATAAAAAGACCCACCAAAATTATATATGAATGGAAGACTTTTCCAGACCGTAACATCGTCAAACCTTTTCGGTTTTACTTTCAACCCAAAGCTAACGTGGGTAAAACACAAAATATTATCAAACACATGGTTTTGGTTTTGAATTTCGGGCAAGGCTACACGTGGACTCTCTGCGCTAGCCGTCCCTAGAGAGAAGGCAACTAGTTACCACCACCCACCACCAACTCATGGATTTCTCTTTTACCAACAAATAATGAGATTGATCATCACATTATAACGCCCCCACGGCTGAAAGTGTGAATATGCTTGGTGTGACAGGGATTCAAATCCGCGACCCTCAGATTACGAGTCGAGTGATTTAACCACCTGGCCCTGCGGGGCTTCGCAAACATAGAAACTCAAAAACTATGCAAGAAGTTTAACCAGCAAAAACCATGGAGCCACACCAGACAATATCATAAAAATATACAAAACATATGTACGTCCCATCAATGAATATGCATGCCCCTCATGGATGAACACAGCACCTAAACATATAAATAAATTACAATCAATAATAAATTATTTAATTATTAGAGCATTTAAAGTCTCTTCTAGCAAATCATCAGAATTTATGCACAATTACGCAAAAATACAAATGACTGCAGGCAAACTTTTGCATAATTAACGAAATTATTTTGAGAAAAAACTGGCAAAAAAGCGGCATGATTTGTGAGCTTTATCTCTACTACATTGGTTATGGAAGTAGGCCTAAATATCTATCGCCTGTTAATATGTATTTTAAATATGGATATTTAATAAAACCACCTGATACTAGACCATAAAACCCGCACAAGTTTTCAATTAAGATAGCAACATTTTAAAAAATGGTATTATATGTACGACGTTTGTGTTTTAATTTAGAACAAGCGAAGTGTATGTGTTTTTCTTTGCTTTTTACATTTATATACTGAACTATTTCTCAAGTATGAAACTTTCCAATACCGAACATAAGCGACGATATGGACGACATAAGAATGTTAATACAGATACCCACAGAGGCATTACCCTGAAAGGGGGTCGGAGGAAGCACAGTTTACCCTAAGCCTCATGTTGTATCATCATAAACATTCATATTCCTATACCACACTCCTGACAGGAGGAAGATCTCTTATGGGACTCGACCATCTCTAGTCTATAAATTCTAAAACCCTGATAACGAAAGTAGAAGAAAATCTCAGCATAGCCTCATAAACGTTATCTGTTTCTATATCTTATTGCTATTTTCTTTCACAGTTTTGGTCCCAGCATCACCAGAATGGGTATGAATATTAAACCCCTCACAGGGAATGTTCAATGGAGTTAGAATTTTCAATTATCTCTCACGGGGTGGGGTTGGAGTTGTCAATCATTCCTCCCCTAAACTTGGTGTTGATATCAACATTCGTCACACCCCAACAATTAGTTGTTAGGTTCACGACTTAATCGTATTATAATACGTATTTAAGGCGAGATATTAAAGTTGATGGTAAATATTTAACTACTTACCGCCATTATGCTGTTAAATTGTCGTCTATATTTCTGCTAGTTGAAATAATATAGATAGCAAATTCTATCTTCTTCATGATTATGCTTGTGTTTATCGTTCATTTGTTATTTTCTTCTATCATTTAATTTATCTACGAATTTTTGTTGGATTAAAACAGTGACTCATCCTCTAAATAATAATTTGTATTTTGAGCAGATATTTATTTTTGATGGAAATAACACCAGAGACAGTATTTTGTTGGGTTTTTTTCTTATAGCAAAGCAACATTGGGCTATCTGCTGATCCCACCATTTGAGGCCTTGTGATGTAGCTGTACTTACAAAAGCTACCAAAGAATTTTTTGTTAATTTAAATACATCAGATTTTTACTCTGTATCGCACTTTTTGATAAACGTACATTGTTTACTTAGTTGTGGTATGCAATCATTAACATCATACACACACAAGTGTGCAAAAAAATGGAACATTTAAAAAAATTAATAAATAATTGTTTGTTTGTTCAATATAGAAGCTATTTTATTTCATAACCATAACTAAAACAATATTATGTTCGTTTTTTTAATACACCATTAGTTAGCAGTCATTGTAGACCTACTTGAGAAATTAGTGTGCAAAAAAAAAATTATAACTATAATCTTGGTTTCATTGCAGCATTTTTTTCCCTGGATTCATTTCTTTATGTGCCCCGCATGGCCAGGTGGTTAAGGCACTTGACTCATAAATAGTTCGATGGTCGCTGGTTCGAATTCCCGTCACACCAAACATATTCGCCTTTTCAGCCGTGGGGACATTATAACGTGACCGTCAGTCTATTTTTCATTTCTAAAACAGTAGCCCAAGAGTTGGCGGTGGGTGGTGATGACTAACTGCCTTCCTCACTGCTAAGTTAGGGACGGCTAGCGCAAATAGCCCTCGAGTAGCTTTGCGCGAAATTCAGAATAAACCAACCAAACCATTTCTTTATCTAAGATAGATCGTACTTAATAAAAGGTTTAACTGCTGTTTGGCCTTAAACTTGTTGATTTCAGTATTTGCTATGAAAAATATTATGTATTTTTACAGAAATTTCGAATTTAAAGAAGTTTGCTATATGTTTGTTTTGTAATTTCGCGCGAAGCTACTCGAGGGCTATCTGCGCTGGCCATCCCTAATTTAGCATTGTAAGACTATAGAGAAGGCAGCTAGTCATCATCACCCACCGCCGACTCTTGGGATTGACGGTAACATTATAACGCCACCATGGCTAAAAAAGGCGAGCATGTTTGGTGTGACAGGGATTCTAACCCGCGACTCTTAGATTACGAGTCGCACGCCTTAACCCACCTGGCCATACCGGGCCTTTGCTATATGAAACAGTCAAATATTAATATACATATATATTTCTGAATTATCGTTCTTTATTGTACGTAATCTGTGAACAATAAAATTTTTATTGCTGCTTTTGATGCAAGATAAAACAAGTATAAAGAAACTTGTGAACAATAATGTTAAAAAGAGAGTCATAAATTACAAACCAGAAGTATAAACATTATTTTTAAAAAAATAGTTCTTAATTTTTACGTTTGAGACTTTAATTTACATTATTTATTTCACTACAAGTATCGTTCCAAATATGAGCAATGCCGAATGAAAGTAGGTGGAAAAATTATAGAAGAAGAAGGCTAACTTAAGTAATTTTATGAATTACGAAAGGAAGAGATAGTAATTAATTTTTATGAGTTGATACCCTTGAGCTGCGGTTAGAATGTGTTCAGCATGTTTTCAGTGTATCCTGAGGGGTAAATTTCGAAAGTAATTATCAAGCTTTTAATTTTCAAAAGCTCTCGAATTTTCACCGCGGAGGGTGTATGGGATAATCATATGATTTATACAAAATTTGGACATACACTAATATGTTTGATAAATAGAAAATAACACATAATCTGGGATGTTTTGTGGTGTGCTTAAGAATCTACACTGTTAAAATTTACCTTCAACACCCATGGTAGACAAATCAAAAATAGCCGATTGCGTGATGTTTTTCATTAAAAAAACAGACAAATAAAGTTCGATTCTGTTGTACTTTGTTTCTTGTTTTGATTCCAACTTTGTTCTACTTTAAGTAAACAGCTTTATTTTTTGCAATGTTAAATATGTTGAATAATGTAGATATTGTGAACGTAGCAGCTGTTTTCAACATCATTTGAGCTTTAGAATTATATAAATGTCTTTAATCTTAGTTTTCTACATAGTGACAAATTTATACTGTACAATATTAGATTCAAAGGATCTTTTCTGTTTCATGCGCCACATTCAAATTGCAAAAATTATATATACATATATTAATGTTGTTTATAATTCTGATTTACAAATAAAAATAAAAATTTGGAGAAATGAAAAGAAATATTTTATATTTTTGCTTTGCTTACAAAACAAAGGAAGTGCTCTTAGTATTTCATATACACCTGTACATTTAAAGGAAATGTAAAACATCAAGAAGTTACTCAGTGAGACTGTAACAAACTAAATGTGAAAATTCAGAAATATTCTGAAATATTTGCTTAAAGGGATCATCATTTTCATACCTATAACGACAAACTAATTCGTAGAGATACGAGTCAATCATGTTATGATTGGTTCCACAATGTCGCTTGTGACGTCACTTAACCACATTCCAAATACTCTCAACTTGCTGCAAATTTCAGAAATATAAATTAAAATTTGGAGAACTGATTTTAAAATGAAAAAAATGAAAATATTTTGCATTTTTAAGAATTTTAATTACTTGTTTATTTAACGAAAAAAGGGCCGGCATGGCCAGGTGGTTAATCCGAGGGTAATGGGTTTCAATTCCCCTAACACCGAACATGCACACCCTTTCAGTCGTGGAGGCGTTATAAGGTGACGGTCAATCCCACTATTCGTTAGTAAAAGAGTAGCCCAAAAGTTGGCGTTGGGTGGTGATAATAAGCTGTCTTTCCTCTTGTCTTACATTACTAAATTAGGGATGGTTAGCGCAGATAGTTTTCGTGTAGCTTTGCGCGAAATTCAAACCAATTTAACTAAACATGTAATTATTTACCAATAAGTCTAACTTGATCTAATATCACAAATATGACCTAATCTTGCAAAATAAAAAAAAATTCCAGATTTTAATTTATACTTTAGTTGATATTTCTGTATTGAAACTAAATGCGATAAAAATCTGAACTATGTGCACGAAACAGAAAAGATCTGATTCACATATAAAAATATTTTGTTTATTTTTATCAAATTATGTCTCTTAACTAAAATGGGAAAGCACTAATTCGTATTTACGGTTCTTCCTAAATAAAATATAGAATTACAGTCCTGAAGTCTTAATGTAACATCGAAGCAATTGGCATATAATAGTTTTAATTTATTGCTTTTCCCAAATAAAACTGTTATATTTCAGATCGGTATAATTGAATTTGTGGTTATTTAAATAAATAGGTTATTCTAAATTATGAGAAACGTTTATACAAATTTTGAGCTACGATTGGCCACCAAAGTAGAACCATCAGCAATACACAATTAAGTTAAACAGTCTCGTTTGTCACACTCACTTTCTGGGTGGTATTAGGTCAAAAAGTCGTTCTCTCTTCCGTTAACTACTGGTAATAGGGTCCATAATTGTTTCTTATGACTTACTGATTTTTAACACGCATGCTACTCTAGTCTTTTTCATATTTTCTTCTTTTACAAATTTACATTATTAAAGAAATAAACGCATATAGTTGAAAATAATCCGTTGTGAAGTTGTTTTTATTTGTAGTTAGGCACAAAGGTACACAAAAGACTGTTTGTGTTCTGCGCACCACGGGTATTGAAGGCCGGTTTCTAACAGTTGCTGCACCACTGCTGGGGGCCGTTGTGAAGAATATGACTTTCTCTTTCTATTTAACTATTATTGCATCGTTTGTATTTTTACAAAAGTTTTAAATTAAATATTAGTTTGTAATTTTACAAAGATCAGTGTTAGTTAATATGAAAAAAAATGTTTTGACTTTATATAGTAGTGAACCAATGTGTAATACTTTTAAAAGTATTATGGAGGCCAAACTGTCAAAACTGAGCTTTAACTAAAATAAATTTTAGTTTATTACATATTAAACTATTAATCTTGAATTTATTGAATGTAGTTGTTATCTGATAAGGACCCAATACCATAGATCGAAATGTTGTAATAGTTAAAATCATAATTTCCATACTATAAAAGTTGCAGTTTTTGTATTTTTAAAGTAAAATTTAGTTTAATTTTTGTTGAAAACTTCTACCATTTTCTTGATGATGTTGATTTCGTAAATTATTCCTCCATATCGGTCAGATTAGAAGTAATTTGACATTTTGTTTTTATTGTCGGGACCTTCTACGACCACTGACCGGAAGAAACAGGTCTCCTCAAACATGGAACTTAGCATTACGAGTCGTATTATAGAATCTCCTAGTACACTGTACTAATACGGACATCCTATGTGTTATTATTTGCGATTGACTTACAGATCCAGATGCGTATTCTTTGTACTTATTAATACAGAAGGTGTTAAGCAAACACATTTTATTTAAAGAGAAACTATTTCAACGCTCCAGATCTACCTTTCTAAAAATGGAACTTCGATACATTAAATAGATGGAAAATCTTTAGTATGTAACGTAGTTTGAATAAAAATTATAAAACTCCTTATATTCAAAAATAATTTGGATGGCATGTCCCTTACACATAGAAACCGATGTTATTTTATATTCCATTCAAAGTTGCTCTTTTTTAAACAGTTTTCGTAACTTCGGAATACACTTCTCATAACTTTGAAATATTCGCCTATTGACTGTGGACATTTTGCGTTTTCCAGTTTCTGTCATATATTGAAATATGATTAGGTGTATGGCATCGTAAAAAATTCTACAAGACTTACAATTCTGTAAGTCATGTGTATTATCGTGCATGTTTTTGGCTTCCAACTTGCAAAGATAATGGAAGGCTTAATTTAGATTTGGTTTCGGATACTACTATGATCTACTGGTTTCAGAGAATGCCATCACTCATAAAAGTATTTCTTGTAGACAGATAAATTATTTTAATTCATTGCCAGAGACATTTACGACTGTTATTCGTTTCTTTACAGTTTTTTGGTACACTGTGCGGTTAAAATACGTATATTTTATTACTCATTTTGAGAAGTGATACACGCCACATTACGTTTCAACCTTCAGATCAGTTCTGATGTCTAACGAAATATACTGCTAACCAAAATCGTAAAGCCAATTAACATAAAGAAAAAATATGCATTTTGCGTTGTTAAACTTATTTGAGTAGAGCTTCGAAAGAAAAATAAGAAAAGGCAATATAAAATAAAAAACTTTTTTTGCATTTAATAGGGAAAACGTGAACACTATGAAATTAGCCTAAATACTAGCTGGTCAAAAGTTTAAGACCATATCAAAAAGAAGTTATAAATAGGGTAAGAAATGCCCAACAAGAGATCTCAATAGGGAGTTGCACGGTCGTCATTGCGAATAAGTGCAAACATTCGCTTGCATCCTTATCGTTCCAGTGACGTTGGAAGCCATCTGGACAATCCAGCTTAAATTTTTTCTCATCAGAGAACAAAACCCTCTTCTACTTTTCTACATCCCATGTTTGGTGCTTCTCAGCAAAATTTAACCGAACTGTTTCGTGGTATAGAAAGAGGTGTGGCCTTTGAAGACGTTTATGATTTTTAAAACCCTTCTCTCATAGATGCCATTTTATTGTTCTTGAGATGCATTGTGCGTCCGTAAGGGCCTTAATCTGGTTTGACGATTGGCTAGTGTCTTGCCGAACAACTCATCGAATTCTCCTGCTCAATGCCAGCGTAATTTTCTTGGGCCAACCACTTTAAATTTTCGTTCCGTATCCCTCAGAGTCTTTCAGGAAATTTGCAACAGCAATTATACTATACCCAATCTCACCAGCGATGGCATGTTGAAGGAAACCTTGCTTTTGCAGCTCAACAATTCTTCCAGGTTCAAACACTGTCAGCTTTTTAGCCTTTGCCATGTTTTTACCCAATGTAACACAGGAGATGTTAGTTGGAGACGTTGACAGTCCTAATACTTGAACACAAATGACTGAATTTCGTTACGTGTTTACCGATTAACGTTTCGTTTCCGTATGGTCTTAAACTTTTGACCAACTAGTATTTAGGCTAATTTCATAGTGTTTACATTTTTCCCATTAAAACAGTTTTTTATTTTTATTTTCCCTTTTCTTATTTTCATCTTTTGAAGCTCTACTTTAAGTGGTTGAGTCTAACAATGCAAAATACATATTTTTTCTTTATGTTGATTAGCCTTAAGATTTTGGCCAGCATTGTATAAAAAGTTTGTTTGTTTTTTGGAATTTCGCACAAAGCTACTCGAGGGCTATCTGTGCTAGCCGTCCCTAATTTTGTAGTGTAAGACTATAGGGAAGGCAGCTAGTCATCACCACCCACCGCCAACTCTTGGGCTACTCTTTTACCAACGAATAGTGGGATTGACCGTCACATTATACGCCCCCACGGCTGGGAGGACGAACATGTTTAGCGCGACGCGGGCGCGTACCCGCGATCCTTGGATTACGAGGCGCACGCCTTACGCGCTTGGCCATGCCAATTGTTTTAAAAAGAGACGGGCGTATCATATCTGTTACGGAACTTTACCACAAAAATAATCAAAAACAAAATAAATAACAGATTTTAAGCTTTTGAACAACTCTGGATAATCAAATGATGCAAATTAAAATACGGGGTTTAATAACTTACAACAAATTTATATAAACTTGAATAAAATACTTATAAATATCTAACATGAAACCAGATATTTTCAGCGCAGACGGTATCTTATAAGCACGTGAGTCAAACTGCAAGATTAGAGACTCTGAGGATTCTTGTATAGCCGTCCTTATTTTTGAGGGAAGGCAGCCAGCAACAACCGCCGCCACAAGGACTTTGTTCGGCTCGAAATCAAATAACGGATTGATTGTCACCGTTATAACGCACTATATATGAAAATAGGGAACGTGTCAAGTGAAATTGTGGTAGAATATTGGACTTCTGACATACATTCCGATTCACTAACCATGAAGTTTTTGTGTTTGGCTTAGAGCAAAGTCACAGTTGGCTAGCTGCTGTGTTCGCAGTTTGGCATTGAACCCCGGATTTCAACATTGTAAGTCTGTGGACGAAAAATAAAATATAAAATTTACACAGCAATAAAACTCTTGTAGCCACTGTAACTCAGATTTTGATTTCCCAGTTTTGCCATTTTGTAGGGACTGTTAATATTAATATACGGAATTACATGTTATTGAAAAATATAACTTTCCAAGTTGATTCTTACTGCTCGTTAAACACAAAACTACGTAAAAGGCTGTCTCTGCTGTGCCCACCTTAGGGGATCGAACAGCTTGAATTTGGTTTTAACAGCCCTCAAACTTACCACTGCGCCGCACAAGGGCGATTATTTAGTGAGAATAATCGGTATTTAATGATCGTTATAGAAAGTAGCATTACTAGTAATATTCGTTGAAGAGGTCTAGATATACGAGGTACAGTTTCTCTCAGAAACATTTGTTCTGATAATTTTATATAAAATTTGTAGATCATCAAACTTCAATAACGATTAACAACGTTTATTGTCCCAGAGTGACGACTTGAGAGCTTTCTTTGAGATATGATGACGATAAATTTGAGAAGATCGATAACTCACAGTAACGCATTTTAGTCTTTTCTGATCCCAACACTTTGAAAGTTTTCGAGACATGGTCTCGCGGTTTGTAAACTAACAGTTAAAGAATTATGTAAACTTCAAGACAATGAACGAGTTTTATATGTCACAAATCTCTAAAAGCGGTTTAAACTTATTCATTGATTAGTTTGTGAAGTACACTTTGAGCCTAAAAAGTTGAATATCTTCTGTTGTTATGTCTGAAATATTATATAGAAGTTTGTTTGTTTTGATTTTCACACAAAGCTGCTCGAGAGCTATCTGCGCTAGCCGTCCTTAATTTAGCAGTGTAAGACTAGAGGGTTTGTTTGTTTTTGATTTTCGCGCAAAACTACACAAGGTTTTTTTGCGCTAGCCGTCCATAATTTAGCAGTGTAAGACTAAAGGAAGCCAACTAGTCATCACTACCCACCGCCAATTCTTGGGCTACTCTTTTACCAACGAATAGTGAGATTGACCGTTACATATAACGGATAAAAGGGCGAGCCTGTTCGACGTGACGGAGACACTAACCCGCGACCATCAGATTACGAGTTAAGCGCCCTGACTACTTAACCATACCAGGCCAGTTTAAAGTACTATTTTGATACAAGAAAGTAGGACTAGCCTATTTATTTTAATATTTTGCTCCCAGGGAAATTATTTTTATTTTTTATTGTGTTTTTATTGTGAAAGGCACACAAGAACACGAACTCACCCGACCAGGGCTACTTGATTCGCCCTTAGGCTTATTCTTAGTGGTGGTCTAACGTTAAGTTCTCATGGTCAAAGTTCTCGCTAAACAAAACTTGTTAGTATCTAGAGGACACATTTTAGCGTAAGAGTATTAATACAGCGATGTAGTAGCTCCTTTCTTTTTAAGGATTAGCGACCACACCCTAAATTATCTTTTGATTGTTTTTGTGAGACACATTAAAAAATTAAGTTTTACTTACTTCAAGATGTTTTTGACTCAGCTTTTAGTTCCAGTCATGCGACACATCTGAATCAACATCCTATAACTGTCATGAAACCTAAACACGATACGCACTTGTATATCTAATAAGAAATGCAGGGATATTACAACGAAACTGGACATAACAACAAATAATTAGACTTGAAAGTTTGCTTGTTTGTTTAACGTTAAGCACAAAGCTACGCATTAGCTTTCTGTGTTCTGTCAACCATTGGTATCGAAACCAGGTTTTAGGTGTTATATGCCATCAGCTTTATCACTGAATTACTTGAGGGCAGACTCCAAAAAATTGTAAACTGTTGACACTGCTCCAGTCATAAACCCTATTTCCTTGACGTATAAACAATATCGCATTAGGCTTATCTTGTGAAGCTTGTAAACTCGTATAAAAGGAAAAGAAAGTAAATCACGTCTTTAGAGAAATCTTAGGATTTTGTTATTTTAATCAAAATGTAGGGGAGAAAAATACACCATTCATAATGACATATTTAAATTTTCAAGCGTTTCTTGAACTGTTATGTGCGTAATTATTATATCAGTTATGTTCTTTTCCGTAGACTCAAGTAACTAAGTAATGTATTTTCTAAAGTAGCAGCAATGTTGTTTTTTTCTGATACCTTTAAACTGAAAGCACTTTATTTGTTTTTTGTTTGTTTTTTCAATTATGCGTTTTTGTATGTTCGCTTGTTTGTTTCCTTTTTTAGAACTTTTTTGTAAAGTTACACAAGGAATATTTGAAATAAGTTATTGAAAATATGATTTATTTAATTTCTACCCAAAATGAAATGTTACTAACCACACAGTGTCTTCAATTTGGAATTTTATAATTATTTTCAAAGAAAGAGGGAATGCGTATTGTGTGTTTGTGTATTCAGTTGAAATATTAGTTAGTTGTGATAGCTACAATGAGCTTCCAACGCAAAGAGGGGATAGAATTTGGGGAACACTGCGACATTTGCCCGTGCCTGTTTCGGAACCCGATATTCACCGACGAATAGAGTAACCTTGTTAGCTGCAACTCGAAAACGATAACGTAACTGTAATTGTGCTGGGTTCGATAAGCACTGAAGGTGAGAAAAATTATCGCTGTTGTGAAGACTTAACAAGTTTAGTAAAACTAAATAATATCAGGTTGAATGAGCTATGTATAACATTTGTTTGAAAGACTGATGAAATGTCTGATAACAGACTCAGCTTTTACTCCTAAGAAGCTACAGAATTTATTTGTGAGATACTTTAAAGAAAAATTAGAATGCTTAAATATAACAAGAGATGAGAGTAATTCGTAGACAACATTTGAGACAGATTTCTGCTGCCTTTAATATAAAATTTTCTAAGAAACAAGGGTGAGAAAGAATGTGTGTTTTTCGTATAGCAAAGCCACAAAGGGCTATCTGCTCTGCCAACCGAGGGGAATCGAACCCCTGATTTTAGCGTTGTAAGTCCGGAGACATACAGCTGTACTAGCGGGGGGCAAGTGAGAAAGAAAGGCACTATTAACCTGCAGCGGTAAGCAGAAATGTTGCATTCTGAGGTCTTCTAACCTGTACTTAAAATAGATTATTAACTTATATGTTTCTTTCGTGTCACCCGACAACTAGGTCGTAATAATTCGAGTGCATTTATGTGGGTGTTTAAAATTATAGAATGCAAGTTAGTGCAACTGTGATAATAAGACCGAGATCAAAGCCTTTAAAATAACAACAAAGTGAAGTTTTGATTGATGTATCAGAAAACCTAATGCTTCACAAATAAACAGCACAAGATGCGAATGGTACGTTCGAATGAATCTAAGCAGCAACCATTTCAGTTTCGTTTGCATAAAATAAAATACATTTGTTTATATAATAAGCATTACAATTCAGAAGAATGAGTTAACAAACCCAATACTATGGAAAACAATATTTACATAAAATTCAGGATAACATATTCGTTTACTTTAGTTTCTTTGAACAGTAAAAATAGTACTTTGAAGTTGTATTCGTTATAATGTAACTAAAAAAACTGTTGAGTTGATTTGTCCAGAAGGTTTTACTTATCTCAACTTTCAACCAGAAGGTTAAAAATAAAGTATCATTTAAAATGAAACAAGTTTTCACAATATTCTAATTTGTCTGCATTTCGAAGAGATGTTAATATTATTAAATCAATTGTCTTGATTACATAATCTATTTCTAATGTTGTTGAAGTACTATTAGCGTGCGTTGCAAATTAATAGTAATATAATTTATGTTAATTCAGCAATGTTAGAATTATACGAATATTCATATAAATGACCCAGAAACATTGTCATATTATTATCTATAGGATTTTTGTTTGTTTCCCGCTGGTAGACTTACTATTCCTGCAAATCTATTGTTAAGGGTTAAGGTAACACCAGCAACGTGTAACTAATGTAGTTTTTATTGATGTTTTTATGACAGATATGAATTATATTTTATCTGTATTTTAAAATTATTTATTCAGTCACTATAAGTACAATTATATTTTTTCCTACTTTAAATGATGTGAGTATTACTTTACCAGAAATTACCAAAATGTGCTCTGACATGTTAAACTACTATTACCCTCGAGAGCATTTAATTTATAAAGTAAATAACGACATCTGATATTGGAGTTTAGTTATATTGAAGGACTTTGAAATCGCACTCGTAAATGGAAGACCTTCCCACGATATTAATATAGTAGTCGAATAAGCATATCACTTGTTATGGACCTATACTGAGAAAATGTAAATCCTCACACACATATATATGCATTTTTTGTCTTGGTAGTATTTTTTAAATACGTACTAAAATATATAACTATCGGCTTAGATTACTTGCAATATATCATTTATCTTGTTTCATTGATTATTGTTTGAATAAATACCAAAACACATGGCCAGGTGGTTAGGGCGCTCGACTCGCAATCTGAGAGTCACAAGTTCGAATCCCTGTCGCACCAAACATGCTCCCCCTTTCAGCCGTGGGAGCGTTATAATGTTCGGGCAATCCCACTATTTGTTGGTAAACGAGTAGCAGAAGAGTTGGCGGTGGGTGAATGATGACTAGCTGCCTACCCTCTTGTCTTACACTGCTTACTTAGGGACAGCTAGCACAAGTAGCCCTCGTGTAGCTTTGCGCGATATTCAAAAACAAATAAACGAACAAATAGGTCAGTTGTAAGATATCATTTATCTTAGTCCATTGACGAATATTTAATCAAACTCATCACTATGTATTTTAAATTCCTTGAATGTGACAGTTATAAGCAACCTGAAAATTTTCAGTTTAGTGTCTTTTGGTGACTCGCAAACATTTATAAATACCAGTTATAAGTACCTGTTAAGGAAGTACAATGTGTACAAACAAACAGATTAGATCGTGTTCCCATTCCTTAGTTGTTTTATTGTGCTTGACACGGACAAGTGGTTAGGGGTTTCGCTTTCAGTCTTAGGTTCGCATGTTCGAAACCTTATCCTACCAAACAGCCTTTTTAGCCGTGGGGGTGTTATAATGTGAGGAACAATCACACTATTCTTTGGTAAAAGAGTAGCTTAAGAGTTGGCGATGGGTGGAGATGGCTAACTGCCTCCACTCTAGTGTTTCACTTTTAAATTAGGGACCACTAGTGCAAATAGCCCTCGCGCAGCTTGGAGCAAGTTCATATCAAACTAAAGCTTTTCGCCTCTGTTTTAGATATCAGTACTGGCAATTTCTATCTCATGTTTGTCGATACTGAAAACTACTCAAGCTGAGATACTGACCGGCGGGCAACAACATAGGCAGATGACCAGGTCCTAAACTTTAACTGTTGTTTGAATGGCTGATATCTGAAGAAAAACGCTGTTTTGTTTTTCAGGTTGAGAAATATTAAGACCAAGAAAGTCCAGTTGTTTTCTCCACATGACAAAACCGACCATGAAATGTTAGTGTAGTCATCTTCCGTATTGTAAATATAATGTTTATATTTCAATGAAGTGCTGAGTATTTCTGTCACATACAGTTCTGTAAATTTTTGTTGAACAATTAAATAATTATTTTGTTTATTTTCAAGATTACCGTTTTTATTTTGATGAAAACTATTTTCATTAGATGGCTTCTCCTATATAACATCTTAAACCTAATGTGGACTACGAGTTTCAATATTTTCTAACCCGGAACAGTGCCCGAATCAAGACTATCACAGGTCCTAGGCACCTGCTGTTCGTATGCCCTCCCGGCCGTATAAGTTAAATAAATTATAAATTCTGGTTTGAAATTTATGTATGTATATGCGTATAATGTATACTTGCTGTTTTGGTGTGATAATACTCTGTAGTTAAGTGTCTGCTGCATATTTATGTGAATGTGAGTACACAAACTAATGCTTATATGAAAAAAAATTATCGTATAACTTAAAGATGTTATAAAGTTTTAACAGTAAAATGTATATTTCATGTTTTTATGCTTATTATTTTTCAGCCCTCTAAGATTAACTTTTAAGGAAAATGTTCAGGGGCCCATGGTTTTTGTAGGCCCTCAAATTTTCATATGCCCTAGGCAATGTGTCTACTGTGCTTAATAAGTAATACGGTGCTGATCTGGAACACCACACCAGCACAACATCATTTAACTCATGAAGAAAAGTCGCATGTCTAAACTCTGTTTTTTGACAACACTTTTTTGCTGTCGAGGCAATTTGATAATTTGTCTAAAACTACGGTTATAGTTCAACACAAAGAAACCCTGATACGTAAAAACAAAATCTTACATTGAGTTCTGTTTCAAACGAAATAAACGCCAGATCTAAACTTAATAGTTTAGTTTAGATTATCACCATTTAACGTATCGGAATGCAGCAACTTATGTAATATTTTAAGATGGAAGAAAGATTTATTAGAGTTTATGTTAACTTTTATATGCAAAAACGGCTCTTCTGGGCCCAGAAAACACTTCAAATAGAAGAGCGAACAACGTTTCGACCTTCTTCGGTCATCGTCAGGTTCACAAAGAAAGGGTTACTGGTCGGAAGCTGACCACATGTTTGGGAGGGGTTGTATAATTGAGTGTTGCAATGTAGAGGGCGCGGTTTGAATATATAATTTTGTCTATAATATTAATATAGGTATAATGGTGTTCCTTTATATTGGTTTATTTTGGGTTTAAGTTGTTGTATAAGTAAGGCTTCTTTAATTTTTCGTTTGTTTATGTTTGTTTCTTTATTTAGTATTTTAGTGTTTTCTATGGTTATGTTGTGTCCATTTGACTTGCAGTGTTCGAAAACGTGTGAAGGTGACTTTTTATGTTCTTTGAATCTGGTTTCCATTTTTCTACTTGTTTCTCCTATATAGAAGTCGTGGCAGTTATCACATTGTATTTTATAAATAATGTTGGTGTGGTGTTTGTCAGTGTAGTTCTTACATAGTATAGACCTTAGTTTTGTGCCTGGTTTTTGAATAAATTTAGTGTTAACTGGAATGTTATATTTTGTTACTAGTTTTTGCCAAATGTTGGTTATTTGTTTGCTGATGTCAGGAATATATGGTATACAGCAGTATATGGTTTCGTGATTTTTTGATTCGTGAGATATATTTACTTTTGTTGGTTGATTTTGCTTTCTGTCTAGGTGTGTGCGTATAATGTTTTCTACGGTTTGTGGAGGAAACTTATTAATGTTGATGAAGTGTTGTTTTATTTTATCTAATTCATCGTTAATTTTATCTGGTGAGCATAGTTTTATGGCTGTGTTTATCTGGTTTCTTAGTATGTTGAGTTTTTGTTTTGTTTCATGTGCTGAGTCCCAAGGAATGTATAGTCCAGTATGGGTGATTTTTCGGTGGATTTCTGTTTTGAATTGTGTGTCGGTTCTTATAATTTTGAGGTTAAGAAATGATATTTGATTGTTTTCTTCCTGTTCACATGTGAAGTTAATGTTGGGATGTATAGAGTTAATGTGAGTGAAAAAGTTAAGTATGTGTTCTGTAGATTCGAATCCCGCAACCGTGTCATCTACATATCTGTACCAGTATAGTGGTGGATGTAATGCTGTATTAATTGCTTGTGTTTCAATTTGTGTCATAAAAATATTGGCTAGAACTGGCGATACTGGGTTGCCCATGCTTAGGCCATTTGTTTGTATATAGTTTTGGTTGTTGAACATGAAGTTTGTCTTTATTGTGGTGAATTCTATGAGGGTTGCTAACTGGTTACTGGGAATGTCTATGATCGGGTTAGGGTCTCGAATATAGAGTTCTAAGGCTATCTTGCAGGTTTCTGTTGTTAGAACTTCTGGGCCCAGAAGAGCCGTTTTTGCATATAAAAGTTCTCAACAAGTGGGTTTCTCGACATCACTGAGAGTTTATGTTAGCATGAACCAACTTGAATAGTTAATTGGAGTGCAGCAAATTATATTAATCTATTAATCTGAAAACTAAAACTGGCTTTATGTCCTATTGGTCTTACTGCTATTGAACCTAAGCAAAGAAAATGGTCCATAAATCGTTATATCTTCACTAAGATGTATAAGATTAAACCAAAAATAATATCTTTGTTCTTCTCAACTGCATTATATAAATCAAAGAAATATTTTCAAACCTCGTCCACACTACATATTTGCCCAACAATGTATAACAACCCTTGGTAATTCATCACCGTTCTCTGTAAGAAGTAAATAGCAAAAGGCCTACGTGTTATTTACAAAGGACGAATTTGGGATCGTTTAAAGACAATAAATAATCTTTCTTCACCCTTTTCGTGATTGGAAAAGGGTTAATGCAGAAAATAGAAATGATACCTTAAAAATGATAAGTAAAATATTAGATGGAAAACAAAGTAAACTAACAAGACAAAGTGAAGAAACAACAACGGAAATCAAAAACAGAAAAGTGCAGGCTGTAAAGAAACTACATTTAGAAAAGTATCTCGTAGGACGAGACAATTTAAATACCACAAAGAATGCAGCTTATGAGTGTAATTCAACACGGTTGACAAAAATAAAATAACTGTTGTTAAAAACACATAATGTAGAACTATACATGGACTTTATTCTAGATTAAAATACTTTAACTTGCGAGCTTTGTGTCCTCTTACCGCAACCATCATCGAACAACAGTGTTTTATTTTGGCTTCAGCCCATACATACATAAATTTATACCAGATATACAGGGTGTTCGGAAAGTCACTGTGCAGTTTTGTAATCATATTTTATTCAGTCTATTTCAAGCCGGCAATTGATAGCAGCGTTTAGAAATAAAATAAGAAGGATCCAGGCCCATATTGATGCCAACAGGAGTCACTTTTAACATTGTTTATAGTTGTCTTTCATATTTACCTCATGTGTTCTATATTGAAACATGTCTGTTAATAAATATATAAGTGCACAGGGACTTTCCGAACACCTTGTATAATACCTTGCGAACTTAAGAGCTCTATAGGCTAACACTTCTGACATAGATGACTCATCTAACTAGCGTTTCAACTCAAATATATTATTTGTCGTATAAAATCTGGCTTAACTTGAGTTGTTTTATTTAAAGGTTTTCTTAGGGCGACCAACACAAATAGAACGTAAGAAATAAAATTTCATAAATTGGCAAGATGAACATCGAAGTTGAATACGTTTAAGAAAAAAAAACACTATGTGATTAAAACGTTTGTTTTAAAATGGATGCCATCCTGTCTTGTATTTACATCACTTTTAAGCTCCAACAATTTCTGAGGAGGGTACACAATCAACTAATAAATTAATGTTAATAAACAACACATTTTTTGGAGGACTGTATGTATTTTTTTTGTATCTCTAAAAAAGCAAAGAATAATATGTAAGTAACATGTCAAACACTGTTCCTCCCATTCTAATGCTGATGAGACGGTATCTTGAGCGTTATTGGCCCATAATACAAATGGCTGAAAAGATTACTGAATTGCCAACAGATGGCAGCATATACATCATAATTATAAAAAATAATTATAGGGTTCTGTGCGAGAAGATTAGATTCATTCGTGTTGAACTTGCAATGATCTAGAAGCAACATTTCGCTCTGATAATGATTGTAGCAGTAATAACAAATAAAAATGACATCTTAATGAAAAAAGCACGGACTGTATATTATTAGAGCTTCTAATATAGCGTACGCGCTTTTCATTACCACCCATACAAATTTTTAGTCCGCTGTTCAACAGCGTAACAATTGTAGCTGTTTTTGTTTTGTTTTTCCAAGACAGTATTTTGAGTGAAAAAGAGGTTACTAGCCTGACAATGTCATAATAGAACACAAAAGGTTACTAGCCTAACAATGTCATAATAGAACACAAAAGGTTACTAGCCTAACAATGTCATAATAGAACATTAATAATGTTATACTTGAACGTCATTATTACTTCTTTATTTGCTCTAACGAGAACCTTTATTTTACTCTGTAATTATCCTGGTCTTAATCATCATGCTGATTAAAATATAGTAGAAATTTAATTTCAATATCGTAGAATTCGTCTTTTAATACCATATATACAAGGTGGCTTCACGAAAAAAAGCAACTGTCAAAAATATATAAAAGCAACAACTCGCTGCTTCTATTTATAATCGTTTTCATTGTAACTGATCGAAAAAAAAAGCTTTAGAACTGAATGGACATTAATGTATGATACATCGTTTCCCGTAGTTATGTGTACACACACGCGTACATGCTCACATGTTAATAATATAAAGAATGCCAGGCAAAGGTAATCCGTACCTAGACGTCTCTAATTTTGAACTGATAGACTAGATGGAAGATAACTTGTTAACAGCAACCCCCATCATCTCTTGTATGATCAAATAGTAATCACTGTCCTACCGCATCTACAGCCCGAATGACAGCAAGGGGTCATGAACCATGAATTCTCGAATATTGCAATGTATATTGTTAAATGTTTCGCACATTTAAAGAACAAGTTATCTACCTATTGAAGAAGTTCGATGGTTGATAACGAGTTTTATACAGATGGGTGTACAATGAAAAGGTTAATAAAATATAAATTGTTTGATTGAAAACGATTAAAACTAGAATGAACGTGTGTAAGTTCTTTCATTTTCAATAGATCAAAAATTAACATCACATGCATGCGAGGAGTTTAATTTCCGTATAAAAGAAGGAAATACAAACCATGGAAACCGAGTGTTCCACTACTGCATCTTACTGTATTTCCTTACAAATTATCAAGTGACAGTTTGTGATTTACGATATTGATGAACATTATTTTTAATCCATAAATTAAACCAATAAAAAGTGTTGATTGTGTTACGACGTTCTTAATACGTCGCGACTCCACCTGAAACATCCTTTTATTACAGTATAAATTATTAACACTCTGATTGTGATTATTACTATAAACATGCCTGTCACACGCTTTTATAAAAACTAGTTACTGGGTGACATGATTTAAGTTTATATTTTTAGGTCATTAATTGAACGTTATGTAAAGGGTATTATATTTTATTCAACTATTATTTTGGTTATCGTAACAAGTAACTGCTGTGTATTCTTTTTAACGCTAAATTATATAATGTATATATATATATATCAATAACACACAAGTTATTTCAGAGAATCAGTAAACAACAAACAAGAAACGTATTACTACGCTTATTTAATGCATCATCTCTATAGAGTGGTTCCAATTCTCATGTGTACTATATGAAAACAAGTAAAAGTAGTTTTTGAGTATACCTAGCAGCATACCTCTAATGTTTTTGCCAGCTCTTTCATTACTAAATTTTAAATAAGCTTTCAACATAAGATATTTACAAATTTTAAATATTTATGTCAATTGTATGTAATTTCGTATAGCGAAGCCACATTGGGCTGTCCGTTGTGTCCACCGAGGGGAACCGAACCCATTATTTTAAGCGCTTTAGATCCGAAGAGTTACCTCTGTCCTTCCGTCAATTGTAATAGAAAGAAAACACGTTTAATGCGCTTCCAAGTATCGACACTTAAAAAGTTATTTCGGCTATGTTTTTTGGGTGTCGAAACACAACCAGATTATTATCATTAATGCACTTACACGCAGGAAGTTCAAGAAGTCTCAGATTTATTAAACTGACAAGTTAGGATTTTTCTTCTTCTTTCAGAAAGCCAGCTTGTGGCTTTAGCTGTTGTTTTTTTAAGTTACATATTTGTTATACAGTGTACTTACTATCTGGTGGGAAAAGTTACGCTTATTGAGAGACGCAATACAAAATTTAGTCAATTAAAAACTTACTATCTAGTTGTACTTAATGAAGTCGAAACTTTCTAAAGATCTATAGGAAGAATTCGTTTGTTTTTCATTTGACTTGTACCATCTAGTGGAAAATAAAATAAACTGAAATAGCACCATAACACACCATCAGTCCCTTTCCATGGAAATATAATTACGAAAAATAAACTGCACATAAATATTAATTTCAGTACATAGACGACTTCTTTTCGTATGTGTGTGTGTGTTTATTTGTTTAGAATTAAGCACAAAGATACACAATGGACTGTGTTCTGCCCACCAGAGGTATCAAAACCCGATTTTGAGTGTGTTTCTCCTTAAAGTGTTCAGAAAGTAGACAGTTGTTTCTCATTTACGAGACATATGAATCATATGATGAAAAACAGATATGGATATCTTCACAATCAAAGTCAGGAAAAAACTGTCATTGAAAAAATGGATCAGATGAAATGGTGAACATTACAACTGTTGACTTTATATTTCGGGATGATACTTTAGAAGCTTTTTAACATTTAATAAAGATACACACAAAGAATATCTACGCATATCCGTCCCTTATTTTGATTTAATATACGAGAGGAAAAGCAGTTAATTAACAGTGTCCACCGTCAACTCTTGAGCTACTCACGTTTGATCGAATAGTGTGATTTGACTGTCACGTTTATAACAACTTGGTATCAACTGACGCAAATCACGAATTTCTGGAAACATGGTTAGAGCATCTTAGCCACTCTTCCATGCTCAATCCGTTTATGTAGAAAAAAAAATGATGGTTTATTAATAACAACATATCAACAGGTGATTCAAGTGATATGGGTGATATGTAAAAGAATTGGCTTGCGTAACCAAGTGACAGACACATTTAAAAACTGTACAAATTTTTATTACTAAAATAAAATTAGATTTGTTTTAAACTGTCTGTATATAATGCATTTATAGTATTGGTAACTTACATATCAATCAATATAAATATTTATAAAATGCCCCAAACATAATAAGTAATACAGTTATAAACTACACAACAGAGTGTCTATCATACACTTTTTGAAACATTTCGATTTTTTGTTGGTTGTATTTTTTAAATAGTTGTCCGAGCTTTTCATTTTGAAAGTCACTTTCACACTTTCATATATTTTTTGAAGACTTTAGATCATGTTAAAGGTTTAATAGAGATGTAATTCCAGCCATTCCATTTACCTCCTTCAATAAATATCTTGCTTTACAGTTTGAATCTGAAATGCACTTTAAGAAAACTTTAATTTATTTCAAAATGGAAAGGGGGTTAAAACATTCATCCTTATTTCCCACCACATGCGTGATTTTGGCAATTGCTTGGTTCGTATGATTCAAAACATTTTTTTCGGAAACGTACGTCCCAAACCCTATTGATTAGATAACACCCTAAAAATCCTGGATCAATCTCTGTAGCAGGTATATAATAGGACACATTTCTAATATTTAAGTTCTTGTTTACTTGAGTAAAAACACTGTAATAGGTCTGGCATGACCACGCGGTTAAGGTACTCGATTTTTAATCTAAATTTCGTTACGTGTTTACCGATTAACACTTCGTTTCAGTATTGTCTTAAACTTTTGACCAGCTACTATTTAGGTTAATTTCATAGTGTTCACATTTTCCCTATTAAATGCTAAAAAATGTTTTTTATTTTTATTTTCCTTCTTCTTATTTTTATCTTTTAAAGCTCTACTCAAATAAGTGGTTGAATCTAACAACGCAAAATGCATATTTTTTCTTTATGTTCATTGGGCTTAAGATTTTGGCCAACAATGTATATGGCGAGGTGATTAAGGCACTCGACTCGTAATCTGAGGGTCGCAGGCTCTAATCCCTGTCAAACCGAACATACTCGCTCTTTTAGCCGTGAGGGCGTTATAATGTACGGTCAATCCCACTATTCGTTGGTAAAATGGTAGTCCAAGAATTGGAGGTGGGTAGTAATGACTACCTGCCTTCCCTCTAGTCTTACACTGCTAAATTAGGGAAGGCTAGCACAGATAGCCTTCATGTAGCTTTGTGTGAAATTCAATAAAAACCAAAACATTGTTACTCCTGTTACTTTCCTCAACATTTGATACCTATATATATATATATTTTAAAGACGTAAGGGAAGAGAAGTTAAGAATTGACGTAAATCGCATCACTAAATAAACAACCAAATCTTCATGCTCTTTTTTTTTCTCTAACGAGTTTTCGAGCCCTTTCAAGAACCCATCATGAGATAAGAGGCTTAGCTAGTAAAGCAACAGTGTGCTTCTAAGTTTAGCCCTCCATCTGATGAAGTGCTCTTCAATCTCGAGCTTAGTTCCAGGTGAGAATCTCAGGGGTAGCACCTACAGGCTCTAGCCCTCATGTAGAGATTAGGTGCCCGCGAGAGCAACAGAGATCTTGCAATCGGTAGGGAATCTGAATTTTACAGCAGAAAAAAAGTTTAAAATTGAAAGATCGTGGTTGAGGAGCAAACCTTATTAAGTGGTGAAAAAAGGTCTTTTAAAGTCTGGGGCATTTATTCATGTCAAACTGTCCACACAGAAAAATGACATTGAAAGAATACTTTTGTTAGATATACTGCTCTAAAAAATTTAACAACTTTTTTGTAATCTTATAAGATGAATATGGAGCTTTCTGAGTGTGCATAATTATTTAAACTTATCACATTAATTTAGTGCAATGGCTTTAATCATTAAATTGGTTGGTATTTTCGATACAATACAATGTATAATGTCATAATAGTACACAAAAACCATGTTATTAGTTATTTTAACCTTTAAACTTACTTACAATCCTACACATTTAACAAAACAATACAGTCTAACCTTTAAACTTACACACAATTCTACACTTTTAACAAAACAATACAGTCTAATCTTTTACTTTAAACTTACACACAATTCCACACATTTAACAAAACAATAGTCTAGCCTTTTACTTTAAGCTTACACACAATCCTACACTTTTAACAAAGCAGTAAGTCTAACCTTTTACTTTAAGCTTACACATTTAACAAAACAAAAGTCTAACCTTTTACTTTAAGCTTACACACAATTCTACACTTTTCACAAAACAATACAGTCAAACCTTTTACTTTAAACTTAGACACTTAACAAACCAATACAGCCTAAACTCTCTATGATAAACTATTAACAAAGTTCTGCATTCTACAGAGAGATATGAGTACAAATAATCAAGTTAAAAACCTTTACTGTCAAATTGGCACATTTCGGTGAAAAGGCTTAATGAGCCTGCGATAATGATTAATCAAGTTTCAGGATTCCTATCAGTCTGTCTTGCTTCAGACAATAAAAACCACAGGAAGAAAGCATATGAATTTAACTTTTGATTTGCGAGTTTGACTTTCGTGAATGAACAAAACAAATTTTCTCAAAAGTTGATAACACTGAGGTGTAATTATCTATACAAATAAACATAAAATACTGATTCCATTTAGAGAATAGATGTTACATCCATTCTTCCGTCAGTTCTAACTGCTTATTTTCAAATCACTTGTTAAGCAGTTCACTTAAAGCTGTAATGTAGCTCTGAGCCATCTGAAGGGTCTCGTATTTCGACAATTTTTTGTCGTGTCCTATTGATGGAACGACTTCACGCAGTCGGTCGAACGC
Organism: Carcinoscorpius rotundicauda; assembly: GCA_011833715.1. NCBI lineage: Eukaryota > Metazoa > Arthropoda > Merostomata > Xiphosura > Limulidae > Carcinoscorpius > Carcinoscorpius rotundicauda. The sequence goes on along the minus strand of CM022395.1, from coordinate 34,684,196 downwards.
GACATTGAGAGTGTGCATGCGGCGACGTTCACGGGCGTTAGCAGCTATCCGACGTTTCCGTGATACGGTATGGGAAGAAGGAACTTTCTGGCTCGGCTTGACGGCGATACTTGTTCCAAGTACGGCGTCGTTGCACGCGTTATCCGTGGCATCGCTCGACCTGCGGGGAAAACCGTTGACATGTTCGGGTAAAACTGTTCTGGAAGTATTAGTTTTTTCCGTGTGCTCTGAAGTGCTACCTAAACCTTCCCGTGAGTAGAAGGCAGAATATACGTTCGAACACTGAACTGAATCATCTTCACTGCTATACGATATTGGACTGTCCAATGGAAGTGACTGACACCCTACTGAAGAAGGCATCAAGGTAGAGTTGACGCTGGCGTAAGAGAGGATTTGATGAAATTGGAAGTCAGATAAACTATTTCGTCCAGGTGTCACTATTGTTGTCAGATTTTGAGGGGAACATTCCATTATAATAATAATTTTATCGAATTATGATGAAAACAAAGTCACTCTCTTGTTACTAGTTCATTTCCTATCGATTTGTTTGTCAATTTTTCTAAATCATGGGAGAAAGAACACATGGTGTTCCGTACCAACCTTAGAAACTGGACATGAAACACACTAGTATCCAGCCTCAGGGACTTAGGCTGGTCTGGTCCTCGAATCTCTCAGTCTGTATATTTTTGCATTGATGCATAGGCCCGTCAGTGGTGTATAGGCGTTCCTACCTGTACAATTCGTCCAATCACGGTTTTTGCCAAGTAGTGAAACTTGCGGTAAGCCGAGGGAGGTATACTTTCTAAAAGAATAATTATTAAGAACTGATGATCAAACGTAAGCTGATAATATAGATGAGAAATGAAATACTGTAAAGTTAACACAAAATTATATGATAGTGAACACCGAATTAACCATTCTACAATTTTCTTAACGAGGTTTTCGGCCTTTATTCAAGAGAATTTTATGAAATTAGGCAAGCTTAAAAGAGTTAGACGAGTCATAAATCAACATGGCAATTCAGTAATATAAATTTTACAAATGTAATAAAGTTCAAAAATATTTAAAGGTGATTATTTTATATTAATGTAACTAAACTAAAAATGAAAATTATCGAATTGGTTGTTTTAGAGAACACATACGAAACGTTTACCGCGAGAATCGAGCCAGAATTTTACCGTTATTTGTCCTTAAGCTTTTCACTGGAGCACAAGTGAAAGCAAAATACATTATTACTTACAAAGCATGTAAACATGTCAGTTATTATTCAGATTCACACAGTTTACCGAAGCACGAAACATGAATATGCTTATGAATTTCCAATATTGTGCACATAAAAAAACACAAACTGTAATATCAGATACCACAATATCAGTAAAGTGTTGTTTAAATACATTTTAAACAACGTCGTGCAACAACGAGAAGTTAGAGAGTTTACTTTAAATAGAATTTAGAAACAGATGTCACCACACACTTCCTTGGAGTGACACAGCAGTAAAACTAAAGTCTAAAAACAATATATTTCGAAGCCCACAGTGGAAACAATACAAAAAAATTTACTGTGTAGTTTCGCTCATAGCAACAAACAAACTCCTCGCCGTAAATGAAGCTAAGGAACTGAATGTTTGATAATTTGTTTGTTTTTTGGAATTTCGCACAAGACTACTCGAGAGCTATCTGTACTAGCCGTCCCTAATTTAGCAGTGTAAGACTAGAGGGAAGGCAGCTAGTCATCACCACCCACCGCCAACTCTTGGGCTACTCTTTTACCAACGAAAAATGGGGTTGACCGTCATATTATACGCCCCCACGGCTGGGAGAGCGAGCATGTTTAGCACGAACCCGCGACCCTCGAATTACGAGGCGCACGCCATACGCGTTTGGCCATGCCGGGCCATATGTTTGATGATAACTTTACCTAATAAACCCCAAGTGGCACAGCGGTATGTCTACGGACTCACACCGCTAAAATCCAGGTTTTGATACCTGTGGTGAGCAGAGCACACCATTATACGCCCCCACGGCTGGGAGGGCGAGCATGTTTAGCACGAACCCGCGACCCTCGAATTACGAGGCGCACGCCATACGCGTTTGGCCATGCCGGGCCATATGTTTGATGATAACTTTACCTAATAAACAACCCCAAGTGGCACAGCGGTATGTCTACGGACTCACACCGCTAAAATCCAGGTTTTGATACCTATGGTGAGCAGAGCACGGGTAGCCCATTGTGCAGCTTAGTGCTTAATTTCAAACAACCAAGTGCCTAATAAATAATAAAGTATCAATAATACTAAGTAAAACAACTAATAGCATTACAATTTGATAATGTACTAAACTAATTAATTCAGCATGGCCAGGTGGTTAAGGCACACGACTCGTAATCTTAGGGTCGCAGGTTCAAATCCCCGTCACACCAAACATGCTCATCCTTTCAGCCGCTGGGGCGTTGTAACTCAGCGTCAATCTCACTATTCGTTTTCTGAATTAATAGGCTGGAGGAAAGACAACTAATCAGTACCACCTGCTGTCAGCTCTTGAGCTGCTCTAACCAAATAATGGTTTATTTATTTTAGAGAAAATTCACATTCGGTCTCTTGCTGTGTCCACCATGGGAAATTGAACCGTTAAGTTTAACATTGTAAATCCGTATACTTTTCATTATCCCACTCCAATAATAGGATTTAGCCATCATTCCAAAAACAATTTCAAGGCCCAAAGAGTAGAATGAGATATTTTTTGGAGGCAATAGGGCACGAATCATGGAACATGAAATTCATTGTGCAGCACGCTAACCACAAGGCTTCCCGATACAGGAGATGTCAAAAGATGGCCACCATACTCGAATTTTTTATTAAGATATAGCAGTTAGTAATTAAATAACATGAAATAGTTCGGATATTTGTTTAGGAAAATCCGGTATTCTGTAAAATCTTTAAGCTCACAAGCAGTAGCAAGGTTGTTTGTTGTTAAGCACGAAGCTACATAAATGAGTCATCTATGCTGTGCCCATCGCAAGTGTCTAAAACCAATTTTTAACTGTATAAGCCCCTCAAAGACGGAATCTTGTATTGTTCAACCCATTCCATTAAATTTAAAGAGTTATGAGAAGTTAGTATTGTAGCATAACTTATTTCAGTATTTCTATTAAGAGGTAAACCAGCTATAACTTTGAAGCTGAAAGCGACCGTTTCATTACAAAAATTCAAGAGACATTCATTTCTTGAAACTGGAGATTTAATTACATTTAAGTTCGCTACATACGTACTTCTGTCGGGGTTTCGAATCCTGTTATACCAAACATGCTTGCCCTTTGAGCCGTGGGAGCTTTATTATGTGACAGTCAATTCCACTCTTCGTTGGTAAAAGATGAGCCCAAGAGTTGGCGGTGGGTGGTGATGACTAGCTGCCTTCCCTAAATTAGGGAGGACTAATGCAGATAGTCCTCGTGTAGCTTCGAGCGAAATTCAAAATCAAACAAATAATGATTTACACAGAAAATATAAATATTCGTTCTCTATTGTTCCTTTTGAGCTGATATTAGCAGCAAATCTACACGTTTCTATCAATACACATCAGTTTATTTTGGGGTTTTTTTGCGAAGTTCACAAAATAATAGTATAAGATTGTCTTGATATTAATTTCAACCCACACCTGCCAGTTAAAACAAGAAAACTTGTTTGTTTGTTTTAGAAATTCGCACAAAGCTACTCGAGGGCTATCTATGCTAGCCGTCCCTAATTTAGCAGTGTAAGACTAGAGGGAAGGCAGCTAGTCATTGTCACCCACCGCCAACTCTTGGGCTTCTCTTTTACCAACGAAAAGTGGGATTGACCGTCACATTATAACGCCCGCAGGGCTGGGAAGGTGAGCACGTTTGGCGCGACTCAGGCGCGAACCCGCGACCCTCAGATTACGAAGCGCACGCCTTAACGCGCGAGGCCATGCCAAGCCAACAAGAAAACCACCTTGCAGTTTGAAAATGTATTAACATATTACAGAAAGTACTTCTATTTGTTTTGGTTTGAAAGTTAATAATCCCAATGTACTGTAGCAAATATACTGATCAGGCAAGCATTTCTCTTATTCAGCGAATACAAACACCTTTTTATATATAATTAAATTTATCAAATGCCCTTGAATTATAAGAGAGTAGTCACAGATACGATCATTTATCAAAATCATGATCAAAGTGGCAAATCAAGCTACATGACAAACAAAGCAATAAATAATTTAGTCTTAAATCTTATAAAAGCACTAACAGTTAATAACGAGGTTAAGCATATGTCATGATAGCATCTTTTATTGCCTTCTTTAAATATTACCGACTTATAAATAACAGTGGTTAATATACCGCGGACGAAATATTCTAGCGGTGCAAGCCCCTCTTATAGAGTCAAATGAATTAAGACTTTTATTTGTACAGCCAATAAATAATTTGTGTAAATGAACCTTTAATGCCCTTTCAGCAGTAGATGTTTCCAGCATGTTTGATGGAGAAACAACTTCATTGACACAAGAAACAAACATTATGGCCATTATGCTGCCTTGTGTTTCAGTTTATGGTTCTATTTAAAGGATGATAAAATCCAGGCATAGTCTTGAATCATTTTATAAAAAATATGCCTTCATTCGATGCTTGAGTTTACCTTGTATTTTTTTATAGAAAAGTTTCGTAGATAAAGGTTGAAAATTTAATTGGCATTCTGGTGGTGTACAATGTCAGAATGGATCACATGGATTACAAAATAGGTGTAATTATAAAAACCTATGTGTGAAACAAAATATACTACATCTGCCGTATGCAGTGCCCACAAGGTCTTAAGCCCTAAATTAGGGCTCATCAGGAGGACTAGGATACGATAGATATAATAAGGGTATAGGAGCTATACGTTGTCTGATCAGCAATCGTTATGGTGCAAACTAGATTTAGCAAGTGAAGTTAAATTATTAAAAGTTTTATCTAAGTGATTTACAATTAAACGTAAGGTTAAAGATTAATAACGCAATAGTATACTTTCTTTTTAACACCACTTATTTATTATTAGCATTATATTTGAATGAATTTTACTGGTGAACCAGCAAACATATCTTCTTGCTTATAAAGATGGTCAAGTCACCATAGCATTAACTAGATAAAACTACAAGATGGCGAAACAAAGCGCAACATGTAATAATAAGCCACACACCTATCTTCTGTTTGAAATCACGAGCGTCAGCACTCATTGCCACCGGAGCATGAAAAACATAATTCTTTTGTTATTCATTCATCATATGTACATGAATTTTTTTATTCACTTCACAGTTACACGCTACTTCCTTCATTCCATGGAAACATTTCTTCAGAAGTGCACGTTTGAAATCGTAAATCACTGGTTCTGTTAGTAGAAGTTAGCTCATTGACTTCGTTATCATAACTTGTGCTTAACAGTCATTGTAAATAAGATAAATGTACTCACTGATTGATCAATATAAACCGGATTCAAATTTTCATTCTGATGGAGGATAAGAGGCACTGTTGTCGTTACATTCTTTATACTTCGTCTGTAATCTTTCTTTTAAAATATCAGTACACTTCGAGAAAAATCTCTAAACTTCCTTCATTTCTAGGTTTCAAGAAATGACAGACTTCTTCCTCTGATTACAAAGTTGCGAGGTATCCACCAAGATATCCCGTATGAGAAGTTTCTCCTTGGTTAGTATTGCGGCACATCATTCCTTGCATGCTGTGTGCTACGATCTTGCTGAACGAGCAACGGTAGAACGGTTCGCTTCCTTCCCCTTGGGGTTTATATAGTATCTCTTGAGAAAACTGAACAAACAAGGTTCGTAAATTCATTTTTAAAGAGTTTCCAGTCTGTTTGTTGTTGGTTTTTTCATGTCAAATCTCTATAATTTATTTGAAGAGATTTTGGTACTATAGCAGAAAGGTAAGAAACTAGACTTCTATTAGTATAAACTATTTAATAAACTCTTATTTCACTCAGTTTGGAAAACAATAAATTATAATTCAGATTAATTGACTTTAATATACGGATATCCCGCTGACCCAATTAATGAAAAAAGAATAATTAATATATAAGAAGCATACATATATGTATGTACATTAGATAAAATTAGACAGAAAATGCAAATTCAGTTCGTACTAAAGTGGATTATTTAGATTTAGACGTACAAAAACTTGTTTGGTTGATGGCAATGTTGTGTGTAATCATGTATCTTACGAATATCTTTCCTCCTCCATCAACAGGTGGTTACCATTGGAAGAAGATTGTTTTCATTGTTAGCTTAGTATATGTATTTAATACTGACTTGAATTTCCTAAGCTGGCGGAACCTTATGAGACGGTATTTGGTTTACGGCCGAAAATGTCGTTGATAGAGAAGTTATTAAACAGATTAAACGCTTCGTTTTACTTTTGATAAGTGAAAACGTAAAACAGCTATATTCGATTATATAACTATTTTTGTTACGAAGATGTTTTTTTTGTTTCGCCCTAGGCAGAAAATTTACTCTACTCGGAAATTTAATATAAACGCAAGAATATTGCTGTTAACTAAATTTCGCAGATTTGTAAGGGATAATATTTTATTGTAATTATAAATATGCATAAATTTCAATAAAATAATATTTATTCTGCTTTATTTGACAGAATTAGAAAATTTTACCATAAATAATATTTTTAGTATTTTTAAAGCATATTATAACTTGTTTCATTTATAAGCGTTATTTTATTTGAAATTGTTTTATTCATAGTAACTTAAATATGCCCAGTTATTTTCGCGCACGTGTATTACAGTAATTTAGTGATGTAATTTCGTAATTTTTACGAATGAAAGTATAATCCTAACCTAATTCTGGAATAGCCAGTTGGTTAGGGCACTGAACACTCAGGGTTGCGAGTTCGAATTCCCTTCCCACCCCTTTATATTGTATAGTCAGTCCCACTATTTACTGGTGAGTGAGGGTAACTAGCTGCCTAGCCCGCCAGTGGCTCAGCGGTATGTCTGCGGACTTACACGCTAAAATCCGGGTTTCGATACCCGTGGTGGGCAGAGCACAGATAGCCCATTGTGTAGCTTTGTGCTTAATTCAAAACAACAAAAAACAACAACAACTAGCTGCCTTCCCTCTAGTCTTACAATTCTAAAGAACAGGTAGCCCTCATGTACCTTTGCGCAAAATTCATAAAACAAGCAAACGAATTCTGGTAATGGTGAAAGTTAGCTAAGTTATTAAATAAAAGGTAACCCCCCAGTGGCTCAGCGGAATGTCTGCGGACTTACAAGGCTTAAAACCGGGTTTTTATACTTTTCTCTTTACTTTCTCAACAGCAGTTTTTGTCCTGTAACTGATTCGAGGCAACAAATGGTGTAGTTTAAACATGGATCATTAAAGACTGTTTTATTTATTCACTTGTGTTATATATGCTATAACCACCCACATTTCGCTCTCCTAATTTTTAATATTCTTATTTGAACTAGCGAATTGGAGGTTAAGACTGATAGACGGTGTATCGCCACCGCATTGTGGGTCCAACTTTCTCATTTCCCTCTAAAATTTAGGAATCATTTTATAATCCCACTTTATAGCTTGTACCCTAGGATCTTTTTTTTTTAAAGTGAGAAATATTTTGTTTAATTTTAATGTGTTTTGTTTTGGCTTAAAAAATTATGGTTACAATATAATTAATCAGAGGTTGGGATTTACTGTTTTTAACGCAGTCCTTTCTCATGATTTTGTTTACTTATTTAACTTCATTTAAATGTAATAATTTATTTTCACTAATATATATATATATATTGTACCCCTCCTGTCTAGCTTACAATTTGATATTAATTATTCTGTCTTAAGTAAACAACGTTTTTGTATTAATAGCCTGAATATTTGTTTTAAGTCATATACGAACATCCATCAACCTTCCTATTTAAAATCTATATATTTTTACACTTGATCTTAAAGCGTTTCCACTTCAATATTTCTAGTATCAAACACACTTTTTCTTAATGTTAATTCTAACACATCAGTGTTTGTGTGTGTATATATATACATCAAAACAGTATCTACTTGCATAAATTTACGATTAACTGTTTCAAACTATCATTCGTAGAAATGAAAAATGTACCTGCCAATTTTAAACTTTGTGTTTTCATAGGTTTTTTGACCGTTACGATCGGTAACTTACCTTCTGTGGTCGTTAACCTGAAGTTCTTCCAGGAACACAAAGGTGTAGACATTCTTTTTCTATGTTTTATGATGGATTAATGGTATGTTGTTAAACTTTAACATAATTTGCACGATATCTATTCTTACTTAAGTAACTTTTTATCTTAAGTTCAGAGTTTTTTTCAAATCAATGTTGTTGAAACTTAAAGTGAAAAAAACAAGTCTCTTAATTTAGGATCAGAATGTTGATCTTTCTCACGTTTCAACATGCGTTTCTATCTCAAAGTAAACAGACAAAAATCTTTAACGAGTGATGCTACTGGTGGAGAAAAAGATGAGCTGAGAAGCCATACTAGGAATCTGTGGGCATTTCATTGTGATAAAAAAAAATATTTTTACTGAAAGTCTCGCGTTATGTTAATGATACCTGAAGCTGGCTTTCCATTTGTTTTTAACATGTTCTATACATATCTGTGCATCAGCTGAACTATCCTGCTAACGCCCTTACAACTTTCAGTTATTATTACTTTTAGTCCGTCAAGAGACCACTACAGAATATGTGGAGTACTGTGCAGAAGTGTTTGGATGAAGTCAAATATTAGATTTCAGAGAACTTTCAAATATCAAGTGAAGCACCGACATTTTATTCATCTCTATATTTACTACAACAGAATCTCAGTGGAAGGTCAGCCACCAGTTAATATTTTGTGTCCCCTTTTGCTTTAATAACTGCAGACAGTCTTTCAGACAATGACGCAACAGATATAATCAAAATGTTCTTTGGGATTTTACTACAAATGTTTTTAATAGACTCCCATAAAGTTTTTTTGTTGAGTTACTTTTGACTTGGCAAGTCCTATCTCTGTTCAGATAGGTTGAGGTCGGAGCTCTAAGGGGCCACTGCGTCATTTGAATGACTCCAGCAGCTTCTTTTCTTAGCCAAGTAATTTTTACATATGTTTGATAAATGTTTGTGTTCAATATCTTCTTATTAGTACAATCTGTTACTTATAAAAATACAAACCACTTGGTGTACTTTTCTGTCATTTGGTCCATGGTCGTGTACCTCATGTTTGAGATCAGTAGCAGTCTTCCTTCTGTCCCGAAGGCTACATGAACGCAGATACTTAGCATCAGTATCATTAAGATTTGGTGTTCTGCCTCTTCCTTTCTTCCTTTCCTATTCTCAGACTTACATTTCTTAGTCTCGCGATTTGGGGTGTACTTGATAGTGCTTGAAGAACATTTCAAATCTAAATAAATTTGTCAGAGAGTCCGGCCCTCCAGTTGCACAACGGTATGTCTACAACTTAAAACGCTTTAATTGAGTTTCGATACCCGTGGTGGGCAGAGCACACATAGTCCATTGTGTAGCTATGCGCTTAACTTCAAACAAACTACCAAAATCGGAAAGTGCAACCAGCGTCATGTAAAGGTTCTAATTGAAATCTCTGCTCTCGTGGTAATTCTATACGTTTTTGGACCCTGGAATGACAATACAACTTAATATACAATGGTAAACACTGTTTTTATCAAGATTTATGTGTTAAGTGCTATTAAATGAACTTCTAGCATATACCGATACCATTAGCTGGCTCCTTGCTAGCTTCTTTCTATTTACTTAAGACACTAGATGAGAAAACATGACAGTTATTTGATCATTGTGTATAACACTCGTATCCTAACCAACTATATTTTTATCACATTCATTGCTTACGACGTATTTTACTCAAATATAGCTTTACAGATCACCTGGGATACAACAAACACAGACTGAGTGAAACAATGGGTATAAAAAAATAGTTGGTTAGAATACTAATATTATACACGCTTCTAACTCTTGAAAATCCCTAAGGGACCAGTTTAAGAATTTAGTGTTTAAATATGTAACAGGCGTAAAATAGTGTATTATGATAACCAGAGTTAAAACTATTTTGCAATTTTTTTAACCCTTCTCCAACACAGCTTTTACTTCACTGTCTATTACTTACCCACTGGTCGAATTCTTATTCACTTGGTTATTTCAATCATAGTTATACGTGGACCTTTCTTCTAACAGATAAAACCACAAAATAGAAATTGGTTCACCTAAACGTTGCGCCCAAGGCTCATTGTCAACAAACATCTTACGTTAGCAATTAAAAATCCATAAATTGCTAATGAACTTGGAATTCTTCGTTGCCACTTGGAGTCCGTTAATGAAAGTAAAACGTTTCACTGAGAAGTAAGTGTACGGCCATCCAGTAACTGTACACTTTAACAGATTTGCTAAAGTTCGTTTAGTTTCTTTTAAAAATCGTATTCGCACATTCGTGGTTATCATTCGTACAAGTACAATACCGGCTGAAGATTAAAAGGTTGTTTTTGCTGTTATTATTTTAGATACCATTTTAAAGTATTTTAACTCTCGTACTTCTGGTTACTTTCTCCCACAGTGTCTATCTATGTACGTATTATCTCATTATTTATCAATGCATGATGCGGCTTTCTTTGTTTGATATCTGAAAAGGCCGGAATTAGCCTCCGCGGAAATTATAATGTAACATTAAGACCTGGGATAGGTAGTTGGGTAAATATTTTCGTGTAGACTGCCAAGTTCAATCTCTTTTTTACCATATGGATGACATACGTCCGAGCAAGACTGTTCACGGTTTGACCAATACGAACATAAAACATGTCATTATTATTCGCAACAACCAACATTTTTTGTATTGTTCACTTACTGCAATAGTGTATACTTAATTCAGTTTTGTTCACAAAACTCACATTTATATAGTTATGTAATACTTATGAAAATATTCACGGATACGGTTCTTGAGAAGTTTTTAGTATATTACGCAACTAAAAAAAACTTTTCTTCCATAAATATAAATACTTCTACATTACTTTTTAATATTTTAATTAAAGACAAAGTTAAGATAATAGTATCCTTTAATCTGGTTCAATAATGTACAAACACAATGTATATTCTAAAGCTGTTAATTTTATCTGTGTCAAGAATGACGTCGTTTAAGATTGTCCTAATATCTTCACTAAACAGTCCATATCATTGATGACTAACACGAGGTTACTCTCATTGCCAAATATCCGCTCAAGAAGATGTTGATTCTTTTAACGCCATAACTTGTTGTTGTTGCATACAGTAAAATGATTAATTTTTCCACCCTCAGCACGTCGTACGTCTTTTTGATTATCTTAAATGAGGTTTGATTTGGTTTGAATTTCGCGCAAAGCTACTCGAGGGCTATCTGTTAGCCGTTCCTAATTTAACAGAGGAAGACTAGAAGGGAAGGCAGCTGGTCATCACCACCCACCGCCAACTCTTGGGCTTCTCTTTAACTAACGAATAGTGCGATTGACTGTCACTTTATAATGCCCCAACGGCTGAAAGGGCGAGCATGTTTGGTGAGACAGAGATTCGAACCCACGACCATCACGAGTCGAACGCCTTACCCCACTTGGCCATGCGGGGCCATTGTCAGTGAACGGAAGCTGTTAAGCATTTCTATTTAAAGGAATTATTCTACAATTTATTATTTTGTATATATTTTTTCCAAACACTCTGTATCTTCCCAAATTATTATTGATATAATACAGCTCGTATGTATGTGGAGCTATGTGTGTGAAGAAAACTACTGAAGTTTAAGTTCCTACAGTAGAGACATTTCGGCTTTTTAAATATAAATATACGTTGTCTCTTTCTTTTGGCCCGACATGACCAGGTGGTTTATGACTTTGGTCGTAATCCGAGGGTCGCGGGTTCAAATTCATGTTCAAAACATGATCGCCCTTTCAGCCGTGGGGGCGTTGTAACTTGGCATCAATCTCACTATTCGTTGGCAAAAGAGTAGTCCAAGAGTTGGCGGTGGGTGGTGATGACTAGCTGCCTTCCCTTCTAGTCTTACACTGTTAAATTATGGACGGTTAACGCATGTAGGCTTCGCGTAGCTTTCCGCGAAATTCATAACAAACCAAAACCAAACTATTTATTTTTCTTCATATCTTCACCTATATTGAACAGGCTGGACGTCGTGTATATTGATATGGTAAAGGTATGTATGAAACTATATTTGAGGTATTTTGATGATCAAAGCAGTGTTCTGTTAATCGTATCATATTTCTTCACATAAGCAAAGCGTGAAAGTGACTGTTGGCAATCTATTAATCAGCCGGGAACCGCGCGGTAAGTTCAGTTGTAGCTTTCCTTTAAGAACTTAAAAAAAACTGCTTAAGAAAAAACTCTGCTAAAGAAATGACTGTTGAAATATATCTTGTTTTGTCTATTTGTAAAGCATTTTTTCGTTGTTAGTTTTTTATGTTTTATTGTTCACTACCCCCCCCCCCCAGAATAATTAGACAACTTGCCATCGTTGCGCGTAAAAATGACTTATCTTATTGTGCAACGTGAACTTCGATAAATACGAAAAAAAATTATAGTCCTCAGAAAGATTAATTACAAATTATTTGGTTTTTACAAAATAAAAAATATAATGAAAATACACTGAGGTATGCAACTGACTGTTACCAATGTCACTTTTATATAAAAAATGAAAAAACAATCAAAAAGGGAATTTGTTGATAGAATGTGAACATAAAGTAAAAAATGAAATAAAAAAACATAATTTAACAGCAAAGTTCTTTCTTTCATAGAATACAGAGGGAAATCATGTGGCTTTATAATTCTATTCGTGAAGCAAAAAAAAATAGACAACTGTCATCGAATAAGGCTATTGAATACGATAACCAATGAACGATCACACAGATAAGCGACAAAACTTGACTATTAACAGTTCTCGCACTTACCTGACTTGCCTTTGACTGCGAGTATTATTTTATATTCATTACAATAATAGCAAATCGAATATTTACAACAATAAATCTTAGAATAAGTTGGTCATAAAATCAATTTATGAATAAAGTTATTAAGCGTGATTATACTTTGCATAAAAGTAACTAATACACACTTGTAAAGAAAATTAAACACGTTAAAAACTCTGAGCACCTCTATTTCAACTCTAATATGCCTTAACCTGTTTCTAAAGATTTTGTTTACTATGTGATTAATAAATGATCTAGCTGTTGCTGTAAGGTGATAACATCTCTCATTCTTCAGAGAAAAGACATATAATGCGAAAACTGTACTTCTGTCCGTCTGTCCCCAATAATTATTATATTTTCCAAACTTTTCATCCATTTATTTAAAATACTTATAAGAAATATTTGCCAGAGAATATTGAGGTAAGTTAGCTGAATGCTCCCTGCAAGGAAGTCACGATTCTAATCCCTCATCCATTAAGGATATTAGATGGTTAGGTAAAAATTCCCGAAAACGATTACTTTTATAAAAAGAAGTATATCATTGTTAAGCTACTTGTGAAAGCAAATATGACAATAACTAGCCAACCTCTCTACCATTCAGGTGTTGTAACACAAGATAAACGACTGAGACGGACACGCCCAGCTTTATTTATGTTGGACTTTTAAAATATAATATTAGAAGAAGAGCGAAGCAAACATAGAACTCACAAAATAGTCTACTGTTTGAACAACCCAGTTATTAACAGCTATAGAGAAAAAAGATTAGCTATCAAAGCAACACTGTTATTAGTACTAAATTTTCTAGTGAAGTATGTTATTTTTATGTCGTCAAAAAAACAACCTTTATTGTGATGTTTACAACTTCAATGTGCATTTGATATTTTTAGTACAAACATAAGCCATTGTCACAGATAAAAGGAGGTTCGAGGATTTGGTGGAAGGCATATTAGGTAACAAGTGAATGCGAGACAAATACCAGGCGAACAAAATCGTCTGAAGAAATTAAACAAAGGGAAGTAGAGAAACGAACAATTAAACAACATTAAGGAAGCCAATGAACTGTGATAAAGTTAATTTAATGTTTAAATAAAACAAGACTAAACTTTTATACGTCAGTACGGAAAAAGGATCAGGTCTCTTAGACCTCAACACTAGAACCAACAAAAAACTAGCCCCAGAAGGATCTATATTTATTATATATAACCAATCACAAAGAGTAAAAATAATTTATATCAGATATGAATCTCCATGAAACAGCCTTGATGGTTTCCACAGCCAACAGACCAAACAAAAGACAAATAAAGTCTGTATTGAATGTCACTATAGGGACGATACAATCAAGGGTCATATTTGCGAAAAAGAATAATAGTTTTGCTGGTGCAAAACAAAACCATGGGTGTAGTTGCAGGTTTATGATATATAACTATTGGAAATTATAGTTTATGACAACAACATATCAAATGCATCAGTACTTGGCATCTTAATGTACAAAAAAGATTCCTGAGAAGCTATATCACTTGGGTCAAGCGAGGGCTGTTTCTAGTTTATTTCACTTTGCATGATATCATGAATATAGATTAAACATCCTTTGAGAATAAAACAAAAGAAGGACTCGTGAGAAAATACGTAAGGACTTTTGGGAACATTACTCATTCTTGCAGTTTAGATATGTGTTTTGGAGCACATTTTTTAAAGATATATTAATGTGTGGTGTTTAAAAAACAAATACTATCAGTACAACTTTATTTCTATGCTTGATTGAAATCGCTCTTATTAACTTGACATTTTAACAACACTAAATGAGAAAGATTTTATAATTATTCGTAATTTATGGGATATCAATTTTTCATCTCATTTCTTTAATGTTAAGAAAGAAGTTAATTATTCAGAATTTATTACCTGCTTATCTGAACACCTTCAATCATAACGCAAGATGGGAAAGAGGGCAATGATACAAAACGTTTAAATCAGTGTTTCCCAACTCAAATAGAGGTCCGGCATGGCCAGGTGGGTTAAAGCGTTCGATTCCCCGTCGCACCAAACATGCTCGTTTTTTCTGCCGTGGGGGACGGTTAATCCCACCATTCGTTGATAAAAGAGTAACCCAAAAGTTGGCGGTGGGTGGTGATAACTAGCTGCTAAATTAGGGACGGCTAGCGCAGATAGCCATCGTGTAGCTTTGCGCTAAATTCAAAAACAAACCCAACTCAAAGCTACTACTTCCCGGGAATATTAGTTACTCTAACGATTGTTATGGTTCTCTAAGTATTTAACTCACTAAAACTCACTTAGTTCCGCCAGTCGCATTAATTGTAGAAATAAAAAAGAAGCGATTTATTTGTTTTTTAAGATTCTAGAGAAATAATCGTGCAACATTTCGGGTTCCCAACGGTTGGGAAACACTCGTAAGTTACTTAATATGCATATAATTTCACTAAACATTTCCATTTGTATAAAAGAAATAAAAATATCGAAGAGAATATTTTAGAGATTTCAGGAACATGAGATCGAATTACTCGAACCTACTTCATTTCTTCAGATTTTTTGAACTGTTTCAACAATTAAATTCGTGAACTGCTGGTTTATAAATCACCTATTTGATCCAACATGGTCAGGTGGATAGGGCGCTCGACTCGTAATCTGAGTAATATATAGTATAAGGTAAGACTGATCAATTGTGTCACTTGAGGTAGAAACAAGAGGTTATATAGGAGGAGAGAAAAATCAGTAAATATATTAACACAATATTCTTGGGTATGCGTATCAAATATTTTCGATTCTTGCACATGAAGTGGTTGTTAGAATAAACGAATATTAATGTTTTTGATTAATTAAGTATAAATGTTTTTGTTAGTATATATATATATTTGAAACCTAGTATGATAAAATGTAACAAAGTTTCTATAAAATCGACCAGAATGCTTATTTGAATGTTAAAAATAAAAGTCAAATTTCAGTTAACAACATTGCTCTTTATCAGACCACATTCACACAAATTATACTTTAAAGTTGCTGTATACCAGAAGCTGCTCCGTCTATCATGCAGTTTTATTTATTTTGATAGCTAAGCTATGTGAGCAAGTCACGGGCTTAGGCTGTTTGATGAAACGTTCTCCGGCCCTAAAGACTATATGAAGTTAATAAGTTAAATGTGATAGGACGGTCTTCGCTGATGACCCCAGATAACCTACAGAATAAACACTCCTCCTCTCTGGTTAAAATAACTTGTAGTCCGATCATCGATGGGAAAGGATTCGACAACCACCTGAGAAATAGAAGACGATGTCCGAGAAAACCTATACTTATTGTAAATAGTTTCATCCCTCAATTAAAACTCTAAGCATGTCACGGATTGATCTTTTGTGTGTGCGCGTATGTGTAAACGTTCAGTGCGATCTTTGTTAAGAGAGTGAACTTGTCTAATGATCTAATGATTGATACACTAGTAATTTAGAAAAAACAGAAAACGATATCATTTATTACGTCAGTGTATTCTAGGGTAGAAGGGAAACCAGGTATTTGTAAATGACAACTCGTAGCCTGAAGGTTTACTGTCTAAAATTTGTACACAAACATTATCAAAAATTTGCAACGTTTTATATTTTATTATTCTGTTTATCATAAAATAAACCATTAAATGTTGAAAATAACCAGAAAGCAATTTTGTTAGTTCTTCATAACATAAGGCAGTAAAAAAATATAATGCGTTTAAGAAGCTATGCAAGTATTGGTAATGATGTGACGATGTATCCTCTTCTTTTCATTCATCGTAAATTAAAGAGCCCACGGTTCTCATCTAGTCGCTGTAAGATTGCGCTTCACGTAAGAGTTATAATCAAATTGCACTATTCAATTACAGTAGCTTAAGAGTTTACGTTGGGTGCTTTTAACTAATTGACCTCTCCCTAATGAATCGGGGCCTAGCATTGCCTAGCGCGTTAAGGCGTGCGCTTCGTAATCTGAGGGTCGCGGGTTCGCGCCAAAAATGCTCGCCCTCCTAGCCGTGGGGGCGTTATAATGTGACGGTCAATCCAACTATTCGTTGGTAAAAGAGTAGTCCAAGAGTTGGCGGTGGGTGGTGATGACTAGCTACCTTCCCTCTAGTCTTACACTGCTAAATTAGGGACGGCTAGCACAGATAACCCTCGAGTAGCTTTGTGCAAAATTCCAAAACAAACAAAAAAAACCTAATGAATTATTTCAAAATTAGGATCAGCTAGCGCAGATTTTCTTGTGATTTGTTCTGATGTCCAAAACAAATTTTCAGATTGATAAAGGTCTTCGCATCGGGTTGACACCTTGAGTGAGAAAATTTTGGATTAAGAATCAAAGAGACAAATTCTCTGCAAATCCACTTCTGTATATTTGTTCCAGCTTTTATACTTGGTGAATACCGTGATATAATACACGGTCTCTCTATTACCTTAAACATTCGACAGTTAAGTACTTAACGTCAATAATCTCTTATTCGGGCGGGTAAGCACATGTCTGACTGTAAATATTAATTTAAAGAAAGAAGCTTTACAGAAATGCGAGCTGCTATATAAGTACGTAAATAAAAACTGATCCTTACTAGGATATACAATAATTAAAAATATCTTACTTAATAACATATTTCATAATTATATATATGTACTAACTGAAATTCAATACGTGAGGAAGGCTGTGAACCGACAGCCTAGCAAGCAAACAAATTCAGGAATATTTATTAAAATATTATTGTATGGCTCAAAATAAACACAACTGAAAGCTAAGCTCTCTGAATTTATTTAGTTTATTATTATTATTCAAAGGACAATTAATATCCTTCTTAATGTTTCACAAATATTCTACTTAACTTCGAGTTGTTTGAAAAATATAATTTATTTCGATTGTGCAGTTTCTACACCATATTAGGCTTACGTTATTTGCTCTACTTAACAGGTATAGTGTGAAAAAATATGCCAGATAGTAAATCAGTAGGCTTATTTTTAAACTGTTAAGAAACTGATGTTAGAGGAGAGAGCATAATGCAACGATAGTGTTAGGCCGATTACTGTAAAGCAAACGAACAAATTCCACCGTCTTCAACATCTATTATTTAGAAAGACGAGAAGCATATGGCTTACATTGTTAGACGTTTATATTTTTTGTTTCCAATGGCGGAAGTTACAACTGCAGATATTCTATTGTATTTCTTATACGTATTCTAATTATTTTTTTAAGAATTGTTACATATTATAATTTATCTCAGAGTAGTTTCCGACTTATTATGTTGCGTACGTTGCGTATTATAATTTCGGACAGCCGGGAATCTTAATTCGAATTTAGAAGGTAATTGTTGTTGTTGTTTTGTTTTGAATTAAGCACAAAGCTACACAATGGGCTATCTGTGCTCTGCACACCACGGGTATCGAAACCCGGATTTTAGCGTGTAAGTCCACAGACATACCGCTGAGCCACTGGGGGGCTAGAAGGTAATTAAATGTTAATATGTATCAAGTTTGTTTAGAATTTGGCGCAAAGCTACACGAGGATCATCTTCCCTAGCCGTTCCTAATTTAGCAGTGTAAGACTAGAGAGAAGGCAGCTATTCATCACTAACCACCGCTAACTCTTGGGCTACTCTTTTACCAACGAATAGTGAGATTAACCGTAACTTATAACGCCCCGACGGCTGAAAAGGGCGAACATGTTAGGTGTGACGAAGATTCGAAACTGCGGTCCTTAGATTACGAGACGAGTACTTTAACCACCTGACCATGCCATGTATCAAATTTATTGTATTTGCCGACAAGAGTGATACGTACAATTTTCTTTCTTCACACAAATATACTTTAATTTACAAATAATAATAAATTCATATTAAAGGTTATTACAAATAGTTGTTACAAATATTAGTTTATATGCAATACTTTTACAAACAATACTGAATCTTCTTCGTATTCTAAAACTGAATAGTTTATCGATGGTCCAGGTCCACGACGAGCAAATTAATTCTGAATGGATATTGTTACATCTCGCCCAAGCTAACGCTGTCTTTTCTTGACTGGCCTCACACCGGTTACAAGTTGACGTTTTACCAATGAAGATATTTAATGTCCTTGTAGAAATACTATCGTCCGAAGTAAATTCTCTGAAGTTGAATGGTTCATAATGTTTGAAATCTATAAACGTTCCTTGTGGGATTCTGTGAGTTTTCGATTAATAAACGTTAATCACAATTATAGGTTCCAAGGCTTATACAGGGTGGTCGCGAGAAAAGCAGAAAATTTGTCAAACAGCTATTTATTTTTACAAAGAATAACTTTTACAAAGTTTTTTAAAGGCATATGTTATGTTACACTCATAGATGCTGAAAATGCATTTTATGATATTAAAATCATGCATTTTATTCATGATGTAAAGAAATCAAAATAGAAATGAGTAAGCACGCATTTTATTCATGATCTCATCTGACCCTCAAATTTTCCGCTTTTCTAGCGACCACCCTGTAGTATACTGACTGCAGCTGAACAATAACAATAATTGTCTCTCGGCAGGTTGGTTTTATATACCTATCACGCGATATATTCGAATTTTTAACAATGCTCGAAAATACACTAGTGTCTTCGTAAAAAAAAATTATTATTCTTGGTATTGAGAATCTTCTACAAATTAAGAAGGCAGGTGGGACCTGCGCAATACAAATCCAACAATATACGTCAGATGAAACAAACGTAAGTATTAAAATAACCATGTAACAGTAAATCCGTTACAGAATATAGTAGTTTACTTTAATTTGGTTTCCTTAGCTTGTAAAATTAAATACCAGGTAATTAATGCAACCAATAGCAGATTTGTCCTCCATTTCTTTATATTATAAGTCCAATTCCCTCTTATCTACTCTGGAAACTTATAATAAAATAATACATGTATATACACAATAATAATAATAAGTAGCTGAATAAACTAAAAGAAAATTAATTAATTAATAATCATACAGCGTATAAAATACAGCAATAAGGTAGTGCTAAAAAGTTGCGTCCCTATGTTCAATTATATAATTATTCGAAATTAAGGACTGCGCCCTGTGTCAGAACTCCAGCATTGCAAAGAGGCAAACGTGGCCAATGTTAAAAACTGCTCTAGCATATAACTATAACAATACAAGTATTCTGCTCTTGGCTAACATCTTTGTAAGCAGGATGTAATCAGTTGTAAACTTGCTATAATCCCTGCTTAATGTTAAGGTTACGTATCACATTGGTCATTCAAGGGTACTTGAATACATGCTTGCTCAAGATTTTACGTCGTATCTTCCCTGGAGTGTAAATCATTCCCATGAGTATAGGCATTGCAGAGATTTGTAAATGTCAGTAGGGTAAGCACCAAACTCCCTTAAGAAATAAAAAGGGTCTGACTTCAAAGTAGAGTACAGACACAATACTGTTTGTCATCTTCTAGTAAAGAAGCACTTTGTTTCTGGTATAATGACCAGTAAACTTCAAGTTCGGAAATACAGGCCAGTCAGCGATTGTTATATTGCAAGTTTTAAAGAAAACACGTTAGTTTTGTGTCTTAATAAATTAATTTTTCTTTATTGCTGTCAGGTTTTGTCTGGCTATTTTTTTATAGTTGGTGTCTATGACTTATTGGTGAAAAATTTCAATAAACGGACAGCACACTTGTTTGAAAATATTATATTTAAAACAAATCAAATGTATATACAAAACAATATCGTTACACTATTGGTTATCACAGTTCTATTCAGAATTTTAAATCAATGTTTCTTTTTTGCCAAAGTCCAAACAGTTGGGTTCATTTGCTTTAAAACATCATTTAACAATACAAATTATTCTACTAAATCTTTGTTATTACAATACAAGCTACGAAACTCAATTGAGAAATTGCCAATTATGGCTCTTTATGGTTTATTTGTTTGTTTTGAATTTTGCGCAAAGCTACACGAGGACTATCTGCACTAGCCGTCCCTAATTCAGCAGTGTAAGACGAGAGGGAAGGTAGCTAGTCATCACCATTCACCACTAACTCTTGTGCAAATCTTTTACCAACGAATAGTAGGACTGACCGTCACATTATAACGCCCCAACGGCTGAAAGAGCGAACATGTTTGGTGTTACGGGGATTCGAATCCCCGGCCATCAGCTTACGAGTCGAGTGCCTTAACACCTAATCATGCAATGCCTCAGATATCTCTGAATCCGGCATTAATCTGATAAATGTTCTGTTCTAATGTTTTAATATTTTTGCATTCGTTTTCCTTGGTTATTGATTTGTGTTTGCTTTCCACTTGATTATTCATTCGGTCGTTTCTTTGCTTTTGGTTACACCTTCCTCTGTGTTAAAATAAATACACTTGAACACCGACTTCATAGCACCGAGCTACTGAATTCAAAACAAAGTTGAGAAATTATCTCACATTATAATACCCAGGCAACTAGGTGTGGAAGACACTAAACTAAAAATGTTTTAAGAACCGCCAATTAATCAAACCTCCAAACGTCACAACGTCGTAGAACTGCTAGACTTCAGTGAACACAAGACTCAGTTCGAGACCTTTCACACGGCTGCTTCCATGGATAATAACACATTTACAAAAGCTACGAAGGAAAACACAACACTTACAGAATATTTTCACATGTCCCATCTAACTTGGAAAGTGATGCTGATAGAAAATAGATAAAACGATTACGCCATTTTATATGTAAATTCTTGTTATAAGGTTAACTAATACATGGTTTATGATGTGCCCTTGATTTTTCTTTTTTACATTTCAAACATCCTACATATTTAATACGTTCTTGATTTCATAGGTTAATCATGTCTTATTCCTACAGAACTTACATGACAGTTCTATTGACTAACAGCAATTATCTGGGATTAGGTCAAGCCGGTGAGAGCCTGGCAATGTGATGGCCTTGAGTGAGAAGCGAATTACAAACTATTGCGGTGAACGTAAGAATTTCACATAAAAAACAATAAAAAAAATTAAAATATTTTAATAGAATTTCTTAGTGAAATAAATACATTTTTAAGGTAGCAATGCAAACAAACTAAGACTGAAAAGTGAAAACTACAGCTTTAATTGATATCCTGGTTTAATATTGTTGATAATACAACTTTTACAGAACTATTACAATGATCAAACTGTTCTCATCTATCTTTAAATTAAGCTAGTGTGTGTATGGCCTATCGTCTAGATTATTATCTCTGTGGATTCTAATTTGTTTCAGGTTTATGTAATATAAATAGATAAAAACCTTATTGGAAAACAAAATTTAAACTTATATTTAATTAGTTATACTTATTAAACATCATACAGAAAGACTAGTGTTATTTCCTGAACTTGCATACGGCACTGTACCAGTATGATGCATTTTTATGGAGAATAGAATTTATTTGAAGCAAAAGATAGAATACCATTAATTTATGTAACAATATAGTTTGGTTTAGTTTACTAGTTAAAACCATCGCTTATTTCTGCTGCTGCTTACTGGTTTTGGGTGGATACGTTATTTTTACACTAAATAGAAACGTTCTAATTTATCCACACGTCATTACAATTACAATTTTTAACATTAATTTAACTACAACTTAATCTAAAGTATCTTGTGACAATTGAATACAATATAAGTTTAAGCTTTCTAATTTTTTTGCTTTAATATATTCTTCTTCCATACATTTCAAAGAACGTTTCAAGCATTAATATTTATGGAATCTTTTTTAATGCCCTAAAATAATTTTCAAATACTTTGTAAAGATCTTTGATGAGACATTCTAAACGGGTAATGTCAATAACTAGGGTACGTTGTGAACTGTGCATTCTTTTCAAATACTGAAAATTAATGAATTACGTACCTAGAGAAGATACATAATTAACTAGTACTTGATCGATGTCATACTCACATACTTTTCTCCAGTTATCGGAGACAAATTTAGAATACAGATATGCAAACAGTGGAATTCAAGAGAAAGCGTTAACTATTTAATCTTAAAAAATAAAAATTAGTTTTTGATAAGTGGTATAGGTTAACCCTTTAGAGCAATATTTAGACACGTTAGGCAATCCAAACGTATTAAAACATATTTTTATCGTTTTTGCTCCTTGACAAGTACTTTCTTTTCGGTCTTCAAATAGGAGACAGTAATTCTGCCTTATTAATTCAGTTGTAGTGTATTAAACATTTAAATTTGGGGTAGGTTTTTAGTATGTAAAAAGTTTGTTTTGCAACAGTATTGTCAAGCCTAACAAATAAGCTAATTTATGGTATGTATAATTCTATAATTATGCGCATTATACTTTAACAGCTATCCTGAAAGGGGTATTTAGTTACAATTTATTTAGAAAATTGTTGCAGCCTTAAATGTTTTTGTTTGTTTTTCAATTATGTATATTTTTCATGTATTTATATAATAAGGTTATTGGACCTAATAACATGAAAAGAAAAATCAGTTGTAAAATAGGCCATTTTATCTACAAGACTAAAATTCAACTTCCCTTATACCACGATACCATTACCAACTATACTTTTTGTATTACGTCTGACTACCGTTCGGTTCTAAACGAGGAGGTCTGAGGTAAGTCATCAATCATACTGAAGATACACATGAAATATCTTACCACACCCTTGGCACAATAATACTTCAAACCAAAATCGCTGCTATGGTAACATTCGAGAGTCTCACGTGCAGTGACATTTTGTATCACGCGATTCCATTCGGTCATTAATAATATGGTTACACCCTCTTACGTGGAGTACAATATTGTCAAAGGATTATTGATTACAAACTGTCATTCTGGCGCTGTAGTCGGAATAAAACGTACCCTTAGTGTTTGTGCACACTTCAACAACCTTCATTTGAGAAATTTCGATGAAAGTGATTTTTTTTCATTCTCCGTGCTTTCGCTAATTCATATTCAAGACTCACGGAAGAGATACTGAAAAAACGTAAGAACCGGACAACCAGTTTTTCTTTATTTGGTAGTCTTGGTAACTAATAAAGAACAGTAAAAATGAGAAGAAAGAGAAAAAGTTGTAAAGCATTTTTTTCCGTTTAACAGAAAAAAAACAAAAACACCTTCCATTCATTCAAAACGTCTGTTACAAATATAGGCACTAGCGTGTTTTATAAAATATGAAGTTCCCGAGAAGAGAAAGGTTCATATTGAAGAAGTTTTATTTTCTCTCCTTATTAACATACTGGTGGATGATAATACTCATTATATGTATTTATATATGTATATATTTGTGTATGTTTGTTCATTACACAACCTTTTGTCCTAGTTCGTTAACTAGTTTTCTAAGCATTTGAATAAGGTAGGGTTTGTACAAGAAATTTCTTAATTTTGTAAGAAATTGTGAAAGCGTTATTATTATTTTTTGCATTTTTTAGTTCAGAATGAAACAGATAATGGTAGAAGTCGTGCCTTTCTTGTCTGTTTGTGTCACGCTGGATCTATTTTACAACCGGTTCACATACATTATGCGTGCAGATAGCCTTCGTGTAGCTTTGCGCGAAATTCAAAAACAAAACAAACAAACAATATATATGCGTGTATATACCATTGAAACATGCATTTTTACAGAAAGTGCATCAGATATTGCATATTGCCTCCCACCCCAAATGCATGAATGATTACAATAAGCTGTCAGTTCGGTTGCTTTAAAACGTATACAAATTTAAATGGAGAAACAAAATTTAAACTAGTATAATACAATGTTTTGTTTTATTTTAGAGAACAATAACAGTTAGTGGATATGTGAAAAGTCAAGAGTGTGCAGCTACATTACATTGATAATAAATGAGTGTACTACATATAATCACCATAATGTGTATCGTGTTTTCTCTCATCAATTTTGAGTATGAAGAAATTTAAAGCCTACTATATCATTCGACTCATTATTGGCCACTTCGGTAAATAAGCAAAGTAAAAAAAAAATGAGGTAATTTTTTCATATTCTAGCTTTTCGATATTAGTAATTCAAGTTCTTAATTTGTACAAAACTATAGACTTGGTATTTTGATATCATAGACATCTAATTTTAAACAGTGCTGCATTCAACATATCACATGACTAACTAAAATCTACGTTTAGGTGTGTTATTTTAATATTCACTTTCAAAGTATGATATTAACACATATCTAACATTAAAGTTTGAATTATAATCTACAGTTTGATTTCAAACGTATTGACATGAACTCATAAAACTTTAGTTCAGTAAAATTTTGAGTGCAAATTAGCAACCGTGATAGCATGGCCTTTGACCCGTGTCCTGTCGTGAAATGATTAATAACTTATGATATCTATAATTTTGTTCTTTATGTGTTGAAATAACAATTAAAAAGCTTAAGTGAGACATGTTGCATGTAAAGTGAATCCGTCGCAAACAATGAAAATATGTAATGCACTTGATTTATAATGTTTTAGGTATAAATAATCGATTAAAATAACTCGATTCAAATCAGATCGTTCAAAGTTATTAATAGAATGCATGAATGAAATACCATTTTAGTGAAAAACAGAAATTGTCTCGAAGAGAAGTATTACATCCTGATGACATATCTTATTTAATCAGTAGTGCGAAATTATGGACGGGTATACCTGAAACCTAGTGATTCCACATTTAGCCGTTTAGACCACAAAGGTCGAATTTTGCATTATCGAGTACTATCGGTAAGTGAAAGTGTAATAACTTTAATTGTATTTTTTATTGTTGTTGTTAAAGCCAAAGGCGAATTGATCTTCTAATATAGGGGTTGGCAACTCCATGGATAGCACAGCTGTGGCCAGCTCGAGTTTAGGGATCAACTTTTCCATCATTTGTTTTTTATCGCAAATTTGGTAATCAGCAACTACACTGCCTCACATCATTGACAATGTTGTGCGCTTCATCACTGCCACAGACTTCGCCCATTTTGTAACGTCAGTCTGATTTTGATGTTTGTTATCGAGTGTGCGTTGTTTTGCATGCGCTTGCAAACATTTTTATTGTGCAATTATCAAGTGTTTAAATACAGTTTATCTTTAATCCCATAATATGGATAAGTGGATAATTTGAAAGAGTTCAGATGATGGTAAACACTCAGAAAATAAAGACAATTTAATTGGTTTCTGTCACAACAGACAGTGCTCCCACCATGACACGGGCGAAATTAGGATTTGTTTCTCTTTTGAAGCAGCATTTGATTGAAAATAATGTGAAGTCCACGCTGCCATCTTTCCATTGCATTTTACATCAGAAAAATTTGTGTGTTCAGATGTCTAAAACTGATGAATTGAAAAATTTGATGGACATTGTTTTAAAAATTGTGAATTGTGTTAGAAGTGAAAGCTTTCTCATCCATCGACAGTTTGTTAAGTCTTTGAAGAAAAACAGTGACTGTACTTTTAATGATCTTAGTGATTTTGCAAATGTAAGATGGTTAAATAGAAGAAAAGTCTTGGAAAGATTTACTTCCGTATTTCATCAAATAAAAGAGTATCTTATTGAAAAAGATAAGATTGAAAGTTTCCCTGGAATTGAAACATTGTCATGGCAGTCTGTTTTGTACTTTCTGTGCGACATGATGGCCCACTTGAATAATTTCAATACGAAGCTTCAGGGAAGAGGTAAAATAATAAGTGAGCAATCACAGTCTATTCATGAATTTCAATTAAAGCTAAGTCTCATTGAGAAATAATTACAAAAGAATGATTTGACATTTTGCAAAGTTGAATAGTTTTCTAGGAAATAATAAGAACTATGATTTCTCTGATGCTAAAGATGATCTCTATGTAAACTGGATCAAAAATCTATCTCATAAATTTGAATCACGTTTCTCCGAGTTTAAAATTTTGAAATTGATATTTGAATTTTTACATGATTCATTTCAATTTAACTTAGGAAATTTCAGTTAGTAAATTACATTTTTTGTCTTTGGATAAGTGTGAATTTGAAAACGAGATGCTAACCTGCAAAGTGTAAAACACATAAAAGGTAAACAAAAATGTTTTATCAGAGATATGGCTCGCCATTCTGATAAATGAAAGTCTTCCAAATTTAAAGATAGCAATTTTAAAAGTATTTTCCATGTTTGGATCCACATGGGTGTGTGAGTCAACATTTTTTATGCTAGATTTTCTCAAGTCAACATACAGATCTCAGCTTACTGACATAAATTTGAGGCAGAACTAAGATGCTCATTGAGCACAAATATTAAGCCAACATTTCACGAAACTTGTTGATGAAAACCCAAATCAATTTACACATTGAAGGTTAGTTGAAATGCAATTATTTTGATTAAACTAACATCTTTTCAATTTGTTTTTGTATTTAGTCATGCGTGGCCAACGTTATTTTCATGAGTTGCAGTTATGGTCACTATGAAAAATACGTTGCCCACGCCTGATCTGAGATCTTGAGAAATTATCTTTTACAAAGTCTCACCACTTTATAGGCCCAGGCATGTCTTGTTGTTGAGCTTTGCATTTCGGATATGACGAACCAGATCCATGTGAAACCTGGCTCGGCAAAGCCAGATGGTTAAGACACTCAACTCGTATTCTCAGGATCGCAGGTTCGAATCACCGTCACACCAAACATGCTTGCCCTTTCACTCTAGGGGACTTTATAATGTGACGGTCAATGCCACTATTCATTTGTAAAAGAATTGGTGATGGGTGGTGATGACCAGCTGCCTTCTCTCTAGTCTTACACTACGAAATTGGGGATGGCTGGCACAGATAGCCCTCGAGTAGCTTTGTGCGAAATTCAAAACCAAACAAACAAAGCTTGGTGCTGTGCGAATTTTCTGCTTTCTTGGAGACCGTTGCATGTATTGTTTTTCTGCTTTATATCGTTGAACAACCTCATTTACATATTAAATCCAGTTTTCGATTTCCCGCGGTATAGATAATGTAGGTAGCCAAGAGTGTAAAAAACAAAACCACACTAAAAATACATTAAAAACATTTTTATTCATAGCAATTAAAATAATGTTTCTTAACAAAGTACATAAATAACAGTCAATATTTATTAATGTTTATTGGAATGCAGAAAGATGGAGCATTTATTAAATCATGCTTAAAGTCATTAGTTTTCAGAGTATAAGAAAGTTATAAAATATCTTCTATTTTACGAAATAAAGTATTGTAAGTAAGTTTTAACGCGCCCACAGCTTAAAGTGGGAGAAGGTTCATTTTAGATTTCGCGCAAAGCTACACAAGAGCCGTCCCTAATTTAGCAGTGTAAGACTAGAGGGAAGGCAGCTAATCATCACCACCTACCGTCAACTCTTTTACCAGCGAATAGTGGGATTGAGCGTAACATTATAACGTCCACACGGCTGAAAGAGCGAGTATGTTTGACGCAACGGGGATACGAACCCGCGACTCTCAGATTACGAATCGCACGCCTTAGCACGCCATGCCGGGCCCTGCAAGCTTTGAAGTCGCACTCTATTTCAGAATAAAGCCCTTGAAAGACTGTCCCATGACCCTTTCCCCCTCCCCACCCTAAAAAAACAACCAACTAAAAAAATAACGTAGTAAATTTGAGCATGTGTAACTACTATTATCATTAACAAGGTAGATAATGCACAAGGATTTAATTTTGATAAATGCTCACCTACTAGACGAACACAGACTTCTGGTCTCGTCCGTTTCCTTGAGGAAATTGGTCAGCTGAACTTAATCGTGGCAATTTCATTCAACAGGAAACAATACACGCACGTCAGATACTTGATGTAGCTCCAGTCGACGTTTGTACTGCTGAAACGTGGTCTTAGAAGTCGACTCTACGTACAGATAAGTGAGGAGAATTTAAGATATATACTCTAAGGTCCACTATGTACAGAGAAGTGTGGAGAATTTGTTAGGATGTATGGTCTAAGGTCGACTCTAGGTACGGAGAAGTGTGGAAATATTCAAGAGGTATGGTCCAAGTTTGACCTTGTCATTCTTTTCAGACACTGTTTGTCCACAAAATATCGGGTATCTAGTATCCAGCAGTAATGTGAAATTGTTTGTTTTGAATTTTGCGCAAAGCTAGACGAGTGCTATCTGCGCTAGCCGTCCCTAATTTAGCAGTGTAAGACTAGAGAGAATGCAACTAGTCATCACCACCCATCGCCAACTTTTGGGCTACTATTTTATCAACGAATAGTGGGATTGACCATCACATTATAATGTCCCCACGGCTTATTCACCTGGTCATGCCGGGCTATTTTAGCAGGAAAGTTAAGAATAACTCTCTTTATAAAGGAATAAATATCCTAATATTCATTATCAATTATTGATTTCAAAATCTATTTATCGTAAATGAACAAGTTAAACTAAGCTACTAGTGACATAAATTGTTATGGGCGTCACATAAAACATACTTACAAAGTTATCTCATATTTTGTTTGAAATTAGCTTTGTGTGGCTGACTGTAGTTCTCGTAATAATTTTAACAAACTTCATTCCCCCCAGTGTCTCAGCGGTATGTCTGTAGACTTACAGCGCTAAAATCCGGGTTTCGATACCCGTGGTAAGCAGAGCACAGATAACCCATTATGTAGCTTTGTGCTTAATTCAAAACAACAAACTTCATTCACCTGTTTTCAACATTTGAGGTCGATGTTCTCCTGTGGTAGTTTACTTTTTTACCAAGTCCATAAACTTCTTCAAACCTTTCTGATGAATTATGTAAATTTTCTTATCATGTATTTAATAACTGAATTATCAATTTACTGAAACTAGAGTGTTGCATATTCGTAAATCATTAGATTAACAATAAATTTTTAAACGGAATTATTTTTATAATATTTCAAACACCGTTTCTCTCAGTTTGTTGAGAAGCTCGAACCAGCAGTTTTGGCGTTTAACGGTAATTGCACTTTGTCCAGTCTGTAAGGGATAACGAAAAGATATTCAATGGTAAAATAATGAGTTGCGATTCGCGCCATTGACGGTGACAGAAAATTATACATGTCTATGAGTAATATGCAACGTTTGATTTGGTTCGAAAATAACTAGTGGTCTCTAAACACCAGTTTCCTGAGGCTCCGGTAAAACTGAAGGACGAGTTTAGTCCTTAGGCTCTTTTCCTCCTGTGTTTCTGCCTCTTCTTACTTTTGAATTGTATTTATTTATAGTTTATACCTGTCGCCAGTACGAAAGCTGTAAAACCTCATCATCTTCGGATAAAATACTACTGTATAATGATACATTGGCTAACTGTCTAGGTGATAGAGATGGCGAACACAACATGTCGTAAAAACTCAATGTTGTGCTAGTAATAGTTATGAGGAAGGTTCTGTTCTCTCGTACCACATAATTTTAAAATGACAACCTTATCTTTTCAAAGTAAAGACAGTTAATCCCGTTTAACAGATATTATTACCGCATTTACAAAGATTTTTATATTCTTCTTTGATGGTTTCTTCCGAAGTCAGTTATATTACAAGAATCTAAAAAATAACGTTGAGTTAGAAGTACTTAAAACCGTAAGTTTTGCTGTTAAGCGTAAAGCAACGCAATGAGCTGTCTATGATGTTCCCACCACAAATATCGAATTCTAGTTTTTAGCGGTATTAGTTACCATACGTACTGCTGAGGTAACTGTGTGTGTGTTTTTTTTGAGGTAATTGGGTGTGTGTTTTCTTATAGCAAAACCACATCGAGCTATCTGCTGAGTACGCCGAGGGGAATCGAACCCCTGATTTTAGCGTTGTAAATCCGTAGACTTACCACTGTACCAGGGGTAGTAGGAAGGAGATAAATTAAAATAGGTTTTACAATAATAATACGAAGCTTTAAACTTTTATAAATATTGCTTTCAAGTCAACTCTAACTTGTGGATCGCGTATTCGACTCCCGTCTCCCTATATCCTCGCTCGTTCTGCCATAAGAGGCATTACGTTATGGACATTTTCTCTTTTCGTTGGCAAATAGTGACCCATGAACTGGTAATGTTTCCGCCTGTCTTTTCTCTCGTCTATCACTTTAAAATTAGGGACAGCTAGCGTAGATAGCCCTTGCATATCTTCACACGAAATTCAATAAACAAACAACTCACAAATGAAACATGTTTATCAGATCGATAAATCGCGAAAATTTAGCAATGATCTTCCTGGTGACTGAGTGTGTGTGTGTGTGTTGCTTGTAGCAAAGCCACAGAGGGCTATCTGCACAGCCCACCGAGGGGAATCGAACCCCTGATTTTAGCGTTTTAAATCCGGAGACGTACCGCTCTACTAGCGGGGGAGTCCTATTGACTGAGCTACAAAAAATTCCTCTCAAAATCTCACCCATCTCTACTTGCAAAAGATTGTTTATATGATTGGCCAGAAATTCAAAGGAAAATAAAGTATTTACTTCGTCATAGCTTCGAGATGATTTTTTTCCAAACATTTATCTTTCTGCTGTACAAATTATTTCAATTTATAATAAAGATATTTTTTGCTGTTTCTATTCAATAAGTTATTTATAACACTCAAGTAATTCATTCTGTAAGTTCTTAAATGTTTAAAAAACAACATGTAACGCCCTTAGTCCTTCATCACGTCGTTTCTTCTTTAACGTGATTTTTCCAGTGTTTAGACAAGACTTCTATCGTCATTGAGATGATGTCAAATTTATTAGTTACGTTGAAGAAATAAATTATTATTTAAAAGTTCAAAGGCTTGCTCTTCTGTTTTGAAAACAAAACAAAAACACCATTTTCGATTCTACTGATACGACCGCTCATTTAATTTGATTTATGGAATTCGTTATTAAAGAATTTAATTTGAGGCAATTCTCGATAGCTAGCCTTCTTTGTCTGGAGAAAGCTGTTTTGCTATCTAAAACGTTGACGTATATATCGTTATAGAGTTAGTTCTGTTTTTACTCGTTGTAACATACATAAAAAAATACCAGCTTCATCGATAGTTGCTGGACTTCTGATTCGCTTTGTAATGTCAATGATAGAATACCAGTTTCCTTCTTGTTGTATTCATCATTATTTATACAGTACTAGATTCATTATTACTTGCTGTATTTCTCATTCCTTTCATAACATGACTGATACAGTAAAAGCTAATAACTGAATGTCTAATCACTTTCACCCAAATCTGTTATTCGAGAAAATTCTATCTTCTTCGTTTATAGCTTATATGATGAATCTAGTTCACAATATTTTGAAGAAAAATATTATGAATATAACACATATTAGTAGGATCACCATTCACATTTTTTATCGTTCACACGATATTTAAAAACAAATGTTACAAAAGACTCTTACTTTTGTATAGCTCATTATAAGTATTACAAAGTAAAAACATTTAACTGTGATAACAGAGCACACAAAGAAAGCAAAGTCAGATATACCAATAAGTAATCTCTGTAATTAAAATATGCTATTCGTTTAAAAAAATAACCAAATCCTTTTTTTAACAGACGGCACTCTTATGCAGATTTAAACTATCTACATTACATATTTTAATTACGACGTATTGCACAAAACACTGTTCAGCATATTGTCTTCTTCATTGTTACATCCAATTTATTCGTTTTTTACGTAAACTTCCGAAGATATTATTCTTTATTTAATAAGATTTCCAGATGACGTTTTTGTTAATAATGAACTCACCAGAAAATTTAAGCTTTAGGAGAGGATATGTTACGTCTTAGCTTACAATGAATCACAATAGTAGCTCTAACTTCAAATTATCAAATGCTATTAACTTTTACAGTACATTTTTTGGACTTATAGAGTTTCAGTTGGAATCTTCTTTCAAGCTGCAGTACGCCAGTTGGAGTTTTTTATTAGGCTGTACACCAGTTGAGGTCTTCCTCTTCATTTTGTCTTTTGAATTTTTTTCATCGTGAAGTTTTAGTTTATTTAGAATGGCTTTACACAGCTGTTTAGGGGAGATCTTCATCTTCCATTTCACCTCCTGATTATGTTTCGTATTAGTTTACATTGTTCTCTTATTGTTCTTTGTTCAGTTAACGTTTTTTTCACAGATTGAATTATTTTTATAATTAATTCCTTGAATCATATGAAATATTTGTTTTCTTTTAACTTTACCCTTCATTTAAAAATAAAAGCCCCCCAGTGGCACAGCGGTATGTCTGTAACGGGGTTTCGATGCCCATGGTAGGCAGAGCAGAGATAGTTCATTGTGAATCTTACTGCTTCACTTTAAAGAACATAAACACAAATTTCTATGTTACTAAACCCTTGCTCCCCGCTAGTACAGCGGTATGTCTCCGGATTTACAACGCTAAAATTAGGTGTTCGATTCCCCTCGTTGGGCTGAGCAGATAGCCCTTTGTGGCTTTGCTATAAGAAAAACAAACACGCACTAAACCCTTGGGTTGAAGAAGCTCTGTTGTACACACCTTAACGTCCCACAGTATCTTACTTACCCTAAATACTGTCACAATATTTCTTTTTCTTTTTTTCCAGTACATTTTTCTATTACGTGTTTGCATGATGTCTTCATATCTTCTCTTAATATATTACAATGACAATACTTTAATCGTGTACATTACTCAGACCTTTCACAAAGTTAATTACTGATTGTTATTTCATATCAACTTACTTTGTTTTAATTCTTGTTGTTTACTTTTAATGTTTATTAGGTAACATAGTTTAGCTCACAAGTTTTTTTTATTCTCTACAATTTTGTTTATATGAACTTTTTTCTTGTAAAAGCACCAAGCTTAGGCGTTTCATTCTTGCTTAATTTTTCTTTTGGTTTGCTCGCTGCTTATGACATCATTTTCTTATACTCGTATTCATCTGTTGCTTTCATTTCATTCATCACATTTTCTGTATGTAACACGTACATATTTTGTGATCGGGTGCTGCTCGTGCTGTGTGCCTTTCTTTATTTCGCTCTGATTTCACGCCATCTTTAAACTTCATCTCCCAAGTGTTTCGGTTTCTCTTTTATGTTTATCATGAAGATTTCTCTTATTTCACTTTTATCCCGCTTTCCATTGGTAGATTTCGTTTGCCAGTTGATAAAGCCTTGAGTGGCTCGAGATGTATAATATCACTTAATTGAGTTGCAGTTTAACAGTACAATGTTCATACTTTATTGTTGTTGCTGATGCTGTTGATTGTTTCACATTGGCTTTCAAACATTCGTATGATCAAATTAATTCCAGACTTTAAACTAACTTTATGTTTTGTAGTTGCCAGTTATTCTTATTTTTTATCTTTTTTACCAAGATTTCATTTCAAGGATTCTGGTACCTTAATTGACTAGTAGCAAGTAGTGGCATGCAATTTCATCTACGTATTTGTTATATATTAAAGAAAAAAAGAAAATACCAACTGAGGCACTACTTCCGCTCAGTAGGAAGACTTGGAAGAAAGTATAAATCAAATTACTCCAAATATTTGTACCACTGATGAGACAGATGGTCAGATAGAATTTTAAAAGCGATATAATTGTAACGTTCGAAGAAAGTGCTATTATGAAAAACACAATGTTGTATAAAAAAAGTAATTATTGTATGCACATGATATTTAAATGTTTCTTGAAATTTTTATTTCTTAAAACTAAACTTCTTTATTTCCAAGATAGTAATTAAGGCTTTTATTTACGGCCTTAAAGAAACTACATATCTTGAAAGTGATACTGTCTTGAAATACAGCTATGTTATACACCAAAAAAAATTATCCACTTCCAGTCTTCTCCTTTTGCTGATAAGGTCATTAAATTAACGGACAAAGAAGCAAAAAAGTACTAAGAAAAGGTAGGATCTAGGAATCAAGTAAACTGCTTTTTTTAATCATTCAATGCAAGTGAAAGTTAATCTGTCAGCTTCCATTATTTCATAGCCTTTTAAAAGCTTAATTGTGTGTGTTACACTCTTGGTTTCACTCGGATCAAAAGCTCTGAGCTACTTCTATTGCTTACAGCGAAAAGTAATTTTTAAGCAGTCATGCAAACAGCCGCTCAATAATAACAGAAAATCTACATTTTTATTATTTTAGTTACGTTGCATCTTGAAATGTGAATGACAGTTTGATTAATTCGTAACAATTTAATATACAATATCCTGGTTGCAAAATAAAACTTGGCATCAAAACTATTCGTGTCTGTTCTCCCATTATTTCGAAAGTGAATGTTAAGCTTTGTCTGTGTGCACTGCTTTTCAAACGGGAAAGAGAGGAACGGTCAATCAGAACTACCATTGCACGTAATATGTATACACAAAATGGAAACAAAAATATGTGAATATTATAATGTTTAGTTGTTGTTTTTGCTTGTTTCTTTTGTGTAGACATAACCATTTACTAATTATTATTGAGCAAACCCACCTCGTGCACTTGTATATTAAAGAAAATGGAAATTGCGTTTTAGAAAGCGAAACAATAAAACTGTTGTGCCATAAAAAAGCAAACATTAAAGAATTTATTATTATTCATTTTAATAGAGGTGTGCAAAATTTAAAGTATTTCAGTAGAATATCGCGCTACAGTTTTTATCAAAAAGTAAATAATTATCAAAAACCAATTGATAAAGACATTTATTGTCTTTTAAGTTGTTGGAATTTCTTGGGTTTGTGCTGAAGTTATTCTTTCATGTGAAATGAAAGATAGTCCTCAGTCACAAAGAAAAGGAACATATTTTATGAAGTTCAATTTCAACTAAAAACAATTGTATTGTAATTTTTTACCAAGCTTCGTGAGGAAATCTCAGTTACAAAAGGAAATGTTTGACAAACCAGTTCAGCAGCTGTTTTTTTCGAGAAATTGACTTTGGCTACTCAGATTACAAGCCTAGTTAGTGCCTTAACCATCTGGCCAGGCCGGAGTGTTTGGTAATATTTTTGGATAGAATGTTGTGTAATCACTATGCGCAGGCAGTTGGATTGGTTTTGTTTTAGCGCATTGGGCTATTTTTGCTCTGTTCATCGCGAGGAATCGAACCCCAAATTTTAGTATTGCAAGTCACTAAACTTATCGTTGACCCTTCAGGGGAATTGGCGATGGACGGATTTATTAACCGACATCTCCAAGGAAGATTATTTTACATCCTTGAAAGTGAACAGGCTCAGGTATAGGTAGTTGGAACTGTTAAAAAAAGTTCAGAAACACTGAAAAAGTTTAAGTTCCAATTAACGGACACCAGAGCTTATTTGTTTATTTGTGATTTCTGCGCAAAGCTCTGACAGATGAATATGGGATAGCTAGTCAACAGTACCCACCGCAAGCTCTTGGGTGACTTTTTGAATAGTGGGATTTGACCTTTAGTTTTATAGGGCACTCACAGCCTAAAAGTGCTAAGCAAATTGTTGCGACAATGATAACACTCGGAGTCAAATCTCAGGCATGCAAACAACTAGGCCACCCCCGGCCCCAACAACACGTCTTTGAAACATGGCACTGTTTATAGGTTCAAAAGTATGTAAGAGTTTTAACGAAAATCTTAAACCCTCAAGGTTAACTTGAAATATTTTTACATAGAGGAGAATCTACGAGTAACAAATTCGAAGTTTTTTATGCACATATACCGTGTTTGAAGTCGCTCTTCTAACAGGAAAAACAAATAGAAGAAAAAAATCAGAAATCGTCTTGACTACGATAGATATCCATTTATAGTAATCTTGAATAAATAACAGAGTTAGAAAATACATTACTACCCTCGAACTTAAACAGTGTGTTTTAAATATGATTTCTCAATGTGATTATTTAAAAAAAACAGCAATAATTGTTGTCAAGGAAATTTAATACAAATAACTAATTAAAACAAACGATATTTGAATAAGTCTTCTGTTAGTTGAAGAATGCGTTAGAGATTGTTGAAAGAAACACTTCTATACGACTGAGGTTTCTATGAAGACACGGCTCCCAGTTAAATAAGAAATGTTAATAAGTCAGCACGTTCATTCAATACATATTTACGAAATTAGTGCCGCATAGTGTGATTTTTCATAAAATAGTCATTGTGTCACATTAATTAAGATCGTTTATACAATTCATGAGCTATAAAAGATTCGGAAATGAGTGGCTTCAAGTTAATTTTGTTTTCAGGTCATCTGTGTTGGATAATCTTTTCCTTTCTGAAAATGACTTATGTTTGACTTTTGTAATATCAATATATACAAAATAAATAGGCAAATAAAGGTATATGTTTTTACTTACACGATCTGAGTTATATATGCGAAAAATATAGAGGAATGAAGTTAAAGCTTTTGATTTTAATGCAAGGAATACCTTACTTGAAAACGCTAAGAATCCCTTCTGCTTCTAGCTTTACAATTATATGCCTACAATGCTATAAATATACACGTTGATTGTTGTAATTGACTGCAGTGGATCTGTGATATCATTGTTAGTTGCAAACACTACAATTATAATTTTTTGTATATTTTTAAATTGAATAACAAGGAGTGAGGTTCACTAATTAAAGATAAAAACAATAACACACAATAATCTGCTTAGTGAGTAGATTGAATAATTATATTGTGTTAAGTCACGCTATTTGAACATCCAGGTTATGCTGTTAAAATGATAACAACTTGTGTATAAACTCAAATTTTGATCAAGATTGCAGA
Organism: Carcinoscorpius rotundicauda; assembly: GCA_011833715.1. Classification (NCBI taxonomy): domain Eukaryota; kingdom Metazoa; phylum Arthropoda; class Merostomata; order Xiphosura; family Limulidae; genus Carcinoscorpius; species Carcinoscorpius rotundicauda. The sequence continues at coordinate 34,646,704 of CM022395.1, read as the reverse complement.
GTGAATATTTCTTAGAAAATAGTGAGTAATCAAAAACACATTTAGTATCTGTTGAACGGATTAGTCAGGAACTTTCGAACACGATATTACTTTGAAGTTTGTTTTTTTACTACTTTTTGGTTGTTTTTTCTTTGCTTTGTAAATAAAGAAAGAAACTGTCTTAATGCCCAGCTTATCAACACTTTTAACACACCTTTTTTTAAATCGAAAACACTCCAAAATAGATTTTTTTCATAGTTTTGCAGAAATAAATTAATATATTATAGTTTCTTTGAACACAAAAATATGAGCATTTAGACCATCAATATTCTTGACTTTTCATATTTTGTCAAAGCAATCATTTATATTCATAGTTTTTAAAGTTGAAAAATTATAGTTTCTAAAATTACATTTATTCACATATCCACGCCCGTACACAAACGTAGCCTAGACCAACTGTTTCTTGGAATTTACAGTTGTCGTGTTTATTTATAATTTTCCTCCTCTCGTATGTTCCCCATGCACATTGATACGTCTGCGAACTCCCACCGCTAGAAACTGTGTTTCGATACCCGTGGTAGACAGAGTACAGATAGCCTAGTGTGTAGTCTTATGCTTAATTCCAAAAACAAACAAAATCTCCTCACACATTCAAACTAAAGTTGTATAACGCGCCACTGTGTAAGCAACATTTAATACAAGTAAAATACTTACTAATCTGTTTTTTTCTTGAATTACACCGTAACTATCTGTGTTACTTACACATTTCTCTTTTCCTGTAACATACAAACCTTTCGTGAAAGGCATTTATTTAGTTACAGCTGAAAGTGAATTATTGGGAATTTCTATTATCATTTATTTGAAAACTGAAACTGTTTTTACTAAGACATTATTACTTTTGTTCTTCACTACGTACGAAACCAAGTTAAAAATGTAAAATTTCAATAATTCTTTCTTCATTTTTTAAGTATGCAAACCTTAGCCAAATACAGAAAGGTGCGTGAAAAAAGTGCCGGTAGTGGAGAGTGCTACACGTGTTATATGAGACATGCCTTCTTATTCTATTACATGCCTTTCTCATATCATTCAATGAAATTTAAATTTTTAGAGAGTTTGGAATTAAACTTATATTAGTTTTATTATCAATACCTCATGAATGCACTACTTAATTATTTCTACCGAAATTTTATCGTATACGTTGCCTGGAGTTATTGAATTATCAATACTATAAATAATTAAATAGACATATTTTTGCCCAAATGAGGTAAAGGTCATTTGTGCACGAGAATAGAAATAATAGCGTTTATTTTTTTTAAGTGTATAATTATTAACTTACAATAAAGATATTTTGGCAAATGTGTGAATGGAGTTAAATGTCATAAAAATAATACTGAATGCATAATTCTACATATTCTTATGTATATATTAATGTATTTCATTTTCTTACGTCTGTTTTATATTCTGTATGTCTAATGGAACATTATCTGGCAGTAAGTTTTGTATAACAACTTGTTATTATACTCCATTTGATCATTGTAATCCTAGGGTTTGTTCTATGTTGTTATATTTCATTGTAAAGCTCGACTTAATTACTGACTAAAAGAAATACTGCTAAATAAATTCCAAAATTACAGCTAAATGTGTCTGCTGTACCAATGTTATCACATTTGGAACTTTTCTTTCTCTGTAAATACTATTATAAGCACCTTTAATGACCTATTCTACACATTTGCTAAAACCGGCATGACCAGGTAGTTAAGTAGCTCGCCCCTTAATATGAAGATCGCGGGTTCGAATCCCCATCACACTAAACATGCTTGCCCTCTCAGCCATGGAAGTATTATAATGTAACGATCAATCCCGCTATTTATTGGTAAAAGAGTAGCCCAAGAGTTGGCGATAACTTCCCTCTAGTTTTACACCGTGTAGCTTTCAAAGCAAACCAGGTTCTTGTAATGTTAACCTCAAGGGAAAGATGTTTACAGCACATAATAAAAATATTATGCTCAGCTCATATCCAGAAGGTGTTCGGAACTTTACAAAAAACCCAAAAAACAGGCTTGTGACGAAAGTGATTTCATATTATGTTTTTAGGCTTTAATGACCACAAATTCTCAGCATACATGAAATGAACCTGATGACCTCTTTCATTATAAACATTCCTCAACTGGATATTATGAAAAACTATTTTACAAAAGAGCGTGAACAATACCATCAATTAATTCATCTCAATCGTCAAAATACTCACTTTGAAAACAATTTTTCTCGATAAACAAAACATCACAGAACAAACACGTTACTATTTTAAGAATCCCTATGGACAGGAGAAACGACACATGATTAAAAGTTTTGTAACAATCTCTAAGACAGAACGACGTACGACAAAAAAATTCATTTATTTGCACGACTAAAACATACAAAATATAAGTGTAGTTCACTCGTGGTAGTTACTGTGTAGCTAATAAAATCATTCAGTTCATTCCTTATCTGCACAGTTTTGTTATGTTGTCAATACATCATCATGTCGAAATTATGATAAATAATAATAGTAAAACTACCTTAATTTGTCCGCAATTACTTTTGAAACTTTGGCGTAAGTAAAATATGCAATGAGAGTTTACCGCCACTAGCAGTTTGAAAGAATTCGTGAAGGTTTTTTTGCCTCGAGCAATGACTATGTTTTCTAAGTTTCTCTATAAGTGGTTCAAGCAACTTGCGCAAGTATTCAAGCTAATGGTAAAACTTCCTTTCGTTGTTGCCATTAAAATACACTGGACAACTATCAAATAACGAGAAATAACAGAATAATTACTGTTTTATTCTTAATAAAAGGTATACAACTGTTCAATGTCCAAAGGCAATAAATTTATTTCTTATCCTTTGAAGGGTATAACAGTCATAAAACTTCTTATTGTGAAAAAAAAATCACAAGTTTGCACGACCCTTTCATTACGTGAGGACAAACAGTACAGCAACTAAAATACAAGTTGTACCGTATATTTAATGAATACTCTAACTAAACTAGTATTTACTGGATTTTGTTACTATGATCTTTTTGTTTGAACAAGCTGAACTAAACATTATTAAATATTAAATGTACCTTACCCATAACATATATTTATGAATGCCTCTAGCTGTTATTTTATAGCGAATAAAGTTAGTAAGTCACGACCAAGTTGCTTTGTTTGACAATGCAAGAAATGTTGTTTTTCAAATATGAAAAGTAAAATAAATTTTACAAAATCATACCGACTCTTAAAATTAACAATACATTTGCTAACTGCAATCTGAGACAAGTCGTTAAAATATACGAATGATTATCTGTCAGTGCATGCTCCAGTGTTCACCTAAGGAAGAGGATGAGCCATCTGAGATCAAATAAATTACCAACCTAAGCTGTTATTATGTATGCATTTGTAATCACAAAGGATTTATAATATCGGATTTCTTATTCTCCAGTCCTGGAGGCAGAGTTTTAGCTTTAACTGAACTGCCTTATATATATATATATACATACATAAATAACACGAGAAGCTTAATGTTTGGTGATGATAAATCCACAACCAATAAAAGCAAATTTGTGATCCAGTGTAGTGTGTCCTGTTTTTGAGTTCATTTCTATTTCGACAACATAACTTTCTCACAGTGGTACTGATATTGTAATATTAAACTTTAGTATGTTGTAGTCACTATAGTGTACAGATAATGATAAATTCGCGTATTTTAAATAGTTTCAAACTAGACATGAAAATTGTTAACTTTAATTACAAATTATGACAACTATTTTGTGATTATATTTCTTCCATCTCCACCTGGGATGTTGCTGCAATAAGATCTCCATTTAATCTGATTAGGCTTAGAGAAATGAATGTATATTATACTACAAATGCTTAATGCACTTTATAACGTTAAATTGGTTTGAGATTAATTTCCGGCAAATGTTCCAAGGATAAGTTTTAGTACTTATAGTCAGTATTTTTTCTTTACACATATTTATATATAATACAACATCTTTGCACATATTACGATAGTAGGCAGATTTTCTATTGCTTAGCATATTACAAAAGAACGTGTAAATGATTTATATGTGTACATATTGACTTCAACAATTACAAGAAATTAACGTGGTTAATATTATAATAGTATGATTGTACTTACAAATTATATTGTCTTCCGGTGGGTCAGCAATAACTTTCAGGATTTACTATATTAAAATGTGGGGTTTGATTTCTCACGGTGGACAAAGCTCAGTAGCCGATGAAGCAGCTTTGTGCTAGACAAATTAACATTAGCAAGCTATATTATAACAATTTTTAGTAATAACAAGAAGTTTGCCACTAAGTAACATGTAAACAGTCGTCGAACGAAAAGGTAGAAAATATTAATTTTGACCTTTAACTTATGACACTTTCAGCCGTGAATAACTGATGATAGTAACAGTTAACTCTGCTGTGATAATAGCGACAGCCAACTCTGTTGTAATAATAGTGACAGTCAGTCCAACTGTGATAATAATGACAGTCAACCCTATTATACAGTTCAGAGCAATAATTTCACGCGACGAGTGCTGCTCAACAGTATTTCCTTTTGTGTGCAATTACAAGTTAAGAACGGCTCGGCCTAAACTACAGGGACTTCATATTTAGACGTTCAGCTCATTGTGTGTGTTTAAGTGAAGCAACCAACGAAAAGCAGTTGTGGGACTTATACTAATTTCACCTTACAGACGTCACTGAAAGACAATAAGTTTAATTTTGTATTGCATTTTCTTACTGATGTAAACAACTGTTTTATTTGACTGAATTATTTCGGAGATTTTTAACAGGACTAGAGAAAGAGCAGAGTAATCAGAATAGATAATAACGTAAATTTTATTTCCTGTTTATTTGTCTCAAAGGTTAATAGTAGTTTTCCTTTCAATAGATCGCTTAAAAATATATCAATTTTCTCAAGTTTCTGACTCATAAACGATTGTCAAACCATTACATTGCCAAGTGGACATTATAGCTTTAACAATCTTTTATCTCTGTCTTTTTCATGATTTTTTAGTTGTCATAGGTAAACCTGTTTTTGCAAAAACGGTGCCGGTATTTTCTAAATAATTTGTCAAAATGGTCAAACACTGTTTTATGAACGTATCAAAATTGTTTGTTCGTTTCGGACATTCATGATATCTATATAAGGGCTACTTTTGTTAGTCCTACACTAATTTGGAACTTATAAACGAAACGAAAAGTAACTTGCAAGCATCCAGGCTAACTCTTAAAGTGATACCATTTAATAAATGGATTTACCTGTCACTTCTCTAACACACTCGTTACCCAGAAGGAAAGAGCGTAATAATGCAGGCCGCCCGGGGAAGCACAGCAGCAAATCTCAAGTTGCGATACGTGCGGGTCACAAAACACAGATATTGTGTAGCTTTGTGTTTAACAATAAACAAACAAGCTATATTGCGACAACGGAACACGAACTATTGAAGTACTGATCTTGCGTGTACAATCCAGTAAGCTTGACGTTGGTCATACGTGAATGCATTACAGACCGTTACAACTATGAAGGCTATAAAGACAAAAGAGGTCGTCTTTTTATAACGCTCCCGAAAAGTCTAAAGGCTTACAAGACTAAAATCCAGATTTCGATACCCATGATGGGCAGAGCACAGATAGTGGATTTTGTGTGTAGTGTTGGGTTTAACACAAACTAAAACAATATTTCTCCAAATTTATATAACGACAATTTACGTTATTCGTTGTTATACAGAACATTCATGTTCTACAAATGTAAAACATTAGCTAAAGATTGTCTGCTAATGTTTTTTGAAGTACTTTAAAATACATTCTGCCATCAAATCTCTCAATGCATACATATTTACTTATGAAATCATGAAGAATTACGTAAGTTCAGGAGTATCCTCTACTGTTATTAAATATATGTATATATCTCTTGTTAGAGTTTTGCAAATTTATTTGCCTATCTCTTTTTACATCTTCATATTCCTCATGAAGATGTCGTCTACTCTTATTTTGGTATTGTAAGTGTAACCTGAACGACCAACACCTTACCCAACACCTGGGCTAAATAGTCAAATCAAACACTTCAAGGTTTAGGCTTAGCTGTCACTAGTTCAAAACTTAGACCAGAGGAAAAGATATTACTCAAAAGCTACCACAGCCTTACTGAAAGCCGTTTATTAAATGTGACAGGAGTGTTACACAGTATGGTTGAAGTAAAATTCTATAATATTGGTAAAATATTATCTGGAGGCTTGTTCTTCTATTTTAAATAATATTATTATGGATTTTAGTTAGCAAGATCTCCTTCGTTTGTTTCTTTGATCAGACATTTCAAAAGCTAGATAAATTTGTTTAGAAGGTAAAGAAGCAATCTATCATATCTTTTGAAATATTTGTTTAAAACAGGCCAACTAAAAGAAGCCTTCTACATTTTAAAATTGATCAACCACGCCTCAGCTGCGACCAAAGTCTTGGCTTCAATAGAGTTTTGTCTTTCGCACTCTAAAATCATATCACCATAAAGAAAATATCCTATACCAGGTATTAAGAACACACTAATGACGTCACACGCAATGCGCAAAAAATATTCATTTAAAATTTTATAGAACGTTTTTTTAAGAAAAAATATAAAAACAGAAGAAATATCAATTCAAAATAACTAGCAATTAATAAAAATGTTTTGTAAAAATTTCCTCGGATTCAGTATAACTAAAAATACACATATGAAAATTTAAGACAACATACTTTGAAATCCAAATAGAAATCACTATTTGAAAATTAAAGTTGACATCTGAGATTACAATAAAATCGTTTCTTGTTTCTTTTGAATTTCGCAAAAAGCTACTCGAGGGCTATCTATCGAGGGAACAATATGGACTACAACTGGCAAAATGCTTTCTTTTTATCGGCGTTAAGGAGTGCGCTTCGTAATCTGAGGATCACGGGTTCGAATCTCCGTCTCACCAAACATGCTCGCCCTCCCAGCCGTGGGGGCGTATAATGTGACTATCAATCCCACTATTCGTTGGTAAAAGAGTAGCCCAAGAGTTGGCGGTGGGTGGTGATGACTAGCTGCCTTCCCTCTAGTCTTACACTACTAAATTAGGGACGGCTAGTGCTGATAGCCCTCGAGTAACAAACTTTTGTTAGAAATTTTAGTTCGGCCAACAACAATACACTAGTGCTTTCGTGAAACGTAAATTGTTCGTTCTTACGCTCAACAATCTTCTACAAACGTGGTGAATAGGCAAGAATTTCGCAATACATATTTAATAGTATAAGTTACACGCATTTCTAAATATATACTTAACTAAAACAAATATCGATATTATTATAGTCGTAAATCCGTTACAGTACGCTTACAATATATATATATAAAGTCGGGCTGAAAATAGTTCCATGATACGTTCTTTTTCTGAGATATAATAATTAAAACTAGTATTGTGAATTTTAATTATATTTTTATGGCCAGACCATGTCTCTACGAACAACACAACCACAATCTTACAATTAGGCTGAATAGGCAGAGCTCCCAGAAAATTTGAAAACTCCATACAAACTATATATGTGAATGAATAATACGGTTTATTAAAAAAAAAAATTCTCGTGTTATAATCAAAGTTACCCTAATACAAACTTTTCTCACATTTGACCTGTTTAGTGTGAAAGATTAATCTACCAAAGTAGCCACTTATTTTAATTCATATTCTCCACTGTATATCCTCAGATTTATTAAGGTTTGACTTAAATATAATCGAAGTTATCCTTATCTGAGCTTTACTAATACTGTAAAAGAGTTATCAATTAAAGTAGTCACGTATTTCAACTTGTTCTTTCTACTATATATATCATTAGGTTTACATACACCAATACATATGTTTGGAACATTTTCAACTGCTAGTTTTAGTGGTAAACAGTAATTAAATTACTGCTAAAAGAATTATAAGTATAACTATATTTTATATGCTTAGTTAATATAATTGAACGTAATAAAATGTATCAAATTTAGAAAATCCTTGCCCGAATTTTACTGTCATCAAACCTAATTTGGCACAAAAGATGTTACTAAATGTTTCGAACCATAGTGTTTATATTTCACATTTAATATCGTATTCTAAACTCTCAGTTATTTAAATACGAATATCTTTGTTTCGTCCTGTTCGGCAAGTATACATAGCAGATATATGAGGGATGTTTATTTTTATACTTTCCGTGTCTTTCACCACTTCTGACGAAACATTCTTGACTATTTTTACTTGTGATCACTGCTGTGTAGCCAAGCGAATCCGGAGTGATAGAGCGCGTGCTTGGCATCATCCCCGATATCTGGCCAATTGGGTTCAAGTTAATGCCACAGCGGTCACGTGCTATGAAGCCTATGCCGTCAGCGTGTAGTTATTATATTAGGCTCGATCTCTTTGTGTTGCAATTGTTAACCTTTAGTAGTGGTTACAAAATTTCTTGGTTGCCAGCTGTTGTTGTATTTGTGTGTGTGTGTGTGTGTGTGTGTATTGTTGTTTTTTTTGTTTAACGATTGAAGTCTATCATGATTATGCAAATTTTCAAGCAATGCCCAATTAAAAACACAACTAATAAAATGTGTAGCGCCAGTACTGGTTTGAAAGTGATGAAGTGATACTTACCTGGGTTTTCAATTCACGCCAATCTGTTCTCTTAGGTTTACGCAGTAGTGTGAGAATTTTCCCACCACATTGCACTAATTAAACGTGTTTTGTTTATAACCCGTAATATCTTACATACACGACGTAAATAACGTCCTGTTTATTTTTCATGTGTACTGCAAGTTACTTGAACAAATGTGTATTTTAAACTTTCAGTTGAATCGTCAGAAATTCTCTTTTCAGTTTCAAGGTTAGGTTTCATAATGATATGTTTAGATTCTATAAATATGAAAAATTATCAATCAGCTTTGTCAGTTAGAAATAAGATTTTTAGAATCCAAATACCTCGTTTGAAATGTTCCTGATTAATCTTGTGATTCAAATACTTAACTAGAAAAGAAACTAATTTAGCTTACATTCAAAACCTGTTCCTTGAGGTGCACTCCAAGAGTTTGTATAAATAAAACAAAATACTTTTTCGTTTGTTTGTTATTTTATGAACAAGTATGGATTTTAGCAAGGTGTTCCTTAACATTACTTTACAAGTCATATTTTTCAGGGACTTTAATTGACACTAACTAATTGAGGTACATTTATAAAAATCTAATTAAATGAAATTAAAATAATAAAGATGAATAAAAAACATTAAATTCAACATATAACAAAGTTACAAATCACATTTTGAATTATTTATTGATGTCGAGGAATGATATGTTGTGAGAAACACAATTATAAAGATTAATTACGTTTCTTGTTCAGGAAGATAGGCTTAAAATTCTTGTTATTATTGATACAAAGATTTTGAACAACAATAACTATGTTTTTAAGGCTAAAGAAAACTTCTCGATCGATTGTTTTTTCTAATCGTAATTTTTGTAATCTGCGAGGGTCAGTTGCTACAAGGCCTCTTCCTGCTAAAGAACTGTCTATTTAAAGAGGGATTCCGACTATAGGAGGCAGTTTATTTGCTATATTAACCATGACCATTAAATTCAAAACAGTTGTTGTTGTTTTCTATCAAATACAAAGCTACACAAAATGCTATCTGTGTTTTGCCCACTACGGGTATTGTCCGTAGACATACCATTGTGCCACAGGTGACCTTATCCACAGTAATAGGAGCACCTTTCTACTGGTTTAAAATTGCGGGCACGTGTTCCCGGTTCCACCACATACAATTGTTTATCAGGTTCTTATAATAAAATGGATCTCTTGAGTTTGGCCATCTTTTTTATTTTTGATATAGTTTTTATTATATTACTACAGGTTACAGACACTTAACACTATGGTACTGTTATTATTATATAAACGCTAAAAACAAGCTACAGAATATAAGATTAAATATTAGTGAAATATAAATTAGATTAAAACTAAAACATTTATAACGTACAAAATATACAAATGGCACTGCGTCTTTATTATCACTATATATATTCTGGCCTCGCTCGACTCGCAGTCTGTGAATTATGAGATAGAAAGCCCGTGCCAAATATGCTCACCCTTTTAGTTGGAAAGGCGTTGCATAATGTGTCAATTAATCTCAATTTCGTTGATAAAAGATTAGCCCAAAAGTTGGCAGTGGGTGCAACTGTTCTCTTCCATAATCTCATGTCAACAATTCAAAATTAGGGATGATGACAGCCGTAAACAAAACTATTATTAATATTTCACTTTAAATGTCATTTCTACATTGTATATAAAATATTTAGACAGATATTTACGTGTCTTTACATGGGATGAATGGGGTGAATTGAAATCAGTTATTATAGCTAAAGGTAAAACTTTATTCATTTGAAGAAAACCACTTTTCTTTAGAAGGTTTCCTAAGTTTACTTGTTTTGAAGCGTGTATTTTCCCCGTTGGTACTGCGGTAAGTCTTCAGATTTACAATGCTAAAATTAGCGGTTTGATTCATTAAAATGTGCATATCGCTGCTTTCTTCTGTTTTTAATCGAATGCTGCTTTTATTTTTGAGGACATTCTACAAATTAGTGAATAGTTCATAAATCAATAATAAACAAATGTGTGAATTAATTACTAAAATAATTTCCATACAAATGTTATATACGTATATCCTGAAGAAGCGTGTGATTTCTATACATGTTGATAGTCTGTGTGACATTACATTGTGTTAAGGTAAACAATAATTTTGTTAAGTTATTTCTTTATTGGCCCTGTACTGCAGTTTTACCAGTAAGAAAAAATATGATGGCTTCCCGACCGCACATTATGACCAATCACTGAGTATTGGTGTTAAGGTTTATTACAATGTATGTTAAACAACCTATCTGTCAACTAAGACTTACTTTAATGCTACATAAATACAAATAAATATTGCTTTCAAAATATGTACAATTTGTATGCAAATACTGGACAAATCCTCAGCGAATCAGTCCAGCATCATAAAAGATGTTAAGGTTTGGTTCGTCACAATTATGTATTATTATATGAGTTCCGAAAGAGACGTTAGTGAACTTTATTTGTGTTTGTTTGTTTTTGAATTTCGCACAAAGCTACTCGAGGTGTATCTGTGCTAGCCGTCCCTAATTTAGCAGTGTAAGACTAGAGGGAAGACAGCTAGTCATCACCACCCAGCGCCAACTCTTGGGCTACTCTTTTACCAACAAAAAGTGGGATTGACCCTCACATTATAACGCCCACACGGCTGGGAGGGCGAGCATGTTTCGCGCGACGCGGGCGCGAACCCGCGACCCTCGGATTACGAGTCGCGCGCCTTACGCGTTTGGCCATGCCGGGCCCTTTATTTGTGAAAGCTGAAAACAGAAACCAAATAGTGTCGTTTTGTGAAAAAAGTGTCAAAATGTATACTGTTAAGATAATGTGTTTACACTATATATGTACATTAAACTAGTCAGGAATTCTAGGAAAATAAAAAAGTTCATCCAAGAGGCACTTTTGAAGTTAAATGTTAAAAAAAACTCACTTTTAATAAAGTTTGACCTGTTAACTCAAAATGCCCGTTAACAAGTTCGATTTTGATCTTCTAATTTGTGAAAGAAATTAATGATAATAAAATAATAATTGCCAAGTAACACTTTTAGGCCTTTGTTTTACGCAACTGACTGTTATGTCTTGCTAAATTTCTTGTAAGAGGTAATGTAGCAACTAAGTACTTCTTCAGGATACCAAAATAATGTAATTTTTCCACTTGGTAACATTCATTAGTGCATATAATATATACAGAATTACTGGTTATAACACAATGATTTCATTTTATGGGTCGGGGTAGTAAAAGGTCAATTCATTTGCATCAGGAACATCTTTAGTCATTTTTGGCTCAAAATGTTCATACTTCAGATCAGAAAGATATACTCATAGCATGGATTAATATGGGGAATTAGGACAATTCGGAAAGAGTCTTGCAACTTCAGAAATGACAAGTAATGTGAGAAATCTTGTAACAGGTTAGATTCTAGGAACACAAAACCCATCCTCGGATCCAAGGCAACAGAAGGCAACATAAGCAAGAAGGATCTCAATTCGGAACAGTAATAGAGGTTTATTAGGTAGTACACGATTTAAACTGTTCCATACTTCAAACAGCTGGAGAAAGGAAAAAGTATTCATACTCTATGATTCAAATACAAGTCGCCAGAGCAACGTCTACGGAGTTCTGTGTTTTCGGATAGTTGAAACAGATGCTGGAAAACTGACAGTCTCGTACGCTAGACGTCTTATTTAATTCCCTGCAAGGAGTAGTAGTATACATTTGACATCACAACTTACAAATGAACATTTTGCAATAGAAACTACGCTGCAGACTCTTTTCAAGATGCACAGCCGTTAGTTAGTGTATGACCAAACGTGGTGACATGCGTTCTAACATCGTGATGAGACCCCAAAACTGTTTTATTATTCATCCTCTTGGAACAAAATATTTGTGGAATATATATATAAAGAAGAGTTTAAAGATGTTCAGAGAAGTGACATTGACAAACAATTTGGAAAATTTATGGCTAATATTTGACATTTCTTTGTAAGAGCACCTATGATATAGAATGATTTTTTTCAGAATATTAATCATGACATATATGCCGATTGTGATACCAATTTGTTCACACTTTTGCAATTATATCACTCATAACATTTTGTTTCATTTGTTGGTGTTTGTGCATTTTGTTACTTTCAAATAAAGATAGAGTCAGTTTGCACAATCTCCAATTATTATAGATTATCTTTTCAGACAGGCTATTTGGTCTATTGTTACCTGAGCGTAATAGGAATAAACAGACAAACCAGAACCTTTATTTGGCGAAAAGTATAAGATATCTTTGTTTGTAGAATTTCGTTCAAAGCTACACGAAGGTTTTCTGCACTAGTCATTCCTAATTATGAAGAGATAGATTAGAGGGAAGGCAACTTGTCAACAACATCCAACACCAAATCATGGGCTACTTTACTCTCATATCTGTTATATTATAACTTATATTATTATTCATTAAATAAAGAAAAACAAATTGCGAATAATTTTTGTTTGTTTCTTTGAAGTTAAGCTCGAAGGTACAAAATGGGCAATCTGTGCTCTGCCCACCCCTAGCATCAAAATCCGGTTTCTACTCTTGCAATGTCCTCAGATACATCGCTGGGCCATTACGAGTAATAGTGAATGATTTTTGTTTTAGGACAAAGATATGTATCTAAAGTTACACCCATGAAAGCAGAACAATCATGGCATTGGGCAGGAGCGTAGTTAGAAATGGCCATTGGCTCCGGGAGCTTGTACTCCTGGGAAATTTTTTTAATAAAAACATAAAAGAAAAGCCTGAATTATGCGTTCTGAGACAATTTTTTTTGGCAAATTTGAGAATGGCACACTGAGGTATTTGTCTTATTTTTTTAATCATAAATAAATATATAGGCCTGTATATATAATATATAACTTAAAGTTATTAGGCAAAGTAGGCCTACAGTCCTGTCATCAACGTATAAAATATAAAGTCACTCAAGAGAGTGCAAAATATATGTATAGTGTTTATAATCTGTATTAAAATATCATGGACGGTGTATATTCAGATTCTGTGGATTTCAAGATTTAATTTAACAAATAAACAGTGGGTGGCACCGTGGCAGACTGGCAGCACCATGTCACTAACCTAATACCATTGGCGCCATCTAGAGTGAATGATTCACTCCATATGGTGCCAATGGTACTGTGAAAGTGACGTTTTACAAACAGAAGTTGCGATAAACAATCATTCGCTATGTCAAGCCTGAAAAAGCAAAAGACACTGCATGGGCTCTTTAAACCTGATCAATCTGCTGCAGCCAGTGAGGTTGAATCAGTATTGTAAACTGAATTGTCGGAGTGGCCTTCTACCAATGCAGCCACTACCACCTCAGGTCCAGTCTGGGACATTGGAAATTACATTTCTGATGATTTCAGCATTGGTGAACAGATAAGTCGACTCCTGGTATTATTAATTTTGTATTAAAAATCATGCAAATACTCTGGTGAGTTTTAGACTGAATATTTATTGCTACTCGTGATTGTAGGCCTACAGCCACAGGATGTTAGGCCTGATCAGTGAAGTACAGCTCTAAGCCTTTCTCTTCGAGGTTATTGTACTCTTATAACAAACTTCCCTATGTGCAAAATAACTTAATTAGAATTGTGTCTTTCTGTCTCTTTTAGATAAACGCTCAAATCAAAAAATGCTTCCTTGAGAATGCCTGGAAGTCAGTGATTATGTTTTTTCCAGTGTGGTCCAAGAAAGCTGCGTTTTCAGCATCGTTAACAGCCAACATGCAAAGGGTGCTTTCTGCAAGTACTGCTGTCTCTTTGCTCCCGATGGTATTGGTGTTGGAAGCCAGAAACTGGAACAACTAGTGAGATTTCCATACACAAACTGGAAGAAGGCTGTTGAAGACTTCAAGGCACATAAATTGAAACAGTACTATCAAGACAGCAAAGAAAAGCTAACAATTTTCTACAGGTCGTAAACACAAGTTGCATCAAGCTGTGCACTTGCAGCTTGATGCAACTTAAAAGCAAGAAATTGAACAGAACTGACAATATTTAATGTCTATTATTGATACTGTATTGCTGTGTGGGAGACATGGTTTAGCTTTGAGGGGAAAATATCATTCTGGTCCAATGTTTGTTGGTGAAACTAATGAGGAGCCCATCAATAATGACGGGAATTTTCGGACAATTTTGCGCTACAGGGCAAAGGGTGATGTCAAGCTTTCAGCGAGCCTTAAGAGTACAAATGCTACGTATCTGAGTTCTCAAATTCAAAATGAAATCATCAATGCTTGTAATACTCAAGTTCTTGATGCTTTGGTCAACAGGGTTAATGCTGCAAATTGTTTCTCAATATTAGCTAATGAAACAACAGGTATTTCAGGCATTGAACAGTTTTTGCTGTGTTTTAGATATGTGCATGCCAATAACAACTGTGTTGCAATGAGAGAAGATTTTTTTGCAATTTATACCTGTTTATGATGTGACAGGCATAAACTTGGTTGATGTTATCATAACCAATCTGACAAAATATGGTATTGACATGGCTTACCTGTGAGGACAAGGGTACGAAGGTGCTGTCTCTATGAGTGGGATATTCAATGGTGTCCAGAACACATAACTCATAAATTCCCACTTGCACCCTATGTACAAACTTAGCAATTTCTGATGCTTGTAAACAAATTCCTGTGCGAAATTGCATGGGAGTAATTTCTAGCATTGAAAACTTTCTCAATACACCCAAACGAAAGCAAGTTTGGGCACTTTCGGTGGAGAATAAAGCAACTAATTTGAAAAAAATATTGAAAGGTCTCTGCCCCACGTAGTGGGTTGAGAGGCATGACTCAGTTGTTGTCTTTCTGGAACTAATCCATGCAGTTGCAGATGCCCTTAAGACCGTATCAGGTTGGCAAGACAGAGATTTTGCCACGCAAACCAATCAATTGTTGTGTTCTATAACACAGCCAGAATTCATCATCACTCTACTTAACATTGCTAAATTGTTTTCCTTTAGTTTACCTCTGTGTAACTTACTGCATCAATAGAACATTGATTTAGGTGCTGCGATCATCACGCAGAAATAGTGGAAGATTTAATCCGTCCACTCAGAAATAATACTGTGAATGAATTTAACAACATTTTCTGTGAGGCTCAGTTTCTGTGTAGTGAGCTTCAAACTGACATCATAATGCCAAAGCAGGCTAAAAGACAGATGTACCGTGCTAACCCACAAATCACTAGCCCTAAGGAGTACTTTCGTGCTGTTGTATTTGTACCATTTGTTGATCACTTTCTTTCACAAATATGTGACCGTCTGTCCAGTCACAAAACTCTTCTTACAAACTTCATGTGTCTACAACCATCAGGAGCTACCACAGAACTATCACAACATACAGCCAACAATGTAACCAAAATAAAGAGTTGGTCATCATATACAAGGCTGACATTGACAGCACTTCACTTGCTGCAGTAGGTGAATTTGGGGTTTGGTACAAATCACTTGCAAACAACAGACCAAAAAATGTCATAGATGCATATGCAATGTGCAATGCAGAAATGTTTCCAGTCATTTCTAGACTGTTGAAAATATTTGCCACCCTGCCTGTGTCAACGAGCTCAGTGGAGCGTTCGTTTTCAACTCTCAGAAGACTCATAAAGTATTTGAGAAATACCACCACTGAAGATCGATTGAATGGCCTAGCCTCATTATACATTCACCGTGATATTAAAGTTGAACTAAACTGTGTTATAGATGTCCTGGCAAGAACGAACAGGCGTTTGAACCTTTCATAGATATTCGATTGTATTTATCAAGTTCTGACAAAACTTGCTGTATTAAAAGAATGTTCAATCAGAAATTTGTATTTGACCATTTCTTGTGTGTGAAATTATCTGCCATGAAATCACGGATCTTTATGAAACTTCACAGGTGGCAACTGAACTTGTCTAAAAAGTGTGGGTCTATGGGGGGTATAACCCCACCCCCTGGCATTGGGCAATGTTCATGTAATCTTTTTTTGTGTGTGTGTGTGGTTTAAATAAGATAGGTTCACTTAAATGCTAAAAAATTCACGTTTTACCTATTAGAAGGTTTATCTTAGCCATTATGAAAAAACAAATGCCTTGTTATAAACTCATGTTTACTAGATTAGTTGATTTCAAGATAAATAAAAGGCATTTAATGTAACAGCGTATAAAATATCTTATATATGATACCATAAATATATACCATATTTATGCCGTTTATTATTTTTACGACATGTTCCTTTTTATCTCAGTAACATTTTGAAGATTGCACCAGATCCGACTGTTTAATGTTTGCACCTCTCCCCCCACATTAAGGTAATTTGGGTTTAGTTGTTTTTACTGCTGTTCTTATTATTCTTACAGAAAAGTTATTGGTTTTAACACAAATAGAATGCAATAACAATCTAGAAAAACTGTTCACGCTTTGACACTTTGAGCGATTTTATGAGAACATGCTTTGTCTCGGCATCTTTTCTTACTCTAAGAAACAACGAAATCATTGTTCAAAAACTCGTAAAGTAGTTTTATAATAACGAGAGTAATATAGTGCAAAAAAACAAGCAACATGAACAGGATTTCTAAACACCAGCTTCAAAGCAGTTAATCTTTAATGTGCAAAGTGTATATAAAAAAGTCTGATATAGTTCTGAGAACAGTTTTGGTGTCATAACTGATACGGAGGTAACAACCTTTTTCCATGAGAAACCATCACATGCTAGGTATGTTATATAGATGACGCTGATATCGGTTCTGAACTAAAGAAGGAAAGAAAAAAAGAGTTATATACAAATCATACAAATCACATTGTGTTTACGATACAGATAATTAAAAATGTGAAATTGTGTTTAAAACATTTGAATCTTGACGTCCAACAGGTCGGCTGGGATACAGCAAACATAGTAACGGTCGAAACACTATTTATATAGAACATTTATTACATTAACAAATGTCGGGGTATGAGCGCTGTTTACAAGCTCTGAATTGAGAGAAATGCGTTTAACTCTCTAACGGACTAGTTCAAGAATAAAGTATTAAAAATTTCATAAAACATTGTTTTACGACAAGTATAATTATTCATAATCGTGCTTCGTCAGTTTGTAAAGTGCTTTCAACACCATTATTGAACTTGTTGGTGAAACAAGAAACAAACAAAAAAAAAGAAGTAAACATTCTTCTCCGAAACTGAGTCTTGCACTAGTAAAATGAATAAGGTTTACATACTGGAAGAGTTCTTTACATTAGTAGATTTAGTAACGTTTTCGTTTCTTTGTTTCTTTGTAGTTAAGCAATGGGCTGTCTGTGCTCTGCCCACCACGGGTATCGAAACACGGTTCCTAGCTCTCTAAATCCACAGACTGTGCCGTTGAGAGAGAACAATGTTTTCGTAAAAGAGAATTTCTCCTCTATATACACGAGGGAACAGATCAAACATTCTTTAAATATTAAAATCACTTTCCTACGACGTAAAATAAATAAGATATTGGCTCTATAACTATCGATGGATTTCACTATTCACTTCGGATATATAAATATATATTTTTAAATTATTTATACGCTGTGTTTCTTATGAGTCTACGACTTTATTTACGACAGGGTCCCTAATGGTCATTAAATTTTTAAGCAAGCAAACTTCTCACATAGGTCAGAACTAAAAATTAACCCAGTATGGACATATCAAATTTAGTATACTTTTTAATACACAACAAACAAAATGTATTGAATCGTCTGTTGGGTGCGAAGAAATCTTTTAGTTTTAGTTACAGTAATTCTCTTTTATTAAAGAAACAACTTCACAATATCTTAGATTTTAAAAGTTGTTTTGAAAAATTAGTATGTAATCCAGGTTTTACACTGTGCAAGAAGTCGTTGTCTTTTTCTCTTGTTGCTGTTAAGCACAAAGCTAAATATGGGCTACTTTTACTTTGCTTATCACGTTATAAGCCCTCATATTTGCCGAAGAACTTCCGGAATTCAAAAAGGTCAAACATTATGTTATTCTCAATCCCTTCTTTTGCTGCGCGTGAACTCGTGGTTAAAATTCTCACTGGGGATATGTAGATTTAAGGTTAGAGCTGCGATACACCACACGTTCCAGACTACTCGCTGTAGAGAATCACAACCATAGAAAAATTCCACTTTTCGAATAATAATAGTTACACAGGCAACGCCTATTGCTGACTGGTTGAACTTCTATATGTCGACATTTCTATACTAGAGATAGCTGTGCATGAATCTTACAGTTCTCTGACGTATTTGTTTAACCCACGAGATGGAAAATGTTCCAATTAGCTTGAAAATATCAAATACGCGTTAGTGTAGAAGTATTTACTTATATAAAATAATATTTTAAACGATTTTCCAGAAAATAAAAAAGGAAGTTTCTTGAAAAACGGTTCGAGATTAAGTGTTGTGTCATACGTTCCAGGGTACGGTGAGCAGCCTAAATATTAAATACATTTTATAAAAACTAATCTTACTTCCTAAATATGTCATACATCTTAATATACGTATGTATAACACCTTTCATATAAAAGGTATTATTACTGTTCCGCATAAAGGCTCTTAGGCTGCTCTGCCCACCATGAGTATAGAAACCCTATTTCTTATGTTTTAAGCCCATTAACATACTGCTGTGTCACGGGGGCGCATATATGTAAATATACACACACATTAATGTATAAAAGTGTTAGAACAAAGTCAAAAATTTGGTTTCAGGTTATTTTCAAAGAACAGTGGAAGGTAAATCGTAGGTTATATACCAACGTTTTATAAATCTTCAGATTTACTACAACACAAACTCAGTGGAAATACTTGAGTTCAACAAACAGTTAACATTTTATGCGTCATCCTTTTCCTTTAGTAACTGCAGACAGTCTTTCAGGCATTGTTACATAGTGCCCTTTGGGATTTTGTCCCAAATGTCTCTAATTCACTCCCATAAAGTTTCTTTGGAAATAACTTTTGTTTTGTCAATTTGTTGTACATATTAAATCCCAGATCTGCTTAATTAGGTTGAAATCGAGGCTCTCTGGGGTCGATCGCGTCATTTAACTGAATTCAGCAGATTCTTTCTTCAATCCAACATACTGCTTTCCCCGTGTTTCATGGGAGGTAATATGCATTGAGGTATCTTTCATCTCTTGGTCCATAGTTGTTTATCTCATGCTTGAGATCAGTGAAGTCTTCCTTCTGTCCCGAAGGCTACACGAACAAAGATACTTAACATCACTATCATTTAGCTTAGGTGATCTGTCTCTTCCTTTCCTATTTTAAGACTTACCTGTCTTAGTCATATGATCTAGGGTGTACTTGATAGTGTTTGGAAAGCATTTCAAGTTTCCAACAATTTGTAGGAGAGTTCGAACAGCAAGCATCAGGTAAATTTTTTATATGAATTCTTTGCTCTACTTACAATTCTCTACGCTTTTTGGGTTTTGTGATGACAACAAAATATATAGTCTTAAATAATGTTTTTATAAAGGTTTACTTGTGGAGTTCTATTAAAAGGATTTCTTCTAGTATGTAACGATACCATATGCCAGTTTATTTCTGTATAGTTAAGGTATTGCATGGGGTGCCATGACAGTTATTTTAGACCCGAAATTTGATCAATATGTTTATTCAAGCAAAACCCATTTGGCATGCTCCTGGTACAAGTATATGGGAATTCTAAATTAAATAATGATAAGTATTCTCATCCTGGCTTATTCAATTGTCAACAGAGATCAGTGAACCATTACCATAGTGATGAGATTTACTTTATGCAATGGCCTTTGAAGAATTAACTCCATAAAATGGAAAGAATGACAAAATATTCTATTGTTCTAACACTTTTTCCTAGTACTGTATACACACGCACATGTATGAAAGTCTACCGGGCATGAAACGCTCCATCGTATCTGTGCGTGTGTTGTACGTTCTTATTCTCTTGTGATTATAAGACAAGTTGGTAGTAATGCTTCACAGCTTATCAGTTGACATGCTATAACAAATAGTGGAATTTCTATATTCTCGTAAATTGCTAAATCAAAAAATCAAGACAACTTACCAGTAAAGATTTACATGATTAATTTTTCACCTGATCATTTAACCTATTTCTGTTACATTCAAGAGATAAACAACTAAAATAATGCAATTGAAATGCATAAGAAAACATCCTAGTGGAAGCATTTTGTTTTATTTGTAACTAGAACTTTGTTAGCGAAAGTAGGTTATTAAAAGTTCTATTAATCTTGTGTAATAATTGTTAAAAAACGAAAGTTGCAAACAATTCGTTATTTGATTGTTTTCTTTACTAATAAAAGTAATCTTTACTAATGCGTTTTTATAAGATTTCAAAAAAAGGATTTTTGACAATAAGCAGCGAATTGCTTGTTGACCTTCAATAATTTATAGAACACATTATTACGATTGCAGAGCAACCTGTGTTATTTCCTTTTCCTAACTCAAAGAAAAACCAGTCATGCGGTTATAGTTAAAGAGGTATCTAACTATATATATTTATATATACTGATAAAATGTCGAAGGATACTAGTGAGATAATTCAAGAATAATAGAAGCGAATGTTTTAATGATAGTTTACAATGTGATTTGATTTCAGTTAGTTATAGTGAACGTCGCCTGGAACATAAGGAGTGGGCTTTCTCAGTAATAACAACAAAATTGTGCTCTGTTCAAAACAAGGTTTCATGAAGAAATGTTTGTTAAAGATTGATTACTGAAAGCAAATTATAGCCAACATCTATAACTGCAAAAGTATTGTATTAAAAGGAAACTTATAAGGGAAAGTTTTACCATCAAAATACTTACGGCCCGGCATGGCCAGGTGGTTAGGGCGGTCGATTCGTAATCTGAGAGTCGCGGATTCAAATCTCCGTCACACCAAACATGCTTGTCCTTTCAGTCATGTGGGTGTTATAAGGTTACGGTTAATCCCACTATTCGTTGGTAAAAAGTAGCTCAAGAGTTGGCGGTGGGTGGTGATGAATAGCTGCCCTTCCTCTAGTCTAACACTGCTAAATTAGAAACTGCTAACGCAAATAGTCCTAGTGTAGTTTTGCACAAAATTCACAAAGAAACAAAATGTTTGATCTTGATACTTAGAATACCATTAAAATTTAACTAATAAGATAGAAAGTGGATCAAATGCAAAAAAAAAACAATAACCACATGTGTCAGTGATGACAGTTGTTTTTAGTTCTGTCCATCGCTTACAATCGATCCCAATGTTTTCGCACTATGAGTCTATAAACTGACGAATAACACACTGGGGAACCTTGTGAGTGAAGGAATTTATGCTTTAAAACAGTGGCATGATAACAGAATTTAGAATTATGTTTCTTACGACTGAAACCTAGCAATAAAGAATTTGTGTGTTTCATATTAAAACAGTGACATGATGACAGAATTTAGAATTATGTCTCTTACGACTGAAACCTAGCAATAAAGAATTTGTGTGTTTCATATTAAAACAGTGACATGATGACAGAATTTAGAGAATTATGTTTCTTACGACTGAAACCTAGCAATAAAGAATTTGTGTGTTTCATATTAAAACAGTGACATGATGATAGAATTTAGAATTATGTTTCTTACGACTGAAACCTAGCAATACAGAATTTGTGTGTTTCATATTAAAATAATTTTGGAGTCTCATCACGTCGTTAAAGTCCATGTTGTTACGCCCAGTCATACTGTATCTGACGGTCGTACAATTTGACAATAGACTGAAGCATAATTCCCATTAAATGAGGGTCTGTCCACTTTTCTGTGAAAACTTTTCATAATTCGTCTAGTGTAAGAGAATGACAGTTTCCAACTCCCATTATTAAAAGTTTGATCGTATAAAAATCCACACGCGATGGATTCGACAACGCGACTGGTATGTTTGCCTATGAGATAGTATTAATACTTGTTTCATTCTTTGGCTATATCAAGTATGAGACAGTTAATCGGGAAGTATGTTCTTCATATTCGTTGTTTACAACCTGTTACTATTTGCTGCACTACCTTACTAGGGCTGGGGTACAATTTAGTACAGATTTTGACAATGCGGATGAATCTAGTATTTCAAGTTGATCCATATTCCTTTGTTTTTGTGATATGGTGTATGACTTTTTGCTTCGGAAAGGAATGCAACGTACCATTCCCAAAAGCGACCGAGAAATAAGCTCTGGTACATACTATTCCAACATGGCTTTATTATCACGTGACTTGTTGATTCAGATTGCTTTAATTTAACGTACTAAGCTCTCCTTATGTGTAAATTATAAAAATGAAAAAACAAGCATAATTTCTTAAATCTAAAATTATCTTCTGTATTTTATTAGGTTTTTATTTACAAGTTTTATAAGGGGGAAGGTAAATAAACTATGAACAATAGGTCTTCGTCCACTATTTTCATAACTCTGCCGTCCTTGAGAAAATTCACAAGGAAACTTGATCAGCCCCCGAAGCCATGACGGGTAGTAGCTCAGTAAAACCGAAACTAAAGTGGATTTGTATCTCGTCGTCACGCAATTCTATCTACTGAAACACTCCCCATTATAAACGTCAGCCTCCGTTCATCGTTTTATCTTCTTTATAATTTTAGTTGTCCCAGGTAGTTGAGAAAAAAAATAAAGAATAGTCGCTCGTGAATTGAGTTAAACCCCTTTCAGTAATAACAAACGTGACTTTTTTATGCAAGGGAAAAAGAAAGAAGTCCCTAGAGTCAAATTGCCCAACCAAGCTGCAATTTGAAGGGATTCATGGTTCCTAGGTTCAGAAGGAAAAAAAAAAGAGACAGAAAGAGGCAGAGATATAGAAAATATGAAGAAATTCAAACTTTTATTTGGAAAGTGTATAAACTTTGAGATCAGGTTTACAGTTCGGTGGTTCAGGTTTGCATCTGAAATTTTATGATGCTGATAGTGGGTTTCGATACTCGCGAACATGGTAACGACATAAGTAGCCCATTAGTGTAGCTTCGTGCTTAATAATCAAACAAATAAACTTTAAAGTTTTGGGAATATTTAAGTTGTAATGGGATGTAGTGCATGTGGAAGTCATTAGTCCTAGGATTTAAGTAAAGAAATGACTTCGATGTCATATTGGTTCGATTCGTGCTGACCTAGCTTCTTCCATACTCATTTAAAGGAAATCGATACCTCAAGAGTTTGTTTGTTTTTCAATTTTGCCCGACGCTACACGATAGCTATCTGCACTAGCCGTCTCTAAGTTAGCAGTGTAAGACTATAGAGAAGGCAGCTAGTCATAACTACCCACCGCCAACTCTTGGAGTACTCCTTTACCAACGAATACGGGCATTGACCATAACATTATAACGCTTCTACAGCTGAAAAGGAGAGCATATTTGGTGTAACGGAGCTTCGAACCCGCGACTCTCAGATTACCAATCGAATGCCCATAAACACCTGGTCGTGTTTGGTCAGCCTCAAGAATATTATATCTCTATAAATTGAATCAGATTATGACAGCTGTTACATACATAACACATTAATTCTACTCTATAACGTGAGGAAGAACTATCAACATTTGGATTAAACTCATCTTCTGCTTCCTATGCAAAGTTTTTAAAATGAATCGTTATTTATTTAAATATAAAGAGTAAAATTACAATCCAAACATCATTACATTCTTGTGCACATATGTATGTGTTTTGTTTCTTTATCTGAATTGTTTTTATTTATTTTGATATTCAAACTTGTAGTTCAACAGCACTTTTTAAAAATTAAGTAACATTTTATTTTTAGGCTTACTATTCCACGATCCACATTAATTAAACTTTTATTATTCGTAATTGAAATATATCTAAATATTACACAGCCCTTGAAATAAGTTAATGTTACGGTTTACTTCTTATTTCAAGGTAACGTTGTGCTTGCTTCCAACAATCCTATCCTGCACTTGTAAGAGACATATTCAAACTTTGCCTCGCGCTTGTAAGAGACATATTCAGACTTTGCAGCAGGTAAACGCTTTACACAAGTTCATTGTTCTTTCTCGAAGTGGACACAAGTTAAGACAACACCAATTAATATTCCTCAGTTGATTTCAGCAGATCTGCACCAGAGTCACTTATTATCCGAAAAGATGGACATTCTTATCTTCTCAAGCACTTAGCTTCCGATCACGTTTTCCAGTGCAGGCTATTATCCTTTTGTAAAGCCCCCCAGTGGCTCAGCGGTATGTCTGAGGATTTACACGCTAAAATCCGGGTTTCGATACCCGTGGTGGGCAGAGCACAGATAACCCATTGTGTAGCTTTGTGCTTAATACAAAACAACAACAAAACCTTTTGTAAAACCCTGAAAACCAGTAATTAGCCAGTCTTTTCTTAACGGGTACATCAATTATATCCTTTTATACGCAGCCGTATGCAATGATTTTTTAAGTGTTTTCTTATTTTGAAACACGAAAAATTTAATAAATGGATGACAAGAGATTGTACAATATATTTGTTATTAGTGAATCATGCTAGTGGTTTTGTTCATTTATAAAGCAGACCCGTAATATTTCTATTTCCCTAGCTCGTGTAAAGTTGTCTTGCTATCGCTAAAATGAAATCATACGAAAAGCATATTCGAACTGCAAAAAAAATCTAGAACAAAAAACAGAAAAGAAACAATAAAACGTTCATTATGAATATTTCCAAGCACTTGTCGTTCTGAAATTGCAGAGTACATAAGAGTAAACTGTAGTTTAGTGAGAAAGTGGGTATTAAAGAGACAAGACGATAGGGGCATAATGACACATGGGCACTTATAACCTATAGGGTAACAGTCTGTTGCAGGAGTTTAGAGGTTTTGAGATTATACTTTATTTTTACAAATGGTAGGGAAAAGAAAACAATTCTTTAATGAATTTCTTTAACGTATATTTTCCTAGATTTTTTTACAAAACTGATATAAAGTGCTCTTGCTTTACCGTAACCATATTTATGTTCGCTCGTTTTTTCTTCTATTTTTGTAATCTTACTGAAGTTTCCGATAACATGAGATTGCGCATTCTTCTGTTCTAAAGTGACCATAAGACTTAAGTACTGACGTTAATTGAAAGTGGATTGATGTCTGTAACCCACATTGTTTCACTAAGAAGAAGACCACACATTATACGAATAACCAGAGAAATTACAATTTAAATTTTCAACATGAAAGACACTTTAAGTCCAGCTGAAAAGACTTTAAAGTTTGGTTATAGCTGTCTCTAATTCTAAATTATTGATGAAAGGGAAGACAGTCAGCCAACATCATCTGCCGCCACAAGCTTTTTGCCAGCCCTTTGAATGAAAAACGGTATTTTTATCGCTTGTCTACTCTTAAAATACTGAGTGCATTCATCCTCGTTACGACTCGAGCCCTTGATCTCACTCTCATTTATGCCACGCCCGAACTATCCATAGTAATATATAGGGTGTTGAAATAAATTATAAAGATTTAAATAGAATTTCAGGGTCAAAATTCTGTAAACTTACAGCTGACCCACTAACAGCCTGATTTAAATACTTCTTGTGGTCTTAGATTATCTTATCAATTAATACTTACAATTCAAACTATAAAATTACTTTAAGCGTCATTTTTTTGTAAAAAGTTTAAATTGAATAAAATAATGAATTTTTCAAAATAACCTTAAAAATAATTAATTCTCTCTCTTATTGAACAATGTTGATAGAGTTTTATATTTCTCTGAACGATAAATTGTATAACACCATCTATTATTTACTGTAATTTTACAAGCAAACCGAAATGATCATGTGAAGTTACTGCTTAAAAAGAGTTAACAGTAATCCAGTCATGTTAGTTTACCATATCGCAGATAGCCCTCGAGGAGGTTTGCGCGAAATTCAAAAAACAAACATACTTTTCCAAAATATATCTTTATTTACGTTGTGAATTAAAGGTGAGTCTAAAAACAACGTGATATAAAATGAAAAAAAATATGAAATGCACCACTTAGCCACATTTGGTGAATTAAGATATTAAAAACGCATGATTGAATACAAGTTTCTCCGAGTGAAAATATAATTATAGCTTAAGTGTACTGTCTGCACTGATAAGCTTAAGAACCTTTATACTAGTTTTAATTTATTATAACGTTAAATGTCGCCCTCTGGTGGTTCTGCAGTAAAATTTACAGGCGTTAAAATTAAAGGAGTCGACCCTTGTGGTAGGAACACTTCATTGTGAAGCTTGCGTTTTAAGGAGATAAGGGCTAAAGTTTAAGCTACATTAAATTTTAAGCCTATTTAGACTCTTGCTGAAACAATCTCTCGTCCTAATATTGACAAATATCCAAGAAATACAATTTCACATAATGATCAATATACCAAATCACTATATATATATATGTAACACGGTCAAGAATTATGAGTAGTGTACTTGTTTTTTCATATTGTACAATTTCAATTATACTTTAACATGCAATAATATAGGTATTATAACCCTTCTTCCACTTTTTATTTCTGCCTGAACTCGTGTTGAGAGCTTGTTGTTGTTAGCTTGATCACTAGAGAATTGCAAATTAATTATATGTACATGTTTGTCAAGACTTCATTAATCTATAGAATGACCAAAATAATGAAGCAAACAACGAGGTGTTGAAACATTCAAACTTCGCAGTCATGATGTGACGAAATTAGATATTTAAAATGTTTTTACTTTTTAAGTATTTTACATCAATTCCTTTCATTCTCGTGATTTTAAAAGACATTATAAACGATAAGGATGTTTATTTTAGTTATGTAAAGTAGTAAATATAATGTTCATGAATATTTTGTGTAAAAAATATAGATCAATTAAAACTTGACTCAAGCATCATATTATTGCGTTTAATTTATCCACAATAAACATAATCAATGTGTTTTAATAATTAAGTGGCAATATACATTGTACTAAGTGTTTTTAATTTCGTTTATTACTGTACTGTGATATTTGTAATGTTGTTTCACTTTTTATTGTTTTGTGATGCTCAATCCCACTATTCGTTGGTAAAAGAGTAGCCCAAGAGTTGGAGGTGGGTGGTAATGACTAGCTGCCTTCCCTCTAGTCTTACACTGCTAAATTAGAGACGGCTAGCGCAGATAGCCCCCGTGTGGCTTTGCCCGAAATTCAAAAACAAAACAAACATTTTTACTGAGAACTTGAACAAAATCCGAGACTATCAGCAGATGATCTCACGTTATGATAAACAAGAACAGCCAATTCTCTTGAGCGTTTTTTGCTCTTTACTTTATAGAAGTAAGTGACTTCCTTTCAATTTTATTCAGAGAAGGTAGAAACTATGAGTGAGGATATCACAACTTTGAGAGCTGAAGTTAAGGAGTGTAAAAAGGAAAATAAAACATTAAAGCATGAAAATGAAGAATTGTGGAAGGAGATGGCAAGTTTTCGGAGGAAGATGTGTGAAGCGGAACAATATTCTTACAGCTATAATGTTTTGATTGGAGGTATTCCAGAGAAGCCTAATGAGAATTTGCAAGAAGTTGTTGAGAAGATTACAACCACTTTTGGGGTTGAGTGTGCTTCTACAGATATTGACACTGTTCATCGTATTGGAAAGAAAACAACTGAAAATAAGAGTCCGAGACAGATTGTTGTTAAGTTTTGTCGTAAGCAAATTAAATTTGATCTGCTTAAACTTAAGAAAACTAAATTTCGCTCTCTTAATACTAATGATATTAAGGTCTGTAATGAATCTTATCCAGTTTATGTTAACGAACATCTCTCCCCATATTATCGTGATATTTTCATGCAAGCAAAACGTAAACAGAAAGATCTTGGCTATAAATTTCTTTGGGTATCGAATGGTAATATTTTTATTAGGAAATCAGAAACTACTCAGCCCATTGTTTTACGCTGCTTGATTGATCTTAATAATTTATAAACACTGCAATGGCTGATGATTTTGATGATATTATTGGCGTTACACCAACTTTGTCTTCTCTTTCTGATTTACCAAATGTTTTTTCTGTTGGTCATTTAAATTTAATACATGTTAATATTCGAAGTCTTACTCAAAATTTGACCAATTTCTTGTTTTTTTATAATCAAGCGTTGTTAATTTTCATATAATAGCTCTTTCTGAAATTTGGTTTGTTGAGGATGGATTTGTTCCCTTTTCGATTCCTGGTTACTCTTTTTATTCTTCATCTTCTGGTCTAAATAAGGCTAGTGGAGTGGCAGTTTTTGTTAAATTTGAGATACTGACTATGATAAAAGAAGTACAGTACATTAAGTCTGATGCTTTAATTTTATTTTGTATGATTCAAAATAAGAAATTTAATCTCTTTGTTGTTTATCGATCTCCTAGATTGCCTGTATTGAAATTTATTGATGAGCTTTCATTAGAATTGAATTTATACAAATATGATATTAATATACTTGTTGGTGATTTTAATATAGATGTTTTGGCATTTGATGATGTTTGTTATAAGAATGCATATTTTAAGTTTTTGTCTGAGAACAATCTTCGTATTCTTATTTCTTCTCCTACACGGATAACCAATGTTACTAACTCTTGTATTGATCATTTTTTAATTAGTGGAAATACTGTTAAAAATTTTTATTCTTATATTGTTGAGAGTTTTTTGACCGATCATTTTCCAATTGTTTTATGTATAGACATTTTATCGGATCTAGAACATGTCTCAAAGGTTCAAAAGATTAAGTTTAATGATTTGAGTTCTTGTTTGAATTTTTTAGATTGGTCCTGTGTTATGAATTGTTCTGATGTTAATGTTGCTTATGATAATTTCGCTGAAGTGTTAACTGATTGCATTCAAAGTTGTACTACTACTGTTTCTGTGTCACGAAAGTTTAGAAAAATTAAGCCATGGATTACCAGTGAATTGGTTTTGTTAGTGATTAAAAGAGATAAGTTAAAAAAGAAAGTACATCAATCTCCTGATGATATTTACCTAAAGATTAGATTTAAGTGTTTAAGGAATTATGTTGTTAGCTTGACCCGTAAGACTAAATGGACTTACTATCATAACCTGTTTAAGAATGCTAAAACTATTAAACAGAATTGGAATATTGTTAACTCTATTATTGATGTTAAAAAAAAATAAGAAACTTTGTAATTTTGGTACTACTGATTTATCTGATTTGAATTTTTTTTGTTAATGTTGCTAAATCTACTTGCCCCGATCCTAAATTTTGTTCTCAGGGCATGCCTCCTGCTCCTTCTTCTTCTTGTTACCTATATCCTGTTACTGTATCTGAAACTATGAATAATATTTTCTCCTTATCAAATTCAGCTTCTAATGGTGTAGATGGTGTTTCGGTTAAGATGTTGAAAGCTAATGCTAATCTTTTTGCACCAATTTTGACTTTTTTAATTAATTTATCTTTTACTCAAGGGAAGTTTCCCAATGCTTTAAAGTTATCATTGGTCATTCCTATTTATAAATCTGGTAATACTTTTGATTTTACGAATTATAGACCTATTTCCTTATTAATACATTTCTCTAAACTATTTGAAAAATCTATGAAGATTAGAATTTTATCATTTCTTGATAGACATTCAGTTTTGTCTCCTTCTCAATTTGGCTTTCGGCCTGGGCTTGGAACGAAGGTTGCTGTTGCTAAACTTGTGGGAAGTATTACAGAAGCTTTGGATTCTGATCTTCATCCAATTGCTGTTTTTCTTGACTTAGCTAAAGCTTTCGATTCTGTTAATCATAAAATTTTGTTAAATAAATTATCTTATTATGGTTTTAGAGGCATTGTTTTTGATTGGTTTTTTTCTTACTTTCAATAGAAAGCAATCGGTTTGTATCTATAATAATTATAGTGATTGGCTTACAATTAATGCTGGAGTACCACAAGGTTCTGTTCTGGGTCCTTTATTATTTCTCATTTATATAAATGATATTCTTTACCAACAGTTTTTTGGAGATATCCAAGCATATGCCGATGATATTGCTGTTGTTTATAGTAAGCCAAATCTAATTAATGAAGCCATTATTTCTAGTGATCTAAATAAAATTAAAAATTGGCTATTCTGTAATGGCTTATCTTTAAATATATCTAAATCTTTTCTTCTTCAGTTTAACCTTTATAGTGTCATTCCAGCTTTTCCTTCTATTTTTTATAATTCCAGTGATTGTTATACTTACCCAAATTGTAAGTGTCCCAAATTGACTCAGGTTTCCTCTGTTAAATATTTAGGAATTATTTTAGATCGAAAATTAAATTGGCAATTTCATATTAATTCTTTAGTTAATAAATTAAAATATAGTTCTATGCTAATTTTTGAACTTAGTCATTGTGCTCCTTATCATATTTTTTAAGTGTATATTATGCTCTTTTTCAATCCTTCTTACAATATTGTATTTCAATTTGGGGTGGCACATATAAGACTTTTTTAATTCCTATTTACAAGTTGCAATAAAGTGTTTTCTCTCTTATTTTTACCCATAGGCTTGATACCTATTCCCGTAAATTTAACTCCCCTCTTTCATATGATAAACTTTATTTATATTTTTTAGCTTTATCTACATTGCATTTTTCTTTTAATAGGCCTTTTAAAGTCACTTCATATCTTACACGACTTCAATCTTTTTTTCCAATTAATGTACCCACACCACGTAAAACAGTTACACTTCATCAATATCTTTATTTGGCACCTCGTATTCATAATTTTATTCCTTATAGTATAAGATCTATTAATCGTGTTAATCAAAAGAAATACTTGAAACAATGGATCTTAAATACTGATGATAATATTCTGGGAACTTTATCTTGATTTTGTAAATTTTGATTTTACTTTATTTTGTGTTTAACCATCACAGGACGAGTTAACTCTTTGCTGATGGTTTTGTATTGTTATTTGATTTTTTGTGTTTAATTTATTGCTTAATAAATTTATTATTATTTATGTAGTTGTAACGTTTCGAAAAGATTCTCTAGAGAACGATGAAGGTCTGAATGAATACATCATTACACTACAATGCTTAGGGTCACAGCTATACTCGGATAAAGCGTAATGATACTCCTGAACATGCTATTAGTGATGCCACATAGAGAAGGCCCGGCATCGCCAGGTGGTTGAGGCACTCGACTCGTATTTCGAAGATCGCGGGTTCGAATCCCCGTCACAACAAACATGCTCGCCCTTTCATCCATAGTGACGTTATTATGTGGTGTTCAATCTCATTATTCTTTGGTAAAAGAGTAGTCCAAGAGTTGGTGGTGGGTGGTTATGACTAGCTGCCTTCCGTCTAATCTTTCACTGTTAAATTAGAAACGGCTAGCGCCGATAGCCCTCATGTAATTCTTTGTGCGAAATTAAAAATAAACCGAACCAGACAGAGAATATAATTGGAGTTTAATGTATAGAACAGCTTGTAAAAAGATCTTGTCATTATCATCATTGCACTTACATCACTGCAGCACTTGACGGCTTTGGTTTGTTTTGAAGTGAAGAGCAAAACAACACGATGGACAACCCATGCTCTGCCCATCACGGGTTTCGAAACCCTGATTCTAATGTTGTAAGTACCCAGATATACCGTTGTCACACTTAAGGCCCTAATGGTCCACGCTGAGTTAAATCTTCAAATTGTCATTACGTTGTGCCGAAACAACAATAATTTTGAAAGACATTACATCGTAATGAAGTGACTTGTGTTTGAGAAGGTACTGTCTCATACGACGAACTGACTTTTGAAAGGGCCCGGCATGGCCAAGCTTGTTAAGGCGTTCGACTCGTAATCCGAGGGTGGCGGGTTCGTTGAATCCTAGTCGCACCAAACATGCTTGCCGTTTTAGCCGTGGGGGCGTTGTAATGTTACGATCAATCCCACTATTCGTTGGTAAAAGAGTAGGCCAAGAGTTGGCGGTAGGTGGTGATGACTAGCTGCCTTCCCTTTAGTCTTACACTGCTAAATTAGGGACGGCCAGCGCAGATAGCCCTCGTGTAGCTGTGCGTGAAATTCAAAACAAAGAAAGAAACAAGACTTTTGAAAAGATATTATCTTATACAATGAACTGACAATATCAATTAAAAGAAAAACGTAAGTTTTTTAATACAACACTGGTACATGGAAAAAAAGGCTTGGTATTCTCAATGCATCCGCCTATTCATATTTTAAACTTAGGTCTTCAAAAACGTATCATAAAAAAAACCAAAAAACTGTTAAATATTTTATTCAAAGCGCAATGTAAGGTTTACGTTAAAATAACCTTATTGCGTATAAAACGATATTATTTTAACGTAAAGCTTTATCTCGTGCAATGTAATGTTAGCAAGGTGTATTTTACCATACATTAGGCAAACCTTTATGGAATAAAATAATTTCCATGTGAGCAATTTGCGTTTTATCCTGAGTGCAAGGTACATGTGGGATAGTTTGATTGTTGAAAAATATTTTGATTAGCATATAAAACCATGAGCTAACCCTTTAGTTTAGTCGGTAAAGCAACTGTCGTGCGAGCGGCCCCGAGTTCGATGCCTAGACAAGGAAAAGGAAAATTAGAATCAAGGAAAGAAGCATTGCATCCCACATGGAGCTGTCACGTGATCCTGAAATGGGATAGACGAAGAGCCCTGTGCGTGAGATGTTAAGAACATGGTAGTTTTAGTTTCTCAAGAGTGCCTTATTGGGAAATGCTAAGTAGTGAACCCTTTAGGTCTGTTGGTAGTGCACTCACTTGGTGGCGTGAGTTGTCAGGTTCAATATAAAGCTGAGCGTAAGAAAACCTAACATAACCAGTTGAATATAAAGCTTTGTATAACAAAAATTTTGCAGTCACGTATTAATAAAATCAATGCATTAATGTAATCAGAATTTCTGCAAAGTATCTGAATAAATATTATACATATCAACCCCAAAACTCACAGGGAAGGAAACAAATGATATCAGTATAAAACTCAATTATACTCGTAGAAGGAGCTTCATATCCTAAACATGAAGAAAAGCCGGCTTGAATGTGTTATATAGATGATGAGTATGCATATCAACACTAACTTATGAATATAAATATAAATAACGCTTTGTTATCAAAACTTAAAATATACATTTATGAAAACTATCCAGTACGTTATATTGAACCTAATTAATATAGTATGCTGTGAATAAAGTATATTACTCCATAAGAATATTGAATAATTATCATAATATTTTATCTATCTATCACATATGTCAGTAAGAGGATTTGTTTGTTTTGGAATTTCGCACAAAGCCACTCGAGGGCTATCTGTGCTAGCCGTCCCTAATTTAGCAGTGTAAGACTAGAGGGAAGGCAGCTAGTCATCACCACCCACCGCCAACTCTTGGGCTACTCTTTTACCAACGAATAGTGGGATTGACCGTCACATTATACACCCCCACGGCTGGGAGGGCGAGGATGTTTAGCGCGATGCGGGCGCGAACCCGCAACCCTCGGATTACGAGCGCTCGGCCATGCCGGGCCCCAGTAAGAGGAATAGCACTTTTTAATTATTTTTTTTCAGGCAATATCACGCAATTTCGAGGGCTAACTGCGGTAGCCGTGTCTAATATCGATGTGATAGACTTTAGGGATAGCGATTACGACTCAACATCATCCACCATTACATTTTGAGTGCTCTAATCGAATAGTGAAATTAAACCGGCCTGGCATGGCCGAGCGCGTTAAGGCGTGCACTCGTAATCCGAGGGTCGCAGGTTCGCGCCCGCGTCGCGCTAAATATGCTCGCCCTCCCAGCCGTGGGGGTGTATAATGTGCGGTCAATCCCACTATTCGTTGGTAAAAGAGTAGCCCAAGAGTTGGCGGTGGGTGGTGATGACTAGCTCTCTTCCCTCTAGTCTTACACTGCTAAATTAGGGACAGCTAGCACAAATAGCCCTCGAGTAGCTTTGTGCGAAATTCCAAAAAACAAACAAACGAAATTAAGCCGTCACTTTTATAACGCGTCTACAGCTCCAAACTGCGGGGCGCGAAATTAATTTCATATTTTTAGTAATAATAAGTCGTAAATCAGGGAATTTAAGATCCACAGTTCAAATATTAAGTACTTTTTTATCATTGTTTTCGAATTAATCCCAGAATATATATGTATATTTACATCACAGCTTGGTAATACATACAATAATATGTTTCCCTAGAACGTACCATATGCCCTTCAGACATTAAATGTTTTCTTCAATTATGCTAATAACATCTATATTCATTTTAAAGGACTTTTTGCACATATGTTTTTTTATATATAACAACTACATGCATGTATATATATATATATAAAACCAGAGTAAATCAAAGTAAAGATGTCGTGCATATGGTTAAAAAAGAATATGAGGGACAAACTACAGTGTAAGAAGTGCAATTTATCCTAATAATCCACACACAGCGGTGGGAATAAACTGTTCACCAGATGCATTCATTATTTTCTGTAGCCACAATTGTCAAATTAAACAACTCAACCCCCACATCTGAAACTATCATTCACCGTCTGCATGTGGTGGGAAGGTTGCAATTCTAGATAAAAAGGGGAGGACATAATTTTCATAAAAACGATTTATTAAGCAAACCACTTGGAGTTAATCGTTCTTGTCTACATATTAAAGTTTCTATATCTGTAAATAACGTAATTAAAGGAAATAAAACTGAACTTGGGGAAAACCTCATTACATCTTTATCACATTTTCTACATCTTACTGATGTCTTACCATGATAAACCTGTTTATTTTGTTGGTGTGGTTCTGTCAATAGGTGTTTTTCGTATGAGATAATTTTCTGTTGGATTTCATTTCTCCAACCACCCACCTGTATGCTGCTAATGTATTTATCGTGAATTCCGCCAAACGAGTTTTAAAAAATTCAATCTTTTTTCCTTGTATGAATATGACCTTGTACGGTCATTTTGTGTTACACTTTCTTTCATGCTTTACACAATAAACAGGTTAGTTTTGGACAAACTGGACAGTTGTTAACTCCTTCTATTATTTGGTTAAAAGTGAGAACGTTAAATACAGAGATGATTATGGAACTGGGTATCCATTCCGAAGACAGTCTTCACTCCTACAGGCTACAGAAGCAACTTGTGACGCAAATATCTACTTCACACGTATCAAAAAACATATACAAGTGTAATGTTTAGGGGTGAGGTGAAATAGCACCGAGCACACTAGACTAGAATTAAATCGCACACGTTTTTAATGCAATAACTTTCAGTGTAAAATCGAATCGACTTGAGGACGATGGACCAGACACTATAGCTATTTCGTTTTCAAGGTAAAGAGTTGGGTATGATAAATTCTAATACATTATGTGAAGCTCATCCATCAACTATATTCTCTATTTAAGCTATCATTATATCATGGACGCGGTCTTTTTGTTCTCCGTACTTAGCTCATTAAGCTGTATTAGCGGTTTCTCCTTAAGTTCCCATGACTGGGCCAAGTTGGCACGTTAGTAAACCTGACGCCGTAGGTAACCCGCATGACCTTCCGGCGCACAAACTGTAGAAAGAAGTCACACGAGTATTAAACGACTCTTGTTTTGTCCCTTTTTGGTTTTATATTGCATGTTATTTTACTTTACCGTCTTCCGTTTGACAGCAACCGATCTCGAGATAAAATGGGCCAACACCTTTCCAACTTAGACCACCAACGTACTGTCATGTTTGAAATCAATTAACATAAAACTGTTGCAGAAAATCGACCAGTGAATAATACTCTAAAATGTAAGGCCACCACAAATGCTCTATTCTTTCTATGTAGACAGCCTGAAGTTATAACAGTATTGCTGCCAATAGCCAGTACTTCTCTACAATGAGTTGGGTAATTTGTCTATCGACATGTATCACAAATGACAGTAATTGACACTTAATTTGTAGATATCAAGCTCTAAACGTATGCTAACGACCACTGCTTTTATTTGGTATAAAAATCTGTATCACTAATAGCGTAGTACGGCCCGGATTATGTTTAAAAAATGTTATTCTGACTGTTTCCCTAGATTGGTGTTTTTGAAACTACGGTACGCGTACCCCTGAAGGTACACGGTGGTCAACGAAGGGGGTACATGAACCGAAATGGAAATATTAAAAAAAAGGAAGTAAAAAATAGAGGATAAAGAAAAATAACTTGTTGGTCAGCGTTCATATACGATAATAAAATGAAAAATAGTATATATTATTACTGTCAAAATCATAGGGGTGCCGAATTTGTGTTAAGTTTGAAAAGGGGTGAGCCAGTTTCAGAAGTCTGACAACAACTAGCCTAAATCATTGATAAAAATGAATTGTTCCTCGGTGTATTGTAACTTGTTGGAAGATAAATGAGCTTTCCTTTATAATGTTAATCTCTTCAGATTTTGCAATACAATCATGTTTATCTACGTTATTCAAGAGATTAATCACACAGTTAACTATATATTTTGAAATTCCTGTTGAAGATTAGATTAAATAAGCGATAGGCTATTTAAAATCTTTAGATCTTATCAAGTCTTATAAGGAAAAATAACAGCAATTTATTATAATGTATCATATCAAATATATCATGTTGGACAAATTTGTATGTCACAATACAAAATAACAAAGTATTTATAGTAACACATTGGTAATAATTTAGCAGTAACAATGTGCCATATAGAATAGCAATAAAAGTGAAAATGCTTTGAAGCAAATCATTTCTTATTTGTCTAGCAGGGGCTCTCAGTTAAAACAGGCATTAAATTTAAATGGAATAGAAGTTTTTTCATTTTGTTTTTCTCAAGTGGTTTTATATATTATTACATAAAACAAAAACTACGTCTATTTGATTTATAAAAGATAATTTTAAAAGTTGTTAAAGAATAAAATGAGTCACCTTTTATGTTCGTGTTAATAGTTAAATATTTCAAATTGAAGTTAATGTTATCCTCTTGACGAAACTCAGAAGAAATGATAAATGAAAAAGAACAGAGAAACAGACAAGTGAAGTATAAAAAGATGAAGAGCAAGTGTAGTGATAAATGAAAAAAACTACCGCGAAGCAGAGAAGTGAAGTATAAATAGATGAACAGAGGAACATACTAGAGAAGTATAAACAGATGAAGAACAAGTATATTGATATAAATCACAAGTACAGATAAGAAAAGAACAGATGAAAATATGTATATAGAGCTGATAAAAAAAAACTGATACAAGTTGACACTTGTAGATGAAAATTAAACACGAACAGCTGAAAAGCATACATCACACAGAGATGAAGAGTAGAGAGAGGGAAAGAGAGAACATGATGATGAACAAGACAAAAACAGAAAAATGGTTTTCAAGAATAGCAAAAATCAAATAGAAGTGTGATTATCTAGTATTATCATATTTCATCATTTCTTAAGAAGTATAAACTAAGTCTTTATATTCGAGCAACTATTTTTCCAAAGTTTCAGTTTCTCTGTTGACCAGACGTCGCAAGGTCGTACTAAACCTTCCACACAGCACCTTTTGATCTTGAGTCTCAAGTTAGAGGGTAAGCGTTTCTGAGAAGGTTTACAGGAAATTTGCATATTATTACAAGAATACTAAAGAGATAATATCACCCCCTATGTGTTGTTTGAGTTTTTTATCAAGTAACTTTGATCATTTAGAGCTGGGATCTAATAAAGTGACCAGAAATAGCATAGTTCTCTAAAATCTCCTGTCGCTGAATATATCATGTTTGTTGTTTAGTACACAGTTATGCAATTGGCTATCTGTGCTGCGCTCTACCCAATGTGAAACCCGATTCTCAGCATAATAATCTTGAAGACTTTTCATTGGGCGTGGTTATGCGTTCCTGAAAAACACCTCTTTAAACTAAAAGGCGTTAAGCAAAATATAAATTTCCCGTTAGAATACGCTTAATAAAGGGAGAGAATGTGTTTCTGGCTCAAAACTTTTTGGATATAGAAGATTTAAGCGTATTTTATGGTTTTAATTAGATACTTAAAGGTTAAATTTATGCATATAAAACATTAAATAAACCGGAAAATAAGAGCGTACCGCTGCACCATGGCATATGGCACATCTGACGCGTGCACAACTGCGTTTCAGAGTACTTTTTTTAACCGCGCTAAATCCAAAATTGCTTTCCCAACTGACCGTGCTAATCGATTTGCATACATGACGAAATTAGCCCTAATCATCTGTCACCAATTTCTTTTCAATATTGGAACTAAAATACAAACGAAGGCCTCACTTATCCAAGACTTCATCCACCCTTAGTTTATTTAACTGAAAACGATGTTTACGTGTAACACTCTCGCAAGAACTAAACATATGAAAAATATGTAAAACGCAATAGGAAGTATTCATGATGTGTATGGATTTTATGTAATAATGAACAAAGAGGGTGTGAGCACTTCGTATCAAATATTTTGTTAATTACCACACATTAGCATAACCTTTAAAAAGTAAAATCCAATGGCATAACCTATAATTTTCAAATTATAATTAAGAGAACACTCAGTTGCAAACTAACAAATGCAGGATGGAGGAGAAGTTAAAGTAAGTCTGCCCCTCCCAGGCCTCCAAACATCTAAATCCCTCGCTAATACAAAGTTAGGGACGTAGGTAATTTGTTTTACGTACGTCGCTTCACATAACTCTAGTTCTTAGTTTATTTTACAGAATTCTCATACTGTTGTCTGCTGTAGCGTAAAGCAGCACAATGGGCTATATTCGTTGTGTCTCTTGTTGTAACGTGAAGCAGTACAAAAGGCTATGTACGTTGTGTCTCTTGTTGTAACGTGAAGCAGTACAAAAGGCTATGTACGTTGTGTCTCTTGTTGTAACGTGAAGCAGTACAAAAGGCTATGTACGTTGTGTCTCTTGTTGTAACGTGAAGCAGTACAATGAGCTATTTACATTGTGTTGATGTAGCGTAATGAGAGCTATGTATGTCGTGTCTGCTGCGTGGATCGAATCTCGAATTTCAGAGTGTTAAGCATTCGTCAAAGATAGCAGTAGTCTAGTTAGGTACAACAGCTATTAACATCGTTTGTACTTCAAATTATAATACTTCACTAACCGTAGCGACGAGCAACACGTATCCAGTTTTATAATAATAAAACAAACATTTTCTTTTGTAATTACAGAAGGCTGGGCGAAAACTTCTTTTTAAGTTTTTTGAATGTTATATATGTATAGCAGTATGTAAACACTTGATTTTCATTAAATCAGTCATCTTGTACGAAACACTTTCATATCACTTATCTCAGGACGGCTGGTATAGGTGTTAACACTTTTACTAATAAAGCAGAGAACAACGTTTCGACCTTCTTAGGTCATCTTCAGTTTAACATCTTTGTTAAAAAGATTGAAACGTTGTTCTGTGCTTTATTAGTAAAAGTGTTAATATTCATACCAGCCGTCCTGAGATACATGTTTACTTCAAGTGGCTTTCTTGTCATGAACTGACTTTCATATTACGCTAAAAATCTGACGTCTTGTAATGAACAGAAAGATGACTAAATTAGCAATATCAGTCTAGGATACACCTTACTGGTTCAGTGCATTAAGTCTTAGGGCTTATAACGCTTTAACTTAGGTTTTGCTACCAGTGGTGGTTAGAGCACACATAACCTATTGTGCTTAACAAGAAACAAAAGGTCAGGAATAAGTGAAACGTATGCATGGTATAAATTCAGAACTTTTGTTAACTGACTGTTGTTAATGCAAGTCTCTGTGAGGCCTGGCATGGCCGAGCGCGTTAAGGCGTGCGCTTGTAATCCGAGGGTCGCGGGTTCGCGCCCGCGTCGCGCTAAACATGCTCGCCCTCCCAGCCGTGAGGGTGTATAATGTGACGGTCAATCCCACTATTCCCATTGGTAAAAGAGTAGCCCAAGAGTTGGCGGTGGGTGGTGATGACTAGCTGCCTTCCTCTCGTCTTACACTGCTAAATTAGGGACGGCTAGCACAGATAGCCCTCGAGTAGCTTTGTGCGAAATTCCAAAACAAACAAACAAGGAAGTCTCTGTATATAAATTTGGAGCCTATTATTCTGTAGATTGAGAATAAGAAAAACATTTATTTTTGAAACATGCTAACACTAAGGCTGCACTTTTCGCCCAAAAATAAAGTACGTGGGTCAAACTATCAAATACATACCTATTGCACAATGGTAAAAAACAGTTTTTCTACCTGTGAAAATACTTATATAAACTTTAATTACATACTTCTCTTAAAGTGAGCTTAGTTGTTGTTTTGAATTAAGCACAAAGCTACACAATGGGCTATCTGTGCTCTACCCACCACGGGTATCGAAACCCGGATTTTAGCGTGTAAGTCCGCAGACATACCG
This sequence comes from Carcinoscorpius rotundicauda, assembly GCA_011833715.1. NCBI lineage: Eukaryota > Metazoa > Arthropoda > Merostomata > Xiphosura > Limulidae > Carcinoscorpius > Carcinoscorpius rotundicauda. Next base: position 34,605,829 of record CM022395.1, on the reverse strand, counting down.
CTGACCCACTGGGGGGCGAGTGAGCTTAGAACTGCACGTTAAAATGTTGCATCCTTTTTTGTTAACTTTTTTGCATATAATATTGGTTAGGTACGAAGATCGGGCGTAATTTGAAAACTTGGTTTTATTTATTTGATGCTGCTATTATTATATTATTTTACTGAATATCTTATCACCCAATATTCGTACATATGTATTGATAACGGAAGGTAACGCTCTATACCTCGTACCCCGATCGGACAGCGGTAAGTCTTCGGATTTACAAAGCTTAAAATCAAGGGTTCGATTCCCTTCGGAAGACACAGCCGGTAGTCCGTTGTGACTTTGCTATAATAACACACATACAACACTTTATATTTCTCTAAGTTAATAAATTTGATTAATTATTTACATACCACGTAAGGTATCGCCACTAATCGACACAGCGAATTAGCTAATAAATCAGATATCTCTATATACAAATCATTTTCTTGAAGATTAAAAAAAAGCCAACTACACAGTAGCGAAAATGCTATCAGATGGTTTTGACAGAGATCGTTACGGAGAGAACGAAAAAGATTTGGATGACTAACATAATAGAAAACTAAAATTATTATGAACTTAGATTTGAAAAATGAGTTTTTAATCTAACATTTCTGTCTGAAACAAACTGAGTTTTGTGAGAATAACTATCGTTGACAAGACAATTGATATAGAAATTCACCCTTTGTACGACACGGCTTTTGTATTTTATATAGATAATGGTATTTAATAACACAGTCTTGGTTAGGCCTATAATTTCACACTCGACACAATATATGGTGACATACTTCCTATACTGAGAACTCGGGGCCGCTTGGAGCCTAGAGGTAAATACATAGACATAGTGATAACAATTGCGGGCTAAAATTAAAAAGACATTTCATGTCACTTAGACATTGAATAGTAGAGAAACGTATAAAATACATTATTAAATCCTCAACAACATCAAAATATTTAAGTTTTGTTTTCTCTCGTACAAATTGTGTTTGTTTGGTTTTTGAAAATCTAGCAAAGCTATTCGAAGGTTTCGTCCCCTCACCAGAGTCTTCGGATTTACAACGCTAGAAACCAGGCAGAGCACAGATTTCCCATCCTGTAACTTTGTGCTTAACTACAAACAAAACAAATCGAAGGTAACTTGCATTAGCCACCCCTGATTCTTAAGTGGTAGACTAGAAGGAAGGCAGCTAATCAACGTTACCCAATGCCAAATTTTAGACTACTGTTTATCAACAAATAATTATAAAGACTATCACATTATACCTCCCCTAAGACGGAAAGGATGAGTATGTTAAGCGACTTGTTTCGACCCGCGACCTGTAGATTGTGAAATGAGCCCTTTGGCCACCAAGCTATGCCAGATCACTTGTGTTTGATCATTGGAGTTATTTTTTAAATGTGTTATTATTATTGTTTTGTGACATTTTATTATTTCACTAAATGAAAATTATCAATCAAATTTATTCAGTTCTTTTATCGATTTGACGAAAGCAAGATGATTCCACCCCCTCGTTTGAAAAATGGAGCTTAGCAATTTAAGGAATGCAGCCAACTAAATTAGTAATTAAAAGTAAGCTTCTCATGTCTGAACTTCGAAGTTATACCAATGTTTTTTTCAACCAGAACAACCTGAACATTTCAGCATGGTATCGTTTTATGAGCTAATCTGGTGGGCATCGTTTTATTAACAGCTCCTGAATCAAAATGTGCAATAAACAACCAGATAAAAACCCAAAAGTCTGAGTTATATGGTTATCCCTAAATTTAACCAGTTCACCACTTACATGATAAATTTTATGACGGTTCGAACCTTGGACCATAAAACTTTAACTGTTAGATCACGCCTGGTTTTGGCTTTGAATAAAACACATTTCTCTTTTATTAGAAGGCGTGATTTAAGTGCATACATTTATGGAGTTTATAAAATCAAGAATAAAGTAACAAATATATGTGTAAATTCATATTACATGAAATATTAATTCTTTTTTGATAATTACTTCTGAAAACATTCAGTTTTAAATGTTATATTTTCTCCTTAAATGGAAGTCAGTACTTTACATGTTACCCAGCATGGCCAGGTGGTTAAGGCGCTAGTCACGTAATATAAGGGTCACACCAAACATGCTGGCCCTTTCAGCCGTGGGGGTATAATATAGTGATGGTCAATCCCACTATTCATTGGTAAAAGAGTAGCCCAAGAGTTGGCGGTTGGTGGTGATGACTAACTGTCTTCCCTTTAGTCTTACACTGTTAAATTAGGGACGGCTAGCGCAGATAGCCCTCGTGTAACTTTGCGCGAAATTAAAAAACACACAAACAAACAAAATAACATATTTCACATTCATGAAATAGTTCATAGTTCACTCTGCATTGTAACATTCTTTAATCTAAGCGAATAATTTAGTGACTAACACTAAAACACTTGCACTAATTCTAGTTGTCAAATGTTATTTTTTTCATATATTAATTATTATCTTAGTCATAAAGGCTTGGGACCAAGTGTGGCTAATGGTAAGCGTACCAAACTGTAGATCTGTGGGGTCATGATTTACGTACCGATATGATAAATACATAAATCATGATCTGAAGTTTGAGGTCGTAGATGCGTAGTAAAGATGGCAGTCAACTTCCAATATTCGGTCATACAAGAGAAGCTCAAAAGTTGGCGATGGGTGTTTTTCATTAGTTGCCTTTTATCTAGTTTATCAGTTCAGAACTAGAGACGGCTGGTGGCTCAAATATCCCTTAAGTATCTTTTTGCGAATATCCGAAAATGCAAACAACTGTAATGTTTAAAATTTCTCAAACACTAAAACATTTTAAGTTCTGAATTAGTACGGCCTTTCTATAAACACGAATAAATAAATAAATATTTTCGTTTCATTATCATAAATAAACCTGTTTACAACATCATTATATGATGCTTACAGTAAGATGAATAATAATATTAATGTTCGAGGTTATTGTCAGTGAAAGCAGATTTTTATTCATGTGTTTATGTTTTGCTTTAAGATTAAGTCGAAACTTGAAGTTAGAGTGAGAACGGTTAGTTCTGCAAATCTCGCGTTTTGATTGGTTCTCAGATCACCAGATGATAAGATAATGACGACAGTTGTTGTGCGCCGTACCTCTGGTTTCGTTATATATAAAAGTTAAAAGTATGAGATAAGTAAAGGTCTCTTATTTACGACAGCGTGAATGCTTGTCTCCCTGCGTTAGATAGAAATTTTCACTCATCTGCTGTGCTGGAAATTCACCTTTCTTTGATTCTTATTAACTTCTGTTTTGTTACTTAATAGATCATTAGAACCAGAAACTAAATTAGTTCTACACTTCAACAAATTAGATATTTCTTTTTTTTTCTTCAATACATTTTGATCGTTCTGCTTAAAGTACCTATCTGCAATGGAACAGTCTCATCAGTCGAACTATTACGGATACTCTGCTCCAAACTTCAGCTCGATCACTGGTCATTATTCACTGTTGAACTACGCTATACCTCAAATTCATAATACGAACGGTTCAGCTCTCGATTCATTTTGCTATACAGCCAACAATGTTGTCTCTCACACTTCGGAGCCAGTAGCTTATTTCGTTGAATCCAGAATGATGAACATTCACCATCCAACAGTCACGAATAAATACATAGACGTAAGAGAAGAGATATACAGCAGAGAAATGTCAGGACAACTTCGAACTAATCTAGTCGAAAACCACAAGTGTAACGTCAGGAAACGGAATTCAAATAAGTCATCTCCTCCAGAAGCGTTGATGAAAAAACGTAGGCTTGCCGCCAACGCTCGCGAACGGCGTCGCATGAACAGTCTGAACGTCGCTTTTGACCGATTACGGGAAGTAGTGCCCTCAATAGGAAGAGAAAGAAAACTATCAAAATATGAGACGCTCCAAATGGCCCAAAGTTACATAAAAGCTTTAGTGAAAATTTTAAACAGAGACTAGAAACTGCACTATAAATATGTCACGGAAAGCGGTTCCCTTTGTTAAATTTTTGTGATGTAAAATGATCTTTAGCAATGTTTCCAGACGTTTAAATCTGTAATTAGAGTCAAGGGTTTTTGTTACTGATCTGATGTCTTATATTCGATAAGTTGGTGCTTAAATTTTCTGTGATAACCTAAAATGAAACAGTAGGATTACGTTATATCATTTAAATATAAATATAGTAATAATATTCTGAATAACATATAAAATATTATAAATTCAATTATTCGCATCAAAATATTTATTATTTTTATAATAAAGATAGAGAACTCGGAAACAGGTATAATAAATTTTAACCTTAAAGAACGTGAATCGAGAAGTGCTTTAAAATTCGGCAGATTACGTTAAATTAATTAATCTACTGAAAACATTTGCCAGAAATGTTTTTTTTTTTAATATGTAGACTGTAAGAATGTTGACCGACACACAATAGTCTTAGCTGAAAGCAAGTCGACTAAGTAAGGTTTGTATACGAGGCTTATCAATTTTGTTTTCTCATACCACATTTCCACCTATATTGTTATGTTCCGTTAACGAAACCTGTTACATCAAATGTAATTGCCTAATAATTACTAGTATAAAATAAAATTTTGTGTTTAGCCTTTTAGGATATTAAACTTATTTTTGAAGCAAAATTTCGTTTGTTATTAGCTGAGTTTTTACTATAGTATTTTTTCAGGAAATATGCCATTATTATATTGTATATGATATGAATCAAGCGTTCGAAACCAATATTATTCAGTTTTTGTATATATATTAATCAGATATAATCGAGTGCTAAGACGAAACGGACAAAAGGTAAAAAAAATAACATTGAATATTTGGAAATGCTTAATCAAGGTGTTGTGTAAAATAAAATATTGTGCAACAACTTTTATCAGTTCGGTGCATGTTGATAACTGAAAGAAACAGTCTTTATTTCAAGACGTGTGTGTAATTCAGCAGTTAGGCAGTTATATTTCATAATAATGTTGTTTTTTATTACTTATATACCTCGAATCTCAAGTTGTGGTTTGTGCTATACATACCGGCTTGGTTGTAAATCCTTATAAAAGGGGTACAAATAATGTATCCACAATATATAGAATATTTCAAATAAAAGTATTTGGGATAAAATATGTACAAATGCGTAGTTTCACATTTATTAAAATATGACGGAACCAGTTGGTTGAACTGTTCAGATTACGAGTCTGAGGATTCATGGTTCGAGACACGTTGCAGAAAAAAGTTAGTGGCACTTCACGGCCGCGAGAATTGCAACAGAATTGATGTCATTGAAAGTAATCCGTGGGACACCTGAAATGTGCCCTAATTTTAGCCATTCTCTTAAGTTGGTTTAGGAAGATCTTATCTACACTTTAGAATTGTTGCATAATATATTCGTAGAACATGTGCGCGTTCAAATCTCCATTATTTCAACATATTTTGATAAACATTCAACTGAAAGAGGGTTCTATGCGGTCTTCCTGTTCATGTAATCAAATTAATTGGACCACAGAAATTTTTGTGAGTTTATTGTTTAAAGTTATACAATAAAAATACCACAGTATAAGGTATTTACTATACAGACCTCTAATGATATAATATAAAAAAACAACAAAGCTTAACCATTCTTTATATTTATTTCATCTGAAGACTTGAGCTTACATTTAACAGTTTTAAATATATTCTTATCCGCAACAAGCAGATGACCCACGATACATATATATATATTCCTTATGTGTCACTTTGATGAGTAAGTAAAATAGATTATTGAACAATAAAGTAAATAAATGGAAGAATTGACAACTATAACTCTCGTATTCTAATCCTGAATGATAAAACCACTAAGTGTCTTTACTAAAGTTTGACACAATACTACTCAATTATACACTACGTGATAATTATAAAGAAACGAGTATATCTTATACATGATTATATTTTAAAACCTATTCGTTTTAAGAGAACAACATTTCGACAGATGTATACACTGAGAGCCATAAGTTTTATTCAGAAGTGCAAGATACTTAAGTATTAATGAAAAAACTCGTCTGTGCTAGTGTACATGATGCTGAGAGTATCCATGAAACAACAAAAAACACAAGTGTTAGTGTGCAGGATACTGGGAGTATTCATGAAACAAAAAATAAAAGTGTTAGTGTGCAGGATATTGGGAGTATTCATTAAACAAAAACGTGTGATAGTGTTCAGGATACTGGAAGTATCCATGAAACAACAAAAAATGTGTAAAAGATACTGGGAATATCCACGAAAAAACAAAAAACGTATGTGTTAGTGTACAGGTTACTGGGAGTATCCAAAAAAATTGTACACTCAAATAATACCAGTAACACCTTCATTTAGACAACAGGGATTGACATGCTATTTGAGAAAACATTTTGTGCTTGCAGTGTTTGTACTTACGCAAATAAAAGTTACAATCTGTAATTTACCATTGATAAAATTTTGTTTCTCCATTCGCCAAATATTTTTTTTACAAAATAATATTTTAAATGTAACGTTCCACCTTCCGTGCTTGTTTGGGTTTTTTTTAGCATTCCAGGCTAAGCTTTAAAATATGTTTGGTTAAGTTTTGATTAGAACGCTCTACTTAAACATCCACAAAATTCTAGCAGCCAGACATTTTATCCACTTATAAGTGGCATTATATTCATCATAATTTCCCAAATTCGTTACCACACTACGAAATGAAATTATAATGTCCTCATACATACATACATATACATTCTGACTGAAATAATATTGTGCAATTTGTTTCTTCTGACAGCACATTTGAAATTAGAATCAAAACATGTCTGCATACATTATTTGTATTGATACATCGTATCAACGCATTCATTCTAACATGAAACGTGTTTGTTGCGAACTTGCTAATATATGGTCTCATATTAAAATACGTTTAACATGTTAATAAAGTATTCAGCCTATGATCATATTATTTATCGTACACTTTCAAAAACACAACTATTTGACACTTGCCCCCCAGTGGCTCAGCGGTATGTCTGCGGACTTACACGCTAAAATCCGGGTTTCGATACCCGTGGTGGGCAGAGCACAGATAGCCCATTGTGTAGCTTTGTGCTTAATTCAAAACAACAACAAAAACAACAATTTGACACTTTTAACAAGTAAAAAACTGTAAACAGATACAAACAGAAATCATCAAGTAACTGGAAAACAACGAAAGAAACGATAAATTGGTTATATCTTGATCGTAGCACATTATAAAAAAATTGTAACAACTCACGATGACCTTAAAAGACAATTTATACAGATGGTAAATAAAGGCTAGAGTAATTATAGACATCTTTGACAAACGTATGCTGTGTAGACAGGAAAATTAAAAAAAATTCTACAAACCTATTTCGTAATTGCCTTATTTTAATTACCTCACGTAATCATGCAAGTTATTGGTTATGATTAATTCATGTTTAACCTGTTCAAAGCTTTCTGGGGTCGTTGAGAAAGCAAGTTAAAAAATGTTCTTTAAATATTAAGCTACGCTAAGAAAAAAAAAACATTACTTTTGTAAGAGTGCTCAGAGTGGGAGTAAGAAAACTTGAAGTGACAATTAACTTATTAACTTTCACAAAATCGTGAGCTACCCATTCAACTCCGGGACCTCTAGTTCAGGGTATTCCGGTATCAGTTAGGCTTAACAAGAAGCCGAGGTAAAGGGTATTTGAAAACTTAGTTGAGCAGTTTCTGTGAGTCAAAACTACCTGGTTGTGAGATACCTATTTCATCTTTCAACTAAAAGTAGTAATTTATAAATTGTCGTTTGAAAACTTCATACCGTTTATTTGTTGAAACTAATATACTTGGAAATTATTCGAATAGATGAAAAAAATTTCTGTAAATAATAATTATTACTTTTAAGTAAAATTAATTGAATTTTTTCAGGATGGGCTGTTTATCAGAGCTTTAAGGATTTGATTAACGGACTGATTACATGTCACTGAGTGAAACTGATAAAGCACACAGATAGAAATTAGACTGAATTGATATTCGTACTTACGTATACGCGATATTTGTAAATCTTAGATCACAGTAAATCGAGAAGATAAAAGGTAACATGTATTGAGTTAGCTTTTCCCTGGTTTCCCTTTGTGTTCTAGAATCCTTGTCACACCAAACATACTCGCCCTTTCAGCCGTGAGGGCGTTATAATGTTACAGTTAATCCTACTATTCGTTGCTAAAAGAGCAGCCCAAGAGTTGGCGGTGAGTGGTGATGACTAGCTGCCTTTCCTCTAGTTTTACACTGCTAAATTAGGACGGCTAGTGCAGGTAGTCCTCGTGTAGCTTTGCACGAAATTCAAAACAAACCGAAATAAATAAACTTGGAATACCTATTAAAGTGAATTGTTATATTAATCGTATATATTTACCCGTGTTTGGTTAATAAAAATGTTCTGCCACGGATACATTTTATCACATCGAGTTGTTATGTATCATGTATATTCTATATATCTGCAGAAACTTGTTAATACAGTTTAGTACTGTAATAAAGGGGGTTGCAAATGGTGTTAATTTGCACAAGTATAATTTCCTATCACAGCAACTCTTGCAACGCGAATCTTGTAATAATCCACTAAATTTTGTTTGATTCAGGAAAACTATTTAAACGTCTTCATTTGGTTACATGATGACGTGTACAAAAGTATTATTTATTTTAAAATCAATTACGCTGTTAAAAACATTGCATCTAAGCATAATCCATAAATAAACCATAATTAAATTATTCAGACACATTGTGGCTAAAAGCTCTTTCGTCGAAAACAAATGCACTCTTAACAATGTAGCTAAGAGGTGCTAGTAGGTCAATTGAACCTTATATTCATTCAACAAAAGTATATATATACCATTAGAACATAGCGAAATTCGACTAAATATATAGTGTTAAGGTATTTCAGTCAATTCGCATTGTTACCTAACCATACGAAATCGAATATTTCGCCACTAGGGTTATTTGCGATAGGCGTGTAATTTAGCAGTGTAAGACTAGAGGGAAGAGAACTAGTCATCACCACCCACTGTCAACTCTTAGGTTATTCTTTTACCAACGAATAGTGGGATTGACTGTCACATTATAATGACCCTACGGTTGAAAGGATAAGCATGTGTGGTATAAAGGGGATTTGAACCCGCGACTTTCAGACTGTGATTCGAATGCCTTAACAACCTGACCATGCTGAGCCTTTCATCAATGGATTATTAAAGTTTGTATGAAGATAATCTCAGTTAAAACCAGAGAACACTTGAAATTATTTTAGGCAACATTAGAGTAAATTAATTTATGGGACTTCCCCCCATTTTTTATCAAGTATTTTTTTGGTGCGCCAACAATACCAAGCGTCGGGTGTGCATGTATTCGATTCAATTTTATTACTCATCAGAACCTCTACCAGTATACCCTCAAATAGAAATTCTTTTAGGTAGGATTAGGGTAAATTAATATACGAGACCTTGGGCGTGGTCAAATATATCAGTCAAATGGATTTGACTTCGTGAATCTCACATTGTAATTAAATATTAAATCGGTCAAGATGTGACAAATCTATGAGCTAAACTTTGAACTTGAAAAATTTAGAAGCATTCCATGAAACACTATATCTTACGTATGTAGGTACATAGAGCCGTGGCTGATAAAAAATTTTTGTTGGTGGCACAGAATTCTTGGAGAATATTAAAGACTTAGATATTAATGTGTAGCATGACTTTACGATTTAAAATTTATGAAAATGTTTCGCCTTGTGAAAATTTGTCACAGACGTTTAAATTGGAAGTAACTGTTTAGTACATCTGTGAAAATCATGAAATTAAGTGTATTTTACACCTTACAAAGAATGTGATTTGCACTTGTTTACCATTTTTATTACAAAGTAGACTGTTTTATTCACTCATGTACTTGTGCTATTAAATTTCTGGTTATTGTAATTTGTTTCTGGAAGCCTTGCTTCTATGAAACCTGAAGAAAATGAGCAAACTGATAAACTTGTAAAGTTAACAGACATGAGTAGCTCTGTGAGGTCTATCACGAAGATCAATTTGAATTTCGCGCGAAGCAATACGAGGGCTATCTGCGCTAGCCATCCTTAATTTAGCAGCGTAAGACTAGAGGGAAGGCAGCTAGTCATCACCACCCACCGCCAACTCTTGGGCTAATCTTTTACCAACAAAGGGTGGGATTGACTGTTACATTATAACGTCTCCACAGCTGAAAGGGCAAGCATGTTTGGCGTGACGGGGATTAGAACCCGCGACCCTCAGATCGCGAATCGAGTGCCCTAACCATTTGGAAATGGCATACTACAGGCAAATCGGATGTATGAAAGAACTGTAAGCTTTAATTGTGTTTGTTAAAGAAACGTTTTTGGCAGGAAGAGAGAGGAAGTTGGCACCTAATCTTTATCAGCAATTAATCATGACAATCAAGGCGTGTCCATATCTTCTCTTCTGTATCACATGGTAAGTCCGTTCTTTGAGTGTAAGTCAACACCAGTGATTAATGTTGATTAGTTTATCAAATTTTGTCGTTAAAACACATGAGCACGTTCTTTAAGATGCCCTATAATTATAAATAATTTAGATGTTAAAATATTTTTTTTCTAATATTTTACAGACTCTTAGACAACTCAATCAAAACAAGGCTAGACCTCATTTTTTACACTTATGGAAAGTATTCATGAATTGATACTTAAAGAATATTGAGTAAATAATAATATTAGCTTTTCCCTCTTGAATGAATAGACAGTATTTTGGAGTCTGTACAATTAAGATCTGAATTTAGTATTATGTGGAAGAAATATAGATTATTATTAGATAAATTGGATAGGTCGAGGGGTTGGCTAGCATTCATGCCTCGAAACCCAAGTATTAAACTTATTATGAACATATTCTTATGCCACGTGCAAGACAAGTGTTACATATTAACTTCACCTTAAATAGGTATGTTAGAAACTGCAAGCAAAGATTATTTTAAAGAGAGGTGTGGAAAGACTGAAACAAAAGGATCGGGGAAAAATATTCTTACAAGTTCTTCCTTTTCTCTCGTTTCGTTCCGCCAACAAAACTAAAATATGATTATCGAATAAATGAATCATCTTCAGCTATCTCGCCCATGGAGAAACAATAGGTAACTACTGTTAGAGAACACTACTAAAATATTTGAAAGTCCATTCTCTTGTAATTACGAACAACAATTTAGAATACACGTTATTGGCAACGCTTTCTCAAATATGCCAAAGTTATTATGTAAAATTCTAAACAAGCACGTGGAGAGAAGCACGTGCTTCTACTATAATGAAAACCTTGCCAAACAGTGCAAAATGGACATCCTAAAGTGATCGTACTCAGTTTCTTTAAAAAACGTTTATTTCTTATTTCGTTTGACTAAAGATTTGTCGCTGTAATACTAAATTAATAAGACCTAGTCATAAGATTGAGGCTTTTAAAAGTAATGGCTCTTCATGTGTTTTGTGCGTACACCTTTTTCATTAGAATTTGTGATAAATTGGTAGAGAAACACTTAAAAGTTGTAGCCGTTGTGACAGATTTGCCATTCTACATTTACTTTAATGCTTACGCTTGTTTCTGTACAGTTTCTTCCTTGTCTGTGTCGTATAATCTTAACAGTGTACTGCGCAAATTTCGTCTATTCTCTAAACTTGTAGACAATTCATGAGAGTGAAAAGTCAACAATACTTGTTTGACGAAAATGCGCGATAATTTTGTCGAAATTTCTGAAAACTCGCGTGATTCTTATAGAAAATGGCTAGCTCAAAAATGAAAAGAACATTTTTAGATAATTACAGCCAGTACGCTATAGGTCTAAGAAACTATAATCATGATTGACGTATTTTAATCGAAAAACTACAAAATTTGACCAGGAACGTTATAGATTTTAAACATTACAAACTGTTCAACTTTAGTGAATTACTTCGGATATGTTCCTACGATGACATTATATCTTGTTCGGTAAGAAATGAATCACTAAGTGGTGTGAGGCCAATCAAGAAATTGCATCTAGTTAGCTTAAGCGAAGTACAACAATATTAACTCAGAATTAATGTGTTCGTCGTGTACATTGATCGTCGATAAAATGTTCTGTTTTAGACTGGATATAAAACTCAGTATTCTTTGTAAGTTTAAAAAACTCTTGTATATTAACCATCATTTGTAAAAACTATTAGTAATAGCTCTTATTATAAATTGTATTGTTTTATGTTTGTATTTTAGAATATATTTGTGTTAAAAAGGAAAGTGTACCATCAGTCTTGGTGACAAATAACGTAAATTTAATACACATTCACATTTACTTAACTCCTAAGCTCAAATTCAAATTTCTGGTCATTTGAGATGACGTAATAAATCAAAGACTCCTCCGAAATAAGATTATAATACTTAAAAAAGTAAAAAACTTTATAATTTACCATAATATATAATGTTAATATTAAAATGTCTGTGTAGATAATCTACAAATGATTAATACGTGTAACAGTTTATTTAGAAATGTAAATCCAACTTATGGAAGCTAAATGCTGTTTCTTATGCTATGCAAGCATACAAAATTGTAAATAGTCTTCCTACCTCAGTGATAACCACGAAGGTTTATAAGACTAAAATTTCAGGTTTTCTTTTCGCTTTGAGCACAGCACAGATATCTTATTGTGTGTATCGTTGTATTTAACGATATATCAATATTCTATAGAAGAGAAAAAATTCATTTTATGCAATATATGTGTGTGTGAGTGTTTTCTTATAGCAAAGCCACATCGGATATCTCGTGAGCCCACCGAAGGGAATTGAATCCCTGATTTTAGCATTGTAAATCCGTAGAGTTATTGCTGTACCAGCGGAGGGCCTTTCCTCTTTCGGTGTACTCTACCTGCTCCTACGGCGAGTAGAAACACCATTCTCTGCGCAGCTAGAAACACACCTGCCGTTTATATGATATATATAAAACTATTTTAAAAACTGAGAGCAAATTCTACCATGTTTCAAGCAAGAAAAAAGTTTGACTTTACAGTTTACATTAAATACAAACTGGTAGAAGGATGTTTACCATTTACTATCTTTACATTTACATGTTTGAAATTTGGTTGTTCACAACATTTATAATGCACTTTTTTTGTTTGAAGTTGTGACATGATAATGTCCAATAACATGAGTGAAACATAACATTTTTTTCCACTTTTAATGTTTTCACTATTCAGAGTTTCTTCTTTATTTTCAGATATCGATTAGCATTAGCTTTCATTTATTTAACCATCTATACAGCGTTTCAAGAATCTTATTCAGTAATATCAATGTCTGTCCCTAATTGTTCGAAGAGAATATTATATATACATACAGATTAGTTGCTTTATCTTTGGGTTGATCACTACGTAATGTTACTTTGTAGCTGCTAAAATATTCTAATTACCTATTTCGTTTTTCAATAGTGGCAACAAATGATCGAGAATGTGGGTGTTCTTGATCGTTCATGTTTATGAGAGAGCGGCGGATCATACAGCGTGACTTCAACCCTAATTCCAAAGCACTATTCTGTCACTGCCTCTATTTACGACAACATTCACTTTACCAAACGATTTTTTTCTTTTATTGAAGCACCTAAAAGATGCAAAGACTTAAGGGCAAGAGGTCTTTAAACATGTATTATCATAACTCATGTGTAATTGACCATCGGTGTAACTTATAGAGAACTAAAAACATGTTCAAATGATGTATGTGATTTCTGAATATTTTTCAACAAAGTAATAGAAGAATATATCATCTACACGTGCACATATATATGCATTTCTCCTCTTATTACACAATATTGTACTTAATAAATTTGTAAATGTGCAAGAACAGAAACTTCTTTATAGATAGAATTCTTTATTTATGATTAACCTGTTGTGGGAAAACAGAAACATCCGTAGAAAATTTTTTTTCATTGTTATTTTATTTCTTTATCTATGAAATATTTCACCTACTTCAAAACGATTGTAATAATTTAGACAATTGGAAAATGATATTTAATCACAAAATGTATGTAGAATTGATATTCATGTTAAGAAATATACAAGATACAATGAGTACTCAGGAATTTGTTTTGAAATTATATGTTGTTTCTCTTTCACCTGTGAGTTTGTTTTCAGTTTAATGGTGTTAATTTATTCCAATTCAAAAATTACTATTAAGTTTGTTTATTTACACCCAAACTACTAAGGCTATCTACTGCCGTCTCCAATTTTGAACCACTGACTTGTGGGAACGAAATCAGAAGACAGCATCCCTCCCACACGATAACCATTGGGCTACTCGTTACCAACGGACAGTAGGATGGAGCTTCACAATATAACGTCCTCAAAGCTAGAAGAGTGAGCACGTACGAAACAAGGTCTCTATCTCGCGACTAACTACCATTAACTATTAGTTTTTAATATATTTTATATATTTCACATCTTTGCTAATCTCATAAATAAGTGAAATATTTCTCTAAATTTTGTATGAATTTTGGAGGTGTTATTTCATAATTTTAATTTCTAAATCGTTCGTGTAAACCACTTGTCTTACCTTCCATTTTGATCTTCACGTAGATTTTTATAATAAGATTTTGGAGCTTTCCAAATGTTATTCAGATTTGCTAATCTAACACTATTTGTAATATTTAGTCTTTCTATAAATAATATTGTATCGTTTAGATTTTCAAAGCTATAAAAATAATGATAGGGTTTTTCTTTTAACTCACAACATAAAGCTTATGATTTAAACATTAGAAAATTGAAATCTACATTCTGAATATCTCTAATTCCCTTCGTTTTTATTAAATCAACCTAGTGAATAAAAAATAAACTAAAAAACTTTTAAATTTGAAATCAAGTTGAATTCAAACGATGTTAATTTCTTAGAAGCTTTACATGGCTATATCTGAGTAATTACAATAAACATTGGTGTAATAAACAGAAAGATATTAATAAGAAGAAACGTCAATTACTTGGTAGTTTACAAGAGTTCTGCTAATTAAAAAAACATGCTACAACATGAGGATTTATAACACTAAAAATCTCAGATAGCCCATTATGTTGCTTTGCGCATAAAAACAAACAAACAAACAACCCAAATTATAATTGGTGGCTATAATTCAAATCGTAAAACCTTTTGACTAAAATCCAGCATTAGCAGTACACATGGAATTTCATTAATCTCATGAAATCAAATACTTTACAGAGTGACAATAATATCTCAAACCTCCATGGCTTCTCTAAAACTTGTCTTTAGTACTGTTCGTGAAATAATGTCACAACAATCATTTCCAAGAATTCTCACAAGGGTAATGAGATTCTGTAACGAAACAAGGAGAAACAATAACTAGTTGTTAATTGTGTGTTTGCGCTTTATAAGTTAGCGAAGAATGATTATAATTGCATTTGACGTAAGACTCTAATATTAGGCTTAATACATTTCTCAACACTTCATTAAGGATTTTCAAGAATTAAAAAGTGTACAATAATAGTATTCTAACCATAATATATTTTTCATATTTATTACCGATAGCACGTTTGGTCGATTTTGACATAATAAACACAGAAGAAACAACTGGTGAAATACAAACGTGACAGACGATTCATAATAAAGATGGGACTTAAACATTTCATCGTGAAGCATAGACTTTTGCAGAGCACTGTATTTTAACATATAATTACACTTAGAAAGTAAACTAGCGTGTGAAGTAGTGCAGTGTTTCACATACAGCAAACTTACTGAAGGTTATCAGCTTCTGTCTTTTATTTTTAGCAAATGACAAGAAGGAATACAGCCAATCGGAAGCACCACCACCACCCACCGACGACTTATCAGATTGACTGTTACATTTATAACATACCACAACTTAAGGTGCAGTTAATGTTTAATGTTTCGAGGGATCATACAGGTTTAATTTTGCTTCATCAACTTCTTACTCCAGATCTTTCTTACGAAACCAACCAGTACCTTTTCGAATGTTACATATGATGTTTTAAGCGCGTGCAAGTGATCCTGCATCATTAAGTGACCTCTACCTTACATTTTTGATAGTTAATAAAAACATTTATAATGTGCTAGAGTTTGTTGTTTTTTTAATCATCACTTGATTTGAAGATTTGGTTTTAGAACATGTTTAACACTTTCGTTTTAAAGTATAGCACCGTAATAACGTTACTGTAGTTTCGAAATTAATCTGAAATGTATAATAATTTTGCTTCAGAATTTCCCGATAAGTTATATAAGGGCCATCCACACACAGCCGTCTCTAATTTTCAACTGATAGACTATAAAGGAGACCAAATGGTTAATAACATACTTTGCTAACACCCTTGGGCTACTTTGATCTAAAAGTAGGATTTGACCACCACTATTATAGCGTGACTACGGCCTTTAGTTTCGGTACTTTTCTGTGGCAAAAAGCATGAACAATAAATTATTAGAATTACAGTCTTATTACGTAAGGATACCGTATGAGAGAAAGCAGTGGCTGGTTGCCCTCTAGTGTTTCATACCATTTTTTTTAATTTTAGGTGCAATACACACATCTAAAATATTTTTTGGGTATGTATCCACAAAAAGAGCTCAAATCTTCTTTAAGCTGCCGCCCCCTTCTGAAATTTGAAATGCAACCTTATTTGTACACTATTTGCTATATCACAGCAGAACCCATAACTTTCCAAAAAGGAAATTCTGGGATTTATTTTCAGTGACCGACCTATTATTTTTCCCGTTCCTCATCAAATATATAAATGTATATGTAAATGTATGTACTTTTATACATATATGCAGTTGTAGTTGTTTTGAATTAAGCATAGAGCTATACAATGAGCTATCTGTGCTCTGCTTACCGTGGGTATCGAAACCTGGATTTCAGCATTGTACGTCCGCAGACATACCGCTGAGCCACTGGGGGGCTATATGCAGTTCAAGTGATTCAAATATGCCAAATAAGTATGCTGAGTATATACTTCATAATATATAGTAAAGCCATAGTAAAACACAAGAATAATTATGGAGGGGATTAGTTGTAGGCTGACTATCTTCCTAAGGGACCACCCACTTTTTGTTTTTCGTTCTGAAGACGTGACTACAAGCGACGACGTAAGTATCGACGTATTTTCTCGTAAGCAGTAATTTAATGCTTTATGATGAGCAGATTGGTTGAATATATGGCTACCAGTAACTGTCAAAAATAACAACATAATCAGTAACGGACATGACGTTAAAGTATAGCACCGTCAACAAAAATTGGGACTTCACCTGAAATATCTCCCACTGTATTTGACAGTAGCACTAAAACCTTCATGCAGGTAGTCAATCAACTGGTAGACGTTGCCATGGGCCCTCATACACCATTGTCTCGTAATTTTCCCAGCCGTTCTACATTTGAACAGTCTAAAAAAAATGAAAATTAGTTTACATAACTGGAGGTCCATCATGGCCAATTGTGTTAAGGCGTTTGACTCATAATTCGAGGGGCGCGGGTTCGAATCTCGGTCGCACCAAATTATGCTCGCCCTTTTAGCCGTGGGGGCGTTATAATTTGAGGGTCAATCCCACTATTAGTTGGTAAAAGAGTAGCCCAAAAGTTGGCGGCGGGTGGTGATGACTAGCTACCTTCCCTCTAGTCTTACACATGTCCTCCGCTAGTACAGCGGTAAGTCTACCGATTTACAACGCTCAAATCGGGGATTCGATTCCACTCGGTGGGCTCAGCAGATAGCATGATGTGGTTTTGCTAAAAGAAAAAACACAAAAACACACACTTGTCTTACACTGCTAAATCAGGGACGGTTAGATAAGATAGCCCTCGAGTATCTTTGCGCGAAATTCAAAATAACAAATATCTTATAGCTTTTCTTCCATTAAAAAAGACTTTTCTAATTTTGTAAGAAAATGTAAATGTCCATAACCCTCTAGACGAGTACTTTTTTTTTCCAGTCATATGACGCTCAGAATCGTCGTCAGATTGCGCAAGTTCTCTCTTCAAGGCCCCCCAGTGGCTCAGCGGTATGTCTGCGGACTTACACGCTAAAATCAGGGTTTCGATACACGTAGTGGGCAGAGCACAGATAGTCCATTGTGTAGCTTTGTGCTTAATTCAAAACAACAACAACAACAGAAGAGATATGGTGCCACCTTGCGTCCGTTTTCTCATAAAAGTAAACAGTTATAAACTGCAAATGTTGCCGATATTCTGAATATCAACATACGCCATGTTAGAAATACAGCAGGGCCTGAAATCGACATCTATGCCGATTACGTTTCATCTTGATTTTGTACATTCGATTCACATTGCAAGTAGGAAATTTAAACCGCATTATATGGTCGCCATACGGCAATTGGCGCATTTAGAGGGTTAACTTTTATTTCCTGACAAACTGTCATTAACGTTTTTTGAGCGTTGTAGAAAAAAAAAAAAAAAAACACTTTTGTGTATTTGGTAGTGATAAATTTTCGATAGGATTATAATATATATACATACTTTGCGTGTTGTTTAACAAGTGCAACTCAAAGTAAAGTATCTGTTTAATTGTATTCAGTGATAATCTCTTGATGATTGGCCCCCCAGTGGCTCAGCGGTATGTCTGCGGACTTACACGCTAAAATCCGGGTTTCGATACCTGTGGTGGGCAGAGCACAGATAGCCCATTGTGTAGCTTTGTGCTTAATTCAAAACAAACAAACAACACTTAATGATTGATTATTAATAGGTTTTCGTTGCGGTATATTTCTCATCATTCGTTGCTTATTTGTATTTGTTAAAAGTAATTCAATAATTGGTGATTACTGATTAGTTTATTAATTATTATTAATAACTTTTCTTCAAAGTTATTTTCGTAGTGCTTGTTTGTTTTGTTTGTATTTGAATTTTGCACAGATACTCGAGGGCTATCTTCGCTAGTAGTGTAAGTCTAGAGGGAAGGTATCGCCAACTCTAGGGCTATTCTTTTACCAACTAATAGTGGGATTGATCATCGCATTATAATGCCTCACGGCTGAAGGGCAAGAATATTTGATGTGACATGATGCGAACCCGCAAACCTCAGATTACGAGTCGCACGCCTTAACATGCTTGGCCATGCCGGGCCACCTTTTCGTAGTGCACCTGCACTAACTCACTTATATGGTTTGGTTGACAGTCGTTAGCATTCTCTGTAAATGAAGGAAGGTAGGACTCTGAACGAATAAACTAAAAGTTTAGAATGGAAAAGTGATAAGACGGCCTCTTAAAAAATATATATTGCTTGCTCTATCTCGCAACACAATTTTATCATGTATATAATAATTGTGACTGAGCTTAATCGATGTGTTTTTTATGGTAGTTTTTGTTAATTCGGTTTTTTTCTTTACCCTTCTGTGCAGCTGGTCATAGATACTAACAGTTTCACATGTGTTAAGATTATATATAAAGGAAACTTAATATTCCGTTGCTACTGATTATTAAATGTCTCTTAGCTAAATTTTAATTTAATTTTTTAACCTAATGTGTTTTTAAGAAAATTTGTAACTGTTATAGAACAAACTAGATCCCAGATAATCTGCAATTTTTCTTCTCATATTTTAAGCTCTACTGCAAGACTATTCTAACCTAGTACATATAATATTAATATTGAACCTTTCAGTACAAGGTATTTTCATGGGCTTAATGTATATATATTTTTAATTTTCGGCTCCGTACTAGGATTTCTATATCTTTGCCAAATGGGAAGAGTTGTGCGTGATGCATTTCTAATTATTAATTTATTTTACTTTGGGCGTTGTCGTCAGGCTTCTATTGTCCATGTAAACCCCTCATTAACCTTTTCATCTATTGTTGAAAGACAAATGTTGACGCTATTGTCAATTTCGCGTTTCATTTAATTGTGAACGACCTTTGGCCTGAAAGGCATTTAACTATATACCTCTTTTCACACGTATCAAAGCATTTCATACACGATTCTAAGCCTAATTACGGAGGTTTAATGATCGAGACGTTAGGCTATCCAGTTCAGTAGGTCTTCCATAAACAATTAAACAGAAAAGTGACAGTACTGAAGAGTCGCTGTCAGTAATATTGTTTTGTGTACTTTGTTTCGAATCAGCATTTAATTACAACACCCTCATTGATATTTTTAACGTTTTCTGTACTGGAAACGATTTGTGTTTAGGTATTTTTTCTAACATGATCAACAAAAAGTATTAATATGTTTTTGTCGTTGTATATCCAACACAACTGAAAGCTTACAATCAAGAGTTACTTTTTGTCTTGATGTATTTTTTTTTTAGATCTGAAGAAATCTTCTTTATACAACCAAAAGCATTGACTCTTTAATAACTGAAATGGGATTGAATTGCATTCGAAAGCTGTAAAACTACTTGTTTGACTCACACTTCCAATAATAATAATGATGTAAATAAAGGGATAATTTTACATTTGTTTCCTTATAAAGAAACCAATTGTACGCTTTAACTTAATTAGATTCATATTCTCTCCTGAACATCTGATTTATTTCGACTATCTTATTCCTTGTGAATATTACCCTACATTTAGGGTTAAACTAATGTGTAACAATTACACTAACAATTGTTGCTAAGAAGACATTTACTTTTAAACTAATGTGTAACAATTACACTGATAATTGTTGCTAAGAAGAAGGAAAAAAAAAAGATTGCACGGCCTAAAAAGCTATTTCCTTGGTACAAATTGTGCTCACACTCTTGTAACTATAATATGTAATATGAGTGTAAACTTGTAGATAGATGTGAACAGTTTAATACTTGTAGTTAACATATTTGCGTGAATTACATTTTATATACTGTTTTGACAAATTATTCTGATAATCAAAGATGCTTACGTGGCATCCCAAACCGTTAATTAGGGTTGTTTATTCAATATTAACATGTCTTTATTGTTAATGTTTTATTTGGAATGTCTGACGTTATTAGAACAGCTTCTTTTGAGCCAATGATAGCGAATACTTTAAGGACTTGTGGTGAACGTAGCTGTTCATTTTTAGCCCCGTTGTCTCTAGGTCTTGGCCATGAAATATTCAGTTATTATTGTTTCGTTGTCAAACGTTGACTCTGCGGTAAGTAACTGCGTTTATTTTGTAATTCAGTAAACGATATACAATGCGAAAATTAAACATTTTTGAATCATTACACTATAAGTGTAGTAAGTTACAAGTGTCCATTACACATGTAAATTAAAATATCTTTAATAAATTGTAATTCCGTTGATGCTCTCCGGTGGTTCAGCGGCAGGTCAGTTGGCTTTCAAGGCTGTTACCTATATAATGCAGTGGGCAGAGCACAGACAGCCCATTTTATAGATTTATGCTTTACAACAAACAAGCTTTCATCTGCCTTCGAACGACGATATTAGGGATAAAAAACAGAAATAAAATTTTGAAACTTTTGTCTAATATCAATGGGTTTAACTCATTCTTGAAATTACGGTTGTAATTGGCAGCGAAATATTCCCTTAAGATGTACAAATACAAATATTTGGAATCACATCGTATGGAAAATCAAGTTTTCTGTAAGTTAACGGAGTTCAATACAGGCTCATGAAAGAGGAAGTTTTTCATTTGAAGTTCGAAAGAGAAACATTACCGAATTGTGTGAGTGAAACGTCATTATTTTACCCCTGTTAGCGATCTTACTTGTGAATTAGAAAGAGCACGAAGGATACTAATGAATAAAGGCCTGGCATGGCCGAGCGCGTTAAGGCATGCGCTCGTAATCTGAGGGTCGCGTGTTCGCATCCGAGTCGCGCTAAACATGCTCACCCTCCCAGCCGTGGGGGCGTTATAATGTGACGGTCAATCCCACTTTTCGTTGGTAAAAGAGTAACCCAAGAGTTGACGGTGGGTGGTGATGACTAGCTGCCTTCCCTCTAGTCTTACACTGCTAAATTAGGGACGGCTAGCACAGATAGCCCTCGAGTAGCTTTGTGCGAAATTCCAAAACAAACTAATGAATAACTTGTGGTGTCTAGACTGTTTCTTATAATTTTTACTGTAACTTCTTGCTGTTGAAACTGGGTCACCGTAACTTAGCTTCTTCAGTTTATTTTTCCTTTTAAATTAGTGCGATGTTTAAGCATTTAAATTTATTTACACAACAGGATGTGTTTTAATTTATTTATAATTTTGTTTTATTATATTACTTTGTTGTTGTTTTTGTTGTTTTGAATTAAGCATAAAGCTACACAATGGGCTACCTGTGTTCTGCCCACCACGGGTATCGAAACTCGGATTTTAGTGTGTAAGTCCGCAGGCATACCGCTGAGCCACTGGGGGGCTATTATATTACACTAAAAATCTTGTTCAAAAAAACCGTTTTCATTTATTTAATTTTCCCATCCCTGATTCAAACCCCGGCATGGTTAGGTGGTTAAGACACTCGACTCACACAATCTAAGGGTTGCTGGCTCGAATCCCCAATCACATTAAACATACTCGCCCTTTCAGCCATGGTAGCGTTATAATTTAATGGTTGATCCCACTATTCGTTGGTGAATAATTAGACCAAGAGTTGGCAGCGGGCGGTGATGACTAGTTATCTTCCCTCTAGTAGTACACTTCTAAATTAATGAGGGCTAGTGCAGATAGTTCTTGTGTAGCTTTGGAAGAAACTAAATTAAAAAACAACAAACCATGATTTAGAAGTGGTCGACCAGAGGGAAGGCAACTAGTCAAAATCATTCACTGTCAATTTTTTACCATTATAATATCCCCACGGTTTAAAGGGCGAGCATGTTTAATTAAGTGGTTTTCAACTCATCGATTGGGAGTGGAGCGCCATATGCACCATGCCATATTAGGCGTAGTGTTAAGTAAATGTAACTTTAATTAAATCCATCTTTGATTTCTCATGCTGGATTTATTCCAACGTCATTTAATTCAACGTTCATGTATTTGAATGTTATCAAACATTTTTCTTAAAAGTTTTGGTTCGTGTATAATGTTCAGTAATAAGTATTTTATTTTCGAGTACTTAAGCAAGCAATTCTTTAAGAATTAATGTAATTTCTTTTCTAAGATTTGCTGGAGAATTATCTTTCTTTCTTGGCATTTCACTGCTATTTTGCATCTACAAGTTTTCACTCCAGAGTGTTATGTAGTATTCTAAAAATCATTTTTTGTTATGTTATCACTATTTTCACTAGCTTCAGGTGTTTATGTAAAGTATTCAAAACACCATTAGCATTCTTTATTAATGTTAAGTATCTCAATATACAAAATTATGGTGTTCTGTTAAGTCGAAAACCCTCACAGTAACTTACTGATTTAAAAAATATATAGTAGGTAATGCGCTACATATTTCTCTCAAGGTCCACATTATTTACTCCAACACGGTTGAGCACGGTTTGGTGATTGTTGTTCCCACACTATAAATTCCAGAAGTCATGGTTAGTGTTCATTGCCATACTAACGCGCTTCACATTTTGGAGGGATTTGGGTTTACCATATTTGTATTTGTATTCTATGGGGTATCATCTGTGTTAATTTTGAACTACTAATCAGATGGAACAACAGCAAGTCAGCTGTACCTTACCACTTGCCATCTACGCTAAAGGATTGACTGTCATTCTTATAACCTACCAACAGATTAAAATGGGCAGGATATGCTTTCTTGATGTCGCAAGTGTTCTAACTTAGCTCTATAGCTTTACTACAAGGTGAACTCGCACTTCGGTGCATTATAAGAGTAATGTCCAAATTCCTCTGTCCAGTTAGACGCAAGTAGCCCGAGAATTGACTGTGCTATATGTTGTTTTAGATTCATTGTACTAGTTATAGCATCATACTGATGACGAAATCTACAAACAATTATTTTAATAAAAGTAAAACAGATCCATAGTTTTATTATATCAAAACTTAGAACAAAGCAAATTTTATCAGAATAATGTCTTTTCAGGCTTATTATGCCAATATATTAAAAGTAATGACACAAAGCACGACATTTTTTACTTTTAATATATTATCACTGTGATAATAGCCCCCGCTAGTACAGCGGTAAGTCTACGGACTTAAAATGCTCAAATCAGGGGTTTGATTCCCATCGTTGGACTCAGCAGATAGCCCGGTGTGGCTTTGCTATCAAAAAGCACGAAGTACTGTGATAGTAAATATAAATTTGGTGGTTATGTAACTGTGGCTGTAAGAAACATTGACAGTTTTATTTCGTGAAAGTGTTGAAATAATATTGTTTGTTTCTTTTGAAGTTAAGCACAAAGCTACACAATGAGCTCTTTGTGCTCTGCTCACTACAGGTATCGAAATAAGGTTTCTGGCGTTGTAGGTCCGCGCAGATAACGCTGTGTCACTGTGGGGGAGGAGAGTAATTGTTTGTTTCTGAATATTACGTAGAGGGGTATCTGTGCTACTCTTTCACCAAAAAATAACGAGATTGACGGTCACGTTATAACGCCCTCACGGCGAAAAGGGCGAGCTTGTTTAGTATGAGGGAGATTCGAACCCACGATCCTCAGATTGTGAGTCGAGCGCCCTAGCCACTTGAGGAAATTTGAAATAAGATATCTGAAGTTTTGTTGTTCCGTATAAGGAGTGTTTAAAGGAGCAATAAAACTGAAGCCTACCTCGTTATGCAAGAAAAATGAATAAATGAACCTGCAGTTTGGAAATATAAATGTAAGAAAAACTGTACAACGACTAAAACAATGCAAATTAATTATAAACAAAAGCTGTAATAATTTAATCGCACTGTAAAAACAATAGCATTAAAAAAGTAACAGAATTTTTCCAGTTGATCATTTTCACTACTTCTGGTAACACTACCCAGTGTAAAAGTTACATATAAGGAAATGCGTTAAAAAAAATCTACTCACCGGTAACTAACAAAAAGCCAACAAATTTTGTTATTTAATTTCACGCAAAACTGCACAAAAAACTATTTATGCACGGTTGTCATTTTCGTTGTTACACTTAGTGCATGGTCGTTAATATGAAGAGTATGAGTCACTGTAGTCAATACATGATGGCTCAGCATTATTATTACTGTTGTTACGGCCCTAACTACTGCAATATGCACATTTAAGAAATACACAAGATGAATTCTTGAAGTGTTTAAACCACTAAGTGTTTAATTATCTTACCTCAACACAGGCAGATAAATGGAGTGCAAGAGATAATAAATAGTATCCTAGTTGGTGTTTTTATGGACAAAGATTCATTTTAAAGTCATAATACTTTGGCCCGGCAGATCTGAAGTAGTTTTCTAACGTGAAATACCAAGAAATCTGTTTTAAGAATTACTCCATGTATTTGTCAATGAAGTTGAATAAAGTCCCTCTTTAAAGCGATTTCAAACAACATGAAAGAGAATGACTGTTGTAGGACCATTATGGAAGCGCCCTTGTCCATCATATGAAAATGCAGACTTGAAGAGAGGATATCTTTTGCAACAGTGTCCTGTATGCTCTAAATGTTATTCTTACTTCTAAAAGAAACAAAGTATATAAAATTTGTCTTTGGTATGATTTCCACACCTTCATATAACTGTGGTGGTTTATACATTTGGAACTACAAAAACGGGTCATGTACTTCATATGGGTTTTTATTTTCATGAAAAGTGATTTCTGAAAGTATATCACATGCTCCCAAACATTTATTATTTACACTTCCTGCTCTCAGCACCCCTGAAATTATAATATTCTACTTGCGTTTGAAACTTCTCACTCTTATCTGCCCTTTGTTATAAGTATCTATAATTTTTCTTAATCACAAATGTATTTCGTTTTGGTTGCCAATGTTTTTTATATCTGATAGGTAATGTCTTTGAGTAACCATCAACACAAGTTTGTTACTTGAGGGCTATCAGCACTAGCCGTCCTTAATTTTGCAGTGTAAGACTAAAGGGAAGGCAGCTAGTCATCACCACCCACCGCCAACTCTTGGGTTGCTCTTTTACTAACGAATAGTGGGATTGGCCGTAACATTATAACGCCCCTGAAAGGGCAAACATGTTTGGTGCGACCGAGATTCGAACCCGCGACCCTCGGATTACGAGTCAAACGCCTTAACGCGCTAGGCCATGCCGAGCCCTTACTATTATAAATCAGAATTTGTGCATCGTCACCAACATCACTGAGAGAGTTCAAAGAAATCATTACATTATCAACAAAGGTCCTTAATAAAAATTATTTTGATAGATAAGCATTCACTATCTTATTCTTTAAAAATCAACGTGACCCTTGATTTCATCCTTATTTTTGCAAATTAATCATAATTTATTATTACATTTGTACGACAAAGACATCACAAAACCCGTCTACTTTGGCAAGTGTAAATAGATTTAAATGTTTCGCAAATGTCTCAATGGGTGAATGCGGCGTGAGCACATTAAATTAACCACTTATGTATATCTTGACCTTCCTCTATTATTTATTTATTTTTTATTTTAAGCGTTTTACAAA
This sequence comes from Carcinoscorpius rotundicauda, assembly GCA_011833715.1. Classification (NCBI taxonomy): domain Eukaryota; kingdom Metazoa; phylum Arthropoda; class Merostomata; order Xiphosura; family Limulidae; genus Carcinoscorpius; species Carcinoscorpius rotundicauda. Next base: position 34,579,369 of record CM022395.1, on the reverse strand, counting down.
TAGCAAACTATATTATAACTATCTTTGTTATCTAGAAATCATTTATCTCCTCTTTACAACGTACTAAGGAGGGTTGAGTACGCTATATTTAAACAATTTTTGAATATGTATATCAATACGTCAATGACAACCACAACTGATATAAAGTTAAGGGGTGGAACAGAATGTATCAGAACTACATGTTTATGTTGTTTGCATTTAATAGGTAGTGTAGTGCCACCAGAAATTGATCGTTTTGGGAAAGAATATTTAACAACCTTTTTCGAAGCAAAACATTAATTTTAGATGATGAAGAAAGTGTTCAACTCAGAGATTTAGAATTTACAAGATATTGGAAAAAAAATGAATACAGATCAGTTTCTGGTACCAGGATCATCCAGAATAAAATTTGCAGCAGGCCACACTTCAGCCGTATTAAGCAAAGGATCGGAAGGAAGAGCAATCCAAATGACCAATACAACAATGTTTAACATCAGTATGGCTCTCCAGTGGCTCAGCGGTATGTCTGCGGAGTTACAAGCTAAAATCCGGGTTTCGATACCCGTGGTGGGCAGAGCACAGATAGCCCATTGTGTAGCTTTGTACTTAATTCAAAACAACAACATCAGTATGAAGAATTTCTACTTGTAAAAGGGACAACACTCACGCATACGCAAATTGCTTCCATGATATATCCGCTCAATCTTCACATACCTCAAGCAGCTGAAGAATGAAATGGACATTTGTGCTTGTCCACATTAAGACATTTTGTTAAGTCACTATTTAGAGTGAGTTTGTACTTCGGTTGATCGGACTATTTGAAAGCGAGCGATAGGATATCTTCTTCTTCGTACGCTAGATGTTTTATGGAGACCAGCATGTAGTAAAAACGTATAATTACCATAAAACAATCTACGTACAAAAAAATTAAAGTTGAAAAGTAGGATCAAATTTTAATATGCACAATAAAGATTTTATTTGGCCAACGGTCAAAATTCCAACAGAAGCCTTTTATAATGGAAATTGCATTGCAATGGCGCTGTCAAAATGCATGGTCAGGAACTTGAGCATAACCGGGTTTGGCGACATTGACTTTAACAACGTTTTAATATAACGTGATCAATCTCTGTATATAATAGGAAAGAACATGAAAAGATTGGATTTCTATGATGTATGACAACAGCCTAACACCACATTACGCAAATTTAATCAGTCATCATAAACACTACCTGATGTTGCATAATAACCCAAAGTCTATTTGGTAGAAAATAATAATGAAGTGAATAACGATAAGATTATGTTTAAATCATTCTGCTATTGGCATTCATCAAGACAACGCCACCTATAGACTGTATAAACTAAATATTTGACTCTTTTATTTTTTCGTTCATTAATTATGCGAGCTTTATCCTTCAGTTTAATATTTAAGTGTAAATTGTTATTTTATTATAAAGGCAAACTTTTTCTCGTGGAAAAGATGCAATTTCATTTGATGAACTTTAAGAGACGAAGAACAACCCTCCCATACTTCCTTTTAAAAAACATATCTGTTTTTCATGACTAGTAGTTTAATAACTTCACTTTCATCACAAACAATTTCAAGATTAACACGTCTTTTCTTTTACAAACGAGTTTTATATTAACATATAATCGAAACAGTAGCTTGATCATTTAAAAAAAATAAAAAAACGAATTAATGAAGGAGAACACAATAACTACAAAAATAATCAAATTGGCTTCTCCACGAGAGAAATCTTGATGATTATAGGATAATTTGCATTAAATTCTGGGCACTCACAACAGCAGAAAATTCAAATCAACTTTAATTAGTAACAGTCTTAAAAAATAAAGCATAGTCTGGTAAAAGATGAATTTAGGCACGCAATGTTTGACATCTGAAAGCAGTGAAATTGATATCACGCAACTTAAATTAGAGTAAAACTGACTTGCTTTCAAAGGTGTAACGCGCTTAAAATTTTTCAAACAGTCATTATGGAGTCACAGTAACACATCCTTCGTTCACTTTATATTATTTTTATTATTTCTTAGGCTTGATGAAGACATTTTAACATTTATAAAATAACATATTTAAGTAATCAACATGTCACAGTTGTCGGTGCTGTGCTTTTCTACGTCAAAATCAAAACAAACCACTTATTTTTACGTAATAAAAATGAAAAATAACAACCATCGAGCAAATAGTTTGTAAATATTGTAAACATTTCTGCCTTATTCACACAAAATATCTGAAAATACAAACAGAACAAAAAAGTGCAGTGCGTTATATTATTTATTTGTCCAGTTTTTAGTTATAAATACTTCACTGTATATATAGTTTCCTATTAAATACTACTCGTCCAGATTACTGATTCACAAGTCCCTGGAACTTTAACAATATAAATATATTTTCAAGACATATGAAGTACTGTTTGTGTTCAGTATTTCGATTGTGTAATTGTAATATCTAGCTAAATTACTATGATAGGTTTGTTTTAAAACTGATAAAACGTAGTTAAATATTGTTCCATGTTCCTTTAAGTTAACCTTAAATACTTTATGAGCTGTTATGAGGTATGTATTCAAAAATAAACGACATTGTAGTCATTACCCAGTAAGAATGGAAGTAAACAGTTTTTTCTAATGACAGTGAAAGACCTATAAATGTTTCATAATTAATTAGTGTGAAGCAATACTTCAACGCTATAGTGGCATAAGAATTTTCGTTGAATACCAACAGGACATTTGATGTGTCGTGTTTTTTCCACTACTATATTTGCTGTTTGTGCTCTTGTTGACATTTGGAGTATAGGTTTCGACAATAACACGAAATCATGTCTCAAAACACCAGCAAGTAATTTCTTTACATTTTATCTAGAACTTCCAAAAAACGTTTCACTGGTTATCGGGTTAACCGTGCATGGTGTTCGCATATACATTTTTCACTGAAATCAAAGATGTTTCAACTCATATCAAGTAGTAAATCTAATATTAAAACTGGCTAACGATTCTCGCTTTCCTTCACGTATTGCTGCTATTTGGTACGGTTGTGGTTGTTATTTTTATGAATTAAAAGATAATTGTTGACATAAAATTGAGCGCAGATAACCACCGAGTAGCTTTGCGCGAAATTCAAAACAAACAAACAAACAGACATAAAATTGGACAAATTTTTATTTCAACCAGTAGAGACAGCAACTTCCCAGTAAGATTTTTATATTACAAATAAGATCTTCAGTTTAGTGACCCTTCATTCCGGAACGATAGCGAACTTAGACAACGAGATTCAATTTCCAAACACACATAACGAATGTAGTTCTAAAATTCTCGTGCGTACAGGAAAAACGAAAAATCCCTTTTTCATTCAATTTATGAATAACAGGTAATGTCCTTTCCGTTTCGGAATCGCAGTTATAATTTCACTTTTCTCCTTTTTGGTTCGGATATCCTATTCAGTTTAGAACAGTTTCGGGATTCATCAAAAAGAACTACCTGTCATTATTTCAATTAAATGTAGAAATTAGCTTCTCGTACATATCAGCAGGAAAAAGTAGACTTCAACTCTTTTTTTGTTTTAATCGAGCTAAAGTAAACTGTATTTATTGTCTGTAAAGCATATGAAAATCAACACTCTCGAGGAATGATTTACTTTACCAGTAAGTAATCGCTAAGTAAAAACATCTAATATTCCTTTAATGATGTGTGTCTAAAATGTACATTTATACTGCGAAAAACACAGCTTTTAGAACAGTCTGATAACTAGGTAGAACTAAGTAAAAGTAAAATCAATGAGTGATGAAAATTTATTGTAACAAATAAAAGGGCTAACTTAAATCGATGGATTCTTCTAATTATGTGCCCCCCAGTGGCTCAGCGGTATGTCTGCGGACTTACACGCTAAATTCCGGGTTTCGATACCCGTGGTGGGCAGAGCACAAATAGCCCATTGTGTAGCTTTGTGCTTAATTCAAAACAACAACAATCTTCTAATTGTAAACTACATTTAAAACTGTAGCTACTTAAGAAACTTATACGGAATCTCAAACATCGCAGAAAGGATAAATTAATAAAATCTTTAGATGTGATGAACACTAGAGAAATAAGTTTCTGTTTTTCATAAATAAGTATGAACCTGTGTTTTTCTTCTGCTTATCTTTGAATGTAGAATTATTGAGAGTAGAAATAAGGTATATAACTGAGTAATATCTCTGAGGATACGATCACGTCAATCTGCTGAAAACAACAACAAAAATCCGGAATAAAGAAAAGTGGTTTATGAGCTAATGTGGTTCATGAGAAAGGTTGAAACATGCCCACTATGATCAGTAAGGTAAACACAGAGTTGAAAACACCGATTTCCAAAATATATACTTGCTGAGACCGTACACATAAGAAAGTCAAACGAATTCTTGTTCACAAACATTCGACGACATATATCTTCTTCCATGTATGTAACTACAAACATGTCTAGCCAGGTATTGTGATTTATATCCGTTTACAAAAGAGTAAAGAGTTGGGTCACGAGATTTCTTTACAGACCAAGTTTTTTGTCCACAAGTCGTAACAGCACACTGGTTCACTCATATCAGAGTTTACCATCTAGTAAAGGTGTTCAGATTTTAAGATAACATCGCTACCACGAGCTGCCAGCCCTCTTTCCTTTCACTGAAGCTTTCATTTTATAAAACTACTCTGGGTAGAATATAAAAAAAACTTAACGAAAACAATTTAAATCCAGAAGTTGTTAAACCAATGTATGTTTGATCATTAAAGAAAACTTTCGTGAAAGGTGGAATGTAGCTAAAGTCCATGTTGTTATAAACCCAAACTCTATAGTCTGCTTTGAAGCTGCGCGTTTGTTAACGGCGCAGCATATACGAATACAACATTATTAGCAAACACCGGTGCAAATACAATGACCTTCAAATCTTAGTTTGACCAGATTGCCAAAACGTGTTAATGGTGATTTTCAACATAAATTATTCAGAAAAATGGAATAGGATTACTATAAACTATGAGCTCGTTTTTACTGCATTTTTGACGTCACTGAATATATATTTAGTTAAATAGACTTAAAAGACATGACATTAAATCTTTACAAAACAAGAGATAATGTTAAAATATTAAGGTTTACCTAATTTTACTAAAGTTATGCACGACAAAGGTATATTTATAATATCATTTCACTAGAACATCTTTGTTTCATCCCATTCATTATGCATGATACACGTTGGTGCATAAATCGTTTAGTCAAATGTGGTTAAAAACTCAATGTAATGTTACAGAAGGCGTTAACAGCTCTATGATTAAAGAGACTCCATAAATACATCTAAAATTTTATTTTCTAGTTTACAATGACATACAAATTCTACAAACCACTTCCAACTTATAATATTCGAAGGTAAACCTTTATTATATATTTCTGTATAGCTGTTTGTTTTATTTCAATTTGCCTACAGAAGTACTATGGCATTACAAGAACTAAAAACTTCCTCTCTACTTTATTTCAGTAGTATAAGATCCATGGCTTTGTTAATACATCAAAGTAGTTATGTTAGCTCTGCCAGAAGTCAAAGTTTACTGCCTCTGTTCTTCTAAAAAAGTCCTCATCTAAAATCGTTTCCATTTGTATCAATGAAGCATTCAAAAAATGATTGTAACAGGTACTTAGAATTAGATGTCTCAATTTATATACACTTTTATCACATCAATTAGAAACAAATGTTTTCTAATAACAAGTAGCATTGTTACAGTAGGCTTTGCAAATGCTTTTTTTAAGTCACTTTAAGTAACATAAAACAGTTGTTTGTTTGTTTTGGAATTTCGCACAAAGCTACTCGAGGGCTATCTGTGCTAGCCGTCCCTAATTTAGCAGTGTAAGACTAGAGGGAAGGCAGCTAGTCATTGTCACCCACCGCCAACTCTTGGGCTTCTCTTTTACTAACGAATAGTGGGATTGACCGTAACATTATAATGCCCCTTGGGTTGAATTTATACGAACTAAAGTAACTTCCACTTTTTTTTTGTATTTATTTGACAAACACGTGTTTGCTGACGTTTAATTTTTTTATGTTTTTGAAGCCCAAAATAAAGTAAATTCAAGATGTTGTTATCAAAGATGTTTTTCTTGTCACGTTAGGTAGCTATGTAATAATCGCGTAAATGATTTTTATTTCTGACGTGGCGTGTTTATAATAACTGATACCCAACCACTGTACACCACTAGCTGATAAAGCGCTATCCACTTCTCTCTCATCAGGGAGTTTGCTCACATCTTAATTTAAGCTTTTACGTATAAAAGCAATGTGGGCGATATATTACGAAATTTGTCTATTCTCCCCTATGGCCAGAAACTGGTAAACTGTGGAGGGGCTTCCCAAATGCCATCAATATGAAGTATAGATGGTAAATTATAATAATGTAAATACCAAGGTACATTTCAGAAAGGTGTGCTATTTTGAACTGAGTTTTCAATGCAGTTTTCATTGGAAACTCATACTCTGATTAATAATTCATTATTACAAATTAGAAATAATCTGTTTATGAAAATATGCGTATATGTAAAAGAGGAAGCTCACCTAAATTCCACCAAAGGTAATATATAATAATAAATAAAATCAAGATTAGCTTAGATTGAACATTTAATATACCATTAAGAGTAAAGCTATAAATCAAAAGAAATATAACATAAAGACATAGTTTACCGAGCAGAAACGAATTATCCCACGTGAAGTTAATACACCCTGAGGAAAAGGTCACTATCAGACTATCTTTCATCTTAATGAAGACGATGAGTTCTACAGATCTATGTCTCTTTGATGTTAATTGTTAAGCAACAACGACGATTGTGTTTTCCATATTTTATGAATATATGTAGGTAACAATATTGGGGGGGCTGAGGGGGGTATAAGCCTCCCAAAGCCCCCCTTTGGCGCCGCCACTGTCCTGAAGTTTTCATATAGGTAATATTTTCACCCCATTTCCTGAACTGCTGAGCGCACAAAGTTCTAAATGGTACCAAACAAATATTCTCGACCCCGGAGTTTCCACAAAGGCGAGACTTTTCGCTAAAACACTTTACGTTTGTTTGTTTTGGAATTTCGCACAAAGCTACTCGAGGGCTATCTGTGCTAGCCGTCCCTAATTTAGCAGTGTAAGACTAGAGGGAAGGCAGCTAGTCATCACCACCCACCGCCAACTCTTGGGCTACTCTTTTACAAACGAATAGTGGGATTGACCGTCACATTATACACCCCCACGGCTGGGAGGGCGAGCATGTTTAGCGCGACGCGGGCGCGAACCCGCGACCCTCGGATTACGAGTGCACGCCTTAACGCGCTCGGCCATGCCAGGCCAACACTTTACGTGAATTCCCCGTAAGTGGACCCAAAATATGTCAATAATTTACACAAGATCACGTAAATAAGTATGCCCAGTAATTACCATTTGTAGCTTGGTTAAATAAATTAAACTTACTTTATTCGGGCAACGATCATTCAACGAAAAAATACAAAATAGTACTTAAAGTATTAAATTTGTATTTTAATGGTCCTGTGAATATGGGCCTTAGGCCCAACAGGTTCGCTAGTGTAGCAACAGCGATAACATATAAATTCAATTCAACACGTAATCGAGCTTGCACAGTACACTGAAACAAAACATTATGAACTATTTGGCTACCGATCTGCAGGATTATAATACACTGAAAAAACAATTGCCCAAATTTTAAATTATATCGTGTGATTTGTGAGTTCTGTCTAACTACACGTTGAAGCAATGCGTTATAATTCTGTAGATCAGTAAGGTGCTGATAACCAACAAGCTCAAAACGTACCGATTCAAAGTGTTGTAGCCCTAATGGTTCGCCATATGCGTCGGCAGACAGTGAAATGTAATCTCCACTATTCTAATCGGTGAACTTGGGTATTGTTTGGAGGGTTTAGCTTGCATTTCAAACAAATGTACAAATCATACAGTGTAGCAAACACGAGGAGTTTGAAGTTGAATATATCACCCCAACATTCTACTCAATTTCTAAAGCCCCCCAGTGGCTCAGCGGTATGTCTGCGGACTTACACGCTAAAATCCGGGTTTCGATACCCGTGGTGGGCAGAGCACAGATAGCCCATTGTGTAGCTTTGTGCTTAATTCAAAAACAAACAAACAAACAAAACAATTTCTAAAATGTTTAAGTGTACAAGAGCTTGATGAAAACAAGTAGGAGCACACGACGATTAATCCCGTGCAACGTCTTGTTTTAATTCTGACGAACAGTTGTCGTAAGTGGAGGAAGCAAACATTACGCATGGAAGGTTAACGCATATGCGAGACCAAAACGAGTATTTCCATGGAGATTACGAATATGACATTCAGAAAAATGTGGTACTTACAGACTTTAAATGGAACAATTCCTAAAATGTTGATAGTAAAACGAGGCCATGAAGTGTATGGCATCCTTAAAATTATTACCTGCGCCATCTGGATTAGACATGATAGCGCCCTGGTTATTCTACCTATGAGATATTTTCTCGTTAGTTTTATTTAGATTTCAAATTATTAAAGTGCACTAAAATTTCAGAAAGACGAAAAATGTGTTTTGATCTTAGATTTTTGTCTTTTGTAAATATTTTATGCTATCATTTCAATTAATTTAAGCATCATTTATGAGATAAATCTAACTTTCTCAGTAACACTATGTATATGTGTGTGTGTGTAATTCACCAGCCTTGACTTTAGATTATTTAATAACACTTAAATTATCGCACTGTGTGTAATGTTAATAAATACGTTTTTTTTTAAATTTTGACTTACTTAGTTCTGAAAGGTGAATATGTTGATGGCGAGAAATAAAGTCACAGAAAAACAATTCACAATTTTGGTTCGGAAAAAAATCACAATGTTTTTAATGCCTAAGCACAATGTAAAATAATACTACAAAAATATTTCTAAGTTATTTACTTTTTGCAATATATTTATAGCATCATGTGTGATGTGTATCATTATGTAAGAAATACATGACATGACATTAATAACACAACTTATATGGTATTGCATGTAAGATGTATTATTAATTTTTGTGTCATGTACTTTTTCTGTGGCTTCCCTTCTACATTCAGCATGTTAAGGCAGTCGACACAGCTCCATTATACTGTTTAAATTTCACGTTAAAATAAATGAGAAAACGAGAAATTCTCCAGAATTTTTTCCTATTTTCTATTTTATTATTTTCTGTTTAGTTAGATATTCTAATATCTAAATTTTTGTTTCATATAAAGTTACAGAAGAGGTTATCTGCGCATAACCGACTCAAATTTTAAACTGGAAAGCCAGAAGGAAGACGGTTATGTTATCAGCACCCACCCTTCTACTTTTGTTTTATTGAATAGTACGACTTGATTGGCACAGTCACGACCCCATAATGTGGAGTTTGCAATGAGTTTGATAACTTTTCAGAATTTGTAGATTATATTGAAAGGATTACAAATGTTTGTAGTAGTAAAGTTAGAAACAAAACGACTTTTACGCTCCAGCTAACAGTAAAAACTTTCCTTTTCTTTTATTTCTGCAACATTTCGCCCTTGTGGTTTCTTCAGGGCTAGTAGCACAAGTAACGCCTTTACTATCAGTCCTAATGACATCGCAAGATTGTTTGTTTTTTTTACTTTAAATCCAAAACAACCAGTTTTATGACTTATTATTCACCCACTTCCTTTTAATATTTAAAATGACTGTTGTTTATCGTATGGGTGTTTGTATGCTTTGAATTTCGCACAAAGCTACACAAGGGCTATATGCGCTTGCCATTTCTAAATTAATAGTGTAAAACTAGAGCTAGCAAACACCACCTACTTTCAACTCTTGGGTTATTATTTTACCATGCTGGGCCACTACATAAATCAATATGTATTTATATGCAAAATGTTATTTTGGAATTTCATTTCGACCCATATCGGAACATCACAAGTTTTCTTACATGATATGTATTTGGTTTTCTGTTTTGTAGGCAATAGTTGATAATACAGTCATTAGTAAGTTAATAATTAAGGATAATTTGAAGTATCATATTGTGCCAGCGACGTTCAGATTACGAGTCGATCACCCTGACCACCTGACCATGCAGGGCCTTCGTATAGGTATTTAATAGACCATTATTCTATGTCCGGCTTTTTTCTCTTAAACTGAAAAATAATTAATAATTTAACGGTTAGTTTAACTATATATAACTTAAAGTTACAAAACAATTTCTTTGTTAGTTTCATGTTAAGCATAAAGCTAAACAATGAGGTATATTTGTTACGCTTACCGAAACCCGAATTTTGGTGCTATAATTGAAAGAACAGACTTTAAAAAATAAGATAACAGGTAAAGCTGATTGCTGAAAGAGTGGATCTATCTACGCAAGTGTATGAGACGGATTCAGTTAATTTCATGTAACTTCGTGTTGTTGAATATTACGTGTTGTTATTGAAAAACTGGTGGTAACTGATTATTTGTATCAATTTCGTGCAAAACTACACGAGAGTTGACTACGTTGACCGTCATTAATTTAGCAGTGTAAGTTTGTTTGTTTTGAATTCCGCGCAAAGTTACGCGAGTGTTATCTGCGCTAGCCGTCCCTAATTTAGAATTGTAAGACGAGAGGGGAGGCAGCTAGTCATCATCACCCACCACCAATTCTTGGGCTACTTTTTTACCAACAAATAGTGGGATTGACCATTACATTATAACGCACCCACGGCTGAAAGGGGGAGCATCTTTGGTGCGACAGGAATTCTAACCCGCGACCCTCAGATTACGAGTCGAACGCCTCAACCCAGCTGGCCATCCTGGGCCACAGCAGTGTAAGACTACAGGGAAGGCAGCTAGTCATCACCACCCACCGCCAACACTTGGGTTATTCTTTTACCAACGAATAGTGAGACTGACCTCACATTATAACGTCCCCAAGGCTGAAAGGGCGAGCATGTTTTGTGTTATGGAGATTTGAACCCGTCACCTTCAGATTACGAATCGAGTGACATAACCACCTGACCGTGTTGGGCCTACACAGTTTAGGATCTTCGTGGATCATCCATATGTATGTCAACCAACGTAAATGGTATTTGTAGGTCCTAAACAGCGATATAAGTAGTTTTATATTTTTATCTATTTTACCAATTTTTATAGTGTCAAAATTGGCCATCTTGGGATTGCGGTGGCAAAGACATGTTGAATTGGCCCATGAATGTTGACCTCTTTTTTTTTTCTCACTTAGCTTTTATTGTTATAACTAATATCCGTTTATGTGAATAGATTGGTTTGTTTCTTTCGAATTTCATGCAAAACTATACGAGGGCTATTCTACTTTCGCAGTGTAAGAGTAAAGGGAAGGTAACAAGACATTACCACCCACCGCAAACTCTTGGGCTACTATTTTACCAACAAATAGTGGAATTGAGCGTCACATTATAACGTTCCTACGGCTGAAAAGACAAGCATGTTTGTTGTGTCAGGTATTCGAACCTGCGACCTTAAGATTACGAGTCAACCGTCCTAATCACTTGGTCATGTGCTGAGCCGCACTAGATAGGTCTATTTAGTTTTGTGTAAAAAATGTAATAATATTTGAAAAGTAGTTAACGTATTGTAATGTAAGAATATTCCTGATAAAAGACTGAGCGTAGCCAAAGTAGTTAGCTAAGTGGACTATAAATCCGAGTGCTAATGGTTCGTGTCCTGCAGCTGCACAATTGCTTTCTATAATTGTGGGTGCTGTTGACAAACTGCATTTCCTTCAGTATGTAATTTCAAAATTATGGCCTGGCTAACGCAGTAACCCTTCTGTGCTTTAGCTCGAGCATTTGAAACAAAGAAATTAAATTCTAAATGATAAAACGGGGGATTAAAATCTGCACATTTCTTTTCGGGACTGATAAGATCCTTGAACTCAGTTTGTCAAAGATCATTTATAAATAAACTGACTGTTTTTAAATGCTGGCTAAGATATTGTTTGTAAAGACTCCCGAAATGACGTAGCTGTTTAAAGGTTTACTGTATTTTATTCCAAAAGAGTTTCCGGAGAGGAACATTCAGTAATCCAAGTATTTTTCACTTCCTTTTTGCTCTATAGCGCAGTCAAAAAATATTGAATTTTGATGGAACTTGGTGGATTTATCTAGAATATCATTCTTCATTGTTCTATCTCAAATAGTCAGTATCCGTTGATAACGACGGACATACGGACACATTTTTGTATTTTTGGAGGACCGAACATCATCAACGCTACGTGGTTAAAGTATACGTTATGCAGAGTGCCCATCCAAATTATAAATGTATTTATTAGTAAATACGCCCCAAATTGGCAGTGTGGTATGCATGCGGACTTATAATGCTAAAAACCAGGTTTCAATACGCGTACCGGGCAGAACACAGATAGCCCTGTATGCAGTTTTTGTGCATAATAACAAAACAAATTACATGTATTTGCTTTTTTTCATTTTAGTTTATTGAAGAGAATATTCACGAAATATTTTTTTTTCAGTTTATTTCATCTACACTGTCTATAGTTTCTGTTATTAAACCAACAGTTTCATATAGATGATGAAAACATTTTGTTTATTCAGTTTCTGGGATAACTGAGGGTATTACTATAGTCCCTCAGTGATTTGCCGTTAAGTTTATAATGCTAAAAATGATGTTTCAACAGCTGATGTGAAATGTGGGCAGATTGCACGATATTGTGGAGCTTTGTGCTAAACAAAAAACACACATGTATGTAGCGCCATCTGTTCGATCAACATAGAAATTACAGAACAGAAAATGAGGTAACATTAAAGTTTCATAAAACTTTAAAACGTTTCTTGCTTCTTTATTGTTGATAAAATAAAACCCAACATTTCCCACGGTTAAATAACTTGATTATGAAATATGTTTAGCGCATGAACAACACGGGCAATAATTGGGTATATATCTATAATTAAATCCTGGAGTGACTCCTTTCAGAAACCTCTCAAGGACTACAACTACTGAAGAATCTGGATCAGTGTTCAGAGGAAAGTAATGAGTCCTTGCATGGCCCGGTGGTTAGGAGGCTCGATTCCAAATCTGACAGTCTCGGGCTAGAATACCCGTCACCGGCCATGCTTGACCTTTCAACAGTAGGGGCGTTGTAATATGACGGTGAATTACAATATTCATTGGTAAAAGAACAGCTCAAGAGTTAGCGGTGAATGGTGTTCACTAGTTGCCTTTTCTCTAATTTTTTATTGCAAAATTAGGAGCGCCTAGTACATATAATTTTGAGTAGTTTCGAACAAAATTCACTGAATCAAATAATGAAAGAGATTTATATTTTAGAGTATAAGCGTCCTAAATCGAGAGATCTAACTGATGAAGAATATATAAATAACAAAGACTGTTCATCTGCCTTAGATCCTAATGATGGTAACGTAATGTATATTTTGACCAATAACTTACACTCTCACAACAAATTACTCTCTAGGTCGATGTTGATGGTCATGATTTCGTTACTGATACTGATTACACAAAGTTCAAGTACACGTGAACAATTTGACAAGTTTATATTGTTGATGGTAATCAACAATTGTTTCTGAGAAGTTTTCATTGATTCGAGCTTAGTTCAACAGAGAGTACACTCAAACAGCTGATTCCGTTTTGCGCTCTCACATATGAATTTGCACATTTTCATAAAACAACATATGAATCAAGATATACATGTATTTATACTAAAGTTATACAGAAATGTTTAGAAGTGAGGAATTTTTCAATATTTGCATCAGCAATGTAAATCACTTTAATGTATCAGCCCCACATCATGTTTTTGTTATATGCCCCTTGATAGAGGCATTCAAAGTCCAGTGTATCTTAGTGAAAGAACTTGTCTTGCTCCTCTGATAATGCTCCCATGTTTTCCTTAAATTTAACGAGATGAGCGTCAAAGATATGGACTTTCAGAGACATCCTGTAGCCCATTTTGCCGTAGTTCTTCACCAGAGCCTCAATCAGTTCCACATAATTTTCAGTCTTGTGATTGCCCACGAAGCCCCAAACACTACGACAAAGCTGTCACAATATTTTTTCCTTCCTACTGAGCTTCTTGGAGAATTCTGTGCACTCCAGGATCTTCTTTATTTGTGGTCGAACGAAGACACCAGCTTTGACCTTTACCTCAGACAGCTTAGGGAAAAAGTTTCAAAAATACTTGAAGGCTTCAGACTCCTTATCAAGAGCTGTGACAAATTGTTTCATAAGACCTTTCAAAGAACTTGGTCTATTGTGGCCAGTGCTTTCTGTTGTAGTGCGCTGCGATATCCCTGCTGTCCTAAAGGCAAATATAACAGGGAAACTTGGTAAAACTCCCTTGGAGATCCATCAGAAATGCCACCATTTTGAAGTCTCCGATAACCTCTCAGCCATACTCATCATACTTCAAGGCTTATAGCAAGGTCTTCACGCTATTGTATTCTTCTTTGAGGTGCACCGAAATATTTTTAAATTTTAAAAGGACTAAAATTTGTATAATATAAAATCTTACTATTCAACCAAAAATTGTCCGTCTTACTTTCTAGAGTTTTTGTGTGTGTGTGTGCGTTTTTTTGTTGTTTTTTTTGCAGTGCTCGTAGGTAAAATAAGGTGCCTTGGATTTATCTTGATCCCCGACAAGCATGCTGAAATATACCTTGTAGGCTTCACACAATTTAGCAGATGCTGTCACAGAGTACGTTTTCGCTCTTGTCTTGATAAATTGGCCACATACATAGCAGAATGCGTTTGGTGAATGATTCCAGCTTCTTGATGCCATCTTTGATAAAATCAGATGGGTCTATGTGTCCACTTAGGCAGTTAGAACTAAACTGAAGTGGTGAGTGGTGATCCCTGTATATATATTACTATGGAAAGTTCTAGAAAATTCTCGTAAGTTCTACAACATACTAGAAAGTTCTTAAAAATTATTGTATGTTCGAGAAAATTCTCTATTACCTACTCAGCACTGAATGGTCCTGGAATGTTTTGTAAAATGAATAAATTTGAAAATTTCATTACCCAAGTCACAAAGGCAAAATTTGAAGAGAAATAAATTGTTTTTTCATTTACTTTAGGCATAAGAAATTGGGAAATAATACAATTGCTCAGTAGCGAAGACAAAATTATAGCAGGAAATTTAAAGTATCGTATATCTTAGCAACTAAATTTTAACTGATATAATACACATATATATATACAATATAAGTTCCTGGAGGGTTTCGCTATCTAAAAAAAACAACAAAACTGTCAAACAAATTTACGTTTTGTTTATATGCTACATTATTATTATTTTATCATGATGATTTAATGACGGTTTTGTGATCCACACGGAATAAGTGTCTTCTTCTTTCGTCCCTTGGTGATCAGAATATTGTTGTATGAATAAATATTGTTCAGAGCATAAGTGAGAGTCAAACTAAACTACACAATTTAGCTGTTTTTAAATATTCCTTATACGTGCGTTATTTTCTCGAACGAATTTCGAAAATAGCGAAGACAGCTAGTCATCACCACCCACAGCCAACTCTTGGGCTACTCCTTTAGCCACGAATAGTGGGATTGACCGTCACATTATAACGCCTCCACGGCTGAAAGAGCGAGCATGTTTGGTGTGACCGGATTTCGAACCCGCGACCTTCAGATTACGAGTCGAACGCCTTAACCCACCTGGCCATGCCGGGCCTATGTTTATAGTAAGTTAATTACCTTTATTCTGTTAATATGTTTACTTCCTTTTTTCGTTGTTAGGATTTCTCTAACAACCCATGTGCAACCACTGGCATTATATATGTGTTTATAGTTATTCGGTTGTCTTTATTCTGTGGATTTGTTTATTCCATTTTTAAATGGTTGGGATTTCTCTTACTAGCCATGTGCGACCACTGGCATTTTACATAGATTAAAACAACTGAGCTAAAATAATATCTTTAAAATTGTTGATTACAGATTATTTCAGACAAAGTACAAATAGCAGTAAAACCTTGTAAAATATAATTTATAATTTCATCTAAGGTGTAAGGTGATTATGTTAATCCGATTAAATCATTTGTTGTTGGTTTGGTTTGTTAGTTCTTTTGCAAAACGTAAAAATAATTTACCTCAATGATTTCATCTAAATAGTTACTTAAAGTTATCGATAATGAATGGTCTTCTTTCATTAGAAAGATGTTTGATATTTTAAATTAAGTGTTTAACAACATTTTAAGAGAAGAAGCTATTACTTAGGCTAGGTAGCTTAAATAATGTAATTGATTTGTATCACTTTAGACAATATTACAACTACAGGTTATAACATACAAATATATACGCATGTGCTTAAAAAAAATTCAATTCGAAAATGTCTCGGCAAGTGATTAGGTTCTTTACTCACAGTCTGAAGGAGACTTTGGTTATATTGCGTCTTTAAAGACTCCAGATATCTTATTTGAAGTTCCCAATGCCCCGACGTGGGTAAATGGTTAGAGCTCTAGACTCGCAATCTGAGGGTCATGGGATCGATTTCCCCACCAAACATTCTCGCCCTTTTAGCTGCAGGAACGTGACAGTCATTTCTACTATTTGATGGATGGTGATGACTTGCTGCCTTCCCTCTAGTATTTTTACTGCTAAATTAGGAATGATTAGCCCAGATAGACCTCGAGTAGCTTTGCGCGAAATTAAAAAAACAAACAGGCAAACAAAATTTACAAGAGGGAAAGTGTCCATAAAAAAATCCAACAATAAAAACAATATTTTTACTCATCTTGATTTAAAGAACAACTCAGCTACAAAGTTTTCATGCTCATATTTTAATATTTTTCATGGTTATTATTCAGATAACTGTCAAAAAATGATACATTATACAATTCATATTCTTCCAACACAGTTGACTGACAAAAATTATGTTACAGAAAAGCTTTGGAAACTACTGAACGGTATACATTATGGAACTATATAATGCAACTACTCACAGAACAGCTAAAAACTTGACATTATGTAAATTACGGTTGTATTTTCTCTACAGTAAAATCTCAGTATTATAAATATCTTTCAGAAACAGTTAAAGAATTATTGTTTATAGTTGTACAGATGTAACACTGTATTAGAATCGATCATGTCCACTGTAAGAAGAGACAGTCTTATCTCTCTCCGCTTTTGCCCTCCACTGAGACATCGATATGTTTGTGGACTTGCAACGCCAGAAACTTTGTTTCAATACTCGTAATTGACAGAGCACAGATAGCTCATGGCTTAGCTTTGTGGTTAACTTCAAACAAACCCTGTCCACTTTTATTCAAGTAAACTATGTTATTTCAAGCGAAGTGATTATTATGATTTGATTTAACAGGTGGATGTTCCTGTACACCATGACCACTACAATGCAATGAAAGCCTTCCAGACATCATTTCAACGCCAAAGACAGCATCTTAAAGGCTTTTTCTCAACTTCACTTGCTACTCGTGTAGACGGAGAATGTACCAAACTTTATTTTAACAACGACTATCGCTACTTCAGCTCTCTCATTAGGAGTTATCTGTTCGGAGTGGGATGCCAAAGGGTCCTCATGTCCTGAAGAACTTTTTTAGTTGTTTGTATCATCAAATAGACGTACAAAAAAGATAGACCTCAATAGGTATGAAACTACGGATACACGAAACAATAAATACTACTTGAGACGGAATAACATCATCGTCGTAAAACATTTTCATAACAAGCAACGAGTGAGGAGAAAGGGGTACATCAAACCTGTAGCTAATAGACTTAATCTTAGTAACACTGTAAAGCTAAAAGAAACACAACGACTAAGAGCCAATCACAGAGAAAGAAATCAAATGCACAACCTGAACCATGTTATGGAACGTTTTCGTCAAACACTGCCGATTTTCTCCAATGTCACTAAATTGACGAAGATAGAAACTTTTCGTTTTGTTTACAAATATCTCTAGGATCTTTCAGAAAGTCTAAAAATGATAGTTCTAGAAATCCAGAAGCTTTTGTGGAGAGCGGGTCTTTAAAAAACTTGATGGTTCCTCTTTCTAGAATGTGTCCAAGGCCATTCAGTCGTGAACTCGAGCATACTATGTATACAAAATTTCCTTCAGTTCAGCCAAGCGCCTCGCTAACTTGGAAATGGCTATTACCCAAGCCTTTCATCCGTGACACAATATGTCAGTACCTTGGGAGATTCCATTGAAACGAATTTCCCGTCTCAGCGATCTCAGTTTACCCTTCATATCTCAGTCTCAGATTCAGTGATACATCAATAAAAACATTTATAATTATTAAATTCATTGCAACAGAGACAGATGATATCATTTAAAAAATATTTGTTTGAGGATAAAGACAATATGTGTAACCTGAACGAAGTTGATTAATTTCTGTGTCTACCAACCAAAAAAGCCCACTTTCTCTTTATGATATGTGTTAAAGTATGCTGTGTCATTTCTCGATTAACCAATAAACCATTTCACAAATTGTGAATCAATAGAAAAATAAACATGTATTTTTATTTTTTAAATAAAACTAGTTCATGTGAATAAAAGTCCACTTATGTGTATATATTGGCACGATGCTAAGAAGTCATGATATATTAACATAATTATTCAAAACTGTTACTTATATACACCCCTTTCCGTAAAGTTTGGACACTTGTACAATCCTCTTACACTGTGACAACAATAAACTCTGTTGGACCGTCGCTGCTGTATACTTTACGTGAAACTAAATGTTTTCTAAATAAAAACTAACCCATACAGTGCGCACGGATGCATTTAGTAATAAAGTTAATGTTTTGTTACTATAAAACACAGTTAGATATGCTGTAGGCTAAAGGAACAATATTAAATTATCATGATGAAAGACAAATGTGCAATCCCTATTATGAACTACTACTATAGTCCATGATAAATCACAAAATAAAAACTTAATGAGAGATACATTGTACAATTTCACCCCTGGGGACTGAGCGTGGCGTTCTGATTAGTGCGATGAACTGTGGATCAAATAATTCAAGGTTCGAACCAGGATGCCATCAAACACGCTTCGTACTATCAGTTGTAAACACGTCATGAAGTTGACAGCCAATCTTTTTTTACGGCTCAAAGCTATCAAAAGATAGGCTATCATTATTTTACCATCTGAGCGCTGGGCGTGTCTTTGTGATTCATATGATGCGCTGTGTATCAAGAATTCAAGGTTCGAGTGACAATGCCATAGAAGACGCTTTGTAGTGTTAGCTTTGAGTATGATGTAATGGAACTGACAACCAATTATATTATTCGGTTCAAAGAGTTAAAAAAACTGTTCTTGCAGCAGACATTACTTACTGGTTGTCTACCCTAATTCAAGATTAAAGTCGGCTATTCCTAAACCCTAGTTTACCTTTAACCTGGTCATTTAGTAACCCAGGTTTTGCATAAGGTGCTGTTTAGTTTAACATTCTGAACTCCTTTTATAACACTAAAAACAGCTGAAACAATGAATTAATACTTAGCCAGTAAGGTTTTGTTATTTTTACGCATCACAGTAGTCAATGGAAGTAATGCTGCTTAATGGTTTCACGTTTTGGAGTTGCGGGGTCAAGGTTAGCCATCATCAGAGTGTTCTGCCCTTAACCCTTACACTTTACCCCATTAGTTTCAGCCAGTGATTCTGCTCCGTTTGTTCTATTGGAACTGGAGTTCAAAAGCTTGTTTGTTTTTGTTTTTGTTTTATTTCACGCAAAACTACAAGAGGACTATTAATCGTAATATTAGCACCATTTGCCTACCTCTGAAGCCGAGGGATTCACTGTGACCCTTGTAATGCATCTACAGGGTTATGTACGGAGATTATCAAACCATGATCGCCGGTTCCAAAACCAATAGCCCAAGTTGACTCGTGCGCTCGTAATCTGAGGGTCGCGAGGTCGCGCTAAACATGGTCGCCCTCCCAGCCGAGGGAGTGTATAATGTGACGCTCAATTCCACTATTCGTTGGTAAAAGAGTAGCCCAAGAGTTGGCGGCGGGTGGTGATGACTAGCTGCCTTCCCTCTAGTCTTACACTACTAAACTATGGACGGCTAGCACAGATAGCCCTCGAGTAGCTTTGTGCGAAATTTCAAAAACAAACAAACCAAGTTGAGTCGTACACATTACCTGAACCAATATTAAGTAACAAAACATTATATAATGTGCATACACCATATGTTTTACAAAAAAGTTTTTTTTTCAAATGTCATGAAATCACCAGAATTAAAATCTTTATACAAATTTTCTAAATTATTATTAAATATCTTTGTCCTCCATAGAAATAATTGAACTTAGTACAATATCATTTTCGGTGGGCCCAGCAAATAGTCCAATGTGGCTTTGTTACAAGAAAACACACAAACACAACAACAACATTTTCATTTATGTAATGTTGTTTACTTGTGTTTCATTTGCTGTCAAAACAAGTTGTTTCGGCTGGGCGTGGTCTGGTTGTTGGCGTGCTCGATATGCAACTTGAAGGGTTCATCATTCGTAGCCACTTGTCTCAAAAATATGTATATTAAATAATGGTCATAAAACCATACTATTTAGTCAGATAAAAGTACCCCAATATCTGGCAGTTAATCATGTTTATTGTTTCAAAATTAAAAATGGCTATGCGCAGATGGCTTTTGCGTAGTTTGTGCGAAAATTCTTAAATATTTACGTTAAATAGCTGAAATATGTCATCACCAAAATAACTAATATTTCTTTAGTATTTTGCATGTTTTGCTTTACATTTCGTTCCAAGTATGGTTAATGCTGGAGTTTAGAAATTTAAAAACAACACGTATATCAATTGCCATATGACAAAAATGTGTCATGAACGTCTTTTAAAGTGCTTTATAAAAGAACCTAATTTTCTGGGAACAAACTTGCACGTGCCTACGAAGAAAGCTACAGTTTTACTGACACATGCACAAAATAACACGTGAAATATATTGCAATGGTTTTTGTAACTAACAATAGAGGGTGCTACCATAGTGTAGCTACCGTGAATTTTAATATTTATTTGTTTGTTTTTAATTTCGCGCAAAGCTTCAGCGAGGACTCTCGCGTTAACAGTCCCTAATTTAGCAGTGTAAAACATGAAGGAAAGCAACTAGTCACCACCATCCAATGACAACTCTTGTGTTACTCTTTCACCAACGAATATTGGACTTGACTGTCACGTTATAACGTCCCCACGGCTGAAAGAACAAGCATGTTTAATGTAACGGGGATTCAAACCTGAGAATCTCAAGTAGCCAGTGGAAAGCTCTAACTACCTAACCATGCCGAGCCATCTAGAATTAACTACTAGCTGATCGCGTGTAAATTTAAATTGTATATTTATAAATATGAAACTTAGAAATAACAGACTAATGATGCTTATAAAAATCTGCTTTTTACAAATGAAGAATAATCAAATCTATAAATATATCAAAAGTGTGGTTTTGTAGGATTAATCACAACATTACGAACAGTAGACAGAGAAACGATGTATTTGAGAATACGAAAAAGTAAAATTCGATATTGGTGCCAAAACTGTTTTCTGTACGTTCAACAGTGCAGCATAATATAATTCTTTGTTTATGAGTTTTGCAATGAATCTGAATCTGATGGTTCAACTTTACAGTTTATTTAACTCGTTGTATTACTGTAAAAAGAGAATTCTACTTAGTTTGCATGATCAAAATTAACAGTGTTCTTTAAGTGTTTTCTTGGGCCTCCTATGTTGGCCTATCCTTGAGAAATATTATTAAGATTAGGCCGAAAATGTAGATAGTAGGGATGCACAACTGAGAAATCAAGCCTTTATAATCATTAAAATCAGCTAAATTACTTTCTACATGTCTTTAGACATGATCTATGTAAGTAATTTGTTTTGATCACCATTGATATTTTAATAATACATCTTCTCGAAAATCTATTATACAGAAGCTATATTCATGTGGTGCCTCGTTATAAATTTAACGAGCCCATGAATGAAAACAAGAAAATCTTGGAGACATTAATTCAAATCATACTTTAAAACTTTTTATATTCTAACACTAGATGGCAGTTCAATTACTTTTTCGTTCACGAACGATCTCTCAATATTAAATATATTTATTTCATTTTATTGTACGGGTTCATAGGCAGTTTGTGCTCAGTAATTACTAACACCTTTATCTTCATTACTGCAGAGGACTCTTTCACATCAAGTTCTGTAGAGCTATTTATATATAGATAGATATAGATAAATAAATAAATAAATCTGAGGTTTAAAATACATAGTGTGAAGACGACGCCACCACATATTATGCGAATAATTCAAAACTATTTCATAATATAATACAGACTCTTTTTTTTTATTGTTGTTGTTGTTAGTATTCTACACAGTAAAATTCGAGGTAGCAGGAAGAGAGGCTAACCCTAAAAATCACCGATGGGTTCGTATTTTAAAAAAAAATTTAATAAAATATTTATGCACCAAATTTCTTGTAGGTCCATGGATATTTTATTTCCAGGTTTCCTATTAATATGTCAGTAACAATAAGAATAAGCAAAGACATTATCAGTATTAAAGTTAATCTCTTTAATTACTATTGTAGTTTTTTTATACATCTTACATAGAAATTAACCAATTCACTTTTATTTTTCAATTCGTTAAACTGAATGCGTTGACATGAAATAAATAAATTCTAATATGATGTAATTTATCGATGTCACTGGTAATGGTTGCTATGTAAACAAGTTGGTTATTTTAGGGTTAATAATACTACCTACCACAACATAGCGGTGTATCATCCAATATATATCTGTGCTCTGCCCCACACGGATATCGAAACTCTGTTTCTTGCAGGATAGGTCTACTGCTATGTCACTGGGAACAACTATTTGTAGTTGCAATGGTAATAAGATAAGGAACTAGAGTTAAAAATAATTGTATTTGTAATTTTAAACCGACTGTTAAACCTTTCACGGTTTGTTGAACTTAAGCAAAGTTCAGTATCATAATTTGTTTGTTTATAATTAATCACAAAGCTACACAGTGGGCTATATGTGCTCTGCCCACCACTAGTATCGAAACCTGGCTTCTAACGTTAAAAGTCCTCAGACATACTGCTATGCCACAGGTGGGTCAGTACTATTATATTTCATATAAACGTACTTACTCTACTAAATATATTTTCTACAACATATTTGTATGAGTCACGTTTTTATCACAGCTCTTTTACTGAAAAACAGGTAAACTATTTATACGTTTAATCTTTGATTGTCAATGTATAGTGATACCTATAAAAGCAAGAAGAGACTTGAACATTCCTCGAACACTTGACAGTTAACTTGTCGTCTTCACGCTTCTCTTTAGTATCTGTTCTGTTACTAATAAGATGAAGACAGACTTTCCTGTAGCAATCACTATGCTGAATAAAATGGTATCCAAAGTTGAAGAAAGCATAGAAGTCTGGATGCTGCATCTCAATTTAAAGCATTTGCCATATAAGTTGTAGATACTGTGATGAAGACTCCAGAAATCAATCATATTCACATAGGCATGTGGTTAGGTGACTAGCCATTGTATTTTTTTATGGACTCTCTCAAGCAGATTTTCTAAACAGAGTGTAACAGCAGAAACTACACTACCAATAAGTTTTTGATACATTTATGTTGTGTTCTGAAGAACTTCCAAAACATCATCTTCTATTTCACTTGATTCTATTTCCCTATGGTCCTCTATAAGCTCAAATTCTTTGACAAACGTCTGTCCTGTGTTCTTAGTCATATGAAAAACAGAAATCGTGTTGTAACAACTGCAATTAGAGCAGCATCCAAAGGAAAACGCCTCAACTGCTTTTTTGGTGCGCGTTAACTATATGCCTCATAATGTTTTCAACGTACATATCTTCAAATAGGCCTTTGAGATCTTATGCTGACATCAGAGAAGTTCATCTCTGTGTGGAACACACCGAGACACTGAATAGGAGAGTACCAATTACTATTATGTGGTTTATTCGCAATGATTAGCTTTGCCTTTCACTATAAAAACTGGGCAAATGGAGGATAGGCTTCACTATAGTGATGTCAAATTTCTGCTACCACAAATCTCAGTGTTGAATAAATATAACTCGTGGCACTTGCATTTATGAGTACAAATGACAAAAATATATCTGATAAATTTTCCTGCTTTTGCAGACAGTCTACATCATATCTGACCACCCAGACCTAGGGCCATGTGACTTTCCGGAAAAAAAGCCTAGTTTTCATCATCAGTCATTTTGTCAAACAAACTTTCACTGCCATTTCCTTTTACAAGTATATTTCAACCAACCATATCTGCACTTTTGTGGCAGATATCTCCCATTGTCTGTAAAGTATCACTGAAGGTTATCAGATTGTCATTGTCAAATTTCTGCTACCACAAATCTCAGTGTTGAATAAATATAACTCGTGGCACTTGCATTTATCAGTACAAATGACAAAAATATATTTGATAAATTTTCCTGCTTTTGCAGACAGTCTACATCATATCTGACCACCCAGACCTAGGGCCATGTGACTTTCCGGAAAAAAGCCTAGTTTTCATCATCAGTCATTTTGTCAAACAAAATTTCACTGCCATTTCCTTTTACAAGTATATTTCAACCAACCATATCTGCACTTTTGTGGCAGATATCTCCCATTGTCTGTAAAGTATCACTGAAGGTTATGAGATTGTCATTGTTTTCCTTCAAATATTCATCCATAATTTAAAATGCTTCTTTCTTTGAAGTATCAATAGGTCAATAAGTGGACTGGTATGCTATGGGTTGTTGTTTTTCTGTTCAAAAGTTGATGGTGAAGATCTAGTGAACAGCATTTGATGTATACAAATCTTGAGTTAAATCAAATCTGCTGCAAATCTCCTGTACCCAGCTGTTACCACGTTATTTGCGAGCATGTTTAGTTGTTGACTAAACATCTACAGTTTTTACAGGGAAAAGTTAGTAGTGTTGACTGGACATCTACAGTTTTTACAGTTAAAAGTTAGTAGTGTTGACTGGACATCTACAGTTTTTACAGTTCTTGTTTAAGTAATATACTAAAATCTATGCACATGTTTGCAACATTCTCACTCTCCCAGATAAGATGTAATATAATTTAAAATGTGTTATTTTTAACCCTTAAGTGAGTAATGATCACTAGAAAGTAAAATTTACAGCTTTGTCCAACTAGTTGTGAGATATATTTGGTATTGGCGTATAAAAAGTAAGAGCCTATTTTGTAAAACACAACGTAGAGAAAAAAAACTAAACGTAACTTTATTTGTTAGTTGTATTTTTGTATTTAGTTGTGTACGAGTAAAAGAATAGCCTTTAATAAAAGGATAGTTAGATAATTTGAATACGCAAAAGTAAGCTTGTCACTTTGATATAGGCTAATATCAATGCAGTTAGATTATTATAATAAGAAAAATAAATTTAATATTGTATGGGTTGTTATCGTAACAATGTAACTGTTATCACAATAACAGTAATAGAAGTACTGGTTGTTACTAGAACAGGTATATCGTTGCCATAACAAAGGTAAGCTAAAGAGCGCATGAGCTGTAAACACAGCAAACGAACACCTCTGCGTCAATATTGAATACGCGTTTTGAAATGGTTTTGAAGGTAACTTCGTAGAAAGTAGCGCACTCGTGCTTTCCTGCTACAATACAATCAACACATACAGCAAACTTGGCTTTGTCAGTCAGCTATCTCGGTTTATTAGATATACAAAACATCCGGGAGAAATATCATATCTTGGTTCTATCATGTTTTATTAGCAGTCGCTTGAGAAGTGCTAAAGGTCAGGTGGGAGTTGATGTAAATGTCATCTCCACTAAATAACATTTTGATGTATATTTTTAATTACATAACCGAACACAAATTAATAGTTTATTCTTAAGTCTATGTTATCTAGTTCAAACCGATTTTCGTCTGAAAAAACAGTTCGAGAAACGAATTGTTAAAAATAGCTGAAAAAAATTGTAACAGTCCTTGCTCATTAGTCATCGTCATTATAAAGTTATATCCAATCAGTTCTTTTAATTAAGAACTGTTTATTCTAGTGTCGGGGCTGGTTGTTAGAGCGCTAGATACACAATCAAACCCCCTTCACTAAACATGCTATGGAGGCATTATGATACGACAATCAATCCGACTATTCACTAGTAAAATATTATCCTAAAATTGGCGGTTGGTGGTGTTGACTAGCTCTGTGTGTGTGCGTTATGTTTGTCGCTGACAATGTTTTGGGGTCCACGCTGAGTCATTCTTCGGATCTCATTTATTGTTTTATTATTATACTAAATATTTTACTTTTAAGCTGTCTTAGTGGGACACAATCAGTTTAATTGTATCCAGACTGAAAATCCAAGCCCCTATCTGTATGTGTTGATGAGGTATTACCACACAATCAAATTTAAGCTTGTTATTTTTAATTTTGAATTCTCAAAACTAAACATATCTAACGCAGGGTACCACTATAGAGCTTCATGTTTTTTTCGTCCTAGAATATACTTTTGATATTATTTAGAAAATTAAAATAATGTTAACTTCAAAAAGTCAAGATGTTATACTGCAAATCGTTTTTTTCATAAAGTATTATCGCAGCGTAATTAAACTCAAAAATGCAGTTAAAATTATGAGAGAAATATACCTGTATACTTGTACTCTGTGGATGTTTTAATCTTAGAGGAAGTGTACTTTAATTGACTAAAAAAATAAATGTATATATGTGGGTTATTTAGTTCCAGCCATATGCTGAAGGATCACTAGAAGGTTACGCCTTCTCCTCAGCTTGGAGATGTTTCGAGAAGAAGCAGAAACAAGAGAATGAAATATTAAAATGGAATAAATTTCCATTATTTGTAGAGATATCTGTAATAGTAATAACATTGATAACTATACGCCCAAGTTAGCTATTGAAAGTATAAGTTAGCGTTATTTATTTGTTATGCATTTCTAGTACGAACACGAAAAGTTTCTTGCCATGATGCAATGTTTTCTTCTTTTTATTATTCCTGGAACATGCTTTAGCGTTGCAACTAATCTCTTACCAAATTACGTCACAATGTTCTCTCTGCTATATAAGATATGCGTCAGTTACCCGAGAAGTCTCGTGTGACTTTTCGAATCGACTGGTGGCTCTTCAGGAAACGTATACATTATATTGGTTGAGGTTCATGATGTACGGTAACCAATCAAAATAAAAAAGAAGGAGATAGGCCTCAGTGAATAATATTTTGGTCATATTACATGATGAACTAATAATAATGATTTCTGATCAAAGGAATCTTCCTACATATTCGTCAGAACAAAATATATATCTTGCAAAGAATAATCCAACTTAACTTCATGTGTAAAAGGTTATTTATTTGAATACAAAACTCAAATATGTTGTGAAGAGGGATGTAAATGGATAACATTTAAACACCTTAGGTGAATGTGTGTTACAGTTTCGGCTTATATGAAGCCAAAAATTGTAACAGTTAGCTCAACTGTTGCTACTTTTTTCTATCTAAAATTCTAGGTAAAGAACCTAAATCTCTACAGTATCATACTTAGCCAAGCTTGTGCTACACAAAGTGTAAAAATATAATATCTGGGTGTTATAGAATTACAAAATACTGTTGGGAAAATGTATTCGAAATGCAATGAGGGTGCGTAATGATGATTTTTGTGATAGGTAAGGATACTCTTATATATATCATAACATCCAATCGTTACATTTTAGGCTTAACTGTAGATAGTTGGAAGAAAGATCCCGTTGCTGCCCAAATAAGGCAAAAAGCTCAGAAACTTCATGAGCCTCACAATTTTTTTTGGTTTAAAGACTAAACGTTAAACAAAGCAAAGGTGTAATCAATATTATCAGTGCAGGTTACTCAGGGATAGGACAATCGAACACGCAAAGTTTAAATATTGCTCTTCGACAAACTACGAGCCATTGTGAGCCAGCCACTATCCTCTACAAGTATCTAGAGGCCCAGGTAGGGCTTTTCATCGATGTACACTCTGTGGAAACACGTCCTGTCGTGGAACAAAATAGCCTACTTCGCTTCTACCGGGGCTTTTAGCCCTGGTCTTGGCTTCCACCTTGGCCGGCATCATATTTAACTCTAGCTGCAGCCTCGCTATCACTGTTGGTACAGTGCTATAAGGCAAGATGTCGGTCAAAGGAGGCCTCCTCTTCCGGGTCGTTCGTCCCCACAATTTTTCAAGTGGTGGGGCGTGGCTTGTAGGGTGAGGAGGCAAAACTCTTCTTCAGTCTCATTTTGTTCCTGATTGTGGTAAGTATGTTCTGTACGTCGCCAACGATCAATTACATTACTCAATTACAGTAATGCTGTAATATTTATTAATATTGTAATAAATTTGTAGATGAAAATTAAAATTCAGTTTGAGGGTAGGTTGGTAGAGACCCTGATGACTAATAAAAATGACTCAAGTATACGCACACCCCACGCCTAGTATTGCTGGAGCAAAAAATTGTAGTTAATATAAAGTAAAAAAAGGTATCGTGCAATAATTTACTTTAATTCTGTATGAAAGAAGTTCAAGTGCTGTAGCCTCTAGAAATCGCTCTTGTTTAATAAAGTGCAAAACACACAATTTCATGTTTAACTGAGTCAAAATGGCGGTTGTGGTTGGCACAATGCTGTGCAGTTTTCCAAGAAGAAATTGAGTATAGTTTTTCTAAACACTGCTAAAGTTTGCAGGTGGTTGGTGGACGAAAGAAAGGTTTTTTAAACCTATTGCTACGTGTCAAAAACAATGTAATATGTGTAACTGCTTTTGTGAAGCTAATAAAATATTAAATTTAAAATATTAGATGTGTAGGCTATCACTAGAATAAAAAGTGTATTTTTGTATTTTTTACTGTCCCTACTTAATCCTAACCCTCAGTAATATCGATCCTTAGTTAGTTTATTACATATACAGGCCCGGCATGGCCAGATGGTTAAGGTACTCGACTCGTAATCCGAGGGTCACGGGTTCGAATCCATGTCACATCAAATATGCTTGCCCTTCAGCCGTGGGGCGTTTTAATGCGACAATCAATCCCACTATTCGTTGGTAAAAGAGTAGCCCAAGAGTTGGCGGTGGGTGGTGATGACTAGCTGCCTTCTCTCTAGTGCTAAATTAGGGACAGCTAGTGCAGTTAGTCCTCGAGTAGCTTTGTGCGAAATTCAAAGCAAACCCAACAAATTATATATATATGTATAATGTCTGACACATATATGATGTCAACACCATAATATACACACATATCTTCATTATACTATAAGCATGCCTAATGGGTGATGAATGAAAATTCTACTATGTGTCAAGATAGATCTAAATATTTTAACCTTTGTCTCGGAAAGTACAGACCAAACATGGTTATCATAATATTTACTTAAAAGTAACAAAAGAGAGTTATTACCTAATTAAGTAAACTAATTGATGAAACAAAAGTAATGTAAACATTGTTATTGTAAATATCCGTTATCACACCACGATTTATATAAATCGTTTTAAATACGTTAAGTCGACTCTACGCAATATTAACTTACAGTTGACCTGTGCTGTCAGTTATATGGAACCTGCAAATGTTAAATTGAACGTCTTTGACTTTTACACCCGTTGAAAACAGACTCGGCATTCGACTCGTAATGTGAGAGTTGCGGGTTCAAATCTCAGTCGCACCAAACATTCTCATCTTTAAAGAGAGTGGTAAAAGAGTAGCCCACGAGTTGGCGGTTGGTGATGATAACTAGCTGCCTCCTCTCTAGTCTTATACTACTAAATTAGGGGCAGCTAGCGTAGATAGCCCTCGTATAGCTTTTCACGAAATTCAAAAACAAAAAAACGTTAAAAACAGCCGCTCGAAAACAAATGTAAAGCCTTTAACATATATCCTGTAATGTAAATATAACAGTGAAAATTAGGGGATCGTTAGCAAAGAGAATTCGAGGCCCCATAACATATCTTCTCTATTCTTGGGTTAAAATTATACCTATCATAGATATCAAAATATCATGAATTCCCAGGTCTCTGTACTTAAATATTTACGTTGCTAATGACGATCTTGCATGAAAAAGATTTTATCATACGTGTATATGTGTGTGAATATGTTATACATGCACACACATAGGCATATGAGTGTGCATTCATTCCTCATCAGAAGAGTGCCAAAATATATTTATAGAATAGCAATGATACAATCAACATAGACGGTATATGTTGTTATGCGTTATTCCAAAAGTAGTTCGTAAATGATATCCTAGTGATTAGTGTTCCTGTGTAGTAAATCTGTGGACTGGAGTATGAAAATACACTTTGTATTTAAGTTAAAAATCTAATGGTAGCATGTAGTGCCATCTATTGTGAAAAATAAAAGTCGTGGTATTTAGCATTAATAAATCATGAACAGGTCATATCACTCCAATTAGTTTAAAATGTAGTGTGACATTAAAATTGTTTTCCATCAGATAATCTCGCTTATTTGTGAGTAATGTTTCTACGAATATCTTTCCTACTTTGAAATGTTGGTGATTTTGTTGGGAGGACAATGCAGGTCTTTTGTTGCCGAAACTTTAATACGTATAGCAGTATTATAAATTTTGATCCGTTATCCGTACGAACGGGTAAGTTTTATATAGCAAACACTTTGTCAGAGTTTTTATCTTCAGTGATTCACGAATATATTTATCTTTATCATAATGTTTCCACAGCCATTTACATACATTTTATATAGATCACGAA
The DNA here is from genome assembly GCA_011833715.1 of Carcinoscorpius rotundicauda. Taxonomy (NCBI): domain Eukaryota; kingdom Metazoa; phylum Arthropoda; class Merostomata; order Xiphosura; family Limulidae; genus Carcinoscorpius; species Carcinoscorpius rotundicauda. The sequence goes on along the minus strand of CM022395.1, from coordinate 34,548,641 downwards.
GACAAATTTTACTCGGATTTGAATTATGTGTTTTAAGACTCTGCTACTGATAATTCGAACTTAGTGTCACTGGTGTTCTTTCACTCCTTTATTTTAATAATTCAATTTTTATCCTCTCTCATCTCTACATTTTTTTAGCCTTTTAGTGTATCACACTGATATTGAATATATGAGAACATTCACTTTAATAAAGAAAACTTTTGGTCTTTGTTATTGTGATGTACATTACTGTTCTTGTGTTTTTAATACCCAAAAGAATGCCCATCTTTCTGAACATAACCACACCTATGAGCTATCATGCTAGCGTCTTAACCTCTTGATATGAAATTATACGTAGTAATGGCTACAGTACAAAATAACTCATACCTATAAAAAATGACTCTTAATATACTTATCTCGCTGATAGAAGTTCCGTTAATATAAACAGCTGTTCCTTTTCTTCCGGTATTTCTAATTTTACACAAAGACCACAAATTCGGTACCAGTTCTGAAATGACACATGATATCCTATTAGTACAATCATTCGTACACCAACTACAGGGTTTCCTTAACTCATGGTTGGTTCAAGAGAAATGTTTGGAGCTTTTTATATTTCACCCTACTCTTCTGTAGCGCACACTTTATAGCAAACGATGATTTCAGCGTTTGAAATCAGTGAAGAAAATGTCATTAAATCATATGTTGTTAAAGCAGATGTTTGCCTCATATAACACTATGTTATTTTTTTCACTCAGAAAATACTTTGTAAAATCACGTTGTGCGTTTAAACTGAGCAGTTTGCTTTATTCCATAAAACAATACCGAAGCTGTTATTATAATTAAAGCTCCCTCTGTGGCTCAGCAGTATGTCTGAGGACTTTCAATGCAAAAAATCGGGTTTCCATACCCGTGGTGGGCAGAGCACAGATAATCCATTGTGTAGCTTTGTGCTTAATTCAGAACAACGACAATTAAAATCCTACATATTAAGATTTACCTTACTTCTGTAAATAAAACCACATAAATATTTATTTGCAAAATTACTGTTCTAATCTACATGATGGCTAAGAAAAGATGACAAAACTATACCAATAAATATCCATTAATTTTATGTCAGAAACAATTTGGATATGCTAAATATTTACGGTGAAAACATGTGAAACTTTAAATGATGAAGCTATTTTGCTCAGTTTTTCAAACGTCTGTGTAAAACAACACAAGGATTATTCTTGTACAGTCGTTCGTACTTTTGAACCAGTTGAAGAGATGGAAGACAGCTGATTAACAGCAGCCACTTTCAACTCTTTGGACTACATTTCTATGTCCAAACTGTGATTTTCACCGCTAGTCTTATAGCTAATCCACGTGTTCAAAATGCTGATCACATTGTTGCGGCAGTGAATCGTGTACCATTAATTCTCGAATTCACAAAGTCCGGACACATTAGTCAGTGAGTCAAGTGATGTTTATCAGCTACAAAGTACTGACAAACAATTGAAGCGTGAGTCGCGAAATCTCTCTTCACCTTCCTGAATATTATTCAAAGTCAAAACCAAGGCCCGATGTGACAAAAAGCCATTACAGTACACCTGTTTAAACTTCTGTGGTTGGAAGTAACACATAAATTATTTTTACAACGTCTTTAGAATAGGGAGTTTTTATCTCCTCTTTATTTAATTAATTTACTGTATTATACATATTAATTGTAAGTTAATATAAATCTAAAACAGCCAGTAATGTTTCATCAAACTTCACATGCAAGAAGTCTCTTGTTCCTTCATACCCAATATGGTATATTTCCTTGACCCCTTCTCTCTTCCTCTAAAAAAAAACAAAAAACATTTAGCTTAAAGGGGAGCAAATGTAGGACGCCTTTTATCATGGAGAAAGAAAAATAAGGCCACGAGAGGGAAAATCTAAGCATTTAAAGGTTGTAGAAGAATTTTCACCAATAAATAAACAAGCATTAATGAAAGTTTCTAAAATATATAAAAATATAAATTTTATAAAGTAAAATATAACATTTTAATTGCATGAATGGTAATCTTGTAAAACCACGTACTAATAACGGACTACAAAAGATGTCCATGTACAAGTGTAAATGTATCTCGAAATGTGTAAATTGATAATTCAAGTTTGAGCAATAAGAAGCAATGAAATACGTATTTTTTTATTTCAGTCAGTGAATAGTGCATAACTATTTTCGTGAAATACCTTTATACAAACTAACTTACCCGGAAACTAAAGTAATTGTGGAACGTTAACAAAATCCTAACTTTATGTTACTTCCACACAATTTCCCCTCGGTGGGCTGAACAGATAGCCCTTTGTGGCTTTGCTATACACAAAACACACAAACACACACACTTCCACACAATGTTGTGGTATATTGCAATTTCTCTATAAATATTTATGTTTTTAATAGTAAATTCCAAGAAAATCTACCAGCTGTGTAACGTGATATATCATCATAAAAGTATGGTTTTCAAAAATAAAAGGCCGACATGATCAGGTGGATAAGGCTCTCGACTTGTAATTCGCGGGTTCGAATTCCCATCACACCAAACATGCTCACCCTTTCAGCCGTGTGGGCGAGATAATGTGACGGTTAATTCCACTATTCATTGGTAAAAAGAGTAGCCCAAAAGTTGGCGGTGGGTGGTGATGACTAACTGCTTTCTCTATAGTCTTACATTGATAAATTAGGGACGGCTAACGCAGATAGCCCTCATGTAACTTTGCGCTAAATTCAAAACATATCAAAAATAGGAATTATATAAAGTTGAAAGAGAACTTTTCTGCAAAACTATCATTTTATCATGTTACAGTTAAATACATGTTAAAGAAGTAAACATTTTAAGAGTGGCGCACTATTCTGTTATGCTAGAGTTTTTGAGAAAACGGAATTTCTGATATGTAAAGTTGGCACAGCAACATCTAATGTGATTCTCTAATTAGACTTAAAGTCAATAAGTTGTATTATAAAATTCAGTATATGTCACAAAACTAATTAATATTGCTTTTTATTGTTATTACAATGACGTGGTTTTGTTGATTGTTAAAATTACAATTGTTTGTAACTTTTTTACGGAAAGTTGTGATTTTGTTGACAGTTAAAAGTACATTTGAGTTTTTGGTCAATTGTTTTTAAACGTTTAAGAAGAATAGCGTATAACACAAATTTAAATAGAAGCTAGTAGATTACAATATAGTGGTATTTTTAAAAGTGAGGTCACTGGAGCTTCAAGATAGAGTTCCGAAGATAGATTATAATTTAAATGAAGATATGTAGCTGGGAATTTTTTTGTTTGCTTATCAAAACTAAAACAACACAATGGATTATGTATACTCTGACCATCGCAGGTATCGAAACTAGAATTTTATCTTTACGAAATCTCAGGAGAAATCTTGAGGGAGAGAATTATTTTGAATGCATAAAGTATAGAGGGAAAATCCTCTTATTTAGTTTCATTTAGCTATATTAGAGATCTGTATTAACTAAAAAGACTATTAAGCTTATTAAGCTACGGAGGTCAATACAATTACAGTTCTCATATAGATGTAGGACAGAGTGCTGTGATAGTGCTGAAAGAGACGAAAGGTGACACAACCACTTATAATTCTTTTGTTTAAGTGTATGTGTATGCTTTCTTGTGTTTAAATAAAAACAAGTATGCCACAGTTAGTGGCACATTTCATTGAAATATGTGCTATTTCTCGATAGTAGAAAAAAAACAACTATTATTTTAATGTTTTGTTCTCATGATCCAGCATATACGAATATCAAACTATCGAATACAAATAATTGCTTGTTTCTGCAGCTCGCGCAAAACTATACGAGGGCTATCTGTGCTAGCCGTCCCTAATTCAAGAGTGTGAGACTAGAAGGAAGGCGGCTAGTCATTACCACCCACCGCCAACTTTTGGGCTACTCTTTTACCAACGAATAGGGATTAATCGAACCATTATAACGCCCCACGGCTGAAGGGCAAGCATATTTGATGTGACAGGTTAAAAGATGAGTGCCTTAACCAGCTGGCCATGCCGAGCAAATACAAGGAATAAATATTAAGTATTCAGTTTAACTGTATCGCTTCTTCTTCTACAATCATTAAAATGTTCAATATATTGAGTTCAATATCAGAAATAAATGCATTTGTTACAGCTGTATTCGTTAATCAAAATGTTTTTATTTTATTTTTTCTAACAAAAAGTAATCATAGAGAAATATAAATAGAACACAACTTCACTAAAAATTGAGCATTGCAAAAAACAAAGTTTTCAGTCATATGAAAATTTATTCTGGATTAATGCATGACACAAACACTGTCAAATAATGACATTATGGCTGGACAATGCTTTATGCTAGGGGTAGATTTTCTACAAGTAAATTAACACATTGATGCTGTTACGAGTTTACAGTCAAATCGGTGTGTTATAGAAGTAATAACACTGGGGAACACTCATTTTGTTGCATTTAATAAAAGACCTTTCTATAGTCAATTTGAGTGTGTTGATTTCAAATCTGAAGTCGGTTTTTGTCTGCAAGCTACAGATTTTATGTAATTTGACATTATTATTTATTTTTTAATTTTTTGTTATTGTAGGAAATTATAGGAATAGCTTATCAATTTGTTTGTGTATTTTATTCAGGTAGGAATTTGCGTTTGTACACTCCATCTGGACAATCTCGTTTAATGCTCCAGCAGTAGTCAGCCATCATACTTTTGTCCCAGCGCCCTTGGTAGCGTTCTTTCATGACCTTTAGGTCTTGGTGGAATCGTTCTCCTTGTTCGTCACTCACAGCCCCCAGGTTGTCAGGGAACTTATCAAGGTGGCTGTTCAAAAAATGAAGCTTGATGTTCATGTTGCACCCGAGATCACGAAAAGCGAGGAGCATTCTGTTCACAAGTTCACTGTAGTTCTCCGCCTTATTGTTTCCAAGGAAGTTCTGAACGACTGCCACAAAGGATAACCATGCTGCCTTTTCTAAAGCGGTCATCTTAGCAACAACCTGATCATCACGAATTAGGGTTCGAATCTGTGGGCCATCAAACACGCCTGCTTTGATCTTCTCAAATGATAACCCTGGTAAAGCTGTGATGATGTGTTGGAAACATTCACCTTCAGTTTCCAGTGCCTTGACAAATTGCTTCATCAAACCTAATTTGATGTGAAGAGGAGGAAAGATGGTCTTATCTCTGCTTACAATTGGGTCTTGTATGATATTTGGCATGTATGCTTCAAGGGTGTCACGAATAGGCAAGTCCTTCTGGACCCAATGTCTGTCTCGTGCTCGGCTGTCCCACATACAGAGGATACATGGAAACTTGGTGAAACCTTTCTGTTGTCCAAGAAGAAAGTTAACCATCTTTAAGTCTACACAAATGATCCAATTGTGCTCATGATATTTTAATAAGTCCATGGCCATTTTCATATCATCATAGTCTTCCCGCAAATGCACTGAGTGACCGACAGGTACTGCTCCATAATCATTCCCATTATGTAAACGAACACACTTTAGACTGCGTTTTGAACTGTCTAAAAAGAGTCTCTATTCAGCAGGACTATAGTAAGGTACACCCAGTTCTTTGAGAAGCCCTTGGATGTCATGGCAGTAAACAAACTGTCTGTCTTCTGAAAAGAAGGTCACAAAAAACTGGTCACGCTGTCTGAAATATGATACTTTAACAGAGTGATCAACAAGATTTCTGCCTTGTAATCTTGATGCCAAAAGCTCTGCTGCTTTCTTTGAAAGACCTAAATCCCGCACCAAATCATTCAGTTCAGCCTGGGGAAGAGGCTTGGGGACGGGGAAAGGTTCAGTGTCTGAAAAACAGTTCTCCGATTGTGTACACTTTTCTGACAATTCACTGTCATAACTGTCTTGTTCGCTTGTATCATGTCCAATGTCTTTATCGTCCAATGAAGGCAAGCCTTTGAAAACTGGAACAGGAACTTCTTCAGAGTGCGGAGCAGGCCGAATAGCTGAGGAAATGTTCGGATACGTAATCTTATGTCGGTTTTTCTTCCCAACACCCGTTGTGTTTACCATGCAGAAATAGCAGTCAGTTACATGGTTGGTGGGTTTGCGCCAAATCATTGGAACACCAAAAGGCAGACCATTGCGTTTTCCTTTGGTCCAGTCTCGAAGCATTTCCCCACAATTGTGGCACACAACATGAGGAGCCCATTGCTTGTCTTGATCACCAAGATGAACTTCAAAATATGCCTTGTAGGCACGCTTGACGAACGAGGATATGTTACATCTCTGACGATTGAGTGTGTAGCATCCACGTATGTAGCAGAAGGCATCAGGTTTGTTTCTGCAATGATATCTATTTTTGGAAGCCATGTTTGATCTGAAACAAAAGAATAATGATCAAAATATTAGAAGCTATCTATATATATGGACGTGAAAATGCTTATACATGGTTTACGCAAGTTCACATTTGTACAATTTCATTAACCTCAAATTGCATACAAACTAGAGCTTGTAAAGAAAAACTGATTTCGGATTTGAAAACTCCTTCAGAATCAGTTAAAATATCCAATGCAACTCAAAGTTACTGAAAAAGTGTTCCCCAGTGTAATTGACAATAGTAAAAATAAATAAATATGAACCTTGTTACTGTCTTATGACTCAACAATGTTCACTCTCTATAGGAATCTTTACTACTAAATATGTTCCCTTGAACGTGGAAACGAGGAATTACAGTTTACTATCTTATGACGTGCCAACGTCCACTGTTTCTACATATCATTCTGAATTATCAGGTCTATTTTCTCGAAGTGGAAACAACGTATTACTCTTACGATTACAATATTATATAGCAATCCGGATGTCTGGGTAAAATGTTAGTATTGCGAGTGAATAACGACCTTTATGAATAATTAAATATTTCGTGTTTGTTATTTATCAATGTAAACAGCGCCCAACGCGAACTCTTGAGCTATTTTTTGTCTGGTCGAATAGTGGAATATGGGTGTCACACTTATAACCTCGCCACGGCTCCAAAGTGCATAGCAAGGTTTTTGTTTTGATATTTTTCGGTAACAGGACATGAACGCTGGATTCGCAGCCAATCAGTGGGCCAGAAGCGACCTTTTAAGATTAATTTCCCAAGTTCTAATTCATTGTGATTTAGTTCATTCCTTAAAAACAAGAACAATTAAATTGTTTCATTGTGAATATAATTGTATATTTCATTTACTGGTATTGGTATTCCTTTTTATCTCTCTATAAACTTTTCCATCTATCTATCTAACTCTGATACCGTTTCTATTTTTTTAAGTATCTTTATCTGTATCTATACGTCTATCTTTAAGTATTCTGATATTTGTTTCACGTGTTCCATATTTCACTACCAAATTTTCAACCACAATCCTTCCCTCTAGTTTTTCACTGCTAAATCACGGACGATAGAAAGGGTGTAACACTTTTTCTATTGTTATTTGATGATACATAAAACTAGCACATACGTGAATGTCTAAAAGACATAATAAATGGAAGATTTTATACCTGTGATGCACCACAAACTCAGCTAAACGGAACAGATATTGTCCAGAGAAAGTGGACCACCACGAGACGTTCTGCCTTCTTCTTTTTCCCCCCTTACGATTAACCTAAAAAGTACATGATTTTTGTTTCATTTTAAATTTTTAACGTAACCATAAAAATCACTCTTGTTACCAAAAGTTTTGATGAAAATCATATACATACATTTTGTTTTTAACTTTTTAGTAGATGTAGACACTTGTGATAAATTTTTAAAATTTTCGTGAAAATATTATCATTTGGAAATATTAGTTTCAAATGTTTAAATTAAATTATTAGTAATATACGTGTACTAGTTCAATTGAAGTAGTAGTTATGGTTTTTAGTTTTATTTCATAATATATATATATATATATATATTAAACAACCCAACCTTCTCTAGTTCCTCCGTTCTTTTTAAATGTCCCCCTGCCCCCCGCTAGTACAGCGGAGCGGTATGTCTCCGGATTTACAACGCTAAAATCAGGGGTTTGATTCCCCTCGGTGGGCTGAGCAGATAGCCCTTGGTATACGAACTATATTTTTTTTTTTACTTGTTTAAGGTGATGAAGTGCGATGGTATAAAATTGACGGACAAGAAAGGAGGGAACGAAACAAGGCGGCACCGGATGAACCAGACCAGAGTCCGACAAGCAAATATCAACGTAAAATGGTCCGATTCAGGGCTGGTCAACAGTGTTGCCTTGGCTGAGATCTATAGATCCAATGCCTGAGATTTGGATGTGGGGAGAAAATGGAGTGCCCCAAGAAAACCCACTTTCACATGACAGACGCTTAGTGTGTGTGTAGGTGTTGCCGGTCTTTTATAGTGTCCTGGTGGATTGTGGAGAGCGTGTTATGATTGGTTGGTTTATCACTGTTTCTGATTGAAGGAGAGATTTCCTGTAGATTCAATCAATGGCAGCCACAGGTTACTCCGTTAAACCTTCACTAAACAGATATTCTAGATTAGAGGTGAGTAGCCTGTGGACGCCATTGGTTGAATCTACATGAATTACAACCTCCAGTCAGAAACAGTGATAATCCAACTCTCAGGCAGTGGATCTTTAGATCCCAGCCAACAACACTATTGCCCAGTTAAGAATAGGGTCGTTTTGCGTTGATACTTATATTAACTTCTGCTTGTCTAGCTCTGGCCTAGCCAATATAATATATAATATAGGGACTGGGTTCCCAAATATATCGACTGTAAAATGTACAAAACATTGAGTATTTACATGCTACAGGCATCTAATTTTCATCTATTATTGGCTGGTAATTCCTGTTTTACCCCCTACTTCAGCTTTTCAAAGGAGAACCAGATGGTTGTGAGCAAGGTAATTTCAAGGTATAATGATACCATCAATACCACTAAAATGATGATGTTTTTAGCTCAAGTAAAATATAAAAGGAGTTAATTGACTTCTCAAAACTTTTAAGTACTTCAGTTAGTATTCTACATAACCTTCGAGTGCCACATACCAAGCTCTTTTTATTGTAGGCTGGAAAAGAATAATAATAATTACAAAGGGCAATTTTCAGTGGAATTTCATTTCATTGTAAGTCTAATATTTCACACATATTTTTTGTTTATTTTCGTATGTGTACAACCTTACAGTCAAAACTGCATATTTTAAATTGTTATTTAAAATTAATCTTTGCTCTAAAATGTTTTTACCTAAACTTTCTATCAGAGGTTTGTGCAATTCCTGGCAATCCCTATTATGAACCACTATCATGGTTTACAATACTCTTATGTACTTTCTTTGTCCTGTTCATCTTATCAGCCGTTAAATTAATATAAATTAAGACATACCTTATAATATATTGTTAGTGTTTATTGAAATAAATTAAAATTTCCAGGTATAAAGAATAGTTTATTGTATTGTGATGACAGGCTAAGGTATTTGTTTAATTTCTATTATATTTTACTGCTCTTATAATAACTCACTAATAGCGTTTAGTTTGAAAAGTGTCTTATACAAACATACATACAGAAACGATATTACTTTATCTATTCTAGTGTCTGCTTAGATATATTAAAGTGTATACACGTTCATCACAGCAACTCGAGACTTAGTACAAAAATCATTGAGATGAGTGCATAAATTTTGAAATAAAAAAATTATGAAGTAAGAACTAGAATATAAAAAAGTAAGAAAAAAGGTAGGAATGGGTGATATGTCTACGAACTTACAATGCTAGAATCCGGGTTTCGATACCCGTGGTAGGCAGAGCACGAATAGTCCACTCTATAGCTTTGTGCTTAATTACAAGCAAACAAACATTTCATTTCGTTTGAAGAGTCCCCCGCTAATACAGTGGTAAGTCTACAAATTTACAACGCTAAAATCAGAGGTTTGATCCTCCTAGGCGGACTTAGCAGATAGCCCGATGTGGCTTTGCTATAAGAAACGAACACACACACACACTCGTTTGAAGAATTACCAAGTCACAAAAAAGTACACAAAGTAAGAGTGGGTGGAACTATAGCCACGCCTACTTTAAGGTTGTACCGTGTCAAAAACCAATAAATTGTTGTAATGTTATCCCACCCATTTCTACCTTTTTCCATACTTTTTGTTTCTCTCGTTTCTTCTTTCTAATTTTTATTTAATTTATTTTACATTTATTAACGTATATAACATGTAAAATTATGCCTAAAAAAACAACTGAAAACGTTTTCAAAAATGTAAGCTCGAGATGAATAAAAACGTTTGAAAACAAGAATGGATATCACTACTTGTCACATAGCTACAGAACAAACTCGGTGTGTCGAACTACAAATAATTAGTAACTTAAATATGGCATATCGCTCCTTTCTTTTCCTTGTGTTAGTTACATATAAGGATAACTCGCTATAATAACCCAAAAACAAGGACAAACGAACGTGGAGTAAAGCATCAATAAGAAATCAACCAACCAGCTTAAATTAAATGTTAACGGAAGATCAAAAAACGTAAAATAAGGACAAGAAACTGTGTATCGTTCTGCTCATGACACATATGTCAGACGTGATGTTGGAATTAAGTTGGCCTTATTCCGCATACCAACTTCACTAATTACCTATATCTCGATTTCAACCCAGTGTTACATTCTTGTATGATAAGAAAGAGAGCCATGAGGCTCGAACCCTCAAATGAACCTTTTTAAGTTTTTGCACAAAAATTTGTACCAGGAAATTTCACATTTGTTAAGCTAAATACTCATCTATTCCTAAACTACTTAAGAACAATGAGAAATGCATTTACTTTTTCGTTATTCGCTCAGTAACCGTTGTAATATACTTGAAAGGTTTGGTTTGAATTTCGCGCAAAGCTACGCAAGGACTATCTTCACTAGCCGTCCCTAATTTAGCAGTGTAGTAGCCAGTTATCACCACTCATCGTCAATTCTTGGTCTACTCTTTTACCAACGAATAGTGGGATTGACCGTGAAATTATAACGCCCCACGGGTGAAAGGGCGAACGTGTTTGGTATGACAGGGATTCGAACCCGCGACACTCGGATCAGGAGTCGAGTGCCTTAAAATTTGATAACTATCAGATTGAGTTATTTCTCATAATCAAGCGGAATTAATATTATACACCTTTTACAAAGTGTAACTATCCGCAACAGTTATAAGGCTGTGTGCACATATGTGTATTACTCACAACAAAGTGCAGTTTTTGAGGTTAACAGATCAAGTTGTTGTTCGGGGAATCTTCTTTTTGTTGTTTTGTTATCGTTCGAATAACGAAAACCGTGACATCTCACTGCAGCCCACCCAGTTCCCCGAATTCAGCTTATCGGCTCAGAAACTGAACGTTTTTATTCTAAAACTATAGAAGTGTGTGGTTATTTTTCTAAACTACAATAGTTAGTTTAAGATAAGTAAATCCTAACTTCTGGTTGAACATGTGTGACTGAAGAAATTAATCAAATTACGTTTTTACTTTTTTGTTAAGAAATAAAAGAAATCCAAACGTTTTTCCTAATTATTAAATTATTTATATTCGCCGAATATTGAGAAGTTTTTTCTTTCTGTGTGAAGTTTTTTTTATTTTCAATTATTCAATGAATATGGTGTTAACAAGGCAGAACAATACCTTTGTTGTTGTTGTTTTGAATAAAGCACAAAGCTACACAATGGGCTATTTGTGCTCTGCCCACCACGGGTATCGAAACCCGGATTTTAGCGTGTAAGTCCGCAGACATACCGCTGAGCCACTGGGTGGCCAATACCTTTGTTCTTGAGATAAATGGCAATTAGAATTATAAAAAGTTAGAAGAAAGTGTGGGTCATATTCATTATAAATCTACAGGCTTACTTAGCAATCATGAATTAGTTACACTTACCGAAAAATATTCACGATCTCACTAAAGTACAGTGACAAGTTTACAAGCTTATGACTTTAAAAGTCTGTATTTTATTCTCCATAGTTGATGACCTGACATGGCCAGATGATAAAAGCGCTCGACTCGAAATCTGAGGTCTCGGATTCGAATCCCTGTCACACCAAACATACTCGCCCTTTCAGGCGTGGTAGCGTTATAAGGTTACTGTCAATCCTACTATTCGTGTGTGTATTTTCTCATAGCAAAACCTTACCGAGTTATCTGATGAGTCCACCGAAGGAAACTGAACCCCTGATTTTAGCGTTACAATTCCACGATAGCAGGAGACCCCAGTATTTATAGGTAAAAGAGTAACTCAGGAGTTGGCGGTTGGTGGTGATGAATAGTTACCTTCCCTCTAGTTTTACACTGCTAAATCAGGAACGGCTAGCGCAAATAGCCCTCATATAGGCAAAGAGGCTGGTTCCGTACGTCCAAAATTGTTCGAGAATTAATCTTATTTGGATCTACTCTGAACACCTGTTTCAAATACACGGAGGTCGTTGTTCATAGACCTTAATTTCTGGGCAACTACTTGCTTCATAACTTGCACGATGCAAGTTCGTTGATGCCGTGGGACCATGATCCTACGACATGTGGTCGAAATAACTATGTGATGAATTAACTAGTCTGGTGACCTACTCTTTCATAAACTTTCGTATTTCTAAACATTAGTTGTATTATTTTTTGTGATGGATCGGATAATAGGACGAATATAAACACAGAGAACATAAACTCACGTAATTTTAATTTGTCTTTTTATCAAGATCCTTACTTTTAATATTTCTAAACCGAAATATTATATAAATCTTGTTGTCCACTGGACAATAATGGGAAAGAGAGATGCACAACGTATCTTTACTTATGTGTTTCATTTTAGTGCAAGTTTTTTTAAACAAAATCACTGTTATTATTAGTCTTCAATCAGACATGAAGTGTTACATCATTAAAACAACAGAAAATATTTTAGTGTGTCAATGGAACCATGATGTATATTGCACATGCGCGGCATCTACAAGGAAGATGTTACTTTCTCTACCACTGCTGTGCCCAAGTTTTGGAAGGGAAAGTTTTGAACAACTGTAGGCAACAAGGTAAAGTGACCTTTTGACCAGAGCGTGACAGAATTTAGATTTATTTATATATTTTTAGAACAGGATAGACCAGTAAGCTCCTCGGGTTGTCTGCAAGTCGTGGTTTGAAAACTGGTTACCCGTACATTCTTCTTCAGCAAAATAATCATTTTATTAGCGTAGTAACTGGACAGATAGAGTGTGAAGGGAACTTTTGTTATTGTATAGCATTCTGAAATCATTATCAATTAGTGTAAAGATGTGACTTAATATTTTACATTCGTAGTAGCGTGCACACGATTAAGTATAATTTTTCGTTTGTTATATCCGTATCAGTTTACGTGGGAGGCAGTAAATCTCATCACACGCCCTGAATTCAGGAATTTTTTAATTAAGTTATTTTGTTTCAGATCTAACCTATTATTTCCTGTTGAAATATCGTGTGTGTGTTGTTTATTCTATCTAACATACGCATCTTTTTTTTCTATGTTCTCTACGTGATATTTTATGTCCTATCAAAGCTCCAACTTCGCACCACTCTTTCCTGTCGTAGGAAATTTAATTTTTGGCATATTTTCATATATTCTTATTTTTCATTTTATATGTATCTTGCTCCATCATCTTACGTGTTTTAAGAATTTACACAATCAGGTCTTTTACTTTACTTTTCTCGTTTTGCATTTATCTTTTCAAATTTCTTCATAGTATGTTTGATTAAAATTTTTATTCTGCCTAGATATTCTTATTTATCATTTTATAACCTAATACATTCTGCTCTTTACATTCTTGTATCATTACACGTTTATGCGTTTTGTAGAATTTTGTAAATCATGCCATTTCTATATTTCACATTTTTTATTGCGTGATGATTGTTTTTCTTAAGCGTACAGTTAAATACAAAAAGTGTTATCTGATTTTGCACACTTTTTGATAACGTTACAAGCATTATAGCTGGTATGAAAGCTAAATTGGTACTAACGTCAAATTTGTCATCTTTTGTAAGTATACGAACTCTCGCAGTTGACCACGCACCGCTATGACAAAAGAAAGCTAGCTATTTGGTAATCTTGTCTAGGCTTGTTCTGCTAAAGTGAAAAACAAATGTTGATATTTTTATTGTCAATAAGTTATAACGTCAGCATGAAAAGTTCGTTCACATTTGAACAAATTATTAAAAATATTTTATCTTCTTTAGCTTTCTTCCGAAGAAACTTTGATCACAGTGTCTTTTATTTCGTTAGTTTTGAAAATTACACTTATTTATTTAAAAACAAACAAGCAAAAGTAGTTTTATAACGCGTAACTTGAAACATTTGAAAGAGTTTATAACCATTGCCATTTGTTTTTCAATAATGCCTAATGCTTTCGAAGCAGACTTTCTCTCATAAGTAAACTATGGCATTGTATTTTTACCAGATAACCTTCTTTGTCTGCCTTTTATTCAGATTTTGTTTTGAAGAGAAAGAATTACTTTCAAAAAAGGTTCACGTAGCTAATGTCTTCATCAACACAGTCTGTGAGTAGTAATAACATCACATTTTACCTATATGCTATATTTAAAGTTTGTACCTGTTCGTTCTTTCAAAATAAAGTTGTTTCATGAGTGTTCGAATTAAAATAAAATTGCTGGCTTAAATTAAATGCATATATTTTCTTAATAACTTTCTCTAAAATATTTAATAGCTTTATCTGTCAGTTGCCTTGCCTGTTACATAAAAGCATTACTTCTTGTTGCATTATTCATCAACAGTCTGTCTAGTACTTGAAATATCAGTTATTTGAAAGAGGTGGATTAAAAGACCTGCAACTTGTCTGAACTTGTTTTATCATCCAGTTAGCCCTTAATACCAGTTTAAATATAAGAACATCACAAGGGTTAAGAATGCACGAAGTAGATTACCTATAATACGTACAACAGATGGTTCAAATGTAATCTTGTGTAACTGGTCACGTAATTTAAAACAAGATTGGCTTTTTATCTCAATACAAAAAAACGTTTAGAATTTCTAGACAGCCTACAAAATACAAGATAATTTCCAGCTATAACTTGTTTTTTTGCTCTCATATCTGTTTCTTTCAAAGACTACAAATAATTGATTTATCTTTTCCTTTGAAATGTTGAGAGTGCATATAACGGTAAACATTTTTATAAGTTGTTTCTGCCATATACTTAAAACCAAATTTCATTTTCTTCAAAGGCATTAAAAAGAACAAAAATACTCGTCAGAAGATCGGAGAGAAGTGCAATAAACGTAAAAAATCAAAGTTATTAATTTGCTTGTGTTATAGTTCTGATGTGCACGGCTAGGTAATTGAGGCACTCGAATCGTAATCTAAAGGTCGCAGATTCTAATCCTCGTCACACCAAACATGCTCGCCCTTTCAGCCGTGTGGGCGTAATAATGTGACGGTCAATCACACTATTCATTGGTAAAAAGAGTAGCCCAAGAGTTGGCGGTGGATGGTGATGACTAGCTGCCTTCCCTCTAGTCTTACACCGCTAAATTAGGAATGGTTAGCGCAGATAGCCCTCGTGTAGCTTTGTGCGAAATTCAGAAGAAACAAAAACTGATGTATATTTATATAATGAAGGGATCCATGAGAGTTACTTGGACTTTTAAACTTATTTTTCTAAACTTTTTTTTTTTGTTATAGAGCCCATCGTAACTTATGGGTCAATATAAAATAAAGACTGACAGTTTTATGACAAAGCCATATTGAGCTATCTGCTCCGTCTACTGCAAAGAACCGAGCCCCAGATTTTAGAGTTGTATGTTCATAAATTTACTGCTGGGGGACAAAAAAATAGAACGCCATCTTTATTGCAAGTAGCCCTTAATTACTGCTGGCATTCCCCATTTATTTTAAAGCTGTCTCCGATCTAGCTTATAGATTCAAAATTTCGAACAGTAGTGGATGTAACTCCACAAAATAGTTTGGTTTTGTTTGTTTTGAATTTCGTGCAAAGCTACATGAGGGCTATGTGCGTAAGCCGTCCCTAAAATAGCTACTCTTTTGTGAACGAATAGTGGAATTGATCGTCATATTATAACGCTGAAAGGCTGAGTATGTTTGGTGTGACGGGGATTCAAACCTGCGACGCTCAAATTACGAGACGAGTGCTTTAACCACCTGGCTATGCAGGGCCCTACCAAAACTAAGAAACGTTATACCAGAAACAGTAACTCAAAATTTCCCGGTAAATCGTAAAACTTACTCCTGAAAATTAAAAACTGTGTATATTATTCCATAAACAATTTAACCAGAATATTTATATTGAGTTGACTGTAAAATAGAAGGCAACAGCTTGCAAAGAAAGATACCTGTAAAAATATATTGGTGACAATCTACTAATCCAGCTCAAGTGTAGAGTACAACGTTTCAAAAGTCTTCTATGTTTCGTCTTCAAGTTTCTAACCGGATACCGTCAGAATTAGTCCGAACTTTGGAGATTAGTACAAACTACGAGAGTAATGATCGAATTTCACTATATGTATCTCTCTAATAATCATTTGCCGCCTATTGTACAGTCACGTCAAAGAATATACATATATTTAATTTTCATAAGTGACTTACTATTGTCGAGCAGTATATCTGCGGACTTGCAACGCTAGAAACAGAGTTTCGATACCCGTGATAGGCGGAGCACAGATAACCCACTGTGCAGCTTTGTGCTTAACTTTAAAACAAATAAATCATTTATATAAAATCTTTAAGACACGAGGCTTTCGAAACGCCGTCCTCTACACTTCAGTTTACACAAGTAAACTGTGTAGTCACTAACATATGTCTATAGGTTTCTCCAATAAACAGTTGTTGCTTATTTCACTGTTGACTCACAATGTATATTATTTTCAACTATATTTCGTACCCTAGCTGTAATAATTAGGATCACCATAAGCACTTCTGATGTCAGCTAAGATCCACGAATTCAAGCAAACTCAAAACAACAGGGCTATTTCTAAATACGACCTCTGGCCTTCATAACATAAAAATCGACATGGTATGACAAAAGAATACAACCTTTCACGTTTTAAGGGGTACTTAATATCAAAAATCTCTGTTATGTTCGTATTGGGCATAAAATTATAATAATATATTAACTACATTCATTTTATGTGATGATACAAATAGCATAAAATGTTTCAACATACAGATACCACGTATATACCAAAACATGTTTCACGCTTACAATAATAAGTAAAGACAATGTACTGAAATTACACTTGACCTGCCATTACCAAGAACTATCAAATATAATATAGCAATAAATTTCAGTAATGAATATATAGTGTATGTAAATAAACATTAATCCTAGATTTGGATTGCTAGTGTTATATACCTAACTATGAATTAACTAATGAAGTTTCTTTATTGTTTATGATATCTATTGAATCCATCTATTTCTAGTTTTTTATCATCTATAATAATAAATATCCACTAAATGTAAGAACAAATATATCACGTCCTCAAGAAAATACATTTTCGTAAATTATATTTCAGGACGGCTGGTATGGGTATTAACACTTTTACCAAAATAAAGTACAGAACAACGTTTTGACCTTCTTAAGTCATCTTCAAGTTAATCTTGTTAACCTGAAGATGACCTAAACGTTGTTCTCTGCTTGTTTTGGTTTTTTATTTGTTTATTTTCTGAATTTCACACAAAGCTACTCTGTGCTAGTCATCCCTAATTTAGCAGTGTAAGACTAGAGGGAAAGCAGCTAGTCATCACCACCCACCGCTAACTCTTAGATTACTCTTTTACCAACGAATAGTTGGATTGATCGTACATTATAACGCCCCCACGGCTAAAAGGGCGAGCATGTTTGGTGCGACCGTGATTCAAACCTGCGACCCTCAGATTACGATACGAACGCTTTAAACCACCTGGCAATGCCGGGCGCTTATTTTGGTAAAAGTATTAATATCTACACCAGCCGAGCCATCCTGAGATACAATTTCACTTCAAGTGGGTTTCTCTTCATCATGAATTTTCATAAATTAATTTATAAGCCACAAAGATCTTTATGGATGAAATAAAGCTGGACAATAGAAAACTTGTTGAATACCCACTAACACAATTATTCTCGCAATCTACGAATGTAACTAATATATAAAAGAAAGCTGACTAAAACCGAAAAAAAATATTTATAATAACAGCAGCAAAAAATTAATCTCAACTAAAATCGTGACATGGTGAAAGTTTTATCACCTTTAAACTTGTCTACAAGTATGATACCTATGCTGTCTCAAAAATTTACAGTGTCAACAAAATTCTAATTTGCGATGTAAGACGAAGTCAGCATATAAAAGAAGCAGAATAAGATCAAATCTTGAAACAATAACACGATCACGTCATTGTGGATGAGCACTGTAGTGCCCTCTAGTGACCTCCTATCTACTTGGCCTATTTCCTCTGGCAGTATTTTCAAAGATCATCATCCCACTGGTAGAATACCGATTATAATTCGTAACCTGGGGATCGTTGTTTAAATTCAAATTAAACATTTTCAAACAATAAAAAAGAGATTTAAAATTATTTTTTCTACGTTTTTTGAAACCTGTTAAACAACAAATTTAATTTTTAAAGAATTATAATTATTTAATAATATTTTTATTGATGGATGAAATTAATGGAAATTATATAGATATTGAATTTTAAATATATACGAGAATATCACAACAAAACGTTAATAAAATCATTTGATATATTAATACAAAAAGTACAAACTTGCACCTTTACGCAAATCTTAAGCACATAAAATATGAAATATTTTTTTAAGAACGAGTAGTGTTGCTGAACTACTCAATTTAACAACACTATCATTTATATTTAACCATCATGATATGATATACATTATTTATTTAGAACAAGCTATTAATATAAACGTTTACTTATACAGCTGACTACTTTCTACTCTATTCGTAAAATTGCTTGAATTGTAAAACTGTGGTAACATAGAACAAGGAAATACCTTCACAGTCCCTGAAATTTAAGTGCTCGACTGCGTGAATAACGCTCCATATAGATCTTCCTGTAACAGCTGACCTACCTTTTTTCACCTGCGACCTTTAGACTGGATATAAAACGGTGAACGACAGTTCACTCTCAACAATCTGTGTCACCTAGAAGGCAAAGAAATATTCCACCTGCTGCATGTTTTTGGACCCGTGTAAAACGTAGAATTTACTTTTTAGCACATAAAGTACAAGTGAAAGTGAAGGACTCCTATTTTTGTTTCATTTATCTTGCAGTTTTCCCTATGTAACTAATCCTTTCTAAGAAAAATCAGAAAGAGAGTTTATCATCTGCTCTTTGGGGAGCCGTCACGTGATGTAGGAAGAAAGACGAAAGATTTTAGACAAAAAGCTTTGAATATTTTTATCCTAGGACATAAATCGACATGGCAAAGGTAAATTAAAAAATCGATGAAGTATGGCCTTATAAATTTACAGTTGTTAATAGCTCTTGATAAAAGCAAGATATATATACGGAAGAGAATTAAAGAGTAACTCAGTGCATAATGAGGTTTAGTTAAATATCGATGTAACTAGGACATAATATCGTATAACAATCTCTTAATGACAATTAAAGTACATTAATTCAACAGTTGACTGCACCTCGCTGTTATTGATATATTCGGTAATATCCCAAATATATTTCACGAAGTTCAGCCAGCGTAAAAGATTTTGAGTAATTCTAGATTTATATTTTAAGCTACAAATGAAAAAATGTAAATTTATCTCCTTAATAATCACCCTGACCCAGCATGGCTTGGTAGGTAAAGCACTCGACTCGAAATCTGCGAGTCTTGTGTTCGAATCCCCGTCACACTAAACATACTCATCCTTTCATATGTGGAGGCATTATAACGTGACGGTCAATTCCCCCTATTCTTCAGTAAAAAAAGTATTCCAATAGTTGGCTATGGATGGTGATGACTAGTTACCTTCCTTCTAGTCTTGTACTGCTAAAGTAGAGACGGATAGCGCAGATAACCTTCGTGTAGCTTTGTGCGAAATTCGAAAAAACAAACAATGATCACCCACGTACGCAAAGAGTAGCTAAAGCATTCATTTTTGTTAGCTTTTACTTGGATATTTCATGCAAACAGCCATGCAATTGTTTAACTTTATATTTTATGCAAAATTGCTTCCATATTCAATATTACTCTGTTTATTACCAATTTTCAAGGGGGGAGGTAATCCCTCGAAATTCCTGCAACATTATCATGTAAAACATGCTAATTGTGCTTCGCACATATGCGTTGGCTTTTGATCTCGCAAATTAGAGCCTCTCTTTAAAGTACAGGGTGTTCAGATAGTCACTGTGCAGTTTCGTAGTCATATTCTATTCAGTCTAATAAGCCAGCAACTGAGAGCGGTGATTAGAAACAAAATAAGAAGGATCCAGGCCTGTAGTGATGCCAACGGGTGTCACTTTCAACATTGTTTATAACTGTCAATCATATTTACCTCCTGTATTTTATATTGAAACATGTCTGTTAATGAATATATAAGTGCACAGTAGCTTTCCGAACAACCTGTATTTTGTGTAAGGACCTGATAATACACACTTACATAGATTACTTATAAAATCACAAGTTTCCAGATTACTGTTACGAGTTCTGAAATAAAGTCATTCGCGGTAGTTTCTAATAATATGATGACACTTACAATCTCTGATTATGGAATTTTGTAGACGATTAAAAAAGCGTTTTCTTTTATTTTAAAATATATAATAACGTTATTCTGAGTAAGCATTTAGCAAACAGGGTCTTCACATATAAATGTTGTAATTGTTTTCAAACCAGACCCAAAACTCGAGCACTTCCGAATAGTTCATCAATCTTTTACACACGAATGTTATTTTAAAATATTGGATCTCGTTATCAAACAAAACGTGTTATTACAAATATTCCGTATAAATGGTATGAATATGTTTTTATCATACGAAATAACCTTAACAATAGTACGAACTTAGTTGATGATTAACACAACACTATATTAAACAATACATGCAATATAATTAAATTGTATTAAACAAAATTACAATAGATTGTTAAAAGAACAGACTATCGTATACGAGAAAAAATAAAATTAGTGTCGAACTTTCTGCACTAATCTTCAAGAGTATTAGTTTTAATTTACTGTTAAGCGCAAAGATGAGCACGTGTGATATGATCATCTCGAGTATTGAAACCCGGTTTTTAGCGTTATAAGCCACCAAACCTACCGCTGAGCCAATGTACGCATTTTTCTTCATAAACCTTGAAACGTAAGTACAATTCTATTGACATCCAATTAAGTTATAAGTTATACAAACATTATTATATGAAAACAACAAAGAAAATATAAGATGTTAATCAACTCCTACAGTGACTCCGTGATAAGTCTGAAAGCAAACAACTCTAAAAACAGGTATGGCTTTGTGCTTAACAGTAAATGAACAAAAATATATTATTCAATAAATAAATATTATATTGAGTTTTGAACTTACTAAATCTGTGTATATCTTTAAACTAGATAGGTCGATAGACGAAAATAAAATAATTTTCCAATGCTTAATTTTTTCTAGGTCTGGACAGTCTTGGCTTTATATTTCTATGCGTTCACGATAACAAACTGTCAACTATCAGTAAACAGAGGATTATCTCTCCAAAAACGAGCTGCTAGAGTTTCATCAGGAGGTCCCGCTGGAGACTGGTGGAAAGTTTGGTGGCAGAATTATATAAAAGAGGTTACAGATCCAACAGCTAGACCTCACATTCATGCAACTCCACCAATTTCTGGCCCGCTACCTCCTATAACAAGAACACCGATTACACAACCACCTCGTCCTCCTGTAACTAGACCTAGACCTCCACCTGTGACAAGGCCACCTATTATACGACCTCCTCCCCCTGTACCCAGGCCTAGACCTCCACCTGTAACTCGACCTCCTATCAAACGTCCGCCTCCTGTTACTAGACCTCCACCTGTGACAAGGCCACCTATTATAAGACCTCCTCCCCCTGTACCCAGACCTAGACCTCCCATCGAACGTCCGCCTCCTGTTACTAGACCTCGACCTCCACCTGTAACAAGACCACCAATTATAAGACCTCCTCCCCCTGTACCCAGACCTAGACCTCCACCTGTAACAAGGCCTCCTATTATAAGACCTCCACCCCCGGTACCCAGACCTAGACCTCCACCTGTAACTCGACCTCCCATCAAACGTCCGCCTCCTGTTACTAGACCTCGACCTCCACCTGTAACAAGACCACCAATTATAAGACCTCCACCCCCGGTACCCAGACCTAGACCTCCACCTGTAACTCGACCTCCTATCAAACGTCCGCCTCCTGTTACTAGACCTCGACCTCCACCTGTAACAAGACCACCAATTATACGACCTCCTCCTCCTGTATCCAGACCTAGACCTCCACCTGTAACTCGACCTCCCGTCAAACGTCCGCCTCCTATTACTAGACCTCGACCTCCACCTGTAACAAGACCACCAATTATAAGACCTCCTCCCCCTGTACCCAGACCTAGACCTCCACCTGTAACAAGGCCTCCTATTATAAGACCTCCTCCCCCTGTACCTAGACCTAGACCTCCACCTGTAACTCGACCTCCCATCAAACGTCCGCCTCCTGTTACTAGACCTCGACCTCCACCTGTAACAAGACCACCAATTATAAGACCTCCACCCCCGGTACCCAGACCTAGACCTCCACCTGTAACTCGACCTCCTATCAAACGTCCGCCTCCTGTTACTAGACCTCGACCTCCACCTGTAACAAGACCACCAATTATACGACCTCCTCCTCCTGTACCCAGACCTAGACCTCCACCTGTAACTCGACCTCCCATCAAACGTCCGCCTCCTGTTACTCGACCTCCACCTGTAACAAGACCGCCAATTATAAGACCTCCACCCCCGGTACCCAGACCTAGATTTCCACCTGTAACTCGACCTCCCATCAAACGTCCGCCTCCTGTTACTAGACCTCGACCTCCACCTGTAACAAGACCACCAATTATAAGACCTCCTCCTCCTGTACCCAGACCTAGACCTCCACCTGTAATTCGACCTCCCATCAAACGTCCGTCTCCTGTTACTAGACCTCGACCTCCACCTGTAACAAGACCACCAATTATAAGACCTCCACCCCCGGTACCCAGACCTAGACCTCCACCTGTAACTCGACCTCCCATCAAACGTCCGCCTCCTGTTACTAGACCTCGACCTCCACCTGTAACAAGACCGCCAATTATAAGACCTCCACCCCCGGTACCCAGACCTAGACCTCCACCTGTAACTCGACCTCCCATCAAACGTCCGCCTCCTGTTACTAGACCTCGACCTCCACCTGTAACAAGACCACCAATTATAAGACCTCCTCCTCCTGTACCCAGACCTAGACCTCCACCTGTAACAAGACCACCAATTATAAGACCTCCACCCCCGGTACCCAGACCTAGACCTCCACCTGTAACTCGACCTCCCATCAAACGTCCACCTCCTGTTACTAGGCCTCGACCTCCACCTGTAACAAGGCCACCACAAATACCTTATTCACTTGGACCACCTCAAACTGTTAAGCGGCCAGATAGACCACTCCCTGATGGAGGAATGCCACCTTGTGCTTTATCTGGAGAAAATTATTGTATTCTAACGGATGATTACCCATTGTGAGTAGCTTCAAATAAAAGCTATTTATAAATGATGATTAACTCTTCTGTTTAGGAATCTATACAAATGTAATAGTAGTGTATGTCGTATGTCCATTGTAACTACTTCGCAGAGTGGGGATGGGTTTTCAACAAAACTGATATGGAAGTTCATTAGGTCCATGCAGATATACATGCAAAGTTTCAGTTTTGTATCCTACTGTTTTTATGTCCGTTTATTTCAACTAATTCGTCTCCTGTGGATAGACTTCACCTCATTTATGATGAAAATTTGTTGAGTTATGGGAAAATACATTAAATTCTTCAGTTCTGAATTTGGCGTTTTATCGTTCTTCATGAGTGTTATTTTTACCTCTACATCGTTCCCTGTAAATGTGTCTTTTCCAATTTTGGTACGAGAGCTCATTGATTCCATAAGCATGTGAATTTATGGTTTCACTTTTCATGTTTAACAACTTTTATGGGATATTTCTATCATTAAATATAATGGAAATAACTTTTAATGTCCTAAGATAACTTTTCATTAATTATGTATTTACAATACTTCTGTCCAGGAAACGAGTACTCCAGCTATTTTTAATAATAAAAACGTTATTAGCATTTATAGGAATCAGAAATGTGTGAAACTGTGTGCTATGTAAATGATAATTGTGTTTAAATGCGTTTTATGAAACATTCTAATTTATATACATTTGTCTACAACTTATGACAGTGATCGTATAAAAGCTGATAATACTTTATAATTTTAATAAAGACAGCAAGGCACTCGGGGTATTGGTTTTTATTCATTTCTGTCAAGACTTCTTGAGCTTACGCGTTTTTCTAACATCATGAATGGACAATGTTAGACAAGGTTCCCTTTTTTCTTCTGTTATTAAGTCCCTAATTATCCCAACCATTTTGAAATCGTTTATGTATAATTCGCTACAGCATTTAATAAACAAGTTATTTTGTCATGTAAATATTGTTATTAAAAAGATATGTATAATGCAGATATACATGCAAAGTTTCAGTTTTGTATCCTGCTGTTTTTATGTCCGTTTATTTCAACTAATTCGTCCCCTGTGGATAGACTGCATATGGTTACATTATTTTTATATTTTTATAAAACTTAAAGTTTCTTTTTTTAGTTGTCTCTTAAAAATACTTTATGAAAAACTTTTGAAGAAAAAGATATTTATATTGAAATTGAACGAAAGACATTCTCTTTCAAAAAATTTTCAAGTGAAAACTTCAGAACATTCGTTATGTATGCATCATAGTTTCAGACAACATATCGTGACATTATTTCGGTACTACTTTGTCTTGAATAAATTTTACCTTACGTATTTCCTTTGTTTAAAAATTCATTGGTAAAACTTTAAGCGATGGTTTATATGACGTGTGTGTAAGTTGAAAAAGATTTTTCTTAGCATTGCAATTTTAAAACTATCATTTCAATGACAGAGATTTTGTTGAAAAGATGATGGACGAGGAAATGAAGGTCAAAATCAAAATTATGTACGAAGAACTTCAAACTGTTGGAGATCCAGAGCTCTTTGAAAGCCACCTTGGAGACAGTCCAGCTGCCAGAGGGCAGTTTGCTTGTGAAACCGAAGCTAATATTATGCGTCCAGGATGGGTTCAAGATGCAATTTCTAGAGACTGGATGGTTGTCATTAACAACAATCTCTTTCCTCAAAAAGTTCGAACAGAGAGCTGCAAGTAAGCATATTAGTTCACATGTTCACTTCAAATCATTAGTAAGCACAATTATAAACATGTTTAATAAGCTGGAAATACTTTGGATAGCAAATGTACAGACATTACTGTGTTGGCCATTGAAAAATAACTTTTGTGGTCTGTTGTCTCATTAATTCAAACGTACTTTTATCTTCTGCAGATAGTGTTTTTTGTCGTAAAATAGGGCTCGACTGCATCGCTAAAATATAAAAGATGCTAACTACAGTGATTTTACAGCTATGTAGTTATTGCCTTATAATATAAACTGTACTTTTAAGTACAGAAACCGAATTCCTCAAAAACACTCTGTTAACACTTGTTATCATATTGTGTTTTTATTTATTTCTTGTGTTCCAAAATTGTAGAAAAGTGAAACTTGAAGCAGAAATTATGATAAGCTAAAAGATATGCATATCCAAATACAAATTAACATAATATTGTGTTCTAAGACTGTAAAATAACAAAACCAGAATCAAAAGATGTTTTATTTATTCTCTTTTTAATAATATAAGGTTATTCAAGTGAAGTTTCAAAAAAGCCTAAAAATAATATAACTGGAGAAACGCAAAAAAAATAAAACAATTACTAGTGATTTACACTTCAGTTCGTAATTGCGAGGAATAAAACATGTCCATTAGTTATTTTGTTTATCTGATTAGTTTTCGTTTTATTTCTTAACTGTAGGAACCCGAACAAACCATGTTCCTTTATAGAATCGTTTTATGAGTCAACTTGTCAGCAAAGATTTAGTCTGCATCGGTTAATTGCCGTCCACCCCTGGAATCCAGAACGAAGTCCTGTGGTAGCACTCTTTAAATTTCCCGCTGGATGTTCATGCAGAGTGGCGCCGATAACTCAGAACGGTGGATAATAATAACGTTTTATACATTTTACTTAACTTTGTGTATTCAGTGAAACACACTGTATTAATACTTTAAAGCGCTTCAGAAAAATCTGATTATTAAGAATGATGTAATCTCTTTTTCTCCCTGGTTATATGATTAGAGTTAGCATATTTTAAAATGTAACATTTCGTCTTGTTGATTACGTATAAAACTTTAGTTTGAAAGTTTTTTGGATAAAAAATCAATACTTATACTTTTCACCGGTATATTTTATTAACATTTTCGTAAAAGTTTAGTCTTTTTTATACTTAAAAATGAAATTATAATATAAAAATAATACTATTCATAAAATAGTTACCTTTACTACGCTTTCAGATAAGTTTGATCCACACAGTAAAATTGTACGATTTAAAAAGGTATATATATGCATAAACTTGAAATATATTTGGCTAAAACTGAAGGTCTGAACAAAACGTTATTTGGTCAAACTAAAACCACATGACTTCAACTTGTCATAACAATTTACACTTCTTAAATAAACTACCCGAGTGTACAAACCCCTTAAAAAAGCAAAATGCTATAAAAGGCAATGCTAGATATGAAAAACAAAAACACTACAACCCGAGCGCTTTCGAAAAATTGACTTTTTTTTTTTTTATCAGAGACAAATTCCCAATGTAACCCTGAAGGAGAAAGGTCCACTTCTTCAAAGCCCTCGGGTTATAAGTATTTTATTTATTTTTATCGAGACTTCTTGAACCTACGTGTTTTTCTAATCTCATGAATGGGTAATGTTAGACAAGGTTCTCCCTTTTCTTTTGTTATTAAATCTCTAATGATCTCATTAAATGCTAATTGTACACTCTACTTTGTTGAAGGTAGTAACGTATTCATTTAATTCATTACTAACTTGTGTGTTTAAATTCCAAATCCAGAGGTCTGTAGAAAAAAGTGGAAATGTGTTCTATTTCAGGATGTTTTTATCTTTCTTCTCTGTCAAAAACTGTAAAATAAAAGAGACTTTGTACACAGTCGGACAGTTTTCAGTTACCATAATGAAAATTATGGTTAAACAGTAAGCCGACTCTGGACGATAGAGGTTACACATACACCATAAGTATGGAATCGTTTTTATTGCAGGAAGAAAAACGACAATGTTTCATTTCACATAAACTTAAGAAAATGTTTTAAATTCATTTTAAATGTAGATAATTTATGTTAATACAAAATATTCCAGTAGTAGCTGATGACAAATAAAGGCATAGATCACCAAATTCTTAAAACTTGATATTGCTTAGGTAGCCTGGGTAAAAGTTGTGTCCACACTGACGGTCTGATGTTTAAGCAACGTTCTGGAACTTTTCAAAAGTGAACTTGTAAATAATGTCTTACAATAAACGGAGATATATAAAAAGTAAAGTTTATTTAACCAAGCATCAAGAATAACTCAAATTAATCCTTATTTTGTCCAACTATCTCGCAACTCCGTAACTATATAATAGTTTCCTTTTAAAATTAACTATATAAATGAAGCAATAAACAGTATTAAATTAACCTGACGTATGCGTTAGAAATGTGATACAAAAATTAGTATTTTTCTTTTTACTTTCTAAGCTTTTTATTTTTAAATCTTAAAAGAGGAAAAGTGAATAACCTTTAACTTTATAAATAAGATAAATATATGAAAGCACACTATAATGAAAAATACGGTCTTACTTTATCAATAGACACTGTATTGTGGGGTTTAAAAATAACAATAAGAAAAACCCCAGTGTTTGATTATAGCAGCGCCTTGCACACATATAAGATAAGTGTACGGATCACAGACCCCTAAGATTCAAGTTTTGTTTGCTTGTTTTAAATTTCGCGCAAAGCTACACAAGTGTTATCTGTGCTAGACGTTCCTAATTTAGTATTGTAAGACTAGAGGAATTTTGTTTATTTTGAATATCGCTCAAAGGTACTCAAGGACTATCTGCGCCAACTCTCTTTTACCAACAAATAATGGGATTGACTGTCACGTTATAACACCCCCACGGCTGAAAGGGCGAGCATGTTTGGTGTGACAGGGATTCGAACCTGCGACCCTCGGATTACTAGAAGAATCCCTTTACCACCTGGCCATGCCGGACCAAAATTCAGGTAAATCTATCCCTAATCTTCATATATTGATCACAGAGAAGTCTGCTAGTCAAGCAATACCCTCTGCTATAAATGATTAGTCCAGTTTACGAACGAAATATTAGGAATAATTAGTATTTTTCTGATGCACTCACAGCTAAAAGCAAGACCTATGTTCAATAACATCACGTTTCAAACTCCGGAATCCCCCAAGCCGAAGCCCGACAGGTTAATTAGTATAGATACGCCTGACCCACAAAAACAATATCGGAAACTACAACCCTAAATATGGTAAAAAAAGAGAAAAGTGGAGAAAAAACTTGAAAGAAAAACGTTCTTGATTGTAATTACTTGCCTAATAATATCATATTATAATAAAACTGAGAACTATACTGAGCTATAACTCTAAAATCAGAGGTTCGATTCCCCTCGGTGGACACAGCAGGTAGACCAGTGTTGCTTTCCTACAAGAAAACACACAAACACACTCATACTGACCACTTGTCTAATAAAATAAATAATGTTATCCAAGCCTATCGTTGGTTACTCGAGTTAATACGCTCCTGGCCAAAATCTTAAGGCCAATGAACATAAAGAAAAAATATGCATATTGCGTTGTTAAACTCAATTACTTATTTGAGTAGAGCTTCAAAAGATGAAAATTAAAAAAAGGGAAAATAAAAACAAACTTTTTTTTTTAGTATTTAATATGAAAAATGTGAGAGCTATGAAATTAGCCTAAATACTAGCTGGTCAAAATTGTAAGACCATGCCAAAAAGAAGTCCTAAACAGGGTTGAAAATGCCCAACAAGAGGTCTCAGTAGTGAGTAGCACGGCCGTCATTGCGAATAACTTCAAGCATTTGCTTTAACATGGTCGATATAAGGGTTTGCAGAGGGCTGGCTGGAATGTTATTCCAAGTGGTGAGGATGGCTTTACGAAGATCATGCACTGTTTGGAATTGATATCCATTTCTATAGACTTCTCTTGCCATCCATCCCCAAATACTTTCAATGGGATTCAGTTCGGGCCAAAAGAATCACGTTATTCTCCATGAAAAAGTCCTTTGTTCTGCGGGCATTGTGTATTGCAACGTTGTCCTACTGAAAGATCCAGTCATTGTGACACAAGCGAGGACCTTCAGTCAATAAAAATGATCTCTCCAACATGCCAATATAGCTAGCTGCTGTTTGACGCCCCTGTATAACCTGAAGCTCCATTGTTCCATGGAAGAAGAAACCACCCTAGATCATAATGGAACCTCCTCCAGTATGTCGTGTAGAAAATGTCTCCGGTGGGATATCTTTATCATGCCAGTAACGTTGAAAACCATCTAGATCATCCAGGTTACATTTTTTCTCTTCAGAGAACAAAACCTTCGTCCACTTTTCTAGTCCCATGTTTGGTTTGGTGCTTCTCAGCAAAGTTTAACCAAGCTGTTTCGTGGTGTGGAAGGAGCGTGGCCTTTGAAAACGTTTACGGTTTTTAAAGCCTTTCCTCTCATAGATGCCGTCTTATTGTTCTTGAGCTGCATTCTGCGTCAGTAAGGGCCTTAATCTGGTTCGAAGATAGGCTGATGTCTTGCCGGACAACCCGTCAAATCCTCCTGCTCAACGCCGGCAAAGGTTTCTTGGGTCAAACACTTGATATTATCGTTCCGTTTCCCTCAGAGTCTTTTAAGAAATTTGCAGCAGCATTTGTACTATACCCAATCTCACCAGCGATGGCACGTTGAAAGAGATTTTGCTTTTGCAACACAACATTCTTACAGGTTCAAACTCTGTCAACTTTTTAGCCTTTGTCATGTTTTTACCCAATATAACACAGGAGATGTTAGTGGGAGACGTTGACAGTCCTAATGCTTGAATACAAATGACTAAATTTCGTTACGTGTTCACCGATTTTGGTATGGTCTTAAGCTTTTGACCAACTAGTATTTAGGCTAATTTCATAGTCTTCACATTTTCTCTGTAAAATGCTAAAAGGTTTTTTATTTTTATTTTCTCTTATTTTGTTTTAATCTTTCGAAGCTCTACTCAAATAAGTGGTTGAGTCTAACAACGCAAAATGGATACTCTTTCTATATGTTCATTGGCCTTAAGATTTTGGCCAGCAGTATATGTTTCCTATATTCAGTACCAAAGAGGCCTTTCATCAACCGAAATATAACAGACATAGACGGGGCGTAGCTGGGGGGTTGGAGGTTAACCCCATGGACTTAAACTTTATAGACAAGTTCAGTTGCCACATGTGAAGTTTCATAAAGATCCGTGATTGCATGGCAGATAATTTCACACACAACAAATGGTCAAATGCAAATTTCTGATTGAACACTTTTAATACAGCAAGTTTTTTCAGAACTAGTAAAATACAATCGAATATCTATGAAAGGCTCAAACGCCTGCTCGCTCTTGCCAGGACATCTACTACACAGTTTTGTTCAACTTAATAACACGAGCGAAGAGATTGCCTGCGGAAGAATGGGCTTTGCTTTGGCTGCCCACTCATGGGCACTTATACAAAAACTGCACCAACAAGAGTCATTGCTCTAAATGCAAGGGACGACATTCAACCTGCTTACATGGCAATTACCAAAGTCTGAATGGTCAGACAACATGATCAAATAGAGCCACCTCAATGAACACCACTAAATTAGAAGGTGATAAATGATAATAGTGAGGGAATGATCTTTATGATTGTGCCAATCTGTCAACAAAGTAGGACCCTGGTAGAGAGGTCATGGCATACGCATTGCTGGATACGAAGAGCAGCACAACTTTCTTCCTGGAAGACACAGCTGATAAACTTCTAACAGAAATGGAACCTGCTAGACTCAAGCTGTCCACTTTGACATCTACTTCCACAATTTACTGTTTTAAGTTCAGAGAACTGCATATTTGAGGAATCGGCTTAAGCAAAATAATCAGTCTATTGACAACCTATTCAAAAGACTCTATCCCAGTTAACAGAGACCACATCCCAACCTCAACCACTGCAAATAGATGGAAGCACCTCAGAAGACTGGAGAACAAGATACTCCGTCTTCAAAACTGTGAGGTTGGACTTCTTTTGGGTGAGGTGATTTTATAGTTGGTCACGACAATGAGCCAATTGCTCAGAAAACGGATATAGGATGGAACATATGCGGAAAAACTGGCACTGAGGGCCCAAGTGCACTAACCCACAGAATAATCACTCAGAAGGTGCTGGACAGTCTTTAACCACAACATCATCACGATAAAGTTCAGTTCATTTACAACACGAGTGCAAAACAGAAACAGATTCTGCCTCAAGTAATTGATCTCCTGGAATTGGACTTCTATGAGAACAAAATCAAGCAGAATCACTCCTTGTCTCAGGAAGATAAAGTTCATGACAATGTTGAAGACAAACACATACAAAGACAAGGAAAGCTTCTACATCATGCTCTTGCCCTTCCACCATGGACAGCTAGACCTATCTAACAACAAACAATTGGCAGAAAAGATACTAGAAGAACTTAGGCGTTGACTGCTGAAGAATCCACAGGATTTCTGAAACGACAAGTCTTTCATGTCCAAAATATAGAGCAAAGAGAAGCAGAAGAAGTGTCATTGTTTGAAAAGTAGCTTAAGACTTCCTGTTACATTCCACGCCATGGTGTTATCATCCTCAGAAGCCAGGAAAGATCAGAGTTGTTTTCAATTGTAGCGTTTGTTTTCAAAGAGACTGCCTAAATGACAAACTTCTCCAAGGCCCAGACCTGATGAATTTCCTGATCGCCATTCTATGTAGGTTTTGGGAAGAATCTATGGCTTTTGTAGGGGACATTGAGAAGATGTTTCACCAATTTCACGTGTATCCCAAATACAGACTACTTGGGATTTTTTTCTGGTGGAGAAACGGTAATCTGTTGATAACCACTTGCACTTTCAAAATGAAAGTGCACTTTTTCAGTGCCACATCTTCACCAACTTGTACAAATTTTGGTTTCAAGAGAATTGCAGCTGATGAACGTGGGAGATTCTCTGGAGAATCATTGACTTCCTTGATCGAGATTTTCACGTGGACAATGACTTGGTCAGTTGTAGCTCATCTCAAGAAAGACATTCAGCTGATTAAAGATGTTCAAGTTTTGAGACTGTCAGAAAATCTTCGACTTCACAAATTTGTTTCCA
Organism: Carcinoscorpius rotundicauda; assembly: GCA_011833715.1. NCBI lineage: Eukaryota > Metazoa > Arthropoda > Merostomata > Xiphosura > Limulidae > Carcinoscorpius > Carcinoscorpius rotundicauda. The sequence continues at coordinate 34,516,143 of CM022395.1, read as the reverse complement.
ACTGAAGAATCTAGATTTCAACTTTGACCCGCTTCCCACTGAACGAGCGCTCGGCACTCAGTAGTGTATTTAATCAGATGAATTAAATTTCTGCCACTGTCTACTAGTATGACTACATCTCGTAGGGGTGTCCTTTAAACTGTTGCATCAGTGTATGATCCAACAGAAAGTACTGCTCCCTTTACGTTACTTGGAAAACAGATCTTGCAGCAGTTCTGCAGAAAAAACGATGGCTGGAATGAGCCCATATCATCAGATCTACAATAAAAATGGGAACAATGGTTGGAGGAACTATACTCCCTGTCCAACCTGAGGTTTCTGAGGTGCTCCAAGCGAAGAGACTTTTGAACCATTCAACTTAGGGAATTCCACCATTTCTCAGATGCAAGCCACTCAGGCTATGGGAAATGCGCATACCTCCATCTAATAAACAGTAAAGGATATTGTTCTCTGGTACTGGGTAAAGCCAGAGTTGCTCCAATAAAGGTTGTAACCCTATCAGCAACGTACTCTGAAACGAGATGAAACCCGCAATGTCGGAACACTTTTAGATGAACTCAAAGATTGTGCTCAGCTACATTAACAATGAAAGTGTCGTCTTCATACTTTTGTGGCCAATCAAGTCCAAGTGATCAGTGAAACAACAAATTCAAGCCAGCAACAATATGACTGCACTGACCAAAACCCAGCTGACCAGGAACGTAGCTGAGGAGGATTTGGGGTTAACCCCCATAGACCCAAACTTTTTAGACAAGTTCAGTTGCCACCTGTGAAGTTTTATAAAGATCTGTGATTGCATATTAGATAGTTTCACACACAACAAATGGTCAAATGCAAATTTCTGATTGAACATTCTTTTAACACAGCAAGTTTTGTCACAACTGGAGAAATACATTCGCAAGTGATTTGTACCAAACCATAAGTTCACCTACTGCAGCTAGTGAAGTGCTGACAATGTGAGCCTTGTGTATATTGACCAACTCTTTAATTCGGTCACATTGTTGTGCTGTAGTTTTTGACCGTTCTGTGGTATATCCTGATGGTAGTAGGCACATGAAGTTTGTAAGGATAGTCTTGTGACTGAACAGACAGTCACATATTTGTGAAAGAAAGTGATCAACAAATGGTACAAATACAACAATACGAAAGTACTCTTAAGGGCTAGTGGTTTGTGGGTTAGCACGGTACATCTGTCTTTTAGTCTGCCTTGGCATTATGGTATCAATTTGAAGCTCACTACACAGAAATTGAGCTTCACAGAAAACGTTGTTAAATTCATTCACAGTATTATTTCTGAGTGAACGGATTAAATCTTCCACTATTTCTGCATGATGCATCGCAGCACCAAAATCAATGTTCTGTAGCTGCAGCAAGTTGCACAGAGGTAAACTGAAGGAAAACAATTTAGCAATGATAAGTAGAGTGATGATGAATTCTAGCTGTGTTATAGAACACAATTGACTGACTTGCATGACATAATCTCTGTTTTTCCAACCTGATAATGTCTCAATGGCATTTGCAACTGCATTGATTAATTCTAGAAAGACAACAACTGAGTCATGCCTCTCAACCCACTACGTGGGGCAGAGACCTTTCAAACTTTTTTTATAAATTCAGATGCTACATTCTCCACCGAAAGTGCCAAAACTTGCTTTCGTTTGGGTGTATTGAGAATAGTTTCATTGCTAGAAATTACTCCCATGCAATTTCGCACAGGAACTTGTTTACAAGCATCAGAAATTGCCAAGTTTGTACATAGGATGCAAGTGGGAATTTATCAGTTATGTGTCTCTGGACACCATTGAATTTCCCACTCATAGAAACAGCACCGTCGTACCCTTGTCCTCGCAGGTAAGCCATGTCAATACCATATTTTGTCAGATTGGTTATGATAACATCAGCTAAGTTTCTGCCTGTCACATCATAAACAGGTATAAATTGCAAAAAATCTTCTCTCATTGCACATATCTAAAACACAGCAAAAACTGTTCAATGCCTGAAATACCTGTTGTTTCATCAGCTAATATTGAGAAACAATTTGGAGCATTAGCCCTGTTGACCAAAGCATCAAGAACTTGAGTATTACAAGCATTGATGATTTCATTTTGAATTTGAGAACTCAGATACGTAGCATTTGTACTCTTAAGGCTCGCTGAAAGCTTGACATCACCCTTTGCCCTGTAGCGCAAAACTGTCCGAAAATTCCCATTATTATTGATGGGCTCCTTATCAGTTTCACCAACAAACATTGGATCAGAATGATATTTTCCCTTCAAAGCTAAACCATGTCTCCCACACAGCAATACAGTATCAATAATAGGCATTAAATATGTCAGTTCTGTTCAATTTCTTGCTTTTAAGTTGCATCAAGCTGCAAGTGCACAGCTTGATGCAACTTGTGTTTACGACCTGTAGAAAATTGTTAGCTTTTTCTTTACTGTCTTGATGGTACTGTTTCAATTCATGTGCCTTGAAGTCTTCAACAGCCTTCTTCCAGTTTGTGTATGGAAATCTCACTAGTTGTTCCAGTTTCTGACTTCCAACACCAATACCATCGGGAGCAAAGAGACAGCAGTACTTGCAGAAAGCACCCTTTGCATGTTGGCTGTTAACGATGCTGAAACGCAGCTTTCTTGGACCGCACTGGAAAAAAACATAATCACTGGCTTCCAGGCATTCTCAAGAAGGAATTTTTTGGTTTCAGCGTTTATCTAAAAGAGACAGAAAGACACAGTTCTATTGAAGTTATTTTGCACATAGAAAAGTTTGTTATAAGAGTACAATAACTTCGCAGAGAAAGGCTAAGAAATGTACTTCACAGATCCTATGGCTGTACAATCACAAGCAGCAATGAATATTCAGTCTAAACCTCATCAGAGTGTTTGCATGATATTTAGTACAAAATTAATATAATGAGGAGTCGACTTACCTGTTTACCAGTGCTGACACCATCAGAAATGTAATTTCCAATGTCCCAGACTGAACCTAAGGTGGTAGTGGCAGCATTGGTAGAAGGCCACGATGATGACTCTGACAATTCAGTTGACAATACTGATTCAATCTGATTGGCTGCAGCAGATTGATCAGGTTCTTTTATTTGTTTGTTTTTTGAATTTCACATAAAGCTACTCCAGTGCTATTTGTGCTAGCCGTTCCTAACTTAGCGGGGTAAGACTGGAGGGAAGGCAGCTAGTCATCACCATCCACCGCCAACTCTTGGGCTACTCTTTTACCAAAGAATAGTGGGATTGACCGTCACATTATAACGCCCCCACAGCTGAAAGTGCGAGCATGTTTGGCGCGATATGGATGCAAACCCGCGACCCTCAGATTACGAGTCGCACGCATTAACACGCTTGGTCTCGTGAATCGGTTTAAGAAATCCATGCAGTATCTTTTGTTTTTTAAGGCTTGACATAGTGAATGATTATTTATCGCAACCTCTGTATGTCAACGTCAAATTCACAGTACCATTGGCGCAATGTATAGTCACTATAGATGGCGCCAATGGTACTAATTTAGTGCCATGGTGCTGCCAGTCTGCCACGGTGCCACCCACTCTTTATTTGTTAAGTTAATTTTTGAAATTCACGGAATCTGAACATACATTGTCCATGATAATTGAATTCAGATCATAGACACTGTACATATAATTTGCACTCTCCTGACTGACTCTATATTTTATGTGTTGATAAGAGGACTGTAGGTCTGCTTTGCTGGGCCTGAAAACTTTAAGTTATATATTATACATATAGGCCTATATATTTATTTATGATTAACAAAATAACGCTCCTGGACATAGATACGGTTTAGATGGTATTTATAATAGTAAATCGCTCAGCAACAACTGTTATGGTGTGGCCTAGATTAAGTTAGTGGACTGTATTTTTTTTTTCATAAATAGGATAGGGATTATTTAGCACTATATTACACGATAACACTACGTATTAATAATTATTATTATTTTGAATTAACAAACATTATTCGTGTGTACTGGAGAACCAGCGAACTGGTGTCTTTTTGATCCTGGCGCGTTTCAGCTGACCACATCATTAACAGGAGAAAATTATATTAGTTAGTCTTCAGGTTTTCTTATATCATTAAGAAGATAATAAACACAAGGATTTGAAGCTGACAAAATTTTATAAGCTTACAACCACGTCTTTAAATCAACGGTTGCTTATACAAAGGAATGAACAAAGGAACTGGAATATGACATAAGGTTAGACCATATGCCATTTAAGTCCTATGAGGTAGTTTCAATGGATTTTTGAGTCATTGATATGTTTAACTACGTAACTCAAAGTTGTATACCTAAAAAAAACATTAGTCAGTTTATGGGAAGCTGCACAAAGAAAGAAACACTAACATACCTGTTCTCCTAGAAAATCTGATCAGTCAAATCATTATTATCACGTATTTAATTCAGATCTCCAGCTCTAATACGTCAAATTTAATCGCCGTTTTGAAAAGCGTAAGTGAGCTTTTTCTAAAGTGAGTTACTTTCATTTATAAAACTGACAAGAACTGAGAGAATGTAGTTAGAGACCTTTTATTAATCCCAAAACAACCTTTTAATATATTGTATTAGCATGAAACAGTTACAAGAGGATATGATGTGAATTCACTTTGACAGGTCATTATGGTATTTACGTGAATATGTATGGTAACCATGACTAAGAATTTTTACAACTGCAGGAAGAAAGAATGTAAAGATAAATTGCTACCATTTACCATTCGATCAACCATTAAAGATGTTGAGTATTCGTTGAATATAAGCTAGATATTCATTAAAGACATTGGGATTACGCGAAGTATAACTTAGATATCTCTTGAAGATGTTAAGAATTCATTAAGTATAGGTGAGATATCTGTTATAGATATCGATAATGCGTTAAAATAGGTTATATATTCTTTAAATGTGTTAAGAATACGCTAAATATAGGTTAGACATCCGTTAAAGTTCTCAATAAAACGTTAAACATAAGTTAGATATCCGTTAAATATATTGATAGTGTTTTAAATATAGATTAGATATCTGTTACAGTTGTTGATAATACGTTAAATATAAGTTAGATATCCGTTAAAGATATTGATAATACTTTAAATATAGGTTAGATAACCCTGTAAAAGAAAGTTATAAGCTCTTCTTTAAAACAAAAGATTGACCTAATAGCAGGTAGGTAGTATAACAAAAAATGGTAGTGCTGGAAAATAGGTACAAAAACCTGATACAAGGTAATGAAAAATAACTTAAGTCAAAACCAGATTCACTCCACTACTTAGATAATATTTAATACAATTCTCCTGATAACTACTAGGTAAACATTAAAAGTCGTATAATAGTTTACAACCGTTTCCAGAAATATCCTTCATATTCTCAGTTTTTTATAATACTTAGCTTGAGATCTATGGGAGAGCGTATATCTTCATCTTCAGTACAGCCATTCGGTGGCTCAGAAATAAGTTTAAAGGCTTACGAAACGAAACATTCGGGTGTCGATACCCACAGTGGACAAATACATTTATCTAATTGTATAATTTTGTGTTTAACTACAACCAACCCAAAGTTAAACATGTATAGTTGTATCATCAGTTATAACTTAAAACCCAAATGAGATTTTAACTTTCAAAATTTTCTAATAACAGTTTACTTGCATCCCCCCCCAAAAAAAAACAACTGATGCGCAGTAATTTGAAGTATTATTGCCTCCTCTGCTCAAATTCAAATTGAAGATTTTCATGTACGTCAGGTGAGTACTCTACAAACTGAGTTAACCCCCTAGCAACTGCTGGTAAACTTCTTTTCAATAGCTCAAACTATCATTTTCTACCACTCTCACACACACAAGTCCTGTTTTCTGGCCTTATATCGAAGTTTTGGGAGGACAATTTATTGGAATCTAGTTTTTTTTATTGTTACTTATCTATTCTTTGCTTTGCTATCAAGCTCGAGACCTGTTGCACACAAGAAAAGTGCTCTGCCAACTGAGTTAAAAGGTTAACCTGCTAGCACTTTTTAACTGAATGCATTACAAGCAAAGCAGATTATCAGCCAAACACAAAATGATGTATACAAAATATAAAAATTAACTGTAAGCAAAATCACCTCTTCCTACAATCCAACATCTAAACGAAAATCAACAATATTTAATAATTATGGTATATATAGGCAACTGAAAAAAATGTTTACAAACATAATACCTCCAACTTGCAGCAGCCAAGCCCGCCTCTTACCCATGTTAGCGTTTAAACCATAATGTCGTTTATAAGACTGAAACATGTGGTTATAATCAAATTAGTGTACAATGGCTTAGCTAGTCATCAGTTTCACTCTTCCATAATGAGTATAGAACATATCTTTAGTGAGGTGACTTTTATTTTTCTACAGTGTTCTGCATGTATTATGACATTCTGTTCAAGAAATGTCAGAAATATGCAATAATGTAACAATCCTTTCAACCACTCAAAGTTTGCCTATGCAAACTGCTAGAAACCTGTTATCCTGGCTTTGTGTTCGACCCGATAGGAAGAAGTAAAACCATCAAAGGATGCCACGCATACTTTCACAATCTAAGTTAGAGGTGATTTCCTCATGTTAATATTGTTTAGAATAACCAATGATGTACACGTCATTAAATTCTGGTAAACCATACTTAAATGTTTCGTCTGAATAGTGTTGGTAAATAGAACTACTTTTGTCTTTGTACTATTTAAAGTTACAAAAGAAAACTGTTAGCTATTCAGTAGGTTTAGTTTGGAGTTCACTACTCAAGGGCTATATGCGCTAGCAGTCTAAGGCTAGAGAAAAGGCAGCTAGTTATCCCCACCTACCGCCGTCGTAACGACGACGAGAAAGTAAAATGTGGCTTATTGTGATATGAGTGTTACACAAACTACACACTAGTGAATCAATTCCACATAAAAGAAAACGATGAGTTAAAAAACTGTGACCAATGCGTGGTCTAGTTAGAACAACTTCCTCTATCCGAACCTTACGGAAGCTAGATGGCCAAAGTCTAATATAGGGTTTTATTTGGAAAAGTTTGTTTTCACGTTGCTCACTCAAAGTCGACTACCAGCTGGCACGGAGCCAAGCTTTGAATAAAGGACCATAATCCATGTACGGAATAGACACAGTGGTGATAATGCCAGAGCAGATAGATGTAGCTGCCATTTCTACAAGCACATTTCCTCGAATACCAACATGGACTGGTATCAAGAAAAACTGTATAGAAGTAGATGTTAATGAGAAATAGGCCAGTTGGTTTTGAATATCAGGGTGTGAGCCAACGTGACGTGATTCTAAGACCACCAGAGAACTGAGGGATTCAGTGTAAGTAGTGCAGTCAGAGTACTGTGAACACAGAAGCTGTAGAGGGGATTCTGCATGCAACCACCGAACCATGGCAAAGTTCACAGAGTCACCTGATTTTAATCAATCCGTTTAAATTGTAATATAACAAACACAGATCGTGCCAGAACAGATACTCTGAGCTGCAGTGTCGGCGAGCTCGTTCCCGTGAATACCAACGTGGCTCGGTATCCAGAAAAACTGGATAGAAGTAGATGTTAAAGTAAAATGGGCCAGTCAGTTTTGAATATCGGGGAGTATAGGGTGTGAACCAACATGAAGCAATTCCAGGTAGAGAAATGAGTGAGTCAGTATAAATAGTGTAGTTTGGGTACTGCTTAGCTTCTATGTGATCCAGGGCAAGAGAAATACGTTCAGTTCAGCAGTGAACACAGATGCTGCAGAGGTGATTCTGCATACAACCACCTAACCACAACAAACCATGGCAAAGCCCACACAGTCATTTGTTTTTGAACCATGTGTATAAATAAAAATGGAAGGATGGTTCGAAAGATGTTCAGCAAATAGCATACAGTATTTCAAATCAGGAGTGAGTACTTTTCTCAAATGACTTAAAGATAGATCATAATTGAGGACTCTAAGAAGCCATGGTTGGATGGGCTGACTAGTCGATATAGCAATGTTATCCAAGGATAGACCCAATTCATCCAACTGAGCCTGGATACGGAAGGCCAAAAGGAACAATAGCAGACTGTTTGTTCTGATAAAGTATGGCCCACTGAGAAAGGAAAACACAACCCCAAGTGGGATGCTCTGATAAGAAACGAAGTTTTGGAGCATATAGTAAAGACAGTTGCAAACGACAGAGATACAAAGAAGGTTGATGAGACTGCATGCATAAGACCTGAACTGGGATCCTTCCCAGGCTTAGAGAAAGGTAGAACAATAGCGTGGTGCCAGGCATCAGGAGAAACATTCTCCTGCTAGATCAGGTTAAAAACAATCAGTAGAATAGCAAGAGAAGTAGGAGATAGATGGCGAAGAATTTCATAGTATACATCATCAGGTCCAACCCATGTACTGCCAGACTTCTGAAGTACCAGCTTGAGTTCCACCAGTGTAAAGGGACGATTATAGTCATAGAAACAATCAGCTCAAACAGAAAGAGGTAATCGCACTGCCTGAGTCTTGATGCCTAAGGTGGAGGAAAGAGCAGAAGTGCTTGATACCCGGCAAAAGCTTTCACCTCCAGCAATGCTCCGGATATCAGCTACTTCCTGGCCATCACAGAGCATTGTTTGTTTTGGAATTTCGCACAAAGCTACTTGAAAGCTATCTCTGATAGCCGTCCCTAATTTAGCAGTGTAAGACTAGAGGGAAGCCAACTAGTCATCATCACCCACCGCCAACTCTTGGGCTACTCTTTTACCAACGAATAGTGGGATTCACCGTCACATTATACGCCCCCACGGATGGGAGGGCGAGCATATTTAGCACGACGCGGGCGAGAACCCGCGACCCTCGGATTACGCGCTTAGCCATGCCAGGCCTATCACAGAGCAATATCGAGAGAACAGAATTATAGTACCCACTGATCTTTCTAATCTTGACCCACATGACTTTGGAACTAGTGGTAAAAGATATTCTGGTTGTGAACTTCACCCAAGATTCTTTCTGGCTTTGACGTCTTTCCCACCAAGCATGTGCACAGGTCTGCTGGAAAGCAATGCGGTTCGAGAGTGTGAGATACATTCAGAAAGTATTCCAGGCCCATTTTTTTTAGCCTTCTGTGCCATGTGGCAGACAGGATTTCACCATGGACGAGAATATCGTGGAAAACGTATCGAGGTTTTAGGAATAAATTGAGCAGCTGCTTGTATTATACAGTCAGTTACTGCTGCTATACAGTCTTCTACTGATGGATTACAGACGATTGCACGATCAAGTTCTGCAAGAGCAGTGAAAGAGAACCAGTTTGCTTGATGCAGCTTCCACTGGGGCACTCGGGTCGGGTGGCATCTGCCACGGCCAGCCTCTTTCAAAATTATGGGAAAATGATCACTGTTTCGTGAATTATTATCAACCCTCCATGAAAAATGAGAGAATAGTGAAGGGGAGCAAATTGAGAGATCAATAGCAGTAAATGACTGACTAGGTGCGTGAAAATAAGTATAAGAACCAGTATTGAAAAGAGAAAGGTTGTGATCAGAGAGCATACACTCTACAGAGGTAAACTGAAAGAACAGAACTTTCCCTGGGAGCTCCCTATCACCATGTACAGAAATCCACACCGAGGGAACAAAAACTATATGCTATCATACAGACTCATGTAATGCACGGTTTATAAAACAACTACCAGCAACAAAATTAAGATATTGAAAAATGTAGTAACACAACCTAAAGAGAAAACTTAGTCGTTTTCTGGTGGTAGTAGTCGAAAATAAAGAGCTGCAAAGTTTTTTGTACTATAGATGGATAAGCGTGGTGTTTCCTTTCCACTCATTAATTTCTTGCCCTGTTGGTTTACTACATACACTAAATTTGATTTCTGGATGTTGGCAACTTGAGCCAGGTGCCAAAATTAGTGTCAAGACTGTTTTTAACACTCGAGAGGGATAACTAAAATTCTTCATTGTGTTAAGTCTGTGTAATGCACCTGCCACTTTTGACTGACATGGTAGAGACGTTTCGTCCATAGGGATGACACAGCTGTCTTTGGTCGCATGTCTCAGCTGAGAGCCTAAGAATGATATTCGAGTGCATTAGGTTATAGGTTTAAATCTGAAATCAGGTAGGTGGTTTTTTTGTGCATGGAAGTACACTTTCTCAGTCACATAACGAGTCGAACGCCCTAACCCACCTGGCCATGCCGGGCCTACTTTCTGATATTGCGTCTTATAGTAAACGTTTGCCTGTAATAACTTGAACAAACACGAAATATTGCTTGTAAGTCAGGCCTTTGTTATTATGTCGCTCAGCAAGAAAGTGCTGAATAGACTGTTATATATAACAGTCTCTCTAAACTATTTTTGAAAATTGTTCTCCAACACAAGAGATTAATATAGAATAAACAAAACTTGCTAAATTCTTGTTTCAAGTCATTTTTTTGCTCTAATGTAACAATATTTTCATGATTTCTAGATGGCAGCACCAACAGGAATATCATGACGATTCTAGCTGCGATGTTATAACAACGGAAGTCGTTATTATTGTGATCCTACTGCAGTAGGGCGGATATTTTACAGTTGACTACATAAAATGTAATCTAGTCAGATGTCCATACTAAAGTAGGCCGTTTGTAGTTTTTTTTTCATGTTTTGTTTTATATAATAATGTTCAAGTTCTTCTAACTCTCGAGGTAGTGCTTCGTGACGAATACAAGCATCAGTTGACAGGGAAACCAAAGTAGCTTCCAAATAGTAAATAGCAAACAGTGCTAGTATGCGTTGGCTAATGCGTATGTGATAATGGATTTGGATGTGCAGGTTGCAAGTAGAGTGCCCTAGATAACGAGCCATGCCTGGTCAAAGTGCAAAAAACATGAATATAATTTCTGTTATTTAAACTAGTTTGTCTACAATTGTACATTAATGTTACATACACATAAGAGTAGCAAAGTATAAACCACCTCAATAGTTTAAGCCATAACTTTTATTAACCTGAAATATTAAGACGTAAATCACAGTGGAGGCGATTACAAATGATACCCCGTCCCATCCGGTGATAAATCTAAGATGTGTTAAAAACTGAATTTGATACATGCGTATCACTGCACAAATGCAGTTTTGCGTTTAAACAATTTCAGAGATAAGAATCCCACATAACAGACGTATCTAGAAAAAGTATCCAAACAAAATCTGTCCAACGAAGAAACTGAAGTTATTTAACATTCAATTTGTTTTTTGATGCTTATTTTGTAATTTAGATTTTTTACTTGTTCGTATTTTAACATTACTGCCTAAATTTATGATTTTACTCATTTGACATTTATGCATCATTGCATTTGAGAATTTCAAGTTCTCTCCAAATTTGATTTGCTTTTTTTTTTTCACACTAAACGCATGGAAAATATTTAATAGAAAAACCTACACAACTTTCTTTAATTTGGTACACTGATATTCCTTTGAAGTCTATAATTAAGAATCTCGTTTGGTGTAAATATAAACCCCATGTGCAAAATTATTCAACAAAAATCGCTTAAATTTAGTGAATTTTTTAAAACATGCCTCCACAAAGTCACGAAAACAAGTGGTTAACATTTTTTATTGAAGCTTCATCTAAATGTGGACTTTAAGTTTGTCATTCGCATCAAAGAGCAGTAAAATTATACGGTGAAATAGCATGCAAATATAAAAGTATTAAGCCAAGCAAACTAGATTAGCAATTTCCAGCTCAATAAATGCTTATTATTATTATTTATTGCCAGTTTTTTCATCACAAATTTATTAAATTTGATCAAAGAACATTTAACTGAATTGACTGATCGCACTAAACGTGGCTGTACTGATTGCACGACGTAAGTGGCCTTAGTATAAAGAAGCTGTTAACAAACTCATAGAGGAAAACTACCGCCATATATTCTAAAAGCTGGTTAGTTCTGTGAAGTATATGACTATTCAGCATAATATTGGTTACTAGTATCACTTTCTGTGTACTATACGCCTCAGCCGCTAAAATAAAGGTTCGGAAAAGTAGTGTGCGACTTAAAATAAAATTTGGCGGCTGAACTGGTAATTCCACTTGTAGAATTTTAAGCAAATATTCATTTACTAGTTAATTGGGCTGCATATTTTGTTTTACCCACCATCAGGATCCGAATTATTCCAAAAAATGCAGCCTAGTTAACTAATGAATGCATATTTACTGTAAAATTACTCTCATTCTATCTACCAATTTCAACTTCATTACTTTCGAGTACCATGCTCGTATTTTTTTTTCACAGCTTAGTATTTTTTTAAAAAAAGATTCTGGTGTACAGCACCGATTTATTGAACTTTCTGCCGTAATAAAGTTTTCTTTGATCTTTGTGGAAATTCCTCTAACAGTTAAATGGTTTTAGAAAATTATACTTCCTTTTATTGTTCATGTTCGATTATAAGTTGGTCTGAAACACCACAAATGTATATTAATACTTGCACATTTAATAGAAAGTAATAATTACCTTACGCTAAAACTACCGTTTCAATTTAATTAACGAGCACCTTTCGACTGTTTATTGCTAAAATTATCTCTGTATAAAAAATGTGTGCGAAACATCTTTACAACCAAATAGATGGCGCCACAATAGGCTAACTTCATTTTCGGCATTTTTTTATTTAAAGTCAACAAAAAATCAAGAATTTTTAATGAAATGTTAAGCATTTACGGGTTTATCTTGACCATTCAATTCTTTGCCTTTATAGCTAATAAATCGCCTTTTTTTTTGGTAAGGTCAAATAAACAAAGATTTGAACACGCCAAAACACACATGTCCAAATTCTAAAATATCGCTTGCTTATAATGACAACAGTTTGTAAAATATTAGGCAATTCACAGCACCTGTAACAAGGCAATCGCAACTAGAAAAAAATAAAATCATATGGACAAAAAACACCAATTTTATCAAGTTATACTTAAATCGGCGATTTTCTTTACCAGCCCTTAGAAGTGATAAAATGGAACAAAATTTTTGCCAATAATCACCTTTCAAGTAAATACACAAAAAGTATTCTTGGGATATTTTAAGATATAAAACGTTTATTAAGCTCTGGAATGTTTGTCTTATCTTTTGTAAGGTTTAAAGAGTCATATTTCTTTTCACCAAAAGAATGAGGTCATTTTATACTTTCCCAGGCAACAAGGTACCAAATCAAATTTTTTGTAATAACAATGAACTTGCGTTTTCTTATTTTATGGAAAGTGAACAATATCAATCGCCAATTTTGGCTTTCATTCAATATACAACCGGTTATGCAAAGGTTTCTTATGCAGAATGAAATTTAAAGACAAGTTTAATTTCTTTTAGCGATGAAAAATATAATTCACAACTAAAAAAACACGAAACAAATTTGTACTTTTTGTTTTTATTTATATACTACCTGTTTAATACATGGGCAATATTTTCTATAATTCTTTGAAAGAAAGCCATGTGAAAATTTATCAATCGAAGTAGTCAATTTCCTTGCGTTTACCAATGGAATCTTCTCCACTGTTGCTCAGCGTTTTTATTTATAGTTTTAAAAAGTCACCCATTAAAGAACGTCCCCATTATTTAAGTAGAATCAGACTGTTCAATACTTGTAAACCAATCTAATAGTCTTGATGCAAATCAACTCACTTGTGAGTAAAAAAAAATAAAAAAATAACGCAAGTCTCACAACCTGTTAAAAACTGATGTTTAAAATACATATTTCATTATGACACACTGGAGCATTTCCAATACAGTCACTCATGTGCATCACTCATTATTAAAATTTTTATTAAGCACAATCTATGTACATCAGGAGAGAAGCATGCACAAAGATGAAGTTCACATGAAACTATGATGCCAAAATAAGAAAGATCCTGTGGCGTAAAGAAACTTCATTATAAAAGAAAAAAAACAAAAATCTATCGGTATGGGTGATAGGTGGTAGCAGTTGTACCCCCTCGTCCAGTGCCCCTTGTCTTTCCATAGCCACTGGCCTGTTGACCTGTAACAGAACCCATTTCTGGGGTAATTATCCTATTTAATAGCAATAAAACAAATCGTTGTAGAAAATACTCAAAGTTAAAAAAATACATGCGTAAATAAGCTTAATTTGCAATATGAAGCAAAATAGTAAACAATGAAACGTAATTTAATATATTACACATTATTATTCCACAAAAACAGCTTCATTTGTATTAGTCTTGTTATACACGACAGTTTTAATATTTAAAACCTTACATCTGGAATGTTTGAGGAAAAACAAATTCTATAAAAAACACGTTAAACTGAGTAAATAAGTATGTTAGTTCAGGCCCATTAGTTATAAACTTACTTTGAACAAAATAGAAAGCCAGGAAATAATCAGTTTTTATTTTTGAGTTAGGCCTATCAATATTTTTACTGTGGAGCTTATGCTTTATGGATGAAATAAATATTAAGTGAATTGAGCTTTGCATATTTTTACCAAATGAACAAAACACTGGGTTACAGCTAGCTTTGTACTTACCATAGCTTTGTCCATATCCCCATCCAGTGTAGTCGTAAGCTCCATATCCACCACTATAATCACCACCATAGCCACTGTAGTCATAACTACCATATCCTTGATTATATCCTCCATATCCTTGATTATAGCCTCCATATCCCTGACTACCCCAGCTTGGTGCCTGATATCCTAAGCCACAAAATTAAATTGTAATTATACAAAATACAAATATTTTTTTTCTCTTTAAACCTTTAAATGATTTAGTAATTGCAATTCAAAATCACAGCCCATCAAAAACAGTTGTAATACATGGATAATGTAGAACAGGTAACGATCAGTTTTATGCAACACTAAACAATGCCATCCTCACTACATAACACTTTGTTCTTGATAAATTTTTCTGTATATAAAGATTAAATACATATTCAAACTATTATATTCTTAACTACAATAAACTGAACAAGACTCAAATATTCAGAAACCATAATGTCTTAAGATTTACAATCAAAACTGAAGTACAGAACAGTTTATAAAATCACCAGATTTAGATGCAACACAAAGGAAGTCCCACGACAAAGCTATCATGTGAAAAAATATTGGGCTTTTAATAAAATATTCAAGTATTTGTGGTCATTTTACATAATAAGCAAATGTACAATTTCAGAAATGCCTTACCTCCTCCTCTTCCACGACCCCTTTCTCCACCAGCAGGAGGAGCACCCCAACCCCCCATGAATCCTCCACGTGTAGACCGTGGATCTAATTTTGGTGCAGCCTTCTTCACGTCACATTCCTTACTTCCTATCATCTGCTTTGGTTGTTTAGTTATCTCCTTCACAGCATCTTCAGACTCAAAAGTTATGAAAGCAAACTGTCTCCTTTGATTTTTCACCTTGTCAACTGGTAGCTCTATAGTATCAACCTATAAAAATTAAAAGAAATAACTGAAATGTTATAGGGATGGTGTCTGCCAGGTTGACATAATGCCTTATAAAAACAACAAAAGTGGGAAAATTTTCATTATTGAAAAGATTGATATAGCATTTTAATTAATAACAGGTATCAAAAACTGTAATGGAAGTGTGGATTTTGTCTAAAATGTGCAAAAACTTTTAAAATCCAGTCACGAACATTCTTGGAAATTACCCTCTCTCACACCTCACTGGATTACCCTGGGTCCTAAATATCACGTCAATTCCCGCGTGAGGATATGAATTAAACGGAAAGGCATTTGTGTTAATCAATATAATTTAATAATTGCATTAAGTTTTAGCTGCTAAACTTTGCAAAAGCTTGTTCTTAAACATTACTCAAGTAAAAAACAAAGCCAAAATCCTTTTATCTTAACCTTTTTCATTATTAGCATGAAGTGTGTACTATAGTACAGGAATTCAGTTTTTCAATAAACTAAACTATTTTAACACCATATATATTTACATACAATTACTAACAAACAAGAATATTTCCAAAATATGAAATATACAAATAAAACCATTTCACACATTCAGACAACCTACTAAAAATATACAGTATGACTTTACAATATTGATTTTTTCTTTACAATATTTCCTTTTTTCTTTTTTATAGGTACTACAATTATAGTACCTATAATTTGTACATAATAAAAAATGTTGCACCAACCAAAGGAAGTACATCAGAAACAAATTCTAAACACTTATAAACTTATCTAAACAGAGATCAACTTCAAAATGTAAAGATTATATAACAACTACTTCAACATTATAAACAGAAAAAATTCCACAGAAAATGATAGGCAAGTTCACGTCATTTTAAAGGTTAGGTACTGTTTTAAAGATGAGAAGCTATCTATTTTTAAAGCTTAGATATTTAACCATTTCTTAAATCTCCTTAAAAAAATGTTTGTACTGACTCAAGGTCTAAAGTATTTTCGGTTTACTTCTATTTGATTTGTAGATACAAATGAAGCCCTTGCAACCACACGAAATAAAACACTGTACACACTATGGAAAATTTTCAAAATTTCTTCACTATCAATTATCCAGATAATCATTGCATAACACTATTTATATTACATTTTTAACAATTTATATGTAGAAGTACAATTTTGTAACCAACTCCACAGCAGTAGTCAAAGGTTTAATTCTACACTGATTCAGTTTGTAACTTTATATTATATTTATGTCCATCTGAATCTTTTAACAGTTCAAAAGCTAACAGGAAGACTCAAGGGTAGGATACATCTATATGCTATAGTAACACTATCTAGGCATGATTCCAACATTACATTTTCAGAGTAATTAAGATTCATTGTACCTGCTATCCACTATGGTATTCAGGGATGCAATGCTTAACATTGTTCAAACCCCCACTCAAAAGCTACTAGAATTACACTTGGCACATGTATTTGCCCTATCAATGTGTCTTAGGTACAAGCCCTGGTTCTTTAAGAACAAAAATTACAAACTTCAATACCTTGCCATACTGCTCAAAATAAGCTCTGATATCACTCTCTGGCATATCAGGATCAAGACCTCCAACAAAGATTTTCTTCAATCCAGGCTTGGCCTTGGCTCTCTTTGGGTCAATCTGCTTCCCCTTTACAGAGTGGGTTGTATCTTTTAACACCTAATTGAAAAATATAAAAACTTATCACCTGTACCAAAAACAAACACCTTCAACATCATTATTTACTTTTCACATACAAGTAGCACCTACTCATATTTTTATGGATTACATTTACATTTTAAAGGCAATTTTTTTTACTTCTTTATCAATACTAGAACAATATACTGACTTAAATCAGGCTTTGTTTAACTACCAACACTGAAAGCTGAGATTCACACACAATACAAATCACTATCCAATGTTTCCTTTTTGTTTCCAGTAACTATAATCAATTGGTTTCACTTAGTAGACCACTTTGGAATGGAACTAGCTAATTATAACAATGAACTAACATAATCTAGATCTTGGGATTATAAGCAAGTGTTAAACAGACCAATGTTTAACATAACCATTGCTCTTTAAAACAAAATTTCAGTATCAGTTAGTTTAAAGCCTTACAAAATTACATCAGGAATGGTATAAGAAATAATTAAGGTGCTCGTATGTGTTCCAGATTTGAACTTTTGCTTTTAATGCATAATTTTAAAATCTCAAATCTTTTTATTCTCCATAAAATGCAAATATTGTACATTTTTCATTTCTAATAATTGCACAACTCCTTATAGTTAAGTAATATACAAAACTGCAAATACTTCAATGTAAACCAAAGTGAGCATTTTTTAAAAATCAAGTTGGATTTCATTTTATATATAATAAATAATTTTGTTTCATGTATGGGTTTTTGTTCCAAGTTTGCTTCACTAAAGCTGTACTTTTGCTTACTGCACAAAAAGAAGCACCAGGTTATAATTGTGAAGTTTCTACATTTGCCACAAACTATCACGCACTGTTGGTCACTTTCTTCCAGTACAGGACAGCTGAATTTGAACATTATAGATATGATTGTAGGAAAGTTTTTCAGTACTTTAATATCTTTTCTTTGAACTTTCAAGCAAGCTTACTTCAACACATCCTTCTATGTTGTATTGCAACACAGGTAAAACTTCAATTGCCACTGCTAGCAAATATATGCAATAGCTTTCCACACAGGTGGCTTTTAATAACACCATCTAACCCTAGTTAGATGATACATCTTCTTGTAAGAAATTACCAAAAGATACACACAATACATTGCAAAGAAAATCACTTTACAGAACTTAAAAGATTAGTACTGGCCACATTCCTCTTATTAGACAAGATTTACATTGGAATTCAAAATTTAAGCTCTTCAGTGTGTTAACAACACAACTATTAAAATTCACACCTTCCCTTTATTATTTAAATGAATGTGTATTCTTTTACACAATCAATATATGGGTTTTATTGTTGTCACTTACACACCAAGTTTTAAAACCTTTGTAAAATATGACTAAACTTCCTATATGCCAGTTACTGTTTCAGTTATAAAGCAACAAAAACAAAAGTGCAAGTCTGACTAAAAAGTAAACAGTAAGAACAAAAAAATTCTTACATGGTAAAAACAAGAATATTCTAAGCACCGAAACATTTTTATTATGTACTATATATAAAATTACACTAAATTATTGAGCTTAGCTAATTTAAATGCAAAAGAATTAAAAATCAAACATTTTAACCTCAACATTCATGAATCAACCTTTTTAAAAGATCCATTTCAAGCCAATTTTTCTACATACATGATAAACAAACATTTAAATGCACAATACACCATGTTTGAAGTTACAGAAAAATCATATTCTGATGCACCCAATGCAGTTTTTTCCAGAAACAAGTTTCCTAAAGCTTATTGAAAAATATTGGCCAATACTAAATACAACCCTCTACATAAAAGGGCAATTACTATAATAACAACCACCCACATTCATGTTGTAAAATCTTGAAAACATTTCATCACATACTTATCTTATGATTCATTAAACATGAAATACAGATTGAACTAATGTTACTGAAATTGAAACCTTTAACAAGGATGGGCAAAAAGTTTTACAACTGATGTTTTATAAAGAAAACAGACAAGAAAAAGTTTATATACCAATCACAGATGAACAATGGTTAAGTGAAAGGAAATTTGTTTTTACATGTTGAAAATAATTTCCTCAGAGGATACTTTTTTCTTTAATAGTGAAACATTTTAGGATTTTTAAAATGAAATTTCTCTTCAAACTTCATTAAATGATACAATTTAGTACGACTATTTACAATAAATCTGAAAAACAGAAAGTTTTGTTGTTTTTTTTTTATTTACAAATAAAATTTGCTCTCATGATTTGACAACTGTCCCATTAGGTAAGAGGTTAAAGGTTTCTAAAAAAATAAATGAGAAAGAGTTCAACTGATATATACTTATTGTACATTCTGATGAAAATGTATCCTCTTTGCAGCTTGATAAATATGCGATTTATTTGAAGATTACTTCTGAACCTCAAAACATGCCACTTGTATAAATAAAGATTAAAAGATACCAGTGCAAGTTGTTAAAATTCAGTCCCAGTAACCAACTTATCCTAGATTCATATGCACCAATTCAATACATCACTGGTTATAAACTTACTTTTCAAATACTATAACTTATGGGTAGGGTGGGAAACATGCATTACATACTGGTAATACACATTTTAATTGTAGAACAAATCAATATAGTCTATAAATACTCATGCTCCATTCTTATACTTACAGCATCTACAGATTCCTGCAAAGCAAAGGTGACAAAAGCAAACCCTCTGGATTTTCCAGTGTTGGGATCAGTTTTGATATTTACATCAGTTACTTCACCGTACTTTGAAAAATAATCCTTTAAGTCAGCTGCAAAAAGTGACAGAATACCAATAATGTAAATCAACATACATTTCTTATAATCCACTACAATATACTTATGCCATACAATTTTTTGATGAAAGTAAAGAAAGGCAAAATACACAGAAAAAGCCTTACTTAATATACATGTATCACTAACTATTGTACCAATTCTTCCAACAAATCAAGTTGAAAACTTCTTGGTAATTGTGCTTCAATGTAACCCTATAATGACTGATTAGTCAGTAGTTAACTTAGAAAAGTCATGATGCTTTATTATAAACATTACAAATCTGTTGCACATACAAACAAATTAAACTTAAGTATTAATTAAAAAAGTATGTTTTGGAATTTCTAAAGTAAATCAGTGATCTGAATGGAAGGTAATTTCATGGTAAGAATAAACATTTCCTTAATTTTTATATTTTATTTGTATTACCCTCTTAATCCTCCTACGTAAATGCCAAGTTTTCAGAAGGTAAATTTTATACTTTGTGTTACATTATATACCCTAACATCAACTGTAACTAATTCAATGTACAGTGATATACAATCTTAAAAGTTATAATATAAAATGGAAATACTTTCTTCTTGATGAATTATTTGTTGCCACATCTACAATTTCAGCAGTAGATCTCAAACATTTTAATTTAAGTTGTAATGCACGATTTGTACAATTGTACAAAAATTAATTTGTACAATTAATTCTTTTCTAAAAAGCAACACATTACAGTGGAAACATTAGTAGGTTCTCCATACACTGATACACAAGTGCACAAAAGTAATTCATACACTAGCAGTTACCCATCAACTTCCCCACACCCTTAAATTCATTGTGACAAAAACACACATCTTGCAAATGTTTGTAAAACACATTTCTAAAATAGAATATTCAAGAACACAAATGTAATATTTTTTCTAAATTATACAAATTAAAAATTTTTACCAGCAAAAAACATTGATAAATTCCTCCGGACTAATATCTGTTGTCACAACTAAATTCAAAGAATGTTGCAATATTAAAATACAAAATAGGTCTTTGGTTATATAGATGCATGTCAAATAACACCATGCACTTTTTAAACTTCCTTGAAAATTACAGGCAGATGGGTATAGCCTCTGTTGTGGTTTGACTTCTCACTAAATTGAGTACTTATGATATTGAAATTGTACAAGACCTTGGAATTATTTAGATTGTACCTATATAACTTAGTGTAGCTTCTATACATTAACCTTAGGTTAGGGGTGAACCCATACAGCTACTTTTCACATGGAAAATACAGTTACACAATACTTACAATAACTGATTTGTAACTTATCTTCACATCAAATGTTAAGATTTTGTTAAAAATCAAAATTACAAATATTTTGAGTAATACGAGGGCTGTTCAAAAAATACGCAGACTGACGTCATAAAACAAAATGTATTTTATTTAGAAGTTACAGGTCTGGGTCCCCAATGCACACACTTAATCTTGGGAATTGTCTCAAATCTTCTTCCTTTCAAGGGTCTTTTGAGTTTGGGAAACAAGAAAAAATCTCAAGGAGCAAGGTCAGGTGAGTAGGGGGGAAAGAACAGTAATTGAGTGTTTGGCCAAAAACTCACGAGTTCTAAGGCACAAATTTCACAGCAACGTGGTGAATTTTCAATTTTTCGGTCAAAATCTCGTAACAAGATCCAACTAATATCCCACTCTCTTCAGCAAGCTCCCTGACAGTCAGACATCGATTTGCCCACACCAGGGTGTTGATTTTGTCGACATGTGGGTCGTCAGTTGACATGGAAGGACGTTCAGGACGCTTATCATCTTCAATAGACCGTCGACCATCCTTAAAACGTTCATACCACTTGAAACATGCCGTACACTTCATAGCAACATCACCGTAAGCAGTGTTAAGCATAGTAAAAGTTTCACTCGCAGATTTTCCAAGTTAAACACAAAATTTCACAGCAAGTCGTTGCTCCTTCAGGTCATTCATTCTGAAATCCGCCAAACGAAAAAATCGAACTTCACTTAAAACCACATAGCTAATACACAAATGAAGATATCTGCAATCAGGAAATGGTGTCGTAATCAGCTGATCTGTGCCAACCTAGTGACACTAAGCAGATTCCCCTGAAACAAACTGGAGCAGTGCAATTCAAATAGTCCTCATATTTTTGAAACAGACCTCGTAATTTATGTTTGTATTATTATTTGCACTCAAACTGAATATTTTGAGTATTACCATCACTATCATGCAGTGATTTTTAAAATTAAAAACATACACACCTTTTTAATGTTTTACTGAATCTTGGCAATATTAGAGTACCATAAGCTGAAATACTTTAAGTCTTTGTCAGAATGTTGGGATCTTTACCTAATACACTAAGCCTGATGAACCAAGGTAGTTCAGCTTGTATTTTAAAAAAATCAAACCTTTCTAATACACATTTTAAAACAATTAACTAAACTAAAATTTAAGTACAAATTAATTAAAATGTAACTAACATTTATAGATAAGAAAATTCTAAAGCACAAGTAAAAACAAAAGCAGCAACAATGTTTTAGGGTGGTTTGACAAGTTCTCTATGGAATTCATGCCATTTTTAAAAATACTATTGGATAATAAAGATGTAATCTTTCTACTGGTTATAAATAACTAGTTCAACCACAAAAATCTGGCTCAGAAATCATAACTGTGTGTGTAAAGTGGACATGGCACATGACAATGGTTCAAAGATTTTTTTCCTAAGGAGCTTTGAAAGAATATGTGAACATAGCAGTTAATACAGATTCCATCTATACATGGAAGATTAGAACATGTAAAGAAGTTACAAAGTCCAGAAGTTTTGTCAACTTTCATGACAAAAAATTCAAAAAAGTTTCTTCTAGGTTTTCTTTGAAATGAAAGAATTATAATTTGAATATAAAACTGAACTATAAAACAGTAAAATTTCTTTACATGCACAGAACAGAGGTGCTTGTAACCACAGGGTTAACACTATCACAATAATTCACAGAAATGCCATGTCATTCCACTTGACTTGCATTCAAAATTTTATTGAACAACTATTTTATGAATTATTTATGTCAATAAGTTTGGTATTATGATATCGATAATGGAAATTTTAGCATTATATAATTGTTAATTTCTTAATTTAAAAATAAATATTAAAAGAACACAGCAGTCCTAGTCACAACTTTCCATTTTTGGAAATAGTCCCTTATATAAAATTACTTCAATATATGACATGTGAATAACAAACTGATAACTCAAAATGTCCCCCTTGTAGTAATGTCTTGGACACTTCATTCTTTCAAACCAACTTTAAGGGTATAGGTTGAGTCTTTAATCTGCTCAAAATTTAATTTCATCTAAACACAGCTTAGTTACTAAGTTTCATAAATTATAGTGCAATTTATGGCATTAATATAGTAACTTATGATTTTACAATTATTTAACTATACAGCTCAATATAAAACTTAATAAATTGTTTAACATCCTCCACATGCAAAATTTCTAAAGGACAAGCAACAAGACAAAAGATTGTAACCAGAAAAGATGATTGTTTACTTTATTTACCATTCTATATTTTAAGAATAAGTTTAATAACTTACTTCCAAATAGTAACAACCTATATCCATATATAATGTAAAATAATTAAAATGAAACCATATATTACAAAATACTAGTCCATTAAAACACAGCCTAGACAAGGTCACTTTGTAAAGACTAAAGGTTAGTTTTATATTTTTGGATACAGTAACAAACATTCACCACATCATTAATGTAAATTCTGTATTCTTAGCCATGCAAGACTGAAAAGTTAATAATAAAAAATAAATAAATAATGCACACACTGAGACTTAAGCTGTTCAGGCTAAACATTCACATTTTAGTGTTATTCTAGAATGACAAAAGCAAATTCAAATCAATTTGTTTATGGTGGTAACAAGATCTGTCAAACTGGCAGATCCCACAGTTAGGCTACAAAAAAGACAAAATCTTGCTGAAAATTTTTTCAAATGTATTTAGGAAATTGTTGCACAAGTATTTGAGTTTTGGGGTGAAGAACAGTTTTTAATCATAATATGAAAATCACTTCACACTTGGACTAGTAATGAAACATTACATTAGTAAAAATATTTAATTACAGAAAACATTAAAGCACATTCACTGCCACGTAACTGACATAACTTGGTACTGCTCATGACACATCATTAAAGCCTGTGTTCCAAGATCACACATTACTTCCTGAAAGTAGACAATGACAAGTATTGACATAGCTTATAGTGCTCTGCATTGAAATTTTACTTTAAAATGAAGTTTATACTGACTTAATTGCTAAAAGATATACATATTATTTTAACAATTAAGGCTATATGTTAGCACTTTCTTGCTTCTGATCTTTAAAAATTAAAACATGTTCACTAGATATGACTAAATCCATTTCACTAAAAAGAATCCCTTTGCTCAAGAAAACCTTTTGGGTCAACCACAATTTATTTTTACCACACAGTTTAATGCCCTGCCTGATTTAATTCTTTTAAAGCATTTTTCTTCTACAAGTTATGCTAAAAGCTTGAACTTACTTTTACACATTATGCAAAATAAACCAACTGATCAGAAAATACTCTTTCTGCATTCAGTGAGCAGATGAAATAAGAAATAGATGCACAGCCAAAATGAGCGAGGGAAAAGTTTAGAAAAGGTCCAGTTTATGCAAATGGAGACCCATAAGTCACTCTTCATATTTTCCCATCTTATAATGGAAATACTTAACCACACATTGAGACTTGTGAATCAACACAACTTTTAAATATAGTACTTACTGAAAACTCTGGAAATTGAAAACTAACATTACTACAGTTTCAACAAGGATAATTATATGCAGCAAACATTGGGAATGTTCAATCAAGAAAAAGAGACAACCTTAAATAATACTTCTTTCATATCAATAAAAACTATACAACAGTACTACTTATCAAAGCACCAGACTCACATTACCAATGGTACCATTTATTTGACTTGAACATTTGTAAATTCTGTTAGATAACATACCTACTAACATTAAGTTACAATTTTAAGCTTTCACCACACAGATGAAAGATTTCAGATACTGCCTCCTAATAACAAACAATAGTACTACTTTTCTTTATAACCTGTTTATAGCACTTAAGAAGCTATACCAACAAAACTTAGTTTCTTCACATTTACTTAGAACAAATGAGATTCCTTATTTCATGCAAGTAACTCAAACTGTATAAAAACAATTAGATTAGATGAAAAGTATCATAGAACACTACCTAATGTAACTAATTTACCAAAATATATTTTAATATCATTGTTTTAGTTAAATATACCTTTAAAAATGCAGGTGACTTTTTAATGTGTATCATGAAAGTTCTATTCTCCAAGTTTGTAAAAGATTAAGTATAAGGATCAACAATGATCAAAATGTGTATGTAAAATCCTAGTACTGTTGCACTAGCTAAGATTTCTAAAAAATCCCTCAAGCTTATAAAAAGCACCTAGTGACACAAGGAGAGAATTTATTGCTGATTTGCTAAAGTTTAACTTCAATAAATTAACATCAGTATTTCTAAGAGGGCACATCTTCATGTCAAAAACTTGTGTGTGAGAAGCAAGAGATAGTTTACTTACTGTGAACTGTGCCACTTTCAACTTGAAATTAATTCACTTTCCATAAACTATCAATAAAATATTCAGTTCCAGACCAGATACGACTCAATATTGCTTGAAAAACATTTATTTGTAATAACATTATTATACATTATACTGTTGTTCACATATTAAAATATGTGCTAAAGGAAAATCTTGTGTATCAATCTTGTTGCCAAGTGTCATTTGACATTTAATTAACATCTAAATTAAAATTTCAGGCTATCTTAAACTGTAATATGTAACACTAATAATGGCTAAATACATTTTGCACTTAAGCTACAGATAACTGCTTATGTTTTCAACATTACAGTACATAGAGTTTAATTAAAAAACATTACAAGTTATTTTAGTAAAATATTCGAAGCTACCCAAACATATACAAACTAAAAAATTGAAAATTAAGTTACGATGAATTTTGTTGGATATATTTGTACTGAGATAACAGCCAGTTTAAAATAATGATACACCTGCACAGCCAAATGTATGAGGACACCCAACCATCATACTTGTGTACTTGTTTAAAATAATGATACACCTGCACAGCCAAATGTATGAGGACACCCAACCATCATACTTGTGTACTTGTTGACCATCTCATTCCAAAACTATTGGGCATTGACATGGGGTTGGTCCCCTGTTTGCTTCTATAAAAGCCTCCATTCTTCTGGGAAGACTTTTCACCAGATTTTGGAACATGGCTGCAAAGATTCACTCCTATTCAACCACAAGAACAACCATGAGGTTGGGCACTAATGTTGAGCAAGAAGGCATCACTCACAGTTGGCATTCCAGTACATCCCAAACGTGTTCAATGGGGTTGAGGTCAGTGCTCTGTGCAGGCCAGTCAAGTTCTTCTACACCAATCTTGGCAACTCACATCTTTATAGACCTTGCTTTGTGCATGGGGAGCATTGTGATGTTGAAACAAAAAAGGGCCTTCCCCAAAATATTGCCACAAAGTTGGAAGCACACAATTCTCCAGAATGTCATTCTATGTATATCATTAAAATTTAACTACACTAGAACTAAAGCATCTAATCCAAATCACAAGAAACAGCCCCAGGCCATTATTCTTTCTCCACAAATCTTTACAGTTGGCACTATGCATTCAGGCAAGTAGCATTCTCCTGGCTTTCACCAAACCCAGATTCATGAGTCAGACTGCCAGATAATGAAGCACTATTCATCACCCCCAAAGAATACATTTCCACTGCTCCAGAGTCCAATGGCAGTGTGTATCGTGATCTGAGGCTTGGGTGCAGCTGGTCAGTCACGGAAACCCATTTCATGAAGATCCTGATACAGTTTTCAACAGTTCTTGTGCTCACGTTGCTTCAAGAGGCAGTTTGGAACTCAGCAAGTGTTTCAAACATGGACAGGCTTTTTTTTTTTTATGCAAACTATGGCATCCTGTTCTGCAAGCTAGTGTGGCCTACTGCTTTGGTTGACATGTTGCTCCTAGACGTTTCCATTTCACAATAACAGCACTTACAGTTGACTGGGGCAGCTCTAGCATGGTAGAAATATAATAAACTGACTTGTTTGAAAGGTAGCATCCTATAACAGTGCCACATTGAAAGTCACTGTGCTCTTCAGTGCAACCCATTCTACTGCCAATGTTTGTCGATGGAGATTGCATGGCTGTATGCTTGATTTTACGCACGTTAGCACTTGTTTAGCTGAAACAGCCAAACCCATTAATTAAAAGTGGTATCCACATACTTTTGGCCATGTAGAGTATTTTTCGATCTTCAAGCAGAATGCAAGTCTTAAGAGATAAAGAGATATCTGTTCCAATAAGCTAGAACTTAGTTGTAGAGAATTAAAAACACACTTACTACTCTGTGTATCCCAACTAATTCCTCCAACAAACAGTTTCCTATATAAAGAATGAAAAACAAATTAGTAGGTTTATAATACTGGGCACATAGCCATCCTTAAGTACTTTACCTGATAAAACTCATTCAAGCAGACCACATTCAGTTCTTTAAACTTACTCAGGAAATCATGCTAGGAAAAAATTAATATTAGTACTAGTAAACAAAACAAATTTGAAGAGACATAAAACTGTGGAACCTAGAAAGTGAACCACTGCAGTAAAATGTTTACAGAAGAATTTACTGTACTGGTTGGAGAAAAATAAACATCTGTATCATGGCAATCTAAGCCCAAGTGAATGGTTTGAGTTTTCAGATATCCCCGTGAAAAAGTAATTAATTCTAAAGGTGGGAATCATATTAAGAGTTTTACATTAATTGATATTCCTCTTAATTTAAAAACCTAGACTTCTACAGGTTGAGCAGGCGCCAAAAATACTACATTTACGCACTAAGTTTTTGTGCTGAATGAATCCAGCTGTAATTGCACTATATCTGACTTGAAAACTACATGATGATATAAAAATCTTAATATCTGCGATACTTTAGTGCTTTACTTAAAGTAAGCAGCACTCAGTTACCCAGCTGATGTCAAGAGTGGTCCTTCCTTCACCAGTTGCTAGGGCAAGATCGGAGTGATCTTGAAGCTCCAGGATGGAATTCAAACCTCAGCAACTTGTTCTGTAGCCTCACAATTGCCAATGTTGATGCCTTTTCGTGAAGGAGTCTTCTGTCATCATATCTTGAGCAATCTTATTCATTCTCACATGCTTATATAAAGTTGTGTGTGAAGTTTGGGAACAATTTGTTTATACACTGCATATTTAGCTTTAAACTAGAATTAAGAAGTGACTACAAAACTTTTACCAAGTAAAAGATCTTTATCACTTCCAAATTTCAGAAGAAAAAAATCAGTGAGTTGATTATATTTTTTTAAAAGTGTTGAATTGACAGTTGCTTACATCTTATTACACAAGTGCATGTTAAAGGTAAGATTTATTCCACCTAAAATACGTTGCAAACATTTTAAATAAATGCAGAGTTGAAAATAACTGGGGCAATACTCTGTCTCCCGTAATAACTGCTGTGAAAAAGAAAAAAGCACCATTAGAATAGGTGTGAGCTTCCCTACCCTGGTGATTGAGTTAATCTGGTTAATCAATGATAACTGAAAATCATATAACTAGCTTGAGCACTAATAATATAAACTCCATAATTTAATTACACATTTTAATTAAAAATACAATTTAAAAATTGTTAATCAGAATCAATTCTTTACAGTTGCTAATATCTGATAAAAGCAAGATACCAAACTTTCTAGTGTTTTATGTCTCAATCTTATAAAATAGGAAACTTTCAGTTAGACAGTTCAGGAAGTTAACTCTTTGAAGCATTTAAAACATTAATACTTTGAAGTCTATACGAATCCTACAACCACTTTTAGACACTCGGCAGTCAATAGCAGCCATTAATATTTCAAACAAAACACTCTTCCGCTACAGTAAATAACTTTTCAAACAGGATATTATCAACAAGTTGTGTTATTTCTAATTCATTTTTGAGTAACTGAAACTAAATTTACAGATTTCCACAACAGTGAAATCACTGTATCCACAACTCAGACAAAAAACAATACAAAACAAATAGATTTAAACAAAAATGGGCTTAACTTTATAGAACAAAAATTGATCAATGCACCCAAAAACTAGCCCACCAGCAAAGGAGTAAATACAGTCAATACACTATTAAACATCATGTGCTCTATATCAAATTTAAAAACACAAAAACAGTTGATTATATGAGTAATATATTTAGTTTTGTTAAGTAACATCTGAAGGCTATGGCAGCAATAGCTTACTACAATTAATGCAAATATACCTCTCCCAAATGTACAATGTTTAAAAATCTCATTTATGAAGGTCGATAGTACTATGTAACACAATAACTTGTTTGGTTTCTTGGGTCCAACTATTTTTAAAATTTAACTTCTTGTTAAAAGCCATAATAGGCTTGTTATAATAAAAATAACTTGCTTAGAACTATCTTAACCATAATTTGGTAGCACAGTATTAAAACTATAACGTAATACTAAAAAGTTTATTACTGAACGCATCAACCCTAAGATCAAATCATAAATATCTATAGTTTGGTATTAAACTATAGATTATACTTCAAATTTTCATATGCTACATTATTTAATTTCTTAAAAGTGAATTTTAAACACCTAAACATCTATTTTTGTGTGTCAAGTGGTATGTTGAATGCAGCAGTGGTTTAAGTTTTCGTGATGTGAAATTTATTGTCTATATTTTTGTAAAAGCCTTTTATCTTTTCTGTTTGCTTTCACTATTATATGAATTGAGCAGTGTCCCCTGTTCATCTCTCCAGATTTGGAAACAGTCATATCTACTTCCATATACGACCTCTGAATAACCACTTGGCAGCTCAGAACATTCCCTTAATGACTTTCTCAGCCATTATTAAATATAATAGTGTCCTCTCTTTCTTCCAAGATAAACCTTTGGACTTTTAAATCAAGTTTTCAGTCTGTGATTTCATATTTGTTTAGATTCAAATGTAGATTAGTTACAAAACCTGATAAATTGAATTCTAAGGTTTCAGTGAAGTAATTTATAATTTTTTTTATTATTCGTGCATGTGTGCGTGTAAAACTTAAATTGTTTCACATCCTCCACATGCAAAATTTCTCAAAATTTAGCACACTAAGACAAGCAGTAATGGGTACAAAGGTCTTAACTATAGGAGATAATTGTGTGCTTAATTTAATGTTCTATGTTTTAAAAGAAATAAGTACAAAGGCCTGTTTATAAATAGTAACAATCTATATACATAATTTATAATAATTGAAATGTGAATATTTTACCAAATACTAGTCCACCAAAACAGTCAAGATAGGTCACCTGTAAAAACTAAAGGACAATTTTATATTATTTGATATGGTAACACAAGCACACATGTACCACTTCATTGCAATTTCTGTATTGTCAGCCAGGCCCAGCTTGAAAGGTCAATAAATTAAAATTAATATGTAATATTATGAGACTTAGACTTAAGTTTAGTCTCAACATTTCTATTTTTATTTTATAATCTGTAGTCATTCTAAAATGTAAAAGGCATAATTTACATTCACTTCGTATGGTGGTTACAATATCAGTTAAATAAACTGATCCAGTACAGTTCTGTTGGTTTAAGGGAATTTTTTCCTTAAAAATCATTTGATAAAATTACCTGGATGAAGATATCACATGTGAAATTTCAAAATTTTCTAATGCACAAAAGTACTTTTAATGCTAAAATTACTTTGCATGCTAGATTGGTAACATGCAAAAATAAAAGCGGAAAAAAAACAACAAAAAACTACTTAATACTTGAAGGAAAAATCTATTTTTTGCATAAAAGCCTTGCAATGTTTACTGATAATATGCAAAGTTGTGATAGTTAATGGGAGATTAAAGGGTTTATCATTGAAATACAAGTTAAGCTCTACTAATCAATTGTACCAATATCAGTATGTTAACAGTATCCAACCAAAGAAATAGATGAAAGCTTTATATTTTGATATTAATTTCAAGATAATTAAAATGGCACCTGTGTGTGTGTGTGTTATAGCAAAGTCACATTGGGCTATATGATGAGTCCACCAAGTATAATCAGACCCCTGACCTTTAACTGATTGGTAAAAAGTTAAAAATGGAAAGATTTTTATTTTAATGTTTCTATTCCTCCTGCAAATATTATTTTACAAAATAATAGTTCATCAAAACAGCCAAGACCAGGGATAGGCAACTCCACGGTCACATGTGGCCAGTAGACAGGACAATTTCAGCCAGCTCGAGCTCAAGAATCAATATTTTTCTTATCAGAAATTTGGCAATCAGCAAATGCAGTGTCTCATGTAATCACTAATGTGGTGTGCTTCATCACTGCCACAGACTCCTCCCATTTTGTAACATCAGTCTGGTCTAGATCAAGTGCACGTTCTTTTGCATGCTCTTGCATTTTTATTGTGCAACTTTCAAGTGTTTAAATATATTTTGTTTTTAGTCCCATAATATCGATAAATGAAAATTAGAAAATGAAAGAATCCAGATGATGGTGAACACTCAGAAAATAAAGACATTTTAACTGATTCTGGCATTGTTGCCGAATATAGAATGGTGCACGACTGGAAAAACGTAAAATGAGAATTTAATGAAAGTTGGGAGTTGAAATTTGCAGTGACTGAAGCAAATAATAAACCAGTGCCTTTTGTGTACCAAAGTTTTCAGGAATAAAAGTATACAACCTTAAGAAACACTAACAATTTTCACAACAAATTTCATGTAAAATATCCAGTTGATAGCAAAAATCATATCAATGATATTAGTCATCTGAAAGCACAACTTTATGAACAAAAGTAAGGCCTAAAAAGTTTCTATAATTGATAAAACTAGTTACCAAGCTATAAAGTAGTTAGAATTAGATCTCAAAAAAGAAAATTTTCCAATACTTCAGAGTAAAAGAAATGTAGATTGCAGTAATTGAAACACTGTTGGAGAATTATGATTAAAAAAAGAAGATTTTAACATGTAAATAATTTACAATCAAAGAACAACTGCACGCTAGAGTCGGCAAAAGATAGAAAATCAGTTGCTTGAACAATGAAAGACTTTTTCTTCAGCACTAGATGAGTCAACAGATGTTAATGACACTGCGTAGTTAATATTTTGGGTTTGATATGCAACTTCAGATCTTCAAATGAGGGAATAAATGTTTGGCCTTTGGGGATTATAAGATCTAACACAAAAAAATACATCTTCAAAAAAATTCAATATGGATTTAAAAAATTGGTTTCTGTGCTTCTCCATGGCTGGGATGAAATTAGGATTTGCTTCTTTTTTGAAGCAGCATTTAATTGAAAATAATGTGAAGTCCACACTGCCATCTTTCCATTGCATTTTGCATTTGGAAAATTTATGTGCTCAGATGTCTAAGTTTGATGAATTGAAAAATCTGATAGACATTGTTGTAAAAATTGTAAATTATATTAGAAGTGGAAGATCTCTCATCCATCAACAGTTTGTTGAGTCTTTGAAGAAACCCAGTGACAGTACTTTTGATGATTACTTATTTTGCAAATGTAAAATGATTAAGCAGAAGTTTTTTTTATTGAAAGTAAGGAAGTAAATCGTTCCAAGAGTATCTTGTTGAAAACTCCCCTGAAACTTAGGAAATTACATCTTTTTGGATAGGTGTTGATTTGAAGACAAGATGCTTAACCTGCAAAGTGTAGAACACACAAAAGGTAAACAAAAATGTTCTATCAGATAGATGCATCTAACTATTCTAATAAAATGAGAACATTCCCAACTTAAATACAGCAATTTCAAAATTTTCTTTGTTTGGATCCACATGCTAAAATTTCTCAATTCTAGATACAGATCTCAGCTTACTGACAAATTTAAGAGGCAGAGTTAAGATGCTCACTGAGCATAGATATTAAGCTAAACTTCACAAAACTTGTTGATAAAAATCTTCAATTTTCACATGGAAGGTTAGTTGAAATGCAGTTATTTTGATTAAACTAGCATCTTTCAACTTTTTTATTTTTACTAGTGTGGCCAACATTGTTTTCATTAGCCACAGTTGTAGCCACTATGAAAAACAAGTTGCCCACCCCTGGCCTAGACAAGACAGTGCAGGGATTACCAAGATGATTTGCACTGTAACTACAAATATTGAAGTAGAAGTAAAAATATTTTTTTAAACATTTTTTTAAATTTATATTGTAAATGCTTAAAGTAAACTTTATCTGGTGCTAATAACTACTTTTGTTTTTTATTAAAACACTGGAATGTTTTTTTCTTTCTGATATGAGGCTCTGCAGGTCTAAAAAGTTTAGGAATCCCTGCACTGTCTTGTCTAAAAACATTCCAGTGTTTTAATAGAAAACAAAAGTAGTTATTAGCACCAGATAAAGTTTACTTAATTTAAGCATTTACAATATAAATTTATAAAAAAATGTTTAAAGAAATATTTTTACTTCTACTTCAATATTTGTAGTTACAGTGCAAATCATCTTCAATATTTAGCACATTTCTATATTTGGTCCTTGTAGCTGTACACAGTGAAAATGTTTGCTCACAAAAAGATACGTTATTGGAAAATGCATCAATTTTCAAAGCTCTGTTACTTATTTCAGGGTTTTCTGTAACCATTTGAATACAAAATTGTGTAATTTCTTCCTGCTGAAGTTGTTCTTTCTCTTTCAAAGGCAAATCATTGGTACTTGCAGAGTCAAAGGGATTTTTAATCTGCAGTAACTTTCCAAATGAGGAGGAAAGTACTTCCAGTGGTTGTACACAAATCAGATATGCACTGCAAGGCTGACACTTTTAAATCTTCCCTTAAGGAAATTTCATTTAAGTAAAAAACCACAGATATTTAACTCAATTAAGTTCTTCCATACATATGCATTCATCCCAAAGTTTTAGCTTACATAAAAGAGCATCCATTTTACTATGAGCTTTAAAGTACATTACCCTGCATTGTAGCATTTGATTCATTTAGACAGGCAAATATGTCCAAAAGGTAAGCCACTTTCTGTATTCAGCATTTGCAATGCAAGTTCAAAATGGCATTCAGGTGAAAAAACAAACCTATTTCCTCATGCAGTTTGTAAAACAGATTAACCACTTTTCATCGAGAAAGCCATCAGACTTTAATATGAAGCAGCAAATTTTTATGCAAACTTCCCATATCCTTACAGAGTAAACTGAAAATCCTTGCATTGAGTGGTCTCGATTTTATAAAATTAACAATTTGTATTACATCACCCAACACCTCATTTACAATCATAGCTGCAACCCCATCAGTACAAATATTTGAGCAAAGCTGCCATTGAATCTCTTCTTCCATAAATAAATCAATCAGCTTAAATATTTCTTCAACTGTTGTGTAAGTAGGTAAAGGTTTTCAAACCAGCATGTCTTCTTCAAAACTAGCTTTGTGAATATAGCAAACAAACACAAGCAACATGGAATAACCAGGAACATCTGTTGATTCATCCACCTGAAACTAAAAAAAAACTGGATTTGCTTTTACTTGCATTGAGCAATTTGCTGACATGTCCTCAATTCAAGAAATCAAGTTGTCAGAAAAGGGCACAAAGTTAATGTTTTTAGAAATTCTCATCAATCATGCAATCTACCAAATCTTTTGCATATGCTTTTATCAAACATTTTGCAATAGGCCAAAACATAGTCATTGCTGCTAGGGAGAATGCCAAAGTGACTCCAGATACTCAGAAAAGGAGAGTATGTAAGATGTTTTCATTCCTTTCCCCAAACCCGGAAGATCTCATGAAAAATGTGAATGATGGGTCCGAGCATGTTCAGGAGATTTTTCCCATCCAAATTGTTACGAGAAATACCTGTATCTGCAGAAAACACTTTGTGGGTGACAATGGACCTACTCAAGATCATCCCAATCCTGTACCAGCCAACTATACTTCAGGCCAGATAAGAAAAAATTGATTGAATTATTGATGTTAACTAAATGTGTTGTATCAGAAATACTAAAATTTGGCATGTTTTCCTAGAGTATACAGGTATAAATTAAAGCATAGTAGATAAATAAAACTGGAATTACTTAAATAAACCAACAATCTGGCAAGAAAGACCCATGCTCATTGGTGAAAGTATTACAAAATGTTTTCAAGGTTATTCATCTTGTGTTCTCACACCCATGCATGTTCTTTTGTGTAGGTAAAAGTTCTCTAAAAAAAAAAACGAAAGCTCCAAACAGTCATTCAAATTAACCATTTCTGTGTCAATATACTTCCCAAGGGATAGTGTGCGTTCCATAAATATCTTCGAGAGGAACCTGCACTGACACTAAAACCACAAAGTTCATCTCGATCAGCATAGAAAATACTATTGAAAAACAAAGTTAAACTGCTCTAGGACAAGGCTGAATCACTAGCTACACAAGTGAATAAAATTCCAAGAGAACTTTGTATTCAAACAAAACAGCTCACAAGATGCTTTCAGTTATAAGCAAATCAAGAAAGATAATGCAAAATTCAAATTTTACACAGGAATCACACACTTACAGTTCCTGACACTCTGGGACAGCTGCCTACAAGTTGACCTACGAGAACAGGTAAGTGAAAGAACCAAAAGGAAGCTTTCACCTCAAAATGAGCATTTTGACTCTTGTTAGGTCACAACTGGCTCCATTAAATGCTGATTTGACATGTTGGTTTAATACATCTTGGGTTCAGTTTTTGTATGTGCACTTTGTTTCAAGAGTTGGATGTTCCCGAGTAGACAGGTGATGCAGAGATATCTGCTTAAATCTTTCAAAACATTCAAAAATACAAAGGGGAATAACAGACTAATGAAATGTTTGTGTTGCAATCAGCTGATTTTGAGAAACAGGGAAATTTGTATTCATCTTATTAAACGCATTGTACTTAAAACATTGATATGCATATCATCAAATGGGGTCACTGTGTTAATCTCTGATGTATCTAAAGGTAGTATTTATGATGCTGAATTAGTGAAACAGTCAGATTTCCTCAACAAACTTGAGGAAGGAGATCTAATCTTAGCAGACAGGGGACCAACAATCAAAGGCCTCTTGATAAAAAAAAAAAAAAAGTTAGCCTCAACATTGCACCATTTCTAGCTGTTCAAAATAAACCGACTCCCCAGGAAGAAATGGAAACCAAAACTTTAGCCAAAGTACATATCCATGTGGAGAGGGCTATAGAAAAGATGAAGAAATATCACATCTTGAGACATGTTATACTCCTTAGTTTGGCAACATTTTTCTCAGATTGCTTTTGTTGTTGGATGTTTAGTAAATTTTCAGAAGCCATTGGTGATTCAAGTTTTTTTATTTGTTTTGTTTATACAATATTTGTGTGATCCTCATAAAGCATTTGTCTATGATACAAGTACTTATAGTTGTTCATTGTATATTGTTGGTTTGTTTCAGTATGGAAACTGTCTACATTTCAATCCAATACACTTTTTATTGCACCATGTACATTTTTTTTTATGTGTCAATTAGAAAATTGCTCAAAACAAAATAGAAACAGTGTTTGAACATTAAGAGCAGTATAGTTCAATGCAGAACAAGGAGTTGGGCCCCATGGAATGCAAGCATTTGAAGTATACTGGCACCAGAACTGTATGATGAAAGTTGACAACTTTTCTGTTAATGCTGGACCACATCATGAAGTCAGCCCATTGATCCCCCCCCCAAGTTGCACCTGCACCTGATAATAATACTTTTTTCAAGCACTGCTGACCATCAATTCTTTCTAATGAGAAAGATTCATTTGTTTGGGTGAGAGATGCGTGAAAAATCCCTCCACCTTTCTGTTTTTAATCACTGTTGTACACAGTCTCCAGAAGACCATATTTGTGATCTGTAGCAGCACTTGGTATCCTGGGACTTTAATGGACACTTGTTGGAGGTAGTCCTGTCTTGCTCTCCCTTCATTCTCTCTCTCTCTCTCACAGGACACTGAAGACAAGTACAAGACTTTTTACTGCTACAGCTTTCCTTAGAGGATAGAGTACAAATACATTTGCACACTAAAGCCATGATTCATACTTTTCTCTCACTGATCCCTTTCACCAAGTTCTGTTTGATCACAAGCTGAATGGGATATCTGCTCTCAGGGGGACCAACTGATATGTTCTGAAGCAGCAAACTACATTTATCCTTGAGAACTATCTTCAGCAGATGTCAATTTGCAGTCATTAGAAGTCACGCTGAAGATTGTCTCCCACATGCTTTGAGCACTGCTTGAAGACATCTACAGGCCTATTATGAATTTATTCAAATGCTTATTAGAGCCTGTGTGCAAAGTTAAGGAGGGCAAGTATCAAAAGTGATTATGTTGTAAACTTTTCTCATCTTATATGAACCATAATTCTCTTCGAAAATGGCTTTTGGAATTTTCTTGCTAGATTTGCCCTTGTTCCACATGCATGACTGACTGGTGTACAAGACAGGCTCATATACATATTTTGAGCAGTAATCCAGCAATACAAAAAGCACAGTGACATGTTTACATCTCCCTAGAGTGGAAGCTTTGCAATCAGACCCCTTACTTGACAAAGCCACTCAGTCTGGATAATGTCATGGCAATATTGTATGACAATTTTCCTTTGAATGATGCCATCACTCATGCCTTAAAAAAAGTAATAGCATTCATTCCCATCGTCCTCCATGTCTTTCAAGTGTCTGCTGGTGTAATAACACTTCCTGCATCTCAGTAACTTGGATGTATACACATCAGCACGATTGTCACTGTCAGAAATGTCATCATAACCCAGTGATAGAACTTGTACAGACTCAACAATGTGGCAATAAGAAATTTGCTTTGAACAACTTTTTTCCCAGTCCCTACTTCAGATGACTTTCAGTTTGAAAAACACTGTTGGACAATGACCTGCTTGAATCCTGTGATCCTGATAAGAGTGAAGTTATGTAACCGTTTACTTTTGCCTGGTGCCATTTTCCTCTTTCAACTGTTATATCTATGTCTTTCTTGGCTGCTACACAATCTCTCACCTAAGCCAATTGAAATTAATTTAGAAATTATAGGCATATTTTTTCCAGATGAGTCATGTTTCAGATAGTATTTAACTTATTATCATTGAACAATAAAAATGCATTAGTTCATCTCTGTTGATCTTTTTAATTCCTACCTAGTATAGTGGGATGTACATGATAAGGAATAAGATTTTCCTCATTGATAAAAGAACAGATGACAGATAAACATCTGGGCAATCAACTGACTCCTCAAAGCAATTCCAATCAAGTTTTTTTTTTCCAATGGCATGGAGGAGATACAAAAAACACAGTTGGGTTTCATAGTTCCTAATCAAATATAGTCGACATAAAATACGAATCAATTTATTGCCTATATTTCTCTGTCATCTAGCCTTTTATCAATGAGAAAAATATTTTTCCTCATCTTATACAACCCACTCTACTGAGTAGGAATTAATAAGATGAGCATATATGAACTAATGTATTTTTTATTGTTCAGTGTTTTATGATATCAGATGATATCGCAGGAATTACACTCATTTTTTCAAAAGAAAAAGGTTTTGAATATACAATGTACTAATATATGAAGTTCGAAAATTAACATTGAGTTTGAGGCAAAAGGACAAATTCTATTGTGGAACTGCTAGAAATGTGAGCAATCACAATTCCATATAATTCCAATTGTGTGACAAGTCTACAGATCAATTATTACTTGCTCTGAGTATTTCATATGTATGGGTATAATATCAATGAAAACAGACCAATTTCTTTCCATTGGGTAATAGGTTTTTAACGTTACATAGGATGATGGAAAATTGAAAGAAACTTGTGTGAATAAAAACTGATGAAGTTACCTTACCTTTTTAACAGAATCACATTATTTCCTGTGACTAGGAGTTAACAACATTTCAACCATCTTTTCAGATGAATATCTGAATGTTGATCTACATCTTCATTACAAAATTTGGCTCCTGGAACATCCTCTTCCAACAGTTTTATTCAAGAATGGCCCTGCATGTGTAATTTTGTCAGCCAAACAGCAAGTTTGTGTGCCCATACATTCTGAATCCACTTGCACTTGCTATAAATAGCGCATCATCCCCTAACCATGATGAGGCTTATTGTATGAGCTTCACTAGCTTTTACAATATGGTAACTTACATTATATGAAGCAATAAGAGCACCTTTGTTGTCCTGATGGACAAATGAAATGTAGTTTTCCTTGCATTTTATTGACAAATGGTTTTTGAAATACTCAAAAGTTAGATATTTTCAATTGGGAGTGTTTGGTTTTCGAGATGTTATTATAATTTTGCTAGATGCAACCAACTGTTAGTCAACACTATTCCACATTGAAAACACAACCCACTAGGTTCATCTTCATTACTTGCCCATGTAAAACCATATTCAATAAAACTTATCACTTTTTTTTCAGTACTTCTTGAATCATCCTGTGTTCAATTGCTTGCACATGATGATAATGCTAATAAATTTGTATTTTGCCTAGGAAGATTTTTACTCAGATTTATTACTAATATTCAGCCACTTATGCATTATAAGGGTGACAACTAATTAATTTGTCTAAAAATGTATTATTATATCTTTGGCACTTCAAAATTATTTTCAGACAAAATAATTTCTTAATGAAAACTTGTTCTAACACTAAGTTATCATCATGCAGTGTTGCTATAACAAAGTTAGAAATAAATATTTGTGGGAAAAAAGGCTAGGCCACTAGAATATTTTCTAAAGGAAAAGGGGTAACCTGTTAGTTATTTTTTTCTTTGTTCTGAATAGAAATTTTTAGACTAAATAACAAAATGTCAAACCAGATCTAATGTGTATCTAAATCTCAAATGAAATAAAAAAGCTCATTGGTACCAATTGTCTAACAATTGTTAAACAAGTCTAACCCAACCTAACAATTACCAATTGTCATAAATATAATTACACTTCATATTAATATACTTTGAAACAACTGATACTGCATATAATTTCATCAATATTTTAAATTTGGACAAGTTTCAGCTATGACATCTTTAATTTTGTTTGAGATTTAGCTGCTAATCCAGATATAGCTTTTAAAAGACAGTTGGCATTACTAACCATAGTCAACTGATGTTTCATATGAAAATTACTAGGCTATCTTGCATCTCCAGTGACACATGCAATCTTGAGATGGTGTCATATCTACTAGTCATAAACCAGTGGTGCTACTGTCAAAGTTAACCGAGACTGTATCAACATTATCAGAACACAAACTTCCCCCCAAGCTAAATAAAATCATCTGGAGTTAAGCAGAATAAAATATTAAAAGGCCAAATATGCAATAAACATGTTATAGTAAAAATATTTTACTTTTTGTTAGTGTATTCTTACTCAATTTTATAGGTTTTGAAAAAATTAACATTCTAAAATTTCCTCACAGAGCCCCAGATAACTAATAGCTGAGCCCAAGGGCTCTGCAGAGCACATTCTGAAAAACCACGACTTAAGGGCCTGTTTTACAACATTAGATATAGTAACAGTGCACATGCACATCACTGCAATTTCTGTAATGTTACACAGAAATGATAGAGAGTCCATGTTATAAAAGATGTTAGTGTATAATGTTATGACAAACTATTGAGACTAAACATTTGGGTTATAATTAGTAGTCATTCTAGAACAAAAAATAACCATTCTATATTTATTTCCTTTTTTTATGGTAACAAGTTTGGTCAGATTGACCCAACTCGTAACAATACAGCAATGAAAACAGAAAATAATTTTCAAAAACAATTATGGAGTTATAAATTTCACACAAAATTTGAAAATATTTTGATAGAGAAAAGTATTGTATTTTTAATCTTAAAATAAATTACTTTCATGACAATGCTTTCTCAACCTAAAGATAACCTTAGAGGATCAAAACACTGTTCTGTACTTTATTTTAAAGTTTTAATACACATACCAGCCTTCTTGAAAATCAAAATTACTTCTCATGTTGAATAGTTAATGCTAATAAAAAAAAGACAAAATTAAAAAACTTAAAAGTAGATATAAAAATCTGATAATTGCATACAAAAGCCTTGTAATATTTACTGATAATTAGAAAAAGTTTTGGAAAGACAGACTATATTATATTTCAAAACCTATGGTATAATTACTCTCAAATGCTTTTGTGATTACGAGCTAGGTGAAACTCACCCATCCACATCATATTGGTAGAGATAAAACAAGCTATTTTATTCCATTTTCTCCAAACAAAATGAATTTGCACACTTCAGTGCTTCAACAGTTCCTTATAGTAACTGTCATCTTCCACTGTTATTGGCTGGTCACTTGGGTTGCTAAAGGGCGCAGAGTGCTCTTTACCAACAAATAGTGGAACTGACTATCACTTTATAATGTCCCCAATGTTGAAAAAATAAGCATATTTGGTCAGACAGGGATTTAATCCCACAACCCTCAGATTGCAAATCTGGCTATATCAGGACTTTATATTAATAATATACTCTTGCTTACACAGTGATCACTGGTAAGATTCCTTATCTTCAGCCATTACTGTAAGCATAGTTTCCCAAAAAGAACATTAGTTCTTTCTCATGAATTCATACCAATTTATTCTTAATCTTATGTTAATTGCATTTGGTCATACTTAATCTTGCAAGATGAAATACTCCTACTGAATAATTAACAAGCAATTTTAGATGAGTTACCACGTCTTTAAACACTGCCAATTACTTATTACTATTACCATTTTTTTCATGTTGATCTGTTAAAATGAAATTAAACTTGAAATGTTTTGGTATACCCCACTGTTTAGCATGTTATTGTGAAGCACACTTCTTTACATAGAATTTGATATAAATAAAGGTTAAACATATGTTTCCATATTTGTCTACATTTTAGTAAAGGAAAAGTTTTCCTGACGATTTTGGAGTAATCATCATTTCGACTTTGGTTCCATTGTGCATTCAGACGTTTCGGTACAACCTCCTCACAGGAGTTTTATAACAGTGACACTACGAAGTACAAATAATGCTCGTTATTGTACTACTTTTACCACATTAGGTTCTTAAATTTAAACTTCACATTTTACAGCTTTAATTATTACAATAATTCAAATACAACTACCAGTACATGTTACGAGAACATGCAAAACGTGGTTCAATATACCTACAACTTGGCAGTTTTAACGAATACTGCGCATGCTCCTACCGCCAAACTAACATTCAATTCATGAACAAGGGATACCACCAACTTTATCAAGTAAAAAGGATATAGACAATAAGAACCATTCACTTCATTCATACTTATGCACAAATGATAGAAAAGAAAGAAAAACATGTATACTTATTATTATAATACCTTAAGTTCAATCAACAAGTTACATATAACTTATGCATAAGCTTACCTATCGTCATCAGATTTTCCTTTACCAGAATCCATTAAATTGTCTCCTCCTTGCATGGCGCCATCAGTTTCCATGCCTTCTTGCTGATATTGTCCATATTGGCCATCGCTGTAGTCACCGTAATCTTGATTCTGCCCGTTATATTGATTATCGTCACCCATTTTATTAAACTACTTCTTAAAAATTTGATACTTTTTCCAAACTAAAAACCAAAATTTGTTTCCAAACTACACAAACACGTTAACAAAGAACGTCGCCGCTAAAGAAAAAAAACGTTCTTCACAGACAATATTTATAGACTAATACCACGTGACAAAATGGTGTGTTTCTGTTGGGCAAATTTTATGACGTTTTAATCACGTGACTTTTAACGGCTTTCTTTTTTTGAGCGCCACCATAACAGAAAAGGTCTCACTTTGTAATTAATTTAGTAAGTTTGATTATAGAACATAAAGTACTTTTCCAAATGCTTTACGTCTATGCAGTCATTTTTGTATGTATTAAGAATAAGGTGAACAGAAAACATTCTTAAATTATATTTCATAAAGATGAACATTAAGTTCACGTCAATTATTTTTATTACTAGTTATAAGTAGTAAAAATAAGTTCAAAATGTATTCTCAAGACATACGTATAGTATGGGTATTAAAACTGTAATTAAAATAAAGTATAGAAGAACGCTTCGACCTTCTTAGATCATTTTGAGCTGTCATGATTCATGATAACACATTTTACTTCAACTGAGTTTCTTGTCATCACGAAGAATAAGCTCAATATAATGTTTTAACTATTAAAAATAGAAGGAATAACCCAGAGTTTGTGATAAAGGTAAGAGACAAATACTGAGGATTCCAATGAAAGTACTGTTTTGTTAAAAGCCGTCTGTACATTTTCGAACAGTAATTAAAAATAATGACAATATTGCTATATCGTCAATAAAAAAGGAATTATGAAACAATATTAGTGAATTACAATGAAACTAAAGCATTGTATATTTTCACTGCTCCATGGCTTTCTCAAGCAACTTTAGTAACAGATACCTAACATCACCATAACTATATGCTTTTCTGTTACCTACTGTTTTTTACTCCTAAAGCTACACTAACAATAAGCTTCAAAGATATCTCTTGTGTAACCCTAGAGATCAAGCAGAAAAAATTGCAAACAAATATGAGAAATTAACTACTTAGGTGCCCCACAGTGGCTCAGCGGTATGTCTGCGGACTTATACGCTAAAATCCGGGTTTCGATACCCGTGGTGGGCAGAGCACAGATAGCCCATTGTGTAGCTTTGTGCTTAATTCAAAAAATAAAACAAACAAACAAAACAAACAACTATTTAGGTATATATTCTGGGTGAAATTTTGACCCTTCGTTGATGTTGAAAACGGCATTGGCTTCAGATCAATAACGTTACTGCAGAAATATCCAGATATATCCGTCAAAAACGTATGACCTAAATAAATCAGCTTAGTCCTCCCGAAATCTTCTACATATATTGTCTTAGGAACTATCTTTCATTTACAAGTTTACTGCTAGTTTTTCTTGTGGATTATAAGGTTTCCAACATGCGGATATTAGTTTCCACCGGCTTCCCAATG
This sequence comes from Carcinoscorpius rotundicauda, assembly GCA_011833715.1. Classification (NCBI taxonomy): domain Eukaryota; kingdom Metazoa; phylum Arthropoda; class Merostomata; order Xiphosura; family Limulidae; genus Carcinoscorpius; species Carcinoscorpius rotundicauda. The sequence continues at coordinate 34,472,194 of CM022395.1, read as the reverse complement.
CACCTACTTACATTCTGATGTATTAATATTGTAACATGTACTGAAACAGAATTTTAAAAAGTAAAATAAAACCATGTGCTTACCAAAAATATTTCAGTTTAAATGATTAAATGTTTGAAAGTATTCTATTACGGCCAAATAAAAACAACAGAAATAAACTGTTTTCTCGCTGACTAGCAATGCACAGTCCAAATGACAATGATACACTATGATAAAACAGCAAAGCTACATGATGGCTATCAACGCTAGCAATCCATAATTTAGCAGCAGTGTAAGACAATAGGATGGCAGCTAGTCATCACCATCCACCGCCAACTCTTGGGCTACTCTATTCATCGCCTCCCCGCTAGTACAGCGGTATTATCCGGATTTACAACGCTAAAATCAGGGGTTTGATTCCCCTCGGTGGGGTGAGCAGATAGCCCTTTGTGGCTTTGCTATAAGAAAAACAAACAAACAAAAACTCCTTTTATCAACAAATAGTGGGATTGATTGTTCCATTATAATGCCACAACCACCGAAGGGGCGAGCATGTTTGGTGTGAAGAGGATTCGAACTCGAGACCTTCACACTACGAATCGAGCACCTCAACCACCTGTCCATGATGGGCCACCTAATTCTTAATAATAGCTGCATAAAAAATTAAATCCTTTACAGAAGATTAATGGATTATATGAAAGAGAATTCCTTAAATCAGATACTTTAGTGAAAAAATTAAAGAAAGTAACATAATAGCACTCAAAACTGTGAAGTTAATAGCATCATACAGATTATCATGAAGCAGAGAAAAATATTACGTGCACTTTAACAAAGATCACATTGAATCATAGCGAAATAAACTAAATGATTTTAATGCCAGTGGATACAATTTTCCTTTGATAGAATGAAAACCAATAAAATAAAATTCGTGATATTCGAAAAATAATCTCATCATTCAAGATTCCCCATATACAACTCAAAATGCTAAGATTCATAATCCCTGTAATGAAACCAACAGCTTAAGATTACATACACAAAATACCACAAAATTTAGAAATAGTACACATAGAAAATAATACCCTTGAAAAATACACTACATGGCCAAAAGTACGTGGACACCCGACCATCACCTTCATATGTGCTTCTTGAACTTCTCATTCCAAAAACATGGGCACTAATATAGAGTTGATCCCCCTTTGCTGCTACAACAGCCTCCAGTCTTTTCACTAGATTTTGGAACATGGCTGCAAAGATTCACTCCTAGAAGATTCACATCAGAGAAGTCGGGCACTGGTGTCAGGCGAGAAGGCCTGGCTCGCAGACGGTGTTCCAATTCTTCCCAAACATGTTTGATGGGGTTGCGGTCAGGGTTCTATGCAGGCCAGTCAAGTTCTTCCCCATCAATCTCGAAAACTCACGTCTTTATAGAACTTACTTTGTGCATGGGAACATTGTGATGCTGAAACAAAAAGGGCCTTCCCCAAAATGTTGCCACAAAGTTGGAAGCACACAATTCTCCAGAATGTCATTGTATGTATAGAAGTAAGATTTACTTTCACTCGAACTAAAACACCTAACCCAAATCATGAAAAACAGTCCGAGACCATTCTTCTTCTTCTACAAAACTTTACAGTTGGCACAATGCATTTAGGCAGATAGCATTCTCCTAAACTTCACCAAACCTAGATTCATCCATCAAACTGCCACATAGTGAAGCATGATTCATCACGTCAGAGAACGCGTTTCCACTGCTGCAGAGTCCAATGGCAGTGTGCTTTACACCACTCCAGCAATGCTTGGCATTGCGTATGGTGATCTTCGGCTTATGTGCGGCTACTCGGTCATGAAACCCATTTCATGAAGTTCCCGACGAACAGTTCTTGTGCTGATGTTGCTTTAAGAGGCAGTTTTGAACTAGGTAGTGAATGTTGCAACTGTGGACAGACGATTTTTAGGCGCTTCAGTACTCGGCAATCCTGTTTTGTGAGTTTGTGTGGCCTACCGCTTTATGACTGAACTATTGTTGCATCTAGACGTTTCCACTCAACAATAACAGCACTTAGAGTTGACCAAGGCAGCTCTAGCAAGCTGACGAACTGACTTGTTGGAAAGGTGGCTCCTATAATAGTACCACATTGAAGGTCGACAAAGCCAGGTGAGTTAATGCATTCGACTCTGAGGGTCGCGGGTTCAAATCCCTGTCACACCAAGCATGATCGCCCTTTCAGCCTTGGGGACCTTATAATGATACGGTCAATCTCAATATTCGTTGGTAAAATAGTAGCCCAAGAGCCAGCAGTGGATAGTGATGACTAGCTATCTTCCCTCTGGTCTTACACTGTTAAATTAGGAACGGCTAGCACAGATAGTTCTAAAGTAGCTTTGTGCGAAATTCAACAAACAAACAAACAAGTAAACAAACACTGCTATATAGGGGACGGCTAGCGCAGATAGTCCTCGTGTAGCTTTGTGCAAAATTCCAAACAAACAAACAAACAAGTCACGTTGAAAGTCACTGAACTCTTCAATACGACCAATTCCACTGCCAGTGATTGTCTATGGAAATTGTATGGTTTTATTCTTGAATTTATACACCTGTTAGCAATGGATGTAGCTGAAATAGCCAAACCCACTAATTAAAAGGGTATCCACATATTTTTAGCCATATAGTTTATGTATATATTTTACATTATGGTTCAACTTATGCACTAAATCAAAATGAAACACCCTAAATTAACTTGTATATGTACAAAAACAAACAAAGGAAATATATCTACACTCACATAAAAATACTCTAAAAACTAGAAGATAAACAATAATAAAATAAAACAACAATTGAGCAATTAAGCAACAAACTGAAGCTATAAAGACAAACAAACTTAAAAGTAATTCAAAGATACCCAAATCCTAAATTAGAAAAGAGAGAGTGCTTGTCCAAAGTCAGCATAAGAATTTGTTTTCTCTTATTCTAGTTCCACCAGCAAATACTCTAATGTTGCACTAGTCCTTACTTACATTGGTTACAGTTAAGGTTCATAAAGTGTCCCAAGCATTGGTTAGAATCGTTTTAGCCAACTCAGCCAAAAATGTCTTTGCTAAATCTGTCCCTCCTCTAAGTTGTAGAGGACTCAAACTTTGGTGAAACAGCCACTCAACTCATGGCAGTTCTACTTCTGAATGGAACCTGTCTAATGTTTATAATATATTAATCCTTTTAGATGGTCTTGTTTAGAGCTCCTCTGTAAAATGTCTTTGGAGTTGCTCTTAGAAACCACTATATGATGGTGCCTTGACAATATATCACATTATTTTCACTGGCTGGACAGTGATCAGTCTAGCATACATCGTTGATCATTGAGGAAAAAGTCCATCTGTAGCAGCTGTATTAGGATAACCCCAACCAGCTGACTTACCTTAACTGCTATGGTAGTCATTATGACTGTGTTTGTGATTTATATTGAGGTAGGTTTTGCTTTAAGATCCAAATTCTGTTGTAATCATTGATATTTAGTTACATTGCATTCTTTAAAATAGCACTTAAAAAGTTGGTCTCACCACTTTTTTGCAGGAGTTGACTCTACTTTCACAGTAGCCATTAATGGTGGTCATATTAGCTAATGAGTTGCCTGGAGATTCAAGTCCATCAGAGTAAATTAAGTCGCACTGTGACATTGAGTCAATAAATCATTTACACATCCACTGAAAGTCTGAGTTCCATTGAATCTGTTGTTGTTAATGGGATCTGCCTTGCCTTAGGAGATTTGATTACCAGCCTAACAACAGATACAATGAGCTTTCTCACATCTGATGCATTGGTATGCAACATATCTTCATTCATGGGCTCATCTACAGTGGACATCAGACTAGCAACAGAAGTCTGGGGATTGGCTGTGGGGTACGTGATATAAATGTAGTCTAGGACATGCTGATTTTTACTGAAGTAATTTGACATGTAATATTAAATTATCTTAAGAATTTGATAACAAGACTTTATAGCTGAACACTGGCTTGTTCAAAAAGAAAACAAGAATTAACAAGTATTTGGCCTTAAACAGCAAAAAAGACTAGATCTGGAATATAAAGGTCAGATGAATTTACATTGGTCAAAATCTCAGCCAGGTGTATGAGTAAAAAATGGATCATAACTACCGGGTACAACCATAACCTGCTTCTAGCATTACGCTTAGGTAAAGCTACCTTTCTGCAGGTTATGCAAATGCCTGCACGCTATATTGTCCATAGATGACGTATCCCTAATACCTGTGAACTTCCCATTCCTCAGGCTTCACTGGGTTTCCACTTCATCAATGAATAATATCTCTTCATCAACATAGCTTACCCTCCTAGCCAATCTCATTCGTCTCATGAATGTTTGGTTATCATAATGATGGAATCTAGTTCCACTTGAAATTGTAAAACTGATTCATACACATTCGTTGATGCAGATCGGATGAAGCAACTATTATTATTTGACTGTTACCATCCACTGAGATTTATTCGATCTCTTCTTATGGATATTTTTCTAATTGCAAGTGTAGTATTAGCTTTAGGTGTTTAGTATTAGTTGTGGATATTACCTTCAGTCTTCAACCCTTAATACTCACAACCTACGTTTTAATGCATTAAAATTGCTTTTTCTACTAAAACAATGTGTTCTGTGCTTAGAAAATATTCTATCACAACTAAATAAAACACTGGTTATGTCAAGTTTATATTTGTTACGAAATCCAAACTTTTATTTATGAATTTCATTTAATACCGGAAATTAATTTTTCACCCACATGACTATCTTAACTTGTGGAATAAATCAATTAACTCAAGTAACTAAAAGGTGAAACAGATATCTCCAATAGTGGAACTATATTTAATAATTCAGAAGGTAAAGATTACTAATCCCTTTTGGCTTTGTTAACTTTATGATCAATAGACCACCTTTTAAAGTCTATCAATCCCAGCAATAGCAATCAGAAGACTTTTAAAAGTGTCTTGACATCTTTCACACAAACTCTTTATCTGGCTCGTCATGGACAGAGAGATAAGTACTTTAAATTCTTTTCTTTTTATGAGTTTCATCATATATCCAAATATAGTAGTTTCTGAACATCCATATCATGTTGTATCCTCAAGTTTTGGATGCTCAGTTCTACGTGAGTAAGACTGTTGCTATTCCTATAGCTGGCTATGAATGAAGCTAAGTGAATTTAAACTCAACATTTAAGTGCAAAGTCTGTACCACTTCCCTAGATAGTTGAGACAGGTAACTGCCTGGATTCAAAAGCGGGCGATGCAATCTTTGGTGATAAATCTTTATACACGGTGGTCGCTAGAAAAGCGGAAAATTTGAGGGGCAGATGAGATCACGAATAAAATGCGTGCTTACTCATTTCTATTTTGATTTCTTTACATCATGAATAAAATGCATGATTTTAATATCATAAAATGCATTTTGAGCATCTATGAGTGTAATATAACATATGCCTTTTAAAAACTTTGTAAAATTTATTCTTTGTAAAAATAAATAACTGTTTGACAAATTTTCCGTTTTTCTAGCGACCACCCTGTAGTTCAGTATTTATTTTAGCCAAACATTTGTATGACGAGGAGGATGATGGTGGCTGCCCTAGTAGAATCTGACCAGTAAAGGACAGAATGATAACTCTGATGATCTTTCAAGATGACGAGAACAACCTTCTGATCTTGACTGAGTTGCTGATAGGACAGTTGGTACATTGTAAGATTGATTAATGAAAAAGTGTTTTACAGATAACTCTATGCACAACATTCTGCAAGTGTCATTATTATTACAAAGTTAAGTTTGTTTGTTGCGATCAGTTATTACATTGTGTAATTGCTATTTGATTACTACAAAATTACAATAATACGACCAAAAGACTGTTGCAACTCTTTTGAGCATAGTTTAACTGTATAATACTAATAGACCATTGAATGATAATTTCTTGAACACTAAATAGTTGGAATAATTTGTATTAGTAAGTATAATGATTATAACATCAACAGTTTGTATGACTAAATACGAGTTATAGAAACTCAAAAGCTCAATTACAGTAATGTCTTGAAAACATCACTCACATTTCTAATTGAAATACTCTCTATATACATTTAGTACACTCAATATATGTAACTTTTATACATACAAGTTTTGTTGGATTTTACATCCAGACCTAGTGATATTAGTCCAAACTTGCATTTCTTGAATATTTTATTAATAGTATAATTTGCTACAATGGTTTAACTGCGAGGAAAGACGGTTTTTAACTTCAATCTTTTGTAGCAAAGCCCGTCCAAACCGTTCATTTCGGACACCATAATCAAAGGCGGTGTTCATTAGTTTCCTTGTTGGCAAGTTAAATTTTGAAATGTTCATTTACCTTAATGCAACATGTCGATTCATTGACGAGAAATTGTATGAATATCAAACTTACTAAACTGGCCGTAATAAAAAAAAAAAACCCATTTATGTTCCATAGGTAAATGTTGCTTGCACCAGACTACATCATAAAAGAGCATCATTCCTAGATTTTTGCATTACATGAAGCGAAATCTTCTTTCCAAGCAAATCTAGGAAAAACGTTTTACAAAATTTAGAAAAGATAAAATTACAGGGAGGGCTGTTAGTTACGGGTGCATAATGTAAGCTTTAGTTACCCTAATAATGGTAACTTACTGTCACTATTATTATCACTTCTTCCAAAGTTTGAAATGCTATTGTAAAAAAAAAAAAAAGAGTCAACCTATGAATCCTCAAATTCATAAGTTGGTATACTAAACATTATGCCACATACACCTAATTTAACCAAGCCCAAATTTGTTTCTTAACGAACTTGATTCTCACTCTTCTATACATCATTTACTTCCGATTCTTTCAGTTTGGCAACTATTTTAAAACAAGTGATCGAGTTTCTTTTGCTGTTCACATGAATTTTATTCTTTTAGAACAAACACTTCCAATCCTCCCTTGAAATATTTCAAACATTCGTTTCTGTTCCAGTTTTACCCGCGAATAAACAATAACGCATATTTCGTTATTTTAACAAAAGCATTCAGAAAATTCTTTACTACAATGAGATAGTAGCTTTGCGTGAAACTCAAAACAAACTACAATGAGTAAATATGGTGTGAAAGATTATTCTGATGCATAATTCCTATATAATTGTAGTAAATGTTATTCGACTTGCAAATTTAATATTCTAAAAAGTCGATAGTTCATGTAGGTTTCTTAAAAATAAATATATTATTTGCCAAGTTACACACAATGAGATCTGAATGAAATTCAAGAAAATGTTTCTTAACTTGTACTTCTTTCAGTTTGTTTCCATTTGTTTTCATTGAATATTTTACATTCCTTGAAAAATGTGTTAATAAGAAAGTCAAAAAGCCGCCACGTTTAGGAAATTCGACAAAATGGTTACGTTGAATCAGTAGTGATCACAAGTAGTGATCAAGATCCAAAATGATTTTTTTTTTCCATACAGTACTATAATATAAATTTTCTACGATCCGATCCGCAGTTTATCCAGAATCTATTCAAACTCAAAATTAAATAAACTACATAGACTCGCTCCTAAAAGTGACGTGGCTTACTGTTTAAAACCAATGAACTCCATTAAAAATATCAATTTCTATGAGAAAAATTACTAACATTTTAGATACCGATTAATAAGGTTTGAAGAATAAATATGGTTGATCAGATTAAAAATTTTATAATGAACAACAGTATGGAATTTCTGTACCTACATTTTTTCCAATGTGTTATCAGGTGCTACTATCAGAAAATTATTTTTTTATCGTTGTTTGTATATTGATTAATAAAATATTTTAAACCAAAACATTGTCAAAAACGAATTTTGAATTTACATAATATCATAAAATTACTAACTTGAAGCAGTAATCTCTAAACAAAGATAACATTATTATACTTCACATTTATATATAATGTTTTTTTTTATATATATATCGATACGGATTTTAGTTTACAGACAAGAATATTATCACTGGTTTCTAATCCTTTATTTTTTTGTTCTATATTTTTAAAATAAAATATAAAAAAACAAACAAAGCCACACTCAATACATCAATGGTCTTTACATAAAAACAATGAAATACAAGGATATTAAATAGCCACTGAAACCATAATCTTCAGGTCTTTCTATGGTTAAATAATTAAAAAAGCAAATATATTAACTAAAGCTATATTTTAAATATTACTAATTCCTTTTCCACATTCCTAATTTTCTTAACATCTCTTGTTATTTTTTAATTTGTGAAAGCTCAACTTGATTGTTTTTTATTTATTAGATTTATACTATTACATAAAAATCTAAAGTTTTGTTTGAAAAAATCAACACTTTTGTTGGTTCAAAAGAAAAATTATAGTACATAAATCATCAATAGCCGATTACACAATTGAACATGAGAAAATTCTTAAGAGCATGATATATTTTATCCATTTTATTCCTCCACAGCTGAGATGGAAAAATACCAACTTGTGCACATTAAACTTACTTCTAGTAAGTCAGACTGAGAAAAAGGAGAAACACCCTGTAACTGATAATTCACTGTAGATAATCAGGTTAAATATTTCCATCCCTAACCTTTGCGAAAATTATGTGCAGCAAGAAAAAGAATGTCTACAAAAGAAGAAAGAACATGCATGTTATTAGATATTATATGTGATATTTGGATGGTGCTAGAAAAACACAAAATGGCAAAGGGTCACATTTATTTTTTTCATACAACAGTATCAAGTAGGGACAAAATATGTAACAGAAGGCATGACACTAGGAAGCAATTAACAACTGCATCAAGGCACAAAAAAAAAGTTACACAAAAATATATCATTTACTCTCTTTTTTTCACTCAACAGATGATCATTAAAAAAAACGTACTATTACTGGTTAATATCATCATACATATATACTTAGGATGCCTCAAGTTCTGTTACATGATGTATGCAGTTTCAGAATCAGCAATATTAACATTGAATTTAACAATTAAAACATTCACATGTTAACATACAACTTGCAGAATAAAATCTCTACCATTAAATATCTAAACTGGTCTTGGACCAAGCTCTTTTCTTATTTTTTCTTCTTTATATAAGATTCACTGTACTTATTGTCAAAATGTTTGTAACTGTATAAAAAGAAAAAGTGATGCAACATTTATGAACAATATCACATTACGGTTTTCATGACGTGTAGTCCTTTCCTTGAACTCATCAGCTGACATACTTCTAATTCTGTAAAAAAAAGTTTCAGGAGAGATCAATAAACAATTTTTTTTATAAAAAATGTGATCCATTAAAATTAGAAATCTATACCCTTGTTATACATGGATAAATGAAAAACATTCACAAATATGTTGCATATACATTTATTAAAGTTCCTTCTTTAACCATTAAAAGCCCATTAGTTCAGTATTTTAACAATGAACACTAACTGAAAATAAACTGGCCACTTAAGCATTATTGTATGAATTATTCTTACAAATCATACATTTCTATTTCTTTATTATAAAATTCTCTTTGATAGTGTGTACACAAGCTTTAGAGCAGCTGTTCTGTGACTATCAAACCAATTGTGAATGAATATTTTTTTCCCAAACCCTTAAAATCTAATGGTAAATAATATACAGGATATTTAGATATACATATATGTATATATTTACACATTTACTTACATGATTGAGAAACAAGAAAAGAGCATCAGTCAAGTCCAATTCTAATGTTTTAACAGCATTATGTACACAAAGGCCAAACAACAGCGAAATTTTATTTATAAGCAACGTTACACAGAGTGGTGAAATGAAATGTTCCATTAAGGCCAGCACCATTGAAAATGAATATTTGCATGTGGCCATAAAAGACAACTTACTATTTGTTTTTATCACTCATAAAACACTCAAAAAATTGGAGTTAAGAGAAAATAGTTCACCTCTGAAATGTACAGTCTGGCATTACAAGTTCAAGTTTTTAGGAGCTCTTCAAAGTTCCTGTACAGATGATGAAAGCTCCTTTGATTCATTTGTATAATTAGTCTTAAAAAGGTCTGACTGTTCATAGGATGAAACATGAGGAATAAGTATTTTCTGATTACAATACTGCTATCGTCTTATGACAGAGTTCAAGGCCTGAGGAGAGAGACTTCCATTTAGATACCCATATGTGGTATACATGGTATTTTGTGGTCTTGATGACTGAATTGACTCTTGGTATTGGGCTTGAGGGTGCATGTTGATGTTCACCATGCCCATAGGGACAGCAGCAGCTTGTAACTGTGTAGGATTAATAAATCCTGCATTGGTGATGTAACCTGCTGTGTTAACCATTGCTGCTGTTCCTGGAGGAGGTCCCTGTGGCATACGGTAACTTACTCCATTCAAAGTTTGGTAGCTTGCTGCTACTAGATTGTGATTGATGGCTACACCAGAGCTTCGTTGGACTTGTCTGGCATGGTATCGATGGCTAAACTGACCATAGCCATGACTGGCTTTGGACGGTATTGATCCTTGAGGCTGTAGACTAGCAATTCCATGCTGCATTTGAGAAGGAAGAGTAATATTCACCTGGGGTGATGGAGAAGTAAAATTTGGTGGTGGAGTCATGGTATTACAAGAGGGTGAACCAATATCCATGATTCCATTTGTAAGTTGTTGAAGTTTTGCAAGGCTACAGCTATAGCTGCCTTGAGATACAGAGTTAGGCCTTGGTGTAGGAGTGCAGGAATAATTAGGAGATTGGAAGTGGAATCCAGCTGGTACAGTGGAAGATACAGCACATGCAGAAGTTGCTGATGAAGGAAGACCAACATTGACATGAGTTAGGCGTTGCATAGTTCCTGGTATTGTGACAGGAGCTTGATTTGCCATATTCAAATTATGATGACTCTGTTGCTGAAACTGTTGTGAGTGAGCAGCAACTGCTAAGGCTGGAGTCTGGTGTTGGATCATGGTAGCAACTGGAACACCTACTCCTACCATGTAAGATCCAGCAGGACTTCCTCCTGTCATTGCCATGTTTACAGTATTCATATAGTTGGTGGAAGAACAAATGGAGGATTGTCCTACCAATAAAGTATTCACTGAGGGAGAATTGACACTAACCATACTATTTTGCATTAAGTTTGACACAGGAGGGGTCACTGTACGTCCATGTGATCCAGTACAGCCAGAAACAGAATGTTGCTGGGGAGGTGCAACCCTGTTGCTACAATTACTTAGACCACTAGATGGGCACTTGTGGGACTGGACTTGAGCTTGCCGCTGAGCCTGGGCAATAGCAGCAACAGCAGCTGCCATTGCTCCATGTGGTGGAGTACTGTGTGGAGTGTGAGAAGCATTGCAGTAAGGATTCTGTAACTGAGCACAATCAGAGTAAGGCTGTGGAGTTGGAGTTGGCTGAGGAGGCTCAACAGAGTTTTGAGCCATTTCACTACTACTGATGGATGTTGGAGATTCCAGGCCTAACTGTGTCACATCTATCTCCACAGAGTTAAAACCACCATTTGAAATAACACTATTTGTTGAAGAATCAGGAGTGTAAACTCCCATGTTAGCAAGATCATGAGGTGTAGGAGTTGAGTTGTGTTTCCGAATGATTCCACTCGGAGTGGATGGAGTAGAGGAGGAAGGTTGAGAGGTGTGACTGGCATCAATGACAGTGTCCATTCTTTGAGGAAGGTCACTAGTAGTAACATCTGTTTCTGGAGTTGTTGCTTGCAAGCAATCAAGATTGTTACAGAATTCCTCTGAAAAATTCTTTTGAAATTCAGAAGTATTGTTTGTTTGACTAGAAACATTGGTATCCAATTCAATGAGTACCGGTGTTTCCTGAGGATGACCCACAGAGTTAATAATGTCTGAAGACACAACTGTTTCATGATGCTGAACTTGAAGATTTTCTTCTAAGCTGCACACAGTTTGGCTATTGCTAACACTAGAAGGAGGGTCAGAGCTAGAACTCATTGGAGTAACTTGCTGAACAGGAAGCTGATGAACAGTTGTGGTTACTTCCAGCTGTTCTGCTACAGTGTCTGTGGCCTCTGATATGACTATTGTTGGGCTTGACATACCTTCCTCATTAATTTCCAATTCATTTGAAATAGAACAAGATACTGGATCTACAAAGTCTCCTGATAAATTGTCATTATTTTGGCATTTCTCTGCTACTTCAAGCTCATCAACACAAGCTTCTTCTGCTCCATCACTGTTACGTGAGCAATCTAGAGACGTGAGAGTGCTGTCTTGTTCAGATGTTATCTGAGAGGTTTCACGATCAATATCCCAGTGTTGTGAATGTTCTTGATCTTTTCTCAAAATGTTAAGAACACTTTGTTCAATTTCTTCAGTTGAATTGTCCTTTTTATTTATGGGGTCAAGATTTTCTAAACTGCCTTCGGAAGTTACTTTTTTGGGTGTACCATTTACTGAAACATGAGGGTTCGGAAGAGAAGAGTCATAGTTTGTATCCTTATAAAGAGGAGTAACAAAAAGTTCCAAATCAGCTGATTCTTCAACCAGTTTGGGATGTTCAAGACTATTCTCATTCCATTCAGTCACAAGTCCATCTTGGTTGTGCTCCTGGCAACAAAAAATGCACTTGGATGAGAATTCATTTTTTAGATTAAAACAGCATAAAACAATACAAATCAACACAGATCAAAGTTTGATATCAAAATAATTCCAATTTAAAGTCAATTAAGACTGAATACCTTTCCTTTAGCTAAATCTTTTCTAAAAAGGTATTAAAATTACATGGCTATTTTGTTCATAAAATTTTGAAATTAGCTTCAATTATACATAGTGTAGTTCTAGAAACGAAGCATTTTAGTATGCTACACAGTCACTTTATCTCACTTTAAGAAATGTAAAAACTTGTTAAATGAAATTTGAAATGACCAACAAAACAAACATACTAATGCTATACCACAAAAATGTGAATTACACATAAGATGCACAAAGACAATCTGGTACACATTAATTTCACAACAAAAACAAATTGTTCCTCATCTAAAGTTAAACTTTTATTATAAGTTGGAAATATTCTTCAATAATCATGGTATACTGTTTGCAGAGAAAAAAACTAATAAAGGTAGAACCGAAAACAAAAACATAATTTTAAACACTTAAAAACATAAATGCTAAAACAAAGAACAAAATGCACCTCCAATTCTTTGTCTGATGTTATACTTGTTGGACAGACTGGTTTCTTCTCAGATAAAATTACTGAGTTACTGTACTCATCTTCCTTATGCAACTGCTTTTTCCTTAAATCTGTTACAGAGGCCTGTAGATCAGATGGTAAATCAAGCTTAACAGATTGGTTCTGGCTTTGTATTGTGACTGTACTTTTAGCAGAAATATCTGGAGAAAGAACTGGTGGAGTGAGGCCAGATTTTGGCTCTAAAAATGTTACTTTTTCATGTGTTTTATCAGATGCCATATTCTTCAGCTTCTTTCGTTTTTTACGTTTACTGCTACTCTTTTTATTTGAGGATATTCCTGACTTCTTGGACTTTTGTTTCTTCTGTAGTGAACTTCCACTCTTAGACTTCTCTAAACGATGTTTTGACTTCTTTCTAGACTTTTCACTCTTGTGAGACTTTTGGCTGGATTTTTCAACTTCTTTATCACCTATAAAATCAAAGTTTTCATGTCAAAACTAGCTACAAAAAGCAGTTACTGGGGGATAAATGAAATTAACTTATAAATAGCATCTAAAATAAAACTTTCTCAAAGAAATGCTGTAAGAAAAACAAATTATCTGTGCCAAAATAAATACAAAAATACAACAAAAAACACATCAGTCATTTGATTCTAAAGATAGATGAGTTTTCAGCTTTTAAATCAAATTACAACTTTGTAATGCAAAAATGTATATCTGACAAGCACTTTTCTTGTCTCACAATATTAACTGTTCCTGTCTTGTGCTGCCCTCTATATGCAAATTTCTCACAATGCATGTCACAAGCATTCTTAACTCCCTTATTGGAATTAAAGATTTCAGTACGTCTTTCATGCAAATCATTGAACATTATCTATACATCAATAGGAGAGCACTATTATAAGATGATGCATGTGACTCCATCCAAGTGCCACTGCCAAATCACCACTTCAAAATTTGGCAGCAAGTCCTAAGCACTGGAAGGTTCTAGGAATGAGAATTGGAAGTGTGAGTGGAGGGAAGTACTTATTGGAAATACATTTTCAGTATAAGAAAATAATAACTTCTGATACAGTTCTTACATCCTTTCACAAGATTACCTAGAATACCATACTGAAAAGAAGGAGAGATCAGTGTGAGGAAAGAACAGATGTACTTCACCAAAAACTCCAAAAGATGCTTTTGTGGGCAAGAGATACAGATCAGATGATTGGAGAAAGAGCATTGCACCACTTCTGTTCCAAGTATCTCCTCACTAGGACCAGCTAGAAAAAAAAACATGGCAGAAAAAAAAAGATAGCACATCTGAGTGGGAGAGGATGAGTCAGGAAAGGAATCGCAATGGGATAAGTATGGAAATCTAATCTTATAAAAATAAAAGAAGTAATGGAACATGTGTCCCATCATGTAGAATTCTACAGCATGGTGGAGCACATCTGGTAAGTAAACTACATTCAAAAGCTTCTCACTGTGTATCGACATCCATGCAAGGATAGGATGAGAACCAAACCAGCTTCACCTCAAGCCCTAAAACTGTGGATGTGAGGAAAACACAGACTCAAATTCATGACACAGGATTAGCACTGAGCTGGAAATCCAAGAATGTGTCATCCAGTATCTGAGGGAAGAACATCATATGTAAGCCACTCATGCAACTGTGAGATTGATCTGAAGCATTCAAAGGTCAATAACATCCTCACCACAAAAGAAAACAGGAGTGCCCAGAACAAAAACATACCATTTATACCCTCCATGGCCCACATAGACAGAAGAATCAAGGGAAGAAATTGGACAACTCAAAACTTGTGTGTGAACTTAAATTGATTAGTTTACACTATATACAGAACAAGCACTTGGGGTAGAATGAGAGTGCTCAATCAAAGGGGTGAACTGCATTAAGATATCTCACTCAGTCTAGAGGATGATATGTCTTCTACTCTACCAGAAAACCTCCACCTCAATCTGAGCTTAATGGTTATAGCCATCTACATGGAACCCATCTAGCAGAATACTTCCATGGTCAACTACACCAGTGGCTTAAAACTGGTTAGAGGTAAGGGCTCTCATACTCTCCTAGAAGGAAGAGGAGTGAGCATTGGAGAGTCCAGAAAATGGCTACACCCGAGTCAGTTCAACAGGTTGATCACAAAACCTTATTCTGAAAAGTAGTGCATATCAATTTTTTCAATCAAGGAATGACAGGAACATGCTTCTGTCTCCCTCTGCTTTATTTTTGCTGTCCATGGGTGATGTGGTCTGGAACTGGTCTATTTATGAAGTAAACATCACGAGGTTATTGCCAATCCAGTAATCTTGTGAAACACTCCATCTCAATAACAAGAGTGCAGAGTCATAGAAAGAATAGGCAAATCAACATGGTGTACATTACAAATTTGTTTGTATGCGTATGGAATAGTTGGTCAGGCACAATTTGCTGCAAAGTGGGATCTAAAAGGTGAAATTTGAAAAAAGTGCCCCTGAAATTAAAAAAAGGTATTAATAAAGACTTATCAAGGGTCAAAGCAGCACTAAAGTCTAAAGTATAGCCACAGATGGTAGGCAATACTCCCAAGGAGGAAGAAATTGCAATGTGATTTAAGTAACAGGTAATCAATGTCTGAGAAGTGGTCTAAATGCAGAAACAAGAATCAAGGGAAAAGATGATATGTTAGATTTGATGGAAAGTAATATGGAACAAAGCATTCTAGGAAAGGAACAAAGAGAAATGAGCCAAATGGATTAAATAATAAACCCAACTGGTACAGGCAAAGGAAGAAAGATCATGAGAGAAAGAGGGTTGCTACATAATAAAGAAATGGAATAGGAAATTCCTGAATGAGGCTGTGAAGGAAATATTACAACAAAGAGCACACACCATGCATAGGAGTATCTGGACCAGAACGACCATGGAGGTGAGAAATGGAGAGATGGAAATGGGCAAAAATCAGGAGTTATCCTTATGAGCTGCTGTGGTTTTGAGAAAGAAGAAACAATTCAATTGATGCTATTCACAGACCAAGAGAAGGACGTGTACCTTAAGGGATAAGTGAAACAAAGAGCATGAGGCAGTGGTTTCAAATGAGGGTAAGATAAGGGAATGGAATACCACATTAATGTTCCAATCAAAAAACACCACATCCACAAAAGATACAGAACCTCATGAGCAAAAAGTGAAAAAAATCAGATCTAAACTTTGATCACCTAGTCCTCTTAAGCAGTTTCCAGAAGGAGATGACAAATATGGCATTCCAGTTCTCATTTGGAATGAGTGAGAAGAAAGTGGTTGCCCATGTAAATGTGAAAGTACAACCCAAGGGCATAAAGATAAAGAGTTAAGGTTTGCACCATCCAACAGAAAATGTACGACTCAAAAGCTGGCCAAAATGGCAAGATGCAAAACATGTACAACACCAAAAAGTAAAGGTAGGACTCCATGGTGAAGCATGAATGCATAGACTGAGAAGGAACTGCAAACAGGCAACAGTAACTCCAACCACAAATCATGTGGAATAAGTTCAGTAGCCTGTTGTATTAGGAGATCTTGCACTGTCTCCAACAGATACTGGCATGACAAGGGATCTTGAGGAAAAGAAAAGGAAACAGGCAAGTGGGACTGAAATAGGAAGGATTAAAGTATGACAGATCCCTCTAATGAAACTTGGTGAAATCATGACATTGGAAATAATGGATATTCCCACTCTGGCTAGGCTCAAAAAGCAAAAGAGGCAAAAGCAAAAGACAGAAGTTGTACAACATAGTACTCAATCTCCCTGCCAATAAAGGCCAATACATTCTTTGACACGTTGCCTCCACCTATGCCCTGAATTACTGTATCAGACAAATGAGATGTATTTGAAGTGGTAACATTTACTTCAGAATTCATACTTGATACGATACAAACAAGCAGAATGTTTTATGGCAAAACATGGATAAATCAAGCACTTTTGAAAATAAAGTAGAAAAAAGTGATTGAAATAAAGTAAGGTTAAACGTAAGTAATCTGCTTTGAGAAACAAGAAATAAAAAGAAAGACAACTGAACTCAAGTACTGTCAAATAAAAAGTGATGGTTTTCTGGTGGGGCACAGAAGAAGTAACATGCATTATGTGATGGTAATGCTTTCCTACTGGTAAAGACACGATGCATGATGATTTGCATTAGAGACATGTTGGAATCAAAGATGTGTGAAAGGCTTGGGACATGCGATATAAAAAAAAAAAAGAAAGAAAAAGTTTGCACATAGAAAGCAACACAAAATGGGATAGCTAATCTTGTAATATGAGGGAATTCTGGACTCCTGATTTATTATTTCATTGTTTTAAAAGTCAAGAAAAAGCAAACTACTGCTTGTCATCGAATATAAAATATTACGCTGTCCAAAAATATTTTTGAACTGTGAAGTTTGGAAAAGTATAAATCAGTGTTGTAGAACATGCTTTAATCAAAGTAAGCATCATCTGCTTCAACACATTTACAAACGTGTAATGATGCTGTTTATGCCCTTCCTGTAGAAATCAGTTTATATGCTCAATGTACTCCCTGAAAGCTTCTTCTGCAGCTGCCTAATTTTGAGTTTATTATTCAAAACGTTGTCAAAGTGCTTGAAAAAAATTAAAATATGTAAAGGAAGAGTCTGAGGAAAAGATGGATGTGGTAGAACCTCAATTCCCAATTTATTCAATTTTTGGAGTGTCTTCATTGACACATGGGGATGAGCACCTTCAATTGATCAGAGCTGGTTGTTTCACATACAACTTTCAATGCATTTTGGCCAATTCTTGACAGTACTTGTCTGCTGTGACTCTTTATCCTAAATTCAAAAATTTGCAGCGAATGATGCCAGCCGCAGTCCACCATGACCTAACTTTGGTGAAACTTGGGCTTTGGGGCCATTTTACAATTCAACCATTGTGCAGATTGTTTTTGATTGTCGTACAGAATCCATTTTGCATCTTATCTCACTATCTGTTCAAGAAATGGTTCATTTCCTTTCCGCAACAGCAGCATAAAGCAGGTCTTATAATAATGATTTTGTTGATCTTCAGTTGGCTCAAGTGGAACCTATTTGTCTATTTTTTTCATCTTTCCAATCACAGTCAGGTGGTTAGCAATGCTCGACTGGCTTGTGCCTAGCTTTTGTTGCAAGCTCACGTACTGTTGTGCAAGGGTTTGTCTTAACTGCTTCCTTCAATGTGTTTTCATTTAAGGATGGCTTCTTTCCATGACCTTCGTGGTCTTCAAGACTTTCTCTTCCATATCGAAACCTTTGAAATCACAGATCCATGGCTGAATGCCTGATTAATGTTTCAAGTAGTTTCAGTAGCTTTTTGTCCAATTTTCAAGTCATAGAGGAAAATGACAAAAGTCCTTCTCCATGCTGTCTTGGGGGTTGCAAAACTTGCTTTGAGTTGAAACAACAGACAATTAAGACACTTTGTAAGCAACAAATGTTGGATTAAACAAACCAACCAACAATAAGTTTCTCAATATTCAGCTTCTAAATGTCATTGTGAGAATTCTGACATTTATTTAATGACAACTTAATATTATATTACTGAAATAATGTCCCTTACAGGATTATAAATTCTATAATTTGAGTTACTGATTATGTTCATTGTTTTTAAAACTAAGTTTATGCATAAAGGTAAAATAATTAATAAACATTGTGAATTTACAGGATAAACATATGCTACAGAGATTTTATATTTTTAAAAAAACCTGTATACTTAAATGTATGGGCAAATTAAAGATCTCCAATAATAAAAGTTACTAAAGTTGTTGTAATAGTCATACCATCTCTAAGCTTTAATTCCCTTTTCAGAGCTGCTAATTTTTTCTTCTTTTTGCTCTTTTTCTTCAACTTCCCCTCCTTTTGGTTTGAATGTTTTTCAAACCCTTCAGATTCTTTATGAGATGATTCTAGGCAAAGAAAACTGCTCTTTGAATTTGTACTATGATCTTTCTTTTGTTTTTTCCTTTTTGGTTCTATATCCTCTAGTTCATGACAAAGTGATACAGAGTTCTTGTGTTTCTGAGAGGAATGTTCTCTCTTCCTTTTCTTTTTCATTTTTAAATTATTTTTCTTTTTTGATTTGTCTTTTTTCTTTGAAACATGATTATTTTTATAATCGTCATGTTTTTCCAACTTTGTTTCTTCATGAGAATTTATTCCTGATTTTGTATCTTTTTTTGCCTCTTTCTCTTCTATAACTTTGTTTTCAAGTATATTTGTCTTTTCTTGAATATTGTTTACATTTGCATTTTCCTCTTCTTGAATGCTGCTTTTACCAGTGTTTTTATTTTGTTGAACTTTGCCTTTATCAGTGTTTGCATCTTCTTCAACTTTGCTTTTATTTGTTTTTGAGTCTTCTTGGATACTGTCTGTAGTTGTTTTTATATTACCAGACTTGTTTTTAACCATCTTTGTATGTTCTTCAACTGCAGTTGTATCATCTGTTTCACTTTCTAGTAAAAGTGAATGTGTATTTTCTAAAGGTTCCTTTATAAAGTAAGATTGCTTTCTTTGTATAAAATCTGATTCTTCAGGCTAGTAAAAAGATAAACAAAATAATATTACTACAGTTATCTAAAGAAAAAAAACTGACTATAAATTACAATACAGAGACAAGCACCAATACAAGAAGCTAATTTAGTACACGTAATTAAGTTATTTAAAAAAAAAATATTTTCTTGAAAACATGAATTTTTGAGCAATTTTATCTCTATGCATACAAATTTAAATTAATGCAAGATTAAGATTCTATTGGCTATACATTCTTAGCAACAAAATTTCACAAACATGCCCTAACAATGATCTCATTTATCCCTTTCAGACTAATAACAGTATACTGTCATCTTTGTATTTCCATTCATTAAGAATTACCCCATAACTGTTAAAATATCTCAGACACAGATACTTTAAACATCAATCATTACAATCACTGAATAATTTTGAGGATAATTTTAATTTGATAGATTTATAATTTTATTGAAGTAAAGAAATCTTACATGATATAATGAAATATACTGTGCTGTAATACAGTATAC
The DNA here is from genome assembly GCA_011833715.1 of Carcinoscorpius rotundicauda. Lineage (NCBI taxonomy): Eukaryota > Metazoa > Arthropoda > Merostomata > Xiphosura > Limulidae > Carcinoscorpius > Carcinoscorpius rotundicauda. Next base: position 34,451,988 of record CM022395.1, on the reverse strand, counting down.
TTATAACTGTGGATCTGAAAGTCAGATTTCTCACAAGCACACACTAATTAGCAATAATATAATATTAAGCCTAATAAGATCACGTTTTAGCCCACTTTGTGGAAGGAAATTTCACAAAAATGGTAAATATATAATTAAAACCATTATAAACAGACCTTATCTTGTTGTATACAACACATTATTATAAAAATTACTTTCACAAATTCTTAGTTATTTTTTTTTAGTAATCAGACTATTAATAAAGCTTGACTCTGTATAATAATAATAATAATAACATATTCAATACTTTAAAATTACTTTTTTGACACAAATTCAATGTTACAAAAATTATTTGATGTAAAGTGACTTTAATTATTATTTCTGAGAGTTCGGAGATAGGATAAAATTATTTAAACTTAAAATTCAGGTAAATGTAAAGGTTTCAGCTTTAATCTAAATTTAATCCTATCTTATTGAGAGTTCTTCCTTAAAAAAAGAAAAAGAGTAAATCTGTTTGGTAACTAATAAGTATAGTCTAGGTTATTTCTAACTAAATTTTTAGTTAATGTGGTTCCTCTTGGGTGGGATTAAAATCACATTGTAGACAACTGTTTTGTTTTATTTTAAATAGTTGTTTAGTAGATTGAATATCAAAACATAAAAGGTGGTACATTAAAAAGGATTCTGAAACAACATTGTAAAGCAAAAACTGTAATCTGAAACTTTTATACTGTAATTTTGCAGAGTTGCTTGCTTGAATTCTGCCAGTTTCAATTTTTGGAATTTTTTAATAAAATTTAATACAGACTGCTACCACAATGTCATCCTGATATTGTGATTTATAACCAGTTGAATCAGATAAAAGTTTATAATCAACATCCTAGTAAAGTCAAAATGATGCAATATACAGAATATGAAAATGTTGAATGGTGAATTGTGATTTACCTCTTTATATTAGTAGAAAAGATTCAGTCTTTGACAACTGCATGTCTCACAATATATCAAAATACCCATTTTGAACATGATAAATTACAAACCCACTAAACAAACAAAAAGTTTAAAAAAAACTCTAGACCTATAATTTGAGTTTATATCACTTAACTTTCTTCATAATGAAATAAATTAGTTTCTTTTATCATTTTAAATTGCTTCTTAACCACATTACTAGAATATTACACCATGCTATCTTACCATCTTGTTCTCACAGATTTCTGGAGTTAGAGAACTGGAAACCAAAGGTGTCCACCTCAAGCAACTGGGTTCAATCTGTAGTCTTCTATTATTATGGGCATTCAAATTTTTTATGAGATTCTCAATCACTGTGTTATTGATGATAAAGTTGAACCTGAAAAAGAAAATAATGCACAATGCAGATTAAACAAGTTATAATACAAAAGAGACCAATATCCACAAATCTGTAATCCTAGTTTAGATTACACCAATTCACCAAACATTTGAGAGAATATTTATTTTCAAGTTTAAATAACTACAGTAAATAACCAAAAAAGAAAACAAAATAGTTTGTTAAATATTTGTATCTGAATAAATGAAAGAAACAAAAATACTGATCTTTATTTAATAATATTATCTATGAAGGATACTAAGCAACATGTTGCTGAGAAAAAAATATACAAAAAATAAAACAGTATAAAGGACACAAGGTTTATAAACAGAAAAAAATGTGTGAAATTTAAGGCTTTCAATGAATATTGAAAACTTTGTCTGTATAGTGTTAAAAATTATAAAGCATCTTTGGCAATTAACAAGAAAATGTACTATATTTAGCTGCTTAATAATGATGCTTTTTAAACCTACTAAAAGTAAATGAATCCTTCATGCTTAAAAATGTCTCGTGATTCTCCTGAGCCCATTCGTTTCTTGTGTAATTTTAAGGAAGTTTACAGATTGGATTTTGAAAAATAGCCCAAACAAACCTACCTGTTATTTTCATATTTAACTATCTTAAGTAGTTGAAGAGTTGAAGCTATGTCTACAAGGTTAATTCCAGTTTCTTTGGAAATATCTGAAATAAATTAAAAAAAAGTTATTCCAACAAACAGATGGCTAACTTAAACTTACAACAAAGCATGTTTGTTGGAATCCTTAGTTCAAAGAGGATAAAAATTATTTATTCTTATTGCTAAATAAAGATTAAGTTTGACATGTGTAAACAATTTTACCAGAACTATTTTTTACATTTCAAAGCACTTTATAATGTTATTGTGTTCCCGAGTAGAATATTATATACAAGATTTTTTAAATTAAATTATATATTAACTGACCCTGAAAATTTACAACTGCTTTCACTATATTTCATTTATGTAATTTAAAAAAAAATGTAAAATTCATCTTATAAAAACTTATCAAAATATAGTATATAAAATTCTGAAAAGTACATTAAAAACACAAAACAAAAGCAATAACAAAAGAAAATAACAGACTGCTGCAGTCCAATAAAACACCCAAACAAGATCCATTTACTTTAAGAAATTCAGATCACGAGAATGTAATTAAGTTATATTTGCAACACTCAAATGAGAATTTCTGAAGAAAAAAAAACAATTTTATTACCCAATACTTGGAGTGAAAGTTTCTTCCCACCATTTTGATATATACAAGTTTTAATACATGTTTTGAAATCTGAAGTAAAATAGATTTACATTACAGCAATTAGAAAACTGTTGCACACTTTGGTTACATTTTCAAATAATTTAATTAATTAAACAACATAATGATGAATTAATCACCACTCCTTCAAGAACTCTTACTTTTAAAACAATTTTCCTAATTTCAACTCTGTACTCATTCGCTGCTTGCTGTACGTTGCTCAAAGCTGTACCAAATTTCACACATGGAGGATGTGAAATGAAATAATTTAAAAAAAATTTATATATACATTTTGAAATAACCAAAAAGTACATATTACTATGTGGTTACCAATATTGTTGGGTTTAACATTATGAAATTTTGAAGTCACTAATATCTATCACGAAAAAAGAGTTCACCACCCAAATATTTTAAAAAGATTGCCACTAAGGGTCATTCTGAGTTTCAACTGGTTATTCACACATTGTAGACAGAAGTAGATGTATCTGTTTCCCAAAATGAAATGAAGTAGGCAAGGCCACGGTGTTTAAGTTAGTAAATATAGCAATATCTCAGTAAATAGAAAAGACAGAAGATACTTATTTTATATTATGGCTTGTCAATATTGGTAATTTAAGTCCCTTAATTTTAAGAAACTATAGATTTTTTATTTGGACATCACAAACATCTAATACAAATCAATGCTGCATTTAACATACCACGACACACAAAAAAATCAATGTTCAGGTGTGTTTTTTAAGATTTACTTTTCAATTAAGAAATCAAACAATGTATAATATAAAAAATCTGAATTATAGTCTACAATTTAATACCAAACTTAATGACATAAATTTATAAAATATTACTTCAATAAAATTTTGAATGTGAGTCAACAAATGAGACAATGGGCCTTTCACCTGTGTCAATAGTTGAGAGTACTATCTTATAATGAACCCACAATTACATATTATTTTATGTATAAAAATAATTAGAAAAAAAAAGAGAGATAAGAAATATTTACCTTCTATTTTCAGTTGCTTTTCCCTGTGTGTGTACAAATACTCAAGGATGACACTTTTCCAATATGAGTTGTAGCTGACTTGACCCAAGTCTGATAGAGGTTTCTCTGGTGTTCCAACAAGACCCTCTTTCCTTGTTAACAGATAGCCTACAGGAGATTAATATTTAAAGTTACAAAAAGAAAACTATACTCATGCATATTTAGTCTATTAATATTAGTGTTAATTTATTAAAAACAATCATGGTGTAAGAAAAACAATTTTGTACCATTCAAATTCCCAGTTCCATGTTCATGACAAAGGTGTATGCAAATTTCAACTTGTTAGATGTAAGCAGTAATCAGTTTCTTAATATTTTTGTGGTTATAAAGCTCAAATACACTTCCATGAAAATGAACACAGAAGAGTAAATGGTTTTAAATTCTTAAATACATAGCATTGACAAAATGAAGACTTGACATGCAACTTTAATTTTTGTAATTAATCATTTAAAAACAAAACTGTACATTTTTCTACTTATTTTAATTTTTCTAAGCATTTATTACAAAAAACACAGATTAAAACCTAAAAAAGTTTATTTATTCATTTAGTTTTAATTGGCCAAACTCTGTAAATTCTACCCAAGTAATATCTTTCTAGCATTGCAGTTTTCAGTCAATTATTATTTACAGTTTGCTTAATATGAAAATTTCCTTTTGATGATAGCATATTTAAATATACTGTGTTAAAATGGGAGTTCGGAATGAAAGGAGTTAATTCATTCCCACAGTCTAACAATATAAATATCAGATGCAAGATGTAATAAACTGTATTTATGCCAAATTCAGTATCAGCCTACAGAAGTTTGCATCTTTACCAAGGCTTAGAAAAAATCAAGTCTTCAGAAAAAGAAACAAAAAATTTTCTTTAATAAAAACATACTACACATAAAATTAATATAAAACATTACTTTTAAACAACTGATAACTAGTTTTTATCAATTACCTCAGCTGTGTAATTGGCAGATAATATTATTAATGAAGACTTCTTTTTTTTTTTTTTTAGATATATCTAAGACAAACAAATCTGCCAGGGTTTGACTGATACAAAATAAGAACAAATTTTATTCAGGCAACAGAATTTACATATGTATTTACCAAACCAAATAAATGTAAAATCACTGTTCTAAGCTTTGTTTTTATTGACACTCATCACAAGTAAGTCAAAAAGTGTATGTCACAACTTCAAAATTTAATTAAATATATTTATTATCAATGCATGTCAATATACTTGGCATCAAAACAAAGTTTACAACTGATATGTTATTATTGTACAAGTTTTAATATCTTAATATCAAAATATTTATAAACATTTCAAATCTTCATTTATATGTATCATGTGACACTTACTCACTCTGACTCGTCTATTTTCCGTTTTTTTTTTTTACTATCTTTCATACAAAGTCCTAAGGTTGATATTACTAAGGCATCATCTACCTTTATACTCTCCAAGCTTCTTTGTTTACTGATACAAAATAGAATGTCAAACCCACTTACTATGTCCTCTTATCACATCCCATCTTTCAAACATTTTCAATAATTCTTTATGAAGTTCACTCTTATTTATACACAACAGAAAGTCTAGGTTTTAAATTTTCTGAATAATATTAGAACATGTTAGCAATTACAACTTTTAAATTATCTAGTCACCAATTTCAGCTCAACCACAGAAACTATTTTAAAGCACTTATACCTTAGATAGGAAGTCAGTTAAATTATAATGGTTATAGAACACCATATAATTTTGCATGTTGATTTTTGTCCATAAATGATATTTGAAATAAGTAAAAATTTATGAGCTACAATCATCATTACAAGTGAGTAGATTTAAGAAAATGTAAGATGAACAAAAAAGTATGTGTAATATTAAGATGAAAATTGACGTGCACTCAGCTTATTCAGAGTCTGAGTTAAATTGATAAAGTAATTAGTAGGAATATCTTATTAACTTTATAACCACAGGTATCACTGACACTATTTTAAACCCTTTCTGTGCATATTACCAAGTTACATTCAAACTTTAATTGAGCCACTCTACTAAGAATGTTGTATTTTAATTAAATTACTGTCATTAAATATGTATTCTCAAGATAGCTGGTATGGGTATTGGCACTTTATTTTGATTAAAGTGCTAATACTCATATCAGCTGTCTTGAGAATACATTTTTACTTCAAGTGGGTTCCTCGTCATCATATATTATTATATACATTTAACTTAAGTTTTTTTTTTTAAAGAAACATTTAAAACAGCAAATAAACTTCCAGGTTTTTCTGTTGTTTGATCCACTTGCAGTTACAAGTCTGAACTTTACAAACTATTATACATGATACTGTAAGAACAAAATAAAGACTGTTGTCACCTGTCTTTCATTAGTGTCTGGAAAATGTCCAAGAATTTCTCAATATGGAGATTTACATTCTAGTATTACTAAGCTTGTGGTCAACCACACCCACTTGCAAAATCAAAGCTGTGTTGCCAGGTGACAGTTGATTTTGCACTATTCAGTTATAGCTTGAAGAAATCTCTACAGCATATGGATTTGTAGCACAAGATAGAAAACAAGTTATGTCTCTTGTTCTCTTGAGGTGTACCTAAGCAAAGTGCTTTGTGTTAGAGGTATTAGTTTGCATATAAAGGCATATTTCAAAATTTTATAATTGTATACATTTAACTTGATGTAGTCTAAACAAATTGGTGTCATTCACGTGCAGAAACTTTAGTGAAATAATTTATGAACAACCTATAATAACCATGGAGTCGCATTGGTACGAACAGGTTTGCACACCTGCATCAAAAATAAAAGACAAAAAACTGGAAAGGAAAATTAAAAATGAACTGAGTAAAAAGCTGAAGAGGTGAATTTATGCATATGACAAAAAGATTACAAAATATTACAGAAACATGTAAAAGATATGTACATATTTACATCCATTTCTTAAATTTAATAATTTCTTTGCAATATACATTGATGATATCTAGAATTAATGATATATAACAGAGAAAATGGAAAATAAAATTAAACATTTACTTACTGAAAATCACATTGCAATTAAAATATTCAGTGAATAATGTTTTACTTTTCTAAAACTACATAATTTTTCGGATTGTTCAAGACAAATTTAAAACTATTTCATGAACTACTTTCATTTTCAATTGAGTTACAAGGCCTGAATTCTTGTATAAAACAAAGTCCATTAAAAACTTACCAAATGTTGTAAAGGTGAAATGAGTATAATCAGTTATAGTACTAATAGTTTTGACAGTTATATAATGTTACAAGGACATGTAAAACAGACTAGTCCATCTCTATATGGTAAAAAATAACTGAAATTTTCAACTTATTTCTTTGTCATGTCCATGATGGATGTATTTCATTTAATGGCCAAATTTCCAATGAAGTTGCACCACATTATCAATCATATAAAAAATAAGCATTTTCACTGTTTGCAGACATATTTCCCATTTACATTTTAACCAATGGGCAATTGTGTTCTTTGTAACCTTGTTAAGGGTGTACAAAATGGTGTTGCTATCAAACAAACAATTGAGAGAACTCACTACTTTACAATTTTATGTTGAAAGTGAAAAGAAGCAGAAGATATAATATATTGAGATTTGTGAAAGAGAAGTAGTGTTAATTTCAAAAGTGGTGTTTTGCAGTTTTATTTGGTTACTTGAGAGCAATGACACGATGGAATATTTACTAAGTCCTCCACAGGAAACTGGACTTTAGCATTTTAAATCCTCAAACTTACTACTGTTCCACTAGGGAAGGTTTTGTTGTTATTTGTTAAGCTTTAGCAATGTATACATGTAAGGAGAAGTATTAACTTGTCAGTTTCAGTACATTTCGTGTGTAAAAATATACCCGAGTTATCAATCTACTGTTTAATTTGTTTATTGATAAATTAATACATCACCAAGTTATTAAAACATCAAGCATTTTTTCCACCAATAATCTTTGGGCAACTAAAACCTACCACTCACTTTAATAAATGGATAAGTGAATTCTTATGTTAATTACTGAACCACAACTGGTTTCTTGATTTTATACACCAATAATGTGTGTTTAAAAGAAGACTAAAATTTTAAGAACATTGAAATGTATGAATTTTATCATTTTCTTTAATATATCAGATCATACCATAAGTACTGTCCAAAAACTTAATACACAAAGTGAATCATCATTTCTGTGTCTGTAGAAGGCTTTAACGACTAAAATATGTTGTAGAACGCGTAAACATTTTCAGACAAAGAAAAGAAAGTAACCCAACTCTACTTTTTCAGATCATTAATCAAAGAAACCCTTATGTATATGGACGTGTCTGAGGAGCACATTAGGCATATAATGCTTTGCGAGTTTAAAACAGACAATAGTGCAGTAGAAACTACAAATATTCAAGGTGTTTATGGTGCATATCTCAATGAAAGAAAATGTCAAATGTGGTTTTAGAAGTTAAGATCAGATGACTACAGTGATATGCCACGTTCAGGCCATCCTGTTGAGTTTAATGATGAGTGGCTACTGGCTGTACTTGATGAAGATTGTGCTTTAACAGTTGAAGAATATCACAGAAGTTTAATTCAACACATTCAATAGTTCACAGTAATCTGCAACAGCTTGAAAAAGTATCAAAACTTGAAAGATGGGTTTCCCATGATTTGACACAAGCCAACCTTAGAGTAAGAGTGGACATTTGCACTTCTCTGCACTCTTGTGAACACAACATATCTTTTTTGGACAGTTTAGTGGCTAGACAGTGCAGGTAAACTGGCTAAAGTACAGTCCAAAATGGACCTCCACCCTAGAAAAGTCTTGTTAAGCATTTGGTGGGATATTGTTGGTGTGATCCACTTTGAGTTGCTGCCATTCTATGTAACAATTACATCAGATTTCTAGTATCAATAGTTAGAGCACATGAATGTACACTGAAAAAAAGAGGCTTGCTTTGGTCAGTCGTAAAGGTGTGTTACACCAGGATAATGTAGAGCCCCTTAGAGCAAGGATCACACTCTGCAAAAACTGAAAAACTAGACTGGGAAAAACTTCCACATTCTCCTTATTTACCAGACCTTGCTCCATCTGGTTATCATCTATTCCAAAGTTTGCTGAACTGTCTTGATGGAAAAGAGCTTGGAATACATGAAGATGTCAAAACTACCCTCTCTACATTCTTTTCCTCCAAACCCCAAAAATTTAATAGAAGCTTGTGAATCATTGGCAAGAAGTAATTAATAATAATGGAACATATATTATTGATTAATTAACATTAAAAGTGTTTGAAATCATGTCTCTTTTTCTGAAACTATAACTGAACATTACTTAAAGGATAACTTTATAATTACTTTCTCTACTGAGAAAATATTTTTGTGTTTAGGCTTTTAATATAATATACAATAAGCATATTCAGTACGTACTTTTAACTCTTTGAGACCTGGGTACTGCTATTCAATGCACCTGTTGCATAGTTTGTTAAGGTGCAATACAAAAATATAGTACTAGATGAAATAATCTGAAAGTTAGGAATTACTTTCAACAGTTCATGTAAGTTCTGTAAGTAACATACTAATTTATATATTCCATTCTAGATTTTTTATTTGTAATTCAAGTAGTTACTTAGGCCTAAACTTGTTCTCTGTGCAACTGTAAAAATTCAAGGCTTTGAAATTTTGAAAAAAAATTCACCGTTATGTTTTTAAATAAATAAATAAAAATGCAAACTTCTGTTGCATTCAATATTACTTTAAACCTTTTACATAGTTTTTACTTTATGAAACTGTAAACTTTATTTTGTTTTGATTTGAAAAAGAAAGCATGCATTCTTGCTATATTTACAATAACTGGAATAGAATAAAAATAATTTTTTACCATGCTAGTATCATAATAAGCCAAGTTTTTAAATTCTTAATCTGAATATTTCATCAGAAATACAACTCCTAAACCCACTTTATATTAATTTATATATTCCATTCCAGATTTTTTTATTTGTAATTCAAGTAGTTACTTAGGCCTACAAAGTTTAATGCAAACAAGACTGAACACATTGACTTTCTCAGCAAAACAAAACCTGAACATAATGAAGTGCAAACTGTGACCACCTAAACTTGTTCTAAGAAAAAAACTATTATCTTACCATACTTGAATATTATAATTAAAATGAAGTAGACAATGATAATCATACTTTTTCAACACTTAAAAAATAAAAAAATTAGGACCATAACTGTAGCAGCTGTTGTTTACAGGTACTATTTTTCATGACAACATATCACCAAGTTCAGCTTTTATTACTTTTACTGACTGTTATGTAAATCATCATTGAATTTGAAGCTTTATTGTCTTTACAGTTCAAATGGATGGAGAAAAGAACATTCACAATGAGTTTAGGTCAGAAGTGGGACTTCTTGAGGCTGAAATGTAAGCAATTACATCACATCATGACAAGTAAGGTTGAGAAACCTTACTGACTGGCTATAAAAAAACTGATAAAACTACTATTGTATTCAAGCAAAAATAACAAATTAAACTATTTTAATCAACACCATTACGACTTTTCTCCTATCAGATTATTTGAGTACGTTATACTAAGACAAATTTAGGAAATTCTCAAACCTCAATGATTTTAATAGGACCATACTAAAACTAACCACAAATTAAAGTTTAAAATTTTTGTAATTTGTGTAAAAAATGACTAAGAACTCATTTTCTATAATTGTTTTTATTCAAATGGTATAATTTTGTCTCACGAGAGGCTGTCTTTATACAGGTATCGAAGGGTTAAGATTAGGCATAATTTATGTAAGAAATGAAATAAAAACTTACTAAAGTCAATCAGAAATCGTCCATATCCCTTTCTTTGGTACTGTGGCATTGTCATGATACAGGAAACATTATATTTCTGTTGACAGTGTTTCTCCTAGAAAAAAATGATATACAACTGGTAGTAAGAATAAAGGTGTGAACTGTATGTAACTGCTTGAAAAATAGTTTTATCTAAATTCTTTTTGTCAGAGTTTAGTCACTTACTACTCAAAAATGAGAACTGGCTGCCATCTCTGTTGTCAGATTGGTTATTCACCCAATTTGATAAGACAAATGTTCAGGTAGGGTTGGTTGGGGATTACCGAGACTTCAAAACAAAATAGTATTATTCCTACTTGGCTCAATTACAAGGTAACTTTTCTGCTTTAATATAAGAGACCCCTTTTAACTCACCAAATTATGAACAGCTAATTAATCACTAACTGTCTTTTGATGTTGAATGTATCCAACCACCTTTCACACATACAAACTCCTTCAAGTGCATTAACAGACAACTGGAAAAGATTAATACAGAAACAGTTTTTAAATTGTTTTCCATCTGCATTAATGGCGTTACGTTTTGCCCATTTCTTCAGAATTACTCACAATAGGCAATGTTCTTTCACAAGACAAAGATTTCATGTAATCTTTACATAAAAAAAATCAATTTTTTTTCATTAGGTATTTTTATTAAAGATTTATCTGCAAATTAATGTGTGTTCACTCTGAATCTCTAACTAAATTATAAGTGCCTCAAAGTAATTCCTTCAGATGATTGTTGCTGACTCTATGGTGAAAGCTTTATGATGTTTAAATTGAGTAAAACTTCATTTCTTCCAAATCTTGTTGAGCTTCTCCAAACAAACCCATAATTCCTAAAGGTAAAATGTGTAAACACAAGCATGCAGAGATTACGTTATTTCATTTTGAAAATTGAGTGCATTTTATAATGTCACTTGCATATCAAAGTATTTTAAATGTTACACGTTCTTAAAAATAAGAACAAAAACATTATTCCTACATAATTTGTATTTACAGTTTTACTTAAAAAGAATACATTTTTCAATTTTCTAAATTTCATGCAAGTAACACCCCTCATAACCCAAGTAAAGCCAAAGAAACACTACATTAACAGAAACTAAAATAAACGTGTTCCTAATAAAACATTGGAAGCATTACCTTAGAAAAGTATCCAACAAAATGGCATCCAGCATCATCATTTTTTGTAAGAACATAAAAGAGAAATGGATCAACATCATAGTACAAGGTTTTATGATCAAGGAAAAGTTTGGCAAGAAGACACAAATTTTGACAGTAGATTTTGTTGATGTTTCCATCCACTTCAAAAACTGATAGGTCATCATTTCTATAAATTTCTGTGGCAGGAGGATGAGTCCATGAACACTTTCTCTGTCAAAAACAAAATAAAAATATAGTAACTTATTTTCTGGTTAAAAATATTTAAGCACTTAAAGTATTCCATGATCAGAATACACACAGGTACTCTTCATAATGTACTTTATAATAATTACAGCTTATCACTGCAAACAGTTTCATGACATGTACAACTCAGTATATAAATTGAAAAGCATCATATTTCCTAAGTTATTAAAATGTTTATTTATCCCATATGATGAAAGAAAATTTATTACTCAATGCACCATATCTCCAAAGTAATTAAAATGGTTTAATTATTTCATACAATGTTACACATGAATAATGAAAAAACAAATTAACATAATTTTTGTTTACTCTCAGTGCACCACTTGAATATTATCTCATAAAACCTTAGTTCACTCAACCTTCCTCACACCATGTTAAAACAGTATTTCTTAATATCTATAGGAACAAATAAATCTTAAATCAAAACTTCAGAGATAATGTGTAATAAATAAGGTAGTATTTTTTAAAATTATTTTTCAATACTGGCAATAATTTAGCAAAAAACTAAATATCAAGTACCCATTAAACACACAATTAATAAAATAATACTTTGAAAAACTTTTAATATAAAATTACTGCATGAAAAATCCTCATATAACTGTCAACATTTATCAATTTGGTTATAAAATTTCATTTATTATTTCAATAGAAGTTTGTTTTTTTTACACTGTAGACTTTAAATCTTAAGTTCAGTTACACAAATCATTTACAGATACTCCAATTACATAATGCAAAAAGTTACAAACAAAATGATAAAATGTGGTAATTCTGCTTTACAAGACACACATAAAGACACCTTTATCAATTAAAAGTATGATTCAAGTTCTTCTAGTGATTTAATTTCATACCTTTTACCAAACATTAACATTCCTATACAGCAAGACTAATATAAAATAAAGTATAATTAGGATTCAGATAGTGTAAATCTGTTACTTTAGTGGATTCATACACTTCAGATGGAGCTGAAAAAATTATTATTATACTGTTATTGAAGGTTATTATTATGACAAATGAAAATGAAAAACAGAATCCTGAAACACTTTTTACAGAATTTATTATTGTTTGTATAATAAGTACGGAGGTACTTTTCACAGTACATCAGAAGCAGCTAATAATTTAAAATCTTTGTTGACAGTAATAAATATCCAAGAAGCATACAAAAGTATTTATCTTAAAAATTTATCTTTTTGTGTTACTAAGCAAAAGGTTTCAGTAGGCTAGCTTTTGTTTGTTTCAGATACGCAAGTAAACCAAACAAGCAAAAAACTTCATTCCGAATTCAATACCTTATGAAAAATCTTAATGTTAGAATGTTAAGCAGCCATAACAGATTGTGATAATTTGTCATAACTGAAAAAGCAATTCAATACCTTTTGATGAAATTCATTCAATAAATTTGAAAATTCAAAAATATATTAATTCTCATGATGACACCAGAGCTACTCATAAAACTATTTTTCTCTTCATGTTTGTGTATGTCCAAAATGATTACCAGTCATTAAAAAATAATGAATTAGACTCACCCTATGGCTTTGAAGTACACTTCGACTTTTCATGTATTTGAGGCAGAATTCACACAAGAAAAGCTTAGGTAATCTAATAAACAATTTACAATTAGGATTTTTAATTATGATTATCAGAAGGAGGTTGAAAAAACATTTGTATTTTTAGAAGTTCTAACAGATCTTCAATAGAAAGTTAAACACAAATTAGTTTGTTTTTTACATTCTTCACAAAGCTAACCAAGGGCTATTTGCACTAGCCTTCCTTAATTTTGATGAGATAAACTAGAGGGAGAGCAGTCTTTCATCTTAACATACACCCTGAACAACTGAGCACTATTCCATCAAAAAATAGTGGGACTGACCATACATTTATTACACCCCATGACTTAAAGATCAAGCATGTTTAGCAACAAATTTATATTCTGAAATATGCAAATTGCAAGTGGAACAACTTGCAAGGCCACAAAAAATAAATAAAAATACAAATGTTACAAAAGTAATAAAAAGTCTCTTGTTTCAAAAATTGGGGACAAAGTGCACAACACACTATATTTCACAATTTTTAGAAAGTAATAACATTTTAGACACTGCTAGCAAAGAAAAATTAACTCAAAGTGTTGCTTTCATGTGGCATGTTTAACATAATGAAAATTTATTCACACAAACAAGGCCTCCCTGTTCATTTCTAAGATTTGCATTACATTAAAACCATATTAATGATTATCACTAATGGTTCAGGTTTGACCAATGGAAGTCTATATATTAAATTACAATTATCCTTTCTTTTACTTACATTCAAAGACTTTGTTGTTGTTTTGAATTAAGCACAAAGCTACACAATAGGCTATCTGTGCTGTGCCCACCATGGGTATCGAAACCCGGATTTTAGCATGTAAGTCCGCAGACATACCACTGAGCCACTGGGGGCATTCAAAGACAATTTTCAACTCAACACACTGCAGTATAAGTTCAGCAATAAAAAGAAATGTAAGTTTACCTAGAATATTCTTGTGGGAAAGGAGAAGAATACCATGTCTCAATCTCATATTGACCAAACTCTATGGCCATAGGGTAACGAGGAAGAGTCTCAGCCAATGGTGTTTCACGTACAATAGTCTATGGTTTCAAGGAGATAAATTATTAGATAAATAAGAAATCTGTAGATATTTTTTGGATTATTAATACATAAATATTTGAAATAAATTACATCAACTACAAATACTGCAAAATTACTTTAATGCTGGGTAAAAATTTAGAAATAAAACACCAGTTTAATAAGTTACTCAATTAAAGAACTATATACACAACATTATAACTTTTCCATTCTAAATATATAAAAAAAGTTTGAAGGTAATAAAACTTGCACAATAATTTTACATTGAAATTTAATGTAGAAATAAACATAGCTGATTTATTTATAAATCATTAGAAATGAGCTTTATTAATTTTCAGACTTTATTGAAGGAAAACTAAAATATCAATGCTCTTTAACTTTAGAAAAGATAAACATACACCACCACAAGTTAAAGGATTTATCCTAAGATTTTTGTATCTTTACATATATAACATTAACAACATTTGATGATTAGTTCATTACAAAATTAATTCATGAAAAAATCTGAAAACAGTGGTACTTCTCAATTGTAATATTTATGTTTTGAAGCAAAGAAAGCCAAATGATACACAGTTTGTAATTATATAGCAAGAATAAAGATATGAAATGTAAATAACTGCTTGAAAAATAGCTTTATCTAAACTCTATTTGTCAGTGTATAGTCATTTACTACTTGGGAACAAGAACTGGCTGTCATTTCTGGTAGTGTGTGTGTGTGTGTGTGTGTGTGTGTGTGTGTGTGCGCGTGTGCGTGTGTGTGTGTGTGTGCGCGCGCGCGTGCGCGCATGTAGTGTTTGTTTTTGAATTTTGAGCAAAGCTACACAAAGGCTATCTGCACTAGATGTCCTTAATTTAGCAGTGTAAGACAAGAGAGAAGGTAGGTCGTCATCGCCAATTCTTGGGCTACTCTTTCACCAACAAATAGTGGGATTGGTTGTCATATTATAATGCCCCCACAGCTGAAAGGGCAAGAATGAATGCAATCCCGTGACCCTCAGATTACAAGTCAAACACCTTAACCCATCTGGCCATGCTGAGCCCCGTGTGTGTAATGAAATGACAAAAAACAAAACAAAAAAAGTAAAAACACTAAAATTCTTATACTAGTAGAAAAACCTGTATTTAACATGAAACACAATTATACCATTTCAGCACTTTCAAAGTGCTTCTTTTTTAAATCACAAAGAACATACAACTCTTTCAAGTATTATTCAAATACACCAGAAGTATTTCAAAACAACAGAAGTGCATTCTATAATTAAAAAGCTCTAAAACTACTAGTTATTCTAGTTTAATCTACTCAAATTTAAATCCTAATTTAAAAAAGTTAACACTACTAATAAAATGAGTTGAATGATTTATGGGGAAATGTATTTTTTAAATTATTAGCCCACAGATTTTTCACACTTTTAAACCTTTACATGAAAGTTACTTTGAATAATATCAGAAGCAATTTAATTTATTTAACAACTTACACATAATGAATCTTCCTGGGCTTTTTTGAATAGGTTAAGATCTTTCTCAGTCACTCCTGGTAGCAAATGCTGTTTGTTATTTTGTACAGGTGTTCCATCTGTTAAATTAAGTTGAAAAAAATAAAATAAATTGCATGTTTAAATAATTAACTTTCTAAACATTTAAAAATCTCTCTCTTGTGCTTTGCTCCAGATATTTCACTCTAACATAAGACATTATGAAATGTCAAACCAGTGGTTTTACAATCTTCATAATCATTTCACATGCTCACCTAATGTTGTTATTGCTTATGAAAATAAAAAGGTGACAAGAAAACTAATTCACATTTTGATCCACGAGTGTTCACGTACAAGAAAAACACTATTAAGGAGATATTTTCGAAAAACAAAATAGTTAATTTATTGAAAAGAAGGGGGTTGAATATCTGTAATTCTGTACAAATAGCAATGCATAATTTAATATTTTTTTTAAAGATGAAAACATGTACGAGATTGAACTTGATGCTCTCCTGATAATATGCATAATACTTAACATATTAAAGAACTGAAATCATTTCATTTTAAGCAACCTATATTAAACAATTTTAAAAATAATACTCTGTGAAAATTATTAGTTTCACTATTGCTAGATTTAATCAAACTTTAATAACAGCAAGATTATTAACAATTTGGTTACAAGAATTGAACAATACAGTAACATTGAAATAAGATGTAGTAATGAGTATTAAAAAGTGATAACAAGAGTGCATTACAGATTATTTAGTCCTTCATTAATGAAAACTGAAAAGTTCTTTAGCTCCAGAGAAAATAACTGTAAATCATAAAAGTTAAAGAATTAAATTTTTTTGTACCTTCACATATATAATGTTAACAACACATGTAATGATTAACCTTTAAAAATTATGTTCATGAAAAATTGAAAACAGTAGTTCGTATAATCATGAAGTATATACGAATTTAGTGAAATGAAAAAACAGTAAAAATACAGATGTTGTGTCACGTGCTCATGTAATTCCAAATCTAATACTAGTGAGAACAGAAAGGAAGACCTAATAGAAAAATTTAACCTGCTTGAATTTAATATGAAAAACAATCATAGCACTTCAGTGTATTCTGAGATTTTTTAAATCATAAAAAACATACAACTCTTTCAACTGGTATTTAAATACACAAAGAAAAGTATTTCAAAACAAAAATGTATTCTATACTTATAAAGTATTCAAACAATTCTTTGTCAAGTAACAAATGGTATACTGTGTTCTGAAAAGGTGTAAAAACTTATAAGGTTCAATTATTCATAAAGTAAGCTCTAGCACTGTTTTACCTCTTTCAATATTTTCAGTCAGAATTATCTCAAGTAAATTATATTTTGTAAATATTGTACTACTACAATGTTTAAAAAAATATAATTTACATGAGGAGATAATTCTTTTTACTTAATTTTCACAGAAGAGTTATCAAATTGTCTAGTATACAATGTTAGCTTTTCAACTGATTTAACAACACTGTATTTATGCTTACAATCTTATAATTCAAATATATTGTTCCCTGCATTTTTAAAGAGGTTATGAACATCAAAGACCTTGAGTTTTTGGTTTTTTTATGGAACTAGTTTATCACGTTATACATAATAATTATAAAAAAAACTTTTATAATTTACTAATCATCCTTTACGAACATTAATTCTGTCCAGTTTTTAAACCAAAAAGATCTAACTTAAACACAGAGGGAAGAAATATTTGAGAAGCTTTGAGATTTTACACAGAGTAACTTGCATACAAAATTAGCAGGCCTACTAAAGTAAAACAAATATTACTATATCAAAAACCTATTTGATATAAAGCAAATTTTCTGAATATTTATTTTTTCCAATTAAAAGTCTAAAACTGAAAAGTTCAAATCATTAAAACTATGTATTATACTTCTATTTAAGATGTGTACTGTAAAGTTCTTTGCCTCAGACAAAATAATCTCAAAATTTACTTTCCATTTTTAAGCTATTATGATTTAATGACTTAAAAACATTGCAAACAAACTTCTAAACTGAAAGAAAAAATACATTAAACGTAACTTCACTAAAATTTAGATGAAGTATTATGATGAAAACTTCATGAAATAGGAGCAGACTCCTGGAAATAGGCCTGCCACATAGTTAAGGAAGCTAATATTTACTCTTAAGTACTTGTTGAAAAATACTGTACAGAAACGTTATTTTGAACAACTAGATTTCAAGATGTTTTAGTTCATTAAAAACATTAAATTTATGAAAAAATCTTATTTACTGTTCAAATATTTAAAAATTAATATTAACATATAAAGATGCTTTGATGTAAAAAAAAATTAATGAATTTATTTATTTGGTCTGAGGGCATTTCAAGTTCTTGAAACCAAATAGACAAACCTATTATGGAAATGTTAGTAAAACTATGATACAAAACAAAAATTATGTATCAGGACAATATTTCAGGTGGGTATATTATTCATTGGGTATGAAAAGGCACCATATATTTTAAATGATGACAATGAGTTTAAAGTTTGTTTTAAATAACCTTTGGTGGAAGTAGGCTGATTTAATACCTCTAAAGTCTACACATTTGACTCTTTTACTTTTAAATATAGAGAAACAATGCTACAAATTAAAAATGGTACATTCCATGTTATATGTAACTTTATTTTTAATCTTAACTTTGACTGCAAGTTTCATCACTATTTTAACAAAAGATTTCCTGATAAATACTTTGAAATGATAATGAAAGATTGTTTTTTTTAGTCACTATTAAAATAACATTTAGATCATGACAAAGAATCAAAATATACTAGTTTAAAAAACTGACAATAAACAAGTAAATTGTTTACCAAACTGCCATTCAATTTACACAATTTTGAGAAAATTATTTGATCATTTATTTTCTAGGGACCTAGTTTTACATTTTAATAATTGTGTATACTAATAAGAACATGCAGAGTAATAGTGAATGTGTGGTCAGGGTTGTCAAGAGCCATCACCAATTTGCATAAAGATATATATCTAGTTTGTAATGATTATTCATCTACTCCAAAAGTAACACCTGGTTCCTTTTATATCCACATTAGGCCTGTGTCCTTGTAGGTTCCAAAAATATGTCAGGACCACTAACTCTGAATTTTACACGAACTGCTCACTCGGTTGTCAGCGATTCAGATATTTATATTGGTAAACAATTTTTTTTTCAATTAAAATACCTGCAATTCTGCAAGCACAACCATTTTGTTTAACTATATGAATATTACTAACATCTGAGAGGGCAAAGTCCCTCAGGGTTTTTTTAAGCACCTGGATGTAGAAAGAAAGGAATAACAGTACACAGAAGTAGAACAGCCACCCATGAAATTAAAGTTGATACAAAAGAAGCAAAACTAACAGTAACTAGTACAAAAAACAAAACTCATCAGGACTGTGGACAAATGTTGAAACTTCATACTTACAGTAGATTTTATACTGCTAATGTGTAAGCAGAATAAGTTTCCAGGTCACACATGAATTGCTACTGATAGTTGATACAATCTCTCTTTTATTCTTTTTCTGACATACATACCATCCATACAAGTTTTAATCTCTCCCTGCACACATGTTCTTGCGATGAAAAAGAGTCAAGTTAACTTTAATGTATACAGTGCTGTCGTATTATTCTAACAAATACTTATCATGGTTAATTATCATTCTGGCACTTTTAACTAATGTCAAAACAGTTCAAATGTAACAGGAGTTTCAAATTCCCATATTTAACCTATCTTGCATGTTTGAACCATATACTAGGTCTTTCATGACAATACCAAAGGATGTCACATTTTTCAATGAAACATTATTTTTTGTTATAAAACATTTCATTTTAAACAATTATGCATGAAGAAGTTAAGGAATTATACTAAGTTTCCTTGTCATCAATAAACATAATTAATCATGAAAGCACTATTTCACTAGTAACCAAGATATAAAAAAGAAGCACTTACTTCATTTTACTGAACTGTAATGCTTAACCCTTAAACAGCAGGAATGTTGTAGGTAGCAACATCAATTGATGATGGCCTCTGTTTGAGGGTTAAACATTATAGCATGAACTGATATGCATGTGCATAAATAGTTTAAATACAGGCAAAATATTTAAAAAATTAGCCAGAGTCAATGACCTTATGGGTATATTGTTAAAAAAATACATATTAGTAAATTGCAATACCTTAAAAAACTATAGCTGTGTACAAAGGAGGAACACAGAGCAAATGAAAATTAATTCACACTTCTTGCATGTGAACAGTCAAAATTAAAAACCCAATTCACTCATGTCAAAAGGATGGAATGCACTGTAAAATTTAATGAATAACTGTAAGGAAGGAAACGTATGTGAATACCAAATAGGACAGAGAGCTCCGAGGGCTAAATTCCAAGATAAATGTGACTATACAAGCAACAAAAAGAAGGAATTATAACATCATTCTAATGTTCTGGTATGATGAAATATTATCATAATGTGGAAGGTGTGTGTTTGTAATAGTATACTTCTAAAATAACTCATTTTTAATATACTAAACTTGCTGATGTGTAAAATATAATTCTGAAACAAAATGCCAATTTTTCCAATTGTCTGCCATGCATCAAGTGCTCAATTATATTTTTAAATAAAATTTAATAAAATAAATGATGGTGCATATTACTACACCAAAATCTTTAAGAGAAATTATTTTATTACTATGGTTAAAGAAAATTTTCTTTCAACAACTTAAAACAAACATTAATTAAAATGAGGTTAATCAAGATAACTCATTCTTTCGTAGGTTTTTAATTAATGTAAAGGCGTGAAGCTTCTGAACCATGGATAATTTAACATAAATTGTGAAATATGTTTTCGTTTTTTTCCATTAAGTATAAAACCTGTTCTAAATAATACATCCCCATGTTATTGAGACATTCTGTACAATGTGTATTTAAGTTGAATTAACTCATTTTTAATCTGTAATTACTAAAGAGTTAAACTTTCAGTATGATGAACATAAGCAAGCATATTGACTATGTGTGTATGCTAGTTTTCCAAAAGGTAAGGAGATTATAACAGGAAATGTGAAATCCTTGTACTACAAGACTGGGTACTGTATTAGGACACTTAAGATGGACCACATTTTAATAATAGTGTGGACACAGTGTGGCATACTCTTCTCAAGATTTTGGAAATCACATTATTCAAAGTAACCCATTTATTGAAATGTATGGTCTAAACTTTGAGAAAGACAATTAAAATAATTTGAAGGATGGTTACAGGATTGAGATATCCCTATCTATACTTGCCAAGAAAGGAGACTGAAATAACTGATCAATGTTCTTTAAATCAAGTTTTCACAATACATGTATGATAAAATAGGATAGAAATGCAAAACAGTGGGATGGGCATGAATAACACCAAGGTTTATGTATGCACTGTAAATGCAGTCCCTACACTATTACAACGAGTTGTCAAAATTCTATTTTTTAAAAAACAAAGTCATGGTGAAATAATTCACGAATATTTTCATATTCTGACTCTTCCAAAAGTACAGAAATGCAATTCAGACTACATCACACACTTCAAGTTACTGACTATACATAATATGCACAATTATAACAACTGATGCTGCATTTTTCTGTTTCGTTTTTAAAACTGGTTTATGGCAGATTTTTCTATTTTTGGCAAGGTTAGATATAATTGGAAGTAATCACATATTTACCATTGTTGATTAAATGAGATAATTGTGACAATCTTACATCTGTCATTCTTTCCAATCCAGTCCAATTATTATTTTTCTGAGTTTGTCAGCTGTGGTTAACAGCGAATCATTTTGTAGTGACAAATGTAAATACCTTTAATTGCCACAAGTGATACATTGCTGACAGATACAATGATAAAACCAACAAAAGGAATTATCTTTTAAAATCATGCTCCTGCTAGACTGGTACCTGCTACCATGTTCCTCTATTAGTTGAAATGGTCTTGTCACATAACTTTCAAAATATTATTGATAATTTTTTTTTCCCAACTTCAGGGAGTCTATCATTTAACACAACACATAATCAGTATGTACAAGTAAATTTAGAGTATTCTGGGATGAACTGATGCAACCTTTAACAATTTGGTATGCATAGTTTAATTGGTAATGAAAAATGCACAATAAAAATTGCAAAGACTTGTTGATAAAACAAACAACTATTATAAACTTGATAACAAATTTATCAAGGCAAACTAGGAGGAGGGGGGGCGTATAACGAAAATTGACCCGATAGCTTACTTGAACCATGAATCAAAAAGTGACGTCATATGCAATGAAACTACGTAAAACACTCATCCTAGCGAAACGTTTACTGTTTAAAAATTTACTGACTACATAATTACTATGATATGAAAAACTATTAAGAGTATTAACTTTCAAAGCAATTATAAACATTAAACATAAGTAAAAGTAATAAATTTGCCTTCATTGTTGTTAAAGTGTTTGAAAGTAGACCAACATTTAGCAGTGAACCGTAAAATTTTTATTACCATTTATTACGTCAATCACTTAAGTAGAAACATGTATGTGTAGCCTGAAATGCATTATTAAGCTACTCTCCTAAAAATTTCATTAAAACAAGTCGCGCATGTTACAAAAAGAAAAAAAAAAGTTTGTTTTTTCATTCCTAACGCGTACAGTTTGAACAACTGCGGTGAATGTGTTTCAGTCACATGAAGTTCTCTAGGAGTCACCTTGGAAAGTGTTTAAACAGACCAAAGAAAAATATTAAATTTCGTTCTCACGTGAACATATTATCAAATATGACTCTTACGTTGCTGTGGCGGGAAACGGCAAAGTAGGATAACTAGGGTACATAGTTTCATGCAGACTTCCAATATTCATATAAAATCATGTTTGTTTTCTAGAAGTTATTTTTTCGATACATCTTTCTGTTTATCAGTTCATTACAATTTTGAAATATAAATGTATAAAAACTGCAATTCAAATCTGGCTTTTGTCGTTCGACACGAGAGCCCCCTTAACTGAGCTAAACGCTAACACACAACAGTACATCAGAAAGATTACTTCTAAAAATCCGCACTGCGAATTCCAGGACTTTGATCTTGACATGTGATCTCCTGACGTGAAATTATTTATTTTCGTATTTAACATTTATACACGCAAAAATGATGGCTAACAAACAGTTTTAATTGCAACAATGTTAAGAACAGAATCATTAATATAAATGTTTGTGTGGTGTTACGCACAATACTACACAATAGACTGATGTGTTGTGATCACCAAACAAACTTAAGACTTATTCCTGAGACAGACAGAAGGCTAATATAGAAGCCAATGCAGCTCGCTGTGTTAAAACCACGCAACTTTAAAAAAAGTGTTAAATTTACTTTATGGTATTTCGTTAAAACTATGATGAAATAATGCTTGTTTTAGAGTTTCACGCAAAGTTACAAAAGGACTATCTGTAAAAGGAGTCCCACAGTTTTCAGCTAGAAGGCATTTATTCAACACTTTCTTCAACTATCAACTCTTTAGATGTTTTCTCTGATTAAACTTTCGGATTTGTCTTTCACCACGTGGTCTCACAGTGCGGAGTGCGTTTTTGTGAAAAGAAACCATGAACTTTCAGATTTACAATCCGGGCATTTTATCTTATGCCTACGCCCATTCCTAATGTTAATCTTCTGGGCTCACATTCGTCTTCCCCCTCCCCCCTCGTTGTTCCAGGATGTGAATCACAAACGACGTAATCTGAACTTTCGTTTAGGCACGATTTCTTGAAGTAACATATGAATACACGCAGACACATATACGTACCTCCATATGTTTACTTACAACATCTATTTTATCCATCAACTAACGACATCAAAAATTAGCGCAATATTTATAAATTAATTGTTACTTTGACGTTTTTATTTAATTATACGCTGTTTTGCGTTTCTATTAATCGTAAACAAATAACTAAGAAAAATAAATAGCGCTATTATAAAGATTTGTTAACCATCGTTAATATTTACCATGTAGCGTTTCGAAAATCCCTGCCAAATCATTTGTAACATTTCACTACAAATTACGACTCACAGCATGCAGAGCCAACACACTTTATCAGTAGGCAATACTGGCAATTTAAAATGCCAAAAGTTTTAACTTGCTGTTTGTTCAAAAGCTTCCTTTTCAAATTGTATACATATTTCAATTAATCTTCAGTAAAAGACTTGTTACTTTGTTTCTCAGGAGACCAATAATGATAAAATTAAAGCGGATAACAACTTCCAATAATGGAACGCTCGTGACTATAAATGCTGATTATCCGGGTCACCAAAGTGTCATTATAGGAATCTCAGTTCTGTTATCGATTCATAATTTGTTTTAAACCTTACATCTAACTTCAAAAGGACAACATACTAGCATACTATCAGTGTAGCATGTGTACACAGGAGCGTAGACACATTAGTGAGAATCCATTGAACGTTCTTTTTTTCCACGTAACGCCAAAACGTGACAAAATGTAGTTCTGATACATTCCGTTCTTCTGGGGCTTTATATGGACTGTAATTATCATCTGTTTTGCCGATATGCGTGATTTAAAATAGTTTTAACATAAAGCATGTAACGCCCTGCAAAAGTACTTTAAAGTTTAGACCATAAAAGAACAAACAACAAAAAAATTAAGTCAATAAATACTTAAAACTTTGACTTTCTTGAATAATAATTCTTGTATAGCAGATGAGCGTTCAAGGCCAAAATTATTTTATACTTTATGTCTTGTATGCTTGGTTCGACAGAATAGATCTATCTGTATAATACACACACTAAGAAACGCTTTATAACACAATACACGACACTACATAAAAGGCAATTTTTTATTATTATTATTTTTGATATCTACCTTGGTCCTAGACACGCAACGAGATTCCTTTCAGTCTCCCTTCCCTGACTGATTGCTCTGTGTATAGGCTACTAGTAACTTAGGGCGGAGTCGCAATGTAAGCAGCTGGTTTCCAGGGCCGTTAATTACTGCCTCAAACATTTACCTGGTAAATTTAACCATGTCACACATGAGGTTGCCCCTGACCTGTAAATTTACTTAACGCTACATGGACGAAAAAAACAACAACAAAAAACTCGATAGATTGCATCTTGCAACCCGAGCTGCTATATGCAAAAACATTACACTACTAGCAACTGCACGTGAGCTGCACAAACAACGACAAAACTCGTTATGAACAAAGACCTCGACATGCTTCACTTTTCTCAGTAAGCTTGTCATACAAAACACAAGTTTCAGCTTAAAACTGAGAAATTCAATTTCAGGTCAAGAAATGAGTATTAGACATACATTACGAAAAAATGAAAACATACAATGAGGTTTAAAATTCATTACGTATCTTCATGTTAGAACTGAACATAATGAGCCCTTTAAATATGCATCACATTCAGGGGCGTAAATTTTTTACACCCGATGGGGTCGATGATTTTTGCAATCACTTACGTGGACTGTTCAATTTGCAAATTGTTAATCTTTGATTACGTGAAACTGAAAGCTGTAAACACGTAGTCACAGAGTAATCTTGTTGCCACAGTACTTGCATGTATACTAAGGCCTACTGACTGATACTTACTTCGGTCGAAAAGCTTAGAAAACCACGCCTATATTAAAAACGTACATTTCGGTTACTGAAAAAGCCTACATCTATGCCTAATTATGTAATTCGATTGGTAAGAACACGAGAATCACAAGAACAAACACACAATTTGTAGGCCTGTGATGCAATAAAACAATTCAACAGACCACACTGTAGGGGGGATGACTGTATGAACCATACCTCCCAGGATCTACGCCCCTAATGATATTCATACACATGCTTCTCTATAATAGCTGCAAATGTAGAAAGCAAAATTTAAAAATACAACAAAGTTCTGGAAGGCCATCTTTCATCTATCTAAACATTTTCCTCTTTCAAGTTTACACGTAAGTGACATAAAAATTCTGTATTTTGAAATATAAACTGGTACATAAAACCATGTCATGACTAGTTAAGAGCTACAGTTTCGAAATATCAAATTTGATCAGTCTAGATAGATAATTGAAAGAGAACACAGTTCAATGATGATTTTATGTCCTTATGGGGGGAAAGAATGTAATAGTACAGAGAAGTATCTAAAGACGGCTCGCATGGGTATTAAAACTTATATTAAAATGGAGAGCAACGTTTCGACTTTCTTAGATCATCTTCAGCTTAACAAAGAGAGTTTGCAACACCACGAAGTACAGAGAAGTTTTTACTTTGATGCATGCCCTATAATTTGTAGGCCTGTGATGCAATAAAACAATTCAACTGATTACACTGTGGGGGATGACTGTATGCACCATACCCCCCACTTAAAATGAAGGGAGGTGTATACCCTCCATTCTCTCCCCAGGATCTACGCCGCTGATCACATTCATACACATGTTTACGAATGGTAGTTTCATTGTTTTATAACATAATATTCTAGAATAAACAAGATCGACTACACCTTATTTCATGACGTGTGATACACCCAGAAACTCTGGTGTCTATCACGTAGTTCTTTTTTGCCATTTAACGATTGAAAGATAGAAGTTGTATTCTTTTGAAAAGAAAAGAAAAAGTTACAGAATTTAATCGTAGCTCTGATTAAGTTTTTTAGAGTACAAGTTCAAATTATTCCACTATGTACTTTTTCAAAGTGGCACGTATTTTCGCATATATAATTCCCTCTTCCACTACGAATTTATTTGTGGTGTATTTTGCTTACATTTTGGCTTTTTTTACACAACATAGCCAGAATTTTACAGCCAGTCTTTTGTGCAAAAACAGATCTACACACAAAACTATGTTTTGTACAGTTTTATGATTGCGCCAATATCAAATAGTACGATAGATTGTCATATAGAGCTTCAGAGAATAGTATAAACAAAATGACAGTTTGGGAGTTTCGCACATGAAATCCATTAGAGCTATTTCTTTCTTTATCAACACAGGAAGTTGACTTTTTTCATGGCCAAGCCACAACCGGGTGGGTTGCTATTCACACGAGAACCAGAACTGGTCACATGCAACCCCTGCTAATTCACATGACTTCAAACGCTTAATGGTTTCAAAAGCATTCGTTACAGTCCTAACTCCTTCGCATGTCATTTTTTAGTTATAAAAAACAAACAAACACAACATACTAACCGCAAGCCCTATTCCTTGCCTTTATACATTAACTTTAGTTTTTCAGTTACTTATATATATTACAATCACAATTTAACTACAACGCTGAAAATATGTTACTCATGTTACTTGGTGCCCATATTAGAACTTTCAGAATTGCCGAGTTCTGCCACACAGAATTAAACTCGCAGTTTACTGATATTTTCACTTCAATAACGTCTTCGCCTGCGCAAATTCCAACAGTTTTTGCTCTCATGAGAAATAAGATTCACAGAAGGGAATTATATTATGGTAACCAACCAATAACCCCTCGTAGGGGGTTCATTTATTGAAACCAATATTCAGTTTTCACTTTTACGATTTTTCTAGAACAAGTTATAAACAGACATTATCTTCCACAATTTCAAGAAACTGGTCAAATCTTTAATAATTTATAAAGAAACTGAAACCACCCGTGGTTCAGGGCAAATATTAAGGTTTATAACGTTAAAAAAGGTTTCAATACCCACGTTGGGCAGAGCACGAATAATTCATTCTGTAGCTTTGTGCTTACCATTAAATGAAAACAATATGCAAAAAATACCTCACATATAAAAGCGTAAACAGTTCTGATATTATAAAAATATACTTAATTGCTTTTGGCTCACTTAGAAGACCTTAACAAGGTTGGAACTTTTACTTTTTTGCTCAAAGAAAACTAAATATTGTGTTAAGGTTAGAATAATCAATCTGCAGTGAAAGAACCAGAAATTAAAATAACTAATCAAGTTTTGGTTTATATAATTTTTGGAGAGTGAGTAATATCTCTGTTAAAATTTCATACAATTATAAAAGAGTCACAAAAGTTAGTTTTAGATGTTCATGCAAAACTACACAAAAATCTCCAATTTTGAAGGAAAGACATAAAAAGGCAGATAGTCATCAGCATCCACTCAAGTCTTGGATTACTTTCATTGAATAGCAGAATTTAACTATTATTCTTATAACACACATTCATAGCAACATAACAGGATTTTGCAGTGACATGAACTCAACCATGACTCTTTTAACATTCAAAATACTGGAATGCTTTCTGCTAGGTCAAATCACAAATGAGCAAAAACGCCTGTGACAAAATATTTTATTCCAAAGAATATTTTGTTTCAAACTTCTTGGTAAAAAATTAAAAGCATAACACAGTACATAATATATGAATTGAAATTTAAAAAAGGAAAGGAAATAACTAAAATGTCTATATTCTCAGATAAGAGTAAACTTGAAAATTATTATTTTGCAAGGTAAATCACATTCTAACACAAACTCAGTTCAAATAATGCTAAATATGACCTATAAGATCACTCACAAATATGTATATAGTTTGCAGTGATGATTAGTGACAACACTGACAGGCCAAGCACAGTGTTACTCAGTTTTTCAAACGATCCAAGATATTTTAAACAAAGTTTTTGTGCCAAGTGCAAGTAACTTATTAGAGCCTCTTAAAAAAACATCAGTGCTTTATGCAAATTGCCTGCTTTTAAACTAGAACACATGTAATTTTCCCAACTATTATTTCAAAATTGAAAGCAAATACATATGACTGAGATTAAAAGAATCTTCAGTGTCTTACTAGTAACACTACATCCATCCTTCTAACGACTAACTTTCATAACTCAGCTAACTACTTATTTATTATAAACCACAAATTAATTTTTCTATTTACAGAAAATATTCTTCATGTAAAGTAGATGCAAAAAATCATGCTTCACAACAAGGAGTAAATATATTTTCTAGCTTGCAATTCTAATTTTTCAAAACTTGCAACTTACTTGATCGCTTGTTTTTCTTCCTTTTTGATGGCGATAGATTTGAAGAACTGTCTATTGTCGAAACTGATGGTGAAGATGTGGAAGTCGTTGACAGTACCAAAGCCTGATCATCCTGGGGTGATGTAGTTGATGTTTTTTGTTTCATGCCTGAAGAAGACACCACTGGAGTCTGTGAATTTACCACTTCTGAGCTACCAACACTGAGAACATCAGAAACAGGTAATGACTGTGGCGAAGATGATGATGACAATGATGTCCACCTTGAAAGATGAGTTGTTTTTACACTTGTAGTCTCTGATACACGATGCCTGGCAGACTCCCTAGAAAAATTTAGAGTCTGGTCATTTTCTTGTACCTTGATAATGTTTTTCTTCACTTTATTAGTCCTTTTTTCTGCAGTAGCTTTTGAAAAAAATTGAGATTTCTTTCTACTCACAAGGGATAATTTTTTACGCCTTCTTTTTGGTGGAATATACCCATCAGCTTTAATGTCATGTTTGCAAGTATCATTTGTACAGAGGTGTGAAAGACCATCAAACAGACTCTTTAATTGCACAGTGTCTGAAGAAATGAGTGATGAAGTTTCATTAAAAGATGTAGAATGAGAATGAGATGATACACTGTTCAGTGAAGATGAATATTTTGATTTCAAGTGAAAAGTTGAATTACTGATACTAGAAGCTTGAAGATTGCAAGACAATTCTTTTAAATGCAGCATGTCTTCCTTTTCACTAGTAGTTACTTCCTTGGACTTGGCTGCTTTCTCTATTTCAATAGTATGGCTTTCATCACCGGGTTTCAGATGGATATCTACACTTGGCATTGCATCAGGTACGACAGTTGTAAATGGTGTTGCCATGGAGCTTATAGCAACACGAGATTTACGTTTATTACCAGGGGTGAAAAATTTTGATAATCCATCAATCAGACCTTTGGGGTGGCTTGAAAATGAAAATGGATCAAAGAGAGCAGGAATGATAGGTTGTGACTGCTCTTCCATTGCATTATGCTCATGATTTGTAGTTTCTGCACTTATGTGGTTGTGATGTTGTAAAACTTGCGACTGAGATGATGATGAGACTATTCTATTTGCATCAATTTGCCCTGATGTCAAAGCTATTTTTTTCTTTGTCCTTCTTACCTGTTTCTGTCTCATAGATTTTTTGCTGTTAAGAAAAATTACCTAATTTACCATGCACTTCAAAATTTCTTTACCTAGTTTTAACATTCTGGATATATAAGAAAATAATAATTCAAATATTTCATATAAATTAATAGATTTTGGTTTATCCAACACTTAATGACAGACTGCTAACATACTTGGATGTTAACTACTTGTCTCAAATTTTAGTTTTGTCAAACTGAAATCTGATATTTAGTGGTAAGAAAAAAAATTATTGATCATAAAAATTGGAACCTCAAGTTTTTGTCCTCTCTTTATTAAGCATTTATTTATCAAATTATTTACCTTTTGACCTTTACATTTTTTTCACTTGAATATGCAGGTAAATCACAGTCTGAGGAGAGGTAAAACCTGAAAAATTATAAAAATATATTCACTAACATTAGTTTCTTCTAAGTTACAGTCATAATAAGTAGAAAATCTGATATGCAAACATTTATACATAAAATTGCTGAATATGCAGCAAATGTGCAGAAAAAATATATTTTGTAGTAAAATAATAAAAAAAATTATTGTACAACTTATACCTAGAGAAGTTTAAGACAATAAGTTAAGATGTCAGACATACATAGCCCATTTCTATCATCAACAGCAATTTAACACTATTTTTTTAAAGAAATAACAAATGCACTTTTTGACATCTAGAAGTTATAAAAAATAAATCACTGAGACATTCAGATATGATATAGTTATCCAATAATAGTAAAATAATAAAAAAGAAGTTGTCACTGACTTTTCAGAAATTTTTATACCACATCAACATGGAAAACAAAAAACCAACGACAAATTGGACAAAGTATGGAAAACATTTTTTTCTTCTTCAAAACTGTTGTAGTATTAGTGATATATTGTTTATATTTACCCAAATTATTTAAATCACCAAGCAGCTAAAAGTTTTACGAAAGTTTTTATTAGACACAACTACAATCTAGGATCATAACCTAATGGATATGATAAATAGTAACTCTAAATTTTAAAACATTTCATTTGAAATACTTAAGTTTTTGCAGAATTAGAAATCAGATTGTGTATAACACTTTAAGAATATGAACTCACTAGCTCTTACGCTTAAATATCACAATTAAATAAAAAATTCTTAAAATATACTTTATATTCAAACACAAATCTAGCAACCAAGGAGTGTATTCACGTCTATTCACACTTCCAAGGTCTTTCAAAAAGGCAAGAGAAAATTATAGCTCCTAGATTATTTCTTATTTGTACTACAAAAGTTTCATATTTATTTCAATTCAAAGAAGATAATTATAACTTATAATTAATTTTTGTTGAGCATAACTCAGGTTAGTCTAATTCTGATTTTCCTAAAAAAATATTGAAAAAAAACATCCTAAAACACACATCCCTTTTATCCTTTGTGAAAAACTTCCGATTTAATCTGTAAAACTGTGGTGATCAGCATAAAAACATACTTATCACCACTTTTACAAATTAAATCACAAAACTGTCACTTTTTTTTTTAAAGTGATAAAAATCCTATAACCCAATCAATTTCAAAAGGTGGACCTTTCTTCTTCAAGGGCAAACTCCTTTTTTTATACACTTTATATATTTGCAATATTCCAAGTATTCTGTTCACATGCAAAGTCAAAACTCAATTTTCTGTTAAAACACCAAAAAATACAATGAAAATACAAATATTTAAAAAGTTTTCTTTCAATAAGGATAAAAACAACACATAACAATGCTTTATTTTTCTGAAATATTTCTTTCACCATGAAACAACACTGTAAATTAAGGAAGTAGTATGAATAAAATTATTGGACTATCTTTTTGTTTCAATCCACTTCTTAATTGTTAATTACTCATTTTTCGAAAAGCTTTGTTTGCAATGAAAACTTCAGAACAGTTGTAGCCAGATTAACACGGAGGGAAGCACTCCTCATTTCGATGCCCAGTATAAAAATTTAAAAATGAAAATTTTAATTCACTCCCATGCTATTTTAGTTATATTTAAAACTACACATATATTAGCATTTACCCGTGTGTTGTTTTCTCTGCTTTACTCTTACTATTGCTTTGTTTTTTGTACCACATCTTTACAGTAGCTGCTACTTCACTGATTAATCTTCGACCTCTTTTATTTTTCAAACAAAGCTCATCCAAACAGTATTCACAGCTCCAAGAACCTGAAGAATAAGTGTATAACTTAGATAAATAAGTTCTTCAGAGAAAATACTTTAATGTGGAATGTTAATAGCCAAGTCATGATAAATCAATATTTATCTAAATGAGTGTGTAGCAGTAAAAATTCTTCAGTTTATAGTTATAAAAATAGACAATGATCTTCCATAAAAAATTTAAAAAACGTATGAAAATCACTCTTGCAAACACATGAAGGATACCAAAATTAAGATTAAACTGCTATAAAAGAAGTGACTTCACTTTCAACAAAATTCAATTCCTTGTATTACTTTAATATACTCTAAATATTATTTCAATCATTTGTACTGGTTCTACATTTACAAGATGGAAGATGAATTAGAATTTTAACAATACAGAAAATAAAGCAAATCATAAAATATAACTGAATAATTACTAAAAGCACCTTTTGGCATTTTTAAAAGAGGTGGCTGCAAACATCCCATGTGAAAGCCTTGATCACACGAGTCGCAGAATAACAAGTCTTCCTGAAGGAAAAGAAAGAAAATATTTTACAAATTACTCTCACAACAGTGGTTTAAAGATAAGTACTAACAAAAAATACAAGACTGTTATGGAGATATTCAAATCACAATTCAGTTAGATAACAAGACAAGCTTACAGTTTCATCCATAAAATATACAAGAATTAAAAAGCAACATCACATATAGTACATAAATGTGAAAAAAGAGAGAAAGAAAACACTGTACTACTTTGTTGAAAAAACAAACAAAAACATCAACAAACAGAAACATATACAGCTGAGAGGAACATCAATATTGCTGACAGTATAGTGAATTTCTTACAGTAATGTGTCATAATTAAAGTCAGCAGCATATATTGTTTCATTTTTGTTAGCTGGCAACATTTGGTTACCATTTACAGAACACAGAGTTCAGTGACTTATTGCTGAAACAAGAATGCATGATGAAAATTATTTTTTGCACAAACAAAAACAACTGTTAAAATTCTCAGTACTTACTGCTTGGTTTCTGCTTCCACATACTTTACAGGTTTTACATTCGATACACTGCCATCTGGTGTTCTGTATACGTGCTGTCAATTCTTGGGAATATTTCAGACAGTTGGGATGTCCTAACACAAAGCATAAACACTTATCAATCAGAGATTGATTCAACTGTATTCAGTTGTTATAGGTTTTGCATTAGTAAAATAGATTGACATGATTTATGTTACTGAATAATAATAAAAGCAGAGATATGTGAAAATGGAGGGTATTTTCAGTTTTATACATTAAAAGCAGCATTTTGATATATTCAACAGTTCGTATTAAACAGGATCCTGCAAGATACACTTTAGGTTTAACCCACTTATGACTTAAAAACTAAAGAAAGTGCTTTCTATATCAGCCTTATAACTTGTGTTTAAAAGTCAAACTAGTACTGTAACATTTCTGTAACATAATTGCTGTACATAACTGTATTTTAATCCACTTCATAAAACAAACAGATATTATTTTAAAACTGAAAAATAAATTTATCAATTCTGGATTTTCTGCACTTCTTTTCACAATTACAGTGAGATTTCATATTAGTAATACAATAATACAAGCTGAGTATTTAATTTGAACAGCAAAATGGTTTTATCTTTCATTACTGTTTATTTTATCTTTAAGCTATTTGAAGCTTTAGCTACACAGTTATTCTCTTATTTGTATGATCACCACAATGCTTCAAGTTAGCCCAATCACATAAGATTGTGTTAAAAGAAAAGCAAACAAAATGGACAGGTGCCAAAGTTACTTATTTTGTATAATTTAAAGCAATTAAAGAAAAATTATTGAAATTATGACACTTACTACATTAAAATATAAACATTAGCAGCATAAGCTGTATTTCAGAGCTAACTCAAACATATAAAAATCAAGTTACACAAAAGAGTAAACAGAGGGGAGTGGAAAGAGTGAAATAAAGAAATGAATTCACCCAGGCATAAAAGTCACAAACCGTGACTATGTTAAATTATGTTGCAGCTGTGCATTCTGTCTATGAAGAAACATTATGTCAAGGATACATGTTTACAATGACAAGTTGTTCATCATTCTTGGACAGATCTCTAACCTTAAGAACACTAACTGACTACTTTGCCTTTTTGTTTTTCAACCTCAGTTGCCATACACTTGTAATACACTGTTGAAAATACCCAATTCCTGTAATTATCACTGTTACAGTGATCAAATACTTTTTTTTTTCTTCCAGGCACAATGTATATACTATCAAGTACACTTTTTGTTATTGAAATTAATATGAAAATATGAAATAAAATATTCTACTAAATAAACTACTGTGAATCTAATTCATTATGTGCATCATTTTCCAATCTATATAACTAAGCAGCAAAAGCCATAAACACATGTGAAAAATGTCATCTATCTCCACATTTATATAAACATTAAGAAATGACTGATATTTAGACACTTACACTGAAGTCATAATAAGTTCTGTTCAACCAATTATCTCAAAAATACAATTAATTACTTTGCTAGAAAAATGTTTTAATCTACTAAAATATGTACTTAAAACATGAAAATTCAACAAGTTGTATCAATTTAAACTTTTAAAAGCATGATCTTGGAAACAACATTCATCTCCTGCAAAGGTATTTTAGTTAAATCCCGACATTAATTTAAACTATAGCTTAAAATAATTGAAGATTTTAGTTTTAATGTTTATTAGTAACTTCTGTTTTGAGGTCAACATATAAGATAACCTGTCATTATTATGTAATTTCTCAATAACCACCTATTAATTTGGAAAACACATGAATTAATTTGTACACATTAAATATGTTTAAACTTGGAAAATAGTTGCAGTATTTTGCAGTATTAAATAGGAATTATTATACACTAAAATTATATTATTTTGAAATAACTAAAAACTTCATTATACTGAATTACAGGATATTAAAAGAATCCCATATTTAATTCTTGATACATCTCCCTTCAACTACTAGTGTTTTGATGGTAAATATTTTTTTGAGTAAGACTGCAATATCTATTAAACTCTGACAAAATGAAACTTTTTGTATACTTCTTTTGATAAATTTACCCAACACTTTGGAAGTGGGCATCACTTTTTAATCATAACAAACACACAATATTTAATACATGAAGATATTTTATAGACCCTAGAAGCCTGAGAAAATGTCACAAAATATGAGTTTCAAAGTTAATTGCATGCATAAAGTTTCAAGGCACTCCATCTGCTGTAAGCACAGCAGATGTGATCATGATGAAATACCAGGTGCTGAGCAGTTAGCTAATATAACAAGCAAAGGTGTCAGTTATAGAGCAAAAGCTTAATAAGGAAAACAGAAAAATGCAACAGAAGTTCAAACAGCTAGTATGCATAAAGAAGAAATCAGAAAGTTCCTAATGGATGCAGTTTTGATAAATAATATTTTCCCTATGCAACAGTCCCAATTATAAGTTATGATGATTTATGTAATGCGTCTGGCATAAAAATTATCACAAAATACCTTCATAAGAACATACTGTTCACAGAAATTATAATGGATTGTAAAGCTTGGATTAACAGAGTGAAAAATCACAGATACTGCAGCATTATGATTAACACATACAAAAACACAGCATAAAAAGCTTGAAGGATCTTTCGCAGTTCCTGAAAAAATTACTGATGAATGCAACACTCAAAATATTGATGAACTGATATAGGCTGGTGCATACTATAGACAAGAAAAGCTCAGAACTAATAAAGAAACAATTAACCTTATGAAATACAGTAGAGTGATTCATACACGCATGACATCTGTTTCATTAATGGTCCTCATGTGAGTTCTGTGAGATGCAAACCAGTTTTACAAATGGATAAGAGATCCCAAGAAACTCAACCACGTTGAACTACTCAAGGAAAAGTTAAAAAAACATTCTAAAATTTTATCACAAGACAGTGGACTTTGCCTGATAATACATCTCATTTATCACAGAAAGTAGTCATGCTGGAACTGCAATCACCAGAGAGAGTTACGAACATCAATACTATAAACTACAGTATATGTGCCAAAAAATTCATTTTATCTCTCTCTCTCTCTCTCTCTATTCCTTATGCACAACCACATCTTTAAAGCTATAAACTTGAGATAAAGATATAATTTTGTATGGGAAGTAACATGGATTATGTAGCAAAAGCTTCAGAGCCCATTTGGAGGCTGCAAATTGTGGCCAAAGTGACCAATATAGGAATTTTAGGAAAACAAGACAACCAACTGGTATGAAATTAAAAAGACCAGAATTTTGTGGTGATTTATGATGAGGCCTATTATTTACATTTCTTCTTTGTGTGAAGACTTCTCCTAATCAATCTATCCATGATCAATTGCATGTTAATATGATTTAAAAACTTCATGGAGGCTTCACCTGTGTTCTTTCCCTATCACTCTCTTTCCTCTACATATAATGCCTACTAACTTTCATTAACAAAAGAGAGGCTAGTGCTTTCTCTCAAACAAGCATGTACATTCCCTCAAAATGCAGACAAAGAAGAGCTATACAATGACTTTGCAAAAATGTTTGTATCAGCAAATTTTCATTTATTTTTTGTTGAAATGAGATGAGAATATATAAATTCTTCATAGAATACACTGCAAATGACACTTGACCATACAACAGAAATCAGGACTTCAAAAGGCAGATAATTTTGCTTTTGAAACTTGAAATGTCATGCAAAGCACGTGCAAGAAGCAATAGCAATGTACCTGGTTTTACTATTATCAAGATGACTGGTAAATTATTTTATTTTTTACATATTGTTATTTTACTGATTAAACAAAATATTTAATTAGGTGAAGAAGTCACTTTGATTTGTATGCAAAAAATCACAATTAACATGGTTGATTTAACTAAAACAACTCAGTATATTTTAAGATCATTTTCATTAAGGTCATCAGATGAGGTTACTGTTATAATTAAATACCAAATGAAACTGATTTCAATGTACTTCCATGAGAAAACAGTCAACCACTGGGGAAAAAAAGAGGCATGAACTGGCAATGAGTCATGGACAAATGTGGACCTTTCAGTGACTACTTTTTAAACAAAGATAATAAGCAGAATAAAACCTGCTGTTCTGTCATTTTTTAGATCAATGATGATAAGGATGAAGAAAGATGTACCACACATGAAATAAATTGTGATCCACAGTATTAACACAATTCAACACAACAAATCATTATCGGATGCTAGCTGTGCAAGAAATCAAAACCTGGCTGAAACAAGGTTACAACTACACTACACCACACCGGCTCAAGTTATTGTTTGTCTCTCATAAAATGTGGCCTCTACAGCTACAATGAAGAGCTCGTGAAACACAAAAAAATTCAGGAAATGCAGACATAACTGAGACATTTTGTCAGCAGATTTAATTTTTTTCTTTTAAATAACATTCCAGTCTCAGAAATTATTTGTCAATTCAGTCCCTAACTTTTCCATTCAAGTGTTTCAATACTTTAGTGTTGAAAAGGAAGGGGTAGCAAATTTTCAGTCTGGTAGAAGTAAATGTAATTCATACTTTGGTTTGTTGAACAGTTTCTCACAGGATAGTGATTGTGAATAAAATAAGGCCATAATTAGTATAGAAGTTAATTACAATGGCATCAACCTCATAAAATCAAAATAAGCATCTCCATGGATAAAGAATGTGATGTAAAAGATGGAAACGTTGGCTATTAAGTTTAAACTAATGATGACAGGTGTGACAATAACAACCCAAGCACAGATTTAGCAGAGACAAGAAGTTGTTAAGACCTAAAATGGTAGTTTCAGATTCTGAACATGAAATAATGAAATGCAACTGGGAAAGATATGGTCTTCAATATGGTGTAAAAAGATCTGGATATGCAAACTGCTGAAAAACTTTCAACTGTGAATGAAAAAAAAAGCAAAATCTGACCCCATAAGTGATAAAGGTTTATGTTGTACCATTTCTAGTTCAATGGGGGTGAGGAAAATAAGGGAGAAAGGGCAAGAAGTATAGGCACAAAAACACCCTCACTTTAATAGGTCACCAGACTGAAAATCTTAAAAAAAACAAAAAAAACAGCAAGCAAAACAAGTTCTGGTCAAGTTCCCCCTTGATAGAGACACCTATATTTCCTGACAAACCTCGCTGAGAGAAATACATTAGTTAATCCTAGTGACATTAAGTAATTTACTACAGATAAACATGAAGTGTTAAGCTTGAAGCAGTAGGCAAAAACAATAAAATAAAGTGAATGTTCTTTTGTAACAAATTCCAAATAATAATACTATCATCAACGTCCGACACCCATTATTTTATAAAATACACATGAATTAGTGGAATCTAACCTGTCATTTCTATTGACATGTTTAATCTCTGATCATTAAAAATAAACTATGCTTAAAAATCTATTAATTATGATGGCTGCTGCAGGTAAAGTTGTATGGAAACTCTTATAAAGTTCTTCATCTATGACCTTCCCTACTTTAATAAATAAAGTAAATGTAGCTGCATTTTTCATATATTCTGAAATACAAGGTAGCAGACTATAAAACAAGAATGCTTTTAACAGTTTTGCCATTTTTTTTTAGTTACCAGAATTAATAATTGCTTGTTCCGTTACCCACAATATTTACTTTTTCTGCAGTTAAAAGGGAAATATATCTAGCACTAAAATATAACTACGTTCCAATTATCTAATCTAATATAATGCTGAGAATGAGTAAAGGAGTATAGGAAGTTTCTTGTTATATATTTATAAGAAGTTCCAACAGACTGCTGTGCTAGCTTTCTTCACAAATGAGCTTTTCAGGAATTGCAAGTACTTACCATTTGAGGTCATGGGTTAAAATCATTAAATTTTTTTGTATGTCACAAGCAGAATTTCCCAAGCCTGAACAGAGTTAGGTAATGCAGGTCCTTTGGGACAGCTGCCTTGGATTTTCACCTATTTCTATACCATTGCTAAAATCTGTTAAACATCATACTTAAACCACTTTTATCACAAGAAACTCACAGCTTATATTTCTATCTACTTTTTAGCAGTATAAAAATTACTGATTTCCAAAAATTTCATATGAATATGCAGATTTGTGATTGTTGTTTGCCTCTGTTATCAAAATACTGGCAGTATAGCTCAGTTTGAATTAAATGTAGTTCAAAAGAAAAGGAAGATGCCAACTTCATTACAAGTACCCTGAATTGTAATTAAAAAAACAAGAAACATTTAAAGCAACTGGACAAATTAAAAACTTATCCACATTTGTATCTCATGAAACACTGGAGAGGTTGCTTAAAATGTTTTAAACAAAGATTAGAAGCTTCTTTTATAAGTGGCAAATGGAAAAGAAGCTATGTCAGAATTTGATCTGCTATAAAATATGACATAAAATACAAAACCAGAATAAAGCTTGTGATTTTTCACTCTGGATGTCTTGCACTTCACTAAGGGAGAGTGGTGGTCCATTTCTGTGACCCATTCTGGCCTCAAAAATGATAAATTAAGCATTCCTTGTTTGTTTGGAAAAATGGAAACCACTTTCATCTTAATGGTGTCATCCATGTAGCTTATCAGAAGTCTACTTATGATCTCTGTGTTACTATATGGTATGACCCCAGCATCACTTTTATGATAGATCCTCATTTCTTTGAAGTTGCTGAAGAAACTGGCAATACCCAAACTATTTCAGTAAATACAGTCCATAATGAAATATTCTTGGAGACCACTTTATTCCAAGCATAGAGAAGTAAGGTATCAAGAAAAATGGATAAGGGGTAACCCCTAATATCTATTATCATTTTAAAAAGATTCTGTACATAAAATCCTTGCTCCTTCAGGAAGAAATAGCTGGTGAGGCTCCAACATCAAAACAAGTAAATCTATCTATGAAAGTTTCTCAAAGGGAATGTTTATCAAAATACCCCACAGAAACTTCTAGGTTCTATAAATGTCAATTAAAAATGAGTACCATTGAACTTTATCTAGAAAGAGGATACATATGCAGTAGCTAAGCTTCATTTGGATAGAACTTTGTTATGCTGATTGAGAATGATGTAAAGCATACTGCACATCCATGTGTTTTTGAAATATCATGTTACATAAACTTATAATTCTCAATGCAGTGATAG
The DNA here is from genome assembly GCA_011833715.1 of Carcinoscorpius rotundicauda. Lineage (NCBI taxonomy): Eukaryota > Metazoa > Arthropoda > Merostomata > Xiphosura > Limulidae > Carcinoscorpius > Carcinoscorpius rotundicauda. The sequence goes on along the minus strand of CM022395.1, from coordinate 34,411,557 downwards.
CAAAATTTATTCTTAATATATGTAGTTTTTAATGTGCAATCATTTTTGTAGTTTGGGTAAAATCTCCAGATAATTTGACTAGGAGTTAATGAAGCAAAACATAAGAGCATAGTGAAAAAATACCTGAGAAGAAACAATAAAAAAGTCAGCATACCACTATTTCCACAATCAGCACAGGATATTAGCTTCTCTGAAACACCTTCCCTGTTGCTGTCTGCTGTACCTCGACAGAAACTGCATATGGGTATAGGAACTGCCTTCTGAAATTAAAAGCATACGAGCGAAATATTAAAATACAATAACTTTTACTATGCCACACAGTTACAGAAAACAAGCAGTGCAAAAGTGTTAAGACAAGATCAAAAATTAGATTTTAGGATACTCTGTACTTTCAATGAACAATGGCAGGTAAATTGCAGGTGAAACATTAACATTTTAGTAATTTTTATATTTAGTGCAACAGAAAGAAATGAAACTCAATGAAAGTGAGTTTAGCAAAAGGTCTTTCAAGCATTATTGTCATGTATCTAATCAAATCTTCCTTTGGGATTTTACTCCAAATGTCTCTAATACACTCCCCATCAAGTTTCGTTGGAACTAATTTTTGATCTATAAAATTCCACACCTGTTAATTTGGGATGAGAATGGGATTCTGTAGGACCACAGTATTACTTGAAAAACTCTAGCAGGTTCTTTCTTAGTTAAGTAATTTCTGCATAGGTTGGATCAGTGTTTAGAGCCACTATCTTCTTGGTAGTAGAATCTATTTGCTATAATATGCAATCCACTGAGTACAACATGATAGATCAATATCTGATGGTACTTGTGTTGGTACATTTTTGTATTTATGTAGCAAATATTTCCTGTTGTCTCACCAGAAAAAACACCTCCATTCTCCATGCTTGATGACAGGTCATATGCATTGAGGTAAGTATCTTTCACTTGTCTTTTGCCAGATGTGCAACCTACATTTTGACCCAAATATTTCAAACCTGGATTTATCCACCCATAATACCCTTTTCCAATCATCAACAATGCAGTTTTTCTACATTTTAAAAAAACTTCAGTCTCTTGACAATATTTGTAGATCAAAGTAAAGGTTTGTAAACTACTAAATAACCAAATATATTGCATTCTCATTGAGTCATCTTGAAACTGTATATCTGGATGTTCTTCTGTCATTTAGTGCATAGTCATTTACCTTGTGCTAGAGATCAGTGGTAGTTTTCCTTCTGTCTCCAAGGTTGCACAAACAAAGATACTGAACATCAGTATTGAGTTTAGGCATTTTGCTTCTTCCTTTCCTATTTTCAAATTTACCTGTCTCAGTCCAAGGGTCACAGGTTTGAATCCCTGTCACACCAAACATGCTCATCCTTTCAGTTGTGGTGGCATTACAATGTAACAGGCAATCCCACTATTCGTTGATAAAAGAGTAGCCCAAAAGAGTTGGTGGTGGGTGGTGATGACTAGCTGCCTTCCTCTAGTCTTACACTGCTAAAGTAGGGACAACTAGTACAGATAGCCCTCATACAGCTTTCAGCAAAATTCAAACCAAACCAATCTTTTTATCTAGTCTCCTGGTGGATACGCAAGTTTATGAACTTACAGAGCTAAAACCCATTAGTAAAATTCTCCTAACGGTAGACAGGGCGCAAATAATCCAACTTGTGGTTTAACGATGACAAAACCATTATTTAACTCTTTTGATGTAATGGATAGAATATTTAAAATTTCTATTTAAACAGAATGTTAGCTAAAAAGAACTTAAAGATATACTGAAAAAACAACAATACTTGTAATCAACATAACTTCCAATATCAGAAAGCTTAAAATAAAGTCAGTCAGTCACTTCACTTTACGAGGATCTTGGTAAAGAATTGTGCAAAAACCAAGGCAATTAATCAGAAGTATATATTAATCATCTGTAATTTATGCAATTTAAAACTGAATACTTAAGAATCATACAAAGTTAGACATTTGGTTGTATTTTAATACACATTACCTAAAGTTTAAAATGTCTTTAATAGAAGCCACAACAGTTAAAAACCAAAACACAGACTTGTATGTGTTTAACATTTATGTCACTAAAAGTTTTTTTTATTTGTGAGATTTTCAAGCTCCTTATAATGATATTTCTAATTACACTAGATATCCTTCCAGAAAACAAACCTTTGCATGACTGAAAGATATTTTCTCTTTTAGACAAAAAAAGACAGAACACGTACATTTCTGTTAACCTACATCTTTTCCTTGTAGATTCACTTTCTAATATAAAGAACAGTATGATTTATGTATAATTATCCTAACTTTTTCTTACTAAAAACTGGTCAAATACCATTCAGAGAAAAAAAAAAACTAACTAACAAGCTTGGATGATTATCAGCCTACTCAAAACACAATGTCAGCAAGCTGTCTGGGCTGGCCGGGTGTCTTTAAAAAGTAAAACCTGTTTTGCACAATGAGAAACAGGATCTAAGTAAAGCTTAATGGCTTTAAAACTTGTCCAGCGCGTGCAAGTTAAGCAGCATGACATCGTACTTCAGTTAAAAATTCTAGTATATTGAGTCTTTTGTTTCTCGAAGACTACACACTGACAAACCAGAATATATTAGTTACTAAAATACACACATACAGCATGAAATGGAAAGCTTAAACCGAGTTTTCGTGAGCAAAACTAATCCTCCTGGAAAATTACAAATAAAATGACTGAAGAGGCAGTAAAGCACACAACCTCTACTTGTCATGATCACTTAATGAGCATGACCCATGTCAAAATAAAACTTGTGAAAAGGTAAGTTGCCCTTTACAGTAAAGTTACCATTTGTTTATCTCAGTTCTAAATATCTTTCACACAGACAATGTCCAAGATGCAAGTAGAAGTACCTTATTGCATCTCTGCATTCATGTAGAGTTTGTACATGTTTTCAATTGCTTAAAACACAATACTTCCACTTCTTCATCAGTATCTTCAAAATAACAATGACAGCAAAACTGAATCCACCATTTTATTGTTAGGGAATGGTAATTATTCATTATCATCTTTCTATACATACCTGGAGAATACTGCATACTTTAAAAACAATTACCACAGAATTTACACACCTGAAGGTTTAGATTTCCTTATGCTTACTGTCAGTTCTTCAGGTGTCATTGAAGACGAGTAAATTCTAAATCCCATGTAACATTCAGAATTAAGTTAAAATTATATCATCTGATCATTAATAGATTAAAATTCTAGCAAAGCAGGAAAAAATTAATCTACAATAACAAAAGGATAATTTAAAAACAAGAATGGGACTCCTGTAATAATTTAAAACATTGAAAAGCTATATTTACTATTTTTCTGTTTATGACCATGACACTTTGTGTTCGTAAGTCACAAAATACTTTAATCCCGAGGTTATGTGGTGCGACACGTAAAAGTATCATGTTCTTTCGAATTCAGTTTCACCGATGATCATTATTCTCAGCAGATGAATAAAGAAAAACAATACCAACTAAAAAGCACTCATTACATGTAGAGGACGCCATTTTCATGCAGCATTCTTCACATTCAATCCTCAAAAAAATACGAAAATGTATGACTATTGTTATCAATGAACACCTACTATTTTTGGCAGATAAATAAGGAATAATATTCTGAATACGTCTACCCCGCTTCATCAAAATCCAATCATTCTGAACCAAGCAATAGACAAAGAAAAAGAAGTTGAAAATCGATTTTCCACGTTAATAGATAGGCTGGGGGAGAAGAAAACTATATGTGGCCTAGATACCCCTTGGTCGTAGTTCAAATTTATACCAATTCTCGTCCAAGTTCAATCAGCAGTTTTGAGAAATCTTGCGAACACACTCAAACACATGGGGTGGAAACAACTTTTGTCATCTTAGGTAGCAGAGGTAAAAAATAAAACAACAAATAAACTTTTTCGAGCCTAAAACAAACATGATGATTGCTATTATTTAATTTTTTAAAACACAATGTCTTTTTCTCAACTCTAAAATATATTGTGGAAAATACATTATTTCAAATTAACCTTCCCAGTTAATCTGTAACATTATATATTTATTATACTTAAACTGCAGGGTTCTCTTCACACCTAAATTTATTTAAGATTTCCTTTCATATCACTTGTCTGATTTATAATATATTCAACAGCTTACATAACTGGATGTAAAATATATAAAAACACAAAAAAGAAACCAAATAAGCTGTATAGAAGTTAAGATGCATTTTCTATCAAGAAGAAAGCATACAATTTTGGAATTACAAATGTTTATACTGTTGCAAAAGAGAGAAAACAATGATGTTACAATATTAAGACTCGCTTTTTTTCTTCAAATGTTTAAAACATTTAAATGGCAATTTAAATATATATATTTTGATAGAAACCAAACCAAATAGCTATTACATGTGTATATTTTACCAATATACTTTCTCAAGTGTATGCACAGCTTTATTTACCGAAACTAAAAGTGCCATTTGACATCGTTGTATTTGATATTGTTTATTAGTTAGATTAATATACACACACACACACACACAAAATGTATGTGTTGCAGTACTTCAAAAACATTTACAAAAAGAAGGACCAATTATCTTAAATTTTAAGAAGCAAATTATGTGGTAAGAACTCTATAATTTACTTACAAACGTCACCATCTTTGTCTTACATCATTTCACTCTAAAAATACTTATAAAATCGTCATATATTATACAATAAGAACAGGATAATCCTTACAAACATCCTTGTAGCATAACATGTCAAGAGAAAAACAACATTATACCTATTTTACCCCACAATCCTTGTTTTTTTAGTTTTTTTTTGGCTGGGACATGTTGAATTTTCAAGCAGTGAAAAACACGAAGAAATTCCCCACAGTCCCATGGAGCATAAGCTGAACTTGCTTTGTGCCAAGAGACTGTAGGCAGGGAGTGTGTGTTTACTGTATCTTAATTCAGATCACTCAACCTGTGCCTTCTCTGTTCTCCTAGCTAAGGATGACTCTCGCACCCTTGATGACATTCTTACAGAAAGCGATTTCGTCTGAGGCAGTTCGCGCTCACTTCTCAAAGCAAGCAGGTATATCATGTAGCGTTCCCTGCTTAGTTCAGTTACGTCACACAGTCTGTACTTATTGATTACCAGCAAAACCTGAAAGTACTATACTCTTGAACGGCACTAATAACGGTGAGAGGATTAAAGAAGGTTCCAGATTACACACACACGCACAGTTTTGCTGAGTGGAAAGATTTGATCGCGTGCAAGTAATAGAGAAACTAGTTTTCACCTCGTTCAAAAAAAATCATACAGTACTGCAGAATTAGTAATACACTTCCATAATTCAAATGCAAACGAAAGTAAGAACTTTTAAAATGAAAAATAAAATTACAAGAGCTCAACTAGAATGTAGCGAAAATTACATGTAAGAATTTTATTAAATAATAAGGTTTATAAGAAAGAACTTAAGATAGAGCAGTTTATTACACCAAACATGTAAACAACTGGAAACAACAAACTTAAATTTAATTAATGACAAGATTTCTGTTACAATCCCTACTTCAGGATTCACTACGATCGCAAGGTTGCATATGTTTACTACACACGATAAAAAGCGGTCTAAAACACGTAATTACTTTATACGATATACGTGTTATCTACAAACCACTTCCACAGCATGCTGACGATGGCGTTATTTGTTGTTGTTTTTAATGCTTGTTTCCACATAAACACCTTCAAATTTACTAATAAAAAATATTAAAACTAACACAGTTTAATGTTCAGTCGGAAAATACCAGGCAATAATCTATACCCTCAGGAATTGCCTAAAAATTTTGAAAAAATTGCCAAATTTCTGTGGCCTTGTGTGTGTGTGTGTGTGTGTGTGTGTGTGTGTGTGTGTGTGTGTGTCTATATACCGCAGTGCGAGAAGAATATTTAATAAATTAGAAATTTAGAAATTCAGGCAAACATATTTAAATTTTAATGTTTAAAAGCTGACTTTTGTCAAATTACTACAGTGTTTCTGTAAAAGTATTATCGTTTTGGTTTTAAATTTCAATTGAATAAGGTTAACACCTTTCACATTTACCTTGTATAAGTAACTTCACAAAGCATTCTCTCATGAAGTGAAAGCATAATTATGTTACTTTTTATCCGTTTTGAATTATAACCGTGTTTGATAGTAGGTTTACACAGTACGATGCAATAGATACACAATTTTCAACAGCTCAAGAAAAGAAAAGAAAAACTCAAGAAAACGGAAATATAAATCTTTTTTAATTAAGTATAGAATTAATAAATTAATATTTTGAACACATTTCTGGGTTTGACACTTTCCTAATAATTATATTCACATGACCTTAAATTTGGAAAGGAAAGGTTTTAAAAATCTGTTTTCCCGAACTTTATATTTCCTAAGAAAAATATTTAACATATCAGCTAATAGAAAAAAATTAATGTAAAACATTTTGTGTCTATCAAAATTAATTTTTTCCTTCTTTATAAATTTCTACATTTATGGGTACACGACATATAATAATGAAATGACTGAAAACAAAATACGCTGGTTTAATACCGTGAAAACCCCAATTGCACAAGTACCATAAGTTGTTTATTGCATCTTACCCAAGGCAAAAAAGTGTCAAGCTAAACCAAACAGATGCATACAAACACTAGCCTTTTCGATCGATACACTTAAGAACCCGTTTCAAAAGATGACATAAAGAGCGTGCTAGAATATTCAGTTGCTCTGAAGTAACAACGAAGTCACGCAAGTTGTGTCTATCGATACATTTACCGTAAATGGGCGAACACGAGCGCTCCTCTCCTACTCCCGCCACGTGGAGAAATAAATTTCCATAAGAATGCATACTGGATAAGTTAGTACACTTGGTAGTTAACTCTTTCTGACCTAGCAGGCGTTGTACAACGCTGTACAAACTGAAAGACGTTTAATTATCTAACAATTACAATGTTTTTTCTTTGTCATTAATAGAAACTTAATCATTAAGGTAGAGTCATACTGTAAAACTACCTGTAATTTCCAATACCATCAACATATATAATGTTCGGAAATCATTCAATCGGGCTTAAAACATCACATACAAAACTTGCATGGTAACGACGACTAACCAGTATTCTTTTCACGAAGACGATGCATATTAAAAATACATCCAATACATATACAGTCCCTACCGAAAGTCCCTACCCATCCATATGTTATAACGTTATATTCAATTACGCATGTATTATAAGTTGAAGGCAGCTGTTGCCGTGGCATTTGGAACGATAACCCCTGCTATGTTGAGGAAAATGTCTAACAGAACATGGCGTCGCATAATATTATACAGTGAGATTAAGGAAGAGCACACAGATACATAAGATATATGGATGGTAAGGGGCTAACAGGCCACCCTGTATATTGTCTAACCCTTATTTCGTTTCGCATAAACAAATGATCTATAGCTTTAACTGTGGTTAAAAAGAACATAACAGATAATATTAAGAAACACGTGATTAACCAAAACAAAATATAGTTAAATGGAATACTGATTTGTTAATCATCAACACAAAAAAGAATTGTGCCAAAAGAACAACAGAAAAATACAAACATGACATCAAAGACTACTGAAACAAAATGAAAGTTAAATTGTGAATTACTGAACTGGTGGAAAAATAAGTATAGCATGTATTCTAGATATACAAACACTCTCTTATACAATGTAATATTTACACACTGAAATATTTAATTTAATTGTAAATGTTTCTATCTACGTTTACGAGTCCCCAATTTTGAAAAACAATACTAGAGGAAGTACAGCTAGTTAACATCACCCACCGCCAGGTCTGAATTATTGTTATCTGAACAAATAGTGGAATTTAGCTATCATTCTTAGAACATACTAACCATCTCAAAGGGCGGAATGCATGGGTATGGATAACTAGTGTGACGTTTATTTCGAGTCACTTAATACAAATAACACACACATTTGGAATCCTAAAGAATCATTCTAACGTATAGCCATGCTATTGCACGACCATCAAGTTGCACGAGAAGTTGAAACTCCTTTTCATCTCGTCAGTTTCACATTTTCTATACAATAGAAAAACTGTAAACTGAGAAGTAAAAAACATAAAATATATGTTTGCAAATAATGAAGAATTTACACACAGTTCTAACTGAAAAGAGTTAAATAACGACAGTGTTTCACTGTAAATTAAAATATTGAGTATTTTTAAATACTAATAATTTATTTTTCTATAGTTGTCATATTTAGTACAATGCTACACAACGAACTGCCTTTGCTCTGTACACAACAGAGAAATGAATCTTAAATTACAGCGCTTCAAGTCCGTAAACTTACACTGCTTAAACGCCACAGAGAGTAAGGTGGCTCTTTTACGTATCATAAAACATCTGGAAATTTTTAAAAAATAAATTTCTTTTTTCCAATTTTGTGCATGTGTGTTTGACAGGTGATAGCATTTCTGAACAAGGTGAAGGTTAAGTGCACCTTACATAACGGCGAAAATAGGAGGAAGCATTGGATGTGCCCCATTTTCACCATCGGAAGTGCCCTTTTGAATGGGTAACAAAAATGTATGTATAATTATCGGAGAGAGATTATTTCAATTTCGAATTCAAGTGACATGGTTCAGGTAGCAAACAGGACATCTCAGATTGTCAATACCCTTAAAATTCAAAATTTGTTCTGCCGCCTATACATTGCACTTTATAAAAATAACGTTTCAGGAGGATATTTCAAGCGCTGCACTGAAACGGATGGTCATGGTTACCTGCACTATTTCCCAACAACGCCCACTGTAACAAGGTCGAGAAGGACGGCAAGGCCAATCCTAGTCTGTTTCCAACACACAGTTATGTGGGCTTTGACTTCTAGTATAAAACGTGAGCAGACAAAATACAAAAATATTGACTGGAGCTGCCAAAGGGATTTGAGAAGTATGTTGTTAGATATTCAGCCATGATTAACATTTCTTTGGCTGCCTTTCTTACGATAACATTTCTGGATTTCATACATTACTGGAAGTTTGCGAACTCAGATTTCTGAGGCCTCATCAACTCATCAACTTTAAATTTCATCATCCTGTTGTGTTCTATAGTTATTAAGTTTCATATTTCACAGGTTGCTTGTAACTTTATAGTTATCAGAGCAGTCTTTGATCAATATCGAATATAAACGTACAATGTTTTTGAAGAGCACAGAGTGCGAGTTTTATATGCATTACTTTCTTATATAATTGCCACTTAACGTTAAATAGCGAAAACGAAGAAATGCTCATGTCGTGCATGTGCCAAGAGTTGTTAGCGATTTATGGTAATAACCTCTCGTGCTCAATCACTTTTATCCTGGCCATACTTTTCGCTTGTGACTACAAAGTTTAGAAGCACTTACTCTGGTTAGAATTCAACCAAAATGTGGTAACTTACATGAGCAGTTTGAGTTTAAAAATTGACTTTTGAGACTTACGATTTTATTGACCATAAATGCAAGACAAGCACGATACTTCAGCATTAAAAAGAAAAGGAAATTATTTTGTTGAACCACAGTGGTAAAGCAGTACAAAGTGAGATTTCTTTTAGAAAATAGAGAAAGTCCTTAATAGCTGCGGTTCTCGAAATTCTTTCAGTCAGGATTATAGAAGATTAATCGTCCAGACTTAGTTATTCTTTTTATTACCTATTTTTTTGCGCGCCAACTATCCCATAAGTGGGGCGGGTGTAAACCCGATTCAGGTTTATTACTCATCAGGATATCTACCGCTCCAGCCTCAAAATAAAACTTTTTGCGTAGGATCAAAGGAAAATAATCTACGAGATTTTCGGCGTGGTAACAGTCAATTTCTGAGCAATTTACTATCTTCCTCCCATTGATATGTTTCGAAAGTTTAAACCTTTATTGCGTCACGATAAACCTCAGATGAAACTAAAGGTAAAAAAGAAAGAAAAAACCGCTTACGCACTGCTACAGTAAGTTCCTGTTCACACCAAACTAATCGTTAAACCTATTTAGTCTACAAGTTGCTACACTCGTGATGACGTGAAACCCACTTGAAGTAAAAATGTATCTCAAGACGGCTGGTATGGGTATTAAAACTTTTATTAAAATAAAAAAGGATCTTTGGTCATCTTCAAGTTATTCACTACTTTATTTTAATAAAAGTCTTAATACAGTACTGTTCTCACTAACAGCACATTCAGATGACTTGTACTAATCTTATTCTCACGCCCTCTAACGTTAACATTATTCATAATCAACAAATGCACAATAAATGAGCCAAGTTTCCTGCTCTACGGTAGTGCGTAACTAGGAAATTAAGTCTCGTACAAATGTACATAAAATCTTTGCGTCATTGGCATAATAGCATGGTTTGAATTCTTTCTACAATAAAGTAAAAACACAAGAGCCAATACAAGAATGATGAAAAAAAAAATCATTAAACCAGCGGGATCTTGGAAAGTAACATCTAAGGGTTACCAAAAACGTTTATTTTGCAAATAGTTTTGATCCACAGTGGGAGCATTTAAACAGTAAGCACTATTATACTGAAAGTAGAGGTCAATCGAACTAATCGTTTCTGATCACATTTATCCAGGTACCCACATTTTGATGATGGAAATTAAGTTTGGTTAACCGAAATGCTGGTTCAACAGTGTCGTGATTTCATTTGTTACCCACCTTTCAACATTAACTGTTTCATAAAAACAATACAGGACACTTATGTTAATTGAATTCACATAACATAATCAACACGGCTACTAAGAGACGCGTGTGTACCTAAATATGACATACACACAAGATCAACACAGTCACAACACGTGCGTATGTGTACCTAAGTATAGCACATATACACAGAAATACGTGCATGCCAGTCATAGAAAACGCACCACTTGATTTAAGAGCGCGTATTTCCACGAAAAAGAACCAAACACTTGTGACAGTTCAAGGGAAATTTTGATTGGGAAACCTTTTAACGATACATACACATCATCCAAACAAGCAGAAACTGACACAAAGCAGCCTCCTATAGCGGACAAGTTACTAGAAGAACCCAGTATCCTGTTCGTGAAGTTAAGCAACCTGTTTAAACATCATTACATAAAATATAATTAAGTATTACACAGATTACATGAAACTGGCATACAAATTTTGCATTCTTAACATTACTTTTTGTTACTACTTCCGAGTTGATAGTTCTTTCAAAATTGCAGTTAAAAACAATTATAGCAAGTATAAATGAAGCCTCACAGTTGTTTTTTTTACTTAACACGTCAATTACGTTATAGTTGAGAAGCAAAACACCAAGTACATAACCAACGCATCCAATATTTGGAGACGACATACTTGATGAAATGACCGCTTTACAGACATTCGCAAATCAATCTTAATAAATACTTCTTTTTGTCCGAAACGATCTTATCTAAACAATTTGACGTCGGTTGAAAATATTGAAAGCCAAAATTTCACACCTGGGTGGTCAACCATACAGGACGAGCATATGTTCGTTAGGAAACGGGAATTCGAACTTGCATCCATCAAATCGCCAGACCCACAACCTTGTTAAATTGTGATTATTTTAATTTACACACAAACTGGTTGGCAATTATCAACAACTTTAGCAAGAAATATAGTAGTCCATAAGAACAATAGATCAAAGAGGAAATAAATTACAACCTTCGAAATTTATGGTTCGGCTTGACATTACACTTCATTCTATTAACATTTTAATACGGGCAGCAGTGTAAAAAAAAAAAAAAATACATCGGAAGACCAATTATCACTTTTGCCTGGATGTTTCGAAAAGCCACAATATTAAGTGTAGTAACATTTAAGGTCACTCCACAACAGCTCTCAGCGGAATGACTGTGGACTTACAACGCTAAAAACTGGGTTTCGTTAACCGTAATGGGCAGAGCACAGACAGCCCTTTGTGTAGGTTTGTGCTTAATTACAAACAACACACTCTACACTTAATTAGAAATGTGTGTTAGTTTATATAAGTTTTTCTTCTTTCTTGCTTGCTTGCTTGAAAAATATAAAAATTATGTAAAGTTTAATAAAAGACTTACCAATATGTAGATTTGGGGAAATTTGAAAAACGTTAATTCTTACTCAAAAGTTTATACGAGTTTTTTGTTGTTTTCTTCAGTTGTCTTAAAACGTTTCCACTTTCCTACTGCGTTTTCATATAAATATAAAAAACCTGTACGCCCTAACGTTAAAAAGTGTTTCTGATTACGTATGTAATAAAAACCAGTGTTTCTACCATACGTGTATAAATGTAAATAATAATAAGTATATTCAAAAGTTGCAAAGTATTTTCTTTTTGCCTAAATCATGAATTATTTATTTAACTGACTGTGCTGGCAGTGATTAGCAGTTGCTCCACGAGATGTCTGCCCACCCCTGTTACTCACCTCACAGAACCAACATGACTTATTTACGACACATTGTTTGATGCTGTCTCATTTCTTGTAAAACCACAAGCAGATATCCAACACGTACTAAAAAACCAAAGACTAATTTTACACCGAAATTCCACTGAAAGAGGTTACTAATAAATACTTCAGTACCGTCCCTTACCAGCTTTTAATAATTACACCAGCATTGCCAACGTACAGGAATCCTCTTCACTTTAAAAAAAAAAAAAATCTTATTTCTATAGGATATTACAAGTGTTTATGGTGCTTAGTATTTCATATAAAATTATGCTCGTTTTCGCATCTTCCAAGTACCAGAGCACCCTCAAGCCCTCCCGACTTTACTCTTCAAAGGTCAACTCAGTAAGTATATATGTTGAACACACACACACAAAACCAACAACATAAATACTTATTCAAGGTTAATATGACGTTCGAACCATGGAGAAGAAAGCATGAAACAACTGGGCAGATACAGAAAAGACATTACTAATAAACTAAGTACAATACGATATACAATTACAAATACACGATTTACCTAGCAAATGCTGCAACTTTAAAGTTAAAAATAACACGATAATCTAAAACATTTGATCAAACACATTTTAATCATAATGAACGAGTAACCTGGAGTGATGTCATGAATTATCTTTAATTCATTTCACTTAATGCAGCAAAATATTGCATTAACGTGCAACAAAATCGACATGTTGTTCAGGTTTAAACTGTTTTATTCTAGATGTTAAAATTATACTACAAAAAAAAACTAAAATGGATCACTACACACGTTTCAAAGTATAATAATACATCTTCAATAAAAAATAAACAGTTTTATTTAACAGGTTTGCTTTCATACAGTCACAAAATAAAATACTCACTCTCTACATGACTACTGGAGTTTCTTGTTTTTTTGGTTTTTTATTATAAAATTTATAAGGATTGACACATTTAAACTTTTATTAAATATACAGGGGCTGTTAGTGAAGCTCCTACCCCTTTAATACCCATTTAAAACAAGAAATGCAAAAATATTTTTTTTATTTTAAAGAGAAATATACGTGATAACGTTACAAGCTCAGAGTATGTGATGTTACACGTGTTAAGACTGTCAGACCAAAATGACAATAAAAGTTGTGCACTTTGAAAACGGAGGAAAACATCGGATTTTTCGCCAAAACGCATTCGTGTCCCATAAATTTGTATGAGAGATCTGCATGTTCTGCAAGTTCAACATGTGCAAAATCTCTATAAAAGTGACGAGTTCTCGGTTTCCATAGGTCAGTGTTAAGCCACCGACACGCAATACAGTTACGCCGACTGACTGAAGCACAACGCAACAACGCCATTGGTTGCTTGGAAGCAGGCGAATCTCGATCAGATGTAGCCAGAGTTGTGAATGTCCACCCAAGCACAATCACAAGGCTATGGAATCGTCACCAACAACATGGATCAAACTCGTGTCCGTCCACGATCTGACAGACCTCGTGTGACCACGCCTGTGCAAGATTGCTACATCCGGTTACGTCATCTTTGGGATAGGACCACCACTGTGACGTCTACTGCCTCAACCACACCAGGGCTACGTAGGATTTCCGATCAGACCGTACGCAACCGTCTACGAGATGCAGGAATCCGACCTAGACATCCAGTCAGAGGCGTCATCCTCACCCAGCAACATCGTCAAGCACGGCTGCAGTGGACTCAGGCACATCGGGTATGGCTTCATTGACGATGGAGGCATGTTTGGTTCAGCGATGAATCACGTTTTATGCTTCGTAGGTAGGATGGAAGGACCCGTGTTTACTGTCGCCGCGGTGAACGTTTTGCAGCAAACTGTGTGCAAGAAGTTAATAGATTTAGTGGTGGCAGCGTCATGATGCGGGCTGCCATCGCCAACAATGCCAGAACAGACCTTTTACACATTCGAGGGAATCTTACGGCTCAACGATACGTCGACGAGGTTCTTAGGCCCCATGTGCAACCCATAATGGTGAACGTCAACGTCGTTTTTCAACATGACAACGCCCGTCCTCACACAGCCCAACTCACCACTGTCTTCTGGAGACACCACAACATCAACGTTTTTCCCTGGCCCTCCAAATCACCAGATTTAAACCCCATCAAACATCTTTGGGACTAGTTGGACCGACGTCTGCGACGGCGACAACCTCAACCGCAGACTCCACCTCAGCTTGCAGCAGCTTTGCAGGCCAAGTGAACAGCCATTCCACAGGATGTGATTCGTCATCTCATCGCTTCCATGGGCAGGAGATGCCAAGCAGTTATTGATGCTCCCGGGGGCATACTCATTATTGACGTTGAGTGATGTTAAACTTCAACCAAACTATTACTTTATTATGTTACTATCACCTGGAATGGGAAGTTTACTTGAAATTCATGAAATGTGATAACAAATACACAATTAACAAGCAAAAACATTGAAACAATAGAAGATAGTCGATACTAATAACAGAGTTTAAAATACGAAACTGGTTTTGTACGTAGCAGATGTTGCTTTCACGTTTATCAGGTTATTCATATTGCAAATGTAATACAAGATTTTAAAAAAGTGAAACAGTTACAATGATAAAAAATACAACTTTCAAAAACGTTTCGCAACTGTTAACTTGATGGTGACTAAATATTGGTTTCCGAATTATGCATTTTTTCTATACTATTTCACCTGTATTTGAATAAAGTTTCGTAGTGTTGGATACCTCCAACATTTATAAACTATTTTCTGTATCCATACATTATTATTCCCTTTCTTTAAGTAGTATTTTGAGAAAAATATCATCTATGAATATCACATCTTCATATTAACCTGTCATCGAGTTATCAAACATCTGAAAACAAAAATGGCAAAACCTTCAATAAGTATTAACATCTATATAGACAACAATAACGGTATCATGCATCAGTTTCTTCAGCGAGAAGATTTAACATGATTTTATATGCATATTGCATGCCAGAAACTACATATGATCATACAATAATTACGAAATGAAGCGATATCGATGTATTTGTAGTTTTAAAGCTAATTTGATAACGTAATAAGGATCGTAATTATGTGGTTTAAGTTTATGCAAGTACCAACAGAAACTGCTGGAACAATGAAGGATAATTGTCACGAATGCCACAATTTCCGTATTACACTTTAACAGTTAGACGATCAATTAGGCGGTTTTCTTACCATGTGGTGAGTGTAATATACCCAAAGGCAAGAATAAATAAAAAAAATCAACAAGGACAATTTATGTTTATATACGAGGAAATAAGAACAAGCACATACGTCCTTCATTCTGGAGATATTAACGCTCGTATAAAATATAGCATTCACATAATCTCTCACTAATATTGAATGTTGTCTACTATTTTCAATCTAAACAGAACTTGACGCGACACATGAACCAAACGGCTAGATCACAGAAACTCCAGAGTAATTACAAATAATCAACTTAAGGGATGACGGTAACATGGCGCAAACCACGAAACCTCAGGTATACGGCCCAACATTGGGCAGCGCCCGACACGTTCTCTCCATACAGTAATTCAAAATAATTAAACACGCACGTATGTTATGTTGAAAAAATCTTGTGTTAAATACACGTATATTCACAAATACATCTTGTGTTTTTCAAAATAGTTCTATACTTTATTATTGAAATTCGCATGAAAAAGTAGATAGCCTAATAATTTTCATATCGGCTTCGCTACTTCAGTCAATACGAGACATATTTAACAGAGTGAATAAATATTTTAGCAGGAACAAATACATTCTAATTGTGACATTACAGATTATCTATCTACAGAACTTCTACGCTATCTCACTTGAGTGAAGCTAAATGTGACCATGTCAACAGCAAACTGATCACACCTATTGTGCAGAAAAGCGAAGATAACGAATATCAATCAGTCCTGGACGATTTAATACATTGCTATTGCAAATATTCGAGTTATTTTTATGCTGCACTATAAATACAATAATATACATAATATTTCAATATATCTCTCTAAAAAAAACAATAACATACAAAACAAAAAATGAGAAAACGAACAAGCTTGTATGGCCCATATTCCTAAAACAAACCACCAGATCGTAGACATAAATAAGGAATACATATCTGAGTCACAATATACAACCAAGTCTACTGAAAATATATTGAACAGCGATAGAAACTAGCTTATTTTAAACAACTTTTTATTCATGTAAATATATGTAGGAAGATACCTATTCAATCATCCCCAATTTAAGGTGATATACAAGAGGAAAAGCAAGTCTTCAATAGAACTCGCCGCCAACTTTTGAGATACCCTAATCAAAAAATGCGATTTGAATATCATTCTTAACAGCGTACCCATGGCACCAAATTGGAGGAAAGGTTTATTTGTGTGCGTGTGTGTTCGCGCGCGCGTGGTAGCGGGCAACGAGCCATGAACGCTCAGACTCGCAAGCCCAGGAACGTTAACCATTATAAAGCGGTTACGTGACACAAATCTCTACTGTTCCAGTACGGATCGGAATTTTATTTATTTCTAATCTAACACCTCTTGCATCATGAAATTTTTACCCTCGTATTTATGGTACTAAATACACATATCTAAATGTTAATGTATTTTCTGAAAACGTCTTAGCACTTTTGAACCCTAAAAATGCTGGTGAGAATTTAATTGTTGCCATGAGACAAGGGTTTACAAACATTATGTACAGAATTTAACAGAACATTTAACCCAACATTACACAGACGAAAAAGTGATGTTATTATATTACACTCCGAAACTAACAGTACGTTTTTTCTCCTTTCTTTTCATAGGGCCCGGCATAGACACGTGGCTAAGGTGTTCGACACGCAATCCGAGTATCGCGGGTTCGAATCCTGGTCGCACCAAACATGCTCGCCCTTTTAGCCGTGGGGAAGTTATAATGTAACGGTCAATGCCACTATTCGTTGATAAAAGAGTAGCCCAAAAGTTGGCGGTGGGTGGTGATGACTACCTGCCTTCCGTCTAGTCTTACACTGTTAAATTAAGAACGGCTAGCGTAGATAGCCCTCAGATAGCTTCACGTGAGAAAGCAAATCTTTCTTTCTCAAAAGATTTTTCGATCACACCACCAAAATTTCTTCAACCACAACGTTTAATATATTCCCATGTAAAGAATAGCAATAATTACGAATTGTAAAAACCTACAACCGCAACCTTACAAATATTTAGCTTTCGAAAATAATAAGATAAAAAACAAAACTACTGACAAGAGACAGGGGGATGATTTCTGTAAAAATCTTTTATATAACATCGATTAACAAGGTAACATTACTTATACAGTACTTTATTTTCCTATAGAATCTGTTAATTATAAAACGAATCCTTGTCTTTATTGATAACAAAACCATTCGCAAATACGTAGAAAATAATGACGACCAATTACATATGCTGTTTCACTATTTACCGTTGTAAAAACCATGGTAATATTTGCTACCTTATAAATTAGTTTTCAGCTTACATTGTTTGTCTGTGGAGAATTAACAATAAAAATATAATGAAATACACAACCCATTGTTTTGTGATTTTACACAAGTTACATCTAAGTCCTTTATTCAGAATTATAACGAAACGTTTTCAATAACAATTATATCCAGACACAATTTAGAGATGAATACATAGGTTTTTACTGTTAATGGAATGCACATACGTTTCCTGCACAAGTAGCCACAGATAATATCTTTATTTTTTTTGTTTGACAGTCGATCACCAAAACTACACAATAGGCAACCTGTGCACTGCCCATCACGAGTATCGAAACCCAGTTGCTAGCGTTGAAAATCCGTAGACATACCGCTGTGCCACCGGGTGGCTTATCTTTATTAACAAAACGTACTTCTCAATAACTTGTATTGTCATACAAACCAAACATTTGTACGTGATTACAATATCAATAAAACCTTTTATAAATACGTTTATTTTTAAGTAAAACGAGGGTTAAGAACAGTAACAACAAAGTCATTTTTTATCCAGATTTAAACAATTATCGAACTTAATGATTTTCCAATAAAGGATTACTGTAAGAAATGATATAAACTACACAGTGCTCATTCAGTTCTAAAAAATAATCCACATTTTTAAATTCATAAAACATTTAAAAGTTAAATATTATCTATTTGAATAAATTATTTTTTATAGATTTATTCAGTTTTATCTCATATTGATGAATTTGCAATTAAATATACACGGCGGGAAAAACACAACCTCATTAAACCTAATACTAGTATTAACAATGAATTGATAGTACTTTGAGGTTGTTCACCCCTTCGCTGTCAAATTAGTTCCAAACTTAACAACCCGGTCACTTTATTTATCAAAAACCACTCGCTAATACTAACAACATTACATATTTAGGTCAATAACCCTCTTTTACCAGATCGTGCTAAAGATAATTGGCCTACTTTTTGACCAGACAAGAAGTTTGTGTACGACGACAAGTTTTACTTCATGACATTAGGAATACGCGGGTAAATCGATGTAAACAGAAATGAGTATAATCCAGATTAACATTATTTATACGGTATAAAGTAATAAAAATAAACTGTTGTTAAGTACACAGTTTTTTCCCCCAAATGATTTGTTTCGTCAAAAAGGAATAGGCTGCTGTGTGTAAGAACCACGAAGGTTACGCTATTTTCTGTACCACACAGATGGTGGAAGAAATAAGCGAAAACTACCACCTGCTTCTTTCTTTTTCTTTTTAACTTGAGAATATTTTGTCTTTGTCGTACAAAGACGGGTAATCTAATTTCTTGCTGCCCCAATTGGTTCTGTAAATCAGTTTAAGACGAAAGCGGGCCGATAATATTTGTATGGAAAAGAAATACGAAATGATTAAATGTAATCTCTGATCAACTCTAAGATAAAAATCTTATCAGCTGTTATATAAACATGTTAAAACATTTTCTGAGGAAATAGTGGAACGAGTTGAGTTTAAGAATTTCAATACGATGAAGCTAACGTTGGTAGAGTCATTTCTATATCATTGCTTTTTGACGCGAATTACATAAGATTTAAACAATATATATAGATGTTTTTTTGTAAATTTTAATTGAGATCTAGCATGTTTCTGCTGCTAAAAATTTTAACAAAATACAACAGTAAACGAATATTTTAAAAAAAGAAAACTGCATTAAGTGATAAGTGGTTTCAAAGTCTGTTGCGACATTAAATTTAAACATGGAAATCAATGGATGCTTCAAGTTTTCTTCAATCATACCTAAAGGTTTTTAAGAAACTGTGGTTAAAGAGAAATGATTATAAAAATTTTAAGAAACAAACAAAACTATTACCGGTAATTTATAATTAACGAGAGAACAAGAGAGTCGCAAAGAACATTCTAAAAAGGTCTTTCTTCACTTTTAACTGTTACTACTGTTTCCCCATATTATTGCTATAATCTACAGTTTGTTTCGACCACAGTAAGACCCAGGATCCGTAAACAGGAGCAGTTAAGTGGTAATCAACAGATGGCAAGCAACTATCATCCGATATCCACACAGTAGAAAGCCTGTGGGGAGGTATCGGAAGTTCGAGTTCAATGAACACCAAAGCAGTAGTATTAGCTCAAGTTTAAAGAGACCTAATCCCTCAGGCTGTGACAGCTGGCGTACTGCAAACATTCAGAAGTATCGCTTAAAAAAACAAGAACATTAAATCAGCCCCTTTATTATCAAATAGTGGACATTTTTATATGACTAGTCGCAATCCGCAAAACATTTTCGGTAGTTTTTAAGCCTGTCTTTCCCTTGAATTTTCTTTATTCTATCATTTTAGTTCATAGCATTTAGGCAAAGCTTTTTTTTGCAAGCATTTATGTGTTAGTTGATGAATCCTGGGCTATTTTTAAAAATCTTATTCTGTCAGGCAAACACACTTATGTACAGGTAACTATTTAATGCATGTAAAGTACATAAGAAGTAATTGTATCTATAATAGTGTATAATTGTTTCTAAGAGTGGAAATAAACTCAAAAAAACGAAGATTTAGTATAGGAAAAGAAGCCAAAAAGGCATTTATAGCAATCTATGAAACGAACCTGAGTTAAGTATACAGTTTGATTACCATTCAATAAATCAAACAAAATTAACTGAAGAAAGTTTATGTGGTTATTATTCTGTTAATGAAAAAAACAAACAAGAAACAGCAGCTCAACAGAAATTGTTATAAAACACCTAAAATCAAAATAATATTATAAACACAATTTATATTTATTTACATTAAACTTACAGAAAAACCTTAAAATTCCAGTAACAATTAATTTTTATATTTTTCTACTTGTATAACTAATGTATACTTGCATAAACTATGACAACTATTCATGTAGATAGGTTTATTTTCAAAAGCTGGATACTGTAATGATATAACATACATAGCTGCATTTACTAATACCTGAGCTGTTATACACACAATTAAATGTTTTTAAGTCCTATAGTATCCTCAGCTGTTATTGCACACAATTGAATAATCATTGCAAAGAAAAATAAAACATTCATAACATTTCAAAACATATTAACAAACAAGAATAACACCAAAAGCAAAACTAACCATTTGTTTGAATTTTTTTTAAAACAAAGCTAATTCATCACATTTTAAAACTATTTTGTTACTACTTTTTTAACCACAAAAACAGAATGTTAGTCACTAAATACAAATTAGTTTGTCAGAAGATAAAACTACAATTTCACAACCAGAGACTTTAGTTTCAGTCAGATATCATTACAAGGCTTTACTAGATCTGTATAATTGCTACACTTAAACTACAAAAGCCCATATAGTTTAAAAATAAAATATATATAAACACATATTATTGAAATATATTTTGTTACCTTTTGTACTGCAGTGTCTAAGGAATTCTTGTTGCTCTTGCTATGAGAGACATTTCCAAGAGAATCAACTTCTGCAACACCTGTTCCTACTCCTCTTCCAACTTTGTAAAACCTTCCTTTCTGAAGTAACTGACCACTAGCTACAGCTCTTTTAGCAGCAAACCTGAGCTGTTTACTAAAGTCCAAGTTACTTGTAGATAGATCAACTGTACATGTTTGCTTTATATATTTTTCTATGGAGCATAAAGTTACTCCCCCAGTATCTCCTAGATCTCTAATTACTTTCTGCAGTAACTTCACCAAGTCTGTTGTCTTTGTTACCCTCACAAATGTAGGTTTCACCTGAAGTATTCCATTTGGGTCTTTGTAGGAACACAATCCTTTGTTGAAGACCTAAATAAAAACAACAGCAAATTATTGGCCAGTATTTAATTTTATTTGTAAGACTTATATATGACAGTCGTTTTGCAATTAAACTGCATAACTGAAACATACTATTTAATAACAATTATAAAAGAGAGCCTAAATAATCACAAAATACAGAATATAGGCTCGTAATCCTTCATCTTTATACAGTAGTATACATTATTCCTACTACTACGTAATTTCCTTATTTGCAGCTGAAGCTTACAAAAGGCAATAATAAATATAAATCACAACAATATTGATTCTCTGTACAATAACATTGTCCTGTGTTTCAGTATTTTAGTATTGATACATTATATCAGCAAACAATTTGATGTTTTAGCTTTTTTTTTTTTTTTTATTGACATCGTTGGGTATCATGTTACACTGTTCTGATAAAAGAAACAAGCTTCACTTTTTACTCTGAGTTAGGTGAAACATACATACAACTTACTACTTTTGATTCTTTTCATCCCAAGAAATGCTCTCAAATAACATTTAATGGACTTTTTTAATGTGTATACTCAAATGTTAAATTCTTCCATATGCATAAATTAACATAATTGACTTGTATAAAATGTGTATGTGTATGCATAAGAAATCAGTAGCTTTCACCAATGTACGAGATACACAAAACATACAAAAGACAAGCACATGTTGCATATAGATCTTAAATTATCCTTGTACAGTGTACAATGCCAAAGCATGTACATGTACTTAAACACTGCAATAAAAATGGAAATATTTTCAAACTTTCAGACTTGATTGGTTTATGAAATAATACTTCAACTAGTGTTTGAGTGTTATTCTAAACAGATTTCCTTCTACTCAGCTGTAATAATAAGCAAAATGTATCAAAGTGGCTTTCAACAAAGTGTTCTTGAAACACTGAATGAACTTTACCACATATAAATGTACAACAGAACAGTGAGTAGTATTATAAAAACTTTGAAGTTTATTGCAAAAATGCCAAATAATTTTTTAAAAATGTGAACAATTTAAAATAGTGAGAAACAGAAAATTAAAAGTCCTATTGTTCTTTACTACATTTTTTTAGCTTACATTAAATGCAAGAACTACTCCTTGATCAGGAAACACCACAAAAAGCTGGCTCATAATAACACTAGTCCTTATACCAACCATAATAATAAAATTACCAACTAAAATATTACCAATATTGACAATAAAAATATTACCTTTAACACTTTACCCTCAGCAACAGCCTTTTCTAATTGTTTCACAATAAATTCTCGATTTACTTTGTGGTTTTGACGCACAGCACTACAGATACGATCAACTGAAGGCCGTTGTTTCTGGTGCTTGATCTTATGAATGGCTTCCAGCAGCCACTTTGTCCAATTGAGATTTGTTTGTGTGTATTCAACATTACCACTGCTCCCCATCTCCACAACATTGCAGCCACTAGTACCAGAACCACTAGCCTCAGTGTCCTTCATAGCAAACGGAAGGGTGAAACTATTATTGCAAAAATCATTTTTGCTGTCATTTATAACAATTTTTTAGTCAATATCACAAAGGGTTTTTTTTTAACCAGCATCCATACTGTAACAATTTTCAGGATCTTGGTTGTCAAGCATTCAGCAATAAAATAGCAGCTTTTTTGTTTCTCTGAAGATGGCTTGATTTTAGTGCATTTTTCACCTGAAATAAGAGAAGATTGTTACATACAACAGCAATTCAGAATCCCAAAACCTCTCTCACTGTTTACACCCATGAATGTACATACATAAAGTAATGCTACTGAATCTTACTAAATACTATAGATGTTAACCTCATTCTTCTTATCTTTTCCAATACAGTTGTATCCCTTATCACACAATTATCTGACATAATAGTGATCATGACAAAATTATTAGGATACATATTCTTTACAAAACAGAAAATCAAGCACACATTTGTGTCTTATGAAACTACACCTCAATTCACGTGGTAGTATAATTATCAATATAAAAGCAATTATTCATTATTTTAGCCAGGCAGTCTAAACCTCCCTACAACAATTTAAAAATAAACTATGTAGAAATATTCAGTACCTATGAAACAGTCCGGTTATATTACTCAGTCAAAATTATGAATTGAAGGGCAAACACATCCATCACAGCTTGCTAATAATTGAATACACCAGACCTCTACATTTGAATAAATATACAAACAATGTAAACAGTTCTCATCAGTCTACAAAGGTGATTGGTGGACTGATGTCATATCTCAATGCTTTGATTTCAAAATTAAACAAGCTCATATGCATTGACTAAATTGTATTGTTTTTCTATCAACAAAACAGTTTTGCCAGCTGAACTGAGATCTGACTGCAGCATATGATTAAACTATAACAACATCCAATACGAACACAAGTACTCGCAGCCTTGTGTCCTATAAAAAATAATTTGTCAAGTGCATTTAGGTTACAAACACTTTTTGAAATAATTCTTATTACTCTGAATGTGGTAATCAACTATCTCATACTTTGCATGAATTCAAATCCAATTTTGTAACTTAAGGTTGGAAGCAATGACTTAGTTTCTCAGTTAAAAGTATTTCATGTTAATAAACAACAAGAGTTATAAAATGCTGTATTACTATCAAGTAGCATTAATTAGTTTAAACAAATTACAATTAAAATATTGGAGTCATAGAAGCCAAAGGGGTTGCACAAAAATTTCTATGAGCTTGTATATAAACAAATATCTGATTGCATGGCCAATTCCACGATCTGAATTTAAAGTATTTATTTCCCAAATGTATTAGGAAATAGTGGGCCAAAAACAACAGGTGTTATAACAGAATTAATGAGGGCTCCAACAAACCCTTCCAAAATGCATTTTACAGACATTTCAAAATATCAGCATGTTGACATCAAAAGTTGAAGGTTTTATATACACTTAATTGTTGAAAACTCTTCAACAGAAAAATGTAAAATTTGCTGGAATTTTATCCATTAACTTGCAGCATATGAAACCATTAAGAAATGAGACAGAATAAACAACTTATGCATAGCTGTCAATAATCAAATGGCATTTAACTATTCCAGTTTGAACATTGTAGAAAGAGTTCTAATTTTTCAAATTGCAAAAAAGAAAATTTTCTTTTGTATCTCACCAAATCATATTTCTCCAAAAAATAATTTTCTCAAATTAAAATATAGCCAAGTATTACAATGCAACTTTGGAAACTAATTAAGTAGTTAATTCAACACTTGTATAAAATTTTACATGCATTTAAAAACCATTACAGATCTGTTGGAGATTTGAAATAAGGATTTATACATCTACAATTTAATACTTAAAAAATACAGTTTCTACTTGCTTTAAAACTATTCCTGTCAGATCAATGCTTTATGGAGTTTTTACTTTGCATTTTGTATATTATGTAATGTTAAAGAACAGCTAACAATTTTAGCTAGAAATGTAACCTTCTGAAAACTGAACAGCATTCTCCATGACATCAACTCCTGTAAACAACAGGCAAGTTTAGCATCTACATTCTATCTTTTGAGAAGAACAGTTACATTTGCACTTAAAAACAACAACAACAACAGACAACACATGAATATACATCAAACAAGTTATATTCTGTTACAAAGTCCAAGTCTTTAACAAGAATACGACACAAAAGTACTGTTCTCCAGACTCAACATTATATTCATGCTTTATTACAAGTCACTATCATTTCAACTTAATCTATAAATCAACAATTTACTGCAGGAAAGTTCCTAATAAATCTGAAGATTTGCATTAACATTCAATGTTTTAGTCTCAAAGGGATACGAGTACAACACACCTGTCTAAAAAAATAACACAACATAATGACAAACACTCATAATATTTCTGAATTGAACATTTTTTCATACATTTTCATTTCTTTTGCTTCAGAATAATTACTTTGTACTGTTTTTCAAACTAAAGTCACTAACAGTACATTTTGATATAACTAGTATTATAACTTTGACATGAATCATAAAAGTCTATTCACAACTCTACAAGCATATATTGTAAAGAAAAACAATATCTGCATTTTAGATAAGCATTTTCACGAAGTTCTTCTCCAAACTTCATTCCAATGCTTTAGACACTAAAATCAAATTACTACTGGTACAACTTTTTTAAAGTTTATTTCAGTAGATAAGATAATCCAATTACTGGATTTCCTGTAAAAATTGCATTATTGTAACTTGTTGTATGAGTACATAAATTCTGTACTGTATACTGATGCAACTCTCTTACTCATCTATTATAAATGTAAGTACAAGCAGATAAAAAAAAAAACAAGCAAAGTTTTTATAACACTTTTTAAATCAAACTCACATACTTATTAATTACTATTATTATAGTATAATAAATATATTATTCTGGTTGGGTTTACAAAAAAAACAAAGGAAATCAAAAAAAGACAATTAATTAAAAATATATATTTATTACTAAGGCTGGGTGATTTAATTATAATTCTACAAGCAACAATGACATCAATTAGTATAACAAAGTAACTAATTACTCAAAATTACAATTAAATTAATCAAGTAAAATTAGTGTTACCAATTATTCCAATAATTAATATAAATTCTGATTATATCAACAGTCAGAAAAATTATCAGTAACTAAAAATGGTGTTTACTTTTATCAACTGTTAGACTACTCCAACAAATCAACTGAAAATAATCAACTAATCAAAACAATACAACAAAACTTGCTTGTCCTGTCTTTATTATCACACAGTTACAGAGGTTATCTACCACTGTCACCAACTTCTAAGTGGTTGCTAAAATGACAACAACTGGCTGGCAGCTCCCATCACTAACAGTTTTTTCTTTATGCTTTTTTTTTTGTATGTTTATGTTGGTGAAATACTGAATAGAAAGAAGGCAAATTTGTTGCTTGTGAACTTCTGACTGGAAGGAAGATATTTTTTGGCAACATATGATGCCAAACATATTTTTCTTCAGTTGTTAATTATGATGAACAGCTTGCTAGAAGGAAAGCAGTGCCACAAAACTATTTTTTGTTGATTAATAAGGCTGTTGATCACCAAGTACTGCTACTGGTTTTTGCTGTTTCTTACTAATCAACTTTAAGTATTCTTTCAAGTTCTTAGGATTTTACCACATTTATATATTTCAGAAATTTTGTAAGCTCAAAACAGATGTGACTAATTTTCCTTATTGCTGTGTTCTTGCACATTAAATACTGATTACATAACAGAACTGATGTGAAAATATATTTTTGACATGATTTAATGCGCATTCACAAAATTATCATACAAGTTGCAAAAATGTGTACACTGAAAAGATTTAATCAGATTTATATGTATTTCTGAATTAAAGATTAGTCAATTGCCATCTGCTTTAAAAGGTAAAATAGCATTAAACAAGTAGTAATGTTAATGTATAAATTATCACTCTCAAACAAGAATGGAAAAAACAAACTATTTTAAAAAGTTTTTAGAAACTTTGAAATTTCTTGGAGAGGGTGGGGTGGAAGACTGTCAAGTACCTCCTAAATTTAACCCGATACTTTCTAACTTATTTAAATTGAAAGTCATGCAGTTAAAGTATATGTACATGTGGTTAAGATATAGCACAGAAGTACATTTGTTATTCTGGCTGTAACTATATATAACTTAAGTCTGTAGAAGAAGAAGGAAAGTGAGAGAGAGAGAAAAAAAAAAGGACATTTCAGTCTAAATGTGTGTCTGGTTTGTTGTAGATTTTTCCAAAATCTTTGACCACCTACTGAACATGTGAGTAATGTTAGTATGAAAAATTATTACTTAAAGTTAATTTACATTACCTTAAATTTAAACTTTTAACCAGAAACATTATAAATAAATCCAACTAACTTAACACATAAGACCTCATTTGTAAGATGCTTATTACTGATAAACTTAGTGCTTTCAGATACTGAATCACACTTATATGAAAAAAACACTTCAAGTCTTCTTTGTAACATAAAAAACCAAGAGCAATAAAATTCTACAACACCTATAGGCACACACCCAAAAGTTAAACATAGCAACATCATGAACAATTGCCGAAACAACTCTGCATGAGGCTTTGCTAATGTGTATCTAATGTTTCACTTACACATACATGAAAAAATAATGGGTTAAAGCTTAGGATTACAGTAAACCAAGTACAAATTAAACAAGATATCACTGTCTCACAACTAGAAATGCACATAAATTTATATTCACTGACGAATACACTTCAACTTACAAACACATCTAAATATACACACACAGACATATGTGAAGCAAACCACTAACACTATGTAATCTATTAATATTCCATTTACAAGAAAAATAAACTTTTAAAGCAAACTTAATATAATTATTCCTACACTATTTTTTCTTTGTAGTAAATCTCACTATACATATATAAACAGAGAACTGATTCAACGGTAAGCAAATGATTAAAGATATAGGGATAAATCAAAATCTTTAAAAATTACATTAAGCTAAGTAATATTTTTATTCTACTTAAATACAGCTGCATCAAATTTTTGTACAAGTTACTGAAAAAATACAGCCTGGTATTTTTCCAGTATGAAGTTTAAAAAACAGACAAACAACAGCTACATGTAGAAATAACCAACAGAGAATATGCAGTTGAAAAGGTTTGAAGAGTACCAATGTAAAACTATATTTTAGATTACAAATCAACATTTTTAACCTTTACATTTCTCATTTCACTTTTACATTTGACATTAAAACATTTTAAAATTTAGAAGAAAATAATATTAAGGTATATTAACTTTTGAAAAATACAAACATACTAAACAATGTCTTTCCATTTTTAGTAAGAATGGCTGAGAATCATCATTTAGTAAGTCTGTATTTTTCAAAAGTTAGTATATGGTAATGAATGGCATAAAATTAATACTTATGTTTGACAAAATTTATGGTAAATCTTTTTACAATACTAACAGATGTGAAAGATAATATCAAAATAAATAACTGTAAAACATCCAAAAGTAATACAAAGTGAAACTCGTAATAATTGCTGGGATTAAAAATAATTATCATTTTAGTACTCCTACTCTAGTATAGATAAAAATGGTGAAATAAATATCAATGGTATACACAAAACCTACTGACATTCTGAGCTATGTAAGTGTAGATTCTTGAACAACCAATTATCTTAAAACACCACTATTTAAACACTAAAATAACATGTAACATACCATTTCATATTTAAGTTTGTTATAAAATTTGAAAACAAACAGAACAAAGTTATGTACATCAGTTTTTGTGGACTGTGCTAATCTGAAGAAACTTGAAAGTTACAAATATTTGTTAAAAGGTTATGAAACACATTAATGTAAAATATCCAATGTTTAAGTATTTTTAGTATAATAGTGTTAGAACTAATACACATTTTAATAAAATCAAGAAGAAATTTTAGTAATGATAACATGAGTTATTACTGTTTCAAAAACATGCCTTTGCATCCAACATGTCAACAATCAGACAAGTGTTATTCTTTCAAGTTACTATAATAACTTACATTTCAAAAATCAACGATTTCCTTCAAATATACTATGCAAGCTTTTAAAAGATTTGAAGACCAATGTCAGAACCTGATGTTTTAATTTCTAACTAAATTAAAGTCCTTACAGGCATCACATGATAAGCCTTTAGTTTTGTATGTCCGAATTTGTTCTGGTACTACTTTTACTAAAGCTATAGCTTATCCAAAATTTCCTCAGTTTTAAACTTTGAACTAAAGATAAATGATAACCCAAATACACATGCTAAATTCTAAACTATTATGATACACACATTTTTTGAAAACTTGAAATGCTCTTTTAAAGTTAAATCTACACCAATATAAAAAGCGACTTTTCAAATGTAAATATGTATAACAATGTTCATAAAATTAATTAACAAAGACCATAATATCATTAAACATACTTAGTGCATCTAAATTATTAAAAAGGAAATTCTGCTGTCAGTAACGTTGACATATCACGATTACGTTATTATATCAATAATTAAAGCACCAAGAAATGGCGGGAATAAGCTAATGTAAATATATAACGTGGATAATTCATTTTAACTTCAAGCACATTTATTTAAAAAGGATGAATGTCCAATATCTTAAAGCTCAAAATATTTACTACGAATTTCTTTAAACTTACCTCATAAAAAGGTAGTTATGTTCAGATTATAAGTAATTTAAAAATTTGCACGGAAACACAAACACAAAAATCAGTTAACATTCGTGCCATACTTTAGCCTTTACTTTAAGCCTCAGTAGGCTTACGGTGTGATGATCCCAAATATTGACGCTAGAAACCACGATTTCCGGCCATAGAGGTACAATCTGACTACAACACCGAGTGATAACCGATAACAGAACCCGCTGAAAACAGTGAAAAAATTGATCAAGATATTTTGAACTGGAGTCAGGATTTAAAGTAAACAGGCTTGCGTTATTTATAAGTCAGTCTACACAGTAGGTTTCATCCACTTCATGTAGTTTTTAATTATATTTAGAGATATGACTCATTAATTAAAATATAAATGGTTATACACCTAAAATGCGCCAAAACAAAATGGCTCGTAACGTTAATATGGCCGCTAACGATACGGCGATGCAATAACCATGTTGGGAGAATTTAGAAACAGCTTCTTCGTTGACATTATAATAAGTTGATAATTCTAGAAAATTCGAGTAAAGAAACTCAACATATGATATTTTTGCTGACAAAAACCACAAATTCCCACACAGATATTTCTTCACTCTGGTCTTAGTTTACTTACATTTGAGATAATTATGCTCATCCCTGTCAATATTCCATACAGATGCTTAGAATTTCTTCCACGAACGTTTATGAGTTACTAAGATATATTGTTATACCTTATTTGATTGGTTTATTGAATAAAATACTAACATCTGGTTGGTTATCAATAGCTAAATGTCTCATTTTTTGTCGTAAAATAAAGGATTTGTGCTACCCTCTTTTGACGATTTTAAAGAATACAGATAGACATTTTAATTTACCCAAGTGCTTTGGGTTTAGTTCGTGTGAATAACTCAGTTATGGTTTTTAAATGTTCTTTAACAAGCACAAATAAATGGCAATATGTATAAATATTTCTGAGTGTTAATAATGTTAAATATAGCATTTTTGAACTGTTTTTGACATTTGTAATTTTAAAATAGGAAAATTTATTTCATTCTAGCTTTCAGCTTCTCAGTAGCACAGCGGTAAGTCTGCAGACTTATCATGTTAGAAACGGGGTTTTAACAGCCATGGTAGGTATATCATAGATAGCTCATTGGGGGGCTTTGCGTTTAACTATGTTAGAAAAAAAATCAAAGTACTTCAGTTAAATAAAGGAATATTGTAGTGTAGTATCATAAATGAAGATTATATAGCTCAGTGTGTGTTATAGAAGATTTAGAAACTGTGTAAATATTGTTCTCAAAGCTCTTAAATTATTGTTATAAGCCTGTAATATTTTCAAGTAAAACCTATTTCCCACAGGTGTCACGTAAGAACCCCACAAAACCCAGCACATTTAACTTTAAAATAAAGAGCAAAGATAAATTTGAGTAAATGAACTAAATCTTTATCCCAACACTATATATGTGCACCAACTAAGGTGAAATAATAGACTGTGTTTTGCTACATTACTTTTTTCACTTGGGAATCGTCTAGTAGCAGCTGTCTAATGACTAAATAAGGTCTGCCTAAATTCAACAGTTAGACTAGGTAGCTTTTACAATGTAACAATCACTTGATTGCTTGTAAAGCAAAAATCTTACAACCATTTCAGCCATCAATTTACCGACCAACAGATGTTCAACTTTTTATAGCCGAGCGATCGTTATACAACGTAATATATACATTATAATACATAATACCACCTGATAACGTGGAAAGCAAGGAATGCTATTTCTTTTCAGCTGGTAATATTTTAATCAAATCGCCACCATAGCTTCAATGATATCTCTACCAAGTGATTAGGTGGTCATTGCTGGCACCTCGGTTGACTATCGTAGTTATTTTGCTGCTCCTAACTAACTACTTAGTTTAGTGACTCTCATATACATCAGGGTTGTATTGAATGGGCTAGCGCCAGGACCTCCACGTTTCCAAGTGTCAACTTTTAACTCTGAGGTTACAATATGATAGGCTACTGGATATGCCTCGTTTGTGATTCCCGCTGAACCCAAGACTGCTTCACGACATGTAGTAGCCTTGTCGACCCACCTCCCATCTCAGGGAGGGTCTCTGCTGCTCTACAGGTCATCGCTGTTTCCTGCAAATTTTCACCATTTCGCCTATTGGTAAAACAGCTTACATTGGCACCTCACAACCATTAATGACACCTCGTGTCTGATTTCCAGTTTGGTGACTGATCACCACGATTTACGGAGAAGTTTACTGTCATTTTACCAAACGCAAAAAAATAAACATAATTTTTAGTTGTTAAGGGTGGGTGTTAAGTCTGACAGAAGTTCTTAACAGTTTTTGAAAGCGTTTTACCTCTTAATGTGTTTTTAGAACTGTTCTTTGGTGTACCAGAGATAAAAAATTATGTATACAACGCTAAAATCTGGGGCTCGATTCCCCATGGCCGACAAAACACAGATAGCCTGCCTATTGTATAGCTTTGCGCTGAAAAAATGAACAGAACATTTGTACTGTACATATTATCAGTAAGCAATATTATTTTAATGTCAGTAATAGTGAAGGAAGGGCAAGTAATTTACCATTTGGTTCCCAACGGTTGTACTAACAAATGAAAAACAATCACTACCTATGATACATGTATTTAATAGTCACACCTCATTAAAAACACATACAACTACAAATCGTTACTTAAGAACTGTGAATCATAAACCATGACCAAAATGTCAGAACACTTACAGATCACATATAACAACTTATAATTTATACAACAATAGGAGTATTAAACACTGTAACGTTATACCATGTTAAATGTCTCTCAGTGGCTCAGCGTATGTCTGCGAACTTACAACGCTAGAATTCGGGTTTCTATACCCGTGATGGACAAAGCACAGATAGCTCGTAGTGTAACTTTGTGCTTAATTCACAACAACAACAACCAAGTTAAATCTCATTACAAGAAAGACACAAGTAACAACAACAACAATATCAATAAAGAAAACAAGAAGAAACCATGGTTTAAAAGAGTCTTGAAAAATAAAATGTAGTTTTTCTTTTCCTTAGCTTGAAAAAGGTTTTTTTTTTGTCAGGTGGATGCTATTCCAAATTAAAGTAACTGTTTATATCGTACCGTTATATAAATTTCCTTCAAAGCATACTGTTGTTGTGTAAAATAAATGATAAATATGAAATTTGTGCGAGAAATCTTGAACCATTTTTTACAGCAAAAAATAGTCTCACTATGGTAACAAAATGAAAGTTTCGTTTTGGTTCCAAGATTAAATACCCTACTGCATCTCTTATTAAAAGCTACTAACTATTTTAACTGTTACTTTCAGTTTTGCTCAATTGAAAACTTATTGGCCTGTGAAATACAGTTTCTTTTTCCTTTGTAATTTCGAGGACTTCCGCTAATTAAGAGAGAAATGCTTTCAGTTAAAACAACTCTGGAGTAATTCTGTTCAAGATAAAACTATTGCAGTTTTATAACCGCAATACTAAATTCCAATTGGAAGCAGGAAAGCCAAAATTTCAACATAATACCTGTGACATGCAGTTTATCCGAATAAGAACTATAAAATTCAAGAAAGGTCTGTTTTTCTCACTAATTTATTTTTGTTTGTTTTGGATTTCTCGCAAAGCTACACGAGAGCTATCTGCGCTAGCCGTCCCTAATTTAGCAGTGTAAAACGAGAGGAAAGGCAGCTTGTCATCATCAACCAGCTCTTGGGCTACTCTTTTACCAATGAATAGTGGGATTGATTGTCACATTATAACGACCCTGCAGTTGAAAGAGCGAGCATGTTTGGTGTGAGAGGGGTTTGAACCTACGACCCTTAGATTACGAGTCGAATGCCTGAATCACCTGGCCATACTGGGGTTTTCTCTCTTATGGAATTTGTTAAATGGGATATTTTAGACATTCTCAGAAAAAAACACTTCACATGAAAAATATTATAGAAATATGCTTTAAATTACACGCCAGATTTAATGAAGTATCTGTTATTGTATTTATGAAGTGAATGGTTTTATTTTTGATATATTTCTTTTTTTTTTCTCAAGATAAAGCTCTTTATTCTACCACATAGCATCAAGTTCTCATTACACTACAGGATTAAGAGATTAGGTAAAAGCTTCACCATATATTATTTTAGTCGTAAACCATTTCAGTTGTCAGAAGTAAAGAAATCAAATCAGAAATTTTGGCGTCGCGGTTTCGAATACTCGTCACCAAAGTATGCTCGTCCTTTCAATCGTAGTGGCGTTATAATGTAGTAGTAAATCCCACTCTTCTTTATAGAAACAATAAGCACAAGAGTTAGAGGTTGTTGATTCACAGTTTTCTCTTTTGTTTATCACTGCTTAATTAGGGACAGCTAATGAGAGATAGTGCTCGAGTAGCTTTACCGCAAAATTCAAACGAATCGAAACTTGGGCTACTAACAGTCGTTCATCTCGGTGGGACGTATCTCATAAACACGGTTTAAGTACCATGTTAATAATGAAACACAACTTTAGGCCTGGTATGGCCAAGTGGGTTAAGGCGTTCGACTCGTAATCTGACGGTCACGGGTTCGAATTCCCGTCACACCAAATATGCTATTTCATAATTGGAGAAAAGTTACCCTGGATCAAAATTGTAAGGATGTTGTTGTTTTGAGTTAAGCACAAAGCTACACAATGGGCTATCTGTGCTCTGCCCACCACGGGTATCGAAACCCGGATTTTAGCGTGTAAGTCCTCAGACATACCGCTGAGCCACTGGGGGGCAACTGTAAGGAATTCCATCATGTTGAAAACAAGAAAGCCAATACATCACATATTTTTAATGATTTCACAGAAGTCCTCGGTAGTATAGTGGTCAGTATCCCCGCCTGTCACGCGGGAGACCGGGGTTTAATTCATCGCCGAAGAGAAGTTGTTTCTGGGAAAATCAAGGAACAACACCTGATAATATAATAGAAATCTACAAAACATACATCAGACCTATTATAGAATATGCATCTCCTACTTGGATAAGCATAACATAAAAACAATTAGAGAAACTGCAAAGAATAAAAAAACTCAGTTTTCACTTCAGTCTATAAAGTAGCACTTTATTTCATGCACAAGTATACAAACATAGAAACAATATCTGAAAGACATAATGCACTAAACTATTTTAAAAAGAATTAGCAGAAAAATGGCTTAATGTGTGATCTCGACATGATGAACATAGTCCTAAGTGCCTATAAATATATATTTAAGAAATAAATATAATACAAGCTGGCCACTACTCAGCAGACATTTACAACTAGTTTTAACTTATTTTACCTTACTTTTTCTTATTTTCTTTATCATTGTTATCAGTAGTATTTTATATGGAAAAAAAAGATAATATATATATATATATACAAGATAAGGAAAAAATAAATAAAAAAAAGGGATCCAATCGAGACTATACATGGCCATTGCCCTGAAAAGGGCCCGAGTACTGGGTAATACTCTGGCCCAAAGTTCTACCTAATAACACACTCCAAGAGTAGACGATACCAAAGTTAGGGATGGAAGAGGTCTCGTGCACCTGACCCTCTTGGGTGTTCAAAAATTAACCTACCCAAATACGCACACAGAAGAAGCAAACAGTCGTGCGCTAATTCAGTTTGTAAGTCTGAGAGTAACCAGTGTTTACCATTTTACAGTTTTTATTTACTTTTCAAAACTACCTTCACGAAACCCTAAACAATAGGAAGAACACGTGACTTTTTTCTAATTGGGTGGGCGAAAACCAAACTTCATTTCCAAATAAAGACTTAATATATATGTCTATACATGTATGCATATGTACTTGCACATATAGTTCTACAGAAGATGGTTTAATGTAGAGAATTAACAACACGATACAAAAATGATTTTCACATGTGCTAATCCCTTTACCGGATTAGAAGGGGCGATATCATTGACATACATTAATATTGTTTTTCTTTCTTAGAATGAAAGCAGTTAACCACCTACATTAAAAGTATATTAACTAAACAGTAAGGTGTTTAGGCATAGGCCTGGCATGGCCTGGTGGATAAGGCACTAGACTTGTAATCCCGTCACACCAAACATGTTCGCTCTTTCAGCTGTGGAGGCGTTATAATGTAATGGTCAATCTCATTATTCACTGGTAAAAGAGTAGCTCAAAAGTTGACTGTGGGTGGTGATGACCAGCTGCCTTCCCTCCAGTCTTACACTACTGAATTATAAACGGCTAGCGCCGATAACTCTCCTGTAGCTTTGCGCGAAATTCAAAGCAAACCAACTTTAGGCTTAAAAATATATTAATAATACTTTATTTCGTCTTCGAATTTGAATTTCTTTAAATCTTTTGCTTTTGACCAAAAAGCACCATTTTATACATGTTGATTTTAGCTTTGCGCAATGGCCGTACGCAAATCGTTGGTTTTGCTAACTTTCTATTCAGCGCTCTTGCCCCTGTAAAACGGATAAACTATTAATTGCAATGCCGATTTTGGCGTTTGTTGCGATCGGCACCCTGTGCGTGGACACATGTCCCGCCTTGCTGTCAATACTCTGTTCACTACGGAGGGTCAACTTTGTACATAATATAAGTTTCAAAGTGATTGGTATTATTAACATATCTCGTTTTGATATTTTAGTTTGCTGAATGCAGTACCCACAAGTTCTGGTTTTAAACCATAAAAAAATAAAAGCTAAAAAAATTATCGTGGCCTACGACCTGATCTGCCACAGTTGTGTCAGGTCATGCTAGACATCAGTACTTTTACCAAATATGTTATTAATTATTATCAATTTATTTTCACTTTATTTAATTTTTGTTTGTTTGGAATTAAGTACAAAGTTACGCAACACGTATTCTAGCAGTGGGAGTCCACAGACATAACGCTGTGTCACTGGGGGCATTATTTTTAATAAACTGAAAATGTGTTAGTGTTCTTTCTCTATACTCCTCTCAGTTCGTACATTTTATTCAAAATTGGAGACGTGTAAAAATAGCACTTCAGAACTACGTTTTGTATCTTAAAATTCACTCACTACCTGAGAAGCATTTCGTTCAATATCACAACCCGTCAGTTAGTTTGGATAACGAGAGATAAAAGATTTTTCAAAGTACTTTATATATATATGCAGAACACAAACTTCAATTTAAACGCGTTGCTAAAACATTGCAAACCATTATTCCTGGAGCTTCTGATAAAAGTCACCACCATTCAGTTCGTAACCTATAATAATCCAAACTATTACTTGATAAAAGTTTGTATACGTGTGTGTGTATCCGCTTTTAACTGGTAAAGTATTGGATAGATTGTTACGAAATGTGGCACATACCTTTATTGCTCCTTGGTGAGTGACACAGGGGTCAACGATTATGTATAACCCAATTACATTTCCAAGATATCCACCTATGTCATTTCCTTTGAACTTTTTTTTTTTTTTCAGTTTCAGATGGTATTCAATAAATAGGAAATTGAGTCACATTTGAGTTGGTTAAGCCGTTCGATTCGTAATCCGAGGATCGTGGGTTTGAATCCCTGTCACACCCAACATGGTCGCCCTTTTAGCCGTGGGGATGTTCTAATATGACGATCAATCCCACTATTCGTTAGTAAAAGAGTAGCCCAAGAGTTGGCGGTGGATGGTAATGACTAGCTGCCTTTCCTCAGGTCTAACATTGCAGTCTTACACTGCTAAATTACGGACGGCTAGCGTAGATAGCCCTCGAGTAGCTTTGCGCGAAATTATAAAAACAAACAAACAATCGTTTACCATACTCTCTAAATTTACCTACGTAGGCTTATCTGATGTCTTATTATAAAATACGTTTTCCATTCTATTAAAAATGTATAATTAAAGACGAATAGCAACGAAAATCATATCTTATGTTTGTTTTAGAGCAAAGCCACATTGGACTATCTACTGTGTCTACCGTCAGAAATCGAACCCCGGATTTGAACTTTGTAAGATCATAAACTCACTTCTTTTCCATAGGGGCACAATGTCTAAAGAAAATGTAGAAAAATCTCAGATCTGTGATTCGTTTCCAAGTTTTCCAAACTCCCCACTGTGCTTCTTTACAGGAGTTACCTCCCTTCACTTTTCCATTAAACTACGGGTGGGTGTACTTTCTGAGGGTCCCAGAAAGTGTTCCGTTTTAAGAGTAAGTAAAACCAAAATGAGGAGAAACAAATATTTTTATTTCTTGCTTTTGAAGTTTATATGCCATGCTTTATTGTAGTCGATAAAGTGCATAATTCTTGTTGTGATTCATGGCATACACAGGTTTAACAAATGTCATGGTGATGAAAACTGCAACGTTAAGCATCACTTATATGACGTCATTTTAGTTCACAATGACAAACAGATAACACACTATTGTATAATAGTGCGAGTGGTTAATACAAGTGACTCCTTCTGGCGGTAATCGGTTACCATTTCGGGAAATTATTTTATTAATGTTATAACGTCATAAATAGTTTACAATCTGTATTTAACCATGGTGTATACAAGACACTCTCCAGATACATAGGTGAAAGAAACAAATTGCAAAATAAAAAAAAATCTTATACGTGTAAGATGAAAATTTGTCGCAATATCCGTAAAAGGTACATTTAGTATGAAAAATATAAAACTTCATCCCCTCACTCCATTAGAATAACATATAAAATGAAAAGCCGTACTGTCCACTATAACACTCCATAAAAATGTCTTTAACAGCAAGAGTACCAGTTGGTAGTTTAATGCAGTTAAATATTTATAGGTTTAAGTTTTCTGGTGTGTTGAGATATGACAATAATTATTTCTACTCATTTGTTAAACATGATTAGCATTATTGATATTTAAGTAAGTTTTTAAATGACTACAGTTTTACGATGGTTGAGCGTGCCGTGCTATGGACTGAAAGGTTTAAGATTCGAGCCATTATAAGACATTAAACATTATTTTTACTTTCAGTCGTGAGGGCAGTATAATTATGACGGTGAATTACATTATTCCGTTAGGAGTATCTATACAGGTGGTAAGTATTGCTGGCTGATTACCTGCCCTCTCGTCAGATGTTCAAAAATGTAATGTCTATATTTGATTTTTTGGGTTTATGACTTCTCTTTTTTCACTATTAAGATAAAAAAAAACTGTTGTAAAGGTAGCACTTTAAAAACTCTTTGCTCTTTTTATTCAAATATCAATATATTTATAAAAATCAGTGTCGTAACTCACATTTTAAAACTTATGCTCATATAATGCATTAATTCTCATCTTACCAAGTTTCATTGTTTAAATCACTTCCATAATAATTATCATTCACCAAGTTCTGAGCTGAATATAACAACATTTAGAAACGTGATAGAAAGTATTTTCTACAAAATTTAACATAAACATTATCTAGCACGAAGTATTATACCATGTATAAGGATAATACTTAATTACACATCAGTAAAATAATCATATTTTAAAACTCAGATTCAGAAGAAATAGTAAAATTGGTTAACAAATTTCAATGAAAAGGTAACTAATAATTATTGAGCATTAAACAAACCTGATAATATGAATCAAAATAATTACTATACGCATTTGCATAGGTTCAGGTACCAGTTTACGAACCCGTACATCGCACAAAAATGACACAAAGCCCCCCACAGGTAGCCTAAATTGTCAAATCCGAAAGCCGACTTCCTTATGTCATCCCCAGAACGGCTCTAAGGGAACTTGATAGAATTGGTGACAATTGGTCTAGCGATTTGTCTGTCGCCTCTGAGTGGCACAGCTGTATGTCTGCAGACTTATACTGCTAGAAACCGGGTTTTGATAGTCGTGGTGGGCAGAGCAAAGATAGACATTTGTGTAGTTTTGTGCTTGAATAAAAACCAAATAAACAGTTTGTCTGTTAAAAGTAGATACAAATAAAACACACTCAGTCTTTTGTGAAATAATGCTTTAGATCTAGTAGTTAACATCCGAATAACTACAATTTAATTAACTCGTTTTAGACAAATTAAAGAGCAAATTTATTTATATTCAAGTAAAATAGGAAACCTATTGTTGCTGATTGTAAATGATGTGATTTTTATTTTCATTACTGTGCTAATCATAGCATGAAAGCAGACTATCTCTGATGGAATAAGGTACATCCCAGAACCTTGGTGAATTTCCATAGCTTCACTTTCTAGAAGAGCTAGAATTATTGATGTCACTCGTCCTCATTGTGAGTAAACAGATGAAAAATGCTTCTAAAATATTGCTTAAAATGAGCTTTCAATATCTCAGGACTTCATCATCTATCGACTTTTTGCAGCACAAAATGACAGATTGCATAGTCCCCTTCATGTCGTATGTATGTCTGGGATATATCCTTGATAAACTAAGAGCCATTTCGAGGTGAGAGAGTAATTGTTGACATTGTATTTAAACAAAAGTACGTGTATGAATACGATTAAGTGTTAAAAATATTGTCAAGTTGATAAACCACCAGATGGAGCTTATTATTTGACAACATTTAAAGGTCCCAGCTGACTGGGAACCTGGATATGAATTTTTCCTAATAAATGTACAATGGACAAAAGAAAATCAAATAAAGTTAACAGTTGACAGGTACTTGTAACATAACCAGCAAGCAATAATGAGATGAAACCATTTTATTGCTAATTTTTCATAAAGAATTTTCAAAGGAAGATTTCTTTTTTGTAGTTACATCAGTTTGCCAGATTGAATTTATGAGCACAGCAACAAGCAATACAACATATGCTCCTTAGCTTGAACTATATAACGCTGATTCTATTAAACATTTTGATTAACTCCAGATCTGTAGTTTGGAAACCATTTTAGTAGAGTTCCACATATGCTTTGATAGGATACAAAATAGACAGGGGTCGTATACTGTGCAGAGTTCAACATACGCGAAAGTAACACTCGCAGGAATCTGTCCTTATATAATGATGAGTTGTAACTTCTTTATAGTAGGCATTTTCTAGCATAGTAGTAGCGAATTAAATAGGCATTCTAAATGAGAATTTTCTTTAGGGACATACTACTGAGTTCTTGGGATATCATCTGGGTATTAGAGACTCTATGATATAATTGAGGCTGTATTTGTGACAACTAGACATGAACTGGTAACTTCAACTTAGTTAACAAGGAAAAAAATATATATCTGCAGTAATTGTTATATCGGTTGAACTAATGATAAATTTTAACGTAAGTTTTACCATAAAACCGTTTATTGGTTTGTACTTCAGATTGGCAATCGGAATACAAGGAAAACTTAATAAAGATTTAAATTAATTGCAGTGTAAAATTTTACATATAATAAAATGATCTTATAGGTTAACCTCGCAATATTTGAATGAATAAA
This sequence comes from Carcinoscorpius rotundicauda, assembly GCA_011833715.1. NCBI lineage: Eukaryota > Metazoa > Arthropoda > Merostomata > Xiphosura > Limulidae > Carcinoscorpius > Carcinoscorpius rotundicauda. The sequence continues at coordinate 34,370,323 of CM022395.1, read as the reverse complement.
GAAACAACTTTAAAATGTGGTTTATCAATTTACTCATCCTTGTTGTAAACAAGGTTATGTTGGTCTTTTCTCGAAATGGTAGCAGAAATGTTTGAGAGAATATGTTAATTTTAGGACATTCGATACATAAAACTAAATCGAATGTATTGGAATACATGTCAGAATACGTGATGCAATTTCACATTTAAATTATTTTAATAAATCCTAATTGAGGCCTTCGTATGAAATGAGTTTACTTATTCATAAGCGTATACCTACAACAGCTGATGGGTTTTGAGTGAGACATGCCACCCAAACTTTTTTAGTTTACCTTTATTTACCCCTCAAAACTCAGAAATCCGTGTGAAAATTTACGCTTTAACTTTGTACTTTACATAATTTAGCTACTGAATTATTTTAAGCACACAGAACCTTATAAAATCCCTGTTATCTACCTCTCAGTAGTTTAACCATGGATGCACACCTATGCATTAGTCAAAGTCGAAGATTTACCAGATCAGTTCAATTAAGTATCTAACATTTTAGTACTTTCTAAACAAAAGTGTTTCAAAAAGTTCGAAAAAAAAGTATCTTAGAAACCAGCTCCACGTGTTTTCTCAAGTTGTGTTAGAGAGAAAGGATGACAGTATAATACTGTACGTATACTGTTGTTTACATTCTTGTCATCGTATAAATGAATAAGCCTTGTAACAATTGAAAAGAATTTGTTTGTTTGTTTTGTAATTTCGCACAAAGCTACTCGAGCGCTATCTGTGCTAGCCGTCCCTAATTTAGCAGTGTAAGACTAGAGGGAAGGCAGCTAGTCATCTCCACCCACCGCTAACTCTTGGGCTACTCTTTTACCAACGAATAGTGGGATCGACCGTCACATTATGACGCCCCCACGGCTGGGAGGGCGAGCATGTTTAGCGCGACGCGGGCGCGAACCCGCGGCCCTCGGATTACGAGCGCACGCCTTAACGCGCTCGGCCATGCCGGGCCACAGTTGAAACGAACTAAGTATTACGGAAGAAAAACATTAGCCACTGTAAGTCATGGACTTGATAAAAAATGAATATACGTTCCTGCATTAGTATCATGTCACGAACATATAGATATCGGCTTAAATGTTGACATTTGTGTTTCATTTGGGGATAATATGTCAAGTGGTAGTTATTTTAGTGCTTGTGATAACAGAAGAATGGCCTTCCTCTATTATAGCACTGCTTTCCCATACAGATAAACAGATGGCAAAAGACTTGTAATTTTGTTAAAGGTATTACCGTTATGATTTATTTTACTGTATCACAGACATTTTTTCTGTTACGTAATATCTGTGAAATTCTCACAATATATTTCATCTTAATGACCATTAAATTAAAAAAAAAGCAGCGTGTGCAATTATTTTCGGTTTTCATCATATGCTGAAACCTAGACTCTTGACTGATCACAAGATAGATAAGCCAATACCATATTTATTGTCTTTAAAATTCAGATCATAATTCCTACATACAAGTACCTGAAACCTAACAGTGCAAAAGAATTTCCAGAGACACCAAGCCAAATCGGGAAAGATTTCAGGTATAGTCATGTTCTAAGCTATTGCATTATTCAGCATTTAAATTATTTTGTTTTGTCATTTTTTAAGATTACATAGCAATTTTTATGCCTATTTTTCTATTGGAACATATTCAATGTATTAATTCTTTTTTATTAATCAACTTGTTTGTTAGATCTCTAGAATTTTGGGCACTTGTAGTTCTTATAATGGATTACTATGTGTTGTTCACTAATGTTAGTGTTTAGTTAAAATAACAGTTCAATTCTAATTGATTTAAGTTAATTCAATTTTATTTGAGAATAATTTTAATACTTAAAATTAAGTCAGATGGAAGACCATCTTAAGATAGAAAAGAGAAAACTGTGGAAAGAAGAGCTTTCCTTAACTATATTTTACCACAGTGTATTTTTACGTCAAAACATTTTTTAATATTTCTTCCGCATTCTTACTCAGAATCGGAAAAATCTGGTCTACATTTTATGCACAATTACTCCAAGTTATTAATGACAATATCACAAAAAGGTGGAACCTAAAAAATGTTGTTTAAAACAAGGTTTGAACGGTAATGTATATATATATATAAGCGTTGAAACATAAAATACAAGGAGTAAATCTCTCCATAATTACTTACTACCGGAAAGTAGATGTCATTGAAAGAATGTAAGTAATTGTTATGTAAACTAAAATGATTGCATCGGAGTCAAAATATCTGTCGTTGCTCAACATACTGTCAGGATAACGAAATTATTAAAACTCGTTATACCAGTTTGTGGCGTGAGCTTGTTGTGTATTTCAATTTACATAACTATTTTGACCAGTAATTACGCTGAAACTATCTTATTATATTACGCCATGAATGCTTAAATGGTCATAAGTAAAAGAAAAAAGAAAATATGAAATTCGTAGATTTGCTTTATTTATAGACGTAAAAACAGGGATTCTTTCTCGGTAAAACCTACATAAATAAATTTCGAATGTCTTTTTTTGTCTCCTGCATGTTTGACGACTTTCGTAAAACGCAAGAAGTTAATTAATTGACTTATTACTTGTTTTTAATTTATATTCAAATCCCAGATAGGAAAGTAATGTCCCCGATAGGTCAGCGATAAGTTACGGACTTGCGACATTAAAACTGGGGGCTCGATTTTCCAGTGGACAGAGCCCCACATAACAACAGAAGCGTTATATATGACAAGTATAAATCAGTGAAATCAATTGCTGTTTTTTAGGTCCCACCAGTATAAACTGTGTATCTACATATATAAAGTCTTTGGAGCTCATATTGTAGTGTGTGATGTGCGTTAATATAAATTTGTATTTTATTAAATACAGATATCTGTCTCCGATATTATTTCAACTGGTGCAGTTAAGCAAATTTGTTGACACTGTACAAGTACATGAATGTTATAAGGGTATGTTCACTGTTAAGGAATGTGCAGCTTTCATGACCTTGTATATTAAATTTCTTGGAAGTAATTTTTGAGTTGGTGGAATAGTATATGTAAAGGCACAACAACAAATCTTACGAGGCTTAGTCGTATATTATTTTGTTATCTCTTATAACCGCAATAAAATGATGGCTTAATTTGATATATCGATGAGTGTCTGATAAAGTGTTCTTCATGACACTGTTAAATTCTGGTTTTTCACGGAACTTATACTTTATACAGTTGCATAAATTTGAAGTGTCCAATTTTCGCTGCAAATACACTACCTATCTTTTTAAATTTTATATCGAGGTAGGTCTGTATAGTAATTCTAAGTCAACTACTGGAAAATTTCAAACTACGGGACAGAAAATAATTAAATGTTCGTTGTGAATGCTGCAAAAGTCGAAATTCATTGCAACTTATTGGGAAACAAAATATTGGTATTTAAGTTAAAAATGACAGTCATTGAAACTAAATTTTACTCTTTAAAGGAGTTTCAAGTTAAGTTAAAAAAACAACACCAATAGAGTAAGTGACACCATCGTGACTGGAACGCACGACCGCATTTATTTTTTTCAACGAACAAGGAATGTTGCAAGGAATCATGATGTATAACTTGTTTAGACACCCACACAAACACGTTATATATAATGTATCTCAGAAGAGGATGTTATAGTCATATTTGAGCCTAGCCTGAAATATGTTTTAGTTATCTCCAGTTACTTTTTGTGAGTATAAAATATACAGCTAACGGAAAACCTGACTGTTGTTAATGTTTTTTTAGCACAAAGCTAGACATAGGCTATCTACGCTCTGTCCGTTTATTTTCAAGGAATTAAACCTAGGATATTAGCGTTGTAAGTTCGGAAACTAACTGCTAACCAGCTGTGGGACTAAAAAAGAAGAGTAGATTCCTTTCATCGTATTTATGAAATTTCATTGTTTCAAACAATTTAAGGTTCTTTGTTTATCATACACTTGTTTTAGATCTGAACTCTCCTCCATTAACACGTAATGCATATTGCTTTATATAAACTGTTGTCTGTATATAAAAATATATTAATAGCTTATATGTAGCAACTTTTCACTCTCAATCTAGTATCACACATGCGTGTGGTTTCTATTTTTTTTTCCACAACACCTTCCTGAAACAAATAGAAAAATTGTTAAATTCACTAAATAAATGAATATTGACAACGTTGTGATTAAACGATGTTATAACTTTTAACTCTTTATAGTTCATCTTTTAAAGACCCTCCTTGGTAAAGTAGCAGTTATACGAAATTTTGAAACGGGAAATACTTGTAAAATTTTGTAACGAGTTCTATCGTTTAACAGTTTTTCTTACATAGTTTGGTAAAAATAATGTAGTTTAGTCCACGTAATATAATGAATTGATACATTTTCGCGATAACGTTTTTTCAGGTTACGTTTGCTGCTTGGCTTTAACTTCACACATAACATTTCAACGTAAATTCCGAAACTAATGTACGTCTAACTAACAAATAAACTCTGTCAGAATTTCATCGATTATCAGTTCATAAGGAACACGCCAAATAACTTATTGATTACCATGCATACTAACTCAAAGATTAATTCAACTGTTCACTGCATAATTACCTCACTGATATTATACAATTATTAGTCGTTTTCTATTTTAAATAGGAAGTTTCCAGATTCTACAAAAACCTCAACTTTCATAAAATGTTTAGATTTTGTGTCATATTGACATTGCGATCAGCTTCTTCGAACAAGTAAACAAAAATATAATTTATAATATCGAAAAATAACTTACAACAATATTATTTGTGCCGATTCAAGTTCGATAAAAACATTTCTCTTAGCTAGGGATACCGCGTTGTTAATATAAATACTAAAAATAAGAAAAAAATACGTAAAACAAATTTAACTATAGCAAAATAGTGTTTAGCTTTGCGATATAAAATTGACAAATCCCAGTTAAACATATTATTGTAAGCTATATTTTTAATGTTGTAATTTGGATGTGATCAAGATGGAGTTGCGGGTCGAAAAATTTAAGCCTAAAAGTTCTAAAGATTTCGACATCAGATTTACTGTTAAATTTGAGGGTTAATAATAAATTCGCAGTTTTGTAAAGCATCAAAAACATTACAAAACTGTTTCAAGGAAGTAAAGTTATTCTTATCATGGTACAAGAATCAGTTAGTGTCTCAGCCTCGAAGTGGTAAAAGTAAAAACTATTCTTTGGTGCAGGAAGCATCATTTGTAATTGTGGCATACAAGTTCCACAGTGTTAATACTTTCAAAACTGTTAAGAAAATATTAATGCGACTTTCTATTATTGACGTGGACTGAACTTTGAATTATTTTCACAACATAATTTAAAAGAATTTGTCAACCAGAGAATAGCATTAAAAACTGGATAAATTATAATGAAAGAAGCAAAGATGAAGAAATAAAATAAACTGAGTTTAATGTGTGTGATGTTTTTGCATTGAAGTTAGTAAAACTAAAAATCAAAATAATTTTACACAGTGCTTTGAGGCAAAGGTTCATTGCAAAAGCGATGGCCACGTATGATTAAAGTAATCCAAGATTTGCGATTGCTTATGTTGACTATTTGCTTTCTCTCTAGTCCATCACTTCAAAATTAGGTATGACTAGGCAGATAATGATTGAGTAGCTTGGCACGAAATTAAGCTCACAACAACTCTCTGACGTATTTTGTACCTCGCTATTACAGTGATAAGTTTACGGATTTACAATGCTAAAATCAGGGGTTCGATTCTCCTAGGTAGATTCAACAGATAGCCCGACATGGCTTTGCCATTAAAAAACATACACACTTAATGTATCCTAAATAAAATAAAATCACGTTTTTTTCTGGAATGCTAAACAAATTTAAACAAAAACTACAATTGTATGCATTCAACACAAATAAGTTATTGTATATAATTTATGATAATATATAATTATTCTTAAGATTTATTCAGCAAATATTTTAACAGAAAATATGCTAATAAACAATGATTTGTCTTCAAAAAGCAACTTAAAATAGCTCGTATATATGTGATAGTAGAATAATTTTTCGTTGGTAGTTTTTAATTATCTGGTGAAAATAATTCAATATCCAATCCATATAGCGATGAAAAATTAGTTTATTTTCTCCTTAAAGTTTGTACAACATTGAACAAAAGTAATACCTTAAACTGTCTGGAGTCTGGCATGACTAGGTGGTTAGGGCGCTCGACTCATGATCTGAGGGTCGTGAGATCAAATCCCTGTCACACAAAACATGCTCGTACTGTTAGCCGTGGGGTCGTTATAATGTAACGAGCAATCTATCTATTCGTTAGTAAAAAGAGTAGCCCAAGAACTGATGATGAATGGCGATTACTAGCTATCTTCCTTCTAGTCTTACACTGCTCAATTAGGGACGGCTAGCGCAGATAGCCCTCGTGTAGCTTTGCGCGAAATTCAAACCAAACCAGAGTAAGCACACATTTCAAATTACTTTCAGTAAAACAAATAAATTTACTACAACAAATTAAATAATCGTATTAGCCACACAGTGGCTGGTTTACTCTTTATTTTGAAATCATTCTCTCTACGCTTGTATTTATAATCTTGCTTCGAAAATGCTCTAACATCTATCCTTATGGTTTTCTATATGTTCTAGGTCTATTCTATTAAACCTTCTTATCTTAAGGTAATGGTTTCGACCCACAACTTCTTCTAGTTAACATGTAAATTACAACATTAAATCTGTATCTATGAAAAAACTTTTCGACTCAATCTGAAATTCTTCTAGGCCTAATACATTAACAACAAAAGAAATTTCTTTGATTGCGAACAAATGCTGATTGGTTTACTCATTAACTTTTGGAAGCATAAACTGTTACTGAATAAATTCACTAGATCATTTAAACACTGAATACTTCACTTACTTTTCAATCACTGAACTAATTATATGCTTGAATTTATAAGTAATGTACTTATACTGGATATTAGTGGAAGTTACTAAATTAAAAAACAAACAAAGAAACATCATCATCAATGTTTTTAGGTATTCTAGAACTATTTGTATGAGCTTACATGATCAGGCGCCCGTTAGTAAAAATTTAAGTTAAAATAATAAAAATATAGCTATCAACACTTTTCTATTATGAATTGGCCCGGCATGGCCAAGCGTGTTCAGGTGTGCGACTCGTAATCTGAGGGTCGCGCCAAACACGTTCGCTCTTTCAGCCGTGGGGGGTGTTATAATGTTACGATCAATCCCACTTTTCGTTGGTAAAAGAGTAGCCCAAGAGTTGGCGGTGGGTGGTGATGACTAGCTGCCTTCCCTCTAATCTTACATTGCTAAATTAGGGACGGCTAGCACAGATAGCCTTCGAGTTACTTTGTGCAAAATTCAATACTAATATAAAATAAACTGTTTATCAACCTAATTTTTTTTTCTGAGCCCAAAGTATGCAGATGAATTAACTGTTTATCCTTATCGTTACGTTTTGTACTAGAAGAGTTATCTCCAGGTAGGTGGACAACTACATCTACTGGTAACTCTCACTTTAATGACAATCTAGGAACCAGTTCAACAGAAGTCAAAGATTTCTCACAGCCTTGGTTGTAATGGCCGTGATTCCCACAATTACGACAGTTACCTTTTACATACATCCTTTAGGAGAAGTTCTTATTACCTACATGTTTTTTTGTTTTTTCTCTCAAGTTACATTTGAAATAATTATTTTCTTATGAAATTTTTCCTTTATTCTGTGAAATTAGTTATCTAATTAATACTTTCAGTTCTTTATTAATGTCACAAGGGGTAACTGGTATTTCAGTACTACTCGGACTGACAATTCCAGTAACTTCACGATGATGTTTTTACTTGTTTATCTGCAAATTTAATGCAGAGTTTCCTTTAAAGTTGCACACTTACTTTAACTTAACATAATTCTCAGATCTTGGCATTTATAAATTGACCATGTGACAATAAATTCATTTCACGTGTAGCATCCAACTTAATTTAGCAAGCCTTTCCAAATCTTTTGCGAGTTCAGTTGTCTCCTTTCCTTCTTAGCTTGTTTGGAACGTTCTGGCGTGTAGCTGTAAACCTACTGAATAAAGCAGCTACCAATGTTTAATAGCTGCTACAGTTTTCAGATTGTAGATTATTTAACGTAATCAAAGCTGTGTCTTATAAATGGGTAGAAATATTAGCACCTTGTTGTTCTTTATTCCACCTGTTTATTTTATAAATTATTTCAAACTGAGCTTTCCATCTCTTATAAACTTTCTAAATCTATCATTGTCATCTTGTTAGCAGCTCTCTCTCTGACAAATAACGAATTTAAAGTATCGAAAATTTAACTTACAAGCCTACAACGCTACTTTTGAAGTACTTAAAGGCTAGAAAGATCTTTGTCTTGAAAGTTGGTAATGGTTTTCTGTTATTTGTAAGTCACATAAAGATAATAAGTTAATTATATCTTTGTGTATCAGTGTGGGTCATGTGCGCAAGTCGCGACTTTTACAGAACAATATTCAACATGATACAATGTACTTGATGCTAAATTTATCATTTATTAATTTTAACCTACATTGCTAATTTAATGAAAGTTCGCAGTAGAAAATAATAAGTACCAGATACCACATATAGGAACAACAAAGTAAATAGTAAGTATGTATTTCATATGTTCTAGAGGTTATTAAATCTGTATCACAAACAAAACTATTTCTTTTCCACACGTGAATATTGCCTTGTACTTCAATTCGTCTGAACTTCAATCAGAGTGATATCGTCAATATACAAGATTATCTCGAGTACATTTTTGACACATTTAGATTTGAATGTACAGTGTACTTCTACATTTCCTTCAAAGTTGCCATATTTCAAGTAGATACACATATTAATTTAGCAACTGAAGCCAATATACCTTCAATATGGAGTCGGTCCAACAGGCCGGCCCCTTGCATGTTTGGTTAACTAGTTTCTATCTCTATTTACTTATACCAGGAAAGTAATTGCTCTGACAATTCATTGTGTTAAATAAAATTTGCGAGGTTTATAACTCACGGTCTTCCTGATGCTGACACGAACACCACCTTTAACCATCGATATAACCAGATGGTTAGGGCGCTCGACTTGTAATCTAAGGGTCACTGGTTCGAAGCCATGTTACACTTAACATGCTTACTCTTTCAGTCGTGGGTGTGTTATAATGTTACGATCAATCCCATTATTCGTTCGTAAAAGAGTATCCCAAGAGTTGGCGGTTGATGGTGATGACTAGCTGCCTTCCTTCTAAACTTACACTGCTAAATTAAGAATGGTTAGTGCAGATAATCTTCGTGTAGCTTTGCGTGAAATTCAAAACAAACAAACGAACTCTTAAGCACAGGTAAAGAGTGTGACGTCTGTTTAGAACATATTTATGTAAGTTAGTTTGTTTTGTTTGTTTTGGAAATTCGCACAAAGCTACTCGAGGGCTATCTGTGCTAGCCGTCCCTAATTTTGCAGTGTAAGACTAGAGGGAAGGCAGCTAGTCATCACCACCCACCGCCAACTCTTGGGCTACTCTTTTAACAACGAAAAGTGGGATTGACCGTCACATTATACACCCCCACGGCTGAGAGGGCGAGCATGTTTTAGCGCGACGCGGGCGCGAACCCGCGACCCTCGGATTACGAGTGCACGCCTTAACGCGCTCGGCCATGCCAGGCCCTGTAAGTTAGTTAAAACTTGAGATGGACAAGCTATACGTATAAAATATAATCGGCTAAATACTATCTATTCTACATTGGTTTTAATGCATTGGACGATTTTTGTTATCAACAGATTGATCTTATGCATGACGTCTTAAGCCTACTTTAGAAAATGCATCAAAAATATCTTCCAAGTAAACGCTTTTGTAGGGCACTTTAATGACTTAACAACTAACTAGCTTTTATTGTATTATGAATGCCCCCCCCCAATGGCTCAGCGGTATGTTTGCGGACTTACAACACTAAAACCGGGTTTTGATACCCGTGGTGGGTCCCCCAGTGGCTCAGTGGTATGTCTGCGGACTTACACGCTAAAATCCGGGTTTCGATACCCGTGGTGGGCAGAGCACAGATAGCCCATTGTGTAGCTTTGTGCTTAATTCAAATCAACAAATCAACAATCAACATGTATTATGAATAATAAACTGACTAAAAATAAAAGTATACTTTGAAAGAGCCCATAGTTATCGTGCCATGTGTTTGAAGTGTCTGTATTATAAATATGACGACTTTTATGGGTTATTAATTTTTATTAATGCAAGGCCTCCTGTAGTTAGGGGTGGGCAACATACTCCTCTAAATTTCCAATGTATTTTGAAGAGGTAAATGTATCTGTGGCAGCTTCGCTTTTGTGTTTGGGTGAACTTTTGTGGTTGGTTTGGATGAATTGCCACTCCTTTTACAAAATTTTGCCATACATTTCTGTGACAAAAATCACAACCGTTTTTAACTGTGGTATTTTAAGTCGAACTATTTCTGATCAAGTTTAAAAGAGGTAATAAGTTAATAAGAGCTGGTTCATCAGAAAATTTGAAGATTAGCCTGTATTTAAAAACTGGGCAGAGTTTTGTATGTAAGCAATAATGAAATTGACAAGCTTTGAATGAGACAATCTACATTAATAAGAAAAAGAAAATGCATCATACATATTTATGAAGAAAGGATTACAATCTGTTATCTACTAGGTGCTGTTTAATCCAACAGTTTTCACTCCCTTACAATTTATCTCTCACAACTGAATCACAATGATTTCAAATACTATAAACGATGATTTCCTATTAAAACTGAACCAAAAAGCAAGATTTAATTGAAAATGTAAACTAGATTTCTTTACTCATACAGCAGCATCATTTCATGACTCTTCTCAGCAGTAATCATCTCTAATGCACTGACATTGTCAATTCGGCCAGCAGAGGAAATTACAGTTGGTGATGCTCTCAACATGGATTCTATATCATTGCAATATCCCTTTTAGCAAAATATACTGTGGAGAAAAAAGAAACAAAGCAACTAGAACAATTCAACTTCAGTGGTTTTCTGGACCACATTTTAATGTTCAAATCGCATAGACACGAAGTAAACAACAATAAAAAATTCCCATAGATAATTAAAAGTAGTTAGAAAGACATATTCTTTGCATGCATATAACACAATATTTAGTTTCTTAACAACTGACCTAGCTTCTATAACTGAGTGGGAAATCACACTATAAAGTGCATATATTATCAGGAGAAATGCCAACTAAATACCTCATAAAGTAAGGATTACTACTTCTTTTCAATAAGTAATTTATCAGCTTAAAATCTGCTCTAACATAGGACGATCAAATCATTCTCAGAAAATGCTACCTGTGCATTGCGTTGGACTAAACCACTCACTAGCTTACAGAACAGAAACTGCAATACACCTTTTAGTATTTATTTTCTGGATGAATTGATGGTGAAAGCTGCCTTATTTTGTCCCTCGAGTGAAAAGAAAGGTAATGATAGTTTTTGCGCCAACTATTACAGCAGTAAAACTGTTCCTTCTTATCAACCATCTTATTGAATTAAGTGCTTGGCCACGCATGTTTAGTATCAGGTATAACAGTGCCTGTTTCTGAATCTGCTCAAACCAGAAAGTGATTTTTCTGGAACATTTAAGGATGTAGCCCATCTTTTTCTCAACTGTTCCCTTATATATATAAGGAATGATCTGTTTTGTCTCCATCATCGCCTTACTGGTTTGATGCAGATCTCTGGTGAACTTAAGGTCTGCCATAGGTTTGATAACTTCATATAATGAATCATTTAAGTGGACAAATTATCTAAGCCCTACATTTAGCTAAGTGCTAGCTTCAACCCAAAAAATAGCCTATTTGCCCACAAGGCCTAAGGTTGCTCCAAGACTTGTGATTATCTAGTAACTTGTACCATGTCTTGAGGATAGTCTCTAATACCATACAGATCCTCAGATAATCCTCCAAATACTCACTGCATAGGACATCTTACTTCGTGGATAGATTCCCACTGTTAACCAAATCAAGTTTAGTATATTCTACAATGAACATTATTTTACCTGCTATTAAAGTTGTTTAACACCACAGGATCCTGTAGAGACTGCACCATTTAGTGTTAAGCACCCAAGGCTACTCTCAGGATTATTGGTAATCTGGAATATTTTATTGTTTAGGCTCAACCAATTCGCCTACATGTAAAGAAAAATGGCCACCATGATACAATGGAACTGTCGAAATTCACATTCTAATCTGGACGACATCAAAACACTGATTGCTTCCTACCATCATGAATGTCTTTCCTTACAGGAAACATTTCTGAAACCTGCCAAAAAGTCACTTTTCGGCAGTTTTCTTTGTACAGAAATGAAATGGAAGTGTATAACTGTAATTTAAGGGAAGGAGTTAAAAGAAATAAAAATAATATTGCAAGAAAAATTAAAGATAAATATAACTCTTAAGACTCTATTATGCTATAGCAAATATACAGGAAGATATTAAAAAGTCAAATTTGTAGAAATGCAGATGGAAACCAATGGAATTAAGGGCAATGAACAGAAGGATAACGACAAAGTCAAGAGTAAAGTATTAAAACCATTGACGATCTAATAAAATAGAACAGTGAGATGGAAAAGAACGCCAATGACAGAAAAACATCCTGAAAACGGATGTGACGGACAAGAGTATGGAGGGGGCACTGTTGGTTGATCAGCATGTTCCCACTCTGTCTTTACCACTCGACACACCCTTGGAGGCCATACCCATCAGTGTTTCCTTGAGTCGTACCATCACTGTTTGTTCTCTCTACCTGTCGCACACAGAGACATATGATTAATTAGACCTCAGTGCCCTTATTAGACAGTTACCGTTTCCCTTTTTAATCCTGGGGAATTGTAATGGACATCATACCATTTGGAAAGGTGCTGATATTGACAGGGAGGGGTCGCTTCATAGAACGCATGCTCTCTGATGACAACCTTTCTTTTTTCAATACTAGTTTTTATACTTATTTTCATGCACCTTTTCAGTCCTTTACTGCTATTGACCTCTCAGTTTGCTCCCCTTCACTATTCTCACATTTTTCTTTGAGGGTTGACAATAATCTACGAGACAGTGACAATTTTCCAATAATTTTGAGAGAAACTGGCCGTGGTCAATGCCACCCAACCCACATTCCCTAATGGAAGCTAACTGGTCTTCTCTGAATGCTCTCGCAGTACTTGAACCTGCCATCATATGTAAGTCATCAATAGACGACTGTGGGGTAGCAGTCAGTTGACTGTATTATACAAGCAGCTGCTCAATACATTCCTTAAACCTTGACACGTTTTCCACGATATTATCGTCCGTGGTGGAATCCTGCCTGTCATATGGCACGGACATCTCAAAAAACGGGCCTGCGATACTTTTCGTAAGTATCCCACACGCTCGCACCAGCAGGCCCGTGCACATGCTCGGTGGGTAAAATGTCAAAGCCAGAAGGAACCTTGTATTAAGTTCACTATTGGTATATATGGGAGAAGATTCGGAAGGTCAGATAGAAATATAATTCTGTCCCTCTCTTGATCTAGCTTTCTGATGGCCAGGAAGTAGCTGATACTCTAGGTGAAAGCTTTTGTCGGGTATCTAGCACTTTTGCTTCTTCCTCACCTTCTTAGCCATCAAAACTCGGGCAGAGCGATAATTTCTTTCCTTTCGAGCTAATTGTCTCTATGACAACAATCGTCCCTTTACGTTGGTGGAACTCAAACTGGCTCCTCATCGTTCTAGAAGTACATCGGTTGGACCTGGTTATGTACACTATGAAATGCTGCGCCATCTGTCTCCTGCTTCTCTTACTATTTTTTCATTGTTTTTAACCGGATCTGGCAGGAGAATGTTTTTCCTGATACCTGGCACCAAGCTATTGTCTGATCTTTCTCTATAATCCTGGGAAGGATCCCAAGATTCCTTCAAACTATCGTCCAATTGCTATGACAAGCTGTCTCTGTAAGACCTAAGAGAGGATGGTTAGTGCTCGTCTTGTTTGATTCCTCGATTCAAACATCCTCGTCTCGTCCACCCAGTGTTGGTTCCGATGACTGCACTCCAGTATGGACCATCTGATAAATAACGGAAAACTATCGAATCCACACGAACTTGTAATCTCCTGTCCATTAATTTTTCTAAATAAAAAAGGGAGAAAATAGCCACGTAATCCATTATATATAGATATAGGTCTCGCAAAATGCCATACCTCCAAGTTGTGTCATAAGCCTTCTGAATGTCAAAGAATATTGATACAAGATGTTGTCATTTGAGAAAGACTTCTCTGATTTCAGCTCTGCACTGGAGCTTTCTGCACTTCTTTAGTTCAGAGCTTATACATAGAGTCTCATGAACCTTATTTGCACCTCCGTCATATGCAACTGTCTTTTCTATAGGATTCGAAACTTCCTTCCTTACAAAAGCATCCCACCTGGGGTTGTGTTTTTTTTCCTCGGTGTGACAGACGTTTTCAGAAAAGACGATTTGCCGTTGTTCCTTTAAGCCTTCGACTCCAGATGCAGTTGAATGGATTAGGTCTGTCCTTGGATAACATTACTGTATCCACTGGTCAGCCCATCCCACCATGGCTTTTTACAGTCCCTAAATGTGACCTACCTTTAAGGCATCTGAAAATAGCAGACACTCCTGATTGGAAAGAGTGTCTAAACATCTTTCAAACCATCCTTCTATTGCTGTTTATACAGATGGTTCCAAATCAGGTGACTGTGTGGGCTCTGCCATGGTTTGTCGTGGCTCGGTAGTTGTGTGCAGAATCCCCTCTATAGCTTCTGTGTTCACTGTTGAATTGTACCTTATTTTCCTTGCCCTGGAATCGCTTCACTTTAGTTCACATTCTGTTCTCTATGATATTGAAAATCGACTGGCCCATTTCACTTTAACATCTACTTCTATCCAGCTTTTCTGGATACTGGGCTGCGTTGGTGTTCGCGGGAACAAGCTCGCCAACACTGTAGCTAAATCTATCTGCTCCATACAGGGACTATGGTCCTGTATTCAAGACTCGACTCCGTATCAGTTGGCAGTTAACTTGGATTAAGCAACGTGATGCAACCATTTCGAAATAAAATCCTAAATTGGACTTTGGCCGTCTTGCTTCCGTAAGGATCGGAAAGAGGAATTTGTTCTTAGAAGATAACGCATTGGTCACAGTTTTCTAACTCATCGTTTTCTTTTATTAGAACTGATGCACCAATGTGTAGTCTGTGTAACACTCAGGCTACAATAAGCCACCTTTCACTTTCTTGTCGTCGTTATGACTCTCAACGACGGCAACAGTTTAAACAAATCTCAAGGTTTGTCCATAACGTTTGACAGTGATGGTGACACTGTCCACCTTGGAAATGTTTTTAGTTTTTTAAAGACCATTAAATTTTTAATACCATTTAAGTTTTTTAATTTAAACATTATACATTTTTTAATGTAATTCCCTTTTAAGAATCAAAGTCTATCTAGTTCAGTTTGAAATTAGAAAATAGCCTTAACATCAAATAACTCGAAACCAGGAAAGGCCAACTTCAGGTGAATAACGCTGTTGTTTGAATTACTCGTTTGTCATCCTGGCGAGTTATTATTATGATTTTGCTACACGTCTTTTAAAACCTTTTTATTTATTTCCTTTTTGAAAATGGCCATGATGTCAAATAACTCGGAACCAGGACTGGAAAGGCCAACTTAAGGTGATTGATGGTGATTTTTGTACTTACTTGTTAGTCTTTCTGGCGAGTTATGATAATTACAATTATGCTACAGAAAGTCCTTTATGACCTGTATTCGTGTATTTTTCTCTTATTTCTGTAGACTAGATGAAAACATTAGTTTTATGCTATTTATGTTTTTCTTTAATATCCTTTTATGAATTTTACTAAATTTATTTTAATTTTAACTTTTTACCGGATGTTTGGCGCAGACAGCCAAGCTACTTTGTGCCATAAACATCAAATCAGCCAACTAACAACTTGAAGATTCAAATAGCAATATTTTTTTCACATGAACTCAGGAGTTCCAGTCTGTTAAAAAATAAGGAATACGAGAACTTATGTGATTTGCATCTGTCATATTACCACTATTGCTGTATTAAATCCAGTTTCAGAATTTGGATGACCAGTTTAGAATCGGCCAGTAGAGAAGCTAACAAAGTATGATGGGAAGGTTTCATGGGAGGCATACCAAATACTGTTTAAAATAATTTCCAGAGTGAATGGAAGGAAAAATAAACAACAAGCTATTCATCTTGCTGCCTGTTAAAAATGATCAGTTTTTACAAAATTGTGTAACATTTCAGTTGAAAGCCTTAACAATTGTCAAGTATTAATAGCCATCTTGTTTAACTGGTTCAAAGTTTTGGAAAACGTATCCAGAGCAAATTTATATAACAGGGTAATGAGGAAAAGAAGATACTTTAGCTAAAGTTGCAGATGTGGAAATGCTTGCCTAATTATCTTACATGGACAATTTTCATTAAATGATGGATTAATTATGGCGTGTGAACAATATGTATTCACCAGATAGAGATGCGAGAATAAGTTGAAGAAAAGTAAGTGTACATCTTAAAGAAAGCTTTGTTGGCAATAAAAGTAGGGTAGATTAAGGATAAATATAAAAAAACAACAACTAAAGATATCTTGAAGTCATGAGATGGTCAGATTGAATAATATAAAACATTAACTTCTACGATGATAATCTAGAATAACTATACGATTAGATAACTGGTTACACTGAATTGAGGAAATAAACTTAGTCCCTGATTTTGTTGATGTCTTTCTGCATTTTGTTTCAAATTTGACTTCGTAAAGCGTCTGTACCTTCCCTACAGCATTGTCGATTTTGCCTTCAAAGTAATAATTATTTTCAATTCTTCTTTAAATAATATGTCTATTTTCTCTAATTCCCTTCTTAAATTACGTTTACGTTCTTCCTGGTATTTTTCAAGGTTTCTTCAAATTTTAAATCTTTTTCATCTTAGCCCTTTTCAACTGTTCCATTTATTTATTCTATTTTTTTTTGTTCCTCTTCTTTGGGTCTGGCTTGGCCAGGTGGTTAAAGTGGTTTGTCACACCAAACATGCTCACACTTTCAGATATGAAGGCGTTATAATGTCACGATCAATTCAACTATTCGTTGGTGAAAGAGTAGCCCAAGAGTTGTGGGTAGCGATGACAAGCTGCCTTCCCTCTAGTCTTATACTGCTAAATTAGGGACGGCTAGCGCAGCTAGCCCTCGTGTAGCTTTGCGTAAAATTCAAAAGATAAACAAATCTTCTTTTTCGTGTTTCTTTAAATGCTCGTGGCCCGGCATGGCCAAGCGCGTAAGGCGCGCGACTCATAATCCGAGGGTCGCGCCAAACATGCTCGCCCTTTCAGCTGTGGTGGCGTTATAATGTGACGGTCAATCCCACTTTTCGTTGGTAAAAGAGTAGCCCAAGAGTTGGCGGTGGGTGGTGATGACTAGCTGCCTTCCCTCTAGTCTTATACTGCTAAATTAGGGACGGCTAGCACAGATAGCCCTCGAGTAGCTTTGTGCGAAATTCCAAAACAAACAAACAAACAAAACAAGTATCGTACGTAAACAGCTACGCATTTGTTTAAACTGTACTTCAGACAAAACTACTTCGGGATTTAATTTCCTGACATTCATTATTCACAAAATTTGTAGTTGGCATGCTCCAAAACCCCTTTAGTATCAATATGCTTATTACAATTCGCACAATTTATGTCAGTTTTTGATTTTTCAAATTGTAAATCGATTTCAAGCATTCTGCGTTGCGTCTGACTATAATTCAAAGTCCAGTCCAAATAACAATAACAACTCTCTTAATTTATTATTTTAACATTTCTACAAACTTAAACAATGTGGTAACTTTTCTTTACAAATGACGCCAACTGCACTACATTAACACGAATAATAAACTTGTATGTATTTCACGAGTGCTCATTCAAGTAATTCAATATGCACAATAGCTGACACAGACCCAAACACTTCACTAAAAACAAACGTTGGCTGAAACTATAATACCCTCTGACTGACTTACTCTAGAGGCTAAAAACAGCAACTGTTTTAAAACAACTCTGATGTTCATGGTCTACCTTTATATTTACTAGAAAACTTGAAGCCAAATCATTAAACGGTTGGTCTTAGCATTGTCATTATGACTACGTAGCTAACAAACAAATATCAACATAAAAATATAGCTTCAAATACAATTATTATTACTTGTAGGGTTTATCTCATTATATACATTTATTATTTTGATCAATGACTAACCATTTAACATTACCTTTTAGCACGCTTCAATACGCGACATGCTTTTATATTGTTGTAGTATTATATTATTTTCGACTACTATTGTTTGAAATAATCAATCTTATAACGTGGAATGCACGTTAATAACAATAACGTGTTGTTAATAACAACAGGCGTGACATGAAAAGTAAGATAAAATAAAAAATAAGAAATTATTTCGCAGAAGCTTTTTGGCATTTTTGTAGAGTAAGTATGTTGCCATATTTTAACACAAGGTAGCACTATTTCATCACATCGTATATAAAGAATTTACAACAGAATTAAGTAGACCGAAATGTTATGCTAATTTACCAGTAAGATTTTAGTTTTTATTTCTGACTCGAAATTAAATATTATGTTAATATATATATCTATTTAAATCGACAGTGTACTCTGTTAAACTAGCACTTAAGGAGAGTGTAACTAAAATTTAGCCATTATACAGTACACTGTTATCATACTTATTAATATTATACAATAAATTGTTAATTACGCTTTTCTTTAATAAATTTTTAATGCATTATATATTTACAATATCTGTAACTTCAGTCTCACATTAAAGTTAATGTTTGTACCTTGAAAGTTTAAATTTACTGGAAGAACGGTGCCCAATCTAGATTATGGGAACACTAAATGCATCTAAATAATTAAATGAAGTATTCTTGTGTGCAAAACATAAAAAAATAAATTTATTTTTACTCTGAAATTCAAAACGTATGTTTAATAATTAT
The DNA here is from genome assembly GCA_011833715.1 of Carcinoscorpius rotundicauda. Classification (NCBI taxonomy): domain Eukaryota; kingdom Metazoa; phylum Arthropoda; class Merostomata; order Xiphosura; family Limulidae; genus Carcinoscorpius; species Carcinoscorpius rotundicauda. Next base: position 34,351,270 of record CM022395.1, on the reverse strand, counting down.
ATAATTAATCATTTATCTATTGTATAATTTATTGAAGAATATATCTTTTGCAGTGATGGAACCAAGTCAATGAAAATAGACATTCTGATTGTTATAGGTAGATACAATTAGAAGGCATATTTGATAATTGGCTATACGGTATAATGGTGACCATGTTGATTTTTAGTTGAGCTTTAGGTTCATAGAATTTTTTTCTCTGATCAGAAATTATGATCATTTATAAGTCTTGAGAGTTATAGTTATGTTAAACAGAAGCCTTGAGCTTAGGAGATTTTATTTTCTTTCTTAATTATGAGCTCACAATTCATGTGGGCTATAGCTTGAACTTTTTATAATATATTTATGAAATTAATTTTATCACTATAATTGATACCTATAACTAGTTGTAATAATAAGAATATTGTCATAACTAAAAGTACTGTTATGTGTATCTAGCCTTCCTTATGTAGGTAAGAAGTTTAATTCTTAAAAATTAAATTGTTAAACTGTTATATAAATACCAAATATTCAACCCAAATTAAAATTTGTTCTTTTATTGTGTATTATACCTATGGATATATTGAATTCTGAGTGATTTAAATACATAGCATGGTAGCTGTAAAGCTCAACACTATGTAAATTGTAATTATGAATATCAGTGACTTAATTTGGGATTTCTTGTCAAATTAGCCAAATACAAGTTTCCTGTAATTCTATTATTTACATATACAATATATCACTGAACATGCAATTTCAACATCTGGCATTCAATTTCTAGCTTTAAGCCAGAAAAAAGAAAGTTCATGATTAAAAGAGTATTGGTTTTAATAACTGTAGTGACTGTAAATACAAGACATGTAACTATTGTTAAAAAAAACCTATCAACAGAATGTTGGTTTTAATAATTGTAGTGACTATGTAAATACAAGACATGGAACTACTGTCGAAGAACCTCTAAACAGAAAGGATGTATTGGTATAACTTGGGACATACAGGTTCATCTCAACTGTTCCACACTGTAAGATAATTTAAAACTTAAAGCTGTCTCTTATTATTCATATAGTTATCAAGCTTTTTCTGAGACTCGTTTAAATTTATTGCTTCCACAGCATCTGAGGGCAACCCATTCCATAGGTTAATCACCATGTTAGAAAAATAAACTGTCTTAGCTGAAGATAATTTCTACCTTGCCCAAATTTATGCTCATGTCTCTTGGTCCTACTCTTCTTACCGTTTAAATGTGAAAAAGATGGTGCATCAACACCATCAATTAATTCCCTTTACAATTCCTTCTAACTTTTTTGATAGAAAACAATTTGTGTTATTTCAGACTTTCCTCATGCGACAATCCTTCCATTTGAAGCATTATTTTAGAATCTCTGTCTGAACCCTTTCCAACAATTCAGTACCTTTTCAGAAGTAAGGAATCCTAGACTGAACACAATATTCCAAACATGGCTTAACCAGTGACCTGTACAATGAACTTACAACCTCTTTAGACTTGTATTGAATATTTTTGTAGATACAATTTAAAATTTTATGTCCCACCACTAGCAACAGCAAATTGCATGGGCTGCTTTAGAAACCGATTGACTATTACATAAAGATTCCTTTCTTTGATGATACTGTTAAGGTTATTTCCATCTCAGTTATTCTTAAAATGCAAATTATTATAACTCATTTGCATTATATTGCATTTGTTATAATTAAAATCAACCTACCATTTATTTGTTCAACTTGTTCCAGCCATGAAGGTAGTGCTCTAAAGGTAATAAAGCTAATGGAGCTTAAGATGTTATTTATAGACACTGTGTGTCAAGGGTGTGCACTTGGTATTACTACATTTACTAACCACCACAATGTTATTGTTCATATAATAATCCTTGAGATGATAATATTTATTAATAGCTGTTAAACCACTCAAACTTTTCTATTTATGGAATTACTTGTCCATGTAAAGAATGAGGTTGTGGCAGTTCCATTCTTACACGGAAACCGCCGTACCTGCTATAAGTCGAAGCATTGTGCACTTAAAGGTATTTTTGTTTGATTTCAAAGAGTTATAAAATTATTGTATATTAGTGTGCAAAATTATATAGTTAATAGTTTGTGAAAGCCAAATTTTAAGATAACTGTTATGAGTTGTATGCAATTATTGTCTATGGCATTTCTGTACGTAAAGGAACAACATGGATTATCATACTGTAGCAGTTTTCTAAAGTGGGAAAGATTAAATGCATATTATGAAAAAATGGCCTTTCAAGGTTCAAAATTCACTGTTTACAAATTTAAATGTTGTTTTATGAGGCAGCATTATAATTCAACTTAGCCATGTAAAATGTCATAGCTTTCCTAATTGATACAAAGCCACAAAGTGAAATTGAATGCATTTGGCTCATTTTAGCAATTCTGTATCAACCCTGAGATTTTACAAGTTTAGAATTTTTAGTAAAGTCTACATTACAGATATTTATTCATTGCAGAGCAAAAAATGCAATATTAGACTCCTTACCTGAAAAAGGATATTGAATTTCCAGAAAGAGTTAAGAGGAGGGATACTAGAATGATTCCATTAAATTAATGGAAAGGGCATTTCATGCTAACTGGTAAGATCTTTTAACACACTTTCTATTAAGAAAAAACTGTACTTGCTGAGGGTTACAAGATTATCCAAAAGGACTTAAAGGATAAAAACCTCCAATTACTTTGTGCTGTATTCTGAATACATGAAGAAACAAGTTTAAGAAAAGATAGGCCAGGCTCTAGTTAATTACACATTCATTAGACATTTTTGAGCACACCTCTGTGCATGTGTAACTGTTCATAGTTTATAGTTGCAACATTTCTTTCTGTGCATTAAAGTTTCTGAAATGTACTAGAACATAGAGAATGATTTAGAAATTTGTGAAGTAAAAACTTATGACAAATTATAATAATTTTCCAGTAAATCAAGTTAGAAATTGGGCCTATAAATAAATACTATAAACAACTAATCTAAGAAAAAAAAATTGCCAAGTAACTTGTGTGGTGACACAAACATTTAAGTGTTTCAGACTTATTTGTCTATTTAAGATCAACAAAAATATAATATGTAATATATAACTGCAAGAACATATACAATAGCTTGCATCAAATCAAACAGTGAAGTATTTTTAATTTAATAACTGAGAAAAACTTGTATAACCTTTGAATTAAGAACTTGTGTCATTCACACGAATTGGAAACAAAGATTTTGCTATTATATGAAATACTTAAAATGGAAAATTTAATGTTTGTATTTGTAGCTATATTAACTATCAGCATAGGAATTTGGAGAAAACAAATAAACATTTTTTGAACTACTAATAAGCATTGTTTGCATGAGCTACCATAGCTACTTGTATGTAGATTATTAGCAAATAATTTTTAACACACTGTCATAATATACTGAAAAGCATATAATAGCCATGTATTTTGTTTTTTTAGCAAAATGTGAATGGGATAATATTGTACTATTCAACCCTGTACTAGTCACACCCTAAAATTATGATCTAAAAAATTTTAATTTTTCTAGATTTTATTTATGTTGATGTAAGTAAAAATTCTTCTGAAAGCTGTGGCTGTTTATTTACATCTACGTATTTCTGTCAAGTTTCATATGGTACATAAACCAAAGAATTCAAATAAGAATTAGTTTACTTGGTATAAGGTTCATAATAGTTAATAATGGGATTTATATACATGCACAATTTTAGTAACGAGTACATTGTATCCAGTTTATTTCTAAAATTTGCATGAATATTTTTTTCAACTTATTCACGATTAGCTTCTCATTACTTGATGAGTTAGTTATATGAGTAAATAAATATATATAAATACACACATACATGTATCTAAGGAAAGTGCATCATAAACGTAAGTGGACTCCATTAAGAAATTGTTGGTGATATCCATTGAAAGGCATTGTATTTTGTTACATTTGTTGTTGCTCTACATATTTATTGTTTAACAAAGAGGAATTAATAGGATTTGCGAGTCTTACCATCTTGAAAAAAAAAGGAGCATTGTTACAAAAGCTGGTAAGAAAACAATGATCTGCAGTAGTTCTGTCACTTGTTTGTTTTCTTGCCAAGTTTGCATTTTGTGAAGACAAAACTTGTGACACAGTTTTTAAAAAAGAATTGACAAATTAATTGGTAGTTATGTCAAAAGTAAAACTTATCATCAGTAAAGAAATTCATGTTGAGTAGCCAACATAAATATGAGAGAACCTATCTACAGTATTTTTTACTTGCCATATAATTGGAACTTGTTGAAAACAAAATCTTTAATATCTGTGTCTGTTTTATGTATTTTATAAGTGGAGTGCTAATAGTGTATAAATTAAATTAGTGTCACACATTTAAAGTTAAATTATTCAATTAAAGTATGTTAAATGATTTTTTTCTTTTTTTTTCTAAACTAATAGCCATGAGTAAGTTTACCATCATAAGCAAAGCTCTCCAAGAGTTAAGCTTCTTCCATGGTGTGGTGTTTCATCCCAAAAATATTAAATATCACAGGACACTGATTTTAGGCACTGTCATACCTTCAAGATGGAGTGCAGTTCGATATTACAAGAATTTTGGACATCAAAAACCAAAACCACCTTCTCGTTTCACTTTGTTCTATTATACTCTCCTTTCATCTCTTTTGATAGTTTCAAGTATTGATTTTCAGTGGTAAGTTTAATTTTAATAGTACATTTTGAAGGGTGCATTTCATTGTAACCTGCCCAAATGCTATCATTTGTACATTATAAACAGAATAATATCTTCAATATGTCAAAAACACTGGTCTGTCATGGACTTGACAATCTACTTGGGTATTATTTTGCTTATATATTTTAGACTATGTTGCTATTTTGAGTTTGGGTTATTGTGAATTCTATACATATTGGATAAGTTCTGCTGGAATAAAATACATGCATATGTGTAAAATCTAAATCTGTATTTAATTATAAAACTTTACAAAAAATACTTCTATTTAAAATATTTTCTCAACCCAAACAAGCTGTTTTTGCATATAAAAATACTGTTTATTATTTTATTTTTTCAGATTAATAAATATGTTGTCACTGAAATTTTATAAATCAGTAACTGATTATTATAAGCTTTATACACATACAAAACTTAATTAACAACTTGAAAATTAAAATATTTGTTTATTTTTGCATTTTTAACACTGTTTTGTTAATCTATATGATTATTTTTTTTACTAGAATCAGAATATTTATTTAATGCAAAAATGTATTAATATGACTGTGTTTGGACAAATTGATTTCTTATGCCAACTCTTAACTGCTCAGTTTTTGCACTAGATACAACAGGAAAATGGGAGGGGTTACAAATGTCAAACTAACTTATGGTAAACTTCATTTCCTTGTAACCTGCCCAAAGGCTATCTTTTGTATATTATAAACAGAATAATATCTTCAATATGTCAAGAACAATGGTCTGTCATGGACTTGTCAATCTCCTGTTTTCCTCATCTTTGTTATAAAAATATACTGTAGTAAATTGTTATTTTTTAGTGTTGTAATACTGTTGGAGTCATTGTAATGAATATTAATTTAGTCATTATAATATAAACAAGCCGTGCTAATAGAATTTTAATGGATACTTATAAATTTCTCATTTTTGCAAGAACCTAAAGAAAAACTTGAACTTTGACTTGATATAAAATATGAATAGAACATAATACTTGGGTATTCTCTTGCTTACATATTTTAGACTGTGTTGCAATGCTTAAAAAAAAAAAACGTCTATTAATTCCTCAGACTCAAGTGGATGTTGCCAGCATTCTGGCTGAAAATCCAATTTACCAAATGGACGTTAGTGCATGAAAAGTTTTATGTCTCTGCTTGAAAACTAATCCAAACACATATTATCCACAAAATTAAGAAAATTGAAGTTTTGTAATATATGGTGATAATTATTAGGAAATAATGAAAAGGGTTATTCCATGTCAAATCATCCAGAGTTTGGAAAATTTTCCAGGCGACCCCCTAAGAATGCCTTGAAAATATTCACATGTGCTCATCTACCCATATAATGAAATATTACCAAAGATTAGATCAATATCTAATAGTTTCTGATTTACAGCCCTGTAAAAGTTAATTTTGTTATTTTTGGTGAATTCATTTACAGGCAACTTTGGCTGCTTAAAGCTGCAAGAGTAATGGTAGTAGATGGCTGAAATTTGCTACACTGACTGTATTAATCTCACAGAATTAAAAAAATGTTCTCAAACCAAATTTATTTCTCATAGTATTTTGATAGTGAGGCTGTAAAATCACCTGAAAACCCAAAATTGTGAAAAACATTGGTTTATTTAATAAGCCTTAGCTCTAAGGTTTAATATGATACAAAGCTGAATTTTTTTTAAAATTTCCTATAACATATCAGATGATAAATCAACAATTGTTGTAATTAAAAGTCTGTTAGATCTCCTGTAACAAAAGTTAGTTGCATGCAACTTTTTATGATTTTGCTAAAAATAGCCCTACTTCAGGTCACAGTTGGGTCATGTCACCAGTTATTCAGACTTTTTATATTTTTACCATACATTCTTACATCTCTGAATATGATCCACAAAAAAAATCAAGATGATGTTCAACCTACTTTTTTAGTTATAATTTTTTAAAGTATCTTCTGACCACACATATTTTTATTTAAAAACAAATTCAGTTCAGATGTGTTACTGTGTGCAAATATATCCATACAATCCATACAAGAGCAATAGCACTAGTGTTTAGCTCTTCACAAAGAGTTTTCTTAGGTGTAAATATCTCTTGTGTCAGATTCAGCTGTTTCTATTTTGGAAAGACCTGGTTCATCCTCTGGTGGATGTTGTGCCAATTTTTTTGACAGCTGATGCACAGCTTTTGTCCTGGTTTTACTCCTGCCATTTTGGCAGTGCCCCGCACCACTGTGCAAATGGATCCTGTAGAAAGCAAAGATTCAGAATGAATTTAATGTGAAGAATAATAAATTAACAGGCAGCCTAAATAAAATTTTGACACACAATCGGATAATATAACAGAGAGAATAAATGTTCAAATCATAAAACTGAGACTCAATAATCTGACTTCAAAAAATATTTCCTTTTTAGATATATAGAAATATTACAATTTACTTGACATTGTTTTTGCATGGATGAGCTGAGGGTCAGCACAAAATCTTTGCTCATTTTCATAGCAAGTGAGGAACATCTTTTCATGATGAAAACACACTGAATTAATATTATTCTGTTGAACATCTGATCTCCAGGTTAAAAGTGTTATTTCTTCAGTGGAAAATGAATCCAGTCTTTTTAGTCCAGTTTTATGACAATACAGAGTTCCCTTGCCACTTCGTGGATCCTCTTTCGCGGCTTCACCACTTTGCGGGCTCGGTCGACCCCCCCCACATATATATATATGTATATTGTATATGTATATATATAAAATAATAAACATTAAATCTAAAATATAGCATTAAATACCATTAAAATATTAAAAATAAATATAATTAATAGTGTAAAGAAAAGAAACAGGTATATTTTGAGATATAAACATATATTTGAGTTTATAACAGAGTAAAAATGAAAACAGAACCAACTGGAAAGGCTATAGATGTACGCATTGTGCGTCTGTGAAGGCTACGCGAGATCCAGCCGAGCAAGAAAGAAAGGGTACCGGTGGCAAGTACTGTTCCTGAAGTTGTAACGACCGACGAAGAAATTGCCAATTCACCTTCCACAGAAGAGGAAGTGGTGTCCCCCGAAAAGACACCACCTGCTGAAGATATGTAATTTTTAATTTTAAGGCTTAATATCTTAATAATTGTTCTTATTATTTCAGCAATAATGAACAGTATTGTAATGGGAGGGTTAAATAGTTGTACAGGGAGGGTTTTAAAAGTCTAAATGCACATAAATATATACGTAAAAATCGGCGATCCCACTTTGCGGAAAATCTCCTTTCGCGGGGGGTTTTGGAACGCATCTACCGCGATACACGAGGGAACACTGTACTTCTTTAAGTGACACGGATCAGCTAAATGAGTTCCAAAACTGCAGTCAGGTAAATCATGCATACCCTCCATCTCAGTGGTCTTAATGGTCTGATGACCCCTGAGATTACTTCACTGGCTTTTATACTGATCAATTATTGCACAATAAATTAGGATTATGTCATCATCAAAATTTCTTCAATTATTAAATGAATCTAGCTATTCTTGTGCAATGTAACCAAATGTGTTTGGACAGATTTCTAATGTTTCAGGTTGATGTAAGAAAAAAAGTCACTGGTCGTACAGTATATGATAATTCATTAAATTAATATTGCAGATGTATTGTTTATCTGAAGTTAAACTAATATCAGCTTGCTGAGGAATAGGCAAATACTTTCGGTACTTTTCCTCATTGAGCTTTATTGCATTTATATATTCAGTTGAAGTGAAAGTTTTTACCAGAAATGAAATTTTGTGTAAAACATTGAGTTATACTAAAGCAATCAATAGGACCATGGTTTTGTACACTGACTGCAGAAATAAGATCTCAACATTCCCAAACAACAAATGTTTTTTTTACAAATATGTAATTCAAATAAATAAATTATTTTATTAAGGCTGCCTGTTAATTTATTATTTTTCACAACTGTGATTTTTTGAAGATCATGTTCAGAGATGTAAGAATATGTGGTAAAAGCTGATCAGAATATTTCAATGGGATTCATAATTTGTTTCTAATTTGTATGGATATATTTGCACATACCAACACACCTGAATTGAAGTTTGTTTTTTTCAAGTAAAACACATATGGTCAAAGGATATTTTAAAAAAGTAGGTTGAACACCATGTGGGTTTTTTATAGATCATGTTCAGAGATGTAAGAATATATGGTAAAAATCTGAAAAGGCTGAATAACTGGTAACATGGTCAAACTATGACCTGAAGTAGGGCTATTTTTAGCTAAATCATAAGTTGCACGCAACTAAATTTTGTTACAGGAGATCTAACAGACTTTTAATTACAACAATTACTGATTTATCAACTGATATGTTATAGGAAATTTAAAAAAAATTCAGCTTTGTATCATATTAAATCTTAGAGCTATGGCTTATTTAATAAACTAATGTTTTTTATGATTTTGGGTTTTCAGGTGAATTTATAGTCTCACTATGAAAATCATGAGAGAGATAAACTAGGTTTGAGACCATTTTTTAATTCTGTGAGATTAATACAGTCAGTGTAGCAAATTTCAGCCATCTACCACCATTACTCTTGTAGCTTTAAGCAGCCAAAGTTGCCTGTAAATGAATTCACCAAAAATAACAAAAATTTAATTAAATTTTACAAGGTTGTAAATCAGAAACTATTAGAGATATTGATCTAATCTTTGGGAATTTTTCATTATATGGGTAGATGAGCACGTGAATATTTTCAAGGCATTCTGTGGGGCAGTCCCCTGGATGATTTGACATGGAATGACCCAAAATTTTTTTGCAAAACATGCAATAAATTATAGCATGAACACTAACTTATAAACTGTTTTATGGGTAGCATGGCTGTTTACCCATTTTTATTTGGAATTTTTACTGGACAGATGATTTTAAGTCCATGTAGGTTTGACACTTTCCTGCTCTCTTTTACAGGAGCTTAGAGTGTTACATTTTTCAATATCGAGATTAATGCTATCTCTACAAAACTTCCTCCCATTGTTGTGAATGGGCTCTATGTTAGTGACATTCACATCTCCTATCCTATCAAATGTGAGGTTCATTGAGCAACAGCTTCAGACTGCCCTCAATCACTTGTTGAAGTGGGCCACAGCAACTGTTTTATCTTTTCTTTCTGCAAAACAGCTTGCATGCACTTTTGCCACCACCAGGGTATACATTCTGATTCTGCACTCTGTTTTGATGATGCTGTTCTTTCCATATTCCCTAAGGCACAGTTCTTGGGATGTATCTTTGACTGTAAGCTGACTTTCATCCTTCACATTAGGCATCTATGTGTCCAGTATATGAGGACACAGGATATTCTCTCAGGTGTCCTCTCTTTCACCTCTTGGGTCACTGATCAATGTTCTATACTCAGAATCTGTCATGTATTCATTCACTCCAAACTGGACTATGGGTCTTTGGTTCTGCCAGAACCTCAGTCTTGAAGATGCTAGATTCTGTTCACCATCTGGAGCTTTAGCTCTGCACAGGGATTTTCTGCACTTTTTGAGTCCAGTATTTCTTCACTGAGCCCCATAAACCTTCTCTTCACCTCTGCTGTTGCAACTTTCTTTGTGGTATTCTCGTACATGTTTTTTTCTATTACAGCATACTGCCTGGGGTTGTCATTCCTCCTCAGTGGGCTGTGGTCTTTCATAATAGAGAACCTGCCATTCTTTCTTTTGGCTTTTATATCTAGGTACAGGTGGCTGAATTTATTGTGCCATTAAATGGTGTTGCTGCTTTCACTGATCAGCTCATTCTGCCATGGTTTATTACTATCTCCAGCTTTGAGCTTTCTCTGAGTCATCTGAGGATGGCAGATAATTCTTATTGGAAGTACAGTCTTCTTTTCACCAGAAATTTTTTGAACCATTCTTCCATTCTCATTTATATGGATAGTTTGAAATCCTGTGACATGGTGGTTGCTTGCAGGAGCCCTCTAGAGTTTGTGCTCACTGCTGAGTTGTATGCTATTTCTCTTGTCCTGGATTTCATAGAAGCTATGTACAACACAGGTCGTACTATTTACATTGACTTTCTTAGCTCTCTACTGCCCATGGAATCACTTACTGTTAATTCTTACCCTGTTCTCACAGGCCCATTTTTCTTTATCTTCTGTTTCTATTTCGTTTTTCTGGATACCTGGCCATGTCAGTATTTGTGGGAATGAGCTTGCTGACATTGTGGCTAACTTAGTCTGCTTTGGTGTTATTAGAGCTGTGCCTATCCTGTATATGAACTATGGTCCTGTATTGAAGATTCAGCTTTGGGCTACTTGTCAACCGACTTGGAGTGTGCAACATCATAATAAGCTTTTCCAGATCAAACCATCTGTTGTTTTTTGGTTGTCTTGTTGTCATAAGGACCAGAAGGAGGAAGTTGTTTTGGCTAGGCTACTTAATGGTCACAGTTTTTATCCCATTTTCTTTAATTTGGGACTGATCTACTGGTGTGTGGCCTTTGTGGTATTCAATTCATTATAGTCCATGCTTTACAGTTGTGCAATCTTAACAACTGTGAGTAAAGGCACCATTTTAAGGAATCATTTCATTGGTAATGGTGACACTGTCCAACTTGCTGTGTTTTTAACTTTTCATGATCCATTGGTGTTTTTTAATTTTATTTAAATCTTTGATCTGAATTTTTGACATTTGCTTTTTTAACCTCAATTTATTTTTACATTTTGACCAGTTGTTTGGTGCAGATAGCCTAGTTACTTTGCATTGATAAATGCCAAACACCCAACCAATCGTCCAGCCTTGCATTTATTTGCAACTGATACTAGGTATAAAATGACTCTCAGGTAGTTTTCTGATGTATGTTGACGAGTTAACAGTGGATTTTCTATGGTTAAATTACTTTGCAAATGGCAATGGATATTTAACAAATTCTTGATACAAATAGTGGGAGAAACTTTTTTTCAAAATGAAGGTTTACCTGCACAAGATCAACTGATTAGCATAATTGTTCTTTGCAAGAGTTCTAATACTGTATTGTAATGGAAGTGTGGCTTTAGTACTTTTCATTATTTTTCAGGTGTTGTAATGATTGTAATGACCACTAATTCAGTATGATCAACTCTAACTTTTAGGGTTAAGTTAGAGTTGGGGTGACTGCTGTGTAAAGGCCTTAGAGGTGATGAACTTAAATATCATATAATTTTAAATATCTTTACTGTGCTATAAATATCAGAGATATATTTTAAGTATTTTACTCTAAGAATAGTCATTTATTAACTGTGTGATGAGGTATAATGAAATTTACAAAACATAATAAACGTGTTTTACAATAGGGTCTTTAATATTTTGTTATTATGGGATATAATTCAAAATATTTGAATACAGTGTTTCATCCTTTGGGTTAATGTCACTGTTTGCATCTAATGTAAAATATCAGATAATTTTCTAACATTCTGTTTACGTGCTACATAATTACATAAAAACATTAAAATTTAGAAACCTTTATAATATAATGTTTCATATCCATAAACATCATAACAGATGAGTAGAAATTATAAATAAAGTAACTTTGTGTAGAGGACATTTTCTTTAATCTTTCGATTTTACATGTAAAAATTTAAACTAATAGTCTATAATTTATTTCTTTATTTTAAAGATTAATCATGAAAATAATTATCCATTCTTATAGCTCATAAGTTTTCTGTCAAAGTGGATGTATTAAATTGACAAGAAATAGTTTTAATAAATATTGCATTTCATTCAGACTTTTATTTTTAGGGTTTTAAACTTGCAGTTTTTGATAATATGAATGTGCTTTTCGTTAAATTTTTTGAATAAAAAATTTTCATTTTCACAAGAGTTTAGAAAAGATGCTTTTCATTATAATAAAAGACCCTTTGAGGAAATAATAAAAAAGTGTTCTTGCCTTGAAAAAAAATGTTTTTGTATATATTACTACTTTATTATTTATTGTGTTAGGATATGTTAACAATGTGACCAAATGTTGTATATAAAATGGCATTGTTTTTCTTTAATTTAAAATGTACTTCCAGGTGTTTCAAAATAGGCACATGTGACAAGTTACAAATTTATTGGTAGGTAGTTAATTGTAACTTTGTTTCTTTTGATAAAATAGTGTTCTTCAAATGTCATACTCAATTTAGATACAAGAAACTGAATACACATTTGTATTCATAGAAGTGAAGTAAGAGAGAGAGATTTAAAGTTAGTTAAGGTAAATTATATTTATAGGTTTGACAAATATATTCCATCTATGGATAACGTGAAGAAGTTTTTCAAGGCTAATGCAGTATCACGAGTGTCAACAAAGTCAGAAGATCAAAACAAAGATAGTGATCATGATGATTCTTCTGAAGAAACAGAAGATAGTCAAAAGGATTTGAAAGAGAAAAAGAAACAAAAGAAAGAAAGGCCTGGCTTTAGGGAAAGAAAGGCAAGTACACAGTTATCTTTACAAACTGGAAAAAATATTATTATGCTATTTTACTTATGTTTATGTTATATAACATGAAAATAGAAATAAAGATTCATTGAGTATGTTACTTTTTTAACAGTGTTTTGTGTTAAGTATTTCTGAAGACAGTAAAAACACAAATATCATGAGGCACTTTTTAACATGCAAATTTCATGAAAATCAATGTTTTATATGCATTATTATTATTTTTTACTGCACCTCTTTTCCTGTATGGTAAAAAGTAACAACAGTAAAAGAGTAAGCTTCTCCAAAATTTAAACAATGAAGTTTAAAGCTAGATATATGAGAATTTATAAAACTCTTTTGTTTCTTCATGAGTGCAATTAGAAATCCATAACACATTTTTTGCTACACATGAAAAAATGCTTTGTAATTTTCCTAAAACAGTACAATCATGGAATAAATTCAACTGTAAATGGTTGATCACAAGATATATTTGACTGTGTGATTGGTATTGTAGGTCAAACTGTTTTATTAATTAATTAAGGAATTATCACTCTTGATTTAAAAAAAAAATAAAAAAAGATTATCCAGTATTTAAAATGGTATTGTCTTAACAGTACTTTAAAAAGGTTAGGCTTTAAGCTAGGAGACTGCATTATAAAATTTGACCAATTTAACTTCAGAAGTTTGAATGTAATTAATGATAATCTACTTTAAACATTTCTATTTCTTAACACTAACTAAATGCTAGCATAACCACTTAGCACTTAACACCAAAATTATGAGAAGGGTCCTTTTTCTGGCAAGTTAGTTTCGAAACATGCATAAAGAATCTGAAACTAAATACTTTTAGCTTAAAATAAATATTGTTTGAGTGTTTTAAGTGATGCCCAAGTAACTATTTTAGGTTTTATGTTTCATTAACTTGTTTTCAATGTTATTAAGTGACTATATCCATATAGGATTTTATATAAAGATATAGCATGAAAAATGTTGTGCCTTTCATTACTGCTTCCAAAAATGTCATTTTACTTAAAAAATTTTGATAATTTTACACATTCGCATACTAGTTTTGAATGAGAAAGGGTATAGCTTAAACATTAGTGACCACGTTGCAATTCTATGAAACGTTATGCTGCAATACATCATCATTCTGTAGTCAAAAATAGAAATGAAAGGCACAACATTATAGGATTTGTATAAAGACATAGCATGAAAAATGTTGTGCCTTTTATTTCTAGTTTTAACTACAGAATGATGAATGATGTATTGCAGCATAGCGTTTCATAGAATTGCAGTATGGTCACTAATGTTTAAGCTATACCCTTTCTCACATGGAGGATATTTTTAGGTTTTAGTTATTTATTTTTTATTGATAATACAATGGTAGTTATCTTGGTCTTCACTGTAAGCCTTTTGATTTTTTGCAAAATGTTTCCTTTTAATTTGAAGTTACTAAATTCAGTCGTGTGTTCTCTGTAGTATATAATTTCTGAACTTTTTCAACAATGTTGATACCCAGGAATGTCAGCTTTTAAATTTCATTAATCATTGATGAAGGTTTATATAGAAAATTTCTTTCTGAAAACTCTTGTACTGAGAGGGAAGGTTATTTCTATCACTGTTCTCTTGTTTGTTTTCAAATTTCATGCAAAGCTACACCAGGACTATCTGTTCCAACCACCCTTACTCTAGCAGTTTAAGACGAGAAGGAAGGCATCTATTTAGTCATCACCACCCACTGCCAACTCTTTCATTAACAAATAGTGGGATTGACCACCACATTGTAATGCTTCCATGGCTGAAAGGGTGAGCATGTTTGGTGTGACTGAGGATTCATACCCACAACCCACAGGTTGCAAGACAAGCACCTTAACCACCTATCCATGCTGGGCCTCACTGCTTTCTTATTTTTCCATCTTAGGAAATATTATTTAAGATGCAGCATTATTTATAACCTAACTTACCATCTTGTAGGTTCATGCTTCTTTTGATGAATTATTGTCTAGATTTGAACATTTGGTTTGGGACTTGCAGTATGATAATTTTTTTAATATAATATTATATTAATCATATGCTTAAATAAAAAATATTGAAATATGTGAAGAATTTAACACACCATTTTAAAAGCTCCTTTGAAAATCTAAAACATGGTGTAGGTCATTCCTTGTCGAGCAACAGCAATTGAGTCATAAGCCCAATGGAGGGGTTCTCTTGGCAAAAATTTTATGAGTTTTGCAAATGAAACTTTGTAATGGAGGTTAATGAAGACATACTGTTATAGTTTTACTTTTTTTATCAGGTGTTTGAAATGATAACTGTAGAAGATTTATCATGTTTGAAAAGTGCAAAAAACTACAATTAAAATATAGAGTAAACAATCTTATAGAGAGTTTAGCATCAAATTAATGTTGCATTTTGAATTTATGGTTACAGATTATTGAATATGAAAACAGAATCAGGGCCTACTCAACACCAGATAAAATTTTTCGATATTTTGCAACTCTTCGTGTCTGTAATGAACAAGGATATACAGAACTGTTCATGACCCCAGAAGACTTCTTAAGGTCTATCACTCCTGGAATCAAACAACCAGATGGTTTGTGTGTCTCAAACTATTTTATAGTTTATACTACTTGTTCATTTGTTTGTAACACAGGTTATTCTTTTTTAAACACAATAGCTATTACATTTACCAAGAACCACTGTTAATCCAACTTGCATGTGTGTGTTGAAATTTGGTTGTATGTATATAATGGTAATAGATTCATGCTAGGAAATACAGTCTATAAATGATATTAAAATATTATTGAATACTTATCTAATTAACTTTTGTGGTAAAAATTGAAAGATACATAACCCTTTGTTTTCATGTAGACATTTAAAATCTGTTACACATTTTATTTTTCCTGTGTGAGTTTTGGCATTTACTTATGTCTGATAATCAAATGTGTAGAATTGAAAGAAAATTATTTCTAGAAGCATCATAAGCTGCTATGATATGACTGGTTGATTTCATGGTATATACTTTGTATCTCATAAGATATCTTGACAAATAATAAACTATTTCAGCATTAAAAATAGATACAACCACCTGGCAAAAAAGAACATTGTTAAAGGAGAGAAAATAAGCTCCAAAATGATGCAAATAACCTACCAATCATACATTATGGCTTGAGTAAAGGAGCACATTATGTTAATATAACAAGTGGTTGAAAAACAATGATTTATAGGCATAAGGAAAAATTTTATTGTTGGTGGAACATACTATATGTTTGACAGAAGATTGGTATGTCTTCTTTGGGTATGATCTGCAATACAAGGTTTATAGATCATTATAAAGACAAAAGACACAAGGATTAAATGTGATGTAAATGGTATCAGCAGGCAACAGGATCTAGGTAAATGTTAAGTCAAGTGTATGAATGTTGAACAGAGCTTTCCAACTACAGTTGAGATTTCTAGGGCTATTATTACAGGTTAGTTAGAGACTGTTTGCTTTCATGATTTCTATAGTTTCTAAGTAATTTCCTTTTTAGATGAAGTCAATCACTTTAAGAAAAGAGAAAGGGGGGAATGGAAAAACAATTATGACAGAATGTTCATAATGGGAGAAAATCCACAGATAAACCAGAAGATGAAAAACCCATTCTACGGAAAGGGTCCAAGTCTAGTTAAGATGGTGAAAGATTTTGGATAAAATTCTTCTCCTACACCAACCCAAAACTAAAAAGGAAATTACTTAGAAACTATAGAAATCATGAAAGCAAACAGTCTCTAACTAACCTGTGATAATAGCCCTAGAAATCTCAACTGTAGTTGGAAAGCTCTGTTCATCATTCATACACTTGACCTAGATCCTTTGACCTTGTTTTCTATGCTCTCTACACATTTTTTTCCACCTAATGATTGTGGGAGACATCACTTACATTTTATCCTCCACCTTCACGATTTACCACAGAGACAGGTTTGTCATTTTTCATATTCTCCTTGAAATTTTGGGTGGTCTTTAATTGAATGTTTTCTACATTCATCCTCCGTACTTCTTCCCTGTATGGTTATTCCAATTAATGTTATCTTCTTTGTTTTTTTCAGTCTACTCTTTATCTCACTTTCACTGTTCCCTTTTAAAGTCACCTCAGTTGTATTTTCTAGCTGTAAGATTCTTTATCATTGAGTAAATTATCTCCTTCCTCTTTGTTTGGGCAGGTTATGCGTTTTATTTGTTTCAAGCCATTGAGGACCTCTGTATGAAATATTGTAGATAGGAATTAGATGGCTGTGCCACAGGAGATTTTCACTTGTTTGGCTTTTTTCTTCCTCTAATTCTCCTTCTTCTTTATTCACAGTAGCCCTGATGTTGAGTTGTTTATTTTCCTCTTTCATTTTCAGGTTTTGTAACAGCATTATTCAAAATATTTATGTAATAAAGATGATGGAACCCAGTGAGTGGCTGGTGTTGCCTGTTATGTATATGTGTAAATATTTTGTAAACGACAACATGTCGTGTTGTGTTTGAATTTTCATTTGTATTATTCATTTTTCCATATTGATATTATTGTTTCGAAGTTTAAACTAAAATATGTTATTTATTTAGGATAACGTTTTAGAACTTTCTCGAATTAAGTAGACCAATCACATGTTTGTAAATGAGTGCTGGTGACTTCCTGTCTAGAAGTGTAGTCTCGTGCAAGAACGGATATGCGTGGATAGCTCTGGAGTTGTATGGAAATTGCGAGATTGTTCGAGAAATAGGCCTATCGTTATAAAAGACGGTGATAGAATCTTCAGTCATCAGTTTTATTCGAGAGAGAGAGATTCAGTCATTAGTTTTATTCGAAGACAAAGAGTGAGATTCAAACACCAGTTTCATTTCAAAAGAAGAGAGTTAGTTATTTGAGAAAGATTAAGTGTTTGCTGTGAATATTCAACTTGGATTTGTGATTGAAGTTAGATCTACGGAAGCTGTGATATTACTTCGTCAATCTCTACGATACATCTGAATTACTGCTTGTGCTGAGAGTCGGCGAATTCATTGAACTGTGAACTGTTTCGGAATTACTTCGTGGGACCAAATTCACACCCTAGACTGGAATTTGAGACTTTAATTTTAGATCATTACATTAGATACAGGCCAGTACCGTTTTGTGTTGTGATTTACTTTGAAGTTTGAAACTAATATTATTTTGTTTTGTAATTAATTTCGAATGTTGTAACTTAATATCTGTCACTGTTATCATATAATTTATATTATATCTGTTATATTTGTTAGTAGTTTAGTGTAATAAATTATACAAGCTGTTATCTGTGTTTTTCTGTTGCGTTTAATCTACGAAGAACTTAAAACATAAAAAAATACGTAACAGAAAATTGGGGGCCCGTCCGGGATATCGAACAAACAATTTAATTTTATTATAAAATAAGATTTATATTCTATACAGATAGACAGCTTGTATATTTAAAATGGCATTCGAACTTGAAGATTTTATAAACGAATTTAATCAGAATCCCTCTTTCGAATTAATCAGTGAATTAAAAAAATCTGAATTACTTGATGTTGGTAAACATTTTAATTTAGAAGTGAAGCAATCAATGAAGAAAGCAGATATTAAACAAATTATTGTTGAACATTTGGTCAGCCAAAAAGTTTTACCTCAAACAGTTGCACAACAATTGCCTGTCGCTCATTTTGACCCAGATTTCGAATTAAAAAAAATGGAAATGGAAATGAAATTTCGTTTAGAAATTGAAAGCAAACGACTTGAGGCAGAACAAGAAAATAAACGTATTGAAGCAGAACAAGAAAACAAACGCCTTGTTCTTGATGCCGAAATACAAATAGAACGCATTAAAGCTGATAAAGAAATCAGTATGAGAAAGGCACAGACAGAAGAAAAGGTTGTCCGAATGCAGTTGGATAATTTTGATGCTTCCAGACAAATTCGTTTAGTACCTCCATTCAATGAAAAAGCTGTAGATACATATTTTCAGCAATTTGAAAAATTGGCCCTTAGGCTAAAATGGCCTACCGAATATTGGACAGTACTACTTCAGAGTGTTCTCAAGGGTAAAGCTCAAGAAGT
This sequence comes from Carcinoscorpius rotundicauda, assembly GCA_011833715.1. Lineage (NCBI taxonomy): Eukaryota > Metazoa > Arthropoda > Merostomata > Xiphosura > Limulidae > Carcinoscorpius > Carcinoscorpius rotundicauda. Next base: position 34,332,082 of record CM022395.1, on the reverse strand, counting down.
ATTTTCCAAGCTCACAGCCGAGCAAAGTTATGATTACGAGCACGTCAAAAAATGCATTTTGAATGCATATGAATTGGTGCCAGAGGCATACAGACAAAAATTTCGTGGTTACAAAAAGTTTGACAGCCAAACTTATGTCGAATTTGCTCGTGAAAAAGAAACTCTGTTTGACAGGTGGTGTGATTCCAGAAAAATTAAAGATGATTATGCGAAACTCAGAGAACTCATGTTAGTCGAAGAGTTTAAAAGATGTATTCCCGTAGAGCTAAAAACTTATATTGATGAACAAAAAGCTTCCAAAATTCATGATGCTGCTGTCTTGGCAGACGAGTATGCTTTAACTCACAATGCATCATTTCTTTACCTATTCTAGATAGTACTACTTCATGGATTTCATGGGTACAGCAAAAAGGTATAATTACCCATCTTTGTCATTCCTTATATTGAATAAGTCAGGAGTGATATCATTTTCAAAGTAGGATTTGTCTTAATATTCCATTGCACTTTCTTGAGTTTTGATGTTCCTACAGACCATTCAGTGCATTTTCTCCCTCTGTTCTTCATCGTGGAGCATGGAAGTCCTTTCAACATCTCATCTTCAAGCTCCTGAGGTTGTGGACCAGAGAGCTATCCTCCTGAATATGATAATGAAATGCAATACAAATAACACTATGTAACAACATTTCTACTTTTTCTTATTCCTGGGCAGAAAGTGTTATTTCTCAATTGCTTATGCCTAAAGTGAATGGAAAAGACCTATATTTCTCTTCAAATTTACCCATTTTCCATAACATTCCAGGTAGATTCAGTACTGAGAAGCTGATAGAGAACTTTCTCGAACTTACAATAATTTTCAAGAACTTTCTAGAATGCTGTAGAACTTACAAGAATTTTCAAGAACCTTTTAGAATTTTCTAGAATTTTCCAAAGTAATTTATATATATACAGGGGATTACCACTTCAATTTAGTTCTAGCTGCATAAGTGAACACATAGACCTATCTGGTTTTATCAAAGATTGCATCAAGAAGCTGCAAGCATTCTCCAAGTGCATTCTGTTATGTATGTGGTCAGTTTTCAAGAAAAGAGCAAAAACATACTCTGTGACAGCATCTGCTAAAATGTGTAAAGCCTACAATGCATATTTTAAGGATCAAGACAAACCCTGGGCACCTCATTTTACCTACGAGCACTGCAAAAAAAGCTAGAAGGTAAGACAGACAATTTTTGCTTGCTTGAATAGTAAGATTTTATATTATACAAATTTTAGACCTTTCAAAATTTAAATATATTTTAATTTATTTTTTAAATTTCCAGTTGTATAAAAATCACAAAATATTTTGCATGAACCTCTTACACATTAGTTGTGGATGAAATAAATTTATTCTTTATAATAATACTGGAGTGCACTACAACAGGAAGCACTGGCCACAGCAGACTGAGTTCTCTGTTGGGAGGCACAGTGTCAAGCGTGAGTCACTAGTAGACTTCCAGAAGGTGTTGGTCCTACCATTGCACATAAAATTGGGTCTTATGAAGCAATTTGTCACAGCTCTTGATAAGGAGTCAGGAGCCTTCCAGTATCATCAAGACTTCTTTCCTTAGCTGTCTGAGGTAAAGGTCAAAGCTGGTGTCTTTGTTGGACAACAACTAAAAAAGGTCCTGGAGTGCACAGAATTTCCCAAGAAGCTTGTTAGGAAGGAAAAAAAAAAGCTTGGGGCAGCTTTGTCGCAGTGGTTTGGGACTTCTTGGGCAATCACAAGACTGAAAATTTTGTGGAACTTGTTGAGGCTCTGGTGAAGAACTATGGCAAAATGGGCTACAAGATGTCCCTGAAAACTTATATCCTTGATGCTCATCTTGATAAATTCAAGAACATGGTAGCATACTCAGAGGAGAAAGGTGAGCATTTTCACCAAGATGTATTGGGCTTAGAATGCTGCTACCAAGGAGCGTATAATGAAAACATAGGAGACTATATTTGGGGGCTAATACGTTAGTTATTTACTTTACAGTTTCAAATCTTGAAAAACTATTTACTTCTAAACATTTTTGTATAACTTTAGTATAAATACATGCAAATCTTGATTCATATGCTGTTTAATTCAGACCTAATGTAAATGAGAATTTGCAAATTTGCCCATTTTTGCACACAAAATAGGTTAATATCTAAATTTCATTATCCAAGTCACAAAAACAAAATTTTAAAAAAAATAATGGCCATTTTTTGTACTTTTAAAACATAAACAATTAAGAAATAACACTTACTATCCAGGAACAAAATTTGTGTAACATAGTGTAATGACAAAACCATTCAGTTGAGAGTCGAGCAATATGGCTTTGCTGCTGTAGATAATGAGTGGTCTTCCAATCTGTTGTTCCATCACTGTACAGGTGTATGTAGTTTTGAAGTGAGCAGCTTACCCCTTCTATTGGGATCCTGCCTCCATATGGATGTCACTTCTTAGTAACTGGGTTTCAGTTTCAGAACTTAACCAATCAACATAATTCTTCACATGTGCATTATAGGTGTCTATTTTCTCATTCATTTCTGCTCTTGTTTTCTCAACTTGTGTTGTAAGTCATGGTTTTGGAACTTGCAGATTAATACAGCTTCTCATTTTATGCTATCCCTCAGTTTTCTTTTTCTGAGGATGTTATTGATTGGGGCAGTTCTTGTTTTATTTGTTTTGAATGTGACAGTCTATATTACAGAGACATCTCTAATATAATGATCATCCAAGTGTCAGGCTTACATGTTGGTCAAATAATTTATCGCATTGCTTTTGTGTGTCTTGTTCCTGGATCAGAGGATATGAGATTCCTTCCAGCCTGCTGATTTTTAGGTGAGAACGATACAACTTTTCCTTCTTCTCACTGTTTGGCTGGGTTTTGGATTGTGGTTGCCTTGCCACTAGTAGGATCCTTTTTTCTACCTCCATGTATATATTGGTTCCTGTTGCATGGTTGTTGGATTGTAGTTGACTTACTAAAAGAGTGATCTTCATCCCACTTGTTCATGGATGTTGGTGGCTGGTTGCTTGGCTTTGGATATTGTTGACCTGCTGCATATGGTCCACTGCATCCTAGTTACTCTCCATCTAGAGGGACATTCTTTTATTCTCACTCACATTGATATACTCTATGGTTATGAGATTCCATTTCTGTGTGGTTTGGATCCATATCCAACCAAACCATTGAATTTTCTCTTTGGATGGGCTTCTCCCATTTTCTACCCATGTTTGAGACACCTTTTTTTACACTTGCTGAAGAGTATTCTTGTTTACAGAAGAGGTTGGGTCTCCCATTTATTATTCTCTACAGCATATGAAATTGAATACCATTTTTTTTTTTCCTTGTATGTGTTTGAGATGTACATAATCCTGATTAATTACTTGAAATTTGAAAACTTTAGAAGTTCTGGTGTCTCTATGTTTTTTGAAACTTCACTGTAAATGTGCAAACACACGTACACATACACACACATTTGAATGTTATATGTAAATATTAAAAATCATTTCTACTTTTTTTTAAAGTAATGAATATTGGTTGCATATTATGTAAAATGTATATAACATTTGTTTAATTGTTAATGTTTGTTACTTAGGTCTTGGATTGGATCAGTTCAAGAGACTGGACATAAAGGTTAGTTTGGAAAACAAAATTCTTTATTTCTTAAATTGTTACAGTGCTGAAGTTTCAAAAATTGGTCAGTTGCACAATTTGTTAATATTTGTCTGTAAAACACAAAGGTTTAATTGGTTCTAAATAAATACAGTTTTAAAATAGATTGTAATTTTTGAAATACAGTACCATTCATGGAGTCGAAGTTAAATAATAAATATATACGTGTTGCACATTTTTCTTCTCTTTAATTGTGGAAAATAATATTACAGAAGAAGTTTATCAACCAAGATGTGGGTGATATTATTTTGTTTAATTGTTTTAGTCAATGATTGTGTCAGGTCAATTTGATTATGTTATCTAAAATGTATTTAATTTGAGAATATTATCAGTTGAAGTGTAATCCTATATGTTGATTTTAAATATTACTTTTAGTTTTTCTCAATTTCAAGTTTTAATAATGTGTTAAATTAATGAGGATTTCTATTTACCTAAAAATAGCTGAAATAGTTACTAATAATAATTCTTTATGAAAATGTTTTAATGTAATGTAAGTAATGGCTTTCAGGCATTGGTGATTTGGAATGATCAGTTTTGCTTTCATATAACTTAAGAAAAGAAACTTGTTTGTAACAGGGTTATTTTAGAAACTGCAAAAATGTAGAAAGTTGGTTTAACAACCACTAAATCTGATCTTTCTGAGCTTGGTTTCATAGAGAAGTAAGTTTTTGTAATGCTTTCTTGCTCATTTATGTTGAATGTAGTGATAAAATAGCCAAGTATTATAAGTACTAAATTAATATAATCATTTTAAAAATTACAGTTTCAGTGTTAAATATATAGCACCTTGGTATTGTAGGTTGGCTGTTTGGCATCTTGGTGCAAACCAACTAGGTTGTCTGTGCTGGTACTGAAAGAATTGAAATAATTTCCATTAACAGCCTATTGTAAAATAACATATTAATTGGTGCAGAATTATTTAAACTGTAGTGATACAGCATTAAAGTGGCTTTTAAGTTTATTCACAAGTAGGTTTTGGAGAGCTAATGCACATAGAAAGACTTGGTGTTCTAGTTTTAATTGGTTGTTTTAAGCATAAACTGGATGCAGTTTATGGGATAGTGTGATGGAAACTCTTGTTTGAATGGTTTATTTTAGGTATCTTTTTATACAAGTATAATATCAATGTTTTAAATTTTTTTAGTGTGTAATGCCAAAGTTGATTAAATATGGACATCTTAGTATAGTATATGGATAGCATGGATTGTATTTACTGGAATTATATATTGTAAGGGCCACACAAGAGGAATTTGTTAAATGTTTCTCATTCTGTATCAAATTCTAACTGGATTGTGCTTTGCCAGCTATAATGTTATAAAATTTGTTGTAACCTAGCCACCCTGATGAGCTTTGATATTAGACACACAATTTTGCCAACTAGTGTACATAACAAATAAAGTATAGTTAATATACTATAATACAATTTCTCATGAACAGTATCACTTATTGATACATGCAATGTAACAATCAAACTGAAACTGAACACAGTATCTTAGTCAGGCCAATAAACTCTGGTTTTATGTAAAAGGCATTATCAACATTGATCTACAATAGAAATATTGTTAAAATACTCTACTGTATTTCTTAATAGGAAATTATGTGCCAATCAGAGTATAAAGAAAGGAGGTGAATTTATACCATTTCACAGAAATTGTACTTAATTATCTACTTCTGCAAAAGTTGATGAATAATTTGTAATGTGCTCTAAATCAAAATGATTTGTGAACAAACAGTTGTTGTTTAAGAAACATAGCTTTTATTTTGTATGGAACCCAAAAAATATTTAACCAAAAGTACTTTTCTTACAATAAAGGTACCACTTTTTGTTGATTGATTCTTTGTTAATGACTGTATCAGTCAACATAAAGGAAATTTAGTGTGTTAGGATAATGTAGTGATGGCAATGACAAAATATGCAAAAACAAGGTGGAGATTAATACACAAAACCCTATTTAAGTGTTTACTGAATCAGTGTTACAAGCTTATGGGAATTAGCCATTGTAAGATTTTATAACATTTTTCATTTTAAATGCTTTTATTCAAACCTAAATTCACGCAGAAAAAGAAACTATGTAATTGTATGAAAGCAATAATTTTGTCTTTTTCGTTTAAAAAGAATTCTGAAATCAACTTCATCTAGTATCTTTTTAAATTTTTTTTGCATTTGTCTTTAAGCTACTAGTGTGTCTGGCTAGATAAGGTAGGATCAGGGTCAATGTGGCACACCATAATTGACATAGTTGGAGTGTCATTTTCCTCACTGCTTCTTTTCTGCTCTGTTTATAAATTTCAATGGAAAGCTATTCTTAAGTAACACCCCTTGGTATGAATTCCTGTACTTGGTAAGAGGACCTCCCAGGGAAAGTTCTGTTGTTTCATTTTACCTCCTCTGGGATCTAAACATTCACTCACTTGTTTGCTGTGCAATGCAATCCATGAAGGGGAGTAGAAAATCCTGGTAGTTAAGGGGTCCAACCCAAACACACCACTTTGGCTTTGAATTTCTGTATACGAGCAGCCTTTGGGTGGCCTCCTTGGGTCAATCAGCTGGTTCACTTGGGCTGGGGTCAACCAAGTATCAGTGTTGGATGTTCTCAGCAGGTCTTGTGGACATTCTATCTGATGCTATTGTTTGGGTATTGTGCTCAAGAAATTCTGGTGTTGCTGTAGTGTCCTTGCTTCACATTGTAGTGAGTCTCCTTGTAGGGATCCATGGTGGGTGGTGTCAGTGGGTACTGAAATGTTTTTTTTTTATTATTGATCCCCCAAATAAAAAACTTAAATAAAGTAGTGAAAAAACAGTCCATAGGTAAATGTCCACGTCTAGAAGATTCTTAACAGCAATCTTCAACATCTGTAACACCTGTACCTCATTTTCTGATACTACATTCTTCAGACACACCTTTAAGGCAAATGTCTCCCTTTTTCATTGAGAAGGAACTAAAGGGGCTTGCTGGCTCTCTAAAGTTAGTAAAGGAGCTTTGATCTGATGACATATTGGTGGAAATATCCACATCTCAATACAGTGAACTCTTCATGCATTCAAAGGCAATTGGTGATGTACCTATTGAGGTTACACCTCATGCTGCTTTGAATTCATCACAAGGAGTTATTGTTGAGAGGGATTTGAAGAACATCCATGAGTCAGAGATTCTTGCTGGTTTCTTTACTTAAGGAGGTTTTGCAGTGAGGCATATCTCCACTTGCGAAGATGGAAGTACGATGCTGACCAATATCCTCATTCTGACATTTACATCACCACATCCACCTGTCACTATCAATGCAGGGTATGGCCATACATTCTAAACCATCTTAAATGTTTCCAGTGTCAACTGTTTGGTCATTTGAAGACATTATGTTATGGTTCCTTGACGTGTGCTTGTTCTGTGGCAAGGATCCATGATGCCTATGAGTGTGAAATGGACCCTCATTACATCAATTGCAATGGCTCTCACCTATCCTACTTTCATTCTTGCCCTTAATGGTTGGAGGAAAAAGAGGTACAGGATTTGAAAACAATTTGTAACATTCCTTATCCTGAGGCTCAAAAGTTGCTGTCCATCACTTCATCTTGGACATATGCTGCTGCACTTCCTTCCACTACTACATTGGGAGTACAGACAGATCTCTCTGTGTCTCAAAAAAAATCGTTCTCAAATCAAATGAAAAGTCTTTTGACCTCCATGGTTTAAAAAAAAGTTGATGAATCAACTTCAACTCCCATCTCTGTCCCTTACCTACATTCCAACAAATCTCAAAACCCACGTCCTTCAGTTCCAGGTGTAGGCATTTCCTCGGATACATCTTTTTCTCCCATCCCAAGATGCAAAACGATCATTTCTTCATGTCCTCATTCAGTAGAATCCTCTTCTAATAGCAAAGACCTGCCCAATTGACCCAATCTATAGACGTCCCTCTAATAAAGACAATAAAGAAAAAGACGTGGTCATAAACAGAAGGGTTTTCCACCCAAATCACTTACATGTAAATATAAATGGTCACCCTGATACAATGGAACTGTTGAGGGTCACATTCTAATTTGGATGACATCAAAACACTGATTGCTTTCTACCATTCTATATGTCTTTCCTTACAGGAAACATTTCTGAAACCTGCTGATGCAGTCACCTTTCAGCAGTTTTCTTTGTACAGAAATGACAGGCTGTCTGTTGGATGAGTGTGTGGAGGGGTGGCACTGTTGGTTGATCAGCATGTGCTCTCTCTGTCTTTGCCATCCATGTTTCCTTGGGTCATACCACCACTGTTTGTTCTCTCTACCTGTCACCTGGAGAGACCTATGATTAATCAGACCTTGATGTTCTTATTGAACAGTTGCCATCTCCCTTTTCAGTCTGGGTAGACTTTAATGGTCTTCATCCCCTCTGGAGAAGTGCTGATATTGATAGAGCTCTGTAGAGCATATGCTCGCTGATCAAAACCTTTCTCTATTCAATACTGGTTCATGTACTTATTTTCATGCACCTAGTCAGTTCTTTACTGCTATTGATCTCTCAGTTTGCTCCCCTACACTATATTTACCATTTTTCATGCTGGACAATAATCCACGAGGCAGTGATTAGTTTCCTAGAATTTTGAGAGAGATGGGCTGTGGTTGTTGCCACCCAACCCACATGTCCTGGTAGAAGCTGGATCATGCAAGCTGTCCATATTTTACTGCTCTTGCAGAACTTGATCATGCCATCAATAGATGACTATGTGGCAGCAACAACTGACTGTATTATACACTGTATTCCTGAAATCTCAACATGTTTTCCACAATATCTTCATCTGTAATGGAATCCTGCCTGCCACATGGCATGGATGGTTTAAAAATGGACTTGGGATACTTTGCTTAGGTATTCCACATACTCATACTGCATCGCATTCTAGCAGGCCTGTGCACGTGCTCAGATGGTAAGGCGTCAAAGCCAGAAGGAATCTTGGATTAAGTTTACAACCACCATATCTTCTACCACCAGTACCAAAGCCATATGGGACAGGATTCGAAAGATCAGTGGGCAATATAATTCTGTCTCCCTCTCTATCTTACCGGGTCTCTAGCACTTCTGCTTCTTCCTCTACTTTCTTTGCTATTAAGACTTGGGCAGAGCAATCAACCCTTTCCTTTTGAGCTGATTGTCTCTATGACTGTAATCTTCCCTTTACACTGGTGGAACTCGAACTGGCCTTTCATTGGTCTAGCAGTACGACAACATCTTATATCAATATTCTTTGACATTTAGAGGGCTTATGATACGACGTGGAGGTATGGCATTTTGCGAGACCTTCATATATATGTGTTACGTGGCCATTTGTCCATTTTTATTTAAAATATTTTATTGAACAAGAGATTCTAAGTTTGTATGGGCTCAACACTTTCCTGTTTCTTTCTTTAGAAACTTGGAGGCCCTCAGTGCTGTGTTTGGAGTGCTACTGTTTTCAGTATAAAGATTAATGTCATCATTGAACAACTCCCTTTTACTGTTGCAAATGGGCTCTATGTTGACGATTTTGACATTTCATGTTAGTCATTGAGCATATGGTATATTAAGTAACATCTACAGACTGCTCTCTATCATTTACCAAAATGGACCACAGCAAACGGCTTTAACTTTTCTCTCACTAAAACCGTTTGCATGCACTTTTGCTGCCAACCTAGTATTCATCTAGATCCTGGAATCCAAATTGTTGAAGTTGTGCTGCCTGTGGTCTCTGAGACAAAGTTCGTGAGGCTTATCTTTGACAGTAAACTGACCTTCGTACCACATATCAAGCAGCTGTGCTTCTTTTTAAAGCTAATTAGAAAAAAAAATGAATACTAGTATATAAAATGAGAAAGCACTTTGGATCAAGGAATATTTGTATATTAAACTACTTCAACCAGGTCTAAACATTTATCCACATGTTTCACTATTAAAGTTGAAAGTGTGAGTTATTGATGTATTGTTTTTCATATTAAATCTAATAATTATCTTTATTTATTAATGTGAAGATATAACTATTTTTGTCTAATGTAATTCATTAATAATATGATAAAGGAAAAGCTTTAGAGGTAAGGAGGAAATAGGAAAATCAGTGACTTTAACTTCTATTTTTTAATTATTGTTAGAATGTTTTGAATTGTGTGATATATGTTTTAACTTACTTGTTTGGTATTTGAGTTTGATTGTAGAATATCTATAAATAACTTGTATTGTTAGATGATTCCTATCTGATTATCATGAAACTTAAAACATATCCTACTCAATCCAGTGTTATAGCTACTGTCACAATGATGTATCCATTTTTGTTTCAGGATCAAGGAAATAGGTACTATACTTTCTTCTAATAGTTGCTTGATAATGATATTAAGTGTATTAAGAATTGGAAAGACTAGTTTATATGGAAAAATTGTATTGTAACTTATCCATGATTTAACTTTGACTCATGGTAGACCAAATCCAGACCATAAATCATCATTATTAAGTCATAATGATTTATTTGGTAATTGTTTAAATTTTCATAATCATATGCTGCATTCAGATATACACATTTCTACATAAGCGATATAAATACTACTTACCAGTGTGTACTAGTGCATGGAATGAGTGTTTAAAATAGTTATGGTATTTATATACACTTTCTGATTTATGGAAATAAATAATTTTGTAATTTTAATTATTAGTGAAGTAGAAGAGGAAGAGCCGTGCTTTAAAGAAGGCTGTATACTAGTGTATATACTTTACCTTGTATGTAAGATGTTTTTATGTCTCATTAACTTTGAGGTTCGTTGATGCATTGTTGAAGAACCCTTACTATCTCTCTTCTGCTTTATTAGGTGTGGACACATACATATTGTTTGAATGTTAATTAAGAGAACTTAATTGGTATGTTATACCAAAGAATAATAAGAGTTACACAGTTTAACACCCATACTATGTGATATTAATTATATTTAAATAAAATGTTAAATTTTGTTGTTTTTGATAATACATGTTTTAACTTGCTGCCATGTGTCTTTGTTAATTTAATTCTTTGCTTTGAATGATTTTCTATAATAAATGTAGAGTTTGCAGCAAAAAAATGAATATTAGTATTTTAAAATTATTTATTGCATGAAAGCAAACAGAAAATTTGTTTTCCAATGAAATACTCTGGTTTATAACTACTATTATATTAATTACATCATTGGTTGACAGAGTGACTGTTAAAACAAATGTTTTATTGTATCCAAATCCTGTCATATGTGAGACTCAGAAAACGTTTTCTAACTATTATCTTTGATTCATGATTTTATAAGAAAAAAATCATTCCTGAATGTTCTGCAAAATATGTTGTTAGTTTTATCAACTTGTTTCTATAAAAAAACATAGAATATTAAAAAATTTAAAGACTTGTGTTGTATATTTTAGAATTTCAGTGGTAAAATGAACATAGTAAGTTACTTGGTGGTGCCAGAGCTATGAAAACAAAATTTTCAGGAAATTGAAATAATTACTATAGACATTTACTAAGTTATCCTGTAATAGATAAATATTGGCAGATAAAGAAATTTTACATACATCATTATACCAAATTATTTTATGACTTGTGTAGCTGACAGATAACATGGGTAGTTTTTGTTGTAAAGTGTGAAAGTTGACTTAAGTTTTTCAGTCTGATAGATAATTGAGTATTAAAAAGCATATAATTTTACCAACTTAATGTAACTGACTAAGTAGTTAATACACAGTGTCAAATTATTGGATATAGAAAGTTGTTGCATGTTTTATTTATGTATTAAAATATTAGCAGATGATATCTGAGTTGACCAATGCAATCTGAAAATTGTTTGCTTAGACCCGATACTAATGACTTCAACCTGTCATCTAATTAACTTTGTCAAAGATGCTTTTCCTTACTAATTAATCTTTATCTGTCCATGTGTGTTTTCCTTTCCAATGTCAGACTGACTGCCTTCACTCTGAAGATTTCCGACTGCAGGTTGAGGCCCATGATGTGAGCAAATTACCTACTGTTTTCAGATCCTTCTTTTCTGAATGTTTATGTGCATATAGAAATGTTAATATCATCTTACAACGTGTTGAACTTTATGTAAAGTTTTTCTTTTTTTTAGTTGTAAAATATTAATGTTTTCATTCTGGTTTATAAGGTTTTGTAATTTGTTCAGATAAGATCATTAAACAGCCTTTAAACTTTCTGGGTTATTTACTAAGCTATGAGCCTGTATATATACTCATAGGTTTGGAATTTTGTTTTTGTTAGATATAGTCAGTCATTAAGTTGAAACTGTTGTGATGCCATAAAATTTAAAGGGATATTCTAAAGATTTAGTGTTCCTGACATTAATGTATATATTTGATATGGTAAGTGATTTTGGTGCAAACATTGTTTGGAATGAAAGTATTTACTGTTCTTTACAAACTCAATAAACAGTGTCAAGTTGCATGTTTGCAGTATTTATTAGTGTTTTATGTTGGTAATATTTCATATTTATTTTGTAGTTTTGAAACTATGGATTTTACTGTAAGTTTCAAAAATCCCCCCTCCTCTTTATTGCCTGACTGCAAGCTCTTGTAATTTCTTATGATAGGAGCAGTTGTATCAAATTATCTACTAACAATTTTTAATTCCTGCTTTACATAAGAAAAAGTCTAAAAGTAAAGGCTATTTATTTTTTTATTGTATTTTATTTTGCAGGAAGTGAACACCCCTTCAAATTTAGGCCTAACTGAAGACAGCATTTTCTACAAAATTGGGGCCTCCGGTTTAATTAACTTCTCAGATTACATTTTTTTGTTAACAATCCTTTCAGGTAAGTACAACATGATTTTTTTAAAGCAAGCAAGTAATTGTCTTAGAGATGAAAATAATGTTTGTAAGGAAAATCTTTGTTGATTAACTACTGAAACATTTGAGTGCAAATAAAAAAAAGAGCAATGAAGCAAAAAATTCTTTTTGGGAATTCACGTTAAAACTTTTTCAGTTATAAAAAAAAAAAAAAAGACATTTTATTGTGTAATTCATGAATTAAAAATTGCTAATATTTTCAGAATTATACTAGTATTTGTTTATGCCTATCCAAATCTGTATACGTGGAGACTAGCATGAGTAGAGCTGGGAAGGGACTGCTACTCTTTGTTCTTGGCTAGATTCTTAAGGTTTGACCTGCTTTTTAAATAGAGTTCTGTGATCAGCTATTGCACTTTTTTTTAGTGTTTTTTTTCCTTCAAACTCCTTTTTGTTTTTTTTCCCACTCTTCCAGTGAATTATGGCAATGCTTGTCACTTATTAGCTTTTAGTGGCTGGGGTGATGGATCTTGGAGTATTCTTACTAGGTGGTATTCTTCTGGTATAAGATGGTATGGACTCTTCTACCATGAACCTGAAATACAGTTCCATGTACTGATTCATTTTGGACTTGGTGAATTTCTACCACATGCAGTTCATCCCTCTCTCTTGGAACTTCCCTTCTTACTGCTGCCTGGATGTTGGTTATTGGGTGTGCTGATGTTGGATGGAACTGGACTAGCCAACACAAGTTCTCAGATATGTAGTTGGGTAGGGACTCCCCTCCTACCACAACTGAATAATATTTCCCAATGCCTAATGGCCATTGCTTGGTTAAAGAATTCTGAGGATTTGGTTTTAGCTGTGTACTAGGTTTGCATACATGTACCACAATTGGTACATGGAATGAAAGTCTTCTTTTGCTTCTGATTCCTGGTCCTTAGGTGAAGATGATAGGAATCCTAGGAATGGCCAAGATGTTTCAGTCCCTGTGCTGCTGGTTTTTGGCTGGAGTTGACCCACCAATTATTGCCTAATGTGCTTTAGTCACTTTACATTACTGGTCCATCTATGTGATCCTCAGGGGTACCTCTTTCTGTCCAGTTGGATACATATTCGTTCTTTAAAGACATTGAGTATATCTGGTTCAGATGTAGTGTGGTCTCCCACTTGGGTATTTTCCCTTCATTGAGATTCTCACTTCTTGGCTTATCTTTAGACACATTCTAACTGATGCTCTTCTTGATATTTTTGCACTGTTATCTTCACCAGGTTAATGTAGGATTCTAGCTGTGTGAGAGAAGATAAGGTATTGTGTCAGAAGTTAACATTTTCCTACGTTTGCAATGTACATCTTGATAGATACTTACCTATTTTTACACTTTCAACCCTTCCTTCCCACTTCTGGTACTTCTTTGGTGCCTAATTTTGAAGTGAAGGTTGGGTTCTACAACATAGATGCAGTCAACTGTACTGGAAGGATGTGTCACACCTTCTATTTGTGGAGGGCTGTTACATACTTGTTTGCCTGTTACAGTTCGGTTGTACTACATCAAACATTTGAAGGTAGGTTGGAGTACCAAGGCTAGTGGCAAGTGAAAATTGTGCATATAGAGGGCAGTAATAATTGAGGAAAACTATTATTTTCAGTGTAGAGAAATGTTAGCTTCTGTAAAAATCCAGTCAAAAACATTAAAGTGCAGTATTCAAGAAATCAGTGCTAATTATATAATTGACTATTCAAACAAAGTTTACCAGGAAATCAAACCCCTGAATCATATCAAATTGTTTAAGAATATGACCCACCTCTTGATATAGGTTTGCTTCTCCCCAGAATATCATACCAAAGAACAAAATGATAACAATTTCTATCTACTGGTTTTTGCAACTTTATCTAAGTAAGTAAATTAGTGCACAAGTTGGACATTTTGACATTTGGTTAACAAGAATGTCATACTACATTTAGAGCACCAACACAAAAAGTAGAAACTTTAGTTGAACTTGTTTGACTAAAGATATATATTCTAAATTGATTATGGAAGGGTGAACTTCAAGAAGATTTCAGTCAATAAAACTTAAAATGATAATTTTGTTACTTTATTATAATTTATTTGTCACACAATGTTGATGGTTATCAGAACATATAGGAAGCTTTATATCAATATTTGGAAATACAGTTTCAGTGGTTTAAAAATGTTTAAGGGGAATTTTCTTCATTCTCTCTTTTAGTCAGGAAAAAATGGTTTGTGAAGAGGGCTAACTGAAATACCCTGTCAGCTTTTGGACAGAGTATTCATCTTTCATATACATTGTTTATATGTTGTCATCCAGGTGATCTCTCTGACATTCACACACAAATATGCAATAATGCAAGAAAACAGTTTTTTCCTAATGATTAGCCATGCATTTAAGCTTTGGCATAAAGCCAGAGTGTCCACATCAAAAAACCAGTATGTAGGCTGACTTGAATCTATTTCATATTTTATTGATGTATTTCCAGCCATTTAAAACCCACATGTTGGAGAAAAATATACGTCAGTAACAAACATACTACTACAATGTGAAAGTAATATTGTTTGAAGTCTGGTTTGTAAGCTAGCGTTATCCCATATATATAGAATCACTAAAAATAATGGTAGTTTCTTTTGCTATATTTGGTATTGGTTTTGTTTTTTTTCTGAGAACTATAGTAATCATGTTATTCAGTTAAATGCTCGTGTTTAATATTTTATGTCTTGGAACTAAATAAATGCATTGATTTTATCAAAGTATTTACCTAATTCACAAAAACAACATTTTTACTTTAGTTGGTACAAGAAGCTTGTTTGTGATTTGTTTCTTCCAATTTCACGAAACATTTATTCACTTAGTTTATATAATGTTCTTGTATAAATTGTTATTACAGTGGATCACAGCTAAGCCGTGGTATTTGGGGGGTCGACCTGCTTAACTGAGGCTTAAGTGGTCTGCAGCTTAAACCTTTGTGACTGAAAAACCGAAGTCGCCAACAGCTCCGCCGAGGAGCCTCATCCGGGCCATTGCATGATCATTATAATATTAATGTATAGACTATTCAGATACAATTGACAAGTGCCGTTTTAACAAGTGCTGAGTCATTACATTTGAAATTCTTACTAATATATACAAAAGCACATTAAATTTTTATCCACTTTTTACATTATTATTACAAAAATTTTATTCAATTTATTAATTTTAAAAATTACAAATACAGATAATATAGTTCAAATACAGTTTATTTCTTGGTAAAGTATGACATTATTGTTGCTTGCTTCTTGCTCATTGTTGCCCTCTTCTTGGCGCCTCTAATCATGGACTTTAGTTGTTGTGTTTACAGCTTGTCTCCCTCACGCTCATAGTACTCTAGGGCTACCTCAAGTCCTTTGACGGCTTCATCTGCAATTTTTGTTAGAGGTACTGAGGCAGGATCTTCTTCTTTTTCATCTTCACTCGTGGTCTTTTCTGCCAAAATTGAGGAAGCTACTGGTACATCATCATCAATGGAGAACCACGTTGACAGAATTTCTTGGATGGGAACAGTTTAGTGGACAGCTTTCATTAACTTCTGCTCTGCTTCTTTCACTTCTGCTGGGGTGACACCAAGGAATTCTTCATCATCCAAGTCTTCTTCTTTGTTGCCTTCAGTGAATGGGACCCCCCAGGGCCTTGTTCCAACACTTCTGGATCGATTCTGCCTTTACTGTTTACCACGTTGTCTCTGATAAATAGAGCGCTTGCTTAACTGATCCAAATATGGGAATTCCATTGTTTCTGGCTTCACAAAATGCATTGAACATTGCCTTGTCTAACTCAGGATCTTGCGTTTCAAACCACCCTCACCAAGTTTATCAAGAAATGCTCTTAATTTATTCTAATCTTTAATCCACCCATGCAATGTAGACTCAGGTATGCCTAACTCTCTACTAACTTTAGCACGAGTTTTGCCATTTCGTATTCTTTCTATGACATTCAGCTTTTACTGAACGTCATACGATGCATGTTTACATTTGGTACTCATGGAGTAGGAATTTGTCAATATGATATGTTCACTATTAATTCAGAAACTGAAGTGATTTCTGTTGGGTTTGTGGCCAATATTTATACAATTCCATAAAAGTATTGGATTATTGAATTAAAAATAATACTTTAATTATTGATCACTTTTTTTCACGGATTTACCACGGATTAACTTTAATGTATGGAGAGGTGTGGTTTGGTAACAATGGCATCCTCCATAAAGCTGACATAGAAAGCAGATAAGCTAGATTAACAGTCGATTTCTATTGTTTACATGTTCTTAAATTAGTGGTGAGCTGGGATAATCGTCACTCACATTTGTCATGTCAGTGTCAACAACTAGGAGAGTGTGAGAAACTTTAAAAAGCCAGGTAGTAAATTTAATACATCAAAAATTTTTGGAACAAGACTTGCTACAGTGGCTTAAGCGATTTTGCTGTTTACTGGTCTGTGGATTAATGGCGCTCCACTGCATTTAAGGGGGATGCCTTGAGTTTGAAATTTACTTTGTAGGGTATATTAAGCCATATAGATTCTTTTATCCTTGTAATGCATTTCATTTTTATCATCACTTATGTTTCAATATTGGTTAATTATTTGACATTTTTGTGGATATTTATAGCTTTCTGACAAAAAAAAACCCACAAAAAACCAATTGGTTTATGGTGAACTAATATAAATATTTACTGGCTTCGTTAGTGGTGTGACAATGTTGTCCACTACAAGGCATCAGATTAGTGCATTTTATTGAAGGTTCAATGATAGTAATTTGCAAAAACTGTCTTCAAAACAAGATGACAATTTTATGTGTAATGTATTTATTTTATATACCTCATAAACATTGATGTTCAGTTATCCAGTTTCTTCTTGAGGACTGCAGGTTGTTTTGTAGTAAAATACTTTTTATATATCAAGTTGCCTTCTAGTTTCTACATGAAGTCAAACATCAAATCAGCTCATACTCTGATATCAGTGTAACCTTTAAAGTTTCAGAGATATCTTAGATATATTTTATATCTTTAGAAGCCCCCGTGAGTGACTCAGCAGAATGTCTATCCATGTATAATGGATTTTCAATACTCAGTGTATCTATATGTTTATGTAAATGTTTATTTCTACAATTTAATGATTTAAGCTTAAGTTTAAGATAAACGTTTTTTTTTCTTAATATCATACATTGTATTTTTAGGAAAATACTTTTGTGCTTTTTTATGGAGACTGATACAGAGCTAAAATTTATAGATTCAAACTTTACAAAAATTTTGTGAAAAATGTCTAGAAATGCTTTCAATGAAATAGAGTGAAGACTGTTTGATTCTGTGGTTATGCACCATTTCTATAAGTTATATTAAGAGCAATGATGCCATTATATAAATACTATGTGGAACCATCCATGTATTCAGTGGTATTCTGTAACACTAATTTACATGGATTTAAATAGCTTTAAGAGTGATAATCTTTTACATGGATTTTGGAGTGTCTCTTCTGAAAATTTAATGTTCTTTGGTTAACTATCAGTCTTTCAAAAGAGTTGGCACACATTTTAGTATAACAAAGTAAGTTATAAGTAATTATAACTTCATGTCTTTGATATTATTCGTGCGATGTTTACTTAATCTGTACTAATAGATAAAAAGTATGTTAAAAATTAAATACAAGTAATTATTACTTATAAAACATTCTTGATGTTCCCGTTAAGCTTCCAAACGACACTTTGAGATTGCTTTTAAAATGTTTGACCTAAATGGAGATGGTGAAGTAGATTTTGAAGAGTTTGAAAAGGTGAGATTAATGTCTTTTAATTTATATTTAGATGTTACAGTATTAGTTTTAATTTGTTAAATTTTCACTGGAATATTTTTCAAATGCAGGATTATTGCTATAAGACATAGCCAGCATTTATTAGTAAAAGCAGTCTTAATTTTAAATCTTAAAGTTTTTGTTTCATATAATATTGTATTAGTGGCTTATGTGTTTAAAATATTTAAAAGTAATGTACCATTTAAATGCATTTCTTTATTATGCTACAAGAGAGTTATCTACTTGTAGACTATAATTGCAGTGTGTGTATGTTTGGAGGTGGTGGAATCTTGTGTTTTGAATGCAGTTGAGGAGAAATGTGGACTGGAATTTTGAACTGTAGGAGATGATTGCATTGTTTCAATGGTAGTTGGAAAGTATACATCGTTTAGAAAAACGTTACAGTGAAATTTATTAAAAATACTGAGTATAGAACCAAAGAAATTGATATCAATTTCAAAAATAGTTTTATAGATCTGGTACAAACAATAATGGAACTTTCAATAACAGTTGGAAATAAGATCAATGAGTAAAGTATGTCACAGCCTCATGAGTTTTATATAAGAAAAGGTAGTGTGTATGGTATATAAATATTCTATAAATCATGATTCACAGAGATTCACTATGTATGAAGAACAGGTCAGAAAAATAAACAGCAGACAAACTGACCATATGGTTATTTAAGTACCCACTCAAATATTTATTTACATGGGGGAAAATTGACTAGTTAACTATCTCAGTCCACTACCTTATTTCAAATGTATAGGCCAATACTAGCAGTACTAAAAAAAGAAGTTGGAAGAAGTGACACTACTCAACATCCCCATTTTGGTTGATAGTTTTTATCTCTTTAAACCATTAATTGTTTCTTCAATTTTTTTGAAAATGCAGGAGCTTCAAAAAGCATTACTTTTTTCTTGTCCCTACCAGGCTCCATCCTGACCTGGTTAGGAGGTCTGAGGTGTCAGACCTATAACTTTTTGTTTTTGCTTCTTATGATTATTGTGCTTGTATTGTTACTAACATGAATATCAGTTTTGAAATGAATATTTGACAAAATGTGAAAAAGAAATTAACAAATAAAAATAGATGACATAAAACAACTGATTTTCTGACTTTTGTTTCTTTGCAAAGTAAATGTTTATCTTTAATTATAACAAAAATTATAGTGCCAAAATGTTAAAAATATCCATTTTTATTACAGCATGATAAATGGTTGGCACATACTGTTATGTGCTAGGTGATTTGTATTATGATGAAAATAAGCCATTGAGTTTGAAATTTTTAACAATAAATTAAAATTCATACTTTTAAACTACATTTAAAATGTTTAAATTCATTCACTATTAAGTTTATTTCAGGTCCTAGTAAAATACATTATTGGAAAATGAATAGGATATTAAAGCAATAAATGGGATTGCTGACATTTTACAATAGTGTACACTTAGAAATTTAGGAAAAGAAGTTTGCATTTCACCAACTTGTAGTGCTAAATAGTTAAGTCTTTATTTTTAGTTTCTTACCGTTATGTAGTATGAAAGTTAAATTTGTTTCTATGGTGCTACTGATAATTTTTGGGAACTAGTATTTTTTGTAATGGACTACTATAAAATACTAATGTTTTCTTTGTTTTGATCAGTAATATGCATTTTATTTATTATTAGATGTCAACAAATATTTTACTACAATCGGACAATTGTGTAACAGACAAGATGAGAAACTTTCTAGAAAGAAGAATATTAAAACTAACAAAATATATTCTTATTACTGCATTAAATGAATGATGAATTCAGCTTAAAACCTTTGATGTAAATAGAAAATGTAAATTGATTTGAGACGATTGGAGTTTTTATTTCAAATTTAGTTTTCAAGTGTATAATTAGTGGTCTGATCATGAGATGTGGGTGAGAATGGTTTTACTAAGTTAATTTCACATAATTATAATTAATATAGTTTGAGAAAACAATGTAGACACTATTTTCAGCTTGGTGTACATTTTTTAGAGTCTATAGGTGTAGGTTTTAAAATATAAATTTTGCAACTAGATTCAACTTGTTTTGCCCCCTATTAGGACAGTGGTATGTCTGGGGACTTGCAACACTAGAATCCAGGTTTTGACACCTGTTGTAGGCAGGACACAGATCCCTATTCCCTTTTTTTCAAATTTAAATTTTTTATTTGTTTCTAATGTATTTATGTTAACTTAAGTTATATGTATTTGAATATGTGTTCAGTTGAATGTTATTGCTACATGTTTTCAGTAGTATGCAGTTGCATTACCTTTTTTTTGTTAACATATCCCAACACTGAACTTATTAAAAATAAATAATGAAGTTATAACAACAAATCACTATATTTACTGATATGTATATACAATAAACAAAATATAAAATTGTTCTCAAAGGACTAACATGAAGGCAAGGACTGTGTCATCACAGATTTAATTACCAGCTTTCATATGTGTTGCAGTGTAATGTAACAAAAAGCAGCCACAGAGCATTCTCATCAGAATGAAATAATGTTTCTTCTAACATAATAAAACACTGATACAGTCTAAATAGATGCAATAACATGCTTATCTTGTTAGGTCTGCATGTCACATATGAAAGTTCTTCAATAGTCTGCTGTACTCAAGTGTTTGAAGGTGTTTTAAATAGTGCTGCAAAATGATCAACAGCAGCATACTTAGTAATAGTTGCCAATTATCAGCAAAGTTTACATTTGCTCTTTTAACATCAACTGTTGAAATATCGCTCTAGCTACATGAAACAGCATATCCTTCCTGTAGAACTTTCTAATTAGTTTGTTAGAAAATTAATGGGTTGTGGCTTCTATGTAATGTGCACTCTAGGAAATCACTGGATTTTTAATAGCAGAAAATGAGGGACTTAGAAACTTTCACAGCACAACAAAATTAAGAAAGTTTAATTAAATTTTAAAAATACTTGGTTTTTAAAATTCCTGTGTATTTCCACACTACAGTAGATATCACTTGTAATAATTTTGTAGTGGAGTCATAATAAGTGTTAGTACTTTGAGCAAACTGTCAGTGGTGGATCCTCAGCCTTGTTTGCATACTTTTTTGTAATCCTTCTAGATGTTAAATTATTATTTTTTAATTATCTTATCTTTTGGCTTTTTGAATGTACAGCAATGAGCAAATATATTCTTGGAGTAAGACAGACCCCCACTAAGCACATGTTAAATTTTACATGTAGAAAAGCAGGATTTTCAAGTAAAACAAATATGTGTAAAACATTACTTTAAATAAAGCTTTGTGTTAACTTGCATTCAACACGTATTGAGTACATAAGTAGCTCAACATCATATCTGTTTTGTATTTGTTACCATATAAATCAACTTTCAGTGAAAAAAACTTTCAAACAGGTCATGTACATTTATAGCACAGAGTATACCTTTGTGGTTTCTGATGCATAATATCTATTTGATTTTGCTGTAGATTATTAAACGATAAACATATGAACAAACAAGTCAGTTGTCAAATCCCTTATTTTACTTAATGTTAATGTTTAGGTGTGTTTTGGCTGTTGAACAGAAAGGTTTTCAGTGTTGTTTTAAGAATAAGTTTTTTTTAAGGTAGAATGTGCCTGAATATTCTATTAAGAACTTTGAGAATTAAGAATCCTGTGTGATCCTTATTATGAACTATTATTATAATTCATGATAAAAGAAATATACTTAAGAGAGTATAGGCAACAGTGTATAGAAGGTGTAAATAACTTAGGGTTATAATTGTTCTCAATCCTTTTATGTATTAAATTAGTATGTGAATTGTCTTTTTAATTAAGTTTTGTCTTATTTATTAAGCTCGCTTCTCCATTAACTTCCTGATACACAGCAATATTAGTTACATTCATTATACACACAAAATATTTGAAGAAAATAGGAGTGAAAATTTGTGAATAACATTTTAACCATATAAACTTCAGCCAGACTGCAATATATGAATAAGGTGTTGTCCAGCCATTATTTCTTCTATAGCTTAAACTATTATGATGTGTAGGTTGTGATTACACTGTTTTGGATACAACAACATTTTCCACTCCAAATAGATCTAACAGTCACAATATTTATTGAGTAAATAACACTATGTCAAGTTTTAGTACAAAATGTTCAGAATTTCTCATTGAATATTATCTGAACATTTAGTATTTTATTGAGAATTTTTTTTGTTTTTCTAAAAGAAATCATAGTATTGACTGAAATTTATTTTGTGCAATCTAAAGGTGCAGACAATCATCAGGAACCAGACAAGTATGGGGATGAGACATCGTGATCACTCCAATACAGGAAACATTTATAAAGGCGTCAGTAGTGGGTTAGCAACTTATTTTTTTGGTCATGATCACAAAAAGAAACTGACTGTGGAGAAATTTCTAGATTTTCAGAAACAGCTTCAGTCGGAGATTCTTGCACTAGAAGTAAGGATTTGACATTTCAGTAATATATGTATGTGTTTAACTGTCTTTTCCTTCAGAAAATCTTTATGTAATCATTAAACATAATTGGTTAAATGTAGTTTGTACATATTGAAATTCCAAATATTTTTTAAAGAACAAGTCATTAGTTTGATTATTTTTTCTCTTAATATTTTAATTACACTCAAACTAGTAATTTTATCACATTCTTACGCTTAGGTAGTTTTAACTGGTAAAATCAAATATTCTTAGTATGGTGAGCATAATTTGTTACAGTGTAATAGATGTGATTTTACATCACTTTAAGAATGATAAAACTTTTAATTGCACCAAATTCTTTTGCTAGTTCATCTTAGATGGTAGAAATTAAATTAGGAAATATAATTCACAAGTTTTGAACAATAGTTAAATTGACTGAACTCAACATCTAATTAATATGACTTGTAAAAAATGTTGATTTCATGCTAACAAAATGTTAGTTCCAACATATCTTTTTGACAAATCTGATTGAAGTTGTGCTAAATTCAGCCTTGTACTTATTATGGGCAATCTGGTCAAAGGACTTGTAACTTTCTTTGTTGAGATAGTTGTATTCTACTCTTTTCTTATATGTAGAGAACTGCTTCGTGATTGTTACATACAACAAAGATATTTTCACCTTGGTTAGCTGTGGAGGGAAGTTGTGTTGTGAGTGCAGGTTTGGTGTTTATTAAGGAAGCCTATCTTTGATTGCTGATGATAAAACATTCCTGTTATGTGGCATAAAGTGTTCAAGTGTTGTCTGTTTATTATGTTCTTCAGTTTGCTTGTCATGCATGTTAGTTTGTGCTCAAGGTTTTAGTTTGATTTCTTCTGTCTTAATACAGCTTTTTCTATTTACTTATAGTTTGATACACACATTTATTTCTCTCTTAAATCTTGACATTACAAATTCAACAGTTCTCCACTGAACATCATCTTTTCTTCAATAACTTATGAATTAATTTCTGTTTATATTTCAGCACCAAATCTTCTCTTTTTAAATCTACATATTAAAAGTCTTTGTTAGCTGGGTTTATCCTTTCGACTGCCAAAGACTTTCATGGAAGATTTTTTATGGAACTGTTAATATTCTTTTATTTAAAGTTATTCATTTTTGGGCTTTTCTTGTTTCTTTATCCAACACTTCTGATAGTTTGGAAATTCAATCATAAATGTTTATGTAGCATTATTTATTGTTTTTCAAAAAGAATAAAGGTAGCTAACCAAGTGTAATTCAAAAATTGGTAACAGTTTCATAATTGTTATTTTTTAAATCAAACTTTAATTGTTTAGGAGTGAATGATAGAAAATACTTGTATAGAAACTAAAGATTGTCTATGACATACAAAGTTCGTTCTTTTTCAATTCTGAAAGTTGTGATTGGCTTATTGTTGATGACTTACGATATTTCAGTTTAAAATATCCATATGTGTATGGTACATATATATGGTCTAGCCCCATTTATCTAGTGAGCTGTGAGTCTAAACAGTTAATGGCGATTTAGCAAATGACTGTATTATCAGGTGTCACTGTGTGGGGTCAATGTTGGGATCAGACTGTGGTCTCAAAGGCAAAGTACATACCCCTACAACTCATCCATAATAGTCACTCTTCTATGTTCCTGTTTCATACAAAACATTGTAATAACATCTTTACATATCTGTTTTTGCACATTTTGTGTAAAACATAAAATTCTATATTGTATTTTTGATTAACAGATAAATGTAAAATTCAGAATGTCAGTGGGATCATGACCTTTCCTTACACCTTACTGTATCAGAGGCCAAGAATTAGTGCTGCTGTTTATGTGCATATTTGATGACACCTAGTGGTAATTATACTCAAATCATGAAACAACAACCTTTTGCCATTTCTGTTAATGTTAGATGTGGAAATGACAAGAAGTGGCCATTACATGGTTTTTAGTTGGTAGTTTCACTGACTGGCATTCGTTAATTAAAGTATAAAAACTTGAAATTAATATACAAATTTTCTCAAATATTTTTGTTCACAAGAACAAAGAGACACCAAACAAGAAGTGTTACAAGTAACAAAGTTTAAAGGACTGTAAAAACATACTGTTTATTTGATTGTGTGTGTGTGTGTTCATCAGTGCAGCAGTAGCCTCTCTTTGATTGGCAGGTCTCATATGGGCAGGGGCAGATGAGAGCCAGCTTGGGTGGCTGCAATAAAGAGCTCAAAGAAACTGCTTGGGACTGGTCAACAGGTCATCACATGCCAAGTTGACTGCAGTGGGAGTACCCATAATAGCAGATGGTTTATAGACATAAAATGTAAGGAAATATTTTAGGCTGAGCTAACTTGGCTGTAATTAAGGGTGGTTGCATTGGTCAGTATGCAGGTCTGGACTGTATGTATTGTTTTTATTGTATTTCATGTGCAAATAACTTTCAGAAGTCAAACATAGTTTTTCTTCTTTTAACTGTAAATACAATGAGGCCCCAATCTGAAATGGAAAAGGTATTATTTTATATATATATGTTAAACTGTTTTTGACTTCATTATTCAATCTTTTTAATTGAAAATGCATGTATGATATCCATAGTTTACCCAATGTTCATAACAATCTTGAACATAATGCCCCTCGGTGTGGATTCCTGTACGTGGTGAGGGGACCTCCCAGGGAAGGTTCTGTTCTGTTTGGTTACCTTCTCTGGGATTTAAACACCCACCCACGTGTTTGCCGTGCGTGGCGACCCGTGAAGGGGAGGAGAGGATTCTTATGGTTGAGGGGTCCAACCCTAACACACCACTTTGGCCTCAAATTCCTGTAGACGGGCGGCCCTTGGGTCAATCGGCTGGTCCACTTGGGCTAGAGCCAACCAAGTACTATTGTTAGAAGTTCTCAAAGGGTGTTGTGGACATTGTGCCTGATGCTGGTGTTTGGGTATAGTGCTCTCGAAACCCTGGCATTGCTGCATTGTCCTTGCGTGACTTTGTAGTGCGTCCCTTTGTAGGGCTCCATGGTGGGTGGGGTCAGTGGGTACCGAAACTTTTCCTCTTTCCTATGGATCCTCCAAAAAAATTTAAATAAAATTGTAAAAAAACAGTCAATGGGTAAACAACCACGTCTTGAATACTCGGAACAGCAATCTTCAACATCAGTAACACACGTACCTCATTTTCTTATATTGCATTCTCTTTCGGAAAAACCTTCAGGGCAAATGTCCCCTTTTTTTATTCAAAAGGGACTAGAGGGACTTGCTGGCTCTCCAAAGTCAGTGAAGAAGCTTCGATCTGGTGACATATTGGTTGAAACATCCACATCCCAACACAGAACTCCTCTTGAATTCAAAGGCAATTAGGGATATACCTATTGAGGTTACACCCCATGCTACTTTGAATTCTTCACGAGGAGTTATTGTTAAAAGGGATTTGAAGAATGTTCCCGAGTCAGAGATTCTTGCTGGTTTCTCCACTCAAGGAGTTTCTGCAGTGAGGCGCATCTCCACACGCAAAGATGGAGTTACACTGCCAACAAATACCCTTGTTTTAACATTTACTACACCATGTGCACCTGCCACCATCAAGGCAGGTTATCTCATTTGCAGGGTTTGGCCATACATTCCAAACCCTTTTCGATGTTTCCAATGTCAGAGATTTGGCCACTCAAAGACTTCTTGTCGTGGTTCCCTGACATCTGCTCATTGTGGAGGCAAGGACCACAATGCCTATGACTGTGACTTGAACCCGCATTGTGTAAACTGCAATGGTTCTCACCCCTCTTACTTTCATTCTTGCCTAAAATGGTTGGAGGAAAAAGAGGTGCAGCATTTGAAAACAACACATAACATTAGTTATCCTGAGGCTCTGAAATTGCTGTCCACAACTCCATCTCGGACATATGCTGCTGCACTTCATTCCACAACTACAGTGGGAGTGCAGACAGATCTCTCTGTGCCTCCAAAAGAATCGTTTTCAAAACAAATAAAAAGCCTTCTGACCTCCGTGGTTAAAAAATTTGATGAATCAACTTCCACTCCTATCTATGTTCCTCCCATACCTTCCAATAAACTTCAAGATCCACGTCCTTCAGTTTTAAATACAGGCATTTCTTCTGATACATCATTTTCACCAACCACAAGAGACAAAACAATTATTCGTTCGCATTCTCAGTCACTGGATTCCTCTTCCAATAACAAAAACCTGCCAACTCGACCCAGAGCAGGATCCATGGAGGTTGATAGACCTCCTCCGATTAAAGACAGTAAAGAAAAAAGACATCATAAACCTAAGGGTTCTCCAGCCACTTCACCTACCCGTTCTTAAAAATGGCCACCTTGATACAATGGAACTGTCGAGGTTTACGTTCTAATCTGGATGATATCAAAACGCTGATTGCTTCCTATCATCCTGTTTGTCTTTCTTTACAAGAAACATTTCTCAAATCTGCTGATACAGTCTCCATTCATCAGTTTTCTTTGTACAGAAATGACAGGTTGTGTGATGGACGAGTACATGGAGGGGTGGCACTGTTGGTTGATCTACATGTGCCCACACTGTCTTTGTCACTCAACACACCCTTGGAGGCTGTAGCCATCCGTGTTTCCTTGGGTCATACCATCACTATTTGTTCTCTGTACCTGTCCCCTGGAGAGACATACGATCAATCAGAACTTGATGCTCTCGTTGAACAGTTGCCATCTCCATTTCTAATCCTGTTGGTTGATCTACATGTGCCCACACTGTCTTTGTCACTCAACACACCCTTGGAGGCTGTAGCCATCCGTGTTTCCTTGGGTCATACCATCACTATTTGTTCTCTGTACCTGTCCCCTGGAGAGACATACGATCAATCAGAACTTGATGTTCTCGTTGAACAGTTGCCATCTCCATTTCTAATCCTGGGAGATTTTAATGGACACCATCCCCTCTAGGGAAGTGTTATTATTGATGGGAGGGGTCGATCTATAGAGCGGATGCTATCTGATCACAATCTTTCTCTTTTCAGTACTGGTTCTTCCACTTACTTTCATGCACCAAATCAGTCATTCACTGCCATTGATCTCTCAGTTTGCTCCCCTTCATTATTCTCCCATTTTTCATGGAGGGTTGACAGTAATCCACTAGGCAGTGATCATTTTCCGATCGTTTTGAGAGAGACTGGCCATGGTCGATGCCACCCTACCCGCGTGCCTCGGTGGAAGCTGGATCAGGCAGACTGGTCCACTTTCACTGCTCTCGCAGAACTTGATCCTGCCATCGTAAATCATCCATCAATAGATGACTGTGTAACAGCGGTAACTGACTGTATTATACATGCAGCTGCTCAGTGTATTCCTAAAACCTTGACACATTTTCCACGATATCCTCGTCCATGGTGGAATCCTGCTTGCCACTTTGCACGGAAGGCTCAAAAACGGGCCTGGGATACTTTTCGTAGTTATCCCACACTTTCAAATTGGGTTGCTTTCGAATGGGCCTGTGCACACGCTAGGTGGGTAAGACGTCAAAGCCAGAAGGAATCTTGGATTAAGTTCACAACCAGCATATCTTCTACCACCAGTTCCAAGATCATATGGGACAGGATACGAAAGGTTAATGGGCACTACAATTCTGTCCCCCTCTCGATCTTACACTCTGATGGTCAGGAGGTGACTGATGTCCGGAACATTGCTATTACTCTAGGTGAAAGCTTTTGCCGGGTATAAAGCACTTCTGCTTGTTCCTCCACCTTCCTGGCCATCAAGACTCGGGCAGAGCGATCACCTCTGTCCTTTCAAACTGACTGTTTCTTTGACTAAATTGTCCCTTTACCCTGGTGGAACTAAAAATGGCCCTTCATTGGTCTGCCAGTACGTCTGTTGGACCTGATGATATTCATTATGACATGCTGCACCATCTATCTCCTGCTTCTCTTGATGTCCTTCTGATTGTCCTCAACTGGATTTGGCAGGAGAATGCTTTTCCTGATGCCTGGCGCAAGGCTATTATTTTACCTTTTCTCTAAACCAGGGAAAGATCTGAAGATTCCTTCAAACTATCATCCAATTGCTTTGACGAGCTGTCTCTGTAAGACCTTAGAAAGGATGGTTAATGCTCGTCTTGTTTGGTTCCTTGAATCAAACAACCTCCTCTCGCCCACCCAGTGTGGGTTCCGTCGACAGCACTCTACCACAGACCACCTAATTCATCTTGAAACATCTATCAGAGAAGCCTTTCTCAACCGCCAACATCTTGTATCAATATTCTTTGACATAGAGAAGGCTTACGACACGACATGGAGGTATGGCGTTTTGCGAGACCTCCATACATATGGGTTATGTGGCCATCTACCCATGTTTATTAAAAATTTTTTAATGGACAGGAGATTCTAAGTTCGTGTGGGTTCGACACTTTCCCGTTCTTTTGTACAGGAACTTGGAGTCCCTCAAGGCTGTGTATTGAGTGTCACACTCTTCAGTATAAAGATAAACATTTCTGAACAACTCCCTCTCACTGTTGCGAATGGGCTACATGCCGTCAGTCGTCAAACATGAGATATATTGAGCAGCAACTACAAACTGCCCTCAATCATGTACGGAAGTGGACTGTGGTGAATGGCTTTAATTTCTCTCTCTCCAAAACTGTATGCATGCACTTTTGCCATCGACGAGGTATTCACCCTAATCCTGAACTTCATATCGGTGAAGTTTTGCTGGCAGTGGTCCCGGAGACAAAGTTCTTGGGGCTTATCTTTGATCATAAACTGACCTTTATACCACACTTAAAGCAGCTTCGGGTCAAATGCACAAGAGCACTGAACATCCTCCGTGTCCTCTCTTCTACCAGTTGGGGGGCAGATCGCTGTTCAATGTTGAAGATATATCGTGCTGTTATTAGATCAAAACTCAACTATGGATCAATGGTCTATGGCTCTGCCAGACCCTCGGCCTTAAAGATGCTGGATCCCATTCATCACCAAGGACTTTGACTCTGCACTGGGGCTTTCCGTACTTCTCCAGTTCAAAGCATATACATTGAATCTCATGAACCTTCTCTACACCTTCGCTGTTTGCAACTATCTTTACAGTGTACTTCGAAACTTTGTTCCTTACCAAAGCATCCCACCTGGGAATGTGTTTTCCTTCCTCGGTGGGCAGTACTTTTTTCAGAACAGACGATCTGTCATTGCTCCGTTTGGCCTTCGCATCCGGGCGCAATT
The DNA here is from genome assembly GCA_011833715.1 of Carcinoscorpius rotundicauda. Taxonomy (NCBI): domain Eukaryota; kingdom Metazoa; phylum Arthropoda; class Merostomata; order Xiphosura; family Limulidae; genus Carcinoscorpius; species Carcinoscorpius rotundicauda. The sequence goes on along the minus strand of CM022395.1, from coordinate 34,302,170 downwards.
GGATGAATTGGGTCTGTTCTTGGATAACATTGCAGATCCCACCATGGCTTATTACAGCCCCCAAATGTGACCTTTCTTTCAGTCACCTAAAAAAGGCAGATACTCCAGATTGGAAGTACCATCTTTTATTCAATGAGTATCTTTCAAACAATCATTCAGTTCCCATTTATACAGATGGTTCCAAATCAGGTGATTCAGTGGGCTCTGCTATGGTTTGCTATGGATCAGTAGTTGTGTGCAGAATCCCCTCTACAGCTTCTGTTTTCACTGCTGAACTGTATGCCATATCTCTTGCCCTGGATCATATTGCAGCTGAGCAGTACTTCAACTGCACTATTTATACTGATTCGCTTAGTTCTATACTTGCCTTGGAATCGCTACACGTTAGCTCACATCCTATTCTCACTGATATTCGAAACTGACTGGCCCATTTCTCATTAGCAGCTACTTCAATCCAGTTTTTCTGGATATCAGGCCATGTTGGTATTCGCAGGAACGAGCTTGCAGACATGGCAGCTAAATATGTCTGCTTCAGCAGTGTCACCCCTATGCCTATTCCATATATGGATTATGGTGTTGTCTTCAAAGCTCGGCTCCATGCCAGCTGACAGTCCACTTGGAGTGAACAACGCAACAACAAACTTTTTCAAATCAAACCCAAAATTGGAGTTTGGCCATCCAGCTTCCGTAAAGTTCGGAAGGAGGAAGCTGTTCTCACCAGGCTACGCATTGGTCACAGTTTTTTAACTCATCATTTTCTTTTATCTGGAACTGATGCACCAATGTGTAGTTTGTGCAACACTCAAATCACTATCAGCCACGTTTTACTTTCTTGCCATCGTTACAATTCTCAACGACGGCAATATTTTAAACATATTTTTTCCCAGGGTCAGTCTGAAACATTGGACAGAGTTATTGGTGATGGTGACTTTGTCCACCTTGATAAAATTTTTAATTTTTTAATGGCCATTTATCTTTTTCATCTCATTTAAGGGTTGCATATTTATTCATTACACCTTTTTAATTGTGGCTCTCTCTCCTTCAATTTGACATTGGACAATGGCCAGAACAATAAATAACTCGACACCAGGACTGGAAAGGCCAACTTCAGTTGACTAACGCTACTGTTTGAACTACTCGTTAGTCGTCCTGGCGAGTTGTTATTATACTTTTGCTGCATATCGTTTCACACTTTTACTACTTTACTTTCTAGTACTGGCCATATTGACTCATAATCTGGAACCAGGACTGGAAAGACCAACTTCAGGTGACTGATGGTGGTTTTTATTCTCACCTGTTAGTCTTCCTGGCAGGTTATGATCATTACCACTCTGCTACAGGTAGTTTTTTTTACATCTTTGTTGACTGGATGTCAACATTGGTTTTTGCGCCATTTTCTGTTTTAATTGCCGTTTTACTTTTATCTTCAATTACTTTTACAAATTTTACTCCATTTACTTGACTTTTATCTTTTTACTGAACATTTGGCTACTCATTATTACGATTTGGCTGAGTGTCTTTTGAAACTTTTATTTTCTTACATTTTGATAATAGCTGCTATGACACATTGGAAAGGCCAACTTCAGGTGATTGACAGAGGTTCTTGAACTTACCTGTTAGTCTTCGTGGCGGGTTATGATCATTACCATTTTGCTAGAGTAAATAGTTTATAACTTTGAAGACTGGATGTCACTATTGGTTTTTACACCATTTTCTGTTTTAATTGCTGTTTTGTTTTTACCTTTATTTACTTTTACAAATTTTACTCCATTTACTTGACTTTTCTCTTTTTACTGGACATTTGGCTACTCGTTGCAATTTTGCTATGTGTCTTTTAAAACTTCTATTCTTTTACATTTTGATACTGGTTGCTATGACACATAACCCAGAACCAGGATTGGAAAGACCAACTTCAGGTGACTGATGGCGAGTCTTGAACTTACCTGTTAGTCTTCCTGGTGGGTTATGATCATTACCTTTTTGCTAGAATAAATACCTTACAACTTCTTATACTCTGCCTTCTATCTTAACGTTGTAGACTAGGTGTGAACATTGGTTTTCTACTTTTTTGTTTTACCTTCATTTCCATTTATGTCTTTTACTAGATTTATTTTTTTTTATTTTACTTTTTTACTGGATGTCTGGCGCAGATAGCCTCGTTGTTTTGTACCATAAAACACTAAATCAATCAATCAAACTTGAACATAATGAATAGTTCTGTTGGAAAATTCAGAAAGTAGTTAAATCTAACTCATATAGGACTAGTCAAGTTGGAAAGTGTAATTATTCTGTCATTCTTTCTTTTAAAAAATATTTATTATTAGTGTATGATACTTTTCTGTCACTGCTAATTAATTTGTAAGACATTTCTTTGGGTATTTCAAGTTCAAGAGGAAAGAACCAAATGAAAAAGGATACATCAAGGAAGTTGATTTTGCTGATCTTTTGTTGGCTTATGCTGGATTACCTGATAAAAAGCGAGCCCGTATGCTAAAGAGGGTTCGAAAGGAATTCAAGAACAGTTCAGAGGTATTTTACTAAGATAATTTATATGTTGTCTTATGTTTGAGTATCAATGTGTGTAAAATGTGTGCTTTAAATATATAAGCAATTATGCATTAGCTCTTTTTTGTTGTAAAATGCTTATTGTGAGAAGTTTACCTACTGTACTCATTTGCTATATTAATAGCTGTTGAATTATATACAAGTTCTTTGGCACAAGTACAAATAAAGTAATGATTAATTAATTGAACTGATATCAGAAGTTGTTGGTTTTGTACTTTTAAAAATTCTTTGGGTTTTGGTGATTATAAGAGTGACAGTCAATGGCACTATTTAGAATCATTTCTCTTCTTCTAGTTTACAGTTCAAAGATCTTTTTGCTCATGAATTATATGTGTTCTTTATCAGTATCATTGTTTAAGTGGCCTTACATGTATTAAGCAACATATTTTTTAGAAGAGGGGAACAAAAAGTGAAGATCACTTGTGAAACCCCTGATAGGAGTGCAACATATTCACATGATGTATGTGACTTCCTCTGTACACTTTTACTAAACTTTCACTTCTTGCTATGCAGAACTTGTGCTGGTTGGATGTGTTCCTTTTGTTTGTTTATAGTTCAATTATTGTCTTTAGTATACTTATGAAGTAGTCTTCATTAATTTTACTTCTAGTTTCTATTTAGACTCTTTCTTAATATCTATTTAATCCCAATTCATTAAGTGACGTTGTTTTCTATACTTTTGATTATTGGTTGACTCTTCCTCATTATGAAGTCTGTTTATGTTATCACTTAGTCTTAGAGGGTCACACTCGTGACTAGCTCTATGTTTCAGGTCTCATGTGCAGGTGATCTGGTGGGAGACTTATCTGAGTTTATTTGCTGAGAGATTGAACATTACAGGAGTCCATCTCTGTCTCCAGACCTTGTCCCACTTCTTCCCAAACAAGCTGACTCTTTTCATCTCCTGATTTTTCTCTGCCTTCTCATGCTCCACCTGAAGAGTCAGTTATAATACGGTCTTTTGATTTCATTTCTCAGGTATGTGACATTTTATTCCTTTTCTATAAATAAATCTTCTCAACCCTGTTGGTTTATCATCCTCCATGAATATTTAGATACATACTGATCAATTTACCTCATAATTAAGCGATGGGGTTAGCGTGCCTTTCTTTTATTGACTTCATGTTAGTTTACTTTTAAATATCATCATGCAAACTCTTCTTTTCTAGACTAGCTGTTGTTAGGTTCCATTATGCCTGTTTTAGATGTAGCTCCCAAATATCCTGTATGTCTGATTCTTCATGCACCAATTTTTCCACATTTATCTTACTCTCCCCACTATTTTACAGTTTCTCTCTACTATCTATCTTTTCTCTGATGCTCTCCACCAAACTCCTCAGGGTTCTTCAAGTTTTGTTGACCACACATAGTATATTGGTTTCCATTATTTACACCATATCTTGGTTTCTTCTTCGGATTTTCATCTTACTTCTGCGTTTGCTCTTCAGGCTGTAATGTGACTTTTGACTGGTTAAGTTTATGTTCATACTTTTCTTTTCAGGGACCCTTGCTTCATGGATCCTACTGTTATGGCAAATGGTGCCTGACCAATTTGAAATCCATGTTGTATAAAGCTGTGTTCCAAAAGTTCAGTTGCAGGTGAATATTCTCACAATATAATTGCTTTATTAACTTGCCCATTCCAGACCATTCCACCTATGGACTGCATTGGTAAAGCAGAAACAGACAGTTGCCCATCCCTGTTATGTCTTGTACTGAATAAGTCAGTATGGTCTTCTTTTTTAAAATAAGGTTTTTATGGTAACCCATTGCATTGTCAAAGGTGATCATATTTCTCTAAATGTTACACCTCATTCCCACCCATCTTTCTTTGAGTGTTGTGAAGTAATCCTTACTACTTTTAAGTTCCAAGCTGTTGGGGTAGTCGACCATGGAGGCACCTTTCTGAATGGGTTCCACACAAAGTTGGCTATAATCATTCAGTGCAGAGAAGGGTGGTGGTGTTTTGTGGGTTTAGATGCTCTCCTCTAACATGCAATATACTCTTACAAAGGTGTGTGACATCAAATTGCAGTTTACCCTTTCAATTGGAAGCATCATCTTAGCCCCACATGGATATCTGTACACCATGGCTGGGTTTTGAATTAAGAGTAGAATCAGTTGACATAATTCCTCACACGTGTATAATTGTCTATGTTCCTCTCTCCATCATACTCTTTCTGTGTTGTTGGTTACAGTTACAGGTAAGGGGATTGTTCCAGTTCTGCCCTTTTTTCTGTCTCTTGTTCCAAAGTTTTTCTTGCTGTGTGGATGTTTAGGTCAGTTTAGCTAGATCAAAGTTAACACATGTCATGCTAAGGAGTTGGGAGGGTTCTACATTTCGCTCGGTCTTTTGAACTTGAGATGAAGATGGTATAATTCTCACCCTACCTCCTGTGGATGTCAGTTCTCAACAGCATGAGTTTTGGGTGTAGTTGGCTGACCAAACACAGCTCATTGTGCCCTAACCACTCTACAACAAAGGGCATGTCCACTGTTTCACCTACTTTTATACTTTGTGGGAGTAAGTTACATATATATTTACATAGTTCTCACCTACTTGGATGTGATCTTTTCTTTTCCTGTTTTTATCTACTACACATTTCATTTATGGGTGAAGAGTATATCTGGTTCAAAAGTAGTGCAATTCCCTTCATCAGATCTTTAGATCTGACTCTCTCTTTTCAGAGGGTATTCTTTGGATGGTTTTTTTTTGGGGGGGTTGAGCTATTTTTTGTCATTCTCTCATACTGGTCCTGCCACCTAATCAGTGTGAAATTCTAGCCAATCTTGTGAATGGAAAGAAGCCCTTTATGGGAAGTTACAGTTTTTCCTGCATTGAAAACATATTTTCAATATGTGCTTTGTGTTAAGAGTTTGGTTTTAATTGTGGTCCATTTTATTTGTTTTGATTTTGCTTCTGTGAAAACAGTATATTTCTGAAATTTGATGTATCACTGATTTTAAGTGGATGTACACCAACATAAATATGAAGACTAATGCTGTTAATAAAATTCATGAGTTTATGACAAGAACTATGGTGTTTTATAATAAAATTACATAATCTCCAAAAGTTTCATCTGTTATTTGTTGTGTGTTTAAAATAGTAGTTTATGACTATCTTACATCTCAAGTTTGCAACTTAAATTATATAAAAACCTGGTTTAGAGTTAGATTTAGATAAATCGCATTGGACTAAATTATCTAACACTTGGTTTAACCAGATTTAGTGTATGACCTTTAAATATGAAGTAAGTATTGTGTTCTATGTTGTATACTTAAATAAAATATTATTAACATACTGTAGCTCTAATAAAATAAATGGTTTTAACATTTTTGTGTTATGAAATAGCTGTTGTATAGAGCTTAAAATATATATTTATATATAAGAATTGTAATAAAAATTTAACTGTTTAGTGTTTGTCTAATTTAGAAAATGTTTTACTCTAGGGCATTTCACTTCAAGACTATTTAAACTTCTTTCATTTTTTGAACAATATTAATGATGTAGACACTGCATTGACTTTTTATCATGTTGCTGGAGCATCAATTGAACAAGGTTAGTTGTAGAATAGTACTTGAAGTCTGTTTGTATAACAAAAAGACTGAAAAGAAAGTGCACAAAATAAGATATTTTTATTCCTTTTTTCACTATAGGTATAAACGTTATTAACTAATTATAACACTGATCAGGAGTGAGAATCAGTAGAGAAAGTTTATTAGTTTGACAGCTGAACTCTGCCTATAAATTGTATTTTTATTTTTACTGTTGAAAAGAGGGCTTGTTAGAATTAAAACATTTAAATTTTTGATAGAAATAGTATGTTTATATATCTTATGAGTATATCTGTTTTATAACTTATTGAGTTACTTAAATATTTTCTGGGAGTGTATAGGTGGTATTATCACATTAATTTTCTTTATTTTTTCAGCTACCTTGAAGCATGTTGCTCGAACAGTAGCCCATGTTGATATTCGTGATCATGTCATCAATGTTGTCTTCACCCTGTTTGACGAAAACAGTTAAGTAGAACTTGAGAATAAAATAAATGCTTTCAATTTAAAGTAATATTAAAGTAGATGGTAATAGTAATAAGCATTATGTCAAAAAGACTTTAGAACTATTATTTAAGTTTGAGTAAACATGATGCAAGTGAATGCTAACAATATATGAACATTTTTAACCAAAAATTGAAAATTACAACAACATTAATCATTCTATTTATTTTCAAAATATTTCTTTTGACGTGTGAAGAAAAATATCTAACGTTGTTTTCTCACAGAAAAACAACGCTAATTTTATTTCATTCGTTTTAAACATTGATACAATAGAAATTATTTCCTGGTTTGATTGTAATTAGTCCTCTAAGAACAATTTCGAGTAACAGTTCATTATTTAAGCAATTTTTTCGAAATCCCATTTTATTGGAAATCTATAATTTAGTTGCATCTAATCAAATTATTTGAATGCTTTTGTAATGTTTCACTTAAGAACTAGGTATTTTAATACCACCTATAAAAAAAAAACATTTTAAACATGTGTTGGTAGAGTAGGAGAAATAAGTAGTCAAAAGGTATAAAGAAAAATTTCGTTGTTTGTTTTCTTTGTCAATAAATTTAAACTTACAATAAATGAAGTCAGATTTTTAAAATTTGCATACTTCTAGACATGAATTTGATATAGGACAGTGGTTACTGTCCACAGGCAGATTTCAGCTAGTTTGCTAGATAGTTGAAATAAAAAGTGACTTAAATTATAACTGTTATAGTAATTTGTTTTAAAATGTAATATAAAAGTATTTTAAAATATCAACATTGTACAAAGCAGTTTGTGAAAAATTGTAGTAAGAATTAGCTAATCCTGAGAAAAAACTTGAACTACTGATATAGGGAACACAATTCATATGAACTCAGTTTTTATGCATTACTTTTATATTGGCTGCCAAAGGCATAAACTTGTTGCATTTGAAACAGTGGTATTATTAGTTTTTTGTTTTTCTTATAGATTAAAACTGGTGTGGTTAGAAATTATAATTTTTGGCTGTGCCCATCATAGAACCACTATGTTTGTTACTTTACAATTGCTGATATTCTTGGGGTTCTTGCTCTGTTATCTTGAAAACATAATAAATGTTTTCTGCACTTGAGGACCTTAGGTGTATATGTGTTATAAGAGTAATTGTTAAATCCCACTATTCTGCCAAAAGTTGGCAGTGGATGTTCTCGTGTATCTGCTTTCCATCTGGTTTGTCACTTCAAAATTGAAGATGATTAGTGCAGATAATACCTGAGTAGCTTTACACAAAATTCAACAAAAAATATTTTTAACTGTTCTTTTAACCTTTTTTTAATCAAATAGTTTAACACTTATATGAAACACACAAAATAGTGTTTAATTACTAACATCTTTTTAGAGTAACTACTATTTAATGTTTAAGGAATTCAAAGTCTGAGGAGACTAGTATTTATTCTAGTTTTTAATATGTTTAGTATTACACTATTTTAAGCAGGTATAAATTTGTAATATTTGTGTGTGATTACAAAATGTTGGTGTCAGTTTCTACAAGTATATACATAAGATTACAGACATGGATTATTTTATTGACATTCAACAGCCAAACTTCCCAGGTAAAATTACAAATTTATATTTTCCAGAAACACCTAAAAACAACATCTTTAACAATGTTTTTAAAGAATTTTCTCACAAAACCATCAACATAATTTCACAAATCAAACTAAAAAACTATCTTACACAAAGAGACATTAATTCCATTAAAAACCTAAAATAAGACAAAAACATAAAAATTCTAAAAGCAGATAAAGGTAACACTATAGTCATAATGAACATGAATGAACACACATCCAAAAAATGAAGAACATCCTATCAGACACGAACAAATGTAAACCAATACACACAAATCCAATAAAGACACACGAGACGCAACTAAACAAATTATTACTAGAAATGAAAAATGCCAACACAATTTCACAAATATTTTATTCCTACCTACGTAAAACCGACTCATGCACACCACAAATATATGGCATATCCAAACCTCATAAACCAGATTGTCTATTACGACCAATAATATCCACATATGAATCGTTTAATAACAGTCTTGGTAAATACATGGCACGGGCATTCTCCAAATATGTAATATCAGCCAGCTCATTCATCAAAGACTCTTTTAATTTCAAGTCTAATCTAAATCAACTTAATCATAAAGCCTTAATGGCCAGTTTTGATGTTATATCCCTCTTTACAGAAGTTCCAACAACAGAAGCCTGCAAGATAGCCTTAGAACTCTATATCCAAGACCCTAACCCAATTATAGACATTCCTAGTAACCAGTTAGCAACCCTCATAGAATTTATCACAATAAAGACAAACTTCATGTTCAACAACCACATATATATTCAAACAAATGGACTAAGCATGGACAACCCAGTATCACCAGTTCTAGCCAATATTTTTATGACACAAGTTGAAACACAAGCAATTAATACAGCATTACATCCACCACTAAACTGGTACATATATGTAGATGACATGGTTGCGGGATTCAAATCAATTTTTTTCAATCACATTAACCCTATACATCCCAACATTAACTTCACACATGAACAGGAAGAAAGCAAATATCATTTCTTAACCTCAAAATTGCAAGAACCGACACACAATTCAAAACAGAAATCTACTGAAAAATCACCCATACTGGACTATACATTCCTTGCGACTTAGCACATGAAACAAAACAAAAACTCAACATACTAAGAAACCAAATAAACGCAGCCATAAAACTATGCTTACCAGATAAAATTGATGATGAATTAGACAAAATAAAACAATACTTCATCAACATCAATAAGTTTCCTCCACAAACTGTAGAAAACATTATACGCACACACCCAGACAGAAAGCAAAATCAACCAACAAAAGTAAATATTTCTCACAAATAAAAAAATCACAAAACCATATACTGCTGCATTCCATATATTCCTGACATCAGCAGACAAATAATCAACATTTGGTAAAAACTAGTAACAAAATATGACATTCCGGTTAATACTAAATTTATTCAAAAACCAGACACAAAACTGAGATCTATACTATGTAAAAAGTACACTGACAAACACCACACCAATATTATTTATAAAATACAATGTGATAACTGCTACAACTTCTATATTGGAGAAACAAGTAGAAAAATGGAAAACAGATTCAAAGAACATAAAAAGTCACCTTCACACGTTTTCGAACACTGAAAGTCAAATAAACACAACATAACTATAGAAAACACTCAAATACTAAACAAAGAAACAAACATAAACAAAGGCAAAATTAAAGAAGCCTTACTTATACAATACCTTAAACCCAAAATAAACCAATATAAAGGAACACCTTTATACCTGTATTAATATAATAAAATAAATAAATTATATATTCAAACATCTAATACCACCCTCCACATTCTGACATGCAGTTGCACAACCCCTTCCAAACATGTGGTCAGCTTCTGGTCAGTTATCTCTTTTTTTGTGAACCTGACGATGACAAAAGAAGATCGAAACGTTGTTTGCTCTTCTATGTAAAATATTTTCTCAACCCAAATGAGCCATTTTTGCATATATTATTTCTCTACAAGTGGGTTTTTTCGACATCGCAGACGTGATATTGGTTTTTCAGGATGAGTTGATATCCTTGCTTTGTACATATGACGATGATTTGTAGAGCTCATAAACTTTAAAAAATTCTGTTCAAGTTGAGACAAACAACTTAAAGTAAATACTTTATATTCATTTGGATTGTAGACTTTTGCACATTTAATTTAATGTATGTTATGTGCATGTTAATAATTAGAGAAGGAAACAGTAAAACATGATCTATTGATGATTTATTCATATATTTTGATACAATGGAAGATATATAATTGTGAAATATAAAAGTGTGCACTACTCTGTAATAAAAAATAACAGTTAATGATAGTTATTTAACTACTTGCTTGCAGAATGTATGCATTCAGGCTGGATTTAACATTAAATACCTGGTCAGCTACAAAATATAGGGTCAGACTGGCTCTATTCATATGGATATTATACATCAAGCAAAATCAAATAGGGCCCAATCAGTTTTTGCTAATTGTTAAATCTGTCTTTTTTTTACATTAGCCTGTAATTATAGAGTGTGATTTATGTAAGAATAGGTTAAGAAAATGTGGATGATATTATTTAATAAACTGCCAAAAATGTGTTTCATACTAGTTTTTGTTATCAACATAGGCTATGGACTATCTTAAAGACTGGGAACTGAATTTTTCTAAAGGAACACATTGTGTTTCAATTAAATCTTGTAGTTCTTATGACTTATAACTTGCTCCCCACGAGTACAGTGGTTAGTCTATGGATTTATAACACTTAAAAAACAAGGGTTAAGTTCCCGTTGGTGGGCTCAGCAGATAGCTTGATATGGATTTGCTCTAAGAAAAAACACAAACACATTTATAATCAATGGTATTTTTGTGTGTTTGCACATATAATTGCTGACACGAATTTTTTTTCTGAATTTTGAATTTATTATTTATGGTTCTTGTGCTTTATGAATTTTCAACATAGGTGATTTTTAATTTTGAAAAAAGCTGTTTTACTACAATTTTGAATGAAACAGAAGACCAGTTGATTTATTTTTATGTGAAATTACTCTTAAGTTTTATTTATTTTCAGTGGATGGACAGCTGAGTAACAGAGAGTTTGTGTCTGTGATGAAAGAACGTCTTTATCGTGGTCTTGAAAAACCCAAAGATACTGGCTTTTTCAAATTGATAAACTCTGTGATGAAGTGTGCTCGTCTGAAGAAACCTGTTCTTTTAGATGTGTAGTCATATTCTAGTCAACTGCTGTCATTAATTGAAAAAAGAAACCATAACTGGAAGTGCAAATTTTTGAACATTTAGGTAGATTTTGCTTTCTTGAAACTTTTGTCTTTTTTGTGTTGTATGGATTAAATAGCAACTGAAAGTGTATATTGCATGATAACTTTCATGTTGACAAAACTTTAAAATCTTTGGAACATTTCTGTTTATAACCTTAAATATTTTAAATAAAATGTGAGAAATAATTATGAGATCCTATTAGGGGGAATCTATTCTTCAATTCAAAACAACTTACTGAAAGGGGTAATATTTACTCATTAAAATTTGCTTACCTTATGATTATGTCACAAGTTGTTTACCATGGTGCCATGTTAGATCAGTGGGGAAGTTGCACAGCAATATTATTTTCTTAATAAATAAAATGAAAGAGTAAGGATAAACAGTCATGTATAAAACCATTATTGTGTGCCATTTTGTTTTGTAAATTTAGAAAGATATTAGGGTATTAGTTATTATTAGATATTGAATGATGAAAAACATAGGACATTATGCACAGAACTTATTAACAATAAAGTGCTTAAAGTAGAATAAAAATGGATGTATATGATGCAGTGGGTTTCTTAAATGTCAGAAGATGTATTATGGGAAAAAATTCTTCTACATTTCTGTTAGCATGGATGAAAGAATGGCTAGAAACTGTGATCTATTATAATGAAAGAATTAAAACTAGAGTTCAAGATCTTCGTTATGCTGTGCACTCAAGCTACTTCTTTTTGACACCAAATAAAACAACAGAAAGAATACTTGACAATACATCAAGTAGATATAGACATATCTATGTTTGTGATGAGATTCTTTGTGATGTAACAAAAATATTTAAATATAAAGATTCAGTGCTGTTTATGAATGCTACTATATTTTTAAAGTATTAATGTTTTTGTAATGTAATTTTCATTGTATTAAAGTTTGAAAATACTCCACAGTTTTTATTCATACGTGAATTTCAATGGGTTTTTTTCATTGCTCTATATTCTACCCAGTTATTAAATAGTGAATGATATGTATTTTAAAACCATTTGAGTAGTATAATTAATGTAAGCAAAACAGATAGGTCCAAGTTAATTAGTTTTGATTTGGGAGCTAAACATTTTCAGATAAATTAGTCAGAAAATATATTTTGCTTTATGATCATTGACTGCAAAATATTTTAAGTGAATAGAGTACTCCATCTAAACAGTTAAAAGAGGGAGAAATCTGTTATATAATTTAATCTAGAAATAACAATGTAAGTATTACAGTTTCTTTACTTAAATCTTTACATATGTGCACAGTCTATTTGACCTCCTTTGTAACCACCATGTAGCCATGAAACTACATATTTTAACTCTGACTGTATTTAGTGTATCTTCTTAAAAGTTTGTAACTTTTAAGTAAACATTACAAGTCTGTTGTAAATGTAAAAGTCAAATTGACAAAAAGTTTACTAAACATTTGTCTGTGAACTTACAAAGCCTTTACTGAGCCAGTCTGAGTAAAAGGTGATCTTCGTGCCAAAAATTTGTCTTTTTCATAATGCAGTTTTTATTTTCATAACATCTGGAACCTTCTTAATGAATATGAAGTTTTTTGTAAAACTTTACACTTTACCTCTTTTAATCTTAACACAGTTTGTAGTAAAATTATCAATATATAGTGAAATTAAAAGTTTAAAATATGGAGACACAACATGCTCTCTACAATCCACGAGGACACTATAAAAGACTGCCAGCACCTACACACACTGCTTTGAAAATTAAAGGCAGAAGACTTTCGAAATGTCATCTTATACACTTGTGTTTCCACAACAGGCAGTTGCCATCCATTCTACAAAGTTTCATCATAAACTGAACCTGTTTGGTCTGATGAAGATTTTGATAGCTTTTTTTTTTCTACCATTGGATTTTGCCATGTTTTCCAATGCTGCACTTGTAGAATGAACTAGGTTTTATAGGACATTTTTAGACATGATTTCTCGAGAATGTGAGGATTTATTCATTTCCTTGATTTCCTGTGATCCCCTTTCTCCATGACATTTCTTCTCCTTATTTAGTTTTCACACTTTCTGTGGATATTGGGGCTTATGCTAAGCAGTGCACTTTCTAATTGGTTAAGGGTGCCATCATGCCTTGCCCTTCCACAGGCTATGAATCAGTTTGCTTTGGTATACCATCAAGCTGACTGTCCACTTTTAGACTTTTAGCAGTTGGGGTCTATTTTGCCAGTCTGTGGGCACTTCCTGATTTTCTGGTACATATAACCCATACCCAGTTTTCATACCTTCCTCTAATCTTTACTTAACTTTCACTGTATTTATCTACCATACATCTCCTTTCCAAGGCTATGCACCAAAATCTTTGTGGTTGATTGAGGATCTTGTGAGCCACAAATTAGCCTTGTCACATGTCCATTTGCTGTCCACTTATTTCAGGGAATTGCATTTGGCCTGTTTTCTTTGGTGGTATGTATTTCACCATGTTCCCAACATTTTTGACTCATGGAATCCTTGTGTCAACACTACCCTTTTCATTTGGTACCTTGTTTGTCATGGTAGGAATTGCAACAAGACTTAATTCCTGTTTCCCTCCTAGTCCTTTTCAACACTAACTTGTTCATTTTTAAGATATTCCTTATCATTTGTTTTCTTCGACATAGGTTGGCATGATGCCAACTATTCTGGTAACTAGTTGTGGGTTCCAATTTGGTGAGAACTTGATTGTGCAAATATCTTTCCCTTTTGTGATCTTTTGTCAATGGATTATTCAGGTTCCATCAGACAGATTTGTTCTACAGTTCCTTTCACCACCTTTTTTGTTGCATGCGCCCATTTTCTCACCAGCCAGCATCATTCAGAGGCAGTTTAAGACCTTCTGTCTCAACAGATCATGAAAACTGTAAACTATCTTTCTCCTGGTTTTTATTCCCAGCTGCTCATTTACTCTAAGCAAACTGGAGACTCTCTGTCTGTCATATATTTTTTACACTTCAATTTACCCCATTTTACTGTGGAATTGTTTCTCATTCTCAAATGGGTTTTTTATCCAGGTGTGTGGATAACCAAAATGGACATTTTAGTTGTTTACCTATGTATTCTGATGTCTCAGTAGTAGTCACGATTATATCTTTTGGCTTGTCCATCGAAGAGTGAGTCATCAGTTTCTTGCACTACCTATTGGGCATCTTCAGTCCTTTATGATTTTTACCGGGGTAGTTTAAACTTCTGCTTGCCATCTACATGCTCTTGGAATGTGTTTTCATTCTTAATGAATGACTGGCTACTGTTAGCTTGTTCTGAACAGGAATCTTCCTATCATACTCTTCAACTGTTCCAGGAGGTTGCTGGATTATCAAATTGGAGAAGGATTTCAGTCAACCTACCTAATATCTGATACATTTGGGTGCCTTTTCAACACTCATTTCATTTGGGCCAAACTTTTTCCTCTTTGATTTCACTTGATGGAGTTTTCAGTTCACCACTTTCTTACTGCTCTTTCTATTGCCACTGGATTTACAATGCTAAAATTAGGGGTTCGATTCCTCATGGTGGGCTGAGCAGATAGCCTTTTGTGGCTTTGCTATATACAAAAAAACACATATACACATTCTTTCTATTGCAGTTCATAAGGTTCTATTTCTGTTGGAGATATAGTCTTCCATGGCTGCATTTATCCCCTTAGGTCATGCTCGTGTGCAAGCTGTTCATCGGGCTCTTCACAACCAGTGAGATTTTGTGCAGTATTCTTTAGTGGCTCATATTAACCTTCCTTTTACTGTAATTAATAATCTGTGTTGGTGATTGAACAGGACCTATATGTTGGCAGGTGTCCTTCTTCCTCCATGTCTGGATTTACATATTTTTGTGGATATTTTCCTCCATGAATAGGTGGGGCATGGTTTGATCAACAGGAGGATTTGGAGTATTAGTGTGTGGCTGGGAAGTCTTATCTCAACACTTTGGAGCTTCAAACTGTATTTTGGGACTTGGATCATTTCCTCCATCTGGTTAGACATCATCTAATTATGATTCATTCTGAGAATTTCATAATGGTTGCTTATCTCAGTCACCAAAGTGCACCTGTTCTTGATCTCTGTATTTTCATATAATGAATCTTCTTTTCTGGGCCCACACACAAACTATCCATATTATTGCATGTTCCAGATGCTGTCAATTTTGTTATGGATCATCTTTCCTGCCCATATAAAATCTATTTGATAGAGTAATCTATGGATCCTAATGTTTTCCATAGGCTTTGCCTTTACTGGCGTACTCTTCATATTGATGCCTTTATTGTATCCCTGAACCACAAACTAATTCTCTTTTGGTCTCTGGTCCCTCATTCTCTTGTGCTAGCTGTCAATACTTTCTGTCAGGATTGAACCAATGAATACCCCTATGTTTATTTTCCCATTTGCTTTCTTCACTTGGCGATTTTGATCATCAACTACACTCTGTATTAAGTCCTGATTACTCCTTACTAGCTAGCTTAACAGTGGTTTTCTTGACTTATCAGCTACACCCTTTTACTGTCTTTTATTCTTGTCTTTCTTTCTTATTTGGCAACCTTGGTCATCAGTTCTTCTTCCTCTATTCCTGTCCTCCATTTTCACACTAGTTTTTATCTGGTTCTTGGTGAGGAAATGAGGCTTGTCCTGATGTGTAGCTTTGTTTCTGGTCCTTTACATTTATCTTTTCTCCATAGAAGCTTGTCAGCGTAAACAGAGTGTTTTCTACAATTTATCTTTGGGCCAGTGGTTTTTATCCGAGTGGCTCACTGTTGTTCATATTGCTGAGTTTCTTACTTGGGTTATCAATTGGGGATCTTCTGTCTTCTTGATTTTTGATTATTTGGAGGATTTGTCCCACACCTTTCCTTTTTCCAGATACCATAGGGTGTAAACCTTTCCTACATTTTCCCTGTTGATATGTTTCTTCCAGATTTGTTGTTTTCCTTGGCGTACTGCTTTTCCAGACTGGGATGTTAATGTGATTCTCTACTGCCTTATTTTGCATCCATTTAAACCACTTACTACTTGTTGTTTCTTTTTTTACATTTCCCTAAGATGTTTTTCCTTCTCCTATTAGCCTGTGGACATCAGTGATATGATTTATTTGCTTTCAATGTTTTATGTACTCTTTATCTTCCTATATTTCTTCTCCTTTAGCTATATCATTCTTTCCTCTGCAAAACTTTGGAGGCTATGGAGTGCAGCTTCTCCTCTTTGCTGATTTGCCATTCATCCATTTCCCACCATTATCATTGGCCCTAATATAGATAAACTTCTGTGTTCTGTACGTACTCTTTAATGTTATACTGCTTTCATGCTTTCCATCTATGGGGCTCATTTTTGCCATTTATACCATGGGAGCCATTCTGTGTTCATAATATTACTCCTTCTACTTTCAACAGTTGATTTTGGCTTTTGATTCATTTGGTTTATTCCTCTTTATCATCTTCCTCCCATACTTTGTTCCAGGTGTCTTCTCATCAAATCACTTTTTCTCTGGCATCTTACCTTTGTCATCTGCTGGAAGAACTTATTCATTTTGGAATGTGGTTTACTACTAATTTTTTCATCTCTCACAGTCTGCATGGGATTGCTGTTTCTTCCTCTCCATACTGTTGTCTTCTATCTGTAGCCATTCTTTAGACTTCTTTGTAACTATGAGTGGGTAAGTTATTCTTCTTTAATTTTTTCCGGGATCTTGTATTTCTTTTCATGATAATTACTGACTCTTTGGATCCCATTCTGTGGTAAGTGGTGCCCAATCAGGTATTCTTTTACTTTTAAAATTTGCACTGTTCAGCTTTTTCGACTTGCTTGTTATGTTTCATGGTCACTCAATGCTTTATCCATGTAGTCTGTGTGTAGTATGGCCTTCTATTGAATAAATCTGTCTGGTGTGTTTTTAAAAATAGGGTTTTGTGGTCATGCATTATACACTGTAAGTTTTTGATATTTCTTTCAAGTCTCCACTGCATTTCACCCCCTTTTTTTTTATTTCTAATGGAGTCACAGAGTCACTTTTCAAGCTGCTGGGGATGTGAACTGTAGAGGTATTTTCCTGAATGGTTTAATGATGTAAAAGGTTGATACAGAAATAACATTCAGTGCACATCAGGATGGTGGTATTCTACTAGAATGGATGATGTTTTATTTTCTATTATAAAGCATATGAAAACCGAAAGAATGAGACATCAAACTGCAGTTTAGCTCTTAGATTCAGATCCCTCAACCTATCCCCACATGGGTATCACTTTCCAGCGATCAGGTTTTGAATTTAGAGTATAATCAATCAACATAAGCCCTCGTGTATTATGGATGTCTGTCTTCCTCTCTGTTATATTTCATCTGTGTTGGGAGTAACAGTGGAGATACTTGGAACTGTTACTGTTCTTTCCTTTCTGCTCTCCCTTGATGTATCTTATTCTGAGCCTTGGCTGGTTCCATTCAATTTCATTTTGGAGGAATTGAGTTCTCTATGGTAGACATTTTTTTGATACCAGTTTCTGGATCAGTATATCATTTTCTATTCTTAGCATGTGCTCTTTTCTGGAGTCACGAGGGTTTAAGATTTTTTCCAGTCTCTTGAACTTGAGGTGAAGACAGTATAATCCACATCATACCCCTGATTGGATGTTGGTTCCCAACAGTAGGGGTTTTTGAGGTAGTTGTTCTGCCAAGTGTGTTCTCTTGCACCCTAGCCATTAAACACCTGGGGAAATTTTCATTGTTTATTTTTCCCCTGCCATTTGGATGTGCTCCTTTGTTTTTCTACCCACATATACCACATTTTATCTGGTTCTGATATGGTATGGTCTTCCACATCATATTTTTAAATCCAACTCTCTCATCTCAAGGTATGTCCTTTGGACACTTTTAAAGGATGATTGTTTTCTTCCTTCACATGAGTTTCTCTACCTGTTTAATGTGGGATTCTAGTTATTTGTGTGAGAGAAGGTAATGTATGGTATTGAAAGTTACAAGTTTTCTGTATTGAATATGTATTTCTGATAAGTACTTGCCCCTTCTCACTTTCCACCTTTCTTTCCCACTGAAAACTGGTACTTCCATTTTTTGCTAAAACTTGAAGTGATATTCTGGTAAAATTGAATAGAGGGAGTCATATGTGTCACAAGTGTGTGTGTGGCACTCTCATTATTGGTGCATCACATACATATTGGAATGAGTAATTTCCAATGGGGAGGCAGAAGTCTTGTAGTATGTGTAACATATTTTTTGCTTATAGAAGATAAATGATTGTTTTACATTCATGATGATTCTGAACACAAAGATGATCAGATACATTTTACTGTCTTCCCAGAAGCCTCTGACAGAGAGATAGCATGCTGAGCTAGAATAGCTATTTATGTGAGTAGAGGTAAGTACCTATTGGAAATAAATTTTCAATATAGGAAAATTATAACTTTAGTACTTGAGCCTTGGATGCCATAAATTGTAACACTATCTCAGTGTTGGTTGTTCAAAATATGTTTCATGTAACTTTAAATATTCATTTTAGAACACAAAAAATATATCAAGCACTGGAATACAATATTCTGAAACTACTATAGGTTACCTGATTTCCTAAGTAACTATAACTAGGTTAAAAAATTGTATTATTGGTCAAAGCAATGACTTTACACACTAGAAGTCAAGCTTTTCTTGTGAGGTGTCATTTATGAACATCAATAATAAACAAGACAATCCATTAGGTTTACATATTTCAGAATATGGTCTTTTTGTTGAAAATAAACATGTCTGTTACAGAATTATGCACGAGTAAATGTTTTCAAATGAATGAAAAGATGGGAATGGCTTTTCTGGTGGGATTTCATAGTTTACTGTTACCTCAGCATTGCAAGAAGATAAAAATTTTACTATTTTTATGCTTCCTTGGCAATATGCTTGTTTTGTATTTCTCTCTTTTCTCTGAGGCTCTTCACCAAAATCCTGAGGGTTTTTCTGGGGACATCTGCTCCCTTCTTTCCTGTGCATTGACTTGCGTCTTTTTTGGCTCTGGTTTTACATATATAGTTTCCTTGTTATTGGGACCTTCTTGGTTGTGATGTGATCCTGATTTACCTTTATTACCATCATCTTATCATTGAGATTTATGTTACTTCAGCATATTGAGAAGATAAAAGTTTCACTAATTTTATGCATTCTTGGTGATATGTTTATTTTGTGTTTCTAATTTGTAACTGCAGATGCTATATTGTTAAAATTTGATGCGAGGGATATGTCACGAGATAGTGAAGATTTTGAACGTTTTAAAGTATTTCACTTTGAAATTAAAGAATTAAAATTTAGTAAATGTTACGTATGAATTATAAGTTTCATTTTAATGTCAAGATTGATGGTATACATTGATAATGAACTTTAATTAAATTTTGAATATAACCTCTTTGTTTGTGAACCTGACAATAACAGAAGAAGGTCGAAACATTGTTTGCTCCTCTACTTAAAAAGTTTTCTCAACCCAAACGAGCCATTTTTGCACATATATTTTTCTCTACAAGTGGGTTTTCTCGTCATCACTGATTAAAAAGTTTGTGTCATGCAGAGTTTGACCCATTTGTATACATGGCATTAACTGACACCTAAAATATTTGGAAAAAGAAAAAGTAATTAACACAAATGAAAAATATAAAACCAAGTGTTAGGTTGTGAAATAGAAATGCTTCAAAGAAAATTTTTTGATATGATGTTAGTTACATAATTGTATTCATTGTGTCAAAATTTGTTTGAATGTATAATAGTAATTTTTTTAACATTTTCAGGCATAGTACAACTAGAATTTTAGTGAGTAATATATTGCAAGGACTCTTGGCTAATATGAAAGAAATTGTGAAATCTTATGACATATCTGATGTTGGTAGATTACAACAACTGCTTTAAATGAGCGTGAAACTTACGAAATATCAGAGAACAATATGAGATACACCTTTTTTGCCTAGAAATGGAAATAAATTCTTACTGCAGAAAATTCCTAGCTGTGATGATATTAAATTGGATTTTGTTCTTATGATACACTATTACATTTTATAGAAATATTATGGAACCACAGGCGTATAATTTGAATTACTGTAGTTCTGATAACTCATATAAATAGTTTGATTGTAAATGTGGACACAAAATGAAGCTACAGTTGGTTACTTTTTTTACCTTAATTAAGTTAAAATGGAACATTAGCTATTATACTTGATTAAATGATTAAAAATCAGAGACAAGCAGATAGCTAGGATGTTTTTACCAAGTATTAATTTCAAGTGCGGTGTGCTTAATACTAGATTTTTGGTTACCCAAGTCAAAAGTTAAGGAATACACACCATAATGTTTTTAAAGGACTTTGTGAAAATGTATAGGTTGTAAGTGATTGTACTGAAGTACAAATTGAATTTAGATTTTTAAGATTAAGGTATGACATTTTAAAATTACAAGAAAGTTAATACTCTCAACAGTCTCATTAGAATAAACTTGTCAAGCATGTCAACATTTGCATTATATTCTCTGAAGGTAATTTTAGTAATAACCATTTATTCTCTGATGATTAATTTTTGAAAAGTTAACTATATTTTAGTTGCCATTATGTCAAATTTATCGGGGTTAAATAGTGAGTTAACTTACTGTCTTGTAATGTGTTTATTGTGGCAATTCCTTTTGTGATTTGATGTTTATTTAAATTAAATAATCATAATGTGTTTATTTGTAATCATAATATTTGAAAGAAACATAGAGTTGTATCCAGATATGAAAATGATCTATTCACATTATTTTTTCTTATGAATTTCGGCAGATAATCTTAACATACATCAAATATGAAAACGGGTATAAAATCAAGCATACAAGAACAAATCAGTTGTGAAAAAGTATAAGTAGAAACTTATAACAATTATGAACTACTAGAACATTTGGTTTTAATGCCTACCAAAACATTAAAATATACACATGTAGCAGAAACATTAATCTCTGAAGAAGTATAGATCATTAAGTCACTTGTTCTGTTTGTTATAGCCAATTTGCATGTATACTTGGTACAAACATTTATGCCTTTAATTTAGGGCCATTAAGTCCTGATTTTAATGGAAGTGCTGACATAGTGTGTTTACAGGTTATTGCATCTTCAGGAAACATATTTCTACATAACTACAAACGTTTCATTTCAGCTAGGCCATTAGAATCCTGTTCAAATTCATGTAACACCAGTCTCTAAGGGCGTGTTGCTAGTTCACTCTTGCTTAAGTCAATTATAACTACCTTTAACTGTCACTAGGGGTTAATGAAATAAGTTTGTAACAAACCTATACATTCATATTTACTTTACTCTGATAGCTGTTTCTACATACTGTAGTCATGAAATACTTTTGAAAATGTTTTTTGTTTCATTTTAAATACTGAATTTAAGAGGCAATATTAAGTTTTCTTAGTATTAAACTAGTTCTTAAATTTTGTTATTTTTAGGAATGTTGAAATAACAATTATAGTAACATAAGACTCAAAACAGTAAAGAAGATATACAATCACTATTTTTTTATTGAAACTATTTCTTCAGAAGTGAAGAATTACAGTTATCTCTACTCTCTTCACTTGTAGTGTCTGCTTGAATTTAGGGTTTAAATTAATACAATTGTATATTTTTCTTATTTTCTTAGATCTGATTTTAATATGTCAGATTTATTTCACTGTCATCAAAATTTCCATGACATCAAAAATAACCATACATAATAAAATGAAAGTTTTCAAAACTGTCATTACTTAAAGTATAATGTTTCTTTAGTGGAATGGTTAAACTTCTGCATTACTATTACTACCCCCCCAAACAAAAACAACAAACAAATGTAAAGACACGTCCATATTAATTAATTTTAGCTCATTCGTTGGTTTACAAGTACTGTCTGATAAAGTGATCTTTGTCACTAATTTGCATAGCCTACCATGACACAAGACTAGTTTTTGATGCAAATAGTGATGAACTACGTCCTATACAAAATTATCATTTTTCCAGATCTGGGGAAGTTATTTTTAGTTATTGATCATGGCAAAATTTCATCCATGACATAACCAGTAAATAATGATGTTTTGTAGTGGTTTACATAATTCTGCAAGCTACTGTTGTCACACAATTATTTTTTTGATATGCAGGAATGTGCACTGTAAAATTTATTATTGTATTATTACTTTGTTATTGTATTAAACTCTGTAATTGAAGAATGGAGAGTTAGCATACTATCTTGTAATGTGTTTATTGTGGCAGTTCCTTTTGTTATTTGATGGATTGTTTTTAGAGTGTAATCAGTATCTTCTATTTTGAAGCATAGCATTTGATTATTTCTTGTTTTTAATTCAAGATATAAAGTGTAACATACTGTTTTGGGTTTGGTCACTAACTCGAGTGTGCATATAAATCTTTCTTTTATGAATTTGGATTTAGTCATGCATTCATATTATGATTTTATGAATATTTCACTGTTTAACGGTGTTTTTTTGTGTTTTTTTGCAAACTATAAACGTGTTAATGTTGGTTAATTTATACGTATGCTTTAACAAGGGTTTGAAACTTATGGTATAAGGTAATTTAATTTATTAGTGATATTTGGTGGATTGTTTTTTATAGTACAATCATTATCTTCTGTTTTGAAGTATAGCATTTAATTGTTTCTTGTATTTAAATCCAAGATCTAAAAATACAACATTCAATTTTGGATTTGGTTGAGGACTGAAGTGTGTATATAAATTTTTATCGATACAGATTTGAGTTTAATTATGCATTCATATTATGATTATTTTATAGTGTAACAGTTTTTTTTGTTTGGTTTTCTAAACTATATGCATGTTTATGTCAGCTGTTAATATATAGATGTAGTATAATAGTGGTTTGAAAATTAAACTTTTAGGTATAAATTTCCATTATTTTATTATAATACTGTATCTCAAGCCCTTGTGTCTTATGCTGGTTAGTGTGGTAAAATCATAAGTCTTACGTCAGTGTTTATTAACTTAAAAGAATCCAATAAAAATGTGTGAAGTTTTATTATAGCTGTGATGCCTTGAAAATGAAAAGCATCATTCAGTTTAATGGTTAATGCACATTGGTCAGAGATGTAACTCTTGAAATCGTTAGCTTCTTAAATAACCTATTAAAAATGTATACTTATTGCTGTTATGATGGGTAATAATGAAAAGTGTCGTTAGTGTTTGATCAAATGATGTAAAAATACTAAATAAAGGAAATCAATTATTAATGTAATACGTTATATTTTAAGTTATTTTGTTAATAAAACACGAACAATAAGTAAAGCATCCCTGAGTAATATTGTGAATTTCAAATGTAAAAGTTGTATAAAAGTTTCATGAAAACATATTCTGGTTATCTAGGTAAAATGCTATTCTTTAGTTACTTGGTATGCTTCTAAAAGGCATGTTATATGTTGTTAATCAAGCATGTTTTAAAAATTGTGTAAAGTATTTGAAACCTATTATAAACATGCTTATTTAATTGTGATTAGCACTTCTAGTAGGAATGAAGAAAGAAATAGAAGTATGGAAGAAAAAAACGTTTGTTTTATGTGTTACATAAAACGTGCTTCTGACAATTACTTTAAATACGAAACTATAAAAAAACATTTATGTCCCAATCGTAACTGATTTATACCGGTGATTAGTAATAAACTAGAGGCCTAGTGGTAGAGTTACGAGTTGTCCAAGAATAATACCAGAAAAATAAAAAGGACACTCATCTGTGTTTCGGTGAACGAACCGTTAGTTTACGGATTTGGAAGGTTAAATGAAAGGTTCGAATCTCTGCAGTGAACAGAGTGCAAACCGATCGTTACGTAGCTCTCAATTTGGAAGACAACAACTTTTATTTGTTAGAAATTGTTTTAGATTTAAAAACAGGTGAAAGATTTATCGACTGATTTTTGTACAGTAATTTAATATTAAGGGTCTTTTATAACACGCTATCACAAAATAATTTTCAAAAATATACTATCTTGGACAAGATATAGTGGAAAAACCGTCGATATTTTACTGAATTTTCAGGTATAAGTTGAGTTAATATGGAGTGACCTACATAAAGAGCTGAGATTGTCATTCTGCACTGAGACAAACTTGTTTTTAGATTGAGTTCGAGGATATAATAATAAACTCGGAACTGGGTGCAGAGGAAAGGGAGCACCTACTCCGTTGTAATAATTTCTAAGCAACAAGTTGTGTGAATTATATAACTAAATAATTTTAATGATGTGGCAGAATTTTTAAAGCCAAAGAAATATCATAGATAGTAGCATCATATTTGGTTGGTTTAACCGAAAATAATAATAAATCAATGTTGATCATATTTCATCCTTCTGAAACAAAACATCATTAACTCGTGGTCATTCTTAAATTCAAGCTGCTGTTTGTTAACTGTGTTATGAGTCATGTATAATGTATTTTTTCAATAATTTGAGTAACAATTCGAGGTTATTTATAAAATGTGTTCTGTGTTGATTGTTTTTAAAAAATCACTGATGGTATCATTTAAAAATAATTATACGTATTGTAACTGCTTAAACTTATTTATTTGTTATAATATTCCCAAAAGTACCGTTTTTGCCAGTAAATAAAGTATAATGTATGTGTGTCATCTTGGTGTATTTTAAATATGGCAATATTAGTGCGTGTTTTTTTCTTATAGCAAAGCCGCATTGAACTGTCTGCTTTGTCCCCTGAGGAGAATTGAACCTCTGATTTTAATATTGCAAATCCGAAGACTTACCGCTATACCACCGAAGGATGGCGATATTAATACAATAAATGATCCTTGGACAACATAACTAGATAGTATATAATGTTATGACAATTTTTCGTGCCTCCTCCGATGAAAAAGATAGTACGGCTCTGTATGTTTGGTACAGCAGCATATTTCACATCGATACTCGTTTATAATTTATTGTTAGTATATATAATTCACTTACTATTGTCGTGGTTATTTATAACAACAATAATAAGTGTAGCCGGTTTCATCTAGCAGGGCCCAGCATGGTCTAGCGCGTTTAAGCGTTCGCCTCGTAATTTGACGATCGCGGGTTCGCGCCCGAGTCGCACCAAACATGCTTGCTCTCCCAGCCGTGGGGGCGTTTTAACGTTACAGTCAATCCCATTATTCGTTGGTAAAAGAGTAGCCCAAGAGTTGGCGGTGAGTGGTGATGACTAGCTGCCTTCCCTCTTGTCTTACACTGCTAAATTAGGGACGGCTAGCACAAATAGCCCTCGAGTAGCTTTGTGTGAAATTCCAAAACAAAAAAACAAAATAATAAGTATCAGGTTATAATTGCAGGTACACTCGGGAAATGAATTAACAAATATTTAAGTAACATACCAGGTTGATGTTTTGTTTGTTGGTATTCTGTAGAAGCCAGACGACACATTGAGCTGCACAAATGGGTATGATAGGACTGAGCAAAGCAAGGTCAGAGACAAATATTTAATCACGAAGCTACACAAAGGACTTTTGTTTTTGTTTTCCCCTTCGCTGGTACCGAAACGAGATTTTTGGCATTATAAAATATTATACCTTGTGCTTAGCCATCGAGGTGGGGTTCGAATTCAAGTGAAATAAGGGGTGATTAAAGTTAGCTGTCCTTCATAAAATTTGTTGGGTGTTTTCATTTAACAGAAGTTTAATTGTTTATAATTAGGAAGAAATCTACACATTGGACTGTCTTTGACCATCAACGGTATTAAAATCAGGTTTCTAACGTTGAAAGTCTGCAGATATAACGCTGCCATTTGGAGACTTTAATGTCTAAATTTACTTCTGTCAAGTGAGACAGGAAAAGCAAGTATCTACCTCACAGTGTTGTCTTTTTGTCGTATGTCATCCAATTTTTAAGCATTTAAAAGGAGCCTATGTCAGGACTGCTGCTCTGGGTATTAACACTTTTACCAATAAAATATGTTATCTGTTTTATTGTTGATTGTTAAGTAAAAGTGTTAATATCTATACCAGCCGCACCGAGATACATTTTTACTTCAAGTGGGTTTCTCGTCATCAAGAAGAGCCTATATTTTATCATTAGTAGTTTGAACTAAAATAGCTGTTGGTTTGTTATCTGTATTGTACCTATGAAGGATTATATTAAAAAAATGTAACGTTCTGAGTTCCAAGAATTGCCGATGAGTCACTTTCGTTGAAGTCTGTGATAAAGTTTTTGAACATGACACGAATTATTTATTAAGTAAAATAATTTTACTAACTTTTATTGCGTGATAGTACCTTTTTACACCACACTAATAACACAATACGAATTATTTATAAAGTACAATAATTTTACTAAATTTAATTGCGTGGTAGTACGTTTTTACACCACACTAATAACACAATACGAATTATTTATAAAGTACAATAATTTTACTAAATTTAATTGCGTGGTAGTACGTTTTTACACCATACTAATGTGTTATCCGTAACAGTAATTAGGAGCTGGGTGTGTGATTGATTAAACAATAAACGTTTTTAAGATACTTACTAGTAATGTTGTGCAAGCGACAAAAGCTACTAAATATCTACCAGAAACATTATGAAATATGAATATACCTATACTAATATAAATATAAAATATTTTATTTCAATCTTTTCGATTCGTCAGTTATTTATTGGTTCTGGGCACATTTAAGATATTTTCTTGCTGAAACTTAGGTTTTGATACCCGATGTGGAGAGAGCTTAGATAAATGACTGCCTAGCTTTGTGATTAGCAACAAAGTTTCACTCTTTAATGTCGGTTTTCAAAATATTTAGAGCACTCAGTTAATAAGCGCGTATTTTCGTGTATATATTTAAATATCTGTGTTCTATATTTGTGGTTGTGAATACGTATCCACCTATGTCCTAGTGTGTTTGTTTGTGTTTCATGCTTGCAAGTAAAATAATAGGTATTTTTTTGTGTGAGAAACATCCAACAGTATATACGGCTCACAGTTAGCCCGCAACCATTAACGTTTACTAAATCTACGACAAGAAAAAAAAACGAGAAAGGAAATTATGTATTACGAAGAAGATGAATGATTGTGCCACTTCTGTCCATTAAGCAGTAAATACAGTGGTAAGTTCACGTCTTCTCGTTTGTAATGTTATGTAGCCAGGAAGTGCCTGGGGGATAGCTTGTTCTTGATGTATCACGAATTTATTGATGTGAGGTCGCACATTTTCACTTGCATTGTATAATATATACCCATTAGAAGTGATGGAAGCAATCTATTAGCCAAAGAAAACATAACTTTGCTGGAAGGTGTGTCAGTTAAGCCTGCTTTCGTTTTTTGCTTTTGTTTTTCTATTGTAATATTTTTTTTTCTTGGGTAATTAGTTTCGATTCACAACGATGACGCAGAACAATAAAGATTTGTTAATATAGTTTTAGTGATACCTTAATATAAGATATATAATTGAGAAAAAGTGTTAAATCGGATTAAAGTATAACACTTGAATAAAAAAAATATTCGTTTATTAATTCAAAATTCGGAAAATAAAAAGGCTTTTTATGTGTGAAGTGAAAGAAGTTGGAATTTTCAACTTGAATGGTACAACTGTTTTTATGACAAAAGTTAAACGACTAGGTCGGAGGTCCCAATGATTCAGATAAAACCGTACCTAATTTTTAATTACTGTACAGAGGAAGGGCAGGCAGACAGTAGCTCTGTCATCACAAATACGGCTTGTGGATTTTCGAATCGAATAAATGTTGCTTTTTTAAGCGTTCAGAGCGGAAAGTATGTGAAATGGCTATTCGTTTTCATTTGTGATTTCCTGTGCTTTGCCCCCCAGTGGCTCAGCGGTATATCTGCGGACTTACACGCTAAATTCCGGGTTTCGATACCCGTGGTGGGCAGAGCACATATAGCCCATTGTGTAGCTTTGTGCTTAATTCAAAACAACAACAACAAATCCTGTGCTTTGTGCTTAATTCAAAACAACAACAACAAATCCTGTGCTTTGTTTTAATACTGACATTAAATCAATAATACCACATTAAATATGACTAATGATGGTTAAAATTGAACATTAGTATCTTGTTCCTATTCACACTTTTTGACAGTATAGAAATTTAAAAACGTTTCATTGATAATTAACTCTTCTATCTGTTTAGCTAATTTGTAAATATTTTTTGCGTAAATGGTATTTACAGTCATGTGAAAAAGTTAGGACACCCTATGAAAGCCTGTGTACTTATGTAACATTTTTGGATATACAGATATTTAATATCAATTTCAACAATACTGATAGATTATAGGAACATAAATAAACAATTAAAACTGAAGAAAAGACTTTTCAAGATCTTCTGTAAATGTAATTCTACAAAAATGAATATTCTAACTGGGGAAAAAGTTAGGATACCCTATACCCTAATAGCTAGTGTTATCCCGTTTGGCAGAAATAACTTAAGTGCAGTGCGCTTCTTGTAGCCATCTACCAGTCTATGACATCGATCTGAAGAAAGTTTGCCCTACTCCTTAATGCAGAATTCTTTCAGCTGTGAGATGTTTGAGGGGTTTCTTTCATGTACAGCCCGTTTTAAGTCACCCCACAGCATCTCAATGAGATTAAGATCTGAGCTTTGACTCGGTCATTCGAGAACTCTCCATTTTTTAGTTTTCAGCCAGTCCTTGGTGGACTTACTGGTATATTTTGGATCATTGTCGTGTTGCAGGGTCCAGTTCCGCTTTAGCTTTAATTTTTGTATAGATAGTCTCACATGATCCTCAAGCACCCTCTGATACGCAATAGAATCCATGGCGGATTCTATGACTGTGAGCTGTCCAGGTCCTGCTGGAGCAAAGCAGCCCCAAACCATGACACTTTCACCTCCATGCTTCAGAGTTGGTATGAGGTCCTTTTCCTGGAATGCTGTATTTGGTTTACGCCAAACATGTCCTCTGTTCTGGTGTTCAAATTATTAAATTTTAGACTCATCTGTCCAAAGAACATAATTCCAGAAGTCTTGGTCTTTGTCTATTTCCCCCTGGCAACCTTCAGTCCGGTCATGATATTTCTCTTTGAGAGTAAAGGTTTCCTTCTTGCACACCTCCCATGTAAATTAAACTTGTGCAGTCTCTTTCTGATTGTAGAGGCATGCACTTTCACATCAACAGTAGCCAGAGCCTGCTGTAGGGCCCGTGATGGCATGTTAGAGCGTTTGGAGACCTCTTTTAGCATCTTGCGGTCTGCTTTTGGGGTGAATCTGCTTAAATGACCAGACCTGGGCATGTTGGCAGTTGTTTTGAAAGCCCTCCGCTTGTTGACTATTTTCCGGACAGTGGAATAGCTGATTTAAAAATCTTTTGGGATCGTTTTAAATCCATTACCAGACTCATAAACTGCTATAATTTTCTTTCTGAAGGCCTCATACAGCTCTTTTGCTTTCACCATGATGCTCACTCTCATTTCAATAGAAGCACATCAAACTAAATGTCTAAGGTTTAAATAGGGCAAGCCTCATTCAAAATGCTGAGTAACGATTTTCTAATCATGTGCACCTGGTGTGATACACCTGTGTGTGAGTTGAGCCATTTTAAGTAGGAATAAATGTGGGGGTTTTCTAAGTTTTTCCTCAGTTACAATATTCATTTTTGTAGAATTACATTTACAGAAGATTTTAAAGTATTTTCTTCAGTTTTAATTGTTTTGTTATATCCCTATAATCTCTCAGTATTGTTAAAATTGAGATTAAATATCTATATATCCAAAAATGTTACAAAAATACACAGGCTTTCATAGGATGCTCTAACTTTTTCACATGACTGTATTATTTTATTTTTTTGTACTCTTTAAAAACCATATTGGAAAGAATGTCTGGCTGTTTTCGCTTGTTTGATATGTAAATGTAACTGTAAGAGTATTTAAGAAACAACAATTTCATTATTGAAATAAGAAATGGAAAGTATGAATTTATGAAATAATATCGTGTGTAAATGGCGAATTGGTTCTCCACCTTCGTTCACACCATTAGTTTACTCCGAGTATGACTTATGCACCCGGGATTTTACGAAACATTTCATTTTCCATAAATATTTCGTCCGTTTTATTCTTGATTTGATCTGATCAGAATCTGTTTTACACTTTAAAGATTTCTAGCCGTATAGGATATGCAAACTTTTTTGACTATCAGTCATTTTCAGTCATACCATTTCTGTTAGTTTTTAGTAAACACACTGGTGCAAATCAATCTGAGGTTATTGGCCTGACACGTATAAAAGTTTGGTACTTTCACAAGCGTGATTAAAGTTTTTCTTGGACTGATTTTTTACTCTTTTTGCAAACATGATCAATGGTTGTTTTTACTTAGACTGCTCTCCATTTCTTTAGAGTTCACAGTTCAGTTGCTGTTTAATATATTGAAATCATATCGGGTTTTTGATATCACTTTTACGACCATAGGGAGCATCATAATATTTCCGTGAAATGTGGTATCAAATGATGTACTGTTTTTCTCTGATGGATTACACGCCTGTATCGTTAATACATATCAATGACTAGCAAGGAGGTCTTCAACTGAAGTGCTTAATTCATCCTTAATATTTATTGTAAGTTTGTTTTTTTTTAGTTCTTTCGTGATTTAAGAAAACTCCCTGTGGTGTGATGTTTCGAGGCCCTAAAACTACAGTCATTGTTTGCGAGAGGTTGTAGCTGGAATGAAATAGTGATTTTTTAGAGGCTTTGAAAAATCAGAATGTGAGACACTAATAGATCGAAATAGAGCTAGCTGCGTTATTACTTATCCCTTCTCGAAGAACCTAATAACATACTGGTGTGTAACAGTTCGTTTTGACAACGTACTGGTGTAAGTAACTAACTTATTTTAGATCTGAACTTTGTAATAATTTATACTTTATTTCAGGTTTATTTTACAGCGGTGTCTCTATTTCAAAACGTCACTTTTCTCCTAAGTTTTCTTTCTTCTCAGAAAACAAATCCAAAATAAAAGTGTTTCTTACTATGACACTGAACGTGTTAAGGAGCACTTGTTGAAGTAACCATAATTCGGTGATACGACTTTATTTCCAGTTACTCAAATATCATATATAATCACATTCAACTGATGTGAAACCATTGTTAGGTTTCAGCAACACTTTCATAATTTGTCCTGCAATTAAAGCAGTAAAAAAAAATAAAATATTAAGCTATCTACAGTTTCTTAACCCTCTTTTTTATTGCCTTAGCAAAAACCTAATCTTATGAATTTTTAAATATCTGTAATATTTTTGCACAATTTTAGTTTTAGAAAAATTCTGCTACGTTCTTCAAAATTTTGAGGCAATATTTTCTTTAAGCATTCGCCAATAATTTTTTTTCTACTAAAACAACTACGTTTTTCTTAAGTGATTGAGGATTACGTAATAAAATATTTATTTAAGGGTGATGAGTATGCGTACTTGAGTTTCTGAAAATCATGAGGATTTATATATATAGAATTGCTCTTTATAAACACAACCCATAATTTAGGTATTGAAAATATTATTGTGTTCTACAGATGTAGAGATTCTTAAAACATACATTTCTGCATCTTATATTTTATGTTAGTTTGGAATTAGATACAAATTGGCCTGGCATGGCCAGGTGGGTTAAGACGTTCGACTTGTAATTCACAGGTTCGAATCCCCGTCACACCAGACATGCTCGCCTTTTCAGCTGTGGGGGCGTTATAATGTTACGGTCAATCCTACTATTCGCTGGTAAAAGAGTTGGCGATGAGTAGTGATGACTAGCTGCTTTCCCTCCAGTCTTGCACTGTTAAATTAGGAACGACTAGCGCAGATAGCCCTCGTGTAGCTTTGCGCGAAATTCAAACCAAACAAACTAATTTTTGATATTTATGTTACCAAATATTTAGCTATGAATGGCCTGAAACAAATATGTGATAAAATGAAATTAGTAATTAAATAAATTCATAATTCTAAAGAGAGAGAAAGGGAATGAAAAAGTCCAACAGAATGAAAGTTTAGTTGAATGTAACGCCAAATAAAAAGGGGAATTTTTATAAAGTGAAACTAGTTAGGAAGAAATATATTTTACAAGTATTTTTAAAAGAAAATATACAGCCTGTAGGGGTGGAAGTAGTAAAAGCTTTTCTTGCCATGCTATCGGTGGATATAGATAAAATAGTTTTTGTAAATGCACATCGACCACTTCAAAAAAATGTTCAAAATGAAAATAGATCGTTACGAATAATTCTAATGTTTGTAAAACGGAAAAATTGATGTTTAGTTTTAGAAATATGTTATGTACTACTAAATGATTACAAAAAGTTATGACTGATTTAATTCAAGAAGGTAAAGAACTACGAGCGAATTATGATGGCGGAAGGAAATAAAAAAAAGTTGAGAAGAGGCTGTAGTGCGGATTAAAGGAATTGTAAAAAATAAAATAAAGAAAAAAGTAAAAATCCTTTTAAACATTTTTTTAAACATTAGAGAAATGTGTTTGGAAATTATATACAGCACGATTAATCAAAATGTTTAAACGTAGGTTATATTAAATTAATAGGGATCAAAAAGTTTATTATTTAACGCCAGTGTTAAAGCAATGAGTGTTTAAGTGATTGAATATATAGAATTGTTTTGATAAATAACAGATAGAACAAACAAAAAATATTTTGCATTTACATTGAATCTTGGTTTTTATCACTATAAGCTAACTGACTTACCTCTGAACTATTCGTCAGAGGGGAAGGCTAGGTTTTACAAAAACCTTAGTTTACACGAACTACTTATAAAACATTACCTCGAAAAGTATTACAAAGTTTGGACAACTTTATTACTTGTGATAAGATTATGAATGTTGTGAAACTTATAAATAGAATAAAAGTCCAGGTTTTACCAGTGACTCTTTGGGATCATTTGAAATTTTTTCTTTATACAGTTATACTTTTTGTTTTGGAAAATGTGAAAGAGAACTAGTGTTATTATATTGATTTAATAAAAGCGACAAATTTATACAATTTCTTCAAAAATTATCGCCCGATCACCTGGCCTGGTGGTAAGGGTGCTCTACTCTCACTTTCTGTTTCACCAAACAGGCTCACCATTGCAGACATAGGGGCGTTATAATGGTATAGTCAGTTCCACTATTCGTTCGTGGTAGGTGTTGATGATTAGTTGCCTTCTCTATTGTTTTTCACTTCTAAATTAGGGACAGTTAACTTAAATATTCCTCGTGTATTCAAACCTATCACCCAATTAACGATTTCAATAAGTTCATGAGGATCAAAAGTTTTTGAAGGGGTGATTTATATAATTTGTCATTTTTTCAAGGAATGTCCTATTAAAAATATTTTTTTTGTTAAAAATGGGAAAGACGGATAAATTAATTTGAAATTATCATTAAAATAACCACAAGATAAACTGTTCACGCAGTTGTTTGGAAAAAAAACTATTTGTTTTTAAAATCATTTGCTTTTGTTATTTTGATAATGAAAATGAATTTCAAATATAGCTAGAAAATTATATTTTTCTTTGTTAAGTGTGTTGAAAATTGTAAAAAACAGAAGAGTATGTTTATTGGTTATGTCTGAACGTAGAGGAATGTAAAGTAATAAATGGTTTGGGCCCAGCATAGCTAGTTGGTTAGGACACTCGACTCATAATCTGAGGGTCGTGAGATCAAAACCCCGTTACATCAAACATGCTCGCTCTTTCAGTCGTGGGGGCGTTATAATGTGAAGGCCAATCCCATTATTTGTCAAAAAAGAGTAGCCCAAGAATTGTGGGTGGCGATGACTAGCTGCCTTCTTTCTAGTCTTACACTGCTAAATTAGGGACGACTAGCGCAGATAGCTCTGGAGTACCTTTGTGCGAAATTAAAAAAAAATAAACAACTAAACATTTTTTTAAATCTTAAAACTGTAACATACAATCACTCAAATAGTAGCATATTTACTGTTTTATGTTTTATTTTGGTTGTTTATTGTTAAAAATATTTAAAGAACATATATGTTAAAAATGAAAAATACATCCAATAAAATAAAGTGTTACATTTGAAGTAATAGTTTGCGCATAAGGTTGCCGTGGTTAATTTACCTCCGAATGACTTAGCAGAATGTCTAAGGATAAACAACAATATTACTTCAAAACATGTAGACCTCCTGGATAAAATACTTCATGGATAAATTATTATATTACTTCACAGCATAAAGATATCCTAAATATGATTTTTCATGTATAAATCACTGTTTCATTTCACAACATATAGATATCCTGAATATATTTCTTCATGTCTAAATCTGTCTTATTTTGTAACATATAAATATCCTAAATATGGTTTCTCGTGGGTAAATCACTGTTCTATTTTACAACATATATATATATCCTGGATATGATTCTTCATGAGTAAATAAAAAAATAGTTTGTTCTAAAAACTCTTCTTGTGTTTTACGGTCCTTCAGCAGGTCAGCGGTGCAACCTAACAATATTTGTATACTTTTAGGGTTTTCTTTACAATAAGTTTTTGAATGGTACTCAATTTATCTAGTAAATATAAGATTACCGATTTCGAAATGTTGATCAAACATCTCTAATAGACTATATATAATAATAAAGCCAAATATTTGGATGATATCAATAGTGTACTAAATATTATAATAAACAACTATTCAGAAGGTACATAATGTTTACCTGGTCACGTTGAATCGAATAAAATATAGAATATAACTTTCATGATATTTAGAATAACTTTGAGCCAGATTCCTACGAAGGAAAACACACAAAATGAAAAAGAATAACATAAAAAACAAAATGATATTTCGACAACTATAAAACTACTGCAGTATTCAAAAATATATATTTACAGTAACTCTAAACATCTATTTTGTCACAAAATAACGTCTTATATAGAGATTTACCATCTTGTTAAAAGCTCTATGCCGCTATGAATAACTTTTTAACATTAAAATGTTTTTCTTTTGGAAGGTGTAGATGCACTAGGTTTTCAAATGTTCGTTTCGAAAAGCCTTATATGATGTGTCTGAAAATTACACTGAACAAATTCAGAGACTGAACTTTGAATCTCTGTCAGATGGCTATTGAAATTTTATATAATGTCAGCGCAACGCGAGTTTCAAAAAATTAAGAAAATAGATGCTGATAGACTTGCGATTTCCAGATATGTGTATAATAATCAATTCGTATGCTCGTTTCCTAAAGTACAAAAGTAATGTCACCAAATGGCTAACTTTAGAGGTTACGTTTTGTGTAAACAGACTAAATTCTTAAGTAATTTATACGTGTCTTCTTTTTTGTAATAAACTGTAAATATATGGTTATTCCAAACATAACGACAACTTCTTGATGAAATAAGAAGCGTATTTGTATTTAAAGTCTGTTATGTTTCCAAGATATGTTTTAAAATTACATAGTAGCCAAATGATTAGTGTCGGATTGTCGATCTATAAGTTCATTGTTCACATTCCCTTACGACAACAAATAAAAAAATTGCATTGTGAGACCATTTGTACATTATAAGGGTGAAAATCAAAACTTACTATCTGATAAAACAAGAGTAGCTAAAGAGTTGGAAGTGGGCGATTTTGACTGACTTGAAGTCAATCAGTACCAAATGAAGGAAGAATAGTACAGATAACTCTAGTAATTTTGCGCAATTTTCCGAAAAAACAAACAGAACTATTTAATATAACATGTTTCCACCTAAGCAAGAACACGGAAATTGGAGGTTGATGTGGAACTTTTGTTGGTGCTTAAAAGAAATATGTCTCCACAGAAATCATTAGTTCTAGGATGGGGTATACTTAAAAAGGGGTGTCCTATATTGTGTACACTTCTTACTACCCCTGAAGAAAAAAAAAGTGATAACAAATATAGGAGATCTCATTCAGGATATGATGTATCTGTAAGGCCTATACGTCAACCATAATTCCTGGATGAGCTAAACAGAGATAGGAGTTAGACGCTCTATGTTCTC
Source organism: Carcinoscorpius rotundicauda (assembly GCA_011833715.1). NCBI lineage: Eukaryota > Metazoa > Arthropoda > Merostomata > Xiphosura > Limulidae > Carcinoscorpius > Carcinoscorpius rotundicauda. Next base: position 34,265,745 of record CM022395.1, on the reverse strand, counting down.
ACGCCAGTTTATTTCAGATCTGAGAAAATACTCAATATTTGTGAGATCACTCTGTATCATAAACATATTTAGAACCTAACGCACTTAGCAGTATGTATTTTAATGCATGTTTTCCCCATAAAATCAAGCCTTTTTGTGTACTGTAGCCTGTTTTGTTCCATATAAATGAACACGTGACGTACTGGCTCACACTAAACAGCCAGTGCTGTCTGGGCTTCCATATATGCTCGGGCAATTTACTTGACTGTCCCCTTCCCTACTGTGGGTGGTTTGATTTGTTTTGTATTTCGCGCAAAGCTACTCGAGGATTATCTGCGCTAGCTGACCGTAATTTAGCAGTGTAAGACTAGAGAGAAGGCAGCTAGTCATCACCACCCTCTACCAATTCTTGGACTACTTATCTATCAACAAATAGTAGGATTGACTGATACAATATAACGCCCCCCAGCTGAAAGGGGAAGCATGTTTGGTGCGATGGGATTTCAAACTCGTATTGTGAGTCGAGTGCCTTAACCACCTGGTCATTCCGGGCCACTGTAGGTGGTACTGTAACCATATACACTGGTTACAATTCTATTTAATGGTTTACCACTAAACAATATTCAGTCTTCAGTGTACCTGAGTGAATAACAACATAATGTATACTCTTCTTCACTTTTAATTTCAACTTCACTTCTCATCATAATCACACTCATTTCTACAAACACATACTTATAACAATCAAACGATTGATATCAGGAGTATTCAAATGATATTCAAATGTTCGTTTGTGTGTGGATTTATTTGTAACATGAATGTGTACCAATTATTTGTAACTCCGTTTTACTTATAAGGTATGTACGAGACTTTATAAAAGGTGTTCATAGAATGAAATAACAGAGAAAGTATTTCTTTAAGTATGTTAATTTGAGTAAAAAACAAATATTTTAATGAGATGTTATTTTTCACGATGATGGTGATTCTGTCGGTGAAGCAGTTTCAAGAAAAAGTTTCTTTGGTTGATGATTGTAGGCTGACTGGTAACAGTTCTGAAAAATGAGCAAATCTTAAGCCTTAAGCAGTTTTGTTAGAAATTTAATCACAAATATGTGATGAAACCCAAAATAAAATCAAGGCAAGAGAATATTATGATAATATAAAAGCTGTTGGAGCACAGTTGTGGTTTCAAAATGGATGAGGGAGTGTGCATTTTTGCGCTTGTTAGCTGTCCCGAAGATTTTTTTACTTTATCAAGTGAAGATCAATTTTACTGTGGCTGAGAGGTTTTACTTCAAAATAGGTTTAAATTGATTTTTCTGACAATTTAGGACAAAGAAGATACAGTTGTTCAGAGTGTTTTCCCCCAATAGTTTGCTACAGTTAGAAAACAAAATATTCCAACTCTATGCTTTCTGGAACTCTAAGCGACTGGTTCTGGCATGTTGGAATCAAAGAAACTCAATAGTTTTCGTGGTTTGAACAAGAAATTTAGTCTTTGGTTCTTCCTGTTGTTTTGAAATGATTCACTTTTGTTGCTCACGTATTTTTCATACTTTCCAAGGCATTATGGGAGAAGTAAATAAACTGCTTATGTAATGAGCATTTCGAATGAGTCAGTTCATCATCCAAACGAAACGAGATATAAAACAAAAGTGTCAGAAAGCTAAGTGTGATCCAAGTTGTAATGCTTTGTTGTGTGATGGATGCTTAGCTTTATTATGTTTAATATGTAATACGTTTTGTTAGGTTCTGTGACAATGGAAGCTTTTAGAGTAGATAAAGTTTGTTTTTACACCTCAAAATATATTATCTAACATCATAATTGAAATTGCTGAACGAAACATTTGGAGACGTTTAAAGGAATATTTGACAGTGTCACATCCAAGATAATTACTTTTCGGTGACCGGTATAAAGATATTATTCATTGCTCCTTTAACAGGCGTGCTGTCCATCAGTTACTGATCCCATCATAACCGGGTAGAAAACCTCTCTTTCTAACAAGAAAATTCAGGTTCGGATCTTTATATCCTTTTCGAGACTCACCCGAATAAGACAAAAGATTAGCAATCAAAATTTGAGTGAGAAAAAGATTTCGCAAATGTTTGTTTTTAATAAAGCACAAAGCTACACAATGGGCATCATATGTGCTCTATCTACTACAAATATCAAAAACCGATTTCGAGCGTTATAAGTGGGCAGACATATCACGGTGCCATTGGAGGGTAAAGCTCTGGTAATCAGAGACTAATGTAAAAACAAAAAACATTGTAATCGATGATTGCCCGGCATTGCCACGTGGGTTAAGACGTGCGACTCGTAATCTGAAGGTCCCGGGTTCGCATCCCCGTCGCACCAAACATGCTCGCCTTTTCAGCCGCGAGAATGTTATGATGTGACGGTCAATCCCACTATTCGTTGGTAAACGAGTTAGCGGTGGGTGATGATGACTAGCTACCTTCTCTCTGGTCTTACACTGCTATATTAGGGACGGCTAGCACAGATAGCCCTCGTGTAGCTTTGCGCGAAATTCAAAAACAAGCAAACAAACATCGGCATTGAAAATTAATTGGTTGTACATACTACTAATTTTGACAACTATTAATGTTCGTTTCGAGCAGTCTAAGAATAGAGGGAAGGCAGCTAATCATCACCAACCGCCACCATTTCTTGGGCTACTCTTTTACCAACGAATAGTGAGATTGACTGTCATGTTATAATATCCCACGGCTGAAAGGGCATACATGTTTGGTGCGATGGGGATCAAAGACGCGACCCTAGGATTACCAGTCAAGCGCCTTAATTACCTGACCATGTTGGGCCTCAACTATTAATGTCCGATCGTCAAGATCTAATTACAAGCACCTATGAAATTCAGTATTTAAATAAAAATTTCCGAGTTACGGATCGTGTTAGTTTTTATGTACATTACAGAAATAAACGGTATAATTTTTCTTTCCTAAAACAACTAACGTTTTTCTTAAGCGATTGAGGATTACGTAATAAAATATTTATTCAAGGGTGATGAGTATGCGTGTTTAGGTTTCTGAAAATCAAAGGATTTGCTTACTTGAAAGTCATAAGGATTTATATCGAGAACTGCTGCTTAAAAACAACTCATAATTTAGCTGTTGAAAATATTGTGTTCTACAGATTTACAGATTGTTAAAATATGCGTTTCTGTATCTTATATTTTCTTTTTGTTTGAAATTACACACAAAGCTATACAATGGGCTATCTGTGCTCTGCCCACCACGGGCATCGAAATCCAGAATTTTAGCGGTATGAGTCCGCAGACATACCCGCTGTGTCTCTGGGGTCGTATATTTTATGAAAATAGTGGCTGAAATTTGTTTTGCATATATTAACTAAGAAATTATTAACTTTAGAAAAGTACAATTAAGCTTTACAATACATGTATCAGTTTAAAACATTAGCTCTTTTAGTGAAGTATACAACTTTAAAAATCGTGTAGTGAACTTTGTAGAAAATAGACTCAAACTTGCAATTATCTTCTGCAGCAACTAGATTGTTACCATAGCAAAATATCCTGAAAGTTTATTGAGGTTTTGCTTTTCCACATAACGAGATACATTACATGAAACGATAAAGAAATAATTGAAAGAGAAGTAGGATAAAAAATCTCATAAAATCACCTTATGAATGACCACAACAACAATAAAAGCCAATAAAATTTTGTTTTCAACACTTGAATCTTTTTACTTCAGGGGTAATGAGAAAAACAGATCTATCTGTTGAAAACTTCAGGACTTTATTTACAAATTTTAAACTTAAATTTAAGATTTTATCACATGTGCAGACGCTGAGAAAATGAAAATATATCCAATTTTTAGACCCTCCGGTCGCTCATTGTTAAGCTTAAGCGCTTATAGTGCCAATATTCTGAGTTAGATCTGTGGAATGGGTACAAAAGAGATAACCAACAATAATACTTTGTGTTTACAAAAAGCAAACAATTTAGTTTTCAACGTTTTTTTCCTCATTTTGTTTGTTTCTTTTTAACTTCGCGCAAAGAAAGCTACATGAGGGCTATCTTTTCTAGACTAAATGGAAGGCAGCTAGTCACCACCACCCACCGCCAACCCTTGGGCTTCTATTTTATTAATAAATATATGAGTTAGTATATTGTTTTGTTTTTCATAAGATTACGCTATTTGATGTTACATGGTTTTTGTAAAAGGCTTAAGAATAAATAACAGGAATATTTTGGACACGGAACTTTAATCAACTTTATTACAACAACAGTACAAAGGTGTGTTTTGATTAGCTTATGTAAATATCCCATGTTCGTGCTCAGTATACCTAGTATATCCATGTGTGGACTCCAAAACACACATACACACACTCATAGATGCTCTGAAAATACTATGGCAAAAGCCAAAAAAAACAGTGTTCTACATTATACAGCTACCAAAACTTACAGAAGAAAAAAACCCAACTAAACCAGTGTAAAGTTTTATAAACCTATAATTTCTCCTATACATCCACTTTTACAAACCCCAAAATATACATAACAAATATTTTTCTTATATATTCACACATAACTTACATTGTACTCTATACAAAATAACGTTCATTGATTGACAGAGAATAAAAACTGACGAACTCTAACAAAAACAACCTACTTTCCAAATATCTTTTTCTTTGTTTCCTCTTTTTGTTTCTTTGATGAATGATATTCCTTCCATACTAATTAAACCAAGTACGCTTCATGGAACCGTTTCCCTGATATGTAATTGCGACACTTACATATTAACCCTGTACAGGCAGAGTTACGATGTTAGAAAACGTTGCTGTGACTCAGGGAGCGCAGAAAAATGATAGTAGCATTATTATATGAAGAATGTGACATCAGTGAAGAAAGTACATAACCTCCCACTGCTGATATCAGTGACAATCATAAAATGTTTTATGTTATATAGAAAATAAAGAGCATGAAATATTGGCAAACATAAACATAAAAAATAACAACTGCATATCTGAATCGCTTTATTATTTAATGTACTGGTTTTGAGTTTACTCAATAATAACAACAGAAAATAACACTTGTGAGTACATGAACTGTTTAGTAAGCTTCCATTCTGATGCCGTTTCTTGTATATACAACTTAATTTCTGTTTTACTTAAGAGAAAATACATTTTTCTAAAGAAAATGTTTCCTTTAAATAAAACTCATAATTTAAGAGCTTCGTAAAAAGCAATAAAAAACCCGAAGATAGCTGACTTTGTAAGTACTCATAGTTTGTGGTTTTGAAAATTGCGAGAAACAAAGAACCGAAAATCAGCACTTTATTTTTTTACATCTCTTTTTTCTTCTAAACTTTGGTAAAGACAACTAACAACGTACTTTATTTGTAGAGCATTTTCTATCTTTTCACCATTTTTTGGTTTCTAAAAATCTCGATAAGATAAACCCGACAATGTCTTCTTCAGCATTACACTATTCTCTACCCCTAATAACATGAACATTATAAGAAGCCTGAATGAGTTCATTTGATTTATAATCGTGTCAATTTGTGAAGTGATTTTTAAACACTAACATTGTGGACAATATTCTTTAAAAAATCACTTTTGCAATTGATGACAAGGTTGTCATTTCAATATTTATCATTCAAACTGTGAAGATTTAAAACAAATGTGTGAATATTAGTATGCGTAAATTACCGATCCTTCACTGTTTAACATTTAAGACAATATGTCTTCAAACCATAATCTTACATTTAACTATTTTACCATCAAGTATTTTGTTTCAAATGCAATTTATATATATACCCATAACATTTCAATTATTTCGATTTCTTATCTATGCTCATCTAAGTATGAGGAAACCTGACTCTTTTTTAAATTGTAATAAATATAATGTAAGTACATGCAAACCAGCTGAAAATATCACTTGGGTTTAGCTAAAAGAACCAGTACGAATGTCTACTAATTTTTTTGAGCAATGGAAAGAATAACACTCAGTTTTTAGTGTCAGTAGGACATTCTTTTCCATTGTCTTTTATAGGTGTACTTTCTACAATGTCAATCAAAGCATACTCCAGAGAATCAGATTTTATTGTGTGATCTGAGTTTGAGGTGTCTACCAGAACATAATCTAACATTTTAGGGTCTTTTGCCTGAACATTAGTATCTGAGCTAGAACACGGACAATAACTGTAACTTTCAGAACATAACGAAGACGTATTCTTAGAGACACCATAATCCCCAATGTAACAGCAAGGTTGAGGTGTAACTGAAGTATTGGATAATGATTTACTATGGCTCAGAATAAGACATTCTTGACCAGAGGAAGTTCTTTGAAGATTGTATTTATTAGACCGAACGGTCCCAGGAGCAAGAATATAGATTTCTTCAGCATGCATACATTCACAGCTGCTTCCACTGCTTGTGCTACTATGTGAACACAAGGATAAAGTCTCTATGTAATCACTCATGTCAGAAGAGGAACTACTTGCTGTCACTAGGAGCTCAGTGGTTGTTGGACAATCTGGGGACATCAGTTGTTGGTACGCTTTAAAATCTGAGGAAAAAATCTTGAGGACATTAGGTAAATATAGCTAAAAATTAAATTATACTTATTTTAAGCTTGAGCTGAAAGCAAAGACTTAGAATTACCGAAACAAAACAAAACTTATAAAATTGTAGTAAAACATTTTATTAGGTATTGCTTCTAAAACAGTCAGTACAATTCATTAATTTTTTCTTTGCATTATATATTTCTTAAAGAAATATATATTTTATAATCTTTGTATATTTCTATTTTTATATGTGCATTCGCCTAAACTAAATAAAATAAGCTCTTAGTGTGCTTTCAATAATGTTGAAATATAAAGTTTCACTCTTTCTTTGTTGGATGATTCAGTTTAATGACTAAATTTGGTGTAATTTTATTTAAAGGATAAACATGTTATTTAATATATATTCAAGTATGCTTAAATTAAATTTGTAAAAACATCCTATAATAATTTTATCCCAAATCATGCAACTTCAGTTTTATTTACTGCGCAATAAGAAACACTTCGAAAACAGCATAAATAAACTAATCTTAACAAGTACACTTTGAAACTTAATTCTATAAAAGAGAAACTCTTGGGTACAAACTCACGATATAAATATATTTATTTAAGATAAGAGAAAAACTATACATAGCTTTCTTTCTAATGTTGTTATAGTTGTTAAATAAAGATGCGACAGTTACCTTGAATGTTTTGAGGTGTGCACTTGTCTGTTTTCTTAAATGGCCCATGAACATCAGGATGATTTGAGAAATCACTTTGCATTAAGCAACACGGCCTTCTCTTAGTACGAATAATTTCCCGACATTGTATTTTATGAAACTTTCTTGGTAAAGATCCATGAAAACTACAGACAATGTGAGGAGATATCTTGCCAAGCGTTGTTTCCTTTTCACCGCTAAGTGGTAAACTGACTGACACACCTGAATCAGAAGGGCTGGGTTGAGAACTTCGACACTTTGGTTTACAGGGAACATCTGATGATTTTTTTATAACACTTGACGAATCGTTTGTTTCGCTTAATATTACATCACAATTTGCTTGGTCTAGTTCATCTTCAGACAATTTGTGTTCATCTAAAAGTTTGAGACAATCTGCTGAGCGATGTGCAGGGTTCTTTTGAAGGTTTTCTAATGGCCTATAGCTTGGAGAAGAAGGTTCAGAAGATACTGGAGATATTTCATCAGTGCTGTGCGATTTATCTTTAGACCTCAACGGTAATTTAGAAAAGAAGGAATATTTTCTGACAGGTGAAGGTTTTGGACTTCCACTTAGCCTTGAAGCATGTTCTTTAGTATCTTCTACTTGATTTTTAGACGTTTCTGCGGAGTTTAATCTTTTACGGTCCAAGAATGCTTTCTTTGAGTCTCCAATAAAACTTAATAAAGATGTTTCAGATGTATTTTCTTGAAAACTTAAATTTTTCCTTCTTTGAAATGGACTAATGAAAGTATTGTCCGTGTTGCTATTTAAACTGCAACGCCCTCTACCACTATCGATTTCTTTCGAAGGTAATAAATAGGGAATAAAAGGGCAAAGAGGTAATTTTGTTATTATTTTTTCTGGGGAATCTGGTTTTTGTCTCTCATTATTTGTCTTTAAAGTTCGAGGAAATGTGTTCGAATTACCATGTGACGAGGAAAAACCTTTCGTTAATTTCCAAGGAACTACAGGTTCCATTAGTAAATAATTATCACTGTCTTCAGCTTCTAAACTACATTTCATGCTAGCCAATAACACAACATTATTTAATCCTTCCAATGTTCCTTTGAAACAAGAAGTAGGCTTAGTTATTATGCTGTTACTATCACTGATATCACTTTTCTGAAGAGGATCTTTCAAAGGTGTATTTGTTTTGGGACCTAGTGGTGTTTTCTTTGGATATAGAGGAGGTTTTCTAGACTTTTCATCTACGTTTAATGAGTGAAAATCGCAAGGTTTTGTAGGAAATATTTTCAATAAAGTATCTGAATTTTCATACAGAGGAAGAGATTTAATAAATGTGAGATTAGCATAATTTGGCAAATTAGGAATAGACTCCTCACGTTTATATTCAGACTTGTCTTTGGAAGTGTTGGCATGTTCCATGTTAACATAATCTGAAAATCCTTCTTGAGATTGAAGTGTGATTAGACCATCTTGCTTCATTGTAGTACTATCATCACGTAGGATATGTTGTTTATTATCAAGATGAATTGAAACAGGGTTTGGAGAATTTTTGTTACAAGTGCATATTAATGTTTCTTTCGTAGTCAATCTTTCACTTAGTTTTTCCAACGTATTTTCTTTCTTTTCATACGAAAGGTTATTTAAATTTGTGTCTTGTACATTTTGGGGGAGTGATGAAGTAATAGTGGAGTTGAAATGATTATTTACTTTTTCAGATATAGGTTTGCTCCATGGTGAAGCCAAGTCTCCTCTACTATCTTTCGTCAGGAAATCTTGACAGGAACAGGAAGGAAATGCTTCTTCAGAAGATACGGGGCCTTCTGCTGCAATACCGTGGGTTTGCAGACAAGATTTACGTTGTGAGTGATTACTGATAGATGCAGAAAGTAATGCAGTGGTGTTCTGATTAATATTCAAGTGTTCCTGAAGGGTAAAATAAATTATGTAACATAAGATAAACATTTCAACAAATAGTAACGTAAATAGTTTACTTAATAATTTTGTATTCATTTCTAAAAAAAAAAAAAAGGAAAATTAAGCTGGTATTCATTTGAACAGTTTGTTTCCAGAATATTCTGACTATGTGGCGTGTTTCAATTAAATAGAAAATAAAAGTTTATCTATTCATTATATTTAATCAAAGGGATGAGCAACTTCATTAAAAGTTACCAGATATGGATCTATGAAGTTCCATAAAAATGCATTCTAAACCTTAACATAAAATGGACCAGTATAATTTATCGAAAGTATTTAAAATGTATATAAAAATGTAATATTATTTCTAACTATTAGTGATTTTTTTCAAATTTATACGATATATTTTTATATAAAACTGTATTGTGTATATATATATATGTATGTTTGAGTATGTGTTGAGAAAAGTTTTTTCTGCTGATTTGTTTGTAGTAAAACACAAAGCTATAAAATGGACTGTTTGTGCTCTACCATGGATATCGAAATGCTGTTTCAAAGCTCCCAAACATACTGCTGTACCACTGAAAGCTTTCTAGCTTTTTTTATGGAGTATTTGTTGTACATATGGTTATTTCACCACTGATCAAGAAAATACAATAAATGTTGCTTTAAAATACTTTAACACTTTTTATATTTTGTAACTAATTACATTAACTTGTAGTATAATGGGTGTGAAAGATTACTAAAAAAACGTGGAAAAATATTTCATTGACATTTCAGAGATTTTAGTAATTTTAACTTTAAGAAAATATTACAGCAATGTTTCCAATGTTTTATTGTACTTTTACTGTCAATTTAAATAACATTTAAAGATTTAACGCATTTCGTAAACACGTTAGATATATTCTTGTAACAGTTACTTTCCTAACATTAAATATTCCATCGAAAGTATTAACAGCTTTGTTTATTAAATTTTTAGTGTATACGTGAAAAGGCTAAACAAATATAAATAATGGAATAAGCGTATTAGTAAATTTGCACTGTGTGTGTAATGTGATGAAGGATTAGAAAGCCACTGGAATTATCAAAGTGGAATATGAGCTTGAATTAACCGTTCATTAGATAATTCAAAATGTTAACCGTGTCGTGAAGTGAAACAGCACAACTATAATTAAATCGTCACCCAGGATTTACTAAGAGCTTAGGATTGCCGGATAGCATAATCTCATGCGCAGGGTGTTCAGTGGCGATACATTTCATGAACTAACTGAGTCACTTCACGTATATGAATCAAAATCAACGAGAGAAGGAAAAAGAAAACCGTCTAGTGGAATTATTAATGAAACATAATAATTTTTGCCTTAAATAAGTAAATCTGCGTTGGACTTCAACGTAGAGGAAACAATTTCGATATGAAATTGCAAGCGTGGGGAGTCAAGTGTTACGATTCATTAGTAATAGTTAAAAACAAGCTTTGAATAACTTGTCTTATATTGTAAACAATGTCTATAATGACGGGATTATGTGGGAGGAAAGGAAATATACGTCTGTTAGCATGAAAACTTCAATTTTTTTATACCAGCAATTGTTAGAAAGAAATGATGTACACATTTTGATGTTTCCAACCAAACGTTTTAAGAGGATTCTAATAAAATACCTTACAAGGTATTGGAAAGACCGAGAAACCTTATCACATTTGAAGCTGTTTTGAAAGAGGATTATCAACCTGTTCTACTAATTGTTTACCAATGACTAGAAACCACTTAATTAAATTAACCATTTCCTTCTTATAACGTGTTTGGAAAGATGAGAGACGGATCAATCTAGTAGCACGAGATTATGCTGAGTTACGGTAACACGACAAAGAGATACTCAAAAATACATTCAATGTTTGCATGTGTTATGCGAGTGTTTCTAATTTCAGCATTTTCATATTTTCTGGAACTGTTAAATATGTTACACAAGTTTTTTGTTTCGTTTCTTTCTGTCTAATAAAACATAAAAGTTAATGTTAGTTGAAGAAATGTTTGCATTAAAAAAAATTCTAAAACATAAATGTTAAAAATATACTAAAATATTACGTTGCATGCTAAACCTTAGTCAGTTCATTTTGAATTTTAAATCAGAGGGATGAAAAGTAACAGAACAAATGTATTTCCGGTGTAAGTCGTTTAGTACCAGTATCCTTGGACAACTCAGACAAGTAATATAGCTAAAAAATATTTTTTATAAACATTTCTAGATTAAAGTCCGCAAGGTACTAAATATGAACTTTGCAAAATATTCTTTGCAGTCAAACGTGAATTTAGTTGAAAATAGTGAGCATATAGAGGTTTGAATGTTCTACACTTTCCTCTCAAACTATTTTTTTATTTTTCATTCTAATAATAATAACTATCATTTGTTGTATCATCAGACGTTAATTTAATTTTCATTGGTCCAATCACTTAAGAGCAAAGTAAATTAGAAGATCAGTTACTTTCAATTTTCGAGGAACATCGTATTGTTCTAACGCTTCGTCAATCTTCGGAGTTGGTACTGGTTCCAGCTTTCCTTCAGCAATACAATCTTCTCTTGTTTCCTTTAGTTCCTATATTCAAAGATTAATGAAATACGTTAAATAATATGTTTGTCTTCTACAGCGTACCGACAGTAATGTATGAAATTCTAAGAGCAGAGGAAAATAGAATCCAATTAAGGCATTATAAAAGTGCGCACATCACGTGGATATACTGAAAATATATACTTTTAATTGTGGCCCGGCATGGCCAGGTGGTTAGGGAGCTCGACTCGTAATCTGAGTGTCATGGGTTCGAATCCCCGTCTAACAAAACATGCTTGCCCTTTCAGAGGTGGGGGCATTTTAATGTGACGACCAGTCCCATTATTCGTTGGTAAAATGTAACCTAAGAGTTGGTGGTGATGACTAGCTGACTTCCCTCTAGTCTTATACTGGTAAATTCGGGATGGCTAGCGTAGGTAGCCCTCGTGTAGCTTTGTGCGAAATTAAAAACTAACAAAACGAACATACATTAAAAAAAGACGTTTTGAGTTAAGTTTAGAATGAAAAGAAACTGATTTGAATTTTCTTACAAAAGTTTCTTTCGCAAATCATGAAGTATATAACTATACATTACTCAATAACAGTGCCTACTTTTAACATTTTCTGTAAATAGATATTTACATAAACATACCCTTAAATACATGTTAGCCAGAGCTGTCCTGGGAATATCGTAATGGGAACAAGGATTTGGAATTAAACAACAGGTACAAACATCAACTGCTACAGCTGTTTGAGTACTTTCTTTTCTCGGGAAGCCTTTGTCAAGCGTCGATACTTGTTCCATAGGAGTCTTGGGTAGACTTAGAGAAGTACAGCTTTTCCTGTTGATCTGTCCTGGTTCCTGACTTTCGTTTTGGACAGTTGCTGGACTTGGCAAGCAGGAACAAGAAATATAACGAGGTATCGTATTGCTACTAAATGGCACTATACAATAGCAAACGTTTTCTGTCGGTTGGCCAGACGTGTTGATCGTTCCGTCCCCTACTTCCTCCCAGATTGGACTATTTCCTATACTGGTCACTTTAGAAGGGCTCTTTGGCGTGGTCACTCCATTATTAATATGGATACTTCGAGGGCGGTCATATAATGTTTCCAAGCAGTTTCGTGGAACAGAATATTCAGAGCTTCCACTACTGGTGCTACTACTGCTATGACTGCTTTGAGAGCTAAGCGATGCCCTGTCTACGAAACGTTTAGTGTTACGACGACTCGTGGAGTTTCTTGTACGCAATACACTATCTGTAGAAGGAAATAATGGCCGAAGTTCTAATGCCCATGGAGTTGCAAAGTTTCTACTTTCTCGGCGATCGTCTGGAGAATATGACCTCTGGCGGTTATTTAGTGTGATTCCAGTTTTAGTACAGTAGTGACGACCACATTTGAAACAATGATCAAATTTCCTAGAGAAGAAATAGAAACGTTTAAAGTACATAAATCACGTGAAAACCCATAACTACAACTTATCATTGCCCTTATAGTATTGTATTAAAGAGGCCAACATTCGCGAGTGAATGTAACATGTCTCCGTCACGCAATTCCTATGTGGGCTGTTTTGACACCAGAAAAAAAAATTGTAAAAAACACCTAACAATCGGTAACTGTCTACATCAATGCTTATTGGGACCTGTAAGAAGATATATTTGTACCAAATTTCATGTCATTTGGTTAACGTACATATGAAAAGTTCACGAAACCCCAAAAATGCGTTTCTTTGTGGAAAAATTGAGCACAGGACAAACATTCTTAAATTGTTTATATCTTTGTTTGGGACACGCATAAAAATAACTATCTATGAAATCCTATGTGACTTGGCCGAAATACGACAGAATAATTGCAAAAAATTCCTAAAGTTATGTTTCTTTTTGGAATTTTGCGCAAAGCTGCACGAGGGCTATCTGCGCTAGCCGTCCCTAATTTAGCAGTGACTAGAGAAAAGGCAGCTAGTCATCACCACCCACTGCCAACTCTGGGGCTACTCTTTCACCCAGTGGGATTGACTGTCACATTATAACGCCTCCACGGCTGAAAGGGCGGGCATGTTTGATGCGACGGGGATTCGAACCCGCAACCCTAAGATTAGAGGTCGAACGCCTTAACCCGCCGGGTCCCTTAAATTATCCTTTGTTTGGTATTTTTACAACCTATAATTATTAAAAATGAGAATGTTCATCATTTTTGTTTTTCAATGCATAGGGCTTGTAAGAAGCATCTTTGTATGAAATTTCATACAAAAATTGCTCAAAATAGTGCTGAGTAATTTACACAAAACTTCAAAAGTATGCTTTTTTGTGAGCTCCGACCTTCCTAAAAATATTCAAAATAGGCAAATCCATCGTTTTGTAAGTTAAGCCATAGTATTGTGCGCATAAAAATTTGCGTTTATGCCAATCTTCATCATTATTGCTATAAATATGGTTACACAGGAGCCTGAAATATACATTTTGGATTGTCTTACCTTTGGCTCTATAAATACTAAATAAAAAATAAATATAATGGAGCCTGGTTGTACTGAACCAAGTTAAAAACCTCCCAAGTTCCAAGTCAATCCATTGAGAAATAAAGGAATGGATGTCGGTTGGAAAGTGTTTGGAGGAAGAAGAAACAATTGAAAGATAGTATGTCATTCTGTTAAGACATAACAAAGAATTGGACCAAGCGTGGTCAGCTTGCCATGCTGTGGACCCAAAAATCCAAAACTCGCATTATTTTATATGCAAAAACGGCTCGTTTTGGTTCAGAAAATATTTTAAATAGAAGAGCGAACAACGTTTCGACCTTCTTCGGTCATCGTCAGGCTCACAAAGAAAGAGGTAACTGACCGGAAGTTGACCACATGTTTGGAAGGGATTGTGTAACTGAGTGTCGGAATGTAGAGGGCGGGGTTAGATGTTTGAATATATAATTTTATCTATAATATTAATATAGATATAATGGCATTCCTTTATACTGGTTTATTTTTGGGTTTAAGTTGTTGTATGAGTAAGGCTTCTTTAATAAACAAACGTCTCAGAGAACGTTAGTGTTCAGCTCAAACTCGGACAAGCAAGAGGAAAATTCCTAATAAAATCACTAGTACACGTACTTGAATTATTAAACTCCTACGTTATGTCAATCATAACTCAACCGAGACATTGTAGCTGTGGTCGAAAGTTTTATATCATCCTATACAATTAACTACTTTTACTTCATAACGACGAATGAAACTCGCTGAACGATTTTACGTTTAAGAGCTTCATGGAAAAACCTCAAGGACGAATTGAGCTTTCAACGCCTCATTTAGTTTCCGCCTGAGAGGATTAAGGTTTATTTGACTGAGGTTAAGCACAAAGCCCTACAATAGACTCTGTCTTTTGCCCACCAATGGTATCGAAATTCAGTTTCTATCATTGTAAGTCCGCAGACATACCGTTGTGCTACTGAAGGTCGAGGATTAAAGAAATCTTGAGAAAAATCACGGAATTTACTGTAAACATTGTGTAATTCTATTGGAGCTTCCGGTAGACTTTAATGATATCATTTTTGTGGTTCTTTTGGTATAAGTGGCTCGGCATGGCCAGGTGGTTAAGGCACTCGACTTGTAATCCGAGGGTCGCGGGCTCGAACCCCCGTCGTACCAAACACGCTAACCCTTTCAGCCAGCTGCCTTATACTGACAAATTAGGGACGGCTAGCGCAGATAGTCCTTGTGTAGCTTTGCGTGTAATAAAAAAGAACAAATCAAACTTTGATATAATTATGTGAAGATCTAAATTATACCCACATAGTTGTTTCTAAGAACGTCTTGTTTTTGAAATTCGAGGGCGTTGCAAAACGTTTGGCCATACCTTTGAGAAGTCGAGGCCAAAGTTGTTCGAGACAAACCAAAGTTACTTACCTATCTATAACAGATTCCACATAAAGAAATGTCTAAAAATTGTTGTGAATTTTTATGGCAAGCCTTTGATAATTTATTTGGCTATAAAAAAGTAAATACTAAAGTAAAGTCTAAAGATACACCTCACGGAATTGACCAGTAGAAGAAAGTAATGTTGGTAATTGGGTTTGAAAAATCAAAAAGTTAATGGCCCACAAGAAATTCGATAAGTATGCAGTTTTATTGCATTGAAAGTAATTAAAATATTATGAATGTTCTATATGCGTTACGTATCAAACATAAACCATCCAGAACCGATATTTTTTCTTCACGAACCTGAAAAATATTAAGATCGTTTTAAGGTTTCTTCTACTTAGAAATAGTACGTAATATTGAACAAAAATCTTATAAGAACTCTAACAAACGAAAACATAATTCATACTTAAATTACTTCATATATCAGTAAAAACATTTTAAAGCATTTAATCCATGTTAACTTTCATCATTCGAATATACTTTAAAGTAGATATGCAGCTTGGGTGCCAAGTGTTATTACATTAAAACAATGATGTGAGCCCTATGTTTCCAAATTAAGTGCCTTCTACTGCTGTTTAACTGCATCAAATAAATGAATTAAAAACATCTGTTGGCGGTTCAGTACTTAGCTTCAGGGCTTAAGATCTGAGTTCAGCCCTCAGGGGATACTACTTATAAATCCGCTGTGTAGCTTTAATGTCAAAATAAAGTAAGCAAACAATTTTTGAAAAGTTATAATTTTATCCATCATGAATAATAACAAAATAACTTAAGACTTGAATTAATGTTTAATGAGGAATCTATTGAACTGAATAATGAATTATGAATTAATATAAAATAACAAATTCGGATTTCAGTTATTACAACGTTTTTATCATCAGTTGTTTTTTTTTACTTGCAGTTGTCATAAATTCGTGGTTCATTAGAATGATCTCCACACTATTGTTTAATTTCGATGACCTGTAAAACGAATCATGACATTGAAGACAATTATGGATAATTATATGTAAAAATGTAATGTCATTGGCTGTAAAAATTCAAGCGAGTACATACCACAGTGTTTTATCATCTGCTGAAATTATATTGGTCACAGGATTGTTGCTTTCAGTTCGATGAGGAAGTTTTGGTGATACCTCTTGGATGTCACTTAAATTTATCGAAATTGTCTCCATACTTTCAACGTCACTAACTGCAACTACAGATGTCGCTGTGCAATGAGAAGCAAAAGAGGGCCAACGGTAATGAAGTTTACAAGTATTGTTCCCTGGATATTCCCTAAGTAAGGTTCGACTCGATTCAGTACTTGATTTGACAAAGGACTTGACGTTGGTTTTTGACTGCAGAGAAACTCGAGTCGAAGATTCGCAAACTGTATGAAAAAAATCAAAACAATTACAATGATTTGAAATCACAGCAGTTACTTAATCTGCAAATACAGAAAAAATTAAGATTACAATCAAATCAATTAATATAAAAAAGTAATGAAATTATATACCACGCAGTACAATTTTTGTTTTCCGTAAATCACATTTTAAAATTTAATAAAGGAAATTTCACTTTTTATCCATTGACAACAAAAGTGTAAATGAACTGAAATTCAAACCAAAAATAAATTATTTCAAACCCATTACCAGAATTTTTTCTTGATGCCACTTTTCGCTTTCCTGCTAGTTTGCCCCTGGTGGCTAAATCGAAGGCCTTCGTTAAGTCTTCAGCTTGGTTAGTGAGAAGAACGTGTACTCCTTCTCCTGTTTAATATTAAATTCTAATGGACTTTTTTAATGTTTTCAATAAAAGAAATAACGGAAAGATGCATGTTTAAGGAACAACAACATACTTTATCTATTACAATAAAAGTCTAGCATTCGGTCTATGATTGCTTTGTTAACTAAATTTCACAGTAAACAATCTAAAAATATGTAACAAAAACGTACTATTTCTGTAACTTTACGTTTCACTGTGTTTCTGCTTTGTATTTTTCTCAAAGCGACACATTATTCTTTTCTTTAAATAAACTATTTCTTTAAAAATATAACAAATCAAGCTGTGTCTTAACATAAAATATGAACGCGGGAACAATTTTGAAGTTGAAAATTGAAGGTGTTGAACGTCATAAAACCCGAAGGTTTCATGCAATATACATATTATATCTTCACTTACTGAGGATGCATCTGCTCCTTTCGCGCCCCCCACTCCCTCGTCCACGATAATATATCTATTTAGGTGCAACAAAATGCTTATACTTGTATTCTTCGATATTTCGAACCAAATATTTTGTTTGTTTGTTTTGAATTTTGCACAAAGCTACTCGAAGGCTATCTGTGCTAGCCGTCCCTAATTTAGTAGTGTAAGATTGGAGGGAAGGCAGCTAGACATCACCACCCACCGCCAACTCTTGGGCTACTCTTTTACCAACGAATAGTGGGATTGATTGTCACATTATAACGCCCCTACGGCTGAAAGGGCGAGCATGTTTGGCGCGACGGGGATGCGAATCCGCGACCCTCAGATTATGAGTCGCACCCCTTAACACGCTTGGCCATGCCGGGCCAACCCAAATATTTCATATACAGAACAAACGTTATGTACGATTACATTTTACAATTTTACATGTTATAAGTAAACGCATTTTTTTTTTTTTTTTACATTTTCTTATATCTACGTATATACATATATACAACATTTCATATTGAATTTAGTCGGACAAAGTTTAGTGGTTAGCGTGCCAGGCTGTATAGCAGAAGGTTCGAGCCGCGATATGCTTCTGAAAATGCCTTGCACTTTCAGTTGTGAAAGCGTTATAACTATCACAATCACTACTGGCATTTAGTAAAGAGCAGCCACATGTTGTTAACTAAGCTTAGCATTTCGACAGAAAAAATATCTATTTTTGACCTTTGAGATCTCTGACTTGAGCCTTTGATTCACGTATAACATAAGGTGTTATGCTATATGAAAATGATAAATTATTGACAACGATGTTGGGAATTTTGTAAACACCAGCCATTTTAACTATCTTGATTTTTGTTGGTTTTTCACCCCCTTAAAATTGACTTTCGTTTGAACACTACAGTTTCAGAAATACTTAAAATCCGCCAGTGAAAATATGGTCTGTCTATAATGGTTATTTTAAGTTATGATTAATTTGAGGATCGATTTAATTTCTTGTCAAAAGAATATGTGTATTAAACTGACACTATGTAGTGTAGCCCTCAATAACTAAAGACAATTGAACATACAATTTCTAATCGTTTTACAGCTGCTAATAGGAAACAAAAGCAAAACAAAAACTTGAATTAAAATCACACATCTAATATGGTGGTATTTAATCAATTATATAATTTTTAGATCTCGATATTGTGTCCGTATACATATATACAGTCTCGATTTGTTCGTTGTGTAGTTGAAAAAAAAAATTAAGCAATATTTTAGGAATTTATTACTAAAGCAGAGCACGAGAATTTTAAAGTAGACTATCTTACCTCGACCACAGAGGGAGCCACCTTCAAAACAGAATTTATTGTCTACCACGCCAAATTTGCGAAGTTCCTTCAAAGGCCATGTGCCTAGCAGTCTGGGAGGTATACCAGCTGTTAAGCAAAAAGTGTAATCTTGTAGGTGAAGTCGTGCAGGTCCACACGGTAACTTGCTTTTTGGTGGAATATGTGAAATCTGTACTAGGTGTTGTTGTTCTGAAAGTAAAAATATGAATAATTCATTTTAGTGAAATCGTGATGCATGAAACTTGCTCTTCGGTTTAGTTTGTATGCATTATCCAACAAATTAATTTACTTAACTGGAATCGTGTCTCCTGCCTGTGAACTTATGAATGTCCACTTGTTTTGACAAAAGGTATTTTAAACGCAATGCCTCAGTAAAACAAAACAATCGTGGATATTTTAAATCTAAATATCTACAAGTTATTCGTGAACAATTTTTTGAAGTAAATTAATTAATTTTGAAAACAACCTAAGCAAATTTGACGTGATATATGAAAAGGGGTTAAAGAAGCCACGAATCGTGATTTTGTTATCCATCTACAAGTAATTTACATACACAGAATGCTAATGTAAAATAAACACATTTCCTAATAATGAGCCTCGATGCTAAAAACCCAATCTAAGTTTCAAATTTGTCGACTAAATAACAATAACTACAGAAACTAATCTCATTTTACTGTTGCCTCAACGGAAATGTATTTAGCTTCCGGTAATGTATATTCATTGTATAGATATTTCCTTTGAAATAACTTATAGATGTCCGAGCAAACAGAGCGTATCGATTAAAAATCTAGCTTAAAGTCTTAAATATAACCATTAGTGCTGAATATTTAGAATTCAAGGTATATATGCCTTAAAACAAATAAAACAATCAAGTAAGTTTACCTTTATATAATCAAAATATTAGAATATGTACATTGCAGCATTTTTACAAAGAAAAGTCTCTCTATATACATATATATATATATATATGCATATAAAGCTGATTAAATAATGTGCTGTAAAATTAATCTGTGGTAAAATGTATTAATGCCAATGGATTTTCAACTCGCTAATAAAAAGCAAACAGCAATTAAATTAACTTTTCTGTTTGTAGCAAGTAAACGGATATTATATATATAGATAGATGATATGATTCATTCACACGTGTTTTTCTTCGTAGACTATTGATTGTCGATTATTTTACTGGATACTTTTATTTGCCAAAGTCAGGTTTCTATAAAGTTAAACAAACTAAAAAGTCATTACATTAGTAATACCATCTTTAAAAAAACAACTTTAACAAATAATGAGCTTCTTACTCTTATTGGTTAGGTTTTAACAATTCAAACAAAACATTCTTTATTGTTCTTCACGTGTTGTGAAATGAAATGATAATTTCTTTGAGCCACCCCCCCCCCCAATACAGCGGTAAGTCTGCGGATTTACAACACTAAAATTAAGGGTTCGATTACCCTCGGTGGGCTCAGCAGATAGCTCGCTGTGGCTTTGCTATAAGAAAAATAGACTACTCTTTGAGTCACTAATCTGAGCTTCATGAGTTGTGAATTAAAATGATTATTTCTTTGAGTCATTAATCTTAGCTCCACGTTATATGTGTAGCTATAACTTATGTATTAAAATTTACTTTTTTAATTCAAACTATTACGTTGTGTGTGTAATATTTGCAGTTCAAATGGTTCAAAATTCAATCTTATTGCTTTGTTTGTTTGTTTGTTTTGGAATTTCGCACAAAGCTACTCGAGGGCTATCTGTGCTAGCCGTCCCTAATTTAGCAGTGTAAGACTAGAGGGAAAGCAGCTAGTCATCACCACCCACCGCCAACTCTTGGGCTACTCTTTTACCAACGAAAAGTGGGATTGACCGTCACATTATACACCCCCACGGCTGGGAGGGCGAGCATGTTTGGCGCGAACCCGCGACCCTCAGATCACAAAGCGCACGCCTTAACGCGCTAGGCCACAATCTTATTGCAATAAATTTTCAAAGATTTTCTGGGGGGATGGAAGCTTCTATATACTCCTAGAAGTGGCAATAACCTGACAACTTCGAAATTGCATTCTACAGCAATGCATATCCTGGTATATGTGTAGTAAGGTAAATTTACTTTAGTAATGAATTATAGGCATTCAGTATCTACAAGTTTTATTTTCAGCTTTGATGTGTGTATATATATATATATATAGTGACAGAAATAATATTAACACTTGCCTTCAACGAGATGAGCTCTAATCTTAACCTGCCACTGTATGAGAAGTTCTCGAGAATCAAAAGCCACGACAACGACAACTTCTGGGCAGATAAGGGCCATAGTGTTGCTTTCTTTGTCCAAGGTAAAACACGTCTCCATTCCCAAAAATCCTTCCAGCGATAAGGATGCTTTGGTTGGTCCATTTTGACACCTTTCTTTACTGTCTCGATACAGCTGTAGATGAATACAGTCTGGAAATGATAAACTATGCATAATGAGAATCTTGTTAAATATTTTCGCTTGTTTATCGATTGATTAGTTGATTTGGATGTATGTTTAATGCAATAAGTAACTGTTTTATGTTTGACAGTTTCTATTACTGGTTTGAACGACTATAAAGTCAACTCAGAACTTAAAATTGTAGTTTTAAACTTAGAGTAAGCTTTAAATTATCAACTATAATGACATGGGTATTCCACAAACTATATGCTTTTTTAAGCATAGTTTAGATTCCACAGAGAAAATTTATAGTTTATATAGTTTTACTTTTAAACCAAACGTCCTCCATTGACTATGTGCAAAACATGACTCAAGATTGACGCTTTTCTTATTGTTTCTATTCAAGGCTGTCTCTGTCCTCTCTGTAGGTGTTTTTGAGCCTTGATGGTTACCAAGCTGACCTTGTAAATTTACTTGCTCAACAACGATGTTCAAAGACAGAGCTGTCGCAGCTCAGGTTTGTATCATTGCAATTATTTGAAA
The DNA here is from genome assembly GCA_011833715.1 of Carcinoscorpius rotundicauda. Classification (NCBI taxonomy): domain Eukaryota; kingdom Metazoa; phylum Arthropoda; class Merostomata; order Xiphosura; family Limulidae; genus Carcinoscorpius; species Carcinoscorpius rotundicauda. The sequence continues at coordinate 34,243,741 of CM022395.1, read as the reverse complement.
TGACATGGAAGACACCGTTTCCAGAGTCACTTAGGACTTTGAAAGTTACCTTGACACTGAAGGATCAGAATGACATAGAAGGAAACCATTTATTATAGCTTTGTTTTTTTTTGTTTTTACTGCTTTCAATTCACTTTTACTCTGAGAGTCAGGTCCCGTAAACATATACCAATTTTTAATATTATTGTATATTAAAATTTATCTACTTTTCGTTACAGCTAATTTTAGTTTTGGTTTAAAGCAAAAACAGCCATAGTAAAGAAATAAAGCCATAGTTGTTTCATTTTTCGCCGAGCTGCTCTTTTTATGCTCGCTACTTGTTGACAAATTAAAGTTACCCACCACAAGTATTGACACACTGAACCTCTAGAGGGTTTAACTTGCTAGCTGCTAGATGTTTCAACTAACCCCAAAGACAGTTTTGCTGAAAATAAAGGAGAAGCTTAGACTATTTTATTTTAACGTCTTCACGTTTCATTAATTACACTTTTCATGAAACCGCTCCACAGCATTTTGTTCTCAAACTAATTAAATAATTTTATTTCTCCACATAACTCAATAGAAAAACTTTTAGAATGACCCCCACTTCTTATTGAAAGTAAAAAACAAACAAACTTTGTTTGCTTCAATTTCGCGCAAAGCAACATGAGGGCTGTCTGCGCTAGCCACATATAGTTTAGCAGTGTGAGACAAGAAAGAAGGCAGCTGGTCATCACCATCCACCGCCAACTCTTGGGATACTCTTTTATCAACGAATAGTCAGATTGACCATCATATTATAACGTTTCCAAGGCCGAAAAAATGAGCATGTTTAATGTGACTGTGATTTGAACCCGCAACCCTCAGAATGCGAGTTAAGTGCCTTAACCATCTGGCCATGCCGGGCTCGACAGAAAAAAATTTTCAATAATGTTTTCGATAATAAGATTACAATCACATAGATATAATAGCTATATACTCGCTAACGCATGAAATAACACATTTGTTATAGTACTTAGAATACACAAAAAATAAGAAATATGAATTCATTTTGTGTTACTTAACATTTACTTTGTTACTGATTAATCGAAATGTGAAATTTAAAAACACCAGTTGGTCGACGTTTTTTAAAATTACTTTTAAATAGTATCAACACAAAATGAACACTAATGATAGTTGTATAAATTACAGTTGTTGTTGTTGTTGTTTTGAACTAAGCACAAAGCTACACAATGGGCTATCTGTGCTCTGCCCACCAAGGGTATCGAAACCCGGATTTTAGCATGTAAGTTCGCAGACATACCGTTGAGCCACTGGGGGGCTGTAAATTACAGTGCTACATTTTCCATAGTGTCAACATTGATATATTTTCCTTTATTGAAATATAAACTGCCTTTATAAGCAGTAGTTAGTAACTTTACCGATAAAACTGTTTTTTATTATGTGTTTGTAAGTTGTGTCATTTTTCTATATACTTGTGCAATAAAATAATGTAAATATATAAAAATCTAAACAACTTTATTAAATAATATATTTAGTTGCGCTGATTGTAAAATAGCACTTTGTAGGTTTATTAGGACTCTTGTGTGTACACAAATCGTGTACATATCCTTGCATATAACATCACATAAGAAACGTAGATAAATAAATACTCAAGTTTAATTCAGTACATGTTCAACTCAAAGTCAAAAAATAAGAATTTAAGATAAATGTAGTTCTGAATACCCCTAATTAGCGAGCGACCTCTTGTTCTAACAAGTTTGATCGAACTCCTCAGCTAAAACTTTATTGATATACGTACGTTTATTCTGAATTAAATGTGCAACACAATACACATTTCTTCTCTTGATTATATAACAAAATCGCCTTCGAAGTTTGTACATGGAAGAGCAAAATTTGGAAGTGTTTTTTATGGCTGCATGGGACACAAAATTTAATAATAGATCTCCATAGGTAATTTTTGTTTATTCAGCTAAAAGACAAAAACGATTTCTACTAAGCTAATGCATGAAAAGGCATAGTTCTTATTAAGCTGAGGAAAGGAAGACAAATCTCCTATTAAGTTAAAAAGTCACAGTGTATCGAAACCCGGGTTCGAGCGTTGTAAGTCCGCAGACATACCGCTGTAACACTAGGGGATAAAATCAGAAGGCAAAGTTCCTCTCAAGATAAATAGATAAAGAGGAGCTCCCTATTAAGTTATATATAATAGAGAAAACATTACATTAAATTGAGAGATATGAAGGTAAAACTCCTATTAGGTAACAGATGAGTTAAAGATGAAAGAATTAAGTTCTTATTAATGTAAGAAATCAGAAAAAAACATTCGTGTTATGTTAGAAGAGAAAGGATAAATTTCATAGAAATATGAGAGTATAAATTTTCTATCAGAGGTAAACTTTCCTTTTAAATAGATGGGACGATGCTGTTTTACTTTATTAGAACAAGTAAAAAAGTTTCTTCACACTAAGCCACAAGAAAATGAAACCACTAGAGCATCCATGGAAAAGCCTTTGTTTTCTGAGCTCTCTGGTTACAAACCTAAACCACTACGTTCTCCTGTTAAAATGAAAAAGCTGGGAACTTGCCAGCATTACTAAGGACATTTATCAGTTGGTTAATCTGCATTTTCAACAACTATTGATTTACATGTAAAACGTTAGCAATAAAGTAACTTGACTAAAAACTCAGTTTACATCAAATAAAACTATTAAAATAATCAATGAGCAACGTTTAGGTTTTATAAAATAGTGTTTTTAAATAGAAATGTTAATTTTATTAAAGCATCATTGATTAGGCTTATTTATTCTAAGGAGTTTTTTTTTTATTAAAGCTCTACCTACAGGACGAAAGTTATGTAAATTTCTTTTATCTGCAATATAGTCGATCGTGTGATATCACAACTTATTTTATTAATAACTGCTTTCTGTGCTCTGCCATGGAATTTGATTGTGTTTTAGGCTAGTTAAAACTTTTTAATGTAACTGTTATAACAGAAAGACGAAGATTAGGGACAATATTAATCAACGGTTTCGTTACATCAGTTAGATGATGAAGGTTTCCCAAAGAAACAGAAACCATTGTTTGAATAACAGGAGTTTCCAACTTACATTCAAATTAGATTGTGTGCGATTATGTTGTCAGAGTATTATATATAGACAGTGCTGTGAAATAATTTGGTATGCTCTCTTCATATTGTTAACAATGTTTAATCTTCGTGTCCATGTTATGTAAAAGAAAGGTTTATAACACTTAATGCCGAATATAATCAGAGAAATAGGAAAAGGTGGTTGTTCATTTACAGTCTTTATTAGTTTAGTGTTCTCTGACGAATTACGTTTATTTATTATTCATGTAACAGTTACGTAAATACCTGTAACATCGTCTGTCTTTTCAAAATCTATCGCATGCGAGCACCTAACGTCACAGAAAGTTTCCGCTTACTTCTCTTCTCTAACGTATTAGAATTGACAATCTTTAATTTTATAACTACAGTTAACGGTAATTATATATACGTCAATATACTGGTGACGCAAAGGGTTAGAAAGAGGAGGATTGAATTTAGTTCAACAGATATCCAAACAAAGTTTCTATGGTTGTAAGTCCACATACATATCACTGTGTCACTGGATGGTAACTCGTTCGTAACTAACTGATCGTTCTACAGTTATTTTATATTAGAGAAAAATAAAAACTTGTATGTATAAGCAAAAGATTGTGGCTATGTATCTATATAAATGAAGTTACTTTTTGTTCAAACGTTATACTGGCTTAATAACTAGGATAATATCAAGCAGGGACTTTAAGATTATTAAACGATTCAGTAAATACTACCAACTTTAAAATTGTTAAAACCTTAACATTTTATATTCGTGTGATCTTTGTATTTTAATTTTATGCATTTATAAACTAGAACTGTTTCTACTTCTCTGTATAACGTAAGAGGTTTGTACAAGTTCATTAAAATATAACCTGATTACTTATGCTGCTAATTAATACCTATGTAATACGATAGGCGCTAAGTCATGTAAAGCTTAGCAAGAGACCTTTAAAGATGTTATTCTCTGTGGTAACTATACGATATCATTATATGAATATAATATTGTGCATTGGTACGTATTTACTTTTTTATTATACGTATCTAATCGTGTTTCCACACAAAATATTTCATTTCACAAAACGTTTCTCGGTTGCCGAAATGTATGTTAGTTATTAACCTTTGACATCTACCATACCCCAGTACCTGTAAACAGGGCCGGATAATTTCTTAAGCACAGTTCTAGGGCTCATTTAAGGGCTTACAGAAACTATGGGCCTATGAAAATTTTTCTGGAAAGTTAACCTTTGGTTTAACTCATATGGCTTGTACGGCCTATGAACGGAAAGTACGTAGGCCCTACGATCGCCTTGATCCAACACTGCCTACAAATATCCTTAACTATGTCAAAACTACACTTTTTTCTGCTTAATTCCTAGCTTATTCGAATCTTGTATCTTTTTTTGTTTTTGAATAGTTATTAAAGTTATTGTTTTTATAGGTTTCTAAGTCAACACATCTTGAAATTTTCAGTTTTATACTAATTTGTTTAAAGTTTAGCCGAAATTTTTTCGTCTAAAGTTATTGGGCTACTAGACTTAATGTGTCTATGTGGTCCAATTGGTGCTATTGAAAAGTGCAAACCAAGCATGTGACAATTTACAATATTAACTCTTGCTTGGAAGAAGGTACTTAACTCTCTGTCAAATTTGGCGTGAGTGTGTGTTTTCTTGCAGCAAAGCTACATCGGGCTCTTTGCTGAGCCCACCGAGAGGAATCGAACCCCTGATTTTAGCAATGTAAATCCGTAGACTTACCGCAGTACTAGCGGGGGACAAAGGGGCGAACATGTCTGGTGTGACGAGTATTTGGCGTGAGAGTATTTAGGATCAAACCTCGGAATTCTGTGGTCACTTTACCCCAAGTAACAAATTCTATATTTAAAATTTTATCCAATGATCGAGAGCAGTGGTATAAGACTCTAAACTCATTACCTCTTTCCCATAATTTTGGAGAAAAACTAACAGCACGAAGTAACACAGTGAGGACAAAACGGAACATTGCTCTAAAATCATTTTTAACCAATCAGTAAAATTTATATGACGAGTTCATATGCGCATGCGCACAGTCGTGCTCTTATACGTTTCTTTATTTTTGACTGTGTAAAATTTGATCTTCTTCAATATATTAAATATGATGATATAAAAACAGGCAAAAAATCAACTCTGTGGTGTTCATAATTTCTGATAAACTTACGTTTAAGTAGTATTGTTTACCTTATATTTTAAATCAGTTCCTAGTTTGAATTTAGTACTTTGACTTGGTTTTAGATCTGTGTAACCACCTCTTAATTCGTCTGTATTTACTTTATCCACTATTCATAAATGAGTAACCATTCCTTCAATCTTCTTGACGTTATAAGTTGAGGATGTTGCCTTTTTAAAACTTAAATTATGTTGAGCAAGCTGTTAAAACAATACGTAGGAAAGTTAAAGTCTCTGAAAAAAAAGTGATATTGATTTACGTGAAATGTAAATAATTTTGTACTAAAATATACCGCAATGCTATTATTATTATCGTAGTTATTTAAACAAATTATGATAATAAAATTATAATATGATCGAGCTCGAAAACCTAGAAAGGTTTTATTTGAATATGTTACCGCCTTAATAAAAGCCTTCGTGATGAATGCATATTTTTCATTAATTCTGTTTGTAATAAGTATGCAAACTGTACTTCAATTGTAATTTCGTATTGATATAACTCAGTGTAAGATACTGTGTTTTAATATAATATGTGAGTGAAATTCAAGGAGGAAACATTTCGAACAAGGAAAGAATGCTAATCACACCGGATACAGCTCACACCAATATGCTAATCATACCGGATACAGCTCACTCCAATATGCTAATCACACAGGATACAGCTCACTCCAATATTCTAATGTACTACTCCAATGTAATTTCCTCTTTTTCAAAACAAAGGTTTATTAAACGAAAGAAACGACAAAACTTTTAAAATACTTGCTCATTGGACAACATCATTGTAAGTCCAATCACAGATACGACAAGGAAAAAATGTTAAAGCAGTAATCATTACGAAGAAAGGTGAGAAAAAATCTTAAAATCTTTTTTTTTTCTATTTAACAGATCTTTGATTATCAAATCTCATGAAAATAATCGAGTTTGAAAATTCAGTGAAATTATTCCTGAAGAAAATAGTTAAGTTATAACAAGCATCCGAAACTAATGCACACATACGATTACATTGGAATTCTAATAGTTGCACTTACAAATGTTTTTAAGAAATCTGGACTTTTTATAATTTTACCTAAAAATATTAAGAAACATTATTTTTACGCCTACAAAAATTCTAAAGGCTGAAACTATTATGGTTGCATCTATGTTCCTATTACCTTTCAATATTTTATCAACCAAAACTCTTATTTTACTGGATATTTATTGCACAATATAAATATTACAATTTATAACGTTTCGTAGACCAATTGTCTTATTTATTAGCTGTATAAATGTTTGTTTGTCTTTTGGATTTCGCGCAAAGCTACACAATGACTATCTGTGCTAGCCGTCCCTAATTTAGCAGTGTATGGCTAAAGAGAAGGCAGCTAGTCATCATCACTCACCACCAACTCTTGGGATATTCTTCTACCAACGAATAGTGGGATTGACAGTCACATTGTAACATTCCCATGACTAAAAGGGCGAGCATGTTTAGTGTGACGGGGATAACAAGGCTGCAACCCTCGGATTAAGAGTCGAGTGCATTAACCTAAACAATGGCTTGTTTGTGCTCTGCTCACCATGGGTATCGAAACCCAGTTTCTAGCGGTGTGAGTCCGCAGACATATATTGAAGGACAGTTGTATAAAAGACCTGCATTTTTAAGAAATTAAGTTTTCATATTTTGAACACAAGTGTTACAAGTCCATCTATAAAATTGTTTACATGTTTTTTTATGAAATACAATTAGTTAAAAGTTTTACGAAATTCAGCGTTAAATTCTGTATAAAATACTATACCTGTACGTAAAAAAATCGACATACAAAACAAGTGTTCTTTACATCGCCATAGGTAGCCACACAATTTGGGACCATATATATTTGTATAAATAGGTAGTTTTCTATAGAAAGATTTTGGATAAACTTCTGAGTTTTATATTATTGAATATTATTCTCTTTATTTCGTTTAAAACTCATAGTAGTTGTTTAATGGTGGTTGTTATTGTAAATGGGAAAAGGATAAAGGAAAAGCTTGATTTCTTTCATCATTCTTTGTATCGTTTCGGCAATAGGTCTATTTCACGAACAAAGTGTCAGAACTGTAAAAGAAAAATCGTTCACGACATAAAGCAAAGTTTCCATTATTACTGACTGACACACATGACACATTTTACAGTTTCACAGAAAAAAATGTAGAAGCGGTCGATTTAATTCCTTTGCTCGTATGTTTTTAAATGTTTTCAAACGTATTTAGTAAACACCCAGATCAATATTGCAGTTTTGAAGTATAACAGGGTAATCATACAATGTGTCCTTATGGGACTTATTTTCAGAACCAGAATTACATAAGATATATGTGTTGCATTCACCCCGTGGCAATTTCAACACTTGCAAATTTCCTGGAATAAAATAATATTACTCTTGTTAATTGGTTTAAATACACATTTCTTTCAGTGTGCCTCTGAGAAAAAAAAATTGGATGGTTGAACTTAGAGATTTTCGAACAATTATTAAAATAGATACATGACTTACATAAAGTTATAAATACAATTTATCAAAAACAAAACCAAAAATAAATTGTCGCACATAATGACGATCTTTGTACGTTGTTGTAATGATCACTCACATGTGTGTGTGTGTGTGCTGAAAACACGATGTAAGTGAATAAATAAACAATACACAAAAAATTTGTAAAAGTTATTTTTAAGACTGTATGTACATAATTATTAGAAGCTAAACGTATGATTTTGAGAGATACCAAAGTTGAAAAATAAATCAAATGAATATTGTTAATGGATAGTTAGGGTCTGCTCTTTCAACATCCTTCCCCCTTTCCATTGCATTAACTCAACAGTATGGATAATACTAAAAGTTAGATTTTTATATTCGAGATGGCTACTGCGCAAACAACACAAAGAATATAACACAGCATTTCCCTATTAGTTTTTAATATTCACTAATCAACGTAAAACATCCAGCAGAAGGAAGTTTCTATTTTCCGTTTTTATTAATATTGTCTCTGTCTCTCTTTCTTACACCCTCACGCGTATGTATCTAAATATAAAGACATTAATTTAAGATACAGCTCTAAAAAGCTTTCTCTGATCGCAAGAGTTGACCTTTATCCTTCATGGACCAAAAAAAGAAAAAAAGTAGGAAAAGGAAAAATAAGTTAACTTTTATTAACCCACAAAGAGAGGAAGATATTTTTTATAGTTCATAAGAATATTTTTTAATCCAGCGGCTTGAAAACAAGGCTTCATGTTAGTTATCTCCCAGGGAATCATCTGTTTTAACCACTCGCACCTTTATAAAATAGTTTGTTATCTGTCAGTCAGTAGATATTTAAATTACGTCTGATTAGAGGTGGTTAATGTTGCAGTTTGTACTGCATTCTATAGGCTACAACGTAACATGAAATATGAACTTTAAAAGCAAAAAATAGGAATATTTGTTGATCTTAACTTTGGTTTTATTTATTCTTCAAACAAAACACTTTTGGGGACCCTGCAAAGTGCATCTTAATTTCCCAGTAAATACGCACTTTGCGATTTAAATGCTTCCTAAAAATATGAAATTAGAGATAGAGGCACACACACACACATATAAAACTGAAACTTTCAATCAGTATTTAGATTACTTACCATGCAAAAAATAAAACACAAATGTTATAATAGAAACTTTAAATATTTTGAATTTTAAAATTTTAACCGATTGAAAAGTACTTTGTAAAAATTAACAAACTACAAGAAAGGAGAAAAGATTTAACCACGTGTATTACTTCAAAATCTAACGTAAAATATTACATGTACGAGTCTCAGCGACGTTACTCGTTTCAATGTTGCAAAAACAGTTGACGTTATTCTTTCTTATTTTCTACTTTTAGGCTTACGATAAAAAATGTGAAGGACTTAAATCACTTATTTCAGAACGCAGGTTTAATTCAATAGTGGAATGGTAAACCCAGTGTCAGGCAGCTTAGTGATTTGATTTCCATGACACAACATCTAACTTATATTGAACGATGCTACAGAGGCACGGTCTTACTTAGCTGTGGACCAACTTCTTCAGAAGGGAAAAAATTGAGAAGAAAGTACTTTTCTTTTAGGATGTCACCTTTTATTTCTGGCATGATCTTGGTATAATAACCGATATATTGAAAACTGAGCATCACTCTATGGTTGTTTGTGTATTCATTAATCTTTGGCGAGTTTTATTAACACGTTGAAACTAATAAAAGTGAATTAATTTTCGTGTAGAAAAACACCGAAAAACGTATTTGTTTATGCGTCGTATAGATTGTGAAATGGGAAAATTTAAATTATATGAAATATGTGAAACTACAGTTTAGTGATTCAGACCTTACAAAACATATACAAGTTATATTAATCTGCTACTCATTCAACAACTCGTAATCTGAAACGTTTAGTTGACATTGATTTGAGCCACAACTGTAGAACGATATTGTATAAAATGCTCAGATATTAATAAAACAAGTTTGTGTTTTTTTCTTGTCAGAATTTTAAATTTATTGTTAATATTTATTTTGCTTAGTCCGTTGTGGATACTTATTTTCGTTTTGATGCGTCACAAAATATTTCTAACCTTTGAAGTTACCTCTTGATGCCAGTAAGTGTTCTCAGTACACCGTTATCACGTTGAATATTATTAGCCTTCAAGGTATTCTTACTTGTTAAAGTATAGCAAAGAAGTTACTATTTTTTGGCTTCATGGCCTTTCATATTTTAATTTGTTTGTTTGTTTGTTTTTGGAATTTCGCATAAAGCTACTCGAGGGCTATCTGTGCTAGCCGTCCCTAATTTAGCAGTGTAAGACTAGAGGGAAGGCAGCTAGTCATCACCACCCACCGCCAACTCTTGGGCTACTCTTTTACCAACGAATAGTAGGATTGACCGTCACATTATACACCCCCACGGCTGGGAGGGCGAGCATGTTTAGCGCGACGCGGGCGCGCATCCGCGACCCTTGGATTACGAGTCGCACGCCTTACGCGCTTGGCCATGCCAGACCAACGTGTCACAAAGCAGAAGTGCATGGTATACTGTTTGATCTTACGGTAATTTGTATTTCTGGTGTTTAACGTCAGACGTTTTTCTTTCTTTTCAGGATTCGCTTTTAGAACTTAAATTATGGCTGTAAATTGTGAAAGAGATATTTAGCTTTCCTAAAGGAACCATAAACGTTTCTGATTAGCGTAAATTTGATGCAACATTTTCGTTTTTGTTTTTTTTTTGTATGGGAGGTGGGGGTAGGTTGCCTGTCAAAGTCTATCTGGTAAATATTAAAAATACAAAATAGTTAATAGAATAAAGTACCGGTTAAACACCTAGATTACTCATTCGCATTGCTTTAACTGTCTTTTTTTCGTAAATATAATCATCATAGATTAATTTCAAGAGCTTTACAACAATTCGTTCTTACTTACCTCGACCTTATGAACTCTGAAATGTTTTTGAGTTTTGACTATAAACCATTTTGAATGGAAATAATACAAACATACAAAAAATATAACAAATACGAAACATATTTGCGAAACCTATTGGTTTATTCTCTTAATACCGAGCAATATTTGATACCGAGCCCAGTTAGCTCAAAACCGCCAGAATGACACAGAAATTCTACGAAGAGTTCCGCAGCACGTTATGGTGTGTTGCGTGCAATAACCCTCTTATCACACTGTAATGTATGTTTCGCTGATGATCATATTATTTTTAGATGTAACTGGTCACGTGATACAAAGATAAGATTTTATAGGTGAGATTAAAGAGGGGAATAATAGTGTATAGGACAATGAATAGGATAGCATCTTTTAAACTGTGAAAGGGCAGTCTCTGAGTGAAACTAGTTTTATTCTTTTCCAGTTTTTAAACAATGTTTAGAAACGTCCAGTTTCATCTGGAAACAGACTTCCTTTTTATCAAGTTGGATACCAGTTTCATCAGAGCGGATGATAAGGTGTTGTTCCTGGATGTTGGAGTCGCTTTATCGAATACGTAGCTGTTATCTGTCTTTAAATACGATGGTCTTAGTCCGGATGGTCACTTTCTGATAAGCGAGGTTCGTTTTTCCTACAACGGTAAAAATTATGTTACTTCAAGCTTGGAGATTAGAAAAATCCCATTTCCTTGTTTACTGATTGTAGACGGCGTTGACTGAAGGTGAACAATGTTTGTTTGTCTTACCAATATATGAGCACGCAATATTAATAAGAGATTATTAACTCTTACAACATTAATCATTTATCGACAAGTCAATAGATGTTTGAAGTTCAAAATGGTAAATCTAGCTGCTTACGAACAGTACAAATTTGCATGGCTAGTTCTATAAAACAGAAACATTTTGTGTAGTTAACTCAAAAGAACAAATGTAATACCAAAACTAAGATAACTGTTTGTGGAACAAACTATATTATTAAAGTCAAGAGTACGGAGAAAAATAAGATTTGTGAAAAATAAGTTTCCATCCACACACCTTAAAAACGGAGGGGGCATTTTAATTTTACAACACAAACCGAGAGGTAATGACATGCGAAAGAAACTAAAGCATTTTTGTAAAATTCCAAACCTCCTAGTATACAAGAATCTTCCCGTAAGCACAGCATAATAAATTATCCTGCGGTTCTTTTAACATCTTTTCCGTGTCCTTTCCTCCATGTCCCGGGTGAATGTATGATAAATATATCAGAAGCATGCCGTGTGTAGCTCAAAGCTTTTTAAATGATATCCTAGGGCTTTGATTTTTTTTTCTTATAAATTTAGTATACTGTCATCAATATTACCCCATTAATTGAGTTGCTGCAAGTAAAAGTCGTATTAAAAAGCTCCTAAAGGTGCAAATATAAAGCAGTGCGAAATCAGTTTTTATTATTGTTTATAAATATGTATACATACACGTAAGAATATATATTTATTTATTCAATATGTTAATTTGGGAGTAGTCCCTTACAGTGATAACGATCTTAAATTGTAGCTTGAGTATGACAGCATAAGGCAAACTGCTTGGATATTGGATATATGTGTTTTAGAGCATAAAGTTATTGGTGTGCTCTATTTATTCATGTTTTAGAAGGCATCTTTTACCTGTTTCTAGCATATTATAATAGAAAATTAAATCTACTTAAAAAATCTTCCGACGTATGACATCGAAAGCTGACTTTTAAATTATCAGTACTGTTAAAGTAAATGAATATTTAATAAATAATAACTGTGCTAGAAAGAACACTAGTTTTACTACCAGTCAGGTAGGACACGCTTGATCAAAACTGGAGCTAATCAATTGCTGAACTTTCAGACTTCTTTAGACAAGTCTGGCATGGCCGAGCGCGTAAGGGGTGTGACTCGTAATCCGAGGGTCGCCGGTTCGCGCCCGCGTCGCGTTAAACATGCTCATCCTCCCAGCTGTGGGGGTGAATAATGTAACGTTCAATCCCACTATTCGTTGATAAAAAAGTAGCCCAAGAGTTGGCGGTGGGTGGTGGTGACTAGCTGCCTTCCCTCTAGTCTTACACTGCTAAATTAGGGACGGCTAGCACAGGTAGCCCTCGAGTAGCTTTGTGCAAAATTCCAAAACAAACAAATTCTTTAGACAAAATTAGCCACTATATTACAGTTCATTCGGGTGAGTTATCACGAGAAAAAATAATTATTGTAAATCCTTCCTGTTTATTACAGATGTATAGGATATCTTCAATTTTCCTAATAAGCTTTTTAATATATACTCTTTTAAGCAACACACTGCCATCTTACACAGTCAAAAGACAACTCGAATACGATATTTTTGAAAGATGAGAATCCAACTTTTGAGGCAGAATATAAACTTAACGTTATACAGTATTCAGTATGTTTTTAGGAAAAAACATGTGATGGAAATTGTGGTACACAGAACGATGTGGTACGTTCGTTTATGGATCAACCATATGAGTTTTGGGAGTTGTAGTTTCGTTTTTATGCATCACCCATAAAAATATATGTGTAGGTTCCTCACGGCGAGAAGCCCTAGGCAGTTGGGCTTACTTTAATGGTTGCAAAGATACATGTATTTGATTAATAATAATATACTGAATGATAAAATATACTCATCATTACTGTTTTAAAATTATTATTTTCAGTTTTCATTAATGGTATAGAATAATTTTACCCGACATGGCCAGGTGGTTAGGGCGCTTTACTCTTAATTTGAGGGTCGCGGGTTCGAATCCCCGTCGCACCAAACATACTCGCCCTTCAAGCCGAGGAGGCGTTATAATGTGAGGGTCAATCTTCGTTAGTAAAAGAGTACTCCAAGAGTTGGCGGTGGATGGTGATGATATGACACTGTTAAATTAAGGACAACTAGCGCAGATAGCCCTCGTATAGCTTTGCGCGAAATTCATAAACAAATAATAGAATAATTTTATTTGTTTCAAAGATTCACAAATTGAGTAACCACATCTTTGTAGTTCGCTTTTTTATTTTGCTTTGGAGAAAAAATCACTGATCTGATCCTCTTAACTGGCTGAATGGTTCACTCAGGGGTTTTGTTTATTTCATGTTATACTTATTCTAGTTGTAATCTGACATATATGTTAGTCAAAATAAAGAATTTTGGATTTTAATTTATTATTTTTTCGTTGTTGTAGTTTTGAAGTAAGCACAAAGCTACACAATGGGCTATTTGTGCTCTGCCCACTAGGGGTATCGAAACCCGGTTTTTAGCGTTGTAAATCCGCAGATATACCGCTGAGCCACTGGAGGGGCTTATTTTTTCGTATTTTTCCGAACTGGGGTGTGTGAGCTGTTGTGGAAACCTTATAGGATATAATTATAATACCGGAAAAAGATGAAAAACACAGTGACCCCAATATTTTCACTTTAAATGTTATATTCTTCTAAATCCCTCACGGTCATCTTACACTATCAAAAAACCATATTTATAGTTAACATATCGATATTTCATAATATGAAAAAAACAACGTTACAGATTTCTGAAAGTGATTTAGTAATCTTAGATTATTAAAAACAAATATATTTCTAAGCCTAATATTGTCGTTTCACACGATTAAAGATTACATTATATAGATTTAAAATATCATCAAATTACACCCTAAAAATATCGTTACATTCTTCCAAACATTAACTCGTGATATTACATTTAAAATATTTTTTTAACTTTAACACTGAAATTAATTATACTGTCAATCTAGAAATGGCTAAATTTCGAGAACCACACATATATATATACATACACATCTCACGATGTATCAACTCATTTTTCAAATATATTTTTTCTTCAATCAAATTTCATTGCATTTGTACTTGATATATAACAAAACCATATTCTCAAACGTAATTCAATCATGTATACCTCCACAAGAATAGAATAAACATATAACATGTGGTTTATTGATACGCATCTGTGAAAAGAAAAAATGCCCTACAAAGTTAAGTTGTAGAGCTTTATAGCCTTGAAAACAATTTATATTTCCTTCCCTAAGATTCTTAAAATCATTTCAACTTTTCCATTTGAAGAATGCTTTATTTGTTGTAATTACTATTGTACGTTCATAAATAGAAAAAAATTGATTTGCATGCAGTTTTAAAAAGGTTACTTTAGGTTCTTTCCCATGCTATCTTCATTGCATTTAATTTGTTGTTTTTATTGGCTTTGAATATGTAGGCCAATGTTTTGTCATTAAACTTCAGACTGTAACTGATATTTTAAATATAAATAGGCCCAGTTCAACATTTGGGGTTTTCAGTTACACTCTCGTTACATTTTACAGTTGACATAGTAACATTGAACGTTGTGTAAGGGTCTAGGCCTAATATAACTAACTATGAATTACGAAACGAACATATTTCATAACTGAGAAAAAACACTCAAAGATGTAATAAATAAGTCAAAGATTCCGTCTATATGTCTGAAAGAGTTGACTAGAAATCAAGGTGTACATATGAAGCATTTAATTATTCTGAATGTTGGTAACGACTTGTATGCATTTTTTATGCGTGTATATAAACGTACAAGTCAAATGATTAATTGAACGAAACTATAATTTTTCTGCATTCATCATACCTTAATATATATAAAGTTCTTAAAACCAAAAGAAACACCCATATAACTTCAATGATGAACAGAAAGTTCATATTTTTGATACATTGATTTGTTGACAGTTGGCGATTGGCTGGATGGTTGTTTGGAGTTTTATAGCGCAAAGCTTCAGGACAGTTTGCGCCAAATAACTTCTGTGTAACAACCGTAAAATAAAAACAAGCAGACAGTAAAAACTAGAACTATGGCCAGTGTCCCTTAACCAATGAGGTACCAGAATTTAAAATATGTGTAAACTAAGACATGAAAGTATGATGTGGACAAGCGTTCATACATTAGCCTTGTTAGGACAACTTTTTCTCTCCATTTGTTGCGCAAACTGAACTGCCAATCAGCGGCTGCAGGTTTTATTTCAAAAACTTTGTTCATACGTTGCTCACCTCAGATCATTTGTCAAGCAACTCAGAACCCTGATAACAGGTTTGAAGTCCATATATGGATTAAACAAATCCTCAAGATTACCAACAAAGAGTCATTTCTTCGGATTCAGACATGACGGGGAGTCCAGAAAAAAAAACAAATATAAAAGTAAGATAGCGACAAATAGATTAGTAAATCCTAAATTTTCAAGAAAAATGAGTGACAGATGAAAATTAACAATTACGGTCTTGAAAGAGCTTTTGTTTTTGATTGTTTGTTTGTTTTTGAATTTCGCACAAAGCTACTCGAGGGCGATCTGTGCTAGCCGTCCCTAATTTAGCAGTGTATAACTTGAGGGAAGGCAGCTAGTCATCACTACCCACTGCCAAATCTTGGGCTGTTCTTTTACCAACGGATAGTGGGATTGACCGTCAAATTATAAAGGCCCACGGCTTAAAGGGTGAGCATGTTTAGCGCGACGGGGATGCGAACTCACGACCCTCAGATTACGAGTCGCACGCCTTAACATACTTGGCCATGCTGGGCCTTGAAAAAGCGATGCAGCTCATTACAGCTACTAGAACTAACGTTCATCAATGAATAAGAAATTTGTAAATGCGTCCTCTGAAAAGTTATAGAGTTGCAACAAACAGTGGGCACAGTTCAAAGGATCACTCGATTTTATACTACTGTAGAACAAGAGCGTTAGAGATATTCATTATATAGAAATCAGCACTTTGAGTTCGGTGTATTTTATTTCTTCAGACAGCTCAAAGACAGATCATGAATGCGGATAGCAAAAATCCATTATGGAATAGCCTGGTAATTGGATTTAGTAATGTGTACGTCAAGATCACCTCAGTCAACTCCTCCTGGATGCGAAGGTCAAAGATTGGGATATTAGACTATCCATTTGCATTAACATCTGGGACGTCATGGCAGTGATCGGAACTTTGCAACATACTGCAAAGAAAATATCAAATGTCAGGAACGAAGTGAAGGTTTATATATGACTGGGCCATGGTTAAGGCGTTCGACACTTAATCTGAGAATCGTGGGTTCGAATCCTTGTCACATCAAACATGCTTGCCCTTTCATCCATGGGGCGTTATGATGTGACAGTCAATATAACTATTCATTGGTAAAAGAGTAGCCCAAGAGTTCGCGGTGGGTGGTGACGATTAGCTGTCTTCCCTCTAGTCATACACTGCTAAAATGTAGATATTCCTCATGTAGCTTTGTGCGAATAAAACAAACAAACAATCATAGATCTCTGAATACAAACCCTAGACTGAAAAAAATAAAAAAAAACCTGGGCAAAATAGAAGCCTTTAATGATGAGCAATGGTTGTTGTTTTGAATTAAGCACAAAGCAACACAATGGGCTATCTGTGCTCTGCCCACCACGGGTATCGAAACCCAGATTTTAGCGTGTAAGTCCGCAGACATACTGCTGAGCCACTGGGGGACAATGAGCAATGGCTAGCATCTTCAATGCAAAATCCCCGGCTATGGCACAGATCAAAAGCTCATAACCACTTTATATTGAAATAAGTCATAACTTATCCTTAGAATAAGACCTATTTGTTTTCCGAGATGTGGTATGTAGGATACGTTAGTGACTTGGAGCTGGATTATGTGATGAACAAAAATCAATTTATTTTCAAATAAAAGTCCTTATAACTTTGTCTCATACACTACAGGGAAACAAACACCATTAATCTGCAATCTTTGTTAGTAAAAAAATTGCAAATGTATGTTTTCTAGATGACAAAAATGTAAAATTATTTGCAACAGTTCGATCACACAACTTACTCAACGCAGTTTTGAAGCTGCACTCTATATACCTCATATTAAAGAACTGACAGGAGATATAAAATCGTTAACATAGGGTTTAACACTCTATTTACAACTTTTCGACAAAGCTGATTAGTCATGCGTTGATTTTAATGCTAAAATTCATGAAACACGATAAACAGGCTTAAAGTTTTGTGTCTCAGAACGGCTGGTATGGCTATTAACACTTTTACAAATAAAGCAGAGAACAAAGTTTTGACTTTCCCAGGTCATCTTCAGGTTAACAAAGAGATGATCCAAGAAGGTCGAAACGTTGTTCACTGCTTTATTAGTAAAAGTGTTAATACCTATACCAGCCGTTCTGAGATTCATTATTTCAAGTGGGTTTCTCGTCGCCAAGGCTTAAAGTTTTCTGACTTCCTGTGTGAGGACTGGAAATGTTGATCCCAAACGTACTTGGAATGCACGACTTTGTTAAAAATTACAAGTAAAATGAGTAAATATTCATAACTCATAAGGATAATGGTCTCATAAGACTTTAAATATCCCATACAGTCTTATAACAATTCTCAAGTTCAAAGGAGAGAGAAATAAAATGCTCCCTTCCCTTTTGAGAAAAGCCGCTCTCTTTAAAATTTCCAGTCACGGTGGACTGCTTTTTATAGAAACAAAATTGTTTACACATTTACTAGCTTATGGTAGATTAATGACCGCAGAAGTGTGTCCGATGGACTGCTAAAGGAGAACCATATGGCATTTTCCAGTTCCTACTATGGTATATGAATTGAGTATTAGCATAATCTATGTCAGAACACTGAGGAAACTATAATTATATTGTAGACCCTTGTTTAACTTCCAAGAAGAAGATGAAAAGAGAAGGTCACGAATTAGATAGGTCTGTGGCATTATGTGGAACTATGTATATTTTGTAGTAATGAAGAACGAAAAGCTGTGGTCCATGATCTGTAGTTTGACCCATTCATCAATTTCGCACTACTCCAATGTGTATTATGTTTGTTCAAATTTCTCAGGAGGATGAAGAGATATGATAACTGCTCATTAGACTCACCAGTATTTGTTTGATCAAAGACTTCTCTTTATGAAAGGTAAAGAAAGAATAATGTCAAAGTGTGATGAATGAAAACATAGAGAGCCTAGAAAAATTGAGTACACGGTCCTCCTGAAACTGTCCATCACACAATTTGTCCTTATTTTAAAATGAATAATAGTGAAAGTATTGAAAGTTTATTGAAAAGTATTCTGTAAGAAAATACACACGGGGTGATAAGAAATGACCAAGACCTTGATGTAAACTACATTAGCGGAAAAGGATTTTGTATATATAATAGTGATATCTGTCTGTACTCTTTGTATGACAGTAGAATACAGTGAAGTACTATAATTCCATTAAAAAATATATGTTGCCATCTTTCCTTCCTTAAATGGACATTACTTAAGAATTTTAACTGTTGTACATCTTTGTAATCAATACACCTGAGGTATAAACTAAAGCAAAAACTGTGGAAACAAAAGCAACTGATATATCATGTCACTTGTAATTATAACTATCATAGCTTTTATTAGAGTTGCAGTGATCACAAGTCAAGATGTTTTAAAGTGTATAGACCATTAACATTAAAAACATCTGAGAGGGTTGAGTATATAAACAAGGTTTGACTTTGCACTTCAACAAATTGCCTTAATATGGATAGGTGGATAAAATTATGTGAGCGTATAAACGAGAACCGTATCCTATTCTTACAAGGGATGTATCACAGCTGGCACTTAAAAGAAAAACCTAGTGTGAATTTCCACATCTAGGATGTTCTGGAGAACAATTTTGAGAATCACTATTCTCAAAGAATTCGAAGTAACATACGAACTGTGTTTTTCGTTATTGGGCTATCTGCTGAGTACACCGAGAGGAATCAAACCCCTGATTTTAGCGTTGTAAATCCTTAGAATTACAGCTGTATCAGTTGGATATGAAGTTTTGTTTTATCAATTACTGACAACGAAAATTTGCAGGACTTTCGGACACTGCTAATGAGCTTACAAATTTAAATATCCACTTAGTGACAATATTTTTAAGGATGTATTTCTTTTCCTCTTTTCTATCCCAATTTTTTAAAGCTTGAGATTCCCGTTCTAATAATTTTGTCTTACATGTATGTGTGTCTATGGTTTCTCATAGCAATGCTACATTGTGCCATCTGCTGAGTCCACCAAGGGGAATCGAACCCTTCATTTTAGCATTGTACTAGCGGGGGACTCTTCGTAGGCATATAAAATCCTGAGGACCATATAACTGTATCATGTTTCATCACACCGAAGCTCATAACTTAATAATTTTATTCTGGCGATTTTTTTTTATTTTCCAATACGCGTATAGCCTTCTATAATTCGAATAATTCATTGCTCTCTATATAACAAGTGGGCTTGAATACCCCAAGGAAAAAAAAACGATGCGTCAGTTGTGAACTGTTTTAGGCGACCAATTACATGCCTGATGTCATTCGGCGATGACAAACTTCGTTGAACCTCAGATTCCGTTAAAAAACAAACAAAAATAATAACAATGGAGAACAAAATCACGTTCAGTATTTCAGAAGAGAGTTGTAACTTAAAATTCCAAGATCAACAGAAACTCGCCAGTGAACATACATTACGCTCTAAATGTACTGTCATTACATTACTAACGGTTTATGGAAAATCTAAATCTATCCGTATTTGTCTACAATTGTTGCATCATACCCACAGTTCACAGTGAATAAAAGCTTCCGTTAAGATGGATTTTATGGATGAGTACATCCAGGCGTTAATATAGCGATCAAAACTCGATGAAATATAAAGACTACATCATCTGAGTCAGGACTTTCCCAAGTGTTATAATATCTTTAAACGTAATACAAAGGATATGTCGGTGCACTAATTAACACAGGTAAGATAACGTGCGAGATAAGACCTCTTCAAAATTACAGCTGTTCTCATATTAAAAAGCTTCGTATAAAATATTAAAAATAATACTTCAGTACTGATGTTCATATCCTTGAAGAAAACTATTAATTTTGATGTATTTCAGACACAGTGTTAAATAATCTTCAGAATATTATTAAATTACAGTATTGCATTTTAAGGTTATCATTGGTTAAGCTGAATGTGACAAAATACGCGGTTACTGATTTTTGTAAAATGATCTGATTTTTTTCACTAACAGCAAAACTGATAGGCCTAGCAATTATTGTTCATTAAGATGTCAACATTAAACTTAACCAGCCGCACTTAGGTGGAATGTATAATTTTATAATTCGTCAGTGTAATATAGATAAAATATAATAAAGCATGGTTGTCACAGTTTGATCAAAACTTCATTTTCTTAAATTGCCTGCTTCTGGGTCGTTGTAAAAAAAAAGCTACACAATGAGTTATCTGTGTTCGACCTAGTGTGGATATAAAGACTTTAGTCCGCCGACTAACTGCTGAGCCACCAGGGTTAAGGGGTTCTAAAACTAGTTTACACATGTTCAAAATATATGAAAATACCTTTTCAACTCTGTATGTCTGAAAAATATTACTTGTGCAAATAGTCTTAAAGTTTTCAGAAATTAAAAATGGGTGTTATGTAAAAGCTGTTATAAAAATATCAACCAAGAAAAGAGGGAGGGTACGTTGTTATCTCCACACTTCCATACAGTTAATGACAGATAAGTTCAATGAACTGACCTTGTTCGCCGAACTTTCGCAGATTTTATAACTTTGAGAAGTTTGTCACCAACTTTCTGAATGTTAAAGAGAAGGACCGTTCGCGGGAAGTGTAAAAACAGTTGGCTAATATCCCATAGAGAACTGCTAACAACAGCGTAAATAATCCACTTAACAAGTACGGTTTGGTTTAGTTTGTTTTGAATTTCACGCAAAGCTACAAGAGAGCTATCCGTGCTAGACGTCCGTAATCTAGCAGTGTAAGACTGAAAGGAAGGCAACTAGTCATTACCACCCACCGTCAATTCCTGGGGTACTTTTTTTACCAAGGAATAGTGGGATTTATCACACATTATAACGTCCCACGACTGAAAGGGCGAGCATGTTCGGTGTGGTGGGGATTCGAATCCGCGACCCTCAGATTACGAGTCGAGTGCCTTAACCACCTGGCCATACTAAGCCTAACAAGTGTACGGCAATTTCACGAATTTTTCTCAGCCTGACAATGTGTTTTAAGTGTCGTTACATGAATGGAAGTAAGTTTGGACAAGAATGTTTCTTTAGAAGCAGTTTATATGTTGATACAGTATTTTTAACGAGAAAATTTACATATTAAATATGGCTGAACTTTCAAAATATAATATACTAAAAATATTTTAATTTTGATAAATTGTTTTCTACCTTTTGAGAAAATTATTTTAGAACTATAAAGAAGTATATCATTTACATTCTATGGCTGTTTTTTGGAATGTTTACCACAAACATTTGTACCACATTCCATTTATTTGAATAAACAAGAAATGATAAAAATACTGATCAAACTTCGTGTCACATACTCCTTAAGCCTTATGAATTTGTATGTAGTTATACCGCGACTGGGTAGCAAGCACCTAAGTTTTCAAAAGAACATGAGAGAGAATGCCTAGCTACTAAGAACATCGCTATCAAAGATCATTTTTGATCAATTATTCAAAGTTATCTGTCACGAACGTCTACCAACTGTGACAGCCCGAAGAGAAACACATCTACTATAAGAAACCAATTATTACCACTAGCCGCTACTGAATGACCGAGGAAGAAAAGAGTGGACAGGCTTGTAAACTGGAACAGACGTCACACTTGAAGGATTCCTTCAACAGCCATATGGCAACCATCAACAAGTAAGAAAACTACAAAAAATCTCAGAATCTGACAAGAAAGCGTGACTTTAGTGGTGCTTACATCAGAAACTGTGGATAATGAATTATTTTAAGCGCATCATGTGGTGCAGTCCAAGAAGTCGCTTTTCATCCTTTTCGACATTGGCATCACACGGAACGAATCACATAATGTACTCGAATTTTGCTGTTGTAATTTAAACAATACAAGCTGTTAAAGGTTGTGAAATGGTATGATAAACATTCTTATAGCATGTTGTGGATTCTTTGATACCTCAGGAAGAACAAAACATTTAGAGAGTATCTTAATGTTGTTTCCGAATATTTTCAAGGTTTTTCTAAGACAACGGTGAAAAAACAAACAAACTTATATTAGTTTTGTTTTGTTTGATATTGTGACCCGGCATGACTAGGTGATTAGAGCGGTCGGCTCCTAATTTGTGGGTCGCGCGTTCGAATCCCCGTCAAACCAAACATACTCACATTTTCAGCTGTAGGGTCGTTATAACGTTATGATCAATCTTTGATAAAAGAGAAGCCCAAGAGCTTGCGGTGGGTGGTGATGACTAGCTGCCTTCCATCTAGTCTTACATTGCTAAATTAGGGATGGCTAGCACAGATAGCCCGCGTGTAGCTTTGCGCGAAATTAAAACAAACAAACTATTTGATGTTTACTTTGTATTCTTATCTTTTGTGGCCAGCACAATTACCATATTTCAATTCGTTTTGAATGTTTTTATGATAAACATGAACGCCCCATCAACTCTGTTAACCACTTGCTCACAACACTTCTTGACAATCAAACAATATATCTTCCCAAAACTAGTTAATTATAGTTTCCAAAGATGGCTGAACTGGAATTTAAGAGGCAATCCTTATAAATTGTCCAGTTGTTATAAACATATTTTAATAAATCGTAATGCCTTCAGATATTGAAATTCTTATATTTCTTGACAGTGTAATATACATATCGGCGATTCGCAATTGAATTTCGCCCAAAGCTACTCGAGGGCAATTTACGCTAGCCGTCCCTAATTTAGCAGTGTAAGACTAGAGAGAAGGCTGTTAGTCATCACCACCCACCGTCAACTCTTGACATCAACTCTTTTACCAGTGAATAGTGGGTTTGACCGTAACAATATAACGTCCTCACAGCTGAAAAGTCATGTTTGGTGTGACGGGGATTCGAACCCGCGACTCTCGGATTACGAGTCGAGTGCCTTAACAACTTGGCCATGTCAGGCCTTGTATCAGTTTGAACAAATTACATTTGAAGTTAGTGATAAAATATCTTTTTTTTAAAAAAAAAAAAAGTAGCACTGCTGCTGAATGACTTAATCGACAAGAAATATTATTATCACAAGATGAACGTTCAGTTAGTTGTTTAGACAAGTAAATATACATATCTAACTTTAGTCTATCTATCTATATATAAATACACAATGAGTTACATTTTTATTGTTTTCTGAAGCTTCAAGTTTTTATGAGTTCAGCCGTAAAAATTTAAACAGCATCGCAATTCGAAGACTTTTTGTTTGTACGAACTTAATCTTCCTTTAATCAAACAACTAGCAATACTGCTCTACTACAGTATTAGTAATAATTGTGGAAAGGCAAATGCGATACATACAGGAATAAGAAACAATATATACAACTAAATGGTTAACTTATTGTCAGTTCAATACATTATTATTTTAAAAAATGCAAAAGAAAAGCACGAGTGTTTTGTTCCTCTTCATAAAATGTGTTTACACTACAGTGTAAACTTCGCTACTTGAATCCACTGGTATTTTGTATTTGACTTTATGCCCCGTTTTACTGCAACTATGATTTTGAAACATTGTGTCAAATGTCCTCATTACTTCCTGCCAGTTTGTTCGGATGCCCTCTCAATTTTTATATAAGGCCATACACCCTTGCTATTATATGTATCGGCACGATATGGGCAGGTGGGTTAAGGCGTTCGCCTCGTAATTTGAGGGTCGCAGGTTCGAATCGTCGTCGCACAAAACATACTCGCTCTATCAGCCGTGGGGGCGTTACAATGTGACGGTCAGTCCCACTATTTGTTGGTAAAAGAGTAGTACAAGAGTTGGCGGTGGGTGGTGATGATTAGCTGCCTCCCCTCTGGTCTTATACTGCTAAATTAGGAACGGGTAGCGCAGAAAGCCCTCGAGTAGCTTTGCGCGATATTAAAAAACAAAAACAAACAAAATAAACTGTTTGTATCATTACTTTGTGTAGGCCACGTCATAAACGCGAGTGTTCAATCATATTGTGCTAACGGGTATTATGCCACCATATTTGCTGCCTTGCATTAGAACACCATCTCATTGGAAAAAGAATCTTCGTTTAATAAGTCTTGTTTCTGGAAAAAAAATACCATGACAGAAAAGAACCTATTTGTACTTGTCAGCAGTCAGGGTGCCATGAATTTGTTTCTCGATTTTTTACCATAACTAGCTGAGATGCAACATTAGTTCACTGTAATTATTATATGAAGTTTTGTGCACTTTTCAATGTCTCGGTTTGATTATCTCTCTTAAACAGTGACTTTTGAACAGATGCACATCCATCTAGGCCATTTAATGTGTGAAGTGCATACCATGAGTTACTTAACACCCCATTTAAAGAGATTGGGATTTTCAAATCGTTCGCTTCCATTATCTAGCTATAGTGTCACGTACCCTCTTCATAGTCTTATCATGAATATTTAGATGTTTACATCTTTATCATGTGACGTTTCTATCATGGAAACTATGATAAAATATACCACACCACATGCTACTCATAGGAATATTATGGTTTTCAGTACCTTTAAACGCATTATCTTAGTGTGATACTCTCTGGTTGGTTAAGTTATCAACACTCGACTATACCTTGATGCGGTTCATATCACGATAGAAAGAAACGATTCTATAATATTTCCATTTTACATATAATTTATTCACTGCTTCCACATTTGATATTATTTTCTATAATATTATTACCATTGTTTATTAAAATCCTGACACGACACATTTTAGCAAATACTATTTGAATTAACTAAAGCAGAACAGGTATGGAGGACAGGATGTTATTTTTAATATAGAACTTGCTTTTCTTTTACTGTAATTTCGTGCAACTCAATACTGACTTATATTTTGAGTTTTGTATCTTCTATGTTCATCTAACCTACATTTTGCCAAGTTTTTATTGTTTTTTTTTATGTTCCTATTGGTTTATTGGGTCACAGTGACTTGGAAGAAGATCCATCTCAAGTTGTTCGCCAAAGTTTCACATAAAAGAACTAAGTAGTCAAGAGCCTTTAACTGTTCAGACTGGGGAAGCTAGGTGTAGTGGTACTTAGTTTTTGTCTACTATTTTTTGTTAGTGAAGTTTTTTGTAGACCTTATATATGTATAAAAATATATACACACACACAACAATTAAAACAGTGACTCTCTTATTTAATTATTTGTTTATAATATTTTTTGTTAACTTATTGTAAATTTTAAGTACATTAGGATTTTATACTAAAACTTTACAGGGTTTGTATTTTATTATGTAAGTAATCCATTTATATCATTATGATATGAAATCGAAATTATACAGTTGACTGCGATTTTATACGTTTTTAACATGTTCTTTAAAGTACATCATTTTGTATTTAACTTGAACTTTCGATAACGTAAAAAATACAATTGAAAAGAAGTGAAAGCTACGAAAACGATTCTTTAAAGAGAGTGATTTAAAAAAAAATGTAAAAGGTGAAAGGAATTTGAAAACCAACTGTTGTAGAAAATGAAAGCTGTCAAATTATTATACACAACTTTGATATTCAGCAAAAAAAAACAAAATTAAACAAGGAGAGAAAAGAGGGAAAAGTTTTATTTACTTGGTTCATAAATACCGAAAACTGATTATATTTTTCACATGCGCCTTATTCAGGTAGTCTCATTCTCACACTAGTATGAGCATTCCTCTACTTATTTCTTGAGCAAATAATTCTTCTTCAACCTTATGCAATATCCGTTAAACAAGATACTTAATGATACTGAGTTAAATGTCTCACAAAAGATAACCAACAAAATTATTGCATTGAAAAGTTTGAGGACCTTCTCGCCCAGGTTATGATATACATTTCATTTTTGACTAGATATGTATGCAATCGACTGCAAAAGAAATTGCATTTAAAGTGAAGTTATCTAAACATATCTTGTAAATAGCTGTATTACAACAATTCAATGGAGAGAACAACTTTCACATGTACATATGTTTCATAATTACATGTTTAAAGTGCACTCAAAATGTTTCATGTCTTATTAAATTTAGATTTATCATATATACATATACCGTTTTTGTTGGTTTGTTTGTTTGTATAAAATTAAGCACAAACCTACACCATGGGCTATCTGTGCTCTGCCCACCACGGGTATCGAAAGCCGGTTTTCAGTATGAAAGTCCGAAGACATACTGCTGAGCCAGTGAGGGAAGGCATGTCGTTTTTGTTCTTTAGCTAAAAGCTGTACAATGGCTTATCTGCATTCTGTGCACTCCAAGGAATCGAATCCTGGATTTTAGCGTCAGAAGTCCGTAAGCCTTCCTCTGATCTGCAGAGGCACTATCAAATAAATAACCTTAAGATATTTGGAAAAGAAGAAATGACAGAACTACTGATCTCGATTTGCTTTATGTAATTAAGCACTTAGCCATCAATGGAACAAAACATATGCACTCCAAGTAATGATAACTTCAACTGACTAGGCCATTCATTACATTACCTTTGGCAGTCAGATGATGTAAAAATTAATTTTAAAATACTATAAGCACGAGTTCATTTCTCTGTTCATCTGTTTCTTGTTTAGGAGATTCAGATTACAAAGGTAATGCTAATCAGAAGTTCAACAGGATTTGTTTTTCATTAGGTAAGTTAGTTCATGAATAACAAATGAAGGTGGCTGGTCAGTGGTCACTTAAATACTTGATGTAAAGAATGGCTTTTAGAAGGTTAAGACAAGTAACTAGGGAAACTTGTATATACAGTAAGTATACGAGTCTAATAAGAACAAATTTCAAATGTTAAAAAAGTACAGAATGACTTTTAAAATTGATTCGCAGATTGACGTTCATCAACTAAGTAAATGGTAGGAGAACACAGTGGCTACTTTAATGTAAATAAATGTTTATTTTCTTTGGATATTCGCACATAGCTTAAACTGACAGACTGCAGGAATGACAGCTAACTAACAGTACCCAACGTCAATTCTTGGAGCGCTTTAACCGATTTAATGAGTTTTACCTTCACTGTTATTGTGTTTTCACAGCCTTAAAATGTGGAGCACAATTCTGGAGCAAAGGGACGCGATTTTTTGAGCACAGGATTCACAGTCTGACACACCAATCACTGGGTCACGTCCAGCCTTGTAAATAAATAAGAAAGGCTAGCGTAATGTCGAATAGGTCTCGTGTGCATATTTAATTTATACAGTTTTAGTCAGTTGAGTTAACACAAATTAGATCTACGACCAACTGCATCCATTGCAATTAAAAAAAAAATAACGATTCTGATCGAAAACTCTATTACTACTTCAAAATCTATTAGTAATCAAGGTTTTAGTTCTTGTTAATGATGAATAAATTAGTGTGAGATAAGTATAACTGTTTGGTGTTATAGCAGTATTAGTAACGAGCCCTATAAACAATGCTAAGGTCAACTTAAAGTGACTATAATGTAAGCATTTATCATACGAATAAAATTGGTCCGGCATGGCCAAGCGTGTTAAGGCATGCGACTCATAATCTGAGGGTCACGGGTTCGAATCCCCGTCGCGCCAAACATGCTCGTCATTTCAGCTATGGGGGTGTTATAATGTAACGGTCAATCCCACCATTCGTTGATAAAAGAGTAGCTCAAGAGTTGGCGGTGGGTAGTGATAACTATCTACTTTCCCTCTAATCTTACACTGCTAAATTAGGGACGGCTAGCACAAATAGCCCTCGAAATTCAAAAACAAACGAATTAAGTTAGAAGTAGCTCATATCAATGATGAGTTAAGTAACGTTATTTTTTAAATTACGAATCAGATTATCTTGTCAATAATAATCAGCGGCCATGAGCCAGTAGTGTATCGGCTCAAAGTTACAACTCATTCATGACTGACTGCTATAAGTCACTAGCATGTTTGTTCTTAACTGAGAGTGAATCATGACTGACTGTTCTGAGCCACTGCTAACCCCGATAAAAATAAATAAAACAGACTAATACCTATTACTCATTTTGACATAACTCTTAGTAAACCTTCCTATTATCATGTCCGATTGTAGAGTATGGTTTTATTAACTTGAATCTTAAAAACAGGAAAAGATCACGAATGGAAGAAAAGAAATAAACACCTGTTGATGATAACATGCAGACTGAGCACCACAGGTGAATAAAGCTCCAAAGCAGAGGCTATAAGCTCTGATTATAAATCTCAGAATTTGATATGTGATGCAAAAATATCGATTGGAGACCAATGGATTTTCACAAACGACATTATCTGATTTAACGTACGTTTACCAGCCCCAGATGGTGCTAATGAAGTCACTGAAAAACTGGTATCTGAAGTTGATACCTGGAGTGAAATCTAACGAAAGTTATATATATATATTTTACAGTATTAAAAAGAAATAGAGAAGGATATTTAAAATGATTAACAATCTATCGGATATTCGGACATGGCCTTCTGTTATTATTTCAGGGTGACATCTCGGTCTCCGTGTTTAATCCGTCATTAAGTTAGCGTCGAGCTCAAAACGTGATCTCAGAATCTATGAAAAACTCAGTACACACTTTGAATACACTGTCTTAATGTATTTTATAAGACGAACTCAGACATAATTTCCTTCACAAGTGCATGAAGTAAACCAATAGAAAATTTTTGAGTGAGAGAAATATGATGAACATAAAGCTGTTCAAGCAGTCGTGAAACAAAAACAACAACAAACACATCATGAACTGGTTTCAGGATCAAAAATCGATGCGGGTTGATAAAAACATAAATGCTATGATGTGTAGAATATTTATTTAGATGTATCAAAACGAATTACATCGTATGTTGTCAAAGGTGACCATGCATGATATTAGATAAAACTTGCAAAACTACAACATTTGTGTTACTGAAGTAACATAATAGTGTTAAAGCAGCAGTGTCTGTGTGCTACAGCGACAACGGTCGAACAGTGAGAACATTTATTTGTGACGATTGTTTGTATGGAAATGTTTACTTTACAACTCTGTGCCAAGGAGAATTTTCATTATGTAGAAAATAAAATTTAAATATAAAAGAAACCGATTGTACAATTCCAGAAAGACTCGTCAGATTGGTCTAAAATCGTGTTTGAAGTTTTTTAATTATTTTACCCACCAGAAAGCAGGTGGAATATGTTTTAGAAAGTTAAAATGGAATCGAAAGCTCTGAGTAGGACTCGAGAAAGACAATATAATAAGTGTATGTTTGAGAACAACAAAAAATATGCTTGTTTCGAGAAAGGTTGGTAGCAAGGAAACGAGAAAAGAAAGCTGCCAGTGAGACTTCTCTCATATTTTAATCAAGCTCACCTCTTTTTATCATAGACTTGGAGTATATGTTGATTTGCATCCACAGCTGTGCACTGAACATGTCTACACCTGTTCGGAACCTTTGGTTATTTTGGCAAGCTTATTACCATTGACTTTTCTCACATTGAAATCAAATGGTGAGCATTCAGATAATTCTTTAAGATGGTGGGTCACAGTGAGATTTCTGACAATCATTATATGCATTTCAATTATCATCGAATGTAACGTATAACCTAAGACACGTATATTCTGAAATTTCATTGTCAGTTAGGGTTCTTTTAGTCTAATATTTCTTGCAGTTCTGTTTGGAGGATGTCCTTCTACTCTATGTCGATTCCAACGATTTTCCTTTTTCTTGCTTTTACACTAATAAGAAGTGGACCAATCTGCTAACATTTAAAGAAGCAGACAGATGGCGTTTCTGTCCTATTGAAGTATTAACAATTGTGTAATACTAATTATAGTGTATGATCAGACTGATACATTAGACGCTACTTAAATCAGCTGTATAATATTGCCTACTCGGATTGATTTTGCACTGAAACTTTTTGGTTGATTCTAATCTCTGTGGTCAGACTTTCAACGAAACACTTCACTGGTTCAAATTGTGTTTATTCTTTTAAAGGATGGCTTCAGTTTGTTTCATTTGTCTCGTCTACAAGACATTTTTTGGTATGGAAAAAATACTTTACTGTTTCAACATGATACTCGTCAAAATCTTAAAAAACACATATTAGAAAATTTATTTCAGCAAAACTATATATGTGTTTGGGCACATGTTTATACCTTACTGTAATTTCAGAGTCTTGTAACAAGACCCATAACACACTTGATTGTGTAGTATTCTAATTAAACGTTCACTTTCTGTGTGTTTTCTAACAACGTAAAGGACGCGCGGCTTTCACTTCATATATTTACTAACTTAGATTAAGTTTGGAACTTTGCAGATAAGTTCTTATTATCTTTCACTTCATATATTTACTAACTTAGATTAAGTTTGGAACTTTGCAGATAAGTTCTTATTATCTTTATGTAAGTTACACAAAGCCCAACGCATGAATCAGCCAACACATTTGCAGTTTGTTAGCCTACGATAATTGTGTAATTTTCAACACGAACTTCTGGTTACTTTAACATACAATGTTGTGTTCCACA
This sequence comes from Carcinoscorpius rotundicauda, assembly GCA_011833715.1. Taxonomy (NCBI): domain Eukaryota; kingdom Metazoa; phylum Arthropoda; class Merostomata; order Xiphosura; family Limulidae; genus Carcinoscorpius; species Carcinoscorpius rotundicauda. The sequence goes on along the minus strand of CM022395.1, from coordinate 34,212,623 downwards.
AGTTGTGATGTTCATAAAAAAAATTGTCTTTAACAGTGTTATGTAGTTCAGATGCAATAAGATAAATTATTAATAAATGAAACATAATTTAAGAAAAATTGATAATTAAAGGGTAATATGGGTTCAAATGATTATCATCACTCAACGGAATATCTGCAACCCTATTGGCTCAAGAGATCAGACACCGCCCATCTGTCAATCAAATTACGACTTAATCTCCCATTATTCTACTTCCAAAAGCTCACACAAAATTTCGCCTACGAAAATGGATTTACCCTCCTATCTATGTTTTGCACTTTTGAATATAATAGATAACTCATTTGTATATATATGTTAAAGATTCCTTTAAAGTTACTGTATGGCGATTTTAAAGGACACAAAACATCCAAAGGCATTAATAATTAATTTCGCTATTTATCTAATTATTACTTTCCTAATTTAATAATATTTATCATATTACAATTTGATGAGGTTACTAGTGCAATATTTATGAAACTAATAATGGGAATTAATCATTAGACGATTGCACAAACAAATTTTAAGTAAATTATTGTATAATAGTATGCACGTTAATTAAGCCTTCGAAGTCCTTAGGTCACTCAATTGCAACTTTTGCAGCAGTAATTAAGAATAGATATGTCAACATTAGCATTATAACAGAAAATTAAATTAATTTATAATGTTAACAGAAGTTTTGATACTAAAATTCATCATAAACCTTCCTTTGCAAGAATGCATACACATTTCAGTAGTTTTGTATCCAAACGTTTTCAATTAAATTTATGGAAACCTAATTAATTGAATAGGCTCGGCATGGCCAAGCGCGTTAAGGCATGCGCTTCGTAATCTGAGGGTCGCGGGTTCGCGCCCTAGTCGCGCCAAACATGCTCGTCCTCCCAGCCGCGGGGGCGTTATAATGTAACGGTCAATCCCACTATTCGTTGATAAAAGAGTAGCTCAAGAGTTGGCGGTGAGCGGTGATGACTAGCTGCCTTCCCTCCAGTCTTACGCTACTAAATTAGGGAAGGCTCCGTGCAGTGGGTTAACAACCACCTCACTTAAATGCCTGTTCATGAAACCGCAAGTGATTGCGGCCATATGTTCCTTGACGGTATCGAGTGGTAGATGAATGATGATGAATTAATTTAACATTTAAAATGTATACTAACATTTACTTGCTTTGTGAAAAATATCAAATAGTATTTAATACATGGAACACTTCTTAAAATATAAAACTTAATATTTTCAAAATTTGATTATTATTTTACGAAGTTTTACTATTGAACACTAATCGATAATTTGAAAAATTAGAAAAGCCAATTGCATGTATCCACATGTTCAGTTGTGACATATTTTCGAATTCACAGTTTTAATTAAACTCCTACTTACATTTTAAAGTCCACCTTATTAACTTCACCTGTCTATGATATGGTATGTAAAATGTGGAATCTCGATTAAAATATTATCCCACAAACACAGTTGTAACCTATGAAAAATATCAGCAGATAAAAATAGATTAAGTTTTTTTTCTGATATTCCATTAATAAGATGTAATAATCTCCTTAGTGTTGTTTATTGTGTTAACTTATTGTTGTGTTGTGTATTTGGCTGTTCTAGTGAATATGTTTTCTTCAAATCATATACAAACTCACTGGAAATCATTTAATCCAATATCACATGAAATTAAAAGTCGATATTGCGATACAAGGGTAGGAAACCGCAAGTTATATTAAATCATAAAGTTCGATGATTAAATGATAAAACTAGGAGAGATTCAACTATTTACTTTTTTTTCTGGTGTCAAATTTTATTTTTTGAAGTTGAATTAGTTTTAAGTCTTGAATCTGTAAGATAAGTTATAAGCTGTGTATTCGTCTGTGTTCTAAAATGAAATTATGTTTACACCATTTAGGTGAAACGTTACCATGAACAAACGTTGTCAGGAAAAAAAATAATTTATTTAATTTAGATTGTGGTAGAGACCAGCAGTTGTCAGCGCAAAGAGTTCTATCATACAGTATTACATATCCGTTAACAGATGCTATCAACAAGAGGTAACTAGGAGCCAGTTAATTTTACTTCACACTGACGTTCACATTTTGAAAGCTTAAAAACTGGTATCGCTCATTATTCCGTGACATTACGAGCAAAACACCCATGTATAGTCTGTCACAGAAGTTTTCTAGAATAGCTTTCTGTTAATACTGAGGAAAGCAAAAAAATATTACCAAGGGTGAGGGGCTTATGAGGTTGAAAAGGAATAGAAAGGGTAAGACCCAGAAAGCTGCTTAGAAATCTTAAGCATTCTCTGTAGCGCCACATAAACGACGCAGCAGTACTTATAACTACAGCTTAGTAAGTCGCGAGTCAATTTGCGCTTTTACTGTAGACTCCGATGTGGTAATATTTCAGAGCAAGAACTAACCAAGCACCGTGGTACCAAGATGAATGGGTTTCTTTCTTTCACAAGTGAAGCCAATATGTCAAGATAGATGGGGTTGTGACTTTACTGGTGTCTATCCTCTTGCCATGTGTTAAGAACTACCATTGAAGGCTACGAGTGAAGTTCCCTTTTCTTTTTGTCAGAAACTTTCAATAGGTGATGACGAGCGACGCAGTGGAATGACAAGCAGTCAGAAAGCTATGAATTATGGGACTTAGAATCTCGTATTTTCCTTACATAATTTGTTACACACTTGAACGTACGAACCACTAAGCATAGAATACTGACATGCCTCAAACACGATTCTAGAAATTATAGTTGTAGGGAAGATATATTATTTAGTTGGATAGGAAAATGCTAGATATTTTCAATATTTCTTAAAAGGAAATAAGGTACCCTTATAAGTTAAATACCTATTTAAAACGAAATAAGGTACCCTTATTAGTTAAATACATATTTAAAATGAAATAAGGTATCCCTATAAGTAAAATAATTATTTTTTCTATTTACAGTTGATGCCAGTATTTTACTTATTTTTATTTCTCTTCAACTTCTTTCGGCGCTGAAACTGCATCAGAAGCTATTTTTGTAAACATTTGGTTCGAAAACAATTGGCTCAGTCTATTTTACTTTGTTTTAGTAACCAAGACACTTGTTTAAGAAGTAAATATCCTTGTTGAGCAAGTTTCGAAATAAAGTTTTAGAACTTTAGACTGTTTTCACGTCTCAGTGAGAATGTAACACGCTTGTTCGTCTGTGACACATGTTTTAGTTTGCTTGTTTGTAATTAAGTACAAAATTACACAATAAATTACTTGTCTGCTCACCACGGGCATCGAACCCAGTTTGTAGAATTGTAAGTCCGCCGATACACTGCTGTGCTACTGAAGTGTGTATAGGGGTTGGAAAACTACTTATTTACGTTTCTTCATTCCTGAGACAATTAATAATTTAAGAAAAAATCTATTGTAATTAACTTAATTACAGAATACAATAGTATCAAATTGCACAATCATCAAACTACCCAGGTCATCATCATTATTATCATATTTTATTTATAGAGGCATAAAGGAGTACCTAGATTAGAATAATACAGATTTTTAACCTAGCGGAATGAGTATATTATAAACACGTGTAAGTCACATTTTTTTTATATAAAGAGATCAAGATTTCAGCACTGGTGCAGAGAGTACTTTGTTGTTGACAATAACACAATTTGATATACGATTTTAATACCAGAAACACAACTTATATTACTCTGAAACAAGTAAATGTGGCGAATTTCTGTATAATACTTTAAGTCGGATTCCAGAACTGGTTAAAGAAGCTATGGTTAACTTCAAATATAACATTTTCCCTGAAGAACTAAAAATTGAAGCGATTAGTTAATGGTGTTACAATATTGTTACTTTAGAAATTTTTGAATATAAACTAACCAATAAATGTATTTGTTGTTTTTTAAGCAATAAACAAACAAACCTTTCATTTGTTTCCTTTAGGACCGTTACATTAGGTTCATAAATCACAACACGAATGAATTTCTGCAGGACCGTGCGCAGGAATTTAAATCTAAGTGTTTTTGAAGGGAGAGTGTTAAACATACTCATATAATATATTAATAAGCCATATCACTCACGCACATGCATTATATGCATAGAAACAAACAGCATTACACTCATCAAAATGAACAAATCCGTACTAACAGAGTTATTGAGGGGCTCCGCTCTCTGCTTGCCCCATTTCCACTCTTCGGATTATTTTTTTACATGTACCTAGAGCTACTTTATATGACAAACTGAAACTGAGTTATAAAATAAAGTACAGTGTGACCCCTCTTCCGGTAGTTCACTAGTAAACAATCGTGTTTCAAAACTTATTCGCTTTGAACGCTGTACAGATATCTCATTGTGTGGTTTTATGCTTAGTAACAAACAAACAAATTACCTTTGTTTTCTCCACGAAACTATTTCGAAACGGAATATAATATGCTGATCTGAAATGACCTGCTAATTTTAAGCACAGACTTTTGAAGCTTGCAATATCTACATGATGTGTAAAATACAATACAAATAAAGCTCCAACAAGTTGAACAGGAAATGAAAAATAGCTGATTGAAATGTCTGCTAAAACTATTTTAAGTGTTATTATAAGAGTAAAACTACTGTTCTGGAGACGTGAATTCTGTTTTAAACATAGCTACTCCATGCTTTGTTAAGGTGTGACTCTCACTGGATGCCAGAGGGCGTGCGCCTCTCTTAGGTGCACAAAATATGCGTGTCATTTTCATGCTATGTTCTCCACACGTGCAGCAGTATGACAAATGAGTATCTTATGCAAACGTGCTTTGCAGAACGACGCATTTTGCCCGAAGAAAGACGTCATTAGGACATCTTCTACTACAGCTCAGGTTAGCCAAGCTAATTACTGTTCTTCTTGTCTTCAGTAATGACAGTGTAACCTGCTCTCTTTTCGCGCCCTCGGCCATTGTCAAGATAGTCCTTGACTGGTATGACGCACACCACGTGTAACGTTTCAAAGGACTGCTAGCTACTAATCAAGATTACTAAATCCCCCCCCTCTTTTATGTAGAAATAAGCCCGCTAGCAAACACAAAGAGAACTGCCATAATTACAATAGTATACATTCGCTAAGTCGACGCTCAAATGACATACTATGTCTTCTCTGTCATTTTAACAATCATACTTTATCGAATTTACCCACTCTACAGTATAGTTTTGTTTTTCTTTTCTCAAATGATTATTATTATTACGTTTATAAATTCGAAACTAAAAGTAATCCAATGATTCGATAGCAGTAACTGAATTATATAAAGTCACATAAATTCGCCTATGCCGAACAGTGTGATATACCAAAAGATGATAAATACAATCTGGTGGACAAATATAATTTATAGTAAATACAAATGTACACAAATAAAAATAAGTTTAAACCTGAACAATGCTTCGATGACAGCAAACGAAAAATAGCCAATCACCCGCTGTCACGTTCAAAATTTACAAACAAAGCTTGGGCTTATAATATTCATAGAAACGGGTATGTCATCCTACGTCACGATTAAGTAATTTCAATCTTGAGAAAGAAAAAAAACACGTTAAATTAATACCGATGTTCAGAATTTAAATTTTATTCCAGTCAATGCTGTGATGAGGGGAAAAAACTGTTCACTAAATCTATGATTTTCGTTTTTCTTAACAAATCTTTAATGAGAATTAATACATATCTTTTAATGAATTGCCGGTTCACCTTTATAAGAGTTATATCGTTAAATGTGGTAAAGATATGGCACTTAAAATACTATATGGTGTACATGCTAATTAATATGTATCACGAGACACATCTGCTGGTGATGATGTTTTATGTTAACGGTGGACAAAATGTGATACCTAAGGTGTTTTGTAGGAAACGTTGACTTATCTAAGATTATGTCACATTTATAAAAATAATTGCTGTAATAATTTGTATTTAGAATTTTGGAAAGTGGAAACATAATATGATTCTTTAATTTTATGATTATACGATGTGTTTGCTGAATTTTTAGTTACGAATAATTAACGAAGAACCTGTAAGATAACGTGGGTGTCGAACGGCTCATTAAGCAAGTGCGTGACAAAACAGAAGAAACTGTACAGGATGTACAGTGAAAGATTTAGTACAAATAAACAACTTCAAAATAAACTATGGAATGAAACTGAAGGAAGAAAGATGGTGATGCAAACTGAAGCTATTGTGGTGTAAAATGGATACAATAATAAATGAAAACTGGATGTAAATTGAAGTAAATAAATGAGCTGGTAAACACTTACCTGGCGGCTAGTAACAGTAAAATATGCACAAAAACCATATTGACTGAAACAGTGCGCAAACCAACCAGAAAAGGTATACATTTATAACTTAACTAACCACACTATCTTCCAATGCACGTTCAAATTGTATAGATAACATTACTAAGGAACTGTATGTTATCTTATACAACTGATGCAGGTGTTTTGAGAAGCTCTGTATTAGTAGAACTATAAAGGTTATTCTTGCTTTTCCACGTGGTTGTATTCTAGTTTCCGGATACACAGAGGAATTGAAAACCTAAAATGTTTGTTCTTCTTTATTCTATTAGTTGTAAAGAGATGGGAAAATTATCACAAATATATAAATCAGTTGTTTCTACAAGTTTTCGTAGCATATTTCATGTGAGACATTCAATAACAATAATCGAAATTTAAATATTTACCCGTCTATGATGGTTTGTCAAATATACACTTCGGTTGAGGGTTTTGTTCGGTGAACTTAATCTGCTAATAAAGTATTGCTTGTGAGAACACAAGTTATTCACATAATTATAGGTGCACCATAGCAAGGCACTCGACTCGTAAGCTGAGGAGCCCGCCTTCGAATCCCCGTCATACCAAACATGTTCGCCCTTTCAGTCGTAGGAACGTTATAATGTTACAGTCAATCCCCCTGTTCGGTGGCAAAAGAGTAGTCCAAGAGTTGGTGGTGGGTGTTGATGACTAGCTGCCTTCCCTCTAGTCTTACACTGTTAAATTAGGGACGGCTAGCATAGATAGCCCGCGTGTAGCTTTGCTCTAAATTCAAAACAACCAAACATGATTGTGATACGCCATAGTTTAATATTCTGGCGAAAGGACGAAGTTTTTAACGTGTTCTATGACTCCTACAATCGTAAGCTATACAGAAAAACACAGTTATTCGAAAGTCATTATTAAATAAAGTATCATTTTATTTTCTAGACTTGTATTTTGAAATACAAACAAAGAAGTATATCTTGTGTAATAAATTTGGAAAAACAAGACAGTTTTCAGTTTTTACTATTATATGTTTGTATTCATTATAAATACAAGAAAATGTACAAGATTTCCAAACTTACTGTAAGACACTGTCATGAAAATAAAATTATCTATTTTAGAAATACAGAAATTATTCCAATAGGTAGTTGTATTTTTTCTTATTTTTATAATAATAATCATTGCACTATAAAGCCTTAAGATAGCTATCATGATCATCATATTGGAAAGTAAATTTCATTTTATTTTGAAGGTTAAAAAAACAACAACTGAAAAAGGGCAAGCGTATCGCACAAAAATAAGAGGAAAAATATTTTGTACCTGCAAGAGAGAAATTCACATCAATGCCTTTCTGCAATTGGCTTTAATTATATTTGTCAATTTTCTTTTGTATTGACGATAGCATTAAATATACACTATATACATAAATTTTAGACCATTAGATATGGACAATGAATGATGGACAACGTTAGTTTGAGATCTTTTTTCAAGGAACGTAGCTCTGTAAGTTTAGATGTTAAAGGAAAACAAATGATGAATTCACTGCCATCTATATGGAGTATAAATCATGTACTTTAATAATTCTGAAGTTTGCCTTGAATTTAAAGCAAAAATTCTTTATGTTACTAGTGCATACGGTGACTAAATACATGAAAGTATTAATGATAGTAGCCAAAATAGCTGAAACTTTAATTGCAATTACAATAGAATAGCGCTTATTTATTTTTATGAGAATAGAAACTCTGGCTTTTAATATTATTCACTTCTGCACTAGAAGAGACAAAAATTATCTACATATCATTTACCCCCGTTTAAACTTCTCAATAAATCACTTATATTTTTTAAATTTACCTGAGTTGATCTTCAAAACTATGATTCAAGTAACTGAGAGTGTAGAGTAAAAAAAAAATATATTTCATTAGTTTGACGCCTCTTGTTTCTTTAGGTCCCAAATTACCATTACCAATTCTCTCTCCATGCAAAATATATAAAATGCACATTCTGGGCGATACTCTAATAATCTCCTACTCCCCCACATGTGTTTCTCCCGCTGTTACTTTCCCAAAATAAGCACCACCTTTATCATCATTGTTCGCAGCTGCTACTCGACACGCTTACCACACAACTACTGAACGAGACAATAAGTTCGCTTGTAACATCTGAGTCTACGAGGCGGCGTCAATCAAAGGCGGTTGCTTATGGGAATCAGACAGACGTAATCGATCAAAAATACTGATTTACAGCAACATTTTTGAACACAAAGAGAATATCTTTTGTGATTTTAGTGGCCACTACAATTCTTGTAGGGTTAAGAGTTGTTTGTTTTTTCTTCTTTTTTTTATAAGATGTGTAATACTGGTGGTTCATGCAAGTAAATACGATATCTGTCAAACTACGGAAGCCAGACAACAATCGATCTTTGTTAGCAGGCCATGAAACACAACCAAAGCCTGAATCATTTCACAAGGCAGCTTCTTCTGTCCGCCCCATCAACGAGTAAAACATTCTGTTATGCACTAAAATGTTCAAACTCGAGATTAACATTGTGAGTACAACAAACCCAGGATCAAAGATCGCTATCAAAACAAAATAAAAAAAACACAAAAGAATACACGAAATCCTTTTTATAGAATTACAAAAAAACAAAAACTATAATTTAATATAATCATTATCCAAAACTGGGTAAGAATAAATTGAAGGAAGTTGGTTGATAGAATGACGTAGAGAATTTCATAAATAATTATGTTGGTGACATATTATCTTTAAATACCTTTGAAACTACTTGCTGAAAGATAATATAGGTTTCGAAATTCCACAGTATTTGTATTTGTCGCTTAATGGCAGAAGTACGTGCTCGTAGATTATCTGTCTTTAATCAGTGTTACTGTTATTCTTGGACCTTAATCACCTTGAGATAAAAATAGCATTTCCTACAATGATAGTTAATGTGTATACATTAAACTAAAGCTATATAAGCAATGTCCATAATGCAACTACATGAAAAAATATTGAATAGTAAATGACCGAAAAGTCGTTTCTTTTTTATTGAAAATATTAGTAAACTGAATTAGACGGTTGGTTAAAACCAACTAAGACATAGATGAATTTTAGAAAGGTCTGGTTGAGCGTCGGATTATTATTCCATTAACTCTTTATCTTAAAGAATAAGTTGAAGACGTTAACATAATGCGACTAAGCTAAATCGAAATTACAGGTACTTAAACCATGGAATATTGTTCGGAACTGGATCATGAAATTGATGCTATAATACAATTACAAATATCTGATTCATATAGTAAATTTTATCAACAATTCTCGAAATGATGACTTCAAAACCTCAAATTATTTTTAAGGTAAGTAACATCAAACAGGCTTTCATGGTACGAATTACTTTGTCATATTTAGAAATGTTCAGAAAAGTTTCATTAAATTAGCCACATTTTTCATAAAACGTGTAACTATTTATGTCAAAGTGAATCCCTAAGACATATAAATGCAAAAAGGCACTTTTCTCAATATTATTATTGAGATGTTTGTATTTATATATGCTTGTGTGGTGTTAGCATTGGAAATATACTCTAGGTGAATCTTTTTGTAGAATGGTTTTCTTGATATTTCAGTTCGCTTGATAAAGTAATTTCAATTATGTTTCAGTGTTAACCTTTAATGAAAATATCGTTAAAGTCATGAAATCAATAACCCATCAAATTAATAATAAACATTTGAATTTAAAATGAATTAGCACTATAACAACCTCTTCTGACATGGGCTCTCCAATGACATAGCAGTCTGTCTGCAAATTTATAACGCTAGCAATCGGGTTTCGATACCCATGGTGGGCAAAGCACTGATAGCTCATTATTTGTTTGGTGTTTAGCACAAAAGTACATAAACGTCTGACATGGATCGGGTGTGGTCTTAAGGTTAATATTTCTGGTTGTGAAACTCAGGATTCGTGGCTTGTGTCCTGTAACTACAAAATCTGCAAATATCCAAAACGATTAAAAAAAATTAGACTCATTTTTTGAACGTAAGAAATTAAATTAGTTACCCATGTAATAGTCTGTCATTACAACCTGTAAGTCTTATTGTAAGTTTACGTGAAGTAACTGTTGTGATATTTGAAAAAAATGTGTTAAATTACTAAACTCAGACAGTTGACGTATTATTTTATTTCATTATTTAGTATCTTCATAAACCTTAGTTTTTGGACATACAACAGGAAAATTACTGCTACTAGCCTTACACAGTTTAAACAGTAACATATGTCTTATAAATTGTAACATGTGCCACTTTTGTCTAACGTTAGATGTTAGATGTAGCTTTATGAGTTTTCTTTGATCAAAAATATGTTAGAAAGAATTAAAGAAACACAACAGGGACTTTGTACTAAAGTTATGTTTCTTAACTAAATTTACTTCCACGACAGTATTTCAAAGTAACAACTGGTGTTTTTGTGTTTCCTGAGTAAAGTATATTATTTATCAATTGCTACATTCATTAGCAGTACTAGTTATACTATTTTTAATTTTATTTATTGTTTATTATTATACTTTTTAAAAAAAATTGTTTTGTATTGCTATATGTATTTACGACTAATTGGAATCTTCGAACATCATTAGATATTATTCGGATTACGGCCGAAAATGTCGTTAACAATTAAGGGTACCAACGTTCATTATTCTTAATAAGTGGAGCATTTTTCAGACCTGTTAAGAATATGCAATGAACCTATGTTTAGTAACTGAGGGCAAACAGTTTTGAGGATTTATTTAATCCCGAAATTTTACTTTGTAGGGAAATACATTACTCTGCAGTTGGAGTGCTGTTTTGTTCTGTTGCTTCCATATTATTATATTAGGTTTTCCATGTATATGGTTTTATTCTTCTGAACTTTATATATGTAGTAGCTTGAGTTGTTAATAAAGCGCTGGCCTGACATCTCAGGGGTCTCCGACATTTTACCAAGCCAAAGAAATTACTACAGAAAAACCAACAATTTCTTCCCAACTCTGGGTCGTCCCTCGACCCCGAGGACAGACCTTTTTTGTAGTAGGAGAATGATATGAGAATTCACGTTGTTGAAACACGTCCTATTGGCAATACAAGGTAAGTTTACAAGCTGACAAAGCTTAAATTCTAGGTTAGATTTCTCTCAAAAGAAAAACAAATTCTTTGTCTCTGCGCTAAATAAACAAACATACATCCTGGAGTCTCGGTTCCGATAATGAGTTTAGAAAAGAAATAAAATGAGAAGTGTATTATAATATAAGAAAGCATAAATGAGATAGCGTAAGGTATAAAGAACACCATATGTATTTTGTACATGTGTTAATTGTTGTTGTGTTTTTTTTCAGCCCAAAGACATCAAATTTCCGAATCGGTTTCTAGATGTTTTATACTTGGGCGTAAGCTGCATTGGATGGACGTCTATTTGTTTCGAGTTGCTACTTTCCTTTTCAGGACCAGGGTAATTTATAAAATCTGGTTATGTCTGTTTATGAGATGATATTTTCTGTACAGTATAGTTCTGCTGTGTTGGTGGAATAACGAATAATTGTACAATCTGAGGTAGTATAGCTGTAAGGTGTTCATTGTACAAGCGACTCGTAATCTGAGGGTGGCGGATTCGCATCCCCGTCGCGCCAAACATGCTCGCCCTTTCAGCCGTGGGGCCGTTATAATGTAACGGTGAATCCCACACTTCGTTGGTAAAAGAGTAGTCCAAGAGTTGGCGTTGGGTGATAATGACTAGCTGCCTTTCTTCTAGTCTTACACTGCTAAATTAGGGACGGCTAGCACAGATAGCCCTCGAGAATCTTTGTGCGAAATTCAAAAACAACAAACAAACAATCATTGTGCAAACTGAGGTACTATAGCTCTAAGGTGTTCAATGTCTATTTTAAGGATTAGTTTGATACTGACTTCGTGGTTTTTAGGGTTCAGTTATTGTGCTAGAAATTCGCAGAAAATGTTTCAAGCTACTTCTGTTATTTTAATTATGACTTCATTTTGTTGTGTTTCTGCCCTTATGTGTTGTATTTTATTCTGTGCAGGCGTATCGTGAACTTGAGTTAGTGATTTTTGTTGCTCGTGCATAAGTACTTGTTGTTTTGAGTGTGGGTAACAGAGGTGTCCTTTTTTGTGTTTTGTGTTTCCTGAATTTTGTATGTGTGTGTCTTGTGTCTGTTTGTGCTATTCAATATGTTTGTTATGTGTATTTTTTGTTCTTGTGTTTTTGACGTCCTTTATAATTTGGCGTGTGTTGCTATTCGCTTGTTTGTTTTGGAATTTCGCACCAAGCTACTCGAGGGCTATCTGTGCTAACCGTCCCTAATTTTGCAGTGTAAGACTAGAAGAAAGGCAGCTAGTCATTATCATCCACCGCCAACTCTTGGGCTACTCTTTTACCAACGAATAGTGGGATTGACCGTAACATTATAACGCCCCCACGGCTGGGAGGGCGAGCATGTTTGGCGCGACGCGGATGCGAATGCTATTCGCAGTTACACCAGTGTGGTTGTGTGTAAAATTTGGGACAGTAAGTGTTCCTGTGTTCTCTCCCATATTCTACGCAGCGTGGGAGAGCTTTGCATGCACCTGCCACCTATCCGTATCGTTATCACTTGTAACACTGGGTTACAACTACAACTGAACAGGAAAAGTAATAATTAAGTTTGAATTTCGCGCAAAGCCACGCGAGGGTTATGGACGCTAGCTATCCCTATCAACTAGTCATCATCATCCACCGCCAACTCTTGGGCTAAGAGTTTTATTCATTTTACTAAAGAATAATGGGATTAACTTTTACTTTATAACGCTCCCACGGCTGAAAGGGCGAACATGCTCGATGTAGTAGGGATTCGAACCCATGATCCTCAAATTGCAAATCCAACTCTTTAGCTATCAGAGTATGCCAGGAAAAAAATAACTTTGTGTGTTAAAAAATACAACTCGTTATAAAATTCAAAGTCTGAGATAGATGTCAAAAAAAGAGTTTTAAACGAAAATATTACACACAGACGTGCGTGGCTATGGCATCATTTGCAACTTATGTTAACGAAACTGAAAAATGTCTTTATACTAACGAACATAAAACATATTTTGTGTGAAAGTACCAACTGTAAAACAATATACAATAACTTGAAAATGAATTTCAACCATGAAATGCAGTGAAAACAAACTATAGCAGAAAGATGAAACCAAAGATTTGTCATTTGTTACTTTCGCTCATTATGATGTTCTTGAAGAGATTAAATGTATTTCGCATAATTCAGTTATTATAACACTGCTCTAGAATAAACATCACATGTTATTTAATTAAAGAATAATCATTGCTCTATGTATGATACTTTTTTATTTTAATATGTGCATTAAATAGATTTTGTTACGTATAAGATATTAGCATCACTACATATTTGTCAGCTGACCTTTCATAGCCCACTTTTGAAATTTTCGCACCAACTCATTTTGTTTTGTCTCATTATGTTCGAGTGCCTGTCTGTTCCATGACCTCACCCACAATGTTTAGTACTTTTTTCTTACTTTTTCTCTAGTACGTTTAAAAAACATCTATATGGAGAGCGAAAATAATAAAATATTTTAACATTAATAACAGTAAACTTGTACTTTCTTGATTTAAAATTTACTTCATTCATCTAAAGAAAACAACAACATCATCCGTCACTTAAAGCCCCTACTAACTACAATCTTAGGTAAAAAATGTTTAACTAAATTTATCACTTCGAATGTCCTTATGTAGTTTTATTAATAAAATACTAACACCTACAAAATTTCCGATGCATTCTGAACGTTTATGATAACTTGTGAACATACAGTGAATATAGTGCGGTTATAGTGTGTAATGATGGTAATACGATAACAAATAAGCTCGTATCAGGTAAGAAAACCAATATCATGATCAGCAGAGAACTGCAGCTTCGAGCAATGTCACTTCTCATGAGCCCGGCTAGGTCGATGATATAGGTTTTCATTAAATAAGCTTTATGTGGATTAAGGCTAAACAGCAGAAGTTCACTTAATTACTTAAACTAACCTACCAGAAAAACAACAACACAAAAATAATCAGATAATGTGCCATTTCACTCCAGTTGAACTCCAACAGTTTAATATCGTATAATGACCATTACCGTTCTTTCATTACTGACGGGAGCTGAATGTCATAACTGCTTTGGCTCTTAGCCAAAAACTTCGAAAATTTCCAACTGGAAATCATTGTCTGTTCATGTCTGAATGGTAAGAACATTTTAACGTGTAATAACTCAATTTAGTACAATAATGGCAGCATACGCATACAAAAACTTTACTTACACGTTGGAGTTTTGTCACTAAAACAAAATATCCAATCAGAACAAATCTGTTATACTCGTATTCAGCAACTAAGCAGTTAAACTGTGTATTATTTTTTCTTTACTAAGAAATTAGTAAAATAACTGATGTTTGTATATTTATACCTAACAACCAAACGTAAGATAACATATAATTGCACTTAAAACCATTAAATATTTTATACCTAGACATTATAAATGTAATTAATTCCTTTTAGAACTAAAAAAGGCTCCAATTAGAGAAATAAATACGTTTAAAGATACACTAATTGTAGCACTAAGAACGTAGAATTTCAAGTATATTTAAATAGTCAAAAAACAAAAACAGATTGATTTCGTACTCTTAATAGCAAATGTAATAAAATTCCAGGAAGATTTTGCCATTCGATAATTGCTTGGAAAAAGAGTTATACCTGTAACTCTTTGATCATTTCTAATTGTGTTTACATGGAAAAAATAACGTACATAGAAGAGATATTTTACTTGGTGAAACCTTTAGAAGGAAATCTCGTATTCATCATACTTGTAAGAAATTAATATATAGTACAGTTTTGTTGTTGTTGTTTTGAATGAATCACAAAGCTACACAATGGGCTATCTGTGCTCTGCCCACCACGGGTATCGAAACCCGGATTTTAGCGTGTAAGTCCGCAGACATACCGCTGAGCCACTGGGGGGCGGTACAGTTTTGATTTACATAATTAATCGTTTGGTCACAAGGTATGTCTGAAATATTATATGCCAGACTTCAGGAAAAGAAATTATCCGATATAGTTTCTGTATTAATGGTAGCATGCATAAAACATTTACAGATAACATCTTACATACTTGATAAAAATTAAAGAAGAAATATGTAATAGCTGTTTTGAATATTAGTTAACAAAGTAAATATATTTATCTTAAAAATGGGAGTATCGTCTATTGTGAATATTTCTCTCTCTCTATATATATATATACCAGAATTCAAAGTTAGTTTACATATTAAATATATTTATTTAGAAAAAACTCTTAAGTGTTGTATATTGCGCATACACATAGACAAACAAATATCTATATACTACATTTAAAAATTGTTTCTCAACTAAATTTACCCTGAAACTACATCACCACTTTTTAAAAACAACGTTTTTAAACTCCTTCATTTTTTTGAGAATTCAGTACGAATAAAAACGACGTTGTTTGAGAATAACCATAAACTTAATGTAACTATAGATACTTAACCACAAACTTAATGTAACTATAGATACTTAACCATAAACTTAATGCAATTTAAAATTTAAAAAACCTTTGTTCTAAATAGCATAGTATAGATCTGTTGTTTTATTTAACTTCAATTGCGTCAACTGAATTTTGGTCTCAATATAAATATATATGACTGAACATATACAAATTAGTTTCTATGTTGAACAAAGAGCGCGAGTTGTTTGGTGTGTGTGTTTTTACGTATATATTGGTGCGTATGTTGGTTGTCATTTAATTCTGAGGAAATTAACATTGTTATTGTATTTTCTTTGCATATTTATTTTTAAGAGAATGATACTGAACATTAATGAACTCATGAAGGTGATGCACATTAAGTGTCTTCAGTGCTATATCAATTTTGAGAGCGGACATTTCTGTAACTGTCTACGAACACGCAACCCATGATACCGGAGTTTTTGAACACAGTATAAATTTCAGAGGAGAAAAAATAAAAGTTAATATTACAATATTATTTAATTTATAATTATACATATGATAATATACATTTGTAATTTTGTGGGATTCTATTTTACTTTGACATACTTTGCGTGGTGATACAAAACATACGTAAAAAAAAGTAAATAATCTCAAATTTCCTCTGTTTTTTTTCATTTGTTTAAAATGTCATCTTAGACGTACATGTACTAGATGTAAAAGTATAAAAACAAACCTTTTAAATAGTTTTGTAAAAAATATCTTCGGATTAAAACTCCCCGAAAAAAAATTTCTTTCACAAAAATATATATATCAAATAAAAATGTGCTATAAATTAATACTTAGAATATTATTTTTGACTTTTATATTTTGTTTTGCTTTTCATAATTACATAGATTGTTATATGCTTCCTTCTATTTCAATAATTGTTTTCGAAATATACCAGAAGAAAGTTTCAACCATTTTTTTAGTTATTCTGGAATCGATACACAAAAATATTAGGACTCTTTACCTGAATACAAATGAAAAGTAATATATATATATATATATATATATATAGCTATTGCAGATAATTGAAGTCTTATGAGCTGAAATTTAATTTGGCTTTGTACACACAGAGTATTTGTGTTTCTTCTCTATGACGCCGTACTTCATGTTTATTGTACAAGAGAAAAATATGATTTCTTTCTTCCTTTCACGCTATCTAAGGAAACTGACTTTAAAAGTAGACGACATTACAACTGAAACTAATCTAGGTTGTAAAACTGTTCATGATTTTGTGAATTCGATATTAATTAATGCTAAGGAAATGCGACTGAGAACGCCTATAATACTTTCCTGATATGACTTTACAAAAATATCTCTTTCGGCCCTCCCAAATCATACACGAAACTGAGGCATTGCGATTTCTATTTTTATCACATTATAATTATCAGTGAGATATAATAGTTCGTACTTTTGCGACTCTAATTATGTTGAAACATATCTCTCCTGTTTCATACTTAATCAAACATGCGTATTCTCGTCGTTGATCGATTATTTGCACGCGCTTTTTTGACATAAGTATTAAGACAAGTCCAATAATACAGTGCTAAGTGCATTCAATACCTCACCGGTTTCAGAAATGTTCGATGACATATCCGGCGCGCTTGATATATGATATGCTTCTTTGTTAATATAGCTTTACGTAGTTTATTTAACTGCATGGAATTAATAAAAAAAATCATAAATAAAGAGAGATTACTTTAAATGTCTAGACAGTTTTTTTAAACAAAAGTGAAACTAATTAAAAGATTAAAGTCATTTTATTTACACTGTATACCTGACTACGCACGTATCATTCAAATTGCAGTGTGTGTTGCCTACTAGTATACTGTTCATGACGAATTAGCGGCACCCAGGGTATGTGCTTTTCTATCTGTAAGAATATGTCTATATTTCTGTTTAATTTTCATATGTTAACCTCAACTTTTTCCAAGGTGTTGAAATTTTTCTAATCTGCATAGTAATGTTCACATGCTTATCTCCAATTCTGAAACAATTTACAATTAAATCCTTATATCTTCTGAGATTAACACCGGTTTTTGTTTTTTAGATTAAAGGTGACGAATGACATTATCTCCAAACGAACAGATTACTGTGAATCAGCCATTTGTTTACTTACACTGCTGCCAAATTTTATGTAATTTCACTAAACGTCTTACGGCTGCTGAAAGAGGATTAAAGTCCTAATTCCTACCGTTATTTGTGTATAAAAAAAGAGGGACGAGTCCAGCGTAGTAAGTTTGATTTTTCGTCGAATCATTTAGTTGCGATCTGCCTGGAATGAGCGCATGTTTTAATAATAAGATAGTAACACAAAGAGGGTTCAGACGAAAAAAAACAAAAAAAGAAAATACTTGAGGGAGAAATTCAGTAAGAGCAGGACAGAATAAAAGTCAACAGAGGAATTCAAATAAAACAGTGTTAGAGATTTTACAGTGAGTGGGCTGGCTTACTGTAATAGTGGAACTCGCCAATAACTTCGTTCTGCAACATACGTCACTATGGCAGGAATTTGCGTTCAATAGCCTGTCTCCAAGAACGGTAAAAAAAGCTGGAAGTTTTCCATAGGAAATCAAATTTACATGCGGTTACAAACGACTAGTTTGTACAGAATTTTCTCATATTCCTGCGTGATAAAGGTTACCTTTGTATACCATACAATCGTCAGTAAGATAAAATGGTTAGGTATCATAGACAGGGAGGGGCATGGACCCCAAAAATTAAATTAGGGACCTGAATATCGATGAACTGTCCCAGTATTTTGCTGAGAAAATTTTTGTTCAGTCTTTCCGTATGCAGTCTACCGACTTTGACACACTTTGACTACAGTTCATTGACAAATTCTAAATGTTACGTTGCTAATAATTTCTTGTCTCCGTATGATCTGTAAATCATGTGAAACATTATTATTTGTACGTTATTAAAATATTCTTATTACTTGTATAACTTACGATTTTGTCGTCAATAACAAACAATTTAATTTGGTATATGGTGTGCATAATACAGTGCTTCTTATTGTGTGAAATATTTGAATAATATTTCAAAGCATTTCTATTAGTTTTCAGACAATGTGTATTCATTTACGGCTATCCCCTCCTCAATATTTAGCACGTTCCAACGTGCATGGTTTAGCCACTCATAAATATTAATCGAAATGTATGATAAACGTACAGCTATAGCATTATATTGTAAGGACAATAAAAATGTTGACGTGTACCTATATTGGTTGCAATTGGGAAGCTTTCTTTAAAAATCTGATCTTTTGTACAAGCTTGACTGATATATTGCATAAGCAAGAATTTGTGGAATGTTATACTGATATCATGAAACACGAAAAAAATCTCTTTGTTCATCGTTCTGTGTTATTTATAGATAGCAATTGTATAAACGTTTGTGGATAAGTTCTCATATATTTATATATACATACGAATATATATATATAAAGTAAAATCAATTCTGGATAGAAAGATAAACGTGCTAACAACAACAAATATATATATCGGTTTTTATGGAAGTACAAAAGGTATACTTTTCAAAGCGAACTCTTATCGGCAATATTTACTTAAAGTTGGGAGTATTACATCTTCCAGTCTTAATATAAATAACACTGGTTCAGAACAAGACAACTAGCAAGAAAGATCAAACAGAGATCAGGAATTTGGTGCTAGAAACCACAACCCCAAATCTCACTATCACTCACCATCTGCAGCCAATTTGCGGGCATGAGAATGAATGATAAAACCTTAATCACGTAATTAAAATAGTGTTATTTATTAAGGCGACGTAGGAACAGTTAATATAAAACCCTACATTAATAATTGAATAACAACTGAGCACCCATTATCCCACCTTATGAATTTCAATCAAGAAATGAAATGAGACAACTTTGTGTTTGTCCTGAATATGTCATAAACTACATGATAAAAGAGAGAAACTAGATATAGCGTTCATAATATTGAGGTGACACCAAAAGATTAAAATTCGCGGTTAAAAATGCCCAAACCTACAGTTTTGTATGAAATATTTATTATTTAGAAAGTTATAAAATAGCTTAAATAGTTTGATAATTTCTCAAATTGTATATCCATTTAAAATTAATTTATCTGTTAACAATTTAACACTATCTGAGATGAAAGCACTGTTATTACAAACAATTACATATCTGTTCAGTTATAAAATAGTAGTTCCCCGCTGGTACTGCGATAAGTCTACGGATTTACAATGCTAAAATCAGGGGTGCGATTCCCCTCGGTCGACTCGGCAGATAGCTTGATGTGGCTTTGTTGTAAGTAAAAACACACACACATACATTGGGAAATAAGCTATTCGTTCTAACAAATTTTAGAGAACCACACTATCAAAAATGACTAATTATACTTTTTCTCATTTTGAATTAAGTTCTCTCTCGCACATAGAAAGCTACAACTTCGCACCAAACTGATGACGTTTTAGTTACTAAGGATCAGTTGAAGCTTTGTTGGATTATATTGAAAGGATGTTGCGCCGTTAAGCTGGCTTCTGTTGACAACAGCTGGTACGCAGAACACATTGCGGGATTTGTCCATTCATCAAACACTATTTGTCCAGCGTATTCTACCGTGAAATACGTTCTTTGTTGATATATTATCTTGTGACAGTCGAAATGTAATCAAAATGAATATAACTTAAGTCTGTCTTGTATCGACATTGACTGGACTTGTGCCATGGAATCGACATCCATTTTTAATATAACTTTAAAACCGAAAAAGGTTAGATGTAAAGACAAGAAAAAAACGTTCCTTTTGGTATGTGCTCAGACGTGAGTGAGTCTGCAACGTATATTTAATTTTTTCTACGTTAAAGTGTAAAATGTATTTAGTAATATATGTGTGTGTATATATATTAGCGATATAATCTTTATTTATTGTTTATTTCATTACGCAATACATCAGTGCCCCTGTGGGACAATGGCAAGTCTACAGATTTACAACGATACGATTACAGGTTCGATTCCCCTCGGTGGACACAACACCTAGCTCGATCTAAATTTGCTATAAGAAAATACACACACGATACATTACGAAATATGACTGAAAATCCTGATTTGTTATATATTAAAATATTTTATTCAGTTATACAGAGGATGATTAATGCAAACTTCGAATTCGAGTCTTCGACACACCAAACATGCTCACCCTTTCAGCCGTAGGAGCGATATAAAATTTCGGTCAATCCCACTGTTCGTTGGTAAAAGAGTAGCCCAAGAGTTGGCGGTGGGTGGTGATGATTAGCTGCCTTCTCTCTTGTCTTACACTGCTAAATTAGGGATGGCTAGAAGATAGCCCTCATGTAGCTTTGCGCAAAATTCAAACCAAACCAATGTAAGTTTATTGATTTGTTATTGAGCATAAAGTAAAACTGAGGGTAAGATTTCTTTTTAAACATTCTACACGTTAAGTTTACCTTTTGTTTTCTTCTTATTGCTTTGCACATTTTATATAATCATAGAACTATTTTCTTATTTTGTATCTCCGTAAACATTAGTTTTTGGTTGTACTATTGGAAAACTGCTGCTATTAACTTAACAAAGTTTATGTATACTCTATTATTTACTTATTGTTACTCTTAGTAAAAGTAAGGATTATACCAGTTAGAATACCGAAAGTAATCACTCATTATCTGATTAATTGTTTGTTTTTATACTTTTATTATAAATAATATTTTGCAGCATTAATCTAAAATATGCATTTAGGACTAACTTAAATCTTATAAGAAGGCCTAAGCTCCTAAGATATTCGTGGGATTGCGGCCAGATATATCGTTAAACGTTAAGATACCTAAATGGTGAAAGTATATTTATTTTGCTACCTTTTTGACCAAGATGATTTAGGGTTTCGATCTAACTATACATATATATATATCTTACTTTGATCAGAACCTATTATCATATGCATTGTGAAAGTTATCTTCCGATCACTTGTTAAGCAAATAGTCTACACTTTGCTATTAAAGTGTAAATGGAACATGGCAATCCTATTTTATGAGAGATAATACTTGGCAACACGTTTAAGTTAAAAGCTAATTAATATCTCTCAGATATCATAGAGCAGCGCGTCGTTTAATTAGCATTCCCATTGGTTTTGGATTAGCGATTTAACTTACATCCAGAAATATATGTACATCTTATCGATGGCAAATTTAGGTCAGTGTACAAGCTATTTATTTTAATGAACAAACCACTTTGATGACAAATCACTGAATATACTTGTTGTTAGACCATTATCTGGAAGTACAGTATGTTTTTGAGTAAACCTGGTAATTTTATTCTAGAAATAAATCATGGTATACCACTAAATCAGGACCAATTTAAAGATATAATAGCCATTAAAGAGTAATGATTAATTTTCTTACTCGGAAAAATTGACGATTTTTGTATCTTTCAAGAGATTAACGAACATTCCACCTTGATCGTACTGGATATTTTTGCTCAGTTGAATACTTCAATTTCGAGCTTTTTACGCAATCATCATTCTAGTTTGATCAATGACATAGAAGGTTATCCAAATGAATATAATACACATATGCATTAGCAAATCCAAAATTTCATATAGTGAACTAATAGAAGTTAACATTGTGTTTCACTCTAAGTAAAACAATTTCGAACCACCTACATCTAAACGATATAGGTTACTCCCAGAATCCGTTTGTAAGAATCATTAAATTATATTTTACCAGATATCGCAATATCATTGATATGAGAGTGTTTGATAGCAAAGATGAGAATTTCCTCTTTCAATAGCCCAAAGTTTCGAAAGTGAAAAAAACTACCAATTGGAGTGTAAGATATTTATAGCTGAGTTAATCCTATCATATTGGTCACCAACTGGCTATAAGGCTAAACGTATACAAAACCAATTCTTTTGAAGTATTTACTGCAGTTTATTATCATATTATTGACATTAAATACATAACATTAGCATGGACAATTCGAAAAAGTTACCCATTGATATACAAAAATTGCTTCTCATGATAAACCAGAGTTCTGTGTATGTTTGTGTTTTCTTATAACAAATCCACATCTGAATATCTGCTGAGTCTACCGAGGGGAATCGAACCCCTGATTTTAGCGTTGTAAATCCGTGGACTTACCGCACCATCAGAGTTCTCGGAAACTTTGGAGAAGAACAAGATAAATAATAAGTTGTCAAGCATAGATGATGAATAATAAAGTGTAAAAAGTGAGTAATTTATTTACATCTGAAAGACTTAGAACAGTTTTTAAAACAAGTACCCAAATGTGCATGATTAATCAGTATATTTTCCATGGTTATCAGGACTTATTCAAGACCCCATTCATAGAATGTGTGGTTTCACGATTACCAGAGAGTCCGATGTGTCTTTGCTGCAATAAAACATACATATACACATATTATATTTATATTAGTAATTTACTGATATCGGTTAAAAGCTAAAGATGGCGACCTGTGAAGACTATGATCTTTCACACGTTGTTCACGCATTAATCGTTGAAATCTTGGATTATGAAAGCTCTGCCACTGTAAAAATCAAATAAATACATTGAAACTGTCAAACGACATTATACGAACCAATAGAAGTGATGCTGTGAAATACAGAGAACAAGGTTTGAAGCACTGGACTGGTAATTACGCCAAGTGTAATAAGCTGAACGTGCAGAATAGACATCAATATCGGCTTAAAGATCTGGAACCAGCATTTCTTTGATAAAGTAATAGTGATTACATAGATTCGCATCTTTATAACACACACATTAGAAAATATCTCACATTAATTCCATTAGGTTCAAACCTAATTGATGTGCACATTAAGTTATAATAAAAAAATAAAAGTAGTCGTCTAAGTTATTCAGATCTGTAGCCAGAGATATTTCCTTCAAATAAATACTTAAGATTGTGTTAACTGCACATTTAAACATAAATAACAAATTTTTTATTTTGACGTAAGGTGCGAAATGTTCTTTGGTTCATGAAATGTTTGTGTGTATTAGTATAAGTAACACCACACAACCACAAAGATAAATTTAGCATACTGCATGTTTTAGAAAAATCAAATCAAGACCCCATTCATACAATGAGTGGTTCCATGATTATAACATAGTCCGATGTGGCTTTGCTGTAAGAAAATACACAAACACACACATTATAAATGTATTTGTAATTTACTGATATCGGATTGAGAGCGAAAGATTTAGCTCAAATATTTAGTCAGCTTTAAGGTTATTGGTTACTGGATTTTTATTACACGTCTACTTGCATTAATTTGACAGAAATTGGATCCCAGTATATGGAGAAGTTTAACTTCTGGATTACAAGTTATGTGAATAATGAAAATAATTGTAAACATGGTTTATGGCAAGGCAATAAATCATACTGAATCTGAGCATGAAGGCAGCTGAGTTACATTAGTGTTCAACACCTTATGGTAACAGGCAATGTTCGCTTGAGAAAATATCAAACTGATGTATAATTACTGTGTTCAAAATTACTACCTGCAAATCTAGAACTGCCTCAAATTTCAATTAAGACAATTGCTAATTATTTCTTGATGTTACTTTCTCTATTATTATTGGTTGTTTTTTTTAAATTACTTAGTATAGGTGACACAAGGTTTGCAATAGAAAGCTGGAAACATGTTCAGACTATATTATCTTACACGCTCTGTCATCAATCGTGAAAACCCTGGATTAGAGGTAAAACTCCGGAAGTTAAATCGAAAGCACCGGAATCCACTTATTCAATTTCCGCAACTGTCCAATCATAACATTACCCCTGCACTTGTAGAAACAACATAAAAATGCACATTGTTTGTAAATTATGTGGGTGATAGTTTGGTTTCAATTACTGTACACATTATATGTAAAAAACAGATGTAAAGAAAAACTATTCGCTGATAAGATTATGGAACTTTGAGAAAATAAAACTTCGTATTACTTAGACATTCAGTAAGCGTTTCAAAGGTTTGAATTACATGAAATGCGCAGATGAGCGAGGGAGTGTGGCATTATCTAATATGAAACATCAAAGACATTTTAGAATCAAAATGTTAAGGAATCGGTATAAAGAAAGAGAAATTTCTTCATCACAACTCAATAAACGAAATTTGAGACTAAACGTAAATGATGAACAAAATAATTATACGAAAGTTGGACGACAGATTTTGACAAGGAAAAATTATTTTAGCACATTCATCTATAATTTCTATTATCGTTGAAACTAATTAACCATACTACAAAGTATAAATTTAGCCTTTTTAGGCTTGAAAATAGTTAGCAAATTATTACTTGAGGTTTTTAGCTAAAAGTTGCAAATCATTTACAGAAAGGTAGTGATATTAATAACAGTTTTTAGAAGAACTCGATGTAAGTTCTTTTTCTGTTGAGATACACTTCTGTAATAAATCATACATGAAATTTACGAAAATTATGTATTTCAGCTCAAATGGGTAGGGCACAGTCTCGTTCTCAACGTGTTAGTTTGTGTGTCGAAGGTTCAGGGATTGGAAACTGGATGTTACTGAACAAGATCCATACTTTTAGAAGTAACAGCCATCGCTGGTACGTTGTTTAAAGAGATGACAAAGTATTTTTCAGAGATGATTGTTGTTAGCCGTCTACCTAATCGGTAGTTTAAAATTAGAGACGGTTTCTTTGTTTGTTTTTAAATTTCGCGCAAAGCCGTCCCTAATTTAGCAGCAGAAGACTAAAGGGAAGCCAGCTAGTCATCTCTACCCACAGTCAACAGTTGGTTTACTCTTTTTCCAAAGAACAGAGGGACTGATCGTGACATCATAAAGTCCCCACGGCAGAAAGGGCGAGCATCTTTTTTGTTACGGGGATTTGAACCCACGACCCTCAGGTTACCAGTCGAGCACCCTAACCACCTGGTCATACCGGGTAATTAGGGACAGTTATTCTTCAGTTGAAGAGGTTTTTATTCATGCTAGTTAAACCAAGTGAGTATAAAGTATATTTCGAAAATTACAGTTATTAATTTTATTTGAAAAGATAAAACATGAACATTAGAAGAACTTGTTACTTTGCTTTTGTTTTCCTATGAATGAATGAAATGAGCATGCGCCCTCAAGGTTTCAGTTACTTGTTTTTTTCTCTATATACATAATTGATTATCTACAACTTGTTACAGCTTTTACAGACCAGTTTGTCTTTTTTAAAACAACGCTCGCTGTTTGGTATCCATAACAATAACCTTATGGGTAAGACTTATGTTACTACTGATTAGCCGATATACAAGACAAGCATGCAAACTCGCACATTTACAAACTTGAGTTAGTTTATTGTCCACCCTCTCTCAAAGTCACACCACACCCTAGTGGCCCCACCTTCTCTCGAAGCCACAATATAAATTACGAAAATTTAAGCTCCATAGTGGAACTAGCCTGCAATAGAAGTAATTATTAAATCAGCAAATCTTTACATCGTTTCTTGATTATCAATGATGTTTATCTTCCACGTTATCCTTCATTTTACCCCAGATTCTAAGTCACAACAATACAGTTATTTGTACTTTAAACAACCATGTTGACTTTTGATATTCTTATATTTTACATTCGTATTACAAACACCCTAACAAATTAATAATACTATATTATAAACATTTTCAAAATTTTAAATTGCCCACCAAATTTTTTTCTAGTCTAAATATTTCATTCGTACTCAGGCTGTGACATATAACACATCAAATCCTATACTCTGACTTTACTTAAGTATCCTTTTAAATTAAAACTAGTTAGCCGATTCATTAAAGAATTTTTCAAAACATTTTTTGAAACATTGTTTGAATCACAAAAGTAAGCTAAAGGTTACGTAATTTAATAGTGATAACACACAAACACACATAATAATTTTATGCCTTTTCGAGAATGTTTATTTGTTTCGAATGCTTGAGTGAAACTATGTAAAGCTTTCTTCGTTAGTCGTTCTTGATTTTAAACTGATATTCTTGAATGAGAGCAACTAATCGGATCATCCTTTCTTAACTCTTGTGTCCAATCGGGACTTAATCGTCTCTATTTTAATATATACACGGCCCCTAAGTTTAGAAAACATACATTTTCTAAAGAACTGATGGTTTGAATATACATATGGTTCATAATTATTTAAAAAGATAGTTAAAAAAAATAAACCATTAACTAAATTTATAACATGAAAGTTATGGAGTTAAGGGTAAAGGACCAGTCATATTCCTTTAAAATTCCCTCTAAACTCTGATCCTACTAGTTATAGTTGGTCATAACGCTGATTTGCATCTGCAGTTTGAACTCGTTTCCAAAAATATGATTATGCGACTGTAAGCACGTCGTGATGTATAATAGATAATGAATATCAAGCTTAAGTACCGTTGTCGCAAAAGAAAATATTTATACGTCAGAAGACAGAGTACCATCATATGCTAGATAACGTTTTTTTATTTTCTATTATATGTCCATAATCCACATCTGTGCATCAGACTTACATGTTTTTAATATGACTCATAGGGATAACATAAAATAGACCTGGATCACCGAAGGATGTGAGGAAGTCTCATCAACATGTTTTTTATTGTTCTTTTTTTTTAAGCAATATTCACTCGATTACTGCTTTTAAATTTCATCTTTCCCTGTTTTTCAGTGCTCAGAGAATTTTTTTCCTTATCTTAGAGTTAACGTTTCTGAGGGGAATCGCCGATAACAAAGATATATTTTGTTCGTATGTTTCGCTGACATTTGATGTTTTATAACTATATATATATATGTATGGCACTGATGAATGTTAAAAAAGTCATTTGTGGATAGTTCAGTACGGACACATTTGTTTCACCATAAAAACCCAGCATGGCCAGGTGATTAAGACACTCTTCTCCTAATCTGAGAGTCCCGGGTTCGAATTCCTGTCACACCAAACATGCTCACCCTTTCAGCTGTGAGGGCGTTAAAATGTGACAGTCAATCCCATTATTCGTTGTTAAAAGAGTCGCTCAAGAGTTGGCGGTGGGTAGTGATGATTAGCTGTCTTTCCTCTAGTCTAACACTGCTAAATTACAGATGGCTAGCGCAGATAGCCCTCATGTAGCTTTGCGCGAAATTCACAACAAAACTGTTTTTAATTTTCTCACATATGCTAAGGCACTTAAACACGAATATAAAAGAACGAATTCATTTTGTAGAAAAGTCTAAACTGTATATAAATATTTTAAAATATGAGTTAATTACGTAATATTTTGTAGATTAATTTAATTATTTTATTGAATTTAGTGCAATACAATACATGAATTTTATGAGAACGGCAGGCACAAAGAAGTAGGAAAATTCATAATGTACGACGTTATGATAAAATCTAGTTCGTATTACAATTAGTTTCTTTTATCAAATACAACGTTTGTCTGTACTTCAACAGGCCGCTTAACTCTTTCGTCTGTGATGCCTTATACGAGTGACAGTCAACACCATTGTTCAGTTCAAAGAGCTAGACAAAGCTCTCTTGCCAGCAAATGTTTCTGACTGGCTGCCTTCTCTCTCTGTTGATAATTCAAGATTAGGAAGGGCTATGGCCTGGCCTCTTGGCCAACTCCACGCTTAAGATTCCGTTCAGATTGAAAATTCCAATTCGAACTACTTTGGTTAAACATTTTACATTTAACTAAAAAGCACAAATCCTTATAACCACGTATTCAGGGTAACATATAGCTCAATAAACGTAACAGGTATTATTCAGGAGCATAAAACACTTATGTGGATAACCTTTTTGTATTATGAATTTAGATTAGTAAATCTCTTCAACAGGACATTTCAGAGTGACTATCACACCATCGTATTTTAGGAATAAAAAATGTTTTGAGTACTTAAGAAAACAAGAAGTTGTTTAGAACTAAAAATTGTAATAACATTGAGTCTAAGGTTAAAAAAAAACACCTACATGGACCAGAAATAACAAAAAATAACGAACTTGGTGAATATTCTAGTAAACTTAATACGTTGGTTTCACTTGGAGTGTTTAATATCAGGAAATAAAATTATTAATGATTTCAGTGTATCTATTAATTATATAGATTATCTTTGCTGTTATCGATATTTGCTAGTCTTATTACCACTAGTATTTCACAAGTTTGAGTCTACGTTAAGAACTCATAGTTCTTAACCCACATAATAAGTTATCAATGCCAAATAATTTTTCATGGAGTGGAGAGAAAGACAAAAATGAAATAGAAAATGTATGTTTGTGAGTTTACATTTATAAACATATTCTAAGTATTATGACCAATTTTAATAGTGAAGTATCAGTTTATTTCCGAGACATAAAATTTAGTTGGTTGTTTCATGTAATGTCACCGAGTTTTTATGTGAAAAGGTTTAACATTAATTGTCTATATTAAGTTAGGTTAGGGTTGAAGAGTTGAAAGTATTTATAGGTGTGTTAAGTTAAAACATACATAAGCTGTGTTGAGTACCCGTTGACAGTGTGAACATATTTGGAAGCACGATTTGGTTTGGTTTGAATTCCGCACAATGCTACACGAGGGCTATTTGCGCTATCTATCCCTAATTTAGCAGTGTAAGACTAGAGATAAGGCAGCTAGTCACCACTACCCATCGCCAACTCTTGGGATACTCTTTTACCAATGAATAGTTGGATTGCTCATAACATTATAACGTACCTATGGCTGAAAGGGCGAATACGTTTGGTGTGACGGGAACTCGAACCCGCTACCCTCAGATTACGAGTCCAGTACTTTAACACCTGGCCATGCCCAAACCACCAAAAATACAAAAGATAAAAACGAAATTTCATAATACTATGAGTGAAACAAGGTGTATTTCTAGCTTTGCATTTTCTGTGTCGGTACAATTAACAATATAACACTGAAATAAATTTATTAAATGTTGTATATAACTAACAGTGACAAGATTTTATAGATAGATATCAATACGTTTTATCCATTCTTATAGCGTTTAAGAATGAGTTTCTTATACCAATGGTCGAAATTTATGTTAAAACACAAATTGGCGCTTTCACTATATTACTTTAAATAAATATCTTTTTTAATTAAATTGTTTCATGCC
The DNA here is from genome assembly GCA_011833715.1 of Carcinoscorpius rotundicauda. Lineage (NCBI taxonomy): Eukaryota > Metazoa > Arthropoda > Merostomata > Xiphosura > Limulidae > Carcinoscorpius > Carcinoscorpius rotundicauda. Next base: position 34,182,717 of record CM022395.1, on the reverse strand, counting down.
ATGTTACATTATATTATTATTACCTTCATAACAACATGTAAATTAAGCATAGTTAATAATCAATATGATTAATATGGTATTATATGCATATTACAGTTTGCATACCAAAAAATTTAACATCAAATATATTGACGTACGGTAAATGCGATGAGCTAGTGAATTATATTAAATTTTCTGGTTTTAATACCTTGGACGCTGAAGGGTATACATTATTATTAATTAATTCACTTATATCTTAAAGCAAAAGCTTTAGAGAAGATTGACGTATTCAATTTAGGTAAAAAGAATATTGCAAAAGATAAAACGAATTTATTTGAAACTGCTATAACGTTAGCGACAGATGATGTGATAAATTAGTGAATATAATTTGTAATGACGTATTGAATGGGTTTAACAAAGGTTAAAAACACTTGATCCTGAAGGCAACTTACCAAGTACTCTTATGTATTACAAAATATGCATACTGAAAGAACACGGAATTAAAAAAAAAGCTTTTTGAATAATTTAAAACGGAAAAGGCAAAAGTCCTTAAAACTCCAAGAAGTACAGCCTGTGATAAAAAAATTATAAAATTATTATCATATTTCCACGTAGTAGAAAGCATTAACAGATTGCAAAGAAATGACAGATTAATCTGTTTAATAAGAATTTCGAAATTAATAACAAAAAACATATGCATTGCTTCTCAAGTAAGTTCGGTTCATTTGGGCTCATTTTTGATATTTTAGCTCAGTTTTAGAAGCGATTTTATGGTGCGAATATGTTTTATCGCTATAAATAATGAAGTTGAATAATTTAAAACATTTAGTCGAGCATTTGTGATTTTTCTACCGCACTTTACTCAACAAAAACAAACAAAAAAGCCTTTTCCGGCTTAAAATTAATCTTTACTGGAAGATTTCATCCCATGTCACCGACAAAACAGTCACGTGACAACATAGCTTCAGTATCTTGTTCCACATACTTTATGAGGGCCATGCTACTGTAATTGCAGAGATTCATTCATAATTGTACCGAATACATCAATCCATGTTTAAATTTTCTTAAATAATATAAGAGAGTTGCATGTTAATGGTTAATATTGTTTTTCCATGACGATAGTTTGATATAGTAGGAACAGTAGCTTCTGATCCAGTTTAATATTTCAGGAACAGCTTTGGATTCAGTTTAATATATTAAATCCGAATTCAAAATACTATTTTTGTTCCAAATGTAGTGTTTTAATTAAATTGTTCAAAAATTCCTTTTTAGTACTGATTTTTAATATACGTTTTTTCAAAAGAGATTCGGTGTTGTTTCATAATGTTGATTGACGTTCTTGACTGTCTTTGAGGCCTGGCATGGCCGAGCGGGTTAAGGCGTGCACTCGTAATCCGAGGGTCGCGGGTTTGCGCCCGCTTCGCGCTAAACATGCTCGCCCTCCCAGCCGTGGGGGTGTATAATGTGACGGTCAATCCCACTATTCGTTGGTAAAAGAGTAGCCCAAGAGTTGGCGGTGGGTGGTGATGACTAGCTGCCTTCCCTCTAGTCTTACACTGCAAAATTAGGGACGGCTAGCACAGATAGCCCTCGAGTAGCTTTGTGCGAATTTCCAAAACAAAGACTGTCTTTGAACAAGAATTTAAAAAAAACTATATGTGTTTAGCATTGTAATAAAACAGGTTACCAGAAGGTGATTTCTTTAGTTCTCTACGATCTTTTTAATTTATCTATTAAGGCTCGAAATCATAGATGCAAGATAAACAGCATTTCAGATATATCTTTTGCCTTCCATAAGTCACTGCCCATTATGCTTTTCGTAAAATACCAGAACTCATCATTTGAGTTGAACAATTAAAGACACAAAATTTTATGAAACTATTTATATGTTGTACAGTATAATACTTTGCAGTTACACTTTAAACGACAAAAGTTGGCGAAATATTGGAGAACCAATAGGGTCAAAAATTGTGTACAAGAAAATATTAATTCTAAGTATTCTATTTCATTACTCTTCATTCGTCTTTTGCGGCTCAAAATGTTTGTTTTGTTTTTGAATTTCGCACAAAGCTACTCGAGTGCTATCTGTGCTAACCGTCCCTAATTTAGCAGTGTAAGACTAGAGGGAAGGCAGCTAGTCATCACCACCCACCGTCAACTCTTGGGCTACTCTTTTATCAACGAATAGTGGGATTGACCGTAACATCATAACGCCCCCACGGTTGAAAGGGCGAGCATGTTCGGCGCGACGGGGATGCAAACCCGGGACCCTCAAATTACGAGTCGCACGCCTTAAGGCGCTTGGCCATGCCGGACCGCGGCTCAAAATTAGAAGTGTGTAATGATAGAATAGGTATGAAATGCTGTTTATTACACACAATTAAGTTCGAGCTACAACAGATAAATTGATATGAACGTAAAACAATAACAACAATAAAATATTTCGCTGGCTTTTACCGTTTAACCATGATTTGTTGAGTATTATTAGTTTAATGTTCTTTGAATTGAAACTATGTTGAAAATATACTAGATTTATTACATTTCAAATAAAAATAGTATAATTAAATATCCTAAAACTAATTTGAATGCGTTGACTATTTCTAAAATGATAAACAACTTAATTATTTTAAAATTAAAATTTTAAACATACATGTGGTAGTCAGTAGTTATAGCCAATAATTTTCCTTAGAAAATATCTTTAGTTTTGCAACTCGATTAACTTAATGTTACTGATTTTTTTCTTACTTAATGGGTAATGAATACCTTGTTGTCGTTCTTAATATCTCAGTTAAAATTTTATTTATAGTTTGAACAAACATAAGTAAATGCAGATGCGACCTACATCTATTTTGTAATTGTTAAGGTATAATGATATTACATTTAATTTCCTTTCAAGCCATTATATATATATGTGTGTGTGTGTGTATGCTTAACCGATGAGATAGTTCCAAACTCTTAATTAAAAGTTGCTGATTACATTTCATAACTTTTGAGAGATCATTACGAATCTCGCCAAAAAAACTAAAATGTTTTGTTATCTAAGTATTCCACATAATTTATATACTGTCATACCCAGCGCACAATTTACGTGATCAAAATATTCAGAAGCTGTGCATGGTAGACGTATTGTTATATCGCTAAGATACTAAACTGACGAAGGAAAATTTCTTGGTGAATTAACACAGCCATTCACAGAGGTTTCTGATGTTTTCCAAACTGTCTTTTAATAAGGGACGTATTGTCCTGTATTCACGACCATTAATGGAAAATGAACAAACAAATTAAAGATAGTAAAATAAAAACAAGAACAGTGCGGTGACGCCAACCAAGACACGACTGAGTGCTTACAGATTTGAAGATAAATTATTCTCCAGTTAGCTATATGTCAGTCGACTAATGAGGCTGATTTAAATATAAGCGACCTCGCCAAGAAACTTATCTGGCTTAAACGGCGCCACACACTTGGACAAAGCAATAGAACGTGACCGTGCTCTATCAAACAAAAGTCATTTTCATATTAACCCGAAGTATGAATTTTTAAACGCTAATAGTTGTTTTAAAGATATACGTAGAAAAGTATGCTTTTATAGCTCTAAATTCACCTAACGGATATTTTTCTCCCGTAAAACATGCAATACGTTTAATAATACCAATAATATCATATTTTCTAAATGCCTCAGAACTACTTAATATTTAAAATTTACCTGGCAGTATTTAAATCGACTTACTTCCATAACAAAGCCCGTGCTTTGTTCCAATTTATTATTTATTTGACTTCAACTTAAAGACAGAAATAAATAATCAAACAAGTGTTCAGGTTCTTTATATCACAATGCTTAAAAACATCTCTTTTATTACATTTGTTTACAAACATCATAGACGACAGGTAAATTGTGATACTGCACGAAAAAGTTGAACACAAATATAAAAATATTTCAAACTGGAGCCCTATAGTCCTTATATCTACTTATATATTGTAGATTTGGCGTAAATCAGCTTAAACGTTTACGAACATTATATTTTTACAGGTAAAATAAATCAATGTGGCTACGCATCCTCGTTTTAATTTTAGCCGTGACAGAAGTCCAATTACATAAATGTATTTAATAAAGGATTATTTACGGCTTGTCTAAGTTAGGAATAACTTAGCAAAATCTTTCCATACGTTGATAACACAGACAAATAATAAAATTAGTTAAGATATAATAAATTTAAGATGAAATAAAAATATTCTTGCTTTCCTCTTTCCGGGTTCACAAAAATTGAATATGATTCAAGATAATTACTTTAAATGAACCTATGTAACCATAAATTTCGGTATTCAGGTAGACTGATTTAGGGCAAACAAACTATAAATCATCCTCACTAAGAAGTAATAATCAGAGGACGTTAAGCAGAGAGTACGAACACGTAGCAAAGAATCGAAATAAACACACACACAAAAATGAACAAATTATTTATTCACAACGATAAATATATTTTGAAACTCAGCTGGCCCGTTTCAAAATTCTGTTGTGTGACTTTTTGCCACATTGTTTTGTGTATTAATTAGTTTTAAAATGCTTATACAAAGCTATATGAAGATTATCTCCGTCCAGAAATGTGAGCTGATAGAATTGATTGAAGACAATTAATAGATACTACCAACGTCATCGATTGGGGTAATATTTTCTTACTTTATAGTAGAATTTAATTGTCAGACTCATAGTTGAACCAGGACTCAAAGTTTTAGACACATTTATTTTTCTGTGTGTGTATGTGGCAACTGGATGTGAGTCATGATTCTTAGATTCACAGTTAGGACATTTTATATGGTCATGCCCGAGCCTCAAAATTTTGTTTTTAAGTATTAACAAACGCATGTATATAAACATGTCTGTGTGAATGAATTACTGATTTTTGTATATGTTTTGTATATATTAAAGCAACATTAGTAAAGCGTTATAGAATAAAGTGTTATATTCTTTTTCTTTTATAGGAAGTAGTTACAACATGCCCCCCGTTAGTACAGCGGTAAGTCTACGGATTCACAACGCTAAAATCAAGGGTTCGATTCCCCTCGGTGGGCTCAGCAGATAGCCCGGTGTGGCTTTACTAAAAACACAGTTACAACATTTTACTTTTCACAATTTTTAAATTTCAACCGACATACAGAAAAAGTCATTTTAAATTGATAAACGAATCTATTGTTGTATTTCTTACTTTGTGTGAAAAGAAATGATAAAAAAAATTGCTAACTTTATATACACATATATATATGTGTGTGTAGTTTCATGAGATGGTTTTACATTACCTTGTGAAGAAATGTGTTAATGTTTTGGTTTATTGGTGTGTTTCCAGATTTTAGTGCTACATCTTATTTATTTTTTTCATTTTTATTGAAGTTTATTTGGTTTTATTACCAGTATTCATGACATAGATTCCTTTAGGTAGTGAAGGAACTTCCCAGGGAAGCTTAATTTCTCTAGGATCTAACCGTGTTTACTGTGCGTGGTAACTCTTGGTAGTTAAGGAATGTCTAGTTCACTGAAATACGTTACTTTGGTATTGAATCCCTACAGATAGGAGGAACTGGTTGGGTCTCTTAGAGTTAACTGAGGCTAGAATCAGTTGAGTGCCAGTGTCAGACATCTTCACGTTAAGTCTGGTACTCTGATTTAGGTATGATACCCACAATATCTTGACATTATTGGATAGATGAAAGCAGTGGGCAAAAGATGTGTTTATCTCTTTTGAAACCATAAGAATCTCCTGTACTATTACTGAGTGTGATATTTGAAAGACCCAAATCGAAAAATCTGCTCATAAGATTATCCATTCTTTTAAAAGTCAACTACATTTTGGTTTTTCACCATCCCTTCCTTACCTAATAAATATGTGTAAATTGACATCTTCATTTATCCACTAGGTCATAGAGAGACATGAAGATCTGCAATCAATTGAGAATTTCCAATCAGGAGATATCCTCATTGAAACATTTAGGCCATTGCAAAAATATCTCATTTTAATATATATAAAGCGCTTTGGGTGATCTCCATTAAGATAACTCTTCATAACATTCCGAAGTGATTTTCCAGTTGCAGATGTAACCACCATCCCTGAGATGTAATGTCTTTCAAAATTACAGGATATGGCATTTATTTTTGTATTTGTTAAATTGGGTAATACAAGACGAGCAGACTTTACATTCTCATCTTTTCTTCTTGTAGTCTCCCTGCCAATATCAAAACAATGTATTCAAATTGTCATACCTAGCCATACATTTTTAATATACTTAGATCTTTGAGATGTCAAAATTTCGACCATTCTATTCCATCTTGTCATAACTTTTCTGCCTATTCTCAACGCAGTGGTATGAACTATGGTAATGTAAAACATGCATCTGAGCTATGTCAACTCTCAGGACTCACACCATTCATATGTTTTATTATGTCCTAAGTGGAATGAAGAATAAGAGATACAGCATTTAAGTTTATTAAATAACATATCATATGAGTCATGCAAACTAAACAAAGTTTTGCCTATGTTCTTTCTTCCGCTTCCTTGATGGGGATGTGTAGACAGATATTTTTTGCCACCAACAAAAGTATTTTTTTAATTTACCCGTTATTCGTCTTCTTTCGTGGAATTCCGTTTGACTCCACTAATATTTCTGTTGAGTAATTGGGTACATCTCATCCAGCTCCAAAACATAAGACTGTTATACAGTTTTGAATTTGTTCTTTCGAGCCTCGTCTATTGGATGATGACTCACTTACTGTTCCTTTAATCATAGCGTACTCTTGGAGATCAGTCAACAAACTAAGAATAGACAAAAAAGTAAAATAGAACAATAACCCTCCTAATGTTTGATAGAATGTAGGCAAAAAATGGCCATATTGATAAAGTAAAATTGTCGATGTGTTATTAAAAACTTCAATGATTCAAGGCACTTATTTATTTTTACCATCCTGTAATTATCTCTTTACAAAAGATATTTCTGAAAACTACTGATAATGCTAACATTCAGTAATATTCCTAACTCAGAAAAGAAAGGTTGTGTGTTGGACTTAAACATTGTTGGCTGACCAATGTATTCCACTTACAACATCTTTGGGGAGTCATAATCATCCATGTTTTTACTAGTTTTACCATTATACTATTACCAGAAGAAATAATCTATCACGAAGATTTTTATAGTATTTTCGAGTAGTTATCGGTTCCCTTCTTCATCCAGGAAGACTTAAATGGAACAATATACTCTAGGATGGCGTAGATATTGATTGGAGGGGTTGATCTATCGATCAATTATTCTTAGATTAGGACATTTGTTTCTTGAATACTGACTGACAAATACACTTATTTTATATGCTGATTCAGACTTACTGACATGGATCCATGTATTTGTTCATTTTTCTCTCTTAAAGTCTTTTTCTTTGAAGGTGCACAATAATGTATGAAACAATATAAATTTCTTCATGATCCTGAGGATGGCAGGCTTAGCCAGTACCACCAAACTCATATGCCATAGTAGAAGTAGGTGAAGCTCAGTTTTTGCTTGTTCAGCATCCTTTCAAAATTTATTCTACCATAATTGACTCATTGTCTGTTAACGTCTATAAGTGATCGTACTGTCCAATCAACTATCCTAAAACCTCTCGACATATTTTACACAATATCTTAATTTATGATGAGCATCTAACTACCAAAAAGGTACACAGGTTTGGAATATAAGTTAGGGATTTCTTTGTAGATATGCCACTCTTACCAACTGCTTTGTATTTCAAAAGGCTTGTGTCTACATCTGGCAAGCCAAGCGTTAAATACTTCTGAAGAAACATTAGATTAACTTAGAGGAATTGGAAGTATTAATCTCAACACCTCTCAATCTTGCAACCCAATGGCTAAGAAGTTGTCATTATATAGGGAATTTCTAATGTCTTCCAAGAGTACTTCTCCTATTACTTCGAAGATATGCCTTCTTGTCCACCAAGATCTAGAAACAAAGGAACCCAAGTCTTCTTTTGGCTTTATTGTCTTTATGATTAAATTTGATCATTCACTTCAGTGCAATGGAAACTCTTCATACATTAGTCAAGCAGAACATCAGTGAAACCTGATTATGTACACCATAAAATGTTACATAATCTCTTTCCTGTACCTCTTGATATTCTCCTTGTCCAGTTTAACTAGATTTGACGGGAGTTTGTGCAGAATAAGCAATATTTTGATCTTTCCCACCAGAACTTAAAGTACTTGAAGGTTGTATCTCAAGTGTTTTGGATTTGTCATTAAAAAGTAATCCATCAGTGAGGAACTTTCTCCTACAGTTGCAGACAGTTTATTATCAGTAGTTTATTAGGGTGTACAATGATTTCATACTTCATGGGATAATGAAAAAGTCATATGAAGTTTGAAAGAAAGTTCTTAGGATATCTCTTTAACAATAAGTTAAGTTTAATTTATGCATAAAGTAGCTTAAGTATATTAGAGTATTAAATATCTCCAGTGTCTTCTCTTTCTTTATTGCGCTTTCATTTAAAATATGTTGACTGTGCCTTGGATATGTACTCCGTACTGAAGATTGTGGGCTCTTTTGAACATTACGGGGATTTATGCACCATTCCAGTTCAGAGTTTCTGTGTAGAGTCCTATGAACATCCATTCATTCCAGTTCCAATGCTTACATATTTTTAGGCAATACAGAGCAAAGTTCTGATCACTACTATGGCGTTCCTGCTTTACATTGTGTCTCTTCTTTTTGCTAGTAGATGATATACTCTTCCAAATTTAGCCTTTGTATCCAAGCAGATTTGACGAAAATAGATCTAAAATTGGATAACATTTGTTAATTTGATGATCAATTCACGATGGTATGGGTTGTTACCATCGTTACTTATGTTCTTTCTTTGAGTCACCTAAAGAAGTCATATACTCCTGACTGGAAAACTAACTTCTATGAAAATTCTTCAGGCTATCTTTCCTTTCCGAGTTTTGCAAATGGCCGGCCCCAAAGCAAATTAAAAAAAAGAAGCCCAGTGCCATTACAAAGCAATTTTGATCTACAATTACAAACAGCTTCCACGTCGTTGACTTTCAGATATGTTTTCAGTCATCGAATATGAGGTACATTCCGCAGCAGTTCCAAATTATTTTCAATGAGGTGTGGGTGGTTCTATAACCATTTACTTGTTATTATTCGTGATTATTAGAAAAAAGAAGCCCTTTAGGTTCCAGATGAAATCATAATATTTGAAATGAGAAACCCATAAATATGTTTTGATTTTTTAAAATTAAATCTATAATCGATTATTGTCAATCTAGTTTATGCAGGAATGAGTGAGAGGGAGTTGTCCCATGTGATTTCACAATGGTTACAGATTTTACGTATGTTTTTCTTATTAGTGATTAACTTATCTGTTACAAGTGTGCCACTCATATTACAATTCTTCATATCTTATTTTCATGTAATCACTACAGTGCAGAATGAAAGCAAGGTTTTAACCATATTTTAACTCGTAGAGTCCTTTTAACGTTGACAACAAAGGACTAACCAGCTTGAGTATGTCTCTAAAATTTTGTGGATCACAGGACTCTTTTTAAGGTTATTTACTTTTTAGATGAAAACAAAATTTCTTTATGCATTCAATGCTTATTTTGTACAGTTATCTTCTGTCTCTTTTATTTTTTTTAATCAGTTTTATTTTTTTTAAATGTATTTCGTGAAGATAAATAGCTTTTGCTGTTTTAAAGCAAAAATATAGCAAATTCAAATTTAAGTGAAAGCTTGATAGGCACATGAATGAGAAGGGCTGGCTTAAAGATTTATTTATTAATAGTTTTAATTTAGTTTAGTGGCTAGGGCAGTCGAGATGAACCAACAGATCCCATGTTGCCTCAAAACATTATCACGATATTCTCTTTTACATTTAATTTTACCAATTCAATTTTGTGGACAAAATCATAAATGTTTTACTTGATAATATCGGCCATCTGGATAATACTGGATGCCATGCATGCTTTTTCAAATTGGGAGAGTAAAACCAATGCTATGTTATTTAGTAATAAGGTTAAAGTGGTGAGGTAAATTGTTTTTTGGCTGTTTATGCAACTGTTTGATCATTATATAAGAGATTAAAACGCTGTCTTCAGAGGACAAGTCTTATATAACAATCCAAGTGGATTTTCTTGTAAACTTTCACACTTACACTTCCCTACTTTATTTGACACAATTAGCTTCCCACAATTGCTAAACACATTGATAGAGAGCTTAATTGTGAGAATTTGTAGATTGAAGCTGCTACACCTACTCCCAATATACATTGTAAATTAATTTCTGCGTTAGGGTTAAAACTGCAGATTGCATCTGAGAGACGGTTAATTTCTTATGCTGTGAGGAATCTTTCTTATCATGAATATTTCAGCTTTCGGTCTGAACATTTGAGTCCTTGTTTTATTGGAGTAACGCATATATGACAAGTCATATTTTAACTACGATCCTTAATTTCAGGTTTTGTCAAGATTCACTCGTTTATCATGAATACAGGGAAAGATAATTTGTGGGTTTATTATTTCATACACAATATTAACTTGTGTGCAGTGTGTGTGTGTACTTGCGTGAGCGCTTTTTTGTAAAATATGTTGGGTTTTTTTCTTTCAACAGAATGCCTTTATTTGCTAGAAATCATCACCTTGCCATATTTTTATGTTTGCACCAAATGAATAAGCAAGTTCTCATTTTCCATTAGTCACAGATAACTGTAGTTCTAGTTTTTGTGACCATGTGCATGTCTCTATGTTTATAACTGAAACCTCAACAGAAATAATATGGCTTGCATGTGGATTCACGGATACTGTGGATACATACACAGTGAAGCATAGCGCATGTTAATAAAATTCGAAAACACGAAATATTTATGATTACTACACTTGGGTATAAATCTCCATTATGAAATAAAATAAAAATTATTATTCTTAGCAGCGTTTAAAGATTTATATGGAAAGTTTCGTCATGACAAGCTTACTACTTATGAGCCAAAAATGTCGTCATTATATAATTACTACTTTTCTTGTTAGTGTCGCCATGATATAATTACTACTTATTCCCCAAAGTATCGCTGAGATATTCTTACTTCTTATCCTCCAAAGTGTTGTCATGATACGCTTTCTTTTTATCCTCAGTATTGCCATGATATAGCGGCTACTTCTCCCTCAAGGTATTGTTATGATATTAATATTTATCTCCCAAAGTGTCATTGTAACGTGCTTATTAGTATCCCTAAAATATCGCCATAATGTGTTTGTGTGTGTGTACATGTGGATGCTTTTGTCTATGGTAAATATCTTTAAGAAAATTCGTTAACATTGCTAAAAGTCTATTTCATAATATCTAGAATAATTAGAAATATCGTAAAATGTATAATATATAATCAACATTTTCCTATTAATCAGATGAATATTTCAAACTCTGGCATAATAATTAGTTAGTGCTGTTGAATTTCATCCAGAGCTACTCAATGAATATCTGTGCTACTGTGCTAACCGTCTTCAGCTTTGAAATGAGAAATAAGATTTGGCTGTCACTCTTTTAACGCACCTACGACCCTAAAGTGCAGAGTATACTTTGTTTTTTTAGCTGTAAAAGGGCGTGAACCATGGAACATCGGATTCACAGTCTGGAATGTTGAACACTGACCTAGACTGTAATAATCTAATTAAAACACCATTTCGATTTGAAATCAAAATGTTTTGTTATAATTTATTTGAATATTACAAAAGAGCTAGCATAAAGTAAGCAATATGTATTTCTTATCTATTTATTTCTTGATAAGCACAGTTTTATTAGTTAGGTGTCTTTATTATTTATCTCATCATTACAAAAAAGTCTTCATCGTACAGTAAATGACTAATACACTGACAAAGGCATTATCTACATATATGTATTTCAAGCCTAATACCTACATAATTGCCAATCTAGTAACAATCACGTGAAGTGAGCTGATGGATGTCGATTACCATCACGAAATCAAGAAGACAACGAATCCTATGAGCTACATTACGGATATTATTAAATTCAACTTTAAACTTTTTTTGCACATAACAGTCGTTCGATAGAATGTGATACAAAAATTCTTAAGAATCTATCTGATCTCGCTCTGTATACGCAGTCTAACTACGCATGTGGTGTGCCTACTTTCCAAATTTTTGTATCTATATATATATATATAGTATTCCAAAAACACGCTATTTCATTTACGACATATTAAATGACATGAAAAACATATTTGAATGTGGAATTGCTCCGATTTCAACCTGTTCTATTATCTTTTAAAAAAAGGAAAAATTAAAAGTGGATTTTGATATATAATTTGAAGGCACTCTATTATAATGCATCATTTCCATAAAAATAAGGAATCTTACTGAGAAATTTGGCTTCACAGTTTTGTGTGTGTGTGTGAGTGGAGGTACACAAATTTAAAATCGAAATATCTTTTTTCCATTTGCAGTTTGTAATGATAGAACACTTGGATTAAAATGAAGCTCCTGAGGGGTAAGGGGACTTCCTTGTGTAGAGGAAGTAATCTGGGAACAACGTTCACTATATTTTCATTTAGATAAGCTCATCCGATGAAGGTTCTAACTGTTACAAGATGTATAATTGTAGTATAAAACCTTCTGGGCATTTGTTCAAAGACGTCACGTGAGAGATTAAAAGTTTGAAGAGGTAAATAATTTGTTGCTACAGTTGCGGTTTTTTTTTATAAAGAATTTATCCTTCCCCTTTAGGCACAATTTCATTTCCTCTATTCGTACTTTGCTATTATAAATGAATAATAATAATTTTTCCTTAAAACGTCCAATACTGAAATCTGACAATTTAATTTCTGGTCGGCTGTCAGTGTATTAACTCCTACTCATACGCTTATTTGCGTCGGATAAACTTGCATTTGCTGTCTCAGATACATACTCCTGAATAAAAACAGTATGACTTGCGTTTTTCATAAAATGAATTATGTATTCACCTAAAATTTCAGAAAGTTATATATAAATTCACGAATTCTTATCTATTTATCAAGTTCTATTTACTCACATAATACGGTCTCAAAGTTACGTTACCAGTAAATGACACTAATAGACGCTCATATTAGAAACAACACCAAGTAATGTTGTTTTTTTTTTGTATTTGTACACCTCTTTGTCGACTTGAGGTTTTAATTAGTACGATAAAACCACGTTTTTATTGATTCCAACAGATACAACCAGTATATATTTGCTGCTCAAAAGGAAGGCAGTCAGTCAGCAGCGAGGCTTTGTAGGATTCCGTGATTCTTTGTGGTCGTTGTTATACATATGGTTGCTCCCAAGAAAAGGAGGCTATGGGGGGAGGGGGGGTGGATTTTCAATATTTTAGGGATTAGAGTTAACGCGAAGTTACGTGCCAAGAGTATTCCCTATTTTATGTCGTTCACATTCAACACAAAAGATGAATATTGCACGTTTCACTTCAAACACTGGGAAGTGTGAACAATGTAAATTTGCCTCGGAGGATTTTGGAGAGAAATCTGACTGCATTCTCGAACCTCCTTTATTGAAATCTAAGTCAAAATTTGCCACATTTTTAATCTGTTAGGCATTTTTTATTTTGTATTTGTGTATTATCAGTTTCATATAAAATAAATAATATAATCAAACATAAAAAAAACACTTAAACCTTCTATAATATAAAATACTGGCCATATCAGTGCAACATAAACATTTGTGACTACGTACTAGTAAACGGCCTGATAAATACGTGGATATAAGAAATTTCGTTACAACAATATACGAGCTCTTTGTAACTATTTTGTTGCACCAAAATAACAATATAGGTTCGAATGTATGCCCCAATCAGAGTGGAACTTTAATCTTTATTTCATACGTTAGGATTCGAAATCCAATGGAGGGCAGAGAGAAAAATCAAGTATGATTAACATAGAAACAAACAATTTAATGACAAACCACCGCTATAGTCTTCAATTTACCCACTTATTTTACATTTTAGACACATATTCCAGTAGCACAGTGGTAGGTCTGAAGGCTTAGAACGCTAAATTTGGTACAGCACCACACCCATTGCTTAAAAGCAAATAAACTTTTCGACTTTCCATTTCCAGCTACCAAATTTATATTAGAATCCTCGTCTCTTTATATTGAATCATTATTTGAGATCTAAAACTTAATTTAAGTTGGGGAAATCGTAAACCTATCAAAACCTATGGGAGGGTGGGGGAATGAAATGGATGCTGATTCCCTGCTTCAACGCCCATGAACGTATAAAATACGAGTGATATTTTCTCAACTGTCTAGGTTAGGCGAATTCCAACAATCATTCGCTGAGTTCTTCAGGGTAACGACCATCTTGCGTGCACCAGAAGTTGTTAACCTGAACAAACCGAATGCATATGAGTTGGCATCTTGAAGTGAAGATTCCATTAAATATTTTATTGTTTTGTTTTAATACTTTTCCAGATGGGTAATTTTAAGCTTTTTCAGCAAAGACAATCACTACGATTGTATGGAGATTACTTGTCTATTTATTCTAAACAAGATCTGTAGATCAGCCTTCTCGAAATTATCGAGTTCACTATTTTAAAAATTGTTTTTTTTATGTATTTTATAAACTAGGTGTTTATACAAAACTTACATTAAACACAGATATGATCTATTAAAGAACAACTTCCAAGTGTAGTCCTATTAGCGTATTTTATATTTTCATAAATGTTTTTGGGCTTTTAAATAAGAAACCAAAATATGTCGTGTAGAAAGACAAAAGACCTAATTAGAATTTGTGATCAAATTTAGAGATCAGGTTTGTTTAAAGTTAAGCACAAAACTACCGGTCTTTGTATTCGTTCTTTGCGTTTGTTTTCGGTTTTGCCGAACAAGATATGATTTAGCACGATACTTCCAAAACGACAGTTGATGGATCAGGAACACGTTATCAGGAATACCGTAAGTGGAAAAATAAGAAGATATAAATAAATAAATAAAAAAACTCTTGTGAAACATTCGATTTATAATTCGTATGCTGGTCGGGAATATGTGAACTTTGTATTTTCCTTCTTAATTTATTGTAAAATAAGTAAGTCTCATAATTGTCATTTCAAAGATTTGAAGAAACTAAAGTGATAAAGTTAGTTTTAAAACAAAGTCACATTGGGCTGTCTCACGTGTCTCTCCTTTCACGTGGCCTCGCACATCAGTAACATGAACTAACTGTCGTGTCCACCGCGGGGAATCGAACCCAGAATTTTAACGCTGTAAACTTACCGTTGTTCAGCCGGGGACAAAAGAAACACCAGTATAAGGCCTATATACTCTTAACATTCTGTAGGTTTTTATACAAAGAGTTTGCCGGCTCATGAAGTATTGAAAGTAAAGAATTACTGAGTTAGCAAACAAAGACGTTATTGTTTGTCGCTCGCACTTCTGCCTACAAGCGGATGGAAGCCATGTATGAAACTGAGGAACTGTATTTTACTGCTACGAACAGACACATAACGACAGCCAATGTTGCATAACCTGCTTCTAAGAAACCTAGACTACATTCAATCAATAATGTTTGAATCGTGGCGTTGACAAATGCAATACGTTAAGTTTTCCCCCCTTTCATTTCTGTCACACTCCACCAAAAAAATTCTAATTTCCGACTAAACGTCTTTACTACATTTCATCTAAGGTTAGGCATGAAGTTATATTAGAAGGCATCATGATAAGTTGGTTAAAAACATCAGAAGGAAACAATCACTTCAACAAGTTTAGTACTTTTGTTTGTCCCCTGAATGTCTCTTTTCATGACTAGATAACAACATAACATTATTATAGAAATGGAGAGAAAAACAGTTTCCGTTAATGACTGGAAAATTTTGTAAGGAAATAACGAAGTAGTAAGACTAAACTAAGCCTGAGGCACTGTTGAGGGACCGAGAAAAAAATTATAGTTTTAAAACTGGCTAAGATCGTTATCCCTGTCTTTATTTCATCACGTTTAACAGAAAAAGGTTGATTAACATGAATGGAGGACCTTACATAGCGAGTATAAATATAATCGATTTGGCATGCAGTTTGGTTATAAAACTTGAAAGTCATGTCAAATGTGGCTCGGTATGGCCAGGTGTTTAAGACACTCGACTCGTAATTTGAGAGTCACGGGTTCGAATTCCCGTCACACCAAACATGCTCGCCCTTTCAGTTGTGGGGACGTTATAATGTTACGGTCAATTTCCACTATTCGTTGGTAAAAGAGTAGCCCAAGAGTTGGCGGTGGGTGGTGATGACTAGCTGCCTTCCCTCTAGTCTTACACTGCTAAATTAGGGACGGCTAACGCATATAGCCCTCGAGTAGCTTTGTGCGAAATTCCAAAATCAAAGAAACCATTTCAAATTTACTTTTTTATACTTTATAAAACACCGATTTCCACAACAAAAACATATTCATAACAAATTTAATGATGCACAAATTAAGTAAATCATTTGTTTAAATGGTGTATGAAATATACAGATAGATAAAT
The DNA here is from genome assembly GCA_011833715.1 of Carcinoscorpius rotundicauda. NCBI lineage: Eukaryota > Metazoa > Arthropoda > Merostomata > Xiphosura > Limulidae > Carcinoscorpius > Carcinoscorpius rotundicauda. The sequence goes on along the minus strand of CM022395.1, from coordinate 34,166,209 downwards.
AAATAAGAATGTAAAGCTGCATGCATTCACACTAGCATTTTGATACCTCCCAGTGGCATGACGGTATGCCTGAGGACTTGCATCGCTAGAAATCGGGTTTCGATACCCGTGCCGGACAGAGAACAGATACCCCCATTGTGTAGCTTTGAGCTTAATTGCAAAGAAAACAAATAGCTACAAGATTTGTTTATCATCACTGAATCCGCTACTAAAATTCATTGATGATACAGTCATTTTGTGTATGTGTTACATCTGTATGCATGATGTTTTCGAAATTTAATGACGTAGTCTCGACCTGTCATGTAAAGCAGAATACAAAAACTACAGAACTAATCAATAAGTTGTATAACAAAGCAAGCAAATGTCCCTATAGTCACAATCAGAGTATAAATTGTTAAACAATTAATATAAAAGAAAAACGTTTTATGATCTTCACTGAGATGAATGACGAAGCTTAAAAAAAGCCTCCTGCTTTTACTTTCTCTGAGATTAAAAGTTATTTCTAGGCATTAATTGTAGAGTGTAAAAGCTTTTCTATTTAGCCAGCAATGTGCATAAGATGTGTGTGTGTACGACTGTATCACTGTAAAGAATATAATTGCCAAATTTTTATATATTTATTCAAGATTAATACTGATAAAAAAGATACATGGCTTTTTCTGTTTTTGATAACTCGTGAACAAGTGTTTTAGATATAAGCATTATTTGTATTTCAAACATTAAGGAAAGAATTACTACTGGATTTTGTCAGCGAATACACTTTTATAACTTAAAAAATGAATTATATTCAGCCATAGATTTAAGGAAATAGCCAATCTCGAGAAAAGAGAGTCTTCTAAAAAAGAAAACCCAAACCCTTTGGCCATGAAAACCATTTCAAAGGCTTCAATGCTGCATTTTTAGTTTGATTGCAATAGAACTCTAATGGCGCTGATGGTAAATCTCCTCGTGTTGTTTACGGCTCTTCACGTTGTTTACGAGATTTTATTTTTCTTGTATTTGGCTATTTTCAATGTTGTTAATGCAAAACTAATGGATCGAATACTAGTCTCCGCCCGTTCAGTTACAGTCCCATTAACAAAACTATATGATAACTTTAGTTTTATAAGCATTTCGTTATGCCCCTCTTCTCTTGCTGACATTTTACTAGACTAGTTTCTTTTTGGGGTTGGAAGGAAATCAACTAAGAGGTAAAATAACGACGATGTGATACGTTAAACTATATTATTAATATTTAATATAAATCATTTTTTTAATACATAAGATTTATGTTTTTCCATTTTAAATGTGCATTTTTCCCTAATACAGAGATAAAATTACATATAAATAAGCACGACGATTGCTAGTACACATCTGAACGACGTTTCAAGAAACAAAGCTTTATTCTCAAAGTTTTAGAGATATCCTAGAATGGATGGATAGTTTAAAATTAGTGATTGCCGTAATTAGACATTTAGTTTTCAATGAGCACAACTTACAGACACCGCATTTACAAACTGTATCTTAACAAAAATGTCAAAGAAGAAATTGTATTTTTTATTTAGATTCGAGAAACAATCACAAAAATAATATGCGTAGTGTACAAGTTCAACAGTCATTTTTTATAGATTTATTAAGAAGGTACAATGCACCGTAGTGTTTCAAATTTAAGACGCACCCCACTTTTAAAAAGGGTTTTTCAAGAGAAAAAATGGATGATAATTAGAAGAGAGTAAATATGTTTTAAAAGAGTTTATTAACGAATTAAAAATGTTAATAATGTATTTATAATGAAATACAATAAAAAAAACTGATAAACTATGCAAGAAATTTAAAATTTTCATTACAATAATGTTTGTTCCTGTTTTCTTTATTAAATCAAAATGTTACTGCGATGTTTCTTCTGACGTACTGTTATATTCTGAAGTTGAAACATCTTCATCGTTTGATTCACTACTTTCCGAAATAATGCCCCCCAGTGGCTTAGCGGTATGTCTGCGGACTTACACGCTAAAATCCGGGTTTCGATACCCGTGGTGGGCAGAGCACAGATAGCCCATTGTGTAGCTTTGTGCTTAATTAAAAAACAACAAAAAAACAACCGAAATAATGTAATCTTGCGTTCCATTTTCTATGTCTTCAAAATCTGACGGCAGCTTTTGACTAATTGTTTTCCGTCACCGTAATGATAAACAATCTCTTTTCATAAATTTCTCACACCAGCCTTGAAAAAAATACCACTATTTCCTGCACATTGTTTTGCTTTCAGCATTAAGACTACTCTCGTTACAGGCAGTCCTTTATTTCGTAACTCTCTGAAATATGTTAAAATGGCGGCATCAGTATCGGGAGTCTTCTTGTTTTTTCGCCCGAAAATGACTTTGTACTTTTTTTGCAAGAAAACAACTTGGTTTTCATACCACGCCAACAACGTACATTTGCCATGATCATTCTATACATTCTTTACCGGCTGCACAATTCCCAATCTGTTCAGCGCACAAAATAACTTTTCTTTTAAATTCGGCATCGTACGTAAAACGCTTTTCCATGGGTAAAAAAACGCAAAAAATACAATAAAATAGCATCTGAATAACAAGAAAATCAAAGACTGAGAACGGTGATATCCAACTACACCGCTAGAGGCGCTGACATTAGCAAATTTGACATTTTGTACGTGTGTTTTTAAGTCTTTCTAAGCTAAGTTCTTTGTAAAATATAGTCCAATGTATTTGTTAATGCAGGATTTTTCGGGAAAAATGATGTTTTCAAGACTTTCGTAGAGTGAAAAATAATACCTCGAATTTAAGACGCACCCCAATTTTCAGTTCGAGAAAATGTGAAAAAAGCGTGTATTAAATTCAAAGTAATACAGTAATTTAAAATTTAAAAAATTCTACCTACATTACTCCAGATAAAATAATAGTTTATTCGGGACTATTTTCTGTAATTACAAATTAATAAATGATTAGCTTTGAAACCTGATATAATCAATAACTGATGACAACTTTGTCTTTAGCTTACATGTAAGATACTGCTCTAACTGTCTGTTTTCCTGATTGATACGTTTGTACGTTCCTGTTTAGTTTTTACAGTGTTTTAACCATTTCCAGCCATAATGGTTAAAAATTGGTTCTATATTACATCTGTCCTCGTTATTTATATTTATATCTTATGTACACGTAATGCTAGCATGTAATATTAAAATGAATTTCTTCATTACTAGAAATGCTGTATTTGAGATGTTTTATAAAATATATATCTGTATTTTTATTAGTGTATAACCAGGAGCTCTGAACAAATATCGAACACATGAAGTACATTTTCAGGTATTTTTACTATAATCTTAAATAATTCAATTTGAACAAAAGGAGGTAATTTTAAAGCCTTTTTGAGTATAATATAACTTTCCATTCTCCGCTTTCAATAAGAAATACATGAACATTATTTTTCAGTGATCTAAATATATTGATGAAATATCTCAATAAAAGAATTTTTTATTGATTTTCCAGTTACTTGGCGGTCAATAACTATAGTTAGTGAATAACTGGACCTAAATTAGTATTGTTTATAGCAATTGATGTAACAAAGAAGTCTACAATCAGCCCTACCAAAGTCCGTTTCCTTATGTCAAAATGTTTCAGGTTATTAAGAAACAATCGCGTTATGAAGATCATACAGTATTGAAGTGATCTTTTTATCCTGCTTATTAACATTTGAATAAAACGTTTTACTTTTAGAGAATTTGAATTTGTTTAGGGAATGATATCGAATGTAATGGGAGTGAACGAAAAAGATGAGCGTGTGTCATTTCTTTCTGTTTACTAATTATCCTGTCGAAAACCAAGTTATTTATACTTTTTGATTGGGTGGTGATATCCTACTTAGATAAATCCTGACTTAATTTTAGAGTATAAAAGGGAGAAAAATTATTTGATGAGTGAATGAAATTTCTTTTAGTTATTACGTGTATGATGACATGAATAATTTGAAGTTATATATTAAATAATTTAGTGTAACACAACAATATCTATAACAAATTTTCTGCATACACGATTAGCGTGTGGAAATAGTTAAACGTATATACGTCTTCGTAAGTATGGACTTTGATAGCCCTTTTTCGAAAAAAAAAAACTGGTTTGGTTTAAATTTCGAGCCAAGCTACACGAGGGCTATCTGAGATAGCCGTCTCTAATTTGGTAGTTTAAGACTAGAGAGAAGAAAGCTAGTCATCACCACTCCCCGCCACCTCTTGGGCTACTCTTTTACCAACAAATAGTGGGATTGGACGTAACATTATAACACCTCACGGCTGAAAGGGCGTGCTTGTTTGGTGTAACGGGAATTCAAACCCGCGACCCCCTCGGTTTACGAGTCAAGTGCCTTAACCACCTGGTCATGCCAGGCCTCGAACAAAAACTTTACGTATGCCTAAAAGTATAATTAAATGTGTTAAAAAACTTTTATAATTTTCAAAAGCAACGATAACTTTACAAACTTTCAAGCATCTAATGGCTAAGCGGTAGGTCAGAAGGAATATAACACTCATAACCGAGTTTTGATACCCTTGGGCAGCTTTGTGCTGAAGTACTGCCAAACCAAATTTTCGAACTGTGGTATATAACCTTCACGAGAAACCAAGTTTAAACGTTCATTTTCTGGTTAAATAACCGGACTATTTTTAAGGAAGCAAAATAAACATATCCTACGAAATGCCTCTAACTACACCACATATATATTTGCACACATGCATATATGAGTAAGTACATGAAAATGCAGTAAACATAATCATCATATAATCGATTTTATTTATTTTTAGATATTTTCGATTTGCGATTGATGGCAGTGATAGAAACGTTGAAGGATAATATTTTAAATTATTGTTAAGTGTTATGACGGTTATCTCTAGCATAAAGAAACACATATTTATATGTTCGTACATAGCCTACTCACAAATGTTCCAAATGAACTGCATTACGAATGAAGTTAAGTTTCTCTGTTCACTAATGTTATTTAGATTTAATGACTGAAACACAGTGTTTCACGTTGATGTAAATTCAATAAATATAAAAAGGATATGAAACATCAACACCCATAATGGGCAATATTAAACCATTAATGTACATTTTGTGTACACGAGTTAATAAAACAACATTCCTTCTTGACACGTGTTAAAATAATCAAATTCTGGGCGTCATCAGAATAAAGTAATACACTAGTTTCAGTAGTTAACCTTATCTGTAAATTACGTTTTCCCACCAGGTTGCCAGACAGTAACCACCAATTTCGTTCTATCAACTTTTGTCTACCGTGAGCCATAATAATCGAAACGGTTAAACGGAAAAAAATAGAGCCAAGCAAATGATTTTCAATTGCTAGGAACACGATATAATGGCACGGTGAAATCGACTTTACGGTTGTCGCTGACAGGTTGTGCTTAATCAGATGACTACAGCCAAGGCAGACGAAGGGAATCTCTTCTGAAGGTTGCTGATGTAAGTATGAGTGGTAGATGTCACAGAAATCGATAGAAACGACAAAAATACTTCTTTTAATCTGTACTTGCATCTTTTAGTCCGGCATTATGCGGTCAGTGAATATTGACAAACACATTTTTGTGTGATTAGGTTTATTCTCACGAGTTTCATTTTCTTTATTTCATTAGCCTCTTTCATATTAACAATTCTCAAATCACATAGATTAAAATCTGAGATTTCAACGACGAGTATACGACAAACGGTGAAATGTCGTAGAGCTCAAATAATTCAAGAACCAATACTAATTTTACATCTTTCTGTGTACAAACGCCACCCTTTTGTTTTGAGGCATTAAATTACTTATTCTTGGCTCCCAGTGGCACAGCGGTATGTCTGCGGACTCACACCGCTGGAAACCTAGTCTCCATAACTGTGGTGGGCAGTGCACAAAGAGCCCATCGCGTAACTTTGTGCTTAATTTCAAACAATCAATTACTTATTTTTTAGTGATTATGCAACATTTGTTTTATCGTCAACGAAATAACATTTTACACTGTGATTACTTTCCTGTCGCGACTAAGATAAATGGCGTACAAGAACGAACAGTCAGTGAAATAATTAACAATTTATTTTTTTCATTTTGAATTACAAAATATAGTTACTAGATGCAGTACGAATAAACCAAGCTTAAGAAAAACAATTTTATGACGATACCTGAAAGATTAAACACTATAACTATTTTTTACTCCTCACATGTATCAACAAGAATGTTGTGGTGTGTTGAATTTAATACAAAACTACTCGACTAGGATACGTGCCAATTTTGAAGTATGAAAGAAAACAACAAGACAATATCACTCAACGCCAACTGGTGGAATAGTCTAACCAAATAGTCACTGTCACTTTTATAATGCATCTATGGTATCAAGGTGAGGATTTTTTAATTATTTTTTTTAGGGTAACGGGGTGCGAATTATAGAACCTCACTTCCGCAAACTAACTTTTAGGCTACGCTCCAGTTTTGTTTTTGTCTTACTTTAAAACTCACGTAACTTAGTTTGATAGTGAACTCCGAATTGCCTCCACTCTTCATTTTCAGTTCCTCCCTCACGTTACTTGAAGTGGTGATCGCACAAAATACTGGGCATTCTCTCTTAATGTTTAGACTTTTTCATAAGAATTTAGCCATTCATCATACTGATGATCAACAAAAGTTGGTCAGATCAGAATTTGGTGAAATATACTGTAACTGACGCATAAACGTTATTTATAACGCCGAATTAAAAAAAATACTACGTGAAAAGGAAACAGAAATTCGAAGTAGTAGTGATTAGTCCCAATCACATCGTTCCTATCTTCCAATGATTAGTCCCTATCACATCGTTCCTATCTTCCAATTCGCTAATTAGAAACAGGAAAATATTTAAATTTTTTTTCCCATTTCAGAGAACCCGCGTTTTTGTGTTCTTCCTTCCTATCTGTCTGATCATGTTTTTGTTACCTCTCCAATGCACCTTTGATAGTTGTTAATTTCATTAACCTTGAATTATTACATATGAAGATTCTTGATGACGAAAAATCCACTTGAAATAAAAATATAGCTTAGAACGGCTGGTATGCGCATTAACACTTTTACTAATAAAGTAGAGAACAACGTTTCAACCTTCCTAGGTAATCTTAATCTGAAGATAATCTAGGAAGGTCGAAACGTTGTTCTCTGCTTTATTAATAAAAGTGTTAATAGCCATACCAGCCGTTTTGAGATACATATCTCAAGATTAAATGTCTATACGTATTCATAGAACATGCTACAGTACATCTATAGCATGTTCATAACAACATTTTAACTGTATCATACACTCTGCTTACCGGTTTTAACTTTAAACCTCTCACTCTTTTTCTGTATACATATATTTATCTCTGTTGTTGTTTTTATTAAACACCAAACTACACAAAATACTAGCTGTGCTCTACCCATCACGGGTATCAAAATCAGGTTTGTAGTAGCATAAAGCCGAAGACATACCACTGGATCCCTAGGGGCATATATTTTTGCGGGTGTGGTAGATGACAGACAGTATATGCGATATATTAAAGACGTTCTGAACTGTTTTTTTAGACACTAATCAAATGCATATGTCTACGTCTTATGATAAAACTATACTGTCGATTCTTAGGATTAGAGAGAAAGTATATGACTTCTTTATTAATAAAGATAGAATTATCTTAATAACGTTTTTACATCATGCATGATAAATATACCAAAAAATTAAGAAACTCTTGTTATATAGAAAAAATTTACTTTTGGTAAATTTAACGAATTTCCAACGAAAATTCCGTAATAGAAATTAAATTTTGCTAAACAATATATAGTTGTAGCTCATTATTTAATTCTAATGTGATTTAAATTGAGTTTACGTTTGAGATAGACCATTGTATATATTTCAAACCATGCCATCAGTTTATTATACCACTGAACTAATATTTCAAACTTTTAAAGAAAACCTCGCCCTTGTTATTTCTCATGGATCTACATTCTCCATCTAATTTCTCAACTGGATTACCTTATCTCACTGGCTGTAATTTTTGTGTTTTATCAATAGAAACACTTCCTCTTACCACACCCTTCCTGGGATTACAAATTACTTGTGTGCTTATAACAGTGAAAGAAAGTATCATTTATGTTTAATAGCATCCCGGGAGCAGCAGCAGTTATTTATTTATGAGCTTTTCTACATCAGTTTATTGTATGGAAGGTGAATAACGCATATTTAAGTCATGAAATGAGACTTAACCACAAAATGCCTTTACTCTTGGTTCTTGATAGAAGGTCTGAAACTGATTCAAATGGCACACGTGCTTATAGATTCGCAGCGAAAGAAATATTGTTTGAGCTTTTTTCCTCATTTATCTTTTCAAGTTCATTGATTTCTTGTTAGTAATCAATTGTTTTGTTCTGTGAAAAGAAAGGCCCCACTTTTATTTTTGGTTCTCATTCACAAATATTTGGGCTGTTGTCAGGTAAGCCCAAGAACACAGAAATTATTGAGATAATATATTCGAAATAATAAACGTAGAGACAATATCAAGAACTTGCAATCTTTTATATACATTTTCATATTAAAAGTGCATTCTATACAACCAGCTATTTCATCAAAACCATAAATTTAACGCCTTAAACAGATCATTGGTAATGGTATCAACAATGTTTTTTGAACAAGATATTCTGTGTTCTTATGTTATTGAAAACGCTGTGATCTCCTTTTTGAGCACACTTTATTTTTACAAAATTACTGTAACTATAACTATCATTTTGTATACATGTTTTGGATCTCGCTGTTTAACTAGACGTTACACAGCTATTTGTTTACCTATGTTTAAATTAATTTCTATTTTATATAACATATGAGTGAAACATACAAACGTCTACACAGGCACCGTATCACCACATATCAAAGAAATCCTAGATCTGTGGGCTTATAACACTTAAAATTTTTATACCTACGATGGATACAACACATATAATCCATTGTGGGTATGTGTAATTAACATGTCGTTAAGGTTAATTGTTAACTAATAGATAATAATACTTTCCTTATACATACACAAATACTATACACTTAAGGTACAAAAGTATAAATAAATAATTTATGTCCATCTTCATTCAGTCGATATGTAATGGCACATATAGAGCAAAACCATTACATCACGTTGCATAAATAGTTGCATTACTATTTAACTCCATTAAAATTTATTTATTTTCACTAAAATATATGTATATAAACATATAGTCAATTTCATACATTTGCACTCCATTTTTGTTTCACAACCAAACGTTTTCATACACAACTTTCAAACTAATGTATAGTATTTACATTTCTATGCTTAACTATTAATTAATAAATAGTAAAAAGTTTAACTACAGTAAAACCTCATGCAGAAAGCAAATACCACTGGTATAAATTAAGCCTCCAAGTGAAAGGTACAAAAGCGAAACAAGGAACATTGCTATATCGTTTCATCTAATCTCACAAACAACTAGCTTATTACTGAAGAGCTGTGTAAAACTTACATTCAGAAACAAAATATTAATGCCAAGGAAAAAATAAGTAGACCTTGATAACCAGCTAATAATGTTAAGTTCCAACTAGTTAAAAGCTTTCGTTACCCTATCTATTCTGATCAATGTGTTACCTTGTTAGTATAAAAAGAGAAAGCGAAATGTGACTGAGGAATAAGGACGAGTGTCGTGAGCGTGCATCCAAGAAGAGTTCATAAAAACACACACATGTAACTTCATTATTCCAATTATTCCACTGGTTCTCTCGCGGGAACAGTTAACCCTAGAAATTCGGAGTAAGCCAGTAGAATGATTGACGAGAGAAGGACGTTCTACAGCCTGTGATCATCCAACATGTTATTACACACAAATCACGTTTAGCACTCAGGCCTTTTCCTTTGCCACTATAAAACACTGTCGGACAAACACGACCAGCTCAGTGGACACCTGGGGCCTGAAATATAAGTACGTTATGCACAAGATATTGCCCCAACCATATAACTAAATAACTGTGTCAATATATATATATACATATTTATTTATAGTTATATATTATATACATATATAAATGAAAAAAAATTAGTTCAAGGAAATAGGACGCGTGTAAACTCGAGAACAATGCAACAAACACCAGTGCACCAGTGTTGTATTCTGGTGTGTTCATGGTATTTCTTTGTACCTTACAATACTGCTATCTATGGATGCTTTTTCTTCATATACTGTGAACTTCCTGTTTTTGATTACCATTTCAATGGTTTCAAAAGTAGAAGTTTCCTTCATACTTTTATTACTATGAGAGCTTCCCATTCTTATTTACAGTATAACGGTTATCTTGGAAATGTACACAGTTTGCAAACGTGATGACTTTTATGGAATCAGAGGGTAACATTTGTAAAAGACATTAAACGTGAATCTTCGTGAACATAAACTTTCTTCTGTTTAAGTAACCTGATTCAATAAACTGGTTTAGCTCATTCTATCAGCAGTTCAAACAAAAATATTTTTTGTCGGCTGACAGATGCGATAAAAATTTAAGAGCACATATAATCTTGTGAAATAACACGTGTTTTTCATACAATTAAAAAATAACTTTCCAATTTTCTGATCCTTACAACAGACATGAACCCGAGTTTTTTTATTTGCGATAACATTCAAATGCCTAGCCAATTTTTCTTCAGAGGTTTGTAATTTATTTTAACAACAACTGAATCTTCAATAGTAAATTTTAATAAATAAATTAAAACGGAACAGGTGCACCACGAAAAGTAGTGAAAATTTAGTATCATAGATTATATTATTTGTTCAAAGCAGCGGTGTAGTTCATCTAAACACAGATTATATGGATTGTTCAAAGTGGTATAATACGCCACATCACAGATTATATGGACTGCATGAAGTAGTGTAATATATCACAGATTATATGGATTGTCCAGAGTAATGTAGAATAGACTGTACGAAGTGTAACGTTATAGTCATTTCATAGACAATAAGCACCTTCCCTGTTGCCCCCCAATTAGCACAGTGGTATGGGTGTGGACTTATACCGCTAAAACCGGGTTTCGATACCCGTAGAGGGCAGAACACAGATAGCCCTTTTTGTGGCTTTCTAGTTAAATACAAAAAAACAAGCTGTAACGGCAGATATTTTTACACGTAAACATGAATAAAAAATTGTACTTTTGAAATGAATCTTTTTCACTTCAAGTTACAGTAAAGATATTAAAAAAAAGACACTAAGTGTTGGAAACGTCATATATACCCTGCAAAAATTTCGTCAGGTTTCGATCAGCTAAAACACTTCAAACAGCATTAATTTGAAATCTTTGCTGTTGAAGTAGAATTGAGTCATGAATATTGAAATGCTGAAACTACCATTAAACATTTACTTAAAGCAATAAACTTATTTTAAACATAGAGATAAAAAAGGTTAAACAGAACATAAACTTATAACTACACATCGAAACTTAAGAATTTTATTGAAAATGTATGGTTTTTAGTACTCATTATTCGAACAACTTTGGTTTTATTGTTATCCATCAACGGAACTTTTAGAACACTCTGACTCGAAACTTACAAGAACTTGTTTTAATTTACAACTTTATTCCCCCCCCCAAAGAAAACAAACACTTATTGTCATAAACAGTCGCATACAATGAACCTTACATTCTATTGATTGTTCAGAGCTGTGTAGCATATAACGTCTGACTTCTAACTAGTATAAAATGTTATGATAACACTACCGCTAGTGTGGCAAAGTTAATCACTGCTTGAGTCTCACTTGTATAAATTTCTCGTTTATTTAACACATTTTCGTTCATAAAGTTTTCAAATATGTTAACAACACTTAAACTATAAAAACTAACAATTATATATTCTGTGTGATACAAAACCAGCGTTTTCCTCAAAAGAATTCAAATACAGATATGAAAGTAATTTTATCATTTTTTCGCACATATACAGATAAGTACATTTCATATATTTGTGTGACCACTCAACGTTGGTTATTTAACTTAGAATATTCATAAATAACGTTTCTTCTTATAACATCTTGTAGCATGTCGAACCATCTTTGCATGAAAAAATATACATATATATTCGTATTATTGCGTAATTTACACAGGATTTGAAGTTTTGTGCAAAAATCATAATAGCGATGTTTTTACATGATAACACTTTGATACATTTTTGTTTTATGTTGTTGTTTTTAATTTCGCGCAAAGTTACCCGAGGGCTATCTGTGCTAGCCGTCCTTAATTTAGCAGTCATCACCACCCACCGCCAACTCTTGGGCTACTCTTTCAACAACGAATAGTGGGATTGACCGTCACATTATAATGCCCCCACGGCTAAAAGGGCAAGCATGTTTGGTGCGACCGGGATTCGAACTCGAGGACCTTCGGATTAGGAGTCGAACGTCTAATCCCACCTGATAGAAATGACGGTATATGAGCATTACATTATCATCACGAGCATAGAAAGAGAGCAAAGGAAGGAAAGCATATCATTGCAGGTGCAGATGTACTAACTGTGTGGACAAATATAGATATGACACCATATATCTGGATTTCTAAGTAAAATGACATAACAGCTAAATTAAACTTGGGAGAGTGAGGAATAGAAACAAATGATATACGGTTTTATACAGTCTATGATATTTGATGATTACTCATATTTAATAAAACGTTCTGGTTCTTTATTCCAAAAAGTAAACTTATTTCTGTATTTAAACTCACCGTTATTATGATATTCTGAATAACGAAGATGCTGTCCCCCACATATACTCTTCAAAAAAGAAACGCAAAAGGCAAAATATGAGACAAATTGTTAACAAGTTTATTCCGGGTAGTTCTGTATGACATGTGTGAAACTTTGCACATTCACTGCTGAACAGGCGAAGTCCACGCTCACTTGTAATAACGAGTATGCCCCCTGTGATCATCAATAATTGCTTGGCATCTCCTGCCCATGAAAGCAATGAGATGACGAATCACATCCTGTGGAATGGCTGTCCACTCAGCCTGCAAAACTGCAGCAATCTAAGGTAGAGTCTGCGGTTGAGGTTGTCGCCGTCGCAGACGTCGGTCCAACTCGTCCCAAAGATGTTCAATGGAGTTTGAATCTGGTGAGCTGGGGGGCCAGGGAAGAACGTTGATGTCGTGGTGTCTCAAGAAGACAGTAGTGAGTCGGGCTCTGTAAGAATGGGCTTGTCGTGTTGAAAAACGTCGTTGACATTTACCAAGATGGGTTGCATGGGGGCCTAAGAATCTCGTCGACGGTTGCGTACGGTCTGATCGGAAATCATACGCAGCCCTGGTATGGTTGAGGGAGTAGACGTCGCAGTGGTGGTCCTATCCCGAAGATGACGTAACCGGATGTAGCAATCTTGCGCAGGCCTGCCAGATCTTGGAGGGTCACGAGTTGATCCATGTTGTTGGTGACGATTCCATAGTCTTGTGATGGTGCGTGGGTGGACATTCACAGCTCTGGCAACATCTGATCGAGATTTGCCTGCTTCCATTCGACCAATGGCGTTGTTGCGTTGTGCTTCAGTCAGTCTTGGCGTAAATGTATTGTGTGTCGGTGGCTTAACACTGACCTATAGAAACCGAGAACCCGTCACTTTTATAGGGATTTTGCACATGTTGCACTTGCAGAACATGCAGGTCTCTCAAGCAAATTTATTGGACACGAATGCGTTTTGGCGAAAAATCCGTTGCTTTCCTCCGTTTTCAAAGTGCACAACTTTTATTGTCATTTTGGTCTGACAATCAATGCCTTAACACGTGTAACATCACATACTCTGAGCTTGTAACGTTATTACATATATTTCTCTTTAAAATAACAAAAACATCCCTTTTGCGTTTCTTTTTTTGAAGAGTATATGTTCTAAGTACCCCATATGAAATCGTTTAATCGTTTACTGGATTATCTTATTTCCTTGAGACTTATAACTTTTATGTTCATTTTTACACACTTCAAAGAAGAGGTTTTTAATTTTGTACTATCACAGTATTTGTACACCATGAACTGTAAGAAGGAAATAATTTTAACTTATCGCGAGAATAATCTCGGTTATAAATAATGTTAGCTAATTATAACAGTTTTGGTATTTGGTACTTGTATCCTTAGGCGACATATGGGTAAAATAACCAGGTCAGAGAGACTTTAAGATTCAGTTGAAATACTTCTTTATTTAAAATCCCTGCACGAAAGGTAGGACAATTACCAACTGGCATTCATAACTTATAAGCAAGATTAGCGACACATTAAGTTTCGATCCTCGACCGTTCGCTATGCAGCCTAACACGTTAAACTCTTAGACAATACAAAAGTTAGTTATAGTAAAATAAATAAAAAATATTTTAATCAAGTTTGTGAAATATTTTATTAAAATTATGCACCTTTAACTTTTAACGAACTTAAAAAACGCAATATCAATCTGCTTCGATGATCTGTTAAACATTTACATGAGATAACTGTTAAAAATGTAAAACTACAAACATCTATTTAACAAAAACAAAACTTAAATATACGAGATCTGTTCAAAAAATACGCGGACTGTTTGAATTGCGCGGCTCCAGTTGGTTCCAGGGGAATCCGCTTGGCGTCGCTAGGTTCGCACAGATCAGCTGATTACGACGCCATTTCCTGATTGCAGGTCTCTTCATTTGTGTATTAGCTTTGCGGTTTTAAGTGAAGTGCGATTTTTTCCTTTGGCGGATTTCAGAATGAATGACCTGAAGGAGCAACGACTTGCTGTGAAATTTTGTGTTAAACTTGGGAAATCTGCAACTGAAACTTTTGTTATGCTTAACACGGCTTACGGTGATGTTGCTATGAAGCGTACGGCATATTTCAAGTGGTATGAACGTTTTAAGGATGGTCGACGGTCCATTGAAGATGATAAGCGTCCTGGACGTCCTTCCACGTCAACTGACGACCCACACGTCGACAAAATCAACACCCTGGTGCTGGCAAATCAACGTCTGACGGTCAGGGAGCTTGCTGAAGAGTGTGGGATATCAGTTGGATCTTGTTATGGGATTTTGACCGAAAAATTGAAGATGTACCGCGTTGCTGCGAAATTTGTGCCTCAGAACTCGTGAGTTTTTGGACAAACACTCGATCACTGTTCTTCCCCACCCCCCTAGTCACCTGACCTTGCTCCTTGCGATTTTTTCTTGTTCCCCAAACTCAAAAGACCCTTGAAAGGAAGAATATTTGAGATGATTCCCGAGATTAAGGCAAATGCGACGAAGGAGCTGGAGGACATTACAAAAGAAGCGTACCAGGACTGTTTAAACAAGTGGAAACATCATTGGGATAAGTGTGTGCGTTGGGAAGGAGAGTACTTTGAAGGGGTCCCAGACCTGTAGCTTCTAATAAAGTACATTTTGTTTTATGACGTCAGTCCGCGTATTTTTTGAACAGCCCTCGTATTGCAACAGTATATTTCTAAATAGCAATAAAAGAACGTCTACTTTTATATAGTGCAATAGTTATTGTAATCTTATATCTAGAATAGTTAGCTAAAGAAAATCTTTTACATATTTCATTGAGTCAGAGAGCAGTTGACTGGTTAAGGTGGCAAAGTGTGAATCCGAGGGTCTATGGTTCGATTCGCGTTACCGCTCACACCTCAACTTGTACTCAATATTTTGGATACGAATGTACATTAAACGAATGACTGTCAACTATACTTTTCAATTAGAGTTCGAGTAGTCCAAGAGTTGGTGATTAGGGCACTTGATTCGCAATCTGAGGGTAGCTGGTTCGTATCCTGTTCTACCAAATATGCTCGCTCTTTCAGCTGTAGAGGCGTTATTTGTGATAGTAAAGCCCAAGAGTCGGCAGTGGGTGATGATGACTAGTTATTTTTCCCTCTAGTGTTTTACTGCTAAATTAGGAATGAGTAGTGTAGATAGACCTCCTGTAGTTTACCATTAAATTCAAAACAAACCAAATCCTTGAGAAGTTTTGCGCTAAAAAGCAATCAACTAAACAAAAAATATTCCTAATGAAAGAAATATTAAGATGTAATTTCACATATGATGTTTGTGGTTCAACTAGTTGTTCTTTGTGCTTAATTTATTTACATAAAAGCAAAATATTGTTACGCAAACTACTTAGTTATTGTTTTAAGGATCTTTATTCGAGTTTCAGTTGAGTAGAAACATCCTCTGATCACATGACGTATAATATGCATCTTTAACAAAACGAGAGAGTGTAGTTGTACTGAATCAAAGTCCCTGTTTATAAGCCAAAAATTTGCAAAGCATTTAAAACCAGTAACGTAACATTTATGACAAAAATCAGGCAAACTAGAGACTTTTTTCCGGGTTCTGTAAGATATGAAATGTGATATGTACACACATTTCATATTTATCTGTAAAAGACCTCCAGGACACTGGCTTGTGGGATAAAAGATAAATCCGGAATATTAATTTTTTACACACCTTTTTCTATGAAATCCGAAACGGATAAACTAGTACTGTGAAGAAAATAAGTTTGCGGTTTACGTAATTTTTATAAGAAAATTCAGACCTGCCGAATGCACTATTGTTTTATTCTACTTTTCAAAATGCAGCACCGATTCAGCATTGCTTCAACAATTCATCATACAAGAACTTCTTGTATTCTCAACTGCACATAGAGAGCATATGTGTATAACTTGAATGTAAACAGCAGTTTATAAAATCGTTTTGTGGCTTTTATAGAACGAAGGTTTAACTTTCTAATGTTGCTTCATGTCTCTGCTAGATACAGTTATAAACTACTTCATCATGCCTTGTTACGTAATTAATACCAAAATGGCTGCCATGTACATAAACACTGGCGGCCACTTCACGTCCATCCACGTTGTAGGTTTCCTATACGTTTGTAAAATAATCCAGATAGATGAATCGTGATATATTTCAGTCGATTTATGAGCTATATAAATTTAAAAATGCAGCGATATTGCGACAAGCCTGTAAAACAGCAGGAAGAACAAATATTTCTCGGCTTTCAAACGTACGTTACATTATGCTAAGTGCCCATGTAATAAATGCGTTGAAAACACAAATACTTTCTTTGATCGACTTCTCTGACACATGTCATCAGGTATCAGTGTCTGTCAACAGTGGCTCTTGAAAAGAAATACGTTTTCCACGAGTAAGATATGTAGCTCCCATCTCTGATGACGGATGATAGCTAAGATACTCTGATAGTGCTGTAAAATGTAGCAGATTTTAAACTGTGTCCTAACTGATCGATCTTTTGAGCAGTACTCGACATTCAACTTAACATATATCATATAACGAACATTGAGGTGATCAACAATTAGTTCAAAATCGCTCAGCTCCGAAGCAAACAGGAAAGCGTTGTTTCAGTCATGTTTCGATCGCACGTGACGTAGCTTGAAGACTTGTGTTCTATTCTCTTCTCTGCTGATTGTGTAATAAAAACAAGAAAAATCACGCATAAGGCACTTGGCTCTACTTGTGTTGTTCAGACTGTGTATGCTACTATAAGTGATGTAATGGTGCGAGGGACAGGGGAGTGTCCTCCGATCGTTCTAGAAGAACAAACAGCAACTAAACTGAGTCTGAACGTTTTTGATGATCTTTTCCATTATGCAACGCCACATTTCTGGATAAAAATTACGCAATCGTCTTTGTTTCATTGTTAGAAACCGATTCGAAGAGCATGACAGCGGTTTCAATTCTCTTTTCTTGGCTAATACTATCATTAAATTTATCTCTAATTGAGCATATATGGAACGAACATAAACGCAGCAGTTGCCATTCTAATCTTTCGCTGACATCCATGCACAAATCCATAGTACAATCTTTGATGAATGTGTTACAACCGAACATTAAACACTTTTTTTTATCCTGCGTGATCTACAAAGTTATTATAAAGACAAAAGATGGTCCAGCAAAGGTGGGATCCCAATAAATCATCCAGTTAGTGCATATATATGAATATCAAAATAGATTGCTTTTAAGATATAATATCTTATGTACACAGACTTTACGGCGATTGCTTTCGTGGTTTTATAAAGCAATTAGAATATATATGTGATAATAACTGAGTGAAAAGGAAGTGGTATTTGGAAGCTCTACATCACATGTTTTTCTTAAATGTGATGACAAGTATTCAACAAAATTATACCTTTAGGAACATCTGTAGCCATTTTATTTCAGCAAAATTATGTATTCTTAAAATATATGCCACGTTAGGAATTCTCTTGCTGATTTGATTAAGAATGGAAAAGGTGTGTACATTTTTATAATTTATCAATGTCTTTTTTATTTTCCAGTTCTAATAAAATATATTTCATTGAAGATCTCTCTCTGGTAATATTAATTTCCGATAATCTGATTTACCCTTTACCTGAAGGTGGTATTCTGGATAGGAAAAAACTAAGGGAAGTGTGTTGGTACTTCCAAAAAAAGAGACCAATATAAAGTTTTCTACGAAAAAAAACTAGTGAACTGAATAGTATTTTTCCATCATCATAACAAATTACCTTGTATCTCAATACATAACGTAACTTGTTCTATAAAAATAGCGTAAACACAGAAAACTAGTGAACTGAATAGTATTTTTCCATCATCATAACAAATTACCTTGTATCTCAATACATAACGTAACTTGTTCTATAAAAATAGCGTAAACACAGTTGACAGTATTAAAAAAAACGAAGTATCATTACAGTTTGGTAATCATGGGTTACGTACTGTCGTGCACAACCACCTTGTCTTATCCAAAAATAAGAAAAAAAATCGACTATTACATTAAATGTTTGATTGTGAGGTTGCAGTTGAAAATTCATAACCGCTAAAATTGGAATGATTATTTACGCCATATGGAAAGCATAATTCTGTCACTAAACTAACCTCAACACTTTAAAAATTTTCAAGGAAAGTTTATTAACTTTATATCATATGTACTGTAATGTACACACAGTTAAAATATGAAAAAAATGTATCCTGTGGATCTAGAAGAAATGTGGAAACGAATTATGGATAAGAAAGCTAACGCACAACCAATGTACAATGTATTGAAATACTCGTTTTTAAACCTAATTTCTATTTTTTAATTACAATACTGTACTGTTTTGTATGCAGTAGTTTTCATCATCACATTTAAAACAAATACAAACGAGGAAATAATGCGTTAGTTGACTACATTAACAATATTTTTTTATTTAAAGAAACTGATGTCACACGCATTGACCTAGAGGTTTATGTGCTCAACTGAAAACTTGACGATTCACGATTCGCGTCTCGTTGTCGCAAACACATATTCTACAATTTGAGACTATGTGTGCGTATTAAGTGACAGTCAAATCACATTACTCAATGAGACTAATATAAAAATTGATGTTGAATAGCTCATTTTCTTCTTTCTATCATTTCAAAACTAGAGACGTCGAGTGCTCTGCAAGACTTTCCAAAACAAACATGTTAGCATTAGCTGGGTTTCGTATATATTTATTTCAGTTTTCTTTATTTACAAATCATTGTAGAAAAAAAAAGGTACTGTTTAGTTAATTCGATTAGTGTGATGGACGAAATCGAAGCAATTCTATTCAATTAAATCAATTATTTAACTTAATTATGGTGTTATTAAGAAAAGAAACCCTCAATAACCGCGGCTGTACTTATATCTTAACTTGGTCAAAAGATGGAGCTATGAGAAAAAAAAATTGTATTAAAATAAAAAAAGAAAGGAAAGAAAAGATATTTTATGAGCCGTTACGCCGAGACTAAAATGTGTATTTTTCAAGCAAATATTTCCTCTTTTCTTTCATTAACTGCATGAAAAACGATTAGTGAAGAAACTAGTTGGCTGATATTTTACTACATCCTATGGTCTGTATGTAATTTTATATAGCAATATTTAATGAGTATGGAAATAAAAAAATATGAATATTTGGTTTTTATGAGCGTTAGAAGGTTGAAGCCTAAGTTTACAAGCCTATAATTATCAGAGCATATAATCTCACAACTTGTTTGTACAAGCACATTTCCTCTGTTTATTTCTGTTATGTAATTTGTCTTACTTTACCGTTCCATAAGTGGAACTTTATCTTACTATCGTATTGTTCAGCCACCTAGGACTTTTATTTTATTATTCTTTGTAAAACAAGCATTCTGTCATTTGGATCTATTTAGCATTCCGTGAAGTATATTCAGAAATCTGATATTACTCCATTTTAGGCACTATGCCCAGAAGAGAAAAAAAAACCACATTCCAACATATGGTGAACTTCTGAGCCGAACTACAGTTACGGTTGTCTTTTGACTTTATTAAGTAGCAAGATCATTATGAAGAGCATCCAACAACGCTTACGACAAAATTGAATAGCGTTTGATTATGGTTGGTGAAACACTTCACATTATCCTATAAAACAACAAAACCCTATGACATAACTATAACATTAATCATGTAAGGTTATGAGTTATTAATTTTGGTCCTTAATGAAGTTCATCCTCCTATGACTTTAGCATTGTTGCCTTATCTTGGAGTTTCATGTGTAGGTAGCATATAACCACCAAATATTTTATTTTTTGCTATCTAGGGGAAATCCCTGAATTAACAGTCTATCTTTATGGAATTCCTTACTTTAGTTTTGCTAGTTTGTGACAAAAAATATATCGTGAATTTTAAAAATGGTATAAAAATTTCTTTCACTACCTCACATTTTCAAGCTATATTAAACGTAATTTGTTTAGCGTAATGTTACAGTTTGTCGCAAACGCAGCAATTGTTGAGACACTGAGTGAAAAGTAGCGTTGTGTTTTTATAAATAATGTAACAAAGTTACGGCAAAAATACTGCTAGTAAAGCAAAGTTAACCATGGCTCGAGTCTAACTTGTTTGTTACTTATTTTACTGTACTAAACTTCATAACGTTATCAAATATATTTTTGTTTTTTGTTTTTTTAATTTCGCGCAAAACTACACGATGGCCTATCTTGCTAGCCGTCCCTAACTTAGCAGTGTAAAACTAGAGGGAAGGTAGCTAGTCATTACCACCCACCGACAACTATTCATATATATTAACAGCACCTAAACTATAAAACAATAAGAACTACATGTTCTGTATAACACACAACCACTACTTTCCTCAAAATAATTCATACACGGCCCCGAAAATAATGGGATATATAAATACAAAAGCAGGAAGCGTAATAAAATAAACCGACGTGAAAAGTAAAATCAAACTTTACTTTTCACATTTAAGTTAGTTTTTTTTTAATATCATGATTTAGTTTAGATTTAGTTTTTAGGAAAAGCCATACTTAATAAAAAAACGCGTACACTTGATCTTTTGCTATCATTAGTATTGGAGAACAAAAAGACTTTTTTAACTCTTGATGCATCATTGTCATGGCTTCTCGACTGGAAGGAAGGATCTATCCCACAGACCTTGAAAGATGACATTTCAAGATCGCAAAGCCAGTGTAAGCATATTACTTCGACATCACGACTGAGATTGCGTACAAGAAAATTCTTGGCATTTATTATTGGTCTTCGTGGTTTTATCGGCAACATGTGCTAACTTTAGTTTGGCACACAAGAAGAATTCTAATAATAAACTTGTTTTTCTATAGACTCATAGACTGTGTGATAAAAATAGTGTGTAAGCATCTAGGTAGTAAGTATGAGCAACGTTCTACTTTCCAAAGAGCTACGTTATTGTTATCTGAAGACAAACAATGTTATCGCCAAAAACATTAGTTTCATTTTTAGTGCATTTCATGATAAAATTATGTAAGTACTTGTTTAAGATACGTTATGTAATATTTAGCGGAATAATTCTTGGACCTATACAGTGTTTCATCTGTAGACACGAAAGAATACAAAATGTAGCATTTAAAGAACGTGATATAGCAACGTAAAATATGTATTGCGATTAGTGTTGTCGGAGGATGTGCCCTCTCTATTCTTACTTATGTATATATAAAGACCAGTCGTGAGGTTAAGGCGTATGTTCTGGGAAAGAGCTATTGTGGTATCCTTCGCGATTTTCAGTAACGAACCGCAACATGGCAATATGCTAAAACATTAAACTTTCTTTTGGAAAATAAAATGTGCTTTATAAAGACCCCAAAAAATAGGTTTTCGTAGGAATTTTTTTTTTTGCCAAATTTTGATCAATACATGCTGACTGATGGTAATGCTCCTGTGTGAATAGTTCTAGTTGTCACCATATGAGCACTGTAAGCAGTTATAACCGATGTGTTAAATCTAACAGAAATTCCACTTAAAATAAACAATAAAAACCAGTTTATAAAAAAAGAGTTACTGAATACTTGTGGTAAAACAGATTATTAGCAATGACTGTTATACTAAACGATTGAAGGATCAACGCGTTTTATGATATTACAAATAAGACAAGATTAAACTAGTAACTGGTATCAGTTCCCTAGCTAATTACCACCCCAGTGGTATGTCTGCGGACATAGACTGCTAGCAACTGGGTTTCGTTACCCGTGTTGAGCAGAGCACAAATAACCCTTTGTGTAGCTTTGCGCATAACATTAAAACAACAAACAAACTTAACTCATTTTCATTCAAATCAGATGTCTGTTTGTTTGTTTTGAACTTCGCGCAAAACTACACGAGGCGTATCTGCGATAACTATCCTTAATTTACTAGTTATAGGAGAGGGAGGGTAGCTAGTTATCACAGCCAGTTCCTGGGCTACTCTTTGACCAACGAATAGTAGGATTGACCGTTACATTATAACACCTCCACGGTTCAAAGGGCGAGCATGTTTGTTGAGATGGAGACTCTCAGATTCCGAGTAAAGCGCCCTAACCATCTGGTCATGTCGGCCTCTCAGTTATTTAATGATTTAGCCATGTTACATTAAGTCTCACATGTCTGTTCTCAGGCCCCCCAGTGGCTCAGCGGTATGTCTGCGGACTTATACGCTAAAATCCGGGTTTCGATACCCGTGGTGGGCAGAGCACAGATAGCCCATTGTGTAGCTTTGTGCTTAATTCAAAACAACAACAACTCTTTTCTCAGTTTTCACTTTGTAGTGAATAAGAGAATTTAAAGCACTCACATGTATTCATGAACCACAGGTAGATCTCAGAAAGTAAATATGATATTTTGCTCATGTAGAGAGACGAGTTGGATAAGAGCCAACTCTGCGATGACGTAAAACGTTGTGAGAAGGAACAACGTAGATGGATATATCGACCTCTACATCCTGCAAAATGGTACCATTGATGTTAAATATTACAAGGATTAGTCTTACTCTCCTCGTGTTTGAAAATGTAGAAACCAGTCCTTATTCCACCTAAATGAATGACAACGCCGACCTCACCGTACTCAATCGGCCAACAAATTTATTACTAGACAAGAGGAGGATTTTCCAAATAGAGTGACACGTAACAATTAAGGTCGATTGCCTTTGCTACTTATAATGACCAGATTTCTTAATGAAGTAAAATGTCACGAACAGTAAACATTCAAAACTTTTTCTGGAAAGTGTTAATTTCAGAGTGTAGCCAGAACGACTAAGAGGATAGGTTTTAGATCAATTACCAGACGGATTACAGGTGCTTTACTTGTACAAAAATGAAACAGGGGGGAGGGTAGATGATGGTGTAATATAACAGTAAAAGTTATTAGTGAAATACTAAATATTCCAATTATTATTTGATTGGTCTTTTAAAAAGTAAAAGCGACATATTTCCTTGTCTTTCAATTTTATCTAATCTTTTAAATCAAAATAGTATTAAAGATATCCACCTTTCTAGTTATAAATAACAGTCAGGTTTTCTTCACCTCTAAAAAGTACTGTATGTATAATATTAAACATAACTGCTCATTTTGGATATTAGCTGGAGTACCCATCATTTGGACGAGTGGAATAAAGTTTGTTTCTAACAAAGGATTAGAAATTGTTTTTACTTTTTCTTAACATAGAATACTGGAAAGAAAGATTTTTCAAGAATTCTATCAATATGAAATTACCTTCCTCACGTCATCCTGTATCACAGTGTTAGGTTTGAAAGTGATTGGTCGAGAGATGTGAAAACGTATGAGGAACAGATACACACACATATTGACGTTTATTTAGATACATAATACTTCTTCTACAACTAGTTAACAACTGCACTTTTATGCTGTTTCCGCCCTTTTATAATTGGGCCAACGCATGAGAAAACTGTCCAGAAAGCCTTATATAGGTGTGAGAAATTTTAAAATTTTGAATGGCTTTCCATGCCATCGATTTAGTTGGACCAATGGACTACTACAGTTAAAAACTGCAGTTCTCAGCTGGACGATATATGATAGATGTGATTCAATACGACTAAACACGGTTCGAATCACAATTTTTATCACCATGGTATATCATAAGCAGTATGATCGAAAATAAAACTGGCATCAGTGTTTTGTGGAGTTGAATTTTTTCTTCAAATTACACAAAAGTGTGACATTACATATTCTATCAAACGAAGCTTGTAGGCTTTATAATGTGAGTTTCTGGATAAATTAGACACATTTATCAGACATGATTATTTATCTAATTATTATTTTATTAATGCGAATAGAGCCTAACTGGGCGACATCTGTTCCCCAGTAGGTTAGCGATAAGTTTATGGCCTTGCAGCGCTAAGATCTTGGGGTTGGAGGAATATACAGAGCGCAGACAAACTAATGTGTAGCTTTGCGCTGCAACAAACATTAACCAATCACGTTTTCGTATTTTAAAGGAGAAATCCACTCATCATTTTTTTTCTGAGATCGAATGCAAATCTTGTGGAACTTGCGTCTCGTTATTGGTAAAACGTGATACAAATATTAGAAGGTATTGGTACGTCAAAAAGTGACAGCCTACGTCCATATTCGATCAGGTACCCCCCATCTAGCATATCAGTTCGCAAATAGAATTGACCAACGCAAGTATCTTTTGCGTAGCTGTACTTGTATAACAGAAACATACAAACGTAGTTTAAACGCGAACAGTCGTAAAAGGCAAAAATAATGAGTCAGTTCCAGAAGATTTGTATACACGACCAAACTCGCAAATTCATCTTTCGATGGACACTATAATACCATCTGTTTTACACCTGAAAGTACCTTGTCACTACATCTTTAATATGTGTGAATCAAAATTTTCCACTTGGAAAATATGTTGTAATGTTTCACAAATTAAACACATCTAGTGCGTCCCTCGCTGATACAGTGGTAAGTCTACGGATTTACAATGCTAAAATCAGGGGTTCAATTTTCTTTAATGGACTCAGCAGATAGCCGCATGTGGCTTTGCTATAAGGAATAACACAAATTTACACACACCTAGTGGAACTTACAATTGAAATATAAATCACCTCAGTGAATAAAATCTATTTGGTAATATTTAAAGTTACAAAAATGTGTGAACTAGAGGGATATTACATAATAACTCACTCTATGATTTGTGTCCTGGTGTTGGATATTTATTCCATGGCTGCGTTTTTATTTATTCATTTACTTTTTCTTTCTCTCCAAAATTAATTTTGTTTCATTTCTTTGTTTAAAGTTAAGCACAAAGCTATACAATGAGCGCTCTGTATTCTTTCCATCACAGGTATCAAAACCCAGTTTCTAGCATTGAAAGTCCGCAGACATATTGTCATACTACTGGGGTAGGGGTGGGGTCTTCACGAAATTAAAGTTAATTATATTTCATGTAAAGTTTGGATGTATTTTGTAAAATCCACGCTTTTCTTTCTTTTGATGTACTCTGCTTAGAAGCATTTTTGTCTCTTACTTAAGTAAAAATATATGTTTTATGAGTGATTTTTAACATTGAAAGTGAAAAAATAATTACTCCTCTATTGTTCAATGCAAGAGTTTCTCATTAAGGGGCATAAAAACCAGTCAGATACAAACTAATACGACTGTATTTCTGCCAATATTTAAAAGGGACCAAAATATGCAACACAGATCACATATAACAAACAATGTGTAATACAAAGGACAATAAGAAAAGAAATTGAGATTTTTGTTTAAAATGGGGCTTGTTTGTTCATTTATTTCGAAACAATCAACCACGTAACAGAATAAAACTCTGCTTTGTTGCACAGTCATAAGGAGGTTATTCATTAAAACTCAAACATTTTCGTAAGGAGCTTTCGTCATGTTTATTACTACATTAGTTGTACACATCTAGCTCGTCTGAAGGTTATTGTTCGGGATGTCAATGGTCGGTGCTTTGCTCAGACGAAATCGTCTTTGGAATGTCTGCGTTTGTGATTCTTTAAACATTCTTTAGATAAAGTTATGAGTAGCTCTTTGATTATTATTATTATTTTTACTTTTTAGTTATCATTTTTTTCTGTATAAAACAAATACTGCTTTCTTTATATCTTTGAGTCACTCAAAGAACTGGCTTTTTTTCTATCTTGCTAGCTACACCATGTAACATTGCATTGAACAACTCCTTTAAGCATATCTAACTAAACGATAAAATAAAAACAAGTTGGACATTAAAAGAATAAAATAACTATTCTTTTTTTTTCAAAGAAAGCATGTATCCAATATGTAGTCCACCACGTGGCTTGGTGGTAAGGCTGAGGGCTTTGTTTGTTTTGAATTTCGCGCAAAGCTACTCGAAGGCTATCTGCGTTAGCCATCCCTAATTTAGCAGCATAAGACTAGAGGGAAGGTAGCTAGTCATCACCATCGACCGCCAATTCTTGGGCTACTCTTTTACCAACGAATAGTGGGATTGACCGTCACATTATAACGCCCCCACAGCTGAAAGGGCGAGCACGTTTGGTGCGAGCGGGATTCGAACCCACGACCCTCGGATTACGAGTCGAACGCCTTTCCACACTTGGCCATGCCAAGCCAAGCTGAGGGCTTATAACGCAAAAAGATAAGGTTTTGATACCTGTGCATGGCAGAGCAAAGATAGCCCACTGTCTAGCTTTTTGCTTAACAACAATAACAAAAAGAGGATAACTGAAATGTGATTTATTTCTAATGATAGGTTAATATTTATCGGAATAGATCAGAAGCGATCGATGCATACATTAAATTATCGCATCAAAAGCTGCTATAATACAACACAGAAAATAATAATTTACTGGATCTTTTTGATGCATTAGACATAACAAATATATTGAATAACAATTTTAAAGAACTCGGTCATGTTGGAGCTAAAAATACGCATACTAGTTTTTTGGGGATTTTTTCCCAACCGTTATCTCCCCATCACTAACGATTAAATAGGCAGTTTCAGTTTTATCATTTGAACTCTCTATAGGTATACGGCCTAGTTTAACAAAGCCCTGGGCTAATACATTGCTGGAGGGTGAACAGCACAAAGGTTGGTCCTATCTGGTTCAGCACCCAACCCCCTCCTCTAACTATCCCTGAAGACTGAAGGGGCCGTCAAGTCTCTTAGTGAAATAACATTGTTACCATTTGAAAGAAGGAAAGAAAGACTAGTAGTGCTCACGTGTTCAGCGCGCGCAGATTAGACGTGAATATTTTGTTGGTCAGACTTCTTGAAATATAGGTTGGGAATCACTCTTACTGGAGTAACATTGAAGCTCAGTCAGTTCTAGATCAAGTCGTTTAATTACTGGGGTTTGACTGCAGATAAAGAGGATTGTTGCCCTACTGGTGATGGCTTAATGCAAGTCTTCCATAAAGTGAGAAGCGCGACTTTGTGTCTCGCTTCAAAGAACCTTAATGGCGGAAACCTTTGCAAAATGCCAGATAACTAACAGCTTTTAGAAAAGGCAATTAGCTCAGAAAAGGCTAGCTTTCAGAATTAAAGTGAAAAGAAAAGTTATGCAGCTACCAACCGCTTTAGAGCTTAGTTAGTTTGGAAGTTTGATGTCGATAATGCAAATCAGGTAGTAAAGGTGAGAAATATTAAAGCTGAACACAATTTACTCTGACATTAAACCTTCGATGAATAGCCATGACTACTAATGGAAGTAGTTAAATCGATACTGATGGCGGAATGTACTATTTACAGTGTAGCTAACTGCACAAAGTGTCCACTAAAATCGAATGTTTCGACTAGTCCATAGCCACATTTTGTATGTTTAAATGTAATGATTTTCTTGTTTTAATGCAATATATGAAACATTACAAAGTCATAAATGATACAAAACGGTAAGCTTTAGTGATAGAGTTGTCTTTTCTGTATACTAACATAATTTTATTTTAGAAGAACAAAAGATACTGGTAAATTACTGAATGTACAGCCTGTTTTTAATGCTCAACCTGGCATTAATAGGCTGACACTAACTATGAAGTATGCAACAAATGCTGATAATAACTTAATGTTTTATACAATACTATCAAAAGAAGCGACTGATTTATTTTGAAAATGTGATTAACAGCTGTTAAAATAATATTTTACTCTCGACGTTGTTTTGAAGTCAAGTACAAAGCTACACAATGGGCTATCTGTGTTCTGCCAACCACGGGTATCGAAAACCGGATTCTAGCGTTGTAAGTCCGCAGACATACCCCTGTGCCACTGAGGGACAATATTTTACTAAAATCTTCAAACAGATTAAAAGTTATATCTCTTACTATTCACCTAAAAATCTAAAAGTTTTTACAAATCAAAATTTTGATACTTAATATTACATTTCTGAAGTAATTAAGAAAAATGCCTACAAATAAATAGCATTCATGTTATTTTATATTGTTATTATTCACTACAAATGTAAGAGGAGTAACTAACTCCTCATATATATATATATATATGTCTTATATGTATATATAAGACAATATTTTCTTTGCTTATCGTTTATACAGCTAGTTTCATACTTTCAGCTGTTTAGTTTATTTTGAATTTCGCGCAAAGCTATATGAGGATCGCCCTTATATCTGTGCTATCCGTCCCTGTTGTTGTTAAGCAAAAAGCTACACAATGGGCTATCTGTGCTCTGCCCACCACGGGTATCGAAACCCGGATTTTAGCGTGTAAGTCCGCAGACATACCGCTGAGCTACTGGGGGGCATATCCGTCCCTAATTTAGTAGCGTTAGACTAGACGGAAAGCAGATAGTCATCACCACCCACCGCGAACTCTTGGGCTACTCTTTTACAAATGAATAGCGGGATTGACTGTCACATTATAACGTCCTCACGACTGAAAAAGCGAGCATATTTGTTGAGACGGGGATTCGAACCCGTGCTCCTTAGATTACGAGTCGAGCACCTTAACCTACCTGGTCATGCCGGGCCATGAGGGTGATCCATCAACACTACTAATTCCCTTTAGAATCTCTATTCTGTGGGTTTTTTTAAATAAAACAATATCAAGATACCAATCTCTCCTCCCAGGACAACCAATTCATCCAAACATCTCACATACTATTCAAGTTACCATTCACTGAATCCTTTCCGACAGTTAAATGTCTTTTTGAGTGTACAAAAAACTTATTTTAGTCCCGAAATTACCAATTGCATCAATATCCCATCAACTTTTCAACTACAATTTTCTAAACTATTTATACATCAAAGTGCTCGTTGGTTTTGGGTGTGTGTTTTTTTAATTAAGTATTGCAAAATCTAAGAACGTAAAAAAAGTACTTAATATGAAGAAATATGTATGCTCTAAGGCTAGTCAGTGGTACAAAAACAAGTTAAGGATCAGCGGACTCGACGATTCTGTTTTACTCACACTGTGGTACCAGACTGATGTTAACCTATGTACATCTTTACATTTACCTGTAGGAACTTTGGTATACTAATAGTAGGTGAGTTTCATCATTTATAACGAGTTTAAGGTCAGACATTTCGACAAAACAGTCCATCTTATCAATGACTGATGTGACAGATAATTCAATAAATCAGTCCATTTTGCTTCTTATTGACATCAACAACAAAAAACGAAGAACGTCATTTTTCAAATATTAATGCCAACATATTATATATATGTGTGTGTGTGTGTATAAAATCCTCCTTTCGTATGAATATCAACATTTCTAAGAAATATTTAAGTGTTTAGAATATAATAAGTGGATCATTACCCGATTAAGTTAGAAAGTCAGAGAGAGGAAGTGAAAGTCGTATTTCGAGCCGTTGTACATCGGAACATGCATGAAATACGATCTGGTCGTTGAGCTGTCAAGCAGAATATGACCCCTATTTCTGCCTTCGTCCACCCTTAACCTTTTGTGTCACCTTTCCTCTATATTCTTTATGGTTCTCTGCGCTTTACGTTCAACAACACCAGCTGGCTCTGATTAGACTTTAGACCCACAATAACATTTTTAAAATGTCATTGACATCATATTTGCATCGTTGTTCCAAATAAGAGTTATCTAGAAGTTATAAGAAATGCAAATATTTTCAACGTAACGCATCTACGTCAATACAGTTGTTTCTTACTGTTGTTCCAATACATCTACCGTTGATTCCTTGATATCGAGTGTTTTTTCTACACTTGACCTAAGAGTCACCATTATCAGAAAAAAATGTTTGCTGAGCTGTTGAACACTTTTATAAAATTCGGTATTGTAAGTTAATTTTGCTTGCTCGATTGATTTGTTTTAAAATTTCGCACAAAGCTACACAAGGGATAGCGGTCCCTCCCTAATCTAGTTGTGACAGACTAGAGAGAAGGTAAGTTAGCTAGCTGGTCATCATCACCCACTGCCAACTCTGAGGCAACTCTTTTACCAACGAGTAGTGATATTATAACGTCCCTACGAGCATGTTTGATGGGTCAGAGATTCAAATTTGCGTGATTAGAGAACCCTAATCACCAGACAATACAAGACCGATTACTAGGCTGTAGTTTTAATATACTGTTTTACCTCTTCACGTCCAAACTTCTTTCTTATATAACGCTTTGTACGATTCAATCATAGCTTCTCAAATAAGAATTGATTGGAGTATCAGTCATCAAAAACTCGTAATTATTAAGGTTCACATTAGTATTATAACGCTGGGGTGGTCACACTGCAGATAATCTGTTGTCTCCAGCTCTACAATGAAATATGAAGAAACAAAAATGGTAGTTGTATTCTTCGTGTACGATTAATCCGTTTACAGCGACCTTGAAGATGTAGTTGCATTCATATCAATAGTGATAACTGATATATTATTTTAATTCATGTATTTAGCAGTTGAAAATAAGGCTATTCGAAGTGTAATCATATCTTGTGCACATCTTATGATTATATAGTCACAAGGGCAAAACAGTCATGAATGCTAGTAATAAAGTTAGGCCAGATGTTCCAACGTTAACTGTGCAAGACAAACCAGTATGCTTGAAACTTGGAAAACAACCAGCTTTTATTTACGGGCAACGGAGTACAAGATGTTGAAACACGTCTTTACTACAAACCAGAATAATTCGCTTAAGCGAGCGTACAGCTGTAGTACACGTATACAACGCACAAGACAAAAACTAGTTAAATTCTGTGTCACTTTTGGTTGTATGTCTGTAGTTTTAAATGTACTAATTTTCCTTATTACTTTTTTTTTTACTGAATATATAAAGATGCCAAACACCTCAATAAACTGTCACTTTTAGTTCTATATCTCCATTTATAAATGTACTAATTTTCTTTATCACATAAACCTAATTCTAGTTCACTTTTGGTTTGTTTTAAATCGCATATATTGCTATTCGAGGAATATTTGCGCTAGCCGTCCCTAATTTAGTTAGTGTAAGACCAGAGGGAAGGCAGTTAATTATCACCACCTCCCGCCACCTCTTTGGCTTCTCATTTACCAACAGACAGTGGAATTTGTCGTCACGTGATAACACCCTCACGGCTGAAATGGCGAGTATGTTTGGTTTGACAGGGATTTGAACCCGCAACCCTCAGATTGGGAGTCGAACACTTGGCCATACTATATCAGCTATATTTTAGCGACATTTTGTTACACTTAATAAGCCACTGCACTAACTCGTCAACGAATTGTTTCCAGTCATCGAAATATCTATGTTTTAGTCCCCCCCAGTGACACAGCGTTATGTCTGCGAACTTATAACACTAGATTCAGGTTTCGATACCTGTAGTGAGCAGAGCACAGATAGCCTATTGTGTATCTTTGTGCTTAACATTAATACAACAACAAAATATAAGATTAATGCTACTCATTTTTCCAATTTATCAATGAAACATTCAAGCTAAGGTTTACAAGTGAATCAAAAATAACAAAAATAGATAAAATTACAGCTACGTTAAGATATTTTCTTTTTTAAAAGAGATATTTTAATACGTTCTTGTGAACAGTTATACCACCTTAGATGAGTTTAGATTTCATCTAACGTATTCACAACTCACTGGGCCGAACGTGACCCAATCATCAACATTCCAGTCTGCGGATGTGAGGTTCTATAGTCTACGAGCCGCTAGTGCATAAAAATGAAAAAAACACAAAAAACAGTATTCCGATTTTCGGGGCCGTGGGCGCGTTATAAGAGAGACGGACAACATCCACCATTCGTTCTGAAAAGAATAGCTCGAGAGTTGGTGGTGAGTTGTGTTGATTAGCTGCCTTCCCTGTAGTTTATCTGTCATCTCAAAATTAGTGATGACCAGTGCAGACAGCTCACGAGCAGCTTTATACATAACTGAACAAAGAAACAAACAATTCACACCTAATTAGAGTTATGGGTTACTCATTGCTATTATAAGAGTTACTTGAGTATGTTTTGTTTGTTTTTGAATTTCGCGCAAAGCTACATTAAGGCTATCTGTGCTAGCCGTCCCTATTTAGAAGCATATAACACTCTATACAGTAAAATATTTGTTTTCCGGCAGTTCGTATCAGGTAATCTCTTGTTTGTTTGTTTGGAATTTTGCACAAAGCTACTCGAGGGCTATCTGTGCTAGCCGTCCCTAATTCAGCAGTGTAAGACGAGAGGGAAGGCAGCTAGTCATCACCACCCACCGCCAACTCTTGGGCTACTCTTTTATCAACGAATAGTAGGATTGACCGTAACATTATAACACCCCCACAGCTGAAGGGGCGAGCATGTTTGGCGCGAGGAGGATGCGAAACCGCGACCCTCAGATTACGAGTCGCACGCCTTAACACGCTTGGCCAAGCCAGGCCTTACTTGAATAATAATAAAAATCTAAAATTATGTATCATATCTGTTTGTATCCGATAAAATTTGGTATAAAAATATAAGGGCAAGAGAAAAATAACTTGAGGTAGAAAGAAGGAAACAGAAAGTGCTTAAGATCCTGAGATATAAAAATTCCATACGTCATAATACTTTTCTCTTTACGTTGTGTATTTAAGCCTTAAAATATTTAATGTCATTCTTCTATGAATGCTTTACAAGTCAAGGAAGTCAATTATTTTCAAGCCACTCTAAATATTTATTAGCCTCCTCAAAATTTTAACATAAACTACAACTCGCGGAATACCATGTTTTTGAAGTACCAAAACACTATAGACAAGAACTCCACACATTTACTCCCAAAGGAACATCATCCAATCACTGACCAGCCCTGATTTCTCTGCAGCAGAGGGTAAGAAGCGAGAATATTTGAAATAAATTCGTTGTGGGTCCCCCTGTTAATTTTAAGTTTATTAAAATAAAAATATAGCCATATTGTTTTTTGTTTTGTTTTTTTAATTAAGCACAAAGCTACACAATGGGCTATCTGTGCTCTGCTCACCACGGGTATCGAAACCCGGATTTTAGCGTGTAAGTCCGCAGACATACCGCTGAGGCACTTGGGGGCTATAGCCATATGTTAGAACTACCTATTTTATATCATTCCACCCTTCTTTTCGATTTCGATACCCGTGAGGTGCTGAGCACGAATTGCGCAGCTTTTCGCATAATAACAGACAAAAAAAACACACAAAAAACACCCCTTCACTCTTCTCCCCAATTTCAGAATTCCTGAGTCACCACTGGCTCTTAAAGTTAAAATAAAAAAACAGCAGCGTTTCGAACTTTAATTAATATATTTAGGTATGTAATCAGAATAATTAATTTAAAGAAATCAGCAGGGTGTACCATCCATCAACACATAGAACGTCGTAACTCTTAAAGTAATTCTTTAACGAAGTAACATAAAACACATTTTTTTTTAATGAGCTATTATATGGTAGTTTAGAACACTTAAAGGCATTGAACAAAATAGCACCTCTTAAATTCTTGTATCTAAACTTCATATGAATATCTTAATAATGTAATCAGCGGAAGTTCAAACAAAAATCCGTTGACCAGGATCATTAAGACAAGGAGGTTAGAAGTAATTATTCTTAGATATAATTACACATGAAGTAATGTCAAGAAAATCTTACATTAATACCAGAATGAAAAAGTAAACCATCTAAAAAAAAACTATTTAGTTGTGATCAACAACACTCCTCCGAAGTGCTAAATTTCTTACCCTAAAAAAAGTTGTCTATAAACATATATCAATCACCCTCTTGTTACTTTTAACTTCGCACACTGAAACTGTTTTAAAGCTATTAAAAAACCAAGTTTTTTAACGAAGTAAAAGGTTCTTTTTTAAGTGATATTTATAAGCCAACAAAAAATATAGTACTTTTAGACTGATAAAATGAAGTCGGCTCACCACAAATGCGAGTCGATTTCGAACGACGTTCATGAAGGTGACACTTCGGTAGGTACACGTTTCTTTTTTAACCCAGTTGTTAACCAAGTGTTAAAGATAATTTCATGCAAAAAGGTAAAACGCGTGATACTTTTTGTTGTAGTCGGGTACAAGCAAATGAAGGAAAAATGCTATTCGAAGCAGTGCTTTAATTTGTTTTTGTCGTAATGTTGAATTTACACTGACACCCCTTTTCTCATCTAACATAAATGTTTTATGATTTGTTGCTATGACAACCAAATTACAAACAACCGCTGTACAAATGATTTCAGTAGCTACACTTTTGCTCGACAACAGATCACACAACTATCTGATTTTCTGCTAGCGTAATAATTTACTTCCCGCCGTCAGGCAGCTTCGATTTATCATATATGGTCAAGTGGTCAAAAAGGGGATTTTCTTTAATGTCTCTTATTCCAGAGTCTTTCATCTAAGGTCTAAGGTTACGTGACACAGCTCACTCACAAATGATAATATGAGCTCTGCCCACTTCGAGATTTGAAATTATATGAGGGCTTGCGATATGGAAAGTTAACATAATGGTTTATACTGACTGATCTTCTGACTATGTAAGAATAGTTTTTTTTTCATTTTTACTGGGTTTTACCAAGTATCGTGCTGTGTAGACGATGAACATGTTACTTAATGACGTCAGAGAACTAACAGAAAACACAAAGCACGTTGCCTTGATAATAATCCCCATGCAAAATTATTGTTAGTCTAAAAGTAAATTAAATTCACTTGGAAAAAAGAATCGGAACATTACTAGCTCAATTATTAAGAGAATGAATACGTTCACTCAGTTTAATTTATAACTGTTGTCAGTAAATAATATACTCATATATAGGCGTGTACTTACTACAAGTTTATTTTTTTTTCTTCTGCGAGTTCTGTCGTAGGTGTAGTGTATTTTGAATTTAGGCCTCGTTGATGTCAACTTTTTAGTAACGTCAGAGCAAATGATGAAACAATGAGGATTTACATCATTCCCCGCTGTGGTTTGCTCAAAATCATGCAAATATTGCGAAGGGTGTGAAATCCTCCAAGCTTACTTGAGTCTGCTTGGAAGCCATATAAATGCAAATAAACATAAAGGAGAGAAGGCGTGAAGAAGTATAGTTCATAGAGTATAGGTAAAAACAAATGAAAACCGGAAACCTATGCACATGTGATTGATAGCACAGAAACACGAAAAGATTGAAATTCTTTAGCTGCAGTAACATACGAGTAGTGGTTTTGTATATAAGAATTTGTGTGGTCTAGTAAATGAAGAGACAAAGCTTTTTTAACCTTAGACATCCATTACTGCAAGCAAACCTGGTTTAACAGGAACGCTTTAATCCACACGAAAGGGGTTACAACTTATATGAATGTCTGAGTGAAAGTGAAAACTCATGGATTTCGTGACAGGTTTGCTAAATGATCATCAAGTACACTTCAAGCTGTATATTTTGCAAAAAAAAATTTATATATATATATATAGAGAGAGAGAAGAGAAAATGTTACCTTTACTTTGTTTTTGTAGTTCGATTGACGCGGAATGAGCTCACAAACAAACTACCCAACAGCAAGTAAATCATTTTAACCAGCTATCTCTTACTTGATCACCGATGGCACAAAAAAAAACCCACCAAAAAACAAACAAATCTTGGGTCATATACATTAGATGCGTGATGGCCCGGAATGGCTGGATTCGTAATATGAGGGTCGTGAGTTCAAATAAATCCCTTCTAAAACACACATGCTAGCCCTTTCAGCTGCGAGGGCGTTATAATTTTACAATCAATCCCACAATTCGTTCGTAAAACAGTATTCCTAGAGCTGGAGATAAGTGGTGTTGACTGGTTGCCTTCTCTTTAGTCTTACACTAATAGATTATGGACGGCTA
This sequence comes from Carcinoscorpius rotundicauda, assembly GCA_011833715.1. Classification (NCBI taxonomy): domain Eukaryota; kingdom Metazoa; phylum Arthropoda; class Merostomata; order Xiphosura; family Limulidae; genus Carcinoscorpius; species Carcinoscorpius rotundicauda. The sequence continues at coordinate 34,129,726 of CM022395.1, read as the reverse complement.
TCGCGAATAGCCTTTCTTTGAGTGAAATACAAAAACAAAACAATTTTCACTTGTGCTTTTTTCATCAATTTACGCAAAAAAAAACAACAGTTTTATATGAATAGAACCTTCAAACAACCCTTCTAACAAAATACACGAGTGGATTTGACGAAAGTGCAGGATATTGGTAATAATGTGTTGAGTCCTTGGGGATTTTTGCAGATTCTTCAATTAACTGATCATGTACAATTGTACGCACTTCATAATTACAAGTATGTATCCTTTAAAGAAATCAAGTGTTTTTCGTGGCATTAGTTAAAATATATTAGTCAAAATATATTGATAACTAAATTGAAAAGATTAGTGAAAGACATACTAATAATTAAAGTAATAAGCTTGTTGAAGCTGTGAAACATCAGAAGTAAAGTAACTTTTCTATTTTTGTTTGGTTTATTTACATTGTGCTTGCTATTCATCAATGACATGTGCGAAACACATGTATCTACGTAATTAGAGTAACTTGATTTCCAACTGATATTAACTGTTCTTATTCAGATTTAACATCCTCCAGGTTCCTTACTTTTCAGCACCGATTTTAAAACAGGACACAGTATTATATTTTAAAAGAGGACAAAGTAATATACTCTAAAAGAGGGCAGATGAATGTATTTTAAAACAGGACACAGTAATATATTTAAAAAAACAGACATTGTAACACATTTTAAAACAGGACACAATAGCATGTTTTAAAACAAGACAGCAATTTATTTTAAAAAGGACACAGTAATATGTTTTAAAATAGAACATGGTAGTATATTTTAAAACAGGACACAATAATATATTTTAAGACAGGACACAGCAGTATAGTTTAGAAAATGGCACGGTAATATATTTTTTAAACAGGACATAGTAACATATTTTGAAAAAGAACACATAAAATAAAATACTTTGTCCTGTTTTAAAACACAAACCAAAATATATTTTATATAAAAAATATGGAAACAATGATTTTTCTTTAAAAATACACGTAAATATTAAAAATATTGAAAAGATGACGTTTTCATAACCTTTTATCATTGTCTCTCGCCCTTTCCCTTTATTTCATTGAGTTCTTCTAGAATCGGATAGATAGTTTACAGACATTATAAACATAGCATGAACTCCTAAAATACTTCTCAGAATACTGATATCAACAGAGGACGAAAAATATGGAAACTGTTTAGGTGATACCCACTGAACAGCTTTACTTCTGAGAATTTGTATGTCTTCATTACATCTGAACAGTTGTTATGTCCACCCTATACATCAATAATGAAGGTTCACGCGCTCTGCCTTTTCACCTTCGAGACGGACAAGTTTCGCAAAACTCAGAACTCGCAACGCCAAAGTTTCGAAAGTCGATGAACCCTTCAAACCCGCATTCTGCGGTTCACACCAGTACTCAGTTGGTGCCAATACATGGCTCGCCTCGTTTCAGTGTTATTTGGATAATGAAGAGTCTAAAGCGGAAATCATCCGTTTAATTTTTTCTCAACCTAGATTAACACTTATTCATAATTTAAGAGAAACGTTGTTACACTCAAGCCTTAGAATATTATTCCCTAGATACAAAGATTTAAAATAGAATGTGATATAGACATCCTTTTTTGTCAAAGTTCGCTAATATTATTCAATGAAGTGAGTAGCTATTAAAAGCCCATCCGACTAAGTTCAGGACTCCTTCGTCCGTAGATGAGTGTCTATGATTATCACTTCTCGAAGGAAAATGACTGAATGATAAGTAATATTACATCAAAATCGTATTAACTGTATTTTAATGCTGTACTGATACAACGTTGAAACAAAGTTAGCAACTTAAAGAACATTTATATAGTTATATTATTAAAACGGGAGAATGGAGCCTAAAAATGAAAGGTTTGTTATGTACTATGAACAAATGGCTCTTTGTGATAAATTGTCAAAAACGCCTGAAAATCTTTTCATTAAATGTATTTTATCTTTTCAAAATATTCTTAGTATTTGCTGTTGAATATTAGGTCACTAGTTATCTCATCATTTTAACAGTAGTTTCTGTTAAAAAATTAAATCAGTTTTTGTCTTTAGAACTCTTTGTTGAATATGAAGTCATTCGTTATCTTGTATTTTCTGTTAAAAAGTAATTTATTCGAATTCTCGTTACATCAAACATACTGACCCTTTTAGCCGTGGAAACGTTATAATGTACGGGCAATCCTACTATTCTTTGATAAAAGAGTAGCACAAATGTTGGCGATGGGTGATGTCGACTAGTTGCCTACACTTTTCGATAATTCTGACATTTAAGAGAAACTCTAAGGCCTGTGGACATTGTAAATACACCGTAACTCTTGTTGGATTTTCAAAACATCTTATTCGATGAAATGAAAATAACAGATTTTAACTGTTCAATTGCTACTTTCTTGTTAAAACAAATTTAATCTAGATTTGATCTAGTAAAATCAAACTACAGAGGTTTTTAAAATGTCTTTTCTCGCTTTGCTTATTACTGATTACATACATTTTAACAACAACGTAAAATCCTACATTTGTATTTACTTTTATTTCCTGGTTATCAACCAGAAACATGCTTAAATTATTTGATGTACCTAATTAACCAAAAGGTTGCACAATACGGGTACTTCCTATACCACTAATCAACGTACTGTGTATAATTCATGATTATATGCTGTCGTTAAAAAAATACACCTTGAATACATTGACAAGTAATTCTCACTATACTGGAAGAGGCAGTATGTGAATATATGTTGAAACACATAACGTAAATGTTCAACCGACAGCAAATATTCGCAGTCACTAATCATCTTTTCCTATGTTAAGCAAATCTAAAAAAGGGTAATTTTAAGTGGCGTTGTAGTCTTAGGTAGTAAGTTTGAAGAACATTTGATTACCCAATCTTATTAAAATAATTTTTCTCTTGAAAAAATACTGTATTGTATAAGTTTGGAAAAACTTTTGGCTTTGAGCCTTTACGAGGAAGATAAATACCAAAAGTCAGAGATAGCTATATTAATATGTAGTAATTATTGGAAAAAATATATGCTCTAAGTTCTGTTCTTTATTACATAATGATGATGTATAATAGACTTAGTAATCTATGAAGAAAATGTATTTTTTTCCAAGATGCATTAAAATTTGAAAAAAACAACAGCATATCGAACAAAATTTTAGAGTTGAACAGTAATTATAATTGTGATTCTATTTATGATATGTCTTTCGGTTAGTAAAATTACACATTTCTTTTTCAAATAAAAACGAAATCACAGACCTGCTACAGGGGATAACTTGCTGACAACACACCATCGAGGTTTCCACTGCAAAAATAAAAAATAAATAAATAAAATAAACTTATATTTATTTTTGGCTGAACCACGTCTTAAGAAATTGTATCAAAATTTTAAAATTAAAAAAATATTTTGGAAAAAGAAAAAGTATGTAGTTGTTTTTTTTATTTTACAATACCTTCTTGCCATCACGGTACTTGATGGATCCTTCAATGATCGTTTTTGGATCGGACATGATCCGCTTCGACGAGATTCACATCATTCACCGCACAGAAGCAAAAACTTCATGATTTACGTGGAAGCAGCCAGATGCAGAAGATATATATCTGATCCCACAATAGCGCTCTCTATACCCAACGCGCGCTAGTACCTACGAGACGGCACTGAGTCGCCTACTCACTGCTTCTAAGAACGACACGAACAAAACAAATATTTCGTTACCTTCTATCATACTAGCGCCACCTCGTGTTTTATTAACTCTCTAAAAAATTCGACCGCTGTGTTTCTTTAACTTTAAAGTAAAATTTAAAATTACACTTTACATTGCACAGGGCAAGCACTTGTAGAAACTTTCCATATGTGTTAACAGTCTAACAAATGTTTTTTTTTAATGGTATGAAAGATATTGCATGAATTCATAATATACCAGCAACGATATAACAACAATTACGAGGCAGTAATAAACATTACAACGAACATTCAAAACTACTAAGCAAATGCAACCAGTGATGAGTTACTAAACATACTGGTTAACAATTATTAATCGTATTAAAGCAGCTATCTGTTTGTCTATTTATTTTATAACAAAGCCATACAGGGCTATATGCTGGGTTTACTGACAGAAATAACCGCAGTTTTCAATGTTGTAAGTCCAGCAGTCAACTACCCCAGTCATGAAATTAGAAATTATAAGCAATACTATATAAATTTCAGTCGCATACAAACAACTGATGGTCTCACGTAATTACATTTTACCGAGTGTATACCGACAGTTAGCAGACATAGTTTTAAAAGTAAAATACTGTTTAACTGCTGGAACACATTTTAGTTGTGAAATAAAATCGCAGATTTACTACCATGTTCATAATGATATTATTTTTCTAACTCAAGTTCACCACAGTCGCTGTTATCGAAAGTTCCAACACAATCTATGTGCGAGTGTCCAATGACCGCAATGTTCAATAGAGGGACAAGAACCGAGAGGTCGACTCACGTCAAAAAAGAAGGAATGTAACATATTCATCTAAAACACTGATTTATAGAGATAACAAATTAGGATGTATTCACCTTCACTAAAATTATATTATATTCTCCGTAAGTGCATCTATGACAACATATTTTGCCTATTATTGCACAGCAAATAGAACATACGCTCATAAATTTTGTGTAACAGTGCACATCGTGATCAGAATACAACATGTATAGCATACTTTACATAATCAGTATTAGAATAATTAGAAACAATAAAAAACATACAATATATTGTAACGGGTTTACCGTTATACATTTATTTTAATACCTACGTATGTTTCAGTTTGATGCATGTGTATTGCGCTGGTCCAGCGTGTTCTCTAAATTTGTAGATTTTCGATAGTAAGAATCAATAATATTTATAATTGTGATTGACGCTTATTAATGCAAGGCGTGAGAATATCAGCTTCCAATTCATTTAATTGTCGTGCACCTGGATCGTCGATAAAATAGTAAGTTATAGACCAGATGTAAAACTTTACAATATATTGTAACGGGTTTACCGTTATACATTTATTTTAATACCTACGTATGTTTCAGTTTGATGCATGTGTATTGCGCTGGTCCAGCGTGTTCTCTAAATTTGTAGATTTTCGATAGTAAGAATCAATAATATTTATAATTGTGATTGACGCTTATTAATGCAAGGCGTGAGAATATCAGCTTCAAATTCATTTAATTGTCGTGCACCTAGATCGTCGATAAAATAGTAAGTTATAGACCAGATGTAAAACTTTACAATATATTGTAACGGGTTTACCGTTATACATTTATTTTAATACCTACGTATGTTTCAGCTTGATGCATGTGTATTGCGCTGGTCCAGCGTGTTCTCTAAATTTGTAGATTTTCGATAGTAAGAATCAATAATATTTATAATTGTGATTGACGCTTATTAATGCAAGGTGTGAGAATATCAGCTTCCAATTCATTTAATTGTCGTGCACCTGGATCGTCGATAAAATAGTAAGTTATAGACCAGATGTAAAACTTACTATTGTCTGTAGGTAGGTAAAGCTCTTGTATTTAAACAATCATTTGTAATAACTGTTAGTAATAAATGTTATTACAAATTGTACTGCTGTTTGTATGTTTAAATGTGTTTGTGTTAAGAAAGAAAATTATGTGTATCAATCTTGTTGGAAAATATCATAAATTTGATACACATTGAAATTCAATTAACTTCTAAATTCAAATTAAGATTCCCACCTATTCGAAGTCGTAACGCGTAACATAATAAATCGGAGATTCGTCCGAGATAAATTATAATACCTAGCGATATATATATAAGGTAATGTGCTCTCTGTCTGAGTATTTTCAGCAAAACACGATACATCTCTATCATTAAACAAAAATGTGAAATACAGTGTTTGATACTGACCAAAAACAAATCTTACTTATGAGCACATTCAGTCGAAGAAATACAACATACATGTACCAATACATGGATGGATGGATGATGTATTCTACCTTTCAAACTTTACGACACCGAGTAGAACGTGTAGTATGAATTTGTATACCTTCCCCACGCTATATACGATTTGCGAGACCGAGTACAACGTGTAGCGTGTATTTATGGACCTTTCACACACACACGTGATTTAGTTAACCTTATTACGATTTGAGACACCGGGTAGAATGTGTGGAGTGTATTTACGTACCTTTCACAGCACATGATTTAGGTAACCATAAACTTTTTCATAAAAAGTAATTTGTTTTTCTAATTTTACGCAACGCTACTTGAGGGTTATATGTGCTAATTATTCCAAATTTAGAAGTGAGAGAGGCTAAAGGCAAAGCAGTTAGTTTACATCACACACCACAAACATATGGTCTACCCTAATGGGAAAGTGAGATTGACCGACACGGTATAAAATCCCCATGGCTGAAAAGGCGAGCATTCTAGGTAATGGAATGCTAATCAATGAGTTGGGTTACGAGACAAGAGCCCCTAACCACTAGGCCTAAAAAGTTACTCTTGTTTCAGAATCGTAATTGACTTGTCGAAAAAAAAAAATGTTTGTGTCGCGAAACTCTAGCCCATTGTATAGCTTTGTGCTTAATTCAAAACAACAACTTGTTCGTAATATCTTATGCGTGCTACTTGCACACAATTATCAATGAACGAAAGCTGAGAAAGTAACAAAGACAATTATTTAAAAAGTTATAAACAAAATACCATTCTCATGAAACATGAGAAGACTATTCTAAAGTAATTCTAAATTTATCATTCTTCAATGTACTTATTAAATATATATATTATAGACGAATCAAAGCAACTGAAAAATACAAAAACGATGGTTGTACTTTCAATGAAGTCGGTGTAAAATGGTAAATTTATTTGTTTTTGAATATTCGTGCAAATCTAAACCAGGATTATTTGCGACAGCGTTCACTAATTTGGGACTGATTTACTAATTAAAGGGAAAGCAGCAAGTTAACAGCACCAACTGCGATGTTATTCATGTCTAACAAAATACTGAAATTCATCTTTCACTTTTATAACTCATTCATTGACAGTTCTAAAGGCCAGAGTGCAAACTTGTGACAGTAGTGAGACGGGAACATAGAATTATCACATCCATAGTTTGGCACGCTAACTGTTGCTAATAGTGAGTGTTAAGAGAAACTAATGAAATCTGATCCATTTTCTCTAATCCTCTGCTCGGCATGGCCAGATGGTTAGAGCGCTCTACTTGTACTCTTAGGGTTGTAGGTTCGAATCTTCGTCATATCAAACATGCTCGCCCTTTCAGCTGTGGGGGCGTTTTAATGTGACGGTCAATCCCACTATTCGTTGGTAAAATAGTAGCCCAAGAGTAAGCAGTAAGTGCTGATGACTAGTTGCCTTCCCTCTAGTCTTGCACTGCTAGATTAGGGACGGCTAGCGGAGATAGCTCTCGTGTAGCTTTGTACGAAGTTCAAAATAAACCAAACCATTTTATAATACAAAGCAAATAAAAGAATTAAGACATTCAAATGTTTCTCTCTTTCTTTAAACATATCGGAAGAAGAGGTGGATCTGGGAAAGCTAAATAAACAAAAACTGAAACCAAAATAAGCCATGTGGCATAATAGTTGACAGATTCCTTTTTCAACATCATTCGAAACCATGAAGTATCTCTGTGTTGATGTTGATGTTATTAAAAAAAACTAAATCAGAAAGAACCTTTCGATATACATTAGGTGAGTTGAAGGAAGAAGATGAGATATTCCTTTTTTTCTGAAAACAGCCAACGATATCTGTTTTCTTCACGTGAAGCGCGTGCTTGCTCGTAGTTTTAACTGGCTATCTGCATTTGAAACCCAGAATTTTAAGGTAATCTTTTATTTTAACTTAATTGTTTTTTTTATCTTAAATAGAATAAATGGTTTTAAATCGTTTGTTAAACTTTCATCTATTGAATTTTTCACAGGAGTCAGTTAGGTATTTCCTTTATTGGCATCAATAAAGAACCTTAATTTGATAATATACAAATCTATATTAAACAGATGGAGTCAGCAGGCCTGGCATGGCCAGGTGGTTAGGGCCCTTGACTCGCAATCTGAGGGTTGTGGGTTCAAATCTCCGTCACACCAAACATGTTTGCCCTTTCAGCCGTTGGTGGGTTATGATGTGGCAATCAATCCCACTATTCGTTATTAAAAGAGTAGCTCAACAGTTGACGATGGGTAGTAATGACTAGCTGCCTCCTTTGCAGTCTTGCTAGCTTTGCGCGACATTCAAAACAAACAAACAAACAATCATCTAACTCATCCTGATTAATGAGTAAATTACAAGTGTTATTAGAAGTACAGTGTCTGTTGCAGAACGATACAAAATTAACATATAAATAACAGTTACTGCTCTGAGGAAATTTCCACTAAAGATTTTACGTTAGCTTCATGCTTTACTTTTATGCTGTGGTAAAGTCTTACTGTTAACTTGTTGCTTAGCTTTGATTGTAAACTGTGTGTGTGCGTTTTGTTAAAGCAAAACCATATCGGACTATCTGCTGTGTTTATCGAAACGAATCGAACTCCTGAGTTACCGATGTCCAACCGGAGCACCCTATTGTTAATAACTATTCTTATTTGAATAATGATGTATTATTGTTGACAGTTCCATAGACAAAAGATTTTTCGAAGCAGAAATTGAGAATGAAACAACGTTCTTGGGTAAAAACGAGCAAACCTTCAGGTGAATGTACTATTTCCTTGGGCTAAGCATGGCCAGGTGGTTAAGGCACACGATACGTAATCAGAGGATAGTGGGTTCGAATTCTCGTCACACAAAACATGCTTGCCTTTTCAGACGTGAGGGCGTTATAATGTTTCAGTGAATCTCACTATTCGCTGGTAAAAGAGTAGCCGTGGCTCGGCATGGCCAAGCGTATCGAGGCGTGCGACTAAGAGATTGATTATTAATTGTTGTTTCGTGTGTAGTAAGTATCAGATACTAGAAGATTAATTAGTCATTGTTATTTTCTGTGTTGTAAGTATAATATATTAATAGATTAATTAGTAATTAGTGTACGTTACGTAGAAGTATCAGATACTACAATATTAATTAGTTATTAGTGTTCTCTATATAGCATGTATCAGTGGTCGGCATAGCCAGGTGGGTTAAGGCGTTCGACTCGTAATCTGAGGATCGCGGGTTCGAATTCCTGTCGCATCAAACATGCTCGCCCTTTCAGCCGTAGGGGCATTATAATGTGACGGTCAATCCCACTATTCGTTGGTAAAAGAGTAGCCCAAGAGTTGGCGGTGGGTGGTGGTGACTAGCTGCCTTCCCTCTAGTCTTACACTGCTAAATTAGGGACGGCTAGCGCAGATAGCCCTCGTGTAGCTTTGCGGGAAATTGAAAACAAAAACAAAACAAATCTGTTTCGTCGATCTACCTTCAGCTTTAAGCTGATACTTATTAAAGTTAGATGATACAATTAGTCCGTTAAGACAACTCTGAACAACTTTCTTCCAAAGCATGGATTTTCATCCCTAAAGCCTTACGCATTTTTACTTGATCATCTTATCTAACCAATTAAAAAGAACTAAATGAAAGTTTCGAGTTCTCAATACCATGAAGAAAATGAGATGGTAACAGAAAATACCTGATTATGTATTAGTTGCCCGAACAATTTATTATTATAAAACGTATTTTAGTTCAACTGTCTTGTTGATCAGATCATTTCAACTGTCGCTTGTCGATAGCTGTTATCCTCTGCTTTAGACAAAGAGCTTTCTTCCATGTTGTCATTAAGTTATTTGTTCGGCACCCGATCTATCTTCTGCACTGCAAAGGGTTATTTATGCTTCATGCGCAGACCAAGTCTAGTGAAGGCGTTCTAGTAAATGGGTTAAAAAGATATTTACGATATAACAACATACGAAAAAAAAAAAATTAAAGTTGCAGACGGTGCTGTTATTTAAACAGTAATCATTTATGGGTAACTTGGAAAAGACAGCAAGTTGCTTTGGCGTTTCTAGCTAAAAGTGAAAAATGCTCTTTGAGAGGTAGCAATACTTTACAGATACCTTTCACATTGTTGACTTGTCTTTTTATCGTGGACTGTGTCATAAAACCTGTTCATTTATCAGTAAAAAGTTTTGTTTAATTATGATAGCAGTCAGTAATAATGTATAAGTAATTACGATTCCCTTGTTCTTTTATATACCGTGACTGACAGAATTGGTCAGCTGCTTCCCAAATGGAATAACTTAACTAAGAACGCTACTGAGTTCGTTAAGTAATCCCCTTGAGAAGTGCAGTACATAAATAAAAAACTAGTGTTCACAAGGGGATAGAGAAAAGTCCTTAGAGCTAGCCAGTTGTTACTAACTCGTTTCTTTATTTCCTTACTTCTCTAATCATCACTGAATTCGCATTCATTTTGTTACATGTCACTGAGCGTTTTGACTTATCATGAAGCCCATAGCGCTCTAGAGTCAGGCTCATCGAACCATAACTTCAGGGTTGTTTTTTTTTTCACAATTCCCACTTCGTCATGGCGCCCGGAAGAGACGTCAGTACTTAATGTAGCAGCTAGAAGCACATGGGGCCTTCCTTTCAATAGAATCATGGGAACAGTTTGCTTTGGAACAAACACCTCTCTACAAGGGATACGGTCTACCAGGCTCTTAATGATTCCAACCCTAACGCTAGAATCAGGGTGAAATCATCCAGATGCTTTATATAATCGACTTTGACGAATTATTGAATTTATTATAAAACAGTGTTATCAAAATTGATGTGTTTAACTTACACAAAAAGTAAAATACGTATAGTAGTCGACAACAAAACAACAACAACAGCAACAAAAAGTGTTATATAAAAAGTGTATTAGTTGCAACAGACCGCAAAAATGTATACATCACACTCTCACTCATAATATTGACTTCTCTAATTCTTTAGGTAACAGAAAATTCGCACATGTTTCAGGCCTTTGTGAGTATAGGAAAGCATAATCATTTGTAACGTGTATATATATTCAACACAACAGGTATGTCAAGGACGCGTTGCAACTCCTTTCCAAGAAAAACACGTTTCAGACAAAATGCTATAAATCAACACAGTTAAAACAATCAGACGTAATGATCATAACTTTACAAGGTCGCGAGTATTGAAACCGTGCGCTATTAAAGTTATACTTTTTTCATTACAAATAATATATTTTTAAATAATTACTTTAATAATCATATCTTTAAAAATTAAAACATACATTTCTGCCACATTCAGAAATGAAGAATATTTAGTTTTCAATTAATCATATTTCACTCCGGTATCTGCATATACAGATAACCTTTGTAAAACATGCACCGCTCCCCCAATCAGTGAGTTTAAAGGAAAGTCTGAAGGCTTATAACGCTCAATGTCTTGGTTTAATAATCGTGGTGGGTAGAGCACAGATACAACAAACACGTAATCTTTAATAACATATACAAAGAATGATAACGCTTCTGTGCCAATTCAGGTCACAGTTTGTAACAAGATAAAAAAAAATACTTTTAACATAATGACATAGTGGTTATCTTGATAGACTTGTAAAAAATAAAATTCGAGGTATGATTGCTGAGGTTGTCAAATCGTAAACAACCAAGTGTGTAGTTTTGTACTTAAAAATAGTACAACAGCATTAGATATGACGTAATTTCTATCTGTTACTAATTTTCTCTTAAAACATTGAATTCAACGTATATGTTCAGAGTTAGGAAAAAGTTATTTCGAAGCTCGTCTTGGAATTGATAGGTACTCTCTGATCATTAAAAGTTCGACTTGAATGGCATCCTTAGTAGCCTTAGGTTTTGGTTTTGCTAGAAAAACTTGTTTTCGTATGGGAGGAACAGAGGGTGTACTGTTAACGACATTCCTGAATTTGGAAGCTTTTTTTCTAATTATATAAATATTCCTGTTCATTTAAGCTTGAGAAATTACAGTTAGATTAAAAATATAAGCTTTTCCTGGTTAGCAATAAGCATCTTTTACTAGGAACTTGAAATTCGGCAATCTGTATGTTTTCGCAAAATGTAAAAATGCTTTTATAAAGTTAATAAATCTTTATCAGAGGGCGCACGAGAATCTAATAATTTGATAAATCGAAATGCTATCAGGCGATTATTTGCCCAATGTTAAAAACTACATTTCAGGTTATTGTGCTTTTAAATGACACTTCAACCGTAAATTCACAGAATCGACGGAAGCCATAATGCTACCAATATAGACACTAATATACATAAACGGAAAAAAAAAACATTGCAGTGTATAACTTCAAAATAGCTTAACTCACAACTCTTACAATTGCGGGCTTTGGGTAAGCCCTATTAACTTTAGTTAGGAAATTCCTCTGTAGGATTTAAAATATCAAATGTATGGACTGTTAAACTGTAGTTTGTTCACTTCTACGATATCATATGTATTTTCAAAATAAATTTGTAAAATTTCTACCGTAGATCATCTATAAATGTTTGTTTTTTTGAAGTTAAGCGCAAAGCTACACAATGGACTATTTGTGCTCTGCCCATGTGGGATACGAAAACCCGGTTTTTAGCGTTGGAAGTCAGCAGACGTGCTGTTATTCCACTGGGGGTACAGGGAGGGGGCTACTACACATGAAAACCTAGCGATACTATATTTGCTGCTTTTGTTTCAGTTAAATCGTTATTACCAGTAAATGTGTGTGTGTCTTCTTATAGCAAGACCACACTGGGCTAGCTGCTGTGTCCACTGAGTGAATTGAGCCCCTGACTTTAGCGTTGTAAATCCGAAGGCTTACTTTCTTTTGTTTCTTTGTTTTTGAATTTTGCACAAAGCTACACAAGGACTATCTGCGCTAGCCAGCCCTAATTTAGCAGTGTAAGACAAGAGGAAAGGCAGCTAGTCATCACCACCCACCGCCAACTCTTTGGCTACTCTTTTACTGACGAATAGTGGGATTGAACGTTACATTATAATGTTCTCACGGCTGAAAGGGCGAAAGTGTTTGGTGTGAGAGGGATTCGAACCCGTGACTCTCGGATTTTAAGTCAAGTGCCTTAACCACCTGGCCACCGAAGACTTACTGCTGTTACTATTACCAGTGAAAGGGAAATGTAAAAACATGAAATATACTTTGAGCGGCATCACATAATTTGCTACATTGGTTCGATTACTACACATGGCTTGCGTTGTTTCTTACTTCTTTGATATATGTGTATACACTATTCATAAAAATTAAAGGATAATGATTTTTTTAAACTAGGAGAATTTTAGTCTCACAATTATATATATATACGTGTGTTTGTGTGTATGTGTATAATAATCACTAGTTCATTCAAATCAGTTTAAGGAGAGGCAAAAATATTTTAATAGGCTTAACAACTATGACATAAAATGTTATAGATTGACCATATTTATAAACTTATTTTGGAACCTTATTTTATATTTACATTTGCTTATAAAACATTTTCAATTTTTTAGAAAAAACTGAAAAGTTTAAATGATCGAGTCCATATTTATACAATATATGGACACCCTTCGACCATATGATATGCCACCCAGCATGATGTTCAAAAGAACCTAGTGAATGTATCCGATCACTAGAGTAGCAATAATGGACTATGAAAAAGATGATAACAGATCAATGATGATGTGGGTTTAACAAAGGAGAGGATATAAGATCTTAAAAAACGTTGAAACTTGATAAAAAAAAACAGTCACAATACTTGGTTAAACGTATTGTATTTGTTTGGATCTTCATTGTATAAACTTTTAAAAAAATGTTCCCGTTCACCGAAGATGCAGTCGAGCGTAACAAGTGTTTCCATTTTAGGGTTGAAAAATCTATTTTAAAACTAATTCGAGGTGATATTGAATTATCCAGTATGGTAGCATGTGATCGGACATAATTTATGAGCTTTGTGATGGTGTTTTTTTCTTCATAAATGTAGGTACTCTGGCAGGGCTCGAATACGTAAAAAACTAATGATGTTTGCTTAACATGTTTCCATGGCAAAATGTTGGTCTCAATGAAAGCAAGACTACAACTTAACTGTGTCTGTGTTGTGTCAACTGTGATATTATAGAAGGGGTTGTTTTATGTGCATCGAGGGCGGAATCCAATCTAACTGAGTAGCATTTGTATGTTTGAAATCTATGAATACTTAGATATTTATGAACACGTTTTAAGAGCCATGGAGAAACCTGGGGATAACAATCCATTCGATTTTTATAACAAATGATATTACTTCTTATGAAGCAAGTATGATACACGCCTGGTTTCAAAGGAACTTTGTCAATGTCATGGAAGTGAGTACCCTCAATCCAGTCCACAATCCTACAAAACATCTTCGGAACCACCTGGAGAGATTAAGTCAAAAAAGCAGAACAGCATTTCAAAGTTCATGGCTGGATGAACTTTTCAATAGATAGGGCCAAATTTCATGATACCTTTGTCTAAATCTCGATGCACGAATGCTTCACGGAATAAAAACTGTTATTCAGCTTAGCCACAATTATATCCTGTATTAGTTGTTCAGGTCAACTACAGTGATATTATGTATTAATTATTCACGTCACATACAATGATATTATGTACTAGTTATTCAACTTAACTGTAATGATATCATGTATTAATTATTCAGGTTAACTACAATAACATTATACATTAGTTATTCAGGTTATCTACAATAATATCCTATATTAGTTATTTAGGTTAGCTACAATGATATTAGGCATTAATCATTTAGGTGAACTACAACGATATTTTATATTAGTTATTCAGGTCAACCAAAATGATATTCTGTAGTAGTTATTCAGGTCATGTTGGATAAATTTGACAACACAATAACGTAGATAAATACGTATTGATATCTGTAATAGTTGTAAGTTTTACAAACATCTCATATATTAGATAAATATAAAGAAAGAGCAAGTAAGAAGTAAACAGAAATATCCGAAAATATAACAATGTTTCAAAATCCTTAAAAATGGTTGTCATTCAAAACCTACCTGTACTTCGATAGTAGTTGTGTGTGATCTTTCTTAATGGAAAAACTCGGTATTTCAAAACATGAATCTCCAAACGATTAACTGTGACAGCTTTTAACCTTTTTCAGTTCACACTCTTCTATACAAAGGTTTCCTGGTGTGTCACTTTTATAAGCTATTGTATTTTGCTTTTCCTTAAGTGGAAAGTAAAAACATAAGCACTGCTCTCGGGCAATATCGTGAGCTACCTTCTAGTATGTATTTATCACAATAACTGTCATTATATATGTGCAACAATCTCTGTTCTAAAAATCGTGTTAATATCAAAGAGTTTTTTTAATTATATAAAATAACTTAACAATTTTACGTTTTAATATAGCACATCTATTTGTTGGATTATTAGTCTAGTTCAAATATTAGACAGGTATGTATTGTTAATACAGTAGCTTAGGAGCCAAAAAGGTTAGTTTCTTTCTTATTCTAGGCAAGTGTTTCCCATAGTGGGAGCCGCAACCCCCCTGAGGGGTGTAAAGATTTTTCTGAGAGGTCGCGAAAGATGGGCCGATAATAAATATGTTGAATTATTTTTAATTTTATTTTGTTTGTTTGCCTTTTAAATTTTGCGCAAAGCTACACGAGAGTTATCTACGCGAACTCTTCCAAGTTCAGAAGTATAAGACTATATGAAAGAAAGCTAGTTATCACCACCTTCAGCCAACTCTCGGGCTACTCTTTTACCAAAGCAGTTTATAGCGATTGTACAAAGAAATTAATTGAAACAGTTACACTCTAAATCTATTTCAAATATTCGACAGGTATGTATTGTTGGGCTTTATCGTAAAAGCTTTAAAATATGATGAAAAATTCATTACCAATGAAAGGCCCATTTTTGTTGGGGGGGGGGTAAACTTAGCACGTTATTATCATTATAAATATTGTGTGGAAACAAATTTTGCGCAACAAAAACTACTACCTGTTCAATCAAATAATACTAATAATGCTAAAAATAATACTAAGTAATATACCAACTTTATACTAAAGGCACACATTTCGTGTGATATCAGAGCTGTCCCTTATTAATTTTCAACTGAAAATCGACAGAATACAATAATTCTCTTTTAGTTGAATATTTTGCTATTTCAGCTAGCATCCAACCTAAATTTCATTAGTAATTGTTTCTTTAAGAGTTACAAAGTATTAAGTGTACTATTCTTCACTAAGTGGCCCGGCATGGCCAAGCGCATTAAGGCGTGCGACTCGTAATCCGAGGGTCACTGGTTCGCGCCCGCGTCGCGCCAAACATGCTCGCCCTCCCAGACGTGGGGGCGTTATAATGTGACAGTTAATCTCACTATTCTTTGGTAAAAGAGTAGCCCAAGAGTTGGCGGTGGGTGGTGATGACTAGGTGCCTTTCCTCTAGTCTTACACTATTAAATTAGGGACGGCTCAATGCAGTGGGCTAACAACCTACTCACTTAAAAACCTGTTGAAGAATTCGCAAGTGATTGCGGCCCTAAGTTCCTTGATGGAATCGAGTGGTGAATGAATGAATTCTTCACTAAATGAAAATATCAAGAAAAAAAACACGACCTGACGAAAAGTTCGAATGTAATTTCAGGAATCTAAGTTAGATTGAAGTGGTTGTAATAACCTCAAGTTCCACTCGAGAATTATTTGTCTAACGATGTGCCCAGAAAGGATTTTGATTCCATGAAGCACTTTTGTCAAATGGTTTTAGAATAACAACAGAGCAAAACACTGCTTTTAAAATAGTGAAAAATCAGAAGATTAGTTATGCACTTGTCTGTTTAGAATTAGTTTTCACGTAAAGTTGTACAAGGATTACCTGCACGTAATTGTTCCTAACTTGGAAAGCATTACTCAACATCACTCACCATTAACTCTTGGGCTGCTCTTGTCAGTCTGAAGAGTTGAATATGACTGTTACTCACAGCTTCAATGTTTGTAGAGCAGTTTTTTTGTGAAAATAGGACTCAAACTATGAATCCTTAGTTTACAGTTTGTCACACTAGCCACTAGGCCATGTTTTGCAAATAAAAAAACCCTTAAAGGTGGTGTGTTTTATATAATTTCAACAAAATGTACCATTGCTTAGAGACAACACCTTCTAAACAATGTTGAGTTGTAATGAACTTAATTTCGTTTTCTGAGCTATTTATGGTTGAGTATTAGACTAGATTTGAAAATTTAGGTAAGCAAATACATCTTTCACACATTTGATGTAGTTTGTCTATTATAGAGAATATAAACTTCAAAAAGATACACGCATAAAATATAAGTTAATAGAGAAAGAAAATTGATTTGAAAATGTTTTATTTTTCTGACTTTTTGTACATAAAGTTATTAAACATTAGTGATAAATGTGGTGATAAGTTTACGAGCTCTTAGTGGTTCGAAAGTACAACTTTTACTAAACACTTGAGGACTAATTACTTTTTCATTTAAATTGTAAAGCTTTATGAAAGCACTTCTTAACACAGTTAGTTCAGACTTGTCGACAAGTATTCAAATATAACATAAAGATTGAGATGTTAATTTCTGATTATACGCAGTTTACCACAAAGACTACACATTACTTCACTGCAATACTTTTGTACCTTTTTATGTTTGAAGCTGTTACAAACAGAACAAATTTAACTATGAATTTATTTCTAATCCTTGTAATATTTCTTCACTTTTTCCATTGACGTCTGTGGATTAATGTGTTTGGTAATTTTAAGTTTGGATTTACTGTTAAATACAGTTATACTTAACAGCAAGCAAAACGTTTAAAAGAACGTGGAAGTCTTTATTTATCATATATTTATAAACCAAACAGATTTTATGAATAAGGAATTTCAACTTGTTTGCCGTTAAAACTAAATAACCATGATGTAACGCTAACTAAACTCCTATAACACACTTTTTTACATCCGACACTGTTACATGTTAGTTTCAGAATTACATCTGTCTATATTGTTTATACACCACATTTTTGACATTATTAGTTACAAGGTGCATAATAACATATTTGTTTGTTTTTTAAGTTTCGCGTAAAACTACACAAAGGCTATCTATGCTATCCGTCCCTAAATTAGCAGTGTAAGCCTAGAAGAAGGAAGCTAGTCATCACCACCGCCATCTTTTGAGCTATATTTTTACCGGTGAATAGTGGGACGGACCGCACGTTATAACGCTCCCAGGATTTAAATGTTGAGCATGTTTGGTGTGACGGGAATTTGAACTTGCGATCCTCACATTACGAGTCGAGCACCCTAACCACCCGGTCATGCCGGGTCTCTACACAAATGAATTGATTTTCACTCTTATGACTCACCCTCAGCTTATTATGCGGAGAATAATTTGTAGTGTTGCTCGGATTTAAGCCCGGTTCGACATCTTCAATAATTTGAAGGTTAACAAAATAAATATTAAGTTGACATAATTTAAGATACAAAATATATCAACCATATGCATGCATTTCTTCATGTATGCACTTTACAAAAGGATTTAGTACATGTACATTTCTTTCCAGTTTAACAGGACTATTTCATTTAGTATATCCACGATCACGATTACCAGACACGTAAATAAAGCAAATATTTGGTTCTTGTCAAAATTATCTATCAAGATGAAAAATAAATATAATTAGTATTTCCTGGTACTTTAACATATTTTAAAATAATTTCTAATACTGGATATTTTATGTTTTAAATATAAAAGTCTCAGTTGAACATTTGAGTCGCAAGTTGGTGAAAATTCAGTTTTAACTGGAGTTTCCTGGAAATATATTGTTTTTAAAATAGCTCGGTATTACTAAAATATTATATAAATAAGTTCTATCCGTGAAATAAATAATTATTTTATTGTCCAAAAATATCAGTTGGTTCCTATTATTATAGTATTATAACTTCCCGATACAAACAGATTTTCAGACACATCACATTAAATCATTACGATATAGAAGTCAATGAAACAGCTGCAATATGTTTCCCGATTAATTATTTCTTATCGCCTTTATAAGTATATATGTAGTTTGGCTTGATATCAGTGTAGTTTTCATCGAAAAACACATCTTGCTTAATGCTAACAAGTTTTACCCATGACTTTATATTCAAACGAGATAAACATGGTGGGTTATATCAAATCTCAGAAGTGATAAAAATATAAATTTTCGGGTTACAGAAATAAGCAATTTGAAACTACAATTCCAGACTACGTAACACATCATACTTGTAGTTGAAGTTACAAATTAAATAACTTAGAATATTTTAGTTACAGTTCTGGATTATAATAATATCTAATCTAAAATACCTTAGATGTGAAAAAAGTGCTCCCATGATGGATTGAGTTTGCGACTTGAAAGAAAACGATATCACAATTGGCAGTTAAACTGGTAGCTAGTTTTGTTCATTAGTTAGCCACTTTGCGTACTTTGTTTTACCTACCATCAGTCCTGAATTGAATAAAAACTCGGCGAGTTATCTACTGTAAAATTCTTATCATTGCTATTAAAGTAGTTACCAGTTAGGCCGCCAGTTTTGATTTTATTCCTTTATGTCGCATGCTCAATTTTTTTGCTATGTCTTTTTTAACGCCTAAAATATTTTTGCTTAGATTTACTTATTGCAGAATAATATCGTAATTTTACGGTATTAAAGCACCACTCTTTCCGTATCACTTTGAGTCACATGTGACCCATCAGGTGAGCTTGAAAGCTTATGGTAATAGTATGGTAATATGGTAATATAAAATTCTCAACAAGTGGGTTTCTCGACATCACTGATAACATTACTTTGTTCCAGCGCGGCCAGGAGGTTAAGACGCTCGACTCGTAATCTGAGGGTCACGGATTTGAATACCCGTCACACAAAATATGCTTGCCTTTTCAGCCGTGGGGGCGTTATAATATGACGATCAATCCCCTATTCGTTGGTTAAATATTAGCCCAAGAATTAGCTGTTAGTGGTGACGACTAGGTGCCTTCCCTCAAGTTTTACACTGCTAAATTCGGGATGGCCAGCGCAGATAGCTCATATGTAGCTTTGCACGAAATTAAAAAAAACAGCAACAAACAAATAAGCCATTATTTTGTTTTTCAGAAACGTGAGCTATGGATCTGATAAAAATTACTAGGTTAGAAACACACAATTTTATGTCCAAGTTACATATCATGATATGTTGCAAAGTCTCCATATGGTTTTCAAATAATTTGTATTATCTCTAGTCACCAAAATATGATGTGAAAAGCAAATTGAAATAATCACGAGTTGTAGTCTAACACTAATTTTATATCTATTTCTAAAGAGAAAGTAAAATTGTAAAGTACCTCACAGTAAATAGCCTTTTCAATAGGAGAGCCCATTTTCACAAGGAAAAACCCGTAACGAAGACACGCCCACATATCAAAACTATAGAATATTTTCTTTTACGTCCCCATTGTTTGAGCTGTAAGTCTGCGTGCTTAAAACACTAAACATCGGGTTTCCATTCTCGTAGTGGGTAGAGTACAAATATTTCTTTATGCCATTGTGTAAGGTTGAAGGTAACATGAAAACAAACCAAACCAGAATCATTCCTACTTTCTAAAATTCGGTTAGCTAGTTGTCGTTTTTCATCCTACATGTTTTTAAATTTCATGACCGTAATGTGAGTGAATGCAAATTTTTCGAATCTAGCTAAGTGTTATGAGTATATTTGAGTGGATAGAGTTCATACGAAACATATGAGGATCAAAGAAATTGTGAAAGCAAAAAACAACACAACGACAACTGGTATTTGAATTGTAAAATAACCAAAACTTTTTTGTAATAGAACTCTTCACACTCCAAGTCTCAAAGGAAGCGGTTGTTCACTAAATTACTCAGAAAAAAAGTATACACGTAATATAATGTTTTAATTGTTTTCCAATGAGTTAACAGGCAATCAAGCGTGTGTGTGCTTTAAAACTTGACATGTACCGCATAGTTTAGAGTATACACCAGACTACCAGTGAATTTCATTAATCAGTTCTGGATGGAATACCAAAAGTTTACACGTTAACCACATAATCTACGGAAAGTGAGAATGGAGTTGTTACTAGTGTCAAGAAAAGTTCACAAATAATGAATATTAAACTAAAACTCTGCAGAGAAAAATTTGTTGATGTTCTTTTGAACTAGATTTTTTTTCAGAAATTAAAATGCAAAAAAATGTCTGCTTCGGATCGGACACTAGCTTTAGGTTCTCATACGTGTTTAACAAATTTCGAGAAAATGTATAAAAACAACAAGAATAAATAAGCGAAGATATATTATGTACAAATTTATCTAGAGAGACTTATAGATTTTAATATTTTTATTTACTGAGGACTTATTCACTTTGAACTTAAGCAAGAACAAAAGAAAGGCACTTGAAATATAATCCTACGTTTATAACCCGAATAGAATTTTTTAAAACTTAGTAACTGTTTTCAAGTGGTAACTGTAGAGGGCTATTTCAAGTACTTATCGTTGCTTTCAATGCTAAATGAAAAGGAATAAAAAAGAAGAAAACAAATAAAGAGACTTTTTTTTCTATCAACAAAGAAAGATAAAACGCAAAATGAATGCAAAATACACAAACTTATAAGATAAGAATGTATTCGATAAGTCAAATACAGATACGGTTAAAATATTTACAATACAAATTTCGGGAAGCTAACAACATAATATCGTTCTATGTTAAATTTTATTACTCCAAAATTCAAAATACGTCTAATAGCATTTACAATAAAATAGGCCCAGCATGACCAGGTGGTCAAGACTCTCGACCCGTAATCCGAAGGTCGCGGGTTCGAATCCCTGTAGTACCAAACATGTTCGCCCTTTCAGCCGTAGGGGCGTTGAAATGTTACGGTTAATCCAATTATTTGTTGGTAAAAGAGTAGCCCAAGAGTTGGTGGTAGGTGGTGATGACTAGTTGCCCTTCCTCTAATCTTACACTGCTAAATTAGGGACGGTTAGCGCAGGTAGTCCTCGTGTAGCCTTGCGCAATATTCATACCAAACTACAGCAAAACAGAGTAAGTAGAACAACCAACTTATCCTCATTCATCATTTTGTAAAAGAAATAAGAGAGAGTAACCAATATTTCCAGTTCATTTAAAATGGGAAAAGAAAAGGCTGAAACTTGTGTAATAGCAACAGTATCAACGTTTATCACGACAGAAAATAATATAATTTGTTGTTTTATAAATCAGGAGTGATAGCGGTGATTCTACGAATTTACAACACTAAAATTCAGGGGGTTCGACTCCCCTCGGTGGACACAGCAGAGAGCCTGATGTGGCTATGCTATAGAAAACACACATGCAGTTCAATACACCTGGACAAATGATACATTTTCCTCGATATCATGTTTCTCCTTCACATTATCTCAATTTAGCTTAAACACCACTTTTCATTCAACGCGTAATTTTTAACTGCCATTATCATCAGACTAAGCCACAAGCTTTTGAAAAGTACTTACTCTCATGGAAAGTATTCAACGTTTTGTTGCTGTCTGAGTTTAAAGTAATGAAACTTTCAAATGGAAATTTATACTTAGAATATACATGACCTGCTCCAAAAACAAACAGTTAAAAAACGCCGATATTATCTGTTTGAATTTCGAGTAAAGCAACACAAGAACTATCTGCGCCAGCCGTTCCTAATTTAGTAGTATATGACTAGAGGGAAAGCAATTAGGGAATAGAGGGAATAGAAATTAGAATATTCTCAACACTAAATCACTTCAGGCGCTAAAGATTAGTGTAAATGTCTGTGACTGTATGTAACCAAAGCCCTCGTGTAACTGCGCGGAATAAAAACAACAACAAAAATGCAAAATCCTGACGTAATAAAGTTGTTAGTGCCAGAGAATTTTTAATACAATCATATAACATCATTAATTCTCCTAAATATTGCTATAAAGTGACAGACTATTATGGCTAATGTTATGTTTGGAATATATTTATATATGGGTTAGCTAGATTTAAATGCTTAAATCATACTAGACATTAGCTATTTTGGAAATTTCATATGTCCAGGAGAGTTCAATACATATTAATAACTCTCAGAATATTGATTTTCTGAAACCAGAATATTCGTTTGAAAACGAAAATAATTTTTTAGCCACGAAACATTATTTCACACAAATTATTCTAAAACCTTTAGGGCCTGGCATGGCCAAGCGCGTAAGGCGTGTGACTCGTAATCCGAAGGTCACGGGTTCGCGCCCGCGTCGCGCTAAATATGCTCACCCTCCCAGCCGTGGGGGTGTATAATGTGACGGTCAATCCCACTATTCGTTGGTAAAAAGAGTAGCCCAAGAGTTGGCGGTGGGTGGTGATGACTAGCTGCCTTCCCTCTAGTTTTACACCGCTAAATTAGGGACGGCTAGCACAAATAGCCCTCGAGTAGCTTTGTGCGAAATTCCAAAACAACAACAACTAAAACCATTAATTTATAATAATTAATGTTTCGTTGATTTGGCTAGATTTGGTTGGTTGGTCTAGTGTTTTATGACGCAAAGTAACCAGGCTATCTGAGCCAAAACTGGTTGGAACTGCGTAAACGGATTTCTGATACAAATATCGGTACATTGTATTCCTATAAAACAGGTAAAGAAGTCAGTGCCTTTACAGTGAAGAACTGTGGGAAAGTTGGTGGCTTTACGTTGTTACTTTATAAATTTGGTCTTCCTATTCAATGTAACCGTGCTGTCTGGTTTAGTAATGGCAATGTTGCTTCAAGTGTTTCTAGAGCTTTTTTTTCCTTCTTTGTTTATGTTTAAATGTTTGTGCCCAAAGTAATCCAGAGACGGCGATTTTGCTGATATGTGCTTCAACACTATCGCAGATAATTTTACAAATTGGATTAAAATCACCAAGTTTGAGTTTCTTAAAAAAAAACAACAAGAGATATTCATGATACCAAAGTTTCTTCGCTACTAGAGAATATCCCAAGTCCCTAGATAAAACCATTTTTTTTTTGCTTCTCCTAGGCGGTATGTCTCCGGATTTACAACGCTAAAATCAAGGGTTCGATTCCCCTCGGTAGGCTGAGCAGAAAGCCCTTTGTGGCTTTGCTATAAGAAAACACACACGCTTCCCCTAGTGTATAACTAAGCAAGTTATGAATAATTTTATCTTGAATTTTTCTTTAATTTTCATGTTTTTGAAGCATTTATAAGGATTGCAGTTTATTTAGATAACTAAAAAAATTCTTGATTTCGTTATTGCGAAAGCACTTAAACAAACAACTGAAATTAATGAAATCCATAAGGCTAACAACACTTTCTACCTTGTGTTTCAAGTCTGCTGGTACTCGAGATCTAATTTTAGACTCCAAAACTTTGTTTGAGTGTTTCGATGTTGTTTATCTTTCATTAGATTAATATTAGCAGTTTATGCAATATGTTTTATGTAGTTACAAAGTTTCTTAATTTCGAAATTAAATCAAACGTGTTGCACGTTCATAGAAAAAAAGCAGTAGTATAAACAGTCTCAAAAATAAAGGCATACTGTTTTTGTCTTTCACCACATTTGTATAAAATATTATTCTATTAATAACCAAAATCTTCAAAACACGTTGAATGGTAATCCTGATGAGCGTTCTGGCTAAAAAAAAAGTCAAAATAAAAGCTTATTATTGGGATAAACTGACAACCTTCAACCATAGTAATTTTAAACCCGCTAGTGATGAAAACGTCATATGTTAAACTACTTGTAAATATAATTTATTATAATCTTTATCCGTATCAGGGTAATGATATAAACAATGTGAAGCTAAAAAAGTTCAACAAGAAATAAATTACATAAAATGACCATTATATTAATAAAACATAGTCTCACCAGTTTTCTTCAGAGTTATAAAACAATTATTACTAATAAACAACTTGCGTGGTAAACCACTAGTAGAAATTCTAACATATCATATGTATCTGTTTTCAAATATGGTGACGGTACAAAGGTAAGGAAGACACAAGCTGATGCAATTTGACTTTATATTAATGAAACTTCATCTTTCTAGATTTAAAAAACAAAACAATAACTACAATGTAACCATATAACAGTCGTAGATTAAATGAAATATACAATTAATTAAAGAAAAACTGTTTGGAACGTCACTAAGCAAAAAACAAACATATAAAACTTTCAAATGCCATGCAATTCATACAAACTTTTGACCACTTTACTAGCCATTCTCAGGTGCCAAAGTTAAAAGTACTCAGCAGATTCTAAATGTGTAAATAACAAGAGGGAATCCTCAATAGCCGTGGTACTTAAGATTCTTTTAGGCAAGACTGGAGTAAATTAATCTATGAGACCTTTTTGTTTATAACCTTTTTTATTTGCTATATTTTGTGCACTAGCAGTATCAAGCAATATAGAGATTCAATTTTACTGCTCATCAGGATCTCCACGAGCCTACCCTTAAATTGAAATTGTTTTAAGCAGGACTAGAGTACATTAATCTATGAGAATTGGGGAGTAGTCAAAAACACCAAGTGAAAGGGTTTGACATCTTGAGTCCGAAAGTATAATTAGATCTCAAATCGGTCAACAGATGATGGATGTATAAGATAAATGTTTGTACTTTAAGAAAAACAACAAAAACTCAGAGCCGTTATGCCGCGGCTAAAAATCAGTCACCAAAATCTGATAGTAAAAGTTCAGCAGCGCTTCACTAATTGTTTAATTTCGGCTTCTCTTGAAGAATTAAAAGAGACTCCTTCACCCATAGTAACTGTGGAAGCTATAGCTAATTTGATGAGAAAATAAATTATGGTTGTCAAGGTAACAAACATTTAGTAATTTACGAGAGTATAAAGGCTACATACACATTTCTGTCTTGATGCATTCTCGTCTTGGTTACCACGAAGATGGTTAGAAGCAAGTTTATTAACGATGTTAGAATGTTTGCTGCGACTACTATCTTGTTTTGACTAAAAAATTCTTGTACGATTGAAAGTAAATGTGCTTGATAAAAGTTTCATTATACTTAAACAAAATGATCTAATTTTGTAAAGTAAATTGTGTTCGGGCAGTTAAATTGACAGCGATGTTAAATTTAAAGACTTTCAAAACTGATGACGTAGGTTACGCCTTGTGAGGCTTCAAAGTAATCATGATTTACTTTTAAATTTTGACGTTTATTTTGATTAAAACTGTTATACGCATCACATGTTAATTACGACTCAACAGGTTTTTAATTTGCGTTCATTATCGAAGAAAACCTACTGAGTTAAATATATTCACTCTAACTATGATTATCAAGAATACTAACAAATCTATCTCTTAATGAAAATAAAATGTTTTTTTTAATAATTTCAATCGCAGATGAATGAAAGATTTGCGATAGGAAAAATCTTTTCATTCTGAGTATTGAATATGCTTCGTTTTAAATTGATAAATGTGTCACAATTTATGGTGACACATGAAAGCTCACCGTAAGCGCAATTTAAATATTATTTTAATTTTGATGCAACTGTCTTTGTCTCATAAAGTTAGCATGTTAATGATTTTGTCTCCTCTTTGGTCAATGTCATAAATCTCTCCTGTCTGTAAGGCTTTCCAGCTGAAAGTTAATATATTAATGATTTTGTCTCGTTTTTCATCAATGTCATAAATGTCTTCTGTCTGTAAGACTTTTTAGGTCAAAGTTAGCATGTTAATGACTTTGTCTCCTTTTTGGTCAATGTCATAAATCTTTTCTGACTGTAAGGCTTTTTAGCTGAAAGTTAGCATGTTAATGACTTTGATTCCTTTTTAATCAATGTCATAAATCTCTCCTGTCTGTATGACTTTTTAGCTGAAAGTTAGAATGTTAATAATTTTGTCTCTCTTTTGGTCAATGTCACAAATCTCTCCTGTCTGTAATGTTTTTTAGCTCAAAGTCAGCATATTAATGATTTTGTCTCCTTTTTGGTCAATATAATAAATCTCTTCTGTCTGTAACGTTTTTAGCTCAAAGTTAGCATGTTAATGACTTTGTCTCCTTTTTGGTTAATGCCATAAGTCTCTCTAGTCTGTAAGGATTTTTAAAAGACCAAAAATGCTTCTTTCTCCGATAGTTGTAGATCATCAATCAATACACGATTTTATAGAAATAGAGTCGTGTGTACTAAAGCACGTACATCTACTTCGGTAGAGATCTTCAAAAAATAATTAGTTATTCCTATCTGACAGAATACGACCGGATCTTTAACTTGTTTTTTAATCTTTTTCGCAACTCCGAATTTATTTCCTTGTATATTTTGATTCGTCTCTTGTAATTTAATAAAATATCTCGAAGCTCAATTTCCTTCTTCAAAGAACTACCATGATTTTAAGCTGATATTATGACTGTCAGCTTTAGTGAACTTAAATTTTCATTTGAAATTTGATATTTTACCTGTAATGCTTGTCTTAGAATAGTCGTCCCGGTTGGTCAACTGTAAGTTTACGAACTTACAGCTATAATATCGAGGTCACGATTCTTCAGAGTAAATACGACTGATAGTTGTATGTGACTTTACTGTAAATTAAAGAGACAAAGAATCGACTGGAATGGAACCTTGCTTATTGAACAAATGAATTAAGTTTTAAGTAAAAAATACTCTATTTAAATTTTATTGTTATTTTAAAAGTGCAAATTTTAAAATGCAAAAATAACCAAATTTTGACAAAAATCACCATTGATTCTCATTTAATAATTAATATTTAATGACTAGTGACACGGGTCTAGCGAAGCCCATCAGTAAGTATTTTTGTTTGTTTGGAATTGTGCACAAAGCGGTGTGAGTCCGCAAGCATATCGCTGTGCCACTGAGGGGCATTAGTAAGTACGCACAACTATGAATTAATCCGTGGATTAATAATGATTGTGTCTTTCTGCTGTGAAAAAGAAAGAAAACGAGACCTAAAATTTGGGACCATGGGTGCATTATAACATTAAAGGTTAAATTTCGATATTCGGCCGGACAAGAGTTGGAGCGACCCGGCATGGCCAGGTGGGTTAAGGCATGCGACTCATAATCTGTGGGTCGCGAGTTCGCATTCCTGTCGTACCAAACATGCTCGCCCTTTCAGCCGTTGGGTCGTTACTATGTGACGATCAATCCCACAATTTGTTGATAAAAGAGTAGCCCAAGAGTTGGCGGTGGGCGGTGATGACTAGCTGCCCACCCTCTAATCTTACACTACTAAAACTCTCGTCTTATATTCTTTATTTGGAAATAGACATGATTTATAGTGCTCAAGAAATGCGTCTATCTCTAATAATATCACAATACGAAGGATCAGAATCTTTACAAATGTACAGGTGTTAAACGTATCATGCATAGCTCTTTGACTTGTATTGCAGTGATACGCCACTGCATTAGTATACGCAGTGTTCTATGATTATCACACTTGACTAGTTTGTAAAATTAAAGTATGAAATTGAACATGCATGTTAATTAATTTTTAAGAAAAGTGAAAAATATTCATTCTCTATTTACGTCATGTTGTTTACAAAAATATCAAGACGATGTTTTGTCTGTGTGTAATAATAACTTTTTAAACAGGATTAATTATTGAACATAATACTATTTCAGGGATCATATTATAGCACAAGTTTATAAAAAGAAGTTTAGACCTCGATGACTTGAGACTTTTGTCGCTAAATGTATTTATTTTGTAGCATCTATAAGTCAGATGTAGCCCAGTGGTTAGTATACCGTGCTTAAAGTAGAGATGGTTCAAGGTTAAGGATGTGTTGCTGTTTAAAATGTTTCTCACATTCACTTGTGGACTCGTTATAAAACGTAACTACCAATTTTGTTATTTGGTTCAGGAGTCGGAGAAATCTCTTGTGGCGGCGGGTGAAGTTACCTTCACTCTGGTCAGTTTTACTAAACATAGGAATGGGTTTGTGACCTTTTCCGTTTAGATCATTTACATACAAGGCGTTGTTTATGTTACAAATTCAAACTTGTCTCCATTAGTACCAACATGCTGAAGATTGTGAAGTTAATACTTTCAACAAATTAATTATTTTTAAAAACTGTAGTGAAGTGAGTTTTACGAAGATAAAAATAATTATTCATCGAATGTTAATGATGCAGCTGCTACGGTTAAGTATTATGTTTGTAACTTAATCATTTGAAGAGCAGTTGCTATACTGTCCGACATTATTTACTAGAGTGTATTGTAATCGTGCATAATTTGGTTTGATTTTAAAATAATATTTACTCAGTAAATAAGAACCTGTTTAACCTCGCTTTTGAATGCACAATTTGTTTACCTATGCTGTTGTTGTAACTCCTAGTAATCTCTGGAGCTTTATTACAGCTGAAACTTCATTTTGTCACAGCTAAACCGGATACGTTAATTTCCCTCACATTCGTGTACATTATTAAGTTAAAAACAAAAATGTAACATTGTGGAAAGAAATAGCGTACACCATATCCCTAAGAAAATCTACACCTTGTAAGTAATTTTAATGTAATACTGCTTGTCCCAAATTAAATTACCTGTAGGCAGTAACCAATACGCAGAAACAAACAAAAGCCTGTATAACTATATAACATCTAGATAAACTGAGCTGAAGTTAGATCCACTATTACAAAACAAATAGTTCATGTGAAAACATGCTTCGACACTTTCACAAGTTCTCTTCTCCTGAACAGAAGAGAAAGAATGAAAGTGTCTGAGCTTGTTCCATATTAACTTGTTACGTAATAGTAGATCCTAACTTCATTTTAATGTGTTTTACTTGTGTAGATGTCTGCTACGTATAAATTTGTGTATTCCAAAACCGTTATACACGTATATATGCTATGGCTTCATGAACATACAATACACTTTCTTTCTAATTAATTTGTGTAGTTAGTGACCAATATTCTACTGACTGTTACATGATTACTCTTCAGTGCATAAATACACATAAATACACTATTTATGTTTCACTATTCGACGTACATAAAAGTTAAAAATTAATAAATACACAAACAAATCATAGAGCTCTTATCATTGTAATAAATGTAACCGGATGAGGAAAACCATACAGGACCATTTATGAGAATAATAACTGTTCTTATTGGTAAAGTATGGTTCAATGCACTCTGGTGGTACCGTTATATCGAATTTAATATATATAATGTAGGTATATATGTGTGTGTGAAGACCTAAGCATATTTACTAAAGTTAGTTTGAAATTGGAAAACTTTTATATGCAAAAACGGCTTTTCTGGGCCCAGAAAACACTTCAAATAGAAGAGCGAACAACGTTTCGACCTTCTTCGGTCATCGTCAGGTTCACAAAGAAAGGGTTACTGGTCGGAAGCTGACCACATGTTTGGGAGGGGGGCTGTATAATTGAGTGTTGCAATGTAGAGGGCGCGGTTTGAATATATAATTTTGTCTATAATATTAATATAGGTATAATGGTGTTCCTTTATATTGGTTTATTTTGGGTTTAAGTTGTTGTATAAGTAAGGCTTCTTTAATTTTTCGTTTGTTTATGTTTGTTTCTTTATTTAGTATTTTAGTGTTTTCTATGGTTATGTTGTGTCCATTTGACTTGCAGTGTTCGAAAACGTGTGAAGGTGACTTTTTATGTTCTTTGAATCTGGTTTCCATTTTTCTACTTGTTTCTCCTATATAGAAGTCGTGGCAGTTATCACATTGTATTTTATAAATAATGTTGGTGTGGTGTTTGTCAGTGTAGTTCTTACATAGTATAGACCTTAGTTTTGTGCCTGGTTTTT
This sequence comes from Carcinoscorpius rotundicauda, assembly GCA_011833715.1. Taxonomy (NCBI): domain Eukaryota; kingdom Metazoa; phylum Arthropoda; class Merostomata; order Xiphosura; family Limulidae; genus Carcinoscorpius; species Carcinoscorpius rotundicauda. The sequence goes on along the minus strand of CM022395.1, from coordinate 34,099,001 downwards.
GAATAAATTTAGTGTTAACTGGAATGTTATATTTTGTTACTAGTTTTTGCCAAATGTTGGTTATTTGTTTGCTGATGTCAGGAATATATGGTATACAGCAGTATATGGTTTCGTGATTTTTTGATTCGTGAGATATATTTACTTTTGTTGGTTGATTTTGCTTTCTGTCTAGGTGTGTGCGTATAATGTTTTCTACGGTTTGTGGAGGAAACTTATTAATGTTGATGAAGTGTTGTTTTATTTTATCTAATTCATCGTTAATTTTATCTGGTGAGCATAGTTTTATGGCTGTGTTTATCTGGTTTCTTAGTATGTTGAGTTTTTGTTTTGTTTCATGTGCTGAGTCCCAAGGAATGTATAGTCCAGTATGGGTGATTTTTCGGTGGATTTCTGTTTTGAATTGTGTGTCGGTTCTTATAATTTTGAGGTTAAGAAATGATATTTGATTGCTTTCTTCCTGTTCACATGTGAAGTTAATGTTGGGATGTATAGAGTTAATGTGAGTGAAAAAGTTAAGTATGTGTTCTGTAGATTCGAATCCCGCAATCGTGTCATCTACATATCTGTACCAGTATAGTGGTGGATGTAATGCTGTATTAATTGCTTGTGTTTCAATTTGTGTCATTTGTGGTAAAACTTTCAAAAGATTTTAATAAATACACAAACATTATCCAAAATTTACAGAAAAAACTTCTTAAAGCCATGTTGAACACAAAATACAAAGAACTACATGACTTACAAAAACAAAAAATGAACTTAGACTATCAACTAGCATGCTGCATTAAACCAGAGATTTACGGACTAATACAACGAAACATAAACCAAATCAATACTAAAAACGATAGAGACAAAAAGATCCGCCACAACAAAAAACTTGAAAAACTAAGATGTAAGCAACAGAAAAGACATCAACATGACAAACCGTTGACCAACCTCATAATTAACAGATCTGACCGACAATTAAACACAGACGAGATACATCTACTTAACAAAGGACTCAACTTCGCAATAGCACCAAGGTACATTCCAACCATAGAAATCAAAACATGTTTAGAAGACCTAGCCAGGAGACTTGTGATACTTTCTACAGAAAACAAAAACAACAAACAGAAAGAAGACAACTTAGATAACTTTATTGACATCCAACAGCCAAACTTCCCAGATAAAATTACAAATTTATATTTTCCAGAACCACCTAAAAACATTATCTTAAACGATTTTTTCAAAGAATTTTCTTACAAAACTATCAACATAATTTCACAAAACAGAAAACTAAAAAACAACCTTACAAAAAGAGACATTAATTCCATTAGAAACCTAAAACAAGACAGAAACATAAAAATTCTAAAAGCAGATAAAGGTAACGCTATAGTAATAATGAACACGAATGAATACATACAAAAAATGAATAACATCCTATCAGACACGAACAAATTTAAACCAATACACACAAATCCAACAAAGACACATGAGACGCAACTAAACAAATTACTACTACAAATAAAAAAAGCCAACACAATTTCACAAACACTTTATTCCTACCTACGTAAAACCGACTCACGCACACCGCAAATATACGGCATCCCCAAACCTCATAAACCAGATTGTCCATTACGACCAATAATGTCAACATATGAATCGTTTAACTACAATCTTGGTAAATACATAGCATGGGCATTCTCCAAATATGCAACATCAGCCAGCTCATTCATCAAAGACTCTTTTAATTTCAAGTCCAATCTAAATCAACTTAATCATAAAGCCTTAATGGCCAGTTTCGATGTTATATCCCTCTTCACAGAAGTTCCAACAACAGAAGCCTGCAAGATAGCCTTAGAACTCTATATTCGAGACCCTAACCCGATCATAGACATTCCCAGTAACCAGTTAGCAACCCTCATAGAATTCACCACAATAAAGACAAACTTCATGTTCAACAACCAAAACTATATACAAACAAATGGCCTAAGCATGGGCAACCCAGTATCGCCAGTTCTAGCCAATATTTTTATGACACAAATTGAAACACAAGCAATTAATACAGCATTACATCCACCACTATACTGGTACAGATATGTAGATGACACGATTGCGGGATTCGAATCTACAGAACACATACTTAACTTTTTCACTCACATTAACTCTATACATCCCAACATTAACTTCACATGTGAACAGGAAGAAAGCAATCAAATATCATTTCTTAACCTCAAAATTATAAGAACCGACACACAATTCAAAACAGAAATCCACCGAAAAATCACCCATACTGGACTATACATTCCTTGGGACTCAGCACATGAAACAAAACAAAAACTCAACATACTAAGAAACCAGATAAACACAGCCATAAAACTATGCTCACCAGATAAAATTAACGATGAATTAGATAAAATAAAACAACACTTCATCAACATTAATAAGTTTCCTCCACAAACCGTAGAAAACATTATACGCACACACCTAGACAGAAAGCAAAATCAACCAACAAAAGTAAATATATCTCACGAATCAAAAAATCACGAAACCATATACTGCTGTATACCATATATTCCTGACATCAGCAAACAAATAACCAACATTTGGCAAAAACTAGTAACAAAATATAACATTCCAGTTAACACTAAATTTATTCAAAAACCAGGCACAAAACTAAGGTCTATACTATGTAAGAACTACACTGACAAACACCACACCAACATTATTTATAAAATACAATGTGATAACTGCCACGACTTCTATATAGGAGAAACAAGTAGAAAAATGGAAACCAGATTCAAAGAACATAAAAAGTCACCTTCACACGTTTTCGAACACTGCAAGTCAAATGGACACAACATAACCATAGAAAACACTAAAATACTAAATAAAGAAACAAACATAAACAAACGAAAAATTAAAGAAGCCTTACTTATACAACAACTTAAACCCAAAATAAACCAATATAAAGGAACACCATTATACCTATATTAATATTATAGACAAAATTATATATTCAAACCGCGCCCTCTACATTGCAACACTCAATTATACAGCCCCCCTCCCAAACATGTGGTCAGCTTCCGACCAGTAACCCTTTCTTTGTGAACCTGACGATGACCGAAGAAGGTCGAAACGTTGTTCGCTCTTCTATTTGAAGTGTTTTCTGGGCCCAGAAAAGCCGTTTTTGCATATAAAAGTTCTCAACAAGTGGGTTTCTCGACATCACTGATTGAAATTGGAAAAGTTAAAATATATTTTTTAGTTTAAGATTATTATTTTAATATTATGGTGAACCCATTTTAGTGTAATATTTTGAATGTATAATGTAAAATTAAGACGTTAGAGTAAAGGAATTTTGTTTAACTTTGCAAGTGAATTATACAGTATTGCTTATTTAAGTTACACATTATTATCGTCTTTTGTTGAAAACAAAATCACGTTTTTACCATACATGGTAAACGTATTTATACAAAATGCTTTTGACATTAAAAAAATTACAAAATAAATAGATAAGTCACAAAATAGAAAACCTAATAACAAATATTTTGGGAAGATATGTTTTATTCTTCGGTTATGAGCAAAAAAAAAAGGTACTTGGATTGTTTGTTGTTGTTTCATTCAAAATGTAATATTTTGTACATCTTATACTATCATAGTCGTTAACACAAAATAAAGTTTCATCAAAACTTTTATAACTATCTTATTTACAGTTTTAATGTTTCTGAATATTATATTGTGTTAATGGTGCGTGTTTTTCTTATAGCAAAGCTACATCAGTCTATCTGTTGAGCCCACTAAGGGGAATCGAACCCCTGATTTTAGCTTTGTAAATCCGTAGACTTGCCGCTATACCTGCGGGGAGCTCTATATTAACGGATAAAATGAAGATGTGTCCATCAAGATAGCTCAATGTGCAGCTTTGTGCTTAAACGAAACAAACAATTAACATAAAAATATGTTTTGAAACTCTGAAAGACGCCTACTTATCTTAAACCATTATTTGATACAGGTCTGTGTGAGCGTGGCATGTTATACATTGCAAGCTGCTGGAACCTTTATCACCAAACTTCTCGTGTATCCTTAATCTTCTGACGAATTATCAATTTCGTATCTGTCATGTTGTGCGCGTTGAACGGGGATACGTTAGCTAGTACATATAATATATTGTTCATACAAATATAAGGAAACGCTAGTTATGATAAACTAAACCTTAAAGACCTGTCAGATTTTCTTTTATTGTTTAATAATTACAGATGCTTTGATAAAATCTACAGTTTCCAACACTTGTATTACAATTCAGAAAACAAACAGGACTGCATATCTTAATTGTTGGAAATGTTTAAAACTTTACAATTGGGATAAATAAATAAAAGCTTAATGTGCAAATCAGATTTTCAGTAAAACTTCTTTTCCCGGTTTTAGAGTTAGAAAGGAATTTTGCGTCATGTGCAATAACAATTTAAGCAACTAGATTGTACAGATGAAATATAGTATCAGTTATGAGCGATACTTTCTCCACTAATGAGATAAAATATATTTTGTGTCACTTATATAGACTACAATTACATCATCAGCCGTGAGAAGAGAAATGGTAGTTATAAATTACGCTTGTCCATTTGTGTTATATTCTTGGTCACGTGTAGTTATTATTGTATGCTCTAATCAATGTACAGCAACTTTCGAACATGCTTTCTAAAATAAAATAATATTAAAAAAGAAAATTAGGTTGCATGGATATCTGAAATATCAAACTTGCTTCTCACACAGAACAATAATGTTTGAAAATACGAGCAAGAAACTGATCGAGTGTGAAAAATGATGTTTATTTAATGATTTACTCTCAATTTTACTTCTGTCAAAGAAAAGTGTGAATTCATCTTAAATACACTTATATCTTTAAATATTCACATGAAACTTTCCAAGTTTATAAGAGCGTCAGAGAAAATTGACATACTGGTATGGGCTAATAACGTTCATTTACAGATAATGTGGCCCGGCATGGCCAGGTGGTTAAGGCACTCGACTCGTAATCCGAGGGTTGCGGCTTCGAATCCCCATCACACTAAACATGCTCGCCCTTTCGGCCCTGGGGGCATTATAAAATTACGGTTAATTCCATTATTCGTTGAAAAATAGCCCTAGAGCTGGCGGTGGGTGGTGAAGACTAGCTGCTTTCCCTCTAGTTTTACACTGCTAAATTAAGGAAGGCTACCACAGATAGCCCTCGTATAGCTTTGCGCGAAATTAAAAACAAACGAAACCAAACTTATTAACAGTTGTTTCTATGAACTCTTTCTTCAGTGTAAAACAAGACAACTAAGTTTTTCGACGTTCTCTCTAGTTTTAATTTTCGGAAGCGATTAGGCTTGAAATGAAAGAAAACAAACAAATGTTTTCTGCTTCTAAGAAACATATCATCGTCGGTGATTATACTTTTTTTTTCAATAGTAACGTATTTGTGTTTTTGTTTTTTCTGACTAATCTGCAACAAATACGTTACATTAAACCTCCTTTTTTCTGGTTGAGCTTAACACGAAATGAAATGAAAATATCTTTTCAGAAAGCATAGGAACCAAAACTAAAATGTCTATTGTTACTTCACCCGTAAAACATTCTACAAACCCATCTGGAACTAGAATGTATATAAATTCTTTTCTTCGTTTTTTTTATGTCATGTTCCTTTGATGGTATCAAAAGCAGAACATTTTTATCGTGGCCTGTTCTACAACTATCTACCGAGCTTGACTTGAGCTTGGTGGAATGGTTGTTAAAACGGGCACAAAAGAACGGTTGATCTGTCACCAAGACACGTGTAATGACTGTGCAGTTAGAATACTTCGCGCGTGGATAAGGCATACCAGTCTTTACTTGAAGTAAATGTGGTACTTATAAAGTATACTAAATGTTTCTATTTTGTCAACGAGACGAAACATTTGTTAAAGTCACAAAAAGCGAAAGAAACCTATGTGTATTAAGAACACAACCAACATTTATATTATTCGTCCTCTTACATAATTATCTTTTTCTAATGTTTAATAAAAAGTTAGCAACGAACGCGTAAAGAAATCCCTTTTAAGGAAATTGTGCTGTTTATAGGAATGGGACACGTGAATGTTCTCTTTGTGACGTGTACGTGTTTTTCGTATTTTGACTGTGATGTAATCACATTACACGTAATGCTGCAGCTGCTAGAATATACACTGTCATGCTTTGAAAGAAATGGTTTATCACCGTTCTCGGTGCCGACAAAGTTTTCGGACTTTGATGACATTAAGTGCTAAAAAGTTGACTTACAATAGCTTATGTCTTAGACGAGTTTTACTTACACAACTTTTATAATGAAAAGTGATATATTAACTCTCTCTTGAAGACATCTAGTTTGTCTTTTGGTGGCTGTCACTCGGAATAAATAAATATTTGTCATTTTTCACGAATGGTTCAGGCTGTAACACATTACTGTTCTTATATTTCGCAGAAACAAGACCCAGCACTATCTTTGATCGCCAGCGTCGTGCCAAACATGCTCGCCCTCCCAGCTGTGGGGGTGTATAATGTGACGGTCAATCCCACTATTCGTTGGTAAAAGAGTAGCCCAAGAGTTGGCGGTGGGTGGTGGCCTTCCCTCTAGTCTTACACTGCTAAATTAGGGACGGCTAGCACAGATAGCCCTCGAGTAGCTTTGTGCGAAATTCCAAAACAAACAAACAAACTATCTTTGATAAACAAACAAAATCGAGAGTATATGTCGTAAATACTTCAGGTCCAACAACGGTTTTCGAACTGATTTTGATTACTCCCACACCACACGTGTTTTTTCATCGTTTCAGAGACATTCGTTAGCGGTGAATTAAACGATTTCTTATACATTACTTTTATTTAAAAATAAACAACAAATTTACTTACACAAAGACACTTCAGTAAGTAATAATAACCATGTTTTGTTTTCAGGAATGTTATGTGCAGAAAACTTAAGAGCGATCGGAATCTTTGAGAGATATGATACGTCAGTTGCAAGAAAACTTATATCTGTTTGTTTGTTTTGTAAATTTTGCGCAAAGCTATACGAGTGCTAGATATCACCACCCATGTTCAACTCTTGGACTACACTTTTACCAACGAATGGTGGGATTGACCGTCGAAAGACCTTACCACCTGCCATGCCGGGCAACACACAGTCATGTGAAAAAGTTAGGACACCTTATGAAAGCCTGTGTATTTTTGTAACATTTTTTGATATATAGATATTTTGTCTCAATATTTAAAACACTGAGAGATTATAGGAATATAACTAAACAATTAAAACTGAAGAAAAGACGTTTTAAGATATTCTGTAAATGTAACTCTACAAAAATGCATATTATAACTGAGGAAGAAGTTAGGACACCCCCACATTTGTTCCCACTTAAAACGGCTCAACTCACACACAAGTGTATCACACCAGGTGCACATGATTAAAAGATCGTTACTCAGCATTTAGAATGAGGCTTGCTTTATTTAAACCTCTGACATTTAGTTTGGTGTGCTCCTGTTGAAGTGAGAGTGAGCATCGTGGTGAGAGCAAAAGAGCTGTCTGAGGCCTTTAGAAAGAAAATTGTAGCAGTTTATGAGTCTGGTAAGGGATTTAAAACGATCCCAAAAGATATTGAAATCAGCCATTCCACTGTCCGGAAAATATTCAACAAGTGGAGGGCTTTCAAAACAACAGCCAACATGCCCAGGTCTGATCGTCCAAGCAAGTTCACCCCGAGAGCAGAACGCAAGGTGCTAAAAGAGGTCTCCAAACATCCTAACATGTCATCACGAGACCTACAGCAGGCTCTGGCTACTGTTGATGTGAAAGTGCATGCCTTTACAATCAGAAAGATACTGCACAAGTTTGACTTGCATGGGAGGTGTGCTCTCTAAAAAAAGAAATATCAAGGCCAGATTAAAGTTTGCCAGAGAGAATGTAGACAAAGACCAGGACTTCTGGAATAATATTCTTTGGACAGATGAGTCCAAAACTGAATTATTTGGACACCAGAACAGAGGACATGTTTGGCGTAAACCAAATACAGCATTTTAGGAAAAGAATCTCATACCAACTCTGAAGCATGGAGGTGGAAGTGTCATGGTTTGGGGCTACTTTGCTGCAGCAGGACCTGGACAGTGATGTCGAGAAAACCCACTTGTATAGAAATATATACGTAAAAACGGCTCGTTTGGGTTGAGATTTTTTTTTTTTTTACGTAAAGGAGTGAACAATGTTTCGACCTTCTTATAATAGTGTTGTAAGGTATGCTAGTTCAGAGTAACAGGTAAGTACAAAAAACAAAAAAAACACAAAAACACAAAGATTTATATTTCTCGTACATTGTTCACTCCTCTAAGTAAAAAAATGTTCTCAACCCAAACGAGCCGTTTTTACATATATAGGACCTGGACAGCTCACAATAATAGAATCACCATGAATTCTACTGTGTATCAGAGAGCGCTTGAGAGTCATGTGAGACCATCTGTAAGAAAAGTGAAACTGAAGCGAACGTGGACCCTACAACATGACAATGACTCAAAACAAACCAGTAAATCCACCAAGGACTGGCTGAAAACTAAGAAATGGAGAGTCCTGGAATGGCCGAGTCAAAACCCATTGAGATGATGTGGGGTGACTTGAAACGGGCTACACATGCTGAAGAAATCCCTCAAACATCTCACAGCTGAAAGAATTCTGCATTGAGGAGTGGGGCAAACTTTCTTCAGAGCGATGTCAGAGACTGGTAGATGGCTACAAGAAGCGTCTCACTGCAGTTATTTCAGGTAAAAGGGTAACACTAGCTATCAGGGGTAAGGTTTTCTAACTTTTTCCTCAGTTAGAATATGCATTTTTGTAGAATTACATGTATAGAAAATTTTGAAAAGTCTTTCCTTCAGTTGTGTTTGTTTAGTTATATTCCTACAATCTCTTAATATTGTTGAAATTGAGATTTAATATCTATATATCCAAAAATGTTACAAAAATACACAGCCTTTCATAGGGTGTCCTAACTTTTTCACTTGACTGTATACTTGATTATCAAAACACAAGTTAACTTTTTTATGCTCACAAATATATAACACTATTTTTTTTCCGGAGTAATATTTCTTTAAGGGTTTAAAATTATACGTTGATACAAATGTCAGTATACTATAAAAATAAATAACATCTTGATATGAATAATAAGTTTAATACTTCAAAGAAACCAGAAATAATCCAATGAAAAATAGTTAAAATAACGCTGATATCGTTAGTGATAATTCAACTGATGAATATAAAAAATATACCACACACAATCCTAGGAAAAATAAAGTTTTCTCAAAATTGAAACTCATTTAATAGAAAGCAAACGAATAACAAAATTTTCAAATGTTAATTTACTTCAGGTTAAGCCAATGTGATATGGAAGCCATTTTGAAAACCGCTGATTCTTACTCTATGAAGCAAACATATTGTAAAATTCAAAGCTCAATTTAAAATTCATCCGCGACCTTAACGTTTCGCTGTAAAACAAGCGTGAACGTAGCGTTCAATTTACAACTTTATTCCGACTAAGTAGTAAGTACGTGACAAGTTAACGCACGAAATCAATCAAGTTTTGTTTCTTTCAATAATTTGAAGGAATTTTTATTTTCACTTGTAAGAGCTGAAAGATCATTAGCTCAAATGATATCTTATAGTTTAATTGATAAAAATGTATTCTGTATAATGAATAACGATAATTTGACCATTTTTTTGAAATAAATCAGTGTTGGTCCCATTGAACATCTGTGGAACAAACAATTTCGTGGTCGATCCAACAAACACTTAAAAATATTGGGTAATATTGTTTTTTCCTATACATTTTGATTATATGAATATATAAAACAGGAACTGCAATGTACGTATGTCACTTTTAGAGTGTACGCTAACAACTCAGCAACAAATAAAAGGATGGTCACTAAATATTGATTTTCTTTGGCAACAGTCACTCACAATATTTGCCTTCTGTACGAGTACTTTTGCTATCTATTCTCACATGAGAAATAAATGTATACGTATCTCGGTTGAGTGAGAAAATTAACAAGTTTATAAATATTTAAACTTACGCAATGTGAATATTTTTGTAATCATGTTCACATAGTGGTTGGTAATTTCTTACTGGCCACTGAAACATCACATTTTGTAATCTTTAAATACCAAGCTTTACAAAACTAAGGAGCTCAAACCCTTTCGATTGACGTCGAAGGTCTCATATAATTTAGGTAAATCCCGCGTAAAAGATTTTCAGTTTGAGGTTAAGCTGGTAGAGATCCTGATGATTTGTAAAATTAAAGCGCACAAAAACAAAGCTCATAAAAACTACAGCAAGAGAGAATGCTCAATAGCTGCGGAACTTAAATTTTCTTTTAAGCTTTTAAGCAGGATTACGGTAAATTAATCTTTGAGACTTTTGTTTCCCTGTTCATTAGCTACATTTTTCTGTGTCAGAAATACCAAGCGTGGATCGCGCGTATACCAGATTCAGTTTTATGACTCATCAAGATCTCTAGCAACTTACCCTTAAACTGAAATTCTTTTAGATGTAATTAGAATAAATTAATCTATGAGACATGGGTGTGGTCAAATATATTAATCAAAAGGAGTTGACATCCCGAGTCCAAAACTGTAATTTGATTTGAAACAGATTAAGAGATGACGAAGCTTTGAGCTTCATATGTGTGCTTGAAAAAAACCCACAAAATAACAATAACAAAAGAAAGAAAAAAAAAAAGAACTCAAGCCGAACTACGAGACATTTATCCGCGGCTAAAATGTCTCATAAATTGATTACTGTAATCTTGCTTAAAAGTGCTGTGCCTACTGTTTTCTACTTCACTAATACTTAAAACAATATTCGTCAATAATTTGAATTCACTCTTAACTAATATACAGTACTTCACTTACTGTACAAAAACAGTATCATGTTCCAACTTATTGTTCGAATGCTGTCCCGTTAGGGTATTACTAATGTTTATATGATTAATAATCTACGTAGGTAGTATAAAATTGTTAGCTAATAAAACTTATTAGAACATAAAATATGGTAATACTGAATAAAATGCAAATATAGTTCCAACGTCACTGAATACCCTTCTACAACGTATGAAAACAAACCACATCACAGTACAGTAAAATCTTTTAGTTTAAACTGTGATTCTAAAATCAGACACACTTAGTGCTTGTAAGTACAGGAAACATGGTACTCTAAGCAACAGTCTGGTTCATACTATCGTAGTTCCTACACATTCTATCTTATAAACGTCTAACAGTGAAGGTTTAAATTAGTGAATAATATTTCACATGATAGGTTAACATTAAATTTCATGTTTCAACAGAACTTGTAGGAAACTTTAAAGAGGACAGCTAAGTCTAGTATTGCAGGTAATAGTAGATTTGGAGGTAAACTGTCTAACTCTTCAAGAGTGATGTTTAATAATCAGAGTATCCTCTGCAAGTGGCAATCCAGTAAAGGTATTACCGATGACCTAGCCTTAAGTACAACATAAAACTTTGATCAACAAAAAACACGCAACTTAAACTCGATTCAACTGAACACTTATACAAATTTATTCTGTAGTATTAACTGATTTTAACTAGCATTTAAACCTTTCCCTTTTTCAGGAAAAAAAAATCGATTTATGTAGAGTTGAATGGCAAGATTCGTTGTTGTTCATGATGTACAACGTGGATATGACCTGTTAGTTTGGCACTCGACTACAAATCTGCGGGTTCAAATCCCTGTATCTCCAAACAACCTCGCTCTTTTAGCTACGGGGGTATTATAAAGTGGTGTTCAATCTTAATATTTGTCGGTAAAATAGTAGTCCAAGAGTTTGTTGTGGGCTGTGGCGACTAGCTGCCAGTCTCAGATCTTACATTGTTAATTTAGGGACAGCTAACAAAGATATTCCCCGTGTGGCTTTGCGAGAACTTTCGAAACAAACCACATTTAATGGGGGGTAATCAGTATTTAACAGTCTCATAAACTGTCTCTTAAGAATGTATGTGTGTGCATGTGGGTTATATATATGCGTATGATAAGAAGAATGAAATTACGAGATCAATAACGTTAATATATATAAAATAATTAATAACTAACGGTTATTGAAAGATATGTATGGTTTATTAAATAAAATAGTTCAACAAATAAATGTAAAGGTTCTATTTTGATTCGCTACATAGTTATTCTATTATGACATTCCTTACTGTTAGAATGAGCTCTTAAGTATTGTATAATAAAAAAATATTACATTGCGAAGCACCTGCTTAAATGTTTGATGTTGCTTAAACTTTATGTCTACGAATACAAATCCGCCCTTACCTCGATTGACAAATATTTGATTTTGAACTTCCCACAAAACTACAGGAAGGCTATCTGCACCATCCCTCAATAATTTAGCTGTGTAAGACCAGAGGGAAGGCAACTAACTAATCATCACCCCCAACAGCCAACTTTTGCTCTATCCTTTTACCAAGAATAGTGGGATTGACTATCTTTTAATTGCCCCCACAGGTGAAAGGGCTGCACGTTTGGTGGAACGAGAAATCGAACCAGCGACCCTCAGATTGCGGGTCGAGCGCCCTAACCACCTACCCATGCTGTGCACAAGAATAGTGTGTATGTCAATGTTACCTTTAAGCCCATATAACCGATTGGTAGCATTGCAAAGGGACTTAATCATCCAGTAAAGTCGATGTTTAAAAAAAATGGTAGTACACATTGTATTAATAATAATGATTCGTATGAAAGAAGTTATTCCACACACTGACTAAAAACATAGAAGGAAAGTTGATGTATGCGTGTTCAGCGGCCAAAGAAATGAGTTTACGGTTTACTGTGTTTCATGTAGGACTCAATAAAGTATGAGAAAACAATCCACTCATACTGTGATTCCTTTTTGAGTTTCTTCCTCTTTTTACAAATGAAACGAAAACAATGTTCTTTTGTCCATTCTTTCGTACAGACATTCGGGACAGGATAATGTTACATTTAGTTTTACTTGTGATAGATATAAATGTGGAACTCTGAAATAAAATGTTAAGATTTTTTGCTTGCAAAACATTCTGGTCTTCGTGAAAAGTGTTTATAAAATATATTAAAAAATACAGTGAAATGTGAAAAAATGCAGAATTTAAGATTTTCTTTAATTTGTAAAATTAGTTAAACTTTTTGTAAGTTACTATCTGAAAACAAAAATTCTATTTCAGGATTGCAGCCCTAGTATATTTTTCTCATAAACTGTCATTACATTTTACCGTTCAAAAATATCCATTGATAATTATGAAGTATGTGGAGTATTGCAAGCAAAAAAACAGATATACAAATAAAATTTCATGTTTTGGCGTACCTACAATGGGCCGGCATGGCCCGGTGGTTAAGACACTCGATCCGAAGATCGCGGGTTTGAATCCCCGTCATACCAAACATGCTCGCCCTTTCAGCCATGAAGGCGTTATAAAATGACGGTTAATCCTCTATTTGTTGGTAAAAAGAGTAACCTAATAATTAACGGTGTGTGGTGAAGACTAGCCGTCTTCCCTTACACTGCTAAATTATGGACGGTTAGCGTAGATAGCCCTCGTAGAGATACCCTCGCAAAATTCTAAAGCAAAATAAAGCAAGTTACTATACCCAGAATGTGAAAATGCTCTTCACACTTTTTGACTATGAATGCATTATGAGATTGACAGTCCGATCCCATTATTCGGAACAAGTGAAACAAGAGTTGCTTCTTCTTTAACCTACCAGTTTTTTCTAAAAGAAGAACGTTTACGAGTAGATTGTCCTTTTGTAGCTTTTAGCTAATTAAAGAAACCTCGATGTACATTTTCACTTAGCAGGTTCAACATATAAATATAACCCTCCCGTACAACACAAATAGTTATATCCCTACAGTAGCTGGTAACACGAGAGATACATATGCTGAACTGGTACACATTCAGTAACCCTACTAGCCAATAAATATAACTGAAGCCCCTGTCTTGTTTTCTGAAATGATTCCGGACAATACGAATACAGTGGATTGTGGTATTATCAACTTTTATTATATAACACGTCGAAAATCAGCACTTGCACTGCGGACATAATCAGTCATAACAGGAGAAAAAATAAAATTATCCAATATTCCTTCCACAGGAATTTTCTTCACACCATTACATCAATTTTAGCAGCATATTTCGTTGGAATAAGAAAAGCAAGACCAAGTGCCTCAAGTGTCTCATTCAAATTTTTATTCAACCATATGTACAGAAAATAGCAAACGCAACTTATTAAATGATCATATTACACGTTTCCAATACTTAATTGTCCTCACTATCATCACCTCCTCTACTTTCTGTTTTCATCTTGGGTTCTGAGCTGTTTACCCACTGATTGATGGTTTCCATATAAAAATTTTCGTAACATACTTCACGCAGCGCGTTTGGATATGGTCGGGTGCTGGCCGCTGGTGATAGAATCGTTCATTTCGAACATACTCTGATTTCTGTACTACGTTGTGAGCCTGTCCAATGGCTGTTTCCCTCAATCTGTACACATGTTAATGGTCACTGTTTTTCCTGTTACGTTTTGATTGACACTGTCAATAGCCTGCTAAAGAAACTGTCTTCGATAACGAAACATTCTAAATAGGTGTGACATAGTATAAACTCTTCCAAAAGACTGGGAAATATTTGGTTTTACTCCACCTCCAACCTTTATTTTGCAGACGAATCGCGATGTAACTGCAACTCTAAACACGTGGAGCTCAAGCATTTATACAAGAAATTCCATGGCCAATCTATTTAGCATGTGCGAATAAATGGAGTGTTCTAATCGTTTTGATATTCTACTGGGATGAATTGAGAAAATAATCGGTCAGTGTACTGACACACGTAACATATATCTGTATATATATATAAATTATCACACGAATAATTATATTGAGATATCCAGTGCATTTGTAAAACCAAATCTAAATTTAACGAAGTTACAACATCCTTGCTTAGGCGCGGCATGGCCAGGTGATTAAGGCACTCGACGCGTGACCCGAGGATCGAGGGTTCGAACCCCCGTCACACCAAACATCCTCTCTCTTTCAGCCGTACGGGCGTTATAATGTGACGGTTAAACGCACCATTTGTTGGTATAAGAGTAGCCCAAGAGTTGGCGGTGGGTGATGATGATTAACTGCCTTCTTTATAGTTTTACACTGCTAAATTAGGGACGGCTAGCACAGATAGCCCTCGTGTAGCTTTGAGCAAAATTTAAAAAAATACTTGCTCAGTTGTGCGAAATAGGTACGTGTAGTTGATTACGAGAAATTTTATGATGAACAAGGAGACAATAACTTTCCAGTTCTAAGTCACTTGAAATATAATGTATTGATTTGTCTAAGGTGAATATCTGGTAGATTGGACTTTTCAGAGACTGGGTATTTTATATGTTAAATACTACTTAATAATACATCCCAGTGGCACAACGGCACGTGTACTGACTGACAAAGTGAGAATCCAAGTTTTGATACTTCTGGTGGGCAGGACACAGATAGTCCACTGTGTAGCTTTGTGTTCAATTAGAAACAAAAAGCAATAAATCCTTAGTAATGGATTGCTTTAACGACTTGAAAATAAAAAAAAGGATTTTCAACATCCTATTTGACACGAATAACCAACTCTTTTTAAAAATTTAAACTTTTCACGAAATTACTTAAAATACAATTTAATATTTTTACTTCGAGACACATCCATCTTTTATAAAGACAGTTATGAACCTTTGGGATTAATACATGTTTTAAGTGTATGAAGTATATATTTAATCTATGCGGGTTATATATAGCATACATCTATCAATCTTTTAGTGAGAGACAGCTGATATGAGACTCTGGGGTTTTTAAATGGTTACAAAGATATGAAACTCATACTTGCATTTTATGGGTTGTGTATAACAAATATTTATCATTCGTAAGGTGCAACGTTTTGATATACTTTCTTATTATGTAAGAATATTAATTTACTTTACCACATTGGGTTTAGTTATGATAGATTTATGTTACAAATAATTCTAGACTACATTCAACCATTTGCCTCTTGTTTTGTAAATTCACGCCAAGCTATATAATGACTATCTGCGTTAGCTGCTATACCAGAGAAAAAACAGTAAACAGCGCCCTCTACTAGCTTTTGGGCTATTTTTATTTCGCAATATATAGCGGACGTTTAATTGGTGTTATTTAAACACACCGACGGCCCCAGAGTGATAAAAATGTTTCAGCAGCAATGGGACGCGAATCACAGATCCTCAGATTTATAGACCTATCCGCTAACTATTTCGCAATACCTGTTAGGCTTAAGATGCAAATAACTAGAAAATTTATATGAGAAGAAAGATAACCTAAAGTTCTCTGACCCAGTATTAAGAAAAGCTACCTGAATGTTACTGTAACAATGACATCCTTTTAAAATTTTGTTTTGGGCTGTCCTTCCGGTCTCAACTCTTAAAACTTTACACAAATGCTTGTCATTTCCACCAATAAGTGAAATATTCATCTTTCTCATTAAAAGTAAAAATATACCTTAGTTGATTGCTGTAACAATAACCTAAAAGTAACTGCGAAATATGAAAAAGTATACATGCCATCTTGTTTAGTTTTTATTCCATTAGACTCTAAGTTTTTTTTTTCTTCTTAAACTTTAGTTTATTCAAAACAATTTATTTTATCTAGAATTAATTTGCAATTTAGTCGGTCCTCTGATGGAACAACGTCAAGTTTACAGATTTACAAAGCTAAAATTGGAGGTTTGATTAACTGTGTTAGACACATCAATGACCCAACATAGCTTTGCTCTGAAACAGACTTAATTCAGATGCTATGTTTTATATTTTTTCGTTATTTATTGGGCGCTGAACAAAGATTTAGACATTTCAACGATGAACACAGAAAAAAAAAAAACCTTTATTTTCCAGGTAATAAAACAACAAACTATCTTTTAACCAACCTTTAGCCCTTTTGACTTCATCATTGGCTGAAATAGTTATTATTTTTAATTATTATATGCAAAGGTTGTTTTTTATTATTTATTGTCGATGTAGTTTATTTTTATCTTTTACAGTGTTAAGTAACTTGAATATTTAAACATAAACGTATTAAATGATTTTTAGTGCAACGATTCTTGTAGTATTAGCCCTGACGAAGTCGCAAACATTGTTTTTTTAATAATGATTTTAACCTGTTAGTTTTATATTTTCACTTGATTTTAATACGTTTAAATTCAAATCTTTATCTTTTATATTTATAAACTATGTGTTTACTTTTATTTATATTTCCTTTATTTAATTACATTTTTGTGATATTTTATAAGTTCATCTAAATACATGTATATTCTTATTATTTTGACTTATTAATATAATTTTCATGACTATTTTACAGAGTGTCAATAACAGTTTGGATGGAAGAGGTTCTTTAAGGCCTAAATCACCATCCTTAGAGTGGATATTGATTGGTAATTTTGAAAATATATCTTTCATTCCGTGAGGTCTTATTTATGCCCGTGAGGCATAATTCAAAATGGTAGAACACTATAGTTTGAACAGTTTCTTTATATATTTAATTTATTCAACAAGTAGAAATTTCATGTTTCTCATATTACACATTCAAATAAAACACATAAATTCAGAGGAAAATGAAAGAAAAAAAAACCAGTAATTAGACTTGTAATCCCTTACGACTATAATAACTGTGCTGAGAGTTTGTGTGTGTGAAGATGTTGTTGTTGTTTTGAATTAAGAACAAAGCTACACAACGGGCTATCTGTGCTCTGCCCACCACGGGTATTGAAACCCGGATTTTAGCGTGTAAGTCCGCAGACATACCGCTCAGCCACTGGGGGGCGTGTGAAAACGTGACTGAATGAATCTTGCTGTTGACAACGCACACCAGTCTTACGACATTCATCGTTTATTTCCTTCATACAGCTGTTCTTGTTTTTATAACTAATGTATGGAACACAAATCCAAAGAAGATTATGTTATTTTTTGTAACCATTAAGAAATTTCTAAAACTAAATAATGAAAATATTGCATCATAAGGCTAACTAAAAATTAATGCTACAAATCAGCTTTTTGAGATGTCAAAGCTAAAAGTAATTTATAGATTTATCTCTTTAACAAAGACGGTTTATTTTATAACAAGTAAATGGTAATGCAAAGCAGTCCTTTGATTTAACAAAGAAATGTTGAAGACATCTGTAGTATTGAAAATAGTTGCTTTATAAATCTGCTTTCAGTTTACAACGGTATGTCTGCGGACTAACAGTGTTAGAAACTGGATTTCGATACCCGTAATGGGTGGGTCACAGTCAGCTTATTGTGTAGCTTTATGCTAAATTCCTATAATTTGTAACCGATTTACTGTTATACATTTAATTTAATATCAGCGTTGGTTTTTATGCATGTGCTGTATATTGTTGGATGTGCATTTGGCAAGTCCCGTCGGTTTCCTTAATTTGTAGAAGATTCTTGAAAGCAAGAATCAACATTGTTGAACGTTGGAGAATTTCGTGTAAATATATATACGACTATAATTGTGATTAACCCTTATTAATCGGAAAACTATAGAATTTGATCAGGAACTTTTATAAAACATTACAAGCCATTTAACTTGAGAACTTTAATTTCGAATATTAGTATTTCTACGAGACATTAAATGTCTTCGCCGGTAAAAGCCAGCTTATGTCGCTAACCGAGTTCGCTATCTTAAGTGATGTGTAGTAATATCAATTCAGAATTAATTTGCTCGTCGTGAACCTAGATCGTTAACAAAATATTGAGTTTTAGACCTGATTTGAGAATCAGTATTGTCTGTATGTTTGTAAAACTTTTATATATAAATCAATATTGGTAATAACAGTTAATATCAATTGTATTATTATTATTTGTATATTAAAGAATATTTATGTTAATAAAGAAAATTATGTGTATCAATCTTGTTGGCAGATATCATAAATTCAACTGACTTTTAATTAAAATTAAAATTCCCGGCCATTTGAAATCTTAATACGTATCGTAACAATACATTGGAGACTCATTCGAGATAAATTATAACACGTAACATAATAAATCAATTTTAAATTCCGGTGCAGCAAATCTCGCGACTTCCATCTCTCAAATTTGGCCTTCGATGGTTGCTATGGATTGAGTATATATAATTAAAAAAAAAATTAAATTGGCCATAAATAACGTGAAATTTCTCAAAAATCGAAATTTCTTTCAAAACATTCAGGTTTGAATATTATTATATTCACTTCGGTCCCAGTCAACATATTTAAATCTCTTTTATGTCACATTCTTTATCAAGAAGACAGCCATATTGAATATAATGGTACACGTTGGGTTAATGTCAATTTCTACTCTTTAAATAAATACAAGTCGCCCCTGCATAGCCAAGTGGTTAAGGTACTCGCCTTCAAATCCGAGAGTCGCACGTTTCAATGCCCGTTGCTCCAAATTAGCTCGCCCTTTTAGCCGTGGGGTCTTTATAATGTAACGATCAATTCCACTATTCATTAGTAAAAAGAATAGACCAAGAGCTGGTGGTGGGTGACGATGACTAACTGAGTAAAAAGCGAGCATTAGGCTAAACAATAACAGAGCTAGCTAGCAGTCATATCACGTGATATGTGTCTGTGTATCAATATAGAACTAATTTGTGCCTCGTGGACCTAGACCATTGATAACATATTCAGCTCCAGACCATAGAGAAAACTAAACATGTTTTGTAAGTTTGTGAAATGTTTTTATATAAATCAATCTTCTTAATAAGCATTTACAATAACCGTTACTGTAAATAAATTTATTTTTATTTGTATATTAACATACATTTGTGTTAAGAAAGAAGAGTGTGTGTATCAATCTTGTTGGCAAATATAAATCTGATACATATTGAAATTCAATTAGCTTTTAAATTAAACATAAAGTTCCTAGCTATTTGAAATATTAATACGTAACGTGAGTAACGTTATAAATTGGGAACTCATCCGGGATATATTATAATACGTAACAAGTTTAATCTAAATTATTAGAATGAAGTTTTTTCAAGAAATTATTTTTAATGTATGCAGTTTTTAATAGGATGCATGATACGAATTATTTACATTCATGATCAGTGAATTTTAATATATTTTCTTTTGCAGTTAGAGGATCAAATGTTTTCTCGGATGTAATGTTTCTAAATTTAGCGATTGAAATTTTCATACATGTGGTAAATGAAGTTTTGAGACGCTAATTGTAAAATTTAAAATCATATATTGGGTTTACCTTTCGTTTTGTACGAGATTTAAAGCAAAATCATATGTACTCTGATTTTAGGACCATGTTAAAATACGGTAACCCTGATTATGTTTGTTGTGAAATTGCATATAATCCTATTTCAATAACAGCTCAACGCCATTCTGCACTACAACGTGATCGCATTCGCATAACGAGATTATATCTGAACGGTTCCTTGTATTCCTTACTAGTTGACGGGATCTTGTACTCGTAAGTCATGATATAGCAGTGGCTTTTTGTAGGACCATCACGTGACTATGATGATGGGATTTATCAAATAACCAGTTACGATACGTTAGCTGTAGGTAGTGTACAGACAACGGGGATTAGACCATGAGAAGCTATGGATTTGTATAGGAAACTAAAACCAGCAGCCGTCGTAATTCAATTAAATGTGATATGACTGACTCATAAACAGATCCTCGCTTGAACAACCACGTATTTAGTAATCTCTTGTATATTTAGTGTCCTTTTGGACGTTTCTCATGGTGAAACACCAACCATGCGTCATGACGTTAGGAGAGCTATTGACTGAATATTCCCCTTTTTGTCGTGGTACGTGTTTGTCGTCGATGTAAAAATTCACTGAGTTTACAAAATGCGACTGTCTTTGCTGATGTCTTCCATCCTAGAATGGAAACGACTGACGAGTTCTGTATATTTTTTATCACGTCAGCCAAAATGCTCACTTCAAATTCGTATTGAAGAACAATATTCTGCTCATATAAATGTTCTTAGGAGACACATATTATTGTGCTATATTGAAATAAGTAATTATGTTTATTTTTGTTTGTTTATATATACTTCACTAAAGCTATACAAAGACCGTTTATGCTAGATGACAGTAATTTTATTTTGTCAGACTAGAGCAAAAACATTTAATCGACAGAACTGTCAAATCCCACAAATTAAATAATATGAATTTGACAGTCACTTTTATTGCAAACGCAAGGCCCTAGCGCACTGTAAACATTTACGTTTTTAATTTTTATCTCACTAAAATACATACTTTTAATCAACGAAGAAATAAATGCTTTTTTACTAAATCAAAAGTATTTTTTCCGTTCGATTTTTGTTAACTGCTTACGGTTTCAAGCATATGTATAACCTCTGGTAGCTTAGCAGCAAGTCTGTCGCTTTATCACGTTTGCTAAAGAATAAATAGCACCTTGTGTAACTTTATACGTAACGATAAACAAATCAAAGAATGTTTATATAATGAAACCTTTGTTGAAAACAAATAAGATTTAGGGTAAAAAAATGACACCAAAAACACGCAAGTATTAAATCTAGTAAAACCGCGAAAGTTCTGTTAATGACAGGATATTTTCCTGTATATATTTGAAGTGGGGAAATTTCTTAAAACACGTTTACGAACAACAAAAAAAAAGAACAAATTATAAACAATTTCTTTGAAGTTCATAATTATGAGCCGTACGGCTGTACGGTATCGTTTTTTTTTTATTACAATATTTTTTTCATGAAAAAATTTTCACTCTTCCCCACAATCCTTCCCAAAAAGACAGACATTTGTTTTACCATCAGATACTGGAATGTTAGACGTGTTCACAGTCGAAACTGATCTTCTATGTATGACATTAAAATAATTAATCATATTTTATTACTAGCTTGAGTACCCGTTCTCGGAAGTTATGTGAAGTCACGATTAATGTAAGGTTAATTTAGGACATGAAGAGGTACTTCCCTTAGATGTAATTGCAAAAAAGGGAAAAGAGCTCGTAAAAACTGCAAAACATCAAATGTAAATCCGCAAATTTGCATAGATTTTCGCAACGATCGAAGAAACTTTTGTGCTAAATGTAGTTAAGATCTATCATAGGGTTGAGGTAGTGGTATAACACGTATAAAACGCCTATAAAATGCAAAACCGTAAGCCTGAATGTACTCCTCATGGCCCTAATGAACTTCCATTCTAATTCTGATGAACATAGGCCTGGCGTGGCCAGGTGGTTAAAATACTTGACTCGTAATACGAGGGTCGTGGGTTTGAATCCCCATCACACTAAACATGCTCACCCTTTCAGCCGTGTGACATTATAATGCTACGGTCAATCCCACTATTCGTTGGTAAAAGAGTAGTCCAACAGTTAGCGGAGGGTGGTGATGAATAGCTATCTTCCTTCTTGTCTTACACTACTAAATTATAGATGGCTAGTGCAGATAGCCCTCGTGTAGCTTTGCGCGAAATTGAAAAACAAACAAACAAAGTGATGAAAAGTTGATGTTGAAACACAGAAATCTACAAGCAAAGTATTGGAAACTAATATGCCTAGTATCTGCGATAGAAATCATGCAAGCTGAAAATGTTTTTTTGGATTTTAACATTCAGATAGTTGACGACCTCTGATACCAAATATAGGTCT
Source organism: Carcinoscorpius rotundicauda (assembly GCA_011833715.1). Taxonomy (NCBI): domain Eukaryota; kingdom Metazoa; phylum Arthropoda; class Merostomata; order Xiphosura; family Limulidae; genus Carcinoscorpius; species Carcinoscorpius rotundicauda. Next base: position 34,076,296 of record CM022395.1, on the reverse strand, counting down.
TCTGATCAGTGATGGACCAGGTTCAAATGCAATTTTTGTATATATCTGATGAAATCTGAAATGGATAAATTAAGAAATACAATATTGTGTTGTGTCATGCATTAAAATACATTTAAGTAAAGAAGAAGTTATAAAAGGTTTCTACAGCTTTACAGATGTCTTATAAATCTGCTTTAGAATCCTTTTTATATATACAGAGTGTGTAACAGTTTTCTTGCCTCTCGTATTTGTTCAACATATGTAATTATGTAGTTCTTTGTTATTTTTAAATCTCGCACAAAGCTACTCAAGGGCTATCTGCACTAGCCGTCCCTAATTTAGCAGTGTAAGATTAGAGGGAAGGCAGCTAGTCATCACCACCCACCGCCAAATCTTGGGCTACTCTTTTAGCAACGAATAGTGGAATTTATTTTCACATTATAACGCCTCCACGGCTGAAAGGGCGAGCATGTTTGGTGCAACCGGGATCCAAACCCGCGACCCTCAGATTACGAGTTAAACGCTTTAACCCATCTGGCCATGCCGGGTCTAATTATGTAGTTAATCGCCAAATGTGTTTTGTTAGCATACACACAAACACACGTACAAAATATTACCAAAATGTTCTGTATTCACTTCAAAAGCTTTTCTAAAATTAATACAACACAATCAATTAGGAAGAAACATTTATATCTACATCCTTGTTACTGTCACTGTTTCGTTAGATAATTATAATCTGCTCTAAAATAAGGGGAAAATAATTTTAGTTAGTCGAATTTATACCATAATTCGAATAAATGACTAAAAAAAAAAGAAATACCGAGAGAACTAGAACCACATAACGTAATTAATCAATCCACATTATCCGAAGAACTAAAGCTATTTCTGTACATTTTGTCAGAAAAGATTTATTTGTGTTTCTCATGAGCTTACTGTTTTCATTTTTTCAAATCTACAAATTTGGTGAATCAGCGAGACTTTTGCAATACACATTTAACACATTCCAAACAATATATTTAAGTAAACAAACATCGATATTAAAATACATATAAATTAGTAAATCCGTCATATATGATATATTTTCAACGAAATGTTCTTCTTTCCTCGTCCCGCAGTGGCTCAGCGGTATGTCTGCGGACTTACACGCTAAAAACCGGGTTGTGATGCCCGTGTTAAACAGAGCACAGATAGCCCATTGTGTATTCTTTTCTCTGTTTACTTTTCTGAGAGTGAAAATTTCTTGCATTGAAGTTAAGAAAACCAGTTCTTAAGCAGAAGATCAGCGCACCGCCATTACATCTTCAGCTATGAAACTGTAAAGAAAGTAGAGAACGCGAATTTCAATCACTAACTATAAGGTCGACTCACAAAACTGATCTATATGTATCGATGTTCATTTACCTAGCAACTTGAAGAACCCGAAAACATTTATTTTTTTATTGTTGGTCCCAGTGTTCATTTTGTTATATTTCATTTGATTTTTGAAAATACACAAACATAAAAGTTATATCATTAATCTGAAAAAATGAAAACAATAAGCTCATGAGAAACACAAATAAATCTTTTCTGACAAAATGTACAGAAATAGCTTTAGTTCTTCGGATAATGTGGATTTGTTAATTACGATATGTGGTTCTAGTTCTCTCGGTATTTCTTTTTCTTTTCATTCATTTATTCGAAATGTGGTATACATTCGACTAACCAAAATTATTTCCCCTTATTTTAGCGCAGACAACTTTTCGTGAAGTTCAAAAACAAACCTGATTTTAAGCTAATAACGTTTACCAAATGGCCATTTATGAAATAAAAATATTATTACACTTGCTTTTCTCTTTTAAGAGTAGCAAATAATGCAAACAGTAAGACAATAATATAAGACCAAGTAAAGAAAATGAATTAAGTAGAATGTAAAGGACCAATTAAAACTTTGTGTACAATATTTGAATGATGTAAATAGTGAGGGAAAACAATATGTGAAAGACGCACATTACGGCACATACTGTATTGTTTTTCTGGTTGTAATCAACCGATCATAAAGTAACACATCAGTATTAAGTTTATAAAAGTATGGGCAGTTATATTATGTTCATTAATAGTATTGTGAAATCAAATTATGATGACTTGCAGGACTGAAATACCGCGCGAAAAGGGTGTAGAAATTAATGTTTAACTAGTCATGAGTACTCCAAGTGAAATATTCCGGCAAAACTCTGGTGGAGACACGTGAAACTAGCACGTTTAATAATTGAAGGTCTGAGACAGATATTACTAGTGACTTTGCTTTAAGCATATGTGTGAATATTATTTAAAGTATATATTATTACAAAGTGATCTCAATGGATTTGTAATTGCCCGAAAACTGCTTCTGCGAAGTAATGAAATCTAAAGGCTGAAATGAACATCGAACTACAAACAGTGAAATGACCAAAGTTACGGACCTTTGCTCTTTACAAACGAATTCTAGCTCAAATTGTTTAAGAACAATTAACGATAAGTTTGTTCGACGGCGAAGAGGGAAACGATATCGTAATCAACGGGCAAAATCTATATAGTAAAACACAGCAATGAGTTCAGTTACATACACGAAACGAACAGCACGTGCTTACAAATAAAGGTAGATTCTTATCGATCATGTCATTTCCACAGAACCACGATTCATCGGGAGGAGATTCATCTTCCCGCAAGATAACTTTCCTACTCACAGAACAAATGTGATAAAAAAGTATCTTGGCTGTAAAGAAGCCGATGGAACAGTGACAACCATGACTTGGCCTGCACTCTTAAGAGTATATTGACTTATGTAGAAACTGATGGAAAAATGAAAAGTAGGCCCAAGACTTGATTGAATTGTGAACATCGTTAAGAGGTATTTGGATCAGTATTCTATAATACTAGCTTTCTTAACATAAAAAGTGTGCAGTTTTCTTTGTAAAGCAAAGGTGCATGCTTAAAATACTAGCACACTACATAACTAGTTCACATTTGTTTTCATTGGTAATAAATTAATAAATTCAATACTAGTTTTCATTACTCGTTGACTGTGACTCCTATAAGTTTATCATTTATGTGTTTCGGTAATGGATTCTTCTGAATCTTGCGCAAAGCTATACGAAGACTTTATAATATCTGCGATATCCATTCCTAATTTAGAAGCGAAATACTAGAGGAAGGGCAACTAGTCATAACCACCCACCGCCAACACTAGACTACTCTTTCACCAATAAATAGTGGGATTCATTGCATTTATAACGTCCCCATGGCTGAAAGGACGAACAGATTTGGTGAGACTAGAATTTGAACTGGTAATCCTGAGGATGCGAGTCAAGCACCATAGCCATATGGCCATGCCGGGCTGTTTGCATAATATGCATCATTGTAAGTAGCTACTACAGAAGCGATTTTATATAATGTGTTATTGTAAGTTTCTTTAAGAAGATTGTTTAAGAATGATGAAGGACCTTTGTCTGGTTTTAATAATTTATCTTTGATTTGATTAACATGAGTTGGACATCTTACATGCTTTTTAGCGAGTTTTAAAGAACATCTGAAAGCAAATTTAACCCTTTCTCTTATTTTGAGTTTAGCGCAAGGCTACGCGAGAGCTGTCTGTGCTAACCGTCCCAGATCTAACAGTGTAAGAGTACTGGAAAAGCACTTAGTCATCACCATCAATTGCCAAATCTTGGGCTAGTCTTTTACTAATGAATAGTAGGATAGACTGGCCCATTATAAAGCCTCTATAGCTGAAAGGACGATCATATTTGGTGTGGCGGGGATTGGAACCCGTAATAACGTTCACATTCCCCATAGTTTTTTCTTCATTGTGCTTTTTAAATACAATCTAAAGTGCTTTATTAGTGATTGAATGTGCAATCTAAACATCTCAGCGAGCAAATAAGCCTTTTCAGAGATTAGTCGTTGTTTTATCTCAACCTACACCAATAAATATGTAATAGGCCTCGCATGGCCAGGTGGTTAAGGCAATCAACTCGTAATCTGAGTATCGCGGGTTCGAATACCCGTCACACCAAACATGTTTACCCTTTTAGCCGAAGTGACGGTCAATCCCACTATTTGTTGGCAAAAGAGTAGCCTAAAAGTTGGAGATCGGTGGTGATGACTAGTTGCCTTCTCTCTAGTCTTACACTGTTAAATTAGTGACGGCTAGCGAAGATAGCCCTCGAGTAGCTTTGCGCTAAATTCAAAACAAAACAAAAAAAACCTTTACGTGATATAATATCCTCTGCTAACGCCATCTGACAGCACATAATAATATAATTTTTCTAATTATCGATAAATATGAATATTTACATAGTAAGTCGTCTCGCAGAGAGACTTCCGTTATCCACCTCCCCATACATAGCGATAACAGCTCTAATTCTACTGAGCGAAATTAATGATACTGAAATTGCATAAAATAGAATGCATTAATAGCAAATATGTGATTACTGATGAAAACGCTGTGGTGTATAATACAGCGTGTTGAGTAGCGTACTGCGGAAGATACGTTGTTAGATAAAAACAACAGAGAAAAACTGAAATGCTATTTTCATAGATAAGTGTGCATCTGAATGAAAACATTGAAGCAACTTTCCAAAAAATGATGTAATTACAAGACTAGTTACGTTACATTTTACCATAATGTTCTCTGATGGCAGTCATGTGTGTAATATATGGATAATCAAATTTAGCTTGCATAATCTAATCATAAACAAGTTAGGTGTTTTAAAAAAAAGGTGTAGCTAAAAAGGACTGACCATGTAACTTAAAGGCTAAACTGACAACCACGTTTATACCACTGATAAGAATTTTACAGCAAATATTTATTCATTTGTTAGCCAGACCGCGTTTTTTGTTTACCCTAGGGCATTATGGTGGATAAAACAAACTACATAGCCTCGCTAATTAATAATGAATATTTATTGTAATATTCGTATCAATGCTATAAGTGTAACTACCAGTTTAGTCGCAAATTTTGAATTCATTCCTTTAAGATGCACCTTTCTTTTCACACCTAATGTTTTTTCGTTAAATATCATAATATTTTATCTATAGGCACTACAAACCAAAGCAAGTAAGAAGGCTGCACTCAATAATAATCAATATTAGCCTTAGGATCGTAACGCTATTACTCGGTACAAACTTTTACTTTACAGAACCAATCAGATTCTTTGACATATGCGGTGGTACTTTTCCTTTGTGAAACAGTATTAATGGCTTCCTTCATCGTAACATCATGGAATCTAGATTATTGTCTTTGTTATCGCCCTCACGCAATCGGCACAACCATATCAAGCATTGTTACTTAATATCACGTGACGCAAAACCCTCGTTAAATAAAACAATTTCATAACATTTAGTAAATTTGTGCTGAGAAGTGGCGATGAATAATTAACAATAAACGTCCATTTGTACGATTATTTTGAAAACTTGATCTAGTAATTGCTAATCTAAGTTTGCTTGGCCTAATTGATATTTATGAATCTGCATGTCCTTCCACCTTATAGTTTCGTTAATCAACCATCTTTAATCCGAATGACATAAAATGAAAAAAAAAAGTTTTATTTTTACATTTAGGTGAAACTGAAATAAAAATGTTGGACCTATAGCTCTCGTGAGATTTTTGTATAAGCGTGTGCAAAATCTTTCGTTAAATTTGAGTGGTTTATGTTGAACACTTTAGCACACGTGACTTATATTTAGACCAAATATAATCTTAATTGTGGGTTAAAAAGATCTATTAGTGTACTTAATTTGAAAAAAGAAACCCATAAAAGTTGAGCATGTTTTTCTATCATATAAGTTTCCGTACAAAAAAAACAAACTGGATCAAAATTGGAGATGTTGTATCTCGGGTATTTTTCAATAGATTTCTCTGCTAGATATGAGCTGATCTGGATTTCCACAATCTGATATACAGAAGATGAAAATTTACCGAATTATAATTCCTGTTAATAACATACAGTGTATCCTGCAACAAGTCGTTTTGGTCGCAAAACACGCTACCATGTTTGTTAATTTTCACTATATATTATACTTTTTCCTCCTTAAGTGATGTTTATTTGAAGAGCCCGTTTATACAACTAGAAAGTTATTGTAGGTTTTGTTGTTATTTTACTATAGTTAAGGCTGTTTGGTAACAGTTGTGTTAGAATTGGGTAATTCATTACATAAAAAATCCAGTTCTTTTCGTGCGCGTTTTTTAATTTTCACCAATCAGTTGTTTTTGGGTAATTATTGATTTTAATATTATACACATTGAATAGTCTCAAAAACTAAATATTTATACAATATTTTTTCATTGTCTCTTAATGATTGGAAACGTTTAAATCGAAGAATGCTTGAAAGAAATACATTAGTTCTTATATCTGTGCTTTTTTCTTCCTGCAAGTACAAATCCCGATTCTTAGCGATATAAGACATCATACTTACTGTTGAGCCTTTAGGTATTTGGTTAAAGTCTTATATGACAGTAAAGAAGTTGTTAGTTTTTTATCGAATTGGCAATCCGAATTATTTGGTAATTAAACATACGACCGTTCTTTACACTGTTAGTAAGCTAAATCCGGGAATGATCCAGAAATAAAATAACTAACGTGTTAGAATTTTTACAAAATAGGTAAATAAATATAAAAACATTTAATACTATAGAAATGTGATAAAAAGCATATCGCGACTCGAATCTAAAACCTTTTAATCCGCAGCCCGACAAGTTAATCCACACACCACGACCAGCCAATAGTGATAAGATCATTGGCTGTTACTTAACAGCTGGAAGAAGATTTGTTGAGTTATTTGTTTGAAATTAAGTGCAAAGCTGCAGAATGGGCTATCTTTTTTTTGCCCACCACGGGTATTGAAACCCAGATTTTAGTGTTGTAAGTCTACAGACATATCGCCATGTTACTGAAGGGGGCATTTAGGAAAGGAAATTGTGCAAAAACAAGCATTGTTATTATAGTCAACACAAAGCACAGTTTAGTTATGTTCACATATAAAAATGGGCTAAAATAGCCCAGTAGTTGTCATGCTTAACTCTCAACCAGCAGGCCTTAGAGATCAATTTCACTGTTCGTTATTAAATAGTAGACCAAAAGTTGGCGGTGAGTGAAGTTCACTAGATATTTTCCTTCTAGTCTATCACTTCAAGTGGAGGCTATCTTGAAATAAATTTGCACGAAATTCAAAAAAATAAATAAATAATATTCTTTGATAGATTATTTTGGCAAAGTATTCATAACTAAACTTTGTAGAATGGACAGCGACTGCCTGTTATGGAGACACAAGTGTAGAAGACGACGTTTCGAAAATCTTCTGCTTTTCGTCTTCAAGTCAGTGTGTGTATATATGTTGTTGGTTTTTTATAGTGTCCTGGTGGATTGTGGAGAGCATGTAATGATTGGTTGGATTATCGCAGTTTCTGATTGGAGGCAAGATTTCTTGTAGGATCAACCAAAGACAGCCACAGGTTACTCACCTCTAATTCGGAATCTCTGTTTAGTGAAGATTTAATAGTGTTAATATAAAATGATTTTTTTTATTTTTCATGTCTTCCAGAATTTGTCTGTGTCGATGATTCTAGCTTTCTCTCAGTTTATTCTGAAGACGAAGCGAGAAGACTTTCGAAACGTCGTCCAATACACTTGTGTCACCACAACAACCAGTTGCCATTCATTCTACAAAGTTTCAAATAAACAATATATTAATAAATATAAATTTTCAAAATTAATAAAATTTATTACTAGGTGACGCTTTTGTTTGTTTATTGTTAAGTGAAAAGTTACGCAATGGACAATCTGTACTGTGGTAATAACTTGACAAACGATTTATAAGGATAATTAAGTGACGTAGCTTACCGCTGAGTCACTGGGAGAGCCCCTAGGTAATGCTTTTTAATATATATATGTATATTTATAGAATTACAAAACACACTCTAAACTTATGACAATTTAAGAAAAATCTGAGATCTCTCTTGTGCATTTTGTACTTTGAAAATGAAATTTATAATTTCCTTTAAGTGAAACTATCGTTAACTCTTAGTTCATATTCATATGACCAAACCGTGGGACTTTAATTTCAATGTTATATCGTACTCAGGGTCTTATAGTGCGAAACAGATTTTTGCAGTAACGGGTCGTGAACCCTGATTCCTTGTGATCATATTCCGGACAAGCTAGCCATAAATCTTCCCTAGCAAATATAAATGGAAGGGCACTGGAAAACGAAGTTTGGGAAAGTAATAGAGAACGTCTTGCATTAGACGAAATGGATCGAACTTCGACCACACTTTTTTAGTGTCGGTAAAAAAACGATTACAAACATAGATTTTTAAAGAAGATAGATATTTTAAACGGAATTTGAAACAGTCAAATCTATCACTCTCTGCTTATCATGTATGCCACATCAGAAACTTAAAACAAAAAAAACAACGATTTATTGTTATTTCTGTACATTGTAATCGGTTACCATCGGCATGTGGTGGTTAAATATCGCTACAGTTTGAAATAAGTTATTTCAGATCCAAACGATCATTGCTTATAGATTTCTGTATGTGAAACATAAGTAAGAAAGTCTTCAATGTCACTGGTAATGGAAAGAAACACGAAAAATAAAGAAGGTTCGACTGGTTGAGATATATCATATTTCACGTGATGCATTCTACGTAATGAAACTGATTACTCTTGAGATTAGGGCTCTTTCACTTTTGCGCTTTTCTCTTCACCCACATACATACTCTTTTGCATATATTATGAGAGCATTACACGCTAATGTCATTTACTTGTTCCCGCTGAAAAGCTGACTGACAAGTCTCTCAGGCAAAGATGATAATACGTTCCATGCTCTTCCATCATATAGCATCATCATCACTCCAAGATTCGTAGTCAGTCGTTATTATTGAAAGCAAAGTTTAATAAATAACTTAAAGTATAATTAACGCCAAAAACCTTTGAGTGTGAGATCAGTAATAGCATGAAACTAAGCGGCACTGTTGAATTAACTCGGTAACAATAAAATATGTAACAGAAACACAGTATTTGAGATTTAGATAAACTTTAAATTCTTAATAAATAGTGTTACCACAGATTTAAGACTTCATGATAATACTTTTCATGTTGAGTGACAAAACATTATTTATATATTGTAAAGTTTCATCCCATGTGAATAAAATACATATTTAAACTAAGTTTTAGTTACTTCTAAGTTTATAATATGTGCTTGGTCTAAGATCTATAATTTACTATTGGTGATTAAATCACATACAAGACAATAATTAATTATTGGCCCAGCATCTATGTATTTCCTAGGTTAAAAATGACTTTTTTTTAAGCATTATTGTTTTTGGTAAATGTATCTGTGTTTACCTTACTTTAATAATAAACTTGAAGTGCGAACATAATTTCTCTTCTGATAAGTAATAAGTTTACAAACTTACAACGCTAAAATCTGGGTTTTGATTCCCCGCTGTGGACAGAACACAGATAACCCATTGTGTATGTTTGCGATTAAGAAAATAACAACGAACATACTTGAATCATATATGAAACCAAGAGCGAAATCATATTAGTTCTTTTTAGTGTTGCTTTTCCTGTCCTGTTTTCTGTTTTACCCGTGCTTTCCAAAAGTACTAATTTCTTGCCATAAATCTGTTGTAATAATAAACTGTTTCGATTTTCGTTGCACGTATATGATTAAAATTTATGGTCGCTCTGTTGCCATGGTAATTTCGATTGAATTATGATCATTGTATTTTCATAGTTTAATTGCTATTGTTAATTTTAAAATCTAATATTTCCAGTATTAACGAACAGCAAGGCTAACAGTTTGAAAGACTCATATAACAAAATTATGAAATCACGAATCCTATCTTTCCTTGATCAATCGCAACATGATTACATGTACTTGGGGAACAATACAACTTGTGACATGGTAGCCTAGTTTAATTAACCGTTCTAAAGTTTTCCATGTTCTTGTTTTAGGTTGTTTGTAATTAAGGATAAAACTACACGGGTGGCAACAAAATAACATAAAAATAAATGTTGGCTATAAATAACCATTACAAATACATATTGCAACCATGTATAACTCTTCCTTTATCTCTTCCCGCAAATCTTTCTCATTTTCCTTTCGTATTTTGAATTGAGATTATAAAACGTAACTTTATAACATTTGAATAAAGCCAACTTTAAAAACTTTCAAACAAGTTTTATGCCATCATTGAACAAAAATGGAAAAAAAGATAAAATGCAGAATTTTATCAAGTAATTTTATTATTTTTTTCCACTAAATAAAAGTCCATTGATAGAAATTCAAATAGGCTGACAAAAAATTCAGTTATTGGTACTCCTATAGTTATGTAATATCCTTGCATGATATGGTTGCTATATCTTTAGTACACTGGTGACGATTTAATGAAATATTACCAAGGAATAATTCTTACTAGAAATATTTTTGTCATTTTTTTCATATTATGTTTATAATAACGTAAGAAACTGTTTAATTTAGAAAACAACATAAGATTAAATTTGAGCTACAAACTGAAATTAAATGCACTTTTCTAGATTTCATCAACACTAAGTCATGCGACCTTTTTGTAATCAATTTATGAATCGGGGCCAATTTTTGTTAAACATATTTTTCCAAGTATCTAATTTTAGTTAATAAGTTTGGACACAAAATAAATAAATATGCAACATTTTCGTAGTTACCAAATTACCGACAGAACTAATAGCCTTATGGTCTGAATTTGATTGCTCATATTAAATTTACTAACAAGTCCCTTCAGTATTGAACTGAAGCTACCCTAATGGAATGACATTAACCATATTGAGAAAGAGCGACTGCTTGCTTATAAAGGAGACCCGTGTTTTAGCATCCGCTATGTCAGAATGTCTCATGGGAAGCTTTTCTTGCATTGACTTGATTACGGCACACGTTAGTGTGACTCACCTTTAGCTCCCATGGGTCAAACTTTACCTCTGTCCTTTACAGAATGTACTCTCATGAGTGGTCAAGATATGACAAGAAAGCAATAATCAAACGCCTTATCAGTATTTACAGTAAATTCCTGAGTAGAATGAACGGATTAACTGTATTTTGCGTACTTTGTACTACACAGTAGTTATTAAACTTAGAATTGAGGTAAACAGGAAAAAAATTATATTTTTAAACATATTAGCACGTTTTTCTCGTTAAAAATTGAAAATTCTTTTGTATATTTTGAAACGACTTAATTTCATATTATAACCAAAGGAGTACTTGCATAATGAAACTGTATGGCCTAGCTATTACCATGTCGGAATGTGAAACTTAGAGTCCATAGATCTTGTCCCCTGAGCCCAAAATTTCGTCCTGTACTTTGCAGATGTGTAAACGTCATGATCAAATCTTGTTGTTCAATTAAAGTGGTGGATATGTTACCTAGCGCCTTCCTGCAAAGCTATGGGAGCCAGCCGTTCGTCTTAATTTTGAATTCGCAGACTACAAGGACTTTGTTTAGGACAATCTCACAAAATTATTAACTAACATTATATAAAACAAGTTAAAGGCCTGTGATTTAAATGGATTTTTCGATATTTTCATGTATCAACTTAATAACAATATGTAATAACAAATATACAAATATAAGGCGTCAATCCTATAATGTAATAGGTAAAAAAAGAAGTGTACTTCAAGCAGTTTAAAAATTAGTTACTTCGGCAAGGAATACAAACTGTTTTTCATTTTCATCTGTTTCAAATTAACGCATTTGTGTATATGAACAGCACGTAAGCATGTCACACAGACAGATAAACGACCAACAGGTCTTTGGCGCTCCAGATCAAACTTTGCCCATACAGAAAAAGATTTATGTTGGCAACTAACTAACTAACGCTTGGACCATCCTGTAGTTCGTGTGAGATAGATTAAGCGTACTTTTAGATGGGAGAATCAGCGTACATAGTACATATTAGTTTATCTTCTTACAACCTCCTTCATTACGACTGATCGTTTAATATTTTAAACAATTATTGCAGTTGAAATAGATACTAATTCCACATTTTTATAACTCATATATATCTTTAATTAATTATATTCAAGTGCAATTTCCAAATTTTTCTGCAAATTCCCTAATTTTTGTTAACCACATGTATATTAACCGACGGTGCAACTTTTTAGACACATTTATCACTGCTTTACATACTGCAGTTTAAGTTTCAAGCCATATGTATAACGCTTGCGTGTTTTTGTATGGATCTTTCATGAATATATACTGTTCAAACAGGCTAGACAGAAACTTGTACAAACTGTTTCGTAATGACGAGAAATCCACTTGAAGTAAAAATGTATTCTCAATACGGTTGATATGGATATTAAAACTATAATTAAAATAAAGCACAGAACAACGTTTTGACCTTCTTAGGCCATCTTCAAGTCAACAAAGAGAGTTTGCGAACTTATAATACCAGCTGTTTTGAGAATACATTTGTACAAAGTGTGTTGAGATTGTTTATATTATATATGTAGACAATTTTTTGAAGCATCAACCAATAGATTTGTCAGATAACACACAAAGGCTTTTGTCTGATTATAAAAGTGGGATATTGACACAGGTCTTAACTTTCTTTGCAGTTAACTTGAAATGAATCCTCTTTGATTTAATGGTCAGTTGAAGAAACAGTGTAAAATCAAGTCCAGACAGTTTTTGATGAGTATGGATAATATCAAGAGGGAAGATTTTTTTCCCTTGTTAACTTGTTTACTTTTCGTTTCGTGTCCGTGTTCGATGTATTATTCTTCTCATAAAACTTTCGAAATTTACCTTTTTGGGGTAATATTTGCTAGACATCCTTGTGCCTGAATATCATACAGTACAAATTTGGCTCATGCAGTCACTTTAAATTACAGCTTTTGTCAATAATAGCATCGAACAACAAAGCAAATTATTACTAGGTACCACCAGGAATTTGAAGTTCTATTAATTTTTATAAGAAATTCTGTGTTACCTCAGTGTAAGGAAGTCAGTGAATTTCTAGCAAGCAACTTGCTTTTATGATTACTTTTAGCTTATTTATTTGAAATTTAACAAAAAAGACACTATTATTAAAGTCTACTGTGCATCTAAGAACAAATCGAACTTCCAAAATTGTCTAGTTTGCTTACAAAATATAAAAAAAAATTTTTTTCGAAATATTGAGCAAGAATAGGATTAAACTGATGGCTGATCAATCATTTTCCTATTGACTGGGATTTAAAAGATCTTCACTTACTGACCACAATTACCTTTTCTTTCTGCTGAGAGAAGCAGGGCAAGTTTTCAATAATAATAAAATAAGAAAATCATCCCTGTTTATATGATCATCATAAAGGCTTACATGGAAATGTTTTGGGTTTTTCGATCAAAAAATGGCTTGGCTTGGCCAGGCGGTGAGGACGCTTGACTCGCAATCTGAGGATCACGAGTTTGAGTTCCGTAACACCAAATATTCTTGCCCTTTCAGCTGTGGGGGAGTTATAACATGTGAGCAATCCCACTCTTTGTTGGTAAAAGTTCTCCGCTAATACAGCGGTAAGTCTACTGATTCAGAACGCTAAAATTAGAGACTAAGTTCCCCTCGGTGGACTCAGCAGAGAGCCCGATGTGGCTTTGCTATAAGAAAACACAAACATACACACACTCGTTGGTGAAAAATAGTCCAATAGTTGACGAAATAATTAATTTTTTGTCTAAGATACATTAGCAGTAATTAATTGGCTTAACCGTAATATTGACAGCATTTGTTATTACATTTTGTGTGTGTGTGTGACACATAAAGACACTGAGACTAACAAAACCATGGACTAACAATCAGTTTTGTGTGTATATATTTCAGAAATATCTAAATTAAAAATCTGAAGAAGTTATTTATACTTTTCGTAATTCTAAAGTTAACGAATAATACCCGTGGTGGGCAGAGCACGGATAGCCCATTGTGTAGCTTTGTGCTTAATTCAAAACTTCACTTGAATTTTACAACAAAAACTTCCTACTTTAGCGTCCCGCAGTAGTACAGTGGTATTTCTGTAGACTTACAATGATAGAAACCAGGTTTCGATGCTCTTGGTGGGAAGAACACGGATATTCCATTGTGTATATTTCTGCTTAATTACAAACCTACTTTAACATAAAGAATTTTGATAACAATATTGTTTTTTCTTGAAATATTTTTTGCGCAATACTTATTTTATTGTCCTTTAAACTACAAAAAGCCAGTTCCTTCAGTAAATCTTATTTATATAACTCGTAGTCTGACGTGGATAGTGTACCGAAAAATGGATCAAAAGAATCAAGATTCGAATGGCGATGTGTCACTAATTGCTCTCTGCACTTTCATCTTTGGGGTGTTATAACTGTGACAGTCAATCCCCATTTTCGGTTAAAAGGATCTGTGTTACTAACGGATACTATAGATTATTTGTCCTCCCTTTGGTTAATAGTTCTAAAATAGAAATGTTTTTTGTCGTAGTTATAGAGATGTCTAACGCGGCCATTTAGTTCACGAACGTACAAATTGCCGTTTAAGTTTGAAAATATCAAGTTCTAGAGACTTAGATTTGAAGCCAGATAAGACGTAGACAAATTTAGATCATTATTAGATTTTTATCTTCTTGTGAAATATTGGGTAAATATTCAAAACAGAGAAATGTGGATTGGTGCTAAGTATTTCTATAAGTTTCTTACTAGATGTGAAGCATCATTCATAAATCTTTGAATCAACCATAGAATCAGAACAATTCAAAAGATTTGGTTTTATCGAAAAATCGTTAGTCTGTTTGTTTTTGAATTAAGCACAGAGCTACGGCATGGGCTATCTGTGCTCTGCCCAACACGGGTATCGAAATCCGGTTTTTAGTGTGTAAGTTCGTAGACATACCATTGTGCCAGTGGGGTCTCGCTAGTTAGTGTTTGTTTGTTTTTTTTAATTTCGCACAAAACTACTCGAGGGCTATCTGTGCTAGCCGTCCCTAATTTAGCAGTGTAAGACTAGAGGAAAGGCAGCAAGTGATCACCACTCCCAGCCAACTGTTGGGCTACTATTTTACCAAGGAATAGTGGGATTGACCGTCACATTATAGCGCCCCCCCGGCTGAAAGGGCAAGCATGTTTGGCGCGACGGGGATGCGAACCCGCTACCCTCAGATTACGAGTTGCACGCCTTAACACGCTTGGCCATGTCGGGCCCTGGCTCGTTAATCTGATTATCTTAGTTTGTACCCTTGGGCTTCATTAATATCATAACAAGTACTTAGACATTTCCAAGAAGATGAGAAACCTACTGAAACTACGAATCATGTTGATAACCAAACAGTTTGTTTTAGGTAAGGTTCTTAGACGGACAAAAAAAAAGCAACAGAAAATTATAAATTCTATCTATTGATTTACGTATTCTATTGCGTATTATTTTTCGTTTAAAATACACGTGTCCTTATTGCTGTAACGTCATCCTTTGATCTTGCTTAATTAAAACCAAAGATAATGGACCGTTATTTAACTGCTATTAATTTTTGTGGCATTAGTAAATTTCCTGAAACAGGTAGTTGCAAATAAAAAAAAACACTTATTTAAAAAAGTCAACGTTTTTACGATGTACAAGAAAAATATTAAAATAAAGTATTAAACCTAAATAGGGTTAAGCATATTGTTTTTGTACATGTCCCGCTAACTAATGTGTTAAGGTAAGCAGCAGTGATCTCAACAGCTTCGGGATGGAGAACTTAATAACGGTAAAAAGTGTGTAATTAAAGAAACATACAGAATAGAGACAATCACAAACCAGGCTAAGTTTACTATATTGATTTACTCCAATAAATTTGTTTTCGTTACAGAAGCTTGGCGAATAATATTTTGAACGTTAATATTACTCTTTATAAATGTGGACTTTATTTTTTGCTTGCAACTTAACGACTACAAAGTAACTGGATAATTGCAATATATATATTACCGATAACCTGGCATGCTGTTTAAAGCCATT
Source organism: Carcinoscorpius rotundicauda (assembly GCA_011833715.1). Taxonomy (NCBI): domain Eukaryota; kingdom Metazoa; phylum Arthropoda; class Merostomata; order Xiphosura; family Limulidae; genus Carcinoscorpius; species Carcinoscorpius rotundicauda. Next base: position 34,060,328 of record CM022395.1, on the reverse strand, counting down.
ACTCACAAATGCAATTTCAGATCATTTTTGTTTTATTGAAAAATCAGAAGAAGAATTCACAATTTCATTAAGTGATTAGTTCCTCTGGATCTGAACAGAGCGAGTAAGTTTACCATAGAACGTGATTCTTTGTGTTGCAGAACGACGCCTGTCGAGTAATAGCTTTCTGTAAAGGAACACTTATAATCTAGAGCAGAGGTAATGCATCAGGCCTGTTTCACTTCATTATCAAAAGCAGGAGGAATAGGTTTTGCAGGCACAGCTGGAATTAACTAATAGTAGGTTCTCATTAAGGAGCTGTAATGATCTCAAGAAACTTCGAGGTTTTTCACTGTCATCTGTTACAGACAGTTATGACTTTCGAAAGTGCCACGAGTAACGATTCACCACTATAGAGCGGCTTCTCTCTCTCTGTGCTTGAGGGAGTGATTTGTAGCCACTAGTACAGATAGAATCTTCAAAAGCAGATGATGACAAGGACATAAAGAAACCTGAATAAGAAAGAAAGGATTGTTGCTTCGACAATGTTTCGTCCTTTCGGTGAACATATAATTCCTTAAAACACATAGGATTTTCTTCTTGCCAGTCGATGTAAAATCAAAGCAAAATATAGAAGAACATAAAATGCAAAACATTCGTGTCCTGCTCAAAGGCTTTATATCTTTCCAGTTTGATCTTAAAAGATGAAAAAACAGAAATAACATGAATTTTTTTGCTAAACTCCTATTGCTCAAAATAACTTCCAAATTATGAAAAACTAATCTTTAAGATATCACGTGGTCATTAATACCAGAACTGGTATCGCACAAAACCATATTATTGGTAAGCATACAAACTAACAGATGTATCCACAAATCTCGCGCTATTTCAAGATTAAAATTAAAACTAGATGAGCCTAGCTTTATCGTTACATCGTGTTATCTCCCAAGACATTTCTGAAAGGTTTTCACTCGTCAGTGGAAGGATTCTCAATCTATTATGACACTTGACATTAAAAGATATCACGTGTTACGACGACTTTAGCTAGGAATTAATCTCTACCTTTATCCAGAGAAAAACAATGTCATTAACCTCTCTAACATTGGACTGTAAAACTAAATGTTAACTAATCTAATATTAAAAAGTAATATTATTCTCTGATTTAATTGAAAACCAAATTACAAAGATAAAAAGTTTTAAGTTCATCTTAAAAATCTTGTAAATTTACTAAATAGGTAAGGTTTCATTCAGTGAATTTCTGTTGTATTTAATTCAAATGAAAGTTACAGATATCAAGACGTTACCTTTAGACAAGTATACTATAATTCATATTTTATACTGCAGTGTCTTACAACATTAAGTATTGACTAATAGTTCCCCTGATTAATAGTACATTAAGTACTGATTCTGCAAAGAAGAGTAATAGTCTGTTTATGATTATGAATCTTACACATTGTTGTTTCAATATAAATGATTTTTTTATGTATTGTGACAGTAATATTTAACAGCCTCGTGAATATTTGTCCTTACACATAAAGGTTTTTACTTTGATTTTTTTAATTTTTTTTCTCAAAGTTTAGTTGAAGTTAGAGATAATATTCTATTTCACTTTTCTTTGTGTTATCGAAAGTAAAATTTGTTAAGTTATTTAGATTATGAATAATCTAATCAATAATAAAATCATTAATAAACTTTTTTTGAAAACCAAAATGCCTTTTGAGTCTTTTTTAAATAGGGGTTTGCCGTGGAGCAACTGATGTCAGCTAGTGGTTCAAACACTTCTCAGAATAGTTAAAATTATTTTAGGAGCCCATTTTTTATAATGTAGGAAACTTAATATCATGTATGAAGATTTAACCATTTCGAACCCTATGTAACATATCCAAAAAGGAAATATTTCATGTTCACTGCGCTAGTGAAATCAATTAATTTGTATTTAACTGCTAGATGGTTATAAGACACTTTAAAGATTAAATGTTACATAAAGATTACAATAAGTTGTGAGAAAGTTAAACGGCTAGTAGCATCTTCACATAAGAGTTAATATTAACAAAAGATTGAATCATTGGTGGGTAATTTTATTTGGATTTACTTCACACTATTCCAAGCGTTTTTCTCAGGGAATTAAATTACTCGTCAACTAGCGAATAAAATATCATTTCAGGAAGCAGTTGATTTTGGTCTTATTAGTCTAGTCGGATATTTCGTATCTCAAAATTTGTCATCAAATGTTGGATTTAGATTCAATACATCAAAAGGAAGATGTTTTTACTTAAAGTAAACAAATACTAATTTTATATGTTTTTGATTTAAGCTGTAATTTTCATGGAAGTTTTTTGAACATGTTTTTCAAATTGATATATTTTAACATCTTATTACTATGTTGGTTTTGAAACTCAGAAAATGTATTTCTGGTATATCGTGTTTTTTGTTTGTGTTATTTTAACGTGAAGAAAGCACAGTGTTACTTGTTTTTCTGACAGTAAGGTAGTCCACTTTTATAGTAAATTATTTGTTCTTAACTCGTTATATGAAACGTATATTAATTTTGCGCAAAGCTACACTAGTGCTATCTTTGCTAGCCGTCCCTAATTTAGCACCCTCGAACCTGTGACCCTCCAGTTGCGGTTCGAACGCCTGAACTACCTGGCCATGCTGGACCTGTGATGCTTGGCACTCATGCGTGTAGTGTTTTCTTTCGGTGTGCAATAACCCACTAAAGTAGTAGAAATGGTATATTCGAAACGTCATGCTAATAGACAATACCTGTTTTGAAAGTGATACTTTTGTCTCCTGCTTTTATCTGAAACTTTTCATTATATGATCTAAGCCACTAGTTGACCGTTGTCAAACAGCTAAATGTTAAACTAATCTGTAGAAAGCACAGGCCTTCAGCTTTGCTCATTCTACTGTTTTTGATACAATGCCAATTCCAACCTTTCATTTATTTTAGTATTTTTAGAAGTGGTTTTAGAATAGATATTATTAACAGTCCCAGTTTTAAATACCTTAGCAGAATCTCAGATAATTAACATTTATGGTTATATAATTTTGCAATTAGTAAGATAGAGATTAAGAGTTTTAAATAGTATTATCTCTTTGAAAGAAATTATATCTGAAACTATTGTTATGTGATTCTCCATAAGGAACTTAAATACTTAGAATTTTGTTTTTGTAATTTTGAAGAACATTTTTTACTATTAAACCTTTATGGAGATTTTTTTTCGAATTTTGCCCAAAACTACTCAAGAGCTATCCGTCCCTAATTTAGCAATGTAAGACCAGATGAAAGGAAGCTAGTCATCACCACCTACCGCCAACTCTTGAGATATTCTTTTACAAACGAATAGTGAGATTGACCGTTAAATTAACGCCCCCACGGCTGAAAGGGTAAGCATGTTTGGTGGGACGGGTATTTGAACCCGCGACCCTCAGATTACGAATTGAGTGCTTTAACCACCTGACCATGCCAAGACCTTTTATAAAGATTCTTTCATACAAAGATGATTCCAAACTAGCTGTTTTTTATATTAAAAACAAAAGTAAACGATGAGCTGTTTGTACTCTGTTTACCACTGGTATCGAAACCAAAGTTTTAGCGTTCTACAACCTCATACTATGTAGAACAAAGTAGCCGTAAAAGTAGAAGAAAAGACAATAAAGACGATAAAGGGATTTGAAGAAAATTCTATTATAGTATAAGTGCTAAATTTTTCGTTTTTACAATATTAAATTTCTTTATTTTACTCGTATGAGTATGAATACAATATTGAATAAGATACTAGTATAAACATAATAAAAAGCAAACTTGTAATATAAATTAAATATGTATTAAGTTTGGACAAATTATACGGCTGATATTCAATCTTCGCCATATTATCCAATTAGAATCAACAGCATTTAAAAGTTAGATCAGTTTGTTTGTTTGTTTTGGAAATTCGCACAAAGCTACTCGAGGGCTATCTGTGCTAGCCGTCCCTAATTTAGCAGTGTAAGACTAGAGGGAAGGCAGCTAGTCATCACCACCCACCGCCAACTCTTGGGCTACTCTTTTACCAACGAATAGTGGGATTGACCGTCACATTATACATCCCCACGGCTGGGAGGGCGAGCATGTTTAGCGCGACGCGGGCGCGAACCCGCAACCCTCGGATTACGAGTGCACGCGTTAACGCGCTCGGCCATGCCAGAGTTAGATCAGAGAAAATCACATTTTCTAGTAATTAAGACATAAATCGCAATTGAAATTATCAAATAAATGCCAAATAAATGTAGTAATGGTAATTTATTACGTAAATGTCAGACAAATGTAATAATATTAAATTATTAGTAACTGCTACATAAAAATATGGTAATTTTAAAATATCAAGCACATGCCACAAGTATAGTTTCTGTATTATTAGACAACTGCCGAACAAGTGCAGTAAAGGTTAAGTTATCAACTAAGTGCCGCACAATGTTAAATTATCAAATAAATGCCTCAAAACTATTACAATGTTAGATCACTAAGTGACCGTCAGATGAATTTGGTAATGTCAGATTTTTGATGAGCTGCCACACAAGTCTGGCAATGCTAAATTTTTGAGTCGTTGCCACACGTACCTAGAAGTACATCGTGATGTTTTAGTCGTTTATAATGGAGCCAAAACATTTCCTTCCGCAGTTAAATCTTGTTCGTGGACGTAAAGGCAAGACATTTAAGGAACAATAATGAGTTTTATATATAATTTATAAAAATAAACAAAATCAAATTTGAATATAAAGCAAAAACAAACTCTGTTAATTTTTTATACCAACTGAACACTCCAGTCAAGATTTTGACTGAAACTAAATACGCTACGTTTTATCGTTATGCTGCGTCAGCTCTACAAAATGCTTTTGGAAGGGTTCCACCAGCTAGTGAAGCGATTCTTTAGCTAGGACTAAATCCCAACTAATCCCTACCTTAACCTTGAAAAAAAAAATGCCATGAAATTGAGGACACTGGGTTATAAAATTAAACTTTAGCTAAATAAAACTTACAAACTATTCTTTACTTGTTTAACAGAAAATGTTTACCCAAATTCTAAAGTTAAGCAGCTCCAACTTCGTCTTACTGTCTTAAGCACTAATACTGTAAAGAATAACAAATAATTGTCTATTATTTGGTTATGTAGTATTAACGTTTGTATGCCCCTTGTAGTTTCAAAATAAATAATAGTTTAAAGTATTGTGGTATTCATATTTACCAATGTGAAAATTAAAATTCCTTAGATATAAAGGCAGAATTTTTCATTGTTTTTGTTTTTTTCATCTGAAGGTTTATTTAAGTTGGGAAACAATTTTCTATTTCACATGTTTTGATTTTATTGTATAAATTACTTTTAGTTATTAAAGTTACGAATGATGAATATAGGCCATCAACAAGAACAACGGTTTGAAAAGCAAATCATCCTTTGAATTTTTCTCTAACAAGGTTTCGCAACTGAGCAAATGATGTTATCTAGTAATTCAGAGTTCTCACGCTATTTAAACAACGCTAAATAAGGGGTTCGATTCCCCTTTATGCACTCGGGAGATAGCTCAATGTGGCTTTACTATAAGAAAACACATACACACTATTTAAATTTAAAATCATCTTAAGGAATTCCATATTAAGATTTAATAATATCAAGCCCTATGTAACATGTTCATAAAGACAAAGTTAATGTTTCACTCTGCTGGGGCCTGGCATGGCCGAGCGCGTTAAGGCGTGCACTCGTAATCCGAGGGTCGCGGGTTCGCGCCCGCGTCGCGCTAAACATGCTCACCCTCCCAGCCGTGGGGGTGTATAATGTGACGGTCAATCCCACTATTCGTTGGTAAAAGAGCAGCCCAATAGTTGGCGGTGGGTGGTGATGACTAGCTGCCTTCCCTCTAGTCTTACACTGCTAAATTAGGGACGGCTAGCACAGATAGCCCTCGAGTAGCTTTGTGCGAAATTCCAAAACAAACAAACAAAACAAACACTCTGCTGGTGAAATAAATTTAGTTCCCATGTGATTGTTCGACATCAATTAAACTTAGTGCTTTAATACTAACTAAATTACACAGCCAGTTATGAGAAACAGCCAGACGGTTGGGGGTAATTTTATTTGGATTGATTTTACTTTCCCAACCAGATGTTTTTAAGCAAATAAAATTATTTGACAATTAGCAAACAAACATCATGAAAAAAGGAAATATATCTTGGTTATCTCAATCTAGTCAACCACCTTTTCTGTTGGTTGGTTTTAGAGTCATCTAAAGTCACACTGAGCTATCTGACTGTTCATAACGAGGAACTGAACCCCGGATTTTAGCGTTATCAGCCCGTCTACTTACCGCTGTTCCACAGGAAAATGAATTCACCGAAAAGGAAATACTTGTGTTAAAAAGTATGAGAATTAATAATTTTATATTTCATTAATATGAAGTATAAGTTCATGGAATATACTTGAAACTGCCCCCCAATGGCTCAGCGGTATGTCTGCGGACTTACACGCTAAAATCCGGGTTTCGATACCCGTGGTGGGCAGAGCACAGATAGCCCATCGTGTAGCTTTGTGCTTAATTCAAAACAACAACAATTACTTGAAACTTTTTTTTTCAAATTGAGCTTCTTTAATGTCCATAAATTATTGTATTGGATAACCCAGCAAAATTTCGGGTATATTTATTTCTTAACAATAAATATTTATACATATTTTTCCAATCGAAGGAAATCTATATGTAAAGTAAGTGATTTTTTAAAAATATTTTTCCGAAAACATGTATTTGTTTCTTGATGCTACATTCAGCCTGTATTAGTATACATGTTTTTATGGCGATTAGAACTCGCTTGTAAAGTTTTTGTTTTATTTCGTTATGTGATAACCCATAGAAGCAACTTCTGTACCATGAATAAAATCACACTGCTACTAATGGTCAAAAAGAAATGTCGAAGGCTCGAGTTGGGCTATGTATCTAAATATATTTTTCAATTTCAACTATGTAGGCCTCATCACCCTGGCGGTCAATCCGGCTAATTGGTCAATCGTAGCCATGATGGCATCTGTGCAGCTGACTGGTTGTTCTCTTTCTGGACAGCAGTTCTAAAGTAGAGACAGCTACATCTGAGGTTTAAGATCTCTGGCATTATTCGAGTATTTAGACAGCAAGTCGAATTAATTACCATGTGATCTGATGAAACTTTAGAGGGGAAAAGAAAAATGGCTAGGCAGGATAAGAGAAATAAAACACTAAGCCTACCTACAATGGGGCGATGCTCTGCTTCACATATAAGCACATAGTTTAAATGATCCAATGCTTTCGTTGATAGTGTACACAGTAATGTAAATAATTTAGGAAACACACAAGCAATATACACACACAGAAGATGAAGAAACCATGAGTAATGGCAACTACGTTGTAGATTTATGAAAACATAGAAAAGAAAAGGAATATGCCATAGAATTATATTTTCAGGTTATCGTACTATGTTCGAACTTAGAAAGCTGTTCCAAATATTTTGCGTTACTCCCCAGTTTCATCCACCTCTTCACCATCAGTATGTAGTTTCTATACATTTGCTGTATACTTCAGATCCATACTAGAAATTGTGTTTCTGAAAAACATTTATAATGGATTGAGGTTTATCCGCACTTGTTCAGCAGTCAAAATGCCAACAGTTATGTGCAGATCACCAAACTGTTGACTGAGTTGTGGTCCTAAACGTATTCTGCATTTTACCATACTTCACTGTAAATGTTGTAAAATGTTATACAAATATGGTGCCATTTCATTCTCTGCTATAGAACAAAATAGACTGATAGTTGCTAGACAACTCAAAGTCGGATTCATTTGTAAAGAATACGGGTCTCTCTATCTTGCTCATTTTACTGTGTTTGATACAATGCCAATTGCAACCTTGTGGTTTAATTACATCTTTTTACAAGCGATTTTAAAACAGAAGTCATTAACAGTTCCTATTTCAACTACCTTCTTTAAAATCTTAGGTCTGCTAATAACTGAGTAATTTCGTGTGGAATATCCATGACTAGCCAAATCTTTAATTTCTACATCCTTGTTATTCATATTTCAGCCCTAGGAGTCATGGAAACACCACATAACTGCCATTGGCTGGAGTATAGTTCATTATACTTTTATAAACTTTATATTTCTGTGACACTTTCTGATTGGCTACATAAAAACAATCATACTGTAAACTATCAGCACGTGACTGTACACGATTTTGAATTTCAAATATTTCCTCCCATATCCTTCTGTAATTACTGTGTGAATAAACAAATATATCTAAAATGAGCAGTATTTATTGTATTTATAGAAAGTGCATAATCATTTCTGTCTTTGTAGAAGGCTTTAACGACTAAAATATGTTGTAGAACGCGTATAAACATTTTTTGACAAAGAAAAGAAAGTACCCCAACTTCACTTTTTTAGATCATTAATCAAATAAACCCTTATGAAGCTGGACATGTCTGATGAGCACATCAGGCATATAATGCTTTATGAGTTTTAAAAAAGGCAATAACTCAGCAGAAATTACACGAAACATTCAAGGTGTTCATGGTGCAGAAAATCTCAAAGAAAGAAGATGTTGAAGGTGGTTTCAGAAGTTAAAATCAGGTGACTACAGCTTAAGTGATGCGCCAAGTTCAGGTCATCCTGTTGAGTTTAATAACGACTTGCTTATGGCTGCACTTGATGGAGATTGTGCTGCAACAGTTAAATAACCAGTACAGAAGCTTAATTCAACCCATCCAACAGTTCACCGTCATCTGCATCAGCTTGGAAATGTGTCAAAACTTGGAAAATGGGCCCTTCTCTCCACGATTTGACAGAAGCCAACCTTAGAGCAAGAGTGGACATTTGCACTTCTCTGCACTCTCGTGAAGATTAGTGACTGTAGATGAAAAATCGATATCGTATAAAAATGTTAAGCGCCGCAGGCAATGCCTCAGTGCAGGTAAACTGGCTAAAGCACAGCCCAAAATGGACCTCCATCCAAGGAAAGTCTTGTTAAGCGTTTGATGAGTTATTGTTGGGGGAATCCATTTTGAGTTACTGCCATTCAATGTAACGATTACATTAGAATTCTGTTGTCAACAGTTACGGCGCTTAAATGTTTCACTGAAAGAAAAGGGGTCTGCTTTGACCAGTCATAAAGGTGTTGTGTTATAACAGGATAATTCTCAGCCCCTTACAGCAAGGATCATATCTGCAAAGATTGAAGAGCTAAACTGGGAAAAAACTTCCACGCCCACCTCATTCTCTAGACCTTGCCCCATTTGACTATCATCTATTCCGAAGAACTATCTTGATGAAAAAGATCATGGTTTTTTGGTTTGGTTTTTTTTGAAATTTCGCACAAAGCTACTCGAGGGCTATCTGTGCTAGCCGTCCCTAATTTTGCAGTGTAAGACTAGAGGGAAGGCAGCTAGTCATCACCACCCACCGCCAACTCTTGGGCTACTCTTTTACCAACCAATAGTGGGATTGACCGTCACATTATACACCCCCACGGCTGGGAGGGCGAGCATGTTTAGCGCGACGCAGGCCACAAAAAGAGCATGGAATACATGAAGATGTCAAAACTACCCTTTCGACATTCTTTTCCTCCAAACTGCAAGAATTTTAAAGAAGTGGCATTCAGAAGCTTGTGAATTGTTGGCAAAAAGTAATTAATAATAATGAAACATACATTATTGATTAAATAACATTAAAAGCGTTTGAAATCCTTTCTCTTTTTCTGAGCCTAAAATCGGACATTACTTAAGGGATGACCTGATACATTATTCTCTGCCACAAAAAAACAAAACAAAAACAGCAGTCAATTACGGATCAGACTGTAATAAAGGTATACAGCAACAAAGATGTAAGACCTTTTCCCCAAAGATTTCTTGTATCACAGCATCGTTATGTCACTGGTTCTGTCAGTCTCGCTAAGAAAAAGAGACAATGTGGTGATGTGCTCACCTTTTTATGATACAAATACTTCGCTGTTGCTGAGACATGATCCCCCGTTGGGACAGCGGTAAGTCTTCGAATTTACAACACTAAAATCAGATGTTCGATTTCCCTCGGTAGACAGAGCAGATAAACTAACGTACCTTTTCTATGAGAAAAATACACACACACCCATTCCGAGACATATCCTCTCCCTACACGACAAGAAAAACTTATTCTTGATCTTAGGAGAGAGATTGTGTTGGCAGAATTGTACATTAGTTGAAGTTTTGATTAGGGTACACTAAAGGAGTTAAGGTGTTATTTCGAAGGCAACATATTCTTTATAGTCCAATATGTTGGCCACCATATTGAAAAACAATGGTGTGATTGCACCTATTCATAACCTCTTAAAATGATATATTATCAAATGTTCAACTTTCATGTGTAACTGGTTTAGAGTAGTTAACTAAGATTAACATTCAGGTCTTCACACACGTATAGCTGCCATCTTGTGAACAATAATATGCTAACAGTATGACATTTGAAAAACAATCTGTCATAACTGTTATTTTATTTGTACGAACCCTTATCCGAGTTTTTACTCTAGTGTAGAAAATAGAAGATATTTTTGTTGTAACGACGAATTTTGTTGAAGCAGTTTTACATCTTTGTTACATAAATGTATTTTAATAAACAAGTATATTATATTGATCTCAGTAGAGCTGTTCCATAAATAATTAAAGGAATGACCACTTCAGCATAACTGAAAACTTATTTATTATCGTTTAAATGTGGTATTATGTGTATAACACACTGTTTCACGAGCGTAACTTGGCATCATCAAGCACATCAAACATATATGTCAAAAATATCTCGTCATTTTAAATATATTTGTAGATAAAATAGTTGACAGTTTGTATGCAATAAAAGAATTCACACAATAGTAAATTGAAATTCGTGCTGATAACAAGGCCCTCGCTAGTATAGCGGTATGTCTCCGGATTTACAACGCTCCAATCACGGGGTCGCTTCCCCTCGTTGGGCTGAGCAGATAGCCCTTTGTGGCTTTGCTACACGAAAAACACACAAACACACGCTAATAAGAAATCGCAAAAGCGATTTCAAAGAGTACAAATTTCTTATTGTAAGAAGTTAAGAAACAAAGGATATTAGCTTATTTACTATTTCTGGTGTTTAGACAATTTTAAAGTAATTTGAAACCATTTTTCGTGTTCATTATAATATAAACATATTTCAGTGAAGGTAAAAAAAAACCTGCATAATTTTAATTAAATGATACTAATGGTGTTCTGTATCTGAATTTATCAGTTTAATGAGGAAACCATAAAAAAAAATTAAATAAATTTGTTGTAATGAGTATGATTTAATTCTGATGGATACAGAAATGAAATTGGACAATAAAACAAGGATGTGTCCTCTGGTAGGGTCAGAGATTATTTTGCAGACATACAACGCTAAAATATGGTATTCGATTCCATGCGGTTGATAGATCGCATATAGGCTATTGTGTAGCTTTTCGCCAAAATTATCAAACAAACAAAGTCCGCCTTTCAGTAGAAGCTTAAGTTTGGATTTATTTCGGTCACGAAGTTTGGTAGCAAATTAAGCCAATGCTGCATGGTTGAAGCAACTTCTTAACGTACATATAATAAAAACTCGATCTTGTATCTTGTGAACAATCAGACACCAACGTGCTGACAAGTTCTTCTGCTAACTTAATTTTCTTTATGCCACCTCTTTCCACCTTGTTCTGAGTTCTCCGGATGTCCATGGCGGATCTGTGAAACGTGGAAAGCATACAATATAATAGTTCTCGTACATTTTGTTTTCTAATATTTTTAAAATGTATCACAAATTTGTTCGTTATGTTTTCCAAGTGAATAAGTATAGAACGGTAAATATTTTCATTTATTTGTACGTGACCGTACATTTTTTTATTTATTTCGCGCAAAGCTACACGAGGTCTATCTGAGCTAGTCGTCACTAATTTAGCAGTGTAAGACAAGAGGGAAGTCATCTAGTCATCACCACCCAGCGCCAACCCTTGGGCTACTCTTTTACCAACGCATAGTGGAATTGACCGTATTTTATAACGCTCTCAAGGCTGAAATGTTGAGCATATTTGGTGCGACAGGGATTTGAACGCCTTTACCCAAATGGACATGCCGGGCCGACCACACCCTACAAGCATATGAAGAAAAAATAAACGATAAAGAAATACGCTATATTTCAAAGCGTTTATGCAAGTTTAACCTGGAAAAGAGAGCATCTCGCCGAAAGCTTACATGAATATGTAGGGTGTTCGGAAAGTCACTGTGCACTTATATATTTATTAACAAACAAAACTGCACAGTGACTTTCCAAAGACCCTGTACTTAATAAGTGAGTGTATTTTAATGTATCTGTTGTTCTTTTTAAAACATAATTGTTTGTTTGTTTTGGAATTTCGCACAAAGCTACTCGAGGGTTATCTGTGCTAGCCGTCCCTAATTTAGCAGTGTAAGACTAGAGGGAAGGCAGTTAGTCATCACCACCCACCGCCAACTGTTGGGCTATTCTTTTACCAACGAATAGTGGTAACATTATACACCCTCACGTCTGGGAGGGCAAGCATGTTTAGCGCGACCCGGGCGTGAACCTGCGATCCTCGGATTACGAGTCACACGCCTTACGCGCTCGGCCATGCCAGGCCTTTTTAAAACATCAAGATAAACAAAACCTTAATACTTGAATACACGAAAGAAAGAGGGAAAAAAATACAACTTCGCAAAAGGGTATATAAAAATATAAATACTGAATAGAAACCTGATTATTCTAGTTTGTTTTATTTTAACTTAAATGCCAAACACTTTTTGAAAGGAAAACAAGTTTGGATAAATTGTAAACATTACAACCTTTTTAACAAAAATAATATAAGACCTATTTAATAACTTGTCACCTGGAGTTTGGTTTCAGAATAAATTCAAACGAGTTATAATTCAAAACAATAAAACTCGTAAAATTCTGTTTAAAAATTTAAAATAGCTGTAATATCTTGTATGCTTAAAAAATCCTGATGAATAATTTATAAACCAATAATCTACACCACACGTACATGTATATTAGTATAGGTGATAGTATTATTATCAGTGTGTAATAAAAGCAGCTCTATGAAAAACAAAATTATTTTTTAATGTTATTTAATATTTTAGATAAATTGTTAATGTATGTATATCTGTGGTACAGGATTAAAAAACGCCGCTGTACCTTTATTAATGATATTCACTGGGTCAACCAATAAATTATGCATGCAAAAAGTAACGAACATAGCTTCTTTTATCTAGTATAAATTACTGAACTTTGCAAACTTTTACGAATTACATAGAATTAAAAACTATCTTTCATTGGTAAGGTTCTTTAGTTTAATGTTTTATAGGATTTATAATGAAACATGCCTGTACATGTATTTATAACATTGTTTGTTTTGAATTTCGCGTAAAGCTACTCAAGGGCTATTTGCGGTAGGCGTTCCTAATTTAGCAGTGTATGACTAGAGGGAAGGCAGCTAGTCATCATCACCCACCGCCAGCGAATAGTAGGATTGACCGTTACGTTATAATGCCCCCACCCTGAAATGGCGATCATGTTTGGTGCAACGGAAATTCGAACTCGCGGTCCTCAGATTACGAGTCAAGTGCCATAACCACCTGGTCATGCTATCTTTTTGGACTCCTACAACTGATATGTAAAATTAATTTCCAAGTCGTAGGTAATATAATTGCATGTATTAAGAGATCAATCTTCAAAAATTAACATTTTCAAAGTATTTAGATAAAATAATGACTTTTTAGTCATGATGGTATGCAACTTAATCATATATTACGAACTTACTTGGGGTTCGATCCCCTTTGGTGAACTCAGTTGATAGCCTTATGTGGCTTTGCTATAAGAAAACACACACAAATATACTTATTTAATGCATTTGACATCATAAATGGACCAAAGTTAGGACATTAAACATTTTATTTTCTAGTAGCAACAAAATTCTAATAGTTTGGGACTGATTTTCTCCTTTTTATATTGGAAAGAATAATCGAGATATCAAACAAACAGGGTTTTTGCATTATTGGAAACATCTTCAGTTTCGTATCTACAGGGAAAATATAAATATGTTCTTGAAATTATACTAGCTTGTGGCCCCCCAGTGGCTCAGCAGTATGTCTGCGGACTTACACCCTAAAATCCGGGTTTCGATACCCGTGGTGGGCAGAGCACAAATAGCCCATTGTGTAGCTTTGTGCTTAATTCAAAACAACAACAACAACAACAACAACAACAGTAGCTTGTGTTTTGTACATTTTACTAGACAATTTTGAGTAAGAGTTTTAAGTAATTTCAGGTATGAAACGAAGCAAATGTCATTTTTTTTTTCCGATGGTGTTTGGGTATTTGCCCTGGAGGGTCAGGTTCACTTTGACCTCTTCCTCCTTCCTTAACATATTTTCCCTAACTCGTGATGTTATGTTAGGTCCTTTTCAGGGCAATGTCCATTTATAGTCTCTTATTCACAGTAGTCAAGCTTGCTGGTGGCATTTTTTTTTTTAATCTTATTATTATTTTAAAATACATAAGTATGTAAACTATAAATACAAGATTTAAAATTTATACACATACATATTTTAATTTAATTTATTTATTTTTTTCTTTATATTTAATATATATGTTAATTGGGGAGAGGTATTTAGGAATATCTTCATCATGTATAAGGTACCTATCTAGTTCGCATAACAAATCATTTTTCTTCCAATTTTTGTTAAAATACCTAATTGTAATATTTAGGAGTCTATCTGATATTATTGGTATGTTCGAGTAATTATGGATGAATTTAGATGATGTTGCTCTCGGAACTCTATATGCTGTTGTGAGAAGTGCATTTTGTATTTTTTGTAGTTTGGTTTTGATTGTTACATTACTTACAGTTACCCATGCTGGAGCTGCATAGTCTATTACTGGTCTAATATATGTTTTGTATATTTTCAATATATTATCTGTGGATGCTCCACTGTGTTTACCAGTTAGACTCCTAACATAATTGGTTCTTCGCCAAATTTTATTTTTAATTTCGTTGACATGATTGATCCAAGTTAATTTTGAATCATAAGTCAGACCTAAAAATTTTGCTGATTGGGCAATCTGGAGCAACGTGCCATTCATATATATTTCTAACTGTTGTTTTCTGTGTTTTGGCGATTTCGTAAAGAGTACGAGCTGAGTTTTTGCTGTGTTTATTTTAATTCTATATTTTTCACAGTATTCACTAATTCTATTTAATTGTGGTTGTATGTTTGTAGCTGCTATCGTGGGTGTTGCAGCACTTTTCCAGATTGCCACATCATCTGCGAACTGTGATGAGAATCCATGATTTGGATCCTTCAATGGCATATTGTTAACATACATGATGAAGAGTATAGGGCTAACCACCCCTCCCTGCGGGACACCAGCTAGTGGAGTAAAGTATTCGGAAAAAGTTCCTTCTACGTTTACTCTACATTTTCTGTTTTCCAGAAAGTTAGATAACCAGCGAATAATTCCTCGCGGTAGTTCCATTTCATTCATTCGGAACCTTAGACCATCGTGCCAAACGGTGTCGAATGCTTTCTCGATATCGAGGAAACAAGCGACTGTACATTCTTTTTTGTTGAAACTATCTATAATGGTTTCGGTTAATCTTATTAAATGATCTGTCGTTTGTCTAAATTTTCTGAATCCATTCTGTTCTTCTGGTAATTTTGATGTTACCTCCAAGAATGTGGAGAGTCTATTACTTATTATTCTTTCGAGAATTTTGCCTACACAACTGGTCAGACTGATTGGTCGATAGCTATTTGGTTTATTCGCTGGTTTTCCTTCCTTATGGAACATTAAAATATTTGCTAGCTTCCAAGAAACTGGGATATATCCTGAGGATAGCGATAAGTTAAATAGAGAATTTAGATGGTCAAACAATTTCGGAGTGCCGTTTTTTAGGAGAATAGCTTGTATTTCGTCTTCTCCTGGCGCTTTGTTTTTGGTGTTTTTTATTGCTTCTAGTATTTCATGTAGGGATATTTCCTTTGTTAGTAATGTGCTTTCAAAATCAGTGTTAGAACTTGTATTTGTATCAGTTATGTTTACTGGAAATATTGGTTCATATTGATGTTTATTGTTTGCTATGTGATTAGTGACTTTATTGTAGAAGTGTGTATTCATTTCTGGATCTGTGTGAGTTTTAAATGTATTTTGGAGTTGATCCTTGAAAGCTTCGGCTATTTCTTTATTTGTACGTGCAATGGTGTTATTATGTTCAAGTGGAGGATATTTCTTTGTGTTTGTGTTTTCACTTGTGAATCTTTTAAGATGTGACCAGAATTTTTTCGGGTCAGTTATGTCGTTTAGTTTATTACAGTAATTGTCCCATTTATTTTGCTTTTGTTGTTTTATTTGAGTTCTGATGTGATTTCTAATGTTGTTTATTTGTGTTTTAGTTTCTCTGTTTCTTGTAATCATGTACTGTCTTCTTAGTTGTCTGCGCTTTTTTATTAGGTTGATTATTTCTGTGGTTGGTTTCCATGTGTTGATTGTTGTTTTGTGGTGTTGTTTTGGTATTGTTACTTTGGCTGCTTTCTGAAGGCAATCCGTGATTGTTTGACAATAGTTGTCCATTTCGACTTGCGTTTTAACTTCTTTAATAATTTCATTTGGTAATAGATTATCTAATTCTTGTTTATAGCATTGCCAATTTGCTTTTCTGTAATTAAATTTTTCTTTCCTATATGTTATATTTTTATAGGGGGTGAGATCGAAGACGCAAAAAATTGGGAGATGATCACTATCTACATCTTTTCCCACTTGAAATTTTACTAATTTCTGGCTTAAATTATATGTACACATACACAGATCTAGTATGTCACTAGAGTTAGTAGAATAGGATGTATGTGTTGGGGTAGTATCGTTTAATAGAGCTATATTATTATCATCAATAAATTTTATTAATTTTCTACCATTTGAGTTAGAAATGTCATTTTGACAAACGGTTTGTTTTGTTTTGAACTTCGCGCGAAGCTGCACGAGCGCTATCTGCGCTATCCATTCCTAATTTAGTAGTGTAAGACTAAAGGGTTTTATTTTTGGTTTGAATTTCGCGCAAAGCTACTCGAGGTCTATCTGCGCTAGTCGTCTCTAATTTTCTAATTTAACATTGTTAGACAAGAGGGAAGGCAGCTAGTCATCACCACCCACCACCAACTCTTGGGCTACTCTTTTACCAACGAATTGACCTTAACATTATAACGTTACCACGACTGAAAGGGTGAGCATGTTTTGTATGAGTGGGATTCGAACCCGCGACCCTTGGCTTATGATTCGAGTGCCTTAACCACCTGGCGAAGCTTGGCCCTTGACAAACAGGAACAATACAACAACAGTACGTGACCATGTTATATTAATGAAGTATAATGTCTAATTTATTTGGTCAAACATATTTCTATTATTGCTACAAAATCAAACGTTATAAGGCAAAACAACTAAGTGGTAATAAAATATTAATACCATTTAACTCCTCTTCTAACTCAAATATAAGTAATTCTTTAGTACCAGGATGTGTTTTCATGTCTAGTTGTTCAAGAAATCCTCACGTAGTCTATTTATCCCCTTATTCATTTCCTATCATTTTCTGAGAGTAAATTAGTGATTTAACGAAAAACAATGTTTATAAGTTTGAAATTATTTTAATTGTTTTTTTTTTTCATTTTACTGACTATATCTCTAGAATTTCCATTTGTTTAAAACGGTAGAAAATAATCACAATTAATTTAGTGCACGTATTTATTAGCACTTTTTTTCAAACCAATATTTTAATTTTATACCAGACTAATAATTTCCCAAACCCTAAAACATTTTAGGTGAACAGAAACATTTGGAGTACAGAGGATATTGTATATAAATGGAACTCTAGATAGCTTCATATATTCATTCGCATCAACCCCACATTAGATTATTACATGGACGGATTTAAAAAATCAGTTTTATGATTTTTATGAATACTTCGTCATTTTTGTTTGTTTTGGTTTGGTCAAGATGCGTGTCAACTTCCGAGGGAAGCCAAAACGGAATTATATTTTGTGTTAAAAAGTTTGGCTCAAAAACTGTAATGACAGTTATAAATGTATTGCTTAAACAATGAAAGTCAACATAAAATGAAACTAATTAGCTTTTGTAAAAATGCATTATGTAAAAAATGTTCTCTAAAGTGTTAAAAAATTCAGGTTTTGTACCAAATCAAAGATAAAACAAATCTGCCTAATTTGAGGGTGCCTGTGCAAGATCGGAATTAAAACAGGTACCTTTGACTTAAATGGGTTTTGTACCAGTTCAAACATAAACAAATATGTTTAGATTGAGGGGATTTTGACCAGTTAAAAGATAAAAAGGATGACATAAACATATTTTGCTCACTTTACTAACAGTTTATCTTAAATAATTTACTGACATATTCTAAAATTATTAAAAATATCTAAGCTTTCCGTTTTATAAATTTTGGTGTAATTGTGTTGAAACATTTAGATGGAGTTTGTTGACCTATTAAGTAAACATGGAATTGTGTCATATTTTATAATGACACAAACTTTATAATCATTCTTACATTTTTTAAGGTTTAGTTGCTGTTTTTTCTGATTAATTATTTCTTTGATACAAGAAAAAAAATTACGCAGTAGGCTTGTGCTGTATCCACAACCGGTGTTATTCTAGTAGTATATGTCCGCGGGCTTACAGATGAGCCAATGGACAGTGAGTTGAGGACGTGGATTGATATATTGAATAAGTTGCAATATAATAATATAAACGTAGGAGTTTTAACATAATTATTGTGATTTGATATAAGTTCACATCAGGCACTTCAAGCAGTACAAAAACATTTTAGTCTGATTTGGTCGATGACAAGAAATCAACGAAAATGAAAAACACATCAAGCTGAGTTTGATTTTCTTTATTTTTAAGTGTAATATGTTGTCATGCATTTGGAAGTAGAGATAAACATTGAAATTCTAAGCCAATTATTTTTTCTATAATTTTAGAATATTCTGGATAGATCTGGCCAGATGAAACTGTCATTCACAAATTGTAGTCAGGAACAATATAAATTGTTTCAACTTTGCAGCATTATTTTAACAACAGATAATAAAAGTTTCAGACTTGGCTCGCGTGAATGATCCGTTGAACTTATATGTGCTCAGAGAAATTACTTATAATCCAGGTACTTTTGTTACAAAAACGATTTTCAATTGGTTTTATCTTCTTAAACGGGTTTCACTTTTCTGACCTTGGCAAACTAAAATGATGGCAGAAATTTTATAATAAATTACGCATGTTTTTGATAACTGATAATCTTTGATAGTAAAATAACCTTATTTAGATAATTCGATCTATAACAATTTGTCTAAGTTAACAGATAATATAAAACATTGTTTGCCTGGATTAATCATTACCTAGGTATTTAAGTTTCAATATTGACTGTACCCATTTTGTTGTCACAAGGTTTGGTAGATTGTGTATGTCAGTTATAAAACGGTTTATTGAATATTTGCTACATATATTCTGGTTACACATTTTGAAACGAATTTAGAAAAATCATATAACGATATCCGAATGTTCGAAGTGCAAATAATAATGAAACTGGAACAATTACAAGTGATCCAGTATAAGTAACGTATAATGTGTTACATTAACTTAAATGTTCGGCTTGCCCTGACAGTAGGAAACGGAACAAATAGTATTATTGCTTTTTCTGTATACAGTGAAAAGACATTGATTTGTCTCTAGGTTTTAGGCCCTAACTTCATTACTTTTAAATTTATACGACGCATCCAATCAGAAGCGTTTGAAAACGTATAAAGATAAGTATAAGAAAGGAAAGAATAGTTTTATGTTAAGAATAAAGTCCATGCACTACTGTATTCTTAAAAGTAAAAACTAGCTGATATATCTTATATCAACTGATTATTTTAATTCCCCAACCTAATGAATTTAATAAGTTAAATAGATTTTTTTAGCTTGAAATATTTTGGAATATTTCAAATAATACATGGTAAAAACCATCATACAGGATGTCCGAAACGTCTGTAACCACAAGAACTTCATAGAAGTTTATATAATGTGTACCACATGCTATCCTTGTAACTCGAAACAAGTTTCAATCAGCAACAGTATTAACCCGGCTTCCAAATGCTTTGAAATCGCCATTCTCAATCAATTATTTGAAATTAAGAAAACTGAAAAATCACCTGTAGTTTCAGACTTTTCGGATACTGCATTCTACAAGAGCACTATTACAGCTACCACTAGATTTGTTAAACAAAGGGTAGTGGATTCTGTATACAATAAACTAACCACTTACCTAAAACTGCATTTCTACGAGTGAGAAAAATTGTTTCACCTATATATTAGCAAAATATGGTTAAAACTAGTATTTCTTTGTCAAATTATTTTCTTTCTCCGAGTAAAATCCTTCTGTCCAAAGTGTTTTGACATGTATTTATAGTAAGCGGTGTCAATTAGGAGTTTGTAAAAGAAAAAAACACACACGTTTTTCCGACTCCTTATTCCTGGGGGAGTAGGAAAGATGTTCAGCAGTTACAGCATTAATACGAGATAAATGAAACATGAAGTATCAGGCAGATATATATATATAAAGAGTATTAGATTGAAAGTACATCTGTCATTCCGCTAGATTTTGAATTAAAACACTTGAAGACTCAAAACTAAAACAACTTGAAATATATCTTTGATCAAATACAGAATCATATTTTTCACTTCTTTTTTTCTGATCTTATTTTCGATATACAAAATGATTATTTATACAGTATACATGATTATGTGTGTTTAAATTGATTGCATCTTGAAAAATACACGCTTTAGCAGAGATCAGACCACATCGGAGTCTAATTAGAACCATAAGCTTTAGTGAGGAAAACCTGGAATATTACACACGGTGTTTTAAAACCATGTTATATTGAATACCTAAACAATTTTTCTTACAAAATCACATTGGTTTGTTTTCTTCCTCTTCTCTCTTTGAACAATGTGAGATTGGTGGCTCGAGTTAAATGTATGTTACTGTGAGATATATTACGAGAATCACTGAATACTTGAATACTGTCCCAAACAGATGATGTCTCAAGTTGAATTTTTTTTCAAGAATAGACACGATATGCTGATTGAAAATGACAGAAGACATTTTGTATACCTTCTGTCACAATTTATGAATCTCTTTGTAAATTACCCAAACTTTTCGAAATAAAACTGTAATAACTTTAAGGATGTAAGCTTTGTAAATATAAGATTTTCTTGATAATAAACCTATATGTATGTTTCTTGTTGACAAAGATATTTTTGAAAGCTTCGAGTATGATACATATTCGATTTTTTTTCTTTTATACTTTCATTTGGGAAAAACGTTTGTTTTTTCCCACTCTAAATAACATTCTTTTTTCCCCTTGTTTTCATCGAAGCAAGAACCAGCGGAAACAGGAATTGCAGTCTAATCAATTTCTTTCAGAAGATAACACGCCATTTTCAGACAAAAAAGAGAAGATATAAGGCCATAGTTTCAATCTTTAATAACAACAAAAAATGAACAAACCAGAGAAAAATAATCATTCCTACTTATAAAAATGTCTTAAGAAAATTCCTATCATATTTCTAAAGTAGGAATTTAATTCCAAACGTCATGTTATTTTATAATGGAACCAGGCTCAGCATGACCAGGTGATTAAGGCACTAGACTCGTAATCCGAGGGTCACAAGTTCGAGTCCCTGTCACACCAAATATGCTCATCCTTTCAGCCATGGGTGACGTTAAATCCCTTTATTCGTTGGTAAAAGAGTAGCCCAAGAGTTGGCGATGGGTGGTGATGACTAGCTGCTTTCCCTCAGGTGTAGCTTTGCGAGAAATTAAAAAGAAACAAGCATTAACAGAACCAATTGTTCAGAGCTTTGTTAATTTAAATAACAGTAACTTTTTGAACAATGGTAAACCTTGAGTTATTTCATATTTTTGGTTTTTGAATCCAAGTGTTAGGGATAACGATCCAAGATAATTTTTTCGTCTTTTATTATGACAAAAACAGATTATACATCTCACTCAGTTTAAACTTATGGATGATATGAACAAAACGAGACGTAGGAAGAATTTATCGCTGTAAAAAACAGGTTAATGTCTCACGAAAGAAACATTTCATTATGGTATAAAATAAAAACTATATTTTGTAAACCGTTTGAACAGTTAGAAAGTTTTGTCACCTCCCTATTCGATAAGTATTTTATTTTACTGTAAGTTATATTATTTATTCCGTTTTAATGTTACATTTAACTGTATACATGCACTTACTTAAAATGTAAAATCACTTATTTAAATATTTATTACATGTTTTAAGGTTTATCGCACCCACAAAAACGTCATCAAAGCATTATTAATGCATAGACAAACAGGCTGTTTCTTCTATGGATCGCCTGAGGTGGCATTTTTTTTATTGCGCTTCGGCTCTGCTAAGTTTTGTTCTTACAAAAATCACACTTCAGGTTTGCGGGGAAACTTAGCGGGAACTTTTCGCAAAAAGAATAAAAATTATTAAACCTGTTCATTACGTAATTAAATTTTCAAAAGAAAAATCATAACCTTTATAAAATAAGCGTGAAAGCTAAATTAAAGTGCATTTCATTTATTACTCAAGCATTAAAAAATTGTGTTTGTCGCTTTGATTGTTGTTTTCTTTCGGAAGACCCTTACCATTTACTGCTACTTTATGATTTTGTGTGGATTCATCAAATCTTAACTATTGATACCTCTATATTTACTTAGAATTTTCTAAGAAACTGGTTTACGTTCAGTTATCAACGTTTCAGATATTCTTTGTAACAGTTTAGTTGTATTGGGTGGTTGGATTTGGTATAGCCTGTTAGGTGGTAACCACCTAGCCATGCCAAGCCTGACACTTTCTCCATTCTGGACTATGACAATCAGTGGTATCACATGCATATATGTAAAACGTTTTTACATATATATTTTTCTCTACGGGTGGGATTTCTCGATATCACTCAGTGGTATTATATTTTTCCTGGATATGCTATACCAGACTTTTACTTCAAATACCAAATTTCAAGTCGATCCATTAATAAATACCTCAGGTATAACGTTTGATTGAGTTTCTTTTTTTTTCTTTAACCAAAAGTACAGAAACTTCCCAGTGGTTCACCGGTATGTTTGCGGACTTACACGCCAAAATCCCCGTTTCGATACTCCTGGTGGGCAGAGCACAGATAGCCCATTGTGTAGCTTTGTGCTTAATTCAAAAAACAAACAGAAATTTTATTTTATAGAAAAACATTCTTACTTCTATGGATTTTTTTTTTTCAAATTTAGTACATTGACAAATATTTTTAATTTACAATTAGGAGTCTCATTTGGTTTAGATATAAACCACGTCTGCAAAGATATTTAAGAAAAACTGTTAGTCTCTCGCTAGTAGAGCGGTAAGCCTATGAATATAAAATCCTAAAATTAGGGGTTCGATTCCTTTCGGTGGATTCAGCACATAGCTCTATGAGGCTTTGCTATACAAATTCCGCTAAATTTGAGGAAGTTTTCGCGCACGCTTATGCAAAATAGTCACGAGAGAAAAAGGTACACCAATTCTTTAAAGTTTCACCAAAGAGTGAATATAAAACTTTTTTTAGTTTTATGTTATTTTGATTAAAGATGGCTGATTTGGGGTACAAAACCTTTAAGATAAAAGAAAGTGCACATACATAAAATTAAAATTTATAGCTCAAGTTTTTAAAATAATCACACTGACGATTATTATTGATTATTCAGTGCCAACTTTTCAACACAGTTGTACTAAATGCTATGAAATTCTCCCAATAACAGAGGTTTAGCGTCACGTTGTACTAACTTACGCAGTTATCATAAATAATGATCCTTGATAGGACTGTTCAAATTGCATGGTAGTGATGACGAGGAATATAATCTAAATTCCATGGCGTTACTATAAAGGCAACTGTAAAACACTATTTTAGAAAAGAAAAACTGCAACCGTATATTGTAAAGAATTTGTTTTGTTCTGTAAAGTAAAGGTCTGTGCCGAATAATAGGGTTGCAGTCCTAAACCTAGTATTGGTTGCTATGGAGTGTAGCTTTCTTACTTTCTATGATGTGGAAGTGTGTATTGACAAAATGTTATGATATCTCATCATTATGTGATAAAAAGTTCGAGCTGTGTTTTGAATATCGCTCAAACCTCAGTCCTAAACCTAGTATTGGTTGCTAAGGGGTGTAGCTTTCTTACTTTCTATGATGTGGAAGTGTGTATTGATAAAATATTATGATATCTCATCATTATGTGATAAAAAGTTCGAGCTGTGTTTTGAATATCGCCCAAACCTACACGCGAGCTGTCTGTGCTGGTGTCCATAATTTAACACTATAAGACTAGATAGGAGAAAGCCAGACATCGCTATCCACCACCAACTTTTGGGGTCTTTGTTTACCAATGAATAGTGCGATTGACCATCTCTGAAAGGACGAGCATGTTTTGTGTGATGGGGATTTGAGCCCGCGATTTTCAGATTACGAGTCAAGTGCTCTTAATAATCTGACTACGCCGAGTCTATATGTTCGAATGAACGTTTGGACTATAAATTAATTTAAAAGTAATTATTATTTGGAAGATTAAGTTGGTGAGAAGGTCATAAAAACTAAGACATTTCTATCTGTTAACATGAGGACTGATTTTTCACATTATTTTTAATCTATGTCTATGTCAAAAATGATAAGATTTTTTGAAACTGTGTGGACATATGTATGGTATTACTGGTCATTGTTCTGCCATAATGATAGGTCTTCGTTGTTAAAAACGGACGTACGGACATATTTTCTTACTCTTTGAAGACCAGATATGATTAATGTTGGTGGCGGAAGTATACGCTCTACCTAGTGTCCATCTAGTTCAGCCATATAATTAAACGAAAGTATTGTAAAATTCACATTGTACTAAAAAGTATGGTAATATGGTGTACATGTAAATACTTTATGAAGATTCATACTTTGCCTTCATTTCGTTCATACCTTTACCATGAAAAAAATATTACATCTCATTGTCGCCACGCGAAAACGTATTTGCAAACTAAAATACAGTTTCCACTTTAAAATTACTCTAAAACTCTTGGTCCAAAAATGTAATCAAATAAAAATTAAAATGCTTGATTCTTTATTAAATATTCTATATTAGAAAAAAAATATGGAAATGTTACCCGTTATCTTTACGGAATAAGTTACAGTCATGCATATATTGTATGACTTCCATATGGAGATGACAAGAGACACGTGCATCACGTGACCAGTGAATGGAACGTGAAACATAAAGAAGGTTAAAAGCTATCTCGTCCTTATTCATACAATGTGCGTTTGAGCCGATACCAGCTGACTAACGAACACGCGTATTTCTTTTGCTTTCCTACCTTCTCTTAACAAAGTATTTCAATGTTACGTCTTCTCCTGATGTGACACACCATCTACGGTCCATTTGTTCAATTGTTACTAAGCCACGTGACGAGGTTTTCATGTGTGTGTGTGTGTAAACACACCAGTTATGTCGATGAATTATTTTTCATTTTATCTTATTGGTAATAAACTTTGTATAATCATGTATTTAAAAGTGAAGTATGTGTTAACCTGAGGTAACATAAATATTCTATTCTCAGAGAGTTTTATAGTATCCCTCTCCAAGTAGCACAATGGTATGGCATACCTGCGGACTTACAACCCAAGAAGCCAGGTTTTGATAACGCGTATTGGGCAGAGCACAATAGCCCGTTGTGTATCTATATGCTTAACAACAAATAAACAGAAAACAATTATTCTTACTCAATAATTATTTATTTTAATGTTTGTTTCTGAAGAAGTGAAAATTGAGATCGGGTGGTGAAGCACTATTTTTAAAAGTTCGGCACTTTCAACAAATAATTTCAGTAAATGGATGCTTTGCTTTATGAACTGACAGGCTTAGCGCAAGAGGCCTGACAACTTCCGTCGTTAATAATCAATGAAGTGAAGATTGAGCTATCCGGGACGTAGCATATAGGCTGAGTAAAACATCTGATCTCTTCATAAAGTCGTACGTGGGCTCAAATTCAATCTGATATAAATTATGTAGATCTTCAAAAAATTATAATTTCACATTTACGAGTTTATTACCACACTTGTATGCATTGTTTTATATTTACGTTTATGTTTCAAGTGTAATTGCAACATTTGTTCAAGTCATAAATCTCACTGAGCTGATGAAATCATACACTGACTGGCCCATGTCATGCGTAGTTGCCCTCTGTGGCACAGCAGTATATCTGCGGCCTCACACCGCTAGAAATCTGGTTTCGACACCCGTCGTTGGCAGAGTACAGATAACTCATTGTACTACTTTGTGCTTAACTTTAAACAAACCAGAAAGTACGTAGTTTGGATATTTCTTCCTAAAAATGAGTAATTTAATTACTCGTTCTTGCATTTCCCTTCACTGGGAATAAATATCAATATATCAGTAAATATCAATATATTTTAAATGGACAGTTTTAATTTAAGTAGTAAGCTTTATTACGAAATTGAACGTTTTCTAAATTCTAACTAGGGATTTTTTGTCTTTTTGCGTATAGGTTTATACAGTTGTTACTTTGGTATTTATGAAGTAGCTTCTTTTCTGATTAAGTGATTAATTTTGAACTAATTGATTCTATTTAAACCTTTGCACCAAATATTGAAGGATATTACACCTCTATAGCATGCACTTAAAAAGACAGTAACAGACAAATAAGTGTTGTTTTTTTAAATCATAGCAACCAGCTTTACAAAGAAGCCTAGAGAGGAATCCTGTTCTCGCAGAGTTTTTCCATTTTAATAATATTAGCTATATCTTCTTGTTATTTCATATCGCACCCTTTTTCCAAACCGTAATCCAATTTGGAAACCACGGAGAAAGCTTGTTTTCAAGTTTATTGCTATATAACATAGTGTTTCTTTCAATGACCTTTGGAGGAACGTGTTTCTATTTCTAATGTAGTAAAAGTAAGTAGAACACAAATAGCTTCAATATTACTACTCTCATCCTTAATTTGAGTCTGTATATTTGTTTGTTCTAGAGAAAAGCCACTTTGGGCTATCTGATGTGTTCGCCACGGAGATTCGAAACTCAAGTTCTAGCGTTGTAAGTACTTGCTGCTGTCTCTGCGGGGACAAAAGATAAGTGCAAACCCACACAATGTGCTATCTGTGCTGTTCCCACCGCAGGTAAATTTAAGTAATATCAGTTTGTTACGAACTGTTGAATGAATATTTAGCAGTGAATTTTTATTTCTAATGCTCATATATTATGAGTTCTATTTGCATCAGTTAACTCAAATATCTACGACATGCTAATATTAAGCTACTTTAGAACTCCTGCACTTTTACTTCTTTAAAACTCAAAAATGCTCGCAGTTTTTATGAGCTACACATAAGAAAAGATTTCGCAACAAGACCTATTTAAGTCTTTTTTGTTTTTCTAAACATATTTCATATTGAGAAAGTCAGAACGATATTTGTTTTAATTATTGATAAACACCTACAACAATAATCTAGGTCGAAATATTTAACGGACGACAATACGGATTTGTGAGTAATAAGACAGTAGAGTGATGATTTCATAATCACTGTCACTGCCATATAATAATCAAAAGACTTTTCAAAACGATATGACTCAAATGATTTGACGGGGTGAATTTTTTTTATGCGAGTACTTTTAAACCTTAAAACGAGATATCTCTCAGATGTCATCAGTACTTTCTTTTCAGTGTTTTTATTGCGCAATATTTGAAGGTTTTGACTACAGAATGATTTCAAATTCATAATAATGCTTGACCTAACGCAGTATGACGCAGAAACGTGGCGAAACCTGACCATTATCACGACCTATATTCTTAGGTATTCATTATAGGATAAAATATTATCCTGTATAAAGTTAATGATTGTTATACCAGAATTGATTGAACTCCAACCAAACACTGATGTATCTGCAGCAAGAATTTCACTGCATCATGTTTCTAATATGTAGTTTATAATAAGTCCAGACATTTTGTTACTATTCAATCTATTAAAAATTTAACATTAATCTTTTCTCTTATTTAACTCTTGTTATGTATTACCATTTCAAATAGCCTAAAACTGAGTTAGTTAAATTGTAATTTAAATTTAGAAGACAAATAAATGTGGAAATGTATCCAGTTTATGATAATTGCCAACAAGACTGATACACACATCTTCTTTTTTACTACAAATGTATTTTAATGTACAAACAATAACACAATTTACAGTAACTATTATTACAAATAATTATCTATGTACAAAAGTTTTACAAACTTACAAACAATATCGAGTCTGAACTTTCTTGATGTGTTATCAAGGGTTCACCATGAGCAAGTTAATTTTGAGTTGATATATGTACAATTAATTTAACAGGATGCTAGCCAGCCCTGCGAATTTTGTTGATCATACGCCGAATTTTTCACTGCTGAAGTTATATAATGTTGTCGTAAAATTACTAATGTCCAATGTGAAAGTTCTAAAGTTAACTAGTTTGTAAAGTTCGAAATTTATAAACGTTCCTGGTTAGATATCTGAAATTCCTGATCAATAAGCGTTAATCACAGTTATAGCCTTCAAGGTTTATAGTATACCACCCCAATAATATACATTGTCGCTTGGCGAGTCGCGTTCGTTACATTCACAGGTGTGAGGAGAGTGTTTAGAAATTTCAGTCTGTACAACAGTATTGACAACATACTAATGTTACGTACACACATATTTGTTGATTCTTACACTGGAAAAATCGTCTACAATTTTGATGAAATAGGCAGAAATTTCGAAAACAGAGTTAAGAATATAAGTGACGTACATTTCTAAATATAAATTCAACTTGAACAAACATTGAAATCAAATTATATATGTAAAAACGGCTGGTTTGGGTTGAGAACATTTTTATGTAGAAGAGCTTACAAGGTTTCGACCTTTTTTTGGTCTTCGTCAACCTGAACCTGACGTTTTGTTGTCTCTACATTTCATTTTATACATTTAGTACTAGACTATAAACAACATTAGGTTGTAGAGCTTGTCTTGTATTATACACTAGTATATATAATTATTTGAACAAAGCGTTAGTGTTCGGAGATAACTTTTTGTCATTGGTAAATGACAATGACGGTAGTCATGTATTAATAGCTTTTATCAGTGTCTAGCCGTAAAATAGTTGAAAACTGTATTTAAGGAACGGAATGATAAAGCAATGTTAAGTAATATTTTTGTTTAAAAGTTTTAATTAGCAACAATTAAACTGTAAAAATAAAATCAGTTTCATTAAGTACGTGCAATAGTAACTTCATGATATTCACAAAATGATGCTGTGCCATCAATGCTTCCTTTATCTCCTCCTCATTTGGAAACAGTGAAAACAAATATAAAATATCCACTAAAGAAAAAAATGTGAAGAACTTAAGCCTAACGCAGTATATCATGATAGTTTTTATAGAAAATATGAGGTTTAGTGTGGAAAATTCACCAGCATACCGCTTGAGAAAACGAGAAAAATATTCAAGATGGAAGAACTCGTCATAAAGACGAAAGAGCAAGATTTAAATGAACATTTTCCTGATGTCTTGGGACATTTTATACAGGATATTTTGAGTAACAGACAAGCGAGGCAAAGTGTTCCCATCACACACACACATATTGTGTGTCACGTCACATTTATAACTGTTAAAAATTGTTTTTCTTTGTTTGTATATTAAAATATATTTTTGTTAAAAAATAAAATTGTCTGTATCAATCTTGTTGCCAAGTATAATAAATTTAATGCATATTAACATTTAATTAGCTTTCAAACTGAAATTGAAATTTGCGGCTATTTGAAGTAGTAATACGTTAACATACTTAATATAATAAATCGGAGACTCGTCCGAAATAAATTAGAATACTTAACATAATAAACTGGGGCTTGTTCGGGATAGATTATAATACGTAACATTTGAGGCTCGTGTTCGAGATCTGAATCAGAGATAAAATTTGAAACGTATTCAATTCAAATCATAATTCAATTTATATTTATCAATGCTAATAAGATTTGATCATGTATGATTATCAAGGTTTTCTTGAATCGTCCTCTCTCGAACAATTAGAAAAATATACTCTTAAAAAAAAGAAACGCAAAAGGGATATTTTTGTTATTTTAAAGAGAAATATATGTAATAACGTTACAAGCTCAGGGTATGTGATGTTACACATGTTAAGGCACTGATTGTCAGACCAAAATGACAATAAAAGTTGTGCACTTTGAAAACGGAGGAAAGCAACGGATTTTTCGCCAAAACGCATTCGTGTCCCATAAATTTGTTTGAGAGATCTGAATGTTCTGCAAGTGCAACATGTGCAAAATCCCTATAAAAGTCACGGGTTATCGATTTCCATAGGTCAGTGTTAAGCCACCGACACTGAAGCACAGCGCAATAACGCCATTGGTCGTTGGAAGCAGGCGAATCTCAATCAGATGTTACCAGAGCTGCGAATGTCCACCCAAGCACCATCACAAGGCTATGGAATCGTCACCAACAACATGGATCAACTTGTGACCGTCCACGATCTGGCAGACCTCGTGTGACCACGCCTGCACAAGATCGCTACGTCCGGTTAAGCCACCTTCGGGATAGGACCACCACTGCGACGTCTACTCCCTCAATCGTACCAGGGCTGCGTAGGATTTCCGATCAGACCGTACGCAACCGTCGACGATATTCTTAGGCCCCATGTGCAACCCATCATGGTGAACGTCAACGACGTTTTTCAACATGACAACGCCCGTCCTCACACAGCCCGACTCACCATTGTCTTCTTGAGACACCCCAACAACAACGTTCTTCCATGGCCCTCCAGATCACCAGATTTAAACCCCATCGAACATCTTTGGGACGAATGGGACCGACGTCTGCGACGGCAACAATCTCAACCGCAGACTCTACCTCAGCATGCAGCAGCTTTGCAGGCTGAGTAGACAGCCATTCCACAGGATGTGATTTGTCATCTCATCGCTTCCATGGGCAAGAGATGCTCACTGGGGGCATACTCGTTATTGACGTTAAGTGACGTTAAACTTCAACTCGTGAGCGAGGACTTCGCCTTTGCAGACTTTGGATGTTCAGCAGTGAATGTGCAAAGTTTCACACATGTTACACAGAACTACATGGAATAAACTTGTTAAAAATATGTCTCAAATTTTGCCTTTTGCGTTTCTTTTTTTGAAGAGTATATAACAAAGGTAAATTGCTCGAAATTGCCAAATTTTAAAATAAGAAGTTAAGAAATCGATAAGAAAAAAATGAATTAAAAACGTATATTGTTAAAATATTAGTCGATGATGGTTTGTTGTCTGAGGAAGCATTAAAGGAATACTCTAATGTCTTCACTAGTCAGAGTTGAGTGATAAAGAGAAGTTAGATATACAATTAGAACTCAAATAAATCAAGTTTGAGCTAGCCCACATCGAAGGCCAGGAAGAAGAAACCCGTATCGAAGCAGAAAGATTGTTTGTTTGTTTGTTTTTTAATTTTGTGCAAAGCTACACAAGAACTATCTATGCTATTCGTCCATAATTTAGCAATGTAAGACTATAGGGAAGGCAACTAGTCATCACCACTCCCAGCCAACTCTTGGGCTACTCTTTTATCAAAGAATAATGGGATTGACCGTCACATAAACGCCCCAACGGTTGAAAAGACGAACATGTTTGGTGCGACGGGAATTCAAACCCGCGACCCTCAGATTGCGGGTCGAATGCCTTAATCCACTGAGCAAAGCCGGGCCGTGCAGAAAGAGTAAAAGTCTCGAATTGATCATTTATAACTGGAGAATGGTAAATTTTGCACTATATTTTATGAACATTTTTATTTTCTTGCAGAACTAAAATAAGTTAGTTCCATTGCTATTTCTCTAATGCTTCAATAAATTAAAGTAATTTAATTCTGACATATTCTTACCAACCAAAATTGGTCTGTCAAGTATTGTTGTATTATCTGTTGTATTACTGGCATTATATTTTGGTTTATTGAATACTCATGTGTATTTTAGAGTTATTATCCATAATCACTAAGCCTATTTATTTATATTTTTACTGTTTAGTTTGATTATTCTAGCATTCATTATTGAAATACTTATCTGTGAGAGCTTTGTTTTTGTTTTGATTATTACTGTTAGATCGAACAATTCCAAGATTTACAATTTATAAGCTGTGTATTAATTCATATGACCTTGCATATGAGTTGCATATTTGTATAAGTTTGGGGTAAAAATACTGTTCAATGTGTAAAACATATTCGACACTATCAACTTTTGTTTTGCATTTTTTTGACATTAAATGTTTCTTTCTTTGGTCAGTTTTATTGTATTTAAACTACCCGAACACGAACATTCAAATGTGCTTCAAATTCATTTCAGGCCTCCTGTATTGAATATTGTAAACCAGCTAGGTTTTAAAACTTCATGACCTCATATGGCACAATAGTGAGTTTAAAACTTTTACTAACAACGTAATTTAAAGGCATTATTTCCGATTGATCTATATTACACCAACAGTACACAAATGGAAAGCCATTTCTTGACACTCACAGGTTCCCTGCCTTTGTGCACCATTATAAGTTGAAACGACTTTTTTCTAACACCTTGAAATAAAGCCTATGTTATAGATTCATAATGTTTAGTCGCAAATTGGCTATATTTTGTGAATATTCTTGAAAGTTGAGCTGTAGAATGAGAAAAGTTGTTCACAGCGCTTTTGTTTTTGTTTTTGAATTTCGCACAAAGCTCTTCGAGGGCTATCTTTGCTAGCCGTCCCTAATTTAGCAGTGTAAGACTAGAGGGAAGGCAACTAGTCATAACCACCCACCACTAACTCTTAGGGTAGTCTTTTAGCAACGAATAGTGGGAATGACCGTCACATTATAACGCCCCCACGGCTGGGAGGACGAGCATGTTTGGCGCGACGGAGATGCGAACCCACGATCCTCAGATTACGCCTTAACACGCTTGGTCATGCCGGGCCAGTTCCGAGCTCATCAACTGATAATACACTTATAAAGGGATGATGCATAAGATGGCGGCGACTCAAGCAAAGAATCATAGTGGAGCTGATATTTGATTTTAATTAATGCTTTCAGATTCATTCAAATTATACCATACTTATTCTTATAAAATATCTTTTAAATATGCATTTAATAAGTAAATTAGCACATCATCTGTATTCTTGGGAAGTTTTATAGGTCATTTTTTGTTAGCCTAAAGCGTTAAGGTTACACTTTAATTAACTTTTAACAATCTTATTTTTTTTATTTAAGGATCAGACAATTTTTGAAATACAAGTATTAGAATAAACCTATCAAGTGTTATAAATTTTTCTGAATAAAATATGTTTAGGCTTACCATTTATTGTTTTAAAGGCATTTACGTATTTAAACTCTCAAAATAATTACGTTCTGAACATCACAGTCGGTTGTGGCATAGTAGTTAATTGGACGGATTGTGAATATGAGTGTCACTAATTCGCTTTTCACTGCCACAAAATGCGCCCAGCACTCTGAGGCCAAAAGTGAGCTGTAAAAGTGACGGTTAGAACCCATTATTCGATTAAAGAAGAGTAGCCTAAGAGTATTATATTATTCTAGTTGATCAGACAGTTCTTCTGCAGTTTTGTGCTAAACTCCGAAACAAATAAAGATATCTCTGCCTGTCAGCAGTTGAGCAACACTTGGTTGTTAATAATAGTTTTATTTCAAATGAATACAAGTTTGTTGACAGCAGGTCAAAAGTTTACAAAACCAGCAACAAAACATAGATTGAGATTACGTGAAAAGATCTTTTAAAAAAGAAAATATCAGTATTACATAACAGGTATGTAGTTATGATTTACGTTATCCTGATACGAATTTCTTAGCTTTGACGGCTTAAGTAACGCTTGTCATTGACAATTAAAACAAGTTCAGTGGATTTGGCAGAGAGAGAAACGTTTGGCTAAATAAAAGTCAGGAAGAGAATGGTATAAAATGAAGAGACCTGAATCTAGCTTTAGTTACTGCCAACGAAACTAAAAATTATTGACATGTGACTGTACGATACGTGAAAATCAAACAAGTAATCAATCATCCCAGCTGTCAGTGTGAGGAGAGAGAAAATACTTACTGATACCAGCGATGTCTCCGCTCCAAATATGTCCTGGCCTGTACTGCTTAACGTTACCACGTTTTACGTATTCTGAGTTCCCTTATTGGTTACTAAGAAATTTAATAATCTCTTACCATCCAAAGAGTTATATCATTCGTCGTTCTAACAATGGCCAAGAGTCCACGTACCTTTCTGTGTGTTATTACTCCGCTATGAACGTGAAAAGTGTCATATAACCATACTATATAAGTTAAAATTATCCTTGTCCTTCCATTATCTACCTTCGTTTCACATTCACTCGTTTCCTTTCGTTCACCACGCGAGACTGGCACAAAATACTTAGAACACAATGGAATTTCACCTCATTTAAGCTTATCAGATTTACTGATAAACCAAAGCCAAAGCACACTTAAATGTTCACGCATGCAGTATTTCCATTGCATTTAGAAATTCTATTCCAGAACTACACGAAAAGCTGTGTATCTTGTGAGTTTAGAAGAGAACAGCAATCTTCTTGGCCTCTGAGGAACCAACTTATTCGAAATCACTTTCAAAAGCTTCCAAGCAAACCTGAGTAAAGCTGTTCCCAGCTTTACAAAATTTTACACAAGAACGAATGTTTCATTTTGTGAAAATTAGTCAAATTCTATTTCGAAATTCTAATACAATATCTACCCTAACAGAGAGAGGACTATAAATGATCGACTTGCATTAGATAACAGAGTGAAGTGTATATAAATTTGGAAAGTGCTCTGAATGTTGTTACCATACATTTGTTATTCAACATTAAATTCTGATTTTTCTCTTACTCTGTTCAACAGGTTAATGTATCTCAAGTCGGCTCTTTTCTTCTTTTTGAATGAACACTATGTGTATTCCGAACAAAATATGTTAGTAATTTTGTGTTGCATTCCCTCGGTTATTTTCAGTGTATTACAACATGTATGTCAAAGATATCTATCTGCCTAGCCCTTTCTACAGTTTTTATGAATTCATACTATAATCGCGATAGACAAATTACCTCACTTTTGGTTATATTGGCGCATTTCTTTTACCGTGAAATATGAAATATGAGAGAAAAAATGTATTGTTTTACATTAAACATTGTTAATGTTTAATTGTTAACCACTTGTATTGGCGATGTCTCATAATCCTTTAAAATGTATTTATCTTCTAAAATAATAACGTATACGCTAAGCTTGTTCTTATTCCATTCTCCCTTAACAAACTCCCACGGATGCGTTCTCATTTCAATTAATTTTAACAAAAAGTATATTCAATCAATCAAAACTGGTACACTCTAGATGTAAGAACTAGAATGGAATTCGATTTAATAATATGGTGAAACAAAACTTGTGAACCTTCCGTTATGTGTTTCTTGGATATTTACTGAGTTAAAAGGGGATAATTGATTTGTTTGTTTTGAATTTTCGCACAAACCTACTCGAGGGCTATCTGTGCTAGCCGTCCCTAATTTTGCAGTGTAAGATAAGAGGGAAGGCAGCTAGTCATCATCACCCACCGCCAACTCTTGGGCTACTCTTTTATCAACGAATAGTGGGATTGACTGTCACATTATAACGCCCTCACGGCTGGGAGGGCGAGCATGTTTGGCGCGACGGGGATGCGAACCTGCTACCCTCAGATTACGAGTCGCCAGCCTTAACATGCTTGGCCATGCCGGGCTATAGGGAAAATTGGAGGATATTATTTTAAGATAAAACACCTGTATATGATCCTTTCCTTTGAGCACTATTTCACGATTTTTATTCTTTCTCAACTTCACATCTTTCTAAATACTATCTTGAGTGGGGAATCTAATAATTTAATTCATAATTATTTAATCAAGATTGAGATTCTAAATTATTTCAAATGAAACAAAACATTGTTTTATGCAGATTATTACTTAGTTATTAGCTTGCTGCTATGTGATTTTAAGGCCTAAGGCTCTTGAACATATTTCGCACGTTTAGTCGTGGTGTGTTATAATTGTGACTGTTATTTATTTTAAAAGCTTGTGAGTTTTTGCAAAATAGGTGGCAGATCATTCTGACTGGTCACCTTCCCTCCCGTCAACAGTTTTAAATTAGATATGGCTACTTCTAAAACCTTAGAAGTTTCTGACCTGGCCAGACGTGTCGCATAAGATGCTATTCATATTGAAAGTACCCACACTATGTAGATTATCAATACTTTTTATACAACCATGAATTTCTGCTCCTTCATTCAAGAATCAAAGAATTAAGGACACAAAAACTTTAACGTCAGTTGAATTATGAAGAAACATTTTTTTATGCGAAATAAACCGGATAATTAACTTTTTGAGGTCTACTAACCATAATTTGAGCTCATTTTTAACCTTGATTCATCGACTTGGATGTTTTTTTATTTTTTGAGACAACTTTACCAACTGGTAAATGTGAAATGAAAGTATTAAAGATAATTACCCTCTTCCCCCCAAAAAAAGAATATAATCGGGCAGTAACCCACAACTATTTGAGACCTTTGATTAATGAGGCACATATATCATTCATTTTTCATCTGCGATGCTCATTGTTTTAATTTTTGTAAATGGATAAACTATTATCACTTTGTCATTGCCATCTTTCCGGGAAAGCATCAAAGAACATAATTATTTTAACACTGTCAGATATTTTAAAAATGAGATTTCTCAGTATCTTACAAAATATTTCAAAACTAAAAAGCAGAAAAATACTTATTTTACTTGAAGTTTAATCTTGATGATTTTATTGTTGTTTTAAATAATGATGCAAGAACCACAAAAAAACGGGAAGCGGGACATTCTCTAACCCTAGATTTATGCTGTTGTTGTTTTGAATTAAACACAAAGCTACATAAGAGGCTATCTGTGCTCTACCCACAACAGGTATCGAAACACGGTTTTTAGCATTGTAAGTCCACAAACATACCGCTGAGCCACTGGGGGGCATAGATTTATGCAGAACGAGTAATCAAAAGAGGTAATGATTACTATAAAGTATAAGAAATTTTATGAGACCAAAACAACATAGCTCGTAATCTGCGGGTCACGGATTCGAATCTCTGTCACACCAAACATTCTCGCCCTTTTAGCCGTGGGAGAATTATAATGTGACGATCAATCCAAGTATTCGTTGGTAAAAGAGTACTGCAAGAGTTGGCGGTGGGTGGTGATGACTAGCTGCCTTTCCTGCAGTCGTACACTCCTAAATTTGGAACGGCTAGCGCAGATAGCTCTAGTGTAGTTTTGCGCGAAATTAAAAAAGAAGCATAAACAGCAATGAGCTTTCAATTTAAAAATTTGTAAGCTCACATTCGTTAAAATTTTCAGAAAACTTGTATATTGCACAACTTCGCTAATTTGTTTCCTAGTTTGTCGAAATTCACTGCCTATAGAAAAAATAACTTCCCACGCCATTAGTTCTTAACCTTTATCATGAAGCCAAACATGATATCCAAAATCAGTTACTAACTTTACTTGCACAGATCTTTTATAAAGTATTAAAAAAATAACTTATTTTATTATATATTTTTTAAAATTATTTATAGGTTTTTCATTCAAATCTGTTTTCAGAATCTCAAAAGCTAAAATTAAATCAACCGATCCGTGCATACTCTAACGATAATATATAACAACACTCATTTGCACCATGACAACGCCATCACGGTTCGTGGGACATTGGTTTGTGGATGCTGTCACTTTTTTTCTTTGCTCTTTTGTCCCAAAATAATTTCTGCTTTTGATACTCGCTACATAGTTTCTTCATATACAACGTAACTAGTTTTAATTGTTCGGCAGAAGAAAAAAAAAGAACCTTCAAAGATTTCAGTCTGTCAGTCAATGTCTTCTTTGTTCATGTCGGAATATTTAGTTACTCCAAAACCACTATATTTTGTAATTAAAGTGTGATTGTACTAATGATTTAATTTTCTTTTTACTTCCTGCAATACACCTTTAGATGTATTCCTGAAATATACAAATAATTGTAAGCTTTCCGTTAAAGTATAGATAAGACTAGTATAGACGTTTTCAAATATGTTCCGTTCATTTATACTTTTGTTTTTTGACTATATAGATGGTTTTCAAGTATTATTTCACTCAAAATAAGGTCACAACATATTGTGAGATATATTTCATTTTATGTTTTACTTATTCACACACACACGTCATAACTGTTAATTTTGTATTCTTAATTAACGTTAAAATATGTGGTTCACTTCATTGGGGCGGACATAACGTAGATAGCCCGTCGTGTAACTTTGCTCTAAAGGAAAAAAAAAAAAATAAGCGTTGTGAATGAGACTTTATGGCAATCATTTTAGGATTATTGTTACATATGTAGGTATATTGAAAAGCTTCGGGGTGTATTTTACACAAGTATCTTTTTTTTTAGGGTTTATTTTGTCTGTTTCTTGTTATGAATTTATCAACAAGTCGCTTTAATGAAGCACGAAACCACGCATGAAATTTTGTAGACAATGAGAAGCGGCGTCGTAGTTTCATGTGGTGAACTAAATCCAAACTACGTTTTACATTTGGAATGATGAACCTCCTGGGTTGGTGGTCTTCATATGACAGATACAACCTTTCCAGAGAATCAGTAAGTTGTAATGGGAAGTCGTTCTTTTATATCGTTCACGACCTGGAAGACCAGGAACGTTAGAAAATATAGTAGTGGAGTGTATATTTCCGGGAAGAAGTCCCGTTGAGAGTGTAGAAGGCTTAACAAAGAAACGATGACAAGGGACAAAAATCAATGTTTGCATCCTGTTCATGTTAATGTTTACCAGTATACTTAATGATACGAAATTACCAGTCCAACTGTGAAGTACCAGACGTTTTCAGAATCTGTCAGAAAAACAAACAAAAACACGAAGCGTCATTTGAATATCACAACTTACAGGGTGGACTACAACTACTCACTCATTTCTATACCCTACTCTTAAATGATAATTTTGTCACAGAGGGTGAAAGCGTTTGTGGTAGTGTATGATACTTTGGTGAATAGAACCATAATTATGATCCAACTTATACACTACAATTTTGTAAGTTTGACTGTTTTTGTTTATAAACTCAAAGCTACACAGTAAGCTATCTGTACTGTATCAATAGCAGGTATCGAAGCTGGATGTTTTGTGTCATAAACTCCCAAGCTTATTGCTAAATCACCGGCAGACATCTATCTAAAAACTGCAGTAAATACGAGGCAGGCGACAGTGCCGCCTGTGTTGTATGGTTTAGAAATGCTAATTTAAACATCTCCTTAATAAGCCATGAGGACTTTACAACAATATATAGTGTTTACTTTTATAACAATATCTATGTAATGACTGAGTCACAAGTTCTAGAAGTGTCTGTAAATATCTTGTTCTTTCTTCTGCTTCGCTGTTGTAACGTGATAACTCAAAATCCTAAACAATGGTATCAACCAAGTTCTCTTAAATTACGTAGTTTCAAACTATGTATCTGCTTTTATAAGTACTATTAACTAGTACTAATTTAAAAAATCATAATTATAGTGTAAACGATGTTGTTACTACCTCTTGCAGTCAGGTTTTTTACAGAACAATTTTTGTTCCTTTAAAAATCTTGAGACTATGGTGAAAAAGGAGTTACTAGCCAATAATTAATAGTTAACAATAGATATTACAGTTAGAACTTCATTATATTTAGAATTTTGTTATAAATAGAACCTTCTCATGTCTATTTAAACACTATTAGCTAGTTATGTCCTTTTTAGAAAGATTTTCTTTATTTGGAAACAAATTAGTTCACGTGATTTTCTAACCCAATTCTGTTGACTAGACTGTCACCTGGAAAAGTATATTCTGGTGTTCTTATTTTATAGCGTTGTTCAATATAACTTGCTGGAGAGCGGGTTGATAGTCTGTTTTTGAATTTTGCGCAAAGCTACACGAGAGCCATCTGAGTTAGCCGTCCCTAGCAGTGTAAGACCAGAGAGAAGGGAGCTAGTCATCATCATCCCCCGCCAACTCTTGGGCTACTCTTTTACCAATGAATAGTGGAATTGACCGTTACATTACAACGCCCCCACGGCTTAAAGAGCAAGCATGTTTGATGTGACGGGGATTCGAACCCACGCTCTAACCGCCTGGTCATACCGAGCCTGGGTTGAGAGTTAAAGATATGAAGAAATGATTAAGAATGAGTTTGTGCATATTTTCCTACATCAAAGCCACATCGAGTTATCTACTGTGTTCACCGAGGGAAATCAAACCCCTGATTTTCGCCTTGTAAATTTGGAGACATATCGCTGTCCCACAGATTAAGAGAGAAAAACTTGTGAACATAAGGTATATGAAAACAAAAGTATTTAGAAATGTAAATCTAAATTGTTGAACTGTTTGCTTACTGTGGTCGGCAAAGAAAAGGCATATATGAGTTACAGGGGCGTGCATAAAAGTTGGATTATGTAACGTACAGTACAAACAATAAAGATAACATTAATTACTTACAGTAATTAATCATATTTATGATAAAGTACTTCCAATTAAAGATAAAACAAGACATATTCTGTTACTTCTTTCCTTTTGATTGAATAAATTTATTTCATCTTCATGGAAAGTGTCAGTCTTTA
The DNA here is from genome assembly GCA_011833715.1 of Carcinoscorpius rotundicauda. Lineage (NCBI taxonomy): Eukaryota > Metazoa > Arthropoda > Merostomata > Xiphosura > Limulidae > Carcinoscorpius > Carcinoscorpius rotundicauda. The sequence continues at coordinate 34,019,483 of CM022395.1, read as the reverse complement.
TTTGCTTAAGAAGCATTTTCTGAATCGCGATTAACGCTTAACTTACAAGTCTTTTTTTTTCATTGTACATTTCTGATGTTGCTGTGAGTTCTTTTTAAATGAGAGAAAGAACGATTAACTGAGACACTAGTGACTGGAAAAGTCAAGGTTAATTCACACAACTTTTGGCTGCATCTAACTTGGCATTTCGCAAAAAAATAAAGTTTGTTTGTTTAGAATTAGGCACAAAGCTGCACAATGGGTTATCTGTGCTCTGCCCACCACGGGTATCGAAACACGATTTTTAGTGGTGTAAGTCCATAGACATACCGCTGTGCCATTTGCGGGCGAAAGTAAAATAAAGTAATTCATTCAATGGTTTTTTCCTTTCAAGTGAGCGTCAGAGTATAAAACCCAAAGTTCGCTTTTCAAGCGATGTATATCAAAATATTCTCCACAATTATCTAGTAATGATTTTAATGCTTATTCAGGAAAATTTTGTTTCCTTGTTTTTCAGTATCAAGAAGCTCAAAGAATGCTGTTTTTCGAGCTTTGAAACATATTTTAAATTTGGCCACAGACTGAACCCAAAATTTTATAATCCATTGACTGCTGTCCAAAAATCATCGCAATCGTCTTTTTTACTTCTTTGTTTTGCAGAACAGTCATCGTTTCATTTACTTTATTTATATAGTAGGATTTGTCAAATATCTTATTCTGTTGAACATCAAATATAAAATTTGTATATGAAAAAGTCCTAGAAAAGATATTCAACAAGAAATTGAGCTTAAAATCTATGAGGTTTTTTCGATGAAAGTGTTTGGACACAGGTAGAGGTTTCAGTATCCAAAATGCCAAAATTATTAACAATATGAAAAGAGCTTTTGGGTACTTTTTATCTCTAACTTTGTTTTGAAGTCCATTCAGGGCATTGTTTGTTTAGAATTAAGCACAAAGCTACTCAATGGACTATCTGTGCTCTGCCCACCACGGGTATCGAGACTCGGTTTTTAGTGTGCAAGTCCGCAAACATACCACTGTACTACTGGGGGGCTCAGTTAATTGAACATCACGCTTGCCCCATCGTAGGTTTGCGCAACAAATTTTAACTCAATATTTAATTCATCGACTAAATTAATCACCATCCTAGATAAATCTTCAGCTGTTTGATCTGCACTAACATTTGTAGACCCCAGAAATCTATCGCAAACTTCACTATCTTTTGTCACATATCATACAACACTAGAAAGCCTAGAAAAGGTTCTTTCATTAGTATTTACATCTAAGATAAGAGCCACAAACAAAGAACCACTTATTTCACTTTTAATTTTATTTAACAATATTTCTCCTACACAATTATTGAGGTCATTCTAGATTCTATTTGAAACAACACTCGATTTCTCTAAACAGGATTTCAATAATGGATCATATTTCTTGCACAATTTTTTTAATTCCACATGAGTACCTCGGTTAGCAGACTCTGATGATCCATCATGGCCTCTAATGCCAATTGTTGTTTACTCAAATATCATACTAAGCCGATTAATGTTTTTAAAATGTCTCTATTTCTCTTCACCTTTTCATTGTCGATTTGCACACTTATTTAGTGTTCACTAATTGATTCAATTGAAATTCAATTTGTGATTTACTAAATCTAGCTAGGCCTAGAATTGGAAATATATGACTGGAGGAATTTTCATGTCTTTTTAATAGCCTTATAAATATTATTTAAAATATCAAATTCACTTGAGTTCCATGTCCCACATTCACTGTTAAATAATAAACAAGACCAGCAAAAAGCTTCTGCAAGTTAGGACAAGCATTTAATCAAGATGTTCTGTCAAACTGGTTTATATTGAATTTTCGAACGCAGTTTTGTTCTTCCAGTCAGACTCAGAGTTTGTATCAATCTAACATTTCTGATGATGCTTTCTCTATCACTAAAGGCCCGGCATAGCCAAGCGTGTTAAGGCGTGCGACTAGTAATCTGAGGGTCGCGGGTTCGCATCCACGTCGCGCCAAACATGCTCGCCCTCCCAGCCGTGGGGGCGTTATAATGTTTCGGCCAATCCCACTATTCGTTGGTTAAAGAGTAGCCCAAGAGTTGGCGGTGGGTGGTGATGACTAGTTGCCTTCCCTCTAGTCTTACACTGCAAAATTAGGGACGGCTAGCACAGATGGCCCTCGAGTAGCTTTGTGCGAAATTCAAAAACAAACAAACAAACAAAACTCTATCACTAAAACTCATTATACTGAACTTGTTCACTAGTAAGTTTTCAATACTACGGTTACAGTCTCTCCTATTATCTTTTGAATCCATATTCAAATCTGAAGAGCGATACTTCACAAAACATTTATGCATGCAAAAAATAACAGTATCGTCTGATACGATGCTGGAAGCACCTGTACAGAGCGTGACATCAGAGAGATAACTGCTAGCCACGAGCCCGAAATGCAGGTCACGAGAAAACAAAGCTTCTAAATATCGCAAGAAAATTAACTATAAACTATTATTTTTATTATTATATTTGATTTGTTTATCACACATTTTAATTTATGAAATAAAAACTTGGAAACGCTAACTTTATTTCACTTACATTTTTAGCGATTTAAGTAATTTAGTATATAGACTATAAATTGTTAATAAGTTCCACTTGTTCATGTATTTTGAAGTAAGATGAAGTTGTGATTACTTTCATTATGCTATAGAAGAGTTCGGTATAACATATAAGACATTTAATTTTTTAAATACAAGTATGAATTTTAAATTTTTCATTCAGAAAATTATTCACGTAAGAAGCATTTTATAGTTTAAAAAATACAATATTTAACAAAAATGTTTTTTTTGCTTGAAGTAAGGCCTTTGCTGGAGGGAAAAAACTAAGTTCAACTCAAAAAAATTGAAGCATTTTGCGAGTTCCAGTTCAGAATTTTCCAAACAGTGCTTTCGCTTATACAAGGTGGTTACTGATTATGTACGGTAGAGTGAAGTGTTTCCGTATCAATCAAGTGCAAGTTTATAACGTTGTATTTAGCTGATACTTAAAAATTATTTTTTTTAACTTTCCTAGCTTTCATGGACCGCATGCCTTTAATGAGTTAGAATGTCAACTAGACACACTGCAAGAAAATGTATATGCATGTTTTCTTATAGTAAACCCATATCGGGCTAGGGCTATCTTCTGAGCCCACCTTAGAGAACTGAACTTCAGATTTTAGCCTTGAAAATTTGTAGACTTACTGCTTCACCAGCGAGGAACTACTAGAAAATATCTACAAAATAAGACCTAGAAAAACACACGGGTATGGTGTAAAATTTTAATGTTAAATAATTGCAGTTACTACTTACCAATAAATAAATAAAGTATTAAATTTGAAACATACTACCGAGAGAACACTAATTACTAATTAATATTCTAGAATTTGATATTTACTACACAGAGAACATTACTAATAAATAAATAAAGTACTAATTAATCTACTAATATCTGATACGTACTGTTTGTCTTTGAATTTCGCGCAAAGCTACTCGAGGGCTATTTGCGCTAGCCGTCCCTAATTTAGCAGTGTAACACTAGAGGGAAGACAGCTAGTCATCACCACTCACCGCCAACTCTTAGGCTACTTTTTACTAACGAATAGTTGGATTAACCGCCACATTATAACGCCCTCACGACTGAAAGAGCGAGCATGTTTGATGCGACAGGAATTCGAACCCGCGATCCTCAGATTACGAGTCGAACGCCTTAACCCACCTGGCTATGCCGACCACTGATACATGCTATATAGAGAACACTAATTACTAATTAATATTGTAGTATCTGATACTTCTACGTAACGTACACTAATTACTAATTAATCTATTAATATCTTATACTTACAACACAGGAAATAATAATGACTAATTAATCTTCTAGTATCTGATACTTACTACACACGAAACAACAATTAATAATCAATCTCTTAATCTCTCCTACTTGCTGTTCAGAGAACAACAATTATTAATTAGTCTTCCAATCTCTATCACTTATTGTACCGAGAAGAAAGATAATTAATCTTCTAAACTCTGATATTTACTACACAGAGAACAACAATTATTAATGTAATTCTAATTACTTTTTAAGAAATGCTATGTTCATGAAACGTACCCCGTAAAGCACTGATTAAAATAAATATATTATATGAAGCTTAATTTATTTGTGTATGTTTTTTTTACGTTTCCAAGGGAATGGTATACCCAAAATACAGCTACAAACGACAAACCTAATATTGGAATTTATCATCGTAGATGCTAACGAAATTTTATTCTTAACTGTCTGAATGTTACTTAAAGTTCAACTATAGAATGAGCAAGTTGTTCGGAAAAATAATTTAACAAGCGTATTTTGATAAAAGTAATTACTTTAGTTTTTCGATTCCAAAAGTGAGCGACATTCGTTTACAAATAGAATAACAAATTTAGAGGTGACAGTGCAAAAACGAAGGTTCAAAATTTTTGACAATTCAAGTTCTGGAGACCAGATATAAAACAGTCATGGCCAAAATGTTCGAATGTTGTTCTATATTGATCTTATTATCTACATGCCTGCACTAGTTATTAAGTAAATACTCAAGTAGCAAAAAAGAAAGTAGCGCGTGATCGGACAAACATCTGCGAGCGTTATTGTTGTTTAAATTCGCTCAAATTGATCGTCATATTATAACGCCCCCACTGATAAAAGGGCGAGTAAGTGTGGTGTGATGTAAATTCAAACCCGTGCCCCTCAGATTTTCAGTCAAGCGCTGAAACAATCTGGCCACGCTGGATTTATTCTAGCTTGTATAAGTTATTTTGAACATTTGTTTGTCAAAAAACATAAACACCTGTTTAGTACAAAAGGGTTTGTTTTGTGTTTTTCAAAAATATCAACGCTTCATACAGACGATTTATTGTATTTGGTGTTCAGTCATGCTTCGTCGCGTGCTAGAAGTTATAGGGCATTAAATTGTTCGATTGTCCAAAAATGGTATGGAACAAACTGACATACCAGAACAGTAGGCTTGGTATACTGTTTTCAGAATCTTCAAACGTCATCGGATTGCAAGAACTTTTACTGGTCGACGACGAAAAACTACTTTTTGAGATGACCAGGTTTGCCCGTGAAAGTCGAAAGAAATGTTTCAACACTTCACGACAGGAATAACAAGGTATATAGAGGAAGAACAGTGAAGAGGAGAATAATGACCAAACAAGGTTATATTGCCAGAAATAGATATTAACTGGAATTTACCACTTTCACTGTGGGTATGAGAGTATGCAAACTTAAAATTAGAACACTAGCGATATGTGATCTTTTCAGATAAGTCCTATTTTCATCTTGTTAAAGCTGATGGTAGGATTCGTATTTATCGATTTCCTGGAGAACAGACAAGGAAAGACTGTCTTTCTCACAGGAAACACACAGGAGTTGGAGCAATACACGTTTGGGCCGCTATTCATCATGGTAGAAAAAGTGCTCTCCATATTCTCCAGAGAAACATCAATGGCACCGCTTATAGGTATCACATGAAAACGATATTTCTGCAATATGCTAAGACAAGGTTTCGCAATAATTTTATATTTAAGGATGACATTGACACTACCCACAGTGCAGGTTTCATATACAGGATTATCTCGACCAGGAGAAGATTGAAGATAGTCATGGCCAGCAAAGCCTCCTATTGAGAACTGTTAGGCAGAATTATATCAGCAAATTGCCAACAGCTGCTGTAAACTAACTACTGTAGCTGAGCTGCAGTACCTTGTAGTGACAAGTTGTGATAAAATCACGTTGGATTACATCAATAACATCATCGACAGCATGCCACGTCACCTTCAGGAAGTTAGTGGTTTACGAGGAGAATTAATCAAGTACTGAACGTTAATATAAATTGAAATAAAACTATATATGCTATTTATAATGATTTGGTGTCACATGTTATCATTATACATGTTTTGTTGTGACAGGTGAAATGCTGAATTGCGCATCTTTCTAAGGACGTCTGTTAAAAATGATTTCTCTTTTAATAAATCGTTCATGATGTCCACAGAACTTGTCTCATTATTCAATTTATGTACGTACATTTTTAGCATAACATGCATTTCTCAGTTTGACAGCGCTAAACACTATTTGTATTTTATCTTAATACTAATTAACTTATTTGTTACAAAATATGAAAACATTTTGGTCAAGACTATACTAGTTTTCTTCGGAAACAAAGATAAAAAGGAATTTGATTAGAATATTTGGTGTTTCACCCGACGAAACGTTGTACTGTTTACTATTTTGTCTTTGTCAAACAAACTTACAATATCTAGGGCATTATGGTTGTAGGTGATTCAATATTAAGACAAAGGAGATTTTTCGTCCAACTCTATTTACGTCATATTGAACAGAATTTTCTTGTGAAGTATAATATTGTAATGTTTCTTGGAGGACTGGGTTTTTCCTCAGTCCTGATAATGTGATAAGTGAGCTCATGAGTTAAAGGAGAATATTACAAAGTAAAAATTTTACTTTCTTTATCCTTTTTTTTTTTTATCGTAGTATGGACATGGATACACAAGATTACTGGTCAGACCAAAGACACTTGAGCCGAATTTTACAAGGATAAGACAATAACATTCCTACTGTAATGTAATCGTAAATTCACAAGATTATAGAACATATCATTTCTTGAAGTCCAGAAATAGCTCTGTTTTAACCGATGAAGTTTCACAAAATTCTTGACTACATTAGTCACACCTGATCTGTATCCTACGAGCAGAAAAAAATAGTTCTGTTTTATAAACACAAGCTCACTACAAGCCAGACCACATGAAGTTTGTAATGTTCCAAATTTATAAACATTTCTGGTCAAATATCTGTAGTTTTCTGATGAATAAGAATTTATCACAATTATAGTTTTTGAGCTTTATAGTATATTGACAGTAGTTAACCGACAACATTCTGTTACTGCCTCCCTGCGTCTTGCGATAGCTACCTTTTATACTCTTCAGACGAGGTTCTACGAAATTCAGTTGGCAGGCCGGAATGGCCAGGCTGTTAAGGCACTCGACTCGTAGACACTAAATACATGTATATTATTGAAATATTTTAAAGATTTAATATAATTGCCTCAGAGGAACCCACCACTAATGCAGCGGTAAGAAAACGGATTTACAACCCTAAAATCAGGCGTTCGATTCCTCTCAGTAGGCGGAGTAGATAGCCTGATGTGGCCTTGTTATAAGAAAACACATACACACACGCCTTATTTCATGTTGATTAAAACCAACCAAATACATCTTATAACAATGAAAGTACTTTGGTGAGATACAGTAAATACTAAGTCTTTGCTCGAGTTACTATTGTTTTCTTGAAAATACAATAAACCTCTCACATGCAATAATAAATAAATCGATGTTTTAAACTAAAGAAAACAAACGACGATTTATGATAAATACTTAAAAGATAAAAACTTAATTCTGAAAACACATCATTTAGTTTATGTTTCCCATCAAAACTAAATTTATCCTTCAACGGTTACAAACCCGAAATTTGCATGTACATATACGGAAGTAAAAAGGTAACTATCACACATTTCAAGATACTTTTTGTCGTAGGCCTGGCATGGCCGAGCGCGTTAAGGCGTGCGCTCGTAATCCGAGGGTCGCGGGTTCGCGCCCGCGTCGCGCTAAACATGCTCGCCCTCCCAGCCGTGAGGGTGTATACTGTGACGGTCAATCCCACTATTCGTTGGTAAAAGAGTAGCCCAAGAGTTGGCAGTGGGTGGTGATGACTAGCTGCCTTCCCTCTAGTCTTACACTTCTAAATTAAGGACGGCTAGCACAGATAGCCCTCGAGTAGCTTTGTGCGAAATTCCAAAACAAACAAACAAACTTTTTGTCGCCATCTAGTGACTCGAAATTAGTTTATAAAGAATGTATTTAATCGCCAGTGATCTCAAATATATCAGTGTGAGTTTTAGAAACTTCTAGCTTGATTTGATTAGAATGTTATACAAGTTAGCCCATAATATGCATTGTGAAATATAATGGAAGTAGGTTAATCAAAATGAGATAACTGACTTGCTTCTCGAGCAAGAATCCTCTTCGATTAATCTTCGACCAGTGATTGACGAGATGTTTTCTCAGATAAGTATAATAAAGAACAGGGCTTTGTAATCAGTGATGTCGAGAAACCCACTTGTTGAGAATTTTATATGCAAAAACGGCTCGTTTTGGGTTCAGAAAATATTTTAAATAGAAGAGCGAACAACGTTTCGACCTTCTTCGGTCATCGTCAGGTTCACAAAGAAAGAGGTAACTGACCGGAAGCTGACCACATGTTTGGAACGGGTTGTATAACTGAGTGTCGCAATGTAGAGGGCGCGGTTAGATGTTTGAATATATAATAATCTATAATATTAATATAGGTATAATGGCGTTCCTTTATATTGGTTTATTTTGGGTTTAAGTTGTTGTATAAGTAAGGCTTCTTTAATTTTTCGTTTGTTTATGTTTGTTTCTTTATTTAGTATTTTAGTGATTTCTATGGTTATGTTGTGTCCATTTGACTTGCAGTGTTCGAAAGCGTGTGAAGGTGACTGTAGAGCAAAACAGGGACAAAAACATTGATCAAATTACCTTTATTCTAAGCACTCGTAATATTAATTTCGGAATAAAAAACCAACAACTACAGAACATCTGTACAAGTTCAATGAAAATATAACGAACCCTTGTAGAATCAATAGTTCAAAAATAAATTTTAACATTAATAGGATACATATTCATTAAGAAATATAAGGCGGTTTAGTAACATTATGTAATTTTCGCTTTGATATTTTGTTAGCACAACCACGTGTATCAAACGAGAGAAAACACAGTCTTATAGCCTGAAACCCTCATTTTCTATGAGAGAATGTAAAAGTTTGTGCACAGAAAAGATATATATATATTATCATTTACAAAATTTGTAAGTCTCCTTGGGGTGCTTCGGCGTTTCATTGATTTGAAGAAAGAGCCGATTTTGCTTGAAGCTGTAGTTCTCAGTTGATTGTGACATAGGTTTTGCGAGATAATATTTTTATACATTGTTATATTACGTTCCAGTGAAATGTTTATGACAGTCGTTTTAATGAAATTATATAAAAAATTGCCATTCGAAAGACAGCTTTGTGTCTTTTCAATTCATGGATCTATGACGTGTGCGTACATGATTTCTGCGTATAACTATTATTCAGACAAGAATACTTAATAGTATAAATTAAATGTTAGCTACAAAGAGAAAAAAAGTCCTTAAGAGAAAACTAGTGGTGAATAACGCGCTTTTTATGTGAGAAAAATAAATTTACAATTCTGAGACTAGATGCCTATATAATATTTAGCTACAGGCTAAAATTCGTTTTGTTGGCGTTACATAATAACACTAAAGGGTAATTCACGATGTTTACGTAAATTATTTCCTTGAAGACGTTTATTTATACAATTCAACTTTAAGCTGAAAATTATAGAAGAGATGAACAGGTAAAATATCAACCCAGTGTTGAAATTGTTGTGTTTCTTACAGATTCTGTTATTCTTTATTACTACAGTTTTGTAATAGAATCTCCTCATAAATAAGAGAAATCCCAAGTACCAAAAACTAATGTCTGTAATGAATCATGAATCTTAATCACAGCGTGACAAAAAGAACATTAATGTTACGAACAAAACATTTATTGTCGGGTTTTGACGGTTTTATTGTTCATTTATAGTTGAAAACAGAATTCAAGGACAGAGCCAATCACATTTGATTTGTAAAGGTCCAATAAATTTCAGCTTCTAGAACGCATTCGACACAGGCCTATAATTTACTATTTATATATTTCAAAGACTTAATTTCAAAACTCTTGAATAGAAAGACAATTTTATATTTGCAGAAATTCTCTAATAATCTAGACAATCCATCTTTATGTAAGCGTCAACCAATACCTTTAATGCCGTTTCGTCGATATGGGTATGTAATGTTTGGAATATCTAGTCTAAACAACCCATCTTTCGACACATGAGTTAACTTTCCGTTCAGTAAATCCGTGGCTGAGTCGTTGTTGTTTTGAATTAAGCACAAAGCCACACAATGGGCTATCTGTGCTCTGCCCACCACGGGTATCGAAACCCGGATTTTAGCGTGTAAGTCCGCAGACGTACCGCTGAGCCATTGGGAACATGACTTAGTCACAGGTGTTCCTATTTTTACACTGTTGACCAGAGTGATAATAACTAGTCAGTGTTTCACGACTCTTACATGGATATTCTTAATCGAAGAACAAAACTGTTTGTTTTATAATCCACCCATATCTGAAAGTGTGGAAAATACTTAGTGACCAAACATAGATTTGAACCTTGGATCTCCTTATATGCAGCCTAGCGGGCTCGCCATTACTTCACACCGGTCGTACATACGCATCTAAAATGTTTATAATGAGTTTGAAATTAGAAACAGATATGCACAGATAGCACCAGTGAAATTTTGTACAAAACAATGAGGCACAAATAATCTTTATGAATTTCATTTCATTATGAACATTGCAGCAAGCTCCTTATCACCAAGCTTATGATGTGTAAATCAGATGTTATAAATTTACAAATGTTGAAACTCTTAAAATAATACATAACTATAATGTATTTGATACGGCATATTAGCGTTTACGTCTTACCTGGGCTCCGCATGACCAGGTAGTTAAGGCACTCGACTCGTAATACGAGAGTCGCGGGTTAGAATTCCCGTCACACCAAACATGCTCGTCCTTTCAGCCGTGAGGAGCGTTATAATATGTCGGTCAAACCCACTGTTCGTTAGTAAATGAGTAGTCCAAGAGTTGGCGGTGGCTGGTGAGTCCCAGCTGGCTTCCTTCTAGCCTTACATTGCTAAATTAGCAACAGCTAGTGCAAATAGCCCTCGTGTAGCTTTGCGCGAAATTCAAAACAAACCAAACGCCTTAACTATTGCATTGAATAGTGATTTTGTTGTTTGTTTTAACAGAGAAAGGTAAAATAATACAAATTCAAAAACCATGTTAAACTAGAGTGCCTCATTTTTATACTAAGATCAATATAGTTAAGTTAGACCAACATGACTCACTGATCATACTAGCATTAATATCGCCAGGTCAACGTGATTCACTGATAATATTTACATCAGTATAAATAGATGAACATTATTCTATGATTTTTGTACTTATAATCAATATAGCTAAAGAACGGAGCACATTGGACATACATCAATATTGTTAGACGACCAACACGACTCACTGATAATTCAACGCTAACGCACATTCAAGTAATGAAAAATAAAGAAACTCAATGTTTTTTTCAAATCTAAGGACAAGACGAAACGTAATAATAAGATAACTATTAATACTGGTTTTATTTTAGTTAAATGTGCATGGACATGAACATAAAATAATTGAATACAGTGAAACCGTAAACTTATAATATTATGAGTCATGTCCGCAACAATTGTTATTTTTTTTTTTGTAAAATATGCAAGAACTAATTACGTTTGAGTGTATGTATATATATATGTGTGTGTGTGTATTTAGTACTGTAGTTTGTCTTCATTATAACGTAGGATAAATAATCCAAGCTTTCCCCTATATTTAGAGCCTTGGTTCGTGTTCGCCCCCCGCTAGTTCAGCGATATGTCTCCGTACTTACAATGCTAAAATCAGGGGTTCGATTCCCTTCGGTGGGCAGAGCAGATAACCCTGTGTGGCTTTGCTATACGAAAAACACACACACACACATGGTTCGTGTTCAGTATGAAGTAGGATAACTAAATAACTGAACATTTTCATGTATTTATAACCCTAGTTTATCTTAAGTATAACGTAGGATAATTACATTGAATATTTTCATACATATAGAACTCACGTTTATTTGTATTATGACGTGAAATAGTTCAACTGAGCATTTCTGTACTTTTGGCCGAGTATTAACCTTAGAGTCGCGAGTTCAAATTCTTGTCGCACCAAACATGCTCGTTTTTTCAGCCGTGGAGGGATTATAATATAACAGTCAATCCAACTATTCGTTGGTAAAAGAGTAGCCCAACAGTTGGCGGTGGTAGTGATGACTAGCTGCCTTCCCTCTAGCCTTACACTACTAAATTAAGGACGGCTAGATAGCTCTCGAGTAGCTTTGCGCGAAATTAAAGAAAACAACAATCCATTTATTTACAACCTTAGTTTGTTTCCAGTATGACGTATGATAATTAAACTGGATATTTTTATACATTTAGAATTCTAGTTCATTTCCAGTACAACGTATGATAATTAAATTGAACATTTCTGATTTTCAGCTTTGGTATTGCTCAGAAGAAACAATATCCAAAAACAATAACCCATTTTGGTGCAATGTGATCCAAGTCACATTACCATAGCCTATAATGGTGCAACAGTAATTACTTCCCAAAGTGTACAAATGTTTTTTGCATTCACAGATACACATATGCACAGATACTTTGAAAAAAAAAATCACAACTTCGCATCGTACTTCTAAACATAGTAAGTACAAATGGCAAATGATGCTATATGTGTGATAAAACACTATGTGTTCATTTAAGAACTAATAATAATACGAAATAATGACTAAAACATAAATATAAAAATATATGTATGTTTAATTATTCCCTTTACTGAAAGCTTGTTAGCGAAAGAATTAAGTAGAATATTACAGTATGTTTTTTATGGCTACGTATAATTACATGCCTTCTACATACAAAATTAAAACTTTCAAATATATATATTCATTGATATACATATACCTATCTACTTTAACACTCATTATTAAACTTACCTCTGCACGTGTTGGAACTTCTGAATTTTATTATCTTTTTGAATGAAACAAAAAATTTCACAGCGTAAGAAACTACATTGAAAATAATCGATGTTGAATGAAATACGTGTTTATTTTATTTTAACTGCAGTTATTAACAGATTATTTATTCCATATTGAAGGGATGACTACAAATAAACGAGTCTAATGAAAACCTGTGATGTATACACTGAAATTGAAATATATTTTATTAAAGTGCAATAGACGGAGTGGAATACACCTGCAACGTTAAAGATTGATTAATTTGATCTCCTATAATTTATCAGGAATTTGTAGCATTTTTTCTATGTTTTTTAAACGTATCGTATGTTATTGGACCTCTCGAGTAACCCTTAGTACACAACTCGAGTACTAGAACTACACAGAAACTATCTGCGCTAGCCGTCGTTAATTTAGTAGTGTAAGGCTAGAGGGAAGGCAACTAGTCATCGCCACCCACCGCCAACTCTTGTGCTATTCTTTTACCAACCAATAGTGGGATTGAACGTAACTTTATAGCTCCCTCACGGCTGAAAGGGCCAGCATGATTGGTGTGACAGGGATTCGAAAACACGAATAGTCAATTACAAGTTGAAGTATCCAACTAACGAACTGATAGAACGTTAATGAGTCGGATAGAATAAGGTTAACACGCGAGTTTTTAAGCAGTGATATCCAAAACCTTCAAAATATGAAAGACAGCTAAATAGACGGACGTCATCACTTTTATATATTTTTTTAAATTAGTTGCATAGTAATAGTTTCTGAACTTACTTTTTAAACCAATACCACGAAGAAAAACTAACAATAAGGTTTGATTTTTTGTTTAGAATTAAGCATAAAGCTACACAATGGGCAATCTGTGCTCTGCCCACCATTGTATCGAAACCCGTTTTTTTGCGAAATTAGTACTCAGACATTCGAGAGGACCAAATAAGGTTTGACACTACAATATAAAAATCTGAGGAGCTAGTGTATCCTTGTGGTTGGTGTTTTTGGGAGGGGATAGAGGATCCCGGATGCGAAACTCGATCTCATTTGCTGTATATCTCTTATAAATGTCATAGTCAATTCCGCTTTTCGCAGCAAAAAGAAAGAAAAATAGTCAAACAAAACCATTGTGGCAGCAGGTGATGATGTATAACAAACAGACTTTCTTCTAGTTAGTGGTCTGAAATTAAGATGACTCTACCTGAATTCATTTAGTTCACGCGAACATGAAGTTTGTTTGACAAACTCGGAACCTAATTTTAAAGACACAACATGTGTGTTTGCGTATGTTTTCTTATAGCAAGACCACATCGGACTATCTGCTGAGTCCACCGAGAGGAATCAAACCGCTTATTTTAGCGTTGTAAATCCAAAGACTTACCGCTATTCCAGCTATATGAGCAAGAAATATAACTGTTTTTTTGGTGTGTTTTTTTTGGGAATTTCGCACAAAGCTACTCGAGAGCTATCTGTGCTAGCCGTCCCTAATTTAGTAGCGTAAGACTGGAGGGAAGGCAGCTAGTCATCACCACCCACCGCCAACTCTTGAGCTACTCTTTTACTAATGAATAGTGGGATTGAACTACACATAATAACACCCCCACGGCTGAGAGATCGAGCATGTTTGGCGCAACTCGGGCGCGAACCCGCGACCCTCAGATTACGAAGCGCACGCCTTAACGCGCTAGGCCATGCCAGGCCCTTTTAAATCAGCATCTACACGTTCATCTACTGAAAGGGCGAGCATGTTTGACGCGACAGGGATGTGACCCTGCGACCATCAGATTACAAGTCGAACGCTTTAACACACTGGGCCATGCCGGACCCATAACAGTGTGAGACGTAGGAACGTAAAATAGATTAGCAATAGAATTATTCAGCTGGGACACTTGTTTAACCGTGAGAAATCGAACATCAAATTTTACAGTTGTAAAATTTATCACTGTCCCAACAGAAGACATTCAATTCGTCATACGTGCTAATTTTATATTATATTTATATTTTATATTATAAAATTTATGTATTTGTGAAAATACTAAAGAAACGTTAATTATTTTTATCTTGCTAAAAATATTGCTCTTTTTATTTCCAAAATTAAATAAATATTCGCTAACTTAAAAGCTTGGGAAGTCAGTGATATTTACTCTCATATTTCGTACTCAATGTATTCATTATTTCTAGTTAGGAAAATCATTATGTGAAAATGTGTCATCCAGAAGATGAAAGTATGGCCAAACTTGATCCGAAAGTGACATCATGAAATGAAGGATACAGTAATAATCTGGTTGATAATAATGACGTATTGTAAGATAAAAGCAAACCACTCGTACCTTTCTTACAATTCAAACAGAAAACTCGTCCAAACGCGAACACTGACATATATCTGGTTGTATGTAAAGACATAAATAGGGCGGTTTAGAGTTGTCCAGTAACTTGCTATATCATTAAAGATGGTAAAAATACTAGAATGTTTTGCTTGGGTTTTGTTTATCACTTTTCTCCGTAAGATTATTATGTTATTAAACCAAGTAAATTGAAAAACGGAAAGTATTTTCTGGAAGCAGCTTAAATAAATATCGATTTATTTAAATGAACAAAAATTCAACCTAAATGTCACATTGTAACGACGTGGATTAAACTGGCTGAGTAAAGATCCCCAAGAATTCTGGTACAGTTGCTTTTAATTTTGAACAACTGACCAGAAAGAGAGATTTTTGCCTAGCTCTCTGAGCCGAATCACATCACGAAAATGACAATTGCTTTTACAACATAACTACAAATGTTGGGTGTTTTCGACAACTTAATTTTTCGAATCATCAAACCCGTTGATTCCCAGCTACAAGGCAATGCCTGGGTTATTGATTTGAATATATTGAAGCTAAAACACGTTATTTCAAACATTAATTAATGTATATAATTTGTTAAAGCTCAAAATGTTTTTAAAAATAGGCTTGTAACATTACAGGAGCACTTATCGTCAATACAGGCCTATCGTTGTTTAAACATCAGAACATTTTTGGAGAATTTCGGGAAAATTTATAATACAACAAGTTCTCAACGTCTTACCAATGACAGAAATGTAAATATGAAAATATGAGCATATTCGGATATGACGAGATGAACCGCTCGCACATTCATGTTAATTATTCAACCGTTTACAAGTACATAATCATAGGGGTAAGAGAAACTGCACGTGTACGCTTGTATATTCAGTTATTTGCTGGTAGACAGCACTCATAATACAACGACAAGTCTGAAGACACATAACGCTAAAAACATGTTTTCCTATAGCAAGACCACATCGGACTATCTTCTGAGTCCACCGAGAGGAATCGAACAGCTTATTTTAGCGTTGTAAATCCAAAGACTTACCGCTATTCTAGCAGGAGACAAAGATATAAGCAAGAAATATGACAGTGTTTTTTTTGTTGTTTTTTTGGAATTTCGCACAAATTATAGTGGATATTGGTTGGCCCTGCAGTAGATCCCTAGATTACAGGGTATCAGGATTTTATAGGGTCACGCGATTCTTTGCAGTGTCTGTGATGAACAGCAGAAACAATCCGATTATTGTAAAATAATATATTAAAACAATTCAAACTTATATCACATGTTCATAACACAATTAATTACCAATGTTATATCCAGAGATTTAAATATACGTCTCTTTTCATTATGAGTCCTCACGGGCTGGTTCGGTTACTTTATAAACCAACTGGCAAAATGAATTATTTATCTCTACGATATGTGATTATACTTTAAAAGTTCCCACTATATATTTTTTATGGCTAAATATACAAACACAGTCTGGACCTATTTAATTATATCTCTTATTAACGTATAAAACTTTAACTTACTTCCCTCTATTAATTTTGTTGCATAAATATACACTGCTGGCCAAAAAAATAGCACATATACTACTGGCCAAAATTTTAAAGCCAATGAACATAAAGAAAAATGTGCATTTTGCGTTGTTAGACTCAACCACTTATTTGAGTTGAGCTTCGAAAGATGAAAATAAGAAAAGGAAAAATAAAAATAAAAACTTTTTAGCGTTTAATGGGGAAAATGTGAATACTATGAAATTAGTATTCCAACGTTACTGGCATGATAAGGATAATCCACCAGAGACATTTTCTCATTTAGCCCAATGCACCTAGCCGTCCCTAATTTAGCAGTGTAAGACGAGAGGGAAGGCAGCTAATCATCACCACCCACCGCCAACTCTTGGGCTTCTCTTTTAGCAACGAATAGCTGGATTGAGCGACACATTATAACACCCCCACGACTGGGAGGGCGAGTATGTTCGGTGTGACTGGGATTCGAACCCGCAAATTACGAATCGCACGCCTAACGCACTTGGCTATGCCGGGTCAACAGTAACGAAAGTGCTAGACGAAGTGAAAAATGGCCAGTGTTTTTTCGTTTCACAATAAATGTTTTCAGTGTAGGCCACAAGCACATGACTCCAAAATATTGGACGTCTGTGATATAACCATTATTATATTCATAACACTCGTGTCAAAGGCAAACAGAAACTTGCAGTCTTTGCTTAAAAAAATTATCACTAGAGCATCAACTAGGGACATACTTCAATAACTAAAAGGCATTTGAACGATATAGTAGTGATGAAAGCACCCAACAATAGCAATTCCTGTTGTCTAATTTTATAAACACCTTACCTGTGGTTTTTCCAAATTTATCTGAAGATGAATGTTCTAGAAAATTTCCTTAATACATGTTCATCATTTAGTTGTTCATTTGTTACACCATCCTAACGAATCGGTTATTATAAATGTTAATTAACCTTGGCAAGTAACTGATTAACAACGGTGAGTCTACAAACTTACAATGCCATATGCCCTATCTGGTACAGCGATAAGTCTACGGATTTAGAACGGTAAAATCAGGAGTTCGATTCCTCTCGGTGGACACAGCAGATAGCCCGATGTGGTTTTGCTGAAATGAAAAAACACACAACGCCATAATTCGGTATTCCTCCAGGTAGTCGTAGCAGAATGTCCATTGTTTTTTTACTATAAAAACACAAACAAACAAAATGACTAATTGACAAAATTTCAAACATTTTAAACTGAATATGTCAGTTATTTGGTTTACATAAGAAACGAACATTAACGAATACAACTCAGCCCCACATGAATATTATGGTCATATTGAACTTCATATATATTTATATCTTTATTTATTTTATTCAATATTTTGACCTACAAATAGTAAAATGTTGTTTTCAGTTTGTTTGGAGCTAAGAGCAGTGGTACACCATAGTTTGTCTGTGCTATGTCCATCATGTATATCAAAACCCGGTTTCTAGTTTTATAGTAAGTCCGTAGATATACCCATGTGCCATCCAGACATCAAGTTTTATACTAATTATATAAATAATTATACATATCCAGTCTTTCAAACACAAATTCGGGTTCTAATATCGGCAGTGGGCAGAGCACAGATAGCCCATGATGTAGCTTTATTCTTAACAATAAACACAGTTTTCCTTCTCTAATGTCTCCCTGGGGTATTGCAAGAGGTCTAGGATTTACAACGCTAAAATCAGGGTTTTGATTCTCTTCGGTGGACTCAACAGATAGAAAAACATACTCATATGGTATAGCCAGGTGGTTAAGGCACTCGACTAGTAATCCGAGGGTCAAGGGTTCTAAACGCCATCACACCAAATATGCTCGCCCTTTCATCAGTGGGGCTGTTAAAATGTGACGGTTAGTATACTATTTGTTGGTAAAAGAGTAACCCAAGAGTTGGCGGTGGGCAGTGATGAATCGCTGCCTTCTCTCTACTTTTACGCTTCTAAATTAGGGACGGCTAGCGCAGATAACACTCGTGGAGCGCAAAATTTAATAAAACAACAACAAAAAACCTTCTCTAATGCTGTAAAACAATATGTGTGTCCGTCTTTCTGTTGGTCATGCACTGATGTCATAGCAACTTACTGGGTTACTCAAATAGTTTGGCTTCCTGTCACTTACAGTAGTTTATTGTTAATTGAAAATTAAAGACATATTTTGACTAGAATATACAAAAAAATTGCGACATTATAAGAGCAGAAAGCTACTGTATTTTGTCATAGTAACTTACAAGTTTAGTTTATATTTGAATGTCTTTACTGTTTTAATTATCTTGATAATAATACGTTGATGAAACCATGCCTCACTAGTATTAACGTCTGAAACCTAATATTCAGTCAGTTCTGAATTATCGTACAAGCAAATCAACAGACAAACGCACGCGTCATTGCGAATGCTTTTAATGAGACAATCTATGGAAAGAAAAACAAAGTGATTCCCTATATAACAATGTATATATAAGCGAGCCAGCGAGTTTTAGTAACAGTGCATTCAACAATAGTCTATACGTCATGTTGCTTAGCAATTATGATTAATTTAATATTGTTGTTAAGAAAGAGGCTGAAAATATCGAATTAAAACTTGAGCTACGAAGTTGAAAAAAATATTTACTGTTTGCTACTACAGAGAGTCCGTTAGTTACTGAGGTTTGTTTTTTATTATTTGTTTTCATTTTTTAAAGTTTAAAACCGTAGAACAAGTTAAATTAAAGGTTACCTTTATAAACGTATCACGTCCCATAAAAGAACAAATGCATAAACCAAATAATCTGCGCGAGGCCTAATACTTTCGCTAGCAAACTTACGAGGATAGCTTTGGGCCCAAAGTGTGAAGACAAAATCTTTCTGTTAGATGCCGCTTTTTTTGTCCACTCTGGTTACTGTTCACAGCGACTAAATGATTTTCTCTCGTAGCATTTCAGTATAAGTTTACAATGGCAATAAACACTTCCTTTACAGTCGCGCAGATAGCCAAGTGGTTTCCGCAACAGAACAGCAAATCAGTCTCTTTCAGTCTATCAGAGAAATGGCTGTCTTATTATAAACCATATTTACAATATATTTATCGAAACTGAATAAAAAGGTATTAGTGTTTCAATTTTGTCGTAGAAAGAGAATCGCTTCCTTCAATATATAAATTACAATATCTCTCATGTAAAGATGCAGTTTCCAACACTACACAAATATATATGTTGTGTTGCGTACATATATACATACATACACACACACACACACACACACATATATATATATATAAAGAACGAAAACGAAGACTGGAATACAGCCGATATTTTTATTATTAACACAAAGTTTCTGTCTTTTTACTCTTCGCACAGTGTAACACTAATTCTCGTATTATCTCTATCACTTCAGTGAGATGCATGTTAAACCTTTGAGTAATATGTAATTAATTGTTCCCTTATTTCTACGTAAGTTTTAACACTTCCAACTCATTGAGAGTATTTTCTTAAATAATCAATACGTTTCATTTTATCTCTCTTATATATATATATCATTTCAGTCACGTATTAAGGCGTGCGCTTCGTAATCTGAGGGCCGCGGGTTCGCGTCCGAGTCGTGCGGTTGGTGGTGATGACTAGCTGTTTTCCCTCTAGTCTTACACTGCTAAATTAGGGACGACTAGCACAGATAGCCCTCGAGTAGCTTTGTGCGAAATTCTAAAAACAAACAAGTAAACATACGAGTACAGCTTTGACCCCAAAGTGGGCCCGGCATGGCCAAACGCGTGAGGCGCGCAATTCGTAATCCGAGAGTCGCGGGTTCGCGCCCGCGTCGCGCCAAACATGGTCGCCCTCCCAGTTGTGGAAGCGTTATAATGTACGGTCAATCCCACTTTTCGTTGGTAAAAGAGTAGCCCAAGAGTTGGCGGTGGGTGGTGATGATTAGCTGCCTTCCCTCTAGTCTTACACTGCTAAATTAGGGACGGATAGCACAGATAGCCCTCAAGTTGCTTTGTGCGAAATTCCAAAAAACCAAAAAACAAACCAATCCCAAAGTGTGAAGACAAAATCGTTTCGTTAGATGTAGTTATTTTTCTACTCTGGTTACTGTTCACAGTTATTAAATTATTTTTTTTTTCACAAGCATTTCAATATGAGTTTACAATGTTAGTAAATATTTCCTCTACACTCGCGCAGATAGTCTAGTTGTTCTTCGCCCTAGAACACCAAATCAATCTCCATCAGTCTACCAGAGAAATGTCTGTATTATTATAAATTACATTTACAATATATTTATCGAAATTGAATAAAAAGTATTAGTGCCTGATTCTCGTATTATCTCTATCACTTCAGTGTGATGCATGTTAAACCTTTGAGTAATATATTAATTGTTCCCCTTATTTATACACAGGTTTTAACACTTCCAACACCTTGTCAGTGTTTTCCTAAATAATCGATACGTTTCATTTTCTTTCATATATTTGATTTCAATGTCTTACATTAGCTTTACTCATATTTTAAACATCTCTTTTGGCAAATATTTAGTTTTCTCTTACATGTTTGCGGTCGCACAAAGTAACGTGTTTTTTGGCTTTTTATCTCATGGTACCAATGGATATAAATCCTTAGGGTGGCTATCCTTAAATATATAGCACTATTCGCTGATATTTTTATAACACACCCACAATTTAAAACGCAGATCGTGTTTGTCAGCATCATATCTCGAACTCGAGTCCCTATTCTGATACGGTATCGACTAGGCCACACTAAGGCCGCTTTACGTCAGTGTAATGTATTAAGTGATCTATTAATCACTGTGCTAGCGACCACCAGCTTCTGTAACGTGCTACATTATAACTCAAGTCTTAAAGGTTCGAGTTATATTATAAGAAACAAAAACTCTCGAATATTATTGTCGTATTACACTCATCATTGTCCTTTTATTAAATCTTTTATTACTATTATGAATAGAAAGGCGATTATCATCACTAATATTTATCTGTTTGTTCACTTTATTTTCAGAACTACAAACATGTTTTGGCTACGCATTCTTGGATTTGCTTGCCTGATTCTGGTTGCTACAGTGGTGGAAGGACGGAAGATGTCTGACAATCTTTATCTGGACAAGTTTTCTTCCATTCATAATAAATTGTTTAGGTACAATAACAACACATGGCAGTTCAGCAAAAACGTTCAGCTGCCATTTTATAAATACAATACAAAAAGTACAAAAACGTTACTTCCAGAATGGCATTCTACAGTTTCAGACTTACCAATTCCTAAAGATATAAAATATGATACTGGAGACATACACCAGAAGCATTGACAAAAATACGATCTTGGTCGAGCACAACAACAACATCACTGGTGGAAAAGCAGTAATCCAACATGGAATGAAAACAGTGACTTACCAAATCAAAGGTACAATAAACAAAATGACATCCCTGCAGTAAATTCGACAACCTTAGAAAATGCTTTTGTCGTCTCAAATAGACGGAGACCTTCACTATTTTCCTTTCGACCAAGAAAGAAATCTATGAATGAAATTATACTGAGAGAAATCCTTAATTATTTTATAAAAGGTTTAATTAATGATATGGTTAAAGAGAAAAGCATTACCACTAACACATATACAAGAAGCACGTCAACTGAGATTCCCACTACTGTAACAACTTTGAAGTAAGTATTATTTTCTGCCCAATGTACGTGTATGTTAAATATTTAGCTGCATGACAAGTTCAAAACTTTAGACAGGTACTTTATAGACGTATCATATATACTATGTTTAGATAATTAGTTGTGAGCACAAAGGAAATTCTGTGGTTTAGGTTTACGATTGCACGCGTGCTTTGAAAAATGATGAGTGTTTGTAAGAGGATGGGGTTCAGAAGCGTGTTGAATCTCAGTATATTCTGTCTAGGAAAACACCTTTGAAGATATTTGTGGATTCGATGTTTCCTTGCGACCACGAGATCAGTCGTAACGGTACAAAAACTTGTTGGTTCAGAAGAGAAATCGGAAACTCCTTGACCTTTTCATTGCAAATAAGAACTGAAGATGGTGTTTCATTTGAAAACTACGATGCTTTCGAAATCAGATGGGAAAAATTGTTCAAAGTTCGCCAACAACCGAAAGCGTTTAAAATGAAAATCACATCAGGTATGTGGTTGTTTATTTTGCTATACTTTTATATGTACAACGTTTCAGTAAATCTCCACATCAGACGAATTGTTGTAGGGTCTTTCAACAATTATAACATTATGTTTTCTTCAATAACATCTGGATAAGGTTACATCACTATCGAGTTTGAGGCTATTCTTCTATATTCTAAATAGGAAAATGAAATTAATCAATGGTAGTATTTATTTTAAAATGATTTTATTTCACAAGTTAGATTACAGAAAAATGTCGTAAGGACAAACTAGCTGGACCTATGTACAGATCACATGGCTACCTTACGGAACTTAATAAAAGAATAGCTCAACTTTCTTTTCCTAGGAGCAGTTTAAAAATATAAATAAAAAGGAGTTTATCTATTAAGTTTTTTTTTCTTCATTCACTGCTCTTTAATGTGTATTGTATACAGATAGATATTTCATGAACCTGCTCACGGTAAAAGCGAATATAATTTACCTTGTAGCTTCAAATGTGTAAATTATATTTTATATAATTAATAATGCATGTTTGAACGTTTTTCATATCAGTGGAACAAAAATATTGAATGAAGTAAGACAACTAAACATTGAGAGAAACAAACAAGTAATATTCTGAATATTTTAAGATATAATGTTCTTTTGTTTAGTTTTTTTGCTAGCTATCTAATTAAACTTTGTTAAGGCTTATTTTTCTAATTTGATCAAAAAATGAGTAACTATGTTTATTACCCTTTATTATAACAAGTGTATTTTATTCGTTCTGACGATAGATAAATCACCACAGAATATACAAATCGGAAGTGGAGGCAGAGAATTACGGATAAGTCCTGTAACAGACATGGATGTCGAATTAAATAGTTTCAAAGTTTCTGTTCTCAAACGTGTTACCGAGAACAACAACAACACGATTCTTGTGAACGTTGGAAATGTAATATTTCGAATCCAAGTTCCTCCCATAGGTTAGTTTACATCCTACTAGGACAAAATCCAAATATCTAAATGTTTAAATACATAAACGTGAAACGTAAGTTTTTAGCTGTTTATCGAAAACATGGAGATATGAGTGAACCTACTTTACTAATATTTTCAGAACAAAACGTGTTCATTAAATGTAGCCAAAACAGTCATAGAGAAATTCTTTATAATACTTGTTTACTGCCTATGTCAATAAACAACTCATATTTTACAAAATCAAGTTGATCAGGGAACGCAGAAAAATTTTTTCTTTATAATATGTAATTAAAAAATTTCAAAAATAAATTGTTTGGAAAAGTGACTTTCTACAGTTTCCTCGGTTAGATCTACAGTCTCACGTTGTCATGTATGTCGATTTTTTTCATACTTTAATCACAAAAATTTAACCCCGTCTGTTATATCACAGATATGGGCTATGTTTATGTTGGAGAAGAACTCATTTTAAATATTGAATATTACATCACTATACCACCAGAAGTTGCCTTTATTGACTGGCATTTCGAAACGAAGAGACCAATAATGAAAAAGTTAACAAGCAATATGATAATAATGAACTCAAGAAAGTCCATAATGATTCGAGGACTAAGAAAACATCAGTATGGAGTCATTGTGTGCAGTATGTACACTTCTAACTCCTTGTTAATAGCCAGTCGCCGGTTTCGTCTCCGAAAACCTAGTAAGTACATAGCGCATACGGTAAGATACATGAATTGGAGTGTAAATGTGTTGATTTCTTATTTTCTTCGTCGAATTTTTAGAAACCAGTGTAATAAATGAGGAAAGTGAGAAATGTGAGGTTTTTCTTTATACAGGTAGACTAATTGTGTGTTTTTTTAAACCTAAAGTATAAAAGAACAGAAAAATCAATAACCCAGACACTTTCAGAAAGTGGACGTTCTTTCATCGGGAGTATTTTTTGTTCGTACGTGTTTTTAAATGTCATAAGATCGAGTACGTCATATTAAATTGATTTTAGAATCTCACCCATCGTTACATTTCCTGTTGTCACGTACAGTCACCGTCTATCTGATGTCCACACATCTTTTCTCAGTATCCAAATAGCACAACTCCTCTATGTGGGCTTTTCATAATCCGTATTGTTCACGAGAACGATAGTTTCTTAGCGCACGTTTCAAGAGTGCGATCACACATAACTAGACAAACACTGCATGGGGCACTTCGCCGTTTTGATTTTGTATGGAAGAGACTGAATCCGCGTTTCATTCTGCAGATGATTGAGGTATGCGAGGTAAAATAGACATGTGGTACAAGTACCTTGTGTTCTGTAGACTTGAATCATGCAACCGTGTCATCTACATATCTGTACCAGTATAGTGGTGGATGTAATGCTGTGCTTGTGTTTCAACTTGTGTCATAAAAATATTGGCTAGAACTGGTGATACTGGGTTGCCCATACTTAGGCCATTTGTATATTTGTACACACTCACGTATATTTTCATTGTGCACACACACATGACCTTTTCACCCCATCTTCCTTCAGCTAGTTCAGCAGTAAAGAGCTTAAACTCTAAAATCAGTTTCAGTAGCCCTGGTGTGTTGGTTTAGTTTGTTTTGAATTTCGCGCAGAGGAAAGCTATCTTCGCTACCGTGATGTGTAAAACGCAGACGACTCATTGCGTTGTTTTAACTGTTGTTGTTTTGAATTAAGCACAAAGCTACACAATGGGCTATCTGTGCTCTGCCTACTACGGTTGTCGAAACCCGGTTTTTAGCGCTGTAAGTCCGCAGACATGTCGCTGAGCCACTGAAGAACGCGTAGTTTTAACAAATTTAAATTAAACAAACAAAAATCATATTAACCTGATTCTAAAGTAATACAGATTTGTAATTCACTTAGGTACTTCTTTTTGTCTGTTGTAGAAACACACTTCTGACATTTCAGGTTTGATAATCTTGTGTTACATCTAAGTTTAAACTCACTAGAGGCCCGCAATGATAAAAAATTAAAAACTATTTATTATTTACCATTTGTTTATGGGGTATTTCTTTTTTCTTATTTCTATTTCATTTTGAATGCAGACAGTATCTTTATGACGTATGATCTTCATCAACCCTTTTTAGTCACCGAAAACATGAAATACTGATAATACATATAGAGTCGTATATTAAATATTGTAACTAAACTTCTGTATATAATAATTAAAACTTTAGATAGTGTTAAAGTGCTGTCTGTTATAAAACTGTATAATTTGTGAAAATTGCTATTATTTCATTTGTATGTGTATAAATGTTTTTCGCAATTGATACGTTTCGAACTACACACGTCGAGTATCGCGTCATCTGTTATCTTGAAATGTATATAGAATAAAATTATTGTACAATGCCATTTAATACAAACTTATTTGGAGAGAAAATACGTTTTTATTTTGCAAGTATTCGTAGGTTTCTGAAGCTTGGAATAGTTTCAAAGAAATGCTCAAAATCATTTGGTGGAAAGAAAAACAGTATTTTCATCTATATTTTTTATAGTAGTTTTATTTCGTTGTTTTGAATTAAAGCCACATTAGGTTATCTGATCTGTCCACCACGAAGAATCAAACTGACAAATATAACACTTCCCATGAGAAAGCTAATAATGTTTTACAATATTTATATTTATGTCATTAGGTTTTATGAGGAAAAGTGGAAATATCGTCATTTTGCAAGTTTTTCACAAAGCACCCAGTACGTTTTCGTTATCAGACCAACTGTTTAAACAGAACTAACAGAATACATTTTAAACATCGGTATATTGAATCCATCTATTTGCAAAAAACATGGATGATTTTATTGAATTATTACGTTAATTTTGGTCTAAGATAATTCAGTTGGAGCAAAATCTTCAACAGACAAACAATAACAATAAAACAATAAATTCATTTTTGTTTGAAAGAATCACATATTTATCTAGCACAACGCCATTATGTTTTAAATATTGTTATTGTTTCGTATTTATAATAATTGTAATAATAATTGTTATAGTTGTACATGATATCGAATAATTTAAAGTACAATAGTAAAGAATGAAAAACGATTCATTTCTTTGTCCAAAAAAATTAAGAGCCGATTTGTTTTCTATCCAATCTAGTTACCAGAGAAAGCCAATAGGTGCACTTTTGAGATGAAATGCAATGTACATCAACTAATCAAAATTAGGTAATTTTACATTTGATATTTATGTCCAAAATTGTAATTTCTATTATAAATAATTGATATATGTGTTTATTGTTTGTCGTAAAGGATACAAAATTTGATTATACTTTGAAAAATTGAAATTGTTTATATGTATGTTTGTTGTTTGTAATAAGGAAAAAAAATGTTTATCCTTTGAAAAATTGAAATAGATTATGTATATGTTTATTGTTTATAAAAAAGAAAACACATTTGATGATACTTTTAAAATTGTCTTAAATTTTAAAACTTAGAAGCATTTTGTAAGATTATAAATTTTACAATGATAAAAAAAAATTATAAAATATCTAATTTTGGTTTTTGCGTGTTTTTATTTGAAAATAAAAATGTCCATTTTAATTTGCTACCACTAGATGGTAAACTTTAGCTTTGTTTGTTTTTGGAATTTCGCACAAAGCTACTCGAGGATCTATCTGTGCTAGCCGTCCCTAATTTAGCAGTATAAGACTAGAGGGAAGGCAGCTAGTCATCACCACTCACCGCCAACAGTTAGGCTACTTTTTTACTAACGAATAGTTGGATTGACCGTCACATTATAACGCCCCCACGACTGAAAGAGCGAGCATGTTTGGTGCGACAGGAATTCGAACCCGCGATCCTCAGATTACGAGTCGAACGCCTTAACCCACTTGGCTATGCCGACCTCTGATACATGCTATATAAGAACACTAATTACTTATTAATATTGTAGTATCTGTTACTTAGTACGCAAAGTACACCCCCCAGTGGCTCAGCGGTATGTCTGCGGCCTTACACGCTAAAATCCGGGTTTCGATACCCGTGGTGGGCAGAGCACAGATAGCCCATTGTGTAGCTTTGTGCTTAATTCAAAACAACAACAACAACAACGCGAAGTACACTAATTACTAATTAATCTATTAATATCTTATACTTACTACACAGGAAATAACAATGATTAATTAATCTTCTAGTATCTGATACTTACTACACATGAAACAACAATTAATAATCAATCTTTTAATCTCTCTTACTTGCTGTTCAGATAATAACAATTATTAATTAGTCTTCCAATCTCTGATATTTACTGTATAGAGAACAACAATTATTAATTAGTTTTCTAATCTGTTTCACTTACTGTACCGAAAAGAAAGATAATTAATCTTCTAAAATATGATATTTACTGTATAGAGAACAACAATTATTAATTAGTTTTCTAATCTTTTTTACTTACTGTACCGAAAAGAAAGATAATTAATCTTCTAAACTCTGATATTTACTACACAGAGAAGAACAATTATTAATGTTATTCTAATTACTTCTTAAGAAGTATATTCATGAAACGTACCCCGTAAAGCATTGATTAAAATATATATATTATATGAAGCTTAATTTATTTGTACAGGTTTTATTCACGTTTTAATGGGAATGGTATACCCAAAATAGCCCCCCAGTGGCTCAGCGGTATGTCTGCGGACTTACACGCTAAAATCCGGGTTTCGATACCCGTGGTGGGCAGAGCACAGATAGCCCATTGTGTAGCTTTGTGCTTAATTCAAAACAACAACAACATACCCAAAATACAGCTACAGACGATAAACCTAATATTGGAATTTATCATCGTAGATGCTAACGAAATTTTATTCTTAACTGTCTACGTAACGTCAATGTTACTTAAACTTCAACTATAAAATGTGCAAGTTGTTCGGGAAAATAATTAAACAAGCGTATTTTGATAAAAGTTTGGTTTCTCGATTCCAAAAGCGAGCGAGATTGTTTACAAATAGAATAACAAATTTAGTGGTGATAGTGCAAAAACGAAGGTTCAAAATTTTTGACAATTCAAGTTCTGGAGACCAGATATAAAATAGTCATGGCCAAAATGTTCGAATGTTGTTCTATATTGATCTTATTATCTACATGCCTGCACTAGTTATTAAGTAAATACTCAAGTAGCAAAAAAGAAAGTAGCGCGTGATCGGACAAACATCTGCAAGCGTTATTGTTGTTTCAATTTAGCTCAAATTGATCGTCATATAATAACGCCCCCACTGAAGAAAGGGCGAGTAAGTGTGGTGTGATATGAATTCAAACCCGTGCCCCTCAGATTTTCAGTCAAGCGCTGAAACAATCTGGCCACGCTGGATTTATTCTAGCTTGTATAAGTTATTTTGAACATTTGTTTGTCAAAAAACATAAACACCTGTTTAGCATAAAAGGGTTTGTTTTGTGTTTTTCAAAAAGATCAACGCTTCATAAAGACGATTTATTGTATTTTGGTGTTTAGTCATGCTTCGTCGCGTGATAGAAGTTATAGGGCATTAAATTGTTCGATTGTCCAAAAATGGTATGGAACAAACGGATATACCAGAACAGTAGGCTTGGTATACTGTTTTCAGAATCTTGAAACGTCATCGGATTTCAAGAACGTTTTCTGGTAGACGAGGGAAAACTACTTCTTGAGATGAACAGGTTTGCCCGTGAAAGTCGAAAGAAATGTTTCAACACTTCACGACAGGAATAGCAAGGTATATAGAAGAAGAACAGTGAATTGGAGAATAATGACAAAACAAGGTTATATTGCCAGAAATAGATATTAACTGGAATTTACCACTTCCACTGTGGGTATGAGAGTATGCAACTTAAAATTAGGACACAAGCGATATGTGATCTTTTCAGATAAGTCCTATTTTCATCTTGTTAAAGCTGATGGTAGAATTCGTATTTATCGATTTCCTGGAGAACAGACAAGGAAAGACTGTCTTTCTCACAGGAAACACACAGGAGTTGGAGCAATACACGTTTGGGCCGCTATTCATCATGGTAGAAAGAGTGCTTTCCATATTCTCCAGAGAAATATCAATGGCACCGCTTATAGGTATCACATGAAAACGATATTTCTGCAATATGCTAAGACAAGGTTTCGCAATAATTTTATATTTAAGGATGACATTGACACTACCCACAGTGCAGGTTTCATATACAGGATTATCTCGACCAGGAGAAGATTAAAGATAGTCATGGCCAGCAAAGCTTCCTATTGAGAACTGTTAGGCAGAATTATGTCAGCAAATTGCCAACCGCTACTGTAAACTAACTACCGTAGCTGAGCTGCAGTGACTTGAAGTGACAAGTTGTGATAAAATCACGTTGGATTACATCAATAACATCATCGACAGCATGCCACGTCACCTTCAGGAAGTTAGTGGTTTACGAGGAGAATTAATCAAGTACTGAACGTTAATATAAATTGAAATAAAACTATATATGCTATTTATAATGATTTGGTGTTATATGTTATCATTATTCATGTTTTGATAATGTTTTGTTGTGACAGGTGAAATGCTGAATTACGGATCTTTCTTAGAGCGTCTGTTAAAAATGATTTCTCTTTTAATAAATTGTTCATGATGTCCATAGAACTTTCTCATTACTCAATTTATGTACGTACATGTTTAGCATAACATGCATTTCTGAGTTTGACAGCGCTAAACGCTATTTGTATTTTATCTAATACTAATTAACTTATTTGTTACAAAATATGAAAACATTTTGGTCAAGACTATACCAGTTTTCTTGGGAAACAAAGATAAAAAGGAATTTGATTAGAATATTTGGTGTTTCACCCGACGAAACGTTATACTGTTTACTATTTTATCTTTGTCAAACAATCTTACAATATCTAGGGCATTATGGTTGTAGGTGATCCAATATTAAGACAAAGGAGATTTTTCGTCCAACTCTATTTACGTCACATTGAACAGAATTTTCTTGTGAAGTATAATATTGTAATGTTTCTTGGAAGACTGGGTTATCCTCAGTCCTAATAATGTATAAAGTGAGCTTATGAGTTAAAGGAGAACATTACAAAGCAAAAATTTTACTTTCTTTATCCTTTTTTTTTTATCGTAGTATGGACATGGATACACAAGATTACTGGTCAGACCAAAGACACTTGAGCCGAATTTTACAAGGATAAGACAATAACATTCCTACTGTAATCTAATCGTAAATTCACAAGATTGCAGACCATATCATCTCTTGAAGTCCAGAAATAGCTCTGTTTTAACCGATGAAGTTTCACAAAATTCTTGACTACATTAGTCACACCTAATCTGTATCCTACGAGCAGAAAAAAATAGTTCTGTTTTATAAACACAAGCTCACTACAAGCCAGATCACATGAAGTTTGTAATGTTCCAAATTTATAAACATTTCTGGTCAAATATCTGTAGTTTTCTGATGAATAAGAATTTATCACAATTATAGTTTTTGAGCTTTATAGTATATTGACTGTAGTTACCGACAACATTCTGTTATTGCCTCCCTGCGTCTTGCGATAGCTGTTTGTTTGTTTGTTTTGGAATTTCGCACAAAGCTACTCGAGGGCTATCTGTGCTAGCCGTCCCTAATTTAGCAGTGTAAGACTAGAGGGAAGGCAGCTAGTCATCACCACCCACCGCCAACTCTTGGGCTACTCTTTTACCAACGAAAAGTGGGATTGACCGTCACATTATACACCCCCACGGCTGGGAGGGCGAGCATGTTTAGCGCGACGCGGGCGCGAACCCGCGACCCTCGGATTACGAGTCGCACGCCTTACGCGCTCGGCCATGCCAGACCCTTGCGATAGCTACCTTTTATACTCATCAGACGAGGTTCTACGAAATTCAGTTGGCAGGCCCGGAATGGCCAGGCTGTTAAGGCACTCGACTCGTAATCTGAGGGTCACGGTTTCGAATCCCCGTCGCACCAAACATGCGCGCCCTTTCAGCCGTGAGGGCGTTATAATGTGACGGTTATTCTCACCATTCCTCGGTAAAAGAGTAGCTTAAGAGTTGGCGGTTGGTGGTGATGACCAGTTGCCTTCCCTTGCACTGCTAAATTAGGGACGGCTAGCACAGATAGCCCTCGTGTAGCTTTGTGCGAAATTCAAAAAAACAAAATAAACAAACGAATTCAACTGGCATCAATACTTACAATCACTAGTATTTTACACATATACACTGAAGCATTTAAAGAGGGTAAGGAACTTTATCCTTATGTGTATGTTCAACATAAATCTGTATTTTTAACACAGTTTTCTGACAAAAATATCCCCAAATTACAATCGTTTTAGACACTAAATATATGTATATTATTGAAATATGTTAAAGATTTAATATAATTGCCTCACAGGAACCCACCACTAGTGCAGCGGTAAGAAAACGGATTTACAACTCTAAAATCAGGCGTTCGATTCCTCTCAGTAGGCTGAGTAGATAGCCTGATGTGGCTTTGTTATAAGAAAACACATACACACACGCCTTACAAAATATTTCATGTTGATTAAAACCAACCAAACACATCTTATAACAATGAAAGTACTTGAAATACCGTAAATACTAAGTCTTTGCTCGAATTACTATTGTTTTCTTGAAAATACAATAAACCTCTCACAAGCAATAATAGATAAATCGATGTTTTAAACTAAAGAAAACAGACGACGATTTATGATAAATACTTAAAAGATAAAAACTTAATTCTGAAAACACATCATTTAGTTTAAGTTTCCCATCAAAACTAAATTTATCCTTCAACGGTTACAAACCCGAAATTTGCATGTACATATACGGAAGTAAAAAGGTAACTATTACACATTTCAAGATACTTTTTGTCGCCATCTAGTGACTCGAAATTAGTTTATAAAGAATGTATTTAATCGCCAGTGATCTCAAATATATCAGAGTGAGTTTTAGAAACTTCTAGCTTGATTTGATTAGAATGTTATACAAGTTAGCCCATAATATGCATTGTGAAATATAATGGAAGTAGGGAAATCAAAATGAGAGAACTGACTTGCTTCTCGAGCAAGAATCCTCTTCGATTAATCTTCGACCAGTGATTGACGAGATGTTTTCTCAGATAAGACAGAAACTGCATTAAGTATAATAAAGAACAGGGCTTTGTAATGTATATATGTTTAAAGACATGTAGAGCAAAACAGGGACAAAAACATTGATCAAATTACCTTTATTCTGAGCACTCGTAATTTTTATTTCGGAATGAAAAACCAACAACTACAGAACATCTGTACAAGTTCAATGAAAATATAACGAACCCTTGTAGAATCAATAGTTCAAAAATAAATTTTAACATTAATAGGATACATATTCATTAAGAAATATAAGGCGGTTTAGTAACATTATGTAATTTTCGCTTTGATATTTTGTTAGCACAACCACGTGTATCAAACGAGAGAAAACACAGTCTTATAGCCTGAAACCCTCATTTTCTATGAGAGAATGTAAAAGTTTGTGCACAGAAAAGATATATATATATATATATATTATCATTTACAAAATTTGTAAGTCTCCTTGGGGTGCTTCGGCGTTTCATTAATTTGAAGAAAGAGCCGATTTTGTTTGAAGCCATAGTTCTCAGTTGATTGTGACATGGGTTTTGCGAGATAATATTTTTATACATTGTTATATTACGTTCCAGTGAAATGTTTATGACAGTCGTTTTAATGTAATTATATACAAAATTGCCATTCGAAAGACAGCTTTGTGTCTTTTCAATTCATGGATCTATGACGTGTGCGTACATGATCTCTGCGTATAACTATTGTTCAGACAAGAATACTTAATAATCTATATTAAATGTTAGCTACAAATAGAAACAAAGTCCTTAAGAGAAAACTAGTGGTGAATAACGCGCTTTTTATGTGAGAAAAATAAATTTACAATTCTGAGACTAGATGCCTATATAATATTTAGCTACAGGCTAAAATTCGTTTTGTTGGCGTTACATAATAACACTAAAGGGTAATTCACGATGTTTACGTAAATTATTTCCTTGAAGACGTTTATTTATACAATTCAATTTTAAGCTGAAAATTATAGAAGAGATGAACAGGTAAAATATCAACCCAGTGTTGAAATTGTTGTGTTTCTTTCAGATTCTGTTATTCTTTATTACTACAGTTTTGTAATAGAATCTCCTCATAAATAAGAGAAATCCCAAGTACCAAAAACTAATGTCTGTAATGAATCATGAATCTTAATCACAGCGTGACAAAAAGAACATTAATGTTACGAACAAAACATTTATTGTCGGGTTTTGACGGCTTTATTGTTCATTTATAGTTGAAAACAGAATTCAAGGACAGAGCCAATCACATTTGATTTGTAAAGGTCAAATAAATTTCAGCTTCTCGAACGCTTTGTTTCTTTTGGAATTTCGCACAAAGCTACTCGAGGGCTATCTGTGCTAGCCGTCCCTAATTTAGCAGTGTAAGACTAGAGGGAAGGCAGCTAGTCATCACCACCCACCGCCAACTCTCGGGCTACTCTTTTACCAACGAATAATGGGATTGACTGTCACATTATAACGCCCCCACGGCTGAAAGGGTGAGCATGTTTGGCGCGACGGGGATGCGAACCCGCGACCCTCGGATTACGAGTGCACGCCTTAACGCGCTAGGCTATGCCAGGCCCAAAAGATATCACTTGAAAATTGATAAATTGTTTAAAGGCACCGGCGACAATCGAACTCCCGATCTCCTGTTTACTAGACAGGTGCTTTAACCAACTAAGCCACGGCGCCGTCTTTCTTGAATGCATTCAACAAAGACATATAATTTTCTATTGATATATTTAAAAAACTCTTGAATAAAAAGACAATTTTATATTTGCAGAAATTCTCTAATAATTTAGACAATCCATCTTTATGTAAGCGTCAACCAATACCTTTAATGCCGTTTCGTCGATATGGGTATGTAATGTTTGGAATATCTAGTCTAAACAACCCATCTTTCGACACATGAGTTAACTTTCCGTTCAGTAAATCCGTGGCTGAGTCGTTGTTGTTTTGAATTAAGCACAAAGCCACACAATGGGCTATCTGTGCTCTGCCCACCACGGGTATCGAAACCCGGATTTTAGCGTGTAAGTCCGCAGACGTACCGCTGAGCCATTGGGGAGCGTGGCTTAGTCACAGATGTTCCTATTGTTAAACTATTGACCAGAGTAATAATAACTAGTCAGTGTTTCACGACTCTTACACGGATATTCTTAATCGAAGAACAAAACTGTTTGTTTTATAATCCACCCACAGCTGAAAGTGTGGAATATACTTAGCGATCAAACATATATTTGAACCTTGGATCTCCTTATACGCAGCCTAGCGGGCTCGCCATTACTTCACATCGGTCGTACATACGTATCTAAAATGTTTATAATGAGTTTGAAATTAGAAACAGATATGCACAGATAGCACCAGTGAAATTTTGTACAAAACAATGAGGCACGTTTACGTCTTACCTGGGCTCCGCATGACCAGGTAGTTAAGGCACTCGACTCGTAATCCGAGAGTCACGGGTTCGAATCCCTGTCACACCAAACATGTTCGTCCTTTCAGCCGTGAGGAGCGTTATAATATGTCGGTCAAACCCACTGTTTGTTGGTAAATGAGTAGCCCAAGAGTTGACGGTGGCTGGTGACTCCCAGCTGGCTTCCTTCTAGCCTTACATTGCTAAATTAGCGACAGCTAGTGCAAATAGCCCTCGTGTAGCTTTGCGCGAAATTCAAAACAAACCAAACGCCTTAACTATTGCATTGAATAGTGATTTTGTTGTTTGTTTTAACAGAGAAAGGTAAAATAATACAAATTCAAAAACCATGTTAAACTAGAGTGCCTCATTTTTATACTAAGATCAATATAGTTAAGTTAGACCAACATGACTCGCTGATCATACTAGCATTAATATCGCCAGGTCAACGTGATTCACTGATAATATTTACATCAATATAAATAGATGAACATTATTCTATGATTTTTGTACTTATAATCAATATAGCTAAAGAACGGAGCACATTAGACATACATCAATATTGTGAGACGACCAACACGACTCACTGATAATACAACGCTAACGCACATTCAAGTAATGAAAAATAAAGAAACTCAATGTTTTTTTCAACTCTAAGGACAAGACGAAACGTAATAATAAGATAACTATTAGTACTGGTTTTATTTTAGTTAAATGTGCATGGACATGAACATAAAATAATTGAATACAGTGAAACCGTAAACTTATAATATTGTGAGTCATGTCCGCAACAATTTTTATTTTTTTTAATGTAAAATATGCAAGAACTAATTACGTTTGAATGTATGTGTATATATATATATATATATATATATATATATATATGTGTGTGTGTGTGTGTGTGTGTGTGTGTGTGTGTGTGTGTGTATTTAGTACTGTAGTTTGTCTTCAATATAACGTAGGATAATTAAACCGAGCTTTCCCCTATATTTAGAGCCTTGGTTCGTGTACAGTATGAAATAGGATAATTAAATAAATGAACATTTTCATGTATTTATAACCCTAATTTATTTTAAGTGTAACGTAGGATAATTACATTGAATATTTTCATACATATAAAACCCACGTTTATTTGTATTATGACGTGAAATAGTTCAACTGAGCATTTCTGTACTTTTGGCCGTGTATTAACCTTAGAGTCGCGAGTTCAAATTCTTGTCGCACCAAACATGCTCGTTTTTTTCAGCCGTGGAGGGATTATAATATAACAGTCAATCCAACTATTCGTTGGTAAAAGAGTAGCCCAACAGTTGGCAGTGGTAGTGATGACTAGCTGCCTTCCCTCTAGCCTTACACTGCTAAATTAAGGACGGCTAAATAGCTCTCGAGTAGCTTTGCGCGAAATTAAAAAAAAAAAAAATCCATATATTTACAACCTAAGTTTGTTTCCAGTATAACATATGATAATTAAACTGGATATTTTTCTATATTTAGAATTTTAGTTCATTTCCAGTACAACGTATGATAATTAAACTGAACATTTCTAATTTTCATCTTTGGTATTGCTCAAAAGAAACAATATCGAAAAACAATAACCCATTTTGGTGCAATGTGATCCAAGTCACATTACCATAGCCTATAATTGTGCAACAGTAATTACTTCCCAAAGTGTACAAATGTTTTTTGCATTCACAGATGCACATATGCACAGATACTTTGAAAAAAAATCACAACCTCGCATCGTACTTCTAAACATAGTAAGCACAAATGGCAAATGATGCTATATGTGTGATAAAACACTATGTGTTCATTTAAGAACTAATAATAATACGAAATAATGACTAAAACATAAATATAAAAATATATGTATGTTTAATTATTCCCTTTACTGAAAGCTTGTTAGCGAAAGAATTAAGTAGAATATTACAGTATGTTTTTTATGGCTACGTGTAATTACATGCCTTCTACATACAAAATTAAAACTTTCAAATATATATATATATTCATTGATATACATATACCTATCTACTTTAACACTCATTATTAAACTTACCTCTGCACGTGTTGGAACTTCTGAATTTTATTATCTTTTTGAATGAAACAAAAAATTTTGCAGCGTAAGAAACTACATTGAAAATAATCGATGTTGAATGAAATACGTGTTTATTTTATTTTAACTGCAGTTATAAACAGATTATTTATTCTGTATTGAAGGGATGACTACAAATAAACGAGTCTAATGTTACGTTTTTTTATGTGAACTGAACACAACAGAAAGACACAGATAGCAGCTTGTATAATTTATTATAATTATCTACTTATGTGATAGACACAAAATAAATTATCCAATGGCAATAACAGATATCCAATTTCAACCATCAAAACAACTTACAATACAAAAAAGTACTGGCCTGTGCTTAATAATATGATCCAGAAAAAATGTCCAAATCCGAAATACAAAGTTCCAATCTAGTCGTTGAATTCAGTCCCACGGAGAAATTTTCGAAGTTTGAATGGGTAATTTCAAACAAAAGTTCACAGTCCAATTCCTATTGACTTTTGATATAATCCGTAATCCTACTGAATTGTAAAGATTGACGGAATAAAATTTTTCACCGCTTTAGTCGATCTAGTTCTATTCACAAATTCAGTTTAAACTTTCTCAAACAAGACAAACTTCCTGATCCGAATAAAATGGATGACTTCCTTCTTGACCCGAGTAAAAATGGATGATTTACCTCGCATCGCCGTCTGTTTATATACTATATCGCGTGACTTCCCAGAATTCCACAGTACAAACACCAGGCCAATACAAGGGATCAATCTATTTAGTTTTAAAAATTTCTAAATGAATTTTAATTAATTCTAAAATGTTATTTTAAATTTCACCGATTTAAACCTCGAAACAATAATATAAATATAGAATTATAAATAATAAATATGGGAATTCAAATACGACATTACATTATATTTACATAACATATGCATGATATTTACATGACATTTACAAAACACTCGACATGGTTGTCGTTTACATAACATTTACATAACACTCTCGACAACATTTACATGATATTTACATAACATATACACTGAAATTGAAATATATTTTATTAAAGTGCAATAGACGGAGTGGAATACACCTGCAACGTTACAAATTAATTAATTTGATCTCCTATAATTTATCAGGAATTTGTAGCATTTTTTCTATGTTTTTTAAACGTATCGTATGTTATTGGATCTCTCGAGTTACCCTTAGTACACAACTTGAGTCCTAAGGCACAAGTTTGTAAAATGTTTAAGAAAAATAATATTTATTTATCTTTGTTATAATTTTCAAAGAAGCAAACATGAATAGTGTTTGTATTTGTTTTGAATTTCGCGCAAAGCTATACAGAAACTATCTGCGCTAGCCGTCGCTAATTTAGTAGTGTAAGGCTAGAGGGAAGGCAACTAGTCATCACTACCCACCGCCAACTCTTGTGATATTCTTTTACCAACCAATAGTGGGATTGAACGTAACTTTATAGCTCTCTCACGGCTGAAAGGGCCAGCATGATTGGTGTGACGGGGATTCGAAAACACAAATAGTCAATTACAAGTTGAAGTATCCAACTAACGAACTGATAGAACGTTAATGAGTCGGATAGAATAAGGATAACACGCGAGTTTTTAAGCAGTGATATCCAAAACCTTCAAGATATGAAAGACAGCTAAATAGACGGACGTCATCACTTTTATATATTTTTTTAAATTAGTTGTATAGTTCTGAACTTACTTTTTAAACCGATACCACGAAGAAAAACTAACAATAAGGTTTGATTTTTTGTTTAGAATTAAGCATAAAGCTACACAATGGGCAATCTGTGCTCTGCCCACCATTGTATCGAAACCCGTTTTTTTGCGAAATTAGTACTCAGACATTCGAGAGGACCAAATAAGGTTTGACACTACAATATAAAAATCTGAGGAGCTAGTGTATCCTTGTGGTTGGTGTTTTTGGGAGGGAATAGAGGATCCCGGATGCGAAACTCGATCTCATTTGCTGTATATCTCTTATAAATGTCATAGTCAATTCCGCTTTTCGCAGCAAAAAGAAAGAAAAATAGTCAAACAAATCTTTGTGGCAGCAGGTGATGATGTATAACAAACAGACTTTCTTCTGGTCAGTAGTCTAAAATTAAGATGACTCTACCTGAATTCATTTAGTTCACGCGAACATGAAGTTTGTTTGACAAACTCGGAACCTAATTTTAAAGAAAAGTAAGCAGCTTTTAACCTAACCTACATTCATCGATTAACAAACAAGAACAATATATTCAGATACAAACATGTGTGTTTGTGTATGTTTTCCTATAGCAAGACCACATCGGACTATCTGCTGAGTCCACCGTGTGGAATCAAACAGCTAATTTTAGCGTTGTAAATCCAAAGACTTACCGCTATTCCAGCAGGAGACAAAAATATAAGCAAGAAATATAACAGTGCTTTTTTTTTGGAATTTCGCACAAAGCTACTCGAGGGCTATCTGTGCTAGTCGTCTCTAATTTAGTTGCGTAAGACTGGATGGAAGGCAGCTAGTCATCACCACCCACCGCCAACTCTTGAGCTACTCTTTTACCAATGAATAGTGGGATTGACCGTTACATTATAACGCCCCAACGTTTAAAAGGATGAGCATGTTTGGCGCAACTCGAGCGCGAACCCGCGACCCTCGGATTACGAAGCACACACCTTAACGCGCTTGGCCATACTAGGCCCTTTTAAATCAGCATCTACACGTTCATCCACTAAATGGACGAGCATGTTCGGCGCGGCAGGGATGCGAACCCGCGACCATCAGATTACAAGTCGAACGCTTTAACACACTGAGCCATGCCGGACCCATAACACTGTGAGACTTAGGAACGTAAAATAGATTAGCAATAGAATTATTCAGCTGGGACACTTGTTTAACCGTGAGAAATCGAACATCGAATTTTACAGTTGTAAAATTTATTACTGTCCCAACAGAGGACATTCAATTAGTCATACGTGCTTTATAAAATTTATGTATTTGTGAAAGTACTAAAGAAATGTTAATGGTTTTTATTTTGCTAAAAATATTGCTTTTTTTATTTCGTAAATTAAATAAATATTCGCTAACTTACAAGCTTGGGAAGTCAGTGATATTTACTCTCATATTTCGTACTCAATGTATTCATTATTTCTAGTTAGGAAAATCATTATGTGAAAATGTGTCATCCAGAAGATGAAAGTATGGCCAAACTTGATCCGAAAGTGACATCATAAAATGAAGGATACAGTAATAATCTGGTTGATAATAATGACGTACTGTAAGATAAAAGCAAACCACTCGTACCTTTCTTACAATTCAAACAGAAAACTCGTCCAAACGCGAACACTGACATATATCTGGTTGTATGTAAAGACATAAATAGGGCGGTTTAGAGTTGTCCAGTAACTTGCTATATCATTAAAGATGGTAAAAATACTAGAATGTTTTGCTTGGGTTTTGTTTATTACTTTTCTCCGTAAGATTATTATGTTATTAAACCAAGTAAATTGAAAAACGGATAGTATTTTCTGGAAGCAGCTTAAATAAATATCGATTTATTTAAATGAACAAAAATTCAACCTAAATGTCACATTGTAACGACGTGGATTAAACTGGCTGAGTAAAGATCCCCAAGAATTCTGGTACAGTTGCTTTTAATTTTGAACAACTGACAAGAAAGAGAGATTTTTGCCTAGCTCTCTGAGCCGAATCACATCACGAAAATGACAATTGCTTTTACAACATAACTCCAAATGTTGGGTGTTTTCGACAACTTAATTTTTCGAATCATCAAACCCGTTGATTCCCAGCTACAAGGCAATGCCTGGGTTATTGATTTGAGTATATTGAAGCTAAAACACGTTATTTCAAACATTAATTAATGTATATAATTCGTTAAAGCTCAAAATGTTTTTAAAAATAGGCTTATAACATTACAGTTCTCAAGGAGCACTTATCGTCAACACAGGCCTATCGTTGTTTAAACATCAGAACATTTTTGGAGATTTTCGGGAAAATTTATAATACAACAATTTCTCAACGTCTTACCAATGACAGAAATGTAAATATGAAAATATGAGCATATTCGGATATGACGAGATGAACTGCTCGAACATTCATGTTAATTATTCAACCGTATACAAGTACATAATCATAGGGGTAAGAGAAACTGCACGTGTACGCTTGTATATTCAGTTATTTGCTAGTAGACAGCACTCATACAACGACAAGTCTGAAGACACATAACTCTAAAAACATGATTTCGACACCCGCTGTGGGAACAGAACAGACAACCTATTGTGCAGAAACATTCAGCTATCTGCGGGTAAACACTTCAAGTATATACATATCATATATAAATGTGATAAGCTCTGGTAAACACATACATAACAAAGTATATATCTGTAAACAGTTTCTTTCCATGAAGACTTTCGGCTTCGATGGATAAAATATTTATTCCCATATCTCAAATGTAAACAGTTTTACTTTACAGATGTAACAGGTGTTTTAGTTTGAGACGGTTTAGTAAAACATAAACAGTTCTGACTGCACATATTTTTAACTCAATGCAAACAGTTGTGATAAACATACAGGGTGGCCCCTAAGTCCCTCCCATCCATATGCTATTATGTTATATTCAATTATGTATTATAAGTTTGTTTCTTTTTTTTCTGGGAAATATGGCCGATGTAAGCCCATTTACACTTGAAGAGCGTGTTGTGACATGTACGCGGGTACATGTGCGCAAGAATACTGGTGACACCCTGGATAAATAAGATATATGGATGGATAGAAACTTACGGGCCACCCTGTATATGTTTTATTTAAAAGTAAACAGGTTTGATAAACAAATGTTTCATCATCTGAAATATACTGTTACGACATGTACATAGGTTGAATTAACTCAGTGTACAAATTATATTAAACATTAATAAAAAAAAATACGTGAGTGGGAGTATCAATGTACTCAGAATACGAGATTTCCACTTTGTTCCCCAACGGATGAATCCTGTAAGACGATTCGCCACCAAAGCCTTGATTAAAGCCTACAGCATCCCTTTACGAATACAGACTTTGATTGTATTTACTAGTTAAAGTTTAGTAGCCAGCTATTATTGAAGTTGTTTATTCTTCCAGAGGTGGCAGTTTTTTCTTGGTAATATTACTTACCCATACCACTAATAATCACTCATCTCTAGCCTGTGACATAATTAAGCAGCAGAAAATAATTTGGAACTTGTTTTGTAGAAGATGTCAGGAACCAAACATTATTTTTAAATGTTAACTCGGCCTAGCATGGTCAGTAGACACTCGACTTGAGCTGCAGGTTCAAATCCCAAACATGCTCGCCCTTTCAGCCGTTGTCGTGTTATATGTGACGGTCAGTTTCAACATTCGTTGTTAAAAGATAAAAGACTAGCTCAAGAGTTGGTGATGTGCAGTAATGACTAGTTGTCTTCCATCTAGTCTTTCACTGCTAAATTAGTCTTTGTTTTCTTTCCAAGTGCGCCCCAGTGGCTCAGCAGTGTGTCTGCGGATTTACAACGCTAAGAACTGGGCTTCGATACCCATGGTGGGCAGATCACAAATAGCCCATTGTGTAGCTTTGTGCTACAACAACAACAACATAACAACAACCTTTCCAAGTGCAAAGCTTTACAGTCTGTGATGTGACACCGCAACTTACTAAGACTTGAAAATTGCCGCTATGCCATCTGGTGGTGGATATTTTCAATTGTTAATCAGCAAGAAGCAAGTTGGTGCATTATCAAATAATAATTTTTAAGCAAAACAATATTTATTGTAGAAAACA
Source organism: Carcinoscorpius rotundicauda (assembly GCA_011833715.1). Lineage (NCBI taxonomy): Eukaryota > Metazoa > Arthropoda > Merostomata > Xiphosura > Limulidae > Carcinoscorpius > Carcinoscorpius rotundicauda. The sequence continues at coordinate 33,976,355 of CM022395.1, read as the reverse complement.
TACTACATGTTTCAGAAGTACTTTAGTCTGTCTTCTTCAACTGTAAGTGTGCTTAGAAATCGTTGTTTTTTAATTTACTTCTGTTTAAGCATAACTTGATACACAAAATACTGGATACACTTCTTCATACCTTTATTCATTATTGTCGGTGTATTTGTACAATAAATATCGTGTAATTAGGCCACCAACATGAAAATTTACTTTCTTCTGTACGCTAACAATACATCAGCAATTTTATATAAAATATACCTTTCCGGAATGTTTGAAAGAATACACTTCGTAATTATCCTTCTAGTCTTTTAGTATCAATCAAACAGTTTCTCAATGTTATATAATTAATAATGTATGTGTTTTAGCGCAAAGTTACATAAGAGGCTATCTGCGTGCTTTTCACCGCAAAGAATCAAACGCTGAATTTTATAAATCTATAAGCCTACCGATAAACTGACAATGTATGAAAAACGACAAGCTACAATATTTCCGTAGACTGTCATGATCATAAAATAATTTGTAAACAACACCGCTGATGAAGCTATATTGCAAATGCTATCAAAGAACCAACGCTACTGCCTACCAATCTCACAAGAAAAACAACATTACCAACTAACTTATTAAGCATTTCAGGCAAGTTAATGTGTTTATTGATGTTGAAAATTTTCATATGATCCTCAAAAAAACATATGGTACATTAAAATCAGTTTTTTATTCGATTAAGAGCAAAGTTACGAAATAAAAAAACAATTATGTTAATTTCAACCTCAGTAAGTCACGAGAACCAAAAAAGTAATAAATATCATTATCCAATTTGCCTGTGTGTGTGTATATGTATCCACAATGAATATAGTATTAACGTAACTTTTGCACACAACTGAAAAAGTAGCCAGGAAATTTCTTCCAATTATTATATAAAGCAGGAAATAGCGATATTCTAAATTAGTTGAGTAACAGCTGGAGGTTCCAGCCTTCAGGCTATTACTTTCATGACAAGATATTTTATAACACTATGTTAAACATTTGCGTGCAACTACAACAACAAAAAAGGCAAATATGTTGCACTTAAAAAAATAATTGTAAAAGTTACGTCTAAATTTTTTATATACAGTGACCATTATCGTGTCTAAGGTTTTATTTGTTTATTAACTCGAATGGAAGGGTTAAGGTTCGCTCACTCTGCTTGATGGTTAATACAGTGTATAGAATTATAAACTGACTTTTCTCTACGGTAAATATTTTTTTATTCGCGAGATTTCGGCCAGCTTACCGGAGCCTTCAGCAAGCAATAAAGTATTGAGTATTAAAATTCGTCACACTGTGAAACAATGATTTAAAACATGTATCTGGCCAACAGTCGCAACAATAAATAACATTTTGTTTTAAAGTTATTAAATATATGAACTTATAATAAATATATGAAATAAATCGATTGCTTCGCGTCGATATAATAAATATAAGTAAAAGACAATTATAAAAAAAATGTATTGCGAAATAAAAATATAAGTCGATTGTTTCAATATAATAAACATCTGAAAAATACAAACATAGGTATTATATACAGAGTTAAAATCGATCGCAGATAAAAATATTTTAATATTAAAAAAGTCCGTGTGTAATTCTACACATCGGTTTATCAATGTTATGAGCCTTAAACAACAATCAGAGTTCATATTATATTAAATATTTTTAGAAGTTACTAAAGTACACTCTCCCTGGTAGTACATCTGAGGAATCACATCGCTACAATTCGGGTTTCAATATCTGTGTTGAGCAAAGCACAGATATTCAATTGTATAGTTTTGCACTTAAATTAAAACAAACACAAAAGCTATTGTACAACGATGCCATCGTAATTCATCAGTTCAATAAAAGCCACAGGATTGTAAAAAAATATATTTATTGGTAACATTCTTAAGAATTCTCTTAGGAAACAATAAAAAGTTGTTGTTACTACAAGGGGTGTTGTCTGTCATTCAAATGGTTGTCGATTCGTATTCTGTACCTGTGTTACTTCTTTAACGGGCCCGGCATATCAATGTGGGTTTTCAAACAAGACATGGCCCGGCATGGCCAGGTGGTTAAGTCACTCGACTCGTAATCTGAGGGTCGAGGGTTCGAATCCTCATCACACCAAACATGCTCGCCTTCCCAGCCGTGGGGGTGTTATAATGTGACGGTCAATCCCACTATTCGTTGGTAAAAGAGTAGCCCAAGAGTTGGCGGTGGGTGGTAATGACTACCTGCCCTTCCTCTAGTCTTACACTGCTAAATTAGGAACGGCTAGCATAGATAGCTCTGGAGTAGCTTTGCGCAAAATCCATAAAAACAACAAAAAAACTTTTTCTCACAAAATTATTCATATTAATTAATGGTTCGCTCGATTAATATTTGAAATACCTATTATGTTTTTAAATTATAAATCAAAGGAAGTTAAGATGGCGTGACCATTCCCCACGAATCTACTGACATTTAATTTCCAAGAATGAATGTTAAGCCTATTTCGTGTTTGTAGAATGCTTGTTTGTTTGTTTGTTTTGGAATTTCGCACAAAGCTACTCGAGGGCTATCTGTGCTAGCCGTCCCTAATTTAGCAGTGTAAGACTATAGGGAAAGGAGCTAGTCACCACCACCCACCGCCAACTCTTGGGCTACTCTTTTACCAACAAATAGTGGGATTGACCGTAACATTATAACGCTCCCACGGCTGGGAGGGCGAGCCTGTTTTGGCGCCACGCGGGCGCGAACCCGCGACCTTCGGATTACTTGGCCATGCCAGGCCTTGTAGAATACCACCTTTAATTTTAAAATTAGATTAAATCACTTATAAAATATGTTACGTACTAAAATTTTCTCAGGCCTATTGTGTTACATATTACAATTTCAAATGGCTAAAAATTTTAATTTAGAAGTTAATTAAATGTCGCTATGTATTAAATTGATACACACAAGTTTTTTATATTCTTATATGGAATATAAGCTCCCTTTTTACCGAGGAAGATATCTGATGCCTTCATAGAAATAACACTGCAGTTTGTAATGTCTGAAATCTAAAAACATTCCTGGTCGTATTCTGTAGTTTGATTAATGAGCGTTTGTCACAATTATAACGACCAGTATTTTATGTATATGATTTAAAATTATACAAACACTGATATACCAGAGGGGGTTATGTTGTTCTATTTAGACTTTATATAAGAAATAAACGTAAATTACGAACATTTTGAGGATGAAATATAATAATTAGCTCAGCTGACGTAAAATATACAGAATAATGTAGATAATATTTTGAAAATTACAGAAACAACGTCCCTTGCTTTCAGAGCAAATATTAAAGAAAAATATTTATTTTTCTTTCATAATCAAACACATCTATCGGGATATTTCGATGATTTTAACTAAAGAAAATGTAAATGTATTTCTCATATGGATGAGAGTGAAAAGTTCAAAAGAGAGACAATATGAATAATCAAAAATTATTTCTGGGTAAACGATCACTTCTCTTTTTAAACTTTCCTGAATCAGGAACAAAATGTGTAAATATATGACTTACTTTTTTGGTAATGTGAAATACATCAAAAATTTTATTTTAAAACTTTGCAACACAAATAAAATAACTGTAATTACATGTAAAGCGATTTTATTTATTATTAAGAAGTAATAATAGAGTGACGCAGTATACTTTGAACTGTAAAAACAACAAAAACGTGTTAGGTAACAAAACCAATTTCATGACTAGTTGAGATTTGTATATTTGAGTAGGGTTAGCTGTCATCAGAGAATTTCGCCCAAAGGAAATACGGTTTCTGTCGAAGATCACGTCTAAGTTTTCATTTCACAATTCGTCCCACAAAGATATGAAGAAGACATGTATACGAAGTTTATATAAAAAGCTGAATAGCTTCAAAATGAGAGCGTATAAAGACATGTGGATATATTTAAAAACTAAATCAAGTAATAATTTTTTTTCTGTTTGCTAAGTATAATCATAAATGTCTTCATGTGCTCCATTATCACATGAGTGATTTTCTCAATAATGTCATCAACAATGGCTAAGATCCAACATAACAGCTTTTTGTGAATCATCACTCTAACAGTTCTATTTGCAAGAGAGAAGAAATAGCACAGCAGGGGTCACATAATGGAAGTCCTCTAGTCCGTCGTTTGTCTTGTTAGATCGCTTGTTATGAAGACCTCTGCATTCATTAAGCGATAAGATACCCAAGCACAAACTAAAGGATATTCAACTCCAACAAACCAACCAGAACAGTAATTGAAATAAAACGTGTCAGTGATGCCCAATGAACGCTTGGATCAATAAGAGTTTTGTTATACTACTATTTAATGTCTTTCACTCGCCTTGTTAAAATATGTGTATAAAATATTTAGTAAAAAACGAAATACAATTACAAGTACCTTTACAAATCCAATTACAAGGCAACTTTGTTTTTCTTCTAACTATATTTATACATATCATTTAAATATCGTTTCATTATAGTTTGAGCAAAAATAATGTAATTGAACATTTTATTTTTATTAGTGTTCGTGGATGTTATTGTTTATAAAATTCATTTTTGTGTTAATTTCATGTTTTAACATTTTTGTATTTGTACTTTCTACTCAGTCAGAAATAAAACTAAAAATCACTGCATCAATCCTACTTTTTAACAGTACGAAGTAACTAAACTAAAAAAAGGAAACATCAATATTTTTACCTGTATTAAACTTTATTAAGAAAAAAGCCTGTATCTTATTCTCATATAATAAAATATAAATAGTTCAGTTCAAACTGAAATATTTGGCATGCACCTGAACTTAAATAATGTTTTGTGTTCCAAACAATTATGAGTTTTTTCAGTTCTCTGTTGATTAAGAGAATCATCTTACAATATAGTCTTTTGTTTTACAAATGTTTTTTTTATTCGTTTATAAATCTAAAAAAAATAATATGATGTAGGAACAGTCTCTGGTATATTCAATAGCTTCACACGTTAACAACGGGAAGAACAGTAAAATTGTACCTAATGTAGAAATTAAAAAAAAAAGTTTTAGAAAGGAATAACTGAGATTAGTAGGTGAAGAACAAATAAATAAACAAGAGAAAATCAGTTAGTGATCAGTTCTCAGGAGTTCAAGACCACTACGTTGAGTCCGACTAGACATCCACAATCTGAAGTCAGTACTGTCTTAAAATATACCAATTGTTTCGTAATGTAATATATTAGTTTTATTTGTTCTTCAAACTTCGATATATTACATAAAGTACTTAGTTTTAAACAAAAATATTTGTTTATGAAAACAAAAGTTGTAAGTTAACATAACATTGTGGACTGTTAAAATTTTGTACAATCTCTCATGGTGATATAGCACGTTAAAACGTATAAAAGTAATGGTAAATTCTAAAATGTTTAAAAGTATTTAAGAATTTAAGAGGTAAAAGCGTTATCATACGGTTGCACCCGTTTACTGAGAGTTAGCCAATAAAAAACAAAATCCTATGTGATAAAAGTGATTTGCTACTTTAAGCAAATCAAATACATAAAAGTTTACTCACTAAGGATTCGGAAGCTTTGTAAAAAAACATCTGTAGATGTCATAGCTCTGACATCTATATTTTAACACCATTTATAGAAGAACACGATGACTAGGGAATTTTATCTCGTGATAAAGCTCCACGTTGTCGATGTTCTGCCCTCCCCATCAAGATATCTTACATAAGTCGAGCAACCTATTCTTTAAAGTACTTGAACCTAATACAGATCTCTTGTTACCTACTTTCTTTATTTACTTTAAAGTATTGATGGATCTCATGGTGGTAGTATTTTTTGTCGTAGACAGCTTTTTATAGCATGAAAGAGAGACATATAGCGAAAGGTAACAGAAAGCTTTATGTTTTACGTCATTGAGATGCACCTGTGCCTTATCCTTGGCTGGAAAAAATGTCGTCTGCTTTTAGTTAACTAGAGTTTTCCTCCAAAGCTTTTGGGAGTTATTTTTATGTATGATAAGAACTCGTTCGTTTGTATTTTTCAACGTTTTTATTGCATGGATTGCTTTTGAATTTCAAACATTTTCCTTTGGGTAAGTTTATTTTTTATATTTTATAGAATAGTGTCGTTTTTTTTCTCGTGTCTTCCTCTGTTATTACAGTTAACTTTTATGTATCGTACAGTATTATTTTCAACCAGAGTATCTAACTTTCCTGATAGTATTGTGCTCTTATCATAAACAAACTAACATTTCAGCTACCAGTTCGATTACGTAGCCTTCGTCAGCGACTGTTGTGTTACACGAAAGAAAACCATAAAGCAGAAGTCGTATTCCAAACAAGAAAAATTATTGAAACTAATATAAAACAAGATCACACATCATTAAAATTCACAGTAGTGACCAGTTAAGTTTGATGAAATCTGCCAAAAATATAGCTTGGGAGTTTTAATCTGAAATGCAGTTTTATTAGTTTCCATTCTCTTCCATATACTTCTCAATATCTTGGGGCAATTTTTAGTGTGTGTCTTTTCAATTAACAACGTGTAAAATCACAAAAACAACACACAACGTACTGAAAAGATGAAAAATTAATATATAAATGATATTAAATAAACAACGCATGATATATGACTTTAAATGAAAGAAACATCCATGTGACATGACACAGAAAAGAAGATTGTTTGGAATTATTCTCAAAGTTTAACTATGGGCTATCTATATTCTGCCCACCACGGATATAAAAACCCGGTTTCTAGAAGTGTGAGTCCACAGGCATACCGCTATGCCACTGTAAGACAGAAAAGAAGAAATATCCAGTTTATCCCCGATGAAGAAATATTCTCCATTTATAAACACTAGGATTATAGGGTTTTGTATTTTTGTCTTAATGAAGTATATTCATCATATGACATTAGTATGAGCCATATTATATTTGTAAACACTAAATTTTTTTATCCAGTCTCCTAGGTATTTTCAAAAATTAGAAGAATTTATAATAATAGCATTTCAACAGTACTATACTTGCCATATTCATTGCCAACGAAACGTTTCGCTTAACCTAAAATTATTCAGGCCTATTGAAATACAGCAAATATAGTAGTGGTTAAAACACTATTTATATAAGCCATTTCTTACAGTAATAATGTGATGGAAAATATAGTTTGATTGGAATACTAATGTTATACATTCTTCAAAGTCTTGAATACTCCTAAAGGACCAGATATAGAATGCAATGTTTAGAGCAAAAGGAGTCATAATTATAATATCCTATGACCAATTTTATTATAGTTATTCTTCGTCTGCTTGTAAAAGCGTCCACATAATGAATTTTCTTTGAAACGGATTTTTTGAACATACGTGTTTTCCTAATATCTTAATATGTTAACTATTTCAGAGCGGTCCTGCATTACCAAGTGGGTTAAAGCGTTCGACCAGTAATCTGAGGGTCGCGGGTTCGAATCCCAGTTGCAACAAACATGCTCGCCCTTTCAGCGGTGGAACCGTTATAATGTGACGGTCAATCCCAATGTTCGTTGTTAAAAGAGTAGCCCATGAGTTTGCGGTGGGTGGTGATGACTAGCTGCCTTCCCTATAGTCTTACACTGCTAAATTAGGGACGGCTAGCGCAGATAGCCCTCGAGTAGCTTTGCGCAAAATAGAAAACAAACAAACTATCTCAGAGGGTGAGCAGTATATAGAAAGTATATTAATGTATGCATGTTTTCCTATTTCTCTTTCTTTAAAAAGTAAGATAAATAAAACAGACAACCTTTTTTGTTGTTTATTGTTTAGCACATAACTGTAAAACTGATTAAGTGTACTGTGTCCACCACAGAGATCGAGTGCTTTGAATCTGACCACTCAGCACCAGTGGAGCATACACAAAGCTGTATAGTAACCAAATAGTTGCTTTGTAACTTTGACTACTTCGACTAGTGTGATCACAAAATAACAAATTCCAACATAAATTCGAAAATTCTGATATAACATAAGATAATTAAGAAAAGTTGATGGTATAATATAATTAATAAAATTGTACATTAAGAAGAATAAATGAAAGTTAAAAACTGTACCAAGAGAAGAATATATAAACACAATAATTATCATTTTGGAAAGTAATAACTGCGTGCCTCGTATCTCCAGTTATCCACCAAAAATATACAAATACCAACAGTGGGTACTAAGATCCAACTACGTCCTGATTTCAACTTTATGATAGTAAATATTAATAAGTACTGCATTGTTTGCTCCGTATATATGTATCACTGGGCAAGTGATAAAAGACATCTTTTCTACGTAACAGTTTTTGCATACATCCATAATAGTATTAAATATAACAGTTATAAAAAAATGTATTTATTAAAGTTTAATATATTATGGCCAAACAAATCTTTCAACAATTACAATACCAGAATAATAACATGCATTAAATTTGAATTTACCAATCAAAAGATGTAGTTTCTTATGAAAAAAATAATTACAACGTAAACACACGAATATAAAGTTTTTTTTTAGATAAAAGTTTTTCAAATAGAATGAACAGAATAGAACTATGGAAAGAAAATACATGAACTTCGGGCTATGGGTAGACTATAAGAATGAGGATTGAGTTACACTGTTCGGTCAGACAAGAGTAGCTTAAACATTGACGGTTAGCGGTATTCATTAGTTGCTTTTTTCTAGTCTATTAGTTCAAAGCTAGATATGGCTATATGCAAATTGTCCAAAACAGCTAAAACAATGATAAATGAATAAGTAAGAAAGACGCGATTTTAACAAATTTTGTTCAAATGTATGGTTATCTTCATTTTCGAAGCTGTCAGATGTCTACACAATTTGGTCGTTTTCGCGTTTACTTTGACAAGTAAAAAAACATTTGATTTATAAATGTAAATAAATTGACTTTCCTTTCTATTAATCATGTGTACAAGTGTTGCCTTTGTGTTCTCGAAGAGAAAGGGTTACTTTGAGAAAACATTAAATAGACAGAAACTATTGTATTGTTTGCTAGTTTTATTGTGTGTTTAGTAAACTATAAAGTGTATGCTACTTCAGACTGTTTATTCAAACAAACATTCGAAGCTGGTTATTTAAATGTATCTGTACATTTGTAAATCAAATTGTTTTTGTGCTTGTGAAAGGGCAGGAATGTGTATGAAAAACCTCAACTTTCATTGTACTACATAGTCTTGTATATAAAACATGATCACAAGCAGAATGATTAAATGTCTAACGTGAAAGTAACACTTTATAATAATAGCTTAATGAGAAATCAGTCATATTTGACCAAAGTCTTGGTTACTTAAGACACAGAGTTTGTATGAGATACATGTATCTCTTTTTTGTCTTGTTAGATATATAAAGTTGTTCAGAGAAAAACTAGCGGAAGTAGTCAGTAAGTAGTAGGAATAACAAAATTAATAAATATAAATAAACATCTGCAAATAATATGAAGAAGTCAACAACAGAGTTGGTGAGGTCTTGAATTTCGCTTCCACTAAAAGTCTAAAATGCTCATTTCTTGAAAAGTAATTGGATTGGCTTACGACATAACTTACAATAAAAAACAAAATATTCCTTCGGTTAAAATATATTCTTCAGATGAAGATGACATAAGAAGGTCGAAACGCTGTTCTGTATTATATTTTAATTAGAGTTTCATTACCCATACCAACCGTATTGATAATACATTTTTACTCCAAGTGGGCTTTTCGTCATCACAAATTCTTTTGGTTAAGTTATTCATGATGTTTTGAGCTCTAAAGGACCAACTAGAAATCTCACTGATCGTTCAATGAAAAGTAAAAGTTACTTTACTTGTAATATAGCTTTTTCGCATTATTTTACTGTGAAACAGGGTTTCTCACCATTCCATTTTACAGTTAAACTTAATATTTGAGTTTGATAACCTCTAGGATTTTCTACGTTATGATACGAAGTAAATCACCTTAAGAACAAAATCCTTTTTCCATAACCGTCGAAGAACTGTACATGCGGGCAGTTGTTTGTGAGATGGTATAAATATATGAACTTATAAATCTTTAACTCTAAACAGAGTAGGAAAAGGTAAACAGCCACAGGTTTTATTTCATAATAAAAGAACATCAACCTGGGTGTATGAAGAAAAACCTTGATCAAACTTTATTGACCACATAAGAACTCCATCATATGACATTATTATAAAGCAAGATGAAGTGATAAGGGTATGGCTTTTGTTATTGTTGTGCAGACGTGATGGTTATCGACAGTACCACGTGATATTAATAAACGTCTTTGTCAGAATTACAATTTGTGTACACTTAGTGCAAATAATAGGTTTACGTAAATACACTATTAATGACAAGACTGTTGATGATTAATGTTGCCCAGTAAAGAAATAACAGAGATGGTCAGCGATTGTTTGAAAGTGTGTATGTGGTAACACCAGCAAAATTACAGAAAGCATTTAAATATATACAAAGAATATGACTAAGCTAATAATAGAGTTGATCAGACCTCACTCCAGATCAACTTTGTTCAGTAAATTGTTATAGGTTTAAATAACAGCTGTAATTGTCTCTAATGTTTATAGTATTTGCATGGTGTTAATTTAGTACTGACCCAATGTATTTTTTTAAGTCTACATTAAGTTATTGTTACAAATATATTATTCACTCAACATTGGCCCGGCATGGTCAGGTGGTTAAGGTGCTCGACTCGTAATTTGAGGGTTGCGGACTCGAATCCCCGTCACACCAAACATGCTCGCCCTTTCAGCCGTGGGGGCGTTATAATGTCACGGTCAATCCGCCATTCATTGGTAAAAGAGTAGCCCAGAGTAAACTACCTTACACTGCTAAATTAGGGACTGCTAGCGCAGATAGCAAATAGCGCGAAATTCAAAAACAAACAAAAAAACACTGAACATTAAATTGTTGTTACAACTAAATCATTCACTGTACATATAGTTATTTTTATAAATAAATCATTTATTGTACATAAAATTATTATTATAAATTAATTATTCATTATTCATAAATTCATTTTTTAAATTAAATTATTCACTATACACCATACAAAAAAGACAGCCTTACTATTCCATTTTAACTCTAAACTTTATTTCTTACTTTATGCCTAAACACTTTACTGTGTTAATAATGTGTTAACATATAGAAAAAAATTTTAAAAAGTTGTTGTTGTTTTGAATTAAGTACAAAGCTACACAATGGGCTATCTGTGCTCTGCCCACCACGGGTATCGAAACCCGGATTTTGCGTGTAAGTCCGCAGACATACCGCTGAGCCACCGGGGGGGAATTTTTGAAAACAATCATTTAATTGTGAAGAAATTATTTGTGTAAATGTACGCAGCTTTAATAACCAACCACAATTTATTAAAAACATTCGTTATATAATACGTTTGTGAGCTTCATATTACAAAATAATAAATCAGCTTCGAATCTGTACACTACATATTGAAACATTTAAAAAATTGTTTTTCATATTGTTTAAAATTTCTCGCAACTCTGCACGGGGTTATCGGCATTAGACATCCCTAATATCGAGTCACCTCATTATTTCTACAAAGACCTAGACTGTGTATTAGCTAGGAACAAAGACGGTCCACGAAAAGGAACAAATTATAAAACCCGTATTTTATTGATACCTTAGTTTCTGACATTTAGTACACTATCTTTTGAGGTAGAAAATAACCAGCTACCTAAGGAAGATTTTAAAAGACATACAGGCAAAATCTCAGTTAAACACCTAATCTCTTGAAAAAACATATATAACGTATGCAGTAGTCCAACCACATGAATATCTATCAGGCTAAACCTTAAGATATACATAAATTTGTAAAACGTAACTATACACATCGACATACGTATTTGTTACTGTTTTAATTTTTAAAAACATTTTCCACTGCAAAACCGGAAAATAGAGTTAAATTACATACCACGATTTTATTGAGAAAAAAAATGGTTTCAAAACCTAGGCAGTTGTTAATGAAGTTTTGTTATTTTTAAGTTTCGAACGATTTAATTTATTTTTTATGTAGATAAAACCTATTCACTCACGAAATGGATAACTGTAAAAGAGAAACGACTAATGTACTGGTAGAGAAATAATTTATCCTACAGTTAAACAGAAGAAGAGAATAACTCAGAGAAATAATGTAAAAAAGAAAGATAAATAATTTGTTGTGATGCATTAGAACGACAGTGGATTGAACGAAAATAAGTTAGAATTTATTTGTTTATTTGTTATTGATTCAAAAACTTTATGGTTGAGAATAAATAAAAATGTAAAACAAAAAGCAAAACATTGTAGAATGGGCAGTTTGTGTTGTGACTATGTAAAGATCGAACTTCGAATTTTTGCATAATAAGCCCTTAATCTTACGGTTGAGTTACCAGAAGATTGGTTTAAATAAAGAAATGTAAAAACATGTTGATATTTTTCGAAATAAAACATTAACAAATGTAAATCTGTTAAGTCTAGCCAAAAATAAGCACAAATCATTTATATTTGAAATAAAATAGTCATAAATGAAAGCGACATGTTAGTGGATTTACAACGGTAGAAAGCGGGTCTCGACAACCTTGGTGTGCAGAGCACGGGCAACTCATTGTACAGCTTTGTGCTTAATTACAAACAAAAACAAAAATCATTCGAAAAGAAAATTTCATATAAATAGGATCATACATCCTGAACAGAATTTTGTCCAAATAAATATATTTTTGCTTAACTTTTGGCCAATTGTTGAGAACACCAGTTTTTGTAAAGTTCATGTAAGAATCTGTGTAAAGAAGGAATAAACAAGTATCTATTCAGAGTAAACAACAAGTCAGGTCAACATGTGGTAAGGACTAATGTAGAGAAAGATGGAACGAAACTGACTGTGTCGAATTTATGAACAGTGTGGTTAATTATGAAAACACGTTAAGTTGTAATAATATAAGTAGAAATGATGTATAGTTTTTTATTCTAAATTAACAATTATAAAAAAAAAATCATTTCTGTTCTACAGCACTAGAGGACAAATCGTCAGGGAGAAAGTTATTTTTTCTTGCTTTATCCATTTATCACTCAGACTGTGTACTCAAATATACACGTATATTCCAGTCCTTCGCTAAACGTTATGAAGATAATTCTCAAAGGCATTAGCGTTAATGAGAGTGTATACGGAATAGATTTTCGAAATTATCCTCTAACAAATGGAAAGTTCAAGATATAAAAAACTCAGCAGGTGGCTCATATTGTATAATAAATAATACAGAAGAAAAGAAAGTGGAAGTCATTTCTTAATGAGAAATAAATAAATCAATCAGCCACGACTGTTAAACTCGAGGACCTGGAGAAACGTGAATCATATGATATTTAATTAAAAAACTATAAATTCCTAAGGCTAAAGAAGGAATGAGAGATCAGGTTTCAGTTTATGTTATATGGTTTATGCTTAGGCAAACCGGAAACACCAAAATGCAAAATGTTTTCAACTAGTTATTTTTAAAGACTTTTTTTAAAATGACATAACAGCACACAGTACTTATACAAAATGAGATTCTTTGCATTATTTATCAAATACTGATTGAATATTAAATAAAACATAAATAAATAATGAAAGTTTATGAAAACAGAAGGGAAATGTTCTTTAATCGTGCTATGTGCATTATATAGATTCTTAAGATGAATCAAATGACAGAAATGTATACGTTTAGTTGTTTCTCAGTTTCCGAAAAAAATATCATACAATAAAACGAGAAAAGTATAGTATCTAAAGTAATATTGTCATACTAAACTATTCTTCAAGAAATTTTATATCATTCTATACTGCAACATCATTAAAAATCTGATGAGAGATCTAAGGGACAGTCAGATGACTTGCAATACAAATTATTGGTCATCATACTTATGCTAAATTTATTGTATTGCATTATTATATTTCTGCGTTGTCACAGAGATTAAAGTGCTTCGCCGTTATTCATTAACTATATCTAAAGACCGACATTTGAATGTTTCACTCATATTAGGAGCTATTGTGCGAATGAAAACTGGCCGTTCATTACAACTATCTACACGTGCTGTTAAAAATATGGAACAACTGTTAAACTAAAAACTCAACAGTCAGTAGTGCGCCACGACAATCCAATTATAGGGTTATAAACCCTTGAGCTCAAAACTTTTTCAAAATCTTGCTACATGTGTGTAATACTTTGAAGCTACCCACGTGCTATATGCTTCTAAATATGCTCCACTCTTTCAACTGTGGGGATATTATAACAATCAATCCAACTAAGTTACTGTATTTTTGTTTTTAATTTGACATTTAACAGCACTGAATTTTAGTATGATCCAAATATCTAAAGACGTCTCAAAGTACTTGAAACAGGTGGTGTGTTATACACAGCTACGCTGAAATGATAAAACACACAAACAAACAAAAGTTGTTTGATATGTTACATAAATTGTACATACTTTAAATAATAAAATCTGAAATTTCAAGTTATGCTTCGTGGAGAAATGTTTTTGTCGGGTTACAGCTCTAAATCTATGTTTCTGTTTTTCATTTGGATTAGCTCGGCATGGCCAGGTGAGTTAAAGCATTCGACTCGTAATCCGCGGGTTCGAATCCCCTTCGCACCAAGCATGTGCGCTCTTTCAGCCACTGGGGCGTTATAGTGTGACGGTCAATACCACTATTCGTTGGTAAAAGAGTAGCCCAAGAGTTGGCGGTAGGTCGCGATGACTAGCTGCCTTCCCTCTAGTCTTACACTAATAAATTAGGGACGGCTAGCGCAGATAGCCCTCGAGTAACTTTGCGCGAAATTAAAAAAACTAACAAGCATAAATTACTATAATTTTATTTATTCGTTTTAAGAAAAATATAAAGCAACATAAATTTCGCCTTTAAAATACATATTTTTATAATATTGAAAAGTTATTTTAAAATGTTTATACATTTGTGTCGACAAGTATCTGTAATTAACAACCACCTGAAACAAAATCTGATATGCCCTAAAAGAATAAGTAACCGAAGGCTTAAGAACTAGTCATTCCTACATTAGAAACACTGATTAGAACAAGCACACCCTATCTTACAGCGCCATAGCTGTATGTCTGCGGACTTACAATGCTGAAAATCGGGTTTCCATACTCATGGCAGAGAAAAAACAAGTTTATTGTGTAGTTTTGTTCTTAACTTCAAACAATCTCAACCAGAACAACCAATCAGCAGCATAAGGGCTTTCTTTGTTCGACTTTTAGAAGCGAATAATCAAGTTAGATGTTACAGTTAAAATGTCCTTTCAATGTTAAAAAAGCAGAGAACGTAGACAGTGTATGATACCATAAGGAATTACGTTTCAGCCATACCACAATAATCCTAGTATCATTTTGTGTCACAAAGTAATGTTAGAAAAAGTACAACATTTACCGATTTTACACTTTGCTTTAACTTCTCTTCATATCAGATCACTTAAACATTATGTTGTTGAGATTCTACTAAATACTTAATAACTAAACCAAGCAATTTAAAAACAATCCTTTGCAGTATTTTTGTTCTTGTTTAGAAGTATCATTAGTTCATAATCTTAAATCTTTACTGTCGCTTTTTTTCTACTTTAAGTTAAACTGTAAGATAATTATGGATGTAAGTAGTGATGTAAGTTATTTGAATAATTACCTAATTCAAAACATTTAGCACAATAAAAAATACTGAATTGGGAAATTAATTTAAGTTCATTTCTTAGAACTGTAGCTAACGCTTAAGTGTTTAAATAAATAATAAGTATTGCAATGGAAAGAAAAAAATTACTACTAAAGAAAACTCAAGTGACTCGGGGTAGTTTGATGTTTATGATTCCTAAAATGTAGTCAGAATTTGTCCATCGCCCCTGGATTTTGAGTTATTGTAATATTTTAGTATTTTATCATCACTATATGAAATACTATGCAATCAACTCAAAATAAGTGATTTATGCTGTGAATTAGGTTTACAAGAACAGCTTAATAGGTAAAAGGCATTCACTTTTGATAACTTCAAACACTGACTATATTTTATTAGTATAAAATTCCAAATATATTGTTGATATTTCTACTATTTGTTTCTAATATAGTTGTGACAAATTACACTTATTTTGCTTCATTTTCACTCTCACCCACTATGCCTAGGAATCACGAAACCCTCAAGTGCTAAGTTTGGTAAAACATTTGAGAAGTTTCATGACCTAGCATGGATGGAGTCAAACGCCTCTCTTTCTCAGTTGTCTTTCACTCACTCAGTTGGTCACGTCGCCTGTCTTCGCGCACAGTTAGAATAAAGTCCAGACTTCACCCTTGCACCATATAAGCGATATAATAAAATTTTACAAAACTTTGTGTGTGTGTTTTTATCCTTTAAACTCCAGTTATGTAAAAATACTTTAGTTTATAGTTATTTTTTAGAAAGTTATTTGAAATACCGGCTGCCTTAATTTCAAGTAAACTATGAGAGTGTAGAAATCACTCTCACAGTTCGTGCTACATTTGCAAAAAAAAATATTCCAGTTTCAAGAAGGCAAAATATCATATACAAAGTAAAGGTATCTTACGGCCGCAATTATGAATGTAAAATTGGTGATCGAGACGAATATTTGGCTTTAGATGCGTGTTGTAAAATTTGAACACCTGACTTGATACAGTGGCTGCATAAGAAGAGAAAAAGTACACCATCGAAAACTTTCATAATGTGATGTGAGTCACACAATCATCTATTTGAGTGTTACTTATGCATGACTAATTTTTCTGGATATTTGCCATAAAAGTCTTGCCTCTTTTTACAGCATGTAAATTATTTTGCGTTTTTGTACACACGTTGATGGATTAATGGAAAAATTAGGTACTGAACACCATCCTTTTTATCGATTCATATAAAGTTAGTTTGAAAGGTGTACTTTTGTTACAACTGGTTGTTGTTTGTTGTTTTTGAAAATCTATTATAACTCGAAAACTAGCGATAATTTATAATTTTTGACGTGAATTTTTAGAATTACACAAAAACAGCTGCATTTTTTTAAGTAGTATAATTTCGAAATTACTTATTGTCTTTCAGACACATTTGACAACGAAACACAAAGATATGAGTTACAGAGTAAGAATGTTTTAATAGCAAATTACATAGTTTATTTAGTTTTAAAAACTAAGAAAGAAACATTTAAAACTACTTTTATTCTATTCTTACACAGGAATACTGACTGTTTGACGCAGTCAAAATTTTCTACATTTGAAATGGTTCATCTCGCCTCTCAATTATTTTTAACTGCGGTTATACTCAAAAACGAACTTACTTTTAGAGTAAAACTCCCTGCACAATAGAAACTTGTGGAGATTCAAATAACACGAAATTAGTGCGTTAGAAGGTTTTATAAAGATCTATGATCCAAAAAGGCATTTACCTTTAAAACCTTCTTTATCCTTTGACCTTGATCTACGTGATAAGTCCGTTTAATAACGACAGTTTTGATGGCTTGAGTGTGTTATAGAATCAAGGTGCAATTGTAGGTTTGAAATTTAATTATGACGACAATTGGCTTTGAAGAGTAATTAGTCGATAGCTACAAGCCATTCTAAGAAGGTATTATATTCGCTTTTGGTGTTTTATCTTTGATGAATTATTGACATTACGAACAAATTACTGATCTGCATTGAGAATGAACTCGTAAACTCGATATAAGTCTAATCATTTGGGATGGTGCGCAGCAGCTCCGCTCCGATCTTTGTAATTAGATAAAACTTATATTTTAACAACTCGTGCATGAATTCGTAATGTTTCATGTATAATGGTGGCCTAGTGGCTTAGCTTTTCATTCTTCAAGACTACGACTTTCAAGTGTTCTTGATCAGACATTAAGCTAATAAAATTTACCTCTGTATCATTGGGAATATACCATATTATGTTTTAAAACTGATTTTTAACATGTAATAGCTTTTGTATTTTTACATTTTGGGATTATCTTATCATTACTAATTTCTGACAAGATCAAATGTTTGAAGTGTTATACCTATCGGACTTAAATAACGAAGAACGATTAAACTTTATATGCTACTCTAGTACTGAGATATCTTACGCTGAAATGAATAACCTCTTCGTTGAACAAGCGTTTGACAACAATCGGTTAAATGTATTGTCATTGGACTCAAGCTTACAGGAAAGTAAATAATGTTTCATAAATATATTGTATTTGAAATATGAATAAAACTAGTCTTATATGTATTATAAATAAATATTCTTCCCAATTCATAGGGATTTTAACTATAATATAATAGTTAGGTAAAAATAAACCCTTTCATACAAATATTATTAGGACTGTAGTTATGAATTTAAAGAGAACTTACTGTTGAAACCGTAATCGAGATGTAGTACTGAAAAAAATAAAGTTAAATCCACATCTGTTTGCTATAAAATTGCATGAAACAGAGAATTATGAATTGGTATAAAATAGTCTCAAAAATCACAATAAAAATATACTTCAACATTTTAAATAATATAAAAAACTATAAATGTAGAATGTCGCAGGAAAGCCAAATATTTAACAACTGTTTCTTAAAAGAATTTTCTACTGGAGTTGCTAACTTTCATCAAATACACGTAGTTAAATGTAGCTTCTGCAAGTATTATTTATATGAGACAACTTTGTTCAACAAAAAACTGGGGTTTATTATGAGATATTTCTATAAACGTAAATAACACCATGGCCTATATCTCCACAATGTAATTTCACCATTAGAGCTTCGTAAGAAGTTATCGATATTCTACAAGTTGACTAATCCAGTTAAATGGATTAGTTAACTTTGTAACGGATTTATTGTTATATAGTTATTTTAATATCGATGTTTTTTTCATGTGTGAAGAGCTACCTAGCTCCCTATTATTGTAAATGTAACACATTTACTGTTATACATTTATTTTAATATCTACGTTTGTTCCAGTTTGATGCATGTGACGCATATAGTTTAATGTGTATTAAAGTAAGAATCAATAATATATGTTTTACGAAAACACAAGCATATTTTTAAATATTGTTGAAATTTCGAGAATTTCTCCAAATAAGTAAATAAATGCAAACCATCACAAACGGCGAGAGACAGTAAGAGAATATTGTTTGGTCTCTACAATATACTATGAGCCTCGAAGGTTTGGCATGGTCAGATGATTAGGGAATTCGACTTGTAATCTGAAGGTCACGGGTTCGAATACCCGTCCCACCAAATATGTTCGCCCTTTCAGTTGTAGAAATGTTATAATGTGACGGTCAATCCCACTATCCATTGTTAAAGAGTAGTCCAAAAGTTAGCCGTGGGGGCATTATAATAATACGGTCAATCCCATTATTCGTTGGCAAAATAGTGCTTAAGAGTTGGCAGTGGGTGGTGATGACTAGCTGTCTTCTTTCTGGTCTTACAGTGCCAAATTAAGGACGGCTAGCACAGATAGCCCTCGTAAAACTTTGCGCGAACTTCAAAAATAAACAAACAATGTAAATGCTATTGAGCTGTTTTATAGAGTTGTACTTTGCTACATTTTCAACAGTTTCCCCTTTTTTGTTTTGTTTCATTATATTGTAAATAAAGTATTTTTGTGAATCAGATATTGTCTTTTGTTTTTTTACTTTCAAACTTCATTTCACAAAGGATCTTGCAAAATCCTGTCATGAGTTGAATACACTGCTTTGGAGCTAATATGCAAAGTAAAAGATTTGTGATGTGTTAGTTTTGTGACCAAACTTGGTGTAAGCTTTGGAGATTTTATTGTATTTTTCTTAAAACTAGTTCTTTGTTTATATCATCTGTTGTTGTTTTGTTTAATAGTTGTTTCATTTGTAATGCGATTGCTAAGTTTATTCGAAATTTCTTACTGCAATCAACATTTGTTCGAAATAGTGATGTTACTACAACAGTCTTGACTTACTTCGCTAATACTGATGCCTCCTTGGGATAAAATAATGACAATGAAACAGTTATTCCAGGAGATAAAGAGTTCTTTAGGGACAATTCTAGTTAAATGCTGAGTTAATTTTCTTTACAGACGCTAGTAACTCTAGCATCAGGTCAACACTTTTCAATTTTAAGGAATATAAAAGAGCTGATGATAACGTATATGAATCATTACATTTCTCACTAAATATCTGGTGTACTATCAAGAAAGACCTGTCAACCACAGTAACTGTATCTCAAAACTAATGTTGGTGATTCTGTCAGTTGGAAAGACATCAAGTTTATCATGCCTTTTAATTGGCTTATTAACTTTTAAGACCAGAAATTATGATACGTATATAGTTCATCTTGTCGATGTTTAAATTTGGGATAGAACAATAACACATTTTTGTATGGTTATATAAAGTTATATCCAGGAAACATATTAATAAATGTCTATTCCATTTGTATCTAGCCTAGTTCATAAACGGATAGACTAAAGCATATAAATATCGAAATTTCATCCAGATATTATAATAGACGCTCTAGCATCTAAGAAGAGAGAAATTAATAATCTGTAACTTGGATGATTTAAAAATGTAAAGCTCACTGGAAAACTCAGATCCCAAGTAGCTACAATGTAATGTGAAGAAAAAGAATTTGGAGTTTATTACACTTCATATGATATCAAGTAAAAAGAATTTCTGACAATTTCAAGTATAAATATCGCATAATGTTACTTGATTTCTGCAAGGTTACAGATTAAAGGACCTAATACGTGGAAGAAATAGGTTTTGTATTTTACAGTTGTGAAATGAAAGAGTCGTGACTGGGAGTTAAAGCAGATATACAAACAAAGACTTTATTGGCAAATAAAACTGAAGAATGAATGATATATTGGGTGACCGTGGAATTGTAATAATAGCATGTTGTGTTAAGTTAGATAAAATCTTGAATGTTAATAAAAATAGTTAAAAACAAAAAGTGTACTAACAATAAACTGAAAAATAATATACATACTTGGCCAAGATGAGGAAAATTTGCAAAAAACTAAAAGAATATTTTGGGTCTTCCAAGACAAAAATGAATCTGTTTGAGAACACCAAAACTAAATGTACAATTAACATTCTATCTGTAACACATTGATCAAAAACTGAATCACCAAAACCCGAAAATATTTTTGCTCCGTATAACAGTCAGAGAAATACCTTTCATACACAAAGTGAAGTTGGACATAATATAACTATCCTGTGAAATAATAAATACTTTATTTGACCAAACCTTGCTGCAGAAAGTAATATTTGGAACTGAATTTACGAACACGAACAGATTTAAGATATTCGAGTGAGACCTTAGAATATTTTTTCTATTTATAGATATTAGAATATATATATATACATGATAAAGTGAGATATTTTTGTACCATAGAATCGCTATATCAATGTCACATATAGCTAGAAAAGATTAATAGACCATAATAGAACTAACTTGTATCTAACGTCTATAAGAAAAAAAAAAGAGCTGGAGGCTCCAAAAATGACAGAAAACAGTCTACAAATTTCCTACTTTCAAGACTCACTTCTTCTTACCAGGATTAAGGAAATCAACTAGAAAATTACATAAGTTTTTTTCATACTTGATGTAAACAACGTAAATAACAGTCATAGACGAAAAGCTATACAAGCGTTCAGTTGACGTTGTAACAAAAAATGACAGTTGGCCTATTAGATCCTTACCAATGTCATTTTGATCTAAAAACTACAAACTAGGATTCTTGTTAAATTGAAACACGTAGGTTTTACAGAGAACTGACTGTATTGTGTCAAAATTATTTTGAATATTCAACTCAACAGTTGCGTGAAATATACAGCCGACATAAAATTTCGATAAACAGCATATTAGAACAATATTTTAACATTGTTTGGTAGTATAATGCGACCAGAAATATATGTAACAGCTCTTTCCGATGCAAAATATTCACACACTTTGATCATAAATATGTATTCATATCAAGAATTTAGAAATTCCAAAGTGAAAACACCTTTTATACATTGAAAAATGGATGAATATAGATCAAATTGAGGCCTCAGGACCACCTAAAAAAGAGTATTAAAACGAGTGGTATTTCGGCTATGATAAGAAAATCGTGGAGTTGTATATTAGATAAGAAACCATAAACACGAGCTAGCTAGTTAAATCCTTGTCATTACTTTTAAGGCATACAGGGCCAATGCGTTTGAATTCAGCTTTGAAGTTGTTCGAGCAAATGAGAATGATGATCTATTCCCTCTCCCTGAACGAGATGCGAGTCAGATTAACTATCAGTTATAAGCTGGTATTCACCATGTAGCTGGAAAGACTGTCAAAAGTGAGATCAAGTGTCTTCCTCAAAGACACAACAGTATGACGAGGGCCAGCTTCAGTCTGAGAAGCAAAGTAGTCAAGCAACTACTTGTGTCCCAAGAAACAGTACACATAAAACTTAAGCAACTAAAATCTGGTGAATACAAGTTTATTTTTTAAAATATTCGTTCAGCCATCCCATACCTCAACCAGTATGAACCACCTAGGGTTTCTTTGCGGTCAAATTGTTCACACGAACGCTGAGAAACTGTCGTCTTTGCCCATGATATGAATTCAAGAATAAAAACAAGAAGAAGAGATGTTAGACAAGACAGCCTTATGGAACCTTTTGCAATGGAAACTACGCTATAATGCTATAGTCAAGATAGAGGGTCGACAGAGTAACATGGATAGTAATGGACAACAGAGACTCAAAGATAATTTAATATAACATACGTAATCTCTGTTTATGATTGTACTATCAAACAAAGTTCATCTGCCTGAATACCAATTGATTATCATGACATTTAATTGAGTCACGTACAAAAGTATCTGAGGTGCCAACTTAGAAATTTAGGTTCTAACGATGGTCTGCTATCATCTGTTACGAGATGAAATTCTGTCATATTTCATCCCAAATGTAATGAGCAAAAAAACAACAACAAACAAACGGGTAAATCAAGAGATAAAAGACATGTATTGTCCATATCCGTAGATAAAATAATGAATACTATTAATTTAGCCTAAAATGCTAACTAAGATAATAAAAGAGCTTGAAGATAAAAGATAGTCT
This sequence comes from Carcinoscorpius rotundicauda, assembly GCA_011833715.1. NCBI lineage: Eukaryota > Metazoa > Arthropoda > Merostomata > Xiphosura > Limulidae > Carcinoscorpius > Carcinoscorpius rotundicauda. Next base: position 33,953,306 of record CM022395.1, on the reverse strand, counting down.
GCTGTATGGTTAATGAACTCGAAGAAGGCTTATTACTAAACATCTTCATGAAAGAGGGAATGGTGCAATTAGGTAAATTTTTGTTTTGCGTTTTAAATATTTAAGATCCATTTTTTAACCTACAAGAGCTACTGTTTTCAGAAAATATCTCTCTTCTTCGCTGATGTCCTCCGCTGGTACAAAGAAAAGTCCACGAATTTGCAACGCTAAAAACAGGAGTTCGATTCCTTTTGGGGAACTCAGCAGACAGTCCAATCTAGCTTTGCTATGAGAAAACACACAAACATATACTCTTCTTCGCACGAAGGTTACAAAAAATGGATCAGAAATAATTAGGCCCGGCATGGTCAGGTGGTTAGGAAGCTCGACTCGTAATCTGAGGGTTTTGGGTTCGAATCTCTGTAACACCAAACTTGCTCGCCCTATCAGCCCAGTAGGGGGTTATAATGTTATGGCCAATCCCACTATTCGTTGGTAAAAGAGAAGCCCAAGAGTTGGCGGTGGGTGGTGATGACTAGTTCACTTCATTCTAGTCTTACACTGCTAAATTAGGGACGGCTATCGCAGATAGCCCTCGATTAGCTTTGCGCGAAATTTAAATACAAAAACAAAAAATAAATCAGCAATAATTAGGACAAAAGTTTGATCTAATTGTATTTTCTAAAATATTTAAAATATGTCCAATTTTACCAAAACAATTTGTTACTATGCTTACAAATAACTACTGTAGAACCTTCAATAAATACTTTGTGATCAAGGGAGAAATGTGCATGATGAATAAAGGAGTAATTGGTGAATATGCTTAGGACTAGAGTATAAGGGAAATATCAGAGGTCTTTTGGATGCATTGTACTCTTAGGGAAACATTTATCATTTTTAAACCATATGAGTGTACGTTGATGTGTCTATACACGTGTATTTTACTTCAGATACGACTTGTAGGATTAGTTAAGAGAATACCTATTACACTATGTAACATAAATTTTGTTCCTATATAGTAAGTGTTATTTTTTAATTGCTTGTGTTGTAAAAGTACAAAAAAATGGCCATTATTCCCTTTAAACTTTGCTTTTGTGACCTGGATAATGAAATTTAGAAATTAATCTATTTTTTAAATAAAAAAGGGCAAATTTGTACATTTTCATTTACATAAGGTCTGAATAAAACAACATATAAACCATGATTTACATGTATATATACTAAAGTTATACAAAAATGTTTAGAAATGAGTAGTTTTTTCAAGATTTGCGACTGTAATGTAAATCACTTTCACTTATCAGCCCCCAAATATATTCTCCCAGGTCACAAAAACAAAGTTTGGAGAAAAAAATAGGTGTTTTCCATTTACTTTAGGCATAAGCAATTGGGAAATAACACTTTCTGTCCAGGAAAAGAAAAAAGCTAAAGTCAATCTCCCGTATCGTAGACTTGAACTTTAGGTACACATTCCTGCCACTTTAACGACTTAATCGACTGGACTAGTATGAAGATCACTGACCAGAAATCCAACATCACAAAATACGAAGATACCATGGCGAATAAACTGAACCACTGTGCCTCCTAAACCAGGCCTGGCATGGCCGAGCGCGTTAAGGCGTGCGCTCGTAATCCGAGGGTCGCGGGTTCGCGCCCACGTCGCGCTAAACATGCTCGCCCTCCCAGCCGTGGGGGTGTATAATGTAACGGTCAATCCCACTATTCGTTGGTAAAAGAGTAGCCCAAGAGTTGGCGGTGGGTGGTGATGACTAGCTGCCTTCCCTCTAGTCTTACACTGCTAAATTAGGGACGGCTAGCACAGATAGCCCTCGAGTAGCTTTGTGCGAAATTTCAAAACAAACAAACAAACAAACAAGCCTCCTAAACACAGAATTAAACTCTAGATAAAGTCCAGTTCATTATGTCTGAGCTAATACCACCTTTAACGCATAATAAAACATTGATTGTAAAATATCGTTTATCTTAACTTAATATAAATACATTCATGCAACAGTATTAGTTATAAGCATCAACAGATTTACTATCATGCACGTTTTTACAGCGTAGTTTCATGGGTAATTTTAAACTTAAATTGTTGGTTAGTGCTTTCATTAACACCGTATTTTGTTTACTTGCTTAATATGTTCCCGCAAAAGTTATTTTTTCACATTACTATTTTAACGAAAACATATTTATAATCATATTTAATTATTATGTTAATTTTACATTAAAACATATATAATATAAAATTTCAAGAACTGTTTTTATGTTGGAATTTGAGAGTAACGAAAAACAGTTAACTGAAAAAACCCAACAGAAACAAAGTAGTTCACATCACTTTAAATAAGAAAGGCAACGATAATTTTATTTCTGGAATAAAAAGAGGAAATTCGTTTAGTGTCAATAAATTTAAAAGAAAATGTCCAATAAATGCATCCTTACAAACCGACACTAGGGGCAAATGCCACTAATAATTCATGTTAATTAATGAAAATAGACTTAATTTAAAATACAGTACATTTTTATTAATTACGGAACAACCTGTTAAAAGACGGACAAAACGTAATGCCAACTTAAAATCCTAATTAACCGAAAAATGTGCCAAAACATTTTTATTCGTTCAAAGCAATTAAAAGATGGCATTCGAACAATAATGGATAGAAATAAATAATGTGGTTTTTCTTCGTTTAAAAACTTCTTAAAACAAATTCGTCTTCTAAATGAGTTAATAACGAACATTTAACTAAATACTGGGTGTATACTGGAATTGAACATGTTATAACAACAAAAACTAAATGGCCGAATACGTTTTCCATTTTTGGTTTATGTATATAAGAAGAAGAATATTTTGAAAACAAATCATGTAATTTTCTTTCTTCAGTTTAATGAATTGATAAATAACTGAGCTCTTACAGCTAAATCTAAATTTCTGTGGAAAAATGTAGCATCCTTTGTCGTCAGAGGTTACCTTAAGGTAGCAAGATAACAAAGTACAAGTTGTATGACATAGACGTTAAATTTGGTTTCTACTTGTTTTTAGTGAAAAACCATTATAATATAAATCTGTAACATCACCCTGATTTGATCCAAGACCTTAAAGGCTTTGTAAACATGAAATAAAATACCTATCGTGAGACTGGTTGGTTGTTCTTGTTGAATTTCGTGCAAAACTATACGAAAGCTATCTTCGCTAGCCGTCCCTAATTTAGCAGTGCAAGACTAGAGAAAAGGCAGCTAGACATCACCACTCACCGCCAAATCTTGGGCTACTCTTTTACCAACAAATAGTGGGATTGGCCATCACATTATAACGCCTCAACTGGGCTGAAAGGGCGAGCATGTTTGGTGTGACGGGAATTCGAACCCAAAACCCTCAGATTACGAGTCAAGCTTCCTAACTACCTGGCCATGCCGGGCCTCTATCGTCAGAAGATGACGATGGAAAAATATTTGTGGGAAAGATGTGCTCTGCTACAACTAATAATAAACAAAGACTGATAATTTTAATTAATCATTTGTATCTGATATAGCAACCAAGACTGCAAGTTAACTTAGTTAAAGAAAGTTGTTAAAGAAAAATGTCAGACACAGAAAATAAAATTATCAAATGAGATCAACTAAACTACACTGTGTAACACAAAATTTGTTTATGGACAGTATGTGTTATTTCTTAAATACTTATATTGCAAAAAATATACGAAATTGCCATTATTCCCTTCAAACTTTGTTTTAATGACCTGGATAATGACATTTAGAAATTAACTTATTCTCCATGTAAAAACGGGCAAATTTGCCAATTTTCATTTACATAAGGTCTGAATAAAACAACACATGAATTAATATTTACATGCATTTATACTAAAGTTATAGAAAAATGTTAAAAAGTGAGCAGTTTTTCGAGATTTGCGACTGTAATGTAAATCAATTTCACGTATAACCCCCAAATATAGTCTCCCATCATGTTTTTGTTATATGTTCCTTGATAGCGGCGTTCAAAGTCCAGTATATCATGGTGGAAGCGTTTGCCTTACTCCTCTGAGTATGCTCCCATGTTTTCCTTGATTTTATCAAGATGAGCATCAAGGATATGGACTTTTAGGGACATCCTGCAGCTCATTTTGCCGTAGTTCTTCACCAGAGCTTCAATCACTTCCACATAATTTTTGGCTTTGTGATTGCCCAAAAAGCCCCAAACCACTACGACAAAGCTGTCACAAGCTTGTTTCCCTTCCTACTGAGCTTCTTAAGGAATTTTATGCACTCCAGGATCTTCTTTATTTGTAGCCCAACGAAGACACCAGTTTTGCCCTTTGCCTCAGACAACTTAGGGAAGAAATCTCGAATGTACTTGAAGACTCTGACAAATTGTTTCGTAAGACCCAATTTTATGTGTAATGGTGGGAACAACACCATCTAGAAGTCCACTCGTGGCTCACATTTGACATTGTGCCTCCCCACAGGGGACTCGGTCCGTTGTGGGCAGTGTCCCTGCTATCCCAAAGGCAAAGATAACAGGGAAATGTGGTAAAGCTTCCTTGGAGACATGTCAAAAATACCACCATTTTGAAGTATCTGATTACCTCCCAGTTATACTCATCATACTTCAAGGATTCTAGCAAGGCCTTGACGCTGTTGTATTCGTCTTCGAGGTGCACCGAAATATATTTAAATTTTAAAAGGTCTAAAATTTGTATAATATAAAATCTTATTATTCAAGGAAGCAAAAATTGTCCGCCTTACCTTTTAGAGGTTTTTTTTTTGAAATGCTCGCAGGTAAAATGAGGTGCCTTGTAGGCTTCACACGTTTTAGCAGATGCTGTCAGAGAGTACTTTTTCTCTCTTTTCTTGATAAATTGACCACATACATAGCAGAATGCGTCTGGAGAATACTTGCAGCTTTTTGATAAAACCAGATCGGTCTATGAGTTCACTTACGCAGCTAGAACTAAACTGAAGTGGTGAGTGGTAATCCCCTGTATATATATTACTATGGAAAGTTATAGAAAATTCCCGTAAGTTCTACAGCATACTAGAAAGTTCTTGGAAATTATTCTAAGTTCGAGAAAATTCTCTATTGCCTACTCAGCACTGAATCTACCTGGAATGTTTTGTAAAATGAATAAATTTGAAAATTTCATTACTCAGGTCACAAAAGCAAAGTTTGAAGAGAAAAATAGGTCTTTTCCAATTACTTTAGGCAAACTCATAAGTTACTGCTGGGCCTGGGATGGCCGAGCGCGTTAAGGGATGCGCTCGTAATCTGAGGGTCGCGGGTTCGCATCCGAGTCGCGCTAAATATGCTCGCCCTCCCAGCCGTGGGGGCGTATAATGTGACGGTCAATCCCACTTTTCGTTGGTAAAAGAGTAGCCCAAGAGTTGGCGGTGGGTGGTGATGACTAGCTGCCTTCCCTCTAGTCTTACACTGCTAAATTAGGGACGGCTAGCACAGATAGCCCTCGAGTAGCTTTGTGCGAAATTCCAAAACAAACAGTTACTGCTGTAATTAGATTTTCGATGATTTGTTCTCTTTTATAATGATTTTATTTTTTACAAATCTTTGTATTTTAAATATTTTTCAGACCTCTTTGATAAAATGATAACTGCTACATAATTAATAAAAATATATTAATAGAGTACTTGCAACTTATATCGGGCAAATAAAGTTTGGTTTCATTAATCTTATTTTCTAAATTCGATTTGTTCTAAAACACTAGAAAATTACAAATGCAATGACAACAACAATATATTTTATTGCAGGCGTTTGAGGTGATATAAAAGTATTGAAATGTAATGTGATAACAGTGATAGATCCTTAATGTTACCTAAACCTAATCTAAGTATTATGTAAACAAAGACAATAAACGCAGAGGTCCTTAAACATGACGGTAGGAAGCGAGAAATTGAATTTCTCTAAAAAAATAAAAAATAAATGATACATTAGTGAAAATGTTTCGAAACATTATTATCTTGTTATATTTATTTTTCTCATATCTTACCCCTGCAGACAATAACAATGAAATTTTATGGTAATATTTTATCTGATTAATTAAGCACTTGTGAAACAAAAACGTAAAACGAAACAGTGCTATGAAGCAGGCTGCTGATGACAAAGCAGCAAAGAAATTTAACAAAATCAATTAAAAAGGGTTATAAAAAGAAGTTAATTGCATATGTTTACATAATAAATATCAACATTGTCAATGATACAGCGGTATGTATGTAGAACTATGACCCTAAAAACCACGTTTCGATACTCATGGAAGGTAGCGCACAGATAATTTTTTGCTGCAAGAATAAACATTAGGAATATTGTTCTTCCAATATTTTACTAACTTTCAGAATTGAGACTGTAATATTTATTTAATATTTGAAAAAAACGTAAGATGTATAAGTACTTTCACTGACCTGTTATGGTTATCTTTCAGTCTTTAGAAAAGCTTCTAGTCAGACGTGACCGATACACGAGACAATTTTTTTTAAGGGGATGTCGGTCGGTTTGTAAATTATCATGAGAGTTTATATTACTAAAATATTTGTTTAATAGTAGGTGTGTTTTATAGGAAAACCACATTTTGGCTATTTGCTGTGTTCACCGCGAGATATCTAACGTCGAATTTTAGCTTCGTAAGTCAGTAAACGTATCACCAGGAGATTTATAAAGTATAATGCAACAGGTTTGCTGTGTCAGCTGGAGCAACATTCATATACATTTCTAGCTCTCAAATGAAGCACTTGTAAGGTCGTTAACATATTAATCAGCGTTAAAGTATATATTAGATTGTTAAAACCAAAAACAAGCCGAAACAAAACAAATAAAAATAAAACGATATACTAATTTAAAGGATCCAAAGGTACAAGGTATAATGTGAGATATAAAATGTATCCTATGTTTTGAAGGTGACGGAAGAACAGTAGCCACATTGCGGTGGAAATACACCGTTTATTAGTCTTAATCTCCATTCGCCCGTCTCGCATAAAGAAATAAAAGAAAAGTAAATGAACAGCAATAGAAACAGAAATTAGGGGAGTGTGATGCGAGCGCTCAAGCCTACAATATCCCACATCTGTATCACTCTTCACTGTGTGCAGACAGTCATTGGAAAATTATTCCTCTCCAAAGTGAAAAAGAAGAAGAAAAAAATTAAGTTAACCTACATTGGGGGTAAGTAAGTTAAACAAACATATCCTGTGAAGTTAGCATTCCAACCCCCATTATGGTAGAATGGCTCTAACTGGTAGCACAGTAAACGAATTTAACTAATATAAATAGTCCCATCCAGTTATCTAAATTAACTAGTATGGTTCCAAACCACCACACATTTATTGATTCCAGTATGATTATCCTGCTCTACACCAGTGGTTCTTAATCTGGGGGTCGTTTGAAGTTTCTCGGGGAGTCACAGAAGGTTAGGGAACTATTGGGAAAATCACGGAGCAGTTTGTATTTTTTATGATAAGTGCCTGTAACTACCCATCAATGAGAAACATGCTGAAGTGCGTCAGTTGAACCGCGTCGGGATGCTTGTTGCGCAACCACCTGTCTAATTTTGAGTAAAAATTTTCATGTATAACAACTTTTTGAATTGCCTAAATTTTGTAATTCTATAATATTAATACATCAAACTTAAAATTTAAATTTCAAATTTTCCATCGTATTTAGTTTATTTTCTCATTATATATATATATATATATATATGCTGGAAGCGGAAAATGTTTGGCCTCTGAACAATTCGGTCTCAAGGGAATTCGTCCTCAAGATGATTAGGTCTTGAGATAATTGAATCTCAGGATATTTCTGCCTTAATTCATTTGGCCATCAAAAAATTTGCCTGATAAACCTCAGCAATTTAAAATAGAATTAATTTGCTCACAAGACTTATATTAAATTAGAATGGCAGATAAAATGTTACCATATTATATATATGTATATATATATATATACAGTTGTGACTGCTGTGAAGAGTAGTCTTGTGTATTCACTGCAACTGGATGAGTCGACAGATGTTATCTCGTGTTCCCGACTCATTGTTTATGTTCGCTATCTTGACAGAGAAATTACGAAGGAGGTGTACTTGTTCTCTGAGCCAGTGGCCACAATAACTCGTGGAGAAGACATTTTCAAAATTCTAGAAACCTTTCTCCTTAAACATGGGCTGAGTTGGGAATATATATATATTGACTTTTTATTTAATTTATAAAAATAAAAAAATATTTCGTTTGTTTGTTTGTTTTTTGAATTTTACACAAAGCTACTCCAGAGCTATCTGTGCTAGCTGTCTGTAATTTAGTAGTGTAAGACTAGAGGGAAAGCAGCTAGGCATCACCACCCACCGCCAATTCTTGGGCTACTCTTTTACCAACGAATAGTGGGATTGACCGTTAGATTATAACGCCCCCACTGTTGAAAGGGCGAGCATGTTTGACGCGACGAGGATACGAACCCGCGACCCTCGGATTACGAGTCGCACGCTTTAACACTAATCAGCGTCAAAATTCTATCCAAAACTCCTTGAGGGGTGTAGCGCTGTGCCATATTGCAGACACACAAGACACTTCTCACACAAAAAACACTATTTTTGTCTACACAAGATCGACTGAAGTTATTTATTTTACTATTATTATTTATTTCTTATTTTATCTTCACTTCTGCGAGTTTTTGAAACGAAATTTTATTTTCTTGCAGATACATTTCTGTTTTCTGTTCGCAATATATCTGCAAAGAAGCGTACATACAATGAAGCCTTTCTCAAAATGGGTTTCACAAGTATCGTTCAGAACTCTGTGGTCAAGCCACAATGAATCGTTTGTGGAAAGGCTTTGAGTAATAAAAGTATGAAGCCAAGCAAACTGAGGGTGCATTTTGAGTCTCTTCAGTGCCAACTGGTGGACAAAAGCTTGGACTATTTCAAACGATAAGAAGGTTCTCTAAAGCCCAGTCGCATGGACTCCACTGGTCACTTCGCTCGTCAGAACAAAACAGCGTTGAAGACTTCATACAGAATTGCTCTAACAATTATGCAGACCACGAAGTCTTATACCATTGGTGAAGATCTGACTAAGCCTTGCATTCTGAAAGCAATGAAAGCAATTCTTGGGGAACAGCAGGCACACCAGTTGAGGGCAATTTCCCTATCGAATGATATTATCAAAAGTCGGATCTCGGACATGAGTAAGAATACTCTGCTACAAGTTGTGACTGCTGTGAAGAGTAGTCTTGTGTATTCACTGCAACTGGATGAGTCGACAGATGTTATCTCGTGTTCCCGACTCATTGTTTATGTTCGCTATCTTGACAGAGAAATTATAAAGGAGGAGTACTTGTTCTCCGAGCCAGTGGCCACAACAACTCGTGGAGAAGACATTTTCAAAATTCTAGAAACCTTTCTCCTTAAACATGGGCTGAGTTGGGAAGCACTTGTTTGTCTGTGTACAGATGGGGTTTCTTCCATGATTGGTTGCAAATCTGGCTTCAAAGCCTTCTTCAAAAATGTCGTTCCACATGTCTCGTTCACTCATTGCATGATTCAACGTTATGTTTTGGCGATGAAGGTCTCCCACTTGGACTTCAAGAAGTGCTTACGGACGTTGTGAAGGTTGTAAACCTTATCCGAGGGAACGCAACAACTTCAAGAGTTTTTTAAGTGCTTTGTGAAGAAATGGGCGCTGACTTCTCTGTTCTTCTGTTTCACATGGAGGTACGTTGGCTCTCAACTGGCAAGGTTCTGAGTCGGTGCTACAACTTTGAGAGGAAATAACGATGTTGTTGGAACAAGGTCGTACCTCGAAAAAGAATCTTCTTCAAGAAAAGATGCAAGATGACCATTTCGTAACAAAGGTTGCCTACCTGGCTGATTTCTTCTCTGAGGTGAATTCCCTGAACATTTCACTCTATGGAAATCTTGCAATGCTGCACACAGTTCGTGACAAATTGACAGCGTTCAAGTGTAAGATGCAACTTTATCAGAAACGAATTCAGGACGGTGACACAACGTTCTTCTCTTAGATGACAACTATCCTGTCTTCTATGCCAGAAGCTGAATGCAGTTTCCTTGAAGAGATTTCAGCTCAAGTTGTGGCTGTGAATGACGCCATCAAAAGTTACTTCCCAGGATTGGATGACCGATGTACTGATGTGTGGATATTCAGATCCTTTTCAGTGAAGAAGAGTATTATCAGTGATACTGATGTTGCTGCCAAGGTAGAATTTCTTCAAATTCGTGAGGATACTCAGATGAAAGTCCATTTTTCTGAACAAGAGCTTCCTACATTTTGGTCAAAACTGAAGGACGACACTCATCTTCTTTCGATGCGTGCACTGACTATGGTGATCCAGTCCCCCTCGACCTATCGCTGCGAAGCTGGATTCTCAGCAATGATGGCTCTGGAAACAACGGCACGCAATAGGCTTGTGATTGACGCCGACATGAGGTGTTATCTGTTGAGCACTGTTCCTCGCTTTGATGTACTTATGGCAACAAAACAATGTTCACCCGCATACTGAGTGAATAAGTAGGTTTTGTATGACGTTCAGTAATTCCATAGATTTTGCATTTATTTAGTACTTGTAATATTTCTCAAGGTCATTTATTTGTAACATATTTAATCAATTAGAATCTTTATATAGTTTTGTTTTATTCTACCTTAACGCAAAGTTCACCATTACAAAAATTTATTTAGAGATTACGGTAATATCCTGGAGAGTCTCAGGGGGTAAGACGATGATAAAGGTTTAGAACCACTGCTCTAAACAAACCAATATAATTAGTCAGAGGTTTAGATTCGCTGTTTTTAAAGGAGTCTTTCCTTTTGATATAATTTATTTGACTTATTCAGTGTTAATTTTCTCTAATATATATATTGGTTTGTTATAACTTAAAAACAAGCCGAAACGAAAATTAAAATCTAATAAATTACTAAACAAATAATGCTGCAAAGATTCCAGGATACAAGCTATAATGTGGGATATAATATGTACTCTAGGTTTTGGAGGTAACTCAAGAAGTAAAACCCACATTGCGGTGGGGATACACCGTCTATCATTCTTAATCTCCATTCATTAGTCTCACGTAAGAAATAAAAGAGTAGCAACAGATATAGAAATAAAAATCTAAAGAGCGAAATGTGGTTGCTCATGTTTATAACATCTTACATCTATATCACCCTTCATTGTCTGCAGACAGTTTTAGGAAGGTCACTGCTCTCCAAAGTAAAGAAAAAGAGAAATAAAAGTAAGTATAAGGTAGTACATTGGGGGTAAGTGGGTTAAATAAATTACCTCATGAAGTTAAAACAATGATATATTGAGGATTTAGGTTATTCTGGTAAAAGCCATTTAAAAGATGAAGAAATTCAATGAATGTAAACTTAGTTCGCATTAAAGTGTAATGTTCTAACTCAAACATTTTCAAGTTCATTTAATTCATAAAAGAATAAATTATTAAACCTGGATTATTAATAAACGCAAGAACCGTAAGGTATGCTTTCATTAATCTCGTACAAATCTTTACTTTTTTACTTAACAATGTTACAAGTTCTTGTAACTGCTAACGACCAATTCTCCACCTGCAATAAAATTCAAGAGCTAAATACTTTTAATATTTCAATAATTAATAATAGTTTTTTTACTGAACCTGCCCCTCTTCCATGGCTCAGCTGGGAGCTTCAAGACTAATAACGCTAACATTTTGAGATTCATTCCTACGGGCATGACCAGATTAAGAGCCTACCTTAATCTGCCTGGAGCTGAAGACTTCCAGAGAACCTACTCACATTAGTTTATGATACAAAAAACAAATAAGATGGTCATTCGAGTTAATTATTAAAAATATCTAACTTTATAAGTTTCTAAAAGAAGACAGATCAGACAATTGAAATTTAAGTATTTTTTCTTTCTCAGTCATGAGAGGATACAGAATTTTTTGAAGAGCGGGATTCAGCCTGTAAAAGAAATAAGAACAGTAGTATATTTGTGATATTAAGATCCATGTAGGACTGTTTCAGAGGAAATTCGTTGATTCGATCAATAGTCAATACTAGAAATCAAGGTTTGTCATAACATACTTGTTTTAAATTTCCACCTATTATCCTTCTAAATACTTTTATGTTTTAAGGTTGTGCTTGGTGAATTTAAGTATAAGATGTTGATGAATCTTCGAATTATCATAATTCTTACGTATCAGGGCAATTTTATCTGTGAATAAGATAATTTCGAAACATAGATCATCGACATTTTGATATTTATCATATGCAAACTATACAGACACAAAATGCATAAAACTTTAAGATATGCATATTTTTGAATTAAAATAGGTTACATAAAAATACTAGATGTATATTTAATTTCACAATTAGGCCAATAATAATAGTTCACGTTATGCATTATGTGTGTTATTAGCTCTATTTATACAAGATTAGCCATTTTTACCGATATTGTAACTACCATAAAATATATGAAATAGATCTAAATTACCCCTTTTTTCTTTCTAGAACAGCTACAGATTATAGCAGAAAATTATAATTACTTACAATAACGTGACTTCAGAAGTTTTTGTTCAACTATTCATCTTAGAATATGAAATATTTTCACACGCATAGAGTTCCCTAAAATTACGTAGTTTATTTAGCTTTCTAACTACCATAGAAATGACTTCAAATTATTCCTATATCTGGCCAAACAGCCCCAATAGAGAAATTTGAAGAAAACGACTTACAGATGTTGAAATTATTAGTCCACTGTTCCAGAGTTTTAGACCCTACAGCTGCCAGTTGAATAAAATATTCGCCTTTTATTGGTTTCATATAATATAATATAAAACATGACATTTGTCTTGTATTTTATTGCTGATATCTCCATTAAGCAAAAGCTTTATTGTGACAAATTCTTGCTAGAAATTGATAGTTTAGCTTGAAGATATATGAATATAATGTAAGTGATAAATTACAAGGAAAGTTATAACGCCTTAGAGAGTAGCAGAAAATGTTGAAATAAATAGTTCGGACTGGAGAACTGTCATCATGAAACACAGAAAGTGAAGTTTAGCATTTATATATATAAGAAAAGAACCCCTCTAAGCATACAAAATTGAAGCTTCATTTTATGTTGATAAAGTTTTATTTGTAAATTATGTTAAATGCCAGCTTTACTGAAATACATTTATAATAAAGTAGCTTAATTAAATTTTGAATGTTAATGTACAAGACTGTGTAAGACGAACTTTGACCTATTCATAGTAAAAGCGTTAACACTCTCAACATGGCTTGGCCTCATGAAACGGACTTTTACCTGTATGTCGTTTCAATACTATGACTGTTAATGCATTTAGTATATCATCACAAAATATGACAGGCTCTCATTAAACAGAAGAAGTCGTTTGCATGAAAATAAATCAGTTTTGTTTAATGAAATATTTTTACTGAAGAATTTTTCGTGAATTTATCGAGTTTCTTTTTAATTAGTTTGAGTGCAAAGTGATTTTCATTTTAAGATTAAAAATAGTTTTCTTAATGTCAAATGACATTTGCGTTATCTCTAAAACTTAAATATACGTTAACCTTTTTTTTTCACTAAAACTTTATATTTTACTTGTTATTTTCAATACTCTAGCTCTATACAAGGTTAGCCAATTTCACCGACCTCATAACCACCAAAAATCTCGAAAGAAATCTAAGTTACAACTAAGTAGTTGTAATTTAAAATTTGTTTGTTCTTAAAGTGTTTGTATATGAAAAGTTTTCGTTTGATCGTTAATTTAATGTCTGTCTTTTTTCGAATACATTTCAAACCTCTTCCTTTAGTCTCGGTATGGCCAGGTGGTTTGAGGCATTTGACACGCAAACTGAGATTCGCGGACTCGAATTCGAATTCCCATTCCACTAACATGCTCGCACTTTCGACCGTAAAGATATTATAATGTGTGGTCAATTCAATTATTCGTAAAATGGGTGGCCTAAGAGTTGGACGTGGGTGGAAATCACAAGCTGCCTTCCGTCTAATTTTTCACTGTTAAATTAGCAACGGTTAGCGCAGATAGCCTTCCTAAAGCTTTGCGCAAAATTCACGAAACAAACAAACACACGCAAGTTTTTCTGCAAACAAAAACTTCTTTTACAGCTGTTGACATTACAGTGCGGGAAAATACTATGTTTGTTATTACATCAGAGTCGTGATTTGTACCCTGTGCACAAGTACACCATATGACACTTTCCAAGGCCACATCTATGTACGTAATGCATCAGTATATTAGCATTTACAGTGAAAAAGTGCAGGTTTACCTACCAGCTTATAATATTAATAGAAAAACAAAACAAAACAGGGGCAGATATTTTTTTTTTGTAATAGACAGTTTACAACCCCAATTCCGTTTACAAATGCATTCAACATTGTAACGGTTTTGTTACATTTTTGGAAAATGGGGATTATGGTTTGCAGTACCTTTACAAAGTCAATTTGATTATAATTTGGTTGTAGGATGTTTTCATAAATAGTGTGTTTTCTTATATCAAAGCCATAACGAGATATCTGCTGCGTCTACCGGGGGAGGGGGCACCAACACCTAAATTTTGCGTTATAAATATACTTACCGCTGTACAAGCGAAGGAGCCCTCGCAAAGAAAAAAGACATAATAAAATTTGTATAACGAGTTATTTTTAATTATAATTTTAATTACTTTCTCAGAATTAGTAATATAAAAACAATAAAATTTCTGTCGCATATTGAAGGAACTTCACAGCGAAAATGGCAAATTTCGAACCTGGAGAACTACTCACAAACACATGCTCCAAGATATGACGTTGATCTCGTGTGCAAAATAGATTTGGCTATTTTCATGCAGTTAAAGTCAAATACTTTAACCGTCTCAAAGTGTGCATGTGTCTCCTTTAGATTTTTCTGTAATAAATTTAGACCTATCACACATGTCTAAAGCTGCACGTGTCTTCTGTTTGTTTGTTTTGTGTTTGAATTTCGCGCAAAGCTACATGAGGGCCATGTTTGCTAGCTATCCGTAATTTAGCAGTGTACGACTAGAGAGAGGGCAGCTAGTCAACACCATCAACTCCCAACTGTTGGAATACTTTGTTATCAACTAACAGTGGGATTGACCCTCATATAATAACATTCCCATAGCTGAAAGGGCGAGCATGTTTGATATGACGGGGATTCGAACTCGCAACCATCTGATTGCGTGTCGAGAGTTCTAACCACCTGGTAATGCCACTGTTTTCAAATATTTTAAAAGCTGAAACCGTCAATTTTCTAATGCGATTTTTCTTTTTGTTTTTTTGAGCGCGGTGGGGCAGAAGCTCCGACTTAATCCAGTTCTACCAACAGGGATAACATCACAGATTCTGTAACTTTAATACTAAATAAATAAATAGTATCTTATTATTATGCTTAATTGAAGTATTTTATTAATAACCAAAATGTTACTTCGGAAAATATTCTGAAAAACAAACCAAAACAAAAAAAGAACATCGCTCTTAAATTGGTTATATGTAATGGAATTTTTTTATTACGTAATTTCATTTCATAATCAGCAAAAGCTTATCAGTACACAGTTTACTGATGATTCCAAACTTCAAAAAAACAAACATAAACAATAAATATAGTTTAATTTTTTGAATATCATAATACAATTTGGTAGCGTTATTTAAAGCATCAAATATATACAAAAATATCAATTAGAAACAAATAATACTGAAATATAACAAAACTGATAATCACAATTGGTGTTAATATAAATGTGAAACCACATTTCTAAAAACTATAGTGGGGCGTCGATGTTAAGTTTTCAAGTTCATACTATTTTATTTAAATAAATGTCACTGCACATTGCCATGGATGGAAACTTTCTGTAGCACTAATAACCTAGAAAACTTCATTAATGGTGATTAAAGGACTGTACATTTCTACCAAATATTCCACTTTGTTAGTTCAGAAGAACTGTCTTTTCAATAATGACCAATTAACTTATAAACGTTAGAAATAAGCTAAGACGAGGAATCGAGAGGCCTAATCAGGATGAAAAACTACCTTCTCTGGTGATGCAAAATGTTGTCAGTGTTTCTACTATATGTTCTGAATTTGTAACACTAAAAGTGGTCAAGGAACTCGGTCATATCAACGAGAAATCAGAAAGTCCCGTTGCAAGCTTTCATTATGTTTCTTTTTATACGATATATGAGTATCGCAACTTCTGTATAATATGCCTATCAAAGGAAAGTTGTATCCTATATAAGGTGCTCGAATACAGTAGATTGTCCAGTTGGGAGGAAGCTATTTAGTTGACTGTAAGTTTTGTCTAATAATTGCTTAGGTAAAAGTTGATTAAACTGTGTTTCTAGAACCCATATGTTTGTAGAACATATGATAACATAGAGATAGTTGTGTGCAAAATACTTCCAATGATTCAACGTAGAAAATTGCGTGCAAATAATGGTTTACTGACACTGTGAATACAACAAAGTTATTATCAATTTCAGGGCCTGAAATTTCTCTCTAAAAATAATGAGTCTGTAAATCAAGTATTAGAACGTTATATTCTAGGAAAGAACATTTTCCCGGACGTTCCATGTTAACCTAATTTGTAAGCCTTGCTTTAAAGCGCACAGCACCTCAAAACTCGAGTTATAGTTTGTTTGTGCAAACATAAAAGTGTGAACTAAATTTATAGCTGAACGATATGCTATAGGTATTTCAGCCCACATTATGACTTTGTCTGTTAAAAATATATTTCAAGTTAATACATACATATCACATATATAATAATAACATAATTTTGTTACTGCTTTTCAGACACCTTAATATTCTGAAAAAAAAAATGGCCAGGTTTATAAATTCTCAAGCAGAACCATAAAATGAGGATTTTGCTACCGAGTACCATGCAAATATGTTATGAAAAAAATTGGACAGAACTGGTTGAGGTTTGAAGAAATAATTTATTTTAATCTAACTGTTTTTCTATTACTATTTGACAATCAAAACTGTGATATAACTTTATCCTTCAACAATCCAAAGCTAAATGCAACAGTTTTGAATAACAAAATGTTTGTTGAGCCTAAACCATTAGAACATATGTCAATTTAGCCTTACATGCATCTTTTTGATTACAGGATTAAGTAACAATTTGAAAGTGCCAGATAAGTTCACTTTTATTTCCTTGCCATTGTGGTAAATAAGCATAACATGCATTTTCTACTTTCTTTTGAAATAGCATCATTCAAAGTTTGTCAGTTGTTTTGATATCCAGTTTTCATGTAACAGTGAATAAGAAAGTCACTAAGTGCCTGTATTTCAGTTGTTCTTGCCATTCTTTTCAACTAACACTCATTGATAAGCAAATTCCTATTTTGTGAGGACACTTTGATTTTATTGTGTGGTGTGTTGGCTGTGTCATTAATAAACAGTATGGTCTTATCTTTAACAGTTAGTGAAGCAACGTCTGAGGGTCTTTTCTCATCATAAAAGGGTATTCTTTTGCAAATCCATGTATCCAGTGATATTCTGGTCAATATCATGTTTAACTATGGGTTTTACCATGACATGACTTTGCATTATGGTAGCCAGTGCAATGACTTATTAAAACTAAATTATTGAAGTGTTGAATGCATGGCATTATATTTTAATGGATAAGAACTCAATTTATTAGTTTTTTTTCAAAGGATATATTATTTACAATGTTCATTCACTTATATTAAAGAATAATTTACTGTGTAATCATTATGAAAAGATATTTCTATGTATTTATTGAGTTAAAGGTTGTTGACAGAACAATAGAAAACTGCAGTATTATTTGACCATATCATGTATAAAATGTATTGGGTTTTTTAAAGTTAAAATTAGTTGTTAGCAGAGAACAAGCCTGATGTACAAGGGTAGGGAAAGTGCACTATATGTGTTTTTATCTTCTTGTACTAGCACAGTATTATTTCAAAATTTATAAGTTATTCTGGTATGTGTAGTTTTATATAATTTTCAGATTTTCAAACAGATAAATTTGCTTTTAATCTTTTTACTTAATATACTTTAACCTCATTGCAATGTCCTGCAATATTTCCAAATGCATTAGCATTGATTTTGAGATTATTTCAACTATTTTTTTGTTAAAAAAGACAAAACAAATGAGTAAAAACAGTCAAATTATACATCCACGAAATCTTTGATTATTCATTTTAAAATAGGTTCAACATACCAAGAATTATTTAAGAATCCATAACATTTCTAAACATACAACACACTAATTTTATGTTTTAGTATTACTTTGAAACTTTTTAGAAATTTTTATAAAGAAGAAACTGTATGACTGTGTAAGGTGTTTTGACATGTTCAAATTTGGGTTTCTCACTACGTTTGAGAGATCTTGAAGGGAGGAAAGGTTATCTTTTAAAACAATGAAACAAGTCAGGTAGGCCAGTAATGTTCATGGTTTAATGTGACTCACAGTTTAGTGTCTATCATGAAACCAGAGCATTTTTATTTTATAAAAACTTTTATTGGGACTCTAGGGCAAATTACCAAAAAATGGAAGTGTCCTGGCAAAACTGGAAGTTTTGATTGCCTTAGGACAGTTTTGTCTTTCAGTGGTAAGTCAGTGATACCTTGGTAGAGTTTATTATCTTCTGTAAGTTGGGGTGAGAATGACCAATAATTTAGTTATCACTAGTTACTCTATTAGACAATGTATGGTTTACATAGTCTAATTAATGATTTTGTCTAAGTCAATCAGATAGAAGTTACTTCTGATCTTGTAAAATTGACTATCCTTTGTCAAATCATCAAGCAGATATACATTGTGTTTGTGTCAATAATAAAGTTTATTCACTTGAGTTTTAAATTGTGTCCTGTCTCAAAATTTCATTTGTCACAAACTCAGAAGTACTCTGAGGTAAATATCTTGAAAAATCTGTTATTTTATGGGCTCATCTTATCACTCTAAGGAAAATCTGTTTTAAATACTAAACCATCCATACTTATATAAACATGAAAATTAACAAATTCTGCAAATACTGACTGATCACAATTACTTATTGTATTATAGAAACCTTATTCAGATAATAAATGATGTATGTATATTTTTGCAATGCAACATTTCACTTTGCATGTGTAAATGCTAAATAAATATATGTGTAGACTTTTTGTATGGACTGGCTGAAAATACTGCAATGACTATTGAAACATTAGACTAAGTAATTACACAAATGTGGGCATCCACAGGAGTGGCAAGCACTTAACATTTATTTTAATTTAGTGCAAGCTTTCTTTTTATTAATATACCAAATTATCGATGGGATTAGTCATATAGTTTATGATCCTATTAAGTAGGTTAAAAAATGCGTGTTGATACAGCTACAACTTTTATAATTCTTCTAAGAGTTGGCATAGTAGAGCAGAATCCAGATGGTAAATTAATAAACTGAATTAATAACCTGATGAATATAAAATGTTATTTCATAGTTTAAAAAATTACCTTTTGTTAGGAACCTATCAACAGGAAATAGATAATTAATTGTATCATTTTTGAAACCTGAAAAAGAGAAAAATACTAATTTTATTATATTAATGGTCACATATTTTATTTTTAGCATCCTACAAGAAAGATATATATATCTACAAGTATTTTAGGAGCAATTCCTAATGTGAATAATGTTGCAGATATATATTTTTAGTAGCTCACAATGGAATTCTTTAATAAGAGAAAGTAGTAAGGAAGAACAAAATGTTGACTACTTTACAGGAAGATGTAAACAGAGCTTTGCACAAAATAATGTTTAGAACAATCATTATTCACTGTGGAAAAATTTTTAGTTTAATGTTTTTTAGAAATTTACTGATAATCTGACAGTTTCTATATAATTTAAACTATATTACAAACTAGCAAAGGAGAATATAAAACAAATATGAAAGATTTCCCAGTTTAAGGCATAAACTTACAATATCTAGTGAAAAAAGTATCTTAACAATTACCAATATTCTACTAAAAGATTAGCATTACATTTTTATTCTAAACATTCTCATATCTCTTCATATCACATAGTTTTTCAATAATGTTTTGAAACAATGAAATTAGTAATTAAAAGTTTCTCTTTAATAATGTTTACATACATGAGAAACAATAACTTGAAATTCCTGAGAATTTATTTTTTTGTAATAAGTTAAATGAAGTAAATAATTATTTATTTATTTATTGTAGCAAAAAACAACAAAATATAAAAATTCTATGTGTGTGTGAAAATATATTTGAATACCATTATCAGTTTTGTTTTATAACAACCAGATAAAGAAGTTTCTTTTATAAATTATCAACACCAAGTTTTAAATATAATGATAACAACACATGTCAATGATAAACAGCCTTACAATAACTGTTAAAAACAAAACAAAATATAAAATGCTTTAATACATTATTTTTATTTCATCTACAGTCTTTCATTCAAAGCAAGCTAATGATGCAACCAGAGAAAAGTGATAATGTGTACTCATGCATTGTAAAAAAGCTGTAATGTTAATATAACAATGACTACCACTTTATTCACACTAACTGCACATTTTAGCAAAGGCAATAATTGTTATATTGTACAGAAGACTTTATAAAAGTGCAACTTCAAATAAAACCTTTTTAAATTCAACAGTTAAAATAAAAAGTACTCAACACAATGAAGATAGAAGTTTACTGATGAGTTAACAGTATAGCATTTACAAGAAGTTATGTTTCAGCTGGATTAAATTCTATTGATTGCCATCATCAGTCATAAACTGGCTTAGACCTTTCTGTGTAGGATTATTATATTTCTGTTCATCCCTATCACCATGTTGTACAAAAGTGTCAGTCAATCTGTATTGCTGACAATTAGTTCCTGTAGTGGTGATCACGTGTGTGGTTAAAGACCTGAAAAAAACATATTGTCTTTATTTGAATTAAGTTTGAAAATTCAAAGATTTTGAAATCCTAAAATTTGACATTATTCTCAGTTTAATTACATTTTATCAAAGAACAATATATGGAAAAACACATGTTGGTGGTGATGACAAACTAATGAATTCTTGAAACACAATTAACCTGACTGACATAAACTGGCTTAGACCTTTCTGTGTAGGATTACACTGGTTTACAAAGAAATTGAGACAAGCACAAAAATAGCTGTTTTAGCCTAATTTGGGGGTGCTGAATTCAGATTTGAAATCCGTTTTTACTCATCGCTTCTAGTTTTTTAGATATGTATACTGTACATAAAGGCGTATATGCATTCAGGGTTAATTTCTAATATTGTGTGACTTATGTCTTCTTTTTTAGCTATTATGCAATAAATGTAAGTGATAGCATTACATTATATATATATATATATATATAGCTATATATCAAGATGGATCACCAGTTTCAGGAATCGGAACAAAGACCTTGTTTCATTTTTTGACATGGAAAACAAGTTGTGCTACTGCGCAAATGTACCTGGCTTGTTCACTTTCCTTGATTTGCCACATAATCCTTCAGACTGGCGTCTTTTCATAGACTCTTCCAAGTGAAGTCTCAAGGCTGTGCTTCTGCACAACGGGAATAAATATCCCAGCATTCCCACTGCACACTCTTTCCATCTAAAGGAGTCCTATGACAATATGGAGCTTCTTTTAGAAGCTGTTAAGTACAACCAGTACCAGTGGAGTCTGTGTGGGGACCTCAAGGTCATTGGTCTTCTTATGGGTATGCAAGTGGGCTTCACAAAGTACTGTTGCTTTCTCTGTCTCTGGGATAGTCGAGCTGTATCCCAGCATTACAAGCAGAAAGACTGGGGGTCTAGAAGCTTTTTCGTTCCTGGCGAACACAGCGTCAAGGAGAATCCTCTGGTTGACATGAAGAAGATGCTTCTTCTTCCTCTTCACATTAAGCTTGGTTTGATGAAGAATTTTGTGAACGCCATGAACAAAAATGGTGCTGCCTTCCAACACTTGTCTACTGTGTTCCCAGGTCTCAGTGCTGCTAAGCTCAACGAGGGCATCTTTGTCGGACCTCAAATCCGAGAAGTGCTGAAGGATACTGATTTTGAGGAGCTTCTTACCTTAAAGGAACTGAGAGCATGGGAAGCATTTAAGTCAGTCTGTAGTGGCTTCCTTGGTAACACAAGCGTACCAAATTACCAAGCCTGTATTGAGAAGTTGCTAAAGACTTATGAGGATATGGGATGCCGAATGTCATTCAAAATTCATTTTCTCCATTCCCACCTCAACTTCTTCCCTCCAAACCTTGGAGCAGTGAGTGATGAGCACGGAGAAAGATTCCACCAAGACATTAAGAAGATGGAGAGCAACTACCAAGGCAAGTGGAACCTCAGCATGATGGGAGACTTCTGCTGGATGCTCTTGCGTGACATCCCGGAGGCAAAATACACCAGATCATCTAAGAAAACACACTTCTAACTGTCTGCGGTACTATGAATTGTGTACATTGTGTCATCCAAGTATATTTATTCCGTCAATGTTCTTTATCTATCCTGTTTTATCTGTAATAAGCTGCTGCAACTGTTGAAATAAGCACGTATATACTCTGTATATACTAAAATGAGACTATTTAAAAGTCAGAAAACTAGAGGTGATAGAGCAAAACTGTTTATAAATTTGAATTCAGCACACCCAAATTAGTAAAAAACACCTATTCACATTCTTGCCTCAGACAAAAAAAAATTTTGTAAACCAGTGTTATTATAGTTCTGTTCATCCCTATCACCAGGGAAAAATAAAACATACATAAAAATAAAGACTGAAAGATTAAGGTTAGAAAGGCATATTGACAGCAGATATCATTGCATGACAAATATCTTATATTTTAAAAGTGAAAGAAAGGAAGTAAATGTAGGAATAGCTAATGTCAATCATTCAAAGACAATGCACTTGTTTCTTTTGTTTGAATTTAAGCACAAAGCTACACAAAAATACCCATCGTGGGTATGGAAACCTGTTTTATAGCGATGTAAGCCTGCAGACATATTGTTGTGCCACTGGAGAGTGAAACAATGCATTTAAACAAGATAGTAGGGATGGCATTTGGATCATAGTTACATAATAATACAGGCACAAAGTGTTGTAAAATGTTTACAGACAAAAACAGGGTAAATTAAACTTAATTGTGAATAGTTATATATATTATTGTATGTTAATTCTTGAATTCATACTATCCTGTTTGCATTCTTTTTTGAAGGGCTGATATTTACCTTTCCAACATTTACTTCTTTTTTTAATTTGTTTTTAATACAGTGTTTCAATAGACATAGGAGGGTTGTATTTATAACAAAGTTTTAAAATACAAGGAGGTTCCAACTGTAATAATTATTGTTTATCTATTACAGGCTGGTAATTCTTGTTTTACCCTGCACTTAAGTCTTTTAAAGGATCACAAATTTCTGTAATAAAGATAACTTCAAGAAGTAATAATAATGTCATTTATACTATAATTATGATTTTTTAAAAAATGACTACTAGTTATTATTAATACTTACAAAAGCAAATATGTGATTGAAAACTATGTCACCTCATTGAAATTGGTTGACACTATTGTTTTGTTTTTGAGTTATGTAATAAAAATGAAACAGAAAAAAATAAAATGAAAAATTCAAACCTTTTTCTATATTTACATATCCTGAGAATAGCGACTCAGTCATTACATAAATATTGTTACAACAGGTTGTACAGTGATGTAACATTCTGATGACCTATTGAGGAGATATTTAAAACTTAATTTCTACAGGGTGTTTGGAAAGTCACTGTGTACTTATATATTTATTAACAGACAAAACTGCACAGTGACTTTCCGAACACCCTGTATGAACATTCTGAGCAATCTCTACATAGGCAGTGCTGCTGTTTTGTCTGATAATTTCTGCTCAGACATTTCATTATATTAAAAGTGTTAAAACCCAAAACTCCAATAGTTTTTCAAATTGGAACAAAATTATATTTTGGTAATGTAACTTATTACATTTTAAAATGAATGTATTTATGGGTGCATATATATATGTACATACACACATCTTTGGATAAAAAATTAACCGAGTACATAAGAATAGGCATTATCTGTGTTTTTCTTTTTGTATTTTTTACTGTACATAAAGCAGTTAACATATGCTAAATAGCCTTTATTTATCTGGACAGCTCTATATAGCAGCTGTGAAAAGAAAATTATCAGTTTAAAATTATATCCAGTAGTTCTGGATAGAACAGTATAGTTGATGCAATCTCCATACATGCATTTGTATCCATTCAATTAAAAAGGCTGATGATGTCTATTTTTCCAGCTAATCCATCCACTTTTGGTTTCCATATGTCTTATAGATTATAATTTAAGATTGTGAGCTTGGATGTAATGATTATCCAGGAACTGTAGTTTTGAGTTGCATTAGATGAGCTGGGTATCATTCAGAAATGTTATCCAGTGGGACTTCATATAATGTTATTGTGTGGTTTGTCAATATAAATGGGCTAATAAGAGTTTCCAAAAGCTTTTATTTGCTGATCTTTTTTTATTGCATCTGTATTTGTACTCATGTTATCTCTCTGGACGTTTACACTCCATCAAACTGATGGTTTTAATAGTTGAAAAATTAACTTTTAATAAAAGAAAAGAAAAAAGAGAAACAAGCAGATAATATAACATACTTTGTTAATGATCTTGTAAGTGTAAGTAACAATGTATATAAAGTTTCAATTCCAATACTGAGTCCTTGACAGGTTGGTTATAAATCCTTAAGATGTGTCTGACAGTCATTTAAACCTAGCATCACCAAATAGTTTCATTGTAAATACAACAGGGTAATTTATTAAACATAAAAGTCCAGAGATATAGCTTGTAAGTGTACTTTAAAATTTTATAGACTCTTTACACTTCTAACATCCAACTGGTGGTTAAATAGTTTATTACAGTATCTATTTCCAAGATAGTTTCATTATTTATGTACTTTCCTGTTTTCATAATACACAATATTCTACAAATTAAAAATCACTTTGTTTTTATGTTAGTTTGTGTTTTAGAAAAACATTTCATTTAACATTAAAATGCTTACCTCATTCCTGCAGTGCTTTGTGCAGTCCAATGACCACCACCATTGTCATTTTCAATCTCATGTTGCCTTTCTTGTTCTCTTTCTGTGAAAGTAAATCTTAAATATTGTAACTTATTCAATTTAAAATACTCAAAGAAAAAAAAATCCTGGTTTGAGAATTTTTCATTGAGAGATGTTAAACTTTATATCACTACATTTGAATTGATTTTCACACCAGAATTATTTGGCATCTGGATGAATGTTCATATAAATTTTATCAAATAATCAATTACTATTACCACTGTCAGTAACTGTATTTCAAATATTTAACTGCTACATAATGTTTACATATTAATCTGTAATGTAAGTATCGAAAATTATGTTCAAATAAACATAAAAGATGCATAATTTCTTAGAACAATAGCTGAAAGGGAATATATGAATGATTTTTGAGAATGATCAATTCATAAGTATGGTTAGATTTGTAAAATTACAGTAATATATAAATAAAATAATATTACAGAAATTTATGATTTAAAACAACAGGAGTTGATGCTTCATTAACTGCAATGATCGTGCCAACAAAAATGTAGTCGAGCATATACAGTTGACAACAGTGCAGATTTTACTACAATTTTTAAATATATGCAGTAGTAATTGAAAGCAAATTGTAGTATTTTACAGTAATAATAAATACTGTAGTTTGTTTCAAAAAACATAGGTTCTTTATACTTTCACTGCAATAAATTTCTTTAAAGGTAAGTTTACTAGATAATTAAAAGTCTCTTGGTTTGGGCCTATAAGTACTGAAATATATGGTGTTTCAGTATAATATCAATCATTTTTCGATTCTGATTTTTTAAGATACCAATTACAGACTTGGTGCACTGTTAAATAGAATCGGGGTAGATACTCCATGTGCTACTGTTTATCAATGCTTCTGGCTCACTTCATTTAAACAATGGCTCATTGAAATTAGAACTATTTTTGAAATAATAAGTCCAAGAAAAATTTAAACTAACCACTCTGATAAGTAGGCAGATGTTTTAACCAACTTAGCTAATATGTATGTCTTAAATATTTGGAAACCTAAAATTCATTTATTTCTGTTTTGTGGTTGAAAAAGTCTGCATGTTTTTACTTTGTAATTTTAGAAAATTTAAGAAAGGAATATGCTAGATAATAAAGTTTTTGGCTTGAATCCTATCCAGTCTTAGTTTCTACATACTCAGAACTATTTCTATTAACAAAATTTCAAGTTTATTACATTTATGTCCCAAGTTTTAAAAATATATGAAAATCGTTAGATAACAAGCTAAATAATTAATAGCCTCAATTTTTTGAAAATGTAAAAAGTATGCTTAATTATGTGTTTACTTGTTTGCATACCTACTCATATGTTACAAGTACAAGCAATTAAAAGAAATACAAGAAATCTAAATTTCTAGTTTGATCAGAAACTTTATTTTGTTTATTTTGATGTTGTTGCTCTTAATGAAAAATAGTAATAATATCATTAGGAGGAATCATTAATTTGGGAAATGTAAAGTTGAACATTATATTTTATACTGCACAACTTTATTTTGGAAACAGTTCTATGAGAATTTGGAGATAATTTGCACAAACTAAAGAAAGAATTAGCAGTAGGAAACAGGATAGCTTATGTCTCTGCATACATATAGTTTTATCTAATTAAAAACACCTTAGATGTGAAAAAAGGTGTGGCCAAAAAAGGACTCAGTATGTGACTTAAAGAAATGATATACCCATGTTTCTGCATACCCTTTTATATTACAGTTTTGCAACTCTAAATCAGCCGTTTTTACTCCAAATGACAAAAAACTAAACACTTTCCAGTATTTCTTGTACGTGAAGTTGTAATAAGAATGTTAGACAAATAGCTAACGTGACTTTTTATGTAAGCATGCTCAAATATTTTTGTTAAATGTAAGCAGTTTTTGTTGAATAATGTTGCATGCGGCTTATATTTGTACCAAACAAGACTCTTAATTGTAGGTTTTAAACATCTGCCAGTGTCCCAAATTTGGAAAACTTTCATAAGAGTTAAGCATGTTTTATCATTACATGAAGTTTCCATACTTTTGGTACCAAGAAAAAAAAAATCGAAATATAGATATTATATGTCAGGTATTTCATAAGGAATTGTTTAAAAATTTGGTGTGTGAAATTAACAATTCAGTAGAGCACAGCAACTAAAAATATATGATAATTTGAAGTATCACAGACTGAGATAACAATGTGGAAAATCACTTAATTTTCACTCTTGTTAATAACACAGTGTGTTCTGTAGGTTTTTTGTTTGGATACAAAACATGCTACCATGTCTTTTGATTTATACACTTGACACAAATGCTCATCCCTACTGGAACAGCAGCAAGTTTTCTGATTTACAACACTAAAATCAAGGGTTCATTTCACCTCAGAGAACACAGCAGATGGTCTGATGTTGCTTTGCTATGAGAAAAATACACACAAATGCTCTCTACATAACCACAGACACAACAGAGTAATTTGGCTTACAGATGATTGTTCAAAACCTTTTTTTAATAATAATTTTACTTACTTATCAAATGTTTTACTGCAATATAAGATGTGCAAGCACAATGTTTCATAATACTTCATAAATATTACTTTGTTTAGTCAAGTCTTTGCACGGGTACTTAATTATTTTATGAAAATTCCTAAAAGTAAGTAGAAATGAAAAAAAAAATATTTTTTTCATCTAACAGTAAACCAGTGCAAGAGGTGATTTAATCCTCCGAAAGCAAAAATAAAATAAAATACAAATTTAATTTTTAAGTATGTTTGGAGAGGAGAAAGTCATCTTCAAAACTAGTTGAAGGACAACTGCCTCAATAGGAAAATTACCTCCTGCAGTCATATCTTCTTATATTAATATAACTGACTAAAATAGAAAATTGTCTTTTGTAAAAACTGTGGTGTCAAGCAAAGTACATAATCCAGGCCATCACACTAAACATGATCAAAGATGAATTAAATATATTCAAAAGCAGCATGAGACCTTGAACATTGTTTTTGGTAAGTACAACTACCTCTCAGTATAATAAAGTATGAATTTTATAGGATAGGAAGTTCTGTTTCTAATAAGTTCACTGATATTACATATAATGTTATACTGTTGAAGCACATGCTTTTTTATAATTTCATACATAATAAAACAAATAGAATTAAAGAGTTAATGAGAAGTCAAAATTAAGTTAATTAGTACCTGATGTCCATTCCCAAACATCCTTGGAAGATGAGTTATCAGGTTCAAGCATACTGTGAAGAGGGAATGTGGCATGAATGTTAGATAAAGTAGGGGTTGACTGTGAAGGTTGGGTTGGATAGGATTCCATTTGTGTTGAGCAATTATCATCACCTGATGAATCATGAGCTATAACACATGTATGAATCTGAAGTCTCTCACTATGTGAAATTTTTGTCATCAGCTCATCATCATGGTTTTCACTCCATCTTTTTGTGAAATCCTCCATTTGTTTCTCTGCATCTAGATTTGATAAAGTAGCTTTATGAATCTCTGGTTTCACAAACTTCTGTGTTGCACATGCCACATTTCCTTCTTCATCAGCTTTTTCATAGTAATTTTCATCTTCAATAGTATGCTGCAATGAGTCAAAATTTTCAAGAAACTCTTTTGTCTTCTCTTCAGCATTTGAGCTTTCACAAATCTGTTTATTAATTTGAGGCTTAGCTTTCAAATGTGATTTCCTTATCCTTGTTATCACCACATTTCCTATTTCATCCACTATCTGATTCTCTTCAACGTTTTTCTTTTTTTCTGCAACTTTAAGAGTTTGTTTTAGGAAACTTCTGAACCTTCCTTCAACATTATCTTCTTGTTCTATGCTGCTTTTCTGTGGTTCATACTGAAGATTCATTTCAACACCACAAATTGCAAATGAATTTCTCTTTTCATCTACAGTTTCAGTTTCTTCTTTGGTTTCTAACAGTTTGCTAGTATCAAGAAATTCAGCATGTTTTTTAAGTGTTTGTGGTGTGTCAGTATCCAAGAAATGCTCATCATTTCCTTCACTAAAGTAACTAGTTATTTTTATAGGTTGTTTTAAGCTATGAGAGACTAAATGGAATTGATCTTTTTTGTGAAAGTTTTCTACCTGCTCTTTATTTGAAAGTTGACATGTCTTTGTGATTCCAGGTATATTTTTTACTGAGTAAGAAAGAGACATTTCTGGCACTGAACTATCGCTTCTATTCACCCATGTTGATTCCTCTCCTGAAGAAAGAAACTTATTCACAATTGAAGATGTTGCTGAACTAGTTTTTAAGTCACAATTGGAATGAATAGCAAAGTAACTGCTAGGTTCAAGGGAATCTGTACTTGATATCATGGAGTCTTTAATATCTTGAATGTTGTTATCATTTGAATTTAGGTCTTGTCCAATGATAAACTCATCTTTCAAAGAATCTTTGTCATATTCCTCTTCAGGTGAGTGCTCCTGAGACCAAGAAATTTTACTATCTATTTCTTTGGAACTTTTATTATTATCTATCAAAATATCTTCATAATCATTTGGTATTTCCATTTCTTCATGGAGAGAGTCTTGGTCCAAATCTTTTTCTTCTTGCAGTGAGTCTTTATCAGCTTTTTCTTCAGCTAATGAGTCTACATCTGTAGAAATATCATCATGCAAGGAATCTTCATCAGCATGAGCATCCATTTTTTCGTGAAGTGAGTCTTCTTGCATGGAATAATCAGATTCATCATTCAAAGAGTCTTTATCCTCATCTACACCTACATAGTTTTCATTTCCTCGATCTAAGAAAAGATAAGGTTTATGACTGCTACCAAGTTTTACATTTTCCACATCTGTCACAATTTCTTTTAAGGAACCTGAATCATACTGAGTTAAAGTATAGGACAAAGTCTGTAGAGGGGAAACACAGTTTTCAACTGGGTTATTATTTACAGTTGTCCCACCTAAAATGTCATAAGGTAAAACAACCAAATGAGTTGCTTTTTCAGGTGCAAGAGCTTGTTTTGTTTTTTCTGTTGCACTAACTTTGAAGGCTAACTGTTGTCCATTAAACTGCTCATTTCCATCTAAAGAATCAGCATCGTTATCATCTTTCTGAGATGGTGTTTTCTCCATAAGGTTACTTTCAGTACTTAGACTTGATCCTGTTTTGTTATAATGAGGCATCGCAAAAGCAAAACCAGAATGATCTAAAATTGATTGGTCATGATCAGAATAAGCTTGTTCTATATTTGTTTGAGCTTGCCAAATGATGTTAGCAATTTCACTTATTCTTGTTTCATAATCCTCTGAATCACTTGACTCCGTGTTTTCTAATCTTTCTTGACTGTCATTATCAAGAAACTTTAGAGAGCCTTCTTTGACAAGTGAAAACTCAGCTTCTGCACATTCTTTTTCTGACTGTTCGTATTCAGTCTGAAAACAAGGGATGTAATTTATTTCTTTTGAATTCTGAAATGTTCTACCAAGTAATGAACCATTGGATTCTGGACTAAGTTTATGCTGTGTTGAAATGGCTAACTCCAATTTTTCAAACTCTTGTAAAGATGAAATTGATTCATCACTTTGATCACCCTGAATTGAACATTTGTCATCAAAATTTTTATCCACTTCTATTATCGACTGTTGTCCATAAGTTTTCTGAACTATTTCAATAGTTTCTTCTTGGCGTATTTCATTAAACAAGGACTTTCTTATAGAAGAAACTGTTTTAATCTCCTTTTCAGTATTTGTATCATAAACATTTTTCTCAGATTTAATAATAAATGAATCTGTTTTACCTATAATTTCAAATGGTTCACTGGTACAAGGGCTTGTCTGAAATTGACCAAAATAGTTCTCACAAGGCATAATTTGTTGTTTATTCCTAATGGCTGATTCTGCCTTACTTTCAATAACTGAAGAGTTTGAGGTTGAGAAAGTCAAGGCATATTCAAAGCTATTATTCTGTGTAGTTGGAACACTTGATGGGATGTTTCTCTGAAAGTAAACTGAATCTTGGTCACTCTCTGGGAGGTATTTAAAATCTTCACCCAAAGATGCAGACTCCAGCTGTACAGGTGAAACTAGGAGTTCTATCTTTTCCAAGTCTCTTTTATGCTCAAATTGTGATACACCATTAAGAACAGTCTTCATTTGTGAGTCTACATTATCTTCTAGCATGTCATCTTTATTTGACAGATACAATGCTTTTGAGAATTCCAAAACTAGCTTTTTATTTTTATTATTTGTTTCAAGCTGATTATTATTTTGAAATTTGTGTAACTTTACTCTTGTTTCTTCATCCTCATGTACTTCAGACTCTTGAACATACTCTTGTTCCTGAATTTCTTGAAACTTTTGGGTCTCCTGAAATGACTGAATTTCTTCAATATAATGAGACTCTGAGACTGTGTGTTCTAAAGGTAATGTTTTCTGACATAATTCCTGAGTTACTGCATAAGTTGTTTTAGTTTGTGGTTGGTAAGTCTGTGAAGAAACTACATGCATTCCATCTCCAGCAGAAAGAAGCACATTGCTTCTTGCTTCAGTGGTGCTTGTTTTTTCTAATGTGTCTTGTATGTCACTGATGATACTTTCATTTGTTACTAATGACATTGTTGAGGTTTCTTCTGTAAAGGGCCTAATAGTGCTTTCTGGTTGTAGTCTCTCTTTACCTAGAGTATCGTATTCTGGAATATACCTCACTTCAACAGAACCAGTAACTTGAGGATAAAATTCTGATCCTTCCAAATGAGGAGAAATTTCTGGTTCTTGTTCAAATACTTCATCACAGGAATCAAATGTTGAAGACTGTTTTTGAGTGAAGTTGTGTAGTACTGTAAATCTTACTTGCTGGTCTTGGCTAAATCTGTTTTCAACAAAAGTCCTAGCTTGCTGTTCTGAAGTCTGAATGGAATTTTGATCACTTGTAGGAAACCATGTTTGCTTACTAAGAGTGGCAGAACTTTCAGATGCAAAAAGCTCTTCTTGCTTACAACTCAAATTAACAGTAAGATCATGAACTGATTCAGTGACATCTTGTTCCTCTCTATATATTTTACCTTTCCATGCACTTCCTTCTGGGCAGTAACATCCATCTATAATATTACTACCAAAGGTAATTCCTTCTTTGTTATTATAAAGTTGATCAGTCTGCAAGACAAGTGCTAAATAATCTACTGGATAATCTTCTAGCTCTTCTTTTGTAATGATTTCAAAAGGACTTGATGGAGCTTCTTCCATTTCAGAAATATTTGACTTGTCATCAAACATATTAGAATATGAGGAATCATACAACTGGTTTTGCTTCCATGCTTTTAGAAAAGGAATCTCCATACCTCCTCGAATTATTGCTTTAGGTATTTCCAAGTCATAGGGTTCCTTGGGGGTGAATGCATTGATCATTTCTTCTTCTTCTATTATTGTTGTTTCTATATTTCTTTGAAATTGTTGTTCTAATTCTTGTACTGACAGAACAAGAGTTTCACTTGTTACTGAGGACTTTTCCACAGTAGTTAAATGTTCTGAGCTTTCAGAATCCACTGAATGAGCTGAATCTAAGGTGCTTTGACTATGAGATGAATGAGCAGTGTCTTTTGAGGTATAAGCTGTAGCATATGAGCCAGAGACTTCTGGTGAAGTGGCACATGTCTCATATTCTGAAGATATTGGTGCAGCATAAGTGTTTGCATCAAATTCTGAAGAGCAAGGCTGACTTGTTGTTGATGTACCCTGAGATGTCCTTCCACTCTCAGACATTCGAAATGTGTCATAATGACTATCAGTTTCACCAGAGCTTGAGTAAATTTCATAGTTTTTGTCTAAATGCTTTTTTGTTTTTGATGTACTTGAAAGATCAGATGAAGCTACTTCTACACCAGGACTAGAACCTAATTTCTCTAGTTTATCAGATTTGCTTGTCTTTTCTTCATCAGCTTTAATGGCAATTTCAAAACATGTTTGACCTTTTGTTAATGTATCTTCCTGAAGGCCACTTCTCTCATCTGAACATTGCCACTTGTGTTTTTTATCATTTGTAGTAATTTCTTTACAGTATTTGTGAGTATCTTTCGAGATCTTATGAATGGTTATTGCTTTTGGTTTTTGGACATCTTTGACAAAATTCTGTGTGGTAATCATAAATGATTCTGATACCTCAATGGGTTTTTTTTCAGTGTTAACAGAGGTTTCATGAATTTGTTGCGACGTTTCTGGAAGAAAATCACTAATGTTTTCAATGGTTTCAGTTTCTCTTTTAGCTCCTTGTGTTTCATCACTAATGTTCATATCAGTATCATCAGAATATTTATGTCTTTTACTTTCACACATGTCATTAAGTAAATATTCCTTCTCACACATATTCAAAACAGCTTTCTCTGAAAACTTTGACTCGGTGAAACATCCTTGCTCATTGTATGAGACTAGAATATGGTCATCTTTTGTTTCTTCGTTTACTACAGATAAAGATGAATGATCTTTATTGTCTTTTTCTATTGTAATTTCATTCATTTTGATGTTTGCAGTATCCACTGATGAAACTGGGAACCACTTATCTTTATGTTCTCCAGAAATGTTCATACTTTCTTCTTTGGTTTCAATGTTAGCATTAGTTGTTAATTCTTTATGATGTTCACTTACTTGTTGTTCAAAATTAATATCATTACAACCATAGCCATTTGTTTTACTGTCTAATTTCAGTTCTTTCTTTATTTTATCATTTTCATCCTCATTTTCTGTATAGGACTGCTCATTTTCTGAAATTGTTTTATGAAGTATTTCAGGCATATCTTCAGAAAATGTTACTTTTTTTTCTTCCAATTCATCTCTTGCTTTTCGTGATGATTCTACTTGTAGAATTGGGATATATTCTGCTATACTGTCTGTAAAATCTTCATCAGAAATCTCAGAAATAGATTGTTTTAATAACTGACAGACATTCATCTCTGATTTGATATCTTCAATAATGCCCTTAGCAACTATGGTTGCATCTTCTTTCATGGAAGAAATTCCTTCACAAACATAATCTTCATTGAATTCCTCTTTTAGTTTTTTAGATTGCCATATTTGCTCCTTCTCATTTACGCTTTCTTCAAAATCTTTTTTTTCATTGTGTTCTGTTATTATTTGCTTATCTCTGAGCTCTTTTTCACAGATCTGTTCTGAATTATGTTGTAGAGGAGTCTCCAGTATAGCATGTTTCACTGAACTACATTGTGTTTTTTGTTCCTTATATGATGTTCTTGAAAAGCCAATCATTTCTTTGGCAAATTCCTTTTGAAGTACTTCAGTGTTTTCTTTGTAATCTAGTGATTTTTCAGTATCAGGTTTTAAAATAATAATGACTTCGTTCAATGTTATGTTGCCTTCTCTCTCAATTTTTTCTTCAAAACTTTTAGCTTTATATGTTTCAGATATTTCATCTTCTTTTCCCTGGTCACATGGAAAGGCTTTTTCTTCTGGTATACCACTTTCTGTTTTATCACATAAATCGTGAGTTAAATTTTTTTCTTTTGTCTGGCCATAAGGAATGTTTTTTTCTTCTGGTAAGTCATTTTCTGTGTCCTCAGAAAGTTCGTGAGCTAGAATTGCAGAACGAATCTGCTTAGTAACTATATCAACTCTTTTTACTTTTGTTGGTTTTATGTTTTTTTCTTGTAAGATATTTTTCTTCTCTGGAGTATTTTCTTCTATAGACTGGTCAAGTTCTTCACTAAATATCTGGGACTTAATTTGATGTTCAACACTTGTTGTAGTTTCTGGGATAAATTTAGAAAACAATAAGCCTTCCTCTATTGGTAAATGAATGGACTGTTCAAAAAAGTGAGAATATATTTCTTGTTCACCTTTTGTTGCTCCTATAGTATTTGTGACTGAAATGAATGCTGATAATTCTTCATTAGTTTCCCCAACAGTTTTGTAGGTATTAGTACCTCTTTCAAAGTTTTCATCTTCTACTGCAGATTTATCAATAACATCAACCCTGGCAAAGGCTGTGTTTTCATATACATTAAGAGTTTTCTGATATGAAATATCTTTTTCAGGGGTTTTTGAGCTTTCAGGTAACTGCATATTTAAAGTCTCTTCTTGGGTCACTTTTGAGGAAACACATTCCTCATTTCTAGTGAAGGTGTCAGTGTCACAGTTTTTTGAAACACTATCTTCATAAGTGTAATCAATTTTTTGGGCTTCATTGTACATGTTTTGGAAAGGTGAAGAGCATATTTTAGTAAATGGTGTTTTTACATTATGGGCATAAAATTCATGTGTAGATTCTGAAGAAATATTTTCTTCCATTCCTGTAACAAAATTTTCATGTTCAAATACATATTTGTTCATCTTTGAAGATTCTTTAGGTGAAATATCAACAAATACTTGCATTTCTGGAACAAGGTAAACTGGGTAATCAGCAGCAGGTGATAATTCTTGCTCAATATGGTAGGAGGTGGTTGGAATAAGAGAAGGTGAAGATAAGGGAGATTGTTTTATATTTTGAAAATAAACAGGCTTAGCAGGGCAAAAGAAGTCTACATGGAAAGTTGTTCCTCCTTTTATGAGAGTTGGATGCTGAACAGAAGAGTCATGCTCTAAAACGTTAGCAAAGAAAAGGTTAGTAGAATGGAAAATTAAGTATTTGTATCATTAATATTACAGCAGTTATAAAGACCTGTGTATTGCTTGTTTAGTATTCACTTACTCAAAATAAAATATATAATAAATTAATGAATGGAAGTACTTAGAACACCACAGTCCAGTTCGTTATAGAAAATGTTAAAGCAGAAATTTTTAACTTTTTGTGTGCAATATAATTTCACTAAAACAACAGTATTGCAGGTAATGCATTCTAAAGAAGGCTATTATAGGTATTAAAACTTGAATTAAAATACAGAACAATGTTCTGACCTTCTTAGGTCATTTTCAGGTTAACAAAGAGAATTTGCAACTGACTGTTGCTTGGTTCATGTCACAGGGACAAGGGTGTAAATGGTTACAGAATTGTAGGGGGTGTTGCACTATGTGTTAGGTTATTAATTAGCATAGGTATAAAGGTGTTCCTCTATATTGGTGTAATTTTGGTTTTAGTTGTTGAATAAGTAAGGGTTCTTTGACTTTGGGTTTGTTTATATTTGTTTCCCTACTTTAATATCTGGGTTTTTTCTATGGGTATATTGTGTTTATTTGACTTCCAGTGTTCAAAAGCATGTGAAGGTGTTTTTGATTTTCATTTTTCTGCTTGTTTTTCCAATGTAGACGTCATGGCAGTTGTTGTATTGTATTTTTATTAATAATATTGGTGTCTTGTTTGTCAGTGCAGTTTTTACATTGCATGGACATTGGTTTTGTACATGGGTTTTAAAGAAATTTGGTGTCTACTGAAATGTTGTGTTTTAAGTTTTTCCAAGTGTTTGTTATTTTTTTCCTGATATAAGGAATATGTGGTATGCAGCTATATAAGGTTTTGTAGTTTGTTGTTTCTTACGATTTATTAATGTTTTAGGTTCAAAGAAGGTGGTTTATAATTGATCAGGTAATTTTAAACCTTTAACTTGGAAACATATGATATAATTTCCCAAAATAACAGAAATATTATAAATTAGGTGTCATCTAGTTTCTTTTAAGAAAATATAAAAAAGACTAAAATAAAGCATAGCCATTGATGGATATTTTGACTATGATATATAGTTGAAACCATCAGTTGAGAAAAAAAAGATCATAAGGGGGTCACAAATCAATTCATTTTTTTTTCAGTTTAGCTTGGTTTCTGAATAAAACTCCATAATTCCCATCCATGCTGTACAGAATATTGTGTTGTATTACAGTCAGATAGTTACACACAGGTACTAGGCATTCAGATCCAGTATCAAAAGCATTGTTTTGTTGTCTTCTTTTCAATGTAATTTTCTAACCAGTAGTCATGCAAGATGTTTTTTTTCTTTAACTATAATTAAAAAATACCAGCCACATTGTTACTTCTGAAAGAATTATTTCTATACTAATTTTGTTTGTTTTTCAACTCTTCCCAGAATTTTGGAATTATTAAGACTAAATTTAATAGGCAAGCTTGGGGTAGCCATGAAATACCCTTATTGGTATGCTATAGTTTCCCTCTGAAGGGGGCTAAATATTTCCAGAATGGATTGCTAAACTTAAATCTGGCATCATATTCTTAATGATGAGAAACCCACAGCCACATTCAAATTCTCTCTTTCTTAACCTGAAGATGACCTAGGAAGGTTGAAACGTTGTTCTCTCCTTATCAATAAAAGGGTTAATACCAATAACAGACGTTCTGAGATACATTCTTATTTCAAGTGGGTTCCTCATCATCAAGAATTACTTCACCACACCATGACAAGTGTAAGTCTTTTGTGTTTCTTTGTGTATTGTGCTATCTGTTTTAAACTCCATTTATGCTTGAACTTACCTGTATTACGCCATTGTTAACCATACATGCTCATGCAATCCTAAAGAAACTAAGAAACTGAAATAAAAAATCATCAATACAAGAAATGACATTTATTCCATCCAACAGTGAAGAAAGAAAAACTAAACCATAATTTTGTGAAGAAAACAGTATTGAAGAATTTCATCCAGTGTACAAACATTATCCATAATTTACAGAAAAAACTACTAAAAGTCATGTTAAGCTCTAAATATAAAGAACTAAATGACCTACAGAAACAAAATATTAATCTAGACTATCAACTGGCCTACTGCATTCATCCAGACATCTATGGACCCATACTACGCAACATCAATCAACTCAATAGTAAGAATGACAAGGAAAAGAAGGCCCGCCACAACAAGAAACTAGATAAATTAAGGTGCAACAACAAAAAAAGACACCAACAAACCTCATAATTAACAGATCTGACCATAAAGTAAGCAATGAAGAAATACATCTACTCAACGAAGGATTCAACTTTGCAGGAACACCTAGAAATATTCCATCCATCGAAATGAAAGCCTGTGTGGAAGACCTAGCTAGAAGACTGGTGATCCACTCTACACAAACTGAAAACATCAACAAAACAACCACCAGAGAGAGTATAACTTCAACAATTTTACCAACAGCCTGTCTTTCCAGGTAGAACTGAAAACATCTATTTTCCTGAAACACTTCAAAACAGTATCTTAAACAACTTTTTCATAAAATTTTTACACAAAACTATCAGCATAATTTCACAGAAAAGAAATCTGAAAAACAACCTCACACAAAAAGATATTAATTCTATAAACA
The DNA here is from genome assembly GCA_011833715.1 of Carcinoscorpius rotundicauda. Taxonomy (NCBI): domain Eukaryota; kingdom Metazoa; phylum Arthropoda; class Merostomata; order Xiphosura; family Limulidae; genus Carcinoscorpius; species Carcinoscorpius rotundicauda. The sequence continues at coordinate 33,915,049 of CM022395.1, read as the reverse complement.
ACTTAATACAACAACATCAAAATTCCAAAAGCAGATAAAGGCAATGCTATAGTTATAATGAACACAAGTAAATACATTCAAAAAATAAACATCTTCTCAGATACAAACAAACTTAAAATACTAAACACAAATCCAACAAAAACACATAAAAACCAGCTAAACAAAATACTACTACAAATGAAAAAAAGAAACCAACACAATCTCAGAAAGCATTTATTCTTACCTACAGAAGACCAACTCACACACACCACAATTATATAGCACCTCCAAACCTCACAAACCTGATTGTCCACTACAACACAATGTCGACCTATGAATCATATAACCACAACCTCAGCAAATATATAGCATGGGCATTTTATAAATATGTAACATCATTCAGCTCCTTTTTCAAAAACTCTTTCAACTTTAAATGTATTCTAACTAAATTATAAAGCCTTAATGGCCAGTTTCCATGTAATCTCCCTCTTCACAGAAGTCCCAACAATTAAAGCCTGCAAGATAGCTTTAGAACTTTATATCTAAAACCCCAACCCATTGATACACCCCACCAACAGCCAATTATCAACCACTATAGAATTCACTAACACCAAAACTAACTTTATGTTCAAATAACCAAAACTACCTACAAATAAATGGCTTAAGTATGGGGAATCCTGTATCACCAGTTCTAGCCAACACTTTTATGACACAGATTGAATCACAAGTGATCAATTCAGCCTTACACCCACCACTATACTGGTACAGGTATGTTGGTGATACAATTGCTGGATTCATGTCTACAGAATACACACTTTTTTTCAATCACATTAACTCGATAAGCCCCCACATTAAGCTTGCCTGTGAACAGAAAGAAAATTAACCAAATAGCATTTTTTAACCTCAAAATCACTAGAACTGATACACAATTAAAAACAGTAATCCATAGAAAAATCACCTATACTGAATTATACATTCCTTGGAACTCAGCACATGAAACAAAAACTTAACATATTGAAAAACCAAATAAACACAGCCACAAAACTATGCTCACCTGATAAAATTAACAATAAATTCAACAAAATAAAAGAACACTTCATCAACATCAACAAATTTCCTCAAAAAACTGTGGAAAAAATTATATACACACACCTAGATCATCAACAAAAAAACAATAATAAATCCCAAAATAAAACAAACTACAAAACCTTATACTGCTGCATACCATATGTTCCTGACATCAGTGAAAAAATAACCAATATTTGGAAAAAACTTATAATAAATCACAACATTCAGTTAAAATCAAATTTATTCAAAACCCAGGTGCAAAACTAAAGTCCATACTGTGAAAAACTACACTGACAAACATAACACCAACATTATTTATCAAACACAATGTGATAACTGCTATAACTTCTATACTGGAAAAACAAGCAGAAAAATGGAAACCAGATTCAAAGAAAAAAAAACAACACACCTTCACATGTTTTTGAATGCTGCAAATCAAATAAACACAACATAACTATAGAAAACACCCAGATATTAAGTTAGGAAACAAATGCAAAATCAAAGAACCCTACTTATACGGCAACTAAAACCAATATAAAGGAACATCTTTATACCTATACTAATTAACAATCTAACATCCACCTACAACGCCCCTACAATCCCATACATGTTTAAGCTCTCGTCCCCAAAACATGTGTCTGTGAACATTCATATTCAAATTCTCTCTTTCTTAACCTGAAGATGACCTAAGAAGGTCAAAAAGTTTTCTCCTTCTCAATAAAAGTGCTAATACCCATAACAGCCATTCTGAGATAAATTTTCTGGCATCATACTGCTTCTTTCAGATAGCTTCTTTGGGGGTTAAATGTCCCTTTTCTACAAATTTTAACCCGTAAAGAAATCATACACTATTGACAAATACCTTTATTAAATAAGTAATATTTCACAGTAAAGTCACAAATTTTAAGAATAATTAAAATGTTTTATCCCCAAGTTCAACTACAAATGATATTTAAATCACCTTTCAAAATAAAAAATAAATTCAGATCTAAAGACCTATTTCCTACTCCTATGCATTCCAGGATCATATACAACTACACATGTTGTGGCTGTAGTGCCACTTACTTTGGCAAAATGATATGCCAGTTACACCTACAGGCCTTTGAACATATGGGAATATCAAGCAGAAATGGTAAAAAATTATCAAATCTACCACACACCACAATTCACACACACAGTGAAAACACCAACTGTCCTGTATTGATTATGAATTTCAGTCATCTCACCTGAGTCATCCAATGTTGAACTTTTAATTAAAGAATGCTTACCTATTATAAATGAATTCCAAACTATAAATAACAACACAACTTCACTACAATTAGATCTGTTCTGAATACTTGTATAATACTGTTGAATTATCCTACCTTTTGTTTATTTTGGTGTCTTTTAATTTATTTCTTCTGTTTAAACTTAATAAACATTTGTACCTGATATTCTACACTGTTTAATTCAGCTTGCTGAAGATGGAACATGTATATTTAGAATCTTTCAATAATTTATTCTTTGTTACTGTACATACACTTGTCAAATATTTGTTGTTGATGGTATTAATTTGTTGTTATCACCAAAGATGTGTTTCTGCACACAGTTATGTAAGAAAGCAGCTGATCTATCAATAAAAATTGCTAGAAGAAAGTTTAATACTATAAAAACAAAAAAAATGTTTACAAACATTTCACTCAACTGTCTTGTGTTTGTTTTTGTGTTTTACACTTCTAATTTTTAAACTAACAAAAGAAACTGAAAAAGCACTGAGAGGGAAAATAAGAAGCTTATTACCAATTGCTCATCAATCTTGTATGGCAGGAAAGCATCAAAATGTATTTCTTATAAAGCCTCAAGTTAGCAATATCTTTTTAAGCTTTTCTTCTGCGTTTTTAGTTTTAGACATTGCTAAAAATCATGAATGATGTTGAAAATGTCCTACCATTCTCTCCAGTGTGCAAGTCTATGTCAGGTTTGTTCTGTGTTATTGTTGTCATAGAAATGATTGCGATTTCATTTTCTTTATTTTCTGGAAAACTTGAAGAAGAAACCTGTCTTGAGGTTGTTGTAGTACATTGCTCTGACTCAACTTTCAATTCTGAAGGAAGTTCATCCAGGTCTTTGGAAATAAGTAGATAAAAAATATAACAGACACACACACACACATATATACATATATATAAGCTGGTAAATTTAGAACTTGTTTTTAAGCATACAATATACTTTTTATTATTCCTGAAAACACTTTATTTATGCTAATAAACTATTTTAGAAACCTGTAAGAGAGCATCAGGTGATTTTTGTACCTGTTGTTAGCAATATAATAATATAGATCAATCTTTGAAGTTTATATTAAGATTCAATTGATTAAGTTTGGTTACATAAGTAAACTATTAATAATTAATATTGTAGTGAAATGGATGTTTCATACCATCTTTGTTTGTAAATATAAAATCATTTGGCAAAAGAGAAAACAATTGTATAATTTCATAAATTTACTTTATTAGACATTCACTACAGCTTTTATGTTGTAATGGGTAAATTTAACTATGTATTTCTTTTGCGATATTATAAGTAAAAATAAAACTAACTTCTTTTATTGTATAAGTGAGAAATTAGATTGTAGACTGGAGTAGCTTTCATTTGTTTTTCAAAATGAAACTTTTAAGAGGTGTATTACAGTTTTAGTGTGCAATGTTCATTCCTAAATTTGCTAGGCGAGTTTTAATTTATTTACAAAAGAGAAAAAACATGCAGTTATAAAACTACTGCAGTGTTAGTGTTACATTCATAAGATCATATTTATTTGAAGTGTGGAAAAACATCACTTTGCTGTTTCCTGTACAGGAATAATAAAATCAACTTCTGTCTTTTAAAGTGCTTTTTAGATAGTAATGCAAAAAAGATTAAGGTGAAGATATTTAAAATATGCTATATCCTTGGCTTTGGAAACATTCCCAAATAGATCTGTACTAACTCATTGACAGTGATCAAAAGCAGTTAAAATAATTTGCTGATCTACTATATAAGAATACTTTAGACAAAGCACTGGTACATGAGTTGATATTTACAAACATGAGTATTTGCTGTTACACACAAATCAGGTTGTAGAAGTTCAATTCCTATGTATTAATTTATTTCACATGATAAATATTTTTTTCAGGTTATAATTACAGAAGTTAAATTTTTGGACCAATCAGATCCTGGTTATGTTGATTCAAACCACTTTAGGACTACTGCATGTTGGAATATGGTTCACAATTGGTAATGTCTTTTTTAAGGCCTGAAGTCTTTTTTACTCTTTTGCAGGTTAACGTAAAACTCTTTCTTTGCTCGTTTATCACTTCATAATTTTGTCTCACTTTATTAATATATTTATGATTTCAAACTTTATTCCTCATTTTTCATTTTTATTTCTTATTAAATTCTTTTTTACATTTTCTATACTTTTCTGGTAAAGTATTAAATTGATTATTAGAATATTTAGTTCTATTTTATTATATATTCAATCTAGAAATTAAATTATAGAGTACAACAAGTTTACACTGACTATTTTATATGCAAAAACGGCTTGTTTGGGTTGAGAAAATATTTTAACTAGAAGAGCGAACAATGTTTCGACCTTCTTCGGTCATTGTTAGGTTCACAAAGAAAGAGGTAACTGACCAGAAGCTGACCACCACGTTTGGAAGGGGTTGTGTAACTGAGTGTCGCAATGTAGAGGGTGGGGTTAGATGTTTGAATATATAATTTTATCTATAATATTAATATAGGTATAATGGCATTCCTTTATATTGGTTTATTTTGGGTTTAAGTTGTTGTATAAGTAAGGGTTCTTTAATTTTGCATTTGTTTATGTTTGTCTCTTTATTTAGTATTTTAGTGTTTTCTATGGTTATGTTGTGTTTATTTGACTTACAGTGTTCGAAAATGTGTGAAGGTGACTTTTTATGTTCTTCAAATCTGGTTTCCATTTTTCTACTTGTTTCTCCAATATAGAAGTCGTGGCAGTTATCACATTGTATTTTATAAATAATGTTGGTGTGGTGTTTGTCAGTGTAGTTCTTACATAGTATAGACCTCAGTTTTGTGCCTGGTTTTTGAATAAATTTAGTATTAACTGGAATGTCAAATGAGCCGTTTTTGCATATAAAATTCTCAACAAGTGGATTTCTCGACATCACTGATTTACACTGACTAAGATGACATTACTTGCTGTTTCTTAAGGACAAAACTGTTTTCTTCTATTTTATTAGAAAGAACATTTAATTGAAAAAATTATATGAGAAACATTATGTATTTTAGACTGCATGTAATTCATTATTTCCTACAACTGTAAACAATAAATGTGTGTCCTACAAATATTAAAACCAAAGCTCATTGAAAACTATTTTAAGTTTTTGACAGTCATACTATGACAAAGCACCTCACAGAAGAAGCAACAAAAAAAAAACAGTTTTGTTATAAGAAGTTAAGTAAATACATTTTTAACAATTTTACCTTACTGGGTTGTTGATTTAATACAAATATTTCTTTACTTTTCAATTCCTTCTATAATTTATTTTACATAAAACTATTCTATGGTCATCCTTTAATTAATGAAGTTTTTCGTATGAATACCGATTTTCTTTTTTAATTAACACCAAGTTATATATTACGGAATATCCTGAAAAATGCATAATACAATATTGTATATACAATTTTCATTTGCTAATTTGTTTAAATGCCTGTACTAGACCTGAAGAATAAAATATCTTTGAGAGATACAACATTGAAATAATAAAAAAATCATTAGTATGTTTATCATTTGTACAAGTATTTAAACCATTCAAAATGTAATGACAGTAGGAAGAACAACGTCTCTGTGTATTGACTCTCTTACAAATAAAAATTACAAAGTTACTTGCAAAAGTATCTTTATAAAAAGTTTTGAAAATAGTTGTAAGCAATATTCATAATAGTAAGATTTACTTTCACATTACAATAAGACAAAAAACACAATGAACAATGGGAACTATAAACCAGCTATGTTGTTACAATTAAGTCATAAGCAAAAAGTATTTGGTTCAACCACATTAAGACAATACATGAGAATAGACACTACACTTACTTTTTATTGATAGCTGCATGAAATCTTAAAGTTATATGTATTTCCAAATGAATTACCATTACTCTATTTGTATCAAAAGATACATGCATTAACACATAATATGAAAATTACTATGTTTATGTTTGCAATTTCATGATATACTAAGAGAATAAAAAAATAATACCTTCTGTTGTTGGTTCATCTGATGATACGAGTTTTAAATCTTTTTCAGGTCCATCTAACGATAAATAGGTTTTCTCTTCAGGTTGTACTGTAATCAAACTGTATGAATCAAAAGTTCTGGTATCTGGAATAGACACTGGTTCAGATACAGGTTTCACTTGATATGTTTGCATAACTATTTCTTCAAGTTTGTGATCTTCTACTCCTGACCTTTCTACAGCATCTGTTTTTATCACAATTCTTATATCATTATCTCTTGTTTTTCTTGATTCACCAAATATTTGCTTTTTTACTTCTGGTTGTTCTATAACAGGCACTAGTTCAACTATAGACCTTATCTCTGGCCGTTCAAAACTTTTTTGTGTCTGCTCTTCCAACTTTAGTTTAGTCACATGTTCACAGATAACTTCTGGATTTTCTAATTCTTCAAATAATTTATCTTGTGATCCTGATGATTTTGTAGGAGGTTTCTGTTCAACAGGAGTTTTTACTAGTTCTTGTTTTATGACTTCTTTAAAGCTTTGTTTTTCTATTTCTAACATTTGTCGAAGAGGTTCAGATTTGACCACATTTATGGTTTTCTCTGATCTTTCAAAATTTTCAAATTTCTGCTTTCCTACATTTATGTCTAAAAAGTCTTTAGATTCAATCACAGCTTTGGTTTCTTTTGAATACTCCATGTTTAAATTTTCTAAAACAGATTCAATTTCAGTTTCATAAACATTTTTTTCTTTTTCTAATCTTTCGGTCTCTAGCAATACCTCTGTTTTTTCAAGTTTCTTTACATGCTTAATTGTTTCTGAATTTTCTAACTCCTTTTTTAACTTACATTTTTCATTTTCTTCTTTTGTTATAAGGGGTTTACACGTATATGTTGACTTTTCTTTAGTTGATTCTATATTTTCAAGAGTTTTCTCTTTCACTTCTATGAGTATGTCTTTTGGTTGTAATAAATCTTTAAACTTTTTTTCTTGGTGTGTATTTTTGTTTTCAGTTTCTAATGTTTTTTCAAACATTTTCTCTTCTACTGATTCTGATTGTATGTATCTCTCAGGTTTACTGACAGATTTAATGTCTACTTCTAATTTCTCAAACAATTTATTTTTTTCTTCAAGGCTTTCCACATCAAGACAGAGTGCATTTACATTTTGGACTTCAGTTACTACTGTTTTAAGTAATTCTTTTGATTTCTGTTCTTCAAACTCTTGGCTTTGTATAGCAGATTTATAAGAAGATGTAATTTCAGATATAATTTGATTTGACTTATTTATTTCCTGAAATTTATCATTTTCTGTATTTTTTTCTACTAGTTTTATTTTTTCTATAGGAATCTCTCGCTCAATCTGGGGTTTGATTTTAGGTTCTTTCTTTAGTGTTTGTTCTTCTTTCCCTAGTTTTTCTAGCTTTTCTTCTATTTCAAATTTTTCAACAAAATTTTCATATTCATAAATGAATTTGTCTTCTTTTATTGTTTTCTCTTTTAATGTTTCATGCTTTTTCAAAACTGAGAGCTTTTCTTCTTCCAAATCTTCCTTAGGTTTTTCTAGTAGTTCCCATTTTGGACTTATTCCATCTCTATTTAAATCTTGTTTTCCAGATCTTTCCAATGCTACAAGTTTTTCATCAAAGGATTGTGACCCATCTGTAATTTGGGTTTCTTCAAGAAATGATATCTCTGCTTCAACTTCAACATCTTCTACTAGTCTTTCTGATTCTTTACTTTTTTTTTGTATTTCTGGATATTTTGACAGAAGATCTTGTTTAATGTTGGGTTTCCCCTTTTTCATTATAACCTCCTCCTTCTCTTCATGTTTGATTACTTTCTGAGGTGTCAATTTTACAGACAGTTCATTATTGACTTCATCCTTTAGAAGTTTCTCAATTTGTTTTCCAGGTACATGTTGTTGATCAACTGAGGATTGAAAAGTTTCATTGACAGTTGGACAAAAACGTTAACTACATTAAATTTATTCATCTAACTTTGGAGATAAACTATGTACCTAAGGTGATAATGAAGGTCCAATACTGCTGCAGTGAAAGCAATAAGCACAACTTCCTTATCAAGCATGAGCAAAGGCATACATTAAAATACAGTCTATTAAAAAGTAATATGCAATATGTATTACATGTGCCATTATAAAACAACAACAAAATATCAAAAATACAATATTTACTAACGCAATCAACAAATACGTACAGAAATAAAATATAAACCAATGTCATGCACAAGATACCTAAATTACACCAAAAGCATAAATTTCAAATTATAATTACAAGAGTAAAAGATAAAAAAAATTAAAACAGACACTCAACTAGCAAATGTAGAAGCCACAGAAAAATTGTTTAAGATATATACTGAAATGCTAATAGGTTATAAAAATATCTGTGCTTAAGAGATTTTTTGAGATATTATTAAAAATATGAGATTTTTTTTAAATGTTAACAATTTTAATTAGTCACATGCTAAAAGTTAGGTATTTGTTTTACTCAAAAATTAATTTCAACAAAAGTGTTGGTACTTTTCCCATGACCACAGCATAAACATAATACAAACAAAACTGTGACAAAAAAAAACAAGAAAACATACATAAGTGCCACATTCAGAGAGCTATTTTTACATTTTGTGACTAGATTAAAACACTTGCAAATATTTTCTTTGTATCTCTCTTTTAACTGTTTTCATATTGCAAAGCTGCATTTAAATATGATATCAAAGAACAAGAAAAATTGTACAAGTGCAATGCACATATAGATTACATGGACTTCAGAGGTTACAATAATTCATTTTAATAAATGATAAGTGTAGGAAGTAACTTAAAAGTAATATTCTAATACATCAGTGTTAATTTTGATCATAAAAATAATAAAATTACTTTTTACTACAATATTTTAAAATCTTTCTGCAGCATCTGCTTTGTTGGACTTATATTTTCAACTGCTAAGTTATAATACAATAAAAACAATTTCCTAGACGTCTTATAAACAACAATATTTATAAGGATTTCATATTTTAATATTAACTATGGGTTTACTTAAAAACAGTTGAAATATTTCTGAGATGAGAATCTATTAGTCAAAGTAATAACAATGTATGGTGTAAAGAAACAAAAGAAAAAAATTACCTTCTTGTTCCTTCTGTACTAGTAAAGGCAGCTGATTTTCATGAGCAGAGCTACATTTACTTCTTACTTCCTCAGCTAGTTCTGTTTCCTGTGGGGTTTTGTACCATTGAATATTTCTTAGTCCTTACAACCTCTTTTGACTTAACTTCAAAATAACTATGACAGACTACTGACAGCTTATATACTATATTATTAAAAGGTTTAGCACATCTTTATAGCAGTATAATACAAAATACCATAAGAAAGCTTTTAAAAAAATAAAAATATCAGCTATCCATTCCAAAAATGCACTAAAAAAAATAAACAGAATTTTAGCTTCATAAGCCACATCAAGTACATTAGAAAATGCAGTATTTAACAACATTTTTCCTTTAGTGTTGTAAAAATGTATTTATATAACATGTCAAATATTTTATTCAAGTGTATTTCAAATCAAAATATATTTTTAATACACGTATGCACAATACATGAAAAGCAAGGCCCAGCTAGTAAAAGGGGGCAGAAGAGGCAGAAACCTTAATTTGCAAAAATACATGAAGAAAATTAACATACTCTAACATTTTTCAAACACTATTCTGCTATTGGCAGAAAAAGATTATAACAAATGTTTCTAAAAAATATAAAGAGCAAAAAGACAAATGAAAATAAAGAGAAAATTTTCATCAGGTATGTTTTAATAGTTTATTTTAAAGGAATACACAACAGTGCAAATATCTGAATAATATTGTGTAATTTTCATCTGTAGTTCAACATGTGAAGTACCAATTGTGTAAGTATCCTATGTACAAACTTTCACGTATCTCAAGCCAAAGAAACAGGTATGTTTTTGTTATTATATAAGTTTCAAAAAATGTATTTAATTTTATTTGCTCCTATATGGTGTTTTATTCATTACTTATTCAGCTTTAAGCTTTTTCTTTCATGTATTTCAGTAATGAAATATGTTTTCAAAAATAGAATAAATGTCTTCATTTCTGTTGTTATTTTATCTTTAAAATAATAGTAAAATTTCTCTCTTTAAAGAAGTCAGTAAAATAAAATACACACATTACAGTCCAGGAGCTTTACCATTACAGGGTAACACAAGCAGCAGATCATTTCTCAGTTTTCTATGAAATGCCACTTTTTTATTCATAATATGAAAAATGTCACAGTGAGGAAATGTGCATAATATTGATCTTTTAAGATATCAATAGTCATTTATACCAGATTGATTGTGGTATTAATATATTTTTTTTCATTATTTACTACAAAATACATAGAACAATATATACTGCTCAGCCTGATTAGGATATTATAAAATAAAGTAGCGGAGCGAGTACACTTCTAATAAGTGTACATATACAAATAGAACACATGACAATGCAGTCTTAAGTTAACAGCCTACATGCCAAAATGAGTGAAAAAAAGCTAAAACAAAAAGCAATGCTTTTTCTTTCTTGCTTTTCTCTATATTGATGATGAATCAAAATAGAATCACCAAACTCAGCTGATGCCAGAAAGATGGGAAAAGAAAGAAATATATCAATGGATGAGAAAACTTGGAACTGTAGTGATTATGTGAATATCAGTTTATCATAAGGTTTCTAATTATATACTTTTGTAAAGACCAATAAAAGTATCTTAAGACTATTTTAACACAAAAACACATATTTTATTTAACACATACACATATATATCTAGAGGATTTGGATAAAATATAATGGAAACACTTGTTAATTTCTAAATTTTATTTACTTATATGGAATTTGTTCTCTATGAGTAGATAAAAGATAATTAGTGCAATGTGAAATTGATGAAACAAGCTGTTGTACATCAGAAAATGACACTTTTGAACATTCATTGAAGAAAACTTATAACTGTAGAAGATATTCATCATAGAAATCTGCTTCAAGAATTAATTTCAACAACTGACCTTTGACCACAGAGGTTCAATAACATTTAACTGTGGTGACTGTGGTGGCCAAGTTAGGTGCTCAAACTCTCCATGTAATCACTGAACCAATTTTGGGAGTATGAGTTGTTGCACTGTCTTCCTGAAACACATTAACTTTGTTTGGAAATAAAATGTTCACCACAGGGTGGATTTGACCTGCAATGAACTCTAATAACCATTTGTTGTCATTTGACTTTTCAGTGAGATCATATGCTCTAAACTATTCCAAAAGCAAGTTGCTCATACTGTCATAGTATCTTTACCATGCTTAACTGATGATGGAAGACATTTATAGATTTAAGCTTCTTTTAGTTTTCATCACACATGAACATCTTTATTTTATTGGAAAATTGTGAAAGATGATTCATCTGTTCATACACTTTCTTCCATTTGTCTAATATTTATATTCTTGACAACATTTCAATCAGAATTTTTGTTTTTTGGTATTATTAGAGGTTTTTGAATGGTACCTTTAATATGATAACCCATCTTCTGCAGTTATCTTTGAGTGTTTTGACATAGTTTGACTGATGTAGGCTAATATTGAGTTCCTTGTACAATTTTGATGTTCTGGTCTTCTGTTTTCATCTCAGTATTCAATTTTGTTTTTAACCACTATTACATTTGTCTGGTTTTATTTTATATTTTGATACTCATATTGGCATCACTTTTGATGCAGTTCTTCTGGATATATTCATTACATTTAGGTGTTTGTGTTACTGAGAGTCAAGGTAAAAGTTCATCTACAAGCATGACTTTTTTGGAAACATGATAAACCTTTTAAGTTAAAGATTTTTGAAAATGTTGTGAATAAAACAAAACGATAATGTGTATTTGATTATAATCAAATTTAATGATACATAATAATTATATTCATAGTTAAGCAAACACACATATACATTTTCCCTTCTTAAAGACAAAATTGTATTAAAAAAAAAACTGTGGTGTTTCCAATATTCTGTCCAATCCCTTTATGTGTATTGCTATGGTTAAAACACTGATGCAAATACTTTTACTATCTGAGATGCTAGGGTTAAAGTTCAATGTGGAAAGTTTCCATCCTAATAATTACAGTTTGGTGTCATGATGTATATGCTTCTACAGTGTGAAGTTCAGTGTAACAATAATTCTTATAAAGCTATAATTAAAATTTAAACTGCTAACAAAATTTTCAGAATTTGGCAAAAGTAATATAACCTGAGAAATAAATATAAAATTCAATGAAGACTTAGTAGTGCATTGTAGTATGTTAAACTGTGTGTTTTTTTAAAATTTTGACAGCATTACAGTAAATTAAATTGAATGAATGTAGCTGGTATGAAGTGTGCAAACCACATCACGCCAGTTGCTTTTCATTAAATTCTACATATATGCATATCTTGAAACAATTAAAAGACCTATCAAAACATAGAAAATTTATGACAATTAGAGTTTATACAATAGTAATGGAAAATCATAAATGCGAGTGAAAGAAATGTTATGTAAAAATGGAAGCTGCTCCTTGCCTAGAAAGAATCCTAAACATCTTCTTTATATAAAAATGTATAAATTGTTTAAATAGCTTTCAAGCATCCACATCCAAAAAATTCTCCAAGTTTTCTCAAGATTTGTGCCTTGACTACAAGTATAGTTGAAAAAGAGAGAGAGTGGGTAATGGTACACAACCTACCTCCAACAATACGAGCCTCTGTCATGGAGAAATTATCAGGATAGAGGTACATGTAAGATCTCGTTAGGCTAAGAAAGACTAAAAGAGTTTGGTAGCTGCATGGTTAATCCAAAGTATGTGCAATTATGCTTACTTCAGCATAGAAAAAAACATAGTGTTTAAAGATGCTGAATCTCTATTTAATCTATTTACTAATATTAGTAATAGTGCAATGTACAATAGTTGTACAGTATTCATACAGCAAGTCATAGTTCACTTGTTCAATTATTTTCTGTTACATAACATCTGTCCTTTCTTTACTACACAATTATCTACTTATATACCAAGATTTAACTCATTATGATTATAATTAAGATGATATGAGTTTGACTGATACTCAGCTACATATTCATAGGAAATGTACATTATTGCTGGTTTGTTTTTCACAAATAAATAAGAAAAATACTACCTTTTTTAATTTACTAACTGCAAGTTAACTATTAGCCCAAAAAGCAAGGAAAATTGTGCATAAATTCTAGCTATGAAACACAGTTACTAGGTGAGAACAATGCTATCTCATGATGTGATCACCGAAATCTTTGTGATCAAACACTTTTTAAAGTATAACATATATTTAAAATAAACACTTGTTTTCACCTAAATTGCTTAAATTCTTCGTATTGAAGAAAGGTGTTACATTTGCTTTTTATACATATACACAAACAAGTAAACATCATAAAATACTGAGATCGAGTTATTAAAGGTGACAACATCTTAAATCAGATAAACTATTCATAAAGTAACTGGCATTAAAAAAAGTACTCAAATATGTGTATGTAGACAACTTCAACTACTGTTCTGTTATTATTAACATACAAATAATTTCTCATCATTAGTAACCAGTGTTAAGACATTACAGAATGACTACATGCATTTTGCACTACATTAAAACTTGCATTGAATGCCATTAAACCTACATAATTGTATCAAATAAGAGACACAAACAAAGTAGCTATGTATTTATCACTTTTCTCCAGCTTATAATTTCAACAACTGGTACTCAAATAGAGAAAACTAGTTCCTGAACAGAACTTTTTGAACAACAACATGTTTTGGTGAATTCGTCACTATATATTTTTTACCTAAACATGTAGAATTACAAACATTTGTATTTTAACTCCTTCACTATTGGATTAGTCTTTGGAGGATTTCTCACAATAAGGAACTGAACTAATTTTATTGAAGTTAATAAGATATATTAATTTAGGACCAATTATTTTGCATAAGCTTTTGCTTTGATTTCAATGTTATTTTTCAGAATATTTCAACCATGAATTTAGATATAAAAATAATAATCAAAAGACATAAAACATCATTCATTGAATAGGTATGTGATATAGTCTGTGTATAAAAAATTACTGTTAACCCAGATTTCACTTCACAATGAATGGTAAGTAATCTGAATCAACATGAATAAAAGTCATATTTAAATGCATAAACAGTTTTTACATTAATTAAAGCCACATATGTGACAAAGACAAAACATACTTTCTCTATAATTATACAGAAAACTAAATAACATTTCACTATACACACATAGTTACATAGTGCAAAACTATGACAATAACATGAGCTTTAAATAAGTTAACTGTGAATGTCCGATAACTTCACTGATGACATACAAGCTATGCTGTTCAGTAACATCAACTCAATATTTCCTTGCAGGCAAACTCTTTTCTACATCTGTCTTTACTAGCATTCTGTTGGTTATCTTAAGGCAACAGAAAGAAATGATCATCCACTTTATGGCTCTCCTATACATCTGGGAAACGCCTAATAGTAGAATATTTTCTCTGCTTCTCTTCTCCGATACATTTTTATCTTTGATGTACCAGAAGAGATAAGTTGTATTACTTGTAGTATTAAAAACAGGCATTTCTAATAAAATTGGTTAAGTTTAGTACAATAGTTCTTGTAAATTCAGAAATATTACAAATAAAAGTAGACACAAGTTTAATAGTAAATTACTGGTTTTGAGTGCAGAAGATAATGGTAAATTACCACAATGAAGTCTTCATTTATCTTTCATTTCACCACTTGTGCTGAATGTCAGTCGAAGATACTAAAAGATTTTGATTATAGGTAAAAACATCTGAATCATGATGTTGCCTGAAATCAAAATTCCACCCTCTGTTTCATATTACAATGAAAAAAATGCAACTTCTATATAGCTTCAAGTATGTAATACTTAGTGCACATGCAATGTGAGATGATTAGTTGATCACTTATACTGGTGTCCATATAGATAACATAATATCAAAACATTTCTCAACTTTCACTTTGATAAGATACAACTTGCCAAATAAAGCCAAAAGTAAATGATGAATTGGAAAACAATAACATGACTAACAAAGTTTTTACATTATTCAGTTTTTTCAATCCAGATAAATAATATAACAGACAATATTATATAAATAATGATTACATATATTGGTCAAGGCATGTACAAATAATGGTTTTCTAAAATGTTCAGATTTGTAGATAATTGGGAGTAATTTTCATTTTGTTGAAAAAGATGTGTAAGTATTTTCATTTATTATTTTATACTGGATTTTTTTATAATATCCAAATAGAATTTTCTTTGTTCTCATAGTGTATATATATATATATATCACTTCCAGTAAAGAGCACTTTATACAATCATTTAAGTCCATTGTATTTTCATTCTTTCCTTAAAAAAATGATACAACAATGACTTCTCTCTGGTTTTCTATTGTCCTAAAGTACAATTAATATTTTGTGGAACAGTGAGAACAAAGACTGCAAAGGCTTCATCACTTTTCAAGAAGATTGCAAATTAAGATTCTGTTAAAAAGGTCACATTTATTAATTAATTTTAAGTGTTTTTTTTAAATATTTAGAATGATAATCCAAACAATTATTGAAAAACTTATACTCAGAACCATAACTGGTATGACTGTACTTTCTCTAAATCACATCTTTCACATTCTGTAACAGTTATTATGTCAACACTTTGAGATTTAATTATTTCACCACAACCACCTACACTGAGGCATAACATCATATAAACTCAAATTCAGTGCCACACATCTTAATTTTTTTAGTCTGAAAAACTGCTGCATTTTCACAAGTAATAACTATATAAATATGTAATAAATAATTTTTTGTTTAAAAATTATGGTTAAAAACTTGAAGTTTTATTACTGACTTCTGAGCTAATGTGTAAACATAAAAGCACAATCATGAAACTGATCACTTCAATCGATTTTGTAAATTATTTAAACAGCAATAAAATTTCATTTTAGCAAATTGTTACTGAATTTTTACAAACAATAAAAAACATACACATAAAATAAAAACACTATAAAAATAACATCATAATTATGATGAAAACTGGATATGATCATCAAGAAAGATCAAATTAGTTTTTGAGACAAAATCTACATATCAACAACCTTTTAAATCACTGATTAGACTGATATATTTTTATATACATATCACTAAATTATTTTCTTGTTGTAAGTTAATGAAATACCACAATCAATTTAAAAGCTTAGGCAAAATAAGGTCCTTACTCTGCAAACACAGTTTATACCAGTTAAAACTTGTATTACTAAACTGATCTAACATTTTTGTTGAACTGATGAGTTTTCATATTTCTGAGTAATTTTATTGGCTTGTTTACACATTTATTTCCAATGGTGAAGAAGTTAAAACCAAAAATTGCAGCTGAAAATATTTTATAACATGTAAAACAGCATAGTAGTAACACACATAAACTACTTATTCTGTTTTATTAATAACTGGACAGCAGGAAAAAGGCCTCCAATTTTACTGTAAAGAATGTTACAATTCAACGAATGTACAAGCCTCTAGCAAGCAAAAGTCTTTGAATAAAAAAAATTATACCTAAAAAGAACCAACTCAATATAAGAAAAGAGTATATCATTATATGTAATACACGTACTTTCATTATGTCCTGTTCATCATAACACATAGCATGGACAGTATTACGTTTCAGTGAGATATCTCTACAGGAGCCAAGTTCATCTTTGAAAGTATCAAATCCTGCATAGAACAGAAAAAAAAAACAATTAGATAAAATGAGCAGACATATTGTGAGCTATTGTTCAGATTAGAATATTTCCTACTGAAAATTTCATATGAAAATTGGAATTTTGCTTTTTTGATGCACCAGCTCCTCAACAATATATCATAATACATTATTAATCAACTTTTTAATAGATTAATAACAATTACAGTAACCAAGTAGATATTTTCTTTAACAGTGTTTTCAAGAGTATAATTAAAAATAGAAAAGAAATATGATTAAATGGGAAAGATTGTTTTAACTTTTATTGAACTAGCTTTTATTGAAAATATTGGTCAATAGCTGCAATGTGGCAATGTTAATACATGTAACAACTACAAGATTAATTTGATTAACAGAGAAAGAAATACAATCTAAAAGATACTGGAGAATTTTTTGCACATGAATTAGTCTAGTACTTCATTAGAATTTCACTTGCTGCTTGGAATGAAGAAGTGTTACATCAATCATAGCATTAAGTCTAAATGCATTAATGATAAAGATGGGACATTTATTTTCTTCTTAGAATAAATTAGCTCCATTGCAGCAAATGTACTTACCAGTACAAATATAAAATGGTACTTACACTTTGGCTCTGGTCATAAAAAAAAATTCTAACTTCTCCAAATTAGCTTATAATTAAAACCAATTTGTTGATTGTTTTCACCAATTTCTAAAGAGAGAAAGGATACAAGAAATATGAACTATCTCTTATTCTGGAACAAAAGAGAGATAAAGAATGTTAGAATTCTTTCATATACTTAAAATCCACAATTGAAACCATTTGTTATTGTTTTTTCACCAACTTCTAATGAGAGAGAAAGGACACTGTTTGAAGACATGTGAACTATCTCTTACACTGGAACAAGAAAGAAATAAGACAGCTTAGTATCCTTTCTCATACTTGAAAATGGTGCAAAAAGTACCTGAAATTTTGTATGTCCTTTAAGTATTATAAAAAACGAAAAAAAGAAAGTAAACAGTATCATTATGTACTACTAACTACCTTCTGGGCTTTTTCAAAATATGTGGAAGTGAAAACAAAAACATTTGTACTAAATGTATCCAAAAATGTTTTGACTCTTTACAGGTTCAGTTCTAAGTATAATTTGCATACAAATTAGAAAGACGTATTTCTATTATACCTGAATCGTTTGATATTTGAGCATTGTGATCGCTTTCTTTCTTAAAATTCAGATCCACTTAACACCAAACAGTACTGATCAAAGTGTGTTCAATTAAAAGATGTTTATTTCAGGTCTAACATAGGAATTTAAAGGCTACACCTTTACCTGACTGATCCAAATGCACTTTATTTACTGCCTTCTTCACATCATCAGTAATAGCCTTCACATTAACCATGCACCTGTTGACAATATCCTCTCTGTTGATCTCTCTCAAAGCCTTTTCCAAGCTATTGCCTTAAAAATCAAACCCAAATATGATAACTAAACATTATAATAAAAGAAAAAAATAGTAGAAGTTCTAATTATTTATTCTTTACTTCTATGCATTGTTAAATTTACAGTAGGAGAGCACATTTAAAATAAAGCAAAAGCAATCTCTGTTTCCTCAATTTATTAAGTAAAAACACTGACTTGTGTGTGTACGGTGATATATCCACCTAAAAGCTATACAATTACTTTAATGTCAAACTGGTAAGGTTGTATTTGAATATTGGTTTACCAGCCAGGTTTCCTTGGTTGTTTTGTTGTTATACAAACCAACTCTTCCTGGTACCAGCATGTGTATAAAAGCAGAATATTATACCAAAGCACTGAAGAGATACCTTCAGTACAGCAGTTATAAAGTATGGGAAAATGTTTTTTTCTTAGACATATCATGAAAAATGTAAATAATAAATACAAAGACTATACATTGATGCTAAAGTGATAACGACTAAAGTTAAGGTATGTTTCATGAACAAACTTATTTTAGTTAATGAATATCTTTCTATAGCCACACTGCTTCTCTTTATATGATTTTAGGTTTAGTATTGTGATTTGCAATACTTTATTAATTACTAGCTATGTGTATTTAATTAATCACTAAATAAATAAAAAAATGTGCCAGTGACTGATAACCTGCTTAGAACAGTGACTATTAAATAAAACTTTGTTTTGTCTAAGTCAACTGCAGTTCTTTTAATTGTCTGCAATGTGTGCTCCTGCAATGCAAGCTTATATAGTATGAGTATCACAAGCAGTTCTAAGTTATTATATTCTTATGCTGGATATATATTTTCGATAGGTACGTACCTCTTTCATATGTACAGCTATTCTCATACAGTGTTGCCTTCTGTAGGCAAAAATATTTTTTATGCTAAGCACCTAGAACTCCCACATACTCCATGATCAATGTGTTTTAGCTGCACCTCACAGATAAATCAGTATACCACAGTATACCAGTATCTCAGTCTCACAGAAGAAAGATTGTAGAAGAAGCATCTACAGATAAGAGAGTGGGAAAAACTAAAATGGATGTGATTCAAGATGTAAAGTGGCTAGGGCACAATGTACTGTATGTAGCTGATGAACTTCAGTCCAAAAACTAAACTTTATTGGGAATATAACCTCTAATCTGTGGTAAGAGGAGGGTACACAGTCTTCACCTCAAGGTAAGCAGAATGTACAAACCAATCTGTGAAAAAGGTACATGTGTGCAAATCCAGAACCAACCATACATCCAAGAACCTGATATCCAAATGACAATAGAAAGAGATGTACCAATATCGCAAGTCACATCAAACTGAAATTTGATTAGAGAGGCACTCCACTGCACAACATCAGTGTCATGCATAAAAAACTCCCTGAGGTGAAGTGTAAGAAGGAGAAATGTTGCCACAGTCAATATTATCCACTGAATAGTACTGAACAGAAGTGATAGTGCAATAACACACTGGCTCCCACTGTGCTGAAGTGGATTGCCTCTAAAAATATATAGCATCCTCATCCTTTAGACAGAACTGCTCAGAAGCTGGACAGACCAGTAACCTCCAGGATCTACTGCATGGAGGTGGAGATCAGGTGGCAAATTGAGTCAGGAAAAGGAACATAACCAACATATATGTGAGAATATATGTTGAGTGTTGCAAATGAAATAAAAAACACTTACTGGGAACCAACATCCAGGTGATGGTAGCATAAGGGATACAAAATTCATGCAAATGTACAAGAAATTGGGTAGGCAAAAAGACAGACTCCTCTTTCTGTAGAATCCAAACAATATGAGTTGCATCCATTAGCAACAGATATGTTTATTAAGGTGACTCCAGTTTGGAATGAGCTAGCAGTAGCCAGTTGTCCATATAGTAGTGTATACACAACCCAGAAACATGCATAAGTCAGGCATGATCACCCAACAAGCTTGGGTGAATCCTTATGAATCAAGCTTGAAAGGTTAGGTGTGGTACTGATACACAATCCCATGGTGAACAAAGCATCTGAACAGATGAGAAATAAATAAATAGAGATAGACATTTGAGAAGTCTACCATGGTCATCCATAGTTCTGGAGAAAAAGAAAAC
The DNA here is from genome assembly GCA_011833715.1 of Carcinoscorpius rotundicauda. Taxonomy (NCBI): domain Eukaryota; kingdom Metazoa; phylum Arthropoda; class Merostomata; order Xiphosura; family Limulidae; genus Carcinoscorpius; species Carcinoscorpius rotundicauda. Next base: position 33,894,402 of record CM022395.1, on the reverse strand, counting down.
CCAACTGAGCATGATAAAGAACTCCTTGACAAATTGTAGAACGTTCATAAACTGGTTGAGGCAGGATTGACAGATCACATGATGGCAGTTTTGGAAATGACAAAAAGAATAGTGTAAAAACATGCAGAAGGTTGGCTGACAGACTCAACAGATTTCTATGACAGAAGGATATGCATATCCTTAGTTAAACAAAAAGTGACAGTTAAGTCCTGAGTGAATGGGAAGAAAACTGGTCCAAGAGAAAATGGTGGTGGGGAAAGAAAGGGGAAAAAGGGTCTTTATGACAAAACTAGAATCATCCAAAAAAATTGGTAATGGATATGCACCACAGGGGCTCAAAATTGGCCAAATGTGTTCCAGATGGGCAGGATAAGACCTGATAGTCATTGAAACTGATGGCAATAATAAACCTAAAATCAAGATATATGGCAAAATTTGAACACCTAGGGGCAGAAACTAGTAAAAGAAGGTAGGCTTCAGAAAAAAAACAATTATGGGAAAGGTTATAGTATCATAATGTGACAAACCAGCAACCAAAGTGTATAAAGTGGTCTCACAGATTCTGCATACGATTCCAAATGTAGGAAATTCTTCAAAAATAGACTGATACAGAAGATAGGCCATTTGCTAGTCACAATGATGAGTGGAAGGTAGATGAACCTGTGACAAGACATTATTTCCATTCAGATTCCAACAGCAACAAAATCGCATGTGAAGGGATAGGGATGAATACGATAATCACACTTATGTGGAAGTAAGAAGAGAAAAGATATCCCTCTAAAACCCTTCAAGTATTGATGGAATAACTCACAAAGTAGGTGTATGTTTGACAAGTACTGTAGGATAGCTGTAAAGATAAGTCAAAACCAAGAAACATGTGTTACGTATTTTTTTTGTTTTATGTTCTTCGTAGACTAAACGCAACAGAAAAACGCAGATAACAGCTTGTATAATTTATTACACTAAACTATTAACAAATATAACAGATATAACATGAATTATATAATAACAGTGACAGATATTAAGTTACAACATTCGAAATTAATTACAAAACAAAATAATACTAGTTTCAAACTTCAAAACTAATCACAATACAAAATGGTACTGGCCTGTATCTAATATAATGATCTAAAATGAAAGTCTCAAATTCCAGTCTAGGGTGTGAATTTGGTCCCACGAAGAAATTCCGAAACAGTTCACAGTTCAATAAATTCGCCGTCTCTCAGCACAAGCAGTAATTCAGATGTATCGTAGGGATTGACAAAATAAAATCACAGCTTCCGTAGATCTAACTTCAATCACAAATCCAAGTTGAATATTCACAGCAAACACTTAATCTTTCTCAAATAACTAACTCTCTTCTTTTGAAATAAAACTGATGTCTGAATCTCACTCTTTTTCTTCGAATAAAACTAAAGTCTGAATCTATCTTCTTTTTTCGAATAAAAACTGATGACTGAATCTCTTGCATCTTTGTCTGTTTATATATTGTAGGCCTAAACTCCTCGAAAGACCGCGAAAGTTCTACAGGTCTCCAGAGCAATCCACGCATATCCGTTCTTGCACGAGACTACACGTCTAGACACGAAGTCACCAGCACTCATTTACAAACATATGATTGGTTTACTTAATTCAAGAAAATTCTAAAATGTTACCCTAAATGAATAACAAAATATTAGTTTAAACTTCGAAACAATAATATAAATATGGAAAAATGAATAACAGAAATGAAAATTTAAACACAACACGACATGTTGTCGCTTATATAATATTTACACATTTACATAACACATGGCATGGGGGATAAGACTTTAAAAAACAGTCTGCTATAACCCACACTGGCACAAGTGACTTTAACTGCTTAAAGCCAAAAAAGGGTTGATCAGCCTGCTAAGAAACCATAACATAATGGTCATAAGCCAAATGCAGTCAAAGGCATGTTAAAAACCAGCCTTTAATTGAGAAATGAAAAGCTCAGAATGAATTACAATGTGTGTGAAACAAAGGAAAACAAGGCACTATAATTATGGGTGTCATGTAACAAGAAAGGTACAGTATCATATGAAATCAGTGAAAACGATAAAATAAAACCCACTGGAAAAAAGCATATAAAAAAAGGCAGAGTTAGGCCTATTATAGGCATGAAATTGCATGACAAAGTTAGGAGGATGAGGGAAAAGACTGCCAAATTCTTTCTTGTCATGAATGGGTTTGGACAATGCAGGATGAACCAAAACTTTCTGGGAGAAGATAAATGACTCTTATAATGACCATTCTCCAAAAGTAGCTAAATAATCCTCTGTCATTAACCCCAGACCTGAAGCATGTGTAATGGCACTTGAAGTAGTGGTAAAAATATCAGAAGTTGTATAGCATATAGGCTTTGAAATTGATCTTAAGCTGTGAAGAAGTCAAAAATGTGAAAAAAATCAATAAAAAAAAGGTAAGTTATTGTGGCAAACTACTAAAGACAATTTACTGTAGCAAATGAAAAGATCAAGGAAACCACTACTTCAAAAAAAAATGAAGTGAAAAGAGCACAATTGAAAAATATCAGCATTTGAGCACTGCTTAATGGGAAGTGATAATTTGATATAATCAAACTGATGGTGTCACATGTGTCAAGAATGTTGTTACAGGATGAGTCAACAAGTAAGATGCAGTTGAGCCCTGTTAATCATGGGGTATGTGGGAGTGAAAAACTTGTGGTATGCAAAAATATTTTGCATATAGAAGGCAGCACTGAACAAGAATAGAAGAGAAGGTAATGTACTTACAGGAATAATGTTTTCATAAACAATATGTATTATTTTAAAACTAAAAATTATTGTTTTTATCACACAAGAATTACCTGTAAGATAATAGCACATTTAATAACATATAACAGAGTATTTATGGTTATGTTTACCAGTAAGTTATATCAATTATTACGACTAAAGATTCAGAACAATTAAAGTGTCAAGGTCATAATGTACCTTTTGTTATAGCCCTATAAACTTGCAATATTTCTTCTTTTAAACATGTGCTTGGATAATGCTTTTTAGTTTAAGTTATTAAGAAAAAGTAGCAACAAAATTAATTTTTACCTGTTGCTTTAGGATATGATCGGTGAATCCACAATCGAAGCATCACCAAAGCTTGTTGAGTCATGTCATTGGGGTGCTCTTTCTTGATGCTATTTACATCAGATTTAGGAACATCAAGTTGGCCTGCTAGTTGTATCCAGTCATGATTTAAGCCTTGGGCAATATCTGCCAGATGAAGGTCAGCATGTTGGATATGCTCAAGTTTAGCTGTACAAAGTAATATAGTAAGATGCAAAATTCTTCATACAGATAATATATATATACATATCAAGAAATAATACTAACAAAGAACTATGTTTTCATTCTATTTTTTTCCAAGTATTATCTCACAAATGTAAAATTCAAAGGGTCAGAAAGTATTAATTCCCATATTTTTTGTGATGAAATTTTAATTCAAATCAGAACATTAATTTCCAGAAAAATACATTTGAGCTCATGTTGTAAAACAAAGACATGTTAATCGTTGTTACTCAGATCTGATGTTTGATACAACAATATCTACCTGTCACTGACATAATAAATCTATGTTATGTCATCAAATTTCATGCTTGTATACATCTAGTAACTAGATTTATAACAATGTGATATATGTTATATATTTTTAATATCAACTGATATAGCAATTAATATCTACTTATTCTAAAAATGTTTCTTGTAATCACACTCACTTGGTCCTGTTTTTTGGATAAAATCATATTTCTTTTCTATTTTTAACACTTCTGTTGTTACTGCTTTCCTTTCAATCTAAAATAACAAAACTAATTTATTAAATCAAAATTCTTCTCATTTAAAAAAACTACAACTTTTGCTTATTAGTAATAAAAAATAAGATACACATAATTTCTCAAATAATTCAAAGAAATCTGCACAACTTCTTCATATTTGTAAAGGTAAAGCTTTGTGAAAACAAAACAACTGACAGAAGAGTATTAAAACTGCTATAAGAAGAGATTTACAGGAAATTTACAAAAAGGAATAGACACAGTTGTAGGATATGAAAATAAAAAAGCAGTTAATGGTAACAATATGATCACATCTATGTTGTAGTTTGAAGTGCTAAAGTGTGCCATACTAGCAAGTGCTAGGAGGCTAGCTCTTTAGATGAGTTGGTAGAATATTTATATAGTGTGCCATATATATATATATTGTAATAATGAATTATGACATTGGTGTCCAGCTTTTTATTGTCCAATAACCCTGAAGTTAGGCCCAAAGAAGGACCTTGTTTGTGAAAAGTGATGAAGGTAATCGTTTTAATTGTTAAAAAATGCCTTAATAACAAGTGCTAGGGAAACGTGAGTAGCCTTTTTAACTCAGCTGGGAGAGCTCTCACCTAGTGCATGAGAGGTCTCAGGGTCAGTTTTGTAATAAAGACATATATCACAGGAAAAAATGAGGACACCTTACATAATCTTCTTTACAGAACTTTGCTCCTCTTTATTCATTCAGAAATAGAAAGTGAGAGAAATTTACCCAAATGGCTTGGATCTGTACTAAGATAAAGATGATTTTACTCCAGAATGGAGATTCTATTTTAAATTGAAATAATGATTTTAAAATCAAGTTCAGCTATATTTTCTCACAATATGCACATAAGAACACTAGTCTTAATATTAAGAAGGGGGAAGTAACCTTTCCTATGTATTTATTATCACATAATATCTTACATACCAGAAATCATGATAAAAAAGAACAATAGCTAATTTAATATACTTGTCAGATACATGTGATCATGTGTTGTACAGGTCTAAGAGTAGAATTAAGCATCTTCTTAGCTAAGCATATGCTTTTTAATTATTATATCTAAATAAAAGCATACTGTGCTAGAATGTTTAAAATCTTCACCTGAATCTACCTCAATAAAAATGTAAAGAAAAAGTTGAAGTCATAACAACTACATTTTATATGACAACACATTAAAATATTTTGAGAATACAACAAAAATTTACTTTAATCAATACTGTATAATTTTTATCTACCAGTTATATTTCATAATATTCTGTAATGCATTGATGTTTCAAGTGATATGACAATTAACTGAAGAAAAATTTCAATATATGAAGTCTAAAGTTACACAATTCATACACACAGTTGTTTGTTATTTTAAAATTAAAATCTATACTGTATCATAATTTTCAAAATAAATCATTTTGCTTTAAGAAAGATATTTCCTTAAACATCTGAAGCATAATTTTATAGATTAAGAGCATTACAGTTTAAGAATGGATTAAGTTACAAGTTATTGAGTAAGATAGATTGGGAATATTCTATGGAATTGGGCTAACAAACTGTTATATATAAACATGGCATGATTTTTCTACATTCTTATTTTAATGTTATTTTTATTCTGAAATTATCATTAATATCTGAGACTGGGGCAGTTTTCATAAAACTCTAGTCAAAAAAGTCATTAAGCTGATTTTGTTTGAGAAGATAACTCTTTTTCTGCCCCTAGTGATCAATGATAGGTCTGAATGATTATAACAGTAAAAACTAGGTTTTGATACTTATGATGGATATAATAGATAATCTATTGTGTAACTTTGTGCTTAAGAACAAAAGGCAAACTGTTCTGTCCTTGACATTACGGCTGCAATGCTACACATTGTGCAAGAATGTAGGTAACTATGTTTGTCGACAGTATGTCATGTAATATCTCAAGGTTATGACCTTTTTTAAATTTCAACAGAATTCATCAACAGTAACCTAAATGGTTCATGTGTTATGAAAATAGAGAATTACAAACTTTGGTATGTAATACTACAGTCTGTTAAATAATCCTCCCTCTCAAGACGAAGCTCTTAGTTTGATAAGTGAAGATTAAGAGTTCTTTCTTAGTAATTAATATGGATGTAATTCTATATGTTATGAAAGAGGTAGACAATTGTGTTCTCTAACGGTAGGCCAGGCAATATCTTTAAGTTATAACCTTACTTATGTTTCAATGAAATTGGCCAAAAGCGGTGAACATGTCCTAAGAATATAGTATTATAGAATCAATACATAATAATATGATATGTTAATTAGTTCTCTCTCTTGTTAAGAGTTCAAACTCACACTTTGGTGAGTGAAATTTAAGTCTTTGTTTTTTTGTAAATAGCAATAACAAACTGAAGTTTAATGTGCATCATTAACTAATTCTTATTAAAACATCCGAGTGATAATCAGACAATAAAAGTGCTGTCCAGGAGCATCTGAAAACTTTATTCCAGGTGAGAACAAACCAACCCAGAACAGGTCAAGGTCATTTGCTTTGAAATTTGAATGCAATGCTATGATTGATAATAGCTTATTTATCTAAACTTAATTTCATCATTTAAATTTAACTAGCATTATTTTTAATACATTTTAAAAATAAGTTATTCAAATAACTTTTTCCTGAAATTCCAAGGGAAAATAAGTCTCTATATTCTGTAAATATCCATAATGCTGTTTTATGTTAAACACAAATCACGTTACTTTGATTGCATTTGTGTGTTTGGAATAAAAAAGCATATTCATTGTATTCTTCCTTTCTTAAATTAACTCAAATCTTAAGACTTATAATCACTTTACACCAAATATTTTGTTGAATCTCCTGTTATTATCCAGACTTATCATATTGTTACAAGGTTAACTCAGTTTTACTTTAATTTTTTTGTAAATTTTAATTTTACAAGATGAACAAAAAGTATGTGTTTATTGGTTTGCATAGGAGAATTACAGACAGTCTGAAGTTACTAACAGATAAATCAAGGCTTGAGACTTTAACAAGTACTTGAAACAAATTACTATTTTATTGTGAATCCTGTCAGCTTGAATTTAAGCTATCATAGAATATAATTTTTGATTAATTCATCTTACAATGTGTAATGCACCTACGAATTAAGAGTACATACAAATACACTATTTAAAGTAATATATTTCACATAAAAAAATGTCATACAACTTAAAGGCAATAGTATCTCCTACCTTACAAATATCAGGTAATGCAATATTCAAGTTACATATAGGAGTTTGTGGAGGTTCACCACGTCCCACCCTTTGTTCTCTCATAAAGGCTATCCTACCAACTGGATCCTGATCAGGATCTTTGACACGAACAATGAATGGTAACCTGTTTTCTTTGAAAGGTTGGAAGTTTAGAGTAAGTTGTTCCCCAGCCTTAGTAACTGGTACAAGGTTTCCAGCAAGTTCCAAAAACTGAGGTTTACCCTCCAAAACCTATTAATAAAATAAGATGTATTAAATCTAAAGTTAACCAAATGTTTGGCATAACAAAGAATATTATATTACTGTACAAACAACTTTTACTGCAAGCAAGAAAATGCACATAAATATATCTCAGAAGTAAGTAAAAGAAAGGTTGAATGTTAACATTTCCCTTATCTAAAAATGCATTTCAGATAGATAATACTTCTCTAGACAAGAAATAGCTCTTATCTGAAAATTTATTACTACACTTCAAGCCTTGAATAAAACTTCCACCTCTGTACGTATTAACTTGTACTGCACCAGCCAATGACATAATCATCATTACACTACAGCCCTCTGTCAAAGGAAGGGAAGGCGGGGCAACAACACATCCATCATGTGCAGGAATCGCCAGGAGCACTATTATACAAGCAAAAGTTCATTCTTGAAGAGAATGAAGCATACAGTTTTACTTTATAAATGTGCTCATTATGGTTTATTTAGTAATATTTATGATACTCTTAAAGTGTATCTAATAAACAGAAAATGTTAAAGCAAAATGAACAGAAAAGGTACTTTTCCATAAGTTCATTATAGGGTTCCTCAAAGTTCAGTCAATGGCCCTCTCTTATCTATTATTTACACAAATAATTGAAATATGGTATGTTTAAGTGATACTTACAATCTGTATGTCAATTATATGACTTTTACCACAAAGGCTGACACTCTTGCTCCTTGTTCTAAAATAACTGATAATATCTTGTTCTCTGTTGGTATCAGGCTTTTTCAAAATTGCCTGGTTTTAAATATTTGATATCTATGGTACAGGTAAATAAAGATTTGAGTCTTAATGGCATTACTCTACATAGGATTCATTTGATCAAGATTTTAGGAGTATTATTTAGAATAATCTTAGATGGAATGAACAAACTGAAAGGATTTCTAAAAACTTGCAAGAATTAGTCTTTATGATAACATGGTGTAAGGGGGATGATTGTGCTTCAGGTCCCTTGTAAAATCTCTCATGCCTCTATTTCTCAGTTGATCAGCTAAACATGAGTATATAGTGTGGTTGAGGGTAGTAAGTCTGGCCATACAGTATTGCAGAAATACTTTAGTGAAGGAAGAAACTAGCAAAGGGAAGAAGGATCCCAACTCATTTACATTCTAAGGACAGCGACTAACCAAATGACCATGAATGGTTTGGTCCAGAGTGTAGTGCAGTGGCCTGCAGTACACTTTTAAGCAACACATCAGTCCTATTTTAATCAAGGTGTGCATTATTTAGTAACATACAAGTAGGATTACCTCTCAAGTGACTTGAGACTCTAAAAGCAAGGGTTTTCCTGTTATTACAAGAAAGGAATCAACAGAGGTACACGAGCTAGACAGGAATTTGGTACCCTTTGCAGAAGGTCCCATACTTACAGACTATGTAATGGATTACTATGAATAGGGACAGAAAGTGTTAGCCAGGTGTGAGAGTTGGTACACATCTGGTGCTATTGGTGTTTTGCTGTTTTGTAAAGCACAACTTTGAAGTAAAAATATAGTAATATACTGCAGAGGCAGTTTTGTGGAAGACTCCATTTAAATGTTGATTTAAGTACATAAAATATTCCCTCTAAGGAATCAAAAGTCATGTGGTAGGTTCTATGATTTCCATTATAGAGACAATATATAATAATGGTAATTAGAGAGCTGAAAAACAGGAGTCTTTAGAAAGATTAGAGAATGGCAAGAGGAGGTAGCCAAAACTAAAAGGCAGATGAAACAATATGTTGAAACAGTGGAACACTAATATTTCTGTGGTCATCCACATCTCTGCCTACAAGACCTTGTCAAAAAGACAGTGATGGTGAGAGGCAAGAGAAGCTGTAAGATAATTAATTTAATGAAAGGTAACATGAGAAAAGCAAAAGATATCCTCTTCCACGAAACAAAAAAACAAAAAACAACCTAATAAGTAATTTAACACAACTAGTCAATATGGAAGGGGATAAGTCACAAAAAGAAGTGGAATACCATGGTAAGAAAATATTATGTTGAGTGCCTAGTACTAAAGCAGTGTGACAAGAAAACACTAAACTGCTCAAACAGGACAGAGAAGATGGTCAGGGTCAGAGTGATTCTATTGAAAAGAAATAGAAAGAAGAGTGACTGGAGGAAACATCTGATCATGCTGCCAGGCAAATTAGAGGAAGAAATTGTCCATGAATAAAATTAACTTATTATTGTGGTAAAATGAGCAGGAGATATTCCAGGCAAACATGCTGAGCAACATCTCCTGCAAGCAAAAAAAAAAAATTAAGTGTTTCAAAAGAGAGATAATACAGGGAATATGTAAAATCCCAAACAGCCAAACAAACATTCCAGTCTAGAAGAGGAATTGGACAAGGAGGGTAGTTGATGAGAAGGGCTTGGAAAAAAACCATAAGAATCAGGAAAAGAAAAGGAGAATAGCAAAAGAAGAGACCAAAGGTCATTGACACAGCTGCTGTGTAACAAGCAACTGTAGAAACTGTTAAATTGCTCTTAAAAAGGCAGATTAAAAAAAACAAGTGAAATGAGGGAAAGTTGAATAATCTGAAGGAAGGGAGTAATTAATAAATGAGCAGTGATAAACCATCTATTTGTATTCATATGGTGCACAAGTGGATGACCAAGAAGAACATGCAAAGAATTAAAGAATTACATAAAATCCACACATGGAGATAGAAGGCATGTTTCAATTCAACATAAAAATGACCTCCAAATTGGAAGTAGAAGAGATTTTTCAGATACCATGAAGCATAGAAGTGGAAACTACAACTGAAAGGAACAAGGTAAAAGAAATAGCAAACTGTGTCATGAACAAGAGACAGAACCCTTGGAATAAACCAAAGAGAAGAATAGGATGAGAAAAGAAATTAGTTTAATCCTATATAAACCATCTACCACCAGAGCTGCAGACTCTGGGACTGGCAACCAGAAAAGTTAAGGTTGAGTGTTAAGAAGTGTCACAAAAACATTGATGAGAGGATTTATCAAGGCATAAAAAAACTTACTAATACATCAAAAGATGAACAGATAACTCTCTGAGAAGTATCCAGTATAAGTTACACAGTCAATCTATCACTAAGTTCAAAGTTATAACAGACTGATACATGAATGTGATAGTCAAGGGCTCAAAAACAAATTGCCAGAATCAAAGAGCAATGGTTCTAAAAGCAAGTGGCTCTCTGCAAGAGAGCTATAAGAAACAACACTGGCATTGCTCAAATGGATCATAATAAAGTTACAAGACAGACTAAGCTGAAGATGATGGCAAGCAATGAGATTTCAAAACACTGAGAACATTGATATGAAGTGACTGATCTTCTGAAGACTGAAATACAGATAGTGCAGGTGATTGGACCACACAGAAAGAGAAACACTGGTGAACAAGTGCATATCTATACAAGGTGGAGTAAGAGGGATGCCCAGTGTTATGTGAAACCAACTGAACCATGACAGTGAGAGGAGAGGAGATAGTGGATACCTAAACATTTTCAATTGATCTGCCGCAGTTTATCAAAGTGGATGCACATGGGCATGTCTAAAAAGAACAAGGATTCTTGAGCAAAGCCAGAATCCCCAAAAGGAGACAAAATTTCTCACTCATCATATTTCATTCCAAAAATAAAACTAGTGGATGAACTTGTTTTAAATTTGAAAAGAACGTTTTTAAAGGTATGCAAAAAAATTAGTTTTTGAATTTTCTACTAATTCTATTAAAAAAACTGTTGTTTATGGTAGTTATTTGTATCCAGACTATGAATAGTTCATGTGCTAGATTATTTTCATGTTAAATATATTTTTTTTTATCTTACAGTTTTCAAATTTTATTTGCATAACCTCTAGTACTTCCTAAATGAATAGGCCTGGCATGGCCAGATGGTTACAGTGCTTGATTCACAATTTGAGAGTCACAGAGTCTAGTCCCTATTCCACCAAACATGCTCACCTTTTCAGCCATAGGACATTATAATGTGGTGGCCAATCGTACTATTTTTTGGCAAGAGAAGCCCAAGTTGACAGAGGTTGGTGATGTCTAACTGCCCTCCCTCTAGTTTTTACTGCAAAATTTTGAAAAATGCCAAATAAACCTAAATGAGCATCAAAAGTTTTAAGATAAAAGTTTATTATTTATTTTTTATGTTTTCTACCGTATCTCCAACTATTATCATTAATGCACAGTGCAATGCAATGTTTAAAATTAAGAAAGAAAATTTGTAAATATCTTTGAACTTTTCACTGAAAAATTTAAAATATCTTCTTTGGATCATATGTGTAATTTAACATCTTTACCTTTTCACTTATAGATTATTTTTAATGTTTTACTTTACTCAAGTTCAATTATTGTTTTAGAGGTCACTTGTGAAATAATAGAATAAAAAATTAGATAATATAAAATGTATTTAATAATTCTAATTTCATTAAAATGCATTGGTAGTAAAGTGATTTAATTAAATTTTTAATATAACTCAGTAGCATTTCATGATATGCAAAATAAGAGTTTAAAGAGTGCACTAGAAGTCATAGGTTACAATTTTGGTAACCAGAAACCCCATCTCTTTAAGACATGGAAGAGAAGGCTGAACTTAATTAGTAAATGAATTGGAGAAAAGATTCCCAAGAGAATTATATACTAAGTGGGAGTCAAGACAGCCTTGGAGTACTTGAACACGTAACCCAAACCTGAAGATGAGAGATCATAGCTGAGGATACTTCCTGCAATGGTGCAAGAAGAAACCAGTCACGATTAAATAGTGCAAATGGAGAACAAAGTGAATGCATCCTCCAGGCAAAAATTCATAGGGATCAGTTGAAACTGTATGAGGCTATCACTAATCAGAAGGGAACGGTGAGAAACTAAAAGCTGTGACTGAGGAAGCAACAAATCAGAATGTGGATTAAGGTCTGAAACATCAATGTAGGTCACTCATAGCCAAAAAGAGATTGCCCACCTAAAATTGAGAAATCCATTCCACCTTGAACTTAAGAGTGACAAGAAACTGAATAAAGTACGGGAGATCTAGGGCAGATTAACAGTTCAAAATTTTGCTGGGACCAACAAAAATATCAGAGTTAAACCTCAGAGAGAAGCTATGGGTCTGTTCTACACTACTTAAAACCTTTAGAGAAGACATAGCATCTTCCTGTCCCTGAAAGTGCAAGGAATCTGTGAAGTACTCAAAGACAATTGGAGAAGGAAAACAAGGATGTTGTTTGCAAAAAGACATGGAAAGTCTGTGCAAAGGCATGTGATTCAAAAGTCTTTTGTAAAGGGATTCTACATGTGTGCAAATAGCAAGAATCAAACTTCCACTAGAGTGGGCCTGTGTAGTAGTTTCAAAAACAATAAATTTTTGTGATATATCATATCCTCCATCTTGAAGAGAGAACATCAAAAAGAAGCAAAAACACAGTAAGCATAAGAGGAGGCAAGCTAATAAAATTCTCTAGGATAAAAAATTTCTAAGGACCCATGAATTATCAAAAGCAGAAAATAAAAATAGGTATGGATAGTTGTTGTCAAGCAGTTTCTGCTCCAGATTCTAAAGCATAATGAAATCCCCCAAAACCTTCTTTTGAAGGAAGGGTACCAGGTGGACAAAATGGGATATAGACTGGAGGAAGCAAACACTCAAAAATGGAACATCTCAGTCAAAATAATTCCAAAAACAAAGAAGCTGAACTGACTGGAATAGTGCAGTAGAAGGAGCTGAGGCCAAGATGATGGTCCAATTGTCTGCAGAAAAGTTTTCAGAGTATTTATGCAGAGCCTCCAAGAAAGGTAATGAATAGATAGACAGATGAAGACAAACTGATTGAAAGCATGTGAGTGAGAAAAGTAAGAGAATGGAGAAACACCAAGCTGGTACAAGAGACCTCAAGCAACTGAAGCAGAAGGAAGCTACAATAATCTCAACCATGTTCCAGAGATTAAATCTCTTCAGGATAAAGAGGATTCAGGCAGTTGAGAGTCAGTGTGAAACTGATATAAAAATGTAATAACACAAATACCTAAACCAGAGGTGAGGGGAAAACAAGATATTCAGAAGAAGGAGGGAAATGCTGCAACATAGCCTTAAACTTAGTAATAACAGCTCAGGAAATAGAAAGAATGTCACAAATCTAAACAATTAATGCAGCAAAAGATGAAAGTTTGGCTAGCTATTCCTCATGAGGCAGAGAAATATCAGAAGTGGGAACAAATAATCATACCTGCTGAGAAATTAAACAGGTTCAACCAAAGCAACATAAACAGGAGATCAAGAATCTTACATCTGAGATGAAGAAAGTAAACAGGTCCAATCACCTGGTACACAATAGCAGAAAACATTATTAACTGTCAGAATGACTCCAGTCACCACTGAAACAGTAAAAAATAACTCGCATAGTTGAGTGTCAAGATTGAGGTATATGGAAATTCATTTCCCAAATGATCCACAAAAATCATTAATTTTTGTTGTTATCGATAAGTAATGCTTTAAATGGAAATAAAAGTATGTTAGTGAAGTGAAAGGTAAATAAAATGTTAAATTTTATACTTATAAGTCCATAGACTTATCCTGTCCTATCAAAGGAGACTATCCAGGTTAACAAACACTGCTTTAGAATCACGTAATTCGAGGAGCAGGTGTATTATTTGAGAGTTGAAAAATGCTTCCACCTGGTGGTAGTAGGCTAAACAACATGACATACAAAGCATAATTGTCCCTTCACTTTATAATTAGAAGTAAACACTCCAGCATGGGTTACAATATCTTTGGATGGAGAGAAAACTAATTATTTACTTCTAGGCACAAAAGTACACAGGAGAAAGTCCAAAACATCACACTTTCAAATAACCAACAGAAGAAAACAAATCAAAGGCAGCTTATCCCACAGTGGCTTTGTTTTCATTTCTAAAAGTTCACTAAAGAAATGTGTCAAATAAGGTTGATTGGAACAGCATTTTGTGAGGTAAATTTGTTTTGTTAGAGCATATAATATTGACCCATCTGTTTCAACCACTCTAAAATATTCAACCCTGGATCCCATTGCTGCAAGTCCACAAATTCACCACTGTCCCACAGGGGTACTGAAAATCCAACAGACTAAAAGAAGTTGCAGGAAAAAACAAATTTAAATTACCTCCAAAATGTTGAGAAATGCCTTTAGTTGCAGCTTCAGAGCTCCCCAGATGATGACCACAGATTCAAATACATGTCTCCATCTCACTATGAATAAACTTACTGACAGTCTATCCCCACCCTCAACTGATGTATGATGTTAGATATCAGCAGTGGGATTGGAGAGACTTTACTTGCTAATGTGCTGAAAATAATAATATGGGAATTCATATTGCAAATTAGCTTACTAATTGGAATAAAACAAATTTGTTTAAAAATTATTAGTGAGAAAATAAACTAAATAACAAGGATGGCATTCAGCATTTCTCTGCATGATCATAATCATGGGAAAAAAATTAGTAAAGCTTTATTGAGAAAAAGTTATAACATTATCAGGGAGCATTGATGTTGGTAGAGAAAGTCAAGAGATAAATATTGTCAAGGGTTGTTGAGTGGTGTATAAAATACAAGAGGAAGTGACAAAATGTGATACCAATACTCAGATGAGCAAAGGAAGAAATCCTGGCAATCAAGTAATATTTATGAGTAAGAAAGGAAGTATGAATGTTTTGGAAATGCTTGATGGCAAATATGGTGCAGAGTGATCAGAAATTTACTACTCAGATAATTACTTTTCAGAAAGACCTCATACAAAAAATATTATCATGGACCAGGTCCCAGCAGTCATTCCTAGAAAAAGTATATGACAGGGAGGTAAAAACAAAATAGCAGTATGCAGACTTAGGCAGAGACAGCAGACAATCTGAGCTACTGTAATAAATGGCAACAACAGTTTTAGTAAAACAAGCAATGGCACTCTGATGCACCAAAAAGTTTAAGCAGAGAAGTACAATCTTTGAACAATTACAAAGAAATTTTAAAAAATAAGTAACGAGATTCCAATATTTTGTAACTGACATTCAGATATTTTTGTATAAGTGAATATTCTTTAAAAGAGAGAAGCAACAGCTAAAATTTTGTTTTGGAGCTCAAAAATTAAATATAACAAAAGACCTATAAAAGAGTCTCAACCATTCATAGTTCTTAGATTAATGCTGATTTAACATAATGTAAAGAGTATATAGTAGCATTAGGGGAAAAAAGTTAGAAAAATTCAAGTAGACATTTTATATGTTTAACCACTAGTGGTAGGACTTCTTGATACAAGTAGAAAAGATTAGTTCAAAAGCCTTGTCTTACAAATTACTATATAAAATAATAAAATTATATGGATAAACAAATGTGCATACTAAAAATTAAAACTATATTAACTCACCTCAACATCACGACTTTTAGCTATTTCTGTAAAGTTTTCTTGTATTTCCAGTGTTTTCTCTTTCTTGTCATCTGTCATACAAAAGACTCGAAGCTCAGCCTCCATACTTTGATAACGCTTGGCAAACACCACAAATTTTACCATGAATGGTACATAGATAACTTCTCTATACAGTTCAGTTGCATAATTTCCAACTTCATTAACATGTCTACAGTCCATCAACCAAAACCTGCAGTAAATAATGAATATGCATATTACAAATTTCTTTTCATTTTACCAAAAGTAAAATTTAGAATATAACATGGAATTCTTTGATTCAACATTAGAGAGTTTTGTCCATTCAAGGATTATCATCACGGCATGGGTCAACAAAACAAAATACATATACTGCTGGTGAAAATCTGAAGGCCAATAAACATAAAGAAAAAATATGCATTTTGTGTTGTTAAACTCAACCACTTATTTGAGTTGAGCTTCAAAACAAGGAAATAAGAAAAAGGAAAATAAAAATAAAAAACTTTTTAGCATTGAATAGGGAAAATGTGAAGAATATGAAATTAGCTTAAATACTAGCTGACCAAAAGTTTAAGACCATACCTAAAAAAAGTCCTAAACAGGGTAGGAAATGCCCACCAAGAGGTCTCAGTTGTGAGTTGCATGGCCGTCATTGCGAATAACTTCAAACATTTGCTTTGGCATGATCGATATATACGCATTTGTAAAAGGCTGGCTGGAATGTTATTCCAAATAGTGAAAATGGCTTCACAAAGATCATGCACTGTTTGGAATTCATGTCCATTTCTATAGACTTCTATTGCTATCCACCCCCAAACATTTTCAATGGGGTTCAGTTTAGGTGAACACACCGGATGGTCCAGTCATATTATTTGCCATGAAAAAGTCCTCTGTTTTGTGGGCATTGTAGATTGCAGTATTTTATTTTTATTTTCACTTTTCTTATTTTCATCTTTCAAAGCTCTACTCGAATAAGTGGTTGAGTCTGACAATGCAAAATGCATATTTGTTCTTTATGTTTATTGGCCTTAAGATTTTGGCCAGCAGTGTATAGTTACGTTTCTTGGAACAGTGATTTTTTTATAATATCTATGAAGTTTTTTCATAATTCTTAACTCATAATTTAGTAACCTAAATGAATTTAGGTGTGTGAAAAATTTTATGGTATTGCATCAAATTTATTATTTTATATTATAAAGAGAACTAACTCATTAATGATTATATTACTGATTTTTCTTCTTTTTCACAAGAGATAAAACTAAAAATATGCTATAGGCCTCTATGTCATAGAGTTTTCTGGGCTTGGCCACACCCTTTCAAAAGCCCATAAATATTATATAACATTACTATTATAAGAGATCTAACTGTATTTCTTGGTTTGCTGACCCAAGCCATGCTGATACACCTTGAATAGGCAAAAATTCAATCCAGAGCAGAAAGTGCTCACTGCAAAATATATTTTCAACAGCAGTAATCAAATCTTGGATTAAGTTGTGTCAACACTTCAAAATTTCAAAACATACTCTCTCCCCTATAATACTACTACTTATGGACAAAAATATACTTTGTAACATATACTTCAATAAGATAAGTTTGAAAATTATATCTTTGTTGAGTATCATAAGATATTTAATGTAGAATTACCTTTTATTTTTTCATGTCAAAAAAAATAATTGCAATCAATCCTTATGATATACAATTAATAAGGTAAACATGATAAAGAACAAAATTTCAAAGCTGAAAATTAACAAAGTCCAATCTTTAATTCTACACATTTAGCTACCTATACATTTATTAAGAAATCTACATGTATGGCTCTAAACAATTGTCTAAAGTCATCTCTGTACATAATTTTCATAGAAGCAATATATCACACAACTGTTTTAACGTTCAAAAAATGCAACTTCAACTCTCCTTTGTTGACTAAATTGTGCTTTGCTGAAAACTTCTAAAACAGCTGACACAGGCATTTAGTGTACATAATAGTATGGAAAATATCATTTACAGTTGTTTGCACATTTGAAAATTAGGCATGAATACACTTCACATAAATATCACAAAGTCCTAAAAGCAATTATGTTTTCAAGTATCTCAGAAAAAGTGCAACAGGACAATTTCTAATGAATTTAAAAAAAAACTATACACAAATAATTTAGATATGAATAATAATATAATTATGATACCCCAAATTTACCCACCCACATATAAATTCCAATGGTTGTAAGGAACTTAAAGAAAATATACAAACATACCTTGCTGATACAGTGGTTGTAAATGAAACACAATCATTAACACAAGTCAGAGGTGTTGATCCAGTTACATCCTCCCACTGAGCTTTGGTAAAACCTCCTTAAACACAAAAGCATTATCTGTTTATTAAATATTTATTAAACATCTATAAGTTGCAACACTGTTTAATGTATGTGACATCATAAAATTATAAATAATTTATTACAGTGTTTTTTTGAATTGCAAGTACACAGACACTTAAATGTATGTATGTATATAAATAAAATAAACTAACAGAATCCAGTAAGAGCAATACATGTGATTTATTAGCTTGAATTACCAAAACACTCTCCAGGTGACCCTGAATTTTCATCAACATCAGATGTAATGAATAAAACAAAAATCACCTGTTATGGTGTGCACATCTTTTACAAGATGAAAAAGAATTATTACAATCACTCTTCTTAAACATTAGTATCAGACCTATTACATTTTTAGTGACTAGTATTGTCATATGACCAGTATAACTGTAAAAGGATATCGTGTGTTACCACAAATTATAATCTCAATTTTACAAAGAACCATCTTGTTGATATAACTAAGTAACAACATTTATGTATAACACATTACTGTAACAACCTTTGATTAAACCTTAAACTGTTATGTCACTCATATTACAGAGGAGCTAGCTGAACACTTTTTAATGTGTGTGATTTAATCTTTATATGAAAATGAACCATGAGAAAATTAAAAATTGTTTGTATGAGGATCATTTGGAAATAAAACCCTGTTTAAATGGATCAAATTTGTTATTACTCTTGTGTACTCGATATGTTTGTAGTGACATGATACACCACCCTCAGAAGGCAATATAACCATGGTTGAAGTATCATTACATATGTGTGGCTCTGTCTTAATACTGACTCTAATAATTTATTGTAATACTTTTTCTCTGCATCTATCTCATTCAGTTGTTCAAATGTTTGGAGTTAGAAAATACTTTGATATAATAATTATTATTGATTAATACACTTAATATGATTTTCACATATTTAAAATTTTTTTTAACTAAAAGACAGACATATTTTAAACTGGCAGTTTTCTTAATTGTGTGAATTAAGAAGTATTAGTTAAAGATTTCTGTAATTAGCTGCTAATCAGACAGCTAACTAACCAGATTATTCATACCTATTATTTGAAAGTTAATATTTCAAATGTTAGTTTTAATGTACGTAATTTTCTTAAGCAGATTTTATCTCATGTTGATAAAATAATTTCAAAGTGTTTTGAAATCTACTTCGAGAGCTAAACATTAACCTATTACAGAACTAAAAGTTTTTCTTGTTTGTTCTTCTGCATTAATACATTACAGATAAAAGTTGGAAGTTTATACATGCATTATACATGATATTGATGTATAGTATTAGTAGGCTGGAGAAAGAGGCTGAAGCTATTGACTGATGTGGAGTAAAACACCAGACTGGTTTGGTTCTGTTTCTTAGCTTTGCTGGTTGGGAGAAACATCAAAGCAAACAGTATCAGAATAAGTTTTTTCCAATTTAATTACTTTGAATCTAGTGTTTCATAAGGGCAGTTTAGTTTTCAATAAGCTGAAATCCACTTATATGTATATCTAGAATGAAGAAGTAATCTCATAAGATGAGTTAACTCCAAAATTTGGTCTGATTTGCATACAAATGGTTGAGTATGTTATATTAAAATGATTTTGAATAGGCAAATCAACACATCACAAGATAACCACAGCCAATATAAAGTTTAAATTAAACAGAATGTATCTTAACTGCATCATTAAATTGTTAAGCATTTATCACTTTTGAGAAAAGCATGTTACTATTTTTTCTGACCCAAAATTATCATACCATCAGATGATAACATAGAATTTCAAGACAGAAATATCCCTTGTACATAGAGGTTTTGGAAAACAAAGAGAATACAGATCAACTTAGGACACCAGAATCATCCATACAGAAACCTGAATTAATAAACTGTAACTCAATTAGGGTAAACAAAGCATGACATCTTCTAAAAAGTGGGAATCCATTAACACAGAAATCAAATGTAAAAGTTGTGTGAATAATATACTCTAAGTAATAATAAGCAACATTAAAGGAAAAAGGATCTCTACGTGAAAAAGTGATGCAGTCGTTTCATACCTGAAGCTGCTAGAGAATGAAATGGGTTTTCAAGTTATTATATATGAAAACATATTGGTTAAGTCACCAGATACAGCACCTTTGGATTTCTGTGGAATCAGACTGTTGGCACAGGTATTGAGAAACCACTGTTGTTATACACTAAATGGCTTATAGAAAGCATACAAGGAAAGAGAAGTGTACTTTGAACAGAATCTTTTCAATGGAAACTTTGTTGCAGGGCCATTGTGTAGATGAAATGCTGATAGCACACAAATGGATTTGTGCAACATGAACTGTAACAGTTATGCTATATAGCTTTGTCTATAAATCAAGAAATGCAGATAAGGTTAGATTTCAAACTCAAATTAAAAACTGATTGCTAAGAGTCTGGTCTTAAAGCAGTCGTTAGACCTTGTTATAGAACAAGTGTTTGATTACTCTAGCATTGTAAATACAAAATAATCATGTAAAAAAACACTTTGAATTTTATTTTTATTTTTTCTTGGTTACCAAACGTTCAACAAACTTTGATAAATGCTTCTGAATTTATTTAAAATCATGAGAAAAATATAAACAAAAGAAGTTAACTTATAATGAAATCCACTAAATGATCAACAATCCATACAAAATACAATTCCTTGGAGACTGGTTTTGTCTTGATTATTAGGTAAATAAAATTTGACTTAAATTGGAGTTTTACTGCCAGTCATTGAGTACTTGAACCAGTGTTAACCAACTCTGAACTTCAACAGAAATAATAGTAAAGTTTTAATTTTGCTGTACTGAACATGCATTTTCAATAGATACTTACCTCCTCTCACAGATATGTTATTCTTATTTGTTTATGCCCTTGAGTTCCCATGAAGCCCATAATCAGTGTGGTCAAACTGCATCTCACATCTAAATCATTATGTTACAACATTCTTCCAATAGGTGTACCACACATTCCTGATGCATGTGGCTCCCTTTATTAAATTCTACCAAGCCAAAACTTCAAGTATAGGCAAAAAATAAAAGCACCAATTTTCAGTGGAAAAGAAGAGGGAGAAAAGGCAAATACCTATAAAAAATATAGGGAAATTATAACTTCTGACACAATACATTACTTCTTCTCACAGATATAGTTAGAATCCCACATTGAATAGATGTAGAGATCAGTGTGAAGAAGAGAAAGAAGCAATTTTGAAAGCATCCAAAGAACACCTAAAATGGGGAGATACTCTCAGTAGAGGATCACACATTGGAGACCACACCAGTTCTGTACCAGCTATATTCCACTTTACATCTAGTATGAACAGTGGTGTAACAAGCATATGTTGAAAATGGGAGTGGCACATTCAGAAGGAAGAGAACAATGGTTGGATAGAGATCCTAACTGCCTGATAATGGAATCTCAATCCCTTTAATGATAGTAATGTTGGTAAGAGTAAAAGGATGTGCCCTAAGGTAGATAATGGCTAAAACATGATGGACCATACATGGCAAGTAAAGTTCATTCAAACCCTAGCCACTAGAAACCAACATCCATGTTGGAGTAGGATAAGGATCATATAATAGGTAAGTCAACTATAATCCAAAACCCATCAACCAACAACTGACATTCATGTAAGGATAGGAAAGAGTATCATACAATTGGCAAATCAAGTACAATCCAAAAGTCAGCCAATGGGAGTTGATGTTCATGTAGGGATTGAAAAGAGGATCATACTGGCAATTAGTTAACTGCAATCCAAAACCAGCCATCTGATGAGGGTAGGAAAGAGGACCATATTATACTCACTTCAAGTTCAGCAAGCTGGAAGGATATCTCATATCCACTAATGTGTGAATAGGATACATGACTGCACAGTTATAAGATCTTTCACCAATCTGGGAACCCAAAATATGGAAGATTTGAAGAAAAAAAGATGTCTCTGCACTGTGAAATATCCCACTCAAAACCAGTCAGATCGAAATCTCCAGTGCAGTAATATCCCAGTTATATAAACATTTTCTCGAAATAGTGGAAGAGGAAGAGCTGTAGTAACCTGCATGTTCATTCATCATGATCCACAACAAAGTAACAGTGAACATGTGTTCAGTGGAGTCAGAGAACAGAGATACCCGTAATACATGCATAAGGACTTACATTGATTGGCCCAGCTATGAATACAAAATTCAGCCATTGAAAACCAACATTCACATGGAGGTAGGATGAAAGATCCAAATCAAAATGGTAAACTGCAATTTTGACAATTCAATCCAAAGCTACAACATCCCCTCAAATAAACCCATTCAGATAAGGAGCATTTGACTGGACAGCATCCACACAATCATTAACACCACCACCCTACTCTCAACTGAATGGATTTTGTATTGTTTGCATCTTGTATACTGGTCATATTCAGGAGGATACCTCCATGATCCACCATGTTTGTGGCTTAGAACTGGAAAGTGGTAAGAACTTCTATACTTTATCAGAAAAAAATGGGTAGATAAAACGTGGTGGAGAGTGGTCATGTAGACTATAAGTGTTAAGTTATTATGGTCTTAATTAGAGACTTGACTACTTTAGGGATAGCTGGACAGGCACACTCACTAAAGAGAGATGATCCTTAAGGAAGAAAAAGGATGTGCACCTGAAAAATAAAAGGTGTATATACAAAAAGATAACTTACCCAACCACAGTCTCTTTGAAGTCTGAATAATGGCAACAGGTGAAATATGATAATCCAATCATGAAAAAACAGTTATCAAGCTTTTAATTTGAATGCAGTTGGTAAGTGTGGAAAGAAAAGGGTTGTGAATAGAGGATAATAGCCGTGGAATGAAGAGTTGGGAACAGGCATCACATACTACAGGACATAGTAATCTATCCATATCAGTCTGAGAGTATAGATGAATATCAGAAGGAAAGAAACTGGTGAGAAGGAAAATTACCTTCCTGAGTTTTGGGAAGCAAAAATCAATCCCAATAAAAGAAAGCATATACTGAATGATACAAGGCATATGAAATGTCAGTTGTAAAATACAAGAACAGAAGTAAAGTAAGGCAGTGAAGAACTGCACTCCTAATCTGGAAGGACTGTGCACGGAAGAGGTAAACTAATCTGGAAGGAACACAACAATATTGAGAGAATAGCAGAGGTAACAACTTTGTGGCCCATGGAAAAATTAAAAGTGTGAAATAAATCAGTTCAATAACTTGCAATTCAGAAGAGAGAGGATCCTTTGTCAAGCAGCCAAGTGAAAAAAATATGTAAGAAAAGGAACAATGGGTCAAGCAGGTGGAAAATGTTCCAGTTATATTAATAAACACCCAAGGAGAAAGAGCAAATGCAATGTGTTAAAAATAAAATGACTTGCCATGACAATCCACGTTTCTTTGCAAAGGACCAAATAAAAAACAGATGTAAAGATAGAAAGTTAGAAGGGTTCGATGAATTGCCAGTTAATATAGGAGGGATAGAGAAAGAGAAGAGGCAATGGTGGAGTAACTGCAAAAAAACATAACTGTGCTGGCCTGTAAAGAGAAATTAAAAGGACTTGACATGGAGTGGCATGAATGAAGAAAATCACTTTGGGAAATAAATAAATGAGAGGATACATGAAAAGCTACTTGTTGGTTCAATCCAGCCAATGTAAGTGGATGAGAAATGAGAGACAAAAACAGCATGTGCTGTATGATATAGTGTATGTGAAATTTTGATGGCAAGTAAATGCATGTAATTGTGCTGATAGATGGTATTACCTCTGATACTGTAACTTGGACTTCAGAATTTATCGTTAAAGATGAGTAACAAAACACAACAGTGTTAGAATAAACAAATGAAAAACCCAGAAAATATAAGTTATCTTATGTTTGTGAATATTTGAAAAATGAGAATAATAATTACACTTTGGAAAAACAGGTCAAATCAATGTTCAAGAAAGAAATCAGTTTAAAAAAAAACACAATTAAAAATGTCTTGACAGAAGCAATCAAACAAGAAGTGTAGTTCAGAGTAGAATTGAAAAGAGTTAGTCACATGCATCAGGAGGTTGTGTTTGATTCTTTGTTAGTAGAGAGTTGTTGCATGATGAAGTTAAATCACACTGATTGTGAGATACGTGGAGCTTAAGACTTGTAGCATGTGAAAACACTTTCGCGTATACAGGTAATGTACTGTATCAGAATCACTAATGTTCGCTGTTTAACTGACACTTAAGTTTCAATATTTCATAGTTAAGTTTGATCTCAGGATTAATTCTCTATATACAAAAACAATTAAGAGTAATTTTTTTAAAAATCATATTTACATATATTATATGAAACATATATCAAACGTTTAACAGCAGCCAGTAGAAAATAACACAAAAATCACTTTTATTAAAACAGTGAACAAATTTTTAAAAATTTTATAATGATAGTGTGTATTTTATTCATATTATGGCCTAATTGACTATATTCTCAAAAAAATTAAATCGTGTATATTCTCACATGTGCATTTATGGATTCCATTAATACAGTATAAATTTACCATACAAATATTCCTTTACAAGTACTATCATGATGCTGTTAGTTGTAATTTAAAAATATAAAGGGAAAAACTCCAGAAACTGATAATTAAATAACTGTTTGATTTGATATCACTACATTTGTAAAAGAAAAAATATACATGCTGAGTATATAAGTTGTATACTGCATGTGACATGAAACAAAAATATATCATTATTTCCAAATCATAGATACTTGCATTCTTGGCTCCTGGTTCTGTGATTGTTAATTTTGTTATTGAAAATAAACAATATTTGATGGATATATTGCATATATGAATACATTATAAAATTAGTAAAGTCATATATAATTTACTCATCAAACAAAAACTTTCTTATATCTATAGTATTTTTTCCAGTTACAATAACTAGTGTACAATCAAAATCTTAAGTGTACATTATTAGCTGGCTTAAAATACTACTCAAAACTTATATTTAGTTGCAGCACTCACTTCAAAAATGCCCTGTTCTGTCAAGCAAAAACAATATTAAATGAGTCTTTTAAATATAAATTAAAATTTCATGATTCTAAAGCTAAGTAAATCACAATTTTGAAATGAAGGCTGTGAATGAGTAATATGTTATACCTAAATCAAATGTATATTCATACATAGACGATAGCCAATTATGGACTTTTTCAATCGACCAACTCCACCGGTCTTGCTCGGTCCACACGTTCAGGTCACCTATAAAATGAGAAACCCATTCCTACTGGCCACAAAAGATGAATAAACCAAGCTACATGTGTCTTTTCACCTATTTTCAATTTATTTAATAATTTCAAATGAAAAAAATACAATGAAATAATGTATACACCTGTCGATTTTATAGAAGAAAATAATATCTTAACTTTAAACACGGGTTACAAAAGAAATTCTCTGGTTTAAATTTGATTACGATGTCAAGAACACCTGTGAATATCAAATCTCCTATATAATTGTAAACAGATTTTTCCATTTAGACTTAAACTTACTTGTTAAAAAATCATTTTGGACATTTTTATAAGTTAATAATCATTTATTTGTAGCTCAATTTAGTTCTATAATCTTTCTTATAGAAAAGTTTATATTATAATACAATTATATCTTCAGTTTTACTATGTATGTAATATCTTCTATAACAAGATCTTGACAAACATGATTTTGATGATAAAAATATACTAATAAAGTACTGGAAGCATTTAAATTATCATACATGAACTCATAAAGACAGTTAGGAAAAATGTTCTCAATTATTCATTTTTCACATGTGTAGATTTTATTCCTCTTGGAAGTCATTATTATTATTCTCTAAAGTGAAATTGTATCATTAGAAATGTTATTATGTAAGAAATACAATATCTTATACACTCATCAAGCACTTTAATAGATTAAACACACTTAAGTATCTGTTAAGCTGTCAAATACATAATTACTAATTTTAATACTTTCAATTAAAAAATAAGATTTTTGGAAACATTTTAAAAAATTCTTTTGTAGATGTGTACTTAACATATTATGTTTTAAACAAGTCTCAAGCCAAAGTATTACAAATAATTTAAACCCCAATTTTAGATGTAGAAATATGAAATAGGTATAAGAAAAATTTTAAATTGTTAAAGTACAATTGTAAACTTACATTACTTAAGTATATTAATTTTATGTTTATTTCAGATAATATGATTCTCAATTCTCTTTCACATATATGGATAATTAAAACTTTTAATGGGTATATAAGAATATATGAAATGGTTTACAATAAAAACCAGTATACATTTACTTGCAATGCATACTTATTCAAAGGGATATTACAGTGGTCCCTCTGTACAAAAGCAAACACAGGGTACAGGTAAAAAACAAAACATGATTTCAAACATGCACATACAGAAAGAAAGAAATTATCAAACTATTCAATCACACAAAATATTTATAAAATATAATTTATATAGATTATAAAAAAACTGATAAGCATAAAACAGCACAAATACATTTTCTTGCAAAAGAAAATCAATGGAACACATACATGGAAATGCTTCAAAGAAAAAGTTATGCATACATTTTCAAGCAAAAAATGAATTTGAATACCATACTTGTCAGGTATTACTTGTTGGCCAGAGTGACTATGGTTTTTAAAGTACTTTACAAAGCTTACTACCAGATTACTCTTTGCTACAGATTCAAAGTCATGCCTAATTTTAGGTTTGTTTTTGTTTCTTTTGATAAATGAAGTATCACAATATTCTTATCATAACTGTCAGTCCTTTTAAGTTCCTTCTAGTGACACACTACTGTATCATTGTGCAGGAGTAATTGTATTAATTTCACAACTTTCTTCTTCCAAAACTATGACTTCCTAAAAGATGACAGAAATCACACAGTCCTATGGGTAATTTAGTAAAATTATGAGTTTTCATTGTAATAATTATAGGTGGCCATCAAAATGAATTAATAAGTATAGACTACATCAGCATAACACATTTTCATGGTAAACATCCTGGCAAGGTTTAACAGCAAAACTATAATGCTAAATAATTGTATTTATGAGAGTAAATATCCCTTTTCTGTTGATGAAATTCAAAGTTATGTATAATACCTGTACACCTAAGGAAAAGTTGAGCAGGAAAAAAAAAAGATTAAGACTGCAATGAAACTATTGATAAAAATTCTGAGTTACTCAGACTTTGTCAAACTAATGATAAACTAAGTTTTTCAATTTTTTTAATTTGCATTATTTCATGTAATATTTTGTCTATGTTAGTTTATTTCTTGTTTTACATGCAAAGCTACTTGAAGTTTATCTGCCACATCTAATTTTGAAATGAAAGACTAGGGGGAAAACAGTTAATGAATGCCACTTACTGTCAACTCTGAAGCTACTTTTAAACACTGAATAGTGGGATTGACAATAAGAAGATAATGCTCAAATAGTTGAATGAGAGAGCATGCTTGATGCTGGTTTTTCATTCTGCAGCCCTCAGACTGTGTGTTTCCTGAACACCTTGCTATGCTAAACCATTCAGTTTATATACGTAAGTTAAGGAGTTACTTTTCTTTTCTTATTTTATATTATTTCATACAATGCTTTCATGTAACTTCCAAAGTTACTTACTTTACATCATAGTAATGAAAAATTTTGACAACCAAACTAGGTGTATTAGAGTCAAATATAAACATGAAATGAAGCAGTTAAAAACCTTTTTTTAGGTTTTTCTTTTAATTCTGGCCATATTTTTGTTGCAATTTAAAGAAAAAAATATGCTTAGATACTTACTAAGTACTTTCCTGTAAAGAGAACCACACTATGTAAAAACAGATAATTGGTCTTTTCTACTTATACCCTGAACATTTAATCTTTATTTATTGACGGACATAACCAACAGTAACATCATATATCCTGAGAAGAATGACATTACTATTTCATGCATGTAATGCTATGTTTTCTTGCTCTCAAAGAAGTCCTCTAGTGGATATCAGAATTTTGCTGATGCTATCTATGACTTCTTTCTTGCTGTGATCAAAGATTCAAAAGGGCACTTGCCAAAATCCAGTGCATCTCGAATGGTCAATCAGGCTCTCCCCTCGAAAATTATCCTTAGAGTACAGAAGACAAGATGACTAATTATCATTGTGATAGCATACAGTGGTGAATCCAAGATTAAACAGTGCTATTTCAATGGGACTCTTAACCCTCTGGCTTTGGCCAATGCCACTAAATAGCAGCTGACACAAGAAGCACAAAATGGCAAAGTTGGTGATCCATGAAACAGTTCTGAGCCTCTCCATGATAGAAGGGAGGAGGAAGTATATGGCCAAGGTGAACATGGTTACTCAAATGTCTGGCATTACATATAGTTCATGGACAACCTACCATTCTTCCATCCAAGGGTAAAAGATCTGAGGCTCATTCACAAGCAAAGGTTCCTGAACATACCCATCAATCACACTCCCAATGTTTAGAATGCTTTAGCCTGGCATTAGCCTAGAGTCTATGGGTGAAAAGTTTATACTGAAATCATAAAAAGAAGTGGTAGGAACTATACAGATTACAAACTCAATAGTCAGTAGTGTAAAGAGAAAGGATCTGGACTCAGTAAGAGATAGTGTTATATTTGACAAAGTTGGGATTGTACAGCCCTTTATTCCACCAAATAGATGCTGTTAGTTTAGATATATGAAAATAATGGAGCATAACTCAAGCCTGCACATTAACTAGAAAGGGTGAAGCATGCAACTTATGCAAAAAAAGTATGATAACCAGCCAAAATCTTTCAGGGCTGGGTGGTACTTGTTATGTGCCCATAAAGATATAGAGACAAAGTTCCTGATTGATATAGAATTCTTCATGACATAATGGAACCTATTCTTTTTGTTGAATGTCCCAAACCTGCACACTTTGTAGAACTTAAAAAAGACATTTCTTTTGTGACATTAAAGCATTTGGTAGGACATTCCCCTAGTGGTTAGGTACTATGATAAACATCTTAGGAGTTCAGGAATGTTCAAATAAAACACCCAAGACTAATGTAAGCATTCCTTGTTGTACAAAATGATGAAGTGTTGCTTGTGCATTTTGAGAAATATAACATGAATGCATATTGTCTATGGCACTTGTAAAAGCAGCTAAAAATACTACTGTTTACAATCACTAAACTACAGTTCTCATGCAACCTATTTTGCAGCTATTGGTTTTCAGAACTTTACATTATGGAAAAACTGGATGCCACTAAAGTGTTGTATGTACTTTAAATCATGTACAATGGCAGTATTACTGGTAGCAATCAAATTTAAATGTAACATGGTTATTGTATACTTTGTACAATGGATACTGCCCCAAAATAAATTTGGCCTAAACAAGATAAGCTCCACCACATAATTTGTGTTTCTTTTTAACAGTGCTTCTCTTTTCTTTTTAATAGTGCTTGATATCCCTAGTCTGTTCCCAAAGAGTGAATGAGAAAACTGACATGTATTGTTCATTATTCATTAATTCACTGAGTGAGCCAGTTTTTATCCATTAGTCAATACTTTGGCACAGTCCGTTTCTGATCTATTGATGGAACATTGAATGGTCCAATTTGGCAAATCTAAAGAAATTCACATGCATCTGGGAGCTAATTTGAATAGCTGTTAATGTCTTAATTGTGTGAGGAATTTGCTGTGTGGAGTAAAGGTACATGATTGCCATTATCACCCATAGTCTGATGGTTTGGTAGAATGAGTAATACAAAGTAAGAATTGAAAGCTTGGAAAGTTCGTTAATCCTAGTCAAATTGGCTTGGTCAAATTTTCTATATGTAGTAACAATACATAACATGTAATAGCATATCATGCTACAGAAAGTAGATAGATTGAATGATTGCCAAACATGCTTATGTGTTTTTGGGAAGCAAAACAGTACTTCACAAACAGAAATTGCTTAAGTTTCTTTTGCCCTAGTTATCAACTGAACTGAGGTATCACATCTTATAGCAAAGGTTTACATTAAGAATGACATGAATAAAGTTATCTTTTCTACTGGCATGGCAGGACAAGAATACAGCATTCCTTTTTTTTACAACAGAAATAATTAATAGTTATGTGGGTTGTGTTTGCATCATAAGAACAGCAATATTCTTTTATATATACAATGCATTTACTTAGATTGTAACAGATTATTCCACATACTCAAGTACAGGTGCCATAAAATATATTTGTATAATTTTGTACAGATCACACAATTCTGAATCATTTTGTTATACATTTTTTTTGTCAAACCTTTGGCCATTTTGTGGCTCATAACGAATTATTTTTAAAGGGAAATTAGTAAACCTTACATAACTTAGCAGCGAATGTGATATGGCTTGGAAATAATCTGTTTGTTTGTCAAAAACAATGTCATAGCTATGTAATCTCACCGCCAAACAAACAAACTGTTTCAAATTTAGCAGCAGTCAGCTAATTATGAAAGGTTTTTGATAATATACTTTATGAATGAGAAAGTATTTATGTGTATGCATATGTTGAAAATGAATATTAAGCTGGCTTCACACAAATCTAAACAACCATCTTAAAAAAATTTAACTTACAAATAATTCAGGTAACAGCCGATTTAGGTAATTTATCTTGTAATAGCAATTCATGTTATAATTTTCGTTTTCTAACTGAAGCTAATTTGTTTACTATCTTAATATGACATCTAGCTCAATTTGTTTGTACTAGCACAAAAACAATAAAAGTAGAATTTTACAAAAACTTACTGAATGATATATAAAAACCACATCACTATTTCTTAAGCATTACCAATCAAGGAGTTACACAAACAATATGATCTGAAAGACATGAAAAAGTAGGAGACATTTCAATATATTCTTATACCGATAATCTGTTTCTTTTATTTATAAAAGGATATGAATAACGTTTGGTATAGCATTTATTGGCCTTATACTTTGGTACTATATTCAGTATGTTTAAAAAGATTTCAGACATGCTTTAGATGCATATTTTTAGAATATGCAAGTTTGTAATAAAATAAAAGTAACTATTCACAATACACTATTTTGAATATTCTGACAGTGCAAGTTCTTCCATAATTCTTATATAACGAATTAACATTACATATTAAAGAAAAAAATCAAATTATTGAGGGTATAATGGATAACTAAAAACATACAACAAAATCTTCATTTCCATTAAGTTCACATATAAATTCATAACGAACAAAACTTAAATTAAATCAGTAAATACAATTGGAACTCTGAATATATTTGAGGGTCACCTGGATTAGGAATGAGTGAAGAGACTTGATTTAACTTTCCTAATGCAGATCAGAGTTTAATTTTTAAAAGTGAAGGTTGTGTTAAATTACCCGACTGACTTTCAAATTTTGCAATAAATATGATCTAGGTTTTGTTCTAATTGTCAAAAAATCAAAAACTGTTCAATAACCATTAAAATATTATCCATTTGCCTTTATGTAGTTTCTGAAAGAATGCAAAAGTGCATTAATACACCCAAATAAGCTTAACTCTTTGAATTCTAACATGATAATAATTTTTAATAACATAAATTTTTAGGTCTCTTCATCCATTCAGTTACTATAAATGTTTAATTCCTTTTAAAACAAACAAAGAATATGTGGTATAAAAACATTACTTTTTTATACAACAAAAGTGTTATTTTTTAAAAAATACCATAGTGCAGTGAAAATATTCCACAATGAAATTCATTCATTTTTATTGGTTTTATGGCTTAAGGCAAAAAAAAAGAAAAGAATCATGTACAAGGAAAAAGTATGGGAGTAGAAACAAGAAAACAATAGTAGGACATAAGAAAAAGACATTCAAATGACATAACTGTAATAACAAAAAGAAATAAAAAAGGTAATAATGTTTCATAATGCCAAAAATAATTATTTTGTTTACAAGACATCATACAGAAAATTTTTAAATTTTAATTTTGTACTGATTCAAGACTAACAACTTATATAATTTAAAACAAAAAACTTTAAAATGTTTAGATATATGGTATAATTAGGCACTTCTTTAGCTTCCAATGGAATTGATGGGGAAAAAATGAAGTGAGAATTATAAAAAGAAAAATTAATGTATTACATTTAAATTGAATGGAAACTGTTTTAAAAACAAAACCACAAATGACCATATTCTTGAAAGGTAGGATGAAAATATGTAAAATTAACATGAAACATTAATACAGTATGTGAAATATATGACTGTAAGTTAGATATATATTTGTATACTAATACAAGTCAAGAAGTCTAAAAAAAATTCAGAACTGAAATACTTATTGTAACTTAGAAATAAAAAGAATACATACCAAAATCAGACAAGTTCAAGTATGATTAAGTAATATGTACATGCTTTCTCAAAAAAGACTTCAGCTTATTAAGATTTTAAAAAACAACCATACTTTTATCTTATTTTGATTTCAATGTTCAACATGCTTATGATGATACTACATTAATAGTAGCATTTTGAAACTACACTCACGATTGAATCCTTCTGTATCTAAGGAGATCACAAATAATCTTAAGATTCTAGATAGTAATTAAATAAAATCATGTAGGGCTACAGTAAAAGAGAGAAATTGATTTAATATATTAAAAATATATGCTTATGATGATACTACATTAATAGTAGCATTTTGAAACTACACTCACGATTGAATCCTTCTGTATCTAAGGCGATCACAAATAATCTTAAGATTCTAGATAGTAATTAAATAAAATCATGTAGGGCTACAGTAAAAGAGAGAAATTGATTTAATATATTAAAAATATACGAGAAACACTAAAGTTTTAAAGACACATTTGAGTGATAAACATCAGAATGAGTAAACATATTGACTTCTCAAAATTCACAAATATTAATTGCTTTTCAAAAACACACTGAAGGTAATGTTCATAACAGTGACATAATAAAAAAAGGATGTATGCATGCAGTTTTGCTATCAAGTGCAATGAGCAAGCAGTGCTTTGCAGTTAGTGTTCCACTATCATTTATGTTAAAAATGTTAAAATTTGCATTTTTTTGAAACTTTGATGGACAAAATAGCCTTTTAAAACAATTTGCATTAGAATAAGGTCTTAAATTTGGATAAATATGCTGAAATATAAATGGATAGATTGAGATTATTAAATTTTTATTATACTAATATCCAACATAATTTTTTGTTGTCCACTGCACTTTAAAATTAGAAATTAAAGAAATGTTCAACAAAAGCAAAAGAGAGAAAGCCCATAAAACAAAATAGCAAACCTGATTTTCTACTACCTGATATACTGCATAACAGTCTCAGAGTTGGGGCATTTCCACTATACTGATTGATCATGCCCTTAGTTGCTGTCTGTGGTACTGGGATAGTCAGAGTGATTGGCTTGTGAAATTTTCTTCTTCTTGGTTCTATAGTGACAATAGGGCTCACTCCCACACAGTTGCCCAGCATTTTTGATACAAGCTCTGGAACAACCGGATGTGCCTGTGGGATGACACAATTGTGGTGCCATTGTGAAGAAAAGTGGATAAATCATGCACATTATGAAGATGTGAAACAGAGAAATAATAATAGTTAAAAATTGTATGCATTTGGTTGAGAAACAATTAAAACAAAAACAAAAAACTAAAAATAAACATTTTATACATAAATGTAAGGAAGAAAACACTGAAATTTACACCGACTTAAAAAAAAATACAAATTATAAAAATTAGTCAGAAAATAGAGTAACATTATAAGTAAAACAAATGTTGCCTCATTACTGGTTCTGTGATGTTGTTAATGGTAATGAGAGGTAAAATAATATTATGTTAAAATAATACTTTTGTAGTACAAATAATTAAGTTGTGTATTTGAGAAATGTTTTATTGATTTGGCTAGAATGATTCATAGGTCATTTAAGTACTTTTATATGTTATTAACAAAGTCACAAAATTAATTTCATCTTCTGTACAACTTCATCTCTAAAGATACAATTATATTAAAATTAATATTTCACATACCTCATGTTGGTTTGTGTAAGTTTAGCTAATTAACATTTTATCAAAACATTATAAGGTATATGCTCTTAAAAATATTTTGCAGGGAAATTTTACTGAATATCCACAGTAAATTCTTTTAATTACAGCATTTATAATTAGTTGTAAGTAACATATCTGCACTTAGAATTGTCAAATATATTTTCTGTACAGTAAAGTTGATGAGAAGTTAATACCATAAAACAAGTATCTGATGTTATCACATATGAGCTAACACAAAATTAGTCTGTATGAGAATATAAAACTGTGCCACAGTGTTATAAAGCATACTGTTTAGTAACCATATTTATATTATAAACTTAAATATGGCATATATTTTAGTAAAATAAAACATCCTATCTTGACTCTATTCTGGGCTTCTAAGAATATGATACATTTAATAAATAATGTAAATGAATTATGTACTTAAGCTCCATATTAAAGTAACCTACAAGTGCATAAGCATTGAGTTGTTTTGTTGTGGAAATAGTACACATTTAGAATGGTGCCAAGAAATGTCAATACAGTATTATTTTGTATGAAGTTTGTAAAAAAATTACAACTTTCCATTTAAGTGTCTTGGTTTCATCAGGTTTGAATAAGTCAAAAGACATTCAACATCATAATCTTCTAATAATTTCGAATGGCATAAAAAATTTGTTTTTTCTTTGTAGAATTAATTTCTCTGTTGCTTTGAAAACATAAGTTAGAGAAATGTATTTCAAGATGGCTGGTATGGGCATTAAAATTAAAGTTTTAATAAACATACCAGCCATCTTGAGATACATTTTCTCATTAAGTGGGTTTCTCGTTATCATGCATAAGTGATAGGGTTTGTTTATTCGTTTTTTATTTAAGCACAGAGATACCTAGTGGGCTATCTATGATATGGTCACTATGAATATGAAAAACAGATGTTTAGCATTATAAGCTTTCAGATGAAACAAGTGACCAGGAAACAAAGTTATGGGAAGCAAAAACATTTTTGTTAATAATAACTGAAATAAAATCAAAATTTATTTTACCTGACTCATTTTGGTGCATATGTATGCATGAAGTTTTTAACATTTATTAAGAAAATCTGAATAATGTTTTTACTACACAGTACTAGTTTTGAGCAGCTGTTTTTCTCTTTTTCACTGTTTGTAAATGAAAGTTAATTTTCATTAAATAGTCATTCAAATATAAATTGTGAAATTAATTTAACATTATGTTTTAGGTTTTTGTAAATAACATATATGTTGAAACCAGTTTTCTTGATGTAATGTTTTACAGGGTGGTCGCTAGAAAAGTGGAAAATTTGTCAAACAGCTATTTATTTTTACAAAGAATAACTTTTACAAAGTTTTTTAGAGGCATATGTTATATTACACTCATAGATGCTCAAAATTATTAAAATCATGCATTTTATTCATGATGTAAAGAAATCAAAATAGAAATGAGTAAGCACGCATTTTATTCATGATCTCATCTGACCCTCAAATTTTCCACTTTTCTAGTGACAACCCTGTATTTTAACTATTTTTAGTTGGTTTTATTACTGTATATGTTAAACATTAATTTTTTTGTAAAGTGTGCTTTAAGACTATGTTTTAATCAAATGTAAGCCCAGTATGTGCTAAACATAGCATACGTTTTTCAGTTAACTATAACTGCAGCTATGTTGAATATTAATTTTTCTTCTAAAACGTATTTAAGGTTATGCTTTAGAGAAATTTGATTAATGTATGCTGTAAAATTATAGTTTTTATTTTAGAATGTGTTTTAGTATACAGTTTTTATGTAATGGAGAAATGTTTAATAGGTTGATTCCCAAATAAAGCTTTCCAATACTTTCTCTCTATTCTTTTAACTTATAAAAAGGGATGTTAACTCCTTACAGTATCTTGAATCTGAGGTTCTAACCACTATGGTCAAGTTTACACTATTGGTCATGCCATGAAGAAATAAAACCCATACCCCAATGTAAAATTCCACACAAAAAAATGATAGTTCATGAGTTCTGTCAACAGCAAAAAGGCCAAACAAGACTCAACAAAACTTCTTTGTCACTGAAAAAAGAGGCTATATAAAGTATTTACCTGAAAATAAACATGTCTATTACTTTTTGCAATAGTTACACAGTCCAGACAACTCCCCTGAACTTCGCATCTTTGTGGTCAAACAATATTGAGAGGTAAGTTCATCTGGCAGTTGCTGTTTTTTTGTTTTTTTAGTTAAAAAATTTAGCTTTTTAAATGAGTACATTTTATGGTTCTAATATGAATACCAGAAACCTCTTTGTACCCCCCCTCCAATCTCAAAAATTCAGTCTCATTGACTTGAGGAGGACTGGATGATATGTACATACTTTTAACACCTGTGAAAATGTTTGAGCTCTACCATACTTGAATACAGCATTTCCATTTGCCTGATATTGTGGTCTAGACTTATTCAGACACACATGAATTGGTCTTCCTGAAGAGAAAAATGTGTTTTACCATGCAGGATAGTCATTTCACTGCATTCATTATCTTTGTAGTTACAAAAAGGGGAGAAATGGAGAATACTGCTACAACTATTTTATATAGATATAAAGACAGCTCTAGGAAAGTGATCCATGGTTTAATTATTTTTCTTAAGTGAGAAAGCATACTGAGATCAATGGAACTTTCTGAATTCATAAAGTAAACAGTGAGTCTTGTAGTCTGACTTTAATTCAAGCTATATTAAACACCAGTGCAAGTTAGCATATGTTCTCAGAAGTGTTCAAGTGTTACGAAATACATCCCTTTATCATGATAATGTATTGATACTTTAAATATCCTTCCACCTTAATTTTTAAGTTTGCTTATGTTTTTTGTATAGCTATAAGATCAATAAAGTAATTATTTTATTTTATGCACCTGCAAAGTGCACATCAGACTATTAAAGACTGGTATACAGTACCATTATAAGTGGAAAATTGATATCTGAAGTCATATTAAAGTCAGTTTCACATACTGTCTTTTTATACCATCCTTGTAAAAAGATATACAAATTATGAAGTGAAAAACATTAAAGAAAAAGACACAGCTATTCTTTCTTTCACTAGGACTAAAAGAAAAACTGGTTACAAAAACAGATATTCTTAAAAATTAATACACGGGTTGAAAAGAAAAATCTTTCTTATTAAAATTTTCACACAAAAAATAAATCCCAGAATAATGAATTTTTACTAAAAAATCTTTAAAGTAGTATTAGATTAATAGTACATCAGGCATTTAGAATGACCCTTGGTTATAATGACACAATGCTACTTGGCTAGCATGTTGAACGCACATAATAGTGTTCATTGCATCAATAGTATGCTAAAAGATACGAAATATAATGCTTGAAGAGAACAAATTGTTTGATGATGTTATAGCCTTTAATAATTTGACTACTAACTTTGATAATCTCACAGATGTGTATTCTTTACATTTATATGAATCAAATGTTGTAGTTTTCTTTCTGCTACGTAATACATTCAAGTGAGTGTTATATTAAAAAAAAAATGATATACATTGCTTAAAAAATAAAAATATTCATAACAGTTAAAACTAAGTGAATATAGATAATAAGCATTAGCAGTTCAAGTGGCATTTGGCATCATTAATTAAAAAAAAAAGTAAAATCAAGTCTACCATTGCATAAAACCAACAAAATGTTTTCTGATACAGCTTTGAAGTGTTATTCAAACTCTAAAAATAACTAGAAGTTATAATAATTAATAAAAAAATTGTAATATCCTTTTACATTAAATCCACAACCCATTTTTATTTATAGATATACTTAGCTATGAATATGAAGCATATGCTGAGTAACATCTGTTCTCCTATCCATATTACTTGCAGGCATCTAAAATTTGTTTTAAGTTTGGATTGTATAGTGTAAATTAAAATTTAAATAATTTTACTGAGGGTTACATTACAGCACTATCAGATGTTTATCAAACCACATCACACTTATAAAGTTTCTAGCCACACTCTGAAGCAATTTTTAATTATTAAAAACATAGTTTTTTTAACAAAATATAAAATAGTAAATGGCTGACATCCGACAGCCTACTGGAAATAAAATATGAAAGGTATAATGAAATTAAAACCTAAACCTCTAAGTCTGGATAATTTGGTTAAACATGCCAAGAGTGCAGCTAAAAGCTTTTGTGTGACAAAATATTTGAATTTTCATTACAGTTACATTGTAGTGAAAAAAAAGAAAATGAGGATAAAAACATTTTAAAGGTTTAGTTTTTCACAATTTTAATTATTATTTACAATATAACTGTGGTCTGCAATTATAAGTTCAACAACCCATTAAAAATACTTTTATTTTTTTGGAACTGTAATGGTTGGCCAAGGAGAGATGATGAATAACAAGCAAGGTAAAAATGAAGAGGCTGAGACAAAACTAGTTTAAGGTTATTTCTTTTATTAGTAATTACAAGCATCCAGACTTAGAAGTTTCAGGTACTACTTTATGATTACATCATACATCATGAGTTCAAAAATCCTGTATAATGTAGAAAGTAATCCCAATTAAAAATAATTATAGTTGAATTATTAAATTCAAAGATAGCAGTATATTTATCTGATTGATAAGTCTATACATTTTGAATGACCAACCTTCAGATTAACTGTTCTTTATTTTCAAACCTTGAAGTTTTAGTTGATGAGTACATTTCTAAACCCATTATTGTTTTCATCTGATAACACAAGCTCTCACACAAGTACGTATAAGTTGCATATAACTAAAGAACCCAACAGACTTTTTTAAAAGATACTTAATTAAGAACATAAAATACTTGTATAATAAGCTGTAACAGAGAAAAACAGCATTAAATGTGGGGAACACAGTATCAGATTAAAAGAAAAACATTTAACAGTGTGTTAATATGTGTAAAAATGACTTAACAGACTCATATAAATCTTGACCACGTGCCTCTCAATTCACAGAGAGATAAATACAGTAAGATTCTGGAGAAATATCCATCTGCAATTCTTTAATATAGAATAAGTAAAATCATAAATCTACGTGCCATTCAGGTGAATGCAACAATGTAACCATTTCAATACTCACCAGTTTTTCTACCTGGGAGACAAAAATCTGTTAGAATTACCCAAATATCCAACTAAAACCAAAGGGTTTGTTTAAATAATATACATCTTATTAAACCAGATGATATCTGTTACTAAGATTACAGTAATATTGCTAAAAAACTCCATGTGATTTTGATAATCAAGAAAATTATCTCACCCACATCAATTCACCAATGTACTTTTGCATTCAAATTAAAAATGTAGTGAATAATGCACAAAAAATACCAATATGTTTAAAAAAACAAACCACAGGATGTTAGAATTTAGGCAAAAATACTAAGGGATATACCAGCATACCAACAAGCTGTATATTTCTTCTGATTAAAATCTTAATAAGATTTTTATCTTTGCTCTTTGATATATTAACAATGAAGATGACAAAATATTTTTAAATGCATTAAAACCAATGCTGTGTTTGAATCTTCAAATGATACGCCATATTTGAAAATGGTTAGTTAATGTATCTATTATAATAAACACATAATCTGTTTTTAATAGCAGACTTCTTACCTTGAATATTATGTCGTGAAGTATTGTAAAATTCAAGCTAAGATGTCTAATAGTAAAAATGTTTGTACATACACTGGTAAAGTTAAATATTCTCAGTTACTATTAAGTTCTCAAAATCCATATCTCTCACACCACAAATTCTATAACAAAATGAATATTATCACACTAAACATATGAATGCAAAATATATGGTTAGATGTATAAATATGGCACTAATTAGTATTAATATAGTGTTTAGTTCATATAGCTATCAGCCAAGTTATATGAGTTTATCAGTAACATAAAACATATACACAGTGAAATACATAAATAACCACAAACATTCCAAAACAGGCACAACTTCAGACATGACTCCATAAATAATATTTATATATTTCAAGAAACATACAAGAAGAATATCCAGTGCAATAAAAGTTTCTTTCCTTTCCAGTATATCTTAGTATAACACACTTACAAGCATGACCACAACAAATTAAATGTTAAAAGACATACAATTAATGAACTTTTTTTTCAATGATTTACTTAATTTATGCTATTAATACACAAACAGATAAATCCTCAAGTTAAATATGGCACTAATGTGGTAGCACAATGTACAATATCACTGTGGTCCCTATATAACCAGGCACAATGGTTCTTTTGGGACACAGTATTAAACATACGGTCAATTAAGTAGAAAGAAGTAACATGATACAATTTTTCCCCCCTGAAAAACTGAACAAAATGTCAATGTAAATATTTGATGACCAATAATAAATAAATGTACAGATTAAGGTTTGATGCACATGTAACTACTATACTATATACCACATTTGCTCAAAATATGAACACTTACTCTGTTGCATAATTCAACTGGAGGGACATCAAATACCATGAAATAAAACTTTGTTAGACTTATTATTTTGCTTTCACATTTCAATGTTGAAAAATACAATGATAACATCAGTTTCTACAAATAAAAAAATCTTTCAAGAGAACAATATACACAATTTTTTCCCTAACATTTTATTACAAACTAAAATGCATTGCAGAGTATAACCAAAACATAACATATACAGAAACAAACTAACAAACTGTGCAGAAAGTATCAAAATAATATAAGTAAAACAATGAGAAGAGAACAAAATGGATCCTAATCAAACAGTTTTCTATGGAACAATGTGAACGATCAGAGCATTATAACCACACAAAAGAAAAATTAAAACAGTGTTCTCTAAGATTATTATTGTTTCTAAACATGTATTAAATGCTATGCACTTTAGTTTTTGAACTTCAGTCACCCTGCACATAATGAACTTCACCTTTGAAATTTCCTAGTGGAAACAACATTGAACCTAATAGATGTTTGGGGAGACTAGAAGCAATCCAATCTTTAAAATGATCCCAGTTAAAAAATGTTCATGGACAAAAGCTGCACATGAAATGAACACTGACACAGAATCAGTAAGCTCTATCATCTCTTTCACTGTGTTTAACTAATTTACTGAACAACATTATATAAGACACTGATACTGTATAATGTGTCCTTTATTTCACAAACTATTTTTATCAGAGATGAGACACTAGGTACAGTTAAAAACATTTAAAGTATATGTAAAAATTAAAAATTGTTGCTTTTAAAACACTTAAGGGTAGTTTTTGTTTACTTAAGCAATTATTTAATACATTAAATAAGCATACTAATGCGTAGATATTCTGTCAACAGAAGACTACATATATGAGAATGTGCTCGTTTTGCTCATCATTTCTAAAATCTCTCCAATTTCAGTGTCCTATTGTGCAATATTGGCTAACAAGTAGGTTATATATTACTTATTTAACTTGGTTTATACATGTTCTCTGTTACATTAGATATCTATCTGGCTTGATAGCATTACGAATGCTACTCTTAGCCTTGTACACTGTACACTTCATGATCTACGTGTCAGTAAAGCCTAAATATCATCAGTATAGGTATCTATATAGAATGATATTCACAACAAGACAATTAGTGTATTCAAAAGTACATTGTAGCTTTCAGAAAGTAAAGTGTGAAATTCTAAGACAAAGATTCAGTCATCAGTACTATAATATAATAAAAGTTATATTTCATTAGTAACATAAAATTTAGCACTTGGCCTTCAGTCTTCTTTATGTCCTTACACTAAATTCCCTACAATGAAGAATTCTTAAGGATGAAATTTATGTTACTAGTAAATCATATTTTTATTATTTTTTTATGAGTGCTTATAATTGAATCTCTACCTCAAACTATAAAAAAGTGTCTACTTGTAGGATAACTCATATAAAATTAAAAAGAGAATAGTTAATGTTCCATTAAGATCCACTACAGACCAAGAAGATTAGTAAGTAATGTAACACAATTTTTTGATTACTTTCTCTTTTACATATGAAGAGTGTTAAGAAACAAACAATATTTTCTTACACATATGCTTGATATGAGTAAATATTGAATATTAACACTTATCAAATTATAACAGCATTTACATAACAGGGCATACAAAACATTTAAGTTAGAAGAACTGTAGGTAACACTAAATTTGAAAACTGTTCTAATCAAGTTTGTGACAAAAGAGGGCAAAATGGGTGTGTTCATAAACAAACAGTTAAACAATTTACACAGTTATGATTTATTATCACATATATAACTGTACAAGTAGTTTCATAAGGTACACTTGTCCAAACAAGCTTCAGAGATTAGATAAAGTTAGGTCAGCCACAAAATCTTCAAAATAAAGAACTACATCTGCAATACCATAACCTACAATTAAACAATACTAAAATATTTGCACAACATAAAACATCTACAATAAGTTGATTTGGCAAGTCATGTCAAGGCTTCTGAGATTAGTTAAAGTCAGGTCAGCCACAAACAGCAGTAAATGATGACAAATTTGTGAGAATAGACAAGATAAAAAATGTATACAAAACATCTAGTGATCCCAACTGGGAAAAGTAGAAGACAACTGTCCTGCTTAAGCCTTAATTTTGTTTTACAGAAATGTAAAACATTTGTTTAAGGGGCTGTATTTATGAAAACGTATAACATTAATACGTTAATGAATTAAAATTGTCCATATCTTTACTGGTCTTCATAA
The DNA here is from genome assembly GCA_011833715.1 of Carcinoscorpius rotundicauda. Classification (NCBI taxonomy): domain Eukaryota; kingdom Metazoa; phylum Arthropoda; class Merostomata; order Xiphosura; family Limulidae; genus Carcinoscorpius; species Carcinoscorpius rotundicauda. Next base: position 33,851,622 of record CM022395.1, on the reverse strand, counting down.
CTGTCTTGCAAGAACTTTAATAGTTATTACAGTTGATGTATGAACTCTGAAATGTGCTACATAACAGTTTAAGGTAGCTAAAACACCATAAATCAGCTAATATTTATTATTTTCTTATATGAGTATTTATCATTGAATCTCTACCTCAAACTATAAAATAGTGTCTACTTGTAGGATAACTCACATAAAATTAAATAGAGAATAGTTAATATTCCATTAATATCCACTACAGACTAAAATACACAGTGTAATTATCTAAGGAAAAGTACTACATCTGCAATACCAGAACCTACACTTGCACAAAAGTAAGATATCTGCACAAAATAAAACATCTACAATAAGTAATTCTGGCACATCATGTCAAAGTGGATGATTTTTTTAATTGGATTGTCACAAATAATCAATATTGGCTGCATCAATGTAAGCTACAAACCAGAATTAGATATAATCTGCAAGTAGTAAAATCATGTTCTTAATGAACACCCTTGAAACACAAGTATTTCATTTAGGCGAGCTTTTTGTTTACTGAACATTAAACACAAAACTGTCTTATATATTGCTGGAATCTTACAATTTCCTGCTGTCAAAAATAATCCTTCAAGAATACTCAATAAAAATAAAGGTCAAATATCTTGCAAGATCTCTACTTATCACAGTTGGAAAAGTTTCAGTTTTTTAAAATATATGGCTGTTATTTAGATTTGAAATGTCTTTGCATTAGAACACCCAATGAAAATGTACATATTTCTATTTAAGGTTGTAATATATAAAACTGCAAAGTAGAAAGCAATGCTTTTCAATTGAATATATATAAGTACTGCTGTTTATTTTCATTTTAAACAAATAGAACATGTAAATAATGCTTATCTACACACAATAAAAATACATAAAACACTTGTAGGGACCAAGGTACAGGCTGATTTTCTTAATTTATTTATGCAATAGAAACTGTATTTGAATTATCTAAAGCACACTTTTTGAACAAAAATAAGGATGTTTAAGTTAACAAATGCAAACACACACAGACCAAAACCAAAGTTAGTGATTCTCAGTATAGAATATAGAATACAAAATTATTTTCAATTACAAGTAGCTACACTACTTCTCACCACAATAAGTATGGATGACTAGAACACTAGACTAGATACATTTGCTTATTACATGTTTGAACAGATCAAAAACATAATTTCTATTGATATATTGAGAACATAAAAATTATTTTTAAAGTGCAGTTTCTTTAAATAATTTGTCACATACTTGAAAACAAGTCTAGTTTTGGCCAGGTTCTACGGATAAATTCAGCAAAAAAGCCAGATTTTGGTGTAGAGTGCTTTGAAGAAGGATCTTTATCCTTTTTGAAAGTTGGGAATCGGCTAGAAGTAGATCTTGAATTCTGATTTGATTTTTTAACACAATTATTATGTGGGTGCTTCGGTTCTTTATCATTGGACAATAAAGATGGTTTGGCATGACTTTCAGAAGCATTACTACTAGAAGGCATTACCTGAAGTCCTACTTTAATCTTCTTTGTTAGTGCTCCCTCTGGAAAGATAGCCTGAACCTGGGGAACTACTGTAGAACTGACTATTCCTCCCTCAGGTCCAATATTACACACTTCTTGTCTTACACGACTAACAATAGCAAAATACTGTGGAAAGTCTGTAGTCACAATTCGAGTAATGTGGTCAGCATTAAGATCTTCTAAGGCATTTATTTCTAAAATGAAAAGAGCATTTTTTTAAGCACAAGATCTTTCTCTTTTTTAATACAATTATGATATTAAAAATAATAAACAGAAATGAAAAGTTACAATTGTAACTTTACAATATAAACACTTGAAAATTTACTAATTATGGTATTTTTTATTTATTTAAAGTATGGGCAAGTCCTTATTATCACCTTGGTTCACACTTTCTAAGGAAACTTTACACTAAATGATATAGAAATGGAAGAATTCTCACATAATTTTAATTTATGAATAATTTGATTAACATTCTTATTTTCATGATAGATCATATATCTGTAAATTTCATAAGCACTATAAGAGCAAAACATCCTTATTATAAGATTTAGTAACTTGAGAAATATTCACTTGCAATCAAAATTACTTTAAAATAACAAAAATAAAAAACTGAAATCCACCTTCTTTAAAACTTTCATTCAAGATATCTTGAACAGCTTCTTCTGTTTCCTGAGTTGTATGCTCTTGCCAGAGTTCTCCATTGTCACTACGTAAAATTATTATTTCTCGTTCTTTTCCTCGAAGAGATGTAAAGTGTGGAATTTCAATAATAATAGGCCTATAATATTCAAGAATGTTTTTATAAAGATGCCAAATATATCATGTCTTGGTATTATCTTTCTAAAGAATGTTATTTAAAAATTTCTAAACTTTTAAAATTAAAAAAATGTTGAGTGCCAATAAAAAATGTTATTTAAAAATATAAAAGAATATTGTGTGATATATTTCAAGGCATTATATGAAAGATAAAATGATAACTAATGACACTTCACAAGTGTATATTAAACATAAAAAGCATTTCTGACACAAGTAATGGAATAGAAAACACTGATACTTATACAACTAATTAAAACAATTTTAAGAATGCATATTATACACATACATAAAAAAGTATGAAACTTCCAAAATTCTATACATGTAAATCTTAAGCAAATAACGTACCCTAAAAACTTGGCACCAACTGGTCCAACCTCTAAAATTCGTGCAGCACAAGCTTCTCCTTCTGTCAGAGGAGGAGGATGGATTAGTTTCTCTTTTCTTAAGTAACGACACGTGATTCTCATGGGCATAGAGGCTTTCCGAGGTGGAATTATTACTCTTACACCTGATTGTCGGCATCCTCGCATAGCCCCTCCACGAGCATCCACCATAAAGCTGACAAGAAACCTAAACAAACATTTCAAATACTTGAGTAATGATATTAAAACAAGAAACTTGACTAACAACTACAAAATATAGCCAATTTAATTGGTACAAAAAAGTATTAATTATATTGTATTAATTATAAGAACTAAACATATTTTATATGCAAAAACGGCTCGTTTTGGGTTAGAAAATATTTTAAATAGAAGAGCGAACAACGTTTCGACCTTCTTCGTGAACAAGTGGGTTTCTCGACATCACTGATTGTTAAAAGTAAACATAATATGCTTAAAGTTGCACTAAAGCATTTACAATTAAATAAATGGAATGGTTTTCTTAATTTTCAATGTAATAAAACTAACGCCACATTTTTCATTTAAATTACCTGTTTTTAAAACAACCCTTAAATTTTAGAAGTCTTTTTTTTTTTTTGAACAAGTATCAAATAACTGAATTAATTTTCACAGAAGTTGTATTTCTCTTATAACTAACAAATAGTGATGTTTTTGTAAACCAGTACAAAATAAAGTGTAGGATAAAGTTTATTTAATTATCAAATTTTGTTTAACAAATAAAGATTCTGAAGAGCAAAAGAAAACTTATCATGTTTTACATGTATTCTGTTAGATATCTGCTGACCAGGCTGAAACTTTATCTTTAGAATAAATACACGTATCTAGTAAAGCAAAAGACATACAATAATCAACTTACATCTTCCATTTCAGCTTGCTAACAGTTCCAAACAAATAATGGAAAGCACAGGAATAAAAAAATACAGGTTAGCTTAAAGAATGAATATCTATATTTACAGGTAATATTGCAGTGTAAGACATTTAGCTATTATTCAAAATGCTAACAGAAGCTGCTTAATACAAAAACCATTTGCTCGAGAAAATACAAACATACAACAACAAATAATGGTAACTGGACAAAAACTTAAAATAAGAACAAAAATCTACTTCTAACTCAAAAATGTTAGATGAGGAGTTTCTATTTGAAAAAAAAATATTCAGCTCAAAGACAAAAATACAAACACTGATGAATAAAAGATAACAACAAAAAGATTCATAGTTTATTAATAAAACAATTATTCATATTTTTACTATGGTGTATTAAACCAGTACCAATAAATCATTAGTTATAATTAAAAATAATATAATTATCCAGTCTGTACCTCTAAAAACACCAAATTCCTTCATTTTATATGCATTCTTGTTGAATAAAAACACAGTTTTTCAAATAGTTCAGTTTAACACAAATATAAAACTATTTCAGTACTATTTATAATGCAAAGTACTTTAACATATTTAAAGTTAAATATTTAATCTTTAAACAAATAAGCTATACTGAGTATCTTTAAAGAGAGTTTCATTTATATTATTGACAACAATGCTTTACCCTCATTATTATAATTTCTTTTACTATCTAGCTTACAAAGATTATTTTACATTGTTAACTTAATATACAGACTTTGGACTCAGTTATATTTCCTGAGCTGGACAAATCTTATGAGATACTATTGGAATTAATGTAAAAAATATTACAGAAGAAGCTCAACCACTGATTCAACCTTTTCTAATCATTATAGATTCTAGATTTATGTTTTAATTTATGGCATTAAGTACTTTCTATTTGTCTGTTACACAAGACAGGCTTCATTAATTTAACAGAACCTTTTAGTTCTGGCCAGTTCAATTACATAACTTTTTATCAGAAATCTTTAAAAATGCATCAAAGGCACAAAAAATGAAATAAAGTTTAAAAAACACATTGAATGTGCCAGACTTTTTTTTTCAAATTAGCAGTAATTAGCAGAATTAAAATGAATTTCAACTTAGTATCCAGGGTCATAGTACAAAGCATTATCCTGAAACTGTTAGTATGAGATTCTCAGTACAGAATACTTGTAATTAAGTAGAGAATGAAACTGAAAAGGCCATTACAATCACAAAACCACCACAGTCAGTAGGCATCTCAGAACAATATAAAAGAACCAGGTGTTAATGTGGTAAGTATAAGATCTGAAAAGCATGAAAAAGACCAGACTTCATCACTCAACTTTTCCTGAATCCAGTCTTATACCTGCCATTCTGATTCTAAATACTGCTCAAGCTCTCCTTATTCTTGCTATTTGTATGTTACTTTCCTGTAAAAAAAACTCAGCATCTTGTGGTGACCGGATTGTCTTTTATTATAACACTCTTTAATTCCCTCTTCTACTTCAGTGTGGGTATTCTGGCTTACAGAATTTCAGAGGTAAGTCTGATTCACAGTTTAGACTTTTAGAACAAAAATTAATTTAAGCAAACTCTTACACCTGAAATTCACTCCCATCTGCCCCCCTCCCAGCTACTGGAATAAATGTGTTTTGACATTATAGATGTAAACAAACTATTAAATATACATGACTGTTCATCTTAAATTTAATATGAGAGTATTATCCAGTTTATATTATATGATCATTAAAGTAACTTATTTTTAGAACTATTTATGAATCATTTGTTATATAGTTTAACTGTTGTGATTACACATCATGTTACTTGGACCTTCTGAATTCTTCTTATTGGTTTATGTGAGTATTGTTATTTTATAACGTATTGTAATTTGTAGAACGTTCTAGGCCTCACTTGGGTAATATACATATAAGAAATAAAGTTTGTGCAAGTAAGTTAATTAGTTAAAATAAAACAAGACAAAGTTAGTGAAAAATAAAGTCAAATAGATCTAGACTATTTGTAAGAGTAGCCATAAACAGTGCATAGTGGTGAATTTTAGTGTAACAACTGCAGACTGAATTAAAATAACAGCAAAGAAGAATAATTATATGTTTCTTCAACTTGGTTCTAAGGTAACTGAACCAGCCTATATGGACTTTTTACATAAAAAAATAATTTAAAGCTTTGTATACAACTGTGGTAAACCACAGAATAACACAAGTGAATGACAGAGCAAAAAAAATAATTTGTCTTGTCGAGTGGGTACTATAAAAAAAAAACAGTTGAAGAAAAGAGATGATTATTTAAAGTTCTGGATATATCTGTAGTGATCAACTGTGTAACAAATATTTGTATATAAATTTGGCTTGTTTCTGAACATATGATTTTGAAACAAATGGATTGTGTTCTATCTGTTTATTGTTGAAATTTATTGCCAACGAATCACAGACACATACTTTAGATAATTCTGCCCACATATATGTAAAAAACTGCCACCAACAAATAAATCTTGGATGACGTTCTTGTACAATAAGTCATATGGAGGGAAAAAGAGTAAAGACCTTTAAGTAAGGTAATGCACCTAATGAATTTTACCAAGAACATTCAAAAACACAAGTACTGTGATTCTTAATGATGAAAAACCCACTTGAAATGAAAATGTAACTCAGAACGGTTGGTATGGGTATTAACACTTTTATTGAAAAGGAGAGAACAACGTTTTGACTTTCCTTGGTCATCTTGTTCTCTCTTTATCAGTAAAAGTGTTAATACCCATACCAGCAATTCTGAGATGCAAGTACTGTGATTGTTGTCAGAGTAAAAAAAATTTCAAGATGCTTATACAATGTATGCAGTAAATCTACCTGATTTGAAATATATTTATAAATTGTAGAGTTGTAGAGGTTTGCTAATTAATAAAAGACAGTGCCTTTCTAGCTAATTAAAGTAAGTATTCATGATGAAAAAAAAAGAAAAAAGGTAAAACAGGTGACAATGCCTATATTAGGGTGATAATTGTAGAGAAGACATCTTGGAGTATCAAAGGATCTACAAAGGTAGTACAAGTGGAGTATGTAATGTTTCAGAAGCATTTTGTTCCTCATCTGTTGATCAGCTTGGTAAGGACTTTGACTAACTTGTATAGTGTTTGGGTGAAGTAAGAAGTGACACTGAAATTTGAGGGTCATTCTTGATTGTAGCTTGCATATTATGCAAATGTTGATCACAGGTAACCATAAACTGATGATTTCTATGTCTGAGTTTGCATTTAGTGAGAGTTATAGCATATTAATTTAAACAAATTTTATGACCTTTCTTACTTTCTAGAATTTATCCGAGTCAAAGAGTCTATAACTGTCTTGATCTTCTTTATGTTTCACTAACAGTGAATGTTCTGGAATTGAAAAATCTTGTGGTTTCATTAGTCTCATGCAGTATTTATGTTATTTTATTCTTGGTCCAAAATGTCTTCCAGATTCTCAAATGTAGGTCTGTTTACAGGAACACAGTATTTCATCAACAATACTTTTTAAGGTTGTCTTGAGATGTTTTCTTACTTAATTTTTACAAGTTGAGATATGAGTGTCCTGTAAGATTTCCAGCAAATTTCATCTCTGGATTTTCTTGAAACAATACACTAGCCAATTTTGTGTATAGTGTTTCAGAATAGTGCATTGTCATTCAGTAAATATATGTATTAAACGTTAAAAACACAATATTTTCAAAACAATCCTCAAAAGCCAAAGAATATAAAAAAAATCAGTGTACAATCAGACCATGAAAATCTTTCATGTTTGTACCATAATTTCAAGTTCTTCCCTACCTTGCATGAAAAGGAGCTCTTGACATATCAATGTTATCTGTAGCCTTGCTATCCATATATGTAGTCTCAGCATTGTAACTAACATGCAGAGGGGAAAGATGATCTTCATCAACTGTTATTGGGGCTAAAAATATGTAAAATGTTTAATAATTGTGTGTTTATATACAAACACACCTACATATTAACTGTCATTGTTGTGCAGAACAAACATCAAACTACTGAAAAACTCTGGAAAACCATAACATCAACTCAATTTTATATATTATTTATATATCAGACAACATTTAGTTACCAATTAATGACAGTTCTTTACAGTAAAACTATATTTACCTCTCTCACATAAAGCTATCACAATCTTCTTTCTCCTCTCTAAGCCTTGCTAAAACTGTTCAGGCTCAATGGACAAGATTATATACCTCACCAATTTTGCACAACCACTGAATATGTACATATTCATGAGGATCAATCAGATAAAAACAAACAGAAAGTAACATACACAATATGACTAAGGCATGTGAACCATATTACATGTACACATGAATTCCAATCATAAGAAAACAGTATCATATGTAAAGCAACCAGAACTATGAAGAGGAAACTAGAATCTGGCTAAAACTAGACAAACTCTCAACAAACCACTGCAGAAGCAAGAAGTACAATACACTGAACTTAGCATTAGAGGGTCATGTCATTGACTCATCTCAACTACAAGAACATGGCAATATCTGTAATTGGTATTAAGAGTAGAAATTCTTAACTTACCCAACTGTAAGAGCATGGAAGAGTCATCCTGCATCAGGAATTATGAGAAAGATATGTAACATTTGCTCAACCTTAAGAACAGTGTATGTACATCCTGTTGCTGGTATAACAAAGCAGACAAAGTCCCCCCAAGCTCAACCATAGGATCAGAAAATGAACCACTTGCAACTTGAATTAATAAGAAGAGAAGTATTTACTGCACACAACCACAGATAAAGAAGAGTGTCATCCCAAACTCAATTTATGAGAATTCTGCATAAGCTAGTCCTGATCCAACTGACAACTGTTCACTTGGAAATAAGCATCTAGAAAAATGAAAAGAAAAAGACCAACTTTTATGTCTTCTCACTGAGTGGATATATGGAAAGTTAAAAACCTACAATGCATTCAGGAAGAAGCCTCAATGGTATAGCACCTCAACAACTAGAAAGTGGTAAAGACACCTTTGCTCCACTCAAAAACAAGAGAGAGAAGTGTGGTGAGGAGTCTGGAAGGACATTTGAATAAAGTACAATGAACGTCCACAATTTGCTATTTGAAAAGCAAAATTCCTCTTCTGCTTTACTTGTTTCTCATGAAAGTTCCAGTGATGGCAAAAACATCGATATGATAGGTTCCCAGCTGAGAGCACACACCCCAAATAATCCTGTGGATCCATGTACTACTCCACAGAGAGACTTGTTAGGTTGAGATAAATAATCCACAAACAGATTTAGGGCACCAGGAGTATGGCAAGTTTAAACCACCATGTGTAAACTACAATTGTGAATTACAAAAAAATGTTCAGTATTTCTAATGCAACTTTTACTAATAATCTTCTATGTCTTGTGGTCCTTTCCTACACTGTGTTTAACTCCAATGATTCACCATCTACATGTACACATGCTTTTCTAACACCTAATTTCTACCTATATACAAATTACCTGGTTGAAAAAAAAGGAGAAATATATTAAGAAAATATCTAAATTGACATATTATCAATTTGAAATCATCTAGATCATAAAAGATAATAATACATGCCATTTTTTGTTTTAAAATTTCATGAATAGTAATTTTCCTAAAATTTCACTAATAAATGTTAAAAATAATCACTGGTTTTCATCATTTTTGCACAATCAAATCAGCAATTACCCACAGAAATATGATACTAAAACAAATCCATGCATGAAAAGACAGTAAAGCAAATTAATAGTTTGATAAGAAGAAATAAATAAAAATGCTGAATACTATAAATATATTTCTATAAATTGTTTGCCCGAGGCAGCTTGATTGAATTGAAAATTCAATCAATTTAATGTACATATCACTCACTGTCCATGTTTCATTCTGATCTATGGTCTAGCTCAAAATAGCTTATTAAATAATGAATTAATAGTACTAGATATAATGGACAGACTGGAACTTATGCATTTATGTATATATGGATGAAAAAAAACAACAGTTGGAACCAAAATTGAAATATTTAAAGCATTTAAACTTAATTATAAGAATTAAGACTATGAAACATTTTATGAAAAGAGGCACTCATCACAAACCTCCAGAATCTGCACATAAAAGCATTGAATCAGTGGTTCTTTCATCTTTAGTTACATCGATAGGCAATGAGTCATCTCCAAGTGATTTCATTTCATCTGCTGTCAGATAGTGCAGAGACTGATCTCCCAAAATCGTATCTTCACCTGTTAAATTAACATCATTTTATGTACACACTAGAAAATAAAAGTTAATAATAAATTAAAACTAAATTATCAGTTTTGCAAAGTTAACAGATTTATGGTTCATGTGCATACTGGTAGTAATTTACAAAAGTAAAATAGGTTTTTAATGGTTCCTGTTTTAGGGATTTTTAATGTTAATAGACTTCCTTGCAAGAAGAAGAATCCACCAATATCAAGATTATACAATTGTTCATAATCACAAGTTTTCTGTTAGCATACAAACAGTATTTAACCAAATTATTAAGTTTGAAACTATTTCATTTTTAAAACAAAATTAAAAAGCAATGTTAAAACTAAATTGACTTAAGTCAATAAAATAGAAAAAAATACTCAAAGATATTTTTCAAGAATAGCTTATTTAGTTTTTTGGTTGAATAATAAATTTTTCTTAAAAAACTATTCATTGTATCATTAACTGTGTGAGCTTTTAAACACATATAGCACAGAAATACAATATAATAATTGTCCATATATCTTCCATTCAAACAAAGATTTTTTTGTAACAAAACTGATTCTCTGATATAGTGATTATATGTATAAACTTGTATATATATTTACTATTGAAACTGTTCAACATACAATCTACTAAAATACAGATATCTTCATCAAGAAAAAGACAGATAAATTGAATGAAAAAAATTACTAGAGTAGAGTAATTACATATTTTGCACAGATGCAACATGTGGTTTATATGCATGCATAGATAAGAAAAATTAGTGAAAAATGCCTTACAAGAAAAACAAAAGATATATCAAACAAGCCTGTTTTCTTTTTTACATAATTTTATTAGTCATGCCAAGCAACTAAACATAATAATAAAATACAAAAATCAACAAAGATTTCATACTTTACAAGTTACACTGTAGGAGTTTGTTGTGTTGGACAAAAGTATTATCAGAGATCAATGAGTTTTAATTTTAAATTCTCTCTTACAGGCTAACTGATTTATATAGTTATAAGTACAATAGCTAACTTCCTTTATTCTTCATTCATTTTGATCTTTTCCAAAAGCAATTTAATATTTGTATTTTTTTTCTAAAATACATTGTTTTACAGACATGCAGAAAAATAACACACTTTGTGTTTATAAAAAAACATTATAGAATATTTACAAAAATGTACTACCTGTACCAAGCTATCTTGTCACACAAACACAAACTCAAATCAAAATTTTGAAATGCCATAGTTTTTAACAACTTCCCAACTTTGAAATAACACTACACAAAGAAGAGCACATTCTTTTTTACAAGCAGATGAGACTTGAAAGACCCAAAAATATAGTAAAAATGCACCATATAACTAATGAAAACCCATGAGAACCAAGGGTAAATATGTACTCTATCACTTCAGGAGCTAAGTGGGAAGGGGGAAAAACTTACGCGTTTGAAACTTTTTACCCTCATAATATGGTAGGTACACATGAGTAGCATTAGTGAATGTCCCAAACAAGGTGCTTTCTTCTATTTCTTCACCTGCACCAAGGGGTATATAACAGGAGAAGATATTAACCTATAAACTAGTGCTCTAATTTTAACCACATTGGTGTTCAATTAATAGCTTTTGAGAAGACTGAAATTACATATATTCCACTAAGAACAAAACTCACACAAAATCTTTACATTTTCTTAAGTACAAATGATGGAATCAGAAAAAAATTGCAAAAAAGATTGTTATCCACAACATGACACAACATATAATTATAAATTAGGAGAATTAATATTATATATTAGATCTAAAGGACTAGTGAACAGTGAAGTCCTATCACTAATATTAATCTGTCAAGAACAAATGTCACATTTAAACACAAGTAAATACAGTTTATGTGAAAGTTAAAGAAGGCCATGTGATAGAGATTATTAAAAAGTTCTGCTTAAGTAAAAAGTAAGAGAGATTTAGCATATAGTGTGGTATATTATTCATTTCTAGAAAAAATACTGGATCATTTCCAGTTGCATATTCTTAAGAAAATAAACTGGAATTTACATGTTCAAATAATTAGTAAACAGTCCATTTTCAACTAGAATTCCAGTAAAATGAGATTTATTGTAAAAACATGGCACATTTATGAAAAACTTTAATTTTAAAAGATAAATGAAGAAAAGACAGCTGACAGATAGAGCTCAATAAACGTTAGTTTATTATTCTTAATTTCACTATTTTACTTCTTTTAATTATACCTAGAAAGGTAAAATAAAAGTGCTATTTAAAAGTTATAAAGATAAATTACTTTCAACAATAACCTGTTTTAGAAAAAATACTCCTATTTTCAACTTCTGATTACAATCTTATCACACATAGTATATATGTTGTGATCTAGGAAGTCAGTTATAGATATACCAACTGAAATAATGAGAATTTTGATCATTGTGATTTTAACTACACGAACACACACACACACACACACACACACACACATATATATATATATATATATATAAATACAATTCAGTTAAGCTTAAAGCATTTTGTTTAAGATCACTATAAACTAGCATATGTGTGTATAAATATGAGTCAATGGGGAGTCTAGTGGATAAAACATGGTGAAAATAATTATTTGAAACTCAATTACTGTAATAGATGTTGTTACATTTACAGTTATGTTGTATATGTTAATCCCTACTTTTTTATGTGTTATTATCTTGAGCATTCTACTTACTTCCTTGTGTTTTGCAATATGTGTTTGGATTGATAAAAAGTTACTGTTGCCTAAAATATGTGATTTTGAGTGAATTTTAGGAAAATAAAAACATATGGACAGGTTAATTAATTGTTTTTGTTTGTTTGTTTTTGGAATTTCGCACAAAGCTACTCGAGGGCTATCTGTGCTAGCCGTCCCTAATTTAGCAGTGTAAGACTAGAGGGAAGGCAGCTAGTCATCACCACCCACCGCTAACTCTTGGGCTACTTTTTTACCAACAAATAGTGGGATTGACCGTCACATTATACACCCCAACAGCTGGGAGGGCAAGCATGTTTAGCGAGATGCGGGCGCAAACCCGCGACCCTTGGATTACGAGTCACACGCCTTACGCGCTTGGCCATGCCAGGCCCAGGTTAATTAAACTGCAAGTAAAAAAATATGTCTAATCAGTAGAACTGCCAATTGAGAATTATTCATCATGCTGCTGATAAGAAAAGCCATTTTTAGAGTTATACCAACTGTATCTCAGAATGGCTAGTATGGGTATTAACACTTTTATTGAAAAGGAGAGAACAGCATTTTGACCTCATGCACAGTTATAGAAGGTCCAAGTTATCCTAATGGTGGATGGTTGATACATGATCATTTCCATGTTAGTATACAGTAATAAGTAGGAGAAAAAGGATAGTGGGGAGCACAAATGTTCACCAGTGGAGGGCATTAAAAGTCAAGAATGATTTTTGTAAATAAAAGTAAGATATTGTATGAAAACTTTATTTACTTCTTATAATTGCAATTAATAGTAACCATGCCCACAATGCATGTTTGGTTTGCTAGTTTGTCCCTGTTAAGAGTTGTTACTAAAGGTATATCTTGTTAGAAGAATCAGGAAGTCATGAAAAATAAAAACTACAATAAATATGTTAAAACTGTAAAATATAGCCCAGACTACCTTTTCTTTCCCTGAGTCCTGGGTTACAAAGTCAGTTTTAGAGTTTGGGTACAATTCTAGAATTTTTGCATGTTTTGAGTGAATGTAGTTTAACAAATACAATTTAAGGATAACAATGAATCTATTAGTCAATGTATAATATCATATACTCTAATAATAAACAACATAAAGCCAGCACTTATCATTCAAGTATCTATCAAAGCTTCCTTCATAGTCCCTTAAATTTACTGCATTCACAACATCTGAAGACAACCTATTTATTTCCCATACACTCCATCAAAAAAATAACTCTCTTATATGAAAATGGCTTCTATGCTTCCAAATTTTATATTTTTCATCTCCTAGTCCTACACTTTCACCATTAAGTGTGAAAATAATCATACATTATCACTATTACTTTCCTTAACAATCTTAAAGATTTTAACTTGTCTGAGAACCCTCCATCCCAGGCATCATTTTAGTAACATTCTTCTGCATCTTCTCCAATAATTCAATGTTCTTCTTAAGGTATGTAGCTCAAGAAAGAATAAAACACTCATATTATAGTCTAATGAATGGTCTATAAAACAGAAGTATAACCTCTTTAGACGTTTATACAACACTTCTGTGGATAAAACCTTGCTATACTGACAACATCACATTGCTTAGATGGCTTAAAGAACAGATCAACCAGAACACAACAATTTTTTTCATCTATAACACTGTTAAGGTTATTCACATCAAAATTACAATTCATATTATGACAACTGACATGCATTATTTTGCATTTATTAAAATTGAAAGCCATCTGCCACTTATTTGTTCAACACACCAAATAATTCAAATCCTTTTATAAAACACCAGCATTCTTCTCATATTCAGTAACATACAAATTTTCAAAATGAGCAGAATATCATGCAAGTTGTATATGATAACAGATATTTAGTGAAAGGCAAATCTAAAGTATATACTCTAACACATGATTTCCTCTGTTCTTAAGTGTATCTGTAGAGCAATTAAATTAAACAAAAAAATTAAATGTTTTTCAACAAATTATTCCAAATTACTAATGATGAATTTTGTCTCATTGCCCCAAAATTGCGTTTTTGAAAATTAGATACTGAAATTTTAATTTATTTCACCTCAACGTGTAGTAGCAATACATCAAGCTGGACTATGGAGTAATAACTGTAGCCCAAGTATCCCCTATTTAAATTTTAGCATTCATATCCTCATTAGTTGTTAATAATAAATCTAAAATGGCATCTTCTTTCGTTCACTGTCTGACCATTTGGTACAAAAACCATCCTGAATCACTTTAATGAATCTTTCTTTCCCTCTCCATAATTAGTGCATTGGTTTCATTATTAGAAAATACCCTGATCCCATTCTAAAATTTCACATCAACTTCATATACTTGATCAAGCAGCTTATTATAGCTGCCCATTAAAATCCTTGTACTCTTAAATCTCCTGATTGTAGCCTATTTAGATTCAACCTCTGGGTCATGATTTGTGCAGTTCATCCTTTAAATGAAGAGCCACACCATTACTATAAAAAGTCTATTACTATCAAATCTACACACAAAAACCTGTGTGTCTGTCTGTATCTAGCTACTCCTACGTTACTTGGCCAAACTCAACCAAACTTTGTGGAATGATAGTTTGAAACAAGGAGTATGTTAACATTATTGTTTTCAATAAGCACTGATTACTTTTGATATAAGTTAACATTAACTACATCAACATATGGTGTCATATTCTCACACACACAGAGCAAAAAAGTTAAATTTTCAATAACATAATACAGGTATAGTGTGGGAGAGAGCAAAAGCACATTATACATCAGAAAGTGTGCTGACGCTCTCTAAGGAAAAATATGATGAGGATTATGGCTACCACTATTGCAATAATACATATACTTAGCTGAAGCTTCTACTCTTATAGCCCCCATATGGCTGATAAGAAAAGCCATTTTTAGGAGTTATACCAGCTGTATCTCAAAATGGCTAGTATGAGTATTAACACTTTTATTGAAAAGGAGAGAACAGCATTTTGACCTTCCTAGGTCATCTTCAGTTTAAGAAAGAGAAAGTTTGCAAGAGACTGTTGCCTGACACATAAACGTATAAACGTTTATACTTCGATCCCTAAGATGTGTCAGGCAACAGTCTCTTGCAAACTTTCTTTTTCTTAACCTGAAGATGACCTAGGAAGATCAGAATGCCATTCTCTCCTTTTCAATAAAAGTGTTAATACCCATACCACCCATTCTGAGATACATTTTTATTTCTAGTGGGTTTCTCATTATCAAGAGTTATAACAACTTCCTCCTTTGACTTGTGATCTTTCAACTTTGGTTTGTAAGACACTTCTATGGCTAATGACCATCTATTAATATATTAAGGAAATAAAGAGCTGGGTGTTGAAAGAAGGTAACTAAAGGCAATCCTACCATTATTTCTTTGGTTGATACCTCTTAATATGAAGTTACCCTCACCTTGACCTTTGCACAGTATATACCATGTTTGGAGTATATATATATATATATATATATATATAGACACACACAGACATACATACGACACACATGCAAATATATATTCATTTTTATATAGATACATACATATATACTGAGTTTTTAAACCTTAAACAAAACCTTTAGTAAGATAACAATGAATACTGTAATAATATCTAATGTTATACATAGCATCCCCCTGCACATTTTTTGTAATTCATAACCTAGAGAATAACCTGTTTATAAGCTGGAATTTCACAATAATTCCAATTACAAATTTTATTGAGATGCAACAAAGTTTCAGTAATTCCTACAACATCAGAGTGTTCAATTACAACTAGTCCTGAACTCATCTATTTTGTTACTAATACTTCTAAAAGTACAATAGTTGCAAATAACATTTATCTTGTATCTGCTGTGTTCATCTTGAAACCTGAGAGATTTATTTGAACTATTTAACTTTCCATGCCCTTAATTTCTGTAATTGAATGGTAACTTCTGTCTGGTAGTGAATGCTGAATCTGTTGATGTACTCTAGTTACAAACAGTCTTGCATTTCTATTACTAGCATGTCACAGCATATCAAAATGGCCAGGTACTAAATGTGAATTAAGAACGTTGTACAAATTTATTGGCTGTAAAGTGTAAAATAACTTACATTATTTTCTTGATATAATGGTTAATACTTAGTACTTTTCTTAAACAGTTTTCATAAATTACAAAAGAATTTGGCTGTAATATATATATATTACAGCATGAAAGGATTAGTCACTTTATTACATGTTTTACAAGTTTAACCTTGCAATTTACATTACAACCTGTCATTTTATATTCACAAAACTGTGTTTTTTCTGTGTGTTGCATGTTAACTTTACAAATTAAATAATGCCTTCTTCTGCTGAAAATTTTGAATTTATCTCAAATATAATGCTTTTAACCTGTGGGACTCAATAACAATATGTGGCTCGTTTCTAAACAATTAATTACAAACTATGTAACCAACCAACCAACCTCCTTCATCCTCAGAATCACTCATGAAGGACTCCTGCATAATCTCAGGTGCAATAACTTTATATTTCTCTTCTGTCACTGTACTTGTGATAGGGATGATAGAATTTTCTGTTACCACCTTTAATGTCTCCACAACTGAGATATAACCAAGACGTTTTGCAATTGCCAGTGCTGTCTGTCCTTCCTAAAAAGCATAAAAATGAAATTTTTCACTACTATACAAAACAATAATAATACCTTATTTGAAATTTACTTGTACTTCTAAAACAGAGATTTTAAGGTTTTTCTTGTTTTCAAATTATAAAACTTGTATTAATTTACAAATATTAAAGTGACCCTTATTTTCCAACTTTCAATATTTTTTGGAAAAAACACTAGTGATTTGTGGGCTGACCAGTGGATTCTGCAATGTTTTCCAAGGACAGACCCAATTCATCCAATTGTGCCTGGATGCGAAAGCAAAAAGCAGCAATGGCAGAAAAAGTAAGGCCCACTGAGGAAAGAAAACAAATCCCCAAGTGGGATGCTTTGGTAAGGAGCAAAGTTTGAAGAATATAGTAAAGACAGTTGCAAATGGCACATATAAGCTCTGAACTGGGGAGGTGCAGAAAGCCCCAGTTCAGAGTCGAAGTCCTTGATGATGAATGGGGTCCAGCATCTTTAAGGCCAAGGGTCTGGCAGAGCCATAGACCATTGATCCATAGTTGAGTTTTGAACAAATAAGAGCACGATATATCTTTAACATAGAACATCAATCCACTCCCCAACTGACAATAGACAGGGCACAGAGGATGTTCAGTGCTCTTGTGCATTTAACCCCTAGTTGCTTTAAGTGTGGTATAAAAGTCAGCTTACGGTCAAATATAAGCCCCAATAACTTGGTCTCAGGAACCACTGGCAGCGAAATTTCACCGATACAGTGTTCAGGATCAGGGTGGATATCCCGTTGGCGGCAAAATTGCATGCAAACAGTTTTAGAGAGAGAAAAATTAAAGCCGTTTGCCGAAGTCCGCATCAGTACATGATTGAGGACAGTTTGTAGTTGCTGTTCATTATACCTCGTGTTCGACGACTGACACGAGATGTGAAAGTCATCAACATAGAGCCCATCTGCAACAGTGAGAGGGAGTTGTTCAGTGATGCCATTTATCTTTATACTAAAAAGTGTGATACTCAAAACACAGCCTTGAACAGGAAATTGTTGAAATCACACTAACTTGGAATCTCCTGTCCATTAAAAATTTTTTAATAAACATGGGTAAATGGCCACATAACCCATACATATGAAGGTCTCGCAAAATGCCATACCTCTATGTTGTGTCATAAGCCTTCTCAATGTTAAAGAATATTAAAACAAGATGTAGGCATTTGAGAAAGGCTTCTCTGATTGATGTTTCAAGTCAAACTAGGTGGTCTGTGGTGGAATGCTGTCGTTAAAACCCACACTGGGTGGGTGAGAGGTGGTTGTTTGATTTGAGGAACCAAACAAGACGAGCATTAACCATCCTCTCTAAGGTCTTACAGAGACAGCTTGTTAAAGCAATTGGACAGTAGTGTGAAGGAATCTTGGGATCTTTCCCAGGTTTAGAGAATGGTAAGATAATAGCCTGGCACCAGGCCTGCCATATCTGGTTAAAAACAATTAGAAGAATATCAAGAGAAGCAGGAGAGAGATAGCGCAGCATGTCATAGTGCACATCATTAGGTCCAACAGATGTACTGCCAGACCGAAGAAGGGCCATTTTCAGTTCCACCAGTGTAAAGGGACAATAATATTAAAAAAAGATAGTCAGTTCAAAAGGAAAGAGGTGAATGCTCTCCCTGAATCTTGATGGCCAAGAAGGTGAATGAGCAAACAGAAGTGCTAGATACCCGGCAAAAGCTTTCACCTAGAGCATCGGCTATGCTCTGGACATCAGCTACCACTTGGCCATCAGAGAGTAAGATGGAGAGGGGGACAGAATTGTAGTGCCCACTGACTTTTCGAATCCTGTCCCATATGATCTTGGAACTGATGGTAGAAGATATGCTAGTTGTGAACTTAATCTTACCATGTGCACGGGCCCATTGGAAACCGATGGGGTTCAAAATTGTGTAATATCTACAGAAAGTATCCCAGACCCGTTTTTGAGCTTTCCGTGCTAAATGGCAAGCAGGATTCCACCATGGACGAGGATATTGTGAAAAACATGTCGAGGTTTTACGAATAAACTGAGCAGTTGTTTGTATAATACAGTCAGTCACTACTGCCACACAGTCATCTATTGATGGCATGATCAAGTTCTGCAAGAGCAGTAAAAGTGGACCAGTCTTCCTGATCCAGCTTCCACCGGGGAATGGGGGTAGGGTGGCACTGAACACGGCCAGTCTCTTTCAAAAATATAGGAAAATGATCACTGCCTAGTGGATTATTGTCAAACCTCCATAAAAATGGGAAAATAATAACAAGGGAAGCAAACCAAGAGATCAATAGCAGTAAAGGAATGACTAGGTGTGTGAAAACAAGTAGAAGAACCAGTATTGAAAAAAGAAAGATTGTGATCAGAGATCATACACTTTACAGAATGACCTATCCTATCAATAACAGCACTTCCCCAGAGGGAATGATGTCCATTAAAGCCCCCCAAAATTATAAATGGAGATGGCAACTGTTCAATGAAAGCATCAAGGTCTGATCATATGTCTCTCCAGGGGACAGGCAGAGAGAACAAACAGTGATGGTATGACCCAGGTAAACACAGATGGCTATGGACTCCAAAGGTGTGACAAAGACAGGGTGGGCACATGCTGATCAACCAATAGTGCCACCCCTCCATGAACTCCTCCATCACACAGCCTGTCATTTCTGTACAGAAAAATCTGCCAAATGGTGACTGTATCAGCAGGTTTTAGAAATGTTTCTTGTAAAGAAAGACATACAGGATGGTAGAAAGCAATCAGCATTTTGATAACATCCAAATTAGAATGTAAACCTCGACAGCTCCATTGTATCAAGGTGGCCATTTTTAATGAAAGATAGGTGAAGTGGCTAGAGAACCCTTCTGTTTACAATCACATCTTATGTTCCTTACTGTCCTTATTCAGAGGAGGTCTATCAACCTCCATGGATCCAGCCCTGGGTCGATTGGGTAGGTCTTTGTTGTCGGAAGGGGATTCCAGTGATTGAGGATGTGAACAAATCATTGTTTTGCATCGTGGGGTTGGAGAAAAAGA
This sequence comes from Carcinoscorpius rotundicauda, assembly GCA_011833715.1. Lineage (NCBI taxonomy): Eukaryota > Metazoa > Arthropoda > Merostomata > Xiphosura > Limulidae > Carcinoscorpius > Carcinoscorpius rotundicauda. The sequence continues at coordinate 33,831,406 of CM022395.1, read as the reverse complement.
AGTATCAGAAGAAATGCCTGTATTTGAAACCAAAGGATGTGAATCTTGAGATTTGTTGGACTGTATGGGAGGAACAGAGATGGGTGTAGAAGTCAATTTATCAACCTTTTTAACCATGGAGATCAAAAGGCTTTTCATTTATTTTGAAAACCATTCTCTTGGAGGTACAGAGAGGTCTGTCTGGACTCCCACTGTAGTTGTGGAATGAAGTGCAGCAGCATATGTTTGAGATGGAGTGGCAGACAGCAATTTCCAAAACTCAGGATAACAAATGTTATGGGTCATTTTCAAATGCTGCACCTCTTTTTCCTCCAACCATTTTTGGCAAGAATGAAAGTAGGAGGGGTGGGAACCATTGCAGTTTACACAATGTGGGTCTTTGTGACACTCATAGGCATTGTAGTCCTTGCTACCATAACAAGCATATGTCAGGGAACCACAACAGGATGTCTTTGAGTGGCCAAATCTCTGATATTGGAAAAATTGAAGAAAGTTTGGAATATATGGCCATACCCTGGAAATCAGATAACCTGCCTTGATGGTGGCAGGTGCATGTGGTGATGTAAATGTCAAAACAAGGACATTTGTAGGCAGTGTAACTCCGTCTTTGCAAGTGGAGATGCACCTCAGTGCAGAAACTCCTTGAGTGGAGAAACCAGCAAGAATTTCTGACTCAGGGACGTTCTTCAAATCCCTCTCAACAATAACACCTCATGATGAATTCAAGGTAGCATGAGGGGTAACCTCAATAGGTACATTCCCAACTGCCTTTCAATTCAAGAGGAGTTCACTGTGTTGGAATGTGGATGTTTTAACCAATATGTCTCCAAATCAAAGCTTCTTTACTCACTTTTGAGAGCCAGCAAGTCTCTCTAGTTCCTTCTGAACAAAAAAAGAGGGACATTTGCTCCAAAGGTTTTTCTGAAAGAGAATGTAATATAAGAAAATGGGGTACAGGTGTTACAAATGTTGAAGATTGCTGCTCAGATGTCTTCAAGACATGGTTGTTTACCTATTGACTGTTTTTCACTATTTTATTTAAACTTTTTGTTGGAGAATCCATAGAAAAAAGGAAAATTTTGATACCTACTGACCACACACACCATGAAGCCTTACAAGGGATGCACTACAATGTCATGCAAGGACACTGCAGCAATGCCAGGGTTTCACGAGCACTATACCCAAACACCAGCATCAGACACAATGTCCACAACACCCATTGATAACTTCCAACAATGGTACTTGGTTGACTCTAGCCCAAGTGGACCAGCCAATTGACCCAAGGGGGACCACCCAAAGGCTGCCTGTCTATGGGAATTCAAGGCCAAAGTGGTGTTTAGGGTTGGACCCCTCAACCACCAGAATCCTCTCCTCCCCTTCACAGGTCACCACTCATGGCAAACACATGGGTGGATGTTTAGATCCCAGAGGAGGTAAACTGAAAGAACAAAACCTTCTCTGGGAGGTCCCCCTCATCATGTACAGGAATCCACACTGAGGGGTTGAGAATAGTTTCTCTAATACATTACATCCATGTATATCTGTTACTAACATACTAGTCTACACATAATGTAAACACATCAAAAACAATGTTTTAAGTAGAGTACCATTTGACTGAGCACTTGCTTAAATGTACAAAATGAACTACAGAGAAACAATCACAGACAATATTTGATAATGTACATCACATGTATAATTCTGACACATAATTTTCAAAACAAAGTTAACATTATTACATAAAATAGGGCAAAGAATAAAGAGTTTTTACATGTAAAAATGTCCAATCAACTACACTAAATACTTACCTTAGTCAATACATTAGGAGAGGCTTTATGTTCCAGCAGAAGATCGACAATTAAAGCATGACCTTGTTGGGCTGCTTGATGAAGAGGTGTGTACCCATGCTAAGAAATGGAGTAAAATATTTCAAACATGATAAATTATGTATGAGATGACTGATGAAATACTAATAAACCTATCACTCAATATGCAGGATAGATGTGCTTTTGAAACATTGTCCATATACTAAAATTCCATGTAGCAAAACCCATTAAATAATTAGATATGTTTTTTACAAAAACAATTTCAGCATGAAAACATTAAATAAAAACAACTGAAAACACAGAAAGCATATTTTAAACACAAATTTAATACAAGTTCAATAATGTTGTGATAAGATATTAACGTTACTAAAAATAAATTGTAGAAATGAAAATATAAATGTGTAATAACATTTAACAGTTACTGGAAAGTGTGGTTATTGCTGTGTGAAGTGCTTTTTCAGAGATGTAAAAATAGTAGGAGTGGGAGGAAAAGTAGTTTCATCTGCCTTATCCTTTGAGTCATCTCCTTGTAGCTGCCAGTAATATTGTCAAAAAAGTACTTTTAATTTTGGTTATTTTAATAATAATACACTTTTTTCCAAAAATTATATACAAAGATAGCTGCTTTGAATGCCTCTTTTTTTCTTTATACAGTGGATATCATCATTTACTCTTATGAAAAACTTTAGGTTACGTTCACATTTTGGATCGAAATGAGAAAAAGCTTCAGACAGCTGCTTTGTATTCAACCAATAAGAGGTGGGTGGAACTAATTCTCTCTTAACCACATCTTCTACATTTTGCTCTTGTTTCAACTGCATTAGTTCTTCATTATAAAATCTTCTCCATTGGACTGTATGCAACTCAACTACATCTGTTTACATGACATGTTCAAAATTTATGTCATTTGCAAGACCCACAGTGTTTTCACAAATTTCTGGAATAGTTCCTGGTTGAACAAATCCAGTAATACTGTGGACACACTCAAGCCATACTTTCCTCCACACACTGTTCATAGCTGATGCTTGAACTTCCATCCACTATGTGATGTTGTTGTTTATGGTATTCATAATGTTATAGTTTTGCCAAACTGCTTAATCGTAGGCTTTTCCTCCCAATCAGTTTCTTTTATGAGATAGCAAAAGGGTTTCCTCAAATAATAAGTCTTAAAGATGACTATCACACATTGATCCATGGGCTGGAGCAATACTGTCATGTTTTTAAGGAGATACCTCATCCTAAGGCATTATCTAAGGTGAGAAAAGCCTTGTTAACAATGTTCTTTTTGGTGAAATGTCATTCCACAGTAGAGCAAAATAAAATAATGAAACACTTGTGAAAAATCACTCAGACCTTCCAATTTGAATGCCAAATCACAGACAGATTCAACTTGGAGTAGTCCTTCTTGGATTTTTGGAATGATATATCTATAAGGGCTTCAACTTTAAATCAGTCTCTCAGCATTGCCTCTCAGAAAAAAATATTAACCGATTTTACGTAGTCTTTAAAACCTGGTGCAGTTTCTCTTCTGTACAAATAAATGTTCTGTCTGGCACAGTCTTATAATAGAATCCTGTCTAGTTTACATTAAACATGTTTTATTATGTACCTACCCTCTTTGATTATTTTCTTCAGTACATCAGGATACTTATTACTAAACTTTTATCAGCACTGACAGTTTCACCACTTATTTTAATATTATAAACACCATTTATGTCTATCAAACCATTATTTACTAGCACTATTATAAAAGCTGCATTTTCAGAACTTGTACTTTGTTCACTCTTTTACTTCTAATACAAACTCTTCACTTTCTCTGAATAATTAGTGTTTATCAACACATTACATAACAATTTGGAACAACATGGAACCAACTGGTCCATCTTCTAAAATAAAATAATTTTGAAAGTATATGAAAAATCTTAAAGCCAGCCCTTATCATTCATATATATTTATCAAGATTTTCCTTAAACTTATTTAAATTTACTGTCTCTGAAACATCTGAAGGCAACCCATTCAAAAGTCCAATCGCCCTGTTAGAAAAATGAAACAATTCAGCTGAACATTACTCCTACCCTGCCAAAATATATACTAGTGTATGATATTTTTACTATTTTCACTGTTGAATATAAAAAAAAATGCATCAACATAATTAATTCTCTTTACAATCATAAACACGCCAATTAGATTCCCCTCAACACTTATTTTTTCAAGAGAAAACAATTTGAGATATTTCAACCTCTCCTCACATAACAACCCTTCCATCCCAGAAAGTATTCTAGTAACATTTCTCTGAACCCTTTATAACAATTCAATGTCTTTCCTGAGTTAAGGACCCCAAGACTGAGCACAATATTTCATATGTGGCTTAACTAGTACAATGAAATAACTTCTTTACCCTTGTTTTCAGTATTTATGTAGATACAACCTAAAATCATATCTGCCCTACCACTAGCAAGAGCACACTGCTTAAATGTCTTTAGAGGCTACTACTACATCAAGATCTCGTTCCATCATAACACTCTTAGGTCATTCGAATCCAACTTTACTTATACTTCAAGTTATAAGTACCCACATTCATTATCTTGCATTTATAATGATTAATATCCATTTGCCATTTATTTGTCCAACTCAATAAATAATTGAAATCCTTATTGTAAAGCAGCAGCAGCATTCTCTTCACAGCTAGTAATACTCAAAACCTTAATACCATTTGTAAATTTAAGTAACTTATCAACTATTCCTTCATCTATGTCATTGTTGTAAATCAAAAAGAGCAAAGATCCTAAGACTGAGCTCTGAACTCCATTTGTAACAATCTTTTACTTTCTTCTATAAAGCCACTATTTTATCCAATTTGTTAATTTATCACCCACACCTACAAAGATAATGTTTTTACAAGTATTGTATGTGGCACCTTGTCAAATGCTTCTTGAAAATCCAAATCTACACCCTTATCCTTATCTACATAGGCAGTAATCTTTTGAAAAATTGCCAATACAGTTCTAATGCAAGATTTTCCATGAGTGAAACCATGTTGTCAATGAAATAAACTTCTAATATCTCAGCCATCTCATAATCATCAGATTCTGGACTTCCTAAATCATCCCTCATGGGTTCTACTCCAATTTTAACATTTGCTTACCCTTGATGCACTTAAAGAAATCCTCACAGTTAAGCTTTAAATCTCATACATCCTTCTGATTTTTTATTTTCCTATTTCACCAAATATCTTTATCTTCTAAATCTTGTATAATACCAATTAATTTAAATTTCTTAGATTTATTATTCTTTTCTTTAATCTTATCTCTCAAACTCAAAGTGAGCTAACCTAGTATTTTACTTGCAGCTACCCTTTTCTTTCTGTAAGGAATATGCCCTAGTTTGTTTTGAATTTTGTGCAAATCTACACAAGGGCTATCTGCACTAGCTGTCCCTAATTTAGCAATGTAAAACTAGAGGAAAGGCAGCTAGTCATCACCACCCACTGCCAACTCTTGGGCAACTCTTATACCAGTGAATAGTGGGATTGACCATCACATTGTAATGCCCCGAGAGTTGAAAGGGTGAGCATGTTTGGTGTGACAGGGATTTAAACCAGTAAACCCTTGGATTACAAGTTGAGTGTCTTAACCACCTGGTCGTAATGGGTCTGTTTACCCTGCATACTTAAACATTCTACACATTTGATCATTGTCTTCAAATACCTCAGCTGCCCAGTTCACAACAGATAATTCTTTTTGCAACCCTTCAAAATTTGTTTCTCGAAATTTATAAACAAAATATCATTAGTCCTTATTTCCATATGTAGCAAAACATTGAACATAATGGAGCGATGATCACAGATGTTCTACAATTTCTAGCCTCTCGATCATTTCTGTATTTGAAGTTAACAATAAATCTAAAATAGCATTGTTTCCAGTAGATTCCTTAACTAATTGGTGAAGAATGTCATCTTGAAGAGTTTCAATAAACCTTTCTCTCTAATGGTTTGGCTCTAGCATTTTCAAATCTATACGCCTGAAATCAAAATCACCCATTATTATGACTTCATTAACAACTGAAGTCTTAATTTCATTATGAAGTTTCATCAATATCATTTGGTGGTCTATAACAAACACACTCTTAAAGAGTTATATATTTGCAAACAGAAAACTAAAAGGATACAATCTCCCTGCTATTATCTTTGATATCCTAATTTTCAACAGAATGTAACTAAGTTTTACATACAAATAACACTTCTCCCCCTCTTTTTAATTCTCCATTCTTACTGAATAACATTGGCCCTGTATTTCGAAAAGCTTCTGTTATTAAAATCATTTATGTTTAACCATGTTTCAGTTATTCCAATTCTATCAAAATCCTCCATTCCTACCAGTGCTTTAAAGTCATCTGTTTTATTTCTTATATTTTTAAGTATTTCTGTGTTTTCATTACATCACTTCTACGGTGAGTTAGTGTCATAGCACTTAAAGGTGTAGCAGTTAGAGAAATGGCTTTTATTTAGTCTTTATTACCAACTGTTGTCTCTATTGTAGAGCAACTCCTAATGTTTTCAAAATTTAGTTAAAGCTTAACACATTTAACATCACTTTTAAGGTAACTGATTTATGGTCTATTTTTGCACCTCTACTCTTATGAACACTTAACACTCTTTTTCTAATTGTATTTATGTACTATTAATGTTGTTAAAACACTGAACAAGAATGAAAGACAGTCAAACAAGATCGATACAACAAAACATGCATTATGGAACAAAGCAAATCAGAATGAAGTGGTATGAAATGCCCACAAAGAAAAACAATGTATCATGCACTGCACTGAATAGAACATCGCCTAGTCATTTGATTTTGGCTATCATACTATATTTTGAGAGAAGTTTGTGGGTAGGTTTGTCTGTTAACTCCTAGGTTTTGCATCTGGACATGCCAAATATGGTTTAATCAACTAAAAATGATGTTAGATGTGCCATGAATAAGATGTTTTTCATTAAAATACAGAGATCAAAAAATTCAAATCATGGCTACTTATATACCAGTCAATATGAGTGGCTATTAGTGGTACTGTGAAATTTACAGTCTATGTATACATTCTTTATACACACTTTCATGGCAAACCCACATATATATATAATTCTTACAAAATGGTTTAATAAAGTTAAAATTTCTAGTGACAAGTCAATAGTGATGATATATGATAATCTTATTCAAACAGATTTCTTAAATCAAATTCTAAAAGCAGCCATGTCTAGCTAAAGTGCCAACTTACAGAATTAACAGAGGTCACATTACTACGATGTTGAAGCAAGAACCTAACCATGTTAACTTGACCAAAGTGACAAGCTACATGTAAGGGAGAGTATCCAGCATTTGTTTCTGAGTCAACATTAGCATCATTTTTCACTAAAATTGTTGCAATATTCACAAGATCTTCTTGAGCACACAGATGGAGAGGAGTAAGGCCATTCTGAAAATATATATAATTTCAATAAATCAAAGGACTGTACTTATATCACTACTTACATACAAAAATAAAAGTAACATGAATTTTTAAGTAGAAAATATTGAGCCAAAAAACAGTACTTGACTCAAAAATTAAAGCATTTTTAAATGTGTGGCTTAAGGGAGTACATTTATACTATGAAATAAGTATGCTCGAGTCAGAAATGGAAAAGCCAATCTCACAAATAGGGAATAATACACATGTAAACCTAAAATCTACATAACTACATAACTACTGTATGCCTACCCATATCTTATTTACAGGACATCCATATGGCCCTGTGCTTACATAGATCAGTTTTTGGAGTGTCAAAAACATTCCTCCCTTTTATCCTCGGCTCATCACCTAGCAGAGCCTATTCCTGTTCCCATTTCCTGTCCTCCTTCTACTCTTTTGCTTATTCCTTTTTCATGTGTTTTAGTAACTAGTAATCAAATTTCTCATCACTGGTCTCCCACTACCAACAGCACTGGTGACTATTCTGTAGGTTCTGAAAAGTTCAAAGTGCTCTTAGTCAAGCTTGGGTGCTTCAGGTGTTGTAAGAAGGTATTTCCCTTCATTTTCTAAACCCTCCTTACTCATCCCCTTATCACATCCCTTTGTCTCCTCCTTGAGACTATTTCTTGCCAGCATCTCTTTCAAGCAGTTCAGACTCTTTTTCACAAGGGTGCTTTAGAACTTATCAATCTTCCTTCTCCAGGATGATTTTCAAGGTTGTTCATAGTTCCCAAGAAGACCTGGGATTGGTGTCCTGTATGAGATCTTTCATTTCTCAACTGATTTTACTGAAGCATTTAGAAAATAAAGTAAGGATCTCCTAAATAAAAGAAAATGCTTACCTTAGCTTTTGCATTCACATCAGCATCATGCTCAATTAAGAGTGTTGTCATATCTGTGTGTCCTTCCTGTGAAGCTAGGTGAAGGGGTGTAAATCCAGTCTGAACCAAATTAACAAAATTACCATTATCAAACTGAGATCATACATGATTATTTGTACAGGTATAAAAAAATGATTATGTTATCTCATACTAATTTCACAGTTAAAGATAAAAGACAAAAACAAGATATTCACATTTCTTTGTGTATGTTGGTAATGAATTACCTTAGATTCTGCACTGGTTTTAGCTCCATATTCCAACAAAGTTGTCGCAATATCCATTTGGTTGTGCTTAGCAGCAATATGAAGTGGGGTGTAGCCATTCTTTGCAGCAGTATAAGGGGATGCTCCATTTTCAACTAACAGAAGTGCTACATTGACATTATCATAATGTGTTGCCACATGTAGTGGAGTTATACCATTCTGTTTAAAATATAATGAAACTGACTTTACAACCTATTTGTTATTTAACCACAATTATTCTAAATTTGTGAGAAATCTGGATTAAATAATTAACAATAATACAACAGCTATGTTTTCCATTCAGATTTATAGTGACATTTCAAGTTTAGATTTATCAAGTCATCCTATAAGTAATGTCCAAAAATTTAATAGAGAAAGTGCAACATCATTTCTGTCTTTGTAGCAGGTTTTAATGACTAAAATACGTAGTAGGACTTGTATAAAAATGTTCAAACAAATAAAATAAACTAACCTAGGTCCACTTTTTCAGATCATTAATCAAATAAACCATTATGAAGATAGATGTATCTGATGAGCACATCAGGCATATAATGCTTTGTGAGTTTTAAAAAAGGCAATAATGCAGCAGAAACTACATGAAACATTCAAGATGTTTATGGTGCAAAATATCTAAATGAAAGAAAATGTCGAAGATAGTTTCAGAAATTAAGATCAGATGACTACAGTGATGTGCCACATTCAGGCCATCCTGTTGAGTTTAATGACGATTTGCTACTGGCTGTACTTGATGAAGATTGTTCTGTAACAGTTGAAGAATTTCACAGAAGTTAATTCAACCCATTCAATAGTTCACAGTAATCTGCAACAGCTTGGAAAGGTGTCAAAACTTGGAAGATTGGTCTCCCATGATTTAACACAAGCCAACCTTAAGAGTAAGAGTGGACATTTGCTCTCCTCTGCACTCTCGTGAATGTAATTCATTGCTTTTGTACAGGTTACTAACTGGAGATGAAAAATGGGTATATTATAAAAATGTTAAGTGCTACAGACAATGGTTCAGCACAAATAAAGTGGCTAATGCACAACCCAAAATGAAACTCCACCCTAGGAGTCTTGTTAAGCATTTGGTGGGATATTGTTGATGTGATCCACTTTGAGTTGCTGCCACTAGATGCAACAATTACATCAGACTTCTACTGTCAACAGTAAGAGTGCTGGAATGTTGCACTGAAAATAAAAGAGGCTTGCTTTGATCAGTTATAAAGGTGATAAGTTACACCAGGATAATGTATGGCTTCATACAGCAAAAATCACCTCTGCCAAGATTGAAGAGCTAAACTGGGAAAAATATTCCACATCCTCCTTACTCTCCAGACCTTGCCCCATCTAGTTATCATTTATTCTGAAGTTTGCAGAACTATCTTGATGAGAAAGAGCTTGGAATACAAAAAGATGTCAAAACTATCCTCTCTACACTTTTTTTTTCTAAACCCCAAGAATTTTATAGAAGTGGCATTCAGAAGCTTGTAAATCATTGGCAGAAAGTAATTAATAATAATGGAACATACATTATTGATTAAATGATATTAAAAGCATTTGAAATTCTTTCTCTTTTTCTGAACCTAAAATTGGACATCACTTAAGGAATGACCTAATACTTTATGTGTGTATTCCAATTTTGGTTATGCAGTCAGATCTGAAACACTTTTCATGCCAGTACAGCATCAAATATACAAGTTTAAAAACGTTTGAAATAAAAAGTGAAAACTGATGAAACAAGGTAGAAATAGGTAGAATAACATTACAATACTTGATGTTTTCTGACATGGTGCAACATCAAAGTGGGTTTGGCCATTAGTACTCCCATTCCTAGTCCCTAATTTATTTCAAATCAATATTTTTCACCTTTCCTTCATGATTTTTTTTGGTACTAAGTCTCAAGAGTGACTTAACTCTAATCCTATTCTTCTCAAAGATTTTTTAATGCTAAGTCATGACAGTAACTGAACTTTAATCCTATTCTTCTCATAGATTTTCTTCATGCTAAGTCTTGACAGTAACTAAACTCTAAGCCTATCCTTCAATTAGTTTTACCTAGAGCTAGCTATCTCTCAACATTTCCTGACTACTGCTGATACCTTTGCTATAGGTTTTTTGCATCTAATTAAGAAGGCAGCTTTTTTTTTTGGTTTGATTAATGACTAAAACTTGTTTTGAATATTCAGCATTACTGTTTCTAAAGTAATCTCTATTCTACAATAATGCTCTCTTCACTGGGACAAAGATGATTCAAAGTTATCAACACATGATTTTCTTTTTTTTCTCTCATTTTATTTCCTTAAAAGACATATTTTGAAAATTGCACTGTTTCAAGTACAACATTAAATGTTAATAGATCACACATAGTTTGAAAACAAATAAAAATAAATTATAAAGCATATTGTTTTTGTTTTCAGTCCATAGTGCTTAAGCAAAGCTGTGTCAGACTGCAATGATGGCATTGCTTTGTCCAATGTAGAACTCTCAAGTGAGATGTACAGAACCAAAAATTTAACTTTAAAAGGTTATGTCACAGTTAGAACCTAGATAGTCCACATTTTTTTTATCTAACTGAAACAGCTGTAAGTTGATCACTCAGCACATGAAAATAAGCAGTCACATACCCACACGTAATGGGAGGGTGGGTTGTTACAGAGCATGTTCATAATAATATATTATGGCTATTAGTGTATTGTTTGCTCATTAAAAGCAATGCAAAATGGTTATTGTTATTACCAAGATTATAAGTAAAATTCAGAAAAATGCTTTTAACCAAGGTAGCATAATTCAACCATGTGCATTTAGATTTGCAAAAGATGAAGGCAGGAGAGAGGTACGCCTTTGCAACAATATTAGTGTTCAAGTAATCAGACTGAGAAATTTGTGGTTTTGAGAAATATCTGGTTTTATTTTAACAACTTTCTCAAGTGCTTTTGTGGCTTGTGACTTTGCAGTTGATTTGTTTACTACCCAATAATGTGTGTGTGAAGTGTTTATAAAGTTTTATTTATATATTGTTTGTAGTATGTTAGAGACTTAAATGTGTACTACACACATTGCACATCTGGCATATTCCTACTAAAAGTACTATCATACTTACGATATTGGTAACTTCTTTTAGTAAAATTTTAAAATTGCATTGTTTTCAAATATAGATCAAGTTTTTAACAAAAAAAATTCAATTATCAATCAATATACTAAAATATTGGCATTGCACATGCACTGTGAGATCTACATAATAGTTATTTGTTTTAAGCTCTACTTAAACAATTTCATATTAACTGTTTGTTTTTGTGCAAAGCCATCTTGGACTATCTGCTATGTCCACCTTGAGGAATATAAGTCAAGATTTTGGCATTACAAGTCTGTAAACTTATCACTGACTCATGCAGGACAATAACATTTCAACTGCTACAATTAATGTTTTCCATGTAAACGTATCTTTATGTGAACATTCTTAAATAGTAAAAAACATTTTTAACACAACCTTAAATACTTTTCTGTACAAATCACTGACATGCTGTTTAAAAAGTGCTATGTATTTGCCAACCAGTAGTATTAAAAGATATATATCAGAACATGTTTGAACTTATATGATATCTAAGACTAAAATAGGTTTTTCAGATGAAGTGACTTATAATACATATTCGATTTTGTAAAAATTCTCAATGAGACTATCAATTATTTGGTAACTTTTGCTGAATGACATAACTGCTGTAAAACCAAAGGAAAAATATTTATTAGTACAAATTTTCAAAAATTTTACACGTAAAGGAACAAATAACTTTGACATATTATTTCTAATGTGAAAGAAAACAAAACTCACTTTTCCTTGGACATCAACTGGAGCATTTCTCTGGAGTAAGAGTCTTGCTACTTTGATATTTCCATACTTAGCAGTCAGATGAAGAGCAGTAAACCCTTTCTATAGATATATAAATGAAAATAAATTGTAAACACTTTTCAAACATACATAAATAATTTTGAAAGATTACAATATTTGTTTTTCCTAAGGTTTCATTTTAATTCTAGACACTGCTTTAGTGTACAATTCTAATTCTGCACTAATTTCTTATTATATTCAGAAAAAAATATTAATATTTCAGTTAATCTTTATCAGCTTAAAAAGAATAAAATAATGCACAAAGGAATTAATTAATAAAATGGACATTTTACACTTAAGTGATTGATATCATGCTTTCTTAATTACTAAAAGCAATTTTTAAAAAAATCAAAATTAATTTTGTATTAATTTTTTGTCATAGAAAAGGGTCTAAATAGAAAAAAGTTGTTACCCTAAAGACAGAAAAAGTTCTTGAAATCTGTACAAAAAAAGGATTAATAACAATAAAATAAATGGCGAAAAAGAGGCACTAGTCAGCAATTTCATGTGGAATTTGCTTTAGTCTTTCAGAATACTACTTTCTTATTCCTAACTCCATTCCCAAAACATTGCACTTAGCTGTGTAATATCAAACACTGAAACAGTTTTTAAAAGTTTTTTTATAATTTTTCTTCTACAAACCAAATACTGGTCATGCCACCTTCAATAGTTTAGGAAATTTTATGAATGTAATTTTAATTCTACAAGAGAAACTGTACCTTTGTAGTAGCTGTAAGAGAAGCTCCATTGTCTAACAAAAGAGAAGCAACCTCTTCTTGTCCTTCTTTAGCAGCAATGTGAAGTGCTGTGTACATATCTTTAGATGTGGCATCTACTGCTGCACCATGCTGAATCAGCAGACTCACAATGTCAACATTTCCAAGTCGTGCAGCAATGTGCAAAGGTGTCTGATGTTCCTTATACAATAACATCACATACATACATATACATATTTTATAAAGGTCTTGTTGACTCCAGAACTGTCCAAATGATACCTCACATAAAAATGTAATTGTGAAACTCTTAATAGGAAGTTAAGTAACAATTCAAGTTGCTTCATTCATAATGTTATAATTATTTGAAATTCAAGATTGTGCATTGCATTAAAAATTAAATAACACTATGCTTATACTTTATGCTAAAACCTTTGGTACAAAACAAAAAATGAGAGTTATAATTTCAAGAACTCACTCCAGCAATAAACAATCTTCCAGTATGCAAACTCACATAATTTGAAAATTCAATGTCATATTGTTAATTGCAATTAAAAATCCATTTCATAAAATACTCACTCTAGCTTTGGCATCTACATGCGCTCCATTTCGTAAAAGAATTCGTATGATGTCTGCCTGGTTAGCTCTTGCAGCTAAATGAATGGGGGTTTCTCCCCGGACTGTTGGGATATCTGGGTCAGCTCCATGTTGAATCAAAAATATAACAATGTTCATATTTCCCATAAAAGCAGATACATGGAGAGGTGTAAGACCAGACTGTGAAATAAAAGTATCCAAAGAGAAAATATAATAAAAATATTAATAATTTGTTTAAATCATTTCTAAACTTTAGAAATGTATATATTAACTTTTCTGTTGCAAGCAATCACAGTGTTATGCTTTTCAAACTCTAAAAACAAAGAATAAAAAAGTATACAACATTAAGTGTAGCAGTTAGTAAAAATCTACAATAACTGGAAACAAACTATCAAAAACACTTGACATTAGAGAAACTGGTTTTAATGCTTTCACACATTCTCTTCAATCCTCTTGTTTTCTGAAAAGTTTTATCACTGTTTAGCCAATTACTGTTTCTCAACCTTGGTTGTTACAGTGTGATGCAATTACCTATAACTCAGCTTCAAGGCACCATAAACTATTAATAAATGAATAATATTTATTTCATCCTTTTCAACAGTAAAAGTCAACATGGATCCCAGAGCAGATAAAATTCATGTAGACATTAGAAAAAAAGTGATAAAAGTTTAGTGATACAAGTTTAAAGCTTGTAAAAAATTACTTTATCATCTTATATTACATTTAAATTATAATGTTATGATATTGTATGACAGAAAAATAAATGGAGTAAGTTAGATAATTATGCACTTTCAATATTAAGTTAAGCTTCACCAACAAAAACCACTATGTTAAGCTTTGTTTACATTAAGCCTTTCTGTCCTAAGTAATTGATTGTATGGGTGAAGAAAATTACAAAGAAAATGTAAATATGTGTGTATAAAATATATATATATAACAGATTTAGAACTTTTTATTTCATTTTATATTAAACAGCACTTTCTGAATAACAATTTAAAATATCAGTTGACTTGCTTACAATGTTAATAAGTTAAAAACATTTTTACTGCATGCCAGTAACTGTAAACATGGTGAAACTGTATATGACACTATTAAAATCAAAATTAAAATTCACAGTTTCATAAAATAAAAACTCTGTTGAAAAGTTTTAAAATAATGTAATAAAACACAGAAATCAGTAATTAAGATTTAAAATAAATGTAACCATTTTCAATTGTTTCTTTAAAAAACATCATAATGAAATATTTTCAAAATATTTAAATTTATACAAATATCTCATATAAAGGTATTTCATCTGTGGAAGCTAAATAAACTATAGAAAGTTCTTCAATGGTTAAACAGACATCAAATAGTTTTTAGTTGTTTTTTTTTTTTTCACAATGTAATATAATGAACTATCCAACAGCTGCAACAGATTAAAGCACCAGGTCATTTCATGCTAAGGTAGAAGTAACAGCATCCATGTGCTTAGGCAAATATTTATCAGACTTATCAGTTAAAAAAAAAAGACACCTATATGTACAAACAGTGCTGTCAAAACACCCTAGGGGGCTGAAGATTTCTCGTTGACCCAACTACTTTTTGAAAAACAACTTCTATATATATATATATATATAGAGAGAGAGAGAGAGAGTTAATAACTTCATCACCTTAAATATAAACCTGCTGTCTTGTTTGTTATGAAAGAAAACATTATTACTAGATTTTCCTGTATGTTATTTTTTACCACAGTTCCATTCTGTCAGAGGCCAGGATTTTTTAAATCAATTTGTCAACTCCTCTAGTGACACAATTTTTCTTAATTGTGAAATGGATTTGAAAGAACTTTTGTGTGCAGGTTGTGCATATTCTCTTAAGATGAAATTTAAAAACAAAGTCTGACAGAGACTTTACAGAGTTTTTATTGAACTCACAATGCATAATGAATGGACATTGGACAATATAAAAAAAAAGGTGTTCATGTATAGATTATGATTTAGTCAAACAACAATATATGAATATATGGATAACGACCTCATTGTTCTAAACAAAATATTATACATATTCATTACATTTTATCTTGCAAACAGAAGCAATTTTCCGTCTGTCCAAATTCTTGAAAAAACCTGTTCAAGGGACGGTGTAATGGGTTTGCGTTAATGATTTAAACATAATAAATAGTCTTTCATGTGGTTATTTTGTTATTATTTCTTGTACCATTTGCATGGAAATTATAGAAAAACATATGAAATCATTTTAAAACAAATTTTAAGTTTAATGTTGCTCCAAAGAAAGCGGTTTAGCTGTTCAAATATGCTTAAAGTTTAGTTTCAGGAACAAGATTTAGGTGCCCTAAAAATACTTTAAATTCAATTTCAGTGGTAGAGCCATGCTCCCTGACAAGATACTGCTCCCTTGACTCATACTGACAGCAAATCCCTTGACCTTCTTCTATTTCAAATAATAATGACAGGCATGACGAATCTAGTATTTTGTGATATTTTTTTGACATAGCACAAAACTGAAGGCAATAAGCATAGGAGTACAAAGTATCTGGATACAAAAATGTTAAATCAAATAAAAACAGTCATCTTGTGTAATGTCAGTAATACATTCAATCTTTACATCCTTAAAGTGAAATATATGGAAAGAATGAAAATTGTTTCTTATAGCCATTATCTGAAATCCTGCTCCTTGATTGTACAACACATTCTGGTCTATAAATTATGGAGCAATGAAAACATATTAAAAAACAATGACAGCATAAAGCCATGTGCATGCTGACAGAGATGAAAACCATTTGTGATAATGAGAAACCCACTTGAAGTAAAAATTTATCTTAAGATGGCTGGTATGGGTATTAAAACTTTTATTAAAATACAGTAGAGAACAGAGTTTCGACCTGTCAACCTAAAGATGACCTAAAAAGGTTGAAACATTGTTCTCTACTTTATCTTAATAAAAGTTTTGATACCCATAGCAGCTCTCTTGAAATACAGATGAAAACCATGTTAAAGCTAGCAGTGTATATAAATCAAATAAGTAAAAGGGTGCATAAAAGTAGTATTACAAACACATCTCTAAGTTACCATATAATATCAGTATGTCATTTGCTTTTACAATATGCTTTGGTATCTTATATGTATACATATATATAACACAAACTACTCATACCTCTGTTCTAGCTTCAATGGAGCCTCCATGTTTCAATAAAAGTTCGACAATTTTGAGTCTGTTCTTCTTACAGGCAATGTGAAGTGGAGTGAACCCATTCAAGGCTCTAGCATTAGGGTCAGCTTTATGATCGAGAAGAATTTTTGCCACTTTGACATGACCACAGTGAGCAGCCACATGTAAAGCTGTCAAATAATCCTAGAACAAAAAATTGTTATTTAGTTTCTTAAAAAACTTAATTTCTTTTTCTTTTCAACACTTTGATATGAAATTTAAATATACAGGCGATGTTTTGTTAATTTGTCGACTTGTATACAAGAAAAACATTACTGATTATTTTTTGTTTCATCATACAAAATACATGCATAAAAATAACATATATTACAAAAATTAATCTTTTCTAAGTTTTTTGTAAGGATCATTCAATATCTGAATGGCTAATTAACTGTAGACAATGGAAAAATACTGTAGATTACTTGTTATTAATTAAAGTGGGATTTCTATGTTAAGGATTATTTGTAAGATAAGGTTTTCCTAATATATTAATTTGAAATTAAAGATGTGATTAATTATGTTATACAAGCAAGATCAAAGTTACTTATAAGGTCAAATGCACACTATGGGCCATTAGTTTGGTCATGCTGGTCTCAATGACCACTTTATTTATAATATCCTTATCTCTCTTACAAAGCACATGTTCCAACTTATTATCAATATATGTGAATAAACTTGGTATCCAAATATAGCTGATATACCAAATTTTAATACTGCATGAGGTTTAAGTTTTTATTTTTATACGAATATATTTTTTACAAACTCCTCAATTTCCCCCTCCTATAAGAATTGTTAAATTTGTTCTCTTAGGCTTCCCCTTTATATATATTTATACATACCATCCCTCCTTGAAATACAGAATTTGATATATATCAGACATTATAATACAGATGTTACTGAGACAGTGTCAAATTTTTCCTGCCTTAAATATTATTTGTTTACCAAGTTATAAACTATAAAACCAAACTTATTTACCTGTCCACTTGTAATACCTTCTCTTTTACAAACAGCCAATAATTCTGATGTTTCAAGGCTATCATTTTTAACAAAGAGAAAGGTAGAAAGATAAAGTTTTCATTCATTTATTGTATAATGTGACATTGTTTCCAGTATAAAGTACTCTCAGTTTTGTCTTCAGATGGAAAGTTCATCTTGCAGTGTTCAGATCAAGCAACTACAAGAATTAATTTAAGTCCTTTGTCTTAGTTAGCAAACCAGTTAAATTATAATAGTCATAGGACATTGTTTGCTTTGTGCATGTTATTATTCTGTGTCATTATTTAAGTAAATCAAAATTATTTAGCATAAAAATACTATTATTATAAAAAAATGAGGCTCAACTTTTCTCAACAATCAACAGCTGAAACAAAACAAACAAACAGATCAAATGTATGTACTATATTTGTTGTTTTCCCATTTACAATTTTTACTTATTCTTATAAAGGTGTAAAAAGTAGAAATTTCTTTGATTTTATCAGATAAGATAATTAAAAAATAATATTGAAAATAATTCTTCACAATGTATGCTTTTAAGCAACTCATACATTACATCATTCAGCATGGTAACCTCAGTTACAAGTATGAGATTCCAAAGTACAATAATACAATAAAATTACATATAAACAAATGTAGACTTTATGACCCTTAAAGTACTTTGGATAAACAGCTGCAATTTGTGATTACAGTCAATGTTACCTCTAATTTTTTTCAATCCATGTGACCAATGAATATTTTCAAGTACACCAGTATCAAGACACAATACAGATGTACACTGCCAGTTTTTATTTTAGGGTTTAGACCATCAATCTAATTGGATAATTATGTTAATTTGCAATACTGTCAATTGATTATTTGGGTTTTAGACTTTTTTAACTGCATAGTTCACTTAGGCCATCAACATGTTGAGACTCACCAACATTATCGAGGATGTGTGTAGCCAGAATAGTGAAGTGAACAGCACTATTTTAGTTGTTGTTCAGCCATACAGCTTATAAAGAACACTAGTTACAATCTGTAGTCATTACAGAAAGGAAAAAAAGGGTAATTTAGGTTGATTTTATATTTTTTATGATGGTTAATAGAAAGGTAAAATCTACTAGATCTGTATGAAGTTAGGGTAGAGAAAAACGTTTTATATTTATTAAAGAGACTTTAAAGGTTAAGTAAACAAAATTTTAACAATTTCAGATGCAAAAATGTATTTGTATTCTTAACATGAAAATCACTTTGCACTTAGAGAGAGCTTCATCACTGACTTGACTCCATATATTTTAAGGAGAAATCTTTAAAAAAATTGTTAATTGAAAAAATATGATTTTTTGCATACAAAAGACTCATAATACTTATTGAAAGCTTGCCAAATTTCATAAAGATACACATATCATTAAAATGTACAGTATAGAAACTCTGATGATTGCAAGGTTGATCACATCAACCAACGTTGTATGGAGGACTAAGAGATAGAAACTAGTTTTTCACCCTCAAATCTCTTTTACAAGGATAATATTTTAATTCTCTTGCTATATATATCTGTTTCTCTATGTGTCATGAAGTTTTTAATAGGTTACATTCAAAAGTTATTTAATGTACTTTATTACAATGGTATATAAATAAACTTTGCATCAAAATGTAGTTAACAATCTAATTCTTTAAATTCTTAATTTTATAAGGCAATATTAAACTAAAATAATCAATTTCTCCAAGTAAAAGAATTGTGACATTTACCCTCCAGATACCTCCTTTTCTCTAATTTATTTACCACCCCTCCTAAAAGTATGCAATTTAATATAAATTAGTCATATAACCATCATCACTCATGCAAAGTAAAATTTCCATATACTTCAATCTTGCATGATTACAGAGTCATAAACTAAAAAATCAGACCCCTCTTGCCATGCCCACCTGACACATCTTCTCTCTCACAAATTGCCAAAAGTTCTCTCTTACTTTTAGTACTAAACTATTTTTACCAATATAAGGCCAAAGGTTTTAACCTATCAAATTATGTATGAAATTACATTGTTCTCTGTACAAAACATTGTCTTTTCACTTTTAATTCCATGGAAAACACATCAATGAATCAGCTAAATTTTTAATGGTTCTTGTTGCATAGTTAGAAAGCCAGGAAAATGGTGATAGTTATAGGACATTGTCTGCCTTTTACAAGTTACTGTTCCATGATTTTTGGTGCTTTATGTGATTAAATAAAAAAAATTATTTCGTACAGTAGTAACATTAGTATATAAAGTAGGGTTAAGTTTCATCTGTAGTCAAGAACTAAAAACAAAGACTCAGATAAATTATGCTTTTCTTTCACTAAAAATAGTATCTCATATGTATCTACTGAAAATCTATTTTTAGCATAAGAAAGTGATAACTTCCGATATAATACGTGCCCCTTTTAACACAACAGCTATAGTACTACATTTAAGTAGCCACAAGGACTGATTTAAGATAAACAAGAGATTCACTGTGGAAAGTATCTGTAGATAATCAAACAGGTGTGTTCTTTAAATGAATGGAAGCACAAATGTGGAGAGTGCACCACTTTTGAACAGGTATGCTCTCAGCCCTTAAAGAAGTGGAATGTCATGAAATGATAGCAACAAGGTTTGTAGATAGTAAAAGTAAGACCTCTGAATATATTGTATCAGGTATAAATAATAAACACAAGTCCCAATTCATCTACAACAATACAAATGTAACTAAAAAAAACCAACTCTGGCAGATTAAGAGTCACAAGTACTTAAAAAAAACAAAAAAACATAGATAGACAACTCCAAATTCACCAAGCAAAAATAGAAAGCCAACAATCAGTTCACAGATTTATTAAAATGGAAGCATTCAATGAGAGACTGTTAGGTAACTGTTCAAACTTGATTGTACAGACGAGATCTCATATCCTGTTCTTAGTATTATGAGACAGATGCTCACACATAAGATTAAAACCAATACATATACAGTGCATGGTGGCCAGGGCAAGCAGACTTTTAGTAATAAATACCCTTCCCATAAGTACACATGATGCTATAATGCAAGCAACAATAAGGAAGCTTACAAAAGGCATATGCTGCAAAACATTCCACAGGATTTGTACAAGACAGGAAGTACATCAAACTGAACCTGAATTTATGAGACTGTGTCTAAGCCTCAATTTACCCATAGGAATAGGAAGTCATCTTGTATCCTATATTATGAGTAGAAAAATAACAAATCTAACTCAACTATCAAAAGAGGCATTACAAGAAAAATGTGGAATGCCCATTCAACCATAGGAACAGAGCTTTGTATATCTTGCAACTGGTATCATGAGACTGACGAAATCCCCCAAGCTCAATCATGGATGCAGAGAAAGAAAACATCTTGCAATCAGAATTAGCAGGAATAGGGCACCTACTGGTCTCAGATATTAAAGGAAGGTACTATCAACATGAACGTAGCATTACAAGAAGGGTGCATTGTTGGTTGGTCCAGCATATCAGCACACTTGGAATTAAACCTTCAGTATGGTTCCCACCTTTGCCTTCTTCTCACTATAGTGGAATGATATTTAATGTTATGATGTATGTTCTACACTCATGAGGAAACCTCCACAGTTTACCATGCCTGTAGCTTCAAACTGGGAAGTGAGAATTAAGAACACCTCAAAGTCCACTCAAGAAAAAATAAAAGAGGGAAATGTCACACCAGAAAAGTTCAACAGAGGGCTGCAAAACATTGTTTTGAAAAGCAGGCTTCTTATTTATTCAACTGAAGGAGCAGCAGGGATGAGTAGCAATCCCACTATGCTTTACTCATAAAAGTCCATGAGTGATAATCCACCAAACATTTATTAGAAGTATACATATAAAACATATATGTGGTAAGCTGCTAGTGATCTTGCAGAGCATCACATTTCAACAATATGCATTATAAACGTAAAGGTATTTGATGCAGGTATATGGGAAAGCATTCCTGACCAGGTAACACTCATCACTGTGTGGGATATGAATGTATATTAAAGGAAAAGGAGGCCCATGAAGAAACAGAAAAATACACTTATCCAAGGTGGAGTCAAAACTAATGAATGTATAATTACCACAGGAGGTAGAAAATATCCATCAGAAAAAAACAAACAAGGTGCTGTAGGTAATGAGTAACAAAGGTCTGAGAGTAGTCCACATTCCAGCTTGAATGATCTCCTCCAAAAGATAATAGAAACAGGCCACTACAGATATGTCAAATCTGATGAGGTAAGACACAATAAAAATTATGCCATTCTGAGGATAGAGAAGAGTAAGCCAACCAAATAAGTTGAAAAACCCAACTCATAAGGATGATAGGGGAGAAGTTATGTAACACAAAAGGGTTCCACAGAATAAACAAATGTGAACCACAAAAGAAATCTGTACATGCCACAAAGCACCACAGAGCTTGCAAAGAACATGAGGTGATCTGGATCTGAACTGGAATAAATATGGGATATTAAATGGTTGCAAAAGTTTATGATAAATGATTAGCAAGGGACAGTGCAAAGTATGTAATCTAGTCATGTAAGCACAGCACTCAAAAAAATCAGAATAGCTCCCAAATAGGGTTTTATATAAAAACAGTTCCATCTTTAAATCTCCGAACAGCATGTCTATTCCTGGCAAGTGTCAGCAACAAAGTAGTCAGGTAAGCAGTTGAAAGGGCCAACGAAAAGAGCCTCACTGAAATTGACCATAGAATGGGTATGAGGTCTTTCAAAAAAAAATCACTGAGAGAGCAACAAAAGGCCTCAGACAAAATACACAAAGATGTAAAAGTGTTAGTAAGTGTAAGATGAATCAGAAAATGACACAGAAGCCTTAGAATTATAACTCCAAAGGAATAGCAGCAGATCTAATTTTTGGGAATGCAAATAAGGATGTGAAGAACAATAAAATGCTAAAAGCATTTTGTTCAGAAATTAGAAATAGGTCAAGGCTTACTAACCTCTTAACTTAACTGTAATGAAAAACCATTGTAAGTGAACCTCAATGTCAGCTAGGTTGAGGATCTCACACAAAAGAGGAAGGAGAGAAATCATAAGAAACTCAAGAAACATTCAAAATGTGATCAACTTGTGTAATTAATAAAAGAAAAGAAGTAGAGGGTCTGACTTCTTTCTAAGATGCAGGAAGAAGTTGTATAGCAAAACAAGAAGCACAAAAAGTCTGTCTAAATCATCTTTGTCTTAAACACTGTCATCGGCATTAAGAGGCACATGTTAAATAATCATCCTGAGCTAATGTGAGACAAAGACTAGTACATCAAGCAATAAAATTTCTTTTCAATGTATTAGAGGGCAGTAGAAGGTTAAGAATATTTATTTATTGAGTATAGGTGTGTATCGTACCAGAAGTACTATGTTTCCCATTTTTCTTATTTATTCTTTATTTATTATAATAACGGTATGAAAAATGTAAAACCTAGAAACTTCTTAGGTTACTTAGGTTAAATACAGAATAATAACAAAAACATTCACTAACTACACTCACAAGTAGTCCATGCATTATACAATTTGTGAGATGTATGTTCCTCAACTTATATTCCACTTACTTGGTGAGAATATTTGTTAAACACAGTTCAAAAAGCAATGAACAAGTGTATAATGTTATTAAGTTTAGTACTTAAAATAAACAAATATAGTTTCATCTTACAATCAGTAATCATTTCAAACTTGAAACATCATAAAAACAGAGCCATAAGAATGACCTGTATACACAGAAACAGGAAATAGGGTAACGAGAATACAGTGTTGCAGCCCTGAAAACATCCAAAAAGAAGTGAACCACGTGTACAAAACTATATCTAAAGACAGTATATGGTCAACAGTGGAAGGGAAATCTACCTAGAAGACCCAAACAGAGGGCCGCATAAAACAAAAAGAGCTAATCTTGGGAGAAGAGGAAGAATACCACATTGGAAATATTTAATTAACCTCCCCCTTTTTTTGTTTCACAAAAGACTCTTAATGACTACTTCAACCTTCCAAAATTAAGATATACAAAACATGTGAGAAGTTTTAGTATGGACACTATAAAGTTCAATTTGGGGATACTTTTTAGGTTGATTTGACTAAGCCCACAGTAAGAGAGTTAACTTAGCATCAAAAACTCTATCTTTTATTGATCTGGGTGTCATGTTTATGTAATATTTATATACTTTAAGCTGAAACAAATAAAACTTTAAAATATGGCTATATGGCAACTAACTTTTTCATTGCCTTGATTCTCAAATTACTGATTTCATCGTATTTTTATTTGCAGTGTCAATGTACTCTTTTCATAATTTTCCTGCCGTATTTTGAATTATCAAACAAAAACTTATCTGACATTTCTATTGATAAAATGAACAGCAACATTAAAGAAAACAGAAACAAATTATGTGAGATGTATTGAACATCAAGCATTTATTATCCTTTAAGAAAATCTCATTTGCCTTCTCTTGTTTTCTATCTCTATGTTAGCTTGTACTTTTAAGGCTATTTCCATGTCTCTGAGCTACAGCAGTAAAACGTTTAAGCAACAACATGATTTTTCTGTACTATCATAATAAAAAATGTAAAAAAAAATGTTTCTGAAAGACTAAGGTCTTTCTAATTACTAATATAGTAATTGGAAGCTTATAGCACGATACCTTCAATGGTTTAAAATTAATTTTCTTATTTTATTTTACAAGGAACTTTTGAGGAAAGAACTCTGTATCATTTTTAAAATAATTTGTTAAAAACTATTTTAATCAATTTTCCTGTACTTTTGTATCAAACATAAACAGAGATGATGCAAATTGCAATATTAATATGTGTAAATAGCTCTTGTAAAACTTTCTACTTACAATTGTGACATCATCAACTGGAGCTTTATGATATAACAAGGTTCTAGCACAATCTACATTATCACCTTGAGATGCCATGTGAAGAGGAGCGAGCCCATTCTGGAGCAACAAATGAATAAGTTACCCTAATCATTCAATTAAGCAAACATTTATAAATATATTTTAAAGAAAAACACATATTCTAAGCTGGTCATTTGATTTTTCAAGTATCTCAGTTTTCACACTTTTTTTTTAAATCTCGGGTTCAAATATTTTTCTTTATATATGCAAAACCAGTTTTATGTACCAAGTCCTGTCCTTTTACCAAGCTGTAAGTGTTAGAATAGACAAAATTACAATAGTTTTATTATGATAAAAAATTTAGGGAGCCTAAGTTGTTCTCTTTTTATTTTTGAACAATACTAATGTCTAACATTAAACAAAAGAAAAAATTAACATTTGTCTAATGTTAATGTTTTCTCTGTAATAAATAGTTGAAAACTTTTAATAAAGTAACATATAAACTTCAAATTTGGAAATGTAACTAAATATTTCATCAATTCACCGAATTACTTGTAACAGAAAAATTTTAATTAGCTATGTAACATTTTTTACAAGATATTTCACAGTGTATTGTACATAAATTTCAAACTTTAAACAAATATTTTATTCACATAGATTTTACTTTACCTTTGTTTTTGCTGTAACTGGAGCACCTCTTTCAAGCAATAAGTCTACAATCTGATCATGACCACTACGGGCAGCACAATGCAGTGGTGTTAGACCATCCTATAAAATGAAAAAAATTAACATTTTGTATAATATTCCATTATTAAGTACATGTATTGAAAAATCTTTTTTGAAATACAGAAGTAACATATTTTAACTATTTTAGTTAAAAACAACACAATCAGCTATCTGTGCTCAGTTCAACATGAGATAAAATCCTTAAGCTTTGGCATCAAATTTTTTGAAATTTACCATCATGCTCGAAATACAACTAAGTTAAATGGAGCAACCACTGAGATAATCTATGAAAATTCCATAATAAAGAACCATATAGCTGGAAGTAAAAAATAAAGATGTTTTTAGTTATGAAGTCTGAAGCATCTTTGTAATTAAAAGCATCAAGTATAATTGCAGCAAAAAATTTAAAATCAACAAATACAATAAAAAATTTATTCAATATCAGAATTCTAAACAAATTGTATCCATTATCCATCACTAATATCCATATCTGATGAATACAATAATTGTCTAGAAACCTAAAAACAGTTGATTCATATTTAACTCTTGACTGAGTTGATAGTCAACCAACACTACCTAAAACTTATGAGTCCTTCGTGTGTCATACCAGCATACTGTTCAGATGTATATTTTGAACTTTTACATTAATCTGAAGCAGATACAGAGAAACATTATTATTTTACATTTCCAAGGCAATTAATTTTGGACTACACTGAATACATATTTTGAGTAATAAAGCGACCAAATTTAGGTTTCTTATTAAAATAAAAAAATACAACTGTCTTGTAAATGGTTTTATATTATCTTAATAAACCTCTTGAATAAAAATATGCAAAACTATATTTTATGCTGCCATCTACCAACAATAATGATGGTATGTTAACAGTGGCAAAACTTTGTTTTTAGATGATACATTTTCTATTCCATTTTAGCTGTTTTCTGAATTTTTAAATTTTTGTAGGGTATCAGATACCTCTTAACATTTATAGCAAACAAGAAGTTTTAACCCAACACTCCATGTTTTAATATTATGAAAAAAAAAGGGATTATGATTAAACTGATAACTATAAAAACAAAATTTCCAATATTTTTACACTTTAGAAAGTTGAATGAAAAAATTAATACTTTGAAAATAAGCTATAAAAACCTTAAAATTATTTAATATTTAAAATATCAAATTGAACACACTGGGAAGTTGGAATTATAAAATATCTTTAGTCAAAAAAGAAATATCTGTATTAATATTTCCATTTTCAACAGAAAGAAGTGAATATGAGTTTATGTCACGAGAATCTAAAGCTTGCCAGCTGAAATTTCAAGTACTCTTCCGAGAAAGAGGAGTTTCTGTTAATTAACAAGTAATTAAATGAAAAACTCAACAAGTTTTTCTTATTACAATACAGTTCCTCTTATGATATTGTACTTATCATGCATTGTGTCTTTGAAAAATTTGTATATGTTCTTGTAAATGAACCTAATTTCTGCTATTGAATTATAGTAGCCACAATTATATGTGCAAAATACAAAATTGGTAGAAATCCAGGATTCCTCTTCCAATTTAAGCCTCACTATGGAAACATTGATAAGTTTTAATAACTAAATATATATTAACAAAAGGCAGAATAAGTAGTAAGAACACATTTTTTTCTATCTTATAGTTTATTTGTAATATAAATAAATTTCTTGTTTTAAGAACAACAACAACACTAAAAAAAAGCACAGACTAACCATATAAATACTTGATATACATTCATTCTGTCTAAGTTATATAAAATCACCCATTACAATATAGCTTTGGAATGTAATATAAAATTTCAATAACTGAACTAAAAATGTTATCTCATTACACTATTATTATGTCTAATATTGGAATTTACTGTTTACTATTTTTATTATTACTTCTTTTTTTTTCAAAGCAGATAAATAAAATCAACTGTTGTCAACTGTGCTGAGAATCATGTAAAGTCTATGCTATTGAGCAAAACTTAGTTACCTCCTACATTTTGAAAAGAGCCTTCATTACAGGAAACATCAATGGAAATTATGATGATAAGAAAAATAGAGTGGACCAACTATGGGCATAAACAGGGACTATATTTGATAATTTGTCACACATAACTTTACGAGTCTTTGGTTTGTAAAATGTTTTATTTAAATTGATTTATAACTTCTTAAATTTATTCAGATATGAATTGTTGTATTCTGATTTAAAATATTTGTATTTAAATCTGTTGTTGTTAAACAATGTATAGTATGTACACCACATCCATCTGTAATGCAAACATTACATTATTTACCTTATCCTAATAGTTAAATTTAAGCCTAAAAATTACTTTAGTATGAAATTAAAGGTTCCAATATCTGTAAATTCTCTTTCCTCATAATTATATGTTTTTATTTCATATATCTGGGTGGTATAAAACATTTGTCTGTAGTAACTGTGTAACAAACTAATTAAAAGCAATTTGATGAAGATTCTTAAGGCTCACAATTTAACCTTTTTGATGCGAAACTCTTTAGATAATGTTTACCATCTAAGTTGTCAATTTTGCCATGAAAAATGAAAGTCAGAATTTTGAAAATTTTATTCAAAAATAACGTTTGTTTACATTAGGATGTAAGAAAAATTAATGTTTACTTTTGAAAACTGTAAAAAAAATGAAAAATATATTTTTCATTACACTGTTAAAATCGACAAGAGTCAACTGCAAAACACGTCTTTCTTCCCAATAGCATGGTAATCAACAATTTATACAACAGTTGTAGATTACAACAGTGAAGGGTCAAATTTCTTCTTCTTTATGGACTTTTGTCAGTTTATGCAGTTAAAAGAGAAGAAAAAGTTCAGATGACTTTAGTTGCAAAATTCAGAAAAAGGGTTAAAAAGAAATTCTGCAATTGAACAAATAAGAGAAAAATAATGTTTTGAGATAATATCTTACCTTTGTAAGAGCACCAATTTGGGCTCCTTTTTCTAAAAGTAACATCACCATATTTGATTTACCCCATTTTGATGCGACATGGAGAGGAGTTATTTGGTGCTGAAACATAGAAAACAATTTTCTAAACTAATATTCTTAACACAATATTATTATATTTTTATTACCCTTATCATCAACAATTGTGAATGGCGAAATCTTTTATATTAATAGTGTTGTATTATTCAATTTGTTGTAAGGATATCATATAAAGGTAACATTCTACTCACTAATGCAAAGAGGTTATCTTTATTTGAATTATCTAACATACACACATACTCACATATGTTACATTTACTGTTGTAAAGAATAAAAATATAGTCAAAAGTGGGAATTGTTTTATATGTTTCTGTTAATATTTAATTAATACGCTGATGTATTTATCAATTATAAAGCTCATACTAATATAACAAATGCCATTTTGAAGAGATTCATTAATAGCTCTCATACATAATAGTTCAGGATTTTAAGAAATCTTTCCACACTTCAAATTAATCTCTTGAAAATTGACTCACATTTGTGTTCTGAATTCAGCGATTCACATATGCTCTTCAAAAAAGAAACGCAAAAGAGATATTTTCTTTATTTTAAAGAAAAATATAGGTAATAGCATTACAAGTTCATAGTATGTGATGTTACATGTGTTAAGGCACTGATTGTCAGACCAAAATGACAATAAAAGTTGTGCACTTTGAAAATGGAGGAAAACATCGGATTTTTTGCCAAAAAGTATTCTTGTCCAATAAATTTGTTTGAGAGATCTGCAAGTGCAACATTTGCAAAATTCCTATAAAAGTGACGGGTTCTCAGTTTCCATAGCTCAGTGTTAAGCCACCAACATGCAATACAGTTACGACCAAACTGACTATAGCACAATGCAACAATGCCATTGGTCACTTAGAAACAAGCAAATCTCGATCAGATGTTGCCAGAGCTGTGAATATCCATCCAAGCACTATCACAAGGTTATGGAATTGTCACCAACAACATGGATCAACAAGTGACCGTTCACGATCTGGCAGACCTCGTGTGATCACGCCCGCACAAGATTGCTACATCCAGTTACATCACTTTTGGGATAAGACCACCACTGCAATGTCTATTGCTTCAACCATACCAGGGCTGTGTAGGATTTCCGATCAGATGGAATGTAACCGTCTACGAGATGCAGGAATCCTACCTCGACGTCCAGTCAGAGGCATCATCCTCACCCAGCAACATCTTTAAGCACAGCTGCAGTGGACTCGGGCACATCATGTATGGCCTCATTGACGATGGAGGCATGTTTGATTCTGCAATGAATTACCTTTTATGCTTCGTAGGCAGGATGGAAGGACACGTGTTTACCGTCGCCGAGGTGAACGTTTTGCAGCAAACTGTGTCCAGGAAGTTGACAGATTTGGTGGTGGCAGCGTCGTGATGTGGGCTGCCATTGCCTACAATGCCAGAACAGACCTTTTGCACATTCGAGGGAATCTTACGGCACAACGATAAGTTCAACGAGATTCTTAGGACCCATGTACAACCCATCATGGTGAACGTCAACGAAGTTTTTCAACATGACAACGCCCGTCCTCACACAGCCAGACTCACTACTGTCTTCTTGAGATACCATAACATCAACATTTTTCCCTAACCCTCCAGATCACCAGATTTAAACCCTATTAAACATATTTGGGAGGAGTTGAACTAACGTCTATGACGGCAACAACCTCAATCGCAGACACAACCTTAGCTTGCAGCAGCTTTGCAGACTGAGTGGACAGCCATTCCACAGGATGTGATTTGTCATCTCATTGCTTTCATGGGCAGGAGATGCCAAGCAGTTATTGATGCTCACGGGGGGCATACTCATTATTGACGTTAAACTTCAACTCGTGAGCGTGGACTTCACCTTTGCAGAATTTGGATGTTCACCAGTGAATGTGCAAAGTTTCACACATGTCATACAGAACTACCCAGAATAAACTTGTTAACAATTTGTCTCAAATTTTGCCTTTTGTGTTTCTTTTTTTGAAGAGTATATTATGTATATCCAAACATAAATATACACAATTCATAATACCTTAGCAACATGATTAACCTTGGCACTTTTCTCAAGTAAAAGAAGTCCAATATTGTCGTTACCATAATGAGCTGCAATGTGAAGTGGTGTGAAGCCACTCTAAAAATTTGAGGTAAATTCAAATTTTAGAAGATTTAATACTTGGCATGACATATGAAGAAATGTTTATTGAAGTATAAAACACTTTTAAAATGTTGATTTAAATGTCGTATATCTGCAAATAGTCAAAACAAATATTTATTAACCAAAAATTAAATATTTCAATAAATATATGAAAATAATTAGATATTCAGTAATTTTTTTTCTATGTTATATACACATCACATAAATATTTCAAACTTTCACTAACAAATCTTCTTTCTTCAAATAACAGCAGCAGTCCTTCTGAAAATGTACATGAACTGTCATGTAGCTTGAATTTGAATTTCATGCAAGGCTATCTGAGTTATCTGTCCCTAATTTCAGAGTGTAAGACTAGATTGGAAGGTAGCTAGTCATCACCACCCACTGCCAACTCTTGAACTACTCTTTTACCAATGAATAGTGGTATTGAGTGTCACATTATAATGCCCCCATGACTAAAAGGGCGAGCATGTTTGGTGTGACCGGGATTCGAACTGGCAACCCTCAGATTACGAGTTGAATGCCCTAACACACTTGGCCATGCTGGCCCCCATGCAGTTTAAAACAACATTAAAGTTTTGTGTAAATTTGTACACCATCAAATATGAATGAATATACTATTCTATCACAGTTATACACATAAAGATGGAAAATTTGGAATTTCTCTTTTCAAACCAATTTCTTTTTTTTATTCTATAATGATTATGACACAAAATAACTAAATGTTTTACTTTTGAATCTTTCATTTATCTATTGATCATGCCAACTCCACCCTTTCAAACTTATTTTTTAATACAAATTTTATCAGGTGATCTGTTACCTTCCAGTATTTAATATTAATTTAAGACTGAATTGAATTTATGCTTATATGAGGGTACTGCAAAGAAATTCCGGTAACAAAATTACATACCAATTATCAACTCAGATCAGAAAATTAGTTGTAACAGAATAATTTATCTAGTGTATAATTTATATAACCATACTTTTATGATACACAAGAGAAAGTTCACTGACAGAGACACTTTCTAATAAGGGCAACATACAAAAAAACACTCATAGATGATGAGATGCAAACCTTTACTCAGTTTAATAAAGATGCTGAAATATCTCTAATCCTAAAAGAAGCTAGGTTTGTTCCAATTTTCAACGTATTATAATATATTTGAAAAAGTATTATATGACATCTAACCAAATAAAAAAAACAATACTTTTGAAGTCACATCTGGATTGTGATCATTTTGAAGGAGTAATGCAGCTGCTTTGCAGTCATCTTTTTTAGCAGCAATATGGAGAGCTGGGAGACGAACTCTTCCCTTGGCATCATTCTCAAGTAGTACTGTCACAACTTTGTCATGACCTTGCTGAAGAGACACAGCAAGTGGAGTGAAACCATCCTAAAGAATAAAAATATTTCACTCTCATTATGGAAACATCGGAAAAAATTGAAACAATAAAACCTTGAAACCAATTCAAAAAATAAAACTTACTATAACTAGTCCCTATCCAAATCCCTTGCAAAAACAACAGCAACAGAGCAAGCTCAAATATTTCAATAACTTTGCTCTTACTTCAAACAATAAACCCAATTCAGTATTATTTGTTTCTGTTGAAATAAAATAAATTATTCTATACTTAAAAAAAACAATCATTTACCTCTTTTAATACTGATAACTTTTGAAGAAAGTTTTAAGACAATTTTGCGATCTTTTTGTACCAGTAGACACCAAAAAATTCTGTCTTTTGATTTTACTTAACAAACTTTATATGATACAATATATTTATTGTTAGTAGAATTATATTACATATTTGTGTTTAATGGTAACATGTATAATCCTTGCTAGCTTGAAAAATACTTAATGATAATTAGTTACTTTTTTCTATCCTTCATAGGTTTTACTGTACCACTTTTAACACTAAGTTACTGAATAAGCAAAAAAGTAAACTGGAATCTTCTCAAGCAGAAAATTTCATCAAAATAAAAAAATATATATATTTAAGAAGAAGGATATGTTTATAGGATTTTATTTAAAAACAAATTTTGATTTTAAAATTTCTTAATGCATTTTCACTCTTTAAATATACAGGGTGTTCAGGAAGTCACTGTGCACTTATATATTTATCAACAGACATGTTTCAATACAGAATACAAGAGGTGAATATGAATGATAATTATAAACAATGTTGAAACACTTTCAATTTTGGCACCAATACAGGCTTGGATCCTTTTTATTTTGTTTCTAAACACCACTATCAGTTGCTGGCTTAAAATAGACTGAATGGATTGTGTTATCACTGCTTTCAGATTGCACAGTGACTTTCCAAACACCCTGTATTATTAAAATCATGAACAATTAACATTATATATACTTAATTAGTAATGACAAGAAAACCCACTTGTAGAGAAAAATATGTACGTAAAAATGGCTGGTTTGGGTTCAGAATTTTTTTTTTTTTCATGTAGAGGAGCAAACAATGTTTAGACTTTCTTAAGCCATCATCAGGTTCAGAAAGAAAGAGAGAGGTAACTGACCAATAGTTGACCACATGTTTGAAGGGGTTGTGTAACTGAGTGTAGAAATGTAGACGGTGTGTTTAAATATTAGGTTATATCCATTAATATAGGTATAAAGGTGTTCCTTAGTATTGATTTATTTTGATTTTGGGCTTGAGTTGTTGTATAAGATAATACTTTATCAACATCAATAAGTTTCCTCTGCAAACCATAGAAACACTGTATGCACACATCTAGACAGAAGCAAAATCAACTGGCAAAAGTAAATATATCCCATGATTTAAAAAAATCACAAAACCATATACTGGTGCATACTACATATTCCTGACATCAGCAAAACAATAACCAACATTTGGCAAAAACTAGTAACAAAATATGACATTCCAATTAATACCAAATTTATTCAAAAACCAAGCACAAAACTAAGGTCTATACTATGTAAAAACTAAACTGACAAACACCACACCAACATTATTTATAAAATACAATGTGATAACTGCCATGACTTCCATATTGGAAAAACAAGTATAAAAATGGAAACCAGATTCAAAGAACACAAAAAGTCACTTTCACACATTTTCAAACACTGCATATCAAACAAACACAGCATAACCAGAGAAAACACCCAAATACTAAATAAAGAAAGAAACATAAACAAATGCAAAACTTATACAACAACTCAAGCCCAAAATAAACCAATACAAAGGAACACCTTTATACCTATATTAATAAATATAACCAACATCTAAGCATGCCATCTACATTCCTACACTTAATTACACAACTGCCTTCAAATATGTGGTCAGCTATTGGTCAGTTACCTCTTTCTTTCTTTGTGAACCTGATGATGACCAAAGAATGTTGAACCGTTGTTTGCTCCTCTACATAGTGCTTTCTCTATCTATACCAGCCATTTTTACACATATATTATCTATAATTCTTCAACATCCCATATATTAATTAGAATGGCTCTGAGCTTTCTCATGTAGAAACTAATAGCTCATAGCTCCATCACTTCTTGACTGAGTTGAGATCTGACAACAGTTTTGGACTCAGGAAGTCAAACCCTTTTGGCTGATGTATTTAACTATGCCCAAAATCTGACAGATTAAGGTAGTCTAATCCTATTTAATAGAATTTCAATTTGAAGGTAGGTCAGTAGAAATTTTGATGAGTAATAAAATTGAATCAAGTACACATGCACCCATGCTTGATTGTTACTGACACACAGAAAAATAGCTGATTATGAGAAGAGGAAGGTCTCACAGAATAATTTACTCTAATCCCACCTAAACAAATTTAACGTACCATGGCTATTAAGTATTCCCTCTAATTTTAGGATGAAAAATGTTTTTATATGAATTGAATACAAAGTAAACACTAAAAATTATTTCAGTGGAAAAAACAAACAAATACTGTAGATAAAGTTATAAATGCCCACAAGATTTTAAAATATGATTGCCTTTATGTAGTATACAAAAATCACGTACTTTATTCTCATATCACACCCACTTCTTATCTTTGTATTTTTCTAATATCCCATTTGAAGAATCTTAAATTTGCTTTAATTCATTTGAAAAAGTTATCTTGTATAGCTTAACCAGTTGAGGAACTTGTATTTTTTTTTCTGAGATAGTTGTACTGTTTCCTACTTGACCTTATGTATGGAGGATAACTTGTAACTGTCATAAGGAACAGACATACATTTGCTTTTCATGACCATTTTCCTACTGAGTGAAACATAAAGAAAATGTGTATTGTGAATACAGATTTGACAGTCTCAGGTTAGATTCACTTTAATTTCTAAGGTAAACTATTTAGCTAAGGGTATCTTTGTGTTGCAGTATTTCACAACACTGACCATCTTTGCTACTTTTTCTGTTCTTTGCATTTAAATGCAGTTTAACTTTCTTCATTCATTAATATTTAACTGATTTTATTTTTAACAGTCTTTACCAGTAGCAATGGTCAGTAATAACAGACTTAATTTACTAAAATACTATTTTTATTTTGGTTTTTACTTCAGCACCATGTCTGATCTCTTTTCTTTCTCTTTTGCATCTATCCTTCTGCCCATTAGATTCATGAACCTCTTGTTCTTGCAAAAATCAAGCAACTGTGAGCTAAGTTTATTCTTGAATTACCATGTTTGTAGAGTAAATACCTTTCAAATAACTGTAATTATGGGTGTAGAAAATGATATTTAGCTATTTCTCTTTTTGTCACAGATACATCTTTAAGCTATTGAAATTATTCCTTAACTGATTCAAATATTTTAATCAATTCTTTTATATATTTTATCATCAGTATTCTATTACAATGAGTAACCTTATTGTACATCATCATAAACAAAGAATCTTCCACAACAGACTTTTAGAAAATAAAAAAGTTTCCCACCTCTGTTGCAAGGCTCTGATTTGCACCATTGGTGAGTAAGAAGCAAACAACACTGTGATGGTTTTCTTGGGCAGCCATATAAAGGGGAGTGAAGCCATTCTGAGACTGAACATTCACATTAGCCCCACTCTGCACCAGAAGTTCTACCACTGCTTCCTGGCCTGCTAGGGAGGCTATGTGTAGAGCTGTATTCCCTTTCTATAGGATACACAATCACAAACTGCTAATAAGAATCGACAAACAAAGATTGTGATAGGCAACTATTACTGCTAACATGGAGGGTAATAAAGAAACAGTGAATCGTGCATTTTCCAACAATTCAACTACTTATACAAGCATTTATTCAAAGTCCTATTATTATTCGATAAGACTGTATTAATATGATAAATCTACAACTACTTAAAATCCCTTCATAGATCTCCAGGTATATTTACTGTTCTGCTTTACACAGCATTCCTGATTATGATGCATTGTACAAGTATCAATAAAATCCAAGTGTATGTGCCTGGGGACAAATATGAAATAGCTCAAACACCCACTTTAATAGATCCCTTACAGTTATCTCTATTTGCAAATATTCCTTATAATATTTAAATATATTGCAAAAAATGTGATACACCAAGGAAGATCATGCAAATTGATACACAGAGGCTCTTTCTTAACTAGTTCAATGATGTTCCTGAAAAAGAAAATCTTAAAATTTGGAACTGCAAAAGATTTTACTTTAAAACACATTTAAAGTCGCTCATATCTTCACACACCTATTTTGGTTTCTCTGGCTGCATGTCTGCAAATTACAACTGGCAAGGGTATTGTTATCTAGAAGTGGTAAATGATTTTTTTTTCAGCATAAAAGAAAAATGTCTTAGAGGCTAGAAAGTATGAGATTATAATACGGGATGTGTAAGCAAGTGAAAACTATTAAATTGGTTTATCACACAGTAATACCTTTGGATTGATAGGTGTGCTTATTTTTTGTTATTGATTTTGTATCACACAGGTAGAAACTAAATATACATGTAGAATGATGATTATTAAATACTGTATCACTTCAGACCTTCCACACTGTAATTAAAAATTATCAAAATGTTTTCCTTTAACACTCCCTCCATAACATTCAATTTCTTAAATGTAACAAGTATATCATACACAATAAAACATGTATATGTATATATATATATATATATATATACATCTTTTATCATTAAACAAGATGGGAAAAAATGTATTCATTCACGAATGAAATGATACTAAAACTGTTTTTTTTCTTTCCAGAAAATATTATAAAAGCCTTCAACACCTTTTTTTCCCTAATGATCAATTTATATATGTTGATCTTATTTAAAATAACTGATAAAGTTTAGGGATTCTCAAAATGGTTTTCATGAACAACAAATATTTTATTTTGAAAGAAATAAATTTTTCAGAATGACAGTTTTGACACTAATTCATACCTCCATGGTACAAATATGTTCTTAGTCACATGGGACTATT
This sequence comes from Carcinoscorpius rotundicauda, assembly GCA_011833715.1. Lineage (NCBI taxonomy): Eukaryota > Metazoa > Arthropoda > Merostomata > Xiphosura > Limulidae > Carcinoscorpius > Carcinoscorpius rotundicauda. The sequence goes on along the minus strand of CM022395.1, from coordinate 33,794,427 downwards.
TATGTAGAAAAACATATAATTGGCTAAATATTTTTGCACTGTTTATTTCATAATGTAATGAAGCTAAGTCAGAGGTCTCCCTGAACCTAATGAAATTCTACCAATATTTTATGAGAAAGATACAAGATAATAAAGGAAGCAAATTCCATTGAGGAGTTCCCTGAGAATACAATAAAATGCGAGATTAACCAAATAAAACATAAGAAAAAGATGCAAGGGTAAGCAAATGAAGAGAAGCCCAAAGAAGTGTTCATAATGAATTTTGTACTTGTTGGAAGTTCAACATAAGTGTTCTTCCAAAAAATCAATGAAATTGTAAACAACTGTTATTTATTTGTATGTATTATCAGTTACGTTCATGAAAGAAAGAAGATAAAAGCAAAAGACCAGGAAAATAGAGAAAATGGCCTGGAAATGGATGCACTTTTCTGGAAAATGTACCCAAAATTGCAGTTTTCAAACAGTAATAAAATTTCAAATATTTATGTTTAAAAAATAAAAAAATACTTGAAAATATTTTTGTTGTTGTAATTTAGTACTAAATGCTCTATTTCAGTGTTCAAATTCTGCAGGTAACATTCTGCAGAAATTTGCAATATATCAATATATATACCACAAAGTATGTATTACATGTTAAAATGCCATGCAAATTTTATGTACAGGTTTTTTCTAATGAATAAGATATGACTGTTTCTCTCCTACAGATGAACTATCAATATAAAATTTAAAAAATCATATCTAAAAGAATGAATAAATGCATTCTAATAAGTATAGGTTTTAGTGTTCTTTTGTGTTTTAATGTAGAACATTATGTACTTCTTGTCATTATTTTATACAAAATTCGATTCATTGACTTAAAACATTACATTTTAGTTCAAATCTATACAGTTAGTTTACTTTTGATCTGAAGTTATTGATAATTACTGACAATTTGTTCTTATCTGAAAATAGCATAGAATGAAATTTCCCTAAATACTTTAGGAAATAAGAAATCCAGTTCAACTGAAAAAGGTGCAAAAGGATCTCTGTCTGTTCTATGTATAGTAAATAAATAAACAATACAACATATACATTGCCACTGTATTTTCAATAACATGTTAGTAAAACACATTCTATTCCCATATAATTAACAGTTTAATATTAGTGGTGAGACCACTTAAAACTACCCTCTTTCTATAGATAACTTAATTACAGAAGTATAATTTTTCTCTATACATTATTTACGTCTTTTGTGAGATTATTCCTTATAAGTTTGTAAGTGAAATATTTAAGAAAAAAAATACTTAAAAAAAAAGAGAGCTTCTTGTAAACATTTTCACAAGATTTACCATTACATTTATTTCAATAAGTTAACATACTTTTGTAGCAGCATTAACATTGGCTCCTCGCTTTATCAATTCACTAACAATGTTCACATGACCCTCTTTAGAGGCAAGGTGCAATGCATTTAACCCATTCTGAAAAAAAAGAAATAAACAAATTATGTGTAGATGCAACAGTTAAAAAGTGAAGTAATAACTTTATTCTGTGATTAAAGAAAAACAGTGCTTATTAAGAAATTTAGGATGGTAACATGATTACAGGAAAATCATTAATATTTCATATCAAGCAAATTACTTTTATAGTTTTACTTCACAGTTTGAACTTTAATTTAAAAAGATAACCAAAAATAACTTTATACTGTATCCACTATAAACTATGAATACAGAACGATGTTAAAATATTACACGGTTATTTATCTCTCTTGGAACTTTTAACTGTTTAATAATATAATGAAGACAACATATTTAAGATAATTATTTATCCTTACAATAAACAGTATAAATATGCTAAATGTCAAACAAATAGTATCAAAACTAAACATATGATCAATCTACACAAAAAACTAAAAAAATAATGTAACCATCATGTCACAATAGCCCTCTACCAACAGGATGGCAAATGGATCCCCATGAACACTTGCACTCAAAATTAATGTCATTCTCATTCTTAAACTCTGAACTGCTGTTAACAGATGAGTTTAATTCTGCTCTTCATTTTGTGACCACATGTAACCCTTGCAATAGATTTCATGTTGTAATCTTTGATATATTTACTGTTTCTCTGACAATATTTTCTTTCAGTGCATGCCTGTTCTTCTTTTGTGAGATTTATAATTTTATTTATCATCTATGTTCATTTGTGAACAGTGGTAAACTACAAACTGTGTTAAGGTTACCTTTCAATTTCATGTTTCTATGGCTTTGTCCTCTCGAGATTCCACCTCTGTTCACAAAGCTGAAATTTTATCTGGAGTAAGACTAGTTAATGTCCTCTAATACAGTTTTTTAAAAAACTTAAAAACATACAACTTAATGTCTCAAAACTTCCTAGAGATCCTATATAATTGTTCATGACTGCTGGAGGTTCTATGTTTACAGATGTTACCATTGGTTTTTAACATTTCATGGATTTTACCTTCCTTCCTTCTACTTCCCATTCATCCTCCAGAGAAAATCATGAGGCCAACAATTCTGTCCTGCTATTTCTGTGGGCTAGTTTTTCTCTGGCATTCTTGTTTTCTGCTGATAACATTCTCATCTCTTTCTCTCTTTGTTGACTGTGTTGGGTTTGTACTATGCTCCCTCTTTCACCTATTTTCTGTATTTGTTAATGATACTTATTCCATGCTCTAGTTTTATTTTTTTACCTCTTCATCTGACATCAGTATCCATGCAATGATATTTATGCACAATTTCCACTCTTACACACACCATCCTCTTCATTGCCATGATTTCTTTGACATGAATTGTGATCATCTCCTTTCTGCTTCCTTTGATCATCAATCCCTGGAATCTCTTCTGGCTGCTGGGGTGTTGACTCTTTGTCTCCAATATCCCAGTATGCCCTCTCCTCGCTTTATCCTTAGCAATCCATTTTCTTCTTATCTTCTGTCTGAGATTCTCTAGTGTGATCCAGATAATATTTCTGGAAATTTTCTATAGTTGGTCCTAGGACATTTCTTTTACTCACTCTTTCATCACATGGTTCTTGTATAGTTGAAATCTATTGAGACATGACACCCTTTCTCTACAATCCATCTTTCTTAATCCTCCCTATGTAATTTGTGTCTAACTATACTCATTTGCCACAAGGTCTTTGTGGTGTTCCTCACATCTTAATCTTAGGCACAAGGTTTACATCAATTTTCTCTCACTTCTTTAGTTTCCCTTCTGGCTCATTACTGTACCCTCATCCTTTTAATTTTGACTTCCCACCATTCTACCTTCTCTCACTAATCTTCTTCCTGGAGATTAACCTTGATCTATCCTGCCAATGATTAGTTCTTTTTGTACCCATTCAGCTAAGATCCTATGGGTGCATTTCTTTTCTTCTTTGTTAAACTGTAAACTCCTTTAATGGCTCACAATTGGGTCATTCAAATTCTTATCCACTCTTTCTCTTTCTTCACTTTTCTTCTGTTCCTATTTCCTCATTCCCTCCCCTTCTAATTCTCAACATTTCCACCATCTTGACGTTCTTCATTTTGAAAGCCATAGAAAGTCACCTGCACCCCTCTGGGTTGCTGTTTCTGTTTCTTCACTGTTCCAATGAACACTGGGAACTGAAATCTCATCGTATTTTTCTCCGAGTCATTTTTCATGACTCCTCAGTTTCTGAAGGGATTTCTTTTTCTTCATAGGTTTTAATCCTCTGGCTTTTGAATGAAGATGTTCCAAGTCTCAAATGTCTTTCTTCCAACAGTCAAACCATCATGGCATTCACTTCACTTTGTTCACCATGATATGACTTACTGGTTTTACACTCTACTCTTTGGTATGGTTTTTACATCTTATGTCTTCATGCAGGTCATGAAAGATTTTGCTTCTCACACCCTTATGTTCAGCTTTGTTTTCATCCCTTTCTGGATGTTTGACTCTTTTTGCTTCTACATGATAGATCTCTTTTTGCAACCATATTCCTTCTCCTCTAAAAAGTTGTTCATTTGAGATGGTAGGGCTTATTATCATGATTGTTCCTCACTCTGACTCCATATTTGATCCACCTCAAAAACTCTTCTCTTCATGACACTCCATCTATGAGTCATGGAATATCTGATTATCTCAGCTCCTTTAGACCTCAATCACACAACTGGATGCTCTAGGTGTGGACACACACAGACTTTATATGTTCTCCTTCCGCATTCCCTCATGTGTCTTGTCAATGTTCCACAATAAACCTTGACGAGTCCTCTTGGTAGTTCCTTACTGAACAACTCTGTCTTGATTTCCTCTTCCCCTTTGACTACCATTTAAGTACCACTTCTCCTTCTATTGTCATGGTTCTTCATGCTCCAACGTTCTACATTACTCTTTCATATAGGACAATGGTCCCTTAACCATTATATGTGGATTTATCCATCATTTCATCAAAAGGCAGTTTCCCATACTGTCTCATTTTTCTTTTGTTCCACTAGATTATTCCTTCCACTCTCTCTTTGTTTCCCAATGCAACTGACATTTTTGTCAGCACTTGTCTGCTTGACATTCTCTGCCTCCAGGCCATCTTTTGTTAACCATCCTTTGGAATTCTTTGACAATATCTGGTCAAACAGTATGGCAATCTACATCTTTTACCTTTTTTGCCATGGCTATCTTTCTTCCTGTTCTTCTACTTTGTTACAGTTCTTCCTTGTTTCTTCTTCTGTCCTTCTTCCTTCTACTTTCTCCTTCTTCTTTAGTTTTTATCCTCATTCTGTTCATTTGCCTGACTGTAAGATTCCTATAGTTTTATACATTCTCAGCCAGATACCATTTGAATCTTTGACCACTTTTCCTTCCTCTAACCTTTTCTTAAGTGCATATTTCTTTATCCTTCTGGTTTCAGGTTGCACTACTCTGATATTTATGTTGCATATGGCTCCTGTACTCGATCCCTCAAATCTCAATTTCTCTTCCATGACTGTTCTTACATTACCTATATGAATGGCTTGAAAGGGAGACAATTCCTTTCTGCCCATTTCTTTTTCTTAGTTTTCTGGCCACGGTGATAATTTTACTTTGGTTATCTTTTTTGCCTAATTTTGATGATCTGGTGTTACTTGACACACATGGCTCCCTTTCATAAATTCCCAATTTGGGTGACTTTATGTATGACCCCTCCTTATTCAGAGATCTTTAGTCCACTACACTTACTGGTAGGATACAGAAGTTCATCCAATTCATTTATTCTTCCCTAGAGGAGGATACTTACAGACTTAACCTATCACTTCTCCTCTGATTCATCCCTGAACACATTCTCTGACTTTGCTATTTCAACAACCATTGGATAAGGTGTTACATGCAGGGATGTGAATCTGGTATTTCATCTCTATCTAGACAATTCCCTCCAGTTGCAATTCTTCAGTCTACTCACTAATTTTAATGCAATAAGTACCTCTTTTATTTCTTTATCAAATTTTAATAACTGTCTTTTCTCTACTTGAGAAATATTCAGTGGCAGGTGATACCTCACACAATATATTACTTACTTAAACCTACATAAAGGTAACAGAAAGTACTAAGCTTATTTTTAATGGTTCCTGTATGCTCACTACTGAGATGGAGGTTTCCACAAAACAACTATGGTTATATATATTCATCAGGAACAGAATACAACTTGTGCAAATAATATATATACATATCCCTCTATGACCATTCCCATGCTTTTTATAAACTATTGTGGAAAAACACAGCATTTAGGGGAGTGCCTACCCATTTCCTTGGCTCCTTCATGGCAGATTTTCAAAATAGATTTTGTGATAACTTACTGCATTTTCTTCATTAAAAATCCTTTGTACTGATTGTATCTGATCATCTCTCAAGATTCTCCCTATTGGCCTTCAAGTGGAGCACAAGAGGCTCTTATCTTTCCCAGTTCCTAGCCAGTGAGACAATCAATTCAAAAAGTTAGTCATTTGTATGTTAATATCTTTGTGATTTTGATCAATCAAACTGAGCATAGTAGTGTTCTACTTAGACTCCATTCTCATAAGTATGGTAAGTAAACAGTACAACAGAACACATATCAAACCATACAGTCTGATTACTGCCCTAACCATACTACACTTTATGTTCATCCAAACTGTTGGATGCAAAAGCTTTGTTGGTCATGCATTTTACCACTCATCCCTGCAACACATTGGCTCATTTTTGTTTTTATCTTTTTTTATTTCTATCAGAATGAAGTGTACACCTTGAGGTGAAAGTGGTTTTCCAAGAGAATTGCTTTTCTAGCAAGTCCCCACAATGGAGTATCATACTCCATAGAACTTCCCATCCTGATGCCAACTCTGAAAAAAAAGTTCCTTTAGGTTTTTCTTCTTTTGCACTGGAACTTCCACTGTATCAGAATTGGATTCTATCTACTTTGTGTAATGAGACTAGTAGATCATTTAAAAAGTCAATATTTTATTTACTTACTAAAGTAGTTTCAATAGCTAACTCTATGCATACTTTTCCACCTTACCTCTCCATTACCAGTTGAACTTATTCTTGCCTCTTTTACTAATGATGATACTTCTGAGTACAAGTGCTTAGGGTAGTTATACTGTGCAGGGAGGATATGCCACTCTCCTACTGATGAAGGGCTATTGATGCATGATGATAACATCATGTATTAATGCAGGTCACATCAAAACAAAATTTATGTGGTGTGTGTGTGTACATATATATATATATATATATAGTTCAAAGTTAGTGGCATACACAAAATCTCATTGACAGGCACACAAGAAGTAACTACTGTAAGAAGAGAGGTAACTGACTATTGGAAATACATGTTCAGGTAAGGGAAACACAAGCATTAATTGTTGACTCATAAACTCTTCAATATATTCAAAGCACTACACTGCATTTTGCAGTAAGTAAATATATGTCATATGTTGCATATAACATATGTTTTAATTTTTTAACTAAAGAAGAAAGAAAAGACTATTTGACCATACTTTGTGTATTCTAGTTGTACAAATATTCTTACTTGCAGTAAAAAATATAAAAATAAAAACTACTAATTTACTGAACACAACAAAAAGATGTCAACTTACAGCATTACTGGTATTTATGTCAAAATTTCCTTTCAAAAACTCTAAAACCTTTTCTAGATTTCCTGCCCTGGCTGCTCGTAAAAAGCTAGCACTGGCGTCAGCCTGAAACATCAGATTAAAGAGAGAAAGAAAAAACAGAATTAGATGAATTACATATATTCATCAGGAACAGAATACAACTTGTGCAAATAATATTCAGTCCATCAAGATTACTCACCTGATTAAACACTTAGCAAAAATAATAAATAAAAATATTAATAAATATCAAATGAAAATGCTGGTGTACCATTTCAGAATTGAATGGCCAATTAAAAAGTAAATTTACTAAAGAACAATTCTGCATTCAGGTTTATAAAAGTTACAACCAGTTTTTATTATTAAGGATTAAGGAGTTACTGTTTAGCTTTAAACATATATTTTAACATTTAACTCCTAGAAAGTCAGAAATAGTACTAAAAGGGCTAGCTAGAAGTAGTGCATCTAACTGTACTAACTTTAAAACTTACAGCTTTTAGCAAGTACAGACAAGAAATCATGGGAAGGAAAGAAATTACCACAAAAAGTTAGAAGTTATAGTTAAGTTATTCTTTTACATGGTGCATATATAGGATTGCCTTTTACGGTGATGATGGAACAAAATTAGACTATGCTATTTAGGAGAATGAGTGAAGGATATAACTGACAGAATAAGTAATATAATGAAGAGTACTAGCAGTGGTTCAGCTTTTCTTGAACATACAGGAGCTAATTATTTATGAAAGGATAGATCAGAATTGATAACTGGTAAGTGCAGATTATTAATTAAAAGGTGTTTAAAGAAAATAGCAAGAAGAAAATTCCAATTAATTAATTAAAACTGAAATCTAGGCTAAAGTTAATATATATGGTCCAGCAGATTGATCAGTTAGACTTTTCAAATAGATGATTTCCATATAAATAAGGAAGGGGCTGGCTTCTTTCTAAGTGCAACTGCAGTGGCTACTTTAAACTAGGACTAGAGAAATGAGAACCAAAATAATGAAAAAAATAAGATGTAGAGATAAGCATAGGGTAGGAAAAAGTACAATGTAGTTTTAACGGTTGGCTAAACTTTTTCTTTCTAATGCTGGAAGTATAAGAAATAAAATTAACAACTTTATAATAATTGTTGGAACAGAGGATTTTAATGAAATTGTTTACTTCTATCTAGGTTTCACCTATTACAATCTTGATGATAAGGAATTTCTTTGAAATACGGTGTTGTTGTTTCTTTAATATGGAGAAAAGTTCTCATATGAGCAGGGATTAAGATCTTTGAAATTGTTTTATCTTGAAATAAGAAGAGTAAGTATTATTTTAATTAAGGCACATAAGATTTTCAATGAAACAGATAGTGTTGGTGAGAATGGTAGAGCTGTGGGACACAAACAGAAATTTTGGCTGGGTAGGAATTATCCTTAATTCAAACAGTTTTACTTTTTTAACTATTCAGTTGACCTATAAATATGGTGTCTGCAATAAATGTACGGGAGATCACTCAAAAGACTTTTCACACATTTGAATAATACAGGTTGCCTGCAAGTTATTTTGTAGTTACAACAGCCCTTTACATCTAGAATGTTATAAATAACCCCAGTCACTAGTGGGGGATCATTTTCACTCAATTCTGAGTGTGTGTGTGTGTGTGTGTGTGTGTATTTAAAAAAAGTGTAATGTTCTCAAAGTTTTCACTTATGGCCAATGACCTTGCTATAAACATAACTAATAAATATGGATTTTGAAAAATTGGTCACATTTTAGAACAAACAAATCTATAAAGATGATCATTGCACCTAGACATAAATTACTGAGAGAAAAGAATTTTTAATGTATATTATTGATATGAGAATGTACAATAGTGTTCTTATAAAGTTTTTACACACGTTTAATAATAAATAAATTAATATTATCTATTGTAAAGCAAAAATATTGTTGGATGATATCTACTGATGGGTTGGCTCCTATATTTTTAGTAAAATAAGCAATGCAAGGTTCATACCATTTATTGACAATAAAATATTTTATATCTTGTACTATAAGCTCTACAACTTAGCATGACAAATGTTTACTAATAAGCTCATTCCACAATAATTTCTCTTTATTGTTAATTCTCCCTTGTATGTATAACACTCAGTTTTATTACAAACATAAATAAAACAACGAATTAATTAAATCACACAATACCTATATTGTAACAGATAAAACTCAACCACCTAAAATGACCTAATTTCCAAATTTATTTATAACTCAGTGTTTAAAAATGTTGGAGAAATTTCCAAATATTAAACCAGATTCTCATATTATGCCAAACCTCAAAGATCAATACTAACATGTATATATATATATATATATATATATAAAAGGAACAGCCTTTGGCAATTTTAATTTTTGACATTCCATCACTTATTTTGTGTTTCAAATGATTTTGTTAGAGCTTTATACAATATTAAAGCTCAATCTATCAACCCTTAAACAACAAGAATGTCATAGGTAGCAGCATCAGTTAATAATGGCCACTGTTTAGGGGTTATTTTAGGCTGTTGAAACTTTGTAAATTTATTTTAGCAATTAAAATAATAAAACTAAAAATATAATTTAGAAACATAACTGACTAAACTAAAACAAACATTCCGTATTATAACAATGAATATTTCCATTAAGATTTATAAACTTTGCCTTAAATATATGGAGCATCAAGTGCCATAAAATAAAGTTTATAAAAGCATCAATCAATCTTAAAATTATTTTTCGTCATGTACTGAACATCTTTATAGTTAGGAACTATAAGAGCATTAAATACATTTAACAACACAATTCAGTACTATAATTACATCAATACGAGTATAATACAACTGAAAACACAGTACAATGTCTTAGAAAATGTCCATTGTACCTTTATATATACATTTAAACCATTTCAACTAATCAATCAGTTACTTTATATTCACAAGTAAATGGGGAATATATATAAACATGAACTCATTCCAAAAACAGGTCTTTGTAAATGTTGTAGAATTATTCCTGCAAGAAAGCTATTTCACTACTTCTAACCTAACCCAACAATCAATTAGTTGAATTACAATTTCATCAATGAATTCATGGAAAACCTTGTCACTATAGTTTAAATAAGTAAAATTTTAAACAAGGCAAAACTACGAGTATTACCCAAAAACATTTCGTACTGCAACGTCATTACATTCATGAATTGATATGGGCTACTTGAATTTTATATGTATACGTGCAGAAAATTTAGATGTAATATGACATAAATAAAACCACCAAAACTGCTTATTATATCTTCAACAACGCTGGCTTCTACTCCTTAAACATAATTTAAAAATAAAGGGGTATACATATATAATTATTGGTACGTGAGACCGGTTAACGTCATGGTTGAATGACTGAGAAAGGTATTGTTCTTCCAGGTATCACAGGACAATAATCCATCGAAATGTATAAAAGCATAATGGATTATTGTCCATTGCATAAATATGTCAAATATTAGATAATAAGGATATCTTTTTTAAAAAAATCACTTCAGTTGGCTTGCACTCATGGCTTTGATAAAATATGTCGTTTTAAGACATAAAACTATGAAACTACTTTGTTAGATGTGATGACGAAAGTCTAATACTTGCGCAAACGTTAAACTACACAATTATTGGAGTCAATGTACCACAAAATCACTATTATGTAGATTTTGACGATTACTCCATCTATTTCGGACAATTTACATAAGGGTTCGTAGAAAAATACATTTTATAAATATCATAAGTACACATACAAAAATTGGAGATACGCCTATCTTTGATCATTTGTAAACGAAACTATTTCACTCCCCAACAATCTTCTTTACATTCGTTTGCTCTCTAAACACTGATATATCTCACAGATTGAGATATACCCCTATATTTTTTGCGTTATTGAAGCAGCATGTGACCATCTTCCCCCAATCCCATTATGCTCTCTATACCAGCGCAAGCAGTTAACATTGCAGCACACACCTCACTTCTTTGATTGGCACTACAGTGTTTAAGACGTGTATTTTCCGTTGTTTTTCAAGATAATTTTGCCAACTTTTTTGTGCGCTGTCTTGCTAGTTTTCACTTTCAGCTGGAGTATTTGTTAATTTAGTAGTTCTTATATTATTATTTTTTTAAAAATTCCACGTGTATTTAGAAATTAATTTTTATATAGTGGGCAAAGAAGTACCACCACTAAGGACGAAACTCGTGTCACTAGTCCCCACCTGGAGAGTTGCCAATGTCGAAGGAGGAGAGAGATTCAGACGTTAATTCGACGGAAGTTGGAGACTTTCGCTACTTCTACTAAATCTCCCTTCCCCAGCACCACGTGTTTAAGGAAGTTTTCATTCATGGTAGAGCATTTTCATTTGGGTTTTTCCTACTTTAGTTTTTTTCTAGTCGGTCACATAATGAGCACGCCTTCTTAGTTGTTTTCCTTACTAATTCTACTGGATATTTGACTGTTAGAGTGCTATTTGCACCTTCTTCTTCTTCTTCTTCCAACTTCTTCCCCTACTCCTGAAATTTTTTTCCTCACACTCATAATTCCTATTCCACTTGGCCTTACTACTATCAGTGATAGGATGTCTTTCCTCATGCAGGTGGCGTCAGGTAACAACTTTTTTCTGCTATCTTAAAAGTCTTCACAATAGATGTGTATTTCAAGTTCTGCTAGAGGATTTAAGCATTTAATTCCAGTCCCCTCCTTCCTTACCATCTTTCCCACTTTCTTTTCTTCCATTTTGGGCCCCTAGGTGTGAATTCGTCTATGTCGTGAGGGGACCTCCCAGGGAAGGTTCTATTATTTCAGTTTACTTCAGGGATTTAAACATCCACCCACGTGTTTGCCATGCGTGGTGATCCGTGAAGGGGAGGAGAGGATCCTAGTGGTTGAAGGGTCCAACCTTAAAACACCTCTTTGGCCTTCAATTCCTGAAGAAAGCCCCTTGTATTCAAAGGCGATTGGGGATATATCTATTGAGGTTACACCTCATGCTACTTTCAGTTCATTACGTGGAGTTATTGTTGAGAGAGATTTGAAGAACACCCCCGAGTCGGAGATTCTTGCTGGTTTTTCCATCCAAGGAGTTTCTGCAGTGAGACATATATCTACTCACAAAGATGGAATTACGATGCTGACCATTGTCCTTATTCTGACACTTACATCAGCACGTCCACCTGCCACTGTCAATGTAGGTTATCTAAATTACAGGGTACGGCCATACATTCCAAACCCTCTCGGATGTTTCCACTGTCAGCGGTTCAGTCACTAAAAGACGTCATGGCGTGGTTCTTTGACGTGTGTTTGTTGCAGTAGCAAGGACCATGATGTTTATGAGTGTGAAACAGACCCTCGTTGCGTCAATTGCAATGGCTCTCATCCTACTTTCGTTCTTGCCATAAATACTTAGAATAAAGAGAGGTGCAGCATTTGAAAACGATTCATAACATTATTTACCTTGAGGCTCGAAAGTTGCTGTCCACCACTTCATCTCGGACGTATGCTGCTGCACTTCGTTCCACTACTACACTGGGAGCGAGTGCAGATGGATCTCTCTGTACCTCTAAAAGAATCATTCTCAAACCAAATGAAGTCTTTTGACCTTCATGGTTAAACAAGTTGATCACTCAACTTCAATACCCATCTCTGTTCCTAACATACATTTCAGCGAATCCCAATATATACTTCCTTTGATTTTAAGTACAGGCATTTCCTTGGGTATATCTTCTTCTCCCACTCCAAGATGCAAACCGATCATTCGTTTACGTTTTCAGTTGCTGGAATCCTCTTCCAACAGCAAATATGTGTTCAATCGACCAAGAGTAGAATCCATAGAGGTCGATAAATTTCCCTCGAAAAAAGACAGTGAAGAAAAATGACATAGTCGTAAACAAAATGGCTCTCCACCCAATTCGACTACACATAAATAAAAATGGTCACCTTGATACAATGGAACTGTCGAGGTTTGCGTTCTAATCTGGATGACATCAAAGCACTGATGTAGGATGCTTCCCACCATCCTGTATATCTTTCCTTACAGGAAACATTTCTGAAACTTGCTGATACAGTCACAATTCGGCAGTTTTCTTTGCACAGAAATGACAGGCTGTGTGATGGACGAGTGCATAGAGTAGCACTGTTGGTTGATCAGCATGTCCCCACCTTGTCTTTGTTACTCAACACACCCTTGGAGGTCTTAGCCCTCTGTGTTTCCTTGGGTCATACCATCACTGTTTGTTCTCTCTACTTGTCAGCTGGAAAGACAGGATCAATCAGACCTTGATGATCTCATTAAACAGTTGCCATCTCCCTTTTTCATCCTAGGGGACTTTAATGGACATCACACCCTCTGGGAAGTGCTGGTATTGATCGGAAGGGTCGCTCTGTAGAGTATATGCTCTCTGATCACAACCTTTCTCTTTTCAATACTGGTTCTTCTACTTATTTCCATGCACCTAGTCAGTCCTTTACTGCTATTCATCTCTAAATTTGTTCACCCTCATTATTTTCCAATTTTTCATGGAGGGTTGACAATAATCCAAGGGCCAGTGATCATTTTCCTACAATCTTGAGCGAGACTGACCGTGGTCGATGTCACCCGACCTGCGTTCCCCGGTGAAAGCTGGATCAGGCAAACTGTCCCTCTTTCAATACTCTTGCAGAACTTGATCATGCCATTGTCTGTAAGCCATCAATAAACGACTGTGTGGCAGCGGTAACTGACTTATTATACAAGCAGCTGCTCAATGTATTCCTAAAACATGTTTTCCACTATATCCTTGTCCATGGTGGAATCCTGCCTACCACATGGCACAAAAGGCTGAAAAATAGGCCTGGAATACTTTTTGTAAGTATCCCATACTCTCGCACTGCATTGCTTTCCAGTAGGCCCATGTACGTGCCACGTGGGTAAGACGTCAAAGCAAGAAGGAATCTTGGATTAAGTTTACAACCAGCATATTTTCTACCACCAGTTCCAAAGTCATCTGGGACAAGATTCGAAAGGTCAGTGTACCCCTCTCGATCTTGCTCTCTGATGACCAAGAAGTAGCTAATACCTGGAGCATCGTTGATACTCTAGGTGAAAGCCTTTGCCAGGTATTCAGCAATTTTGCTTCTTCCTCCACCTTTAGAGCCATCAAGACTCTTTCCTTTCGGGCTAATTGTCTCTATAACTATAATCGTCCCTTTACACTGGTGGAACTCAAACTGACCCTTTATCTGTCTGGCAGTACATCAGATGGACCTGACAATGTATATTATGAAATTCTGCGCCATCGATCTCCTTACTCGCTTGCTATTCTTCTGATTGTTTTTAACTTGATCTGGCAGGAGGATTTTTCCTGATGCGTGGCATCAGGCTATATTCCTACCTTTCTCTAAGGCTGGGAAGGATCCCAAAATTCCGTCAAACTACCGTCCAATTGCTTTGACAAGCTGTCTTTGTAAGACCTTAGAGAGGATGGTTTATGCTCGTCTTGTATCGTTTCTTGAATTAAAGAACCTCCTCTCGCCCACTCAGTGTGGGTTCCAATGACAACGTACCATTGTGGACCACCTGATTCGACTTAACGTCAATCAGAGAAGCCTTTTTGAAATGACATCTTGTATCAATATTCTTTGACAGTGAAAAAGCTTATAATACAACATGGAGGTATGGCATTTGGCGAGACCTCCAAATATATGGGTTATGTGTCCATTTCCCAATTTTTATTAAAAATTTTTTAACGGACATGAGATTCCAAGTGTATGTGGGTTCGATACTTTCCCATTCTTTTGTACAGGAACTTGGAGTCCCTAAGAGTTGTGAGTGTCACACTTTTGAGTATAAAAATTAAAGCCATCATTGAATAACTCCCTCTTACTGTTGCAAAGGGGCTCTAGGTCGACAACTTTCACATCTCATGTCATTGTCGAACATGAGGTATACTGAGTGGCAGCTACAGACTGCCTTCAATAGATTATTGAAGTGGACCACAGCAAACAGCTTTAACTTTTCTCTCTTTAAAACCGTTTGCATGCACTTATGCCGCCAATGGAGTATTCACCCAGATCCTGAATTCCGAATTGATGAAGTTGTGCTGCCTATCGTCTCTGAGACAAAGTTCTTGGGGCTTATCTTTGACAGTAAGCTGACCTTTATACCACGCATCAAGCAATTGTGGGTCAAATGTACAAGAGCACTAAACATGCTCCTTGTCCTTTCTTCCGGCACATGGGGATGGATCGATGTTCTTTGCTAAAGATATATTGTGCTCTATATCAATCGAAACTTGACTATGGATCAGGGGCCTATGGCTCTACCAGGGCCTTGGCCTAAAGAATGTTGGTCCTCATTCATCATCAAGGACTTTGGCTCTGCATTGGGGCTTTCTGCACTTCCCCATTTCAGAGCTTATACAAGGTTTCATGAACCTTCTATGCACCTCTGCCATTTGCAACTTTCTTTACTGTATGCTTCGAATCTTCGTTCCTTACCAAAGCACCCACCCGTGATTGTGTTCCCTCCCTGGTGAGCTAAACGTTTTCAGAACAGACGATCTGCCCTTGCTCGTTTTGGTCTTCGTATCCAAGCATAGTTGAATGAATTGGGTCTATCTTTGGATAACACTGCTGTATCCACTAGTCAGCCCATCCAATCGTGGCTTCTCATTGTCCCCAAATGTGACCTGTCTTTAAATCATCTGAGTAAAGCAGACACTACTGATTGAAAATACTGTCTGTTATTTGCTGAACATCTTCTGAACCATCCTGCCATTCCTATTTACACAGATGGTTCAAACTCAGGTGACTGTGTGGGTTCTGCCATGGTTTGTTGTGGTTTGGTGGTTGTGTGCAGAATCTCTTCTACAGTGTCTGTGTTCACTGCTGAACTGTTACCCCATTATCTCATGTTCTGGATCACAAAGAAGCTAAGCAGTACTCAAACTGCACTATTTATACTTAGTTTTCTACTGGCTCTGGAATGGCTTCACATTAGTTCACACTGTTCTCGCCGATACTCAAAACCGACTGGCTTATTTCTCTTTAACATCTACTTCTATCCAATTTTTTGGATGTCGGGCCACGTTGATTTTTGCGAGAACAAGCTCGACAACAATGCAGTTAAATCTATCTGCTCTGGCCTTATCACCACTGTGCCTGTTCCATATATGGACTATGGTCCCGTATTGAAGGCTCGGCTCTGTGCAAGTTGACAGTGGACTTGGAGTGAGCAACATGCAAACAAGCTTTTCTAAATAAAACCCTATATTAGACTTTGGCCATCTTGTTTCCATTAACAATTGGAAAGAGGAAGTTGTCTATCTAGATTACACATTGGTTACAGTTTTTTTAACTCATCATTTTCTTTTATCTGGGACTAATGCGCGAATGTGTTGTCTGTGTAACACTCAGGTCACAATAAGCTAAATTTTACTGTCTTGCTGTCGGTAAGACTCTGAATGACAACACCGTTTTGAACATGTTCTGTCCGAAGGTTTATCCATAACATCAGACAGCGTTATTGGTGATGGTGACACTGTACACCTTGGAAAGGTTTTTAGTTTTTAAAGGTGATTAGTATTTTTAATACTTTTTAAGTTTTTAATTTATAAATTAGACTTTTTAATGTGATTCCATTTTAAGAATCAAAGTCCATCTAGTTCGATTTGAAATTTAAAAAAATTGCCGTAACGTGAAATAACTCGAAATTAGGACAGGAAAGGCCAACCTCGGGTGATTAATGCTGCTGTTTGACCTACCAGTTAGTCATCCTGGCAAGTTATAATTAAAATTTTGCTGCAAGTCTTTTAAAAACTTTTAATTTCTGAAATTGGCCATAACGTCCAATAACTCGGAACCAGGACTGGACAGGCTAACATCAGGCGAGTTATGATGAATACAATTATGCTACGGAAAATCCTTTATAACTTATATTACTGTAATTTTTCTCTTACCTCTGTAGACTAGATGTAAACATTGGTTTTAATATTATTTGTTCTTTAACTTTTTTTTTAATTTAAATTTAACTTTTTACTGGATGTTTGACGCAGACAGCCTAGCTACTCTGTGCCATAAAATACCAATCTAACCAACCAACCATCCATTTTGGGATTATGTCTTGTCCAGTTATCTAGTGGATTCAGTTATCAATGGTCTTCAGAAGAGTATTTTAGAACATGTGGTATTTATTTATATGGAATTTTACCTCCATCTGTTTGTTGTCCCCTAAAACACGGGAGATTGGAGATTTATTATCGATCTATGCTGTCCGAATGCATTTTTGGACACATCCCAATTCACCTAAGACTACTACTATATCTCTCTTTGGTGGATTTTTCCTTGGTCTCTGGATGACCAAATTCAAGGGACATATACTTAATTTCATGTCTTCCATTGCCAAGGATTCATATCATTATCTTTGGTTTCTCCACAGGGAGGGTGTGGTTATGGTCAAGTTCCATACACTACCATTTGGTTTTGCCCTGGCTCCTTATGTGTTATGTGAGGCTGTTCATGGGTTTGCTTGTGATCATCATTCATTGGGTATTCAGCCTCATCATTACATGGACTACTGCCAGTCACACTCACTCCCTTCTTTAGAAGTCTACTTGGGTGGAGTTTCTTATTAAGGTGGAGAGGCTCTTTCTCATTCCCACTTTATACCACATTCATCTGGGGCTTCTGTTCAATTTCCATCCCAATTATGCCTAGTTTTTCCTCTTTGGCTCCTGGATATGGAACAAGCAGTCATTAATGCTTTATTTTCACCTCCTTTTCCAACTTTAGAGGTTTTCTCTCTCTCTTGGAGAAGTGGGCCTCCATGGAAGCTCTTGTTCCCTTCAGTGGATTATTCTCAATTCGTAATATTTTTCCTGCAATCCCTTGGTTCATCCTATTTCCTTTTCTTTAAGAACCAAGCCCAAACTTGTTTCATGGCATGACAAGGCTCTTACAACAATGAAGGATCCTCTTCCTCTGCCTGACTCACGCCTGTCCACAGACAGTTCTTTGATGGGTTGGGGCTTTCTTCAACTCTCAGGAAAGTTCAGCTCGGTAATCCACTGAAAAATCTACTTAACACGCCAACTACTTGGAGCTGTTGACAGTTTGTTAAGCTTTCACCCATTTCCTCACACTCTTGCAAGAATGAGTGGCTAAGGTTCATTGCATCAATTTAATTGTTGTCAGTTACATCTTCAAACAAAGAAGCAGTAAGTCAAACACCCTCTATTTTCGCACACGCAATCTCTTATACTAGATTCACAGCAACATCATTACGTCTTGGCATGTTATGTTTTACGTGTTACGAATATAGTTCCAGACTATCTATCCCACTCTAATCAAATTCTTTCTAGAGAACAGTACCTTTACCTGTGGGTTTTCAGTGGGCATGTTCTTACCTGAGTATGCCTCATGTCAACATATTTGCAACCGACTGTAATGCCAAACTTCATTTCTTTTTGTGTATTGTCCCACACCCTCTCAGCTCTGGCAATAGATAGATGCATTCTGTCAGGATTGAAGGAGTCTTCATATTTATGCTGATAAGACTCCTCTCTAAAGTTTTTCTCTGATACAGGTCATTCCCTGCTATAAGTTACTAGCTGCTCCATATTAGCTTGCTTACTCGTGGTTTCCTCTACTTTGGTCCTTACTGGAATAGAAACCCCTTCCCTTATCTCTATCTAGATCTTTACTTTAACAACCTCAATCAGCCATATTTTATCTAGATATCACCAACTATTATATTTATGCAAGACCTTTACCTAGTCCATTGCCTCCTCTCAGGGACTCACTACCCATGTAAGTTTTTGATTATCAAATCCATATAACCTTCCTCATTGTTGGTTTATCAGTGTCTTTGAGCTAACTTTCACCAGTGGTCAATATCCGAGAATTTTATCATTTAGTTTCTCACTTTTCCAGTTGGTTTAACATGGTTTGTGTGTGTTCACTATTTCTGGCTATAATGTGCTCGTCTCTCACTCTTACCTCTGTTTTCATATATCCTTCTCCTCTTCCTTTATTTATATTATTTTCCATTCCTTTCACAGAGTTCATCTTTCCCATTCTATTTAAGTTTCTGGATTTTGAATTTAATGTCATTTTTCATACCTTTGTAAATTCTCCTTTTCAACCTGTTGCTGTGTGTTATTTGGACCACCTTTCCCTTAAGACCGATTTCTTTCTTTGAGTTTACCTCTTAAGTGAGTTTTGTACAATAAAAAAATCTCATAGTCGTATATGATCACTTCATGATAAAAGGGCTGTCACCTTTATGGTGTCTATTATACACACATTAGGGCATTATACCTATTATCACAGCAATTCCACTGAGCGTTTTCTGCCCAGATGGATTACACTTGACATAACTATACCAGAAACTTTTCCTGGGTGTTACTGCCTGAGTGTACCTCACTTGGTTATCTTGATATCTATCTAAGGCATTTTCCCGTAGATATGTTTTCTTGGGAAGACTGCCCTTATTGATTTCTCTATAATTTTTACGTTGCATTTTACACATTCCATATGATATAAAATATCTTATGCACGGCATTTCATTTGAATGTTTTATTCTTCAAATAGACCACACTTGCCATAATTCAATGTATCACAAGGAACCTTTCCTGAATGACTCTGTCCAGGCGGACTGCACTTGTTGATTTTACACTTATGATAGGCGCTTCCATTCTGTTTTTGCTCTTGAATTGCACTTTGCATAACATGTCGTATCCCAGAGCATTTACCTTGGATGTTTTCTGCCTGAACAGATTGTACTTGACCTATTCATGTACGGTATTCTAGCCCTAACCACGCATTCTCTTCATTTCAGCTCTATTTGTTTTATTTTCTGTACTTGGTGGAGAGTGTACCTGTTTCAGAAGACATACTATATCCCATAAGTGTGCCTAGTTTTTTATTGTGGCATACCTACTTTTTCTATAGCAGCCAATATCCATAGCGATCCACATACTATAAAGATCCGACCTACTTGTATGATAATCATTCAGCAAATTTTTCCTACATAAACCCAACCTTCTCATTTCCATGTAGTAAATATAGCTTATCAAACAATGCACTGCCTACACAGTACTACTCTGAAGTTGTAAGTTCACTGAAATAACTACCCCCCAAAACAATCTACCAAATCATCAAATTAATAAATATTCATCAAGTTTTAAGCTCATCTTTTCCTTTCAAACCAATGAGCTGTATGATGTTTGTCAATGAGAAGAACAAACGTTTAAACTATTGTTCCTGCAAAGAAAAAGATCAGAACACACGTGTCATGGATTTGGCATAGGGTTATTTCTTTGGACCAACAACATTGGAAACCGATACCCATTGTGTTGTTTAAATTATGAACAAATAATTCATTTTTTCAAGAAGATACATATAACTCTAGATGATTAACAAATCAAAGCTACAAGAGACGAGAGGAGGCTAGAGGACCATTTACCACCCAATTTTAACAGCAAATAGAGCAACTGTTTAACGAAACTTTTAAAAATGTATGCTTAAACAGATGGACAATGACGAAAATTTTGAATGTTTATAAAATGCGCAATTTTAATTATGAATTAATGTTACGTAAGTGCGGGGCCTGACGATGGTTAATGTGCGGGTCTTTGATTCTCAAGGTCTACAGTTCATGACCCGTTTCCGCAAAATTGCTCTCCTCATTTTGGTGCCGTGGGTGTGTTATAACATTGGTGGTGAAATTTCATTAATCATTAATAATATTTCAGGAGTTCTGGGCAGGTGTTTCTAACTAGCTGCTTTCCCTCTAATCCATTGCTTAAACATTAGGGACATTTTTCACAGGTAGTTTCGCACGAATATCCAAAATAAACAAACAGATATAGTAAAATTAAGATTAATTCACTTGTGAGGGGTTCGTATATTTGTTTCTCACTGCTTGGTGAGAAATAATTTTTATTAAACGTTTACAGAGAACATTTAAAAACAAAACAGCGAGTTTAGTAATAAAATTACTGGAATCTCGACATCTCAATCATATAAATCAAAGCAAGATACATTATATTTTATAAGTTGTTTTCAATTTAGATATTTGCGTTGCTGTTTAGCCAGGAGTAGATAAAACCAATCACAATGGATTTATGGTATTCAGGCACATTGATATACAAAAGGTATGGAACACAGGATTGTAATTTATTGTAAATTATTTAAAATAATTGCATGCTTCAGAGTTCTTCTACCTCTGTTACTCAGGTAAATTATAAACTGACTTGTCAGTTTATAATTATCGCTATTATTTATAAACTGAAATCTTGGCTGAGAAACATACTTGTCGATTTATTAAAAGCACATGTCAATGTATAACCTGTCCTTCATTTTAATAAATCTCCTCCTATATATATAAATTGTCATACAGTATAATGAAATCAACAGTAAATTAAAAGTTGTCATGTGCATTTATAAGTGCATAAAAAATTTCTCAGCCAACTTTTCAGTTCACACATTACAGGTCCTTTATAAGCTATGTATGCAACATATGAATTACTCATAATTTCAACTTAAATTACAAAAACTACGCTTGTCACCTCATAAAAACTCACCCAAATGTTTCCGTAAAAATGCTTTTCTTTTTATTTAAGGTATTTAAAGCGAACGCTAGAAAGTTTGAATGACGCTTTTCTTTACGAAAATCAAAAAAGCGTCATTAAAAGTTTCTAGTATTCGCTTTAAATACCTTAAAATAATAATAGAAGATATACTTTTGTAATCGTGAACGACGACATAACGACACGTTTACTTTTACAGATTATTGAGGCCACAATTCTGTGTTTGCATGGTCTCAGATATGAATTCTCAGCACAGATATTATTTAAAATTTTAGATCAGAAAGCCAGACCAGTTTGGATTATTTATTAAATAGAAGCTTAAACCTTCATTTAATGTGACCGTGTTGCAGTTTTATTCGTTTTGTTGAATTTCATGTAATACTACTCTTAGGCTGTCTTCGCTAGTCGTTCCTAATTTTGAAACGATAGACTATAGAAGGAGACGAGCTAGTCAACACTACTCACTGCCAACTCGTGAGTTACTCCAATTGATAGTGGAATTTGACTCTCACTCTTATGCCATACCAATGGTCCCAAAGTGCGGGCAGCGATTTTTTATTTTGTTTTGTATTTTGACGGTAACAGGGCAGAAGCCAAGGAATTTCAGATCTCTAGTCTCACACCACTGGGCTGCGCTCAGGCTGACTTACAACGAATATCAAACTTTCTGTAAATTAACGGTGTCTATTCATTTGATATTCCAACTGAACTGTGTAACAGATTCAATATTATGTATTTATTTTAATATCTATTCTTGTTTCAGTCCTGCTTGTTATCTAAATTTGTAGAAGATTCTCGAGCGTACGAATCAACGTTTATAACTAGGGAAATACCAGTATTGTTGAACGAACTGAACTTTCTAGAAACTTCGCCTAAATGTTTAAATATCGTGTCACGCAGAGAGACAGTTTAAAAATAGAATATTGTTAAGTCGCTAAAGTCAGTATTCTACAAATCTCGGAAGCTTTAATTGTGATAACACTTATTGATAGAAAAACTACAGATATTTGACCAGGAAAGTTTATAAGTTTCAAACATGATAAGCCGTTGAACTTCAGAAAATTAACTTTGGACGATAGTATTTTTTCGACGGCATGAGATGGATTCCTCGGTAAAAAGTGAGCTTACAAACCGCACGAGTCAAGCCAAGAACAGAGCTAGTTAGCCTTTCCGTCAAGTGAAGTGTTTTTGTGTATCATAGAATTAGTTTGCTTTCCGTGAATCGTCGGTAAAAGATTCAGTACCAGCCCAGATAGAAGACTAACTCTTGTTTATAAGTTTTAAAACTCATTTATATAAACCATTATTTGTAATACCGGTATTATAAAGTGTATTATTTTTGTGTTAAGAAAAAAATTGTATAGATTATTCTTGTTGGCAAATATCATAAATTTGATATATATTGACATTCAATTAAACCATAAATTCAAATTCTAATTTGATATCGTAATATGTAACTTAAAAAATGAGAGACTCGTCACTTCATATGTTACACAGAATCCTGAAATTTTTCACTTGCCATGGGTAGTTAAAGAAGTTGATAAAAGAATATCTGAATTACCTAAACCTTTAACACACAGGCAGTTGCATATTTGCAGAAGCTCAACCCACAATTAAGTCGCATAAAAACCAAATATTACTGTTATTAGTTTGTCTTTTTTTCATTTTACAGTTCATGAAATATCAATGTTATTTGTATGAGCACAGTATCTGATTTAATACAAGCTCAACATTACATCTATTTTGAAAGACGATGGACAGTAGTTTCTGGTTGTCTTGGGTAGAATAAAAATAGTTACACGGTAGATCAGCGGTAAGTTTATGGACTTACAACACTAAAATTCAGGACTCCTTTCTTCGCAGTATAAGGAGTGCAGACAGGCCAATATGTAACAATATAAATCTATCTGTATTAATAATGTCTATAAATATTGGTCAGCAATGTTCAAGCTTTACATAAGAAAAAAAGAGAATATTTATATTTATGATAATACTCTTGCGTTATTTTTAATGCCTATTTTTTACAGCTACGCTCAATGACTTTTTTCTCTAACCGAGAACCGCTTTATGTGCTCCCAACATGCATTTTCCAAAATAGTATAAAAATCTATTGCAAAAGTACAGGGGGCGGTCTTACAGTCTGCTAAAGCCGACCGAGCTCTTACTTACTTTCCCTTGATTGTTATGAATAAAGCCCGCCGATCATCCCATTCTTTTCTTTTTATTTTACTAGGTATTTAGACCTAAATTCGCTCCTGCAAAAGTAGTACAAATTTATAATTGTATAGTAACGTTTATTCTACATTAAATTTAAATATGTCTGGAGTTAAACTTCTTGCGAAAAAAAAATGAGAAATTTTTATTGTTTAAAAAGTATGAATACGTGGAAGATGTATGTTGATAACACTGACAGTACCATAGAGGTCTATTGTTATATCTTTGGACACTACCGATATTCAAAGCACCACTGCTTTTTCATATACAAGTTGTTTATAGGATCGAAAGTGCGACATAAAAGCACCACTACTTCGGTTTCTTCTAAACTAAAAGCATCTTCAATGCAGATGCGACACAAGCAGATGTACGGCATGATAAAGGTAATAGAAAATATCTTTCTGATATGAACCATTGCAACTTTGGGTACTGAAATATCTTGATACCAGAGCAATGCGAAAAATATATTCTGTTTTTTTTTTTCGTTTTTTTGCTGATTTTGTTGCGTCACAGCTAGGGAATTAAATTATGCGACATCATATTTTCTAATACATTTTACATAACATATTCATAAATTCAAAACTGCAAGAAAAGCTGATACGAAATACCTCACATTTTATAATAAAGGTTGAAATTACAAAGACAAAGGATTATATCTCATCAAATGTCAAATTAGTTTTAAAATATATCAATTTTTCGCTTTTCAAGGTGTATTCAAAACATATCCCAAAGTTGTCTGCAAGGAAGAAAATAATACATTTCCAACCACTAATTGTCAGACCGTGAAGAGAATAGACTATATGTGTTTTACCTTAAGAGCCCTCTGGTGGTATAGCTGTAAACTTGAGGATCTATGTTCGATATCTGTACAAAGCACAGTGCAGATAACCCACTCCCGCTAGTACGGTTTTAAAATGCTAAAATCAGGGATTCGATGCACCTCGGTGGCTCAGTAGATAGCCCGATGTGGCTTTACTATAAGAAAAACACTTACATGCAGACAGACACATTGTATGGTTTGTGCTTATACAAAAACAAACAGAACTTTGCACAGATGGTAAGTCACCGTTCTCAACTGCTGGTCTCTTTGTTACTAAACCCCTATTTGAAAATGGAGACAGATCATAAACCTGCGTCAGTTTCTGAAGTTGCAGTGTGGACATTCGGAAATACTGCTTACATTTGGCATTACCGACTTTTATCTGTTTTACTAGGTAATAAAATATCCCCATATGGTTTCTTCTTGCAGTTATGATTGTGCAGTCATCGTCTATGGTTGTCATGTTTCAGAATGAACAACATTAACAGCTAATTATTCTTCATTCGTTTTCCTCTTATTTGTTATTATCGCTGTAGTAATTATGGTATATTTAGCATATCCAGTTTCTAGGACTACATTATTCGTGTGTATATAATCATTTTGTAATAAAAGTATTGTTCCGCGATGGGAAAAAGTTATATCCTATTCGATGTTTAGAGAGCTTTACATAATCCTCTGAGCTGTCATGCCCTGGAGGTTAGGGAGCTCTACCTGCAATTTGAGGGTCGCAGGTTCGAATCCCCATAACATCAAACATGTTCGCCCGTTTAGTCATGAAAGCGTTATAACGTAACGGTTAATCACACTATTCGTTGTTAGAGTAGCCTAAGAGTTGGTAGTAGGTGATGATGACTAGCTGCCTTCCCTCTGGTCTTACACTGCTAAATTAGGGACGGCGAAGATAGCCCTTCTGTAGCTTTGTGCGAAATTAAAAAACAACAACATGTAAACATAAATCTCTTGTGTTCATATTACTATATTTTATAATCAGAGCATATGTGTATGAACATATATATATAGTGAATATATAAGAACCACCTGCAGTTACACGATTTGCATAACAATGAAATGAAGGAAGATGGTGTTAACCAAATTTTGTTGAAGGTTTGGCCACTTGGAAACAATAAGAATTGGAAGCTATGATAGATATCATTTTGAAACATCCAAAATTCTCGCACCTATGGACTCAATCTCTGAATCTTTTAAGTAATTAGCTACGTCTCTGCGAAGTCACATACACACGTTAAATATTACAGTTATGATTTAACTATTAAGTTAATATAATTTATATAAGGGCTGTTATTGATAGAGCCCCCGAAAAATGGAACTCGTAAAAAAGTGCTCTAACAAAGCACTTAAAGTGGGACGGAAAATTCTTTCCATCCAAACATTTTAATCGGATAAATCGGTACGAAGTTTCAAATCAGTGTTCCTCGCAGTTCACCTCAATCCATTATCTTGGGTTTAAGTAATGAATGTTTCTGTATTTGTCTGGGGCTTAAATCAAAAATATCTTATCGTTTTATTTAAATGATTATATCTACAATATTCAAAACTGGGGTTATACTTTTGTTTACCCGAAATGATTAAAAATATACATCATTGTATTTTTTTTTCCGAGTGAAAATGTGTAGAGCATTTTAACTGAGTGAGACAAAGATTTTGAAATTATCATTTACTGATAATGAAACATATCAAAACATTATGAATTAGTACAATAACAACTTGAATGCGGTCAAGCGTTTAAGAAACAGAAAGTATTTCCAAACTGAAAAGAGAGAACCCTGTCTTATAATTGAATTACTGTCATGTTATAACAAGTAACAATCAAACCGGTATTTAGTTCGAGGTCGGAGGGTACTGTTTCTTTGTTTTTGAATTTCGCGCAAAGCTTCACGGGAGCTATCTGCGCTAACCGTCCCTAATTTAGCAGTGTAAGACTAGAGGGAAGGCAGCTAGTCATCACCATCCACTGCCAACCTCTTGGGCTACTCTTTTATCAACGAATAGTTGGATCGATAGTAACATTACAACAACTCCAAGGCTGAAAGGGCGAGCATGTTTGGTGACGAGGATTTGAGCCCGCCACCCTCGGATTACGAGTCGAACGCCCTCAGCACCAGGCCATACCGGGCCCCAGAGGGTACTGTTGACTAGCAGTATTTTCAATGATTAATTAATTGATTAATAAGGAATGGCTATACCCACACCTTAAGAGTTTCTTATCTGGCTGTTTAATTAATGCCCCACAGTGACAGTATGTCCTAAAACCTAGTTACACATAAACTATAAATGCACATTATATTCTCAAACAAATCTCCTCAACAATCTCCAGCTTTAGCTTAATATTTTGCATAGAGAATTCATGTGATCGATAAATCAATTGCTACAATAAATCATCATGAATTGTATCAGCTAGTTAATAGCTACGTTTATTATTATCTTCACACTGTATAAAGTTAGCAGCCATATCAAATAATCCTGTATTCATAGTTGAGAATAAACAAAGTCAACAACCACGATAAATAACAACATGGAAACTTAAAAACCTGCAAATATAAATCGTAAAAAAGTAAGCTTACAAGGCTAAAGATATGACTTAGTGAAACTACAAATTCCTATTTTGACTCGTCCATATGAAATTCTAGATAACAGCATAGAGCCAGAATAGGGGTTTGCAGTTTCTGTAAGCAGTGTACACAGCCTTTTATGCTTATTTTTATTATCTCTATTTACAGGTTTTCTTAAATTTCTAATTTTTTTTTATTTGTCATGTTGTGGGACAGAAACATTCCAAGTGAAAGATCAATCTGTACATTATATGGTATGTATTTCACACTTAGCCAGCTCGCCATCTTGCCTCCATTTAACTAACTAATAACCCTTTTTGGGAGAATACTAAAGTACCCTGCTTGAAAACGGATTTCAACACAGTTGTATGCAATGGTATAAACGCGTAACATGAAACGAAAAATAACATATGTACATTAAATGAAATTGAATTCTATTTATGGTCGATTTAAATAAATATTTATTTTGTATCTGTGTTGAATGTGATATTTACAACATCCACTAATTAAAACTTTTTAAGAAATCAGGTTTTCAATTACACAGCTGCAACTTTTTTGCGTACGTAATTTACATATATGAATGCATGATTAAAGTGTGAACTTCTAGGCCTATCGAAGTCGAGTATTACCAGATTTATATTATTTCCCATTGTTTCATGTAGCTGTAGTGAATAGCGTCTAAAGACTAAACCATCCTATTAATTATGGCCTGTTGAAAAACGTCTAAGTTGTAGAAATGTGTTTGTTGTTAGCTCAAAAACAAAACGTATTACATTGCTGTTGATGGTGGAATTTATTATGTACAGCATTTTAAATATCAATAAACGTAAACTTTGTATAATTTCTTATTTTATTGCATAATTACTGGATAATTTTTATATTATCTACATAACTAGCATTTCTGTGGCTAATAATTTCCAGGTACAAGTCATTATTTTTATATTATCTGCATAACTAGCATTTCTGCGGCTAATAATTTCCAGGTATAAGTCATTATTTGAAGCTCTAGTAAATATACTCAAAGGAATAACTTTAGATAATTTACATCCAAATTATATGACAGATGTTCATCTGATCATTTTTCGAAGTTAAATGTTTAAAGAATTAAATACATGGATTTAGGAGAGTTTAAAAAACATAACATAATAATAAAGATACCATAACCCCATAAACCACTTGCAGGACACTTGAATAAAATGTAGAAGGACACATTTTAACACAATATGATAATATGCTAGTATTTTTTATTTTTTTATTTCTTAGTATTGACAATGTTTTATATGTCTCGTAGAAGTACATGGATTCACTAAAAAAGAAAATTTTTGGTTTATTAACCTCGTTTTTAATTCTAGTGGTACTTATTTTAAGAATATGAAGTCATAACTTTAGCTTTTTCAACAATCTGGGAAAAACCTACCTGTCTTTGATCTTCGGTAACCATGACAACCAGTTAGCACAATTCCAGGCAAGAAGCTTGAGGTAGAAGAATGGGTAAAAAAATTCACTACGAAAAGGGGAGTTGGTTCACCGCACCTATATTTTATTAATATTGAAAGAGGGGATCTGAAGACAAAGGTTCATATTTCTTTTTTATAACGTCGTTTTTAAAATACGTGAAGAAAGATAAACAGATTGTTTTAACGAAATGGTTACCATGGCTCTTCTGATACTGCTGTGATGCGAAATGAGTTAACTGTGCTCCAGCTACTATGCAGTATTTGCAGCTCAGACGTCAATATTGATTATTCTACTGCATGACGCATGCTCCAGGGTTCTCTGCAGACACTCACCGGCGGTGTCCGCCAAACTCTTGGCGCCTGTACATCAACTCACGTGGCCATTGTTTAGCGATCACCACAAACAGCGTGACATATATGTTTGCTAAACTAACGTTATTTAAAAAACAAACGTGTATATGGTTTTGAGAGTAAATGATCCCATTTTATTCTTGTTATCTGTACTTAATTATATATTTAGCAGAGAAAAGTGCACCTACCTCAGTTGCAAATATTTTTGCGCAATATAAAGGTTTATACAACAATGCATTGCGAAATATTCCTGTTAGTATTTTAACGCTTTTTAAAAACAGCTTCAAATTTTGAATTGGGTGCAATTGGAGAATTTGACATGTATATCTTAACTTTCATGTAAAGCACCAATCTTTATAAAATCCAAAACGTTTGCATTTTATATTGAGACTTTGTTAAAACTCAGCTTTAAAAGTAATTATAACGTGTATTTAAAACATACGCCATTCTTTCCGGTGAGCAGCTGATTGCTTGGTAAAACGACATAACTCAAGTGTGGCTATGTTGTTGCAATTCATCCTTGATGGATTACATTTTAACTTTATTATGGTTGAATTATTTCATTTTGCGTAACTGAATTTAGGACAAGCATTTGTTTTGGAAATAACGCAAAGCTTTGTATGAACATATTCAACATATTTTAATCCTATATGTGACCACATAATAAAGTTATCACAATATCTTTGTCACCATAAGATAAGCAACCAATAATTGTCACTTTGGTTTGTTTATTTTTGTTTTTGAATTTCGCGAGGACTATCTGCTCTAGTCGTCCCTAATTTACCAGAGTAAGATTAGAGGGAAGGCTGCTAGTCGTCATCACCCACCGCCAACTCTTGAGCTACTCTTTTAACAACGAATAGTGGGATTGATCGTCACATTATAACGCTTCCACGGCTGAAAGCGCAAGCACAGTTGATGCGACGGGGATTTGAACCTGTGATTATGAGTTGAGTGGCTTAACTACCTGGCCATGCAGCGGCGGTTATTAAAGAAGGAATCTATTTGTCATATGTGCCGTCAGTGTTACAAAAAAAAGTCAAATGTGCATGAGAAACAAGACTTGTCTATCAGTCGTTACTCCTCAATATCGTTAATGGCGTTAAAAACAAAACTGAACTAAAGGATACATGTGAAGTCTATAAAATGTCTTGCAGACAAGTTTGAAGTTTCGATAGTGAACACAGAAATACCGTCGAAAAATTAAAAACTGGCGATTCGGCCTTGGCGAAATATATGACGAACTCTTCGCATAACATTGAATTGGATAAGTTTCAAATTCTTTGCAAAACACGATTTAAACACATGAAAATTTCAAGAAATTATTAAGTAAAAAATGATTTAAGTAAATATATGGGCCCAGATGCCACAGAAGAGAATTTTTGAAAATATATTATGTAGAGGGCTCTGAACAAATTCAAATTATACACGTACATTTGCTTCTATAAAAATGTTTGTTTGTTTTTGAATTTCGCACAAAGCTACTCGACGGTTATCTGTGCTAGCCGTCCCAAATTTAGCAGTGTAAGACTAGAGGGAAGGCAGCTAGTCATCACCACCCACTGCCAACTCTTGGGCTACTCTTTTACCAACGAATAGTGGGATTGACGGTAACATTATAACGCCCCCACGGCTGGGAGGGCGAGCATGTTTGGCGCAATTGGGATGCGAATCCGCGACCCTCAGATTACGAGTCGCGCGCCTTAACATGCTTGGCCATGCCGGGCCTTATAAAAATGAAATTTCCTATTTTTTTCTGGTCTCCACAAGACAGAAGAAATGTTTTCAACGAAAACATGCAGAATTCTGATTATACTAACTTTTTAATTGTGTTTTACTTTTAACTTTGTACAATTATAAACGTAAAAATTCTGACTTATTTTATGCAACAATTTTCTATTGCATCGCACTTATTTGGCCCGGCATGGCCAGGTGGTTGAGGCGCTCGACTCATAATCTGAGGGTTCAAGTTCTAGTCGCCACAAACATTCTCGCTCTTTCAGCCGTTATAATGTGACAGAAAATCCAACTATTCGTTGGTAAAATAGTAGATCAAGAGTTGGCAGTGGGTGGTTGACTTGCTGCCTTGCATCTAATCTAACTTTGCTAAATTAGGAACGGCTAGCGCAGATAGTCCTCGTGTAGCTTTGCGCGAAATTAAAAAAAAAAGTAGTTATGTCTTTAAATTCAAAGCCAAAAGCTTATAAGAAAATGAAAATTTGCTATTTTTCAAGATGTTTGTTTATTTCTCGGGCAAAAGTCCTAAAACAAAATATCTCACGTACACCATCAGAAATTGTCCAGTTACGTTGAAAAAATTGTAATCGAATCAGAAAACTCTAGATAATGGAAGCCCAAAATATATTTAGAAAGGTAGAAACACTTGTTTCCCTCTTCTCGGGTTGTTGTTCAGCACAAAGTTACACAACGTGTGCTATCTTTGATCTGTCCACCACGTGTATCGAAATCCGAATTTTAGCGTCGTTGGCCTGTATACTTACCATTAAGCCACTGGGGGCTTCACTTCTCTGTAGGAAAAACCTAAAACTGTCGAACAATTTCAAGTTAAGATATAAAAAAAAAATACTATAATCGAGCAAATTAACTCTGGATAATGACTCTTGATATACATACTCATATAAGAGCTTATATTTATTCATATATAAACTAATCAGGTGGTTTTACATGAAGGTTTATATTATAATTTAAAGAATTGACGTTTTCATTGATAACAGTTCACAATTTAATTACGAAATTTCACTATCGACATTTCATGGTTTCTCAACATTTTAGCCACTAGTGATCGGTTCACTGTCTCCTTAAATTGTTCTGGACCGCTATAATACAAGTAGAACGAAGAACAATTACGACTTACGTACGGATATTCTGTCAGCTTTTGCATATTTGTTTGTTTTAGTGAAATACTACGGACCGGAAACGTAGAAGTGATGGATCAGTGGTTGAAATACCTTATATCATTAAATATATATGTACAAATCTGTTACAATTATACAAACTAAATAAACTGATAAAATAATTATCACCTCGTTCTGAATGGTATAGACATTTACACATTTGTATTGTTTATTATATTTTACTGTGTTAATAAAGGGCTCAAAATAAGACCATCCGTTTGAATTTCTTTCTACTTCATAGCCATTAACATTAAAAGTGAATTTTTCTTGATGAATCTGTATTAATGAATTATACTGAGTGGGATAATGACAATCAAAATTTGATAAATATGCATTGTAAAATAATAATCTCATGATAGCGCATCTTAACTTTTAAAAACCTTTTAAACTACATTAACAAAAATACACACAATTTGAATTTGTTATTTTGTTAGCGTATCTAACTGCTGAAGAAAACTGAAGTTTCCCTGTGATATGAGGGGTCATCTTGTTTGTCTGTTTCAGAGTTGCACACAAAGCTGAGTGAATATAAATATAATACAAGTATAATACTTGTTTCTAACTTAAAAAAATCCATAATTTATTTCTGATGTTTTGTGACATGAAAAAACTGATAAAAATTATATTTTATTGATTCTTTCCAGTTTAAACCATAACAACTGATTTTATTTGATTTGTTAACATAAATAACATTTCAATCACTTCCATTCACTTCGTATTTTAGCCGTACTGAAGATACACGATATTGGGCGCCAGGCTTCATCGGAACTAATAGAGCAGATACAAGATAAATAAAAAAAAATTAATTTAAAACATACAAATAGAGATACTATAAAAAGTAAGGAAGTAAGGCTGAAAACATTGTAAACCAAATAATGGTCAAACCACCAATCCTTATTTTCAGTTCACAAAATGTAATTCTAAGTAACATCATAGAGCCAAAGTAGGGATTTGCAGATTGAATAGATAATGTCTACTGTATCTTCAGGTTTCTAAATTTCCTGTCATTCATTTGTCTTGTAAATAAGAACGATTAAAAAAAGTAAGGAAACAAGACTACAAACACCTATTTTGGCTTTTTGCTGTTTGTCATCTAGAATTAGATTTGAACGCGTCAAAATGGATATTTGTAGCTTAAGTAAATAATATCTGTTTATCTTTTAACGATCCCTATATGGATTTTTTTCTAATTTTAAACTTTATTTATCTTGTTTACTGGGTTTTTATGCTCAACTATAACAAAGGATTACTTGATGCGGTAACTAACTTTATACATTTTAATAATAATAAACATAGCAAGATTATACGCTACATGATGATTTATTGTTGCTATTGACTATTTTATCTCATTAGTTAGAGATGTAAAATGTCAAACTGCAGCTGAAGATTGTCGTAGAGATGTGTTTGAGAATATAATTAACATTTATAGTTTATGTATAGCTAAATGTTTTTGTATACAATGTAGCAATGTGCAAATATAAGCCTGGACTAAGACATAACCTGCACTAAGCGAGTATGAATTTTTACCAATATAAAATAAGGCTTTTAGAATAAAACATATAGTCTAAGACATCGCTTCAAATAAACCTTCGTGTCTTTTTTAAATTGATAATTCTACGAATACGTGTAATAAAATATAATATTATGTGTATTTATTTTTTACTCCTTCATTTAACACATAATATAGGGATTACCTCCCTAAAGACACCGATTGTATATTGTACAAAGCATTGAGTATATACATGTTACAATTATCTAATGTTCTTATATTATTGGCTGGTAATTCCTGATTCGTCTTCTACTTAAGGTTTTTAAGAGAAAATAAGATATTTATGAAAAAGCTAAATTCAAGAGGTAATGATAATATATTTACACTAGAATTAAGGTATTTTTGAGCTTATGTAAATTGTAGAAGAAACAAATCGTCTTTTTAATAACTTTATGACCTTTGCAGTACCTTATTTAATGTTATGTAAAAGGTTATGGGGGAAATATTTCAAACAATGTTTGATGTTTTCTGGTTACAATAAAAATTTCAAACTGGCCGTTTTTAGAGGATTTTCTTTTCCTCATAAGTCTACAAGCGTTCTTTGTTGTGAATTTTTATGCTTTGTACAGCCTCAGCCGTCAACAGCAATGCTTTGAACTGTTTAAGATTATTTTTCCCCGAAAGTCGTGTTAGGCTTCAGTGGTTTATGTTAGTGTAGTTTACATGTTATTATTTAATCTTCTTTATTTTCATTTTAAATTATTTATTAATTGTTTGAAGTGATAAATTACATGGAAGGCAGTTATTCAACACAAATCTACACTAATTCTTGTTCTACTGTTGTCTCAACGTTTGGGCGAGTTTTTATGGTAACGCTAACCATAACTCCAAATTCTATTCTATATGCCTAATATTAATATGTATATTTATTTTTCTTAGTAACTTATAAATCAAGAAAAATAAATCAAATCGATTTGAAATTCCTGACCAGAACTGAATGATTGATGTGTGACACTATTATAGTAAAATAAGAGAACTGTTGTTCGCTAACAGTCGATTTAAACAAGAACAATTGAAATTGTACGACTGAAACTTACTAAAGTAAATACCGAACACTACTAAGAAAACAATACCGAATTCAACTCTTAACCGGTAGTAGAACCATTTGTTAATTTCCCAAAAGAGTATGTTAGAATAATTTACTAGTTCACTCAAGAAATCTAAGTTATTGTAAGATAAGCAATGCTGTAGTTATTATTGAGATATTTTAGTAATTTTATTGATTAACAGTGGAAGTAGAACATTCGTTCTCTGCCAGTGTTAATATCGTTCGTAGTTGAATGGAGAATAATTATGGAAGTTCACCACTTAATATTCTTATTTGCTAATTTTTAAACATTATTTTGATAAAAATATAACAGTACTTTATTCAATATTAATTTTTTTTCTATTCTCCTAGTAATATGGGTATTAATAAGGTACATTGTTTCATTTTTAGGCCTAATCTATGTATATGGCGTTTTTTGGTCAGAAGTTGTTGATAGGTCTTGACTAAAACTAAATAAATTTATATGTTTACAGTGTTAACAACTTGGTACCTACTTTTTTAGTATAAAGTAGATATAAATAAACTTGAATAAAACAAAATAAAAAATTAAACATTGCCACGTTTTATGTATCCGGATGTGTGGACAGAATTCTTTACAGAAAGAGTTTGCGATAAATTTCAACAATAAACAAACATCAAACACACCACCTTTTTATTGTTTATTTGATTTTAATTTCGCGATAAGCTACACGAGTGCTATTTGCGCTATTCGTCTCTAATTTAGCAGTATAAGGCTAGAGGGAGGGCAACTAGTCATCACCACCCGCTGCGAACTTTTGGGCTTCTCTTTTACCAATGAATAGTGGGATTGATCATGACATAATAACGCCCCCACGGTTAAAAAGGCGAGCATGTTTGGTTTGACGGGGTCTTAAATAATTATCTTTTCGTCAAAATCCACAAAGGCTAGCTCAGCTACTTTACAATACAATTGACGATATAAATTACTTTTTTCTGCTTCGCTTCTTCTTTGTGTGTATTTGGGTATGTTTAATTTTTAAATACCCAGGAGGGTCAGGTGCACAAGATTTCTTCCTCTATCCCTAACTTTTATGTCGGCTACTTCTTAATATTTGTTGTTGCTGTAGTGCTTTTGGGCCAGAGTATCCTACAGTACTCCGGCCCTTTTCAGGACAATGTCCATGTATTGTCTTGATTTGCCCATTTTTTTCCTTTTGCCTTTATCCATTCATTATTTTTTTCCTCTTTTGTTCAATTTTTATTATTTGTTTTCACTTTCATTCCATTTTTTTTCTTTTATTCATGTATATATATATATATATATATTTCATTTTTCCATATATATTTATCGAAAAAATTAAATAACATAACTAGATTTAACACTAAATCTAAAATCTAAAAATGAGTTTTCTTCAAGAAAAAAAATATTTATAATTATTTTACAATTTTATAATAATATATAGAAAGCCTGTTTTCAATTCATACACGCAATCTACACATACAGTTTATACATTTGCAGTCCCCCTGTATTTTTGGAGGTTCAACGACTGCTACTTGATTTTTGCACTGTTAATTTTATGCCTCTGGGTGTATACAAGTAGTTGATAGCTCGTCTGGACGATAAACTCCTTCCTGTAGAGATAGTTTTGGAACTTCTATATATCAAAACACTCTGTTCGATCAGACAGACTAATTCTTCTCATTATTTAACATCTTTTGATTCACGTAAATTTTGAAAAACAGTCCATGCAGAGGCTATTACAGACATACTTCTCCAATTGCAACAGCTAATATATTAGCTCGAACAATGGTTTGTTGAAGTTTAGCATTCTAAGAATTCATCAGTCTCTGGGATATCATCTGCTTTGGTTTTTTTCCCATTTCACTTTCTTGGGTTGGCTTTTCTTGTTGAGATCCATTAGTGGTGCAGCGAATTCAGCGTAGTTTGGGATGATCATCCGATAGTATCCTGTTAATTTCAGAAAGGATTTGACTTATTGCTTGATTATTGGAGCTGATGCATCTTCTATGCGGGTTAGTTTCCCCTCTTCCATGTCTAACTATTGGTTGTCCAGCACAAAATAACCAATAAAGTGCTTAGCGAGTCGGATGGTCAGAAATGCTGCCTTCACTTGAAACTGGTACTATGTGTCTTGTGTCACAAAGGCTGTCTTCATTTTAGATCATGTCTCCATAGGGATCTGCCAATAACGTTCACGGAGGTCAACCTTAATAACAAACTTGGTATTACTTGGTAAACTCGGTCTCTCTATCAGTCATTACTTCTCCTGAAAAGCTTATTTTGTAGAACACTTCGAGGAGAAGTTTCTGCTACTCCCTACATCTCTATCTGTGGCAATGGCATGCTTCTATGTAATATGGCGCATAGCCGACTACTGTCAGAGCACACTAGTTTCACTAGTTAGATACATATGTTTGTAGACTGAACAAGCCCAAAAACATTTTGCTGACTGACTCTTGTGTGTGAGGCTACCTTTCCTTTAGATACTGTCCTTTGGCAGATTTCACATGCCCTACAGAATCTGAGTACATCACTGACTCCTAGCAAATATAAGCTACTGACGATTCTGTCTGCTATATTTTTTATTCCTAGGAGTCCTTTCAAGTCGACTCATAAACGAACTTCATTACTTAATTATGGTATTCTTTTCTTACCATGATCTGTTTAACTTATTCAGTAGAACTATCTTGGTATATTTAGTACAGCACTCCCTTCCAGTCTTCTATTATGTAAGTCATTTTTTCTTCTGTCTTGTGCTCTAGTTTTTCTTTGGCAATGTTTCAAAGTTTCTGTAGTGAAGGGTCTTTATTTTGTATTTCATTCAGTTTTTAAATACCTGCATTTAGGATGTCACCTTTTGTACCTTGTAGGAGCTGAGTGTATTGCTTACTCTTCTTCTCTTGAACTCTCGTGGTGGTTGTAGATTCATTTCTGTGTGGTTCTCTAAACTTTTGCTGTCTTATAGATTGCTAGTCGCCAAGCCATAGATGGTTGCTTTCATACACATGGCCTTATGGTGTCTCATGTAGTATGAAGTATCCACTTTTATTTTAGCTGTGGGAAACTTTCTCACTGTTCCATCAATCAGCACACATAGATGCATCATACTTGTCAACTGGCCATCAAATGCTAAATAGTTTATCACTGCTCCACGTAGTGTTTGTATAAATGTCATTTTATTTTCCATAACATAGCATTCACATGTTGTCATGTTCTAATTTATTGACATTTCTTGATATTTGTCATGTGCTCTAATCACTACTGGTATTGTTGAACATATCGTTAATTTAAACTTACCATCAATCATGCATTGTTTAATCATAATAATAGCATTTCCTTCTCGTGGTGAATCTGACAAGTTGTCTTGATTCTTTTTTTATGGCAACAACATCCATGGTGATAAGCACTCTTTTATTTTTGTCAACAACATTTTTGAAGATAACTTCAGCTGCTTTATATTAAGATTTCTACATTGGCTGTTGATTGTAGATTTGTACTTACTTGCAATGTACTTCATTTTATAACAAGCAAAGCACTTCTCCATTTTGTTTGTTACTTTTTTGTCACCCTTGATAACTACCTGCTACTGGTCAGCTATTTCTGGTTTCGACAATGACTGGTTATTCTTGAATTTTTATACTCCCTCTATGGGTTTCCATATGCTGCTCTTCCAGTTTGATTATCTTGTCGATGTCTTTCAGGGACCCTCCTTCAGGAACAGTGGCATTTCAGTGCAGGACGTGATCATGAACTGTCTACATATTAGTAGATCTGCCAATACTTCAAAACTCTTTTCACATTTGGCTATATCAGCCCATTTTGTGAGATATTGCTGTAGCTGTACTACAATCTGAGATACAACTTCTAGTTAATATGATAAGTCATTACCTTGGTGAAAGAAATATTTTCATTTTTACAGAGGACGTTTCTGTTTTCTTGGGCAGCTCATCCCAACCAACAGTTCCTTACCATGGATTGTTTGAGTACTTCCTGAGGCTGAAATGCAACCATGCTGGTTTCCAGTAAACAGGAAAAACTATCCCACTGTGGAATATTATTTTTGAAGAGAGAAGCAAAATGTATAGTTTGGGTGTAATATTTTCACTCAAGTTTGAGTAAATTACCCAATTTTGACAAGGTAAACAAGGTTTGTGATTTCAAATAATGTCTCAGCAAGTGCAAGAGAGGAAATGCCTGTTTTCTGTACAAAAAGTAAGTAACAGCAGTTATCTTTTCAATTACTGTTATTGTTTTCTAATTAAAAGGTATTTAGTTATACACTGGAATAGTCAATTATTCATCGATAGGTTAAGCAAAGTGCAAGGAACTGAGACTAGCAGTAAAAGCAGGGTCGTATTCATTGCACTACATCCAACAGCAAGTACAAGGGTACAAATATATATGAAATTGTCGGTTAAAGATTATGGATAAAGCCTTTATCCAATGTAGTGAAATCAAATAATTGATTTGTTGACTCAATATAATAATGTATTTATAGGACCACATGGTCAGTTTGGTTGAATAATAATTGATACAGGCAGCATGTCAAATCAAGCTACTAGTACTGATTTTCCTACAATACTAAAGATGTATCAACATCTGAAATACAGTGTTTATCAAAGGACAAGATAATAACATCTCCAGGAATGCCTAATCCATCCCAATGATATTTTAGTGTTTGGTTGCACATTAAAGCTTGAAATTAGGAAATGCGCTCATTAGCACAGAATGGAAATTTTGGTTAAGTTGTACCTAGAAATTGAGTCTTTATGCACCCTTCTAAAGTAACAGTGCTTTTGCATCTTATTTCCAATTATTTGCGGCTAAATTCTTCAAGATAGCAACAGCATTGTTTACTCTCATTACAATAGATATACTTGGGCTGGAGTTAGAAACTTAAACAGATATTCGGAATATGTTGCTTGAATGGAGAATCTAATTCTAGCATACTTACGACAAGATTAGATTCGTATTGGAGAGTGATGTCAGCGATAGTCAAATTTGATCAGTGTTATCACAGTTGCAGGATGGAGTAGCACGTGTAAAGGTATATATTATTCACATGCTCCTGAATCCTGTATGTAGATAAAGTATGAAGAAGAACTGTTAAAAGTTGTAGACTTCATAAAACATTTTTGACAATACTTGCATGGTATGAGGATCACGTTTCATTGAAATGACTAATGCACATTAAAATACAGAAGGTATGATAGGATACTGAATAACAACATTATAATAGCTCACTGCCAAGACCTGCAAACACGGAACTGTTGTATTGTCTTGCTGCATGGTGAAACCTTGTTCATTTCACGAATGTTTTGACCCAATAAACCATATTGTAGTTGAAACACTTTTGGCCAGTAAATAATTCCCTATTGGATGGATGCCACAAATGATTTTTAGGAGCTCTGTGAAGAGCAACAGAAGGACCTAAGTTTTGTTATGGGTGATTCTTGCTATGTAAGAAGGTAAGGTTTGGCCAGCACAAATCGAGTAATGCCGTAAACACAGATATAAATTACTGTATTTCTATTATCATATATATTGTCAGTTGCAAGTGCAGGAAAGCAAGCTATATCATTTTCATCAATCACTGAGCAATGGTGTTCAGCATGTGCTGCAGATAATGGTCCACAGAAGGTATCAAGGTGCTACCCAAATTTGTACTAATATTTTACAGCATTTCTACTGACCATATTTAGACTGAAATGTTGAACTTGGCTGTGGACGCCTTACGATACGTGTCACTTACAGAAAGTACTGGTCAAATAGAGCAAACTTCAGCATAGAATAGTTGGATCTCCTTTAAAGAGGATAACACTGGATACTGCCGGTCTGATATTGGAGGCTGAAAAATATAATTAATACTCCTCACCATTGATTACGGCATCGACTGAGCTGAGGCACAATCAGAATCTCCACCTGAACAAGTCACACAAGTCACTAGTGCACAAACTATTTCCATGAATGGAAGTGCAATTGTCACATATTTCTTTCAGCTTGAGAATGAAAAGAATGTGTATGCTATTCCATAATAAAACATTCCAGCCAAGTCGCCAGATGCATCATCGATAGATTTCTTTGTAATTGGGCTGTTAAAATGGTCATCCTTTCACACCATGTATGTATTATGGAAAGCAAGAAGAAAGAAGGAGTGCTCTTTGAACATGAAAATCTTGCAATGGAGCCTTCTGCATTGGGACCTATGCTAGAGGATATTTTTTTAAATTACAAGACCATCAGATAGAGTATGAATCAACATGGTTACATGGACTAATGGGTATGGAAGCTTCAAAATCGTTTTGATAAAATTTTTAAACCTTTATGATATTCAGATGTTGATAGTTGACCATTATGTATCTTTGTGCTTATTTAACTGTAAACAATTACATAAACCAACAAATAAAGGAAGATCTAATGTCGTAGTCCGAGTTGCTGATGGTTATTGTTTGTAATATAAGGTTTTTTTATCTCTAAAGTAAAATTCTGGAACCTTTTATTTTACTGTCAATAAATACAGTCAACGTCAAAATACAGAGTTGACAGTTGTTAAACTGTGGTTCTTTAACAATATATTTTATTTCTGTCGAAGTGTACTAAAGTGCAAAAACAGCATTATATGTGTGTGGGTTTGTGTTTCTTATAGCAAAGCCACAAAGGGCTATCTGCTCAGCTCACCGAGGGGAATCGAACCCCTGATTTTAGCGTTGTAAATCCGGAGACATACCACTGTACTAGTAGGGAGCAACATTACTCGTACGTTCGCCTTAAAAATCTATCACTTGGATACAGTTTAATCCAGTCGTTACCAAAACATCACTCCCCCTCAGTGGCACAACGGTATGTGTGCGGAATTCCATTGTTAGAAAACGGTTTTCGATACCCGTGGTGGGCAGAAAACAGGTAGCTCATTGTATAGCTTTATGTGTAATTCCAAACTAGCCCATTTTATTATCTTTCTATTTAATCCCAATTAGCCCATTGTATGGTCTTCTGTTTAATTTCAAACACTCACAAACAGGCGATTAATGTTTAATGAACTATTATAAGTAATGAACCAAAGAACACCTGTGTCAGTGAAATAAGCGTCACCTAATACAAAATTGTGGTTACATGAATAATTCGTTTCAACACTCAAATGTAACTCTTACCTGATGATGGCACGATTGTTATGAATCGAAAAGTTGAAGTAATTAAAATCAGAAATTTGAGCAGTAGAAGCTGCTGCTATTGTATATTTGAATTAACTATTCACTTCAGTTGGTTCCTCATTAAACGTTAAAATTGTTTGACGCAGAGATAATCAATACAACTGACGCTGTACACACGTGTCTCCTTTGAGACTCTGTCAGTGAAGTTTAATTCACTCTCGAACGTTTCCCTATGACGTGATTTTATGAACGTTGGTAACGAGTCTGATATTTATTTTAACAGGGGGTAAGAAATTCCCAGTTGTTCCCTATTAATTTAACCACTGAGTCATTCAAAAATTTAAAATTTCAGCAACAAATAAGATTAGACTTTCGATCAACACCGTCCACTACAAAGTGTTTCGTTGTTCATTTCCAGTCTCTCTGTTAAATATCTAACACACAAAATTATGTTAACGGAATATAGTAGCTGAAACTATAATTATCTTAACTTGTATTCCAATTATTCAGACTTACACATATGTACTAATATGTCATACAAAGTGTTTTCGTATTTTGGCAAACGTTTCGTCAAACCTAAAAATTACAAGTAGTGTGGACTTCGAAAATAACTGAGACAAACCAAATTGTTTGTATTTTCATATAACTTTAGCTTTCTCAATATCCAGATATGTCTAAAAATGTACTTTCTTCTTTTCTTCTCATTTGTGGTGTTATTTTCCTATTGAAATAATTTTGGAAAGAGATGTCATTATTGAATTCAGTAATGATAATATAGCACTTAAAACAATAGCTTTGTTTTATTTTTGAATTTCTTGCAAAGCTACATGAAAGTTATCTATGCTAGCCGTCCCTAATTTAGCAGTGTAAGACTAGAGGGAAAGCAGCTAGTCATCACAATCCACTGCCAACTCTTGGGCTACTCTTTTACCAACGAATTATTGACCGTCACGTTATAACGCCTCACAGCTGAAAGAGCAAGCATGTTTGATGTGACGGGGATCGAATCTGCGACCCTTAGATTACTAGTCAAGTACCTTAATCATTTGGCCATGTCGAGTCAAAACAACATATAAAATATAATACAGAGTCTAGAGGATTTACATGGAATAAATATCATATTGACTAGTCACCTGATATTATGTTGGACCAGATTTAATTTGTTATGACTCTAGCCTAGGCTTGATGTATCGCATCCATCACAAAATACTCAGTGCTGTCTTTCTCGATTGTAACCACTCCTCCACTTTTTCAGTGCTATCAGCCATAGGCTCATAGATGTCATCAGAGGATTACAGTGACGAATGCGAATTTATTGTTCATGTCATAGATGTTCATTCATGTTAAAATGTGACTGAGTTGGTCAAGCAAATTGGCTGAAGTCACAACTATGCTTTTTGAAACAATATTGAAATACTAATGTGGTAAACAGTTGTGTTAAATACTCAGAAGATCTTTTGTTCACCATTGTTGCACGGAGGGAAGGAATTTATGATTGGCAGTAAAAGAACTCAATCTCTGTAAAAAATGCTATACCAACATCTTGTACTGGTCTAAAATGTCAAATGCATCATATCTTTTTATTTATCATTTTCAGTCTGCAATCGATATAAAAAAGGACAGAATGTGATTCACCAGACCACGTTATAAGTTTCTGGCTACTTACTGTCCATTATCTGTCCTCTAAGCACCACTAAAGATGGATTTTCTTGTTTACACTTGAAATCAGAAATTCCCAAAATAGTGCTTGGCTGCCTTATGATTAGTTTTTTTAATTTGTTTTGCATAGCACATTTGAAAATTGTCAAATCCTAATCTGCATTAAAGAAGTCGGTTAACTGGAACGTACTTTTTAATCACTAATACTTTTTAGACTGTGATGACTAGATATCTTTGAAAAGTCGAGCCAAATTAGTAATTGATAAATAGCGCATCTGATAGGCAAGTATCGTCTCTCTGTGTTTCTTTTCGAAATTTGACAGATTGTTTCTCTTGGCCATTCATTTTCTTATATTTATATATTTGTATTCATAGGGTTTAAGTGATCGATTGATACATTACACGACTTATTTAAGCTAATTTATTAAAATTCCTAGATTTATAGGAATGAACTCCAAAAATGCAATAGCTAGTATAGATGATTATAAGATTACCTTTTTTAAAACACTATGTAAGATTGTTATATGGACTGTAACGACGTGATTAGTCTCAAGTATTACGGCCCGGCATGGCCAATCGTGTTAAGGCGTGAGACTCGCAATCTGAGGGTCGCGGGTTCGCATCCCCGTGGTGTCAAACATGCTCGCCCTTTCAGCCGTGGGGGCGTTATAATGTGACGGTCAATCCCACTATTTGTTGGTAAAATAGTAGCCCAGGAGTTGGCGGTGGGTGGTGATGACTAGTTGCCTTCCCTTTAGTCTTACACTGCTCAATTAGGGACGGCTAGCACAGATAGCCCTCGAGTAGCTTTGTATGAAATTCAAAAAAACAAACAAAACAAACCTATTTAGTATCATGCAAAATGACTCTTAACTAGAAAGTCTACAAAGTGTCTGGCTGTGTTAAAATCTGTCAACGACAGCAGTGTCTGATTTCAATTGGATAACTCTCTCCTTAATTGTATCTTGTTTACAATAAGTAGCCACGTGTTTGAATAATCCTTTTATTACATTTTTGCCTTTCATATATAAATAGTTAGATATACCACAACTTATATTTTTACTCTTGTTTGTTTTTCAAAAATATACAATTCTACCCATTTTATTTATTATTTTCTTCAGGTAATTAATGTATCGATGATATTCATTTTCGCCAGTAATTCTAGTAGTAATAATAA
This sequence comes from Carcinoscorpius rotundicauda, assembly GCA_011833715.1. Classification (NCBI taxonomy): domain Eukaryota; kingdom Metazoa; phylum Arthropoda; class Merostomata; order Xiphosura; family Limulidae; genus Carcinoscorpius; species Carcinoscorpius rotundicauda. Next base: position 33,749,855 of record CM022395.1, on the reverse strand, counting down.
TAATAATCGTTGAATATGTTTGTTTGTTTAGAATTTCGCGCAAAGCTACACAAGGAGTATCTGCGATAGCTCCACTAATTTAGCAGTGTAAGACTAGAGGGAAGGCAGCTAGTCAATACCACCCACAGCTAACTCTTGGGCTTCTCTTTTACCAACGAATAGTGGAATTGACCGTGAAATTATAACGCACCCACGATTGAAAGGGCGAGCATTTGGTGTGATGGGGATTCGAACCAGCGACCCTCAGATTACAAGTCGAGTGCCTTAGCCATATGATCATGCCGGTCCTCGTTGAATATGTAAGCTAGCCTCCAACCGTTGCTCTATATATATCTTTAACATACGTTTGTTACACATTTAAATATTAATATTAACATCTAAGTAAAATATTTCAATGATTTGATGAGAAAAGTTGATTAATCTACCAACTTATGCATTTTATATTTTTCTTACTTAAAATATAATTCAGAAATTCAATGCAGTGGTTTTAAATAAAAATTTGTTATTTTTTCCGACCGATTTCATTTGTTTGTATGTTGATATTTTCAGTCTCAACGGTTTGTTTTTGGTAAAAAATTGAAAATTCAATAAAATATCCTCATTAATTAGTAACATAGAAGAATAACATACATATGTTGACGTCATTATAGTTTATCTATAAAATTATAAACGATGGTCATGCATCGATAGCTGGTTAGAGCGCTTGACTCACAATTGGATAGTTATGGATTTGAATCCCCTTCCAATCAAACTTGCTCGCTCTTTCAGTCGTGGGGACATTACAATTCGAGAGTTTGTCTCATTATTCGTTTGTGAAAGAGTAGACCCAGAGTTGGCAATGACTAAGCTGCCTTTCTTCTAGTCCGACACTACTAATTGTCCCTCGGGTAATTTTGCACGAAATTCGAAACAAAGAAGAAACGAACTATGTGGGTATTTGAAAATAAGTATCCATAGTTACAAAATATAAATGTATTGTGGTTAAATGTGCAAATTCGTGTTCAATATTTAAAGGTTGGGGAAAATATTAACGCATATAAAAGAAGTATAATATTCATTTGGTATTGTCTGTGGTCTTTAGACGATTCACGCTCACTTACCATCTTGCAGTTACCAACGAAATGACTACCTGCAAAAATGTGTTAAAAATGATAAAAAAGGTATGAGGAAATAAAGATGAATTAAAAAATTCCACAAGGTGTTTATGATAATTATTTAGATAATTTTACTAGAACGTGGAGAGAGATAATTACGTGTATAAAAATCGTACTAAAACATTTACTGAACATGCCTGTTGAACTTCGCATCTGCAGCTTTTGACTCCAGGTGAGTTTTAATTATACTCTGGGCTTAATCTCGTCTGTAGCTGTATTAGTATCTTTTGATTTGTAATCTAACTGTCAAGGTCAACAATCTCCATGTATTTATTTTTGAGTCACACTGTATTTTTCTTCAATTATTACATTCATGTTAAATTTCCTTACTGTTAATTTCAGTTAGGACATTTTAAAATAATTTCACGAGTGAAAACGATAATTACTGAAGGCATATCATAAGAAACTTAAAACAAATCTATCGTCTCTACTTTATCGAGGAAAGGTTATCTTTGCAGATATTAGATTGTGTGAAAACACATTGTAGACATTGCCAAATAGAATAATAAAAATAGCAGAAAAGAGAAGCCAAATAATGATGTAAGAAAATCTCACACACACACACTCATATATACATATATATTTATATATAAATGGTTTTTAACAATTGTATCTGTTTCTCGTAACACACGTTAAGTCAACTGTAATTACAGAACTCCCTAGCAATGAACCTGTTTTCTTATAGTTTGAAAGTGTTTTGTAGTTCATACATACATACGTAAGGCCCGGCATGGTTAAGGCACTCGACTTGTAATCTAAAGGTCGCTGGTTTAAATCCCCATCACACCAAACATGCTAGCCCTTTCAGCCGTGGGGGCCTCATAACGTGACGGCCAATTCCGCTATTCGTTGGTAAAAAGAGTAGCCTTAGAGTTGGCGGTAGGTGGTGATGGCTAGCTGCTGCCCCTCCAGTTTTACACTGCTAAATTAGGAACGGCTAGCGCAGATAGCCCTCGTGTAGCTTTGCGCGAAATTCAAAAACAAATAAACAATACATTTATAACAGAAGTACATATTCTACACGTTTGTTAAGTTACGGCGCTGCGTGCGACAAGCGTGTTGTGCCTGGCGAGTAGAGAACTATAGCTTTAATATTCCAGCTAATTTTTAACTGTACTAAAAGTCAGCAATCTGAAAATCATTTGTTGAAAATGATGATATACTTATGATTTGACTTTCTCTTACAAGCTCTAAAGCTGTAAAGCCTACAGCGCCATAATAAAAGTTGTATTAAAAGATAATAATTTTCAACCTCAAAGATAACAACAAGTCAATAATCGAAACTTCTTTCATACGGGCGATGTATTAAATGAAGATGTCAGTGTATTACGATAGTTTAACTTTATTCCATGTTTGTATAGCTTTTGATCTTAGTTTTGTCAAAATCGTACGGAATTGATTCTAGTCAAATACATAAATAAGAAAATGACAACACTGAGCAACGCAGTTTTAACAGTATTCTGTCAGGCTTGCATCTGATGGCAGCGGAAACAATAACGATTATTGATACAATATTTCTATCCTCGTTACCAATATGGCAGGCTTAGTACAAAAGCTTTCGACTAGCCTATTAGTTTAATATGGCGAAGGGAAATGATTTACTTTCACATTAACCAGACTCTCCAATTCCATATCGCATTCCCCCTCCAGTGTCACAGAGATATGTCTGCAAACTCAAATTGCTAGAAACCAGGTTTCGATCCACGTGAGCAGAGTACAGATAGCCCATTGTGTAGCTTTGTGTTTAATTTCAATCACTCAATTTCATATCTCTAATATAACAACAATAACAGTTGGCATAGGAAATTCATTCTGGTAGTTTCACCACCAGTTACCAAGGTTATAATATTTGATGTTTATTTTTAAGAATAATTAATGAGTATAATAATTATTATATCGGGCTACATAAATTATCCATAAAGGTATATATATATATATTCATATCAAAGGAATTACAACTCACCTTAAACATCTCATCAGTCACCATGTCTTAATTATTGTGTAGCTTTCGTTATTTTACGTATATAAGTAACAATGTATTCCATCCAATTAGAGACACTCAAAAACAGCGGAGGATGTTTGATGAAACCAATCTAATCCAGGAAAATAAACTGAACTTTCTAAAACAGCTTACCCCACACTTATATATACTTATCTATTCGAAAAAAGTCGAACTTAATATGGCACACTGATTTAAGCCTACATTTCGAGTGTTAGGCTCATATACTTCGAATCTAGTTTGCAATTGATAGTCAGTATCTGAAATCGGACCAAGAATATAGCTTAATAAATGGATAAAATTATGTATTACTAAAGTACAGTTCGAGACTATAGAACGTATCACGAGGCTTCAGTGACGAGCCCTGCCCTCTACTACCTTGATCACTAAAGTTAAAACTGAAAACTATTTGATTTATATCACCAATGAGGCACTTATACCATAGCGCATGAGTCACAATTCGCGTCTCTCTCTTTCTACCACTAGCGTGGTGTGCTTAGCTGTTCTTAAAATTGCCGCTTCTCCCCCACACACTGTCTTGACAGATATGTCAAAATCTAGGCTGAATTGAAAAAGCGAAAATTATTATTTCTATACTGTCATGAGGAAATGAAGCCTTAAGGTTACTTTGACCAAAAGATGTTTCAGATTATTTTTGAAATAGATTATGAGAGATCTTAAAATCTATATTTGATAGGTTTCGCTGTATAACAGATTGGAAAGCAACACTGGTCTGTAAAGAAACTTGTTTGTTGTTAAGCCCAAAGTTACACAGTGTATTGTTTGACTGGTTGTTAAGCGTATAATTGCACTTTGCTTTGCCTACCACTGGTATCGAAATTTGATTTTTAGTGTTGGAAGAAAGCAGACTTACCACTAAATCACTGAGAGGTGGGAGGTTAAACAATAGGTTACCCTGTTTCGTTCATCGTTAGTATCAAAACACGATTTTGAACGTTATGCGCTAAACATACATCCCAATTAGAATATAATAAAGTTATAGCCTATGTTTGTAATATATATATATATAATGTCCCTCGATGAGACAGCAGTAAGTTTACGGACTTACAGCGCTGAAATCCATTGTTAGATTCCCTTCGGTGGACACCGCAGATGACTCAATGTGGTTTTGCTATAAAAACAAGTATATGTTGTAATTATTGTTAGTGAAGCGATGAAGAATTATTACGTAAATTTCATTTGCATCTTTTAAGAGTTTGTGAGAAAGAAAAGATAAACGAAATTAAAATATTTCATGTTGTAAGCTTACAAGTTTAGCGATGCGTGGTCTCTTGTTTTATGAACATACATGCTTTACAATGGAAATTACAAGTGTTCTGTTTAGATAGTCTTATCAAGATAAAATACTAACTACATTTAAACTGCCCAAACCCAACAAATGAACAATCCAGAAACAACTCATGGCGGAGGTGTAGATAAATGTGAAACTGACTAAACCCTTTTATGTGATACTGTATTTGTTACTGTGCATGTTATTACGAGAAAATTAAGTGCAATATAAAGCTTAAATGTGTATGAGTGTGTGTTTTGTATTTTAATTTTCCTTCCTGGTGCTTTTATATATTTTAAAAGTAGTCACTACGCTATCACACACATTACTTCTTAGCACGGATATTATTTAGAAGTTGAAGTTTTGTATCCCTGGATAATTTGTGAGACCGGTTGTGAAATACGTAGTACCAATACTTCATCTAAATGCCAATCTTCCAGTGACATAGCAGTAATGTCTACGAACTTTAACGTTAAAACTCTGATTTTGATACTCGTGTGCTATTCAATTATACAGTATTTTAAAATGAAAGAAAATTAGCGGATTTGGTTAACATCTGCAATGCACGTTGATGGATTATAAAACAAATGTTTCTGGAAATGAGTGATCGTACAAAACAACATTTAGTTTAGATTTTAATTAATTGGACACTCCAACTGAGTTTCCAATTAACTAAACACAAAAATAGCAGCAACTGAAATTAGTGATATAAGGACGTTTATATTTTAGAATCAAGCAACTATGTTTGTAACAAGCAGATCTCATTTCTAATAACAGGTATCTACACAAAGATTACGTTTATGTATGAAATAATCTCAAATATTCAGCTATGTGTAGAACTGACTGTGGGATGACTCGAGAACTTTGCTCAGTTCGCATTAATGAGACGCTAACTAAAATTCACTACAAACGGTATAAAAACGTGAAGAGTTTTAATTTATTCAGATTAGCACTGAGGATCATATATAAAAGTTTTTGTTTGTTTGTTTGTTTTAAATTTCTCGCAAAACTATAAGAAGGCTAACTGCGCTAGCTGTTCCTAATTTAGCAGTGTTATACTAGAAGGATGGAAGTCAATCATCACCATCCACCGCTAGCTCTTGGAATACTCTTTTACCAACATTAATGGGTCTAACCGTAACATTATAACGGACACACGGCTGAAAAAGCGAGCAAGTTTGATTCGATAGAGATTCAAAACGGCAACTCTCATATTTCGAGTATAGCTCTTTAACCATCTGTCCACAGTGGGCCATTCACATATAAAAGTTGTAATGGTTTTCAAACAAGACATGGCTCGGCATGGCCAGGTGGTTAAGTCACTCGACTCGTAATCTGAGGGTCGAGGGTTTGAATCCTCATCACACCAAACATGCTCGCCCTTTCAGCCGTGGGGGCGTTATAAGTGACGGTTAATCTCACTATTAGTTGCTAAAAGAGTAGCCCAAGTGTTGGCGGTGGGTGGTGATGACTAGCTGCCTTCCCCTTAGTCTTACACTGCTAACTTAGGGACGGTTAGCTCATATAGCCTTCGTGTAACTATGCGCGAAATTTAAAACAAACCAATCAAACAAGACCCAAAACTGGAACGTTTCCGGAGAGTTCACTATTCTTCTCATTATTCTCCTGAAAAACAGTTTTAATTTATTTCATTGTGATGTGGAAATATTTTATAATAAATCGAATTACAGCATCGTACATTAGAACGATGCAATCTGATATTAATTAGTACTGTTAACTGCTTTACATGTCTCACTCTGACATTAATAAAAGCTGTACTTTCAAAGAATGCATATCTAGCCTGAAAATATCTATACATGTACTGCTACAGACTGTGTAATGCTGATATCTGTGATGATTGTGTAAGGATTGAATTATGACACTTTAAATGCCCTCCAGTGGCTCAGCCGTATGACAAATGACAGTTTAAATATACTAACACTTTTTTAACAATGGTGTTTTTATTGTATTCTCTCTCTAATTTTGTTGTTATTGTTTTGAATTAAGCACAAAGCTACACAATGGGCTATCTGTGCTCTGCCCACCACGGGTATCGAAACCCGGATTTTAGCGTATAAGTCCGCAGACATACCACTGGGGGGCCTCTAATTTTGAATGTATGAATAATACACAATAAATAAGGAAAAATACTTCGTTTAATATTTTTGGTTTGTTACACTGTTAACAGACAGTACCAGTCCTGTATAAATATATCTAAATTCAGACAACTAAATTTATTTTTCATGTACCCTTGATATTTTTCTTATTAAGAGAAAATTCTTATACATTTTTGTTTATTTCGTGTATATTATTTGAAGGCGACAAAATAAAAAGTCTGGTTGTACCTTCAACAATATATATTTGAATATACCACAGTAGACTGATGGCTTTACAAAACTCGTATCAGCTATAGGAGCTCGGATACTATGCCTTGATAATTCAGTAAGTCGTGAAACCTGCGCGTGCTCAGTTTGCTTCTTTTCTTTTTACTCCTAATGATTAAAAGCCACATCCCCCACTGCACAAAAATTATTTCTCCCATGCTAGAAATGTTGGAAAATGAGTCAGTAAGTAAACCGCTGAAGCATAAAGACTGCTTAGACGGTAGGCTGGAACAGTAGGTGGAAAGAGAGATTTGCAGGCAGCTGTGAGCACAATGAGCTTGAACACAACACGGGGGGAGGAAACAGATGGATAGGAAAAATTGGAATAATGATAAAGCACCCGACAGAAGAAAAGCGGTCAAAATATATTTTGGCTAGGTTTTCGTGCATTCATTTTCAGTTTTATAATAACGTGCACTGAAAATAAAATCTATATTCTTATGAAGCCAATAAAATTATAATATTAAATACAAACCGAAGTTATTTCAGTACGTTAACATATTTTTCTACATAATTATCATTATGCTTTTAAATTTATTTTTATTCCTGTTGAACATTACTGAACGTATTTTAACTCCATTTTATAATGGAGTGTATATTAAATAGTACTACTGAACGAACAAATATTTGTTTTACTGTAATATGCAAGATATATATGTAAAAGTTCGAAACTAAAAATCTTCATTGAACATATATGTTTCACAATATTTTTTTTCTTAACGTTTCTTACTTTATACGTAATGTTGTCTATAGCAAATGTGTGTACTAAAATAAAACAGTATAGTTTTGTCTGTATTTATATTTAATCATCACATATATATATACACACATATACACCTTAGTTTGCAGTTAACAAAAGAAGAAAGATGACAAAGTAGGTGTAAGGTCATTCTCTCACTGGTACAGCGGTAAGTCGACGGAGTTATAATCTTAAAATCAGGAGTTCGACTCCCCACAGTAAACTCCAGAGATAGCTCGATGTGACTTTGCTATAAGGGAACACACACACTTGCTTAGTCAGACCATATAAAAGGTTCGTTCACAGTATAAAACTCTGTGATTTATTGAATGAATTTTCGACAATCTTATTAAAGAAGTAGATAATTTTACTTTATATATTGGAATAAAAGCTAACACTTATAACTAGAATAATTTAATTAGCCAAACAGTAAAAAAAACGTTTTTAAGGCCAAAGAAAATAATTTTTTTTTGTATGCAAGAAAGAAGTGTAAGTTTGAGAATACTTAAATTTACAAAGCAACTAAGAATACATCTTAGTGAATTTGACATAACTGAATCAAAGTGCAATAAACTCTTCTTTGACTTGACTTCTAAACCATATACACGCTAGCGTGTTAAACACACACATATACACACAAAGAACAATAAAACAACTTTACGTCCAGCTATAGTTCTGCTTTTGAATACTCATTGTTTGAAATTTATGAGCTTCGTTCAGTGCATGAGAGAGCACAATTTTTGTGAACCGTTTTCTTCTCACAGGAGCTATCAAAAGTAAACTTCCACTATATCGGAGCGAAGAAATAGGAATATTGAATTTGTTTTTTTAATTTTTTAATTTCGCTCAATGTTACACTAGGGTTATCTGCGCTAGTCGTCCCTAATTTAGCAGTGTAAAACTAGATGGTAGGCAACTAGTCATCACCACCCTTCGCTAACTCTTGGATTACTTTTTTACCAATGAATAGTGAATTGACCGTAACATTGTAACGCTTCCACGACTGAAAGGGCAAGCATGTTTGGTGTGACGGGGATTCGAACCAGAGACCCTCAGATTACGAGTCGAGTGCCCTAACCACCTGGTAAGGCTGTTAAAGAGCATAAAGTTTTATACACACACACACTAACTTACTGTGTTCCCTCTTAGCTACTCCTCCAAACTTATCTTCCAAATTCGCTAGTTAAAATTATATCTTAAATATATCTTAAACGAAACAATCTAAATAAATCTTATATTTTTTTTATAAATGTAATTCAACTCTTTACATGTATGTTTTTCATCAAGATATGATGAAAATGTTTCTATAGTACAGTATAGCTGAGTGAACTTATTTTTTGAAGATGCATAGAAAGTTTAGGGCTTCGTTAAACCCATTTCTAATACCAAAGGAGGATATTATTTACGGTTTGTTTGTTTGTTTGTTTTGGAATTTCGAACAAAGCTACTCGAGGGCTATCTGTGCTAGCCGTTCCTAATTTAGCAGTGTAAGACTAGAGGGAAGGCAGCTAGACATCACCACCCACCGCCAACTCTTGGGCTACTCTTTTACCAACGAATAGTGGGATTGACCGTCACATTATACACCCCCACGGCTGGGAGGGCGAGCATGTTTAGCGCGACGCTGGCGCGAACCCGCGATCCTCGGATTACGAGCGCACGCCTTAACGCGCTCGGCCATGCCAGGCCTCATTATTTACGGTCCGTTCCGTGATGAGTGTAGAAAAAATATAGCGGAATTTCTCTTACTTGTTTAGCTACATAATATACTATCTGTCTGACAAAACATGAGTATAGAATTAAAGAAGAGGTTATAATCTAAACATAAACAATGGTTATGTGCGTTATATTAAAATAACTTTGAATATTGAAATAAGCAAATCACTCGACAACGATTGACAAAGTCGCTTTGGAAAAGTGTGTATTATAATTGCATTTTCACGTTGTTTGACTTTACGTAGGCATAGTGCCACCGAAGCTTGGTCGTTTTTGTGAGGATATGAGCAACACTTTTTGATGTAAACCATTCTTACACTTTATAGCGTTCCGTTCAGATCGGTGATTTAACGGTTTTGAGCGGAGATATTTATTGTTCTTAATGTCACTGGAAAATAAAAGATGAATTAACCTAGGGTCCCAGGACCATCTAAAAAGAGACCTAAAATTCGTCGTACCCCACTCATGGTAAGCAAAATGAGGCGTCTTGCAAATTGTCAGAGGTAAATAATTACAACAAATATCCACCTTAAAAACTGGGCAACAAGGAAGGGATTCACAAAAACAAGGTCTGCTTATAGTCATACCTGCATTCATTTAAGGAGGAATGACTCAAATTAATTTACGAATGTGTAAAATTTATTTAATAGACATAGCTTGAATAATATATATGATATGGCATTATCTAAATATACTGTATCTTTTCTTTTCTTTCCTACGGTTAACTAGTCACGAAGAAAGTGGTATTTAAAGTATTTTATGCTATAACATAAAAGTCAGATAAGACGAATAATGAAAAAGTTTAGTTTTATATAACAAAATATCTAAGGTGCTGTTTCAATCATGACTCTTCAGAAATAACAGTTTGTAGTAGATGTGGCTTACTTCTTTTCTTTCGAAAACTAAAAAATGATATATTTATAGTTTTTAAATACATTGATAATTGTTCTTTGGAGCTGTAAACAGTGCTTTTTCATAACGTTACTTGTAGTGAATGTTACGAAGAATCTGGCCCGGAATGGCCAGGTGGGTTAAGGCGTTCGACTCGTAATCTGAGAGTCGTGAGTTCGAATCCCCGTTGTACCAAACATGCTCGCCCTTTCAGCCGTGGGGGCGTTATAAAGTGACGGTCAATCCTATTTTTGATTGGTAAAGGATTTGCTCAAGAGTTTGTGATGGGTGGTGATGACTAGCTGCCTTCCCTTTAGTCTTACACTGCAAAATTAGGGATGGCTAACGCAGATAGCCTTCGTGTAGCTTTGTGCGAAATTCTAAAATAAACGAATGAAGAATTTGCACTGAATGACCGCACTTTATTATGTACTCATCCTAATATGAAATTTTTAATTTTTTTCTGTGTAATATTCTGAAGTTGACGTAGGTAAGAAGTTTACAAAGTACAGAATAGGCATCGTATTGGATTATAATTTAACTTCACCAAAAATATGTATCTGATTCGCAGATGCCAGAAAAGGATTGTTCTCTAATGTGACAATGAGGTACGTTTACTAACAATTTTTGGATCAAACCGAGATCAAGTGCCTTTGTTATAATAAGGATATTCGAATGTTATGTTATTACTTTATTGTCTAAGGAGAGCACAAATAAAGCATTGTGAGATTGGTATGGTAAATAAAAATTTTGTTAATTCAGTTCTTTGAACCAAATAATGGGATTGGTTGTCACTGTTGAAACGTACCTGCAAACGAAACTGCGAAAACTGTTTAGTATCACTACCTCTCTGACCCCAAACTATCGATTTATAGCGCAACGTTTTAAACGTTAGACCATGTCCGGTCCAAAGATTAAAATTACTAAACTCTTGGCATTGGAACAACTCTGCACGATTATTATATCTTCATTATGTTATTGCACGACAGAACAAAATAAATATTGTAACGCTTTTAACAGCACAAATGTGGTATTCATAGGTGAAACTGGAGCCATCATGAAACCAACAATGCAAGACAACAACAAGAGACTGTACAGGAGATGTCTGCGAGAACATTTCAGTCAAAATGTAACCAGCAAAATAAAATAGACACACACTCATAGATTTTGTTGATGTTTTGAGCAAAATGTGAGTTTTGTTAACTGTGGAGAATCAACCCCCGGATTTCAACACAGTGAGTCCTGAAACATACTGTTGACTTATCGATAAACACACGTAAATTTAACAAATAACTTTACGAATTATGTTGAATAACATATCAAGATAGAAAGTGTTGCGTAAAACTCACGGTTTTAACCTCTTAAAAATGGATGTTATGGAGAAAGCTTCTTGTTGAACAATGGGTAATAGACAAAGCTTAATGATAAGTAATGAGTTATGGACAAAGCTTAATGCCAAACAATGTGTTATGGACAAAGCTGAATGATAAGCAATGAGTTATAGACAAAGCTGATTGATGAACAATGAATTATGGATAACGCTTAATGCAATGGGTTGTGGACAAAGCTGAATGATGAGCAATGGATTATAGATTAAGCTGAATAATGTAAAATGGTATATGGACAAAGCTTAATGATAAACAACGAGTTATAGACAAAGTTTAATGGCAAATAATATGTTATGGTCAAAATTGAATAATGAACAATGGGTTGTGGATAAAGTTTAATTGCAAACAATGGGTTATGGACAAAGCTCAATAATGATTTCTTTGTTTTTAAATTTCTTGCAAAGCTACATGAAAGTTATCTTTGCTAGCCGTCCCTAATTTAGCAGTGCAAGACTGGAAAGAAGGCAGCTAGTCATCACAATCCATTGTCAACTCTTAGGCTACTCTTTAACCAACGAATAGTGGGATGGATCGTCACATTATAACTCCCCCACGACTGAAAGGGCAAGCATGTTTAGTGTCACGGAGATTTAAACCCATGAGCCTCGGATTACGACACGAGCGCCTTAACCACCTGGCCATGCTGGGCCTAAGCTGAATGATGAATAATGGGTTATGGATAAAGCTTAATGGTAAACAATTGGTTATGAATAAAGCTTAATGGTAAACAATGAGTTCACTAAATAAACGAAAATACGTTAATATTTCGAAAATTTTTACTTGATATACCTAAATAATGACATGCTCTTATTCCAAGTTATTTTGTACAGAAAAGGTTGAGACGCAACTTACCAGACGCTATAACATGTTTCCTGTAATTTGGTGACCACAGTTTACGCTTTTTATTACAACTGAAGTAATTGATTTTTGGATTTTCCATAGAATAGTTTATTATATTATTTTATCATTTGACTGGTGATCGTGAACATTTCTAACACAATAGAACAACTAATACTAGCGGTTGATGGCCACAGTTTATTTTTCCTAACAACAGATGTTGTTGTTTTTTTAGTTACTGTTGTTGATAGACTCTGATGGCAGGTGTCTCGTAGTAACTGACCAAAAACCTAATTAGTAATACTGCTTCTGGTAAACGTGTAATGCCTTTTCGAATATCAAAGACATATTTACTGCCACTTATTATGTCAGATATTACTGATTTCAGTCCGGTGTAGTAACCACTAAGCAATGTCCGGCATATTTGGTTTTTAGAAGAAACTTCCCACATAATTTTGGGTTACAGCGATAGCTGTGATCGGTTTGGAATATAGAAAAAAGAAACTCGTATGTTTAATAATTTAAACAACAACAATGTGTTTGAAGCACATTCGGTAAAAACAAGTTACAAAACTAAGAAACCAATTATAAGAGAACGATAATTTTTCACATGCTTGTTCAAAGTAACACTTAATTAACTCATTTAAAATAATAATACTATAAATTATTCTGCTGTTCAGAATTCAAGAGCGAAAACCACCCTTTTGTGGATAAGCTTTCCTTGAGTTAATGAAATATGTAGTCTGAAATATATACCTCCAACTCGAAAACTGCTAACTTTTGGACGGCTAGCGCAGATAGCCCTCGTATAGCTTTGCACGAAATTATAAAACAAAACAATCTTATGTTTCACTCATGTGGTCAATGGAAACAATATTCAGTTTATTGTGTTTCACTTATGTGTGTTTGTTTACAACTGGTCTTACCTTCTAAAGTTTTATATTTTCTTGGATATTTTATTCAATATGACTGTTTTTGTTCTTTGCTGACCACAGTTGACCGTTTGTAGATGGATAATTCAACTAAATATTTATTTTTATTTAATAAATTTGGACATGGAAAATGAAATTTATTTTTTTTATTTTTTATTATGAAAGATATAAAACTAAAGTGTAAAAATCCAATACTTTAGTAAAATAAAAATGTCTACTAGTAAACCTTGGACATTCCTGTTGTGAAAAATCTCATTCACCACGCATTTAGAGTAAAAAATAATGTTCAGTTAACATAGATGTCACACAGATATAAGAAGTTACATGTATAAAAATAATTTGAAACAGAGTTGAATGACGGGTGTTTCGATGAAAGAGAGAAACAGCTTCAGCTTTACAATGACTGATGAATTAACTGTCGTGACTGTGTTCACACATGTGAACAACATCCAACGATTTAAATTCTATCAAATTAAAATTTTATCAAATACGTATCAAATTCCATCAAATACGTATATTGCGTAGTTTCTTTGTTTCAGCAGAAATTTGGCCAGCAGACTCTCTGAGCTGTGTACGCCGCAGGGTTCGAATCTTCTCATTGTAGCAAGTTCCAAACTACTACCGCTGAGGCTCGACAGTCTTTACATAAAAGAGTAGTCAAACCTTCACGCCTCTGAGATATAAACTAGAATATTTCAGATGAAGAACCGCTAGATATGATTATCTTTTTCACATATAAAACAACTATTATTCATTTATTTTCCAAGTTCAACAGAAGTGGTATATTCTTATAGTATAAGCCATTTTTATTGAAATTAAAAAAAGAAAATTTTGATGTTGTGAATCGATTTTTTTCACGCAAGTTTTTAAAATGAAACTTGATAAATCTTTCTTTCCAGTAAAAATATCTAACTATCTATAAATACAGATAGATATCCAGTGTTCTGTTATGTTTGTAAAACAATTTTTCATATTATTTTCATTAGTTTAGCTCTGATCCAAAGATCAGAGGTTTCTTCTGAAAGTTTGATGTTTGATAAAAATTCTCATTTGCAAACATTACACGCGTATTCAATCAGAAAGAGGTTAGTACAAATCTATGCATTTCTATAGGTATATAAAGAAGCTCAAAACATATGATATTATAAAAACCCGGTTTAAAACAGTAAAATCAAGAATGTATATATAAGCCCTAAGAACCAGGAAATCAGCTCACAGTGTAAATAACAGAAACAAGGAAAGCAAAGTATTAGCGTGTGTATATATATATCATAATATTTTTATTCTCAGCATCCTAATTATCGTTAAAAAATAACCCTATTAGCCAAGCACGAACAACTAACGGAGATATTACGTCATCCCCCGTGTTTCTGTGATGGAAGCTTCTATGAGCTGAAAATATCTTCTCAATCAATACCAGCAAGCAAACCTCAGCTTAACCAAGAAACCGTGTATTTACAGCCAGCAATTTTTGTTGCATGTACGGAAGACGAAAGAAGCGCGTTAACATAATGTTTGTGTGTGTCAGGCTATTTGTTTCCACTTCGTCTTTTAACCGTGTTTTTTTGTTAGTTAAATAATATCGACTGAGCTCAACTTAACCGCGAATATTGTTTTTTTTTAATATTCGTGCAAAGCTAGCCGCCCCTAATTTAGCAGTGAAAGACTAGAGAGAAGGCAGCTAGTAATCACCACCCACCGCCAGCTCTTGGGCTACTATTTTACCAATGAGTAGTGTGATTGACCGTAACATTATAACGCCCTCATGGCTGAAAGGCTGAGCATGTTTGGTGCGACGGAGGTTATAGTCACTCATTGATACAGCGGTAAGTCTACGGTTCGATTCCTCCCGGTAGACTCGGTAGATAGCCCAATGTGGATTTGCTATGAGAGAAACAAAAACACACTTTCTTTACATCCTTACAATTCATGAGAACAAATAAGAACGAATATCTATCAAATATTTTATTCTATAATAAATTCTAAACATGAAAAACAACGCGTGCTATTTAAATATCAGAATGCTGTCTTCAAGAAAAATTTTATCACGAATGACCAGGTTCAGACTCGTAAGTAACTCTTGGCTATCAGTTAAGTATTTTCTTGATGACGTACGTTTGGAAAGTATTCACGTTAAGGTTTTTTCAATTAAATTATTTATGTTGTTTATTGAATTCTTTTTTCAGTAAAATGGTATCTCCCACGTCTTGATGATCACAAGAATACATTTGCGGGAAGCTCTAAGATAACTAGTTTTCATAAGAGAACATAAGGGAAGATGTATTTATTTTTGTTAAATGACTTTTCTCCCGCAGAAGTAACCATGGACAACGATACGAAACAGCAACAAAATATCAAGCCAGAAGAGCTGAACTGTGGTTTCTTGTTGTTATTGTTTAATGTAACGTGATAATTATACAACATTCGTATTAACTTTAACAGAAACAATAAATAATGTTATTTATGAAACAGCCGAAACAATATCTTTTTGATATTTTCGGACATTAATAAAAAAAAACGATTTAGAGTTGAGTAGGTCTTAACAGGCCAATTATGCATATGCACATGTGCATATACCTGTATATATACTTTCAACTACTGTACCCTCTCCCACCGCTGAATCAGCGTTAAAACTGAAAGCTTACAGCGCTACATTTGGGGATTCGATTCATGCTATAGGCCGTGAGAAGATTTTGAATGTAAGCAAACTAACAATGTATGTACAAGCAACTTTTCATAATATTAGCGTGAGTACCCACATCTGTATTAATTGATTTGTTTGGATTATCAAAAAGGTTTTCAGTTGTTGTTTTTTTGGTCTTGGTTATATCCTGTTGTTTACTAAAAATCTTGCATCTGTAGAATGTTTAGATAATTGGGCCGAAAGCTGGTGCGTTAATTTAAGAAAACTAATAAACGTGGTGATAATCCAAGTAAATTAATTGAAACAAATACGTATACATACACATCAAGAGCTGCTGTACAAGGAATGTTCGAAATGTTATCGTTGAGGCGCCCCATCTGTAGGACAAAAAAAAGACTATCTATTAACATTTTGAATACCTGTAGCTAATTCAAACTTTCTAGCATCAAATATCATATGAGAAACTAAATAATAAATCTCAGTTTGTAGTAATTTTGTTATTCATTTTACAAAAAACCTTATTCCGGTTATGTAATGGAAATGTATCAGTAAGAAGTTATTATAAATGTGTTAGCTAGCAAACATAAAAAAAAGTTTAAAACGTAGCTTTCCACACTAGGCTCGTTCAGATGATGTTTAGTTATAAGCACAATTATTTGATATCAAACTATTGTTTCTTCCTTTAATTTTAAATGTCTGGCTTAACTTCAGTTTGTGCTGTCTTTGATCTAATAATAATAATTAAATGTGTTGAGAGAAAAAGATAACATTTAAGTTTGGTTGATTGTAACCAATGCGCAATCACCACTTTTAAAGTAGACTTATATAAGGAATCTTTCCATATGTAGTTTTCGTTTTCAAGCATACTTGTAGTGGAATTTTCTTGTGGCTTAACAGACTTACATTCAAGTGCTAATAGTCTTTATTTCGTCAAGCAGCATTGTCATTTTTATTCTTTTTTTATTACGTCTAAAAACTTCCATTAGGTACCATTATTTGTTTTAAAATATTCTAAAAGTGAAAGAGTAAATCCTCTTTCAGTAAATAATCAACTTTATCAAACGGTGTCATTCAGTGGTTTGAAATGAATAACATCTAAGATAGACCTTTCCTAGTCCAGAACTATCATTAATATTCAAATTAATCTTGGACGTTTTAGTGTAGTGCTTACGGGCCCACAAAGACAAAACCCTAAAACTCTTTATAGCAGGCTGTTGCTTGTGAAATGTCTGATTATTAAATAAAAATATGAAACAAGTGCAACTTTTTGTGTGTTTATTTTCTTATAGCAAAGCCGCATTGGGCTATCTGCCGAGTTAGTAGACGATGTTTACATTTCAGAGTACACTACGTTACCTGAAATTCATCCATTATCTTAATAGTCTTGTCATAACAGAATAATAAACAGAACATACAGTTATAACACTGCACGACAATTATTTTTGAAAAGTTTTTGTGGCAGGTACCTTGTGGGTATGCACAAATGTAGTTTTAATTTTGCTTCATCACGTAGAAACTCTGAAAAATAAACAGTTAACTGTTTACCGGCAATAACGTATTTAATTGCGTTTATGTTTCTAATACGCTATTAAGTTTAACATAATTTAAAGTGTTTTGCCCTTGCTTTTCGTTTGCAGTCAATGTCCGGCACATCACGTTACAGTGTCCAACAGCAGTCAACAAGCATTGACGGATTCCAGTTGACCTGATATCGTTTTTCCATTGTAGCAATGTCCTGGTGAAGACTAAAGATTTTGATGAAACGGTATTTGCTGGGCAAATTTGGATGTGATGTTCGTGATCCTCGCAGTCAAAAATCTATAAGGAACATCCAACAGTGTTCAAGAAGCAAAAACTTTGTTGTGCAGTGTAATAGGATAATAAATATAATTAATCTCATTCTCGGTCCTTCACTTGAAAGGAGTAAAGCAAATAATTATCGTGAAATTATTCATGTCTAATGAGGAGGAAAAATCTAAATTAATATAACAAATAATCGTTATAATAGTAATACTACAGCAAAAACTCAATTGTATTTAAGCAACATAACAACCTATTTCACTATGATGATATACCAATACATTTTTTGATAGCAGATTTGTAATCAGTTGGTATCGTCGTGCTCTTCCCCCACAGGCATAGGGGACTCACACCGCAAGAAACCGGGTTTCAATACCTGTGGTGGGCAGAGCACAGATAGCCCATTGTGTAGCTTTGTGCTTAATTCCAAATAGTCAATCGATCAATCAACTGTATCGTCGTAATAATATAAATGGTCCTAATTAGTTCTAACAGAACAGCTAGGACTATTTATGTGCTCTCCGTAATGAAAGTATTTTAATTTCTTTCTCATTAAATAACATTTATAATTTTTTTATAATGACGTATTGCTTTTCCCTGTTTCTTTACTTGTTATAGGGATTTTTTGGTTATGTTTCTACTTTTTCATATATCATATTTTCATGTTTTTTTTTAAACGTCATCTGGTGTTATAATACTAAAATTAGTTTCTTCCGGTGGGATAGCGACATACAATACTAAAATAAGGAGCTCAATTTTTCGTAGGTGACACAGCAGATAGTTTAATGTGGCTTTGATCTAAAACAAACACAAAGTCATTATTAATGACTGAAAAGAAGTGTAAACGATGTGAAAGATAATGTAAACACAACCAAATGTATCACTCAGACGCCTGAGTTATGTTTCATTCATTTGAATACACAACCTATTTTTATTTACTCAGTCAGATGCCAAAGTTATTTTTTATTCTTTTGCATGTCTAATTTATCTTTTATTCAGTTACTCAGATGCCTAGTTATTTTTGGATTCATTCAGATGTCTAGCTTAATTTTTATTCATTCACTCACATACATAATTTATTTTTTCACTCACTCATAGGCTTAAAATATTTTTCATTTCAAAATATTATTATTTCTATTTCATGATTTCTGTGTCAAGTTCTCAAAAAGATTTATTTATTATTGGTGAAAACTCATCTCATAGCGTAAAGATGACATTAACCATTTTAATTACATGCTAGTCTAAATGATCCTGTTTACCTCTTGGCTGACGAGCATAGTCGAAAAACTATACATTAGATTAATGTAATGTATTATACAATATGATGATAAAGAAAGTTGTTATAATTTTATACTATAAAATGTTTGTCGTTTAGCGCAAAGCTGTGCTCTGTCTTACACGAGTATCAAAACATGTTGTTGTTTTTTTAGTGTTATAATACTTCAAACATGAGTGGCTAAGGTAATATACTTTTTATGGGCGCTGCAATACGGTTTTATTAAAACTTCTTTTTATGGTTAATACCGATACAAATACGGGAAGAATATTCATTAAGTTTTGAAACAAAGTAATTATCAAGATTATAATGCTGAAGAACTCAGCTATCCTCTTCTTCTTTCATTAGGCATCGTTAATATATATCTGTTTTTTGTTTGTTTTTGGAATTTCGCACAAAGCTACTCGAGGGCTATCTGTGCTAGCCGTCCCTAATTTAGTAGTGTAAAACTAGAGGGAAGGCAGCTAGTCATAACCACCCACCGCCAACTCTTGGGCTACTCTTTTACCAACGAAAAGTGGGATTGATCATAACATTATAACACCCCCCACGGCTGAAAGAGCGAACGTGTTTGGCGCGACCCTCAGATTACGAGTCGCACACCTGAACACGCTTGGCCATGCAAACTAAAGCCAGAATATAACAGAATAACTAATAAAATGACACGAGTAGAGAAACATTTATTAGTTATGCAATACATTAATTACTTCTGAATAGCTGTCAAAATATTCTGTTCGAAAATGTTCATGAAAACTAAATAGTAAACCTGAAAAGATTTTATCAAATCATCTGAAAAGCTGTTAACGTTTATAACTTTATGTTTCATTTTCGAATTCTTTCAATATGAAAGCTTGTTTTAAACAACAAATTTAACTCAGTAAATACTAATTGAGTGACTATAAATTATTAAGTTATTAAAGTGGGTACATTTATACAAATATTAATGTAAAGTATATTCACACTTTTCATTATATAACATTTTAATATTTTTACGAGCCACAACTAATTAATTCCTCTTTTTTAAATCACAAAATTACATTAGATAATACTCGATTATTTTTATCTTGACCACAGAAGTATTTTCTCAAGTTTTTCTTTCTACGGATTATGTCTCAATCTTTATCTTTACAAAATTGTAAACATTTAAAATCTAATTTAAAAACATTTTATACATTTATATTATTCTGACTATTCCAAACTGCCTTCCCGTTTGTTGTCTAACGAATATACTTTTATGATAGTAAGAAATTTGCTGACAAACAGGAACAAATTAAGAACCACTCTCTTTTTATCATTTTAAGTACGCTGAGCCACCAGGGGCTTGTAAATATATAAATTGATGGATTTCAATAACTATTTCATGATAGATACTGCATTATATTTTTAGTGTTCTAAACATTCTGAACTGCCTGGAGACTTAGACCTGGAATGGCCAGGTGGCTAGGATTCGAATTCCGGTCACATCAAATATGCTCGTCCGTCTTTTCAGCCGTGGGTACGTTATAATGTGATTATCAATCCCACTATTCGTTGGTAAAAGAGTAGCCCAAGATTGGCGGTAGGTAGTGATGACTAGTTTTCTTCCCTCTAGTCTTACACTGCTAAATTAGGGACGGCTAGCGCAGATAGTCTTCATGTACCTTTGCGCGTAATTCAAACCAAACAACCCAAACCGGGAGATTTCTAAAGTTTATTGATAAATGTATTTTGATAACTATTTTAGAAGAGATATACTGTATGGAATATTGTGGCATTATCTTCACTGGAAGCAATTTACTATTTAGAGTTTAAAAGACAACTATGGTTCAGAAAAAAATATTATCCAAACAGCCTGACTTGTACGTCAAAATATTTTAGCTTGCATCAAATGTCTGTACGTTTTAGTTAATTACATGTATTGTCATGTTAAAAATTTAATTGGCTCATAATGGAATGCCTATAATGTACCAAGACAAAGCTTTTAGCTGGTAGAGATAGAATTTTAAAAGTTATTTTCATGTTCGGTTTTATTATGAACATTTTTACGATATGAAGCTATGTTAGCTCCTTTGTACATAAAATTTATTACTATAATGACAAGAATGTTACAATTTTAAAATATCTAATGTGCATTATAAAACATAAATGTGTGTTTATATGATATTTTATATTGATATTTTAAATTATACTACACGAAATATATTGAAGATCTGAATGATATTAATATAAAAATGTGTCATATGTGAATATAGTTAAGAAACAACAACTTTTAACATATTTCTGAAACAATTAAAAAAGTTCAATAACTATTCTTTACAAATCTTCAAGTATCATGATTTACTACAAAGGTGATCAAATAAAAATAAGTTCTTATGTTTTAAACAGCAATTGCTCTGTCAGAGTAAAACTATCAAGGTAATGAGTCATAGTTTCCTTTTGTCAGTGCACAAAATGTTAAAGAACGACTCGACAGATTATATTATTCGTTTCTAGTTGCGACCTAAGCACCAACAAAACCATGTTTTTTGCTGTTTGCACCTGAGGTAATCACTTTATAGAAACTGCCCGATGCCAACTTTTTAACGTCCTTCCTAATATAAGCACAAAGCAACACAATGAGATATCTGTGCTTTGCCCACCATTGGTATCAAAACCAGGATTCTAACCACTGTGGAAATATAATGCACGTATATGTAAATATTCTTATATTTGTAAAAACGCAAGATGTTTGTTTCGCAAGTTTCATAACAGCAATAACATAAACCTAGCTATCAGTGTTTTAATGCTTTATTGATTTTAGTAATTTGATATAAAATATTTTCATCTTGTTTTTTCAGTCTCTCAGATAATTTATTTTACAATTAGAATTGCCTCATGAAACTTTTCTCAGTATCTTCAAATGTCAAGTGTCTTTTACAGGATTTTGATGCCGTTGCAAAATTTTAAAAATTGCTTTTTTCCTTGCTTCATAATATGAAATAACTATAGAGTTATTTACTTTTTTAATCTTCGCATTACAGAAAGATGGTGTACACTTATTGGTACACCATCATTGTCCCAATATGGAAAACACTTAAAAACAGGAAATTACTTCGGGAGGTAATTATCAGAAAATAATTAGGCTCGTCAATCAAACGAAATGATTTCAGAGCAGGCATTGTCTTTATGTATATTATTTTATGAAATAAAACGGATATAATTCCATACTGATGTTTAAGCGTATGTATTTTAATTACTCTTTTTCCCCTTACCAAATACATCAAGGTATATCCGTTTCGTTAGAGTATGAAATATACTTAATACGTTTTTCTTTCAGTGGTTCAGTGACACAATGGTCGACTTCAACCAAAATTAACCCATCCGGGCTCCATGAGCATATAGGCCAAGCTCCAGATTAAGTGGATGAGACTGATGACATCTTTTACTTGTACAAGATGCCAATCCATCGTAAGTTAATCTATGATACTCATTTTGCAGCAACATGGATAACATGGACTGAGGTAATTTTGGAGTCTTGATCAAGGAAATGGTAATTAGGCATAAGCAGGCTTCGAATGTGCATCTTTTTAGTTATGAATCGAATCCCTAAATAATAAGCTACGCTTTTACTATAAGGCATTAAATAGTTCAAAATTTTTAGTGAGCTACTTGTAACCTTAACTAACATACAAAAAACTCACATAATTAGAAAATTGAGCATCGTTATGGAATCTCCTTGGAAAAGTGAGAAAGAGCTCATTGTTTTTCTGAACAGAATAGGCACTAAATGTTTTATTTTATACTGTGATTTTATTTAATTTTTTCCATAGTATATGCCCCCTAGTGGCTCAGCGGTATGTCTGCGGACTTACACGCTAAAATCCGGGTTTCGATACCTGTGGTGGGCAGAGCACAGATAGCCCATTGTGTAGCTTTGTACTTAATTCAAAACAACAACAAAACAACAACAAAACAACAAAAAATCCATAGTTTATTATTAATGAACTGACACGTATCAGAAACACATTTTGACGTTTCATAATTGATGGTTTTGGGAAGGATAACTGACAGCTCTTTCAGGTGCAATATTTTCATATACACTCAGGTTATAAAGATGTGATCAGACTGAGGGTTTAGAGTTTCCAAGACGGAGATATATGTTGTATCTAATGCCATTGGGATAGACAAATTAATATGTATCATTCTGAGTCACTAGGACGATTTAGAAAGGGACCTTCAACAACTCATTCTCTAGTAGAAGTAAGCAAATTGCAACGTCTTATAATAGGTGAGAGTCCACGAGCAAATACTTTATTGTCAATAGCCGCCTAAGTGATCAGGGCAACGGTACCAAAAAACATTTTCCGCCTCGAAAAGCAATACAAGTTACGTGTATAGAATTTACTTTAATCAAATATCTATTTAATACATACCTTAATTATCTAGAACATGAAAGAGGTACTCATATCATTTTTTAAGAAGATGTATAGTTCAATTCGCATATTGATTTCTATGTAATTATATTATTAAAATGATCATTACTGTACCGTTCTTCTCAAACACTTGATGGAATATGGAAAACCTTACGACGGAACCTTTTTCAATAAAAACTACGCTACCTCTCTATTTTCAAGATGCACAGTCATAAGATAAAGCATGAAAGGACGTGGCGACACAAACTGTAACCATGTAGTGAGGGTCTAGTGCCTTTAATGTAATATACTTACTACTTGATGTATTTTATAAGTTTTTGATTTTGTATCGTATCATTATCCTTGTCTGTTTTGCAAAAATATTTTTATCGACTTTAATTTTACCACTACTTTCATAAATAAATCTATGATATATTGCAACAAGTACTTCAATATATTTACCATCATTATAAACACATACACGTTTCAAAAAGTACCCCTCTTTTTGTTATTGTGCAAAAAAACACCAGTTAATTTCTGTTGTTGTTATGAATCAAACACAAAGCTACTCAAAGGTCTATCTATGCTCTGCCCACCACGGGTATCATAACGCGATTTTTAGCGTTCGCTGAGCCTTGTTTGTTTTGGAATGTCGCACAAAGCTACTCGAGGGCTATCTATGCTAGCCGTCCCTAACTTAGCAGTGTAAAACTAGAGAGAAGGCAGATAGTCATCACCACCCATTGCCAACTCTTGAGCTACTCTTTTACCAACGAATAGTGGGATTGACTGTAACATTATAATGCCCCCACGGCTGGGAGGGTGAGCATGTTTGGCGCGACGCGGGCGCGAACCCGCGACCCTCGGATTACGAGTCGTGCGCCTTACGCGCTTGGCCATGCCGGGCCACCGCTGAGTCACTGGAGGGTAGTTAGTTTCTAGTACCATATATATCCAAAGTATCACCACCGTCGTTTTTGTTTTGATTAGAGAAGGCATAACTATTACTAAAAATAATTTGGTTTCATTGTAACATACTTAGAAACTTTTTATCAAAGGCTTACTCTATTATACGCTGTTGGCCAAAATCTTAAGGCTAATGAACATAAAAAAACTACACATTTTGTGTTGTTAGACTCAACCACTTCCAAAGATAAAAATCAGAAAAGAGAAAATAAAAAAAAAATTATAGCATTAAATAAGGGAAAATGTGAACAATATAAAATTAGTCTAAATACTAGCTGATAAAAGGTTTAAGACCATACCAAAAAGAAGTCCTAAACAGGGTAAAAGTTCCCAACAAGAGGTCTCAGTAGTGATTTCACGGCTGTCATTGCGAATAACTGCAAACATTCGCTTTGGTATGGTCGATATAAACGTTTGCAGATGGCTGGCTGGAATGTTATTCCAAGTAGTAAAGATGGCTTCATGAAGATCATGCACAGTTTACAACTGACGCCCATTTCTGTAGACTTCTCTTGCCATCCATCCCCAAACATTTTCAATGGGGTTCAGTTTCGGCGAACATGCTGAATGGTTCAAAGGAATCACGTTATTTGCCATTAAAAAAATCCTTTATCCTGCGGGCATTGTAGGTTGCAGCGTTGTCCTGCTGAAAGATCCAGTCATTTCCACACAAGCAATGGCCTTCAGTCAAAAAGGATGCTCTCTCCAACATGCCAATGTAGCCAACTGCTGTTTCACGCCCCTGTATAACCTGAATCTCCATTGTTCCGTGGAAGGAGAAAGCACTCAGATCATGATGGAACCTCGTCCACTGTGTCGTGTAGAAAATGTCTCCGGTGGGATAACCTTATCGTGCCTGTAACGTTGGAAGTCATCTGGAACATCCAGATTAAGTTTTTTCTCATCAGAGAACAAAACGTTCGTCCACTTTACTACATCCCATATTTGGTGTTTCTCAGCAAAGTTTAATCGAGCTGTTTCATGACGTGGAAGGAGGCATGGCCTTTGAAGACGTTTACGGTTTTTAAAGCCTTTCTCTCGCAAATACCGTCTCATTATTTTTGAGCTGCATTCTGCGTCCGTAAGGGCTTTAATCTGGTTCAACGATGGGTTGGTGTCTTGTCAGACAACCCGTCAAACCCTCCTGCTCAACGCCGGTGAAATTTTCTTGGGCTGACCACTTGAAATTCTGTTTCCGTATCCCTCAGGGTCTTTTAAAAAATTAGCAACAGCAGTTTTACTTCGCCCAATGTCACCAACAATGGCATGTTGAGAGATACCTTGCTTTTTTAGCTCGACAATTCTGCCACGTTCAAACTCTGTCAATTTTTTAGCATTTGCCATGTTTTTACCCAATGTAACACAAGCGATGTCAGTGGGAGATACTGACAAAGCTAATGCTTGAACACAAATGAATAAATTTCATTACGGGTTTAGCGATTAACGCTTAGTTTCAGTACGATTTTAATCTTTTAACCAGCTTGTATTTAGGCTAATTTTGTGGTGTTTACATTTTCCCTATTAAATGCTAAAAATGTCTTTTATTTTCTCTTTTCTTATTTTCGTCTTTCTGTTTCGAAGCTTTGTTTTAAAAAAAAATTAAGACTACGAGGTACATTTATTTTATATTAACTTAAAATTACTACTCTTTAGTTTTTCTAACATTTTACAAGAGTGTTAAGAATTATTATAAAATTGTTTAATTTTAACAATATTACTAAACACTGCACATGATTTTTTTCATCCAGTAAAGCTCAGTTTGTAGTTTACAAACTGTTTCATACACTGTTTCGAGTACAAGAGTGATTTGGAATTTGTCTGTATAATTTCCTACACATAAACGTACATTTAATATTGGTAAAGAAACAAATTATAACATTTTACAGATACTGTACAATAGCTTTAAGTGAACTGATTTCGTTTGCCTGTTCTAGAATTAATAAGAAAGTAGATGGCATTTTGTCATTTTATTTAAATATAAAATTCGGTATAAACCAACAACCATCTTATATTGCAATTATTATTTTCACATTTATCAGTCCTCCGCTAATACAGTGGTAAGTCTACATAATTCATTTACGTCTTCAATATGTTTATTGTAATAGATTAAGTTTTTCTTTGTATTCGCTATTTAATAATTTATGTTTAGAAATGTATCTTTTTCTTCTTTGGCTTTTTTCAGTATACCAAGTTTTATTTCATAAAGTAACTTATATTTAAAATGTGTGTACATTTGTCATTGATTTTCTTCAGGTTGTAAAACCAACTAGGTAGACACCTAAATCGTATTCTACTGTTATGGCATCTTTGATAAAAACATAAGACATTACGTTAAACAATAAATACAAGTAACCAGTTTGTTTATTTTCACAAAAGTGGCCTTGGATGGCCTAGTATTTAGAGCACTCGACTCACGAGGTCGAAACATCGAATCATTAACCAAATATTCTCCGTTTTAACAACTTCGAGGACGTTATTAACGACAGTAAATCCCTCGAGTTGCATTCCTTGTGAATGATGAATCTAAAAAATGGTTGAACAATATGCCAACGGTAGTTAGAATTCAATAGTGCATTAGACATAGAAAACTCTGACGTATCGATCTATCCGTAATAACTTGTCATACCAAATACAAAAAAACATACGATAAACTGAAATGATATAAGAATAATGGATAGCCAGATAAAGCCAGATAAAAGAAGCCTCATACATTCATATAGCTAATAAATCACTCAGTTAATTTAATATATTAATTTGGTTGATTGATTGATTGACATGAATTAAGCACAAAGCTGTACAATGGCTTATCAGTGCCTTGCTCACTACGAATATCGAAACACGGGTTTTAGCGCCGTGAGTCCACAAACACAACGCTGTGCCATCGAGGGGAAAGCATTAACATGGATATCCCCTTACATAACAGACAACTTTTAATTTATGTCCTAACGAGGGATACTCAAAGCAAGTGGATAGACTCCAGCTCTTCTATCAAAATGCCGCTGGTAAGTTTACGGACTCACAACGTAAAAGTGCTGGGTTCTATTCCTCGTGGTGAACACAAATGATAGCTCAATGCGGCCTTGCTCTAAAACGAACCCTAACAGAATGACTTCTCTACGGATTAGTAGTAAGGCTATAATGCTAAAAATGGGGTTTTGATAACGAGTAGTGCTGCATAGGTAGCCCATTATGTAAAATTAACAAATAAATAAATAAACAAATTTAGTCAAGAAAACAATCGATAGAATACCAGTCATTACTATTACAGATATAATCTTACTTAGCAATCAAAAAGTAGGATATTAACTAATTAGTATCTGATGACAAAAATTGTAAAAAATTAAACTTGTGTGTTTACATAAGTTGTTAACCACGAAAATATCTTCTGTTTTGTTTGTTTTTTGTTATCGCCCTCACATTTACATGCTAGTTTATACATATATGGTGGTCGAGATTGTTTGTTTTTGAAATCCGCTACTCGATGGCTGTCTGTGCTAGTCGTCCCTAATTTAGTAGTATAAGACTAGAAGAAAGGCAGCTAGTCATCACCATCCACCGCCAACTCTTAGGCTACTCTTCTACCCAACGAATAGTGGGATTGACCGTCACATTATAACGCCCCAACAGCTAAAAGGGCGAGCATGTTTGGCGCGACTCTCAGATTACGACTTGCACCCCTTAACACGCTTGGCTATGCCGGGCCGTAGGTGGGCGAGATATTAATGGTAGACAACACTTAGCATTTTTTTTAATTGCGGAATCCTACCCTTAACGTTAAAGTACGGTAATGTACATTTGTAGCTTTAAATGTATGATAAGTTACAGTGCGGACATGCTCTATTTAAACAAAAAAAAACTTACATAAATGATTTTTCCCACACAAATATTGTTCGACATTAGAGATAGAGTTTATAATATGAACAGCTCACCCGTAAAGAAAACAATGGGGAAAGCATGATATTATTAATTATTCAAACTTAATCAAAATACAAGCAAACTTTTATTTTATTTTTGAAATCTCAGAAGCACAACCAGATTTAAAATTATCCAAATAACTCGTCGTTCAGGAAATTTTCATTTCGCACACCGATACTGCCAGAAAATAAAAGATCGAGTTCAGCACTTAGTGGATGCGCAAAAAGAGTGATGATCGGATTTCATTTATCAATAAGAGTAACTGCAACTTGGCAGTAGGTGACGTTGACTACCTGCCTTCCTTTTTGGTCTATCACTTCAACATTGGAGCTGGCTTGCACGGATAGTCTTCAAGTAACATCGCACAAAATTCAACAAACAATCTTTGAAAAATTATTAATCACAATCTAGCATATGAATAACGAAATAATCTTTGTATTTATGGTTTGGTTTTAATTTCGCGCAAAGCTACACCAGAGTTATCTTTTTTTAGCCGTCCATAATTTAGCAAGGTTAGACTAGATGGAAGGCAGATAGTCACCACCACTCGCCGCCGACTCTTGGACTACTATTTTACCAACGAATAGTGGGATTGACCGTCACATTATAACGCTTCCATGGCTGAAAGGGCCAGGATAATTGATGCGACAGGGATTCGAACCCGCGACCCTCAGATTAGGTGTAGAGTGTCTTAACCACCTGGCCATGCAAAAAAAAATGAGATGAAAAAAAATGAAAAGACTGATTTTTGTTTTAAATGTATTTAAAATTTAGATTTAAAGGAGAAAAGTGAAATCACAACATCAGGTAAAAAGAACATTTATTTTATACTGCGTATGTTAAACCCTCCAAAACTTCACTCGTAAAATAAGATTTATATTTGACTGAATTAGAACATGAATTCGTTAATAAAAAGATCGTATTTAAAAAGAATAAATCGTGAACATACTATTGTTTAACGTGATCTAAATCAATAAACATTAAAAATGTATAGAACAAACTACGCTGAAATTCGGGATTCGATTCCTTACAGTTGACACAGCAGGTAGCTCAATAGAGCTTCACCCCAAAACAAATAAAGTGGAAAAAACAAGCAACATGTCACTTCATATCCAAATCAAATTTTTGTATATCATAATTGAACTATTTGAAATTTGTAGCTTAAATATTTTAGCGCAAGGTAAGTGCTTGTTATAAGAAGTTCACAAGGTAATTAAACATGTAAACAGAACGCAGTCTTTTTAAAACGATAATAAGATAAACGCTTTAGAAATTGGAATACATGTAAGCGAAACAGGTGAAACCAGTTCACTAAACTCTAACTTTATATTTTTCAGTATCCATTGATTGTGAATAAATAACTAAAGGTACAATTCGTATATGAGGTTTCTTATTATATGGAATTGTAAAGGTTTGGTTTACTGAATTATTAAAGAAATTAATAACATTTTAGGGTTTGCACAGAACTACTGGACGAAAGCATTAAAAATTAATTTACAAATAACACAACTTTTGGTAATTAAACATAAAACTACACAATAAACTATCTGTACTATACCCGCCGCCGATATCGAAACTTCATTTTTAGTGTTATAAAACTCCACTCTTACCGCGTGTGTGGGGAAAGTATAATATGAATAAAAGTTTCTCAATTAGGTTTATAAATAAATAAACTATAAATCTTTGAAAAGCCTTGAAATTTCCTTAGCCACCAACAATAGTGACACTATAAGTGTCATCTAATACTTATATACGTATTTCTTGAAAGCATGCACTGTAGCTATAAATAACTTACTTCTGTAGAATTTTATCATATTGTCACGTGCGTATTTGCAAAGTCTAAGTAAGTTCCAAGCTGGAAAACACCTGCGTTAAGGACTGAAATGATGTAATTTTCGATTCGCCGTATCTTACTTGCTGGTGTGAGTGGAATACGTTATAATATCCATGAAGTTTTTTTCTTTTCATTTGACATTATTTGTTGACCTTCATATTATTGTTCACCTTTTATTTTATATTAATTGTATTTTTCATACCATTTAAAATTATACTGTTGTTTTCACTATATACCAGTGCATTTAAAGAACACGGTGATCAATTAGACAGTTAATAATATAAAGTTATGTTTTTTTCTCGTAGGTGATTTTGTCTAAACATTTTGATATCATATCGTTAATAAAAGGTGAATTACTGGCAGTACCTTGACTAAATTCCATCCACTATACACCTTTCCCCCTTTATCTTGTAAAAATGCGTCTGCTTGAGTTCTTATGTGGAAACTTAGTCGATCGTTGTTAAGCGAGAACATTCTATAATATAATTTCGTTGTAGATGTTGATATGATTTCATTATTTTCAACCTGAGTGTGTAGATAGTTAATTTTGAGCTTTTCTGAGGGAAGGCAGCCAGTTAGTAGCACCCACCCTCAAAATGGCTTTGACTGGTGGTATTGAGTAGAATAATGGAGTTGATTGTGGTACTTATAACACATTCCCAGTTAAAAATGCAGAATGTATCCAGCTGCATCGTAACGCATACCTTGGACATTCAGATCATAAGCCCGTTACGCTAGTTACTGGGCTACGTTAGACTTCTGTTAAAGATCTTAGCAGTGGTTAATTTCTAGACATCCTGTCTTTATGTTTCTTTGTGTTAAAGGCAAAGTTATACAATAGGTTATCTGTGCTATGTCTACCAAGGGTAACAAAACCCGATACTTAGAATGAAAATTCTCTATTTTATCTCTGAGTCATTGGAAGGCAAAACTTCACAATGAGCTATCTACATTCTCTCCACTACGTTAAATCGAATTTTGGCATTATAAGTCAGTAGTCAGTAAATTTATCGTTGACGTACTGGGAGATTAGACTTCTTAAAGATAATATTTTACTGTTAACATAATTAGGTAACTAAACAAATTATGTAAAAAAAAGAAAAAAATTGATAAATACTCGTGTGTTTTATCATTTTCAAGGAAGAAATTGTTTTTGTTTTAATTTAATACACTTGATATTTACAAAGTGTTTCAACATTATTGTATTTGTTCCAAATGCTGTTTCGATCTGAAGGTATGAACGTGCATGCACATTTGTTGTTCATATTTTGGTATCGGTTAAACTATTCTAGGTGTAATTTAATTGTTGGTTTTCTGTTTTCGTTTTTCTTTGCCCCTCAGTAACACAACTGTATGTCTGTAAACTTACGCTGCTACAAATCAGATTTTGATACCCGTAGCAGGCAAAGCACAGATAGTCCATTCTGTAGCTTTGTGCATAATTCCAAGTAATTAATCAATTGTTTTATTTTTAAACATAAAACATCAGCTAATAAAATGATATAGTATGTTTAGATCAAATTAAGTTCTGAGCAAAAAACAAATATTTAAGTTTTAACCAATATCCTTACCTCATAATATAAATGTTAATCATAATGCTATAACGGTGAAGACAATAATATTAATTGACAAGCTGAATACCCGTCATATGATAATTAAAACTTGTTCTCAACATTATATCTAAATAAAAATTTTCTATTAATTGTTATACAGTAACGTGGTTGTTTTTAATTAAGCACAAAGCTGCACAATGGGCTATCTGTGCTCTACCCACCACGGGTATCGAAACCCGGATTTTAGCGTGTAAGTCCGCAGACATACCGCTGAGCCACTGGACAGTAACAATATATACGTACGGAGAACGACTATCATATTTTTAGTATTTCACGAAAGCAATATTTTTATTTACACTTGATCATCTTCTCTGAATACATTTTGATTTCTATATATTTTAAAGCTATGTTCAAATTTCCTTTGCGAGATACCCTTATAAACTGAAACATAAAACAAAACAAAACAGATTCTTAAAGATATATTTCTGCATGGTCAACTGTATAACCTCTCAAAATGTTAATTGTGATAGTAAAGGAAGTGGAATTTATTATGACTTTTGAGATTTTTTCTTTGAATTATATTCTTGGCTTTTGGATTTTTTTAACCTACTAAGCTGAAGAAACGCGCCTTAATTTGGGTATTTTCTCAATTGTTTCATGTAATTAATATGTCGATCGGTACCACAGCGGCCGAGATATGTAACACACAGATAAACGGATAACTCTTCGTCTTCATATAGCACACTGCGACAAACAAAACATTCACGGTAATTTCATAGTATTTATTTGAATTATCCTTAGTCTCTCATTTTCACACACGTCATTTAAGCTAAATTCGTTCTGTTTTGTTTTTTGCAGGTAGTGTGTGTTGGATCTACGGTGTCCAACACAGTCTTCACTTGCTCTTGACTTGTGACGAATTGGCGCTTTACTTCTACCGTTTATTTTTTAAACATAATTAATTCT
This sequence comes from Carcinoscorpius rotundicauda, assembly GCA_011833715.1. NCBI lineage: Eukaryota > Metazoa > Arthropoda > Merostomata > Xiphosura > Limulidae > Carcinoscorpius > Carcinoscorpius rotundicauda. The sequence goes on along the minus strand of CM022395.1, from coordinate 33,717,200 downwards.
ACCAATAAATAATTAAAAAAAATTGTTGTGTATTTTTCTACCTCTCTATTTCTATGTTTGTCATGTGTCGAAAACGTTTACACATTCTCCATAATTTTGGCGATTAGGGAAAAAAAAACTGTTGGACACAGCTGTGTAAAATCGTCAAATTTTGGTCTATTTGAAAAATTTAAGAAGTCAGACGTAACTTTATTTAATAACACTACAAGTAAGGTAAACAGTGAAATAAAGTAATGTTATTTATAATAGTATACAGGGTATGAAATAGTTATGAGTGTTTACTTTATAACGATTTTATGCGTTAAAACAAATAAACTGACAAAAACGAAGAATAAAACTGTTATTAAACAGAAAAGTAGTTATACTGAAGCAAATTTCTCGTAAAGTAAAGTAAATATAAAGTTGTAATGAAGGCAAACTTGCCTGATTATGCAAAAACGTCTGAATGTCTATTCAAAAATGTTTATATTTTAAAGAAATTACACAGTGATTAAATGTTTTCGTGTGAAATGCTTTGCATATTACAGAAATAAGATTGAAATTGAAGTCAGTCGAAGGCAGTTGTCATGTTATTACAGAGATATTGTGCCATCGTGTAACATACTAAATGTATTACGAGGTTTCACTAAGCAACAAATAGGTAAACTGGTTATTAATGGAAAAGCCGATATGCGATCCGGACTACTCGGACATATGCCATTTTAATGATATAAGATTTGTAGCATTTGATAGAGAAATCTGCGAGAAACGTTTTATACAGAGAAAAAATCGCCAACATACCAATGCCATAACTTTGTTTTCAGAATAGACCTGGTTTATTTGAATGTTTCTGAAAAGATATTCAAGAGCTATCAGCACTTACCAACCCTAATTTTGAATGATAGAGGGAAGGCGACTGGTCAACAACATCCACTCCAAATTCTTGGACTATTCTTTACTTAAAATCATGATTTGTTGGATATCTGGAATTGCTCATTGTTAAGTTGTATGTAATACCAGTTCAATCCAGTGGTTAGAGTTTCGTGTTTGTTTGTTTAATTTCGCGCAAAGCAACACGAAGGTTTGGTTTGTTTTGAATTTTGCGCAAAGCTACTCGATGGCTATCTGCACAAGCCGTCCTTAATTTAACAGTGTAAGACTAGAGGGAATGCACTAGTCATCACCATCCATCGCCAACTCTTGGGCTTCTCATTTACCAACAAACAGTGGGATTGACCGATTGACGGTTGAAAAGGCGAGCATGTTTGGTATGATGATAACTCAAACCCGCCATCCTTGGATTGTGAATTGCACGTCCTAACCACCTGGACATACCGGGCCGTTCTCGTAGACCTGGTGTAATTTTGCGCAAAAATTCAACAAAAGCAAGCTATATCTTGTGACAAATGTGTAAAGAACGATCTTAAACTATGAAGAGAATAGTTTATAAATTTAAGTACTGTGGACACTTATCTAATATGTAGTGTTTATTAAAGGATGTAAATGTACAATCTTGACAAAGACCATTATTATTAAGATGAAATACAAATACAGTTTGCGCTGTGAAATTGAGGAGTAAGTTTTATATTACACATCGATATATGTAGCTTGTTTAATCAGATAGTTTCTATGGACATCGAGAACGATTTATTAAAACGGCAAAGAATTTTATCAGACGCATGTAAAAAGAAGTGTGATTTAGCATTTCACCTATCATAACAAAACATTACGGAAACATGCATGACAATAATATATAACACAAGTTATTATAAGTAGCGTTTGTAACTTCATAACAATTTGTATCAAATAGTCAGTACTTGATTGATCCTTTTTGTACTCTAATAACCTCTGTAAGAGGACATGATATGCTGTCAATGAGGTTGTCGATGTAATACACCATGATATCATCCAAACTTGTCGCTCGAAGGTTCTGAAACTCATTTATAGCAGCTTGTGTACGATCGTGATTAGCAACATTCTGGCTTAATTCTATCTAACAGTTCTCAATAGGAGTACATTCTGGTAAGTGTGCTGGCCATGGCAATATAGTAACGTCTTCCTGGTCGAGATAATTCTGTATGAAGCGCGCATTATGGGCTTTGTCATCTGGGAACATAACATTATTGCTAAACCTTGTTCTAGCATATGGCAGAAATATCGTTTTCATGTTTTGCCTGTAGGAGATGACATTGATGTTTATTTGAAGGTTATACAGAGGACTTTCTTCATGGAGATGAATAGTTGCCAAAACATGCACTACACTACTTCCTGTGTGAACGACAGTCTTCCCTCATTTGTTCTCTAGTTGTACAACGAATAAAAATCTTGTGACCAAATTTATCAAGCCGAAAGCAGGACTTATCTGAAAATATGATATGTCACCAGCATTATAATTCTAGGAAAATGTTTTGGCCAAGTAACACCAAAACACATTTGTTTACAGATAGCCTTTCTTGCAAAAAATCCTGGTTTGGTTAGTCTCCTAGTTACTGCTCTGCTATATACGTTGGGATGAACGGGTTCATATCATTTCTGTTGTAAGGTGTTCAATACTTCTTTCGATCATCTTATCATGTTAACCTGATTAAAACATGGTCATGTCGGGCAGTAGTTTTGCAGCGTTTACCAGTAAACTTTTCTAGAACATTTTCTTTGGTCTAATGACACTTCAGGATCCCTGTTCCAGTTCATTGGGGGTACCTTAATCCCCTGACAATATTTGTTAGCTTCAAACAATTTCTGGGCGGTCGAATATATGACGCTATATATCTTCTGGCACGTGACGAGGCATGATTTTACACCAAGTACGGCGAAACTGTGTGAACAAAGGGTTGATCTGGTTTGGCCCGGCATGATCAGGTGGTTAGGGCGCTCGACTTGTATTCTGACGGTCGCGAGCTCCAACCCTGTCCCACCAACCATGCTCACCGTCTCAGCCGTTGAACGTTATAATGTGACAGTCAATCCGACTATTCATTGGTAAAATAGTAGCCCAAGAGTTAGCGGTGGTAGTAATAATTAGTTGTCTTCCCTTTAGCTTTATACTGCTAAATAAGTGACGATTAGCGGAGATGGCCCACTTGTAAATTTGCGCGACATTCAAAACAAAACAAAAAAATTCATCTCGAAAAATGTTATAACCAAACATGTGTGTACGTGTGTTTTGACGAACAATTGCTCCATAAAATTCATACAGACCAAAATAACAATCTGTGCATGTTTGTCTTATGATAACTTACTTTCTGTGTTATTGCTCCAGTACAAAGAGGCATGTACGTATGTCTCAACGAACAAATGCTCCATGAAACTTACACACACCAAAATGACAATTCGTGTATATTTGTCTTATCATAATCTACTTTTTCTGTTACTACTTGAGTTCTTACTGAGTAATTACTCCATGTATATAAGTAATAACCTCAATATAGAACATTATGCAAACATTTTGGCCAAGACTCTGTCTTTAAACAGTCACTCTGGTACTGAAAAACTGATTTACATTATGGATATTTTTCGTGAGAATCTAGTCCAAGGATATGTTGTGTGTATAAATATCACACAGTTTTACAATTTCAGAACTGTGTTGTGGGAAGTAATATAATATCATTCCAGAAGTTTTTTAAACTGTTTTTGCAACATTTTGTAAACTGTATTATTAGATGAATCAATAAGAATAACATTAATCAATTCAAGGCTGCTCGGTTCTTTAACATTTTATTGAATATAAAGATTATACTACACGTATATAAAATAAAACCCGTGAAAAATTTACGTGTGATTTAAAGATAGGAATATTATACTAATTTTTGAAAAGGAAAATTCATCTTTATCATATAAATTTTACAACATGCAAAAGACGACAATAAATCTGAAGATACATCTTAGAAGTAATATATTATTTCTAAACAAGCAAATATTCTTGCTTATATATGTGCATACAAGTTGTAATTTGTGGTATGTTAATCAATCAAGTAGCTTATTGGCGTTGGTATCGCTCATAAAAATAATAAAAATGCAGTTTATTAATAAAAATATAATTTTCTTAAAGAGTTAGTCTTTTCCGTTTTTAAGTTGTATAAATCTATTTAATTGTACAAATTAATATCAATTTTCCATATGATGCCTTGTCAATCAATGACAATAACGATTTGAAGGTTAGCTTTATTTTGATTATTATTATTTTGTATGTATGTGTGTGTTTGTAGGGGGGTTTCTTATAGCAAAGCCACAGCGAGTTATTTGATGTGTCCACCGAAGTGAATCGAACACCTGATTTTGATATTGTAAATCCGAAGACTTACCTCTGTTCTAGTGGGGTAATATTACTTTGTAATGAAAGACCACAGTTGAATAGGTATTATATCAGTAACACTTGGCAATTGTTTTCTTTTCTCATTGATACGTTTGCTATCTGTGTATGTGATATTCGATGAAATATTTTTTTGTTTTTAAATGGGATTTAATATTTGTCTTGGAATTTTCCTTTCTTTATTGAGATTAATAAAGACAGTTGTTTAAAATGACACCTAAATTTTTCTTTTCCTTCAACCAAACGCCATTTTGAATTATTTGCAACAAATTGCTTGTTTTTATTGACCTATTTGCAATATTCATTGAATTAATATGAGAAAGAAATCGAACATTTTCATTTTGGATGATTATTTTCTAGGTGAATTACAGTTAACGGTATACTTTGAAATCTAGTTTCAAAACTCTCCTTATGATATCTGTTTATACGTGATAGCCGGTGATCCCGTGTTGTGGTTTGTGAGCTGTGAATATTGAATAATCGCTTTCGATTTGTGTTCTTGCCGGTAATTTGTAGATAAGAAAACTTTTCCCTTAAGGCAGCCTTAAAGCGAGGGTGACTCAAACCATATAAAAATGGGTCTAGAACCGAGGCTGTTTTACAGAGCAATGCTGGCACCACAGAGATAGTAGGTGTGAGTAACCGTTGGTTAAAAGAAATACCTAACAGTGCAACTACAGCATAAGGTGTCCATGATATCATCCAAAAGGATATTAAAGCAAACACTACTTTTGCCAATTTCATTTCATTTTTTTTCTGCTTCTGAATATTGAAACGACCGAAATTAATTCCCCGTTCCTGATTCCGATAAATAAATTGTTTTTTACACACAATAAAAATTATACAAGAGTAGCTCAAACAGATTATTACTACTGGGAAGCACCAAGCTGCGATAAAAAATACTAAAACAAAGATCCGGCTTTTCAAATCACTTGTTAAATAATCAAAACTGCAGCCACTTAAATAGCCCTCGGGAACGTATTGGTTAATGCGGAATACAGGCATCACACTGAACGTGAGTGAATATATCCATATGCAAATAACAATGACTGTTCCTCGAAGTCGGGTCATCTTCCTTCTGGGGTCTAAAAGACGAGAGATTGAATAATACCGTTCTCCAGCCATTGCGGCAATAGTCATAATGGCTGTTGTCCCTGTTAAACCACCAATAAACCCATACAGCTGACAACCTAAGAGAACAAAAAGAGAAGACATAGAATATTAGGCAACAGAAAATAATAAAAGTTCCATATATATGTTGGTCCTGCATGGCCAGGTGATTAGGCGCTCGACCGAGGGTCGCAGGTCCGAATCCCTGTCACACCAAACATGCTCACCCTTTCAGCTGTGTGGTATTACAATGCACTTCGATGCTAAAAGAATAGCCCAAGAGTTGGCGGTGGGTGGTGATGATTAGTCGCCTTCTTTCTAGTCTAAGACTGCTAAATTTTGGACGGCTAGTGCATGTAGCCCTCGTATAGATTTGCGTGAAACAAAAAAACAAATCATATTTTGATAAGTGTATTTTATCTTGCTACGCAGCTGTGGTGAACTTCTCACTAATTAAACACAAAAATGGGTATGAAGACAGAGAGTTTTTTCAAACGTTAATTTTGCTAAATAAAAGAAGTCTGTAGGCAGAACAACATCATTGTAAGGTAAAAAACAGTGATATTAAAACAACAATAATGAGATTTTGAATTTCTTTTAAACATCAATAAAGTAATATAAACTAATTATTTTACTTATTTGAATAATGTTAGGGATTGTTCTGAAATTGTTATTTCACTGTACATCGAACCAAGTATTTAATAATTACACATATTCTTTAAAGGTTTATTCCCAGTTTCACCAAAGGTACTCTTGAAAAGAGACTTTGTGACGTAGAGGCCTAATGTTTTCCTTGATTGGTTTTGCTTAATGCTTTGAACTACAATTTCGCATATTCAAGGTTTATCAGCACAGTTTGGGTTAGCAAGGAAAATAATACAGTGAGGTTTGTTAGTCACAGACTCTCCTTTCAATTTTCTATCTGCACAACTATGACTTTTATAACACTTTACACATCTTTTGTCCAACCGAAATGAATAAATAAAAAATCTACTTTCGTTGTGTATCACAGATAATAAACCTTTCAAAAATCTGTACGTATGAAACATACAAAACATTACTAATTTTTCCTATTAAATATTTAAATACCAAATTAGTCTATATTAATAACAACGTTGCGCGTGATGAAAACATTTTTGCAGTTTAACTTTTTGACACCCTGTTCTTCAGCTGGAGCGGTTTGAAAGTTTGAGACAACTCTAGCACAATCAACCAGAGTGTTCTCTGACATTTTGAGAGTTTTGTTATGAAAGATACTCAATTTCTGGTGTAAACTGATTAACTTAATTATTATATATACACATTTTTAGTTTTTGTGGTGTCGGGATTCAACTTCACTTCCAAGTACTGGAAAGGCTGTCCCACAGAATTACACATCTCACCAGGGATAGCCATTTGCCCCCTTTTTTTTGTCTCTATTAGCGTTGGTTCTTGTCAAATAGATAAATCAACTTCCAACCAACTTCCAGAATTTCAAAGATAAGAATATCCATTGTACATATATGACACTGGAAAGCAAAGGAATGTAGGTCATCATAGGAAAGCAGAAGTATCCAAAAGGAACCCTGTCATAAGTCTTCCCTCAACTTCGATCAGCAAACTGCGGCGTTTGATAACAGCAGAGAACCACGAACACAAAATTCAGTGCCAGAAACAATCCACATGTTGTAAAAAAGAATACGTAGCTTGATCAAGTTACGTGTGCATAAATTACTTCCACCACACATCCGTTCAAATAACTGGATAATGTAACAGTCATTCATGTTAATTATTCTACATGAGATAGATACCGGGCAAGTCACCAGACTCACTGACTTTGGATTTCTGTGACACTGGACTGGGAAAAGTGCTGAAAATTGTTGTCTTCGTTGATCATGGAAAGCACGCAGATCAGTAGTGTATGTGTGACATGAAAATATACAAGTTGTAGTCAGCTTTATCTGCCGTTATCTAGAATGTTTAGCACAGCTAGAATTACTTTCGAAATACGAAAAGAAATTCAATGAAGCTCAAATTAATTATCGAACCCTTAGTAACACAAGCCTGTTTTAGATATTTGTATATCACAGAAACACCAATAACACGAACTTTTAAAAGATATTCTTTACATATTATAAAAATGCCAACCATTAAAAGCTTCCTTTTATATATATTTTTGAACTCAAATTTTAACTCAAACTACAAAAATCATGATTTTTTTATGCTTAAAGCGAACAACATCTAAAGTATTCCCCAATAAATCATTCTAATTATAATAAAAATAAAAGTTCTAATATTTAAGGAATATAGGCAGTACTTAGAATTTTTTTAATAGTAACTTTATTAAGAAGGCTTTGCTGTGCAGTGGTGATACGTGTTTTAAGATAAATATTCATTTTAGTCGAACATAAGAATCAGTTTTCCTTTCATGCGCAGCATCACAAAAAAAAAGTTTGTCTGTACTTAAGCATACAGCTACACAAAGAGATATTTGCGATCTGCCCACTCCTGGTATCAAAACACGGTTTCTACAGTTGTAAGTTCGCAGAGAGATATCTGCTGCATTCATATTCTGAGAGTCGTAAGTTCGAATCCAGTTGTAAGTTCACAGACGTACCACTGGAATACAGAGAAATTGTATAAACCATTTTGTGGCGCCAAAAACTACTAGGAAAATGTCCATTATATCGTTAAATAGGCTTAAAATAATAAAATAAATTATATAAAAATTTATTTCTTTTTCTATTTTTGTCTTCTGTTCTAAATGGTGGGCAGAGCACAGATAGCCCTTTGTGTAGCTTTGTGCTTAATTCAAAACAACAACAACAACTGTTCTAAATGAGGGTACGCATATACGGGGCATTCCAAATACAAAAATTACTATTTGCTACCTGTATGATTTGAGTGAACACTTAAACCTGTCGGACATGCCTTCGTTTTAGTCTATCGTTTCAAAATTATGGACGGCAACAACTTGATTGTTTTGAATTTCACGCAAAACTGCACTAGGGATATCTGCGCTAGCCGTCCCTGATTTAGTAGTGTTAAACTAGAGGGAAGGAAATCAGTCATCACCACTCACCATAAACGTTTTGGCTACTTTTTACCAACGAATAGTGGGATTGATTGTAATGTTATAAGGTCCTCTAGGCTGTAACTGTGAGTATGTTTGGTGTGACAAGGTTTCGAACCTGCGACTATCAGAATACGGATACACCAGATATCTCTTTGGTAGCGTCCCCTAGTCGCACAGCGGTATGTCTGCAGACTTACATCGCTTGTGTGGCTTTGTGCTTGTCTCCAAACAAATAAATACTCTCGAGTTGTCTCGCACAAACTTCAAAAACAACAACCGAGACTTAAAATTGACTTTTGCTTCAACGTGGCTAGTTGATTTGCATATTCAAAGTCGTTTTAATATGACAATTCAATAATAAGTATGAATTACAAAACTGAATGACTGTTCTTATAAGTATTTATCAAGAATAAAAAGTATGTTGAAAGACTTTTGATAATTTACCCCAAACTCCAAATGCTGGTTTTTGGTAAAAACTGTTGTATATGAATATTGGCATTTCTGTCATCATCAGAAAATCACTAATCGCGAGATTAACAACGAGTATATTCGATGGTGTCCTTAAGGCTTTGGTCCTAAAAACAAGAAGAATAAAAATATAAGAACGAGGCACTAAATTTGATCACAATGTATTCTTATAAACATACAGTCATGTGAAAAAGTTAGGACACCCAATGAAAGCCTGTGTATTTGTGTAACATTTCTGGATATATGGACATTCAATCTCAGTTTCAACAATACTGAGAGATTATAGGAATATAACTAAACAATTAAAACTGAAGAAAAGACTTTTCAAGATCTTCTGTAAATGTAATTCTACAAAAATGCACATTCTACTGAGGAAAAAGTCAAGACACCCTATCCCCTTACAGTTTGTGTTACCCTCTTTGGCTAAAATAACTGCAGTGAGACGCTTCTTGTAGCCATCTACCAGTCTTTAATGTCGGTCCGAAGAAAATTTGCCCCACTCCTCAATGCAGAATTATTTCAGCTTTGAGATGTTAGAGAGGTTTCTTGCATGTACAGCCCGTTTCAAGTCACCCACAGCATTTCAATGGGATTAAGATCTGGGCTTTGACTCGGCCGTTTTAGGACTCTCCATTTCTTAGTTTTCACTCAGTCTTTAGTGGATTTACTTGTATGTTTTGGGTTATTATCGTGTTGCAGGGTCCAATTCCGCTTCAGCTTTAATTTTCGTACAGATGGTCTCACATGATTTTCAAGCACTCTCTATTACACAGTAGAATCCATGATGGATTCTATAATTGTGAGCTGTCCAGGTACTGCTGCAGCCAAGCAGCCCCAAACCTTGACACTTCCACCTTCATGCTTCACATTTGGTATGAGGTCCTCTGTTCCGGTGTTCAAATAATTCAGTTGTTAATTTCACTTAAACCTTCTTGACAATTATTTGTGCTAACGGTACCTAATTTATAAATGGTAAAATAAAGGGAAGGCACGTTGTCAATACCATCCACCGCCAAATGTTGGTGTATTCTAGTAGTTTGATTAATCGTCACATTATAACTTTCCCACTGCTGAAAGGAAAAGAGTGTTTGATGATGAGATTCGAACTCGTAACCAGCAGATTGCAAATCGAGTGATGCCATTTAAGTCATGCCAGACAATTTGTTTGTTTAATTTTATTTTGAAGTTATCGCGAAAAGCTATGTTAGAACTATCTACGTATATTCGTCCCTAATTTTGAACTAAGAGTTGAAAGGAGGTGCTTGTTACGGCACCCATCGGCAACTCTTTGTCTGCTCTTGTCTCACTAAATAGTGACATTTCACTGTCACTGGTACTCGCAGTTTTAATACGGCAGTTATATGGCAAAAGGACGCGTACCATAAACCTTATAGTTCGGTCATGATAACCACTATATTACTCCAGATAAAGGGTTTGAACATTGAAATTTAGAAACACAATAGAATTTACGTGGTTAGTTTACAGAACGACAAGTACATAGTACATATGTATGAGATAGTGGGCTGGTTTCCTATCATTATACAAACTCGTTTCTTCAGCCTGGGGGCGTTACAGTGTCACTATCAGTCATATAGTTCGATCGTTATAATGTTACTATCAATCATACAGTTCGATTAGAGTAGACTAAGAGTCTGCGGTGGTCGGTGTTGACTAAGTGCATTTATTCTAGTGTATCACGTTTAAATAACAGACCACTAATACAGATAACAAAAAAGCAGCTTCGCGTGGAACTCAACAAAATTAACAAATATATATTAACGAAATATATAAATGAAGTTAATATACACACTGTAAATATACGTATATATACAACCCCTACTAGTATAGTGGTAAGTATATGGATTTACAAGCTAGAATCAGGGGTTCGATTCTCCTCAGTGGGCGTAGCAGATTGCCCGATGTGGCTTTACTATAAGAGAAAAAAACACACACATACATATATATATACTGTTATGAATATCTTCACCAATCATCAATTTTTCAGGTTACAGTAATTCCCTGTGTTTCCAATGCAATAACTACAAACTTACACACTAAAATTTCAATTGTATGGCACATTATGCGCTCATACTAAAAGAGACCAAATCAAATACGTTACTTGGATTCATCCTTCTTAATTTTGATCTAGTTATCAGAGAGAATAGAGCAAAAGAACATCCGACTCATTGATTCGTATAAAAAGATTGATTGGCACTTTATATAACACACCCATTGGTCATATAAATAACTTGATTGATAGGCTAAATAACACACTCACTGCTAAAAGTTTAGGACATGTTTAATCGCATTACTTCTTGTATTCTACCGTTTCGAATAGCTGCCCAACGTGCTAACCATTCGATCAAAATAAAACAAAATTATGTAACCAGAGTACCGCCAATCGCTTAATAGACTTCAGAAATTAACAATAAAAGGTGGTAAAATATGTTGCTAATATTTATGAAAATGTTTATAACTTGATGATAAAACGATATACATCAAAAAGAAACTATAGCTAATCACATTAAGTATATCCAAAATAAACCGCATAAAGAAAGTATATTTTGCTGGTAAATATGAAACTACAATTAAAACGAATAGACAGTTCAAGAAAAAGGTTTTGACATCCGGACGAAATGCGAGTTTTAAATGTATTGGAATACTGTTACCATTTTTTAAAATAATATTTTACCTTGTGACACATCTTATACGGTGGTCTCAGAATCCATTTCTTAAACTGCCAAAGTATGAAGATTCGTTGTCTCTTTTTACCCTCACTATAAGTATAAGCAGAAAGGCTAATAACCACAATACACATCTGTATTTAAAATACAGGACAAAAGTTAAAGAAGTACATGGGTATTTCGAGGCCTTTGGTAAATGTTGTAGCTGTATGCTGTTTGACTTTCAGCTGCGTGTTGCAATAATCCCATTGTGCGTAAATTCATTTGTGTGTCTACAAACTCGTCCCAAGTTTTTGAAGATAGCAGGACGAAAATTTGGAGGAAGACTCGAGGTGGCCTGGAGGTGTCTTTATGTATGTGACGTATTCCATCTACAACGGGAGGATCATGACAGCTAAAACGCCTCAAGAAGGTCGTTCTGGTATGCTTTGGTCCTAAGAACAAATGCACAAAGTTGCTGATACTGAATCTGGCTTCAGGTTTGATGTTCCTTTCCCTCTTTGTAGTCCTTGGGGCGCCATGTTTGAAACTGTGTTCATACTTCCATTCATAACAGACTGAACGTGCAATATTTGCTCAGATACCACGAGCGTGTGTCCTACTGACGTTTTTCTTTGGGTAGCTATAAAAGTAATTAAAGATAAAGGAAGATTTTTATATTTGTACTTGGAGTTATGTAAATCATGAGTAGAGTTGTGATCTTCGCAGAATAGAGTAAGAAAATTACAAAATGTTACTAATGTGTGTATCACTTTTCTATGAGAAAATAACTGAGCAGTTACAAAGGGAATTGAGATTGTTAGTCACTGCTCAAAGCGACAGACGTTCAACAAAACTGTCAAAGTCTAATTCCAATTATGAATTAACTTATTTCAATTCACATTGTGCATGTGCTAATTTGTTTGTCTGAAAACTTGTTTCACAGCTTTAGAGCTAACAAGAATAAACTTGGCAGGTAGACTCATGGTGGACGTGTGGTATCCTTATCTGTATTGTATAGACAATCACAAGGAACAGAATTAAACGCCCACAGGGTGTGTGTGTGTGTTTCCTATAGCAAAGCACATCGGGTCACCTGTTGAGCTTACCGAAGGGAATCGAACCCCTGATTTTAGCGTTGTAAACCCGTAGATTTACCGCTGTACTAGCGGTGGGCAAACGCCAGACGAAAATCACCCAGACACAATGAGATTCTAAGAGAAGACGTGAAAAGCGTTGAACGCGAATCTGGCGTCATATTTCGTGTTTTATGTCTTTTAGGATCCTTAGCCCTATTTCAAATTAGCGTTGAGATTACATATCATGTTCGAGTTTCGGAGTGTCTATAGAAGTAACTGGAATAACGGAGGAACTTTACCAATACTTTGGGTCTGTATGGGATTTTGAACCTGCAAGTGAAGCATGCGTAATTTATGCTAGTTAAAACAAAACACATGACGGAACTACTTCTTGATAGGTTAGTTGTAAGACACATTAAAATATTTGCAGAGTGAACCCAATATTAGAGAAATACTAAACTTTTATGTCTCATACTAGTATAATAACAAATGTTATATATCATAATTTGTCTCGTACGAGTCTCCAATTTCTAAAGTTACCCACGTTACCTATTACGATTTCAAATAGCCTGAAACTTTAATTTTAATTTAGAAGTTATGTGAATTTCGAGATTTATCAAATATATGATATTTGTCAACAAGATTGAAACACACAATTTTCTTTCTCAACACAAGTACGTTTTAACATAAAAGTAACAATACAGTCTATAATAACGATTACTACAAATAGTTACTATAAATAATAATATACAGGGTGGTCGCTAAAAAAGCGGAAAATTTGTCAAACAGATATTTATTTTTACAAAGTTTTTTAAAGGCATATGTTATATTACACTCATAGATGCTCAAAATTATTAAAATCATGCATTTTATTCATGATGTAAAAAAATCAAAATAGAAATGAGTAAGCACGCATTTTATTCATGATCTCATCTGACCCTCAAATTTTCCGCTTTTCTAGCGACCACCCTGTATATACAAATGTTTTCAAACTTATGAACTATACTGAGTCTTCATATCATTTGTAACTGAATCTTTTATCGACGGTTCACGCAGAGCGAATTAATTCAATGTTGATACACCAATATACTTCTCTTGATTTTCACCGATGAAAATTTCTGATGTTCTATAGAAATATTACTTTCGAAATTAGGTCATTCAAGGTAAGCGGTTTGTAATATTCAAAATCAATAAATTTTCCTGGTAAAATAACTATAGTTTTCTGATTAATAAGCGTTTATCACAATTATAGCTTTCGAATTTATAGTACACTGACTTTAGCGAACTAACAGATTAAATCGACTTTTCCCATTGCATTACCTTTTATAAGGTTAAAAGGAGATTTTCTAGAAACTTCAGCTTAGGAAACAATACTGGTATTTTACATACACATGCCGTACATTGTTGATTCTTACGCTCAAGTATCTTCCACAAATATATAAAACAGTCGGAACTTTGTTTTGTTCTGTTTATTGTTATAACATGGGATATAAGACTTGTGGTTATTTTTAACTGACATTCATTATTTAATAATCTATAAACAAAAATCTGAAATATTAGTTCCTTCAACTCTGGATCCCCGTTGTCTCAGTGGTACATCTTAGTCGTAGAAATACCACAAAAATTGAGTTCAAATACCCTGATGGGCAGAACATACTTATGAATTATTAAGCGCTTTTTCTACCATGATTATCGAAACCAGGTTTGTAGCAGTTTAAATTCACAGTCATACTGCTGTGCCACTGGAATCTAAGGAGAGCACAGATAACTTTGTACTTAGAAACAAACAAGCAACCTTCTACTAAGATATGTTTTTTCGTTTTTTGAAATTTTGCAAAAAGCTACTCTAGAGCTGCTTTTGCTAACTGTCCCTAATTTGGCAGTGTAAGACTAGAGGGAAGGCAGCTAGTCATCACAACCCACCGCCAACTCTTGGTCTACTCTTTTACCAACGAATAGTGGGATTGACCGTCACATTATAACGCCCCCACGGCTAAAAGGCGCGACCTGGATGTGAACCCGCGACCCCTCAGATTACGAATTGCGCACCTTAACACGCTTGGCCATGCCGGGCCGCTTCTAAAATATTGGTAACATTGGACAAAGTAAAAGAGTTCGTGATGTCACTTTGTCATAAAGCACGATAGTACGCTTTATGGCAATTGTGACAATGAAAAAAATTATTTACACCTTGCAAAATAGAAAGAGCGATTTGGTATGGAATCTCTGTAATTCTCGTCAAGAAGGATTCAGATTATTTAAGTGTATTGGCTAAAATAAAGGTACTGAACAGACATTAAAGTTATAAGGAATATTTTTAAAGCAGACAGATTGGTTAATTCTGTTGTTTACATAAGGGTATTAATGTACATAACAGCAAAAAGTTTTAAAGTAGCGAACAAGTCATTGATCTAACAATAGTCTACTTACGAGAAAACGAGGCAGATTACCAAGAGATTTCCCAAAACACCCGGGACCATTATCAAGGTATAAACTGCTCCTAATACTTGATGAGCTTCCTTTGTTGGTGGTGGAAATTGAAGCCAAAGGTCTGGGACAATTTCAAAAATTTCCGGGGACAAGAACTCTCTCCACTGGTCAACTGGCCTTTTTTGTGTCAAGTCAGTTGAAATGAAGTCGCCTGTTTCGCGTTTTTTTTCTAAACCACCGTCAGTCCAGTTTGTTAGTACTGTGGAATCAGTCATTATCGTGACTTTTATAATGGCTAAAATAACGAATGTTATATTAATTAAAGAATAAAAAATAAACTAACTTGTGATTGAAACCGGAATTACAAATTTCTTATGTAAAGTATATCCTCGACTAAGATGCTTGTTCAAAGGCATAGTAAAAAAGAGAAAAAAATGTTTCCTTGCAAAGTGAGAAAATATAGCATCATAATTTGTATGAAACAAGACTTGCAAGCATCATTCTTTTCTTCACTTGGCAGCTGTTGCAATATACCTTGTAAGTCGTGTTTCACTTTTCAATTGGTACATGACAACCACGGAAAAGCACATCTCTTCAGTTGGACGTTTAAGTTCTCACCACAGCGGTTTTCGACACTTCACTTCTATTTATCAACAGCGCTTATAACAACACCTGGCGAGACATTAAGTTGTGAACGTGCTTGGAAAATGATAGGAGCATAAACGCTATAAAAGGATTGCTGTATTACTGGCATTTTTAATACAATCAACAATTCTTATGTTAAAACAAGTAAAATTACAAAGATGGCTGACAAGGCTAAAATTATTTTATTTACAAAAAATGTTCAGACGTTTCGATTGTGTGGGCTTTTCTTATAGCAAACGCACAAAGGCTATCTGCTGAGTCCACCAAGAGAAATCGAATCCCTGATTTTGGCGTTGTAGATTCGTAGATTTATCACTGTACTAGCGGAGTACAGGACGTTTTGAATATCACTGGTTAAAAAGATGGAATAACTGTGTTCCAAAATGACTGACACTAATGTCTTTTAAATAGAAATGTCGTCTTCATCTATTTTATTTACAGTGAACTTTATCTTTAAGTACAGTTTTCTGATTAGAGTTTTATATTAGATACATATTTTTGAGTGATCTTAATATTAAATTTCTACACTTTGTAGCATTTTGATTTTGAAATCTTATTTGATTATTTTGTGTTACTGTTAGACGACTTTTTTTAAACTTAAACTTATCTCGGACTCCAAAACATCTTCTGAAAATTGGGTGAAGAGCAAGAAGTCAACAAAAGAATAAACTATAAATGAAATTTGTTAGTAATGTAACATTTGAAAATGTTAATGATGATTTTACACAGCATTTAATCATTTCTAGTCTTGAGTGTTGACTGACGTAACAATATGTAACAGTTAATAGTTAAAAAACATTTTTTTTTATAAATTGATAAATTAACGATAGGTAGTAGTCGTGAATAAAATATGAAGAGCCGGAACGTGATCACTTATTATTATTTAGCAAGCTTAAGATCTATTACAATAATACTCGGTTTTGTTTCTTCTGAGAATGTGTGCGCACTTTTCAAAAGACTGCAAGAAAAGGTGGATGTAAATATACTTCACTAGAAAACTTTCTGCCACAACATATATTAAAGATTATTAAAATTTTTAAAAAGACCTTACAGTAGGTTGTATAATAACATTACGAGTTTGTATATTATTAGTATTAAGTGCAGTAAAGTTTAGTCTTAATTGAATTAAAGCAAGAAACGTATACAGGTTACAGTATTAAGTCTTCTCTTTAACAAATATATGCTATACATATTAAAGGCTTAACTAATTTGACCACAAATGTTTTGTGGGTCTCAATATAATATGGAAGTTTTGTCTTTGTAAATGTATTTGTAAGTCTAATTAAGAATCTAGTTAATAGCTCATGTTTTTCTAGAACATTTTACAATTTATATAATAATCAGGAAAAAAGTATATATGCAAATTCATACATCTCGGGTTATGCAAGTGTATACAGAAGAGCTTAGCTATTAACCTTAAAGCTACTTTTATCATATCCTTAGACGTATTTGGCGTTTAACTATAAAAAGAAGATAACAGTGCAAAATGATGTTTAGTGTTTCTAGTTTTAGTAATTATATTTTAGATAGTATTGTCCTCAGTTTATAAAACTTACATGATGTCAAATATAACACGCATAGTATGAAATTGGAGATTTCAATCCGAGTTTAGTTGCACAATTAAATAGGGGGGGGATTTAGTTGCCAACAATTTATTATGATATTTCAGTCTCTTAATAGTTTGTAAACATAACTCTGAAACTAAAAAAAAATAGTTTGTTATTAAGCACAGAATTACACCATGCCCACCGCGATTTTTGGAATCCGAGTTTTAGTATTATAAGCCATCAGTCTTATCACTAGACGACCAGGAGCATCAATCTTGGGTAAGACATTCGTATCCACGTTTCTGAGTGATACGTGTAAATAAACAAAGCATACCAGAAAAGAGTAAATTTGACGTAACTTCAGTTCAATGAGTTAGTGTGTCTGTGAAGGATTCATCTGTAAAACACGTGAAATATTAGCGATATGGAGATAATGGTTGTCACGCAGAAAATTATGTTCTAATTTCAACCAGTCGGAAAATGCTTGGACAACTGATGTACAATAATTCCGTTGAAAACAAGGTGTAGGGATGTCTATTGTGGGTGAGAAAGAATGAGTTCTCGCCTTTCTACTAAGATGATAAGATGAATTTGACAAAAAAGATCTCAAGGTCTAATCAATTTTTGGTTTGAGTACAGACAGACTTTATATATATAAAGCAGTCATAGTTACAACTTGTTGCTTTCATAAGAAACCGTTATAGGCATATAGAATTTTATAAATATGCGAGTTGAAAGTTTCTGACAAACGGTTCTAAATCGTATAATTCATTTACAGATATTTTACCATTAACCAACTAATTAAATATATAATATAGAAGTTGAGTATGTTATATTAAATTATATTGGAGTCTAACCATGTCGTTACAGTTCATGTTACCATATCTTGTCGTGCTATATTTGAGACTGTTTGTTTGTTAATTTCGCACAAAGCTACCCGAGGGCTATCTATGCTAGCCGTCCCTAATTTAGCAGTATAAGACTAGAGGGAAAGCAACTAGTCATCACCACCCACCGCCAACTCTTGGGTTACTCTTTTACCAACGAATAGTGAGATTGACCATAACATTATAACGCTCCCACGGCTGAAAGGGCGAAAATGTTTGGAGCGACGGGGATGTGAACTCGCGACCCCCAGATTGCGAGTCGTAAGCCTTAACACGATTGTCCATGCCGGGCCGTAATACTTGAAACTAATCACGTTGTTACAGTCCATATAACAATATTACATCATGTTATACTTGACAACCATGTCTTCATAACAGTTGTGCAAAGTAATTTCTTTTCATAAAGCGCCACCGTCAGATTGTCATGTTCAAATTACATCTTTCCTTCCTGTGTACTTTCAATAATCAATTATTCAGTATTTAACGACAACAGTTTCCCAAAGTTTATTTCAATAGTTCAATTGATCAGGTACTCAAAAATGCTCTATGTGAATGCTTGACGAGTAAGTCTTTGAACAAAGTAACATGAATACACACTTTATTATCCAGTTGCTTGTGTGAAGAGACGGTTGAAAAAATGTTGTGAAAAAGTGACTTGTGTTGCTTTCCCAAAACGAGATTCTGCTTGATGTTGCGTAATGTAAACAGAGGGAATGGTGGGTGGACTTTGACTTGTGTGTTATTGGATTTCACCTGTTATAAAACGCTACACTTTGCTTAACATAGCTGGCATATAGCTTTTTAAAGGTATTTTATGAGTGACCTTGGTACCCAATTTAATCCACGTTACTTTATTTTTCAAACGCATTAAGCACAATCTAGACACATATCTCATTGTTGAACAATATAAATACCTGATTTGAACTCATATTTATATTTTGCATCAGGAGGGATGTTACACTTATCGCCGGCACCGTATGACTACAACTATTGGCAAGAAAATAGTAGAATAGTTATGTTATTGTAACATATTCAAATAAAAGGGAAGAAAAGACAGAAAGACATTCATTGAAGAAAAAACACAATTTTATAAATATATAGCGTAAATTCTGGACAACATTATCAATTACATTATTTATTGCATACACATCTATCAAAGTACAATAAATATGTGATATAAACTATTCTAAAAAGAGCAAAATTAAAAAGTTATTTAACTGGTTAAAATTTTTCTCACCAGCCTGAAATGGCCAGGTGGGTTAAGGCGCGCGACTCGTAATCTGAAGGTTATGGGTTCGTATCCCCGTCGTACCAAACATACTCGCCATTTTAGTTGTGAGGGCGTTATAAGGTAAAGGAGAATCCCACTATGCGTTGGTAAAAGAGTAGCCCAAGATTTGGCGAGGGGGTAGTGATGACTAGCTGCCTTTCCTCTAGTCTTACACTGCTAAATTAGGGACGGCTAGCGTAGATAGCCCTCCAATAGCTTTGCGGAAAACTGAAAAACAAAAAAAAAACTTTCTTACCGATGTTTCTATGATATTTTTATTTTGCATCAAAACTGCAATTCAACTAATCATCACCAACCACCGTAAACTTTTGGATTACTCTTTTACCAAAGAATAACGTTAAAGTTCCTCCATGACTGAAAGGGCGAGCATGTTTGGTGTTTCTGGAATTCGAATCCGCGACCAACAGATTGCAAGTTTAGTACCCTAATTCTCTGGTCATGCTAAGTCTCGCAATATATAAGACCATAATACGTTGTTCTGAGACTAAAAGACGTAGATTTCACAACAGAAATAGGATGAATGAGGATGCATATCTTTATCAAATTAGTGTTGTTCCATTTTCTTCAGTTTGTTTGTATTTTTGTTCATAAGCATAATAATAGGCCCGGCGTGGCCAAGCGCGTTAAGGCGTGCGACTCGTAATCTGGGGGTCGCGGGTTCGCGCCACACATGCTTGCCCTCCCAGCCTTGGGGGCGTTATAATGTGACGGTCTGTCCCATTATTCGTTGGTAAAAGAGTAGTTCAAGAGTTGGCGGTGGGTGATGATGACTAACTGCCTTTCTTCTAGTCTTTCACTGCTAAATTAGGGATGGCTCGGTGTAGGGAGCTAAGAACCTACTCACTTAAATCGTTGTTGAAGAGTCCGCAAATGATTGCGGTCCGGTGTTCCTGGATGGAATTGAGAGGTGAATGAATTAATGAAACATATTAATAAAAATGTTTATTGTGATAAACGAAGGAATAAATTTGTCTAAGTAAGAGTTTTATTCCTTCCCAATTTGTAAAAAACATTTTCACGTAATATAAAAATATGAATATTATTTTCATAATTTATGAAGCTGAATTATGGAAAGCATGGTACACTTTATAAACAAAATAGTAAAAATTGTTTGTGCCCTTGCACTTAACAGGTGTCACAAATCTTCAGCAACATAGAAAATATTTATTTATGCAGTTTAACTACGTTAATGGCATAATATTTTAACAAAACAGTAAACTTTCCACTGTTTTGTTAGTTCCAATAAAGGGTGCTGTGTTGAAAAAAAGACATTTGTTTAGCAAAAGTTCTTATCCTACATCCTACACATTTTATTAAATTTGTCTCTGTATAGCGTACTGTGCAAGGCAATATTTTGTCATTCTTTCCATTTTATGGGGCTATTTCGTCTATTCCATCACTGACAGTAAATTTCAACACTATGATAATGCTCACTGATCTCTGTTGACAATTGAATGAGCTAGAGTGTAAATCCTTATTTTATTTTTTTTTAGAATTCTCCATATCTTTATCAAGGGCATGTCAAAAGAGTTCTGTTTGAAAGAACATACTAAACAAATTTAGAGCCTGAAATAACTATCATGGTACCCCATGAACTGTATTAACTACCCAGAAAGAAACTAGAAACGATCTTGCATATGGTAGTGGTATATGCTAGAATAAATCAATTTAATAGCAATATATAAATAAACCTTGATAAAAACATCTTTATATATCACGTTTTGTTGTCATGCCCAAAAAGCATAGAGATTTGTCAGCTGAGCAGAGAGTTTGCATGAAAGCTTTATGTGATACTGGTTGGACTGTCCGGAAAATTGATGTAGACTTGAAATGGTTCCCCTACACTTTTAAGTACACCTTAGATTGTGAAACCAAGACAGATATATTGGAAATTGTTTGATGGAACTGTAGTATTTTCGTAGTTTCTCACAGAGCGAAAGAAATAAGTGAAATATCTGTCGGCACATTTCCCTTGGTATGGAAAAGGGGGGTAAACAAATTTTAGGACTTGTTTTAATCAAGAGTATATTCACTGTAAGTAGTAGAAATGATGGAAAACTGTGGAGGAAATATAGCAGAATATCTATTTACAAAACGGGCAAAAGAATAGCTTATTAATGTTTTTAGATTAATATTTAATTATTGTAAATGTATTGCATTGTGGTTTGAATTTCGCGCAAGGCTACACAAGGGATATCTGGGCTAGCCGTCCCTAATTTAGCAGTATAAGTCTAGAGGAAAGTCAGCTACTCATCACCACCCACCGATAATTTTTGGGCTACTCTTTTATCAACGAATAGTGGAATTGCCTGTTACATTATAATGCCGCCACGGCTGAAATAGCAAGCATGTTTGGGGTAATGGGGATTCGAACCCACGACTCTCAAATTACAAGTAGAGTGCCTTAACCACTTGGCCATGCCGGGCTTATTACATTTTGTTACGAATTATATGCAAACATTTAAATAATGTTTGATTATTATTTAGCTTTCATTCTGAGATGTTTGTATTATATTTATAAGTCGTGCTGACTATTATATACCCCCAGTGGCTCAGAGGTATGTCTGCGAACTTACAACGCTAAAAACCGGGTTTCGATACCCGAGGGGGACAGAGCACAGATAACCCATTGAGTAGCTTTGTGCTTAATTCAAAACAACAACAATGACTATTATATATTAATTCATGGGTAATTACAAAAATAAAATCACCGAGTTCTTGCAATCACATTATAACACCTATAGGGCTGAAAGAGCGAGGATGTTTTTAGTACGAACGGGATTCGAACCCGTGCTTATCAGAGTAGGAGTTGAACACCCTAACACGCTTGACCATGCCGGGCCTAAGTAAGTGGGAATAATAAATTGATAAAACTTTGTATCAAAGAATATATTTATTAACTTCTACTATAGCTATATAAAATGCAACAATTAGAAAAGTATTACAAATAATATTCATGATATATATATATATATGTATATTGTAACACCTTTAAACTTCCTAAATAAATCTATTGTTTTTCAATGTGCTTCTAAAAAAGTTTAGTTTCCGTAATGCAAGTAGTTTAAGACAATTCCGGACAATGCCGGATTTCTTCAAGACGTAATCACAAACTGTCACTGACTCTATTTTAACATCAGAGCTTCTGGCAAACAAAATAACTTTTCCTATAGGCCTATTTTGTTTGTTTTGGAATTTCGCACAAAGCTACTCGAGGGCTATCTGTGCTAGCCGTCCCTAATTTAGCAGTGTAAGACTAGAGGGAAGGCAACTAGTCATCACCACCCACCACCAACTCTTGGGCTACTCTTTTACCAACGAATAGTGGGATTGACCGTCACATATACACCCCCACGGCTGGGAGGGCGAGCATGTTTAGCGCGACCCTCGGATTACGAGTCGCACGCCTTACGCGCTCGGACATGCCAGGCCTCTATAGAGCTAATAAGTTATAATTGTGATTGACACCTATTAATTAAAAAAAAACACTACAGAATTGGACCAGAAACATTTATATATTTGAAACATTAAAAGCCGTTCAACTTTATTAAATTAATTTCCGACGTTACTGTTTCTAGGTCCCAGGAAGACATTGGATATCATCGCCAGCAAAAAAAAAAGAAAAAAAAACGTACTGGTGTTTCAAGCTAGCCAGT
Source organism: Carcinoscorpius rotundicauda (assembly GCA_011833715.1). Lineage (NCBI taxonomy): Eukaryota > Metazoa > Arthropoda > Merostomata > Xiphosura > Limulidae > Carcinoscorpius > Carcinoscorpius rotundicauda. The sequence continues at coordinate 33,694,081 of CM022395.1, read as the reverse complement.
CGTCCAAAGAAGTGTACGCGGTGTCAACAAAAAATTAATTTGTTCGTCGTTGACGTGGATCGTTGATAAAATATCCAGTTAAGATCGGATATAAGTCCCAGTATTATTTGTAAGCTTGTAAAATTCTTGTATATAAACTATCATCTGTAATAACTATTAGTAATAACCGTAATTATGAATTACATTGTTTTTTGGTTTGCATATTAAAGTATATTTGCGTTAAAGAAGAAAGTAAAAAAACAAAACCTACGAGCTACGTTGTTAAGGGTTGGAGATTTTGTATGATATGGAGGGTTTATGTCTTACATATCTTTAATCGCATTGAATGGCCACTTAAGTGCGTGCATTGATCCATTTAATACCGTTCATAATAATTCAATAACAGAATATTCTGAAACCATACCAATGGAATCTCAAAACAGGTGTAAGGGAAGCCTAAAATATCTCGTCCAGAAGAAGCAGCTCTTTTAATTCAGCAGATAATTTAATGAGTTTCTAGTTGAGGATAAAGTTAAACGATGGGCTAACTGTGCTGTGCCCACAACGAGTATTGAAATCGGATTTTTAGCATTGTAAGACCACACTGATGAGTTACTGTTGAGGAGGTAATTTAGGACTGTTTACGTGATATAATCTTGTGTGAATGTGTGTGTCTCCATGTTATTAGTATACAAGTATGTTTTTCTTCAATCATGTTTCAAATGAATGAAAAGAGTAAATCATTATGCAACGCTATGTATACTTATCACAATGCATAAAGTTATCACCTTAATTGTTCGTGCCTGTCTCTGCAGCAAAAAAAAATCACTTAATGGAAAATATCCTAAACGTTCTATCTTTCCAAATAGAAATGAATAAACTAATATTTTAACCCTCAGTTGGCAATAACTATAAACTATTATTTACAATAAAGCATCGTCTACAACAAATTTACTTTCCTCAAATCCGATACAAGTCTATTTCTGACATTTGCTTACTTTTCGTAATACAGTCGTCCGATTGTTAGAAATGTCATCAAAGGACATGCTATTTTTAAGTTTGAAATCAAATGCCATCTGGAAATACGCATCAAAACATCTGCTATAACTTGTTAACTATACGTCACCCTTTTATTATAAAATTAAATATACAACCACAGATGGCTACAATAATATTATGTAACATTTTTTTTACTTTTTCTTGTTAAATAAAAAAGTGTTATTTCCCAATTCCTTATGCCTAAAGTAAATGGAAAAGACTTATTTTTCTCTTCAAACTTTTTTTTGTGTGACCTGGGTAATGAAATTTTCAAATTTACCCATTTTCCAGAGCATTCCAGGTAGATTCAGTGCTAAGTAACTGATAGAGAATTTTCTCGAACTTAAAAACATTTTCAAGAACTTTCTAGAATTTTGTATAATTTTCCAAAGTAATATATAAAGTGGCTTACCACTCACCATTTCAGTTTAGTTATAGCTGCCTAAGTGAACACATAGACCAATCTGACTTTATCAGAAATGGCATTAAGAAACTGCAAGCATTCTCCAGACCCATTCTGCCATGTATGTGGCCAATTTATCAAGACAAGTACGAAAAAGTACTCTGTAATACCTGCTAAAATATGACAGAAACCCATACTACCCGAAACAAAGAGACATCGATGACTTGATCAGTAATTTTGGTTTAACAAAGTGTAATGCCGAGTTTTTGAGTTCTAGGCTCAAGAAATAGGATTTGTTAGATGAAAGTGTGCAAGTTGCAAGTCAAAGGAAGCGTCACCGAAATTTTTCAAGCTTCTTCACTCGTCAAGATGGGCTCTGCTTCTGCCACAATGTATCCGGTCAGTGAGAAGAAATTGCCTGTAACCCGAACAAGTGGCACATCTTCATTGATAGCTCATTCAGAAGCCTCAAAGCTGTGTTGCTCCATAACGGTAATAAGTATCCGTCTCTTCTACTGGTTCATTTGATGCACTTCGAAGGGGAATACAACAGTGTCAAGACCCTGCTAGAAGCCTTAAAGCCACACGGCTGGGAAATTATCGGAGACTTCAAAATGGTGGCATTTCTGATCTCCAAGGGGGCTTTACCAATATTCCCTGTTACCTTTACCACAATGGACCGAGTTCTCTGAAGGGTGGCACAATGTCAAGTGTGAGCCATTAGTGGACCATCAGAAGGTATTGCTTTCACCATTACACATAAATTGTGTCTTATGAAACAATTTGTCACAACTTCTGATAAGGAGTCTGCAGCCTTCAAGTACCTTCGAGACTTCTTCCCTATGTTGTCTGAGGCAAAGGTCAAAGCTAGTGTCTTCGTTGGACCACAAATAAAGAAGATCCTGGAGTCCACAGAATTCCCCACGAAGCTCAGTGGGAAGGAAAAAGAAAGCTTGTTACAGCTTTGTTGCAGTGGTTCAAGGATTCTTGGGCAATCACAAGGCCAATAATTATGTGGAAGTGGTTGAGGCTCGAATGAAGAACTACGGCAAACTGGGCTGAATGATGTCCCTGAAAGTCCATATCCTTAACGATCACCTTGATAAATTCAAGAAGAACATGTGAGCACACTCAGAGGAGCAAGGCGAGAGCTTCTACTAAGATATACTGGACTTTGAACGCTGCTACCAAGGAGCGTATAACGAAAACATGATGGGATACAATATTTGGGGGCTGATACATGAAAGTGATTTACATTATAGTCTCAAATCTCGAAAAACTATTCACTTCTGAACATTTTGTATAACTTTAGTATAAATACACATAAACCTTGATTCATATGTTATTTTATTCAAACCTTATATAAATGAAAATGTGCAAATTTGTCCGTTTTTACATTGAAAATAGGTTAATTTCAAAAATTCATTATCCAGGTCCCAATAGCAAAGTTTAAAGGAAATAATGGTTACTTTCTGTACCCTTATAACATAAGCAATTAAGAATTAACACATATTATCCAGTAACAAAATTTGTGTTACATAGTGTAATCAAAACGACACATCATGGATAGGTTTATTGTTTGGTATTAAGCTCAAAGCTATAGAAAAGGCTATCTGTGCTTTGGCCACCACGGTTATCGAAACCCAGTTTTTAGCAGTATGAGGCGGAGGATGTGTCGCTGTGCCACTGGGACTGAGGATCGGCATGTTATGGAATCCGTCTTTTGGTATTATGACTTGCAGTATCTTTCATATATATCTTTTGCAAAATATCATATATTTAAACAATGTGAACATTTTGAAATTTATAGAAAAGATGAGAGGTCCTCGAAATTTGTATAGAATTACTTACTTTGTGCTTAAGCAGTAAATCTGTAAACTCAGTTTATTTAGGAACAGATCAGTAACCAAACATTATATCATAGTAAATCGTGATGTTTAAGAACATTATCTTGTTAAACATGCGTGCTCATTTATCATGTGTGACCAGTATTTTATCAAGATCGCATGTATATATATTGACTAACAATGTATTCCTTGACTAGATCGATATTCCAAACATTCTTTAAAATCCGATCAGTCGAAAGTCTGAGAGTTTATGACAGTAAAAACCAGGTTTTAATACTCAACCGATGCTAAGAGCGATCAGGTGGTACCCCTTCAATCTTGAATCTCATCCATTCATAAAGATCTTGCCTCGCGATTCAGGGCAAAATCCACTAAAGTCTTGATGACATAAAAGCTTTGGCAGATTATTACCATTCTGTGTGTTTCGCCTTACAAGAGACGCTTTTGAAACCTGTTACTGTCACCATTCGTCAGTATTCATTATATAGAATGGAAAGACTGGGTGATACATGGGTTCATGGGGATATAACAATGATATTAACTAGCGTAATTTTCACATCACTATGCTATTTAAGTGTAGTTTTGAGCTAATTTTATTTATGTCTTCATTGGCTATAGTATTACACTGTTTTTCTTGCCTTTCAACAGGTGAAGAAGTCGATATAACAGGTTTTGTTGTCCTTATCGAACAATAGCCTCTTCCTTTATTATCATATATAAATAAACACATTTGTCTGTGAATTATTTACTTTCTTGGGTATCTTTATTTGTCCAGTGTCTCTTCTTTGTTCTTCTTACTATGAGGTGAACAACGATTCACAAGGCAATAATCATTTGTCCATAAAGATGAGGAAGAATCGTCACATTTGACATTATCTAATTTATGTGCCACAGTAGAACATGGACAAAAGCATCAGATCTTCCCTTACCACTCTCTAGGAATTTAAACCCGCTTGATGTCCCCAAACCTTTGGCGTGTTTTTTAATGGTATCTTTTATTGATACACACTTGACTGCTATAGAATACAAGGGATTCAGATACGGGTCGAGTATATCTCTTGAAGGCAACTCAATCTTAGCAAATTCATAGCCTTTTAGAAGGCTCATTTTCATGTATGGGTTATCAGACATCAGAACTAGAAAAAAATTGAATGAATTTACTTCCACAGTCAATTCAAATGTTCTTTGAGACATGTCTCAAAAGATAAGCAGAAAGTATATAACTTATTCCCTTTCAATCTTGCAGTCTGATGGCAATGAAGACATGAGTGGAAATAACTTCACCTCCTTTTTGGCCTGATTACCAATTTGCATATAACTGACCATTTCATTCTGTTGCAACTTAAATTTTAATTAATTCATCAGTTGAACGAGATGATACTAATTAGAAGATGCTGAATCGTCCATATCATGCATCTCTTATTCCTTTTTGGCTAATTTCAACTCGATTTGGTAGGAAGAAAAGTTTTCTAATTTAAGGCACTGGTTTAAAGATATGTTATCTTTCCCTAAGTCGGAAAAGGTACCAAGACTTGTCCTAATTATAGACCTATTGTTTTAACTAAGTAACTGTGTAAAATATTGGGGACGATGATTGGTACTTGCATAACTTGGCTCGAAGAAATAAATTATTTTTCTAACATTCAGTGTGGTTTCTATAGACAGTCAACCCCATGAAGAAACTGATTTGACTTGAAACGCTCTTCAGGGAAGCTTTTATCAAGAAGATAATCTGTTTTCAGTCTCATAACTTTATAATTTAATGACTTTAATTATAGGTTTGATATTTTACAGACCCTCCATTCTTACGAGTTATATGCCAATTATCCATTCTTATTCTTATTGTTTTGGGCCTATCATGGCCAGATGGTTAAGGCAAATCCCCGTCACATCAAACAAGTTCACCCTTTCAGCCGTGGGGACGTTAGAATGTTACGTTCAATCCCATTATTCGTTGGTAAAAGAGTAGCCAAAGAGTTGGGGGTTTGTGGTGAAGACTAACTGCCTTTCTTATAGTTTTACACTGCTAAATTAGGGACCGCTAGTGCAGACAGCCCTTGAGTAGCTTTGAGCGAATTTCAAAACAAGCAAACAAACAATCTTAATGTTTTAGAAGCAAGCTCATTCAGAGTCTATGTAAAATCAACTCTGTCTGAACTGTAACTCAGTGTGTATATTAAATGTTAACTTATTAGCATTAAAGACTATGCCATTACTTAGCAGTTTCCTTCACCAGATTCGTGTTAGTCATCAAAACTCACCTTGAGTGGCAGATCTGGGTTATGTGGAAGCTAAGCAATATATTACTTGTACTATCTGTACTATTATCACTTACTTCGGTCTTTGAAGGCCCTAAAATTGCTCAGAGCCAGTTTTCACTCATTTTTTTTAAATATTGAGAAACCTTTTTTACAGGTTAAACTTTCAATCACTCACTGGTTGTGTTGGTTCTACACCAATCAGAAGGATAAAGTTGTCCAAACAGGACTCTTTAAAAGTCGTAGATGTTTCCTTTCCTATAGAGAAATAATCCGTCAATGTGTGAGTTTTGTGACAAGCAAGTCACAAAAGACATTATTTTAGATATTTTAACTTCTGGTATCTCTTTAGGTCAATTTTATAACAATCACAGACCTACTTAATCCCACTATAAAAAGTTTTTACCTTTCTTTATTATATAGAGTCATGTGAAAAAATTAGGACACCCTATAAAAGCCTGGGTATTTGTGAAACAAATTTGGATATATGGATATATAATCTTAATTTTAACAATACTGAGAGATTATAGGAATATAACTGAACAATAAAAACTGAAGAAAAGACTTTTCAAGATATTCTGGAATTGTAATTCTACAAAATGCATATTCTAACTGAGGAAAAAGTCAGGACACTCTACCCCTTAATAGCTAGTGTTACCCCCTGTAGCTGAAATAACTGCAGTGAGACGCTTCTTGCAGCCATATACATTGGTCCAAAGAAAGTTTGCCTCACTCCTCAATGTAGAATTATTTCAGCTGTGAGATGTTAGAGGGGTTTCTTGCATGTACAGTCCGTTTCAAGTCACTCCACAGCATCTCAATGGGATTAAGATTTGAGCTTTTACTCGGCCATTTTAGGACTCTCCATTTCTTAGTTTTCTTCGTGGATTTACTGGTATGTTTTGGGTCATTGTCGTGTTTCAGGGTCCAATTCCGCTTCAGCTTCAATTTTCGTACAGATGGTCTCACATGATCCTCAAGCACGCTCTGATACACAGTAGAATCCATGATGGATTCTATAATTGTGAGCTGTCCAGGTCCTGCTGTAGCAAAACAGTTCCAAATCTTGACACTTCCACCTCTATGCTTCACAGTTGTTATGAGGTCCTTTTCCTGGAATGCTGTATTTGGTTTACGCCAAACATGCCCTCTGTTCTGGTGTCCAAATAATTCAATTTTGGACTCATCTGTCCAAAGAACATTATTTTATAAGTCCTGGTCTTTGTCTAAATTCCCTCTGGCAAACTTCAGTCTGGCCTTGATATTTCTCTTAGAGAGTAAAGGTTTCCTCTGCACACTTCCCATGCAAGTTAAACTTGTGCAGTCTCTTTCTATAGAGGCATGCACTTTTACATCAACAGTAGTCAGAGCCTGCTGTAGGTCCCGTGATGACATGTTAGGGTGTTTTGAGACCTGTTTTATCATCTTCCGGTCTGTTCTCTGGGTGAACTTACTTGGACGACCAGATCTGGGCATGATGGCAGTTGTTTTGAAAGCCCTCCACTTGTTGACTATTTTCCGGACAGTGGAATGGCTGATTTCAAAATCTTTTGAAATTTTTTAAATCCCTTACCAGACTCATAAGCTGCTAAAATTTACTTTCTGAAGGCCTCAGACAGCTCTTTTGCACTCACCATGGTGCTCACTCTCACTTTAACAGTCAGGAGCACACCAAACTAAATGTCTGAGGTTTAATAAGGGCAAGCCTCATTCAAAATGCTGAGTAACAATCTTCTACTCATGTGTACCTGGTGTGATTCACCTGTGTGTAAGTTGAGCCATTTTAAGTGGGAATAAATGTGCGGGTGTCCTAATTTTTTCCTCAGTTAGAATATGCATTTTTGTAGAATTACATTTACAGAAGATCTTGAAAAGTCTTTTCTTCAGTTTTAATTGTTTAGTTATATTCCTATAATCTCTCAGTATTGTTAAGATTGAGATTATATTTACATGTCCATTTATCCAAAATTGTTACAAAAATACACAAGCTTTCATAGGGTGTCCTAATTTTTTCACATGACTGTATTTTTTTCTCTACGTATATAAACCTATCTGTTTTAATTAACTTTAGTTGAAGGATTTTTAAAATTGAACATTGTTGTTGCCAGTAAAGTATTTTTATTAATTCAATTACATGATAATTTAATTTGCAATAAGAATGAGAAAAAGATAAAAACTACTCGTAGAAATTATGGTATCTTGTTTGAGATCTAATAGTTTTTCGTTAAATTTAAGAACTTTCAAGCTATTGGTTAATTAAGCTTGAAGATTAGCAAACAACTTTATACCTATATGTAAGCATTTGTTTGTTTGTTTGTTTGTTTAGAATTAAGCACAAAGCTACTCAATGGGCTATCTGTGCTCTGCCCACCACGGGTATCGAAACCCGGTTTTTAGTGTGTAAGTCCGCAGACATGCCACTGGGGGGCAATATATGTAAGCAAGTACTTTACTACATATTAGGTTTACTGTAATTTTTCTAATTATCTTTAACTTTTCACAAATCAAATCAGTGATTATTTTCGGTTTCATTGCAACTGAATCTGTTTTGTATAGAATTTAATAAACAATTTCAACTATAGTTTTAAACGTATTTGTCCTAGATCCTCGAAACTATGTTTTAATACTCTGACGAAAGTACAGGATGGTCGCTAGAAAAGCGGAAAATTTGTCAAACAGCGATTTATTTTTTACAAAGAATAACTTTTACAAAGTTTCTTAAAGGCATATGTTATATTACACTCATAGATGCTCAAAATGCATTTTATGATATTAAAATCATGCATTTTATTCATGATGTAAAGAAATCAAAATAGAAATGAGTAAGCACAAATTTTATTCATGATCTCATCTGACCCTCAAATTTTCCGCTTTTCTAGCGACCACCCTGTACAAACTGCAACGTTAAGCGTCCTTTATGAGACCTTATTTCAGTGTCTACTGACTGACTGACTGACAATACACTAACACACAGAGGTATGAGTGTTTAAAATAGATGATCACTTCAGGTAGTCTTTGGCCTCTTTTCAGTAAAAAAATTATTTATTAAAACTCTTTGTACGCTGTCAGTTTTTGTCACTAACAACTTAGATTAAATAGGGCATGATTACGTAAGATCCATGATGTAAAATTCAACTGTATAGCTAACATATTTAAAGGAAAAAATTTTCTTATGACTTAAAAAAAAAAATACGTACGTGTTTTTGTCCAGTAAACACTAATAATTACACTATTTCTAAGCATGTGGTGGTTAAAAATCCTTTTCACCTGTATTTTAATTTAACGTAATCTAATTTTAGAAACAACAGAAAAAAAAAGAACAAACAATACCACACCATTTCTTATTTTCTAATTAACCAGTTGAAAAAAAATTATAACAGCGTCAACACATAAAAATGCAAATCATTTTCTAGTGTTTAGATTAACCGGTATGAATATGTGAGTGCTTCTTTTAGAATAAACAGCATTATTTTGTTTTAACGATGAATGTATAATCCTATCTCCTCACAACACAACAACTTTATTTTTCTTAGACAATAGATGGCGATACAGGGCAAACCAAAGTATGTCTGTAAACTTTTTCATTACGCCAATTCCAAACAGCAGTTACCCATGTTTACTGTAGATTACTGTTATTTCATTCTTTTCTTAGATGATTTCATATCAGTTATTAACATGGAAACTTAGGTCTTGAGAAATTTGACAGAAAATATTAAATAAGAATACGTAGCAGTTTACATATTTTGAAATAAAAAGTATTTAGATACTAAATTTTCAACAGGGAGTCATTTATGGCAAATGATATATATATTTTAGAACTGTTTTATCTTCAATCGATTTTATATTATTTTAACTTGTTGTTGTCGTTGCTTTCTAAATAAAAGATGTTTACTGTACTCTAGAACGTAGTTTGTCACAACAGACTTCCTCCAGTGGAATACTGGTAACTACTCGGATATACGACTCTACATCCAATCAAGAATACAATTACCCTCGATAGACCCAACAGATAACCTGATGCGTCTTTGCTGCATGAAAACACACACACCAAAGAGATAATATTATAAAATAGCCAGTACCAGCTTAAATAGATCTTATGCTCTAGGTATTTCTGTATTAATGAAATAATTGAACTATTAAAAATTAAGTAAGCTCAATGGTTAAGAAGCTTCTTAACCCTTTTAGGATTGGCTGTATTTAGGTCACACTTCTATTTTCAAACCATAGGCTTGATTATTCTACGTATACGAAGTTTTCTCAAACTTTCGTTATATTCTGAAAACAAAACAAAAATTGCTTGTCAAATTTAAGTACATTTAGTTAGTTTGTTTTTGAATTTCACGCAAATGAGCTACTCCCTCATTTAGCAGTGTAGGACTAGAGGGAAGGCAACTAGTCATCACCACCCACCGCCAACTCTTGGGCTACTCTTTTACCAACAAATAGTTGGATTGACCGTTACATTATAACGCCCACACGGCTGAAAGGGCAAGCATGTTTGGCGCGATGGGGATGCGAACCCGCGACCCTCAGATTACGAGTCGCACGCCTTAACACGCTTGGCCATGCCGGGTCTATCTGTTTGTAAAGACTGTATCTATTTTACTCTAGTTGGTTTTGTTAAGTGCTTAATTTATATTGTGCTTAACATTGAAACTCTGTGTTTTTCTTATAACAAAGTCACATCAAGCTATCTCCTGTATCCACTGAGAGGAATCAAATCTCTTATTTTAGCGTTATAAATCCGTAGACTTACTGTTGTTCAAGCGGGATACTAAATTGAAGCTCTGATTTTGCGTTGTGTTTCTGTTTATGATTTTAAACTCATTTGATTCTGATTTCTTGAATGATGAAGTGTTGCAGGCACAAAATAGATACCGCCGTGGCGGGGGAGGGGGCTTTAGAGTAACATTAAAAAAGCAAAATGAATTATTTCTAAGCCTCTGAAATGAATACGCTCAGCCAAAAAGCTTTTTGTTTTTTGTGCAGTTTTGTGTTTCTAAAAATTTCAGTTATAAAACGGAAATGTCATAGCAAATAAACACTTCAGCTGGTCTTATAAATGGTGAATAAAACTAACCATCCCTCACAAACTATATATAACTATAAATAACACAAACATTTTTTCATAACTAAGCTGTATTTACATAATCACTGAATAAATTTGTAAATTAATTAATATCAGCTTTGAATGAAAACAAGTTGCCTACAGGAAACAAAAGTAACATTCACCCTTAATTAGAACGGGTAACTAAGTATACTTGTCTTTATTTTTAATATGATTAGAATGCATTGTTTCACCAGTTGCGTATTCTAACTCCTAATGATATCGTAAATCGCCGATTTGGAGTGTTAGTTACAGCCCAACCTGTATTTTAATGAGAATGTGTATGTATGAGTTTTCTTTTTGTTAGACCATTTTCGTGCTATTCTTTCAATGTTAAAATATGTGCAGAAAAATATGACATCATTTATTATTCTGCTGCTCATTACACATGCAGTATCTTTAAATCCAATTTATTTATTCTGAGTTATTACCACACATTCGCCCCTTATTAACTCAGTTAAAACTGGAGAAGGATGATAACACAGAAGTGGCTTAGGATATAAGTTATTTGACTAAATGAACACTGTGGCAAGCAATGCATCACTTAAATAACTTTTACCCAGAATCTTTAGAATTATTACTATATGGATAGGTGCAAAATTGGAAACATATACGAACTGCAGATGCCATAGTGAGTACGCATGATTGTGTAACGAATTAAATTAACCAGCAGCATAATCTATGAATTTTATCGCACTGCTCATGACACTTATGTTTATATGTACGTGTTTTAGTTTGCTATTAAACACTAACTATTTCTGTTAAAGTTTATACACATTTACACAAACAATCACACGAGGGTATATATATAAACGGTTTGTTTTCGTTGAATACAGAGCCATCTAAGTGGGAATATATATATATATATTACTTGGGTCCTATGATAGCATGTACTGACAATCCATGTTCTTAAAGGTTTACTGTCTGCATGATCACATAATTGATAACAAGTAGAACGGAAAATGAGCTGTCAGGGAGATTATGACACACAGTGGTGAACTAGAAGCCTGAGTAATCCACAGCAGGATCTATAAATACTCAACTACTATACAGCTGCTCACAAACTTATGTTCCGAAATAATCTTGCAGCACATAGAAAATATAGTAATAGGATATTTTTATATTTAAAATCAAGTATAGTTTAATACAATGAGTTAAGTAGAAAGTAAGATGTAATAAAGTTTTGTATAAATTACCATAGTATGGTATGGAACAGAACGATTCATCATAACGTAGTATTATATGATACAGAACAGAAAGATGTAACTTAATGTAGTATAGTATGGAACGATGTAACGTAATGTAATGTATACATTTGTAATAAACGATATTATAGTTTAATTGGATAAAGAACAGAAAGACGAACACAATAGAGAATATAATAACGTAATATGGTATGAATATATGGTAATTCAGAACAAAGTGGTATATGAATACCAATTGTGGGCGTAAAGAACATTTCAGAAGGCCGATATAATATACATACATTAACAAGGAATATTAGCAAAATAACAATAAAAAGGGCCAATATGCTAGTTCAGAATACTTTATAGCTATAAAGAACCACTGAACAGTACAGACAAACGCACATTATACATGGAAATAAAGATCTGTCCAAGAAAAAGTTACATAATAGTTATATTAGATACTGAAATAATAAACCGATATTTATATGACGTAATTTTCTAACAATGGTGGTTAACAAACGAAATGTAGTTACTTAGGCTTAAGGGAGCTATGCGTGGGTTTACAGTGTTGTTAGATTCGAATTTGCTCTCAAAGTTTATATTCTTGATCCTAGTCGGTATTTCAGAAGACGTCATGTTTGTAACTATGTTCATACCAACGCCACCCGATATCGCCAGGTAATTGGAGAGCTTCTCTCCTAATTTGAGATTCGCAAGTTCGAATCCCTCATCTCACCAATATGATCACTCTTTCAGCTGAGAGGGCGTTATAATGTGTGGTCATTCCCACTATTCGTTGGTTAAAGAGAAGTTCAAGAGTTGGCGGTTAGTGGTGAAGACTAACTGTCTACCCTTTAGTCTTGTACTTCTAAATTGGGGATAGTTAGCGCAGAAAGTTCCCATGTAAATTTGTGCAAAATTAAACCACAAATATACCTCCATGCACATGTCAGTATTTGTGAAGTATGAATCTCCCCCTTTAGGGTAGCTATCAAATTTATTGAGAGCATTGGACCAAGTCTGATCGGTACATTAGGGCTTCTGTGAGTTATGAGGGAGGTTTTGTACCTCGCAGTGAAGTCTGGGTATCTTTTCCCAGTGAACGTGGTAACAAAAAATAATAAACCAAATAGTGTGAGTACTATCGGAACGAATCTAATCCTTTATATCATATGAAATTGGCTGTTGTTTGTAATTACGTACAAAGCTACACAATGAGCTATCTGTGCTCTGCCCACCATGGATATTGAAACCCAGATTCTAGCGTTGTAAGTCCGCAGAATAACTGCTGTGCCCCAGAGGGTCAGGTGAAATGGAAAGGAACATCAAAGTTTTGAAACAGGTCACAAGTAGAACATCAAATCTCTTGTTTTCCAATTTAATCGTTGTTTTATCCTTCGTTATTTCTTAGCAAAATGGAAATAATTATAGGCCTAGCGTGTGTTCAAAACTCTAATACACGAAATTATTCAACTGTGTATTGTTTATTTAGTTTCGAGTTCTTTGTGCAATATTTTAACTTGTTTCATATTAGGCTATGTGATAAAGGACAGCGTTCACGACCGACTTATCGTGAAGAGAAAATATTAGAAACATGCATTTTGAAGAGTAACCGTAAGCAACATTTTGATAATTTTTGCCATGACTCGTTATTATTTTATATATATTTACCAGCTGTTATTAGATAAATTAGTTGAGTGAAGCTCTGAATGATTAAGTATAATAATGTAAACAATTAAAATCTAGGGCCATTAAAACTTTCGCTCAATTAATTGGTTAATAAGTGTCCTGATAAGGAGTAGAAGGGACCCATATTAATAAACGGTGGAATATCGTCTTTAATAAGTGATTTGCTTTGTGTGTTGTGAATTAATAAGTATATAAAAGTTGCTTTTGATAGAAAATTTTATAATCACAAATCTCGCTTTCATTTTGGTGCCAGCAAAACTTAATACGTTATTAAAACGCCGTAATTATAGACTTTTCTGTAGTCACATCACGGTTGTCGAAATTTGATCCCCTCTTTGGTCGCTCGTGTAATTATCAAATTTCGTTATTAAAAGACTCGACTAATGAATATCATTGTGGCGACAGCGATCTGATTGTTAATAACATACATTTCGAGTTTAGACAACACTAAACTTATAATCAACAACAATAACAAAGTCGATCCCAAACTATAATTATTAAATGCTTAAATTATTTCGTGTTTGTTTTCGAGTTGCTAAGACGGCGGCTTTAAATATTATACTGATAACATCTTTAGGTCGCTTCATTTTACTTTTCTGGTATCGTCTGACTGATTTCTTTTTAATTAGTTTCAAGTTTTAGTACAATATATACATACCTATGTATATAACCATACATTTTAAGCCATAAACAGAACACATTAAAATTAAACAATTGACGGTTTTAATGTAGTCCTTTCTCATGACTTTGTTTGCTTATTTAGCTTCCTATGTAATTTAATTTAATTTTAATCAAATATATATATGTATATATACTATCAATCGATATCTGAAAAATGAAAGCTACGAAAATGTAGATGGATTCAGTAATTTATGCTAAAAAGATCTATGGAATCACATACTAAGGCAAATCACAATTAAACAAATCTCTTAAGCCGAATGTGTACTTTGGAGGAATAATGATAAATTTGCGGACTTAAGAATAAGGGATTCGATTCCATGTGGCAGACAGATCAGGTAGCTCAACGTAGCTTTTATATAAAAACAAATAAACAAATAAGTCGAATGCTTTTAAAATTCAGACATTTCTTCATCTGTAAAAGTAGGGAGAAATTCGACGTTATGTTTGAAGGTGGCATTAGCGAAAAATCACTTTGTCTTTATTTTCTTATTATGGATTGAGTTTAAGAAATATGTAACATTTTGGTAAATATTGTCATTTTAATTCTTTTGTGCTTAGATTTTGTGATTGGATTATAAACTACACAATGAAAGAATCACTTACTTCAGACAACCGGTTTTTATCTCTCATTTTAATGTCCTTTCTATCTGATCATTCTTATTTTTATCTACTTTCTTACCCTTCTTATAAGGTTTTTATCTCATTGATCCTGTATTTTCCTGACAAATAAAATTCCCTTTGATTTTCATCATTACGACGAAAGAAATTGAAAAAGATCACTCGTATTCGTGAGTGCTGTACAGATGTTTGTGATAAATATTCGATTTTATATTGTACAAGAATTAAACGATCGCTTTGTAATATACAATGCCAATTGTAATGTACTTTGTAATTTACTATGTTAATTGTAATGAATATCTAAGTCAAAACATCATTAACCATATCTCGAAATAACAAGACTGTGTTTCGTTCTTGGTTATAAAAGTAAACACGATATAAAACATTTACTAAATTTTTGTTCAGAAAATTATCTTGAATGGTAAAACTTTATTTCGAAAGCAACTTAAAAGAAATTCAAGATTCTAACATTTGATGTATGTCTGGGCTATTTGTGTTCTATTTATCACAGGTATCGAAACTAGGTTTCTAGTGTTTTAAGCTGAGAAGACTAGGATGGAATAGCTGAGTAATAAATATTCACGAAATTATAAAACGTAACCAGAAAAATAAATTCGAATGTATTAAATTGTTTGAATTAGGTCATTTGCTGTTTTTTGAATTAAGCACAGAGCTACACAATGGGCTATCTGTGCTCTGCCCGCCACGGGTATCTAAACCCGAATCTTAGCGTGTAAGTCCGCAGACATACCGCTGAGCCACTGGGGGGCGTTTGAATTAGGAGTATTATAAAATGTATGCGTTCGGCTGCAGATTATTTGTCAATTTGAATCTGAGCCCAAAGGCTATTTGTGCTCTATCTATTACGGTTATTGAAACCCGGTTTATAGCCTTGTAAATTCGCAGACATATCGTTGTATCACAGAAGATCGTGCAAATATAATAAATACATAATATATTTAAGAGTTATAGAATTTATAAAATTAACCAAACAAAGAAATAGATAAATTACTTGATTATATTTATTGAGATTTAGAACAATAGGAAATAAGGAAAGATTTACACTTATTAAAAAAACTTTGCTTTAAAATTATTGTGGTATCAGAGCATAAACGCACTGCAGAAATATGATCTTATTGAAAAGAAACTACATACTCTTTGATTGATTGGGAATGTTTAGACGTAAGTGAAACACTAAAAGTTTAAAAGTAACCGTATGTTTCAAAACAATAAATTGAACATAATTTAATCTCAAAATTTTAAAATCATAACAAAACTTCATAAAAAATCATTTGCGGTTTGCTTTCATTCCACCAACAAATAAAGATTTTATGGTAATCCCACCCCAGAACACTTACATTTCATTCACCATGAGAAAACCATGTTTGTTTGACGAACAGTACTGCAACTTTCGTAATTTGATTTTGAATTTCTTTAGAATAAATCAACATCATCTAAAGCATCAGTTTACCAAGATTGTTTGAGATTGACTCAACAGGCTGGAATCAGTTAACCAACAGGCGTTACGAAATAGAAACATTAAGCTCAAATTTGACCTTTAATGATGTTTCCCACAATTCATAGTTTTACATACAAATATTGGTTGAAATTGGTCCAACTGGCTCGGAGGAGTGCAAACAAGCAGACACTTAATCTTTGTATATTGTTAAGACATTTAATTGAAAACAATATAGAATAATTTAAAAATAAGAATAAACACTGATTTTTAACAAATCATCTTCGCACACATAACTTCGAACAAAAAGTATTTATGGTAATTATTTTTGTTTACTTATACGGTTTCTTAATAATGTGATCATTTGTCTGGCAAATCAAGGTATATTGTTTCTATAGGTTATTAAATTTTTTTCTTGCTTTAAATACTTGATCAGTTTCACAGGTTGTTGAAAATGCATTGCTAAGTCAGACATAAGAAAAATACGAATGAGAAATAGCAGACTTAAGATGCCATGTATTGTGTAGACGTTAAAAGTAGTGATTAGTTATGTAACAGCGTGAGACTAGCTGACTTTCAATTTCGCTCGTAAGCTAACTTTATTTCTTCCTATTACACACAGATAGTACCATTCAAATTTAGAAACAAGAAAATGATGTGCAATATTAGAATGTAAATTTTATCTACAATGTAATGAGAAATTTCAGGGTTAGCTATCCGGTTACTATTGCTATTATTATTTGAATACGGCCTGTATATTGGTATATAATTATTATTTGTTTTCTAATGAACGTCAAGATTGAGGAAAGTCTGAAATACATCAGTATATTTGATGTTATCTTCACAACAATTAGTTTATATAACATATTAACTTTAACTTAGTTTGTACAAATGACAAGATTATGTGTTTATGTGTGTGTGCAACTAATTTATTTGACCCTAATCAGGTACAACGTAAACATCTTTATTGTGAATGAGGGGGTTTCTAGGCAACAAGATCTAGTTAGTTCTCTAGTTACATCCACCTGCACCTCGTGCTTGATTTAAAAAAAAACACACCCCTATTCCACTTATTCCACAGGTCACAATTCTTTACAAAACAATGTCAGTGCTGATAAGAAAAGAATAAAAACTGCAGAATCAAGATATAAACATATCAGCAACTTAACACTTTTCAGTTAATCAGTTATGTATAGTACATTCAGTAATGTTACACAGGCTCAGCATTGTTTTATTTGAATGATTTATTTGTGGTAATACAAAGGTGTATCGCCCCAAATATGAGCTGTGACACGAATAACGACATGATTAACGTCTTCATGGTGAATATTCAGCCATTAAACGGTGCATTGCTGCTACAGATAAATTTTTAGCTTAAAGGAAAAAAAATATTCGTACTGCAAATTCGTTTTACCAAATCATGCAAAATTGTGAAGAAAGAATTTGCAATATTAAGGGAATTGAAGTTAACGTATGCTTGTAAGTTACATTTTACAAGCTTCTAACTACGCCTCAAAATCAAGACTGTTTTCATCATAAAAATGAGTAAAGAAATCGAAACCACAGCAATCTTGTTATCAATATGTACTTGTAAAGTTCCTTGAGGCATATCCAGTGAAATTTTGTCTCTTTGACCTATTTAAGTTTGTTATTACAAGACCAGTTCACGAAGAATGAACATTCTTGGGAAATTTGTCAAGATATGTTTGTAATCTATGGTTGACTCATAGTCTTTACAAAAGTTTCTTATAGTGAAAAGTTTGATATTGTGTAATTATGTTTACCAGAACGAGTATGATTAACCTAAGAATAAAGTATAATCTAACTGACTTGACTAAATAAATATGCTAACAGACACCCGAAAAAAACGAATATTCTTTGCAGTTCTTATAGTCTGGAAAAATAATTTTATTTTAAGTTTTCTGAATCAGAATTACCTTTAAGCAAAAATTTATTTGTTTGAAATTAAACACAAAGCTACATGTTGAACTATCTGTGCTCTGCTCACCACGGAGTTTGAAAACAGGTTTATATCATTGTACTACTGGGGGGTTTAAGGGTGACCAAAAGTCAGTGGTTATAACAAGTTGATTTAAGCTTGTCATTAGTCTTTCATCTGTTTGTTTCATAGTGTATTGGATATGGATATAATTTTGAAATATTCCACGATAAAGGGTTTACAAAGGGATACTCGAGTAAAAGTTCAAATTCGTGGTTTTAAATATGAAAAATAAGTAAAGGTTTAATACACAAAACAAATGGTTAATGCTTCCTATGTTGTTCTCTTTAAATTAACTTAATCGAAATGCTTCTGAAAGCACGAAATAGCAAGGCTCAGATGAAATTATTTAACCACCAAGTATTTTTGTGCTTCACGAGCAAAACTTACAAAATAATAATAAAACGTATCAATAAAAATACGCGAAGCCAACATTAAAACAGGAAAGTTTCAACGTTTACACTATACAGAAACTTTAACGTGTTTGAATGTACGTGAAGATAATTTTCCAGTTTCTTAACGTCTGATCACCATAAAAGTTTCAGTGATTCTACTGTATGATCTCGAGGGTTTTAAAGACTCTTGTGTTATTTTATTCATTTTTTATTGTTACTTTTGACAGCCATTTTAATTTTACCCCTTTACAGCCTATATCTAATCGCCGGCCCCCCAGTGGCTCAGCGGTATGTCTGCGGACTTACACGCTAAAATGCGGGTTTCGATACCCGTGGTGGGCAGAGCACAGATAGCCCATTGTGTAGCTTTGTGCTTAATTCAAAACAACAACAACAACAACAACATCTAATCGCCATGAAGCTTAAGATAATTTAATTTATTTATTTTGAGTTTTTCGTTTTCTTCTGTTTAATGCCTTGTTTTAAAAATCATCTGTTAGATTTTAGGGAAAATATGAAAAAATTTCAAAATAAAAGAAAATATTGAAAATTCTAAAATGTTAAAGTGTATATACATATTTCTTTAAAAACTGTTATTTCAAAAATGAAATCAATTTTTGTATAAATTTCAAAGCTAACAAAATACAATATTTATCATAATGTTTGCTCAGTGTTCTATATTGATTTAATTATATACCTGTATGTGGTTGTTATTGAGTAATTTCCGTAGTAGTAACTAAACAAATAGCGTAAAAGAAAAACGTGTATAAGCTGTTATTTTGGTCTGTATAAATTATTTAAGCATTTGTTTGTGAAAGCACACATACACATCTGTTTTGTATAAAATGGCGTGACTTTGGTATAGTCTTTTTCGAAACAGATCAATGCTTTGTTGAAACAATGTCTCAGTACTTGGTGTAGAGTCGTGCCTAGTCATGTGCCAATAGTTATAAAATGTCATATTGTTCGACTGTCCACAAATGATACGAAGCAAATGGACATTATCATTAACATTATCGGACTACAAAAAATATTCCTGGAAAATCTACTGGTAGACTTTGAAAACCAACTCCCCGTTATGACTATTTTTTAAACAGGTTAACACTCCAATTCTTAAGAAGTCTTGCAACACTTTACGACAGGAATGACAAAAACACATCCATGCTAGTGTATATAGACGAAGATCAATGAAGGGCCATTTTACTAGAAGGGCTACTGTAAACAGATATCAGCCAAAATTTACCTATGTCATCGCGTTTACTGGGAATGACGGCATACAAACTTACAGTTAGGACGCTTGGACATATATTTTCAGGTAAGTCCTGTTTTCGGCTTGTTAAAGTAGATGGTAGGATATGTGTCCGTTATCTACCTAGAGAACAGATGAATGAAGACTTTCTTTTCAACAGGGAATACACATGAGGTGGTGTAGTACTTTTGCCATGATGGAAATTGGTCTTCATATCCTTCAGGGAAACATTAATGGCGCTTCCTACAAACATTACATACAAACGATATTTCTGCCATTCCCGAGGAAAATGTCTTGCAACAATTTTGTGTTCTAAAATGACAATGTCGCTGCTCACAGTATTCGTATCTCATACAAGATTATCTCAACTAAGAGAACGCTAAAGATTTCTACGGGTAGCAAAGTCTCCCATTAAAACTGTTGGGCAAAACTGAACCTTATAATTGCTAAACATGACTTGATCTATTTTTTCCAGTATGTTATAGAATGAGTATTTAAGTTGCGTACTTCATAGTTAGATGTAGGTGGGAAAGAGGAGTGAAAGATAAACAAGCTACTAGAAATTGCTAGAAAATAGAAATAACAAAAATACAAAAATTGTATTAAACAATAAAAACAATGACTAAAACGAATTAAATCACCTGAAAACGATACAAAAGCCTTAGATCTGTTTTGTTTTGATTTCTTGTAAAGCCGCTCAAGAATTACCTGATTTAGTAGTTCATAATTTTGAAGTGATGAGCGCGATTGCTAGTCAACATCACCCACCACTACATGTTTGGCTACTGTTATTTAAAAGTGGAATTTGACTGTCACCCTTGTAATGCACCTTATGAAAAAGATTGAATTCGGTAATTAAAAATCCAAAAAGATAAAATAAGTCATGTTTATTGTTTGCTATTTTTATGTTGTCCTCTATACATTAAAAAAAAGACGTCAATACTTTCTGGCTCTTTCGAATAGATGAGCCTCTGTAGATTTAACTGAGAAAAACAATTATTTCTTCTGTCTTATTTCATTAAAAACATATATTCAAAAATTCATCAAGATAATGAACCTTATTAATATGTTTTGAAGTATAACTCATAAGAGATCAGAAATTCATCAGTACAGTTTAAAAGTCAGTTTAATAGTAATATCTGTAATTAGTTAATAATTAAGTAGCAGCTCAATAATCAACAACTTGCACTACTCATGACTAAACTTAACCAACTCATCAATTTAAAAAGCTGAATGTGACATGAATAATAGGTAAGAATTGTATAAACGTAAGTAAATATTATTACTAACATTATCCATGTTTTCCTTCCATTCGTTTTACCTATATTTAATTTGCCTTTTATCGTTCAAATACAGCAAATAAATTTTTTTAGGAAATGTTAGTTTTAGGTCAATTTAGTGAAACAACGTTGAACATATAAATTATTCAATGTAATGATCAATTAACATTAACAAGTTCTCCATTATATGACGTAGTAAAACTCTCTATGGTCTAGTACATTTAGCCTTGATTCAAATGTTAATCATTTGAGTACCATCCTCAATTAAGTAATTCGCTTTTAATGTTATTGTTTTCTTCTAAATTTGTCACTACTCTGGAATGAGGATTTCTATTTTGGCGTGTTGTGAAATTAAACTCAGTATATAATATAATGTTAGCTTACATTCATCATTGAATATCTTATATTATATACTTTTACTCTATGTTTTATCTTTATGTCTTCACTTGATGTTCACATTTGTTTTCTCACACCTTATCTTTAACCGCATTACAACTTTTACCTATGGTTAAGTCAATTTGAAAATTTCATGTTTAAAATTGTAGTTTGATGTTTAGATCAGCTTTCTAATTTGTACCTTTAAAGAACTTGTTTCACACGGTACGTACGGTAATATTATATTTAAAAGTTTGAAATACCATAGATATTTTGGTTTCTGTATTCGTGGGAACTTCTTAACTCATTTAAAAAAATCATCTTCTATTTCAAGTGTTATTTCCAACAGTTTTGCTCTTTAAAATTTCAAAATACATTGCCATTAACATTGTGTTTTAAAAGAATATTATTCAAGATGATACGAGTCAAAGCCATTGACGCTCTAATTAGTAGCATTCCTTATGAAGACATAGAGATAAAAAGTCTTATAAATAACATGAAATACATATGAATATTCAAGATGTGGCTTTATTAATTTATAAACATTTCTAAAGAGATTTTGAAAAACATTTATATGCCAGAAACTTTAGGTGACACAAAATAAAAGAGTAGTCCAAGAGTTGGCGGTGAGTGTTTATGTCTAGTTGCCTTACCTCTAGTCTTACACTGCTAAATCAGGGACAGCTAGCGCAGATAGCCCTCGGGTAGCTTTGCGCGAAATTCAAAACAAACAAACAATAAACGAGTAAGTAGAAACTAATGAGAAAAAGAGAAATAAAATACAAATTTTTAATGTTAAAACATATCACTGTAGAAAACCTTTTTACTGAACTTTTAAAGCAGAAATTATTAAATATTATAATCAACGTATTAACATTTCGTTCATTGTCTTTAATTATCTCAGCGTTTTCTATAACAGCTAACATAAATGATATGAGAGTTCAATGCTAATGTTTAACTTGTAACTGTTAATTACAGTTTCATATACATACTAAATGGCATAACCTTTCAAAAAGCGGGAAAATATAGAGCCTGTGGAGATGCACTAAGATCTGAACATTAACTGCACGTGTCAAAACCTGGAATGTCCTGATGGTACATGCTTGTTTTGGTGACAGTCGAGCGGTTTGCCGGTTGAAAGCGAACACACACGCTGACACACATTTTGTAAAATCATGGTTTAGACATATATCACATTTCCCTTTTTTTATGAAGTGTGTTGAAACATTATATTAAATTTTATATATTTTCTTACGATCAAAAAAATCCATTTATCACAAATATAAACTACAAATATGGAAAGACAACAGTTAAAAGCTAACTTCCCCATGACACAGAAGAAACTTTAAACCCACAACTCGCTTGGCTGGACTTATAGTCGTTATACATGAACTCATAGAGTACTAAAATTTAATGCTGTACTAGAACATTAAGCTGTGAAACATAAAACCCACGTATCTAAAAATGTGATATGACGTTACATCAATACCGCAGATGTTTCTTTCTGACAATTCCTTTGGGTTGTCCTTTATGACTTAATATTAACTTTTTAATCATGTTCCCTGGCTTTCATCGTAACGTAATGCAAACCTTACGTTGAACAATTCAAACTTTTGTTCATTAAACTTATTTTCATGGTTATTTGTCCGCATGTTTGTATTAGCTTCCCTATTCTGGTTAAAGAAGACGGACGCCTTTTCCTTCAAAACTGTGCTTATATGTGAAGGAAGTTACGAAGAAATTAAAAAAAAAAGCTTTTTATTAGAAACGTTACTCAGTCGATATCCTACTTAACTTCTGGAAAATATTTAATTGGATATAGAAATAGAATAAGTAATGTATTTAGCGTCTGCAAACAATAACTTTTAACTGAATTATCAATTATCAATTATGGTAATTATAACGGTTAAGTACTAATTCCGAAGAATAAAATAAGTTTTAGTATTACATATGTTTCACATTATCTCGCTACACGAATGTTCTCTATTAAACTTTCATAGAACTATGTGTGTTGTTTGAAATAATAATACTTCTTCTTTATTGTTGAAACAATTTCAATCTTACTGCTTTAAAAACTATTTCAAAGTATTGCAATAACACCTTCAATTATAATGTCTTTGAAACATTAATTTATCTGGGCAATAAACTGATCTTTGCGCTGTTTAATGTTTTCAAGACCCTAAAATCTCTCTTACATATTATAACTGAAAAAAGGATTACCCTTACAATGGCTGCATATTTTAGTGACAGCTTATATTACTATTTTGAGCAAGAATCTAGTTATGAAAATATTCTGAGCTGAAGCATAGTTAGAATAACTTAGAGACAGTAGCTTTGCGAGCAAACAGTTATTTTCATCACTAAACATGCTCGCCCTTTCAGCTATGGAAGCGTAATAATGTGACGGTCAATTCCACTATTCGTTGGTGAAAGAATAGCCCAAGAGTTGGAGGTGGATGGTGATGACTAGCTGCCTTCCCTCTAGTTTTATACTGCTAAATTAGGGGCGGCTAGCGCAAATAACCTTCGTGTAGCTTTGCACGAAATCCAAAAACAAACAAACTTTATTTGGCTTGATCTCTCAGTGATACATTGAAATTTCTATGGAATTACAACTTTAGAAACCAGATTTTGATAACCGTGGAGACAGAGCCTATTGCGCATCTTTGTGCTCAAACTACAAACAAACAAATGTTGTGGTTTGTATTGATAGTTCCCACCAGATGGTTCGGCGTTAAGTAAGTTTATAAAAAGGTGAAATATGCACTGGGCACAGCATCAATATCATATGGTGTAACTTTGCGTTAAAATATTAATAGACATACAATAGTTTGGTTATTAAACAAGTAACTACCCTTTCAACAATAAAGTCTAGAGACTTTGATGTCTTGTTAGTAATTTTTTATGCTCCTAGAGAGCCTTGAGAACAGTTTTATGACATTAATAAAATCTCATAGAAAAGTATACCGACAATGATATGAAAAACACGTATGTAACTTCAGGTTCATCACACGATTTTATAACAAATTGTATTATGGAAAATGAAAATATGCAACAAAGAAATAATTCTGGAATAGGCTGTTTGTGGATTGATACGAGTTGAAAGATGATAAATTCATTTATAGTAGATGTATGTGTTGCGTTTCAGTCTTTTATTGTTCATACAAATCACACATAGCTTAATAGTCTTACTAAATAAGTATCTTTCACGGTGAGCCGCGTTTAATTCTTTTTAGCCTTAATACATTGGGATTCTTCATAGTGAGTCGATTTTAATTTATTGAAGTTAAAACTGACATCTTTTAAAATGACCTGAGTGCGAATCTTCGTGACTTAAATTCTTAAAAATATGAAAGTTAACACATGTATATATTATACATATATAATTATACGATAACATAGTCGTTATGCTACCTGAAGCATCTGAAAGAAAAAATGGTATTGCAAAGTAATTTTACATATTCAAAACCAAAATAATATGGAGCTAAAAAAACGAATAGTTAAAAATAGGCTACTGTGTGAAAATGGTGTAATGTATCATTAAAAAAGGGATACTTAAGAAAATTCAGGTGCACAGCGATAGGCATTAAATATCAGATTTAATCTTTATTTTCAAGTTTTGCAACTGAAATTGAACTATAGCTTAAGAATTAAAAGCAAATGTAAGTGATAAGTGCGAAAAAAAGTTTCCATATTAGTAACTTACCATTCATAATCTGCAGTTAAAATCTGAAAGTTAAAAAAAAGGTATTTAATAATAAACAAGTCAGAGTTTGATTTTGTTTGTTTAGAATCAAGCACAAAGCTAACAAAGGGCTAACTGTGCTCTGCCCACCACGGATATCAAAAACCCGGTTTTTAGCGATGCGAGTCGGCAAACATACCGCTGTATCGCTGAAGAACTTCTAATATTGCCAAAAATAACTTCAAGTACCGCGGCAATTAAGGATTCCCTTTTGTTCTAATTTGGTTATTTTAGTCCAGTGATAACAAGAAACTCATATGTGCACCTTGTTTCTGGCATTGATATACATCTGGAGTCATTGATAAATCTTCGTTCCTTATTATAAAACTTACGCTGTACAAATGCCATTGAAGTTATGATAAATTAAATTAGTTATTTTTTCATTACCTTTATCAATATTCTATTGCCCATAGTGGGATTTTTATTCATAATTTTGTTTTTCAGATATTCCAACTTCTACTGATTAATAGGTTATGGAAGAAAAAACTTGGGTGGTTTTAAGAAATGTTTATGTAACAATTTGAAACCTAATTTGACTAAACATAATTGTTATACTTCTATATAGCTGAGTTTATTTAATATACATAAGATGCAGAATCACTAATATTTTCTTTATTTTTTATTTTTATATTTTTATGTTTATTTTTTTCTTATTCTTATTTTAACTTGAGAGAGCAGTCACCTTCCCATATCTATCTGCAGGCAGTGAAGGGTAATATAGATGTTTGACGTTGTGGGCTTGAGCACCCAGATCTCGCTCTTGTAATTTCTGTTTCTATTTTGGGTAATGCTGCTCTATATCTCATGTGAGACTGACGAATTGGAGATTAAGACTGATAGACGATGTATCCCCACCGCAATGTGAGTCCTACTTTTCTAGTCACCTTTAAAACCTAAAATAAATTTATAATCCTACGTTGTAGCTTGTACCATAGTGTCTTTTTTTTAAATGCAGCGTACTTTGTTTAATTTTTTTAAAGTTTAATGTGTTTTGTTTCGGCTTAAAAATTATGGTTGCAATATATACATATAATTAAAATATCATTAAGATTCACCTGTGGTTACGAATAAGTAATCATTGGAAAATCACACAACTTTACACAACCAGTAGGGGTTCTGAAGTCGTTAATACAGTAACTATGAGTTACAGAAAAGAAATAATTCTCAGTAAATTATTTCCTGAAGAGTGATTTTTGGAGTCACCAACCCGTAGAAGAATTATACAAAAGAAATGAGAAAATGTCTGATATTCCGGTGTTTCCACATTTAAGGAAGAATCTTAGCTCCATCTAATTCAGTTACATCAAAACGTTAAGCATTTACCAGTTGATGGGCTGGTACTTCGGTGCTTACTTTAAACTGTACAGCACAAAAAAAATTGCAATATGGATTTTTGGTTGTGATAACAATATGACTGTTGTTACTGGTAAATCATATCCTTTCAATTTCCAACAGGATATTGTACACATACATACATGTATGTGGATGTATAGTGAAAATTAATTAAAGTTAAAGTTAAATAATTTAGTTTAAATATCATATAGTTATATGAAAAAAGCTGCGTTGTGTAAGTGCTGGTGTTCAGCTGGTTTTATAAAATCGATTTATTTGTTCAATATTTAACATAAGCTAAAAACAATGTAATTTCAGTGTAAACGATAGTACCACTACCACTTAAAGTTAGCTTTCTTTACAATCGGTGTCTTAAGGGAACCAACCTCTACATTATGTATGCAATGAAGGAGTTAAAAAAAAATCAGTACACATATTATTAAATTTTATTACTCACATTCGCAGAATAATTATCTTAAGTGACATCAAGGTTTATTTAAAGCGATATTTTAGACATATGTTTTGTTTACAAATGGCCACTTTTCTACTGGTAAAACAATACATCCTTAGAGGGGTTGTGTCCTAATATATACACATATTTGGCCATTGCTGTACATTATACACATAAAATTTAGTTACAGAGAATTTATAAATGCTCACTATATTCTCAAACAACTCTCCATAACTACTTCTAGCTTAATATTTTGCATCTCGAATTAATGTGATCAAATAGTCAATAGCTACAGTAAATCATCATGAACGTTATCAGCTAACTACTAACAATGTTTATTATCATTACAATGTAAAAAAGTTGACAACCATGTTAAGTAATCCTTTTTTCATAGTTAAGCAAGATAAATAAAAAATAGGAATTTAAAAATCTACAAATTGGAGATTGTAAAAATATTAAGAAAACAAGGCTGGAGATACTGTAGGCGTTATTTACTCGAACTACAAATCTCTGTTTTGACTTCATCAAATGTATTTCTAAGTAACAGCATGGAGCCAAATAAGGGTTTGTAGTAAAAATGAAGGATAGAAGGGACATGTTTGTTGATTACAATATCTCTTTTGTATATAAAATTACCATTTTGTGTTTCCTTGAAATATATCTATCTATCTTGAAACTTGATTGTATTATTTTATAATACTTATTATACAATAACGTAAGACGCAACTTACCTTCACCGTTTCTTTCGGAATCTAATGTATTTGTATTCATATTTTAAATGACTTTTTTGCAGATTTCAAGGTTAAACTTGATCATTCGAAAATGAATACATTTATATACATTTTGATTAATTTCTATATTTAAAAGTTAATCTGGATTCTGTGTCTGATATGACTCTGTTTACTTTAATTGCTGTTGTTTAAAGAGAAGCTGGCGATTTAGCTACAAATCTTTCGTAAAGGAATCATGTCTTCCGTAGGCATTCTTGAATACGACGGACAAATGAAATCATATCTTCTTTAGGCAGTCTTGGATAAAGCAGATAAAATCACATAAAATTTCTTTCTGGTTACTACCATAATTTCTAAAAACACTTTCCCTAAATATATTAAATCCAGCACTTTGAGAAACTGTAGAAGCCATTCAAAAGAACTCTTTGAGCGAAATATAGAAGTGATGACAGAAACATTGAAGACAGGTGTAAGACACATGGATGATCCTGGTGATTCAGGTTTATTTATACAAAGTTTTAAACCTGATGTAACTACTTTATACGGCTATAATAACACTCGTCCCTAGAGTACGTTATCATTAAGTTGTTGTTATTCCCTTAGCAATAGGCCATTTATATTCAGTTCACCGTGGAAAATCAAACTCTGGATTTTAGTGTTGTAAGTTTGTAAACTTGTAACTAAATGACCCATCAGGTGACTATTGTCAATTAAATATCTATTTGAACTTTACTACTGATAGTTAAATCTGTTTATAGCTTAACCTCCTATATATTTTGAACTATGGTAATATATTTTTCTAAAGTTAAACTTTGTTTTAGTTTTTAATCAGTATTTTTAAGATTACCAATATCTCTCTTTTATTAACATTTTAAAGAGAGCAAGTGGCGCGAAAGGTTTTTGTCTTTTGTCATTCATCTGTAATAGTGACCGTTCAGGAATTATTGAATACTAAAGAGCTAACAGCGATATGTATAAGATATGACAAAAAGTATTGTTGTTTAGCGCTTTCAGTAGTTATTTAAAACTTATCCAAACTCCTCTTACTGACTAAACAGGAGAAGTTACCGAGATGAGTTTACTATAGCTTTAAGGGTTTTGCTGTGAATGAAACTGACTTGAGTTTAATTTTAACTACATAGATTGAATACCTTTTAGCTTTCATTACTTTTTTCGCTTTCGTGACAGAATACATAACCTGAGTTCTTGTTTAATCCTTACGTTTTAAGGATTGAGAGTTTTTCTTTGTTATTATCAGCTTCCCTTACATGTCCCTCTGAAGAATTCACTCTTATGTTGAAGAGAATGTTGTTTCTTAGAATTGTGCGAAAAACAGCAAATCTCTGTAATCGGATTGAAGCTGCCACAGCATGTTATTGTCTTCCTTCCATAGTACAATTAGTAGCACACAGACGTAATATAAAGTCTACGAAAACAAACGGATTAATAAGAAACTCAACACTGTCTGATGGATAAAATCATACTCTGCTTCACATAGAAACATCCTAATTAGATAGATATACAGACACAATATATACATACATTTAGTAGACTTATTAGACAGGTGCACAGACACAATACCAATACACATATCTTTAATAGATTAATTACATAGATATGCGCCTTTCACTCACACTTTGTGTATGTTGTACTATAAAAAATGATTATTATTTAATTCAAGGAAGTAGCGACAGCTATAATAGTAGTCAATTTTAATTTGCATCAAAGAAAATAAATGTTTAATAGCCCCAATAATAAGTGTAAAAAGAAGTATCGAGCCCTCCATTAACATGCTGTTTGTTTCAGACTATCGCACCTCAAAGCTTGGTTGCGGTTGAACAAACGACCTAGGAGTAGTTAGATAACAGATAAACAAACATTTTTTACGCTCTTTATACATAGATATTTTAATTATACTTGTTTACTGGTTAGTGAATTCTCCTGAATGATAGTAAAACGTTAATTTAAACAACATAACTAATAAATAATTTGGTGTCAAAATAAAGTATTAAATTAATGCTAATAAAAATAATCCAGATGTACAATGATTTAAATAAAATCGATACTTAATTTAGTTCGTGGTGGAATACTTTTTATTCAACCAACTTGTGATATAAACATCTTAACACTTCTATGTTTATCATATCCTATTGGCCTGATAATTCCTAACAATCGTCTCTGAATAAGTAAGATAGAATGTGGGAGATATATTATCTCATATCTCTCTATCTTCACTCATAACCTCTAACAATATAATAACCAAATATATTTCCAGTAAGATCAGAAAGTAAATAATTTTAAAAACTTTCATTGACATGACAAATGCATGTCATACATATTATATAAAAAAAACAAAATTTAATCAGTCTTCTATTGTAAGGTTTTTAATAAATTAATATTTGCATGAATAATATGTCTTGTGAATTTCAGACACTGAAATGCTTTTATACATTTAGAAATCTTTTGTATGTTAAATAAATTAAATATATTATTCTGTTATCATTATTTTAAGTGTCTATATATCTAACAGATTAGAAAATCTGTTTCCTTTGTTGACATCTAAAGTTATTTCACAAAAATCAAAGGAAGCATTTGTACGCTTTGTGCCATTCATTTTGTCAGTAAACCACGTAAGGAGATGGTTGACAAGCTACGTTTATATATTATAGATATTTCTCATTTTGTATACTTAAATTTCAGTTCCGTATCACATGCAAAATATCACTGTTACAAATAACACTATCAATCAAAAATGTACTCGCCTTGAGTGCTTCTTCATTGAAAACGTTTTCCACGATTTTGGCAGCGACAAAGATTTTTGATATTTCTTAGTTGAACATTGAATTTATGCACTGAATAGGATGAAGAATGGAAAATATATGATTTATGATTCTTTTTAAATGTATTTTATACACGAGTGAGCAGTCATCTTGCTCATCTCCCTTATAATATTTTTATATCAAAATTTCATTATTAATATACAAACATATGCATATATATATACACGAGTCGTCTATACGTTTTTTTTTCAATATTCAGTGAGGTAGATATTTACATAACTATTGTTGTCTTTTAGCAAACACGTACAAAGAAAAATTGATACGAACAATCATGATAAGTAATTGTTAGCACTAGTACCTTTTTAATAGGAATCGAGGGAAAAAAACAACTGATTTTTACACGAATTTCAATGTGTTCAATAGAAACAAAAATATTAAATTTTGTTTTGGAGAAGATGGTGTTGGGTACAAAAACAAAGTTTCCCATTCGCAGATATGACTAATATAAAATGTTCCAGCATGTTTCAATACTCTGAGAGAACATGAGATTAGGATCTCATCTGAATGTGTAAACATTCTACAGTATTAATTATTATTTACGTGTTTTTCTGTAATGCATGACAATAGTTTCGTTTCACCGAGAGGAAAATTTTGATCACTTTGAATGACAGTTTTGTTACTGTGTTTTACTTATTTATTTGTCCACTTCTTCATTTATCATTTCTTTAGGTTTTATGCTCATTAATTATATTTAGTTTTCAGTTTTAATAATAATATTAGTAATGATAAAATATTGTTTGTATAGATGGCGTTAAGAAAATCAACGATTGGTTTGTTTTATATCACTACGGCCATTAGAAACATAAAAAATAAAATAAAAATGAATAGTATGAACAAAATAGGACAGAGCAAGCATTATAATAAAATAATAATATAGAGCCACTGTCAGATACTGACGTTATATCCGAATGAAATAGATTTAATATCATACATAAAACAACAAGCAAAAAAGATAAAGCAAAGTATGCACGTGAAAACACGCCACTCACATTGTATTCCAAGTGCCGTGTTGTTTACCCTTATTATGCTCACATGTCTATCTTTCTTGATCTTTGATTTCCGTATTTCAAGCCTTCTTCAAATGAATATTTCCTTGTGACATAGCATCGCAAGTGTACTGTTATTTTGCTTTTTTTTCTGGTGTTAAAATCTATTTGAAAGCTTTAAAGCTAGGGATTTGGCATTACGGTGAGTGACGAGAAAATTTTGGTGTCCTTATAGTTTTGTATTTATTTTTCTAGAAAAAAATTTTCGGAAAAGTCACAATTTTAAAATAAAATCATAGTTTCCAAGGCATTATTTGATAGAGAACATACTAAAATAAATGTTTGTGATAATGTTATTTGCACATACAAAAATCTTTTTTGTTTACAATAACTCCTTCTCCAGTAAAAAACACAAAGTTAAGTCATGTTTTCTATGTTGACCCAATTGATCCGAAATTGGTGTTAAATGACTTAAATCTTTGTGTTTGTTTGTTTTTGAAATTCACTCAAAGCTGCACGAGGACTATCTGTGCTGGCCATCTCTAATTTAGCAATGTAAGACTAGATGAAAAGCACACACCACCAACTTTTGAGCTACTCTTTTACCAACAAATAGTGAGACTGACCATCACATTATAACAACCCCACGGCTTAAAGGGCGAAGCAAATTTTTGTATATTTTAATAAAATAATACTGGAATACCGATTTTGGTACTGACTTAATATTGTTAATTTTGCCAGCCCTATTTTTAAGCTAATTGACTAAACGTTTAATTTGGATTTTTAATTTTTAATCCAATTTAGTGATACTTGTTTAATATAATTATCAGTTTATCAGCAATAATAATTGTTAAAAGTGTTACTAAATATTGTGTTCTACATTAGTAAGCAAATAGAAAGAAATGTATAATGAATTAAGTAAGTCAAAGGCATCGCTAGTTACATAAAAAATTCAAGGTTCGGTCCCATACCTCCTCCGAAATAATGATTTTCTGTTATAATGTTTCAGGATACTAACTGTGGATTCGCAGCACTGTCAAATAGAATAGGAACAAGGACTTCGTGTGTTAGTGTCTAGCGCTGCCTCTGATCTAAGTAAACAGCAGCATTACCAATAACATTCTTTATACAAGTAATTATAAGTTCGTTAAGCGATAACAACTATTAATTAACATTAATATAATGACATTCCACTGTTTACTTCTTTATCCCTCACAATTCATTAGTTATTACTTAAACAAAGCGAACCATTAATTATTATTAGCCTGCAATAACCGATTTTTCTACCATATTTTTATGTATGGAATATTTACATGTTTTAGAAGCTAAACTGGTGAATTCTGATACTGGGAAAGACAACAACTGACGATAAGAAAAACGTAAATATAAAATGATATTTCTCTGTCTTGTTGGAATCCGTAAACGGCTAATCAAAAGAACTGGGGAAAGTCAACTAAAATCAAACCTTGTAATGTCTTCGTATGGTTTATTTCAATTGTTTCATCTTCTTTCAAATACTTT
Source organism: Carcinoscorpius rotundicauda (assembly GCA_011833715.1). Taxonomy (NCBI): domain Eukaryota; kingdom Metazoa; phylum Arthropoda; class Merostomata; order Xiphosura; family Limulidae; genus Carcinoscorpius; species Carcinoscorpius rotundicauda. The sequence continues at coordinate 33,660,914 of CM022395.1, read as the reverse complement.
TCAATAAACCACCATTCCTTTATTTCTTAGCGAATTGACTTGAAGCTTAGTAGGACAATAATCTGGTCCAATGCGCCCACATAATTGCATTCTTTTATTGTTTTAGGAATTTTTTTGAAGATTATATGGAAACAAAGATCAAACAGCTGAAAAATGTATACTTTGTTCTGATGTGCGGTCATATTTTACAGCAATGAAAGTGATAATTTGCACAAATGAATTTTTAGTGCGACTAATACATTGTCATATAAAAGTTGTATTTGTTCGTTATGAGTGTTTTAGGGAGAGTCAGAGTTCACTATAAAGCTTAACTTTAGGGCCTTTTATCAATCAAGTCTGTCGTATTTTAACGAGTTCATATGGGATTTGGTACAAAGACATTTTTCTCCAAGTCCCACACATTGGCAAGCAAAAATGGTGGAATATTTCGTTTTCAGCAATTATAGTGTGTCAAAATGCCGCCAAAAGCATAAGTTGAGGTTTTTTGACAATTACTCCATAATATTTCGGCTAATTTATATTGGATTTGGCTCAAAGATACTTTTTACAGGTTCCAAACACAGGTATAGACAAGTATGAAATTTTTGTCTTTTGTACAATTTTTCAGCGAGGATAGAACAATTTAGGGTGTGAACTATACATGTTTATATCATTCGACTTCATGGAATTCGGTACAAAGATACCCTTTTGCAAATCCCAAGCAGCAAATATATTCACATTGTGTGCGTGCGTGTTTTTGCTAGTGAAGTCATTTTTTTGCAGTTTAAACTTTTGTGTTATAAACAAGCCAATAGAGAAACAAATATCGTAATTTGATGGTCATCAAGGGCTCGAATCTCTTCACTAAGCATACTCAACTTTTCAACCTAAGGAACATTAAACTGTGTCAATTAATCTCACTATTTGTTGATAAAAAATAACGTAAGAGTTGGCAGTTGGCGGTGTTAACTAACTATCTTCATTCTTGTTTATCACTTCTGAATTAAGAAAGGAACACGTTGATAGTCCTCGAGTAGCATTGCGCGGATTTCCAAAAACAAACAAGTAATCTCTGTATTCTTTGTAGGCAATAGCAAAAAATAATAAAAAACTTGTAGTCTAAGACATGCTGTTTTATCAAACAAAACATGAGTCATAAATTACAATATAATTTGTATATTAATTCATGTAGTTTTAGTATTTTTATGAAATACTCTTTGAATCAAGATTACATTGCAATTTGTATATTAATCCATGTTATTTTTATAAAACACTATTTAAATCAAAAGCTAAGAAATATTTTGCATATTAATCCATGCTGTTTTATGAAACATTATTTGAGTCATAAGTTTTTATTATATATTTAATCACGGTCAAACTTAGAGGAAGAAAGTATAAGATGTGATCAAGTGATTGAAGTCACAGGCTGCGGATCGTAAAATCAAAGGTAAAGCATATAATATGCCACTGAACACCCGTCGCATTTTCAAATGTCAGTGCGTTATAAAAGTGGCAGATAATCGTTTTCTAAGACACTTATTTTGTTAAGGCAAAAAGGTGAAATACCTATTATATTTATTCTTTTAAATAAAACTACATATAGTATTTTAAGACCTCTGGTCGCAAAAAACCGACTCAAATGTAGGAAAGAAAATATCAGAGCCGAAAAACGGAATGGAGGCTTCACACTACGAAACAGTAATCCGATGATGCAATTAAAAAGAGCTTTTTCTTTGGCTTGAAAACAAACAACAAACTCATAAATGAAATCTGTGAAATGCTTTGCCAGAACAGAAAATAGCAATATCTTTCTTCACACTTCATGAATTTCAAATCAAAAAGAAATTCTGAATATTTGAGTCATGTAAGTTATTTCTATCAATCAGCACCTTCTAGGACTTAGTATTTCAAAACTTAGCGCGACGCCCGGAAGGGTGAGTTGTTCGTGACTGAGGATCTTAAAAAGTTCTAACAACGATAGCAGTTAAAGCACGGAAGGAGAATTTGGAGTGATGATGTTCTTTTCACATCTAATTTTTGTGAAATTTGTAAATCGTATTAAAGTGATTTAAATAGTGAATCATACGTATAAACATTGTATGGACAAATAACTATTTCAACGTAAAAGCAAAATGAAACACTAATTCTTAGCATCATATATGCAGTGTCTTTTATTCACGTGTACCGTCCTTGCTGTCAACAATAATAAATTACGACTGGTATATGTGAACCTCACAGAGAACTGGCTTGTTAATTTATATGTTATATCAAGTGCCATTCGAGTTGAAAATATCAAATATTACAGAAAAGTAAGTTAAAACAAAATCAGAGCTATCCTTTGAGCATTGGCAGACAAATACTTAATTAATGCGGCATTATAACTCTCGAGTATTCTATGACTTATTCACATAAATGAAGGAAAGGCGAATATAATTTATTAATATGTATAAGGTTTGTGTATTATACAGAGCTACGTATTTCTAAAGAGTCAGAAAATTTATAATAATTTTCGTAGTGTTTGTTAAGTGAGTATAATTTCATAAAAGTACTTAAAAAACGTTTCAAAAACGCAATATTGTAATAATTAAAACCAAGTTTTTCATGTCCAGCATTGTAAGAACCCACTTCTCATATACTTAAAGATTATATTTTGTTACTGGAGCGTCATTTGAAAAAATGCTAATTTGAAAATCTTGTACAATTTTCAAATAAAGCAGTCGTGTTTTAAATTAAGTGTTTTAAATATTCACCTGTATACTAAAGAATTTTATTAGGGTAGGTGCTCTATCATAAATTTGTGTGATTAAATTACCGTAAAGTTGTGCAGTTGACAAGAAAATCGCATGAAGTTTATGTAAGATAAAACATGTAATGTGTTTGCTTACGAAAACAGTCAACAAAATTCTTGAGACGAACCAACTTTGTTACAAAGTAGATAATTTCAGGAATTCCAAAACATTTTATAGAAGAGGACTAATAAATATTACCTTTCTTCAACTGTCAGATATATAATATTTGTGATTAGCCGTCCCTAATTTAACAGTGTAAGACTAGAGAGAAGGCAGCTAGTCATTACTATCCATCGCCCTCTCTTGGGCTATTATTTTACCAACGAATAGTAGGATTGACCGTCACATTATAACGAACCCACGGCTGAAAGGGTGAGCATGTTTAGTGTGGCGAGGATTCGAACCTGCGACCCTCAGACTATGAGCTGAGTATACCTTAACCACCTGCCCAGGCTACGTCTTATGATTAGGAAGATAAAATTAAAATGCCTATCTGAAGTAAAGATAAATTGTCTTTGAAGCGGTATAATGTTTGAAATATCTTATGAATGGTAGCATTTAAACTAGGGTGTAAAAACTCAAGGTGGTCACATTCCTTTGACATTTTTCCTGTTTATTTTCATTAAAGAAAACTTTAAAAGTTCTTAATAAAATAAGCGATACATACGAAAAAGGTAAAACATCAAACAAATGAAGTAATACAAATGTTAGAGATGTGTTATGTAAAGGTGTAAATATTTTGTAAACGACAACATGTCGTGTTGTGTTTCAATTTTCATTTCTATTATTCATTTTTCCATATTTGTATTATTGTTTTGAAGTTTAAACTAATATTTTGTTATTCATTTAGGGTAACATTTAGAATTTTCTTGAATTAAGTAAACCAATCATATGTTTGTAAATGAGTGCTGGTGACTTCGTGTCTAGACGTGTAGTCTCGTGCAAGAACGGACACGCGCGGATTGCTCTAGAGTTGTATGGAAATTGCAAGATTGTTCGAGAAATAGGCCTACCGGTATAAAAGACGGTGATGAGAGATAGATTCAGTCATCAGTTTTTATTCGAAAAAGGAAGATAGATTCAGTCATTAGTTTTATTCGAAGAAAAAGAGTGAGATTCAGACATCAGTTTTATTTCAAAAGAAGAGAGTTAGTTATTTGAGAAAGATTAAGTGTTTGCTGTGATTATTCAACTTGGATTTGTGACTGAAGTTAGATCTACGGAAGCTGTGATTTTATTTCGTCAATCTCTACGATACATCTGAATTACTGCTTGTGCTGAGAGACGGCGAATTTATTGAACTGTGAACTGTTTCGGAATTTCTTCGTGGGACCAAATTCACACCCTAGACTGGAATTTGAGACTTTAATTTTAGATCATTACATTAGATACAGGCCAGTACCGTTTTGTATTGTGATTAATTTTGAAGTTTGAAACTAGTTTTATTTTGTTTTGTAATTAATTTCGAATGTTGTAACTTAATATCTGTCACTGTTATTATATAATCTATGTTATATCTGTTATATTTGTTAATAGTTTAGTGTAATAATTTATACAAGCTGTTATCTGCGTTTTTCTGTTGCGTTTAGTCTACAAAGAACATAAAACATTAAAAAATACGTAACAGATGAAACCAACATAATTTCTATTATCACTAGAGATGTTATTAATGTATAAGTAGTTTTATAATAAGCTTAATAAAACGGTACTGTAATAACAATAAAATGTATATCTCAATAAAATTAAATTAGAAACCTTATCCCACGGATTTTCAGTAAATATGGACAAACTGGCCATTTGATTAAGTCCTGTTTAAATACGTTTGGTCCTAAGTTTTTTTGTGTTTGAAAAACAAACAGATTATGTCGTGTGAGTCAGGTAATTATTTGAACTAAAAGAAGTTTGGTAGTTACGTTTGGCTGACAGGAAAGCTATCATAAAAGGCTGGTCTATATATCAATCGAAAAATGATATATCACAACAAAAGACTGGTTACACAGGCCTGCGAATTAACAGTACATGAGAGATATTTGATTTTTAATAACGGATTTTTCATTATTAAGTTGCGCAGATTTCGAAAATATACTTGTTCTTTTCCATCACGTAGGGACTTTTGACTGAAGGGAATAAAAAAACAACTCTTAGTTGGACCAAATTATTATTTCGTTTGACACAATGATCACTTTATTATTATTATTTGTGTCATGTTTAAGTTTCACAACAATTGATAAGTTTCTCACGTTGCAATTAGCTTAGAGAATTTTGTAGCCAGTGGTTATCAACATTTTAAGCGTAACAAAATGCGACCCGATATCAATAAAAACAAATCATCCATGTAAAAATACATATGGCCATTTGTTACAAATCTGTACATGAAGGAAAATAGATATTTTCGGATTCAACGTGCAGTATTACATGTTCAAGGAAATGAAAATATCGCTAAACTGTATTATTTGACCGATTGCTGAAAGACATCTGACGTGAATGTCTATAAACAATGGTATTTAACAGGAAAAACACGTGTCACAAGGAAAAGCTTGTAGCCACCAATCAATAGCGATTGTTTCACATAAAGTAAGATTCGACTAACGTAAGAAATGCTAGGAACATGATACAGATGAAACAGTACATAAATTCACTAATTTATATTCTCTGTTATTAAGATTCAACTACCTAAAATCGTACACACAAAAACAACGACATATACATATATAATAATTACTCATTATAAAAGAGCAATAAATAATTAAAATTTGTAATGATTAGTTAGAGTATAGAATAATTATATGTTGATCCTTTTGGAATATTTTTACTGAGATGTATCTATTTTCATATAAATACTTAAAATTTTACTATGTATTACATATATATATATATATATATATTATGTGTTATCTTAAGTGTATATTGTATGGATCATGTACAATACTTACATGTTAAACAACAATCATACAAATATTTGAAATGTGCAAAACAAATGTGAAGCTATATAAAGATGTATCCGTATAAACATGTAAAGATTTAATATTAACAAGTATATTTTGTAAATCATTAAACCTATTTTATTATTTTTTATGTAACTGATTTATTAACTTTCAAAATTGCTGCTATTTCCGTTTAATAAAAAAGACGTGACCGTAACAATAGCCAAAAAGAAATACAAAGTAATAGAAAACCCTATTCAAGGAAATGAAAATATCGCTAAACTGTATCATTTGACCGATTGCTGAAAGACATCTGACGTGAGTGTCTATAAACAATGGTATTTAACAGGAAAAACACGTGTCACAAGGAAAAGCTTGTAGCTGGTAATTTTTGATTATTACACTATGATGTTAAATAATATTTAACATTTTGTCATCCACTGTAATACGTTTCGCGAATGCGAAAATAATTTAACTTGTGTAGTTATGTTTATCGGTGGGAAGTCTTAACAATTAATTAAAAAATGACACATATATTAAAAATATTCTAACAGCATCGAATTGAACAAATAATATGAAATAACCAGTTCTTTAAATAGCCGGTATAGAACCTTAGTTACTTTCTTATGGCCCCCCAGTGGCTCAGCGGTATGCCTGCGGACTTACACGCTAACATCCGGGTTTCGATACCCGTGGTGGGCAGAGCACAGATAGCCCATTGTGTAGCTTTGTGCTTAATTCAAAACAACAACAACAACTTTCTTATATTCTTATATTAAGTGGTTGTGTCGGAAAAAAACATCTTTTAAAAATCATGAGTTTAATATATAAAATTGTTAGATTTTCCTTTCATCGGGATTAATACGTTCGGCATGGTTTTCCTTAACAACGTTTATTTTCGTTCAAATGATTCAAAAGCTGCTAGACTTTAAAACAGCAATTTAAAATATATTTGTCGAAGATCATCTAACCTGTTAATTGTAATGTGATAAATGTAACTTGTAATTAAGTTACTGTTGCGTTGAAGGGAAACAAAGTCCCGTTTTAATTTAACGTTATAAAATATTTAAATTTTGTTTAAATTTAAGAACTTAAAGTTTTACCTTTCCTTTAACGTTAACACAATAAAATATTACTTTAACTGGATAAAGCTTATATTTTGTTTAATCTAATCGCTGAAAGTATTATATTTTTTAAAATTGAAAAGGATAAAAAATTTTCGGTCAACATTTGAATTTTTGCCCAACATGATTAACTGTCACATATAAAATTCGTAACTTGAATACATCTGAATGTTTGCTCAATATGATTAACTGTGATATATAGAATTCGTAACTACAATACATCTGAATGTTTGTCCAACATAATTCAGTGTGACATATAGAATTCATAACTAGAAAAATGGATGTGCGTATATACTTTTTGCACTGAAAAAGTAAAACTAAAAGAAACCTTTTGTTAACATTCATCACCGACAGGTAAAAAGTTGCGCTGTATACTTCGGTGAAACAATATAAATGACACTGTATCCTGGAGTGTTAGCGTAAAGTAATCAGTTTCTAAACCGACCTGATTGAGTATGAGAATCCAATCGACAGCTGCTTAACTACGTTTTTCGAGATGATTAACAAGCCTCGTTGACGCCCAGTTTTATTTTCTGTTATTCGTTTTCTGTCTTCTCCTGGAAAAGAGTTGTTTGATCGCTTATGCAAGCTAGATTAAATGATTAATGGTAGTGTTACACAAGCCTTGCAAAGTTATGTGAAACTGCGGAAAAAACAACGCTTGGCGTTAAACGAAGTTGCAGGTCTCTATAGATTATATCTCTTTTTTTTTATATCCATGGAAAGTAATAACTGCGTCTCAGTGGTGTGCTAATGACACGAGTTAGTAACCGCAGGATGACTAGAAGTACGATACATTATCACAATGACTAAAGCAGACGGACTGTGAAAGAAAAGAAACAATTATACTTAAAGAACTAGCTGACGAAAAAGATAAGAAATCCGAAAAACAAGTGACAACAGAAAATGACTCTTTTCCCCCAATTTATCAAAAAAGCGTTCACACTGAGTTTATTTAACAAAACGCTGCTAGTGTAAAACGTGAGAAATAATCTGACAAAGACGTATTTATGACACTTTTAACTTTATATTGGAGTTCTTATAAATCCAATGATATCACGCTATGGATCAGTTTTATATAATTCGTGTGTGTTACTTTTGGAACGATGATGCACTATATACCTCTGTATGTTCTCTTTATTAGGTCTAATCATTCTGTGTTTTCTTGTTAAGTAAAGCAGGTGGATAAAATCACATTTCAACTCGATTTTGGTGTTTTAAAGAAAAGTATGCCTTACACGTAAAACACCTTTGAAAACTAACAGTCTCACTAGAATTAATATACCTCCGTAACTGTAATAATCTATATGTTTCTAGGTAAATGAATAGCAATAGAAATAAAAATAATAGATATAGAAATAAAAATTAGGAAAGCGAGACGAGGGTGCTCAAGCCCACAACGTCCCTCGTTTATTTCACCCTTCACTGCCTGCAGCCAGTAAGCATTCCAGCCTACATTATTGTAACAAGGCACTAATTGGTAGCCCATTAAATAAATTATATTAGAAGGGTTCCCTCCAAATATATAAATTACATAGTGTAGCTCCTAAAACTCAGATGGTAATACCTTATTTAATTTAACTGATACAGGCACACATATATATATTAAAAACTAATTATTGATTTTCCGTAGCTTTTGTGTATTCCAAACCATAATACAGCAAAATATATATGAAAAATATTTGCTAAAAAGCAATTTACGAATAAACGTTAAGATACATTACACTGTGATCAGTTAAAGTAAAATTAAAGAACATCGATCAGTTCGATCTGTTTTTTTAGACTCTTACTTCTGAAACCGGTGTCACCTTTGATGGCTGAATCACTCACAATCAGACTAAACTGTGTGCAAATAGATCTATTTCTAAAAAGAAACAATTAGCTGTGAAGAAAGATGGTTCTTTCGGATCTTTTAATGTAAAATTTAATAACCTAATTTTCATGTGAAGGGTCATTTATGATGCTGTTGACTAGAAACGATCATTAAGTTACTTATTGTAAGTAAGGTATGATTAGTTTTGTTTTGTTTTGGAATTTCGCACAAAGCTACTCGAGGGCTATCTGTGCTAGCCGTCCCTAATTTAGCAGTGTAAGACTAGAGGGAAGGCAGCTAGTCATCACCACCCACCGCCAACTCTTGGGCTACTCTTTTACCAACGAAAAGTATGATTGACCGTCACATTATAACGCCCCCACGGCTGGGAGGGCGAGCATGTTTAGCGCGACTCGGGCGCGAACCTGCGACCCTCAGATCACAAAGCGCACGCCTTAACGCGCTAGGTCATGCCAGGCCTAGGTATGATTAAGACTAAAAATATTTTTTTTTATCTAAATTTCAACCTATCGACTGTTTTCAAGAACTTCTTGAAACATGTATTTATATGTAATTTTAAATTTGCAAATTGAATAATTCGTTTGATATAATAAGGCATTATAAAATGTATATAAGTGTTATTAACTCTATCGCACGGTAGTTTCAACGGTCAAATGCGATACTTAGGTGCAGTGATATCCAACGGTGTTTACAAGTATCAAGAATTGAACACATTCCAAAAATCGTATGCAGTGAGCGAAGGAAAAAGCAACAAATGAAAAATACAATACATTTTTTATTTACAGGCATAGTGTTTGTGTTATTATTTCACTCACTGATCACCTTCTAACTTTCAATGAATGGCGACACTGAGAACTGGAGCTGAAGAAAAAGTATCCTAAACATCTAGAGAGGACATTGGGTATTATCAGTAGGCATTTCATAATTTTTAAGTTATTCTAAGTAACATATACAAAGAAAATAATAGAAAACCATGAAAACTTGAAGAAGTATCTGTTTCATCCCTTGAGGTAGGCTTTCCTTTTTTATAACACTAGACACAGACACATGGTATAACAAGAACGTGTTTTAATGGGGTAGTCATGTATGTCACTTTTATCTAAGCTAAACGATTAGTAAATGCTTATGACTTCTCGAGTGTCGTTCATAAGGATATCATAACCTGTTAGGAAAATACTGATACTAAAATTTAGAAGAATTACTTGGATATATTTTACCCTTGTTATGGAAAGATTAACATAGCTATTTCAATTAAAAACGTGTTTAACAAATTTTATTGAAATTTATCTACAGTCACTATAATATTTATTATAGTTTTTGTACTTCTATCTAATCAATGTACGTTTAACAAATTCATCTAACAGAATCCAAAATAAAGATCTTATATTATTATGTTTTTTCGTTTTTTATTTGCATTAGAGAATCAAATACTACAAAAAATTGCAGTGTATTATAATAAACTGCATTAAGTTGTACCGAAGTTTAAGCTTGATTACCGTTTGTTATTGTTTGAAAGTTTAAGACAGTACAAAGTGTTAAAGTCTTAGAACAATTTGTGAAAAATCACCAGAGCTTTATCTGAAAGGTTATGTAGATTTTCTTAATTTATGCGCGAGTTATTGAATGGTATAGTTTTTGTTGTTTGTCACTTAATATTGTTATCTACTTTGTTATTGATAGTAAAAGGACCTAAAGGAAGCCGAATTGTGGAACTTAGAGTCTATAAAGTAAAATACATCAGCTAAATATTTTTTTCTTTTAAATAGAACCTGAAACAAAATACACGTTTAGAATATCCTTAGTAGGCGTACAAAGCTTCCGGTCTCTTGAATTTTTCCTCTTGTAGATATGGCTATTACACACAGGCAAGCTCTTTTATTATTATGGATAATGATACGATGTTATTTAGAGATCGCCTGCTTATATATCACGTTGACATTTGTTGTGTTTTGATTTAAAAAGAAAAATGTAACCAGGATTTAAACCACACAAAACAAACAGCAACATATCTGAAACACCTCATATCCACATATCTTTTCGTATTTCTCATAGTTTTCATTAATTTGAAATTTGAGATTAGGAGCAGATAAAAGTGAATCTACCTTTCACATCCTGTATCAATATTCTGCATTTTATTTCTGTTCTTACCTGTAAAAAAAACATAGGTAGAAAACAGCCAGTTTGTATCACGTTTGAAAGTCTGAGGAGTGAGGTTAAGTATAACTTTTATTTTATTTGTTTGTTTGAAGATGAACACAAAGCTACACAATGAGCTATCTGTACTCTCCCACTACAGATATCGAGGCACGTAATCTATAACACTGGGGAACACTCATTTTGTTGAATTTAAAAAAAGACCTTTCTATAGTCAATTTGAGTGTGTTGATTTCAAATCTGAAGTCGGTTTTTGTCTGCAAGCTACAGATTCTATGCAATTTGACATTATTATTTATTTTTTTAATTTTTCGTTATTATAAGAAATTATAGGAATAGCTTATCAATTTGTTTGTGTATTTTATTCAGGTAGGAATTTGCGTTTGTAACTTTTTCGTTTGTACACTTCATCTGGACAATCTCGTTTAATGCTCCAGCAGTAGTCAGCCATCATACTTTTGTCCCAGCGCCCTTGGTAGCGTTCTTCCATGACCTTTAGGTCTTGGTGAAATCGTTTTCCTTGTTCGTCACTCACAGCCCCCAGGTTGTCAGGGAATTTATCAAGGTGGCTGTTCAAAAAATGAAGCTTGATGCTCATGTTGCACCCGAGATCACGAAAAGCGAGGAGCATTCTGTTCACAAGTTCAATGTAGTTCTCTGCCTTATTGTTTCCAAGGAAGTTCTGAACGACTGCCACAAAGGATAACCATGCTGCCTTTTCTAAAGCGGTCATCTTAGCAACAAACTGATCATCACGAATTAGGGTTCGAATCTGTGGGCCATCTGTGTGCTTTGATCTTCTCAAATGATAACCCTGGTAAAGCTGTGATGATGTGTTGGAAACATTCACCTTCGGATTCCAATGCCTTGACAAATTGCTTCATCAAACCTAATTTGATGTGAAGAGGAGGAAAGATGATCTTATCTCTGCTTACAATTGGGTCTTGTATGATATTTGGCATGCCTGCTTCAAGGGTGTCACGAATAGGCCAGTCCTTCTGGACCCAATGTCTGTCTCGTGCTCGGCTGTCCCACATACAGAGGAAACATGGAAACTTGGTGAAACCTTTCTGTTGTCCAGGAAGAAAGTTGACCATCTTTAAGTCTACACAAATGATCCAATTGTGCTCATGATATTTTAATAAGTCCATGACCATTCTCATATCATCATAGTCTTCCCGCAAATGCACTGAGTGACCGACAGGTACTGCTCCATAAACATTCCCATTATGTAAAAGAACACACTTTAGACTGCGTTTTGAACTGTCTAAAAAGAGTCTCCATTTAGTAGGACTATAGTAAGGTACACCAAGTTCTTTGAGAAGCCCTTGGATGTCATGGCAGTAAACAAACTGTCTGTCTTCTGAAAAGAAGGTCACAAAAAGCTGGTCACGCTTTCTGAAATATGATACTTTAACAGAGTGATCAACAAGATTTCTGCCTTGTAATCTTGATGCCAAAAGATCTGCTGCTTTCTTTGAAAGGCGTAAATCCCGCACTAAATTATTCAGTTCAGCCTGGGGAAGGGGCTTGGGGATGGGGAAAGGTTCAGTGTCTGAAGAACAGTTCTACGATTGTGTACACTTTTCTGACAATTCACTGTCACAACTGTCTTGTTCGCTTGTATCATGTCCAATGTCTTAATCGTCCAATGAAGGCAAGCCTTTGAAAACTGGAACAGGAACTTCTTCAGAGTGCAGAGCAAGCCGAATAGCTGAGGGAATGTTCGGATACGTAATCTTATGTCGGTTTTTCTTCCCAACACCCGTTGTGTTTACCATGCAGAAATAACAGTCAGTTACATGGTTGGTGGGTTCGCGCCAAATTATTGGAAAACCAAAAGGCAGACCATTGCGTTTTCCTTTGGTCCAGTCTCGAAGCATTTCCTCACAATTGTGGCACACAACATGAGGAGCCCATTGCTTGTCTTGATCACCAAGATGAACTTCAAAATATGCCTTGTAGGCACGCTTGACGAACGAGGATATGTTACGTCTCTGACGATTGAGTGTGTAGCATCCACATATGTAGCAGAAGGCATCAGGCTTGTTTCTGCAATGATATCTATTTTTGGAAGCCATGTTTGATCTGAAACAAAAGAAGAATGATCAAAATATTAGAAGCTATCTATATACATGTACGTGAAAATGCTTATACATGGTTTACGCAAGTTCACATTTGTACAATTTTATTAACCTCAAATTGCATACAAACCAGAGCTTGTAGAGAAAAACTAATTTCAGATTTGAAATCAGTGCTTAAAACTCCTTCAGAATCAGTTGAAATATCCAATGCAACTCAAAGTTACTGAAAAAGTGTTCCCCAGTGTAATTGAAGCCCGCACACACATCGCTGTGCTACTGAGAGGCAAAATTTGTAATTCCTGTTCAAGCATCAAAAGTTTTATATTATAAACTGATCAAATTATATTTCTAAACACGCATTCATCTGATACACCATAAAGCTGTTTTATACATTCTTCCGAAAATTATTCTAATATATACATAATATTTGCATAATTACAAATCATTAAATAATGATATCTTATGATCAGAAGTAAGTAATAAAATACAGTGCAGTAATAAGTGGGTTATTTATGTGTTCATGAGCGATTTTATAACAAATATAACAAATACGTTAAATTAATTTATTCAAATGCCAAGTAAATATCAATCGACGCTGCAGTAAACATAATTTTTATATTATTAAATAGTCTATGGTCTATTTAATGATATTTTGCTCGCCGCTAGTACAGCGGTATGTCTCCAGATTTACAATTCTAAAATCAGGGGTTCGATTCCGCTCGGCGGACTCAGCAGCTAGCCCAATGTGGCTTTGCTATAAGAAAACACACTAATGATATTTTTACTCAATTTAAGTTGGAGGACATTAATTGACATATCTGTCTTAAAAGTGTACTCGTGCTCTATTTGCAGGTAATTTATTGCCATAGCTAAATATTTTAACTTAACTAATAGTTTAAATTTTTATTTAAAATCTTACTTATAAGACTTTAATTATTTAATCTTAATGTTACGCTTAAGTAAGCTGTTCATTTCTATAATGAATGTTTTGTCTGATTTGGGATATTTTTTCTATAGCTTTCGTTTGTTTTGAATTCCACTCAAAGCGAGTTGAGGGCTGTCTGTGCTAGCCGTCCTTAATTTAGCAGTGTAAGACTAGAGGGAAGGCATCACCACCCAACGCCAACTCTTGGGCTTCTCTTTTACCAACGAATATTGGGATTGATCTTCACCTTATAACGCCCCCACGACTGAAAGGCCGAGCATGTTTGGTGTGACAAGAATTCGAACCCGCAATCCTCGGATTATGAGTCAAATACCTTAACTACTGGCCATAGCGGGCCTCATCATGTGGTAAAATATGAACCAGGAGTATTTAGAGAGTATGATAAGTGTTTCAGTTTAATTTTTTTTTTAGGTTTAATCATATTTTGACACTAGATTTTCTATAACACCGTTAAAAAAGTTACAGGCTCTTTCTGGCTGAAAGATACTTAGTGAAAAGGTACTCTTTTAATATGCGTAGAAAAATACACGGAAAAAACTTAATGTAACGTTTTCATGGGTAAACTTCATAATCGACAACTAATTTGTTATTCAGTAAAAAGTGGCAGGTATTGATGACTATTTGCCCACATTTTGGGGTCAGCAATAATAAATTAAAGGCGACTAGGCCAGAACTGCAAAAGCCTTTAACTTGAAAATTTAGTCGAAAATTTGGTTGAAAATACAGCTTGAAAATACCGATTATTTTTTAAGTTGAAGAATAATAAGCTAATAAATATTTAGTAGCAATACGTTTCACAACAATTCCGTATCGTAATTTTTTAAATCAAAATAATAATTTAATAATATTTTTCAAAATCTTAATAATTTGACTTTCATTGTTTAATGATGTTATATAATCTACCAATAAGAATATAAAATATATAGTACAAAATGAATTAATTCACGTCATAAGTGCCAGACATGAACAGGTGGTTAAGACACTCGACTGGTAATCCGAGAGTCTAGGGTTCGAATCCCCGTCACACTAAACATGCTTGCTCTTTCAGCCATGGAGGCGTTATAATGTGATGGTTAACTCCACTATTCGTCGTTACCGAGTAATGTAAAAGAGTAGTCCAAGATTTGGCGGTGGGTGGTGTTGATTATCCATCTCGTCTTTCACTACTAAATTAATGCGGCAGCGCAATAACTCTCATGCAACTTTGTGCGAGATTTGAAACAAACCGTACCAGATCATAATTAATTATAATTAATTAAATTTGTCACATAGTAAAAGTTTGTACTCAACAATGCTTTCAAATTTAATGGAAATCACAAACTCTTGTCATGAACGCTATGTGCAAAATAAAAAAAAATATTTAATTTTACCGAAAGCTAATTATTCGTAAAAACTTTTATCACTTATATTCTTTGCAAAGAAATTTGTAAATTTTCTTAAAATCTGAAGTTCGTTATTTTGTTTACACTAAAGACTGACAACTAATCACAGATGTTAATATTTGGTACATTTCGCGGCTTAAAGTAAAATTAATTCGCAATTGTGGCAATAAACTGTTATCCTTGAGTTTTCCCAAGTGTAAAAACTATACCAATGCGAACAGAAAAATGTAATTTCCTAAAAGTGACATAAATCGTAAAGCGCTTATGAACAAATGAAGTTTTCTTGTATTGAGTGTAATGGTTGTGTGTTAAAATTGGATTACGATCAAACATAGTATGGTGAATTAAACTCTGTGACAGGTTTAATAGAAAGTTGAAGTGAATGTAATACGTATTTTTTGTTAAAAATACCGAAGAAGGTCGAAACGTTGTTCGCTCTTCTATTTAAAATATTTTCTGAACCCAAAACGAGCCGTTTTTGCATATAAAATATGATCTATTGTAACATTGCAAATTATTTTACCAAATTTATATATTCCTTGTGGTATTAACATTTGTAATGTCTGTGGTCAGCGGCAAGTTTAAATATTTTCAACACTCAAGTACTGAATTTGATTTGGTGCAATTAGCTCATTTTGTAGCTCTGCGCTAAAGAAAAACAGCAAAACTACTGTCTGTATTGCAATATCATTTAATATAAAATTTATTTACACATACTGCTTTATTGTATTGAGGATAAATTTAAAATAGCAAATATAATTTAATTATCATGTGTTCATACTCATTATTGTCACTATATTAGACTGATACGCAAAACAACTCTTTCTAAACCCTTAAATAGCTGCCATCATCAATTAACGCTGCAACTCAACATACCTCCGCTATTTAAGTGTTGATTCAGATTTACTAGAGATGTGCAAAAATAAATGTATATTTTCAACGTAAAATATAGCATTATTTCACAGATTAAGTATTTTTATTTGCACGGCCTTTTCTCTACATTAAAATACTTTTATTTGCGAGTTTTTGACCTTATCGGAGCCTTCATCAGTAACAGAGTAGAAAACTTCCAAGTAAAAGTATTTTAAGTAGAGAAAGTCCATTTATAATTCTACATATTGGTTTAGGTCCATTATTAGTTTTAAACTTTAATCATGCACGTATTGTTCGTGCAGAGGAAACGAGTTATTATGTGGTTAACGAGTGAGAGAAAATGTATCTGAAATGCTTTATGAAGACTTTATTAATTATTTAATATTGTTGAAGTAGACTGAACAGGAATTTATCACCAACAAATTTTAGCAAATTCAACTTCATCGCCTTATTATGGCTGGAGATACTTTTCCATTGCACATTTATACGGCGGATGAAGTAACATTGTGAAATAAGATCTATACAACCAAGTGATTTCTTAGTTATTATTCATATATCAATTTTAGGTCCGTTGATTTTTGAAGAAATGACCAGATTTGAGCACAGTGGCTATAAAGAGTCTTCAATAAAGAATTTTACACATTCCATGAAATAAATGAGATATGGATTGTCACTGTGGAGTAATTGTTATTAGCAACCACTACATATACTTGTACTAGAGTTGCATTGTATCATCAAAGCTGCATAATTACCTCGTACCATATGTCTGCTGTCCCTTAGATAATTGTTAATGTAAAACAACATTCCACGTTCATTTTTAGGACTTTATGTGTTGGTTGTCTAGGAGACAGATAAAACAGCGAATGTATTTCATTTTCTTTTGAAGCACCTTCGTTTATATGTAATGTGACGTTTTTGCTTGGACGATTGATTAAAACTGGGGTTGTTTTTGGAAAAGTTTCTACATTGTTACGTATTATAATTTATGTCGGACTAGTCTCTGATTTGTCATGCACGTTACGTATTACCATTTGAAATAGTTACTTTAATGTCGATATACATCAAATTTACTATATTTGCCAACGAGATTGATTCACAGAATTTTCTTTCTTAGTACAGATTTATGTTAATATACAAACAACAATACAATTTATAATAACGGTTGTTATAAAGAGTTATTACAAATATTGGTTTATATACTACAGTTTTACAAACTTAGTTGTTGTTGTTGCTGTTTGGAATTAAGCACAAAGCTACACAATGGGCTATCTGTGCTCTGCCCACCACGGGTATCGAAACCCGGATTTTAGCGTGTAAGTCCGCTACAAACTTAGAAACAGCACTGAGTCTTCTGTATGATTTGCAACTGTTTATTTTATTGATGTTCACGGAAAGCGAATTAATTCTATGTTGATACACAGGTACACTTCTCTTGAGGGCTAGCTAGCTTAAATCACACAGAAGTTTTTACCGACGACAATATTTATTGTTTTCGAAAAAAAATCTAACGTCCTAAATTTACATAAATTAAACGGTTTGTGATGTTCGAAATCTATAAATGTTCCTGGTCAAATATCTGTAGTTTTCAGATTAATAAGCGTTT
This sequence comes from Carcinoscorpius rotundicauda, assembly GCA_011833715.1. Taxonomy (NCBI): domain Eukaryota; kingdom Metazoa; phylum Arthropoda; class Merostomata; order Xiphosura; family Limulidae; genus Carcinoscorpius; species Carcinoscorpius rotundicauda. The sequence goes on along the minus strand of CM022395.1, from coordinate 33,643,222 downwards.
GTCACAGTTATAGCTTTCTAGGCTTATTGTATCATAATTGTAGCGACTAAACAATATTATCTTACTGTTTTCTACAGATTTGTGAAACAGGTGCGACTTACACAATACACGTTCAATATGTCAGATGCATCAAACTGAAACAAACCCATATATTAAATTAAACGTATAATTGTTACAACATGGTGTGTATATAAAATAACAATAACATGTTTATAATATGCCTATCGAAGGAATACAGTGAACTTTTGATAGCATGTGTTATAATGATGTATTAGGACTTATTTCATAAAGATATGATTTCTCTGATGTGAAAAGGCTTCTACAAGAAGCAAATGAGAACTGTGTCGCCTTCGCTTTGGCAGCTTAATAGTTGATAGAGATTATGGCTCTAATGTACATGCACCAGGGGGGAATCTTTCTAGATTTGGAGCTCGCTGTTTGTAGTTCATATTTTATTGTAAATCTGATCTACGATACTTGGTAAAGAGCCCGGGCTACTAATGCAATAGTTTGGTCCAATCTGAGCAACACATCTAACAGATGGTAAAAACAAGAGCAAATAGGCGTCGAAAAGGCCATAAACCACTTTACACACTGAGCCTCTTAGTGGTTACGCTCTTGTTCTTCCGCTAAAACTATTTTCTTTTCTTTTGCTTAGATACGTATATTTAGACCTGCATAAAGAAGGAAATCATTGTAGATGGAAGAACTTGTTTATCTGTCATTTCTAAAACACTACTGAAAAGGAGTTGAATAAATATTGATATTTCATGTTTCAAACGGTTAATTTAATGTTGAAATTGTTTTTATGTTCTATCCACATGTAGGAGTGTTGTTGGAATAATGTTTGTTTTTAGTGTTTTTGATAGCGTTATGTTCGTTAAAAGCGCGTATCGTATCTACGTAATAACAACACAAACGGTAGCAATGTAAATCAGCACACAGCGTGACTTTCTGTAGTAAGATTATGATTCAGTTACAGCGGATTCATTTTCAAACCTAATACATTTTAAATATGTGAGATCCTGCAAATATTATGTACTTAGGCTTTGAAAGTACTTTAGAAATTTTTGCTGATATATCTAAAAGTATAGAAACATACAATTTCTTTACATCGTACAATATTAGGTAAAGGTTGTAATGTGCGTGTCTTTCACGCATTTTCTCAATACATTATCTTTCTTTCAAGCGAATTGACTGCATTTTAATTCATTTCATAAGAACACCTTCCTAATGAGCGCTAACATTTTTAAGATATTATAAAATACTGCAGGAAACTTCAAGTTCTAGTGCAGTGAAAACGTGTAAAAGCTTTTGATTTTTGTGTTTCGTTAAAAATAATGAGTAAAAAACGTTTACAGAAGGAAAGCTTTAATTTTAATTATAACAACGCTTATATCTATACTATCGAGTCCTCATCAAGTAAATGTTACATTAAAAAAAGAAAATTGAATTACGGAAAACATTTGTTTGTTTTTTGGAATATTGCGCAAAGCTATACGAGATCTATCTGTTCTAGCCGTCCATAATTATGTAGTGTAAGACTGAAGAGAAGGCAGCTAGTTATGACCACCCACCGTCAACTTTTGGGTTACTCTTTTACCAATAAATAGTGGAATTGATCGTTACATAAACACCCCCACAACTGAAAGGTATGTTTGGTGTAAAGAAAACCAGATAACGTTACAGGTTCGTGATGATAAGGACAAGTTTTAGACGGCGTTAAATTAGCATTTTAATGAAATGCAAAAGATAATGATATAGTTAGAGGTATTTTGGATGTTTAATTACATTAATTAATTACATTTACAGTGCTTCAACTGTTATTTTTTTGTTTATGTTTTCGAATGATTTCTATATTTTCAGATATTATGTTTTATACACTTGAAATGTTTAAACCCATGTGAGGATGTCTTGAAATGTTCCCTAAGTCTGAGAACCATTTCTTTCCCAATTTTTCTTATATAAAACTATTTACATTAATTGCTTTAACAAGAACCTTATGAAATTCTGATCTGGGTTATTTCAGTTATAAAAACTCAGATTATAGAATCCAAAATGCTTCACATTCTATTGGCTCTTTAACAAAACTGAATCCAAAATACAAAATGTTAAGTATGAGTTTGCAAACTCTATGCCCCAAATTCCAAGAGAAGAAAACTTGATATCGAGCTAATCATCAAAAAACCAAAACGCAAAATTTCCGCGCCCTCGTCCAGCCTTCTCATTTTGTTTAACCTCACCACGAAATTCTGTTTCGTATGAAACGGAATCACTGTCAAGTCTACGGCGTCTTCTAAATGAGCGAAACACTATCACGTGCACTATTAAATACACTTTTACTTCAAACGGAAAGACAAACCTTAAACAGGTCTACCTACAAACCCTTATACTGATTTAAAAATGTCTGCAAAAAATAAATATTCTCAAATCATGTCAATGATACACGACCAAAGATTAATTTTGCAAGTGTAAACAAAGAAAGGTGTCTCTATAAACATTGTACAGACCACAGGAAAACAAGGATTTTAAATTAAATTTCTTAGGAAATGATCAAATTCGAATTAATACCTTGTTTGTACTTTACATACAACCCAGAAAATGAGTATCTTAAAGTGTATTATGCAAGTAGCATTTTATTTATGCTCCGTAAACATCGTATTCGATGAATTGCAAACAATTTCTGAAATCATCATTCAAAAACCTACTGTCCGGAAGCAGTTCTTAATAAAATAAGCGATACATACGAAAAAGGTAAAACATCAAACAAATGAAGTAATACAAATGTTAGAGATGAAACCAACATAATTTCTATTATCACTAGAGATCGTTTTGTCGAAAACATCAGCGAAAGCCGAATTTGATTATGAAACGACTTATGATGAAGCACAAAATCTACAAAAATACCACAATCATGCAAAAGTAATCTCTTAAAATTTGGAATCTTATTACTATTAATTACAGCGGTGAAAATATAAATGACTTGCTCATCTACAAAAGCAAATGCAACTAATATAAATATTTTCACATTAGAGAAGAGTGGAAAGAAACGAAACTCAAACTTGAAATATCTTGAATGATCCTCGAGTGTTTATGAAAAATATCTGAAGCAAATTTACCAGATGATGGTAAAGTCATCAAATGCGACTTTGAATAAATATTCAATAACTCCTTTATCTATATAAATATTTTATTTATTTCATTTTACTAAAAACACCTAATTTTGTGCCACCTACAAATTTTTCCTTGCCAATACAAGCCCATAATATTCTCTGGAGTTTGATTTTTTTAAATGTAACTTTTACCTGACGATGACCCGTTACAATGAGTTTTAAATTGTAAAAAATAAAGTGAGAACTCGACTACTGTAAATTTGATGTTATCGTATACTGAATTCATTAATCAATTCAGTAGGTTCTTAACTTAATATAACTAACAATAATAAATTAATAAACAAAGATGTATATAAGTAAAATAATTTTCTTCAAGATAAATCCACTTCATAATGCATAAAAAAGTTATTTTCCAACTTAGCACAATATACTTCATTGCACAAGGAAACTTTATCATTCTATATATATACTTATTATTTATAATCGTACTGAATTACTTCTGGTACTATCATATTCTTTTAGTTCAAAACTACGAAACGTTCTACACCACATTTTAATAACATAGCGAGAGTAAACAAAGCTCTTCAGAAATCTATAGCTGTTTCTGATTTAAGCATTAAGGTTTTGTTTGTTTGAAGTTAAGCACAAAGCAGCCCAATAGGTTAAATGTGTTCTCTCCCCACCCACCCCGGTATCGTAAGGGATTCTAGCAATGTAAGCCCACAGACACTCTCCTGTATGAGCTAACTGAATTCTGATACGTATCAAATTTACTATATTTGCCAACAACATTGATAAACACAGCTTTCTTTCTAAACACATATATTTTAATATACAAACAACAATACAAATCATAATAGTTATGGTAAATAGTATAGTTATAGTAATAGTTATTACAAACATTGGTTTATATACAAGAGTTTTACAATTGTAAATTATATTGGGTCTTTTTTTGGTCTACAGCTGAATATTTTATCGACGGTCCAGGTCCATGATGAGGAAATTAATTCTGAATTGATATTGTTACATCTCGTTTAAACTAGCTAGCTTGGTTAGCTGACAACGCTTATAAACTAATTTTTTTACTGACCATGTTTCGATACCCTTGTTGGCCAGAGCTCAAATAGCTTTGTGCTTAACTTCAAACAACAACAACAACCCTCTAAAAGTAACTAATTTGCATAAAAGTAAATAAACTACTTAACAGGTTACTGTATTTAACAGTACAACTCATAAGAAACATCATGAGAACAAAATTAATATACTGTGAAAATATTGCTCAAATTACTGAAGTATACAATACATAACATACGACAGTAACAAGTCTCTTCAAACAATAGATCGGGATTTCAGTCTCGGTGGGAAAATCTAAATTTTTTGTATGTCAATGTTTTGTTCCTTTAATATCTCAGTAACCTATAATATGGTTTTATACTAAGGAAACGTTAAAACAGTTTTGCATAAATTTGTAAATCTGACGGTAGGTACGAATTTACCAGAACAAATTGACATAATACTATAAAATTAGAAAATCTTGGCACAGACAGTGAACTCTAGCCTGAGTTTTGTCTCACACCAGCCGTTCTCCGCTGGCACAGCGGTAAATCTACGGATTTACAACGCTAAAATCAGGGGTTCGATTCACCTCGCTGGTCGAACCGAGGTAAGTTCGAACCGAACTTACTTGTTCAATACTTGTCTTATTGAACAAGTATTTTTGCCTTAAGGCAAAGTCTTAAGGCCAATGCGACTTTGCCTTAAGAAACATATACACCAGCTGCAACTGATGAATTGTTAATATTTCAGATTAGATGGCACTATGGCAAATGTCTTTTTTTTTTTTTCGCGCTGCTAAGAAGTACAAGACAGAGTCATAAATGTATTTGTTTCTCAAGCTTCAAAAAACTTACTAGAATCTGTAAAGTTCTTCAAAATGTTTGCATGCTTTAATTAAAGCAGCCTAGCTAGTATAAAGCACATAATTCTGTGAACTTTGCGTCACTCCAAACTTTGATTCAGTGCATTTACAGTTTTGTTATTTGCATATTGATGCATGATATATTAATCATAATTGTGTTTTATTGAAATATCTCAATAAAATATATTGTTTGTGTTTAGTTCTGATGTAGTTAGTGAGTTTTCTTTTATCAGAATTTACTAACTAAGTTATCATATATTTAAGAAACGTTAGTCAGATTTGTTTTTTATTCTTAGCAGCAAACAAAAATATACACTGAAATTGTACGTAAAAGATATGTTTCATGTTTGGTATAGGACACAAAGTTTGTTTTTCAAAAGATTTTTATATTACACCAATGTAATTTCACAATCAAAAGTTATATATTTAATCAGTTTTCAATCCTTTCTCTTGAGAAGATACCATGTGACAAGCCTGACGTGAAGGAAGGTGTATATTGCAAACAGGATTTAATTTCAAGTACATTAAACTGGAGCCTAAGGCCATATTTTTATTAGTAGTACTCCTGTATGAAATAGTTAATTACAAATATAAAGAAAATTACTTTCCTAATTTTCAGCTAGTTTGTTTTATTAAATGTTTTATGTCGTTCACTTCAATTAATATACATTTGTTGCAGTAAAATACTTTTAATAAACAGTTAAAATGGAATCAGAATAAAGAGGTAAAACCCAAAGTTTAACTGGGTTATCGCTGCATCGTTTGACAAAAGTAACAAAAAATCTGAAGTTTGTGATGTTTAATATGAAATTTATTTAAGAAAAATAATTTAGATATTATATTATTATCAGTGGTGTATTTTATTTCAATTATTGTCTTATTGAACAAGTATTAAATCATTGGCCCAGCATATCTCTTTAAGTTCATGGATACGTACAGTTAGGTGGCCAAAATCTTGTGTTCATGGAAACGCATACTATATCTATACTTTCACATTTCTGTACACATACACAATACAATTCTAAACTTCTAATCCTTTTACTCCAACCACTTACCACAAACGACCTTATAGTTAACGACTTATTCCTTTTCATTAATGAGGTTACCTCACATTACACACATTTCATTTTTTTACCAGCATTCCCATTAATAAGATCTCGTACTCGCATCTCTGATCTTTTCAAAAACGACTTACGGATAGTATTTGGTTTCAATTCCTAACAAATTAAATAATTACCTGAATGACGAATTAATCAACATTTACATTTTTATTCAATGGTTACCTTTTTGCTCAGATAAACCACATTGCTATGGAGTCACCCTTTAACCCGATCTGAACTAACATCTTTCATCCGAACAATCGTGGTTTGGCAACCGTTGTATTGAAATGAAACAGGTCCATTATAAAAAGTGTGTAGACATTTTGTTTTTATGCACATAAATTTTTAAACTACCTAAATTATTTTCAGTCCATCCCTGATGATCTTTCTTCGTCCATACACATTCATCGTCCTCTACAATAGCTTCGCCAACTTCTCTATTTTTCTAACTGCAAATGCAATAAGGTAGCTCGTTTTTGTACTACAAGTTATGACATTTCATTTTATTATGTCACTCCTTCATGTTTCTCTTATAAAAAATAAGTGTCTCGGAACCTTTTTTTAAAATTATCGTTATCTCTCTCGTGATTTTTTGAATGAAAAATTCAGATCTCTTTAGTAATAATAACGAATTGATGTACCTTATTGCTTGTGACATATAGTTATGCCTTCTTTACTCAAGTAAACAGTGTTTAATTCTTAAAAACAACTTGCCAAACTATTATGTAAGTACTACAAACACGTTAAATTGGGAATTGTCTTGAAATAAACGTTTCGAATAAAATGGTTTTTTCTCATTCCACGGAGTTTATTCTAAGCCTACATGTCAGCACTTCATCATAGCTCTGCATCAGTCATCCGTTCACACAGACAACTGATTGACACAAAATGTCATCAGTGAACTTAAATAATAGCTTCACTTCTGTTGATTTCAATTTCTTTTAGTTGTTTATCGCTAGCTATATGGATGTATTTCAATGTTTATTCAATGTGGGTCTATATCTCAGTTCATTTACTAGTTGTTATTTAAGGTTAAACATTGCTCTCACAAATTTCTATTCCACATTTTGTCCAACATTTATATTTGTAATGATAGTTTTTTATATACTTTAAGAATTTGTTTAAGACATATTATACCTATTCCAAAACACTCATTAAATGTTTCTATTCGTTTACCGTTTTGGTTGTAGTATTCGTTACGAGATTACATTTATCGGTTTATATGTCTTTACATATTTTCTGTTACGTTATAATGGAAGGAATTTCATAGAGGATTCATAGCTAAACACAGTGCAGTTTTTAAAATTCGTGAAAAAATTTCTACTTGTGACTAAAGCTCAGAGCTCGAACTCGTGGTTTACGCAGGTGCGAATAGCTCAGTATGTAGCTTTTCGCAAAATACGAAAACGCTAACCTGGATTGGGAATACTCTAAGCTATAGACTTCATTTATTCAAAAACGGCTGCATAGAAATTCAAAAAAATATTTTTGTGATTCACGTTAGATCAGTGATAAGATGCAGACTCCCAATTTACAAGTTAGAGGCTCGATTCCTCGCCGTGAACAGAATGCAGATAACTCGTTGTAGAGCTTTGTACTAAAAACAAGTACGTCTTTTCACTTTGCGTTCTGGATGCTGACACCTTCGTAAGCTGGATTTATAAGTATGGTTATGCGATTGTACAGTTTTTAATAGTATTTGCTTATTATTTCTATTTCTGTGAGGTTTTTTTCACAAAGTAGTTTTGTACCAATGAGAAGAGAAAATTGAAGCTTTATGAATATTCGCTTTCAGTATAAAGAGTTCAAACCAAAAACTTTTCTTTTGTTTCTGGTGAAAGTAAATTTATACAACATAAACCATTAAGCCTGAGATTATTATCGGTTTTCACAGACAGCATACTGATGTTCTCTTAAGAAACGCAATTCTCTCAATAATTTTCCAAGATTAACATATACTGCCAGAAGTTTTGGTATCCATGGTGAGCAGAGCACAGGTAACCCTTTGTGTAGCTTTGTACCTAATAACAAACAACAATCAAAATTAAAATCTGCTTCTTATGTGTGACAAAATTTTAATTAAACGTTTCTATCGTTTTCATAGACTTACTGATGATATTGTTTGTAAATGAACACAAAGTTACACAATGGGTTATCTGTGTTCTGCCCGCCAGGGGTATCGAAACCCAGATTCCAGATGTACGTCCGTAGACATGTAGTTGTGTTATCGATTACTCAAAATAATCCACATTCCTTGGAAAGTTTTTATTGGGTTAACGAGAAGCTCGAAAGATGTCGCTGTTAAATTGTGATTAAAAATATGTGAACATTCTTACCTTTTGTTAGACCGTTCTGAGCTAAATCTTTGTGCTTACAACGTAAAAAAGATCAGGTTTTCATACTCGGGAAGAAGAGAGTACAAGTGAATATTGTGTAGCTCTTTGCTTAAAACATCATATAATCAAAATCCTTTTGTTATTTAATTGATAACAAGTATTATTTCTACATCAAAAAATATTATTATATATTATATTATATATATATATACGTAAAGCACAAAAAATCATTGTGTCTATCTGTTTATCCGTTGTGTAACAGCTCCCGTGTTGATCGACCAACTTCAACCAAAATTTTTGGGATGATGGTTTGGAATAAGGATCATGGTAATGACGATCCATAACAACTCCATCTTCATTATTGCTGTTATTCAGCAGTTATTATCTCTGACGTAATTTAACAAACAAACATGCTCACCCTTTCAGCATGGGAGCGTTATAATGTAACGGTAAATCCCACCATTCGTTAGTAAAGAGTACTCCAACAGTTGGCGGTGAATGGTGATGACTAATTGCCTTTTCTCTAGTCTTACACTGCTATCCCCAGTGGCTCAGCGGTATGTCTGCGGATTTACACGCTAAAATCTGGGTTTCGATACCCGTGGTTGCCCATTGTGTAGCTTTGTGCTTAATTCAAAACAATAACAATAACAACTTACACTGCTAAATTACGGACGGCTAGCGTAGATAGCCCTCGTGCGCGAAATTCAAAACAAATCAAACCTTACACCACACACACACCAAACAGAAACTTTATTAATTTTTTTATAAAACCACATACACACAGTAGAGGGAAAAAGCGCTCGAACATTTAATATTCCAATAGTGCAATGAAGAAAATTGTCGCCACTATTGCAACAATACATAAATTCAATATTCACTATAAGGCTTACACGAAGATACATTTTTTTTTAGTTATACCCACTTTCAACTTTGAGCTGTGACCTTTCAACTTCGGTTCTTAAAACACTTTGTGACCAGTGACTGCTAATTAATTAATCACCTGAAACACTGCGGAAAAGACATTAAATGGTGAGTGTTGAAAGTAAGTACTATAAGCACCATACCGTGACTATTTTTGTCGCTACCTCTTCTTACAAGAGCACTCAGTATATATATAATTAGTTCTTAAAGCTTTTACAAAACCTTTGTTGATGTAATAATGAATAGTATAATAATACGTTGTGTTGTAAATAAATTGTATTGAAGTTAGGAGTTTATGTTATATATCATCGCATCCACCCACACATTTCATAACTCGAACAGAGGACGTTTACCTCAGCTTCTATTATATAAAACAAGATACCGAACTTCTTTATTTTTTTTCAATAATAATGCATAACTTTAAGAGTGTTTCAACAATATCATTTCTTCAGATCTACAGTCTGTTAAAATATTAAAAGAGAGGTGGTATACATGTTACACTAAGTCTCAGGATTCGGTCACAGATCGCATAAAATATCAATTTCGTGAGATGAGCAAGTCATTCGAATTGCATTTGAAACTACTGTTGGTTCTCAGTTGTAATCCCTTTAAATCTTTTTACACATTTTTCTATTCCATTATTTGCTCATTTTTTATTTTACAATTTTCAGTATGACGAAAATAATTACACAAATACCTAAATAACGTTTCTTTTTGGCTATTGATAATTTTAATGCGCTGAAATTGCAAACATGTTGGTTTCTTTCGATTAATAACTTATTCCTGATGTTGAGAATTAGATACGCATAAGTCGTGTAAAGACAGCTTTTCGTCTTTTTAGTGCTATGCTATATAATGGACTGCCTTCAGTGCGCCCATCGTATGGAATCTAATCCCGAATGTTAACATTGTAAGTTCGTAAACTTACCATTGACCATCAAAGAAGGTTGGAATAATTCATTAGATAAACAGATCTGTGTCGATTGTGATATATAGATTAACAATATTTGTATAATAGTTTATAATTTCATTCATATGTAAAACATGCAGACAAAAAAAACAACGTTTTTACAACTAGCAACCTTTACACCCTAATGTCTTTCACATTAGTTTCTCGGGCTGTGTACTGTTTTATAAAGAAATATCGTTTATGTCATTTTTAATTGCATTTTCCTCTTTGTATTTTATTAATCTTACATTTTTTATATTTTGTGTAGTTCCAAAAATCACGGTTTTCTCAAATCGACAAATCTTTAGCAACAGAAATATTTTATACAATACTACGTAAAAAAAAGTGTCGTGAGTGGTACAGCAATGGTGATGTTTGATTTAACATGACCTAGTATATAACCGTTTAGAGCTGTAGTGATAAAATAAATGATTATTGTAGTTTTAAAAAAAACTAGAAAAAACTTGAATAGTGTTTTCGTACGTTTTATAATCATGTTATAAATAAAGCTCACATGTGAATCATTTGTTATACTGCGCTTCTCTGAAGTTACTCGTACTGTGGGGTCTGACGTTGAATTTGTTAGTATGACTAGTTTGTGTATCCGAGCATTACACGATTCGAGTCCCGTAGTCGCAGAAATGCTCTCGATACTTTAGAACTCTACAGATGCGCTATAATAGTTGAATGTTTTGAATTAAGCACTAAGCTACGCAATGGGCTATCTATCCTCTGCCCATCTGGTTTCTAGCTGTGTGAGTTCTCAAACCTCCTGCTATGCTACTGGTGGGGGCAATAATTAAAGGTAGGTTAGGAATATGTGCAAATAGTCTTTTCCTTCAAAACTGGTGAAAACAGTATGGATCTTAGTTAGAGGAACTTGGTCTTCGAAAATCTCGACTTCTGAATGCATCAAATGGTTGATACAACACACATTTTAAACGTATATACATTAGCCGTAACTGGTACGGAATAATTAATTTCGTTATTTAATAAATAGCCAGAAATATGTTCAATAAATCCAAAAGTACAAAATAAGAACGTATATCACGTCAACGATTAAAATATACTTAATATTCTTCTCTGTCTAGAATATCTGTTTGATCCTGAAATGAGCTGTCTAACAAATGATAAAATGATAGTGACTGAGGAAGAAATAGCTAACAGATAACTCCAATGAATGTCGAGCTCGGGGTTTATTTAGTCTTAATGTTTTTCTCTGCTTTATATTTGTTATACTTCCTAATCAACAGGATTTGGTGATTGAATTAATACGAAAATAGCTTTTCTGATGGCATAGTAATACGAAATCACTCGTAAACAGCTTTTCGTAACACTTACCAAATTCTCTGCTATTTTTGTAATCTCCCTAATAAACTGCTGAAGCTTTGAAATATTTTTCTCGTGTAATAAATCTCTTATTATTCACTATTGTTATAAAAATTATACATTTTTTTCACTTTTGCTACAAACTAGTGATGATAACCAAACGTTAAAAGACATAAAAACTAAATATATGTTGGCCAGGTGGATAGATTATGAAACTGGTGTTTGTCTTCCTCCGTTAGAATTAAAGTGGTTTAGGTTCATTATATTTGTTTAAGCTATTTTGGACCAAATTAGAATGGTTAGAATTCAGTACCATTAAAACAACATTAGGTGTCTAAGATTCAAAAACCTAATGAGAAGCTAAATTTTCTAATTATATAAAATCTGTAGAAGAAAACAATTCAGAGCTGTTACAAAGTTTTCTGTGTTTTTTTTTCTTACGTAATGAGCACAAGGCAAATGCATGAAATTACACGCAAATTACCAAGAAATTAAGTGTATAAAAAAGGAATTTTTATTTTTGTATTGCTCTGATAAGGAAGTTTGTAATTTGATTCGAAGTAATACTGAGCACTTCTGAACTGGCCTTATTGCATCAAATTCAGGAACACTTTGACACATAAAGTAAATAAAAAATTTATAACGATAAATAAATAAATAGGATAACAAACAGTTACTTCCAAAACTTATGGTACGTTCCATATCCCACATTATAGCCTGTACCCTTGGATCCTTTCAATTGATGCAGCGTTTTTTATTATTTTTTTATAACAAACTAATATAATTAGTTAGATGTTTGGATTTGTTGTTTTTAACACAGTCCTTCCTTTTGATTTTGTTTTATTTTACTTAACTATTCAGTACTAATATCATATATATGAGTAATGGACATTTCTCATTGTAAGTTTATGGACTCACAACACAAAATTTCGAGATCTGATTTACTGTGTGGACAGTTAACCTACTATACAATTATGCGCTAAAACAAACAAGCATTAGATGAGAATCGAAGTTTAAAAGTTTAATAGTATAACGGGAACAACCAAAAATATTTGTCATAACTGAGACAGCTACAGATATTGAATTTTTGATCGTTTGGAAGATTTATTTTAATTATTTCACCCAATTTATTAGCTGTGACATAACGGCTTATAAAAAGGCTCTGAGTTGTTTGTTTTTTAAGTACAAACTTCTAGCTCATATCTTAGTCATAATCTGACTGACTTGAGATCTATTTACGGTTGTAAACTCAGGAGGTCAAGTCCTTTCCATTGATTATTTGACCACACTAATCTATATCTCATAGATTAATTTACTGTAATTCTGCCTAAAAGAGTAGGCTGATTAAAATCTTTGAGTAGTAACATCGAATAAGGTATAAGCTTGATATGGTTGGCGCAAAAAATATAACAAATAAAAAGAAAACAAATATCTCACAGATTAATTAACTTTAATCCTTCCTAAAAGAATTTCAAATGCTGCGACAATTGAGGATTCCCTCTTGTTTTTGAAGACGACCACACCATTATTTTAAACAGTTATGCGAACAGTTAGCAACAAAAAGTAATGCTACTGCTATCATATTCATTTTCAATATTAAGGTAAACACACTACAAATCAGTTTCTTGTGTAAGATTTCATATTAGCCAAAATCTGCTTATTAATGGATTTGTAAAATATTTAAACGAAATAAACCAAACTTTCAAATTTAAATGTGTAACTTCTGTTACAGTTTTTCTTTTTATTTGACATGATGTTTATGATTACCAAGATGTAATGGAACATTTTTTGACTTTTTGGTTTTGCATAATTGTACTAAACTGCAGCTAATTATATTTTAATTATAGAATGATAAAAAACATCTGTGTTAATATAGTATATATTATACAGACTATGAACTTTGTTACGTGTTATAATTTATCTCGGACGAGTCTCCGATTGATTATGTTACTACGTCACGCATTACGATTTCAAATAACTGGAATTTCAAATTGAATTTAGATATTGACTAAATGTCGATATGTAATAAATTTGTGACACTTGCTAACAAGATTGATAGAGACAATTTGCTTTTTTAACACAAATATATTTTAATTCGTAACGGTTATTACGAATAGTTATTACAAATAATGATTTATATACAACAGTTTTACAAACTTACAAACAATATTGAGTCTTCTATCACTTCTAGAACTGAATATATCATCTATGTTGGTACACTGCACACTTCCCTCGACGGCTTGAAGCACACTAAGGTTTACAACGACAACAACATTTGATGTCCTCATAGAAAAGCTATGTCTGAAGTTAATTCACTGAAATTTGCAATGTTCAAAATGTATAAATCTGGCCAAATACCTGTAGTTTTCCGACAATAGATTCCGAGGGTTACAGACTTTAGCAACCAAAAAAATATTGTATTGTTGTCTGTTGGCGCGCCTTGCGATAGCTAGCTTTTATACATGTGTATTCATTAGGCAAGGTTCTAGATAGTTCAACAATATTCGAAGACACACTAATGTTTTCGTAAAACATATATTGTTGATTCATACACACAAAATCTACGAATTTAGAGAACAGGCGGAACTTGGGCAATACACTACCAACAATATACGTAACGTGCATCAGCCCGAAACAAATACAGATATTTAAATAAATGTACAATAGTAAATCCATTACAACTTGAATAATGTATATAGTGCTGTACTGAAATTAATCACACGATTCTACCACAAAATACGTATCTGCCCACACTCAAATTATATAATGTTAATAGTAATGTAAGGTTTATCTATGTATAATACTGTAAATTTAAAGACTGCTTATTAATCCAGTAAGATTTGAAGCAGCGTCTTAATTCTTGCCTATAAAGTTAAAACTATCTTGCATATTTGATTTGTTATAGATCGTATAAAATATACGTCAACTGTTTCAGTTTTGGAAGTGATATATGCATGTTTTATAAAGTGATTAGATATGCTCACCATCGCCTATAATATATCGGTTTTATGAGGCAAACTTAGTAATTCAAACAGAAAAAAATAACTTTTTCAACATATTGAATTTTTAGTGTATAACATACGTTGTTTTTTCTGTTTGTACAAATCTGTTAGTGTGACAAAGATTGAAGTGCGATATATTACTTATATTTAGTTTTTGCAGAACAAAATCTTGCTATATTGCTATACCTGTAAATTCTGTGTACTATACACAAAAGTACCTTCCTGTGAAGTAATTTATAAAGCTTTGTGAGGTTGGAATTCATTCCTAACGAATATAATTACCCTAATTTTTTGAGTGTTATTAATAATACTATATATTTTACTACAGCAATTTAAGCCGAAAAAATAATTGTTCAGTGACATCACCTTAGATACAGCATTTATTTTGTCCTCTCGTACATTCCTTAACGTCTGATATCTGTCGAAAAATACAAATCATACTCTGTTAGCCATTATGTAAAAGTAAACTTAATAACACTATTAAAAATAAGTTTTTACTAAAATAATTTCATTGATCGTTGAAACTTTAACTCAAATGGCTGCTATTTTCAAACTACTTAATTTTAAATTCATTAAACCTTTGGCTCTGTTACACTGTTGATATGTTTAACACTTATTGACATCAGTCATTCAAATTTGAAAATCTGTATTGAGTGTTATTGATATTCCGTAAATTGTTAAACTGTTCGACATAAGGATTTTAAAACAATTATCTACGTTGTAAATGCATCAAAAACTAAATGCTCGTTGCACGAGAACTATATTATGCTGAGTACTCATATGGTAACTTACGATGACGTACTACAAAACATATAAGTTTTAATGTTATCACTCTTAACCCCATTATATTATTATCGAACAAATTTTTACTTCCGCTCCAGAGGAAGTATCGTAGTATAACATTTAAGTACCAAATTTGTTTTTGTTTTTACTTTTTATCGTCTGCCTGCATCTTTTAGTACTGAACCTAAAACAGTTAATATTAGGGTTATTCCAAAAGCAGTGATTTAGGATTATTTCAAATATCTCGATAAATGAAGCTTGGTACAACTTTTAAAACAAAAAACCAACAACAACTGAATATTTAAGAAAATGATGGACGATGAAATTTATGTATTTAACAACGTGGGTACCATACCATGCATTATTTACCATTCATTCAAGAAATGACATTTTGGTTTGAAAATCGCAAAGGAAATCATCTTGTAATGCATCATACATCTGCTACAGCTTCAACATTACTTCTTTGGGCTTTACTGTGTTGTTAGTTTCACCAAATGTTGAAAATGTCTTATATATGATTCCGGTCTACCTTTCTTGAAGTTAACGATACCAATGTATCAGTACTTAATTTTTGTCAATGCAGTTAACAACTGGCAAAAATCTGATTCATCTAGTATGGGACATCTTAGAATGGGAATCTGCTGCTCACCTTAATCCCTACATTTAAACCATTCATTCACGACCGCATTTTGTTTATATATATTCAACATACAACAACTCCACAACTTAACGGCAGTATGCACTGTAGTAGTTTATCTTTTGTCTCATGCTACTCCAGAGTTACACTGACGGAGTGTTTAATTGACCACAAGGCTCTTTCAGGAAATATTATATAAAATTTGTTTATATATGGTTTGTTTTTTTGTTTTGAATTTCGCACAAAGCTACTCGAGGGATATCTGTGCTAGCCGTCCCTAATTTAGCGGTGTAAGATTAGAGGAAAGGCAGCTAGTCATCACCATCCACCGCCAACTCTTGGGCTACTCTTTTACCAACGAATAGTGGGATTGACCGTAACATTATAATACCACACGGCTAAAAGGGCGAGCATGTTTGGCGTGACCGGGATGTGAACCAGCAACCCTCAGATTACGAGTCGCACGCCTTAACATGCTTGGCCATGCCGGGCCTTTATATGTGGTGATATTGGCGTTACGCTGATAAAAAATTATTAAAATCTGCTAACAACAAATGTTTATGTTTTGTAAAGTATGTTGTTTATTTTTGTATTAGTTCGAATGTTTAATATATCTACTTTTTTTACTTTTAACTTTATTTGTTACAACTGAAATTGTTTTGTACTGTTAGCTTAACCTATATCAAGTTCTACTACAAATCTACTAAACTTGTCAAACCTCATGAAATATTATTAGAAATACGACTAAAAATGCCATTGACAGCGAGGTGCCTAACTGATGAAATTATATACCTCGGTTCTCGAACGACTCCCTTCTCGAACATATTGTTTGAGAAAAAAATGTCTTGGTTGTCGAACATAAACTCGGTTTACGAACCAAGCTGTCATGATCCGAACCCCCGAAATAACCCGACTGATTTCCTGCACGACCCTTTGACCAGTTTCCACCCACGCCAAGCTTGCCCAAAACCCGCACCTGTCGTTCAGTCCACACCACCGCTAAAATCTGCTTTTTGCTTTTTTGTTTTTCTAAATATTTTAGTTGAGGTGAATAACACTTAAAAATAAATCACATCTATTAAAATCACATCTATATTAGCACTTTTCTATTAGCTTCCTTTTCATGTAACACACAACAAATGTCTAAACGTGCTTATACTCAATACTTACATATCATGTAAAAATAAATAAAATACTACAAATCGTATAATAGATTTTATCATTTAAGGAATATGAATTTCATTTTGTTTTTTTTAGCCGCATAGTGGCTCGCGCAACGGCTCTGAGTTGTTGTTGTTTTAAGTTCAAACTTGTTGCTCATAGCTCCATGATCTCTCGACCGTTTTGAGATATAATTACATTTATGGACTTAATTCGTTAAACTCTTTCGATGGATGTACTTCCCCATGTCCAGGGTCTCTTATAATAATTTACTATAATCTTGCCTAAAATATTTTTAATTTTAGGGTAGGCTGGTAAAGGGACTGGTGAGTTACAAAACTGAATTGGGTATACTCGCGCCTGACGCGTGATATTGCTAGCACACAGAAATATCGCTAATAAAACGGGGAAAGTCCTACCTAAAAGAATTTAGGGTGCTGAAGAATTTAGTCCTATTAAGGATTACCTCTTGCTTTATAATTACCGATTTTAATATACTTATAACACTAATGAAAAGGTGTAAACTTTTTATTTCATATATTTTATACTTTTTAAAATATATTTTTGCGTTAATTAATATTTGGTTTGTAATTTGTTTTGTATTTATAATGTCTATGTTCTGTAATGTCCTAACTGATATAGAAAGTTAACAATATTATCACTCAGTACCCTTTATTTTTCCACCTTTCTCGTAATGTTCATAACCTGTAACTGTGCTAGTCTGCTATTCCTAAAATAAGTCTCAACAGCTGCAACACTGGCGGATTTAAGGTTGTGTGGGCCAAGAGGGTAAATTGTTCATGGGCCCTACATTCCCTGTAACTTTGCATAGAATAAAACTACCAATGAGTCTCCATTAAGACCACGGACCCTGGGGTTGAGCCCTCTCTTGTCTCTATCTAAATACGCCACTGAACTGCAATAATTTTAGGTACTTAGTTAGGTTCTTAAGAGAGCTTTGAGGCAGATAGAAAACAATGATTGGTCTGGTTTGGCTTTAACTCCAAATTACAATTAATAGCTCTTGTTTCTTTGTTTATACTTAATCACAAAGCTACACTGTGGACTATTTGTGCTCTACCCACCGCAACCCAGCTTCTAGCGTTGTGTGTTCGCAGACACGCCACTGTGCTACTAGGAGGGGGGACTTAATCAGTAACTAAGAAAACACGTTGGTTGATTGACTGGTAAAATATATCACGTTATATTTATAATTATCATGCTGCTTAACTTCAGTTAATAGTTAGGCTTCTGATAAACATTAAGTCAATTAAAAGTTTTCTTTGAAGGTCCATGAAACCAAGTAAAACGTTGATACACGGCAAGACAATTCAGTAACTTACATGTGCTAATTCACCGGGCACTGAAAAATGTCGAACTGAGGAAGAGACAAGGATAGTCATAATGGTAATCGGATAAAGATGTAACATTACATCGATGTAGTAAGTAATGGCGAACTATTTCAAGCAAATAAACCTTTACTTTCTGAGTAAAAGAATAATCGTTATTCTTTGATACATCGTTGTACAAGATTTCCTCATACACAAAGAGTTCATTATTTTTACAAAAGGGTGTAAGAAATTTTTCATTTCGTCCCATAAAGAATGCTAGCTTTTCAAATTGCCATGCAAATTCAGTGCCTTTTTAACATGCAGTGAGAATCTAAGTTACTTACTCTAATAGTTTTTATTAAGTTCTATAACCACCTGTATACCAATATATTTTACTACTCAATGTTATTAATAATTAATATTTATATGGTTTTTATGGTTATTACTCGTAGAACACAGTTTCAAATATTGATTTGTAACATTTTCTATGCATTTCAATTTTAAAAAAAATATTTACTAAAACACGATGCATGTCATTTTTCCTTCTTAATTTGGGCTAACCATAGTTTCTGCCCATTGCCTATTGTATTGCATTTTATCTTAGTAGAGAATGTAATATTGTATTATTAGACACCTCTTCAGACAATTAACCATTGGTTCATAACTTCAATAAGAAACAGTTTAAGACTTGTGTATATGTTAATCGTTTTGACTTTTAAAATATGTAAACGAAACTAGGAATTTCTACGTGTTTTTTCTCTTAGAAAAAGTGCCCCCATTGGTACAGCTATATGTCTACAGACTTATACAGCTTAAAACTAGCCTTCGATACTCGTGGTGGACAAACCACAGATAGCTGTCTAGCTCTGTGCTTAACTACAAATAAATAGCATAAATTATCTTTATTTTCGCTTACCAGTTAATTGTGTGTAATTGGAAGTAAGGAGTAACTACATTTTGAGCAAACAAAATCCACTGAAATATTTTTCATTATTCATGTGAAATGTATAAAGTATTCATATTTTATGTGATCAAATTAACACAGGCTTTTACGATACTTCCCTATAAAGTAACATACTTTAACCAAACGACTGACACACACCATTATAAAAATTATGACCATGAAATTTGAACAAAGAGAGTTTCGGTTTCCACTTTTCTCGACATCACTGAAAATTGTCAATTGTGTTTTTATAATTAAGAAATTAATTGACACATATTACTATCTTGTATATCAATGTTATTTGAAATAATATTGAATACAAAAATACTTACACGTCTGGATATATAAGATGTAACTAAAAGTGAGTACATAAAGATGTATTTCTTAAACAACGTTAGTCAACATTCACTACATTCCAACCAATTTTTTTCACTCGTATTCTATATACTTGCCAGTGAAACATTATTTTTATAATTAATTCTTGTGTTTTGGATCATCTAAAGTATTTCACTTTTATTTTACAACTAGATTGAATATAATTATGCTTTAATGTAAAAATGGTTTTATTCCATGTAAAATTATATTGGATGTAGGGTTCAAAGAAATTATTATCCTTTGGGTCCACACGCCCAGAGAGAGTACACATTACATTAAACAACAAGGAGGTTAAATAATTCAGCTCTTTTGACGCATTCTACGAATAATATGAATGTAATGTTAAAACATCATTCATGTTCCATAAAATATGATACGTAAAGAATAAAATGTGACACATCCTAGAGCAGTTCATAAATAATGTTTAAACTTGTTACGAATAAGATTTAAATGCTACAAATAAGACTTTGAAAGCAGTATTGTTTGTTTTTTTTGCTTGTTTTGAATTTCGCGCAAAGCTACATGAGTGCTATCTGCGCTTGAAAGCAGTAGTATGCTAATTCTGGTCAGTCATTCTGATGAGTTACGATCACTGTTTCTTTCCAATATAATTTTAATGCGACTAAATCACACAAAATTTAACTTCGAAACAACGTACTGTTGCTTTTTGTTGTTTTTTTTTTGCTTTCACATAAAGCTACACGAGGGCTATTTGCTGTAGCCGTTCCTAATTTACGAGTATAAAACTAGAAGGAAGGCAGGAAGTCATCACTACCCATTGCCAACTCTTAGGCTACTTTTTACCAAAGAATATTGGGACTGACGTCACGTTATACAACTTCCACGCCTAAAAGGATGAGCATATTTGGTGTGACGGGAATTCGAACCCGCGACGTTCCTATTAGGAGTCGAGCCTTTTAACCACCTTGTCATACCTGGCTACGTATTATTGTGTTTGTGACAAAAGATAAAAGACCATGCTCTTCAACATTGAATGGAAAGATAATTTAGAGATAATAGGCCTGCATTAAAGGAAAAAAGTGAAAACAAAACGGAATAATAGAAGTAAGTACAATATAACCAGTAAATCTGATTACATTGTATTATTTTTATGCCTTCAATAAACTTGAATCTATAAAGAAAAATCATTTCGATTTATTCAGAAGCGACAAAAATTAATTTCTTAGTGATTTACAAAAACTACTGGTAAACTAATTAAGAAAATTTGTTTTGGTTTATTCTTCCATTCAAGACATTATTTTAGGATTCACAGTATTTTCATAAGACAATTAAATTATATTCAGTCCATAGTTAGCTTACCTTGAGTGATAAAAGAGCTACTTTATAAGTGTGTCTGTTTTCAAATGAATTGAAAGAGACGATCCTAAAACTCGTCATTTAGAGACAATTTATCTTGAGATTGACGTGTCACGAAACAATGAGATAAGCCCGAGAGAAGTCATTTTGAATAGCCGACTGTCAATAGGTAGGACTAGAGTTGTGTGGAGTGGAGGACGAGCTGAGGATAGACTAATGTCTCACTTCCTAAAGTGTCTCGCTGCAGCATGAGATCTAAAGTGCGATTACAACGTCGAACGTTTTAAGTATAAACAATAAACAATCTATTTTTAGAGAAATAAAATTAATTCATTGTTGATGAAAGATTCAGCTCAACAACTGTGATGTATATAAGTAGTTTTATTTTTAATTATTACTTTTAAGAACATTGATAACAACCTTTAATTCGCCAAAAACTTATTTTGGTATGAATGTTACCTCATACAGAATACTGTCACTCGGTGCTTGCAATGAAATAACCCCTTCAGAAAAATAACACTTATACAAACGCAGTTTTATTACAGTTACACATTTATTATTAAATATTATACGTATATAATAATTATTTTTATATTTTAAATTCATGAGGGCTAGGTTGTTTAGAACTCGACTCGTAATCTGAGGATCACGGGTTCGAACCCTCATCACATCAAACATTCTCGCCCTTTCAGTCATGGGGGCGTTATATGTTACAGTCAATCCCACTATTCGTTAGTAAAAGAGTAGCCCACTCTAAATTAGGGACGGCTAGCGCAGATAACCCTCGAGTAACTTTGCGCGAAATTCAAAGTAAACTAAGCTCGTGAGATTCTTGTTTAGTTTTCTCATTATTATCTTTTACTGAAATTTATTTTATTAACTGTTTTAGGTAGTTTTAATATCAAAATTCATATTGTCATCATAATATTTTCATACATTTTTAGTGCATTTTCTATCCTCTTTTTCATAAGGATATCATTTCTGTATGAGTTTCTCCCCTTAATTATACCATTCTCCTCTTTATGCAGTTGCTGTTTCTGTTTTTTACAAGATCAATATTCACACTTAATAACTCCCAACTGATAATTGAAGCTTGTAATCATTAGCAGAGTAAACTATATCCGTACACACTACGCTTCTCTATGACAAGTGCTCTTCCATTGCGTGCCGTTAAATTTTCACAAAATGTGTATATTATAATTATTCCGACTGTTTACGAAATCGAAGAATAGTAAAAACTTTAAAACCGTTTTTAGCGAAAATATATATTATTCGTGTGTTTTATGTTCTTATTTGTAGTTTATACGTTGTTGTTTATACGTTTTTAATGAAAATCAACTTCTACAGAAATGCCGCACAGAACGTATAATTAACGCCAATTGTAGTATAAACACGAATTATGTTTTTTTCAGTATATTATTCTAAATTTACCAGCCAACTGAATGTTTCAGCCAAGTGGTTGCGAGAGGACTTTCGAGTGCTAAAAATAAAAGATCCACTAATGGCGAATCTCACGTAAGGAACGGCTTCTTAAGCGGAAATATGATATACACGAAACGAGACTGAGAGTTGTACTGTTACTTTCATTGTTCATGTTCATTTGGTAATCATACACGTTTTTGTTTTTTGTTGTTAGCATTTTCTGAGATTATAGCGACTTTATACATCACTTTGACGTTGTATTGATAGTCATAATGGTATATGATGTTCAAAAAATAAACTTCATTCTACTTTTATTCATTGTCGAGCGCAAAGTTACACAGTCAGCTATCTGCGGTGTGCCCGATGCAAGGATCGAACCCAAATTTAGCGTAATGAGCCGTTTAACTGATCACTAAGACGTTGGGGGACTTTTTAATGTTATAAAGATAATTTAAAGTTATTTCGCAAATAGTTTCTTTGACATTTTTAAACGTTAAGGAAGTGTTTAATACAAGATATGGTAGATTAGAAATGTGTTGAGGTGTCGTAAGATATGTACTCGATATGCGTATTTTAAGTTATGTTCTGTCGCTTTTCAGGATCATGCTGAAAGATCAATCGTTTTGCAAAAATCAAATGCAGTAAAGCGCGGTTTTAAGAAACTGTTACTATTTCGAAATACTGTATAGTTAATATCTGATTCTCTATGTTTGGATAGAGAGAACAATAATTTTCTATGACTTTATTTTTGTTTTGCGCATAGACAAATATCTAACTGCTTTCATTTTAGTGGACTAATTGTCCAACAGTATCGTAAGAGTAATACGCTTTGAGATGATTGAATTAATGTCAACATAGATCAATAATAGAATTTATTTTAGTTAGTCCTAAACATTTTGTAGATGTAGCAATCTGAAGGATGTAGATCTGTGGTTGTGCTTTTTTGTGTTTAGTTAATTTTGTGAATACTACTAGTTGCGTTTATCTTGTTTCTATATTTTTGACGGTATTCACTTATTTTATTTAATTGTGGCTGCTATTGGTGCACTTTTCCAGACTGCCACATCGTCAGCAAATGAGGATTTTTCATTATTTGGATCTTTTAGAAGCATATTATTCACGTACATGATGGATAGGATAGGGCTAACCACCCCTATTTGAGGGACGCCTGCTTCTGGAGTAAAACACTCTGAAAATCCTTTCAACATTGACTCTACGTATTCTGTTTTCCAGAAAGTTTGATAGCCAGCGAATAATTCACCGCAGTAGTCCTATTTATCTCGTTTGGAACCGGAGACCGTTATGCCATCGTGTCGAAAGCCTTCTCAATTTCGAGAAAGCGAGCGGCAGTGCACTCTCGTTTATTAAAACTATCAACAATTGCTTCTGTTAACCTAAGTTGTTTGTAGTTTGCCTGAATTTTCTTAATCAATTTTGTTCTTCTGTTAATTTGATGCTATCTCTAGGAATGTGGAGAGTCTGTTACTGATCATTCTCTCGATAATTTTGCCTACACAGCTGGTCAGGATGATAGGTCATTAGCTATTTGGGTTATTAGCTGGATTTCCTTCTTTAGGGAACATTAATACATTTGCATGTTTCCGAGAAACCGGGATACATGTGTAACCAGCGTGTAATGATAAATTAAAAATGGCTTTGAGATGCTCAAATAATTTCGAAGTGCCTTTTTAAAGAGGATGGCTTGTATACCGTCTTCTTCTGTAGATTTGTGTTTAGTATTTGTTATTGCTTTTATGAGTTCTTGTATAGAAATTGTGCTTGTTAGCGTTGTTTGAGTATTTGCTTATGTTGCTGATTTGAGAGTTATTTAGGTTGATTGGAAATAGTGGTTCACTCCTATTCTTGATAAAATTGTTTACTTTGTTTTAAAGTATGCGTTCATATCTGGGTCATTGTATGTCTTAAAAGTGTTTTGAAGCTGTTTGAATGCTTCGGCTTTTTTGTGGTATTATTGTATCCAGTGATGGGTATTTTCTTGTTGTTATGTATCCATTTCTGATTTTTTTGGTGTATCCAAAAACGTTTTCGGATCAGTTTTTTTTTTATTTAGTTCAGAGCAGAAATTTGTCTTTTCGTATTTTTTTAATTTCGCGCAAAGTTACACGAGAGCTATCTGTGCTAGCCGTCTCTAATTTGGCAATGTAAGACTAGAGGGAAGGCAGATAATTAACTCTTGGGTACTTTTTTCCGACAAATAATGAGATTTACCGTTATATTATAACGACCCCACGGCCGAAAGAGCGAGTATGTTTGATGCACCGGGAATTCGAATCCACGACACTTAGATTACGACACGAGTACCTTAACACCTGGACACGCCAGTCCTGTATTGTTTGTAGATAATCAGTTTAAGGACTTAAAGCACTAACAAATAAAATATTTTATGAGTAAACAAAATTTGTACGCATGATTAAGTAGCAAATGATGGCATGTCTTTCTTGTGACAATTATGTATCGTGACCAAGACTACTTGAATAAGTAAAATATAAAGGGAAAACATTTTTTGTTAAGTTGTTCTTTAACCACAAGGTAAATGCAGCTGAAAATAGAACACAGTACAGAAGTGACATTTATTTACTAACAGAAGTTAATCATACATGATTTATTTGTAGTACATCATGCCATGGAACATGAATTATCTTCAATCGAAAGACGTCAAAACAGAGTAAGGGGTTTATTGAATCAATGTGTTTGAAACAGTCATATCTAACATTATGTTTTAAGTCGGGCTTTGAAATGTATATTGGCATTGATTGTCACTCATATAACCCGCCGATAGTTAAAAGTGCTGACGATATTCAGCAATGCGCAATCTTGAATTTTTGATCCACAGCAGCGAACGCTAATCAGTAGAGCGCTAGCCTTTTGGAACAGCTAAAAATATCTTAATCTGAGAGGAATACATCCGCTAAACCGACCCTGTAACTCAATCAATGTCGCGTGGTAATAAATTAAGGGTTGACGTGCACAGAACTCAGAAAACTTCAGAAATGTCATTTATAACTTATATTAAAACTTTTCTGGTCAATCTGTGACTTTGTTATGACTTTTTTTTCTGATCAGTTTGGGTCTTTTGTTTTTGGTTAAGATAACCAACATATGACTGGTTATAAGCAACCTGCCGTTTAAACTACATTTATACAAAACGTGGTCCGATTGCACTTACGAAGTCTTGCAACTGGCCTTTCCCTTGATCATTGACTGAGACACAAATTTTGACTTACATTTGAAGATTGCAAACATCTAGTGGAGTGGTTGCCAATTCCAGTGGTCTCTGCAAAAGTCCAGGTGGAGCTACGTGATTCTGTGCGTGCATTTAAAGTATTGAAACAGCTTTTACCTTGAAATCCGATTGAATTTATGGCCAAGGACAGAAGAGTTCCAGCAGTTATGTCGTTAATGTAGTTAACGCCAATAACATTTTAAACCGTTCAATGTACACACTAGTTCTTTGCTACAATGTCATAACTTTCCCACTACAGATGTGAATA
The DNA here is from genome assembly GCA_011833715.1 of Carcinoscorpius rotundicauda. NCBI lineage: Eukaryota > Metazoa > Arthropoda > Merostomata > Xiphosura > Limulidae > Carcinoscorpius > Carcinoscorpius rotundicauda. The sequence goes on along the minus strand of CM022395.1, from coordinate 33,617,070 downwards.
CATCAAACCAACTTTCCATAGGGAGTATAATATACAAAATAGGCTAAAATAGTTGTGATTTATCACAAAAAGCATGATAAATACGAATATAAGTAATGCATAATCTATTGTTGTAATTAAGACCAGATTTATTTGCCAATACAGCGGAGGGCAGAGCCTATTGCGTAATTTGAAGCTTAATAGCAAACAAACAGACAAATAAAATCATATTAATGTTTGTTTCTTCATTATTGTGGCAGCATAAATACCATATTAACACAATTCATTTATTGTTTGATACAAAGCCATGGTATTTACGGTAAGATAAAAAGTATCAGTTCTAACTGGTAAAAGAATGCATTCTAATCTAATACGTATAAAAAAGAATGTAATAACAATCCGTTAATTAGCTTTGCTCTTTAACAGGTTGGTTTATATTTTTGGACTTAAGTAGAGAGTTTATTTCTAAGCAGAAGTTGTTATTTATCTGAAGTAATAGTAATACTATGGTACCCCAGTGGGTCAGGGGAAGTTTTCGGACTTACAATGTTAAAATCCGCGATTCGGTACCATGTGGTTGAGAGAATACAAGTAATTTATTGTGTAACTTTGCAATAAGAAATAATGTGAGGGTTAATTCACATGTTAGTATGACTTACACTTTCTATACTATAATATGACTGAACAACTTTTGTGAGTGTTTAGGAACATGTTTATCGCTACAGAAAGTTCGTTTGTTTGTTTAGGAATTTCGCACAAAGCTACTCGAGGGCTATCTGTGCTAGCCGCCCCTAATTTAGTAGTCTAAGACTCGAGGGAAGGCAGCTAGTCATCACCACCCACCGCCAACTCTTGGGCTACTCTTTTACCAACGAAAAGTGGGATTGACCGTCACGTTATACACCCCCACGGCTGGAAGGGCGAGCATGTTTAGCGCGAAGCGGGCGCGAACCCGCGACCCTCAGATTACGAGCGTACGCCTTAATGCGCTCGGCCATTAAAAAGTTCGCAATAATACATTTAGAAATCACTTAATTTGATATTCAAGTAAAACGTTTCTTTACTTCTCCTCAATTTTGTAGGTACACCCTTGTGCAAAGTAATTGAAGCAAGACGGAAAATTATAATTTTTTTCAATTCTTTGCGTTTTGTTTCTGAGAATTCAAAAATATTCACAAATTAATACATGATATGACCGCCTTTATTTTTCAGAAGATCATTAATTCGCTTTGGCATCGAGTCCACGAGTTGACTGCAATTTTTACTAATTTTTGGATCGCGGTACCACACCTCATTTATGGTCTTAACTAGCTTATCTTTCGTTGTACAGTCTTTTCCCCGAAGTTTTTCTTTACAAATCGCCCAAAGATTTTCAATGGGATTTAAGTCCGGATAGTTTCCAGGCCAGTCCAGCACTTTTATTTGAGTTGTAGTCACAAAATTCTTCACATCTTTCGATATGTGGTACAGAGCCAGATCCATCTGGAAATCTTTTTCAATTCTGAAACGACTCTTCTCTGAAAAACTTCTGTGGTCCTCGCATCATACCTTCTACGATATGTAAGCCTCCGACGCCATAGTAACTGAAAAAGACCTAAAACATCTTCTTCAAGGGATGTTTTACGAACTGACTGTTGCGAGATTCTCGAATTTTCTCACCTGGAGATCTGAAAACATTCAGACTTCTTTGACCATACGAAATGAGTCTTGTCACTGAATAACACCTTCCTCCATTGTTCTTGCGTCCATTTCTTGTATTTCAGACCCCATTGATACTGTTTTTTTCTTCATTGAGTTGGTAATAAGTTGTTTTTTGACTGGTCTCCTTGCCCTTCTAACGAAATTTCAAACGACGGAATATTCCTTAAAATTACGTCATATATTCCAAAAATAGAGCGACCGTACTACAAAACGCAGCTAATGACGCCGTATGTGTGAAAAAATGACTATTAAATGAAATCAGTGGGTCAGGGGAACCTACACAGGGCGCCATGCTGAAAATATTGTCAAATGACCATTTGTTTCAATTAATTTGCACAAGGGTGTACATTCGTAATGTAACTAAACACATAGTTTTAAATACAAGTGTGATCCACGATTTACGTGCCGGACTGTATGTCTGTAGGTCTAACGGTTACGTTCCTTTTCCATAACAAAAATAAATAAAAAATATTTTCCATTCTTTGGAGACAGGAGTGAGTGGTAAGTGTGTAGGTTCAACGATTCAATCATACGAAATTATTCCAAAAGCTCACGCTCTAAATAGGAACACCTAGTAGGGCGAAATTTAAAAGAATAAACAAACAGCATAACCATCCCTGTTTTAGAACTGTTATTAAAGAGAAAACAAATAAGCAGCACCCTCTACATACGTGGTTGCTCTTAACCAAATAGTGGACTGAAAGTCACAATTTCGATTGTTTAGAGTGTTACGTTTTTTATTGCGGACTGAACGCAACAGAAAGATACAGATAGCAGCTTGTTTAATTTATTATAATGATCTACTTATGTGATAGACACAAAATAAATTATCCAATATCAATAACAGATATCTAGTTTCAACCATCAAAACAACTTACAATACAAAAAGGTACTGGCCTGTGCTTAATAATATGATCCAGGATAAGTGTCCAAATCCGAAATCCAAAGTTTTAATCTAGGCGGTGAATTTAGTTCCACGGAGAAATTTTCGAAATTTGAATATGTGATTTCAAACAAAAATTCACAGTCCAATTCGTATTGACTTTCGGTATAATCCGTAATCCGACTAAATTGTAAAGATTGACGGAATAAAAATTTCACCGCTTTAGTCCATCTAGCTCTATTCACAAATTCAGTTTAAACTTTCTCAAACGAGAAAAGTGGATGATTCACTTCTTGACCCGAGTAAAAATAAATGATCTCCCTCGCATCGCCGTCTGTTTATATACTATATCGCGTAACTTCCCAGAATTCCACAGTACAATCACCAGGCCAATACAAGTGATCAATCTATTTAGTTTTAAAATTTTCTAAATGAATTTTAATTAATTCTAAAATGTTATTTTAAATTTCACCGGTTTAAACCTCGAAACAATAATATAAATATAGAATTATAAATAATAAATATGGGAATTCAAACACGACATTACATGATATTTGCATAACATATACATGATATTTACGTGACATTTACATAACACTCGACATGGTTGTCGTTTACATATCATTTACATAACACTCTCGACAACATTTACATGATATTTACATAACAACAGTCATATCATGGCTTGAACCTCAGACCTAATCATCATGCCCCACCCGCTTCCTATGAAAAAATAACAAAGAGAGAGAAGGAAAAATTCCTTGACTTATGCTTAATAAGTAAGATTTTAGCAGCTCACACAAGCTAGTTTGTCATCTTTAAAAAGAGTCTCAAAGAGACTGCATCAAGTGGGAAGAGCCAGGTCAGCTCTTCACTCGTCAGGACTCATATCTATTGATTTGATTTATCCAATTACTTTCAGTGGTTGCAGGTTATCGAATTTTTGTAAAGTTGGTTAAGTGTAGTTTATATCTCATTAATTAAGTCACATTTCATTTTATTATATAATCGTTTTATAAATGATAGACTACTGAAAAGTGTTTGATGTTACAATCTTTCATGCTCATATATATTTGGAAACTCAACATTAATTTGGCGCATTGCATTCGTAACAAATTTGACATTTTGTTATGGTGAGAATGAAATGAATACTGTGATTAAAATTCTGTTCGAGTTCAGTTATCTGTCTTAATAGTGTGAACAGAAAATTGAGACTATATGGGTCAAATCATTAGATTTGGAAAGGCTACACTTAGTGAGATGAATCGATAGATACTTTAATACGTACTTGCAAAAAGGGAAGAATAAAAACCACGATGTGGTTTACAAAACTCCTTACGGTATAAATGAAATGCAGCCTGAAAATATTCAAAATCTCTGGTCTTTACATGAGAAAGTATAGCACTCTGTTTTTCTCTGTAACTGACACACCATTTGTTTCAACAGCATTGCATGAAGTTGTGAAAATTACTCATACGCATAAACCGCGATAAAAGAAAACAAGGAATAAGTAGTGGTATACACTTAGCCATCTATTTCTGGTTATTATGAGAAGTGTCGCTACGCAATTATTTGGAACCTAGAGGTACAGATACTGCATACCCGTAGTTTCGACCCATTTCAAGTATTGTTCAACATTAAATTTAGTATATTTACGGATATTTATTTGTTTAAAACACCAGATTTGTTGACTATAGAGAGCTCATTTTTTCTTTACCTCATCAGAGTCAGATTTTTTTAGGTACTAAACAACTGATCTCAGAAGATATTCCAAAATATTGTAATACAATTTGTAAAGCTGGATTATTTAATGAATTGCAAAAGATTGGCTTACTAAGAAATGTATATAATTTTTCTAACGATTTTTTGACTGAGAAATTTTTTAATTTACAGTTGCGGATCACAATTTCATTTTTTTCTATTTTAATCGGGAATATTTAGTATGACCAAGTTATGTGATCTCCTTGTTTGCTGACGATAATCATTTAAAAATACAGTAAAACTGATTTATTACAATCATTCAGAAGTCTCTAGGTTCCGTTATACAATAGAGTGACTTGCGTGATTTTACTTTTAAAATGGAAAAACATGTTTATGGTTAACTAGCCTGAATTACATTTCCTGGCGGCTGTTGTCCAATTCTTCGATGTCAGAGGGGTACACTATCTGTAACATCATAAGTATTAGTTTAGTATCGTTCGATTAGAGAGCAGACAGTTTCACAGAGTGCTACTAGTGCACGTGGTTCCAAAGAATGCTGTCAGAGGATGTCCCAGAAGTTGAATTAACTGTTTTAAACGTGCTCCAGTTTTCAATTACATAACTGACGTTACAATGACCAAACTTTAAAACATGCAGTCACGATCTTTACGGTATTTTTCAATTTTCAACTCTCCAAGTACTAATTTAATTTTCAATATTCGTTTATTCAGTAATAAATAAAGCATTTTTAGCAAAATTGATAATTTATATTTCTTTGTATTTGTAATATTTTCAAGTTTCACTTGTTTTCTCTTGAAAAAAAGAATTTAAGTGGATCTGATTGAGGATAATGAGACTAGAGATCACAGGTATAAATTTTATCAGAGCTAAAATAGTTTTATTTTTCCATGCTTGCCTATAGAACGTATGTGGCAGATGCAGTTAATTAAACAGGGTATGTGGAGAGCCTTGAAATATATTTAAATAATAAGGGCTGCTTTGAGGTGTTTTCATGGATTAGTTTAATTTAACGGATAGGACAGAATAAATTGACCAAAATGTTCCATATTGTTTTTTTTGTATTATTATAATAGATTACATATTTTTCAAGTTAACTTGTACATAAAACTTTCAAATTCTAGATATATGTTGCTGATTCCCACTTACCAAAGATATACATTACAGTTTAAGTATTTTTAACATACTCATATGATTGTCTACAGATTAAATTTATCAAAAAAGTATCATTTTTCATATAAATCCATACCTAAAATATTCAAACTCTAAACATTTATTGCACGTACTAAACTAGCTAACAACGGCATATGTCGAACCAAAATTGTATGTTTATTGATAACACTGGTCAACAAATTCTTTCAAAATCTCAGTTGCATAAGATTTTTTTACTCATTCTTACCCTTTGTGACCTGCTAAATTCAAATATGAAAACGGTTCAGTTCTACATGCTCTAGTTTTAATGCAATTTTAAGTTTTTCATTCTAGCCGTTTGTGGTCTAATTAACACGTTTCCTGCGATGCCTATATTGGCAAGCCGGCAACTGCTGCGATGCTCTTGTACATCTGACAGCTTCAGTGCTGCATGAGCTATGATAACGTGAGGTTTTTGTTACACTTGTCTCTAGCCTCTGGCGATCCTTCTTATGAGACCCCACAATTATTATCTCCTTAACAGTTTAGCCAGCCAGAGTTGAATGACCTTGTGCGTCTCTCCAAAAATGCAGCTGAAGTGTTAGCTTTTAGGATGCAAGAAAAGTGTCATACTTCCGAAATCGGGAGCAGGCTTTTGTGCCATTTTTTACAAAGGAGAATATGTTTGTTTATTGTGATAATATCTTAGGTCTTCTCCAGGAATTAGGGATGCCAGTATACCATCCAAATGACTGGCGATTATTTCTAGATTATTCTAAGCAAAGTTTGAAGTGCGTTATACTTCATAATGGCAGTTGGAAACTCTGTGTATTTACAAGAGGAATATAATGACATTAAGACTGCGATTGACCTACTAAAATACCACGAGCACAACTGGACAATTTGTGTGGACCTCAAAATGGTTAATTTCCTTCTAGGTCAACAAAGAGGATTTACAAAGTACCCCTGCTATCTTTGCATGTGGGACAGCCGAGCTCGAGAAAAGCACTGAAACCAGAAGGAGTGGCCCATACGTGAGACTCTGAAGGCAGGTATGCCAAATATTGTCAACGATCCAATTGTCAGTCAAGAAAAAATCATATTTCCTCCTTTCCATATCAACCTGGGCTTGATGAAACAGTTTATGAAGGCGTTGAATACTGACGGTGAACGCTTCCAACACATTTTTTGTGCTCCCTGGTTTGTCCTTCGAGAAGATCAAGGCAGGTGTTTTTGATGGACCACAGATTCGTGCACTTGTGTGTGATCAAGAATTTGCCAGAAAGATGAACGACAAGGAAAGGACTGTATGGCTTTCATTTGTGGCGGTGATGGCAAACTTTCTCGATAATAAAAAAGCTGACAACTATGAAACCCTTGTAGCGAATATGTTGTCAGCTTTTCGCGATTTTGGATGTAACATGAATGTCAAATTCCATTACCTGTACAGTCAGTCATCTTGATAGATTCCCTGAGAACCCAGGAGCTGTAAGTGAAGAGCAAAACGAGCGGTTCCATCAGGACCTCAAGACCATGGAAGAGCGTTACAAAGGGAGATGGGACAAACATATGATGGCAGATTACTGCTGGAGCATTAAATGAGAATGCCCTGTCCACAAACGCAAGAGCTACAAGCGGAAATTCATACCTAAGTAGACTGCAATTGAGCTTTGCCTACTCATAGTAGCAAATGTCTTGTCTACTAACCAGTTTTATATAAATAAATTGAATTATAACTTGATATAAAATTGAATTTATATAAATAACTTAAATACATTTATACTATCTTGCATTTTCTCTTTTATTACCCAGCTATATTAAAGAGTTTTATAACATATTTTATCACATATTTTTCTTGATAGACTACGACGTCAATGTGATTATGACGAAATTTTGAGATTTTAAAATACCTTGATTGTAAAAAGTAGAGCACTGAGGAAAAAACTAACTTCAGATCTGAAATCAGGGCAAGAAATTATGTAATACCAAGTGTTTAATATAAATGCAACAAAAACTTTGTTGACCTGTGATATATATACAATAGTTTCAACTTGACAATAACTAAAGATTGTGAAATCTGTCAAAATGTAACGTTTTTATAAAGAATAGTTTCTTAACATATAAATGATAAGTATTTAACACGTATTGTTTCTATGAAATATTAAACGATTTTAAATTTATGAATTTTCGTAGAAAAGTTGCAATCACAAACGTAAAGTTATTGAAAACATGAAAATCATTCTAATTAACTGGAAAGAGTAAGCAACAGTTACTAGTTTACGTTAAAAGTAGTTTAAGGATTCCAGAACACCTACAGTAGATAAAAAAAACAAATAAGAATAAAAACGACGCATCCGGTAAATCATGAAAATTTCACAATCTCAAACTTAACACAATTGATAAAAATACGAAAGTATTATATTGGAGCACTTTTTGTTTTCAAACAGGCGTACGCATTACCGTAAATCGTACTAACTATAAGTAGTGTGCAACGTTTGCTGTTTTACGCTTTGTTGAAAAGTAACATCTGGTCGACATCATAACTTTTGTTTTTCTCTATGGCATTTGCGACAGAAAGCAAAAAATCAATCAGACATCTCTTTTAAACCAAAAACACTCATATAAAATATGTATAAATGAACTAGCACGTTCCTCAGTAAGGAATGTTGTTTCTCATTATTTCTATTCCAGGACTAATGGCACCAAGAGAACATAATTAACACATGATTCAGACTTAATAAAAACAAACCATTGCGATTCTCTTGCAGAGCCTTCGTTGATGTAAAATAATTATACTTGTTAAATATCACCCACAAATAAAAGTACTATTGATTCGTTTCACTCCTGACACTGACTCAAACGTATAGTCTATTGTGTGGTTTTGTAAAATGACTCATAATAGAACATAGTAAAATCCAGTAATATTGGCTTATCAGATTAAGCAGCCTGAACATGTTTAAGTAGTTTTACTATACATACCATACGTACATGTTATACACATTTATTTTATTTTAGTTTATCCTAAACCTATAATTTAAAGTTTATTTTATACGTGTTGCACAAAAGTTTCAAACCAAACGAGATTATGTATTTTATATTACACAAAAAAATCCCCTTAACACACTATTGGATAAACATGGTAACGCCAGTCGTGAAATCTATCACAGGCACATCGCTCTTTATCCAAATAAATAAGATACTCGTAGTTTTGAATATTCATTCATTATTTTCTGTACATTTATCTAACATCGTAGAATTTCTGGGCATTTCTACATTATGAATACATGGCAGCTACCTCCACTTGCAAATCCACGTGAGAGAACGCGAACTAAAAACTATCGATTAGAATTCCATATTAGCACAACTAATATAATTTTTTGTAAAACCAATATTTATTTATGTCAATCCTGTTTTTCGAATACTGCAGTTCAGTAAATAAATAATATTATATTATCAATAAATATTGATTAAGTGCACATATCTCTTATCGTATAACCTAAAACACATTGAGTTTATTGGTGTTTTATGGCAAAAAGATTTTATGTCCATTAGTCATTAAAGATTAACGTTATTCTGATTGGTGACAATAAACAAATTTTGCACGTCATTGAGCTATGACTTCAACGCTTAGTAAAACGTGTTTATTAACTCTTTCAAAGTATATGCATTTTATATTTCCAGAGAAATTATTAGGTTAAAACTTTAGTATATATCAATTTCTATTCATGTTAAAACAGAGGCTGAGTTTTCCAAATTAAATATCATTGAAGTTATTAAATGTTCATAACATATTAAATTATGTTTTTGAGAACTTATCATTTTAGTGTTTGTCCCGTCTACTTTCTACATTACAACGTAATACCCATGAGTTGATTAACCACCTTTCTTACAATGTTCTTAACCTATTATTAAATTTGTAATACTTAATTTAAAATATTAGAAAACAAAACTTATGAGTTGATTAATCAACATTACTGACAATATTCTTCAAACATCCAAATCAAGTAGTGTCTATTTTTCTCTATTCATGTGGAAAAGCCACGAGTTTTAATCCTTTCAACAAGATACTTTTAATATATAACATCATAGTTAAACATCTTTAATAGCTATAAGCAAAATCACACTCTCAACATATTGAAACGTGTGTTGAGATAATAAAACGTCAAGTAAGCATGTCCATCGCTAGTACAGCGGTATGTCTCCAGATTTACAACGCTACTGTTATGTATATGTGTAAATATTTTGTTAACGACAACATGTCGTGTTGTGTTCAAATTTTCATTTCTATTATTCATTTTTCCATATTGATATTATTGTTTCGAAGTTTAAACTAATATTTTGTTATTAATTTAGGGTAACATTTTAGAATTTTCTTGAATTAAGTAGACCAATCATATGTTTATAAATAAGTGCTGGTGACTTCGTGTCTAGACGGGTAGTCTCGTGCAAGAACGGACACGCGCGGATTGCTCTAGAGTTGTATGGAAAAAAAAATACGTAACACTACCATTATGTGTTCGATTCCACTGGGTGGGCTGAACAGATAGCCCTATGTTGCTCTGCCGCAAAAAAAGACGTACACTCAAGTAAATGTTTTAGATAATGGATTAATATTACAGTAAATGTGAATTGCAGAGAAAGTGAAGAACTTTCATATCGACGAAGTTTTTAAATGAGAAAAATTAATATTCTGATATATTACCCTTTAACTTTGATCATTACATATCTATCAACAGATATGCTACTGATAATTTCAAATCAGTCATTATCCAGGTATCAAATTAAAAGCAACTGTATTATACAGCCAAAATACTGTCCTAAAAACAGCAAATTATTTGTTATACAGCTGCCAGAATATTGTTATCAGTTACGTATGAGACTTACAATACCAATTCATTTTCAACACAACGAAATATGTATTCATCCTGTACTTTAAGACTAACATTATGTGCGTGTGTTTTTATAATGATCTGTGAGAACATTTATTTAATTAATTTCATCTATGCTCAAAAATTTAGCTTCAATTAATCTGAGTTTCATAATTCGCTATCAAATAACAAAGACACTCAGTCATTTAACAAAACCAATACCTACACAATCGAATGAGTCCAGGGAATTAAGGTAACATACACTTTGTTCACCTGTCCCATTACAATGAATGCGTTCCATTTCCTTTGTCATAAATTATAATATAAATAAAATGAGTTCACAATTGTTGTTGAGGTCAAGAATTTCAAGAATGACATCTTATTAAAATTTTTAAAACCAAGCTGTCATTTCATGGCGTCTTCAAACCTTAAAACATGCCTTACAGAATTTTACCAACGTGTCTTGGTTTATGTTAATTTGTTTTATTTGTACAATCACAAGGTTAGACATCTTGATATTCCACAAACATTATGACATTCGACTATTGAATTTCTACAGAAAAGGTACCAAGTTTTCAGATGAAAATTCTTTGAGAAGATTGGGACAATGATGGATATTGTGAAGGAAATGTTTTAATGGCTCAAAAGTAATCAAAGATCCTTTAACAGAACCATCAAATCTCTGTCTCACATAAATCACTATGAAGAGAGAACAATGGTCTAACTTTTATATTTAGACATATGCAAGAGCTATTTCAATTTTGATTTCCTAACATAAAATCACATCATTCACTCTTACAAAATTTTATACAAAGGGATGCGTAAACTTTTGATTGGAAATGTTGCTTTAAAATAGTAAGTGTTGCATATTCCTTACACGTAACTAAGAATAATTTTTATTTTTGAAATATTTGTGCATGTGCTTGGTAGTGTTACACAAAAAAGTCATTTAGAATATCGTTTGACATAGTATAAAACGGTATTACATAATTGTGACTTATACGTTAATTAAAAAACTTCTGTTTTGACGAAAAAAACACTGTTTTCATTTGCAGTCACTTTGCTTTCAGTTGCTTTGTATCAAACGTAACGAGAAGTGGATAAAATAAGGTGAAATAGGTCATAACAATAAAACACTTTCTTTGCAAGCTGTATAAATACATGTATGTGTGTGTGTGTTTTCTTTAAGCTAAGCCACATCGGGCTATCTGCTGAGTCCACCCAGGGGAACTAAACTCCTTGATTTCAGCGTTGTAAATCCGTAGACTTATCGCTGTACCAGCAAGAAACGAAGAAAATAATAACGAATTTAATGAAATTAACATAGTTTTAGTGTATAATAAAAATATATTTTTGTTTCTAAATAAAATATTGTGTCGATTTAGTATGATGTACAGGATTAATATTCGGAGTTTGAATGTTTTAACATCCAAATATGCTAGTCAGTGAGACCTGATTTGGGGAATCGGCTGGGGTACAGAATGTTGTCACGGTTTCCGATATTGAAGTTAGAAAACAAAAAGTATTTGAATGTAAGTCTCAAGCTATTATCGTAAAAATACATACACAAGGGACTCATACAATAACTTATCTTTAAATAGTGTTCGACCACGAAGGTGCAGAGTTTGGAGGGTTGGCCAGAGTGTGTTCCTTTTGTACAAAATAGTAAAAGTGGTATATTCAAAGACATGCAAACTTAGTCAGCCCTTTTGGGGCCATTTTTGCTATCATAAGTTGCTAAACCTATGGAGAAAACAGATTTATTGAGCTAAGAAACCGGCTCTTGTATTGTCCAATATTTCCACAACTAATGTGTGCTGTTTTGGATTTGGATTTGGAAGAGGCATATATTTTTTACTCCTTTATAACCTAGAAACAAGTACGAGTTTAGACACTTTTAAGCCTATTTAGACAACTGATATTTCAAAAAATTTAAATTTCTATCAAAATTTAAAAGAAAATGAGAATATTGAAATCAATCAGTACTTCTTTTGCTCTCAATTAATGCGTTAACATAAAAAACATCAATTTTAGAAGTTAGATAACTCTAAGTTAAACTAGTATAGAAATGCCAAATAAGTGCTCTTAACAAATGGATGTGTGTGTTTTCTTGTAGCAAAGTCACATCGAGCTACCTACTGAGTCCCCCATTTACTGTTGTAAAGCCATGGACTTACCGTTCTACCAGCGGGGGAACAATACAAATGTTGAAATTAACCTATATACGTGAAACACGGAACATTAATATCACTTTAAATGTCATCGTTATTAATGAACAAATCACTACTGAAAACGACATTAAGAATATAAAAGGTTGATCAAGATATAGTGACGATAATGCATGAAATTTTGCAATCACAATCATCATGACCATTCTTTTAAAATTTCACGTTTGAACTATACGACCTCTAGCGGTATTCTATGAAATAATAAGTGTGGCGTCTCGTTACCGTCTGCTTTTATAGCCTTTTCCTTCTACTGAGCATAAACCTTTGATATACACTGTTTGAAAATCTCTCAAATTAAGCACTTGTTTTTGGTACCAAATGCTGTACAGCTTTGTTAGCTACCACTGCTGATATATCAGGACATCCCTTAAGTAATGTTTGACTTTAGATTCAGAAAAAGAAAAAGGATTTTAAACGCTTTTAATGTTATTTAATCAATAATGTATGTTTCATTATTATTAATTACTTTCTGCCACGATTCACAAGCTTTTAAATGCTACTTCTATAAAATTCTTGGGATTTGGAGGAAAAGAATGTTGAGAAAGTAGTTTTGACATCTTCATGTGTTCCAAGCTCTTTTCTATCAAGATAGTTCTGCAAACTCCGGAATAGATAATAATTAGATGAAGCAAGGTCTGGAGAATAATGATGATGTGGAAATTTTCCTAGTCTAGCTCTTCAATCTTTGCAGATGTGATCCTTATATATGTAAAAACAACTGGTTTGAGTTGAGAAAATTTTAACCTCAAAATTACAAAAACCAGTACACGATTTAAAACAGAAATCCATTGTAAAATCACTCACACTGCGCTATACATTCCTTGGGACTCAGCACATGAAACAAAGCAAAAACTCAACACATACTAAGAAACCAAATAAACACAGCCATAAAACTATGCTCATCAGGTAAAATTAACGACTAATTAGACAAAATAAAACAAAACTTCATCAACATCAATAAGTTTCCTCCACAAACCGTAGAAACCATTATACACACACCTAGACAGAAAGCAAAATCAACCAACAAAAGTAAATATATCTCACAAAACTATATGCTGCTTCATACCATATATTCCCGACATCACCAGAAAAATAACCAACATTTGGCAAAAACTGGTAACAAAGTATGAAATTCCAATTAATACTAAATTTATTCAAAAACCAGGCACAAAACAAAGGTCTATGTAAAAACTATACTGACAAACACCACACTAGCATTATTTATAAAATACAATATGATAACTGTCACAACTTTTATATTGGAGAAACAAGAAGGAAATTGGAAGCCATATTAAGAGAACACAAAAAGTCACCTTCACACGTGTGGCCTGGCATGGCCAAGCGCGTAAGGCATGCGACTCGTAATCCGAGGGTCGCGGGTTTATGCCCGTGTCGCGCTAAACATGCTTGCCCTCCCAGCCGTGGGGTGTATACTGTGACGGTCAATCCCACTATTCGTTGGTAAAAGAGTAGCCCAAGAGTTGGCGGTGGGTGGTGATGACCAGCTGCGTTCCTTCTAGTCTTACACTGCTAAATTAGGGACGGCTAGCACAGAGTAGCATTGTGCGAAATTCCAAAACAAACAAACCTTCACACGTTTTCGAACACTGCAAGTCAAATAAACACAACATAACCATACAAAACACCCAAATACTTAATAAAGAAACAAACAAATGCAAAATGAAAGAAGTCTTGCTTTTACAACAACTCAAACCCAAAATAAACAAATACAAAGGAACACCTATATACTTATATTAATTAATATAATCAAACATCTAAGTACGCCCCGTACATTCATTACTCGGTTACACACCGACCTTCAAACATATGGTCAGCTATCGGTAAGTTACCTCTTTCTTTCTTTGTGAACCTGACGATGACCGAAGAAGGTCGAAACGTTGTTCGCTGCGCTACATAAATAAAATTCTTAACCCAAACCAACCGTTTCTACATATAAATTTTTCTCTACAAGTGGTTTTTCTCGTCATCATTGAGATGTGATCCTTGTTGTGTGAAGCCGTGTTGTATAACACAACATCTTTACAATTGATCAAAGCAGACCTCTTTCCTTTCAGTGCAACGTTCAAGCTCTCTGACTGTTGACAATAGAAGTCCGATGTAATCGTTACGTTGAGTGGCAGCACTACAAAGTGGATCATACCAAAATATCCTACCAAACGTTTAACAAGATTTTCCTCGGGTGGAGGTCCATTTAAGGCTGTCCTTTTACCAGCTTAACTGCACTGAGCCATTGTCTTCAGCACTTTACATTTTTATAATATATCAATTCTTCATCTCCAGTAACTAATCATTCCAAAAAAGCGAGATACATTCACGAGAGTGCTGTGAAGTGCGAATGTCTACTCTTGCTCTCAGGTTGGATTGTGTCAAATCATGGGGGACCCATTAATCAAGTTTTGACATCTTTTCAGGCTGTTGCAGATGACTTTGCACTTTTTAATGAGTTGAATTAAGCTTCTCTGCTAGTTTTTCAACTGCTACAGACAGTCTTCATCAAGTACAAGCCAGCAGCGAGTTATCATTAAACTCAACATGACGACCTGAGCTTAACTGTTGTTATGTAAATATTATGTAAATATTGTGTAAACGACAACCATGTCGAGAGTGTTATGTAAACGACAATCATGTCATGTCGTGTTTGAATTCCCATATCTATTATTTATATTATTTTTTCAAAGTTTAAACCAAAAATGTTATTCATTTAAAATAACATTCTAAAATAACATTTTGGAATTAATTAAAATTCATTTAGAATAACATTTTAGAATTAATTAAAATTCATTTAGATTAACATTTTAGAATTAATTAAAATTTATTTAGAATTATTCATGTAGAAAATTTTAAAACTAGGTAGATTGATCACTCGTATTGGCCTGGTGTTTGTACTGTGGAATTCTGGGAAGTTACGCGATTAGTATATAAACAGACGGCGATGCGAGGGAAGCAGTCATCCACTTTTACTCGGGTCAAGAAGTCAATCATCCATTTTTACTCGGATCAAGAAGTTTGTCTCGTTTCAGAAAGTTTAAACTGAATTTGTGAATAGAGCTAGATCGACTAAAGCGGTGAAATTTTTATTCCGTCAATCTTTACGATTCAGTCGGATTACGGATTATACCGAAAGTCAATACGAATTGGACTGTGAATTTTTGTTTGAAATTACCCATTCAAACTTCGAAAATTTCTCCGTGCGACTAAATTCACCACCTAGATTAGAACTTTGGATTTCGGATTTGGACACTTATTCTGGATCATATTATTAAGCACAGGCCAGTACCTTTTTGTATTGTAAGTTGTTTTGATGGTTGAAACTGAATATCTGTTATTGATATTGGATAATTTATTTTGTGTCTATCACATAAGTAGATCATTATAATAAATTATACAAGCTGCTATCTGTGTCTTTCTGTTGCGTTCAGTCCACATAAAAAACGTAACCTGATCTGAACTTCTGAAACCACCTTTGACATTTACTTTCATTGAAAGACTCCACACCATAAACACCTTGAATGTTTAGTGTAGTTTTTAGTGCATTATTACTTTTTTAAAACTCATAAAGCATTATATGCCGAATGTGCTCCTCAGACACATTCATCTTCATAAGGGTTTATTTCATTAATGATCTGAAAAGTGGAGTTGAGGTAGTTAATTATATTTGTTCAAACATTTTTATACAAGTCCTACTATATATCTTAGTCATTGAAGCCTTCTGCAAAGACAGAAATGATAATGCACTTTCTGTATTAACTTTTCAGACATTACTTAAGGGGTAACCTTATATTTTCTTACGCTCCAGTTAACTGTGAAAGTATTCATCTCTGCACTCGTAATCAACAACTTATTTTAATCTTTAGATTTAAAGTTTTTGTTTGTTTAAATAGAAATGAAATGTTGGGTTGAACTTTTACATCAATGTTATTAAAATCCTCTTTATGGAAACATGAGTTTTCTCATGTCGATCGAAGCCTACATTTTACACTGGTTACCCTACTTTTACGCCTTCAACTACAACAATGTTTGTGGATATATTATCAGCAAATATGTTGTTTATTTTTAAAGTCGTTAACCAAAACTGATAGCCCTCTTACTTCTTTGTTATTTTTTAGGGAACTCATTATTGATAGGATGGGGGCCTTACCACTTGGCTTGATTGGGGTACTTCATCAATTCGACAAACAATTTTCAGATCTCATGAAATATCGCTCGTTATTCTTTAATATATAATTTACGAGAACTTTATAATCGTGAATCTAGTTGAAATGCTTGGGAAGACCTTATAACTAGATCACTTTACTTGCAATATGTAGGTTGTGGGCTCGAGTACCGTCACCAAACATGTTCCCCTCATCATGGAAACCTTATCATGTAACATGACGACAAATTCCACTTTCTTTTGATATAGAATACCCCAAATATGGCAATGAGCGCCATTGACTGTTGCATTCCCTTTAGTGTATCATTTACTAACTAAATAAGCAAACCAGAGTGACTCTGGTGGTTATTAATGTGAATATTTGATTGGATGAGCACAATTCAGAAATCCCATGTGACTTTTTAAGAAGGTTTTATATTTCATTAATTTTTCAAATTTGAAATTATAATGTGGTTTCTTTGGAATTTGTAAGACTAGAGGGAAGGCAGCTAGTCATCACCACCCACCACCAACTCCTGAGTTACTCCTTTACCAATAAATAGTGGCATTGACCGTCACATTATAACGCCCCCACAGCTGAAAGGGCGAGGTGTGACAGGGATGCGAACCCGTGACTCTCAGATTACGAGTCGCACGATTTAATCCACCTGGCTATGCCGGGCTGATATCTAGAATAAAAAAGATTGTGTTGAACGAGGAATAGTATGAGGAATTTGTTAAAACTTTCTATATTTATTAGATAAGATACGATTTATTTATTTTGTGTATTCGCTAACTATTGGTGGGAAGATTTCGTAAACGATGTAGTATATTCAGAAACCTTTGTTGTTGTTTTGAATTAAGCACAAAGCTACACAATGAGCTATCTGTATCGAAACCCGGATTTTAGCGTGTAAGTTCGCAAACATACCGCTGAGGCACTGGGGGCTTTAGAAAACTTCTCGTAGAAAGCTCTCCAATTTTTTTCTTGTAATTTATGCAGTAGCTCTTAAGCAGAATGTGATTTTAAGAAATTCTAAAAACAGAATGTATCCTGATCACGGGAGAAACTGCCATCCTTTTTTTTTGTCTCTTTTATGGTTACACTAGAAGAAAAATCAACATTTACGAAAGATTTTGGTTTCCAAGCAACATTTTTTGGTAGCTATGCTCATTAATAATTTGCACATTATGCTCTTCTTAAGGCTATGCATAACAAGAAGGCATCCTCAACAGTTCCTTTCTCAAGAACACGCTACAGATTGCTCCTGAATCACTACTTATAACTGAGCAAATTTGCAACATATTGATGCCTTTGGATAAGAGAATAAAACATACAAAAATCTGTTCTTCTGAGGAAAAGGCGTTCTCTTTTTTGCAGATAATTTATATATTCAGTCTGTTTTAAAAAAAAACGCTTATTGGTAATAATTTCCACGCATAAAATTGAGTTAATATTTGGCTTATTTTCACAGGTGTCGATAAGTTGTGAATGTTCCGTGTCTTTCTTTACAGGAATATTTCCGGCTTTCCTGTTCCCGAAATTAGCTTGATGTCATAATGATGTGGATGATGTAGTGTCACATATACAATAAACTCGGTACTTAATCTGGTCCTGAAAACTCCCTCTCTGACAGGTTTTTATACCTCGCAAGAAGTGCTAAAACTCAGGCGCTATTTACGTCTATTTTAACGATTAAATTGAACTTACAGACTATTTACGACTATTTTAGCGATTAAACTCAACTAAAATGGAAAAGAACAATAAAAACAGGAAAGATCATGCGAGAAAAGTGGAAATGCACTCGTGTAACTCATGAAGTTCAGATATATCGAGTTTGACTGACAGGCTGATCGACCAACACTTCTCTTTTACACATATTGATTTTTGCGCGCCAAAAATACCAAGCTTGGAGCACATATATACCCTATTCGGTTTTATTTTTCATCAAGATCTCTACCTGTCTACACTAAAATTGATTTTATTTTATAAGTCATGATTAGAGTAAATTAATCTATGATACCTTGGGCGAGGTCAAATACATCAATCGAAAGGATCTCAAATCGGTTAATAGATGAAAGTTTATACTTGTAAAAAATACGGCGCCATTTTATGTATTGCTATACTGTAAATCATACTTCTTATTGCTTTTAACTGGAATTGACTTTTAAAATTGTTAGCAACCGAAACAGCATTGCAAAAAAGCAAAGTAAGAAAATCATTTTTATTTGAAAACATTTTTACACAACGTAAACTATATAACTATTTTGTTTGCAAACAATGTGAGCAATATAACTGTTTTATTTCTGTATTTAGTTTGTTTGTGTTTCCTTATAGTAAAGCTACAACGGGCTAACTGATTTGTCCACCGATGGAAATCGAAACCCTGATTTTAGCGATGTAAATCTGTACATTCAACGCTGTCCTAGCGGGTGACTCTATATTTAGAAATAAATTCCGTGTCTTTCTAGCCTGTATTGTGCCTTTCTTTCTCAGTGTATTACCTCCTCTCTACTAGTTTGAAATGTTTATATAAATAAGTAACACGCGTGTTAATTATCACTTCATAAAGAACTGGAATGGACTTTTTGTACTGTGCGGCACATTATAATTTCCATAAGTTTCGTGTATATTTATATCAGTGTCTCTTTTTATGTGTGTGATCAACTTTCTCTGAGAGACCTATCTGGGTAATGGGTCCGCGAGATTTGTTTTGTTGATAAAGGTATCAAAGATGATAAAAAATATTAAAAACTACTAATACGGAAGTCATTTTGTACTTGAACTATACGTATAAGCCTTCTGAACATTTACACTGGGTTTACAGATGGTTTGCTGTATTTATGAACAAAGGAAGCTTTAAAGCCTAATTGATTTGCGTCTTCTAGGATAGTTTAACTTCTTTACCATTTTTTTTGTACGAATATCTTTGTACTGACACATCTTTAAAATTACCATTGCAACCTTGGTTCTGTCAGTGGCTTAAGAGAAATGTCTACGAAATATGAAAGTTCCAGGACAGGAACAACTTAAAGAAGGAGATAAACGTAATGGTTAAAAGAACAGTATGGCGAGGGTTAACGGTATTAAAATTGCTGTAACTGAAGCTATATCTTATTTCTGTGTTCCTCTCTAAATTTCTTTTTTTTTAACCTCACATAAATCATACAAACGAAACCCTGCTGACACATTGAAATGGAGGAAATAGTCATAATTCATGTCAGCTTTGTAAAGTACGTTTCACGAATGATTCGAAAATGAAATTAGATAGTAATACAACTTTATTAGGAAAATCAAATATTCTTAGTCATTTTTAAAACAACAGATAAGGCTGTAAACATTTTTTACACCGTACACTTGCGAGATCTCACTTAACTGGCAACAGTTTTGATTAAAATATAAATATCTACGCAATAATAATATTTTCAAATGACGTAATATTAATCAACGAAAGCAAGGCTAGTTTTGTAACTGTTCAGTAGAGTGAATGGTATTAAAAACTTAACTAGGACAGACATTGTGAATTAGTTTTTTATGGTAAAGATACTAAAAAAATCTGTGAAGCAGTCTTTAAATTGTTTGTTTTGAAGTTAAGCACAAAGCTACATAATAGGTATTGAAACCTAGTTTCTAACTGCTATGCTACTGGGAGAAAGCATTAAAGTTGGCTTTATTCTGTTAGAAGAGAATACATTAAATTGACACATTATTTAGTCCAATGTTCCCTCTAATGTTATCAGTTCATGTGCGGGATGAATTTTTCATGTGTATCAGCATTAAGGCGGTTGGTATTCTTAAACTGTCAGCCCTAATGGATCATTAGACCACTTTTTAATGCTATTAAAAGACTTTGGGATATCGACTTCTAGGGTCATAAAATCTGTCAACGTTTTGAGACTCCTTACCATTACTGAGGATGTGCGTGGCATTTGATTAGTTGCTATGCGGCCACGCATCTTAGAGGAAACACCGATTCAGTTCTATCACTAAACCTTGTTCGATTATTTTCTGTCGTGTTAAGACTATACTTGGTATTAAACAGACCCCACGAGATGTCAAAGGTTGTTTGTTTAATTGTTTTTTATTAGTCAAGAAGTAATTATTCTATAACTGGCTCATGAATTCTGGAAGGAGATTATACTGGTGAAAGCGACGTTAGGATATTTAATCCGATTGAGAACGGGTGTCTTTGTTGGTCAAGAAAGATAACCCAAATGGCTGTCTTTCTCTTTCAGTTAATCTCATACTATACGAGTACCATTGGCTTGTGTTATCGTCCTTGGAAAGACCTTATACATTAGGGTTGACATTCAGCTTGCGTACGATCGACAATAGGGTTTAGGTACATTGTCGCTGTGGATACCATTGGGCCATTTAAAGGTATCAAATAACACAAATCCTGCCGTGAAAGCGTCTTACACTACAGTACACCACATACAACAATGTGCACAGCTGAAGTATCCGAGTGAAGGGAGGTTTATTGTGTATTTTTATTCATATGTTTGTTCTGCTATCAATACAGAAGAGGGTAAAACGTGAATAATGTACCACATCACATGCTTTCGGTCGTTATTTGTCCACTCTCTCCGAGTACAAACCAAACCACGCTTTCTTGTTAGTGTTTTTTTCTTATCTGCATTTGAGTTTATTGAAGTTTTGATTTGCTCTCTGTTATATAATTGAATTTGTTATATTTTTCACAATATTGAAACAATTTTTTTTGTTTTGAAAACAGTGTTTGTTACAATTTACGTCAGTCTTACAAACCTCTCACCCCCCAAATATGCTCATCCTTTCAGCAGTGGGGACGTTATAATTTGACGGTCGCTCTATCGATAAAAGAGTAACCAAAAAAAAATGGCAGTGAGTAGTGATGACAAAATGCCATCTCTTCTCGTCTTTCAAGCAAAGTTAGGGACGGCTAAAGCAGATAGCCTTCGTGTAGCTTTGCTCGAAATTCGAAATAAATAAACCAGTCAAACTGGTTTATTTATGTACAAAGAGACTTTGCTATGATAAATGTGTGTTATATACAACATCTAATATAAATATCACTATTTACACACATGTCTGGCAGATTGTGCAATCTTTTTAATCGTTAACTGAATTTCTAAACAAACAGCAAAACATAATATCATAAAGGTGTTGAAAGACAAGAAATCAGGCTAAAGGCGGTAATAATAAACATATACAAGTAGATAAAAGTATACTCATGAAAAAAGTTTGTTCTTCTAAGTGCAAGGCCCATATGGCCAGGTGGTAAAAGCATTCGACTTGTAATCCAAGGGTCGCGGGTTTGAATCCCCGTCACAGCAAACATACTCGCTTTTTCAGTCGTGGAGGCGTTATAATGTGACGTTTCATCCAACTATTCATTGATAACAGAATAGTCCAAGAATTGGCGATGGGTGGTGACGACTAGCTGCCTTTCCTCTAGTCTTATACAACTAAATTAGGGACGGCTAACGCAAATAGTTCTCTTGTGGCTTTGCGCGAAATTAAAAAACAAACGAAGAATATTCTAAGTGCAATCATTTATACTATTTCTTTTTTTAATAGAAGTTTCCTTTTTAAGTAAACTGTTAGTTTGAATGGCTTTTGCTTTCTAACTGAAACGGTTAATTTTTCATTTGTACTCGCTTTTGTTCAGTGTAAGAAAAAAATGAAGTCGTTTAAGATATTGTCTTCAAATTTTGTTAACAAAGCTCTGCGAAGTAAGATGCTAAAACCATCAAAATATTTTTATAATTGCAGAAGATGGCATGTTTTTGCTTTTATTTGTAAAAAGAACACTTGGCCAAATTTAAAATTCATTTATATCTTTCTTGAAATTTAACTAAAATAAATTTTAAATAATATATACTATTAGATAAAGAAATAATGTGTGCCTCAGAACGGCTGGTGTGTGTATTAACACTTTTATTGATAAGCAGAAAACAACACTTTTACCTTCCTAGGTTATCTTTAGGTTAACATCTTCAGGCTTTTTGTTAACCTGAAGATGACCTAAGATGGTCGAAACACTCTACTCTACTTATCAATTAGAGTCTTATTAGCCATACCGACTGTTCTGAGATGCATATCTTTTTTCAAGTGATTTTCTCGTCATGAAGAAAGAAATAATTTGTTTTGCATATACGTTTATATTAACTTCATTCACAAAATTATGTCAACTGTAACAATACAACATTACTGTAACAAGGATAACATGTTTGTGTTAAATACAAAGCCGCAAAATACGTAACTTGCACTGTGCTGACCTTTAATCTTAGCATTTTAAATTCTCGAGATTATCTCTGGTCCATCAGGAAACTAAGATAAAATATAATAAACAAAATAAACAAACACTGATAAATAATTAATTTTAACACGGTTAAGCTATGATGTATTTATAGCTCAGTTATAGTTTACTATGCTTTTAGTGTAGGTACCTTTTTAGAGTTTTGAGAGGATGGCTATAAGATTTAATTATATGTATGTAGTATACAATTACTAATTGTAGTTGATTATTCACGTCTATGGTTATTCCTTATTTGTTGGATACTCATTTATATACTTTCCACTGCTACTCCAATTAAAAGGCAAACTTGCTTCTATGGTATGTACCATTCACATAGAACCATTGTCAATGCGAAACTGATAAACCTTTCCTTCTCAGCTTTCTCTTTTAAGATACTCTGTTCGTGAGTCCACTTTTAACAGCAAGCAAAAATGGCACAGATGCAATTAATTTATTATTTTTGTATGTGTGGTACGAAAACTCTAATTATCATATATTTATGCTTCACTGAGGATTTGTGTTTGTTATTAGTGGCTTATCAAATGCCAATTGTGACGTTTATTTCTTATAAAGCCAGTGATGAGCAAAGCAAGATGTTAGGACCTACGTGTAACTTACAAAGTTATTAGTGTTTGCAGTCTGTGTTACGAAAGTCTTTCTTAGTTTCTGACTGACTAGCTAAAAAGAATACAACTAGTAAAGAGTATTCACCCCCAAATCATGGGCTACTGCAATTGAAAAAGGAATTTTCTGCCAGTCAACGCTCTCATGGCCTTCAAAGCGAGGGGATCACTTTTGCGGCAAGGGAATACGAACCATGAATCCACTATATCACAGTTCGGCAGGCTAACTATAGTCCCACGCACTGCTCTTTAGCAATAGAAACTAGAAAATGAAGTTTCTAAAGGATCAAGGTAAATCAGTATTCGCTACCCCTTCCCGAAGTGGCAGACATATATTTCTATATCACTATTGCATAGTCTCTTTGTAACGTAACTAATATCTATGCACAGTGAATAAAACAATGACACGAAAATTAATTTGTAAATTAATAAATTCTATGTGTTTAAGCGTTGTGATTACTTAGTTGTAGAAAATGACTTCAGTAACTTCGATTCTTACATAAATGTCTGCAAAGAAAATATTGTTATATTTGTTGTACTAATTTATTAATGCTTTCTACTTAAGCTTTTTAACTTTACAAATTCTAATTTATTAGGCACATATGTATTTAGTACATACGTAGTTACTCTATAGGTACGATATATATGCTTCACAAAAAATACAATTTTTGGTTCCGTTATGAAAATTGCAAGAAACATTTCTCGCATTTTCCTACTGGAACCATAAACAATGAAGCGAAACTTCTTAAATTTTTGAAAAGTTCTCTGTCTTAGAAAAGTACTTTAAACAAGCACAATTTCAACGTAATGTACTGTTTCTTCTTGCGTAGCGTAACACTTCCAATTAAATAGGCTGTGAAAAAAATTCTATATTATTTACAAGCATAATATAAGAGAATTGCTAAGGACATCAAAATATGTTCCTGCTTATCTTGAAGGAATTTTCTCACAGTGTAGCTGCTTCGTCTTTATAGAGACTGTTATTGAAGCGTAAGAGGTTCCAAGTAAAATTGGTTGACAGGAGAAGGATGAATATATTAGCCTGTAGCACCATCTCGTTATACTTATTCAATGTCAACTATAGCATTTAGACACGTAAGTTGTGTATTTCAGTTAAGCCTAATTTTTCTTTGAGATTAAATGTACCAGAACTTTCAAATATTAAAATGCCCCCCAGTGGCTAAGCGGTATGTCTGCGGACTTACACGCTAAAATCCGGGTTTCGATACCCGTGGTGGGCAGAGCACAGATAGCCCATTGCGCAGCTTTGTGCTTAATTCTAAACAACAACCAATCAAATATTAAAAAAGAATATAGAGATATTCTTTTAAAGATATAGAGGATGAAATAAGCAATTCGCTTATAAAATATTTTAGATATGTTATCAGTAGAGTGAAAGGTATCAGTTCCTCCCTGTATGTCGTAAAAAATATCGTAAGTTCTTGTTAACCGTTATAAACGTGTTTCGTGTAATGATGTTGTTGAAAGTCGTAAAAATGCTTAAATACAAAGTTGTTGAGAAACGTTATACGGCTTTGCATATTGTTATTGAGTTTTATGCGAGGATTCGTTGTTTTGCTGACAAAACATTCATTCATGTTTCTTCAACGTAATGAAAGATTCGTATAAAACATTATAGCATTTGGAATAATTTTATGTGAAAGATTTTGAACAATTTAAAAGTCAAAAGTTGTTCTTCTTACTTTTACAACTAACTTATGAAATTTGTTTCACGTTTTATTGCAGGTATTTTATTGGTTTAAAAAGGATTTAAATATACTAGTGTATAAACAAATAGGCAGCTCTGATTATGTCGAGCATCACCCAAAAACATTGACTTTTAGAGTTTGTAAAAAAAAAAAAATATGATCGTTCAATATTCAAAATAATACGTACTTTAAAAAAAATTAACAGATATTTGTTTGTTTGTTTTTTAATTTCGCACAAAGCTACTCAAGGGCTATCTTAGTTAGCTATCTCTAACTTAGCAGTGTGAGACTAGAGGGAAGCCTGCTGGTCGTCACCATCAACCGTCAACTCTTGAGTTACACTTTTACCATCGAATAGTGTGATTAACCGTAATATTTTAACGCTCTTACGGCTGAAAGGGCGAGCATGTTTGATGCGACGGAGATGTGAACCAGCGACACTCAAAATAAAATTCGCACGCCTTAACACGCTTGGCGATGCTGTAACTGTAGTTTTTAGGTATATTAAGCAGTACAGTTTAAATTACTGGTTATTATATTCTCAAGAACTATAAATATAAATATTATCGATTTAAATAACTGTTTTCTTTACACCATGAAGAACGCTATAGTTTTGTAAAAAAAAATGTCAAAATTGTTTGTTTTTGTATACAATAATTTATTTATAAACTAATTTGGAATAAATGATGCAATACTAAAAGTCTAAAACACCTTCTACCAAAGTAAGCATTTTATTTAAGAGCTATAATCTCCTTCAAAGAGATTTAACTTTGAGTTTAGATTTTCAATACTTTTTGTACGGTACTGTTTAGGCACCTTATAACAGATTTTAATAAAAACCCGTTTGGACCAGGCTAGCCATGGCCAGGTGGTTAAGGAATTCGACTCGTAATCCGAGGGTCGTGGGTTCGAGTTCCTGTCACACTGAACGTGCTCGCCCTTTCAGCCGTGGGGGCATTATAATGTAACGGTCAATCCTACTATTCGTTGATAAAAGAATAGCCCAAGATTTGGCGGTGGGTGGTGGTAACTAGCTGCCTTTCCTCTAGTCTTACACTGCTAAATTATGGAGAGCTAACGCAGATAGCTCTTCTGTAGCTTTGCGCGAAATTCAAACCAAATGAATCGTTCACACCTCTGTATATCTACTTGTTAATTTCCGTAAGCTTAAAACACGTTTCTCTACATCTTTAAACTACATCCATAATTTTACTTACAAAAAGCAGGTAGATAGGATTTGGTGTTTGATGTTGTTTTGACAACAGCGTAAAGACACAACTTCACACAAATGCACAAAGAAAAGGAATACATGCATGTTAGTAACAAGCTACTGCAGGTAATAAAAGATTAATACCGACCTGAAATTAGTATTCAACAATACTATAAAACCGTTCAACACGCAATAAATCAAAATCTGTAGAGAAGTAATTATAGCAGATGGAGGAGAGACTTTAACAACTTATCGTTCACGATGTCACCAGCGGATATCAATAAAATTTCAGATTAAGAATAACTGTCGAGCACTTTAAATTTGATGTGATGTTTCTAATGATTTCCGGTTTACTGAAATAAAGCCATTGTAATTTATGTCAGTAATGCTCTTCTATTGACTGCGATGAAGCATCGTTTAAACAGTATCGTTGAAAACTTATGAATATGACAATGGAACATAATTGATAATGTGAAAATTCAATTCAAATCATGAGAGATAAATACCGCTGTGAACTTCTTACGTAGGACACTGAAAAAGAGCTACCTCATTTCCAAAACTTTAATCTCTACTTAAGAGAGAGAGAAGAGGCAAATAATGTCATCATGATGTGATTGTCTATCCTTTCAAAAAAATTAAATTGTTTTAATGTTATGTTTTCTTGAAAACAATCACTCACTTTCAAAAATTGACGATTTTGTTAAATAGGAAAACCAAACTTGTATAAATATAGATACAAAATAATACTTTAAGTTGAGCTGAAGTTAAATCAAGATATCACCAATATTTTCTGCGCATTGATGTATCGTTTGAAAATCAGCTTTTATTTCCACACCCACACTGTGATATAGAACTAAGGTATATTAAAGTGGTATAGGCCCGGCATAGCCAAGCGCGTAAGGCGAGCGACTCGTAATCCGAGGGTCGCGTGTTCGCATCCCCATCGCGTCAAACATGCTCGCCTTCCTAGCCGTGGAGGCGTATAATTGTGACGGTCAATCCCACTTTTCGTTGGTAAAAGAGTAGCCCAAGAGTTGGCGGTGAGTGGTGATGACTAGCTGCCTTCCAGTCTTACAGTGATGAATTAGTGACGGCTAGCACAGATAGCTCTCGAGTGCGAAATTCAAAAATAAACACCACCTTCTGGTTGGATGTGAAACTATTTTACGACTTTTATACGGGATGGGAAAGAGCTCTGAATTCTTAAAATTTTCAACGTACAATTAAGTAAATTATACAGACAATGCGAATGGTAAAAACAATTTCGTATTTTGGCAAAGTTCTGTTCCAGCTATCAAAGTGTCAAAACTTGTTATGTAAGTAATGTCAACTTCTCTGTTTATTTGTTCAACCCCAGTTTGTATTCTTGAATGAACTTGTTTAAACTGTGCTGTTAATTGCTTTTTTTCAGACAAGTAAGAGAGTATAGAGTTTCTATGATTATTATATTTCTAATTGAATCATTATATTATTAATCATGTTCCTGCTATAATTTCTCTTTTAAGATTAGAGATCAGTAGAAGGTCAATCCAGAAAAAAAAATTCTAGAAGACGTTATTTGATCAATAAAATGCAATCATTTTATATCTCTGTTTATAAATATTAGAATCAAAACAGTGTGGTCACATTATTATAGATAGCCAATCAATGAACAATTTATTTTGTTCAATGTGATGTAATTTTGAGAATTTATTTAAAATCATCACATTGCATTTATTTCTACGAAAAATAAAATATAATAATGTTATATAAATATTGTAATCCAATAAAAAATTACTCAATTCGTAAATTGCTTCTATTAATGATTACCTTGTATTCATAAATTGATATTGTAAACGTTTGATAACATTGACATATTAAACATATTTTGAAAGGTATGGTGAATAAAGAAAGGCATTTAAAAATCAAATATCTTAAATATTAGTTCTTCTTTGTTATGTGTCGTAAAAGACGTTTACACGTAATTACTGACCATTATTAAAGTGTTTCATGTAATGTGTCGTAAAAAATATATCACGCCATCTAGATTATTTTATATTACATTATTATATTATGCCATATAGATTATTTTATATTATATTGTATCATATAGATTATTTTATATTAATTCTTATTAGAATTACAACATTTCAGCTGCTACAACGTTTCCTTTTCGTTAAAAAGACTAAGGTAGAATAGAGAAATATACAACCATGTAATTAAAAATAAATTATATTGAAATTATCGTTTGGTTTGTTTTTGGAATTTCGCACAAAGCTACTCGAGGGCTATCTGTGCTAGCCGTCCCTAATTTTGCAGTGTAAGACTAGAGGGAAGGCAGCTAGTCATCACCACCCACCGCCAACTCTTGGGCTACTCTTTTACAAACGAATAGTGGGATTGACCGTCACATTATACACCCCCACGGCTGGGAGGGCGAGCATATTTAGCGCGACGGGGGCGCGAACCCGCGACCCTCGGATTACGAGTGCACGCCTTAACGCGCTCGGCCATGCCAGGCCTTATCGTTTGGAAGAAAGTATGAAAGATTGCAAATGACTCTTTATCTGCGTGTGAAAAACTAACGATGGGAAAATTGAGATGTAGTAATTTTATTATATATTCTAAGTATAACAGTCAATAAGCTCGCTCCTTAAGAATGTGTCACTTTTAAGTGAACAATAAATAAGTAAACTTAATGAAGGTTTCTTGTATTTGCTGAAATCATACTGCTCCTACCGAAAATGTTGACAAAGTTTCTTGTAAACTATTTAAAAACAGGAAGTTAAAACCAAACTAAAAATTAAACCAAATTAACGTGAAATACGATAATCAAATCACTATGTTTATTGATTTTTAGGCTCTACATGTCGTGCTTATTTATGATTGTCACACTGATAGTGTTTGATAGCTGTAACAATATTTGTAGATTCATAGTAGTGTGGTGTTTGATAATGAGCTATAAGAATATTTATAGATACATGGTGGTGTGGCGTTAGCTGATTAGTTATAACAATATTTGTAGATCCATGGTGATGTAACGTTAGCTGATTAGTTATTTGTAGATCCATGGTGATGTAACGTTAGCTGATTAGTTATAACAATATTTGTAGATCCATGGTGGTGTAACGTTAGCTGATTAGCTTTAACAATATTTGTAGATTCATGGTGATGTGGTGTTTGGTAATTTGTAATAATAATGTTAGTAGTTATTATTTATCTTTTTTATTGTCATTCTATTCTTGGGCGAAACTAAACTACCTGGATATTTTCCCATTATTTCTAACATCGGATCGCATTATGTTGTCTCGTTTTTGAATGCAAAAAATTAGATATGTTTGTGTTGATCCAGCTTAGCAAAAGCGACATCACGTGACAGTGTGTTCAGTTACTTCTCCCCGGTAGCTCCTTCCTTTGGTGACGTTTAATTTATCTCTTCCCTCTCTTTCCTGAAATACGTTAAAACTGACATTAATTTTAATCACATCTCTTCCCCCTTTTGTTTATGGTCCGATACTAAATTCTAGTAAGAAGAGTGCTTAAAATAGTCATTTCTTCACAAGTAAATACTTGATTTTTTGCCCATAACTGACGTAAAGAACGTTTCAAGTGACATTTACTTTGTGTTTTGTTTAACCCTACCAGCTTGGTGAACCTTATACTAAACAAAAGACTATGTCATTAGTGGCGTGAGGCACACAAAATGTGCAGTTGAAATACTCTTATAGTCTTTATAACTGGAAACCCGTCTAGGAAGAATAAAGAAAGATGTGATTGTAACTATTATATCAGTTTTATCGTGATATAACAAAATACTAACTAACTACTAACAGGTAATATTTCATCCTCTTAGATGAGATGAGTATCATACAAGGCTTAACACAGTTAAAGGTGATATGACTACCATAGAAGACTATAAACGGTTAACTTTATTTTCAGAAGTCTGAGATTCAATACAAACAAAAAAATATATAGTAAAGAAGATTGGAAAATAAAACTCGGTAATGACAAGAAATAATAATAACTTTGTCAATTGTTTTCTGTACGCGTTCAGTATTTTTTAATAACTTTATCAATTGTTTTCTGTACACGTTCAGTATTTTTTAATAACTTTATCAATTGTTTTCTGTACACGTTCAGTATTTTTGAATAAGTTTTCATATTCTCTTTCGGAGCAGTCTTCAGACAATCTGAAAGGTAATAAAAATAGTTTTGAGAATATTGCACGCTAAATACATATAAACAACGCACTTACAAAGGATGAAAATATATAACATGTGCCATTACATCAACACTGAGGCATATTGTAACATGAGGAATTACAATAAGTTAGAACTAATTACAGAAACTTTTTTTTCCAAAAATGTTATGAACTTGCACAAGCTCGTTAAACAAACATTTAGATTAATATAAACTTTCACGTTCTTGATATTTATATAAAATTCCCGCAGCATGAGACAGTATTATAAACGCATATTGGAAATTAATTCATTTTAAGTATTCTCGTTTATGGTTTATGGTTTGCGTCCTGTACCCAAGAATGTGTTCCACAATTAGGGAGTCTAGTGATGCGTTATAAATTAAAAAATGTATTACATAATATTACAATAAATAACTTTATTAAAATGCAAGCAAAGTGGTACGACAAAAATATTTGAGTTTATTTGTTTAAATTCAATGTTATAAAATGGGTTACCTGTTTGTAATGTACTCATTCGCATGGATCAGACACCAGGTTTTAGGTTTATCATATCTCAGTCTTACCAATGAGCCACTGGACGACAAATACTTCGAAAAAAATATAAATATAAAATATTTTCATAACGCATAATATTTAACCTACGTCTGCTTCAATAATGCTATTTTTTTTACACCCCACTCGTTCACGATAACAATTTCTTGAAACTGTTAAATTGAAAGTAGTCGTTGGCTACTTTCAATTCCAGATGACACACCTTACGTTATACACGGTAATTTTGCCTGTAATAATAGCTAACTTTTATATGTTATTACTTTCGTAAAGTTTCGTCATCACATGCTGTGATTATCAGGATGGATTCAACTGCTGTAAGAGACTAGTGTTTACAAGCCATTTATCACAATTATTCTTTTTTGTCCCCTTTCCTCGCTTTTGCACAACATGGTAATCACAGTAAAGAATCAGAGAAGCTTGTTCTAAGAGAAGCGAAGATGTAATAATGAGAGTTAATATTATAGCGTTTTTTTTGTCCTTTTCTAATTCATATAACTTAAACAGTTTGCCACGTGTTCACTCTTTTTTCACCTCTTGAATAGGAAATAAATAACACCAGAATTATGCAATTTGACAGAATAAGTCCTTGAATTAAACTCCATGCGAAAACATCTCTCTTTATCAGCTGGTCACTAATGACATGAGTTTCATCTCTCTCTCTTTTTCCGTCAAACGAAAGACAAAGTTTTGTACTATATATCAGAAATATGTATTTATGTATTTATATTACATCTGATAGATTTTTTGTGGAAAAATAAAGAAACTTTACTGTTATTCACACATGTAATCATTTTCCTGTTCTCTCTTTATGCGGTTTTATACTGCATGGTAACTGGAGTAAAGATCTAAATAAAGATTCTTAAGAAGTGAAGATATGAACATC
The DNA here is from genome assembly GCA_011833715.1 of Carcinoscorpius rotundicauda. Classification (NCBI taxonomy): domain Eukaryota; kingdom Metazoa; phylum Arthropoda; class Merostomata; order Xiphosura; family Limulidae; genus Carcinoscorpius; species Carcinoscorpius rotundicauda. The sequence goes on along the minus strand of CM022395.1, from coordinate 33,584,970 downwards.
AGAGTAAACACTGTACAGGTTGCTTCTTCCGTTACTAATGCGTGCAACTTAAAACAGTTGCCACGTGCTCATATTTTCTCAACTTCTTGAATAGTCAGCAAAGAACAGCGAGTTCCGTAATTTGACGCTACGAGTCCTTGAATTAACCCACGCAAAAATGTTTATGTTTATATGGTGTAATTTTATCTTTTCTTTATTCAACAAAAAAAAAAGAAAAGTTTTCGCAAAAATCATCAATGGATTTTTACTTTATATATCAGACTCTATTTTTAGTAGCAAAAACAAAGAAACTCCACTGCGATTTACTTTTAGGATGGTATATTTTCTGCATGTGGCTTTTGAAAAGCTCTTTTTTACCACGATCATTAACAACTTGTTTTCTTCTTTAAAAACATTAAGCTGAAGTATGTTTGTTTGTTTTTGAATTTCACACAAAGCTACTCGAGGGCTGATTGTGCTAGCCGTCCCTGATTTAGCAGTGTAAGAATAGAGGGAAGGCAGCTAATCATCACCACCCACCGCCATCTCTTGGGCCACTCTTTTACCAACGAGTAGTGGGATTTACCGTCACACTATAACGCCCCCACGGCTGAAAGAGCTGGCATGTTTGGCGCGACAGGGATGTGAACCCGCGACCCTCAGATTACGAGTATACGCCTTAACACGCTTTGTGATTACGATTCGTAATCTCAGGGTCGCGGGCTCGAATCCCCGTTGCAACAAATATATTCGCCCTGAAAAGCCGTGGGGGCGTTATAAAGTGGCTGTCAATCCCACTATTCGTTGGTAAAAGAGTAGCCTAAGAGTTGGCGGTGGGTAGTAATAACTAGGTAATTCAAATAACACTCGTGTAGCTTTGCGCGAAATTAGAAAAACAACAACAAAGAAATAATTCCAACTTCTTTATTTTGTTCTTCTTCCTCTTGACTTTGTGTTTTACAATATGTGGTTCACACCAAAACCTGTCACCTTTACGGCGTTTAAAGAAAGTAAAATTGTTTATTTTTTCCTTAAATATAAAGAAATTTTGTTTACGATTGTAATTTCCTTTATTCCATTTTTTAGTTTATTTTCAGTATTCTTATAAAATGTTTATCATATCAGTCCTGTCCCTCGCTGGGAGAACGGTGTAAGTATTTGTATCTACAATGCTAAAATGGGTAGTTCGATTCCCCTCGGTGGACACACACAAATCAGTCTACGACGTTTCGTAACAGTATTCTTCACATATGTATAAGTGATATTCTTAGCTACATTATTAATGACTTTAGTAGCTTTTTACGTATTGTAAGTAATTCATCTCCTGTGAATGTTATGTTTCTTTTTATAAGTTAAATTAACGATTATATTGAATTTATCTCTATCGTTAAATTGAGCGCCCCTAATCATCTATCTGTGCTGATCGCGAACAAAATAATCAATTCCAGCTTTAATGTATGTGAATCTTATTTTCCATCAAGTAGACTTTTTATGTTTCCATTTGTAATCAAACTTAAACTTTATATTTAGAAACTTTCTCATATAAATTAGAAAATAATGTTATTTGTTGAGAGTCCCCAAAACATCTGTTATGATAATCATATCTTGTGACAGCTTTGTTACAATATTGCTGCCAAAATCTTAGATTTTAACTGTTTTAAGTATTCATAAAGCATCAATTACGGAAAATAGAAAGTTACTATAACGAATTGTTGCTGTTTAGAACTAAGCACAAAGCTGCACAATAGGCTATCTGTGTTCTACCCACCACGGGTATCGAAACCCGGATTTTAGCGTGTAAGTCCGCAGACATACCGCTGAGCCACTGGGTGGCTACTATAACAAACTCTGTAAACTAGAGTTTCTATGTTTATCCTTTTCTATTTCGAAACACAAAATGTTTCGAATATTACACATTTATTTCCGATTAATCCATGGAAAAATACGTTTTTCACGTAATAAACAGCTACGAATTTGTCTGCTTATAGTTTTTTTATTTTAAAGTCATACATACATTCTTTCGATAAAATTGTTTGTTTGTTTTGAATTTCGCGCAAAGCTACACGAGGGCTATCTGCGCTAGCCGTCCCTAATTTAGCGATGTAAGATTAGAAGGAAGGCAGCTAGTCATTGCTACCCACCGCCAACTCTTGGGCTACTATTTTACCAACGAATAGTGGGATTGACCGTCACATCATAACGCACTCACGGCTGAAAGAGCAAGCATGTTTGGTGTGACGGGGATTCGAACCCGCGATCCTCGAATTACGAGTCGAGTGCTATATCCACCTGGTCATGCCAGGCTATTTGGATAAAAAGCTTTATTGTTGTTTCATTTAAACCTAAACTGTTTATCGAACACCATAAAAACTGTTTTTTAGCCGATGCTCCTTTTTGAATAATCTCCCTCTTCGCTGATCATTCTCATTCTGATAGCCACATTTAAGCAGAAATTCCGTACACAGCAGTTTTCATCATAACTGTGGTAGCGACATTCTCTTAATGAACATTCCACATACCATTCATTATACATAAAATCGGCTTCCGAAACTGTCTTCAAGCATCTTGGTTATAAAATTCCATAGCAGCTACTTCTTCCTGTCGGTTATGTGGTTGAATGAAATTGCTTCAGTTCCAGTTTCTTCAGTCTTCATTGTCGTGCAAACAGACATTGATTTTGAGGTATGGATGAAAGTTAAGCACTCATTGTTAACGTTAATTCTTTGTTTGTGTTCCTATTGACGGTGTCAAGATGTACTCACGGGTTCATTGCAATGGGTTTTAGATTGAAAGATTCTTTTTTTCATTCCAATAACCTTCACTTTGAATGTGAAGACTTTTCTTTGGTTTGTTTGTTTGACGCTAAGCACAAAGCTGCACAATGGGCTACCTGTGCTTTCTCCATTACGGGTACCGAAATCATGTTTCTAGCGTTTAAGTCCGGAGACATGCCGCTGTGCCTTTGGGTGCGGACCGGGCATGGCCAGGTAGTTAAGACACTCGACTCGTAATACGAGGGTCGCAGGTTCGAATTCCCATCACACTAAACATGCTCGCCCTTTCAGCTGTGGGGTCATTATAAAGTTACGGTCGTTGAAAAATAGCCGAAGAGTTGGCTGTGAGTGGTGATGACCAGCTGCCTTCCCTCTAAGACTATACTGCTAAATTAGGGGCGGCTCATACAGATAGCCCTTGTGTAACTTTTCGCGAAATTCAAAAACAACCAAATCCTAGGGGGCACGTTTCTTCAGATTGTTGTCGGTGAAGCGTTGGAGCCGTTGATATCGCAACCATATTCTTTATGAAGTAACATAAAATATGAAGTTTAGTAAAGGTTACATTGATGATAACTTATTAATTGTTGGCTTGGTCTATTGGTTTAAAAACAGATTCAGAAATTTTTTGTTTGTTTCAGAAACATGAGTTTGATGATCAGCAAAAGTTCTGGGATATTTTATTGCTGTATGAGGGTCTTATACAAATATATTACTGACTTAGTAATTTCACAGCAAGAACATATGAAAATTTAATGGTGTATAAATTTTTTCCCACTTTAGAGAAAAAGGTTCCGTACAAACAAATGTACACTTATTATTATCTTAACCATCTGATTCAGTATTTTATATTCTTTTTTTTTCCTCTGTTCGAGTTGAACAAATGTTATTTTACCATAGAACCAATCTCAGAACCAAAGATCGTTTACAAATTGTATGTCAGTTGCTTTAACCTCTTCCTTTTCATTTAGCCATTTTTCATCGTTTTGTCTTGCTTATTTTAATAAAACTTTTGTCCATATGTAAATAGTCTTGCACTTCAATTCTTCTGCGATGTGTTGATTTACACCGTAGTTTGCTGTTGACACAAACACTTCGTTACATTTGTATAATGGCCCGGCATGGCCAACTGTGTTAAGGCGTTCTACTCGTAATCCGAGAGTCGCAGGTTAAAATCCCCGTCGCATCAAACATGCTCGTCCTTTCAGCCGTGGGAGCCTTATAATGTGACTGTCAATCCCTCTATTGGTTGGTATAAGAGTAGCCTAAGAGTTGGCGGTGAGTGGTGATGACTAGCCGCCTTCCTTATAGTGTTACACTGCAAAATTAGGGACGGCTAGCGCAGATAACCCTCAAGTAGCTTTGTGCAAAATTTAAAAACAAAACAAAAAAACTTTTGTATAAAAAGAAGAAAAAGACATTAAATTTTTAGTAAGATAAACAACGAACTACAACTTCTAAGCTAAAATAAACAATTCTAAAGAATGTATTATGAGCTATTAAAACAATGAAATTAATCTTTATTACCTTAATGTAAAATAAACCATTAGAGTTTAAGTTCTTTTGACTTTGGTATTTCCTGAAAAAAAGAGCATTTATAACATTAATATATATATATAATATGAGAGATAAGAGTGGCTAGCTACCTCTTTGTAACGTTTCACAAAACTGGATAGCTACTTATTTTTGACGTTTTACAATACTGGATAGCAACTTGTTTAAGATGTTTCACAATACTAAAAGCTACTTGTTAAAGATGTTTCACAATACTAGATAGCTACTTATTTATGATGTTTTACAATACTGATAGCTACTTATTTATGACGTTTTACAATACTGATAGCTACTTGTTCAAGATGTTTCACAATACTGGATAGCTACTTGTTTAAGATATATAGCTGTTTTAATTTTATTCTTATTCGTCCTGTAAACTTACATAGTTGTTAAAAATAAAAAAGCTCTAAAGGTTTTTATAAGTCCGATCTGTGTCTAATCTGAGTATTAGGTAATTGCCTATGTATATTTTTAAAAATGAACATATTAATTATTACTTTATTTAGAGTTTCTTATATTCACATTTATCAAATTAAGAGAACTATAAATAAATTGGATCATTAAAAACATTGAATTAAACAGGATAATATAACAGTTTTAACTGTAAATAAATGAAACAACTGTTAGTTATGAGTAAAAAGCTTCAATAACAGTCAGTTATAAAATTATAAAAAAAATTAAGTTCTCTGTTTTATTGTTTAAAATTTTATTGTTGAAATTATTAACATGTTATATCAAATTTTTGGCATACAATAAATGTTAGCGGGTTTTTTTTCTGAGAATGTTTCAAGTGGCTTCACCTTTTACCCATCCACCCACTCTTCCCTGCCATGCTCGAGCTTTTTCTGTTTATTTTTTCTTTGAGCGCACTTACTAAAAAGCGGAAATCTGGCCACCATCTAGAGAAAGTTGACCTGGATAACTAATTTAGTGTATCGCTTTGTCATTGTGTAAAAAAATGATATATCGCTTCATTTAGAGCTACTAAATACAAAACTATTTCACACTCTTGGTGATTAATCAGTTCAATAGATAAGACAACATCTAAAAAGTGGTCATTTTATGTATCATGATTTTTGGAAACACGGGCTGTATTCCGATTTTTAAATCACACATTATTGTATAATCAGTCAGTTTGTTATATTTGCTTTAATATCTTTCAGTAGCGATGTTGATAAAATAATACAACGTCTATCATTTATTACGTAGTTTAATGATGAATTTATGCCGAGTAACAAAAGTATTGCGTGTATATGTATAGATATATGCGCATTTATATATAATTTTGTTTGATTCATAATATCTACAAAACCGTCTCTAATCCTAAATTTATAGACTTGGTGTGAGATAGAATGAATATTACTCACCTCTAGATTTCAAACTACCATTTTCAGTGACCAAATAGTAGGATTTTACCATCGCTTTTATATCGCATCCATCTCAAAGTGTGGAGTGCGTTCTTGCAACAACAGATCACAGTCTACGAATCCATGGATTCACAGCTCTCTGATTACTAGATTACGTCAGTCCCAGTACATATTCATGTATACTTTAATTACAAAAACAGAGAAAGAACTTTCTTCCACTATATCGGACGTTGGTGTTTAAACAAGTAATGACTTTTCTTAGGCCTAGCTCATTATAATGATGCAAACTGATGTTTGAACGAAAATGACATTTCTTGGGCCTACCTCATCATTTTAATGTAAACTGATATTTAAATAAGTAATAACATTTCATAGGCCTAGTTCATAGTAACGATACGCAGATTATATCTTATTTTTAGGTCTCTTAATTCACTTAGTTCTGGTATCTTATAAATACCATATTCGAAGCATTTTGGTTCGGTTCTGTTTCTGTTTTGTTACAGTGCAATGTTTGTTTGTTTTGGAATTTCGCACAAAGCTACTCGAGGGCTATCTGTGCTAGCCGTCCCTAATTTAGCAGTGTAAGACTAGAGGGAAGGCAGTTAGTCATCACCACCCACCGCCAACTCTTGGACTACTCTTTCACCAGCGAATAGTGGGATTGATCGTCACATTATACACCCTCACGGCTGGGAGAGCGAACATGTTTAGCGCGACGCGGGCGCGAACCTGCGACCCTCAGATCACGAGTCGCACGTCTTACGCGCTTGGCCATGCCAGGCCACAGTGCAATGAACTACGGCTCTCTTTGTTGACCTAAGAAGGTCGAAATGTTGTTCTGTACTTTATTTTAATTAATGTTTTAATACTCATACCAGCCGTCTTGAAAACACATCTTTATTTCAAGTGGTTTCTCGCCGTCATAAATAATTACAAATGTATCTATCGTCTGTTTGCTTCAACAAAGTGATCATAGTACTGAAACATGTTCTGAGCCTACATTTTAATTCACCCTGTTGATTAGTACTCCACTGAACAGCTCAGTAAATAAAATACAAAATATCAAATCGTTTTTCGATTTTGTTTAAACGAAGGGACTCCTAAAAAGCAATATATATATATTATCCTCTAATTAATTCTGTTTATTTGATTTACAAGGATTATGTTTTCATAATAATTTATTGTTCGTAATTGACGAACAATTATGCTCCGAGTCTCCTCAGATTATTACATACAAACAATTAAACAGAATTATTTATGTAACTATAGTTAATGCCTAGTTTATGAAAAAATACATTAGATCGCTTTTGTATCTGAACCAATTAACTGTTTAAATTTAAAGTATATCTGACACGGGTAATGTTTTCTTGCTTTAGCTCAACCTAGCATTTATATTATACAAATTTTGAGTTACAATATACTAACAAATCACTTTTAATGTCAGACCAACTACATTTCGCCGTAATATCTGTTCAGGTTCGGCAGGGCTCACACTTCACGAAATACCAGAAAAAATTCGATATCAGCCCAGGCTTACCAAGAATACCAGAAAGTATTTTGTGTATCATAACAGCTTAATCACTGAAAAGTTTAAACCGTTAATGATTCAAAGCTACCGACAAACGAGAGAACTAGTGACAGCAACGCTGAAGTTAATTCCAACAATGTTCATCTGGATTTAGATCCGGTAACTGTTTTGGACAAGGAATATGAATGAGGTGACTGTCACGTTCCTGGGACTCATTTTAGAAGTGTTGAGAATATTTCCATCGTAGTTTTGGGGGCGCTCTAGTATATCAGGACAAAAATACAAAATTGTTGGGTTGAGTCTCAGCGACTACAAGGTGAGCTCCACCGTAAACGTTATTCGCCCTCTTCAACAAATTAACTAACCCAGCCTTTGCCATATAGACTGTTCTTACACCGTTATATAATCTTAAATAGCTTGCTCTGTAGTAACAGTGCAAATAAAATAAATTGCTTCTTGTCTCCACATTTTTACTCTATTGTCAATAAATAAACGTATGAAACTCATGAGGACACTCACAAACTTTCAAATCATTTCATAATTCTTTGCTCAATCTACCGCCGAAGTGATACTTTTCTACTTAGATCTAAGATAATGAAAAATCCGGGCTTTTTATTGACCGCCATATGACGGTAGGATTGAAAATAATAAAATGTTGACCGCTGTTCAAGGAATCAATAAATTATTACACCAGATATGGCGTTCATAACAATTTACAAATTGTCCAATCATCTTTTTTCAAGTTTGCCACACATACTCAAATTCCATTGACGGGTTAATAAGTATTATGATAGTGATTTGTGAACAGAGAATTAAAAACACGTGTGTTTGTTTTTATTGGCACCTTTGAAAATTGTAGTAATTCTTGCTTTCATCCTTCTGTTTTAATAATGTTTAGGCATCTTGTAGCAATCTATTATACAAGGGACGATTTATAAATGTGTGTGTATGGGGAAGTCAAAATTACTATGCGAATTATCTTCTTTGATTGACCTCCTGAACAGACTTAGTCTGTCTGCAGATTTATCTATATAAAATAAAAACTTATATTATTTATTTATGAAGTCTCTCAACTTTGTAATGTAAACATGAACATGACTTTTACTAAACATAAGTAGTTCCATCAAAACCTCAACTAACGCATTTTCACGTGCAAGCACTGGTGAGAAGCGGGGAAGGTTTTCTAAGCATATAATGTATAAATTTACGAAGGTATCGGACGGGTATTTTTAACTGTTTGTTTTTAAGCACAAAGCCACATTAATGAACTATCATCTTATAGCGTTATAAGACTTACCGTTAAGCCATCGTGAATCTAACGTGATCTTTATAATAGTATAGTTTGTAACTTTTCAAAACTGTTATGTATATGTGTAAATATTTTGTAAACGACAACATGTCGTATTGTGTTTGAATTTTCATTTGTATTATTCATTTTTCCATATTGATATTATTGTTTCGAAGTTTAAACTAAAATATGTTATTTATTTAGGGTAACGTTTTAGAACTTTCTCGAATTAAGTAGACGAATCACATGTTTATAAATGAGTGCTGGTGACTTCCTGTCTAGAAGTATAGTCTCGTGCAAGAACGGATATGCGTGGATAGCTCTGGAGTTGTATGGAAATTGCGAGATTGTTCGAGAAATAGGCCTATCGTTATAAAAGACGGTGACGAGAGATAGATTCAGTGATCAGTCATCAGTTTTATTCGAGAGAGAGAGATTCAGTCATTAGTTTTATTCGAAGACAAAGAGTGAGATTCAAACACCAGTTTTATTTCAAAAGAAGAGAGTTAGTTATTTGAGAAAGATTAAGTGTTTACTGTGAATATTCAACTTGGATTTGTGATTGAAATTAGATCTACGGAAGCCGTGATTTTATTTCGTCAATCTCTACGATACTTCTGAATTACCGCTTGTGCTGAGAGACGGCGATTTCATTGAACGGTGAACTGTTTCGGAATCTCTTCGTGGGACCAAATTCACACCCTAGACTGGAATTTGAGACTTTAATTTTAGATCATTATATTAGATACAGGCCAGTACCGTTTTGTGTTGTGATTTATTTTGAAGTTTGAAACTAATATTATTTTGATTTGTAATTAATTTCGAATGTTGTAACTTAATATCTGTCACTATTATTATATAATTCATGTTATATCTGTTATATTTGTTAATAGTTTAGTGTAATAAATTATACAAGCTGTTATCTGCGTTTTTCTGTTGCGTTTAATCTACGAAGAACTTAAAACATCATAAATACGTAACAGAAAATTGGGGGCTCGTCCGGGATATCGAACAAACAATTTAATTTTATTATAAAATAAGATTTATATTCTATACAGATAGACAGCTTGTATATTTAAAATGGCATTCGAACTTGAAGATTTTATTATCGAATTTAATCGGAATCCCTCTTTCGAATTAATCAGTGAATTAAAAAAATCTGAATTACTTGATGTTGGTAAACATTTTAATTTAGAAGTGAAGCAATCAATGAAGAAAGCAGATATTAAACAAATTATTGTTGAACATTTGGTCAGCCAAAAGGTATTACCTCAAACAGTTGCACAACAATTGCCTGTCGCTCATTTTGATCCAGATTTCGAATTAAAAAAAATGGAAATGGAAATGAAATTTCGTTTAGAAATTGAAAGCAAACGACTTGAAGCAGAACAAGAAAATAAGCGTATTGAGGCAGAACAAGAAAATAAGCGTATTGAGGCAGAACAAGAAAATAAGCGTATTGAGGCAGAACAAGAAAATAAACGTATTGAGGCAGAACAAGAAAACAAACGCCTTGATGCCGAAATACAAATGGAACGCATTAAAGCTGATAAAGAAATCAATATGAGAAAGGCACAGACAGAAGAAAAGGTTGTCCAAATGCAGTTGGATAATTTTGATGCTTCCAAACAGATTCGTTTAGTACCTCCATTCAATGAAAAAGCTGTAGATACATATTTTCAGCAATTTGAAAAATTGGCCCTTAGGCTAAAATGGCCTACCGAATATTGGACAGTATTACTTCAGAGTGTTCTCAAGGGTAAAGCTCAGGAAGTATTTTCCAAGCTCACAGCCGAGCAAAGTTATGATTACGAGCACGTCAAAAAATGCATTTTGAATGCATATGAATTGGTGCCAGAGGCATACAGACAAAAATTTCGTGGTTACAAAAAGTTTGACAGCCAAACTTATGTCGAATTTGCTCGTGAAAAAGAAACTCTGTTCGACAGGTGGTGTGATTCCAGAGAAATTAAAGATGATTATACGAAACTCAGAGAACTCATGTTAGTCAAAGAGTTTAAAAGATGTATTCCCGTAGAGCTAAAAACTTATATTGATGAACAAAAAGCTTCCAAAATTCATGATGCTGCTGTCTTGGCAGACGAGTATGCTTTAACTCACAAAGATTTCTCATACAAAAGCAAAACATCTCACACAACAAAGAAACCCAATGACTCATTCAAATATTATGCGAATGTCGACAGAGACAAAAAAGAGCAAACTTCTAATTCTCAAACGAAGACTCCATCTTATTCTCAAAGCTCATCATCTACCCAAAACGTGTCATTCTCATCCAAAACATGTGCTTATTGTAAGAAACCTGGCCATCTGATTTCTGAGTGCTATAAGCTCAAAAACAAGCCATCACCCAATAGTTTCATTTCGCCCTTGTTTGATACATCATTGGTTCCCAATGATTTTGACCCTGTTCAGTCCACTGTGGATTCCAAGTCCAATATTATTGATGTACCTGAAGATATTGTTGAGGACAAATTTAAGCCTTTCATGACTGAAGGTTTTGTTTCTTTTGTTGGCGATTCACGTCTACAACCAATTAAAATCCTGCGGGATACTGGAGCTTTTCAGAGTTTGATTTTGGAAAGTGTACTTCCGTTTTCTGAAAAGTCATCCGTTGGGGCCAATGTGCTCATTTCTGGTGTAGAAGGTGGCGTCGTTTCTATTCCTCTTCATAGATTAGATTTACATTCGGACTTAGTCTCAGGCCCAGTGACTGTGGGTATTAAAGCTTCATTGCCTGTTGAAGGTGTGTCTATGCTTTTGGGGAATGATTTGGCTGGTAGTAAGGTGGTACCAGAGGTTCGTGTTGTTGAAGCACCTGTTATTAGCCCCAGTACAGAGCAACTCGTTGAAGAGTTTCCTGATGTTTTTCCCGCCTGTGCTGTTACTCGTTCTCAGGAGTCCAAAGAGGATTTCTCTTTATCTGATACATTCATGTCTCACATCGATGAGATTTCTGACTCAACTTTAATTTCTACTGATGACTCTAAGACGTTTTTTGACTCTCTTCATCGAAACAAACTTATTGAGGAACAGGACAATGATCCTGAAACTCGTTCTCTTCTACAACTGGCTGTTGATGAAAATGAAATAGGAACTGTCCCTATTTGTTACTACCAGAAGTCAGGTGTGCTAATGAGAAAATACAGACCTCCTGACGTTGCTGCTGATGAAAAGTGTAATGTTATGCATCAAATCGTCATTCCAAAATACTATCGGAATGATATTCTTAGTCTTGCTCATGACCATGTATTGTCGGGATACTTAGGTGTAAGAAAGACCTTAGATCGTATCCGACGACATTTCTACTGGCCAAAGATGCGCCAAGATGTTGTTAGCTTTTGTAAGGCATGTCATTCTTGCCAAATCACTGGAAAACCAAATCAAGGGATTCCCAAAGCACCACTGCAGCCTATTCCTGCCTTTGAAGAACCATTCTCAGGGGTCATTATCGACTGTGTTGGCCCAATGCCAAAAAGCAAAGCAGGAAATGAATGCCTCTTGACGATCATGTGTGCTTCTACACGTTTCCCTGAGGCAATCCCTTTGAGAAAAATCACTGCTCTTGTCAAATCCTTTACCATGTTCGGAATTCCAAAAGTTATGCAACCAGATCAAGACACAAATTTTATGTCCAAGCTATTTGAACAAGCCATACATGAATTAAACCTCCATCAAGTTTCATCCAGTGCATACCATCCTGAGTCACAAGGCATTTTTGATCGTTTCCACCAAATTACTGCCACAAACACTCAAAGAACTAGGTTGAGGGTGTTCCCTTGTTATTGTTTGAAGTTCGTGAGGGTATTAAAGAATCCACTGGATTTAACCCTTTTAAGTTGGTTTAAAAAGACAAATAAGCAAAACAAAAAAAAAAGGTTTTCACAAGTTCAAACTTTTTTTTTACTTTTAAGGGGGAGAGTGTTATGTATATGTGTAAATATTTTGTAAACGACAACATGTCGTATTGTGTTTGAATTTTCATTTGTATTATTCATTTTTCCATATTGATATTATTGTTTCGAAGTTTAAACTAAAATATGTTATTTATTTAGGGTAACGTTTTAGAACTTTCTCGAATTAAGTAGACGAATCACATGTTTATAAATGAGTGCTGGTGACTTCCTGTCTAGAAGTATAGTCTCGTGCAAGAACGGATATGCGTGGATAGCTCTGGAGTTGTATGGAAATTGCGAGATTGTTCGAGAAATAGGCCTATCGTTATAAAAGACGGTGACGAGAGATAGATTCAGTGATCAGTCATCAGTTTTATTCGAGAGAGAGAGATTCAGTCATTAGTTTTATTCGAAGACAAAGAGTGAGATTCAAACACCAGTTTTATTTCAAAAGAAGAGAGTTAGTTATTTGAGAAAGATTAAGTGTTTACTGTGAATATTCAACTTGGATTTGTGATTGAAATTAGATCTACGGAAGCCGTGATTTTATTTCGTCAATCTCTACGATACTTCTGAATTACCGCTTGTGCTGAGAGACGGCGATTTCATTGAACGGTGAACTGTTTCGGAATCTCTTCGTGGGACTAAATTCACACCCTAGACTGGAATTTGAGACTTTAATTTTAGATCATTATATTAGATACAGGCCAGTACCGTTTTGTGTTGTGATTTATTTTGAAGTTTGAAACTAATATTATTTTGATTTGTAATTAATTTCGAATGTTGTAACTTAATATCTGTCACTATTATTATATAATTCATGTTATATCTGTTATATTTGTTAATAGTTTAGTGTAATAAATTATACAAGCTGTTATCTGCGTTTTTCTGTTGCGTTTAATCTACGAAGAACTTAAAACATCATAAATACGTAACAAAAACTAACATAACAAAAATTAAATAGAAATTATTTTTGTCTTACTCATAAGATTTCAAACACCATGTTTTAACACACACACATATATATATATTTATATATAGATAGACAAATGGATGGATAGATAGTAGGATGTGCATATGCCTGTTTTACAAAATTTTAGAATTCATAATAAAAATACATAGTGTGAAGTTCCAAAGGCACAAATAAATGTTTAGTTGAATGACATTACCTGTAACAATACGATTTATTACAACTATGACATTGAAAGCATAAAATTTTTTTAAATACATGAAGTTTATGATTAGCGTTATCTAGAGACCTTTGCAAGTATTTTTACATAGTTGATTTGACCTAGATCGTTTTAATAAAATTGCAATCATGCAAGATTGGTTGATTATTGGTAAAATGTTTAAAGTGTAAACACAAAGCTACACGAGGGGCTATCCGTGCTCTGCCCAACACAGATATCGGAGCCCGATTTATATTATTGTAAGACTGCAGACATCCTGGTGTGCCACTGGGAGGCACACATCATCAAACTTTTTAAAAAAATATATTTTCATTAAAGTGTTAAAACTTTCGAAAACTTCGGCTCCAAGTTTCAACAAAAGCTAATGAAATAGATTTTAACAATGCTTAACGATTCCTATTATTAAATAGAAAATGTTAACTATTGTGAGTAAAATGTGTTTAATATTACAATGTCTAAACACAAAGATGTAGCTTAAATAATTATTCACTTTTTCTGTAAACCTCTCGCTTTTCATTCAATTCTCAAAGGCCCTGCATGATCAGGTGGTTATAGCACTCGACTGGTAATCCGAGGATCGCGGGTTCGAATCCCCGTTACACCAAACATACTTGCCCTTTCAGCCGTGAGGGCGTTATGATATGACGGTCAATCCCACTATTTGTTGGTAGAGGGTAGTCTTCCCACTAGTCTTACACTGATAAATTGGGGACTGCTAGTTCTCGTATAGCTTTGAGTGAAATTCAAAACAAACAAGCAATTTTAAAAAATACATATTATAAAATATCGGTGTGATAGGGATGCGAATGAGTCATTTACAAGAGTTATCTGATGGGGAAAAACTTGTAACTAATTAACCTAATTAGTAAAGTTGCAAGATCTGTGTTAAACGTTCAACTTTGACAACACACTCTGAATCGAATGTAGCGCGTCTTTCTTTTTCAAGACAACATGAAGATCTTCGTGGTTGGGTTCTACAAGCTGCTACTAGAAGAATATTTGGTTATTTAAACCTTGATAAGAAGGTTTGTTCACATTATGACACCCCCACGGCTGAAAGGGCGAGCATGTTTGGCCCGATGGGGATGCGAACCCGCGATCCTCAGATTACAAGTCGCATGCCTGGTCATGCCGGGCCATATGATAAGAAGGAATTCACCTTTTGAAAATAAGTTTGAAGACGGCTTGAGTGGGCAATGAAAAACGATATTATAACTGTTCGACGTTTCGACAAGATTTTATAATAAAATTTCTCGGCTTTATCCATCTCAAAACATTTATTTAACTTTTAATCATACACCGAATATCTAAACTTTTATTTATTTGAAAGTTTCCTGTTTAAACAGTACGGTTACAAAAGCGAATATTTGCCTGATATGTTCCAAAGCATATAGAGCTCTGTAATATTGACATTTTCATGCTAGAACCAGAATCAAGACATCCATACAATCTTTAGTGAATGTTTTTGCGTGAATGTACACATCTGTAAGTGTGTTATTTCAATCATATGTTGGTGTTGCGTTCTTCTCAAAATGGTCGCGTCTCGAACGTTTGTTTGGTCGACTTAAAGGGAACTATATAATAGCTAGGTGCTGTCTCTTTTTGACACATTTATTTTTGATAAACCACTTTCAGCTGTAATTTCCGTAATGAGAAGTTTGGCACGCTTTGCTGAAAATCCAAGTTGGCCGCAACTATACTTTAAGAGCGCTTGTACACTTGAGACAGCCGACATCTTTTAAGTGTTTAAGTCTGTAATTAATCCAGTGCAAATCTAAACGCGAATCAACAGAGCAAATTAGATTTAGTATTTACTCTCTATGCTTGTTACGTCTTATGACAACAGCAACGCTATCTAGCATTAAACAAATATAGTCGATTTGAAATAGTATCTTTCTCCGTTATTACGTTTATTTTGTAATTAATGCTTTCCAGGCTTGTGAAGTTGGAATACTACATTCTTATAATATCAGCCACATCTTTGTTAGATAGTTTACTTTAGAAGCATTACACACTACTTGTATTACTTGTATGTGATTACCAGTATTTGTCATGCTTGAAGTACTTTCCACTTTACAAGATTTTTCCTGAAAAGAATACTTAGATTTCCACATTTGTAACAGCAACAAATATTTACTATAAACATATAATTAAATCACAACTTATCAAGTTGGTCTGTAAAGTACGTTTTAATTTTCTTTTAAGTAAGGATGGACGTATCAGAATTTTCAAATTTATCAAATGCAGTGTCACAAAATGTAAGTTAGATTTGAGGACAAACAAAAATAGAATTTACTAAACATCAAACGAAACTTGATTTGGTATTAGTATAAATTAAAAGATGGTTGGTGGTAACATTATGCTTCCAATCAAATGCAAATTTTAACCGCGACAGATTAAATCCAGTTGTATGCTGATATCTTATTGTGCCAAATTGATGCATTTCATATCTACATAAGATAATGTGGAAAATAGTAAGCAGTGCGGAAGTTAAAAATTTATAAATAGTCTAGTTTGACATATCTTTAATCGTTCAAACCAACTATACACAGTATTTGTAATGCCGTGTATATCTTTGTGTTTTGTTATTTCTATGACTAACCTAAAACTAGATATATATAAAAATATACCTAGCATTATAGAATATACATAGAAATTTATCCATACACACATCTGTTGCGATCTTTGTTTTTCTGTCCGTGAGATAATAATTTCTTTTATATCTATTGAATACTATTAATAACTCTATTTGCGCACTATCTATAAGCCACGATATGAAATGCGCTCTTTAAAAATAAAAGATTCTCTATTTTGTTAAAGGCTTATTATATCTATAAAGACTTTTCTTTCACCAATATTGTTTAAGAAAAGCTTCCTGTGGCTCAATAATAAATTTGCATCCCACAATTTGTTGTTCGAATTTGATAATAATTCTTAGAAGCTAGAATTTAACTTTCAAAAATAAAAACTGAGGTTTTGAGACGCTTCTATGTTGCTTATCATTGTTTAATGAGATAAGCCAATAAAACATTACTTCAGATCTAACCGTGTACACGTTTCAGAGGTGTTGACTGAATCTGAACTTACACTTCATGTACAGATTCAAATATTTTCTTGATAAATATGTTCTGTTTAGATACATATCTTAAGTTTTTGACTTGATAAATAATTCCAACAACTTGAACAAACCTTAATTTATATAAAAGATTCTTTTGACATAACATACATTATTTCTCATGTTTTATTACGATAGGGATTTCAATAATAAAGAATAAATGTGCTTATTAAAACATTTTCATTGATATAATTTATATATTGATAACTTCATTTAATTATGCAATCTATAGCACTGAGTTTGCCTATGAACAATTATTTTCGTCATCCTTGACAAAGATGTTCGTCCTTTCAGCCGAGGGGCGTTATAATGTCACGATCAATCCCACAATTCATTGGTAAAAGAGTAGTCCAAGAGTTGGCGGTGGGTGGTGATGATTAGCTGCCTTCCCTCTAGTCTTACACTGCTAAATTAGGGACGGCTAGTACAGCTAGCCCTCGAGTAGCTTTGTGCGAAATTCAAAAACAAACAAACAAAAGTCATCCTTGAAAAAAAAGACAAAGACGATGGAATATATTCATCGTGTTTCTAGTCTATTTTAAATTGAATTTTTAGTTATGACATAAATTAAGTCACGCAAAACGTATGCAAAATTATTTTTCGTGAGTTGTAAAATTAATTTTTGGTACATCTTGCAATGATATAATGGTGGTCTATTGTGGCCGTACATAGTATGGCTAGAAGACAACTATCATGGCCTTGCACATAGTACGACCGAAATACACTTACCATAGATGCAAGGCTGAAGCACTGGTTAACAAAACCCAAATATTAAGATTATTTAAATTACAAGTTAAGAGGAAGGAATGTTTTGTTAGTGTTATACGATAAATAAAGTTTGTTGTTGTATCTAATTCATTAATACTGAATGAAACATGTTTATTTTTGAAACTTCTAATTGCTTTTATTCTTTTAAGATAGAAATTTGTTGTGTGAAATGACTTCTATTTAAGAAATAAAACTAGCTTTTGCTTTGTCAGCAATTACTCAGAACTTAATCCTTTAAGTGTTACCCACTGCAAAACGCCATCTCTCTCTTTCTCTGGGTACGCAGAAGGAGAAATGTACTTGTACCAAATTCTTATATTAATGAGAAAAAATATAACCTACACAGCAAAGCAATAGAAACTGTTCCGTCAATGTTACGTTCGAGTTAGTTTCTCTTGGCTGAAGACGCTTGATGAACAATTCATACACATTGTATAAGTACTTCATTAGATGAAGGCTTTCAATACGAGCAAATGAAGCATTACTTGTACAGTTTAATGTAAAATGCTTTTCACTATACAACCTAGTAATTTGTAATAAATTTCATGCCATTTTCAAATCACTGCAATCATTAGGGTAAGATCATTATAAAGACACAGTTCACTTACCTTAATTACTTTTTAATCCAATGAAGTTAGTTTATATAATTGTGAAATATGTAGAAAGTTTGGAAATAAATTAGGAAAAAACTATATTTGCTTTTCAGATAATAAGAAAAAATGCTTTTTAAACAACGTTTTGCTATTGCGGCTTCATTAGGGTTAATCAGTGAGATACATACATTCATCAGAGTTAGTGACACAACTAGAGAAAATATTAACATACATTTTGTAATATGTTTAGGCAGATACATTTACACTGACACTTCGCTGCCATTTACAGCTATTCTTTAAAACACGACTTTCTTGTCCCACTAATATTCGAAACTTCTGCATCTAAAATACGTTCTATTTTTACATAAACCTAAACAGGGAAGTTTAAACACACACTTTTTGTTTAGGATATAATACAAAACGAACTTGATATTTAGTTTTTCATACAACAATATTTTAATTCATACTGAACAACTCATAAATACTTTTATAAAAAAAAAAAAGGACTATGGAATCATTCTGATTTGATAATATTCTCCGATGGAACAGAAGTAGGCTAGCATATTTAAACTGATAAAATCCCGGGTTAAAACTATCGCATTGGCTACCGCAGATAGCTCAATGTGACTTTGCTCTGAAATAACTGAACAACCAGCTGATTAGATAATTATATAAACCCTTCTGTACGCCCAAGAGCTTTCAAAGATTTTCTAATCTAAACCAATAATATGGTTGTGTGTGCAATTCCATGCAGAATTTCAAACTCCTACGTATCATAAGGAGTTCCAGCATAATCTTGTAGTCACATGTAGCTCAGTTCAATACGATAATACGTTATGAAATGGAATAAATACGTTGCAAAACTGCTTTGCGCAGTACCAAGTAAATGTCCTAAGTCTGTATGACGAATATGAGATGTTCAGTTGCTATACTTCACTGCTCTATTCACGCGAGCCTCGAGCCAGTACTCAGGCAACATTAATGTTCTAAAAAGTCACCCGATATAGGTTAAATGTGTTGTTTAGATTTTCAGAAGCTAGGTTGTCATAGCAACAAAAGCAGCTACACGTGCTCATCGTGATATAAACTCAACGGTATGTATTTAATGTATTTAGATGCCTGCGAATAGAAATGTGAACATCAGAAACAATGTGGTGTATCTAAAGAACTGATTAGCATAATTTTTTTTAAGCGGAATGCTCAGAAGATATGTCCTCGTACAAGTCAAGCTGTGTATTCATTCATACAGAGGTGAAACGAACGCCACATAAGCCTAACATATTGTACGTAAGTAAGCAAGTTAATCCTTTTTGCGCATGAGAAACGTAAATAACATCGGTGTTTAACACCGAATTTTTGTGGCGCAAACAAAAGAGATGAAAGTATTGCCTCTGGATGCGACAGCAGTCCATCGGAGGTGAACTCATGCAATTACCCGCGGATATCATTTATAATGTTGGGGTAATGTACTTTGCTAAAAGGCATAGTTAGTTGTCTAGGGGAAGCTTAGAACCGGTGATTTTTCGATTACGAGTTTAAAGCACTAAATTGTACTTAAGTCATTACTAAAACTAATTAGTTGTAGCTCTAAACATACTTTTATATACTGGTGGTATATGGGCTGAAAACAAGTGAGATGTGGTGGCTGTATAACTATGTTTATTTTTACTGATGAAAATAAATGTAACTGGTTTACAGAATGGTTTAATTCATTACGTTGTTACATAATTAATTAGCATGGATAAGTAAATACGTAAATAATATCAATGAACAGAAAAACAAATAGAACAGAACAGTTGCCCAGAATGTAACTATGTTGCATAGATAAGAATGTATTAAGCAACTGAAATAGGTAGGGAGGTATATTTTGGAATTTAAGTAACTAATGTAATATTTGAAGAAACAGTTTGTCATGGCCAGATGGTTAGGGCCATCGACTCACAATCTGCGGGTCTCGGATTCGAATTTCCGTTCCACCAAACATGCCCACTCCTTCAGCTGTAGGGATGTTATAAGGTAACAGTCAATCCCATTTTTCGTTGATAAAAGAGTAGCTCAAGAGTTGGCGATGGGTAATGATGACTAACTGCCTTCGCTGTAGTCTTTTACTGCCAATTTAGGGACGGCTAGCGTAGATAGCCCTCGTGTAGCTTTGCATAAGAAATATATAAGTGACGGTATAAATTAGTAATATATGTGACTATAAAAGTAACTAATTTGAGTATGTATATATGTAACAAAGGAATTTTACTAGTAGAAGCAAGAACATAAATCATAAATGGCGTCAACGAACTGTACGTTATATGACATTTAGAACTGTTTGAAAATTAAAATGTTAAAAAGGGATTGAATGGAAAAACATTTTTGTTTTTTTGTTTTTTTTGGAAATTCGCACAAAGCTACTCGAGGGCTATCTGTGCTAGCCGTCCCTAATTTTGCAGTGTAAGACTAGAGGGAAGGCACCTAGTCATCACCACCCACCGCCAACTCTTGGGCTACTCTTATTAACGAATAGTGGGATTGACCGTCACATTATACACCCCCACGGCTGGGAGGGCGAGCATGTTTAGCGCGACGCGGGCGCGAACCCGCGACCCTCGGATTACGAGTGCACGCCTTAACGCGCTCGGCCATGCCAGGCCGACTGGAAAAACATAGTTTCTAGAATTTATGCATTTTAGTACTTGATTCAGGAATGAAATACTGGAATATTTCGTGTATATTTTTTGTTTGTTTGAGCGAAAAGCTATCAGTGCTAGCCGTTCCTAATTTAGCAGTGTAAGACTAGAGGGAAGGCAGCTAGTCACCACTACCCACCGCCAACTTTTGGGTTGCTCTTTTACCAACGAAAAGTGAGATTGACCGTCACCGTCGACTGAAAGGTCGAGCATGTTTGGTGTGACGGGAATTCGAAGGCGGGACCATCGGATTACGAGACGAGTGCCCTAACTACCTGGCCATACCGGGCCGTTTGTGTAGAATAATCAGTAGTTTATGTAAATTTTATCTTTAGTTTCTATTATTTCTTACTTGATTCGGTCTCTCTTTTTGCATGTTTTTTTTTCATTGTAAACTTCTACAATAATAATTCAATGAAAAACAACTGAAAAAGAGCAGTCAATATGGTCACATATTGAAAGCAGTATTACGTCTTAATGCAGAAACGTCGCTGAGTGCGGAATTTCGGAACTGTGACGCATAGCAGCAGGAATTTTCGGCGATTAAGTATAATATCGATCATTGTTTTCTATTCTGATAATTCCAATAATAAGTCCAACTGTGGATTCGTGATAATCTCAAGTAAATCGGGAAACGGACAGCATGTGCCAGTGCCACGTGACGCTTCTGTTTAGTGAATTTCTCGTTTTAACTGATTATTTCCACAAACAAAATCAATTACCCAACTAATTATTCTCCCATTCACTTTTACATGGCTTAATTTGTTATCATAGGTACATTTTATTAGAATACAAATGTTGTTTTCTAGAGTAGTTAGACGTAAAAGGAATACTAATATTGACAATCTATCCGATATGACATCACCCTCTATCGAAAGCTACATATAGTACGAAACTCGAGCATTTAAAAATAAAATGATTTCAAAAGTTTATTCATCAAAACCCAAGCACGTGATTCTTTGTCAAATCTTTAACTTTTATAAACTGTATTAAATTTGTAATGAAAATGAGATTTTCAAAATTACTCTTTTTTTTATATTTTCACCCTTACTCAATGGAACTAATCATAAACTGCGTCCTTTTAATCAATGTAAACAAAGTAAATACTTCTCTGTTATCTCGATATCGTGTAACTCTAAGTAGCCAGGAAGATATCTGAATCTTCTGTTTGTTTATTTTATTTTGAATTTCGCACAAAGCTACTCAAGGACTATCTGTGCTAGCCGTTCCTAATTTAGCAGTGTAAGACTAGAGGGAAGGCAGCTAGTCATCACCACCCACCGCCAACTCTTGGGTTACTTTTTTGCCAACAAATAGTGAGATTGACCGTCACATTATAATAATCCCATGGCTGAAAGGGCGAGCATGCTTGGTGCGAAAAGGATTGTTGTATACATCTTGCATAATCGTAGTGTATATTAAACTTTCTAAATGCCGAGTTACATCCTCATCAGTAATTTTAATATCCTTTTTCGCAGAGAAAGTAAAACACTTATTTATTACTATTAGATTTTGTAGGCGGACTTTTTATTCAAGTTATTACTTCCAAGTAAAAATAGTAGTCGAGCAGCTGTCTCGTACTTGATCATATAAATGGTCGTTTTTCTCATCCCACAGCAATAGTCTCGCTATAAAACATATCGTTTTCTCGCACTGAACCCAAGAATATGAAGTTGGCCACGTTTTATAACCTCCAATAACACTTGAAAAATAAATTATTATTGTTAGGCGCCTGTTTTCCAAGTAAAAAGGAAGTTGATAGAAGCGTTACGATGAGAATGGACTCGGAAAACAAAAACCACATGTTTAGGAAGTTGAAAAGTTTAGAACGGATTTTTTCTGTGGAAAACTAATTTATTTCATTCAAACTATTAGATTTGTAGTGCATCATCAGTAATAGATGATGGTTGAACAGAAGATATAAGTTCAGTTTAGTGTCAGTTGCTAGGAGACGTGTGGGAGGAACCATCCTCACATACACAGCCACCATCTAAGGTGAAATGAATCAGTAAAAGCTGACTAGAGAGTGGACCCCATAATGTGAACTAATAACTAAACAGAGAATAAAAAACAAACGTAATAACACAGCTGACCTTTCAATCAAAGTGGTTCAATTTCTGGGCCTTTTCTTCTTAGAATAAACTTCGTCTGTTATTACAAAGGCTCACGGACAAGTAACACAGGATTGTGATACGCATAGGAAATTGACTAGCTCGCTTATAATAATCCTCGCCTTGCTTGTTCTATGTTCTGGTGGCTATTTTCCTAGGAGGAGAGTAATTTTTACAAATAATTTAACCAACTGATTTTTATTAACTTTAGTATCACTAAAGCAGCAAAGTTGTGGGATACTAATATTTTACTTAATAAAAATGAATGAAAAGACATTTTATCCATGTTTAGGTTTAGCCATTCTACAGAATTTGTCTTCAGACACTTTTAGTTTTTAGTCACCAAATAATAATATCATGTTAACCAAAACATTCTCGTAGATATTAAATTTACTTTTTGAATGTTTACTTATTGTTTAAAACAGCTAACATTAAAATTCTTAAGGTTTCAGAAAGATTGAGGCTTTAACATACAAATAGATACAATTAGTGGTGTTTTAAGGTTACTTAGGCAAGGTAGACGGGGCACAATTTTGAGTTTAATGGACTCTTTCTAGGTTGGGAAAACATTTCGAATTATATGTCAATGCCTTCTTTAGGTTCAAGTAAAAAATGGTGAGTGTATTTGTTTGTATCAGTAGCTTCTGGACAACCACTCACCAACGTACATGTAACGAATGATGATATCACATTCCAAATACGCCTATTTTAATGAAGAAAAATACACAGTAAGGAGCTCTATCACAGAACAGCGAAAACACTAAATATTAAAAATTTTATGTTCGACCTGAAAAAGACCTCGGTAAAGAAAGTCGAAACGTCATCTAGAAAGTGGAACAATTAATTAAAGTAGAATTAATTATTGAAAATAGGTTCTTAACATTAATCTGCTGGTAGACATTGTAGATTGCTAGATTTTTTTCTTCTGTATAAAATGGTGTAATAATATAAATTAGATATAGCTGCATTAATATCACCTCGTTAATGTAACGTCTAATAGAAAGCTCTTTTTAGTTATTAGAATGTTCAAAATCTATAAGATTTCGCTGTTTTATGTAGTAATTATTATTAAACACAGTGCTAGTAGGGATATAGTACACTTGTATTAAATAACTTCACAGTAGTAGCTTCGAGGAGATTTAATACTAATAGACTTTCAAGTTGTGCTTACTAACGTTAGAATTACAGTAAGAAACTGTTTTATATTTATGTTTGTGTCGCCACATGAAACAGATAGAATGCGTCATATATCACGTGGGATTCTGTTTATGCGTCGTTCTACTAAAGTATATCCATTTAAACTATGCATATTTCTAATTATTTATGAATACAAAAATTAACGTCAAATTTACTTAAATGTAGGCAGACATGAAGGGTCAACTATGCATATTTCTAATTATTTATGAATACAAAAATTAACGTCAAATTTACTTAAATGTAGGCAGACATGAAGGGTCATCATTTGGACTGAAAATATGGTTAACCTCTACCATTCGAGCTCTGAGCCTAAGATTATCAACAAGGGAATTAATTCCGGAAAACAGAGATTTAGGGTTATTTCGATAAATTTCAATGAATGAAGCTCGGCACAACTTTTAACATACAAAAAAACAACTAAATATTAATGAAATTATAGCATAACAAGATCTATATGCATTATACTATGAGGGTACCATACTGGGCATTATGCCGTCCTTTTTATATTTACTCTTCATAAGAAAAATGACATTTTTAGTTTGAGAATCATCAAGGAAAACATCTTGTAATGCATCATGCATTTCTTCTTTGGGTTTTACTGTACCGTTAGTTTCACCAAATGTCGAAATTAATTATTTCTAGTTTATTATTCTAATCAACCTTTTATGACGTTAACCATACTATTGTACTAGTTGTTATTTTTTGATGTTTTGCTGTCATTGCAGTAATTGATTGACCATTTTCCTATTCAGCTGGTATTTCAAATCAATTGGGACATCTTCGAATAAGTTCCTCTCTCATAAGGCCTGAATTCACCCTTTACCGTAACCACCACACTTAAATCATATTCATAATCACATCCAGAATACTTCAAACAGGTTTCGTTGCTATATCGTTTCACTTTACCTTTACAATTTAATTTCCCCATGTTGAATCTCGTGGTCTCGGTTCAGGTCGTGGTCATCCCACGACCCTAATACTGTTACTCAACTCAATCTGATGAGCGAATGGGAAACAATAGAAAGTAAAGAATGCCACACTTTATTAGTTAATAACACTGCACAAAAAAGTTTTTTTTTCTTGAACACTGTTGGGGGTTCCTTTTATATTTTTGGTTGCTGATCACGAAAATCACATCCAAATTTGCCCATCGTGTACCGTTTCATCGAAACCTTCAATTTTTACCAGGACATTGCTACAATGGAAAAACGATATCAGGGCAACTGAAATCCGTCTATCTGCTTGCTGACTACTGTTGGACACTGCAACGTGATGCACCGGACATTGAATACAAACGAAAATCAGGAGCAAAACACTTTTAATTATGTCGAACTTAATAGCATGTTAGAAACATAAACGAAATTAAATACGTTATTGCCGGTAAACAGTTTACTATATATTTTTCAGAGTTTTTACGTGATGAAGCAACATTAAAACTATATTTGTACATATCCACCAGGTACCTGTCACAATCAGGAAAAACTTTTCAAAAAAATTGTTGTGCAGTGATAGTACTGTAAACTGTGTTGCGTTTCATAACCTCAGATATCAACGCTCTATCTTTGGTTTCACCGAAATGCAATACCAAGAAAAGAAGACTTTTCCAGTTATTTTTCGTATGTTAGTATAAAATCAATCCAATAATTAAAAACTAAAGAAGCAGTGATAGCAGTAATTATCACGATAAATATCGCTTGACAAACTACCTTCATCATTGGTACTGATACACAATGACGTCATCTAATATTATAATATATCCATAAGTTCAAACTATTGCGTCTCCAGTGGCACAGCAGGATGTCCGTGGACCCACGCTGCCAGAAACCGGATTTCGATAACCGTGATAAGAAGATCACAAACAGCCCATTGCATAGCTTTGTGCTTGATTCCGAACAGACAAACGAATCAAAATATTGCATATCAAAGTGCAACGGTTAATTAGTTTATTTTTACAGTATTGCACTTATACTGCTACTTTTATGTAAACGGATCTAATATTTACAATATTTTAGCTAATTATCTGTAATTATTAAAGTTTCACGTACAACGTTAAATTATAACTGTTTTGAAAATTAAGTTGTCTGTAAGCACCCAGCAACAGTTTTGTTTTGTTTGAACAACTACTGTAAACTCGTTATTTATAGAAATATATATCTACAAGAAAATATATTAATTTTATAATTCTTGCCAACATATTTAAGACAGTTATCTGATACAAAAATAAAACAATGTTTATTGCTTAAACTTTAAACCGTTTTAACAGATTTGCAGTTGTATTTCATAGGATTGTTTGTGTGATTTATTTTTTGAATTTCGCGCAAAGCTAGACTAAGGTCATCTGCGTTAGCCGTCCCTAATTCAGCAGTGTGAAACTAAAGGGAAGATAGCTAGTCATCATCACCCACCGCCAACTCTTGGGCTACTGTTTTTACCAACAAAAAGTGGTATTGACGACCACTTTATAACGCCCCCACGGCTGAAAGGGCGAGCGTGTTTGGTGTGTGGGAGATTCGAACCTGCGATCCTCATATTATGAATCGAGTGTCTTAATTACCTTTTCATGCCGGGTCATTTCATAGGAAGACTTATACTTAGTCATTGATGCTTATTATAAGAACCACAGCACTATTCTTACTAAATAGCTTACTGCAGATTCATAAAGTGATCTTATGATTACCTGTTGTCTAAAAAACATAGTCTAAAGATACGATTATAAAGTAAAATTAAAGAATCGATGAGAGAATTTATAGAAAATACGAGCTTTATGTATAATCCTCATTTCGTATTTAATTTCACTTATTTTTGATATTCGTTTTCATTTTTATAAGTATCTATCTATATACCTTATATTTAGCAAATATATGCCATATAGCTTATAACCTTATTACAAAACCGTTTCATGTACAAACATTTTGGTGTCAGATATTTAAAATAAATGTGTTGCAGCAGTGTTACCTTTTTCATGTTGTCCAAAATATTTAAGGAGATAAATAAAATAAAATTAATTGTGAACGTTCTTTTATCTTATGATATGTGGCAAATCTTGATTTATTGTTTGCTCTTGTGTTTCTCTGTTCTTAAAACAACACGCTTTTTTGTAGATATAATTTCAAATTACCTTCTTTGTGGTTGTAATAGACATAAATTATTGGAAAAATACGAATAAAAATGCTCCGGTATTCATCATGACTTGACTTTAATGGTTTAGCTAAGGAGAAAGTTAGGGTTTTAGTTTATCTCTTTATTTTAGCTGTCCTTCTTGTTCGTAATACACCAATTTTTGTACTAAAGGATACCATGATCTTATGTCTTGAAAAATAGTTATGCATAATGGCATTCACCGTTATTTCATTGTAAAGAAAATAAAATAATAATTAGGAAACAGGTAGCTTATGAAAGTTGTACGCTAAAAGAAAGTAATTAATTAATTTTAGTTTCACAAAACGACTCTCTCAAATAAGAGTATCAAACACGTTAAATACGTGTTTTTGATGTAGATGAAACACGTAAAGCTTCATTATTTCATGACGATATTCAAGTTATTCTCATCAGAATAACTTAAGGACGAGGTGTGGTTATATTAGTTAATATGTTTTGACTGGAAGTTTTAAGTTTTGAGGTTCGCATATCGTTGCACCAAAAACGTACTCTGCACTTTGGGTCCGCAAGTTTACCATAAGAGTGATGATCAAATTCAGTTATTCGATTAGATAGAGCAAAAAGTTGGCGGTGGGTGCTATTCAGTAGCTGTCCTCCCTCTACAATATCAGTCAAAAAATAAGGATCACTGTGTTACAATATACCTCAAACCAAACAGAATTATTTAATGGTTGCAGTGGAAATTGATATACTGAAATCCATCAGTTATTTGTTACAGAACGATGCGATTACATGTTGGTTCCATAAAAATATCGTATATAAATAAGTTAATTATTTCAAAATTTCCTTATGATCAGACGGTTTAAAGTTACTAGTTGCGTCATAGATTTATATGTTCATTAAACATCATTTCTGTTTATTAAATGAAATTATTTTTATCACATACAGAAAGAGAAAAAATTAGGATTAAATATATATATTTTAATGTTATTTTGACCTGATTAATGGGAAAACAGAAGAGCTCAATATCATTCTTAGTATAAACACAGAAAGAAAAGCCTGGTCTATATATTATTATTTTAAATTCACTTGACATAACAAATTAGATTGTTGGTTTTAATTAAGCACAAGCTACACAATAGACTATCGAAACCCGGTTTTTAGGAATAAGAGTTCGTAAACATTCCGCTGTGCCACTGGGGTGCATGAATTAGAACTGCGAACTGAAAATAGTTAATAATTCATTAACGAAATAAATATGCAAATTGAGATCACTTTTAAAAGTATTAAAATGAGCTCAATTGCAGGTTTTATTAATTTACATACATATAATTAAGATTAAAGATTAATAAAAATAAAAATAAGGAGGTATTTTAATGTCTAAACTGTTAACTATTATGTGTGTTGCAAATTCGCAGAAACTATTAAAATGTTGTAGTGTAATAATTCTATTAATACCACCAAAAGTCTTTTTTACATATAAACAAGTGATTTAAATTTAGTTTTTTTATTAAACTTTAATATATTAACATATCATAGGTTAATATGTTAAATTAAGAAAACATGAATTATTTTTCAACGTAAATACAACTCGAGACATAAAGTTAAGTAGGTTTACTGCATTTAAATACCTGCAATTGTAAAGTTAAGTGAGTGTAAGTAACTTGGACATGAAGTTGTTTTGGTATTATATATTTAAGACAGTGTAAGTAATTTAGACATGAAGCTGTTTTGGTATTACACGCAAGCAATTTGAACTCGAAGCTGTTTCGATGTTGTATAATTAAAGAAATTAAGTTCATTGTTATGCCTGTAACTTTTGTCCATGTACTGATCAATGATCCGTATTATTTTATGTATTTTCTATTAAAAAGTTATTTTAATAATACGAAAAGATGTAAACACTTTATTTGTTTGTAATTAAGCACAAAGATACACGGTGTACTATCTGTTCTCTGCCCATTACGGGTATCGAAACTCGGCTTTTAGCGTTTAATTCCGCGGACATTCCGATGTGCCACTGGGATGGCGGAAACGTATCATAATTATTTAGTTTGTTCTGGAATAAAACCATACTGGGCTATCTGCGTTTTCCTTTGCGGGTAATCAAACCCAGAATTTTAGAGTTCTAAGTCCGTAGACTTACTACTGTCCCACTGTTGGACAGGAAAAGTTTAGTAGATTATTTTAATTATCTTATAAACCTTTCCTCTTAAATAAAGTAGTTTGTTCTACTTCGTATATTGTGTAATAATATGAAATAACAATTTAACTCTTCAGGTAGTGATACAAAAAAAAAATCTTTGTTCAGTGACAGGTACGAGCCCCCCAGTGGCTCAGCGGTATGTCTGCGGACTTACACGCTAAAAACCGGGTTTCGATACCCGTAATGGGCAGAGCACAGATAGACCATTGTGTAGCTTTGTGCTTAATTCAAAACAACAACAACAACGACAGGTACGAAGATCTATTTATGAAATTATATTTATAAAAAGTGCAAGGAATATAGAAGACAAATATAAATATGACCTCTTGTTACAAGATACATGTTTTAAGCACATTTGAGATATATAAGCGTATAATACTTGCTCAATATTTTCGTTTTAAAATACATATTCATAATAGTTTGTTTTATACAAACTAACCAAATTTTATCAGCTTTTGAGGCTATCATCTCACACTGAACCTTTATCTCAAAATCATATAGAAAGTTGAAAATCAAGAAAAATCTAAAGCGTTAGTTCAAGTCCAGTAGCGTTT
Organism: Carcinoscorpius rotundicauda; assembly: GCA_011833715.1. Classification (NCBI taxonomy): domain Eukaryota; kingdom Metazoa; phylum Arthropoda; class Merostomata; order Xiphosura; family Limulidae; genus Carcinoscorpius; species Carcinoscorpius rotundicauda. The sequence continues at coordinate 33,555,055 of CM022395.1, read as the reverse complement.
CATATTAGTTATTTAGTGTGCTGACTTAAGCTGAAAAACAAAAATATAATATAAAGCAGCAACACACACAAAACAGTTATGATATACATCAATAGATTCTTCACTGTCGGCGAGTTGTCAAATCTGTATAGTTTGGAAAATGACTCACCAGGAGACCCACATTTAGTGAAACAGATTGAAAAGCCTAAAACGAAAATTACACCCTTCTTGAGAACTTCAAAATTACTTGGTACTTTGTGACATGCGAAATGTTAAGTATGAAGGTGTTTTTGTCTCAGAAGATGAAAAGCGCTATTCGACTTCTTTTATTATCGGCCCCCCGTTAGTACAGCGGTAAGTCTACAGATTTATTACGCTAAAGTCAGGGGTTCGATTCCCCTCGGTAGACTCAGCAGATAGCCTGATGTGGTTTTGTTATAGAAAAACACACAACCAACCACACTATTGTTACTATGTGTTATTCTGGTCTTTCTTCGGCCAAGTCATTGCTTACTTTATAATTCTAAATAATTATAAATAACCTCTTTTTAAATATATGATACCCTAAAAGCCTACATGTTTAGATATCTAGTTGCAATTATTTTTTGTTAGAGTATACTTAAATAATTGGACGTTCAATATGTCATTGTTCTTTTTTAACAATAATAAATTCGATGGGTTTCACATTCATTACATTTCTTCATTTTCAGCACACTCGACGAGAACTTTGAGCAAAATTTCTATGTCTGCGATTAGAATTATTTTGTAATGTTTTAGATCTATATTTGAAGATGCACTATTGCAATAAAGGTACTAGTTTTGAGCGAAAATCATATTAATACCATCTATCTAATACATTGGTTTGTCTATTTACGTATATACGTCTCTGTACTTGTGTGGATTTATAAGTAAGTATGTGGGTGGATATACAGATAAATAGAAACACTATCAAAAACGTACAAGTGTTTATATCATGTCATCCATTCTGCTCTTCGTAGCGGTAGAAATGGATTTTTTTTTTTATAAGTATACATAAGAAACTATTTGTTTAATTTTAGATGATCATTGGTTTGGTTTTGGTTTGTTTTGAATTTCGTGCAAGGCTACACGAGGGCTATCTGCGCTAACCGTCCCTAATTTAGCAGTGTAAAACTAGAAGGAAAACAGCTAGTCATCCTCACCTACTGCCAACTCTTGGGCTTCTCTTTTACCAACGAATAGTGGGATTGATCGCGGAATTTTAACGCCCCCACGGCTGAAAGGACGAGCATGTTTGGCGCGACGGGGATTCGAATTCCTGACTCTCAGATTACGAGTCGAGTGCATTAACCACCTGGTCACGGCGGTCTTCCAATTAACTACTTTTTATTATTATATGATTTCCGTGCTCGAGGACAAATATGAAGACACAAGGAAGTGTAGTTACTAAGAGGCGTTTATTCAGCCCTGATTAGGAAAGTCAACAATGCCTAATTTTAAAGCAGTTTTTATCCTTACAAATGTTTGCCGTGTACATAATTCGCTGTTTCATTACAACTTTTCATTGAAGTTTTATGTCTTTCTATATGTTTTGTATTTTTGTGCTTTTTTTCGGGTAACTGTCTTTTATTGGTTTTTCTGTTGTATTTCTTTCCTTCTCTAGCTTTTGCAGTGAATGTCGTTGTCATGTGCCTGATTCTCTTTTCCTTTACCAAACCTTTTTTGGCTCTCTGGTACCTGTATTATTCAGTTTTGAGCTTTTCATTCCGTTTAAGCAATTTGACTTCCCTTTTTACTTTCTTTTTGTCAGTTTCTGTTTACTATCTTAGGGCTTTTGTAATATTTTTCCATTTAGTTTTTCTGTCGCTGTTTCTTTTATGGTCGTTTTTCTTTCTCTTCTACGACCATTTTTTTTCTCCCGTCGTATTTTATTCCATATATTTCACTCCATAAATATTTATTGTATTTGATTTCACAAAACTACTCCCCTGTTGGTTGTTGTATTTCGTTGTTCTACTATATATGTATTCAAATATGCTTCAGTAATATCAATGTCTCGAAGTTTTCTTATAGGCATCTATTAAGAATAGTCTATTTATGTAGATTCATCAATTACTATATAATTTATTAATAACTTACTTTACTACATTTTTAAGTCGCATTCTTTGTCACAAATTAGCATATTTGTACAACATTTCTAGATACTGTACTGCTATTTTCTTCTACTATGCTCTGAGATTAAACAAATATATCAAGTCATAGCCTACTGATCAAGAATCGATCTTTTCACTAACGAATTTCTCATTAATATGGATCTGTGCACTTGTTTAAGCTGCATTTCTGTGCGCATGCGTGGGTATATCGTCAAAGGCGTTTTTTTATTTATTTTTTTTCTATTTGATCATGTGTTGAAACTAGTTCGTCCGTTGCTAGCATTTATCGTAATAACAATAACTTCGTTTTCATATCAGTAGAGTTGGCGTGATGTGGTTTCTAATTGATTACTGATCCTGTTTGAACGTTGATGTGCGTAACAACATCTGTACCCCAGGTGGGTTTTTGTTGAAACGTATATACATGTAATTGATTCAGCAAACCAACGCATGATATGTATCGTAACCACGGTTACTATTACCGTAGCATAGTAACAACTTTACTCTTTCCGAGAAGTTAGCAGACAGAGAATGACCTGCAAGATAAACCCAAGAATCATTAATAAAGAATACTTCACTGTGAGAGACGAGGACTCTAACACAAGCTCTATCTTTCGTACTGGCATTATTTTATAACTTACTCGTTGAGTGTATTTTTGGATACCACTAGAGGTCACTTGAACTGATGAGCATTGGAGTTCAGGATCTGCCTTTCTGTGCTCACTAGGATCGGGAAACGTGATGCGTGCACGGCTATCCGGAGTGTGTGATTTCTTTAACAGTCTAGGGAATTTCAGTGAATTCACTCGTCGACACTTACCGGAACAGCGTAAACTCCCGAACTTTCTGGACTTCAGTGATTGACCTAACGATTATACTCGAAATACCCACTTTTAAGTCCACCTCAATCAGAAACTATCCTTTCAGTTACTTGGTAATATGATGCAATTTCATCTTCGGACAAAAATCTATATCGTTTTCGGTGACTGACCCTCTGGATGACAACTGTCTGCATCTCTAATTTCTCTCCAAATTGACCACAATGTCAAGTGATCAAAGAGGGTTGCGTGCTAACTTAGTTTTTGCCGAATGACCAAAAAATTGATTTGAGAATTAAGGTAAGTAATGGGAACACATCTCTAACGATTTATCGCTGATAAAGGTGTTTAAATATAGCATTGTTTCAATGACTACTGATAGTTCTGTATATTAGAATATGTCTTACAATTAAACTTGATTTTTGTATTTGTCTATTATGCATAACTCTCACACTGTACCAACTTCTTTAGTATTCCAAGTCTAGAAATATATTCGTTTGGTAATATTTTCAAGAAACAGAAAGCAGCAAACAAAATATAAAAACGTTGTTTGACTGAGGTTTTCAACTTTATCTGCTGCAATTTTGTAATAATAAGGACTTGGGGAATGCAGTAACATTTAGACATTTTATAATGTGTGATTAACTGCTTAAATAGTTTACATTTATTTAAATGTTTATCGTACTTAAATGTTTATTAAAAATACTTATTGTTAAGCTTAGTTTCACCAGAATAAACTTCTTAGAATTATTCAGTCAGACTCTGCCTTTTATTGTCCAGAAAAGATGGTGTTTTGTAATTGTGAAAGTTATGATCTTTCACCAGCCTTACTTTACGTACATTCATCATCTAATGATGTAACTGTGTTGTATTGTGAAAAAAATTAAATTATGAATGCTTATTAACGTTTGTGTACTTTTCACGAATATTAATGTTTTAATTAATTTTAAAAAGTATTTATTATTTGTTCTGTTCCAGATTTGGCTATGCTCATTTGGAATCAGTCTGCAGTTCATGTTCTCCATTTACTGGAAACTGAGTTAAATTTGCTCTGTAGATATTCGCTTGTGCGCAAAATTGAGAAATTTCATAGTCAAGTACAAGAGAGGTCAATTACCAGTTTCTTCTGGTCAACTAAGGAGATAAAAAGTGTATCATTTCGATATTTAGATACGCTAGACTCTGAATATTCGATTACAATTTGACCCTGTCAGAAACGACCACTTCATCCACCACCCTGACCCATCTAACGCACCGCCCCCGACAGGCTTCGGGCGAGATGTCCTATTTCTTCCGCTTTCACGACCTGATCGGGGGCCTTCATGTACCTATCGACGATGGTGTAGACAAGCTCAACCGGAAGTACACGCTGATTGTCTACCTGTTTCTCGCGCTACCCATCTTCACCAAACAGTACATTGGAGAACCCATTGAGTGCTTCACACCAACCTACTTCACTGATGCCCAGGCCCGGTACGTTAATAGTTTCTGTTGGACGGCGTCTACCTACTATTTAGTGGCCGTTGACAGCGACCATGATACCATTGACACTCCGCAAAATCCACCAGATATCAAGATAGGCCCTGAAGAAATTGACAACAGTAGATTTGACATGTATTCCGTGCAGAGGGACAAGTTACGTCGAATCCGTGTAAGTTATTATCAGTGGTCTCCTTTGATATTAATGCTGCAAGGTATATGTTTTCACTTACCTTTCGTCGTGTGGGGGGCTTGTGCAAATAACGCGGGGGTAAAGCTCCGTCGTTTGTTGAAGAGAGCCTCCGACATTGCCGCCCTTCCGCCAGGATGCCAGCAGAGGGAATCGTTATTATCTGAATTTGTGGACCAATTTCATACTCTCGTGACCGGAAACTCTGGTTGGTGCACGGACCCTTCTTGCCGTTTGCCATTAATAGGTTGCCGCTGTGTACCCGGACCGAGCCGGTACTTGTCTTTGTTCTATATATTGGTCAAGTTTTTGTATTTAATCAACGTGGGAGTACAGTTTTTGCTTCTCAGTGCTTTTATGGGAAAAGGCTACCTCCGACACGGGATAGAAATTTTACGTCGACTGACAACGAATGGAGAATGGTGGAATTCTCCACGATTTCCCCTGCAAAGTTTGTGTCAAGTTCGCGCTGCCATGCAAGGTACCCTTCGAACATACGTTTGTAGGTGTGTTCTACCCATCAATGTTTTTAATGAAAAAATATATTCTGTAATTTGGTTTTACCTAGCTTTTATCCTTCCACTCAATGCATTTAGCCTAATGATGTGGATTTGGCGAAATATCTCTTGCAACCGGCTCGCTTTCATCAAACTTTGCTTGTGGAGGACAAGGTTGATCAACATGAGTGAAGTTACCAGGTCAGCCCGGAAGATTTCGTCTAATTACCTCGGCTGGGACGGAGTTTTTGTACTTCGGCTAATTGAATATAACCATGGCAGCGCCATGGCCACGGCCATCATTGGTAAACTCTGGGAATTTTACTCAAGTCAATTGAAGGCACAGGAAGAGGGAAACAGTGAAGTGGAAATGACACCGATGCCACCATCTATGCCTTCTATAGCGCCATCTACTTCCTGGCACTCTTGTCACGCTGGAGCCTGTCATCTTAGTCATTTAAGTCATCAGACACTACCATCTACGAAACGCCAGGCTCTAAATAGTTACTGGGGTAAATGTTCTTAACAGAGTTAGGCAGTACAACAATTGGATTGAATTTATAATATCGTAACGAAAGGCTTAGGTAGAAGCAGAAAACTTAAGTAAAAGGTTTTAAATATAACTGATCTACTCAGTATATACAAATATATATATATAAATATGTTGCATCGACAAATACCCAATCGTATGTTTATAATACCTTAATCAACATACGTATTTGTATTAAAACAGATACACGTAATCCTTTGAAAATATACACATTTATGCGTTAAAAAACATTCACATGAAAAAAAAAGAAACTGTTTTCAAAAATAATAATAGCCTCTGATATGTTCGTTCCAAAATTTTCTACGTTGGTATATTATATAACTGTGTTAGTGCTTGCTTTATTATTGAATGCAAATACATTTTAGGATTTAAAGTAAAACTCAAACCTAATTTTTCATAGGTAACTATTTCATAAACGTATAGTTACTTCAAGATTAAAAATGTTTGTATTAGCTTTAATATTACTTTGGGTACTCATCAGTATACTATCTTTAAGCACGCCCTTTTACAAGCAAAACTGATTTGTTATTTGAATATTATTTAGAAAAAAAAATTGTTTTCTGTGATAATAAAAACCCAGATTTATTTTTCTATCAATAATAAATGATTTTGTCACCACAACATATTAAGATTTTTACAAGTCGATTCCTTGTACGGATGTTTGAAAACTTTTATTAAATTATTTGATGTTTTGACATAAATAATCATAGTATCCGCTATAGGTGCTCTCAATAAATATTTTAGATGAAACTACAAATAAGATTTGACTATTTTTACTATTTATATAGTTCAAACAAACTGTTAGTACATATTTTAGTGTGTTCGGTAGCGGAAATAGTATAGTAATACAAATATGAATATAATATACTTAAAATATAAATAAAAACTTATTTACGTCAATTTGATTTATGCAAAAGCGACTCAACTACCTTTAAAATCAATAGCATTATCTTTTTACTAGGTTTACGTTCCGAAACATCAAGTCAGAGTTTAGAAATAATGAAAATCAATTTTTTTATGTCAAATATTCAAACATGCAAACAAACCCAGTCACTTTTCTGAACCCCTGAATATCTGTTCTATTCACAGATGTATGAATTTCTGAATAAAGGTACATGCGCCTCTGCTGACATACTGGAAACACGTTTTAATTAGATCAGTACTCGTAGCATTTGTCAATTAACAGTCAACGAATAAAATTAGAATACTTTATTTAAAAAAATTATGTTAAAACCCGACATATCACATTGAAATAATAAATTATGTCAGCCAGTGGTTCAATAGTAACTTTGTAGGTTATTAGATTAATTATCTGGTTTCCATAACGCCGGATGGTAAAGCACAGGTTGCCCAGAATGTACCCTTTAAGATTAACAACAAATAAATCCTTGAAACGTATTAAAAACTAATAATATGGGGCAAGTAAGTTATTAAAACCCATTTTGCAAGAAATAAGGAAACAGTACGTGCAACATTAGTAGTGTTAATAGTACTGATTATAACCCTTATTTCCTGGACTGAAGTCAGGTAATGCTTTAACAGAAGTTCATCTCCTCGCTATCTTGACCTCACGTTCCACCCCCGTAGCAAAGCGGCTTGTCTGCGGATTTAGTTAGAAATCCAGTTTCGATATATAGCCATAGAGGGCAAATCACAGATAGCTCTTTGTATAACTTTGTGCTAAACTATAAACAATATTCCAAAATCACGTCAAAGCGTTGACATTTGGTTGTCAATAAGTTTACGTACATTTATACTTTACTATGTAACAGCATGTTGGTCTCATTTTTCAAGCGTAAAATGATAAAGCTATAATAATGTATAGGATTATCTCTGTTTAAAAATTCATTTTTGAACTCGAAAGCGGGTACGAATGTAAAATTATTTCTCTAACAAAATACAAAATATTTAGATGTTTAATTAAAGTACGTGTTATACGGATTCCAACATAGTTACACTTAAATATTTACCTGACCTTCTATCATACGCATGCGTGTATGATACATATATTTAGGCTATGCAAATCAAATATGGTAACTGACAATATTACAAGCGAGCTGTGCGTAATTAGCGCAATTCTCAAATTCCGCTATTCTACCGAAACAGTCCAATAGTCGGCGGTAGGTGTTATCGAGTGGCTTCTTTCTTTACTTTCGTCTATAAACTCAAAATTAGGGACTTGTAGCACTGATAACTCTTCTCTACCTCAGTGTAAGTTTCTGAATCACGTTAATGGGACGCACGTGCGACTTAGTCATTGGTTATTTCTCATTTGTTTTCTTTTTTTGTATGGCTCGGCATGGCCAAGGGTGTTAAGGTGTTCGACTCGTAATCCGAGGGTCGCGGGTTCGAATCCCGGTCGCACCCAACATGCCCGCCGTTTCAGCCGTGGGAGCGTTATAATGTGACGATCAATTCCACTGTTCTTTGATAAAAGAATAGCCCAAGAGTTGGCAGTGGGTGGTGATGACTAGTTGTCTTTTCTCTAGTCTTGGACTGCTAAATTAGGGACGGCTATCGCAGACAACCCTCGAGTAGCGTTGCGCGAAATTCAAAACAAACAAATATTTTTTGTGAAATGAACTAGTAAACAAAACAGAATTATGAAAGACATATGCACACTACAAAAAATTCCAAACTCGCTGAAGCAACTGCCCTCTGGACTTTTAATAATTTTAATGCTAACATTTATATGACCTAACCAAATATTGGGCATAAATTCCCAGTTACAAGATTTCACTCCTTAGTAGCTCTGTTTAAGTTTCATTTTAGAAATGGACATTGTAAAAGGCAAGAAAAATATTATCTAATGTGCTTTTCGTGGGAACGTCATAAGCACAGTGTTTAGTAGTAGCCTTTTTTATTTTCTGAGAAAGTTTCAAATATAAAGACATTAATTCAACAAGATTCAGCACAATTATTGATGTTTAAAAGAAATTATCAAACTAATAAGTTCTAATGGTCACAATCTCTTGGACAAAAAACTTAAAGCAACGGAAATAAAGCAGTTGAAATCCTATAATTCCACTAAGTCTTTTGACTTTCAATTTCTATGTTTTTATCATTATTGACATTATCGTAATACAAAAATTGCAATAAACACATTGGTATCAGAATTATTTTACAATTAATTTAAAGAAAGCGCTCGTGCTTCTTCGAAAACTAACTCAGTTTTATGCGACCGAATCTTAAATGAAGACTTAAAATATGATAAGAAAAGCCAATAGTTAATTTGCAGCTCTCTCTGTTAGTAGTTGTTAAAACAAACACACACAGCCTGTGAAAATTGTATTTTCTTTCGGAAAGAAAGATTATTTTGTTTGTTTTTTTTGGAATTAAGCACAAAGCTACACAATAGGCTATCTGTGCTCTGCCCACCACGGGTATTGAAACCCGGATTTTAGCGTGTAAGTCCGCAGACATACCGCTGAGCCACTGGGGGGCCCGAAAGAAAGAGATCACACGTTTTACAGAAACGAGAACAAATATTGGTGAATGGGTTGTAAAATTATGACATTCAGTTTTGTACCCATATCGGCTTATATAGATGTATTTATTCCCAGATCGGCTTTTGCAACTGTTTTTTAACAAAACTGAAAGTTAATTACCAAATCGGCTTATCGGGTAGATATCAGATTTCGTTGCCCACATGAGATAATGACCCTTTATTGCTAACTCAGCTACCAACATAATTTAGTAGTTATTCAACACTTACATAAATCACTTCTCATCTAGATAGGAACGTTTTTACTATTTCTACAAAATATTCAAAATTCTAATCATCCAGCACATGCTACTTAAAAACTGAATTAGTTTCTTATATCTCGCGGAAAGCTGTTCAAAGGCTACTTGCACTAGCTATTCTTAATTTAAAAGTGGAATATTATAGGGAAGGCAGCTGGTCAACAACACCCACCGTCAACTCTTACGCTATTTTCTACTAATAAGAAGTGGGACTGCCTGTTATATGATAACACACTAACGGCTGAAAGGGCGAACATATGTGGTGAGTCCGACTACAAGTCGATCACCCTAAAAACTATACCATGTCAGGTTCAAAAGGAAACATGTCATAAACTCATATGGTACGGTGTGGCTAGGACAATTTCAAAGGTGACGGATTAAGTGAAAATGAACAGTTTGATTGACTAACTCTCTGTAACTTTAGATATTAGTTGCTCTAAGGCATATGATCAACATTGAGATCATCCTTCTATTTGATAAAAAGTGCAACAATTAGTTCAGAATTTTTTTCTAATAACCTGAACTTAGACACGATGTTTCTTTCTTTTTACGAATTTCGAAAACAAATTTTATTAATAAAAATATAGTTTCAATAAATATTTCAATAATTCTATATTATTTCTATAGCAACTAGACTAAATAGTGAATAACGTGCTATAATATAGTAGGTATGAATTTATAAAAATTATTTATAAAAATAATACAGTTAAGTATACAAAACATTCCAGTCAATAATACCAATCAAAGCAACAACAAAGACTTAATAGCCTACGGCTTGTCTCCGGAACACAAAAGTGTCACTAATCAGCCATCTACAGTGCCAAAATGCCTATCTCTACAGAACTACAAATTTGATAGAACCTACTCTATATTTCAAACATTTTTAGTTTTTGCAACTGTAATAACTCATCGTAAACAGTCGTTCTTATGTTGATTATTGTATAAAGGTTTTTTTTTTTAGTTTCCACTGTATAAGTAAAAAGTATCTCATTGCACTAATATGACTATATTAACTTGTTTGTGAGTAATTTACAGGGCAGTGGATTCAGTTTTCTCTTTTTAAACGAATGCTACACAGGAAACTGATAGACAAGAAATTTTACTGTTCGGAATACATTAAGATTTTACTTCAAAACAAGGAATAGAAGCTAAATTTGTACACTATAATTTAGTATTTTGTATGTTTCTGCCAGAACATGTTGTAAAACGAAATAATAAGTGTTGATTATTTAAAACCCGCAGAACTGAATAAAATATTCTATAAATTTCACGTAAAACAACTTATTTTGTACACTCTGAAAGAGATTTTGCTGAAAGTTAAGAAAACTAAGCAAGTTTATCCCATTTTTCTAATATTTTAAGAAAATTAATATTGTGATGCTATTACACATACCGTTTTATCTCCAACTGAAACATAAATACAATAACTGATAAAAGTTTTAAGGTTAAATAAAGATAACTAATACAAATTTAAGTTTCAGTTGCTCAATATTTCTAAATGTATATCACTGTTTTGCACGTTTGTATCTTATAGGTTCTGTTAATATAGAATTTAAACAAAGCCCTTTTACATTTAACTGTATATATTGTTTTTTCATTTTTATGATGAGTGGGCTCTTTTGTCTTGTTGTTATTCAAAAGAAAATGGTTAGTAATAATTCCTTAACTATAAATCATTTTTGGATTGATGTTTCTGAGTTGCACGAACACGTCGATGAGCAGTTCACTTTCCTATAGTTTACCGAAAGAATTTTAATATCCAAAAGTACGAAATGTAATAAGTAGTAATTTGACATTCCAAAAAAGTGAAAATTGTTTTTAAATCGAAGGCTCTAAACGAATTGGTTTGTTTCTGTTTGTCATATTTATTTATGTTACTCCAACAATTAAAATACTTAACACATGTGAGTATTTTACATCACATATGATCTTGATTTCTTAGGAAATGTTCCACTTCAGTAAATATGATCAGCAAAAAGAGACCCGTGGTAACACATAGGTTTACTAAAGTACTGGAGAATGCAATTCAGTCTGTTGTGTTAACAACATACAAAGACATACAAGCCTTACAAGACATTTTTGTTGGCTTCTTCTGCTCCAAAATCTGGTAATACCAAAACATAATTTTAAATAATTAACAATTTTTTATAGCTTTAGTTTAAAGCAAGAATTCGTGTGCTTTTATAATACTCAACCAAGAAAATTAATTAAAAACTCCTAAACGATTATTGCTTTTTGTTTAACTAAATTTTTAATGTAAAACAAGAAGAAAATAAATATTTAATATCACTTAGATAGCTAAATTTCTCTTTGTTGTCATTCTGGCAAAGACTAGACACAGGGTAAAATAATTTTTTATTTTTATTTTTTTAGAACACGCAACTACCTATTGGTCATGCCACGAACATTTTTATTAATTTTGACTGCCTTTCCAAGACTGTTCTAATCAACTAAAAATAAATAGTTAAAAAACTGAGATTCTTTTCATTTTAATAGTAAACTATTTTTGTACCTTTGAATGCATTGTTTTCAACGACATTTATGCAAAAATTGTGTCTCGTCATTCATAGTAAGTATTTTGTTTTAGCAGAAAGTAAGAAAAGTACAGAATTGAGGTTATCTAACGTAATCTAACAGACATATGTATAATAATTATTATAATAAAGTATACTTTATAGTTAGTGATTTTCCAAAACAAATTGTATATTTCATTTTACATTTTTTTTGCTGTTTGTAAAACAGTTGTTTTAACGAATTAAATAAAGTTTTCTAAAACTTTATGGACATACATCATCTGGATGTTTAGATTAGAGTGATGTCAGTTTGTTTCCTTAAAGCCCCCAAAAAATAATTTATATGTGTCATGGCATAATATAAAAAATATTAATACAGCCACAATAATGCAAAGACGAATTCTGAATAAAATTATTAACTTTTTACATGTCATAATAATTATTAAGTGATAAAATTATGAAACTATTAAATGATGATCTTGTGTAAGAAACAGGAACTGTATGTTAGAAACAGAAATTACTTAAATCTGTAATATGAATCAGTGGTAGAGATAAATCAATTATTATTTTACCTATATAGAATTGTTTGCTTGTTTTTAAAATTCGCACAAAACTACTCGAGAGCTATCTGTGCTAGCCGTCCCTAATTTAGCAGTGTAAGACTAGAGGGAAGGCAGCTAGTCATCATCACTCACCGCCAACTCTTGAGCTACTCTTTTACGAACGAAAAGTGGGATTAACCGTAAAATAATAACGCCATCACGGCTGAAAGGATGAGCACGTTTAGCGAGACGGGGATGTGAACCCACGACCCTCGGATTACGAGTCGCACGCCTTAATACGCTTGGCCATGCCGGGCCCTCCCATGTAGAAGAAAGGTGAAAAAGAACAAGGATAGGAAATGATTTAATCATCCATGAACTAAACAAAAGTGTTAGAATTATAGCCTCACCTTGATTATCCTGGGATTATTCATTTAAAACAGCTTTTTGAAATAGGAATAAGAACGAACAAATATCATATTCAACACGATGTTATTGTTTTTTTACTTTCTGTACTGCACAACCTTCCTTTCAAATATCAATCAAGTTTCATCTAAACAAAATCAAAATTAAGTTTCCTAATAAAACTAGCTTTTCCAAAACTCCATGGTTCTGGTTAATGTTGCAGAGCTTTTTGAGAGCGGCTGTTAGAACGGAAATGACGGAAAATCGAAAGTATTTAAGTAACGGATAATGCCTCACTTACATGTCATTATTTATGTATATGGCTGTTCTTCCCAATAAAGTAAAATAAAACGACGTGTAGTTTGTTTGTTTTGGAATTTCGCACAAAGCTCCTCGAGGGTTACCTATCCTAGCCATCCCTAATTTAGCAGTGTAAGACTAGAGGGAAGGCAACAAGTCATCACTACCCACCGCCAACTCTTGGGTTACTCTTTTATCAACGAAAAATGGGATTGACCGTAAAATAATAACGCCATCACGGCTAAAAGGGCGAGCATGTTTGGCGTGAATGGGATGCTAACCAGCGACCCTCAAATTACAAGTCGCACGCCTTAACACGCTTGGCCATGCCGGACCAGATTCTTCAGTAAGCAGCTGAAATTATATTTGCCAGGGTAAACACTATAACTTTAAGTAAAACCAAAAATGAAAATTGACAATACGGAATCATAAACAATACTATGATTCACTCAAGGAAAACAGAACGTACAAGAAAAGTATATAATTTTTTTTCTAATTCCATTTTCCTTGTGTATCAAACACTGTAGCTGGTTTAAAGTATTTTGTCAAATAAGAAGGGTTTACAACTCTCAACCTATCAAAAAGTTTCATTAATAATTAAAAATAAAACAGGACAGTATTTACGCTATCGATCCAGTGTGAAGTTAACAGACTTTTGTAAATTCTCCAGCGCTGATAAATGAATTCGTTATTTGTGTAATTGTTGTTTCCTAGATGTCATTGTGTAAAATGATGTATATGAATATATGTTTCTAACGAAAATCAACAGAGTGTGTTCTACTGATATTTTTTAAAAGCAATGAAATTTATATTATCTTTACTTTATTTCAAGATTTACTTCAACATTCGCTTGTGGTAAGTATTGTTCTTAAAAATATTATAAATATCTGTCAATTCATTTTGTATTAACACCATTTCTGTGTAACAAAGATAATTATTAATTTGAAAAGTGAATACTTTTTATTACGAATGTGTATAGTGTTTTGGAGAAAAACATCTTAAGATTGTGTTTCCTGTTTGTAATATATTTTGAGTTAGTAAGTGTTGTAGAGCTGTTTTGATAACATTCAATAGTGTATATAAAGTAGTAGCTAATTTTTACCTACACTTCTTATAAATAAAATAAAATAAAATGTTTGTTGACATTTTATAAGAGTTGAGAATATATCTGAGAATTACAGAAACGTTTTACAAGTGATAGAGTTTCAATTTTTATATTCATAAAAAGAATATCGTTGAGTCACTAAATCATTAAATCTCATCTGACTTTTGAAGCTAAAGCAATCTTTAGCATTTAGAAACTTAAAAAAACGAAAATCAAAATGGTTTTAAAAATTTGTATTATTAATAAAAGCAACCACTGAAAATAATATTATGAATAAGAACTTATCTAGTAGGCAGTATCAATATTAAAAGCTGTTGAAGTGTTTAGGTTTTTTATATCTGGGTGATATGTGTTGTTTTTATTTGATTTGTTTAAAGATTTGTGTTTCTCTTTATATTCAAGTTAATGTTCGCTTTGAACAAATAGTGAAACAATTTCACATACCTTATTTTCTTGAATGGCTAGAATACAAGAATTTTGTATTTATTTTCAAATATGATATTAATTTAAATTTAACACAAAGAGCTGAATGTAGCTAATGTATATATTGTCATAAATGTATAAACATACATTTATGTATGAAGCAATTATATAAACAATATTAACAAACCTTCCGACAACTAAATAAAAATTGTTTAAAACAATATCAGAAAAATTACGTTATCTTTTAAACCACCTTGTCTCCGAAAAACACGAGAGAATATAGCGCTAAAATTAGGAGTTAGAATACCCGTAGTGGATACAGCGCAGGTAACTACTCCCTTGTGCCATAGCAATATGTCTGAGCACTTCGTGGTCACCTTCACACAAGAAACCAAACAGCGCAGGTAGTCACTTATGTAACTATGTGTTTAGAAAAATAAAATATCCAGTATTTCTCGAAATGGACAGTTTATTGAGTACAAATTTTGAGATTGTTTACTAACTATTCTTGAAATAATATTTACTTTTTCGATAAGTTGTACTGAGTATAACTGTTTATAATTCTTCATATTTTTCGAAGCCTGTTCTTGTGTTTTCTTTATCGTAGGTATATGCTAAGCTTATCAAGGGGAATCGAACCCCTGATTTTAATATTGTAAATCCGTACCCACCGCTGTACTAGCGGGGGTCATTTTTTAAAACGAAACAATATAAACACATTTTATCCTCCATTTAAAATAGATCGAGTGACAAATCAGTAACAAAAAATATGTTTGTAAAATACTAGATTCTTTTATTGATAAAACGCTATATATTTTTTTACTGCAATATGGAAGGCAGAATTTTGCTTAGCTAAACAAAGAAATAATTTTTCGTATATAAAATCAATTTTTTTATAATGTGTGTTTTATTTTCAAAACTAATATTATGATGGCAACACACAGAAACCGATAAAAGACATGCCCGGCATGGCCAGGTGGTTAAGACACTTGACTCGTTATCCGTGGGTCGCGGGTACGAATCACCGTCGCACTAAACATGCTCGCTCTCTCCACTGTATGGATGTTATAATGTGGCCGTATCTCCCACTGTTCGTTGCTAAAAAGTATAGCCCAAGAGTTGGCGGTAGGAAGTGATGACTAGCTGCTTTCTCTTTAGGTTTATACTGTTAAATTAGTGACGACAAGCACAGATAGCCCTCGTGTAGCTTTGAGAAAAGTTCTAAACAAACAAAACTAATATAAGACTGGAATTTACACAAATATATCATGAACTGTAGAAAACAAGTATATTAGCACAAAGCAGAAAGTTTTTAAAATATTCGCATGAAACGATATCATTGGGTCTTTATTCTTAAATCTTGTTCAATGATTTGTTTATTCGTTTTAAGGGCAAAGCTACACAATAGGTATCGAAATCCAGTTTTAACGTTACAAGACCATATAATGTTTGTTTGTTTGATCAAAGCCACATTTGACTGTTTGTTGACTGTTTTGGTCAAACGAGAGAAATCGAACCTCGGATTTTAGAGTTATAATCCCTAGACTTATAGCTCGACAATCATATACTATTAGCAAGCCAGGAAACTTTTTTATATATAAAACTAACGTACAACATATTCATTATCAAGTATCCAAACAGTACATTGCAATGAAAGCTCCATTTTTAAACAGGGCTCTTCGACCATTAATAAATACGTTATTATCTTATCCCATGTTTAAATTGTTTATTAAACTTATTTGTTATTCTTGTAAATATTTTCCAGGTATTTAAGAGTTTCATTTGTTTAATTATTTTGGTTGAAATTACCGTTACATCTCATCATTTCATCACGATATCTCAGACATTCATTTGTTTGTTATTTGGTATGTAAGTCTTAAATAAAGAAAATTTGTTAATAGTGAATAAATCTTGTTTGTAAACTTTATAACATATATAGTGTACTTCCTGACCTATTATGAAGACAGCTACTGAATCAAAAACTATTCTGAAACCATGCCTCTAGGCCGGCATGACCAGGTGGTTAAGGTACTCGATTCGTAATCCGAGAGTCGCAGGTTCGAATTCCCGTTTTACCAAACATGCTCTCCATGAAAAGCATTGGGGGCGTTATAATGTAACTCTCAATCCCACTATTCGTTGGCGGTGGGTGGTGATGACTAGTTGCCTTTCCTCTAGCCTTACACTGTTAATGTTTGTTTAGAATTAAGCACAAAGCTACTCGAGAGCTATCTGTGCTCGCCGTCCCTAATTAAGCAGTGTAAGATTAGAGGGAAGGCAGCTAGTCATCACCACCCACCGCAAACTCTTGGGCTACTCTTTTACCAACGAATAGTCGGATTGACTATTATAACGCCCCCACGGCTAAAAGGACGAGCATGTTTGGCGCGACGGGGATGCAAACTCGTGACTCTTAAATTAGAAGTTGCACGCCTTAATCCACATGGTTTTGTCGGCCCATTAAATTTACATATTTTATTATTTTATAATTACAACTTTAATTTTTAACGTTTGAAACAATGAAGTTACTGTGATATTTGTTGGTAATATCAGTTATAGGTAATTCGATTTATACTGCGATAACTCTTCAAGATTTATTTCATGTATTTTTAATGGAATTGTAGTTTTCAAAATAAGAATAAAAATATTTAGCACAAGACTACCTAAACATTAGTAATGCTGTTGCAATACAAAAGTACGGTTGATATTAGTATTAACATAATGTATTTGCTTGGATAATACATTTTACCGTAAAATCTATAAGTATAGCTATCATTTCAGTCAAGTTAAAAGGTAGAGAATACTGTATGCCTCTCTGTATATGCAAGGCCATATTTTTGCCAACGTACCCCTTTGGGACAGCTGTAAGTCTTCGGATTTACGCTATTAAAACCAAGCGTTCCATTTCCCTCAGTGGACACAGTAGATCTGCTATAAAAAAAATAACACACCCATACACACTTTTGGGCATATCTATGGAACTTTCACAGTTGTTTTATATTCTGATTTTCTACTAGCCTTACATCAAACAAAGCACATTAAAAAGGTGCGATATGGAGGAGGGGACGTTTTGAAATGGGTGATATACACATAAGTAAATGTGGGTATGGCATCTTTGTAAGTGCTGTTGACTCAGCTGCAAGGAAAATTTAAACTAGAACTGGATAGTGATGAGGGTAAAGATAACCTAGTATAAAAGTAGTTTCAAAAATAGGCTTAATTGTTACTGTTGTAATGCTAAAAGTATAAGACTTTAGGGCACTGCGAGATTTGTTAGTTTGTTTGTAATTAAGCACAAAACTACAACGATGGATATATGTGCTCTGCACACTATTAAGTATCGAATCTAGGTTTAGAGGCTTGTAAGTCTGCAGACATACCACTTTGCCACTGAGGGCGCCGCGGTTGAAGGAATAGAATATTTTGATATAATGGAAGTAATGAAACATTGTTAAACGTAGATGTTTTGATGACAAAAATTTCTTTGAAATACATGGTTATAGATTATTTAATAGGAACAGAGAAGTAAAGAGATGGAATGAAACAGCTATATATGTAAAATGTAAGTTAGATCCAGTTCAAGTTGAGAATATTAAGGATAAAAGTAAGGAGATTGAATCCATTTGGGTTTCTGTTACGAGATATGAAGAAGAAAGCTTTCAGTAGGAATTTGTTACAGATCACTAAATAAAGTAGATTAAATTAATGAGAAACTTTACAGTGAGATTAAGGTTTCAGCTGTTAATTTCATGCATATTAATTTGGAAATGCTGGAGTCAAACCATTAAGAAGAAAGATTTCTGAAAACTGTTCAAGATGGATATTTCACCAATTGGTCAAGGATCGTAAAAGAATTAATGTTATATAACATTTATTGTTCATTTCTAATGTCGAAACCCCCCTCCCAGTGACACAGTGGTATGTCTGTGGACTTGTACTGCTAGAAACCGACTTTTAATACCTGAGATGGGTAGAGCACAAATAGCCCTTAGTGTAGTTTTGTGTATGATAACAAAACAAATAAATCTAATGAGAAAAGGTTGAGAGGATGGAAATTGGGGAACATTTTTGTATTAGGTTTGATGTTTTTTTGCGTAAATCAGAAATAATGATATTTTGATTCCAAATTTCAAAAATTATTAAGAGATACGACAAAGATTATCTGTTGTGAATTAGGCATCTGGTTTATTTGTAGACAGAGCATATGTGGAAAATTTTGGAAAAAAGTTCAATATTCAAAACAAATATATTTCTTACAGAAAGAAAAGAGTAGCTGTAAATAAAAAAGAAACAAAACAGGTTGGCTCACAAAGAGTATAAAAGATAAAATTAAAGAAAAGCATAATAAATTTAAGAAACTTAAATTTACTGGTATTGTAGGAGACTTAGAAGGCCATATATATTAGGAGTAAACAAAATGTATTAGGATAGAGATAGAACTCTTAAGTGATAATAAAGGAAGGTTTGTATCTGATGATTATGAAATGGCTATGCTATTAAATTCTGTTGTTGTTTTTTCTATAGTTTTATACTAATGCAGACTTAAGCAGTATTCCTCAAACTGGGAAATTGATGGATAAAAACAAGTTCAACAGGACAGTAGCATAAATTCTTAACTTGTTAAAATAAAATTGGGAAGCTTAAAAAATGATAAAGCTTTTTCGCCAAATGACATTTCCCTCAAGGTTTTAAAGAAGATCAAGAGTTGGATGTGTGAACCACTTGCCACATTTTTTGTAAACCCTTCAATAGTAAACAAATATCAATAAATTTGCTGCTTTAAGTGAGAATTTAAATCATTTAGTGAGATGAGCAGATAGATGGCAATAGGATTTTAATTATGATAAATGCAAGATATTGGATGTAGGTTACAATACTTTAAATTATAAGTATGATTTGGATGGGAATTACTTTAACAGTGTCATGAAAGAAAAGAATATTGGTATAATAGTTGATCAGTTTCTTTAACCATCCAAGTAGTATGCTATTGCTAGTGGTAGGGCAAACAAAATTTTAGATTGTATCTACATAAATGTTGAATACATGTCTAAAGATGTTATAATTTCATTATAGAGGTCTCCAATTATACCAAATTTGGAATATTGTGTTCAGTCTTATGTTCCTTTTCCTGGGAAAGACATGGAACTGTTGGAAAGGTTTCATGGTAACAAAAATGGTACATGGGATGAAGAGGTTGTCATGTGAGGAGAGATTAAAGTGAAGAAAGAAGAGCTAGAGAGGGTCCGACTGAAGTGTTTAAGATTGTAAAAGAAATTGACGATTTTGATACATCAACGTTTTTCACACTCAACAGCGAGAATTATGGAACTAAGAGACACAAATATATATTTAGGCAAGATAGAAGCCATCTTCAGTTGAAGAAGTTTTATTTTTCAAAAAATGTAATTGGCCTATGGAATGAGTTACTTTCAGGTGTTGAGCAATAAATTTGAGTGAGTTTGGAAGAAATCTTGATACATATACAAGTGACAAGAGCTGGCTTTAATTTTTGTAGTTTATTTATTTAATAGGTTTGGTTTTACTGTAAGGATGGAACACTTGAGATGGACCGGAGAGTTCCTTGTTGTCCCTAAGCATTATGTTATATATACGTGTTCATAGATAAAAGAAAGAATTGTGTATGTTTGTTTTAGTGCAACATTACACAATAAGCTACCTACTAAGTTTTCACTATAGGGACTTAAATCTCGAATTTTAGTATTGCAAGTTCATTAACTTACTGCTAGACAACTCGGGAACATAAGGAGAAAAAATATGATGTTTATATTAAAAATAACTAAGAACTGAAATGAACTTATTTTATGGAAGATAATGATTTACAGCTAAGTATTTATCAAGAATTAGAGTAGAACTGCGTTTTTAGTTGTAATCCTATCTCTGTTAAGATACCAACATCGTCATCCTAAAACAAACTAGCAACCCTGCAGGATAAATAAGTAACATACGGACAACAAGGGATCATTTAAACTTTTGGATCAATTTGGTTCTAATTACACAACTTCATCTGAGAAAACTAATAAATTAAACCTACATATTATTTCCCAGAAAGATGTCGAATATTCTTTAAATTGTTGCCTTCTGCTATGATCAACGGTATTTCATTCCATAATCCAATCATCATGTTAGAAAAATAAAACTTAACCAGAGCCAAGCCTGCCTTTTCTAAATTTTAAACATTGGTTCTCTCCTCCTATTATCTTCAAAATATAGCACAGAGAAATAAAAGTCCTTTAATTTAGCAATCCCTCTCTCCGTAGATAATCATTTAAGTTTCCAATTTTCACTTCTTATCTATCTTTTCTCAAAAGAAAATTCTTTGCGAGACCTTATCCTATCCTGTAAGATAAACATTCCATTAGAAACATTATACTATTTGTTTTCTTCTGAATCATTTCCCACAAGTTAATATCCTTATTCCGACAAAGAAGTAAAACGTATACACTGTATTCGAATTGAAACCTAGGTATTGATTTGTATTGGAAGATAATTTCCTTTTTTTGAGTTGCATTCAATATGTCCATAAGACTCACTGAAATCCTACTAGGTTCGCTACATGCAACAGAACGCAGTTTCAAGGGTTTTAGTGACTTATAATCAGTATGTCAAGATCGTTTTCTTCTGTCATTACATTACAACATGGCCAAGTGGTTAAAGCGTTCGACTCGTAATCTAAAAGTTTCAAGTTCGATTCCACGTCGCACCGAACATGCTCGCCCTTTTAGCCGTGTGAGCATTATAATGTCCCGGTCATTCCTACTACTCACCGCTAAAAGAGTAGCCTAAGAAGTGGCGGTGGATGCTGATAACTAGCTGCCTTCCCTCTAACCTTACACTGCTAAATTAGGAGCAGCTAGCAAAAATAACACTGGTGTAGATTAGCAAAATACTCAAAAGCTTAAATATTATTCCTCTTTTAAAATCTTTTTGCTTGTTATAATTTTATGAGCCACCTGTTTCTCATAAGAATTTGTTCCTATTTTCTATTTAACTACATTCTCAGGTTTTCTATAATTGTTTAAATGTTCCAACCTACCTGTTATTTTTATCATTTTAAATTTAAGGAATTTATATCTAATTTGCTTCTATAGTAAGTCAGTTAGGTTATTTGTTTCCTCTTTATCAGGATACTCCTGATAGGGCATATGTAACTAACTTTAAAAATATACAATGTTAAACTCGAAAGTTCGATTCTTCGCAGTGGACACTCGAGATAGTCTGAGGTGGCTTTGTTATAAAAACACGTAAACACTCTTCGTCGACACACACCTATATATCTTGAATTAAAACAACCTGGTTTTAAAAAAATCCCACATTTATTCCCTATTAACGTTTTCATCATTATACTAGTTTACTAATTTAATTATACATCTTGTCTTATGAGCTCAAAATTATTAACAAATATTATATTTTCTTTTATTTCGACATGTATAAAAATATCAAACTAATTATGCTACGTTCATTCTTCTCCAAGTATTTCCTCAGTTCAAGTCTTGCAACTATGACACTCATTAGTGGTTAAATTTAAATCTGAAACCAGTTACTTGACTACATATAAATCCAACCAAGTGCCTAAAATTAGTCTTCTATGACTATTGCATCAGTTTTATTATTAGTATCAATCCTTATTTTAATATATTTCTTATTTATTTAATTTTTTCTGATCAGAATGGTAGTAACGAGTGCCAGTTAAAAAATTTCTACTCTTGAAATTCCTGACTATAAACAGTACTTGTTCAGCAATTTTATTACCATTTTCAGCATCTTAAATCTTTCAGTATCTCATGTAAACATCCACCCCACCACCTCTTTTAAAGTAAAGTTGGAGTTTCATTAATATCTATTATCATTGTTCTTTAAATCTAGCTGAGTTTCAATAACTGCATTATTTTTCAATTTTAACTATAAGCCTGAACGCATCCATTTTGTTCCTGACGTTAGAATAATAGCAACGGAACTTACTTTTGAACGTTTGTATTTATACTTGGCAATCTTATCATTAAAACTATTATTTAACTTGTTATGCTCTAAGTCTCCAATTTCCTCGTTACTCACATGCAGAACGTAAAATCAAAACAACCACATTTTCCTTGATTTTTCAGTTATGTTAAAGACCTCTTCCTAAAAATATGCTAATTCAACGCAATTACGATTTTCAGGCACAAAGAAATAAAGCAATAGAACATCTAATGTAAATAATTATGCACATGCCGAACACACCTGGAAATACTTCAACATTCCAAACATTTTATCTATGGTATTATAATTACTCTTGGTATCAGCTGAAACAGGATTTTACTCGTAAATATTTTCTACAGAGGTATCGATTGCGAATTATTACAATTACAATAATTATGGTGTGATAGAGTGATTCCTCTATTTACATTTAAGATTCAAGGCAAAAAAATAACAAACCAATCCCGCAGTTACATTTTGCTAATGTACTGTGGCATCGAAAACTGAATGTTTCACTTCTAGCTGAGCCAATCACATTGGTAAATTCAATGACAACAGTATGTATTTAACCCTTATGTGTTCAGTCTATGGAAATAAATAGAATGTTATACTTGAACATCAAAACGTCTACACACTGCATCTACATGTTAAGTTGCTACTTAATACGTGGAAGATCCTTTTATTTGCAATCACGTAACTGAATATTGCAACTCAAAGTTTTATCAACAATAAAACAACACGAATAACTTACAACTTTTCTTCAAGTGATAACACCTTGCATGTTAAAGACCTTGAACAGTAAGATATATTAAACTTTGAATGGGTTATTATTTGTTTACAGAACACTGCCAGGACAAGTGTCCGTGCAAATTTACACCTGTAGAAAAAAGTAAAAATTCTTAATCACAGTAATTATTATTAGAAACATTAATAAGTATTTTTGTTGAGCACAAAACTAGGTACTGGGCTATCTGTGCTTTGATAACCTTGGATATCTAATTCCGGTTTCTAGAGTTATAAGCCTTTAGATTTGTCACTGAACTCTTTATAACACATTTAGGATAAGAACCTTAGCTGTGGTGTAAAGAAGCTTTATACAGGTTTAATAACTCTCTGGACAAGCAGTTTAGCTGTGGTGTGAAGAAGTTTCATACAGGTTTGATATCTCTGGATAAGCACTTTAACTATGGTGTGAAGAAGTTTCATACAGGTTTAATAAATTTGTGGACAAGCAATTTAGCTGTGGTCTGGAGAAGATTCAGACAGGTTTGGTTGGTTATTAAGGACACAAAAAGACCACAGTTATCAAATCATAATTTGTATTGTCGTAAGCCTGTAGACTCACTATGAAACCACTGAAAGGATAGGTGTTTTCTTAAAGAGTGTGGTATAAAGACTAAGGAACGTGTTTTTTCTTTTAAATGAAGTATCTTATCTCTTTCTTGGAATTACAGTTTTGAATGTTATGAAGCCATAATACATTTCTTACAAGGAAAACCATTGTTCTATATTGTAACCATAACTTCATTGTCAGTTAAACTAAATAATACTTATTTTAATATCCCTTCGAAAATATATTACATTTTATTTATGGTACGTTTTCGAAATAGTTTTAAATTATAAGTTTTCTATTCAATATATACTCTTCAAAAAAAGAAGCGCAAAAGGCAAATTTGAGACAAACTGTTAACAAGTTTATTCTGGGTAGTTCTGTATGTCATGTATGAAATTTTGCACATTCACTCCTGAACATCCAAAGTCTGCAAAGGCGAAATCCACGCTTACTAGTTAAAATTTAACATCACTTAACCTCAATAACGAGTTTGCCCCCCGTGAGCATCAATAACTGCTTGTCATCTCCTGCCCATAGAAACGATGAGATGACGAATCACATCCTGTGGAATGGCTGTCCACCAGCCTGCACAGCTGCTGCAAGCTGAGGTGGAGACTGCGGTTGAGGTTGTCGCCGTTGCAGACGTCGGTCGAACTCGTCCCAAAGATGTTCGATGTAGTTTAAATCTGGTGATCTGGAAAGCCAGGGAAGAAAGTTGATGCTGTGGTGTCTCAAGAAGACAGTGATGAGTCGGGCTGTGTGAGGACGGGCGTTGTCATGTTGAAAAACGTCGTTGACGATCATCGTGATGGGTTGCACACGGGGCCTAAGAATCTCATCGACGTATCGTTGAGCTGTAAGATTCCCTCAATGTGCAAAAGATCTGTTCTGGTATTGTAGGTGATGGCAGCCCACATCATGACGCTGCCACCACCAAATCTGTCAACTTCCTGGACACAGTTTACTGTAAAACGTTCACCTCGGCGATAGTAAACATGGGACCTTCCATCGTGCCTACAGAGCATAAAAATCGCTAAACCAAACATGCGTCCATATCCGATGTGCCCGAGACCACTGCAGCAGTGCTTGACAATGTTGCTGGATGAGGATGACGCCTCTGACTGGATATCTCGGCCTGATTCCTGCATCTAGTAGACGGTTGTGTACTGTCTGATCGGAAATCCTACACAGCCCTGATATGGTTGAGACAGTAGACGTCGCAGTGGTGGTCCTATCCCGAAGGTAACGTAACCAGATGTAGCGATCTTGTGCGGGCGTGGTCACACGAGATCTGCCAGATCGCGAACGGTCACGAGTTGATCTATGTTGTTGGTGACGATTCTATAGCCTTGTGATGGTGCTTGGGTGGATATTCACAGGTCTGGCAACATCTAATCGAGATTCGCCTGCTTCCAAGCGACCAATCACGTTGTTGCGTTGTGTTTCAGTTAGTCTTGGCGTAATAGTATAGCTCATTTCCACTGAGCTATGGAAACGCAAACTAACGTAGCAGGGGTTTAGTTTAGAGAGAGAGAAATCAGAAGAGTTCTGTTTCCAACTGGGATGTTCAGGAACGTATGTCTCTCTAAATGTTGTCTTGGGTGGAGGCAAAGGCAGCACCGGAAATAGGAAATAAAGGCCGGGACCTGTCCCGAAAGGAAGAAGTCAAGTAAATGTGAACATGAATACAATTCAAATCAAATCAAACGGCATTATTCAGGGTCTGGTAATAAAGTTGCCTGGGCTGGGATCTAGAAATCCAATGCCTAAGTTTTTGCTGTGGGGGAAAACGGGAGTGCCCCGAGAAAACCCACTTTCACAGGACAGGCGCCGAAAGTTTTGCCTGTCGTGTGCCCTGTATCTGAAAAAAAATGAATACATGTTAATGACATGGATTTATTTCTTTAGATTTTTTGTTGAGTAGTTTGTGATTCTTGAAATATGTTGTAAGGTGAAATGTATTTTGTTGGTGCACTTGATAATTTGTGTAGTGATGCCGTAAGTTTGTTTCTATTTTCTGCTTTTAGATAATATTTGAGTGAAATTTCCGTTATCCTATCTCTTATTGTTGGTAAATTGCTAATTTGATGTATATAATTTGTTGGCGTGAATGATGGTAGGCGGAATGCAGATTTTAATATTCTGTTTTGTTGAGCTTGGATTTTCTAAAGTGTGTTGTTTGACATATTGTATGTTACTTGACATTTGTACTCTGTTAGGGGACGGATGTATATTTGTATAATGGTGTTTGGTGTGCATTTCGATTGTTTACCGGTTATAGTCATTAGATGTGAAATCCTTTTTCTGATTCACGAGTGTATATTTTTATGTTTTTTCCATGTTAGTTTTGTGTCGAAAGTGATGCCAAGGAATGTGATGTTTTTGCTCATGTTAATGGTTGTGTTTCCGAGTGATAGTTTTATTTTTTCTAGATTTATTTTTGCTTCTTTAATTTCCTATAGAAGGTGATTGCTTGTGTTTTCATTGGATTCAACACGACTCTCCACTTGTTGCTCCATGTTGAGACGTTATTTAGTGATTCTTGTACGCGAGACGTGGCCATCACTGGGTTTCTGGAGTTGCTCCAGATAGCGATGTCGTCTGCGTATTATGAATTGTGTGTGTATGTTAGATTTGGAAAAAGTACGTCACTGACGAAAATTATGTATAGAAGTGGACTGCCGTTATATTAAATGATTTGGATATAGTTTTCTTGACTTTTACTTGTGCTGTTCTATTGGTTAAGAAATTTGAAATCCATTTAACTATCGTGGGATTTATTTGCAGGTGATTCAGTTTTTATTTGATGGCGTTGTGCCATACGCTGTCGAATGCTTTTTTGACATCTAGGAATACCCCGATGGTTACTTGATTGTTGTTAAAAGCTTTGTAAATTGATTCGGTGAGTCGTGTGACACCTCACATCTGTTGTTTGTCTATTTTTTCCGGAGGCATTTTGAGATTCTGGAAGGATGTTATTCGATTCGAATAAATGGAGGAGACGGTTAGAGATAGACACCGAGAACCCGTCACTTTTATAGGGATTTTGCACATGTTGCACTTGCAGAACATGCAAATCTCTCAAAAATGTTTATTGGACACGAATGCGTTTTAGCGAAAAATCCGATGTTTCCTCCGTTTTCAAAGTGCATAACTTTTATTGTCATCTTGGTCTGACAGTCAGTTACACACGTGTAACATCGCATACTCCGAGCTTGTAACGTTATTTCATATATTTCTCTTTGAAATAAAAAATATATTCCTTTTGCGTTTCTTCTTTTGAAGAGTATATAACAGATTCATTTCTTAAATCATGATGATGGATTCTCTAGCAGCTTCTTTAGCAAAGATGAGAAAAGTAATAATAATGTTAACAATAATCAATATGTCAGTTTCGTCACAGATTCTGTCTCATAAGGGATAAAAGATAAATACTTGACTTGCAGATATGGTTACAAATGTTGCAGATAATCCTTGTTGAAGAACACATTGGATCACTGGCTTTGTGATGTGTCTGTTTGCCTTATAAGAATTTCACTTTTTTGTTTTCAAATGTTAAAACATTATTTTGGTTTTCACATCTCCAATTGGATCTGTCTAGCGTGATGTTTTTTTTTCCACGTCTTGATGTACATTTTATATGCTTTAAGACTAATCCTATTATCTGAACACGTGCCGTTCTGTGGATGTGTATTAAAAACGGTCTCTTCTGTTTAGTAATATTCAAATATATTATAAATGGCTTTTGTTATAGAATAAGTTGATAAAATTTAAAAGAATACACTTTAATTTGCGATTTACAGCATAAACCATTATTCGATTCTTATTATTACTACAAATTCTGAGTGTGTGTGTCTTCTTCTAGTAAAGCCACAGTGGGCTATCTGCTGAGTCCATCGAAGGGAATCAAACCCCTATTTTAACGTTGTAAATCCGAAGACTTGCCACAGTAACAGCGGTGGACCTGAGTGCGGGAGCTTTATTGTTAAATTTATCAAAATACACTATACTACTTGATAATAATATTACATGAGACACCTTTTCAATCAAATGTTCATAAAAGGAAAAAAGATTATAAATTAGTTTGTGACGAAAACTGGTGACCTAATCTTCCTTATTTTAGCTTATTACAATGTTCGTCCCATTTCCTGTCTCTATAAGTATCACTTTAAAGAAGTCCAGATGATTAAGAATCCAACACTATCTCACTAAATTAGGCGAGCTTTATCAAATCCGATAATGTTAGCGTACTGTGGTCCGCAGATCTATCTTTTGCGTTTCGTCATTAGTCAAGATAGCTCTTAAGTAGGTTTTTGCAAATACCTAGAAACAAATAAATAAATCTGACTGAACATACATATAACGTATTTATTCTTATTTTCATCTACTCAAAAAATTGTTTCTACGTATAACGATTTAAATTATTCGAAGTTCGTTGTATACTTTCATTGTTCTCAGCACAAAGCTCCACATAAACAATCTGCACTTTATCCATCGAGGAGAATCGAGCCACGAGTTTTAGCGTTGTAAATTCGTAAATTTATTGTTAATCCACCCAAAGACTTTTAAATGCGAAAATACTTCTTACATAGACCATGAAACGTTTTAATTACTGGTCGTCTAACACGGCACTAGAAAGTACCAGAGACAACATTTTCAATAAAAAGGCTTTGACAGAGTGATAAATTCCATTTTCCTTCAATTAAACACAGATATAAAGCAATAAAAGTTATATCAACGTAAGAAAATTATATAGGTTTTAAAGACCGTTGAAGACGAAATGAGTTAGATTGGAACTTGTGATTTTCTAAAACGCACTGGTTTGCGCATGGAGTAACACAATTTCTATGCTACCGAAATTTTAGGTTTTTCGTGTACTATGTTGAATTCAGATTATATTATCGATTTCCATTAGCCATTACTTAACAACCATCCTATAAACAAGTGCACTAGGGAACAACCGGGTGTATTTTTACTTTCCTTCTAGTAGAGCTTTGGGAATTTACTGAACGATATTCTTCGTGGTGTTTAAGTACATATTCTAACAGCTGACCTTACGGTCTAGAAGTCCAGTTTTGTTTCCTATTATTTACAGTCACGTATTATTAAGAACAGACATTACGTCTGTTTTTTTAACGTATTCAAAGGTAAATTACTTTTATGTTCCCCACAACCAACAGATTTATAAGGAAGTATTCCTGAATATAATAACTAAGAATTAGATGTTCGCATTTATTTACACCAAACAATGTTCGGACATTAGTATTTATTGACCCTCATTTATTCGTACACAACAAAAGGTTAACTGGATTTTATGAGAATAATTTACGGATATAAATACAGTAGTGTGATGCCATAACTAGGACAAGTGACTACATAAAGAACTTGTGGACTTAGTTCACTGCAACTCCTCCCTTATTTGGCACACAATGTTGCCATTGAAAGATTTCTAATTGTAAAGAATAAAATTGGTCTCAGAAATCAGGTTATTAAACGATAAGGGGCCAAATAAAAAAATAAAAATTTCATACTGTACTGAAACCGCATTTCAATCCGATTCAGAAAAATGTTTCCTCTGCAAAGTAAAGGTTATGGTTAAGGAAGAAAGCCCTATGCTGAAATTGTCCATTGCAGTTAAGTGCACCTCCTGCCGCAGTGAGCAAAACAATAAACAAGGATCTGGAATTGAACCGAATAATAAGCTCTCAGTAAAATCTCGAAATTAACGGCTGCTTTCATAAGAAAGATTGTCGGAGAAACTGAAATCATAGCAATACCACAAATATCTTTCTGTCACATAACTGTCAAGTCCTCCTATGCAGGGCCAATGAAAGTCTGCTCCTTTCATCGACTTAAAAGTGATTTTGAAATCTGGTCTAAACATGTAGTGGGAAGGGGTCTGTGGGAAGGCTATCAAGGTGTCGCTGCCTTTTGCCTCATAAAATCGTAGTTTGTTTTGTAGTACCCAGAAGAAGTGAAGCTCGAATTTGTATTTGAAGATACATTATATAAGTGGTTAATAATTCTAATTTGTCTCTATTCAGAGCAGATAATCATGTAAAAACCGTTAATGGAGTTAATTTATTGGATGTATTGTTGCTTCATAGCATTCGTTAATCCCAGATAATTCCATTTAAGTGCATAAGTTTTGGTATTTTATGGAGATGATTTGAGAAAATATGAGGCGACATTTTTGTGTAATATTTTATTTTAATTTGTACAAAAACATGTGAAAAGAAAGTGCATTCCTATCAGTACTTATTTTTTGCGGTTTGGCCTGAAAATGTGGACTTTTGAAATACCAAAAATATTTAGTTTCTTTTTATACATTTTGGAGATTCTCTTTTATCGCTAGGAAAACAAAAAATATCATACGAAATTGACACATACATCAGAATAAGTACTTTACCTAGTAATGCCATATTTATTCTGAATACATAGGGTATATTTTTTTAATCAGAATAAAATAGGTGCACAAAATTAAAAAAGAACTGAGAGATAAATCCGCTAGAGCTAAAGGAGTTGAACATTTTTCGTAGCATCACTAAAAGGCTGTTCTTCTATTTATAAAATATTTCGCTAATTCAAAACAGTTAACATTGCAGTTCTTAAACCTTCTAGACGTGTCAGTTGCATAAGTCTTCAATGCTCTTACAAATGAAATATACCTTAAAATTTAAACATTCTTATAAATAAATGAGTAATTAGGTGTTATTTAAATCGCGAAGTAAGTTACATCCGTTATTCGTTGACAGATATGTGAAATGGTATTAGTGAAGATGATTTTCTGCCTTACTTTCTCTTTAGAATTAAATCAAACAGCACATCAACTC
The DNA here is from genome assembly GCA_011833715.1 of Carcinoscorpius rotundicauda. NCBI lineage: Eukaryota > Metazoa > Arthropoda > Merostomata > Xiphosura > Limulidae > Carcinoscorpius > Carcinoscorpius rotundicauda. The sequence goes on along the minus strand of CM022395.1, from coordinate 33,524,238 downwards.
GGTTCATATCTTTTCTGTTTTATAATTGCCCAAGATTCACGTCGTTTTGCCTCTTGCTATATTCGTTTTAAAACATTTGTGTTACTTTCTAAAAATCACTGTAAATCAAAAATTATTTCTTAAAACTATTTCTAATATTAAATTATGACAATCAGAGTACACAAGTTTGTTACACACCGCAGGCTTACAGTTCTGGAATATTATACTCAAAACATAAGATTGTATAAATAAACGAAAACTAATACGAAATGAAACGAGTAAATATAATACGTAATATCGTTAATTCTTTTATTTGGAAAATGTTTCACAACTTGGTACAGTTAACACCTTTGTTAACTCTTCTGAGAATTTAGAATAATTGTGAAAAGCTTTATTTATATGCAATAATTATAAAAAGAAGCTGGTAAATGCTAGTTGAAGTATTCATATGATTCGTTTTGTTTTCATTATTGAGATACATCGCATAGCTTTATCTCCTTGGATAACCATCAGGCACTCGCTATAGATATCATAAAATATTTTCAAAACGTTCAATAGGAAGCAAGTATTATTATTCATAAATTTATGGAAGCATTTTCTAAGCAAGCTAAAATTTTTAATACATACAATGACAGGAGAAGTCTTCTATAGCTTATTTTTTTTCTATGTATTAAAGGTTTGGTTTTTGAATTTTGCGCAAAGCTACACGAGGGATATCTGTGATAGCCGTCCCTAATTTATAATAGTAAGATTAGAGGGAAGGCAGCTAGTAATCACCACCCACCGCCAACTCTTGGGCTACTGTTTTACCAACGAATAGTGGGATGACCGTAACATTATTACACCTCCGTGACTAAAAGGGCCAGCATATTTGATGTGACGATGCATTAAAGGAGAAATGGGCTTCAGTAAATACGAATGATTTAGGACTGTTCACGTGTTATCTTATATTCAAGTGTAAACAAAACACATCAGATAATCAGCAATAATTAGGTTCGAAGAACAACAATAAGAAACAGTTGTTTTAAAAAATAACTCAGAATTCAGTGACTTGATTATCTTTGTGCAACCACTACATAGGTTTGGTTATAATGCATTTTTAAACGTATGAATTGTTTGGTATTACCCGATAATTTTGTCAGTAAGAAACAAGAAAATAAAAACTTTCGATCACGTAAAAAAAATGTTAACCAGTGTTCATACAATTTGTGGGATACAAAATTATTTTTAAGTTCAAAATGCGGAGTTATAATGAATTAGAAGTTGGTTGTCAAGTATTTATTATATTTATTTTGATATCAAAAACTGAACAGTACCTATGAATTAATTCTGTACTCTTGAATGTCTTCGTAACTGTACCAAACTCGATACTGATGGATTGGCAGTCAGCAGAATGCGGCGCTGTGTACCACTTGGTGTCATGAGGATTAATGGCTATCAACCGACATGTCCAGCCTTCCAGGTTTATATTAATTCTTTCTAAGATCTTTCGGCTAGCAACTAAAACGCGACATAGACATGACGATTTCGATCTATATAAAAATGACAAGGAAAAAAATAAGCAAAACGGTAAAAGTTTTGGGTCAACCTCGACATTTAACAAGACGTTTGCATTCAGTTTTGTAGTAAGATTTCGTGGCGACTTGTGGTTCTCTGATACATCGCCAGAAAACTATAAATAAGATAAAGTATTAGTTTTGTTAAGTTTTATTTTTCTCTGTCATCTCGATCAAGAGCCTCATTTATACTGAAAGGTTTTCGGGTTGTCATATCCACTTTATTCTATGGCGGAATGCATCAATATTTTAAAGAGAATTTCCGCGCTTTTTCTATAACTGCCATATTCTACTAATAGATGACCCAGTTGCGAGGATATATTGACTGAAACTCTATTGTACACTGCACCTGTTTTCCTGACTTGGATTATAAGAAAAGACTACAAAGAACACAAAAAAAACCTAAAAGTAACGAATATCGTGGCTTACAATTAAATTCCCGGATCATAAAAAGGTGCTATTACTACACATGTTGTCATGAATCTATTACAATTTTGTTTTAGGTTATTATCTTGGATATTTCAGATTAAGCTAAGTGACCGTTTTACAGGGATTCATTACATAATTGACTTTATCAAAAACTATTAAATGTTATCATTACCTTCACTTTTGTTGTTTTCTAAGAAAAAAAAATCATTTTGGTGTCATGAAACCAATCCTGAAACCACGACAAGTGCATTTCAGCTTTTTTGTGAGACAAGTGGACATACTGGGCTATTTTTTTCATGTGTTTGTTTCAAGGTTTGTGATGGTTTTTAATGAAGTTAACGGCTTTCCATATATACAAGTACTGAAATTCAGAAGCATTTTAAGTGCTAGTCAACTGAGAATTTCTTGAAGTCCTTAACTTAAAGTGTGCACACACTTAATGCTTTTATAAGATTTCTTTAATTTTATGCCCCTAATGTTTTTATTTGAAATAATTAAGTTTTCGTAGGTTATTCACTGCACAAAAAATGTCTCGACTCATTTATATAGTTTGTTATTATTAAACATATTATCTAAAATATATTGCAGTTAAATGAATTATTAATTTAAAATGTGTTAAATTAAATCAAAGTAACTGTAAAAAGGCGCAGTATATTCTATTTCTTTTTCCCTAATTCAAAACTAATTTTAATTTCACATCATTCTTATATATTGTAATAAACTGAATTATATATAATATCAGGCCCGGCATGGCTACCTGGTAAAGGTACTCGACTCGTAATCTGAGGGTCACGGTTTCGAATCCCCTTCACACTAAACATGCTCATTCTTTCAGTCGTAGAGACGTTATAATGTGACGGTCAATCCCACTATTCGCTGATAAAAGAGTAGCCCAAGAATTTGCGGTGAGAGGTAATGACTACCTGTCTTCCTTCTAGTCTTACAGTGCTAAATGATGGACGGCTAGCGCAGATAGCCCTTGTATAGCTTTGAGCGAAATTCAAAACAAACCAATATAAAATATTGGTTTCTCGACAAAATTTAATTTCTTGTTAATCGCATGTAAAACATATTTATGTGCGACCTTTTAAAAATTAAATTCTTTTTCACACCAATATTAACAAAGCGATATTCTCTAATGTGTGTTTCACCTTTGAAAACTGCTATAAACCAAATGAAAATAAATTTTCGCCTTTTACATAATTTGAATAGAATATTTCAAAATGCCCAAAAATTACAATAATATTTACATAAGCAGCTACCTTGTAAGCAGTAGTTTATAAAAATAAATATTATCGTAAATTTTTATTGTTATGAGTTATATTGTGATATCTTCCAGCTTTAAAACAATTATATATACATGGGACGACAAAAAAGTGGCCCTCCAATAAAATGTTGTTAATTTGTTACATATTTTACTAGATAACAGAAAAATATGTAAAACTATATTCTTTTAGAATGCATTCGACGAGGTTTGTTCAAACATTATATCAAATCCTAACATTAACACTGGCTTTTATAAATATCTGAACTTTCCATGATTTTAATTGCATTTTCTCATAAAAAGTAATGTGAACATGTTGTAATTTCTTAGATCTTCTAATTCCAATTAGACTGCAATAATCGAACGAAAATAAGAAACTCCAAACAACAGAAACCAGTTTCACAAGTTAATATTTAGTCAACATTCCCTTGGATTTCAGTACTGATCACATCGACGTTGTATGCTTTCAGTTAGTTTGTGTAGATATTCCTGAGTGATTGACTGCCATCCTTCTTTTAAGTACTTCAAAAAGTTCATCACCAGTGTTTGGCTTGTGATCTTTTGTCAATATGTTTAACTCCGCTCTACGTTTCAATGAGATTGATATCAGGTGATTGGCCTTGCCATTCCATAACATTAGCTCTCTTATTTCTAAGATATCTTTTAATGACTCCATAATTTTGAACATTTTTTGATTCCACTACTTTGAATGGTTGTAGTGGATCAGCAATAAAGCTGACGAGTTTGTTGGTGATGTGTTTCTAACGAGAGTGTATAGGCTAATATTTAGTTGATTTTAAACAGTTCGCTCCTGAATCTACGCGGAAGTACCAGAGCTAGATGTTATTAATTAATAAATAAATGTGATAAATATAGTTTATAATATTTTGGTTATTTCAAGGTGACCACAACAAATTTTATCCGATGATTCAATGAAGCCAAAATACCACAAAGTAAAATAAAATTTACATTTGTGGATGCTTCAAATTACCTTTTAAAATTTCGTAGAAAATTATAAATTTTTCTGTTATTTTTTGATTCAAATATTTTTCTTGAAAAATAAACATAAAGCACTCTTTCAAAAACGATTTTCTTGTGTGCGACACTTTTACAGACATATATTAATTGAATGATTGCTTTGTTTATTCATACGTGATACAGCGGTAATTTACCCTCAATTTACCTGATAATTTCTATATTCACACAAATTGGATTTTTCAATAAAATGTCGAAATCTTAATTACTCACCTTGTTTTAACGGACATTACAGTTTCTGTTGTTTTATAATCCCACGTCGTAACTTGTACCCTAGGATACAATATGCAGAGTATTTTGTTTAATTTTAATGTGTTATGTTTATGGCTTAAAAAATTCCTGTTATAATTTAATTAATCAGAGGTTGAGATTTGCTGTTTTTAACGTAGTCCTTTCTCATGATTTTACTTATTTGACTTCATTTGGATGTAATTATTTAATTTCACTATATATATAATGAACAAACCCAAAACATTCCAGTGATATGAAGGTACATTCTTCTAATCAAACAGAAAGGTAATAAAATAAAATGTATGAGGATCTGAACAGATTAGTAAAATCAGAGAACAGAAATAATAGGCAAAATCTGAAGTTATTCCCCTATACATTTCCTATTTATATAATGAACTACTTATAAAATTAACATGACATAATATGATAAACTTGTTTGAAATATTACGAAACAGTCGAATGATAGTCATCCGGGTTCTCTATCCTGAAATGATTCTCTTCTGTTTCTTTATTTACTTCGGCTTTTAGAAGTTGCCTTAGCCATATTTTTTACACAAATTTCGCAACACTTTGAGTATGTTTTTCACGTTGTTCTTTGTGTTTGTGTCATCTTGTTGTTTTTATTGCAATTTCTACAGCAAAAAGAAATATACTTCTATTCCACCCAGGTAGCCTTTTTTTCTGGTCTACTCAAGACAAATGGAGTTGTCTTGTAAGTTCCCCCACATTCTGTGTTGAACACGTTTTAAGAACTCTACATTTCTATGTGATTGTCCAAGCATAAAGCTTTGTTCTTTTATTGTGTCGAGTACTTTCCTGTCTAGTAAATCCTGTAAAGTTCTTTCCACTTAAAAATAATTTATCTTTTGAAATCTTTCTTTGGAGAATTGAGTTTTAAGAAATTTGATGAATGTAAACATGTTTTATGATTTTGTTACAATGTCTTGAGTGGTTAGTTTATAAAATTACATTCTATGCTAACTTGCATTTTAATTCGTCAAGTCTGATTAACCCAGAACACGAACTGTCCTAATAATTAGATTATCTGACGTGAAAGCAGCACAACGTCTATTGAGAAAAAGCCAATTTAACAAAAGGGTTTACCTAATAATCCATTAAATCATTGATAAATTTTGACAAAACAGTTAAGAATGTAAAATCATTTTACGTAAAAATCTGGGATGCCTGTAAAATAAGTTTCTTTTTTATAAAATTAAAATACATATCTATGCGGACTGTCATAACTCTACTGACTGACCTACATTATATATATATATATATATATATATATACACCATCTCGATTTCTGTGTATTTGCCCAAACTGTTTTAGTCTCCGAAACCGTCCCTGGAATTCCCATATAAGTTCCTAAAGTATTATTTACTATCTGCATTATCCGTTCCTTGTTATTTCATTTTACATGTGAAGAGCGTAAAAACTGCATAATACAAAATGTGAAACCGCAAATATGTATGTACTATATCTTCGCATAAACCAACAGACCGTCATGTAAAAGTTGGTGAAGATCCATAAAAAGTGAGGAGGTAGTGATGAAAAATGAACAAACGCCCAGAAAAACCCAAAAATGTAAGACTGCCTGCACCTTCTCTATCCAATGGACCAAATAAACATCTATATCAATTTTGGTGAAGATCCATCCACACCCTGTAGAGTAGTTACAAAGGCACAAGAAAAGGCAGTACTATTATACAGGGTGGTCGCTAGAAAAGCGGAAAATTTAAGGGTCAGATGAGATCATGAATAAAATGCGTGCTTACTCATTTATATTTTGATTTCTTTACATCATTACATTACTCTATGAGTGTAATATAACATATGCCTTTAAAAAACTTTGTAAAAGTTATTCTTTGTAAAAATAAATAGCTCTTTGACAAATTTTCCGCTTTTCTAGCGACCACCCTGTATTTATATAAATATGTATCTTATTTATTTGAAAGATAATTCATTTGTCTACTAGAGCAATACCTTTCCCACATAGTAGGCTGAATGGCTAAGTTAGACTCTCCCATTGGTTAAACATAGTTGTTCCTAATTTTGAACTGCGGGCCAGATGAAGGGGAGTAACTAGCCGATGCAACCAACTACCTAAAACGGATAACGTTAATAGAACATTCTCCATAGTTCATAAAGTTTACATACAAATATTGATTGAAATTGACCCAGTATGTTCGGGTGGGGTTAGAATGTAAACAAACGCATATTTCCTCTTTATATATATAATGTGTATGACTCGTTTGTTTCGGGAGTTTTCTGTAACTAACAAAATTATGAACCCACAAAAAAATATACTAGTAAATAGGTTAGAAACGTATTTAAAAAGTCGATGGCATCCATACTCCATCTATGATTCTGTGGTGACTACGGAAGACCTGTTAGAATATAGACGTTTAAACAGACTGAATATTAAATAATGTTTCTTCTCGGAACCAAATTGAAAGCATGCTAATGACTCAGGAGATCAAACGTTATTGCAGCAGAGAATGTGGTGAAATTACAAGACATGATTCGACGTCCGTCTGCAGGAATTACCTTTACCACTAGTTAAGTTAGACAGGGAGAAAGTTTTACACTTGTTAATATTTTCAGAAATTTATCAAAAAAGATAGTCCACATTTCTGTAAACAAAAGTTTAAATTTTCGGAATAAGAATGGATCTGGTTTGGTCAGGTGAGTCCACTTTAATTGTTTGTTTGTTTAGAATTTTGCGTAAAGCTATATGAGGGCTATCTGCGCTAGCCGAATCTAATTTAGCACTGTAAGACTAGAGGGAAGGTAGCCCAACTCTTGGACTATTCTTTTAACAACGAATAGTGGGATTGACCTCAACATTATAACGACTGAAAGGCACTAAGCAACAACGTAAGAACATTGTTTTACAGGAACATAAAAGATTTAAGTTTAAATAATATAACAAAGGTATGAAAAGAGCCCTATATTAGCTAGTATCTCCTTACCCCTCTCTCTAAAAACACCTTTCAGATTATTACAGTATAAGTTTTTTGATTGTTGATTTACTTATTACTGGAAGGCGAAGTACATAGTACCTAGAAAACAGATAAGTACAACAGATTAAATAAATTAAGGTCCCCAATGGTTCAGCGATATGTCTTTAGACTTAAAATGCTAAAAACCGGGTTTTAATATCTGTGGTAGGCAGAGCACAGATAGCCCTTTGTGCTTAATTCAAAACAACAATAACAAATAAATTAACTGAAAAGTACATCAAAATCAAACATTTTTTAAATACAAAATAAAGGAATATTATATCAATATTTTCAAAATATTTCCTCCAGTGCAATTTTTATTAAAGCCAAATAAAAGTCTGCCCATTTAATAATTGAAACATTTCTTTATATTGACATGACATATTCTAAATGTATTGAAGTAATAATATTAACAAAAAAGTTCCCAATTAAAAACATGATATAAAACTGTTATTATCCAGTAGTAAAATATAGTCTTCTAAAAAAGAAACGCAAAAGGCAATATTTGAGACACATTGTCAACAAGTTTATTCCGAATAGTTCTGTATGTCACTTGTGAAACTTTGCACATTCACTGCTGAACATCCAAAGTCTGCAAAGGCGAAGTCCACGCTCACTAATTGACGTTTAACGTCAGTCAACGTCAATAACGAGTATGACCCCGTGATCATCAATCACTGCTTGGGATCTCCTGTCCATAGAAGCGATGAAATGACGAATCACATCTTGTGAGTGAACACTCAGTCTGCAAAGCTGCTGCAAGCTGAGGTAGAGTCTGCAGTTGAGGTTGTCGGCGTCGCAGACGTCGGTCCAACTCGTCCCAAAGATGTTTGATGGGATTTAAATCTGGTGATCTGGAGGGCCAGGGAAAAACGTTGATGTTGTGGGGTCTCAAAAAGACAGTGGTGAGTCGGGCTGTGTGAGGACAGGCGTTGTCATGTTGAAAAACGTCGTTGACGTTCACCATGATGGGTTGCACATGGGGCCTAAGAATCTCATTGACGGTTGCGTACGGTCTGATCGAAAATCCTACACAGCCCTGATATGGTTGAGACAGTAGACGTCGCAGTGGTGGTCCTATCCCGAAGGTGATGTAACCGGATGTAGCGATTTTGTGCGGTCGTGGTCACACGAGGTCTGCCAAATCGTGGACGGTCACGAGTTGATCTATGTTGTTAGTGACGATTCCATAGCCTTGTGATGGTGCTTGGGTAAACGTTCACAGCTCTGGCAACATCTGATCGAGATTCGCCGGCTTCCAATGGCGTAGTTGCGTTGTGCTTGGCATAACAGGATTGCGTGTCGGTGGCTTAACACTGAGATATGGAAACCGAGAACTCGTCATTTTTATAGGGATTTTACACATGTTGCACTTGCAGAACATGCAGATCTCTCAAACAAATTTATTGGACACGAATTTGTTTTAGCGAAAAATCCGTTGTTTTCCTCCGGTTTCAAAGTGCACAACTTTTATTGTCATTTTTGTCTGACAATCAGTGCCTTAACACGTGTAACATCACATACTCTTAGCTTGTAACGTTATTACATATATTTCTCTTTAAAATAAAAAATATCCCTTTTGCGTTTCTTTTTTTGAAGAGTATATATAATAGACACTACTCTGTATTTCGAAATAGCATTCAGAAAAATAACAAAGTCATGTGAAATACAATGAATTATAATTATTTTTTAGTCCACACTCTATTTTTATGAAAATGTTAAAGTCTTCCATCATTGTCCTTTTCATTGACAGCTCGTCTGGTATGGCAAAATGGTCAGGGTTCTTTACTCGAAACCAAAGAGTCGCGGGTCCAAATCTTCTTCACACCAAAAGTGCTCGCTCTTTTAGTCATGGGACAGTAATGAGTGACGGCCAATCTCACTATTCGTTGATTAAAAAGTAACCCAAGAGTTGGCAGTGGGTGGTGATGACTAGCTGTCTTCCCTCTAGTCTTACATTGCTGAATTAGGTGCGGCTAATTCAGCTAGTCCTCGTGTCGCTTTGCTTGAAATTCAAAACAAATAAACAAACAACCTCTCAGAGCTTTAATTTTGGGTGCAGACAATCCATTGATGTTATATCACATATTGCCGTCTTCATTCCAAAATAGCAATAAAAATGAATTTCCATCTCATTAAGTGTTCGCAAATAAAATGTACATTTAAAATAACAAATCAGTATGTTGCTCAACGTGAACAAATATATCAACTATTGCATAAAAGAGAAATACAATTAAAATGCTTGTAGTGTAAAAAGTTTATTTATTACTAAAATTTATCAAAGTTACTAACACAACAAATTATACACCTTTTCAATATACTTTTCCGCTATTGACTGCATTTCTTACGTTTTGCAAGTACTTCACGCCAAAATACTCTAATATTCTGTATAAATGTGTAAATATAAGAAATGTTACTACTCTATTAATTTTCCCCACAAAATCTAGGAGATTTGGGGTTCATGTTTTTGGGTAAGAAATGAAACACTAAGTTGTTAAAATTTCTGAGCTTCAACTAATCGCATTTCACTTCATACACACTTCCAAACTGTTTTATTGAAATTCACTGCAAAGAAGTTGAATTTGACCATAACAACATCGGCTACAGTGTACGTATGCTACACATCAGAATGATACGTTACTACAGTTATACCTGTAATGGATTTTTTATTATACCTTTTTTAATATTGATGTTTGTCTTAGTTTAATATATATTTAGAGATGCATGTAACGTATATTGTTAAATGAGTATTGCAAAAGTTTCGTCTCTTCTCTAACTTTGTAAAAGATTCTCAACAGTATACAATGTGGGTAGATAAAATGACAGTATTGTTGCCTTAGCTGAAATTTCTAGAATGTCTCCTCTCTAGCTTATGAGAAGTAACAAATTCAACGTGCAGAAGACAATTTAATAATGTTGTTAGTATACTACAGTCAATATATCATAAGCGTTGAAAGCTATTATTGTGATAAACGCTTATTAATCGAGAAACTACAGATATTTGGTACTGTTACCCTTCTTATCACAACCAATAAGGAAAGTCAGGCGCAATTGTTATCAGAAATACAATACAATAAAATTTAAATTGATATTATTATGTTAAATGATAGATCCAGTTATAATTTATATTAACATTATGCTGTCCACTAACAAATACATTCATGCACAGTTTATATAAATCATATAAAAATAGAAATGATGAAACAATTTAGCTGTAAACATAGTATTTATTTTAACCTTTGTCAGTAGATATAAATATGTCAAATGTTAATTTTATTTCTAAAAATACACACGTGTAGAATCTATGCTTTTCGATGTATAACTAGTTTCATTAAAAGTTGTTGAAAAGCTGCAGTCAGTTAATCAAATTGAGTGAAAGTATCTATAAAATCAGTTTTATATTTTCATCGATCGATAATTAAAGAAGTTTATCTAAGTAAAATTTCTTCGTTTTATAGTCTTATGTTTCTAAAAGACATCTCCACTTTGTACTAGTTGTTCTGATAACTATTTCTACAAGGTGTTCCACTGTTGGGTATACAAGACCGTTTAGCATAAAAATTGTTATTTAGTTCATTTATTTATCTGATATTTAAATATTATTTGGTTTCATAACAAGAGTATTAAAAATAATTACTTTAAAGGTGAATTATAACGCATTTCGTTAAGTAAGTTGATAATAGTAGTAAACGTGACACGTAAACCTGCTGTAAATAATCTGAACTTATAGAAAAACCTGAGATCCAAAATCCGTTTTGCTTCACTCCACCATAAATTGGGTTCATTTTTCCTCGGCGAAAAATATATCCTGATGTGGTTTTGCTATAAGAAAAACACAAACACACATCATAAATTACAGTTTTAATTCACTAGAGTAAGTCTACAGCCTGCTTTAAGCTGCAATGATCCACCCACAAAAAGTCCACAATGTCCAGAAGAAGTTCACGGACTTTTGCGTTATGTTTGTGTATCTTTTGTTTTGTTTTGGTGCATGGAGAAGTAGGGAAAGAAATATAAATAAACTGTCAACTGAGCAGATATTTCGAGGTGTAGAAAACTTTTTGAGGTAGGTAGATTTGCCCTCCCCAATGCAGTGATTGCTTGTTGAATATATTTTATTCTTTCAGGGTTCTTGGTCGTGTTTTTTTAGACTTTGGTATTGCATACAAAGGGTTAAATGACACAAATTTTCTCTTTTTCTTTCTGCCTTAATGTTCTTCATCCATGTAGAATAATTTGTACTTTTTTGAAAAAAAAATGTTCTATGGATGAATCTGGTTAGTTTTATTTTATTAATGTGTTGCCAAAGCTGTTTCACATCTATTATGAAGATGATAGTGGTTTATTTTTTTGGTGTGTTTTATTCTACTAAGGCCATCTTTTGACGGTATTCACGTAATGTCTTTTCAGATTACAACGAGATATCTTGCTAAACTTCCCACGACGTATTTATTTGCAACTTTATTTTTAAAGCACATCTTGAAAAGATACAAATAACTTTTCCAGTAAAGAAGAAGCAGTGTTTTCTCTGTATACTTTTCCGCACAAGGAAGAGCGAAAATCACTTTTAATTCTTTACAGCAATTTTATGCACAAACAGAACAGTAAAATTACCTTCTAATCTTCTAACTTTTATTGTATGTACCCTCAGTGTGTGACTCTTCGATTTCTCAACAATAATGTTTTGTATATATTCCTGTAAAATTAACAAGCAGATGGTAGGCCATGAGTACAAACAATTTCGAAATCTAATTATTTTCCTCCTAAGAAACTGAAAAATAAACTGGTTCATGGCCTGGCATGGCCGAGGGTCGTGGGTTCGCGCCTGCGTCGCGCTAAACATGCTCGCCCTCCCAGCCGTGGGGGTGTATAAGGTGACGATCAATCCCACTATTCGTTGGTAAAAGAGTAGCCCAAGAGTAGGCGGTGGGTGGTGATGACTAGCTGCCTTCCCTCTAGTCTTACACTGCAAAATTAGGGACGGCTAGCACAGATAGCCCTTGAGAAGCTTTGTGCGAATTTCCAAAACAAACAAAAAACTGGTCCATTTCTTCATGTTCCCTTTTTCAAAAACTGAAAACAAAAGCTGAAAAAGAACCAGTCTTGCTTTTGTTATTCATATTTTTTCATTCGTTTTGTTCGCTTATTCAAAAACTTAAAATCGAAGAATAAAATCTGTTCGTTATTTCAACATTGTGCAACTCCACCTCATTCAACATGTCACACCTAGTCTGGAAATATGTGCAGAAACAAAGACGGCTCAGGAATACAGAAAATTAGAGCCCTCAATATATTCATGTTCTTCTAAATATCCATTACTATCTTGACTTTGAGAGTAAAAACAAAATCGCTTCATACTCTTTGTGAACTGAATTACACAGGATTCTAAAAATGTTTCCCCTTTTTTTTTTCATCAAAACATTTTCCGAATATTTCTATAACACAAAACATAATAATGTGCAGACAAAAAGGAGGAATATAGAAGTACACACGGACTTTTCTCCACATTAAAATACTATTTAAGAGTTTTCATCAGGCAACATTGTATTGAATACATTGTTGGCTCTCAAATAAGTCTTTTTTTACGTAGAGAAAAGTCCGAGTGCAATTTTTCATATTAATGTTTCCCTGGAGAAGAAAGGTCCACCTTTCGAAAGCTTTTGAGTTATAAGGTTTCTTATTTTATTTTTATCAATACTTCTTGAACCCATATGGTTTTCTAACATCATGAATATTATTCTACATTTATTCGATTTAACGTTTATGGTAAAAAAGTTTCGGTTTCGTTCTTGCTCCTTTCGATAAAGATCGTCAAACAAGTAGTACCAATATTAGTAGCAATCAATCACTTAAGCTGCTGTCTCAAAGCACTTCCCGCTGCTATAGCAATTGATCTACTGTCACGAGACACAAGAACTACTGTCACGAAACTCTCGGGCATCTTTCACGATGAACTTCCTGCTTATGTAGCAGTTTGTATTACAACTTCTCTGAGAAACTTTTACAGTTAAATTATCTACGTATTACGATTGAACCAACATGTTAGTATATAAAATTTGATAGTTTCTCAAATCAGTGCTGTAGCTGCACATAGTTTTTGAAACTATGCTCCACGAGGAAATTTTAGAATGTTAATATTTTTTTCCCTAAGGCGTGCGCTCGTAATCCGAGGGTCTCGGGTTCGCACCCGAGTCGCGCTAAACATGCTCGCCCTCCCAGCTGTGGTGGTGTATAAAGTGACGGTCAATCCCACTATTCGTTGGTAAAAGAGTAGCCCAAGAGTTGGCGGTGGGTGGTGATGACTAGCTGCCTTCCCTCTAGTCTTACACTGCTAAATTAGGGACGGTTAGCACAGATAGCCCTCGAGTAGCTTTGTGCGAAATTTCAAAACAAACAAACCCTAAAACTATAAAATTGAATCAGAATACGCTGTACAAAAAAAAAGTAAAAAGTAAAATATATCTTTAATGTAACACGTTCATCGCGTATTGGGCCTTTTAATATTTTATTCTGCTTAACGCCAGACGATTTTATTTAGCTTAGGGGAAGTTCTTGCGGTAAAGTGTTAATACAATCTCATTTAACTACGACAGTAGCACCACTGGTTGCTGATAGATATGGCACTATCTTAAGATCGCATGCGTCATCAGAGATGTAAGATAGCCTAGTAATTTTCATATGAAAATTTTCTTGTTCCAGAAAACAGACCGAGTCCCGTTGGAGAAGAAAAAGAGAATAATTTTAGTTTTTTTACTCAAACTTTTAGATTTAAAACATTTATAGAACATCTTTTTCAAAGTCTACCTTTTTTTACTTCAGATGTTTAATCCTTATATGTTTTTTAAATAATGGTCACAGGAAACAAAGTTATTTTATGGGTTTCAGTGACATTCAAAATACAAAACAGGGTTTAGCTTGAACAACTCTATGGCACCCTCGACTCGTGATATCGGGGTTGCAGACTTGAATCCCCGTCACACCAAACATTTTCTCCTATTCAGCGGGAGGAGAAGTTATAACGTGACCGTCAATCCCACTATTCGTTGGGAAAATAGTAACCCTAAAGTTGGCGGTGAGTGGTGCTGTCTTCCCTCGAGTCTTATACTACTATATTAGGGACGGCTAGCGCAGATAGTCATGGTGTAGCTTTGCGCGAAATTTAAGAACAAAACAAAACAGAATTTTCTCCAAAGTTGTAAATATGTTATAATAAAGGGGAGAAAATATATGTACATAATCGTATGGACAAAATTTTAAATAATAATTGAAAATGTCCGTTTTTTAAATTTCCAAATAAAACTTTATTTTTGATTCGTTAATCATCAGGTTCCTTCAGCGACATTCCTGAACATTAAAGGCACGAACACAGTTAAATAAATTGTTCAATTATACAGGTGAAATATACTCTTTAAATACAAGTAATTTAATGTATCGTTACTGCAGTAGCTTACAAGATTTCAAGGGAGATATCATGTTAAAAAGACAGATATGGTTAAACGGTTACTGAGTAATTAATAAACAACTATTGCAAATAACAATCTAGCCAAGAATAGTGCGTAATTTAAGAAAAAACCCTAGGATACTTTTTTTCCGATAAGTTCATAGTAAATTTAAAGTTTGAACTTAGCGGACCATAAGTAAGCTTGAATATTTTATTTAAATGCTGTTAAACACAAACTACACAACTGGCTATCTGCGCTGAGGTCAACTCGAATATCGAACACGTTATTTTTAGCGTTATATGTCTTTAATTAACCGTTGAGTCACTGGGAGACGTAAGCTTGAGTGCTTATAACGCTAAAACGACACTTAAACACATCACGTGGAAAGTAAACAAAGTCCATTATAAAGAAAAGAAAAAATGCTTATTTAAAAAACTTTATATGCAAGCATTTATCTATTATCATTTTCCACTTTTCTCTGTACTTACATTTTTAATTACAAGATAATTGAGAGTTCCCTGAAAATTCTCTGTGTTGTTCAGTCGTTATGGTCTCATAGCTTCAAACCAATAAATAAACATAGAGAATTAACATTTTATTATACACTGTCCAGCTTCTTTTATTATTTAATTTTTACTATGGCAACAAACATCTTACCCTCATCACTAAAAACATCGGAATCGTGTGTTTGTTTTTGAAGTTAAGCGCAAAAAAACACAATGGAATATCTGTGCTCTGCCCACAAAGGGTACCGAAACCCCGGATTCTAAAATTGTAAGTTTACAGACATATCGCTATGCCATTAGGGGGCAACATCAAAATAATAAAAATGCAAATATGTTAATTCCAGTAAAGGTTTAATTTCTTTTATTTACGTTGTTTACCAATGCTGAATCATGAGATGTAATTGATATTATTGCACTAAATGAGATGTAATAATACTACGAACACTTTTGGAAATGTTTTTAGATTTTTCGCTTAAGATCTGACTTAATGTTAATTTAAAAACTTTAAACAAAGTTGTGTTAAAATATAGCATAAAAATCAACAATATAATTATTTTCTACGGATTTGTATGTGTTATGTTTCACAGAAACACGCAAGACATTTATTTTTTACTGATATATTGTCAAAAGTAATTCATTTATTAAGAAACCATATTGGTATCTAATCGTAAGATACTTTTTCAAGAGAGTCGAGGGCTGGTAAGTGGTCAACGTGCTGATCACTATTCAAATAAAATAGCACGTAATTTGGGAATGAGTGGTATCGACGAGGTGCTTTCCCTGTGGTCTATTACTTCAATATTAGGGATAGCTAGAACGAATAGTCTTTAAATAGCTTTCGCGAAATTCGCAAATATGTCTTCTTTTTTTAATCTTATGTCAAGATGTAGCGCTATTTTATGTTTTTATCCGATCTGAGAGGCAATACACTTATACAAAATCTCGCATTTACGTAGTAATATTCAGAAGTCTTTAATTAACTAGTGAAACTCCTTTATGCAAGAAGTTTCGTTTTTATTGTTCTGCAACCAAACTTAGAACACTATCCGGGCTGACCAGGACTTGGTAAAAGTTAAGTAAATAATGTGTTACACGTGAAAATGAATAATATTTATGCTGCCAAAAGTCACTAGTCATTAGCCTTTAAACAATATGACGTCGTCAATAACAACTTTCATGTTAAAAGTCACTTGTTAATGTTTTAACAGTTGTATTGGCTCAAAAATGAAGCACATTTTTATACACTTTATCTATCAAGTTAGTTGTGATCTCTTTGTTTAGTTCATTCCTTTTACATATCTTACTTTATTTGTAGAATTTGTCAGACTATATTTTAAAGTAAACGCAAAATTGTTCTGCTCATATTGGAGCAAGCATAAAGATTATTTAGCACAACACTATATTTCGAACTAATGTAACAGTTGAATCATTTTCTGATCTATATCACTAATTATATTAGTATATTTATCCACTGTTATGTATGTTTTTTTTTTTAGTTTTATACATACTGTTTACAGAGTTTGCACACAAGCTAATCAACAGGAGTTGTTCAGTTCTTTGTGAGTAATGGAAAAAAACAGAATAAACCTACTGTTACCTTTTACCATAAACAGAGGTTAATCTTCAATGGGGAAAACCCATGGTATAGTTTATTTGTTTGTTTTTGAATTTCGCGTTAAGTTACTCGAGGGCTATCTGCACTGGTCATTCCTAATTTAGCATGTAAGACTAGAGGGAAGGCAGCTAGTCATCACCACCCAACGCCAACTATTAAACTACTCTTTTAACAACGAATAGTTGGATTGACCGTCACATTATAATACCACCACGGCGGGAAAGGCAAGCATGTTTGGTGCGGCGGGGATGCGACCCATGGCATAGTTAAATTAATAATAAAAAGTCAAGTTCCATTATAACCTTTGATAAAGTAGTTTATTTTTGTTTGTTTGTTTATTATTGTTGTTTTTTCTATTAACCACAAAGCTACACAATAAGTTTTCTGTGTTGTGCCCCGCTGCAGGTATCGAAGGTCGATTTTCAACGTTATACATCTACCTAGGTGGAGTTATAAAGTAAAGCTTCACTATAATCTTCTGAAATATTCAGGACTCGGAATCATTTATAAAAAAAAAACTGTGATTCATTTTATTCTCAGTTACGTCTCAAAATCGTCTTTATGAAAAACAAAACAAAAATCACCATCTTGTTTAGAAAAGCTCAATCTCGGCATCTTCATAACAAAGTTACAAGTGTATTTTATTTTTAGGTACAAACAATTTTAAGAATGGAAAAGCTTCAGTGTGTTTTATAGAATGTGTCCTTGAGAAAAATTTGGTTTTGTGATAGTCTTAAAAGGAAATAAGAATTTGTTGTAAAAATGGAAAAAATATGGAAAAAAGAAATTCAAGAATTGGTTTGTTTTGAAAATTCGTAAGATTAAAATGTATTTCAATAGAGCTTTAAGTTTGAGCATTCTCTTGAGATCAAACACGGTTCTGTGTCCTACTAACAAAACGTCAAGCTCAAGTACTACCACAATAACGTGAGGTTCGGTATTTTTTTTTTATATAATCGAACGAATTCTCTTAAAATTCGAAATTCACTCAGAAAAAAAGTCCATATTCAGCATGCGCTTGAAAAAAGTCACAGTATAAAATCCCTTTTAAATTGAATACTTGTAAAATAAAGTTTAGTACCCTTATGAGAATATCATGTTAAAACTGAGGTTCATTATTTCTTTGAGAGAAATCTAGCGTTAGAATCTTATTAATAAATATCATGATCGAAGATTATGGAACACTATGCTCTTAAACGATTTTAATCTAAGGTATCTTAACGAGAAGACTTAAGCCTTAAAAGTTAAGTAGTTAAAATTCAAAATAATCTTCATAAAAGTTAATTTGATAGTAAACTCAACGTCTGTTTTGTTTGTTTGTTTTAATTTCACGCAAAGCTACTCGAGGGCTATCTGTGCTAGCCGTCACTAATTTAGCAGTGTAAGACTAGAGGAAAGGCAGTTAGTCATCACCATCCATCGTCAACTCTTGGGCTACTCTTTTAACAACAAATAGTGAAATTGAACGTGACATTATAACACCCTCACAGCTAAAAGGGCGAATATGTTGGTTGCGACCGTGATTCAAACCCGCGAGCTTTAAATTACGAGTCGAACGCCTTAAACCACCTGGTCATGCTGGTCCAAACTCGATGTCTTCTTTTCTCAATAGAACTTTAAGATTGAGTACACGAACTATATAAACCAATGAATGTGTAGTATTTTATAACAAAAACTACATGATCTCATATAAACTGCTGGCCAAAATATTTAGGCCAATGAACATAAAGAAAAAATATGCATTTTGCGGTGTTAAGATTAACCACTTGTTTGAGTAGAGCTTCGAAAGATGAAAATAAGAAAAGGGAAAATAAAAACCTTTTTTAGCATTTAATAGGAAAAATGTGAGCATTATAAAGTTAGCCTAAGTACTAGCTGGTTAAAAGTTTAAGATCATACCAAAAAGGGAATGACCAACAAGAGGTCTCAGTAGTGAGTTGCACGGCCGTTATTGCGAATAACCTCAAACATTCGCTTTGGCGTGGTCAATATAAGCGTTTGCAGAAGGTTTGCTGGAATGTTATTCTTCGTGGTGAAAATGGCTTCACGACGATCATACACTGTTTAAAATTGACGTCCATTTCTATAGACTTCCCTTGCCATCCACTCCCAGATATTTTCAATGGTGTTCAGTTCAAGCAAACACGCTGGACGGTCTAAAAGAATCACGTTATTCGTCATGAAAAAGTCCTTTGTCTTGCAGGAATTGTGGATTTCAGCATTGCCCTGCTGAAAGATCCAGTCATTTCCACGCGAGCAAGGGCCTTCAATCAATAAGAATGCTCTCTCCAACATGCAAATGTAGCCGACTGCAATTTAATGCCCCTGAAAATGTCTCCAGTGGGATATCTTTATAGTGCCATTAACGTTGGAAGCCATCTTAACCATCCAGGTTAAATGTTTTTTCTCATCAGAGAACAAAACCTTCGGCCACTTTTCTACATCCCATATTTGGTGCTTCTCAGCAAAGTTTAACCGAGCCGTTTCGTGTTGTGAAAGGAAGCATGGCCTTTCAAGACGCTTACGGTTTTTAAAGTCTTTCTTTCGTAGATGTCATCTTATTGTTCTTGAGCTGCATTATGCGTAGGTAAGAACCTAAATCTGGTTCGACGATTATCTGGTGTCTTGCCAGACAACCCGTCGAATCCTCCTGCTCAACACTAGCGAAATTTTCGTGGGCTTACCACTTGAAATTCTCAATCCGTATCCCTCAGGGTCTTTTAAGAAATCTGCAAGAGCAGTTTTACTACGCCCAATCTCATCAGAGATGACACGTTGAGAGAGACCTTGATTTTGCAGCTCGAAAATTCTGCTACGTTCAAACTCTGTCAACTTTGCCATGATTTACTCAATGTAACATGGGAGATTTTGACAACGCTAATGCTTGAACACAAATGACTAAATTTTGTTACGTGTTTAGCGATTAATACTTCGTTTCAATATGGTCCTAAACTTTTGACTATTTAGTATTTCGGCTAATTTCATAGTGTTTACTTTTTCACTATTAAATGCTAAAAAAGTTTTTATTTTTATTTTCCTTTTTCTTATTTTCATCTAAGCTCTACTCAAATAAGTGGTTGAGTCTGACAACGCAAAATGCTTATTTTTCTTTATATTGTTTGGCTTTCAGATTTTGGCCAGCAGTGTATACATATTATTACAGTTTTTACATATATAACCCTAGTTTTACTTTTATTCAAAAAAATGTGTTACTGCTCATCTCGAAAAGGCAACTAGTTATCACCATCCACCGCTAACTCTAAGGCTACTGTTTTACCAACGAATAGTGTGATTGACCCTCACATTTAAAGGGCTCCCATCTGAAAGAACGAGCATTCTGGTACGATGGGGATTCAAACCCGCATCCCTCGGATTGTAAGTGAAGTTTCTTATCCACCTGGTCATGCCAGGCCCGAATTCTTGCTACACAAGAAAAACAGACCAGTAAAAGTGATTTTTATAATAGCATAAAGTTTAAGTAATATGTAATGTTAGTAATAATTAGGCTAACGAAAGTTGTGTCTTTGAATAATTTTCGGAGCATATAACACTCTATACAGTAAAAGATTTGTTTTCCGGCAATTCGTATCGGGTAATCTCTTGTTTGTTTGTTTTGAATTTCGCACAAAGCTACTCGAGGGTTATCTGTGCTAGCCGTCCCTAATTTAGCAGTGTAAAACTAGAGGGAAAGAAGCTAGTCATCACCACCCACCGCTAACTCTTGGGCTTCTCCTTTACCAACGAAAAGTGGGATAGACCGTAACATTATAACGCCCCCACGGCTCGGAGATCGTGCATGTTTAGCGCGAATCGGATGCGACCCTCAGATTACGAGCGTATACCTCAACGAAAAAGCTTTTGTAACCGGAATGTTCGCCAATCCAACACTATCCACGTCCTGCAGAAGCCGGATAGTGAAGTTTTAACTGTATTCAGAATGATTAAATCTGAAAGAAATAGATAAACTATCTCTAAATTCAAGTTAATTAGAAAAGCAAATAGCAACTGATACACCCTAAGGGCACATGCCTTTCTTTTAATAGTTTTATTCCTTTAATAAGAGTCACTCACTGTTCCTAATTTCCATCATTGTTGGAGTTAATTAACTTTAAGCTCTGAATCAAATGATGTTTTCCCTTTCTCCTTTCTTATACATACATGTTTAACGTGCAATTTCAGACAGACACAGCAGCGAAACAGGAAATGACGAAAACAGTTCGTTCACTGACATGCCACTGACGACGAACAGACTGAATAATTTAGATTATTGAATGTTCTTTACATTATTTATAAATTTCAAACTTGTTTGTACAGAACTGTAGCATAAACAATGTTGTGTTTTCATCTATCGTTGCCATGAAAACATTTGTAAACATTTCATAAATTATTAAATTTTTATTTATCAATTTAATTTTTATATGGTAAAATAGCGTTACATTATTTTCATTTTCGAATGCAAGAGAAAGCTAAATGCAGAAATTCTGCGAGATGTGTTTTTCAACCAGTTAGTGTGAAAAAAGCTAAACAAATGGGAATTCTTAATAGACGTGGCACATGAAATTGTGTTAGGCGAGATTAAAGTAAATTGATTTATGATACTTGTGTTTTCTCTTTCATAGTTATGTTTTGTGCGCCAGTAATACCAAGTGTGAGGCGCTTGTATACATGATTCGATTTTATCACTCATCATAATTTTACCAGCCTGCCCTCAAGCTGAAATACTTTTAGGACAGGATTAGAGTGAATTGACCTGTGAGGTCTTGGACATGGTTAAATTCAACAATCGAAAGAATTTGATCTCTTGAATCCAAAACGATAATTAATCCCAAGTCTATCAAAAGATAACATAGCTATGAGATAAAAGTTTGTACTTGAAAAATAAATCAGAGCCGACAAGCCGCGGCTGAAAAAACACTTAACACCCAGATCTACGGTATCATGGCAGAAGGAACATATTTGTTTTATTCTACGTTATGTCGATAATAAGGATATTAAATAGAAAAATGCAACAATGATTCTGCTTCTGTGACTGGCTCAGCAAAAATTTAAAAACAATTTATTCGAAAATATGGTTAAAGAAAAAATATACTGAATATTATTGAATTTTCAGTATTCCATCAGACTCACTAAACTAGTACTTCAACAGAGCTTACTATTAATCAAAAAAATATGGTCATTTCTTGTGTAAGTTCATCATGAATGGTTGAAACTTCCTCTAATTTGTTTTGTTTTATATAAAAGGACTTTTCCAGAATTAAGTAAATAGGTCTTTAGCAGCTAAGTTTGTCACATGTTTAGCATGTTTAAGTTAAATTAAATTAATTTCTGAGATAAAAAATTGTGAAAAAAGAAAGAATCTTGAGAATCAAGAGACAATGTTTAAAGTTAAACATATATAGTTTTGTTAATTAAAGAAATAAATTTATGAAATCTAAAGACTTAATAGCAAACTCAATTTAATGACAATTTTGTTTTGATAGAATAAAAATATAAATGATCTGTGATAATTGGTTTCTGAAACGTGTCTTATATACGTATATCGTTGATTTATACAAATGTGCTGAGATTCTACACATAATCAATGTTTATATAATGATATATGTGAATAAATCACATTCAACAAATACCAGAGCTAATAATACCGATCAGTTGCAACCAGCAAAACAGGAAAGGACGAAACTGTTGAGATGAGAGTGGAAATTGCATGAAATATGTGTAGCGTTTGTTCAGTGAAGTGTGAGCTCTTCTCCGGGATTACAATCATGTTTACAAAAACGATATAGAGAAATTAGGCTATGGGTGACAGAGAGGGTGATTTTAACATTCAGAGTCTTTGTAGAAAGTGAATCTATAACAAATGTTCTCTCTCAAAAAGGCATGGCCAAGCGCGTAAGGTGCGCGACTCGTAATCCGAGGGTCGCAGGTTTGCGCCTGCGTTGCGCCAAACATGCTCGCCCTCCCAGCCGTGAGGGCGTTATAATGTGACGGAAATTCAAACCAAACCATCTCCACATAGCTCTATTTACCTGCATTTAATAGACACTGATAAAATAAAGTATTCACAATGCGTTTTGGTGATCAAACTTGAATAATCAATTTATAGAGCTAGAAAAGTTGTAGTTTTCTGAAATCGGCAAAATTCATTTATTGTCCGATGTTTTAGATCTTGTGCACAAAGAAAAAAAAACAGTTTAGTTCTTTATATTTTATACCTTAAACAATCATCAACAATTCCAAATATGGATGATCAGTGGTTTGCCGATAGTTCGATAGTTCTGAATAATTTTTTGTTATCAACAAATTATGTTTATGGTGTCATATGTAATAACTAATAATGATAATTTGCGTTGATGAAAGAATTTCCATCTCAGCATAACACATATGTAATTGATAACTTTGAACCTTAAATATTAAACATGCAATTAATTTGATTTCAGTTTAGTATTTTATCGGGAAGTATTATTTTGACAAACCATATTTTCACAATGATAATATAGTTTTACACATTCTTCAAGCTGTAGCTGAAATTGATTTAATATTTTTAGTAATAATTCCTACCCTTAACGTTTGGTTTGTTTTGAATTTCGCGCAAACCAACACGAGGGCTCTCTGTACCACTCGGGGACTAATTGATCTTTCACAAAATAATTTCATTTGCCAATATACAAAATCAATATACAATATACAAATATACAAAATCCTGCAAAAAACGAAAACCGTTTTTTTTCGATTAAACAAAAAACTGCACAATACGCTATTTGTGCTCTGCATACCGTTGGTATTAAAACCCGATTTTTAGATTTTCAGTCTAGTGACTGAACCACGAAGCCATGCTGGGACAAATCAATAAGAATGATGCCTTCTTATTTTAAACATGACTTATAATATGAGCTCGAAGTGCACACACACAAAATGACAATTGGCTTTTAAATATATTATATTCTACTCACTGGAGAAAACAGTATCATGCCAAGGTTCAGGACTTTTACGTAGATTTATGAAAGTGTCATCAAACTCATGTTTTGTTTTGTTTTAAATTTTCAATTCATTCTCTAAATAATGACATTATTACAAATCTTTCGATATTTTACATACACCAGCATGGACTTTTTAGTTACGGTATATAATCTAAAAAGAATGACTTAAACACAGAAAGAATAGAAAAAAACCCAAAACTCATATGCTCAATGTTTGTGATAAAAATTCTATTACAAAGTTGATGCTTAAAAATTAATTTCGAGTACTATTATTAATTAAAACTAAAGAAAAAAAAATGAGAAGTTTTATGAAAAAAAAAGTATTAACAAAATTGAAGAAAACTTCACGAAAATCTAATAAAAACAAACGAATTATAGTCACTAATCTGTAACTTATGTCTTAAAATTTCGCCAGGAATTTCGAAATAATTACTTCAAGCTAAGTATATGTGTGTGTTTTACTTATAGCAAAGCCACATTAGACAATGCTGAGTCCACCGAGGGGTATCGAGCCCCTGGTTTTAACGTTGTAATTCTGTAGACTTACCGCTGTATCAGCGGGATACAAGTATATGTGTGTATAGTAAAAAGTAAAACAGTCTAAACAAAAGGGAATTCAAGCCAGCTCTCGTGAACGCTTAAAGTATTTATATCTTCTTACGACAACAAAATTGAAAAGTTTCAGTTTGAAAGTTCACTTTCCTTAAAATCATCTTAATAGACACAATTGCATGTAACGATCTGACGCGAATCCTGATTTATTAAATGTGTGCTTACGAAGCATTTTAGTACAGCCGCTAGAATAAGAGAAGATATCGATCTGATGTCTTCGTTTATCTCACTCTAATAAAGAAAAATTATGTATTGTAGTGAGAACAATGCAATAGTCTGCTTTATATTGAAATTAACCAACGCAGGTCTACTATATACAAAGATACATATTTATATCCACAGAACAACTAAAACTAATAACCAATCATATAAAGTTTTAAATCAAAGTGATTTAAGCAGCATGTGATAGGGGGTCTAAAAAGTTTAGTTTAAGCACCAGCTGTGTACTTGAAAAGTTACATACCGTTCTCACATTGCTGTCACATTATATTGTACAATTAAACCAACAGTCACTGGTGTCTTTGGTACGTAACAAGACAATAAATAAA
This sequence comes from Carcinoscorpius rotundicauda, assembly GCA_011833715.1. Taxonomy (NCBI): domain Eukaryota; kingdom Metazoa; phylum Arthropoda; class Merostomata; order Xiphosura; family Limulidae; genus Carcinoscorpius; species Carcinoscorpius rotundicauda. The sequence goes on along the minus strand of CM022395.1, from coordinate 33,499,039 downwards.
GTCAGTAACAATTTAAGTAGCCTCTTGTTGGCACGTTCAACGCCTATATTAATTTTCAAAAAATATGTATATAATCACATACGTACCTTATGGAGACAACTCAAATTATTACACCTTTAACGCACGATACAGACCCTATGAAAATGTTATTAAGTTGCCATTCTGCATATAATAATTTCGACTTATTGTGGAACTGTTGCTTCTCAGAGATATTATCTATGTGGAAAGTGTTGAGTAGATATGAAGTTTTCCGTGAAGAAAATAAAATGTTTTAAAACTTGTAATCCGTTTTGCTGCCAAAGATGGGCCAGAGTTTATAGTCGAATCTGGTGATTTGTCCAAAAACCTTATGTAAATTGTGCAAATATATTTATGTGTGCCTGGTGAAAGAGAGAGAAACAGCATGGATTCTGTTTATTTTAAATAAAATCAAACTAAGCAACTGTAACACATATATATGCATACGAAACTGTCATAATCATTTATCCTAATACTGAAGTGTGTTTTATTTCGTTTCATCAAGAGTTACTAGGAACAACAGTATAATCAGTCTTGTAACTATTAAAGGTGATCTTGTTTTGTCTTTGTTGTTCATCGTAACAACAGCAGTGTAGTCACAGTCTTGTAACTAACTATAAAAGGTGTTATTGTTTCGTCTGTTGTTTATCGTTTATGTTGTTTATCGACTATTTATAAAAATTTGTAGCATAAACCGGCATTCGATGGATAAAATTTGTAACTTTAAAGTCTAAGTTTCATTGAAAAGAGTTTATTAGATATTTATTGAACATGGGTATATAAACCTTTGTCAATATTTTTAAAAGACGAGTTTGGAGACTATAGTAGAAAAAGTAGTGAAAAACTCCATTTTACACAAATTAAAAGTTTTAGAATGACTTAATAAAAATAAATTCCAACCATGTATTAAACTATAGAAAACAGATTTTCGAAAAATATAAAAAAGTTAAAGAAAAGTCGAATAATGTAATGTGCCATTATACTTCATTCTTTCTCTTTTTTTCGTCTAAAGACAGCAAGGATCTGCAAGCAAGTGATGTTAGTAGAAGAATCCAGTAGCTGGATAACAGATATGCTTTAGGTCGTATTACGTATGACAAACTGGTTAGGCTTTCTAAAATAACGTTCAGCTAATGGGCTGTGTTTACTGTAATAAATAGGGAAATTGTGTTCATCAAAGTAAGAATGATCAAATTTCTATAAAAATGGAAAATTCAAGTTTACATATACTCATTCAATGTTGTTTCTAACTAGAATAGGCGATGGGAAATACCAAGTGTGGTTTAATAAAAATATCATGTTAATTTAATAAAACAGATTATTTGACTGTTTTTGCTTTTCCCGTGAGGTTGAATCGTTGAATGTGTATACAGCTATTACAAATCTTGTGGTATTATACCTTCGAAGTCATGATAAAACTGAATCTGGCTGAATCATAATTTATAAATAATATCTATTACATCACCAATAACAATATTAAGTACAATTATTACCTTAGAGTTCTATGGAGAACGTAAGTGTTAAAACTAGTTTTTTTATTTCTTCCAGAATTTAAATTATAAGAAATTATCTGACAACCTTTCATTTAAACAAGAAATGAGCCACTTGAGAGCATTGTAATTTTGTAGCCTATATATTTACATTTTGTGAAAGGAAGGTCATTAATAAGATATTTCTAACATATAAAGTATAGCACAAACGCTCAACCATATAAAATACTAAATCGTTCTTATAGTATTCACTAAAAATATTTATTTCAGATCAAGTAACGAGAGTCTGACTCCATTATCAAAAGTAGTTTTACATCGATCTCTGAAGAACTAATCTTGGAGAAATGGCTGCGTTTCAGTTTTAATTCTATACAATGGTATAATATTCGACTCACGAAATGTAACGACTTCTATTCACTCGTAAAGAAAAACTACCAACCCACGACAAATTTAAGCTATTTGTGAAAGATAAAAAAGGGACTGGTTATATACTCTACCAAAATATTTGTAGTTTGGAGAATGTGACTGTTGATGTATTGTAAGTTTTCTAAGAAGACGGTGGGTGTTTAAAGATACCATGAGAAGATAAAAAACGAATGAAATAGAACCGGTCTTTCGTTTTCGTGTACGTACCTAGTAGGAATACGGGTAATATTTTCTCTGTAAATTCTAACGTAAAGAAATAAAAGTGTCATATTTAGAAATTTATATATATCACATAATCCATTTGAGCAAGTGTAAGACGAAACCTCACTTTTCTTTATGTGTATGGAATCATTAATAGACTAAAAGAATGAGGAAGGCATTTCATTTTTGCACTTTTAACAAATTGTTTTTGGTAATACATTAAATTAAACAAACCAAGACACCTCTGAAATCACTTTCATGAAGGAACTAGCGTTAATTTCATGGAGATTCGTTTCAACACGCGTTAAATGGGAAACTTTATTTTTATCTTAGACACTTTGTAGGTAGTCAAAGATACCACATAATGAGGTTGAATACCTTTGAAATTGTTGTTACATAGGTAAGAACACTGTTTACTTACTGTTGCAAAAACGAATAAATTGGAATTGAAATTGCACATTAAAGTTTCAGACAAAGAAAAGTAAATGTTCTCTTAAAAAGTATGCACGTAGTACATAAAATCTCGAAAAAAATTATTTTGAGATTTTTGTCGATTTTATCTTACAAGATTTAAATATTTATTTTAAAATCCTTTGTTCCCTTCTTTTAATAATTTAATTTTTTCGTATCTTTTCTTTCTTTATTTGTGTCGTTACTTTACCTTCTTTTGAAGATACTGGCAGGGTATGTGATTAGAGCTCCAGACTCTCAGTACAGGTTGAGAAATCCAACCTTGATACCAGTTCAGTTCCAAAATTATTAAGTAAGTAGCAGATCAAGAGTTGTGGGTGGGTGGTGTTGACTAGCAACCTTCCCTCTAAAACAATTGGCCGACATTGTGCACGACTTGCAGTTTGAGGGTTGGGGGTTCTCATCCCCGTTACTCCAAACATATTCACATTTTCAGCCGTGGAGGCTATTCGTTGGTAAAAAGTAACCTAGTAATGGTTAGCTATCTCCCTATAGCCTTACACCTTCTAATATATCACTTCCAAATTACGAACAGCTAGCGCAGGTATCTTTCGAGTAGCTTTGCGTGAAATTTTAAACAATCAAACACAAAATATACCTTTTAAAAAGAAAATACACATTGTTGCGTGTCAAGTACCTAAAGGTACTTAATATTAGAATATTAAAATATTCTATTACAGATTACGTGATATTTTTAAACATTCTCATTTTTAACTAATTGATACAATATTCGTCTTTAAATTTTTAAAGTATATTTCGTTTCAATCGCTGTACATGCCATCATTATAGACATGTATACCAAGATAAATTCAATGTTATGTTAGTCCTAATTTAAGACATCAAATTGTGAACACTCTCTGCGGATGAACACGGACTAATTATGACGCTAAGACTGCTGTATACTTAGAGAAATTTACTATAAGGGTTCTTTAGCAGAGATAACTTATACCTTATAGTAAAAAACTTCAAACCATAATGTCTGTATTAAACACTAAGAGTGCTGAAAGACCTACGTCCCGAATATCTACTTCCCAGTAACTCAACTGTCAAAACAGGATTACGAAACCTGCGGTATGCACAGTGCAGATAACCCATTGTTTAGCTTTGTACTTTAAAAAAAAATCAGTAAATAAAATCTTAAGTGAGTGCATTCCCATTGAAGATCGTTAATTATGATACGTAAACATGGATGGTGTTCTTACATCGAAAGCAATAAAATATTTAATTTTTATTTGTTTGTAATCAGGTAACTAAACACAATAATACACAAAAGGCCTTATAATATGACGGTCAATCCCACTATTCGTTGGTAAAAGAGTAGCCCAAGAGTTGGCGGTGGATGGTGATGACTAGCTGCCTTTCCTCTAGTGTTACACTGTAAATTAGGGATGGCTAGCGCAGATAGCTCTTCAGTAGCTAACAAAAAAAAACATTACGTGTATCGAAATGCGTTTTCCAGCGTTGTAAATTTGCAAACAATCCATTGAGCCACTGGGGTGTCTAATTTTTACTAATTACTCGTAGATGGTGTAAGTAATATGTATATTTTGTCTTATAACAATCATGTTTGAAAACTGATATTATTAAGCTTCTCTACTTAATACAGTAATTAAAATTATTCTGGTGTCATTTACTCTAAGAATTCTCCGTTTTTCTTATTTTTTTTAGTAGTGCTGTTTTATTTTCTCTTGGTAGAGTGTTTTGGGTCATAATTTAGTTTAGTTTATTTATTTTTCAGAAACATTTTAAATTAAAATAACGTTTTGTGAAACAAAATGGCAATCTAAAGTGTGTGTGAAAAACAACGCATAATTACATTAGAAACTTTTTGCAGTTTAAATTTATTAAAACCCAACATTTTTAATTCAACCTACCATTATCTTTTAGGTATATACAACTTTTATCAATAAATTTTAACTGAATATTAAACCCTTCAGCCAATCACAATTTGCAATCTCATGTTTTTTTTTCATTTCTTAGAGTATTCGCTTGATCATACTTATTGCTTTTTCATGCTAAAAATTTCCATAATAACGTCTTCGATGCTTTGATTTGATAAACATCATAGGATCCAGTAAAGTGCTGATTTTAAATATTCTACCAATATGATTGCACTGGACTTTTCCTCCTTTCTGAGCTGTAGACAGTGACTATAAAATGTTTAGATACACACACATCAGGAAACTAACCCGTATCATGACAGCTGAGTTGAGCAGTTCCACAAGTTTATTGAGCTTTTTGCTCAAAATGTTCAGCATATATATAATATGGTTCATTTTGGTAACAAACTCTTAAAATTCGTTGTTGGAAATTAGCAGTAGCAAAACCATCAAACTAAATTAAATTAATGTGGTGAATATCTTTATTACGTGTCCACGCTTAGGTTAAAAACGAGACATTTCTTATTATTCTTCCTAGTGGTTGGGGGGATCCAACCCTAAGACACAGATTTGACCTTGAATTTCTGTACACAATTAGCCTCGAAATAGGTCCCACTGGATCAATCACCTGGTCTACGTTGGCTAGGGTCAATCAAGTACCAGTGTTAGACGTTTTCAAAAAGTTGTGAACATTGTATCTGATGATGGTGTTGGCATATAGTGCTCACAAAACTGTAGCGTTGCTGTAATGTCCTTATTTGGCATGGAAGCGCGTACCCTCCTAGAATTCCATAATGAGCGGGATCATTAAGCACTGATAACGTTCTTTCTTTATTATGGATCCCCAAGTTTAAATAAAAATAAAATAATAAAAGTAGATCATAGGTGAACGACCACCTTTTGAAGATTCTGAACAGCAGTCTTTAACTTCATCACCACCTGTACCTCTTTTTCTGTTAATATCTTCTTTATCAGACAAATCTTTAGAGAAAATGTCTTCTTTTTTATTCAAAACGAACTATAAGGGCTTGCTGTTTCTTTTAAGTCAGTCAAAAACTGCGTTTTGAGTACATCTTGGTGAAAACATTCACTCCAAAGCAAAATGAACTCCTCTCGCATTCAAATGATATTGGGAATATACCCATTGAGATAACTCCTCATGCGACTTTGAATTTGTCATGAAGAGTTACTTTTGGGAAGGATTTGTAAAACATTCATGAGTGACATCCTCTCTGGTTTCTCTACTTAAGCAGTTTCTGCAGTGAAGCATATCTCCATTAACAAAAATGGAATTATGATGCCGATCAATGTCCTAATTTTGACGTTTACATCACCAGGACCACCTGCCACCATAAAAAAAAAGTTATCTAAACAGTTAGATTTGGTCATATATTCTGAACCCTCTCAGATGTTTCAATGCCAGCCGTTCAGTCACTCAAACACAACATGTAGTGGTTCTTTGACGTGTGCAATTGTCGTGGGAAGGACCACGATGTTTACGAGTGCAAAATATACCCTCATTGTTTTAATTGTAGTGGTTCTCGTTATTGCCCTAAGTGGAAAAGAAGGTACAGCGTTTGAAAACGATTCACAACATTTATTACCGTGAGGCTTGGAGTGGTGGACAACCACTCCATCCTGGATAAATGCTGCTGCATTCAATTTCACTGCTACAGTGTGAATGCAGATAGATTTTTCTTTGCCTCCTTCCAACTATGCAAAAAGTATTTTGCCTTTCGTAGTTAAGAGAGTTGACAGGTCAACGTCTACTTTAATCTCTGTACCCACTAGTACTTTCCAATGATTGATCAGATCCACTTCCTCTGCCATGGTTTCTGGCGTATGCTCGAATCCATCTTCTTTAGCTCCAAGATGTTTAACGACTAAGATGTTCTCTCCTTAGTCGCTGGACTTTACATGGACCTGCCCATTAAATTCAGACAAAATCCACGGTGGTAAAAAGATCTTCTTTTAATAAAGAAAAATGACGTGGTCGTAAATCAAAAGTTGCTCCAGATAAAAAAAAATGGCCACACTGACACGATGGAAATGTGGAGGTTTCCGTTCAAGTTTAGATAACATTACTGATTCTAATTATTCTCTGTGTCTTTCCTTGCATGATACGTTTCTGAAACCTGCAAATGCAATCACCTTTTAGCAGATATCTTTGTGCAGAAATGACAGGTTGAATAATGGGCGAGTGCATGGAGATGTGGCACTGCTGATCGATCAGCATGTGCCCGACCTGTGTTTGCCACTAGATATACCTTTTGAGGCTATACCCATCCATGCTTCCTTAAATGTTTTGAGTGTTACATACTTTTCATTATAAAGATTAGTGCCATAATTCAACATTTCCTCCCTACAGTTGCAAACAGACTTTCACATCTCATGCCAGTCATCAAATATTAGTTTTATTGAGTAGCACCTACAGACTTCCCTCAGTCGTTTACTGAAGTGGATCACAGCAAATAGTTTTACTTTCTCCCTCTCTAAAGCTGTTTGCATGCACTATATGCCACCAACAGTATTTAACCCGATCCCAAGCTCTGTCTCAGAAAAGTTGTGTTTCTTGTGGCCCTTGAGGCAAAGTTCTTAGGACTTATATTTGATCATAAGCTGACTTTCACTCCACACATCAAACAGCTATGTGTCAAGTGTAGAATGACACTGAACATCCTCCATATACTTTCTTTCACCTTTTAGGGAGCAGATCAATGTTCTATGCTAAAGATTTGTCATTCTGTCATTCAATCAAAACTGAACTATGAATCCATGATCTATGGCTCTACCAGGACCTCCACGTTGAAGATGTTAGATCCTGTTCACCATCTTTTCCCCACTTCTGGAGAGTCTAGAGTTTGAACATAGAGTCTCATAAACCTCCTCTACCCCTCCACCATTTACAACTGTCTTTACTGTATACTTCAAACTTTGATCCTTACCACAGTATTCCACCTAGGGTTGTGTTTTTCTTCCTCAGTGGTCCATGCTTTTTTTAAAATAGACAGTCTGCTATTGTTTCTTTTGACCTTGGTATTCAGGCACAGTTGAATGAGTTGGGTCTGTGCTTGGATGACCTTTCTGTATTTACTGGTTTGCCCATCCCACCATAGCTTATTACCGTCCCCAAGTGTGACATTTCTTTGAGTAATCTTAAGAAGTTGGATAATCCCGATTAGAAGTACAGTTTTTTATTTGCTGACCATCTTTCGAAACATCCTTCCATTCCCATTTATACGAATGGTTCAAAATCAGGTGACTGTGTGGGCTCCACCATGGTTTGTTGAGGTTCAATGTTTGCACACAGAATCCTCGCTATAGTTTCTGTGTTCACTGCAAACTTCCCTGGGATACGTAAAAGCTATGCATTGCACAAACTGTATTATATACCAACTCGATGAACTCTCTACTGGCTCTGATCGCTTCAAATTAGTTCTCACCCTGTTCTCATCGATATTCAAGACCAACTGACCCATTCCTCTTTATCAATTACTTCTATCCAGTTTTTATGGGTACCGGATTACGTGAGCATACGTTGGAACGAACTCGCTAACACTGCAGCTAAGTCTGTCTGCTATGGTGCTAACACTGCCGCACCTGTCTCATACTGGACTACGATCCTGTATATAAGGTTCCGCTCTGTGCTAATTGACAGTCGACTTGGAGTGAGCAACATGATAACACGCTTTTCCAGATTAAATCTTCTATTGATAAGAGGGCCAACCCTCTTATTTCCGTAAGGCTCGGAAAGAAGTTGTTCTAACTAGACTACGCACTGGTCACATTTTTTTTGTCATCGTCTTCTGGAACTGACGCATCAGTATGTGGTCTGTGTGACACTCAGGTCACAATAAGCCACATTTTACCATTGTGCCGTTCTACGACAGTGAGCGAGGGCACCATTTTAGATATCTTTTGTCCATGAGTTCACCCCTGACGTTGGATAGCGTCATTGGCGGTTATTACGCTGTACACATCAGTTGTGTTTTTAAGTTTTTAAGGGCCATTGGCCTTTTTAATTATATTCAAGTTTTTAATTTAAAAATGACATTTGTTTAATTTTAAAATGATTCCTTTTAATGCATTTTATAATTTTACTTTTAGTTTTTAACGATTGTTTGACGTAGATAGCCTAGTTGCTTTGAACCGATAAACGCCAAACAACCAACAAATCTTCGACGTCAGCTTGTAAGAATATGAGGTCAATCAAACCAGCTATCTTAGGCGCGAGGTGTAACAATATCAACTCAGTATTAATTTGCTTGTCGTGGACTTGGATTGTCGATAAAATATTCAGTTTCAGACTAGAAATAATACTTAGTGTGTTTGTAACTTTGTAAAACTCTCATATATAAACCAACATTTGTAATAAGTATCATTGAAAACCGTTATTATAAATTTTATTCTTTTATCGTTTGTATATTAAAATACTTTTGAGCTAAGAGATGAAATTTTGCATATCAATATCATAAATTTGATACGTATCTAAGTTTTCTCTCTCGTTGTTTGGGTAAATGTGTATATATACCCAGGAGGGTCCGGCGTACTTGATCGCTTCCTCCAGTTTAAGTTCTATTAACTTCTAAATTAAAATTAAAATCCACGATTATAAGAAATAATAACACCTAACGTACGTAGCGTAATAAATCAGAGACTTGTCCGAGACAAATTATGTCATGTAACTACATAAAGTTCTGAAGAGAAAAACATAATTACATGAGTATGTTATATAATAAAAAAGAAAAAAAATGTATCAGTACTTATATGTATAATTGATACGAGAAATGGACTAACGTTGTCTCTTTTCTTTATCGATACATTGGGCATCTCATCACAATCTGTAAACGTCAAACGCTTGAAATAACCTCAGAAGTTATTTGTCATCTTTATGTTCACAAAGTATATCTTTAGGTCTAATATGTGTTTCGTAAACCACTAAAATGAATTGATGAAAACATCTTCAGACGATCGGAACAGAAGTGAAGACAGCCAAACACATTTTCTTATAGTCTAGTAGAGGAGGATATTTATGTTTGTGTTTTCCGTGAAGAACAGTAACGTCGTCAGTGACAAGGAAAACATCTGTGGTAACCTTAAAACATGTTTTCCAGAGTTTCTTGATCGCAACACAATTATGTACATAGCAAAAAAAGAATTCGACAGCTCAGAAATAACTATCGACCAGTGTAAACTGGCGTGTCGTGACCCTCACTTCACCTGACACTTCGCAAAGATATATTTCGCGTTGCGTGCCCAAAAAGAAATATAAAGCAATAAACAATTTCTTATTGCCACATCGGGGAGCAATTTTACAAATGCTTTAATTTACTGAATTTTGTATGTAAAAATAATTTTACATACATGCAATTTTATGCAATTTTCGAAAGCATAGCGATACCCCTAAGAGTAAACGTGGTACTTCAAATGTCGTGACACTGCCTCAGAAGAATCAGACATTAAATGTCTTTTACAGAATATATATACGTCAGATGACATTTTGTTTTTAGACGTAACAAAACAATGTCATGATGAGTTTAGACATGTTCCATGGTAAATATGAAAATGTTCAGGACGCAAGTGAGTTTAAATTTTGTTTAACATGGGTCGGAACGTAGACTTGTTGTGGTTCTGGGATGCTACAATGTGCAGTTCATTCTCAACTGTCCTGTAGAATTTTATGAAATATATAATGTACACTATCTTATAATGTTATCTTTTCAACGGTTAAACTTGTGTATATATCATATATAAGAGATACATTATTTATTCTACTATAATACTTATGTGTGAAATATGTTTAAAATACTTTTCTAAGCATAAAGCTACACGATGGACTCTCTGTACTCTGCCCACAGTACGTTAAATCTCGGGTTTTGATACCCGCAGTGAAAGGTGCACAGGTGAGCTAGTTATGTAGTTTTGTGCCATACAAGAAATAAACAAACAAATATATATTCTACCTTGTTTACAGTTTCTTATAAGATATATTTTGTTCTTCTCAGTGTGAATGGAAGAGCAGTTCAAGTTCTAAGCACTGTTTCATATAAATGTGACGTTCACAAAGACAAAGTGAAGCAACTGACAATGAGACTTTATTGTGTCGTAATTAAATTGGTTTATGTGTGTCCCTTAAAGTACGCTTACATGTTATAAAAACTTGAATAAATTTATCCATAGTTCCTGTAATATGTTATGGACATTAAATTATGTTACATTGCTTAAGATGACTTTCGACTGACCTTTAGAAAACTATTTAACAAACAATAATATTAATGTTAGTAGATACAGTTGAAACAAAATGATATCCTATACAGTTTAATAAGTATAAATAAAAGTAATAAGAAGATATAAATTTTATACAAAGAATAAATTTATAGAGTTTGATTGCTTAATATTAATATAAAAGAAGAGTCATTTTCAGGGCTACATAGATTGTAAGTTAAACTAATATATGAGTATATTATGAAGTACGCCATATTTAGCCAATCCGTAAAAAAGAAAGCAGTATAGTAAATTTCTTGATGATACACACTTGAAATAAAAATGTATCTCAGAACGGCTGGTGTGGATATTAAAACTTTTATTGATAGGCCGAGAACAACATTCTGATCCTCCGAGATCATCTTCAGGTTAATCTCTGTGAAACTATTTGTAAACAATTTATTTCTGCGTTAATATTATAGTGTTTTTTTAGGTCGAGTAAAACCAAACTGGTATGTTAACACGATAATAGGTGTACTCACAACATAATGACAATAATCAAGACAATACAACGAGCGACTGTAATTCAGTAATCTAAAGATATTTAGTAAAAACATGAGTTTCACAGAGAAAATGTGGAAGTGGAAGTTTATATCCAAACTATTTCATCAATGAAAATCTTCTCAGACGTCCATGATTGATAATATGATTTCTTTAACATTGATAGCTTTATTCTTAGTTGCTTTGGTCACATCAAATTGCATGAACTGCGACGAGCTGTGTTTAGTCGCAAGAGGGAGCAATTGTTGTAGAATTCATTAGTAATGTATCATTAAAAATTAAAAGAAGGTGATGCTTGCTGATTTTAAACTAAGACAAGTTAGACCTTCGTTGAAAGTATTCTAAGATCAAACTTTATTTACAGGTATTTGTACAGTAGAAGTTTAAATTCAGCTGAACTTGTTTAGCATAGATAGCAAATATTCTTCAAAGCTTCATATATTTTGCTTTCTTAAATCTTTCTTTGATAAATTGTATAAATTTAAAAATATTAAAACATTTTCTGTATTATTAGCATTTCAAAAGACAAAGAAAATCGTGAAAAGATTTCTTAAAAATTAATTGCAGATTCTACAAACTTAGTACCTTGTGGGTCAACAGTAAGTTTTTTCAACTTACAACACAAGTTTGTCTCTTGAAGTGTCGATTTATAATTTTTGGCGATGTTCTAGAAATTGTTGGCCCAACAATATTGGTATTTACGTAGATAGATACGTTGATTCTTACGCTCGAGATTCTTCTACACATTTGTAGAACAGGCAGTCTTTCGCAGTACACATGTTAATTTTTAAATATATTTTAAACTGATGCAAACATAAACAATAAAATAAATACATAATAGTAAATATCTTACATGATTTACACTTGAAATTAATGTGACCCTGAGTTATTTGCACAGCACCCGAACACATCGTCCAAATCTCTATGTTGTTTCTCATGTCGATGTTTAGTATATTGCTCTTCAGATGAAATATATTATTTTTATAAAGAGGACAAAAATTCACAGCTTGGTAAGTTTCTGATAGGAAATGTTTTGTTCTTCTCAGTGTGAATGGTAGTGCAGTTCAAGTTTAAAACACTGGTTCATATAAATGTGACGTTCATAGAGACAAAGTAAAGCAACTGACAATATGACTTTGACTATAACTTTTGAAGTCCCATACTAAGTCCACAAACGTGAAGGAAAATATAAAACGACTTTTTAAAAAAATATTTTATGATATTTTTATAAAATGGATTGTCGGCCAAGCTCGTATCTCAATCAGGTACTGACCAATGTCTGACGCTTTTATAAATACAAAAATATTCATATTTACATAAATATATATAATGAGCATCTATTTCCTTTTGATGACCATTGTGTATTAAGCACAGTATTCTGTAATTTTATGATAACAGTACTAAACAGAAAAGGTAAGAAATTAAAAACGATTTTTTGGTTAAATCTCTGGACATTTTACGTGTTTTCAAAAGTATTTTTTCATAAAAAAAGACGACAGAGTAGTTTTAGATCCGACTTAAGTCAAATTATCACCTAATATTTCTGTTTTACTAGATACTATTGCATTATCTCGTCCTAAAACGACTTAAAATTCAATAATTCCAAAAGCGTGTTCTGCTATATTTATATAGAGGGTGTTGTTAAAACTGGTTCTCAATTTTCTGAGCGAAGGCAATTTTTTATTCAGCCAATAAACGAATCTTGCTCCATGGATTTAAAGGTAATATGAGTGATTTGACTACTAATTATGAAATTATTAGCCTATTAAGCCTAAAAGAAAAATGATCGTTTTAGGCATATATTATATCAAACTACTATATCATATTGGAATTCTTACTCATGAAAACCTTAAAACGTTTGCTTATAAAGACAGTTTATGTGTTTAGAACAATATATATATAAATTTTGACCAGGTCAACTACACGTTCAGGACCAAAGTATTAACCCTTAGTAAACAAAACGCAACTGTGTATAAAAATAAAAGTTTAGTATCGCACTTCACTTTTAATTTTAAAGAATATCGTCTTTTCGCAAAAAGACATGTTTTGTATCTCTTCTTTCTCGTTTTCTCTGTTTCTTTTTTCTTCTCCCAAACACTTTTAAATCGACCGTTATTCCTTCACCTCCCAGAGGATTGAATTGAAACTTAATTGTCATTCTTTGATCCAGTATACCCAATACATCTTTTTCATTTTTATTATTTTAGGCTTTTTTTTTAGAAATCTTAAGAAGTCTAAGATCAAATAACCCAAAATGTATATTTTGGATTCCTGTGCAGTCATATTTAAGGCAATCAAGATGAACGATAGTATAAATATTCGTTTTCGTGAGCCCTTAACAACATATTGACATATAAAAATGTCGGAATTTTGAGTATTTTGGGAACGTCATGGCTCAGAAAATAAGTCATATTTTTTGTTGTTTTTGTTTTATGTTATTACCTAACCATATTTTGACCAATTTACATGAGGTTTAGTAAAAAAATACATTTCTATAGCTCCAACTTAATGAAAAAAGAAATATTGTGGACCTTTTGTAAAGTGTCTCGGCATGACCAGGTGATTAAAGCACTCCAAGGTTCTCGGGTTCGAATCCACGTCACACCAAACATGCTCGCCATTTCAGCCGGTGGGCATTACAAAGTGACGGTCAATCTCACCATTTGTAAGTAGCCCAAGAGTTGTCGGTAGGTAATGATGACTGGCTGCCTTTCATCTAGTCTTACACTGCTAAATTAGGGACGGCTAGCGCGGATAGTCCACGTGTAGCTTTGCGCGAAATTAAAAAAAACAACAACTCTAATGAACTGTTCGTTCATTGTCTGTGAAGATTGTCTGCTAATATCACTTGCTTCTTGATTTTACAAACTAATTTAATAGAAGTACGTGACGTGTTTGCGTTATGCTAATACGTGACTCGTGGTTTTATTTAAAGAAAGGATAAAAATAGTATAACGATCCATGTACTAATGATCACATTTTAAATCCAAGATACTTATACGTGTGTGTGTTTTTTCGGCTATTTTGCTATTTTAACAAATGTGAAACACTATCAGGTAATTTATCAAATATTAAAATCACTTTGGTGATTGCAATTTCCTGTCCAACATAAGTAACACAAACAGAAGTGTCATATGCATGTAGGAAACGTTTCTACTACCTCGTATTTTGAACTATATTTGTTTCTGAATGTTCTTTCTTTGTGTTTTTTCTCGATCATCGTCACACTCATTTCACGACAGGTAGTTGCACTTGGACATTTGAGCACGTGAGACAATTACTCGTTGTGATGTCATAACTATAGGGTTCGCTACCACCGAACAGATTTGATGTCAGCGAAATAAGAGTAATTGAAAGTGGCGAAGGAGTTTCGCTAATACCGTGCCATGCACTGTGTTGGACACCGTGGTCTTCAAGTCGTCTGAACCATAGTAGACTGTGTAAAGAATTCACAGAAGAAATTGATAAAACACGAAAACGTTAAAGATCTAAAAGAAACAGAAGCTGTTAAAAGGATCCATTTGTTCCTGAAACAGATTTTGAGCTCAATAAAGTGGGCGAAATTAAATATATATTCCCTATAGTTTTATCATTAAGACTTATACTTATTATAATCTCAATTTTAAAGTGTAGGAAATATTATATAAATTCAGTAATTTGGGTAATTATTAACTATAAAATATTATTTTATCGTTCAAGATGTTTCGAAGTAAAATTATGTCATTGGGTTTGGCCAGTGTATGTACGTGTCAAATGCATTTCAGACAGCTAAGCTAGTAATAACTATAGTTAAGCATTTTGATAAATGGTTGAGCTTTTAACAGAAAACTCGTATTGTTGCAAAATAAACGCCAGGTGTCTCGTAACACCACTTATCATCATTACAGTACTACAAGATATCTGACAGTGATTTGAAGTTTAATTCAGTAAAGTTGCATGTAATGATACGTTCCAGTCCAAAACATTTAATACCAGCCAACAAAAATGTAACGAAAATAAATTTAAAAAATCGTCATTTTACTACTCAATAGTGAATAATGGAGAATTCACATTTTGACCAGGTCAGTAAACGGCATTCAAATAATGACAGACACATCTTTTTAATTTTTTTAAAACTCCAGAAACAAAAGTTTGCGAAATCTATACGAGAAAAGGTTCTCGTGAAAAAACTTTGGGTTAAATGATTTTAGTGAAAACCGAAATCAAAGAACCCAAAAAAGTTTTGTAACAAAAGCAGGCCAGGCATAATAATGTGGTTATCATGATGGGCTGCTGAACGTCAGTCTATGCCTCTTAACATGCTTTGAATTGTCAGCTGTGGACGTATTATGAACATGAAAGTTAAACTGATTATTCTAAACGAATAACTATATAGAGATATATAATCATATAATCTAACAAAGCCCTTATTTTAGCAGATGCTGGTAGCGGTCTCCTTTCTTTCTAGTCAGTAATTCAAAATTAAGGACAACTATACCTGAATCCTGTAGAGTTTCTTATTTTCCAATCAGCCGCATATGCATGAGGTGTCGCTTAGATTGAAAAATCTAGTTTCAACAATGTTCTGACACATTGAAATAAATATCAGATACATCTACAACAGAAATAGATAGAAATCTGTTAAGATAAAAATTGTGATTTACTGTCATTGAAAGCAAAAAGTGTACGTAAAGTTGACTGCTAAACATTTTTAACTTACCATCTTAAAATAATGTTCAGAATCCCAGAGTATTGTAGAAATTATATAAATACAAAAACAGATGTACCGAAGATTTCAGTTTCTTTTTAAATGTGTATTCTATGATATTGAAATAGTGATAAAAATTCAGTTAAAAGCTACTAGAATTAACTGCAACATATCTTCGATATCGTATTTCGACCAAATATTAATTAATGACTTCTTCTATACACATTTAATTTTCAGCGAATAAACGTTGCATATGAAACTTATCAGAAGCGTCAGACGCTCAAAAAGTTATAAAGGGAGTGGTGAAAATCGCCAGTAATATTTACTGTTGATATTAACAAAGATACTTTTTCTTGGATTATACGCGTAACGTTTGTATGTTTCTGTATTAAAAAAACAACAACAAAAACAAAACAAAAAAACAATAACGTCTTACAATAACGGGAAGCATTGTACTCCAAACTATCATTCTACTAACGTATTATACGTGTGCATAATAATAGAAAGTACTGCATACAACATATGTACACAATATACGAAGTGAGAACTTTATAGAAGTACAAAGTGAACAATTATCTTCATCGACGATCAAACTAAAATAATTCCGGAAACTACCATGAATAAAATCTAACTCACAGCACCATTAATCCACTGAGATGATGTTCTACTACGGCATTAAGGTTTACTTTCAGTAAGCTTCAACGTACAGAAGAACAGAATGCAAAACAAGACAAGACTGTTAGAGTTCGAATTAAGGGATAAATGGGGCTCGAATTAAATGCATTTCTGTAAGTCTCTCTTTTAACATATACAAATAAATCTGACACATTTCTTTTATTTTGACAATATGACTTCTGCAACTTATTGAACACATAGTTTGTTGTTGTATTTAAAAACCACAAGATCACAGTAATATCGTTTTCGTTGAGTTATAGATTTGTATTTAGTTTTATCAGTAGGTAATAGCCCCCCAGTGGCTCAGCGGTATGTCTGCGGACTTAAACGCTAAAATCCGGGTTTCGATACCTGTGGTGGGCAGAGCACAGATAACCCATTATGTAGCTTTGTGCTTAATTCAAAACAACAACAGTAGCTAATAAATACTCATCAAATTTTAAACTTTTAAAACTCAGCTAAACACTGTTAAGAAAGTGTTTAATGTGAAACATAAAGCCTTAACAATCATACTTTGCTTATGGGTTTGTTTTGTTTGTTTTTGGAATTTCGCACAAAGTTACTCGAGGGCTATCTGTGCTAGCCGTCCCTAATTTAGCAGTGTAAGACTAGAGGGAAGGCAGCTAGTCATCACCACCCACCGCCAACTGTTGGGCTACTCTTTTACCAACGAAAAGTTGGATTGACCGTCACATTATAACGCCCACACGGCTGGGAGGGCGAGCATGTTTAGAGCGACTCGGATGCGAATCCGTTGCTTATGGGAAACATAGCTATCTGACTGATAACAGGTGGGCCAAAAGAATAGCACCAAAACTGCTAATTTTAATACAATTTTAAATGTTAATAGGAAACTTAGTTCAAAAACATCTTATTGATCTTGTTTTCAGTCCAAAACACTTGACCAAATTCGTGTCAGATTTCAGCAGTGGTAGTGTTCGTCCTCACATAGAAGATACACTTGGCTGCAGTAACTTGTTCTCGATCAATTGCTACAAAAATTTGCACCGCTTTTTGAAGCTACGGTTACTCTGTAAGAGTGGTGGTTAAATCCTACTATTTGATTAAACAAGAGCATTTTATAATTTTTCGATGGGTTTTTCTGAATAGGTGTCTTTCATTTAAAAATTAGGAATGGCTACACACAATTATTATTTTATGTAGATTTACGCAAAAATTCTAAACGAAATGCTTATAAAAAGTATCTCTGTGTTTCGTGTGGTACTGCTGAATAAAAACAGAGTTAATAAAATATATGAACCATTTTCATAATTTTATCTGTTACCTTAACCTGAATATACATTTTTTTAGAAACGTCTCCAAAAAGAAGTTGTTGTTTTGAATTAAGCACAAAGCTACACAATGGGCTATCTGTGTTCCTAATATATCTGTGGACTTAAACGCTAGGAACCGGGTTTCGATACCTATGCTTGGCAGAGCACATATAGCCATTTGTATAGCTTTATGCTTAGTTACAAACTAACAAACAGCATCAATTTTATTGCAGTGCTAAACGGAAAATAAATTTCAACTTTGTCGTTGTTGTGTTATTATGCACAAAGCTGCCCGAAGAGCCATCTGTGCTCTGCCCTCCACGAGTATCAAAACCTGCCTTCTAGCAGTAAAAGTCCGAATATGTACAATTGTGCTGTAAAATTCAAAACTACCTGCATAGTGAATAGCAGTGGCGTAAATAAGCCCCGCAACAGTAAGGGAGGATGGTCAAAAGGAGACTGGAATTATAACAGAAATTATATGGAAATAAATTTAAAGGGCCTAATTACTTTTGTAGTTACGCCACTTAATACACTTTATATAACCTAGTAGGCATAAATATCGAATTTTATAATATATATTGAATAAATACCATGATATAAAATCAATATTTATAAGATATATTATGAGAAGGTAAATTAAAATGTCATTAACTCTTCATTATCTTTCTGACCTTTCTCGCCTTTTTGCTACTGCTGTAATAAATAATAATTTGTAAACCAATGAAAAGTTAATAATGAAAGCTTTTGATCTCATTGAACTCTAACTCAGATTGATAGCTACATAACAAAAAGACTTGACTGAGTAACTTGTGTGTAATTTAATTACTGCGGATGATGACAGTTTCTACTGCTCTATTATCCAATATATTGTTTGTTTTTGAATTTCGCACAAAGCTACACAAAGACTATCTGAGCTAACCATCCCTAATTTAGCAGTGTAAGATTACAGGGAAAATGGCTAATCATCACCACCCACAGCCAACTCTTGGGCTACTCTTTTACCAACGAATAGTGAGATTGATCGTTAGATATCGTAATGCCCCCAGCGTTGTAAGAACGAGCATGTTTGGTGTGACGAGGATAGGAACCTTTGACCCTCAGATTACGAATCGATCGCCCCGCCCATTTGGTCTTGCCAAGTCTCCCCTATATATAAACCTCCCAGTGACAAATGCAAATCTATGGATTTGTAACGCTAAGAATCTGGTTTCGAAATCTGTTGTGGCCAGATCACAAATAGTCATTTGGTAGCATTCTACTTAACACCAAACGCAAAAAAAAATCAAACAAAACTTTTGCATATTTCTTGCCCCCAATGGCTCAGTGGTATTTTTGCAGGCTAAAATCCGGGTTTCGATACCCGTGGTGGGCAGAGCACTGATAGCTCATTGTGTAGCTTAGTGCTTAATTCAAAACAACAACAACAAAAGCATGTTTCTTTACTTGTTCCAGGTTTTAGATTATAAACACCCTCCTGTGTAAGTTTTTGCCCCGGTTGTTATAATGTATTTTGAGCACTTTGGTTGCATCTTTTAAGAAGTTCTTGCATCTTTTTATATATTAACCTCTAGAACTCTGTAAATACTAATTTCTAAACCAATGGACAAAATGAAGGAAGAATTTGTTTTTGGAATTTCGCACAAAGCTACTCGAAGGCTATCTGTGCTAGCCGTTCCTAATTTAGCAGTGTAAAACTAGAGTGTCACATTATACATTCCCACGGCTGGGAGGGCAAGCATGTTTAGTGCGACGCGGGCGCGAACCCGCGACCCTCGGATTACGAGTGCACGTCTTAACGCGCTCGGCCAATGAAGGAAGAACAGAGATAAGAGAAAACATCCCTATTGAGTCTGAACAATAATCATAAAGTCTAAGCATTGTTGATCGTATAGTATTGAATAATATTTGAAGACAAGAAGTCGTATTCTGATAGCAATCCAGATGTTTTTATCCCGCATTTACTTACATATTTTTTTCGTGTTTTGTTTCATTTGAAATTAATTGTTACATATTGCTTTGTTTGCTTTTTAAGGTTGTATTTAGTTATTTTTGTCGATTTATACCATTTCGTTCTTTGTTATCTTAACTTGATGTAACTGAGAAATGTGTGAGTGTTTTCTTATAGCAAAGTCACATCGGTCTATCTGCTGCTTCCACCGAGGGAATATGAACCTTTAATTTTAGCGTTGTAAATCCATAGACTAACCGCTGTACCAGCGGGAAACAACTGAGCAATTACAGCATATATTGTGGGCAAAGGAATTTAGGTTCAACTCATAGTTTCAACCTATAATTAATACGCGATTTAGTTTATTGTTGTCTTGGGCACAAAGACATTATTTCAAGTTCAATGACCTCCAATTATAATATAATTTATAGCAAAGTGATAGATTCTAATAATTATTTTTTTGTAAATAAATGTGCCACTTTTTATCCTGTTACAACAATGAATTATTTTATTTTAAAGCAATTTTTTAATTTACACTATAATTATTCATTTAGAGTTGCTCCGTACAAATTTCACTGATTTTTCTGAAACTGTAATTCATATACATACAATTGTATTACTTGTAACGTTTAGACATCTAAGAACGATAATAATTATGTCGAATATATATATATATGAATGAATATATATATGTATGTATGGGTGTGAGAGTTTTCTTATATCAAAGCTACATCGGTCTATCTGCTGAGCCACCAAGGGGAATCGAATCCCTGATTTTAGCATCGTAAATCCGTAGACATACCGCTGTACTAGCGGGGAGCATGACGCATATGAAATACATATTTGAATCAATAAAATTCTAAAAGGTGATTTTCTGTAAAATGTTTCCTTGTTTTGTTATTTATTGTACATTTCAACATACATGCTACTTACTGTAAGAATTCTTATTATAATTTTCTAACTTCGCTGAATTTCGGCATTTAGTAGATTTGTTTCCTAATGGTTAACACGCTCAAAACTACAGAAAATGTAAAAATCTATAATTCGCGTTACTAGAGTGACTGTCAAATCGAAACACTATTGAAATAAGAAAGCTTAAAAAGTGGTGGTGAATGCTGTTGACCAACTGGTTTCCATTAATTTTTATCAATTTAACGTTAGGGACGGCTAGTATGCTTTGAATAGTTTTGTGCAAACATTCCAAACAAACAGCGACTTCCAGTGCAGTTGGATATTTTTTATCGTTATTGCAAAAAAATTGTAACGTTGAAAATTTTAAATGATATTTTAAATTTTAATGTTTGATCCAAATATTATGATAAAGTTTAAATAAATTTCGTAAAACGCGGAATAAAATAATTGTAATTAGCATAAATTGTAATTTATAAAGAATAAATTCTGCAGCAAGATTCTAGCCTCTATAGTTTAGTTATCTCACTTGAAGTTTTATATTTCCCTTTTTAAATTTTTATCTGGTCCCACGCTTACAGACTTACAGAGGTAAGTCTACGGATTTACAGCGCTAAGATTAAGGGTTTAGTTCCCTCAGTAAACTAAGCAGATAGCCCAATGTGACTTTGCTAGAGAAAACAACCAGTATACATCTATTTCTGGAATTATTACTGTGGTTAAGAAATTGCTATGGTTATAATTATTCACTATTTCTAATTTTTACAAAACTTGCTTCTTCTTTAGAATCAGATAGCATTATTATGTGTGAAACATTATTCATAAATTAATCGATTATTTCCAACGACTGGGTAATTAAACAGCGACGAAAATACCTTTACATTTTAATGCAATATGATGGTTAATATAAATCGGTGAAAGGTGCTTTAGATTACCTTAATATTCAAATATGTTTAAAAATATAGTCCAATTACACCTTCTACATAGATGTGTATTTAGTATCGCTTTTTTCTGCACTAATTCAGTTAAAAAGGTCCAAAAGTTTGTTTGTTCAAAGTTCATCACAAAGCTACACAATGGACTATTTGTGGTCTTCTCACCGCGAGTATTGAAACCAGGTTTCCAGAGTTTTAAGTCCACAGACATACCACTTTGCCATGAGGGGGAGCTCCAAAGTAAATTAATGTTATCTTAATTGCTTCAGTAAAAAAATTATAAAATTGATCACATTCAGTTCCGAGAATAAAATTCATTCATTTCTTCTTGTCGTGGAAATATATCAAGCTAATGTTTTTACTGATGTTAACAGTTAGAGAATTTTCGTTTTCTCTTACGTTTTTTAATATATTACGAAAGATATTTTACTAGTACCAGTAGCTGAAAATGTCATCTGTAAAGCGTGACTGTCGGAAAGATGGTATACATTCTCTCTTTTTCAGGTTTTTTCTTTCATTGTGACGTCACGGCGTATCGTGATTGGCCTATCAAGGTTTCGATTTATTAGAAGCGTTATCCTTATTTCTTAATACAACAACGAATCAGAATAAACATCAGAGAACTCGAGAAATTCTCAGGTAAGGCTTTAATTACATTCTTCTTTCTACTTATACACCTACAGTTTTTATTATTGAAATATTAAATAAATAAAAAAGATATCCTCTAGCACAGATTTAGGTAACAACTTGAAGGCCAAACCTGATATCAATATCATAAGCCTACAACTATATCCTTAACCCTGTAACAGCTACGATGATTAATAAACCTAAATAATGCTTAATTTGTTGTTTGTTTTTCAGAAGAAAGCTATACAAAGAACTATCTCAGCTCAACCCACCACGGTTATCAAAACCCGGTTTATAGCATTGTAACTCAGTTGACATACCACTGTGCCATTTGGGGACAAATAATGTTTAAATTAAACAAGGACAACCTGTTCTCAGGTCGTGATTTAATGCCCTACCTTTCATAATTAAAAATAACAACACTATGCTTTAAAGTACATATATTTATTAATTAAACAAAATTAACACCAACTCAAATATACACCATTCATAGCAAGACTTATTTTTATTTTATTTTTTGATAAGATAAACAAGTTTAACTGACCTAAAACTTCTGTTAAATATTTCCCTGTCACAAAATATGCTCGTACTTTTAGCCATGGGGTCGTTATAATGTTTTGGTCAACTTCACTATTCGTTAGGAAAAGAGTAAACCAGGAGTTGGCGGTAGGTGTTGTTGACTGTTTGTCTCCCCATTAGCTTATCACTAGTAAATCAGAGAGATTAACGCAGTTAACCTTCGATTAGCTTTTTGCAAAATCTAAAACCAATTTTAAAAGATATTTCTTATTCCTATCTTCAACCGTGGGGGCGTTATAGTGTTGCGATCAATCCCACTATTCGTTGGGGGTGGGTGGTGATGACTAGCTGCCTTCCTTCTAGCCTTACACTGCTAAATTGAGGATGCCAGGCATAGCCAGGGGGTTTAAGGCGTTCGACACGTAATCTGAGGGTCGCAAGTTCGAATCCCCGTCTCATCAAACAAGCTCGTCCTTTCAGCCTTGGGCGAGTTATAATGTAAAGGTCAATCCAAGTATTCGTAGGTAAAAGAATAGCCCAACAATCGGCAGTGAGTGGTGACTGCTAGCTGCCTTCCTTAGCTAGTCTTACACAGCTAAATTAGGGACGGCTAGCGCAGATTGCCCTCGTGTAGCTTTGCGCGATATTAAAATCAAACCAAACCTTATTCCTATCTTTATTCGCTATATAGAGAATATTAGTTAAAATGTTGAATACTGTCATCAATTATTACAAAAATTAAGTGCATGGAGTTTTCTCCTCCAACGTTTGATGCCATAAGTTAGAGTTTGTGCATGAACTGATTTCGTACAAACTTTTAATATTACAGTTTGAAATTAATAAAATATTTCTTTTTTTTACATTTGGATTTGAAACTTATACTTATTGAATTTTTTTCTTTTGTGTAAAATCTTAACAGCAAGTGACATTATGAAGGAAAATTCCTGATCGATCAGGATTATTCTTTAAAAAAAAAAGATATTGCTGAAACATGCCATGATTTTTACGTATTTTTTATCGTACCATGTCATTGGTATTTTTAAGGAAAAATTGTGATGTTCAGTAAATTAACTGTGTTTTTTATTATTCTTAGGAATTATGTGTCACATTCTAGGTCAAAAGATGGCATTTTAAGTTCAGTGTGAAACTCAAAATATTTTAAAGAGTACTATGTGATTTTCAATTATTTTTTGCTCTAGAATTTTTAAGAAAATAACTGTTTCGAATTACGTTATTAAGAATTAGAAAGAGCTAGTCAACAGAAATATGAGAAACTAAGTCAATTATAATGTAAAAGAATGAATTGGAAATGCATGTTTAGTGAATCAATAGGAGCTTTCACATGCTGTATAAGATTAAACTTCATTGAAAACTGTTTTCTTCTAATAAAATGCCTTGGTTACCATCATGTATCTTTTAAATCAATATAATTTTCTTCGTCTGAAGTTATGCACAAAACTACAGAAAGGGCTATTTGTGCTCTACCCATCATAGGTGTCAAAACTCGATTCTTAGTGTTGTAAATCTGCAGACTTACTGCTGTATCACTGGAGTGAGAGTGGGGCAGTTAATAAAATAGTGGTTAAAATGGTTGATTATTTTCATACAAATCTACCTGTTTAACATTTGGAAAACAAGTCAAGCAAAATGTTCGACTGAATTGTAAGTTTTCCTATAAGTGATTTTTTATAACGTGATGAAAGTAATGGGCCGTATTTTTCCAACAGTTTATCAATATTGCATTCGTCATTGAGTTTATCAATCGTCTTCAATCATAAAACAATCTACATTTGAGAATATACCATATAACAATATAAAGGATATTCTTGTTAATGTTTTGATCAATGTGATAAAATTACATGCAAAATAGATCTAATTTTGTGATCCTCTTTAAACAGGAATGAATATTGAGAGAGTAGTCAGTATACCCGCACAGAGAAAAAATATCCGTCCCTTTTTTTCGCGTGATATTGATCATTTTTATCATTTAACACATACCGGGGTGTTCTAAATTGGGCTTAGTACCAAATCTAGTATTCATAATTTGATGCAAAGGCAGTTTGTGTTGTTACCCAAAGCAGTCTCCAAAACTGTTTATCGGAAGTGAGTACTAGACGTACCGGCTAAAGTTCATAATACTAATATAATAAAGATTAAATTAACACGACTCAATATAAAGTTTTTGTGGTTTGTTTTCTACAACGTTTCGAGCAAACGCCCTTCGTCAGACAGTAAAAACCGTGTTACAACGGAATTAGACGAGAAATGATCGTTATAAAAATAAGATAATAGAAAGGTTTTTTGTTACATGCTTTTGACGTAGAACAACGTGAAAAAAATACTGATGAATGTATTTTTAAACTTAGTACGTCAGCACTTCTAAAATTACCAAGAAAATGAAAAAGTAATCATAACAACTAGAATTTTATTTAAAAAACAGGAAAATAATAAACATAAATGCACCAGGTAATAAAACAATAACCTAATAAAATGAAATAATCATCTAAGGAAATAATTATGAGAAAAAGAAAACTTTCACAAAATAAAATTGAAGAGGAACATTTAACCAGGAGCAAGATGTAAGGTAAACGCATCTTAGGAAAAAGGTTTCAGGGGATGAAATTTGATAACGTTTCTATATTTTGTGATTGTTTAAAGGAAATATTTTGTTAAATAAGAGGACTTGGTATTAACTTGAAATAGTGTTCAAGGTCCTCTTGTTTTAATTTGTTGGGTGAGACATTTCTCGTGACTAAGACCATCATGTCAAAGGTATAACTGTGGTCAGGAGAACTGAAGTGAACTGGGAAGACAGTGGAGCCTTACCTTACCTAAGGAGTTCACGAATCATCACTCAGTCTGTAGATTGTTTCTAAAGTATATAGTTCGTGGCACTTGCAACATTGAATGCAGTAAATGACGCATTCTTACATGCAGGTGTAATGTCATTTGACATAGAAATGTAACTAGGGCCAGTTATCGCAGTGTTGCTTAAAATGTTTGGACAGGTATAACAAACTTTTCTGGTACAATGACGATTTCTAACAACGGAGGGATTGTGGTTCTGTACCTTCGAGTGCATTAAGTAGTCTTTGAGGTTGGGATTAGGTCTCTAAGAAACAAGGTGAAGTGTAGTAAATATTTTGGCATTTGTGAGATTAGTCACCAATAGCTCGTTTTTTTTATGATATCGGCTAATAATTTTGTTGAAAGGATGGTATGTTAAAAACAAAGGGGTTATACCAAGTTGACTTTTGTCCTAAGGATGAATGGTATTGAATATGTGGAAGAGACATTTTGTGATGGCATCGGCCGGGTAGTTACGATGTTGGAAAAATCCTGCCATCTTAGTAGATTTGAAGATAACGTCCTAGTCCTCAGGTCGTAATCGTCTCAATCTTGTGAACTGCTCTTTCGGAATAGAAAGAGCAGTAGTTTAGGTAACCATGTTTATCAATGTCTTGGTAGTTCATGGTGGTTTTAAGAAAGTAGAGTAAAACGTGAATGTTGATGTCCAGAAATTAGGCAATGGTATCACAAATTTGGTTAATGTACCATAGGACTGGGTGGAGCTCTTGGACAAATTTGATGGACTTTTCAACTTCTGATCGATGTAACAGACGAAGAAGACTGGGAAGATAGCGTAAAAACGTTCTCCGAGGTAACCAGTAAACATATTAGTGAGGTAAGGACCAAGTTTTGTACCCATGGCAATACCGATAAGTTGTTGATGGAGTTGGTTGTCGAATTTGAAACCTGTAATATGTCATCCTATTCACACAGCAAAGAATCGTAATGCTACGGAGACTTTTTCAAAATCATTATGTGAAATTGTCGTTTGTTGTATATTAATGTTTGTGTATTGGAAACATTTAATGAGCAAAAGATATTTATACAGATGATTATTGAGTTCATAAGAAGTAATTCAAGAACGAAAAATTAAGGTTTGGACGTTTATTCAGCATGTTTATACGCTAAGTCTTTTGCGTAGGACCTATAGGGCCCCCCAGTGGCTCAGCGGTAAGTCTGTGGACTTACAACGCTAAAAAACAGGTTTCGATCGTTTTGATTATTTTATAGTACTTTCTATAATTAAATTTCTGTTAAATTTTAGTTCATCTTGCGAACACAACTGTATAAAACTGACTTGAAAACAAAAGTCGTTTGAAAACATTGTCGAAAGAGAATGTCTTTAAAAAATTTACATAACAGAAGTCACAGGGTTGTGTGTCGGAACAACGTGTGGAATAAAAAAAGTCTATTCTTTTTAAGCATCTTATCTATAGTATTTACAAAACTATATTCACAGTTCTTATTACCATTTCATAATTGACTTTCGCGTCACCTATCGTGGAAGAACCTAATATATAAATTACCGAGAATATAGTGTAACAACCTGTTCACTCACTTAGCAGAATTAACTCATAACCGCTGTGAAAGAAATAAAGCGCAAATCAAGTTTCTTTCAAAAGCTCTTGAATATTTTGAGCCTCGTTTTCTAATATAATAATACTAGTTTTTATAGTGAACTAACGTAGAAAATGGAATTTTGATGTTTTATTGGACTTTAGCTCATGCGCACTCTACACACCTACGAAACAAGTTCAATTATTTATTACTGTTTTAAATGAAAAATCGTTTTTATCAATTAAAATCACAGAAAGTTTCGAATTATAAACATTGAGCAAGTTCAAAGTGATTTGAATGTAACAACTCAAAATGTCTAAAAACAATGAAAATCACTGCTTTTGCGAATTAAACGGTCAAAAAAATTCAAATGTTTGCAAAAAAATCGAAAAGAATGTTTAAAAAGAAAGAATACTGATTACATCTACCATTAAAGCTTCCCTGAAAACAAAAATATATTTATGGGCGTAAATGATCTGGAAAGAATGCCCTGATATTCACGTGACCTGATCGCTCACACAGCATTTGATCTTGTGAAACGTTTGAACAAAATATTATCGAATGCATTCTTGCGACTCCTTGAGAAATCCTAGTCTTATACGTACAGAAACAAGCAATACAACTAACATGTTTTAAAATGAAAAATAAAATTGTGTTAAAGAAATTATAGATTTTAACAAGTATCGTAACAAATGTGAAAAACTCTTAACAACGTTAACTGACGAGTATCCGAGTTGAAGGATTCAAATAAAACCTGCATTATATTTTAAAATAAGAAATCGTTTTTTCTATGAAGTGGTTATGAATTCAGCCTTATCTTCCAGAAAAATAGAGCTCAGTATTTTTATATGCAGTGGTAAATTATCATTAATGGTCATAATAATCATTTTTGTAACAAACGCTTTGAACTATCTTCATATGCTTTAATAGCTAGCATGATATGATACGTAATAACGTAATATACCTTTTATGTGTTTTTTTTTTCAGGAATACAACTTATAAATTCTGGAAAATTCAGAAACTTTGATATTATTACAATAATTTACGCCTCTTCATTTTTATACACTATTTTTTGTGATTACTTGTTTGAAAAATAAAAGGTGGGCAAAAATATATTTGAACATTGGCCATACAATCCATTTTTTATCAATAAATGTGTATTAATGGCAAATAACATAGGAAGTCTTCACTTCTTTGATCTTCTTTGAAAAGATTTAACAGAAAGTACAACTTCATGCTACATATGATAGAATTTGCCAACAGTGGAAGATAAAACGAAGGACACATTTCTTTTAAGAAAGTGACATTTTAAGTCATTTGCCCTCTTCAGTAAATGCTAAATTGTAGTTTTCAGCAGGAAGTATTTCTCATATTCTCATTCTTCCAAATGATGAATGAATTATAAATATTGCTGTAAAGAAAGTAAAAAAGATAAGAGCACTGCATAAGATACCATCATATGGGTTCATTTAACCTTAGATGTTGTTTTTGCATTTGTTATTCAAACAAAATATTTTTGAAACAGTGAGTAATCAATAACTTATTTATTGAATTCATTTATAAATACCCTGCAGAGGCTCAACGTTAAAAAATTTCGATACTTGTAGTTGGACAGCACAAATAGCCCATTGTGTTGCTTTGCGGTTAACTAGAAACAAAATAAACATTTAAAAATATTAATGATATAGTTTGCTGAAGAAACACTTTATATATACAAAGATATGACTGTCCTTAAAAACTAATTTTAATCGCAAATAAGCGAATAACAACATTTTTTCAAAACAATTTCTCACAAAGCTATGCACAAAAAGTTTGTTTGTTGAATTTCCTCCAAAGCTGCCCCAATTTAGAAATGATAGTTAAAATGAAAAGAAGTAATTGATACCAATACCAACAACTCTTCGAGTACTTTAATCGAATATTGGTATTGACCATTATATTATATCGTCCCCACAGCTGAAAGAATAAACATATTAGCTGATGAGATTCATACACAAATGATTAACTGTGTATATCCGTTCTTAATTTTAAGCTGTTAGATAGCTAATCAACAGAATTCTACAGAGTCCTTTTATTTTAGTTAACAACAATTTTGCAGTATTTAAATTCTTTTTAGACTGGGAAATATATTTTATACTACACTACATAATACATATGACGTGTTTAGCATCAGCTGTGACTAAAACAACAGCATCTGTTCCTAAAATATGCTACATGGAGCGTGTGGTCGACAAAGGATATTTAAATAAATAGATCGTTCATTGAATATCATAAAAGTAATATTTGGTTCTAAAATCTCAATTACTGATTACTACATTTCCATATAAAAGGATTTGCAATATCTAACTAGTTCCTCTGATAATTTATTCTCTGACTTACAACAGTTAGAGCAGTTTTTCTATCAGTCGTGATATCTGGATTACTTCTTATCGTAGTTATTTAAAATATAATTTATATGGCTGTGGGCCTTCGTTTTGTTTTACATGTCCTTCCCCTTCTGGTGGCTCAGCAGTGAGTATGAGGGTTTATAATGCTCAAACTCGGGTTTTGATATCAACGGTGGGCTGATTACAGGTAGCCAGTTGTGTAGCTTTGTATTTACAGTAAACAAGCAAACAAAAGCCTATTTACGCAATTTTAGAAACATTGGTAACGTCAAGAAATTGAATTATATGGAAAAGAAATAACTTCCTCTTATTCTTTTTTCATTTAACAAAATTCGTATATTAAATAGAAACACCATTTACAATTTATAATGGTAATATAAATATTCTGATTTTGGTAAAACATATAATTTAAAAAGAATGTTATTAAAACTTATGTGTTCAGCTTTATTTTTTATTTTCAATTATATGAAATGTTTTAGAAGAAAGGGAGAAGTCGCATAACAACAACACACAACAACTAATATCAGTAGAAAATCTATTCTTAAAGAAGCAACACACACTCACCTATACCACGAGCTGTCCCCACTGTGTATGTTTATTGTTAATTCAACGTGAAGACGCTCTTTTCAGAGCGGAGAATCAAACTGCTCCACCTGATGACCAGAGAATAGAGTAACAAAGTTTCTGTAAGTTAACGATACGTCGCCATGTACCGTTCATATCCAACTGTCATAAAATACAGAAAATACCAGAAGTCGTTATTAACTTCTGACAAATAAGCAGTATTCTACTTGAAATTCCAAAGTGAATAGGGATTGATTTCGTATAGCTTCCGGTAGAAGTTTAGCCATAATTTCAATTTATAGAACGTAAATTTGAATACGTTTAATATTTTAGGGTAAAAAAGCTTGACACTCTATTTTTGCTGCTTTCTTATTCAAGCATGCATTTGCTCTGAAATAGAAAAAAAACATCGTTTTCTCTTTCAAAAGGATAATTTTTTCTGTTCATTCCTAAAACTAATGTCCCTTTTCGTATGTTAAAAATATGAAGTGATTCAAAAAGTGCTTTTAAGTTGGTTATAACGTTTTGTGCAATGTATGTTTAGAACATAAGATAGTGGTTAACGTCTAATGTAATAGATGTAAAAAAAAAAAACAATTGGAAATTATAGCACTTTGGAATCCTTTTTACTATTGAATTTCAATTTTCGTGGGAACATGGTTCTGAACTCTGATGTTTTGGATTTGCATCCATCGTTTTAAGCTTTAAATTTTTAAAATTTTGATTTTATGAATTTATAAAATGAAAACTTTGCATAACGGTATATACGAAAAAAAAATGATATTATAATATATATTTTTCACCTGCTATCGACTAACACTCCTACGAAAAAAATATTTATATCCACTAAAGTGATACCCTTAGTGGATGTTTAAAAAAAAAATTAAATATTATTTCGCAAATGTCTGAAAAGTCAATATTATTGCTCCTTAAAATATAAAGGGATAGGATCAGTTAATGGCAATTTCATTTAAATACAAAATTATTAGTCTAATATTAATAACCTTTCAAGTTGCTCTGGGGCCTATTAGGCCCCAATTTTCGTAGGAGTGTTAATTTTGTGGAGTTAACGCATTAGCTTTTCGGCTATTTTAATGCTGTTGAATGTTGCCTTTACACATGTGAAAGAGGTTTAGGTTGCTGACTTCGCAAAATGAAAACCTGTTAATTTCGTAGGACGTCATCTGTCGCACTATTGATAACCAATTTTCTCTATATAATATTAAAATAAGTGGCATGCTGAAAGGTAATTACAGATACTTACCATATTTATAAATTGTCTATAATCAGCTGGAAACTAAAAATAACAAGCGATATAATTAAGTATTGTTATGCTTCAGCAGTTTTTGGTTACGTTCATTAAAATACGGTTCAACATATATCGAATTCGACATTAGCAAAAATAGCATATTAATGTTTTCATTTCAATGTTAACATCTGTCTATTATTACCTGTCAACGAAGAGATCTACAGCAAACGCAGGAAGTGTCCAAAGTTCTTCTGTTTCGTTTAAGATTCGTGAGTTGAAAGTTAGATATAATTCAATTATGTAGCTAAGCATATGTTAAGAAGAGGAATATCACTGCTAATTAACCTTTAAATGCTCATTTGATTAATATTTTAACCCTTGTTCTAATTTAAAACAGCCATAACCTTTCGAGACGATAACTGTTCCATATTAATTTTTACACATCACATAGCTTACTATAAAATTATAGTTTGTTTTTTCTGTCATTCTCTTGTTTTCTCATAAATCGATATATGGACATATCTGAAACACTCAGAAGACTATCCTTATGTAGAATTCATGGGATCAGCAAACTGTACATGTCTATCGCCAGTGGCCTGGAGTGGAGTTGTTGTACAGCCAGCAACAGTCTTTCACGGTTCCTACTTTCTACAAGTAAGCTTTCTTTATTTTGTTCTGACCAGCTATTACTTATTTCTTGACATAAAGTGGTCAGTCGATAAAACTTTTTAAAACGAAATCACTTCTTTGTTAACTAGCTTCCATGAAACCTAAATCGTTTAGTTCTAGTAATTATAATGCCTTAATTATGAACTTCGTTCATACTGAAAGGAGAAGTACTCATTTAAATATTTAGAACTCGTTTTCAAAGGAGTGTTGTATCAGTTGTTATACTTTAAACCGTTTATTATTCAACCAGTGTGATACTTTTTTTGTTAAACTTGAAATTTAATGTTATCAACAGTGTTTTCAGTTCAAGTGGCTGACTTTTTGGTAATTCAGCAATTAGACAATGCTAGCATATATAAAATAACCAATATAATTCTCAGTATGTTTTTGACACAATAAAAATTATACGTTTTCCAAGAGCTTCGGAAAATTTTCAACATGCATAGAAAATAATTGAATAAATTGTCATCTTTTATAATAAATCATTACTAAGTACGTACACATTTGAAAAATTACAAATGATAAGAATTTCAAAATTTAGACATTAAAATTACTACAGTTAAAGGTGAGTCACAGCTCCAGTTTAATTCTGCGGCAATTACATTTGCTGTCATTCTTTGTTTGTTTGCTTTTGAAATTCGTATAAAGTTATACGAAGGCTATCTGCGCTAGCAGTGTAAGACTAGAGGGAAGGCAGCTAGTCATCACCACCCACTGTCAACTCTTGGGCTATTCTTTTACCAACTAATAGTGGTATTGACTGTAACATTATAACGCCACCACGGAGGAAAGGGTGAGCATTACTCGGATTACGAGTCGAATGCCTTAAACACCGGGCCATGCTGGGTCCTGACTGTCATTTCCGGCATCATATGTGTTGAAAGCTAAAGACCTCCTACCTCCACATTTGGCACGAAAGGTTCCAGCTAACTACTGTACTTCTTTGACAATCTTAGTATATTTTAATATGGAAAAAAATGCGCACGACAAGAACAGTTGATGATGAAAGACGATAAAGTTTAATTTCAGTAAATACGGAAAATGGCAGAGGTCTTTCACAGTTTCTTGAATAAGTATCCATTGCAAGTAGTTTAGAGTATTAATGATATTAATGTTTACAACTTTTTGTTAACCTAAAGATTGCCTGAGAAAGCCGAAACATTGTTCTTTGTTTTATTTTAATAAAAGTTTTAACACCTATACTAGTCGTCTTGATATTTATTTTTACTTCATGTGCGTTTCTCGTCCTCACAAATTACATAGAAGTCAAATATTTAGGTGCTATAGCTCCCCCACTTTTGTATATTTGACTTATACAGCAACTGTAAGTTATATTATTATATTGATTTTTATAGGACACCCTTAGATCACCCTAGATTAAGCTTAAGCTGCCTTTGACTGCACGGAGGTACTTTTAGCAACTCCTTACACTTAAAATCTCTCATTGTAAAATCTCTTTGTCTTGCCAAGTACACCAACTTTGCCACTCCTTGCTACACCTCTTTATTATTCAAAAGGAAAATTACGCCCCATTCAACATAGAAGTAGTGTTTCTACTTCATCTTAGATTTTAAATGTAGGCTACTAATGAATACCAAATAGCTGTAGGGCAAAATTTAATTTAATAACATATTATACTTACAGGTTTTAGATTTTTATTACATTTTTATTTCATTTGTGCATTACACATTTTAATTTTCAAAAGTTACACATGTATTTTGATTAAAACATTTGAAAAGTCTCCCACAAATAAACATATGGTTATGATACCATTTAATTTATTCATATTTTGTTATAAACGGCACATTTATACCATGAGCACGAGCCGTCCATAATTTTGAAACAAAGACTAGATGGAAAACAGCTAGTTTAAACCACCTACGGTACCAAGATGCAAAGCAAGATTTACTGTAGGAAGGTAATACAATGCGATCCAATAAATCTTTGATTCGAAGCACAGAGGTATGTTTGAACACTTAGAACGCTAAAAACTGGGTTTCGATACCCGTGATGGATAGAGCACAGATAGCCCATTGCATATCTTTGTGCTTAATTAAAACAAACAAACAACCAGACGCTCGACACAGAGACATGGGTCATGCTCGACCTCTATGAACCGGTGGCTAGCGACCACCCTGCTCTAGCTTACAGTAATTAACATATTTCTATTCTTTTTCTAGCAGATAGCGAACAATTCTGAATCTGTTATGCTGTAAAAAAAACAACTATAAATGTACTTTTACTTAAATAATTATTTGCTTTAGCATTATTCTTCTATTTATACCTTTAAAAATAATGGAAATCCCTTCAGATGGCATTGCATTGCATTGCAATAAAGAGTGGCTTGAACTGTAACTTAGTTAATAAGTGAGAGGTTGAGAATAGCAGTAGTTAACGTTGGAGGGTGTATAGTTTATTTCGTTGTTGTTAATACTTTATAGGCACCCCAGTATCGTCAAAATAATATTCACTGGCAGAAAATGTATTCAGTTGTTGAAAGAGGTAGTCCAAATTCGCTACAATACAAGGTTTATTTTCGTAAGTTACGTATTAATATATATTTTGTAATTATTACATTTCGCAATCTGTTTTTTGCGTAAACTTCAGGTTTGAAATTTCTAAACAACCAGTAACATAATCGTATCTTAAGTTTGCAATTCTTCTCTTCGTAATACTTTGCAAATCAGTGGAACAAACCTGATACTGCCCTGTAAATTGTAGTATACGTTCTATAGAAGTAAGTCACTGAAAAATATTATGTTATTGTTCTTTTTGTTTGTTTTCATTTATTTAAAGTTTTATATTAAATATAGCAAGATATGCAAAGCACAACATACAATTTGAACTACAGATTTGTTTCTCATAACTGAATAAACCCCTATCAAACATAATTCCTTTATTCAAGTATTCTAAGGAAGTATCCAACTTCCAAGTTATCTGTGTTAAATTATGTTTTATTTTAAAATTCTACCCACAGCTTTTATATATTTCTGAGAACTTACCATGATAAACTTGGTTTATAACCCATTCCTTGCATCTTTACGTATTACCTGTTTTCACTTTTGCTTCACAAAGGTCACAGTAGTGCATGCAAGTATGTTCTGGTATTTAAGATACTTAATACTTTCTTGGTTTTGACACAATGTATATTTTGCTTATCTTGAAAATTATGTTGTTTTGAATTAAGCACAAAGCTACACAATGGGCTATCTGTGCTCTGCCCACCCCGGATATCGAAACCCGGATTTTAGCGTGCAAGTCCGCAGACATACCGCTGAGCCACTGGGGGGCTCTTGAAAATTAAACTTGCACTAGTTAACTTGGAAATATGTTTGGTCTTGACTGAAGTCACTATTGTGGCTTTGAAGCACTTTTTGGACAATATAAGATTAGCGTTACAATCTGTTTCTTGTCCATCATGATGGATATGTTGCATTGTGGAGATAATAGAATAAGCAACAATATTCATTTATGTTCTAGAAGTTATATACTCTTCTAAAGAAATTTGAAAATCCACCCTTGCCATAGAAACATTTCTTGCACAATGTTTAATAACTTGCATTAAGATTTTTTCCTTTATCACCAACCAGTTTATACTGTAAACATTTCTGTTTGCATGTGAGGTTTTAAAACTGCTGGTTGGCTATCACATAATAATTTTGTAGTATGTTCCTTGCATTTATTGGGGTTTGTCATCATTTGAAACATGTAGTAGATCTTTTACTTTTTTACTGTCATTTTGAGTTGTTTTTTTAACCCTTGGTAGTCATCTGAAGTTATCAGTCATTTTGTTTCTTGATTGCAATTGTATTCTCTTTAAATTGCTCATGTTGAGAAGAACTGATTACAGGTTTTTAAATATGTAGTACTTGTTTATGAATTATGATTTTTGTACAGGCCTATAGATGGCAGCATGACCCATTAGAATTAAAGAGTGACTTGCAAGTTAAATATGCATGTACTTTCTTTAATTAAGCCACTACCCCAAAAAATTCTCCAATTTCCAGAATGTATTCTGAAAGGTTATTTCCAGCCACCTTTATATTCCTCTAATGGGGTAGTAGAAGAATTCTAGAATTGTTCTGATATTTATTTACACACAAATATATCAAGTTACTTGGAAAACCCAAGCTAATGCACTTACCTTTGCCATATAAAAATATTACATGTTAATTGAAAGCTCTCTTTCAGGTCTTTGATAATATTTGAGCATGTACAGTGTATGTTCAACTTGCAGTCAAAAGAATAACTTTGATAAATTTGCTGATAGTAAGAGATTGTAGGGCATGTACATATGCATACTAATAATACACTGTTGATTATTTACTTGATTTGAGGATGCTTAATTCAACATTTCTTTCAATACTAAGATGTATCACATATAGACAGGTTTTTTGTTCTTTCCACACAGCAATTATTTTAAGTTTCACGCTACCTCTTTCAAACATTTTGGAAATAATAACTTTATTATTACTATAAATGCTAATTCAGTGTGAGAATATATTGTGTATTCTTGCACAGAACCAATGACACTCAACTTGGGATAATGCATTCCTCTTGGCTACCATTTGATGTTATTCTCTATCCTCTAGTTCATATTTATGAATATGTACAGTGCTAGTGTACTTGGAGTTGAAATGACAAAGCATGATTCAATAGTTTCATTCTCTGAATTCAAGTTAGATGTTTGCACTAATGGCTGAATCTTTATATAACTATTTTGGTAAGGTTAATACAACCTAATACAGCTTATCAAGTTTATTGTATTGGCTGTAATGGAAATACACTTTGTTCCTGGTTGTATTATACATAGATTCTGATTTAAACTGTGGAGAATTCTAAAGAACACTTGGCTTGTATTTTAACTAAACCAAACATCTAGATCCTGGAAAGATAAATGGTGGTGCTTTATTGAAGCAAACTCCAGTATGTAATTTTTTAATTTAATATTGGTGGTTTTTATTTTTTTTTAGGTTGTTAAAATGTAAACATAACTTACATTTGTTTAGAAAATTAGTGGAGCATTCCAGATTATGAGACAAATGTTACTATATAGTTGAGGAAGGAACAATTAAGAACGTGAATGTCTGTCCTTTTCTTCTTTTCCATTATGTTTCATGTAGAAAAATGATCAAATATTTCCATTTGTGTGCTAGGCTTTTGCCTTGTTAAAAAATAAACTTAACTTGAACTGACCTTTTAGAATTATTTTTAAAGCAAAGCTTGTGTTATGTTTTTTAAAGAAATGTATCATCAATGCACACATTCCTATAATTTGTGTGACTGTTAAAAATATAAATGTTATGAATCTGTACAATTTGCCTATTTTAAATTTAACTTTCTGAAGTTGAAATTACAGAACAGTTGTTATGAATAAAAATATTGTTTCTAAAATTTATGAATTATTGATTTTTTTAGTCCAACTAATGCTTAATTAAATGCTTGTTTCCAAGAAAAATATTTTTATTGGTTATGCTTGAAATATGTTAGCATTAAAATTATTGTAGTTAATCATAGTTCCAGTAGATCAAAAGACATCTTAAACTTTTTAAGCATTACATGTATGTCTCTTTGATAGTGTGAAAATTATAATAAATAAATTTAAGGCTTGCTACTTTAAGTGTTTTCCTTGTTTTTAAACAGTAACATGTTTTGTAGCGTTTATAACTTGAATATTGTGGTAAGTACTTTAAAGCAGCATAGTGTTTGCACAATGTTTTCAATTAAAATTTATTTTGATTCTTGATTTTTTTCAAATTGTTTTAAAGGTAATGAATTTGGCCCAATATCACCATTTCATGACATTCCAATATTTGCTGACAAGAAAAACAACATTTACAATATGGTTGTTGAGGTACCACGATGGACTAATGCTAAAATGGAGGTAATTTGACATGAATTTTTGATTTGGATAAACCTTTTATTTGCATATTTTATTTCAATAAAGCATACATGTTATGCAGTTCTGTGTTTGTCCATTAATTTGTATTTCAGGTATCTTTAATTAGTTGGTAAGTGAACACTCATTATCTAAGAAAAACTACAGCTTTACATTATTAGGCTTGGCATATTCATTTTAGTTGTAATGAGATACATTAGTTCCAAAATGTACTTACCATCCCCTGACAATATAGCTATTCATCAACATCAGCTTTGCCTATCTTAGCATTTGTCTCATATGCTTCATTCTTTTCTATACCTCACTTAAATGTCCTTGGCAATATCTAAGTAGCAAATTTCTCCAGTCTCTTCAATGCACCCTCTATACTGGTACTGTATATTAACACCTCCCTTAGATAACACTATGTAACACAAATTTTGTTCCTGGATAGTATGTGTTATTTCTTAATTGTTTATGTTGTAAAAGTGCTGAAAATGGTCGTTATTCCCTTCAATCTTTGCTTTTGTAACCTGGATAA
Source organism: Carcinoscorpius rotundicauda (assembly GCA_011833715.1). NCBI lineage: Eukaryota > Metazoa > Arthropoda > Merostomata > Xiphosura > Limulidae > Carcinoscorpius > Carcinoscorpius rotundicauda. The sequence continues at coordinate 33,460,516 of CM022395.1, read as the reverse complement.
TGAAATTTAGAAATTAACATATTTTCTATGTAAAAATGAGCAAATTTGTACATTATCATTTACACAAGGTCTTTATGAAACACCATATAAATCAAGATTTACATGTATTTATACTAAGGTTATTCAAAAATGTTTAGAAGTAAGTAGTTTTTATAGATTTACGATTTGTGTAAATCACTTTCACGTATCAGCCCCCAAATATAGTCTCCCATCATGTTTTCATATATGCTCCTTAGTAGCAGTGTTCAAAGTCCAGTATATCTTGGTGGAAGTGCTTGCCTTGCTTCTCTGAGTATGCTCCCATGTTCTCCTTGAATTTATCAAGATAAGCATTAAGGATATGGATTTTTAAGGACATTCTGCAGCCCATTTTTTCTTAGTTCTTCACCAGAACCTCAGCAAGTACCAAATAATGTTTGGTCCTGTGGTTGCCCAAAAAGCCCTGAACCACTGACAAAGCTTAGGGAAGAAGTCTTGAAACTATTTGAAGGCTGCAGACTCCTTATCAAGAGCTGTGAGAAATTGTTTCATAAGACAAAATTTTATGTGCATTGGTGGGAACACCTTCTGGAGGTCCACTAGTGGCTCACACTTGACATTGTGTCTCCCCACAGTTGTAATGCACTGTGGTATCCCTGCTGTTCCAAAGGCAAAGATAATGGGTAAACTTGGTAAAGCCTTCTTGGAAGCCCCTCGGAGTGGATTCCTGTACGTGGTGAGGGGACCTCCCAGGGAAGGTTCTGTTCTGTCTGGTTACCTCCTCTGGGATCTAAACATCCACCCACGTGTTTGCCGTGCGTGGCGACCCGTGAAGGGGAGGAGAGGATCCTGGTGGTTGAGGGGTCCAACCCTAACACACCACTTTGGCCTCGAATTCCTGTAGACAGGCGGCCCTTGGGTGGCCCCCCTTGGGTCAATCGGCTGGTCCACCTGGGCTAGAGCCAACCAAGTACCAGTGTTGGAAGTTCTCAACGGGTGTTGTGGACATTGTGCCTGATGCTGGTGTTTGGGTATAGTGCTCACGAAACCCTGGCGTTGCTGCATTGTCCTTGCATGACTTTGTAGTGCGTCCCCTTGTAGGGCTCCATGGTGGGTGGGGTCAGTGAGTACCGAAACTTTTCACTTTCCTATGGATCCTTCAAAAAATTTAATTAAAATTGTAAAAAAACAGTCAATGGGTAAGCGACCACGTCTCGAATACTCAGAACAGCATTCTCCAACTTCAGTAACACACGTACCTCATTTTCTGATATTGCATTCTCTTTCAGAAAAATCTTTAGGGCAAATGTCCCCTTTTTTTATTCAAAAGGGGCTCGAGGGACTTGCTGGCTCTCCAAAGTCAGTAAAGAAGCTTCGATCTGGTGACATACTGGTTGAAACATCCACATCCCAACACAGTGAACTCCTCTTGAAATCAAAGGTAATTGGCGATATACCTATCGAGGTTACACCCCATGCTACTTTGAATACTTCACGAGGAGTTATTGTTGAAAGGGATTTGAAGAATGTTCCTGAATCTGAGATTCTCGCCGGTCTTTCCACTCAAGGAGTTTCTGCAGTGAGGCGCATCTCCACTCGCAAAGATGGAGTTACACTGCCAACAAATACCCTTGTATTAACATTCACTTCACCACGAGCACCCGCCACCATCAAAGCAGGTTATCTCATTTGCAGGGTTCGGCCATACATTCCAAACCCTCTTCGATGTTTTCAATGTCAGAGATTTGGCCACTCAAAGACATCTTGTCGTGGTTCCCTGACATGTGCTCGTTGTGGAGGCAAGGACCACGATGCCTATGATTGTGACATAAACCCACATTGCGTCAACTGCAATGGTTCTCACCCCTCTTACTTTCATTCTTGTCCAAAATGGTTGGAGGAAAAAGAGGTGCAGTGTTTGAAAACGACACATAACATTAGTTATCCTGAGGCTCGGAAATTGATGTCCACAATCCCATCTCGGACATATGCTGCTGCACTCCGTTCCACAACTACAGTGGAAGTGCAGACAGATCTCTCTGTGCCTCCAAAAGAATCATTTTCAAACCAAATGAAAAGCCTTTTGCCCTCCGTGGTTAAAACAGTAGACGAATCGACTTCCACACCCATCTCTGTTCCTCCCATAACTTCCAACAAACCTCAAGATCCATGTCCTTCAGTTTCAAATACAGGCATTTCTTCTCATACATCATTTTCTCCCACCACAATAAACAAAACAATTACTCGTCCGCGTCCTCAGTCGCTTGACTCCTCTTCCAATAACAAACACCTGCCCACTCGACCCAGAGCAGGATCCATGGAGGTTGATAGACCTCCTCCGAAGAAAGACAGTAAAGACAAAAGACGAGGTCGTAAACCGAAGGGTTCTCCAACCACTTCACCTGCCCATCCTTAAAAATGGCCACCTTGATACAATGGAACTGTCGAGGTTTACGTTCTAATCTGGATGATATCAAAACGCTGATTGCTTCCTACCATCCTGTTTGTCTTTCTCTACAAGAAACATTTCTCAAATCTGCTGATACAGTCTCCATTCGGCAGTTTTCTCTGTACAGAAATGACAAGTTGTGTGATGGTCGAGTACATGGAGGGGTGGCACTTTTGGTTGATCAACATGTGCCCACCCTGTCTTTGTCACTCAACACACCCTTGGAGGCCGTAGCCATCCGTATTTCCTTGGGTCGTACCATCACTGTTTGTTCTCTGTACCTGTCCCCTGGAGAGACATATGATCAATCAGACCTGGATGCTCTCGTTGCACAGTTACCATCTCCGTTTCTAATCCTGGGGGATTTTAATGGACACCATCCCCTCTGGGGAAGTGCTGTTATTGATGGGAGGGGTCGATCTGTAGAGCAGATGCTCTCTGATCACGATCTTTCTCTTTTCAATACTGGTTCTTCCACTTACTTTCATGCACCAAGTCAGTCATTCACTGCCATTGATCTCTCAGTTTGCTCCCCTTCATTATTTTCCCATTTTTCATGGAGGGTTGACAGTAATCCACTAGGCAGTGATCATTTTCCGATCATTTTGAGAGAGACTGGCCATGGTCGATGCCACCCTACCCGCGTGCCCCGGTGGAAGCTGGATCAGGCAGACTGGTCCACTTTCACTGCTCTCGCAGAACTTGATCCTGTCATCGTAAATCAGCCATCAATAGACAACTGTGTTGCAGCGGTCACTGATTGTATTATACATGCAGCTGCTCAGTGTATTCCTAAAACCTCGACACGTTTCCCACGATATCCTCGTCCATGGTGGAATTCTGCTTGCAACTTAGCACGGAAGGCTCAAAAACGGGCCTGGGACACTTTTCGCAGATATCCCACACTTTCAAATCGGGTTGCTTTCCAGCGGGCCCGAGCACATGCTAGGTGGGTAAGACGTCAAAGCCAGAAGGAATCTTGGATTAAGTTCACAACCAGCATATCTTCTACCACCAGTTCCAAGATCGTATGGGACAAGATTCGAAAGGTTAATGGGCACTACACTTCTGTTCCCCTCTCGATCTTACTCTCTGATGGTCAGGAGGTGACTGATGTCCGAAACATCGCTAACACTCTAGGTGAAACCTTTTGCCGGGTATCTAGCACTTCTGCTTGTTCCTCCACCTTCCTGGCCATCAAGACTCGGGCAGAACGATCACCTCTTTCCTTTCAAACTGACTGTTTCTTTGACTATAATAGTCCCTTTACCCTGGTGGAACTAAAAATGTCCCTTCATCGGTCTGCCAGTACATCTGTTGGACCTGATGATATTCATTATGACATGCTACACCACCTCTCTCCTGATTCTCTTGATGTCCTACTGACTATATTCAACCGGATTTGGCAGGAGAATGTTTTTCCTGATGCCTGGCGCCAGGCTATTATTTTACCTTTCTCTAAGCCAGGGAAAGATCCAAAGACTCCTTCAAACTATCGTCCAATTGCTCTGACGAGCTGTCTCTGTAAGACCTTAGAAAGGATGGTTAATGCTCGTCTTGTTTGGTTCCTTGAATCAAACAACCTCCTCTCACCCACCCAGTGTGGGTTCCGTCGACAGCACTCCACCATAGACCACCTAATTCGTCTTGAAACATCTATCAGAGAGGCCTTTCTCAACCGCCAACACCTTGTATCGATATTCTTTGACATAGAGAAAGCTTACGACACAACATGGAGGTATGGCATTTTGCGAGACCTCCATACATATGGGTTACGTGGCCATCTACCCATGTTTATTAAAAATTTTTTAATGGACAGGAGATTCCAAGTTCGTGTAGGTTCGGCACTTTCACGTTCTTTTGTACAGGAACTTGGAGTCCCTCAAGGCTGTATATTGAGTGTCACACTTTTCAGTATAAAGATAAATGCCATCACTGAACAACTCCCTCTCACCGTTATGAATGGGCTATATGTTGACGACTTTCACATCTCATGTCAGTCATCAAACATGAGATATATTGAGCGGCAACTACAAACTGCCCTCAATCGTGTACAGAAGTGGACTCATGCGAATGGCTTTAATTTTTCTCTTTCCAAAACTGTATGCATGCACTTTTGCCGCCGACGAGGTATTCACCCTGATCCTGAACTTCATATCGGTGAAGTTTTGCTGCCAGTGGTCCCAGAGACAAAGTTCTTGGGGCTTATCTTTGATCGTAAATTGACCTTTATACCACACTTAAAGCAGCTTCGGGTCAAATGCACCAGAACACTGAACATCCTTCGTGTCCTCTCTTCTACCAGTTGGGGGGCAGATCGCCGTTCAATGTTGAAGATATATCGTGCTCTTATTAGATCGAAACTTGACTATGGATCAATGGTCTATGGCTCTGCCAGACCCTCAGCCTTAAAGATACTGGACCCCATTCATCACCAAGGTCTTCGACTCTGCACCGGAGCTTTCCGTACCTCTCCAGTTCAAAGCATATACATTGAATCTCATGAACCTCCTCTACACCTTCGTCGTTTGCAACTGTCTTTACAATATACTTCGAAACTTCATTCTTTACCAAAGCATCCCACCTGGGAATGTGTTTTCCTTCCTCGGTGGGCAGTACTTTTTCAGAACAGACGATCTGTCATTGCTCCGTTTGGCCTTCGCATCCGGGCGCAATTGGATGAATTGGGTCTGTCCTTGGATAACATTGCAGATTCCACATATCAATGCATCCCACCATGGCTTATTACAGCCCCCAAGTGTGACCTTTCTTTCAATCACCTAAAAAAGGCGGATACTCCAGACTGGAAGTACCGTCTTTTATTCAATGAATATCTTTCAAACAATCATTCAGTTCCCATTTATACAGATGGTTCCAAATCAGGAAATTCGGTGGGCTCTGCTATGGTTTGCTATGGGTCATTAGTTGCACACAGAATCCCCTCTACAGCTTCTGTGTTCACTGCTGAACTGTATGCCATATCTCTTGCCCTTGATCATATTGCAGCTGAGCAGTACTCCAACTGCACTATTTATACTGACTCGCTTAGTTCTATTCTTGCCTTGGAATCACTTCACATTAGCTCACATCCTATTCTAGCAGATATTCGAAACCGACTGGCCCAATTCAGTTTTTCTGGATACCAGGCCATGTTGGTATTCATGGGAACGAGCTTGCAGACATGGCAGCTAAATATGTATGCCTCAGCTCCATCACCCCTATGCCTATTCCGTACATGGACTATGGTGTTGTCTTCAAAGCTCGGCTCCGTGCCAGTTGGCAGTCCACTTGGAGTGAACAACGCGACAATAAACTTTTTCAAATTAAACCCAAAATTGGAGTTTGGCCATCTAGCTTCCGTAAAGTTCGGAGGGAAGAAGTTGTTCTCACTAGGCTACGCATTGGTCACAGTTTTTTAACTCATCATTTTCTTTTATCTGGAACTGATGCACCAATGTGTAGTTTGTGTAACACTCAACTCACTATCAGCCATGTTTTACTTTCTTGCCATCGTTACAATCCTCAACGACGGCAATACTTTAAACATATTTTTTCCCAGCGTCAATCTGTAACATTGGACAGAGTTATTGGTGATGGTGACTATGTCCACCTTAATAACGTTTTTAATTTTTTAATGGCCATTAATCTTTTTAATCTTCTTTAAGTGTGGTATATTTATTCATTACACCTTTTTAATTGTGGCTCCTTTTTAAAGTTTTACTCTCTCTCATTCAATGCGACATTAAACAATAGCCAGAACATTAAATAACTCGACACCAGGACTGGAAAGGCCAACTTCAGGTGACTAACGCTTCTGTTTGAACTACTCGTTAGTCTTCCTGGCGAGTTACTGTTATACTTTCGCTGCATATCATTTCGTGCTTTTACAACCTTTTTGTACTGGCCATATTGATTCATAACCCGGAACCAGGACGGAAAGACCAACTTCAGGTGGCTGACAGTGGTTTATATACTACCTGTTAGTCTTCCTGGCGGGTTATGATCATTCCCATTCTGCTACAGGTTGGCCTGTACAACTTTGTTGACTGGATGTCGTCATTGGTTTTTGCACCATTTCCTGTTTTAATTGCCATTTTGTTTTTATCTTCAATTACCTTTACACATTTTACTCCATTTACTTGACTTTTATTTTTTTTACTGGACATTTGGCTACTCTTTATTATGATTTTGCTGAGTGTCTTTTTAAACTTTTATTCTATTACATTTTGATAATAGCTACTATGACACATAACCCAGAACCAGGACTGGAAAGGCCAACTTCAGGTGACTGAAGGTGGTTCTTGAACTTGTTCGTTAGTCTTCCTGGCGGGTTATGATCATTATTATTATGCTAGAGTAAATAGTTTATAACTTTGAAGACTGGGTGTCACCATTGGTTTTTACACTATTTTCTGTTTTAATTGCTGTTTTGTTTTTACCTTCATTTTCCTTTACCAATTTTACTCCATTTACGCAAGATAGAAGGCAAAGTGTAAAAAGTTGTAAGGTAGGTATTCTATCATAAAGGTATAATCATAACCCGCCAGGAAGACTAACAGGCAGGTACAAGACCTACCGTCAGTCACCTGAAGTTGGTCTTTCCAGTCCTGGTTCTGGGTTATGTGTCATAGCAACTAGTATCAAAATGTAAAAGAATAGAAGTATTAAAAAACACACATCAAAAACGCAACAATGAGTAACCAAATGTTCAGTAAAAAGAGAAAAGTCACGTAAATGGAGTAAAATTGGTAAAGGAAAATGAAGGTAAAAACAAAACAGCAATTAAAACAGAAAATAGTGTAAAAACCAATGGTGACACCCAGTCTTCAAAGTTATAAACTATTTACTCTAGCATAATAATAATGATCATAACCCGCCAGGAAGACTAACGAACAAGTTCAAGAACCACCTTCAGTCACCTGAAGTTGGCCTTTCCAGTCCTGGTTCTGGGTTATGTGTCATAGTAGCTATTATCAAAATGTAATAGAATAAAAGTTTAAAAAGACACTCAGCAAAATCATAATAAAGAGTAGCCAAATGTCCAGTAAAAAAAAATAAAAGTCAAGTAAATGGAGTAAAATGTGTAAAGGTAATTGAAGATAAAAACAAAATGGCAATTAAAACAGGAAATGGTGCAAAAACCAATGACGACATCCAGTCAACAAAGTTGTACAGGCCAACCTGTAGCAGAATGGGAATGATCATAACCCGCCAGGAAGACTAACAGGTAGTATATAAACCACTGTCAGCCACCTGAAGTTGGTCTTTCCGTCCTGGTTCCGGGTTATGAATCAATATGGCCAGTACAAAAAGGTTGTAAAAGCACGAAATGATATGCAGCGAAAGTATAACAGTAACTCGCCAGGAAGACTAACGAGTAGTTCAAACAGAAGCGTTAGTCACCTGAAGTTGGCCTTTCCAGTCCTGGTGTCGAGTTATTTAATGTTCTGGCTATTGTTTAATGTCGCATTGAATGAGAGAGAATAAAACTTTAAAAAGGAGCCACAATTAAAAAGGTGTAATGAATAAATATACCACACTTAAATAAGATTAAAAAGATTAATGGCCATTAAAAAATTAAAAACGTTATTAAGGTGGACATAGTCATCATCACCAATAACTCTGTCCAATGTTACAGATTGACGCTGGGAAAAAATATGTTTAAAGTATTGCCGTCGTTGAGGATTGTAACGATGGCAAGAAAGTAAAACATGGCTGATAGTGATTTGAGTGTTACACAAACTACACATTGGTGCATCAGTTCCAGATAAAAGAAAATGATGAGTTAAAAAACTGTGACCAATGCGTAGCCTAGTGAGAACAACTTCTTCCCTCCGAACTTTACGGAAGCTAGATGGCCAAACTCCAATTTTGGGTTTAATTTGAAAAAGTTTATTGTCGCGTTGTTCACTCCAAGTGGACTGCCAACTGGCACGGAGCCGAGCTTTGAAGACAACACCATAGTCCATGTACGGAATAGGCATAGGGGTGATGGAGCTGAGGCATACATATTTAGCTGCCATGTCTGCAAGCTCGTTCCCATGAATACCAACATGGCCTGGTATCCAGAAAAACTGAATTGAAGTAGCTGCTAATGAGAAATGGGCCAGTCGGTTTCGAATATCTGCTAGAATAGGATGTGAGCTAATGTGAAGTGATTCCAAGGCAAGAATAGAACTAAGCGAGTCAGTATAAATAGTGCAGTTGGAGTACTGCTCAGCTGCAATATGATCAAGGGCAAGAGATATTGCATACAGTTCAGCGGTGAACACAGAAGCTGTAGAGGGGATTCTGTGTGCAACTACTGACCCACAGCAAACCATAGCAGAGCCCACTGAATTTCCTGATTTGGAACCATCTGTATAAATGGGAACTGAATGATTGTTTGAAAGATATTCATTGAATAAAAGACGGTACTTCCAGTCTGGAGTATCCGCCTTTTTTAGGTGATTGAAAGAAAGGTCACACTTGGGGGCTGTAATAAGCCATGGTGGGATGCGTCGACATGTGGAATCTGCAATATTATCCAAGGACAGACCCAATTCATCCAATTGCGCCCGGATGCGAAGGCCAAACGGAGCAATGACAGATCGTCTGTTCTGAAAAAGTACTGCCCACCGAGGAAGGAAAACACATTCCCAGGTGGGATGCTTTGGTAAGGAACGTAGTTTCGAAGTATATTGTAAAGACAGTTGCAAACGGCGAAGGTGTAGAGGAGGTTCATGAGATTCAATGTATATGCTTTGAACTGGAGAGGTACGGAAAGCTCCGGTGCAGAGTCGAAGACCTTGGTGATGAATGGGGTCCAGTATCTTTAAGGCCGAGGGTCTGGCAGAGCCATAGACCATTGATCCATAGTCAAGTTTCGATCTAATAAGAGCACGATATATCTTCAACATTGAACGGCGATCTGCCCCCCAACTGGTAGAAGAGAGGACACGAAGGATGTTCAGTGTTCTTGTGCATTTGACCCGAAGCTGCTTTAAGTGTGGTATAAAGGTCAATTTACGATCAAAGATAAGCCCCAAGAACTTTGTCTCTGGGACCACTGGCAGCAAAACTTCACCGATATGAAGTTCAGGATCAGGGTGAATACCTCGTCGGCGGCAAAAGTGCATGCATACAGTTTTGGAAAGAGAGAAATTAAAGCCATTCGCAAGAGTCCACTTCTGTACACGATTGAGGGCAGTTTGTAGTTGCCGCTCAATATATCTCATGTTTGATGACTGACATGAGATGTGAAAGTCGTCAACATATAGCCCATTCGTAACGGTGAGAGGGAGTTGTTCAGTGATGGCATTTATCTTTATACTGAAAAGTGTGACACTCAATATACAGCCTTGAGGGACTCCAAGTTCCTGTACAAAAGAACGTGAAAGTACCGAACCTACACGAACTTGGAATCTCCTGTCCATTAAAAAATTTTTAATAAACATGGGTAGATGGCCACGTAACCCATATGTATGGAGGTCTCGCAAAACGCCATACCTCCATGTTGTGTCGTAAGCCTTCTCTATGTCAAAGAATATCGATACAAGGTGTTGGCGGTTGAGAAAGGCCTCTCTGATAGATGTTTCAAGACGAATTAGGTGGTCTATGGTGGAGTGCTGTCGACGGAACCCACACTGGGTGGGTGAGAGGAGGTTGTTTGATTCAAGGAACCAAACAAGACGAGCATTAACCATCCTTTCTAAAGTCTTACAGAGACAGCTCGTCAAAGCAATTGGACGATAGTTTGAAGGAATCTTCGGATCTTTCCCTGGCTTAGAGAAAGGTAAAATAATAGCCTGGCGCCAGGCATCAGGAAAAACATTCTCCTGCCAAATCCGGTTGAAGATAGTCAGAAGGACATCAAGAGAATCAGGAGAGAGATGGTGTAACATGTCATAATGAATGTCATCAGGTCCAACAGATGTACTGGCAGACCGATGAAGGGCCATATTTAGTTCCACCAGGGTAAAGGGACTATTATAGTCAAAGAAACAGTCAGTTTGAAAAGAAAGAGGTGATCGCTCTGCCCGAGTCTTGATGGCCAGGAAGGTGGAGGAACAAGCAGAAGTGCTAGATACCCGGCAAAAGCTTTCACCTAGAGTGTTAGCGATGTTTCGGACATCAGTCACCTCCTGACCATCAGAGAGTAAGATTGAGAGGGGAACAGAAGTGTAGTGCCCATTAACCTTTCGAATCTTGTCCCATACGATCTTGGAACTGGTGGTAGAAGATATGCTGGTTGTGAACTTTATCCAAGATTCCTTCTGGCTTTGACGTCTTACCCACCTAGCATGTGCTCGGGCCTGCTGGAAAGCAACCCGATTTGAAAGTGTGGGATATCTGCGAAAAGTATCCCAGGCCCGTTTTTGAGCCTTCCGTGCTAAGTTGCAAGCGGAATTCCACCATGGACGAGGATATCGTGGGAAACGTGTCGAGGTTTTAGGAATACACTGAGCAGCTGCATGTATAATACAATCAGTGACCGCTGCAACACAGTTGTCTATTGATGGCTGATTTACGATGACAGGATCAAGTTCTGCGAGAGCAGTGAAAGTGGACCAGTCTGCCTGATCCAGCTTCCACCGGGGCACGCGGGTAGGGTGGCATCGACCACGGCCAGTCTCTCTCAAAATGATCGGAAAATGATCACTGCCTAGTGGATTTCTGTCAACCCTCCATGAAAAATGGGAGAATAATGAAGGGGAGCAAACTGAGAGATCAATGGCAGTGAACGACTGACTTGGTGCATGAAAGTAAGTGGAAGAACCAGTATTGAAAAGAGAAAGATCGTGATCAGAGAGCATCTGCTCTACAGATCGACCCCTCCCATCAATAACAGCACTTCCCCAGAGGGGATGGTGTCCATTAAAATCCCCCAGGATTAGAAATGGAGATGGTAACTGTTCAACGAGAGCATCCAGGTCTGATTGATCATATGTCTCTCCAGGGGACAGGTACAGAGAACAAACAGTGATGGTACGACCCAAGGAAATACGGATGGCTACGGCCTCCAAGGGTGTATTGAGTGACAAAGACAGGGTGGGCACATGTTGATCAACCAAAAGTGCCACCCCTCCATGTACTCGACCATCACACAACTTGTCATTTCTGTACAGAGAAAACTGCCGAATGGAGACTGTATCAGCAGATTTGAGAAATGTTTCTTGTAGAGAAAGACAAACAGGATGGTAGGAAGCAATCAGCGTTTTGATATCATCCAGATTAGAACGTAAACCTCGACAGTTCCATTGTATCAAGGTGGCCATTTTTAAGGACGAGCAGGTGAAGTGGTTGGAGAACCCTTCGGTTTACGACCCCGTCTTTTGTCTTTACTGTCTTTCTTCAAAGGAGGTCTATCAACCTCCATGGATCCTGCTCTGGGTCGAGTGGGCAGGTTTTTGTTATTGGAAGAGGAATCAAGCGACTGAGGACGCGGACGAATAATTGTTTTGTTTATTGTGGTGGGAGAAAATGATGTATCAGAAGAAATGCCTGTATTTGAAACTGAAGGACATGAATCTTGAGGTTTGTTGGAAGTTGTGGGAGGAACAGAGATGGGTGTGGAAGTCGATTCATCTACTGTTTTAACCACGGAGGTCAAAAGGCTTTTCATTTGTTTTGAAAACGATTCTTTTGGAGGCACAGAGAGATCTGTCTGCACTTCCACTGTAGTTGTGGAATGGAGTGCAGCAGCATATGTCCGAGATGGGATTGTGGACATCAATTTCCGAGCCTCAGGATAACTAATGTTATGTGTTGTTTTCAAACGCTGCACCTCTTTTTCCTCCAACCATTTTGGACAAGAATGAAAGTATGAGGGGTGAGAACCATTGCAGTTGACGCAATGTGGGTTTACGTCACAATCATAGGCATCGTGGTCCTTGCCTCCACAACGAGCACAAGTCAGGGAACCACGACAAGATGTCTTTGAGTGGCCGAATCTCTGACATTGAAAACATCGAAGAGGGTTTGGTATGTATGGCCGAACCCTGCAAATGAGATAACCTGCTTTGATGGTGGCGGGTGCTCGTGGTGAAGTGAACGTTAAAACAAGGGTATTTGTTGGCAGTGTAACTCCATCTTTGCGAGTGGAGATGCGCCTCACTGCAGAAACTCCTTGAGTGGAAAGACCGGCGAGAATCTCCGATTCAGGAACATTCTTCAAATCCCTTTCAACAATAACTCCTCGTGAAGTATTCAAAGTAGCATGGGGTGTAACCTCAATAGGTATATCGCCAATTACCTTTGATTTCAAGAGGAGTTCACTGTGTTGGGATGTGGATGTTTCAACCAGTATGTCACCAGATCGAAGCTTCTTTACTGACTTTGGAGAGCCAGCAAGTCCCTCTAGCCCCTTTTGAATAAAAAAAGGGGACATTTGCCCTAAAGGTTTTTCTGAAAGAGAATGCAATATCAGAAAATGAGGTACGTGTGTTACTGATGTTGGAGATTGCTGTTCTGTATATTCAAGACGTGGTCGCTTACCCATTGACTGTTTTTTTACAATTTTACTTAAATTTTTTGAAGGATCCATAGGAAAGAGAAAAGTTTCAGTACTCACTGACCCCACCCACCATGGAGCCCTACAAGGGGACGCACTACAAAGTCATGCAAGGACAATGCAGCAACGCCAGGGTTTCGTGAGCACTATACCCAAACACCAGCATCAGGCACAATGTCCACAACACCCGTTGAGAACTTCCAACACTGGTACTTGGTTGGCTCTAGCCCAGGTGGACCAGCCGATTGACCCAAGGGGAGCCACCCAAGGGCCGCCCGTCTACAGGAATTCGAGGCCAAAGTGGTGTGTTAGGGTTGGACCCCTCAACCACCAGGATCCTCTCCTCCCCTTCACGGGTCGCCACGCACGGCAAACACGTGGGTGGATGTTTAGATCCCAGAGAAGGTAACCAGACAGAACAGAACCTTCCCTGGGAGGTCCCCTCACCACGTACAGGAATCCACTCCGAGGGGATTTTAAAAGGTCTAAAATTTTTATATATAATATAAAATCTTACTATTCAAGCAAGCAAAAATTGTCCATCTTACCTTCTAGAGTTTTTTTGCAGTGCTTGCAGGTAAAACGAGGTACCTAGGGTTTGTCTTGATCCCGGATAGGCATGTTGAAATATGCCTTCTAGGCTTCACACATTTTAGCAGATGCTATCAAAGAGTACTTTTTCATTCTTGTCTTGATAGATTAGTCACATACATAGCAGAAAGTCTGCTGTTGCATCAGTTGCAATGGCTCTCACCTGTCCTACTTTTGTTTTTGCCCTAAATGGTTGGAAGAAAAAGAGGTGCAGAGTTTGAAAACAATTCACAACAGCACTTATCCTGAGGCTTGAAAGTTGCTGTCCACTACTACAGTGGGAGTGCAGATGGATCTCTCTGTGCCTCCAAAAGAATCATCCTCAAAACAAATGAAAAGTCTTTTGACCTCCATGGTTAAAAAAGCTGGTTAATCATCTTAAACACTCATCTCTGTCTCTTATGTACATTTCAGCAAATACCAAGATTCACTTCCTCTCACTCTGGATACAGACATTTCTCCAGGTACATCTTTTCCCACCCCAAGATTCAAAATGATCATTTGTTCATGTCCTCAGTCACTGGAATACTCTTCTGGAAGTAGCTGATACCCACAACATTGCCGATATACTAGGTGAAAGCTTTTGCCAGGTATTTAGCACTTTTCCTTGTTTCTTCACATTCTTAGCCATCAAGACTTAGGCAGAGAAATCACCTCTTTCCTTTCCAGCTGATTTCTCTATGACTATAATTGTTTCTTTACAATGGTGGAACTCAAACTGGCTTTTCATTGGTCTGGCAGTACATTCGTTGGACCTGATGATGTACACTATGAAGTATTGTGCTATCTATCTCCTGCTTCTTTTGCTATTTTTCTGATTGTTTTTAACAGGATCTGGCAGGAGAATGTTTTTCCTGATATCTGGTGCCAGGCTATTGTCCTGCCTATCTCTAAGTCTGGGAAGGCCCAAGATTCCTTCAAAGTACCATCCAATTGCTTTGACAAGCTGTCTTTGTAAAATCTTACAGAAGATGGTTAATGCTCATTTTGTTTCATTCCTTGAATTAAACAACCTCCTCTCGCCCACCTAGTGTGGGTTCTAATGACAACATACCACTATGGATCACCTGATTCGACTTAAAATGTCAATCGGAAAAGCCTTTCTCAAACATCATCCTGTATCAATATTCTTTGATATCAAGAAGGCTTATGATACAACATGGAGGTATGGCATTTTGCAAGACTTCCATATATATGGATTGCATGGACGTTTTCCCATTTTTATTAATTGTTCAATGGATAGACAATTCCAAGTTTGTGTGGGTTTGATACTTTCCTGTTCTTTCCTACAGGAACTTGGAGTCCCTCAGGGCTGTGTTTTGAGTGTCACACTTTTCAGTATAAAGATTAATGCTGTCACTGAACGACTCCTTTTGTCCACCTTGTGGTTTCAGATATTTTCATTCATACCACTTTTCCCAGTTATAATTCTTAGGTTGAAACTTTTAAAGAGTATTGTGAATTATGTTCAAAAATATTTAATTATTAAACTCATCAGTAATATTTCAGGTCTTATTTATTCAGTATCTTCAATATTTTTTTATTTTTTTTTAAGAATAACATGGCTATGGAGCGTGGGGAAATGTATTCCTGTTTTTTTTCTGTAGATCAATACAAAGGAGCCTTTGAATCCTATTTGTCAAGATGTCAAAAAAGGAAAATTACGCTTTGTCCATAACCGTTTTCCATATCATGGGTATATCTGGAATTATGGAGCCATTCCTCAGGTAAGTTGAGTTTTTTAAGACTTAAATAAATGCTCATTCTTCCTATTGCACAGAGGACATAATAGTGTAAATGTATAAATATTACAGTGAGCTTAACTTTCCACTAAGTGGCTTTTTATTGCACAGCTATTTCATCTG
The DNA here is from genome assembly GCA_011833715.1 of Carcinoscorpius rotundicauda. NCBI lineage: Eukaryota > Metazoa > Arthropoda > Merostomata > Xiphosura > Limulidae > Carcinoscorpius > Carcinoscorpius rotundicauda. Next base: position 33,445,140 of record CM022395.1, on the reverse strand, counting down.
GAAGCTTCAATTATAGAATTTTCATGTCACACATGAAGTAGTGTTTCATTCTGAATATCTTTTGTAGTAGGTCATCTTAAAATTCTGTTAGTGGAGCTGATTATTCAGTATCTATAAGTTTGTAAAAGAGCCATTAAATATGGTGCTGAAACAGCATCACAATATGTCTAAAACCAAAATAAAACATCTTTGTTTAAGAGTGTGCCTAATGCAGCTGTTGCAGTATGTGACAATAAATTTTTGTTGTTGACAATTGAAAATTTTTGTAGTTAAATAAGTTTGTTTGTTGACTTCCTGTGATTCTGTTCATCAACATATTAAGTCAAAGTTTTCAAAAGAACCATAATAAAATTTATAAATTTCTTTGTCTGTACAGATGTCAAATTACCTTTTTATTTGAAGCTGTTTTTCTCATTCCTGTGAGCTACTTTTCTAGTTTTTTTGTTTTTTTCCTGATGTCAGAGATAGTTGAATGGTTAACATTAAAGAGCAAAATAACAAATTAACCAAATTATTTTGGTCATTTAACCTTAGTTAAAGTCTACTAAACAATGTGCATCCTTTTGTGTGCAGTTTCTGGTTATTATTCACTATTATAAGAACTTTAAATGGTTACTTGTGTTAAATTGAATGCGTACAGTGAACCAACCTTGTGTTAAAAAAGCGATGTTTGCCATTATTACAAACTTAATGAATGTGTTTATGAAATGTGGCAAACAGTTGGTAAATAAAACAAGTCTGTTGCGCAAAATTTCAGATTTATTGAAGAAAGTATTTGTACTAAAAATGTCTGTAAACTTACAAAATCAACCTCATTCAGTCTGACAAGTTTCAATTGTTCATGAGAAGGGTAAAACTACTTTTCTATGTCATACAGTTTATATATTACACTTTGCATAACTTTTAGGATCTCTTAAATGCATATCTACAGCTCTATGCAATGTTCATGTATGTTGTATTTAGTATTTTCTGTGATCTAACATGAACTGTCAAAAAATCAGCAGAGTAGAGTAAAAATAAATAAACTGATAGCTCTTGCCATCAAATTCATAATACTGTGTAGATCACTTCTGTGTAGAGGGTTGTGGCATATGCACATTCTTCTACACACAACCCTCCCCCCCCACACACTTGTGTTTAAAATGAATTAATTACAAGATTTTCAATGTTGTAAAAATTAATGTACATACTGGATATTTTAACTTTAATTTTTCTGAAATATAAACCTGGGATTTTTTTGCTTTTGTATATAGTACCTCATATACATCCTTTTATGATTTTCAAGAAACAAAAGTTCATTATCTTGTTGCTTATCTACCTGTGAATTTGATATTATGTTTATTGTTTATATTGTTAAAATTGATGTACATTTTCAGCATTCTTACAATATAATTGTTTAACTACACGCTTTCTATAATATATTGGTTATAAACAAAATAGACCAATCATCACACCAACACAGGAGGACAAATTAGCAAATAACAGGTTAAATATTATTCTTACGGCTTTGCATTTTCTTTGTCATGAAAGTAATGTCACTTTATGGAAAATTCATGAATTTCTGAAACACATGCTTAGGAAATATTGGTATTTTTATTTTTCTATATCAGCTCTGTGTACAACTTTATATTCTCATCTGATATAATGTTAGTAAAGAAATATTATATCAAAACTAACAAAGTAAACTTTTATCAAAATTAAGACACTGCATTGCTTCAGGAAAATCAAATCTATTTTTGGTAATATATTTATTCCTAGTTAATAGTTTCACAAAGTCATGTTGTAAAATGGTAAGTTTTGTATTTTCCTGTTAAATCTCCTGTGATTTGTATTTTATTATTGAGGAGTTGTAATGTATTTATGTTTATATATTTTTGTACTTTTAGTTCATTCATAATCATGTAGTTTACACTGAATTCCAAAATTCCAAGCAAATTAGCAACAGGTACTAAATGATTAAGGTGTATATTTCTTTAATCTAGAGGTATATTTAAAAATGAATTATATAAAACTGAGACAGTAGTAAAGAAAAACAATTTACATTTATATTTAACACATATCTAGATTAGTATTAATGACCTGCCAAAATTAATTACATAACTTATATATATATAAAAAAAAATTAGATAAGTAACATAGCTGTTTAAAATTTGAATATTGTTTTCAAAGGCATAAGTTGAATTCAGTAGGTTATATCTGAATGCTTCATAGAAGTTTATGGAATATTACACTGATCAACTTTAACCCTATGCACATAGGTGGAGGAAAAGTGCATAAACCATGATCTTTTACAGAGTGCTATTTAACCTGGCATTAGGTACTTGATGTCCATTATGATCTGTTCAAGTTATCTTACATTGTTGATTTTAGTGATAGTTTATGGTGGAATAGAATAAATATCAGAATCTGTGTAAAAGAATATTAAAAGAAATTTACTTACATTTTGAGGGTTGTAGAGGTTATGCAGATACAATGTGCAAACCATATGACAGAAGTATATGTATTCTGCACGTGGACATTACCTTTCTTTCCAACTTTCAGACCGAGTCAGACTGTCATTGTCAGTTCACTGATATATTTTGAGTATATATACTTTTGTAACTTATCTGATTGTTTTGTTTTATATTTTATGTTCTTGTAAATGTTATAAGAAGCTTGTTGCACTTTGTTTAGAATATAGATACTCTAATTAAATTTGGAATAATAGACAATATTCTTTTTTTGAAAATGAGATTTGTCCAATGGCCTGATTTGATTAAAGGTATACTTTTTTTCCCATTAAAGTCTTTTCACGAGTTGATTTTTTTTCTTGGTTAGAATAACACCTTTGAAAAAAATCCAGTTTATTCTCAACATTACTTTAGAAAGTTGTAGAGGTTTAATGATTTCCATCATAACTGTATTCGTTTATTATTATTATAATAATAGAATTTTGGTTTCTATATACAAATATGCATTTTCTTTCAATTACATAAATGAACGTAAAGTTAATATATTCCTCAGGGAAAAAAGTGTGTATATAGTAATTAAGATATTATGGATACTTAAATAGTTAAACAGAGTTTTTTTATGTTTTCAATTTATTTTGAATTAATTAAAATTTTATCTGTAGACTTGGGAAAACCCCAATAAAGTTGATTCATCAACTGGCTGTAAGGGAGACAATGATCCAATTGATGTTTGTGAGATAGGATACAGAGTGAGTTTTATCATTATTCTGAAACTCATAGCAATATAAAGTACTTTTAATGTGTATAGCTACTTTAAATATATGTATAATTATTTATATATTTTAAATTTTATACAAGCTTCTTCACACTATTTAGTTTCATTGTTCAGAATTGTTTGATATGGTAATTATGATTGATTAATTTTATCAATTACTTTAAAATTACATACTTTAGACAAAGATTAATCAAGAATATATATATACTGTACACTATGAGCATTGATCAAAAGTATAATACAAAATTTATTGTTTTTCTTTGTACACATTTTATAGCATTTCATTAACAAATTTAGTTAACTTGTGTTTTACTATAATGTACTTTTAAATTTTTATTTGTAGGTAATTTATTTTGCATACTGTTTAGTTTGATATATAAAATTTAAAGTGTTATCTTAATATATGCATATTTGGTTTGCAGAGATATATCATTAAAACTTTGTTTTATTGTACTGTTTATTTATGATAAGTTGTGTGATAATTTTTGGAGGTACTTTTTTGTTTAAAATATTGTAGAACATGCCAAATATGTTCTTACAATATTCAGTTAGTGATATCTTCAGTATTGTCTACATAGACATACACACAATTTAAAAGATAAAAAAGTAACCTTCTCTTGTTCCATCTAGGTCATCCCATCCACTCAACTAAACCTTAAAATAAAAATTAAACACTCAAAATTAGCTCTTATTCACATGTTTGTCAAGCCTTTTCTAAATTATCTTAAAATAACTGTATCTATCATATTCGAGGCAACTCCTTCCAAAAGCCAACTGTGTTGTTAGAAGAATGTTATACTAGCTGAAGGTCTCTTCTACTTTGCTAAAATATGTCTATGTCCCATAGTCTTACTATTCTGACAGTTAAGTACAAAGTGAAAGATGATGATTTAGTGCTATCAATTTCATTAACAATCTTAAAATACCTCAGTCAAATTCCATCTAATTCTTAAATTTTAAAGAGAAAACAAGTTCAGAGGTCTTAAACCTATCATATTATAATGAACTTTCCATTGCACATTATTTTAGTAGCCCTCCTCTGAATTCTTTATAAGGCAAAATGCCCAGGACTGATTACAATGGTGTGTGGCTTAACAAATGACTTACATAATGACCTTTATAAACTTTTCAGAATTGTATGCAATTTATAATCCATTTTTCCCTTGTTGCTCTATACTTAGAGGTACCTACTTTCTATTTCACTATGTTTGTGTTTTCCAGGATGGATTTAAATAAATTTTGAATGGTTTTGATGCTTATCCTGCCATAGTTCTCTAGTTTTCTCCCAATTGGAGGTGATTTGCCATCTTTCCACCCATATATGTGACATTTTTCAACAGTTGACAAAGAATATACCTGACACAGAAGATGTATAGTCTCCCTTATAATCTTCTTCTATGAGTATCTACTCTTTGGGGGGTGGCCTTCAGATGGTTTTGAATTATGCTCCTTTCTTTCCCTCACACCAGTCCCTCTATCTCTTCAATATGGGATTCTAGCTATTTATTTGAGAGGATGTAATGTACAGTATTGGAAGTTATAATGTTTCCAATAGGTGATAATCTCCCCTCTCACATTTCCCACTCTTCCTCCCCACTTTAAACTAGTGTTTCCATTTTCTGCCGATAATTAAGTGATAATTCATTAGAATTACATAAAGGGAGTTGCAAGCATCAAGAGTATGTCTCACACTTATTTGTAGATGGTTGCATGATGATGTGTATATGACATGCACTTGAATCAGTCAAAGATGGGTGGGAGCATTAGGGATTAAAAACGTTTTTTGCATACAAGGGTCAGCATTGAACAAAATAGCAATTTATGCAAGATAGGTAAATACTTATCAGAAATACATTTTTGTTGTGGGAAAATTATAACTACTGAGCTTTTTTTTTCAAAAATGAAGCTACAATCTCATTATTCCTTACATCTACATGCAACAAAACATAAACACAATTATGCAGTTATGACTTGCACATAGATGTACCTGAATCTATCCTATGAGTATATACTAAAAGATTGAGTAAAATTATCTCTATGGATTATTCTACAGGGTGGTCTCTATAAAAGCAGAAAATTTGTCAAACAGCTATTTATTTTTACAAAAAATAACTTTTACAAAGTTTTTTAAAGGCATTTGTTATATTAGACTCATAGATGCTCAAAATTATTAAAATCATGCATTTTATTCATGATGTAAAGAAATCAAAATAGAAATGAGTAAGCACGCATTTTATTCATGATCTCATCTGACCCTCATATTTTCCGCTTTTCTAGCGACCACCCTGTAGTTTTAGAAAATAATTCTTTATGTACTCTTTATATTCAAACATTTTTCCTTCCTTTGTTTTTGCCAAATGTTTGTGGTTAGGTGATATATTTTGAAAGGAGTTGCATCATTCATTTTAGCAGAGGGAATTTTCTGAGCAATAAAAAAATATTAAACTATATTATACAAAATAATGTTTATAATCGCATGAGATATTGGTTACTAAATTTTCTTTGTCTTAAATGAGAAATGTAGATAATAGCGTGCATATAAGAAAATATAATGCAAGATTAATTTAATTTTGTGTCCACGTATGATTCTAAAACAGATTGCAAATCGAGGACAAGTCGTACAAATTAAGGTTCTTGGAATCATGGCACTTGTTGACGAAGGTAGGAATTTATTCTCATAAGATTTATGTGTAATTTTAATAAGATTGTCATAGTAAGTTTTTATAAACATTGCTAAATATGATTTCATTCTTTTTTATGCTTTTATCTTCTTAAATTGTGTACTTGTTGAAATTTATCAATGTATGAAATGAATTTATGAATGTTATAAATTAAAACTTGAAACCATTGGTAATTGGTGAACTTCCATAATAATAGAATTGAAAAAAAAAAAAGTTGTATATGTCACTAATACATCATTTGCTAGAACCATGGTTTTGCAAATAAAGAAATCAGGTACAGACTGAAATGTTTTGTAGCATGGTTTATGTGTATCAGGCCATCTCTTAAGTAATGTCTGATTTTAGGTTCACAAAAAAGAGAAAGGATTTCAAATGTTTTTAATGTTATTTAATCAATAATGTATGTTCTATTGTAATTAATTACTTCCTGCCAATGATTCACAAGCTTCTGAATGCCACTTCTATAAAATTATTTTGGTCTGGAGGAAAATAATGTATAGAGGGTAGTTTTGACATCTTCATGTGTTCCAAGCAATTTTTCATCAAAATAGTTCTGCAAACTTTAAAATAGATGATAATCAGATAGGGCAAGGTCCAGAGAATAAGGAAGATGTGGAAGTTTTTCCCAGTCTAGCTCTTTAATCTTTGCAGATGTGATCCTTGCTGTATGGGGCTGTGAATTATCCTGGTGTAACATAACACCTTTATGACTGGTCAAAGCATGCCTCTTTTCTTTCAGTGCAACATTCAAGTGCTCTAACTGTTGACAACAGAAGTCTGATGTAATTATTACATTGAGTGGCAGCAACTCAGTGTATCACACTAACAATATCCCACCAAACACTTAACAAGACTTTATTGGAGCAGAGGTCCATTTTGGGCTGTGCTTTAGCTAACTTACCTGAACTCAGCCTTTGTTTGTGGTGCTTAACATAATTATTAAATATCCATTTTTCATTTCCAGTCACTAATCTGTTCAAAAAATGTGAGTTACATTCACAAAAGTGCAAATGTTCCCTATTGCTTTAAGGTTGGCTTCTGTCACATCATGGGGTACTCATCTTCCAAGTTTTTATACCTTTCCAAGCTGTTGAAGATGACAGTGAACTGTTGATTGGATTGAATTAAGCCTCTGTGCTAGTTCTTCAACTGTTACAGCACAATTTTCATCAAGTGTAGCCTGCAGCAAGTCATCATTAAACTCAACAGAACCTCTAAATGTGGTGCATCACTTAAGCTGTAGTCACCTGATTTGAACTTCTGAAACCACCTTTGAGATTTTCTTTCATTGAGAGTCTCTGCACCATAAACACCTTGAATGTTTCGTGCAGTTTCTGGTGCACTATTACCTTTTTTGAACTCTTAAAGCATTACATTGCTAATGTGCTCCTCAGACACATCCATCTTCATAAGGGTTCATTTGATGAATGATCTAAAAAAGTTGAGTTGGGTTAGTTTATTTTATTTGTCTGAACAATTTTATACATGTTCCACTACATATTTTAGTCATTAAAGCCTTCTGTGAAGACAGAAAAGATGATCCACTTTCTGTATTAAATGTTCAGACATACTTATGGGATGACCTGATATGTTTAAACAAAGAACTGGAAGTACTAGAGATAAGTGGAGTGGAGCTTAAGTTTGTTTGGTTGTTTATAATCTTTCTGGATTAATTTTTTAGACATCTGTTTATTTCTAAAATTTCCAGCCTGTTTAGCTTTTTCACTGTTGTATAAAATTACTATGGAATTTGGTTAGAACTGAAACATTAATTTTTTTAAGCTTCAATATCGTCTTAAGTAACAGCATAATTAAAACAATAAAACAAATCATTGTTAAAAATGAATAAAGAAAATTAACTGGTACATTGTTTGAGAAAACTGAAAGCCAAAAATTTAAAATCAGTATTTTCACATGCTCTACCAAATGACAACACAAGTGGTTTAATATGTGCTACACTGAAAAAATGTTTGACTTCTCACAAAACATAACATGCTGAATAAAACAAACCTAACTGGCCTTCTACTGTAAAAACAACCTTAGAAAATATGCAACAACAAAGACAAAATCAAAAGAGTACAGCAGCAGTGGTGTTTACCATTTCAAGTGTCACTGTGATGGTGTATATACAGGCCAAACAGAACTTTTCATAGAAATAAGAATTAAAGAACCCTATAGAAGGTAAAAGTTAAAGAAAATGAATTCAACCTTTGTATTCCACCTTATTCAAACTAAATACCAATTTGATCCTGGAAAAAAAAAATGCAAAATTTTACGAGGCAGTTTGAAGTATTGCAAATAAATGTCTAATAACGAATGTGGGAAAGGTTTTAAAGAACCATCTTAAGCTTCTTTCTATTTCTTTTCATACTTGTCAAGCCACCTCCACTTCTTTTATTTAAACATACAAGTTCTGTTGTGAAAGATTTTAGTCTGTATATGAGTAACTAGTGAAACCATTCTTGTAAAAAGTGATGTATTTATGGAACTTGCAGTTCTCTTGCTTTCCCTAATTTCTGTTATAAATTACTGCTATCAGAGCAAAGTTCTTTCTAAAAGGCATGGCCAAGTGGTTAAGGAACTCGAGTCATAATTTTAGGGTTGCAGAATCGAATCCCTGTCACAACAAACATGCTTACTCTTTCAGCTGTGGGGATGTTATGTGATGGTCAATCCTACTATTTGTTGGTAAAAGAGTAGCCCAATAGTTGGTAGTGGGTGGTGATGAATAGCTGCCTTTCTTTTATTCTTGCACTGCTAAATTAGGGATGGCTAGTGCAGATGGCCCTCATGTAACTTTGTGCAAAATTCAAACCAAACTCTTCCTAAAAGGAGCTCAACTTTTAAATCAAGTCAGAAAAAACTTCTTGATGAATAAATAAAAGTTATTAGTTATATTAAACTTTCAATGCTGGTTTGACAGAAAGCAGATTTCCCATCCCCAGTATTTGACTTATTCAATAGTTTTGTCGAAAAGCTAAAGTTAAATGAATGTTAAAAAAAAAAAAAGCTGCAAAGAAGGAAATGATGACAGATGGTTCCAATAACATTTTAAATTGAGTGTTGTAAATATATGGTTACTTTATTGAAAATACCACTGTGATATTACACTGTCTTGAATTAATACAATATTTATTTCATGTCAATTATGCATTCAGACTTGATATGCATAAAATTTAAACCAACTTACTTGATTTTTCATTTCATTTTAACAATTACAGTACTTTTGTGTCAAAAGATAAAATGTTTCAAATACAAACCTTTAGTAAGTTGTAACAAAAAATGATAAATTTTGAAAATGTTAGTAACTCTAAATTTATTAAAATAGTAAAACTTGGATGAGTGTAATGCATTCAATACTTGTACAAATATAGTACTCCATAACACAGCTAAATTTAGATATTTAATGGATATGAACTTTCAAAGTACTTATGCAAGTATTATGATAAAACTTTTACTAATTTCTGTCAGGTAGATATAATTAATTCCCAAAATGCTTCAAAAACAAGTTAAACTACAGATGATCAGTCTGTCCAAGTAAATATGTGTGAGTTAGGAAAATCTCTTGGGGAAAATGCACAAAATTTAATTCAAAACCCAAGGGCTTTCAGTCCTGCAAGATGAATCCTAAACTCTGTGTGTAATTGGTGCACCTGTGGCATGTAGTCCTTTGCTTTTTTCTTTGTTAAATGCCACACATGCACGCATATGCCAGTAAGGCTATTTGCTGCCCCAGTTGATTTTAAACTGCTTACCAGAGGGAAGGCAATGGGCTTCACCTCACCTAATTTTGAAATACTTTTTACTCACTAAATATATAGAATTAGCTATCACATATAATGATCTGAGGCTAGCATGGCTGGTGGTTGCCATGTGAATTGAAGATTACAGATTTAATATCCTGTGCCTTCCAACTTGTTTTTGTTGGTATGTTAATAATATCATGATAATCCCACTTTGTTGGTAATAGAGTAGCTAAAGATGTAGTGGTGGATGCTGTGGAATAGTTGTCTTCCTTTTGGTTGGGAGTTCAAAGTTAAAGATGTTGATAGAAATTCACTGTAGATTTTGGCATAACCCAAAGAAGCAAATATAAAGTCCCATGAATGAACCATTAATCATGGTTGATGACAGCAGAATTCAAAATCATGATCCTCAAATTACAAGATGAGTACTTCAATAAATAAATTTGAATTCATTACAGAAGTAATCATTAGAATCACAGAGGTAAGTAATACTTTGATTCATTCATTATTTTCATGACATTATTTAATATAACCAGAACTCGTATGTATTTTATTGTATTGAGTTGACTATTCAACTATAGTCAGTTGGGCCTGGCATCACCAGGCAGATAGGGCATTTGACTTTTAATCTGAGGCTTGCAGATTCGAATCCTCCTCACACCAAACAAGCTGACCCTTTCAGCTGTGAAGACATTATAATGTGATGGTCTCTTCAACTATTTATTGGTAATATAGTAGTCCAAGAGTTGACAGTGTTTGGTGATGAATAGCTGCTTTTCCTCTAGTCTTGTACTGCTAAATTAGGGATAGCTAGTGCAGATAGCTCTTGTGTAGCTTTGCACAAAATGCAAAACAGAGAAATAGTTAATTGCTAAATTAAGAGTCTAGTTGTCAGTGATCGTTCACAGCATAAGTTCTGTTTCATTGTAGATGCAGTTAAATAGGCTACTCAGTCTAGAAATAGAATACAGTGAAGCTTAAAGCTAACTTATTGTACATTAAGCAAACCACTATTGTTTGTGCTCTATAAGTAAGTTATATACTTCTTTCTCTAATGTTGTTCCTATTAATAGTAGTTAAATGTTTAAATCTATCAACTTCTGTTTTTTTTAATATTCATAATGATACATTTTTATTATAAAGATTATTGAGCAATCTGGCCAAACATTATATTACTGATATCAGTGAAATTACAGCTGCAAAGATAGCTAACAGCAAGGGTACACAACTGATGAAATAATGCATTTAAGTTATAAGTAGGAACCAAAGAACAATATATTAAATGAGATACATTCTTTACCAAGATTTTTTATTTATATATTTAAGTTGCTTTGATCAGAAGTTCATTAAAGATATAAAATATTTTTTTCTTAGTTAATTTTAACCTAACATATTTTCTCTGTTGCAATCTTACATAGGTGAAACTGATTGGAAGATAATAGCAATTGATACAAGTGACCCATTGGCAGATCAGTTGAATGGTAAGTTCTTGTTTTCATCCAGAAAGTTTCATTTTTATGTTGTTTCTCGTTATTTATTTTTACCAGCTTGAGTACTTAATAGAAATATTTCAATACTTAAAGCAAATTTTCAAGTTTATCTCATCCTTTATAATAGAGAAAAATAAAAAATAGAAATTCACGTAACTGTAAATGTATAGAATGTATTAAGTGCCAGTCATACAAAAAAAGTAATGGTAGCAACAAAATGTAACATGCACTTTTCATGGGTGGAGTAAAGTAATTAGTAAATGTTTCTAAAAAAGAAGAAAAAAAAGCTTGATTAAAATTTTCAATTTCTTGTACTCAATTTCATGAATAGAATGATCAGAAGTAGAAACGATATGTTTTACAGGACAGGTAATTGATTATATAAGTATTGTTGATGGCAGTTTTAGTAGTATTTGTGTGTAGGCATGTGTTCCACATAATATGCAGAAGTTTTTACCTTAACATTCTTTATTAGTACATAACTTTAATTTTTAAGTCATTTTTTTCAAAAGTGTACACGTGTAATAATTTATTTTAAAATGTTGTATTGTTAGTGAAATCAGCTAGAGTACAAAAACTAAGAATACATTAATACACACACAGAGAACAGTGTGTAGTTTCTGTTCATTAATTCACTGATTTGGTGATTTTAATACTGATTTCTTTTGATAATAAAATTTTATACCTATACTGTATTATATAAAGAAACATGCTATTGCTCAGAAATATATTTAAGAATTGTATTTGATTTTTGTTTTTTTCCACATGAAATGGTAATTTTAATTAAAATTCAATTTACAACTGACAAATACTAGGAGCTTCAGTTTTTAAAACCATTTTATGTTTTGTGTTAGTGAGTGGACTGTATCATTGTAGCTAAATATACCTAGTTTGTTTTTGAATCCCTTCAGATATTGAAGACATCAACAAACACATGCCTGGATTTTTACAGGTAGATTGTCCTATTTGTAAACATGTTAGCATATTAATATGCAAAAATAGTCCATTAGATGTTTATTCCCCCTTATACCCAATTACTCTGTATATTTAGATCACTACATTTATTTGCACAGCAAAAAACTAAGTATATGCAATATCAGATGGTTGTTTAAACTATATAAATACAATTGTAATTAATCTTCATGATACATTTAGTATGCACAACAGAAGGGATTTCTTTAAATTTCAATGCAAAGTGATAATGAGTGGCTCTGTAATAGAATCTTTGTCTTCAAAACTGTTCATTTAACCATCTGGCATGAGGGTCTCAGAAGAAAATATTTCTACCACTAGGAGAAACTGATAGCCAGATGCTGGTGACATATGGAAGGAAAACATAATTGGAAAGAGTTGGGATTCTTCTATGATAGGTGTCTATGATTTGTTGCCAACAAGTTCTAAGAATAACCAGACAAGACACAATCCACTTGTTTTAAAATATGTTCAAAACAAGTCAAACATGTGTACAGATATTCTAAACTGTAGGCTGTCACAATTGTATTTAAAACTATAGATAATTCTCTTTTGTTAAAAGTCCACACAACCTAATTCAATTATTTTAGAATTCAACTGACAAAATGAATTATTTTTCTCTTCTCTTATCAATGAATAATTCACTTGCATTACCTTGTGGGTTACCACAGTTGTGTCCTGAACTTTAAATAATTGTTTCCTTTTTATCAATGTCCACACAGGTGAGATAAATTACTTTAGAATACCCTTTAACGAGACAAGTTATTTTTCTTATCTTTATTAAACTGTGAAACTCACTTTAAAATATTGCCCATTATGGTTAATCACTTCCATGAGGGTAACTTCAATTTTTCTTTCGCTGACTAATTTCTGACTGAACTACACTTGTCTTATGTTCACTTAGTTATCTATACTTTTAAATTTCACAAATGAAGTCTCAAACTTTTTCTGTACTAAGCAAGTGGTGCTGTAAAATAAAAATATCAAAGATTTGAGTAATGTGATATCAACAATACTACAACAATTGAACCACACACACAACATACAACTCATTGAATTAATGCAATCACACGTCATAACTATCATTTTCAAAACCATTATTGTTTAATAGTCTTGTTATTAAAAGTAAACAATTTTGAAGTACTAATGCACAAAATAAATTATAAAGCCTGCACTAAATAGTCTTTTATATTCAACTTTCAGTGTTATTTTACAAACAAAAAAATGCAAGAAATGTCAGCTGAAAAGTTAAATATTTTTAACTCCTCTTATCTTATATGCAGTTTTGTTTTAAATATTCTGTAGTTCTTTGAGTACACAAATGAATTACATGGTTATTATTAAAATTACTTATCTGTCACCAACTAGTATTAAAAAAATAGGAAATAAACTATACTCTGTAGTTTTAGTTACTACTGTTTGGTGTCAAATATGAATAATTCTTCTCATAATAGCTTAACTCAGTGACTCATCTCTCTTTCCATGGACTTCAAATGGTCCATTTTTTCCCTTCAGGTTTATCAATGAAAGGTTGAATAATCATTTAAAGGAAGTGGTAACATAGATCCTTGTTGTCTGCCAATAATTAAAAAAATAAACTTGGGCAGTTCAGTAAGTTTATAAACATCACAGCCATTGGACCTAGACCTTATTTATTGTCTTTGCATTTAATTTGAATATTAGTTTCACCTCTTTAAACCTCATCTGAGATCTGAAAACCTATTTGTAACTACTGGGCTACTACAGTTAAATGAGCTGACTTTATTCGTTTTTCAGAATATACTATGCATAAAACGTGTTAAAGGAGCGTCTATTAGTCATTACTGCGAGATATTTACCATGTTGTCAGTATGTTAGGTTTTGTTATGTTCACAAGGGAAGAACAAATAGTTGTGGTTTTTAAGTTCAGTGTTCCTATTCTGAAGCATGAAGAAGCTCCAAACATACAATTTAATGTATTACTTGTGTTTGATAAAAATATTAATGAACAAGAAAGATGTTATTGTTGTATTATCATATTTTAAAGGAGGATTATAATCAAATTAAACAGATATTTTATTTCTGCATAATATGTGGATATATGTTGTATTTTGAAAAAGTGTATCTTACATGTAACTGTTTTTTGTGTACTGAAAGGCAACTCATGAGTGGTTTAAAATGTACAAGGTGCCTGATGGAAAGCCTCCAAACAAATTTGCTTTTGGGGGTGAAGCAAAAAATAAGGTAAGATGGAAAATCCTGAAAAATTATTTTTTGAGAAATAAGGTTTGATTCTTTCTTTCTTTAAAAACCCTAGCAGTGACATCTTTTATGTGAAGTATGTTTATGTTAAACTATTTTTACATCTAGAAATTTTAAAAATGGGTTCCACAGCTGATGGGAACACTCACTGTTTCTTATAAAGTAAAATGTATGCTTGTGCTAAATTATTTTTATATCGTAAGAACTTGCAGTATTGTTTGAAAACCTTGGATATTCTCTACATAACTCTTGAAATTAAGTTAAAGAAAATTTTATTTTGAAATTTAGTTTTATCCTTTATTTTTAACTTTCTTTGTATTCAAGTATCAACAATTTTAAAGTGCTTGTTTTTGTAAACTGTTTGTGTGAATAGATATAATGCACACTTCTTGTAATCAAACCTCACACCTGCAGGTGCATATATATTTTGTGATTAATACATGTTTAATTATCAAACATAGTTGTTTGTGTTAAGAAATGTCATACACACACAATTGCTTTCATAAAATATATCAAAAGTTGCCATTGAGGGAAAGTGGTCTGAGAAAAGGCTTGAAAATAAGCAATATCTACACAAATGCAAGTTTCCAGTACTTTGAAATGTTTAAAAAAACAAAAAAACTCAATTTGTAGAGCATTTAAAAGTTGAATTGTTCACATTTTATTAGTGTAGTTATTGGGAAAAGTTTTCAAAATACAAATGTGTACAAAAGAACAACTAAAATTTTGGATGGATACATGTATTATTTATTGTTGAAATGAAATAGTTTATAAAGCCAAAACATCAAATGTAAAACAGTTAGCAAGGTTAAGTATTTGAACAAGCACTCATCTGCATGTTATTTGTATTAAACGACCTTTAAATAGTGTGAGTGTTTAAAATAAACTTGTTGAAAGAAAATCTAATCTCTGAGTGTATTAGTGGCATGCATTGTGAGGTATAAACAATAAACAAGACATTTCAGAACAGTGTATTTCACATGCACTAAATACTTTAAGTGCTGTGTTTCTGACAAATGTTATAAACAAATGCTGAAAAGATGCATGTATTTTTTCGTTATGCTTCTGAACTTTTTCCTTTTTTAATATTTTACATTTTTTCTTGAAGCTCACTTTGCATGACTGATCCTAGGAGCTAAACATGTCGGAACATAAATATAACACATTCTGAAGCAAATATGTCATTTGAATTATTTTCATCAACATGGACTGTGAACTGAGATTTTTCTAATGCATGTGCACATACACACACTTTCAGTATTTTCTTTTCTTTGGATCTGGAAATATTCTGCAACTGTAGAGTAGATGTTATAAAGAGAAGGTATATTCTGAATGAAACAACAAGAAATATATTTGTTTCTTGCTTTTGTTCATTTGAATGTCTTTCCTTCAACTAATTGCTTTGTATTATACCTAATTAAAAGAAATTTAACTTTGTTAGTTTAAGTCTTTGTTTCATTTCTTTCCTAATACAGTTATGTAGTTTTTCAAAGCATCTAAATCTTTTATTAATAGTTGGTATTGTGCTTTTGTTTTGGTTGGAGTTGAAGCTTGTGAGGTTGCTTTAGGCCTAACAATATTGCAAACTGAAAGGTAAGTAAGGTGTGTTTTCTTTTTATTATTGGCAATAATTGCTATTTTGGTTTATATTTGTTACCACAGACAAATACACAAAAGTAAATTTTTATTAGTAAAGCATTCTATTAATGAGACCACTTGATCTAGGCACATTACATTAAAAGTGTGTAATTTGATTCAGTAAAGTAAATGTCTTAAGTAATTTGTTTCTGGAAATTTTTAGTCGGCCATATTCAACAAATCAGCGAGGTCAAATTTTACATAATTCCTTCTTGTGATATATCTGTCAACATCAGTAGTGAAAGAAAAGGCATGACAAAAGATTAATGAAATAGTTTAATATACAGCATACAAAACTGTGTGCAGACAAAGAAGAAGAAAATTGCAAAATATAAAATAATGTGATATGGTTCATTTTGATAAATGGCAAATAACAATGATGCTTATATTTCTGTGAAACCAAAAACATCTTTTATCAAACAACTACTGTATACTGTATTCTGAAACTATGGAAAGTTTTGATAACTGCATTCTGCTCAAAATGGCAAGTATGTACAAAATAAATACACAGTTAGATAGTAGAAATTTGTTTGTAAAACAATTTACATTTATGTACAATAATTTTACACTTAAAAGCCAGCATAGCATAAAAGTAAATTTGTTGGGATAAAAAAGGTACATTACCATTAGTGACAAACTTGTTGCTTCATTATCTTCCAACCCATGCTTATAGTGCTTATACTATACCAAAAGGCAAAGCTTACAAGACCATTTTTTGTCATGTAAACAAGAATAAATAATGTTTATATACTCAATATTATTTTTTGCCTTAATCTTCATGTCTTTATCAAGACAAATTTTATTTGTTTGATTGTGGTTATAAACACTTTTTTAATAAACTTGGTTGCTTTGAATTAGTGTTGTGGTTTCCATATTGTTAAAAGCATTTATATAGTTCAGTAAATTGACAAAACACTTCAAAATCATTAAAGTCTAAAAGACATGTGAATAACATAAACACTAATTATCTGACTCATTTCAGAGCTGCTAAAGCAATCTATATTTTACAGTATCCTTAATTAATACAGTAGAATTATTACCAAACAGTTATGATATCTAAAAATTAGGTTCTTAGTGTATGCAATTAAAACACCCTTTTCTCTTATGGTTGAGCATGAAACTGTTAGCTGTGGTAATTGGTCAAAAATGTTTTATCATTGAATTATGAAAGTAGGTGAGCACTGGTGAAAATGTATCTATTAACTAACATGTTTTGAATATTTCAGTTTTTCATGAATGTTATTTATATTTGACATTATTTTTAAAAATTTCCATGCTGAACCAACATGTACAAAAAAATTTGTTATTCAATTAATTTAAACCACATACTGTTTTGAAGCAAGTTATGCAGATACACTCATTTATTACACCAAAATAACTTGGAAGCAATTTCTGCCTAGCATCACATTTCATAGCTGATTGAAATGAATAAATTTTGTGAAATCAACCTTGACCAACAATGAGGCAGAAAAGTTCATTCGAGGCAATAAAACTGTTAAATTTCTTCATGGGTCAATCAAAATTAAGATCATTTATGAAATTAATAAACACATTTTATTAAACACATTGGTGATAAATAGAAAATAGCTAAATTTGGAAATGATCTAAGATTAAAATTTAATCTATTTTTACTTGATAATCTTTGTTTACTTTAGACTAGGTGATTCTACACTGTCTTTACTCCTATTTTATTACACGAACACTTGTTACACTTAAAATGTTTCATGGCTCCCCATCATCTTGCGCTTCTGTCACTAAAATCATAATGGACAGGCAGTAATCAAACTTCTTTATTTGTATAAATGTATTTTAGTTTGTATGACCTCTCCCATTTTGAGAAATCAAGTGTGACATGATATACACTGGCTTTTATTTAAGTTAGATTTTTGTTCAAGGCTAATATTTAGTAGTCTTGTTAAATCCTAAAAAGTGTTTCTAAACATAAATTGTATAATACAGTAAGTCAAGGTTTAGGTATGGTTTGCATCCGGGATTCTTCTGCATAAAAAGGGCTATAAATGTATTGAAATTTTAAAGTAATCTTAGTTATAGGGTACTAAACTGTCATTTAATGTAACATTGATTTATTTACATTAGTTTTTTTTTATGGTTACTTTATAACATCTGCTTGTAAAAATTATTCCATTTGGGCTTATTTTTGTTACTTCTGTTTGCTGTAATTAAATGTAAAAAATGTAAATGCAGTTTATTTCCATAGTCTCATCTTAATTAAGTGGCTTTACAGTGCTTGATGGTTAAGGAACTTACCGTGCAATTCACAGGTTCATATCCCATTTAAACAGAACACACTTTGTAATTACTCTTTCATGTGTGACAACATTACATTGTGACAGTCAATCTAACTAGTTGGTAAAAAGTAGCTCAAAAGTTGATTGAGGGTGGTGTTGACTAACTGCCTTCCCTCTAGTCTTTCACTGCAATCTTAGGGACAGATAGTGCAGTGTGTAGTTTTGCAAGAAATTAAAAGTCAAACCAAAAGAGAATCAAGCTTTTTCTCTTACTAAAATAAAGTATTCAAAATGTTACATTTGTATGAATTCAGTTTTCTTATTTCAATTTGTATCTTTAACTTTTATCAGGATTTTGCAGAAAAAATTATAACAGAAACTCATCATTACTGGGAAGAACTAATACAGAATAAAATAGAGAAAGGAGAATTGTCATGGTATGGTTAAAAAAAAGTTAACTTCTGTTTACAGTTATGCTTAAGTAGAAAAATTTGTATTCTGTACAAAAGTTTTTCTCAGGTTCCAAATAATAACTGTCCTATGGAAATTTATTTTTTTTCAAGAAACATTTCAGTATTCAGAAATTTGGATGTTTTCTTTAATTTCCTCAAGTTGTAGGTTGGATATGTATGTAGGATTACAATAATATTCCACTTGTAATAATACCCACATAATTAAAAAAAATAACATTTAACATGAAACAAAGATATTAAATTTTATTAATTTTACTTTAAATTGTAACACGTTTAAAATAGTTATTACATTAACTTATCTTGGATAAAAAATGTATTGAATATAACATGTATAAATTTTCTGTTGGTGTTAAATTCTATTTCAAAACTTATATTTGCATATGACAGTTTTTTAATGTAATTTGTTATCATTATAATACTATTGTATTATTTGGAAGATCAGACTATAATACCTATTTATAATTATTACAAATATTTATACTATAATCAATATTTTAATTCAAATGACCAATTAAAACTATTGCAGTCAATGATGTTTGGTATCATAATTACTTTTCAGTTACATGTGTTTGATTATTTTTATGCTGCTTTATGTTTAACTTGCAGCTTTAACATGTAATACCTTCCATACTTATTTAAACTAAACTTGTTTGTATCTAATCTATGTTTCTGATTTATAGATTCAAAGATACCAAATAAATGGTTTAAGTATTAGATATAGTACACAAATGTTTGTGAATAATATGTAAACCATTCTTTCAAAATATTTCATGATGACTTGATTACTTTTGTTTTTTGAAACAGTCCTCTTATTTAAAAGCTTATCATAAATGAAAATAACATCAACTACATTGAATTTTTGCAAGCTCCAATGTTTGTGTGGAGGACAGTCCATATAAGATTAGTATTGATAAGGCTGAAAAAATGGTGAAACAGAGCCATGAATGTGGACCTGCAATGCCTCGTGATCAAAGTGGTAAGGGTGCAAGTTTGTTTTTTTTTCTTTATTTTTTAGCTTTTACTTTGATGTTTGGATATATCATTCTATTTATCTCAGTGAATACGTTTTTTGTAATAAGTTCATTGCTGCACTTGTAGAAGAGTTTGGAGAATATTTTTGGCATTTAGTTTATACTTTATGAATAAATAAACATCCAAAGAATGATTGAAATGCCTATTTACAGGCATTTTGGGTGTATGATAATACCATGCATAGTAAACACGGTCGCCAATAACCTCTGTAATTATTGTCACAAGGTAGACATGCAGAGTCTCATTTCATACCACTGACAATTATTTTAATCTTTTCATTTTTGAATTTTTTGCTTTTAAAGAAGCTTCTGAACCACTTGGAGAACCCATACCCTGTTGACCTAGTTTCCAGGTAGACATAATTTTTATTATGCTATAGACTGTTGCCTGGGCCGCATGAACAATTTTCTTACTGTCCGTAGTGTTCATGGACTCTTACCTATTACAAGATTTTACCCTTTGTTTGCTATGAATGGATTAGGACATTTTGTGGGTCTTTTTTTTCTCTATAGCTCTAGTATCCCTGTCTTCATTTGTGGTTCTGCAGTATACATCATTCTTAAAAACAATTTATTTTGAAGTATTGTAGGTTGTTGAAACTGAAGTTTAAAAAATTTTCTCTACTTAAAATCACTTGTAACAGATATACCTGCAAAAATATTCTCAACATGTATTTCATCGTTGTGGGAAAATTCACCATTATAAAAATCATGCAGTTGAGAATAAGAATAATGCTTAAAACTGAAAATGAGTCATAAGTATAAATTGTATGATTATTTTTTTGATAATTAAATAGTCAGTTGCTGATGTGTGTGTGTGTGTGTGTGTGTGTGTGTGTGAACAAAAATTTGTGTTCTTCTCCTTATGTAAAAGAAGAAAGATTACTCTGAATTACTAGCATTTCTTTAACACTCCATGATAGTTGAGTTCAACAAATAAGTAGTGATAATTATAGGTGTCATTTCTCAGAACTTTAGTTCTTACCTAACCCATGGCATTGAATGTGTTCCTTGGACAAGTCTGTAAGTTTTAATGTAGCATTTATGTTTGTTAGATAACAAAGAATTATTCTCCCAGCCATTTACTGCCAAGTGTAAATGATTGTTGTTATGGTATTTATCACTTGATTTTGTTTACATCTTTTCATTAACTGAAGTGTTAAAAGAAACTTACCAATCAAAAGTTTTAAATTCTTAATTTTATCTGCATTTCTTTTTCATCATGACAAAAAATGATAATTTCTCCACTTGTAATCCTCCGCAATATTTCAGATTCGCTATTTCATGAACAAAGTACGTGGTTAATGTACAGAGATAGTTTGATTTGTTTTTTATTTATTTTTCAATATAATAGTATAGGTAGTCTTTATGACTAAGTCCACACAGTCCTATGTCTGTTGTGTTTTTCTCCATTCAGCATCACCTGTTAAGTAGATGTAATTGTATTTACTTTTATATTCTGCTCATCTGGCCTTCACACTTGTCTGTTTTAACAGATAATTAAATTGTTCACTTAGTGTCCTACAGATTTAAACATGCTTCATTAAATATTTAAACCTGTTTCAATTGCTTTATATGATTTTGTTGTTGTTTTATATTATTAGGATTTCAGTCATTCACCATTCAAGAAGTTATTGGTTGTTCAATTCATTTTAGTAGCTTTTCTTATGTCTTTCAGTGAACAGATGGCATTTTGTGCAGCTGTAATGAAGATTTATTATATCAGTCTGACACCATGCTGTTCTCCATACAAGAATGAACTATGAATAAAAGAGAGTAGTTAAAATATTTTTTATAAGTTGCAGCATAAACATAGGTAGTTTTACAATTAAGTGAATTTCCAGTAGGTTTCCCTTGTTATTCAAGTTTATTGCAAGTTAAATGGAAAAAGCTTATCTGGAGCTTATCTAACTTTGCATATAGCATGTTTAGTGATAGTCAGTCTGTATATTTGTAGAATATGAATAACATATTCAAGAAAAGAAATGCTTTAGTATCTTTTAATAGGCAGGAATTTTAAGAAAATTAAAAATTACCTTGCTGTTGTCTGAGTGATATCTCATACAAATGTATAATAATGTCATTTTTTATAACATTGATCTATTGTTATTGCAATAAATTGTGAAAAAGTGATGTAAATGGTAATGAAGGAAAACATGAATAGAATAATTAACTGTCATATCACTTTTTATTTTTCAAAGCTTGTAGCTGCAAATTTGTTATGTAGTGTAACTGGTTTCATCAGGAAATTTGTATAGGTGACTGTGTTAATAAGTAAAGAGTATTAAAGCTAGTTATCACGTGATTGATTATATTAGCACCTATTTTACCTCTTCATAATGAAACGGTTAATATATTGTTTTTTTTCTGATGCTGACAATTAACCAATTTTTACATGATTGTCTTGGATCTCACATTTATTACATAATAATTAAACAGTCTTTACAATTTTTGACGAGCTGAAGTATATAATTACCCCTGTTATACCATACGGCGTAACTTACTGTTGTTTATAAGTCTTAAAAACATAGTATTATGGCAGTTTGTACTTTTTGTTTTAGTTCATTGGTTATTTGAAATAACCTCCAATTAAATGGCAGCCATGGTTTGAATTGTATAGTTTTCTTAGAACAAACAGTTTGTTAGTTTATATTAAAACCTATATTTCCCCATTTGAATCATAATATATTGAGTATATTTAACTGTAAATCAAAAACTCAGCAAACTTTGGGTTAGGTAGGTGTATGTGAATTACTACTGTTTAAGCAGGATGCATGTGTACGAAGTTAATATTGTGAATAATTTATGCCCCTTGTTCTGACAAAGAATATGTGAAAGGTGTAAGAGTTTTAAAGTAATGCATTATTTTGGAAATAAAATCTAAATGTGATAACCATAGCCTGTCATTTGAAATTCTCAAAAAATGCATATTCGACCTGTAACTTAATAAATTTCAACAAGCACTCCTGTACGTGGTATTTTGTTGAATTTGTAAGAATACTCCCAACACTAAATATAGCATATATAGCCATTGTGTAACTTTGTGCTTAAGAAACAAATTTATTAGCATGTTAATTTCATGCATAAGACGAATCCTTGATTTTTTAATAAAGTTAAGTATACAATTTTCATATGTGGGTATGGTGAGAAAACTAAAGAAATAAAACTTGACTTTTTGTTATCTTTTAAAACAGAATACTATAGAAACAATGATGAATTTCTATACATTGGTGTTATTAATAAATATAAAATGATGGCAAGGTTAAGTGTTTTCAGAAAAGTTTCCCCCTTCCAAACAAACGAGTATTGAAAGAAAACACAAAGATCAACATCAATACATAACTTTGTCAGAAAATTATAGTTTGTTAAAATAGTGTGATTCATTGCTTTGGTAAATTTAAATATTGTTTTCATTATTTTTGTGAACATTTTAAAGTGAAGTAAGTACCTAATAAATGTCTACAACTATAAAAGGTGCACAGTTTTTGCTTCATATTTTTCCAATAATGTTTATTTTAAGACAAAGGATTACTTTTAAAATCTATTGAAATAATAATGAAAAAATAAGACACTTTTAAAACATACGAGATTTGTAAACAATTTTTGTGTGATTTATTTCCTTAAACAACTGTACATTAACTATTGTATGATAAAGAATTGGTATTTAATAGCTAAATCCTGTGGTAAAAATGGTATTTGTTTCAAGATTTGTGTGTCTATCTAAATACAAGATATCTTATTCAGTCATTCAAGTTTTCAATAACTGTTATCAAAATATTGGGTATTACGCAAATTCCATTATTGAGGGCCAAATGAATTCACTTGATAAAAACCTAGTGTGTGATAAAATTGTTCCTCTGCAATTGTGATTAATAAACGTGTTATTCAGACAATACGTAATGTATCGTCAATAATTTAATTAGGGAGCTTATACTAATGATATTCAACTTGACAACTTAGTAACGTAGTAGTCAAGATGTGACCTATGTATAAATAAAAGCATTATGGTTTTTTAATATTTGCTGTTGCTTTTGTGTGTGGGTTTATAGGATAATAGCCAGAATTCACCTTCAACGAAATAGACAGGCACTGAACTTGCTATCCATGATGACATGACTAGTGTTTTTTTGCATATTGCCCACGTATTAACGTAAATAAATTATTCGTATCTTCAGTGATGTCGAGAAACCCACTTGTTGAGAATTCCACATGCAAAAAACGGCTCTTTTTTCGATGTTATATCCCTCTTCACAGAAGTTCCAACAACAGAAGCCTGCAAGATAGCCTTAGAACTCTATATTCGAGACCCTAACCCGATTATAGACATTCCCAGTAACCAGTTAGCAACCCTCATAGAATTCACCACAATAAAGACAAACTTCATGTTCAACAACCAAAACTATATACAAACAAATGGCCTAAGCATGGGCAACCCAGTATCGCCAGTTCTAGCCAATATTTTTATGACACAAATTGAAACACAAGCAATTAATACAGCATTACATCCACCACTATACTGGTACAGATATGTAGATGACACGGTTGCGGGATTCGAATCTACAGAACACATACTTAACTTTTTCACTCACATTAACTCTATACATCCCAACATTAACTTCACATGTGAACAGGAAGAAAGCAATCAAATATCATTTCTTAACCTCAAAATTATAAGAACCGACACACAATTCAAAACAGAAATCCACCGAAAAATCACCCATACTGGACTATACATTCCTTGGGACTCAGCACATGAAACAAAACAAAAACTCAACATACTAAGAAACCAGATAAACACAGCCATAAAACTATGCTCACCAGATAAAATTAACGATGAATTAGATAAAATAAAACAATACTTCATCAACATCAATAAGTTTCCTCCACAAACCGTAGAAAACATTATACGCACACACCCAGACAGAAAGCAAAATCAACCAACAAAAGTAAATATATCTCACGAATCAAAAAATCACGAAACCATATACTGCTGTATACCATATATTCCTGACATCAGCAAACAAATAACCGACATTTGGCAAAAACTAGTAACAAAATATAACATTCCAGTTAACAGTAAATTTATTCAAAAACCAGGCACAAAACTAAGGTCTATACTATGTAAGAACTACACTGACAAACACCACACCAACATTATTTATAAAATACAATGTGATAACTGCCACGACTTCTATATAGGAGAAACAAGTAGAAAAATGGAAACCAGATTCAAAGAACATAAAAAGTCACCTTCACACGTTTTCGAACACTGCAAGTCAAATGGACACAACATAACCATAGAAAACACTAAAATACTAAATAAAGAAACAAACATAAACAAACGAAAAATTAAAGAAGCCTTACTTATACAACAACTTAAACCCAAAATAAACCAATATAAAGGAACACCATTATACCTATATTAATATTATAGATAAAATTATATATTCAAACATCAAACCGCGCCCTCTACATTGCGACGCTCAGTTATACAACCCCTTCCTAACATGTGGTCAGCTTCCGGCCAGTTACCTCTTTCTTTGTGAACCTGACGATGACCGAAGAAGGTCGAAACGTTGTTCGCTCTTCTATTTGAAGTGTTTTCTATTCGTATCTTCATAACCTTTCCGTTAGGGGTTGGGTGGAATCCACTCAGATTGTAACCACAAAAAGTTAGTATACTATGATTTTTAATAAGTATACATATCTTTACAAAATTTTGCAGATTATTGGTAAATATTACAACACCTTCAACCACAAACTGACCGGTTTTTAAATTAGGTATTAAGATATTTTAAAGATTTTTTTTCCTCGAAGTTGACTATGCAACATGATTTTATGATTTAAAAAATACTTTTATGCGTCAGAACATTTTCAAATTTCACATGCGATATTTTTATGTCCTCTAATTAATTATGAAATATTTATTAGAAAAACCATATTTTATATACACTACTGATCCGTTTTAAAGGTTGGTTCGATGTGACCAATTTCAAAACCTTCATAAAAGATTAGAAAGTAAATATAAATTGTTTTTTCTTTCTAGAATTACTACAGATTGTACTCGTTTGCTGCCTGCGTGGAGGATGTAAAAGGCAATAACTTTTTAGATTTTTATAAATACGTTTGAACAGATAAAAGACTCAAGTTATCAACCTGAAGATTTTTATCGAAAAAACGATATGAAGTCACACTTGAAAATGACTGTAAAAATCACTAAGGCGACATTTAGGACTTTCATTTGGTTATCCACATGAATAGGTTATGGGAAAAAGGCGTTTCAAAAAAATTCGAAATGGGTGAGAGTGACTACTGTGTTTGATTCGGGACATGAACAATATTTCAGCAAATAGAAGAAATCAAGAGTTTCTTACTTGATACTATAGCTTCTCAATATCTGTAATTTAAGTTTTTAATTTGTAAGAAACTACAGACTGTATTTAAACATCACGAACATCTAACGTGAATCATTGCTGTACTCAACATACATTGTAGCACACAAATATCCATGTTTAGGATTTTTTTAAATATTTACTTTTAAATTAATTAATGGACCATACTAAAATTTGAATTACAATCTATAGTTTGATACCAAACTTACTGACATACATTCATAAAATAGTAGTTCAGTAAAATTTTGAATGTGAGTCAACAAACTCAGTATTACGCAGCCGTTATCCTGTTACTCGTAGCGATATGATTAATAAAGCGCCATATTATGGTGTACTTTTACCCGCGACCCTCAGATTACGAGTCGCATGCCTTAACACGCTTGGCCATGCCGTCCCACTTTTATCACAGAAAAATAAATAGTTAATAATAAACAAGGTACTGTGATTAAAAAAAAAAGTTTTAACTAATAATATAAAGAATTAAGTCTTAAGGGAAGCAATAAATCAGAAACTAATTTATCTAAATGTTTAATAAAATTATCATTAAAACAATTATAAAATGTAATAGTTTTAGAACTTCATTTATTTTTACTAAGTGATACAAAACGAGTTTGTTATGTACAAAAGTTGAAAAATAAGTGATTAATACTAGTAGAATTTTCAGGGGAGGCCAGACCCTGTTGGTTATGAAACTGAAATTATTATCACAACGTGGAAAACATTTAGCCTTATTCTCACCATGTAATTAAAAAACAAACAGCCCAATGATAGAACAAAGCTACAGCACTATCAATGGAAGAAAAATCGAAGGACAGCTATTTTAATATTAATAATAATACCTGGTTCATACAGAGAACAAACAATTTATTTAAACTTATTTATGGTGTTAATTATACTTCGAAAGTCTGATTTTGATGAATTTTAATTGTTTTAGCTTAGTTTCATCTGGAAATCATTTTTGTATTTTTGATAGTGCGATGTTACCGAAATTTTACGTTAGTTTTTGAATTTCGCACAAAGTTACTCAAGGGTTATCTGTGCTAGCCGTCCCTAATTTAGCAGTGTTAAGACTAGAGAGAAGGCAGCTAGTCATCACCACTCACCGCCAACTCGTGGGATACTCTTTTACCAATCAATAATGGGATTGACCGTCACATTATTACGCCCCCACGGCTGAAAGAGTAAGCATGTTTGATATGAGGGGGATGCGAATCCGCGACTCTCATATTACGAGTCAAAAGCCTTAACCCACCTGGCTATGCCGGGCCGAAGAAGTGTATGCAACAACATTTCCATGCAAGATATTTATATATTTAAAGGTATTCGGATAGATTTAGAATTTCCCAGGCAAATATATCCAGTTTATTTAATAGCATTGATTTGTTTGATATTAAGCACAAAGCTACATAATGAGCTATTTGTGCTGTGTCCACATCGGGTATCGTAACTCGACATTTAACATTTTTATAAGTCTTCCACTTACCGCCAAGCCACTTGGGTGAAACAGGCTAACAGCACTGGAAAATAGCCTGGGTAACGGGGAACATTCAAGAAGAAACTTACAATAACTAGATCTTCAGAGAAGAAAGGTTTCTTCTAATAAATAAGAATCCACAAACACAGAGATCATTCTGAAAAGTCGTTTACGTACCCTATACAACGATGTACACTATAATCAAGAAGGGTCTCCATCTTTAAATAAATTTAACGTTTGTTTGTTTGTTTTGGAATTTCGCACAAAGCTACTCGAGGGCTATCTGTGCTAGCCGTCCCTAATTTAGCAGTGTAAGACTAGAGGGAAGGCAGCTAGTCATCACCACCCACCGCCAACTCTTGGGCTACTCTTTTACCAACGAATAGTGGGATTGACCGTCACATTATACGCCCCCACGGCTGGGAGGGCGAGCATGTTTAGCGCGACTCGGGCGCGAACCCGCGACCCTCGGATTACGAGCGCACGCCTTAACGCGCTCGGCCATGCCAGGCCTAAATAAATTTAACAGCGTATAGGTTCATCAAGAAGGGTTTACAAGAGAAGTTGCACTACGACCATATTTCGACTGTGTTAGTTATGTTACCTGCCGTTTTTATTATTAAAATCATTTATTTTACTCGACCTTGTTTAAGTATAATGTTTTGGAATTTTTTCCTTGGTTTTACAACAAAATTAATTACCAAAGATAAAATATAGTAAATCCTGCCATTAATGATTTTATTTCTAGATTGGTAATTTTTGTGTATTATTAATTACACTTTCCAGTGACACAGCGTATCTCTGCGTGCTCACAACGCTAAATATAGCACATATAGCCTTTGTGCTTGAAAAACAAATTTATTGGCACGTATTACTTTCATGCATAAGACGAGTTCTTAATTTTTTAATAAAGTTAAATGTACAATTTTCATGATACGTGGGTACGGTGAGAAAACTAAAGAAATGAAACTTGATTTTTTGTTATCTTTCAAAACAGTATTTTCGTAACTAGATATCAGAAGAATGGAATTTTGTGTTAATCAATAAAAAACTTATTTTTACAGTGATGTCATAATTTTACATTTATTTTCATACGCTTATTATTGATTGAATAAATACACTTTGAAATTATTGCAGTAAAATTCAGTTAGAATGCAGCCGATTGCTTTTAAATATCTTAATAAAAAGCCACTTTGATCTGGTCATAAATCCTTATATGCATTAAAAAAAACTTTTGGGCCTCGGATGATGTATGTACTTGGATTTTCGAAATTTGCTTTTGGGTTGGCAAGTCTTATATGATATGACAGTGCTAGTATCTTCTGACAGTGTGATATTTTAAGATGCCATTCAAACCAAAAGGTAAGCTATATGACTAAAGTAACGTAGTTTGATGAATTTGTATTCAAAATAGGAAAATAAATCGAATTTAATAAAGAGAATGAGATACAAAAGTATAATTCGAAGACAAAAGCGCTATTACTTAACAATTTGACAATAAAGATGCATAAATGCACTCGATGAGGACATGATACTTTTAACTGAGAATTAATATTGCCTGAATTATATTTAATTGTGAGCTCTGTTAGAAATTTAGAATACCACATGCTATTCTTTAGCCTCATGTTCTCACTATTCTAAACCTACTAATTGATTGTTTTCCACATGGTCAAATCTGCAATACAATTTAGCAACGACACTGTTCCAGTCATTGAAT
Source organism: Carcinoscorpius rotundicauda (assembly GCA_011833715.1). Lineage (NCBI taxonomy): Eukaryota > Metazoa > Arthropoda > Merostomata > Xiphosura > Limulidae > Carcinoscorpius > Carcinoscorpius rotundicauda. Next base: position 33,415,811 of record CM022395.1, on the reverse strand, counting down.
TACTCCTTTTCCAAATGCTTTATGACATCAAGCACTAAATACATTCAAGATCAGTGGCGTACGTTGCACCACCTGTTCTCGAATCTAAGTGATCCATAAGACATTCTATTTAATATATTAGAGTAAATAATTCAAATTTTTACTACAATTCTTTTAAACACTAACAGGTTAATATAATTTGCTTCACTGTTAAAGGGAAGTGGTGTTATGGGCACGTACTTACTACCAGTATCTCTGAAAAAAAGTCAATACATTAGGCAAACCATCCCCATCTTTTTAAGGTCTGGAGAAACACTTATTTCTAAAAAAAGAAGCGTCTTTAAGTAAAGTCAACAGAAGAATGGTGTGGCACAAAGGAACACGCATTTTCATTGTTTTCTCAAAAGAAATGTAGCAATTGAAAGCAATTTCGAATCATCATCACTGTGCCTTATTAGTCTGAAAGGTTCCTGGTTATCCCAAGGATCTACAGTATTGTAGTGAGATTCGGGATGCTCCATTTGGCAGCATTATAGCTCCTATTAACTCGATAATAATAATACTTAATAATTCGACTTAAATTCTCATATAAGCTACGAACCATGACATAAGCTATTATTACTTAGATTTTAAAGTCAATACTGTTTTCTCGTATTATTAACGATAAATAGATATCTTGGGACAAATATTATTAGTATTAATGAACATTGAAATTCTATTTTTATTTAATCCCTGGCTGGTAAGTAGAACGTTTAGAAAGTTGAATCCGAGGTTTAGTTTTCCGTAGCTAACAGGGTAGAAGCTGCCCATCGAGCAGTTTTCCGTTAAAACAGTAACAACCTAAAAATATTCTTGAATCTTTGTTTTATAATATGAAGCTAATGCTTATGAATCTTTCTCAGTTCCTATGACAGAATGTTTTAAATTCAGGATCAAAAATATATTTTAACGATGTAACAAAGTAACTGAACTAAAAAGTTCATTAAGAATGTAAAATTTACTTTATTTCGACTGTTTTTTGTAAATAATATTTATTAAATGTGTAAACATTGTGAAGCATCCATTGATATAGATTGTGACACATGATTTAAAACGTAACTTCCGGTTATATTTACCGTCATATGTTTAAGAACTACTGCAGTTAATGCAGTACTGCGTCTTTGTTAGTTATGTGTGAAGTTTGAGTGATCAAGAGCATCAGTTAGTTAAAAGGAAAGGTTAATAAACGTTTATTTTCAAGATATTAAGGTATAAGTTGTCGAAAATATAAGTCAAAGATGCAGCGAAGATCTTCTGTAATAGAGTTTATTGTTATCTATGTGTTGTTATGTTTGTGCGCAATTAAAACTATAAATTGTTTTGTACCAAATTATGTTACTGCTAAAGCCAGTAATGCATCTCTTCCAGTAGTGATATGGCATGGTATGGGAGATAGTTGTTGTAATCCATTAAGTATGGGATCAATTAAAACATTCCTGGAGAAGAACATTCCTGGTGTGTACGTGAATTCACTTATGATTGGAAACAACATTGTAGAAGACATGGAAAATGGTTTCTTTATGAATTCAAATAAACAGGTAACGTTGGTTTGTGAAAAGTTGATGTCTGATCCAAAGTTGAAGAATGGCTACAATGCAATAGGTTTTTCACAGGGAGGTCAGTTTCTGAGGGCTGTTGCTCAGAGGTGTCCGACACCTTCAATGGTTAACCTCGTAACATTTGGTGGTCAGCATCAAGGAGTATATGGCTTTCCTCGATGTCCAGGAGACAACTCAACAATTTGTGATTATATTAGAAAACTGCTGAACTATGGTGCATACATTGGTTGGATCCAGTCTTCCCTGGTTCAAGCTCAGTACTGGCATGATCCTCTTAATGAAGAAGAATATAAAGAAAAGAGTATTTTTCTAGCAGACATTAATAATGAAAACAGTAAGAATGAGACATATAAGAAAAACTTAATGAAATTAAAGAACTTTGTAATGGTAAGATTTTCACAGGATACTATGGTTGATCCAAAGGACACTGAATGGTTTGGATTTTATTATCCAGGGCAAGCAAAAAATACTTTCACTTTGCAGAACAGTACTTTGTACAAAGAAGACTGGTTGGGCTTGAAGCAGATGGACAAAGATGGAAAACTTCATTTCTTAGAAACAAAAGGTGATCATCTTGAGATTGATTTGGATTGGTTTTCAAATAATATTGTTAAAAAGTTTCTACTGTAAACACACCAAATAATGGTTTGTTAAATACAATACTCTAAGTAATCAGATTTGGAACTTAATAAAAATAACTTTCAAATTTGATTATTTGCAGAGCACAAAAGAAAATTATTTTGCAGTTAGTTTATTGCCCAATATTTAATGTACACAAGTTTGTCCTGAACTATGAAGAATGTGTGTCTGTCTCTTTATGCAATATATATAATGATTTCCTTCAAATATCTTACTGACCTTTCAAACTCTGGATTATATTGTACACATGTATCCTTTAGATTTGTTATTGTATGATAAAATGAAAAAGTTTGTCACTGACAGTTTTCTTACATGTATAAATTTAAATTTTGCTTTACGTAAATTATTTCTTTCATACAGGCATGTATGTTGCATCTTTTTTGTTGTCATCCAAATAACCTAAAATAAAAGATAAATTAAGTGTACAATATGTAAGTGAAAATTGGTGTTTTAATAAGGTGTAATATTTAAATTATTTGTTATTTTAATTTACACAAGAATAGTTTTATTTTTAATTTGTAAACTAATGTCTAGATCTCTGTACACCTCATTCATGTGATGATGAAAGTTGATTGATTTAATTTTTACTTGCAAGAAAGGTTTGTTAAAGGAATTTTTTTAATAAAAATTTTCAAATACTGTCTGGTCTCTCCGTTTTTTACATTAGCTTCTAAGCTCATGAAAGTGTACAAAAATGATTTATGTTAGCTAAGTAGTTAGCAAAGAACAACTGAATGTTAATCCCTCACAAACAGTAATTCATGTTTTAAATATCCAAACCTTACATTCTTGAGAGTAGACTTGGTGAACTTTTACCATGCTATTTTCTCTCTGTACAACTGAGCAAGTACTCACACTTGATTCTTTATTTTTGTGAATCCAAATTACAAACAACATCTAAAGATGACAGATATGGTTGTATATAATAACATGATATTAAAATAAAGGAATACATTTTTGTATATTTCGAAGAAAAAGTGTGTTGTATACTTTAATGCATGATCTTTTACGTTTCTAAGGTTGGTAATATTTTACTCAAGTTTAAAGCTAGTAAGAGATTGTTTATTCAGGCAATTTGTAATACTGTAATAACACCTTTCTTTTTCCACTAGTTTATAAACTAACCAAATAATTAGAATGTCATTGATAATAACAGCATAATTGTAAACTTTTAGTAGCATTAATTAAATATAATATTAGAATTTAGATGTTTGTAATGAACATAAAAGCAGTTTTGAATCATCACATATGAAAGAGGGTTAAATGTATGACCTAATGTAAAGCCTTAAAGACTCTACAAGATAGAATTCAGGTACCAGTTAATAATGTCAATAATTTCCTTGGTATAAATTAATGTGTAAATGCAATATGGATAAACGAGTGAAGTAACTTTAGCAAGTAGCTGAATAGGTCATTTTGAAATTTGTAAGTTAAGTTATTGTTTGGGTAAAGTTTTATGTGATGTTTCTTGTGTTTTGTGTCTGCATTGTTATTATCAAAAGTAAAAATGTAAGTAAAGCTAGGGCTTTTACTACTTTGCCAAAGTCCATGTCGTATATTTACTTTATAAATAAATACAAGTCTTCGTTTTTGAATGTAAACAGTTAACCTGCAATCTAATATAAGCTGGTCAGTGAGAGAACCCTTTATCTTCTAGTAACAGCTCTTGTTCAGTGATATTTAAAGTGATTTTACTTCAAGAAAATAGGGAATGTTTTACCTCCTTATGGGTAATTTTTGAAACTACTAGAAATTGTAAGTTGCATTTTAGGGAACTTTTTAAATGGAACGTGTAAGATGTTACTCTTAGCAGAATCAAAAATAAAGTGCTGAATAAATAAAAGGTTTTATTGACAAAATATCATTAAAATTCACCATTTTGTTTCAAAATTTTGCATGTGAGGAGCGTGCCCTCTAACATGGCAAGTAATCGCCTATAGATGATGCCTTGACATCTTTAATATTAGAATTCAAGTTTTGAGCATGAACAACAATTTTCCCAATCTATGCTTCTGAGTTAAACTTGCTGTAATCTGAATGATTAAGCACGTATGAACAGTGAAAGTTGAAAAAAAAAAAAAAGAATTTCTCAGCAGTAAGATTTTCAATATATTTCTGTGCAATATGGCCTTCATTGAAGTCCCAACATGGCCAGTTGGTTGTGCATTTGAATCCTTATCACACCAACCATGCTCACCCTTTATAATGTGATGATCAGTCCCATTATTCTTTGGTAAAATAGTAGACCAAGAGTTGGCAATGACTAGCTACCTTTCCTCTAGCCTTACAATTTAGGAATGGCTACCAAGATAACCCTCATGTAGCTTTATGGGAAATTCAAAAAAACATACTCTTAAGTAATGCCATGTTTTGTGAGATATGAGAAATTATTGAATGAAAGGTTATCTAACACTTAGCATGATTAATTTGTGAATAAAATATGAAAAATGACTCAGAGTGGGAAGAGAAATAACTAACTGATAGTTCAAAGTGAACATTTCTCCTTCAGTCTGAGTTGTGATTAAGACAATTATATCTGTTTGTACTGTACTATACGTTATTACTTTTGTATTTGTCATATTTCTAACAGATTTGTTGTCCATAGTTTTAAAAAAAAACTAAATATAAAACAACATGGATCAACCAAATATGGCAATATGATTGATAACTATTGAAGAACCATGCAGTTATAAATTGTAATTAATACTTAAGTTTTCCTCATTGTTACAGTTGACCTTAAGATGTTTGAGACATAATTTGTAATAGCCAAAGTTACATTTAAAGTTATTTGTAATATAGAGCAGATTAGCAAAAAATCTTAAGTAGAGAATGAATTAGTTGTTAAGATTTCTGCTATTTGACTGTAGGAACTGTTAAAGTGCAGATACACATATTTTTTTCACACATTAAGCCTCAACATATATTAGATAAACACTTACATTGTTTCTTATAGCATTGTTTCTGTTTTGCTCTATCATTTATTTTTGGATTACGTTTGAAGTAGTAATTTATGGGTAACTAGAACAAGTTTAGTAAAATATTAAGTCAAAGGTTTGAATAGATGTGGCAAAATTGCAGTGCAAAGTCCTGTTTATGTAATTTAATTTAAAAAATAGTTTGCTTTTATGTGAGATGGAAATTCCTCATATCCTAGAGATTAGCTTACAAGAGAGTGCACTAGCATTCTCTGTGTAAGATGGTACTGACACCCATATTAAAGCAGTACAAAAGTCTTCTGTATTTCATTCCCTTCAGGTACATTAAAAGCTAGGTATATAGAGCTATCTGATATAGTTGTTTTATCTTTAGTGCATTTGCCACTTTTCAGCCATCCAAACTCAAAAAGTGGTGAATAGCTAAAATTGAAATTTTGTATTTTCATACATCATCATATTTTCAATGAACTTATTACTTACTTAGCTCTAACAGTAACTGAATTTTATTACCATTCGATAGATAAAAACAGCCTTCACAATCTTTGACTACCTATTTTACAAATATCAGGAAAAATATTTATTGCTAAATAAAAAAGCTGTGTAGAGTTGAGATAGCTTAGTCTACTATTTGATCATTAGCTGGATAAAGTTGTGTCCACTTCCATACCTATCTTGTTTGACTCTTTTTTTTTTTTCCAAATTCAGTAGCCAACCCTATGTAGCATTTATATTCACTGATACATTTTTTCTTATTACTTGTCATACATGTATTCTTATATTGCTCCCTTAAATTACTTGGTGTGGTGAATATTTACACACACACACACATATGTAAAATGATTAAATATACAAATGTTGCTTGAAATAATAACCCATGGGAATTGTCAAAATTGATACATATTTTTATTTTAAAATGTTTAAGGTGACTTGAATCAAAAGTTTAAATTTGCATTTCTATGATAACATTTATTCTGCATGATTAAAGGTTTAACCTCTGAATTTCATAATGTTTTTAATTTGTATCAGTGCTTTTTTGGAGGAGGTTTCTAGTTCTTAAAATATTTTCTTGGGGAGCTAAAATGTGATATTAGCCATCATTGGAATTTTATAAATTAACTTCTTGTTTTATCAGTTATAAATTTATGAAAAATGTGTGTATTATATTTATGAAATTATTTTTTTTAAAGACTTTGGTTTCCATTTGTAATGTCTAATCCTTCTGGTGATAATTTGATTGTTCAGGATTTATCCTTGTACTTTGTATACAATAACTATTTGTACACTTGTCACAACTTCAGCCGATATGCCATTTTAATCTTTCTGTATGAAGTATCTTCTTGTTCCTGTGAACGAGAACGTTAATACTGCAGTATAGATATAAGAGAAGTTGTACTTGATAATAACTTTGATAGATGATAACAGATCAAGGTTCTTTAAGTACATATACTGCTTGTGAGTGTTTCTATTGGCACACTGTAAGAAGAAAAAAGTATTATAAATGATTACAAAAGTAAATAGGTTAACTTAATATCCTCATCAAACTTATGTTTTATAATATTTCAGTAGAAATTAACAATAAAAGTAACTTTTGGTATGAATGAGAGGAACAAATCATTTAGAAGAAAGCTAGCATTCATTTTAATAAGTTTTGAAAAGTAATTGTATTTTATTGAGATAGTAAATGTATATACTATGTTTTTGATCAGGAAAAGGTACAGTTAGCAACATAAGAAAAGGCAAGTCACCTCCACAGTCAGGGAAAGGGTACTTTTCTTGATGTTCAGATATATTTGTACTACTACAACATTTAATAAAGCTGCCAAGAAGTGAGATAAATTTAACTTGAACAGAAAGCTTTAAAGAGAGTAGAGTAATATAAGTTCAATCATTTGAAAGAAAACTTACAAAATGAAACAATGAAATGCACTGTTAGATATACAATACTGTTTAATTTTAATAAAGCATTACAATTTAGATAGTTTGTATACGGCAAATATTAAATACAGTTATCTTTAGAAGTAGTAATACTTTATGACAGGTTTCTTTATGAATGCACCCCAGTAGCACAGTGATATGTCTGCAGAATCACGTCACTAGAAACTGGGTTTTGATACCCGTGGTGGGCAGAGTACAGAAAGCTCATTGTGTAGTTTTGTACTTAATTCCAAATAATAAATTAATTAACTGTTTATGAACCATATGTTGTGCAGTTCAATAGTTAAGAATTGGTGATTGTTATATCATAATGTCATGTTACTAGAACCTTTAGAATTTTTTTTGTTTCAACTGTGTGTTATTACAACATATTAACTAGTAGTCTGTGGAACGTTGTAGACCTTTGTTTGGGTATAAATATGTGTTGAACATGTAGTTCCATAAATAGATATAAACAGTATGACTGTTAGTTTAACCATAAAAGGCATATAATGATATTTAAAGAGAACTTATCACAGATTGTATTGTAATAACATAGTACAGAATAAATAATTTTTGATCTTGTGAATTATGTTATAAAATAATTGAATCTGACTGTGTAAATCTTGATGACAACAAGAGTTATTTAAAGCTCTGGATACAACTGTGGTTACCAACAATTATATCTATTTGTCTATACTGATGAATAAGGTATTGTCTGCTAAGGATTTAAGGGACACAGAAGCACAAAAATTATAAAGGAAAAGAAGGTTCATTACACTTAACTTAATCTTTAAAGCACTGAACTGATGAGAGAGGTAAAAGTTGCACAGAACTTAAAGTTTGGCTACTTTAGTGTGAAATAAGCTATTATATAAATGACAGAAGTTGGATGTGGCCTTATGGTTAGCTTAACTACACAGTGGAACAAGTAGTACCAACAAATAATAGAGGAACTATACATTAACATATTGTTATGTGTACTGCCTGTTCTCTAAATTTGTACAAAATTCTTAAGTATAAGAATCAACAATGCACATTGTGTGTTTGTAGAATGTTAGTGATTACCAGTATCAAATCCGAGGTAATTTCTAGAATTTTGCCTAATGAGAGTGAAAGCAAGCCATTGCAACACGTGAAGAGTGTGTTTAAAATATTGTTTGTCTGCTACAATCAGTATACCATAATACTAGGAAGCTATAATTGTGATAAACAGTTATTGATAGAAAAAATACAGGTATTTTACCAGAAACGTTTACAGATTTTGAACATTACAAACCATCCAATTTCAATGAATTAATTTTGGACTCCAATATTTCTACCAGGACGTTTGTTTTGTTTGTTTTTTTGAATTTTGCACAAAGCTACTTGAGAGCTACTTCACTAGCCGTCCCTAATTTAGCAGTGAAAGACTAGAGGGAAGGCAGCTAGTCATCACCACTCACTGCCAACTCTTGGGCTACTCTTTTTACCATCAAATAGCAGGATTGAATGTCAGATTATAATACCCCCACGGCTGAAAGGGTGAGCATGTTTGGTGCGACTGGGATTCGAAGCCGCGATCCTCAGATTACAAATCGAATGTCTTAACACACTTGGCCATGCCGGGTCTACCATGACGTTACGAGTGCCTGTGAAGCAGCTAGCTAGCCCCCCCATCAAGTGAACTATACATGTGTATCAACATAGTATTAATTCATTTCTCATGAACCATTGATAAAATATTCAGTTCCAAACCAGATAGAAGACTCAGTATTGTTTGTAAGTTGGCTCGGCATGGCCAGGTGGTTAAGGCACTCGATCATAATCTTAGGGGCGTGGGTTCAAATCCCTGTCACACCAAACATGCTCACTCTTTCAGCTGTGGGGGCATTATAATGTGATGCTCAATCCCACTATTTGTTGGTAAAAGAGTAGCCCAAGAGCTGGCAGTAGGTGGTGATGACTAGCTGCCTTCCCTCTAGTCTTACACTGCTAAATTAGGGACGGCTAACCCAGGTAGCCTTGAAGTAGCTTTGCACAAAATTCAAAACAAACATTGTTTGTTTGTAAAAAACTGTATATAAAGCATTATCTGTAGTAACTATTTGTAACAACCATTATTATAAATTTTGTTTGTGTATTAAAATATATTTGTATTAAGAAAGAAAATTGTATGTATGAATCTTGTTGGTAAACTATCATAAATTTGATATATTCAATTAACTTCTGAATTAAAATTAAAATTTCTGTCGATTTGAAATCATAATACTTTAACACGTGACGTGAGAAATCGAACACTCATTTGAAATAAATATGTAATAGCACATTCTTATAGTACTTATTTTAAAAGATTGCTTTTTTACTGGTAAAGTTTTATACACGCTTTGTGGGGTTGTGTCTAAATCTAGGCATATATTGCTATGCATTATATACAGAGAATTTAGTTCCACAGAAACTATTAATGTCCACTATATTATCAGACAAATTTTCATGACCATCTTCAGCCACAGATAAAACATTTTAATCTCAAGCTAATGCGATCAAATATTCAATAGCTACTGTAAATCATCATGAATTATATCTAGCTTCTAGTTGTGTATATTATCAGTATATTGCGTGAAGTCAGCAACTATATCAAGTAATTATTTATTTGTAGTATAGCATAAAAAAAAACTGACCCAGAAGATAAATAACAAAAATGATAATTTAAGAACCTCCAAGTTTGAATTGCCAAAAAAAGTAAGGAAATAAGGTTGAAGATACTATAGACGTTATTTACATAAACAACATTATTTTCATTCCATCAAAATTAATTTTCGGTGGTAGTATGGAGCTAAAACAGGGGTTTATAGTTTGGGTAAATGATGTACACAGCTTTTCCAGTTTTGTTTTCTTACTTTTATGACCCATATTCTCAGGGCCTGGTGGTTAAGACACTCGACTCGTAATCCCAGGGTCGGTGGTTTGAATCCAATTTCCCTAAACATGCTTGCCCTTTTTAAGCAATTAGGGTGTTATAATGTTACAAAGTTGGCAGTGATGACTAGCAGCCCACCCTCTAGTCTTACGTTGCTAAATTAGGGACACCTAATGCAGATAGCTCTGGAGTAGCTTTGTGCAAAATTCAAACCAGATTTTTAAATTCCCAAATTTTGTATTTATCTTCAAGATATTATGCATTCACAAGTTTTTTAAAGCAAAGCCACATCGAGCTATCTGCTGAGCCCACCAAGAGGAATTGAACCCCTGATTTTAGCATTGTAAATTAGTAGGACTGTATCCTAAAATGTAGGCATTTTGAGCTTTAATTCATTTATGTTTATTTGTGTACCTTAAGAAGTTTAGTTAAAGAGTAAAGTCCACAGTTTACCACTATATACTAATTTTTGCATTTTGTTCATTCTTTGTAAGATGATGATAAACTTCAATTTCAAAAGTCTAAATTCTACTGTATTATACCAAATTTTAAGTATAGCTTACTTACAAAGCATATTGTCTGTATCTTATACTTGGTACAGAAGTACTGTAAGCTCAATTAATAATAAACAGCATGTATGGTAAAATCCATTTTATTTCAATTCCTTCATTTAAAATACAAATGCACTGATATTTCAGTCATTTAGCCTAGCTTTCACAGAAAGCAACATTAGGTTAATTACCTGTACATGTAACAATAAAAAAAATCTTAGTAAAGTAAGTTTAGAATGGTTATGAGGATGATCACAAGTCATCACAATAAAACTATCACTGATATGGAGTTCTCACAGTCATTATCTATTACATGTACATGATGTAGTTCTTGCAATATTTGTCTGGCAGTGGTGGTCTGCTATTTCATGAAAACTGAGCCACTAACTCAGACTGTTATGCATTTTTTGAATATCTCAAGAACAGATTGACTCAAACACTTACTAGATACAAAGATCTTACATTCATAAAGTTTTAAAATATACTGTTTTTCTACAAAATAACACTATCCAGAAGAAATTATGTTTGTATAATACTAACATAAAAATATCACAACCACAGAAGGTTTGATACAAGTTTTAGCTACAAATAGGTAAGTGTCTGTAGATTATTTTGTTAATAACTGCAATATGAAACTCATTAAAGATGGTATATGTTATTCTGAAAACTAGAAAAAATTAAAAAATATACTAATTTGTCAAAAATTTGAAAATAGCATCAATAGTTCACATTAGTCAAGGTGAACATTTTTTATACTGAATTAAAAATTTATCCATAATTGAACAAAGAAAAATGAATTTCATTAAACAAATGTAAAACCTCAATTCAAACAATACTTAACAAGACAGGATCGGATGTATAAACTATTTCTGTTTCTAAAGCACAACCTTCACAGTCTACTACAAAGTCTAATTATTGTTAAAACATCAAATTATGTGAAGTTCAAAAATCTTTAAAAATTTTAACTTCAGGGTTAGTGTTGGTAAGTAAAACCATACAAAATGACAAGTTTATAAATGTTAATACAGTTACTGAAAAAACTACAAACTTTTCTAAAATCTGACATATATAAATCATTAACAAACTAACTGAGCAATGAAGTCAAGACATCTCTGAAATATTTTCTTCGTAAGCCAGAATGTTTAATATTACACATGTATTTAAACTGATTCTAATAGCACCCTTTCTGTGAAAGAAAAATATACCAAACCTAACATATTGCAAGAAAACCTTTCAATATGATTAACTTCATAAAATGATGTTTATGTCTACAATTCCATTGCTCCTACAGAGAAAATCTTGAAACATAAAATCAAACCTAAATTCTCTAAATATTTTTCATGATTTTTATTGTAAATTTTATCCTCTAAAAAACAAAAGCCATCATTGCAGATGAAATTGTTTTTTTGTTTTCACATAGTATTTAAAAAGCATACACACACCCCCACACAAGTAATTTACAAACATGTCTTAACATAAAGACTTTTTAACTGATGATTGTGTACACAAGTTCTTTCTGAACACCATTTTCAAATATATAATACATTTTTACCATAGTTATATTAAATTTTGCTGCCTTTAAAATAGCTCACTGGTTAACTGTTTGGCTGTCTTCAGTATTTTGTTAGCCACCTATAAAGTTTATCATCTTTAACTGCACAGATAGCCCTTGTGTGGCTTTGTGTGAAATTAAAAAAAAACATCGTTAACTACCATCATTGACATTAGAAAACTGCATTATATAATATATTAAAATACAGTTTTATGTTAAAAAAAACAAACATTGTAAATACATAATATACTGATGACATTTTTTCCTGTTAACATAAGTATATGCATTCTACTGTTTAAAACACTACTTTCTGGTATCTTACAGCTTTCTATTAGATTGCCTACTGTTTTTTTTCTTTGCAGCTGGTTTAAATCACCAAAAAACTCGATGCTTCTATAACAGTCCACTCACAGCCTGAAAAGTGTAACAAGGCCAACTGTAGTGCTCAAATAAGCAAGTTCAACAGTAGTCAGTTAAGTTGTTATTCATGTCTGTTATATAGAGCCTCAATATGCATAAAACACACTTTTCATATGTAAAATAGCAAACACAAACATGATTGACATCATTCCCATTTTGATTTTACAAGTTTAATGATCAAACTAATTATTGACTGCAAGTTTTCATTTTAAATCATGAGAATTATTGTTTCTATCAAATATTTGTTATATTTCACAAATTTTCTCAAGCATTTCAGCAAATTTATGAAAACTGTTTATCAGCAAATAGCATGATAATTTTGACACTGTAAAATGTGTTATCAACAAACACAAGCAATATAACTTTTATAGTAGCCTTCACTATTGTATACTTAGTGTCCTAGCATCATTGGTTTAAGAAAACAACAGCCACACATACAACATAGAAATATCTTAGATATGTTGTCACCCTGACCATTATTCATATGGTCAGGTTGCCCCATAAAATATCAACCTTTTATGATTATGAATGCTAATTTGGTTACAGATTAAAATAAAAAGTTGAAATTAAAGTATTTGTAACTAAGCTTTGTTTCATATTAAATGCTTTACTGTGCAATTAATTCCACGTTAATGGTATGTTTTATTAGTTAAAAACACACCAACATGTATGCCTATTTTAGAGTCTTCAACAAAAATATTCAATCAAAATAACATGGAAAAATACTTCATGTGTTTACTGCAAACAATTCCAAGTAACTGGATATAATATATCTGTGCATTATATTTAATTATCATAACAGAAGTCCATTTTATGACTCATAAACTTCTTAAAATATTTACCATTAATTGTGAACACTTATTTGTACTAATATTCACTAAAGTATAGACAGTACCAATTAAATCACATCATGATCTGATATTGTAAACAAGAAAAAAAACGCATTCCTAACTAAGCTATAAACTAATGAACTTTTCAAAAAACATGCAATTAAATTAACAGTTTGTTAAGTGCTATCAAACAAACAAACTACTAACAAGATGGCACAGTTTAAATTTCATTTTCTTCATTCTTCATGCAGGCAAGGTGTGGACTGTTTCAGCAACATAGGATTTAACATCATTTTATTTTTGGTTACAAGTCTTGAATGTGATACTTTATTTTTTCATTATTAATTTCATCACTTATATCAAGTCGATACTCTATTTTGAAATAAAAAAAACAAATAAGTACTATGATGTTCCTTCTCCCTTCTTTATACTAGCTCACACACAGAAACTAGTATGAATTGGAGGAGTTGTTATTAAACACTATTTCCATTCATTTGAAGTAGCTTCATTACTGACAGCTTCTATCACACATTATAAATCACATACCTGCAAGTGACATCATACATATTAACTGTTCAGAACTAACTGACTATTAAATAATATTTCTTTACCTATCCACGAGAAAGATCCCGCTCTAACCATTCAGGAATTGGTTGTCTTAATTTATTTAACAGTTTTGAAAGGGCAACATTGTGAGGTAAATAAAAAGTAGAGAGGAATTTCTCAGCTCTATAATCCATTGGAGGATAGTTCCGGCCTTTATTATGCCCAAGACACTTGATGGTATTCTCTTCGATAACAGGACAAAAGAAACCCTTGGAAGGATTATACCTACAAAATATAATTTATTTTGAGAAAAGCATTTAACTGTTTGAGTTGATTGCAATGTTTATATTTTTTTTTCTACAAAGACAGCAAAAGCTAAAGTTGCATACATAAAGAGGTACACAATATCTTTTTCAAAATTTTCTAAATGATTGTGAATTGGTCAAATCATATGAGAGAGGTTAATTCTCTTTGAGAGAATAAGTTGTGATTCAAAAAACTACAATTTGCATAAAGTTTGGGACCATATGAAAATATTTATCTTGTTGAAAACATTACAAATATTTAATTACACCTAAATTTATCAGGTATTTTCAGAATTTTAAATTTTTCTTTCATATTTGAAGTTCCTTTATTAAAGATCTAATACTTCAAAAATGAGCTTATACAACAACTATCAAATGACTTCTGAAATCTAGTGGTGAATATAACAAGTTCCTCATTGTTACAATTCTTTTTTAGTTTGCTTATCAATGTGAATTATTTCTTCAGATATCAATCAACAAAGGATATTTTTGAAACACATCTGTGACAACTGCATGTTAAAAGATGGGACTTGTTTTTATTGTAATAAATGCTTATTTTCATAATTAATATAACATTGATTAACTAATCAAATGTCTCAAGCATTATTTATTTTTTCAATCAGAAATAGTTTTATTTGCAACTAATGTGCTAAGGGATTAAAGTTTTTGTTTTGATGAAAGTAAAGTATAGAGAAAGGAAAGATGTAAGTGTCATTTATAAATGGAAGTGTTGAAATAGCGATATGTATGTTACTAAAACCAGAAACATTAGGTCATTTCAAAGACACAAATAGATACTTCATACCTAAAAAAAATTACAAAAAGTTTTTGAAAAACAAACAAAATGCACTAAATTTGAAATTAAGTTACAATTTATATGCAAGTAGATTATTAAAATTACCTTTAAAAGCCAAACAGGTAAATTATTACATTTTCCTGGTAAGAGTATCAAGAAAAACTTATGTGAAAGAGATAACCACTTTTATCATTAAATTCATGTCAACAATTACAAGATAGATATCAACACTCTTAATGATTTAACACAAAGTCAAATATATAAGCATTAAAAAACTTCTTTAAACGTTTAAAGAAGTTGATTATGATAAGGACAATATATCCAGTATTCAGATATTACAATACAAGTAACAGTTTGGATGAGTGATACACTTGATTTAGTTTAGATTTCAATTCATTGATAAAAATATTCATTATTATTATTAATTTTCATATAATTCAGAGATAACAGATGACATTAGCCATCCCAGTATTAAAATCTCATCTGAAATCAGAAATTGATCTCATGTAGTTAATAAATGAAACTTTAAATAGCAATGGTAACTTCATGTATTTCATGCTAAGAGCAATAAAGTGAAAAGTTAGTTTATCTTTACTGCGATATTAGATGTTTAGTGCATGCTCTAAAAACCTGAAAAATATGCACCAATGAGTACTAAATTGCACATGTATATCATCCATGTAAAATATAAAATTACATTTCTTGTTTCAGTAACTACAATTTTAAACAGGTCAATCAAGCACTGATTGCTTTTAAAATTATAAAACAGAAAAAAATGTAAACTAAAATTTAAGACTGTTAAAGAATGTTTAAGACTTTTTCACTTTTGTGCAGGAAATTATCAAAAATGCCCTCTCTACTCATCTAAGCAACAGGAGTCTCAGATTCTTTCATACATGGTTCATATGAAAAATATTGAAATTTGTTTTAGATTTTATTTATAATAAATTATACAAAATAATCAAATTAAAAATTAATTTTATTGTATACGAATATCTTACTTCAGTCGAGTCCGGTAGCTGTAAAATGGCTTAATCCTCAAAAATCGCTGCAATCTGCTCATAACACTTGCTGGGTCATCTCTGAGTTCATCTCCATCAATGATCATTAACTGTAAAAAATAAACACAATTACACAATAGCTTAACCCACAAAATTATCAAAAAGAAAACTGGTATCTCACATAAAATTAAAATGTCAACAATCTAGGTCTTTCAGAATGTTTTATTTTGTTTAAACAATAATAAAAATGTTCACATATCATATAAAACTTTAGAAAGACAATTCCTCCATAAGGAACCTATTCAGTATTTTATTATACTTGTACTCTGTTCTTTTAATTTATTACTGAATGGCATTAGAAAGTTTCTCCAAGATATTCTTACTTGTCTTGGATGAAAATAAGTCAACCATCTTTCCAGGTGTTGAGCGTAATGTCCAGGGTTCAAGCAACGGTTACGAAGTTCTCGCACACTCTTAGAAAAAGACTCGTTAGCAGTTACAATATCATAGAATGTGTAATGTAATGCAATAGGATCTTTATGAGCATGCATATGCTGAAAAAGAAAGACATTTTACTGTTTATTGCTGTTCAAATATTATCCTAGTAATAAGACAAATTTCTAAGAAGTTGTTACTTGTTTAAAACTAAGAACAATATCGCTGCTCACCATGCATTTGATCTTTATAATGGACAACAGTATGAACTGAACAAAACATAAAAATTCCTACCTAGAGAAGTCATAATGTGCTTTATTCCAACAAATATTACTTCTCAATCATAACTTCCTTATTCAAATTACCTAAATTGTAGAAAGTATAATGAAATAAAGATTCTGCTAAAATATTTCCACAACCAATTCTACCTCTACTGCTACATCATAAGATTTGAACTAATCTTTTCTTGAATGTTTAAGTTTTTTACATTAACATGATACAGTTATATCAATGCACTACATCACTGACCTACACTGATCTGAATTTTGTATCCTGAAGTTTCAAGCTATATACAATATTTTTATGCTATCATCTAAAGACCTTTGCTGTTCAATCACATTCTCAAATATGTGTTTTTGGCTGTAGCTGTAGGTTACAGAACTAAATGTTATGTATGATCCCACTAATTTATTTCTAACATAGAAAAACATACTAGCCTTCATTATTGCTGAAAGTCCAGGGAACAAAATAATACTGGTCACTGAACAAAAGTCAAAAACTTTTTCCCTGTACTAAATATTTTCTACATGTTTGACCACATATTTCTGCAAAGTATATCTATCAATTTTATTTCTGGTTGAACTTATAAACATTTTTTTTGTAATGCTGAAATACTTACTTGTGCATTGATAACAATCAGGTGGCAGTTTTACTGACTATATGGAACTTAATAATACAAATAAACTAGTCCTTCACAGAAGCCATACCTCCTTAATTTCCAATGTATGCATGCATTTTATACTAAGCAAACACAGGCATGTAATATCCTGTTTCACACTGTATTAACCAACAACTAAAATCACTTAAAACACTGGATAAACACCTTGTTAATAAAAATTGTTTTTTATAAAATTTGAGATTTCATGACCATTCATAATAATATATTTTTGTAATAATGGTTGCATAAAATAAAATAATCTTTACATGACCCTCCTTTCTGGGATTTAATACAAGAGATATCAAGTAATGAGATTATTTGTATTTAAATGCCTAACAAACAATTTTTCAAGTCAAAATAATAACACTTTTTTCAAGATCAGCACATTTATGGACAACATTCATAATTAAAAAAAACAAAACATTTTGCAGTTTCCTAATTTTTTTTTACTATTGAAGAACATGTAAACATACAGGGTGTTCGGAAAGTCACTGCTCACTTATGTATTTATTGACATGTTTCAATACAGAATACAGAAGGTAAATATGAGTGACAATTATAAACAATGTTGAACGTGACCCCTGTTGGCATCAATATAGGTTTGGATCCTTCTTGTTTTGTTTCTGAACACTGCTATCAGTTGCTGCCTTGAAATAAATTGAATGAATGTTGTTATTACTGTTATCACAAAACTGCACAGCGACTTTCCAAACACCCTGTATAAAGAAACTGTTTAAATAAACTTAAAGTTTGCCTAATGGTACAATAGAAAAAAAAAATATATATATACACATTTATGTAACAAAAACGAAAAGCCATTTGCCTGGAATGCCGATTCTTGGCCATTGCAGTACTGAGCACCATGCATCTAGCATAAAACGATGGTTCTTTATGCCATGGTGAGCAAGTTTATATTTTTAAAATTCTTTCTTTGTATAAAACAAACAATACACTACTTTGGACATACAATAAGATATGAGGGTAGGTTGGTAGAAAACATAAGTAATAAAACTGAAACAGTTTTTCCCATGTTTCAATCAATAAAAGATTTGTCAAGAAAAACATTTGAACATAACTTGTACACGAGTCAAAATGAGAATCAAGAAATACTTAAAGGAAACGAAATATACACCTAAAAAAATGTTTTCATGATAGAAAAAGGACTGTTACTCTACATTAATATACTGTTACTAGATTATAATTAATTAAAAAAAATATGTTCATAAGATATTTATCACACATAATATTGAGAAAAAAATCATTATTTCCCATCATATGATTAGCATTCTGTGTACACACACACACACGGGCAAATCCAAAATTTTTGTTGTTGATGTATGTCAATATGGTGTGTGAAAATGTATACTCTTCAAAAAAAGAAATGCAAAAGGGATATTTTTGTTATTTTAAAGAGAAATATATATAATAACATTACAAGCTCAGAGTATGTGATGTTGCACGTGTTAAGGCACTGATTGTCAGACCAAAATGACAATTAAAGTTGTGCACCTTAAAAACGGAGGAAAACATCGGATTTATTGCCAAAACGCATTCGTGTCCAGTAAATTTATTTGAGAGATCTGCATGTTCTGCAAGTGCAACATGTGTAAAATCCCTATAAAAGTGACGGGTTCTCGGTTTCCAAAGGTCAGTGTTAAGCCATCAATACACAATACAGTTACGCCAAGACTGACTGAAGCACAGTGGAAGCAGGCAAATCTCGATCAGATGTTGCCAGAGCTGTGAATGTCAACCCAAGCAACATCACAAGGCTATGGAATTGTCACCAACAACATGGATCAACTTATGACCATCCACGATCTGGCAGACATCGTGTGACCACGCCCGCACAAGATCGCTACATCCGGTTACGTCACCTTTGGGATAGGACCACCACTGCGACGTCTACTGCCTCAACCAAACCAGGGCTCCGTAGGATTTCCGATCAGACCCTATGCAACCATCGATGAGATTCTTAGGCCCCACGTGCAACCCATCATGATGAATGTCAATGACGTTTACCAACACTACAACGTCCAACTCACCACTATCTTCTTGAGACACCACGACATCAACGTTCTTCTCTGCCCCTCCAGATCACCCAGATTTAAACCCCATTGAACATCTTTGGACCGACATCTGCAACGGCGACAATCTCAACCTTGGATGTGTAACTATTATATTCACCTTGAAACATCAACTGCTAACACTAATGAGCCCATTATAAAACTGTAATGTGACATTGAAACAGTGTTCCTTTAAAACTTTTACTACCAGATGGGTTTATAGAAATCTTCATTAACAAAGTAATTATTAATCTAGTACAAACTAATCAACGAACAAAATTCTCAAATTTTATAGGTTATATAGAATATGCTTGTTGCTGAAAAACCATGATTTTTTTCATAAAAATTAATTAAATTTATAATAATCTCCAATTATAAACTGCATGAGATATACACTATATTATCAATTCTAGCCAAATAAGTAGAAATAAAGCACAATTTATGCACTATTTAAGTTTTAAACTAAACTTCACAACCCCTGAATTTTACTTACTTGGTACCATGAATAAGCTCTTTTGATAGGACTGATCAGAATGGTGACAAGTTTGGCATATGGTAGCAAGGAATGGACTCTCATTGGCACAAGTTCACCATCAAAATAAGTAGCACTCTTTTCAAACAAGAAACGTAATGACGAATTTTTAGGAACAGGAAAGAAGTTCATATACCTTTGAAAAACACAAATACATTAGCATATGAAACAGATATGGAATGAAATATTACTATTTTGATATGACAGTACTTTGTTGCAAACTCCTTTAAATATGCTTTCAATAGAAATGTTATGAACGTTTGTTTTTTTTAAGGTTAAATTTATTCTAATGATTATAATCTTACCAATCAAGTCCCTTATAATAATTCTTTCCATTGAAAAATTGCACTTCTTCAAACGTCTCAGGACTGGGATAATTACTTATAATTGCTGGGTGCATGGTCAAAAAGGTATACAATGCTGTTGTTCCTAAGAATAAATAAATCATAAGCTTATCACTTCAGTACATATATGCATTAATTCTCATCCTTACTATAGCTGTTTATTTTTTGTTTAGTGATAAGTGACAGTTGAAAAATATTTTTATTTTCCTAAAATTAAGTTTGAAAACATTTATTTTAATAATTTTCTCGGAATTTATATATAAAAAAGAAAAGAATAAATTACATTTTCTGCAATTTATTTTTAATTTCAGACAATTTTCAGCTGAACTAGTTAAACTATATATAAAAACAGCCCTTATTTTGATCAATCTCAGTTCAAACTGCCTCTAAGATATGACTAACAATTATTATGTCCCTAATTTATTCCTGTTTCTTACAATGGGAAATAACTATAAAACACAAAAGTAATGTGTGCACAATAGTTGCAAATAAGGATTAAATGCTACTAACTCTTTGAACTTGTAGGCAAAATAATTCAAAAGCTTCCCTGATTTTAAATAATGTAGTAGCAAAAGTCAGAAAGGAATGCTGTTGTTTTCAAAAGAAAGTAAGTGATATGATGGCGTGATCTTGACTTGCTGGTTTATATTTCCATAAATTGAGATGGTTAAGGCTATAAAATTAAATCATATCTCAGCAATATGTATGCTATAAGTTTGCAACTTGCGTTAAAGCCTAAAAACTAAAATAGAGATGGAAAAATATGTTTAAGTGGACATTTCAGAGAACAAATATCACGTGACACACCTAATAGAAGACTGAAAATTTACTTAAATATTACCTTTTGAATGAAGAAATTAAAGTTGTATAATATTAAAATTTCTTTTATTAGCTAAATTTTGATACCAAATTTATTGACATATGCAGAAAATAACTTATTAAATTCTAAATGTAGCTCAACTAAAATGTCAACATGCACTTTTACCTACCTGAATCTAGACGTTAAACCAAACATTATACCTTGCAAAATATTTTTATAAATCTTCTGTATTATTCTCAACACTACAGATAATTTATCTGGCTACCATTCTATTACTATTTCATTTTCTACATAAGCAGATACAACCTTAAAAACATTATTAATATTAGGATTTTTATGCAGGAGAAGTTATGGTTACAAAGGCTCCATAGGCCTCTCTTGTTTTTTTTCTTTTTTTAGGTATCATTTCACCTCATCTGGTTGAGGTGAAATGATACCTAAAAATCCTTGCCCAACTAATTTTGTATTAATAAGAATATGGTTATGCCTGTCAGCAGTCAAAATTCCATCAATTGTGTGTTTATTTCCAGTAACTGGCTAAGATGCAACCCACACGTATTGATCTTCCACCATCCTTTAAAGTAGATGTTTTACAGTGAGACCATGATACTGTTTTCCTCTCTGCAATCTAACAAACTTTGACTGACTTTTGCTAAATAATTTTAGTTTGGATTCATTTATAAAGAGAACCCCTCTTCAGTTTTGTTCATTCTATTCTTGAAAGCCTGATGCACATTCCAACCTTTTGGTTTGGTTATCTCTGTAATAAGTAGTATTTTTTGTGCAGCTACACCTCCATTGAGGTACTCCATTCTCATGTGTATCATATCCTTCTGAAAGTGACATTCATACCTATACTTACAGCTATATAATTATCAAGATATTTTTGGACTGTTGTATATCATGTAAAAACCTATTCTGAGTTACAACATTAATTTTAATACGTTGAGCATTTTACTCAGTTTACCCCTATCATTAATACTACTAGTTTCACATAGCCTCTTTAGAATGAAACAGGAAATTTTAGCTTAATTTTTCACTGCATCAGGCTTCACCAACCAAAATTTGGTTTCTGTACATTTGTCATGAATCATTTTTGTCCTAGGATCCATAAGTGCATTCATCCCACTACTTCTAGAAGAGAATGATTGCCTGTGCTTTTTATTACACTAATGTGACACAGTCTTATTCATTGAAAGAATGCTAATCACAGTAAAAACTATTAACATGGTGCAATCAATTTTCACACAATAGACAAGGAAAGCAACCTTACAATATTTTAATTTTAAATATCTCTTTTCACTTTATATAATTATTTACATTGCATTATGTATTCCACAAAGCAATAAAAAAACATACAGTAGTCTTGAATCAATTATATGTACACAAATTATTTTTTCTCTTTTAACTTTAACTCTTAATCAGTTTTAGTGCACAGAAGTTACATTAAGCAAACTGTCTTTTGTCCTGTATCTAAAAACAGCCATCAGGAGAATATTTTTCTGTAGTAGTAACTACTTCTTAAAAACTGATAGTATCAAAATGTGTACATGATAAAAAGTGGAAAACAGAGATTACAATGTGCACAATGTGATACTACTGTTTCTTCTATAGGTGTATAAAGTAAGAGCAAACAATACCTGTTTTTTGTGGTCCTATTACTAAAAATTTTGGAAGTTGATCACAAGTCTTTGTCCTTGACCAAATGGATTTATGACGTTTGTCAATACAAGGATTCTAAATATCATAAAAAATATATTAGTATCCAATGCCTAAAATCAGTATTGGTGAGTTAAATTTTACTCTCAATTTAGGAATAAAAACCTTAAGTTACTGTTCTTAAAATTATGATGTTATAATGCATACATTAATATAAGAATTTGTTTATTGTATTAACATCATGTGTAAATACACATGTAACACACACAACAATATTCCACAGTAATGATAATATACTCATAGAATACTTAAACTTTTGACTTACTCTTCTAAGTGTTTTGTTAATTAAGCTAACAAATTTCAAGTGAACAAAATGCACTTTAGAGAAACAATAAAAAGCTGCACTATAAAAAGTGATATTAATAAGTCAAACATACATATTAATTTATACTTTATATTTCATTTTATAAAAGTACTAAAATAACATAGATGTATGCAATTTATTTGTGATTTATGTAATATATTATAAAAGCTATACAAATACTACAAAATCACAAAATGCCAAAAATTATTTGTTAATACTATGAGACTTCAGAAGTGGGACATTTATTTACACTGTAATAAGTGTTACAAGCCAAACCTGACAATGAAAATAAGTTAATAAAGTAAGCAACAAAACCTATTGTGGGTTATGATTGTAGGACTGACATTTCAAAACCTTAATAGAATACAACGTGAATAACTTTGAAGATCTTATTTTGCATATCTCTGTACTTATGACATTTATTCTTTCACACACAAACATGTAATTAATTTCCAGTACTCTCTAAAATGATTATAATTTCCACTATCATAAAAATGATAGTTTCAGGTAACTAACTGATTATGCAGACAGAAAAGGAGTTTTTGGAAAGGACTTTATATCTGAATACTTATTACAATCTATATTTACACCAAGTTATGATTTACTTCTTGACAAATATAATGAAAAGTATACAATAATGAATAAAATATATTTAAAATATTCATTTCTTTCTAGAAGTGTTCAATAACTTGAAATAAGTATCTGAAGCAAAAAGTTAATCTTATCACTACTGCAGCATTCTTAAAAGAAAGTTTACATCTTTCTGTCAAGCAGGACTTGTTAAATAAGATTAAGCTAATCAGTAAAACATATTTCGGTTTAAATTAATTCATTTTTGTACATGTTTTTTTGTTCCATTTCTATCCAACTAGGGGTTGTTTTTCAGACACTTCAGCAGAGTTATTTACAACAGATCAGTCTTTATCCAATAAAAAGCTTTTGTCACCCAAATATCAACTTATGAATAACACAAGTTTTTAAACTACAACTGAATTCTCGTTTACATGTATAATTTCATTAAATTGATTTTAAATTAATATGCCAGACCTGAAAATAGCTACGTTCAATACAATAGAAAGGACTAATGATCATGTACCACATATATTTGGCTACACAGGTTTCACAAAAAATATAAAATACTGTTTAACTCACTATCCACACAGGATCAGTCTCTTCTGGATACAGTTCAAAATATTTTTCAGCTAACTTGAGCGGAGGAACAGTGAACAGTTGAAGGTTGGTCCAGCACTTGACAAACTTTACTACTGATTCAAAGGTATAAAGTGCCAGTCTGTCATTCCCATAGTTGGACAGATGGGTCATAAATACATTAATCTGTAACAGCCAAGTTAGCAATAACTTAATATTTTGAAAAATATATATGCACCCTGACACAGATTTAAAACATGTAAAAACAGAATATACTAGTGACCAATAAGAAGATGAAATCTAAAATAACTGCAGCAGTTGAAATTATTTTAGGCAGGACTAGAGTAAATTAATCTATGAGAACTAGGGCATGGTTAAATACATCAACTGAAAAGGATTTGACATTACGAGTCCAAAACCGTAATTAAATCTCAAATCAGTCATAAGGTGACAGAGCTATGAGCTAAAAGTTTGTACTTGAAAAAGTCAGAGCCATTCTGTGAATCAATACTAAAAAATTGAAACAGCAATTTTGTACTATATAATGCCAAGCAACATAATGCTTTGATACTATAGAGTATTGACATCCATGTTAAACTGAATTATAAACTATCTCAAAATAGTACCTCAACTTAAAAGTATAGTTTCAATTTTACGAACTTTTTTGATATTACATTTTCTAATCACATTTACTTTGTTTATAATATTTATGCATAGCAGTTTTTAATTTCAAGCTGAAAGATTACACAGAACACATCTAAACACAAACACCCATCACAAACTCTTTAGCCACTCTTTTCACTGCAAAGAGTGGGGCTTGACTGTTACTCTTCATTACACACCCTTCCTTCCATAGAGTAGAGCATCTTTTGTGGCAATAAGATGCAAATCAAGAACAATAGGAATCACAGTCCAAGTAAACCAACTATTAAGCATTGTCAGCATCTATTCCATATAAGCCAATGCAAAATTCCTTCAAAATTTTTAAAAGAGGCTGTAAAAAATAATAAATTATTTAGTAAAACACTGAAATATATATTTTCAAAACTTACTGGGTTGTAAACAAAAAGAGAAAAGAGGTCACCACCATATATGCTATTCTTCAAGCGATCTGGTCCTCCAGGGTATTTGTTAAGAAAAATTGTATGAGTGTATAGACCACAAGTTTGTCTTGGAAGAACCTGTAACAGTTAGGTACACAGTTAAAATAATAATAATAATAATAATAATATTTTTTTCACAATTTAAATTAAAGAAATTTCTCTACAATTAACATTTCTAACTATAATAGTGCGAGTTTTTCTTTTTAATACTGCTCCCATTCTTTACCCACACACATGCATTCACTGATGAACAGGCCCAAATCTGACCAACTTTCTTTCAGTTATAGTAACAGTTAAAGAAATTCCTTGAAAGATAAAATGAGAAAAATAATTACAAAAATTAACAGAGTCTAAACTATAAACACAACAGAGGATAAAATGTTTCTTACTGACAGGAATGATCAAAATGAAAAAAAAGGGTAAAAAAACTAGTACTTTTATTTAAAAACAACCTTAAAATTAACAATGCTAATATGTACAGAATAAAAACATTTACTTGAAAATAATAAAATAAGGAAATATTTGTTTTGAGGTGGATTAGATTTAAAAAAGTCTTGGATAACAAATACAACACTAAACAAGTAATGCAAACCAATGTTAGACAACATACATGAACAGAGAAAATGAATTATTACAATGTGTATTTGTCATTTGTAAAACTTGTGAAAATATATTACCTGTTGTAGAAATTGTTTCTATTACTGCACAAAAATGTTAAAAAAATCCATGTTTATTGAACATAGATATGTTTTTAACCAATTTCATGAAATGCCAATCTACACCTAACTAATGATGGCATGCAGTGGGTTTTCAAGTAAACTTTATAGTAGTAATTTATTAATGTAACATACTTCCAACAAAAAAAACAAAACTCATACTGAGAACAGGTTTATTCACCCTAATTTTAGGATACAAAAGAAATAATAAAATCAAGTGCAGTAAAGCATGCAGCCTGTAGATTTGATGTTGAATTTCTGCACATGCACAAGCTGTCATGCTATTTTAATACAGCATGACTTGTGTGATTTTACCAATAGGTAGCAAAAGAACCCCTTCAGAAAACAGACTATACATGCAGAGCTCTTAAAATGAGATAATAATGTTGCTTCAGCACAAAGAAACATAAATACACAAAAAGTAAAATAATAAATATAAAAAAACATTTCATTGTATAATGTTATCACTACATTTTGGGTTTTCTGATTGATCATGCAGTGCATCACTTGCATGCCACTGATACATATAGTAACGTGTATTCTTGTAGCTGCTAGCTTTTATCACACACTTAAAGTGTGGTGTATCAAAAAATTTGCCAAACATTTGTTCCAAGGTTCAATAGAAACCTGGATTTTTGAATTAATTTATGCCACAAACTTCATTTAAGTGCATTTTCAAACTGTTTTTTTTCGAAATATACTAATGTACCTCTTTATATGTCAATTCAAGAAACCAAAGTATTGAATCAGGAGTTTGTTTTCACAAATCATGTGTTGTAATTAAATGGTTTCACTTTAACCAAAAAAAATATTTCTGATAAGCATAACAAGTTAGTAATCAATTAATACATCACAATTTCATAAGTGTATAAATAAAATTTTGTACTTGTGTCAAACAACACCCATTACCTCTTTGCAGGTTAATTTAATCTTAATATAATTGTTCAAAATGAGAAAGAAAAGCAGTGTTTTAGTTCCATTTTAAAGAGACCAAAACACAGAAGTTATAAAAGAAATGTCAATACATTTTTATAGCCTTTCCTAGGTACAAGTTTTTATAAGAGTTTATAAGTGAAAATAAAATGTATCTCAACTTTTTTTTTAACACATTTTATCAAAATTATATATGATATATGAAATGTCTGTTACTCTTCTTAATGTTACAACTAAGTTGTTTTAACAATTTTTGTTAAATATAAAAAATACTGGCCTTTTTAAAGACTTTTTAGTTAAGTTGGAAGAAAATGCACTTTGTTTAGTGTTCATACAATTTATTACACACAAACTCCACCCTTCTATTCTTTTTCACAATATCTTTAAATACCAAGCTTAAGATTATTCACAACTTTAACCTCCAAGTTCCAGAATCATACCAAGTATTTAGCAGATATTGTGAATGTTTTTACTGTTGTTTTCACATATATATGTTTTACAAAATAATCAATTTATTTACAATCATACGTGTAAAGCTCCAAACAAAGATTCTTGAAAGTTAGTTAATTACAGAAATAGTTGTTTCCTGGGAATTCCTATATTGCAGGAAATTTCTTCAGATATCCTGAGAAATTTTGTAACCAATTGTTACCATAACCTTATTTTCACAGTGTAGTACAAAATTTCTAGCTTTATGCTAACTGTTCTCTGTTCTGACTGGCAATAAACTCTCCCACGAAGACATTAACTACCTGATATTAATCATTTTTGCTGTCTACTGACAAGAAGTGTTCATTCACAACTTTGTATGTACAGCTCCTATAGAATTGACTGTTTTATTTTTTAACAGTTTACATGCATATACACTCAAAAACAAAGTAAAAGAAATTTTGTAACTTATAAAGCAAACTTATTAAATATTAAAAATTAAACAGGCACTGAATGTAGATGAGAAGTTATAAACAGATGCACTAAAATGTTTAAAAAACAAATAGTTACACGCTATTTTTATATTGGCTCTAGAGTGACATTCATCAGTTTGAATAGTGAAATATTACATTTTGATTTAGAAATGTAATAGGTTTTAACATATTAACAGTATTTAGCAACTTAACTGTTCAAAATGTTAATATGATTCCAACAACAGACCAAGAAAAATTTAAGCTTAGCATGTATTGTTTTAGAATCATCAATATAATGCATGTAAAAATAAGTAACAAAAGAAAAAGGAAGCTACATTTAAAAATCTAAAAATGATCAATCATGTGTTTGATTTATAACGAGCTAACTTTGAGATACTTATCAAGAAATAAGCCAAATTTTTCCACTCATGACTTTTCAACTCTCCACTATTAAAATTCTGTATATTTAATAATACAAAATAATTACAAACCTTTACATGACTGCATTCCTGTCACATAAACATGTCACTATCACCTACTGCATGGTGGTAACTATCTGGACTTTGACTGTTTCATGTTATTAGCTGTTGAAGTACACTTCTCAACATATATATCATTCTTAAAATTATCACCCATACTTTTAAACTTCATGTTCCAGTAATGTAATTAACAAATGCACTATCTCTTTTTTGGATGTTATTTCAGTAGCTTACTACATGAAACAATCACATTCTCTCAAATCACTAATACAAGAAGGCCTGACTGTTTATAGTAGGGTGGTTATTAACTTTATGAATTAAAGTTTAAGATGCTCATTTCAAATACAATACTATTCTTTGACTGTATTCTTTATTCAGAACACTACATCAGAAGAGAGAACATGGAATTACCCACTCCTCTTGCCAAAGGAGAAATTAAAGCGCTATTAGTAACTGAATTAGCAGAGACAACAAAAAACAGGTGGCTTCTCACAAGATATGACAAATAATGCTGGCCTTACAACAAGCTCCCATGTGTGTTAAGCTAGTAAGACTGGGTTGCACACAGTGACTAGAAATATAGAACACCTGCTGCAAACCTAACCATACATATGTGATATCTACAGATCCAATGTGAACAGACACCTTTAATGCCTAACATATGTTCTATCAGAGAAAAAGCATATTCAATCCATGAAATTAGTTCTTCTTGCTTCAGTAATATAAAATACAGATCAAACTATCACAACCAATCTAACAGTGCAAATAAAACAATGCCAGTTCATTAATTCCTGTTTCACTGTTCAAGCAACAATTTCAGAAACAAAGAGTAGGATGAGCTTACAACCTCTACCCTTAAAGTAAGGTGGTCACAGAAAGGATACTGTAAATACCTGCATATATTGTGCAGTATATTTTTGGCTTCACATACCAGGAACATTCAACATGACCATGTACAATAATAAGTGCAATTCCAACCTGATTATATATTTGACTGATCATTATTAGCAAATACCAGCATAAACTATTCGGTTATTATGGTTGGCAAAATGAATCCATTATACATATATGATTTAAAGTCTAAAAGATAAACTTCAGAAGTACAGGCTGTTGTTTATTTCTCTTTATTGAGGGCTTTTGTTTTTTAACCTCTGATGATCAAACAGTGACAAACAATGATTAAGTCAAAATATAAGATGTTCCCTTGCATAGTGCAGACTTTATAACTGATCCAAAATATTTTGGAAAAATGTGTATATTATATGCAGGCACTTTCAGTAACTCAGATGCGAGAATTTTCTAAAAAGGATCACTGCTGCACCAGGCAGGGATCCACAGTACCTGGAGGGTAAATTACACACCAAACGGTTCCAGACTTTTAAGGCACCATGTATACAGAACAGGAATAAATAATAAAAGAGGTTCTTATAGAATTAAAATTGCTAAAAACAACTCTTCACCACTATAAGAGGGGAGAAAACTAGACCTCTAACATAAGTCAATATATATATATATATATTAACTGGACTGTAAAATGCCCTTCAGAACTTGAACTGAATAAGTCAAAGATGCAAAAAAACAAACAAAAAAAAACTAAAAAAAAACTGGATAACCTGGGTCAAAACAGGCACATCCAATGAAAATAGAAGAGATGAAATAACAGGAAAGAATCTACTTTTATCTTCCATAGCAAATGACAATTTGGTAAAGAAAGCTCTGGATACAAATACAAGAAGTCATAAAAGAAAATATATGAATATCAACAGTGTATAACTCAAGTTTGACACAGGAACTGGCTAAGAGAAGGGGAAAAATTCTTTCATATATTGTCATTTATGCTCTGAAGGTGTGAAGCAGAACTACAAAAGTATCTACACTATTGGTTTCACTAAAAAAATTAATAAAAGACCTTGAGGAATGCAAGACATTCAGCACAATAAAATTGTGTGACAACACCTGTGAAAGCTAAAGACTCTTCACATATCTTTCATCAAGAAGCAAGATTCAAGAAGTTTAAAAAAAAAACTCAGGATAACTAAGCACCATCATCAGAAACATCTGAATTCATAAAAATAGAGAATCTTAAGAAATAAAAACTTATGATAAAAAATATGGTGTGAATGCACAAAAAAGCTGATAAAAACTGAATATTTCAGATAATAATTGATGAAAATAAAGTCTAGGTATATGTAGTCTCACGTTAAATAAAGATTTATAGCTATTTTATGTAAATATTATGTAGAAAGGCTGGGACAACTTGGTGTGAGCTAGGAGGTATTAGCTTAAAGATATAGTACAGGTAAAGAGTGATACTTGATGTAACAATTAACCTTGTATCAAACTTTAAAGATATATAGATTTGAAATAAAAACAACAAAGAAATTGTAATTTTGAACTATAAAGCAATCATGAAATGTTAAAATGTAAGTATAAGCAGCAAAACTAAAATGTAATACAGCAACTATATACATCCTCTTTGAATATTATAAGGCCCTGTAACATACAAAGATAAAAACAAAATAGTTTCAATTAAATGCTTCATATTAATGTAGAATTTGTTAATATCAAGTAGCTAAAGAAACACAGAAATCAATGAGTAGAGAAACAAACCATTATATTTCTATGCACAAAACCTCTACGAAATCTGGCTGGATGAAGGTGTGGATACTCTTCAGTACTGGTAACTCTAACATTCCAGACCTTTTTCCAGGCTTCATATAGCTGCTCATGAACAGGATAAACCCCAGAGTGGTGTGGGGCTACAGAGTATCTCGAATTAACAGGTATTCCATGTTGCTGAAACACATTTATAAAATGTATAAAGTTAACAAAAGTTCTTGCTGTTTGAAATATCAGATCCCTACCCACATAATCTGTATATTTATTTTTCATGCACAAAGTTAAACAATGGATCATATGTCCTGTACCCAACATGAATACCAAACCTGAATTTTTAGTGTTAAGTCTGTTGATGAACCACTGAGAGGCATTTCCTGTATGATTATTCTATACACACTTAACATAAAAGGTTCACATTTACATTACAAATATAAAACAAATATTTTAGTACAAAAAGTTTCATAGCTTTTCAAGTTTTAATTTTCATTCAACAAAAATATTATAAACTTTCACATAATTGCAAAATAGATTCAGCAAACATCATTTATAAGAGCATGAAAGTATTTCATCAATCTGAAAACACTACTAGTTAAGATATAAAATGATAAATCTAACAAATCTTTAGTCTCTAATCAAGTACTGTTTATCTCATTACTATGTCTTAATGTAATTGGACCAAATCCAACAACACAGATAAAAAGAAACTCATTTATTAAATTACAAGCATATATCTTTGAAGCAAACTATCTCATCCTTTTTCCTTCCACAAGCAAACTAAAACGAAGGAAAATTAATTTTAAAGTATTTAGTATACTGCAGATTCTTACAAGTTTGTAAATATAATTTTAATTATTTGAACAATGAATATCAAAATACCCATACACTTAAAATTCATAAGTATGCTAATTTAAAAGCTGTATAAAAATATTTCAGAACAATGTATTTTAAACTAATTTTTTATTTCAGTATACTCTAGGTTGTAAGTAAGTTGTGATAAGTGATCAATCGGAATTTGAAAAGTGACAGCATTGTTCATTACTATGAAAGTGGCAAGATAATAAAATAACAAATTAAAAAAATCTGAGTGGGAAAGAGGTTGCTATTAACCAACACCTGAAAATTTCAACCGATTTTTTTAATGATGTTAGCTTAGTCTTAAAACTAAAGTATGTGTCACTTATTTTCTGTGACATGTTCATCTTTCAAAACACTGAATGGTTCAGAGTCTTGAGAGGGGTACAATAATAATAAAACAAATAAGCATGCTATCTAAATATTAATCCCTTTTGCAATTTGCTACGACAAAGTGTATTTGGTATTGGCAAGAACAAACCAAATAATATGAATGTTGTTACTTCAATTTTGATTAATTATGTTTTGACATTACTGAGTATAGTACATTTGTTCTAAATTTATTTTGAAGTTTGTATTTTAATCCAGTAGATGAGAGTACTGTTTAACAATTGTTAATTAATTGTGCTTAAAGTTTTTGGTCAAACAAGATGTATAAATCATTTATAAGTCTACATTAGATGAACCTACCATGGAAATTTGCTTTGGGAGAATTATGTATGTATAATTTTGTCAATGCGTTCAGGATTTTTATTTAAAAATTATCTGTAGTGAAATAGTAATGTACATTTTAGAGCTAATTTTTGCCTAGTTTAATTTTGAAGAAATAAAAGAAAATCTTGTCCAAAATATTTAGCTAAAATAAATTTGAGTTGTATGATAAACTTATTAATGGTTAAGTAAGAATGTAAAATTCAACAAAAAGTAAACAAATTTACAATTAAATTTTAATAGATCTCTCAAAAGGCAGAGGAGAATATTTTTGTTGGAAAAATAATAAAACAAAAAAACAATCCAGTTTTTCTAAACTTGAACCGAAATTTTTTTGGACATGTTCACAGACTAAAAAGAAGGCATTTCCCACACTGGGGCTGCAAAAAGTGACTTAAAGAGGCAAGGTGACTGAAATCTATCAATGCATCATTAGCTTAATGGCCAAGTGCAAAAAGCATGGAAGTCTTTAAATGACAAGCACAGGTATTCACAAACTATTTAGAACCACCTTAATAGATACTGCACAGCAGGAAGATTACAATATTATGTCTGAAACTGCTTTCAAAGATTTCCTGGGTGCTCATCCTATTGCTGACCATCATGATGCTTCAAACCTTCCCAACCAAATTGCAGTTCAAATTGTTTATATCTCAACTGAAAGCTAAAGATAAGAGGTGATAACAAAAGCATAAAAGGTTGGCAGTGGCTTAATTATGATGCTGAGAATGTGGATTTATTGATTCATATTAAACCTATTCCAAGTGAGTTGACTTTAGTACTACCAAGTATGGAGACTTGAGGATATTGTACTTCACTTAGAAAGTTCTCAATTAACAAACAAAAACTTGTCTTGAAGTTGTATTAAGAAAATAAATGCAAAATCACCTTCTTTGGGAGTTTTTGAATAGAAATTACTTTTATTAATTTTCAACAAATCTCTTAACTCCTGAAAAAAATGTTAAAAATGGAGGCAGTTGAGTAAATACATAATTCTTCATAATTACTTTTGTTTTTTCTGTGATACATTGCAGAATACTTTGTAGGATGGTTGGTGTGTCTAGCTACTCAATCTGATAAGCATAACTTTATTCTAAATAAAAGATATCTTCCTACACTGAAAATATATTTCTGATAGATTCGTACCTCTTTTCAGGTTAACACCTTTTCTCAACTTGTGCTACCTTGATACTCTTTGTTTTCATGCAAGGTACATGTGTGACAGCATAAAAATTAGTGTATGAAAACCCTCTGCCAAACAGTGTTTGACACAACTAGTACAATGGACTCTCATTGATTGGTTCAGCTTCCATTTGAAGATTCAGCAAGAATAAAAAAAAACAGCAACAAAAAAACCCCAGAAGTGGGGAGAAAGAGTGGAAAGTGTGAAGGGGGTAAAAATTTATTGAAAATACATTTTCAATGTAAGAAAATGTTAACTTCTAAAACAATATCTTACCTCTACTTACATAACAGCTGGAATCACACACCGACTTGGTGAGAGAACTGGTGTAATATTACCTAAAAGAAAAACTTTTACAAAACAACCAAGGAAAGCACTCAAGGTATATGAATGAAAAGTGTGTAAAACACACTTGGGGGAGACTACTCCACTTCTGAGCCAAGTATAATCTTTGCCCATGAATGCGATGTTGTAATAAGGGTGGAGAAGAGGAACCCAATAAATTAAATGAGACATATGGTATAGAGTGGCTAGACCATAATGGGAAGATGAGAAGAACACCAGCAGTACCATGATAGGAATACCCAGACCATCTAGGAGGAAAAATCATCGACCATTCAGCTCAGACAAAGAAATAGAAGATTTCTATTCCAAAAAGTCATCATCATGGGTATGTGCCCAACATAATGAACAGCAGAACCTCCAGAAACTGCAATTCAGAAGATGGTAAGAAGACAGACAGCAACATGACAGTTCAACTCCAGTCCACAAACCAGACAGCACTGGGAATGAATTATTCAGCCCATGATAGGTAGACTAGTGTAACTGAGCCAATCACATATAAAGACTTACGTGACTGGTCCAGTACTAACCAACACCAGTTCCCCCTAGGAACCAACAGCCAGGCAACAGTAAAAACAAATGAACTGCTCCATAGCAAAAAACTGTTCAATCCATAACTATGTAGCATTTGGAACAGAACATCAGGTCCATGATAGAAGGAGTGTCTATATACTATTTACATCAGCAGAACACCACCTCACTGTTCTCAACTGAGTAGAATTGAGCACACTATTAAGGAAACCTTTATGGTGCACCACTTCTAAGTTGGTAAGTGGCAAGAACTCCAATATTACTCTAGAATAATTGGAACAATGGAGGGATGAATCATTGGAGAGTCCAAAAGGAATACAACACTGGATACAATGCAATAGTTGACCATAAAACCTTATACTAAAGAAATGACTGTTCTTGATACAGCAAAACCAAGGCACAGAAATGTAATGTAATCCTATTCTACTTTACTCACGTTAGTCTAAGAGTGTATGGTCCAGAGGAAATATATTTATGATGCAGTGAAACTACAAGTGGTGTTGATAAAACCCCACTGCCATCCATTTTACAAAGTTCCATCATGAATACTCTGCCTAAACAATCTATCAAAAGAATACACCAAATCTCCATGGTGGACCTTATAAACCTGAATGGTTGAATGGAGCAGGTTTCAATGATTAGCAGTGAGAAAGGCTCCTATAAAAAAAAGAATAGTACAAAAAAAAAAACCACTCACTCATTGAGAAACTGTAGAACTCAAGATGGTAATGGTAGGTAGATAGTAACCTGTAGAGCAGCAAATGCCTTGAGGATTCAGATAATGTCAGATAATGTATGGGGAATGATCCACGTGACAGGATGAACTATATCCTGTAAAGGAAAATGAAATTAGGTAAAGATTACAAAAGAAAGAAAACAATCTTTAAGGATAGATGAAATAAGGAACAGGGTAACATGTGTTTGAAGTGAGAAAGAGTAAGGGCATGGATGAAGACAATTAGATTCTAATCAGAGAGGGACTAGGACACAAATATAAAGTAAAAGCTTGTGAAATGGAAGGTGCCCAACAATTACCAGCAGTAGTGGATATTGACATAACCTTTTGAAAAATCTGGTAAGGAAGGAAGTCAAGTATGGGAGTGTAGAGATATATATAAGCAAAAATGGCTTATTTGGGTTGAGAAAATATTTCACATAGAAAAGCAAACAATGTTTCTACCTTCTTCTGTCATTGTCAGGTGTACAAAGAAAGAAAGAGGTAACTGCCCGGAAGCTGACCACGTTTGGAAGGGGTTGTGTAACTGAGTGTCATATTGTAGAGGGTGGTGTTAGATGTTTGAATATATAATTTTATTTTATTATATTTAATATAGGTATGAAAGCATCCCTTTATACTGGTTTATTTTGGGTTTAAGTAGTTGTATAAGTAAGGCTTCTTTAATTTTGCTTTTGTTTATGTTTGTTTCTTTATTTAATATTTAAGTGTTTTCTATGGTTATGTTGTGTTTGTTTGACTTGCAGTGTTCGAAAACACTGTTCTTTGTAAACCTGACGATGACAAGAAGGTCGAAACGTTGTTCGCTCTTCTACGTAAAATATTTTATGAGCTTAAATGAGCTGTTTTTGCATATCTAT
This sequence comes from Carcinoscorpius rotundicauda, assembly GCA_011833715.1. Classification (NCBI taxonomy): domain Eukaryota; kingdom Metazoa; phylum Arthropoda; class Merostomata; order Xiphosura; family Limulidae; genus Carcinoscorpius; species Carcinoscorpius rotundicauda. The sequence continues at coordinate 33,379,572 of CM022395.1, read as the reverse complement.
TTCTCTACAAGTGGGTTTTCTTGACATCACTGATTATGGGAGTGTAGGATGGGATTGACATAAACTATGGCAAGAAGACAAAGAATGGTTGAAATCTCACTTACACTGGTAAACTGGCATGGAGGAAGTGTACACCGAATGAGAAATTAAGGAAGTAACCTATGGAGAGTGTCTAGCCTGTCTGGTAAGGTACTGGACAGTAACTACACAGACAGAGTGTGAAGAGGAAAGAATGTAATATACTCAAATGAGGCAGTATGAGGAAAATATTGAAAGGAGAAAAAGAATAGAAGTCAGTGGGAACAGGTGCAGAAGAAGAAAGGCACAGCTGCTCTGGCCAAAGTGAAGCCCCTAAGACAACTTAACAATAAAGTATCTTCTACAACTCTGAGGACATGAGAAAGAAGATGGTTAGGAGGATATGCATAATTGTAATAGCTGCCCAATACTGACTGAGAGCATTAACAACTACAGCCAAAGCATGAGGAACAGGAAATCAAACTTTGGAAAGTTTGTAATTCAGATGAGTGGTAAACATAACCAGTTCCAGAAAACAAAACCATCTGAATACCTTTGAGTTGAGAGAGCCACTCTGTGGGGAAATCCTGTCATGGCTCCTCAGTAAACAATCTTCAAACAGATTCAAGGCAGCTGGTATATGGCATCCCATCCAATGAATGAGATGGATGTGGGCCCAAAGTGTGGAAACAGATACCTCAACAGATTACCCCTTTGCCAAGTGATGTACAATATCAGATAACTGTGGAGGTTTTGGAATGAAAGAGAGAGAGAAGAAAATGAACCACAACACAATGAAGAGCAAGCAGTTTTATGTGACTTGCATGTTAGCTCAACCATGAGAGAACAAGTGGTTTCAAAGAAATCCACATGCCCCAAAAAGAAATAACTTCTCATAAGATGGAGAAGGAAATGAGGAAATGCTGTGAGTTAAAAGGTCTACAGACTGCAGGCAAAAGGAAAAATTTTGGGTCTGGCTAAAATGGGGATTGGAAAATGCCCAAACATAAATAATGTATTTGAGTCACAGAGAGGAAAGATTTCTCCACCTTTACCAGCCAACCAACACATGCAGATTTTTGAGTGTGACAGCAAGAGATGGCATGCAAATGAGCTAGAAGTAACCAGTTACCCATGTAATGGTAAGAATGAAGACTCCTGGAATGAAGACAGACAGACAAAAATCTTAAACACTGAACAAAAAAGTAATGAGCCAAAGCCAGGTTGTACAGAAAAGCTTGGGACTGGTAAACATCACCCCAATGGAAAAACTGAAGGAAATGCCAGGATATTGGGAAATGGTAATGGGGAAGTAAGCATCTGGGACACATCACCCACAGAGAAAGATAAAAAAAAACTTTAGAAATTTAAAGCCCTATTATATTACTGTAAAAACTGATTGAAATTCAGTGGGTAAAGTTTAAGAGAAAAATGTATCTAAACACCACAAGTGCCAACTAAGAAGCAAAGTTGAGCAAAGCTAAGTAGAGGTAGTCAGCTCTGCTAGGAGTTATGCCACTTTTATTGGTGGAGAGTTACTGCTTGCATGCTTGTTTGTTTGTATGCTATCATACAGCTGCCCAACAGAATGTTTAGGAGTAAGTATAAAAGCTATTGACAAGCAAAAAATCTGTGCAGTAAAAGTTGTAAAAAGGTGTTATATGAGTAGAGGTAAGACATATCAGAATATATTTATGAATATTTATGCTCATTAGGCAGCAAGTAACTTGTATGAACTGAACAAGGATCAAGCTGGTATGCAACATGCAATGCATGTCAAAGGAAATTCACAGATCTAAACACATGGTATACCTGACTTTAATTTTAAAGTCTACCTGCTAGAACCTTATTAAAACTAGGTCAATTTCAAATCTGAAATGAAAAATAATCTTTAGTTTGCAGAAAGAAAACAATACAAAGACTTTTTTGCATCAAATATAACAAAAATGAGCTTCTTCCTCTGTGTCCTGTAAGAATTTGGAATAATACCTACAACATAAATCAAATGAATTTATAATTTTTAAGTTATTTTTCTTTCATGGAATAAAGAGTTGCTACATAAAACACTAGTGTAATTTTATGCTTCAAATATTATATTTTTCATAAAAACATTTTACCATTTTATTATACAATAAACAACAGAAAAAGATAATGAGAGAACAAAGATGCATTTACAAACATGACACTAAGATGTAAAAGCATTTCATGTACATATAGTATAAAGTATACCCCTTACGAGTGATACCATGTTAACTCAACAAACAAATTGTTTCAAAAGCAATACATTAATGATAAGCTGAGTGAAATCCAACATATCAGAAAGAAGGTCAAAATGAGAAAAAAAAAAAAAAGACTAGTTGATTTCAGGAAAATGATGATTTAGTTAAAATTTTTATCAGAAGTGTTTTTATGCTGCTCAAAATTTGTCATTCATGGACAGATGGACACACACATATGTATGTACAGAAGAAGTAGTTGCTTACTAGGTACAATACTATCATATATCCATAAGAACACAGTTCATAATACCATACGTGCATCAACTAAAACAAATTACAATACGTTAAATCTATACTGAGGATTTTTTAACTACATGAAATGTTTAAACCACATTAAAAAAAAAACAGGTCCTTTACTTATGTGATAGAAGATTGTTTCCTCAAGCTAATTTAAAATTATTTTTTTAAATTTTTGTAGTGGATTCTGGCTAAAAATTTAACAGGAAAAACATGATAGGCTTTCAATATCCTTATTCCAATAAAATGATTCCAACAATTATGGCTTACAAAGAGTTTTAAAAATGACACTAATACAAATTCTATAGCTTCATCATAATGCTTTAAGGATAAGAGTTACGACTGACCTTGGTACACTAGTCAAAAAGTCAAATTTTCTATAAATTATGTCTTCCATACCCACTTTATTTAAGAGACTCAAATAGTAAATGATGTAATTATCATCAATTTACAAGCCCAATTTCATCAATATTTGAGGAATGAGAGGATTCATGGTTTGGTTGATTTAACATGGAATCACAATTACAACAGATCTGTTTATTTTAGGACTTTTTATGTAAAATGAAATAAAACCTAAATCTTTTCCAAGATATGCAATATTTAAATTGTATATTCTGAAAAAATTATTCATGGTTAAAAAGTAAAGTCAACAAAATGTAGACAAAAGTTTATCATTGTTTTAAGAATGGATATAAATACAAAATAGACTAATTCCATGCAAGTTGTTAAGTCTTGTTGTTTTTAGTATATCAAAGTAATTTGAAGAAGTTCAAAAGTTTTGCAGCTGATTGAAAAAAAAAGATCAATGAATAGTAAATATGCGTACATGCATTATAATACTTTCTGTGCAAAAGTACAGCTGAACAACATACATCAACATAGCCCCAACGTAGGATTAACAAACTGTTGTTACACTATCAGTATACAGATACAACTGTTTATTTACTAATTTTTCTTCAACAAAATACTGTGTCTGAGCATAGCATAGGTCTATCAGAAGTATTACTTTTAGCAGGATTTCTAGGAGACATACACACAATAAATGTCCAAGTTGTTTGTTACCTTGGCAAATTTGTGGTTCAGCAGCATTTCTGTCTCCAACACAGAAATGTTGTCAAAAAGGTGAGGTTGTGTATGGCTCCAAGTGTGTCCAAACCACCAAAACTTCCTTCTATGGTCTTTAAGAATAAAGAATTAGAACCATGCCCAACTTGTAAGCTTTAAGAATTAGAGATGTAATAAAAATTGTTGTTCTCAGCTGCAAAAGTATAAAGGGGGTGTTCACCCTTCACCAAAGCATGTTATGGCAAAGAAAGGCTTTGTTACAAGTGCAGGCATAAAAGAAATACAATTACAAGAAGAATGCTTAATCTATCAACAAAATGGTTACATTTAACACCCATAAAAACCACAAATAAAAAGTAAATTGAATGATAAGGTTGGTCACAGTGCAGTGAACATCTGAAATAACTAATGTTCTTTTGAATTTTCACAAACTATTTTTAAAAGTTTCAAAAATATTCAATTATCTTTTCTTAAACATTTACAATATACTATTGTATTCAAACAGTACATCTGTATTAAAAATATAATGTTGAAAAAGTTTGTAACTGATAGATTTAATTCTTTGAATTCTCGACTATCATTTGATTTCGTAAATTTTGAACCAGGGTTAGTGAATTCTGCTTCCCTTATTCTGTGAAACTGTCAACCTTATATTCATGCAAGAGCCACATGTACCTTTGCAAACTGGTAATTTCTGAGCATACGTTGGTCCAAAATACTATGGTTGTAAAAGAGATGTGGTTTCATATGACCCCACATATGAGGAAACCACCAAAAGTTGTCCACATACTCTGAAAAGAAAGCTTAATAGTATAATATTGACTAGTTCTTCAATTTTTTTTTTAGAAGCACTGAAACTGGATCTGAAACCAAATTTTTTATAAATTTGTTATTCACATGTAAAAAGGTTTTGTACAAATTACAAGTTTCATTCATAATTTCATAACTTTTAGGGAAGATTCAGAAATACATTTTGTAATTTCAATTCTTCAACCAAAGCAAAGTATAATTTTAATGGTGAAGACTGAAACTTGATACATAAAAATTAGACATTTAAAAAAACAGACATATTAAAACACAATAAAAAAAATACACAGTAATTATATTTATAATTATTGGTAAATTCATTTGTTTTGACCCTAATACACTATAGCTTTCAATTAAAGAACTACAGAAGGTTATGAAAGATACTATTCATACATAATTATGATCTGCTAAAAAAATTGTAGTAAGTATAGCACATTTTACTAGGTAGAGCTCTGATTTCTTGACATTATGTAACTATGTATAGACTCAAATGGTTTCATATTATATAAATAATACATATGATTATTATGTGGTATCTGAATATGTTTGTGCATTTTACACAATCCATAAAAATGGAAGTTAATTTTTAATAGGGAAGTTTAAATAAATAATATAGCTTTCATTTTTATTTTTACAAAATATTTGTGATTATAACTTAAAACTTAGTTTTTCTTTTTTAACTCCTATTTGTTTGATATTTGAATAGCTTAAACTAAAATTAAAAGGTTGAATAAAATGTTTCTATTTGGCAGCCTTTTAAAACTTTTGGGTATACCTAGATGACCATAAATGTGTATATATTAAATTATTTATTATCACTAATGTTTCAAGATAAGTATATACAGTAATATTTTAAAATTGTATGTTAGAACCTTTAATAAAGTTTATTCATTTATGCCACATCAACATTTCAAGTCACCATAAACAAACAAACAAAAAAAGTTCCTTCTTTAATTGAAAAAATACAACACTAAATAATAAGGTATCTTGAACTGGTATTAAGTATTAACAACCTTAATTTCAGTTACAATTTAATAATTATTTCTTATTACTCAGGTTGATGGAATCTTGCATAAATGTACAGAACAATAAAATAAAAAATACATGAATAGTGAAGATTATAGAAAAAAAATTCTAATTTTACTTCTGTTCATTATAATTATAAAATTATAATTGACTGCACATCAAAAAATAGATTTTGTATCAATAGCATTTTGACATTATCATAATCTAAAAGTAAATTATAATTTTACAAATGCAACAATTTATAATTTATTCTTGTTGTAAATGTTTTGTTTTATGACTAATCAAGTGGTTAACACCACTGAAAAATATGTTAGACTGAAGATACAACTGAAAATAGTGTTTTGAGTGTACCGTTGTTTTCAACAATATTAAGTCCAAAGTGTAAGAGAAACAGTGGCATAAAAATGGATTGCAAAGGTTATTGTTTATACAATAAAAGAAACATTTACATTTATGTGGGAATTCCCACAATCGGATTTTAACTAGAATCTACCAAAGGTAACACTTATATTTGCATTTATGATAAAGCTACTATTTAAGGCTATGTGGTACCATTTGTAATTCGAAACTACTGATCAGTGAGGGAAGGCAGTAAGTTAGCATCATTCTATCACCCACTCTAATAGACTGATTATCATTATTCTAATGCATAAATGGCTTAAATTAAGAGAAATATTTTGTTGCATTGCATGGATTTAAACAAGAATTGTTAGCCCCAAAATGTGGAAATCTACCAGAGAGCCAATCCATACCTCGAAAGATGAAAATGTGAAAAATTAATGTAAAGGTTTATTAAATCAAAAGTATTCAATATACTCTGTAGCTTAATGTTATGTCAATATTAAGGGATCCTTTAAAATTTAGAGCAGTAGGAAAAAAAAGCTGTATTTTCAAAGGCATCCAAAAATCGGGTTGAAATATCAAGCAGACCAAAGCTTTAAAGAAGCACCAACAATAAGGCCCATGAAAGAGTAGTATTTAAATCTGAGGCACAAAAGGAAGAGATGAATGGGAAAGTAGGTATAGAGAGGCGCAAGGCCAGGCTTGCATGAGATATTGCAGAATATATCAGCATATGAGAGAAAGCTCAAAGTAGAGAAGGGTGGAAAAATGACCCACAATGGACATGCCTAACCAAAAGTAAGCCCTATGAAAGATCTAGGGTGTACAGGCTGTACTGTTGATAAAATACAGACTGCCCAACAGAGGCAGTCTTTTAACAAGGTTGAAACCCTCAGCAAAGGTATGAATAGATTCAGAAGTGTATGGTTAATACAAAAAAAAATAATCCTGGAATAGGAGCCATAAGGACAGCTGGAGCAGGAAAAAAACCCACACAAAATAAGGCTGAGAGGAACATGACCAAGAAAACCATCAGTAAGAATGAGAACATGCCTGACCAAGAGCAAGAAGGCTGAGCATACTGATGTAGATTAAAACTCTTGTCCAGCATCCAAACATTGGAAATTCTTTCTTCATTGAAAAATGTACCTCAAAAATAGAGAGGAGCACAGAAGAAAGAAAAGTAAGTAGTGGTACATTAAGGGTCCAGATCACAATGATAATGCCCTAAGGAAAGGCCTCTAAAGGAAGACAAAGGACCTCATGAAAGAAAACCTTGGATACACAAAGTCCACTGTAGAAGATACATGAAAACATGCTCCACAGAAATAAGAGGTTTTCAGGGAACTAAAGTCCTCAAAAGCAAAAAAACTTCTGATCCAGGGTAAAAAAATGCAAAAGCCTGGGAAACAAACATGTTATAACTAATAATGGCTGGTATGGGTGTTAGAACTTTAATTGAGATAAAGGACAGAATAATGTTTCGACCTTTCTAAGGTCTTCTTCAGGTTTCTTCTATCTCCCATTTTTTACATTAAATACTCTCTTGAGAGAGGGTCTAATCTTGTGATCTAAGTTTTTTTACACACCAGTTTCTCAGTGGACTTAGTAGATAGCCCGATGCGGCTTTGCTATAAGAAAACACACAAACAAACAGCTGTGGGTATGTTTGGACATATTCTTCTTATCTCATCTGAACTGAACTTCAGCCTGTCTTTGTCATGTGTAGGTTATAATATATTTGTGTGTATTTGTGAGACACTTAAATTAAAATAAAGGGCAGAACAATGTTCTGATCTTCTAAGGTCTTCTTCAGGTTAACAGGTTAGAAGACCCAAGAAGGTTGAAATGTTGTTCCGTCCTTTATTTCAATTAAAATACTAATACCCACACCAGCCATCTCTCAAATACACACTTGTACAATTAAAAATTGACTGTTAGTAGAAATTTAGACCAGCAGCAAAAAAGAAAGGTACCAAATTGTGTGTGCAACAGTCACTGGCAAGAAGAGTGAGGAATAAGACTTCTTGTAGAGAGAAAAACAAGAAAAAAAAAGGAAGGTCTGTAATAGAAAATGGAAAGAAATAATCTGGAGAAGGAATAAGAGTAAAGAGCAAGGTTGACAGTGGAAAAACAAGATAGAGTAGAAAAGTTAAAAAACAGACCAAGTCACAAGGGGTAAAAAGTCATCACTCAAGACATGCAGGTAATGAAAGAAGCAAAATGAATAATAAGTACATGGAGAGAAGGAGGAGATACAGTAAAAGGAAATGTAATAAGATGTCAAACGGAAAACTGGAAATGCATAGGTGGAGTTAATGCTCATGGAGGTGTGGAGCTCTCCTGTTGGTAAAGGGCTTTTTTTTACATAATTATTTATTTGTGTCGTGGCACAATCCACATAAACTCTTGTGAAATTATACAAACATTGCCTTAAAGGTAGTGGCATACAATTTATTTTGCAGATGCTATAATTTGTGTGAGGAGGTGAGTCATTATTTCAGAAGTTTTATGTACCAATAGTTTTTTGGCAAATAGAAAATTTTATTTAAGTGTTACTGTCATAAATATAATAAAATTACCTATACTGCTATCATTATCTAACAATATAATAGTATGGTGTTTACAAGTCATTGCAAGAGATGTGTCAAAATTACAACTACTTTGCATTTCAGTTTTAAAATGTTGACAATAGCATAAAAGTACTAGATACACAGCTTAGATGAAATCAAAGGTATATGTTGGAAATATGACATGAAAACAAACTTATATGAAGACACAATATTTAAGACACTTAAAGATATCATATGGAACAAGAAATATTTACACTAGTTTTTATTCTTATCTTATAGTTCTGACTGATTCAAGGTCAGAATTATTACAAGTAGCATAGAAGACAACATTGACCACAAAAAATATTTGAATTACAAAGTGTTGATTGATACACAAAGTTAAAATTTATGAAATGTTAAATGTGTGTTTACATCAAAGTGAATATCAATAATGATACTGTATTTTTTCCTATAACATCAAAAAAGCAAAATCAATTTATGATCTATTAAAAATATCCACTTTATATATTAACACAAATGTAGTTTTTATGAACTTCAAGATAACAAAAGGTTTCAATTCAGTTTTTTCCTCATCACATCTAATAAAACAGAAAAACTTTAAAAGAGTAAAGGAATTTCAACATCATGTAAAGAACATTTTCATCTAATTTGTCAAAGTTTCTGTTTCAAGTTATAAACATATTTTACATCATTTAGAATGTTTAAAATGTCATATGACTTTAATTTTGAAAAAATATTTGTAGTATTATTTTCTTTATTATTTTTAGCTAAGAAATCCTAAACAATAAGTTTAAAAGTCTAATGTTACAAAGTCTGTGTTGCAAATCACTCTTAGAGAATAGTATATAACTTATAATATGAGGCATTTTTACTACTAAGTAAGTAAAACCCACAGCGCCAAAGAAAAAATAACTATATAACTGGAAAAAAAAACAAAAAACTTACTTAGAAGCATGTCATCTCCTTTATTTTCTTCTTCTGACCCATGATGAAAGAATTTTCCAGAAAAACCAAGGTTAAAACGGAAATCCTGGATTGAATGGCTGAGTCGTTCTTGTGTTTCCAACAATGCCTTTAAAATTAAGAGACAAAAAAGAAATCAGCTATTAAATTAACAATGGAAGTTTCTGTAAAGGAAAAGAAACTAAGTAACTTCACGAATTACTTCAAACCTAGCAACTACAAGTTTAGAAATTTACAATCTATACAAGAAAAAGAGATGCACATCAAACACAGCATGACATTGTGCTATTGTTAGTCTTAGAAGCTTGGAAGTTATGAAGTGAAAATGCAGTCAGTTGAGTTTCATGGTTTCTGAGGCCATCAATTTTAAACACATCACTGTGTTTATACTATTTAAGCTATAAATAAGCAATAAATATCATAAGTGCCACTAATTTAAAGATATATTAGATATATTGATGAAACTTGTAAATATAAACAATTATGCATCAAAATAAAAAAGTTAAGAAAAATGAATTTCTACTTATTATTATAATAACATTACTCATAATAATTCAGCTTTAGTGGAAATGGCCTTGCAAAGTAAGACACCCTGGTTGATATAACAGTAAGCAATAACAAAAATGTCAAAATTAAAACAATATTTTCTAGACACAGATCTGTTATATTATCCAAAAATCCCAAAAAAAGTGTTAGATAAAAGTAACTGGAACTACAATTTTAAAGGCAATATATGCATAATCATTCACAAATCTGTAATATTTATTGATTTTTATGCTTTGTAAATATTTTCAAAGTATTTAAGAAAAAAAATAAAAACCAGCAAAGGCAAAATATACCATTTGCTTGAAACACAAATATTTAAATTATTTTACAAAAAAGTATTTATATTGAAAATTGGTGAAAAGATCTTAACTCAATTCACAAGTTTTTGTAAAAATGTGCATGAAAACTATAGAATAAGTACAAAGGAACCAGTGAGGTTTACAGCATTCAATAAAAACGTATGTTTCTGTTAGCAGGAAAGCCATGTTAGAGAAACAAAATATTTTCCCACTAAATACTGATTTACTTTGAATAACTTACAATGGAAAATGTTTCACGTAGTAGTTAATATTCACTGATGGAGCTACATCAATTTATTCACAACTCTTTCTTAAATTTAAACAAAAATTTCATTTTCACTTTACTATAAAAATCTAAATTACTTGTTTTATATGGCTCAATCACTTTCACAAATTGTTTTTGGGAAGGAAATAAACAGAAAAAAGTATCTTTTAAGGCATATACTTACGAAAAAAAATCTTAAGAAAAATACATTTGCAAGATCAACATTTTATTCATGGGATCATATAAGAAAGTGACAATAGCACTAGGTTTAATGTACGAGTTAGATACAATATTTAATATACAGCAGATACACAGTACAGTACTGTCATGGGTAGATTGGCATCAAAGGACTGGTCTTGACAATATCATATGCTGCATAGCGACTAAACAATTAAAATTGAAAATCACTTTCTAAAAATGCATCAAATGCACCAGCCCACTGGGCAAATTTCCTGATATTCTGATGGGCCAATCTGCATAAAAATGAAGACCATTCAATTATCACAATGCAGAGTCCTTCTTATTGGAGGTATTTCAAGTTTTCATAATGTCTGATAATAAAACAAATGCAAGCAAAGCAAAACTGGAGTTGTTTTTTTTTATTATTATTTGAGTAACTATCTTCAGCTATAATCACTGCCTGAAATCAATGAAAAGTGCTTTATACAAGCTTTTGGAAATACTTAGTCATAACTTAATTCCAGGCATTTTGTAGTACTGTTTATAGAGTTTCCCTCTTGATTTCAACGTCTTTGCTATTTTTAGTCACAGCACAGCAGCTGACATAAAGGCTACCTTTTATTTTTTTGCAAGTTAAAACTTTAAACTCAAATTTCCATTACTTCTCAACTGATTTGAAATCTAAGAACCTTTTAGTTTTGTAATTAACCATGTCCAATTTATTTTTATCCTGACTTTAAAAAATTCAGTTTTAGGGTGAGCTGGTAGAAATTCTGACGAGCAACAACACTGAATCGGATATACTCAGGCCCCATACTTGACAATGCTAGTGTACAAAATTATAGATAATAAAAAGGAAAAGATATTGTAAGTTAATTTACTATAATCCAGCTATAAAAAAATTAAAGTGTCATAGTTAATGAAGATTCTCCCTTCTTTTCAAATGAAAATAGTCCTACACACCTTCAATAATACTTTTTCAAAAGCAAATAATTATGTTAATCACCAAGAAAATGAATAAATGTGTGAAATATGATTTATTTTGAATTTTAGTGTAACAGCCACAGCATCACAACATCTAAATGCTATATGTGCCAGTATAATTTACCAGTTCCAATATTAATGCATCTCATTTTTCACAATTTGTTTAAATGAAACACTTGAAAGTAATTAGATATAAATGGATTGTTAGATTTTTATTATTATTGTTTCATACTCTACAACTTTTGCACCAAAGACTGAATAGTGTTCTCTATTTCATACAGTACACACACACACACACACACATTCATATATAAATATTATTTCCCTTAAGTCTTTTACATAGCCCTTGTCATTTCAATATCATATATGTCCAAAAGACCAAAATTTTAAAATCAGTGACAATGGTTTAAAACTACAAAAAATATGTCACAAACAATGTTTAGATAATGTTGCAAATACAACATTTCTAAATGATAAACATATTGTCTTGATAGGATGTGAAGCAACATGTTCTATTCTGCAAACATTTCCAAGTAAAACACAAGTCAAGCAAAATAGATTTAAATGGCTTTTACATAACACCAAAAATGTGCCTAAGCCTAAACATACAAACCTGCACATCAGAAGATTTCATCCGAACTCCTTTCTGTCCAACAAAAATATCATCAATATCGATCATAACAAAGCGGTCCAGAGGAAGGCTAAGTTTTCCATGGGAAAGGAAAGAGATTGAATCAAGAAAGAGAAGCTTATGTAGCCAGAATTTAAATCCTCCACCATATAATACACGTTGGATGCCATCTATTTGTCCCTGATCCTGTTAAAACACAAAAACTAATTTATGTATAAACAACATCCCACAATTCTCTAATGTATCTACATCAACAATGTGTTGCCTTTTACTACTTACTGGGTATGGATAAGTGTTCATTTGACATATGGTATTCAATTACCTACAACAAAATTAATATTCCCACATGTTATGCATTGCACAAAAATTCATTGTATCTATATCTAAAGTATAAAGCATACTGTGTAACATTTATACACCAACTACTTGTGAAAAAGGGATGAATGCTCGTTATTGCTAGGTTATCACATAAACTGACTGATAAGTATAAGGGTCATAAAAATATTCTATTACAAACAGTAAAGCCGTAACTAAGCTTAGGAAAAAATTGTATCTACAATAGGAAGCTTCATGATTCTGTTCAAAATTAGTGTTCTACATTAAACATTATAAAAATCAACTGCAATAGTATTTCATCATTATTTTAAGCTTTAATTCTGTAAGGAAAAACATTTATTCCATATAATATTTCAAAAGCTCAAAAAACCCCATAAAATAACTCAGTATGTACATTGCCATGTCCACAGTCAGGCACTATTTTTCAAACTTTGTAGATGAAATAAGTTGCAGAATTAGGAATTAATTACAATTAGTCAATTTAGTATTGGTTGCAATTATGGAAAGTAAAAATAAAAGATTGATGCACAAGCCATTGCATGATGGTAAAGTGCGAGTGAAAGATTAGTATCATTCTGGAAAATTTAAAGGCACAAATCATAAAAGAGAAAGCAAATCAATTGTGAGAAGTGAAAGTGAATAAATAGTACTCGTAAAACACCATACTGTTATTCACATTTGTGGAAATAGGATTTAAAATACTGTAGAATGTACAGAATAAGGAAATCATCAATGCTACAGCTCATTTGTTTCCATTTATCAATTGTTAATCTTCAAATATTTCACTGTTTAATAAAAAAATGTTCAGTTCTTGTCATATTTCCGAATTACTTAAGTTTCACAACACTGTGCAAATGCTTAAAATCTCACTTAGTACTATTGCTAATAATAGATAATAAAATTAACTTGAGTATATAACTTAACAAAAATACTGTACCTGTATACTTACTAAGAAAGTTTATTTTTGTGACTCTTAAGAGATACATGCAGAGATATGAGAAACACATGGTAAAATATAGCATATAATCAAGATAATTTTAGGAAATTAATAGGCCTAAAATTTGTAATAAAAATTATGTAAGGTACTACAGATGTTTCATATTCCTCTTTAATTTTTCCATTTTAGATTTTAAACCAGAGGTGGGAAAACAATCTTAGACCAATCTTTGTAGCTTGCTTGATTTTTATCACAATATTTAACTACAAAAGCTGTTTTACTGATAAATTTGAAATCATATTTCTAGTCAAAATATCAAATGTATATAAAAAAAATACATAATTTTTATTTCCATTACTGTAATTTGTACTTGAACCAACTATTACAAATTTTTCATAGATAAAACAAAATGATTAAACCCAACAATCTTGTATATCAGTTATCCCTTAAGCAATGTCTGATTTTAGGTTCACAAAAAGAGAAAGGTTTCAAATGCTTTTAATATTATTTAATCAATAATGTATGTTCCATTGTAATTAATTACTTCCCACCAATGATTCACAAGCTTCTGAATGCCACTTCTATAAAATTATTTTGGTCTGGAGGAAAATAATGTATAGAGGGTAGTTTTGACATACCACCAAACACTTAACAAGACTTTATTGGAGCAGAGGTCCATTTTGGGTTGTGTTTTAGTCAGTTTACCTGCACTAAGCCATTGTTTGCAGCACTTAACGTCTTTATAATTCATCCATTTCTCATCTCCAACCACTAACCTGTCCAAAAAAGGTGAGTTACATTCATGAGATTGCAGAGAAGAGCAAATGCTCACTCTTGCTCTAAGGTTGGCTTCTGTCAAATCATGGAGAACATATTTTCCAAGTTTTGACATTTTTCCAAGCTGTTGAAGATGACAGCGAACTGTTGAATGGGTTGAATTAAGCTTCTGTGCTAATTCTTCAACTGTTACAGCACAATCTTCATCAAGTGCAGCCAGTAGCAAATGATGATTAAACTCAACAGGATGACCTGAATGTGGCACATCATTTAAGCTGTAGTCATCTGATTTGAACTTCTGAAACCACTTTTGAGATTTTCTTTCATTGAGAGTCTCTGCACCATAAACACCTTGAATGTTTCGTGTAGTTTCTGCTGCACTACTGCCTTTTTTTAAACTCATAAAGCATTACATGCCTTATGTGCTCCTCAGACACATCCATCTTCATAAGGGTTCATTTGATAAATGATCTAAAAATGTTGAGTTGGGTTAGTTTATTTTATTTGTCTGAACAATTTTATACATGTTCCACTACATATTTTAGTCATTAAAGCCTTCTACAAACAGAAATGATGCAGTTTCTGTATTAAATTTTCAGACATTACTTATGGGATGGCCTGCATCCCATAAAACAATATTTTCAGAGCTAGGATACTCAAGCCAGTCACCTGCTGTTATAAAGGTTGAAACAAACGTTTTTTGTTAATTATTTTCTGCTTTGTTTTCCAAACAAAATGACCACTTGTGTGATGATTATTACTAAATCCCTACAGTAAGTGTCTACTTGTGGCTAATAAAACTTGAAAAATATCTTTAAAACACAACAACTGGACAATCTTCAACTCACTGCAGCATTGGCATGCAATTAACAATATAGACCTTCAAACAGCAAGGCTACCTGATGCAATTTTAAATTTAAAAAGTAAGGTATAATAAAAAAGGGTAAGTACTTAATATGTATTAAACTTTCACTAACAATTTTATTCAAGATACTTTATTAAGTGGGTGTTTTATATTCTCTAGTTATTCAAATACAAGTATGTGTAAGATTGTTAACTTAAAACACTTAATAGAACATCAAACATACTATTTATGCACAACTGAGCTGTTTTGATGAAGCTTCAGAGCTGTTCACCGTGCAGCCTTTAATCATGTTTGATCTTATTTATTTTCCCAAATTAAATATGATCCACATTTCTTTTTCATTTTTTAACCTAAACGTTTTTGAAAAGAAAAAGAAATGCTTTATTGCTGTGGTTGTAATACTTGTACACAATGCACATACTGGTTAAAATTACATGTTGAAAAAACTGTTTTAGCATTGTGTGAAACGTAAACAAAAATAACTTTGTAAGTAAAAAATTATTTCAAATTATAAAGAGCGTTTTAAACAAATAACAAGTGAAATGATATAGTGGGGTGGATAGGGGACAAAAAGGCAAAGATGTTTTCTTTGTAAACAAAAACATGAAACTTTCTTACAGAAGTTTCAGATACGTTGATTTTAAAATATCCACAACCAAGACAACCAGTAAATGGTTCAACTTAAAATGGCTGCACTAATAATAGTGTTGATTTATTGTAAACATCCACAGAGTGTCTACACAAGACAGAAAATGACCTTCATAATTTGCACTAAAAAAAATTGTACAGAAACAGCTTTAATTTCATTGCCTTGCCCCAGTTAGAAAACTGAAGGTGGTTCACTTCTTTATATTTGCATTACTGCTAAAATGGAATAACATCTTCAAAATTTATATACTGATATGAATTCTACACAACTTTTTCAAAGTTATTAAAAAGGTTCCATTTAATACAAGTTTTAATCTAATTTTATTTCAATATATATGTATAGATATATTTTGCATATTTCACTGTGGTGATTTTCCTTTGCCATTCAAATAAATATTTAAGCTGGTAAGACCCAATGTAAACGCAAACTAACAATAGAAGTCCTGCTGAAGAAACAAAATGTGAAAAGGTTGAGTACAAAATGACCTAACAAAGTAAAAATTCTCAACCTGACCTTATTCAACTAAACATATTTCTCTTCCTACAATACTGCAATATTATAATTCAAATGAAATATAAAATGAGAGAACAATCTTTTTCTAAAAAAACTAATTATTTCAGAAGTTGCTTCTTTTAATAACAAAATACCATCCTAAACATCCATCATTTTGTTCCCATAAATTTTCACTGAATTGGAAGGAAAGTTAATTGAATATATGTAGAGATAGAGCAGAGAGAAAAAAAATTTTCTTCTTACTAAAGGCTTACAATATTCACCGAGAACTTCTCAAATTCTGTGAAGATACATGAAATATTAAAAGTTATAGAATGGCAACTCTGATGGTCATTTTTGGGTTAGAAGCTCTGTTCAATCAACCAAGCTCATCGTGACAAGGCAAAGCAGTTCCATAAATAAAGGAACAGACCTATAATTGCAAAAAGATGGAAGACTGGTTGCAGGCTAGCACAATAAGCTGATTAAGATATGCAATCACCTTAATCTCACACAAGCTGATACAATCAGGCATGTGTTACAATTTATTTCTGTCCTCCAAATTACAGTCAAGGATGACTGAGTCCTCAAACAGAGATAGATGAAATTTATCATAGGGAAGTGCAGGAGGTGGAGCATGATTCATTATCTGCTAATGCTCTGATAGTCTTGAATATATGTTGTCATCCATAAAGTGACAAAAATCACCATTAGTCAGGTATTATATTTGCCACATGAAATATTTTGAGCTAAAGTGAAAGAGGAGTCATGATCAATGTTGTCTATATTGATGTAGTGTAAAATTCATTTCTGAGTGTGGTATAAAAATTATACCTTATTTTTAAAACTAGTGGATGACTCAAATTGCTTTATTAATAGATACTCAAGGAACTATGCCACAGGATACCAATAGTCCCGTTTCAAACTCTGTATCCACAAATTCTCATTTTATATTTTAGTGTGAGACAAAATTCCTTCATATGAAGGAATCAATATTTTCATATTTGAATTTCCTTCTTAATTATTTTCATAGAACTGAAAACAAATAATTAATGGCACATCAACTAATTCATTTTTCTGAGACTGGCTTTCATCTGTTGCACTTTCAATAATCATTTTAATTACATGTCAACAGGAGAGATTTCTTTTTATTTCTCCTATGAAGACATTTTTAATCTGCACAATCTCTGAATATACAATCTCAGCAGTACACATCAGCATTATTTATAACTCATATACAACTTCTTTATATATTATTTTTACTTATCAAAAAAAAACATTTTAACAAGATACAGTCAACATTCATTAAACTAAATGTAAGAAATTGCCTTATTACTGATAAACTACCAATTTTGTTTTCTTTATGTAACCAAACATTAAGAATTAAAACATAATAAACTTGCCTCCACTACTGTAGGCATTAGCAGGTTTTCTCTGGATGGTTTCCCTATCAAATTGTGTGGATGAGCCCAAGCTATAGGCTTATATGTGGAGTGGGCAAAATGAAATACTGTCCAATCTGATGTAGGAAGATCTCCATAAAAAGTCTCTCCTGGTCGCGTGAGTCTCAATATTGAAGAATTTGGATTCAGGTGGTAATCATAGAGCTTGAGATTGGTACTTACACCCAAGTCAAAATCTGTTAATGTAGTTATTTCTCTTATTAGAAACATGTTTATAGTTAAAAGAAGTAAGAAAATTATAAAAAAAACAAAACACATACATTTGTAAAACAATATGCAAACAGTTAAAATATAATTTGAAAAAAGAAGATAAATGCTATGGTAATAACACTTCTGCTCAAATTTGATGCAGTTTTCAGCTAATATCCTAATGTAAAATCTCATTCCATGTCATGTCCTTGTGAACTATTTCAACATTCATTCCATCTTCTTGTAATTAAAAGAAAAGTTACAGTTAATTCTTATGATCTTTCAAATAATCATTTTTTAACAAATATTTCATAAAACCCTATATTGAATAATTTTTAAAGTAGAAAATTTATCTGTAGCTACTGGGTAAAAAGTGCTAATTTAAATTTATATTTTAGAAAAAACCAATAAAACTTTTGCACTGAAGATCAAATGGCTCATTTTTAAAATTCCCCAAAATGCATACCATGTTATGTCATTGTGAACTATTTCAACACATATTTATTATTTTAAATTCTTTAAAGTTCACTTTTCTAAGTATGCTAAGATTTCATGCCTAACATTTATTTAAATCTCAGAATTCAACAAAAATATCAAAAGAATGGTTTCTCATTGCTAAGCAGAAGAACAATCATACTCTTTATTATTACATATATTTTTAATAATTTTCAATAAAGAATTTTTCTCCTGATATTCCTTCTGAGACATAACTGATCTTTATCAACATTTGAATTTACGGCTTAGATCTGACTTGTTTATTTATAAAACTTTCCAGCTGTTGTGGACCTGATTTTCAATATTTTAATAAAGATCCTATTTCTTCTTTGTTAAGAGTTTGACATAATGTAATGGAGTTATGTGATGCTTGTATATTTCCCAAATGTCTAGTCTAGACTTAATGTGACATTTCTACACACACTACAATAAAGTAATACAAGAAACACCAGTTGGTTGGTTAATCTGAAATACTTTGTTAAGCTAACGAGTCTGTTAGGCATTGTCAAAAGTTACCAATTTAACTAGCATTGTACATTTTTATCAAGTTTTATTTTTAAATCAGGCCTATCAGTGGTATGTGAAACCATTCAATCACTTAAAGAAATAACATGCTTTACTTTTAACTAAGTGAATTGGACTTAACATTATTTTTTCCAAATAATAAAAATAAACCAAACCAACGATAGAAACTGTTGCAAACAAATCAATATTAAACAACTCTTGATATGGAAAAGTCCTAAGAATGTAGATAATGCTCATTAACTGTGTTAATCTAAATTTACATTAAAATCTGTTTAAGTAATACAACATTCTGACAAATAACATTACTGCTTAAATAATAAGATTTGAAAATGGTTTACAACAGCCACTTATATAAAGTACAAATAATGAGTTAATTATAACATCAAGTCTTATTAAAAAGTTGAATTTAAACTATTTTAAAAATTTACATTAAGATTTACAACAAGTAAAATCAGGTTAACAAACTGACTGCTGACTATAGGCATATTCATAGAAAGGCTTCCACTGTTGTGTAGTTAAAGAAAACACTGGCTTCCCAGATAATACCACAAACAATCTGGTGGCAGTTTGGGAAACAAATGTGTGTAATAATCATAATCAAATTTACATTTTATATTATTTGCATTACTGAGATTCACTAAAGTGTGCAAATATAATACCTTTACAAAGTTAACTTGAACACAACTAAGACTAAAGAATAGAAGATTACAATATAAAAATAAATGAAAAATAAAAAAGGCTTACTTTTCATGATCCATTTTTTTTCATATGATCAGGTCTGAACCAACAAGTAATTGATAATCAATAAACATTTTCAAATTTCATGAACTAACAAATTCTCACATCATAACCAAATGATAAAAAGTTATGTCTAGTAGATGATTATAAATATCTTTTTTCTTCTTTTATATCTATCTGTTCATTACTAAGGCACATGGTGCTTCTTGAAGCATTTATCTAATTACAGAGGGCTAGTTTCTCAGGGCATACCTGCTACCTGTCTTTATGCAAACACAACGTGTTTAATAGGCTTCTTTTTCTGTGGGTGGCAAACATAAGATAGTGAAATGATTCAAGTGTTGGCAATGAAATTGAGAGTAAAAGTAGCCCCTAGCCTTGAAGATCTTCCATGGTACTACCTGGCAGAGAAATTGTTACCTGTTCATGTCAATTCAGTAGTTTCATTTGATGTCCTATTTTCATTATTCAGGATGCGGGCATTCAAAACAAAAATCTTAATGAT
The DNA here is from genome assembly GCA_011833715.1 of Carcinoscorpius rotundicauda. Classification (NCBI taxonomy): domain Eukaryota; kingdom Metazoa; phylum Arthropoda; class Merostomata; order Xiphosura; family Limulidae; genus Carcinoscorpius; species Carcinoscorpius rotundicauda. The sequence continues at coordinate 33,359,386 of CM022395.1, read as the reverse complement.
GTAAAGGACAATCTTCTTGTACCATTGTATTGTGTTATGCAAAGCTGAATAACATAAGAACATCTGGTCAGATCTGTCAATTACAGACATGCCATTGTTGTAATTATGGACTATATTTCTTCAAAATTTTATTTTTTTCAATTCACAACATCAAATATATCGGCTATGTGCATGTTGCTTATTGTGAACACTTCCTTCTATTTAAAAACTACCACAGAGTTTAAATGCTTCTACTTATATTTCCTTTCATTTTTTATATATACCGACATCCTATAAATTTTCTTTACAGTGAAATTGGTTGGTTGATTTGGTGTTTTAAGGCACAAAGCAGCTAGGCTATCTGTGTTTAACATCCGGTAAAAAGTTAAAATTATAGTAAACTTAGTAAAATTCATAAAAGGAAATTAAGGTAAAACAAAACAAAGTTAAAAAAAAAACACATAAATAGCATAAAACCAATGTTTTCAAGCTTGTTTTCATGTTCCTAACTTTAAGTCATCTACCAGCTGGCACTGAGCCGAGCCTTGAACACAGAACCATAGTCCATAAATGGAACATGCATAGTGCTGACAGTGCTAGAGCAGATAGATTTAGCTGCAGTATCAGTGAGCTCGTTCCCATGAATATCAACGAGGCCAGGTATCCAGAAAACTAGATAGGAGTAGACGTTTAAAAAAAAAAAAAGGGCCAGTCAGTTTTAAGTATTGGCGAGAACAAGGTGTGAACTAATGTTAAGCTATTCCAAGGCCAGCAGAGAACTAAGCAAGTCAGTATAAATAGTGCAGTTTGAGTACTGCTTAGCTTCTGTGTGATTTAGAGCAAGAGAAATGGCATACAGTTCAGCAGTGAATACAGAAGCTATAGAGGGGATTCTGCAAGCAACCACCAGCCCACAACAAACCATGGCAGAGCCCACACAGTCACCCGATTTTGAACTGTTTCAACAGGAATAGAAGGATGGTTCGAAAGATGTTCAACAAATAACAAACAGTATTTCCAATCAGGAGTATCTGCTTTTCTCAGATGACTTAAAGATAGGTCACATTTGGGGACTGTAAGAAGCCATGTTAGGATGAGCTGATTAATGGATACAACTGCACCTGGATATGAAGGCCAAAAGGAGCAATGGCAGATCATTTGTCCTGAAAAGTATGGCCCACCAAAAAAGGAAAATAAGAAACAAAATTTCAAAGCATATAGTAAAGACAGATGCAAATGGTGGAGGTGCAAAAAAAGTTCATGAGACTCTGTATAAGCTCTGAACTGAGGAAGTGTGAAAAGCCCTAGTGCAGAGCCAAAGTCCTTAATAATGAATGGGGATCAGCATCTTTAAGACCAAGGTTCTGACAGAGCCATAAACTAATGATCCATAGTCAAGTTTTGATTGAATAAGAGCATGATATATCTTTAACATCGAACATCAATCTGCTCCCCAAGTGGTGGAAGAGTGGGCATGGAGGATGTTCAGTGCTCTTCTACATTTGACCCACAGCTGCTTGATGTGTGGTATAAAGGTCAGCTTACAGTCAAAGATAAGCCCCAAAAACTTTGTTGCAGGGAACACAGGCAGCACAACTTCACTGATATGAAGTTTAGGATCAAGGTGAACACCTTGTTGGTGGCAAAAGTGTATGCAAATGGTTTAAAAGAGAGAGAAATTAAAGCAAATTGCCGTGGTCCACTTCAGTAAACGACTGAGGACAGTCTGTAGCTGCCACTCAATATACCTCATGTTCAATGATTGACACAAGATGTTAAAGTTGTGGATACAGAGCCCGTTTGCAACAGTGAGAGGGAGTTGTTCAGTGATGGCATTAATCTTAAAACTGAAAAATGTGACACTTAAAAAACAGCCCTGAGGGACTCAAAGAGCCTGGAAAAAAGAATGGGAAAGTGACAAACCTACATGAACTTGGAATCTCCTGTCCATTCAATATTTTTAGTAAAAATGGGCAAATGGCCACTCAACTTATATATATATATATATGGAGGTCTTGCAAAATGCCATAAACTCCCCATTGTATCATAAGTTTTCTCAACAAAGAATATTGACACAAGATGTTGTCCTTTGAGAAAAGCTTCTCTGATTGATCTTTCAAGTCGAATCAGGTGATTCATGAGAGAAGGCTGTTATCAAAACCCACACTGGGTGGGTGAGAGGAAGGTGTTTGATTCAAGGTATCAAACAAGATGAACATTAACCATCCTCTCTGAGGTCTTACAGAGACAGCTTGTTAAAGCAATTGGACAGTAATAAGAATAAATCTTGGGATCCTTCCCACACTTATAGAAAGGTAGGACAGTAGTCTGGTGCCAGGCATCAGGAAAAACATTCTCTTGCCACATCCAGTTAAAAACAATCAGAAGAGCAAGAGAAGCAGGAAATGGATGGCACAACATTTCATAGTGCACATCATCAGGTCCAACTGATGTACTGCTAGTAAAATAAAGGGTAAGTTAGAGTTCCACCATTGTAAAGGGACAATTATAGTCATAGAGACAATCAGCTTGAAAGGAAAGAGGTGATGCCCGAGTCTTGATGGCTAAAAAGGTGGAGGAAGAAGCAGAAGAGCTAGATATCTGGCAAAATCTTTCACCTAGTATATCAGCAATGCTGCAGGTATCAGCTACTTCCTGGCCATCAGAAAGCAAGATCAAGGGAGGAGGACAGAATTATGTTGCTCACTGACCTTTTGAATTTTGTCCCATAGAACTTTGGAACTGGTGGTAGAAGATGTACTGGTTTTGAACTTAATTCAAGATTACTTCTGGCTTTGAAGTCTCACCCACCAAGCATGTGCATGGGCCTGCTGGAAAGTGATGCAGTTCGAGTGTGTGGGATATCTATATCTACAGAAAGTATCCCAGCCCAGTTTTTGAGCCTTGCATGCCATGTGGCAGGCAGGATTCCACCACGGACGAGGATAATGTGGAAAACATGTCGAGGTTTTAGGAATACATTGAGCAGCTTTTTGTATAATACAATCAGTTACTGCTGTCACACAGTTTTCTATTCATAGCTTACAGACGACAGCAGGATCAAGTTCTGCAAGAGCAGTGAAAGAGGACCAGTTTGCTTGATTCAGCTTCAAATGGGGCACATATGTCAGGTGGCATCAAACATAGCCAGTCTCTCTCAGTTATAGGAAAATGATCACTGCTTTGTGGATTATTGTCAACCCTCCATGAAAAAATGGAAAAACAGTGAAGGGGAGCAAACTGAGAGATCAATAGTAATAAAGGACTAACTAGGTGCATGAAAATAAGTAGAAAAACCAGTATTGAAAAGAGAAAGGTTTTGATCAGAGAGCATTTGCTTTTCAGAGTGACCCCTCCTTTCAATATCAGCATTTACCCAGAGGGAATGATGTCCATTAAAGTCCCCCAGGATTAAAAAGGGAGACAGCAACTATTTAATGACAGCATCAAGGTCTGATTGATCATATGTCTCTCCAGGCAACTAGTAGAGAGAAGAAACACTGATGGTAAGACTCAAGGAAACAAAGATGACTACAACTTCCAAAGGTGTGTTGAGTGGCAAAGATAGGGTGAGCACATGCTGATCAATCAACAGTGCAACCCCTCCATCACACAACCTGTCATTTTTGTACAAAGAAAACCACTAAAAGATGACTGTATCAGCAGGTTTTAGAAATGTTTCCTATAAGGAAAGACAGAGGATGGTACGAAGGAATATATGTTTTGATGTCATTCAGATTAGAATGCAAACCTTGACAGTTCTATTGTACCAAATTGGCTCTTTTTACTTATGTGTAGGCAAAATGGATAGAAACCCTTCTGTTTATGACCATCTTTTTTCTTTACTGTCTTTATTTGAATGAAGCCTATTGACCTCCATGGGTCAACTGAGCAGGTCTTTGCTGTTGGTAGAAGATTCCAATGACTGAGAACATGAATGAATGATCATTTTGTATCTTGGGGTGGGAGAAGAAGATGTATCTGAGGAAATGCCTGTACCTGGAACCAAAAGAAGTGGATCTTGGGATTTGTTGGAATGTAAGTAAGGGACGGAGAGAGGTGTTGAAGTTGTTTCAACTTTTTTAACCATGAAGGTCAAAAGACTTTTCATTTGTTTTAAGAATGATTCTTTTGGAGCCACAGAGAGATCTGTCTGCACTTCCACTGTTGTAGCAGAAGGAAGTGCAGTAACATACATCCAAGATGAAGTGGTGGACAGCAACTTTCGAGCCTCATGATAAGTGCTGTTGTGAATTGTTTTCAAACTCTGCACCTCTTTTTCTTCCAACCATTTAGGGCAAAAACAAAAGTAGGACAGGTGAGAGCCATTCCAACTGATGGAATAAGGGTCCATTTCACACTCGTAGGCATCATGGTCCTTGCCACAAAAACAAGTACACATCAAGGACCCATGACAAGATGTCTTTAAGTGACTGAATTGCTGACTCTGGGAACATCAGAGAGGGTTTGGAATATATGGCCATACCTTGCAATTAAGATAGCCTGTCTTGATGATGGCAGGTGAGCATGGTGATGTAAATGTCAGAATGAGGATACTGGTCAGCATCATAATTCCATCTTTGTGAGTGGATTTACAATTCATTGCAGAAACTCCTTCAGTCGAGAAATCAGCAAAAATCTCTAACTTGGGAATGTTCTTCAAATCCCTCTCAACACAGCAACCTCCTCTTGCATTCAAAGGCAATTGGAGATATAACTATTGAAGTTCCACCTTATGCTACTTTGAATTTATCAGATCAAAGCTTCTTTACTGACTTTGGAGAGCCAGCAAGTCCCTCTGGTCCCTTCTAAATGAAAAAGGGACACATTTGCCCTAAAGGCTTGTCTGAAAGAGAATGTAGGATAAGAAAATGAAGTACAATAGGTGTTACATATGTTGAAGATTGCTGCTAAGAATCTTCAAGACATGGTCGTTTACCTATGGACTGTTTTTTCACTATTTTATTTAAGTTTTTATTTGGAACATCCATAATAAAAAAAAGAAGAAAATTTCGGTGCCCATTGACCCCACCCACCACAGAGCCCTATAATACCAAACAAGGATACTGCAGCATTGATACAGTTTCATGAGCACTATACCCAAACACTAATATCAGATACAATGTCCACAACACCTGTTGAGAACATTCAACACTGGTACCTGGTTGACCCTAGCCCAAGTATACCAGCTGATTGACCCAAGGGAGTCACCCTAAGGCTGCCCATCTATGGGAAGTCAAGGCCAAAATGGCGTTACAGATCCTCTCATCCCCTTCACAGGTTTCCATACACAGCAAACATGTGGGTGGATGTTTAGATCCTAGAGGTGGTAAACTGAAAGAATAGAACCTTGCCTGGGAGGTCCCCTCACCACATACAGGAATCCACACTGCACAGCAATAAGACACTAATAGTTCACACCTCCAATTGCTCCTCTATCACACACTGGTGTAGGAGAACCATGACTACCACTTCTTGTCACTGTTATCAGTCTCAATCTGCCTTTCAAACAGGAACATCAGTTGTTTGAAGGCAGTGCTTACAGATATGCAAAGTTTGAATATAAAGTATATGCACACACATACTTAACTTGGTAGTCAAATGTGTTAATTTGAAGAAAAAAAATAGATGCAAGAAACATTTATGTTTAAATCCTTGAAACTCTCATATTCACAGAAATTCTGTACTTTTGTAAAACTGTTAATGCAAGTATGTCCATTACTCTTAGTTTAAAAAAAAACTAAAAAGAATGATATTTAAAATTTGACAATTTCTTGTACATAAATTTAACTTAACACTTGATTAGGCTACATACATGAAAGATTATAAACAACATGGAAACATGATGCCAACTACTCAACTGATAAACAATGATTTATAAGCATAATAAAGCTGTTTATTTTTGGAAAAACATTTGTCTGTCTTATTCCGAAATATGAATTAGACTAATTTCTTTTGAAAAGTGTAATATGTTTCCTTCAAAATAAAGCACTTATAGTTTCAAGTAATTGTTTGTCCATTTACTCTGATATGAAACACACAATGACTACCTGCAACTCAAAAAGTGGTACTTTTGGGGTAAAAATATGCTTTATTTGCCAGTTGTGTCACAGATAAAAAAATATCTAAAAAGAAACACCTTGAATTACAAGCTGTACATGTGCAGTTTGGTTTATATTTGATTGTAAATCAACTGAAATATGACCTTTAACTCCAATGCATACAAAGCTACCATTTAGTGGTAATAATACAAAGTATAAAGAAATATTTAACTTTCTCCCAATTGGTTTGATCTCATGGAAAGAAAAAACAAGAGAAAAGCACTTACCTGGATCTTCTTTATTTTTGTTGTCAACTGACAATGACATTAAACCCACTTTTTTTTAAAATATTAATGGTAGTATTATGCTAAATATATATTTTTTTTATTTCATTAACCCTTTGACACCAGGCTTGGTATAACATATACAAGTTTGTCTACATGTTTGCACACATTACGTATTTACACTATAACTTTTGATACAGCATGTGTATCTTCACAAAATTTGGTAGATTTTAAGTTAACATTACAAGTATTTTGTGTATAAAAAGACATTTTTTAATGAAATATTTTGCTAAAGATTAGATTTAGAAATTAAAGTCTGTTTTGTTACTAATCTGAGTGCAAAGTGATTTCATGTTGTGATTAAAAACTATTCATTGTCCCACAAATATCTAACATTATTTGTGTAATTTTTAAAATGTCCTAAATACATTTCAAATGTTTGTTTTCAGTAAAACTTGTATTTAATATTATTTTCTGTACTCCAACTATGTGTGGTCTGTCACCTGACCAACTTTGTGGACATCATAAAAACTTTATGAAATAAATATAAATTATGCTTCTTATATGCTAGAATGACAAATATTTAGTATAAGTAGTTTAAGTCTCATAATGAACATATACATTTATTATTATTTTTTATTATACTGACCTTCCAGTCATGCCCACCAAAGTTTACATGAATTGCATTGACATGGTGCATGTACACTTAGGATCATGTATCCAGTAATATAAAACTGACCTTCAGTCTTCCATATCTTCGCTGTGTTTTAGTGGACTAGTATTTTGTAATGCACAGTTGCATTTCAATTATTCTACATTACACATATTTATATAAATTATTATTATTTAGAAATAAATTATTAAACTTTTATTTCTTAAAAAATACACAACAATAAATTATGAAGTAAAGAAAACAGTTACCTCATTTTGCTTCAACCTTTGTATTCAGTTGTTGTTGAAAATAGGTTACTAAGCCTTTTAAAAATGTTGCATGTGGAGGATATCAAACAAAACCTTTTTTTTAGGTTTTATACATGTATACAGTTGAAAAGCTAAAAAATCATAAATAACACTAATACATAAAATTCCACTGTAGTTGTTTAAGTTTCAAGCCTAGCAACTAAGATATTTTCACATTTCATAAAATATAAAAACCCCAAGAAGACTAAAAACACAATCTACCTTCAAGAAAACTTGTATTGAAAGAATGTGAAAATTTTTCAAAGATTAAAATGATGGGAAAAAACCATTAAAGGGACATTTTGAGCTGTTCATTGGTTATTCACCTGTAATACACTGTAGTAAGAGTATATAAGGGACTGTTTCAAAAAATGAACAGGCCACCATGTTTGATTTAGTAAACAAGCCATATCTCAGGAAAATTAAAAGCTATGAGGTTCTTACTTTATATTCTAACTTCTTAACATTAACAATTTGAGTTCCTGATTTGTACAAAATTATAGACTGGTATTTTGACATCACAAACATCTAATCTTAAACAGCATTGCATTCAACACACCATGTGACTCACTAAAATCTGTATTTGTGTTCTTTTAGTAGCCACTTTTAAATTAAGAAATTAACTCCACATAATATTAAAGGGTGAATTATAAGCTACAATTTGATTCCAAACTTAATGACAAATTCATAAAATAATAGTTCATTAAAATTTTGCAATGACATGGCCTTTGAACCATGATCTGTTGCTACAAAGAACACAGAATAATAATAATAATGTGCAAAAAATAGATAATACACCATATCAACCACAATTCTTCTGGCTTTCTAACAATGTAACAAGAGCTGTTCAGTTAATTTTGTCAGTGAGTTTTGTGTAGGGAATTAAGGTTTAACTAGAAAAGAAAAAATTCTCTATAGATAAAATAATCTAACATAATACAACACATGATAGATGAAAATCACAGCTTTCTATTGATTATAAATAATATAGGATTAAATGCCAAATAGAACTATTGGCAATTTCTAAAGCACAGAATGTGACAGGTAAGCATGGTAGTAGGGGTCTGGTTGTTCACAGGTTATACAGATTATACACTACCCAAGTAATGATGATATTATAAGTAATTTAGGTTAAATTTCATACTTTTTGGAGGGGTAGTAAAGAAGGTAGAAAGAGAACAAATATCGCAATTTTCAAACTAAGGGAAATACTAGGTGTTTTTAATATTGCTATAAAAATGTAAGAACTTGTATACTATTGAAATATGAATTATTAACTACATTTTTATGCAATATTCATAAGAAAGTAGTTCAATAAAGATTTGAATGTAACTCACTAAAACCTTATGAAATGCACAAAAACAGATAATTGTGGTGGGAGGCTTAAAATGGACAAACAACTTAATCATCTTTGCATTATGCTTTTGTTTAGTTGTATTAGAACAAAGTACATTTGATTACCTGCTGTGTACACTTTGGAGAATCAAACATCAAGCAAAGTTACAGCACGATTCATCTATCCTCTCTCCATGCCACGCATTATAACCATTTCATCGTGTTGATTTATAAAAATGATTTTAAATTACTACTATGATGATCAAATTAAATAACAGCTTCAGAAAACATTTATACCGCAAGGTATAGAAACATATACTAAAATAAGAAGTTTTGTTTACCATTATGTATCAGTGCATGAACCAATGGCTTTTCTTTTGGTTTTAAAAAGCCAATAACACCAACACCATATTCTACACAATATTTGTCTAGAAGCTCTCGATTCCACTTGTCCATGAATAAATACTTTTCATAATCTTCAAAAACAACCACAGCAAATTTTCCTTTGTCTTGTCGTGTAAGAACTGGTAAATTTTTCCCTGCTATTTCTATCTTAAATCTGAGAAAACAAAGATTTTATATAAGAATGCTAACTTCTACAACACTGGTCACACAATGCCAAAATATTATTATTCTGTTTATTAACAATGTTGAAAATACATAATTTTTACATTGTGCTTATTTACTAACAAACAATCAAAATGTTCCATATCTCAATATCCTTATTTCACTAAATAGAGATGAGTTTGATTTAATTAAGGATAGACAATTTAGTTGATTAATCAATTACATATGAATAGCAATTACATAAATTAGCTTTACATGAGCTAATTTATTAATCAAATTTGCAATTCAATTGATTAAATAAGTCTTTCCAATAATTACTGGTTTTGATTATTCCAATAATCAAATAACTTAGATTCTGATCATGTTGGTTGTTCCTAAAATAATCAACTAACCAATACTCATGTTTTCAATTTTTTCCATATTTTATTAGTCTAACAGTTGATTAGTTAAAATAGTACTAATCAAAACTAAGATTTCCAATTACTTTTACTCTTGGTCATTCCAAGTGTTCAAGTAATTAAATTGTTAATGTTAAAACTGGTCACCTTGTATTTGTTATGGATAAGTTACTACAACTGTTCGCTACTGTGACTAATGTTTGACAACTCACGAAGGGGTTGGGAAGGCTACAGATTAGCAAGTTGTAATCAGTTAATGAGTTGTTAATTAATCAAATCAGCAAATACCACTGACAATCCAGCCCTAGATTTAATTCTTAAGTATACGTCTTATACATGTGACAAATGGTCATCAGTTATTTTGAACTTCATTAAATCCCCTATTAGCATATACAATATATACAAGATTTAAACAGTTATGTATGTATGTATGTATAAATTCAAACATCACATTTATTTATATCTCAATATTTGAAAGTGCTCAAATTCAGTTTTTCTTTTAAAATTCAATGTAAATAAGTGTAGTATTTAGTATTTTACCTACATTAAAACATTACACACACACACACACGTGTATATATAATGTTATAGGAATATTTATACCAACCAAATTTGATCCTGGAAGTGCTACTGACACATATAATAGACAGTAAACTGGAAATTTCGCACGCTTGCGTGCACACACACAGACAGTTATGATGACTGAATATCAATATACTATATATGAGGGCTGTTCAAAAAATACATGGACTGACGTCACAAAACAAAATGTACTTTATTTAGAAGTTACAGATCTGGGACCCCTTCAAAGTACTCTCCTCCCCAATGCACACACTTATCCCGATGGTGTTTCTACTTGTTGAAACAGTCCTGGTACTCTCCTTTTGTAATGTCCTCCAGCTCCTTCGTTGCATTTGCCTTAATCTCGGAAATTGTCTCAAATCTTCTTCCTTTCAAGGGTCTTTTGAGTTTAGGGAACAAGACAATATTGAAAAGAGCAAGGTCAGGTGAGTAGGGATGGGAAAGAACAGTAATCGAGTGTTTGACCAAAACCTCACGAGTTCTGAGGCAAAAATTTCACAGCAACGCGGTGCATCTTCAATTTTTCAGTCAAAATCTCATAACAAGATCTAACTGTTATCCCACACTCTTCAGCAAGCTCCCTGACAGTCAGACATCAATTTGCCTGCACCAAGGTGTTGATTTTGTCAACATGTGAGTCGTCAGTTGACATTGAAGGCCATCCAGAATGCTCATCATGGACTGTTGACCATCCTTAAAACGTTCATGCCACTTGAAACATGCCATACGCTTCATAGCAACATCACTGTAAGCTGTGTTAAGCATAGCAGAAGTTTCAGTCGCAGATTTTCCAAGTTTAACACAAAATTTCACAGCAAGTCGTTGCTTTTTCAAGTCATTCATTCTGAAATCCGTCAAACAAAAAAAATTGCACTTCACTTGAAACCGCGTAGCTAATACACAAATGAAGATATCTGCAATTGGGAAATGGCATCATAATCAGCTGATCTGTGCAAACCTAGCGACACCAAGCGGATTCCCCTGGAACCAACTGGAACCGAGCAATTAAAACAGTCCACATTTTTTGAACAGACCTCGTATATAGTTACTATTTACTCATAAATGCCTAACTTTTGGTGAATCTTGTTACAGCATAGAAAAATAGATAAATAATATAGAAAAACAAAAATTTCTGCTACTTACAATGTTATAATTTGACCTATATTTGCATGTTGTACTTGCTAGGCCTTGCCATAAGCCTAGCTTATTCTCTTGAATAGAGGGGGAAGATATAAATTAATTTCTGCAAGTTTTAAAGTTACATTTCAGAAAATCAAAACATATTAAATTACTTTTCTGGTATACGTGAAAAGTCACTGTAACTGATCTATTTCTCTATCTAAGTTACATGTGACGTAAAAAAGTTTCTTTTCAGAGCAAAGACAATCAACAGACTTAAACATTTCCAGTAAAACCCCAGGTTTCCCTTTACAGTCAATTACAAACAAGTATTAGAATTATGTAGCTTGGAATGTACTCTTTTCATTGGTAACAAAAACATAATATGTAGAGTTAATACATGCAACTACATTTTAGTTAGTAGGAAAATTTAGAATATAACAAAAATGTGTTAGAATGATCACTCAGCACTACATATTTAATTCACATCAGAATATTTTTACATTAATTACGAGAATAAAGTATTCATATACACTATTTCTATTACGGCAATTTCTATTGCCATAAACTGTGCATTAAATAAATACACACATTTTCAAACATGATTGTATGATTCTATGAAACAGAACTGTAAAAACACGAGTAGAGTTGTACAGAAAACACATTATGTTAAAGCTTACCGAGTACGACTTGCTTCCAATATTTCAGTGATCTGTTTTCCTAACATTGAATACTGGCTTTCTATAATGACCAATAGTTTAGGATCAAGACGTAACTGAGCACTGGATGCATGAACATTGAATTGGGAAGAGCCATGAACGTTGTTTAATAAATCTGATGATTGAGAATAGCATCGAAATAAAGGCTGAGGTGGATCAGGGTTGAGCCTAAGATATTAAAATATGCAACTGTTTGAAAAATATGTTGTTATATATTTTTAATGAAGTTACTAGACATTACAAAATAAGGTATTAAAGCCATTTACATGTACAATGTCAAGAAAAAAAGAGTAACAGATTTCAAAACAATATACATATATATATATATATATATATTCAGCAGATTATCTTTTTAACTTAATATTTGTCTAATCTTAAAGATCAATCCTTCACAAAAAGTACAAGACAGTGTCAAGACTAAGTACAATGCATTACATGAAAGGCTATGAAATTTCTCATATTTCACATTTGCTTTTCAAAATGATTACAAGAAAAAAAATTCCTTCAATGTAAACTCACTTGAAATAAATCTCAATAAAAAGGAATGACAGTATAATAAAATCTGCAATTATCATTAAAAATATTTCACCAAATAATTAGTTAAACAAGATAGAATAGGAAACAACTTCAGAACAAATACTAGAGGTTAAAAGAAATACTTTTAATTTTCAAATATCTGGGTGCTTTGATATTTTATGGTTTGTTTTATTATTTACAACATAAAATTTACTGATTGAACTACACTGAAATTTCATACTAACTTTCTAGGATTTATGTTGCTTCTGAACAGTATCTTGTTTTTCTAGAGATATTTGTATAAATTTTCAGTCTTACAACATTGAAGATTTTACTGATGTTTTTTGAAGAAACAATTAAAATGTTACTTAATTTAGAATTAATTTTCTATTCTCTTACATTTTTAAGACTTTTCTATAAAGATTTTGTTTCATAAAACTGTAAACTGTATTTCTGTTTTAAATAAAAAACACCACATATACTTTCATAACATTTACAATAAAAAAAATGGTCTCCAAGATTTATTCAATCAGGGAGTCAGGAGGGATGTGCAGAAATCCCTTTCTGCTTTACTCATTAAAGTCTATGAGTGATGGTTCACAACTAATAAATAGAGAGAAATATCTGCACATATCACTGGGCAAGCCACCAGCAGACTTGCAGAAAAACCCTGTCTCTATAATGAATGGTATAATGCTACCAGTAAGTTAATTAGGCTTAGCTTTTTTATGAAAATAATGGCATAAATAATTTATTTATGTGGAACTCAACCAGAAAAGTCACAGAATTTTGTATTTCAAGCCACCAGGATTACAATCAGATGACAAGGAACACAAAAGTAGACAAACCTTCACTACAATCTGAAGATGTGCAAAATGCAACAAATCAAATTCATAGCATGGTACCTTTCTTGTCTCACTCAGCCTGAAGAGATTACCCAGTCTGGAATTATGAACAACAATTCTAACTCCTTAACCTGAAAATCAAAACAACTCCTGCCCCAAAATTTAAGAGGATTTGAACAAACCAAGTCAAACCAATGACAAAAGAATTGACATTCTGAATATGAAATTACAAGGATTTTAGGACCTTCTTCCATGGTCATCAAAATCAAGATAATGGCAAAAAAAAATTACTACACTCAACACAACTGGATAGTTAAGTATAATCTCTGAACCAAAATTACATGGAGGCTACAACATAGGTCAATCCTGTTCCCATCACACATTCAGATAAACCATCTAGAGTTATTTGCAGGAAAGCATTCAGCTTCGCTCTCTACTTCTTTATTGAGATAATGAGTTCAGGCATCATTAAGGAGAAACAAACCTTTTTCAACCATTCCAGTGATTGGAAACTGGGAATGGTCCATTAGAATAAATGGGAGAATAACTCACACTCACACTGGGAGTCCCAAAAAATGATGCTCAGGAGACACTGCAATAGATGAACCATATTCCCTATTTTATAAAGAAACCAATCTTGATAATTTCAATCAAGTGTCACAGAGAAAGGCAAAATTCTCTTGTGATTAACCAAAGACAGTTCATGAGTGGTAGTCAGTTAGTGTATTTAATTGTTTGTCACCCAGAAAGCTACAAGGTGAACTGATGAAACACCCTGTCCAAACAGAACTTGTTGCTACCAAAAAAACAAAAAAGTTTTAATCAGTTGCCTGATAGCTAGTAGTAGGGATTGGATTTGGAAAGAAGCATACATACCAAGTGAGATTGAAATGAAAAGAGGCCAAAAAGACTTCTGAGGGGTGAAGAAGGAAGTAAAAATCACTCAAGCAAGGCATCTCTCTCCTAATAATCCCAGCAACAAATAACCATGAAACAAAGGAGAGAGTGGAAGTCAATAAACAACTAAAGTGGTAGAGTAACAACACTGGTCAAATCCATGTCAGAGACAGGAATTTGTAAATTTGTTATCTGAAAACATCTTGTAGATATTTTTTAATGTTAAAAAAATGTACAAAAACAAGACTTAATACAGATCTAAAAAAAGAAAGAAAAAGAAATCAACAAAAATGTAGGAATAACTAAAGCTATTCAACTCTTGAATACAAACCTGCAACAAGCACATAAAAACATCATTGGAACATTCTGCTGTTGAGGAAAAGTGAATAAGAAGAAATAACATGGAGCTTATGTACATATCTGACACAGGAAACACTGACATATGTAGAGAGAATCAAAAGATTTAACTTGCAACGGGCAATACAATGGGTTATAAAGGCTGGAGCAAGAGAGGTAGGATTCATACCAATGCTTTGGTGGGCAGAAAAAGAGTATCTTTCATTAGAATAAAGCTGTAATGTAAGAGGAAGCAAGTGTGTTTCAGAATGCAATTAACTCTCCCAACACAGGCTTGATCAATTTGACCAACCACATCACAATATAATGTGTATCTTTCAGTTTCCACTGTATGCAATTCACACACAAAAAATCATTTTTTAGATAAGTATTTCTAATGAACTACATTAAATATTTATCCATGAACATGTTTAGTATTTGTTTTAAACAATGCATGTGCAAAATGATTTTAATGATGAAAGATTAAAAATTTTCCTCTTCTCAAAAATCTGATTTTTTGTGTAATCTCTAAAACCTCCTAAATACAGTTAAAATATAAATTTTTACTGAAAATAGTTGATCTGTTATTTTCTTAACCCTATCTCTTTACAAGATCAGTCAATTTGACCATCCTCTTAACCAGACACACACACACACACACAAATAAAAATTACTTTTTCCCTTCATAGAATTATTTCATATCATAATATGAAACTACATTTGTGTATCCTAAGTAGCTTTAAGTTCATAACAGGATACATCTATTTATAATTAAATATGATATATATATTAAAACATATTGTTGTTGAAGAAAAGAAAATTGAATTATGTGTATAAAATCTTACCGACAAATCACAAATTTGATAAATAAACATTTTATTAATTTCTAGGTTCAAATTCAAATTTCTGGTTATCTGAAATGGTAATGTGTCAACATAAGTAACATAATAAATTAGGAGCTCGACCACAGTCTGAATCAGAGATTAAATTTGATATAAATTCAAATTCATAATATGATTTATAATTTATCAGTGTCAACAAGATCATGTCTGATTATCATGGTTTTCTTGAATCACCCTCCCTTGGAACAATTAGAAGAATATAATAAAAGTAAACTACTTAAAATTGCAAAAATTTTAGAATTAGAAGTTTAAAAAGTTATTGAGAAAATGAACCAAAAAGTGTATTGTTGAAATATTAGTGAATAATGATTTGTTTTCTGAGGAAGCATTAGAGGAATGGCTTTAGTCTCCACTAGCCAATCAGAGTTGAGTGATAAAGAGAAGTTAAAAATCCAATTAAAATTCAAACAAGTCAAGCATGAACAAGCTCACATCGAAGCCCAGAAAGAGAAAACCCATAGTGAAGCAAAAAATAGTCGGTCAATGTCTCAAGGCTGAATAAGTCTGTATCGAAGTCCAGAAAGACCAATCCCATATTAAAACTGAAAATGAAATTAAGTTAAAAAAAATGGAAATTTACACTCAACTTTGATTGAACAAGGCTAAATGATAACTTTGAACTCAGTCAATATATTAAAATACCACCATTTATTGAAAATGAAGTTGATAAACATTTCCAAATTTTCATGACATTGCCCAAACCATGGAATGGTCTACTGAAAAATTGCTATTATTAGTACAGTGTTTTGACTGGTGAAGACCAAAAAGGCTATTCTCTTTCTAGAAGATTGTACAGATAATGATATGGTTAAAGCAGCTATCATCAATGCATAAAATTAGTACCAAAGGCTTATCGCAAAAAGCTGAGATTATTGCAAAGAAAGTCAAACCTACATGGAATTTGAAAAAAAAGAAAAAGAGGTTTATTTTGATTGATGGTGTAAACAGTTTTGACAAATTAAGACAATTATGTATAATTGAGAAATTTAAATGCTGTACAAGTGACAACCTCAAAACTTATTTGTATGAAAAGAAAGTTGAAATACTTCAGGAAGCAGCTACTCTTTCAGATGATTACACACTGTAACTCGTAAAACTATTTTTCTTATGAAGAGCTTCTTGCCATCTCAGTTAAAACCTAAACTTGTTCAATCCACTAAATTTGAGGATTCTTATAAAACATCCAGCTCAACTAGTTTAAAATCTTTTAACAACCAGGATAAAGTTTTATCAAAACCATCAAAGCCTGTGTTATTTTTGTAAAAAATCTGGTCATGCCTAATTGTTGGAGTTTGAAAATGAAAAATAGGTAAAACCCAGCATGTTTATGTATGCATATGGATGTAGTTTCACCATATCATCCAATGTTGTTGATTTAACCACTGATAAAAAAGACTAATGCGTTTAGGGAGGAATTTAAACTGTTTGTTGTTTCTGTGTCTGACAAATGACACTGCTAATCCTATACATTATGTATTTTTCTTGATACTAGGATGGATTAATTATTGTTATTAGAAGGTGTATTGCCTTTAGAATCAAGTTCTGCCACCAGTGAGTCTGTTGTAGCTCAGAGTATTGAAGGTGACTGTTAATTTTCCTCATCATAACATTTGTTTCAAATCAGACCTGTTTCGGGACCACCTGTGGTTAGAGTAAGACTTACTATGCCAATTTAGGGTGTATCATTATTATTAGGAAACAATTTGACTGGGGGGAAAAGTTGTTGTGAAACCCAAAATGAGTATTTAGCTGATCACCATTTCACCTAAGGATAATGTTGTTGAGGAAAATCCATAAGTGCTTCTCTCATGTGCTGTTATTTGAATTTGGGTTAAAAAATTAAGCCAAAAGAAAATAATAGATATGTGTTCAGAAGATGACATATTTGTTACAGACATTTTGTGGCTTCAACATGGATCTTGAGAATGACTATCCTACTGACAAATCTTTGATGGGTGGCAATGATGGACATGAGGGATTTAGTTCACCTGGTGAAGTTCTGTTTGCTAAAAGTAAACTGATCCAAAAGCAAGAAAAGGATCCACAGATCTCACCACTCATAAATGCACTCTCAAAGACTGAAGAAAAGTAACATAAAAAATTGGAGGATCATCTGAAATAAATAATATGTAACAAATAAGATAGTTCTATTAATGATACTGCCAAGATTTTATTATACAGATAAAATTGTAAGTAAGCCACTAAAACTGAATGAGATGTTTTGGTTAATATGTAGGGATGAACAGGTTGCAACTGAGATCAGTTTAACAGGACAAGAAAGAGCTTTTTGGAATGGATGATTTACATGTAAATAAGGAGGGGGCTGGTTTGTTTGCAAGGGCAACTTTAAACCGGGACCAGACAGTTGTGAGAACAACAATGAATAAAAAATAAAATGAAGAGAAAACTATAGCATAGGAACAAAGTATAGTAGTAAGTTAAATGTCAAATGCAACTTACATTTTATTCAAGTTAAGGATATTAAAGCCAATAGTAATGAGGCTGAATCTATTGACTAGATTCTGCTAGATGTCATAAGTGAAGACTAATTTGAAATTTGTTACATATCAAAAAATGAAACTGATGAAATTAAGGAGAAACTACAGTGAAATAAAAATTCAGTTGTTGATAAGGGGATAATTATATGGGAATCGATGTTAGGCACATAAAATGGTAAATTAGCATTTTTCTTACCTGAAAATGTATTTTTGACAGATACTTATCTTCATACATTATTTCACAGAATTTTCACTGACATATAACATATACAAATCACAACTCTTACACTACAACAAAGAAAAATTTAAGTATATCTACTGACTATATAAATCAATCGTATAGTAATAATACTAAAACACCTACCTATGTAATTCATTATTAGAAATGTAATAGGAGAAAACAAGAAGGGATATCACACAAAACATAACAGCTGCCATAAGACATCTTCTAATTGCAGGTTGGGTTACACTACAACAGACCCCTAACAGAGCCTTTTTTGTACTTGTTGACTCTGCCACCATACTCGTATTTTCTGCCTTCCTGCAAACAATCTGTGCATTTATGTTAAAAAAAATTTAATATTTGCTTTCCTTTAGTTCTCTCAAGTTTTGCCTTCTTTTTTAGCCCATGTCATTTGTTACCTGCAGTACAAACATTACATACTGCAGAAAAACAGACTAGTCCCTCTAAGAGAACACATACTTGAATGCAATTGTAACATATTATCAGGTTCTGTTTATACCAATAGATAAGAGCATATCTTTCTTCAGTGAACACTTGTTGCTTATCTCACTGGTATCCATTACCAAGTCCTTTTGAAAATCAATTCCTTTATCTTTCACCAGGCTTGGACAGTTAATAAAAAACCTACAAGATCACAGAAGACAAAATTATTAAAAATTAAATAAATACAGCCTCTGTAATTAAAAAATATTAAATACCTGGTCCATAAAATAATTCAGAGTATGTCACTACAAATTATAATTTATATTTCACTAACATAAAAACAATACTGTAACACCAAAGTAAAATACACAAAATATATTTAAGAATATCATTATTTAAAAACATTTCATATGTGGGTTCTTAATTTGAGATGTTTTTAAAACATTTATACACATATTTTTATGTGTAAGAAATTTGAAGTTATCTCAAAAGAGAATATCAAACACTACGATTTTATGAATTTTGCAGTTCTAGAAAATGTTTTGTTTACAATATTTTCATTTAAAAAAATATTAAAACTTACAAACATGCATTCGAAATAATTTATTATCTGTGTTCAACAATGAAAATATCCTTTCTTGTCTGTGGATATGTTTTAAATGTTCAAACAATGGAATATCTTAACATATACAAAATTCATTAAAGATAAAAAAAATAACAAAAAATGTTTTTACCAATGGAAGTTTTAACCTGTATCACACCAAAGATTACTCTAATATTCAGATTTTCAGGTCAAGGAGTATGTCACAAAAACTTACATTTCCTACATGCCACTGATCAAGTAATTAACAATGATAAGAGTACCTCCAAGCAGATTAGTCTGGCTGCATGTACATGTAAAAGCAAAATTATCACTGTTGGAAACTACTTTAAACTAAACTGACTGGTAAATTTGTAATCTTCCTATGATGATGACAATTATCTGCATTTCCAATAACAATAATTATTTACACAATATGTAAAAAATCATATAGGTAATTATTAACTTTTAGGAAACTAGAGAACTTTAGTATATTATTACAATTTTTATTCTGTTCCAGATTTCACAAAAGACCAATTTTCTTTTTGTTTAATAGAAAACAAAACTATGGAAATATTTCCAGTTTTAATGTAACCTAAATGTATAGGGAAGATCATTATAGTTATTTCTGACTGACATAACATCTTATTTGTAAACACCTACAGTTTTGTTTCTTGTAAAATAATATAACAGAGTGGAAATGCATTAGGTTATACTCATTTCAACATAGCCACTCTTAGTAGATCAATGTTAGGTTTTGAACAAGGAATTTTAAAGGCAGACAAAGTTTTGAAAAAAAAATAATTCATTTTTGTTTTTTAAATATAGAATAATGAGCCAATACTGATACTTTCTGTTAAACATTTGGTAAAGACCATTAGATATCACTTATGAAATGTATATATTTAATACATACTTTGACAAAACTTGAAGGAAGTAATAGTAATATTAAGTTACCTTATACTTTACAATACAGGTTTGCAAGAACATAAAAAATAGGCATCTAAATGTCATCAAGTTCATAATTCCTTTTTAAATGCACTGTGCTAATACATTCAGTGTAAAAGACAAAAACCAAACATTTTAGTAATTGGCTCTGTTGTTGAAACTTGTCATTTGAAATTTCTACTGAAGAGTTTACCTTTGACTGTGCCAAAAATGATTTTGATATTTACAATTAACAGTTAAGACTCATTTGAAGTCATTCACAAATAAAAATAAACACCAATAACTTAAATACAGTACTTCATTACCATAAACAACTTGCAACTTAATAAAATAATTTTTTGAAATGTCATGCTTTAATCAATTAGTAAACTAATGAGACAAGTTTAAGAATAGAGGTGAGATGATGGACTTATGTTTGACAGCAAAAAGAATTTTGGACATCTACAAGTAAATGTTTGTACTATGAAAGTGGTAAGAGACAATCTTTAACAGAACATACAGATAACAAAACCACTAACTTTTTCAAGGTGATCTTAAGTGTCCATTGTAATGATATTACTAAACCTGCAATATAATACCTGATATAATATCATGCACTTTGGGATTCTATGCATACCTATTACCTCATTTCTATGAATTGTACTGACTATTTTGGTTCATGCGTGTGCTGCCACACCAACTCATATGAAGATCAGAATTCACTACCCCTACTTGCATGTAACAAGGTGAAAATTCTTGAATAAAGTAAACTCATTTAAATTAACTTCAATATTGCTATTATACCTTTTATTTACACTACTGTTTTTTTTTTATGACTAAAATGTATTAACATTATATATTAAATTTGTTTATAAGTGCTGTCTTTATGACCACAGAGATATTTATGAAAATCAATTATTATATGTATGTATGTATGTATGCATGCATGTATTGTGATGTATACAATAAATAGTGTGTATTAAAACATTAATTTTTATGTTTTTTATCCTAGTCATTAGGGCTAACCATGATTGTAACCTCTCCGATACTATAAAAAACAAGACAATAATTTCAGCAATTTTTTTTAATGCATTGCTTATACTTAAACAAGGCAGGGACTAGCATGTTAGATTGGGCTATTAACTCAGCTGTAGTGGTTGATTTAATAAAGGGCTAGAAAGAGATGAGAGCTATGATATTAATAAAATAGGAAATGTAACTGACAGGAAAAATGTTCAACATGCACAAATATTAATACATTTTAAAATATGATTAATTGTTACTATTGTAATGCTAAAATTATTAGAAATCAAAATGATGAGTTCAAATCAGCTGTGAAAAAATGACAATTCTAAAATTATGGGTATTACCAAGATGTAGTTGAATTAAAACAATTTTAATGAAATGTTTGAAGTACCAGGCCACAGATTATCTAGAAGAAAAAGTATTGAATAAAGGAGGTGAAATAGCTTTATATGTGATGAGTGCATCAAATTCTGTTGAATTGGAGTATTGTTTGCTTCATTTTTCAATTTTCCACAAAGCTACACAAGGGCTATCTGCACTTGCAATCCCTAATTCAGCAATATAAGACAAGAGAAAAGGTGGCTAGTCATCACCATCCACTGCCAACTTTTGGGCTACTCTAACCATCACATGATAATGCCCCCCATTGCTGAGAAGGCAAGCATGTTTGGTGCAATGAGGATTCAAACCCATGACCCTCAGATTACGAGTCGAATGCCTTAACCCACCTGGCCATACCAGGTGAATTAGAGCATATTAAAGAAAACAGGACTGAGGATGAGTCAGTCTGGGTTGGTATTAATGGATATAAAGAAAAAATCTTGTAATTGGAGTTTGTAATAAACTACCAGGTCAAAATGTGGAAGTTAATGAGAGTGTGTATAATGGGGTCAGAATGGTGGTTGAAAAAGATATAAAAATTTTAATTTTAGAGGTACTGACTGGGAATATTACAAGTCAGACAATGATAGAGATAAACTTTGGAAATACAACTGGTGATAGAACCTACAAGAAGGAAGCCATATTAGATTTAATATTACCATCTGATGTGAATATGATAGAGTTGTGCTTGGTAAGCATTTAAGTACAAGTGACTATTGTTCTATTATATTTGAGATTTTACTACATGAAGAATAAAAGAAAAATAAATGTTCTGATTTCAGATTTCAAGTTAATAAATTTTGATGGAATGAAGTGTGATCTAGCTTCTGCAGACTAGACTAAAGAGCCTGAAGGAAATCTTGAACAGATATGAGAAATATTCAAGGAAAAATAACATACACATTCACTATAGAAAAAAAATGGCAACAGAGTGAAATGAACCAGTATGGTTTAGTAAGTGTTTAAGAGGTCATATTAAAGATAAACATAACAAATTCAAGAAATTTAAACTTACTGGAAATAATAACTTGTAAAACTATAAGAAATCAAGAAAGCTAGTTAAAATGAAAGTTAAAAGGACAAAAACTGTATGTGAAAGAGTTAAATCAAACAATCATGAATTCTTTAGGTATGTGATGCACAAGCAAAATATTAGGATGTGGATAGTGGAAAACTGCTCTCAGGAGATTATGAGATGGTAATCTTATTAAATTATATGTTCTCTAAGTATTTATGAAGGAATATACAAGTATTATGTTTCAACCAGAGCACTTAATGTATGGGGGAAAATACTGATATAAAAAATATCATTTTAAGCTCCGAAATTGTTAAAGAAAAGTTGGGAAACCTAAAATTTGATAAATCCTCTAGTTCAGAAAACTTTTTTCCTAGAGTCTTCAAGGAACTTAAAGATTTTATTTATGAACCTCTATTTAATACTTTTTATAGGACATTGAGTAGTGGAAGATTATAAGATTGGAAGTTGCCTAATACTCGTCCAATATTTTTTAGGAGATGTTAAACCTCATCCAGGAATTTAAAGGTCAGTTAGTCTTACATCAGGAATTGGAAATGTTTTAGAAACTATAATTAAAGATGCATTGCAGAGTCACTTAAAGCAGTTTGATATAGTGTCAAAGAGTCAGCATGGTTTCACCAAGAAAAAAATCTTGTTAAACAAATCTTCTGACATTCTTTGATAATGTTACTGCAAAAGTTGATGAAGAAAATGGTTTACCTTAATTTTCAGAAAGCTTTTGGAAAGGTGTTTCACAAAAATATTACAAAAACTAAATCTTTAGGTGTTGGGAAAACATTATTAAAATGGATAGAGAGTAGAAGAGTCATATTTAATAAAGTTAGATGTGACTGGATCACAGTTACAAGTGATGTGCCTCAGAGCTATGATGGGTCCTCTGCTGTTTGATTTATATTGAGATTGACTCTGGAAAGAACAACAAGATTCTGCAGTTTGGAGATGACATTAAGATTTTGTGGTGACTAACTGTATCAAAAGATGCTGAAGATTTACAAGGTGATTTAGATTATTTAATGCATTGGGCAAATATGTGGCACATTATGTTTAACTCCAAAATATAAGATGATGCATGTAGATTTTCATAATTCAAATTACTGTTAGAATGTAAATAGGAATACATTAAATATTGTAGTTGAAGAAAAAGATCTTGGTGTTGTTATAAAAAAAAATCACTTAAGTCACCTAAACAGTGTATTGTAGCAACCAATAGGACTAACAGGATTTTGGGTAGCATCTATGGAAACAATAAATAAAAGACAAATGATATTATTGTTTCACTGTACAGATCACTTATAAGGCTTCATTTAGAGTCATGTGTATTCTTTTGGGCTCCATTCCTCAAGAAAGTCATTGAATTGTTGGAGATGTTTCAGAAAAGAGCCACAAAGATGACACCTAGGACGACGGGATTGTCCTATGAGGAGAGATTAAATTTCTCTAAACATAATGAAACTTTGTATAATGGATGGCAACAAGTGTAGAGGATGATGTTTTGAGAGTCTTCAAAAGGTGAAAGAATTTTAAAACATTGTCATCTACACTTGTGTCTCCACAACAGGCAGTTGCTGTCTATTCTACAAAGTTTCATCATGAATACACTGCCTAAACAATCTATCAAAGAATTCTTTAAACTTGTTTTCTCTAGAGAGAAGAAGGATAGGGGGATTTGATTGAGGTGTATTGATAATATAGATCCATCACACTTATGTTTAGTGGTTACAAATTCAAATTTTGGCAGCATAGGAGTAGTTTAGACAGTACTACTTTTCAAACAGGGTGATTGGCTTTTAGAATGGGGGCAGAAAATTAAACTGAGTTCAAGAAAAGATTAGATGAATACATGAGTAGTAATGTGTGGTTGCAGTTCATTTTGCTGTTAATAATGCTGAATAAAAATGTTTTTAAGGATTGAGGCTTAAATTGCATTTTTTTCAAATTAAAAAACAAAGTTTGTTTCAATTTTGCAACATAAATACATCTTGGATAGAAATATAGCCTGTCAGTAGACCTTATAAGGAAAGAGAATTTAAAGCAGTATTTTCAAGATTTAGAATTTAGAGAAATATTGTTCATAGTACAAGTACATTATTTTACAGAATATAGTTTGAACAAGTTTCTCAAAAATAAAGCAGCTGTTTCAACTGCTATGCAAAATTATTTTGGGTAACACTTCCAGTTACATAAAACATTTGAAACCAATTTTCCCAGAGTACAAGTTTCCATCTACATAAAAATATTATTCAAATTATGGTAACCCAAATACATGCCATTCTACAGTATCTCAACATTCTTAACAGAGTTATTAGCACTTAAAAAGTTTGTCATTGTAAAACTGACAATAAGCTTATTCTATTTCCATCAACATCATTACAGTAAACAGAAAAAATAAAGATCCAAGCACTAAGAACTAAAGTACTCCATAACCAAAAAGGTCCCAGTTTGTTTGCATTATAAATAAAAGCTTTTATATTTTCTCACTCAACTGTCATACAATCCAAATAACCAGTCTTTTACCAATATCAGAGTTTTTTACCTTTGCTCCATGTAGCAGTTTTTCATAAGCTTTTAAAAAAATGAGAACATGAAGTTCAGACTATTTCATTAGAGTTGGAATACAATAACTAATTAATCATCAGGTTTATTGATCATTTACATTTAACTAATTGACTGTTCTCAGATGAAAGTTTTCTTTCTACTTTCAGTCTGTTATGTTTTTCAGTGTCTTTTCAACCTAATCTTTGTTTATTTGAGACATTTTTTATACATAATTATTTTATATTAAACTACTTTCTTTACAAATCATAAACCAATTGCTTTTAAATGTATCATTTTTACAATGCAAAGTTTACAACAAATGAAAAATAAGATTAATACCATACAGTGGATATCTCCATACAAATTTTTCCAAAATAAATATACCAGAACTACTGAATTTGTTTTGATGAAAAGCAATATTGCTTCATGATACTGATTATATGCAAGAGAAAAAGTAACCATAACAGTGACTAGTGAGATTACTATTAAAAGTAATATTATCAAAAGTTACTACACTTAGTTCTGGGGATCAAGTTTAATTTTATAGTAACACAGCTATATCAGTGGTTGAGTATTTTGATATTTTTGGTGCATTTTTACTGTGCAAAAGAATAAACTTCACACCACATGCCACTTCACTGGTTAAAAGTAGAGGACAAAAAGATTGTCACAAGAATAAAATCAGTCATTATTTTAGACACAAAAATATCCCATGCAAAGTAAGTCAAACCTTTATTATGTTGAATTGGCCAAATGCCAATTTCACAGTTATATTCATAGGTCATAACACTAATACTTTGAGCTGAACAAACTTGATTTATTCTATATTAATAATGAGAAATCATAAGGGCAACATTTTGCTCACTTGAAGAGTTAGAATAATTTCAAACAGCAATAAACAGGAGCAATAATTCTGATTAGTTGATTATATTCCTGTTGTTGGTAGATTTGATTGTAACTTAATAAATAATTGTGACAATAATAAATGCTCAGGTTAATTGATTATTCAAGTTAAATGGCCAACTTTACCCATTATTCAGATACCATGTAACATCCTTAAAGGCATTTAACTGGTTAAAAACAGAAGATTCACTTTAGTAAATAGAAAGTGATTTTCTTGAATATTGCATTTTTGTAGATTATTTTGTAATGCTGCTTGTATTAGACTAGAACTTTTCCCTCTACAGAAATATGACTAAGTTGTCTTTAATTTTCATTTAAAGGTAGGATTAATTTTATCAATTCTTTAATCATTGTCTACCAAAGAGACAAACTTTCACATCCAATCCTTGATCAGCTTTAAAATGATGGGGAAAAAAACTTGTCTCTCAGTCATTTTTACTTACCACCAAAATACTAAAACCTGTACGATTTAGGTTAATCCCAATATTTCCAATTAATGCTGAGGTTCAATGATATTCCTCTTATCCCCTCTTGTTAAAGTGTTCAACTTCCATTTTAACATTTTACTTATCATTATCATCCTTAAATTTATCTTAACATTACAAGCCAGATCTTTGGGGGATTGTTTTTTCTATTAAACTGACATTCCTGTCTTACACAGCATTTTCTACATATTTTTTAGTACTTTAAATATATGAACTTGTACTCTCAATATTAAAACTTAGTTAATGCACTACCTTTCTAAAAGAAGCATTCTCAACAAAATTAGCCCTTCATGGTATTTCATTATATGCAGTTGATATTTAATTAATTGTTTAAATGATATCCAAACTACTTGCATAATGTAAAAAAGAAAAGCTACACTACTAATACTTTCACTGTTCAGAAAAATTGTTCATATATGATAGCTCTACTACCATTAACTTAATTTACAATCCAACTTTTAACTGTTTACCAATTTTAATAAAACTTGCTGGTCACAAAATTAAACAATTCACTGTTCTAGTGTTTACATCTCATTATTTTTGGCCCAACATGGCCAGGTGGGTTAAGATGCTTGACTCGTAATCTGAAAGTCACGAATTTGAATTCCTGTCACACCAAACATGCTTGCCCTTTCAGCCATGGGAGCATTATAATGTGATAGTCAGTTTCACTATTTGTTGGTAAAAGAGCAGCCAAAAAGTTGGCAGTGGGTTATGATGACTAGCTGCCTTCCTTCTGGTCTTACACTACTAAATTAGGGATGGTTAGCACAGATAGCTCTCATGTAGCTTTGCACAAAATTCAAAAAATAAACAAACATTATTTTTGTTTTATAGAGTGGTATGTTTTTAAGACAGGCAAACTCAAAAGTAATATAATTTATAAATAATTATTATAATTTCGTCCACAAGTGTACATAAAATTATCAGTAATTTCTCATATCAAATCCCTAATACACAATACTCATTAATTGTACTACCGTACCAATAATATCAACGTTTATAATGTTAACAATATAACATGCTTACTGAAGCTACAATTAAAATTTTTACTACCAATATTACGAATCAATCATGACATTAACATGATTAAGTGCTTAACTGATTGAGTTTGTTGACAACAGAACGATAAAATAAAATACTTTGTTTACACTTGTAGTTTTAATACATAAGACACAAATAACAGCAATATATTACTAACCATTCTATCAACGAAAAGTCTTCAAAAGCTTTCAGTTTCAGTTAAACACACGTGAAAGTAACTTAAGTTAAACTTCAATCATTCGATGATCCTCCTAACTTCCAACATTACAAAGTAAAGTCCTGTTACTTATAACGACGTTTGACTCACTGAAGCCATGGCCACCTGCAAGCCTCTGCAGAACACATTTTTAAAAAAATGTATTAAAAAGTACACACCCTGAATGGTGAAGTCCGACTTACATCTATGTATATTACAATGAACTATTAAGTATTATATATTTTGTAATATTTCATTCTTAGGTACTTTAATACGTGCTATAAGCAATTTTTATTGAAAATATTAAATGTAATGTGTGCAATGATTGAATATTTACTTTATTTTATATTTTTAATGATTAAATATAAATGTTTTACGACGTTTATTTTGACTCTTAAAAGTAAACAAATATAAGTTTACTCAATCTTTATTTACAAAGCAGGTTTTCAAATCCTACCCCAAGTAGCAAGTCTGAAGGCCTGTAGCGCTAAAAAACCGAGTTTCAATACCCATAATAAGCACAGCACAGACAGTCCATTGTGTAACTTGTGCTTAACTTCAAACAAATAAAGAAACATTCCGAATATGATTCAATTGTTACGCTCTTAACACTGTAATTTAGTAAAACATTTATGTGCTTACTTGGTAAACAACCTGGCTACAGTTTTATCAGTGGTCAGTTCATTAAATTATTTTATACAAATATTAGACAAGTTTTAGTAAGAAAGTAGATTGAAGATTTTGGATACTGTCGATTCGAACCCGGCTTCAGAGCAAATACTAGACATTTATCGCGTTTTTTAATGAAACATATTGAGGAATATTACAAGTATTGAATTCATTGTTTAAACTTTGTACAGAACTGGAAATTCCATAATAACTTGTATTCAGCAACTTTTGGTGTTGAATCTATCTAACCTAATATTAATAATTTATTAATTTAGTATAACCTTCTTCGGACACAGTTAGAGTTTACTTGATCACGTTTATTTCTAAACTGTTGTATTTTCTAATAAACGTAACATACTTAAATTTATGTTTGATGGCTTTATTTATGATGAATTTGATGACCTCAGAATGAGATTAAAACCCGACTAATTTGTTTTGTATTATCTTGACAATTAATCGTTGTTTAAATTTACAGCATAATGATTACCTAAGTGTCATTAATGAGTCAGTAATTTATTTAATTTTATGCCACCAGTTATAAATTACTAATTAGTTTTTATCTTACTTTCCAACTGCTAAGCTACTAACGTCTTTATGAAATTCTCGAGAATGATTATACTTATGGTAATACCAATTAGTCTTCAGTTATGGGTCTTCTTAGCAGAAAAGCTGATATGCCATATGATTCGATACTAGGCCTTTTTTGATAGATAATTTGATGTTCAATTTGGTGTGGGTAGCAGACCACCCTTTATATCAAGATTATCCAGTGTCAAATTAGTTACTTTTATCATAAAAATAGTCATTCTCAGGATGTTTCTAAATGTACTAGCGCCCGTAATGGTCAAGAAGTTAGTACACTCGACTCCCTATCCCCTCAAACATCGCCCTTTCAGCCGTGGAGGCGTTATAAACTGTCTATAAATCCTACTATTCGCTAATAAAGGAGTAGTCCAAGATTAGGCCATGAATGATGATAAATTTTCTAATCTTACATTGCTAAATTAGGGACGGCTAGCGCAGATACTCCCCGTTATCTTTTCATGAAATTCTAAGAAAGGAACGAAGATAAGAGCATAT
Organism: Carcinoscorpius rotundicauda; assembly: GCA_011833715.1. NCBI lineage: Eukaryota > Metazoa > Arthropoda > Merostomata > Xiphosura > Limulidae > Carcinoscorpius > Carcinoscorpius rotundicauda. Next base: position 33,329,876 of record CM022395.1, on the reverse strand, counting down.
AAGCAATTGAAACGTTTTACAAAAAAGGGTTAGTAATTAGTATATACTAATAACAAGCAATCAGTTAATAACTTGACAGGTGATCGTACAAGCGTTTATCATTAACGTGAATGATATCTAGTTCCTGGAATTTAACAGTAAGTACTTCATGAAAAATAATGATAGAGAAAAATGTCTTATAAATTTAAAATCACTCAATTGTAAATGCTTTGATGATAATAAATTACTTCTTTTAAGTCAAAAGCACACAATGACGACACAATTTTGAAGGAAATCGTATGTCAAGAAGCGAAATGTTTTGAATGATGTTCACATTCAGTCAGTATGTTTGTTCTTTCAACATTCACAATGTAATGAAAATAATGTTTAATGAATATTACAGATTTTCAAGCGATTGCTTTATTTAAAGCAATTAATCATTTTGTGTGTGTTTGTGTTTTGCTTATAGCAAAGCCACATCAAGCTATCTGCTCAGCCCACCGAGGGGAATCGAACCCCTAATTTTAGCGCTGTAAATCCGGAGACATATCACTGTACTAACGGGGTTGTCATTTTTATGAGTTATAAACAATTGTAAACTTACTTTAATATACTTTTAATAATCAGATTTTAAATTTTAAATTTATGGAAAGGGTTGTTTGGGGTCTCTAGTATAAAGTTGTCTTTGGTTCAGCTATGTTTTGTCAGTTTGATATCTCCACTTCAAAGAAAATATAATTTCATGAAGGTTTTATGAGGTATATTATACCTAGGCTTAATTATTTGTCTTTAAGACTATTGAATACTTTTTAAAAATTGATCAGAACTTACTTCAGGGTAAGAAACTTATGAAATTTTAATTATTTAATTTATTTTGCTTTTTATCGGTTCAGATATCAGCACAAAACTACACAAGAACAACACGCGATAGTCACCACTAATTTTGAACTTATAAGTTAAATGAATGTTTCTTAAAGTGTGGTATATGTACCAACTGTGGTACCTGGCAGGGGCAGAAAATAAACGGGGATACCCGCTTTTAAAAGTTTTGCCCTGAGCCCGAAATCGTCTTTTGGACGTGGAGTAGCATCTTCGTCTGAAGCTCACCAGCATCGAGACGGCTGTCGCTGTTCTAATATTTGATCACAGTTAGTTCCAGTTCTCGCATTGAATAGTCATCAACTTGTTTATTTCAAGGTACATATGCAAATTTGAATGTAACGATTATTAATTTTAATTACATTTAATATAGAATATTAATAAAGTTCATAAGCTTATGTGTATTTTTGCTTTTTGTTTTTGTAGATTATGTGCATTATTGCATAATTATATGACTATCCTACTTCCTCAGATAGTGGTTGGACATCGCTGGCTACCTCTTCCTCTCCGGTTGTACACCAATGAGCCTGAAATCACAAAAGTGATACACAGATACTTAAAGTTTGGAAACACTGAGTTAGAGGAGAGATAACTAGCAAAAGGCACCCATTATAGTCGTTAGTAGATTTGGCTCACACATTTATAACGTCCACATAATTTCAAAGTACAGAAAATGATGTTTATTGTGGTAACAAGACTTGATCTATGGACCCTCCAATACAGTCTAGCACGTTTACTACAAAACTCATGCCTTGTCCTGTGATATTTGTGATTGTAAATATGTACGGCAAAAACAAATAAAATTTACTAACTGATACTCACGGGCACCAATCAGATTTTAAACACTAAAATACTTGGTTCTAGTCCCCGCGGTGGACAGCGTGAAGATAGCCCATTGTGGAGCTTTGCACTAAGAAAACAACATTTATAATATTTACTGGGTTGTGGTATTTTTGCCAAGAGTACAATAGATCGAAATAATTTTGATTATATGACTAGGAATTAGTTGCAGAATTTAGTTGATCTAATCAATTTTTCTTTTGTAAAAGTTAACCAAACTTTAGTGTAAACGCAATTCTGATGAAAGTAATCATTATTCATAAAGTCGGGAAAAGCAGAAGAGGAAAAGGAATTGCTAACCAGACAATTTACTTTTTGATGCTATGATATTAACAATTTTTGAGAGAATTCTAAATGGCACTGGTGGACGAAACTGGAAATACTCAATTACTATTAGTATTGAACAATTACAATAACATTGTACGAGGCCAAAATGATTCACTAATCCACTAGTGTTTTATGGACGGATGATCTAACTTGTTGAACTGTACTTTAAATAGAAATATGCAAAAAAATATAGCTAATGAATGTCTCTCGGAGTCATAAGCTACACCACCAAGTGCACCTCACCGAAGATACCTGCTCATAAGCATAGCATCCAGTTAAGAAATAAGGCTTTGGTTTCTGCCTTATCTCAGTCATAACACTCTATCTCAGATGAAAAAATCTGTTTTGCAACTGAAAAAATCTTGGAGGTGTACCTATTCCTAATGAGTTCCAATTTCTCTCTGTACAGATTATTGAGAGCATACAAGAAGCGTTCGTAGAAATAGTGATCAGACATACAATGAATTAACCAACTTACTCATAGATAAAGATCATCAACAACAAGTATTAATAAATCTGACCCTTGCTCCTTAAACAATGATTGGGGTTTGGTAATGTCAACACTAATTGTTTGGCCCATTTATTTCCAGCTACTAGAAAGAGCTGTTGGCAAGTCTGTCCAGGTTATGAGGGTAATTTGAAATAATGTGGTATTGGAGCCAGCTGATGTTGTATAGTTGCAAAATGATCAGTAAAGTTTCCATAGTTAGTGGAGGAAAGCTTTAACGCTACAGAGCTTAGAGAGCTAGTACCAAACTGAAGTTGGTATATGCTTACGCTTACTTGATTGAGTAAATATTCATATATACAACAGTGTGTGTGCCTGTAAAAACTTGACTAGGTTAATTAATATGTTTAGAAAGGAGGAGATAACATATGGGCTAAAGCCTAAATTGTTATGTCTTTACAGACTAGCTCTGAACACTACTGAACATATTATAAAGGATAAAACATTATTCTTGAATAAACGCTATATTAACATATTAACCTACCCCCGCTAGGACAGAGGTAAGTCGACGGATTTACAACACTAAAATTAGGGGCTCGATTCCCATGCGTGGGCTCAGCAGATAGCCCCATGTGGCTTTGATATAAGAAAAACACACAAAACACAAACGCTATATTAACTAAACTAGTTGATGGCTTAAAATGGTAGAATATCAAGCAATATGACTTATAAAATTTGAAGTACGCCAGAAAGTAGTTGATAAGGCATTTTAATTTATATTAATGATGTATACCATTTGCACAGTAAGCTTAGTAAAACACTGGCAACATAGTTATTAACAATTTTATTAAAGGATTTTTAAAGGAATTACTACATTATCATACGTGTTTGAAAAGCTCTACCATATGAATGAGTACAATATAATTACAGCACTTCACGTCTGATGTGGTGGCATATCCTGATTATGTATCTCAAGAAAAAAAGAGACTAGTACCAACTTCAGCTGTTGGTAAGCAGCAGCACATTTACACAGTTTTCACTGTAGTTCTTTTGTTGTACTGGCAGTGACTCTTCCAGCAGTAAGTGGATGACAAAAAACTGTAATACATGCCTATAAAGGTTTGCACGTAATGAGACAATCAAGTGTATCAACAGTTGTTAGTCAGTGAATACTAATAGTGTGGTACTTTTATCTATTTAGCTACAAATTGTCTACAGTGATAGCTCAGTCTGAAAGGATAAATGATGGATAGTGTAAACGGTTCAAAACAGACACATATACCAGTATACGGGGAATTATGCAAGATTAAACTCACATTCACTGAGCCTTTAGTGGATAAAGTCGTCGAAATGTTAAACAGAAGCTACTAGAACAAAGTTCAACAAATTATCACACCATTATCTAGTACATAAACATGATAAGTTTGGCACTCTATAATGTATGAAATACAGATAGTAATGTATTAAGCAGGGGATTCGTTAAAACATATTTAAACTGACTGTGATCAAATAATGTACTCAAAGTTAAAGATACGACAAGTGCAATTGAAAACTATATTTTAATGTAGAAGACATGAATACATAGATGTATGAAAATACTCTTTAGAAATTAGTGACGCATAAAATACGTAGAACACTTGACTTTACGTACTAAAATAAATAAAATTAGGCTAAATACACAAGCTCTCATCTCTTTCAAAGTTTTCTTTGGGTAAAGTACATTGCGAATCTTACCACTTTCGCGAGTTACAAATAAGTCATTAATTATACCACTTTTACTTTTTAACAATTATGTCATGAAATTTTGGACTTTGACATTTTTAATTAAAATGTGAATGTATGTATGTTTTACATTTTTGAGGTATAGACTGTATACACTCAAATTTTATTAATTTATAGAACATTTATCTGAACTTAGGATTAATGAAATCGATGTTATACAAGAAATATGGCCGTTTAAAGATTTGTTACTAAACCTTTCCTTAAATAACGATACTTTATGTACATTCCATATAATTTCTCTGTGCTACGACAAGGCCTGCAATCTTTATTGAAATGCATTTATACCAGCATAAAATGTCCTAAGATAAGACACATTTTATATTTTACATTAAATGAAGATTTAAATTGTTTGTGATGCTTTGCAGCATATTCGCAAACTGCCGATACCTAACAATGTTGTTCGTGTGGAATGTATTTTCTCACATTATCTGAACCTAGTTTGGATGCTAACATTTATACTCGATGGTTTTTAAATGTTCTTTTTGTGACTTATTGCAGTTCCTTATAATTCTATATGATGTTTTTAAGTTCAACTGCTTTTAAATATCTTGTTAAGAAAATTCCAAATCAAAATGTAAAAAAAGCATAATTTATATTTGTTAGTGTGAAGATAAATCTTCAATTCTTTTAGGTATCGTACAATAAAACATTTTTCAACATATAAAGTTTTGTATTTGCTGTATTCTTTGTATCACTTCTTTAGAAATTTACCATTGGGAATTAACAACCAGCTATTTTCTAGTAAAGTAAAAAAAGAAATCTAACCACAGTCTACATTCTAATTACATTGATTAAACATACTTTTATTGTAATACTTCACATGATTGGATGATATTTTGTTGTTGTTTAGAATTAAGCACAAAGCTATCCAATGGGCTATCGTGCTCTGCCCACTACGGGATACTACTATTTATGTATTTATTCGTACGTACATACATAAATGTTATTGGCTTACACTTCTGTGAAAGTAGCACATGTTATGAAATAATATACATATTTTCTATTGTAAAAATGAAGTGAGGTGTTAGTTTTCATGTATCGTTTTTTTAACTCTTTAGTTTCATTTACTTAATTTTGAGAGCAAACATTTACAGCTTATTTCTTAACTTTCGTAATAAGTATTAAGTCAAGAAAATGATTAAGGTACAAAATTTTTTAAAATTCTATTGTGCTTATTTTTTTATTAGGCAGTGGTTTTTAAGTGAATAAGAAAAAACGACGAATTTCTTACTTTTCTACAGTATAACTTTAAATATTAATTTCAAATATTGCTGAAAAAGAAGTATTTTTTGGCATCATCAAACACTAGAAAACGAATTCTCAATTGTTTCTGATGTTTCAGGATTTGAGTCTAAGTGCGCTTTTATTAATGGTATCACAAGAACACAGGCGCTCGTTACGGTAAAGACGTCTCAGAAGAAAGTACTTCATCGCGTATCATAATGTTTAATTTGACATATAACGCTGATTTATTTCGACAAGTCGACGAAGTTACAGAGTTGTAGCTTAGCGGATTATAAGCACCGGTGGTTGGCAAGAAGCAAAACCTTTTCCACCTAAAGGCGTTTTTATTGCACAAAAGGGGAAAATTAAGATTTTTAAGTGAAGAGTGGTAAGTCAGGCTATCGCATTTCATGGTTTAATGATTACTTGAAAACTCCTACGGTTTTCTATTACAGTAAAGGATAAGTTATAGAGAATTTTGATGCACTCTGTGTCCTTCAAATGCTTATTAGTTAAGAGACATTTTTTTTTATCTTAATAGTTCCAGAAAAGTTATAAAATTTTCACCTAAGTGCTTGAAAGTCATAGAATTATCGAACTCACTATCGCCCTTCCTGTTTCTACCACAGGAAAGATTTTGCTGTTCATGTTTGATACGTTTATGTTCGTTGTCTCTACATGGATAGTGGACAATGGGTTTAAAATAGAACAGAAGGACGAGTTGCATTTCGAACATATCTCATCATTATTATATTACAAACCATTTTCACTTTTACAGGAGAACTATTCGTTCTTCGAACATGTTTCATAAGCGTTCTGTCTTTTTCAAACAATATTTTGTTTTTCGGTGATTATTTTGGCATACTGAATATGTATTACCATTAGTGTTCACACTGTTTTATTTGTTTCAATGGTTCTATTTTTGTATTGAACATTGTTTTCTGTTTTTCTGTATATTTATTTATTTGAATTTCGCGCAAAGCCACACAAAGGGTATTTTCGCTAGCCGTCCCTAATTTAGCAGTGTAAGACTAGAAGGAAGGCAGCTAGTCATCATAATCCACCGCCAACTCTTAGGCTGTTCTTTTACTTACGAATAGTGGTATTGACCGTCTCATTATAACACTCCTTTGACTTAAAGGGCGAGCATGTTTGATGCAATAGGGATTCGAACCAGTGACTCTCGGATCTCCCTTTTCAGTGGTTGTTTTTGAGGTAAACATATTAAAGTGATTAATGTTTTAAACTATAATTCTTTTAACAAGAACTTTAACTCAGATATTTTTCTTCGTGTAGGTGGCTTATAATAAATATCATTTAAGTAAAATATAATAAAATTAATTAATGGAAAAAAATTAAAATAAGGGAAATGCGATGCTCACTTTTATTACTTCAGCTACATGAGTAGTTAATTCTGATTTGTTGCATACTGATCTTTCATTTATTTCCAACTATGACTAAGCTGTCTGTAAAATATATTTACGATTTTTTGTTTTGTTGGTCTGCCCTTCTCATTTATTACCTTGTAAGTTTCATTGGAGCATACGCGGATCTCTGCAGTTTCAAAAAATAATAAAAAGTTATTTTTTAAAAAATATACCAGATTGTTACAGAATTAAAACAACTCACTATTCAAGTATATAATCTTATTAAACTGAGATTTTGTGACTAGTTTTCGTAATATTAGGAAGGCGGAGCGCTACCTGTGTAGGTATAGCTCAAATTGTTTATTGAAATGTTATTTTAAATGTATCCTTAAAAGATCATTAGAACTTTACAATACTATACAGTGTTTCCTTTTACAACAGTATCTATGTAATGACTGAGTCACAAGTTCTAACAATGTCTGTGAATGTCAGAGTATAATGTTTGAATTTCTTGTTCGTCTTTCTGCTGCTTTTTTTCATTACATGATAACTCAAAAATTAAATCAATGGTTCAACCAGTTTCTCTAAGGTGACGTAGTTACAAACAAAATATCTATTTGTAGAAATATTATTAATAAGCAGTTATTTTTAAAAAAAAATCATAATTCTAGTGCAAACGATATTATCATTATCCCACGAAGTCAGTTTTTTTACAAAAACTTAAGTTTAGTTTGTTTTGAATTTCGCGCAAAGCTACACGAGGGCTATCTGTGTTAGACATTCCTCATTTAGCAGTCTAAGACTAGAGGAAAGGGAGCTAGTCATCACCATCCAACGAATAGTGGATTGACCGTCTCATTATAACGCCCCCATGAATGAAAGGGCGAACACATTTGGTGGGATGGGGATTCGAACTCGCGACCCTCCGATTACGAGTCGAGAGTCTCAACCACCTGGCCGTGCTGAGACTAAAACATAAGTGCAGGTGAAAGAGTGATTACTGACCAATAATAGATAAACAATAAATATTGCGGCTGGAATCTCATATCATTTAGAAATTTGTTATAAGTACAACTTTCATATGTCTATTGAAAGACTGCATTAAAAACAAGCAAATAACGAAATAAAAAAACATTTGGGAAAAGGATGTAGATGTAGGGATAGGTGATATTAATACTTTACATAGAATTCAAACAAGGGAATACAAGATAGACAGTGCAGTATAATTTTAATAGAAAAATTAGTTGTGCTTGAATAATTATATATACTGCTATATAATGATTCTTGTTTGAATTCTTATGTACTGATGAACCTACATTCACTTCTTTTTTTTAAATAAGTTATTTCTTTACCTGTGTATGAAACAAAATTTCTCGATCAAGACATTGTTTCTTTAGTTACAATGATGCGTGACAAGAGAAACTTCATGACTATGTAGCAACGGTACAAATAAAATAATAATTCTTACATTATTTTTTGTATTCCGCACCTGATGCAACCAACATATTTGTCTACGTACTTTAGTTTCAAAGAATATTTCACTTTTATTTTAACTCCTTTTACTTCATGATGTACTAACACTCACTTTTAGCTACGTTCGAGGTATACATAAAGTTTTGACTAGTTTAAATCACAATTATTCTAGCATTTAATATATTCTGATTTATATCCTACATACTCTGAATCCGTAACCACATTTAACAGTTAATCGCCGTAAACGTACGCTTAAAACACTAGGGTGTAAGATATTTATGAAATGGAAATTTAGACTGAAGATTTAATTGTTTGTATCATACATCTAATGGCAAAAATTTGCTCTCCATTCCTGGTTTTAAACGGATATACTAGAAAGAAGGCACCTATCGTCAACTATTGGCCTAATTTAATCAAATAGTTAAATTTGACTGTAATTCTTACTAACTCAACTACAATGCTAAACTGTCAACTGAACGCGAACAATGTACTATGTGTGTACACAAAATACTAATGATTGCTAATATTATTGCCAACTGAACTTTCGAGAACCTCACTTTAAAGCTTATAAAAGGTAGCTAATGCAACGCAAAGATAACAGTTTAATTTTGTTGGTATGCTACAGTTGCTATGCTATAAGTCTCGGAAGCTACAAATGTGATTAACGCTTATTAATTGGGAAAGTGTAGATACTTGACGGCCTAGCATGGCCGAGCGCGTTAAGGCGTGCACTTGTAATCCGAGGGTCGTGGGTTCGCGCCCGCGTCACGCTAAACATGCTCGCCCTCCTAGCCGTGGGGGTGTATAATGTGACGGTCAATCCCACTATGCGTTGGTAAAAGAGTAGCCCAAGAGTTGGCGGTGGGTGGTGATGACTAGCTGCCTTCCCTCTAGTCTTACACTGCAAAATTAAGGACGGCTAGCACAGATAGCCCTCGAGTAGCTTTGTGCGAAATTCCAAACAAACAAACAAACAAGTAGATACTTGACCAGGAACGTTTATAGATTTTGAACATTACAAACCGTTTAACTTCAGTGAGTTAACTTCGGACGTTAATACTTATATAAGGACATTACATAACTTTGTTTGTAAAAAACTCACGTGCAAGCAGTGAGAGATATTTACTTCTTCAATGAACTGTACCAGTATCAACACAGAATTAATTCATCGGTCGTAAACCATCAATTAAATGTTCAGTTCCATATCGAATATAAGACTCAGTATTACCTGTAAGTTTGTAAAAATGTTTTTATATATATCATTATTTATAATAACCATTACTAGTATCTATTATTGTAAATTGTATTTCTTAATGACGAGAAACCCACTTGAAGTGAAAATATATCTCAGAACGACTGGTATGGGTATTAACATTTTTACCAATAAAGCAGATTTCTTTCATGCTTGTGTATTGAAATATATTTTTTTAAACAGGAAATTGTGTGTATCAAACTTGTTGGCAAATAATATAAATCTGATACATATTAACAGTTAATTAACTGCTAGATTCAACTTTCCGGTTTCTTGAAATAGCAATACGTTAACAATTGTAATATAATAAGCTGGAGAATTGTCCGAAATAAATTGCAATACGTAACACCATACCCCTACCTCAAAAACAGGATGATGAACAATACAAAGTGCTATTAGAATGGACTGACAAATGCTTGCAGCAATCACAGTTTCTTTTAGTTAAAACAATAACCCAAATCTATTTTATCAAGCTATATATACAAAGCAAGCTTTACTACGTTGCACAAGTAGACTATTGAGTATCTAGCTTTTGATTTATACAACAATATAAATAAATTTATTTTTATTTACATATGTTATAAATAATTCTGAAAGCATTCATGATAAAAAGAATCCCCTGCTTTAATTATGCTGCGTAGAGAGTGAAAAGCAATAATATTTTTGACCTTAATAAGTGGTTCTAGGACGCTTAATATATTCTAATGAGTAATAAAATGCAGTTGTTTTAAAGGACAGGTTTCCCTGCATTTGATTAATTATTTCTTGTTTTGTACATGTATATCTTTTTACTTTTTCAACTATTTTTGTAACATTAATAGGTTACATTAAGTATGAGCTTTTCACCACAAAGTTATATTCCCTTGGTTTATGCTTGTATAAAAATATCATTTTGAATAGTAAAATTAAACGTGACTAGCATGTTACTTTATAAAGGATGTTTAATAAATTGCAAGTAGCATCTCTGAGAAAACAGAAATCTTTTGATTATATTCACATGTACACATATTTATAAAAGTGCAGCATATTTATTATAACAGACAACAAAAGTATCACATTACCAGAACTTGTCTCAAGTGAAAGTCTAACTAATTTTAAAAACCAACTTTAACTTCAAGAATGAATGAGAATTACTTTCATGTTTGTATTAGTTCCACGTAATTTTTTGTATGAGATGACACAAACAGAATGACGTAAACAACAAAATTTATTGTAATGACCATCAAAGGTAATTATACCATTAACATATTATATAGCAATTTGAACAACAAATGTTATTATTTGATAAATATAACAATTATTTTGATTTCTGTGGTGACACAATAGTTAATTGTAAATTCCAGCTTTTAAATGTTCTGAAAGTTGGACGTAACCAGTTCTTCTTTGGTTTATTTTTTAAACTATTGCACTTTTGATGAAACTGCTTCACTGCACGTTTCTAAAGATTATGTTATACCGTCAATCACTTTCCTTCACAAATAAGACTCACTAGAATTTATATTTTTACATTCTACCTGAATGGTATCTCCACTTGTGAAAAACTCTATCTGGCAACTCTGGCAGAATCTCCTTTCAGGGAAAAAAAATTCACTTTTCTCATTTTGTGTGTATCAGAAAAATCTGAATCAGGTAAAATACGCTCGACATAGATTTGTCTTGCGTCCAAACAACGAAACCACAATATTTGGTACCAATTAAACTGCACCTTTTACTAGTATTGGTTGTTTCTTTTCAGTGCAATAAATGTACCATTCACTTGAAGACAAAAATTCTGTTTCTCTTGCTGGCAGGTATGCAGCAGTAATCAAATACTATCAGGTAAAGCGCTAAGATATCGGTATGCAGGATTTAAGAGAAAACAAGTTTCATTGATTGTGACATTCTGATACTGTGTGTAATTGCTTCAAAACATTAGAATAAATATGCATGGCAGTTTCGTCATGTTCACACTCCCACATACAAAAATGAAAAGTTTGATTTAAATCACAGAACTTATAAAAATTACCAGTTTGAGATTTGTTTTTAGAACTCTTTAACTTCTCTTTATCACACAAACTTTATTTTATTTACTTTCTTGAATCAGTAAACACCACAAACAAACATAAATACATATATATGCATACAGATCAGAGTTCTCATTCCCTGTAAGTAAGGCACATGGAAATTGATTGTTTAATTTTCCATTGAAACTGCATATATATATATATATATATAACTAACTGGAGTGCTGTACTCAATATATAGCGTGCCAACGCTATGTCAAAGTTTGATTTACCAATTTTCACTAAAACGTATTTAACATGACTTCATGTAGAATAAATAGTTATTGTCATTCCTTCACTTGGAAAGTACTCCAAATTATAGTTAAACGCTCACGAGTGGCACAGCGGTATGTCTGAGGTCTCACACCGTTAGAAACCGGGTTTCGATACCCGTGGTGAGCAGACCACAGATAGCCCATTGTGTAGCTTTGTGCTTAATTCCAAAGAAACAAATTGTTAATCACACAATTTACAACGGTGATAGTTTAGTGACTCACACTTTATGTATTTAGTACTGTGGTAATCGAAACCATCGCATATTTTCGGTTGATGTGCTCTATTGAACTTTTCCTTCACATACCAGATTTCAATACAATCCGTTAAGAAATACCTGAGATATAACATTTAGATTTTTTTTTATTAGTTGCACCAAAATACTCAGTTACTTTCATGTATTTTTTCAAATTTGGTACTTTAATATATATTTACAGTATACAATTAGGAATTTTATTTGGTCTAAAATATGTCACTCATATAAGGTTATTCAACAAAAATTGCTCAGTTTTAATCAATATTTTGTACACGCCTAGACAAAAATTCATAGAGAGCTATCATTTTTACTACAGCTTCAGCTAAGAGTTAAAATAGACTGTTTTTTGTCATTCGGAATAAATATGGCTGATTTATAGCAACAAAACTATGAGGTAAAAGGACGTGCAACTATACAAGTATTTGTTAAACCAAGCAAATTAGATTAAGAGTTTCTAGCTCAAAGTTTCAAAATAATCATATTGATTGAAAATTATTATTAAGTATTAATTTTTAACTTTTCAGCCCAAATTTATTTAATTTTATAAAATTTCTTAATTAAAGAGTTCAGCGTCACGTGATATAAGCTTGATAGCAATTTCATGGGTGATGACAAAACACTGTTGATTTAACTTTCTTAAGGAAACTATGAACACCGTTTTAGAGAAGAAAATCTACCACAATATATCTTTAAAATTCTGGCTGGTTTTGTAAAATAAATATCTGTTCAGAATAATAGAATGGTTATTCTAAAGCTAATGTGGGTTATTATAGTGTTACTCTCTTACTTGCTATGGTTTGTTGGTGTGTGTTGACAAAACATCACAATAGCTAATCAAAACATGTAAGGTGTGAAAAAAAAGTGAAACCAAATATATATTGAGTGTCCAATTTGAATGGATGAAATTAAAATTGGCTGTCAAACTGACAATGGTGCTTATAGCATTGAAAATGATTTTACACCATATATTTATTCATTAGATAGCTTGGTTATACATTTTGTTTTAAGCCACTATCAAGTTAAAAAGAAGTAAATAAAATGGTCTTTCAAGACAGGAGGGCTTAAAAGGCCATACAGTACGTTGTAATATATCTAGATAGTAAATTTGCCACTGAAAGAACACAGACAATAAGCATAATCACAAAGAAGTGCTTTGACGTTTTGTACACTTGCTACAATCTGACAGTTGGCCACAAAATACTTCTAAAGATCAAGGCTTTTATAGGTCTTGAACTGCTTTCCGCTGTAAAAATATGTTTTCAGAATTAAATAATTCACGATGTCTATATTATCAACCTGTGTTGCGTTAAGTCTGGTTTGTTGGCCTGATTATAGTTCTCCGTTTGCAATGCCTATTAATTTATTGTCATCTACAGCAATTGTCATTGCTGTCGGGATGTGATAAAGACTTGCAGTATTAAGACTAAGTTCTCTTTATACCTTGATTTCCCCATATTGTTTAATGTGCTAGCGAATTGTGATAAATAAACGGAGAACAAGGTAATCGTATTGTAAACAATGTTCACACGAATAATGCTTATATTCAATATGATGCAAATTATTGCTGTATTTGCTTTGGTTCTCTGACTACATAACCTCTATAATCTATAATTACGTTTTTTTTTCTGATCAATAAGGTTCTAAGTAATTCACCATTTGGTTCTAGTGAATATAGATCAACTGAAAAGAGTTTGATGACAGTCGGTACAAAGCTTATTAAAGCTCAAGAGCCCAAGGTATTTGTTTTGGTTTGTAGGATATATATTGTAAAAGCATTCCACAATGTAACTTACACAGAACTGCTTTAAAAATGTGCTCATTACAGTTCATGTAACATTATTTATAATGTATTTAAATAACAGGCAATGCTACACAATCAAGAGAATGTAATCCGTTCTCAGTAGTTTTTCAATGTGGAGTTCCCTTGAACCCTCTTGTTTACTAGTTATGTGAACGATTTATTTTCGTTTATTTATTGTAATAATTTCTAATAAACTTCCGAGAGTGACTTATATCATGAGTAAAAGCGTAGGAAGTGTTTCCTGGCCGGATGCTTTATCATTAGGCAATTTTCTATGGTCAAATGATTCATAGTTTTCAATGTTTGACGCGCACATTTCAATGCTTTATGTCTCATCTGGTGATTACAAAAGCGGGTTTCGAGGCTCATGGTGAGGCTTCCTTACCGTACAACTGTTTTTAACAAATTCTAGTAATGTGTTACTTTTACTTTGTACAACTCGTGTGTCTACCTACACATCTATCTCACTAAAGATAGAAGTATTTTTAATCTTTTTGAAAGAGCAACTTTTATTTTTTATGATTATGACAGTGTTTATCGTTTATTTTCCTCTATCGTACAGCTTATCTATGAATTTTTAGCTGCATTGAAACGCTAATTCGCTTTCTACATAATCAGTCGTATTTTGAGTAAATATGTGTGTTTATGATGAAACCGACATTAACTTCCCTAGCGGTGACATACAGATACTATTAATATACCAGAAGAGTATATAAATTTATGATCGATTGAGGTTTTGTTCTCGTGATCTACTCTGTGAATAAGACCCTGCAAAAAACTTTACTATGTTATGCATTGCAATTTCAAGTAGCCGGAAATTTTAATTTATAAGTCAATAGAATGCTGATACGTATTCTATTCATTATATTTGCCAAAAAGACGCAATTTTTTTTTCTTAACACAAATGCATTTTAAGATACAAACAATAATCCAATTTACAGTAATTGTTATTAAAAATGATGATTTATATACAAAAACGTTTACAAAGTTACAAAGATGTCAATCTTTTATCTGGTTTGGAACTCAATATTTTATCAACAGTTCACGAGGAGTGAATAAATTCTATGTTGACACAGAGATATGCTACAGTTTATAAGAAGCCAGATAGCTTCTTCACATATTAGCTTTTATACAGACGAAAATATCTAATGTTTTCGTAGAAATACTAACGTCCGAAGTTAACTCACTGAAGTTTAACTGTTTGTAATGTTCAATACCTGTAAAGTTTCTAATCAAGTATCTGTAGTCTAAGCCTTTATCACAGTTATATCTTCTTAGGTTTATGGTATATTAACTATAGCAAACTAGCAATATTAAACTGTCTCTCTGTTTGTTGGGACCGCTACTCTTTAAAATAATTAGATGAGGTTTTCTAACGTTCAGTTGGCAACAGTGTAAAACATATTTTATTGATTCTTACACTCGAGATCTTCTACTAACTTAATATTGGCCAAACATTTGTTAATTATCTGTATATAATTTATTTCTAAGTGTTGCTATCATGAATAAGTTATGTTTTTGATGTACAACACTGATTGTAGCAAAATGTTCATTTTAAACAATTAAATTTTGATCATAGTTTGTAAATTCATTTTAGCGAAAGTCCTTATTCCTTTTGTTACTACAGTTTATTTTACGGTCCAAAAAGTTCTAATATTTTTACCACTTGGATCCTGTTATTTTAAATCGATTGAAGTTGAATCTTTGGATCACCGCTTGTTTTAGGTCATTTAAATCAAAGGTCTCTAATTAGTTTTTAAAGTTTCTTTTCATTTGGATTAACTATTGTACAAAACTTTTTTGCATTTGTAGGCTCAGCATGGCCAGGTGGTTAGAGCGCTTGGCTCGTAATGTAAGAATCGCGGATTTGGATTTCCATCCCACTAAATATGCTAGCCCTTTCAGCCGTGGGGGTGTTATAATGTTACATTCAATCCCACTATTCGTTGGTAAAAGAGTAGCCCAAGAGTTGGCGGTAGGTGGTGATGACTAGCTGCCCTCCTTCTAGTCTTACACTGTTAAATAAGGGACGGGTAGCACAGATATTCCTCGTGTAGCTTTGCCCATAATTCAAACGGAACAAATAGATCCTATATAACTAAATTTGTAACTAAAATAATCATATATTTTTCGAATACCGAAAATAATGATACTATTGTATATGTTATTTGTGAAGTAACTGAAACGCTAGTAATGTGACTTATTTATGTAGATAAGCTTTATAGTACATCCTAGTTTCAAAATGTAGTGAAACAAAATGATTTTGATAGAAATAAGTATTATGAAAGTACGAAATGGTTTTTCTTTAAAACGTACCTATCAGTATTTTTCGCTGGAAGTCTAAGAGTTTACAGCGTCTAAAAATTTGGTTTTGGTACCCGTGCGGCTATTACACAGATTGTTCATTCAATAGCTCTGCAGGTAATAACAAACTTTCAAAACCAAATGTGAGTTTTATTTCCCACGAGTCCTAGATTCTTCTCTAGCTCCAGAATTCACCTTTCTAGTTTGAAAGGAACATAACATAATAATTTAGAAGTGTTTATTACAACGTTCACTTTGGTGTTTCAGGAGAAAATTTTCTTTACATGACATAGAAAATGTTTCAGGCGATCGCTTAGATTTGATCAGGATCACAATGTTATTATTACTGGTTTGATGGTAAGAGGATATCTTTCATGTCAACTGTTTAAAAGTTAAATGCGTCTTAAAGCAGATTGAAAACAATTTGAATATAATGTTCTTACATGTGATGAACATTATAAATTGAGAGAAATGTAATTTAATAGCATATATTCTTACGTACTGTTATTTATTTCAAATGATTCCCCAATATCATATATTCGTATAATAATTTAGAAAGTCTAAAACTGAGTTACAAGTTAATTTTCATTTAGTAGACAAATTTAAACTTAGAGCTGTATCAAATTTATATTATTTGCCAACAGGAATGATACACATTTTTTTTTCTTAACAAAAATATATTTTAATATACAAACAACAAAACAATTTATAAAAACGGTTATTACAAATAATTATTTACATACAAAAGTTTTACAAACAATACTGAATCTTTTATTTGTTTTAGAAATAAATATTTTATCTACGGCTCACGATGAGTAAATTACTTTTGCATCGATAAATGTACGTTTCATTTAACGGGAAGCTAGCTAGCTTCTTCACTGAACAAACGTGAGTTTTTCACCGACGAAAGTATATAATGTCTCCGGAGAATTGATGTGTGTTTTCTTATAGCAAAACCACATTGGGTTATCTGTCGGATTTACTGAGGGGAATCAAACCCCTGATTTTAGCGCTGTAAGTCCTTAAACTTACCGCTGTACCAGCGGCGGACCGTAGAAATGATTACGTCCGAAGTTAATTCACTAAAGTTAAACCATTTTTAATGTTCGAAATCCATAAACATTCCTCATCAACTATTTGTAGTTACCCTATTGGTATGCGTTAATTACGATTATAGCTTCCGAGGGTTACATTATGTATACCAACTGTAGCAAACTGACAACAGTATACTGTTTCTTGGTATATCGAGCTGGTTTGTAAACTTGTGAGGAGAGTTTCTGGAAATTTCAGCTAAGACAATAATGCTGGAATTTACATACATATATATGTATTGCTGATTATTACACTCGCGAATCTTCTACAAATTTAGGGAATAGGCAGGGATTTAGCAATACACGCTTAATATTACAAGTTACCAGCATTTATAACAAATTTTAACTTCCACAAACGTTGACATTAAAATGATATAGACAGCTTATACTTAAATTTGTTACAATATATGTTTGTATACATATATATATTATAACCATAAATTTTAAGCCATAAACAAAACACATTAAAATTAAACAAAGTACGCTGCGTATTTTAAAAAAAAAATCCTAGGATACAAGCTATAACGTGGGAATATAAAATGAATCCTATGTTTTGGAGGTAACTGAAGAAATAGGACCCTCATTGCAGTGGGGATACACCGCCTATCGGTCTTAACCTCCAATTCGCTAATCTCACATAAGAATACTAGAAATTTAGAAAATAGGAGAGCGAGAAGTGGGTGCTCAAGCCCATAACGTTCTACATCTGTATTACTCTTCACTGCCTGCAGACAGTCGTGGAAAGGGGACTGCTCTCCCAAGTTAAAATAAGAAAAAGATAAAAAAAATGAAAATAAAATTAGAAATGGATAAATATTGTAGGGTAGAAAGTCAAAATAAAACAAACTTCGAAATCTTGTATGCCTTCTACACCTAAAATTACGAGTAAATATACTAATATTTCAACACCGAGAAGTTGTGGAAAATTGTCAACAATTGCTACGTTGATGTAAAATTCTAATTTAACCAAATGTAGAAGACATGTCTGTTTTTCATATCAAGATCATATCATAAGTCGAAAATATTTAAAATATTGGTTGATAAAATGTACAATAAATTAAAATATTTATGATCCTAATTCCATCATCACTCTTACTGAACAACTTAGTGTCTGAATTTCTTCGTTGAGCCTTACGTTCTTCAAATATACGCATTTTCAAGGCTCGATCATAAATAATATTTATTTTTCCTGTAAATATTCTAGCCTTTTTATGTGGAGATAAATATGTTTCAATGCACGCGTAGCAACAAATAAAAAACAGTCTACTGGTATGCTAAGACCTCGGTTATTGCGATCGAAGGCAGTAAAATTGACTCCAGAAAGGATGGTTTAAAGTGGCGCCAGTCACCTGTTTCGTCGAGAAAATGAGGTATTTGTCTCGTGAATGGGACAGGATTACCTAAAGAAACGAAGATTTTCAAATTAGTTGACTAACAGTCATGCTTATTATTTTTATATTTTATTTATATGTGTATGTGCACATAAATAAATAAATATATACATATATATATATGTGTGTGTGTTTGCATGTGTTACTATATAAGTTTATCCATACATGACGATGTATAAGTAAGGTTTGTACTACGTATTATAATAATTATATTGGCGTGTTTGGTTGTTTAGCTTATTTTCCACTTTATACAGCACTATGTATGCCACTAATAACTTATAAATTGGTGTATATGTTATACATAACTTTAAAATGTCCAGAATACAGTTTGTAACCGTCTTTCTGTTTTTTCTTCTATCTATCTTAAATGCATGAACATAACAGTAAATCATCAATGTAGAAGAAAAACAGCGCAGTGAGAAAAGCTGAATCCACTCAATAGTTCTGAGAAGGAAACTAATCAACCAAACACGAGAACACGTGCATACAAATAGAAAGAAAACAACATGTAATAGCATTCATGTAAGTCAGCGAGTTTAAAGTTTCTATGTTAATTAGTGGGTCTTTTCAACTTTAAGATTGCCCCCCAGTGGCTCAGCGGTATGACTGCGGACTTACACGCTAAAATCCGGGTTTCGATACCCGTGGTGGGCAGAGCACAGATAGCCCATTGTGTAGCTTTGTGTTTAATTCAAAACAACAACAACTTTAAGATAATTTGTAAATTTTAATTTGATTTCATTGTGTTTAGTAGATGCTGATTTTTCCTAATATTTTTATTTATTTTGAGAAAGCTACTTTAAATCTTTATAACTGCAATCAGAAAAGTGATTTGTTTGTTTTTGAATTTCGCACAAAGCTACTCGAGGGCTATCTGTGCTAGCCGTCCCTAATTTTGCAGTGTAAGACTAGAGAGAAGTAAGCTAGTCCTCACCACCCACAGCCAACTCTTGGGCTACTCTTTTATCAACGAATAGTGGGATTGATCGTTACGTTATAAAGTCTCCATGGGTGTAACGAGAATTAGAACCCGCGACTCTCAGATTACCAGTCGAGTGCCTTAACCACCTGTTCATGCCAGGCCAAGTATTTATTACCATAAACATCTCATCTGATGATTAAATCAGAAGAATAAATTATTAGCATTCTACAAATCCTACATAAATATATATTCAGTGTGTTGAACATATGACAAAGAAAAATAACATATCGAAAACAAC
Organism: Carcinoscorpius rotundicauda; assembly: GCA_011833715.1. Taxonomy (NCBI): domain Eukaryota; kingdom Metazoa; phylum Arthropoda; class Merostomata; order Xiphosura; family Limulidae; genus Carcinoscorpius; species Carcinoscorpius rotundicauda. Next base: position 33,309,927 of record CM022395.1, on the reverse strand, counting down.
CTGCTATGAAGATTTGACATCACACTATAAAATGGTTCAACTAAGTTTAAAAGTGGCGATACAATAAATTAAAATACAAAATTTAAATTTTGACTATAGAGATCCGAAGATCTGCCTGCAGGTATGATGAAACAAATCAAGACGGAGAAGAAAAAAATTACTGTAGTTTAACAGATGTCAATGATGAGGTGACATTCTGCCAGTTTCAAGTCGTTTTGTAAATATAATATTATTATATTTAATTTTATAGAATGTTCTTCATCTCCATTTATCTTACTATTGATGCTTTATGAAGGAAATATCAAAATTTAAAATTATTATATAGCAAAAACTAATTGTTTTTACAGCTAAACATAATAAGTTTAATTTAAGAAAGTATGCAGTGTATGGTATTCCAAAAATTGTTACGCAAAATATACGTACTTTGCATTTTCTTTCATTGTTAATTAATCAAAAATACAAGTCTACCTCTCAATGAAATTATTTCAAGGTTTATTTATTATGGACAATGCTCACGAATCTCTTAGTATCCTGCTCTACAGCCGTATTTATTCGAGTCGCTAATTTTGTAACGATGAAAAAGAAAAACAGAAGTGATATAGTTGTAATGACAACTTGAGAAAAAAAAATTGTAAGAGTAACATAATAAGTTTCAATCGTCTTTCATTAAAGCTAAACTTTCTTGGATAAAACTAATAGTTTTTATTGTTCCTCTGCTAAAGTTTTATTCCTTTAGGAGAAATGCTTGAAAGTTTAAAGTTTAAGTCTTTTTACATAATTATCCTATATTCTAAATAATTGTTTCAACTGTTATTTATTTTTAAGCAAAAATTGCGACAATATTTTTTCATTTTTTATTGTTTTGTCGGATAACATCTAAAAAGGGAAGTACGTGCACTTGATATATATATATATTTAAGTATAAGTCTACGAGTAGCACAGTGGTACGTCTACTCACTTATATTGCTGGAAATCTGGTTTCGATACATTTGGTGAGGAAAACACAGATATCCCTTTGTGCTTAAAAAATAATCTTAATATATCGGATTGCAAAGTTGACAATGAATTACAAAATAAACAAAGACAATGGCAACAATTACAGAGTAGGGTATATTGGTTTGTTTGTTTTTAAATTTCTAGTAAGGATACATGAAGGCTATCTGCTCTAACTAGTCTTAATTTAGCAGTGTAAGACTAGAAGGAAGGCATTTAGCCATTACCATCCACTGCCAACTCTTAGACTATAAATTTACCAAAAAAATAGTTGGATCTACTGTAACATTATAACGCCTTCCTCAGCTGAAAGGGCGAGCATGTTTGGTATGACAGAGGTTTTCGAACCCATGATTTCTGATTACGAGTCAAGCGCTTTATCTACCTGGCCATCCTGGGTCCAGGGGACACTGTAGCGACGAAAAGTTTTCTTATTTAAAAAAAAAACGATCAACAATAAAAAATACTGAATATTTCCGATATCAATTCAAGACCACATAAAAGGTTGATCAAACAAAAGCTACATTAGTAAAACACGGACCTGTGTAAGATAATTTATTTGTCCACCTAATGATAATCACAAGATAATCAGTTTTCTGTGATAGTCGTACTGTTTAAAACTAGAAGCAGAACCTTGCTGCTCTTGTAAATTCTTTGGCAACTACCATTACAAAGTTTTTCCATTCCTGTTACTATATTAAAAAAGTCTGTAGAATTTCACAAAAAAATCAGTTTACATATAAAATTCCTTACGAAATGGAAGAAATTAGAATTCTATTAGAATTAATTATATTGTAGATCGTACAATACAAACTTTAACAGAAGTTAAACGGCAACATTTAATGGAAGTAAATAACAGGAAGCTGTTGACAGATTAAGTTACCAAAAAAAAACGATTTTGTTTTAGTTCAAGTGAAAATGATGGTAAAATGTGATTCAGTAGTGACTGAACATTATCATATATTCACGAAGAATGGAGTAAGTGGTTATTATTTAAGTTTTGAGACGACCTAATACCTTTTTTTTCAAAATAAGCAATTAATGTGACATTCCATAATGCTTGTTTTTGGTTTGTTTTGTTTTGAATTTCGCTCACGGTTACATTAGGGCTATTTGCGCTAGCTGTCCCTAATTTAATAATGTAAGACTAGAGAAAAGGCAGCTAGTCAACACCAACCACCGCCAACTGTTTGGCGACGCTTTTACTAACAAATAATGGGATTGATCGTTCCATCATAACGCCTCCACGGCTAAAAGGGCGAGCATGCTTGGTGTGACGGGGATTCAAACCCGCGATCATCAGCTTTCTCTAATGAATTTATATCATAATAGTACTCTTCTAAAGTTCAGTCATCGAGAGCAACAATCTTTAGTTTTTAATAATGGAAAAATATGAAAGGAACGAATATAAGTATTGAAGTAACTTTGATTTCCTCCATCACTAAAGCCAAGGAAACCATATATTTGCTCTGTAAGAGATTATTTTGAGATTATGACAATAATGCAAGTATAAAAGGTCTGCCAACAAGTATGTATCATACTTTGATTAAATTGAATAAAAATGTCATTTTTTTGTTTTTCGTACTGGATTTAATGAATGTGTGAGACGTTAAGGAAAACAATGATTTTTTTTAAATGCTTTGTTAATATGACGTCATATCTCTTTCTGACACCACATGGTAGTGTAAAATTCTTGAAATAGCAAACGAAAGGTATATTGGTAGCACTAATGATACTGGTTTATTGACACACAAGCTTGGACAATGTCGAGTCTACGGACTTACCACGCTAAAATCAATTATTCGGTTGTCCTCATCGGACACAGCAGATAACATTATGCAACAAAATTTTTACTTTTTCTTGTTCCTCGGCAGAAAGTGTTATTTCCCAGTTGCTTATGCCTAAAGTAAATGGAAAAGATCAATTTTTCTCTTCAAACTTTACTTTTTTGACCTGAGTAATGAAATTTTCAAATTTATCCATTTACTAGAACATTTCAGGTAGATTTAGTGCTGAGTAGCTGATAGAGAATTTTTAGAACTTACAAGAGTTTTCAAGAACTTTCTAGAATACTTCAAAACTTACGAGAGTTTTCAAAAAAATTTTTCTAGAACTTTCCGTGGTAATATATATACACAGGCTTACTATTCACCACTTCAGTTTAGTTCTAGCTGCCTAAGTGAACACATAGACCAACCTACATTCTCCAGACACTTTTTACAATGTATGTGGCCAATCTATCAAGACGAAAGCTAAAAAGTGCTCTGTGACAGCATCTGCTAAAATGTATGAAATCTACAAGGCATATTTCGGCTTGCCTGTCGGGGATCAAGACAAACCCTGGGTACCTCATTTATGTGCGAACACTTAAAAAACTCTAAAGGTAAGACGGACAATTTTTGTTTGCTTGAGTAGTATGATTTTATAGTTATACAAATTTAGAACTTTCAAATGTAAATATCTTTGTAATTTATTTTTATTTCCAATAGTATCGAAAAATATCGCATATAAAATATTTTACATGAACCTCTTACACATTAGTTGTGGATGAATAAATTTATTCTTCATAATAACAACTTTAATGCTCTTTTGCAAGATGGGTACAGAGGGGAAATGAAAACCAAGAAATTCGCTAATCCAAGCATTTGGCGTGAAACCACTGACCATTCAAGCTACTACTAATTTTGTATGGTGAATCCTTCCAAACGTCAAGCTGGGAAGAATGCATCTGATATCTTGTATCCGGACCTTCAATCATCCATTGTCCCACTGCCACACTGCTGAGCTCCCTGTACCCACTACGCCAGAGAGAAGCAGCCATCCTCAGAAAGAGCAGCAACTCAGAAGAGGAGGTAGACGTTGAAAATCCACATTATATTTCAGATGTGCAGCCGGTGAGAAAAACCATACCACCCCAACCAAAGAGATCTCAATGACTTGATCAGAGATCTAGGTCTAACAAAGTCAGATGCCGAGACTACATTTGGAGCTGATACGTGAAAGTGATTTACATTACAGTCGCAAATCTCGAAAGTCTACTCACTTCTAAACATTTTTGTATAATTTAAGTATAAATGCATGCAAATCTTGATTCATATGTTGGTTTATTCAGACCTTATGTAAATGAAACTGTGCAAATTTGCCTGTTTTTACATAGAAAATAGGTTAATTTCTAAATTTCATTATCCAGGTCATAAAAGCAAATTTGAAGGAAGGAATAAACATTTTCTGTACTTTTACAACATAAGAAATTAAGAAATAACACATGCTATCCAGGAACAAAATTTGTGTTACATAGTGTAATCCGATGTGACTTTGCTGTAACAAAACACACACAGACGAGCTGGTACCATATATATTTTTAATTATTTAATATATAGCTGTACTGTGTTTGCACAAATAAATGCACTCAAGAAGCAAATCTGAAGCTCATCTGTGGGAATCGATACTGGTAACAATCTAACAAATGACATGTAGTAAACCTTATTCACTGTAGAGAAAACTGTTTTAAACATGTTATGACAAGCAAAATATCTATCAATTGCACAAGAATAACTAAAAATTTATTTCTACCATTGAAACAGATTGTCCTTTTAGATTTATGTAAGCTACTTCGTTATTACATATAAAGTTTGAGATTTTTCTTTATATGATTGGGTATAACTGAAGTACAAACTTGAGGCTAAGTGCGATATCGAAGGAAATGATTGAATGGCTCAACTTTAAACTCTGTCTACAATTCTCCAGAAAAAAAAATTGACGTTTTCAAAACATCGTGTTTTGTTTACAAGAGAATGATTGACAAATGAGATGTTCCAATATGTGTTTTTTCTCTTAGGGTGCTACTGATATCTACCATTGCTGTTGTGTCTGCTGAGAGGAATTTTTCAAAGTTGAAATAAGCAAAAATCTAATCTCACAGCTCATCGAAAATGATGTTGCAATGAGTTGAGCTTTCAGAAGATTGTCGAAAATTTGAAATACGAGCAATTAAAAAAATAAATTGTCACAATTTAATGCAACCATATAAAGCAGTTTGGCATAAAATTTTATATCTTCTATTCAGGCAAAAGATATTCCTGACGTTTGTGCCGACCCCCGCTAGTACAGCGGTATGTCTCCGGATTTACAACGCTAAAATCAGGGGTTGGATTCCTCTCGGTGGGCTAAGCGGATAACCCTTTGTGGGTTTGCTGTACGAAAAACACACACACACATACTTTTGTGCCAAGTCCAAGAAAGGGGACAAAGAAACTTTTGAGAAAATTCGGGATTTTGTTACATCGGTTCTGTTGGCTTGGAAACGATGATCCGTTATAAACTGGTTTGGTTGAAAACTGCGTATTATTGAAATAAAATATTTTCAGTGAATACCTTTATATATTTACATCCAAACCTAATGTCAAAAATAAGTCCTTTTTCTTCTGCAAGAAATTAACAATAAATAATATTCAAAACTATAGTAAATGTTTTAATGATAGTGAAACAGAATCTAACTGATAGGTTCTAAAACGATCTTGACATTTGTTCTGCTCTGTAGCAAAATATTTTCTTAAAATGTTGCAATAACGTGTTGTAAACATTAACATTAAATATCTACCCAGGGATTCGGAAGTTAACATGAACAATAAAATTTGTGGTTCGATCTTGCAGGCATTTTTGCGTTAAGATCAAGAAGAAAAAACCAATAATAAATAAGTAATACTAAATAAGTCTCTCCAGTTTTGTCAAATGATAATAACTCATCCATACGACGTGATATTGTATTTAAAAAAGTGATGTTTATTTATTGTGCAATATCATCTCATGAAAGATTGTTTGTTTTGTTTGTTTTGAATTTCGCGCAAAGCTACACAACAGCTATCTGCGCTATTCGTCCTTTATTTAGCAGTGTAAAACTAGAGGGAAAGCAGCTAGTCATCATCACCCACCGCCAACTCTTGGGCTACTCTTTTACCAACGAATCGTAGGATTGACAGTCACATTTTAACGTCCCCAAGGCTGAAAGGGCGAGCTTGTTTGATGCAATGAGGATTCGAAATTGCGACCCTCAGATTACGAGTCGAACGCCTTAGGCCACCTGGCCATGCCTGGCATCTTATCAAGGAAGAATTTTAATTTAATTTAAAACTTGTTTGTTACAATTTATACCCGAAATATATATGCATAAACGGCTCTTTTGGGTTGAGAAAATATTTTACATAGAAGAACGAACAACGTTTCGACCTTCTTCAGTCATCGTCAGGAACCCAAACGAGCCGGTTTTGCATATATATTTCTCTACAAGTGGGTTTTCTCGACATCACTGATTATACCCGAAATGTCTAGAATATTTCAAATATATTTGTAAACTTTCACTACAGATGGCGGCACTAACTGTTTCATAAGATTTACGTTTTATCAGCAGGTTTTTATGATTGTTCAAAATTCTGAGAGTTTTAAGAACATATCAATGTAGAATTAGCAGCTGCATCAAAGAATATTGTTTAACCTATTTGTTTTTGCACACTTTATAAGTGTCATCAGTTTAATGATCAAATTCCATGAAGGGAAATACTTCAGAAGATTATGGATTCAGTGTATAATGTTCAAGCAAGGCCTTTCGAGAGTAAACCATAACAAATTACACTTTTAAAAAGAAGAGAGATACGTAAATACATTAAAACAGTTTATTTAGAAATTTGTACAGAAATATGGTGTTCTTTAAACATTTCTAGCATTATTCATCAGGATAAAGTGCTATTACTCATTCTTTGTTATTCATTCTGTTTAATATTTTTCATTTGTTCTGCAGACACTGTGGAATCTGATGTAGTCTGAACAGTTTTTTTTTATATTCCTGGAAACCTTTACTTTGCCTCTATAGCTTTCAAGGACAACGTTTACGCTCAAGCAATAAATTTAGGAAAAAAACACAACCTTTAAAGACAAACAGATAAGGAAAGAAACCGGAATGTGTACTAGCGTAACAGATTTGCTACTATGACTACGTTGGCTCGGCATGGTCAGGTGGTTAAAGCACTTGACTTGTAATCCGAGGGTCGCGGGTTCTAATTCCAGTCGCACCAAACATTCTTGCCTTTTCAGCCGTGGGGGCGTAATAATGTAACGATCAATCCAACAATTCGTAGGTAAAAGAAGCCCAAAAGTTGGCGATGGGTGGTGATGACCAGCTGCCATCCCTCTAGTCTTAAATTGCTAAATTAGGGACGGCTAGCGCAGATAGCTCTCGTGTAGCTTTGCGCGAAATTCCAAAAAAACGAAATGACTACGTTGAAGTACATAGTTCAGTGGTTTAAAAATATTTTTAATGAAATAATGACCTCCCATTATCGATGGCGTTGTGCTACGTCTGGTAAAATATTTCATGTTGACATTACATATGAAAAAGACTGAACATAAAATAATTTTGCTGAATATACATCACTTGGTATTCAGGGTAAAAGACGATATTCGAAGTACTTGGTTTATTTAACACATGAAGGGCTCGGCATGGCCAAGCGTGTTAAGGCATTCGACTCGTAATCTAAGGGTCGCGGCTTCGTATTCCGCTCGCACCAAACATGCCCGCCCTTTCATCTGTGGGTGCGTTATAATGTGACGGTCAATCCCACTATTTGTTGGTAAAAGAGTAGCCCAAGAGTTGGCGGTGGGTGGTGATGACTAGCTGCCTTCCCTTTGGTTTTACACTGCTAAATTAGGAACAGCTAGCGCAAATAGACCTCGTGTAGCTTTGCGCGAAATTCTGAAAGAATAAACAAACAAATCCACATTAAAGCTGCTGGTGCTTTATTAAAGTGAAAGTTAATCCCACTATTTAGTTAATAATAGCCAGTTAATTCTCTTAATAGGTTAAGAGTAACCAACTAATCCCACTTCTAGGTTATGAGTAGCCAGCAAATAACACTATTAGATAAACAGTTGTTATTGAGATGTTGATAGATTACCTCTCGTCAGGAGTTTGGGGACGGCTGTGTGTATGTCGTGAGGTTTCAGGCTTTGCGGTTTAGTTAGTGTCTTGCATAATGTGGTGTTCATGTAAAGATTACTAAATACTTTATAAGAATACGTAACGTACGTACTAATGACTGAACTGAAGCATATTTATGTGCATGTTTAAGTCCTATACTAAAGCTGTTAATCTGTGCATTATTCGTTCGTTTCTTTTATTTCTAATATTACATTTTGGTAGCAATTTCTAGTACAAACGTGCATTCAATAACAAGCACCTTTTGCTTGTTATCAGTTTTAAATACATTATCAAACGCTCAGCATAGACCAGGGGACATAACTGGATAGGGAGATATTTCGAAGTGTTAAGAAATGAAGGATAGTGTTATACTTTTATGTATTTGACTATAATTATTGACGTTAATCTGAAGATAATCTAAAAAGGTCGAAACGTTGTTCTCCAAATTATTTTAATAAAAGTTTTAATACTTATACCAGCCGTTATAAGATACATTTTCGTGCCTTAAGCCTTTGACATTTCAATACACATCCAGGCTTCATTTCAACTTGTTTGAGATAAATAAAATTATATGAGTTTTTGATTTTTTTGCAAAAAAAAACTAATAAAATGGTTAATAACTTTTTAATTAAGTGTTGCACGTTAATGAATGTTAGTAAGTTTCTAAGGCAATTTCAGTCTATACGTTGACTCACTTAAAAAAATACTTTCATTACACACATGTTGTTTTGCCAGACATAATTATATTGTGATTGTGTGTGTTTTTTATAGCACAGCCACATCGGGCTACCTGCTGAGCCCAGTAAGTAGAATCGCACTTTTGATGTTAGCTTTGTAACTTCGTAGACCCACCGCTGTACTAGTGGGGGTTGGATGTCGTAGATGAAAACTGCATTGACAAATAGAATCATTCCAGTTGAACCTAAACAAGTGTTTTGTAAATAAAATAGCTGGGATTCCCACGAATGTGAACAAGTAGGAGATACCGTGATGAGATGTTGTTATTGCATTGAATATCATAAATATTTTGAAAAACCCTGCTTAACTAACTGGAATTAATTACACTGTAAACATGGATATTACATTCTGTATATTCGTTAATAAATTTTAACTTATACTCAAATTTTTCTTTAATGTTGTATTTTTAACAGTGTTCTTTAGAATGTTTGATATGTCTATTTCATTATTCTATTTTTGTTAAAAAGCTTAGTTTGCGTTATTAGCTTATTGTATGTATTATTCTAAGTCTCTTAAGCTGGCTGAACATCATAAAATAATATTGGAATTACGGCCGGATTTAAGGGTACACAACTGATGAAACAATGCAGTCTTAGTATTGTAAGCGGGAACAGAAGAACATTGTATTTAGTTATACGTTGTCATTGCTGATTTATCTTCTAGCTCTGGCCTATCTACATAACACGCTTTAAACAGAAGTTAATACTAAGATACTATAGACACTGATAATATATTAAGGCTCTGAAACGAACTTAAACATATTTTGAGTATTTTTACGTTTACAATGACAAAAATTCCTGTTTCGCTATTGTGTAAATAGATACTGTTACTGTTCATATTCGATTATACATGTTCACTAGTTGTCTTTTGTTTAATCTCTTGTCGCTTAAATCCAATATTAGTGTTTTTCTTTTACGACACATCAGTTCTCTGTATAACTTAAGTATGTGTACGGATGTATCTCTCTGTGTGAGTGTATATACACATAATACTGTTAATATCATCCTTGTGTGTCTTTTTATTATCTCTGTATAATCTCTTTTGTTTTTATCACAACGAATTTTTACGAGCATGGGTGTTAAGATTCACAGAAAGGCTACTGTATTCCATCTTAGCCTGGCGTGGCCTAGCGCGTTAAGGCGTGCATGCGACTGGTAATCTGAGGGTCGCGAGTTGGCATCCGCGTCGCGCCAAACATGCTCGCCCTCCCAGCCGTGGGGGCGTTATAATGTGACGGTCAATCCCACTAATCGTCGGTAAAAGAGTAGTCCAAGAGTTGGCAGTGGGTGGTGATGACTAGCTGCCCTCCCTCTTGTCTTACACTGCTAAATTAGGGCCGACTAGCACAGACAACACTCGTGTAGCTTAACGCGAAATTCAAAGCAAATCATATATCTTGTAAGTATAATATTACTAGCTATTTAAGTATTTCTTACTTTTCATGTATTAATATGTTTGCTTGTAATTAAGCGCAAAGTTGTAAAATAGAGTACATGCGCTTTGTCCACGACACATATAAAATCTTCGTTTTCAGCGTTCTAAGTCCTTAGAAGTATCGCTGCACCACATTGATAGTATATCATTACACACCTTACTTCTTAATATTATAATAATATTTATCGTCTTCCCAAACATTTAAATATCTTTAGATCCTAGTCTCAAATTTGTTAAATCCAGTTGAGGTCAAATGCTAAAATTCAACCAGAGCTGTTATTTTCTGTACTATATCAGTTTAATGAATTACGTTATCTTCTGTTTTGCGTTATATCCAAAGACTACTTTGAAAGTGACACATAGAACAGGATACTTTGTTTGGTGATTGGTCAGTTTGTTATTAATAATAAAGCTACGCAAAAGGCCATCTGTGCTCTGACATTCCGCTGTACTACTGGGGGACGATTGGTCAGTGTCAGAGAGACAACGCTTTGTTAATGCTGTTTTGATTCTCTCAATTCAGAATCTTTCCAGCCTTCAGGAAGAATGTTTCGTTTTTACTTTAAAAGAGCCAGAACATACTGTCGAAATCATTCTTTGTTTTTCTGTATTTTTAGATAAACTATTCTGTTACTCGCTTTTTATTTTAAATGCATTTACTTAACTTTCGATTCCAATTTTACTTTCTTCATTTCACTTTTTGTTTAGTTTCAACAGAGTGACTTGTTTCTTTCAACACACTTACAAGACATTGCGGGTATTTTTTCATCCACTAAATCCTCGAACTTCTCCATTACTTAGAGTAACTACATGATAACAAGGCTTCTTACTTTCTGGTAGGTAGTGTAGGTTTCCTAGAAAGCTCGTTGTTTATTTGTATCTTAGATTTTCTACAATGTTCTCTGTTCATATTTTACAGAGACGAAGTCTAGTAATGTGTTGCTTATTCCTAGGATCTCAGATTTTCTAAGGACACTTTTTACTTATGTATAACTCAGATTCTATAAAGATGTTAGTGTGTAGCTCAGAGTTTCTTGAGGCATCCCTATTTAAGTATAGCTCTTCAGCCGTAGTTCAGAATATCTAAAGACACTTTTTAGTTACATGTAGTTCAAACTTCTGTGGTCAGTCGTACCTCAACTTTTAAAGGAAACTGTGAACCTGATCCATTCTATAAGTTGAATAGCACAGCTGGTGGCTTTTTTCTTGGTTATGGTCAATAGTTGTAGCAAATATGATCCAATTTCCTCTTGGCGAAATAACTTGGCTCGGCATTCTGTTGCTGAGTGATGGATGACTTCAAATCATGCATAAATAAAAAACAAATAAACCTACATGTTCATGTTGTTGGAATGGGCAGTGTGGTAAATAGAGACTTGCTGGATCAAGGGAAGTACAGTGTAGGGCCATTGTAGTAGCCATTGTTAGCTTAAAAAATGTCTTCGTTGATGAAGATGGTCAAATCCCACTGCCTTGTCGATCAGGGTTTTTAGTCAAAGGCTAAAGTACCCAAATCTTAAATGCACCTAACGGAATCTAATGGAAAATTTGTTGTATCTGCCAAGAATATCATTACACTGTGTAACACAAATTTTGTTCCTGGATAACATGTGTTATTTCTTAATTTCTTATGTTGTAAAAGTACAGAAAATGTTTATTCCTTCCTTCAAATTTGCTTTTATGACCTGGATAATGAAATTTAGAAATTAACCTATTTTCTATGTAAAAACAGGCAAATTTGCACAGTTTCATTTACATAAGGTCTGAATAAACCAACATATGAATCAAGATTTGCATGCATTTATACTTAAATTATACAAAAATGTTTAGAAGTGAGTAGACTTTCGAGATTTGCGACTGTAATGTAAATCACTTTCACGTATCAGCTCCAAATGTAGTCTCGGCATCTGACTTTGTTAGACCTAGATCTCTGATCAAGTCATTGAGATCTCTTTGGTTGGGGTGGTATGGTTTTTCTCACCGGCTGCACATCTGAAATTATAATGTGGATTTTCAACGTCTACCTCCTCTTCTGAGTTGCTGCTCTTTTCTGAGGATGGCTGCTTTCTCTCTGGCGTAGTGGGTACAGGGAGCTCAGCAGTGTGGCAGTGGGACAATGGATGATTGAAGGTCCGGATACAAGATATCAGATGCATTCTTCCCAGCTTGACGTTTGGAAGGATTCACCATACAAAATTAGTAGTAGCTTGAATGGTCAGTGGTTTCACGCCAAATTCTTGGATTAGCGAATTTCTTGGTTTTCATTTCCCCTCTGTACCATCTTGCAAAAGAGCAATTTAAAGTTGTTATTATGAAGAATAAATTTATTTCATCCACAACTAATGTGTAAGAGGTTCATGTAAAATATTTTATATGCGATATTTTTCGATACTATTGGAAATAAAAAAATAAATTAAAAGATATTTACATTTTGAAAGTTCTAAAATTTGTATAATATAAAATCATACTACTCAAGCAAACAAAAATTGTCCGTCTTACCTTTAGAGTTTTTTAAGTGTTCGCACATAAATGAGGTACCCAGGGTTTGTCTTGATCCCCGACAGGCAAGCCGAAATATGCCTTGTAGATTTCATACATTTTAGCAGATGCTGTCACAGAGCACTTTTTAGCTTTCGTCTTGATAGATTGGCCACATACATTGTAAAAAGTGTCTGGAGAATGTAGGTTGGTCTATGTGTTCACTTAGGCAGCTAGAACTAAACTGAAGTGGTGAATAGTAAGCCTGTGTATATATATTACCACGGAAAGTGCTAGAAAATTTTTTGAAAACTCTCGTAAGTTCTGAAACATTCTAGAAAGTTCTTGAAAACTCTTGTAAGTTCTAAAAATTCTCTATCAGCTACTCAGCACTAAATCTGCCTGAAATGTTCTAGTAAATGGATAAATTTGAAAATTTCATTACTCAGGTCAAAAAGCAAAGTTTGAAGAGAAAAATTGATCTTTTCCATTTACTTTAGGCATAAGCAACTGGGAAATAACACTTTCTGCCGAGGAACAAGATAAAAGTAAAAATTTTGTTACATAGTGTTATCTAACAGTTCTTAATGGATAGATGTAGAAGTGGTTCTTAAAAACGCTGGGAATAGTATGATAAGATAGTTTGAACGAACCAGTTGGTACAAGCCAACGCAACATGTAACATCACGAAAAAATAGAAAGAAACAAGCTGAGTTTAAAGACTATGCGACGAGAAAATAAACGGTTAGATTGATGGAAATAGAAGCAAAGGAAGAGAAATAATAAAGGCGTTTGATATTCTTACAAAACAGTTAGGAACCATGAACAACAACAAATAATTTTTGAAGAACACCAGGAACAGAGAGAAATGGAAAGTTATGATCGTTAAACCAATATGCAGACAGAACATTAAGGTTAATGAAAAAGTTATTTCTTGCATCTTAATGGACTTTAGCAATGTAAGTTTGAAACCTCTGTACTACTTCGTTCACTTGAATTTAGACTAACTGCTTAATTATTATTGAGGCTTTTGAATGTTTGCACCTTTCCAAATGTTATCTTTATCGCTGTCATCATAATTTATTCATGAGGAAGTTAACGTTCCTAGTGGCTCAACGGTTTGTGTGTGGACTTAGAAGATTAGAAAACGGTTTCAATACCTCTGATGGGTAGAGTAAAGATAATCCCTCTTTGTGTAGCTTTGTGCTTAACTACAAGAAAAGAAGAAGTTGACAAGTAACTTTGTAATTTTGAGTTGTAATTTTCACCTTTCACTTTCATAACAATTTAAAATCGTATTTCATCGATAAAGAAAATAATTTGTGGTTCCTGACAGCTTAGTAAATCAAACCGTGAATAACACGTTACACATTGAGAATTAATAGAATAACGAATTAAAATTAATTTTTACTATATTCTTTCTGATTATGAATAATAATAATAAGAAATTCATTCTTAAAAATTAAATTACAAAAAATAACCGTGTAAGCGATAGTTGTGTAAGTTTATTAGTGATTTTGTATTAAAAAAACTTAGTGCTGAACAATAACATGTAGCATACAAATAGAACCGACAATTTTTCAGTCGATATTGTTGTCTAAGGTCTTGTTAAATTTATTGGTAAGAAATGGAACTGTATAAAAGTTGTTTTTGTTTCAATATCACAATAACTCTCTGAATTTTCTCTCTTTTTTATATGAAACTTTTTGGCCTTATATAACTTCTTAGGTCGAGCATGATCTTGAGGTCAGTGTGAGGAACTGCGAATCAGAAAGTTTGTGGTTCGTCTCTGACTGTGTGTGATTTACTCTATTGACCTAGGTGTGTCAGATAATGAGGAAGGCAACTGAAAAACATCTTAACTATTAGTTCCTACGAGAGACACAATAGATTCACGAGCTATCGTGTTTGTTTATTATGGATTTCGAAAGTAGTTATAACATACAGTTTTATGTATGATACAACGTTGCATACTTTTCTTTATTTGTGGTAGCAAGGCAAGTTCGCTTGAAAATTTATCTATACATTGAATGTCGACATATGCTTACATTGAAATTTGTAACTGTGTGATATGAATAGGCTTTAAATTCTGTGACGATACGCACTAGAAGACGGGTGTAGGGCAAGTTTTTTACTTAATTGTGTTGACTGCTATATGGAATCTGATCGTTTGATATGCGCTTCTGTACAAGTATATATATAATGTGTGCGCGTCCAGTTTGAACGTAAACGTGATCGCTACAAGAGGAACTACTTTGGTAATTGTTCTGATACTCGAATGTCATAAATAGCAACGGCGCCCTTATCCATTAATCAGTGAAGTAAGTGACATCAATAACTCCCCCTTTTCTGAACTATTATCTCCTCATTGTTATCCTGCTTTAACTATTTCTTCTCTGCATGATACCCTGCTTCTCTAAGTCACGAGAAAAATACATGGAACACTTTATTTCCATGCATATTTTCAGTTAGTAACCATCAGCTACACAACAATAACAAAACCGGAGTCAACAAACATGATAAAAATTACAATGTTTCCATGTATTTTTTTTTAAAAAATATATCCTTTTATGCACAGTAGTATAACTGGATTTGTTTAAAAATGTCTAATCTTGAAGATACATGATGACAGTGTCCCATCTGTTTCTAAAGCGCATTAAAAATAAACATTTTATACACTAAACTATTTATGTTCCCAATGCATTTAAATGAAAGTATTATCAAAGATGCAACCAATTATTTTACTTACTTCCGTACTTCACGTAAAAAATAAGCGATTTTACCAAATTTTTGGTTAGGTCTTCACAGGTAGAAAGCATCGTATTCTCAATATGATGCAACATGTGTATTTCACTGAATGGTAGGAAAACTAGTCAGTAACTTGAGGGCGAAAACCATTGAATAACATAACGATTTCTCTTTTATTTTACTTTGAAGGAAACTAGCTGTATAGACGCTAAGTGTTGATATGGACATTCCACAGATGGATAGCTGGGAACAAACTAACAATAAGAGATGTCATCTCTTATTGTCCTTCAAGAAACATTTGCTTGGATAAGATTCTATTGTAGATAATACTTGAAGTATTTCCATTGTTGATTTATCAACTAAACCTATCAACAAACTCATTAAAGTACGTACAATCGGAAACGATTGCACATAAGGTTTTTCAAAAGTTTAAATTTTGTAAATTTACTTTATTTTTAATTTTAGTTTGTTATAAAGCGCAAAGCTACACAATGGCCTCTATCAATTTCAGGTATCGAAACTAGAGGTTTAACGTCATGAGCAGTCAAACTTACAGCTAAGACATGAGGCCTTTTTGTTTATAGAAATAAATAAATTACGTAACGACGAAATCAATTTTCTGTTTCGACTAACTTTTAAGACTGTGTCAGTTTTTACAAAATTAATCACCCCCCGCTAGTATAGCGGTATGTTTCCGGATTTACAACGCTAAAATAAGGGGTTCGATTCCCCTTGGTGGGCTGAGCAGATAGCCCTTTGTGACTTTGCTATACGAAAAACATACACACAAAATTAATCTTTGTCATATATTGATGAAAAAAGTTCTAAGTGTTTTAACAGGCGGTGATTATGTTAATAACTACGAATAGTAATAAAATTATTACCTGCGATGTCCTCTGTTACAAGAACAGACAAACAATATATCAAGTGTTCTGGCAGGAAGTAATTTTGGATAATAAATACAAAGAATAATAATATTGTTACTCGCAATGCCTTCTGTTACAAAAACAGATAGACAGTATATCACGTGTTTTGACAGGAAGTGATTTTTCTTAATAACTACAAGGAATATTAATATTGTTAGCCGCGATACACATATATGTACATACACATATAAACATAATATGGTAGAAGTTGCAAGGGAAAAAAACAACCAACACTATTGATATGAATTATCCAAGTTATGGTCCAAATTTGATTTTAGATATGCTAAATTTGTCTTGCATGAGATTTTTGCGACGTTTTTAAAACAGTTATTTAGTTATCGTTACAAGCTGTGGAGCAGAACTGTCATGATAGTGAATTTCATTATGAACAATTTAAGTTGCAAGCTTTGTTGAGTTATATTGAGATTAATGAATGACTCACTTTCATTTAAAATCTGTTATAATAATAATGCTTAGGGCGCTCGACTCATAACCAGAGGGTCACGGATTCGAGTCCTTGTCACACAAAATGCACTTGCCCTTCCAGTCGGAAGAACATTATAATGTATGGTCAGGAAATAAACATCAAAAGGAACAAGTAATTGACCTTCGACAGTATTAAAAAAATATAAATATCGAAATTCAAAGAAGAATTACAGGGAGAAAATACCAGAGAAATTATTCAATTATTTGCAAAGGCAGTTAATATCGCTGTAAAAGATGAAGACATACAAATATCCCATAAAGTTATACCAAGAAACATGAAAATGGAACGAGGCCGATAATCGTGCAATTTTCGAATAGACAACTTTAAAATAAGTTTCAAAAAGAGAGATGAAAGTGATCAAAACTACTGATATAAACGAGGACTACAAAGAATGTCCAGTGTTTATATATTAACATCTAATATTTGAATTGAAAAACAATTCTGTAACTATAAACGCAGCAAGAAATAACATTTATAAACATATTTGGATTAAAGAAGGAAAAACTAGTAAGACAACCAGGAAATGAAAGAGTAATAAGAGTTAAAAGTGAGCAGGATTAAACTAACTTATAAGATAGTGTTAAAAAGTTATATCTTCAATATTATTTCAAATGGTTTGTTTTTGAATTTCGCATAAAGCTATTCGAGGACTATCTGTGCTAGCCGTTCCTAATTTAGCAGTGTAAGACTAGAGGGAAGGCTTGTTTGTTTGTTTTGGAATTTCGCACAAAGCTACTTGAGGGCTATCTGTGCTAGCCGTCCCTAATTTAGCAGTGTAAGACTCGTCTTTACTGACAACTCTTGGGCAACTTTTTAACCAACAAGTAATGGGAATGCCCATCACATTATAACGCTCCCAGAGCTAAAAGAGCGAGCATGTTTGGTGCGACCGGGATTCAAACCCACGACTCTCAGATTACGAGTCGAACGACTTAACCCAGTTAACAATGTCGGCCCTATACTTCAACTCGTGATTTAGAAAATGATAATTGATATCCCTTATAAAAGTTTATTTTTTAGTTCAAAGATGAATAATGTAATACAAATGAGTATACTTTATATAAATAAGGATATTGATTTTTGTCTTATTTATCTGCAGTTAATTCCATAGAAATTCATATTATATTACTTACACAAATCTGGGCCAAAAAGAAATGTTAAAATTATATTATGTACAGGGGTATAAAAATACTATAAAGTTATAGATTATTGAACATCGGGATATACTTTAGTATTTGTAAGCAATGAAATATCTATCCAAGAAAAAAATATTGAATTTGATGTAATTATTGTAGTAAACATACAACGCACATATAAAAAAAACAAATTAAGTGTTATAGCAGGTAACAGATCTCACAAATGCAGTATATAAGATTAATATAAACAACTATATACAGGGTGGTCGCTAGAAAAGCGGAAAATTTGAGGGTCAGATGAGATCATGAATAAAATGCGTGCTTACTCATTTCTATTTTGATTTCTATACATCATGAATAAAATGCATGATTTTAATAATTTTGAGCATCTATGAGTGTAATATAACATATGCCTTTAAAAAAACTTTGTAAAAGTTATTCTTTGTAAAAATAAATAGCTGTTTGACAAATTTTCCGCTTTTCTAGCGACCACCCTGTATATTTTAAGTCAAAATAAAATAAAAAATATGTACATTTTACGGGAGAGAAATATAAATATTAAATATTAAGAAAGCAATGTAAAATAATATAAATATGTAAGCTGCATTTGGCTTTTATTATTGTATTCAAATTACTGCTGGAGAATAATGAAATGTGTGTCTCTATCATACTTGTATTAGAAAAAATAAAGCAGATTCCATAGAAACAGAAGTATAAAAACTAGGATTACATACCACATCTCCAAAAATGAATTTAATGAATAAAATTATGTGTAAAACTAAGAATTATAATGAATAATTAAAAATAGATTATAGAAAAACATTGATAGAAAAATAACACAAACTAGTTTTAGTTGTATTTATCAAAAGTATAACTTTTATAAAATTATAAAATATAATTGAAATATCTACGAATTATATAAAAATTCATAAATGAATGAAGTTTTGTTTAAATTACGCGCAAACCTAAACGAAGGCTATTTGCGTTAGCCGTCTCTAATTTTGCAATGTGAGACTAGCAGGAAGGCAGCTAGTCATCACCACCCGGCGCCAACTCTTGGGCTACCCTTTTACCAACGAATAGTGGGACTGATCGTCACATTATAACGCCCCTATAGTTTAAAAGGCTAGCATGTTTGGTGTGACCGAGATTCGTAAGTGCGCTCTCAGATTACAAGTCGAGTGCGTTAACCACCGGGCCTGAAAGAAGTTAAAACCATAAATGACAAGTGGACTGTTACAGTCTATTCGATATAGAAATAAAATGTATAGAAATACGAAAATCGAACTACTACCCTATAATAAAATTGTTAAGTTTAAAAACTACATAAATTATTTCAGCAAGTTAATAAAATAAACCAAAGTAAAGTATCATAGACAAAAATGAGTTGACGGTAAATTAACATAAACAACAATGGGATATAATAAACGATACTACAGGGAAGTACTCACAATGCACTGAAAAATGTGAAAGCACTATAAGGATATTAAGTTTTTGGAAGAGCTCAAATTACACATACATTAATTTAATGATTTTTTTTCTAAATATTATGCCTGGCATGGCCTAGCGCGTTAAGGCGTGCGCTTTGTGATATGAAGGTCTCGGGTTCGCCCTCCCAGCCGTGGTGGTGTATAATGTGACGGTCAATCCCACTATTCGTTGGTAAAAGAGTAGCCCAATAGTTGGCGGTGGGTGGTGATGACTAGCTGCCTTTCCTCTTGTCTTACACTTGTCGAGTAGCTTTGTGCGAAATTCCAAAAAACAAACAAAACAATCTAAATATTATAAAGGAACTTATAAGTAAAAGTTGCTGTAACTGTTTAATACAGACAAATTAGATAAAACGAGTTATAACACTATTATCTTTGCTCATTAAGCGTATATTATATCAACTGATGAATACGAAATACAAACTTTAGAGTGCTTAGAAAATAAAGAGTTGTGAGAAAACATAAAGCTACAGCAGTAATTATATCTATCATACTGATTACGTCAAAAGGATAAAAAAAGGGTTTCCCACATATTTTTAAACTTGGTGTTATTATGCCAAAATTAAAAGGATTGTTTGTTTTGGTTTGAATTTTGCACAAAGCTACTTGAGGGATATCTGCGCTAGCAGTCTCTAATTCAGCAGTGTGAGACTAGAGGGAAGGCAGTTAGTCATTCCTACCCACCCCAACTCTTGGACTACTCTTTTACCAACAAATAGTGGGGTTTACTACCACATTATAACTTTCTCACAGCTGAAAAGGATTCAAACCAGAGACCCTTAGATAATGAGTCGAGTGCCTCAACCACCTGGCCATGTCAGGCCCCAAATTAAAATAAATAAATAAAAATGACTGAAATAATTACACACCGATTATTTTATTATTAGTTGTATCAAATATTTTTGAGAAGATTCTTAAAGAAATAATAACAACATTTTTAGATTTAATTGTCTTTTTCTGAAATTCTCAATGATGACAAAATAACATGTGCTTTATTTTTTCTTCATATCAAAAGCTTTTGATGCGATTTGACAATAGCTTTTATTAAAACACTTATATAAAATTTGAATAAGAGGTACTGTTTGAAATTGGTTTAAATTATATATATATATATATATATATCAAATATAAAACGATTAGGTAAAATAAATAATGCTATAAATGGGGAAATTAATTTAATCACTGGAGTTTGTGTTTTCTTATACCAAAGCTACATCGGGCAAGATGCTGAACCTATAGAGGGAAATCAAATTCCTGATTTAAGCGTTATAAATCCGCTGTACCAGCGGAGGGCACTGCTAGAGTACGTCAGGGATTAGTACTTAAAATATTTCCCTGAAAGTAGGTTTAATGGAGAGATAACAAGTTTTGCAGGTGACGTGGTATTAATTTTGTTTTTGTCACAACTTCTTTATTCTGACGCTGAATAAAAGTCTTGCGCCCAACTAATATTCAAATTAATTTAATGTGTCAGAGTAAGGATGTGAGTTCGTACTCTCAGTTCACATTCTTTATGAAAATAAGATGGAAAGTTTAAACGTATTTGTTAAGATAATTTTTGCTTACATTAATATATGGTAATGTAGGTAGGATTGTGTTTTGTTTGTTTGTTTTTTGGAATTTCGCACAAAGCTACTCTAGGGCTATCTGTGCTAGCCGTCCCTAATTTAGTAGTGTAAGACTAGAGGGAAGGCAGCTCGTCATCACCACCCACCGCCAACTCTTGGGCTACTCTTTTACCAACGAAAAGTGGGATTGACCGTCACATTATAACGCCCACACGGCTGGGAGGGCGAGCATGTTTAGCGCGACTCGGATGCTAGCCAGCGATTCTCAGAAACAAAAACGGTCTACATGAGATTTTTGCAAAAAATATCTTTTCAAATAATTTCAAATAATAATTTATGAGAATTGCTTTTGCAAACATTTATTTGTTTAAAAGAACATGAATAATAATTCAGTTATACAAAAATCAGAAAGTGTTAAGCATAGTAGTGTAATATTAGATCATAGAATAAATTGGAGAAAAACGAATGAAAATGATGGATAAAAGTTAGAAATATCAGCAGTAAAATTTTATTATGTGAAAATATTTATCTAACAGTGAAATCAAAATGTTTATTATGCTTGGTTTGATTCAATTATACATTATACTGTTATCTTTTAGAGAGTTAACTATCTAACAAACTTAAGAATGATAATATAGTTGCAAAAGAATGTTATAAGATGTATATTATCATAATATGATCATACTAAATTACATTTGTAAAATTTAAATATAGTACCATTGTGTAAATTTTAAAACTTTAAATAGATTCAATTAAGATATTCAAACTTAAAAAAAATAAAATTAATATACGAAACAAGAGTTGAAATACATGGAACTTCAAATTTCATAAAGAAAACAAGGAAATATTTTTTTCCGAAAACGTTACTTGTATCAATAATCAAAATTATATAATGTTATGTCAAAAATATTAATCATTTATTTATTATTTAATAATACATTTATTTACACTCGAGAAATATTGTGGATTTTTTTCTTCTATTTTTCTATTATAGTGAGCGGCATTAAAAACACAACAAGTAATATCACAAGTTGTTTCATACAGGTTGAACAATAACGGTGTAAACATGCCTGAGTTGTAACCTCAAGCATTATCTGAACACAATTCAGCAGTTCAGGTCATTTTAATTAGCGTGATCATGTGTCGATATTTTGCATTTAAATCGGTCAAAACTTACTCATCCCTTGCTGTTGTACATAATGCGTATGTACGGATTACACACTGTTCCTTCAGCCTATAAAATGCCGGGTTTTAAAAGTTTAATTTCACCATAAAGAAAGATGCCATGGATGACACTATAAAGCAGAGATCAGGCGGTCGGGATGCTAATGACAAGAATGACACCAGCCTGGATCGCGGCCCACTTTAGGGTGTATCTTCATGCACGACAATGCACGTCCGCACGAGGTAAGGGTGTGTACAAATTGTCTGAATGAAAACAATGAGAATATTCTGGACTGGCCTCCATATTCGCCCATTATGAATCCCACTGAGCATCTCTGGAACATTCTGGGTCAGCGCATCTGTTATCGGGATCCTGCCCCCAGCTCTATGAACTGAACTATGTGCAGCACTTCTGGCTGAGTGGGACATCATCCCCCAGAGCAGATTGACAATCTGGTGACATCTATACCACCCAGGATCCAGGCTCTTCTGGTGGAGAATGGAGGACATACCAGTTATTAGTGTTCTGGACGTTGAAATCCTGATTAAACTGTTTGTGTGCAGTTTCTAATGAAATTTAAATATTGTGTAGTGCAAAGTCATGATGATTTAATCTAGCGTATTAAAATTGTTTAACTGTATGTATGTTGTTGCGTTTTTAATGTATCTCAGTATATTTATATCTCGTATTTCTTATATTGTGAATCTTGAATTAAAATGAATGTCAAAGTACACTTCTGATATAATGTTTCACTGCGACTTTATATCAGGTGTGGTTGTGACTGATTTAGCACATTCAAAATTATTTTAATATAACGTACTTACCAATGTGTAATACAGAATTTAATGGCTAATGTGAGGTTATTTTTTTCTTTGAAAAACTTTTAAGATAAATTTTCTTACATGAGTGAACAGGAAACCTTGATGTTGCCAGTTACTATTTGTGGTGTTGATTAACAACAACAACAAAAAGGCTATACAAAAGTAGATACAATACATATTGATTGGTCTAAAATTTATTTAAATTCATATGGTAAAATACATTAGAAACTTTTAAAATTTTGAATCTACCATATAATAAATGGAAATAATTCAACAGAAATAAAAGATCTCAGGCCTAACTCTTTGAGGAATTATGTGACTTGCATTTTATGCTTCTTTACAGATGAGTTAAAAGAGCTTACCATATGATTATTTTCATTATCCTAGATATGAGTGTTATATAATGGGTTGAAAATAGATTATTTTGAATTTATTTACTTTTACTTTCGGGCCAGCAAGGCTAGGTGGTTAAGGCACTCGACTTGTAATCCGAAGGGCGCGTGTTCGAATCCCCGTCACACCAAACATGCTTGCCCTTTCAGCCTTGGGGGCGTTAAAATATTACGTTCAATCCCACTATTCGTTGGTAAAAGTGTAGCCCAAGAGTTGGCGGTGGATGGTGATGACTAACAGCCTTACCTCTAGCTTTACACTGCCAAATTAGAGACGGCTAGCGCAGATAGCCCGTGTGTAGCTTAACGCGAAATAAAAAACAAACAATATTTTACTTTCACAAAATTTTGAGGATTTTCATCTGCCCAGAAAATTATTGCTTCCAATTTAAAAACATTAGCAAGTGCAAGTATCAGATTTTTTTCGCCATGAACACATGCATTTAAGAATGAATGTTCATTGGATTGTTTTTTTTAAGGCAAAACCCCATTGCCTTATTAACTGTGTCTATCATGTGGAATTGAATCTCGGACTTTATCGTTGTAAGTTTGTAAACTTAGCGCTTTCCTGCAGAGGGACACAAGATTAATGACCTTGTGAAATTCAAGTGAATGTAAACTGTTATGGTAATTGACCAAATGACATTTATTTGTGTTGAGAAAGAGTCATTGTTTCCGCCTTTCTCAGTATAATGAACGGTAACATTTGTCTTCTCTCTCTCTCTGTTCCACTGCAACTTTCTTTAAAACCAACGCATTAAAAGGAAAATTTTAATAATAGAATATCAGGTTATAGAAACAATATCTAGACTTATCATAATGGCAAGCTGCACACTTATACCGCTAGAAATCCTTTTTGATACCCGTAGTGGGCAGAGCAAATACCCAATCGAGTAGGTTTTTGCTTAACTTAAAAACAAACAAACGTGGTGGCAAGAATGATTTGTGATCAACATTGAATAGATTTTGATCTTCACAGCGTCTGCACCTAAAGCCAAGTGGAATAACGAATCAACCAGAACATCATTTTCAACTAATAAAGAAAGTTATACGGTGACACATGGAGTGTGCCTGAGAACAGTCTTTAAACAATACAATCAACCCCGTAAAGAAGTAACACTGTCACCGTTAGCAACGTCACAGAAAACATAGGTCTACAACCTTCAAATATTGTTTTCAATTTTCAATTTTTGGTGTTGTTTGTATTAGTATAGTGCCTATAAAGGTGAAAACTTCAGTGGGATTCTTCATACTAGCAAGCATGTTATAAACAGCTCTCCCTGTCAAAGAAATAGTTCACAACAATTTTGCTAAGTAATAAGATTAATAAGGAATATATAAATGCAATACCAGTATAAATCACTGAACAATAAATGCCACTTATATACACAGTATACGCCCATAATTAGAAAAAAAAAGTCGAATACCAGATACACTCTTATAGAATAAATAGGTTTACATAAGATACAGTATATTTTACTTTATGACAAATAAATATTTTAAAATATAGAACAAAACTGTTCGTGATTTTTGCGCATTTGATTTATGAACACTCTATTCAACTTTTTTCATTACAAAAGAGTGTTTAAAGCTATCACTTCATTTTTCGATCATATAGATTATCATACGGAAAATACTTCCATTATCAGCTAAGTTGATGATAGATAATGTTAAATTTAAAGATGCATATTCTTAACTTTTAACATGAAACTGAAATAATGGAGTTTTTGTGATACAGAATGTTTTTTTTTATTTATAGGAGCTGAAAAAACTTTCACAGATTGTAAGATTACAAATATAACTCATGAATTTCTGACATGTTCAATTGTTTTCTTTTAATGTTTTTAACGGAAATAACCGAATATACAACCAAGAATTAATAACAAAAACGGACCATACTGCACATAGAATATTAAGATATTTATTCGAATGTTGAAATACTTACAGTGTTTAAATCACGTAAATAAACCAGAATATCTAGCGTGCTCATTATTGCTCGCAAAATTGTTATACATTCTTAAGAAAATATCCATGGTGCGTCAGTATCAAACGATATCTATGAGCAAAGTTGATCGTTTCATATGTTAGCATTAACTGTAGTTTTACAATGACATTACCAAGTTTTGCAAAATCACGCAATAGGATATATCCGATTTTTTTTTGCTCCCGTAAAATGTTTTGTAATTATACATTCTATTTTTAGCTCTGCAACCTAGAATAATTACGTTTATTAATCTGCGAAAAAAAAAACTCACCATTTTAGGATTATGTATAATTACAAATATTTGTCTTCTTACGGGTGTATAAAATCGCTATAGTTCCAAAAGACGTTTGTTTCACTGAAGTGTTATTATTATACGCTATAAATAGTATTTGTGGAGAAAGGCAGCATATTTTACCTGTGCAAGAGAGAACAATATACAGTGGAACCCCTCTGAAGCAGCCACCTTCGGAACTGAGACAAACTAGCCTGATTAGAGGGGTTCCATTGCACATAATTAGGAATTATGTAAGCAAAAAAAGAGACTGTGATTGAATGACTGCTTTCAAGGGGTGACCAAATTTGAGGGGTTCTACTATATTACATTCTATACAAGATGCTATGCCCTGACATATGCTAACAATTAACCAGCTACATTTAAAAAGTAACATTTGTAATTAAAACGTTCAACAATAACTTCACATTAATTTATTTTGTAATATTAGCTCTAACCGACAAAATTAACAAGATGTCCTTATGTAGTGTTAATGGAAAATAAGTAGCTAGGTTGGATAATGTTTGTATGCTGAAGTTTTATACCTGAGAAACGCAGAAATCTAAAAGACAACGTTCTCACTTGCTGTTTATGTGGTTTTTACACAAAATCTAAAAAAAACAACTAACTAAACACTTTTAGCCAGCATTAAGTATCAAAGCCACTTTCTTTTATTACGTAGAAAACGTGTTATAAGCACAAATAATATACAGTCATCTCGAATTTCTTGAAAATTAGGAAAGTTTATTGCATTTAATAAATTAAAAAAGGTTGTATCAGAAATTATATTGTGCACGTAGATGCATAGGTTACTAACAGTTCTAACACTTAAAATTTAAGAATGTTGAATTTGAATAAGTAATAGTTAACTGTAATCACCAAGTAGATTTTTTACGGTTGTGGACATTGCACTTAAAATAACTTATAACAAATTATTAAAACTTTCAATAGAGGGCGTCAAAACAGTGTAACATAATAGAAGACGAACATATTTTGGCTTTTAAAAATGATCAAGCATTTTCAAAGTTTCCTTAGTATCAAACCACATTGTTTGATACTAGTAGTAGTTTCATACGAACTAATATGAATACAGGTGATACACTAACGGTAGCAGATGAATATTGATACATTATAAAAAGTTCAATTTTATTCTGTTATGGTAAGAAAAGAAATAGGTGTTTCAGTTTTTAAGCTAAAGATTGTTCACCTTGATTCGTTTAATATTAAATAAAGATATATACATATGTCTATTACAATTGGTGACTACTGTATCTGTGTACATTATCTTTTACCCCAGTTAATTATCATAGGTTACTTTTATTTTCTTTTTAGCTGTAAAATGTATCACACTTAATATCAAAATAAGAGGTTGAAATGCGTTATTAAATATCACTTCTGTCTTGGATTTATTGTACTTTTAAACACACATGTGTTGGATTTTTCAATTGAACTCAGACACCCAGAGCAACGTATTCCGTTTGAAGACAAAAACAAAACAAAACACGGAAAACGCGAAATGAATAATACAATAATTGATTATTAAAAATCCCTAAATGTAAATACTATGAATAGTAATTAATCTTTGGTCTCAACGTAGGGATGCTAAGTCCAACACTGAAACAGTTTTTTTGATTGAACAGGAAACATAAATATACGACTCTTATTTTTTTTATTATATACCTTGAATTGATGATTTTTGAAGTTAAAACGTTTTCGGTAAAAGTTCAGGAAGTTGTGAATGCTTTAGAAAATAGTCGTTTTAAAATAGACCACTGCTTCTTGTTGCCTTTATGTGTAAGCAATATACAGCAGGTAACATGCACATTATACACAGTTTCCGTTGTTTTGAATTAATCTCTTAAGTCTTTGGATGCAAATGACTTAGTCAGAAGAAGAGGTAGAAGACCCTAAATGAAATATTTTTATTAGAGTTTCCTAGCGTTCCAGTGATTTATCGTTCAGCACTTTTCGGCATTTTTAATATTGATATTCATTTATGGGAAAAGTTCTGGTGATAAGTAAGGGCTTAACGAATTTGAATCAGTAGTGTATCATGAAGATCCAGATACAATCTGTTCTCACTATCTTTACTTCTAGCATCTTTCTGTCTTGAAAATATTTGGACTAATAGAGCTTCTGAGAGCAGGATCATTGGAAGACGGTGGTCGTGCGGCGTGAGCATAATAGTACGACGTGTCTAATGAAGAAGATAAAAATTGAATAATTTTAAAAAATAGAGAGAAAAATAAATAATATTTTATCTTATTATATCAAGTATGATATACTAATAGAAAAACAGGCCAATAACATTTTCGTCACTGAAGAAGAGGCTTAAATACAATAAGCTGTGAATTTAGAAATATGTATTATATTAATAAACATCAAAATGTTTTGATTACCAATTAATTATATATTTATGAATAATTCTATTTTATATGAAAGTAAACAATTGTTTTTTAGTTTTTGCTAACATTTTATTTTAAGTACGATTATCGTTAAGAAAGATCATTTTGGATTTATTAAGGTCCATCTAAATAATGTTTATAAAAACAATAACTGAACATACGTTCTTAATATTAAAGATGTTATGAATATTTGGATGTGAAGAGCATACTTATAGTTCCGCTTGGTCCGTATCCATAGGCTCCATATGCAGTGGGTGATGGGTATTGGGAGAACTGAGCTGTGTAGCTGTACCCACTTTCGGGAACGCCCGCAACTGAAACTGGACTTCCAGTTACTAGATGGGAGGAAATTGTATCATGTTTATATATATATATATATAGACGTGTGACCTTTTTTATACATGACACAAATCAGATTTGCAATGTTCAAGTAAATACCATTCGTTCAGAGTGCAAGGTGTCCAGAATTTACTTAAACACTGTCCATGAACCTGAGTCACTTTTGTCAGCATAATTTTCAAACATTCAGTATAATAAGCTAATATAGGCACAAAAATAATTTTAATTAACTAACCTCGTAACTGTGAAGGGGATTTCATAACACTTAGGATATCTACATACTATTTTTATTTTATGGGCTTGAATTAAACATACCATGAGATAATCGCATATTTAAACCATTTATTCACAGTGTGTCCGGAAATTGTATTAATTAATTTCAATAAATACGTAAATAATTTTGTTAGCAAGATTTTAACAATCTGTAGAAGCTATTAAAGACACATATATTTATATAACTAACTAAAATAATGATTTAGTAAGTGCAAGATGTTGAGTGTTTATATCAGAACCACAAATAAATCTCATTCTTTTCGTTTATAGTCTATTTTATCTCCATAGGTTAGGTTGTTGCTTCTATGAACTTTTCTTCAAAAATCGTGACTAGAGTCCAACAGGAAAATAAACTAGAATTGGATCTTATCATTAGGAATATTATTAAATTATACAACAGTGATTCTTAAATACTGGTGTCTCTCAGATGTGTAGAAAAGCGTGTTAGAAGATTTTAAATACATATATCTCACAAATTTTAGAGTCTCTTGCCATTATTATGCGTCTTTAAAGGATAGATTTTACAACAAGACTGCTGTTTATATGATGTTTAAAAAAAGAAAAGAAGGATGATAGTGGTGGACATGGATGGATGAAGCTTTCTCTAGCTACAAAGTGTGCTTAATAGTGCTTTGTAATTTAACCTACTTAATTCTATTAATAAAAAAGCTAATCTCTTCACTGGTTTTATTCCTGCGTTACTTTGTCATCAAACAAACAAGAAAATAGCAGTTTTTCCCTTTAATTATTTGTTTATATGTTTGTTTGAAGTTAAAGCACAAAGCTACATAACGGGCTCTATGGTGCTCTGCTCACCCAAGGTCTCAAAACCTGGTTTTTGGTATTGTAAACCCCCATACAAACCGCTGTGCCACTCAGGGAAGAGTTTTATATGCAAATATGGCTCGTCAGGTTCACGATGACCGAAGAAGGTCGAAACGTTGTTCGCTCTTCCATTTGAAATATTTTCTCAACACAAACGAGCCGTTTTTGCATATAAAATTCTCAACAAGTGGGTTTCTCGACATCACTGATTCAGGGAAGAGTTGTTTTAAAACTAAGAAAGGTGTTTCAAACTTTAAACTTAGATGCCAAGAACTGAAGAGTTTTTAACCAAAAGATAACAATGGCTTTTTAATAAGCTAGCTCAAAACCCAAATGTCACAAGATATTACTAGTAAGTGTTTATCTTTTTTTAAATGGGAAATGTTTAATAAAATTGAAAAAAACCATTTTAGAATCACTCTTCAATGTACAGTAATAAAACGAAGTATATACAGTGGAGTGGCATTAAGCCGCGGACCAGTAAACCGCAAAATTGCTTAAGCCTCTGTAGCAAGTGTTGTCCAAAAATTTTTGATGTATTAAATCTACTACCTGGCTTTTTAAAGTTTCTCATACTCTCCTTGTCGTTTACACTGACATGACAAATGTGAGCGAGGATTATCGCGGCTCACCGCTAATTTAAGAACGTGTAAAAACGCGGCTTACGAATTTAATCCTGGCTTTATAACTTCAAAGGGATATTTTAAAAGGATTTGCTTTAATTTGGGAAATAAATAAAATATATTACAAAAGAAATCGACCGTTAATCTACTTTATCCGCTCTCTGTGTCAACTTTTGTTACCGAATCACACCTCTCCATACATTAAAGTTAATTCGCGATAAATCCGTGAAAAAAGTGATCAGTAATTAAAGTATTATTTTTAATTCGATAATCCGATGTTAAAACGGCACTTGTCAATTGAATCTGAATAGTCTATACATTAATATTATAATGATCATGCAATGGCCCGGATGAAGCTCCTCGGCGGAGCTGTTGGCGACTTCGGCTTTTCAGCCACAAAGGTTTAAGCCGCGATTAAGCAGGTTGACCCCCCAAATACCGCGGCTTAACGGCGCTCCACTGTATAATTGGCAAGTCTTTATTTTATACAAACCATAATTTTCAGTTTCGATGGAAAAGATTGCGCAACGAAATAGTTAGGTCATAAAACTTCTATAAATTATCAATATATTAAATGTATCTTCACAAAATTTAGTAGACTTTAATAAACATTACAAGGCTTTTGCACACGAAAACCACATTTTTTGATAAAGCATATTTCACACTTTAGCAAGCAGTGATGGAAGGGTTAATTTAAATTGTTCATTTTTCAAACTTTTTCAATAAACTTGTACAATTTCTCAAAGATTTAAATCTTGTGACAACAAAAACGAAGCAGAAATAAAGCTCACATACTCTCAAATTGGTGAAATCGAGGGTTCGATTTTTTTAGGTGGACTCAGCAGGTAGCCCAATGTGGCATTGCTATAAGAAACACATACACACTCACACAAATCGGTGAATGGATCTAATTTGCAGCCGATATCGTAGAATTATTTCCCACAAGATATTTTATTTGCGTTGTAACGCATTATTCTCTTGCAGTTTGTTGCTTTGCTAAGTCAGCCGAATATGTTTGTCTATTAGTAGACATAACAGTCACATTTAATTTGATGTGTATATATGTATATATATATGTATGTATGTATGTATTTTAAAGAATAGTACAATTCCAAGGAATAATATTTCAACCCTTCCAAGTAGCACAGCACAATGTCAGTGGACTCACACCCCCAGAAACTGGGATTCGATACCCGTGGTGGGCAGAGCACCGATAGCTCATTGTGTAACTTTGTGCTTAATTCTATTGAAATGTTAGTTTTAAACAGATCACAACATAATGATTTTGTCTACTAATTCTTCCTTATCGTATAATAATAATAAGAAGAAAATTAAATCAAACCATGAATTATTTACACAGTGAAATAAACAACTTATCGTTTGAGGAACATTTATTTTGTTGTAATAAATAATAAACCAAGTGAATTCGAAGATGTGAGAGCCGGGCGATAGTGACGTCACTTGCCTTGGTACTGGCCAAAACTGTTGATCGAATCATACAGATCACTGCCATTAAGAGATGTATTTTGTACCGGTTGCAGGACAGTCAAAGACGGCGAAGTAGGGGTTTCCGCTTTCACAGGAGATGGGTTGTTTTCAATATCATTACTGCCTAGTGGAAGAACATGCGGGGATATGATATCACAACACGTCATCACTACATCACATGCAAACAGAAACAATTATCGTAATAAGGATTAGGTACGAGAGGGTAATAACATACATGCTATTTAAGTATACATTTTAAACGAACGGATACAAAAATATATTAAGTTATCGTGCAAGATACGTCAAAAACAAACGAATTATATTATTTAAATAATTAAGGCGGAGGTAAAATAAGGAACAGAAATGATCGAGCAATTAACGATATAACTCCAAATAAAATAGAAAGAAAGAAGAGAGAGAGAGAGAATATTAATACTGAAGAGTTAAGTAAAATAAAACAAAATGAAAAAAACAAATTCAAACCTCTGACTAATGTTAGTTTGTTATAAAACAAAATAAGCCGAAACAAGAATAAAAAATGCTGACCAATTGAAAGGATTCCTAGGTTACAGGCTATAATGTGGCATATAAAATATATCCTATGTTGTAGAGGTGACTAAAGAAATAGGACTAACTCTACGGTGGGGGGTGCACTTTCTATCAATCTTAACCAGTTTTTCAGTCTCACATAAAGAAATAAAATAATAGTAATATAAATTAAAACAGCAAGATGTAAGTGCTCAGTAGAGTTGTGGAAAAGGTGATTGCTTTCCAAAGGAGAAAAAGAAGAACAAATAAAAATTAAATGAAAAAATCCATAAAAAATAAAAATACGTAACTTCCTTTTGAGGGTGAGTAAGTTAAATAAACTTACCTCCTGAAGTTAACGTTTTAGTTCCCATTATTGCAGCAAGGCACAAATGATATTAATATGAATTGTCCCAACTAGTTATCTAAACTAAGTAGTATAACTTCCAACCATCACTCTTTAAGTCTACTGTAACTTGCAATTTTTTTACTCTAAACAAGCCTCTATATACGGTAAGGCGCTCATCTGTATAAAGTAGTGCAAAGTTGTTTATAACTAAAAATAGTTATGAGAAACTTTAACTAAAATTTCTTTATGCTTTTTTAATACATTCTTATATTTCTTACACAATATATTAATGCTTTAATTTAAAGTTTTTTATTCAATACATTAAAATTAATTTGTGTATCAATATTTCAACATTAATAATAAAATATTGTAATTTAGTACAAATTTTACAAAATATGAATAACTGTAAACTCATAATGTTTATAAGAGAAGATTATTCAGCATTATTAAAAGAGAGTAAACATTATATTGGAAGAAGCAAAATATTTTCTTTGATCGCAAATATTTAAATTGATATTCTTATTAGTTATTTTAATTTCTAAATCTAAATAATGTGCTTCTATATTAGATATTGAAGTATTTTCAAGTTTTAATTGTACTGAAAAATAGTGTTAATAGCATATCAGGATTATTTATACTAATTAGAATATCTATGTAACTCTAAGCTCTTACCACCATAGCGGGAGATGGAATGCTAACTTCAGGAGTTAAGTTTATTTAATGGTGGTGCCTTATTTTTACTTTTTGTTTTTTTCATATTTTATATTTTATGTTTTTCATTTAATTTTGATTTTTTTCTTCTATTTTTTACTTTGAAAAGAGTCATCTTCCCACAACTGTATTGAACACCTACATCTCGCTCTCCTAGTTCTATCATTTTATTTATTTATGTAAGACTGTCAAACTAGTTAAGATTGATAGACAGTGTGCACCCCTACCCTAATGTGGGACCTATTTCTTTAGTCACCTCCAAAACATTTTATACCCCACATTATAAACCTGTATCATAGAAATCATTTCAATTAATGTAGCGTTTTTTTTAATTTCGGCTTGTTTCTGTTTATTACAAACTATATATATATGTATATAAAACGGTATTCTTAGATGGGTTTGGCGTTAATCAAACCAGCTTCAATGAAGAAGCTTTCGTAAGTAAAAACTATTCCAGGTTAAACACACACAAAAAGGCATTTTACGGAGTATAACAAGGGAGAATTAAACGGTTAAAGACTAGATAAAGATAAAATTATATCTTCCATAAAATTTTGTTTGCAGCAGGAGCATTACCTGATGATATAACGCATTCTATTTTGTTTATAAGAGCGTAAGTAAGGTATACTTAATTAGCTATACTCATTACCTGATTTGCTCTGACAGGAAGGTAATATTAATTTATAGAGAAGTTTAAGATACAAAGAAAAACAGAAGATTATGAAGTACATAAGGTTTTTTTCATGCACCCTAAAACGAAACGTGAAAAGATTTAAAATTATTAATAAAGTTAGGATACTGATGCGAAGCATGTTGATTTCAATCAGCCGTATGACATGCTGGTGTTAATAACAGAAATGTATCTTAAGAAAACCTTTAATATTGGATATCCCCAACTTTGCTCTCCAAGTTATTTCTAACGTATTTTAGAATTGATTATATTTCTTTCATGTGTGATTAAACAATTCGTTGTCAACCAGTATTTATTGGTTAAGTGGTCGTTATATAAAGTTTTTTCAGTGGAGAAACATGTACAAGCGACGAAGAAACCTAACAAAGAAAGGTTTATTGAGTCCCTAGTCCAGTATTATACATGTTTTCAGTTATAACAGCCACGACTTCCGTATTGGAGAAACAAGTAGAAAAATGGAAACCAGATTCAAAGAACACAAAAAGTCATCTTCACACGTTTTCGAACACTGCGAGTCAAATAAACACAACATAACCATAGAAAACACTCAAATGCTAAATAAAAAAACAAATGCAAAATTAAAGAAGCCTTACTTATACAACAACTTAAACCCAAAATATACCAATATAAAGGAACACCTTTATACCTATATTAATATATAAAATAAATAAAATTATATATTCAAACATCTAACACCACCCTCTACATTCTGACACTCAGTTACACAACCCCTTATAAACGTGGTCAGCTTCCGGTCAGTTACCTCTTTCTTTGTGAACCTGAAGATGACCGAAGAAGGTCGAAACGTTGTTTGCTCTTCTATGTAAAATATTTTCTCAACCCCAACGAGCCGTTTTTGCATATATATTATACAGGTTCTGTTTAGGACTTTTATTTTTAATATGAATAGCTCACATCACTGCTTTAACACCGTACATTTCAAATCGTTTAATAAATAAACGTACACTTACTATTAAGGACAAGCAACAACTCAATATGTAAAAAGTAAGATTGACTTTACGTCTTTGACAACTTTGACATACTTCTCTACCAAATAATTAATGATAAAGAAAAACTGGAAATACATGAAATGCTCTAAATCAATAATAAAAATGAAAACTGAAATAAAATTATGGTTAAAGTTTTACATTTTATTTTTGAAGCACCTATTGCTTTTCATAAGGTTTGAACAATGTGATATATATATATATCCAGAGAGAGAAAGAGTCTCGGCGAAATGTTTGGATATTTTGTAACATTTTTTATATAAGACGTTTATGTAATTTGTATAATGAGTTTGTCATTCTATGGATATTATTAACGATTTATCAGAACAGTAAACCTTTTTATCAGATACATGTAGAAATATATGTAATTCAGAATTTCATTCATCATGATGGCAAAATAATAACATCAAATTATAACAAGTTGCATCTGTAATCTTAAATCACGTCGTATTATACATTCGATACTTAGTTGGTCGTCCTCCTAACGTAATAATCTTCGCAAGGCGATTTTGTATGCTTTCCAATAGGTTATTGCTGTAATTCACCATGATTTAAGTCAAGTTTTTCACTAGAATGGGCTTCAACTGACTACAGTTAGTAGTTTAGGGTCGTAGTTATTAATTTTCTGGCTAAGTTCTACCCAACAGTTCTAAATGAGATTACAATCTGGATACTCTGCTGGCTAAAGTAATCTTAGAATGTCGTCCTGGTCAAAATAATCCTATATAATACGTGTACTGTGGGCATTGGCATTGCCATCCTGGAACACAAACTTATTTCCAAACCATGCCCTAAAATGTGACAGAATTATCGTCTCCATGTGATGCCTCTAAGAGATGTCATTTATGTTTATCCGGAGGATATGAAGAGTAGTTTTTCCACCATGATGAATAGCTGCCCAATTATGTACTGCACTGCCTCCTGTGTGTTTCCTGGGGGCAATACAGTCTTTCCTCATCTGTAACCTAGGCAAACGACGAATACGTATCTCACCATCAGCTTTAACAATGAGAAACAGGACTCGTCTGAAAATATGACAAGTCGCCAATGTCCTAACTGTGAGTTAGCAAGCTGTCTTGCTCAAGTAATATAGTGACGGTAGTTAATTCTGATCAATATCAGTTTACATATAGTCCTTCTTGCAAAACAACCTTGTTTGGTCAGTCTCGTATGCACTGTTTTTCTGGATATTATTATTAATGATGAAGCACATACAAAGAAAGGCAGAAAAGTATAGACAAAAAGATTGCTCTACATATATATATAATTTTTGTGTTGAAAAAAACATGTAATAACTTTTGTGTATTGTATTGCTTGGTTTAATTACTGACTGGTTATTATTACATAATACTTTTCTCAGTTGAGATTCTTTATACTTTTAAAACTAAAGCGATATCTTAAGTTACGAGAACTCTTAATTTTTCTTTTTCAAGTCACGACTCATGATACGTAGTTGTAATGCTTTTACCTTACCCTTGTTTGTAGTTTCAAAATATTAGAAAAACTTCAACATTAAAATTCCTTAACTTGATCATCACACATATTTGTGAATAAAAGCTGCAAAAGACAAGACAACATCTTATAAGCTTATTGAGTCAGTCAATGATTGCTGTAACCACTTTACGTTTACGATTTCTTTATTTCCATCTTTTATTTAATAATTTACACTCAAAGAAGTATCTATTCATCCTTCTTCGTTGAATTTGTTGGTTCTTCTAATAATGTACTGTTTTTTGTTTTATTTTTTGCGTTCATAAAAAAAATCATACGAGATTAGGAAACATGTTAATCCCAAAACAGGATTTAGAGTCTGTGTGGTATAAGAGACAGACCTATACATATTATTACACCTCTTGAGACAAACACACACTGAAAAGACAGAAATTTGGAAGCAGTACGAGAGGTGACAAGCAACGAAATATGTGTAGCACATTTTATGTGTGAAACAAGTACCATAAAACATTTTTATGCTATTAACGTGATCAGTTTTAAATTCGTGTTTTGTTTGTTAACCGAAGATAAAGACATCAACACTCACGTAAAAATCTATTTTCACAAATCAAATTCAAAGAAACGTTTGATAAAGACAACAAAGAACTATTTATTATATACATACATAAGTGTTCAGGTATATGATAAATCTTTTTTTCTCTCTATCTGGTTTTAAGTGATTTTACTTTCTATTCTAGCAAAACAAAATTTGTTGGTATCATATTAATGAAGCCAATATCTTATCAGAGAGTGTAAATATCTTTAGTATGCAAAAGGGTAAATATAGTAATTTCACTCGTTCACCATTATATTTACCGAAACGAAATTACATTAAAACCTCCAGGTTGTAAAATATCGATAGCATGCAGAGATGGTAGACCGTCATATATATACACATATATGCAAAAACATATAGACATTTAAATTAAATATGTAAAACTAAAGATATCTCAAAGTAATGGAATATTAAAATAAATTATTTTAGACTTATAAATATTCATTCATAATGTTGCTTAGACTTCACTTGCTTCTTTCTAATTGTTTGTATATTACTCTCAAATCAGAGATTCTTGTATACTTTAATCTAACTATTGTATACAAAATTATTGTAAAAAGTCTCGAATTACTTTAAATGAAAATACCTTTGCCTGTCAACCTCACGTTGAATAGTAAACAATTTTATAAATTTGTTGATTGTTTTTTTTACATACACTAACACTTATTTTTAACTTTGTGCTACCTGTCTATTAAGTACTAAAAAGAGGTTATTTTCTTATTACTACTTGTTTGAGACGACGTTTCTTAAAAATAGTGTACCATATTTTGTTTTAGATAATATATTAATAACTTATACACATTTTATATGGCAACTGAACAAAAACGACCCTCAGCTAAAGAGAAAACAGAAAGAGGAAACATACCAGGAGGCGGAGAATAAATAGATGCCGATTGTGCTTGAGAGCTAACGGCATTGATCGTACCATCGAAGGCGACAGCTAGAGTATCATGCTTTAAGTGTTCTGTATCAGCCGAAGAAACAACGGCGGAAAAGGCGTGTTCAGGAGTTGCGGCGATTTCTTGAAGCGTATACGGCGGTTCGTTAGACACGAACGCTGGGAGATCTCCGACCACAGGTTTTAACTCTACTTGTTTTCCCCATTTAGGCCATATCTGACAAAACAGATTATTAGTGTCGTGTACTGGGTTTCTACAGACTTCTACAGAATATTGTACACAAAAGTATGAAACGCAATATATTTGTTTATTATTTTTAAAGATAGTAACACCTTGTGTTACTATATATATATATTTGCCTAAAACAATTTACGTAATGCACTAGAATCCGATAAATAATGTAAGTTTCAATATTTTAAAGTAAAATCAACTTTTATAAACCTTCTTCTACGACAAAGTATCTGAAATTATGTATAATAATATGTGTTTATATCAGTCTTATAAACTATAATTGTGTATTGACTACATTAATGTAAGCCCGACACGGCCAGGTGGTTAGGGCAGCTGTATTCTCAACCCGATGGTCGCGCGTTCGAACCCCTGTCACATCAAACCTGGGAGTGTTATAAGGTTACGGTCAATCCCACTATTCGTTGGTACAGGAATGGTCCAAGAATTGGCGGTAAGTGGTGATGACTAGCTGTCTTCCCTCTAGTCTTCACTGTTTAATTACAACCTAGCGTTGGTAGCCCTTTAGGTTTGTAGCTTTTCGCGAAATTCAAAACAAACAAATATATTTACGTACTTTCAATCCATTTCTTTGATCAAACATATATATTTTTTTAAAATATATTATATCAAAACGAAAGGTTAGAACTTTTCCAATTCCAGGTAAATTGTATTATGGTATCCATCATTTTGTTATAAAAACTTGTATTTTGATTGTTTTATATATTAGCGTTTAAAAAATCAGGTCCTGTTTGGATAAAATATTGTCTTAGCGCAAAGCTGCCACCACAGGGAAATAAAAGTTGTAATTCCACAAACAAGGTTCAGTTTGTTTATTATGAATTTCACGCAAAGCTACGGGAGGGCTATCTGCGCTACTCGTCCCTAAGTTAGCAGTGTAAGACTAGAGGGAAGCCAGCTAATCATCACCATCCACCGCCAACTATTGAGCTACTCTTTTACCAAAGAATAGTGGGATTGACCTTCACTTTTTAACTCCCCCACAGTTGAAAGGGCGAGCATGTTGGGTGTAACAAGGATCCGAATCCGGGACCGTTAGATTATGAATCGAGTGCCTTAACCACCTGGCCATAACCAGTCCCAAGTTAAAGGAAGAAAGGTTAACTTCAAAAACGATAACCTTGAGTTTAAAAGGATGTTAACCAAACTGCCTGGCAGTAATAAATAATATTCCTATTCATACACACTCGTCTCTCTCATATACTTTGTAAAGCAGACAGTACTGCAAAACAGTATTATGTGGTAGATAGAAATGGGTCCATGGATTTATGTAGACTATATGACATAGAAATCCTCTTACGTCCCAGCACGAGCAAAATGAAGGGACACTACAGGAGACCTTTTCAAACCTCTTTAATGTCACTTGCTGCGGGCTAGAACGGAAAATGGGAACCTGCGTTATTCTTCGTTGAGCGGATGTGAGATGATAAGTTCCGCACTGCAAGTAGCCACTTCCGAAATGAGCAAGGCATAAAAATACACACAGGCTATTTTTTATACATACACACATACAGAAAAAACTCAAGTTCAGTTAAAAAGATAAAACTAAATACATTGCGGCATAACAAAGACCTAGTAAAAGCAAGTTCTATTTCACTTTCCAAGGACAACGTTTTTTTCTCTGGGACTCTTATATCGGAAAATAGAATTTCTTTATATTATGAGTGTGTCAAACTATGATAGTTCCTTAGAAACAGAGTTGAAAAAATAATAAAAAAACACCTAAAGTGTGTAACCATATTTGTATGAATCAGTTCATTATACATGAATTATATAATATAAATATTACTGCTTTCCTTTGTTATAAGTACGTATTCAGCGACCTTATAACATCAAATGCTATTTTTCTTGA
This sequence comes from Carcinoscorpius rotundicauda, assembly GCA_011833715.1. Classification (NCBI taxonomy): domain Eukaryota; kingdom Metazoa; phylum Arthropoda; class Merostomata; order Xiphosura; family Limulidae; genus Carcinoscorpius; species Carcinoscorpius rotundicauda. Next base: position 33,270,040 of record CM022395.1, on the reverse strand, counting down.
ATACTCAAACGGTTCACTTTCCAGCTTCTTCAGGAACGTTCACTAAAACATAAACTGTGACTAACAGCTCAAAATTACAGAAATTAAATAACAGTGTTACACAATTGTGCAATAACTGGTCATTTTGTTCGTACGGGGTTATGTCGTTTAGTTTCGTAATGAACAGTAGTTCTGTTTTCAGTACCGAAATATCATTGTAAAGACTCGCGACCTGTGAACTTTACATTTATCATATCGGCAAAGTACTTGGTTTTACCACATTTCACATAAAACATTATATACATTGTTACCAGAAGTTCAAAATTATTTTTTTTTTCATCTCGCTCTCCTTGTATATCACAGAGAGTTCACTATAGTATCTATTTTAACACATTTGTTACTCAATTCCTTGTATTTACACAGAGATGTTTACGTCCTTTCGAAGGCTCTATATTTGAAAACAAAATATTTTAAAAAAGATTAATGCATCGTAATATTTTACATCTAAGTGTGTTAACATACTAAAAAACAGATTATCAATTTTTTTACGAAAACAGTTATGTAGCAAATAAAAAAAGTTCTAATGAATACCCGGGAAACAAAATATTTATTAATAATTAAAAAAAAATACAAAAAGTCTAAAATATGAATCTCATACTCCGATGATAATGTTATAATATGACGCAATGATACCATTTATATTGGGATCAAAATATTATTTTCATATGGGGAATTCAGTACAGCATATGGCCATGTATCTAAACATTACCATTACTAAAAAAAACCTGAATATTTTGTTTGTTTTAAACTCCAATTCTATGTGAACCTTTTTAGCTAAAAAGTAACAGAAACCTTCGTATGTTGACTAATTAACAACAAGAGATAATTAATATTAAATCGTTTGTTCTTAAAATTTCGTATTCATTCATGAACGTGAAATACTCACGTTCGTATATAACTGGTCACCGTTGTACTGTGTGCGTTGTTCCTTCGTTTCCTCATCCTGAACGGTCTGTTCATTGATGTCTCGGCTATCGGCTAGAGATAAATACAAAAGTATATTTAAACGAAGGCTATATTATCAAGGGAAGTTTATTTGCTTGTATTAGAATGATTAAACCACTTGTATTGGACAAAGCAGGCTTTAAAATCAACCAGTAACGTTCTGAGAAACGTGATGATTGTGAGGAAGCAAAGACCATTAATCAAGGCCCGGGGATCGTGGTGCTTTGAAAGAGTTTAAATTTTCTCCAACTACTATTTCAGAAACTTTGTTTAGTTCTAAAATGACACACATACTAATTCTACTCACTTTCAATAAAATAATTATTAAATTAATTTAAAATACTTTTTAGGTTCTATGTAATTGTCAACTTACATAGATTTTATATATAAACTACATATGAATAATTATTACTTAATTTCACCTCGTTTAACAGAATTCTTACGCACAGAAGTATTGAAAAGTCATATTTGTCAAGTTTCTAAACATTGAACAATCTCTTGTTCACTTGTTTTATGTTTAATTTTAGTGAAAACTTGTGTACCTCTAATAATCTTTGAGTTACAATTTTAGACTGACAAAGACTATTTATGTTAAAGTTTCGCCGTTTTTTTCTCTCATATTGAATTATTATTTATTTAAAGTTAAAATGCACGAGATTCTTCAAGTTTAACTCCCTGTTAGACAAAACTCACTATCATGAGACAACGAAACTTAGGAGAATATAGTACTTAACGTAATGTATTAATATATTAAATTTATGAAACTTCTTTAACCTTATAAGTTTGTAGTTGTACACCTTAGCCTATTAAAATATAATTATATGTAAAAGACAAAACTCTGTAAACATTTAAGTATTGCTATTATATATCATTTCATTTGTGCCTTGCCTTTTACGTTATTTTACACTGAAAAAAAAAACGTGGGAAAATTTTCTTTTGATCTGTTATACGAATATTTGAATTACCTGTCCTGTGAAGCTTGCTCATTTGGTAATTTTTTACATAAAACAATGTTTTCAGTGATGGTTTACCCCAGTCATTTGTTCTGACGGATAAACTTTTTTTAACGTTAAATATACTCAAAATATCTATAAATGCACAATTATTATAATTGAATTTCACTTTCACAAAAAAACCTAGAGTCGAAAAACGTTTTTAAATTCCATATAATAAGCACTCATCTGTTATTTGAAATATTTAACTGAAATGAATTTCCATCGTGTGTCTATAGTTTGTGCTCGTATAATTTCTTTTGGGCCTGGCATGGACAAGCGCGTAAGGCGTGTGACTCGTAATCCGCGGGTTCGCGCCCGCGTCGCGCTAAACATGCTCGCCCTCCCAGCTGTGGGGTTGTATAATGTGATGGTCAATCTCACTATTCGTTGGTAAAAGAGTAGCCCAAGAGTTGGCGGTGGGTGGTGTTGATTAGCTGCCTTCCCTCTAGTCTTACACTGCTAAATTAGGAACAGCTAACACAGATAGCCATCGTGTAGCTTTGTGCGAAATTCCAAAAACAAATCATTTCTTTTTTTTTTGTTTATTTTAGAATTTCGCGCAAAGCGACTCGAGAGCCATCTGCGCTAGCCGTCCCTAATTTAACAGTGTAAGACTAGAGGGAAGGCAGCTAATCAACACCACCCACCGCCAACTCTTGGGCTACCCTTTTACCAACGAATAGTGGGATTGACCGTCACATTATAATACCCCCACGGCTGAAAAGGCGAGCATGTTTGTTGCGACGGGTATGCGAACCCGCGACCCTCAAATTATGAGTCGCACGTCTCAGCCCACCGGGCCATGCTGGGCCTGTGCTCGCATAAACTGATTAAATCCAGCATTACATAGAGCATTAAAATGAAACCTAAATTAGTCAATAAGTTTAAAGTATTTGTTAGTTTAATTTAGGAAATCCATTTTCAGTGAAGTATCTTTCTCCTCTATACAACTGTATTTAACAGAGTCAGTAGTGATGGTAAAACTACATAAGATACATTTGATTTGATCTGGTGTGGATTAGAAAAGTAGTAGGAATACTACAGAGAGTCGCATCAGATGATCAACTTCTGGACAGAACGTTGAGGGCTAATTTAACGGTTAATTAAAGGCTTAATTATTTTAATGATGGTTATCACACTTGCATCACGTAAAGTACTCGAGTTTTTGTATCTTATTCGTGATGTCAATAACAATTCAGCAGGTTGAACAGAATATCCTACGGAAATATAACACAAAATCATTAAAGTTGTGAAAACTGCAATTGTATTGTTTATGTCAGGTTATTCAATACAAGTTTATATTATCTTGCAAAAGTTTTAGATTTTATTATGTAAGAAAATACGAGAGAATTTGCTGAATTTAACTCTGAAAAATGAGTAGCTTATATAACAGAATTGTTGATATCTTTTAGACATGCCTCACTAAATTATCTCTTATACCTCACGCAAAACGAAAGAAGATGTTGATTTAATACACCAGGGTTCGATTACAAAACAAAGATTAAAATACCCACAACAAAGATGAAACTAATGAATACTAAATATTATGTAATTTGTACAGAAGATATAAAAATAAGCACAGTATTTAAATGGTAATAAGGAGTAGTTAAGTTTCTATAACTAAGTGAAAGTCAATAGCATAATATTAGGCTTATGACTTTCAACATGTGCAGTAAATGTACTGCAGCTTTATTTCAAAACTTACGATCGATAACTCTACTTCAAAAAAACACACACACGGTGAGCATAGCTTGCAATTTACCGTTTATGTTTTGCTTTTAATATTTTTAGCACTATTCTCAAACAGTTGTTTATTGTTTAGTCTGTACAGCCGTTGTTTTTTTAAGTTATGCTTTTTGTTTTACAGTGAGCATAACGGCCATCTACAGTTCAAACATTAATAACGGTTTCGTGTTTGGTGTCAAGGGGATTCGAACTCTAGACTCTCATATTACGAGTCGAGCACTCTAACCACCTGGCTCTCCCGGGCATGACGAGCTATGAAACCATAGCTGCGCGCAGGCTTAAGTTAAAAGATTTGGCAATTAACAGTTTCTAATTGAGCAGTCTAAAACTAAATAATAACCAAGAGCTAAATGAATTTGATATTTAAATAATAATATCATATTGGTGTTACTCTGGTATTCATCACTCCAGATAACGCGTTTTCACTGCCACAAAGTCCAATAATGGTGTGCTTTACACAACTCTAGCCGAAACTTGGCATTGTGCATAGTGATCTTAAGCTTGTGTGCAGCTGGTCGACCATAAACCCCAGTTCATGAAGCTCCCGACGAACAGTTATTGTGTTGACGCTGCTTCCAGAGGCAGTTTGGAACTCGGTAGTAAGTGTTGCAACTGTGGACAGATGATTTTTACGCGCTACATGCTTCAGCACTCGGCGGTTCTATTCTGTGAGCTAGTGTGGCCCACCGCTTCGTGGCTGAGCTGGTGTTGCTCCCATTTGTTTCCACTTTACAATAACAGCACTTACAGTTGACCAGAGAAGCTCTAGCGGGGCAGAAATTTGACGAACTGTCTTGTTGGAAAGATGGCATCCTATGATAGTGCCGAGTTAAAAGTCACTAAGCTCTTCAGTACGACCCATTCTAGTGTCAATGTTTGTCTACGGAGATTGCATTGCTGTATGTTTGATTTTACGCATCTGAAATAGCCGAACCCATTAATTAGAAGGGGTATTCATATACTTTTGACCATGTAGTACACGTTTAATAAATCTTTTAATTTGCTTTTAACATTAGTTTACTAGTTATTAACTAAATAGGCTATGAGATGAAACAAACAGACTTAATAAAGGTTCGATTTCGCGTTTACTTATGTTGCTAACAGTAAATCAGATTTTTCATTAGTTGGTTCTTGTTATGAAATACACAGAGTAAGTTAATCCATGCTCTATTTCCTAATAGCTCTAGTGTTTGTCTATTTGTGTTTTCTATATTAACTTAAAGAGACAGAATGAATAGAAAAAGGCTACAATTTCAACTATGCTCATCCTGACCCGTGCAGTTAAAGATCAGTCTCTGTGGTTTAACAGCCACAGTTTTTTTGCAGGGATCTTAAGCTCAACGGAACCAGTCTAAACATACCGACAGCTTGTAAAGGATGGCTAGATGAAATATGGATAAATTCGCGGATGATAAGGTAGCTGGTCATCCAACGACTTTTTGTGTAAAGAAATGGTCGTCAAACCGTTCCTAGAAAGCTGGATACACACACAAACTTAGAATTGTGCGCGCCCGTTCAACTGTGTCGCCGTCTTCAGAGAAGGGAAGACAAAACGATGAATGTATCAAAACAGAAGCTACGAAGATTTAAAATGTTTTCCCTGACTCTTGTGAATAAGGCACAAGGAAAGTTGACGTGCAAGTCAAAGTAACGTTTTTATACAACAGGAAAAATATTTTTTGTTCGACGCAAGAAAACTTTACATGGTCTTACAAACGTAGTCCGAGTCCAATTTACGTGCTAAAAACACGATAAAATATATATATCTATTTTAATTTTGCGCAAAGCTATATAGGAGGGCTATCTGCAACAGGAGTCCGTAATTTAGCAGTGCAAGATTAGAGGGAAGTTAACTCGTCTTCAATATCCACCGCCAACACTTGGGTTGCTCTTATACAGACAAATAATAGGATTGACTAGTTTGGTTTGTTTTGAATTTCATGCAAAGCTAGACAAGGGCTATCAGCGCTAGTCGTCCCTAAGTTAGCAGTGTAAGACTAGAGGGGAAGCAGCAAGTTACTACCACCCACTGCCAACTCTTGGGCTACTCCTTTACTAACGAATAGTGAGATTGACCGTACATTATAACGCCCCCACGATTGAAAGGGCGAATATAATTGAGTGTGACTGGGATTCGAACCCGCAACCCTCAGATTACGAGTCGAGCGCCCTAACCATCTGACCATAAAGATCCATAAATAAAATATTTACCCTTCCTTTTATCTAAAACAGTATTCTGGCATTTGATATCTGGATAGAAAAATATTAAATTTATATTTTCATGCTTTTCGTTTTACCTACATGATTATTTAGTAATATTTCATATTTTAATGTAGATAAATAAAAATTAAACATAAATAAACTTGTTTTTAATTTCTAATTACGTAACTTAATCAAAGTAGTTTTCAGGTAATTATGCTAATGAGAGTGATTTTGAACAGCCTTTCTGGTTTCCTGATCCAACGAGTAAATTAAAATGGCACGTAAAGATGAAAAGTCAAATATCCACAAAATTTCATCGAATACAAATTGAATGTCAGAAAGAATAAAAGCTCAATTTTGTAAATAAAAAGAAATATAAATTCATTTCACCGCCCTGATAATACTAGACAAATAATCATGTACATAAATCTCTAAAATAAACAAAACTTAAGTTATTTGATATCATATGGAAAACAAAAGCCTTTTAGGTCAGAGAAAAATAATCCTAAAGTTCAGGTAATGTCGTCCCTGAGATCTTCACTATAGGGACCTTAGCAAGGCAGTGAATGACACTTATCGCAACGAGGATAATGAATGGTGTGCTACTAAATCATACCCCTCTTTAAAATTATATTCAATAAATTTAACGATAAGACGACTATTTATCGACTTGGCACGATCTAACTAAAGGGAAAAAATAATAATCCTTAATGTTAAAAAACATTTGTAATATTGTCGAAGATATATTACTCAACACACGTAATTTACAAGAAAGATCCGACTAAACGGATAAAGTCTGGATAATTATTTTGTTGTCGTCACACAAACACGTGTTACCGCCAAAGGATATAAAATGGCGGCACACCAGGTTTGAACTCAGTAACGTGTTTCGTCGTCGCTCTTATAACGCTTTTATGCTTCAACGCGATTGGAAGTTTTGAATATAAAATGTCAAGTAGTTCATATATTATATATGCTTCAATCAACTGTTATTGTATGACGTGCTCTATTGTAAAATGCTAACCAAAAACTATATTTTTGATTCAGAATTTTGATAAATTTCCACTTATATACTTGAGAGGAAACACTAAAAATTGTCTCATGTTTTATATATATCTGTGTTATGCCTGTTTTTTTATCTTATTGAATTTCGAAGACTATCTGCGCTAATCGTACCTAATTTTGAAGTGAATGATTGAGATGAGGACAATTACTCAACAATATCCATTACCAACTTCTATGCTACTTTGTACCAAAACAAATGTGGGATTGAAAGTCACTCTTTCAGTCGTAGAGGTGGATACGTTCGGAGATAAGTTTAAATTCCGCAACTCCCAGATTTCGTGACAACGTCCCTAACCAGCAGGTCTTTACCCTATCTATATTAGAAAATGGTCGTACTTTACATTTAGGCTTTGTCTTTAATGTTCTTCTTATAAAACTCATTATGAATTTAAACATTGATTTTTGAATTCAAGTTTTTGTTAAACACTGAAAAATCGAACAGCAGAAAGAGAACGAAAACTTTTAGTCTCTGATCATTGGTTTGAATTCAGTTCAAATAAAAGCAAGATTTTTTGTAAAGACAGCAGTAGCACAGAAGAAACTTCTATATCATTCACGTGTGAAATGAGTACTTAAAGTAGCTGGGAGAAAGAAATGCCATTGTTGTTTATTGGCACATGTCGTGCCACAAACAAACGAGTGTGTTTACTATAATTTGTCTATAATTATACACAGGACAGCTGGAAAAAGCAATGACCACACATCGCATAGCTCTTACTAAACTTTCTAAAAAGGTACCCAAAATACAGAGAATTGAGCACATATCTCCTTTGCACACGGGCGGTCGACTTCATTTTATATGAAAAATTGGCTTATTTTAAGTATATCTTTTCCTTCTTGAAGATAAGTTTGGCATAAGTGCTCAAATATTAATATATAATCAATTACCTTTTAAATGTTATGGACTTACTCAGAGTACGTATAACCGTATAACTTTTATACCTGGCTATCAACACATACAGTTTATCAGAACAGAATGAACCAAATTAAGTTCTTAGAACTATATGATGATTTATACATCGTCAAAGAAAAGATAGGTTGTTGCATATGTTATATATGTATATACATATAATTTGTTATAAACAAAAACAAGCCCAAAGAAAAATAAATGACGCTGCACTAACTGAAAAGATCTCCAGGGTAGAGGCTATAATGTGGGGTATAAAATGTACGATAGGTTTTGGAGGTGACTGCAGAAGTAGGATCTCCATTGCAGTTTGGATATACTGTCTATCAGTCTTCACCTCCGTTCGCCAATCTCATATGAAGAATAATGAAATAATGAAAATAATAAAAGGAATAGAAAGAGAAATTAGAAGAGCGAGAGGTGAGTGCTCAAACCCACAACGTCCCATACATACTTCACCCTTCCATGCCTGCATACAGTTGTGGGAAGATGCCTGCTCTCCAAATAATAAAAAATTAAAAATAAATTACCATTTCGGGGTATATAAGCTAACTAAATTTGCCCCCTGAAGTCAGCATTCCATCCCCCATTATTGCGGTAAGGCACTAACTAGTAGCCTAGTAAAGAAATCATATCAGTATGAAGTTTTCAACCAATTATCTAAGTAACTAGTATAACTCCCAACCATCACATATTAAGTCCATTGTAATTACCAGGTTTAGACTCCAAATAAACTTATAAGCTTTAAGGTGTTCATCCGCATAAAGTAGTGCCAAGTTGTTTAAATAACCTCATTGACAATTAAAAAAAAAATTATCAGTAACTTTTAGTTGAATATCCTTTATTTTTACTTCCTTATATTTATTGAACGCACTCTTATATTTATCACAGAATATTCTAATATTCTAAATTAGAGTGTTTTTATTAAATACATTAAATATTAATTTTGTACCAATATTTCAAAGTTAATAATACAATATTTTAATTTGTTACAAATGTTACAAAATCTGAACAATTATGAAGTTATACTGCTTATAAGAAAAGAGTATGGTATACACTACTATTAAAAGAGGGAAAAATCATGCAAAGGAAAAGCAAAACATTTTCTTTTATCGAAAATATTCATACTGATATTCTTATCAGTTATTTTGATTTCTAAATCTAAATAATGTGCTTCTATATTAGATATTGAAGTATTTTCATTTTATAATTCTACCGGATAAATAGAAAGAGTTATGAATAATAATTGCAAGTATGAAATTCGTTTCACGTTTAGATTTTTTTTTTAAAAATTGGATAGAGTTTACAACATACTCTCTTATTTTTGTGGAAATTGTGTTCATCATTGGTCACGAACTCTTTCAATTTGCAGGAGTGCGAGCGAATGTTTACAAATCAAATCGGTTTGATATGCAATTTCTAATGAGAATTGTAATGTAGTTTTAAAGTGTGATTGAGCAAATTTGAAATGTATAATGAATTTTATGAAAATATAATCTAAAAATAGATGAAAGACAAACCTCCAATTCTGTCATTTCTCTTTCTCTTATTCCGATTAGAGTTTGTATCAGCATTCGAAATTCCTAATATACCACTAATGGAGTAAGATGGGCGTAAGAGATGTTGGGTAGCCTCTTGAATAGTTGGTGACGTCTGCGTGATAACAGATGTAGTATTAGTAGGTGTCTCTTGATGTTGGCATCCGTCAGTTAGAGTTTGTTTCGTCTTTTCTGCTACCTTGTTTCTTACGATTCTGCAAATGTAACAAGATTACAAATATAAGCAAATACATCTGCGTAACAATTTGTAATGGATCGAAGAAGCACATTTTGCACTACATGGTGCCCCTCGCTAATGCAGTAGTATGTCTACGGATTTACAACGCTAAAATCAGGGGTTCGATTCCTTTCGGAGGGCTCAGCAGATAGCCCGATGTGGCTTTGCTATAAGAAAACACACGCATTACATGCTTAAATGTAGTATATATTACATGTAAACTAGAGTAGCAAATAAACAAAACAAATAAACATACGGAGCATTAGAAAAAGCTTATGTCTATAATATATGTTATATATGGATTTACAATATTTTTCATTTATAAGACAACTGATTTTTGTATACTGTTTTATCATCTCTTGAACAAGTTCTTTATTTTAAGCAGCTGAACAGTCGAGAATGAGAAGTATTGTAAAAAACAATAGGCAACTTCACAAAAGTGTATTAGTCTACATGACAGTCTAAACATCTATGTATCATACTTCTACTTATTGTAAAAATAAATAGACAACTTCACAAAGATGTATAAATCTACTAAAAACATTCTAAACATCTATATATCATACTTTTATTTATTGTAAAAATAAATAGACAACTTCACAAACATGTATAAATATACATTTAACAGTATAAACATCTATGTATCATACTTTTATTTATTGTAAAAATGAATAGACAACTTCACAAAGATGTATAAATCTATTTAACAGTAAAAACATCTATATATCGTACTTCTATAGGTCATATTTGTTGTGTTTTTCATGCGCTTATAGATTGTGTGCAGTTAGTTAAAATATATTTTAATAAAGGTTTATTAACGCAGATTATTTTAAAACTATAACTATAACGAACAAACAACCCAGTTTCATAAATAGCCTATACGTTGTTAATATTAGCTCATAGTCCGTGAGAACACACATATCCACAATGGCATATTACACTTTTGGCATACAAAAATATAAAGATTTCTAAACTGTTAGAGTTAGGATAACCATATTAAAACAGTTGAGCCTATTGAAATATTTACAAAACAAGGGGTAAAAATGTTATGTTACTCGAAGCTATGATGTTGAATATTAATGTTCTGGTGCAAACATTTAACTTATAAATCATAACTTTGGGCTATATTTGCAACTTTGAAATCTATATGTAAACTCATTTGCATGAACTCAGTTGCGTTAAGTATTATGAAAATAATACGTAAATAAATTATTGTTTATTTATTTATAAAATCAATAAGTAATTTTATTTAATAAAAAACAATCAGACATCTTTGGTTCTAAATCATATGACCTGAAAAAGAATATTCTGTTTGTTAAAAGTGCAATGTACAGTGAATTTTTTTTATTAGTAACTATCAGACCTGGTAACGTGGTTTCCCTACGTGTGATTAAAGCAGAGCTCATGATGTAATAATTCATATTTAAGTGTTTTCATGTTATTTTAATAAGGAAAGTAATAAAAGATTACTTCAACACTTACAACATTTTCCTGTGTATACGTGTATTATATCTCATTACTTAACACGCTCTTTTGCTCATTTAAAAAAGGGGGGCACACGAAAAAACATTCATGGAAGGGGTGTGCGTGGATATTTGTTTTTGAGTAAAGCCACGTTGGGTGACTTCCTATGTCTGCCGCAGAGAATCAAATCCCGGATTTTACTGTTTTAAGACCCTAAACTTACTGCTGTCTTAATGAGGGACGGTGACTTGAAAACACTGTGGTAATGACATATGTTCATAACAATGCAAATCAAACACTGTAGTACATGACATATGTTAGTAACAATGTAAATCAAACACTGTGGTACATGACATGTGTTCGTAACAATGTAAATCGCCTCTTGTACTATACAATGACTTAATTTATGATTAGTTAACAGTTTAACCAAAAAATCGGTTTGTTTTTGGAATTTCGCACAAAGCTACACAAGGGCTATCTGTGCTAGCCGTCCCTAATTTAGCAATGTAAGATTAGAGGGAAGGCAGCTAGTCATCACCACCCACCGCCAACTCTTGGGCTACTCTTTTACCAACAAATAGTGGGATTGATTGTAACATAATAACGCCCCCACGGCTGAAAGGGCGAGCATGTTTGGTGCGATGGGGATGCGAACCCGCAACCCTCAGATTACGAGTCGAACGCCTTAACACGCTTGGACATGCCGGGCCCCCAAGAAATCGGAATGTATTTAATCAGACTCTCTCCATGACATCCACTTCTAAAAGTTTTTAATAATACAGGGTGGTCGCTAGAAAAGCGGAAAATTTGAGGGTCAGATGAGATCATGAATAAAATGCGTGCTTACTCATTTCTATTTTGATTTCTTTACATCATGAATAAAATGCATGATTTTAATATCATAAAATGCATTTTGAGCATCTATGACTGTAATATAACATATGCCTTTAAAAAACTTTGTAAAAATAAATAGCTGTTTGATAAATTTTCCGCTTTTCTAGCGACCACCCTGTATAAACAATCTAATTCATCATTAGCTGCCTACGCTATAGATTATTTTAGTCTCGGATTCTGTCTTTAGAAACTAATAGATATTTTGGCCCTACAATTATTCTGAGTTCTAAATAATAAAAACTGGTCATGAAGGGTTTACTTATTAATAATTATTATCTTAATATTAATTTTGTCAGAACGTTATTATAGCATGCAAGAGATAGCTTCAGATTCTATAAGGATAAATCCTACTCGATCTTTAAGATATTTAATTATGGAAACAGAGAATACAAGTGTTACAAAACACAGATGTTATGAAAATTTTATTTTTTAGTGTATCAACATAGACCATACTAGAGTATAAAGTCAGTTGCTGATAGTTTACACTATAATTGGTTGTCATCAAATCGGTCAGACAGTGGAACAAGAACACAAGAAGAGTACGGAGTCACGTTGTTCTCAACAATAGCGTGGTTAATGCACTCATGGCTTCTAGAACACAAATGTCACATTATAAACATGTAAGAATTCAGAGTTTGGGCTGGTGAATGATATTCCAAGTGATACATGAAAGCGAACAACGGGAACAGTGTGATAAGTCTGAAAAATAGAAGAGGTTTTCACCACTTACTGAGTTATAAGCCCAGGAGTTACCTCCAGAATACACATCGGAATGAAGTGACCTCAGTGGATCTGTAACTGTCCAAAAACTATATTTTAAGAGAAAAATAATTTCAAGATTTGAAATGGGCATCAGACTTCAAAGAATTATATTAGAAGAGCTCGGCGAGTTTGTTTTCTACTGGTGAATTCAAAGTGATTGGTTACAACCAACATAGTTTATTCGACAGCAGTGACGAAAATAATGTAATGACCAACGTAACACCTACCATGAAACATATTGAGTACTAATGCATGTGTCACCTACATCTTAGCTAGTGATGTTAAAGATATGCACACAATTAATAGCACGCTGACTACTGAAAGATATAATTAGATTTTTATTCACGATATCATTCCTTCACGCACAACATCTGTTGGGTGAGAATTCATCTTCTAGGAAGACCGATATACTAAGCATGCAGCAAATGAAGCGAAACAATATCTATAGCTACGATTTGGCACGCATGAAGTCTTGATATGAATATTAGCAAAGCTGGTTAAGTTTATTTAGAAAATGGGAAGATAAAACGGTGACAAAATAACTTGGGTAAACTGTAGAAAGTAAAGTAGGACCTTCGGAAAAATTCCCAAAATCACATATGAATAGAATTACAGTACTACAGAAATAAATTGAACGGTTGTTTTTAAAGTAAATACTTTTATTTTCTATTTACTATGATAATGTATTGCGATAATGATAAAACTGACAGAGAGAATGATTGAGTGATTTTGACAATAGTTCTTATGGCGCACCCCCACCCCCAATTCGGAAGCGCAGTGAGACAGTAATCATGAACATTCAGATTCGTAGTTTGGGCATACGCTAGCAATTTAGCCATTTATCATGTCTGGATTTAGACATAACGTTCTATATGTCAATGATGCACTACAAAACTTGAATTATAGAGAAATCTATATTTGTTTATTTTTGCCAGACATTACTAAAGAAGAACAAATATTTTACTTAAAGTCCACAGAATATTTTTGTAGTGTCGCAAGGATTCGAAAACTTCTCACAAACTCAAAATCTAGATGAAGATATTGATATCAAAATATGGATAAAATGTGAATTATATAGATTATGATATTTGTTCCACAGTCACACACATCTTCAAAACAGAAGATGAAAGAAGAAAATGCAACATATTTCAAATATATGTATCTGATGCCAGTACGGAAGAGAAATTCGTCTTTAGAATGAAATATTTTTCATTTAACGGAAAAAGTTCCATATAAACATTCTTTATTTGTTTGCTGAACAAGACTACCTATATACAATCATATAAGATATTTGCCTCAACGTGTTATTTACCTGCGAGAGCTGAACAAAATTGACTAGATCTTCAAAATAGATGTATAAGATTAAAGAAAAAGAATTTAAAAACCTGCAAAAAGGATCGTAAAAATTAAGGACACAAGGCTGGAAATGTTGCAGACATTATTTACTCAAATTTCAAACTCATATTTTGGATCCATGCTATTATCTGCACTTACATTTGGTGGAGTATAAATAGAGTTTATTTTAGTTTAGGTAAATAGTCCTCAACCTTGTTTCTTTACTTTTTCACCTTAAATTCCCAGTTTTCTATTTATCTCGTTTGCTGAGATTTTTGTGCTCAACTTTGGATAAAGGATTACTTAACATGGTAGTTAAATTTATACACTGTAATGATAATAAACACAGCTAGTAGATAGCTGATAACGTTCATGATGATTTATTGTAACTATTGACTAGTTGATCTCATTAGTTCGAGATGTAAAATGTTAAACTGCAGCTGGAAATCATAATGTAAATTTTTTTGAAAATGTAGTGAACATTAATAGTTTCTGTGTAACTAAATTCTCTCTGTATAATGCATAGCTTTGGGTAAATATATGTTTAGACTAAGGCACAACTTCCCATAAGTGCATATAACAATTTATCAGAATAAAAGTAAAGTTTTCAAATGAAACATGTACGTCTAAAACAACGCTTTAAAATCAACCTTCGTGTATTTTAAAGTAATTATTTTATAAATGTACGTAATAAAATTTACTATTATGTGACCCTCTGATAGCACAGTGATATGTCTGCGGACTTAACAATGCTAGAAACCGGCTTTCAATACAAGTAAGAAAACCAATAGTAATACCCTGATGTATTCAGAAATGCAGAACATTAATTACAAAATTTAAGTGATTATGTTCAAAATATGAAGTTTTCTTACAAATGTCAAAAGAAAAACGAACTAGCAATTCACGTGATAATTGCAGGTAAATAAGATAGATGAGTAAATAAAAATTGCTCATGCAAACGTGTAGCAATGACTATACTGTTTTATTATATATTTGTTCTTTCTCGTAATATTTAGAGTTTCATTCTTCCTTTTTGAGTAAAACTCGCTTCTGAATTTAAGTGATTTTAATATTTGAGGAATTCAATTTTTGAGAATAATAAAAGGCTAATGAGGACAAATTTAATTGTCATACTTTATTCCTACCTACGCAAGACCGACTCACGCACACCACAAATACAAGGCAACCACAAACTTCACAAACAAGATTGTCCATTACGACCAATAATGTCCACATATGAATCGTTTAATTGCATCCACAAACTTCACAAACAAGATTGTCCATTACGACCAATAATGTCCACATATGAATCGTTTAATTACAATCTTGGTAAATACATAACATGGGCATTCTCCAAATATGTAACATCAACCAGCTCATTCATCAAATGCTCTTTTAATTTCAAGTCTAATCTAAATCAACTTAATCATAAAACCTTAATGGCCAGTTTCGATGTTATATCCCTCTTTACAGAAGTTCCAACTGCTGAAGCCTGCAAAATAGCCTTAGAACTCTATATCCAAGACCCAAACCCATCAATAAACATTCTCAGCAACCAATTAGCAACCTCATAGAATTCACCACGATGAAGACAAACTTCATGTTCAACAAACAAAAATATATACAAACAAATGGCCTAAGCATGGGCAACCTAGTATCACCAGTTCCAGCCAATATTTTTATGACACAAGTTGAAACACAATCATTTAATACAGCATTACATCCACCACTATACTGGTACAGATATGTAGACGACACGATTGCGGGATTCACATCTGCAGAACAAACACTTATTTTTTCAATTACATTAACTCTATACATCCCAACATTAACTTCACGTGTGAACAGGAAGAAAGCAATCAAATATCATTTCTTAACCTCAAAATTATAAGAACCGACACACAATTCAAAATAGAAATCCACCGAAAAATCACCCACAGTGGACTATACATTCCTTGGGACTCAGCACATGAAACAAAACAAAAATTCAATGTACTAAGAAACCAAATAAACACAGTTATAAAACTGTTGTCACCAGATACAATTAATAACGAAATAGATAAAATAAAACAATGCTTCACCAACATCAATAAGTTTCCTCCACAAACCGAAGAAAACATTATACGCACACACCTAGACAGAAAGCAAAATCAACCAACAAAAGTAAATATATTTCGCGAATCAAAAAGTCACGAAACTATATACTGCTGCATACCATATATTCCGGACATCAGCAGAAAAATAACTAACATTTGACAAAAACTAGTAACAAAATATGACATTCCAGTTAATACCAAATTTATTCGAAAACCAGGCACAAAACTGAGGTCTGTACTATGTAAGAACTTCACTGACAAACACCACACCAACATTATTTATAAAATAAAATGTAATAAGTGTCACAACTTCTATATTGAAGAAACAAGTATAAAAATGGAAATCATATTCAAAGATCACAAAAAGTCACTTTCACACGTTTTCGAACACTGCAAACCAAATAAACACAACATAACCATAGAAAACACTCAAATACTAAATGAAGAAACAAACATAAACAAACGCAAAATTAAAGAAGCCTTACTTATACAACAACTCAAGCCCAAAATAAACCAATACAAAGGAACAACTTTATACTTATATTGATTAATAATATCAAATATCAAGCACGCCCCAAATATCTAAGCTGAACTTTTCTCACAACACTGATTGTGCCTTCTCGAGAAAAGAAAATTACGGATGAAAAAATACATCTTATACAGCCATTATGTCGTCCGTTATTAAAAGTGGTGTACTAACATTTCTGATAATATAAAAAATGCTAAAGCAGAAAACTAGCTGAAGTGTTAAGTATTGGTTTTAGGTAGCCTGAAGTTAGAATAGAACAGTTGTTTAGAACTTTAGTCTATTGTAAGTTTCAAGGATTTTCCCATTGCAGGTTTAACTTATCAGTCAAAATTTGACAATGGATTTCTCACTTGAAGCCTATTTTAGGCTTCTAATACATTGGTTTGTTTGTTTTTCGTATAACAAAGCCACAAAGAGCTGTCTGCTTAGAATCGAACCCCTGATTTTAGCGTTGTAAATCCGGAGACATACCGCTGTACTAGCGGGGGACACTAACACATTTCAAAGTTCTCTCCAATGCACAAAACTCTCAAAGCCTGAATAATAATTAATGAGATCAGTGACGTCTCACGCGTGCGTACATAGACGCCTATCTGTATCTCCCCCTTCTGAAAGGCGTACATTGTTTGAATAACTATAAAGTGGTTTCGTCAACTCAATCTGTAAATAATTAGCGAAAATTAGCTACTAAAAATGTAGATGTGAGGCCTAATCACTTGTAATGAACTTAAATTATTTACGATTAGAAACTGCTGCGGAACAAAACGAAAGATTCCCTATAATTTGTTCGCTCTTCTTTCGGGAAAATGTCATAAGGTCTTCGGTATCAATAATTCCCGCGAATAACCATATATAGAGAGCAAATTATTTTTTTACAATAACAGAGCTGCAGTAGACTCGATTTTACTTCTATTGATTATTGTAATCGCTTTGTTGTTGGTAATTTTTTTATAATATCTCAGAATAATAAATGTCACCTATTGGCATTTTAAGAAAACTTGAAGTATTTTTTTTCACATTTGATGGTTTGAGAGGGGTTATATTCATTGTTAAAGTTTCTAGGCTGGTGAGATACTGTGTTTAGAGACTTCAAATTTTAAACACTGGACTGTAACAGCAAAGAATAAGTTTTAAAATCAGATGCTCAAATTCAAAGCATCAAACCTTTCATTGGGAAATGATATGCAAATTGACATCCTTGCAACATGTTTACTTAGTGCCCTAATTATACCGATTATTTCGATACTTTGAAGTAAGGTATTTCAAAAGAAACAAACATCACTTTTGGCTTTCTTTTAAATAATTTGTTAGCCAGAAATATAACAATAAATAAGTTTATACAAGGTGTTGCTCTCCAAACGCTTGTATGAGTTATTTATAAAACAGTGAATCTCATAGCTAAAGAATATCAGACGTTTAAATTTAGTTTTAACTACTACAAGAAAGGATAATTTGAAATTATCATCTGTAATAAGTAGTAATTTTATTGGTTTTTAATATCAGCAAAACGATTAAAGTATAGTATATTTCACTTCAATATATTGTTTGCAACTGCTTCTGTTTTTTTTTCTCCATAAGACCCTAGAATAAGAGATACGATACCTCTTGGCATCTTAATAAAGCTTGGATATTTATCTCCACTTCTTGTGTTTTGGAAGGTGCTATTTTCAGCGTGAAAGTTCTTAAGTTCGTGAAATATTTTACTTAGACAGTAATAGCAAAGAAGTCGTTTTTCAGCAAAGTTTCCTCATTAAGAACTAATAATGAACTTCTGTTTCTCGGTATTTGTTAGAGCAGGAGTTAATTTATCACAGTAGGAGACAAATAGCCTCGTAACCGTGACGTTGCCAATCTTTCAACCCGCGATAAGTACACCACTAATTGCGAGTTTGCTCCTCTTGGCAGAGCATCTAAATACTGCAATGTTATGACTGCTAAAACACTTAATCTTATCCAAATATTTGTATCTACAAGCAGTATCTCATCCGGATGTATTATCTATCATTGAAAACAAAGTATTTAGAATTCGAGAAGTCAAGTTATAGATACACATCTATAACACCACAGAAGCTATATTACCATAAAACTATTAAGGAGTAAAATAAGTTCTAATAAACTACCTAGAGAGGAAATCATACAAGATCCTTACCTATTGATAGAACTAACACTGGGGATATTATCCTGGCTACACACACCATCCATTAATAGCCGGTCTCGGATCTCCCACGCAAACATAGTAGGATTTTGTTTCTTGTAGGTAGCTATCGTGTTAACCACTTTGGCTGTCGCTACTTTAGGCTTACTACCGCCGATAATTCCAGGTTTTATGGAACCCGTTTCGTAGTACCTGTGACATAAAAAATGTTATTCTGTACACAGGAATAACACTTATTATATTTATTGACAAAAATAAAATAACAAAAATTCGTATTATTGGGAAGGTTTAATTTTTAATAGTAGAAAGCCTCAGGGATTCTCCGCTACTTAATGGCTCAGAGGCACGTTTGCCGACGTATAATGTTAGGTACCACAGGAGGCACAGCACAAATAGTCAATGGTGTAGCTTTGTACTTAGCCACAAGCAAGTAGAGACTTTCCAAAGATGCATCTCCATAAGTTAAGAGTTGTAAAAGGGAAAGTGTATTCGCTGAAATTATTACTTGAGGTTTTTTACCACTTAATTTGAATGAATGAACGAGTATTTTGTTTTAATGATGATAATGCTAAGAAATGTTTTCTCCTTTGGTATTTTTGTTATAAGCCAGTAGCGAAAGAGCAGCTAATATCTTTTTTTTCTGGTCTTTGAGAAACATTTTATGTATTTACATGCATTGCCACTGAATGTTTTACGTTCCAGTACAAAAACGTTTTAATTACACAATTAGCTTTTTTGAAGAACAATAATTTCATGAAAAGTTTTATGTATATACGTAGTGGCATGCTATGGAATATTTCGAAAGAAGGTACTGATTAGTTACAAACAACAACAATCTCGTCTTAGCTCATAGGAATAAAGCAAAAAAATGAGATAGTTTTTTTCTTAATGGAAAATTTTTCATTATCTTAAAATGTAATTTGAATCTGAAATATATTTTATTTTCATCAACCATTATGATAAACAACATAAAATACGTTTTCTTTATTAATATTAAAATTATGTTTTCAGCCAAAATATTTATTACTCATAATTTTATTCCTTGAAGAATGTCTTACTACCTATAGACATAATCATCATAGTTTAATCCTAAATGATAGTTTACGAAGGTGGTTGCCATTACTTCTTTCTTGAAGAATGATTTTTTTCTCATGTAAGAAATGATCACTGCTTTTTTCTTTTTGAGGAATATTTTTCTGTCTATAAAGATAACTGGCTTTGCGGAGTGCGTCCTTCCTCATAAAAATTATCATTATTTTGTCTTCTTTCAAAGATATCTCTCTGCATAGGAAGCTACCATAAAGGTTTTATAGTTGAAAGGATATGTATCTGCTACAAAAATATAGTCACGTTTTCGCAAATGAGAGAATATCTCTCTGCCTAAAAAAATAAACTATGTCACGTATTTACAACATAAATGATGTTTTTCTGCATAAAACGTTACCACAGTGTTTTCTTACGTCGTAAATGCTTTGTAACCAAGTGCTATCTACCTTATAATAACTTACCGACCCATGAATGTATATATATATATATATATATGCATATGTAAGTTGCACTTCAGATATATAATTTATTGTCACCCATTTATACGTTCGCATAACCAAATGGCACATATGAGGCATCAAAATATAATTTATGCATTGCCTGTATCTTTCATAACATATTGTTTATATATAATTTTGACTTTCATCGGTGAGTTGTCGTTAGTTTTAGGGACTTACAAGAGTAAAATCCGGGGTTCCATCCACCATATTTTTGAAATTCCTACAGGTTTCTCAACATGTTTCAGAAATCCAAACCAAAAAATATGTCGCATAAATTGTTTAAAAGCATCTTTAGTACGTAGCTTATCTTAAAAAAAATGTTGTGTTTCAGTAGTCTAGGATTTAACTCTTCCTTGAATATAAAAGAGCAAAAAATATTGCGTATAATGTCTATTATAGTGAACTTGCAATAAGTTAGGAACAGAGGCAATGGGAGTGTAGGTACATATGTATTATCAAATATGGCTGCTGTTTCAACCTTCGTTTATTACTATTGTAATTAATTTGAATAACTAGGAGAGTAAATAAAAAATCAGTATACAAAAAAATTCCCTTTTAGCGTTATTTTTCGTTGTAAATGGCGCACTTTGATTCATAAATTCAAGACCTCTTCTCGCACCTGGCCTTAAAAAAACGACGAAGTCCATCAGAAGAATGAGAATCGAAATACAGTTTTATTTCTTGCACATTTTCGCGACATTCTAAAGATAAGGCAAAAGACGCCTTGGTTCTGGTGGAAAACTCAGACACTTCTATTCTGGCTCTATTGGTGGGGGCTCAAAAAGCAACTGTTTACTTTCCCTTCAGACAACAAAACTTTGTTCTGTTTTGATTCCATTTTTCTCTTTTTTATAGGAAGTTTCTACACTTTTCCTTTCCCTCTCGCTAATGAATAGACCAGGTGCTTCTGCACACCAAGCAGTGTATCGCTTCATAGACCCATATGTTCTGGCAAACACACAGAAAATAAAATAAAATAAACAAATGCTTAGAACGAACACTCCATGACTATAATTCACCACCAAACATTCTGCTAACAACCTACATGTCGAAGAGCCGTTTATCTTGGTGGATGGCCTAAGGTTAAGAGCTCCACAAACACGTGATATGGTTAAGCTTCATTTAAAATTGCTAAAGAATTAGCGTATTATTAGAATACATAACTGTTTGTTATGAATTTTACGCAAAGTTACTCAAGAGCTACCTGCGCTAGCCATCTCTAATTTAGCAGTGTAAAACTATAGGTAAGGCAGTTAGTCATCACCACCCACCGCTAACTCTTGGGCTACTCTTTTACCAACGAATTGAACGTCACATTATAACGCCCCTACTGCTGAAAGAGCAAGCATGTTTGGTGTGACGAGGATTCGTATCCCCGACCATCGAATTACGAGTCGAATACCTTAACCCATATGTCCATGCTGGTCCATAGAATATAAAAAAAAGATTAACAGATGACATTGAAGAAATAGGACTTACATATCTGAGAAATCAGCGGAAAAATCAATAACAAAAATATATTACTAGAAATATTCTTCCATTCTCAGATTAGATATATGACGATCACGCGGATTTCGATTTTTTATATTTTTCAGTTAAATAACAATACAACTACGTATATAAATGTGTAATAAAAGATTAAAAAATAACAATAAAATCTACACTTGCTAAAAAAGGAAACAAAAACAAAAATACGACGAATAAAGTTTGAAGTGCAAAAAGAATTAGTTACTTTTAGTAATTCACAAAGTTTATTCAGATCAGTTCACACAGATGAAATTCATTTTTATACAGATATCTGTGTGATCCCTGATCTTCTAATTACAGCACATCAATGAAGTGTGGTCGGCATGGCCAGGTGGTAAGTGCACTCGACTCATAATCTGAGTCACGGGTTCGAATCCCCATCACACCAAACATGTTCGTCCTTTCAGTCGTAGGAGTGTTATAATGTGACGGTTAATTCGTTGGTAAAAGAGTAGCTCAAGAGTTGGCGGTGGGTGGTGATGACTAGCTGCGTTCCTTTTAGTCTTACACTTCAAAATTAGTAATGTCTAGCGCAGATAGTCCTTATGTAGCTTTGCGCGAAATTCAAACCAAGTCAATCAATGAAGTGTGGTTATGAGACGCCAATGTTTTCTTTTTTGAGGGGTGGAAGTCGATGCTGTCTTAATTTGAGAACATTTAGTTGTGTTTCTTTACTAAATATTTTATCTACTAGAATTACTTATCATCTTATACTGATTTAGATCTCGAAATTTTTATGTTAACAAATCCTTATCTTGTGCAATTTAACATATTAAATAATGATAACTGAACGTCAAACAATTATTCATAGACAGTTTAGGTGAGCTTGAAGTAATATTTATTCAAGGCCAAGTTAATGGAAACTCTGGTCAGGCTTAGGATCCCCCGAAAGTAATGGGCTCCCAAAGAATTAGAGGAAAACCTTTTCTAGTAATTAATGACCGTAATTGCTCTTCGTAATTCACAGTTTTTGTTTTTTTATCCTTTCAGGAATAGGCCAGTTATAAATTACTATCTATAAATAAAGAAACCAAACTCGCAACCAGCATGCTTATGAGCTTCTTGGAAAATTTATTTATCTAATTTCTGAAAATAATACATTAATAGGTGACATCTAATTGCGATATTTTATTAGAATGTCAAGATGTGCTTTTGAAAATTATATATTGTACATAAATAAATATTTTATGTTGTTTTTGTTTGTCTAATTTGGAATGTTCAATATCCAAATGTTAGTTGCAATCCTATAATACTTGGAAACTTTTGCCGTATGTGTTTTCGGCTTCTCCAGCGCTTAGTCTGGGTCAGTATGCACTTTCTTGATTTTTAGAAACTCTCAAACTGTCTTTTCCAAAGTCAGATTTCATCAGTTAAGAATGATATTTTTTGGAAACCGTTCTTACTACAATAAATGAATGTAAATATATATCAATTAGGTAAAATTAATGCAATCAGGATTATTAGAAAAAGAAACAACAACAGATAACGGAAATTTCTGGACAAATAATTTGTAATAATTTAGAACATGTCAGTAATTTATATGTCAAAATTTGAAATTGAAAACATTCGTAATTATTACGTAGTTGCAAGTAAAAAAATAGAAAAAAATATGTGTGTATTAAACGTATGAGTTGTTTGCTGGATTTAAGGAAACGATGGTTTTCAACTACAAAAACACTCACTTCTTTGAAGTCCAAAACGTTTGACCCGACATGACAGGTAGTTAAAGCGCTCGATTTGTAATCTGAGGGTCGCCGTGGGGACGTTATAATATTACAGTCAATCCCATTGTTCGTTAGTAAAAGAGTAGCCCAAAAGTTGGCGGTGGGTGGTGATGACTAGCTGCTCTCCCTCTCGAAAAGCAAATCACTGTTAAATTAGGAACGGCTAGCTGAGATAGCCCTCGTATTGCTTTGCGCGAAATTCAAAAACAAACCAAAACGTTTTGTGTTGTCAAGTTTAATAATACAATGTGACGTGAGAAGAATAGTCCGAACAAATATTTATTAGCAATAAACATCACAATAAAAATATATTACTACCTTTCATTAAATTGTTTATATTTTGTGGTATACTTATTGAACGTAGAAGTTACTACGATCATGACTTTACAAATGCACAAACATTGTATTTTGATAAATTAATGGTTGGAAAACTGCAATAATTTTGCTGCAATCTCCTTCATCAAAAATCACCCTGTGTTATTAATTGTTTTAACCTGTGAGAAGTGAGCAAGAAAACAGTGCATGGTTAGTTAGTGTTGGAATGGTTATCATTAATAAAGTTTTGTATCGAATCGAAAAAATATTGGAAAATGTTAATAGTATTTTTATTCGCTGTTGTCAATCTACTTGGAACAGTCTGTACCAATTGTAAAACATTACGTGACGACTTGGAACTAAACAGAAAATAAACATTGAATTTTAAGTAAAGTTAAATAATCTTGCGTGATTTGTCACTGAAACCTGTCATTAATGCACACTAGTATAATATGTAAAAGATAAATCTAAATGAAGTTACTTTAAAACAAATATGACGAAAGTATTGTTAGTATTCAAGAACAATTGTCTTTTTCGTCTTCCAGATAATATTTACGCTGACAATACTAGAAACTTAACAGTAACAAATCACTTATATATTAGTCTTCTTGGATATACGTCTGTTTATTGACAAGAGCACATGACGTTGAAAGATGACAACGGTCTAAGAAGAGATTTGTAGGGACGGCAAAGGGAAGAGTTTCAGACTTGTTACTACATTTCCCTGGCGGCAAAAGACAAAGCGTTCCATTGGATGGTAAGCGACTTAGGAAGGAAATCTGAGACAACTGAAGGCCAAACCCCCGTAAATTATACGGATGAAGAAATGAAGGCCGGATGCAGACAAATCTAACCAAATTGCACTAATCTTGCTCAAGCTCGCGAGTCTGAATGAAACAATAAGTTAAAAGTTGAACGTATTCAGCTAGCCTTTCTCGAAACATTTTTAACGTCTTAGATCCGCAAACTCACCTCCAAGCCTCTTTTTCAGCAAAAGTGTATCATTGCAAAATAAAGATATGAAATATACATCAACGTTGCAAACTTCTCAATAACGCAAGTCTTTGCTGTTTGGTAATTGAAGTTTTGCTCTTTTGTAAAATGTTGTGTGAAAGGTATTTGTGATATAAACGGAATATGATTTAATATGCAATAAATAGAACGCCATTAGTAAACACATTTTTTGTGATAATAAAATGCTCGTAACGAAGAATTTGCTAAAAACGTAGTGAATTAACGAACCGAGAACCATTACATTATTGCTGTTTCTTATTACTATAATACATAAATATAATCATATGATGTATTTGAGTTTAGCGCTAACCATACTTAACTTTGAACTGACAGTCTAGAAAGAAGCCCTCTTATCACAAACATAAATAAGTATTTCTTGAAACTGAACTAACAGCCCAGAAGAAAGCCTTCTTATCATAACCATAACTAAGTAATCTTAAAATTCAACTGATAGCCCAGAAAGAAGCACTCTGATCACAACCACAAATAAGTAGTCTTTAAACTGTCATTATTTATTTCACAATATAATAATTATGGTACTCATTATCGACGGATATATGAAACATTTAAGATATAAAATATTTCATTTCTCAAGATCTTTAAAATTGTAAACTTATAAAATAAGATAAAAAAAGAAGAAACGTAATCATAAGTAAAATAGATTATGTGTAACTTCCTTATTTTGTACAAACCTTTTCAAACACATTCCAAGTGTAGAGTGCAAATAAAAGTATTCAATGAATATGACTACTTTTTCATAGTCGTTGTTGTTTTGAATTAAGCACAAAGCTACACAACGAGCTATCTGTGCTCTACATCACGGGTATCGAAACCCGGATTGTAGCGTGTAAGTCCGCAGACATACCGCTGAGCCACTTGGGGGCCTTTCATAGTCACTATTTCACTACACATAACTAAAAAAAAGACTGGTTAATAAAAAACACTGAAAAGACCCTTTATTAATGCTACGCGAAAGACATTCTATACCATGCAGTTTCTCTCGCAATTCAAACGGTATAAAATAACCAGAGAAAGTTTAATATGAATCATATTAAACAATTATGCAAAGTATGAATTTCATAATATATACCTACAATGGAAGCAGTCTTGGTAAAGCCAGTTATAATCATTTTATGAGTTCGGAATCTTAAATAATATAATCCTTGTTGTACTTATGCGTATAAATAGTTTGTCACCACAAGTGATATTTAACATAAACATTGAAATGATAAGCTGCGATGACTTAGAACATTTATTGCCTTAAAAATATATTTATATTTAGTAAATGAAACTGTTTTACAGCTAATGAAAAATTGGCGTCTTTTTTAACACAAAAATTACTGGTTTCATAATAGCATATCTTGTTATTTTTCCTGAATAACTGCGCTTACCTGCCCAGAATTTTGGACACACACCCGTGAGATACTCTGAGTTGTCTGCTGATGTCACAGGGCCGCACTCCCTGGTGAGCTAGTTCAACAATCCTTTGGCGGACAATATCTGGTAAAGGGCGACCGTTAACGAAAACTCCTCCGAGTTGGTTGATACCCCCATGGCCTGAAAGATATATGAAGACACCTCCACTAATTATAATACTACCGTATCGAACATTTCATTTCCTTTTGAATGTAATTTTAAATTATAACTATATCGAGTAGAAACTGTTGTTTAAAATAAAACGTGATAATAATGTAAAATAAAAAAAACAATTGTTTAGAGTAAGTCTTTTTAAGTGTATCCAACAGGAAAATATTTTTAAAGTAAAACATTTTTTTTTATTATTACAAAGTTGAAATTGAGCATTTTTATATCTTATTCCATTTACTTGAACTATGTTAATTTTCACAGTTGTTTCTTAGCTTTAAATATTTACACATTAATTGTGAACCTAATCTGAATATAAAGGAGTAGATTTTACTTGGCGAAATTGATACGCAATGTAGAACAAAGCATATTTAGGAAGTTTTGACGTTTTTTATTTGTTTGGGTCTATTTCGATTTAGAATATGTATATCTACAAACTCTAAAACTTCAATAAAGTACAGAATAACGTTTCGACCTTCTTAGGCCGTATTCAAGCTAACAAAGAGAGTTTTTCTTTAAGTGGGTTTCTTGTTATCAACAAGTTCTAAAACATATAGGGCATTGAAAGCAGTTGCACATATGTTGACATACTGTAATGATTTTAGGATAAGTAATTCATATCATCATATTGCATACTCCACTGTTAAACCTACTGATGTTGTGCTAGTGAAATACTAATAATCAAAGCTGAAGCATTCTTTTAAAAATTTTAGACAAATACTAATGGACCTGAAATAACCATCGTCCATGCAATTGTTACAGGCAATTTCCAAATGTTTAGATATTGGTGTAGAAACATAAATACACTTTGGAGCTGCATGATACATACTGCAGAGACGTATTTATACGCCTCTTTCTATTCTGGGTGTGGCTTATGTTGGTGTGCTGAGATTTGCTTCCCTTTGAGATCGAAAGTTCGATGCAGAGGTAAAAGTAGCACATCAGTTGACGATGGGTGATGTTGATCAGTTACTTTTACTTTTGTTTATCATTTCAAAATTCGCAACAGCTATGTACAGATGGCGCTTTTGTAGCTCTGAGTCAAAGTTATGAAATAAACATGCCTGTTTATTTATCTACATGTATCTATTTGTCTGATAAACACACTTGCATATATATCTATCGTTATTTAAGCTTTTTTAAAACCTGAACATTCTGCGATAGGAAAAGTGACTTAGATTTTAAGGAAACAGTAATATTATTCCACCTTTTATTTTCGTTTGAATTTACATCAAAAGAGAATCATTTCAAAATTGCTTAAAGAAAGACAGAGAAGTCTACTACTGCGAATCACATTATCCTTGTAGTACAATGAAGTAAACTAGCTCAATACTATAAATACTGTGCGAAGACTGATTGCTTTTGTGGAAAATGTTCTCTGTTTAAGTTGATGATGGGCACAGTAAGGGGCAGCGCGATCCAATGTTTTTTTGTTTTGGACTCATAGTCGGAAGGTAGCGAGAGAAGACTTACCTGTGATACGTTGTTTTACATATGAGCAAGATACTTTTTCCCCAGTAGCGTATACAAATATTCACGGTTCTTATCTTATTGCCATAAAAACGCGTTCCATAATTTGAATCTGTGGGTGAGCTATATTAGTAGCATTGAAAATCTATTATGGATTAGACGAAAGTATTACAAGAGTTCACAGCGAGTTCTGCTAACTAGATGTGTTACGTCTAGTTTAAAACCAGAGCTTCCTTTGTAGAAAAATGCAATACGTTTTCTATCCCTTATAGTTGGAAATATCATTAAAGGTTAAAGTATGATAAATATCCACTTCTTAGCGGCATATCTGGCGACTTACACAAGTAGAAACCGGGTTTTGATATCCATGGTGGGTAGAGCACAGATAGTCCTTCGTGTAGTTTTGTGCTTAATTATAAACAAACAAGAAAACAACTATGAAAAAAAAGCCAATTAAAATGTAGAGAAAACTAAGTCATGTGTTTATAAACGTATGACCGAACTGTGCTGCTAGACTTTAGGATTTTCTTTAAACCTATAATCAGTTCACACGAGCACTAGCATGCTATACTGTGTAATGTACAAAATGATTCCTTTTACAGTAATCTAAGAAGATGAAATGATATCACTATAATTGAGGATATCACTCCGTAATCTTAACATACTTTAATATTAAGTGTAATACCATTGAACTTTTCAATTTCAATCTGAGCAAGCCGTCGTGATTTATCACAAATTTGTCAGATATCATACTTTTTAGTCTATTTAAGTGCTTTTATTGACTGCTACAAGTGTGGGTATTTTTAATTGCAAAACAAGAGGTATAACTTTCTTCGCTCATTTGTACTTCTAACAAACTTATTGGTAGTCCATTGATATGCTGCATATAAATATGTACGCTGCATGAAAAGATCGCAAGACGTGGAAAAATATTACAAGAAGTTTAGAAAAAGTTTAAACACACATCTAAAACAACAACTTATTTTAGTTGCTACGTTTCGGTCGAGCCTGGGCAGGTGGTTAAGGCATTCAACTCGTAATCTAAGTGTCGAATCCCCATTACACTAAACATGTTCACCCTTTCAGCCATGGGGACGTTTGAAAGTTACAGTGAATCTTATTATTCGTTGGTAAAAGAAAACTTTAAGAGTTGGCGATGGGCAATGATGACTAGCTGCCCTCGCTCTAGTCTTACACTGCTTAATTAGGGACGGCTAACGCAGATAGCTCTCGTATAGCATTGTGTGAAATTCAAAACAAACCAAACCAAAAACCTTTCAGTCGTATGCTTTTCTTCAGGCTTGGCTACTATAATTTAGTAACTAAGCCTAAAGAAGTGACACGCATTTGAAAAATATCCAATAAAAGAAGTTTTTGTAACGTAAGTAAAGGTTTAATTAGATAAAACAGTAGTGCGACCTCAAAGAAAGCAGATATTTACACAATAGTTGTACATACTGTTTTTTTACGCATAAGTTTCTTTTTCATAGATAGAATGTAGTTATTATTATGCATCACAAAATAAGTCAATGGTGGTAAATTATATGATATAAAGTTTCTCAATTTTTAGGGAAAACTTAGTAAAATGACGCCATTCTTAATTATCAAATGATAGCTTTTACTTTAAAAAAACCTTGTAGGCCAGCTTTAGAATTCTTGATGTGTTTGTAGATTTTCCAATGCTCATATTTTGTAATAACTTCTATCTAAGTATTTCCGTTACGCACACTTGATCTATCCCCATGTGATACCTTAGGTCCCTTTAATAAATCGAATGTCTTTGCCGAATGACAAGAAAAGCACGCGACATTTCATTAAGATATTTAAACACAGGTTTTTAAATAGGCTTAGGGTTTATGGCATAATTCTTGCTTGCCCTTTCAGCCGTGATTATTACGTTTAATCCCATTATTCTTCTAGTATTTCACTCCTAACTCAGAGAAGGTTGGTGTAGATTGCCCTGATGTAGTTTTGGGCGAAATTCGTTACAAAACAAACTAAATAAAGTGAATAAAACTCACTATATATGCTCATTGTTCCAAGTTTTTTTTGGTAGCTGTCACATCAATTTTGCCTGACCAGTTTAAGCAAAGTGGTTCATTATTGCACAGACAAGTGCATTTACAAACATGTTATGAAAACCGATTTAATTATGTGTAGTAAGTAGAAATGCCACTGTGGATTTATTTAGAAGCATTGTATTTGTTTGGCATGTTTAAACTGAAAGGCATCCCATGTTTTGTGTCAATTGTTTTATTTTACTGTGTTCTTTATTAGGCTTAAATGTCCTAGTACAGATTACTCACCTGTAACAATCATAAATAATAATAAAAAGTAAAATTCTTTATAATAACTGTCCTACTAACAAGCTGTTATCATCTCGTTGTTATCAGTAGCAAATCACTCATTTCGCGTTTCAGTCGTCCGAGTGCACTCACATCTATTGATCGTCCAATGTTGTTACAAACGTCTTTTTATCAGGTGCAATGTAACTTGTATACAGTTTTACTGTTCCTTTTGTCTTCCTTTGACCAATTAGGGAACTTTCAATTATGCTTCTTTACAAAGTCGAATTTACAAAGTAATTGTGCATATGTTAGCACTCGTTTTCTGGGTAATGGTAGGCAAGTTTCCTACAGTGATTACATATGATGAAGTGCTGTTTATATAGTTTTTACATCCATTTTCTGTTGTTGCTGTTAGTCAGAAAACTATAGTTGTGTTTGAAATGAACGTTCCCATGTTTTATTTTTTGCTGTATGAATATGCTTTCTCAGGTAGGCTGTGATATAAATATTTCTTCAGTCAGAAATCTATCCACCATGAACAATCTGTATAGTTGCTAAACTTAACACCATGGTCTTGTACTTGCGACAATAGGAGGTTGAATTAAAACACACGCAAATACTCATTTTAAAGCACAATTATTTCTGGTGCTTACCTACAGATAGAAGATGTTTGGTTGTGTGTGTGTGTGTGTGTATATATATATATACTTGTAGTACATAAACACTTACGCACATGTGTATTCAATTTTACCTCTTCGTCTACTTACCTGTTCACCAGTCATTACAAAGTAATTTGACACTAAATTTAATTTATTTATCTCGTTCGTACAACTATTTAATTATCAGCAGTTTGCATCATGCTGAAGATGCTACAGCACACATTCTGTTATGAACTAAGAGTACAAATAAGTTGTTACTATTAGTATTCACTTTGGTTCACTGAATGTATCATACGAAATCTCTATCTTCCAATGTATTTTAATAATAAATGAAGCATGCAGTGCAAAATACGATACTTCAATAATTTTTAACACGTTATCTTGGATTTCACGTAACCTATTTTAGATATTGAATTTCCATATAACACCAGCATATCGAAATAAGTTATAACAGAAAGTACGTAAATGTTTTTCTTATTATTTTAATAATTATTGCATAAGTTGACGCATGAAAACATTGCAGCATTTTTCTTACGTTCAACGTGACATTCTTTTCAGTAAACTACTTAAGCCAAATGTTTCAATTGGGATTGGACTTCATTCTTTTAACAAAACATATTTCGTTATAACGATAACTTCTGCATTAACGTTTTCATACTGCATTATTTATAAAGTTAAATATATTGCGAACTTGCTCTTTGCTTAATTCAAAATTACTTTTTGTTTGGAAGACCGTTAGATATATTAATTAACTCTACGTTAACAAGAGAAATATGCCCTATTCTCAATAGAACAACAAAGAATGAAGTTAACAATACTATCTTTTCAATTTAACACAGTTGGCTACATCGTTATTAGCGTGAAAGATCAAGCATCTGGCATGCGCTTTCATTTACTTGAGTTTGTTTTACTGTTAGGATGCTCAGTAACTACAGATTCACTGGCGAAGGGGTTCGCTAAGGATGCGGAATTTTGAGGGAATTCTTGTTCTGAGAAAGTTTGTGAATCCCTGTTTTTAGACAAGCGGAAATTAAGCTTCTAGTCAATTATTTTTCGTCCAAGTGATGTTCTTAGTTGCCCACTACGGCCAAGTGTGTTAAGGCGTTCGACTCGTAATCTGAGGGTCCCTGATTCGAATCCCGGTCGCACCAAACATGCTCGCCTCTTTTGCCCCTCAGTGGCTCAGCGGTGTGTCTGCGGACTTACAACGCTAAAAACCGGGTTTCGATACCCGTCGTGGGCAGAGCACAGATAGCCCATTGAGTAGCTTTGTGCTTAATTCAAAAAACATGTTCTCAGCTGTAAAAAGTAGTTTGACTCTTTTATAGCATCTAGGAGCAAGGAAGAGGTAAGAAAAATGAAAGACTTTTGTCGTGTTATGCAAGAGTTCTTAATGTTAATTCAAGCGTTTAGCCAAGGGAAGAATGGAAACGTTGCCGCTGTTGTTGCAAGTCTTGTGAAGCGAAACGTTCAAATTTGTTACTGTCTATCTGTAATAGTTTCTGTTATTCTTTTAGTCTATGTAATAACAAAGGGAAAACATTAATTTCCAAAGTGAAAATTATGAGGGCAATCTCACAGTTGCCGTGGTTGATTAATTATAATAGATATTAACTAAAAAACACCTAAAATGACAAAGCCGTAACTTCGCGTGCTTTATCACCGTTCTTCATTTGTTTGAGCCTTTTTGTTATAGAATGAGGTACGTCATTTTGATTTGAGTTCATCTGTGTGAAAGGTCTGTATAACCTGAACCACAGTTTAACTCAGATACGCTGTGCATAATTTGGCAAACAAAGTGGTCTTAATATAAGTAATATAATATTATATATTTAGTACTGATGTATGTAGAATAATGCTATATAGAGCAAATTTATGTAGAGTAATGCTATATATAAAAACAGTAATGTATTTATATTAATGCTATGTATATAAAGTAATGGTGTATGTATAACAATCATATATATTTATAAGAATATCGTATGTATATGAATGATGTATATATACTTTTTATATGCAAAAACGGCTCGTTTGGGTTGAGAAAATATTTTAAATAGAAGGTCGAAACGTTGTTCGCTCTTTTATGTAAAATATTTTCTCAGCCCAAACGAACCGTTTTTGCATATAAAATTCTCAACATGTGGGTTTCTCGACATCACTGATGTATATATACGTAATAATGTTATATACTTCGTGATAACGTATTTATAGTAATATTATATATATCTTGTAATAAGGTACGTATAATGATGATCTAAGTCGCCAAAAGTTCAATATCCATCAGATATGGGATAAAACTGTTATATATATCTTTTTGTACTCGGCAATTTCGAAAAACCGTTCTATCTTTTAATATGCTGCAGATCAGAATGCCCTAAAATCTAGTAATGTTTTATCCCTCAACTCTCTCTAAACTTTCAATTGTTTTTTGTAGGGTGGAGGAGGTACATTTGCAACACTCACTTCCGTCATTCTATAGTAATCATTTAGGTAGCAGGTATTGCTGACTGGTTCATCTATCTCAGGTCAACAGTTCTAAATTAAAGTTTGGTTAGGTAGTTACAGCAGATAGCTCAGTCCGGTATATTCTAAAATAGATAAACGAGGTATATAAAATGAGGACTTTTATGTACGAACCGAATTTGAACAGAAAACGGTTGTAGTAGGCAAAGGGAATCGCTCCATCTCTACATGTCAGCTGCACCGAACGGGTTGTAGAATGAATGAGGCGTCAATGAAGAGAAACAAAGTGAAGTTTAGCTATTATTAAAATACTTTGTTTTCTGCTGGGGCTATAACACACGATGGATTCTAGGCATTTTGCTTGGATTGCGCCCCACTGAATACCTCGAAATAATGTCGGCCTGAGAGATTCGAGAGCCTCAACTATTGGATAGTGATTGGAAAGTCATCAAGTGTAAACGAGGTATTGAAGTTTCTGCTCAAGCAATTTAATACGCTATTGTTTTAATACATATTTGACGGCAGCAGGCTCAGTCGTTAATTATTTATGAACGAGAGACCGCTTGTAATAATCGAGTTAACTTTTGAAAAGTGCACGTGCAATAACAGTCCAGAACGAGCACAACCAAAGCGAAGCTCTCCCTAACCAGTATATCACACAAAACGCCGCTGAGAAGTAAATGCACTTCCATTTAACTTGAGGTTTCGCAGAAATGACATTTTCTCTCCATGTAAATTTTTGGATTCGCAAGACAACCTCAGCAATATATTGTTATTTTTCTTGTTCTCTAAATGCAAGATTTTTAATAATTGTAGTCGCAGTAACAACGGTAAAGCCTCACGTGATTTGGAAGTATGATAGCTGCAATGACCCTCGGGAATACTTAACAGTAACAAGTACTTACTCTTACATGAATAATATTCCATCATCCTGGCGTTGTACCGATAGGCCTTCGTCAGGTGTATGGCTAGGGGTTCGTGGCGGGGCAGGCCAAGCCTTGCCACCCCAGTCACGGAAACTTTTGGGGGAAGGATGGTGAGGCCGTCCAGATGTTGCCGGGAGTCGTACAAAAAACACCCTTACCAAGTAGCAGAAAGTTTACTGTCTACTCAAAAAAATATTAAAGCATCATACTGCAAGTACTGACTGGTAGTGATAGGGTTAGAAAAAGAGTCACTCGGTTGTTGAACATATGAAAAAGCCAAACCGTTAATACTGTCACACAAAAAAGTAGTCATAAATAAAACTAGCTTATAGAATCGAACCAATCCGAGCAAACGCTGCGATGTATTATTTGGAAAAGTTATTTCTTGTACGAGAAACGATGGTGTTGCTGATTGCAAGTTAGAGATCATGTGACTTGTGACGTCACGCTAAACTGATAATGTTTGTATTTTCGAAAGAGCTTGAAGAAGCACTCGTCTTCTGATTCATCGGTTCAACACGATGGACTAAACATTCTTTTCCCGTCTTCTCCACCCAGCAACGTACCGAAATTAAAATAAAAACAAAAGATACAATTCTAAATTCTACTTACAAGTTTCTAATGGCAAATGGCCAATAAAATGTTAGAACCGTTTTATTACATTTCTCACTTTGTAGGGTTCGTTCTTTTTTTATCCACGATAATAATGTTTCAAGATAGAATGAAATCAAAACAGCTGAACTAGTACAAGGCGCAACTATCAAAAAACAAAACGTTTTAATCGCGTAACGATTCTAAGGCTTCAACATAAAAACATCGAAATCACTGACGAAAATTGAAAATTCATTTAAATTTTAACCAATGAACACACTAAACCCGAAATATTACTCAAATACAGTGAGAAATTTTCATTATATTCAAGTAATTATAGTATATTTATTCTATTCGTTTAACTTTTCATGTTTTTAGTCTTTAGATGGCAAGAATATTTAAAAGAATTTTATTTTTTTTACACCATGATTAAACCTTTTTAATCCATAATTTTCGCTCAAAAATATATATAGATCTTTTGTATAAATTAGTGATGACAAAAAACCCACTTGTAGAGAAAATTATATATGTAAAAATGGCTGGTATGGGTAGAGAAAGCACCATGTAGAGAAGCGAATTGTCTGTTTGCAAAATTTTGCGCAAAGCTATCAACAATATCAACATCTGTTTCTTATTTTGAGGTAACAGACTAGAGGAAAGGTGGTTAGTCAACAACACTAACCTTTGTAAGTTCGAACAGTGGGATTTGACCACCTACACTCTTATCACCCACCTATGACTCCACAACCAGAACAACATTAAAAAAAGCTTCTAAGATCTTACTTACGTGTTTCCTTAAATCAGTGTTTAATAGGAAATTTAAGAATATCATTAGATGTTACCTGAGCTGTTTCACAGAACTGTCCTAAAAATGTATTAGTTAAAACATAATGTATTCGGTAATATAAGGGATTTTTCAAATCAGATAGGATGTTATCATATATATACATATATAATTATAATAAATAGAATATTTTGAAAACGTTTCAATGTTTCATTTATCGTAGTTTCAGTTGATAAATGTAACATAAACAATTTTTAATGTTATTTCTTTCAGTTAATTTCGAGGTAATAACATTTTAATACTCTACAAACGTAGAATATTGTCCAAGCCATGATATTTTTCAACTTTTTTATGCTACGATCACCTTTTTCCTTTGTTTTTGGCCCGGCGTGGCCAAGTGATCAAACACTCAACTCGTAATCCAAGCGTCACTGGTTCGAATCCCTATCGCATCAAACATGCTCGCCCTTTAAGCCATAGGAGCGTTATAATTCATGGGTAAAAGAGTAGCCCAAGAGTTGGCGGTATGTGGTGATGACTAGCTTTACACTGCAAAATTAAGAAAGCATAGTGCAGATAGTCCTCGTGTAGCTTTGCGCAAAATTCGAAACAAACCAAACCTTTGTTTTATTTTTCCCAGTTACAAAATGTTTGGATGGAACTTATGAAAGTTTTCATGATATTATATTTTTCCTAATATATATCTCAGGAACGAATTTCATAATATCGGCTCTTCAATTTCTGAGTTCAAATGTAACAAAAATACAACACGCCAATTTATTCGTATTTCTGTTTATGTACCTACATAATATCCAGTATTGCAATGCAATCCTATTATTTTTTAAAAATAAAAACATTGATATTTTACTAAAACATTTTATGTTCAACATGTTATTTATTAATATTTCAAAAATCTGCAGTAATGTAGAAAGTAAATCTTTAATTTTTTTTAATCTGAATTTCATTAGTTTCAAACCTTCTGCCATAGTTTCTGTTGTACGTTTTGTTTTTAATCTCTACGTTTCTATCATTGTTTCTTCAAAGGGAGATTTGATGTATCGTTGGTTTACTGCTAGAACCTTGTGATTTCAGTGAATGATCTGAGAGGCATAATTTGGAAGTTGGGCTTGAGTAGTTGTTAAAAACATTGATTTATTATCGAGTCTATTAGTACGTTACATTGAGTCTGAAGTAGAGAGACATTACTTAATTAAGTTTAGTATTCATTTACCTATTTGATGGCTGTTATTATTGAATTTGTGTTTTGACTGAGCAATAAGACATGCTGTACATTTTGTAGAGCAGGACAACTGGTAAAGTAAGTGAAATTGTTATAGCAGTCTCTACTGCGACCTTAGAAGTATTGTTGAACATCAGTTAAACTAACAAGTAGAAATTGTTGACATAAATTGCTGTCTTTAACTTTAAGTTTGCTAGAGTTTGTATTTTTATTTTTGCTAAATGATAACAGCAATACTACCCAATAGCAGAAATGGTTACAATAATACCCTACTATAGAAGCTACTTTATATTTAATATTGAGACCAAAATTGTCACAATGTCAAGTGTGAGCCACTAGTGGGCCTCCAGAAGGTGTTGTTACAACCATTGCACATAACATTGGGTCTTATGAAACAATTTGTCACAGCATTGCACATAAAATTAAGTCTTAAGAACAATTTGTCACAGCTCTTGATAAGGAGTCTGCAGCTTTCAAGTACCTTCGAGACTTCTTCCCTAAGCTGCCTGAGGCAAAGGTCAAAACTGGTGTCTTCGTTGGACCACAAATAAAGAAGATTCTGGAGTACACAGATTTCCACAAGTAGCTCAGTAGGAAGGAAAAAAAGCTTGGGGCAGCTTTGAGGCAGTGGTTTGGGGCTTTTTGAGCAATCACAAGCCCGAAAATTATATCAAACTGGTTGAGGTCTTGGTGAAGAACTACTGCAAAATGGCCTGCAGGATGTACCTGAGAGTCCAAATCCTTGACGCTCATCTTGATAAATTTAAGGAGAACATGGGAGCATATTCAGAGAAGCAAGGCGAGCGCTTTCACCAAGATATACTGGGCTTTGAACGCCGCTACCAAGGAGCGTATAACGAAAACATAATAGGAGACTATATTTGGGGGCTGATAAGTGAAAGTGATTTACATTACAGTTCGCGAGTCTCAAAAACTACTCACTTCAAAACATTTTTGTTCATTTTTTGTATAATTTTAGTATAAATACATGTAAATCTTGATTCTTATGTTGTCTTATTAAGACCTTATGTAAATGAAAATGTACAAATTTGCCCATTTCTAAATTTCATTATCCAGGTCACAAGAGCAAAGTTTGAAGGTAATAATGACCATTTTCTGTATTTTTACAATATAAGCGATTAAGCAATAACACATACTATCCAGAACAAAATTTGTGTTACAAAGTGTAATTAATCTAATGGATATTTAACATAAAAAATGTTTCAGTTGAACTTTTCAGAGTTTGTGATAAACATAAGTTGAAACATCGATCACTTAAAACTGTTTTGCTTCATTGTATAATGTGTTACATATTTATAATATACGATTCGATTCATAGTTTCGTACAGATGGCTTTAGAATAAAATATACTCTGATAAATTTCGGTTCATAAATTTATGCATGCATTACAAAAGGTTCCAGTCAAAAATAACAATCTGGGACTTGTTGACGTTAAGCTGTAATCTATCTATTTATCTAGTTACCTGTAGTTTGGTATTTTCTTTTTAAAGATTGGTGTTTTATAAAACCACATTAGTATTCTGAGCTGGTCGACAGTTTGAGTGGAATTTCTTTCGTGTGATTAAAATAAAAGTTAGTAATAAGTGCTACTAAATAGCTCCTAACTTTTACATAGCAAGCCGCTTGCAATCATTCGCCGAAGGACAATGACTGCGTGTTTCAAAGTTGAAGTTCATGTATTCAAAGAGATTTAAAGAAAAATAACGATAGTTGTAGAATTTTTTATATGTAATTTTGTGTTTATATTTTGATACATGTAAAAGATCATGAAAAATAACTTGCTGACGAGTTTGATTTCACTTCTGAGGCTTTCTTTCAGGTTGTCTTTCCTGAATAAAAATTGGATGAAGTTTTGGAAATTCTGAATACAGTAAAATGATTGTTTTTGGTTATTTTTCATATTTATATCTGTCAAATACTGAAAAAAGTAATACAAATTTAGGGACTTGACGAATCACTGTTCAGATAAAATTGCTTTTTTTCAATTTTACTTTAGTCGTAAGCACCCGTTTTCCAATTTGTTAGTGTTTGGAATAATGTATAAAATTTGTAGATTTAAAATATATGCTGCTGT
The DNA here is from genome assembly GCA_011833715.1 of Carcinoscorpius rotundicauda. Taxonomy (NCBI): domain Eukaryota; kingdom Metazoa; phylum Arthropoda; class Merostomata; order Xiphosura; family Limulidae; genus Carcinoscorpius; species Carcinoscorpius rotundicauda. Next base: position 33,230,903 of record CM022395.1, on the reverse strand, counting down.
GCAGAACACTGCATTAGGACTGTATAAGTCTTTTACTTTAGTTGATTTTGAACATTTCGTGTACTTCCTAACGTTTGGAGACACGGGAAAGTTTATGTGGATATTGCAAGCTCTCCACTTTTTCAAACAGCTCGATTAGAAAGTTTTTGACAGTCACAAGATTCTGACTTTTCAAACACCAAAGTCGTGGTAACGAATGGTTCTGCAGAAGCTAAAGGGACTGTCCAACAGTCTGAGAATTTTGAAGTTAGTAAAGACTCACCTGAGGTCACTAAACATGGTAAAACAATTGCTACCACAAACAGAGAAGGTAATGTTAAAAACATAATGTAAATCTTAATTAAATTTAATTATCGGCCTTAAACGTTTGTGATATTGATTTTTTGTCCTAACCCACAGTATTTTTATCATCGCTTACTACGAAAGGTCTCTAAACTACTAAACACTATAAATCAAAGCTAACTGCTTGTGACTTCAGACAGCCAATGCTAAGGTAGAATAAGGATATGTTGAGCGATTAATAACCACTTCTCATTAACGTAGCGAGAGGAGGAGCGATGGAAGTACCCTGCCTACTTTGAAAGCTCTCTGTTTTCAAAATGCGGTCTGATCCCCTGTTGGGCAATGCTTCATTTACCCCCTTCATTGTGTTGCTATTCAAAGCAAGTAGCTAACTCGCAACAATCGACCATACTGCCTGCTTCAAACGTTTTTGTGGAAAGCATGTTGTGTATAATTTGTAGTTACCATTTATTGGGTTTAAATGACTCTAAAGTACTTTAAACATGAAGAGGCATTAAATGAAAATAATTTGTTTTCTAATATGTGTGCTTCCTTATCTTTCCTTCTCTATGTAGGATGGATGGTTAATGTGATGTGATTTGCAATAATTCAGAACCAGTTTTGAAGTGCTCAACTGAAATGCAATATTTTTAAACTAAATGTCAAAGTAATCCAACAAGCAGAATACCTCGTTCACATAAATAACATATGACCATAAGTAAGTAAGGAAAGACTGAGAGACGTCAAAGGGAAATTATTATACAAATTTCAACAAACTAGACAAAATTATCTAATAATTAAACATATATATAAGAAGAAAAGAAAAACATGGTCGAACTAAAATGCGAAACTTTTTAAATATTAAATAAGGGATCGCGGGATCAAATCCCCGTCACACCAAACATGCTCGCCCTTTCAGCCGTGGGAGCGTTATAATGTGAGGGTCAATCCCACCATTCGTTGGTAAAATAGTAACTTAAAAGTTGGTGCTCGGTGATAATGACCAGCTGCCTTCTTTTTAGTCTTACACTGTTAAATTAAGGACGGCTAGCACAGATAGCCCTCGTGTAGCTTTGCGCGAAATGTAAAAAAAAACAAACCCAAAACAAAACAAAACCAACAAACATTAAATGAATATCAAGATGTGAGGTTAAAATATAAATATGTAATCATAATAGCACACAAATATATTTTAATCTTTCTCGTCTATAGGATTGAAAATACACTAATCATATTATACTATGTTAAGATATTTGCACAATTCTAGATTTTTCCAGTTCAAAAATAAGGTTGAAGCTACAAAGCTACATGATGGGCTATCTATGCTCTTCTTACCACAGGTATTGAAATCCGCTTTCTAGCATTGCAAGTTCACAGACATACCGCTGTACCGCTATGGTCCCCCATACCATTATCTCAGAACTCAGTGTGATAGTGTTATAAAAGTGGCAGTCATTCAAATCCTCTGTGTCAGTTAGTGCTACTAAACACGCATTACGTTCTCGAGCTGTGAGTGCATCATAAGAATGACAGGAAATCTCACATTTCGAGTAAGGTTAGTCGATTCTGACCGAATTCTACCGACTGTTTGCCTTCCTTCTGGTCAACATTTCAAAATTATAAGAACGACTATGTATGAACGATAGCAATTTTTGGCTTAGTCGTTTATCGCATGATGTGCATAAGGTATTGTTCTTATGAAGGAACAAGCAAAGGGCGGGCTCTGTTGGTTGGCTGTCATCTTTCTTATATGTGATTAAAAATTAGAGACGTTTATATTTTGCATAAACCCTAGAGGTATCTGATCTGGCTACATATACTATGTGTCGTATCAAATAATATTCAGTTCCAACATTATGTTTTAGTAACAAGTTTGATTTGAACTTCAAAACATCTGATCATGAGGCTCCATTTTCTTAAGTTTTTAAAACAATAATGAGTTATAATTTTTGTAAGCAAACCAAACACATGAAATAAACTAGAGTGATCTTTTCAGCTGAAAAATTCATCTAAAAATATAGACATACACCTCTCTGTTCGAATCTCTGTCACACAAAACATGCTCGCCCTTTCATCCATGGGAGAGTTATAAGTGACGGTGAATACCAGTATTCGTTGGTAAAAAGTACACCAAAAGTTAGCGGTGGGTGGTGATGACTAGTTGCCTTCCCTCTAGTCTTACGCTACTAAATTAGGGATGGCTGGCGCAGATAGTTCTCGTGTAGCTTTTATCTGAGTCCAAAAACAAACAGACAAATAAGCACCTCTCACCTGGTGACCAACAGACACACTGAGTTCCTGTACAAAAAGGATTTTTATTTTAGTGGTTATTAATTAATGAATGCACAATTTTCAGCGATAGTTACATACCACGGTAGCTAATGCATACGTAAATACTTTGTTGCGAAAAAGCATTTATCAGGGTGATTGATTAACAGATACGTGAAGATTCTGTAGTCAAAATTCACTTACTTGGGTGACTAATTAACATGTGAACATTAGATACAGTAAGTGATAGCCTTTTACCGTATAAAACGATACATAAAATTACCATAAACAAATAATTTTATTTATTACATAGAAACTGAAAAAGAAAGTAAAATTTGTGTTGTAGAATGTTTATATCACAAAATAAACTTTCATATAACTTTTTATTTACAATCGAGGAAGACAAACAAAATTGCATATTGTTGTGGTGGAAAACAAGGCCAGGTGCAAATGTGGCCCTTGGTGTGTAGCTTCTCTAGTGAATAATAGTCTATAATGACTCTAGAGGTCTTATCATTGGCCAGTTGAACTGTGCGTGTCTGCGTGACAGCCCCAACACTTTAAAAATAAGAAGTAAAAAAAAAAGAAAAAGACGTTAATGTTCAGATCAGCTTCGTTTTACTTGACTCAATAAGTTATTTGAACAAAATGATCAAATTGTAATTAAGAAGTGTAACACGAACTACGGGCAGTTCATTTCTTGTCTCGTTTTCCTGTTTCATTCCAGCTGTGAATTGTGTTTCATTGAGTTTTATTTCTGACGTGATTTTCAGTTGTTAATTATTCCGGTTCTTTTAAAATGCTAGAATCTCTGTTAGTTTTCTTTATGTCTATGAGTAGCTTATTTTGTTTATTTGTTGTAGAATTTGCTTTAGTCATAATTAAATTAGATTTGTAACAGCAGCTGTTCTCATATTTACTGCCCTAAGTGTTAATTAAACAGAATCATTCTTGTTTGTTGAAAGTTTTTTCGTTTTATTTCTTAATAGTCCCCCGCTGGTACAGCTGTAAATCTACGCTAAGATCGGGGGATCGTTTCCCTTCGGCAGATAGCCCGATGTGGCTTTGCTATAAGAAAACATACACAAATACACTCTTTTTTGATAACTTCTCTTGTTATAGTTACTTTCAACGCTAAAATTCCAGAACCTCCTGTTTTGCGAAGTCAACTCAAATGTTCACAGCTGATTTCGTAGAGTGATCTATTGTTACGATACTGTTCTTATATTGTCAGAAAAACTCGAAGGTTCAAGAAGCCTTGATAAAAAATGATAAAACCCTTATAATCCGAGCGTATTCGAAAGGCGAACCTTTCTTTTTTAGGGGCAATGTGGAATATCCGATAAAAATTAAACTAAAACGTTAAGAGTCTTTCATTTTGTATAACATCTTTTATAACATCAAATAAAACGATGGATGTTGGGAGTTCTGTAAAAATTAAGGGAGGTTTAGGTATATTTTAAGAATATCACATTATTATTTACAACGTTTGTTACAAGGGTGGAGGTTGGGAGTTTTACTGTGTAGAAGTTTTGACTGGTTGGTTTAATTCTATATTAAATTTATTTCTGTTAAGAGTGACTGCCTTCACAAACCTGGATATAGACAGCAAAAGGCAGTTGAAGTTGAGACGTTGAGGGTTCAAGCACTTAACTTTTTAACTAAATTTTCTAAGCTGCTAACAAGTTTTTCATCCACGTTTGAATTTTCCTTGATAGAAGGAATATCTTCAACGCATGTGGGTACTATTAAGCTCATTAATGTTTTATGAGGTTGACTTTAATCGCCTATAAACAGATTAACGTGTTGCATAGTATTGTATATATTTATTTAAATAGGTATATATAACTTTTTTATACAGAAGGGTAAATAATTTCAGAAATTATATTTGAAATCTTTGTTGAAAATTTTTGTACGGATATTAGTCATCATCCTTCACTTATTTAACTCTCACAGACAGACAGCACATGCAGTACTTAATTTTGTCTACTATTCTGTCTTATATCAAGATAACACTTGAATTTTTTTACAGATATGCCTTTTAGAAGTTATTGTGAAGCTCGTTATTATGCGGAGATCCATTTTTCTCCCCAGTTTGCATAGTTACACGTGAGGAAACTCCATGTCCAAACCAACGTTCGCCACTGACGTAATTTCTATCCCCTTAGGCCAGATGTGAGAAAAAGAACCCAACTCCTCTTATTGTATCCATCCAACCATCACTAATACTCAGAAGCGTCTGAAGCTTGCTTATTTATAAACAAATCGGTATCGTTCAATTTGAGCTTAAGTAAAACAATACAGCCGTAACGCTCATATGTGTTCAAAAGCTAATGATAAAATACACAAGTACTCTTTGTTGACAGCACCTTTTTGATAAAATTTCATGAAGCACATGCTTTCTTTGGTAATTAGGCAAGTAAGTTGTTGGCAATTTGTATAAAGCAGCTGTTTAAATAACTAAGAACAGAAAACACTGGACTGGTCTGACAGTGAGTTACAGCCAACAATAGATGACTCTAGCTTAGATAGATAGATAGACACTAAATATTAGCTGTCTAGGTTACCAATGTGTACCCTCCAATTGACTAGAATCTGATGGTTAAAAAACAGTAATATTTCACTGATTTTTGCTCAGTGGAATCACTTATCAGTTATGATATTTACATAGTCTATGTTGTTCTAGAATGGGAAGTAGTAAATTACAGCTAGAATGCGAAACATTTTTACCAACCAACAGACAGGGTTTAGATATATATAGTCCTTTACTCACTATTAATAACTTAAGAGAACTTAAGTGTTTGTGTAACATGTGACATATCGTTGCAATAAATTATTCATAATATTCTGCGGCGAGTAAAGAGCCATTCATCAAAATCAAACAAATTTCTCACAGTCCTCCATTATACAAGGTCTTCCAAATAGCACTGACAAGCTGAGAATTCAGTGAAATTAATCTGTGGCAGTAAAAGTAGCGAATCAAAGCATAGAATAGAACGTCATTTCTAAATAAAATTCACATTTTGATGAAGAAAATAAACCCTCAGACTTGCCAAAGGTTTAGTTTCAAGTTTCATTATTATATCTACTTTAAATGGTCTGTATACGAATACATGTACACTTCCAGTATCCGGTATAACTTGGAAAAAGCTGTTTTTTTGTTTTAAATAAATAAAAATCTTGGTTCTAGCCGGAATTATCATCCATTTTTGTGTTTTCGAAATAAATTGCTCATATAAACTTCAATTTTTACACCTGAGTTGCTTTAAAAATTATTAAACTTACTTTTTTATTTTGTTTTACTGGTAACTGAAAATACATATGACAAAAAAATTTATCTAAGTTTGTTTGTTTGTTTTTCACCGCAGTTATTTGGGTATTAACTTGGTAGAAAATGAATTTATTAAATTGGAAAATAATACCTGATTTGATACATGAGACAAACTACGCTTTCTCATAGAAAAGACTACAGAAGGTTTAGTAAATTAACAACAAAGCCCCCAGTGGCACTTCGGTATATCTATGTACTTACAACGATAGAATACAGGTTTAAATACCTGTGCACCCCAGTGGTACAGCGATATGTCAGCAGACTCACGCCGCTAAAAACCGGGTTTCGATATCCGTGGTGGGCAGAGTACTGATAGTCCATTATGTAGCTTGAAGAGCAAACAATGATGAATTGAAAAAACTTAAAAAAGTTACGGATTCTGAAAGAAAAAAACTTATATCTACGTTGTGCAAAAAAGCATAAAATATTAATCTTTTAATTTCGAGGCTAGCTTTAAACACTTCAAAATACACTTGACTTAAATGACAAAGTTAGAAACATTGCTACTACATCGTAAAAGCTATAACAAACTGGTCAGAGTAGCTTTAAGAGGTTTTAAATACATTAATAAGGTACAGTTATACAAGGGACATCCTTTAAACCTGCAGCGGTAAGATATTGGGCTATATTTAAGATATGATGAAGCAATATTAGTGATAAGGCAGAATCGTTGTCACATAAACCAGATGTATTAAGACGAATCTTCTTTTCCTAGATATTAGCACTTAAAGTAACCAATGACTTCTTTTACAGTCTCTTATTTCTTTAGCTGACACTCATAGTATAAAATGAAAAGCTTAAAACCCATACCAGTGCTCAGTTGGTAAACAAAGCTGTACTGTGTTCACCACGAGGAATCTAGCCTCAGATCTTAGCATTGTAAGTCCGTAAATTTACCACATTCCCATTTGGAGACAGTGTATCGTAGATCAAGCTAAACTAATGACCTTTAGTTTAAACAAGTTTGCAAATATATGTTTTATTTTTTTTACTAGTAAATTACAAACAGGAACATAAAGTATGCGCCAGAGACTCATCACAGGCCCAGCATGGCCAAGCGTGTTAAAACGTTCGACTCGTAATCCGATGGTCGCAGGTTCAAAATCAGGTCGCACCAAACATGCTTGCTCTTTCAGCCGTTGGGGCGTTATAATGTAACGGTCAATCCCACTATTAGTTGGTAAAAGAGTAGCCCAAGAATTGGCGGTGGGTGGTGATGACTAGATGTCTTCCCTCTAGTCTTACACTGCTAAATTAGGGATGGCTAACGCAGATAGCTCTCGAGTAGCTTTGCGCGAAATTCAAAACAGACTCATAACATCAAGGGCGTATCCGATGGGAAGTGTCCCTCGATAATCTAAAAAGTCGTTTATAGTTTAGCAGCTTATCACAGTGAGATAAGCTTGTTTTTCTTTGTTTTTTTTGCTTAACTCCTGAATGCTTCATTTTACGAGTTTTTGTTGGGCTAAAGTAAGACACTTTAATTCTTTGTGAAGAAGAAAAGTTCCATATATTTTTGAAAAATACGATGTTTCTTGTAGTGCGAGCTACACCTATGCATATAATTAATTTAAAAGGTTGCACTAATATGTACATATACATACATACAAAGACGTGAAACATTTCTGTTCAGTTTATATATATTATTGTTGTTATACGTACTAACAGAAATGCCCTCTTACGGGCGGCTGTTTGAACTTATTATTACTGATCATAGTATTCATACTATATTCTATAAAAATCGTATAAAAGAAAGCATTTTCAAAAAGGTGCACATGAGTTCATTTGTAACTTATTGCAGCAAAATTATTCAATGTACACAGTTCAGAACTGTCAAAACTTTTACTGATACTGACCGATTTCTATAATAAAAGTACTATCTTTTTAAAAAGAAAAACTCAAGTTTTCTGTACTGCATTTAAATCTGACATGAATAAAAATATAATCAAACCCTCACCTACAGTCCTAGTGAAAGTAGTGTCGTTGTTGTAAGGAAAGTACTTTTATTTAGAATTGTTTTCCATTATAAAAAAAATATTGTTTCAAGTACCACGGTTATTTTTCAAATTATCTGAATCTTGAATACCCATAATGTTAAAAATTTATGAATTTTTGCTTGTTGTGTCATTCAGTGGATAACGTCACATCTCACGTTGTTTTGGCTGCATACATAAAAACGTATACACGCACACCCACATATGCTATGTCCATTATGGTAATATTAATACATTTAGTTAGTCTATATGTTCCCATCTTTCAGCCAAATTAAGAGTAATGTTTAGTTTTGCTATTTAAATTCATATAGTGTTAATACATTATATTCATTTGGATCACATTGCAGTGTTTAGATTTTCTAGCTAATGCAACTGGGTTAAGTTAAAGCTATTTATTTCAGTTTTGTGAATCTGTCTTTTTATTTCCGTGGTTTTATAGCCAGCCTTCATTAAACGTAAGCGTTAATGTTTGTTTTCATTTACACAGTTCTAGGAAAACGTGAGTTCAGAAGACGTAATGTAACTGATTGGTGTACAATATATTACTTTCATTTTTAATTTGACAATATATGTTAAATGTTTAGAGGTAAAACAGAGTTGGTTCTGTGGTTGTAATTCTGAGTTTTCCAAATACGTAAGACAATAAAATATGCAGAAAAAACAACAACTGGTGAAAAATGTTATAGCCAAAAAACAAATATATTAAAAGCGGAAAACCACAATGGTGGAACCTTTTACAAAGTGCATGCCTGGTGTGGACTTTTAAATAACAAAGAGTTGAATCGTCTATAAGTACATGTGCAGTAGAGCTTTCTTTGTAGCTCCTTTGTGCAGAAAATATTACTGTGCTTCTGTCGTAAGAATACATTATAAATATAAACCATTATATTACCAAAGACATGTCTGAAATAATATGATGTATACCTTAACAAATTGTTATGACATGAGGAAACGTTATAAATATACCCATTATATCACCAGGCATGTGTCTGAAACAATATGATGGACAATTAAACATATTTGATCATAACATGAGATATGCTTGAAATAATGATACATACCTGAATACGTGGTTATTACACCAGAAAATGTTATAAATATAAACAATTATATTACCGGATACATGTATGAAATAACATGATATATACCTGAACACATGATTGTGACACACAGAATCGTTGCAAATATAAACTATTATATTACTAAGAGCATTTCTAAGAGAATAGGCCTGGCATAGCCGAACGCATTAAGGCATGCGCTCGTAATCTGAGAGTCGCGGGTTCGCATGCGAGTTGCGCTAAACATGCTCGCCCTCCCAGCCGTTGGGGCGTTATAATGTAACGTCAACTCCTCTTTTCGAGTAGCTTTGTGTGATTTTCAAAAACAAACAATCTAAAAGAATAATCTTAACATCTTTTGTGCATGTTATTGTCTTGTTGAAAACCAGGATTTTGTTTAATTTGTATTTTAAATTTCAATAAATCTAACTGGGCTCAGCCGTTGAAGTTTCCGCTAATAATCATTAATTTTTTCAGTTATTAAAAACAAATTTGTGCATCAATATTAATGTTTAGGTAATTCTGTTTATTCTTGGAAATATTATGCATATGCAGAAATTCACGTATTTTGTGAAATAATATGTCTTCTGCGAATGTCGGGATCGGCGGCCAGGTGGTTTGGCCGTTCGACTCGCAATCAGAAGGTCGCAGGCTCGAATCCCCGTCACACAGTGACATGTTCGCTCTTTCAGATGTGAGGGAGTTATAAGGTTTCGGCCCATCCCTTTATTCGTTGGTAAAAGAATAGCCCAAGAGTTGACGGTGGGTTGTGATGACTATTTACCTTTCCTCTAGTCTTACGCTGCTAAATTAGGGACGGCTAGCGCAGATAGCCCTCGTGTAACTCTGCGCAAAATTCGAAAAACAAAGCGTTTAGCAACAATGAGTAAACGGTATCTGATTAAGTTGATGTAGTAAAGTAGCGAGATGATACTTATTTGAGGGAGCGTTAACGAATTGTCGAATAGTGTTCCCAACCAAGAAAAATTCAAGTGTGAAGCAAAGTTTCATGTGATATTACAGTAATGAAACTGAAACTAAATTATTATACTTTCATCTGTATTTCATGTTGGCTTATTTATGTATTATTTTTTCTCAGATACCAGTGTATCTGAATACACTGAATCCATGAATTCTGTCAATTTAGGCTTTTTTTTTAATGTGAACTATAATTACATTACTGACATAATATCTTCAATTCTGACAAAATATGTCTGGTCACTTGACGCTACGGAGGCCTTTTATTTGTTACACAGAGAGCAATTTATATAAACAAGAGATCTACCTTCCTTCTTATGTTTTATATATATTTACTAATAAAAACACCTGTCAAAAATAATTGAATAGGGAACCATTAACAAAAGTTATAAAGTTAACTATAAAGAATTTGTCAGTACCTCCAAACTGCACCTTCTCTTCACTTATTTCATCACTCTAGATGTAATTACTTAATTATCTCATTTTTAATAAAATCTACCCAGAGAAATGAGATATCATCGTGAACAAAAATACGTGTACACTTTGAAAGTGACTTAAATAACACTCTTGAGACATTTTAATACATTTTAAATTAGGAAACAGTGCACACTTTCTGATACAAATTTGTACTGTGCAATGGAGAAAAAGATATATAATTTGGCATAATCAAAGTTTTGCGTTTTAATGTTAAGTAGGCAACATATGTGTTAAAATACCAAAATAATAATTTGTGATTTAATTTTATTCACCACTACAACGTTAGTAACAGTAGGCCTGTTTGTAGTTTAATTTAAGCATTAGGCGTAATACATAAACGTTACAATAGGCTTAGCTGAATTATTATTTAGTGATTTTTTTTTGCTTTTGGCTGCATACAACTCAATATCATACAACTTCTGAATTAAACTATTTTGTTTGATATCACCGACATCATAAAAAATAAAGAATAAAATAAAACCATTTCAAAATCAACATGATATTTAGAATTTAGCTTAAACACCATAACTGTCTTAAGATGATAATTTTGTTGCAAAGCAACGAGGTATATTTTTGAGTATTACCAAAAAATTGCGTTAACGCGTTCTCGACAGTGTGGCAAATAGAATAAGCCTTCTATAGATATTTACTTATATGCAGGAAATATTCACATTTATGTTTATATTAAATAATTTATAATTCTACAGAATTATTATGGCGACAACATAAATTGGAAGCTAGGTAGTTTTTTTTTAAGGAGGTTAATAAAATCATTGTTACATAAAAGTAAAATACCAAAATACAATACATAAAAATGAAAACCAGACCAGGTTTGCCGTGTAGCTTAATATTTAATATATATATATACATTAAACTTTAGAATAAGATGACTAACGACAATGTTCAGTTTACTGCTCTAGTTCTGTACTGATCGTTTTCAGCGATGAGCAAACCTAATCAAACGTGTTTTCAGGATCTTACTCAAACGCAAGTTATGTTCTTAATAATAAGGAAAGCAAGTGTGACAGAGATTATTCAATTGTGCTGTCAAAGTGTATATCTTAAAGAGAATGAATTCAACATAAAGTGGGTGCAAGCATGGGGTCGTTTGATGAGTGATTGATAATTCGATAAGGCCTGTGTTGTCCCCAGGTGCCTAGTTCAAGTCAAACTAATGGAATCAAATTTGTATGCACTTGAGCAGGTTTAAAACACTAAGATTGGGAAGCAAATTTTATCAAAGATTTGCTGGAAACACAAAAATAAGAAGCAAGAGAACTAGTTTCATTCATCGATATATATTTGGTCAATAGTTTCTAAAGTATTTGGTGCACGTAACTTTTCACTTGTTACCTAGGTTGTCGTTAGTTGAAGGGAATCATGGATAAAAGGCTGCATACTTTGCTTACAGATGCGTCGGAAATGTTGCGATGCGCAGCTTAGCAGCCGAGAAAAGAAGTGTATAAATACACGTGTTTCTTTATTACGTTGACAGCCCAGCACATGTGGAGAGTCCTGCGTGGTTTGAAGTCAGATATTGTCTTGCTACTTTACCCCACCTGACCTCGTGTCGTCTCACAAAACTATTTGCTCTCAGTCTCAGCCTTCTAATTTGCCTCTCACCCGAAACCATCCTTACCGCGCAAACTCTGAAGTCAGCATCGGCAGAATGGTGGAACGGAATTCATCGACGTAACATCCGGAAAGATGTATTCATTTATTGTACAAAGATCTCTTTGAGCCGTTCATTGTTGATCACCGTATATGTTGGGAACATTCTTGTATCAAAAATATATATGACACGTGAGTGTTTGTTTGTTTTTTAAATTTCGCACAAAGCTACTCGAGGGCTATCTGTGCTGGCCGTCCCTAATTTAGTAGTGTAAGACCAGTCATCACCACCCACCGCCAACTCTTGGGCTGCTCTTTTATCTAAGAATAGTGGGAGTGACCGTCACATTATAACACCCCTACGGCTAAAAGGGCGAGCATGTTTGGCGCGACGGGGATTCGAAATTGCGACCCTCAGATTACGAATCGCACGGCAAGATGAATGTGTTTGTGCTTTTTATAAACTCGTAAAACTATGTGTAATCAATAAACCTTACAACATACGTAATAGGTGAAAGACTCATTGTAGTTAAGACCAACGCGGCTTGATCAATTTTGACAGGAGTTTAGACATTTTCAGTAGTGTTCTCGTACTGTTGTAATCAGATTATTGGAGTCGATCCTGCAAATATACATATGTAAATTATGCACACGCAAACATGGCTTGGAGTATAAACTGGAATTCTATTTCTGTTGTTGAAAACAAGAGGTGTGTTTCATTCAACCGGTTGATAATACATGTTTCATAAATGAAATAAAAAAAACAACTTGTACGTGCAATATTAGAAACGGCTTTTTTTTCTGGTAAATACCAACTTTTTGTAATAAAAATTAATTTTTTAAGCTTGCAACATCGACATGATAATCATTTTTTCAATAGCAGGTAAGATGTCATTGAAAGTAGAAAAAAATTGCGTGTGGATAACTCTAATGACATACCTTGATTTTAGCAAACAACTTAAGATCCATTTAATTATATGTATAGTTTACTGCAGTGTGAATAAGTTAATTCAGTAGAAGAAGCAAGTTTACACTTTAATCAAACAGTCTATAGACTGCTCATTTTCTGCAGAAGACTCGCATGAAATATCTTTGTTTAGTATGTTCCACGTGTATAACAATATAATTAAACCATGAATGCTTCTTTAATTCAAACATAAACTACACGTACGTACACATAATTGTAGATACTGCATCTCGAAGCGAGATTCAGTTGACTCTTTGGACCAGTACCTGTTCTTGACGATGTCACGAGTGGTTTGAAGGCGCTGAATAATTAGTTATGTAGAACAAAAACCAATGTGTATGTTTCTATAGAACAAGAGTATTGATGAAAACGTAATATATAACTGGTTGATAAGCCTAAAATGTTATACCTTAACTGTGTAATTGGCGAAATAATAACAGTTAACATCCATAGGGATTTAAATATGCATTCGTCGTATGCATTTGGACACAGTAATACATGGAATGGGAACAAATATGTAAATAAACATTTCACATCTACAAAAGTAATACATTTTGTGTCGTTTTGGACGCGTGTAACACAACAAAACCTATTGGCATCTCATATGAGAGGTTCACAAAGTTCTCCATTAGGGCAGCGGCAAGGTTACGGCCTTACAAAGCTAAAACCCAGGATTCGATTCCGCGCGGTGGACACAGCAGATATCTCAGCTTTTATTTTAAAGCAAACAAACAATTCGTTCACAAAAAAAAAATAATGTTCTTAATTTTATCGGTTGGTCTTCACGTTACATGTGAGTTACAATCGACTTAAGATCTTATTACTCCACAATAGCGTCACAGAGAGTCATTACTTTATTTAATCCTAATAATAATAAAAAATTATAATACCATAAATTGAAAAAAAATCAATCTATAAATTTCTTCAAGTACTAAACACGTTTTAATTTTCTTAAGATATTCATACTTAACATCATCATTTGCTTGGAACTAACTACAAAATTACACAACGGGTATCTAAACCCGAATTCTAGCGTTTTAAGTTCGCATTGTGCCACTGGAAGGCTAATATTAGGATAGAAATTAGATATACATTAACTTCATACCAGACAATCATGTAACATGGTAGAGTACGCTAAATACAAGAAGTTACCAAACTACAATAAAGTTGATCTTACTGCTACCGCTTTGGTCACATGTTTTGCGAGGTGAAACATCGTCGGTTATACAGTGTCAAAAATCTTTCATTTTGCATAACATACTTACGAGACTATTTTGCATAAAGAATGGCATAAGTAGCTTAAAACAAAGGCTGTTTCTCTGCCTAGGGCTCGAGCGTAGCCTAATAATTAGCGTAACGGATTATGAACTGAAAGATTTTAGGTTCGAGACCACCACATGCTGCACCCCCACCTATAGTGGTATTACGAAAACAACAACTGACCCCGATAGTCAGTTAAGAGTAGCTGCATAGGTATCAAGTGCTGCTTAAAGCTGAATTATCAACAAATTTAATAATTGCTTTAGAAACTGTACTTTGGTCAGGTATAATTCATGTGTGGTTACCTTATTTTTAAACACTTTAGTTTTTGAGTAAAAAATTAGACAAAATTTGCGGGTCCTCGAACTCGAATTCCTCTCGGTCGTTCGGCTTTTTCCGTGACGTTTTACAATATGACGTAATAGTTGCTAAACACGCTTCGTTGTGCGCGGACCATTTTGTTTCTTTCAGTGCTGGTGTATTATGTAAATCCGTCGGTGATCTTTTCGGATTACATACTTTTAATCGGTTTGACGCCCTCCTGGTTGGCATCTGCTCGTATAAACCACATCTTGCACAAACATACGGAAAATGTCATATAAATTATACATTTATGGTAAATACTAAATTAGCTATTCAGACTGCTACATCTAGTTTGATTTTATAGACAGAATTATGACGTATAATTGAAATTCATTTCCTAACGAGTCATAAATACTCGATACAATGATTGTAAAGGGCCGAGTATTAGTTATAGTCGGCAAAGTATAAACAAATAAAACTCAGTCTGTGATACCAATAATTTATAAACACCAGACGGGTTTCGAGATGCTTAGAATTGCATGTGAAATAATACAGACCATATTTGTTGTCATGACTTAGGCTTACCATTTTTCCACTGGAGGTATGACCGACTCGCAACCTGCCAAAGCGCTATCAGTATCACTCACAGTTTCGCTACTCTCGCTCATGGAACTGTCCTCATCACTAGAACTTGTCAGATCTATGTCAAAAGTAACTGTTCTAGGTTCGTTCAGAGTAGGTTCGAATTGATATGGCGCTACTCGACACTGTTCAGAAAACAAACTCTGCCTCTGTTTCTCCGTATGCACTGACCATGTTTATTTACATTCAACTCGCTGGCGTTGGCGGCTTATTTGGCAACTATTACGTCATAGTACTTTTCCTAGTGGCAAATGTAAAAACTAAAACGTTCGGATTTCCGCCCGAAAAGGGTTCTTTCTGCACCAAGTTCTATGTTTCATTTATTAGTACATATTTTTTATAAAAAATGTAAACCTGCAAAATTAATCAGTATGAGTAGTTTTTTCGACTCTAAAATTTACCTTTAATTGTTTCTATCTAGTCAGTAATCAAAATTAATGGTTACTATGACTAAATTTTGTGGTCGTAATTGGCCATTTAGTCCGTGTAGCAAAGAGGATGCAGTTTCGTTTGAAAATGCCGCGCTCCCCATCTAGTATCAAACGATTTTTACCACAAAATTTATTAGAATTTGAAAGGCACAGGAGCTAAAAAAACCGTACACTATTTCAGATGACTGACTTATTGTTTCCTTAGCTGATCTGTCAAATACCAGAACTAAAGTCATGTAGTAGTTGTATTAAGAGTGGAATGCGCGTTAACAGACAATGCTAGGTAATAAAGCTTTGTAATAGCAGTGTTATTAAGAGTGGAGTGCGCGTTAACATGTTATTTATCAATAATGAAAAACATGTGAGTAAAGATGATTTAAATACATAAACAAATTGGGCTGTATATCTCTAAGAATCCAGTAAACTTCCACAGCAAATTTGGTGAAGATCCGTCCACAATCATCCTATTGTCATTAGATCTGTTAGTCTGTTTTTGAATTTCGCACAAAGCTACTCGAGGGCTACCTGTGCTAGCCGTCCCTAATTTAGTAGTGTAAGACTAGAGGGAAGGCAGCTAGTCATCACCACCCACCGCCAACTCTTGGGCTACTCTTTTACCAACGAATAGTGGTATTGACTATAACATTATAACGCCCCCACGGTTGAAAGGGCGAGCATGTTTGGTGCGACCTGGATGCGAACCCGCGACCCTCAAATTACGAGTCGCACGTCTTAACATGCTTGACTATGCCGGGCCAGATCTGTTAGTATAAATACAGAGTTCCCTGGGGAAATAGTTATTAATTACGTTGTTAGTAAGGTGGATCTGCACGTATGAATACGTAGTTCCCGAGAGAAAATGCGTGAATGTTCATCGAGATATATATTCTGGAAAGAAAAAAAGGAAGATTTTGGAGTTTTATGGCGATTGAACCGTTTAGATTAATGTGTTAGAAAGGAAAACCAGTTTTCGAATGAGTACCTTTCCACGGATTCTCGAGAGAAGCGGTAGAGTGGACGTTAACGGAAATCTTGGACACAATTGGGGCATGCATGACTGCATCGATGCTTTCACGTACATCTCTCGTTTCGCGAAGCATGTCAAGAGTAACCCGCTTAGTTTGCATACATCACTAATGACCATATTTATCAAAATGTACTTGTGATATACAACAAATAATACTCGATTAAAATTTCTATACCGATAATTACAGCAGGTAATTCAGTGCTTGTGGCATATTTATGAATTTATAGCATACTCACTCGAGCTATGTCAGGCCTGCCATTACAGAAAACAAAACAAACCACGTACGTTTGTTATATTTACCCCACGAGAAGTAAAGGAAATATACGCTAGGTTGTATAAAACTAAGTTTTCAGTTTACTTCCCAATATTCAATATATGGCAAATATGATGTCTTAAGAAAAGAAATGCATCAACATTAAGCCTTTAGGCAATTGTACATACACTGCTTTTAAGTCTAGTCCTTGAAAAATCACAAATTATGTTAAAAAACCTTTACAGTTCGACTGTTCTCCGAGCATATTATTGTGTGTTTTCGTACCGAAATGAACAGTAAAGTTGTGTTTCAACTTATAAGATAATATGTTATTTAAAAACGTTGATGACCGTGAAAACGTCATAATTAGTGATGAAACTTTGTAGAATGGACGGCAACTTTCGAAACGTCGTTTTCTACACTTGTGTCTCCACAACAGGCAGTTGCCGTCCATTATACAAAGGGTCATCATGAACACTGTCTAAACAATCTATCAAAAAATGTCATAATTAGTGGTTTTATAATGCAATAAATTATTAAATGAAACGCGAATTATAGACCTACTGTACAAGGTGTCTTGTGGTGCCCGTAAATAAACAATTACTTTCTGATTTCTCAAAATAAAGGTAGAGGTGTAATAAACTAAAATGCTTTTATTAAGATTATTTGTATAAAAAGGGATCAACAAATATACACCTTGATAAAAAATTTAAACAAGGTAACATTGAAAGTTTCAGTTTCGAAAAAAATAAAACACTGCAGATAGTCTAAAAAACACAAAGAGAACAGACACATTCTAATTTTCATTTAGTGTAATATATAATACAAAGAACAAAAGTAATTTATAAAAACAACAACATCATTTTCTGTATCTCTTACTAGCAATACAATTATTCTGCATCATTATTGCAGTTAATTTAAGATCGAAAGTATTTCAAATTACAATATTTGTAATATTCATGAAAAGTCTAATTAACACCAGTGATTATAAATTAAACTTTAACTAATATAAACGGAAAGTGTCATAAGCATTTTTCAGCGTCTTTTTGGTTCATATAAAGATAAATAAATATTTATCATGTGTAATATATTTCTGGACAATACAAAGAATTTTATAAATATGAGAGATTACTAGTTTTTCAAACGGGCAAAAACAAACTACACAAAATCCATATTGTTGCTTTATAGTAGGAATAATTTCCAGTATTGGTATGTTCATTTTCCATCTAGTACTCGATGGGACAACGGTAAGATTAAAAACAACTCTAAAATCCTGTAGCTCGATAACTGCAGATACTTCAAGGTAACTTTGTTTTAAAACAAATAAAAGTCTTCTTTTAAATAGGAAAGACATTAAAAAGTTCTGCCCATTAAAAAATTGCATCATGTTAGATATGCATGGCTGTTTTGTTTTAAATGTACTGTTAGCATTATGATTTAAATAAATTATATAACGTGAGTATTAAAATTAATTTATTTTTAGAAGCGATAGTTACGCCAAGTTTGTTGACGTAACTGTTCACGAATCATTTGCTCTGTAGTTCAGTTATTGTGAGCTGACATCATGTTACTTGAGCTGTCAGAATTTTTCTCGTCAATTTAAATAAGATTGTTGCATAGTAATATCTAGTAGTTTATGTGGAACGTTTTGTTTTTTTTATGTTAGATATGTGTATACAAATGCGTCGAAAATGCTAGTAAGTTAAGATATCAATAGACTGAGATTGTGAAATTGTGAGTTTAGCCTAAAGAGCGTATATTGGCGCTTTTTGTGAAAGTAAAATTGTCGCAGAGTGTATTACAACAACAGAATAAAGAAGAAGAATTCGTATCGTGAAATGGATTCTAAATTAATTGAACCAGAATATGTGCATTTTGACAAAAAAGAGACAATTATTTAAAGCTTTATACAAAGTTGTAGTAATTAACTGTGTAATGAACATTTGCATATATCTTTAACTTGTTTTTAATAAATTATTTTTAAGGTAGTGAACTGTGCTGTTTGTCTATTGTAGAAATTTATCGCCAACAAGTCATGGATACTTTTTTGAAGAGTCTGTCTGGCTGATGCATAAAACATGACACTTTTCAAGGAAGCTTGAGTCTGAGTTAATGTTATGCTTTGAATATATTGTACTCATAAGTACATCGGTACTATAAGAATCAGATATGTCATAATCTCTAACTTTATTAATGAAACCCGTTTCACATCCTCTATGTGGCCATGTAGATTGTAAAGTCATTTTGCGATGTTCCAAGGGCTCTGGTTAGCTTTCTTATTAATGTTAATTCTGTAAAAGTCATCGTGACTAATATAAGTTGTTAGTTGTATTGTTAATCAAACTTCAACTTTAAGACGTAATGCATTCGTAGAATAACTAGTAGCATTTTGTTTTAGATTCTCCAACCTGTTAAAACATTTGAATAAAATGAAATAATCAATTCTAAAGCAACTCTTATTGGTTTGATTTGGTTTGTTTTGAATTTCGCGCAAAGCTACACAAGGGCTATCTGTACTATCTAATTTTGTAGTGTAAGGCTAGAGGAAAACTTGCTAGTCATCACCACCCACCACCAACTCTTGAGCTACTCTTTTACCAACGAATAGTGGAATTGACCGTCACAATATAACGCTCCAACGAACCCGCAATTCTCAGATTACGAGTCGAGTGCCTTAAGCACCTAGTCATGCCGGGTCGTAACTCTTATTGTATACATGCGTTAAAATTTACAAAACAAGTTATTACCACCGGAACAACTACCATGACATAAAAGTTCTTTTATGTAGAGACGAGTATAAAAATTCATGCCCGTTTATTTTTGTTTAACACATTATCTAAGCTAACTTACATTCTTACCAATTCTTATAGCATATTTGCTAATGTAACCTCCGGAAATACTAGTCCATAGTTATCTGAAATCAAATTCAAGGGCTGAACCTTTAGATTGTTCATCGTCCATCAGATTAATTGCGCGTAAGGCGTGCGACTCGTAATCCGAGGGTTGCGGGTTTGTACCTGCGTCGCGCTAAACATGCTCGCCCTCCCAGCCGTGGGGGTATATAATGTGACGGTCAATCCCACTATTCGTTGATAAAAGAGTAGCCCAAGAGTTGGCGGTGGGTGGCGATGACTAGCTGCCTTCCCTCTAGTCTTACACTGCAAAATTAGGGACGGCTAGCACAGATAGCCCTCGAGTAGCTTTGTGCGAAATTCCAAAACAAACAAACAAAATCAGATTAATTTCTTGTTGAACTTATTCAAGTTTTTATCAGCATAGACTGAAAACCTGAAAACGGTAATTATAGAAAGTTAGATATGATAATACTAAAATAGGGACATGCTGAATTCATCTAAGATTTTCACAATCTTAATGTGGTGTATAAACAAATACCACACTTTCCTCGATAAGCATAGTGAAAAAAGTTTATCCTCGAAAAAATTAAGACATTTACTGTAAAATACACTTGCACAAAAGATTATTTATTTGTCTGGTGAATTTTGCGTAAAGCTACTCGAGGCTAAGCTGCTTTAGTCATGTGTAATTTTGTGGTTATAAAGTAGAGAAAAGGCAGCTAGTTAGGGCCATCAACTGTCAACTACTTGATTACTTTTTATCGTCACTTTATGAAGCCTTTACGCTCAAAAGGGTAAATAGTTTGATCACTTAATTCGAACCCCCGATTCGCAGATCGCGAGTCGAATGTCCCAGTTTTGGCGTTAGGCGATGTTAACTCACTGTCTTTCCTCCAGTCTATTACGTCAAAGTTACGATTGCTTTGCCATCTATTGAGAAAATGTGACACTCGGGACCTGATGGGTATTTTAAATCCCTGTATATAAATGTACCAGTTGATACGTTGTATTAGAAATATATTGTTTAAGCAAGTGACACAAAGTATTTAACCTTAAGTGAATAGAAAATACGTTAATATATTTAGAATCAAGGTACAGATAATATAGATGATTGATTTTTGAGTGAGTGAATATCATGTTTATGCTACTCGTGTAAGAAACAACAGTAACTAAAATGATTAACTGGTTAAAGGTAATTCTACGAAAATTTGCTTGCATGTAAATGGATTTTGTTGACATTTTTGTAACTATTTAGTAAAACAATATGTATCTGAGCATAAGGTAAAAATCAATAATTTTAAATCAGGGGTAAACATCGTTTACTAAGACAAAACAAACACCGCCTCATTTATATGACAAATTACTTTACCTGGCTATTTTTATCAGCAATGTATATCATAGAAATTTAAAAAATATACTGCTAAAAATGGAGAAATGTATAAACTATAATAAAATTCATCTGAAGCAACATTACGTGGAAAATATATGAATCTAATTTTGCTGCGATTGCTTTTGTCAGTTATGATGTTTTCGTCTGTACTTGACGTTCATGTTTTGATGTGCTTTAACTCTCATTAAATCATTCAAATACACTGGATAACAACAAAAACATTTTTCTGCTACTAGAAAAAATGTATGAGCAATTTAATGATGTTTATTCTGTAAGTCATGTTGAAAATTACTGATTAATTCTAGTTTTTGAATTAAGACAGATTTATTTAAATTTTTTATATATCGTGAAAATAACAATTTTATTTCAATTATTATAGCTATTCCTTGAAAACTACATTTAAAAACGTGTACTTTGTATGCTTTAACAAGTTTATTTCGTGTTCACAGCGTAAGCAACAGAAATTGATGACATAGGTGTTCACTTTTTGTTTATTTATACAAGATTGTTCACTTTGAGAGTTATTCTTTAGTGATATAATAGTTAAAGTTTATTTAGTTTTCATAACAATATGATTAAAAGTTTTAAGTTCTTATTTTGAGAATACATTTAAGCCTTGGCATACTTCGAACTAATAAATTTTCAAGATAATTTATTTCTTGCTCTCGTTGGAATTGGCAAAAGGAAACTGGGTCAATTTTGTAAAACGTACATTTTAACTTGTTTTATTTTTCTTTATAATTAATGCAATATTCTATTCCAAAATCTGAAAGCTGTTAAGCTATACCGCTATCATTGCTCTCTAAGAATGATATGATAGAAATAAATATAATTTTAAAACAAAATAAAAAAGTTTATTCTTATATTATCAATTGAAGTATCAGAGCCCATTTTAAAAACAGTAAAAATCAAAATCTTAAACAGTATGAAATATATTTGTCTTTCTACATCACCATAACAAGAAATTGACAACAGAAATATATCTTTGGAATTAACTGTGAAACTTTCAGATATATGTTTAAATGTATTTGATAGCTTTATTATCTCCGTTCCTGGCATAGGTGGGTGGAGGTAAATAAACAAATTTTATTTTACTAATGAAATAGACAAATTATTTAATTACCGTGTATGATTAGGACGTTACAGGTGGCGCTACGATTATGCATAATTACAAAATTATTCACATATTAAATATTGACACTGTGTATATAGATACATAAATCGACTACCATAAATTATTAAAATGTATCTGCCTCCATGATGAAATAATCTTAAATTATACTTTTCTGATGAATGAATTTAGTTATTACAGATATAATAATTAACTTCGCATACATTGTAATAGTAAAGTCCTTGAACTTATATATTACTGATAAAAATATGGTAATATTAATCAATTCAATATTAATCTATACATTTGTGCTTGAACATAGATTAAAGTGTGCTTGAACACGTAATCAGATCATTCGTTTTCACCCACGTGAGATAGTGTCTTGAGAATGTATTGTTTATCCTATATACACTTCTTTATCCCTGATTTGGTAATGTATTTATATTGTTAACTATAATAGTGTCCTAGCAATTTACAGAGTTTTCTTTATAGACCTTTTTATCTGATTTGGCAAAGCGTCACTGTTTCATGTACGTTTTCGAAATCTGAACTTCTTTGCTTAAAACTACGCAAAAACGTAGTGACGTGTTGTACAAGTCGCTCATGCATCCGTACGATGTATTGCTTGTCTATAGCGAATGATGCTTTTGAATTCAGTCAAATTTCTTAATGCATTTATTCTTCTCTGAAGCTAGCGATAATGAATATCAAAAAAGCGCTGTAGACAAAGTATTGGTTACGTGGCTCTGTGTATTTTTAGAGCTTAATTAACAATGGTCGCTACAATTCATGGATGGAATACTTGTTTCGTTATTACTTAATGACGTTAGTCATTACTTGGAAACCAGATATATGAGTTTGTTTGTCTATCCAGAATTTTCGGGCAAAGCTACAGGAAGGACAAATTTGACTGTCTTAAAGACAACAGCAAACTCCATCAACTCTTGGGCCACTCTCACCAAACCGAATATTAAGATCTGTCGGCTTATCTTATAGTGTACAGACAGTCCCAAAGTGTGGAGTGTGTTTTTCAACAACTGGATACAAACCATGAATTCTCAGATTTTCAATTCGAGTACACTAGCAACTTGGCCAAATGTAGCCCACAAACTCATGAAGTTACCTCTAACTTTACACGTCGTGTTTTTATTCTAATGGATATAAAAAGCAGGTGAAGGCTACAGTGTCCTTTTAGCGCTTACTTTCAGAGATAATTGTTTAAGAAGGTGTGACATTACTTGGAGTTTCTCGTGTCTGCAGCAGGTAGAGATCTAATAATAATTATCGGCATAAACACTTGTTACTCGTTAGAAATACCAGCCCAACTGTGACAAACAAGAGAATTGTACAAAAAAAAAATTATGACAGTGCCAGGTTTTAGTTAATTTCACAGAGAACGTTACTGGTTATATAAAATAAATACATTGGAATTTACTAAGGGTGAAGAAAGGTAGTAAGGAGAACTCAGTTATAAAACAAAACACCAATGATTTTCCTGAGACTAATCATAGTTGTCGTGGTTGCAGTAATGACACGTCAGTCCTCCTTTAAAAAGAATTGTGTAAGTCCAGGAAAATTAGTACAAAAATAAAGATGAATGATAAGTACGACATACTGTTCTAGTATGGCAAACCTGTAATATTTTGTTTTATTAATCTAATTTTATGGCAAAATACAGGGTGGTCGCTAGAAAAGCGGAAAATTTGAGGGTTAGATGAGATCATAAATAAAATGCGTGCTTACTCATATCTATTTTGATTTCTTTACATCATGAATAAAATGCATGATTTTAATATCACGGACGACATTTTGAGCATCTATGAGTGTAATATAACATATGCCTTTAAAAAACTTTATAAAAGTTATTCTTTGTAAAAATAAATAGCTGTTTGACAAATTTTCCGCTTTTCTAGCGACTACCCTGTATATTCATATTGAAAAGTGTAATGATGCGTTAGATATACTCTGATAGAATATTCTTTTTTTAGTCACGGAGGTTACGAAACGTTATCCGGCTTTAAAACAAAAAGCGTGCGCGTTATCTAGTAGAAAAGCCTACTGTGTCTACCAAGGGGAAACGAAACCCTGATTTTAACTTGTAAATCTGAAGACTTACCGGTGTCTCATTAGGCACAAAACAAAACGATTACTTTGGTTTAATGTGATAGCGAACATAATCGTAATTCAATTTGAAATTTCCTAGATAACAGATTTATTTGCATGATCCTCAACAAAAGAATAGATTATTGAGAGTTCTTATATTGCCTTGATTTAAATAATAAAAAATATATTTTAATTAATCGATGTACAAATTTTACACAAAATTTTGTAAAAGAAACATTTTAAGCGTTAAAACTATGCAGCTGAAATAAAACTTTTCAACTAAATAAAAAGAATAGTAACACTGTCTTACATTATTAAAGAAATCTAAGTAACAGTGTGATCTTATATTATTAAAGAAATTTAGCAAAACAACAGTTATTCGCGCATTATAAGAATGATATTCCTGTTTATGGTGTTTCTTATGGATCATTCTGTTTCATTTATTTTCTGGTAATTAATTTGATGACCATAATTTCACGCTGTTGCCATAAACTGCAAATTCTGCTGTTAACAAGTATCTCTGAAAGACGGTGAGATCAACGTAATGACACATTTTTACCTGTTATCAACAGAATCTTCGCTGTATACATGCACTTGGACATTGATATCCAAGAACACTTTTAAGGAACTCAAAGGCACAAAACTCTATTAAAACTGTATCTGAGAGACATAAAATATATTTGAATGAATAGTTCATGAAGGTTTGTTCAGTATCCCTCTCGTAAGAACAGCCTCTGGTTTCAAAATGAAACCGATAGCTTAAGATATTTTGACTTGTTAACCTTTTTCAATTTGATATCATTAGTTGCTGTCCTGTTAACAGTACCAAGAGATACGCTTAGTTTTTTTACTATAAAGAGTCTTCCTTCATAAACGTAGCTTTCACTTTAGGGATGAAGACGTTGGTCTGTATTGAATTAAAGTGTGGTTTTACAGCCCATTTCTGTTCTAAATTCTCTGTTCTGAGATTATTTCAGAGGACTTTTATTCTTCCTTCAAAACGTTAAGCGTTTAGTCTATGAATAGTTTAAAAATATCTTCTCCAGCCACAGGTATATCCATGATGCCATTACTTTCGACAAGAACTAAACGAACCGATCACTAAATATGACGGTCGTAACATCACAGTCATAACATACGTCGCATTCCAGTCACACCAAACATGCTCACCGTGGGGGCGTTATAATATGATGGTCAATCCCACTATTCGTTGGCAAAAGAGTAGCCCAAGAGTTGGCGGTGGGTGGTGATGACTAGCTGCTTTCCCTCCAGACTTAAACTGTTAAATTAGGGACGTCTAGCACAAATAGCCCTCGAGTAGCTTTATGTGAAATTCAAAAAACAAACAAACAATTTATTTGCACCTAAATAAATATTGAGCTCAAATGCAATTTCCTTCTGAGGTGTCAGAAGTTCATTAATAAAGGAAGGCTGTGATGTCTTCTAGGTAACATCTAATAGATTTTCAAGTGTTAGAGATGGTATGTATTTGTCTGAAGTTAAGCATCTTGTGACGAATTTACTATTTTACATTTATTTTAATATCAATATTTGTTTCAGTTAAACATATATTTGCCCCCCAGTGGCTCAGCGGTATGTCTGCGGACTTACACGCTAAAATCCGGGTTTCGATACCCGTGGTGGGCAGAGCACAGATAGCCCATTGTGGAGCTTTGTGCTTAATTCAAAACAATAACAACAACATAAACATATATTTAGAAATACATGTAATTTTTACTTTTAAATTTGTGCTGCGAAATTCTCGCCTATACACTAAATGTACAGAAGATTTTCGAGCATAAAAATCAACAATATATGTTTTACAAAAGCAATGCCGTATTGTTGGGCCAATTGAAATTTTTAGAAACTCGCTTTAATATTTACAAATCGATGCACCGAGAGACAATATATATATTGTTGGTTTGCTGCAGTTGATATACTATAAACCTCGGAAGATATAACTGTCAACAACCCTTAATCGAGAAATTACATTACAAATATTTAACCCGAAACATTTATTAATTTCGAGCATTAACAGCAGTGTAACTTCGAACATTAGCATTTCTACGAATATATGGTATAACTTCAGCTGTGAAAAGTTCACGTTTAATCAGCGAAAACCTCTACCTCCCCGTTAAGTTAATTTTACGTATATCAACTCAGAATTAATTAATTTGCTCATCGAAAACCATCGATAAGATATTAAGAAACTTCTGGATCAGATAGAAGACTCAATATTGTTTGTTAGTTTGTAAAACTTTTGTATATAAATCATTATTTGTAAGAACTATTTGTCATGTCTATTATTATAAATTGTACTATTTTTTATATATTAAAATATATTTGTGTTAAGAAAGAAAGTTGTGTTTATCAATCATGTTGACAAATATAATAAATTTGATACATCTCTACCTTTAATTAACTTTTAAATTCAAATTAAGATTTGATTCAGTTTAAGACTATTTGAAATGGTAATACGTAACGTAGTAAATTGGAGGTAGATTTGAGATAAATCTTAGTTCGTAACATTGTGTATCACGTACAATACAAGTGTGTCTTTAAGGTGACGGAAATATGCAGTGAAGCTCGTACGCTGGTAAAAATAGATAACATTATACGAAATTGTGACAACTTCAAATTAAATCATGCTGTCAAACTAACCAATGGTGCAACTCTAGCTCCAATAAAAATTACAATGGTAGAATTGTTAATAGCTCCAATAAGGAATACTATCGTAGAATTGTTATAAATAAGTGGCTAAATGAAACATGGTCAGATGAATAAATATATAACAGTTAAGTGGTGTTTCCTTTGTTTGGTAAGCAATACAATGTCCTCGAATTTAGAAAATAAACTATATGAATATGTTTTCAATTTTCTTTTATTGCATTTCCCAATTAATTGAAAAAGGTATACGATTGGAATATCAACTTATTACATGATTCTCAAAATGATATTTTCAACATTTTTTCTCAGGAAATTATCTTGTTTTCTGTGGCAAAAGATGGTTTTGCTAGTAGATAATAGTATTCTTTTCTGATAACGAAAAACCAACTTGAACTAAAAATGTATCTCAGAATGACTGGTATGGGTATTAACACTTTTATTAATAAAGTGGAGAACAACGTTTTGACCTTCCAAGGTCATCTTCAGGTTTACAAAGATGACTTAGGAAGATCGAAACGTTGTTTTCTGCTTTATTAGTAAAAATGTATTCTTTGTTTATTTCATAGCAAAATGACTTGTGTTACTTACTGTGTCCATTGCGTGGAAACGAACCTCGAATTTTAGCGTTGTAAGTCCACAGAATTACCACTCTCTCAGCTATGGACAATAAATGTACTGAAAATGAACATGATTGATTGCAATGAAATCAAACAAAAGTTGTGTCCTTCGTGTCTTCACACTGAACATGTGAAATAGTGCAAACTAATGTATATTGCATTAAAATTGGAAATATTAAATAACTTGCTATCTGAAACAAGTTTGGAATGAATGATAAACCGCAAATATTTCAGAGACTGTCAGTGAAAAATATTTTACTCAGAGGCTGAAAATATGTTTTGGATGGGTTGAAAATATGTAGATTGCAAATACTTGAACAATTCAGCCCTATTAAAGTTTCTCAAATTATTGCACAATAGAGTCCACAGATATTGCTAGTTAATAGAACTTATTCATCTTAAGACGATGTAAGAACAAAAATTACTTTCCTTAGCCTAAAGTGGCTTTAAAGTGTAACACATTCATGTAGTCAAAATACAAAAATTCCAATTTCACACGAAAAGGCAGAACTTACATATTCCTTTGGGCTATTATGTAAAGAGTGCCTATATATTTTCTCAGATGTGGTGTCACGTGACAGCATTCTTTAAAGTGATTGGGTTTAAAAAGCTTTAGGCTTTAAAATAAAATAGTCCAAAGTCTAGTTGCTAGTTCAAGGTGAGCGACATTGGCATATTATCATATTTTGCAGGTATTCGATGCTTTTTTTGGTTTTATTATTCTAGAAATCTTCGTGTTTAGTGTCTGATAATGTTATAGAGAACAGGCTCCACGGGATCGAACATATTTTCCAAAGCGTCTTCAAACAATGTACTAAAGAATCACATAAGCTAAGATCAAGCAAAAATAAATTAATCCAGTCGATAACGTACGTAGTTAAAATGCGTTATAAGTGGTACAGTTCAACTGAAGCAAGGTAATTAGGTCAGGCCTAATAAGTTTCAATCACTGTATCTGTACTTGAATGAATTACAGTGAGAAATTTCAGATTCGTGTACTTACTTTGATAGAAATAGGTGTTCAGTTATTACCTAGAGATATACATCAAATATTTTTTTTTTACTATTAGTTAATTCTGTTTTCAAGCGTGCTTCATAGCAAGATATTTTTCATGTGAGTTTCTACGTTTAGTTTAATGAAATATAATTAAGTAAAATTTTTATACTTTACAACAAAACAGTAAAGGAGTTCTAAGAGCACAGATATTTATTTTAATATGTCAAAGAGAATGTTTTACTGTTTGTTTTGATAAAAATTCATAACTGTAAAATTGAATGTGTATTACTTTTTCAAAACAATCACTTTGTTTGTTGTTCTTTGAATACATACTGGTTTTAGTTATTTAGAGTAAATTAATCTAAACAAGAAATATATTTTAATTTTAAAGTACGTATATCCATACCAATCTCCAAAACTTGTCATCTAAAATGCGATTGAAATATCCAAATAGTCCTCCAGTTTTGAACTAATGCAAGCACATGTTTTATAATGTGGAAATGTTCCATTAAGTTCTTGAAACCTCTGTCTCTTTATAATACTTTGAAATTAGCTTCATGACAACGTTTAACCTGCTAGTGCCTTCTCGAGTAATGACAAAGAATAAAAATAAATCGACTCTGATTTCATTAAATGAGTCAATTTTTTTCTATCAATTCATGCTATTTATTACAAGTTATATCAATTATATTTAACTTGATAATAATAATAATGTTGCTGTTTTATTTGTTGTTAAGAACAAAGCTACACGATGGATTATCCGTGTTACTTCCATTGTGATTAACGAACATGCTTTGATTCTTTTTCGAATTTCGTCTAAAGCTACACTAGGACTATCTGCGCTAGCTGTCCCTAATTTTGCAGTGTAAGACTAGAGGGAAAACAGCTAGTCATCACCAACCACAGCTAAAACTTGGGCTACTTTTTATTAGCGAATAGTGGGATTGACCGACACATTATACACATCCACGGCTGAGAGGCAAGCATGTTTGGTGTGACAGACATTTGAACCCTCAGATTACGTGTAGAGCGCACTAACTACCCTGCTGTGTATGGCCCTATTAAATGAAGTAGGACATTTTTGTTCAACTTAAAAATTATAATAGATGACATTAATGAGCATAAGATGACTGGTTGAAAGCTCTAAAACTTTCTGCTACTTGTGTTTATTTACAGAAAATTAAAAGTAATAAAAAATTATAGATAAGGGGGCACTGTCAACACCATCAGGCTAATCAAAAGATCTCCCATTGTAAAACCTCATGTAAATCATAATTTATAAAAAAATATTGGTATAATACTACATTGTAATTTCAAGTAACAAACTATTTATTTAATCAGTTCGATGTATCCTAAATCTTAAAGTTTAGACTTACTAGTGTCTTTCATGAAACTAACAACGTTCAACTTTGTAAGCTTTTATAAGATTTTGCAGAGTAACCATTGAGATTTTGATAAATATTCCATTTCGAAAATATTTCGCTATATACAAATTTATATGTATGCTGGATGTAGAGCTAGTTTTATATATAGATACATGCAAAAATTCAAGTAGCACATTATTGTTTTAGTGACTTTGTATGGAAAATAAAATGTGTAATAAAATCGGATTCAATTGTGCTTGTTTACACGAAATATCAGTAGTAAAGAATCGTTGTTGAAGTATTGTAGAAATATAATGAAGAAAACGTGGTAAAATGCATGGCCCATTGGAAAAGGGTTTTGATAAGACAAAACAAATAACATAAGATTATCATACGTACATATATATATCGATTCCAATATACTGAAATGGTAATTAGAATAAAAAGAAGTTAGGAGGTTATAATTATGTAGCTTAATAGCCCAAGCTATCTACAGTCTATGCAAGAGTGAGGACGTGGTAAGATACCAGTTATTTTATCGAAATTCGGGGTAGGCGAATACTAAAGTTTGGAAACATTTAACACTTGGTGTACTTTATTGATAAGTATGGTGAACATGAAACTTATAAGTCATTTGCCAGGTAGAGAGAGAGAGAGTCCTGATTATACCAAGATATTCAAATTTGTTCTCTGAAGATGAACTTGAAATGCGGGGACCCGACTTTGATTCAATGTTGCAAAACTGAGTCGTATTTCATAGTATTATTACTTATCTTCCGAAGTCTCTACTTAAAAAGCGTGAGTCGTAAATAAGGAGGTTTTCTGAACAGCTGTAATGTGTTAAATTCTAAGTAGTCTTAAGGCAAGAGTATTGAGCCATGTTCTTTAGAAAACGGAAAACAATGAAGAAAATTTAGTAAAGTAGACATATCAGAAATATTTTTTTTTAAATGCGGAATTGACATGAAGCTATAAAGACTAAACCTAATAACTGACTTTAATTACGCGCAAGCAAAATACAACCAACAAAAACAAAAAAATAGGAAACGAGGGAGAAGAAAAGTTGTAGTTTTAAAAAAAATTAGCAAATGTAGATTTTGAAACATTGAAAAACTGGAATATAATATACCCGAAAGAGGAAGCTAAAATAGTAAAAAATGGAAGGTAAATACACGAACTTTGTAAACTGAATCAAATAAATGAAGAAGTACACAATAAAACTATACAAACATTTAACAAACTAATCAAAGTTCATACCCAAAATAATTTGGCTATCATTTTAAGTGATTATTTACAAAAAAGTTGTGGTGATCACATATCAATCGCTGGTATGGATAGTAATATAATCACCAAAAATCGAAATCTATTAATTAAAATAATCCTGTTTTGTAAAATTACAAATTAAATTTCTGAGTGATTTCTCTGAATAAGGGTAATTAAAAGTGAAGATTACTAATTGTACATGTCCAATGGTAATAAATTATTTCCTAATTATCATGATACTTAACTGAGATGATAGCGATCAAGTAATAGTAGAGAATTATTGTCGGTAAATCATGTAAATTCTGGAAAAAAAAAATATTTACTGCACTGTATTGCAATGATTAAAACCTTGAGGTTTAATTCTTTTATTATCATGGATACTTAGAGAATTGATAATAAATGTGATATCTATGATTACAAAATTCTCACTAAATGAAAAAAAACACTTGTGCTTTTAGAATGACTGCTGTTACGCCCCGACAGGTGGCTCTGTAGTAAATTTACAAGATTATAAAGTTGAAATTAAAAATTTAATTCCTGTGGTGGGCACAGCGCAGATAGTCCATTATGAAGTTGTGTACTTAAAACAAATAAACAAAGAATGATATAAATATTGTTTGTGTTTACTTAAATTGTGCTAATTTAGCTTTTATATCTATATCTTTCCGTCTCGGAATCGAATCTTAGACTTCTCTATTAAGTGAGTGTTGTACCATTGAATATTAAATAATTATTAAGGTATTTGTAATACAACAAACCGCACTATTCCTCTCCTCTCACAAACAATGCTGGCCTTTGAACTAAATTCAACTTCAAGTATTGCCTCACGGAATTAACCCAAGATTTCTAGTGCAACAAGTGTTTTACCAACTTAGCTCAAAGATTGATCCGTTAGCTGCTGAAAATAAGGCACATTTTAACAAGTGAAACTGCCGTAGATGATAATGTGTATTTGTGTTTTCTTATAGCAAAGCCACATCGGACTATCTGCTGAGACAATCGAGGAGAATCGAACCCCTGATTTTAGCGTTGTAAATCTGTAAACGTACTGCTGTACCAGCGAGGTGCAGATGATAATGTAACCTGCCGACATCCAATGATTAAGTTTTATTTCTTTTTATGATGAGGATTAAACTCAACTTACTTCAGAGAGGCATTGCAAAAGCTAAACAATGTAATAAAATTTATATTACTACACGAAATTCAAGATTACTTAAAAAATAAAGCAAACAAAAGTGGAATAGTTCCCCTGCGAACATTCATTGGGAAGCAATAAGTTTTACATCCAGTTCCGGCATTAGAAAGGCTTTTACATAAAGAAAACTGTGTCTCAGAAAGACGAAAACAAATAATTTAACGTTATAATTCAATCATAACCTTAGATAGTCAATTTAAAAATATGCATGTAATAAACCTCTATTTTTACTCTGCCTTTAACAATAATAATAATAGTGAAAATAGTCGCCAATGCATTCTAACAATTATTGGAAATTCCCGAGGAGCAACGTGACGTGATCGGCAATCAAATCTGACTGTCATCTATATCAAATCCGAAGATTCCCACTTCTTCACAATGCATGTGGCAAATACTGAACCAATTGTTACCAAACCTGTAATGTAGTTTAAGGTCCCCAGTAGATTAGCACATATGAGATGGAGTTTGAATCTGATCATCTATGATAACCCTAAGATCCTATAGTCTTCCATTGTGCATTGAGTGGACACGTCAAGAGCACATTTATTTAAAAAATGAACAAACACACTAATTACAGTTAGTTTTAATGGCCTCGAGATAAAGAGATACAAGTAGTACAGAGAAGGCTTGAATACACTGAAATAATTTACGACACATTAGAGATAAAAACTTAACTTTGTACAAATATTCATAAATGATTGCATTTTTTATTATTTTGTACTAAATTATATTGACACTAAAATGCATAAAAGATGGTGTTATATTTAATGTCGGAGCAACTGGAGCAATACTTCGACAGGCCCTCATATTCCGTCCTCTAAAGTAATGTATCTTAAGTTGATCAGAACGGATGGTCCTCCTACGAAAAATGCACTGAGTATTTCGTAATGTTAAAAACGCCTCTGATGAAACATGAAATAACGCGAGATTTATAAGTAAAAACATGATAAACAACTTTCATTTCATTGATTGTCGACCAATTTAGGTGCTATAGGGATCAATTCCCTAAATATATATTTCTGTAAAGAGGAATAATTATGAAGGGGGTCACTGCACTATAGAATCCACAGATACACATAGTTTAATGTCCTAACTTTGTCAAACGACACGTTTCCAGTTTTGTGCAGCAAATCGAGTAGATACGATGGCAGCAAGCCAAATCATGTGTGATGTATTTCACGTACATATACAGATGTACGTCAAACTTATTACCTGAATATGAGGCAAACAGGCTAATATAATGTCGTAAAATTTTTATATGATATTATTGTTTATGCACTTGTTGTGACTTAAATTTATATAAGGTATAAGTATATTTGTAGATGGATTAACATTGCATTGATATGATACTGTATATATTTCAAAGTACGTTTGTAAATTGATATAACAAAAGCTACTATGCGTAGCTTTAAAGTTAAAAAAATATTATAATATTCAACATTAATTAATACGTTATGCCTTCAGATAAAATTATTCACACAAATCACGATTTATAAAATGCAATAAATATCACATGATTTATAACATTTTTATTGTAAAAACGGATTAAGAGCGAGTTAGCTAATTCCAAAACGAATAAAAGTGTGTCTATTTTCTTATAGCAAAGCCACATTGAGCTATCTGCTGGGGGGGATCAAAACCCTGATTTTAACGTCGTAAATCCGTTGACTGACAGAATGAAAATGTAAAGTGCAATAATATATCAAAATATGTCAGATATTCAGAAATTTATTAAGGTTAATAAGTTATAACCACCTCTAGACAGATTTCATAAACACCATTTTATTTTATATCAAAAATATAATTGCATCAGAAATACTAAAAAACGGTAGTACTGTAATTGTCTTTGAAGACAAAGAAATAATCTACTTGTTATTCATGATATCGTAAATGCATTATTCAAATAATGTGATATACGCACATCTAATCAAAATTAATAACCTGCGTTTTTTTCATACATTTTAATACGATAGGAAAACGTAAGTAGACAGTAATGTAATTAATTAATGAAATATTAGTAATGGACGTAAAGCAGTCACAAAACGTAAGTACTGTCAACTGAATGTGAAATTCTTTAATGGGTACAAAACGTGAGCAAGGCGGTATGTCTGCGGGCTTACAACACTAGAAACTGGATATCGATACACTTAATTGGCAAATCCCACATCGCTCCTTGTATAGCTTTGTGCTTAATTACAAACAAACAAATATTTTCACACAAACGCACACACACAAAATCAAAACAACAACACAACAACGTTTTACGACGCTGTAGTATTTTGCATATGAAATTTTTGCATTACTCAGTACACTGTACTTTGTTCTACGAATGCTGTTCAAATTATTCTCCCATAATTCCGACAATGTGTTCGATCATCGCTTGATCTGATAAGTTTATACATACAGCTTCGTAAATGTTCACATCTATACTCTGTGTAGGGTAAGCAATGGTTGTTAATGTTCTAAACTGTCAAGGTATCGCTTCACAATATTTATTGTATTCGTTTGATCGTTGTCTTGCTGAAGGACGAATATTTACCAAATAACTCAAGTTTCAATGGGAACAGTATGATGTGTTATAAGCGTCCTGTACTTGTTACCAGTCGTTGTTTGAGGTGCAACGTAAATCTTGTACTGATAGCCATCATGTTTCACTGTGTATTTTGTAAATTGACTATTATATGATTTTTCTCTTCATTGAACAAATTTTCGTTGGTTGTTGTCAAGGCATATAAATTTGGATACATCTATAAACATCACACGTCTTCAGATTTTTCATTCCATTGTTTGTAGTCTTATGTTCGTTTCAACCTTTCGGTTTCAATACCTCTGCTCAGCAAATACAAGTCTGTGTAAACCTTCCTATACTAATGTGTATTTTATTGTTCTAGAGTTAGCACCAGTAGTTGTATTTACAGCAAGATTTGATCTCAGTTGTTTTTGATTGTCTGTAAGGTTCTTATAATGCTTTTGGAGAGTTTCAATTTTTTTAAAATCTTGACTTATTTTGTTATTAACCCTGTCAATTTGACTATTTCAGTGTTTTTACACAGCTTTTACTGAAATCTGGAGGTCTGAGGAAATTTTTCACGACCTTGAACAGCCACAACTTTTTAACTAGTCTTCTGGTGCCCCCCAGTGGCTCAGCGGTATGTCTGCGGACTTACACGCTAAAATCCGGGTTTCGATACCCGTGGTGGGCAGAGCACAGATAGCCCATTGTGTAGCTTTGTGCTTAATTCATAACAAACAAACAAATAGTCTTCTGGTATTTTATTCCTATAAGACATGCCTTGATTCACACTGTTATTAATACTTATGCTGTTGCTGCTACTACTACTACTAATGGGCATAGTATGACTACTTACACTTTTTTAGGCTTTATAATGGAGCAGCACTTCATCATTGATGAGATCAAAATCGAATGTATAAAACTATCAAGAAGCGACTATAATGCATTTCATTGTCACGGGATAAAGGTTCGACATTTCTGTAGTATTCGCCTGTTATATATTTTACTTTACCTTTTACATAATTATTTTCAATACTGTAGAATATTAGACACGTTTATGGGGTACATTGTATGTGAGTCGCCATTTAAGATTTCGGTAGAGTAGTAACTTAAAACGGATTTTTTTTTCAAATAACATATTAAAGGTCGGCTTCTTATGGGAAGATTTTGTGTGTTTCTTATATGTATTATAAATCGTATTATAACAAAATGACGAAAGCAGGAGAGATTAGGACTGTGCTCGCAAACTTGCCACTGAGACTGAACGCCGTGGAGTAGTGGAGATGATGATATTTGGAAACACAAGCTGGGAAATCGCTAAATGAAACCTGCTACTAAAACTTGTCATTTCGAATATGTTTATTGTTTAAAAAAGTTATAGTGGTATGAAACACGGGAATAGGAAAGTGTCCCTCTAAAATGGCGAATTTGAATTTTTTCAGAAGAACAAAAGATTAAAGTACAATTTCTTCATTTCTTTAATGAGATTGACACAAACAATATTACAGTTCTTAATGAATCATTGTACATACCAATAGTACAAAGGCTGAATTTTGTTTTTAAGATCTAGTTTTAACAATCAGAGACGCCAAATATGTAACGATCTTAAAATAAAAATACCGCTTTAATCTAACAGTAAACATTTGGAAATGTTGCACATTAATACCAAGTTCTAAGAAAAAATATTTTAGGAATTAATGTCATGTAAACCACGAGACTTACCTATTACGTAGTTCGTACGTGAAAACAAGGTAATTATCGTATAGAGTACTAGTGTTGCAGAATTAAAGTCAATAGACTAAGAAAAAAACGAGTGTTATACAAGAAATGACCAACACCTTGGAAAGCATTTTTATGATTAAAGAAAATTCCCACTAAGTTATTTACAGTTGAAAACCAATTTGGGCTGGCATGGTCAGGTGATTCAGGCACTCGACTCGTAATCTGAGGGTCGCAAGTTTGAATCCTGACATAGCAGACATGCTCGCCATTTCAACCGTCGGGGCGTTATAATGTTTGGTCAATCCTACTATTTGTTGGTAAAAGAGCAGCTTAAGAGTTGGCGGTGGATGGTGATGACTAACTGCCTTCCCTCTAGTCTTGCGTTACTAAATTAAGGACGGCTAGCGCAGATAGCTTTGCGCGAAATTCAAAAACAAACAAACAAACAAACTTTATAACCCATCTCTCTACGTATTAAGTTAATATTGATCCTGGTGTTATCGTTGACTCATTATTTTTTAATAGAAATGCAACCTTTTCCTTTTAAGAAGAAACTGAAGAATATTTCCGTGGATTTGGATGTTACGTATACATGGATTCATTTTTCACGGAAGTTATTGCAAGCACAGTCATCACAAATCCTGTTTCAGACAGGTTTTAAGAAAAAAAACCTTAATTGGAAGTTCGATGTATCCATATTAATGGCAAAAGAAAATATTATTCTGCTACTACCTCAGCACAATCA
This sequence comes from Carcinoscorpius rotundicauda, assembly GCA_011833715.1. Lineage (NCBI taxonomy): Eukaryota > Metazoa > Arthropoda > Merostomata > Xiphosura > Limulidae > Carcinoscorpius > Carcinoscorpius rotundicauda. The sequence goes on along the minus strand of CM022395.1, from coordinate 33,193,480 downwards.
CTGAACAACATTTATAAACTCACTAACAGATCCAAGGAACTTTCAAGATTCAGCATGTAATTCACTGAACATATGTAATTATTTTTGTCTATCAAAAAGCATAGCTATCAAATTTTTCGCTTATAAGTAAGCGTAATATATAAAGATGAATTATACTTTATGCATTCTTAATAATTGTTTATTTTAATATAATTGTACTAAAAGAAAGAGCATTGAACCTGTCATAAAAGAATCCGTAAAGTCATTTAATGATACAGAAAACGATGCTAAAATTATATAACACACCATAGATTAAACAATGCGTTGCCTGAGTACGTGACTTATTGCAATCACTCGGTAAAAACCTATAAAGTAGTAAAACCACTTATATTGGATTTTTTTTCAAAATATTAAGCTAACGTTTAGGAAAGCCATGAAACGGTACAGCGTTAACTTGATTATGTTGATATAAACGTTTTAAGACAATATACAGTTGTTTCACGGATCGTCCTTATTGAAGACGATTGAGTAAAAAGAATTTTCTGTAGAACCTCACATCCTCTCAAGACCAAACCACATTTACAGTCCTTCTTTGGCAAAGATTTGGGTTTGAGACATCTTTAAGAGCAGTGACTGCTAATTTTTGAAATATGCTTCGAACCGCAGAGAAGAAACAATGATATAGTGACTTTCGTACTATTTGTTGAAAAAGACTGGTCATCTCGAGCACGATCTGATATTCATATCACTTTACTAGCCTATTTTTCCCAGTTGCTGACGTATCGCTTTCTGTTGTTTTACTATTAACTAAATCTGATGACAGATGTCTTGGAACACCCGATGGAAAAAATAGGGTGATTTAATAGAGATACTCTTATCACATGGTTATGCAAAATCACGCCAATTTGAAAATGAAAAAGATATTTACTTTTATAAGTAGTTGTGTCACGTGTGACCCAGTGGCTAAAGTTCTTGTATCATAAACCTGCGAACTTCCCTTTAACGTCCAATTACTGCAAAAATCAGAAAAGTGGTTCCAACTATCGAATAGTGAGTATATTATAAGAGTGATTGTCAGATGTTACTACTGGATCAAATAAGAATACTTCAAGAACTGACGGTGGGTGTTACCGACTAGCTGCTCTGATTTTAATCTATCAGTTCAAAACTAGAGGCGACTGCTGCAAATATTTTTGAGTAGCTTTGCGCGAATACCTGAAAACAAACACAAAAGATTGTTGTGCAGACTACCTATAATATGATTAACTCTATGTTTACATAACACAAGCAGGTACATTGCGTGGTCAGGCAATTTAGTATAGGCGAATAAAGAAAAGGTTTGTATTTCAAGACGACTGGAATGGGAATTAAAACTTTTGTTAAAATAAAGTAGAGAACAACGTTTCGACCTTCTTAGATCATTTTCAGGTTAACAAAGAAATCACGAAAGGAAAGGTTTGACAAACTCATTTGCTTGCCTGTGTGTGACATTCTAGTAAAGTGATCAGTAGCCAATTATACTGAACATTTTATTGTTTCAAATGTTTTTAATGTTGTAGATTTAACATTTGCTTTTAACTGTGACATATATCATTGTTGTCACCAGTGAAGTCTACTAGATTCACCACATAACACGGTATTTCATTAGATATTTATTCTCCGTAACAGATGTTTCTCAAAGTTTAAATCGCTTTTAATAATATATTTTGTCATGTTAGTTCTTGCTGTATTTGGCTTGAATCAACAGAAAAATAATTATGATAATTAATAAGTTATGCGAAACTTATATCTGTTGGATCTTTTTTTGCGAGCAATAAGAACTACAAAGAACCACAATGAGATTAACAAAGAACAAGTTATACTGCACATGGCTGCATAAAGAAATGACATTCTAAATGTATTCTGTAAAGTATTGCTGACATTAGCTTTGCTCAAACGGTTATATCTTCTCCTCTTTTGAGATGTTGAGTGTTCATGAAAAGGTCTCCGATAACATTATTAATATTGGACTCTGTCCTGATTTAGTGTATATTAACGATTTAAATAAACTTCTAATCTACAATTCAATCAAAGGATATTTTTTCAAACAGTTTTGTGTTAACTTCAGAACCTAAACTTAAAAAAATAAAATATTTTCATATGTAATACAAATTTTAAGTTTGTAAATAATTTATTTTTTTCTTAAAACCTCATTACTCAATAATAATTTTTCTTATAAACTGTATTAATATTTCATATAGTGTAATACAATGCGTCTACAAAAACATCAATAGTTGTTACGCAATGTCAACATAAAGTAAAAAGTTTTTCGGTGGGTTGGTTGTAAATTTACAGATTGAAGCTCTGAAATTAAAGGTTTGATTCAGTACAGTAAACAGGACTCGAATAATCCGTTGAGAAAGATTGAATTTAAAAGCTTTTGAAGCACATTTTATTACTAAGCAAACTATTCCCAACATATTACAGGACTGAATATTAAGTGTATTACTTTTAATGGACAGCGTAGTAATCGTGAAAAAACTATGCAATTTAAAAATAGCAAATAAAATTTTGTACTTATACTTAGTAAAAAAATACAGTAAACAGAACAAACTGTCAGAAAACTAAACATGAGAGAAACAAGTTTCGACCCATTCGCTGGCCCTCTTCAGTGTCACATTGTCCCTCCATAGTTCTTTATTTTGCACTTAAAAGAAGCGTATTGAGTAGTAGTGAAATGAGCGTCGCATCAAAGAGAAGGTACTATATTAACCATTGAATGAACTGGTCATTTCGAACACAGTATGACGTCGCTTTCACTTTGTATGCCAACCCAATATTTTCGTTCTCTCTCTAACACTTCAACAGTTATAAGCAGACATACATACAATAGCATATGTCTAAATTAATTTAAATACATAGCTTATAACTAGTTTATTAAACATAGTAGCTCATAGGATGTTAAAATATTTCTTTTCTGTAGTAAAGCCACTGGTGGCACAGCGTGAAGTCTGTGGACTTATAACATTAAAATTGCTCTTTCTGTAACTTGTGTAACTTTCCAACAACCAGATTCCTTTATTTAAAAAGCATCCCAGTGGCTCAGCGGTGAGTCTTCAGGCATGTAGCGCCAGAAACCTGGTGCCAGTACGAGTGGTGTGCACAGCACAGATACCTATTGTGTAGCTTTCCACTTAACAACAAACAAATATAATAACAAAAAATCCTTATTGATAACGTGAGACTGAAAATTAAAACTTAAAACTAGTTTCTTCATTCCCAAGACTTGTTATTGTTCTATTTACTATGATTTTGCAATAACTAATACACGCAATATTGTGTTATTTTATTACCCTTCTATATCTCTAATATTTATAAGGTTATAGTTTCCTTGAAGGATGAGAAAGTGGCAAACTGTCATCTATCACGATATCTTAACTTCCGTATTTAGTTATAACTTTAAAATATTTATCAAAGCGTTTAACATTTCATAACAGGACAAATTTCTCTTGTATACACTGCTCTCCAAAATCTTAAGGTCAACGAACATAAAGAAGAAATATGCATTTTGCGTTGTTAGACTCAACCATTTATTTGGATAGAGCTTCGAAAGATGAAAATAAGAATAAAAAAAACTTTTTTAGTATTTAATATGGAAAATGTTAACACCATAAAATTAGCATAAATACCAGCTGGTCAAAAGTTTAAGACCATACTGAAACGAAGTGTTAACTGGTAACACGTAACGAAGTTTAGTCATTTGTGTTCAAGCATTAGCGTTGTCAACATCTCCCACTGACATCTATTGTGTCACATTGGGTAAAAATATGGCAAAGGCTAAAAAATTGATAGAGTTTGAACGTGGCAGAATTGTCGAGCTGCAAAAGCGTGGTGTCTGCCATCGCTGGTGAGATTGGGTGCAGTAAAACTGCAGTTGCAAATTTCTTAAAATACCCTGAGAGATATGGAACGAGAATTTCAAGTGATCGGCCCAAGAGAATTTGGCCGACGTTGAGTAGGAGGATTCGATGGGTTGTCTCGCAAGACAACCAGCCGATCGTCAAACCAGATTAAGGCTCTTACTGACGCAGAATGCAGCTCAAGAACAATAAGACGGAATCTACGAGAGAAAGACTTTATAAACCGTAAACGTCTTCAAAGGTTATTCTTCCTTCCACATCACGAAACAGATCGGTTAAACTTTGCTGAGAAGCACCAAACACGGAACGCATAAAAGTGGAAGAAGGTTTTGTTCTCTGATGAGAAAAAAATTAACCTGGATAGTCCAGATGGCTTACAACGTTGCTGGCACGATAAAGATATCCCACCGAAGACATTTTCTACAGGATACAGTGGAGGAGGTTCCTTGATGATTTGGAGTGCTCTCTTCTTCCATGGTACAATGGAGCTTCAGGTTATACAGGGGCGTCAAACAGCATCTGACAACATTGGCAAGTTGGAGAAAGCATCCTTATTGACTGAAGACCCCCGTTTGTGTAAAAATGACTGGATCTTTCAGCAGGACATAGCTGCAGTCCACAATGCTTGCAGGATAAAGGACTTTTTTATGGCGAATAACGTGATTCTTTTGGACCATCCTGCGTGTTCGCCCGAACTTGACCCTATTGAAAATGTTTGGAAGTGGATGGCAAGGGAAGTCTACAGAAATGGGCGTCAATTGCAAACAGTACATGATCTTCGTGAAGCCATCTTCACCACGAAGAATAACATTCCAGCCAACCTTCTGCAAACGCTTACATCGATCATGCCAAAGCAAATGTTTGCAGTTATTTGCAATGACTGCCATGCAACTCACTACTGAGACCTCTTGTTGGGCATTTTCTACACTGTTTAGGTTTTTTTTTTATATGGTGTTAAACTTTTGACCAGCTAGTATTTAGGATAATTTCATCATGTTTACATTTTCTTTATTAAATGATCAAAAAGTTTTTATTTTTATTTTCCCTTTTCTTATTTTTATTTTTCGAATATCTGCTCAAATAAGTGGTTAGGTCTAAGAACGCAAAATGCATATTTTTTCTTTATGTTCATTGGCCTTAAGATTTTGGCCAGTAGTGTATATATTATACGAAACATTAAAAACTATGTAGGTTCGTATCACTAATGCGCAACATATTTACAAAAATATTTAAAACATTCATTATTATTTCATATTTTTCTTCTTCATCGTCAACCGAAAATTATTGGTTTGATTAAAACATTGTTTATTAATGTATTGAAATTTGATTCCACAATAACTTTGAAAAATTATGCAATCACAGTCAAATTTAGAAAAAAATTGTTGTTGTTTTTTAACTAAGCACAACGCTACACAAAGGGATATCTGTGGTTTGCCCACCACGGGTATTGAAACCCGGATTTTAGCTTTGTAAGTCCGCAGACATACCGCTGAGCCACTGGGGACATTTAGAAAATTAAAATACTGGTTTCTGATATCCGAATGAAAATCAGAATTTTAAAAACGAGATATACTTATTAGTGAAATGGACAAAATCCTAGTGTAAACTAAAGATATAAAATAATCTTTCTATAAATAAGAACAACTTATTAGTAAAATAATTAAAGTATTTTTTACTTTTGTACTTAATTTAATAAATTCTAGTTTGTTGTTGTTTTGTCGAGAAATAAATATTTTGCTATCATGTGATATTATAAATGAAACAATCCTGCCATGGCAGGGATCGTAATGAAAAATTAGTGGGCTAGTTAAAAATGTCATTTGCGAATATTTTGTTTAGCCTACTGTTATAAAATCTTTGAAATAAAATTTAAATATTCATTTGTGCCACCCAAAACATCTATCTAACACCAGGGGTTTTCAATTTTGAAGAATAAAGAAGCACAAATTGAGCAGCCATATATTATCAGGGTGTGTAAATATAGTAAATAAAAGCTCAAGTTAAACATCAAACTAACACAAGAGCGTGTCAAGATAGTAGAAAAAAATGCTTAAGAGAGCCAAGTTTATTTTGATAAACTAATTTTTTTTTTTCAAATTTTGGACCTGAGTGCAAATCAGACAACAGAAATTCAACCAAACAGTTGTATTCTTATTCATCATTACCGTTATTACCATCTACATTATGAAATATTAGCTGATGTACCTTTTAACAAACAGGAAAAATGTAGGAGACACAGAAAGTGAGTGACACAGAGGATGAGATTCATATGTCGATCCCCCTACCCAGTGATACGGCGGTATGTCTACGGATTTATAACGCTAGAATCCGGGTTTCGACACTCGTGATGGGCAGATCACAGATGTGCGTGTATGTGTTTTTTTATAGCAAAGCCACATCGGTCTAAATGCTGAGTCTACAGAGGGGAATGGAAGTGCTGATTCTATCGTTGTAAATCAATAGACTTACCGCTGTACCACTGGGAGACAGAAGTGAGATAACCCATTGCACTGCTTTGTACTTAATTTTAAACAAACAAACCAGTCGTCGACCTCAATGTCGCTTTTGTGTTGGAACCACAAGATAAGTGTCAGATTTGGTGACAATAAATGCAATAATTTACTTATAAGCTGACAAACTAAACCATTTTTCAAAGATGTTTAAATTGGTTCAAATACATATCTTATTTAACATTGTAACATATACGCTGTTAAAATATATTCTTTCCTTTATTAACGCTCAGGGGTAAATCTGTGAAATTACAACGCTAAAGATCGAGTCGAAACTCACTCGTCGCTGGCAAAGCATAAATAACCATTTGTGTAGTTTTGCGCTTAACGATCAAAGTCCTCTATTTAAAAAGATACTTTACTGACTATTTAAAATTATTACAATATATTACAAACGTGTGCTATAAGTTAATGTAAAAAATCCGCCAAAAAACAGTTTTATAAAATATTAAATAAAAAATCAGTGTAATAATTACAAATAACTCCTATACGATTGTAACTCCGCATCCTACAGGGACAATGCTTAATTCAGGGGCTCAGAGAACCTGAACTGATGGAAATTTCCCTTCTTATTTAAGAACTAATTTTTGGGATTATTCATCAATAGTTTTGAAAAAAGCATCTTCTTCATCTGTAGAATGATGTTCTTTTTACTTATCTTTAGCATGATTTCGATGTCTGATAATATCTCACACAGCTTCATTATTATTTACTGAAATAATTTATTGAGTTATAAACGTTAAGTTTCCGTGTTTGATTTGATTAGCGTTTTTATCTTTCAAGGTTTGTTTGTTTTTTAATTTCACGTAAAGTTACTCGAGGGCTATCTGCACTAGCCGTCCCTATTTTAGCAGTGTAAGATTAGAGGGTGGTGATGACTATCTCTCTTCTCTCTAGTCACTGCAAAATTAGGGACGGCGAGCGCAGATAGCTCTCTGATAGTTTTGTGCGAAATTCAAAAACAAACAAAACATTTAGAAAACATATTCAGAATTTTGGAAAATTGCTGCGAACAGGCAATAAATGCGCGTAATATTTTTGACAAAAATCTAAAGCTATAAAAAAATCAATGGAATATTTTGTGTGGTACTAACTGAAGTAGGAAAATCGGAGTAGGTTTCTTTTGAAACGAGAATGGGAATCTCCCCTGCTGTTTTTGTTTTTATTTTTACCGAGTTGGAAAACTGCCAGACATAGAAAGGCAGGAAAAATTTAACATACGTTCAGATGAAAACAAGTGGTAACATTTATCATGATGAATAATAAGTTCGCAAGGAAATCCGTCTAGTTGTTATTCCATTAGCTACACATTAAGTAAACTGAAAACTGATTTACGTTTTTAACATACCATATATCACGACAGTTACACTTGGAGCAATGTCAGGGTGAAAATCAAAACGTATCGGAATTACTTGGAGGAAAATATATTCAGAGTTGTTGAGCTTATATTCCTTATCTGTTACGCTTTTGAAACATATTCTTACAAATATCTTTTGTCGATTTACTAAGATATTTAATATCAAAGAACTCCTCCTCCTCTTTGGGATTGCTGTAAGTTTTCGGTCACATAACTCTGAAATAAGAAGTTTAAATTTAAACAGTAGACCGAGCAGATATTCCAATGTGGCTTATCTTAAAAACGAACATCATTTCACAGTAAGCAGCGATCGTGGATTTAAGTTTATATCAAGATGTAACAATTAAGCAGACGGGTTTTAGCTTTCGTGTTTTTGTGACTAAGCGAAACTCACATGACTAGCCACTGTTATATGATAAATGTTGTATGTAATAAGTACAACTAGTACCTTTATTCACAAAACCAAAGCATAAAACAGGATATACAATTTCTGTTACTGCCAGTTATTAACAAGTACAAACTACACTGGTAAAATAGGCTAGGGCTACTTTCAAATGCTAAATATTTTTATACACTTTTTGGTCAGCGAGCGACTTTCAGATCTCATATACCATGAGTTTTTGTTTAAATTTCATCTGTTGATACCTGAGACAGAAAGGGATTGGTTGAAACTATAAGAGAGAATTTTTAAAGCTTTTTCCCATATATCATAGTTTCCTGGAATTTCAAATAATTTTGTGTGTGTATATACTGATGGCAAATCAGTAAACAAAGGGAAATCACCATTAAGTATTTAATTCATTTTTAAAGTTAAGCACAAAGCAACACAATGGGCTATCTTTGCTTTGCCCGGAATGGGTATCGAAACCCAGATTCTACCGTTGTAAGTCAGCAAACATACTTTGGTGCCATTGACGCAATATTTTTAGATTAAAAATGTACATAAGTGCATTTTGTGTACAAGCCATTAAAACATTCGCCAAACGACTTCTGAATGGATCGGACACAAACAAATAGACAGAAGTGAAAGACCGTTCAACGTAGAATTGCATGCATATGCTAAAAACAGAAATATTTAATTTTTATGATCTATAAGATAACATAAATGAAGACTGCGAATAAAAACGCTCATAAAATTGCTTTTAACTCAACAGCAAAAAACTGTTTAAGTAAAAGAAAACAAAACACATGAGCTCACAGCAATTACAGCGTTCTCTTAAACACATAATTAAAAACTCACGTTTCTTCTTAATTTCTTGGTTGATAGAAATAGGTGACTCTGGGAAAGACGATCCAAAGGATGTGTCCATCATGGCGACAGTGGAGTTCGCCATTAGCTGGGTGTATTCTTCTTGCATCCAAACTATTAGAAATAATTCGTATTCTAACACCGTCAATAATATTGCAAGAGAATCGAAATAACGATTTCAGAAAGTTAGGTATCAAATAAGGTTCAATGAGTCATTGATAACAGTTTGAATATAACAAGCCACTTGTTGATGAAATATAGTCTTAGAGGTGTCGGTTCTCTGTGGCCTTCATCATCTTCATGTTAAAAGCACTTACTGAATGACTTTTGTGGCTCCCGACTAAATCCCTCAGGCAGGTAGGTCTATGTGATGAAAAAAAATATATAGATGTTATATCGCCACAGGTAGAACATTATACACATTTCAAAAAATAACCTTAAATTCTAATTCTAACGCCCCAAGCTAGAACTTGTTTTATAATTCTTGTGTAGCTTGAAGCTGTAGAAGAAGACAGAAACAATGACAGGGAAAACCATTACTCTCTCTCCCCACCTCCCCACACAACACTAGACAATTAAAATGGCCCTGGAGTCATTGGCATTATGACCTTGCGAGTATAAAACTGTACTACTATTCTTCTGGACACTAAAAATCAATTACATATAATTTATAGAGTAACAGAGCAGTTTGACTCTTGAAATGTAATGTGTTCATATCCATATATTGTAAAATATATTTGGATATATCAATATATATTAATAAGTTGGTTAAATATGACTATTTTATACTTAAATTACAGAAATACTTAAAAAGTATACCGTTCATATATATATATATAATTTTATCAGAAGAATTTTGAAAAAAACACAACGAAAAAGGTATGAATAGTTAACACCTTAATGTCAAAAAAGGGAAAACTCCACTGTATTACAGAAGTATAGAACACCAAAGACATCTGTCTTTAAAATGTAAAATTAAATTATAGTTTCCGTTTATCATTAATTGCTTTCACCGTTAAAAAATACGGTGTAAAAGCGTTTATTGTTATTGATAATACATGATACAAGTCGATATCATCAAATCTTTGTCTTTATATTGAAAATTGCATTAACAGACTGAGTCTGCATTAACTGAGGGTTGCGCGTTTGAATCCCCCGTTACACCAAACATGCTCGCTTCTTCAGTCATTGGGGCGTTATAATATGACGGCGGTAAAAGAGAAGACCAAGAGCTGGCGGACGGTAGTGATGACTAGCAGCCTTCACTCTAGCGTACGCTGCTAAATTAAGGATAGCTAGCGCAGAAAGCCCTCGTGTAGATTTGCGCGAAATTCAAAACAAACAAGACATGCAAGCTGTCATCGCAGATATTTATAACTCAAATAGCCAATACATAAATAAATAAACAAAAAAGTAAAATAAAGCGTGGACAATTAGTATATATGATTAATTTGTTCAAAAGATTATAAATAACTGTCCTGTCATATTCCTGATCAAAAGGTACTGAGATCAATAACAATTGCTTTTACCAATATTTAGAAAATTAATGTCCTTGATAAGTATTTTTCTTCATTGAGAGCACTATGCTGCTTTCTAAAACCAGCTTTAAAGTAAGATTTGGTTTGTTAGTAACTATAAAATGGGCTATCTTTGCTCTTCTCACCATGGGTATTGAAACCAGAATTGTAGCGTAGTAAGCCTGCTGACTTACCGTTGAGTCACTGTCTGTTTAGGTTGGTGAAAATAAAAAGTACGAACAAGTAAAGGCAGTAGAAAGGAAGATTCTGATATGAATAAGGAAAACAATGACTACACTAAAAATGTCGTCACAATGATGATGATGATTCTACTAGTAATATCTCTATCATGATGATGACTCTACTAATAATGCCCCTATGATGATGATCATGATTCTACTAAAAATGTCTCCATGATGATGATAACGACTTTACTAATGATATTTCCATGATGATGATGATAGCTCTATTGATAATGTCTCCATGATAATGATGCCAGTAAAAGCGGATGGTAACAGTTGTGTAGTTAAAAATCAGAAAAAAAATGTCCTCTTGATATTTCAAAAAAGGATTTTTGATGAGCAGAATCGCGTATTTATTTTTACGTGGTATTTTTTCCTTATTAAATTAATTTAGTACCTAATATATTTTTTTATCTTGGTTGGAACCTGATAGTTAGAGTGTTCGAGTTGCGTAACCTGCGGATCAAGGGATCAAAACCAATTACCAAACACATCATTCCTTTAGCTGTGAAGAGTTAAAATGTAATGATCAACCTCTATATTCTGTAGCCAAGGAGTTGTTTGTGAGCTACATTGGTTAATTGTATTCCTTCTATTTTACAACTTCAAAATTAGGGAAGACAAGAGCAAGTAACTGTTGAGTAGCTCAGCAAGTAATTGAACAACTGTGACAATACAATTGCCACATACGCGTGAAAATTACAAGTGACCCAAGTACATATCGACAACCATTAGATTCTTTCTACCAAAACCAAAAACTAAAGCAGGTGAGCAAACAGAAACGCGTTAAACAAATGGGCATTGCTATAGATAGTAATATATATAATATTGAACACATATACAGAAATCACAAACAACGAGTAATGCCAACTAGATCAAGAGATTATTAATGGTACAATATATTATTTCAGAAAATAAAAAATAAAAGTGGATAAGTTGCACAGTGCATACCATTTTGTATGAGAGTCCTTTGTTTTATAAAGTGCATGACATCTTGCTTTCATTTTGCTATACAGTCCACAAATTTTGTTTGTAGAATATTGCTACAAATGTTTGGTATTCGTCCTATCAATTCAGTCAAGTTATTTTGGCGTCGTTTTTAAATCAGCCCATACATTCACTCAATGTCGAGATTAGGAGCTTGTACAGGTCAAGTGTGGTTGTGTATCTCTTCGACTTCTTTAACGTCAATATATCGTTTCAACAAATTTGATGTACGCTTGAAATCATAGTCTTCTAATAAATGAACCATCGACCGAAGAGTTGTGTATCAGTCAATAGATAGGGTGCCATCAATTTTGTGTGGACACTTAACATTATGGAATTCCCATTCTTCTAATAATCTCACACTATGATTTACTGAAGATACCGCGTTCTTAATATAATAACATTCTTCTCTTCACTGTTAAGTAAACTGTCTTTGGTTGATGTTGAAGAGTTTGAAGTTGGATTCATCTGTAAAAACGAAATGTGCCCAGCTCTGCTCATGCCTGTGTTTGTGGTCAGATGCCCATTTCAACATTTTGATTTGATTTCTTATTCTCAACAATGGGATTCGAGATTCTGCTGGTCTATTGATAACCGCTAATAATAATGCACATTTTTCTCTTCTCAAGGTAACAGTAACATTCGTATTTTTAGCAAGGTTAAGACAATATCCGTACTCGATCTTTTATGTCATACAGAATACACCCTTACATAATCAACATCACTTCTGGATAGTTTAGGTTTTCTTTGTTGATAACTTCTATTATTAATAGTGTCAGTTTCACGTACCGTTTACAGATCCTTTCATATGTCTTCTACTGAATCATGGCGCCTCGCTGCAATTCGCATAATTAATCTTTGATCAGATAAAATTTTGATTTCTACACTTCGTTCTGTGATATTTCAATAACGAACATGACTGGCTATGTACTGCATCTAGGCATAGTATGATTACTTCTTGTAAGTTTCGTACTAATGTGTCACTTTCCTATTGTTCGGAAGATAATCAGTTACGGGGTAAACTTTCAATACGAGATTGTAATCTGATGGAGTTTTTTTCACGTGATAAAGATGCAGTGTTTTCACATAATTTACCTTTTATATCCTTTTACTTCATAGTTTCGATAATTATCATTCGATAGCGAGTCTGGCAGTCATTTAGAAAACATGTAACGATTCCTTCTTTTAATATATATTACAGGTGTTCCCACGAAACCTGTTCAACAATGGACGTTTACAGAATATTAATACGATACCTTTCACATTCACTGCATTCTTCTAGCCTAATAAGTTAAATGTGCATATTTTAAAAAAACAACACTGTTTATAGCTTATACAAGCTGACGAGGAAGCTTATTTATAAATGGATCATGTACACTGCGAATCTAGTGTTATTTTCCAAGCCAGTTAACAGTGCTGATGTACCTATACACACGTAAAGAGAGAGATACAGTATCAAGGCAACCGTCTAACAGTTGTCACCTGGTAAAGTGTCAATTTTTTATTCATTTTGCGTGTACACCTTTAGGCAATGTCAGCCTAGCCGCTTGTCCCGCCTTCGCCTCGTGTACGTATGGGAAAGTCCGCCGACAGAGGCTTCCGTTCAACGTATAGCTGCTTAACTATCTGCCGGTGTCCAACATGGAACTTGATGAAAACCCGCTGCAGGGCTAAACAAACTTCACTGACGTTATAGTATCGGAAATACCAATTAATTGACTTGGCACTTCAGTAACCCTGTTAAAAGATAGCCGTTATTTTCCATTAGACAAAGAATAATAATTAAATTTTGAAGTCTACCTGCCACATTTTATTTCAATTATTTCATGAGAAGTTGGAACGATATCTCTCTCTGTTATTCAGTAGTGGGTAAAGCTGGATATAAAACTGGTTCAAATTCTTAATCATAGATTTCTCTATATGGGATATTATATAGAAATAACAACAAATAAAACTTACTCGCCAAATTATCATTAACTCATGGTAAAAACAAGATATCTACGTAGATCAAATCTCAAAATTAACCTAGTAATTAATATATCTAATCTAACATGTTACTTATAATGACTGGAATGCATTGATTCATCAGGGATGGTACTTTCGCTGTTATATATGCTTTTGTCAGTAATCCCATTTCTATATTACAATATATGACCATTTTACGACATTGAGGCTAGTCCTAAGTTCACACATAAGCGAAGTAAAATAATCCACATAGAAATAATGTACATATGTATATATATATATAAATTTAAATCCAATGAAAACAATATAAAAGTAGCGTTAAAAAAGGATACAATATAACAAACTAATATTTTAAAAAGAATTGAGTATGCTAAAATAAAATTATTTTGAATATGTAGGTGAGCCGATACACAACAGCAGGGAAAGAAGCATGCACTTAGAACTACATTTTTTAGGTGATGGGTTGCAAGCAAAGACTGATCGCTTTCGGGAAGAGTACCTAACAACTCTTTTCAACGCAAAATATTCGTTCAGGTAGAATAATTTGAATTTACAAGGTAGATTTATTCCTTGTACTTGTTGATACTGAAAGACAAAGAAAAATGGACCAGTTTGAGGCAGCGGAACCGTCCCAAAAGAGACCTTCAACAAGTCATACATAAATCACGGTAAGCAAAAAGTGACACTTTTTAACAGTTGAGAATCCACGAATACAAAATTCAGTAGTAAAAGCCGTCCGCGTGCCACAAGTAGCAGTATTAAAAATAATCAATAAAGATCTACGTCTGGAAAAGAGATAAACAAGATATGGGCTCATTAAGATAAGGCTTCCGATAATAACTTCCATTTAATCGATGAATACCTTAATCAGCTCGAGAAAAAAACGGCTATTCATGTCAATCTATAAGAATATATACTGGTCAAGCTGTTAGTCGCATTGCCTACGGATTTATTTATAATCTGACTGTTGAAAGGGCACTGCGAAATCTTCTTTCATCAAATGGATTATAAAAAAATAAGCAGGAAAAAGTGGAGTGTTTTGAACATGACAACCTTACGACGATGGCTTTTGCTGTGAAATATATGCTGCAGAGCATGAATTTCTCAGATAGAGCATGGCTAGACGTGTCGATCGAAAATCACTGCAATAACGTGTTCAAGATTTAAAATTACTTAAGTATGACGTACTCAATCTCTGTATATGTTGCATCGACACTGTGAAATTACCGAGTTCTTGAAACGACTCAGGTTATTTGAAAGTTTTTAAGCATGGCATAAACGATATTCTACACGTGTAATTCTGCTAAGAGCTTAAATCTGAGTTTTAGGCTTAAAATGCGTACATAGCCTCCTGTATGGACACCCTCTCCTTTTCTTTTCAGCTCTATAATTACCGTGGAATTTTTGCCTGTCGTTAACAAGAACAGGACTTTCCATAATCGCACCTTTGTATTTTATAAATAATAAGTCACTGTACTTGACAAGTTTATTCTGAAGTTAAAGGAAGATATTTGTAAAACTTTATTTTGTGGATTGACTAAAATAATAGTGATTTTATTATTAGCTTTTCCTATCGCGTTTCGATTTCCATGGTGAATAGACCACAGATAGTCCATTGTGTATCTTTGTATTCAAATTTAAAATAACAGAAGAACATTTTCTACGTTTGTTATCAAAAGTGTAACATGACATAAAACAATTTCATGAAATGGACAATTTCCTTAGGCAGATATGACATACTTTCCTAATAACATAACACATTATTGTTAATATTACCTTTTTGATAATACAAAACTGTTCCAGCTGCTGGCCATGCAATTATATTACCTGCACGTCTGAAGTAATTGCCACTTCTGATAATAGTATATTTATATACTCTCTTCTTTTAACAAATAGTAAAAACAAAAAGTTTCCGTTTCCGAAAATTGGTTACATGTATATATATATATATATATATATATCACCTTATTTTATATATTTGGACTCTGTTTTATCATTTGCCTTACTTAATAATTTATAACAGAAAAAATACGAAATAAATTTAATCCATTAAGTATGGGGTCTTAGCTATAAATTATTAATATACATTACACATTATGTCCAGTGGACCGCATAGTCCAAAGTTCGAGACGTGATACAGCTTAACGCGCTAATCTTTCCGCTATGATCATATTATAAGCGATAGACAATCCTGACATTCAGTTCATAAACATGGACGTATCTTCTCTAGTGAGTATGATTAGCTTGCCTGTCACCTCTTGTTATAGTAGTAATATTTAGATTGGCTATATATCCCAGCCCTTTCGAAAGCATTCGGGTATAGGGTTGTTATTCGTTTCTAACATGACGTCTTTAACCTACGTATTTTCCTAAAGTGATGAATTTAAAATATACAATAATCTGCTTCACGTGCATTGCTCATTTAAGTTTCTGGACACCTGCCAAACAAGTAACAGTGAGAGAACGAGAAAGAAACTGGGCATATTAGCCACATTATTGTTAAGAACCACTGCATAAGAGATCCATCTTAACTCTTACCTTGGTAATACAAACGAGTAAAGCTGTCGAATTTTAGGATTCCAAAAGTCTGAACACAGACACTCGATGATGGTTTTGCTCAGCTGCCGGTTGGTGGCTCCTTTGCTACTGCTACCTGTGTTAAAAACGATTTACTAAGCACCTGCTACCGGCATACGTACCACGCGCTTTTTGAGTCTGAATGTTATGTACACGGGCTTTGATTTGTCGATGGATTCATGACGTCATTTCCCTTTCAATGGATGAGTGGCAGTCACTGTTAAGGCAGCACTAGGAGAAGTATCTGTAAGGTAATTTGAAATGTCCATCCCCTAAGGCGGGAGCTAATTCTATCTTTGAGCTCTGATTGTGTTTTTGTGTGTGAGAGAGAGAGAAAGGAGAGAAGTCCTTGGTGAACTCGAGCATTTACAGCTATCTTGATGCCAACACTTAAAGACAACAACAATATAACTAATTTGTTTTCGCACGTGGCTTGTATTTGCAAAATGAGAAGAAATGCAATTCTAATCACAGAAAGCAAACGAAAAAGATTATATTATTTGTTTGAAGCAAGAAACAATGATTTGCCATAGATAGTTAAAAGTTGTTTTCCAAATTTCACAAACATCCACATCATTTGTAACTAAATTATAATTTGGATAAATTTATTTACATATCTGTGAATTACTTTATTTAATCATTCATAGTTGTTCTATTTTTTTTATTCTTTTTATTTCACCCTTGACACATTAACATACATATTTCTTTACGAAAAATTAGTTTCACGTTTTATCAAATAATGGCAGATCACGAATAATATATGGCTTGTTTTGTAGATAGAAGGTTTGTTCTGATATTAATCAATCAGGCAAACAAAATATATGAAAATGTGATTGAAACTAACTTTCATTCAAAATGCTCCAACAAACTGTGTACACGGTTTTCAAGTCATTAAATTGAGATATTCTTACATTTGATAAAAGTAAAGCGATTATCTTATGCTACAACATAAAATTCAAAATATTGTTCTTACAATTAAAATGTTTCAAAGATGTTGCAATCTCTGAAAAAATGTAGATTAAATCAGTCTTTTATTGTAAATCAACTTATGCTTATCCTTCTTAAGTCCAAGCAAGTTATATGGGAATGTCCTAAAACTGTTTCCAACTGCTATGTCTTACTAATAAATAGTCATATATATAACGTTATAGCGTACATAATTATGTCAATAACCATAAAGCAAATAAGGATCTCGCCTCTTTTTGTATTCATAGCACGTTATGTAATAGAAATTCTCATATTCAACTTTATTGTACACGAATTAATGAACATAAAATTGCAACACAATCTATATATTACACTTTTTACATTACAAGGATATACTTTGATGCAACATTATCTTAGTACAAACCCATCCCTTCCAAAAAACCCACTAATTATATAGCAATGTAGTTTTACGACTACAATTCAAGCAAGGCGCCGTTTTGTTTACACCAGTACATTTGGTTAACTTATCAACTGAAAACTTCCAATTTTCTGTTATATACAGTGAAACCTGAAATGTAGGATTGAGATGAATGCGTGCTTTGGGAATCTTTTGCAATACATCCCGATCAAGGTACAACTGGCACTCAAATATTGAGATGTACTAGTAGTATTTGAATACATTTCAATTACCAAGGGATAATATGCTGTTTTGAAGTGGCACGCGCTGGCGAAGACTATAATATCTTACACACACATTTTGCTGAATGCATGATTGATCCACAACAGGTATATTGATGTATTCTTTACCCTCAGGGCCCAGGTATCTTAGTTTTCTATTAGCTGCATCATACTCTTTTGCGAAGAAGGCTAATGTGACAAAAAGTAACACGAACACAACTCATTTCATGGCTGAAAGAAAACAAAAGAGATAAATAAACGTACGTTAATATTAGGAGCGTCAACTATAATACACAATTCACCCTAAAGAAGAGTTAGGTTTTTGAGTCACACGACTAGATATAAAACGAGTTATTCAGAACGAAGCGAAAAGTGTTAAAGGTTACTAATCCGCTATACTGACATATATTTACGACAAATGACTATACAGTGAAAAGTAAGAGGGTCTTTGTACGCCATACATTTAAGTATCCAAGCAGAATTTACCTATTCTTTAAAACGCAATTTAATGAAAATGATCGCGTGTTGGCTCCTTTGATATAAATGGGGACAAAACGTATTCATTTTATGGCTGTCCGAAAGGCCAACTTCATACGTTTGGTGGACTTGCGATGCTTCATTTAGCCTGAAATGTTTAATGGAAGAAACATAGCAACAGGGAAACATGGTGAAAAATGACTTATGCCTACACATCACAGTTTGAATATCCGTTCCAATAAACATGGCCGTCCTTTCAGCCGTGGAGCATTATAAAATGACAATCAGTTCTACTATTCGTTTATGAAAGAGAATTTCAAGAGTTGGCGGTGGGTGGTGATGACTAGCTGCGTTCCCTCTAGTCTTTCATTGCTAAATTAAGGACGGCTAGCGCAGATAGCCCTCGTGTAGCTTTACGCAAAATTCAAAACAAACTTATACATTAATATAGGTCAATTAGAGAATATGTTCAAAAACACATATATTATAAGGAAGGAGTTACTGGCATTTCAAAGTGTGGATGAGGATTCGGACGATGAAGATAAGCCAATATCCGATTCGAAATATTACTTTAGGCTGAACTTACGTATATCTTTATTGCTTAAGTCAGATATATGTAAGTTCAACCTAACTACGCTTTTTGTAAGGTAAAGTACATTTTAGTTCAATGTAAATTTAAACTAATAATAAATGACAGCATTTAAAAGTGTCTGTTTTTAAAATTTTAGTACAGACTTTAAAAATTTTGGAATTATTGCAATTACTTTTCAGTTTCATTTTTTCAACTAAAAATTAACACATGATGTATTCAGCTAAAATAATCAATTTTAATAGGAATGTGAAAAATGGAAAGGAAACGTTCTGTATGAGAAAAATTAACCATTTTATTTTAAGTTTCAAATAATTTTAGAATAACTGATAAAAAAAAAATACAACGTTTACGCTCATGGGCGGCCCGGCATAGCCGAGCGCGTTAAGGCATGCGACTCGTAATATGAGGGTCACGGGTTCGCGTCCGCGTCGCGCTAAACATGCTCGCCCTTCCAGCCGTGGGGGCGTTATTATGTTACGGTCAATCCGTTTCTTCATCATATAATTTCCGTCGTTAGATGCAATTAGGGCTATTTAATAATAGGTTTTTATTAATGATAAGCTTGAGGGTTTATAATCCGAAAACGCAAAGTTGGATTCTTGTGGTGGGAACATGTCAGAAAAGTTATTGTTTATTTTTGAAATAAAAAAATAAATAAACAAAAATCTTGGCTAATGACATGAAATTTTAGATAATTTATTCAACTGACAATTTAAAGTTATGTGCTTGGGTTAATTTATTGTCATGTGCTTGGGTTAATTTAATATCATCTGCTTGGGCTAATTTAATGTTATGTGCTTGGGTTAATTTAATGTCATATGCTTGGGTTAATTTCAAGTATTAAAATTATTTTGAGGATTAGAAGCGTTCATAAAAATAAGTTAAGATTTAGAAACATTAATGCAGGCAATCTCTTGAAACACTAAGTTTGATAAAATCACTTTCAGGAAAACAAGTAAAACATTATGAGAAATGTAATACATATATAATTATAATAGATTATTATATACAGTTCACTTTATCATCCTGACATGTGACTCGGCATGGCCTCGTGATTAAGGCACTCGACTTGTAATCCGCGGGGCGCGGGTTCGAATACCCGTCACAGCAAACATTGTCGCCCTTTCAGCCATGGGGGCGTTATAATGTACGATCATCCCTCTATTCATTGGTAAAAGAGTAGCCCAAGAGTTGCCGGTGGGTGGTGATGACTAGCTGTCTTCCCACTAGTGATGTCGAGAAACCCACTTGTTGAGAACTTTTATATGCAAAAACGGCTGTTCTGGGCCCAGAAAACACTTCAAACACTGTGAACCTGACGATGACCGAAGAAGGTCGAAACGTTGTTCGCTCTCCTATTTGAAGTGTTCACAACCTGTGAACCTGACGATGACCGAAGAAGGTCGAAACGTTGTTCGCTCTCCTATTTGAAGTGTTTTCTGGGCCCAGAACAGCCGTTTTTGCATATAAAAATGTCTTCCCACTAATTTTTCACTGCAAAATTAGGAACGGCTAGCTTTGGGCGAAATACAAAAAGAAACAAATAAGCATTTTGACACTAGTTTTTAAAAACGAACATAGTACCTGTTACGTATTTTTTTTATGTTTTAAGTTCTTCGTAGATTAAACGCAACAGAAAAACACAGATAACAGCTTGTATAATTTATTACACTAACCTATTAACAAATATAACAGATATAACGTAAATTATATGATAACAGTGACAGATATTAAGTTACGACATTCCAAATTAATTACAAAACAAAATAATATTAGTTTCAAACTTCAAAATAAATCACAATACAAAACGGTACTGGCCTGTATCTAATGTAATGATCTAAAATTAAAGTCACAAATTCCAGTCTAGGGTGTGAATTTGGTCCCACGAAGTAATTCCGAAACAGTTCACAGTTCAATGAAATCGCCGTCTCTCAGCACAAGCGGTAATTCAGAAGTATCGTAGAGATTGACGAAATAAAATCACGGCTTCCGTAGATCTAATTTCAATTACAAATCCAAGTTGAATATTCACAGCAAACACTTAATCTTTCTCAAATAACTAACTTTCTTCTTTTGAAATGAAACTGGTGTTTGAATCTCACTCTTTGTCTTCGAATAAAACTAATGACTGAATCTCTCTCCCTCGAATAAAACTGATGATTGATGACTGAATATCTCTCACGTCACCGTCTTTTTTATACCGATAGGCCTATTTCTCGAACAATCTCGCAATTTCCATACAACTCCAGAGCTATACACGCATATCCGTTCTTGCACGAGACTACACTTCTAGACAGGAAGTCACCAGCACTCATTTACAAACATGTGATTGGTCTACTTAATTCGAGAAAGTTCTAAAATGTTACCCGAAATGAATAACAAAATATTAGTTTAAACTTCGAAACAATAATATCAATATGGAAAAATGAATAATACAAATGAAAATTCAAACACAATACGACATGTTGTCGTTTACAAAATATTTACACATATACATAACAGTACCTTTTAATCGAATAATAAATTATTTTAAACAGATCACCAAATATGTATTATCTAAGGACATATATTTACTTTTAGTTAATGAAGAAACCTTTCCAGAGACTCGATGATAAACCTACAGACTTACAATACTGAAAAAAACCATAAAACAGGTTTCGATACCCGAAATTAGCATGACATAGTTCGAGATCGTCCCTTGTGTAGCTTAGCGCTTGACAACAAACAAACAATGCCAAATGGAGAATGGTTAATATAAAAATAGTAGACAAATTGTTAACGGCTGAACCTGGTCATTCGGATGATTTTTCTAAAACAATAATTTTAACCTAACTGTATACTTTGCAGGTCATTAAAATGTTTGCTTTGAGGCATGAGTGGAGAAATTGAACTTATTGTGTAAATGTTTTCTAGTTAACATTATTCCTATTTCTCTATTATACAACTTTCAAGCAACATGGATGACATATGCAGTCAAAATGTATCCGTAAACTTTTTAATTTAATGGTAAAGCTAAAACTGATGCCTTTTAAATAACATTTATGCCAGTACAAGCATAAACATAACATACCTGTAAGTTGATATCGGTAGTGCAACTATATTATTTGTGTTTAAATTCCTCAGTGTTTGTAATTGATTAATAATAAAAACTCCTAGTGGTGAACCCGACAAGTTTAAGGCGATGTACGTAGTTTTGTGGTGTAAACAGGTGGTAGGAGGAACTTCTGATTAAACACATGATGTGAGTTGATGGTACGTGTATATGCGGATTCAAGCGTTAAGTTCTGTACAGGAATTTGTTAGTATTTTTCATTTAAAACAAAACAAATTAAGGTTTTTTTCATATATCGTTTCTGAAATTTTTATGTATATAAAAACCCGGTGGAAAGTACAGTATAATGTAAACGATGGGTGATGGTAGCGTAATTGACGCCTTACGTATCGTTTGTTTGTTTTGAATTTTGCACAAAGCTGCATAAGGGCTATCTGCGCTAGCTGTCCCTAACTAATTTTTTGTTGTTGTTGTTTTGAATCAAGCACAAAGCTACACAATGGGCTATCTGTGCTCTGCCCACCACGGGTATCGAAACCCGGATTTTAGCGTGTAAGTCCGCAGACATACCGCTGAGCCACTGGGGGACGTCCCTAACTAAGCCGTATAATACTAGAGGGAGGGCAGCTAGTCATCACCACCCGCCGCCAACTCTTGGACTACTATTTTTTACCAAAAAACCTGAAATTAAAAATATTTTGGCATTAGGGCATGATACTTTTACCGTAAGCGTTTTAGTTAATTCAGTAATCTTAGATTTCTAAATCATAATGCTGGCAAAATGCTCAAAGAATTATGCAGGGATATAGCAGAGTCTACAGTAAGGTATGTTTCCAATGTGTAAGTTCCAAACTTAAATTAAACGATTTTATGTAGGAAAGAAATGAAAATCAAATTAATCCTTGATAGAAGTAAAAAATGTTTTTATTTTGGATTTTCCAAAGACCAAAGGATAATGAAGTTTAAAGATGTAGACTGAGGATATTGTTAACGCTATAATTTTATTTTTTAAGCATGATCACGAAAGAAAGTCTAAAACATATTGTATACCTAGCTAATTTCTACCAGTTCATTAGGTATTTCGGATAACAATTATGTTATTGATGCAAAATAAATGTGATAGTGGCAAGTCATGAAGTGATTAAACGTAACTAATAAGAGTTTGTGAGTTTTCTTGTAGCAAAGCCACATTAGGCTACCTGTTGAGCCCACCGAGAAGAATCAAACTCCTGTTTTTAGCATTTTAAATCTAAAGACTTACTGCTATTCTATAAGTAATAAAAAATAACACTAAGTTTGTTTGATATTAAGCATAAAGCTACGCTGCTGGTATCGAAACTCGATTTTTTGCGATACAATTACCGAGATTTGATAGCATTTAGTAATGAAAATTTAATAATGTTGATGATTTTAGTCTTTATGTCTTAAATTAATAGTAATCTGACATAAGAAGTTTGGTGTTTTTATAATAATAATTTTTGGATATAAATTTTTGTTTCTGTAATAGTAATTTGGTTAAGAATTTTCGTGTTTCTATAATAGTAGGAAGGTGTAGGTGATTTCTTAAAACAAAATCATATCAAACTATATGCTGAGTTTACCGAGGGAAATCGAACTTTTGATTTTAGCGTTGCAAATTCGTAGATTTATCGATATATCAGAAGAGGACGTCTATAATAGTAATGTTGGATAAGAACTTTCATGTTTCTATAATAGTAATTTTGGGACATAATTTTTTGTATTTCTATAAGAATAATATGAGAATATAAACTTTTATATTTCTGTAATTTTCTATATTAATAATCTGGGAATATAAACTTTTGTATTGCTGTAATTTTCTATAGTAATAATCTAGGAATATAAAATTTTGTATTTCCGTAATTTTTGCAATTTTATATTTCTTTCCTCAAAAGAATAACAGTTTGAAGGACATTTGAAATTTAAACATGTTTTAATCATTAAAAGTACTTAGTATATTTGTGACTAGAGAGATGTGACCTCACAAAATTTTCGTTTTAAAAATCTTGTTTGAAGTCAAAACTCAGATTACTAAATAGGAAAATCTACTAGTATAGTTTTCACTATACAGCTCTAAAATATGTGTTTATTTATGTTTTATTTTCTGCTAGTTATTTGACTTTTTGTTAAATAAAGCTTAGTGGCGTATATAAAGCTATCACTAATTTATAAGGATTTTGTATAAACGAACAAGCGTAAGACTGAAACATTTAGTGTGAGAATTAACACTAACTATCAGTAGGACGATACTGGTGTTATCTATAAATCAAAATGATAAATAACAATAACATGTCAATGAAAACGAGTGATGTCTAGTCGTGAAGGGTAAAATTAACTTTGAAAGTATAGTTAATGATTACCAGTCGAAACAAGGTTAACTGTTTCTTATAAAAATGACATGTTTAAATTCCGAAGGTTGCTTAAATTAAGGGATTGAGGTGAATGCAGAACCTATAATCGAAACTTCTTTCATATGTTTCTTCTTTTTTTTTGCATTCAACATTACATGACGGTTTTCAAAATCTACAATAATTTTTGTTAGTTTTAGAACTTCACGCGAAGCTACACAAAAGCCACCTAATTTTGAAGTGATTAGAGGAAATGCAGTTAGTGAGCAATACCCACCGCCAAATAATGGCTTACTCTTGTCCAATGTTATTGTGGGATTGAACAATTACTCTTATAGAACACTCACGGTTCAATAGTGTGGAAGGCGTGTTTTTGTGGCAACGGTTCTTGAATTTTTCTGGGCGACATCCTAACCACCGGGCCACACCAAGCTCGAGAATGAAGACTTGTTTGTGTTTTCTCTTCTCTGTTTACTCTTGCCTTACTTTTTTTCTCTCTTTATTTATCCCACCTCAACGAGGGGGATACACAAAAATACAACAATTAAAACACAAGTTAATAAACTATCATGTATCAATAACTCTACAGATTATCATGCTGAAAATTACCACAAAGCTAATAAATTAGAAACAAAAAATATATAAAAGATGTAATTTTGAACAGCAGTTATTCAAATAATACAGTTTACGTATCAAAACAAGAAACCAATAGATCTGTTATTGGCAACAAAATTAAAAAGACAATGTAAATAAAGAAATTACAACTTATCTTGATAAAGTACAAAGTAATAACCTTGGGCACCTTGGTTTGCCAAGGTACCAACATAAGAATAGGTATAATAAAAAACACCTAATGAGTTATGTAACAAACACCCATGGTAATGGAGATAAATACTTTCTTTTTCTTCCCCTTACTAATTACATTTGTAAGAATTAAGCTAAATCTTGCTCTATATCCTAGATTGGTTATTTATTTCCTTGTTAAAACTTACTAGTCTAATGATGAAACTTGGCTTGTTGCTGTGAACACTTCTAAACATAGTTTTATCTCAAGTTTTTAAACCCAAATTATAAGGTTTTGGGGTAGCGGAGAACATCACATTACATACATATGCTCGTATATTACAAAATTAGCAAACTTCTTAAATAACTATATTTTACAGTTTCACATAATTTTAGCTATAATAACCATGTGGATTAATAGTTTTTTATTTTGAAAAGAGTAGTTTGCATGTCTACTGGTATAAACAATCATTTATTTGGCTGATTTGGATGAAACAATTTTAAATATTTCACTCCTGTCGTTATTTTTTGTCGTTTTGATAGTACAGCGGTAAGTCTGTGAATTTACAACCCTAAAATCAGGGAATCGATTCCGCTCAGTGGGTTCAACAGATAGTCCGATGTGGTTTTGCTATAATAAAACACACACTCAACCTCTGTTTCTGAACAAAACAAACGATAAATAAAAATCAGTTAAACAAAATAAGAGAAAATCTCAATTCAGGTTTCATTAGTGTTATTCGAAGAGAGTATAAACAAAAATTAATCGGAGTTTGAATAATCAGTTTTTCCTTAATATTTATTATATTACATAGTTGAAGTTCTTCATATACGTTTGAAGGAACAAATAAACAAAATAAAAACAAACGTTGTTATCACAATTACAACGTTTTTTCACGCTACAATAAAAAACCCTTAAAAACAAAACATTTTCTGGCCATTCCATTGGGTTATTAAGAACTTATTGTTATGTTATACTCTCAATTTAACCAAAAAAACTCATCTGAATAGTAAAATAAATTGAAATAAAATACATTTTACAGGGAACATTTTATCGTTAATAATGAATAATATGTATCAAAATTATAGTGATATAAATATCATTGTTTTGGGCAAAATAACTGAAATTAGTCGCATTGAAATGCATTATCTTACTGTTATCTATTTCTTTTTGCCGTAATTTCTTGTGCACAACATGATGAATTTCAAACTCAGGTGCTAAGTCTATGTGAAAGAAAGAGAATGTTGATGGTTTGTTTGTTTTGAATTTCACGCCAAGTATGATTTGTTTGTTTTGAATTTCGCACAAAGCTACTCGAGGACTATCTGCGCTAGCCGTCTTTAATTTAGCAGTGTAAGACTAGAGTGAAGGCAGCTAGTCAGCACCACCCATCGCCAACTCTTGGGCTAATAGTGTGATTAGCCGTAAGGTTGTAATGCCCCCACAGTTGAAAGATAAACATATTTGGTATGATGAGGATTCGAACCCGTAACCATCACATTGCAAGTCGACCCACTAAATGACCATGCCGGGCCATCTGTTTTCTGCTAATGAAAAGTTTCTGGCACACTGACAGAAATTGCAGTAGTTCTAAACATATTATGTTTCCTAAGCTTAAAAGTTGATAAAAATGACAAATATTTATTAGCAATTAATCATTAAAAGTCTGCAACTAACTGACATAGGTCAATTAAAATAGTGATATAATTTTGATGCATGTTTTCACTTTAAAAACCCCAAGGAAAATTAAATACAAACTTTTATGATAAAAAAAATGGGCTGCAAAGAAATGTGATTGATAATAAAAATTGCTCGGACGATTTTAAACAACATTAAAGTAAAATCCACAAATCGTTCTCTGATTTCGTTGTCAGCTTTACACCCTGACCCCAGAATTGCAACAGTATCATGAAAATTAGTTCACATAGAGTGTCTAATTAATGTTGATTAATTATTATTGTTTGTTAAACTTGTTTTGATGAAAGTAACTTTAAAAATCTTCAATCAGTTTTTTTAAGAAACACCTGGACTTCAAGTTTGTTGAACTTTCGAACTATGGTGGAAATAACAAAAACAAAATACCAACAATAACGCCCTAAAGGTGGAACCACTAAACTATCATAGGTAACAAGCTTCATATACATGAAGTCATAAAGTCTGTAAACACATGATCTTGAGTACACACGTCAATCTTCTACTTTATTTTACCGAACAAATAATATCATTCAGTTTTAAGTATACAGAAGCAAGAAACAATTCATACCCCGAGCAAGTATTGTATCAATATTATGCTATCCTGGTATAGTTTACTGACCTGTCCGTTCTCTGCCTGCAAATTATCGGTCAGTCCGCAGCAATGTCTAAGCGTGTCTCATCAGATACTTATGATTACAGAGTAAAAACCCGAGGAACTCCTCTAGAGGGTTTTCATAAAACTTAGTTTCCATCACTTAGCTGGCTGCCTTACAAGCACCAAAGTTTCACCCGCGTTTCATGTCGATATCTATTGACGCCAAAATTAACAGTTTCTTGTTTTTCAAAAACGCGTTAAGCTTATAACGGTGAGAGGAAGATGACGGTTCGTTTACTGGAATTTAAAGAATATAATATTTTATTATTGTGCTAATTAATCCACACTATTACTTGCATTAATAGTAGATATAAAAAAAATATCAAAGTGCATTCGATTGCATAGCATAAACAAATTATAAACGAAATATAATAAATCACGAAAATATCAAGTTAAAATATTAAGTCTGATAGGTAAAGAATTTTAAAACCTTTGAACAACGTAAGAAATTCAGAAATACTAATAAGAATACCAATCGTACCGATGAAAGGCTTAATAATTTTTAAAAGACTCTTAAAACGTTGTATAATAATGAAATTCTGTAGCTTTAAAATAATCATGCTGCAGATTTTACAAACGACAAAAGAGCAGATATATTATTTTACAGTTACGACTGATCAACCGCCGACACAAACATTACTTTTATAACGTGGTTTATAGATTGACCATATGCGCTTGAACAATTTGGCCTAGCGATGCCCAATTTTAGCGTGACGGACTACGAACCTTAAGTTCCATGCTTCACATTTTTTGGGATCGTGAATGCTTAAAGAAAGGATGGTCAAATGAAACTATCTGGCCTGAGAAGAATAACTCAACAGTTGGCAGTATGTGGTATTGGGTGGTTGTTGTCCCTTTAACTCACTGACTGGTTGGTTGTTTTCCCTTTAACTTACTACTTCGAAATTAGGGACTGTTAGCGCAAATAACTTTCACGTAGTTTTGTGCGAAATGACCCAAACTTCTTTAAAGCCACGTCGGGCTATCTGCTGAGCCCATAGAGGGAAATCGAACCCCTGGTTTTAGTGTTGTACATCCGTGGACATACCGCTGTACTAGCGAGGGACAGACTTATTAGAAAGTAATTTTAGAAATCATGTGGTAAGATGCAATTTCAAAGTATTTGTTTGTTTGTTTGTTTTGAATTTCGCACAAAGCTACTCGAGGGCTATCTGCGCTAGCCTTCCGTAATTTAGCAGTGTAAGACTAGAGGGAAGGCAGCTAGTCATCACCACCCACCGCCAACTCTTGGGCTACTCTTTTACCAAGGAAAAATGGGATTGACCGTAACATAATAACGCCCCCACGGCTGAAAGGGCGAGCATATTTAGCGCAACCGGGATGCGAACCGGTGACCCTCAGATTACGAGTCGCACGCCTTTACTTCAAAGTAACAAACATTTTCTGTAAAAGACTTTCTATGTTATGTATATAACTAGTCATTTACATATTTATTTAATCATTTAATCCA
Organism: Carcinoscorpius rotundicauda; assembly: GCA_011833715.1. Classification (NCBI taxonomy): domain Eukaryota; kingdom Metazoa; phylum Arthropoda; class Merostomata; order Xiphosura; family Limulidae; genus Carcinoscorpius; species Carcinoscorpius rotundicauda. Next base: position 33,164,501 of record CM022395.1, on the reverse strand, counting down.
TCTGTTCACCTGTGTTAGGTATTTTGGATGACCTATACCAGAATAATTTATAGGTTAAGCTATGCTTAAGATACACTACAAAGTATAAGGTTTTTTTTAATGGGATATTGCAAATAAAGAAATGTTCCGTCATGTGAAAATGTACACGATAAAATGATTATAATTTTGCAACCCATAAGGTAAGGTAAAGTTAACAGCACTTGAGGCATCAGCAATTAATGCAGTCACAACTTCTTTATTCTGACGCTGAATAAAAGTCTTGCGCCCAACTAATATTCAAATTAATTCAATGTGTCAGAGATTTAGTAGTAAGGATGTGAGTTCGTACTCTCAGTTCACATTCTTTATGAAAATAAGATGGAAAGTTTAAACGTATTTGTTAAGATAATTTTTGCTTACATTAATATATGGTAATGTAGGTAGGATTGTGTTTTGTTTGTTTGTTTTTTTGGAATTTCGCACAAAGATACTCAAGGGCTATCTGTGCTAGCCGTCCCTAATTTAGCAGTGTAAGACTAGAGGGAAGGCAGCTAGTCATCACCACCCACCGCCAACTCTTGGGCTACTCTTTTACCAATGAATAGTGGGATTGACCGTCACATTATACACCCCCACGGCTGGGAGGGCGAGCATGTTTAGCGCGACGCGGGCGCGAACCCGCGACCCTCGAATTACGAGTGCACGCCTTAACGCGCTCGGCCATGCCAGGCCCATGAAGGTAGGAAGAAAACACTACAGGACACAATATGTACTCATAAAAAACATACAACGAATTATAAAAAGAAACCCATAAATGACGTACATATGACATTGAAAATTTACAGGAAAAAAGTCACATAAACATTCCCAACGACCACTCATGAGACTGTTCCAGATACTTCGTGCATTTATGCAATCAATCTCAAAAGCTTACAGATATCCTAATCCATATTTGGGGAGCAAAAGTGAAATTTTTACAATAAGAATATGTTCTTTTTTTGAACGATTATTTATTTAAATTTCTGTATCAATTTTTGTGTAAATCCGAAAACCTAATCCCGATATAAAAATCTAGAAAATTTAAATGTGGGAACTTGTTTTAAATACTGTTGTTGATTATTATGTAAACCCGTACGTCATGTTCTGAAAGTCTCCAAAACCTCATAAAAGACTTCATCTTTGTTCATCAACCTGAACATGGATTATGGTTTCCTGAATGGCATGTGTGTTTTTCTTATAGCAAAACCATATTGGTATATCTGCTGAGTTTACAGAGGGGAATCGAACTCCTGATTTTAGCGTTGTAAATCCGTAAATTTACCGCTCTGCCAGCGGGGAACTTGTGAATGGCTTCTAATGTGGTAATGTTTTTCATATAAATCGCTTTACTTTCATCTGACAATCCAAAATAAATCTTTTATTATCGAGGTTTTTCACAATCCTTTCGAAAAGAAATATTCGTTTATACTTGTAGGACCTAAGATGCAAACTTTAAAGTTGTAAAGGGTTCAAAATCAAGTAAAGATATCAACGCATTTCAGATTTCAACCAGTCTCATGATTAAGCTTCCTTATTTAAAGCACATAAAAAATACTCATTTTTTGTACATTTTAGTTCAATACAACAGCTGACATCACCTGCTATTGATCAGTATATTAATATTTTAGCTTTCAAATTTTACATATACTGTACCACATTTTATATCTGCACAAACTTTGCATTAATTAAGGCACAAACCTTGACATAGATGTGCAACACATATAAGACATATGTAATGTGAACTCTTTCCTATATTATCTCGTGACATATGATTATGTAAAATGATTTGAATTGTGTTCTGAAAAATTCCATACAACGTTTGAGTTACTAAATTATGCATAATGTTTATAGGGTGACCGAGAAGCTTAGAAAATTCAGTAGGCATTTCAACAAATTTTACAGAATGCGTTTATAAGCTGTTCTTGTAATTATAAAGAAAAATGGTTTATAGCAAAATTAGCCCAACCTTCGTAAGCTATTAGTGCTTTAATTAGTCATGAAATTGAAATTAAGAAAAGCTGCAAAAGACCAATAATTCCAGATCTTTCATATACCTTGTATTATTTCCAGTTACCCTCAGATAAAACACAAAAGTCGTAAGGGTTTAAATCAGGTGAAGTTTAAGACATTTCAATCTATATACTGGATGTAATGTATTTTAAAGGACGTTATTTCTAAAGATTTCGCAAAAAAGAAATCCATAACAATATTCACTATAGAGTTCCAATTACCGTACTTGAATTTTCCGAGTGTGTAATGCGTCCTTGCCAAATTAGGGTACCGGCCATTTGTCTGAGTTATTACAACCAGAAAATGAAAGATATGTATCAAATTACTCCATATTTTGTCTGAATATAACAACACGTTTGCCCCATTATTTACTAACTATAACTGTTGCAAAAAAACTAATGTCTATAATGTTAAGAAAGTAAATACAAGAGCAGTAATAATATTTCTCCAAACAGCTTTAAGACATCGAAAATAAACGTAGTTATTTATTTAAGAAACAACGAATAACTTACATATTGAAACAAAATGATCCATATTGAACTTTCGAAGGTAGATACTTTATAATAAATAGTCGAACTTTAATTCAAGTTCGATCACAAAGACTTGGGAATCAATACCAAGTTAAAACATAATGAATAATATAAGACCAATCATTCACCTAAACAACAGCCGTTTTTTAACAATGAGAAATTAAAGGTTATTGCTGTATGTTGATATTGCTTTGGAGAATGGATAACTATCACGCAACTGAAGGGTGTGTGCAAATATGAAATGTGATGACTAAGAGGGCGCCATATTAGTAGTTGCTCTCTTCGTTTATTTGCTGCATGAATTCTTCAACAAACATTATTCCTGAATTACTTTAGATACGTGTGTTACTTGCTATATCAAGCGATGTGTACATTGTGGTGACACGCAATGCTTTATAGCTTACAGTGCGTTTCACATAAAACAGACTTTTTTGTATAAATGCCAATGTGCCATGAAAACCTTCGGTATTCCTAAATGAATAATCGGTGGAATTTTAACCTCGCCAGACATGTTTGGAATAGGCAAACGATTTGGGAAGCCTTAAGTTATTACAACAGTTAAATTGATTTATTTGCTAGGGATAAAAATATATAACACAATGCATACTACATATCTGTATAACTAAGAAAATAGCTTGGTGTGGCTTTGCTATAAGAAAACACACACGCACTTGTATAACATCTGACGCCGCTAGTACAACGGTATGTCTACGGGTTTACAACGCTAAAAGGGCCTGGCATGTTACCACTTGTTTTCATCTGGGCCCGGCATGGCCAAGCGCGTAAGGTGCGCGACTCGTAATCCGAGGGTCGCGGGTTCGCGCCAAAAATGCTCGCCCTCCCATCCGTGGGGGCGTTATAATTTGACGGTCAATCCCACTATGTAGCCCAAGAGTTGGCGGTGGATGTTGATGACTAGCTGTGTTCTCTCTAGTCTTACACTGCTAAATTAGAGACGGCTAGCACAGATAGCCCTCGAGTAGCTTTGTGCGAAATTCCCAAACAAGCAAAGAAAACAACGCTAAAATCAGCGGTTACATTTCCCTCAGTAGGCTCAACAGATAGCCCGATGTAGCTTTGCTATAAGAAAACACATGTAACTGAGCATTTGAAATATATATTATTTGAGAAAATTTAAGTGCTTTATTTTTCTATCTTCAGACTTAATTTTATAATTTCATGTAAATAATATTACATATAATATAATAATATTACATATGAGAAATATCGAAATAATAATCATATTTCCATCAATACATTCACTATAGCTGTTACATATATGATATGGACATTTTCGTTCTCTATACTGCGACTGTGCCGTACATGGAATTTCATCTTTAAACTGCTTGCGAAATTGATAAGGAGCACTTTTAAGTGTTGAGGTATAGAGTTATCAAACAATGGGTTTTTCAATTTTTATCTGTTCTCGTCAGTATTCCTTACTGTGTCAAGGAAATTCCGTATACTGCACAGCTGCATATGTACGGGAATAACATTCCGACCCGTATAGGTAACAGTTACAGCGAATGGGTTGAAATTTTTCCAAAACTAAAAAATAAATTAAGTCTAGTTTTCTACACGTTACACCACACACGGTTTAGTTTTATTGATTAAAATAAATAAATAAATATATATCATTAACTTCAATGTGGTGGTGATTAGATTACTAGACTCGAAACCTACGGGGGCATAGGTTTCAATCCAATCACTGAACACACTCACTCTTTCAGAATAGAATAGAAAATGAAAACCTGTAATGGAAAGGAAGCTATAAATGTTGTAATAGTATTAATGACAGTGTCAGAAGGTGTAGCAAGCTGGCGATAAATTAATGTTTATTCAATAAATGTTAACAGTGCCTCAAAATCAGCTGATTAACCTACTGACGACCTGGAATGGAGATGGAACTTTGTACAACGACTTCATATTAGTTGGGGTGACAGAATAAAAAAAACTCTTGAAAGGAGAAGGCCATCAACAGGGAAAGTTGAAGAACAAACTGTATCTGAAGACAAAACTCTGCAGAAAAGGTCACTAGACACGACAACTTACAGAATTTTGTCCTATTTAACAGGTCAGAGAGAGAGAGAGAAACTTATAACGTTCAGTGTCCAGTCTTTCGTAGTAGCAGATGCGATTTATTTCCTTTCCCACTGTCCTAAGAAAGATAACACGTGTCTTCAGATAGCCTGTCCAATAAGCTATCTTTGATGCCAATGCTTTTGTTTGATGGGAATCAACTACCATGCATCCTTTAAAGTCGGAGAGATCCCTTATCTAAGACAGTGTTTTACAGACTACTTATGATGCTCTTACATCTTTGTTAAACCGAATACTTGATATATAATTAAATAAGTTGATTTTGTGTGCGCAAATCAGAAGTGGCCAACAAATATATGAAATGTCTCCAATAAAGTCAACAGACAGCATACAATCGCAGCATTACGAAATATTATGAATACTTTAAAGTAAAGCATAGATATGGAATTATTTTTGCCAGCCAGGTAATTTCTGTCATCCTTTTCAATGACTCAACGGTAAGTCTTAGGGCTAAAAACACTAAAAATCGAGTTTCAATATTTGCAGTAGACACACCACAGATGCCTATTATAAGGTTTTATGTTTAATAATAATAAGCAAATTGCTGTGAATTGGTTGACCCATTCCTGTAATTTTTTCATTGGTTTCTTTTTTTAAAGTTTAGTGCTATAAACCTTAAATAGAAGAGATAAAAACATATGATCAGATTGAAAGGCAATTATACAAGAAATATAAATACAGGTATAGAGAAAGGAAGTAAAAGCAAGACAATAGTACTGATATGTTTGAAGGAGATACAAAACACACTTTTTTTTGTAAACATTTACGAATGATCTTAGCTCAGCTTGAACCTGTGGTAAAAATATGGATTAAGGAGCAGACGATAGAAAAAAAATATTTTCCGTATATTAAACTATGGGTGCTGCTGACTTGCTGCCTTCAGTTCGGTCAGTAGTAGCCCCCGCTAGTACAGCGGTATGTCTCCGAATTTACAACGCTAAAATCAGCGGTTCGATTCCCCTCGGTGGGCTGAGCAGATAGCCCGATCTGGTTTTGCTAAGTAAGAAAACAAACAAACGGTCAGTAGTTTAAAATTAGGGATACTAACAGAAAGCTGCAGTAACTTTGCCATGAATAACAAAACGTTGGACATACATATGAATCATCTGGTGTGAAGGTAGAAATAACCTGTATTCTAGCAGAATTCAATTTACTTATCTATGGCTATAATTAGAATTAATATTAATTTTTCATAAAAAAGGCAATATTTTTACGTTGATCGAAACTAATCTGCTAATGATTCTTGTAATAAAAACGTTGCTCTTACTTAAAAAAATTATAAAGATTGTTTCTCCAGTTGGGTCTTTCACGGTTTAAAAAAAACAACAAAAAAGACAATTTTCTACTCATCAACAAGGTGTTTTGTATTACGAGAAATGAATGCATAAAATTACATTACTGTTGGCCTGGCATGGCCGAGCGCGTTAAGGCATGCGCTCGTAATCTGAGGGTCGCGGGTTCCCATGCGAGTCGCGCTAAACATGCTCGTCCTTCCAGCCGTGGGGGCGTTATAATGTGACGGTCAATCCCACTTTTTGTTGGTAAAAGAGTAGCCCAAGAGTTGGCGGTGGGTGGTGATGACTAGCTGCCTTCCCTCTAGTCTTACACTGCTAAATTAGGGACGGCTAGCACAGATAGCCCTCGAGTAGCATTGTGCGAAATTCCAAAACAAACAAACAAACATTATTTGTTTGTTTAGAATTAAGCACAAAGCTACTCAATGGGCTATCTGTGCTCTGCCCACCACGGGTATCGAAACCCGGTTTTTAGTATGTAAATCCGCAGACATACCACTGTGCCACTGGGGGGCACAAACAAACATAGATTACTGTTGGTTTGAACCATTCTATAGGCTACGAAACCTAAAACGACTCATGGATCGATTTTGAAGACTGAAAGAACGCCTAAAAAGAGAGACAAATTGGAGCCTACAAACACTAAATATATCAATATTCTCAGCAAAGAAATTGTAGATCAGTTTAAAAAGTGAGTACGTGTGGGAAATAAGGTCACTTGACACATTTTTATTGTGATGTATCAGCCCACTAATATTTTAAAGTTTGGTTAAAGTCAAAAAAGAAAAATGATGACGTGACTCAATCTGAAGAAACACGTTTACCTTATGACGAATGTAATTACGTTCGACAAACCAGGATGAAGTAACAGTCTAGAATTAAACCAATGTTATCTGTCGGATACGTCATAGCTTGCTTTAATAGAATTTAAATGAGCCTAATTATCTTTGTTTGTTACAATAATGAGCAGTGTAATTAACGGTTGTGAGAGATATACAATATCGAAACCTGGTTTCTAGCGTTGCAAGTCCAAAGACTGTGCTAGTAGGTGACGTAATACAAATGATCATTATTACTATGCAGTGATATCCTATTCTATAACTTCGTGGCACTTTAATGTATAAGGTTTTAAGTTTAGCATTGATGTCTGAAATGCAAGTTTAAACAGCTATTTCTTCTTGAATTACCAATTATGATTTCGACTTAAATTGCACATTATTTTATTGTAAACAATGAAAGCAATGATACATCACGATGCACTTTCTAAAAAGGGTGTTCATGACTGTCTTCTGTGTTACTGCGTTATCGCGTTTCAACTGTCATGCACATTACCCTGTTCAGCAAATTTTGACTCCCAGTTTTATGTATTAATCTGATTTTAATTACTTTTGTTCACCCACATACTCTCTTTAGACCTGTTTAGCTATTATAAATGAGTAAAAGAGCAGCTTGCTTGATAAAACAGTGACTAGTCATAACTATTACAAACAGGCGGATGTTGTGAGACATCGTGTTAATGTTTCATATGAACAGCTTGAGAGCACGTGACCCTAATGTTAGATGCTGATTGGGCATTTACGCTTTTTCTCTCATTGTTGTCGTTCTTGCTGTTTTCCCAAGGCTGTTTTGTAACAGGATTAGATAAGTGATTTTGGTTAGTTTAGGTAAGCTTTGAATAACGGATATTATCAAACTTGATCGCTGGCTAGTTTTGTGTTTCGCTACAAGGAATAACCTAGTTAGCCTTGTTGTGGCTGACTGTGCCGTTAAATAAAATCATTTACGAGTTTCGTCTCAACACGAAAGTTGTGAAGACAAACTAGTATTAGTGAATTATATTTACTGTACAATTTTAGGTGTATAAATATATAGCAAATATGTAGGACAGAGACAATTTAGTTACTGAAAATAATATATTGTAAAATAAAGACTAAGACCCTTCAGCTGTTAGCATTATAAAAATGGAAGAGCTATCTACTCCAAAAAGAAATTGGAACCAGACATGCATATATATATGTATGAATGTGTATAAACATTATTTCAACAGTTAAGCGAATATTAACATTAAAAGGGAGGACTGCGTTAAAGATAACGAATAAATCTGCGATGAAAAAACATTTTAATTATAAAAATAAGTTTTAACAACTGCAATAAAACGCTTCATATATTGAAGAGATCAGTGCGGCAAAGGTTAGAGTACAGAACATAACATGTTCCTTGGTTTTGGAGTGTGTGACTGTTGACGTAGATTCTACATAACTTGGTTGGGTTTATACACTTTTGTACTAGTGTAATTTTTCTACTAAATTATTAATTAACTTATTAATTTCAGTCTGTATTGCTATAATGGGGGCTGGAATGCAATATGAAAAGTTCTTTTTATTTACCCATAATGTCTGCTGATAGTAAAAGATGATATAGATGTGGGACGTTTTGTGCTATTCCATTTTGTTTAACATGTGAGCCCAGCGAACAGTGGTTAACACTGGTAGACAATGCATTATCAACGATGTGTTGGTTCTATTTCCGTAATCACCTTAGAAATTCAGGACATATCTTATATACCACATCAGTCTGTGTCCTGCTGTTCTTTTTAATACACATAGTGTTTCTGTTGTAGACGTTACAACTTGTTTTGAATAATAATACATATATAATTTTCAATAAAAAACTACCTTTAACAGCAAACTTACCACAGTTTATGACAAACATTTTCAAATATGATTTTGACGTTTTACTTAGATCATCTCTCCTGTTTTGTTGACATAAAATAAGATAATTTAGTTATATCAGAATAACAATTACACACAAAATTTCTTTATATGTTCACATACCTTGCAATTTATAGTTAGCTATGTACACGACAAACTTGCACAAGTTTTTTATTTCTCTCAAAATACAGATGTATTTATCATTAAAAAACACCTAACAAATTAGGCCTCCCTCGAGGAGTATTAAAATATAGCTTTAAACAAATCTACTTTGTTTTAGTTTCACCACACGTTTACACACATACTTGTTTCCGTGCTTTCTTTTCCAAACACATGGTTATGTAGGACTGCTCATTTATAGCACAGAATGAAACAAAAGTTAACGACTACGGACTATAAGTAGCAAATTCATTCCACATTCGTCTCCCTTAAGTGGTACTAATACGTGCATCTTATTAATATGATGCATTTAACTTGCTATGGTAAAAAAAGGGCCTTAGAAAGAAAACAAGGTATCCATTGCCACGTTCGTAATTTAACGCACTAAAGTGTGGCATGTTCTATTTATTTTAATGTTTTAACTTTGTTTTAGACTTTTCCTTTGGTAGTGGAAATCACGCAGTTAGCTTTTGTTTCCCACAGCTCAAGTTATATAATACGAACCATTGGTTGTTTGTTGTTAAACATAAAGCTAAAGCTACACAAACGGCTATCTGTGTTATATTCATAACGAGTATTGAAACCTGGTTTCTAGCGTTGCAAGTCCAAAGACTGTTCTATTGGGTGACATAATACAAATGAGCAACATTACGATGCAGTGATATTCTATTCTATAACTTCGTGACTAGAAACAAACACATAATAATATTACTTCGCATAGATATTAATTTATTTAACTTTGTGTATAACAAAAAACATAGAATAACATTGCTACGTACGAATATCTCATTTTATAACTTAGTTCTTAACAACAAACGAAATAATTGTATTACCACGTGATTTTTGTGCACTCCACAAATTTATGTATTTGTTTACACAAATCAATCAGTATTTTTCACCAGTAGAGTAATAAAACATTCACAAACCAAATGACATTTTAAATAAACGAATATCTTCCGAGCGTCATTGTTTCTCTCCTTTAAAATCCTGTGTAAACAAAATTACCATCAAAATTTTTATTATACCGAGAAAATAACAAAACTCTTTGCCATAGGAGGCTTATTACCAACTTTTAACTATGAATTTCTTTCTGAAAAAACCACCACAATTAAAAGTAGGTATTGCTGGAAACTTTCAGCCAATAACTGTTTGCTTTCATGTTGTGTGCTAATTCGATGTTAATTCATTTTTATATCATTGAATTTCGTAATAATGTCCTTATTTGTAACTTTAACACTTAAAGCTTGAAATTTAGATTTTCGTAAAGTGGGACAGCATGTGAATTAACAATTGTTGTTGTTTGGAATTAAGCACAAAGCTACACAATGGGCTATCTGTCCTCTACCCACCACGGGTATCGAAACCCGAATTTTAGCGTGTAAGTCCGCAGACATACCGCTGAGACACTGGGGGGCATGAATTAACAAAGAGTTCTCTTGTTTTATATTTTCTCAATCACCCGAAAAGAACGTCATTTTATAATATATAATACTATGTGACACAAATTTTGTTCCTGGATAGCATGTGTTATTTTTTAATTGCTTATGGTGTAAAAGTACAAAAAATGGCAATTTTTCCCTTCAAATTTTGCTTGTCCTGGATAATGAAATTTAAAAATTAACCTATTTTTTATGTAAAAATGGGCAAATTTGTACATTTTCATTTAAATAAGATCTGAATAAAATAACATATGAATCAAGATTTACATATATTCACGCTAAAGTTATGCAGAATTGTTTAGAAGTGAGCAGTTTTTGAAGATTTCCGACTGTAATGGAAACCATTTTAACGTATAAGCCCCCAAATATGGTCTCTCATCATGTTTTCGTTATACGCTTTTGGTAGCGGTGTTCAAAGTCCAGTATATCTTGGTGGAAGCTCTCGCCTTGCTTCTCTGAGTTTCCCATGTTATTCTTGATTTTTTCAACATGAGCGTCAAGGATTTGGACTTTCAGGGACATCCTACAGCTGATTGTGCCGGAGTTCTTCACCAGAGCTTCAACCAGTTCCACATAATTTTCGGCCTTGCGATTTCCCAAGAAGCCCCGAACGACTGCGACAAATCTGCCCCAAGCTTTTTTTGCCTTCATATTGAGCTTTTTGGGGAATTTTGTGCACTCCAGGATCTGTATTTGTGGTCCAACGAAGACACCAGCTTTGTGAAGAAGTCTCGAAGGTAATTAAAGGCTTCAGACTCCTTATCAAGAACTGTGACAAATTGTTTCATAAGACCAAATTTTATGTGAAATGGTGGGAACATCACCTTCTGGAGGTCTATTAGTGGCTCACACTTGATATTGTGCCTCTCCACGGAGAACTCGATCCATTTTGGCCGGTGTTTGCTGTTGTAGTGCTCTGCGGTGTCCCTGCTGTCCCAAAGGCAAAAATAACAGGGAAACTTGGTAAAGCCCCCTTGGAGACTCATCAGGAATGCCATCATTTTAAAGTCTCCAGTAACCTCCCAGCTATACTCATCACACTTCAAAGCTTTTAGCAAGGTCTTGATGTTGTTGTATTCCTCTTTGAGGTGCACTGAAAGATATTTAGATTTTAAAAGGTCTATTTGTACAATTTAATATCTTACTATTCGAGCAAGCAAAAATTGTCCCTCTTACCTTTTAGAAATTTTTTGCAGTAGTCGCAGATAAAATAAAGTGTCCAGGGTTTGTCTTGATCTCTGACAGGCATGCCAAAATATGGTTTGTAAGCTTCACACATTTTAGCAAATGCTGTCGTACAGTACGCTTTTGCGCTTCTCTTGATAAACTGGCTACTTAGCAGAATGCATCTGGAGAATGCTTGCAGCTTCTTGATGCCATTTATGATAAAATCAGATAGGTCTTTATGTTCACTTAGGCAGCTAGAACTGAAATGAAATGGTGAGCCCCTGTACCTATACTGCTGTGGAAAGTTCTAGAAAATTCTAAAAGGTTCTTGAAAATTCTTATAAGTTCGAGAATATTCTTTATCAACTACTCAGCACCGAATCTACCTGGAATGTTCTGGAAAATAGGTAAATTTGAAAATTTCAATACCCAAATTACAAAAGCAATGTTTGAACAGAAAAATAGGTCTTATCCATTTACTTTAGGTATAAGCCATTAGGAATTAACACTTTCTGCCCAGGAACAAGAAAAGTAAAAAAAAATTATTTAGTGTAATAAAAAGGACAGGCAACCATTAGACATACTTCTGAGCTAAGTCTGTATACATGTTTGTATGTATCAATATGTGTATATATATAATGGGCTGAAATAATAAATGTAAATGTACTTGTCAACTACGTCTGTGTGTATGCTTATATATATAATGGAATAAATTTATAACCACCTGTACCTACCTCTTAACTAAGTCTCTATGCACTTTTATATGTATAATGGGATAGACTGATAACCATAAGGATGTGCTTCTCAGCTGAGACCAACACATTTTAGACATGTAAGTCAGTAAGTGCTGCTCAAATTACAGAATTGTCTAAAACTAGACGTTAATTTACATATTTGATTCACGACCTACTGAAAATCAACATTAAACAACACCTTTAGGAACAAGGTTTAGATAAAAATATATCTTCGTTTATCGGATGGAGACAAATGAAGAAATATTGTAACTATACTGAATAATTTGTACACTGGTGAAATCAAATACTGTTTCAGCTAGTTATTTTGCTGTGGTTTAAAAATTACAGAAATAATTTAGATTTTTTTTTTATAAATTTGTTTATTATTATAGTTATTTATTTCGCAGATAAAGATGCAAAACGTTCACTGGTTTATCATATTCTTATTTTAAATCATCAAAATCTTTATTGAGCTTTCTTGAAATACAGTACACATATAATTATCTGCGACCGAGAGTGTCATAAATTACTATAAATATTAGGTTTTTCGTTGGTGGTATGTGTGTGTAGGTGTGCACATATGGCGTTACCACAGGACATTAAGAAACATATATCGTATTACAATCGTCTAATTTGTCGAGAAACAACAAAATCCTGCTACTATGTCTGTAAATAATATTTAGTGTACCTTAATACATGAGTAAGACAGATTTTAAGCTAATGATGGCTGAGCACTTAAATGTAAACATCCCATGCATCACGTACAAATGCAACATGCGTGTCGAAACTCACACAAAATCGATTAACGGTTCCAAAGAAGAAGAAACTTATAACATTTGAAAAGAATTAGTTGAACTAATAAGACAACCAATCGACTCATGTTTCCAGAACTGTTTAATGCCTGAAAAAGTGGGAAATAACCATCTGACATAAGAAAAATTACTCATGTGATCAAAGAGCCTTTCAGCATTTGCACCCAGAACGTGAGAACTGTTGTTACAATGATTCGACAATACCAAACAATTACTTTCTTCTCAACACCTTCAAGCTTAAAATGTAATAGCCACTATCTTAGAAAAAAGTACTGAGTATTTATTTCATGAGTTTTTTTTTCTAGACTGATGAACTGATATTACAACTATAGAATTAGGATGAACAAGATTTTTTAATTTATTAGATTTCACGTAAAGCTAATTTAGCAGTAAAAGACAGGTAAACATCATCACCAACCGCCAATTCTTGGAACATTCTTTTACTAACGAGTAGTAGGATTGATCGTAATATTATAACGACCGCGCGGCTGAAAGAGCGAGCATATTCGGTAGGACTGGTATTTGAACCTACGACCTTCAGGTTAAGAGTCAAGCACCCTACCCACCTGGCTATACTGCGTCCAATATAAACAACAAAAGTGTGTTAAACTAGAAGGATGCAAATGTTACATTTATCTTAAAATATAAAAGTAATTTTGGGCTGTTATGCAAATATACTTGATCTTCAAATCTTTAAGTGTGAAATTCAATAATCCCAGTAGCTTAGAGGTATGTCTGAGGGCTGATAATGTGAAAAATCAGGTTTTGATGCTTGCAAAGGGCTGTTATGCTAATATTGCAGATTTGTGCTTAACAGCAAAGTATTCAAATGAAGTTGAAGAACTAAAAAAGACGAAGAATTCCAGCACTTCTTTGCGAGAAAAATTCCAAATTATTGTAAAATAGCATCTGATTACTGTGCTATTAATTCACACGTTAACTGAAACATGTTGTTTAGTGACGTACTTGCATGACGTACGATAAAAAAAACAAAATACAACGAATAAGAGTACAAGAGTAAAGAATGCTTGAAAAACGATTATTGTAATTCCTTCTTTATAGTTCAGTAAAATTATTCTCATTTCAAACTTATAATTTGAAAAGTAATATTATGTGTTTCTCTTATTGAAAAACCACACCGGACTATCTGCTGTGTCTACCGAGGGGAATTAAGCCCCTGATTTTAGAGTTGTAAATCGGTATATTTACCGCTGTTTCAGTTGGAGATTCATTTTTATGAAATTATATAAATATGTTTGTGGCATTTCTTTGAAAGTTCATACAGTACTTTTGATGTTCGTACTTGAGACGTACCCGTCAAAACTTTAATGCTCTTCACAAGCTTTGTCAGTATCACATACCACCAACACTCTTTACAAACAAAAGTATTCACCAGAGTGTTACAGATGAAGGTTTTATATTTCATTACAGAGCCAGTTTTTTTTTCCAGTCAGGATACTCCATAAGAGGTTTTCTTCTCATGTCATTAGATAAGTTTTTCACTTTTTTTCTCTTCTCAGGCATGTTCACCTGATTATAGTTTAAGATGCAGTGACGTAGTTATTTAATTGTTCAACCGAGGTTGTAGGTTATTAATTAGGAGCGCTTCCGTTTTCATTAAGGTCCATTCATCTTTTGCTGAGTCTGTTATTCTGTTTGGTTTTTCGTTACAATCTTTGCTCATGAAGTTGAAAACTCCAGAGTTATTGAAAAAGCTGTTATGCGCATAGTCCTTTATTCTAGTATCTAAAGTTTGAGTGTTGGCCCAATATAGACATGCTTGCAGTAAGGACACAAATATTTGCATGTTAGTTTTTCATAGAAATAGCTTCATCTGTATTCCATGCTTATCAGTTTGAAGAACACAATTGTCACCTGTCTAACGATGGAACAGCTACCTTGAATAATCTAAAATATTTAAACAATGTAGTGCTGTGAAATCTGGAAAAGGTTACCTTGTCTGTACCATCTTAAATGACCCCAGTAAGTTTAAAGTTTAAGATAAACTTCCCATCCAACAGTAAGAAAATAAAATTAAAGAAAGATGATGCAATTTCTGGTAAAGTATATAACTAAATTAAACATGTTTAATTACACAGTGACATTTTGTAAAGTCTGCCTAAACTTGATAAAGCAGATGTACCAGTCAAACTTATGGCATCTGATATTGGAACACACTGGTTACTTAAAGCGAATAATTTGCTTTGAACGGAAATTAATAAATAGTTTCAGTAGTGGGTGTGTGTTTGTTTTTTATAGCAAAGCCACATCGAGTTATCTGTTGAGTCCACCGAGGGAAATCGAACCCCTGATTTTAGCGTTATAAAACCGTAACCCTATCGCTGTACTGGCGGGAAACAGTTTTATTAGTGACCTAAACAGTTTTAACTGTTACATTAAATCAGAGGATAATTTGTTAACTTATCTACTGAACGAAAACAATATTGTTTGAGGCCAAATTCTATACATAAAATTAAAATCATTGTACTATAATGTTCAAACTATAAAAATAGTTAAAACACCGTTTTCTATTCTTTTTGTATTACTGTTAGTTTTATGTATATTAACTGAACATAACGGTAGAATGAAAGAATAAAGTATGTATTGAAAACATACATATTCGCGCAAAGGGACCGAGGGCTATCTGCGCTAGTCGTCGCTAGTTTAGCAGTGTAAGACAAAAGGGAAGGCAGCTAGTCATTACCACTCACCACCAACTCTTGGGCTACTCTTTTACCAACGAATAGTGGGATTGACCATCACATTATAACGCCCCCACGGCTGAAAGGGTGAACATGTTTGGGTGAGAAGGGAATTCAAACTCGCGACCCTCAGATTACGAGTCGAGTGCCTTAACCACCTGGCCATGCCGGGCCGTCAGTAAATTACCCTATCTTTAGCACACATTGATGGTATTTGTATCATATTATTATTATTATTTATGAAAACGTAGTATATAAAGTACAAATAGTAATAAAATGTTATGTTATTTTAAGGTGATTTGGTTTTGTTGATTAAAAAAGAAGCATGTGTATGTATACTCTCAGTATGTATAGGTTAGTCTTGAGTAACGTATTGGCACAAAAAATTTTTAAATTAGAACTAATGGTAGATTTTATTAGCTTTAACTTGTTAATCGTAAGAATATTTATGGATCAACATAAAACAATGAAAGTTTGAATGTTTTATTTATTAGTTGTGCGTTGTATTCTCTCAAAACAGGTAGGTGTATTATTCTAGAAACAGTTTTGAAAGTCAAAATTCAAAAACAAAATAATTTGAGCTTTTAGTATCACCTGTAACACAGAAATATGTAACTATAATGATGAGCATGTTTAGTGAGACGGGAATTCGAACCCGCAACTCTCAGTCGACGAGTCGAACATCTTAACCCACCTGGTCATGCCGGGCCCTGGTTCACAATGAAACATAATTTATGGAATATAATTATAATAGTTTCAATAACAAAGTATGCTGCTTTTAAATGAAAATATATAAAGTAAATACGAAACTTATAAACGTACTGTAATAAAAAGGATCATTTTGTGAAAGGAAACATACATATCTACCAAAAAGTCATGAAAGAACATATAACTTCCATAGAGAAACATACAATATCCACAAGAAAAGTATGGTATCTAAACAGTTAAACTACTTATTTATTTATTTATTGAATACATACCTGGTGTGAAAATTATTATCTTTGAAAAGTGTGTATTTCGGATTTGACCATGAGGCTAGCAATACTGTTTGTACAATGACGTAAAATTGCTTTTTTGAAGTAATGTTAAAAACAAAAATGTGTTAAAATAAAAAAGTATGCCTGAGGATAAATAACATATCATTAATTATGGTAGTACTTAATGTAAAGGTCGTGATGAAGTGGCGACCATGGAAATTGCCCCTCTGAAACCACGTTTTAAAAAAAAACTTCATATTAGCAATAACTATTTCATAATAATGGCTGAGCAAAAGTGAAGCTTATTGTACGTATAAAACCGCCTAAATTGATATGTACATGTTTATAAAGCGAATCAAAATTTCACTCTTTCAACGAATTTTCATCTAAGTAAGTAATTTTTCCAGACAAAAAATTCTAACTTTTTCGTTTGGAGTCCAAATTATTCCTTTTTTTGTATCGAAGAGGTTACTAATATATATATATATATATATATTTTATGTAACGGATGATTAAATACTTTAGGCGTATAAGCGTGTAATTATATTTGAGGGTACGTTGGAAGAAACCCTCATGAGTAATAAAATAAAATTAGGTATATACACACACCTCACGCTTGGTATTGTTAGCGAACCAATATATTGGTAATAGAAAAGAAATTAACAAGTTTAACAAAAAATTATATATGTATATATAATTTAATTTATATGTATACATACACATAAACTAGCTAGCTATAGTAACATAGAAAGTTTTAATGCTACAAGAAAGTACTGAAATAAGAAAGTCAAAACTACAAAAACTGAGTTACTAAAATTATTCCTACTTTGGCTTTGACTTACATAATTATAGCAATTTGCTAAAGTAATGATAATGTTTTTATAATTTTAAATGGCTCAGATTGGTAGTTTTGATTTTCTTTTTTCTTTGCTTTTTTGTGGCATTAAAACTTTCTATATTACTATAGCGGGCAAAGTTAAGTGTATATCGATTCTTACTTGTCTATAAAAATATATTATACTTGTATAAATAAAATAGGAAATTAATAAGTAAAATGCAACAAGAATAATCACAACTACATAGTTTCATTGAACGTAAAACTCGATTGTTTATTCAAAGCACGAAATAAGCGATTTTTCATACTTGATAACTGATTATTTCAGCAAAGTGTGGTCATGCATTATGGTCAGTTGATTTCCTGAAATTGGTTTGTACAGCATTCGTGAATGGCTGTTAGAATCTGATAAGCTTCGGGGTCAAAATTAACCGAGAATTCATGAGTAGATAACACTTTTTCTCTCTTTATAATATTAAAGATAGATCAAAATAATGAAAGTGTATAAGGTATATGTAAGTTTATCGTAATTATACATACATATTAAATACCTGATGATTGGAATAATTTTTCACTATACTTATGAGTATATTATGAGCAAAGCTTTCATTCCGTACATATTAATCCTAATTACAAAAGAAGTATTATTAATAATATTTGAGAGGTCAATAGTCTTACTGAGTAAACACAGTCTTGTTTAATTGCTACCCTCACTGAAAGCGCTTCACCACAATAACCATACAACTTTAGAGCTACTTTCCATCTAAATGCAGTTTTCTAAAATGTGCAATAACATACAAAGGATTATCATTTCCCTGGTTTACGAATATGATATTTTTGAATCGCGAACGATCTTAATAAATATGAGGTCTTATTTCATGTATTTTTATTTTGCCATGTAATTTATAATTTTTTATTTAATTTTCGTATTTGTATAATTATTGCACATTTTACGTTTTTGTTTGATTTTCGTGGGGAATTAAGCACGAAGTTACATAGTGGATTATCTTGTACCTAAAATTTTTGTACCAGTTGTTTTGAGTTAAGAAATCTATCAGAATTAATTAACTTCCAAGTATACCAAAATATAGTTTAAATAAATTTGAAATTACATTAATCACGTTGGTGCGAATCTTTTTTTTTATCGTAATTTTCCTCAGTTCAGTGTTAATAAGTACTAGCTGTTATATCGTTTACTGGGACTTCGGAGCACGTGTTACTATTGTGAAAGCACGAAGTTTTTGAAAAGAAATAAACCAGTTTTCTATTTAATACCCATATACTTAAAATTCATCTTTGGAGGTACTTTTAATAATACAACTAATAGCATTTTAAGGAAAAAGTTTATTTCCTTTCCATTTTTCTTTCAAGCAGGAATACGATGGAAATTTTGATAATATTTCATTCTATAAAAAAATGTATCCGGGTCACAAATGTGAAGAATATTTAAGAGAACATGGATTTAGGTTTCTCAATTCTATTTCTTAATGATATTCTTGTCATGAAACGTAACAATTATTAAAAAAGCACCACTCTTTTTCAGAGTGTATGTGTTTAGTTGTATTCAGCAGTAAATACAAATATCAGGTTATACCATAAGTAATGTCCGACAATTTGATACAGAAAGTGCACCATCATTTCTGTCTTTGTAGAAGGCTTTAATGACTAAAATATGTAGTAGGGCGTGTATCAAAATGTTCAGACAAATAAAATAAAGTAACCCAACTCCACTTTTTCAGATTATTAATTAAATAAACCATTACGAAGATGGATGTCTGAGGAGCACATAAGGCATGTAATGCTTTATGAGTTTTAAAAAAGGCAGTAGTGCAGCAGAAACTACACGAAACATTCAAGGTGTTCATGGTGCGGAGACTCTCAATGAAACAAATTGTCGAAGGTGGTTTCAGAAGTTCAGATCAGGTGACTACAGCTTAAGCCCAGGTCGTCATGTTGAGTTTAATGATGACTTGCTGCTGGCTGCTCTTGATGAAGATTGTGCTGCAACAGCTAAAGAACTAGTACAGAAGCTTAATTAAACCCATCCAACAGCTCACCGTCATCTGCAACAGCTTGAAAGGTATCAACATGTGGAAAATGAGTCCCCCATAATTTGACAGAAGCCAACCTATGAGCAAGAGAGAGCATTTGCACTTTTCTGCACTTGTGAACAACTCTTCTTCTTTTAGATAGTTTAGTGGCTAGAGGTCAAAAATAGATATATTGTAAAAATGTTAAGTGTCGTAGAAATGGCTCAGTTCACGTAAACTTGCTGAAGCACAGCCTAAAATGGACCTCTGCTCTAGGAAAGTATGTTAAGTGTTTGGTGGGAAATTTAAGTGTGATCCACTTTGAGATGCTGCCAATTAATGTAATATTTACGTCAGGCTTCTATTGTCAACAGTTAGAACGCTTGAATATTGCACTGAGAGGAAAAAGCATTCTTTTGTCAGACGTAAAGATGTTGTGTTGCACCAGGATAATGCACGGTCCCGTAGAGCAGGAACCACATCTGCATAGATTGAAGACCTATACTGGGAAAAACTTCCACACCCTCCTTATTCTCCAGACCTTACCCCATCTAATTATCATATATTCCGAAGTTTGCATTACTATCTTACATTATTTCCCTCCAGACCATAATAATTTTATAAAAGTGGCATTCAGAAGCTTATGAATCGTTGGCAGGAAGTAATTGACAATAATGGAACATACATTATTGATTAAATAACGTTAAAAACGTTGAAATCCTTTCTCTTTTTCTGAACCTAAAATCGAACATTACTTAAGAGATGACCTGATATATATACACGATTATATAATATGAGAACAACAAAGAACCTATTAATCTATCTAAATATCATCAGCACACATATATAATCTAGTGATAATTTCTTCATTTGGGTTGCTGATTTGATAAAGAGATCGGATATCCCAATACTGTTTCCCGAGGAATCCCACTTGTGACAACAATACAGCTAGAACTAACATTATTTGCAACAACCTCTTGCTTTCTTCCATTCAGTCAGTTTTATGTCTAATAAGCAAACTTCCACTTTTATATATTTTATACGTCCCTTATATGGAACCTTCTCTATGATTTCTTAAAATTCAGATATACCAATTCAACATCTTCACTCTCATGTACGTAAGTAGTATCTTTTCAAACACTGTCAAAATATTAGCAAAGGAATGATTTTCCCCTTCTAAAACTATTCTGACTGACTAAAGAAATTCAACTTTGTTAAATGACTCTGCAAAATTTTTCATTAGATTTTAAAAAAATCCACAACTGACATAAGACTAATAACATTAAAATTACCAGAAAAAATGCTATCACCTGTAAAAACATGACCAAAACTTTCAAACTTCTGGCAGATGCACACTATTCAAATACTTACAAATACATTAACAGACGATACACATATCCAGTCCTTAACCTCCTTCAGAACTTTGGGGTAAATACTATCTGAAATTTACCATTCTTTAAACTTTTCAAGCTTTCTTTAACAAGCTCATAATTATTGTGACAAAATTTTCAATTTATTTCCATCTGCCAAATTTTCCAGATGATGAATATTGTTTAAATTTCCATCAGTAAATATTGAATAAAAAGTAAAATTTAATAACTCAACCATTTTATAATCATTAGATATCAAGCTTCCTGTTTCATTCCTTAAAAGATCTAGTCCCATATTAAAGTATTTCTTATCATTATTGTGTTTAAAGCAAACTTTACTTGAGATTTTTTTCCATTTTCAACAACGTTTTTTTCTTATACTTCTCGATTTTTGATATTCCTGTTTAATCAACTCTTTCGATCTTTCATAATTCTCCAAGTCTCCCATCAATACGATAGAATTAAAGTATTCATATTTAAAATGATTTTTTTTAGTTTCGACACTTATATCTGAGTGAATTAACTCATTTTTTTGTGTTTTTTTTCACTATCAGTTACTTCTTTTTCTCTAAAGAAACGACTATATAGAACATTTAAAGATTATTTGTAAAATTTTTTTTTTTCACGTTTGATCAATACCTCCAATTAGTTAATTGAGAAATGAGCAATTGTGCTCAGAAGTTTCTAATTTTCACGCTAACAACTATTTCGGTATTTTGACGATATGTTTTAAATCACAGTGCTCCTAGCAAGTGAAGAAAGCATCCTGAGCAGCTGCAAAACAGTTGTCTCCTTGTGAATTGGTTTCACATTTCCGAGTCTATATGCTTCAAACTGCAATTTCTTATAATTATGACCTTATTAACAACTAAATTTTTTATCTCACAGTGTAGTTTCTCATTGTTTGTTTTTTTAATTTCACGCAAAGCTACACTAGAGTTATCTGTGCTAATCGTCCTTAATTTAGCAGTGTAAGACTAGAAGGAAGGCAGCTAGTCATCATCACCCACCGCCAACTCTTGAGTTAGTCTTTTACCAATGAATACTGGAATTAACCATCACATTATAACGCCCCCACGGCTGAAATGGCAAGCATGTTTAGTGCGACAGGAATTCGAACCTGTTACCCACCCTCAGATTACGAGTAGAACGCCTTAACCCACCTTGCAATGCCGGGCCATATAGTTTTTCATTAATGCCATTAATTTCATCTTGTAGTTTGTAACAAAGTCCAACTAAAATTCTTCTCCCCATAAAACTACTAAAAGGAACTCAAATAAATCCAAACTCATTACTATTAGCTTTGATATTCTAAAAATGAACAAGATATAATTTGTATTTTACACATAAAGTAATTCTTCCCCATATTTTTAGTACTCTAAATATGACCTAACATAAGGAGACAATTAAACGCTTCATATATTACTTCGCTGAAAGAGAGAGAGAAAAAAAAGAGTTTGTCACGTGTATTAGTATAACTTGAAATTATATTTTAACATTTGTTTAAAAATTTCAAAACACGAGATCTATATTTTAATTTGAATTTATTTAGCAATGTTTCAATAAAGTGCGTTTAATAAAGCAAATGTTAATAGACGGTATTATTGTTATTGTCTTCAATTTATTACTAATCATATAATTAAGTGGATTTAATACAATAAAACACAGCATTAAACATTTTGACAATTATCTGAACTAATTCAGGAATTTGGAAAATAAAACATATAAATTAGCTTTTCAACATATACGTATATATATATATATATATATGTGTGTGTGTGTGTGTGTGTGTCTTTTTTCACGTTCAGATATTAACTAATAGGCTTTGTTTACTACAGAACAATTAAGTATTTATCTTAAAACATATTAAAGCAGGGCAGTTAGTTTATAGCATACATGTGTAAAGTCTAATCACAAAAAAAATATTTGAGGCTATTTAATATATGAAACATCGCACTTATTTCATTTTTATCGTTCTATATAATTTGATGTATTCCGGATTTCATTTATATCCATATTTTTTATCCTTTAGTGTCATTGTCACATTATTTTGATAACTTTCGATAGGTTTATGATTGCTACTATTAAAGGAGATGGATGTATAAATTTTCTCTTTCCTTCTCTGCATGAGAAACTTCAGTAAATTACTGTAAAAATTGTTTACTGTAATTATTGATTCTACATTTTGAAAATTAAAATAACAACTAACTATCAGTCAATAGATTTTATGGATCGTCTTTGATATTAATAATTTCCTTTTAAACTAAAGAAAAACAATAATAGTATTAACAAGGCTTATCATAAAAATGTTCTGTTGTATCGCATCAGAATATACTTGTTAAAATGCCATTTAAAGTCCATTAAGATCTTTCTATTCACCATAAAAAGCTAGTATTATTTTCTACCTTACATTCATGACATTGCATACAGTGATCAAAATTACAGTAGCAACTCCATATGTTGTCTTAGAAAAACGAGATAACGAAATTTGAGTGGAATAAAGAAATATTTTATGTTTACCACATATGTATTTATTATTATTGATATAACCACATTATTCTTAATTGCATGTTAAATTTCAGTGCTGTAAAAATGGTATAGTTGATATCACTGAATGTAAAAAATAGGTAATTGAAGTATGATGTCATTTCAAAAGTCATTCAACATTCATAAAAATCATTTTAGTGAATCAGATCTTTCGTGAAATTTATGATACTGACACTTACGCAATAAAACGTTAGAAACGCTGGTTTGTTTCTAATAACTCTTGTTTTGTAGTCATTATTGTCTTAAATACGGTTTTTCTCTGCAGCTGTAATTTATTTTACGTTGTATTAATATGTCTTAATCACCATTATTTATAAGTGTATGATACATTCATACTTCCATTCTTACTTAAATCTGGATTATTTTTAAAGTTCTACATTATATATTTTTGTATAAATAATATAAAACATATTTAAAGACGTAGAAAAACATTTAAATATAAAGAACTTTCAGTCATAAAAGATTGAAAAACCTGACGAATACTGTATGAAAATGATCGGCACATATAATTATTTGAAATAGTATGCTTCAATATCAAATAGGAAATAGAATAAGTGCGGCTTGAGAATCGATCCAGAACGGTTGCATGACAAATATGACATTTTGTCTGCTAATACAGGAAGCCACACAGGTTGTTAGATATGGTAGCGGAAATTGTTTCAGTAGCTGAATAAAGTATCGCTTTGAAAACTTTATTATTGAATGATAGTTTCTT
The DNA here is from genome assembly GCA_011833715.1 of Carcinoscorpius rotundicauda. NCBI lineage: Eukaryota > Metazoa > Arthropoda > Merostomata > Xiphosura > Limulidae > Carcinoscorpius > Carcinoscorpius rotundicauda. The sequence continues at coordinate 33,140,350 of CM022395.1, read as the reverse complement.
CGTGTAAAGTAGTTCAGGATCAAAGAATTCTTTTTGCATTCAAGATCGTACAACGACAAATGCAAACAGAGAAATTTTATTCCTACACGATTTTGACTCATTTTCTAAATTTCATTCAGGTTTATCACCTGAGCACATGACAGAGTTGAAAAGACAATACACATGTATGAAAGTTCTTTCACACAAAAAAACGTAGTTTCATAGCAAGTTATGTAGAATTTAGCAAACTTATAAAGAATTTACATTAAGGATGTCAGTAAAAACAGGTTATTAGAATTTTTAAGAAATTGAGGCGTTCGATATTGTGTTGGAGAATAAACGATCCACGATTAGTATATATGTGATAACAATAAACTTAAAACAACACCATGAAATTAGGTTTACAAATAATTTTTATTACGCTTGAGATATATAAGCCACATGGACATTGTAAGGATGGAACTGCTCGTACACTGCTTATTTCTTTGTTACTAAGGGACGAAAAGGTTCGGATTCTTAGAGTCCGAAACGTCATTCTCCTGAAAAAAAAAACACTTAGATTTTCTTTCAAACACAAGTTTGTCTTGATAACATTAAGACAGAAACATAACAACATTGTGGTTCACTTACTGCCTGTTGAAGATAAGCTTAGGCCTGGCGAAAGTAAACTTACGGCTTGACGAAGACAAACCCATATGATTGAGATATTTGTTCTTAAGCTGATGTTTTTTTATTTTGGATTTTTGCGCAAAACTCCACGAGAACTACCTGCGTCAGCACTTCGTAATTTATCAGCTTAATACTAGAAATAAGGCAGTTAGTCATAACCACCCACCACCAATTCTTGAGCAACTCTTTAATCATTGAATAGTGGGATTTACCGTCACTTATAACGCCTCCGCAGCTGAAAGGGCAAGCATATTTGGTGTGACAGGGATTTGATACCGTGACCCTCAGATTAAGAGTCGAGCATCCCAACCACTGGCTCTGGCTGAACATATGTTATTGCATAAAATACACTTATTTATGCATATACATAATGTTCCCAAGAATACACAGAATTACCTAAACATTGATGATTGACGCACAGACTAACTCTTGTAAAACAACAGTAATATACTTAGATATGTTCAGCACCATAACCACCTGGATATGCCGGGTTAAGTTGATGTTTTACATTTTAATATTTTTGACAGTGTAGATGATCATTTCCATAGAAGTTTTTTATTGTATAATATAGTTAACTGAGGCTGTAGTTGCATTTATAACCTGATTAGCAGAGAATCTAATTTGGAACCTTTCAGTTATAAATATGTAAAGATTTTAACATTTGAACAGCTCTAGGCCAGTGTAATAATATGCTACAAACGCAGTGAGCTTTAAGTCTCTTTGATTATATGGATAAATTACAAATTAATTATGCTGTTCACACATATACACATCTGTATGCCTTCTCTTCGCTGTCGTCGTTTTATATAAATTTAAACGATAACTACAGACTTTAAAACAAGTCTCACAGACAACTTATACTGTCATTATTTGTAGAAGCACAGATAATACTCAGTATTAAATAACAGCAATTATTTTATCCGGCACTTTCAACAAATAACTACATAAATAAGGTGTTTTGTACACAAAAATAGTTCTAGTCACTTGATCTGTAAATTATTTCTATACATATTTCAGCTAAATATTATTCACAATTCGCATTACCGTTAATCGTCATTTTAAATACTTTGTTTACCAAGGATAACATTCAATCAAATAAGTAAAATTATCCCTAAAATTAATTATAGTTTTTAATGCAGAGATGTTTATAATGCACCGAAGTCTTACGATAGTGTATTCGAGTTTTAAACACATTGTTATTACAATTGTATTGTCTAATCCTTCAGTATATTAGTATAATTAACATCAAATATGTGAAAAGGAGAATCTCATAAAAATAACTAAATCAAAAATTTCATAAATCACTTATTTTCATATAAACTCAAAAATAAATCTGTATGTTACTAGCGAAACTCGATTACACATAGCCCACTGCTGGTCTTATTTTAGTGGCTTGGACGAAGACTGGCTATGAGGCCAGTAATGAACAGACAAGTTCCCTGGTCAAGTTCTGGAGACACTTTATAACTTAAAAGAACAATTTTGCAGAGTAACTGACAGATGCAATTAAACGTGCCAAAATATTTTCCTTAAGTTTAGCATTAGAGTCACATGACGTTTCTTGCCTTGTTATAGCAGCGGTCAAATGAGATTAATTATTGAGCTTTCATTCTTTATGCCTTTTTTTTTTGCGAAAAGGAAAGATTACGAAACGTTGCGATTTGGTCATGCTACAAGTAAATAAAAACCGCGTTTCCGTTCATAGCTGCTCAAAATGTTTTTCGAATGCTGTGGTTTAATTTTAAATTGACCTAATGGTGAAGATTACAATAAGCACAAAACACCACAACATAAATAATAAAACGTGTTACGGACGAGATTTGTAGTTAACTGGTCCACATCACAGTCATATCCATGCATGACCAGCAGCAGTTCGTTTAGGTTGAATACGCTGATATACTCATTCTCTTAAACTCTTCTGCTCTGCTACGCGCAACGCCTTTCGTGCATACAATACGTGAACCTTTGTGTTACCATAAAAATAACGTTATATACCTAATTCACTTTGAATTTTAATAACTGCATTTATTTGGGAAATAGTGGGAAAAACCTACAGAAAAAATGAGGGAAAATTTACAAAAATATTTCATTTTTTATAACTTAAGATTCTGTTGACCTTTGTCTCTGATATCTAGTTTATAAAACTAATTCATTATATGCCGTTTGCTTTTAATGTGAAAATATTACTATGACAGTGGAGATGAGTAGCGCTATGAACGTTAAATTTGATATACATCATGTTAATACATCATTCTGCAATAAACCCTGGAACATAATGTTTTAAATCCATTACTTGCTTTACTGGTTTTTCTTAATCAAATATTCCTATATGACCAAAGTTTGGCAATATTCTCTTAGCTTCAGGTTAGTTGAGCATATATAATTATAGAAGTAATTATCGAAACGTTCAGTTGAGTTCCGCTATATAGTTTATTAAGGCACAATAATGAAAGATTGTTCCAAATACACTATAATGTTCAATATAATTAATTCAGATTATTAGGGCGTTTATTGAATTTTTAGTTTTATTAAAGCCCATACAGTAAGTTCATATCGGACTATGACCAGGGCAAATACAATGCAGAAAATTCATTGTAGGACATTGGGCAAGCTGAACACAATACAGAAATTTCGTACCAGAGCATTGTGCAGGTTAAACACAATGTAAAAAATTCACAATAGGAAATTGAGCAAGTCAAACACAATACAGCAAGTTCATATTAAGACATTTGGCAAGCCAAATGCAATACAACGAGTTCATAAATTGGACATTTAACAGGCCCAGAACAATACAGAAAATTCATATTGGGACATTGAACAGGCTAAATATAATACAGAAAGCTCATATTAGGACATTGAGCTGGCTATATACAATACAGCAAGTTTATATAAGGACATTAAGCAGGCCAAGTCACGATTGTGAAGATTCCTTTGGCCCTTGTGTCATTGATAGTTGCCAAACAATTCGAATCTGAACTAAATTCTAACGACGACTTTTCTCCAACCACGCTCCTTCCATTCTTTGTGATAAAATGCTACTTTCAGCTTTGTTCGGTTTCAGCAATGGTTCAGAGCAGCTTTATTTCTATTGAGACCACTTCGTGATAAGATGTATCTTGATGTTATCGAAGTAACATTTCTATTTAGGTTTACAACAAAGCCGTTTGTAAAATTTCTACCTACACTTGTCATTCCTTCTTCCTAATTGTTCTCGTATGAACGTTTTCAAATTTGTCTCATAGCTTTTTTGATACGAAGAGTTTGACCGGTTTCTTATCTTTCTCGTAGTTCGACATTTCCTAGCTTTTGCAGATACATTTACTGCAGTTTTTATTCGATCTACTCAGAGTGGAAGCCTTTTCTTTATAAGTTGGAGCTTAAATAAAATATCAAATATATTCTAATGCACTAACCTAGTGTTATAAGTTTCTTCATGAAATTTTATTTTGGGTAGGTTTATAGGCGTGAGTGCAAATTTAAAGAAATGATGTAGTTAGTTAATCTTTTTATTTGAATAACAGTAAGCGGGTATTTTTATGTCAAACAAACTAGGAATTTCTTTTCTGGAATGCTTTATTTGTTTCAGTTTAGAGAAATATTTATTAAGCTTTTCAAAGTCGGCTAGGCACGTTATATAGTTACGAAACAAAATGAAACCCCGAAGATGACGCAGTAAGAAATTTTTTGAGTAAGAATAAATAGGCATATTATGAGAAAAAAATGCAGATGATATTGTATATGTTTCTTATCAGTTTTGTAAGTACATCTACATCTGCAATAAGATAAAGAATGAGTTTACGACTTGCTCGATCTGTCTTAAAAGCAATTTTTAGTTCTTATGTTTTCAAACAGAACATTTTAAAAATCAACTGCAATAATTTTTATAGATACTTCTATTAAAAAGCTGCAAGAAAGCCGACTTTTAGCTTCAGTTAATTCTAAAAAACAGAATCAAAAACCCGGTTTTAAGATAATTTTAACGTGATTAAATCGTTTTTCATGTCGTTTTTGGTTTGTTTGGAATTTTGCGCAAAACTACACGAGGGCTATCTGCGCTAGCTGTTTCTAATTTTGCAGTGTAAGACTAGAGGAAAGGCAGCTAGTCATCACCACCCACTGCCAACTCTTAAGCTACTCTTTTATTAACGAGTAATGGGACTGACCGTCACATCATAAAGCCACCACGCCTGAAAGAGCGAGCATGTCTGGCGCGACGGAGATTCGAACCCGCTACCCTTAGGTTACGAGTCGAGTGCCTTAACCACCTGGCCATGATGGGCTATTTATGTCGTAATATTACTCTTCTCTGTGCTACAGGAATGATAAACAGTTAACTTGTTTCTGTTTGTTTTCTAGAATTCTACGAATATTTACTAATAAACAAAGTTTTCTTAACTGGGCTATGGTATGTTCACTAGAATGTGAACTCAACATTGTGTTTTGAAATAATTTACATATTTGTAGTTCATACAGCTTTGTATTTTCTCGATTAAAATTATGTATGTTAACATCTAACTGATGTTTAAAACGTCAATAAAAATAAAGAACAAGTGAATATACTTGGTGTTGTTGTTTTATTACAATACAGACTCACATTTGAAACCATTCATAGAAATAGTTCTCATCAGAGAATAAAGCCTATGTTTTTACAAACGCCCCTACAAGTCTCAATTACAACCTGCCTAATGAATTATTTTTAAGCCAAACAGTAATTTCTGTACTTATATATACACCTTATGCGAATACATCTTGAATACTATCTTAGTTTATAGTACCTCAGAATTTTAGTTGTTTTTCCAAGTAAAAATGTACTCTTCAAAAAAAGAAACGCAAAAGGCAAAATATTAGATAAATTGTTAACAAGTTTATTCCGGGTAGTTCTGTATGACATGTGAGAAACTTTGCACATTCACTGCTGAACATCCAAAGTCTGCAAAGGCGAAGTCCACGCTCACTAGTTTAACGTCACTTAACGTCAATAACGAGTATGCCCCCGTGAGCATCAATAACTGCTTGGCATCTCCTGCCCATGGAAGCAATGAGATGACGAATCGCATCCTGTGAAATGGCTGTCTACTCAGCCTGCAAAGCTGCTGCAAGCTGAGGTAGAGTCTGCGGTTGAGGTTGTCGCCGTCGCAGACGTCGGTCCAACTCGTTTCAAAAATGTTCGTTAGGGTTCAAATCTGGTGATCTGGAGGGCCAGGGAAGAACGTTGATGTTGTGGTGTCTCAAGAAGACAGTGGTGAGTTGGACTGTGTGAGGACGGACGTTGTCATGTTGAAAAATGTCGTTGACGTTCATCATGATGGGTTGCACATGGGGCCTAAGAATCTCTTCGACGTATCGTTGAGCCGTAAGATTCCCGCGAATGTGCAAAAGGTCTGTTCTGGCATTGTAGACGATGGCAGCCCACATCATGATGCTGCCACCACCAAATCTGTCAACTTCCTGGACACAGTTTGCTGCAAAAAGTTCACCTCGGCGACGGTAAACACGGGTTTTCCATCCTGCCTACGAAGCATAAAACATACCTCCATCGTCAATGAGGCCATACGCGATGTGCCCGAGTCCACTGCAGCCGTGCTTGACGATGTTGCTGTGTGAGGATGACGCCTCTGACTGGACGCCGAGGTCGGATTCCTGCATCTCATAGACGGTTGTGTACTGTCTGATCGGAAATCCTACGCAGCCCTGGTATAGTTGAGGCAGTAGACGTCGCAGTGGTGGTCCTATCCCGAAGGTGACGTAACCGGATGTAGCGATCTTATGCGGGTTTCCAAGCGACCAATGGCGTTGTTGCGTTGTGCTTCACTCAGTCTTGGCGTAACTGTATTGCGTATCGGTGGCTTAACACTAAGCTATGGAAACCGAAAACCCGTCACTTGTATAGGGATTTTGCACATGTTGCACTTGCAGAACATGCAGATCTCTCAAACAAATTTATCGGACACGAATGCGTTTTGGCGAAAAATCCGATGTTTTCCTCCGTTTCCAAAGTGCACAACTTTTATTTTCATTTTGGTTTGACAATCAGTGCCTTAACACGTATAACATCACATACTCTGAGCTTGTAAGGTTATTACATATATTTCACTTTAAAATACAAAAAATATCCCTTTTGCGTTTCTAGTTTTGTAGAGTATATATTTGTTTAGCTGCAAAAAATACTTCTTTAAATGCTTTAAAGTCCAATCTCTGTAATGTTGATAAGTTCTGGTGTAACAATGTAACGTATATACATAATTAAATTCATAAGTGTATATAGTTATATGACGTACGTTCTTAAAACATCAGCTATTTTAAAATGCAAACTCGAAACCCGTAGTTAGATACAGGAAATAGCATTCTTTAATGTTGCAATATTGTTTCATCTGTTTAACAGCACCAACATATAAACTGGAACAGGTTTCGCAATTCACGATTTTATGAGGCTAACGTTATTTGAGGTTTTACAGAAGCAGTTCCATGTTAAAAAGTATTTTCAAAGAACATAATAGGATTCATTCCACCGACCTACTGTAATTAATATATTCGAGGCATCGTTAGACAACAGGTAAAGCCCTAACATTAGTATGAAAAATATCCACGTCGATAGATCTAGAACTTTGACACACAATATATGTACATATATCTTGCAAACAATAGATACATAGGTCGATTCTTCCGGTATATTGAAAGCCCAGAATTGTTTGAGGAATGAATGGACTACTCATGTTTATTGTCCGCATTAACAATACATGTGTCGGACATAAGCGATATATATATATAAAAGACGGATTTGAGGCAGAGAATTTTTGAAATAATATATATATATATATGAAAAAATTGTCTTTTGAAACGGCACATTGCACTTCTGTAAAATATAAGACAGTGTAAAAGGATTCTCAGTAAAAATAAAAATACTTATGGGATGTCTTAAGAACTTGTTGGATATAAATAAACTGACTTTTGCGAACAAGTGTTTAAATGTAATATTATGTTACAGTGAAAAAATTGACTATACTCGATAGGTTGATTTAAACATTGGAAAAACGATTTGTAAAAAAATTGATTTCCATTAATTGTTAACTCAAAAAATGTGTTACGAGAATAATGAATAATTTAAGGAATTACTAACAAGGCCCGGCTTGGCCAGGTGGTTAGGGTGCTCATAATCCGAGGGTTACGGGTTCGAATCACAGTCGCACTAAACTTGCTCGCCCAACTATTCGTTGGTAAAAGAGTAGCCCAAAAGTTGGCGTTGGGTGGTGATGACTAGTTGCCTTCCTTCTGGTTTTACACTGCTAAATTAGGGATAGCTGATGCAGATAGCCCTCGTGTAGTTTTGCGCGAAATTTAAAAACAAACAAATTACTAACACCTTGTTTTGAATTAAGCACAAAGCTACACAATGGGCTATCTGTGCTCTGCCCTCCACGGGTATCGAAACCTGGGGGGCAACAAATTACTGACAGGTTATCTTAACTGTCATGCTGAGAGATGAAGAAAATAAACAGACTAATAATAATTTAAGTAGCAAACAAATAATTTAAGAAATGGAATGAAACGTTACTCTCATAGTTGTGACTTTCAAAACAGAGTTTGGTCTTAACTTATCCAAGATATTGACGATCCAAATTTTGTTAAAGCCTAATGCCGTGATTCTCATACTGATATCTGCTAGTATATATATAAATACGTAGTATTGAACTGATATATAGTTTTCTATTTTAGCTAAGAAGTAAACTGGTTTTTGTTTCAGAATATCAAACGATTTCAGATTATTGTAAAAAGGAATAACTGCACGCAATAATCTTAACCTAAAAGGAGGCGAAAAAGTCTACAAACCTTTCTACGTCTCTCCTGTACGAAGTTGACAAAATCTCTTGCGTCACGTGTGTGTGTAACAATAGATTGTCATTATAATGCTGTAATTGTCTTTAAAAGAAATATCAAATAATTTTAATCCGGCTAAGTGCTTTAAGCTATCGCAAATGATCAAACTGATATTTCAACTTTAGTTTGTGATCTCAAACCTGCTTTGTTAACTTTTAATGAACAAACAAGTGTTCACTAGACTCTGCCATTTCATTATTATATTTTGCTGTTGTTTACAAGAGGAAAATTGTCCTATTAACGGAAAAGCAAGTATACAGTTACCATCACTATGATACGACCTTTCATAACGTATGTAACTGTAGACTTAATAATAAAAAATGGTGCTGTCTAGCTGCATGCTTACCCCAGTTTATTACTACGAAGATAATATGGTCCCTACTAACAGCTTCGCTTAAATATTATCCTTGCTACCTGGATAGCCATAATTTTACCACTTTTGTTGCTGGTCTTGAACACTGTTTCTACTACCTAAAAAACTTTGTCTTTATTACTATTTTGTTGTCTAGACGTGTTAGTTTTGAATACTACTTTTGTTGCCTCGACAACCCTTTGAACGTTATCCAGGTTGTCTAGACAGTATGATACGAATACATCACCTGGACATTCAGGTCTTTAATACTTTATACTTTTCGGTGGAATTGAGTCATATAATAGAAAAAAACATATCTAGCTATGTCTTACATATATAGAGAAAAAACAAATGATTCGTTTTCCTTCATACTTATATAAACAGGTACCACTCATTTGAGTGCTCTATGTTTGCAAATTTTGAGTACCTTTGATTAGAATATCTTGCAAGTTGTAACACAATATCAACCAAGGGTTTAAACGGAGAGTTAAGACGTTGAACTGTGAAATTGTGTAACATTTTACAATATCAAGTTGTCCAAAAAACTTTAACATATATATAAGATATTAAAGGTAAGTGTGAATATTTAAAGGTTCTAAATAGCACAGTAACTTTTTGATTAATCATATATATATTTTTGATTACCTTGAACATAAGATATGCTATAGACTATTGAAAATTTGTAAGACTTTTAATATTTTAGAATAAGAAAAAGAAACATTTATTTCATAAGTAACGAAAACACCTAAGGTTAATTTTTTTCTGCTCTAGGTAATATAAGAACAGAATTACTATATTATTTCTTTAAACAATGCATATAAATTACCTATAAATAACTTTTGTTAAACTGTATTTTTAGAAATAACGTTTTGATAGTAAAAGATATTTTTGTGCATTGAAAGTTGCGTTTTCATAAAATAACATCTAAATAAGGATTTCCGAATTGTGTCAATTTCCAAAACTAATCTGCACCGCATAAATCGCCATTATAGTTTAAACAATATTCAAGATAAAAACTAGAATTTTGTAAACTATGGTTAACTACGATACTAGAGTTACGATATTATGTACAAACGCATTTTATTCTTTCAATTTCTGCTAAACAAAATAGATATTTTCATCATTTTATTTGTATATTTTTGATAATATAATTTGGGATTTAGCTAAACTCTTTTATCTTTTTCTAAATGTAATGACAAATGTACTAGTATTATCAATGCAGTCTGCGGTTATACTTATAATTTGCACAATATTTTTTTCCTTTTGTTTTTCATTTCCATATTGTGTATTCTTCAGAATTTGTTCGTTTGTAACCGTTTGGCTTTGTATGTGATATTAATGTAATCAGCTGGTATGGAATTTTATCAGAAACTTTGGTCGTTATGGGCTATAAATCCAACCCCACAGGCCCCCCGCTAGTACAGCGGTATGTCTTCGGACTTACAACGCTAAAATCAGGGGTTTGATTCCCCTCGTTGGGCTGAGCAGATAGCCCTTTGTGGCTTTGCTATACGAAAAAAAAGCACACACCAACCATACAGCTCTCATAAAAGTATTTAATTGTACTGTCAAAAACTGATTCATTTTTTAAAAAAGCTAACGTACTTTAAAGTTTAATTTCTAACAATCTTTACAAATTAATTCAGAAAAGTGCAGTAACGTTATGTGCAGCTAGAACATGAATTGTGAAAGAAATAGATCACCTATAAAAGACACAATGATAACTGTTTTTGACTCCAAAATTATTTCATAATCAGTCAAAATTGTGCATACACTTTTTTCTTTTTGCTCTATTTTTCCAGACTTTGTAGGAAATTATATGTTTCTTAATTACTTTATCTAATAACTCTTATAAAAAATTAATGAGAATTATTATATAAATTTTAGTACAACGTCAAAGAGTGATTAGAAAACTGGCAGGAAAACTAGTCGAAAGCTCTAAGTTTATTAACAAAAACCACAACCGAACATTGAAATAAAAATATTTTAATTGTAATGAAAGTATTTATCGTTGTTTAATAGTTTCTAAATGAAATTAAGGGCGATATAAACAGATTATGTTTAACTGTTTTAAATAACTTCATGTCTCGTGACTAGTTAACAAAGAAGGGTAATAAATACCTATAGTTAAAACATTATCCAAATAGAATGTTAATTAGTAAACAAGGTGGAATGAATAATAAGTAATAATTATAACTCAAACATTGTTAGGATCACTTATTTTTTATTCCGTTTAAGATGAATGTAAAATCTATTTAAACCGTTGAAGTTATTTCCCGCTTAATATGAACGTACAAGTTATATGAAACGTTAAAGGTATTGCTGTTTCACATGAACGTACAAGTTATTTACAACGCTTGTGTTACTGTCGCTTAAGATGAGCGCATAAGTTAATTGTTACGTTACGTTATTGTTGATCATGATGAACATACAAGCTATTTGCAACGTTAATGTTACTGTCGCTTAAGTAGAACGTACAAGTTATTTCAAACGTTAATGTTATTGTATATTTCGAATGAAACATGTTTTTCAAATGTAATGAAATGTTCGAATTCCTGTTATAAAAATAATTGAAATGACTGTTATAAGTTAGGTTACGAATTATTTTTTATTTATTCTAACATTATTGAGATACGTGTTTAACGTTACTATCACTAAGAGAAGATTAAACCAAGGATTTGGGTGTTTGGGTTTAAATAATTTCATACATTCCACTCAAATAAAAGTCAAGTTATACACATTTTTAAACAATGTTTTATTACAAAAGTAGTAAACATTGATGTAACATTGTTGCATATACCAGGTAGAAACTCTTAGAAATTTAGTTCACTTTAACATCTGAGTTTAAATCTGTAGAAGTTCGCAAGTTTTTTTTAATCATATCCCAAGAACACCTAACGGTAGAAAGTGTACTTATCTTGATATTCAATATAAAATATAATACTGTATTTCTAATAATACTTTACATTTTTCTTGTCAACAAAAAACTAAAGCATTTTTACATGGTTTTACCTGTCTATAATTGCCTCAGATTTAATACGCAAAGATAACCAAGATATAAAATTTTAACAGTTTGTCGGAAATATTTTGTACATACAAGTTATTGTTATCGTGTAGCACCATTTTTTTTTTTTGGTGTAGCTTAGGAAAACAAAATTAGCAAATTCATTATTAACTTTCGAAAACGTTATTTGTCAACTTTATTGGTTTCACAATAAAGGGCTTCTCCAAGGGCATTTTAAACCGAGTTACAACTCTGAAAATCTCAAATTAAATTCCAAAATGTATACAAAAATTCTAATAATTTAATCTCGTTAATGTTTTTTGATACAGTCTTTGCGTAAAATTTTCGAACTTTCTTTCTTAGAACAGCCCCGGCATGGCCAGATGGTTAGAGCACTTGACTCTTAATTTGAATTTCGCGAATTCGAATCCCCATCACACCAGATATGTTCACTCTTTCAGCCGTAGGGGCGTTATAATGTGATGGCCATTCCCACTTCGTTGGAAAAAGAGTAGCGGTAGAGTTGACGATGGATGGTATGTGCTAAATTAGAAACGGCTAGAGCATATAATCTTTGTAGCTTTGCACAAAATTCAAAAACAAACAAAAAGCAAACTTTCGGAGGATAATATATTTCAAGCATAGCATAAAAACAAACTTATCTTTATTATTGTAGCATGATTTATGAGAGGAATTATAATCTCAAATATAAATAAATACAACAATCTTAATTCTTTGAAATGATTAATGCATCTTTAAGTGCTCATAGAAAAAGATTAAAAAAAGAGAAACTATAAATCTCTCATAAAGTAATCTTTACAACTGGTTTCGTCACCTACAACAGGCATGTTGCTGATTTCAAAATCTATTGTTTACCTCCTGTTTGTTTCTTTGTTTTGCATTTCGCGCAAAGCTACAGTCATAGAGCAATATGGAACAAAGAAACGTTTAGATATTACTATGATAACTAGCAAGTGAGATTAAATAATATTATAACATAACTAATATTTGATTTTTTTGCATTACCTGTTTTATAATTTGGATAACACCACGCTATTTATAACTTTAATTATAAGAGCCAGTTTTTATTTTGGACACCGAGATAAACAACAAGCGGTCATCCTTCTCTCTGCAGTTCAATGAAAGGAAAAAAATACAAAGAAAACAAGATGTAACAAGTTTGCAGAATAGCCTAGGTCTGCTATTGGTGGGGTCACTCCACCCACAGAGTTTACATTCTGATGAGCATGGATGAACAAAGTTAACTTTTGTAAGCGTGACTGGTAATCAGTGTGCTCAGAAACATTCTGTGCAAAAAACAACAACAAAAACTCAAGGACTTTGGGTTATTTTTCTTATTTTGTTAAAGTGTACTTGGAAGAACAGACGTTGAGGTAAAGTAAAACACAGTCAATTTAAAGCTTGAGCTATAACAGCTCTACTAAATTATACATCAGATTAACATAATCGTGTCAGTAATAATAATAAATTAATTAATTTGATGATGTAAACATTTTTACCAACCTGAGCAGGAAATTTGATATATGTGTATGGAGAGGGGTGAACAATATTTAGTTTGTTTTTCTTAAGCTAACCAAGAATCTGAGAAGAATTGTAACGTTAAGTGTTCTTAATTTTATTAAATCTCTTAACAACCTTTGCTTATCAGATCGTCTAATGTATGTGTGTGTGTGTGTTTGAAATGTATAAAATATAAAGTGATAATATGTTTTTAGCTATTTCAGAATTTATTTCCAAGTAAAACAAGGACTATTTTCGTATAGACTCGAGGTTCTCTTTATTTGTTGTTAAGCTCATAGCTACACAATCAGCTGTCTGTACATCGAATATAAGTGTCGAAATCCGGTTTTAAGCGTCATAAACCTTCAGACTTATTCCACTAGAGTGCTAGACTCGAGGTACATCAACTAGCCAACCGTGCTTACCACTAGCATTTAAGCTTCTTCTGTGTAATTAAATTTTATAATTTGACCATTAATTATACATTATCCGGGCGCTAAGAGTGAAATACGCTAATAATAAATTTTCGGATTCATATTTCAAAGACGCTATCTAATGGGCTAACACCGGATAAACAGTGGATAAAGCCAAGTTACTACATTTTAAGAGGATTTATAAAAAAAACAACTACACTAAGCTAACTAACTTTACAAATATATATATATATATATATATATATCATATCTGCTTATTGATTGTTTTTAGCATGAAAAAGAAGTTTCAGTCATACATTAGCATCTTTTTCCACAGTCAAATCTGTTTACATACACTTGTATAAAATGGATGACATACTGTGGGGCTTTTGATCCAGTTCAAGACGTTGTTACTTCTTCTCCTTACTTTATACAACTGTAGCCAATCCGTTATCTGATTTTAATCGAGATTAAAGTGACGAAAAATAAAATGAGATAATGAAGTTAAAACAGAATTAAATTGTAAAAAGCACGATATGAACACTTCCAGATATGGTAAGTAAATAATATTTATTTATTTACTTTTCCTACTCAACTATTTATAAATCCATATAATGTTTTTGAAAACTAGAAAAAGCCAGAATGTACACTGATCTGTTTCATTATCATTCATACTTACGATATGACTAAACGTATAGGTTTATAGGCTTTGAGCAAACACCTGATACACGACTCTATTAGTTGATTCTGAAAGTATATGGAATGTTTTATAAAAAAAATGTGTTTCTGGAAGTCATAATAGCGAGGCCATCAGTGCATATTTATAGAATAACTTACACTTTTCAGCAAGTTTTTACAGAAGCTTTTCACGCGTAATTATTAAAAAGTAAATACCATTTTGTCTTATCAGGTTTTGGTCTTTAAATGGCAAATAAAAGTTGAAAGATCAAATAATAATGATAATAATGTTTCTAGAGATTTTATTATTTCACTTATGTGATTTTAATAACAAAACAACGTGTATTAATCCTAGATAATTAAGTGCACTCTAAGTATTTTTATAATGTGCTGTAACTCAGAACATCCGAAACGAAAATTCAATATTTTAATTTAAGAAAATTACTGCTTATATGTTCTAATCCTTTATTAATATACGTTGTGTGTTGCGAATTTTTGTTTGTTTGTCCGCAAACTAAGTTCATTGTTCGAGTTAGCAGAACCAAACTTGACAAACAGACGGTTTGATCTCAAGAGTATGTTATCTATGAGTATAGTGTAGCTTTCATTTCAATGGTGGATAAAACTCGCTCAGAGCATCATGATAATGATCTAAGAGAAAGTTTTAAAGGTCTTTTATTACAAATCTGTGACTCACCTCGAATCACAGAGGCGCCATATTTAAAACTGTGTCCATACCCTCTCTCACAAGCTAGGAAAATGTTTAACCATTTAATATACCGCCCGTAGATATACTTAAGTTATTAGAAACAGTACCCACAAATACTGAAACTAACCCGATAATTGAAATAATTAAAGACACATTTACAGATTTCGTCACAGAATGCTAACTTATTCACAATCAAGAAGATAACATCACTCTTCTCATCAATCATGCTAAACAACATTTTACATGAATAACCCCACAAATTATTTGCATATTTACGAGCATGTCATTCACAAATACAATAAGTTACATATCCAGGATATTGTAACAAGTGAATCATCCTTGTTCGGCTCTAACGATATCAACTAGAACAAAGTATCACAAGGGCACTGTCAGGGTTTTTATGATAAATACGCCTCTGGTAGTGTGATATAGCGAAAAAGTATTGTTTCCAATTCATTGTTTGGGAGTTAAAAGTGATCAAAATAAGTGAAGTGATAATTGTACGAAATACTATACAAATTTGAAATTTGTGGACATGAGCCTGAAGAAGGTAATAAAAAAGTTAAACAAAATCATTTTTGTGCACTAATTGTCCTAAATCTATGTTGTTTCGAATTAAGCACAAAGCTACACAATGGGCTATCTGTGCTCTGCCCACCACGGGTATCGAAACCCGGGTTTTAGCGTGTAAGTCCGCAGACATACCGCTGAGCCACTGGGGGGCACCTAAATCTATAATGTAGCATTTGAAATAACAGTAGTAATAGTGGGAGGAAGAGATCTAGGTTGAAATTGACCCTCCAAGGTTGTACAGCTGTGATCTAAATTCCTATCTAGATCCGGCGCCATAATCCAGCATAAACCATAATGCATAAGCGAAACACGCGTGCTCAGCCACTCCAGAAGGTACCTGAACTGAATTTTGTATGTACGAAACTCTTTCAAGGTAGTTCTAGAAGTAATTGGGGATAATGGTAGAGATTCATCAGTACAATGAAACCTATATCAATCATTACAGGAGTTGAGCGGGTTAAGTCCCACAATGGAGCGCGGGTATTTTATGCTAGATTATTATAATGTTTCTTATTAATTTAGCGTAACCTTACAATTCAATATGTGATTTGTATCTCGTATGTACTCGGATAAATGTTTGATTTTTTATCTCTTTCTGTTTAAATCAGTGAATGTACACTGCTATCAAAATTTGAATCACCATTTTTATCTCTTGCAGTACCACAGGCTATCAGTGTCACGTGGTACCAAAATGTAAGAACTTCCGTGATGAAAAGATAAACCTAATTTGTTTACTGTTAGAACAATACCACAAAAGTTTTGGGATAATAAATTATGTCTGTTTTTTTTTCGCACATGTAAAATTATATTTTTCATTTATTTGTTGTCCATCTTGTGTTAGAGTCAGTGTGTACCATCTATATTTTTGCTGCTGCTATTTTTCTGTTACCTTTCATTTGCGACACGCTATGTAGGATCTTTGAAGTTTTACGTACTAACGTAATGAATTAATAAGAACAGATATGATAATGTTTATCAACACACGGTTAAATTTAGATTGATATTATAAGTTATCAATACATTAAATAACTCAAATTTGTTTTCATCCCAAAAATTAAAAAGTGAAATCTTATTATTTTGTGTTAGATACTAGATAAGTTTTGTACGATAAAAGACGTGCCGATCTACTTAGAATGATACTATTTTATGAAGGAAAGAAAGAGGTAAAATATCTTCCTTTCAAACTTGTGTCTGAGACTTTTGCTGAACATATAAATTGCAGACTCTAGCTGAAGAGATTTCCTAATTACAAAAATAACCAAAGGCGTAAGTAACTCCAAAAATATTAACTGCAAACTCTAGCCGAACAAATGTTCCGGTAACCCTAAAAAAGAACCATAGGTGTGAGAATAAAACACATATAGCCTTGTAATTCTAAAAAAAAAAAAAAAATCCAAGACCATAGAACATTCGTACTGCAAACCTTAAGGAGAGGCCCATCATGGCCAGGTGGTTAAGACGTGCGACTCCTAATATGAGGGGTGCGGGTTCAAAAAGGATTTTCACTTTTACCTATCACCCATTGTGAGAATTATTTAAAGAGTAGAATTTTGCACTTAAAAGACAAATATATCTCTACAAATCATGAATCTAATTTTTAACTGTAAAAATAATGATGGTAGAAAAAAGAACAGAATATGTTTAACCAATACTTACTGTAACAAACTGTCCGGACCCCGTATGGCAAGGTGGATTAAGGCGTTAGACTTATAATATGAGGGTCTCGAGTTTGAATTTAGGGTCACATCAAACATGCTTGCCCTTTCAGCCGTGGGGGTGTTATGATGTGACGGTCAATTCCACTATTCGACTGTAAAAGAGTAGCCCAAGAATGGCGTTGAGTGGTGATGAATAGCTACCTTCCCTCTAGACTTACACTGCTAAATTAGGGACGGCTGTGCAGATAACCTTTGTGTAGCTTGCGAGAATTTCAAAACAAACAAAATGTCCGAGAATTTATTAGATTAAATAAATTAATGTTTAATAAAAAAACATTTACCCGTTTTACTCAGATTATAATCTTAGTTGCTGATAGAGGAGGTAGATGAAAAATAGTTTTCCGTTCGCATTATCCCACGCTAGTACAACAGTAAGTTTACGGACTTACAACGCTAAAATCAGTGGTTCGATTCCCTTCGATGGGCTCAGCAGATAGCTCGTTGTGACTTTGCTATAAGAAAAGCATACAAACACACCGTCCGCGTTATGCAAATTCCGCCATATAGAGGGCCTTTTATAAGACATAATGCTGCAAAAGTTTTATATTTCCAGCTTGCGCAGGTTCTACCCTATGCAATTTCCGGCTTAGACAGGTTTTAATGTACTTGTTTTCACGATAACGGTGGCTAAATATTCCGTAATTATGGAAACCTTATTTCACTTCACACTGTTCAACTCTCCTAATGCAGCTCCAATAAATGTTTGTAGTTTTCTTTCCCTTAAAGATAAGTTTAGAGTCAGTTATCTACGTAATGACAAAAGTTCAGGAGAAGGTTAACAAGTTAGGGTCATTCCATGTCAAATCATCCAGGGAGCTACAGGTGACCCCTACAGAATGCCTTGAAAAAAATTCACATGTGCTCATCTACCCATATAATGAAAAATTGTCAAAGATTAGAACAATATCTCTCATTGTTTCTGATTTACACCCCTGTAAACTTTAAGTATTGTTTTGTTATTTTAGGCAAATTCATTTTGGGGAAACTTTGGCTGCTTAAAGCTGCAAAAGTAATGGTGGTAGAAGGCTGAAATTAGCTACACTGACTGTATTTATCTCATAGAATTCAAAATTTGTCTCAAACCAAGTTTATCTCTTTTACGATTTGCATAGTGAGGCAGTAAATTCACCTGAAAACCCCGAATGGTAAAGAAACATGGGTTTATTTATTAAGCCATAGCTGAATTTTGTTTTCAATTGTCCTATAACATATCAGTTGATAAATCAGCAATTATTGTAATTAAAAGTCTGTTAGATCTCCTGTAAAAAAATGTAGTTTCATGCAACTTTTCATGATTTAACTACAATAGCCCTACTTCAGGTCACAGTTTGACCATGTCACCAGTTATTCAGCCTTTTCAGATTTTTATCATATATTTTTACATCTCTGAATATGATCTACAAGAACAATCATCTTTGTATCATAGTAAGTCTTAGAGCTATGGCTAATTAAATAAACCAATGCTTTTTACGATTTTGAGTTTTGTATAATAAACGTCAGTAGCGGGTTTTATGATTTATCTTTAGAAAGTATAACATTCCATGATCGTTCGTCAACGAACGTGCTGTTAGCAACATTTGCAGATTAGATGTTTTGTGATCTTCTGTGACTAAAATGCTTCTCACCAGACATATGACAAAATTGGTAGCCATTTTAAGTTAGTTTCAATCGTTACTCTGACACGCCTTAAATCCAGCTTGAAACATATTGTATAGCATTTTAGATCATTGTTTTGAGACACGACACAAGCAAACACTCGTTTGATTTATGTTGTGAGTAAATGGTTTTTCTTGTCTAGGTGCTCATTAGCTTAGAAACACTTCCATTCTTTGTTAAATACTTTAATACACTTGAAATTATTTCGGAACAGCTTGCTGTAAACGACAGGCTGCCATCTGTTAGATAACTCTCCACCTAAGTGAAACCAATGTGTTCATTGAGATGTAAGTATATGGACAGTCTGGAGCATTTACAATATTTAATTTATGGAGACTTTTGATATAAAGCTGCATAAGATCAATATATTAAACAGACTGAATGATCAAGAATTTTCATTTCAGATATTATAAATGATCATCATATAATTGATTTACATAACAATGAACTCAATGTATGACACATTATTATATAACAATAGCTTAGATCGTTATAGATACAATGTTATAAATTGGTATTGTTATTTAATTAGTTTGTCCACTGGAAATACTTTATATACTGCTCATAATGAAGGATATGAATTATGTTTATTGTTTACATTTTACTTATAAAATTTATGACAGAAAATATTTTAAATGTGGTGAATAAAACTTTTAGTTACCATTTAAATTAATGTTATGCTAATAAAAAACACTTAATCACAAACTGCTCTTATAATATTTGATTTAGCATTGAGATATATAAAGAATATGCACTAATACCTGTACAGCTAAGAAATTTTGAGAAGTAGCTTTTGCAGCGATTTATGCAAGAAAAGTTTTTAAAAAGAAATATTCAATTTTCTATTTGCGTATTAGCGAAATGTTAACTACATTACAAGACAGATTTTTAGAATTCTTACAGCAGTTGTATCTCAAAACGGCTAGTATGGGTATTATCACTTTTATTGATAAGGAGAAAACAACGTTTCGACTTTCCAGGGTCATCTTCAGGTTAAGAAAGAGTTTTATATGTGATCATTGATGAACACACGTCTTAGAGACAAGATTATATAAACGGGCACGGGATTGTAGGGGGCGTTGCAGATAGATGTTAGGTTATTAATTCGTATAGATATAAAGGTGTTCCTTTATATTGGCTTAATTTTGATTTTAGTTGCTGTATAAGTAAGGCTTTTTGATTTTGCGTTTGTTTATATTTGTTTCTCTGCTTAATATCTGGGTGTTTTCTACGGTTATGTTGTGTTTATTTTACTTGCAGTGTTCAAAAACGTGTCAAGGTGCTTTTGTGTTTTTTGAATCTAGTTTCCATTTTTCTGCTTGTTTTTTCAATATAGATGTCGTTGCAGTTGTTGCATTGTATTTTATAAATTATGTTAGCGTCATGTTGTCAGTGTAGTTTTTACATAGTATGGAGTTTTTGAGTAAATTTGGTGTTTACTGGTATGTTGTGTTTTTTTATAAGTTTTTTCCAAACGTTGATTAATTTTTCGTTGACGTCGAGAACATATGATAAGCAGCAGCGTAAAGTTTTGGAGTTATTTGTATCTTAAGATTTATTGTTGTTTGTTTTTTGTAGGTCTAGGTGTGTGCATATAATTTTTTCATTGGTTTCTTGAGAAAATTCGTTGATGTTGATGAAATGTTGTTTCATTTTATGGATTACGTCATTAATTTTATCTAGTGAGTATAGTTTTGTGGCTGTGTTTATTTGGGTTTCTTAATATGTCGAGTTTTTGTTTTGTTTCATGTGCTGAGTCCCAGGGAATGTACAGATGGTTTTTCTGTGGATTTCTGTTTTGAACTGCGCATCAGTTCTAGTGATTTTGAGGTTAAAAAAGGCTATTTGGTTAATTTTTTGTGTTCACAGGTGAACTTAATGTTGGTGTGTATCGAGTTAACGTGATTGAAAAGCTAAGTGTGTGTTGTATAGATGTTAATCCAGTAATTGTATTATCAACATACTTGTATCAGTATAGTGGTGGATGTAAGGCCGAATTGTTCGCTTGTGACTCAATTTGTGTCATTAAAATGTTGGTTAGAACTGGTGACAACGGAATTCCCCGTACTCAGGCCATTTGTTTGTAGGAAGTTTTGGTTATTGATCATAAAGTTAGTTTTGGTGGTTGTGAGTTCTTACAGCAATTATTACTTTCATAGTTAAATAATGTAATTCAGTGAGTTATGAAATAATGTTATTATTTATTTATATAAACTCTTCTGAATATCTACATGTACATGCCCATCTAATATTCCCTTCACATGCACACACACAATCAATAATTTTAATAATTTAAACAGTGTTTTCCAAAAAACTCATCTATTTGAAAATATAATTGTCCAGGTGGCATTAATGTAGTTTAGAATGTTGTTCAAGTGCTTAGCAGATACAGCTGTCAAATGACTAGATCGACAATGTTTTATTTTATTTTTACACTTAAGAGAATTAACTTTAACTGGCAGTAGGTGGAGAAGGCATTTTATCATGAAAGATAATCTCTTACAGATTATCTTAAAACGTCGTAAGTACATTTTCTTACTCACTCCTGTTAGATGCTCATAAATTAATATAAATGTTTCAATGACAGAAGACTATAAGTCTGGTAGTGAGTCAGAGGTAAACTTCAGGACTTTGTGATTTGATAGCCACGCTGAATAAAACACATTTGATTCATCGAGTGAGTAAAAATTAAATAATATCTAATTCGATAAAGAATTATTTCATATACTGTTTTGCATGATACTTTAAAAAGAAAATTGTATGGTTACAGTTAAACTTAACCGCTGTTTACCCAGCCCGTTATATATGGACAAAGTGTAGCCAACTAGTTAGTGTAGCAAAAACCAAGGTTACGCTTCGAGATCATTGAGCGCTTTCTTCTCTTTAGTTAATAGTTCAAAATTAAGGACAGGTTAATACTTAAACAATAGAGGTCTCTTATCTGCATGTTTAGCTTGTGTCATATAGTATACTGTTCGGATTGAAAATTTCAATTTATTTAGATATGTACACATAATACTTTGTTTTAATCGGAGAACTGCAAAGTACCCTACCTGCCCTTTATCTACATCAGAGACTAGGTCCGGAATATTAGCGTTGTAAATCCTCAACTTGCTGGTGAGTAAAATAGAAGGTAGGTACTTCATGTATTGTGAACATTGTATAAAATTTCGACTATTTCCAGTAGTTGTAAAATAAAATAGAAGTTTGCGCTTTTAAGATACATTTAGCCAGCTTGTATAGACCCTGAATAATTTCATATTCATAAAGCAAACCAGATAATAGAAGGATCCAGATATTCGCATGTGGATACTAATTATTTTCTAACAGTAAAAACACAAACAAATTTACTTTGATATTATCGTCAATTTTATTATTATTATTGTCAGTTAATTTTAAATAAATCATACTGTTTTAATATTACATAAATAATTATTCTTAGCGCGCAAAATACATCTGGTTGTGGCAATGAAAGTTCAGGCTTTTAAATAACTGTTTCAATGAACCTTTGGTTGAATTCAAAGGTGAACATTTGGGTTATAGTTTCTTTTAAATTATAGGAACTTGTGCTGTAGATTTTTTTTGCTGGAAATAAGTTTTTAAAGAACAATCACATACTTGTTTTTACTTATATACTAAACTTTCACAGTGAAACCAATTATATGCTTTGACAAGCATGATGGTAATTTTCAATGAAAGATTACAATATATTCTGGTAGTTTTTATTTTTCTCGAGGAGAGTATTTTTGTAATAACAATGTTGAACGAGTATTTGTAATGTCTTCCACGTAATATAATGAGAGAAAAGATATGTTTTCCCGTTTCCCACACACAGCTAATGGTGATAAACAATGAATATTGTATGCCACTAGAAGTTGTAGTGAAACAATGACGTCTTTTATAAAAAAAAGATGTATTCAGGACAAATTTTGAATTGATGGAGAAATAGCCCTCTGGTGATAAAATGAAAAAACATAAACACTGATGGATAGCATGTTACATGTTCTTAAAAACAGAATGTAGACTGGGAATTTATCATATATATTATTACCCCACAGACGTGGATGTTTATAGTATGTCTAACGTTTAAAAGAATTACATAAATTGGTTTTCATACAAATCAGACATATAAAAACTTGACACAAGTTAATGATTTATGAGATCTCCCACGTATTCTCTTAGTTCGAAGAATAAACTATTATACGATACACAGGGAAAGCAAAAACTTAAAAATAAATGTCTTGAGAAGTCTTTATTGTTTATATTAAAAAGAGAAGAGATGAAATATTTAAATCTACACGTAAGGCTATTTTAATTAAAATTGTAACTAATTGTAACTTGATAGCTTTATCTAAAATTGCACTTTTATTGCTACTGTATTTTGTATTTCTTCCGTGTCTAAAAGTACGTAGAGTAGAAGCAATACTACTTTTATTTTATGAGTCCGTAAAAAGTTTTGAATTTAAGAAAAGAAAGAAAGATATGACTTTAGTTTTCCATGCATATATTGCTATAGTTGGACGTTCATTAGCAGTTACAAGTTGTATAATAATAATAATAATAACTTATTTACCAAAACTATATTATAGTAAGAATGGGATTTTCAGTCCATTCATAATAATAAAGCATTTAAGTGTTTACTCACGATCACATAAAAAAGAAATTTAAATAAAGTATACAGGTATTAGTTCCTGAAAACTGTTGACATAATGAATAATATATATGTCTGTGTACATACTCATATTTTAAAATTTTCTTGTCAGGTATTGATACATATGAATAAGCAAGATTCTTTACAGAGGGTGTCTGTGACTTGTTGGTGATGAATCTCAACAATAAACAAACAACACACAGTTCATTTTTAAACTGCATATAAAGGTCAAACATATATACAAATGTTAAATACATTGTTGATTACTACAGTTGTATCCAGAGCTTTAGAAAACTGTCTCGTTTTTTTTGTCAAAGTCCGCCCAGGTTCATTCAGTTGCTTTATAGATTGAGAAGACAAAATTTTCTTCTCTACCGTGTTATTATAATACAGTCTTTGAGAATTTCTTATTAAAAATCACTACTACACGCTCTTTATATCAAAATTCTTAGATAGCGTAGGATAAGTTAAGAAATTATAATTGATAGTAACATGTACATTTTGTAAATAGTATTACAACGATTAATACAAAAATTGAAATGAAAGTTCAATAATGTAATGAACAAATACAATATGTGAGAATAGCAATCAAGACATTCCAAGGATGAAATGGAAAATGATAAATAAAATAAGGGAACAGAAATTTTAAGATCTTGAAGTCATCCACCCCTCTAATCTTTAAACAACTCCCGTTTTTTGGAATAACCAGACATAAATAGAGTTTAAGCAAGCCCCCCAGTGGCTCATTGTTATGTCTGCGGACTTACAACACTAAAAACCGGGTTTCGATACCCGTGGTGGGCAGACCACAAATAGCTCATTGTGTAGCTTTGTGCTTAAATAGTTTAAGCAAAAACAACAATAATAAAATAGAGTTACTATTGACACAACTTTGACTTTGAATGAATTGGATACAAGAAAAATCTTATAAGATTTTTAGAACCATGCATGAGCCAAGTTTACTTATACGCATGAAGAGTTAGCCTTGTTTTTAAATAGAACGTTGAAGACAATAATCTCAAGGCAATTAGAGCAATTGCAAAAACTCAAAATGTTGTAATTATCACTGCAATCATGACATCTTTTCAAAGAATAATCCAAGAACCAAATTTAAAACATATGCCAAAGATTTTTGCTGATGATACAATGTGAGTTGCAATGAAATAAAATGCTTCTATACATAAGTGTAATTAACATACTCCCAAAGTTGTTGCTTTAGGGTGAAAATCAAAAGTGAAATCCGGTCTTATTTTCCACAGAATACCAAATTCTTCAAGTGCTACTAATATATTTACTTGCCTTTGTGTTTATTGTTTGACTCAAAATTTTTACCATTATCATATGCCATCTACAGCCAAATTAACATAAGTGACAAAGAAAACTCATCTTTGTTGATTACTCTTATTAAATCAGTTAGACATACAATCAACACAAAGACGTGTATTTGAGCTCTGCAGATAACCCATTTATATTTTGAGAGTCGTATTACGTCACTTTTATTCAACCGTGTCAACATTTTACAGATGACTGCATGTTGCACATCAAGGTGTATTTCTACTTCTTCAATTCTCATTTCATAAGAATGAAGATGTAAATCTATGTTATAAGAGCTCCATTACTGGGACCTTTAAAAACTTTTTATGTGTATCGCAAGTAAAACGTACATTACCTTGTCATTGTAAGTAGCAATGACTTACTTGAGAATCTGAAAAGCTATAATAACATGCTCCAGGATAACCTCTTGTTAAAAATAAGGAAGATAAAGCTATTTTCATAGGTAAGTACTTATAGGCCTTTCCCAATCTGTTTAAGTATGCGCTAATGTGAAGTGTTGTGAGAAGAACCTTCATATTACCTTTACAAAATTCCCTTTCTTGTTAAGACTAAATAATTTTAATTTCCGTTATAGATAACTTCCAGGATTCTCTCTATTTTTAATCTTAAATTTTTTTTACTTTAATAAGTGATATTTTAATAGCTTATAGGTAGGTGAATACAAATATTGCTCTTCGCCATAATGTTTCATATCCAACACAATAATGTTAACGGTCTTGCCCCGTTACTTGTTTTTTCTTCTTTTTTTTTGACTAACTCTCCGCGCATTAGCAAACAGGTCTGGTGAAGATACACCCTTGGAAAAATTAATTGAAACAAATGGTTATTTTACAATATTTTCAGCATGGCGCGGTGTAGGCTCGCTGGACCCGCTGATTTCCTTTAATAGTCATTTTCTTTTATACAGACGGTGTCATTAGTTGTGTTTTGCAATACGGTCGATCTATTTTTGGGATATGTGACGAAATTTTGAGGAATATTACGTCATTCTAAATTGCGTTAGAAGGGCAAAGAGACCAGTCAAAATACAACTTATTACCAACTCAATGAAAAAGAAACGGTATCAATGGGATCTGTACGCAAGAACAATGGAGAAATGTGTTATTCAGTGAAGAAATACTTATTTCTTCGTAGAGGGTCAAAGAAGTCTGCATGTTCTGCATCTCCAGGTGAGAAAATTCGAGAATCTCACATCAATCATTTCGTAAAACATCTCTTGAAGAAAATGTTTTGGGGCTTTTTCAGCTACTATGGCGTCGGAGGCTTACATATCGTAAAAGGTATGATGTGAGATCCACAGTACATCAAAGTTTTGCAGAGAAGAGTCGTTCCAGAATTGAAAAAGAGATTTCTAGATGGATCTGGCATTTTTCAGCAAGATCTAGCTTCGTGCCACAGATCGAAACTTGTGAAGAATTTTGAGACTGCAACGCAAATAAAGATGCTGGACTAGTCGGGAAACACTCCGGACTTAAATCCTATTGAAAATATTTGGGCAATTTGTAAAGAAAGACTTTAGGGAAAAGAGTGTACTACGAAATACAAGCTAATTGAGACTATAATTGAGGTGTGGTACCGCGATTCAAAAATTAGTAAAGATTGCAGTCAACTCGTGGACTCGATGCCAAAGCGGATTAATAATCTGTTGAAATATAAAGGTGGTCATATCATGTGTTGATTTGTGAGTAATTTTTGAATTCTCAGAGATAAAACGCAAAAAAATATATAAAATTGTAATTTTTCGTCTGATTTCAATTAACTTGCACAAGGGTGTATATCGTAGAACTAATGTAATTCTGTATATAGAAAAAAACTTTTACGACCAGATTAATCAAAGTATTGTTCTCACGAAATTACGTGAAAATCATGGAAACAGCACACTGCTGTGCCAAAATGGAAAATATTAATCGTAATTTCAAGATATGTGTTATTTTTCAACCAGCTATTTAGTAATTAAATAATAATTTATTAATATTTTCAATATTTTGAAAAAAATCTTAACACAAGCAAAGTGCAAACGATTTTTATACATTTGTATTTCAAGATAAATTAATATAGCGGTAGATCTTTAAACTGAAACGTAAAGAACTTCGTGTGCATGCTTTTATGCACTTTATAATTACTTTCAACTCATAAATCGTTCTTGGTTTGCCAGTTCGGTCCCCATCTGGTGTCGGTCCATATAGACAAGAGAGTCATGTCTTACAGGTAAATCTATTGTGATTTTACCACCCCAAGGCACTTCATGTCTGCTTTTGTAAACCGTCAATAAAAAGATGTGGCCGAATCTCTTTCTACAGATGGACATAAAGGTGATCCTTTGTACTCGTGATGCACATAATACTTCCTGTTCAATTAAACTTCATAATACTGAAGAGAAGATAGTGAAAACTGGGTAAATTAGAAACTGAATATAATGTTAGTTATGATTCATATACATAACAATTAAATCTACCCTTCGATAACGTTTATTATGATATTTTAAATTTATTAAAATTTTAAGAGTATCTGTCTATAACTCTCCACCTTTGTTGCTTTAAAATAGTACTTTGATGTTGTTTGTAATTAAGCAAAAGCTACACAATGTGCTATATGTGCTCTGCCCAACACAGGTATCAAAACCTGGATTCTACCGTTGTAATACCACTGATATACCGTTGTGCCACTGGGAGGTGCAGTAACTTGAAGTAACAACGCCTATTTGGTGACTGTGAATTTTGGAATAGTTTTGTGTTCACATGATTTGGTCGACCACGTTTATAGTGAAGATAGATTGACCGTTTTGGGTTATTAATCTAATTTCCTCATAGGAATATAAAGCAGTCACTTCATCAACTTTTTCACAATTATTGGGTATTATATAACCATTCGTTTTTTTGAACTTTTGAATGTGTTTAAATCTTTGTTTGTTTCTCATTTCTGTCCCAGCTTTAATATAATTCAGTCAGTATCTGCTGTTGCTAAATGCTGTTTAGTTATGCTTTGAAGACAGTTCTTTTCTTGAATTTTTAAAATGTTGCACGTCTGTAAATACGAAATATTTGAGTAAGACCTGATACAAAGTTATTTGACTGAGGTTAAGCTGTTGTATGCAGCTATTTTAATTTGTTTTCATTTTCTTATTCAACTCTATTTTAAACACAACTAAGATAATTCTTTCTTTAGTTTATGTCTAGATCTTTTTGAACGTTCTTGGTCATGCAATTGGTAATTTACTCAGTTGAAATGTAGCGAAAATTACCAAACAATGGTAAAGGGGAGAATGTTATCACTACATTTTGTGAGTAAAAACTGAAAGACAACAACGTCATAATGTTCACTATTATGTAACCCTAATATACAGCGAAGTAAACGAAACGACAGCTTTGGCTGAATAACGCTAAATAAAGTCAGATACAAGAAGACAGCATCCTTCATTGGATATCCCTAATAAATATCTGTAAAAAGTGCTAAAGTTTTAATAGATCAATCTTTGTAAGGCCATCTATCTGTAGAATTTTAGTAACAAAATATACCAAGCAGCCCCATCCATCTATAGAAACACCTTTGACAATCGTGTACACTATCCTTAGTTACATTATCTGCCTTTGTAAAATGTATTTAGTATTTTGCTTGTAGAGCAAAACATAAAAATCAATATTATACTCAGTAATATCATTTACCAGTAGAAAAACACTGCTTTTGTAAAACATACAGAATAAATACATAAACATATATTGAATTTCTTATCTTAGTAGCGTTTCTAATAACCTTAGTAACATTATTCGCCTATAAACCTAAGTAACTCAAATTGTTTATAGTAACAGACTCTCTGGTATCAAACTGTGATACCACCCTTTCCTAAGACTGCCGTGCCCTCTGGTTTTACTTTTGTTGAATTATGACATAACCCCTACGAACACCCTCCATGTCTTCAGTTTGCACCAAAAATGCTCGCCTTTTCAGCTGTGAAGGCGTTATAATGTTATGGTCAATCTCACTATTCGTTAGTAAAAGAGTAGCCCAAGAGTTGGCGGTGGGTAATGATAACTAGCTACCTTCCTTCTAGTCTTTCACTGCTAAATTATGGACGGCTAGCGCATATAGCCATCGAGTAGCTTTGCGCGAAATTAAAAAAACAACAAAAACTTGTCCTTACAAAACGCCTTAAGGTGACGGTTCATAAACTATGACGTCCTCATCTATCATTTCCATGAGATCATCGTATGCACCCCTCCTACTGCCTAAGTTTGACACTCTTGTAATTTGTTACAAGATGTAGGTATAGTGAAAATAATTGATGGCAGAATATCAGAATGGCAATATACGTATATCAGTGAATATTTGTGACAATTTCGTATAAGAATAAGAAAGTCACATGAGACATTAACTGATGTTATATAATACTAATGTATCAATTACCTGACATAGCTGTTGAGCAACAAGGGAACTGAAATAAAGGGTTTGATTGTGACTATAATTAGTGACCTGTGCATTGTTATTTTTATTAATACCGGTGAGAAAATACCCAATTTTGACACTGAAATGTTCAGCAGGTATCGAATTTTCATTGAAGGTTAAGACCAGAAAAATAACAACCCTACATTAATTAAAGCAAGAGTTTATAATAATTACTATGTAAAACAAACTCTAGCAAATCATATCGTTGTAAACCACTTTTTCTGAATCTCGTAATTACAAAAGTCTTCATTCATATTCTTCAGAATCTAAATAACTGAGAAACTGTGGATTAAAGATCAATATTGCTACGTGTTACTATTTAATATAACCTGAAACCAGGTTAAATGACAATTTAAACTTAAAAGTTAATTAAATATAGATATGTATCGAATTCATAACATTCACCATTTTGATTGATACACACAGTCTGTGTATTTTAATATATAGACAATAATACCATTTAAAATACCGGTTATTACAAATAATGATTTATATAGAGAGGTTTAACGAGCTTACAAATAATATTGAGTTTTATATCTGGCCGGGAACTAGATATTTTATCAATGGGCCCCGCACTACTACAAACGCATGTATACGGATTTACAACGCTAAAATCAGGAGTTCGATTCTCTTCTGTGGGCTTTGGTATAAGAAAACACACATACACACATGTTAGCGATGGATCACGATGAGCGAATTTATTTTAAGTTGATATAGGTACAATTCACTTAAGGGGGAGCTAGCTAGCTCTTCATTGATCACACACGAGTTTTTTGCAGTTGAAGTAATACAATTTTTTCGTAAAAATACTAACGTTAAGTATTAATATATTAGTATGCTGAAGTTAAATGGTCCGTAATGCTCAAAATTTATAAATGTTTCTGGTAATATATTTGAAGTTTCAAATTAAGAAGTGTTAACCACAGTCATATCTTCCGAAATTTATAGTATACCAACTGTAGTGAACCAGTAATATAGTGTCTCTTTGCGCGTTGTGTTGGTTTATAAATGTAAGGCGTGTTTCTTTTGTTGTTGTTGTTTTAAATTAAGCACAAAGCTACACAATGGGCTATCTGTGCTCTGCCCACCACGGGTATCGAAACCCGGATTTTAGCGTGTAAGTCCGCAGACATACCGCTGAGCCACTGGAGGGCTACGCGTGTTTCTAGAAATGTCAGCTTGCACAACAATACTGACGATACTGTAGTGCTTTTGTATACAATATATTGTTGATTCTTATACTCAAGAATCTTCTACAAATTCAGAGAACAGGCGGAAAGTTTATTAATATATGTTATATGCATTTCTAAATATATGTTATATTGAAACAAACATAGATATTAAAATAAATATGCAATAGTAAATCCGATACATCCCTTTCTTAGATAATTAAAAACTGACGTTAAGAATTTTACATATAATATTATATATAAATATACACTGATAACAATATATTAAGTATACTACTTATCAAATAATTATACAATTTCAGTAATGATGATAGTATATAACACAATCAGTACAATAAACCCTGTGATAGTAAAAGTACATAGTACGTGAAAATGCATCAGCACACATGTTATCAACACTTTGATGTGGATTGTCTTCGATAATACTCTTGTAATGTAAAACTCCAATTTAACAGTTTTCTGTTTTTGTTCTTCACTTGATTCAAAAACGACAACGGGTTACTATCAGTGTTAATAAAAATAAGTTGTTGTGACACATTGAAATGTTTTATAGCTAACACTAAAGTCAACGTTTACTTTTCTACAGTATAATAGTCATTTTAATGAAAATTAAAACTTAAGAAAACCAAACAAATAAACAGGGTGTTCAATACTTTTGTCGTCAGACTGAAAAGAATGTTGCCAGGACCACAATCGCTGGCATAACAAATAATCGAAAGGCTTATCAAAGTCAGATGCCATCAATACAGGATTGTAAATAATAAAAGTTTGACCTTTTCAAAAGCAGAATGACATGTTTCCAACAGCAAATAATAATAAATTAACTCCTTCATCCCAATCATTCTAATTATTGAGACAGTAAGTTTCATCATATTTTTCAAAGTAAGATGGAATCTCTCAAGAGCGCCTTGCGATTCGGGATGGTACGCACTAGATTTTATCTGCTTAGCATCGAGCTGGTAAACAATCTGTTGAAACAATCCTGACATAAAATTTTATCCCTGATCATACTGGAATTCTCTGAACAAGCCAACAGAAGTAAACAGAATTAATCAAAACCTTAGAAATATTTGAGCTAAAATGTTTCTTAAAGAGATAGTTGCAGGGAATATAGTGGATGCGCACACGATAGTCAACAAATACTGGTTCTCTGATGGAGTTTTTGGCAAAGATCTATCACAATCCACAATCATATGAGGTTCTTCAAAAAATATGATAGGTTTCAAACGAACAAGAAAAAAATTTCTAATTATATTTTCCGACTTATTGACAAACATAACAAGTTCTACAAAACTGAGGAATACCTTTGGCCAACGGAAATGTCTCATAATTTTTAACACGTCTTGTCGAGTCTTAGGTAACCTCTCATGGGGATTTGATAAGGAACTTTAAATATTTTTTATGACATGTTTTTGGGACAACCATTTCGTAAACTATAGCCCAATTTTCTGAAACAAACCTATCTGGTGGTTTTCAATTCTTCAAAAACACATTATTTTTGAATGGAGATTTTCTCCGGTTCATCTTTCGAGAGTTTATACTTAAGTAGTGAAGAAATTTGTGTATCATTTTCTTGCTCTAGTAAACGGAACTTCTTCAGGTAAATCAGACCTCTCACATCCAACTTTGTCATTAACAAAGGAATCGTTAATAAGACAATTATCCACAACATCTTTCAATCTTTAGCTTTTGGCTTAATTTCTTAGCCCGAGCTCAAGTCATAGTTCACGAGGGAAACTCTTCTGGATCCTAATCAACACCATCACCTTTAGGTTAAACATTATGTGTTTGGCAACATCTTCTCTTCTAGCCAGATCGTTTCCAGACAATAATGACAGACCTTTAATTGGCACAGTAAGTCTTACTCCAACTCCAGCTAGTCCCGAAACTAAGTCTGATGCTAAATAAACATTATGAAGAGGAACAAATGTCAATTTGTGTTATAAATATTTTTCTGTTATAACTTTTCGAAATATTTTCCGTACAACAAAAATGCTATATAATTCTCGTAGTGTATGTGTGTGGCCTTTACTGTTTTATGTACGTGATGTAAAGAAACAAAATTATGGGATTTTCCGTAGGTTTGTTTATTTCTTTTGGTGCAGCATATGATTTTTAAAGTAAAAAAAACAAAACGTATTTTAACAGTGTACAAAACTATTTTTCTATTATTAAATACACACATTTCAAATGAATGTTAAGACAATTGACAAAAGATCATTTATGAAGAAGTAATTTTAAACTTCCTTCAGTAAAACTTCTTTCATGGTTACTTCAGTGTTATCTGTTTGAAGTAACAGTAGTGTGTTAAATCAGTATCGATAGCCCATAGTTTATGCAAGGAAAAGTTGTGGCGTGTTTTGTAAACTTTGTTCAGATTCTTCATTAATGTTGGCCTAAACCCTAATTTTCAAATCGTCCTCTGAAATCTGAGAAATATCGTTTACACTGGAATTTATCATTTTCTTTTCATTCTAGATCCAAGATTTTTTCACGCAAAATCAGAGTGTTCTCAAACTAAAAGTCTTGAACATTTGATATGAGCACAGTGGATCCTTGAGAACCAATCCACGTTTTCCTGCTAACTTATGATAAGGTTATCGGATGCCATTGGCTGCTACTTCTCTTTATATAATCGCGTCGCGAGTGAAGTGTGGTGAAACTGACTTGTTTCAGTTGATGTCACGTATCATGAGAACGCAGGAAGGTTATTATGTAATATTTCTGGATTTATGTTTAATATCTCATTAAAGTTCTTGCATTGTGTTAGCATATTAAAGTCTGATGACTGATTTATTATAACATGTGCTCTGTGATTTAATACAAAAGTAAACTTTTAAGTTACACTATGTCGACGATTACTGCATCTGATAAAACGAAATAGGCATAACCTTTATCCATAAACATTACAGAAACCATTCATACTTATAAGACTTAGAAAAACATAATATCTTAAAACATTTTGCGTAATAAATGTAAACATTTTAGTTTTTAATAAGTTCTTCTGGTACTATGTAATTAGGCCCCTGCATGGACAGATGGTTAAGGCACTCGATTCGTAATCTGAGGGTCGTGGGTTTGAATCCCCATCAGACCAAATATGTTCGCCCTTTCAGCCGTGAGGGCATTATAAAGTAACGGTTAATCCCACTATTCGCTGGTAAAAGAGTAGCCTAAGAAATGGCGGTGGGTGGTGATAACTAGCTTCCTTCCCCATAGTCTTACACTGTAAAATTAGGAAAGTCTGGCACAGTTAACCAGTATAGCTTTGCTCGAAATTCAAAACAAACCAAACTATGTAATTCTTTCAACGTTGCTTGCAAGTAAGAAATTTCATAGTTCTTGAGTGCAATATATACGTTTATACATCACGTTTGGAAATATGTTTTCCTTTAATTTGTTATTTCATATCATCTTTTTATTACATTAATTCACCGATTTTTCCATTATCTGGAGCTAGATAATTACTTTGGTTCTAAAACTTATCTATTAAATTACAAATAAAAAAACATTTTTTTCTGTAAAGGAAACTTTCACGTCATTTAAGTAAACGCATTAGGAATTCGAAGCACTAAAACAATCATTATCAATACACTGAATTAGTGCTTTGTATAATGAAGTCAATGAAAATGTTGGTTTACATTCTCGAATCTCAGGAATCAAATTAGTTCTGTTTTCTCCTCTGTTTTACTTTAGTTCGTTATTTAAATGAAGAGCATATACCCATAACGTTTAGAAAAAGGTTAGAAATATAAAGTAAACAATGATATCTGAGAAAGCATTATTTGCAACAAGATCACATTTATGATAAATATGGAGCCCTAAATTTTAAATTAGTCATTTATGTTTAATAAAATAGAGTCTTTTCTATCGAAGATTAAAAAACCCAGCAAACTAAATATGAATATTCTAAAAAAACACAATGTTGTTTTGTAGCTGTGGCGTACAGGGATGTCGAAATCCTGGACGAGCCCTAGGGCAAACAACCTCACCGGGTCCCCTTTCTCTATCTTTTTAACTATTCGTGAGAACTTACTAAAAAGAGTATCCTAAATTAGGATAGAAACTAGCTCATAAAGAAAGCCAACTCATAGCAGCAGCTTGCAGTATAAGAACAAAAGAGAAACTAAAGCATCAAGAAATATTTGTTAATTCTATAAAGTAACAACAAAATATATTAATTATTACTGAATTTTTTCAGGAAGTCAAATCAAACATTGTACTTTTTATGGTTTTGTGAAGATATAGCCCTTTTCATGCTTTAAGTCTAGTAAACACTTCAATTACAACATCAAAATCGGAGTTCCTTGTTAGTGGCTTCATCACTGTCGGTGTTCCCAAACTCGTCATTCAATCTTGGTGCATAGTTGATCTCATTACATTTTTTACTCTTGTTACTGGCCCAGCTTAACCAGGTGGTTAGGGCATTCGACTTGTCATCTGAAAGTCACAGTTTCGAATCTTGGTCAAATCAAACATGCTCGCCCTTTCAACTGTGAGGGCGCTATAATGTGTAGTCAATATCAACGTTGATTAAAAACGTTGGCGATGGGTAGTGAAGACTAGATGCCTTCCCACTAGTCTTTTTACACTACTAAATAAGGGACGGGTAGGGCAAATAGCCCTTGTGTAGCTTTGAACAAAATTAAAGAAAGAAAAAACAAACAATCAATACTCTGGATAGTGTATTGAATAAGCTTTTAAACACAACACAGATATGCGGATAAAAAGTGTCGAGTTTCAACTTGTGTGGAATGTTCACTAGTTGAAATGGCTGTAGAAGCATTTACCCTAGATTGGCTTGGTGGATTGTCTTTAAGTGTTCTATTTTTTCTACGTCAGACACTTCAATTCTGTACTTGTAACAAAGTGCTCCAGCTCATTTGTGCATGTCTTCTTGGCTCAAATTTGTACATTTCCATATAATACCAAGTGTTGCTTTTAACTCTCTACCATCCTCTTAATGTCTGGCTATGTGCCCAATGACGCATTCCAAAAGAACATGGAAATATATACACTTGAAACTATCTTCTGCATTGAAATATATTACCTCTTTGTTCGATGTATCATCTGCAAATCTCTACCTTTCATTATGCCTTTTCTCTCGCAACATCATTAAACATCCTAAAGGTGATTGCTGTGAGGAATTTAAGCCATGGAAATGCACTGAAACGAATTAGCGTAGATCTGAATATCGTGTAGATCCAATCGTATTTCTGCTGTCAGATGCAATTCCTTTACAACTTTAATGTCTCTTCTTTATCTTAGAAGTAAAAACTGTCAATCCAGGCAGATCAACGTATTACTGCTATGCTGTGCAAAGAGCAACCAACATTTTCAATCAAAATGTTTTATATTTGCGGGATAGAGCAGTAAACGATATAGAGTTTTTGAGCACCTTCAAGGGACCCGATCATCTCTGGATAAACACCACACTGATTTAAGCTGTCATAATCGCAGGCTGGCTATGTAGTTAGTGGGTTGTCTTTCCGAATATGAACCATTGTGAAACCCGCTCATGTTGCTTCCGTTGTCGAAACCTTGCCCATGGCAGATTGATATCGGTATAGCATGTTTTCTGATGGTATCGGGCATCAGTCCTGCGATCATTTCCCCAGGTTTGTGATAGCAATCCACAAGCTTGAGGAATCGGTATTAAACCTTGTATTTCTCAATTTCGTAATTTAAATGAACATAGCGGATAGTAAAAACGGTTTATATGCGCTTAAACAGGAATTCTATCGAAAGTTACCGAATAATACTTTGGGGTTTCTTGTTTGTTTAGGGTAGCACTTGTCACATCAAAAACGCAACACTCACTGTATAAATTGGTTGTGACTTTCTGGAGAGACAGGTAACGAGCTGGTAATCGAAAAAGTGAGTTTCATTCATTTTTTTTTAAGTATTCTTCAAGGATATGATCATATTTGTTGATCAACTCCAAAATACCCAGAAAATCACCATTTTTTTATCCCCAGTAAGATGACTTTTCCCTTTAAGTACCAAGCCTCCCCAACCCTCATGTGCAATCTAAACATATCTTGCCTTCTTTTCAAAACGTTCAAGTACAAATGAAAAACACAAGCAGTTTATAATAAATAAAACAAAGATGTGTTAGATGCTCTTTAAAATAAAGCAGCTACAAATAAATTGGGTGCCTTTAAGCCTAATGTAATCTTATCAGGCAGTTTTAGACCATCTCGAAAAGTCGTTATATTTGTCAAATTGTTAAAATAAGCTTGTCATTTAACTAGAGAGTAAGAATATTGTATAGTTAGCTTACAAACAGAAACTGGTTGCCATTAATGAACCAGACCGGGCAATATCGCCCGAGCTCTGTTCGTTTTTACTCGTAACATACTGGCTAAACAAGAATGCATCAAATGCACCGACTCTATTTGAAAAGCTAAGTTTGCTGAAATGTCACTAGTATTTACTTATATGACATCTTGAGAAGAATAAGAAATTCAACGAATCTTCTGATTAAGTTATAACTTTATGTATAATGTGTTTAAATAAGTTTGGTTTGTTTTGAATTTCGTGCACAGCTACTCGAGGGT
Organism: Carcinoscorpius rotundicauda; assembly: GCA_011833715.1. Lineage (NCBI taxonomy): Eukaryota > Metazoa > Arthropoda > Merostomata > Xiphosura > Limulidae > Carcinoscorpius > Carcinoscorpius rotundicauda. The sequence continues at coordinate 33,103,027 of CM022395.1, read as the reverse complement.
TATCTGAACTAGTCGTCCCTAATTTAGCAGTGTAAGGCTAAAGAAAAAGCATCTAGCCATCGTCACCCACCGCCAACTCTTGGGTTACTCTTTTACCAACGAATAGTGGGATTGACTGTCAAATTATAACATCCCCAAGGTTAAAAGAAGCGAGAATATGTGGTGTGACGAGGATTCGAACCCGCAACCCTCAGAGTACGAATCGAGAGCTTTAAACATTCATCCATGCCAGGCCGCTTAAATAAGAAGTAAAACATTAAATAGATAAATAATTATTATCGTATCATTGGAAAGAACTATAAATAAACTAAATGTTAAAATTATCTTATTACATTCTAGGAAAAAAAAGACTGTTTCATTTGACGTCATTTTATTATATTGTTTACATGCTGTTGTTTCTATATTCAATTGAAAATTAGTTACTCTAAATATTTGTGAAAGATTTAACTTAGAAAGTTTTACAATAATGTGAAAACATTAAAGTAGTAAGTTACGCGTGTCTTGATATATGATAATCACGGTATATAAAATCAAACGAAATAACGTGTCACTTATGTACTTTGGATGAACTATATTTCTTAACTTCTAAACAAAATGGTTGACATAAAAAAGAAAACATCCAATATCTTGAGAAGTTTCTGATTCCAAGCTTTTCTCACTGTGTTGATGAATCATTACAGCATTACGTGAATGTCATAATAAAACAATCAAACAGTGTACGTTGTTATTTGTTTGCAGTTTTTAACATAGTTGGAAATTAATTCAAGTCACTCACCCGAAAAATCAATATAATCAACACTGAAGTTTGAAAACTATGAGATCTGGAAATAAGGTTATGCTTACTTAAAGTTTCATTCTATTTGTTTTATTCTATTTCCATCTATTAGCTATCAACTTAATCTTTGATCCACAAGAAAGCTCATCTAGGTTTAACAAACAAATAACTACACGCAGGAGATCGAAAACTCGTTATAACTTCAAAGCGATCTTCACAGGGCAGCTTTTACAAACATGTCTGGCTCAGTTGTTGTTCTTGTAGACTTTCAGAGAAACTCTCATCGGAGAACTTTCTGTTTAGTGTTAGATACCTTTATTGACGAAGTAAAGATATTTTGTCGATTTGAACAGGAAAACACTGCACAATCAAGATTTACAAAAATAGATAAACTGTTCACTATTTATCTTATTATTATATCCTACAATAACCTTGGTTCTCATGAAATAGTGATATTAAACCACTTAAAAGTTGTGATGAAGACATTAATACGTATTGTTATACAATATTCTTATTTTTATCTGTAATTTTATAACTACAAATAGAACGTAAGACTAAGGAGAATTTTCCATATTTACTTGATACTTCGTAGCTCTTAGCTTATGCTTTTATTACAGACTATTTAACTTTAATAACTTGATATAGAAAAAAACCCCGACCAAAATCATGCACATAAAAACATGGAAATAAGAAGGTTGAAGTAATATTTAACGAATCTTCTGATTAAGCTAGGACTTTATGCAGAATATGTTTAAATAAGTTTGGTTTATTTTGAGTTTTGTGCAAAGCTACTCGAGGGCTATCTGAACTAGCCGTCCCTAATTTAACTAACTACTTTCCGTTTTTACATCTATTAACACTATTTTGCCCACAATTAATATTTGCGCGACATGATTGGAAAGTTGGTTCGAGTATCATTTCTTCATCATCGTTAATTTTTTTGTAATTTTGCACAAAACTACATGAAGGCCTATCTGTACTTTGCTTACCACGGGTATCGAAACCCGGTTTTATGGCGTTTTATGGGCAAAATCATGGAAGAAAGCTAGCTGTGACGTAGCTAGAGCTAAGCCTGATGTAATATTCTGCAAATAGCATGATAATTATACGTTGTGTGCGTTATGCCTAATAAGCTGTCAAAAAGTTTCATAAGGTTCTATTAAATTTAATAAAATAAGCTATACATATATGTAATGTAATATATTAACTCTATATTAGTCATTTAATGGGTAATCCGTACGTATGATATGATATACAAACAATTTGTTAGTGGCTGTTTTTATATCTATCTGAGCTTCATACCTTTTCACACAAAGTATCAGAGTGCATATCTATTAGAACCCACAGAGTAGAGAAGAAACAAACATTTTTAAACGACATGAATTCAAGCTATTTATTCAGTGAACCAACATAATGATTTCCAGATTTATTTTTATAATAAATAATTCTGAATGATAGATTCAACAACTTAACGTATCGCAATACTAACTGCCAGTCATTTCTTTATTTTTTCTAGCAAATAATTCGAAAACCATAGAAATAAACTATTAAACAGTTTATACCCTCGTCCCAAAGACATGTGTCCGGCAGCGGTTACTTGCAAACTCTCTCTTTCTTAACTTGAAGATGATCTAGGAAGGTCGAAACGTTGTTCTCTCCTTGTCAATAAAAGTGTTAATACTCATACAAGCCTTTCTGAGATATAATTTTATTTCAAGTGGGTTTCTCTTTATCAAGAGATCATCAAAATAACTGCTAGTTTTGTTTTTAACAAACAGTTCCAAACACCATAGATTTAAAAAAGTTAAACAGTATATCACAATACTTATTTTAAAGTTTTTTATATTGTGTGTATATATATATATATGTATTAAACTTAACAGATAAATAATGCTCTTCCTGAAATACAAAATTTCTCTCTCAAACTTAAACTACCATGTAGAAGATTGTGTGCATTAATGAAACACTAGATTGTATTCAGTGCCACAAATACGTAGGCCCATCTGTTACATGTCCTTCACCATTTGCTTGTTTCTAATAGTGTCGTTTGACTGTTAGAGTGCGCAACATGCAATTTGTAAGTGGGGGTTCAATCCATGACACCGAACACTATCGCCCTTTCAGCTGTGGGGACGTTATAATGTGACGGCCATTCTCACTATTTGTTGGTAAAAGGACAACCCAAGTGTTAGCGGTTAACTCGCTGCCTTTCCATTACTGTTAAATTACAGACGGCGAGAGTACGTAGCTTTCGCGTGGCTTTGCACGAAATTCAAATCAAACTAATATTATTATATGTCACTTGTTAAAACATATATTAAATATTTTTTAACAATTTGTGAAAACTGTTTTAATTAGAGCGACTAACTGTTAAATGAGATTTAAATGTTTGTGACTCTCTTTTTTTAGTAGGACTATCTCCATTACATACACAGCCACACCCAACTAACTGCAAAAGTGTCTGTACAGATATATGTACATAATTTATATTGTGTTTTAATTTTCATCGCGCAAAGATATATATATCATCTATAATGAAGTATGAACAGTTTTCCTTCGACAAATACACTTTTCTGTAGTATACGAATATGTTGTTGGTAATACAGACTTGCGTGTGATGCTCGACAATCACAAAGTTATATATACATTTATATTGTTCGAATACTTTGTTGATAATGCAAACTTGTATGTGATGTTTCTATATTTTTAACTTAAATGGCAAAATAAATTGAAACAATACGTTTTTTTATAAAAAAAATCTTATTATACTTGTTATTTCCCAAACACTGCTGACATAAATTCCAGCTTATAAAATAATATTAATATCTGTTTCTTTTATAACGTGTTGTCTACGAAAGGAAAACCATTATCAAAAATGAAGAACCAATACTTATTCTAAATATGAGAGAACAAGTAATATTGTATCCAGTTTCTTCGTTATTGGTTTGTTTACTCGAAGACTATTTCTACTAACTGCTCTAACATAGAAGTGAGGGACTAAAGGGAAGGTATCTGGTTGACACAACTCACCACCAACCTTTCGGCTACTCTAATTAAATAGTGAAATTGATCTTAACATTATAGTTCATCTACAGTTGAAAGAGCGAGCATTTTAGGTGATTGAATTCAATGGAGCTTATTAAACACTAGATTAAACAGTTTTTCTCGTTACGTAGTTTTATATGCTACAGTTACTGGGGCTGTTGATGATACAAAATATTAATTGCTTTACGAAATATTTCAATAGCAGTGAGTTACAATATAATAAAAAAGAAACGTTCAAAAGCTTACGACTTTATTAATGTAATTTTCGCTCTTGTCATTGAATTACTTAATGATTACAAAATAATAACAAATCAGTAATATTAACGACACATGCTTTTCAAATGTATTCACTGAGGTGAGTAAAAGACAAAGCAAACGTTATGCAAACAAGTGTAAACACGGTGTAACGTCCAAATGCACGAAATTTCTCTCTTCAAATAAGATAACATAACTTTAGGTGATTTAGGGGTAAGAATAATTTCTGAGGCACTCAGATAGTGTGTGAAAACAAAGTCAATATCATTCACTTTAAGGCAGAAAGTTGCTCAGCAAACGAAATAATAATGTTCCTGAGTTAGTCTTGGGTTCACGTAGAACCAAAAGAAAAGTTAAGATTGTATAGACAATTACACGAGCAACATAAATTTGATTCCTGAAAAAAAACAGACTAACAATTCATAACTTTTACTCTACGAGACGAAAATTATGTTGTTTCTGAAAACTTGCAATCATAAAAATCTAAAGAAAACCGAATCGTCCTGTTCACAAGTTCGACTGTTTTAGTGATTTAAACTAATAAGTAAATTGAGCGGCCAGATGAAAGACTAGAAATGAACTTAGAAATGGCAACAAAATAAGAATATTTCAAGATGTGTAATTACATGTAATCAATACAGTAATCAGTGAACAAATGCAGAAGATAATCAATAGAAGAACTTGATCAAATGAAATAATATAGTAGGATACTCAAATTGGTTCTTCGAACAGAATTGCAAATTTTTCAAAATGAACGACACCTTATGCGCACTTCAGCTAAATGGCTAGGTCAGAGTCCTTTAATTTTAGGTTTAGCCCTTCATTATTCTGAACTACTTAAAGGCCAGAGGGAAGGCAGCTACTCCGTATTACCTGCTTCCACAAGAGTCTTTGAACCGAATGATGGGATTTATTCTACTTGTATGACATGCACACATACGAAAGGAGCCTGGCATGGCCTAGCGCGTTAAGGCGTGCGCTTCGTAATCTGAGGATCGCGGGTTCGCGCCCGAGTCGCGCCAAACATGCTCGCCTTCCTAGCCGTGGGGGCGTTATAATGTGACGGTCAATCCCACTTTTCGTTGGTAAAAGAGTAGCTCAAGAGTTGGCGGTGGGTGATGATGACTAGCTGCCTTCCCTCTAGTCTTACACTGCTAAATTAGGGACGGCTAGCACAGATAGCCCTTGAGTAGCTTTGTGCGAAATTCTAAAACAAACATACATACGAAAGTGTGGAGTGTATTTAATGGCATCAAATACTCTTCGCATTTGTATATTATTTTAATTCTGCATTTCTACACGCTAACTGTTACCCCAATTTCTTTTTACACTTATCATAGTGATAACAAAACAAGCATTAATTCAGTGTTAGAAAATATTTAATACTGAAATAAAAACTTTTATATTCAACCTTGAGGAACTTTCCTTAAAACTCAAAACTCAAGGAAGCATTAAACATATTCACCAATTGTACTAATATTTGAAAGAAAAGAAAGTTAATGGATTCAATTAGCTAATGTAACAATATTTCAAGAAATATAAATTTGATGGTTTCCACAACTTAGAATAAACCTACTTAAAGGATTAGAAAGTTGAGGTTTTTATCACTTGCTGCAACAATATTAAAAGGAGGAGGGGTTTGATGATTTGTATTAAGAAGTGAATGAATATTTAAAAGAAGAGATCGATAATGGTTTTTTATTAACAAGTGTAACATATTTAAAGGAAAAGATTGGTAATGGTTTCTGTTAACAAGTGCAGCATATTTAAAGGATTAGAAAGTTGATGGCTTTCATCACTTAATGTAGCAATATTTAAAGGAAAAAAGACTCAATGGTTTTTTTTTCCAAGTTTGAAGGAGCAGAGAGTTGATGGTTTCTTTTGTTTAACAATACTTAATGAAAAAAAAAACTGACAGGTTTCAAGTTTGATACATCAAGATATTTTGGTGTTTAATTGAATTTCCAGTTTACAATTCATATATATTTTCGAATTTTAGAGCCAATCACTATATAATGCTTGGTAAGTAATTGTATATAGTAAATACGTACATATAATTGATCTAGTAGCAACTACACAAGTGTAAAAAAAATATCTAGTAGGATAACATAGAGTAAATTATGCAATTACTTTCTAGAAAAGAATTGGAATTTTCATTCTGAAACTGCTTAGGTAATGTTTCATAAGAGGTGCAGTGTTATCAAGATGTCTGATAATAACGTACTTACATGAACTAAAAATTGTTTAATATGTTATATTCTAAGAGAACTTAGTGTCGTTTTGTGAATCTACATAACGTATAAAATTATTGGCACAGAAAAGCCAATATCAGTAGCTACGGATAAAATCTTTTTATAAAACAGCACGATGCATCGTTACATGATAGTAAATGTGCTAAAGTAAAAAGTATAAGATATCTTTTAGGTACACTTCGTATTCTTTTTTATACCTGACCGAAATACTTTTATCACTGATGTAGTCAAAACAACAAACCATTATTTTAAAAGTAATGGGCTTGGCATGGACAGATGATTAGGGAACTCCAGTTGTAACCTGAGGCTACTTTATCAATTTTTGGATGATACAAACATGACGTTACTAAATGATGCAACCCCGACACATATATCGTACGCACGCGGCACCAGTGAAATACTGGATCTATGCCTGTGTTCGTCAAATATGAGTCAAAAATTTGTAAATTTCCATATTGGTCACGATTTAGATAGTGACCACCTCCCAGTCTGGTGTATCTTCAATCTCACCCCCCACTTAAACAAAATCATAGCTAAAGACCAACTGAACTACAAAAAGGCTAATTGGCCAGTTTTTAAATCCATTTTAAATGAAACCTTACCTCCTGAGATACTGCATATAGCCGCGGACGCATCAGATATAGATGCATACTGCCATATCATCTCTGAGTGTCTAAAAAATGCAGCAAACAGTTCGATACCGAAACAAAAACACATCACAACATCTCATTCTTGGCAGCCGTATAAAGACATAATACACTTAATTAAAAACAGACGTATACTCCGGAGACAGTACATTCAAAATTGCAACCCCACACTCAAAACTCAGATAAACACAATAAGGAATAAGATACGAAACTTGATCAGACAACAAAAACAAGAAAACTGGGATAACTTCTGTTCCGAGCTAAATCACAAACCTGATCCTAAACAATTCTGGACACACTTGAAAAGATTTACAAATACAGGAACAACAAACACAGTTTATCCACCACTGGAACTGGATGGAGAAACAGCATACACTAACACAGAAAAAGCCGAGATATTTAAAAAACACCTGGTAAACACGTTCAAGACACATCATGAACCACACATGAACAGGTATTTTTATAATACAGTTACAAACTTTATTGATCAAAACAGAAGCATTTTTACACCTGTATTTCCAGTCAATACAATTACACACCAAGAAAAAGCAAAAGACTGGAGTACTCAACAATTGATAAATCATATCACTGTAACAAAAGTCGTAACAGCTATTAAGAACACAAAAAACAAAGCCCCTGGAGAAGATGGTATTCAAGTTATCCTCCTAAAACAAGGCACTCAGAGATTATATGAACACCTAACAGCATTATTTAATCTGTCACTATCAGCTGGATATATCCCCGTTTCTTGGAAGGAAGCAACAATATTAATGTTTCAGAAAGAAGGAAAACCAGCGAATAAACCAAACAATTACCGCCCAATTAGTTTAACCAATTGCATTGGCAAATTATTAGAGAGGATAATTAGTAATCGTCTGTCAGTTTACTTAGAAGAAAATTCAAAATTACCAGAAATACAAAACGGATTTCGTAAATTCCGTCAAACGACAGACCACCTGATTCGACTAACAGAATCAATTACCGACAGCTTTAATAAAAATGAATGCACTGTAGCTTGCTTTCTCGACATTGAGAAAGCATTTGACACAGTGTGGCATAACGGTCTACGACATAGACTACTGGAAATGAAATTACCCCAGGAAACTATTCGCTGGCTCTCCAACTTCCTGGATAACAGAACGTGTAAAGTTAATGTAAATGGGGCCCACTCTGGGCCCTTTTCATCCGAAGCAGGAGTTCCACAGGGAGGGGTGGTTAGCCTTATACTATTTATCATGTACGTGAGCAATATGCCTCTGTCGGACCTAAATTTAGGTTATGCATCACAGTTCGCTGACGATGTAGCAGTCTGGAAAAGTGCTTCCACTCCATCGATAGCAGCAACGAACCTACAGCCAGTCCTAAATAGCATTGAAGAACACTGCCAGAAATACCGAATCAAAATCAATATCCCAAAAACCCAAGTTATATTATTCAGCAGACGGAACAAGCTAAAAAAAGATCCACCGAAACTATATATGAATGGATCACTTTTACTGACTGCTACATCTGCTAAATTCCTAGGTCTAACCTATGACTCAAAATTAACGTGGATACCACACATAAAAAATGTACTGACAAGAATCTGGAAAAGAGCAAATTATGTAAGAAGTCTTTCAGGTAAAAACCAAGGAACATCACCAGCAAACATACTTAAAATCTACAAAACGTACATTAGACCAACAATAGAATACGCATCACCTGCATGGATTAACATAGCACCTACACATATACAGAAACTTCAATGTATACAAAATTCAGTACTAACTTCTGCTTATAAAGTACCACGTAGCACCTCAACCACATTCTTGCACAAGTATGCAAACATAGACACAATATCTGAAAGACTCTTGCATAATACTTTAAAATACTTCAATAAGAATTGGCATAAAAATGAATTAATGTGTGATCTCGACAGATATCACGTACATGATGAAAATAGTCCTAAATACCTCTCCCCTTTTAATTTATATTTAAATAATGTAACCCAAGCTGGCCACTATACACTAGACTCTTAGTCCTTGTTTACTTTTTATCATATATTTATTGTATTAACATATTAATATACTTGCTCTTATTTGTGTGAGTGTGTGTACTACTACACGTAGTAGTAGTAGTAGCATTCTTTCTTTAAAAAAAACAAAAAAACTTGTTTCGTCCATGCATGGTCTGAGCCCTGAAATGGGCCTGAGCATCAAGTTACACTTTTACTCTGGCCCAAAGCTATAAAAAAAAAATAATAATAATAATACTAATAAATAATAATAATAATAATAATAAGAATAAGAATAACAAAAATTGGAAATTGTATTGATGTTATGAATGTTCGGGAAGGAGGAAGAGGTCTAATGTACCTGACCCTCCTGAGTATTTAACAACTATACTCAAATACCGACACATCGGAACGGAATGACAGTAATTCGAGCCATGTTGAGTTTGAAAACTTATATTAATTTTATAATGCCAAATTGTTTGTACGTAAAAATCTAATTTAAGGCATCTATAACTTTATTCTTACTGTCACCTATGCTTAAAAACAAACATTTATCAAAAACATGCTTCTTTTCTTTTACTTTTACGAACTCAACAAGTTCGAAAAACAAGACAATATAAGTTCGTTTAATCTCCTCACAGACAGTCCATTGTGTTGTTTAGCGCTTAATTACAAACAAACACTATTCTAATGACAACCGAGAGGCCGACTGATAATTTCTAAACGTATTGTATCACAGTTTAGCAAATAACATCAAGGTCAATTAACGTTCAAAAAGCTTAAAAACAGCTGTGTATATTGTTGACTGTTTACCATTCTGTGGTTTACAGTTTAAAACTTAGACAGACGTAGATTTGGACCTTATGGTCTTCACCTTGCGGTTTATGTCACGTTTCCTATAAGGTGTGGTGTTTAGAATTAAAATATCAAGTTTTTGAAACTTTGCATATACTGTTGCTTGTGGTATTCCAAGAAAATTGTCATTTCCTTATTGAATATCTTTCTTAGAAGTATCTAATCGTAAATACCTAGCTTTCAAAAGGTTTTAATATTGTTGTTAATCAGTTTTCTCAAATTTGTTTATCATTACTTAGTAATTTTTGAAAGACTGGTTTATAACTAGTAAATAACTTTCTGAATATTACCCTGTTTTGTGTGGCTTTTCTGATGATATGTTTACGTTGCTATTGGTTAACTTTCTAAAGGTTTGCATGTTGTTGCTGATTAGCTTTTTTAAGCTTATTATTTTGTTATTCTTTTGGTTTCTGAACATTATTATGTTTTATTGTTCAGGTTATTTAAGGTTATAGATTGTTATTTATCACATTTCTGAAGACTGTATATTGTTATTGGATAGATGTCTGTAGATTACTGATTAGATGTTTTAAAACTGTATATTGTTATTGGCTAGATGACTGGAGATTTTATATCGTTGTTGGCTAGGTGACTGAAGACTATATATTATTATTGGCTAAATGTCTGAAGGCTGTATATTGTTGTTAGCTAGATCACTAAAGACTGTATATTGTTGATGGCTACGTGTCTGAAGATTGTATATTATTATTGGCTAGATTTCTAAAGATTGTATATTGTTATTTGCTAGGTAGCTGAAGATTGCATGTTGTTATTGGCTGGATGACTGAAGACTATATATTGTTATTGGCTAGATATCCAAAGACTGGACTGTATATTATTGTTGGCTATGTGGGTGAAAACTGTATATTATTGTTGGCTATGTGGGTGAAAACTGTATATTATTGTTGGCTATATGGGTGAAAATTGTACATTATTATTGGCTAGATGACTGAATACTATGGCCCCCCAGTGGCTCAGCGGTATGTCTGCGGACTTACACGCTAAAATCCGGTTTCGATACCCGTGGTGGGCAGATCACAGATAGCCCATTGTGTAGCTTTGTGCTTATTTCAAAACAACAACAACAACAACAACTGAAGACTATACATTATTATTGGTTAGATGACTGAAGACTGTATATCGTTATTGACTAGATGTCTGAAATTTTATATTATTGTTGGTTGGATATCAGAAGATTGTATATTATTATTGGCTAGATGACTGAAGACTGTATATTGTTATTGGCTTGTTGTTTGAAGAGGTTTTACAATATTTAATTTCCTCTTATCTTTTGATACTAGAAAATTGTACTTTTGTGTGAGACACTATATTCGTTTCTAAATCTAATCGGTAAATTTTCAAACTTTGAACGTTGTAATTACGTAGAAAAAGGATATATAACGACAAGTAACTGCTCAAACAACTTATTGGCTTCTTAATATAATGATTGTCTCATTAAGCTACACATCTAGTTCACACCTATCTATTGTGCATTTTTTGTAATTAAAGTAAAAATTAATTGCACTTCTGAAGACTGTGACAATCTTAAGGTGAAAAATGTTAATTGGGAAAAGTTACCAATTTTTTGTTTTAGTTCACTGGAAAACTTTTTTTTTTGCTTAAAACTTCATAGCATTTTTACATTAAACAGTTTGTTCAATGTAGGTTAGTCAGAGAAAAACGATCGAATATGCTTTGGGTAAAATTCTTAAATTTTAGACATCATTTCACAAATTAGAATATACATTTTTTGTTACGAGGGTAATAATAAGCTCAGAATGGTGAGTTTAATACTTTACAATGTAAATTTTTTTTATACTATCTTTGACATCAGAAGTTTTTTCACTTTTTGTTTTCATTTCAGAATATATAAAAAATAAATATTTACTTAATTACAGTTTGTGGTTAATATTCGTTTGATGTTAATCATTTCATGTGTCTTTAAGCTTCAAAACGAACTTGATATTAAGCAAAGCCATATGGGGTATCTGCTGAGTCCACCGAGGGGAATCGGACCCCTGATTCTAGCGTTGTAAATTCATGAACGTACCAATGTACTAGCGGTGAACGCTGGTACCACGCAAAAAGTCCTGTCAACAGCAGATATGAGAGCTGTGGTGTAGTTTACGTGGTTTAACAAACTATTCTGTCAGTGATGTCGAGAAACCCACTTGTTGAGAATTTTATATGCAAAAACGGCTCGTTTGGGTTGAGAAAATATTTTACCTAGAAGAGCGAACAACGTTTCGACCTTCTTCGGTAATCGTCAGGTTCACAAAGAAAGAGGTTTTTTATATGCAAAAGCGGCTCGTTTGGGTTGAGAAAATATTTCAAATAGACATCACTAAAAGAAAGAGGTAACTGACCGGAAGCTGACCACATGTTTGGAAGAGATTGTGTAACTGAGTGTCGCAATGTAGAGGGCGGGGTTAGATGTTTGAATATATAATTTTATCTATAATATTAATATAGGTATAATGGCGTTCCTCTATATTGGTTTATTTTGGGTTTAAGTTGTTGTATAAGTAAGGCTTTTTTAATTTTGCGTTTCTTTATGTTTGTTTCTTTATCCACCGAAAAATCACCCATACTGGACTATACATTCCTTGGGACTTAGCACATGAAACAAGACAAAAACTCAACAAACTATTCTGTATTTCACTCACAAGTACTTAGAAACCAATATACAGCCCACTAGTGGCTCAGCGGTATGTTTGCGGACTTACAACGCTAAACCGGCTACCCACGGAGGGCAGAGCACAGATGGCTCATTGTGTAGCTTTATACTTAATTCAAAACAATATCAACTGCTTATGTGGGCCCGGCATGGCCAAGCATGTTAAAGCTTTCGACTCGTAATCCAAGGGTCGCTGGTTCGAATCCCGGTCGCACCAAACATGCTTGCCCTCCTAGTCGTGGGGGCGTTATAATGTACGATCAATCCCACTATTCATTATTAAAAGAGTAGCCCAAGATTTGGCGGTCGTTGGTGATGACTCGTTGCCTTCTCTCTAGTCTTACACTGCTAAATTAGGGACGGCTAGCGCACATTGCCCTCGAGTAGCTTTGCGCGAAATTCAAAAACAAGAAAACAATATAATTTTCCATGTAATAAATATGAGAATAAGTAATTAAGACTGGATTATTTTAATTTGGTTGAAACTGTTATTTTATGTATTAAGATAAAGAATTTAATAAACAAAAACCTTAATCCTTAGAATAAGTACCAACATTAATTTTTAATGAAAATATACTTACACTTCAGTTTACTTAGTCAGAAATACAAAGCTGTTTTGTTGAGCATGGTTGATGTTACCCTGTCTTGTTCCATTCTTAAAATATAAGATTAAACAGTTGAAAGTTATAAACAAATATATCATGTGTTACGTTTCTTTTATGTTTTATGTTTTTCGTAGACTAAACGCAACAGAAAAACACAGATGACAGCTCGTTTAAGACTGGATTATTGTAATTTGGTTGAAACTGTTATTTTATGTATTAAGATAAAGAATTTAATAAACAAAAACCTTAATCCTTAGAATAAGTACCAACATTAATTTTTAATGAAAATATACTTACACTTCAGTTTACTTAGTCAGAAATACAAAGCTGTTTTGTTGAGCATGGTTGATGTTACCCTGTCTTGTTCCATTCTTAAAATATAAGATTAAACAGTTGAAAGTTATAAACAAATATATCATGTGTTACGTTTCTTTTATGTTTTATGTTTTTCGTAGACTAAACGCAACAGAAAAACACAGATGACAGCTCGTTTAAGACTGGATTATTGTAATTTGGTTGAAACTGTTATTTTATGTATTAAGATAAAGAATTTAATAAACAAAAACCTTAATCCTTAGAATAAGTACCAACATTAATTTTTAATGAAAATATACTTACACTTCAGTTTACTTAATCAGAAATACAAAGCTGTTTTGTTGAGCATGGTTGATGTTACCCTGTCTTGTTCCATTCTTAAAATATAAGATTAAACAGTTGAAAGTTATAAACAAATATATCATGTGTTACGTTTTTTTTATGTTTTATGTTTTTCGTAGACTAAACGCAACAGAAAAACACAGATGACAGCTTGTAAAATTTATTACACTAAACTATTATATATATGACAGATATAACATAAATTACATAACCACAATGACAGATATTAAGTTCAAACCTTCAAAATTAATTACAACCCAAAATGGTACTGGCCTGTATATAATATAATGATCTAGAATGAAAGTCCAAAAGTCCAGATTAGAAATCCAAAATTCCAGTCTAGGGTGTGAATTTGGTCCCACGAAGAAATTTCGAAGTTTGAATGGAGAATGACGAAGTTCTTTTTACGGTGTTTTCGATGAATGTTTCAACTTCTCGTTTTCCGCTTCGGTCTCCCCTAAACAGTCCTATACGTGTTGACTCTCAGCACAACCAGTAATTCAAATGAATCGCAAAGATTGACGAAACAAAATCACAGTTTCTGTAGATCTAGCTCTAGTCACAAATCCAAGTTGAATAAACTCACAGCAAACACTTAAACTTTCTCAAACGAATGACTGACTCTTCTTATTATTTTCTTCGAATAAAAACTAATGACTCTTCCTATTTTTCGCGTCTCCGTCTTTTTATATATTAGTAGGCCTAGGCTTCTCGAACAATTGCGTAACTTCTACAGAACTCCAGAGCAATACGCGCATGTCCGTTCTTGCACGAGACTTGTCGTCTAGACACTAGGCCGCCACATTCCATTTATAGTCAATTGATTGATCTACCTAATTCTAGAAATTTCTAAATGTTATTTTAAATGAATAACAACATATTTTATTGGTTTAAACTTTGAAACAATAATATAAATATGGAAATATAAATAATAGAAATGAAAATTTAAACACGACACGACATGTCGTTTACAAAATATTTATACGACATTTACATAACACATGTGAGATATAAATCAATGAAGCACAGAACAAGGAATATCAGTGGATGCGAAAAAAATATTTTAATACAACAACACTATGCATCGTTGTATGAAAATAAATGTGCTTAAGTAATAGGTATAAGATATCGTTTCGGTTTACTTCTCCACCTTTATTATAACTGACTGCAATAATTTTATTACTGACATAATCAAAACAACAGACCGTGATTTTAAAAGTAATGACAGTAATCCGAGTCATGTTGAGTTTGCAGAATTATTTTAATTTTAAAATGTTTAAATAAAATTATTTTTAAAAAATTATACCGATAACGATGGCATGCGTCAGTCTGTTGTCTGTTTCTATTAGCAAATAGAAAACAAAGCTCTTTTTATATTCAAAGATCAAAAGAACGTAACAGTTACAGCTTTGTAACCTAGCAATGACATCTGTGATGTTTCACCATAATTTGAAAAAACAAACTCAGTTTAAGAGTTTTCTTAACCAGTCTACTTCAAATCTGCGTGAGACCTTTTAGAGTTCAAACAAAAAGACAAGAGATGTGACATTCGTTGTAATAAAAAATACTTTGTGGATGTAGCAAATATTGAAGTGAGTAAAGTGTGTTGCAAACGCCCGTTTGGTGGTCAAAAATTCTCTCTTGTTTTAGTTATTCCAACCACAGGCAACTGAACTTAAATATTTCGTAATACAAATTAGTGACTGCTAAAAATAAATTCAAAGTTTCTCTTTTTAGAGGTGTAAGAGTTTAACACTGTATAAAAACATAAATTAAACATGTTACCCAAAGTTCTCAATTTTATGATTATTCTTTGTTTATACATTCTTGCAATATATTCATAACACTATGTAACACAGATTTTGTTTCAAAATAGTGTGTGTTATTTCTTAATTGCTCATGTCGTAAAAGTACAGAAAATGGCCATAATTGCCTTCAAACTTTGCTTTTGTGACCTGGATAAAAAAATTTAGAAATTAACCTATTTTCTATGTAAAAACGGGTAATTTTTCACATTTTCATTTACATAAGGTCTTAATAAAACAACATATGAATCAATATTTACATGGGTTTATAATAAAGTTATACAAAAATGAACAAAAATATTTAGAAGTGAGTAGTTTTTCGAGATTTGCGACTGTAATGTAACCCACTTTCACGTACCAGCCGCCAATTATAGTTTCCAATCATGTTTTCGTTATACGCTTCTTGGTAGCGGCGTTCAAAGTCCAGTATATCTTGGTGGAATCGCTCGCCTTTCTACTCTGAGTATGCTCCCATGTTCTCATTGAATTTATCAGGACATTCAGGGATATCCTACAGCTCATGTTGCCGTAGTTTTTCATCAGAGCCTCAACCAGTTCCACATAATGTTCGTCTTTGTGATTGTCCAAGAAGCCTCGAACCACTGCGACAAAGCTGCTCCAAGTTGATTTTTCTTTCCTTTTATTGGGTTCTTGGGGAATTCCAGGATCTTCTTTATTTGTGGTTCAGTGAAATGAAGACACCAACTTTGACCTTTGTCTCAGACAGCATAGAAAAGAAATCTCGAAGGTACTTGAAGGCTGCAGACTCCTTATCAAGATCTGTGACAAACTGTTTCATTAAACTCAATTTAATTTGGAATGGTAGGAACAACATCTTTTGGAGGCTCACTAGTGGCTCACACTTTACATTATGTCTCCCCACAGAGAACGCCATCAGGTGTGGCCGATGCTTCCTGTTGTATTACGCTGCGGTGTCCCTGCTGTCCCAAAGACAAAGATAACAGGGAAACTTGGTCAAGCCTCCCTGGAGAATCATCAGGAATGCCACCATTTTGAAGTCTCTGATAAACTTCTAGCCATAGTCATCATATTTAAAGGCTTTTAGCAAGATCTTGACGCTGTTGTATTCATCTTTTAACTTTTAAAACGTTTAAAATTTGTATGATATAAAATCTTACTATATAAACAAGCAAATAATGTCCGTCTTACTTTCTAGAGCTGTATTTTTTTTTTGCAGTGCTCACAGGTAAAATAAGGTGCCCAGGGTTTGTCTTGATCCCCGACAGGCATGCCGAAATATGCCTTGTAGGCTTCACACATTCTAGCAGATACTGTCACAGAATACTTTTTCGCTCTTGTCTTGATAATTTGGCCACATACATAGCAGAATTCGTCTGGAGAATTCTTACAGCTTCTTGATGCCATCTCTGAAAAAATCAAATAGGTCTATATGTTCACTTAGGCAGCTAGAACTAAACTGAAGTTGTGAGTGGGAAGCCTCTGTATATGTATATCTATATGGTAATTTCTATAAAATTTTGAAGGTTCTTGAAAATTCTTGTAAGTTCGAGAAAATTCTCTATCAGCTACTCAGGACTAAATCCACCTGGAATGTTCATTACCCAGGTCACAAAAGCAAAGTTTGAAGAGAAAAATAGTTCTTTTTCATTTACATTAGATATAAGCAATTGGGAAATAACACTTCCTGCCCAGGAACAAGAAAAAGTAAAAATTTTGTTGCATAGTGTAATCAATAACAACTTTACAGCAAAAACTACATTCATTTTTTATTAACAACCTATAGTAAAATAAAAATTAATATCCCGATATTAAACCTAACATTATAATTTACAAAAATAAGATATTTCTTAGTAGCACAAGGAAATGTTTGCTAGTTTCTCCACCAGTAATAATTGCGCTCTGAAATGTTTTTTTTCTATATCTTTAGGAATGTAATTGTCTTTGAATCCACCAGTGATTATTACTTAAGCGTCAAACTATTGCAACGTTCACTGCATATGGGACAACCATGATTTAGTTGTTACTGTTTAGGCTGTGCAAGAAAAGGTCCGGGGTTGAGGCATGATGACAGTGAACATGATTCTCGCTTCCAACTGTGGTCACGATTTCCCCGTTACTCGGCTGTAAGAGTCCTGTAGTGGCAGATATTGTTGGCTATATTCCCTCAGGTCAGTATAGCAGATTAGATACGTCTATACTTGAACAATGAAGGTGCCCTTGATCTGACTAATTAGTAAAGTGTCATTCTGGTTAACATTTTCAATTTATATTTAGTTTTAATCTTTAATAAATAACACAATTGTATTTTTTAAGTACTGTTGATGTTTGATTTAATTCGCTTTCATTTATCTATTTTTTTTAATTTCTGGTTTCATTTTGTAAACCGATGCTTTATTTCGTTAAATTTATAAGATTTGTTGTGTTATTTGTATTTTATTTTAATTTTTAGCGTAGGCACCGGTAGGCATTTGATGTTCTTTTTTGTTTAAATGATGTTATATTTATAATGTCAATGCGTTTTGTTGGTTGTACTCTGATTTGTAAATTACTGTATTTTGATTTTTATGTCAGAACCAGAGAAATGCAGGTAAAACATTATCTTAATTTGCTATACAAAAAAGTAATTTTGGTCAAATTATATGTAGAGAAAAAAAAGTACCGCTAATTAGGCAAGATTCCAATTATTGACGACTGCTTAGAAATATCAAAAAAGTGCAATTAATTTAAAATTTTGTAATTAGAGACTACACCAAGCATTTTCCCACTTACATTAGAAATAAATACTTTATGATTTTATTGTTCAAATATTTATAAATTGCTTTAAGAGCAAAGATACATATATATATGAACTATTACAATTTTATACTAATGTAAAAGGAAGATGAAGTTTGTTTACTTCAGAAGACTTTTTCAAGACAAAACATCAAACCAAAATCGAAAATGTTTCCCAAACGTAAATCGCATTTTAAAGTGTGTGATATAATTTGACTTAACAGCTGTGCCACATAAACGCATAATCACCACTACCCATGTATTCAGAAATTGGTTAAAGCATTCGATTCGTAATCCTGGAGTCGTGGGTTTGAATCCCCGTCACACCAAACATGCTCGTTTTTTCAGTCGTGGGGGCGTTATAATGTAACGTTCAATCCCACTATTCGTTGGTAAAAAAGTAGCCCAAGATTTAGCGATGGGTGATGATGACTAGCTGCTTTTCCTCTAGTCTTACTCTGCAAAATTAGGGACGGCTACCACAGATAACCCTCGTGAAGGTTTGCGCGAAGTTAAAACCAAACTAATCATTCAGAAGTATGTCAAAATCAAAATTGTCCTTTGAGACAAAGAGCGAATGATGGAATGCAGTAAAAAAGACAACGTAGTTAATCTAAATGTTTATTTATACTATGTGATGCTCTGATTTAATTCAAATAATCTATTGTATTTTATTTTGTTTTCTTAGAGACTTTTTCGGCTTTGATTTTCATGGTTTTGTAAACAAACCTTATTTACATTCTGTGATGCAAAACGAGCATTCATGATTTAAATTCAGTTTTGTACACATCTAAATGTTTAACGTACCTGACACTTTTGTTTGGTTGTAAGTTTGAATTGGAAATTGAATAGTTTTATGTGTATTCAAATCCTATTAAGTCAATCAAACAATCTAAAAGCAATATGGTTATTGATGAACAAAAGTTTCAGTACAACAAAAACTAGTTTTGAAAAGAGTGTTTACATATACATGTGGAATACTGCGTAATAAACTACATAACAGAATTTGCTTTATCGACGTAAGCACATCTACTCTACCTTTAGTTTTCCGTTATATTTCAGCCATTTCAGAACATTCTTTTGTGTAAATGAGATAAGACTGTAATGTGTAAAGCAGTAATATACCCCAACTTTATATCCCCATCAAAATTAAATGAAATTCAAAAGACTTATTAATGTTTGAAGTGTCTGAGCCGCAGAAACATATTTACTCCAAATTAAGTTTAGTTAGAGAAATTGTGAAAAACTCTCAACGTTTTACTCTTCATAAGTATTTCGTGATTAAAGATACAATCAAACGTATTTTCTCTTGTTTATCTAGGTTTTATGTAAACTTATCTATATACCAAATTATACAAATCTTAACTTGTCTACTTTTAGTTATACCTTAATAAACGTGAGATATTATTTTCCATGGACGCTTTTTCAACCTGACACCTAGTTTTAAGATTCAGAAACCTTTACCTGTAAATCTAGATGTTCATTATTATAAATAAATCGTTTATATCAATCATTGGTTTTGGGAGTTGGAATGCTGAATGTCTTTTAATATCACATTTTTATGACAATTCGAGATTTTTTCAATTTGTAAATCTTTATCAAAATGAACCGACATTCAAGTGATGGCAACTTATTATACTAAGCTACTAATATCGTAAACCCATAAGTGAATCTAAAATGAAAAGTTAAGTTACGTTGTTCAGATCATAATTTGTTTTTAATTTTAGATGCTCGAATACTTTATCTATGTAGTGAATATCCAGTACCTTGTAACAGACTAGAGATGTCTTTAATATCTAAGTATAACATAAGGAATGTCTACTTCAAGATCAAATATTAAGTTACATTCTTTAGATTATAATTTGTTTTTAATTCAAGATACTTGAATATTTAATCTCTGTGTTATAAATATTCAGTACCTTGTACCAGACTAGAGTTGTCTTTAATACCTAAGTATATCAAATACGAAGTTACATTGTTCATATGATAATTTCTTTTTGATTTAAGATACTTGAATACTTAACCTCTATGTAATGAATATCCAGTAACTAATACCATGTTACAGTTGTATTTAATATCTAAGTATAGTATAAGGATTGTCTACCTCAAAATTAAATGCAGTCTTTAATTGTTCAGAAGAGGTTTGAGTTGGCCTATGCTAACATTTGGTTTTTATGTTAATATTCAAGTTTAGTAATTCTAATAACTTATGAGTGGAAGTTAAGAATAACGTATAACAGTATGCAACTACACTATATTTATAATATCCAGGCCGACGAAGCCTTTCGTTAATACTGGGAATTACCAAACAGACTTGGATACAGCAGACACAATAATGGTTGAAAAGCTGTTAATAATATTGTATTGCGTAAATAATAACCTTTATAACAAGAACTAGAATACTTTGTGAGAAGTAATTTTATTAGTAAATATGGGTCATTTACAACTCAAAATTAGAGTAAGTATTTCCAATCCAATATTATTTATTTATTTTAACGCTGATTATTTTTATTATATACTTTTATTTAAGTTTAGTTTGAGAAATTCACAATTTAAACTAATTTAAATGGGTATTATGGGTAACTTATGTCTCTAAAATATATTAAGGATATCAGTATTGCGGTATTACAAATTAACAATAAAGTCTGTTAACGTATACCATACTTCATGTGATTTAAAAATGTATTATGGATTTAAATTATCGTAATAATGTACAATTTGCAAAAATGAAATTTAAAGTTCAACTTTGTGAAATATATTCCTTGTGTCATTTAAGTGTTAAAGACGGCATTAATCTAGCATAAGAAATTGACGTATGGAGAATTTTATTTCTTTTGGATAGGATTAAGGGTTCAGTATATCTTAAGCCAGTAATGATATAGATCTAAACATCTGAGTTTAAGAATTTAATGTATGGTGGATGTTCCTTGTACCACATTGGTGAAGAATAAAGGTTAACGCATGTTTAATTTTATTTAATTTGTTTGGGAGACTAGAACCTCAACTTAACCCAAATGATTAAAAATTCTTGTTTTAACAATCGTTATAAATATTAATCTTTAGAGTGGAAATTAATTTTGCGATTTGGATGTTTTGCAAATTGATATCCTGGTATGTCATCACGGAACGTGCTTAATTTCAATTCATGAGGATGTTGATTAGCAGTTCAAGTAACCAGAATTAATAAACTAAATTATGAAGCTGTAAATATTTGATATTATATTTGTATGTCTGATTAAATAACAATAAATAAATCTCGTGGAACCTTCTTCTCGAACTTAAATATAAACAAAATATGTTTAATCTCAGTTCCTTACATATAAAAAATTGCATTTTCGGATAGAGATGACATATTACTTTCATAGGTCATGTAAAGCCGCTGATGGATGCTAAGGAATTTAGATGGCAGTATGTCGCGTAGGAGTGTGGAGCACGATCTCAGGTTCTCGAGTTAACAATGTGCAAGACGTGGGGGCTGTAAGTAAGGCTGTTAATCTTGAGTTAACATCTGTAGTGAGGCAACAACTACATAAATATCGAGTCATTTATTTAGCAACCGCCTGTCTGCGCTGTTGCATTTAACGAGGTAAGCGCTGTGTTACACTGCGAGATACTGCATGTGACAGGTTTAGCGCGAGGAAAGAAACGAGAAACCACTACTCGTGGCGGCAAAGTCAGGAAGGTTTGTAAAAAGGATGTATTGACCTCACGATACTCATTTTATCAAAGCGTGTGAAAAAAAAAAAAAGCAAACACTGTTTTCACATCGGATCAGATTGCGTGACTTTCCACTTAATTGTACGTCACTGTCTGAAACTGGAAACGAAGAAGAATGAAACCACTGGTATATGAGAAATGATAATCGTTTTGATGTAATGCGTGAGATAACAGATACGAACATCGTTAGTAAAATTATCAAAACATATGCAAAGAGATAACCATTCTCAGAATTTGTGTTATCAAAGTTACTTCTTCATAGCAACCTATAAGAACTTTTTTATGATTTATATAACTAACTATTTGTTTGTTTTTTAATTTCGCGCAAACCTACACGAGGGCTATTTGCACTAGCCGTCACTAATTCTTTTTCAATATAAAACTTGAGGGAAGGCAGGTAATCATCACCACCAACCGCTAACTCTTGGGCTGCTCTTTTATCAATGCATAGTGAGATTGACCGTCACGTTATAACGCCCCCAAGGCTGAAAGGGCAAGCATGTTTGATGTGATGTTTTGACATAATCCGCTTCCAATGTGTGAGTCTAAAATATGTTTCCATTAATGGAGAACATAAGGTGTTAAGCTAGGTGAGCAAATAAAATTAACTTTGTTTAGGTAAAACAGCATGTAGAAACATAACTTCATTACTTTTCATTAAAAAAAAAACATTTCTTCCTACAGAAAATTTTAGAAAGTTTGATGTGTGTGAAATTTCTCTGTCTCTTTTAACCCTTCATTTGGCTTGTTTAAATCTGCCTATCATCCCATGCGCAAGTTTCGATAATTTTTGCGGAGGGCTATTCAGTGTAATATTAGCAGCTTTACAAATAAATCTGTTTAAGTAACACTTGAACATATCTATACAATAAGAAACATAAAGTTATTCTTGTGGAATGTTTTATCCCTGATCATATAGTAGCCATGAAAATGAGGTTCTACAAACGTGTACATTATATATGTATATATATATACACATTCCAAAGTACCAATTAAAACTAACTAAGATATGTTACAAGTAGGTTTTTTAAACGGCAGGAGAAATTACGGTACTGCAGAGTTTAATAAACGTGTAAAACCTTTTGTTAGAAACACTTGCTTAATAAGAACCCATTGCTTAATAACAAACACAGATGTTTAAATAACATAAAAAAAACCTATTTGTTATTATGACCGATCAAAAACGTAGGTTTGGTATATTCTGTGAACAACTTACTTAGTGTTCACCGATCAAAAACTTAGTTTAGAACAGTTTCGTTTGTTTTAAATTTTACTCAAAGCTACAAGAGGACTATCTGTGCTAGCCACCCTCATATAGCAGTGTAAGACGAGAGTGAAGACAGCTAGTCACCACCAACTCTTGGGCTACTATTTTACCAACGAATAGTGGGATTAACTTTCGCATTATAATCCCTCACGGCTGAAAGGGCGAACATGTTTGGTGTAACGAGGATTCGAATCCGAACCCTCAGATTATGAGTCGAATACCTTAACCACCTGGACATGCCGTGCATTTTAATATATTCTATGAACAACCTGACGTTGACCAAAGAAGGTAAAAACGTTGTTCGCTCCTCTACTAGTGCTTTCTCTACATATACCAGCCATTTTTAAATATATTATGTTTACTTAGTGTTCACTGATCAAAAACGTATTTTAGTATATTCTGTGAGCAATTTACTTAATGTTGAGTGATGATAAACGTAGTTTAGTACAGTTTGTTTTGTTTTTAATTTCGCGCAATGTTACACGAGGGCTATCTGCGCCAGCCGTCCCTAATTTAGCAGTGTAAGACTAGAGGTATGGCAGCTAGTCATCACCACCAACCGCCAACTTTTGGGTCGTATTTTACCATTGAATAGTGCAACTAATAATTACATTATAAAGGGTTGGCATGTTTGATGTGAGAAGGATTCGAACACGTCATCTTCGCACTACGTGTCTAGTGCCTTAACTACGTGGCCATGCCGGGGAGTTTAGTATATTCTTTGAACAATTTACTTTGTGTTAACCGATCAAAAACGTAGTTTTAGTCTATTCAACAATTTAATTAGTGTTGACGAATCAAAAACATAGTTTGGTATATTCTGAGAACAATTTACAAGTTTTTCGTATTTTTCATTTATTAACTTTCCTTCAGCGGTTATGACAAAATCTCACTTTCATTGTTATCACGACATATTGAAATGTAAAATAATAGCAATGTTTTTTTATTAAATCTTTTTTCTTTATATTTCATAGAGAGCAGGTGAGTGCGCTATCGCGGTTAATAAATACTCTGATTTCTTCAAAGTAGGTAAACACGATTTTGTAATGAGCGTCAGAATGAGTGCATGGTTCGAACTCATACTGAAATGTCAGTTCCTTGTCAAACCGACACCACGCGACGTTTTGACCCCGGGACATCACGAAGACTTCCACAGCGGGTAAAAAAAAAATACCTTACAACTGATGAACTTGAAGCCACTAAACAATTAGCCGCTCATTCTAATCGGTGAATTAAATCCAGGATTAACTCCTTTCTTTCTTTTCTTTTTTAACCTGTATTCATAGGATTTGTTATAATTTTCAATACTTTAAAGTCAAATACTTCATACACTTTAGGCTGGAGAATTACACTCTTGCAGAGTGCCTTTTCTTTGATTAAAACTAGAGTAATAGCCACTTATACACTGCACATATATCCTTTATTATTCTACTAACCCCATGAGTATACGGGGCTGCTCTCTCACCGCTCCTACTGCTACGTTCTGTGAGTTGTTTGTAAAGACATGACCCCGAGCGAGAAAATCGAATTATTATCTGAGTGTGCTCTTGATCACGAAACGCCGGTAGCTGACACTACCGTTCGGGAGATCAAAGCGGACTGCAATAATTGGTAGCTAATGGTTGGATGATTATACCAAGGCACACAGTGTGTGGAATCGTAACGCCATTTTTTGAAACTGTTCCTTTGTGTTTTGGCATACATCCGATCGACGATCATAAGGTTGTCAACAGACGTTTTCCAACAAAAGGTTACATAGCCCGTGAAGGAGGGCTGCCAAGGTCTGTGACCAAAAAACAATACCGGGTGTGTGTGTGTTTACGTTTAGCAAAGCCTCATCGGGCTATTTGCGGAGTCCCTCGAAAGGAATCGAACCCCTGATAAATACCGGGGTTTGTTTCAGATGATATCTCATTGAAATACAAAGAGAAAATGAAGGCTTCTTTCCCCCCACACCAGTTCAAGAATCAGTGGGTATCCAAATGTTTACATTTTCTTGGAGAAGATACTGTGTGATATACAAGAAAAAACAACAAAAGTTTTGTATCTGCAAAGATATTGATTATAAAAAACATAATTAAAATTTTTGATTAAAATTAAATTTAATTAAAATAATTGATTAAAAAAATAAAAAGACAGAAAGTATTATCACATTAGCATTTATAGGATTTTTGTGTGAGTTACGAGTCTATTTGTACATTTTGACTTTACTTTTTGCAGAAATATTTCGAAAGAAAAATTTATGTATCGTTGAAACAGGTAAAGACATCAAAATGTCTTCACCGATACTATATTATCAAGTCTACAGTTTTGAGTATTTGAACTTCTTTCGTTTTAAACCAGAAACACGTAAGCGTATAGAACTTTAAGGAATTACAATATCTAAGCCATACAAATTGATGGGGAGTTCAAATAGAATACTACAAAAATTATAATTCTGATAGTAACCTTTGATCTTTGATCTTATTAGCCTTCCTTCTGATGTTTATTTAAAAATACAAGAAAATTTCAATATTATCATCTTCATTAATAAAATGGTACGCTTTACTGCATTCATTTTAAGCAGCATGGCGTTGTATCACCCAGAACCACAAAGACATGTTCCAAGTGCATTTACCTCTGACAGTATGTATATAAACTTCCAAATGTCAAAAACGCTTGTTTTGTCGAGTTTATTAGAAATAACAAATACATTTCCTGTGCTTAATGTCTGTTGCGAATTCCTGAATGAAAGAATCGCCAGGAGCACTTAACCCGACATCAACTATAGTATAAAAATAGTAAATAGTAACTGTACACGAAACTTACATCTGATTACTTTTGGTTAAAGTAAAGTTACTCTTGTTATAATTAGGAAACAAGTATGTTCTTAATCCAAGATATATCTAAATTGGGTAATATTTCTTTGTGATTGTCTTGTATACTACAAATAAACGTATAATAATCAACTTGTAACTCATTGCATAAACTGGATGTAGTAATAAAAGAAAAAACACGTTCTTCTTAGCTCTCAGTGCATTTAAAGTGTTGCCATGTGAATAAATGAGTTATTTTAAATATTAATTAGCAGGGTTAGATACATTTTTGACGTTACTTATTTTATCTTTCTTTTGAGTTAAGGGAATATTAAAAAAACTGGTTTGAATACACTCAGAATAATTGTGTTTTCAAGAGACTTTTGTTGTTGTTGTTTTGAGTTAAGCACAAAGCTACACAATTGGCTATCTGTGCTCTGCCCACCACAGTTATCGAAACCCAGATTTTAGCGCGTAAGTCCGCAGACATACCGCTGAGCCACTGGGGGGCTTTTCCAGAGACATTTCGTTCCCATCAATAACAAAGAAATATTTCAGACGTTCAAACATGATCTCTAACGAATTATGTTCCTTAGTGGCATGATGTTTCCACAGAAAGTTGGAATGCCAATGTTATTTGTGTTTTATATTTGAAGTATAATAAGTTTACGTGTAAGTCATATTCATTCACTCCTCGTCCTTTTTCCCACATACATATGTACAATTAAAAATAATATTATATATGTAGGCCTAGGAGCAGCTATGTTGAAATTGAAGACAGGATTTATAAAAACAGATTTTATTATTAACTGCTAAGAGAAAATGTATATTATAAAGTTTAATGTCAGCGTTTAAAGCTATTCCGAAATGTTCGTAATTAAAGATTTTTTTGGTATTGTTACGTGTTTATCATTAATTACAAAAATTTGTTTTCCACCTAATGGATCAATTACAAAGTTAAATGCCTTATTGTTTGTTATGTATATGTGTAAATATTTTGTAAACGACAACATGTCGTATTGTGTTTGAATTTTCATTTGTATTATTCATTTTTCCATATTGATATTATTGTTTCGAAGTTTAAACTAAAATATGTTATTTATTTAGGGTAACATTTTAGAACTTTCTCGAATTAAGTAGACCAATCACATGTTTGTAAATGAGTGCTGGTGACTTCCTGTCTAGAGTGTAGTCTCGTGCAAGAACGGATATGCGTGGATAGCTCTAGAGTTGTATGGAAATTTCAAGATTGTTCGAGAAATAGGCCTATCGGTATAAAACACGGTGACGTGAGAGATATTCAATCATCAGTTTTTATTCGAGTGTGAGAGATTCGGTCATTAGTTTTATTCTAAGAACAAGTGTGAGATTCAAACATCAGTTATTATTCGAGGAAAAGAAGAGAGTCAGTTATTTGAGAAAGATTAAGTGTTTGCTGTGATTATTCAATTTGGATTTGTGTCTGAAGTTAGATCTACGGAAGCTGTGATATTATTTCGTCAATCTCTACGATACATCTGAATTACTGCTTGTGCTGAGAGACGGCGAATTTATTGAACTGTGAACTGTTTCGGAATTACTTCGTGGAACCAAATTCACACCCTAGACTGGAATTTGAGACTTTAATTTTAGATCATTACATTAGATACAGGCCGGTACCGTTTTGTATTGTGATTTATTTTGAAGTTTGAAACTAATATTATTTTGTTTTGTAATTAATTTCGAATGTTGTAACTTAATATCTGTCACTATTATTATATAATTCATGTTATATCTGTTATATTTGTTAATAGTTTAGTGTAATAAATTATACAAGCTGTTATCAGCGTTTTTCTGTTGCGTTTCTACGAAGAACTTAAAACATTAAAAAATACGTAACATTGTTATATTCAACGTAGTTAAATCATCGATTTAAAGTGCAGTTACAATAGCTTTAACAAGTTCAAATTAATCCATCAGAACTTCAAAACAAATGTTTACTTACTGTCAAATTTATCATGATTCATAACTTCATAAAATACACCAGATCTTGTATTGCGCAATATATTCGAATACTACCTTGTTTTGTGAGGGATTTTGGGATACGGATTGCATTTTTTTATAGCCCAGAAACCACTGCAGATTTGGTCACGTTGTTGAGTAATTCCTACTTCAATTATCGCCGAAAATTCAAGCCTTCATTAATAATTAAAAAAATAGTGAGTACTAAAAATATTTGTAAATTAAATTGGATTATTGTTGATGAGACTCAAGCTTTAACCTTTTAACATTTACGTTACGTTTTGTTGCTGTTGAGCCGCTAGATTTTAGTTCTTTGGTTCATTTTCGTATTCTTCTACGTTGATATTATTTTTATTGAGTTCAATAACTTAGAAAAATAAGGTTTTTCAAACGTATCAGGTCATCCCATAATTTATGTCGTTTTTTTATAGTATAAATTAAATGCATATTTCTTGGCAAAATGAAGTTATTTTCAAAGTCATATAAGTTACATGGGATAATTTGGTAGCATTAAGTGTGAGCCAATTTATTTCTTTACTAGTTTTTGTTTTTATTTATTTTAGATGCCTCAATTATCATGGAGGTGTCAGAGGAGCACATAAGGCAAATAATGTTTTATGAGTTCAGAAAAGGGAAATGTGTTACTAAAGCATTCAATATGTGTATAGCAATGACATTCTGAATGTGAGGAAGTGTTACGTTGGTTCAATAAGTTTAGAACTGACGAATGCAGTTTGACAGATGCAGTTCACACTGGACACCCTGTTGAGTTTAATAATGATCTGTTTCTAGCAACACTTGAGGAGAATCGTGTTGCAACTGTTGAAGAATTAGCCCAGAAACTCAATTCATTTCCATCCACTGTCCATCGACATTTGCAAAGGCTTATTAGAGTTTCAAAGTTGGTAAAATGGGTATCACATGAATTGTCACCTTATAATCGGAGAGAATGAGCAGGCATCTATATATCTCTTCACTCTCTTGAGCTTTAACCTTAATTTTTCAACCGCCTTATGACTGGAAGTGAGAAATGGGTACTCTATCAAAATTTTAAGTACCGTTGACAGTGGGTTAGAGCAGGAGAACCGGCTATAGCACAGACAAAAGCGAATCTGCACCTACGAAGGTTTTGTTTATTATTTAGTGGGGAAAAGGTGGTGTAATATACTTTGAGTTGTTACAACCAAACCAGAAAATCACTGCCGACAGAAACTGTCAGCAACTAAAACAAATGAACACTGTTCTGAAAGAAAAGAAGACCTGCTATGGTGAATCTGATGATGCATGTCCTCACACAGCTAGGATCAAGAAAAATTGAATAGCTTGGTTAGGAGAAATTTCCTCATCCCCTTATTCTCCTGATCTTGCTCCTTCAAATTACTATCTTTTCAGAAGCTTGCAACATTATCTCAATGAAAAAAACTTTTTCTCTGTATGAGTTAAAAGATAGCCTTTGTACCTTTTTTGTCTCAAAACCACCTTGTATTTATAAGCGCGGTATTAAAAAATATTTTGAGACGTTGGCAGATTGTTAGTGAAAGTGATGGAAAATATATAATTGATTAAAGTTGTTATTTGAGTTCTTTTAAATCTTAGTGTTACAAAAGACATTACTTATGGATTGATCTGATAATATGTTTTATATGATTTTGTGATTATCGGTAAAGGGACTTTTCAAATGTTACGTTTCTAATAAACTGGCAAACAATTAACGTTTCTCTTAACTGGTAATATTTCTAGCATATACCGAAGTATAACCTAACGTCTAAATAACCGTAAAAATTTGTTATGTAAGTAGAAGTGTAACAACCGTTCATTAAGTTTGTTCAGACGTTTTTAATATGATATAATGATAACTGAAGTTTCGAGAGTTTGAGTTTGGTTTGTTTGGAAGCTCGAGCAAAGTTACACGAAGAATAGCTGCGCCACCCGTCGCACATTTATCAGTGCAGAGCTAGAAGAGGCAGTTTGTTATCATACACTGCCATCGCTTGAGCTACTCATTTACCAACGAATAGGGGGATTGACCGTATCATCACAACGTTCTCACGGCTGAAATGGCAAATATGTCTAGTAGGATATACAAATTACGAGCCGCGCGCTCTAATCACCTGGCTTTGTCAGGCCCAGCCATAATTTGATTAACCATCAACCATAATTTAAAAATAAAGCATAATACTATAGTACAGGAACGTACTATAAAAAGTAAAAAGTAAAATTTCAAAATTATAAAAAGTCTCATATACACGGACTAAAACTCGAACTAGGTGAAGGTAGGATTAAGAACTTTGTTTGCCTGGTTAGCCTACAGGAATAACTACGTGAATTTTAATTAATAAGCTGAGTAATTTCTTTCGGCAAATCAGATAATGAGTTGATAATTTCATGTGCATATCTTTAAACTTCACAATAAGCTACAATTTAGTTAATAAAAGAGTTTATCTTTTATTTGTGTCGTAACTTAACATCTTAACATGTTCCTATAAACAGTAAACAGACTACTTTTACATAGTTTAGCGTCCCGCGATGGTGCAGCGGTAAATCTAGGGATTAATAAGACTAAAATCAGCGGTTTGATAGTAGATAGTCCACTGTAATAAGAAAAAGAAACACATAATTTAACACATTATAATCGATTTCGAAAAAAAAGCAACATTATTTTGCGACATACGTTTGTCGTTTCAGCGACACAAGAATAAATAAAGCAAACAAAAATATCTCTTATTACCCAACAAATATTAAAATAAAGTAAAAAGGATAACGTAAAGTTTCGTCAAGTAGAATATCGAAAAGTTAACTTCAAACTACTAAGATTTCATTTTGGGTTTTGTGACATGTATATTACGATATTTCTTTATGAAGGGCATAAAATGAACTTCATTAGGTATTATGCGGCCACAACGAAACAGTGTCGCATTTCGTGTACTCAGTCTGTAGGATTTAAATCAGCTGTGAATTTATTCACAGATCAAAACAAGACGATTCTACTTCAAATACAAACAGTGACTTATTTTAGCGCACAACACAATATTCACATGATTAGACGGATCAAGCATAGCTTATGCTCATATATTCTCTTGTCATACCCACGTAAAATCAACGCCTTACATGTTATTAAGTACTATATACCCATAAAGTTCACACAAAACATTGTAACTGTACATAAATCAAGATTCAACAAAACTTCTATCATGTAAAAATACGTTTTTCAATAGACATATATTTTATTAACAAAATAAAAAAATGCGTTTTCTTAGCCTGCATATAATTCATATAATACACGGAACCTCAAACAATGTAATTGGTAAGATAATAATTGCAAATCTCCTTAAATTTATACTCTTCAAAAAAAGAAACGCAAAAGGGATATTTTTGTTATTTTAAAAAGAAATATATGTAATAACGTTACAAGCTAAGAGTATGTGATGTTACACGTGTTAAGGCACTGATTGTCAAACCAAAATGACAATAAAACCTGTGCACTTTGAATACGGAGGAAAACATCAGATTTTTCGCCAAAACGCATTCGTGTCCAATAAATTTGTTTGAGAGATCTGCATGTTCTGCAAGTGCAACATGTTCAAAATCCTTATAAAAGTGACGGGGTCCGGGTTTCCATAGCTCAGTGTTAAGCCATTGATACGCAATACAGTTACGCCAAGACTAACTGAAGCACAATGCAACAACGCCATTGGTCACTTGGAAGCAGGCGAATCTTGATCAGATGTTGCCAGAGCTGTGAATGTCCACCCAAGCACCATCACAAGGCTATGGAATCGTCACCAACAACATGGATCAATTCGTGACCATCCACGATCTGGCAGACCTCGTGTGACCACGCCCGGACAAGATCGCTACATCCGGTTACGTCACCTTTGGGATAGGACCACCACTGCGACGTCTACTGCCTCAACCAAACCAGGGCTGCGTAGGATTTCCGATCAGACCGTACGCAACCATCGACGAGATTCTTAGGTCCCAAGTGCAACCCATCATGGTGAACGTTAACGACGTTTTTCAACATGACAACGCCCGTCTCACACAGCCCGACTCACCACTGCTTTTTGAGAGACCACAACATCAACGTTCTTCCCTGGCCCTTCAGATCACCAGATTTAAGTCCCATTTAACATCTTTGGGACGAGTTGGACCGACGTCTGCGACAGCAACAACCTCAACCGCAGACTCTACCTCAGCTTGTAGCAGCTTTGCAGGCTGAGTGTACAGCCATTCCACAGGATGTGATTCGTCATCTCATCGCTTTCTTGGGCAAGAGATGCCAAGCAGTTATTGATGCTCACGGGGGCATACTCGTCATTGACGTTAAGTGATGTTAAACTTCAACTAGTGAGCGTGGACTTCGCCTTTGCAGACTTTGAATGTTCAGGAGTGAATGTGCAAAATTTCACACATGTCCTACAAAACTACTCAAAATAAACTTGTTGACAATGTGTCTCAAATATTGCCTTTTGCGTTTCTTTTTTTGAAGAGTATGTATATATATTAACTTTTAGTTTATTAATGTACTTAATAACTTTCTTCAA
Source organism: Carcinoscorpius rotundicauda (assembly GCA_011833715.1). Taxonomy (NCBI): domain Eukaryota; kingdom Metazoa; phylum Arthropoda; class Merostomata; order Xiphosura; family Limulidae; genus Carcinoscorpius; species Carcinoscorpius rotundicauda. The sequence goes on along the minus strand of CM022395.1, from coordinate 33,070,383 downwards.
GTTCAAAGTTAACCGTCAATCTTACTAAATACATTTGATTACTACTCCTTTCACGGGTTCAAAACCCGGTCGCCCCAAACGTGCTTGCCCTTTCAGCCATGGGGACATTATAATGTGACGGTCAATCCACTATTCGTTGGTAAAAGAGTAGCCCAAGAGTTGGCGAAGGGTGGTGATGACTAGCTGCCTTCCCTCTAGTCTTACACTGCTAAATATTGGACGGCTAGCGCAGATAGCCCTCGAGTAGCTTTGTACGAAATATAAAACAAACAAACGAATATACTACTTCTTTACAATCACTGACGTTACAACAGTTACATCGAAAGTTGTAGATGATGCAATATTAGTTAATATAATACACGTTTGTATTTCTTGTTTCAACTGTAACTTTGAAAAAAAAAAGTAGCTGGAACAACTTAATTCAATCAGCGCAAATACTTGAAATACGTTTACACTAAACTACATTCATGTCTGTTTAATTTCTGAAAAAACCCGAACCGTTTAGTCTTGGAGGAGTTATTTTAGGGAGCCTGGCATGGCCGAGCGCGTTAAGGCGTGCACTTGTAATCCGAGGGTCGCGAGTTCGTGCCCGCGTCGCGCTAAACATGTTCGCCCTCCCAGCCGTGGGGGTGTATAATGTGACGGTTAATCCCACTATTCGTTGGTAAAAGAGTAACCCAAGAGTTGACGGTGGGTGGTGATGACTAGCTGCCTTCCCTCTAGTCTTACACTGCTAAATTAGGGACGGCTAGCACAGATAGTCCTCGAGTAGCTTTGTGCGAAATTCCAAAAAAACAAACAAAAACAAACAAGTTATTTTAGGATGAATATTGACTTTGCACCTTTGAATACCAAACTGCATGATATAAGTCGTGAACACTGATGAACATCTCACCAACAGGTACATCCCACTTCACTACTCCAAAAAGAAAGAAAAAAATCGTTACAAAGTTTTTTAAATGTAGATTAAAATCGTTTTATATTCAAACCCACCAAAACAATGATAGAAATTAAATATATGTTCTTACCTGCGATTCTGAGTTTTACAGTGTGAAACAATAACTTACAATCACATTAAGACGATACTTTTTGCTTGAAGGATGCGCCAAAGAATGTGTGACATTTATTTTTTATTCCACGCAAACTAATATGTTTAATTGGCAAAATTCTCATATGTGCATAAAATAGTTATTTCAAAGTGGTTAGATATAACTTGCTGAAATCTGACATGCGTGTAACCAATATATTCACTGAAAGTTATGGGTATTTATATATAATTGCATATGTTTAGTGTACACGACGTCTAGTAATAGGATGTGAAATTATTGTCAAGGTCACCGCCTAGACGGATTAATGTGAATTTACTCGGATTGTGTCAGAATGGGTCTCTACATACACGTACAGACATCAAAAGACCACTTTTTGCGTCATGAGAAGCTTTTACACTTTACGTGTAGTTGTAATTGCAAACCATGATTTATTATCCATTCTGAAAATCGAATAAACAAAACTACATATAAAACAGTTAAGGCCAACTCTTCGTGTGGCATATCTTATTGTTTGTTCGTGAGAAGTATTATACTCTGAAATCTTATGTTTATTTTATTAGACTACCATGTTGTAAGTAGATTTCCCAACCTGTTTTGAATACAGTATTTTGACCTTTAACCTAACATGTAAGTTTAAAACATGTTTTTCTCGTTAAAGATTTAAATAGCTCCGAAATAGTATCATTTCTGGATTAAAAAAACAAACCTTCTCGCAAAGAACTGAACTAAAGCAGTCAGCTCTTTCAGACAAAATGTTACAAATGAGAAAGAAAAAAATGGTTTTACATTAAAGTAGCTTTGAATATGTAATTTACCTTCTTTGAGGTATATTTCGGAATCCACAAACTCTGCTTGATGTAAATCAATTTCTAATGTTGTATATATGAAATACCAGACCCTGTGAAAGTAAGTTAGTTATTTTCAACCATTTGAAAGTTTGTTTTTCTTTCGCACAAAGCAACACGAGTACTACCGCTGTAGCCGTTCCCAGTTTTGCAGTGTAAGGCTAAATACACGATACTGCCAACTCTTGGGCTACTACTTTTACAAACAAATCGGGAGGGGAATTGAGCGTCACATTATAACGCCCTCACGGCTGAAAGGGCGAGCATGTTTGGTGCAAAGGGGATTCGAACCTGCGACCCTCGGATGACCAGTCGAGTGCCTTAAACATCTAGTTATGCCAAGCCCGTTAGAAAGAAGCCAAGAGAATATGGTAATAAATAAAACAAACTGTAATGCTTGATGGTCACATAAAACTCAAACCTCTGAAAAAAACTTCACCACTATAAAAGTGCGGCTTTTGAGATTACTTTAAGAACTAAAATTTCTCCCGGGCCCGGCATGGCCAAACTTGTTAAGGTGTGCGACTCGTAATCTGCGCGTAGCGGGTTCGCATCCCCGTCATGGGGGCATTATAGACTGACGGTCAGTCCCACTATTCGTTGGTGAAAGAGTAACTCAAGAGTTGGTGGTGGGTAGTGATGACTACCCTTCCCTCTAGTCTTACACTGCTGAATTAGGGACGGCTGGTTCAGATAGCTCTCGAGGAGCTTTGAACGAAATTCCAAAACAAACAAGTTTCTACGTTTTCCTTTTTTATACGTAAATATTTATAAAGGACAAAATAATTTTGTTTTAATTTTGTATTTAAACTGCAATTAAGACAAAATTATTACATAAAATAATCTTGAGTTTTGTATGTCGCCTTATACTCGGGTTATTTACGCAAAAGTCCCTAATTTTGAACTGATAGTCTAGGAGAGAGGCAGTTAATGATCAGTACCTACAGTTAGCTCTTCAGGCTTCCTTCAATAGGCTGGAATAAAATTTACGCAACTTTCCAATTCCAATAAGCTTACACATATGGTATGCCTATACAAAATTTCATTATATATTAATTAGTTATGTAACTGTTGATTGTGTTTGGATATATTAAATGAAGGTTCATTCAACCTAAACTTGTGCTTTAAAACACCATTTATACGAAAACATAAAACTCAATACTGTAAATGTTCGTTTTTAAAGTTTCTCTGTTTCCATTTATTCAGACTGGGATTGCGTGAGGTTGATATATTGCGTGCAGAGCGATAATTATAAATTTAAAAGTGATGTCCAGAGGGGCCGGAGTGCCGACCGCATCGCGTATATACCTGTCTTACGTATAACAATTTCTTGTCAGAACCGCTGGTTATGCAGAATTACGCATAGTCGTTATTGAAAGTAACTTCTCCGTTTTAGCGATTAAGAAAAAGTAAAAATCTGTTTAAGTAGTTTAACAATTTGACCAACTTATGTTGTAACTTATGTTACTTTTAAGGATCAGATTTGTTGCATTCGATATTTTTAGTTGTACGATTTAAGCCTAAGATACAGGGGGGGAAAGACCATTTTAGAACACCTAGTTATAAACGCTAAATATTGAATGTTGTTATAATACTATGATGATCCGTGATATTTATGAAGTAAATCTTTGTTGAGCGATATTCTTTTCCACGTCTTACCCTCTAAAACGCATAATTTTCTATTTTTATTCAAAAAAGAAAGAAAATGCATTTTCTTTACAAAGAAACTGTGAAGTACTTGATGCTCGACCTAATTGGTATTTTTATATGGCCAAACGTATTCTAGTAGTTAATACGTTAAAGCTAGTGTGATGCCGTAAACACCCTCTGCGTTTTCTATGATGGGGAGTACTACTGGCTAGCTGCCTTTTTTATAAGGTAATTCGAAATATGCAAGAGATATATCTGAATTCTAAAGGCTTTTCAACTGGCCGTTCAGTATTATGTGTCTCGAAAGACATTTTTAAACATAATACACTTTAGAAAGGTCAGATATCTGAGCTTAGAGTTTTTATGATCTGATTTGAATTATTTTACTATTAAATACAAGAAGTGACAATGAGTTCAGTTGCACTTTCTATCAGTGATATTTCAAATCGCTTGAAGCTATTTCCGCTTTTGTCATTCTTGTTCTAATCTTCATGATTTGATCAATGTTATCCCACAATGCAAGTTAGAATATAAAAAGCTTCTAAGAAAGAGGGTAAGGTCAAATTTGGACCACATATGTTGGTACTTATTCTACTGTACGAGAATCTTGGATTCAAAGACGACATTCCAGCAAAAATACCGCAGCAGGTGGAGTAATATGACACATATAGACTTAAATAGTCTGGTTTGTTTTAAATTTATCGCAAAGATACAGAAGGGCTATCTGCGCTAGATGTCCATAATTTAGCAGTGTAAGACTAAAGAAAAAGCAGGTAGTCATCACCACCCACCGCCGACTCTTGAGCTATTGTTTTACCAACGATTGACCGTCACATAATAACATCCCCATGATAGAAAGTGCGAACATGTTTGGTGTGATGGGGATTCGAACCCGCGACTCTCAGATTACGAGTCGAGGGCCTTAACTATCTGGCCATGCCGGACATAGAGTTGAATGAGATTACAATGATTCTTGTGACGTTTGTTATTTTTCTACTGAATGGTCACTCGTTTGTAAGAGCGTCTGTAAACTTGAAATCGTACACTGTACACTTTTTATCATTGGCCATTTTGTTATATTGTACACAAAAAAAACATTCACCTTTATCGAAGTGTTTCTTGGACCTAACGGTAAGCATGTTAAGGCGTTTGACTCTTAACTCGAAGGTCGCGGGTTCAAATCCCGGTCGCACTAAACATATTCGCCCTTTCAGCCGATGGTGGCATTATAATGTTACGGTTAATCCCACTATTTGTTAGTAAAAGAATAGCCCAAGATTTGGCAGTGGGTGGTGATGACCAGCTGCCTTTCCTCTAGTCTTACATCGGTAAATTTGGGATGACTAACACAGATATCCCTAATTTAGCAGTGTAAGACAAGAGGGAAGGCAGATAGTCATCACCGCTCACCGCCAACTCTTGGGTTAGTCTTTTACCAACAATTAGTGGGATTAACTTTCACTTTATATTGTCCCAACGAATGAAAGGGCAAACATGTTTGGAGTAATGAAGATTCGAACCAGCGACCCCTTGACTAGAAATAGAACGCCAAAAAAGTTATCAAACAGTCTATACAGTCATTTATAACAGCATTTTTAAACATGTCTCATGTTGTGTCATGATACGCGATACGCCAGCATAATTTCCTACACAAATACTTCATATAAATTGCATTTACCTTCTGAAATGGCTGGAATCAAACTTGTGGTGTTTATTCATTATGCTTTTCAGAAATACTTAAACGCAAAAAAAACCAGAAATGTTGTTGTTGTTTTGAATTAAGCATAAAGCAACACAATGGGCTATCTGTTCTCTGCCCACCGCGGGTATCGAAACCCGGATTTCAGCGTGTCAGTCCGCAGACATACCGCTGAGCCACTGGGGGACAATGAGAAAGAAAACACCCAAAGTTATAGTGAGCAGTGAAGGAAAGTTCTTGAATTGAAGACAACAACGTTATTGAATAAATATCACTATAGCGTAAAATAGCAAACATGTTAAAAATTAAAGAAATAAATTTGATTATTTTGAAAAATTGGAGAAATTTACATTGTTCAGACAGATTGCATATAAAATACAGAAACAATTTTGTGTGGATACTAACGTTTCTATTGAGCTTCTTAAAACTCGGATATTAATTTTCGAGTACTATAGGACATATGGGAGATAAGAATAGGAGTTATAGATCCGAAAAATTTTATATAAATAATTAGGCCTATCATAAGCAGTAAATACTTGAAGTGTTTAATATCACTTTTTTCATTCAGTTATTTAGAGTTTCTTATGAAGAAAAGTGAATAATAATATTTCAATCACACTGCCCCAACCTCACTGCCCCTCATCTCTTGGGGCTTAGCGTTAAGTTTGCAAGCTAATAACTGTTGAAACACAACAAATACCATGGTGGTTGGTTCGTTATTTATAAAAATCATTTTATAAAACGATGTAAATTTATTTTATTTAAGCCAGCAAAACATAATTGTACTTATTTATATTTGTCAAAAGATACTAGTAGTAAGTTTACCTACATTCTTCAATCCTCACTTTACGTTAAAAAAAAACGTATATAAAAGTATTACAAACACACTACGTCCGCTACATCCATTTCCAAGTATGAGCTTATTCTTCTAAAAATCCGTAAGAACTGGATAAAAATATATAATCAAAATAATACCAGTATCTTATGCAAATCTAATTAATTTTAATAATGCTTGGCAGCTTCGATAAGGCGAACGCAACGTAAAAAAGTCACGTGCAGATAAAATATACAAACGCTGCCATCTCTTGACAATGTTTACACTTAGATCTTGATACAGAAAAACAGGCTTGTTAAAAGTTTACCATTTTGTTGACAACAAATACAGTAATGTTTCCAATCGTACCTTTTCACAGTGACAGTGTTAGATTAAAAAATTCTAAAAATTGTTATTTGAGATTTTAAAAAGCATGTAAGCTGAATCTCAAATTGGATTTTAATAACACGAACAATACAGGCGCCTGAAGCACAATGTCTGATATTCCGACTTACACCAAAAATAAACAATACGCAATAAACAATACAGTTGGATTGGATTTTTCACATGCGTCTCAATTAAGCGACTAGTACGTGACTTTCTTACAGCGATATAACACTTGTAAATAATTACTCAATTAAAACGTCTAAAATATTAGATTGGAAAATTTCTCATAAGAAGTTAATCAAATCAAAGAAGGTGGAAATAAAACAGGAAGTAACTGACAGTTTAAGATTGATAAGAAAAACAAGTAACATCACTACATACATCCATACCGTTAATTTTGCAATGAATAAAGAAAGTATAATTTAAAGTAGTTATTATTACGATATTACCAATTGTTATCTGAAAATTAAACAATAGACACTGACACAATCTGTATGGAACATATAGATATAACTTTTCTAAAAGAAAAATAACCAAATTATTTTCTCGATGCACATTTATTTCGAACAGCAAGATAATTTTTAATAACGGTATGACAAAAACAACATTTATTTTTTATGTATGCATTAATTGCATAATACAACTTCATCCATTTGTAAATTTAAAAATGACTTTTTAAAACTCTCAGAAGAAGCTAATTATACAAAATTACATTCTTCCGTCACAATTTTTATCCAAGATATTTAATCAGCTTATTTGTTCTCGTTTTGCTAAATAGTAGATGGTCCTTGGAAAGCCTTTTATCTTTACATAATAAACTGGAGAGTGAGTAGTTAGGGTGTACACGTGCAACACACCGCCAGAGGACGCTACATGTGTGTCAACCTCGGGCAATTCGGAGAAGGGTTAGATACAATAATCTTGTCAGCGAGAATGACGTCATAGTTACATCACTAGAGGGCAGGCGATAGGAGATGGGTAAACATGATGATATCACCAAAGGGGATTACTTCATGGATCCGCAAAGTAGAACAAGAGGGCATGTTGTCAAGAAGGCGTTGCTAGGTCATCATGGCAAGAAGATGTGACTTCATAGTTCTACAAATTGGAATCACGATCGTGATTCATAAATGTCTCAACATGTCATCAATAGCTAGTTTTATACAGTATGAAACACTAATTTATTAGTTCTATATTTAGTTATGCTTCCTGACCATTTATATAGAAATTGTCCTGAGAGGAATGCTTATTTAAATATCATGTGATGATTTAAAATTTACTATATCGCTAATTTGTCTCTCTAATTATAAATAAAGTGATTAGTTTAAAGATTTTCTGTGATATGATCATAATAAAAATTCTGGACACATTATTCATTTTTAACTTTTTATTATTTTCTCACAATAAAGATTTTGCAATGCAATCTACAATAAAAGACACGTATATTAAGGATGTATTTACAAAAGAACATGAAAATTTTGGACAAGAATATAATTAAAATTTTTGTGAATCCAAATTTAGATAAGAGTTTTGTTTTTACACATGTCTGCAACGATAATAAGCATAATAGATACAACAGTGTTCACAAAAAGACGAATATTGTTTTGCAGTACTCTTATGATGTACTGCTTGGTGGACTGAGCAGATAGTCCAATGTGGCCTTGCTATAAGAAAACATGCATATATACTTATGTTATAAGTCCACTTTTGACAACTATTTTTGGTGATTTTTTCTTTCGTTGAAATTATTTGGAGGTAGTTCTAATGGAACAAAATGTTCTATTTTTTCATTTCGACCAAAGTAAATAAGACCCAATGGCTACCATATTTACGATTAGTATCCAGGTTGACAATGCATAACCGTTTCTCTGCATGGTCAGGAAGTTGATCACTGGTCAATACACTTCCAAACTTCTTTCATGTACACAGATATTGTGTAAGTATCGAATGACATTCTAATGTGCACATAGCTTCTTGATTATCAGATATGATGTTTTTAGGCTGACCAATTTCAAAAATCGACTAAAATTCTACAAATTGTTTATAGTGTTGAGTAAGGCAGTACCAACAAACTGTTTATAGTGTTGAGTAAGGCAGTACCAACAAACTGTTTATAGTGTTGGGTAAGGCAGTACCAACAAACTGTTAATAGTGTTGAGTAAGGCAGCACTAACAACTGTTTATAGTGTTAAGTAAGGCAGTACCAACAAACTGTTTATAGTGTTGAGTAAGGCAGTACCAACAGACTGTTTATAGTGTTAAGTAAGGCAGTACCAACAAATTGTTAATAGTGTTGAGTAAGGCAGTACCAACAAACTATTTATAGTGTTTAGTACAACAGTACCAAAACGTTTTTCCTTACGTAAATGCCACTGTTTCACAGATATAAAATGTGAATCTGTAAGAGATAGATCGGGTGTGAGATCAAAGGTAAATCGTATATATTTTCTGAGCATTTGTAATATCTTATATCAATTCGTTACTTTCAAAACTGTCTTTACTTTCCACTAAATAATTAATTATTTAGAAACATTATAATGTTTCCTAGTTCCATGCATATAGCTCAACATCAAGATTTGTTTGCAAAGATCGAGTAGAAATCTATTATCTATCCAAGTTGATTGCCACGAAATTGATACTGTAATGTCTGAAATTGTGAGGCCTTTCCCTCCAAGATCCATTGAATGCATCATTATTAACACATCCTATTAAAAGATTTGTAGGTACTTGACCTAAAATGCAAAATCGATAGGTATTTGCAAGTTTCCCAAAGGAACTGAAAATTGTTTGTACACTTTATATTTAGTTGTTCCTTTCTGTAATGCTTTAGTCTATGACAAAACGGCTGACTGGCTGATCTTGATTTTTCTAGCATAACCTGAAATGTATTGTAGTTAAATTTTGAATCCTGATTTATAATTTGTAAATATTTGTTCGGTAAAAAGAAATTTAAATGTAGATGACCAAGCATGCCAACTGTTTAACTATCATGTGTTCCTCTTTGTTGGTCTTTGACTCGATCTTTCTCACTACCATTAAAATAGAAATCGTCAAAGTACTCGACGTGGCTTTTATTCACATGAACGACGTTAAATGACTTCTGTTAGCTTCTCCATTGTGACTAAGAAAAGTTTATATTTAGATCTTTTATATATAAAGATTGTGAGACAAAGAAAGAGGTTGTGATTCAGATGGTATAATCATACTTTTTATGTCAGCCCCATCAGGCTTGACAAAATTTGCCTTTACATGAATATTTTATTGTGCCAGAACTAAAAATTCATCTTCTTATCATGATATAGAAAATTCTATAGATCCTCTGTCGGTCATTGAAAATAACGGATAATATTTAGTCCACTGACCTTTCTTAATCACGACTTTTGTGAAAAAGAGAGAAATTAAGTATCCTTTAGTTTTTGTACACTGACAGTCATGATTACTTGTTGATAAAATCTCGAGTTAACGTCCTCTTGGCTTCAGCTATAAAAAACACTGGATATTTCTGTTTCGTTTTTTATGTATAACATAAAGCATCTCGAGCCAGATTCCAAGCATCTTGTCTTTCTCATCGTTTTCCAAAATTAGCAAAACGTTTTCCTTGTATGGTATCTGATATTGATTTCATGTCTGACTGTACTGCTGGTTTTCTAATGTTAATACACTTTTTTCTGATTAACTGATATGTGAAGATGCTTGATGTTACGGGTCAGAAAGAAAATCTTTAAAAGAAGGTTTTTCTGAGGAGAGCAATTCCAAAAAATGTCCATAACCTCTGTCAACAAATCTGGATGGAGATTATGTTTTCACCCCTAGTGTGTTTTCCAGCAAGATTTCTAGAAAAAAAACAGTTGAATGGATTTGGACGGACTAACATTGGCAAACACTTGGACTATGATCAAACTCAGAAGTGATTACTTTTGGAGGGTCAAGGTTACGAAAATGTAATAAAAAAATATCTGCTTATATGGAAATCGAGTTTTCATACTATTTTTGTTCTGTAACTCAGCCAGAAATGATTAAAATTTGATAAAACCAAACAGACATGTTTAGAATATTATACGTTATTGTTCTGCCAAAACTAGACCGTCTTTGTTGATAATGACGGATAAACGGACACATTTTTTATTAGTTTTTTAAAGCGGAACATGATCATCACTGTATGGCGGAGGTATACATTCTAATGAGTGACTCTTTAGTTTGTTAGATTTTTATCATTAGGAATAACTTTTATTACAGAAGATAAATAGCCTTAATAATTCCATGTTTAAAGACATAATTAATAATGTTTATTTGTTTGTTTTTGATTCTTCTGCAAAGCTACACGAGAGCCCTCTATGAAAGCCTTCCCTAATTAAGCATTGTAACACTAGATGGAAGGCAGCTATTCATCACCACCCATCGCCAATTCTTGGGCTACTCCTTTACCAACTAATAGTGGGATTGATCGAAGTTATAACGCCCTCACGGCTGAAAGGGCAAGCATGATTGTCGAGCGCCTTAACCACCTAGCCATTAATAAAGAAGTAAAGCTTTTTTGTTACAGATGTATTAGTTACCAATAATATTTTATAATTGGCTTACATGTTTCTTTCATAATTTTCACTGATATCTAGACCTCTATTTGAAGCATACTGTTGGTGTGAACGTGCTTTGTAATTAATATTATAAGCCACTGGATTTCCTTTGAACTGAGTATTCGAAATTAAACAGTTTTCAAATGAGTTTATTTATTAAACATCTCTTTGTAAATAATCCTTCTAACGTTCAAATTGATCGACTAAAAGTAAGAGAGGAGCAAAGCAATAGAACCCACCGCCAACATTTGGAATATTCCTTTAAAGCTGTATAGTGTGATTTTATCATAGTTTTTACAATGTACTCACGACCCAAAGGTGTGGAATGCATCGTAAGGGAAGAAGTCTTGAATTCATATTCTAAACATGCTAACTTATAGCTTCTTATAGGCTCTGCTTAGGTTAAGTTAAGTCCTGAGAAAGAAGAAATGTTGTATATACTTTGATGAAGTGAAGATACGGAAGATTATTATTACAAACGAGCGTAAATCTAGACAAACATGAAACGAAAACAATGTTACACAGTTATGTACGGTTGTTTAAAATAGAACAGAATATATTGCTCAAGATACGCGTTACGAATATTTTTTCGTTTGTTTTGAATTTCGCGTAAAGCTACACGAGGGCTAAATGCGCTAGCTGTCCCTAACTTAGCGATTAGTGGGAAGGCAACTAGTAATCACCACCTACCGCCAACTCTTTGGCTACTCTTTTATCAACGAATAATGGTATTGACCACTACGTTATAACACTCCAACTGCTAAAAGGGCGAGTGTGTTTTGTCTGACAAAGATTCGAACCCGCGGCCTCCAGGCTGACAGTCGGATGCCCTAACCACGTGGCCATGCCGTGCCGTATTACCAAACGAGTTATTACTCTTCAGTGGTTTACAAAACTGTAAATTATTGTCAATATCAAAAGATCTACATTCAAATCTTGCATAAAATTTCCCTCTTATTTCTGGCGCTGTTTCCAGTTTCTATACAAAAAAAAAAAAAAAACGCAGGCTAAACTAGTACATGGCCCTGATCCAAACCATTTAACAATCACAAAACAAATATATTTATATAGTTTTCCTATTCACAAGCCGGGAATTATTTTGGAAATTTTATAAAAGTATCGAACTGACAACAGGAGTATTTCTTAATATTACATTTCCTGCAGCTGATTATAATCGTTGTGCGAGCTATCATAACTTTCTGAAAAAACACTCATACAAAGTTTTTTAATGAAGTAAATATAGAAGTTTATACTTTGATCATTACCTCTCTGACTATAAAATAAAATTCTAGTCTACCGTTTAGCTATTGCATCAAGAACAGATATCCCATTCTCTAGTTCCTTGCTTAACATAACGAAAAAAACAGACAAAATGTTTATTTAAGTTAGTTTATTTCTTTTCAATTCGTCCCCCGCTTGGTACAGCGGTAAGTCTTCGGATTTACAACGCTAAAATCAGGGGTTCGATTCCCCTCGGTGGACTCAGCAGATAGTCCAGTGTGGTTTGTGTTAAGAAAAACATACACACACACACTGTTTTCAATTCCTTCTAAGTTCTTACAATTAGTAACAATATTGTAAGAAAGATGGCAGCACTTTAACTTCTAATTTTTGTTTTGTTATTTGTGTCGTTAAAACACACACAATAAAATCACTGTAATGTAAATAATTACGAAGCAAAATCAAGCAGTTGACTTTCTTATAGTACTAGGTCATTAGTAAAGTTTTGTAGTAAAAAATACTTAATATTTTAACCCATTTACATTATACAGTTTATCTTGAAATGTGAAAATAAAGTGTTTTTTTTGTAGTTAAGCATAGAGTTACACAATGGTTTATCTGTATTTTGCACAACACGGGTATCGAAACCCTATTTCTATAGTTGTAAATCTGCAAATATGCCACTGTGTCGCTGTGAGAGGGCAATAAGTAGTGAAATTGCTAAATGTTTTAAATTGTAATTTATATCTCACTCCATAAAACATATTATTCATTGAAAAGGATTGTTTTGTTTATTTTGGAATTTCGCACAAAACTACTCGAGGGCTATTTATGCTAGCCGTCCCTAATTTAGCAGTGTAAGACTAGAGGGAAAGCAGCTAGTCATCACCACCCACCGCCAACTCTTAGGCTACTCTTTTACCAACGAAAAGTGAGATTAAGTGTCACATTATAAATGCCCCCACGGTTGGGGGGCGAGCATGTTTAGCGCCACTCAGATGCGACCCCGCGACCCCCAGATTACGAGCGCTCCGCCATGCCAGGCCCATTGAAAGATAAAACGTTATTTTAGGTTACATACAGACCAATAATGAGCAAGCAGCTACTAATCCACGAACTACACATGAAATCATTGAACAACCTCAAAGGGCAGAATATCCCTTTTTCAGTTATAAATTCAAAATGACAAATTGCAATAAAAGTAAACACTCTATTACACAGATTAAAGTTGTAGCATATTTAATATAAAGCTCAGTCTGCTGAAGGGTTTGTAAAATACTCTATAGAAAATAGATAATAAACATTGACGTTTTAATTTCATAACATTAATATACCACGACAATACATCAAGATAGAATTTATCCGCTGCGAACTACTTATGTTAATACTGTATTTTTTTGAATGATGGAAGACTTTGGGTTGACCTCTAGAAGGCTATGTAAAATTGCTCGCTACTTGCGTAGATCAATACAAGTAATAAATAGCAAGACAGATAAAATGTTTAATGTTCCCACGACTTTAGCAAGAATTAAGTAACTTGCATGTTAATATCGCATTTGTGGACCAGAAACTCTGTGTAGTACCCAGGTGGGCGACGTCTAGACAATACTAAAAGAAACCTTTAACTTCTCGTGAACAGGAACCATCGTAAAATTTCATAATGGGCTTTTAAATTATACCACGCACTAATAGGAGACATGATTTGAATATTTTGCTCGAAACCAAACCCAAACACAGTTTCTCTTTTTGATTCTTAATATTTCATTTTGCAACCTATTTACGTTTTATGATTGGTGGAAATTTTGAAATTTTACATTGAAACAATTTTTCGAGATCCGGATTAAGTGTATTTCACAAACTCTGTTTTTTTATAGTGGGTCAGTAGATTTAAAAACACAAACGTATTTCTTTTACCGGATGTAGACTTTGTAATGGGTTCCAGTCTTTACTACTACATGAGAAATTTGTTTATTATTGTTTTGCATAATTTATTGCCTCGAACATTTATTGTTTGCAACACGAGTTTATCAGATATAAAGCGCTTTTACATTACTTATCTAAAGACGTAAATTGGAGTACAAGTTTTCTCTTTAAAGCTTTTCTCTTTATAATTTGCTTAAAGTATATTTTAAATAATTTTAATGCTGTGGATTATTTAATTATTACAAAACCCATTAGATTTTTTTATGAGAACGTTTAAAATGTAATGTATACAAAATACACGTTTTTAAGTTGCGATTCTAACTTATGTATGCTGAAAAAACTTTTGTGACTTGGGAAAATAAATATTTTGGTATCTCTTAAGAAACAACATTATTTCAATTATGGTCACGTGTAACTGGAACTATCAAACTGAAAAGCACATTATGATACATTGGCTGAACTTTCAGCTCAGAGGCCCTTTTTTAAAGTTTGTATTATTGACTATGGAGAACGTAGCCAGAAAGTAGCATTTTCTACCACACTAGTGTGTTCAGCAGTATTGTGTTTCGTACCTTGGACCCTACGATATGCAGCAAAACATAAGAAGCATTAGGTGTGGTTCAGTCTTTATAATCAAAAATTTTCTTTTGTTATATCAGTATATTAAAAGTCATATAATAAAGTATCATACTCTGCATACATTAAATAGCCACCAAGTGGAACATTTCGATACCCGTGGTGGGCAGAACAGATATAGGCATTCCTGCTGCTCAGTGCTTAGCTTCAAACAAATGAATACATAAAATTTCTCACCAATTTATTTATTTGTTTGATTTAAATTAAATCAGGCAGTGAACAATTTTATACTGTATTGAGTTAACCCTATATTAATTCACTTCTGTGTTTGCGGATTTGTTTGACCGCGAAGACATTGACAATTAAGTAGAATTTTTGTCTGATGATTATCAATTATTTAAAAAAAAAAATTCTGCCACTGAACATAATTAAATAAATACTAAAAAACATTATGCAGACCAAACTTCTATATGAATGGTTTAATTTGTTTTTCAATGCACTTACAGTTATTGTAATCTAACTTTCATTATCAAAGTATTTTCATTTGTTTTTCAAACCTATTGGAAGAGATTAACAAAATTATCTATTCAAATGTTAACTCGTGTTATAGTATGTATGATACAATTATCGATTATATTATTCATGTTTAGATTTAACTTTGATAAATAATTATTTATTGTAGCTGATGTGGCTAGGGCAATTTCTAACCATTTGCAGTTCTCGGGCTTGAATCCTATTATTACCCTTTCAACCTTGTGAACGTTCAAATGTAACGTTCAATTGCACATTTCGTTAGTAAAGCGTAGCCCGAGAGTCGGAGGCGTATTGTGTAGAATAACTGCCTCCCTCTAGTCTATTACTTGTAAAACTGGTGTATATGACCGATGTTAAGAAAACTTTGTAAAAATTGCTGTAAATTAACTAACAACAATTTTATTCACATTAAAAAAATCGCATTTTTGTTTCCTAATATTTCTTTATACACATAATTGGGCCCGCCGTGGTCAGGTGGTTAAGGCAGTCGACTCGTAATCTGAATTAACTTAGCACCAAACATGCTCGCCCTTTATGCTGTGAAGGCGTTATAATGTAACTGTCATCTAACAGCCTTTCCTCTAGTCTTAGACTGTTAAGTTGGGGATGACTAGCGCAGACAGTTCTCGTGTAGCTTCGTACAAAATTCAAACCAATACACATAATTGACAGTGGAAATGTCATGAGTATTTTTCAGTTCCCGTTCGAATTGCAAATTAGTCGTTTTTACTTTTATTGATTCCTTTTAGTTGCATCTGGAAAAAAAGAAAAAAGATCACTTGAAGTTGACTGAACGTCATATTTCATTTCGTGTTTCGTGAATAATTATTCGCTAATACAGCGGTAAATCTGTGAATTTACAACAAATCAGGGGTTCGATTACCCTCGGTAGACTTTGCTGAGAGCCCGATGGCTTTACTCTAAGAAAACACGCACTCCATTTGAGTATTAATTAATATTTATGCATAACTTAAAAATGTTCAAACTGTGTATGGGTATAAATAAATAAGTGTTAATTTGATTTACATGTTGTAATTAATGGTATTAACATAAGCAGATGTTTTTATGTACTCGTTTAAATTTTAACTTATTTAGAGGATCTATTTTAAATATACACACACACATATATATATATATATATAATTTATTGGTTTTACAATAATAAAAATCAGTTTGCAGATTCAGAACTAATTTCAACAAAGCAAATTAACTTATTGATTAATTTGTTGAATGTTTGATGAAAATTAAAGGAAGAAGAAACTGTAATTCAGAACATAATAATAACAAGTCAGTTTTAGTGAAGAGAGACAGTGAATTTCGTGGAATTAAATTAAACGAATAGACAGTTATATGAATTGTTATTCAATAAACTTTCCATATTAGTTGTTTTAAACAGATTGACAAATTAGAATTTATCTTGAATTTTGATGACTGTTGTTTTTGCTACCTCCAACTGGCTAATTTAACTTATTAGTTTTCGATCTCGCCACAAAAGACGCTCGTAAGAACGTGATGCAAGTACAGAAACTGCTTATTATATACCTAAATTAGAAATACAGTTGGTGTTTGAGTGGTTCTGTGCGAAATTTAATGAACAACCAAAACAAACAACTGATACACTTAATTTACCCCAAGAAAACAGCTTTGTTTATTCATTTATAAATTAACAGTGTTATATATATTTATTTAAATTCTGCGACGTCGTAGCTGTTCGACATTACCTTGACATTTGTCCCTGTGTGATTTGCCTTGAATTCGCGAATGTGTAACGCTTGTTTGTTTGTTTTTTGAATTTCGCACAAAGCTACTCGAGTGCTATCTGTGCCAGCCGTCCCTAATTTAACAGTGTAAGACTAGAGAGAAGGCAGCTAGTCATCATCACCCACCGTCACTCTTGGGCTACTCTTTTACCAAAGAATAGTGGGATTGATCGTAACATTATAACACCCCCACAGCTGAAAGGGCGAGCATATTTGGCGCGACGGGTATGCGAACCCGCGACCCTCAGATTACGAGTCGCACGCCAAAACGTGCTTGGCAATGCCGGGCCTGTGTGTAACGCAAGTCCGTTCGATTCCCAACGGTGGTTAGCCCATCATGTGCTTTTGCACCAAAACAAAACATACAAATAAAAGAAGTGTAAAAACATGACTTGGTTCTGGTGGTTTAGCAACATTTATATAAAAATATATCGTTTTACAAAGATGTAAAACGTTTATATTTGCTTAATAAAAAATGATTTAGAAACAAACGAAATGTACTTGCAATAAAGATGATTTTGTTCTGCATAAAAGAAAAACCCAAAAAGACAAAAATGTATAATAATTAACAATATGTATGTAATAAAAACATTTGTGGTTTGGTATTTGTATTACTAATTTGAGACAAATAGCAACAAGATATCTTGAATGAATTCATAAGCTTTAAATGTAATTTTTTGCGTTAATTATATATCATTATTACTTATTCATTTAATCTAATGAAAAACCGGTTTGACAAGTGTGCTGTTAGAAATATAGGTCAAGCTTGAAGAATAAAAAAGCCTTTGCCTAAAGCAATTCTGAAAATGGGATTTATTATTTCATCTAAAGACATTAAATAGTTTATTCAAAGTGTAACGAGGTAGGCTAAAATTACTTAATTAACTTAAGCACCACAAAAAATTCCTAAACCTTGTTATAATTTTACTCGATAACTAAACTATCTGATAAAGGAATAAAAAAGCTAACAAAACGACTCAGAAAAGAAATAACAATAAATTTCACTTGTTCAATGTTGTCAAGCTTATTTTCCATAGTGGGATATTAATGACGTAGCGTTTTCTAAAATTCTGGATATAATGCTCGGAAAACGGCATACTTTAAAAACCCAATAAAAATGTCTACTGGTTGTTTAGCAACTAAACGACTGTAAAAGTTTTCGTTAATGAAACGCATAAATACAATTTTCCTCGTGGTTATCTTCAACTCGCCTTGGTAATTTCAGTATTTTATTGTAAATCGCTCTCGGAACTGGCAAATTAACAGTGTTCATTCGACAGTAGAAAATGGATAAATAACGTATTTCGTTAGATGCGAGACTCGTTACAATCAAAATTCACGAACGCTTAGAACAGGTGTTTTGCTCTTCTTTCATTCAATAGCATTTTCAACAGTTGCCTAAAAATTACATTTTAGAAAATCATATTTCATTCTCTACTTTTGTTTTTCTTGTAGTATTCTCTCTCAGAGAACTTGGGTATTATATTATATTCATATGTTTTAGGTTAGAAACACAAAACCACTAATATATATAATATTCAAAACGCATGACTATATTACATCTTTAATTTCCAACGTTTAAGTTAAAATATTTGTACCACACATGTTCACATTAGGATAGGAATATTTCGCTTGTTCAGCACGTTTATGCGTTTTAACTGAAACTATACAGTCATGTGAAAAAGTTAGGAGATCCTATAAAAGCCTGTGTATTTTTATAATAATTTTAGATATATAGATATTTAGTCTCAATTTTAACAATACTGAGAAATTATAGGAATATATCTACACAATTAAAACTGAAGAAAAGACTTTTCAAGATCTTCTGTAAATGTAATTCTACAAAAATGCATATTCTAACTGAGGAAAAAGTTAGGACACTCCCATATTTATTCCCACTTAAAATGGCTCAACTCACACACAGGTGTATCACACCAGGTGCACATGATTAGAAGATTGTTAATCAGCATTTTGAATGAGGCTTTTCCTGTTTAAACCTCAGATATTCAGCTTAGTGTGCTCCTGACAATTGAAGTGAGAGTGAGCAGCATGTTGAGAGCAAAAGAGCTGTCTGAGGCCTTTAGAAAGAAAATTGTATCAGCTTATGAGTCAGAGTACGGAATTTAAAAAGATCCCAAAATATTTTGAAATCAGCCATTCCAATTTCCGGAAAATAGTCAACAAGTGGAGGGCTTTCAAAACAGCTGCCAACATGCCCAGGTTTGGTCGTCCAAGCAAGTTCACCCCGTGAGCAGACCGCAAGATGCTAAACGATGTCTCCAAACACCATAACATGTCATCAAGGGACCTACAGCAGGCTCTGGCTACTGTTGGTATGAAAGAGCATGCCTCTACAATCAGAAAGAGACTGCACAAGTTTAACTTGCATAGGAGGTGTACAAGGAGGAAATCTTTGCTCTCTATGAGAAACATCAAGGCCAGCCTGAAGTTTGCCAGAGAGAATGTAGAAAAAGACCAGGACTTCTGAAATAATGTTCTTTAGACAGATGAGTTCAAAATTGAATTATTTGGACACCAGAACAGAGGACATGTTTGGCGTCAACCAAATACAGCATTTCAGGAAAAGAACCTCAAATCAACTGTAAAGCATGGAGGTGGAAGTGTCATGGTTTGGGGCTGCTTTGCTCCAGCAGGACCTGGACAGCTCACAATCATAGAATCCGCCATGGATTCTACTGCGTATCAAAGGATCATGAGGATCATGTGAGACCATCTGTAAGAAAAGTAAAGCTGAAGCGGACCTGGACCCTGCAACACGACAATGACCAAAAACATACCACTAAATCCACCAAGGACTGGCTGAAAACTGAGAAATAAAGAGTCCTGGAATGGCCGAGTCAAAGCCCGGATCTTAATCCCATTGAGATGCTGTGGGGTGATTTGAAACTGGCTGTAATGCAAGAAAACCCTCAAACATTTCACAGCTGAAAGAATTTTGCATTGAGGAGTGGAGCAAACTTTTTTCAAACCAATGACAGAGACTGGTAGATGGTTACAAGAAGCGTCTCACTGCAGTTATTTTAGCCAAAAGGAGTAACACAAACTATAAGGGGATAGGGTGTCTTGACTTTTTCCTTAGTAGAATATGCATTTTTGTAGAATTACATTTACAGAAGATCTTGAAAAGTCTTTTCTTCAGTTTTAATTGTTTAGTTATATTCCTATAATCTCTCAGTATTGTTGAAACTGAGATTAAATGTCTATATATCAAAAATGTTACACAAATACACAGACTTTCATTGGGTGCCCTAACTCTTTCACGTGACTGTAAGTATATTCAATAGTATTTTAACATACTGAGTACTAAAATTAGCTAAATGGACGAAAGTGCTGAAATATCAGTATAACATAAAACAAATTATTTTTTTTATATAAATACTAACTTACTCGGTCTTCATTAATTTTTTGATAAATGTGAGAGATGAGAACATACATATATACATACATAGACACCATGAAAAGGCCTAACATACATAAATATACATGATATCCTGGCTAATTGTTTGAGAGCACTATCAAATTAGTTGCAATTTCCCAAAGGCTTAAATTAAACCTTGTAAATTCCTTAAAATAAAACGCCTGTATGAATTTTAAAAACACGAAACAGTAATATGCTTTTGGTAATATTTTGCTAATTTATTAATTAATCTTGAAATGAAAGTTTATATTTTTATGGTAATTTCTTTGATATTGAATCTCTTTTTGTTGGTGTGTGTTTATACATATAATTTTTTGTCATATATATATATATATATATAGGTTGCCTATCTTGGATAATCAAAACAAGGACGAATAAATGAGTACTTAAGCCTACAATGTTTCACCTCTTGCGCCTTTCGTTGTCTACATACCAGATGTGGAAAAGTAGTTACCCTTAAAATGATTTAAATTTTAAAAGTAGAAATAGAACCATCCAAAACTTGTAAAGTATAAAACTCTCAACCATCACCCTTATAAATCTCTAAAAAATGAAAACAATAAAACTAACTTATAAATAGTAGAAGATTTTTTCAAATATAGCGCGGGAAAGATGAGACAGGCCCAGCTTATTGAAATTATTTTTATAATAATTTTTATTGTGTATTTTCAGTCATGGAAAACTCTTTACTTTGGATCGTCAGTTTATCAAGGATGACCCTGAATATCCAGTTATTTTATTCATTATATCGTGACTGTATATCTAGATGTGTATTATCAAACCAACAAAAAGACAAAACTGTCCATTGAGAGTTGTCATTTAACTCATAACGGAAAATGTCTGTGGTCACAGCACTCAAAGACGTTGGAGTTATTCCATCTAGCAAATTAATTGTTATGAAAGATAAAAGTATGGGTTACAAGAGTTGTAAGAAAGCATTCATCCCTGATATTTTGACAGGCTGTTACTTTCCCATTTATGAAATTGTGATATAAGCACTTGGAAACCTTATAATCTTACTTATTCCCGTTAGATACCGTTGAAAATTAGAGGTAAATGCAAGAGTTAAATAATTCATTTTTTTAAAACTAACTTTTACAAATTTTCGGGCGACTGACTGGACAGCAAAAGGCAATAAGCCTTTGGATACTACGTTAGTCTCATAATACGTAATACGTTTGTGTTTGTGTGTGTGTGTGTGGTGGTGGTAGTGATGGGGAGCATACACGTATATATATTAATTTACAAAATCTTTGCCATCCTGCCAAAAATTTAGTTTCCCATTTATGAAGCCCAGTGTTACTTATTTGTTTGAGATGTTTCTAATGTTGATTTTTAGAAAATAAATATATGATACCAGTTATTTGATATTTTATATTTACACTTTGAATTTATGGCAAAGCGACTAATGTTATCTGGCGCTGTTCCAGATTTTAAACTACTGACCATACCACCTGTCATTCATGTCAAGGAATTGACTGTCACTCGTATAACACACCCACAGCTTAAACTGAAAGGAATATTTTGTGGTATCTCACGAATCTAAAGCCAGCTTACACTGAAAGATAGATTTATATTACATGAGTAAAACACCTTCTTCTTAATGGTTTACTTCACAAAATTTTTCACTGCTAGCTAAGCTAGATAATGCTGTTAAATAAAACGATTAATACATTTACTGTTTATGTTTTATTTTATTAAAATATACTTTAACATATTAGACCTGTATAAATTAATATGTGAATAATGGGCAGTACATAAAGTAGCTTTCGCTCAATTAGACTATTAATGATGGAATCAATCACTCGCAGACAGAAAATTTGGGAAGTTCCATACACTTATACATGCATATATTGTGAGCATGAAGCAATTTGGTGTAAGTACAATCTGTGTTTTAAAGCTGGTCGGAGTCAGTATCCACTTAGCTTAGATAAATTAAAACATTACAGCTCGAAGACTGCCTCATTTAATCTGGCTTTTGGCGTGTTTTATAGAAAATATTTCTGGTAGCTCAAAAATATTTTTATCCACTTGTTTGTCTGTTTATCCATTCTTCTTTTTGATGTTACGAAAATATTAAAGATCTGTGTTTTAAATTCCATATTTGTTCAAGTGATAAAAGTAATACACAAATACGAACGGCTCCTAAAGACTTATATCAATAAAAAAAGAAAACATGGTTCATTGGTAAAAAATATTATACCATACGTTCCACACCCTGAAGTAAAACAACAGCAAACACTGGCCAGGATCAGAGTTATTTCTTTAAAACAAGCTCTTGAAAATATCTAGGAACTAAAAAGGATATCTTAACATTGTTTCCAAAAAGTTGAACGTAGAATTAAAAACATAACGACATTGCTGTAAGTGGTAGAGACAGAAATGTGAAATGATGTTTTATAATACAGAATTGTTAAATATTCTTTGTGGGGAAAACATCTTTAACAAGGAGTTTTGATCTCCGAAACAATGTTTAAAAGACCAAAATTAACATATGGTGAAAAGATCCAAAACCTAATGACCTACTAAAATGAGAAAAGATATTGAGAAAAGAATTACATATATACATTTTTATATATGATCGTACTTGTAAATTAAAATCACTGATAAGAGTAATAATCGATTAACTTTGTTAAATTTCTGAGAACCACAAATGCTACAAAAATTTTCAAAGTCTGTACATCTGTATATGTATATACGTATTTTTTAAATAGCCAAAAGTAGATAACTTTATGCATTTAGATAAACGGACATACAACATATACGGCGATTATTTTATTAATTAATATTGGTATCAGGCAGGAACTAATAAAAGCTTTAAGTTCAACTTTATATTATAGAAAACTAAACACAGAAAATAACTAACTAATCTGTAAACATAAGTTAAGAATTACGATAGCCTCACAACCTATATCTTTAACTAATCATCAAGTAAGCTACATAATTTATTTATTCTAATAAAAACTGACTCTGTAATTATTTTGCCTTTTTTATTTTACAGAATTCAGGTTTTACTTACTTACATGATTTTACAACGCTTACAACCTTGGTTGTTTAGATAAGAAACCAATTTGATAATAAAAAAGTTGTATGAATTTTCTTTTTAGCTCAGTTATCATTGTTATTATATGCTTTAAATGAAAAGATAAACATACTTCAGTACATATCATAAAAGCCTCGAATGACGTAAGAAATGACGTAAATCTAAACCTAAGAACAGCACCAGAAATCCATTACTTTGATTATTATTGAAGTCATCTCATTAGAATGAACATGTAATTTTTGAAAATGTCTATTACAAAAGTATTAAGGCATCTTACGATTTCGCAGGATCGTTATCTTGATAACGTTTTCTAGGGTGTTGGCTTATAGTTAAAATGTAAAAAAATTGATGAGAAATATATAATTTATGACATTAAAAATATATATAAAATTATTTATTTTTTGTTTTATTCTCACGCGTCTTAAATAAATTAAAATAGCCAAGAAATTTAAACCGCTTCATTTTTAAAATGCAACAACTGAAATAATTCTTAGTTACATATTTCACCAAAGCCATAAACTGTAATATATAAATATCAGTAAAATAATAACAACCGTACATCTTTATCCTAACATGATGGCTTTCCAAGCATATATTCTAGTATAATTCCCTCAGAAACGTGGGTACATACAGAACAGCATTGTATTGTTTTCTTTCCGATGGTGTTTGGGTATTTGCCCTGGAGGGTCAGGTTCACTTTGACCTCTTCCTCCTTCCTTAACATATTTTCCCTAACTCGTGATGTTATGTTAGGTCCTTTTCAGGGCAAATTGTATTGTTTCCACTATAAAGGAATTATTTTGATTTTCGCGCAAAGCTACACAAGCCCGCCAGTGGCTCAGCGGTATGTCTGTGAACTTACAACACTAAAAACTGGGTTTCGGTACTCGTAGTGGGCAGAGCACAGATAGCCCATTCTGTAGCTTTGTGCTTAATTCTAAATAACAACAACAAAGCTTCACAAAAGCTGTCTGCACTAGCCGTCTCTAGCTTAAGCTGTTCATTTACTAACGAAAGGATGAGCGTGTTTGGAATAACGGGGGATTTGAATGCGCGACCCTCAGTCGAGTGCTTTAACCACCTGGCGATGTCCAGGACTATAAAGTAGTTAACATTTTAAACAGTAAATATATTCGTACATGCATTTTAAATTAGTTTATTTGACACCATCAGAAATAAACCTCTTACTTACATTTCCCAAACTACTTTCATACGGTAACTATGTGGTAAACCTGCCAGCTCACAACGCTAAGATTCTTATTTTGAAGCTTCTGGTGAGTAAGACACTGACAGCCAATTGCATAGCTTTGTGTTTAACAGCAATCAAATCCAAACTGCTATATTTTGGTTGGATAGTTAGAGGGATTTACATTATATAACCTATCAAACTGACATTTTGTAGTTTTACATAAAGAGCTAAATTTACTGATGGACATCAAATAAAGGACTCTCATCAAAAATATACTATTGCAATGTACCATGCTATCAACAAAATAGTAGATTTCTGCAATAATGGTTGCGGTTTACGAAATAGTTTCAACAGAGTATATATTTAGCAATGCTAATTTCAATAATTACAAACCATAAACAGTGAAAAACCCGAAAACAAATATTGTAAAACTTTAAAACACAAGATTTTAAAATCGTACTAAAATATATTTTTCTTCTTAAAAACAAGGCATCTTGTACACAGTCTAATCGAGCTTGTATGAAAATAATTTTTGTTGCATTTTTATGATACTTACAAAAATTTAAATTTATTGTTCTGTTTTGTATTATATGATTACTCAAAAATAAATTACACTGAGATGATATAGTGTCGAACGGATTATCCGCTTTTATAAGTGTTATTACTAAGTAGTAATTAGTAGTAGTAGTAGTAATTTGAAACAATCTTAATTATTATGCAAGCAATATTTTCATTATTGTTTGAAATGTTGTCGTTCCTTTAAATAATTTAAGTATAGAATGAAATATGAATTACCAGCCAATAATAGATAAACAACAAATATTATAGTTGGAACATCATTGTATTTATAACCAAGTTATAAATATAACCTTCTTATGTCTACTGAAACACTGCATTAAGAAACAACAAAGTAAGTAAAGAATGAACTTTTCATAAAAGGTAATAAATCTAGAGATGACAAATATCAATCCTTCAAAAATAATGCAAACAAAATATTAAGGATATAATTTGCGTTATACTTACGTAACTGAAGTGGGATAACAATTTACTTCATTTTTGAAAATTATTTTGTAATTGATTCTATTCTACTTGAAGAATAGATTTAACTGAATATACGATGCGTTCTGCTCTGTATGATTACTAAATATGTTACTTAAAGATGAGTTACATATTTTGTACGGTCAGTCATGAAATATGTACTCTAAAATATTCTGTAACTCAACCAGTTCTGCTCAGATTGTTACTGATGTTGTTGTTTTTTTAACTATTTGCACCTGTATCCACTGTGGAGAATTTTTGCATTGTAAGCCCGTAAACTTTCTACTGGCCCACCTGGAGTTCTGCTTAGATTTCTGCGTATGTTTTCTCACGATCCAACTAATTAAGATGTAATATTTACTCTCATTATTTTTAGCCTGGACATCTAAGAAAACGTTACATATCCCTAACGCTTTATCGCATCTCCTTTAACAGCGAATTTAAATCAAAATATTATGTTTGAAGGATAAGAAGGTTACTGCAATATCTGGCAAAAACTTTTGTTTAAAAAAGTGGTGCGTGTTGGTAGAAACACCCACGACTGTTATATCTTGCAAACATTTTTATGCAGACCAGCTTAATGGACAATATTACTAAACGTATTTAGTTGTCATAACTATTTTAACCACTTGGAGCTACTGATTGTACTAGATCATTCCAGCTTTATGAGAGATAGGGAATCGGTGATACGGCATGAAAAAACAGTTTTTATTTGTTTTGTTAATTATATTTTATCATTTTTTAATGTTAATGTCACGAACAACGTTTGTTAAAATACAAAATGTGCATATTTATTTTCATATTATCCATTTTTAGTATCAAAATTATTTTGAATTATAAGCTTAGAATGCGGATTTAGAAAAAAGCTAAATCTTTCCTGAGGTGGTCGTACCTCATGGAATTACGATCGAAAATGCTGTTAACAGCGAGGGTACTCAACTTAATGCGTCCTAACTATTAGAAGTTTTTCCTTTATGACAAGCATACTCTTAGCTAGATCAATATATTTAATTAATTATGCTAAATATGCTTTGATTTCTAGTTTTTGATGTTAAAAAGTAGAACTTGCTTTGATCAGTTGTTAATAATAGTAAATATATTGTATAAAATTAAATAAATTATAACAGAAAGCAAACAGATTATACTCGTTAGAAACTTGATGTATTATAATAGTTATAGGAATTCTATTCAGATTAATACATATGTGAATTACCATAATTTGGAGAAATTGAAGAATAGCACTTTACTTCTGTGATATTAGGTTTTGATTTGCTTGGAATTATGCACAAAGCTTCACAATTTGCTCTGCCCACAACGAGTATCGAAGCCCGGTTTCTAGTGATGTGAGTCCACAGTAATACCATTGTGCCACTGGGAGGTTGATATTAGGAATGTAAACTGTGCTTAACTGAGATTTGATCTCGCGACTCTCACTGACTAAACTAACAAACTCAAAGTTCATCTTCTGTTATCTCCTTATATTTTTATACAATTGAAGATGTTGTGGCAGTGCTCTCATTTTCTGGTAAAGCGTTGGTTTTCTTAATTTAATAGCACGAAGTTCTAGCATTCTGAGGTGTAATTATTTGCGTTCGTTTTGTACGTAGTTGGTAATACTACTGGCGTTGTAGATTTTATTATTAGTGTGTTCTTTCGTTCAACTGGAAAGCTTTCGTTACTACGTAAATTAATTATTTCAGCTGGTTATACAATAACCACCTAAGGTGAAACGTAAATACACATTTGTGACGTAGAGATTAACTGCATTTTTTAATTGACTGCACTCTCTGCTATAGACTACAATTTCTCCTATTTAGTCCTTAGTACAGCTTGGGTCAACAAACAAAAGAGATAGTGATGAATTGTATATAATATCTATGAAGATTGAGTCCGTTTCAATTCACCATACTCCAATTGGAACTAATTTAAATCAACGTGTGGTCAAGGCCCCATAAAAAAAAATTTCTGTTATTCGTTAACTTTTAGAGATAACTCAACTGAAAGTGCCAAATTAAGCTTTGTACTGTCTTTAGGTACTAGATTGTTTCACTGATTACGTGAAACCGATGTATATTGTTTTCTACTTGTTCTTGGTTATTGGGTACAGGAGTACTATTACACTGTTTCTTGTTTATCTTTAATAAATAGAAAATGCTTTATTTTTACTTCTCGGAGTTACAGTCAATAAGACCTAAAGCTTTTTATAAATTATTTTGATTTTGCAGCGTAACACGAAGTATATATTTGGCGCATATTGATTTTTGAAGATAGATTTCCTAAGTACATGTTATGAAGATCAAGTATTTATGTAAAGGTCACTCTGAATTTTCATATATTAATAATGATCAAAATTGAATTACACTAGAATTGACTGTTTATTGATCATTAACATATGACCTAACAAAAATCCCGGATTATATTATGTAGACTTGCGTAAATGACAATGATCCATCATAAGTGGCCCGGCATGGCCAATGGCGTTATGGCGTTCGACTCGTAATCCGAGGGTCGCGGATTCGAATCACGGTCTCACCAAACATGCTCGCCCTTTCATCCGTGGGGGCGTTATAATGTTCAGGTCAATCCCACTATTCGTTGGTAAAAGAATAGCTCAAGAGTTGGCGGTGCGTAGTGATGACTATTTGCCTTCCCTCTAGTCTTGCACTGCTAAATTAGGGACGGCTAGCGCAAATAGTTTTCGTGTGGTTTTGCAAAAAATTATATCTAACTATCATAAGTATTTAAGATAAGTATTAAATATAAAATAGTCTAGTCTAACACTGATAAATTAGTGAAGGCTAGCGCAGATAGTCCTCGAATAGCTTTGTGCAAAATTCAAAAACAAAAGATCCATCATAAATCAAGGTTGTGTGTATTACTGGCTACTTTTTGTGTGTTCATTTTTAATGGTGTTTTATAAATACTTATGTCTTTGGAAGTGACTAGCTTGAATCAAGCAATAATTCTGTTTAAAAATCTAATGCATGATGAATTATTTTGGATATCTGGTAAAATTATTAACAACATTCCTTTTTAATCTAATAATGTAATAATGCAAGAAATTTAAAACATGAATCAGGATTATCTTGAATTAAGACAATCCAAAGAACAAAATAATTATTTGGAATTGTTAATCGTGAACAACAATAGTTAAGAGTACACCCACATAAACACGAGAAAATCAACATCAGTTACATGTTTCGTGACGAAGGTAGAAGTACTGATTTGTAATCATAAGTAAATATACCTTTTAGAAGAAGCAGGCACATGTGTTTGTGGTTCCCTCATTTTTATATGTTGCTTGATATCACCCACGTTGATCAAAGGTGTGTTAAATGTTAAAGTTGCGATTGTCTCCGGTTAATCTAACTGAAACAGTAAATTCCAAATTTTACAAAATTCACTAAAAGCATTAAAATCACTACCAGTAGTACAATGTATTTTATACACTTTTATAGATTTCTTTTATAAAGCCTGTTATTTAATGCTTTAATAATAATATTTTTACTTGTTTACCAGTTGTGCAGTGGTTGTTTTTAGCAATAACCTTATTAATAAGTCATATTTTTAGCAAAGAAATTTGTATGTTAGATATTGAAAACATTTGCTTCCTGGACCAGTACTGATTAAGTTTTATGAGAACTATTGTGCCAGTATAAGAATGTTATTACTGAAAGCCGAACCTTAGAAACAAACAAAATATTTAGCAAAGTAAACGTGCAATTAGGCACATCAAGTTTTATAACAGAATGATTGTAAAGTGTATTCAATGTACGTGATTTTTACAAAAGCTTTTCGATAATAAATCTAAACAACTTTGTCTTAAACGACTCTATAAATGTTAGCTTCTTAGCGACCCTCAGTGGCTCAGCAGTAGGCCTGCAGGCTCACATCATTAAAACCCAGATTTCGTACTTGTGATAGACGCATCATAGTGTAGATTTTTGCTTAACAACTAACTAACTTAAAATTATATGTTACAATTTGGAGCTTGAGGTGTTTTAGGTATGGATCCTGTAACAATCAACCAATGATGAAACGTGGATTTATTAGAATCATAGGAAAAAGCTTTGATTCATAATTTAAGAACTGGATTTGTTTGGAATTAAGCACAAATCTAAACAATGGGCTATTTATGCTTTGTCCATCATAGGGTATCGAAACCCGGTTTTTAGCGGTGTGAGCCCGCAGACATACTGCTGTGCCACGGAAGGGTTAACTTGAGGAACTCACAGTTTTAACCAGTTGAGTATCTAATTTGAATACACACTTAAGTTTAAGAAACTGACAAGTGTTAACATCGTCTGATCAAAATATTTAAAAGAAAACTAGATGCTAGTCCAAAAATTATCTTTTATCGTAATATATTTACAAGTTATAGTTGAAAATCTAAAATGTTTGATAACTGAGACTTTTAGTAATTAAACGAAACCAACAGATTTACTCTTATAACCGTCATCATCTTGTTTAATAAACAGATCTTTGTAATAAAATCCAGATTAGCTCCATTAAAGAAACCTGCATTTTTTTCTTTGGATTAACGCCATTAATATCTTTAATAGCTAAGAAGGTAACACCATTTACATACCCTCCCTACGTATACGAGCAGATGGGATGAACCGAACGACAGCCGTTATTGTATATTTTTCTGAAGGAGAGACAGCTGAGAGCCAAGTTTCACTGAAAAACTGCACAGCTGTATTACATTTTAGAGTGGTTATAATTACAATAGAACTCCTGCGTGTAAATATTTCTAAAATGACTACTGATCAAACCGTCCCTGAAATAATGTTACGTGGCTCATCTAGGAACTTGGATATTTTTCTTTTCAAAGTAAACATATGGGAATAAATAAATACCCTTGCTTCTTAAAAATCGAGCAGCTGTTAAACCAAAAACAAATAATTTACGCGACAGTAGAGATGCCTAAACACGTGACGTTAGCAGCAGCATCCTGTGCAAATAGAATAAGACACGTTACAATTTGTAGGGAAAAATTCCGTGCAAACACAAGTAGATAGGTAATGTAAGCTACAGTGTGAACTTAAAATTCTGCCATTTGCTCTTAATGAAAGTTTCTTCGTCGTGTCATATTGCACATCGAAAAACAAAACGTTTTGTATAAGAAATAACTTCCAGCCAGAAGCAAGAATTATATTCATAAACAAAACTTGTGATGTTCCTTACACTAATATTTATGTAGCTTCTAAACACAAGAGTTTTGATGAAAAAATAATAATTTCAAAGACATTAATTTCCTGTGATCTGTTGTAATTCCTTTATTCAACCTTTGCGAAAATAATGCTTTTTTTTGTTTTTGCATTTCATGCAAAACTACTCGAGGGCTATCTGTGCTAGCCGTCCCTAATTTAGCAGTGTAAGACTAGAGGGAAAGCAGATAGTCACCGTGACCCACAGTCAGTTCTTGGGCTACTCGTTTACCAACGAATAGTGGGATTGACCGTCACATTATAACGCCCCCACGGCTGAAAAGGCGAGCATATTTGGTGCGGTGAGGATGCGAACTCGTTACCCTCAGATTACGAGTCGCACGCCTTAACCCAACTGGCCATGCCGGGCCTTTTTATCATAGATAAATTTGTAACATTTGTGAAATAAAATATAAAATCAATATACCTTCGAATTAGATACGTTTAATTTTAATTTTCGATCACAATAACCTTTATGTTTAGTGCAAAATTGAAAATCAAACTGTCAATTAATATAGATAATTAAATACACATTTATTATGTTTCTTGGTAGGACGGTAAGAATGCATTGCTTTATAAGTTAGGTATCCTTGGTGTTAACGAATATTTAGGTCACACGAGATTTACAAGCAGCTTAGAAGAAAGACCAAATTTTTAACCTTAAGATGTTTATTTTCTTGTGACAGAAATATTTTATCTGCAGCTAATGATATTTTGATTTTTTAAAATATGAAATGTTAGTAGTTATGTGTGACTTATGTAGAAGCTAAAAATTCAGAAAAGAGGGGAATGCAGATACGACTTCATACTTCTTATTTTGATATAGGCTTACATATTACGTTGTATCTTTATATTACGCTAACACTATCCTTCTGTGAAACAATTCCACTCAAGCCACTTTTAGCTTGAGCGATGACGAAGATTTGGCTCTTATGATTATCAGTTTGTTTTGGTTTAGTTTGCTTTGAGTTTAATTCAAACCTGTTCGAGAGTTATCTGTAGTAACCGTTTCTAAATTAAATGTAATAGGCTAGAAAAAAGGCAGCTAGTCAGCTATACGCACCGCCAACTCTTAAACTACTGTTTTACTAACTAATAGTGGGGTTTCTCGTGACATTATAGTGTCTTCACAGTTGAAATAGCGAGGACGTTAAATGAGGAAAAGCATTAATTTCGTTATATATCTTAATACATAGATATGTGAATGAAATATCTCGAATGTTAATTTAGGAGTTTAATTTTTCTTAGACAAAATAATATACAGAATATTACATTTGCATGATAACTTCATTTCTTGTAAAACACGAGTTAAAGAATAAGATAAAAAGTATAGCAAAATAATTGTGTTTAAAAGAAAATGGAAGTCGGAATTTTGTGATACGCATAATAAACTACTGCCTTATTGCTAATAAATTATAAACACTACTAAAAGTTACTCTGAAATATTGAAGGTTACAGTTATTTCAGTGCTTTTCCGCTTTATATATTTAGAATTTAATTGGCTGCACTTTTTAAATACCATCAACATATATATGCAGGTAATAAGGACTTTATCACGCAATTTTCAACGAGAACAGAAGGATATTAGTTTCACGCCCCCACAGGTTTCTATGTTCTCTTATGCTTGTTTGTGATCAACTGCAACGAAAAATTCGGAGGTAGTTGTTTGGCTTGTAAATCTTCAAGGTATGTCAAGTGCGTTTATCACTGATTTACTCAAAAGCTACTTTCGTGTAATAGAATAAACATAGAGCATCGAACATGTTTTGTACCAATTTGTACAATTTGATATTTAAGTGGAACGATTTTATAATGTACACATTTCATTGAAGAAGTAACCAGATTTTTATCATTTTATTGTTTTTTGAAGTAAGTTTATTACAACTAAAAGGAATCTGTTAGAATACTTTTATAGTTATAGATTGCCCTCACTCGAGTTGAGAAATTATATCCGTTACAATGCTTTCGAATGATA
Organism: Carcinoscorpius rotundicauda; assembly: GCA_011833715.1. NCBI lineage: Eukaryota > Metazoa > Arthropoda > Merostomata > Xiphosura > Limulidae > Carcinoscorpius > Carcinoscorpius rotundicauda. Next base: position 33,037,457 of record CM022395.1, on the reverse strand, counting down.
AGGTGCAATACAAAAACTGGCATTTTAGGACACATAAATGTCCCCCGCTCGTACAGCGGTAAGTCTTTGGATTTACAACGCTAAAATCAGAGGTTCGATTTCCTTCGGTGGACTCAGCAGATAGCCCGATGTGGCTTTGGCATGAGAAAACATACAGACACATAAATCGTTTTATAAAACTAATGATATATGATTTTATATTTATGATTATCTTTTGATGACATGCTTAATGTTGTATATCAACGTTTGGACCAATTATAAATATATTCATTCTTATATTAGCCGAAAATATTACACATCATAGAACATAAAAACACTCTTCACCGCAACAGACCACAACTCTGGAACACAAGGTGCTTTAGTCAGGGAAGAAACATAATTACTATCGTTCTGGATTTTATATAAAAGTTAATTAAGTGTTTGAACTTTAATGTGCAGAAATAAAAGTAGTAACCTTAATATCAAAATTGGTATTTTTTACCTTTCATGAAACAAATCAGATAGGCTTATTTTTTATTTTACATTATAACTATCAGCTAGAATAAAAAATGTAATTTGTGTTTTATATCAAAAATAGTGTAATAACAGATTGAATTTCTCATGTTGCACAACACATAAAATATAACTTATTATTGATGAAAAACATATAGATTCTTGTTATTATCTGCTGACAATAAATTCACAATTATTTCGTTTTGAAGTACTAAGATGTCTAAGACACCTCACATCCATTTGTGGAAAAATGCTTTTGTATGTGTATGTAAATTCGCTCATCATAAGATATGTGTGTCATGATTTCTAGCATTCTGTTTGGTGTGGCCACATCGTGACTGATTTGCAGGAAAGTGAATAAGAGAATATTGGACGTTCAAAGAATCTTAAAGGGAGTTATCGATCTGGAAGAAGCGTCATTATTAACAAATATTCTATTCTCGAGTGTTCAAACACATCTGTAATCCAACACTATTAACAGTAGCACTCTTTTATTACTAGAAAGAATTGAAACTGTTAATTGCTAATGACGGAAAAATCGACCACACTTTTAAAATACTAAAGACTCATTTGTGTCTTGCAATCAGTTGAACAAATATTTAAACAGAAGTCAGGATTCGACAATTTTAAGATAAATCATGGGAAGACTGTTACCAAAACTGTCATGTGGTAACAAACAGCCAGTCTCAAAATTACTTATCTAGACACACGCAGAAAAGCATGACTTCAGTGTTACATAGTAAGCAAAAAGTGTTGACAATACAGGAGTAAAAGCATATGACGAGGTTTGACGATTCGCAAGTCTTCCTTTTCTGCTCCTAATAATAATCTAAACCAAATCACACGAGGTACTTCAATCTATTCGTCTTTATTAACTGGAAAAAGAGAAACGATTTTGTGACATTGATTACATACTTTTATACCTTCAGTGAAATGAATAACATCCAGTTTATAACTGACTACGCTCTATATCATATCCAAGTACTCCTCCAAAATGATAATGCAATAACTCAGTTTATTCATATTGTGCAAACTTTGTTCCAAATCCGTGACAATGATTTCACCAATATCTTTTTCTTTTTTTGGCCTGTACTTGAGGAATGAGTATGAACGTAATATTAACAACCACAACCATTCCCAGATATCTGAGAAACAATTGTAGATCATACTGTTCGACGAATAGCTTACAATCGAAAGAGAGCACCACTTCTGAAATGTACACAACGTAGAGCATAATCTATTGTCCCAATCGTAATAAAGTGGTTACAGTGTCTACTAGTGGAAAAATGACTTAATGCTGGTGTATGCAAAACCTGTTATAATAAAGGCATTTCAGTGTGATAATGAACAATTAGAAACATCAATGCAATAATTTAAAAAAAACAACATTAAAAACAAAAGACACAGACGGCACTAATTATTTCAATTATTCATTTTATGGTTCCACTCATTTGATTGACATATTCATGAGATGTCATATTTCCATATAATTACAAACAAGAACTGTTGCTGAGTTTCAAATTGTCAATTGTTTTCTGAATTTCGTAATTAACTATTTGCGATAGTAACAAGTGTTTTTTTTTAAAAAAAGTTGTTTTTTTTCTTTGTCGATTTGTTGCTAAGCTCAAAACTACGCAGTAGGCTATCTGTGCTGTACCTACTACGGGTATCGAAACATGACTATTAGCATTATAAGCCTTCATACTTACCGCTGAGCCACTTAAGGTACAAAGATTATTTAAAACACGCACAAACCGATCGAGTTCCGCAAACATAAATAGTAACATCTGCAAAGTTTCCAAAATTCTTAATTGCAGTATTTAAAATTATGTTTAACTAATCAGAGAACCCCTTATGTGAGAAAGATCACTGCTCAACTTTTAGCAGCATGATGGAATTATAGTGCTGGGTTTTATTAAACACCATACTGTCCTACATATTTCGAGTGGACACTAATGCAAAAAAAATGAGACAAGAGCTCAGTGTGTATCTCGTAGAAAATCCATTATAAATAATTAAACTTTCATGAGGCTATATTAACGAATATGTAAGAAATTATAAGTTATTAATAACATTGATTTTGTATCAGGTTACTTTAAAATTGTGTTTTAAGAACGAATGATCCTGGATGGTTTATTGTTTCCACATGCACCATGGGATGTCATTTCAGATAATTATGCAGCAAGCTTTATTTTCAATTCATCGGCGAATAAGTAGAAAGTAAATCCTAAATTGCAAAAATCTGTACTTCGTTACTAGTTTCTTAATACTATTTGAAATGTTAAACAATCACACACATTGTTAAATACTTTTTTCCTCTAAATTTCTCTCTGTTCAACACAAACAGTTTTGTTAGTTGTTTCAAAAGTTTTACGCTAGGCCGCAAAAAAGTTACTTGAGGATAAACATTTCTAAGTTTGAACTAATAATTATTCGTTGGTTTTGAATTTCGCGAAAAGTTACACAAGGCTATTTTCCAAAAGCTGTCCCTAATTTAACATTTAAAAAGTATAAGGAAGGTAACTAGTCATCACCATCCACTGTCATCTCTTGGGCCACACTTTTTTTCAACGAAAAGTGAAATGACCATAACATTATAACGCCCCCTCTGGCGAAAGGACGAGCATGTTTAGTGGGACAGGGGATTCGAATCCTCGACTTTCAGACTGCAAGCGAGTACCGTAACCATCTGTCGATGCCGGCCCGAACTAATAAATTAGAGCGAAAGCAGCTAGTTAGCTAGAAAAGCTCTCACTTCCTTGAAGAATTAGCGAAATAAAATATTTAAAACGTTTCAAAAGGTCTACCCAACGAGCCGCAAAATACGCAAGTTTTGACTCACGATACATATTACTTGACAATACAGATATAACACTTTTAGAATATTTTTAAAAGCACCATTGCAATTTTATGTGTAAATGTTTCGAAGTTGAAATATTATATCATACTAATATTTTAGAAGTAAACAAGGCTCATCATTAGAAACATATTTTTAAATTAGTTATTCAACGTATAGCTCAAATCATATTTGATGTTTCAGATGCAATAATCATCTAATGAAGAGCATACTACAAAGCGATTGTTTACTGTTTTGGAAAATATTTTCTGAATGTTAACGATCCTTAAACTAATTCATTACATCTGCATTATTACTTATTACTATGCAATAAATCATGTTGTTAACGATTTTCCTGCTGCTTGCGCCCTTGAAAGTAATTATTCAATTTCAATGTAAAATAATTCACCACATGAAGATGATGAACTCGTTTAGATAACAAATAAGTTGGAGTAATATATACATGTATACGTGTTCTGATTTGCCCTCTGGTAAAACCTCAAATATTATATTTTGAATTTGTATAAAATGGACTAAGGACAAGAATAATAAAAAGTACGAGTAAATTTCATCAAATAAATATGTTTAACTAAGATACCATTTGGTTACACACACAGCCAGAGAATAAAGATTTTAACAATTTTTTTTATCGATAAACCTATGTTCTTAACACTGATCTTTCATAAGGACTTATAATTATGGAAATATGAGCATTTGTAGTATGAGATGAATCAATTAACAACAAACAATTTATTGTTTTTTTTTTATTTTGCGCAAAGCTCTACGAGGTCTAGCTGCATTCGCCGTCCCTAATTTTCCAGTGTAAAATTATGGGGAAGGCAGCTCGTCCTCACACTCATTGCCAACTCATGGGATACTCTTTTACCAACGAATAGTGAGACTAACCGTCACATTATAAGGCCTCCAAGGCTGTAAGATCGAGCATGGTTGATTTGAACCTTTGACCCTCAGTGCCATAAACAATTGAATCATGACGAAAGGTTTGTTATGTTACTTCAAATTATTTTTTATTGGAATATTTTTTATCATCAACTTTATATTTACTTAATCACATGAAGTATATTTGTATATTTAAAATAATAAGTGAGCATTATTATGACAATAATCCTAATCGAACTTTCAACATTTACCATTTTCATATTAATACCAAACTCATGAAATTCTCAACATTGGCTTCGAACCTTCTACAATAATAATTTATTTTATCTTCTACTTCCAAAAGGGGCGTAAAAGACACATGCAAATAAAACGTGTTTGTGCTTTATAAAAAATACTATGTTTAAAAAAATGACATAGGGTAAATCAAAATTGTATCAATTGAGGTAAAGGCATGAAATATCATTGTCGGTAGTCGGAACTCTACTGACATGATGGAAATAGGAAATGTTGCATAAATCAGATTTTAACATTTCAAACCATTAATAGAGTGAGACAGAGAGTAAAACAAACTGGTCTGGAAAATTGTTTTCATTCATCTATTTTTGTGCGTTGAAGATATATGTGTGTGTATATATATATACATGTTCAGGTACCAAGCAAAACATTTCTCTGGTTTGAGCTAATCTATCGATACAGGTTTCGAAACCTACGGTAGGCATAAGACAGCTAGCTTATTGTTAGGTTTAGACTCGACAACAAACAAACAAACAAAACTTATTCATGGTTTTAATATAAAAGCAAATCTGTGCCACATATAATAAAAATACAATAACAGTATATATTACAGAAGATAAAGTATAATTTTAATGATTATAGCATTTCGACTCCTAGTATCGGGTCATCATCAGGTTGCAAATATGTTTCGAAGGAAGAAGATTTGTACCCGTACCCCTCAGATTGCGAGTTGCACCTCCAAACCATTTAATCATAACCACTCAAGAAGCTTCGCTTGAAGGTTTATCAACTATGAATGCAAACATGTTTTAAATCTCAATAATCATTGATTAGTTTTGGTCTTAATATTTTAACTCAGCGTTTAGGTTTAATTTGACTTCATTTTCTTTATTTTAAAAAAATAATTATATTACGGAGGTTTCATTAGGGACTTAAATGTGAAGTCGGGACTGAAGTTGAATAAAAAAAAGATTTTTTTAATGACTTAGTATTAACCAAAGTACCCTTTTTATTGACCCAAATACCTACAATGCTAAAAAGTTCGTACATTTAAAGTACTAGTGCATATCACTATATAATATAAAAATGTTTTATCAAATTTTTAAGTTTCTATTTGTGTCTTGTCAAGCACAAAGCTGCACAGTATCTACGATGTGCTCACTTGAGCCACCAGTGAACTAAAATTTATAATGTCATTTGCTAATATCACAAGTGTACAAAGAGTTGTTTTTTCTGGAATCCCCACAAAATAACATAAAAATGGAGCTTAAAAATACAAAAGTATTATAATGTTAATTAAAGTTTCCTCTCTCTATATATATATTCAAATTATAAAAGTACACCCAGAAGGACGGCGACAAGCTCAGAGACTTATAATAGTAAAATATGGGGACTAAATCATCATGGTGGACACAACAGATAACCCACTAGGCTTTGCTCCAATACAAACAAACAATAATGAACTTTATGTTCAAATATGATAATGTGTTCTGAACTACACATTTATAAGTTTCAGTTTAACATTCTTTATTATTTCTGCCGCTAGAAATGTTTCATATAATAGTAATAATATCATTATGTTGTTAAATACAGGGCTTGTGAATCTTAAAATATTATTTTATTTATATATGGATATACTATATCTAACTGCTTATCAGCAGAATGTATTACATTGCAATAAAATAAAACAATTGAAACTTCATACTCATTTTCAGCATTCACAAACAGCTTATTTTGTGTTGGGTTCAGCAAAGGGTGTAAAACATTAAACATACAGGTATTGTAATCATCACGTAGAGCAGATTGCACACTTCCTTGTTTTGTTTTAAACTGCCAACGACGCCTTAATAAGAGGTGAGAATAGCTTAGCATGTGTTAATGATACATCTCGACATTACAAATTTCAATGATCACTGAACAGTCAAAACTCACTTAAATAAGTATTTCTAACAATTATGCATGAAATTTGTCGTTCGAAGACATACAGATATAAAGATACATATACAGTCTCTTGCAAACATATTCATTTTTTTTCCTCTGCATAGTTTCCACTTTTGTTGTCGTTTGAACATGCAGTCATGAAATTTCAAATAGAACGTTACATTAAAAAAACACACAAAATACACTTCAAACTAAGAAAATTTAAAAAAACGCCGTTATTATATAAGTTAGGTTTTCAAAGAAAATTAAAATATTCTGTATTGAATAAGTATTCAATCCCCTTTCAATGGCAACTCTAGGTTAGCTTGGGCGTAAAAGATTAGTTTGAAAGGTCAAACAATTGTGTAATGGTCTATGTTTGTGTGTAATCAAAGTGGTTTAGCTTGACAACTTGACTTCAAAGTAAATGCAGCTGTTCAAGCCACAACTCACATAATGATACGACAATCCAATCGGACGAATAAGACAAAGTGGTAAAGTAGTGCAGATTAGGAACAAGTTACAAAAATATTTCAAAGTTGCTGAATATTCCTATGAGTACAGTGGACTCAATCATGGAATGTGCTTCATACCACTTAGCCACTATCCAGATTAATGTGTCCTTACAAACTAAGAAGTTGGGTAAGCAGGAGATACCACAGTAAAGCCAAAAGTGACTCTGGAAGATTTGCAAAGTTTCATGTCTGAGATGGGAATCAATGTTCTCACACGACAATATCCCAGTCCCAAAACGAAGCTGGTCTCTACGGGCAAGTGACAAGAAATAAGCCTCTAATTAAAAAGAATCATATGAATTTTCGTATGGATTTGCGAAAAAGCATATAAATGATGCCGAAATATGTGGAAAACGGTTTTGTGGTCAGATTAGACAAAAATTGAGTTTTATGGGTTAAATTCAAAGCGTTACACCTGGTGAAAGCAAAACGCACCCCATCGTCTATTTGACACCATCCTAACTGTCAAGCATGATGGTAGCAGTATTATGTTATGGGAACGCTTTTCATCAGCAGGAAATGAAAAGCTTGTCAGAATTAAGGGGAAGATGGATGGAAAACCCACTTGAGTTAGCCAAGCTTTTAAAACTAAGTATAAAGTTTACATTTCAGTAAAACAATGACCCGAAGGCCAAACCCACATTGAAATTACTTTAAAAGACAAAGGAGAATATTGTTGAGTGGTATAGTTAAAGTTCTGACTTGAATTCAATAGAAAATTTATGACGAGGCTTAATTCAACGAACGCATCATAACTGGAACAGTTTTGCCAGGAAGAATGAGCAAAAAGTACACTATCTCTTTGTGAAAAGCTGGTGGAAGCCTATTAAAAAGTAGTAACAGTAGTAATTACTGCTAAAGGCACTCCAACCTTAGGAGATTTAATACTTATGCAATCAGTAAACTTTATTTATTTTATTTTCAGGTTTTAATGACATTCTACCTTCTTCACACATAAAACTGTTAAGTTTAATCATATAAAATATGTTTATATTATTCGTATTTGGTTTGTACAGAACACTTTCGCAAGGCACTATACACTTACAAAATCTTCTAATTTAAAACTTCGATACGTTACTAACTTGATTCCCTTGTGTGCTTTTTTAAATTTTGTCGACAATACAGTGCTTGCAAAATATTATTTTATAATTTTGCCGTCAGAAACTGCAGATAAATTGGCCACACCGTGCATTACTACATAAAAGAAATTAAATACATAAAATCGAACACACTACTTTTAATCTGTGTTAATGCTTGGTTCCCAAGACAACGGTCAGATACCGTTTTGTGACAACTGAAACATGTATTCTTTTTTTTCCTAGCAAATATTCTTCAACGATCAACTGGAAGTCACGGAATGATCTGAAGAAGGAAACAACTTTAGCGACCTCTGGGATGTAAAGTGAGCACGATATTGTGATTTCTTATTATTAATAACGTTTTTTTTTGTTGCGTGAGGCGAGTTTATTTTTAAACAATTTAAGTATATAATTACAATTATAAAAAATATTCTTTCGAATTTGTAGGTAAGTAAATTATATTGAGAAACAGTACTAACTCTAATTAACGTCATAATAGGTAATGAAAAAGTCGAGTGCAATAGCCGACACTTAATTTGGGAACAATAGTATAAAACTAATATAGTACCATTTTTTATGCACATGCAAATAGAAGTCTTTAATCTCATGCTGGTCAGAAAAATTTAGTGATACGTCAAATTTTAGAAAATTACAATTACTCTGAGTAAGACACTGTACAGGCGCACCTTTACAATATAGTTATGAGGGCGATAACAAGTTATGAACCATACATATACTGCGTTAATTCCTTTCGCACTACGACAACAGATGCACTCCGTGGGAACTAATGTCTAGTACAATTATTTTTTGAAGTTATTCATTTGTGTTTAGTTGTTTCTAAATGTTCTCCTAATACTACACAAGGTGTTATCTGTGAATAAACATCCTTAATTTTGAACAAACAAACAAGAGTGAAAGCAACAAGTCAACAGAAATTACTGCAGAGAGAAGGAAACCAGTGAATAAAAACAATACAGAGTGAAGGAAACTAGTCAGTAATAACCGTTACAGAGTGAAAGCAACCAGTCAATAATAACACTGGGGAACACTCATTTTGTTGCATTTAAAAAAAGACCTTTCTATACTCAATTTGAGTGTGTTGATTTCAAATCTGAAGTCGGTTTTTGTCTGCAAGTTACCGATTTTATGCAATTTGACATTTTTATTTATTTCTTTAATTTTTCGTTATTATAGGAAATTATAGGAATAGCTTATCAATTTGTTTGTGTATTTTATTCAGGTAGGAATTTGCGTTTGTACACTTCATCTGGATAATCTCGTTTAATGCTCCAGCAGTAGTCAGCCATCATACTTTTGTCCTAGCGCTCTTGGTAGCGTTCTTCCATGACCTTTAGGTTTTGGTGGAATCGTTCTCCTTGTTCGTCACTCACAGCCTCCAGGTTGTCAGGGAACTTATCAAGGTGGCTGTTCAAAAAATGAAACTTGATGCTCATGTTGCACCCGAGATCACGAAAAGCGAGGAGCATTCTGTTCACAAGTTCAATGTAGTTCTCTGCCTTATTGTTTCCAAGGAAGTTCTGAACGACTGCCACAAAGGATAACCATGCTGCCTTTTCTAAAGCGGTCATCTTAGCAACAAACTGATCATCACGAATTAGGGTTCGAATCTGTGGGCCATCAAACACGCCTGCTTTGATCTTCTCAAATGATAACCCTGGTAAAGCTGTGATGATGTTTTGGAAACATGCACCTTCGGTTTCCAGTGCCTTGACAAATTGCTTCATCAAACCTAATTTGATGTGAAGAGGAGGAAAGATGATCTTATCTCTGCTTACAATTGGGTCTTGTATGATATTTGGCATGCCTGCTTCAAGGGTGTCACGAATAGGCCAGTACTTCTGGACCCAATGTCTGTCTTGTGCTCGGCTGTCCCACATACAGAGGAAACATGGAAACTTGGTGAAACCTTTCTGTTGTCCAAGAAGAAAGTTGACCATCTTTAAGTCTACACAAATGATCCAATTGTGCTCACAATATTTTAAAAATTCCATGACCATTCTCATATCATCATAGTCTTCCCGCAAATGCACTGAGTGACCGACAGGTACTGCTCCATAAACATTCCCATTATGTTAAAGAACACACTTTAGACTGCGTTTTGAACTGTCTAAAAAGACTCTCCATTTAGCAGGACTATAGTAAGGTACACCAAGTTCTTTGAGAAGCCCTTGGATGTCATGGCAGTAAACAAACTGTCTGTCTTCTGAAAAGAAGTTCACAAAAAGCTGGTCACGCTTTCTGAAATATGATACTTTAACAGAGTGATCAACAAGATTTCTGCCTTGTAATCTTGATGCCAAAAGATCTGCTGCTTTCTTTGAAAGACGTAAATCCCGCACTAAATTGTTCAGTTCAGCCTGGGGAAGAGGCTTGGGGATGGGGAAAAGTTCAGTGTCTGAAGAACAGTTCTCCGATTGTGTACACTTTTCTGACAATTCACTGTCACAACTGTCTTGTTCGCTTGTATCATGTAAAATGTCTTTATCGTCCAATGAAGGCAAGCCTTTAAAAACTGGAACAGGAACTTCTTCAGAGTGCGGAGCGGGCCGAATAGCTGAGGGAATGTTCGGATACGTAATCTTATGTCGGTTTTTCTTCCCAACACCCGTTGTGTTTACCATGCAGAAATAACAGTCAGTTACATGGTTGGTGGGTTCGCGCCAAATTATTGGAACACCAAAAGGCAGACCATTGCGTTTTCCTTTGGTCCAGTCTCGAAGCATTTCCTCACAATTGTGGCACACAACATGAGGAGCCCATTGCTTGTCTTGATCATCAAGATAAACTTCAAAATATGCCTTGTAGGCACGCTTGACGAACGAGGATATGTTACGTCTCTGACGATTGAGTGTGTAGCATTCACATATGTAGCAAAAGGCATCAGGCTTGTTTCTGCAATGATATCTATTTTTGGAAGCCATGTTTGAACTGAAACAAAAGAAGAATGATCAAAATATTAGAAGCTATCTATACATATGGACGTGAAAATGCTTATATATGGTTTACGCAAGTTCACATTTGTACAATTTCATTAACCTCAAATGCATACAGACTAGCGCTTGTAGAGAAAAACTAATTTCAGATTTAAAATCAGCGCCTAAAACTCCTTCAGAATCAGTTAAAATATCTAATGCAACTCAAAGTTACTGAAAAAGTGTTCCCCAGTGTAATAAATGCTCTTGATTACGCCTGTCTAACTGATTAGTTGGACTTGACTGTCACTTCTACAGCTCATCCACTTCCTACAGTGCGAAGCATATTTGTTTGTTTCTTTAATTTCGCACAAAGCTACACGGGGGTTATCTGGTCTAGCCGTCCCTAACTAGACTAGAGGGAAGGCAGCTAGTCACCACCACCCACTGTAAAATCTTGGGCTATTCTTTTACCCAGGAATAGTGGGATTGAGCAACACATAAAACGTCTCCACGGCTGATAGGACGAGCATATTTCGTGTGACGTGGATCTAAGCCCTTAGACCCTTAGATTACGAATCAAGTGCTCTAACTATCTGGCCATGCAGAACCGGAGCACATTTATGCGACTTCACGCGACGTAAGACGTTCACGAAAAAATAAATGATATTAAACACTCATTTTCAAGGAAGAGACATGCAAAACATTTTAGCAAATGATTATTCTCTTTTCTGGGTTGTTATTGTCTGTCTTTTGGACAAGGTAAAAATTATACGTTAATTTTGCATACAAGAAAACATCTTTGCATTATTTGGTGTCGGATCGATAGATCTCAGAAAAAAAATCGTATGCCCTGGCTCATTTAATCTCACCAAAAATGATTTTTGTAATCTCACTATTATAACACTACTCAAGGATTCATGAAAGAATTTAATTTCTTCTTAAATATACGTAAAACACGACATTGTACTTCATCAGACGCATGCTAACAGGCTGTTTATTTCCTATCCTGTTTCGTTTAGAACAGAACTTTCACTATTTCAAGTATATCATTAAAATGTAATTCTAAATATCTACTCCAATTATTTGCCCAACATGGCAATCTAGTAAACCGAGGGTCGCGGTTTCGAATCCCCGTCACATCAAACATGCTAGTCCTATCAGCCGTGAGAGCGTTATAATGTGACGGACAATCCCAGATAGTAAAACAGTACTCCAAGTGTTGGCGGTGGTTGGCTGCTTTCACTTCAGTCTTACACCATTAAATTAAGAAGGATAATCACGTTCTTTCCACCACAATATTAAGTTCACCTGTGAACACGAAAAATTAACCAAATAGCATTTTTCAACCTCAAGATCACAAAAACCGATACACAATTTAAAACAGAAATCTACAGAAAAATCACCCATTCTGGACTATAGATTCCCTAGAACTCAGCACATGAAACAAAACAAAAATTCAGCATATTAAGAAATCAAATAAACACAGCCACAAAACTATGCTCACCAGATAAAACTAACGATGAAATAAACAAAATTACACGAGCACCCAGAACAACAACACAATTACAACAACAACAAAAAACAATAATAAATCCGAAGAAACAACAAAATACAAATCTTACACTATTGCATACTATTAATTCCCGATATCAGCAAAAAACAAGTAACATTTAGAAAAAAAACTTATACAAAACACAATATTCCTGTAAACACCAAATTTATTCAAAAACCAGGTGCAAAACTAACGCCCACACTATAAAAATTCTACACTGACAAACACAACACTAACATAACTTATTAAATACAAGGCAATAACTGCCACTACTTCTATATTGGAGAAGCAAACAGAAGAATAAAAGAAACCATATTCAAAGAACAAAGTAAAAAAAAAACACCTTCACACGTTTCAGGACACTACAAATCAAATAAACACAACATAACCATAGAAAACACCCAGATACTAAGTGAGGAAACAAATATAAACAAACACAAAATCAAAAAAACCTTACTTGTCTTGAAGGCATATGCCCGGCAACGGTCAGTTAGAAACTCTCTTTATTAACTTGAAGATGACCTGAGAAAGTCAAAACGTTTTTCTGTACTTTATTTGAATTAAACTTTTAATACCCATACCAACAGTTTTGAGAATGAATTTTTACTTCTAGTACGTTTCTCGTCATCACGAAACAGTTACCCATATGTGACAGATTTTTTTCACTAATGACACGGTATGAGATACCTTATCTTGTTGCATTTATTTTCTTTAGCAACTCAGTAAACATAATCTAAAACACTTGAAAGTTAAGACGAATCATTATCGCCTCTGAAGGGTAAGCAATCTTCAGAAACACGTTGGGATATGTATTGATGGAATTAAATGTTCAATCTATGCTACTATAGCAAAGGAAACGCACTAAGCGAAGAATAGAATTAAAGTTCAAAACACATTTCTGCTGTCTTTCTGAAAACTAGATAAAGCATAAGCAATAACTCTCCTGCTTTGTTTTACGTTTCTTGACGATTTCATGATTTATTTGCTAGTATTTTTATGCAGTTTTTGTTTATTGCACTTGCCACTTGTGTACTAAAGTAAATCAACTAAAAAAATCAAAGTTATTTTGAGTAAAACATCGTGTAAAAATGAATTGATGTATTCTAAAAGCAGAAATAAAACGCAACTACCCAGATAAAAATTTATTTTCTTATGTCAAAGTTTAGACGTGTATTATCAAGATTACATTCACTTTTATTTTATTTCGTTCTTTACAGATGGTTGGGCAGGGATCTTTCAAATATAACGAGCTTAAGGCCTTCAAATCTTTAGTAATATACTGGAAGCATAAAAGTGATTGATTTAATTGATAATCGAAACTTATAAAAGTGAAGTAAGAAAAATATGCTAAGTTTACACTAATCGCGCAAGTTAAAAATCTTCGCTAAACGCTGTAGCAAATACTAGATGCAGGGTATTTTTGCGTCTTCTGACTGAATTGTAAAACTTTCAGTTGTATATGTTTACCTATTTTTAAGGTTTCTACTAATGCTTTCAATCTGACTTGTATCTCAAGACGGCTGGTATAGGTGTTAAGAAAGAAAGTTAGCTTTTAACCTGAAGATCACCTAAGAAGGTCGAAACGTTGTTCTTTACTTTATTTTAATGAAAGTTGGAATACCTGAAATCAGAAATTATAAGACGAATATGCTATTCTATAAAGAATTTTTTGCTGATTTACGCAATAATTATGGCCTGGCATGGCCAAGCGCGTAAGGCGTGCGACTCGTAATCCAAGGGTCGCGGGTTCGCGCCCACGTCGCGCTAAACATGCTCGCCCTAACAGCCGTGGGGGTGTATAATGTGACGGTCAATCCCACTATTCGTTGGTAAAAGAGTAGCCCAAGAGTTGGCGGTGGGTAGTAATGACTAGCTGCCTTCTCTCTAGTCTTATACTGCTAAATTAGGGACGGGTAGCACAGATAGCCCTCGAGTAGCTTTGTGCGAAATTCCAAAACAAAACGCAATAATTTAAGCCTTTTATATTATTGCCTCGCATGAAAAAAGCATAAGAATAAAATTCTTTATTCTGCCGCCAGGAATGCTGCAAATAAACGTTCCATTAGTTAGCTTATCAATATACTTGAATAATGGTTAATGAATAGCATAAATTATTGTTTCAGACAAGTATGACTAATGGACAATACAACTTTCTAAAAACGTCCGGCCTGGCATGGCCGAGCGCGTTAAGGCGTGCACTCGTAATCCGAGGGTCGCGGGTTTGCGCCCGCGTCGCGCTAAACATGCTCGCCCTCCCAGCCGTGGGGTGTATAATGTGACGGTCAATCCCACTATTCGTTGGTAAAAGAGTACCCCAAGAGTCGGCGGTGGGTGGTGATGACTAGCTGCCTTCCCTCTAGTCTTACACTGCTAAATTAGGGACGGTTACCACAGATAGCTCTCGAGTTGCTTTGTGCGAAATTCCAAAACAAAACAAAACGTCTACTTAGGGCTCATGTTTCGAGCAACATTCGTAACTAGAAAATTTTTAAGTAAATTATGAGAATATGTACAAGTTTACATTTTTGTACGAAAAAACTATTCATTGTTAATGTCAAAAATAACTTTTGAGAAAAATAAAGCTGTATGAAATCAATAATGTTGTTTTGTAGAATGTCAATGCACTAGAACTGAACAATTTGAATAAATGTCATAAACATCATTAGGTGTAGTAGTACTTAATATTTCTGTATATAATAGTTGTTGTAGAGAAAAAATAAATTTTCGAAACAGTTGATTCAAGAAAGTACAATCATGCAGGACTGTCTAAAGTACAGTTCAAGTATCAGCAAATGTACAAACTTACAACTATTCTTCCCTGTGAATATATGGCTCATCTTCCCTTCGAGAATACGGTTTCCTTATTGATTGTAAGTCATACGACAGTAACGTATATGTTAATTTTTAAGTTGAATGTGTATTACTGAACAAACTAATATACCACTTATTTATATGTTTTGGTTTTAAAGAAAACACTTAATCTCCTATTTGTTTTACTTAGGCACTTGATATCTTCCAAACGTATGCAGCATATCAAAATTAATTTAATTTACAAATAGTTACGTAAACAAATGAGTTACTTTTAGTTGTTTGAATACTTTGAGTAAGCTTATAAAAAGATATTGTGTATGAAATGTTAGTATAGGGTATAAAATATCCTTGTAATATCTATTGCTGAACAAAGAATTACATTCTATCGGGTATACACATAGGCACAGCGCATACCGTTTTACATGTTATATATGGATTTCAATTTCCTATGCACTTTTTCGAATCTTACATTAAACAGATGTGAAGTGAGCTTTCCGTAATATGTAATAAGTTCGAATAACGTAGGACATAAAACTTCACAAGCGATATTATTTGGCTCAGCATGGCCAGGTGGTTAGGGCACACGACTCGTAATCTGAGGGTCGTTGTTTCATATTCCCGTCGCATCAAACGTGCTCGCACTTTCAATCGAGGAGGCGTTATAATGTGACGGTCAATCCCATTATTCGTTGGTAAAAGAGTAGCCTAAGAGTTAAAGATAGGTGATGACTAGCTGCCTTCCATCTAGTTGCTTTCGTATATGGATACCTGATTTGATGTTTTTTAACGTATATTATAACTCACAACCTTGTAAGTCACTAGTTCTATGCACACGTGGTTGTTACGAATACGAACTGTTTATCAACAACAGCCCAGGTGATTAAGGCATTCTACTCGTAACCTGAGGGTCGCAGGCTCGAATCTCCATCACACAGAACATGCTCGACCTGTCAGCTGTGGGGGCGTTATAATGTTACTGTCAAATCCAAGAATTGAAGGTGAGTGGTAATGATTCGCTGCCTTTTCTCTAATCTTACACTGCTAAATTAGAGACAACTAGCGTAGACATCCCTCGTGTAAATTTGTGCGAAATTCAAACAACAAACAAACCTTTATGAGGAACAAGTGAAGAACATAAAGCATATGATCTGTCTGAACGCATGAACGTATATGGATACGGTTTTCGTAACTTTTTGAACCCTGTAACCTGTCTTTTAATTTTGTTTTGATTTATGATATTATAAATTTGATTTGTATTCCTTGTACTGTATCATATAATTCGTCACAGTTTATGTTTCGTTCACTTTATTTCGTCTTGCATATGTGTACATTAGAAACCAAAATATACTTTGAACAAAATATGATGAAAATAGACTTTATGATACAAGAGATAATTTTAATTTTTTTTACTACTTTTATGTTAGGCAGGAAGTGGAAAAGTTTGGAACAATGTTTCATATAAATTTAGTCAAACTAGTAATAAAAGCAATTTTTCAAAAATTAATTTACATTCTATTTGAAGAATTTTGTAATAATTCAGTAAAGTACAATGTAATAAATTCAAAAGAAATATAACAAGGAGAATAAAACAAGTAACTTATTGGATAAACGTTTTAAATACATAACAAGTGACCAAAACAAATGATGTAAAACATGAATTAAAAACGTGAGCATTTAGACTTTCCATATGAAATGATAAAAAGTTTATTATGTTATGTATGCGAACTTCATATCTAATTTTATACTATGCTATTAATTATCTAATGAACTCATTTTATGCCCTTATTGGTTATATTTCATGGAGTTTAACATCATCTTAACACTATCATATGCTATTTTAAGTCTGTGTAGAGCAGAAAAATTTGCTCGGTGATTTTTTTGAATCGATCACTTGAGGCTAAAATAAGATAATAACAGTAGAAGAAAGATGTGTATATATATGTGTGAACATTATATTATAATGAAAGATCATTAGAATAGGAGAACAATTATAAAACTAATTTAAACCACTGATTACATCAGCGACTGACAGAAAGTTTTGTCCCTGATAACTGAAACTGTCAAGAAAAAATCACATAAATGTGATATAGTGATAAAGAGAGGTAAGAAAATAGAAAAAAAAACTTGAAAGTTTTAAATATTTTTAAACGTTGAATAGGACCGGTAGTAAGTTTTGCATGACGTGAAAAATGCGTTTTAGCTCACTTGAAAGTAAAACCTCTGTAGTAGTTGTCGTTTGTTTCATTTATGCGATTTTATTTGTAACTTTCTAGAAAGTTCTGTTATACTGGTGATAAACATAATAATATGCACTACTTGGCAAGCATTGTAAAATTCATATAATTGGCACGTTTGTAAGGAGAAAGTATTCTAGAATCAAAAACAATTTATTTATATATTTAATGTATTTTGTATCGGCACAACCCTATTCTGTAGGTTGCAATATATTTAATGTATTTTGTATAGGCACAACCCTATTCTGTAGGTTGCGATACATCTCTACCTTTAATATGATTCACTTCTCTTTATTGTTTCCCCGGGTGCGGTTCAATCTACCCCACTGATTGAGTTAGCAGAAACCTGTGTGTACGGCGCAGGCGTGTTGGGAGCGAGACTACATACTCACGTGGTCTTACAGCTTTATGTAGGTTTTTCATTCCCTGTAGAAGGAAACGCCAGTTGAACATGTCAAGCGCTCGTGTGTGCTCTCAGACTTTGACTTGTGCAGTTACACTAGTGTTTCTACTCTGTTTGTCAAGTCGGAACTGGAGCATTGGAGTGTAAAACTGACATACTATAAACACTAAACTAATATGGATCTGATGCAGCGAGTAGTTATTCAAGGAGTGATTGTGGCAGCTCTTATTATACAAGGTGAGCTGACGCTAGTAGGCTTTAGCAATGCGTTCGATATCCTTGTGTATGTGTATGTTTGTTTTTTTAATAACCAGGAATGACGTTGCATTTGCATTTTTAAAAAGTTTTCTATTTATTGTTGGGTTTATATTGCAAATTATTATTTAACAGAAAAAATATATAACAATAACTTGCTGTATAAATACAATTAAAAAGACATAATATTTTTACACATAAAATACTGTATTTGCGCTATATATTTTTAGGCCTTTTGTATAGAACACCTTAACTCGTATATTTTTCTTTTAAAAACTACATTGGTATGATAATTATTTGATGGATATTCAAGCAGATGTAAAATTGTACCTCGCTGAGACAAAGATAAGTCTACGGATTCACAACGAAGAAATCGGGGATTCGATTCCCTTCGGTGGACACAGCAAATATTCCGATGTGACTTTGCTACAGGAAAACACACAAACACAGGATGTGAAATTAAAGTACATACCTTGAATATGTTTTCTAGAATTTCTAGTAAATAGATTATAACCTGTTAAAGTAACTTCTATTATAGATTTTGGGGTGTCTGTGTAAAGATGCAAGTAATCTTTTTAGCAACAATAGTGCCATAAAATTGGCAATTTACAATCTATAAAACCCCTTTATATCTGCCTTTCCTGCAGAGCAAATGTGCAATGCCAAGATAACGGCATTTCACTTTTTACGGTGAAGCAGGCATGGTGCCAGGTTACAATTAACACCGTTCAAATAAACACAAAAAACAACGCTTTCATCATAGAACAGTCAAACTTGTATATCAAAAAATATCTGTCAGTTAAGTTATACTAGCTGTTTGTAACGAAGTTTGATGAACGATTGTTTCGTTATCTTCTTCACGTAATCAAGTATTTATTTATTGTTAGTTCTGCAAAGTTGTTACACTTTATTTTTCCAAATAATACTTTCATTCTGTGATTATGATTTTCAATTAAAGATGTTCATTTATTTTCTTTTTCGTATAAGAAAGTGCTCTGTATTCTGTATATTATTATCTGTAAGAATTGTGGTGATAAATTGTTTATATACAACAAAAGCCTCGCCGTGAGTTGCATCATCAATCACAATGACGTAATAATGACGTTTGTGTTTTCTGATGCTTCCCTGTTTAGTTGTTAGTCTACCCCCATTTCGTCCCTTTTCTACAAACATATCCTAGAAGTGCCGTCAGTGATATTGTTGAAGAAATAACACTAAAGAAAACAAATTAAAGAACTCATAAATCAAACGTCAACCAAGAGCACAGTGCCCATAGGAGTAATCCGTTAACGCAAGTTTCGTCGAGTGTCTCCCCTGCGTTTTTATGTGCTCTTCATTTGAACACCCATCTCCTACGACCAGTATCTTTCTTATTCTGTGACGTGAGGAATAAAAATATACTGATATTACAGCATACGAATTACATGCACCCATTGCGATATCTTTTTTGCGTCATTAAACCTAAATCCGATTGTAGAAAGAAACAATTTCGGTTGTTTGGTGTAACGAATTATTCTTCTAGAAATTTCATAGAACCAGTTAATGCCTAACCTTTATCAAATATTCATGCTTTGTTATCACAAACGCAGTCAAGTATACTAGTTGTAAGGCTCAGTAACGAAGTTCGTACATTTGATCCCAATTATTTTTAATTAATTTATTTATTTAAGTATTCAGTCATACATTCTTTATCACGTCTAAACACCAGTATACGTTAGAACTAAGCTCAAGGTTTAACATATTTAAACATTTTAAAGGGTGATACAACACTCTTACATTTATTTTAGTTTTTATGGACAATTGGTTTAAGAATAAGAATTTATATAAATCTCTTATACATTTTATATAAACATCAGCCATCTATCCAAAATTTCGTGTTAGTCGTGTATATATATATATATATATATATTAAGAACGTAAAATTAAATGTATAATACTATTATATTTATTCTTAATTCTTTACAAAAATCTCAAACTCGCAGGGTGGAAACTATTGTATATATTTTGTAAGGTAAACAGAATAATTTATAATAATGAAACAGATTACGTACAAAATTTCTTTTTGTAGATTTCATCATAAAATGTCACCTTTTTTATTTTTTTGAAGGTTAGCCCTATATAAACATAAAGCAAGCGATGGTGTATGAGAGCTGAAATGGCTAACGTGTTAATTCTCTATCTCCATTAACGTTGTAAACATTATACTTTGACGTTACTGTTCCCCTTTCTTGTTTGTTTTAAATTCAGCAAATCTCTTCTCGATCCAAGGTCAAAGCGGCTGTCACACATTAAGCTATAAGCTAAATTATAATACAAATTGGGAAGTGATAGTTTAAGGTTTCTTCTTTAATATCGCTTATTATCTTTTAGATATTTTTGAAGTCAGCAATATTGTTAATCTTTCATTTATCTTTAACTTGTGTTTGTCGTTTCTGAGACAATGCCTGTACTGTTCTTTATTAATTATTAATATGTTTCCAACACCCTTGCTGAAATGTATGTTCAAATTAAATTTTCTATTTTGACCTTCCCACTGTAATTTCATTTTTAGTTTTATTTGCAGTCTTTATTAGCTCTCTTCTTTCATTGCTACTTGGAAGAATAGTTCGTTTTTTATTCGGAAACAATGACTGCTGTAAAGGTTTTATTGAAGTTTGGGAGTTTCTCCAAGTCGATGTTACAGTTACGTCTAACAGCTTGCTGAGTCTGCAGGCTTCACGACCCCTTTTTTTTTTTTCTTCTTTCTGATTGTTTAAAAACAGATCCACCTAGAGTTGGGACTTCAAAATAAAAACAAAACCGGATGCAACTTGTCGCCAAGAATATTTCAAATTAAAAGATGAGGGCTTTAAAAATAGGTGACGTCATCCATTAAAATAATAGTAGCACATACACGCACAGCAGAGAAGGAAAGTTATGAGGACATGCTATCTGTATTAACACATTTATAACGAATATAACGTTTTAATAACAATCAAACTTATGCTTCACTTCAGTTGATAATAATTTGCATTCAGCCCTAACGGTAGTCGGCATTGTTCGTTTTCTTCTCACAAATTTTGTGTTGCTTTTGAGCAACAAAAGTATCTTCTCTTTTGGAATGTGCTTAATATGTATTTCCATCATATATAACTATCATTTTGTATGTTGCCTTAAGATGTAAAGGGATTTGTTAATATTAAGTTGCATATGACTACGAAAATGTTATAGATACATTGATCTTATAATTCTTTTTTTTTTAGTTTTATAACAACCTGCATTCAACGTCCTTAGCTTAACGGATTTATTTCGCGGAAATCTGAGGGTCACGGATCCGAATCTCCGTCACACTACACATGCTCGCCTTTTCAGCCATAGAGCGTTATAAATGTCAGTAAATTTGTTTGTTTGTTTTTTGTTTTGAATTTCGCGCAAAGCTACTTAAGAGCTATCTGCGCTAGCCATCCAGCGTAAGACTACAGGGGAGGCAGCTAGTCATTACCAACGAATAGTGGGATTGACCGCTCCCACGGTTGAAAGGGCAAGCATGTTTGGTGCGACGGCTATTCGAACCTGCAACCCTCAGATTACGAATCAAACGCCTTAGCCAACCTGGCCATGGCGAGCCAAGTGACAGTAAATCTTTCTATTTGTCGGTAAAAGAGTTGACTGTAGATGGTGATTACTAGCTGTCTTCCATCTGGGGCTTGACATGGCCTAGCGCGTTAAGGCGTACTCTTCGTAGTCTGAGGGTCGCGGGTTCGCGCCCGAGTCGCGCCCGAGTCGCGCCAAGCATGCTCGCCCTCCCAGCCGTTGGGGCGTTATAATGTGACGGTTAATCCCTCTATTAGTTGGTAAAAGAGTAGCCCAAGAGTTGGCGGTGGGTGGTGATGACTAGCTGGCTTCCCTCTAGTCTTACACTGCTAAATTGGGGACCGCTAGCACAGATAGCCCTCGAGTAGCTTTGTGCGAAATTCCAAAACAAACAAACAAACAAAAAAGTCTTCCCTCTAGTGTTACACTGCTAAATTAGAGATGGCTAGTGCAGATAGCCTTTGTGTAGCTTTGCGCGGAATTTAAAAAAAAAGAAAACTAATAAACTTAGCTTTGTAAGAGAAGATATGCTTTAACTAGGACACATTTTTAATTTAAGAAACGAAACAAATGCCCCTTTCTTTTTATATGTAATGTTGATTGATTTGATACAAGTTTTATTATGTCACGCAAGAAAAAAAATATTACAGCTCTTTCAGAAGCTTAACGAAAATGCAAACGTAAACAGTATTCGTAATAAATTTATAATTTCTAGTGGATGGTAAGAAAACATGTTTACATGAAGAAGCTATGGCAAGAAAAGGTAAAACATTAAACAAACGTATCAAAATATATACAACTAATTTGAAGAATACAAGAATGTAAGGCCTGAGAAAGACTATACGTGTTGTTAATAAAAGGTACCAAATCTGGCTAACTCTTCTTCATCTTTTAAGTGAGTCTTTTCTCATTAACAGATCTGACATGCAGACGATTTATTCTGGCAAACTAAGCATTCAGTTTTTGAAAGTGTTAGTCTTTAGTAGTGTTTTTGTGTCGTAAAATCATATGACGTACCTATATGTTAAAGTATAAAAGTCAGGCCTTTTTTAGCAATGATATCGGTTTGAAATATACAATTTAGTCTTCAGTAAGTAATTTAATGACATTTAAGACTGATAAAAATTGACTTCAGTTCCTGAAATGAAAATATCTTATTTATATACTATTTGAAGCGCTTAATCATTTATATTTTTATTAAAGCAGTAAAACTAACATACCTACACGCCTGATGAAACTAAAACATTGCATTAGAACTATTAGATTTCTTTTTGAAATTGTAGAGATCTGTGATCTTTCGTGCTGTAAGAGTGCTCGTATGTCTTTAAGTTGTTGATAGAATACCGATTATCTTTGTAAATTTATGAGAATATTTCAGTTAAAAATACAAACAAACTCATTTTATGGGTTCATATACAGCCATGACAAAGCTTAAACTACAACTTATAAATATATTTATTTTCAACTCAGTGTGTCACGAATGCCTAAAAGTGAAATGTTAAAGGTATGATAGCTTAAGCTAAGTGGATTTATAACGTTTATTTACAATGTGAACTGAGTAAAGAAACATATATTATAATGTATATACAACATGTGTAAAGAGTAGTTTAAAAATCAGCTGTTAGAGAGCAATATTTATCATTAACTAAAATTGAAATGACTTATGCAGTTAATGCATTTTTCTTGTTCGTTTAAACTATTCATTTCACGAGATATGTTATACATTACACATTTGACAGTGTTCAAAATCTGTTGTAGCAATCTGTTTATTGTTTTAAATCAAATTAATTGCAGAGAAATATCATACTTGATGTAATGAAGTAAATGTCGTTGGCTTATTTTCTAATGAAGAATGTTTTCTATCAACACATTACTATTCCACCATAAACTATTAACGAGAAACCTAGAAAACGTCATGGATCCATACGGACCTGCACAATATTTTTGTATATTAAACTACCCTTGCGTTGGAAAGAAAAATAAATCTGAAGTGGAAAAGCATAAAATTATGTAAAATAATTAGTGTGTTGTAGACTGAAGATTATTAATGTTTACAAAACATTAAAAGTTGACACATTGATTCGTTTACATGTTGATGATTCCGTTCAGGCTTGGATGATCGCTATTTAATTGTTTCTCATAGTATTCTTTGCCTATATTGCACGTTAAGATAATGAATGACGTACTTGTTAGTTACGGTAATACATTTGAGTCGATTAATCCGAAAACTAAACACTACAAATATTACTTGTTACTCAATATGTTTTTCTTCTGCAATACATATTCAAGTCTGTGTGCCTTACATTGTGTATATATGTATTTTTCCTATTAAAAGTAAAGGAAACATGAAAAAAAAAATTATATTACGATTTTATAAAATTTGATTGCTTCTGGAATTATTTCTGCAGTGTATAAGACTACAGCACTTCATTGTTTGTAGAATTAGATCTGCATAATATAAGAAAATAGTAATTAAACGTCTGTGTATCAGTTCTGTAGGAGTTAGTAAATATTATTTTACCGTGTGTGGGATTACTTCTGCAGGAAATAGCAAGATATCACTTCAGTGTCTGTGGAATTAACAGTCGATGAGGTTAGTTCCAAAGGAGTTAATAACAAACATATCACTTCACTATATGCTGAATTACATTGACGCTGTATAACAGTTAGGTTTGATATTCTAGGTACTAATATCTGTGTAAGCAGTTCGTATCTGTCTAGTAGTGTAAATATAAGGACATAGCGCTTTACTTTTTCAGAATTACTTCAGCTTTTTATAGCAATGTAACGATAAGAGCCAACACTTCAATGTATGTGTAATTAGACAAGCTCTACCTATCAGAGCGGAAACTGTAATGTGCCATATCATTGCTTATGGAAATAGATCGGATTCTTTAAGCAGTATAGAAATTTAAAATCACATTAAACACTTTAATGTATTTTACAGGTTCTGTTTGGCAATGTAAAGACATGAACCTAATTCTTTACTCTTTGTAGCATCGGTCTGAAAATGTAAATATAAGAGTATACCACTAAATAAATATGAGAAGGATGACGTCCCATCAACTTATCTTACTGTTGATAACATTAGTCGTTTCCCATATTATTCCACTATATTAGGTAGAAAATATTTGAGAAAAATGTGTTACCCCGGTAGGTGTGATGTGTCTAACAAATATTAAGAAACTTAAAAAACTTTATTTAAATATCATTCAGTTTTCAACATTCTGAAACAGGTTACACAATATTTTTTTATCTCAGTAGTATTGAATATTTTCAAAAAAATAGTTTTCAAATTGAAGAAAAACAACAAATGTTTTATACTTTCTACTTTCTCTGCAGCATGATGGTAAATATTTATGTTTTGTGGAAACGTTTTGTCTGTGATAACATCTGGCACTTAAAATGACGTGAAGTTCCCCTAGTGTGCTTATGTGCACAAATGCGTATTTCAAGTGTTTTTGAATAGGATGATGAGTTCAATAACAGGAATTCCTTCCTGATACATCGAGAAATATTCATATGTGTGCATGTTATCAAACTTCACGAAAAACAGGCGTGGTTCAAAAAGCAGTCGAATAACTATAGACATTGGAAGAGATGGCATCGGTATTGATTTTCTACAAAGCCTTGAAATATGTGGAAGTAGTAAGGTAATAAGCAGTTGGGAACCATGACACGAACTGAGCGCGCGACCACGCAAGGACACCTTTTATTAAGCTACGCTAGTAATGATATGGTCATTGCTATTCTAATGGCTACATTTTTAACACTGCTTATGAAAAAAGCATATCTTCATGGCATGACAAAATATACAACAACAAACTTCTAATTTTTCTTTGCCTTTTAAAGAAACTTAATGATTATTAATCTAAGAAACAAAACAAGTATTTCCTAATATTATTGAATTACTGTATAATTTGTTTTTATTTGCTGTAAATGTGGAAAATGTAAATATTGCTATATTTTAAACACTATAACAATGAATACTTCATAGTTAAAAAGTTATTTACCGAAAACACAACCAGAATATGTCATAAAGTGGTGTAAAAATACTAATTTCTAATAATATTTAACTTATGGAGTCCTCAGGTCGAAATTAATCTATTCTTTCGAACTGTCAGAAAAGGGTGCTTAAGTATAAATATGGATTAACTGCGACCACTTATTTATTAATCGATTTATGAAAATGGAAAGTAATATGCATACGTATAAGCTTATAATGCAACGCGCAACATCTAAATAATGTGTTGATTGAAAGGGCCAGAAAATGTAACTTCCACAGACTTACAATTATATAACAGTTGCAACAATATGTAAAACGTCCTTTTTAGACTAAATGTCATAACCAGTTATTGCATTATACTCCTTATTCACAGTGTTATTGTAAGAAAAATACATCGCTATTATTTCACCTATAGACAGCATTTTGTAAATATCAAATGGTCAGATCGAAGACCCAAGGCTCAAGAATTGGCATCCCTAATTAATAAATCTGATCCAGATGCAAGGCAACTAGTAGGCGGCATACAACATCTACAAGGCTCTTTTTATCCTAATAGAAAGATTGACTTTCATTATTATTATGCAAACATAACATATCACAGTCCCGAAACCTCGACTTACAAAATGCTAACTACTATATTACGCCCGACTCTTTGTCTAAAGTAGGGTTGGGTTTAGTTTGTTTTGAATTTCGTGCAAAGCTACATCTAAGCTATCTGAGCTAGCCGTCCCTAATTTAGTAGTTTAAGACTAGAGGGAAGTCATCACCACCCACCGTCAACTCTTGGGTTACTTTTTTACCAGCGAATAATGGGATTGACCGTCACATTATAATGCCCCACACGACTGAAAGGGTGAGCACGTTTGGTGTGACGGGGATTCGAACTCACAACTCTCAGGTTATGAGTCGTGTGCCTTAACCACCTGGTCATGCCAGCCCCTAAAGTAGAGTCAGTTCTTCACTTCATTTATTATAAGAACTTCGGTGGTTCAGCAGTAAATATGAAGGCTTATATCTCTAAACTCCTAGTTTAGATATCCGTGGTAGGCACAAAACAGCGAGTCCATTATGTAACTTTGTGGTCAAAAATAAATAATATGTCTTCGGACTTACAACGCCAGGAATTGGATTTCGATACCCACAGAGCACAGACAGCCAACAACGTATTTTTGTGCTTAACATCAAACAAAGAAGCAATAAAAATGAAGAAAAAAATAATAATGTAGAATTTATAAAGATGATTTGAACAAAGCCTTAGCTGAAAACATAGAAGGAAAATGGCAGAAATAAAAATGTTAGAAATATTTTAGAGGCAAAAATATTTATTTGCAGTATATAACTTAATAACAAGTGTTAAAACTCAGCCCTTGTAAACGAACAGCTTATGTCAAGCTGTTACAGTTTTAACTTAAACTTAAAGAGCTGCAGCAGTGGCAAGATGACAATATCCATAAGAATGATACTTATTGCTCAAAAAAATATACTTTGGGCACAGATTGACTCTGTGGTACTGCTTTGGATTTTAGAACTTGGTTCTAAATCGTGCGATATTTCAAATAATTTCTCGTAATTTAAGCTAGGAATACGGTACAGGAGGGAGAGTTAATCCTTTAACATGCATGGCATGTCACAGGTAGCTTGGCTGCCTTCCATCTGATCAGTAGTTCAAAATTAGAGACTGATGTAAATAGTCTCAGAAGACTTTCCATAAATACTAAAGACAGAATGTCACACTTATACTTCTTAAATAACATAAATAAACATAATTTTTTCTTCTAAAAATGTACAAACTATAATCAGGGATAACATGAGTATTCAGAAAAAAATTGTATCTCACTGACAATAAACTAAATTGAAATATTAGTCCGTTCATCCAACGTGTGGGCTACTGAAACTCTGAAGTGAGTTTGTAGCTATGTCATTAACATTATATGGCATCACGAGAACATATTTGAGGTATAATATACCGGAGAAAGGTGAAATATTAGCAAGTTATAATTTTAAACGACTCAACTTTGTGGTAGTTCTTTTAAAGACCAAGTTGCACTAGGTAGATATAATAATTATCTAGCTGCTTTATGGAACTATTATATGTTCAGCACGTACCACTCTTCGTTAGTATGTTGAAATGCAAACTGTTAAGTTGACATTAAGCTATAGATATTGCAGTAAACCTGTTTAACTGAATGTATATGATGTAGAAAATACCATGCTTTACGTACTTTACTGAAACTAAATCTCTCGCTAATCTTCCATTATCATATAACATTTTGCGAGTCCGTGGCTTCGTTCCTTTTTAATAATTTTGTAAAGGTCACACAACTATGTCGAAAGGAACAGTATATTGTCAATTTCATTAACCCAAATTGAGCGTTAGGGCATGCATGACGCATCATTTGACGGTTTTAACATAAATCTGGGTTTACAGCATTAATTTTTTGAGTGATTTTGTTAAAGAACCGCACTAGATATGAACACGATTTATAAATAAAGAATATACAAGAGATTAAAGATTTTATCTACAAAATGATAAAAAACCGTGATTACTTTATGCACTTATCATGATAAAGCGCATATTAAGTGCTGCAAAATTAAATATAAAAATTACATTGTTGACACGTGGATAAAGTGTCCTTAGAATATTAAAGTTAAAATCTAATATAAGCTTACTAAAGTTAGCATGCAAAATATAATAACAAAGAAATAAAGGTTTGAACAACAAATTGGTGTTATGTCATTAGCTGGTAAAGATAAGAGTTGTCGCAAAGTAAAATCACCAGAAAAATAAACATCTTTTGATAAAAGCTTTTATTCCGAGTTCGATGTTTCTGTACATGAGTGTTACATTCCTTTAATTTTAAAGAAAACACTCATAACCTGCTTTAATCCTTAAGCTGCGGCCATCATCAGTTGATGACACTTACTACAACATTCCCCGTGTCTGAGGGGTAATACCTTTTGACATGAACTGCCAAAAACAGAAAAAATATTTTTGTTGTAGTTGTTTTCGTCGTTCAAAGCTTCACAATGGGCTACTTTTATGCTCTCCACTGCAGAGAATCGAGCACCGGATTCTAGCGTTGTGCATTCATAAATGTACTGCTAACTCAAAATATAATAGAAAAAAATAAGTAAATACCACATCTTGTTAAGAGAAGCTATAGAATGTTGTTCAATTTTTGACGATAAATGCGACAATCATTCTCATTACTTTCGAGCAACGCGATATATACAAAGACCTGTCTGCGTATAGTTCTCCCTAATTTTGAGCTTATACTCAGGATGGAAGACAGGTAATCAACAGTAGCTACTGATAACATTTAAGTCATTCTAACCTGAATGAATAGTGGGATTTTACTCTCACTTATATAACACCCAGGGTCTCTAATAGAGTGCGTTTTTTGCGATAAAAGTCGTGAACCACGAAGCTTTAAATTCCCAGTAAGAGCAAGCTAATTACTAGTCCAGGTATAGCCTCTTTAAAAACGAATAGACTGATAACCGTTTTTTTCACTCATTAGCTCAAGTTAAGGATGCTTATCTGTGATGCTAACATATTTTGTTAAATCAATGTATATTAGAACTTGTTGGTCTTTACCAAAGTTACCTCACCAATATTAAACAATTGTTCTCATTAAATATTTTATACTTTAATACGAATATGTATATTGCTTTTTAAGTACATTTTAATAATAATAGCCAAATGAATGTTTACAGTATGTTTGCGGACTTAAAATGTTAGAAACCAGTGGTGGGCAAAGCAAGGATAGCCCGTTGCGTAACTCTGTGCTTAGCTTCAAACCAACAAGCTGCTGTAAAAGAGAAAGAACGACAACAGCAAAGATACTAAAGACACAGTGTATGTGACCAAAAGCGCTGAGGAACTTTACAGTTTACTGAATATACCACAAAATATAAACTATAATGAAAATGCTGTAAGAGTTCGTTTTAATTTTTGTTAATTCAAAAAATATGGAAGCAGAATTTCCTTTTATATAACCAGTTAATATAGCTTATTATAGATAAAAAACCTTAGTTTTAGTTATCAAGAGTTTGAATAAAATTTAAAATAATCAAGACGTTTGAGTTAAGGATGGTGATGCATATGGATAATCCTATATATTATATGGAATTCTTATTTTCAATAAAATAAGCTGCAAAGACTCTTTTACACAGATAATACTGTTTTTTATTATACGTCATTTTGACTGTTTTATATAGCAAAATATTTAAAACATGTTGAGTGACACATTTTTAGAAACTATAATTGTTGTTATTATAGACGAATTATACATTTTTTAAAATATGAATTATGCTTTTAAGTGTAAGTAACAACAATTATACATTTTAAATTAGTATCAAAAGTGAAAATAAACCATAAGATGAATTATTGATTGATAAGCATTTTTCTTTGTAATTATAATAAAGTATTTTTAATTTGAATCTCACACAAACTACGATTATTATGTTTTAGTTTTAAAGAAGTGATTCATATACTAAATTACCTCAGTAAAGTATAGTTGTATTACATTTAAATATTTGTCAAGATCTGTTTAAAGCAACA
This sequence comes from Carcinoscorpius rotundicauda, assembly GCA_011833715.1. Lineage (NCBI taxonomy): Eukaryota > Metazoa > Arthropoda > Merostomata > Xiphosura > Limulidae > Carcinoscorpius > Carcinoscorpius rotundicauda. Next base: position 33,007,147 of record CM022395.1, on the reverse strand, counting down.
TTTTACCATCTCCATACCAACTAGATCCATGGTGACTATTTTTCATGATAAATGTTATGGAGCTTTTTTCTTATATATCGTCTAGTTTCCTGGTGATTATTTACCAAGTTTAATTTCATCCATTTTATATTACTTTTTTATCTTGGCTATAATTCCTTAACAACTTAATATGTGCACAAAAACAGTAGTACAAATATTTATTCCTATTAAAAATAAGTTTGATGTTTACGAAAAGAGTTCAGTTTCTCACAATATTTGGATGACTAATAAATTTAGCTTTCAAAATCAATAAAAAATATGTTTGGAATGTTTTGTACGTAAAAAACAAAAACGTGTGTGTCATGTAAAACGTTTCCGTCTTGCTTGCTGATTAATTATGAATGTGATCAGAGTTGTGCCTAAAAAGTTTTTATATCAGTATAAACAGAATGCACACACTTATTTCAGCTAAACATTAAACTACTATCGTAAATCCAACATAAATCTAATGAAACTTAACAAACGCAATAAAATAAGTTTACTCTAAGAGACGTAAATAGTTTATGTTTGATCTTCAGGTCATGCTGATGATATTTTTTATGTAGGTCAAAACTGTATGTGCACCTTTGCATATATTTTCATATATGAGGAATTCTATCAAATACAAACAGGCTTGTACGTACGTGCATTATGTAAATGGTATTCCTCTTAGTGGATGTTTTGATACATTGTAAAACATTGCTGTGCAAGTTATATCTTTCATATCTTTTATTACATCAGTGTTATAAAACTGTTTCTTAGATATCTTAGCATTAAAACTATAAAGGCAAATTAGAGTTAAATAAATATTTACCCTGATGAGTTTTATATTTTTAATCTTAGATCTAACGGGAATTCTATATAATAAAAGGGTTGGTTATTTAGAACTAGAATGAAGTTCATAGAACATCTCCTAAAATCTCAAAGATTATAAAGCATTTTTGCATAACCTAAATAATATGAAATTATAGAAGATAACATTATTTATAAGTAATAACTTTTTTCTGTGGCATAAATTATTCTTTTGTGCATTTGAACATATTCCTCTTTCTACACAAACGCAATTAACTTGAACAGAGAAATATAACGTACGTAATACTTTGACAGATTTTTTTTTAGATGGAGAACGATCATTCATTTTAAAAAGTGTGAATTCACAGTATTATCATTATAAATCACAATTATCAACGGTCAACGTCGACAACTGAAAGATTTATGTTACTGCGCACGAAACTTGTCTTTTCCAGCATTTGACATCTGAAAGGAAGGGACCATAATATATTTTTTATGGTTTTTCTTTTGATGCATATAATTTTCATATACTTTAAAACTTCAATAAACCTGGAGTACTCAGCTTGCTGTAAATCTTGGAAGTTGGTAAAACCTTCGTTATGATTTGTGTAAGAATACAGTTCGTAGAAGTTAGTTCAACATTTATGTAAAGTGATTAGGATCACTTGAAAATGATTGAAGACTATTAAACAGTATTGGATGAACATTGTGCAAATTCATTAAAACTGAAGAACAAAATCTATAGATAAAAATAAATTCACAAGAAGAAATAAAAGTGATTTAATCAAAAACAAAACTCATTTAAAATTTATTCCTGCAAGCTTATTATTACATATTATATACATTTAATTTCTACATAAAGTAATAGAAAATCTGTGATAAAGAAATTGTAGTAAGCTGTGTTTCTTTAAAATTCACTCTATAAATATATAATGAGTTAATGCATGAGCTGGAATAAAATATAAATAATCTAACTTAAATTAGAAAATAAGCTTCTTAGAATGCAAGGAGCTAGAAATATTTTTCACTAAAATTTTAACCAACAAGAGTTTGAAAAATGACATATGGAAACTAAAATTAAAAACTGTGAGGCATAGGAAGAAGTCACAATAATGCATATGCAAGCAATAACACAAATTACCGAAACAAATTTAAAACTAAACCCACACGGCAATATTTAATTCTAAATTCTTTATCATTTTGCTAACAAAAATATGCTTTGTTTAGAATTAAGCAAAGAGATACACAATGGGCTATCTGTGCTCTGCTCCCCACGGGTATCGAAACCCGGTTTTTAGCATTTTGAGTATGCAGTTATACCACTGTGCCACTGACGGGCCAGCAACATGTCTGTTTACATTATACCCCTCAGTAGTTAAGGATAAATTTAAAGGCGTTATAAAACGCCAAAAACCGTGTTTCGATTTCTGTGGTAGCACATCACAGATAACCCATTGTGTAGCTTTGTGCTTTAGAACAAACAAATAATACTAAAGTTTATTCAACTTTGTCCTCATTCAGCTTATATTCTCATATAAATACGACTTACTAGCTTATTTGCTATTCAAGAAACTCTTAAATTGTAGAATGAAATAATTTATGTGCAAAAATATCTTATAATTTTTATATGTTAAGAATGGAAAAAATTGAAAACAGTATCCCTTGATACTTATTTAACATATTCATGAACATTGCGTTGTGAGGTGTCCAGTGCTGATACCATACATTTAACGATAAAGAATACGAAAGAGTGAATTGTATCTATTTGTGATGCTCGCATACAAAATATTTGAGCCTTCTGTTGTAACTTTAACACATCTTGTGCTTACGTTTTAGAAAAAAAACTTCAAACTTTTTCTAAGATCTTCTAATTCCTCTTTTAACTATAAAAACAACACAAAGAGTTATATCGAACACAAAGGAAGATAGAGAGAAAATATTGTTTTCCTCCGTTTAGAGCAGAAAGCTATTCAATCGACTATTGCAGTAAAAAAAATAATGTGTAGGATATTTTCCAAACTTAAATATTGTAATATGGAGTATCTTGAGAAAAATGTGGCGAAGTTGAACAACCTTTTGTACCTTGAATGCAAATATATATATATTTGTTACTAGATTGAAATTTTAAATTCAATGAGTGTTACATTCGTTTGATTTTGTTTATTTCCTTTGTAAGCGTTTATTTGAAATATACCCAACTCAGTTTAAACAATAAAACAATGGCCTTAAAACAATCTTAAATTGGCCAAGTTTCTTCTAGGCTGTAATCAAGACTTACAAAACTGGAGCTTGCTTTAAAATGCCGCATGGCCAGACATGACCAAGTTGTTAACGTGCTCCAGCTTGGAATTTGAAGATTCATGGTTCGCGTTTTTGATGGGGAGAACGCAGCGTATTATTTGGGGCCCTGACAAATATTAAATTTTAACTCTTTCAGCATTGCAATTATAGTTTATATTTTAATGTATATTCAGTAAACTGTAAAGTTCCTCAGCGCTTTTGGTCACATACACTGTGTCTTTAGTATCTTTGCTGTTGTCGTTCTTTCTCTTTTACAGCAGCTTGTTGGTTTGAAGCTAAGCACAGAGTTACGCAACGGGCTATCCTTGCTTTGCCCACCACTGGTTTCTAACATTTTAAGTCCGCAAACATACTGTAAACATTCATTTGGCTATTATTATTAAAATGTACTTAAAAAGCAATATACATATTCGTATTAAAGTATAAAATATTTAATGAGAACAATTGTTTAATATTGGTGAGGTAGCTTTGGTAAAGACCAACAAGTTCTAATATAAATTAGTTTAACAAAAGATATTAGCATCACAGATAACATTCTTAGCTTGTGCTAATGAGTGAAAAAAAGTTATCAGTCTATTCGTTTTAAAATGGCTATAACTGTTCTTGTAATTAACATGTTAACCCGTGATTCGAAATGCTCAAGGTTCCATATGTAATGCTCCTGACCATTTTCTGCACTTTCAGCTGTAGGCATTTTATAAAAGTATCAGTAAGTCCTGTAATTCGGATTCAAAGTAAGCCGAAAGAACCTCTTTTCGTGACGGGTGTTACTGGATAGCTACAATTACTTTAGTTTTAAGCTCAGAATTAGGGATATTGTACCTCACATATGCATAACAGTTAATAATACCAATTACGTAATAATAAAACAAATAAGCTAGAAAACGAAGTAAAACCTTTCATAACTTACCCACATTTGCAGTCAATATTTCATAATGTAAAATTACAACTCATATAGTTTATTACTAGTAAATTTCAAATATTGGATTGGAATAAGATTTCTGTTAAAGCTCAACTTCTAACGTCCTCTCTAAGAAAACTTCTTTACGATCTAAGAACTGTAAAATGTTTCTCTGCCATATACACACCTCACAATGAACAACAAGTTTCAAAGTACAACCCTGATTGCTTTACATTTGTTACAAATAGCTTTCTCATTGATACGAAAGTTAGTACTGTGCTTTTGTATCTGTGATTTTAGCGCCATTAAGATTCAATGCTACCGCCATTTTTAAAAGTATTTCATGAAATGCACTTTTGATTCAATGAGTTCTGACAGATTATGGTGCATGTTTGTGTGATCTTATTTACTTCTGGTATGTATATTTACTAGGATATAAGTTTTAAAATATTGTCAATGAATATTTATTTGCTTTTTATAAATTAGATAACACTGATCATTGTTTAATATGATGTAATTGAATTTTAAAAAAAAGTTTCAACTATACTGTTCGTGTATTCGCGTTTTAACAATACCAGTTTCTTGGCGTTCTTTACTTTTACAAAACTAAAACTGCTCTTATTAATAATAAAAAGTATTCTGTTGAGTGTGTACTTTATTTAAAAATTTTAAAGTTGTAATTATGGCCAGGTAGATAGAATGTTTCACTCTCAATCTAAGGGTCCAGGGTTCGAATACTCTTCTTTCTAAACGTGCTCGCCCTTTCATCAGTGGCGGCGTTATGAGGTAGGGGCCATTCGTTGGTAGAAGATTAGTCTAAAAGTTTGCGGTGGGTGGTGATGACTAGTTGCCTTCCCTATTTCATTGTTAAGTTAATCCTCGTGTATCTTTACGCAAAATTCACTAAAACAAATCTGTGTTTAAACTTTTACTACCCGACAAGTACTTTTTATAATCATTATCTTTAGTATTATGGTTACTATATAATAAACGGAATAACGAAAATAAAGTAATTTTAATGTAGTTTTTCATGTGTAACAGTTTTATTTTCTCTTACATAATAAAGTAAAAATTGCGTTTTGCACATTAGGGTCATGAAATCGTCATAGGAGCGACGACCAAAACCCACTCTTCAATTTGGCAAGAGTATCTCAAACGTTAGTAGTGAATGATGGCTCTATTCCCTCTATTCTATCATCTTAAAAATTAGATAGTTAGTTCAGGTAGCTCTCGTGTAGCATTGCGCGAAATCCAACAAAACAAATATAATAAAGCGAAAAAAAGCCTGAAAACAAAGTAAAACTTACATAATTTACCTATATGTTGATAAAACGACCCAGCTAATACTTCATTATTTAAAATTACAGATATTAAAGTACTAATTCATCGTTATTTATAGCGAAAGTAGTTGCAGCTAAAGCTTATCCAACTAAAACTGCGAATATCATGCAATTATTAAAACTTCTTTAAATGTTCCTTCAGTAAATGGTGTCTAAACAGTATGTGTACACATAAGACTTGTTCCAAGGGAATTTTCTGTTTCTCGAAACATAAATGATTATTTGCACTAAAGAGCTTGGCATAAATATGTATTGCAAATCTCATTAATTCCAAAATTAATTAGTTCGAATTAAATTGGAAACTAGAATTATAGAGAAAATGACTCGAGCCATATACGACTATAATAATAATACTGTATAATAGAAGTATCACATTGTTATTTACTTTATTCTGATTTCAGGAACCTGTTTAATGTTCCCCAAAAGAAACGTGAGTCTTATACTTCCTGTCTCCTATCCTACTGGTGTCTCGTTCTACCAGTTGTTTACCATACTTACTGACAACGCTGGTATAACTAGAAGAGAGACTGTGAGCTATCAGATTAACAGTGTAATTCTACATGGGAAAGAAGCCATCGAGCACCCAAGAAACGATTTATTTACAGTCGACTCTTCAACTGGCCAACTTTCTCTTGCAAAACCTTTAGAGCCCAAAGCAGAATATCTTGGTAATCTTAGGCTACAATCTCTTATAAATAATTTTATAAGGACAGTGAACTTTAATTTGTTTTCAATACAAATGGATGGGCATGGTAATATATGCATATCTTTACATATTACACAACACGTTCAAACTGAATTTCCTTTAGTTATTATTGTCATTAGTATAACTAAACACTTTGTTCCATAATTTTTGTTCAAATGAAAGCACTATCTATTCTGTATTAAAACCAAAAACAGTTTTTCAATAACCATTTAACGTTCTTTTTTAATTGACAAATGTCTTTTTTGATGTATAAGGAAAATTTGTTTTAAAAGTAGCTAGAATAAAATGTTAAATTAACAAACATGTCTTTTTAGTGCTAGCAGAAGGTATTTTTTGTAAACCAGTAAATCATAACATGTTTCATGAAGGTAAAAGAACCTGTCTAAAATGAAGTTTATATTGTGTTCACAACGGATAAAAAGGATGTAAAACAGATGGATACATGATAGTTTGTAGGATTGTGTATTTAACTAGTCAAAGAAAAACAAACAATTAACATAAAATAATATGTAACTATTATTACATACCAGCAATTATGGTCAAATATTGTATAACTTCTATGGTTAAAAAGTATCGAACATCAAAATGTTATTTGCCTTTCACGTTTTACGTATTGTACAGTTTCTAAAGATGTTTGTCTTTTTCACTAAACTGATCTCAAGTCTACATTTATTGTTTCGAGAGTAAATGTAAACATGCATTATTACTTACATGTATCTTATCTCTTGAAGTTCTGTTGTCTAAATATTTGCTGATGTCAAAGCTTCAAGGTCGACACATTTATTTTCTGATAAGGCTGTAATTTACCGTTTCTTAGAAAAATGCGAGCCGGCATCTTGATATTTTAAATAGGATCATTAAGACATGGCCTTTTCCTTATAAATTTTATTTCTATCATAATTTGTACCTTCCTCTCATATTTCTGTCGGTTTGTTCATTTTTCTTTCACTCCTTTTAATCGGTGTGAATAAGTCCACTTTATTTAGAAAAAAATATTTATTCTGGGATCTTTTTCATGAATTGAAGATTGTGATGTAAAATCGTTAACTTCTCAGCCCAACACAATTTTAAATAGTTTTTATTTTAGAATTTGCTAGTTAAATTTGGCATACACTGTCATTCGTGGGTAAAATTATACACCATGAAGACTAAAGTACTAGGAAGTCGCAGGTCTTTTCACTATGCTTACCAAGGAATTCTTATGCTACATAAAACAATAAATTTGCATATTCCTTTCCTTCAAATTAATTGCATCACAATTGCATCATTAAAAATAAATTACTTTCTATAAATGTATAAACCAGATGACTTCAAAGCCTTCTTTAGATTTGAAAATCCTTAATAAACTAACTAGCAAAACTCTTTAAGTATCATAAAAATCTGGTTAAAATTTAGAAAGTGTCAATAATAGAATTTGATTTTTTGTGGAATAATGTTAAAAAATTTTTTGCTTTGCAAATGTTCTGAGAAACGTTTTCATATTCCCTATATTTTCTACAAATATCTGTACTCTATTAGTTGAGAATTGACACCTTTTTTCATGTATAATGTACATTACATCCATTTTATCTACCTGTTGACTAGATTATTATATTTACCAGAACAGCAACAACAAAAAACTTCTTCAATGATCCATCTCATTAATACTCAGATTAGATCGAGCTTCATGAAAACAATGCTTCATTTCACGTGCAACACTTGAAACTACTCCCTCTGTCGTGAACCTTGCTCATTCTGATAGTTATGCTTACGTACTAAATTCATTTCTATTTTAACAAGATTTTGTAGAGAATAACGAGCTCAGTCTTAGACCACACATTTTTTAGAGTTTCAACATACACTCCACTTCAAGTACACCAAAGTCACAATAGCCTAAGAGAACTGTTTGAGGATAATGACAGTGATCGAATGGAATTGTTGTGTTTACAGTTTCTCCACTCACCCTTCTCCTGAAAACAGTAACCACTTTTTATGGTTTCTCACATATCCTCATATATTTTGTGTAAAGTTTGTCAATAAAATTTGCAAAAGAACTGGATACTTTTATCATTATTTTTACCAAACAAACGTGCAATATTATGTGGCAGAAAGTTTTGTCGTGAAGAAAGAATCCTAAAGTCTAGGTTTGACATTTACAAGCACAAGTCTTCCGCTGATAGAGCGGTAAGTCTAAGGATTTACAACTAAAATCAGGGGTTTGATTACCCTCAATGAACTCAGCAGATAGCACTATTTGGTTTTGATATAAAAAAACACATGGACACACAAAAAGGAAATTGTTTTTCAGTGTAAATCGTATTTTCAAGTATATTGAAATGTTTATTACAGAAAAACCTGAGGCAGTTTATCTAAACTATCAATTGGTTTTATTGTTAGTTTTTCAGCATAACGCTAAACAGTGGGTTATTTGCCCATTACCCATTGTTGAGAATCAAACCCTAGATTTTAGATTGTAATTCCATAAATGTACCGCTGCCCACCAGGAAAAATTGTTGTGACGATCCTCGTTTAAAAGAAGCAATGATTCTTTAGAGATCATAAAATTCAAGATATTACTCGTTTAAACCTTCTTACAAATTGCAACTAAACTGTAGGAAAAAGTGTTTTATAGTTTTGCCAATATTTTTGAAATGTGTTACTAATTTCGGAAGGTGTAAAAAACGTGAAAACCTTTTTTAGTAATATTAATGTATTAACTTTTGCAGACTTTATATCATGTGATATATTTTATTTTAAATTTTGCACCCTGAGACAAAGATCATAATTAACAACAACAATATCGTTTCCTACTTTACCAAGTTTTTCACCAATAGCATATATAAAAACACAGCGTTAGTCCGTAAGTCAGCCCCTCCAAAACTGGTATCATTTAAACGGATAAAATCTGCAATACATATTCTAAAAGCTCAGAATTTATAATTTGTGTAAACGCCTGATGAACATGTCAAATGCTTAGCTTAGTAGTTTTCCAAAATGCGTTGTCATGATAACCAATTGGTGTATTTTAAAGGTGGATTAAAAACATAAAAAAATTAATACCTCAGATATACATGTAATTAAAACATATATGTGTGTGTTATAATGCTGGCTTCCAAATGAGCATGTGATATTGGAAATAAAGTCTTAAAGTTCACTGGCCGAAACGAAGATCAAAGTCAAAAATACAGTTTTAAATATTATAAAATATTTATATTTGATGTAAGTTATTCATTAGTACGTTTTACAAAATTGCCCAATTATCGCAAGATTGATAACATCATAGAATATTTATTTAGTATACTTTGTGTTGTTAACGTGGCTTCTCAATACCGATTCATAATAGGGATCGCAAGAAATTGCACAAAATCCTGATAGAAATTTCGGACAAATAGCACTTTAAACAATAAGAATTCAGCTCAGCCAACATCTAAATCTTTTCTATTGATTGCTGAGGCTGTAGACATGTAAAAATGCACTAAAACGCAAGCATCTTAGCTTTACAAGGAGAAATTATTATTATTTTGTCAGCCTATAACAACAACAAAAGAGACTTAATATGTATCACTCAAACCTTTTGTAGAATATTACATAAGGTAGGCAGAGGTCGTATTCGTATGGTAAAGTTGTTTTGTTCATTTTATGTTTTACATAAGTATATGCTAGAAACCTTAATAATCCTGTGTAAAAGATGCTACCATTACCCCTTTAAGGTGGCTTTTGTACAACTATATAGTGTTTCTTTAACAAGCTTAAGAAGCTTTTAAATGTCGTGCACGAAGGCTATCTGCACCAGCCATCCCTAATTTATCAGTGTAAGACTAGGGGGAAGGCAACTAATCATCATCACCCATCGCCAACTCTTGGGCTACTCTTTTTACCAATGAATAGCTGTAGTAAATCACCATGAACTGTTCCAGCTAGTTAATAACTAATTAGCATTATCATTAATAACTATCATCATTAGCATGTATAAAATTAGCTGCCACATCAAATAATTATTTGTTCTTAGTTGAGAATAAAAAATCCAGCAAACAAAATAAATAAAAATTATGGGAATTTAAAAACCTTCAACTAGCGATGGAAAAAATCAAATAAACAAGGTTAGAGATAATGTGGACATTAGTTACTCAAATTAGATCACTATTTTGACTCGACAAGTGTACTTCTAGGTAACAGCATGGAATCAAAGTAAGGGTTTGTAGTTTGAGTTGATAATGTCTACAGCATCTCCACCCTTGCTAGCTTACATTTTTCATGATCCCTATTTGCAGGTTTTAAAGTTACAATTTTTAAGTTATCTTGAATAAGCTTGATAAGTAAATACCATAAAGATGGAAACAAACCATAACAGGTTTAGTTACATTTCCAAATACTTTTATCTTCTCTCTGCTTTTCGTTTGAATTATGTACATAATATAATAATTTTTAATTGGAAAGCGAGAATTAATTAAACTACATCAGTGCAGTTCGTATTGAAAACTGACAGATTCATACCTTGAAAGTTCATGTACATGTTGAGCAGCTGAAACATTCTGTAACATTCAGTTTGATTAAAGAGACAGCTCATCCGGTTCTGGATAATATTACTATGCAGGTTTTCTACTGAAGTGTAGTGTCACTGAACTTTGGCGAGTTAGTGAAATGTTGGTCTTCCATCAGATAGTCAAATCTTTCCTACCTGTTCTCTAAATAGCTTCGTAAACTAACTTAAACAGACTCACTGCTCGATTTTTGCATTTGCGTTTTTTCAGTAAACCAGCATCTTGGAACCTTTACTCGATGGTTAACATAATGTTGGATTCTGTGTGAAATGTTTTAATATAAAGAACTGCCTGTTTGAATTTGTCAGTGTTCCTTTATTGATGTCTAAGTACATTTGGCATACAGCAGCACTTGATCAAACCACGTGTTTTTTGATAGATAGTTTAGGTAGAGTATTCATATTGAGTTCAGTATGAAATGAATAGCAAGTGGCTATTAGCAAAATAATTGTATAAAATATATTAATGACTGTTTATACATCTCAAATGTAGAGGACAACGTTTCGAAAATATTCTTTATTTCGTCTACAGGCCAGTTTGTGTTTTCCGTTGCGGATACTTTGTGTCCTTTTTCGCTTCTTTTTTTATGGTATGTATTTTGGTTTACATTAATCTGTTCTGATTGAGGTTAAGGTTTAGAAATAATCACGAATGCTCAGAAAATTTAATTTCTCTTTATCACGCTCGCAAATTTATTTTATTAGACAATTAGCTAAGATTAGGAGTTCTGGCTTATTAGGAAAACGGGGACTGAGATTTTTTGTGCGTGTCCGTAAAAACTCCATCTTCGTCTTTAGCTTGAGATAGACGTGCTTTAATTCTTATTAGTTCCTGGTCCTGGCCGTTGGGGTGACTAAATGTGGATTCAACAAATGGTTGATGACTTCTGGACTTAAGTGTCTTTTTCTTAAAGATTTTATTGTTTTGATATAGAAAAAAATATTTTTTCCTTTTTTCCAAAATTTGTCTCACTCGACGATTCTTGCTTTTTCCCAGCCTATTGTGTGTCCGGTTGACAAAGCATGTACTGCAGTGGCTGAATTCTGTGTTTTTACTAGTCCAGTGCTGCATTTCTGCTATTTTATTCTTGTTCCGAGTTGTCTTCCAGTTTCCCAAGAGAGATCTGGTTACAGGAATGAATATTTTGTGCTTGTTTTTCTTTTTAGTTTTGACCAGGATCAATCTTGTTATTTTGTAAAATTTCCAGTGGACGTTTATGTTTTTCACTAAGATTTTTCCACATGTAAAGATAACAGTAGTAATAATATAGTTCTTATCATGTTCTGGTTTGTTTGTTTTTTTAATTTCGCGCAAAGCTACTATAGGGCTATCTGCTCTAGCCTTCCCTAAGTTAGCAGTGTAAGACTTGAGGGAGGGCAGCTAGTCATCATCACTCACCGCCAACTCTTGGGTTACTCTTTTACCAACGAATAATGGAATTGACCGTTACATTATAACGCCCCCACGGTTGAAAGGGCGAGCATGTTTGGTGCGACGGGGATTATCATGTTCTAGTCCTTTTAAAGGAATTGATGATAAAGATAGAGTTATAGCCGCCTGCTCCAAAACAGTTCATGATGCTTTGGCATTCTGGCTTGATGGGTGTTTCCTCGCAGATTTTTTTCGGCTTTGTTATTCAAGCACTGGAATAAACGTGTTTTAACGAAGTTTGATGACAGGGTTGGAAATTTCGGTATCTTTGGTGTGAATAGGTTTTCTATATATAGTAATAGTGTAGGTATCTGTCGGTGTGAATAGGTTTTCTGAATATAGTAAAAGTGTACAGTGAAACCTTTGGGACTGAGACAAACTGGCCTGATTAGAGAGAATTCACTGTACATAATTAGGGATTATGTAAACATAAAAGGGAATGTGATTGAATGACCGCTTTCAAGGAGTGACCGAATCTTAAGGGTGGCGGCTTAGAGGGATTCCACTGTAGGTATCTGACGGTGCGAATAGGTTTTTGTATATAGTAAATGTCTTGTTTTTTCTTTTTGAATTTCGCGCAAAGCTACTCGAGGTCTATCTACGCTAGCCGTCCTTAATTGAGCAGTGTAAGACTAGAGAGAAGGCAACTAGTCATCACCACCCACCGCCAACTCTTAGACTACTATTTTATCAACGAATAGTGGGATTGGCCGTCATATTATAACGCTCCCACGGCTTAAAAGGCTAACATGTTTGGTGCGACGGAGATATAGTAGAAGTGTAGGTACCTGCCAGTGTGAATAGGTTTTTTGTATATAGTATAAGTGTAGTTATCTGTTGGTGTGAATAGGACGTTTCCCGTGTAAAGTGGACAGGTTCTCTGTACATAGTAGAATAGTAGAAGTGTAGTTATCTGTCTGTGTGGGTAGATTTTCTTTATACAGCTGTAGTAATGTTTTCTTTTCGTCTGCTGATGACTATGTCAAAAAATTGGAGGTTGTTTTGTGTCCCTACTTCCACGGCAAAGTGGATTATTTTGTCTATAGAATTAAGATGTTCACAGAAGATTAATAGATTTTATGACCGTGAAATCAAATAACAAAGGTTTGTCAACCTAGAGCCTAAAATACTTGGTTTTATATTCTATGTTTGTTCATTTAAAAAAATTAGGTATATTGAAAGTGAGGCAAATAGTCGTTAGTTCCACGATAGCGTTTACCTTCATGCCAATTCCGTGTGTCAGAGAGTTGTCATTTAGATGTTGTTTAGTACTCCAAAAAGTGTTTAAGTATTTTCGGTCGAAAATTGATACACAAGTATGTGACGTCGCAACTGACAAGAATAGCCTCGGATTTGACCTGTAGCTTTCTGATTTCTGTAGAAACTTCCGAGTTGTGAACTTGACGTTCACTATTATCTCGTAATGAAATAGGATAGGTAACAAATAGGCAGCTAGTTGGTGGCAAGGTGAGTTTTTGCACTGATTATAGATGTGTGTGTAGTTTAGGTAGTCCATAAAACTATAGAGAGGGTTACTACTGGCTCTTGAGTTTTTTAGCCGTATTCTCGTTAAGTTGTGTTTCATGAGTTTGTTTAGTGTTCTACTAATGAGTCTTTCTATCTTTTCCGTAGGGCCGTTTGCAATCTTTTTTGCATTGCTGTTCGTGTAGTAACGGCTTGATTCCGTGTCATAATCGTTGACGTCTAGAATGACTGTAGTTTCTTTTGTCTGCTTGTAGAATCTTGATTGCGATGTTCCCTTTGAGAACATTCGGTGAACAACATTCCTGTAATGTTTACTTTTAGTTTATTGACATTCCTGATAAGGGAGTAAGTTTGATGCAGAAAATGTTCTACTATAGGTTTCGAGCAGCGTATTACAAAGTTGTAGCTATATCAATGGTTGGAAGTAGGATATGTTGTATGGCGAAGTTTAGTCCTAGGCTAAGTATTTTATTTTATGTATCACTTAGAGGTCTCGAACTGAAGTTGGGAACTTCACTGATAGTCGTGAGCTTGTCTTCCTTGGTATTTTGTTCAGATTTTGTAAAAGGTTAAATGCTCTTGTATTCGGTGGCAAAGAGTTGTCGAAACGTCGAACGGTGATTTTCCATTTTTTTGAGAAAGTGACATTTTAACAGTTTATTTTCTTGTGAATGTAATCTTAAGAGGTGTCTGATGGTCTCGTCGAAAAGTTTTTATCTTTGGTTTGCTGAAGAAAGACTTTCTTTTTAGTTTTAGAAAGTTTCGAAAAAGATTAAAAAATTTACAACATGAAAAGAAAAGTAGGTGAATAACACAATGTTTAAGATTGGCAAGTTTCTGTTATAGTTATTGATCTTGCTGATAGAAGTTGGTTCAAACCACAACTTTTGGGGCATTTTTTGATTGATAGTTATTTTTCTCAAATCAAACTTATTCTAATATTTTCAGCGTTTAATTATGAATTCCATATAATTTGAACATCTCATTTGCTGGAGCATTTGTTATTGGCAAGTAGTCAATATTTTTAACAGCTTCACTGACATTATTGTGTGTCTGGATATTGAAAACTGTCTAAAATTTGACTTTCTAGTTGTTTACAACTGTCTGTCTGCCCCGTAATCATACTCGATTCTTCTTTCAAGCATTCTCAATGACCTTTTTACAGTACACTTCCATAAGCTCCATTACAAATAGGCCTATACGGATACTAACAGTGTAAAGGTAGAGCTGTAGTGGCAGAGTACGAACACAACATATTTTAACTTTCTCTGTAAGTACAGAATTTTTCAGATGTTTAACAGTTAATACTGAAGGTTGTACTGCAATACCATCCACTTTATGTCATGTTCCTGCAACCTAGAAAGTATATTAATTTCTGTCGATGCAGTCAAAAATAACATTTACCAGAATACAGAGAAGCATATTGAATGGTATTATCACACCTTATTTATCTTCATTTGATAGTTCTTCAACAGAAGTCAATGCTAGTTTTCTAAAGCTGACTGTGAAAAATCCCATGACCTAAACTGTTTAGCATCTTAATTAACCCTATGTTGACGGTTAAATATTTTACTATTTATGGTAAAAGAATGTACTTAACAGGTTACTACTTTCCTGCACCAACAACACATGTATGTATACTGTTGACTAAAAGACCGAATTAGTCTTTGAACTCTTGATGGTGTTAGAGTGTCTTGTCTATTTTCTAGTAATAACTCTTTAACAAAGCGAGAAATTTTGAAAGTTGGTTGAAATCATTATCAAGGTTCTTAGCTAGAGCCATAGCTATTCTGCAGAAAGCTCTGAAACAGATACCAAAATGAATAAAATCACTATCTAATCACGCAAACCCACTCTCGCCTACACGTATTAATGCACGTATGTGTATATAAGATCTTTTATAGTGCCTGTTTTATTATCTATTTTGAAATACAGCTATTGGTTACCATGACAATGCAATTTCAACTGCTAAGCTACATAGTTGACATATCCAACAGGCATTTTCATAAAACATATATTCTGGGCATTTAGAAATATATGATAACTTTTACTCACCCAAGTGGCACCGATAATCTGGTTCATGGACTACAAACGTTTTACTTTAAGTTCAGAACAGTATAAACATTTCTTATTGTAGAAATTTGTATTTTGCTCTTTCTCTGGGCACACTAGTTAAGACTACAAGTATGAGTTCTAAACTTTGGAACTGGCGAACCGAGTTTGAATCTGCTAAATAGTTTACGATGTTTTCAGTAGCAGCAGTCAATCCTTTAGCGTACATATGGGACTGTTGTCACTAGTTTAAACTTAAAGACAGCGGCCTTGGTATCTATGCTATAAATAAAAAGTCAAAATACAATATGCATCTTTATTCCTATTTTTAACCTCATTTTATAATTATTTAATTATTTCGTCAGTCATCATTTTACATTAGAACCATGCATTGTTTTTAATGGATATTAACTTTTGCAACCTCTGTATCGTACAATAGATTACTTACACTTATAATAATGACAACAGCAGAAAGCATAGCAGCTGTGAATTAAATAGAAATAACAACAACAAAATCGTGTTCCATGTTTTAAGGGCCTCAGCTACGCCATGACAATAACGTTCAAATCCCACTAAATTTAGTTACAGTAGTTCAAAAGTTGGCGATGGGTACTGGTTAGTAGTTGTCTTTCTTCTAGTTTATCAGTTCAACATTACGGGGCCCAGCATGGCCAGATGGTTAAGATGTTAAACTCGTAATCTGAAGGTCTCGGGTTCGAATCCCCATTTTACTGAACATATTTGCTCTTTCAGACGAGGGAGCGTTATAATGTGACGGTCAATCTTGCTCTTCATTGATAAAAGCGTAGCCCAAGAGCAGGTGGTGGGTGGTGATGACTTGTATTACTTCTAATCTTACTCTACTAAATTAAGGACGCTAGTGCAGATAGCCCTCGTGTAGCTTTGCGCGAAATTTTAAAACAAACAACCAAACAAACAAATTCAACATTAGGGGCGGCTAAAGCAAGCACACTTCAATAACTATGCACATGTACCGGAAGCAAACAATTTCAGCTTGATTAGCTTTGCACATATATCTGAAATAACCAGTTACAATTCCTTGGGAAACTTCTTGTTTTTATTGTAAACGTCATTACAGAACAAAGTGCATCTATGTTGTTGTTGATTTTATATATAATCCACTTTGAGTGGGATATTCAGTACTGTATACAACACTCCATTAACCCGATATTCAAAAATTATCCATTGTAATGCGTCATATTTATGTATATATATTTTCCAACAAGAAGAAATTTACGTTTTAGGTATTTGCTAATTTTCTTATAGATTTTATTTTGTATTTAAACGCATCACATAATATATACATATATACACACACACAGACATGGTGTATAGTAAATAACAAAGTCACATTGCTCTAGTACCTCTATCTGGTCGTGTAATAAAATCGTATTATCATCCTAGTAGATGGGTACAAACCCTCCAGCACTAGCCTGTGCTTTTTATATTGATAAATATTACCATATGTCATGTAGCTTAACTATTATAAGAGACACTACCTGCGTTACGGTCCATCCACTTAAAGTTTAATCTGCAATTTCATTTTATCGCAAGGACGTTTCACAGTCTTTAATAGCAACATTACGTAACACGTAGTAAAGAAAAATGGAGGTTGTGGAAGACGCAAAAAACACAATACTTATCATGGAAGACCATTGACCTGTTATATCTTGGGTTTCTTTACATATAAAGTTATATTTATAGTGCAATACAATATCTTTAATGCTATATGTAAATATCTTACATGTTTGGTCTATTTAATATAGCTACAGGGATAATCTTTAGTCCACCATTTTAGAATGGACCAGTCAATTTAACGAGAAGTTGTATATCGTTTATTAATTTTGTAATGTGATTTTATTTGTGTTGTCTCGCTACTTATACACAAAGCAATATTAATTCTTTACCCGAGGCTTCTATGTTTAAGTCTGAGTGTTACAGATATTAAAACATGATCTAGAAAAGTTATGTTTACCTTTATATTGTAATTGCTTTTTTCAGTACTACAAAATTGACACCTTGAAACAATTTGATAATGTCATCCTTAAAGAAAACTTTGTAATGCATAAGGAACTATAAGGAACTTTAAATGTGACGGATGTAAATAAACCTTGTATGCACGTATTAGTTTCGGGTGTGATGGGTTAGATCACTTTCCTATGTTAGCAGGTTGCTCAGCTGTGACGAAGGGAATCGAAGATCTTCCCTTTTCATTTCTTGCCAAAATGTAAGTATGTTTTGATACACGTTTCGCCTGTAATATCTTTGAAAACGACAAATTACGTTTATCTGGCATCGTAACGTAAAACATTGGATATATTCAGAAACAAAAACCAAACCAAACGTCATATGGAATGTTAAAAATGTCGAAACTGCTGCTACTTGGGTTTGATAACTTTCTTCATTTTCTGACAACGGAACGCAAAAAGCCTTAAAGTGTCTAACACTGTTATCAAACAAACACAAGGAGAAGTGAAACGGGTGAATATTTTATAACAGTTTTATTATTTTTGTTTTTTCTGGCGCTATCTTTGTAGCATTATATATTTAATATATGGATGTGAACAGTGGATTTAAAAAGAGAAATTCCTTGACAAGTTAACTCTCTTTCTACAAACACTACACACTTATATATATATATATATAATCAAATATATAATGTACTTTAATAGTTTTGTGTTAAAACTATGTAAAAAAAAATGTGGCTCTAGTTTCCTAAATGTTTTGAAAGAAATGTCTTAATAGTTTCTTTTCTATTATTTCAGAAACTGACTTTACGATAAGGATTCATGCGACTAGAGAAAACGTTTCTGGCTTCTTTCCCTTTGTGTTAAGTGGCCATGTAGTCAACACTAATGAGCTGTGTCAGCCAAGTTTTCGGTTTTGTTTCTTGACCTCCCACGCCGATTATGACGTGCCAGAGTCCCTTAAGCCTAATGTTATCTTCGATCAAGTACGCCCTCAAACGTTAGCCTATATGTGTTCTTCTCTTGAAACTCATTACAGTATAAGCAAAGGTGAGACTGCCACTAATCTGTCAAAGTACTGAACCATAAGTACCTTTAGAAAGTCTTAAAAGTAACCAGAATTAATTGCCATTATGTTGTTTATTTACAAGTTTTAGTTTTAATTGCATGTTGTCTGGCTCTTATGTAATTTATGATTTTTCTCAAAGAGGCAATTCATATTGTACACTTATTCACATTCGTATAAATAAAGTGTTTTAAAACAAATTCATAAAAGTCAGATTACGAATTATGAACACCCAAATTTAGAACACAGAGCTATTTTTTAATAAAGCTACGTCAGTACTGATAAAGTTTTGTCCAGTTTATGTTATATGAATGGTTATTTGTTTGTTGTAATACATTTTGATAACATTTAAAATCCATTGAGCGAATCTTTGTTTACGTGTAACGAAAAAATTACAGACTCTTAAAAACGCTATAACTTTAATTTATAGTACCCCCAAATGAGGTTTATTTCTACATTAGTTACATTCTAATCACAGTGGACTGAATCAATTACATATAACCATTTTTGGTTCATACCAGAATCCGTTAGACCATCTTGTCCACAAGTCTAAAACCCTAAGTGAAAGATGAGGCACGTGACATTAGCAGTTTTACTATATCCAAATACACTTAATGGACTTAAAAATTACAAACTTCGACAGTATTTTCTCACAGATCACAAAGGGTATCGAAAACTTTGATGTGACTTCGTTTATTTGATCTCATAAATTACGATATCAGGTGAAAACCTATACAAATAATAAGTTTTAATAGATAAACTTTATTGTTTAAATCATGTTAACAATATGATCCTCTCCTGGCAAAGTTCCTATATACGTCTATAAAGCTAATATTGCCATTGGCAATAGGAATGTTAGTATGTTCCATTAATTTTATTATTGAAGAAGTTATGTAATTTATTTGTTGTCTTTCCTTATACGCTTGCACGATGAATTCTACTTTCCTATGAAAGGGAATATAATGTAAAAACAAGGGCTCTAATTTTATGAATTTGAATAATAGTAAACTATACTTACAACTTGAAGGATATGATCTTGAGCCGTGTATGAACTGTATATGTCTGAGGTTTTAAGGTTAGCTATAATGGCATCATTTACACTGTTTGTTTGTTGTTGCTGTTTTTTGTTTTGTTTTTATAAAATGTTTATGAAAATACACAAGACTTATGAAACCATTTGATATTTATCTGTATGATATTGCAGTTAGCTCTGAAAGTTTAATTATTCAGTATTTCTCAATTACTTAATAAATTTAAATGTCAGAAAATTGGATATATTTAACAGATACACGTATTTAAGATTTCGTACTGGCTCAAACTGAACCAATTGTAACAGCTAATTATTATTTCTTTTCAAACATACGTATGAGATATAGTACAATCCATTATGTGAACTAGATGGATCTGTCTTGGATATTTTTTTTTACATATATAGCAAGTTCAAATAAGAAGTTTTACAACACACCCACTCACAAATACATATAATTAAAAAAGTGGATTGGATGTGACACAGCTGTTAAAGTACTTAGGCTGTCAATTCCAGATCTATGGTTCGCACCCCATTGAGGAAAAACGCGTCCTACGCTTTTCAACTACGTGCACGCTATAAAACAGTGACGATGAAGGTCGACTGTTGGGAAAGACAAGAGTGGCAAAAGAGTTGGCGGTGGGTGATACTCACTCTTCCTTCCATCTTGTCATAGATAGTCTTTGTAAGACTTTGTGTGAAAATTGTAAATCACAAACAAAGAAATATTAAAAATATGAAGGGAAATCAATTTTGACCACAAAAGACTCAATGGTATTTCTACATTAATATGATTGTTTTATGTTTTTAAACTAAAATGAAATTTAAGGATAACTGCATGAATGTGTAACTTATATAAAAGTTGATAGATTTAGGGTTAATTTTTGACTTATTCTAATTTGTATATAAGTTGTTGCAATGCCGTATTTTTGTAAAAACACTCCAGAGGTGCTGCTGGTAAACTGTCTGATCACTAACGTATAACTAACAATTTTTACTACGCGCGCTCTCTGTAACGGTTTTATTGATGTTCCATATGAAAAGTCTTAAGTTTCTGTTAAGGCTTTGGTGTGTTTTGAATTTCGCACAAAGCTACTCGAGGGTTATTTGCGCTAGTCATCCCTAATTTAGAAATGTAAGACGAGAGGGAAGGCAGTTAGTCGTCACCATCCACCGCCAACTCTTGGGCTACTCTTTTACTAGCGAATAGTGGGATTGACCGTCACATTATAGCGCTCATACGGCTGAAAGAGCGAACATGTTTGGTGTGACGGGGATTCGAACCATCGACCCTCAGAATACGAACCCGGCCTTCTGTTATGGCAGGGAGACAAGTGTTTTTTTTGTTTTAGAAGTTTGATTTATTTTAGTTTGAGCAACAATTTCAAACAAAGATTTACTGTATCGAAAACAAAGTAGTTTTCGAACCTAGATTTTAATAGTAGTTTTTTTTACAAGCTATTATTAGATTTTGTGTACAACTCTAAAGAGTTAGTAAGTTTAAAATTTTAGCTCAACTTTTTTAAATTTTATAAGCCTTGTACTTTTTGAAAACTGTTAAAAATATCGACAAGTTTTGGTGCAATTAATGTTGAAACAGTGAACTTTGTAACTGTACATCTTGCGGGAAGTTCAGCTTTAAATATACAACCTGAAGCTAAATTTCGAGATACTACATTTGAAGTGATTACGTTGAATTGAAAACATAGTTCCTATATGGATCGACCAGAAATAGTGATTTGCTTTTTCTAAATTATTGTATATATCAGGCCATCCCTTAAGCAATGTTCGATTTTAGGTTCAGAAAAAGAGAAAGGATTTCAAACGCTTTTAATGTTATTTAATCAATAATGTATGTTCCATTATTATTAATTACTTCCTGTCAACGATTCACAAGCTTTTGATTGTCATTTATATAAAAGTATTGGGGTTTGGAGGTAAAGAATGTTTTGGGTAGTTTTGGCATCTTCGTGTATTTCAAGCTCTTTTCCATCAAGATAGTTCTGAAAACTTCAGAATAGATGATAATCAGATGGGACAAGGTCTGGAAAATAAGGAGAATGTGGAAGTATTTCCCAGTCTAGCTCTTCAATCTTTGCAGATGTGATCCTTGCTGTATGGAGCCATGCATTATCCCGGTGTAACACAACACTTTTATGATTGATCAACATTCAAGCGCTCTAACTGTTAACAATGAAAGTCCAATGTAATTATTACATTGAGTGGCAGAAATGCAAAGTGGATCACGGCAACTATATCCTAACAAACATTTAACATGACATTCCTTGGATGGATGTCCATTTTGGGTTTACTTTAGGCAGTTTACCTGTACTGAGCCATTGTCTGCGGTGCTTTTTTATCTTTAGTCACGAACCTATCTAAAAAAGATGAGTTACGTTTATGAGAGTGCAGAGAAGTGCAAATGCTCACTCTTGCTCATAAATTGGGGTCTGTCAGATTATGGGGGATACATTTTCCATGTTTTGACACATTTCCAAGCTGTTGCAGATGACGGTGAACTGTTGGATGAGTTGAATTAAGCTTCTGTACTGGTTATTTAACTGTTGCAGCACAATCTTTACCAAGTGCAGCCAGCAGCAAATCTTCATTCAACTCAACAGAATGACCTGAAGGTGGAACATCACTTAAGCTGTAGTCACCTGATCTAAACTTTTGAAATCACCTTTCACATTCACTTTCATTGAGAGTCTCCGCACCATAAACATCTTAAATGTTTCGTGTAGTTTGTGCTGCACTGTTACCTTTTTTAAACTCATAAAGCATTACATGTCTAATGTGCTCCTCAGACACATCCATTTTCATAATGGTTCATTTGATTAATGATCTGAAAAAGTGGAGCTGGGTTGGATTATTTTATTTGTCTGAGCATTTTTCTACAAGTCCTACTATATATTTTAGTCATTAAAGCCTTTTACAAAGACAGAAATGATGATGCGCTTTCTGTATCAAATTTACGGGCATTACTTATGGGATGACCTGGTAAGTCCATATTTGATTTTTATGTTATTTTACGTTATAGTATGTAGTATAATTTATAAAACTACAACATTGCAGAGTTCTATGCTTTTTTTGTATAATACTATACAGTAATAGGGGATCGTAACAGAATAAATAGCTATTGTTCTTTTTAACGATTCGACCCATAGAAATAATCGTATAACTTTTTTTTACTTCATTTGCTTTAGATTTTGTTTATTCTTGTACATTTCAATAAGTAAAATTTAGTTTCTATCTTTTGTGCAAAATAGTTTCTCATGATATATTTGTAAACTTAACTTACTGAACAAGTAACATCTTCATTTATTTTCATATATAGATTTATTTCTAAGTTAGATGTTTGAATTTGATTTTTAAAATAAATTTGTTGAAAGTTGAGCTCAAAACTGCATACTGGGCTATTTGCGCTCTGCCTACTACAGGTATCGAAACACGCTTTGTGCTGTTATAAGTAGGCAAACATACCGCTGTGCTCCTAGAGGCCTAGAAGGTTTAAGATTAAAGTATAATTATATTTAGGGAAGTCTGTATTATAATTTCACATTAATTAATAAATTAAAAGTCATTTATTATTAACACAAGTAGAAATGCTATTTTGTTATATTTCCCTCTATATTATTCATAAAATACTTACATGACTGGTTCTCAAATGTATTAAAATGCCTTTCCTAACTTCAATGTTATATATTGTTGGCATGGTAACCGGTAAAATACCGTACACACAGATTTACGGACGGCCTATTACAATGCTGTTAAATGATTATATGTGCAAAGATATTTCATAAGACAAAATATTCGATGTCTATGCATAATTAATGCAGTGACATTTAAATTATAATATCCAGATCGGTACAAGTGAGTTTATAAAATACAGTAAAATGTTTTCAATAGTTTGATATCACAAGTTGGTAAGAGAATATCAAGAAAACAGAAAGATAGCTTTCTGAACATTTTCTTTTCTGCGTATTGTATTAACTGATATATTACCATGAAATACGTTTAGATTTATTTCATTTAGTACACCTGAACAGTTGTTTCTTAGGCTTCTTGTTTTAAATTTCTATCACTGTAAATGAATATATTTTACCCTCGACTTTTGAAGCTACTTTGATTTTTGTTTGTTTATTGTTATTGTTAATAACTTAGTCTCTTATTTTTATTAAATAAATGAGCACCAACAATTACCACTATAAAACCACAATGATATTGGTGATTATGACAAAATATAAGGTAATCATAAGAAATATTTCCAAATTTATATCACATATTCTTACTCTCCCATCCCCCCCACAAAACCATTTCCATAATATAAAGATTTTAAACTTATTTATCCTTCAATTCAATTTTTTTCTATATCTTAAAGCTTTCGTTGCAGTTAATTATCTAAAGAAACAACATATAAATTTATTTAATCTCCTACTAAAGATCAGTCATAATCATTTACTAATAAATTAGTAGACTCTGTAACAATAATAAAAAAGAAACAAAATAAAAAGAAAAACAAGTATTGCCACACCGCTGAGTTTATATGACTTATTAACCAATCTCTGACAAACGAACTAGGTAATCAGAATACAAAGTACCTGTACCATCAAATACTTCAACAATTTCCTGACGATTTTATGTTAACAGGTACTGACACTGTTTTCTACATTAAAAACAATAAAAAATTGTGTGCTGGTTGGTAGAGTTTTATATTTTGAGAATGGCAAGCCTGCTTCGAACCTATGGAATATCACAAAATATTTCTCTTATTTCCATCTACGGATGTGTGTAAAATATTTACTATTACATATAAATTTTAATATCTATGGTTGTTGTTTCTAATTAAGCACAAAGCTACTCAATGGGCTATCTGTGTTCTGCCCACCACAGGTATCGAAACCCGGTTTTTAGCGTTGTAAGTCCGCAGACATACCGCTGAGCCACTGGGGGCAATATCTATGGTTTTCAGTTTAATGTGCATTTAGAAATACATGTGACTTATATAGTTAATTGTGTATTGCGGGAGTCCCACTATTCTCTAAATTTGTAGAAGATTCTCGCGTGTAATAATCGACAATATATGTTTTACAAAAGAGCAAGTGTATCTTTGAATACTGTTGCTAACTAAACTTTCGACAACCTCACTCTAAAAGTTTATAAATCGACGCACCAAAAGACAATTTAATATTGTTGTTTTTCTACAGTTAGTATACTATAAGCCTTGGAAGCTACAGCTGTGATTAACGCTTATTAATCAGGAAGCTATAGATATTTAACCAGGACCATTTATAGATTTCAAACACTACAAAAGGTCTAACATCAATAAATTATCTTTGGGCGTTAGTATTTGTACGAGGGTATTAGACATCTTTGTCAGAGGAAAAAATCAGAGCTTGTAAGTATCGTGAGGCTAACCAAGAATAGTTAGCTAAAGCAAAGTGTAACAATATCAACTCACAATTAATTTGCTCATTGTGAACCGTCGATAAAATATTCAGCTCCATACTAGATAGAAGACTCATTATTGTTTGTAAGTTTCTAAAACTTTTGTATTTAAATCATTATTTGTAATAATCATTTTTATAAATTATATTTTGTTTGTATATCAAAATATATTGTGTTAAGAAAGAAAATATTGTGCATCAACGTTGTTGGCAAATATAATAAATTTGATACAAATTGATATTTAATTAACTTCTATATTTTTAAAATTTCAGGCGATTTCAAAGTGTAATATGTAACATAAGAAATCATAGACTCGTCCGAAATAGGTTGTAATATGTAACATGCGTCATTCTGGATCGACAATGTATGGTATGGATTTGTTGATTAGCTGCCTTTTCCCTTGGTCAGTGCTTCAAAATTACTTGCAACCACAAATTGTTATTTGTTATGTTGAATTGAGCACAAAGCTACACAATGGGCTATCTGTGCTCTGCCCACCACGGGTATCAAAACCCGGATTTTAGCGTGTAAATCCGCAGTCATACCGCTGAGCCACTGGGGGCGCAACCACAAATAGTTTAATAGCTTTACCATACATATTATTATGAAAAAACAATGAGATAAAAGAAACCTATACATTGTCAACACTAAAATTTTAATAATCTAAACGCTGGCATTTTCAAACTCTATCATTTCTCAAAGTATTTCAAGTAGGATTTTTTGTACAGACAGATGTGCTTTTTCAGAGTACTTTAAAACAATTTTAAATTGGTATTTTACTTTTATTACTACTGTTTTTAAGTTCAATTTTTGATATAGTTGTTACCATTAATTACTTGATTTTGTTTCCTCAACACTGCAGACCATTTAATTCTTGTACAGCGTATCAGTTCCCACTTTTGTTTCCTCACCTCTGACATTTTGCGCGTGCTCATACAGCGCACTCTGTTTA
Source organism: Carcinoscorpius rotundicauda (assembly GCA_011833715.1). Taxonomy (NCBI): domain Eukaryota; kingdom Metazoa; phylum Arthropoda; class Merostomata; order Xiphosura; family Limulidae; genus Carcinoscorpius; species Carcinoscorpius rotundicauda. The sequence continues at coordinate 32,981,120 of CM022395.1, read as the reverse complement.
TTTCTTGAATGATCAACTTTTTCCATTACCTGTACTAACGTTTCCTATTTGAGAATGCATTTCTGTCTATCTTCTGTTGTTTGGTTTTTCACATTTTAGATAAATTCATTCTTTTAAAACTGCAACTGAGGAATTTTTCGGAAGTCATAAATGAAGTGATTTTATAATATACGTAAAATGTAACTCATTACCATTTCATGTATGGTGTCTATTAGTTTTTGATTTATTAAACTGTGGAAGTTTTTATATAATGACGGGTATACATTTACGCTAAATAAATGGAGACACTACGTTCTTACTAACAAGTTTGTTTGTTCTGTGTTAACGTAGCATTTATTTTGCATTTTATAAGCATTTAGTTTATGTGTTTTTTTTTACTGATTCTTCAGAGTAATGTAACAATTGTTCTAAAAACAGTATTTAAAACATGTTCATGTAAAGGTAAGAAAGTTTAAGATGTTTCGAGTAGTGCTGCAATCTATAATACTAAGAATCCACATAACCTAAATACGGACGAGTTCTAGAAGGTAAACACATGCTTTTGCCTTCAAAATAATCCAATATTTTATGCTAAAAACGTATGTGTAGTCTTTTAGCCCAATCACGTATATAAATAAGAAGAAACAACTGTTTCAAAAAATAAATTATTTTCAAATAGCTGCTGGTAAGGGTTACTGGGTTTATATAAAACTTCAAACAACAGATTACATTTACAGAATTTTATCACAGTAGGTTTGATTCTTATTTTGTTTTTAAAGTTGATGAAAATGTCAAAATTTAAAAATGTACTGATCGCAAATAAACACTTTTTCTTATGGCAACTAACTGGTTATTGTCCAACAGGAACAAACCTTTATATTTTATAGTAATTGAATTTACTAATACGATATTAAAATGTTAGGAAATTTTTAAAGTATGTATTTTAGGAATTACGTTAAAGTCTAAAACTTCAGTAATGAGTTTGATTTCTAAAAATAAAATATAATTACAAAATAAAGTAATTACATAGGCCTATCTGTCTTGTATAATAGTCCATCTTAGTACAATAAAAACTGTGAACAATAAAATAGTTTGTTTCTTAGATTACGCTGACTAAATGTGATAAGTGATAAGTTTTCACTTTGTGTCGGTTTGACGTATCGCTTATGGGTACATATCATTAAATAGAAACAACCGATTGGTGCAAAACTGCTGTGAGTGATAATAACATGATACAACATATGGACAGTACAGTTCTCTGGGTAGTAATTTCATTGTTTTTCAGTTCAGTGACCCCTGAACGATGTTTTGTACGTCTACACTCAAATTAACTTACGTGGTTAACATTTTTGTTTCCAAGTTTTACTCTTGTATTTCGATATACAAAGTTGAAAATTATCACAACATATTCCAAGTAGGTAATATACATATAATATTCAAGTAAAAGAAATATTATATACTAGTTAATACGGTACTTCATGTAAGTTAAATTTCGTTATGCTTGTATGAAAATTATATACACCTGCCTGCATATATATATATAACAAGATTTCGTGGTTTTGTCATGTGTATATATTTATTTACACACATCACTCACTACCTGTATTTCAACTGTATTCACATAAATTTCTTCAACGGTTTCTTTCGCAACTACATATTTTAGGTTTGCTCTATCGTATATTACATTTACATAACAAGAACAAATGTGTTTTTTTTCGTGAAATTCGAGCCCTAAAATTATATATTATTGAATAAGACAAAAAAAGAACTTCCATTCAAAAAGTAATATATAATTTTCAATATTTAACAAATTAAAGAAAATCAGTAATAAATATTGTTAGAAACTTGTGCATTAAATACTGTAATAGATTAAATCTTTACCATACTAATATGACACGCAGACTTTCACTTATATTATCTGCATATATACTAAGAATACAGAATTGAAAGTTAAAGAGAAACGATTGCAATGTTTTTATACATTGAATCTTTATAAAGAATAAAATGTTTTTCAGCTTACGAAAATGTTTGTTTTTCTTAGTATCTAAAGGATGACATTTTGACTTTCTTAAACGTTGATTATTATAAATTTATTGCTGTTAGTGAATATGTAACAAATTTTATTTTTTATCGTTACTGTAGAACATATATCTAGTGATTAACCAAATTACACTTTTATACCTTGTTAAATGTGGCATTGCCAAAATATATTGACTAAATACGATAGTAAATTAAATCACCAAATGTTTGTTTTTCAAGTAATTTGATTTTTTTCTGCCTCATTTAAAGAAAATAAGTTAAATTAAGTTTTCGGTATTTTTGCATCATTCTATTTCTTTACCGGAAAGAAAAAACTAACCTCTCATTTCTGTTATAATAAAAAAATATCCTCATAGATGTACAATAAGCTCTTTCTTGTTGAAAATCATTACCGAAACTTAAATCTTCCCTGGTAAAGATTATCTGCTCTTATGTTATGCTTCATTATCCTGAATTTTTAAGAAGACAGAGCATAAATGTTAGAAGACGTAAAATGTTTTCTTTGCTTAAATAAACAAAAAAACATGCTTCAAGGAAACACATTTATCGGATCATTTGTCTTTGCATTTGTTTTTAGTTTAAGCTTTTCTTTGTTCAAGGAAAGAATTTAGCTTATATAATAAGTTTATACTAACCAGCTCACTTTATTTATAGTTAATAGTCAAATTTATGGGCATAGTGATTACAATATCTAAATCTGTAATCAACTTTTATCCAAAACATTGAAATAAAACATTCAAAAAGAAGTATATACGTTTTATAGCTCTTGTCATCTGTTTTATTCACTGATTAAACAGCTACATATATATTTATAATTTAATGATGATATTATTATAACGTCTTTTAGGAGTAGTCACTTGTCATTTGAAGTATTTTTAAGAAAGGTTAAATAAAGTGAATCTACTTTCCATCGGCCTAATTAATATTTAAAGGCACATATTATAATTTTTTGTTAATTTATCACAAGTTACATCTTTTACAGTAAAGAAGAACGTTTCGAAAACAGATACGATGTATCTATCACCTTCAATCAAGTTCATAAGTTTCTTAACTTATGACTATTGAACAAAGTTGTAATAACTGACAGTCAGTCATTCTGAGCTGGCGAATCGGGATCGAATCCGTGGAATAACACAAAATATAAGAGCGGAAATTAGTACCTTAGTGTAGATGTAGAATTATAGGGCGCTGCTGATTGGCTAGTTCAAAATTCGAGTCGGTGTCAGACAGCATCATTAGCTTTACCATAAATATAAAGCAGAAATACTATTGTTATAAAAACGTCTCAGAAAATTTTAGTACTAGTTTCGAAAACAGAAGCAACTGCAGTATCTAAAAAAATAATTCTCGTGTTAAAAATCATTTAACAACATCGCTTCGTTGTATTTGGTCTAGACTTAACCAAAACAAAATATTTTCACTGAAAGAGGTTTTTTGGTTCCGTATGAAAATTTTCACTTGTTTGATTTAAGTGAATTGACAGCTTTTAGATTTTATTGGCCTTTTGATCGGTTTCATCTGTGATGAAAATTACACAACGACTTCTCAAGAAATTCGACTTGTAATCCGAGAGTCGCGGGCTCGAATCTCTGTTCACCAAACGTGCTCTCCCTTTGAGCCGTGGGGGCGTTATAAAGTTACGGTCAATCGCACTATTCGTTGGTAAAAGGGTAGCCCAAAAATTGGCGGTGGGTGGTAAAGACTAGCTGTCTTCCCTCTAGTCCTAAACAGCTAAATTAGAGACTGTTAGCGTAGATAGTTATCGTGTATCTTAGCGCAAACTTCAAACAACAAACAAACAAACCTTAAGAATTTACTAGAGCTATATCAATAGCATTCTGTTAATATTTAAGCAGAAACTGTTTATTATTAAATGTGTTTTAAGTTTAGTTACTTAAGAATACAATAGATAATGGGTCGCTTGTCGCTAAAATCTATGACTCTCTGGGAAAAGTGAATAGTCTTTTCTTTAGTTTAAACATTTACCGAGGCTTCGAGCAAAGCTTCCAAATACACGCGTCAATTTAAAAGTTTCACCATAATCTTCTCTCCTGCAGACTGAAAGCAAACTTCACACGTAAAAAGTATAACAAACTATCTTAAAAACAAACGTTATCTTACTTGAGAGAAGTTTACCGACTTTTTACGCCTGCGTTTTTTCTTATTTTTCATTTAGTTTTCAGAAGCAGACACTTCTTACTCCGTAATTTCTAGTTTATGTTAGTTTAAACACGTCTTACTTTCTTCGTGTAAAACTTTGGTAAACTGTTACGAATTTCTTCATTTACCCAATAAGTACAAATTATGCATGCATAAAATAAGAGAAACTTCACTGTAAGACCGCAGTTTCAAACCTATCAACAATAGCTCTGAGATGTTTATTTGTTTGTTTTGAATTTCGCGCAAAGCAACTCTAGGGCTATCTGCGCTAGCCGTCCCTAATTTAGCAATGTAAGGCTAGAGGGAAGACAGCTAGTCATCATCACCCACCGCCGACTCTTGGGCTGCTCTTTTACCAACGGATAGTGGGATTGACCGTTACATTATATCGCCCCTACGGGTGAAAGGGCAAGCATGCTTGGGGCAATCAGGATTCGAACCCACGACCCTCGGATTACGAATTGAACGTCTTTACACGCTTGGCCATGTCGGGCCTTCTGACAGATGCATTTTATGTTTTGTATTAAGCGTTAACAAGGCAGTTACGCTTAAAACAATAACATTTAATTTTGGTTATTACAGTAAAAGAATGGCGTTTTGATTATTTTATTATTAGCAATACTTTATTGTAATTTTGTGCGTAGTTATTTCTAAAAAATTCCTTGTAAAGAACGACGTCAGATATGTATAAAAGTTTATTTTATTGTATACAGTAAAACTGAAAAAAAGATAATAGAAATCTGGTTACTAATTAATGAAATGTTAAAATACGGTTAAGATGTCCATAAAAGAATTGTTTTCTATTATATAACTCATGTATTTTTCTTGTTTAGGAGAGAAAATCGTAGCTATAGACCGAAAAAAAGGACTGCTGAAGCTTCGTGCGTCCTTGGATGCTGATCAAAAGGCCAACGAAAAAATTGAAATTCGGTGTTCCGTAAGAAATAATAACGGAATTCCGTTGTCACAGACTTTCTACTTGAATGGAAGAATACATATATTGGATGTAAACGACAACGCCCCCTATATGCCGAAAAATGTGAATTCGTTAATCGAAGTGGACGCCAGTGAGATTGAAGACGAAGTATGTATGAACAGACAGATAAACAGATAGATACACAGATATTTCTTTCAACTCAATAAAAGTGTTTGAAAAACACGCGTCAGACTACATAAGAATTTTGCATTTTAAGTAATAGAGTACCACTACTTACAAATCATGTAAATGAAGTCGAACTAGTGTTCTGAAATCATTATAAATAACGTAAAATCAGTTTTTATAAAAATCCGGCAAGACTGATTATGTAAAGTTTATTGCACACATTTATCAAATCAGTAGTTTAAAATCTAGTATGATGCAAGCTCTTTGAATAACATTTTGAACGTATAAAGCAACATTGATAATGTAATATTTCTATAAAAACAAAAATTGATTTCAACAGTTTTTGGATGTCTGTGTAAAAAAGGTTCAAAAACATTTAATCAACGCAACTTTCTCATAAAAGCATCAATATGTTTGCATAGTAAAACGTAAAAATATTTCATTAATTCTAAAATTGATATCCGAATCATGTAAGTAGGTCAATGACATGTAAAAACCTTTCCGGTTATCGTTCTCAAGGGATTACTTGATAAATGGTTGTTTAGTATCTTACATATCATAACAGAAAGAACGTGTTTGGTAAACAGGTAATGACTTTTCAGCTACACAGCAAAACGTTCATAATAGAAAAACTTGTTATTTTAACCAGTTAAGGGATAATTGTTTTGTCAACAAGCACAAACACCAAAACATTCATAAATAGCAACTTTCAAGCTTTTTCTGTGTGAAATAAGTCACCTGGACTTTTAGTTTCTGTTATTTTACTAATAAATAAGAGATTAAAGTGTAAGTAATTTAATTTTAGGACTATTTGCCTTTGTTGGACTTCTTTAATTCTGAATAATTATAGAAGACAGATTTATACTTTTGAATGTCACAACATTTGGAAAGAATGTTCAGATAGAAATTAATAATTATTTTTAAACCTACTTTACGTAAAAGCAACCACAGTTTTACTGACTATCGCCAGATTTTAAAGAAACTCAGAAACAACTGGTAAGTAATTATGTAATTGAAAGTCTCCTACTAAGATATTTATTGATTATTTTTAATTAACATCTGTAATTAACTGCAAAGTAGCTTAAAATTTGTATTCCTTTTTAAGCTATTTCTTGAAATGTATTTTGTACCTCTTAGAATTCAAGTTATAATGTGCTTCTTTATTTTATTTTTCTTCTCAAACTCAAGTACTAAACCCGGATAATAGTATACATATACAGTGTTCCCTCGCCACTTCGCGGGCTCGGCCGACCCCCACACATATATATAAAATAATAAACATTAAATATAAAATATAGCATTAAATACCATTAAAATATTAAAAATAAATATAATTAATAGTGTAAAGAAAAACATCAGGTATATTTTGAGATATAAACATATATTTGAGTTTATAACAGCGTAAAAATGGAAACAGAACTAACTGGACAGGCTATAGATGTACGCTTTGTGCGTCTGCGAAGGCTACGCGAGATCCAGCCGAGCAAGAAAGAAAGGGTACCGGTGGCAAGTACTGTTCCTGAAGTTGTAACGACCGACGAAGAAATTGCCGATTCACCTTCCACAGAAGAGGAAGTGGTGTCCCCCGAAAAGACACCACCTGCTGAAGATATGTAATTTTTAATTTTAAGGCTTAATATCTTAATAATTGTTCTTATTATTTCAGCAATAATGAACAGTATTGTAATGGGAGGGTTAAATAGTTGTACAGGGAGGGTTTTGAAAGTCTAAATGCACATAAATATATACGTAAAAATCGGCGATCCCACTTCGCGGAAAATCTTCTTTCGCGGGGGGTTTGGAACGCATCTACCGCGATACACGAGGGAACACTGTATATCTGCTTAAACTTTGAACGACGACTATTATCAAACGGTGCATGTTACATCAACATTCCCTGGTCCGACATGGCCAGGTTGGTTAAGGCTTTCAACTCGTAATCTTGAACTGAATTCTGACCTGTCTACTATCTCTCCAAATACACGGACCCAGCAGGTCTTAGTGTTTAACGTGCCGGATTATGAGCCAACTGTTCTAGCGTTCGGGTCTCACTGCAACAAAAGGATAAAATAAAATAAAATAATGTGACGGTCAATCCCACTATTCGTTGGTAAAAGAGTAGCCCAAGAGTTGGCGGTGGATGGTGATGACTAACTCCCTTCCCTCTAGTCTTACACTGCTAAATTAGGGACGGCTAGAGCAGATAAGCCCTCGTGTAGCTTTGCGCGAAATTTAATTACAACATTCCCGCTGTTTAAAGGATAAAGGTTAAACGAATAGACATGCCATTACTAGCATTACCTTCTGTTTCACAACTAATTATTTTTTCACTAATTCTATATCTGAAGTGATTAATATTATCATTATTATCTTTATAACTGTTTATTTCCCTCAAGACGTAAATAAATATTAATATCGCTACAATCTCCTTAAATACTGATTGTAATAATAACACCGTTATCACAGGAATTATAACATTTTTCGTTAATATTTTAGGATAGAAAAGTTATAATACCATTATCACCATTCACGTAGCTTCTTCGTCTTGTATGAGTATTAATATTATGCTATTTTCCCCATAACTAGTTTCTAGCATTAACCTCATAGCTACATTCAACACCACTTCCATAAATAGGTCATGGTCATCTAATATTAAGACCTTAACTACTAATTACTATCTTAACTGTTATCTCCATAAATACTACTTCTGGTATTAACCCCGCTATTATCTTAACCACCAATCACAAAACAAGTCATTCTAGTATTACCGTTACTACTCTTACACTGGCGCCCTCCTACTTAAATCGTTTAACACTGACTCTATTGAAACTTTAATGTCTCAACAGCTATTTATACTTCTATCCTCAACACTATTATCATCAGCTCCACCTTCTTCTAGCATGAGCTAGCTCTATTACCACACTTTTACCACAACCAACGTCTCTTAACTGTATGCGACAGCTACAGTTTCTGATCCTAGTGGCAACAATGATAGTATGATCTTCATTACCATTTTAATTTCAGGGAACAGATTTCAAGTTCCAGTTTAATGTGTTTGATAAAGATTCTGCACAAGTCAACGATATACAAGCCAGGATTGAAAATGATCCTTCAAGGTTTTTCAGGGCTAGGATTGCTGAGGTGTACGACAGAGCAATGAAGAATGAAACATTTGTAGTTATATGTAAGTAGATTATTGAAAATCTGCATACATTTTCTTTAGCTTATTTTCACAGTAATAACATAAAAATTAAATAATACTTTATACTCATCAAACATGAATATATTATCAGGAATTTGGTCCACATTATAATATAATGTTATTGACATAACTACCATTATACTAGAGCGATTACCACAGTTTGGTGATCATCGAAATACCTATTAATTTAATAGCAGAAATGCCACTCTTTGCCGATTTTAATATAGCTACTTATATATTAGAGTTTATCACTATTTTGTTCACAAAAATCTGAATTTCAGTGAGAAAAAAAAGTAGAGACATAATCTATTCTTCGATTCGCTACTCCAATTGTAATAAAGTTTCGCTGAATTCACGGTTTATATATGTTGCTTAAAGGAGAAAAAAATATGAAGTAGGCCTTGTATAAAGGTAAAATGTAAGGAGTTTATTGGTTGAGACGTGTAATATTTTACTCATGTAGTATTTTAACCTAATCGAATTGCATGTGGCATATCTTCATAATTAATTTTCCAGTACTACTGAGCAACCTGAATGTTATTCTGTTTTCTGTTTTTGATTCGCTTCTCCTCTTACAATAATTTTAAGTTATTAGTGATGACTAAAAAAATATAAAACTAAACTAATACAACAGTTCGTCGATTTGGGCGCAGCTTATAATATAGTGATGTAAGTACCTTAGTTTACCAATTATAATTATTGTGCATGTGATTCATTGAAAACTTTATATTGCTCACTTTTGTTTAAATGTATATCTTCTTTGTTTTGCGCACATAATAAAAACTGGCTTTGATAATTTAACGGTATCTCTATGTTGATGTCAACAATTTTTAGTTACGCCAATTCTTAAATTTTTATCAATTCAATGTTAATGACTAATCAGCCACACGTTTTCAGTTTCCTCAAAACACGACTTTGGACACTTTTGTAACTTTAAACAAAATTTATAGCCAAATAACATGAAAAAGAATGCATAAAAGTATAATTTTAGGGTAAAGTTATTTTCCGTGCTTTCCCGAAAGCTATATGTACTGTTATGTCGCTCTAGTTCTTGAGGTCGTTTGGTATCTTATTTTGTTTCTTACACGCTACTTGTCTATTCAAATCTTTCAAGATAATTTCTTCCTCCTCGCTTCTCACAAAACTCATTATTCACTTCTCATAAAGTAAGTAACTGAAAAGTTTATTTTTGTTTTTATATTTTCTATGTTAGACTTTTCAAGTTGCTCGACTTCCTTAACTGACCCTAATAAACAATATATCTATAGCATCTGCTTTAATTTAGTGTTAAGATTGTTTTTAATTATTAGTGTCATAATGTTGTGATTTAGATCCATAGGTAACAAAAGAAGGCAATGTGTGCTCTGCCCCCAGTGGCTCAGTGGTATGTCTGCGGACTTACACGCTAAAATCTGGGTTTCGATACCCGTGGTGGGCAGAGCACAGATAGCCCATTGTGTAGCTTTGAGCTTAATTCCAAAAACCAAAACCAATGAAGAGTCCCATTGAGATAAGAACTACTATACGTTAATATAGATGTAGGCAATACCTTACGAAGAAAGTAAGAAAGAAAAGCAAATGAAACTTGAAATGGTCATTACAATGCAATTTAATATTTTTAAAACTGGAGATACTCTTTGAGAATATAATGTGCTGTTAGATCATTTAGAATACAATAAAAATCATTTAGAATCTAAAGTATTAAGTCAAATTGCGATAATAAATAAAAGTTTTGCATCCCAAGTTGCGGTTTGAATACAGAAATCATTTTAAAACTTAAAGATCCCAATATTTATGATAAAAATAGCTTAAACTGCAGAGGTGTTTATTTTACCAGTCTTCGTAATTTGTTCATTTCGGATTTTATCGTGCAGTTCCGGTGATGAGTTCTGGTATTGGAAAAGGTCTCTTGAGTAATGACTTGTAGGAAACAAAAGATAACACTGGGTAACACAAATTTTGTTTCTGGATAGCATGTGTTATTTCTTAATCGCTTATGTTGTAAAGGTACAGAAAATGGTTATTATTCCCTTCAAACTTTGCTGGATAATAAAATTGAGAAATTAACATATTTTCTACGTAAAAATGGGCAAATTTGTACATTTTCATTCACATAAGTTCTGAATAAAACAACATATGAATCAAGATTTACATGTCTTTATAATAAAGTTATACAAAAATGTTCAGAAGTAAGAAGTTTCTCGAGATTTGCGACTGTAATATAAATCATCTTCACGTATCAGCTCCTAAATATAATATCTCTTCATGTTTTCCTTATACAATCCTTGGTAACAACGTTCAAAGTCCAGTATATCTTGGTGAAAGCGCTCTCTTTGCTTCTCTGAGTATGCTTCTATGTTCTCCTTCAATTTATCAAAGTGAGCGTCAAAGATATGAACTTTCACGGACATCCTGCAACCCATTTTGCCGTAGTTCTTCAACAGAGCTTCAACCAGTTCCACATAATTTTCGGACATGTGATTGCCCAAGAAGCCCCAAACAAATACGACAAAGCTGCCCCAAGCTTTTTTTGCCTTTCTATTGAGTTTCTTGGGGGGTTATGTAAACTCCAGGATCTTTTTTATTTGTGGTTCAACGAAGACACCAACTTTGACCTTTGCCTCAGAGAGCTTAGGGAAGAAGTCTCTTAGGTACTTAAAGGTTGCAGACTCTTTATCAAGAGTTGTGACAAATTGTTTCATAACACCCAATTTTATGTGCAATGGTAAGAACAACACCTTCTGGAGTTCTACTAGAGGCTCACACTTGACATTATGCCTCCCCACAAAGAACTCGGTCTGTTGTAGCCAATGCTTCCTGTTGTAGTGCGCTGTGGTATCCCTGCTATCCCATAGGCAAAGATAACAGGGGAACTTGGTGAAGTCTCCTTGGAGACCCCGCAGGAATGCCACCATTTTGAAGTCTCCCTGCTCTACTCATCATACTTCAATGCTTCCAGCATGGTCTTGATACTGTTGTATTCTTCTTTAAGGTGCACCGAAAAATATTTAAATTTTGAGAGATCTAAAATTTGTATAATATAAAATCTTACTATTCAATCAAGCAAAAATTGTCCGTCTTACCTTTTAGAGGTTTTTCTTTTTTTGCAGTGCTCGCAGGTAAAATGAGGGTTTGTCGTGATCCTTGACAGGCATGCTGAAATATGTCTTGTTGGCTTCACACATTTTAGCAGATACTGTCACAAAGTACTTTTTCGCTTTTGTCTTGATAAATTGGTCACATACATAAAAGAATGCGTCTGAAGAATGCTTGTAACTTGTTGATGCCAACCGATTGGTCTATGTGTTCACTTAGGCATCTAGAAATAAACTGAGGTGGTGAATAGTGAGTCCCTGTATATATGATACTATGGAAAGTTCTAGAAAATTCTAAAATGTTCTTGAAAATTCTCGTAAGTTCTACAACATAAAAGGAAGTTCTTGAAAATTTTTGTAAGTGCGAGAAAATTCTCTATCAGCTACTCAGCACTGAATGAACGTGGAATGTTCTGGTAAGTTTGAAAATTTCTCTACCCCGGTCACAAAAGTAAAGTTTGAACAGAAAAATAGGTCTTTTCCCTTTACTTAAGGTATAAGCAATTGAGAAATAACATTTTTCGCCCAGAAACAAGAAGAAAAGTATAAAATTTATTACAGATTATAATCTGTAATGCTGTTTTAATCACAAATATTAAGCGTATGAATAGTCTCACGTCGAGTTCTTTAAACATAATAGAATAAAAAAAATGGTTTTCAATAAAAACTAAACCAGCAGAGTTATAAACATGCTGAATCCGAAAAAATAAAAATAAAACATGATATTCAATGTGCTAAAATACGTTCTAAAGAAGCCATCGACGCTTTACGAAATAATGCATTCTCAGTGAGACATGTGATGTTAGTTTAAATATAGATATCGAATTGGCCCCTTAGTGGCACAGCATTATGTCTGCAGGCTTACAACGCTGGAAACCGGGGTAGGCAGAGAGCAGACAGCCCTTTGTGTAGCTTTGTGCTTAACTACAAACAAATCTATTTTTTTATAATTAAAAACATCGTAACAATAATATTTAATATATATATATTGCATTACATTCATTTTTGTACCACTAAAACTTTTATTTCTTTTCTAGTGGTGCAAACTGTCAAGCAGTTAGCTTTCTCGGGACCAGATTATAATTTTTCTGTGATAATAGAGGATCGAGGTCTACGAAAGAAAAACAACAAGGTAAGTAAAATATTTTAGTAATTCTAAATTAATGAGACTTAGTTTCATAAAGGTTGTTAAAAAAACGTTCTATTTCTTACTATGCAGGACTGAGTATGTTCTATTAAAATACTTTGATTATGCACATCAACGAGTCATGTGATGACCATAGCCGATATAAAGTCGCAGGGAAACATAATGTACCAGAACTATATTTTTACGTCGTTTATCGTTTGTAGGTAGTATGATGCCATACCTCGGGCTCACCTATTGTATGTCTTAAGCAGGGGGAGACTAAAACGGGCATTCATGCTATTTCGTAAAAAAGTTGCCGGATATTTGTGTGATCAGTTCATTGAAATGAGCGCTGGGAAATTGTTTTTCTCATACACAGAATGTATTATGGTAAGGCTAGAGGGAGGAGCAGTATGCTTCAGACGCGACAGCTTTGCTACAGAACCTTTTGCAACGGAAATGATAAGGTTATTTTTGGGATACACAATCGATAGGTAAAGCATAGGTTATAACGACGTAGTGAGGCTCCAAATCTGGTTATTATAACGTGCTGAACCTTCAGTATGAACAAAATTTATAAAATAATAAAACAGCAACAAAAAAACAAGATTAACAATAATCAAGATAATGAATAGGTTTTGAATAACAAAAATGATAATGAATATTATAACAAGGAAATGTACTTCCACTTACGACCGTATTTCTCTATTAAATATTTCATGCCAGATTGTTTGTTTGTTTTTTGGAATTTTGCATAAAGCTACTCGAGGGCTATCTGTGCTAGCCGTCCTTAATTTAGCAGTGTAAGACTAGAGGGAAGGCAACTAGTCATCACCACCCACCGTCAACTCTTGGGCTCCTCTTTTACCAACGAATAGTGGGATTGACCGTCACATTATGATGCCCCCACAGCATGTTTGGCTCGACTGGGATGTGAATCTGCGACCCTCGGATTACGAGTCGCACGCCTTAACACGCTTGGCCATGCCGAGCCATCATACCAGAGATTAAACTAACTACACACTGGACATACATAATGTTCTAAAAGATGGATACCTATTAACGATATATTGGAATCAGGGACAACTTAAGATAGTTATTTCTAATAATTAATAATTATTAAATATTAAGTTTGTTGCTGTAACTTCAGTAGCGAAAAAAAAAATATGTGCTATCAAAGTTATTCAGACCATACTCAAGTTTACTCAGCGTAGAACTTAAACTGTCCAGCTGTAAAATCTCTATCAAATTATTAAATAACATGTTGTAAAGTCCAATAATGTTCATCTTCGATCCTACCTCAATTTTGTCTGATTTGCTAAGTATTTGCCCAACCGTAAGTACAGCGGTAAGTCTACGGATTTACAACGCTAAAATCATGGATTCGATTCTTCTCGGTGGGCTCAGCAGATAACCCCATGTGGCTTTCCTATAAGAAACACACACAGAGACTAAATCTTTATTTTCTTAAAAACCTTACGTCTTTTTTAGTATGAAAAAAGGCTTGTGTTCAGATAAAAAACAACTATTTGTAAAAATAAAAATATGTGAAGTTTTTAATTAAAATTAATGCTATAATTAAATTTTATTCAAAATTTATTTTATTCATAATAATTCTATGAATCTCTTAAGTTTCCAACTTAATAAAAAAGTTTATAATAGTTTGTAATGATCTTTGATGTAGCACAGATAGCCCTCGAGTAGCTTTGTGCGAAATTCCAAAACAAACAAACAAATCTTTGATGTAAAACAGCAAAAAAAGTTAAGCTACTGTTATTACAGGTTCTCTCTCATTAAAATATCTAGGTTTGGTTTTGTTTGTTTTGAATATCGTGCAAAGCTACACGAGGGCTATTTGAACTAGTTTCACTAATTTCGCAATGTAAGACTAGAGGGAAAGTAACTTGTCATCACCACCCACCGCCAACTCTTAGGCTACTCTTTTACCAAAGAATAGTAGGATTAGCTGTTACATAATAACCCTCTCTACGGCTGAAAGGGAAAGAACGAGCTTGTTTGGTGTGACGGGAATTCGAAACCACGAAGCCCGAATTACGAGTCGAGTGCCTTATCCATCTTTTGCCCTGCCGGGCCTTTTCTTGAATTAAAGATGACTTTTAATTAATATGATTATATTATAATAACATATATCCTCCTTGTCTTGGGTGTTAATAAAACAAACAAATGCTTACTTTTAGTCACTTTGTTGCGATAATATTAGCAAAAATTACATTCATGTGGGAAACGTAAACAAAATTATATATTTTGATACATTCACAAAGCACCCTCTCTCCCTTTTAGCGGAAGTCCATATGTAAAAATAATAATAATACTTATTAAATGTGGGGTTATAACAATAAATGAAAAAGTAATTCTTTGTTCATCATAATGTTTTAATCATGTGTGAGAAAATTGTCAATATAAAAGAATTAATTGCTTAATTTTAGAGTATAGATGTGTTATTATAGTGAATTATATGTTTTATTATCATTTCATTGCGTCTGCGTTCCAAATATATAAAGATAAAAAGATAAAAACAATTACTTAATACTGTATGATTACGTAATTGCACTGGTATTGATCATATATGTTTGTATGTTATTTCAGGTCATCTATAACGTTCATGTCTATAATAAAACGACAGCGATAATTTCTTCAGCCACAGTCTCTAGACTGGCAGCTGTTTACTCCAGGGTAAAGTAGTAATTCATTTCGATTTAATGCATATAAACCTATTGAGATATTGCAAACATTATCAGACGTTCTCCTAATACTGTAACTGTCTTTTCCCACACTGAACCTTTATACTAATTCTTAAGTTTATGAAAGTAAATAACGATCGTACTATTGGTGTGTTTGTTGTGTTTTTAAGTGAATAAGGTAACGAGTTTATGTAATAGCTGATACATCGATGTAACTTTACTGTGGAAATGTAAGAGACAAATAAATCAAATTATACATAGAATAAAGACAGATATTGACAATCCTATTGTGTGTAGATATGTACATCATAATGATTTATGTTAATATAACTATCCCATTGTTACTTCTCATGTGACAAGACAAGATCTAAGTACATATATACATGGAGAACATGTATCAGAGAACCTGCACTTGTCATTATAGTAAAGAAATTTTATTGTTTTATAACAGATATCAAGACACAGGTAATTCGCGCTATTTTTGACAAGTTCTTTTCAGCTCAAGTTAACATCCCTCTTCAGAAACATAGCAATATTTTATCTTACAGAAATATTATCTGCAAATATATATATTAAACTGCACCTGCTCTTTCCTTGTTTTTCTAAGAATAACCAAAATACACCCACATTTTACTATCGTGCTGTCGTTACGACTCTGAATAACTGCACCATTTTAGAGTTGTTTTATCCGCAAGTTTACCACTGACGCTGCATAGTATGATTGGCGATGATGACACTGTCCATCTTAGAATTAAAAAAAAATTGAAAGCCGTTGGCCTTTTTAATGCTATTTAAGTTTTTAAATCAAAAATTGGACATTGTTTTGTTCTAACGGGATTCCTTTTTACAAATCTTAATTATTATATTTTATTTTTAATTTTTTATCGGTTATTTGGCGCAGATATCCTAGTTGCTTTGCGCAACAGAACACCAAATAATCAGGCAACTAAAACATACCTAGTCACTGGTTTCCTAACTCTGACTTCAGAAGTTCAAAACTCTAAGTGGCTTAACAGGTATAAATGAATTTATTTGATTTACGTTTCTTCTTTTTTTAAACATGCACGCGAGGAATCTAATTATAACTCAGGAACGCATGTAAAGATCTAGTTCCACTTTTTGAGTGTAATTCTCTTTGAATTTAGATAGCTTTCGGCGATAAAAAATATTGTCGACATTTTCCTGTTAGCATTGTAAGTCAGTCTTTACAGTTGATAGGTAATTATAATTCCATCTTACAGCTTCATCCAACAAAAGGTACGAAACCCACCATTGACTTCAAAAAATGTGATTTTTATACCTCAAGAAAATGATGAATAATGTTAGAAGAAAACGAAGGTGAAAAATTATCCCTTCAAATTTTTTTCATATGTCAACGAATCATAGTGTTCAACATCTACACGTACTTAAATTATCTTACTTGTAAATGTTTAGTTAGCTTATTATATCTTTTTAGCGTACTTCAAGCTCTTCCACTGCATTAGATTTAGCTTGATTGACATTTCCAATCGAGACGTTTTGAAAACAGAGCATGCCTCTGACAAAATATGGTTTCCCTTGGATAAGCTGTTCTAAGATGTAATCATTTTAAGCATTCTATATCTGCGTATAGGGACCACCTGTACGTGTTTCACATAGACAGTGCATTGTAATAGAAAATAAACTGTGTTTACATTTTGCAGTTTGCCTTGAATCTTTCTGCATATCAGTCTAGAATTTATTGTGCTCGAATTTGATAAAACAAAGAACTATTAAGTTGTTCTTAGATAAGAAAATTAAAGGCAATTTCAATCATTTTCAAACACATCACAAAATAAACTAACGTTTTGTAAAAATTGTGGATGTAAAACAAACAGCTATATTAGCGTTGTTGTTTATTTTGTATACTGTAACGTGAACTTATGAACTGTTTTAAACTTTTGTTTCAGAATCGATATCAAAGTCACCTGGAAACGAACTTAAACAATTGCAATAAGTTTATTTGTAAGATGTTGTTTATGGGTTAAAGTATAAGGTATAAATATCATAAATGTGTTACGTGTTAACTAGATTTTAAAAGCCAAACATAAATCTAATAGCAACTAATGTGTTTTATTAACATAAAAAGTTATATTTCGAAATAAAATACTTATAACTGTAAAACTTGTTAAAAATTTTCGTATGCCCTGATACTAATCTACACACATAACAGAACTATTAGACATATACATATGTATCTTCACATATTAAAGCAGTTTTTCATCTTTGAACTCACTTCAAACTTTTCTGGGCTTGGCATGGGTTGACGGTAAGAGTACTGGACTTGCGCGTTCGAATACCGTTATCGAACATACTCGTACGTTATAATGTTATGGTCTATCCAACTTTCCTTTGATAAAAAAAAATAGTACCAGAGCTTACAATGGGTGATTTTGATTAACTGCCTTTTTTCTAATCTATAACTTCAAAATTAGGGACACTTTGTGGAGATAGCCGCCGACTAACTTCGCGTGAAATTCCAAAAACAAACGAAATTTCCTAGACAAAAAAATATATCTAAAATAAAGATAGCGCAAACTGTTGTTTCTTCTCCTTGCAAGAATAAAGTTTGAAGGACAAAAATATTATCAGAAACTAGAATGTTTAACCTCTTAATTTTCTCTCTACTTTGTCATAAGTTTTGAGGCGTGTAGAGACCAAAGACACTTTTCAACTTAATAACGATAAAAACAAAACAGTTACGGGATCGGAAGCTGACTTGTATTAATTTTACTTTCTAATTGTTAATTGGGAAAATGAAAGACATAAGAATATTCTAAAATGTTCTAAATTTTTTGTTTACTTATGTTTACGATTAGAGCAGAGTAAGTAAGTGTAATATAGCTAGATAATTTTAGAATAACTTTCATAAAATTATGAGGATAACAAGTAAAATCGAGAAACCAGTGATTTTTACTTTGTTGAGGATTTCATGAGAAAAAATGGATGAGAGAGACCAGAGTTATTTTATTGACAATTTGAAGAAAAAGACAAAATAAATGTAATAAACTAGAATATTTTTCTTCACTTTATTGAGAACTCCATAAAATCAAGTAAAGTTCAAAGTTCAAGATTCTTTCTCGTTTGCTTCTTTTTTCCTTGTTTTCCTCAACTTCACATGAATGACTGGAAAGTATTTTTCTTTCTAATTCGTTGATGAGGTCAAACGCGGCATAGAGGTTAATGTACTCGGACTATGATTTTAAAGACTGTTAGGACTATGCATGCAATATAACAGTGAATAGTCAAATTGTACTACTTAAACAGTAATTGATTCAAAGTTCGAAATGGGTGCTGATGACTAGCTACCTAGGCCCTACATGGCCAGGTGGTTAGGGCACTCAGCTCGTAATGTAAGGGCCGCGGTTTTGATTCCCCTTCGCACTAGACATGCTCAACTTTTAAGCCGTGGGGGTGTTATAACATGACGGTCAAACTCACTATTCGTTGGTAAAAGTTTGCAATGGGTGGTTATGACTAGCTGGCTTCTTTCTAGTCTTACATTGATCAGTTAAGGACAGCTAGTGCAGATAGCTAGTGTAGCTTTGCGCGAAATTCAAAAACCTACAGACAAACTAGCTACCTCACCTCATATATCGAATAAGAAGCATGAATGGCCATGTTTGTGTAACCTTATCAAAACTGTGAAATAAACAGGCCGTTGTAAGAATTCAGAAACAAATAAACATAGAATTTGTTCTTTCTCTAATTTGTTAAGCAGTCACAGTTTTCACGTAGCCTTATGTTTTTTTCTTTTCACTTGTCGATAATTTGGCAAGAACAAATGGGCTCTCGTTGCTATGTATTTGATTCTTTGTTTTTTATTTTGTTATAAATTTAAAGTAATGAAGCGGTCAACATTTTTTCTGTTAACTTTTTACCTTGGTCGATAATTCATGCAACTGTGGCAAGCCAGATCTCTTAATAATCTTTTGTTCTTGTTTTTTCTCTTTCGTTGAATGAGCTTTAAAAATCAATCCAGCTCACTTACAATAATTCGTTTTTGTTGTCCATCAAAATTTGTACTGCGTACTGGTGGAATTTACACATTTTGATAAAAGTTAAGTAGAAAACGACCTTTACACTCCAAATAAATAAAAATAATAACGTTTTATTCAAATCAACGTTTTACTTTTGCTTCTTCAGGGTTAATATATATATTTTAACTCTGACGAAACCACAAAGGAAAAACGTTGGTTTAAATAAAAATATATTAATTTACATTTATGGATCATTTTTCTTAAATTTTAAAATAGCTCCTGTTTTGTTTTCCAACATATTAATCTCCTGAGGAAATAAAAATCACTCTAGCATAAATAAAAACAACAGAATTAAAGTATATCGTGTATGTGTGTATTTTTCTTTTAGCACAGCCACATCGGGCTTTCTACTGTGCCCACTGAGGGGAATCGAACCTCTGATTTCAGCGTTGTAAAATATGTCGTAATAAAATTAAAAAATAAATTTTGACTGTTTTAAGTAAAGCTGAATAGAAATATCGTTCCTGCTTACTCTCGTCCCCCCAAATAAGTATTCTCTTGCAAACATTATCTTTAGTTATTAATGCCTGGGATTTTCATATAGCAAGTAAAAATTTGATATGCAGACGCGTTTAACTCGATTAATAAAGTGAGTCATTCCTTTTCTGATGTATTGCTCTGCACAACTTCAAAAGTTACAGAAATACTTAAAATCTGTATTTGCAGAAAGTTTGTAGATATTGAATATTAAATGTTGTCATAATTAGTAATTAGATTACGATAATAAAATTACTAATTTTATTACTATAGGCGATTTAGCGGGCCCGGCATGACCAGGTGGTTAGGGCACTTGACTAATAATCTCAGGGTCTCGGATACGAATCCCCATCACACCAAACATACTTGCCCTTTGAGCCGTAAGGGCGTTATAAAGTGACGCTGAATCTCACTATTCGTTGATAAAAAAGTAGTCTAAAAGTTGGCCGGTGAGTAGTGATGACTTGCCACCTTCCCACTGCTAACTTGTAACTCTTCGCGAAATTCAAAGCAAACAAACAAAGATACTATTGAATTTATTATTTTACGTTTTGGTTGCTTATTTGCTCTCGTTTTTAAGAAGGTTGGGGCTCAGTTCTATAATAGAATGGTTGATGTGTTATTTACTATTAAGGGAATTCCCTCAGTTTCACTGCAATCAACTAACTAACTCACGTCTTTCAACAAGTTATCTAATTCTTGCCTATTTCTATGCTATAATGACTGTGTGATCTTTCAGATGTGTAATTAACATTTACGTTTTTCAATATTATTCCATTCTTTCGTATGGTTGCATGGTCTAATCTAACGCTATTGGTTATTGCACCTAGATTATATTTTAAAGGATTATATATATATAACCTTCAGTGGCAGAGAGGTATGCCTCCGAACTTACAATGCTAGAAACCGGGTTTTGATATTCTTGGTGGGCAAAGCACAGAAAGCCCACCATGTAGTAGCTTAGTACTTTACGATAAACTTTTTTGTTTGTTTTTTGAAGCAACATCTGAAGTTTTTTAACGTTAAGACAAAATTTAGTCCTTTCTCAAGTATATTGTATTTTTGCTCTTGGTCGTGATGTGCCCATGACGAACATTGAAAGTTGGTTTTTGGGGTTATAAGCCTTCAGACTTACCACTGAGCCAACGATGTGGTGGTGGGGGATTTCAACATGAACTTCAGTTGTGGTAGAGAACAAATGTGATTGTAGTTATGTAGGTTGCAATAAAACACCACAGTTCTCGCTAGCTGATAGTTCCGCTGTGAAAAATAGACATAAATTTCTTAAAACATTTGGAAGTTTGTTTTGTTTTGAATTTTGCGCAAAACTACACGAGGAATATCTGCACTAGCTGCCTCTAATTTTGCAGTGTAAGACTAGAGGGAAGACAGCTAATCATCACTATCCACCGTCAACTCTTGGGCCACTTTTTTACCAACGAATTGTGGGATTGAACGCTCCCACGACTGAAAGGACGAGCATATTTGGTATGACGGAGATTCGAACCCACGACCCTCAGATTACGAATCGAGTGCCTTGACCACCTGGGCATCTATTTGGAGGAAAAGAAACAAAACATTGGATAAAGCAAAGCTTTCATATACTACTTTACGGTTTGCTTAGATTGTCTCGCAATATCATCTCTCTGCGAGTGCAATTATTTCCAATTGTTTCATGAGAAAGGAATACAGAAATTATACTTTAGGTATGATGAAATGAAGCATGGTGTGCCATTATTGACATTGTTATTTAGTCATAACGATTGTAGCAAGACAAGAATCTTATAGCAAAGGTTCGAGGGGAAAATATACTTGTAGCCAGCAATTCAAAATATCACATAAATAAAACTAATTGCATTCAGCTATTTTTATAATTCATGAATCTGTTTATTAAAACACAGTAAACCAGCTGAATAAGATATAAAAAATATTCTTAAACACATAATAAAAACAATTAATTACTTTAGTTCTTAGTGATATTTCCTGTTTACTTAGTTGCAAGAAAAGTTCTGCACTTTATGTCAATAATACAAGGTAATTGGGTGGAAGCAGCTCTCATTAAATCGCATGCATTTGATAATTATCTTTAAATTCAGGTCCTGCAGCCAATGCCAGTTAAAGAATCTGACCATTGGTCGTTTTATTTAACCTCTGGAAAAGAAGATATTTTCAAAGTGACCCCTAGAACAGGGATTATTTACGTGGCTGATACCAAATTCTTGAAAGTTCTAGAAGAGGAAGAAATTCGACTAAACCTGTCTTGGAATCAAAATAATACCAAAGAAAAGAACAGTGTAATAATCTTAATTAACGTTACTGATGAAGGTAAGAATTATTCGGTTTATTTAATTAACAACTAATGAAAATTAAACTGAGATCTGCATCTCATAGGTTATGAAGTTGTCTAAAACATATTATTAGGCAAGGTAGTAATCTATATGTATTAAGCAAAGCTGTCCTTCTATTTGTCTTTTCTATTTTTTAACTGTATTATTAATCGAATGAACAGTTTGAGTTTGGTGGAAATTTCATTTTTTTTCAATGTGGTGTTTACTACCACGTCTAGCGCTGGTCCATTAACAAATCGCCCATACTCAGTTGAACTGCATGCCGAATGACGTACGCCGTCCCGCACATTCGTGAAGCCAACAAAATAAATTTTTCAAAATGGGCGAGTGCATTTTTTTTAGTTAAGTGTCTAAACCACCACGTTTTCAGACTTAGTTTTTTAAGCCTTATTTCACTTTGAATAAGAATGTCGAACTATAAATGTTAGCATTACCAAATCTTCTTATCAATGTTTTATATGAATTCTAACAAATAATATCATTTTTCATAATTCATGATTATTGTTGTAGAGTTACCTTATGTTTGGTAAAGCGCCTTTTTTTTTCTCTTATCACCATTATTGCAAGTTTCGACTAGAGAATAAGAAAAAAACAAACTAGAAACCAAGTATATTTTTGTATTTGTTATATAACTTTGAGTTAAATCGATTTCGGGAGATTCCGCCTCTCATCAATAACTCTAGACAAAGGCACATTAAAGAAAGAAGAGCATTTGCTAAAACTTTTCAATTTATTTTTGTTCCACCAAAGTTTTTGTTGCAACCTTATCTAAGAGCGACTACAATGGTTTTCGCTATCTCTATAAAGATTAATTATTAATTTCATAAACCTGTTATTGTAATATATAGTAAAAAATTTCTACTTTGTTTTTATCATTAAAGAAATTATGATTTATAACTCAAATAATCAGAGACCCCTGGCATATTTCTGACTGTCTTTCATTTATAATATGTCCAAAATAAACACGAATATAAATTTGAAATATTTTAATGAACAATAAAAAACTACTTTCAGATGGATAGGACTCTAAATTATGTTTTTTTTATATTCATACATTTGTCGTTTTATGAATCTTAAAAAGTCTGTTTGAAAATTTTATTACTATTTAACCCAGCTTCTACACTTCATCAAAAACACAGATAACAAAACAGAACAAACTTAATAAAGCATATATTTGCACTCATTTGGTTAGTTCATAGCTTTCGTGTGCGTCTAGATGTAAATCAAACGAGTAGTTTTATTCTATCTCAACAGCGAGTCTTAAGGGGAGAGGCTTAAAACACTTAAAATATCAGGTTTTATATATATTTTTGTGCTAAACAAAAAGAACCAGCAAAAACAATTCGCCATATCTCTCGCTCGCTAAAGCATCGAGTTTGAAAAATAGTATTCAATGCTATATTTTTAATAGAAGTAGTATTTATGCGCAAAATATACTATTTCATACTTTGCTATTTAAATGTTAAACTGGCAATTTTTTATTTTTTTCTCAATTTCTTGCTTTTAACCACTTTTGCTATTTTGATGTTTCTAAGTAATTATTTTTAATTACTTTAACCTGCCGTAATGATAGAACTTATTCGTTTTCCGCAATATAAAGGTGCCAAAATTTACAGAAATATGTATATTTTGGTTATCTAGGCTTCTATTA
Organism: Carcinoscorpius rotundicauda; assembly: GCA_011833715.1. Classification (NCBI taxonomy): domain Eukaryota; kingdom Metazoa; phylum Arthropoda; class Merostomata; order Xiphosura; family Limulidae; genus Carcinoscorpius; species Carcinoscorpius rotundicauda. Next base: position 32,957,180 of record CM022395.1, on the reverse strand, counting down.
CGGAAGATAAGTAATTTCATATTTTGCAGATGAATATTGTTTTACTTTTGTATATATCATCACCAATTATGAAACACAAGATAACAATTGAATATCTTATAACAACTATTGTTGTTATGTGTACGCCTTTTACAAATTGGCGAAGGATGATCATAATAAGACCTACCAGGCCTATTATATTTTAGCACTGTATTTTTACCCCAGTTCCTTGGGGATTTTAAAGTACTAAAAAACGTATAATCATATTATTTCAAACACAGTATTTGTCGTTTGCATTGCCAAGCCGACGTGAAAGGACCTGGACTGAGAGAAACGCTGAAATACTATTATTGTTTTACATTATTCTAATTATTCAAAATCCTTAACAAACTGCATTAAGAATGTAGTGATAAAAATATAATAAACTTAACACAATGTCTTACAAGCACGTTTGAATACCATATATTTTTCTATGCCTTTTAACACTAATTATGAAATTTATTTGCCAGTTTTTGTTGCTATTCTTTCTCAGATGAATGTTAAAGTATATATTTATTTCCACACTGAACTAGATGCTAGTATCTAATTGCTACAGCACCAAACGACTACGTTTTTAATAACTTTTGACTATCGGATTGAAAACAAAAACGACTGCACACAGAAAGAAATGTGTCAACGTTTCACTTTTGGTCTAATCAGAGTCACAATGTGGTACCCTACAGTCATAAAGTAACCGCATCAGTTATAATTCTCTTTACACACTCCAAGGGAGATAAGCTTCCAGCTTAAACCAATCTTTACCTTTGTACACAAAACATCACGATTTAATACATAACGCAGAGTGGGAAGCGCGACAGAAATATAACCAGGCAGATACTTTCCTGAGTGAACAATGTGGTATTCTACTTTTATCTGATACAGTGATTCAAACCATTTTATGACTAGCTACATGCTATTTATAAACATATCAATAAAGCATAGCATACGAGTGTCGAAAAGGTTTGAAAAATATTTCAAAATACTCTAGAACAAACATATATTCTTATTCTAGATATGAGAGAGTAAAATTTAGCTTTTTTTTTTCAAGTGCCACCTATTTCAGAACTTCCTCTGATCAGAGTTGACAAGTTAACATTAAAATCGAATATAAGTGTAACCTTTATTCTCACAATCATTTCCTCAGGTAGCATACCAAATACCATGACATTTATATGAAAGATACACACATTAATTTCCAGAAAGGAGCTGGTTGGATGTAACAGTCAACAAAACAAGCAAAAACAGTCCAAAATCAACCCGTACCCCCCAAAAAATGAAGTAAATAAACAGGCTTTAACATAGAAATTTAGACACTCACTGTCAATAGAATAGAAATCATACTTTAGTTACAAAAAATAATACCGTACTTATTAAAAAGAGATTTTGAGTGTAGTTTGATGACATCGTAACCTTGTATAATTTTAACCTGTAATATTTTTAAATTATAACGTTTAATTGATTTTTTTTTGGTTTTCTTCTGATTGTAATCAACATTATATTTGAGTTATTTTTAAGTTTAGTTTGAATTTTATTCCTGACTTTGATTCATAAACCTAAAAGTGTGTGGATAAAAAAGATTTCAAATTGTAAACATTGCTAAACTATATATTTTTTTATTTAAACACTGTATATCTTCGAGCAAAAACTTGATTTTTCTTTTATATTTTTATGCATTTAAGAAAAGTTATTTTGTTTTCCACATTAGACAGAATTTTTCTTTAATATTTTAATGCAAGTATAATCCTAGAAAGTTTTACTACTTTCGTTTTATAACGGTTTGAAATGTAAAGTGTTTTATGAAAGTTTATAGCTGTTGTTTTTAAGTTTTAACAAAACTCACACAACCACAGGCTAAACATTTGACGTTTTTTTTGAAAAAATTGTAACTTTTATTAGCTTATCAGGTAAGTCGATTCAAAGAATGATTAATTGAAAAGATGATAATTAGACTTACCTGAATAGCTAAACCACATTGTACTCTCTTTGGAATGTAAAAGCATAAATACAGAGAAGTTAATTATAGTGATATGTTCGTTTGAGCAAGAAATGCATCGATTCTCGACATCTGCAACAAATTCAGAATTATGATAGCTAAAAACATTAAATTACTATTATATTTTACATTGTTCGTTTCAATATCTAATTGTTTGATTTTCCAAAGTTACTGAACAAGTATTTTGTATAATAGTTAATAAATTCTTGTTTTTGCGATACCGTCTTAGAAATTCTTCTCTGACAGAATGAAAGGAGATTCACCAGAATAGTTTAGATGGTAATTTCTTTGTTACCCGGTTTTATTTATTTATTTTACTTTTTCCAGTTAACTGTATCTAGGAAAATTGAATTAAATTGGCAGATCAATTTTGGGCTGATTTTTATTAGGAAAATAGTAAAATCATTTAAAACTATAATTAAGAACGATACTTTTTATGTGTTACTAGAAAATCAAGTTGTACTGCATTCTGTTGCCAAAACTAAAACTAAAAACTACTTCGGCTTTGAGTATTCAAACTAAATACTTGTAATCTTTTTTGACACAGGTCAAAATAACAAGTTCAACGATTGCGGTAAGTTCAAGATCAACAAAATCTTAAAGTTACCTTTCAAGTAGTTCTTTTATTACTAAAGTTATTATATTAATAAATTGTATGGCTTTTATGAAACGTACTTGTCTTTAAATTATGGTATTAATTAGTGATGTCGAGAAAACTTACTTGTAGAGAAATATATATGTAAAAACGGCTCGTTTGGAGTGAGAAAATATTTTACGTTGAGAAGCGAATAACGTTTCGACCTTCTTCGGTCATCATCAAGTTCACAACGAAAGAAAGAGATAACTGACCGGAAGCTGACCACATCTTTGAAAGGGGTTGTGTAACTGAGTGTCAGAATGTAGAGGGCGGTGTTAGATGTTTAAATATATAAATTTATATTATTTATTTTATTATTTTTAATATAGGTATATAGGTATAAAGAGGTAACTGACCGGAAGCTGACCACATGTTTGAAAGGGGTTGTGAAACTGAGTGTCGGAATGTAGAGGGCGGTGTTAGATGTTTAAATATATAAATTTATATTATTTATTTTATTATTTTTAATATAGGTATATAGGTATAAAGAGGTAACTGACCGGAAGCTGACCACATGTTTGAAAGGGGTTGTGAAACTGAGTGTCGGAATGTAGAGGGCGGTGTTAGATGTTTAAATATATAAATTTATATCATTTATTTTATTATTTTTAATATAGGTATAAAGGGTGTAATAATTATTTGACTTTTGTGGTACTCAACAGACTTTTGTGCGAAAAATGGTGATAAGAATACATGCCTCACTTCTTGTGGGGTAGGAACCACTACAGGTCAGTGCTTATGGCGAGAAAACCATTATGGAACCTCTCCAACTACTATGTATGCTACGTGCAGTCCTGATCTAAACATCTGCCCAGATGGTATTTGTGATGAATTGGAAAAAATCAATAATCATATTTGCCCACAGGACTGTTCTGGTTGGTACTTATGTTGTACTATTTTCGACATATTTTAGGAATTAAAGTATTTTTAATCAATACTCACAAATTATTTAGAATGATTTTTATAATACTATATACTCGTTGAACAAGGGTTAATAAATACGCCTTTTGAACAGATGAGTTAGTCTGAAGAAAAATTACCAAAAAAATATCAGTTGTCTAACTTTTCAGATTATCAAACCCTTTTAAATAATTACTGGTTTCAATAAAACGTTTAGGTAGTAGTTTGGAGAAATGTTATAGTTTAATTATATTTTCACTGGAAATGAAGTTCACAATTAGTCTCTCACGAACGATCAAAAACGTATGAATATTTGCATTCAGGTAACAAAGCTGAATAACTTCATTGTTATTTGAGATAACAACAAAAAATTATTATAAAAACAAGTAGCAACCTTTGAAGTTTTGATAATTGATGGACTTCTGCATGTATTCTATTATTCGCTATAATTAATCTAACTCTGCGTTCAAATTCTGAAGAAACATTTTCCAGCACAGTAGTTGGGAGGACAAACATTTTCCAGCACAGTAGTTGGGAGGACAAACATTTTCCAGCACAGTAATAAGGATGATTAGTTAACATCACAAATTCGATTTCTCAGCTCTTCAGGGTCTTTTGGTTTGTCATGATACATTTTTGTTTTCAAAAACCCCAGCTATGAAAATCTAAAGGGGTTAAATCTGGCGAACGAGGGTGCTTTTTCATAGGTCCTGCCCCACCAATCCAACGATCTGGAAAAGTTTGATTTTAAAACATTGACAAATCAAGCACAGTGAGGTGGTGCTCCATCCTGTTGGAGGATTGCTCTTTGTCACAAGAAAGAAATTTCTTGGAGACGTGAATAAATAACTCTTTTAGCATGTGTAGACATGAATTTCAACGAAACAAAAATTAATACACCACAAAACTTACAAGCCTACTATTTGTATCTACATTAAATTTGTGTTGTTATCCCAATAACAATAGAGCTATTCAACTTTACTTTTGGGATATTCATTTTCGGACACTCTATATATCAAATTAAATGTAATAGGATATATTTGAGGTGGCAAACTTTATTAATTACAGAAACTACAGTTTCTCTAAACTTTCATAACAATCTGAGATTTCAGCTTTTTGAATTTTTTTTTTCTTTCAAGAAAATCTTGAAGGAGGCTTTGCTTTATCAAACAACAATAAAACTGGTATTGAGACGGCAGTTGGTACTTGCACTTGTTTAACTTGGGAGATCTGTTCATGCTGGCCTGACAGAGAAATAAAGGAGAGTAAAATAACAAACGGAAGTAGAGTTTTGAAATCAAGTGACCGTATTGGTCAACAAGAACCAAATATCTCGTCGAAGAAAGCGGATACGTTAGATGATGTTGGAACGGAAATGGGAAACCAAGACAATAGTTATTTTGTATCTGGTTTGTACTACGTTAATTATATTTTAGAGTAATAAATAAATTAATATCGAAAACATCTATTTTTTAAACAAATCTCTTGAAATGACTGAATTTAACAATTACCATCGTGGAACGACTGTTCATTTCAACGTTTGCTGAATTAGTTTTTAAAATATGAAATGTTCATGATATTAACTGTTTTTTTGACATATCTGCATTTTTACGTTTTTATTGCAATGAATGGCATAATTTAAACACATTCTGTGACCGGAAGTTTGAAATCAATGTCACAATGTTTCTGTTTTTAGTTTAATAATGTTGTTTTTACACCGCTATTACACCATGATTATTAGAAACAAAATCAGATAAATCTTTAAAAAGTACAAATGTTAAATATTACATCATTTTCTGATGTACCAATGATTAGGTCTTTCCGTTCTGTCATTCCTCTTTTTAAACCTAATACGTTAATAAAGATTTCTCCAGAATCCTTTTTCACCTTTGTTAATTGTTCCTGTATGACACATTTTTAGTATTTACTTATTTACATTATATGCTTTATTTTGAAATATTTTGTTTAAAAATATAATAGTTTTACTGAAATACCAGTGTGAACCCAAAATTAAACAATACAAAAGAAATATCAATCTACAGCTTGCTTTAATTTTTATTTCGGAGCTCCTTAACTATAAAGTGGTTAATTTTGTTTTATTATTTGATTATTATGGTATTTAAGTATACTTCTTTACTATCAGAGGATTAAGTGCATTATATGAGAATGACTTTTGAACCTCATCACTTTATTAAAGTCTATGTTGCTATGTCTTGTCATATGCTTCATCTGATGATTGTGCATCTTGACAATAGCTCTACAATTTAGTTTCCTTTGCAAAGGGGTCCGCCATAAGGCTGTCCTGTCTACCCTTCTCTGGACGCTTACCATAATTTATGCAACGTACGAGTACAACAATTTACAAGAGCTTGTTTCAATAATCCTATTTCTCAAAAATCTGTAAACTGTATGTATGATGGTTTGACAGTACTTTTTTGTAATGAATAAAACGAATATTCAATTCAATCGCCAATGCAACAGTTAAATGAGAGATGTGACTGAAAACTTTATCTCAATGAGCCAAAACTTTGTTTGTCTCTTTTCCAAACAGAGATTCTTTTTCGATTATATTGTGTTTCGTTGCCTAGAACACAAATACAGAATTTACCACTGATCTTTGTGTTCAGAGTTTTCACTTGTTGTAAGATGCTGACATTTGCTTACCACAGCTAGGATACATCTTTTTGTATGTCTCATTCTGGATAGTCCTGGTATCTTAAGATGCTAACATTTGCTTACCACAATTAAAATACACCTTGTTGTAGGTCTTATTCTGAATAGTCCTGGTACCTCAGACTGATCATGTTCCTTTCCGTTTCAAAGTAATTAAGTACGAAGAGTATCTTCGACTTGGATATGCTGAATTCGCAATCGGATCACGTCTTTATGATCTGAGCTTCATTAGCACCAAATCATCTAAAAAAAGCCAAATAATATCAAAATGCAGTTCTTATACATTCCGTACAACTGATACTTTAAATTGACTGTTGTAGATATGCAATTTACTGATTTTTGTATTCAAAATTGTTTTACTATAATGTACTCAACCATGTGTTTAATCAACAACCATAGTGTAGACTAATGTTTTAATGATAAATAGACAGTCAAACAATCATCTATACTAATCAATTAATTAATAACATCATGAGAAAGAAAACACGAATATTTTTTATGAAATAATTGAACATATGTAAAATAAAACTTTATTTTAGTCTAAGTATAAATTTTGAGCTGTGCCAAGGAATGACATCAGCTTACTAACCTTCTCTTTTATCATATAATGATATCGTTTGTTTGTTTTTTAATTTCGTGCAGAGCTACACAAGTGCTATCTGCGCTAGCTGTTCTTAATTTAACAGTGTAAGACTAGAGGGAAAGCAGTTAGTCATAATTGCTCACCTTCAACTGTTGGGCTACTCTTTTAGCAAAGAATAATGAGATTGACCGTCACGTTATAACGCCTCCGTGGCTGAAAGAGAGAGCATGTTTGGTGGGTAGGTAATTTGAAATTGTGACCCACAGATTTAGAGTTGAGCACCTTACCCACTTGGCCATACCAGGCCACCCTGCTTTATTTATTATTTATTAGAGATGCGTACGAGTTACACTTCATTTGACTATAATCTAACCTATATAAAAGCCAATGTATGTCACGTCACACCACGCTTGACTTCTCAAAATAGAAGTCACAAAAAAACAAAATGTATTTATTCAGATGGAATAATTTGATTACTGTTTGCCTATTACGATTTAAGTGACGGAGTACAGGGAGGTTGTGAGGAGGAGGGCTGTGCAACCTTAAAAGTGTAATGAGTGTTGCTATAATAAGTCTAAAAGACGTAGTGTGGGATCACTTAGCCTAGAGTCAAGTACATAAACTTTATCATGAAACTAAATTTTAAACGTAATTTGTTTCTGAATCAATCTATTTTCTGTTACATTATCAACGTTTTTAATAACAAAAATCTCTTTAATAAACGGATAATCTAAATTAAGAAATCGGCAAATGTTTTTCCAATTTTTTTCTATAGATTTAATTTTATACTTTCAGTAGATTAACTACAATATTAGGTTATACTTTTGTTGCTAAGCGTCATTACATAAAAGCTATTGCTAGAACGTTGTATTAACAAAACGCACTGGTTTTTATATATATTAACTTGCTAATCAAACAAATTTTTGCCAATAATCAATCTATAAATATGTCACGAATGCACTTAATGAATGCTCTTAAGTCTGATTGGCTTGCAATAGAATTTACTCGACGTTTGACTGAATCGACTGCACATTTCTATCCTTTATTGTTCAAGCCTGATTTCACCTGATTAGCTATGAAATTTGAAGTTGGGGTTTAGTAACTTGTCTCGTCATATTTGACGAGATATACGTTAGTATATAATATAGTTACCTGTTTAACGAAAGTCATCAGTAAAATAACAAACGGTTTAAATACAAATGGCTATATCAACTTGATTTTGCATGTAATTACTTATGTTATCAATATTTTATGTTCTATGTGTACAGTGTCGGATTTAAAAAAAAACCCTCAATTTTGAATCACTCTAGGAAGGGGGCAACCAGCGTTGCAGTATTACACAGGGGCCTCGAAAGATCAAATTCCGGCCCTGGCTGTGTAGCACAAGTATGCATTGTCTTGTTATTAGTTTCATTCTAAGGTAACATTAGATAATTCTATCGTCAGTACCAGAACACGATGTATGAACGCTTAGTATTCATTACTCAGTCATTTTGGTGTTAAACTTACAAATCCGAGAGGTGACTTCAAGTACCACATTGTATTATTTTTATTTTTCGTCTACAGGTGACGACGATACTTCAACCTGTGGAGAAGGCTGTATCGCTTTGATCTTCTTGGCCCTTTGCTGTGCTGTTGTTTTATGTGCCCTTCTCATCCTCATTCCACGTGTTAGGAAGTACAGAAAGAACAAAACGAAACATAAGTATGTAGGAAGCCGCATGTCACTTTCCGTGGTTCCTTCTGACTACGTGGACGAACGATCTTCATCTATGCACGACCCACAACAAACAACCAGTGAAACATCTACAGGATCTAGTAGTAAAACTTCAGTGAGTATCCGGCAAATTACTAACAGATTAATAATATGTTATATATATATTTCAAGCTTAGCTGGAGCCCGGCATGGCCAGGTGGTTAATATGATCGGCTCGTAATCTGAGAGTCGTCGCGTTGGTAAAAAGAGTAGCTCAAGAGTTAGCGGTGGGTGGTGATGACTAGCTGTCTTCTCTCTAGTCTCACACTGCTAACTTAGGGAGGACAAGCGCAATGGAGCTTTGCCCGAAATTCTGAAAATAAACAAAATCATATCTTAATGTAAGCTCGATTCACTTATTTGCTCAGGCTTGGAATCTAACTTATAGAAAAGATAGTGTGGGTCATGTCACATAACATTTGACTTCTCTACATAGAGGGAGTCATAAAATGCATTTATTCATATTGAATAATTCGATTACTCTCTGCTCATTACGATTTTAGTGACAAGAGAGCAAGAAAGCCATGAAGAGGTAAGGTCTCGTGAACCTTATAAGTGTAGTGAGCGTTGTTATAATAAGCCTAAAGCCTCTTGCCAAGTGCATTCAATTTATTATGAAAGCAAAAATATCAATTTTATTTTAAACTCAAATTATTTCTGAATTAAGCTCTTTTTTCATGTCACTAACGTTTTAAGTAAAAAACACTAATTTCGATGGAAACTCTATACTTAGATATCTAGCGTATTAAATATCACTGGCTTTTCTGTATATTAGAAATTGTTAACCTAACTGATTTTCAATAATAATTATTATTCTATGAATACTTCACGAATTCATTTCTTGAATGGTCTTAATTTTGGTTGGATCGCGAATGACTTTATAAATGTTTGACTGCTTCGACTGTACTTTTCTGGCTCTTTGTTGGTAAATCGTTTTTCGCAAAATTTGTTTATTTCAGTTAGCTACTGAATTATGAGGTTAGGGCATACTGTGAAGTAGAAGTGGTGGTACTTGCCTCGTAAGTTTTGATGCTATTGACATGTTACAAGACATGTTATACTTAGGTGAAAGAGTAAATGTAATGCTAAGTAGTAAAACCACTGAACTAATTTTTCTTATTAACATATGGATTTTTACTGTTTTTTTTATGTGTACATAAAAATTTTTGTGGTGACAAAAATCAGGGAGACGCCCAGTGGGAATTTCCACGAGACAGGTTAATTCTGGAAGAGACACTAGGAGAAGGAGAGTTTGGTAAGGTGATGAGAGCACAGGCCTGGGGCATTAATGGTCAGGAGTTATATTCTACTGTGGCAGTGAAGATGTTAAAAGGTAGGACGAATAGGAGAATATAATGTATGGAAAGCGTTGCTATTAAAATGCAATCTTTCAAACACAAGTGCACATTTAACAAAATTCAGTAATTTTTAACAGGACAAAGGATATTTTTTAGAACCTCACCAAATTACTGAAAACTAAGTTGTTAGTATAGAATATTATTTACAATTCAATTCTACTCTTGAGGTGTAATGTACATTAATCGTTACATTTCAGTGTCGTCAAATTAATGACATGATATTATGTTGCATATGTTTTAACTTCGTAGGCTATTACCTGTTATAGGTAAGAATAGCTTAAACTGATGAAATAATGATGACTTAATAAATGTAAATAAATCTACGTTTAACTGAAACGGTTTTACCTATTTGTTTTCCATTATGAAATAGACTAATTAAGAACAATTTGTTTTAAAAATTAGCTAAACATTAATTTAATTTATTAGATCAATTATTTCACTAACTTAGATATTTTTACACTAAAGCACTGAATTTCTCTGCTTCTCACATATAGAATTCCCGATAGACATATCTTTGTAATAGGTTTCAGCCAAATTTCAGTTATTTCAATGAAGGAAAGATTTCCTGGAATATAAATTGAAGGGATAAATATTATTTCTACGATACTTTATCTTGAGGTCCGCAAAAAATAATACGAACGAACTGAAATCAAACGCAATTGTAATAGCATTTGTTTGGTCTTATCAATAAAATTTTCATTTTACAAAATTATGAAAAGCATCTTAATTCCGGAAATTCTAAATAACCAACAGTAGTAAATGAAAAGGTCGCAAAGTGATAAGAACGTAAACTAGGCATGTTTAATGTTCACTAGAAATTTGATTAAAGCAGTTCTGTCATAGTAAAATCAAATGTGCAGAGCTAACAAAAGATTTATTTGTTAGTTTTTGTAAAGCCAGCAAATGAGTTATCTGCGCTCTGTCAACCTGACCACACTGATGTTCTTATAATTGTTTTTTTAGTTCGTTTGGTAATAACAACGTTGCCAAAATGAGTTCGGATAATCATATTTGCCAGCTGCTGTTTTGTTTCAAAGAACTAACCTTGTAAGTATTGTCAAAAAAAACGTTTTGACGCTGGTACTTTCTTTGTCATATTTGTCAAAATAAATTCTTCTGTACAAAATATCAAATTATAATCCCTCAGGTTCATTTAATGATATTAAATATTTCCCTTAATTAATTTCAGTTTTTATGAACGATAATTCACGTTATTTTATATTTGCATGAAAACATGTAAAAATCCTTTCATTTCATATGACCAAATGGTTAGATCACTGGACTCATAAACCGAGGGTCGAAGTTTCCAATTTCTGTCACATCTGACATTCTCAGCCCTTCAGCCGTGGGTGCGTTATAAAATGATAGTCAGTCACACTATTTGTTGATAAAAGAGTGGATTAAGAATTGGTGGGGGATAATTATGACTAGCTGCCTTCCGTCTAATGTTACACTGCTCTCTCAGGGAAGGCTAGTGCTGATAGCCCTTGTGTAGCTCTGCGCGGAATTTAAAACAAACTAACAAACAATCATTTCACATTCAAACGCGAATAACAACATAACAATAGCTTGCTGAGATAGATAACTCTTGTTAGTTGAAATAGTTTTCATTTTATTTAAAAAAAAAATAGGGCTGAATGCATTTGAAGAGGGGCGTCGTGCCCTGAACTTTCGTTAGTGAGTGCTTGTTCCTGTGTAAAAGGCCTCTCATTGCCTGGTGAGTAGGGAGCTCGACTCGTAATCTCAGGGTCGCGACTCGAATCCCCGTCACCAACTTTATTCGTCCTCTCAGCCGTTAGGGCGCTATAATATGACGATAAATCCCATTATTTATTGGTAAAATACTTTTTTGTCGACAAGCTGCCTTCCAAGTAATCTATCACTACTAAATGCAGACGGCTAAGGCAGATAGCCCTTGAACAGCTTTGCTCAAAACTCACAATAAACCAATCCTCAGTCTATATATTTAAAAAATTATACAGGTTTTCACAACTGTATTAATATAAAGTGTATAACTGGATGTCAAGTGATTCTTTTCAGAATTTAGGCAAACAGCAGCAGGAAACTGCTGTCACTTGTTTTGAGAAGATACGTAATAAGTATAATGTAACGACACATTACATGATGAGAGTAAGAGTAAAATAAGTTAATCAGATTTACTGTCATTGATTAATATTCATCATTTTTAGACTAATCAGTATTAAAATAAAATACTTTTAAGAAATAACAGTACAATGAAAGTATTTCATATTTACTAAAGAATAAAAAAACCATTTGTTATATATGTGTTTTATGTTTCGAAGACTTCGAAAAAATAAAACATATATAATATGTCTCTGCAAATCGACTTTGAAGCAAAACGTACACTCCCTTAGGTAATGTTTTATTTCATATAACGTGTTATTTTAATATGCACTTCCTCTTCCAAAGAACAATGATTAAATTCAAGAAACTTTTTAACAGACTTGTCATGCCTAACAACTATGTTCAATGTTCTGTACTGGAAATAATTGGGAAAGATATTACTAGATTGCTTCTTTTCTGAGATACTTATCTGAGTATTTGGTAAAAATAGTAACGTTGAATCATGTATGACAAAGTTCTGTGCTTTAACATATTCGATAATGATGCAGAAGAGACAAAAGAGAAAAGACAGATTTGGGAATTTATACCAAGTATTCTTCAAAACTGTGTGGGCGACGTGTAGTGACAAATATAAGCTATATTTGAGATGTGAATAAGTAACTAGATGTTTGATGTATAGAAGGATTTCATATTTGTTGTAGAGGTTGTTTATGATGTATTTCTATTTTTATTTTTTTTTCTATCGGCTTATTTTATTCATTGCTACATAATTCTTCGCTATTACAGCACTGTGTAAAACTGTTAGGACAAGAGAATATTTTGTCATTCTTTCCGTTGTATGGAACTAATTCTTCCATGCAATTACAGAATGTAAATTTCACTGTTATGATAACGCTTCACTGATCCCTGTTGACAACTGAATGAGTCAGGGTAAACATACTTGCCTTCTTTAAAATTCTCATATACTTCTACCAAGGCACACTCACAAGGGTTCTGCTTGAATTAACATACTGATCAAATTTAGGGTTTGAAATAACTGCCATGCTACCCCATGCAGTGTCTCAACTATATTGGTGTGTGTTTGTTTTCTTATAGCAAAGCCATATCCGAGTATTAGCTGAGTCCACAGAGGGGGAATCTAGCCCCTGATTTTAGCGTTGTAAATCCGAAGATTTACAGCAGTACTAAGCGGGGAACTTTAACTATACGGAAGCTAGCATATAGTACCAGCATATGTTGAAAACGTCAATTTAATAGCACTTCGCAAATACATTTTAATAATAAAAGCAATGTTTAACACTATATGGAATAAACTGTATTGTAATTTTACAGCCCCAAAACCGTAGGCAATTGTTAGCAGAGCGAAAAGTTCGCATGAAAGCGTACGTAGTGTTGATTGGGATTTCCGACAAATTGCTGCAGACTTTCTCAAATGCACCTTAGATAGTGAGATATAATAATAATGATAATAGGTACCATTACTGTTATAGGTAACGGAAGTTATTGTTATCTCATCAATAACTTTTAGTATATTATTATAATAATGACAATAACTACCATTACTCTTATAGGTAGTTGTTGTTGTTGTTATCTTATCAATAACTTTTATTATATTATTAGAATAATGAGAATAACTATTGTTATTCTTATAGGTAACGGAAGTTTTTCAGAGCAAGAAGATCTCCTGTCAGAGTTCAATATGTTGAAAGAAGTGTACCATCCAAATGTTATTAAACTCCTAGGAGCTTGTACCCAGAAAGGTCAGGCACTTTTTATATGTTGTTGGCTAGAATTTTAAAACCAAATATATGTGATCTAAGTATCTATCTTCATATTTGACTCATTTTGTAATTTCAAATTATTGAAAAGTAAATATTAGGTTAAGTACCGTGATTTTAACTTTATAAATACAAATGTAGTCCAGATGAATATTTTTCTAAATTCTATTAATTCATTGATTTGCTCGCAGGTCCATAATTATGTTGGACACAGCGTTCCTAATATTTTTTGTTCTGTCCACCCCACTATTCGTTGTTAAAAGAGTAGTCCAGGAGTTGACAGTAGGTGATGATAAATAGTTGCTTTCCCTCTAGTCTTACACTGCTAAGTTAGAAACTGCCAGTGCAGATAGCCCTCGTGTAATTTTGCGCGAAATTCTCAAAACGAAAATATACGTAAATTTATGTATATAAACGAAAATATACATAAATAATATTGCATTAAATTTCACTAATTGTTATTAGTTAGGGGCTTCTGATACAGTGGTATATCTCCGGTTATACACCATAAAAAGCGAGTTTTGATAACCCTGGTGAACAGAGCACAGATAGTCCATTGTATAGCTTTGTGCTTAATTAGAAACAAACAAAATCCTGTATAGCTTACATAAGAATATGTGTTATTTCACCTTTTCTTGCAGTCCTCTGGTGGGATATCGATGTGACTTTGAATTTACAACGCTAAAATCAAGGGTTTAATTCCTTTCGGTGGGAACAGTAGATAGTCCTATGTGGCTTTGATATAAGGAAACTCCAACTATATTTTGCTCGATAATTTCTTTACAATAAATGCAGAAACAGGCAAAGGCAAAAATAAAAAAAATGTGTGCGATGCAATATGCAGACCCCACCAGTATTAAACAGTATAAAAATAAGTCGGTAACTTTAGAGTTAATCCTTTTACTTTATTGGTGCTGGTATGTTGTAGTGGTAAATGAATTTGTAAAAATTACGAAAAACAGTTTGTCTGTAATTATTTTGCTAATCATAACATTTTTTGACAAGTTATTTATGTTGCAAACGGAAATTTTGAAACTCTATAGAATTATAAAATTATAACAACATCGATCAATCTTTTTAAAGTTTAGGAGCCATTATAGAATATTAATTCGCTTTCCACAACCTTCACTAACAGCTGTTTAATTCACAGGGCGTAATAATTTAGAGAATGAAGATTAGGTCTTATAAAATGTTATGAAATAAGTAGATAAAGACAATAATAACATATGGTTGATTAATATCTTCGTTTTTGTCTATTAACAGGAGGTCCTCTTTATGTCATAGTAGAATATGCCCAATTTGGCTCTCTTCGTTCTTATCTTCGAAAGATTCGATCGCTTGGGTTTGAGTACAATGACGTTTCGGTTGCGCAAGTGGGAAATCCCACGTATCTCTCTGATGGTGGTGACATCTGTCGACGTGATGATGTCCAATTGACACGAAGGGACTTGATATCTTTTGCTTGGCAAATTGCCAAAGGAATGGCCTATCTAAGTGACATGAAGGTTTGCTGTTTAACAATAATAACTGAGTCATTCTACTTTAAACATAATTATTAGACAAGAAAATAAGCTACAACGTCTGTGTTTATCAGAATTAAATTAAAACGTTCTATCTATCAGATAAATGATTTAAAAACGCCCTAAGCAATGAAATTTTCCCACAAATCCCTTAAGAGTGATTTTATCTTAATATACATTTTTAGAAAATGTTCCTTGATCTCTGTTATCTTATGTTATACAACTTGATGACTCAAAATAGAGTAATGTATTCAGACATTTCAACATAACACAGCTATACGATTTTCCTCAATTTTTCTTGGGTAGAGTATTAAAGCACGATATCATTTGTGTTTTTATCTTTACTTTAGTCAGAATTGTAAACTTGCCGCCTTTTTCTGCTTAGATAATATACTGTGGTAAATAACAATTATGAAACAGTCGTTATCTTTGCGACAAATTGAACCTTCTTACGGTCCAGCTTAAGTGAAACTGCGACTTTTTTCCACCTCCTGTTCCTGTACATACATGAAACCCCTTCTTATAGTCCTTAACTATAGATTTTTCATCAGGACCAATCTGTTCACAGTCTTTTCACAAGCTTAACGTTTCTACACCTTTAATTTTGGTGCAAACGCGTAAATTGCAACATAATAAAAACAAATTCTATTTTCAGCGGTAAATCTACGGACTTACAACGCTTAAATCCGAGACTTGTTTCCCCGCGGTGAACATTGAAGACAGCCTAATGTAGCTTTGCCCTCAAATAAGATAAAAAAGTTTATTTGATAATTCAAAAATTAATAAAATATGATACAAAATTTACGATTAAATAAACTCATAAAATTTTGAACTATTGGCCAATACAATTTATTGCACAGCTATTCTTGTTTAGTAGGTAATAAAAAATCATTTGCATTTATTCCCAATTCCATTCTCTTAGCCCCTGTGTATCGATTGTTTCCTCGCTTATTTTGGTAAAGTTACAATACGTAACACTTCTTTTGATATCAATCCAAAACAGTTTCAGTGTGTGTCTTTCATTTTATAGGATATCTTTTAACAAGTAAAATTACTTAGTGATTAACGTGTAAAAATTATTACAGCACTTTGTTGGTGAAATGGCGTTTAGTAACTCTTTCTTTTGATCGTAATACCGAATAACTTAAATGGTTTCTTTTATTTAAGAGGATCCTTCCAAGTGAGTGAAGTAATTTAACGAGTAGCTAACAGAATAGAATCTAAACTCTCGCTAGTTTAAATATAAACAATAGATGAAATTCTCCGAATAGCTAAATGTGCAATAAAACAAATCACACTATACGTATATTTATAGGTTTGATTTGTAACTCTGTTACACAATGGAATGTAGCTGAGCTCTATCCATATACAGGTTGAAAACAAATTAAAATAACGCTTGAAACATGTTCCATGAACTAAAGTTTTCTTTCAAAACTATATACTGATTCAAAGACTTAGTAACTACTTTAATATAAAGACGCTTTTTATCAGCAGTATCTTAATATAACTAAGATACACCGACTAAAGTAAATGGAGAAGGCTGTTTTTTGAGTAATTATACAGCTTTAATGCAACATAAAAACTATAAAATTAAATTGAATATAATTCCACACGAAATATGTTTCTTCAACTTAAAAATTTTGAGTTTCACTGCACACATTTTTAGATAAGAGAACAATAAGTAAAAACAAAAACTATTTGAATAACATAATATTACCAAATAATTTTAGGAACTGGATTATGTGGGCGAGTTGGCGCTTTTATCTCACCATACCACTCCCTCTTATTATAAAATTAACTGTTTTAATTTTTATCTTTATGAATACTTGATATAAGAAAACAAAATAGATATGAATAAAGTAAAATCAAATGATTTTGCTCTATTTAAACATGTGAATAAGCGTTTGCAGAAGATTAAAAGATTTATGGACCAAATATCCATAAAACATACATTATTATGTTTCTTTTTCATATCACAGTTAATCCACAGAGATTTAGCGACCAGAAATATTTTATTAGCTGCAGGAAATGTTGTAAAAATTTCTGATTTCGGACTCAGTCGAGATGTCTACGAAGGTGACACTTACCTGAAGAAAAGTATGGTAAACAATCGAACTTACGTTATCAGTACATTAATGTAAACTCGTATTCGGAATTAATCAAATTTATGCAGTTAAGTTTTTTTACTTACGAATGTGAGTGCTATCTACTTTTAATATTTACCTTTATTTATATGTACATACTGTAACTATTAAGCCTTGTCACTTTTTAAGTGTGTAAAATAACCAGTAAATGAGATGCAAGATCGGTAGTATATTTTACCAAGTGTTCTATCACCTTTTAAATATTTATAACTGTATAAAATCACTAGTGGTTGCAATGTAAGATCCATAATATATTGTATTAAGTGATCTATATAATTTCAATATTTTTGTCTTTTACTAAGAAGTTTGTGTATTTGTATTTATTACCCCCACTGAGCCAACGGTAACTTTACAGATTTACAATACCAAAATCAGGGTTAGATAGCCCTCGGTGGACGAAGCAAATGAACCGATGTGGCTCTGCTACTAACAAACAAAACCATTCTCTCTCTTGAATTTATGATGTCAGAAAATCAAGTGTGCTCAAAATATCCTGATACAAAGTAATAAAAACCCTATAACCTGGGCGCTTTCGAAATCTCTAAGGTTATAGGGTTTTTGTCACTTTCTCTTGTATATATTTTGTGTAATAGCAGTAAAACATATCCCCCTAATCATTAATTTTATTAAGTAAAGAATTAAATAAAGCTTTTGATATAAAAAAAATTCTAATGGATGCTATTTTAATCAGCTGTATTTTTATGTAGTGAAATGGGTTATTCAGTAAATGCATTATGCTATGAAACTGAGGTTAACGTTTTTTATTCTTGTTAATCAGAACATTACGAACGTATAATGTACAGCGAAATCTTAGGCCTTAACGAACTAATTTATTTGTTACTAGAACATGATTAAATATTGTTTAACCGGATTACCTTACAAGAAGGGTTACTGTGATACTGGATTTTTTTTTTTTAAATTTACACATGCACAACAGTTGGCATGTAAAATTGTATTGACTGCCACCCATACAATTATTTTTCATATTAGGGACGTGTGCCTGTAAAATGGATGGCCATAGAATCACTAGAAGACCAGATCTACACCTCAAAAAGTGATGTGTAAGTACGATACATATAATTGTGTATTTCGATTAAAAATAACTGAAAATGTTTAAAACTACAGATTGTAATATTGATCTTAAATAATATAAATTATTGTAACTAGCTGTTTTCAAACACTTAAGCTAAATGTTTAAATTTTTCTACACAAGAGATACAATACTAATAACGTATGTTGAAAAGTGAGAAATTTGCAGACATCCGCTATATCCCACCATTTGTACGTTTTCTGCTAGATAGTTTTAGATTGATTTTGTTGTCTTTCTTAAATGAGCACATCGTGGAAAATTTTTAATTTTAATCACGTGACGTAGTTAAAAATTTAATAAACTTTCAGTTTTGTTATAAATCCAATCTGAAAACTAGGTAAATAAAACGAAGTAATTTTTTTACAAGATACCAAACATGAGAAACTGTGTTTAGAGCAAAAACTACAAATATTTCTGAAACATAATTGTTGTTGTCTATAAATGTAATTCACCAGTAGTTATGTCATTATTATATAGAGCTAAATTGCTATTTCAATGTTTCTAGTTGGTCGTTCGGAGTGGTTCTCTGGGAAATCGTAACATTAGGTAAGTTAACTGTATTATGAGCACATTCTTATGGCTGCATACGTAAATTTACTCTTCGGTTGCAAATTTGTACACTACACTTTGATCTTAGCCAAAAGGCCGAGAAGCAATAAATTAGTAGTGGTTTATTGAAAAGACTTAATCTGTTTAGGTCTAGTGTAATGCCCAGGTTTGGTTCGACTTACTAGTCATCTCGAATCACATGCAACATAATAGCAATGTTGAAACAAAACTAGCACCCACTCACACGCATGTATATATTAATACATGATATTTAGGTGTACTTCAAGGCATTCCTGACTATATGTCATAATTTTCAGTATTTTGTCAGTTTTCAATATTGTATTCGGTATTTAAAAACTTGTTAAATTTACTATGCTATTTTGTTTTTGCAATTTTTTGCTAGAATAGTTCCGCTTCTGGGTAATTCCGTAAATATGTGCCTTTCATTCGTTTCCCATTCTTTTAGCCGGCCCACTGAGTCGCCCCCACTTCCGGAACAGGCCCCTGTAGACTGCAACATTGATTGTCTACCCCATATACCGTTGCTGTTTACGTCTCAGTTTCATGCTCACAAGTTTCATTGTTTTCATGCTTTGAATGTTGCCTTCTGCAACATAAAAGCTAAAATGTTTGTGTTGTTTGTTGTTGGTTTTTCTCTCTAACTTGGCAAAACTCCAAAACTGACAGAAATACTAAATGAGCAAATAGAAGTTGATTCTATCTTTACAACTTAGTGTTACGCATAGCAGGTTTTAACTCTGTAACATTTGACACTGGAAGAAAAAACAGTTATCTCATATATCAAAATACATTACTAATCTCTTAGCGTATGTGACAATAGATTTTAGGTGTTAAATCATCTTTAAGTGTTCTTTTTATAAAATTCACTTTTTCATCGTATTGGAGATGACGAACTACAAAAGCAAACTGGCAAATATTTAAAAAAATTGCAACCCTCTATATCAGAGTGTCTCGGGTTCAAAACGTAATGCTAGCTAGCAAGCATACGCACTTCAATCTTTTAACTGTGGTGTACAGTTTAAAATTAGGAACGAATAAGCTTAATGTCGAAAATATATAAATTCTAAATGACTAAATGTTTATTAACGCAATTCAAAGTGGAAATGATTTGGAAAAGGAAAAAAAAAAGAAACATAAGTTAGTTTTACTAACTATACAAAATTTATGTAAGATAATTGATCCTGAAGACATTATGACTAATAATCTATAACCATTACAGATTTTTATTGCAGTATCAAAATAATTAGAAGTTAAAATCAATAATACTGGAAAAGCAATATCATACAGAAACTTGATGCCTGTGTTACGTATTTTTTGATGTTTTAAGTTCTTCGTAGACTAAACGCAACAGAAAAACGCAGACAACAGCTTGTATAATTTATTACACTAAACTATTAACAAATATAACAGATATAACATAAATTATATGATAACAGTGACAGATATTAAGTTACAACATTTGAAATTAATTACAAAACAAAATAAAACTAGTTTCAAACTTCAAAATTAATCACAATACAAAACGGTACTGGCCTGTATCTAATGTAATGATCTAAAATTAAAGTCTCAAATTCCAGTCTAGGGTGTGAATTTGGTCCGAAACAGTTCACAGTTCAATAAATTCGCCGTCTCTCAGCACAAGCAGTAATTCAGATGTATCGTAGAGACTGACGAAATAAAATCACAGCTTCCGTAGATCTAACTTTAGTCACAAATCCAAGTTGAATAATCAGAGCAAACACTTGGTCTTTCTCAAATAACTGACTCTCTTCTTTTGAAATAAAACTGATGTCTGAATCTCACTCTTTTTCTTCGAATAAAACTAATGACTGAATCTATCTTCTTTTTTCGAATAAAAACTGATGACTGAAACTCTCACTCTTTTCTTCGAATAAAACTAATGACTCAATCTCTCTTAATCAATCCTGTCTCTCGCATCTTCGTCTGTTTATATATTGTAGGCCTAAACTCCCCGAAAGACCGCGAAAGTTCTACAGGTCTCCAGAACAATCCGCACATGTCCGTTCTTGTACGAGACTATACGTCTAGACACGAAGTCACCAGCACTTATTTACAAACATATGATTGGTCTACTTAATTCAAGAAAGTTCTAAACGTTACCCTAAATAAATAACAAAATATTAGTTTAAACTTCGAAACAATAATATCAATATGGAAAAATGAATAATAGAAAATGAAAATTCAAACACAACACGACATGTTGTCGTTAACAAAATATTTACACATATACATGACACTCTCCCCCTTAAAAGTAAAAAAAAAAAAAGTTTGAACTCGTGAAAACTTTTTTTTTGTTTTGCTTATTTGTCTTTTTTAACCAACTTAAAAGGGTTAAATCCAGTAGATTCTGAAATAACCTCACGAACTATAAACAATAACAAGGGAACACCCTCAACCCAGTTCTTTGAGTGTTCGTGGCAGTAGTTTGGTGGAAAAGTTCAAGGACACCTTGTGATTCAGGATGGTATGCACTGGATGAAATTTGATGGACGCTTAATTCATGTATGGCTTGTTAAAATAGCTTGGACATAAAATTTGTGTCTTGATCTGATTGCACATCTTTTGGAATTCCGAACATGGTAAAGGATTTGACAAGAGCCTTGACGATGTTGGGAGCAGTGATTTTTCTCAAAGGGATTGCCTCAGGGAAACGTGTAGAAGCACACATGATCGTCGAGAGGTATTCATTTCCTACTTTGCTTTTTGGCATTGGGCCAACACAGTCGATAATGACCCTTGAGAATGGTTCTTCAAAGGCAGGAATAGGCTGCAGTGGTGCTTTGGGAATCCCTTGATTTGGTTTTCCAGTGATTTGGCAAGAATGACATGCCTTACAAAAGCTAACAACATCTTGGCGCATCTTTGGCCAATAGAAATGTCGTCGGATACGATCTAAGGTCTTTCTTACACCTAAGTATCCCGACAATACATGGTCATGAGCAAGACTAAGAATATCATTCCGATAGTATTTTGGAAAGACGATTTGATGAATAACATTACACTTTTCATCAGCAGCAACGTCAGGAGGTCTGTATTTTCTCATTAGCACACTTGACTTCTGGTAGTAACAAATAGGGACAGTTCCTATTTCATTTTCATCAACAGCCAGTTGTAGAAGAGAACGAGTTTCAGGATCATTGTCCTGTTCCTCAATAAGTTTGTTTCGATGAAGAGTGTCGAAAAATGTCTTAGAGTCATCAGTACAACTTAAAGTCGAGTCAGAAATCTCATCGATGTGAGACATGAATGTATCAGATAAAGAGAAATCCTCTTTGGATTCCTGAGAACGTGTCTGAGAACGAGTAACAGCACAGGCGGGAAAAACATCAGGAAACTCTTCAACGAGTTGCTCTGTACTGGGGCTAATAACAGGTGCTTCAACAACACGAACCTCTGGTACCACCTTACTACCAGCCAAATCATTCCCCAAAAGCATAGACACACCTTCAACAGGCAATGAAGCTTTAATACCCACAGTCACTGGGCCTGAAACTAAGTTCGAATGTAAATCTAATCTATGAAGAGGAATAGAAACGACGCCACCTTCTACACCAGAAATGAGCACACTGGCCCCAACGGATGACTTTTCAGAAAACGGAAGTACACTTTCCAAAATCAAACTCTGAAAAGCTCCAGTATCCCGCAGGATTTTAATTGGTTGTAGACGTGAATCGCCAACAAAAGAAACAAAACCTTCAGTCATGAAAGGCTTAAATTTGTCCTCAACAAGATTTTCAGGTACATCAATAATATTGGGCTTAGAATCCACAGTGGACTGGACAGGGTCAAAATCATTGGGAACCAATGATGTATCAAACAAGGGCGAAATGAAACTATTGGGTGATGGCTTGTTTTTGATCTTATAGCACTCAGAAATCAGATGGCCAGGTTTCCTACAATAAGTACATGTTTTGGATGAGAATGACACGTTTTTAGTAGATGATGAGCTTATAGAATAAGATGGAGTCTTCGTTTGAGAATTAGAAGTTTGCTCTTTTTTGTCTCTGTCGACATTTGCATAATATTTGAATGAGTCATTGGGTTTCTTTGCTGTGTGATTTGTTTTGCTTTTATATGAGAAATCTTTGTGAGTCAAAGCATACTCGTCTGCCAAGACAGCAGCATCATGAATTTTGGAAGCTTTTTGTTCATCAATATAAGTTTTTAGCTCTACGGGAATACATCTTTTAAACTCTTCGACTAACATGAGTTCTCTGAGTTTCGTATAATCATCTTTAATTTCTCTGGAATCACACCACCTGTCGAACAGAGTTTCTTTTTCACGAGCAAATTCGACATAAGTTTGGCTGTCAAACTTTTTGTAACTACGAAATTTTTGTCTGTATGCCTCTGGCACCAATTCATATGCATTCAAAATGCATTTTTTGACGTGCTCGTAATCATAACTTTGCTCGGCCGTGAGTTTGGAAAATACTTCCTGGGCTTTACCCTTCAGAACACTCTGAAGTAATACTGTCCAATATTCGGTAAGCCATTTTAGTCTAAGGGCCAATTTTTCAAATTGCTGAAAATATGTATCTACAGCTTTTTCATTGAATGGAGGTACTAAACGAATTTGTTTGGAAGCATCAAAATTATCCAACCGCATTTGAACAACCTTTTCTTCTGTCTGTGCCTTTCTCATACAGATTTCTTTATCGGCTTTAATGCGTTCTATTTGTATTTCGGCATCAAGAACAAGGCGTTTGTTTTCTTATTCTGCTTCAATACGTTTTTGTTCTGCCTCAATACGTTTATTTTCTTGTTCTGCCTCAATACGTTTTTGTTCTGTCTCAATACGTTTATTTTCTTGTTCTGCCTCAATACGTTTTTGTTCTGCCTCAAGTCGTTTGCTTTCAATTTCTAAACGAAATTTCATTTCCATTTCCATTTTTTTAAATTCGAAATCTGGGTCAAAATGAGCGACAGGCAATTGTTGTGTAACTGTTTGAGGTAAAACTTTTTGGCTGACCAAATGTTCAACAATAATTTGTTTAATATCTGCTTTCTTCATTGCTTGCTTCACTTCTAAATTAAAATGTTTACCAACATCAACCAATTCAGATTTTTTTTAATTCACTGATTAATTCGAAAGAGGAATTCCGATTAAATTCGTTTATAAAATCTTCAAGTTCGAATGCCATTTTAAATATACAAGCTGTCTATCTGTATAGAATATAAATCTTATTTTATAATAAAATTAAATTGTTTGTTTGATCTATCCCGGACGAGCCCCCAATTTTTTGTTACGTATTTTTTGATGTTTTAAGTTCTTCGTAGACTAAACGCAACAGAAAAACGCAGATAACAGCTTGTATAATTTATTACACTAAACTATTAACAAATATAACAGATATAACATAAATTATATGATAACAGTGACAGATATTAAGTTACAACATTCGAAATTAATTACAAAACAAAATAAAACTAGTTTCAAACTTCAAAATTAATCATAATACAAAACGGTACTGGCCTGTATCTAATGTAATGATCTAAAATTAAAGTATCAAATTCCAGTCTAGGGTGTGAATTTGGTCCGAAACAGTTCACAGTTCAATAAATTCGCCGTCTCTCAGCACAAGCAGTAATTCAGATGTATCGTAGAGATTGACGAAATAAAATCACAGCTTCCGTAGATCTAACTTTAGTCACAAATCCAAGTTGAATAATCACAGCAAACACTTGGTCTTTCTCAAATAACTGACTCTCTTCTTTTGAAATAAAACTGATGTCTGAATCTCACTCTTTTTCTTCGAATAAAACTAATGACTCAATCTCTCTTAATCAATCCTGTCTCTCGCATCTTCGTCTGTTTATATATTGTAGGCCTAAACTCCCCGAAAGACCGCGAAAGTTCTACAGGTCTCCAGAACAATCCGCACATGTCCGTTCTTGTACGAGACTATACGTCTAGACACGAAGTCACCAGCACTTATTTACAAACATATGATTGGTCTACTTAATTCAAGAAAGTTCTAAACGTTACCCTAAATAAATAACAAAATATTAGTTTAAACTTCGAAACAATAATATCAATATGGAAAAATGAATAATAGAAAATGAAAATTCAAACACAACATGACATGTTGTCGTTAACAAAATATTTACACATATACATAACACCTGAAAAGAAAACAAAGAGAACTCTTAGAGATTCAACATTTAAGTCTGTGAGTTATTTAACAAGAGAGACATTTGTAGTATTTCTGGATGTTTTTATACACTTTTACTAATTAGAATTTATGAAATAGTAAATATGTTAAGTTAATAATAATTTTCACGATTTTTTGCATTAATATACAAGTTAATCTGAGTGAGCTGAATTAATTTTTCTAATTCTAACAACTTATGCAATATATTAGTTATTAAGTTGAGTAATTCATTCGTGATGCAGTGAAGATAAAGTAACTTAATAATTGTGTAAGAAATATAACTGAGAAGAAAGTGGTTAATATATTTTAAAATGCTTTATATGTGCACGTTTTTGTGTGGAGCTGTCTTTGTTTCTCATGCCAAATGTTTGAAAATATGAATAATATGAAAATATGTAATGTCCAATACCATGTCCCATTCATATGCATCCATAAATCTACTTCTTTCTTTTTTCTCCTAACTTCAAGTTAATGTGTGCTGGTCGTTTCTGTAATAATACAATTGTTTTCTAGGAGCAAGTCCTTACCCAGGAATATCACCAGAAAAGTTGTATCAGCTTCTTAAAGCCGGTTATAGAATGGAACAACCAGAAACCTGTTCGGATCAACTGTGAGTAGCCCAACCTCAGTTTAGTGTAAGAGAAAACAATACATTGATGTATATACATTTACAGATAATTCCTACGATACTATACAAAACATTTATCGTAACATATCCTTGTGTGACAACTAGAATTGTTTCTTTTTGAGAGTTCGATAACTAATGGATGAGGGATTTATTCTTTTAACGATCGATTATTTCATTACAAAATCTTTCAAGGTGTTTTTTCTTGTGTGTGTGTGTGTGTGTGCTTTTATTTCAGGACTAAAAAGGTAAAATGAAGGAAAACATATAATGCAATATATAATATATATTGGATGAAACGACTGTAATATTTATACGGGCTTTTAATGGGAAAAGTGGTTACTCGTAAATCATAGAACAGAGCCTTAAGTAATGGGTTTTAGGTGCAAGAACTGATTTCTATTAACCGTGTGCATAAATTGTATTCTTTCTTATATGAGGTATAATGCACACAGTCAACCATCCAAAATACACAATTTAAATCGAAAGAATTGTCATTATTCCTCTGCCATTTATTCTGTTTTTCATGTTTCCTAGTGTCTCAATAGTGATGAACGTAACATCTTTCATACCATTAGTAAAACATTTCTCAAGGTTACGTAGAAAATGAGTACTTCTTTGCCTTTTGTCTGGTTTTAATTTCAAATTAAAAATCGACTGTTTAAAATTACGTGTGGATACCCAATGTCCTTCCTTACTTTTACAATTTTGTGTGGTTGTTTAAGCCTATAAAATATATGAGAAATCATATTTTTTGTTTAACTATGTGACAATTTTATTTTTAGAAAAACCTAGTTCAAACTTAATCAAATGCATCTTTCTCTTGGATAAAATCCAATTAGACCTAAAATGTTTCTAAATTTCTGTCTGTGCTTATTTATAGGGGTTAATACTTTCATTATAAGCCTGTTACCCAATGAATATGTTTTTTGAATAAAATTAAAGACCTAATTTCTCTAAAAGTGTTTCCCAAGTACAACTAAATTTTTGAATAGCACAACAAGAAAAAAGTATCTGATATTAAGACTTTTTACAAGCTAAGGCAGACGTTTTCTTTAATTTTCGTTACGTATCCGCACAGATATCGAATCATGGTGATGTGTTGGAGAGATAATCCACGTAATCGACCGTCTTTCAAAGAACTCGTCCATAGATTTGACCGAATGCTACAAGACACAACTGTGAGTATAAACATTATTTCAAGCTATAGAACATAAAAAAGTGTTTTTTTTTTATAGGTATTGGTGCAATACCACATTTTAAAGTGTGGAAACTCTGCAAAAATGTTTATCACATGTCTGAGGTGAACATCGAATTAAAGAATTTGTGTAAAAAGGACTTAATTTCGATTTCTATATTTCAGGAGTTGGAGCCATATTCCAGAGTATTCTGATGGTTCTACAACCCCGAGTATAGTACTTTTGTATTTATTTGAGAAATAGTGAAAATGGTGTTGTTTTAACTAAATGCTTAGAGTTTTGCTGTCTATGACCTGAGTTGCAATATTACCTTGTTTCCTACAGCTTCTCGCAATTCATATATAAGCGATAACAAAATCAATAATTTTGAAATATAACATTGTTCCACTACTAAAATTCTAGAATAAATTCGTCAGTCCTGACGACTAAATATACATTGGGCTTTTAGGATTAGACATAATTTGCTTTATTTGTTTTGAATTTCGCAAAAAGCTACACGAGAGCCATCTGTGCTAGCAGTCCCTCATTCAGCAATGAAAAACTAGAGAGAAGGCAGTCAATCTTTACCACCCACTGCCAACTCTTGGGCTATTCTTTTACCTACAAATAGTGGAATTGACCGGACTATTACAACGCTCCCAGGTAGAAGGGAGAGCATATTGGTGGAAAGGGGATTTGATTCCGTGATAAAGAAATTACAAGTCGAGCACCCTAGCCACCTGGCCATGTCAGGCCTAGGCATAGTTTGGATAAACATCAACCACAATGTAAAAAAAGCATAATACTATGGTACGACAATGTACATTTTATGTTTCACTCTTTCGAATTAAAAAGTAAAGTTTATCAAAACTTCTAATAGTTCCCTCAGATAAAAGGGCGAACTAGATTAAGCAAGGATTAAGAACCTTGTTTGTCTAATTCACTTACATGAATATCAACTTGGTTTTTAATTAATAAGCTGAGTTATTCTCGTTGGCGAATCAAATAACAGTTGCGAGTGAACTCTCCTTTTATCTTCACTGCCTATTGGCCAGCTAATCCAATAGGCAGCAATCACTATTTGCTGCTGTTCAGAACATGAGGGTTTACTGAGATATTTAAAATTATTGGGGCATGGAAGAGTAAAAGATACATGGAAATATACAAATTTTTAAAAGTTTTAAAGAATATTATAGAGATTGGATACATGTTTTATTATAGAATTTGTAAGGATTTATGACCATTTCTGTGTGACTTTATCCCGTTATTCTGTGGTATATATAAACTGAAAGTAAACTGAAGTAATGGTACATAAACTGTAATGGTACATAAACCATACATAAACTGAAGTAATGGTATTTTATGTAAGTTGTTCTTCTGCAATGACTTCGTCTCAGTAAAACTAACTTACAAATGAGATCACACAAACCAGCAGTAGTTTGTCGTTTATTAAACTTAATAAATTATTGTTATACATACAATCACGTGCCTGTTGTGTATTGTTTATTTGTATTATTAACTGTGAATCACTAAATATAAGTCTGTGTCGATTTTGTATCTTAATGACTCAACTATTTCAACTATTGAGAAATATAACTCTAGTCCGAGATTCGAGAAGTTTTAACTATGCTATATCGAACAAGTTGAAATAAGTAATAAAATAGAAGACAAACACTTGATTTAGTGTTTTGTAAATAATGACAAACTATATTTCCACTTAAAAGTTCCTTTCATTGATATTATTGTTTATAACGTGTAAACTAACTCTAAATGCTATTATTTTGATTATTACGCTTATTAAGGTTATCTTGTATTTTTGGCTTCATAAGTTATCTAGGACTAACCTAAATTTCGTAACTTCGATTTACCTTGTGAGATACATCTGGGTTTACAGCGGAAAATGTTAAGTAGAACAATCTAATTGGAATGTTTTTGAAACGGCAAACACAACAACATCTATCAAGACTTCCATCTGACTAACATTCCTTTCACATTAAACGTTTTAACGAGTGTGGTCTGGTGGTTATCACTACGTGAAAGTCTAAGGTGAACATTAATACTTCTTTCTGTACATGCGTTCAGTTCATCGCACCGTTCGGTTAAAAGTACCTGTGCAGGCGCTGATGCTGCTGATTGGTTGCTGTCCTCCTTTTTAGAAGTTAAAAACTGTAGACGATTATGCCTGAACCTGAGTCTACTCATTTAGCCCACGTATTTCAAACGGTGCTGTTCAGATTAGAAATACTAGTCCATATTTTTTCAGCATTTTTTAACCAATAGTGTATATGGAAAAGAAATAGAAAAAAATAAGAAATATTGTACTGTTTTAATGTTGTTCCATTACTGAGTTTATATTATAGCATCATTATTCTGAAACGTAACTGAAACCTGTCAATCAAGATAGATAATAAAATATACTTTTTTTTTCAAGTTTAAGTTGCATGATGGTATCAAGGATTATACAAATGCTCTGAATACTGAATCTTAAGCTCAATAATTTTCCTACAAGTGTACATATATATAATTAATTTCTAATTATAATTAAGGTTAAGCACTTTTTATGCTTATAACATTATGACACTTAAAACTTAAATTGTAACAATGAATGCCCAAACTTCATCTATTTATTCAAATACTGACCACGAAATGAATTTTTAGAGCTCAAGCAATTTTATCTTCAAACTGGCTCAGTTAGGATAAATTTGAATGAGGTATTCCAAACAAATTATAGAAATATCGCAGTTGTCAAATTTGTTACAAGTATCTTCTTAGTTAGTGTTCCAATAAATAAATATCCTCAGGGTTTTATTAAAAAACACTTGAACCCAGTTAAAAAATTTTTTTTTCACATACCAGTTCATGAAATATTAAATCATTATAATTCCACAAACTATATAGAATATCTTTTTCCCTAGAATCCAATTAAGTATTGGCTATCAAACAAAACAAAATAACTTGTGTTAAAACAAGAGGAAATATGTATTTGAACGAAAGATTAAAGTATTTTATACTGTATTTATAATTTCACTAATAGATACCATTTCAAAGGTTTTATCACAAAGTGCTGTTGATGAAATTATTTGATACTGACATAATTTGTAATAAGTTCATTGTACAGAAACGTTGATAAAATATTACTGCAAATTTGGCAAAAAATAAGCAAAGCAAATAAAAACAGTTTAACAACAACTGTCTTGAACCTCTTCTGTTCTCCATTTTTCATCTTATAGTACACGATGATCCTACTATTGTAAGAATTACAAACAGTTTGATGAATAGGTTTAACATTATCATTACTTGTGTTAGTGAAGATGTGCTACTTGTCTTAATAATAAACTGTATTAAAAGTATCTAAATTAAATTCATAGCTTAAAACTCCTATAAAACAAATAGTGTAGCACTCGTTTTTCTTATATGTTGTTCCCCGCTGGTACAGCGTTAAGTCTACGGATTTTCAACCATCCCCCTTGGTGGACTCAGCATATAGCTCGATGTGACTTTTCTATAAGAAAACACACAGACACTCTTATTTGATTTTTATTATGTATATATATTTATTTATCTTGCCTTCTTCTAATACCTTGCAGCTTTGAGAGAAGACATGGAGAATGTTTTCTAGCTCGCTTGTTCGCCTGCTGTAACATAGGTTTATTATAGCTGTTTCACTTTGGTATTGTTTCTAGTCACTTACAATTATTATCATTTTAAGCATGTAATTATCTTGCAAAATTGATTACAGTTTAACGGCTTAGGAAAAGTTGTTTGAACTTATCAAATTAAAGAAACTTAGAACACGAATGATTTGCCAAATATATTACAATCATTTTGAGGGTTTGTTTTTGTACTAATGCACATTTTGTAGCAACCTCAGACAAATACTAACTAAAAGCTGTTGTTAATTTAGTGCCAAGTTAAATAATGCACTCTGTCCACCGCATGAAAGTGAGGCCTGGATTTCAGTGTTGTAAGCCCGTAAATTTACTGCTGTCTCTCCGAGAGCATTGAGTAAACCGAGGGGGACATAAAAATCATAAAAGTATTTATTTGCTTGAAATAGTTTTCATTTGCACATAATATTTCTACTCATGTACATGGTATATGTTTTAGGGGTCCAGAGTATCACTGTCACACTTTCAGCTTTAATTTTCATTGTAAATAGGAATTACTTTGCCAAGTCACTTCACGATTTAAAGATATTTTATCATCACGAGATTTTGACCTTTTCAGCTATAGTCTTATACTTGGGAAAGGCTAATCGTTCTTCTAAAGAACGAACTTCTATCTCTTCTGCTCTCTTAAAATTACTTCTTTTATCATCGCTCGTGTTTAATATGATAGCCACATTTACGCTTGACGTTGCAATTTCTGTTGTAACGGAGTTCTGCGGGTGAAAATGGAGTCAATATCACATCATGTGTATTTACTAACTTTCCATAGACGTTCCACTTATGTGAATGTCAGTTTTCAAAGTTACATCTAATCAACCTAAAGGCATAAAAGCCCATCGGAAATGCATATTTGAAAGAGAAATGCGGTTTGCTGTCAAACAGTATCGCTGTAATTCTAGTTTCTTCTGTAATTTTTTGCATGAAAAGAAACGTTAATTTCGAGATATGGTTAGAAGTTCATGAGCCTCCGTTAATTCAAAATGTTGTTTATAATCTTATTAACAGATTAGAAGATATGCTTCGATTCGTTGCGATGGCTTTTTACGAGAGTTCGCTTAATGATTATAGCCTTAATTTTGCGATTAAAGGCGTTTACTCAAATAAGTTCTGTGTAGATTTCAGAGCTTGTTGCTATCCGAAACGTTCTGTTGCGATTTTTCTTTTCCATTTCTGTGGAGAACGTTTAAGGCTTTTTCTTCGAATAATTCTGTCTTATGCCTACTTGTCAATCTCACTGTATAACTGTCCTCTTCAGAAATGCTTTTGTATTCTTCCAGCCACATGATGATACTACAATGTCGAATGACCGGGAATTTTGTCATACTTCAACTATATAGGTACAAATTACACTCCTTCTGTATGTCATTGTGGTTCGCATCTATGGCGATACGTCACTGCAGTAGTTCATGTCCGTAAAGAGAAATTGAAGTGATCTTACTTTTACTTTTCGATTAACAGTATTGTTATCGTTTAGAAATATATCACTAAAGGTTTTCTGGGTAATATTGTTTAAATTTGTAACTTAGGTGTTTATTAGATCAACTTATGAAACAAATCTCATGTTAACAAATAAAGAAAATAAGTTTCCCGGTGCGTCTGCGGTAAATTTTGCTGACTTAAAAAGTAAAAATCTGGAGTTTGATTCCGGCGGTATACACAACAGATAATCTAGTGTGGGTCTGCCTTAAATCAAACAAAAGTGAAAAGAAGTTATTTTAAATTCAGCACGAAAAAACAAAGATAATATAAAAATTTAAAAAGTATTGAGAAATATGTTTTATTAATACTTTTTTATCCTGCAGTATATGCGTATAAGTGTTTCCATGTGTGTAAAAATGTAGTACATTCTACACACTATGATCTGATTTTCCATTTTTATCCTTATAATTATCCAATAAAATTACACCAAATTGAATATATTAATATCAAGAAGTAATTTTGGACATCCGTGAGTAGAAAAATATTTGAGAAACTAATATAAAGGTCACTTTAAATATGGACTAGACGTGGTCAAGTGATCAGCATGCTAGGGTTCGCAGTTTGTTGTCACGACAAATGCGCTTCGAATGATGTAGTATTAGATGCAATATGTATAAATGATAGTCAAATAGCACTATATTATTGGTCAAAGAAGAGTAGTCTACTAGTTAGCGGTAGATGATGTCAACTGGCTACTTTCCCTCTTTTCTGTCAGTCCAAATTTATAGATGTTATGCACGTGTAGTCCTTTGTGTGGTTTTGCAACAAACTTCCGAAATAAACACTTTAAACCTTAAGATATTTTGCTGTTATCTTTATCTTAGGAATACCTGGACCTAAGCCTTATACAAAACGACAACGACAGCACCACCTTCTGGACAGACGACGAGCACATGGCACCTTTGGCGACATCTAGTGTAGGAAAGCTAGGTACCTGATCTAATTTACTTTGTTTACAAGTGAATTTTATCAAAGAAATGCAGAATTCAACTACAATATTTTCTCTTAATTTAAATTATACAGCCAACTCTAAAGTTTCCTAGCATTTATTCTCACATTGCAAAAACCAAAAATCAATTTACCATTGATGGTAATTGTCATTAATATTAAATTTTTTCACTAAGTTTAGAATTAACTAGGTAGAACAAAAAAAATAGCTGCTCAAATATAAAGTGGAGCTTAAGAATCAACGCAATATTTAATAATTAAGAAATATTATCTTACTTGTAATATGTATTCATTCATATTAATATATATATATTTTTTATTAAAGGCAGAAGGACAGTGCAATATAGTAACGTGTGCCAATCAAATGCAGCTGGTGGACCTTTCACAACGTCAGCTAGCCAAGAATCCGAAGCCATACAACTCATTTCAAAACCTTCTGATAACGTGGTATCTGAAGCAACAGTGTAACTCTTCTATTCGACTATTAGGGAATGGTATGGGAAGTGATGAAGCGTTTGAAATTTATGCCTCACTACAAATTTACAAAAAACAACAACACAAAAACGCATTCGTCATCAAGGGACATTAAGTTTAGAATATAATTTAATGTTATTGTGAAACTCATGTTTCTAGCTTTCATTAAGTCGAGTTTATTAGGATAAGGAGCTGTTTATAAAGTTTAAAAAAGAGTGAACCAAATTGTAGAAGCTGACCATTTTTAAAAGATGGCTATGTTTGTCAAGGTGTTATTATATTTACAAAAATAAGTTATTTCCACATTTTATTAAACTGACCTTTTAAATACATTTTCTTTAAATAGACACGACATAGCCAGATGATCAGGGCACTCTACTCCTAATCTAAGGTCACGGGTTCGAATCCCCGTCACACAAAACATGGTCTCTCTTTTAACCGCGAAAGCATTATAACGTGATGATTAATCCCACTATTCGTGGGGAAAAGAGCAACTCAAGGTGATGACTAGCTACCTTCTCTCTAGTCTTACATAACTAAATTATGGACGGCTGGCGCAGATAGCCCTGTTTGGCTTTCACGATATTCAAACCTTTCTTCTTGTATATGTGTGTATTTATATACATACATATTTGTATGTTTTAACTTAAATAAAAATCATAGTCATTTATTAATAACTTAAAATGTGTAAATATCTTTAACATAAAAATTCATTTAGCACCACTAAGATTTTATCTTAGCGTTTAATGATTTGTTTACATTATTATTAACAACTTGCACTACCAACATAAAGTACTATTATAGGTAAAGGTATATTTGTTTTTGATAATAAATTGTCATGTGTGTTATACATATATATATAACAAGAGCCAAAGATGTTCATAATAATGTAAGGATATAAGATTTTGCAACAATAGAAAAATAAACCAATAAAAATGACACTAAAAAATAAAAATCACTTTGATGATTATTACAAATTTACGTTTATTGATTGGGACAGCTATATGCAAATAACGATAAACACAATAAAGAATAATTTGTTGTTGTCTACAAGTTCATTTCACGACAAAACGCAATAGTTTTATATAGGCCTAATACAGCTGGGTGTCCAAACACGCTAGATAAATAGAAGCAAAATACAGTCTAGTTTTATGGTGAACTACAGTAATACAATTGAATACTAATGGAACTTTCACAGTAACACAGCAATTCAGAGTAAACCCCATAAGGTCTGGTTTCACAGTGAAACACGTTATTTGATGCAAGTCTGATACGACTTAGTTTCTCGATGAAATACGCTTGTTTAACGTAAACATTTAACGAGTCGGCTTCGTACTACAGATTAGCGCAGGCTAAAGTCAAGTACACCTTACTGTTTTACTTAACAAATTACATTTTAAATTTCATAATACTGGAACATCTTACACCGTTTTAAACCGGATTTTGATACTCATAATGGGCACAGCCTAGGCAGCTCATTGTGTGAGTTTGCACTTAATAAAAAACAAACGAACTGACACTTCTTATGGTTTCACAGAGGAAAATTTGCTTTATATCATGTGGAATAAAACAACATTGTATTTTATGCTATACTTTAGTAATATCAATTTCTCATATTAACATCCATCTTAATTGCAAAAAACAAAAAAAAAATAACTTCCATCTTCTCAAAGTCGAGTTGTAACATAATGCTTCCAATATTTGTAATTAGCTTTTACATTCACTAATCTTGTTTACCTATCAGTGAAAGTTATAAGGATATAATTTATTTTATTTTATTAACTAACTGTTAGAGTCTTTTTAAAATTACTGTCAACATGGTAAGGAAAAAGCATGGGTGCTACACTACAGGTTAAATAACTGTAGACTTCTTGACAGACCAAGGCCTATTATGTATATAGTAATCGTTACATAAAAAGTAATATCAAGTTAAGTTGACAATTGTTATTTCATGTTAAAGATTTAAATATTAATAATTTAAAGAGCTTTCAACAATTTACTGTTCTTCTATATCTGATGTTGTACAAATAGTTAGAAGTTGAAGTTGTATATAGTAATGCTATACATAAAATAAAATTAATGTTCAAAAGTATTTTGTACGTTTTATTGAAAATCTATTTTTCACAATAACACATGAAAAAGTATTATGTCTGCGCTATATTTGTTGGTTAGGATTGATTGACAAATAAATTCAGTTTGTTTTTAAAGTTTAAAGTTTGTACTAATCATTTAATAGAAAATATTTTTCACTTTAGCAAATTATTAGATGAGAAATTATATTTGCGACAGCAATTCTACGTAAATAAACAATGAAAGAAAAACATGTTAAACGAAATAAAAAGTAAATTGTATTATTATAAATATTTTAGATCGATTATGTTAGGAAAACCAAAAAGCTCTTAAAAAACTGTTAATAATTTTTTTGAATTGGTAATAGATTTTTATGAACCTCAATCAAGAAAAAAACTACCCCTTTAGGCGTTGCGCCGAACTTTGAAATATTATGTTATAAAACGCACTGATTGTTAGAAATTAATTACTTGACTCTAATATTTAGAATCTTTTTCCCGGGCTGAAATTCATGAAGCATAAAAAAGTATACGGCTGTATATAGCAAAAAAGGTTTTAGAGGCTTCATCGTTCACATATTATTCAGAATCGATATCGTATACCTTTCTTTCTTCTAATCTAATTCTATTTTGACCTCTCAGGGTACTGGTCCTTCTCATTACTTTATTTTCTCCATTTTCAACGTCATTTCTTCGCTTCCAATTAAAATGATTTGTTTTATTCGAGTATGAATCCAAAGGTAAGCAGCATCTACAAACACCATAGGCGAAGCAGTCTCATTTCTTTCTACGTATGTGTTTCTTGCAAGGCATTTCACAGATTTCATTTATAAGTATATTTTTCAATCAGGAAAGGAAGTTCTTGAGATTACATTATTGGATTATGGTTATGCAGTCTGGCGCCTCCAATCCGTTTTTCAGCTGTAACAGTTTCTTTTTAAATTTATGTCGGTTTTTTGCGATCGAGTTTCTTAAGTCTACGTGTGGAAGAGCGTACTAATATTTTCACAACAGTTCAGATGTGAAATGTAGAAAAAATTCAATATTATTTAAAAACGGTATTGGCTATAAATGATTTTTTCCATGGATTTGGTTGGGAGTGATTGATGTTCATGAGGGGATGACAACGTAGTATGCATACAGTAATAAATTATAATGGGGCTTTATAATACACAACTCGAAACAGTCGAAGTAAAACAAGCGTGACTAGTAGCACAAGATAAAGAAACAAGAGTTTTTTTTTATATAAGAGTTTCACAGTAACGAAGTCTTACATATATCTTAACATAATAAAGTCTTGTATCAGTATTTAATAAGAAACTGCTTTCTGTACCATAATTACTAAAATTTAAAATAAGGCAACAATAAAACTGAGATATGACGAGGAAAGCAAGACAGATACGTACAGGTATCATAAGAAAACTGACTCGTATTCGTTAAAATGTAACATATTTGACTGTGGACAATTTTTTCATTAAAAAAAACTGTAAATCGCATAGCTACATTGTGATGATTTTATGCGCTTTCAATAACTATTTGTCAAAGTGTAATTTTTTACAATAAATAAAAATACCACATTAAGTACATTGAAGCTTTAATAAAAAAATCAATCAATCAAATAAAAAGTAAGATAAATGAATGAATAAAACTAGTAAAAAGGACAGTAATTTACGTTAATGAGAGCTGAAAAACTCAGTTTGAGTTGCAAATTAAAGATTATTAACATTCTATTAATATCTGGAAGTTAAATTATCAGATCATCTTTATTTTTCATCTTAGTGTCTTATAGTATAATTAACTTAAGCATAGGTAACAAAAATTATAACCGTTTTGTATAGAAAAATTTATTAGACAGATGTCTTTTGAAACGCTAAGTACGAGAAAATCAAAAACCTGTAATTTGCGCTAAAATGCAGGTTTCAATACCCGTGGTGGACAGAGCAGAAATAGGCTGTTGCGCAGCTTTGTACTTAATTCAAAACAAAACAAACAGAACTAAAATCTATAAGTAGTACATTTTATAAAATCACTACAGTTGCTTTATTTTGTAAAAATTTCTTTTATATATTATGTTTTCATTGAATAATAATATTCACAAACAGATTGAGCGTTAAAACAAGTTTACACACATACGATCTCGTTGATATTATGTAAACACTTCAAAAAAAGAAACGCAAAAGGCAAAATTTAAGAAAAATTGTTAACAAGTTTATTCCGGGTAGTTTTGTAAGATGTGTTAAACTTTGCACATGAGCATCAATAACTGCTTGGCATTTCCTGCCCATAGAAGCGATGAGACGAATTGCATCCTGTGAAATGGCTGTCTACTCAGCCTGCAAAGCTGCTGCAAGCTGAGGTAAAGTCTGCGGTTGAGGTTGTCGCCGTCGCAGACGTCGGTCCAACTCGTTTCAAAAATGTTCGACAGGGTTCAAATCTGGTGATCTGGAGGTCCAGGGAAGAACGTTGATGTTGTGGTGTCTCAAGAAGACAGTGGTGAGTTGGACTGTGTGTGGACGGACGTTGTCATGTTGAAAAATGTTGTTAACGTTCACCATGATGGATTGCACATGGGGTCTAAGAATCTCTTCGACGTATCGTTGAGCCGTAAGATTCCCGCGAATGTGCAAAAGGTCTGTTCTGGCATTGTAGACGATGGCAGCCCACATCATGATGTTGGCACTACCAAATCTCTCAACTTCCTGGACACAGTTTGCTGCAAAACGTTCACCTCGGCGACGGTAAACACGGGTCGTTCCATTCTGCCTACGAAGCATAAAACGTGATTCATCGCTGAACGAAACATACCTCCATCGTGCTTGACGATGTTGCTGGGGAGGATGACGCCTCTGACTGGACGCCGAGATCGGATTCCTGCATCTCGTAGACGGTTGCGTACGGTCTCATTAAAAATCCTACGCAGCCCTGATATGGTTGAGACAGTAGACGTTGCATTAGTGGTCCTATCCCGAAGGTGACGCAACCGGATGTAGCGATCTTAGGTGGGTGTGGTCACACGAGGTCTGGCAGATCGTGGACGGTCACGAGTTGATCCATGTTGTTGGTGACGATTCTATAGCCTTGTGATGGTGCTTGGGCGGACATTCACAGCTCTGGCAACATCTTATCGAGATTCGCCTGCTTCCAAGCGACCAATGGCGTTGTTGCGTTGTGCTTCAGTCAATCTTGGCGTAACTGTATTGCCTGTATGTAGCTTAACACTGAGCTATGGAAACCGAGAACCCGTCACTTTTATAGTGATTTTGCACATGTTGCACTTACAGAACATGCAGATCTCTCAAGCAAATTTATTAGACACGAATGCGTTTTGGCGAAAAATCCGATGTTATCCTCCGTGTTCAAAGTGCACAAATTTTATTGTCAGTTTGGTCTAACAATCAGTGCCTTAACAAGTGTAACATCACATACTCTGAGCTTGTAATGTTATTACATATATTTCTCTTTAAAATAAAAAATATCCCTTTTGCGTTTCTTGTTTTGAAAAGTATATCTCCATCAACGACAATATATTTTAATTTTGTAGAAACTTAACTGAAATTTACTGTTAGACACTTGATCAAATGTATAAAGAAATGGTAAGTTCGTTTGACTACACTTGTAGTAAGTGGTATTTTATCTTTATTTTTATTAACTATTTGACCTCAAAATTTGAAATAATTAGTGTGAGGCCGGCTTGTCTGTATATCTACTACAATCCATCTTTTTGTTTTAGTATTAAGGAGTATTTTCGAGGAGCGTTGCTGTTATTATTAAACTTTGTTTTTTGTTGTTTTGAATTAAGCACAAAGCTACGCAATGGGCTATCTGTGATCTGCCCAGCACGGGTATCGATACG
Source organism: Carcinoscorpius rotundicauda (assembly GCA_011833715.1). NCBI lineage: Eukaryota > Metazoa > Arthropoda > Merostomata > Xiphosura > Limulidae > Carcinoscorpius > Carcinoscorpius rotundicauda. The sequence goes on along the minus strand of CM022395.1, from coordinate 32,917,605 downwards.
CGGATTTTAGCGTGTAAGTCCGCAGACATACCGCTGAGCCACTGGGGAGCTATTATTAAACTGTAAGGTTAGTTTTAACCGTGGACTTCCCGACATTTTTAAAGACATTTTTCTGCGCTGTTTAAACTTTAAGTTGCTTGTATGACCATGACTTTATTAATTATAGGGTCTTAAATGACTTACAAATTGCATATAAATATCTTATCTATAGCCACGAGTTTCTGTCAGAGTTTCCTGTGTATTTTACATCAAAAAATGGTAGTTTCATACTGTTTCTTTCCACACTTTCTGATTTAATATGTGAACCAATAGATAAGTAAGTAGTAAATCAATAATACGAATTTTAATTTATCGAAAGGTCAGCAAACTGCACACATTACAAGTTACACTTCAACAATTATCTATCACATTGGTAAACTTTATTGGTAAAATAATGTGTTAATTTTCTCTTTTGTTTTTTTTTTTCGAAGTAATTATCTAATCTTTAGTTGATATAATAATAACATTTCCATACCCTTTCCATATTGTAATTCAATTTAAACGAGATAGTAATAATATTTGCAGATAAATATTTTTTTCGTTTTTATCTTGAAGGCGCAAGTGCTTAAGAAAGCTTAGGTAATAACACTGAGAAACTTTTGCAACGGGTGTTTAATGACTAAGAGAATATGAGGCGTCAAGTAACTTTGAAATATAAATTAAATTGCTTGTAAGTTGAGCATAGTTGTACGCGCAGTTTATGCATTACGTAATTAGTGGGTTTCGTATCAGTTACCGAGAAAAATTATAAATCAACTTGTCAGTTTATAAACGTAAGCCTTATACGTAAATTGACAAGTTTACTTTGTTTACAAAGATTAGCTATGTGACAACTCTCATGACGTGTATTTTCATAATTATGTATCCAAATACATATATAATAAATTCATTGTCATCATTAATAGTTATTTGCATATTTTATTACATATTAAAATTAATAATTGAATATCAAAGATTGGTGCTTTGTACGTAATTGGTAAAAAGTAATCGAGTATCTGGTAGCTGTTGTATGTATATTACTGACCTGTAAATTTTAAAATAACTATTAATGGCTGGTTATTTTGTTTTGCCTGATAAAACTTCATTCTACTGCTTTAACGATTATTAGTACATAAAAATATAAAAATAATTGAGAACCTAAGGAATGTAAAAATATATTCTTACTTGTACACGTTTATCTGTTTTGTTGTTAAGTACAAAGCTGCACAATGGGCTATCTGTGTTACACTTACTTCAGAAACTAAACTCCGTATTTTAAAGCTACAAGCTCTCATTCTTGTCAAGCAGCAGGTGCACACGAATCAGTAAATTAGTTAACACAAGTAGAACATACTATTATCTAGTAAGCACATTCTTTATATTAATTTAAAACTGAAGGCGTGTGCTTGTTCTTTTTTAAAATAAAAACTGATATTTTAAAATACTTTCTTTATATTTTGTGAACGGTGTTATTTTCGTGGAGACTGTAAGTATGACTACACCGATTTTTGACGAAAACTAAAGAGATATTTGAAAACATTTGCAGTCACAAATAATTGATGGGATTTCGCTTATTTTTAGAGAATAAAATGATTTGGTTTGTATGTTTATTATCATGCACAAAGATACACAATGAGATATCTGTGCTATGCCCATCGTGAGTATCGAAACACGATTATGAGGGTTATAAGTCCTTACACTTACCGCTAAAAAAATAGACAGTGCGTGAATTTACAAAGTTAACCTACTATAACGTCTTTAAGACTACTTGATTCTAGTATACATATCTGTTTTATTTTGGCAAAGCCACATCGGGCTACCTGCTATATCCACTAAGGGGAATCGAAGTCTTGATTTTAGTGTTGTAAATCCATAGCTTACTTCTGTCCCAGCGGGGGATATTATATAACAAAATAAGCTTCTGCGTGTGGCATTTAAATTTTGGAGGTAAAAAATAACACGAGTAGGAATAAAATTGTTATACTGTAAACAAAAAGTAAATTTAAAAAGTATAAATGCAAGTTAAATTAAATTCAAAATTATAAGTTAACAAGCCTCAATGATGTTATCAAAATTCGGTATTTGCAACTTTCCTTCTATCCTTTACCACGTTTTATTACTATCTTTCGCTGCTATCTCCTGATGTTTCAGTGATATGTTTAATTGCTTTACAATGCTAAAGCAGCGGTTTGATTCCTGGTGGTAGACAGAGTGGAAATAGTCCTTTTTGTAGCTTTGCTTTGGTTTAGTTTAGTTTGTTTAGAATTAAGCACAAAGCTACACAATGGGCTATCTGTGCTCTGCCCACCACGGGTATCGAAACCCGGTTTTTAGTGTGTAAGTCCATTAAACATATCACTGAAACATCAGTGCCACTGGGGGGCAGCTTTGCTTTGGGAAAAGCTTTTTTTGTAATTTGAAAGGTGTGAAAATGTAGTTATTATAACCACGGGTATCGAAACCCGGATTTTAGCGTGTAAGTCTGCAGACATACCGCTGAGCCACTGGGGGGCATATTAGTTGGCATACAATAATATATTGTTAAATCTGTTGTGGTTTTCAATTAAAAGCCTAGTATTAAATTCTAAGTTAGAGTCGGCCACTACTAAATACGCCTATCATGCATTAAAAGCCAGTATTTGTTTAAGAGATTGTAAAGTGTTTTATAGACGGCTGCACGATTATTTTGATCTAAAGAAAGAGTGAGGAGTTCTATTAATACGAGAGAGTTAACTGTAGACTTTGTTGCGTAACGTGTGTGTAATATCGCCCACGATTTCGAGTTTTGGATCTCAGCCATTATTAATCATTATTATAGTATAAGTGACGTTAAGTGATAATATATAAATTTCGAGACGGTTATATATAACCTTTCTAGAACAAGTAAAAACTTATTTCGAATGGAATATTTGTGTAGCAATAGATTCATTTGACGAGAACCAAACTTTAACAACGAATAACAGGGCGACGACAACAACAATGAGCACTTGGCATGTGTACATTCAGTAACGTATATGCGTGTAATTTCCTTCTGCTGAGTCAGCAAAAAACAACAAATATATGCTGATACTCTACTACACCATGACGATTTACCAGTAATCCTGACTATAAGGATACGTTAATGAATTTCGTTTAAATTTGATATCTCAGGAAAAACATCAAGAGGTTTCCAAGCTGCGCGAAGACAAAACAAGCACTCTCGGTAACTGGACTTATGTGGTTGTTGTTTTGAATTAAGCACAAAGCTACACAATGGGCTATCTGTGCTCTGCCCACCACGGGTATCGAAACCCGGATTTTAGCGTGTAAGTCCGCAGACATACCGCTGAGCCACTGAGGGGCACTTATGTGGTTAAAAAGCATTAACCAATTGGATTGATGCTACTAAAAAAACTTACTGCCACTCAAACAATGTGGTCATCACAGTTCTGACTTATTAAAAGTTACACTAATTCTCTTAACTAAGAAAATAACTTTTTTTTTAACTTGGACACTTATTCTTAATTTCAAGAAATATTTCGCGACCAACGCATGCGAATATTAGATGTGTGCGTTTTTCTTATAGCATGTCTGTTGAGCCCAACGAGGAGAATTTAACTTCTGATTTTAGCGTTATAAATCCGTAGGCTTACCGCTGTACTAGCAATGGGCGAATCTTAGATACACTAACCAATAGAAAAAAAACAACAAAACAAATGAAGAACAGGCGTTTTCAACATATGAGCTAAAAGAAAGGTCGATTCTTTACATAATTTGGTAGAAGTGTTTACCATTCATGCCACCTTTGTAGTTGTTACAATTTCTGTTACGTTCTAATAGTGCAAAACTGTTGAGACATTAGACGACGATCACCTTTGAAATGTGACTGAATATCCAAATTTATGTTCACATCTTCACCAAAAATGTTGTAAAACTCATTCTTTTTTAATATAACGATTCTATACAAATTTTCTGTTTATTATGTATTTCACGTTTCCCTGGAATTCGTATTTTATTATTTCATACGCATATTTTATTTTTTACTTTTTGTAATTCAGTGGAAATTACCAAATTAAATAATAATTCAAAAATACTGTTTATTTTATTATTCTTAAGCTTATTTAATATTTATGTTTTTATAATGTACATATACAGAGATAAATTGATCTGAAAAAGTAAAAGAACATTTATTTTCATTAAATATTTGTTATAAATAACGTTGACCTCAAACCCAAAATGTACTTAAAATAATCTCATTTTCTGTAACTAAATTATAGTATTTATAATGTCATTAAATTCATTTTGTACCATCATAAGATTCCCAAGTGCTAATGTAAGACATAAAACAATATACGTATTTTGTTTTGATATTCAACAATAACTTGAATGTTTTCCATAAACGGAATGGTAATATATATCGTCCTACTAAAGTACCATATTTAAATGAACGACAAAAACGAGAAAAAAAGTATTTCAATAAAATTAAATATGTATAAAAAAACTGAGACTCGCCAAATAGATAGGTTCTTAGTGTAAAGTGCTGGTTTAAGATGCTTTAAAGTCACTATGTAAATAAGTTTGATGGAGAAGTGATCATTGACTGCTGGAATTACAGAAAACAATATCAGAAGTATTTCAAGTTACGTGCATGGGATCATTCACACGTATCACGAACTGAACTGTGATACGTTTTATAAATGTTTAAGCTAGTTAAGAGTGTTATCAGAGTGTGAACAGACTTTCAGTGTCAGAACCGTAAAATAGAACGTAAGAAATCATTAATGTAACAAAGTTAAGATGATTTAACTATATTAAATGTAGTCTCGTGCGACTGGGCATCATCTTCGTGCAATTGTTTATGTGATTGCATAATTATCCTTCTGGGAAGATCTGACAACAAAAAGTAAGAAATACATCATTATATCATCAATTTCATCAAAGAGATCTTATTCTTACCTTTGCTATATTAAAAACAGACAAATTATTTCCATTACAGGTTTCAAAGGGCAATAATATATATTTAAGTTATTTACTGATATAAAGAGAATATAAACTTGTTTTTCTACTAGCTTAACTACTCAGTGTTAAAATGAGCGAACTGTCTATCTCTAAAGCAAAACCTACGGCAATATTTATAGTCTGTCTCAGACGATTTGAGCAGTTTAATATGCTTGAGTTACACTTATTGACAAGCGTATAAGCGGCAATGAAGCCCACAAAAAGAATAATTATTCACATAGTTATATATTCAAATTAAATGTATATAAAGTTGTAATTTCTGTACATGTCTTTACTATTTTTTGCAATAGATTGTACTTCACTCTTTTTCGACTAAGAAAACTGCTATTTTTTCTTTTGAGACTGTACATTAAATATTTTTATATAATATGCTATAAAACAGAGTGATTTGTTTAATTAAGTCTGATTATTTGTATATTTCCAACCTTTTGATAACCGACTTCTTTTTGTATGTGAACTATGTGATCTGTATTTTAAATATATTACTTTATATATACAAGTGAGGTTACCAATAAGATGGTCTCTGTCTTGTCATTCATGTATCATCCAAATAGTTACACACACATACACACACACACATATATATATATAATTCTTGGCAAAGGAAGAGGTTATATTAGGTACATGAAACCATTTCAGAGTATGTGTAACGTTATAGATAAATGTTTGAATGAGAACCATTAAATAAAAATTTTATTTAATAACCGTTTCCACAATTTATTGATGGAATAACAGCGCCACTATCTCTACGACAACTTTATTGATACAACTATTACTGCTTGGAAAATCTCACTTGTGATCATGCAAGTATACACAACGTATCCTGAGCCCAAAATATAAAACAAACTTTGAAAAGTCTAAATGTGTCTCCAATGATTTATTATCTTACATTGTTCGAAGCTGACGCATGACCTAGTTCAAAAAGATGAATTTACGACAAAGCGCAAAAAACGAATTTAACCTAAAGAACAAATAAATGTATCGACTTCAACTGAATACGTTCGTCAGATACGAGGTACTCGCTATCTTCATGTATAACGTTCTCGAGACTGGCTCATGAAATGTAAAAGCGACCATAAAAACTATATATACATTACTGAAAAATAATTTGAGGGGTTTACAACAAAACGTTTTGAAACTTTAAAATTTCCTAAGCTAGTTTCACGAATTTCTAAGATGTGAAAATATCAAATGAACAATATTTTTATTTTAACAAAATCTTTTTACTGCCAAAAATTTGAATTATAAATTCACGTCATGGTGGAAAAAAAAAAGACATTTCATGAAGCCATTCAGTCAGTTGAACTAAAAGCGGGACATTATTGATCATATTGGATATTGAATATCCTGTCTAAAGTTATAACAAGTTACACTAAGCACGAGTGTCAATAGGGATATTGTAATATTTAACAGAGCTGGACTTAAGTTATATTTTCGAACAATTATAGTATAAAACTATTTAAATACAGTTAAAGTACCTAAATACAGCGTTTTCACGAGAGTATTTTGATGCAGGTACATCGTACGTGTCTATTATGAAGTGAACAGTTGGATTATGTATATCTCGTAACGCGCTTTAGGTTGAAAGCATAGAACATGCTCAGCGGCCTTAGACCTTCTGATTTACAGTACAGCGTGCCAATCATTAGGCTACATTCACCCCTTCATTTTGCTTTAACTAAAACTTTTATAATTCAGTTGTACCTACATATATATATATATACATATTAAATGATATTATGTCATGTCAATTCTTTTTTTTTGTTTGTTTTCGAATTTTAAACCTTAATTTCTTTCAAGTCCTCAGAGTCTCCCATAGAACAATATGTTTTTAAAGGTGCACACTATAAAACGTAACCTAACAGTACAGGGAAGGTATTAGGATGTACTAAAAACCGGACTTCAACAGGACCAAACTCAAACTGGTAAACTAAAAGAATAACCAGATACAATGCCTGCGCTATCTCCTAAATCCAGTTTGGCAAACATTTCCCGCAAAAAGAGAGGAAGGAAGGCGAGGTTTAAGGAACGGGCGAGGACCACAATGAAATATTGAAAAATTCAAACAATATCCAATACTGTTTCTAGTAGACATGTCTCACGTACGCATTCTTTCCACACATAAGACAAGTATTATGTAGATTATTTTCTAGACTTCTAAATGAATGTCAGTAAGAAATAAAAAAGAGTTTTAATCTTCAGTGTTGGATTTTTTAAAGATTTCTTGAGTAAGAAAAAATCTGGACTGAACATTACATGTAAATATGAGGAGATGGAATAATTGTTAACGGTTGAACATATCAGAAAAATGAGTGATTTCTACTTAAGAATTTCTGTTTTGTAAAATTAGAAAATAAGATAAATTCAGGGCTTTGAGTACCACTGTAGTAACGTCTACTAGAAGAGCTCTTGCTACCCCCTCAGTGGCATCACGGTATAATTACGACCTTACAACGCCATAAACTGGATTTCGATACTCATGGTGGGCAAAGCACAAATAGTTCATTGTGTAGCTTTGTGCTTAACTTCGAGCAAACAAACGAACTAATTATCAATAACTAGTCTCAATTACGAGTAACAGGCAAATAACAGAAAGTCTCTATAACCGTTGTACCTTAGATTATCATCACTATTACACATGTTTTCGGCCCTTATCTCAAGACCATCTGATAAGGTTAGGCCTACTTAGCTAGTTATTAAGTTGTAGAGTAAAACTGTCACTTCTAAAGCTTCACGTACGATGCCTATCATGTTTGACCAATGTTGTTATTATTACATTTAATGTTATGTGTTTAGTGTACCAAGTACTATAAATAACTAATATATATATTCATTTAATTAAATTTAACGCGATAAATTACATTACAACTTGCGTCTTATTATTTATGTGAAAAGTTCTGGCTAGATGTCTACAGAGCAATAGCACAACCTCTTGTATATATATGACCCTACATGATGATGGAGAAGTTATTTTTTTAATTTACTAGCGTATTTGAATTAAGTTTACTTTAATCCTAAAGTGACTAATGGACAGAGACGTAACCAGTTCTTAAAAATGGAAAGATAATTTATGAAAAGTTAGCATATAATCTGAGGAACAATAGTTATAAAAGATATAATTTAAAATTTATATGACAAGATAAATATTTAGACTTGTATTTATGTAAGATTTTGATAAAGAAAAGTATTTATATTCTACAACAACTCTATTACTTACGTAATCTACACTGACTTAACTACTGACCTGTTATAAAGTTTGTTGTTTTTCAGCAATGTTATAAGTGTGAAAAATTGAAAGTTCAAGCTTGTGTTTGAACAAATACGTTTACAACAAAGAAATATTTTTATATTCTGAATTATTACGTTGATTATGTGGGTTATTTTAACTCATTAACAAAGTCGTGAAAACAATTGACTCAGCATAACTTAAGTTACTGTTGTTTGTTTGTTTTTGAATTTCACGCTTAGCTACTCCAGGGTTATCTGCGCTAGCGGTCCCTAATTTAGCAGTGTAAGACTAGAGGAACAGCAGCTAGCCAACACCTGAGCTACTCTTTTACCAACGAATAATGGGATTAAGCGTAGTATTATAATGTTTCCCTGGCTGAAAAGGCGAGCACGTTTGGTACGATGGGGATTCAAACTCACGACCCTAATATTACGAGTCGAACGCCTTTACCCACCTGTCCATGCCGGACTTACTGTTACTACTCAACTTAACTTTGAGAAATTGACGTTAATGTCCATGTTAGATTAGGCAAAACTAGGGTAAAACGATTGAACACAATTCCTAGCTATTATATTAATTTGTGAAACTTTGTTCACAGATTTCTTATCGAAGATCGTATGAAAAAGTGATGAACTTATCAATATTATACAGTTCATTGTACACCTCGTAAAATGTATAAAAATGTCATGGATTATATTAACTTTGCTCATTGATAATCTGATATATGTTGATAACTCCAAAATTTGATAACTTGAAAATATTGCATCTAACACATCGAACTATATTTAAATATTATATTGGTTACACGGGATTGCCCATACTTAAGCCATTTATTGTATGTAATTTTGGTTGTCGAACATTAAGTTGGTTTTGATGGTAGTAAATTCTAGAAAAATTGCTTACTGGATGTATGTGTTTTTCATATAGCAAAGACACATCCGGCTATCGGTTGAATTCATCTAGGAGATGTGTATTAATTGGTTGGGGTCATGGATATAAATTTCTAAAGCCATCTTACATGCTTTGGCAGATGGGACTTCAATGAAAATGGAGATCACATCAAAGCTGGCTATTAAGGCTTCATGGTTTAGTTGATACAGAATAAATTTAAAGTTGAGAGTTTGTTTCTTTTAAAAAGGTTCTGTTTGTTTGTTTGAAGTTAAGCACAAAGTTACACTATGGGTTATATGTGCTTTGCCTGCCACGGGTATCGATACCCAGTTTCTAACATTCTAAGTCCACATACATATTGCTGTGCCATTTTGGGAAGCTTTAATTTTTTATGTTACATGTCCAAGCCAACATTTTCGTGACACAGAATGAATATCAAGCAATAAATTCAGACTTAAACCTGCTTCTGTAGGGGGACAGATACATTGACGATTCATTTGTTGGATTCACATTTACAAAGTATACTTGTATTTTATCAAACACATTTATTCTATACACTCCAACATTAAGTTCATCTGTGAACATGATAAAGCTAAACAAATAACATTTTTCAACTTCAAGATCACAAGAATCAATGTACAATCGAAAACAAATATCCACAAAATCACTATCTACACTGAACTATACGTACCCAGGGAATCAACACATAAAACAAAACAAAAATTTAATATATTAAGACACCAAATAATTATAGCCACTTAACTATTCTCACCCGATAAAACTGATTATGGAATAAACTAGTATACAACCTGTACTGTTGCATACCGTATGTTCCCGATATTAGAGTTTAAATAACAAGCATTTGAAAAAACAAAATCACTTGATACAAAACATAACATTCCAGTAAACACTCAGTTAATTCAAAAACAGGGTACAAAACTAAAATATATACTAGTAAAAACAACAAAACAAACACAATATTAACATTATTTATCAAATACAATGTAACAACTGCCAAGACTTCTATATCACAGGAACAACCCGAAAATGGAAACCAGATTTAATAAACAATAAAAAAACAACACCTTCCAACGTTTTTGAAGATTGAAAATCAAATAAATACAAGATAATCATATAAACAAAGACAAACGAAGACAAAATCAAAGAAGTCCTATTTATACTAGAAATAGAACCAGAATTTAACCAACATAAAGGAACACGTTTTAACGGATATTAATTAATCATCTAAAATCTAACTACTAAGTTCCCTACAATCTCGTACCCGTTCCCACTCTTGCCCCAAAACACATGCCCAGTAACAATTTTAAACTTTGTTAACCTGCAGTTAACTACATTTTTACTTTAAGCAGGTATCTTGCCGCCATGAATTATCACACACCAAAGTTTAACACTGGAGACTATAACATTATAGATTTCATTTTCTTACCGTTAACGCCTACAAACTGAAAACAAGATAAATATATATCACAACAATGTAATTAACTGTTCCTACGTATGAAATAATTAAACTCGATATTTCTCTACGGGTTTGACTTTAAAAAAGCATTATTTGATCAAAGTGATAAGAACACAGATTACAAATAAAAATCGCAAAAGAAAATAACAGAAATAATTTTGAGCTTATCGTTCAATTGGTTAGAACATGCTCAAAAGTTATTCTAAAGCTGACTCGTTGTATAGTTCTAATATTTTTGATATGGGTTTCTCACGATTCAGGTAAATTCTTTCCTGGCTAATATTTCTTATCTAAAATATAATACGTTGAAATAAACCACATTTACTTAATCGACAAAATACATTTTGATTTCCCTGTATCATGTATCTTACACATTAATATTTGTTACATCTAGTTACTAAATAATAAAATAGTTTTATAAGATATGTCAAACAGTATTACAGCCTGATGATATGAGGACAAAAAGTATTTCATTTAAAACTGAGAGTAGAGAATAATAATTACAACGCCCGTATGTTCATTGATTTATGGCTATATCAGTTACTAACTTGTATCTTTAAGAACTCTTGTTCACGTGTATTTAATTGCAACATAATCGTACCTTACAAACAAAATAACATTGTCCGTATGTTCATTGATTTATGGCGATATAACTTATTAACTTGTACCTTTAAACAGTTGTGTTTACGTATATTTAATAGTAATATAACGGTACCTTACAAACAAAATTATTTTGCTCACTGGTTTATCGCCATATCAGTTATTAACTTGTACCTTTAAACACTTGTGTTCACGTGTATTTAACTGTAATAAAATTGTGCCTTACAAACAAAATTTGAGTCTTTGAGTAAAATCTATCTGATAAGCTGGATGTGATTTTTTTTGTTTCTCTGGCTTCATGAACACATTTTAAATATTTGTTTCATTGTTGTATTGATAATATTTTTAAAAAATGGTAAACTTCATGGTGTATTTATAGTTTCAAATTCGCATAAGTGACATTTTAACTGTAAAATAAAGTATTTCTACCAAAGGTGAAGATATCAAAACTAAACGTCATTTCATAGTTTGTAACATAAATAAGTCAATGTTTTAATCCCAGTGTAACATGAAAACCACTATACCAACTGAATATGTCAGGAATCTTTTCCATGAGAAACACTATTTAACCATTTTACAATATCATGTTGAATTAAACACTCCAATTTAGAATCCTTTATTTAACAAAGTGAATTGTTTGTTTGTTTTGGAATTTCGCACAAAGCTACTCGAGGGCTATCTGTGCTAGCCGTCCATAATTTAGCAATGTAAGACTAGAGGGAAGGCAGCTAGTCATCACCACCCACCGCCAACTCTTGGGCTACTCTTTTACCAACGAATAGTGGGATTGACCGTCACATTATACATCCCCACGGCTGGGAGGGCGAGCATGTTGAACGCGACCCTCGGATTACGAGTCGCACGCCTTACGCGCTTGGCCATGCCAGGCCAAACAAAGTGAAATCATTTAACTTGACATGAGAATGAAATTGCGGTAATTCATTTGTTTGCATGATAAACTGCCGATTTTTTGAATAAGTGATAATCCACCGCTTCCACAATAGTTTCAAATTTACCAATCATTCCAACTCTACTACACAGTGAATAAATTCGATTGGTGCGTGCCAACAGTGACTTCCTGAACGATTTGAGGCAAAAAAATCCCTGGTCATTCAATTAAAATACTCAATAGCGAAAAAGTTGTTGTTATTGTTTTAATTCCAATACGATGTGCCCCCCAGTGGCTCAGCGGTATGTCTGCGGTCTTATACGCTAAGATTCGGGTTTCGACATCCGTGGTGGGCAGAACACAGATAGCCCATTATGTAGCTTTGTGCTTAATTCAAAACAACAACAACGAATAAACACGTAATTATTCTTAATTTTCATAATGTAATTCATTGTTTTCACATTTGCAATAGATTCTTTTGGCAATATAAGAACTGATTTTAGATATTAGATTGAGAAGTGAGACCAGTAAAAAAAATGAACTATTCCTTCTCTGAACCAGGTTCAGTTCCAAGGCAAAATTTTGTAATGTTTTTAATTTGTTTCAAAATGAATAGAACAGTAAAAAGTAACTTAGACATTAATATTGCAGCTACAGTGTTGTTAAATGTCTAAAGATATGAGATAGTTGGTACCTTGAATTTACTTGAGATTTTCTTTAACATCAATTCTGATGATGGATATTTTTAAGTGCTGCACCTGTATTTTCACTACATATAACGAAAATGCCCTGCCATCTAGCATTTATAAAAAGAAACTACTATTACAAATAGAAATAATAAACGTTTAAACTTTGGAAATTAATTCAATGACTAGCATGTTTTCTTTTGATTATTTCCTTATAAAATACGTGCAATAAATGAAAGGTATGATGCTGCTATTTCGTATCAATTAATTAATTTGATATATCTAGTTAGAGATACTCACTTTAAGAAATTTGTTTTTAATAATTCTTTCTTAATTACGTCGCAGGAAAACTTGATTATGCTCGTATGCTATCAAGAAAACCAAATCATACATACCATACAACTTTATCAGTTATATATTATAAATACCAATATCTGTTTTACACAATATAACAAGTAATGATACTTTCCATTTCTGTCTATTTCTAAATGCCTTGCTATTTATTTCTTGAAAATATTCAGCTAATGAATAGTAAGTTAACAAAAACTTCTGATTGTATGAAACTACAATGTTTTAGGTGTGTGTGTGTGCATAATCAATAATTATAAACAAAACTTGAAGAGTTATTGAACATTGCTTAACAAATACAAAATTAATATTTTAAATGAAAAGGCCAGTGAAAAAATTCCCTTTCAGGTTATCGTTGTTAAAACGTAGCTCTTTTATTAAATTCCCCTTTATCATGTCAAGTTAACGTTGTTAAAACATAGCTTTTATGTTCATTTTCCATTTATCATGTCAAGTTAACGTTGTTAAAACATAGTTCTTTTATTAAATTTCCTTTTATCATATCAAGTTAACGTTGTTAAAACATAGCTCTATATTATATTCATTGTTTTAGGTTTGTTTGTGCGTTTTATATTTTTCATACCAAGTTAAACATTTCCATCTCTGTTGAACTCATCGAGGTAAAGCAACTAGCACCAGTTCTTGAATATCTCCCGTCTAAATGAATAGTAAGATTTGACAGTTACTCTTGCGGTACACCCATAACTCTATGTTGTGGAGCTTATTTTGGGACAATCTAAAATGAAAATTCTTATAATTTACATACTGTACGCCTAATATCTCACCGGAGATAATGTATAACAACAATAAATAACTGTAAGAGAGTTTGTTTGTCATTGCTGTTTTCTTAGTCTACTGCTGGGAATCAGACCCTGAAGTGACTCCGTAAATTGATTGTTCATTTACAAGAGGATCAACTCTTGTAAATAAGTAATTACACTTTAAACAAAGCAGTTTGTTATAAGCAAAGATAAAAGAAAGAAATGTACACAGTGGGGTAGGTATACATTCACAGCCTGAAATATCTAACAAAATAAGAATTTAATTTGTTTGAACAAAAGAGCGGATGCACCATTCAGTTAAGTAACTGATGTCAATCAGCCAGATTTAAATTAAACACTTCTGTTGATTACCGAGAAAAATGACCCAGAGAGGTACGCCCTATACTATACGTGAATTATATTTCATCCATATCTTGAGTTCGGTTTCTCGTAAGAGTATATCTATCTTTTAGGCGACATATAGTAAACAAACAAAAGCAAAAGAGAGAAAATATTTTTAGCCTTTGGTGGTAAGCTTGGATGTCTGGTTCCCTTGTGAATAAAGTGAAACAAAAACAGTAAGTGAAAGTTACAATAAGATGTTAGGGTTAGGTAAGGAAGATTTTTAATCGTTTGATATTATTGTAAGTATACGTAGTTTGTAAAGGGTGAATATATTATTCAGACTATAAATTAAAATAAATTAATACAAAACTTTAGGCTTGTATCGTTAACTACTTCGATAAAGTTCTTGTGTATGCACTTCATACGTTATTTATCTCATTTTTATATTTCATGCATAAGTAGAGAGAAGTCGATTTACTCATAAAACGTTTTTCGATGTTCTTAAATTTCGTGTTAAAATCCGTGAGAAATGTATAACAAAAATACCTTTATCTTTCGTATTGGACTTTGTTGGAATTTTTAAACTTCTATAATTTTGCAACTGAATACTTTGCAGTGACATTGTATTTTATCATCTATAATTAATTACTGGATTAGATTAAGAAATATACAGGGTGGTCGCTAGAAAAGCGGAAAATTTGAGGGTCAGATGAGATCATGAATAAAATGCGTGCTTACTCATTTCTATTTTGATTTCTTTACATCATGAATAAAATGCATGATTTTAATATCATAAAATGCATTTTGAGCATCTATGAGTGTCATATAACATATGCCTTTAAAAAACTTTGTAAAAGTTATTCTTTGTAAAAATAAATAGCTGTTTGACAAATTTTCCACTTTTCTAGCGACCACCCTGTATATACGTATTTGCAATTTTGATGCTTTATAGGATAAAGATATTTTTCAATGTTAATAATTTCATAAAAGGTTTTGTAGGTGGAACATCGTCTGTGAATATTCTACCAGTCAGTTATATCAGTTTTTGACACTCTTGTGGGTTTTGTTTATATATCAGTATACATGAAAATGTATTATTTTTAAATATTTCTTTTATTATTACTAGGTGTTTTTTAACCTTTTCTGAGTAATGGTGATGTTTCTTTATGGCTTATAAACTTTAAAGATTAATAACTTGCAATTTCACAAACTTATTGTTACATATGATATTTCTATGTGTAAAACATTATATGATAATACTGCTGTCAAAGATAACATTGAAACTACCAAACTGTGATTTATATTCAGTTTGAACTGGAAAGAAATACCAAAAAAAAAGATTAGAGCAAAAAATAACAGAACTGTATACTGGTTTAAGAAACGTGTAAATACTCAGTTTGTAATTTCAGCAACAATTGTTACTTAGTTCTGAGCTGTTTATTAATTTTAAACTGATAGACGTAGATGTTCAATAGCACCAACTGCCAGTTCATGGATTCCTTTTATTTGACCTACTAGTGTGATTAAGTCAATGTACTTATAAACAGCACCCAGTGCAAAAAGTGTTTTGCAGCAATACGAGAGCATTAATATTTCGATTCACAGTCCAAACGGGCTAGTCATTGTGCCATACATTGAGCCTACATCTGAAGAAGACGGAAATAAATTCCAGCCCCTTTAAGTTCTGTGTTACTTAAAATTTCAATAAAAATCACCTTCTTTTAGAGAAATGATATTCACTATATCATTTTAGTAATTGTAATTTATTTTCAAGAATACCTTTTATAACTTTTCATAAGAACACCGTACAAAATTATCACAACATTCTACTATATCAAAACTATCGTGTTGCTCATGTTTTATTAGTAGTCTTACACTGCTAAATTAGGGACGGCTAGCACGGATAGCCCTCGAGTAGCTTTGTGCGAAATTCCAAAACAAACAAACGAGTTTTATTAGTAATTTTTATGTAGAAAAGTTAATATAATTTAAATAAAAATATTTATTTTCTTAATCCAACCGAATATTATTAGTGCTTATGTTATACTTTTCTTAATCCTTCTTTAACTGTGACTAATTTAATTCAATCAAATAAGTTCGCAACAATGAACTTTTAAGTTGTTCGAGAGTGGTGTTATATGCATTTAGTTTTAGTTTGTTTTGAATTTCGCGCAAAGCTGCACGAAAGCTATCTGTGATAGCCGACTCTAATTTTGCAGTGTAAGACTAGAGGGAAAGCAGTTAGTCATCATTACCCACCGCCAACTATTAGTCTACTCTTTCACCAACCAATAGTGGGATTGACCTCATATTATAACGTCCCCACGGCTGAAAAGGCATGTTTGGTGTGACGGGGATTCAACTCCGCGAGCCTCAGATTACGAGTTCAGTGTCTTAAAAGTGTGTGTGTGTTTTTTTCATAGCAAAGCCACATCGGGCTATCTGATGAATTCCCTGAGGGGTGCATTTAGTGATGGAATATTTTTTTAATATAATTCCTGTTAGTCCATTATATGTATAAATAAAATGAGATATCCAGTTCCATGTTTTATTGATTACTACGTTGAAGCTATCCGCTGTAATTGTGTGTATGTACTCTCTGCTGAGTTCACCAAGGGGAATCGAATCCCTGATTTTAGCGTTGTAAATCTGTAGGCTTATCTCTGTCCCAGCAGGGGACTGCTGTAACTGAAATATGTGCGTGTCCGTGCTCAAATCTTTTATATGTTTAAACTATATATTTCAAATCGAGATCGGTACACCAAAAACATCATTCATATGAATTGAGGTCTCTTTGGTTTATTTATTTTTTGTAATCCGTGACTTACTTCTAAGTGGTAGATAATACCGTGAACATATTTGACTACCAGACGAAAATGAGACACCTATGTCCATCTTAAAGTGTTACTGTTAGTTATGTTATATTACACTATTCGTCTATAAATTGGTATTGCAACCCTCAATCAACAGACTCCATACTTCCATAGGTTTGTGTTTTTTTTTGAATTTCTTGCAAAGCTACATCACCACTCACCACCAACTATTCGGCCACTATTTTAACAACGAATAATGAGATTGACCGTCACATTATAACGCCCCCACGGCTGAAATGGCGACTACGTTTGGTATGACGGGAATTCGAAACCACAACCCTCAAATTATGAGTCGATCGCACCAATCACAGAGCCATGCCAAGCCCATTGTTTACGCGTTCATTAAATCACAGGCACAATTCTAAATTAACTGATTAGTAAAAAGTTAACTACCAATAAAGAGCATTAAACCGTTATCATATTATAGTATTGATGTGAGACGGTCTGGCATGGCCGAGCGCGTTAAGGCGTGCACTCGTAATCTGAGGGTCGCGGGTTCGAGCCCGCGTCGCGCTAAACATGTTCGCCCTCCCAGCCGTGGGGGTGTATAATGCGACGGTCAATCCCATTATTCGTTGGTAAAAGAGTAGCCCAAGAGTTGGCGGTGGGTGGTGATGACTAGCTGCCTTCCCTCTAGTCTTACACTGCTAAATTAGGGACGGCTAGCACAGAGAGCCCTCGAGTAGCTTTGTGCGAAATTCCAAAACAAACCAAAACAATTATTGATGTGAACCTTGCCTTTAGGTATGTTGGTAATTTTCACAAAAATAGACGTAAACTTAATTTATTGTAATGTATGCTTTTCACTGTTTACGGCACAGTGTGGCCAGATGGGTTAAGGCGTTCGACTCGTAATCTGAGAGTCGCGGGTTTGAATCCCCGTCGCACCAAACATGCTCGCCTTTTCAACTATGGGAGTGTTATAATGTAACGGTCAGTCCAACTATTCGTTGGTAAAAGTGCAGCTTAAGAGTTGGCGGTGGATGGTGATGACTAGCTGCCTTCCCTCTAGTCTTACACTGCTAAATTAGGGACAGCTAGCGCAGATAGTCCTTGAGTAGCTTTGCGCGAAATTCAAAACAAATAAACAAACTTAACATCTTCAGAAAAATTATACGTGTATAGCTGCCGAGTAAAAAGTGGATAATGCGATTAAAGTTACGCTATACTTAGAAATGATTATAGAGACATAATGTTGTATGATATGACTGTGGAAGTCATGGTGGCGTGAACAGTACGTTATGAAGTTGACGATCATAGCAGTTATGATGGTAGTAGTTCTATAGGACATAGTTTTAGAGGTTACGGTAAAGGTGATTATGGAAGTCAGCTGGCAGAGGCTATGAAGTCGTTACAGTAAAGGCAATGATATTGAAGAATATGGAAGAACTATTTTTTGTTAAAATTTTTAAAACTGTATTTTAACTTCTCATCTGTACAATATCCAATGTGTTAAACAGAATTAGAAGCGTTTATAGTTTCAAATGACTGGCAGAACGATATAAAAATAAAGTTTTGTTTATATTTTAACGTCACAACATTTTTGGTAAATCATCAATTACATTCTTAACTTCTTTCATACCTTTCACATATTTCGGATGAAAATTCGGTAACCCATTTGCACATAAAGAACAGAAAATTACACAATGTAACTCATAAAATCATTATGAGTCAGAACTTTATGCTGAATTAGAAAGTGTTGAAACACATACTACAAATTAGTCTTATTTAAGTGAAGAATCTGCTTTTTAAAGAATATAATAGTTATTGTGATATGATTAAAATCTAGGGCGCGTTTATTTCGAGTTTATAAAAAAAATAGTTTAAAATTTAAAAAAAATGACATCTGCTATCTAATAATCACAACAGAATCTAATACAAATTCAAAATTACATAAATCGGATTTTAAGTAGAAAAAAAACTTATTAAATTCTAGTGTTGTCATGTGAAGGTCCAAACATCAAAACATCCAAATGTCATAACTGAAAAACTTACTAATAATAAAATAAATATCATTATAATCCTACATATTTCTCTAATGAAGTGCAATATTCCAAAAAGGCAGTTCAAGTCGTAAACAAAACATTGAAAAGTTTGATGGTTAAAATTTTCAGTGCTGCCTCAGTCGTTTTTCACAAATGCTATGACACTTATCTGTGTGTATGTTTTTCTTATAGTAAATTCACATTAGGCTATCTGCTGAATTCACCGAGGAGGAATCAAAGCCCTGATTTTAGCGTTGTAAATCCGTATACTTACTGCTGAACTCGTGTCTATTGAAGACCACAGAAGTACGGCACCAGCTGATCATACAGTAACTTGTATTTTCATGATTATTACCAGTTCTAGAATGGTGTGAATTTCATAACGGGTGAATTAAATAGGGATTCGATTCGCCTTGGTGGACTCAGCAAATAGCCCGATGTGATTTTGTTATAAGTACACACACACACAGGTGGATTTAGAATACTTTGTCAGACCTTTGAACAATTTTAATTTTTCGCACAAAGACATTAAAAGAAAAAAAAAAGAAGAAAAAAGTGGTAACCACAAAAATTATCATAAGTAGGAAGTCACTTAAAAATAATTTTGATATTATTTGCTTATTATTTAGCAATATTTTTATTAAGAATAAAGCCGCACAATGGACTATTTGTACCATTCAACGATTGAATATCAATTTCAGTGCAATAATCATTCAAGCTTACCATAAAACTTCCAGATGCCAGTTATTCTTTCACAAAAAAAAACAGTATGGCTCAATGCCTATTTTCAATAATATTCATATAACTTAAATATAACACTAACTTTTATATTGTTGTGGAATTGCACAAATTATTAAAAACTAAATGTATAGGTCACACTTCAATTTTCGATAGATAGTTTCTGAGGACGGCAAAAACATAAATCCTTTTTCATTAATTTACAGTTTTAGATTTTTCTTGTAGAATATTTCCTTGAAAACGAAAAATATTGAGTCTTATTTTTTGAAAAAAGTATTTTTCAAACCACTTTGCACGAATGTTATGTAAATAAAACGCCTAAAACTAAGCCTATATCCTGATTGTTATTCACAATGTTATGAAAACCTAAAATATTTTAGCTTGTTAAACGCATTGGTATACAATAGACTATCCGCAATGTGTTCAGACATTGAACACTAAATTTTCACTTTATAAATACTCAAACTCACCACTCAGTTACAACTGGACAAAGTATCGTAACACGTGCTTACAGATTTCTTCCCATTGTTATTTTATTTATATGAGAGTCACCTTACTTATTATCTAATCTACATAAAAGTCAGTGTGTCGCGTCATGTTCGATTTCTTCGAAATAGGAGTCATAAAAACTAAAATGCGTTTATCAGATAGAATACTTTGATTACTGTATGCCTACTACGAGTTTACTGACAGGGTGAAAGGGAGCCGTGCCAGTAAACCTTAGTGTAATGGGCGTTGACATAGTAAGGCTAAAGTAAAGATGTAAAGTCAAATGCAAAAACAATTATGAAAATTAAAATATCAATTAAACTTTCAACTTAATTTTCTTCTAATTTAAACTATTTTCTGTTATATTACCAACGTTTCAAATAAAAAAAAACTATCCTATTTAATCAATAGAGAATCTAAATTAAGAAATCAGCAAATATTTTTCCAGTTTTATAAAATTTCATTTTATAATTGCAGTACATAGACTAACAACAATATTGGGTCATTAGCTGGAGTATCTGTCCCATGGACAGAAGTTATGTAAATTAATGATTAATAAAAGGTTACTTGAGGGCATAAAAATTGTTTCCCTTATACATAATTAAAAAAAACATAAACGCCATTAAAAGTTCAAAACAAAATGTGAAACCGCAAGTCTCGTGTATCTCCACATGAATCCACAAACCTTCATGACAAATCTAGTGAAGATTCATCATCAGGTAAGCATTGGTAAAAAACGTAAAAAAGCAATATCACCCATAAAACTGAACATTTCTTTATACCTCTTAAGAGTAACTTTAATTTATAGAATTCATAAAGTATTATGCTTATTTATGTATTCTAATATGAGTCTTGGAATTTATAATGGTTTTCAACACAATATGCCATTTGTGTAACATTTTGTTAAATGAATGAGAAAAAAATTTCAGTTTCTATTGCAAACTTTCACAGATTTTACTATATCGTAAATTGTCAACATTAAGTTACCACAATAATGATGGTTTATGAACTATCCAAACGTTAAATTTGTTTCTCTATAAACTACAAATTTTAAAAGCTTGTAATTAATAAAAAAACTAGTAGTTAAAAAAAATGCAAATGGTTAATTTTGGTAATTTATTAATAAAAAATATGTCATATTTGTCTTTCTAGTTCCTTAGCAAAATTGCAGTTGAATTTATTTTCTTTTTATATGCACCACTTCATACGCGAAGCAGTAAATATTCCATTAAAACGTTTTTAAAACAATTTGAAGTGAAGTAAATACACCTTAACTATTGGCTATATTTATACGAAATTAAGTTAATTGTTTAACAACTATAACAGTCTTGTTATGTCAGCCAAGTGTAAAGAAAATTATGGCTGCAACTATACATAATAAGAAACCCTACTATCCATATATATGAACTTTACAAAGATACCATAAATTAACAAGAAGGTAAGCAGTGCTTAATTATAAAAACAATGCATATTTGCAAAGGAATCAACATAATACATCCTAATGACTGGAATTTACAAATATTTTGAAGGACACTAGCAAGACCTGTGTTGAATTGTAAGCATTTGAAAAAAATAAAAAAATAATTCTAAATTTTAGAACAAAGATTATTTCATTAATATCTGTTTCTGTTGTTTTTATTACGTTGATACTTTGGTTAAATAATACTTATTTTCAAAAATTGGCAGTTTATATATGTTATAAAATATTTAATTGAACTAGGGCCACTTTCTGTGGCCTTTTAGATTTTATCGCTAGAAATTAATCCTGGCCGTAAAATAACAACTGTATGGTATGGATTATTTGTTGGAAGTGCTGGTTTGATATAATTTTCTTGGGAGCTGCTTGTATGAAATTTAGCAGGAATAAACAAAAAAAATTAAATTTTTGGAAAGAAATCCAGACATATCAAGGATGATTCTTTCGAGAGAAAAAGTAGCTACTCTTTGGCTTAGTTTGCTAAGATGCAGCCAACCTTCCTTCTGGACATTGAATCTAGTACAATATTTAGACCTCTGATCATAATCTTTACTTGAAGCTGGTTAGAAACCTGCTTTCAAACTTTTAATCAGTACTTGGCTCTCCATGCACATCAATATTTCAATATTCAAAGTTTGAAGTATTTCGTACATTAAAGCTCTGGTAAACACAAGATTGGCTATCATGCCGGTTTGGTTCTTGTTGTTTGGAATTAAGCACAATGCTACACAAAGGACTATCTATGCTCTGCCCACCAAAGGTATTGAAGCTCAGTTTCCACAGACATAATGCTCTGCCACCTAATGGCGTCTCTTTGCTTCTTAGTTGTGCTAAAATACACTAATCTGCACTTCTAACTGGCAATATATTAGCGAAATATTACATATGTCAGTGTTACTTTTTCCAATATATTATGTTTTTGCCATATCTTACTGCAAGAAATGCCCAGACAATATTCACTTTCATCATTTATTATTTTCGAAGTTCTCAGCTAATGTACTTTGCACTGTATAGATATTGCACTTTAGGATCACATGCTACATCTGTAAATTTTCATTTTTATTCCAGAGTAAAATCTTCCTGTAAGAAACTTCCGTGTAAAGGATATAGAAGAATACAAGACGAGCTTGTGTCCAATGATTATAGCTTTGTGTATCTAGCTCATACACAAGTTATTATGAAATGAAGAATGATTAATTTTAAACATAAAATTTATCTTGTAAAAAGGAATGACTATTATAATGAAACTTTAAGTTAAACGAGAGCTTGTTCAAAATAAACTCATACAGTTTAAATCGTACGAACAGTACGTTACTTATATACACACACAAATAATAATAATAATTGTAGTTTGTCAAGTTTGTTTTAGATTAAAACTAAGATATAAGTGAATGGTGTACTTTTCTAAGTTCATTTGGTTTGTAAATACAGCTAAAATTGTCAGTTTTCTGTTACTTTATTATTACTAAACCGGAATGCTTGACACAGTTTTAAATCAAAAAAACATTTGCATTTTAAGGAAGATAACTTACTTTACTATTAAATATAATGACCATTCACAAAATACGCAAAACAGCTCGAGAAAAACTTTAAATTTTGCCCTTTCTTGAATCTATGAATGTATTCGTTTTCCGTGGTTTAAAATTATTATATTACTTTTATCTTTAATTACAAATGAAGTTTAAACCATCGTATAGTATTCCTCCCTTTCATTTCGATTCATGATTCTCTATTTGGATAGCGTACTTTTTTTTTAACTATTTCGAATTAATTAACAAGAGCTATTGACTATAAAAGAGTCACAATTGATTCAGAACATAAACGTAGATTCAGATCTTGAAGGACCGATCAATATATTTAATTAAATTCGAAATCTACCCCGTTCGAGGGTAGGGTCAAGTATCAAGTAACTTCAACAACATGTAGACCGTTTGAGAGCTACAACAAAAACAAGTAGATTAGATAAATGGAAGTCGACCAATTCAGTAATGATAACATTATGCTTGGTGGTAATACTAGTAAGTATTTTATTATACACATTACGTGAAGAATTGGCTTTTGTGACATTTTGGAAATTCAAAAATAAAATTAAAACCAGGACAGGGCCAAACAATAATAGAGAGTTGTTTTATTTAGAGACTACTGAAGTGGTTGAATTATGTGATGATAACCCATCTAATTAGGATGTAGAATTATTTTTGTTTCCTTTATATCGAAACTGGGTGTCCAGCACATAAGAAGATGAGTGTCAACGACCCGGTAACGTGTATTACTATACTTATCCACATGAACATTTTGCAAAATGGAAAGTGATGGCCTTAAATGATTGGATTCTCAATAGCGACGAGGCAATATTTCAACATTTTCAACAAGGATTTCAAGGAAGACAGGAGAAAAACATATTGATATAAGAAAAAAGAAAACGTCAGTATATCATTATTTGTTAAAAATGAAGCTAGTATAACAACTTTATTTTCTATTTTTATAGATTTCTATAGATTATGCTTTGTTTGTATTATGAAAGTTTTATCAACGATAAAAAAAAAATTAAAGGAGGGAAGGATGAGGAATCGCTAAATATCTGGATGCCTCGAATAATTTTTAATAAATAGGAAATATTAAAGGATAAAAAATACATTTATGAAGCGATGATGTTTATGAAACAATGGTAATTCTAAGAAAATACTAAGAAAGTTGTTGCCGTATAATTAAAGAATATTTAGTTTAAGATGAACTGACGTTATCATGGACAACAGAGGAATTATTTAAAACTGAGATTCAGAGAAAGCCGCTTAACAACATCCGTTAATTGTTCAGATTGGAACAGATAGACACTATCAACATTAAAAGGGGTTATATAAGCTATAAACTAAAGATAAGTAACTGTCCGTTGTGTGTTTGAATTGAAGTGAATTGACGTTAACAAGGTTAAAAAGGTTTAAGCAAATTTGGAAGTTGAAACCAAGAAAACCTTGGATGGTGGACCAACGCTACAGTATGTGTTATTGTTTTTAAGAGAATGATTCACTAATACACTTGGAAGTTTGTAAACAAGAGTGAGGCCTTGATCATTTGATGATGCGTTAGTAGGAACTACTGGTAATTAAAGAGCGTGAAAAATTACAAACAGGAAGTCAGCTCACACCACGGTGCTATACTTAGACTAACAATTCCCCACTCAGATACCATAAAAGCTTTTGGAACAAACGCTACAAAATACGATATCTTCAAACTCTACCAAGCACTCAGACTAATCTGAACATTAGAAAAGAGAAAAGATGTCTCTTACTTTTAAATAGAAACCATAATTTTTAGCCCAAGCTTTTTGTAAGTATTATAATGCCATTCTTTCTTAAACATCAGTCATTATATTAGTAGAGTTAAAAAGAATGCTTATGATAAACATGAATAAAGATAAATTATGTATATATGTATTTGTGAATATTAATTGTTTCATGATTTAAATAAAAGTGTTATTGGAAGTCTTAATATCAAGCCTCTTTGTTTTGACTTTAAAGTCTCGAATTAGTACCAGTGTACTCCATTCTTTCACTGCATCTTCACTTCAAATAAATAGTTCGTGAAACAGCAGGTAATATTAATCGAAACTCCAATGACTAAGCCGAAACAGCACACTCAGCCTGCCTGCAAGTCACGACCACGTTACAAAAGCAGAAATTCCATAGAAAACAAAAACATTTAATAATATTTAGAAAAACATAAAGGTAAGCAAGAACACTTTAACTGTAGTATTGTTTTAATGTCACGCAATGCTGCACGAGGGCTATCTGCGCTAGCCGTTCCTAATTTAGCAGTGCAAGACTACAGGGAAGGTACCTAGTCATCTTTTTGGATATTATTTTACTAACGAATAGAGGGACTGACCATCCCTTTATAACGCCACATGGCTTAAAAGGTGAGCATGCCGGGCCTAAAAACTGTAGTAAAACTGAAATATGTTATGACTATACATATCTTGTTACAAGCTGAAACAAAAATAAAGAGCGTTGCACCAACTGAAAAGATCCACATGGTACAAGATATAATGTGGGATATAAAATATACCCTAGGTTTTGAAGGTGGTTGTCGAAATTGGAGTGAAAATACACCGTCTTAACACCTCCATTCGTTCTTCTCACACAATGAATAATTAAAAGTGATATAAAGTAATAAAAGCAAAGAAATAGAAATTAGGACAGAGAGATGTTGGTGCTCAAGCTTACAACGTCCTACATCCTAATCACCCTCCACTGCCTGCAAACAATTATGGGAAGGTGACTGCTCTCCAAAGTAGAGAAGAAAAAATAATAATTAAATTAAAAAATAAATAAAAAGAACTGATATTATACAACCATTTGAGGACAAGTTAAGTAAATTACCTCTTGAAGTTAGCATTCCATTCCACATTATGGTAGAAAGGCACTAATTAGTAGTCCAGTAGACGAATGACACTAGAATGATGAGGCCCAACCAGTTATCCAAACTAACTGGTATAACTCCCAACCATACACCTACTAAGTCTACTGTAACTACAAATTTTCATTTTCTAAACAAGCATTTATATGTAGTAAGGTGTTCATCTGCATAAAGTAGTGCAAAGTTGTTTAATGACCTTATTCACAACTAAAATTGTTTGGTTTGGTTTGGTTTAAATTTGGCGCAAAGGTACACGAGGGCTATCTACGCTAGCCATCTCTAATTTAGCAGTGTAAAATTAAAGGGGAGAAAGCTAGTCATCACCACCCATCGCCAACTCTTGGGCTACTCTTTTACCAACAAATAGTTGGATTCAACTTCACATTATAACGTCCCCACGGAAGAAAGAGCGAGCATGTTTGGTGTGACGGGAATTCGAATCCACTACCCTTGGATTACGAGTCGAGTGCTTTAACCACCTGGCCATGACAAAAGATAGTTATCAGAAACATTTAGTTCAGTTTCTTCAATTTTTATTTACTTATGTTTATTTAATGTATTCTAATATTTATCACATAATAATTTAATAATTGTATTCAGAGTTTCTTTATTAGAGGCCTGGCATGGCCGAGCGCGTAAGGCGTGTGACTCGTAATCCGAGGGTCGCGGGTTCGCGCCCGCGTCGCGCTAAACATGCTCGCCCTCCCAGCCGTGGGGGTGTATAATGTGACGGTCAATCCCACTATTCGTTGGTAAAAGAGTAGCCCAAGAGTTGGCGGTGGGTGGTGGCCTTCCCTCTAGTCTTACACTGCTAAATTAGGGACGGCTAGCACAGATAGCCCTCGAGTTGCTTTGTGCGAAATTCCAAAACAAACAAACAAGTTTCTTTATTAAATCCATTAAATGTTAATTTTTCTATCAATATTTCAATATTAATAATAAAATATTTTAATTTACTACAAATTTTACAAAACCTAAATAATTGTGAAGATAATTTATACACATGCGCGCGCACACACACGCATACAAAACGAAGTACAATGTTAAAATAATTCTGAAATAACTATTTATTAAAAAGCGAGACCAGCCCTAAAAGGACAATGTGTTTCGCTGTTCATATTCCACAATCTTCAGGAATAAAAATTCAAGTTTGATCAAGGCACAAATAACTACACAATAATTTACAAACCTTTCCCGAAATCCATCTAAAGTTAAACATCCACAGTGTATAAAATATAATGGCCAGTACTTTGTTTCTTCGAAAATTGGACCAACCTTTTTGTTCAGCACGATATATACTAAATGGCACAAAGTATGTGGACACCTGACCATCACAACCCTATGTAATTGTTGATTATCTCATTCCAAATCCATAAGCATTAATATGGAAATGTTCTTTCTTTGCTGCTCTAATAGCCTCCACTCTTTTAGGAAGGGTTTTCACTAGAATTTGGAATACGGTTGCAGGTATTCACTCCTCATCAGCCACAAGAGCATTAGTGAGGTTGGGCGAGAAGGCCTGGCTAGCAGTTAGCGTTCCAATTCATCCCAAAAGTGTTCGATGTGATTAAGATCAGAGCTATCTCCATGTCAGTCAAATTCTTTTACACCAACCTCCGCAAACCATTGTCTCTATGGACCTCGCTTTGGGCATAGGGGCTTTGTGATGCTTAAACAAAAAAGTATCTTCCCCAAACTGTTGCCACAAATTTAGAAGCACATAATTCTCGATCATGTCATTGTATGTTGTAGCATTAAGATTTTTCTTCTCTGGAACTAAAGAGCTCAGCCAAAACCACGAAAACCAGCCCCAGCCCGTTATTCCTCCTCCACAAAACTTTGCAGTTGGCATTATGCATTCAGGCAGGTAGTGTTCTTCTCGCATCTTCCAAATCCAGATTCATCTGTCAGACTGACGGATAACGAAGCATGATTTATCACCCCAGAAAACACGTTTTCACTGCTCAAGAGTCCAATGGCAGTGTGCTTTACACCACTCCAGCCTACGCTTGGCATTGCAGACAGCGATCTTAGGCTTGTGTGCTGGTGCTCGACCATGAAAACCCATTTCATGTAGCTTTTGATGAACAGTTCTTGTGCTGACTTTGTTTCCAGAGGCAGTTTGAAAATTGGTAGTGAGTGTTGCGACTGTGGAGAGACGATCTTTACACACTACGCGCTTCAGCACTCAACATTCCTGTTCTTTGAGCTTGTATTTTCCACTGCTTCGTGACTAAGTTGTTGTTGCTCCTAGACGTTTCCAATTCACAATAACAGCACTTACAATTGACCGGGGCAGATCTAACAGAGCAGAATTTTGACGAACTGACTTGTTGGAAAGATGGCATTCTATGACACGTTGAAAGAAACCAAAAGTGGCGGCTAGCGAGTGCAATAACGCTTTTTACAACGATCAGCAATATCATAAGTAAGGCAGTATCCATATTAGGAATGAACCAGACGTGCAATATAAATTAAAATCTGAAACACGCTGTAAAAGTCATGTACATAAAATTTTATAAGCACTTTACACATACTGTTGAGTTTCCGATATCAAACACTTTCTTATGATCCATGAATTTCGTGTTCATGTAATTTCATTACATATATGTATCTGCACTTGGTTGCTACAATAAAGTATAAATCAGAGAAATATAGTTATATAAACTTGTCATCTAGTTTGAACAATTACAAATTTACCAAAAGTGAGAATTGGTGGAACGTTGATCACACCCAGTTGCACCTTTTCAATAACAACTAGTGTTGTTATGTTAACCTGTCCATTCCTAACTTGTTCCTTACTGTTTGATAGTCCAATTTTTTATCTAAACATTTTTACACTTGTATGTATATGTAAAGAAGTATGCTTATTTTCTGTGCTTGTGTTTTCCTCATATGGAAAAATTACTTCATTTCACGAAATGTGTTATCATTGTTTGAAATGTTTTTTTAAGTATTCTAGTTTTTATTGTTTAAAGGGTATATACATTTGTAAGATCAAGATAAATGAAAAACTGGGAATTTAGAAACCTGTAAACAAGGCTCGTGAAAGATAAAAAAACAAGTCTGAAAATGCTACAGACATTATTTACTCAAAGTACAAACTCTTTTTTCAGACTATACTGTTACCTTGAAGTACATATGATAGGATCAAAATAAAGATTTGTGATTTGTGGTTTGAGTAAATATTATCTGCAGCATTTCCATGTTTGTTTCCTTACTGTTTTTACGATCCCTATTTGCAGGCTTTTAAATTCACAATTTTTTATTTACGTTGTTTGCTAGGTTTTTATGCTTATATTATTATGAACTACTATCGCAATTCAAATGCTATGTGTGGTAAGCCCTACTATATTGTGCTGAAATGTGGACACTTTCTGAAGTGATTGCTAAAGAGATCGAAGCTTTCGAAATGTGGATGTGTATGAAAATACAGAAAACATCTTTGATAAAATATAAGACAAATGATCAAATATTATAAATGATAAAAACTATTTGTACTTCATTTGTACTCTTATTTTCTCAATTTTCAATCTCTAATCCCTCCATCCTTTTCTTCCTCCTCCATTTGTACTCTTATTCTCTTTATTTTTAATCTCTAATCCCTCCATCCTTTTCTTCTTTTTCCATTTGTACTCTTATTCTCTTTATTTTCAATCTCTAATCCCTCCATCCTTTTCTTCTTCCTCCACTTGTACTCTTATTTTCTCTATTTTCAATCTCTGATCCCTCCATCCTCTTGTTCTTCCTCCATTTGTACTTTTATTCTCTTTATTTCCTTTCTGTTCGTTTCTTCTTCTTCTCTTTCTCATTCTCTTCTCTGTTCACATTCTCCTCTCTCTAGGTCTTGTTGTTTAACAAACTCTTGTAAATTACCCTCTTTGAGTGCAAGTTGCTCACTTCTCCCTATCCATTTATCAAAGTCACTCAACATGGTTATATTATTTCGCTCTGAACTCTTCAATATTTTTATTACTGCTATAGGTGTGCACATATAGGCCTATTGCTACTTTCATTCAGGCCTTCTTTTACCGCAGTTACCACTTCACAATCCTGGTTGGCTCGCCAATGTAAAATTTTTATGTATCTATGGGCAGGATTTTCTACAGTTGGAGTCAATGACTTATTGGCAATAAATGTCAACAGAAAAAAGACAACACAAAATCTACTTTTTAAAGATAATATATTTTAAACTAAACCAGTCAAAATATATGAGCTAATATTCCCTTCACTATTCGTTATACCAACTGCACCCAAAGCTTTAATGAAATATCTCTTTTCCATCAAAGTCCACACAGACTGGTTCAATCACTTTAAAATACCTTTATACAGAAAAAGTAATTTTTCTATGTTTCTGTTATTATAGTACAAATTGTAAAACTCACCTTGGAAATCACCCATTACAGTTGAACTCACTCACTCACACACACAGGCGTACTGTGTTTTCACTTTCACTTTCATATTCACTAAGTTGATCACTCATATATATTACCGAACCGAGGCATAGAAATTTCTACTAAGTACTAGATATTATTATGTAACAATACTCACTTAAACGAAAATAATTCAGAAGGTTCGAATAACATGACATCAATTCATAACGATTGAACTACACAACAAATGATTTGTAAATACTTACGCAATCAAACCTGTCATAAACTATGTTTCTAAATACTTTAAATCTAACATTCGCGTTTTATAACTATTTATACCATAACTTACGTATTATGTTTAAATGGAACTGTCATGTATTCTAACAATATGAAAAAGGCAGTGGAAAATTTAAGTTTATGCAAAATTTAGAGCCAACAGCCATGCCTACAGACGACTTCTGCAATGACATTAAAAACTGATTAGTGCATTTCCTACAGATTTATAGGTGCACAGAAGAAAATAATTGTTCATTTTGCTGCCCTCTGTAAGGCAGGATTCATTGAAAAACTATCACGATATAAGGAACCAATGTTGAAAATGATGTATAATCAATCTTTGAAATCAACTGTTACAAACGTTCTAATAATCTTAAAGATGTACCTACGGCACATGTCGAGCAATTAATTACTCGTGAGAAAGGTCATTCTTAATGATAAGCAGGAAAATGTAAAATGCCTTGATCGAAAATATGCCAATGATAGGTTAAATGCACTTTTGTCATGGAAAATTATTTAGTAGGATCGCTTGACACCTTACAGATCATAAACGCCTATGTTACAAAAACAGCCAGGAAGGCATTCGTAGTGACGAAAATCCAACTGTTAGTAGAAATGCATCTCAAGATGGTTGGTATAGCCTGAGATGGTCGAAATTTTGTTCTCTACAGGAAGATAATAGTTTGCTCAATTTACCAAGTACAGGTGACATGATCTGCTACTAATGCTGGGTATGCTATGTAATATGAGCTTGTGTGCATAGTAACGCATTTGTATATGTGTGTCAGCTGAAACGCGTGAGTTGTTACTTTTATGCGTTTGTGGTTTCTTTCTGTTTATATACTTTGTTGTCCGAATAAAAAAATTTGTCTATTTTAGAGCACAACTGTTCCTATTTAAGAAACATGTTGTTCATTAATTTGCAGACAAGTCTTGTGTTTCTCGATATATTATTTTCCCATTATCCCAAAGTAAAACATATCTTAAAATTTAGTTTTCTTTACCTTAGGCCGGTGGAAAAATTTAGCCCCAGGCCCATGTGATCTTTAATCTGACCCTGCATACACTAACTACATTTTTTGCAGTAATCTGTTCTGTGATTACATATAAGCTATTTAAACCATATTATATTTGTTATTGTGATAAATAAATACATTTATATGATTTTTGTCAAGCATTAAAGATGTATGTGTTTGTGTCAGTAGATATTGGTTTATTGGGGGCCAAGGTAGTAGTTTCTAATAGTGATTGTACAGAAATTTGCTCTAAACCCATTCGGAATAAAAGCCACTTTAAAAAGCAGGCTTATTCCTGAAACAGTTAACAAAACTTTCCTTTTCACCAGTAAGATCACATTGATAATAATAAAAACAAGTCATTTCACGACTTTTAGTTTGTTTGTTTTTGAAATTCGCACAAAGCAACTCGAGGGCTATATGTGCTAGCCATCCCTAATTAGGCAATGTAAGACTAGAGGGAAGGCAGCTTGTTATCACCACCCACCGCCAACTCTTGGGCTACTCTTTTATCATCGAATAGTGGGATTAACCTTCACATTATAATGCCCTCACAGCTGAAAAGGCGAGCATATTTGGTGGGACGGGGATGTGAACCCGTGACCCTCAGATTACGAGTCGAACGCCTTAACACGCTTGGCCATGCCAGGCCTCGTGACTGTTAGACAAAAGCAAAATTTGCCCATTTGTTCTTACTATTATTATTCATATTGTCGTTTTACACGTTTACAGCAAAATCGGCTGGGTATTTTACGTAGTAGTACGTGAACAATCACAATGCCCATCATTAATTTAAATACTGATATTTTTTATTAAAGTTGATCTACGTGGTTGTAAATACATAACACTATGTAACAAGAATTTTACTTTTCTTGTTTCTGAGCAGAAAGTGTTATTTCACAATTGCTTACGCTTAAAGTAAATGGAAAAGACATATTTTTTTCTCTTCAAACTTCACTTTTCTTACCTGGGAGCGTATAACGAAAACATGATGGGAGACTATATTTGGGACTGATACCAGGGGCGTAGATTTTTTACACCCAGTGGGGATGATTTTTGCACCCACTTATGTGGACTGTTCAATTTGCAAATTCGTAATCTCTGATTACGTGAACCTGAAAGCTGTAAACATGCAGCCACAGAGTAATCTTGTTGCCACGATACTTCAAGGTTTCTATGTAGGTTTTTACAAGAGAGGTGTTGTGAACAGTTTTCAAAATGTTAATAGAATGAAGACAAATGTGTCAGAAATTAACTGACCCATGAATTTATTCCTGCACATTACACTGTATAAAAGATGGCCATTATACTTGACAAGGTTACTAATAACTTTCATTGCATGAATTATGCTTTCAAATAGTAATAAAATTGCCCCCCACTAGTACAGCGATATGTCTTCGCATTTATAAGGCTAAAATCAGGGGTTCGATTCCCCTCGATAAGCTGAGTAGATAATCCGATGTGGCTTTGCTATAAGAAAAACACACACAAAAAAACAAACTGCTACATGGTTTAGGCGGCAGTGAGACATAGTTGATTTTAATCACGTATTCAACCATCTTAATGTGAAAAGCTGCGTTCACATTCGCAGTTGGATACTGGACATACAAGCAAAATTTTCACGAGAAGAAACACCTCACTAAACATCTGATGGCTTGCTTCATGCATTTTACAGTAAGTATCCTTCGCACCTTTCAGAGATACTGCTTTTGTT
Source organism: Carcinoscorpius rotundicauda (assembly GCA_011833715.1). Lineage (NCBI taxonomy): Eukaryota > Metazoa > Arthropoda > Merostomata > Xiphosura > Limulidae > Carcinoscorpius > Carcinoscorpius rotundicauda. The sequence continues at coordinate 32,884,006 of CM022395.1, read as the reverse complement.
GTTTCTTTAAACATGGGCAACTGAAACTCGAGCCGTTGTGCAGAGATTTCTGGATAGAAGTTTATGACCGAGTTGTCAGTCTTGCCAGATGTGATTATGTTCTCAAGTGCCAGATATTGTCTCAAGTGCCAGATATTGTCTCAAGTTATTATTGTCTGTATTGAATCTAGTGGTCAGATGTTCTATGACTATGTCCACAAATTCAAAATATTGGCTTCCGTAGTAATATCTCGCTGTTACAGAATGGTGTGATGAGCCATCACCTGTGATCCTTCTGGGGGGTCTGCAAATGCGTGGTAGTTCAATAAGCACCAGATCTAGAGAAGCTACCTTTTTCTCACCTTCATCAAATATCTTGTTGTAATTTTTCTCTATTCGCAATACCCGTAGTTGCTTAAATGTCATTGCAGATGCTTCAGTCATTCCAGATATTGTTGCTGATTTTGTTTGGAATGCACGGTTTAGTTCCTCTAATGCAGCTAATGGATGCTGAGCCATCAACAATCCTAAAACTGTCTTTCCTTTGTCAAATATGCCCAGCAGACCTCGTGCTTTCACTGCTATATCTGATTTTTCATTTCCTAATTCAGACAAAGAATCAACAATGTCACGGTAGTAATCATTAGCACATGTAATTGCAGATGGGCAGCACAAAGAGCGTGTTGGACACATTGAGCAGATGTATTTAACTAGACCATTGTTGCTCTCTGACGATACAATATTTCAAAGATTGTCTTGTATTTGCCTGACCTCTGAAGCAAGATACCAAGTTCATGTACCCACTGGATAAAATCTCGAACACATTCACAAGCTTCAACTGCATATTTCATTATTAAATTAGACTTGTGCGCTCCACAGTGAAAAAACAAAACTGACGGTTGCTTCTCTTTTATTTTTGCCTGGCATCCACTGCATGCACCACTCATGTTAGCAGCTCCATCATAAGTTTGTGCTCTTAATCCTGACAGTGGTAAATTGAGTCTAGCCAGTACATCAAGTATAGTCGAGGATATTGTTTTACCAGTTGTACTGGAAACACTGTACAAACCAAGAAATGTCTCATGGACGTCAAGGTTCTTAGCTACGTATTGTACACATATTGCTTCCTGTTCGGCACCTGTAACATCTTGAGTGCCATCAACCATTAATGCAAATATTTTACTTTGCTGCACTTCGTGAATGATGTTCCTCAGTATTTGATGGCTGAACATCTCTATTATTTCATTCTGAGCCTGGGGTAATGTGAATGTGGTTTTCTTTAACAAGTAGGCCGTCAACTCAGGATCTTCCTCTTCAAGGAGCTTCATTAACTCCAGGAAGTGCCTCTCCGTATCAGTATGTTCATGTAATGTTAAACCTTGATGCAGTAATAAACGTAAACTTCTGAATATTTTGGCTCGATTTCTTTTGCATTCTTCCTGCTGGTTCTTTTTTCCATTCATGTAGCTGGACAGTCACTGGAGTTACATCAAGTGAACCTTCTGGAGATATAGCGAATCTCTGTTGAGAGGAGGATTGGTGTTTGTTGAATTTCTGCTTTGCCCTTTTCCAGTTGCAAAAACCGGTGGATATAAAGGTATACTCCAGTGGCCTCTTCAATTTCTCTGTAAAAAGGCCACTTTGCACAATGAAAGCATATTGTCGAAGTGCAACCATGGGAACTCATCAAACTAGTTGCTCTGGAAATTAATATTTTGAGATTTTGCTTTCTGTCGTGATATCACTTGTGCATCTGGATGATATGGCTTTCCACACTGTATCTGTGGAATGTCAGATTTTTCATTACTGCACAAACTTGTTTCACAACTATCTGGTGGTTCATGATGTGCAGTAGTCCTCTGATAAACACGGTATTTCCTCTGTATGGCAAGTTTCTATTCCTTTGTTTAAGGTTGTTGGATTATTTGCATCTGCATTGTCACTTGTAGTGCTAGTGACTGTCTAATATCGGAAAGTTTCAGATATTTGCTTGTCATAATTGGAATCTGTTTCCCAGATTACTCAACAGGCTATAATACAGTCTTTATTAAAACACTCTAACGTACAACGAACGAAGATAAAACAGAATAGAAGTAGAACTGAACTGTACAATGTATTTAAGTCGAACGCGCGAACCTTACAGTGATTATCGAGCCGACTTACCGCATGGCATCGCTGGGACAATAATGTGTGCTAGTTATAACAAACTTAAACAGTCACAAATATATTATATTCCTGTTAAAGCTCATCAGAAGGTAAACATGTTGTGATATAATGTCTATAAGCACATCTATTAAATAAAAACACCTAAACAAAAACTAGCAACATAATTCGAGTAGATGCTTCAGGCCGTTGAAATCGTTCTTTTTGTGTTCTAATTATACAAGAAAATATAATATAATAAGAGAATGTATTGTTCTTTTACCATAAAGCACCAGCACTTCATTAGAGGACGGGGATAATCTGAAATTTCATGGATTAATGAAAGCCACAAACACAGGTCTAATGAGCCCTGTTGTAAAATCGAGACTCACACTAAAGGAACGGAGGAAGGTGATGTAGGGCGCGACTAGATCCGGGCGGCCCGAACTTGTCGTTAACTGTACACTAAATGTACACTGGTTAGCGGCTTCGGCAGCTAAGGAGAGTAAGGCGTTCGACAATAAAACCGGCTAGATATGCATAAGAACAAATAGCGTAGGAAAACCGCACAATATACACATAATGTTGATGCAGCTACAAGCTACAAATGGCCTGCCAGATCTAGATCACAGAAGTTTATGCTTGGGAGTAATATTTTCGAATTTCATGCTCTGTTCAATCTGTTATGATGAAAATTTTACTTAATCTTACACTACGTACAAGACGTAGGTAGATTCTGTGATAGTGCTGGGAATCCTTGCATGCATACTTAGGCCTACTGACTGATACTTACAAACTATCGCTTAGATAGAAAAGCTTAGAAGCATCCCTATATTAAAGATGTACATTTCTCCCTAATTATGTAATTCGATTGGTAAGAACACGAAAATCACAAGAACAAACACACAATTTGTAGGCCTGTGATGCAATAAAACAATTCATCAGACCAAAATGTATGGGGAGATGATTGTATGAAACATACCCCCACATAAAATGAAGGGTAAATGTATGCCACCCATCCCCCCATGATCTACGCCCCTGTCTGATACAAGATTTACATTACAGTCGCAAATCTTGAAAATCTACTCAGTTCTAAACATGTTTGTATAACTTTAGTGTAAATACATGTAAATCTTGATTCATATTTTGTTTTATTCAGACCTTATGTAAATTTAGTTGGTTTAGTTTAGTTGTTTAGAATTAAGCACAATGGGCTATCTGTGCTCTGCCCACCACGGGTATCGAAACCCGGATTTTAGCGTGTAAGTCCGCAGACATACCGCTGAGCCACTGGTGGGGCCGTTATGTAAATGAAAATGTGTAAATTTGCCCGTTTTTACATACAAAATAGGTTAATTTCTAAATTTCATTTTCATGGTCACAAAATCAAAGATTGAAGGGAATAATGGCCATTTTTTGTACTTACATCAGCACACAAGCAATAAAGAAATAACACATATTATCCAAGAACAAAACTTGTGTGACAGTGTGAAATAGATGCGATATTGTTCTGAGCAGTTGCTTTTGTACTCAAGTGTATAAAACGTGTGCTAACACGAAAAACTTTTGACACAAAGCCACCCGGTTGAGTATATAATTACTTCACACGAAGTAAGCAAACAAGGTTGGATATCTACTTCTGACAGTTAAGTTACAAATTCCTACTATGATTACACAATAAAGTCATGTGATATATACTATAGTGTAGAGTCGCAAAGGAATTTGTAAAAAAACTGACAGATTAGTTTTAAATTAAATTTAACCTCCTTAATTATATAGAGTAACAAAATTTTCTAATTTCTTCACTTTCCGCCATCAAAGAGTCCAATGTATTTATACTGTGTTCGTTAGCTGCAAACTACAATTTTCAGTACATTAACTGGAAACTGCCACGTGAAAGTTTTTCAGTTTTGCTGTTGCGTATTTTTACACTAGTATCTATTTTTCATCATTACTCGACTTTACTGTGTATTTGGATTTTTGCAACTACATTTCAGCAAGTGTTTAACACTGGAAAATTACCACAGTATATTTCCTTATTCAGACGACGGTACAGATTCTTTTAGTTGTTTCTTATATTTAGCTGAAATCGAGAGTGCATATTAAGTATTATTATTCCTGCAAACAGTACTTTTAGTATTTCACATAACTATTGCTATTTTTAAATATTTAGCGTTAAGAACTCGTTATAAATAATGTCAACAAACTTATGCTGTGTGTCGCTGTTTTCTATTATAATGTATTATTTGTGTCATTTTATTCTAGCAAACAATTGTGCACAGCATGTGTGTCATGTAGACCTAATAAGGTGAAAATATTACTGAGTCTGTTTACATTGCATTGATCTGTATTGTATTATTTTTGAAGAAATATTATTCTGTTCTGATGACATTGTTTTGTCGCTGCTAGTTTGTTTTCTGCAATACGCTGTGACATTGATGGAAGCTGGTCATTAAATCTGTGATGATACAATCTATGCCTTCAAGAGAAGTCTTTGAGAACAGATTTACCAGTAATATGTTTATTTTTTATTATATATTTAATACTTATCTTAAATACGTATGATAGTTAGATATAATTTCTTGCAAACCACACGAAGGCTATTTGCGCTAGCCGTCCCTAATTTAGCAGTGCAAGACTAGAGGGTAGGCAACTAGTCATTACCACCCACCGCCAACTGTTAGGCTATCTTTTACCAACAAATAGTGGGATTGATCGTAACTTTACAACATCCCCACGGTTGAAAGGGCGAGTATATTTGGTGCGAAAACACCTCTATCACCACAACTTTGGCTGCTACTTCTTCCTACATAGCCACTCCGACCATCATTTAATGTATACCATGTTTTAACTATACACATTGAGTTCTTTGGCGCTTGTACAAAACCTTTAGTAAAAATATATTAAATATATTTTGTTACTGTAAAAATATAGTATGTTACAAATAAATTGTTTGAAAGTTAGAGTTTTTGTGTTATTTATCATAGCATCAATTCACACATTTTAAAGTACGTTATCCATACAAAGTACGGATACCTCAGCTTATTAATTTGCGAAGAGGAATAAAGATCGTCAAAAAATCACAAAAACAAGTTCAATCAAAATGCAAATGTTATATTTTCAATAGTAGAACAAGATAATTTAAAAATATAAAAATGAACTATCCTAGAAGTAAGGATTACATTATTTTATTATGCTATAAATCCCTATTTTGATTTCAGCAAATTGATAATGTAGATATGGAGTTAAAATAAGGATTTGTAGCTTTAAATAAGAGTACAGACATATTTCTGACTTGTTTGCTTGCATTTTTTTGAAGTCCCTAGTTGTAACAATTTGATTAAACTTCTTCTTGTAATTTTTGACGCTTACTATCCCCCCTTTTTGTGTGAACCTTTTTTAATATTTTTTAGTTTTAAGTTACTAATTCTTACTTTATGATTTTAGGCGTCTCTACTGAGCATCTAACAAGATACTGTTCGTCTGGTACAGTTATCAAGATTGACGGTGTATTGAACTGTGTTGGGAATAGTGTGACTGTAATCGTATTGTGGATTACATTGAAATCACGTGGTATGACATTTATGCTTTAGCTTTCTTGTCATTACTGTTATGATGCCTATTATTTGTTTGTGAATTAAAGCCTTTTTAATAAAAAGTAAAAGTCAGTTATATGACATACAATTACTTAATTTTTGTAATGTTACACTGGTAGTAGTATATTTTTTAATTTTGATTACCATTTTACATTAGTTTTGTGTACCATTTCTGTTATTTTATTTAACTCTTAAGCATAAAACTAAAAGTACTGATTGCCAGTGCTGCTATTATTATAACACAAATAAGTACTACTACTAGGCCTATTACCACAGTTAGGTAGTGATAATTGGTAAGTACTATAAAGTAGTGCCGTTACTGGTTTCAGTACCACAATTGGGATTCACTGAGAGAAATATTGAACAAGCACAAGTTTTACATTAAAAATGTAATTGTATATAAATTATAATGCTATATTTTGATTTTTGAATTTATTGCTAAAGCATAAAATAATTCAAATACATATAAGTTTATAAAAGTAATTTAATGTGTGCATTGTTGTTCAGAAACAATTTTTTATTCAGTATCTTATTCTGTAAGGTATTGGACAGAAAAATAAAAAAAACTAACCCAGTGTCTTGTAAAAATGTAAGGTTTGAAAGGGCTTTTGACATTTAGCAAATAACAAATGAAATCTTGTAAATGTAAATAAAAATAAAATAGTTTTCTTAGTAAAATAATGACATTGTGACAGAAATGTATAAACAAACTATGTAAAAAGTACTGTAAGTGTAATTATTCATTAATTTATCCTTAAAATGGAAACTAATGTACAAAAGTAAATAGTGTGTAGCTGTCAACAACTTAACCCTGGAGAGCATAAATTTACCTGTTTAATATGTGGATATGTGAGTATACAACTTGTAAACAGAGGGTTCCAAATACTTATGATGGGTAAACCACAACCTTTTTTTTTATATATAAAGTAATTTTGTAAGTACCATATGGGGAAGCATTTTGGTTTAACATTTTTTTAAAAAAATTACACCTTAAGTGTTTTGCACATTGTAAAATAATTTGAACTTTATTTATTGAATTTATAATAAAAAGGTTAATGAAGTATATAGGAATGATTTTATAGACTTTATGCATTGCTTAAAAATGTTGCCCTGTACCTGTAACTTAAAATATTTCTCATTATATCATTCTTAAGACAGAGAAAAGGGTAGTTAATAATATATAAAGTGTGTATTAAATAAATACATGGTTTGTAATTGCTATATTGTTGTATGTGTATAAAAGCACTTCAAAATGAAATATAATTAATTCATTGTTATATTTATTATGTACAGTGTGCACACATGCAGATTTCTTGCATTACATCTGTTATATCAGTTGGTATTTTGACAGATCTCCATGATTGATGGCTGCCATCACATTAATGTTCAAAGTTCCCATAACATTACTTTTGTTAGAGCTTGTTAGAACTCCCATAAAGTTGTTATAACATGGCACCAGCTATTTTGGAACCATAACCAGCAACAAAGAGATATTTTTGGATACAGATCCTGTTGTTATTTATCATAGCATTGCCCACACAATTAGCTTTTTGTATGTACAAGTTTACATGGTATAGACTAATAATGTTACGTGAGCAACAACACATTTTTGAACTTTATTGGTGTATATAGACATCAAATATAGGTAACTCAGGAATTAATCAGCCTTTGAAAGTTTGTCACCAGATTGGATAATAATCATTAATAAATCTGACCATGACCTAAATTCTATTTCATGGACTACTTTCTACATGATATGAGGTTGCAAAGACTTCCTTGTTGGTAGGAGATCATTGTATTTTAGTGGCATGCTGTGAACATGTTTCAGCATAGCCAGAAAAATTCTTTGTTGATAAAAAAAGAAAAGGCACAAGTGAATTAGTACAAATTAACTTTTAATGTCTAATTTAATAAAAATAGCATTAAGATATGTTATTAGTTTGCTAACAGTTCCTAAGGGTTCTTTGGCAGGGGATATTTACAGCTCTCATGCATTCTTAAAAGGAAACAAACTGCAACAGTAATCATGTGTTTCAAGAATAATTATAAAAATATTTCTAGATATTTTTCTTTTCTTGTATATCTACTTGTGCGAGTGTATCACTTATTAAAGACACACAGCAAAGATTATTTATTTATTAAAGAGTTTACACTAAGATATGCTTGTTCATTGCTCAAAAGTTAAGAAACTCGAGCTTGTGATGTACTGTAAGGACAAAAATCTATTTATATTCTGTGGAAATAAGTTTCTCATTGTCTTTCAAATGGTAGCTTTTGAATACATGCTTACTATATGCTAAACATTGTGATTGATACTGTAGAATCTTCACACTGTCGTAGATAGTAATGTATATGCTTTTCTTCATATTCTGTGAAAATGATTAGATTGATTTTTTAAAAGTAGTGTAAATAAATGGAAATTGATTTCACCGGTGACCAATAATATCATTAATGTCTAGATGTCTAATATTTCACTCTGCAATCTCAGTATGAATCATACTTCTTGATGTAGCATTTTAACAGGTGATGGTGCTAATGATGAGTCATTTGCACTATTTTCACAGCATTTGTCTTCTATTGTCTGTGTAAAAGAAACTAAATAAAGATATGCCATCAGCTCATTAAAAGTCCACATGGATTGTTTGACAGGGACTATTTACAGCTCTAGTGCATTTTGAAAATGACGCACTTAACTATATAATTAGCAATGTCCATATTTTCTTAATTAATCTGTTTCACTGCTTGGTTCTTTGCTTCATAAAAATGCTACTTGTGAAGCAAGGATTCAACAAATAGCATAGATGAAATTTGAATTTCCCTGTATTATATCAAATTTAACACAAATTCATTTTCTGTCATATTTTTAATTGTTTTTAGACCAAAGTATCTTGTATTATTGTTTTGCAATTAGCAATGGAGAGTAAGTAGTCACTGTTAATAACCAAGAAAGTAAATTTTTTTGTAATTTTTTGTGGTTTCAATAATTTTCAACATGTTCTTAGTGAGGACCATTAATAATTGTTGAGATTGGTTTTAATGATGTCACTGGCACAGAACAGGGTGGCTAGCAATCTGAGAAGTCAGAAATTTGAAAATAGTGCCAAAAAATAGTCAAGAGAAACTAATAGATTACTTCAAAAACTGGAAAAAAAGAAAAAACTTTTTGTAATGGAATCTGACCAGTAACTTTAAACTACTTGTTAGTCAACAACTTAGCTAAATTCACTCATTAATAACAATTGGGTAACCATTCTGAATAGGCTTATGTGTGCTAAACCCCACAGGACTTGTAACCATGCATCAGATCCAGCAGAGTGAAGCACACTTTAAAATTTCAGTACAAATTCTTGTAGCTTTGAGGATTTTTATTTTTCAGGTGATTATGTAATAGAGTAGTAGAAACTGCTTCCTTTTTATCACCATGTAAAATTAATATGTCCTAAATTTCACTTTAAAATCATTACCTAATTAAATTTCACAGAGAACTGTTCTGCATTTTAACTCTTGGTATTCAGTCAGTGCAAAGGCTGTTGCTGAATCACTCTTCATAATAACCATCAGCAAAGTTAAAATCTCAAACAGTTGTCATTACATTCTAATAAATCAGATTTTTCCCTCAAAAATTGTATTTTTTTAATTTAAGGGACTTTTTTTTAATCCTGTGATGTGTGTGCAACTGTTTAACACTAATCGCAGGTTGGTTTATTGGCTTAATACCCTGTATTTTGTAAACTATCATTAAGTATGGTATAACTTAATAATAAGGATCAACAAAAAAAGAAACAGTTGCCTTACAAAAACCTTTTCCACCTAAAATATACTCAGATATGTAGACATAATGGAAATAACATTTTGCAATTGCTATGCTACAAAATTAAAAACATTTCTATAACAATAGCTACTGATCATGTTGGAGAGCTTATAAAAGAAAATCAACTAAGCCATTTGGTCTACAATAGTTGGTTTCATGGTGGTATTCCACTTTTGCCCTTGTGCTAAAAATCCATCTATACACACACACACACACACACACACACAAATACATGTGCAATATAAATACTAAACATATTAAGCATATACTTGAACATTTTTTCAACACACTGGATGACATTGCATATCAATGAATAGATAGATGCACAATATTTTCTGTAGGTAAAGTATATAGTTTATACATATACAAAATATTTTTGTAGTTAATTTTTTACTTGATAGCTCATCAAATGTATTTGAAAATAAAAATACACCATATCAGACCCTTACCATGGTCTGAACAATTCTTATTTTACGTGTATGTCATGAACTTTAGTGAGATTTAGTTTTATTATTGTATGTGTTGGACTGACAAATCTGTTGAAGTGTATACATATTGGTTCATGGTAGTAATTATTACTTAGAACCCAGTGTGCCTGTGCTAGTCATGCTCAACTATTTTATAAATATTCATGGAACTTAGATAATGAGTTTGCTAAAAAATAACTGTTAGGTTAAAATTAAATCTTTTTGTTATACTACAAGTTTGATCCTAGGTCACTCCATTTTTTGTGTTTGACTCATTTGATGTTGACTTATAATATGTTGATGGTGTACACACATATAATTTGAAAGAAACGTCTTAGTGAAAGTCAAATCTTGCAATTTTTTGAATTCATAGTTGAAATCTTATCTTTAAAAAATGTTTATATTAAAAATAGTTTAGTATTTTCCAAATATACACATGTCAAAAATATCTGCAAATCTAATTAACTTAGAATTTTATAGCCGTTTTTGCATATAAAATTCTCAACAAGTGGGTTTCTCAACATCACTAATTAACTTAGGAAATCATGTATTAATTGTTATTTTTGTTAAATTGCATATAAAATGAAAGATCACTATGAACTAGAATATTGTGTGTTAATTTAAAAAAAACAACCTTGAGCCTAATATCTAGTGAACATAAGAAAAGGCCGTGACAGAAACAGAACTTTGAATGAATTCTAACTACTATCATAAATGATCATAAAACAAAGTCACAAAAATTTGTGACTGTTTTAAACATTTTGTTAAAGCACAAGTCTGCATTTTTGTCTACAGAGCTTAAATATATTATTCCTAATATTCAAGTTTCTATTTCTGACCTTTTTACTTTACCACTCACAGACTGAACCCCAACAGTTTTGAACATTTGAAGCAAATTCCTTGACTTTTTTATCCCAGACTTTGCATGAAAATTAGTTTTGCTAGGCTTTGATTTCTGCTGCATTTTATTTATTATTTGTCACTTTCTTTTTCATATACAGCTGTTCTCAAACATGTGTATAGAGCAAATATTGTCTTAGTGTCCTGTAAGAATGCTTGTGTTTCATTTTTAAAATTAGTGTTTAACTCAGCAGACAGCTTTTCTAATTTACGTATAAGGTGATTGACCAAAAAGAAGTATCAGTTTTAACAGTGCTTAAACTTGTGTAAATTGCACTTGTCAACTTGTCCTTTACCAGCTGGAGAAAGGTGTTTAAAAATTTAATTTTTATTTATGATGTACTTTTATTCACAATAGAAGTTATGGAAGATGAACAGAAGAACAGGCATTGGTACATATGAAATAGTTAATGTTTTGTAAGGTATCAAGTACATGCAACCACATCTTAAAAAAGTCATTAGATGATTGCAAAATATTTCTTTATGATTGATATAAATGCTAAATACAATGTTGTTATTTCTTGATAGATGTTCAACTAGTTGTCTAAAACTACCACTTGAAAACAACTAAAACTGAAGAATTGGAGCTGAAATTCATGTGATTTACAATGGCTAAACGAAGATTTACTTATGATATCTTTGTTGGTAACTTACCACCTCAAGCTGATCAGGTATTGGTAATTTTTAACTAAAAATTATTTGAAGCCTTTGTAAAGTTCACACAAGTTTATTGGTTGGGAACTGTACTGACTTTAAGGTGTATCATTGAGCAGTAGTCAGAGTAAATGAATGTATGCCACAATTAGAGAACGATAAAAGATAATGCCAAAATACATCAACTTCAAAGGAATAAGGAAAGCAATAAGATAACCTAAAATGAAAGTGAAATTGTTTTTTTTTTTCTTCTTTTGTCTGTTATTCCTCTGTTTGGAAATTCTCTCAGAGTTCCAAACTGATTAACCTTTGATTCACCTGCTATACAGTAAAAAAAGAGTTTACTTGTATTTTTCTGAAGTGGTTTGTCAAAACAGATGTTGTTGATGGCATAGCACTAGACCTGAAAACATACACATTTATATTAAAATTCAGCATGGTGACAGATACATCTCTGAGGAAGTAAGACAGAATTTTTTCAAAATGAAAATAGGGATTCAACACAAAGAAATTCTTGGAATTCAGTCATTCTACACTACAGTATCAAAGTATCTAATCATTATTTTTTCTTTTTAAATAAGTAGATTAAAGCATTAACTTATTTGTCTCCAGTGATCAAGGTTCTGTCACAGTTGTAGATGTTTATAGAGAATGTTATAACTAACATTACAGCTGAGTGGAAGGTGTACCATCAGAAGGTGATTTAGAAGACAGAGAAAGGATGGATCATTTCTTGAGGAAATTGTTCCAGAAAAACTTGACAATGGAAACTTGAAATACAATCACTGTATCTTTCTGACAAGAAAGTGGTAGTATTGCTCCATACAAATACAGATGTGGAAATAAGTTTGTTTGTTAATGTGTGTATTGTCATAAAACAGAAAAGTAAAGGGAAACAAAGAAAAAACAGATGTAAAATTGAAAGATTAAGATGTAAGAGATTGAAATACATGAGAAGAAACATAATAGGTAAAAAAAACTTGTGAACAAAAATTAATCAAAGTTGTACAAATAGAAACCAGTAAGGTGAAAAAGAACATCAATGACAAATGGTACTTGGAAAATGAATTACTAAATGCAACAATTAAATCAACCATATTCTTTATGCATCTGTCCAAGAATTTTAACATAAAAAATAAAAATTTACTATAAAATAAGAGAAATTATTCATTTTGCACCTGTAACGACTACTTCTGTGTTATTTGTGACAGCAGGACTTTTCTTGATGACTCCAGCCTTGAATTTTATTAAATATAATTCTAGAATTTAGTGGAATTAGCCAGTTAAGCAATATTTCCCAATTTATAAATCAATAGATTATGATGGAAAGATACCAAGGAAGGCATATCAGGTTAGTTCTAAATAGTTTTAAAGTGAACAAATGAAATAGTGAACAAGTTATTTATTTTGCTGCCCATTTAAAAGAATTGGCTTCAACAACATTTATCAATGTTCCAGAGAGGAGCCGTAAAAACTACCAAGCATTATTAGCTTCCTTATTCAAGAGGTTTGAAATGACATGAAAAAAAAGTATCCAAAGTAAAGTTCATAGGCAGTGTAGTGGATAAATGAGTCCTAAATGAAACCTACTGCAGAATCAAGTCATAGATACTATAACAACTTGATCTGCATCTTTTAAAGGAAGCTCTCCAGTTGGCAGTTGAGCTTGAATCTATGAAAGTTGCAGATAAACAACTAAAGTGCCATCTAAAGATCATAAGATCAAGTGCTGTTGAAATATCAGCTCACTCTGATAGCATTCTAGAAGATCTGAAAGGATTAGTTGGACAGTATTTACACAAGACAGAGGAAGTAACCCACAAGATAACAGATGTTTCAAGTTTAACTTGGAAAGACATACTGCAAGGAACTTGTGGACAAGAGCCTGTAGGGAATGAAAACTCTCCTCCAAATGGTGCCACTAAAATAAACTGTTACAGATGTGGTAAACATGGCCATTGTACTTCAAGATTGTGAGGAATCAACTGCTTACAATAAAACAGAGAGAGTACATAAAGATGAGTCTTTAAGTTCAACCAAATCAAAGGAACAACAAAGAGCTAACCAGTTATTGATAAAATGGCAGTTAGCTGGACATGTGGGGAAAAATTTAGATTGCAATATTCCATCTGCCCCAAAAGAGATAAGTTCATTGTTTGAAGAAGCCATTCCATGCATTAATGGATTTATTTATGGGAAGACTTGTAGTATCTTGATTAAATCTAATTTTACTCATAATAGTTTTATCTGATTTGATAATGAAAGATGAGAAATTGCTTCCAGAGATGAATAAAAATTGATTTGAACAACAAGTGGACATAAAGTTACTGCAAGATGAACATTGGAAGTTACTGTTATTTTGGAAAGCTTCTGTACATTTCATGACATGTGGATGACTGACATGGAGGAGGAGTGCATATTGGGAAATGCTTCATGTGGAGAAAATAATGTAAGGTTAGACTAGTTTTAAATAGCTTCATGTTTTATAACCAAGAAATCTCTATGCTCTATTTGTTAATTACTACACTAGAGATTGAACTTCTAGTGACAAGTGAAATGTATGCACTAGGATATTCTTGGAATAACTGGAATTATTGGTTATAAGAACTTCATGGATGTAAAGAATAAAGATGTTATAATTAGGATCATGAACACAACAAACCATAAAATTCAATTCTTGATGTTACATTGCAAGATGTGAATGTTTAAAAGTAGTACTTCCTTGTTAAATAAAATCAGAAGTAGTCACCTTTTAGGCAAGATATAGGAAGTCTGATATCATAGCCACATATATGGTTAACTTGCTATCTACTTACAAGAACTGTATGATTGAAGATGTGTAGAGCTTACAGCTGAATAATGGATAGATTACTTATATTCCTCATAGAATATCAAAGTGCATTTTTCATTGGCCCTCATAACTTAGGCTCAATAAATAAAATATCTTGCAGAAGTGCATCAAAGAAGGCAAGAACAACAGTCTTTCAGTTTTATCTTCTGACCGAAAGGTGGAAAGATACAACTGTACACTTTTAAATCATTTAGCCATTTATGTAGATGAACAACAGAAAAAGTGGAATCCAGATATTCTGCAACATCTTAAGAGATACTGGAAGACAGTACATGAAGCTACAAGCAACACACCATCACTGATTTTGGGGAGGGAACAACAGACCCTCCATATTGATATTCTGAAGATAATCACTCAAGAATCTTACAGAAAAGTGCAGAGACTAAGGAACATCATTGATATTATACATGACTTTACTGAGGAAAGATTGAAATTGGGCAGTGATAAAATGATAATTTACTTTGATATTAAGGGTGATAAGAGTACATTTCATCAAGGTGATATATGTTTCAAAAGAAAATGAACTATAAATTTAAATAGTTGCTAGAAAGAACTGTACTCTGAAAGAAAAAAAAAATTTGAGACAGACTGGTGTTTCAACCCAAAGGTCATCTGTTGTGATCTATGGAATTAACATCTGTGAGAGAATAGCCAACTGGGTAATTTCACACAAAAATTTGCAAGTGGAAACTGAAAGTTTAGCTGATGAAGGACCTAGAGTACCTTTTAAGATCTTTCAGATGATTATGAAGAACATAGTTATCAGTAGATTTGCTAAACCAATTATCCCACAATGACAAGGACAACAAGTGATAATAAGTTATCCTATAAGCATATCATAATCTGTGGAAGAGATTCTGTCAAAAAGACTCGGTGAATGAACAGTTTATACAGAGTAGAGTAAGGTATTTTTGTTAATCAAGTTTGCTATTGTATTTTCATCAACTCATGAGTTAATATAGTAATTATTATGATGTTTAATTAGGAATATTACATTCTATGAATTGTTTGTGATAATGAAATATTCTGGTACAATATTTTGCTTTCCTTTCTTCAAATAGCTTTACTCAGTTAGCACTGTTCTCTATTGGTACAAATATTTAGTGTATGTACTATCTTTCCACCTTACACTTTCTTCATATCCACACGCAAGTGATCATACAGCAACTTTCCACGAACAGGAGTATGACACCACTCCTATCGTACCCAGTATGCTTTTCATACCTACACTTGTTAATCACTTCTTGTTTGACAGCAGTTCTCCACAGACATGCTACTTTTACTTTATAGATTTGTCAATGTTTACGATTATACTACTGACTTAATTTTTTGTACTTTTTATTTCATTTTGGTATTGTGCCAGGTAGTTGTATTTTTTCTTCTAAATGTTTACACTGTTTATATTGTGGACCCTTCCTTGTGTCGAGTGGTATCTGATCAAGTGTATTTTTTGTGTTATGTACATTATAGAGTTGTGGTGTTCTGTAAGGCTGCTAGTAGTTCTCTAGCAGTATTTGTCTCTAACATGTACTTATGGATTAACATAAGTAAATCAAGAAGGGACTGCTGCCCATCTCTGTGGTGTTGAGTCACTTCATACTGTGGACCTGATGTACAATTTCAGATGCCATCTAGTAGTAGTTGGTTGACTTCATAAATGTTGTGGCTCTGCTTTTTAAAATAAGGTTTCATGGTCGCTCATTGCAATGTCTCCAGTTTTGCATCCCATTGGACTCTCTAACACATTTTCTCCGTTTCATCTACTAAAGTATGAGAAATTTTGCCACTTACCAGTTCTTAGCTGCTGGAGTAGTTGACTATGGAGGTTTTTCATCCTGAGCGATGAATCATATACTACTCAGTTAAGAATAGGGTGGTTGTATTCTGGATCTGTCACTGGCATATAGCATCTCTTACTGCAGATTTGATATACATTTCCAAATGTGAACTAGTTTTGGTTGTTGCAATGCACTGCATTTTTGTCCATGTATATTACTGTTTTTCATAAGGAGTGACACTATTCCTACTGTTGATCAATTTCAGATGCCACCAGGTTTTGGTTGAATCATTCTTTCATGTCATATATGTATCATTGCAGTTTGCCACTGAATCTGAAACTTTCCTTCTTCCTACCATATTTTGGAAGTACATTTCCAGCAGTTCTGGTGTTCCTTAAAGACGGTACAGCTCAGTAAGTCCTCATGTATGTACTGGCTGATTTTTCCCACCTCTTGTTGCAGGTTTGATGATAAATGCTCACTGATGACAGGTTTTGGGTGGAGAAGCAACCAATCTTTGTAGTTCCTTTTCCTGTGGTTTACTGGATGTTGGTTGCAGTTGAATACAACACATTTTCCCATTTGTGTTCAGCTGGATATTCTTTTCCCTTTGTGGACTGAGATTACTATTCTCATTGACTGGAGATGTTATCCTATTGGAGCTTTCCACCTTCTTGCCATTTGCTGGATGTTAATTGGAAATGTATGCAAATGATTATGGATTTTGGTGTAGAAGCCTGTCTTTTCTATCAATTCCCATTTCAAGGTGAAGGGGTACATATCCATCTACCAACTGCAGATCTGATGTACCAATCTAGATACTGTCTGGTTTTGGATGAAGTTGAACTACACTTAGGTCTGTTGCACATTAGCCATTTGACACCAGTCTTGTATGCTTGGGGAGTATTTCATGTTACCATATTTTTATAACACTTCCATAAGAGAGCAAAGAGTATACTTAAATTAGTTGTTGTACAGTCTGCTGCTGGAATGTGATGTTTTCTCTCTTGGTTCCACTGGAACTGGTCTCTCTTTTGGAGCTTCCTAATGGTTTGTACATGATTTAATATTTACGTAGTCTAGAACTTTCATGAAAGTTTAGGATTTTGTGGAATCTCGTACCTTCCTGCAGTATGTAGAAAGCTAGTACATTATTCATGTTTTACTAGATGAGTTAGTATTAATTAGTTAAGTATCAATTACAGAATTACTTAGTGAGAGAATGTGAGTGGGTCAGAAAAGTCATCAGTGATTCAGTCAGTGTGTTTGCTACTGATTGATTAATGAGGAATTCTTAGTGATTTGAGCTTTATATGTATGAATTAAGCATACTTAAGTTTCAGAATTTCTTTTGAAACATTATCAACTTTGTAATTTGTGTAAATTGTTGAAGAACTAAATTGATTCATTTTCATTACATAGATTGTCCTTTGTATTTTCTACTGAGTTGTTCTGAAGAATCAACCTAATGATAGAATATTTAACAACATTGTGTTGTTGGTGTAGCTATACTTTGTTTTCATTATCTTTAAGTCCTTATGAAGCCCTCAGCAACACCATAGAATTATGGTACAAAATTGTTGCTGATAGCTTTCTCAACTAGTGATCTTATATTTCATAGCAGGTTTGATGTAACAGCTTAGAGACCAGTGAATGCATTGTTTGAATAATAGTGGACCAGAAAACCATTAACTTTATTCTGATCTGTTCTGCCTGTAAGATTTATTGGTATAATGACATATAATTTACAAGAGTGTAGATGACAAGTGTCTTTCACTAGTGAAATAGACAATATCTTGAGGTTACATTCTACTCTATTGAATGAGAATAACCAATCATGTGAGTAGTACTAATTGCTTTGGGTAAATATTACCACATTTCCCATAAAGTAAAAAACTTTAGATTTAAATATTTTTACATGAGATTTCAAGTTAACTGGTTGACAGGAAAACATCTTGAAGGAGAAAAATCTGTTGATTCACAAAGTCTTTATAAGGTGACCATTTAGTGTCTAAATGCACAATGTGTTTTGTCTTTCTGTAAATAAAGATTATTCTCACTTTGTGACAAGTCATTGGCTGATAGATATCTTGAAGAAATATCTGTTAATCAATTCATGAGTACAGTAGAAGGTAATTGTTTAGTGACCAAATGCAAATACACAATAACATTTTTTTTTTCATCTGGTGTTGCATATTCTTCCCATTGCCATGTAATTTCTTCTACCAGTTCTTTCTTATATATTAGGTGCTTTAATTCTTTTAGGAAATCAGGTTAAGCTCAATGTACCAAACTTAAAACAGTCCATATAGTTTTAACAAAGTAATACTTTAGATAGTGCAATCATTTGGCTTTTATATGTTATGTTTCCAACTTTTTTATTATAATTATATTTTCAGTACCTGATTAATTATAAAATAAGTAGATTGCCTAGCTAGATTAAAAAGATTATCACATCAATCTCTTGGTATGTTTACCCTGCAGGCTCTTAAGAATCAAACATTACAACAGCTTGAACTCATAAATTCATGAAACACGAACACAGTGTGACAAATTTGTTTTATTTTCATTAAATACTCTTGTAAAGACCAGTATATTCATAGTGTTGTGTTCACACTTTTTACCAGTTGTGTGCTAATTTATAAATTAGACACCTGGCAGTTATTTCTAATGATAACAGTTGTATAGTAGGATGCAACAAAACAACAGTTCTTAATTGTTGTTCAGAAATTGTATTGCTTTCATTTTATGATTGATGTATTTCAGTTGTCTTCATGCAGCTGTTGGTTAAACATTTAATGGTGAAAAATGTAAAACCCATCGAAATATCTGCATCCAACATCAAGTTAGGAATTTCACTTGAGAGTTTATACTACAGGCTTTCATGGTTTATTGCTAATTTTATGTGACTTCACTAGCTGGAGTTATTTGTGTAGTTTAAATTTAGAAGCCATTGTAAGAGTAAATAGTTGATATGTTAAGGTCTGCTTAATAACAGGAGTATTGGAGGAGAAGTGTACAGATATGATGTGTGAAAACCTTACTAAGTTTCATGCTGTTGAGAAGTGAATAGACTTCATATCGTGATTGGAAGATGAAAATAATCTTTGTTATGGTCACTAAAAAGTGTGCTTACTTGGATAGTCAAAAGGGTGACTGCTTCTACTGGACCTGTGAATTGATCAAAAGTATTGTTTTTTCACAATGAAAGAATGCTCATTGAACTGTTTAGATGAATAACCAAGTGGAAATCTGGAAGTATAGAGATTTTGATGTTTCAAGAAACTTCATATTCTATCTCTTATGGTAGTTTATCCATGTGACTGCTCATTTTCTTGCATTATTTATTGGTTGTAGCATATAGACATCACCTACTCATCTAGTGAAGGACATTATAGTTGTTGAAATTTTCAACACAGATGTATGACATCACTACAGTATCTCCTTGGACAGAGTAAATATTATTTGCTATAGTGAACAAAGGCAACTAGAATGGAACAACTAAACTCGAGTAAATGGAAACATATTATTTTACATTACTGAGTGGAAGTTTTGAAAAGCAAGGATCATGATACCCTTTTAGTCACTTAGTTTTTAATCAAGTGGCTGTTCTTGCTGTCAATGATCAATGGTAAATCTATAGTGCATTTCATATATTTATTTTAGCACTACTAGATAGATTAGAAAGTAAGGGTTGAAAACTCTTTCAGTCATTGTTTTCTGGACCAACTAAATTGGCCTAACTGGTGATATTCTAGTGGTGATCACAAAATTTTCATAAATTTTCTCAGAAATTCAATTTAGTAGCTTGGAAAGTAAGGGTTGTGAACCCCTTTCAGCTGTTGAATATTTAGATAAACAACTTAATAAATGTAGCAGTTATTATGGGATATCTGGCAGATACCTTATTTAGTGAAACTCTGTTCAGAAGTTTAGAAAACATGTGTGGCTAAGCCCTTCTCTTATCTTTTTTGATCAACACATTAATGGACCAACATCTTAGTCAGGTACAGTACAAACCAGTTCTTTCAGACACAAGTTGCTAGCACACTACAACCATGCCAGTATACACACTGGCCAAACTTCTGTCATCAAGTGGCTTTTCCTAGTTGTTGCCACACAAATTTGTACACCTCAATTATCATAGACTTGAACTACTCCACATATTCCTGAGGACATGGAATGTCTTTTTGTAGTGGAGAAGTATTTACCTTTCAAACATAAGCATGCTTGCAAATGGCCAGTAAATTCCTGTTGCATTGTTCTATACATCATCACCATGCAAGACAAGTGTTGTAATTTGGTTTTATAAGATTAACACAATTAGGAAGCATGTATTTAGTAGTATATATATATTATCCATTCTTCCAAACCATCAGACTACAGATGATAAGGTGAAGTGTGTGTTTTAAGCAACTGAGCTGAAAGGTAGTTGTGAAAATTAATTTTCTGATCTGTATGAATTCTTCCAGTTCTCCAATTTTTCTATCTTGTTCTTTGTCACCACACCTGTGATGGACTTTGACAATGAATAAGCCTAGACTGACATTGTGAAATGGTTAATTACAGGCATTTTCTGATGACCTCTCAGAGTTTCTGGGAGAAGACCAAAAACATTCAGGGTTATTTTCAACAGAGGAGACTAAAAGTTACCTTGTCTTGGCAGCACATACCATACAGTATTCACACCAGTTCTGAACATCTTGAGCTGAAATGTGACTGAGGTTTTTTAATTGCTATTCATGGAGCTCTTGAAGTGTTAATCTTGGCATTAATCAGTCGTTGGTGGAATATCCCACTTAATGGCTTGTCTTTGTATGGTCTTTCTGACTTCCTCACAGTTTTTGGAAGGAATTAGGAAGTTCACAAATGGACAAGGTCTCTCCATGTGACAAGATAGTTCATCCATGTATCTGTGTTATGGGCCAGGGCAAAACTTTGATTCATGACAGAAGGTAAATTAATTTTATTATGTGCTTTGACTATTATATTTCAACACTGCTACACTTTTGGTCACATGCACACTTTGTATGCATAAGTGTATCATTATTGTACAAAGACTTGGTGTCTGTGACCTTGTGCATGGCATGGGTAAGCGTGTTAAGGTGTTTGACTCGTAATCTGAGGGTCGTGGGTTCGAGTTTCAGTTGTAGCAAACATGCTCGCCCTTTCAGCCGTGGAGGCATTATAATGTGACGGCCAATCCCACTATTCGTTGGTAAAAGAGTAGCTCAAGAGTTGGCGGTGGGTGGTGATAACAAGCTGCCTTCCCTCCAGTCTTACACTGCTAAATTAGGGATGGCTAGCAGAGGTAGCCCTCGATAGCTTTGCGCAAAATTCAAACAAACAAACTATGATCTTGTTACCAAAATTTTACATCATCACTTTGTGTACCAATAATTAAGAAAGACAACATATTATAAATAAAAGAAATATTGTGACTAATCAAACATTAAATTATTTACACTGGCTAAATATTAAATTTCTTAGAAAAATACAGTAAATCCTCATTGTGTATGCTACCTCTCTTGTGTTTTCTTTGTGTTGAAATAATGTCCTTCATCTTAGATCTACATAAAGAGCAAAATTGCTGTGCATTTAAGAAAAATGTTTTAAATATATGGTTATATGGTTATTAAAGAACTTTTAAGTGCCAGAAAATAAATCAAAAGTTTCTTTGTGAAATGTGAACTTTTAATGGGACAAGCTAACATGCATTTACATTTTTGTATTACATTTTCAGCTTTCTGTTGGGAAGATTTTTACCTGCTTTGGAGAAATAAGTGGAATTTATGTAAAGGATGGAAAAATTGGAGATGGATCTAAAATTGCGTAAGTTGTAATTCTGCAAATTTTGATGCATGCTAAACATTGAATTTTTTTCTCAAATTTGAGAATTTGCATAATATTAATTATATAGTAATTATCAGTAATTATATCTGCAATAAGTTTTATATTTTTAGCCAAAAAGTAGTATGTGTGGGGGTACACATTTTAACTATTTAACACAGACAGATTTTTGACTCAAAAATTCATATATTTTTATTTACAAGATTTGAAAATTTCTGCTGAATATGTTCATATTTTGCATTCAAAGTAAATTTGTGACATTATTTTCAGTGATTTTAGTGAAACAATATTTGGAATACATTTTCAATTTATTAATATTATGTATAATCCTAATGATGTAAAGGAATTATTATTTTATCAGTTCTGTTTTATCCATATAGATAACTTCCTATAATAAACAATATTTCATTGAAAAATTAATCTCATGAGAAATTATTGTGGGTACTGTTTTTTTTTGTTTTTTTTTAAATGTAATCTTGCATTTGATTTTACACCTAGTCCAGTTGACAACACTGTATTTGTGGATGTTACGTTTTTTTTTTTATGCGGACTGAACGCAACAGAAAGACACAGATAGCAGCTTGTATAATTTATTATAATGATCTACTTATGTGATAGACATAAAATAAATTATCCAATAGGAATTACAGATATCCAGTTTCAACCTTCAAAACAACTTACAATACAAAAAGGTACTGGCCTGTGCTTAATAATATGATCCAGAATGAGTGCCCAAATCCGAAATCCAAAGTTCCAATCTAGGCGTTGAATTTAGTCCCACGGAGAAATTTTCGAAGTTTCAATGGGTAATTTCAAACAAAAATTCACAGTCCAATTCCTATTGACTTTCGATATAATCCGTAATCCGACTGAATTGTAAAGATTGACGGAATAAAATTTTTCACCGCTTCAGTCGATCTAGCTCTATTCACAAATTCAGTTTAAACTTTCTCAAACGAGACAAACTTCTTGATCCGAGTAAAATGGATGACTCACTTCTTGACCCGAGTAAAATGGATGATTTCCTTCCCTCACATCGCCGTCTGTTTATATATTATATCGCATAACTTCCCAGAATTCCACAGTACAAACACCAGGCCAATACAAGTGATCAATCTACCTAGTTTTAAAAATTTCTACATGAATAATTCTAAATGAATTTTAATTAATTCTAAAATGTTATTTTAAATGAATAATGTAGTTTTTGGTTTAAACTTCGAAAAAAAAATGGAAATATAATAGATATGGGAATGCAAACACGACATGACATGGTTGTCGTTTACACAACATTTACATAACACTCTCGACATGGTTGTCGTTTACACAACATTTACATAACACTCTCGACATGGTTGTCATTTAGATAACATTTACATGATATTTACATAACAGTGGAGTATACAAGTATGCCATGTATTTTCTATATCCATATATAAATGTAAGAATTTTTCAAAATTTGTGTTTTCAAATAACACATTGGTTAAGAAGGTCATTAACTTCAATTTACTGTAGTTATCTACCATTCTGCACCATTTGTCAAGAGTAGCATCTGATGTTTTCATGTGAGAAAGCTGTAAGGCCACTTATGCAAAATTAGATAGGTATTTTTTTTTATGCTGGCAGTCAGGTATTCTCTTGAATTTCATTGGAAATTACCAGTCACATAAGTAGTTATAGTTGCTCTTTGTAAGCAGTTATCTAATGTAACAAGTAAGGTGTGTATTTTCACTTTTTATTGAAGATATTTTTCATTATAATTGTACACTTGTATTCAATTTTTCATAACTTGTCAAAGATTGTGTTAGTCAAAGTTGTAGAATTATTTCTCACTCAGTATCCTGAATTTCTCATACTTAAGTGGACCTGTCTTGTCACTGTTAAAGTAATTATTTACATCTTAATGCATCATGTAACTGATAAGTTGGCAGTGAGTGATGCTGACTACTGCCTTTCCTGTATCCTATCACTTGCAAAGTAGGGTCAGCTGGCACAGATAGTAGCTTTGTGAAAAATTCAATAACATCAACAAAAACTGTTTCAACACAATTGTTTTATATTTTTATCCTTTTATTCAGTTAATTAAATTGACAATAATGAATTAATTAATTCTAATCTGTAGTCAACATATATTTTATTGTTAATGTATGAAGTATAGAATATCATTTACCACATGTACATTTCTAGATTAATTTCTATATACCTATAATACATGTTTTCAACCTTTTTGATTAGGTCATATTTAATTAATTTTTCTACATGGTAGTTTAGGTGTCTATATCCAATTCAGACAAGTTATCTGAAGTAAGAAAAGTGAATAACTGAAGATTGTATTTAATTTGATTTTTTTTTAACAATTGTTCTTTGAATAATAACAGTTTGTTTGATGGCAAATCAGAGTTGGCAAACCACTGCTGTCTGTCAGTCATTAAATATAAGACTTGTTTTTTTTTTTTGTTTATTAATCATGGTGTAGATATATTATTTATGAACATGAAGTAAAGAGAATACTATGATAAACTATGATGGCATAAAAAAATTAACAAGAACCAGCAAGAATTTAATGCATGGTAATTAAATAAATAAGGAAACGAATTCAGTATTTAAATATAGGATAATTAAAAGTGTTGATATTTTAAATGAAATTTTAATGTTTGTGAAAGTACATTATTTTAATGTCAATGAAGTGAGTGCACATTTGACTTTTTTGTATTCTTTCATAGAATTGCTTTTAACTTATCAGTTTTTTAGCAGTTTTTTGAAAACTTCATATCAATTAACTCCATTGAATTTTAATTTAATTTTACACTAATTATTGTTATTGGTAAAAACAAAAAAAAATTCAGTGTGGTGTACAATGTTTTCCCAACTGCTACACCATATGAGACCAAATTGTATTTTGAGGTTAAATTATGACAAAACAAAATGAAATTGATATGTGTCTTTAATACTGTCTCATCTGTAATTCCTGTATTGTATGTTACATTTATAAAGTTAGTATCAGATATAAAGGGAGGTTATTAAAGTTTTACTTGTGTCAGGCATTTTAATAAAGTAAAATAATTATTAGAAACTTTTTGCATTATAAGTTGGTCAAAGATAATAGAATATTGAATAGTGTACACCTCTGTATAATATTTCAATACAAATACAAGATTCAAGAATATCATTAGAAGCATCAAGAATAATGATAAAAAATGTTTGTGTGGTAAAAAATCATTAGCTTAACGTTAAAAAATATCAGCATTAATTAAATGTATCTGTCATGTCCATGTTTTAAAGTAATCTTGAAATGTTTTATCTGCTCATATTTTCCCAAAATTGACAAAAATGTACTAATACTACAAAGAAGTTCCTAATTGTAGTGTTTAACTTTAGGAATAGATACAGTGATATTATTTAACTTTCAGGTTTGTTCAGTTTCTCTGTGAACCTGATGCAGAACAAGCTGTAAAAGAAAGAAATGGAATACTTTTGGATGGAAACCCTCTTATAGTTAGAAGAAGCTCTAAAAGGTAAACTAATAGAACACCATTGGAATTCATATGAAAAGGATTGCAAGTCTTTTCTCGGAAAAAAAAATCTTAATGTATTATTCTAGTTGCTCCGTCAAGACAAACTTAAGAAGCTGCATTTTCCCTTCTTTAGATGTAAGAGGAACTATGGGCACTTCAGGAAATGCTCTTTTGCACAATCAGTATACTAACAACAAAAAAATAATTTTGTATAATTTTAGCTTCTGCTCAGAGTAAACTATATATTTTGAGTGAAACTAAAAGTAGCCTGGCCCTTAGTGTAGCTTAGTAATTGCAGTCTTCTTATTTAACCTTCTTATAAAGATTATATTGCAATGTTTCATCATTTGTGTACCCTCATTTTTAATTACTTTCCAGCTGTAAACCTAATGATATCTCACTGGGTTTTATCACCATAGGAGATTTAGGTTAGTTTTAAATACAAATTTCATGTTAACAGTGCAATTTGATCTTTATAATACAAGATTAAAATAAAACTAAAATAAAGGTTATTATGTTGAATATACCAATATAATTTGTGAAAAGAACAATAAAGAAAATGGCATACCTATGTTAAGGGAGTCATAAATGCTATAACTGGTGCTATAACTTTTATACCAAACTATTGGGGAGGTAGAGGAATGGTGTTTAGTTATAAAGGAAATCTTGCTTCTTGAGGCTTCTCTATCACAAAAGATAACAAAATACACAGGCTTTAATGGTTTATTGCCTTGAAATGTTGAGATGTTCTACAGTAATTTATATATGTTTAATCAGGAGATGGGGTCCATTTTTCTTCATCAGGTATAAGAATTTTCTCAAAATCTCATATGTACTTTTACATAAGTGAGTCACTTTCATGGAACTCGGGTCACATTTTGTAATTCTTCTTAAAATGATCACTGACTATAGATATTTCTAGACTAACAGTGATGGGAGTCTTATCGATTGTTCTATAACCCATACAAAACACATCACTAGTACATAAACAGTAAACAGGCCACATGATGTGTCATTTCTGGATTGTATATATTTGTGCGTAGGCTTTGACATTTTTCTCTCTTCAATATTTATTTGTAGCCATGACAACAAGAGGTTGTGTAAATGACCAAAGCATATTGTTGTATTTTTAGTAAATTTATTGTAAAGAAACAAAGGCAAGACATTACAGAATTTGTCAAAAAAAAATTGTATTTTGGATTAAACTTGGGAACCTAGACAAATCAAGTGCTCCTCATAAAGTTTGCACAATTTGTGTAGATTAGTTGAGACAATGGATTAAGAGTATGAAAACATTTTTGCCT
Organism: Carcinoscorpius rotundicauda; assembly: GCA_011833715.1. Lineage (NCBI taxonomy): Eukaryota > Metazoa > Arthropoda > Merostomata > Xiphosura > Limulidae > Carcinoscorpius > Carcinoscorpius rotundicauda. The sequence goes on along the minus strand of CM022395.1, from coordinate 32,857,162 downwards.
TTTGGAATTCCAGTGGTCTGACATGAGCCTAGAAACTATGGAGATGACTGCTATTTTTGTTTCTGTAGTGTGCAATGCTACAACACTCAAAACAGAAATTTCCAAACCTTCAGTCTACTGAAGACATGTTGCTTATGGACCTGATGTGCCAGTTTTTATTCCATCAGAGACTCTTGATACAATTTCATCTGATTCTGAATGTAATGTCAATAGAAATAATGAAAGGGTTTTTATTCAACCTGAAACATCTAATGACCACAACTTTTCACACAAGGTGAACTTAATGATTTGGTTAAAAATATGTGCTTTACAAAGGATTCTTTAGACATTCTGGGGTCCAGACTTTGGGAATAGGACTTGCGTTATCCAGTGACTTCATTTTACTGATACAGAATATGTATACAGAAAGAGCTTATACCATACTTTTTGAAAGAAGGTTCACTGGTTATTGTAATAATGTCACTGAATTAATCCAGTGCTGTGAGAGCTGCTGTCTGTGAACCAAGTGAGTGGTGATTTTTGATTGATTCTTCCAAAAGAAGTTTAAAAGGTGTTCTTTCTTATTATGGTAACTTACATTCATCTGTTTTTATTGCTCATTTGGTTCTTTTGAGACAAATGTATAAACATTTTCTCAATGATGTCAAATACAAGCAACTCAATTGGCTACTTTGTGGACACTAAAAATTCATTTGTATGTTTGTAAAGACCTCAGATAAAGATGCTGTTTGTTTCAAGTACCTAAGTGGGCAATTTCCAACACTTTCAGAAGTGAAATTTAAAGAAGGTATAATTTGTTGGGTCTCAGATCAGGAAAGTTACTTTGGATAAATAGTTTGAAAGGACAATGAGTAAAGTTGAAAATGAAGTGTTAGAGTGCCTTTAAAGATGCTATTATTAGGAAACAGCAAAGACCCAAATTGCCAAACTATTGTCAGTAACATTCTGGATAAATTCAAAGAGTTGAGTTATAATATTAGTTTTAAAGATCATTTCTTACACTCACATATTGACTATTTTCCTGAAAATCTTGGTGTTTTCAATGAAGAACAAGGGAAAAGGGAGGTATCAGGGAAGGTGGAACATCAGCATGGTAACTGATTACTGCTGGTCATTCAAACAAGATGTTCCAGATACAATACATGAAAGAACACCAACGACATATAATTTTCAGACTAAAAGATGTAAATTTCATGAAACAAAATCAGGATGAATGAGTATTTGTATTTATTGACAACATTGTTCTTTTTCTTCAGTTCATTTGTATTTTTGTTGAAAACCATAATAGTTAATGCTAACAAAAAATGTTCGTTGTAGTAAACAGTTTTTAATTTGAATGTATGGCTTTGTTCAAGTAACTTAAACTTTCCCTTATTTGAAAGTATGCATGGTGTTGGTTTGCTAATTCTAATTAGTAATTTATTTTCTGGCTGAGAAAATAGCATGTGACATTAGAAATAGAAAGTTATATTTCTTGTCAATAAATCAGATAAGAGTATTTTTTCAGAATTAAAAATATATTTAACTTTACAATTTTTACTTGTTTAAAAGATTTGGAAAAGATCTAGGGAAAGTAGATTTTGCACTGTTTCAAACTTTTAGTTTGCAAATTGAGTTGTTTGAAATAGAGAGGCTCAAGTGTTTTGATTTAATGTTAATATAATGTTGCAGTTTCTCTTTATAGATTTGAGTTAAACAGAATTTTATTATTTTTAGATGTTTTACTTTTTAACTTGCAGCTTCAGTAATATTTTTAGTTCATTGTTGAATACATCTTGCAGGAGTGGAACATACCAAATTTATGAGTTATTTCAATAATATTTTTTTTTTTTTGCCTACCACTGAACACTGCTCTTTATTCAATTATATTGTAACTAAACTGTGTTATTGTCAATAAACATTTTCTGCCAGTGTACTTCCAAGACTATCAGTGTCCAAGTAATTGTTTTTTATTATTTCGGTTGCAAATTGGGAAAACATTTTGTATGGTAGTCCTGTATTGTTTGAACTTCCAGTCAACAGATTTAACTGACTGTGCTGCAGAAAAAACTTTTACCAAGATTGCCACCATATGGATATACTTGTAAAAACTATTATAGCATGTTGAATTACAAAGATATTAAAACAAAAATTTAATTAAAACATATTTTCCTTTTGGCATCTAGTTAGGAATAGATGACATTACTTGAAAGTATTAGCTGCTTTTTCTTTTTCAGTTATTTTGTTTCAGAATGTGGTGTGTTACTATTACTTATTTTTGCTTTTTTGTGTAACTTATAATCAGTTATTTAGTGTAGTATGTACTACTGTTTTTATTATAAGCTATAATAGGACACTAGTCTAAAGATATTCTGTAGAGCTTTAACATCCAGTTTCAACACGTATATAATTTTTTATTGAAGGGATGGACCCCGTGAACAAGGATATCAAGGAAGAAAGTTTGAAAAGAAAGGGAAAAAACAGATGAATGATAAAAAAATTAATGCATTCAATGGAACATTGACAACAGGTATCTAAATTTTTTCTATAATTTTTTTACAAAATGATAAATGCATATTGTGCCTCATCAGGTATGAAGTATCAGTGCTTTTGACCTCTGGTTTCATGTGGCACAAGTGGATAAGATTGGTATCCAACCCCCCAATTCATTGAAAGATAACAGCTGGTACACATCACACAGCTACATGAACTGGAACAACTACATGTAACAGTGTTTTGATTAAGGTCATAAAAGTAAGACAATCAAACTTGCAGCTGACTTGACTACAAGTTTGAAGTGTGAAATCATTAAGCTAAATATAAGTACCTGAATAATTGGGTATTTTATTCTTGTCGGTAGTATCTATGCAATATTGATATGATATTTGTATATGTTTGAATACTTGTGTTACAGTCAGTGATGATGATTTTAACATAATGTAAGATAATTGTCAAGTGTATTCTTACTTTTTAAGTAACAGGTTTATATAAACAAACATATCTACTCTCCATAGATTACTTGTATTTTTACATCTTTAAAACACTGATGTATATTTTTTTAATATTTATTTAACAAATGTATTCACCATTGCTGCACAAGTAAGTGATAAAATTTTGCAAATAAGTTTAGATATGAATTTCCCATACAGCAGTAAGCTTTTTAATATAGGAACCAGCATCCCTTGTTTTTTCTCTCTTTTTTGTTATTGTTACCAGAAAAAGACGCCCTATGCTAGTACAGTGGTATTTGTCCGGTATTACAATGCTAAAATCAGGGGTTCGATTCCCCTCGGTGGGCTGAGCAGATAGCTCTTTGTGGCTTTGCTATACGAAAAACACACACACACCAGAAAAAGATAATGGTAGAAATTTTATATATATAAATACTATTATTCAAAATAATATAGTATTAATGCATAAGTCTTGAAAATAATCAATGTGTTATTTTGGTATATATGAAGTATTTAATGTTTGCATTTTTTTCACCACAAGAAAAAAAAAGAAAAGGCAATAATCCAAAACAGACGTTAATTGGCAAAGTCAGTACTGATATTGACTCTATTTTTTGTTATTATTTCATTGTTAGTTAATACTTTATGAAAGGGAGCTCTTCCTTTGCTGAAAGATAAGCTGTGTTCATTTTTATGCACATATTTCCACTTTAATATTTTTAGCATTTTGCTTATGTTTTACAAAAGAGCCTAGGAATTCTCATTTCTTCATACATACTTCCTTAAACATACTGCCATGCTTTGCACTAGAATAATGTTTGGTTAGTGACTCTATGTTAAAAGATATGCAACCTGTAATAAAATCAGTTTTTCAAGCAACCTGCTTGCTTTTGCAGTTACATTACCATTATTTTATGAACTAAATAGCTGAACTGTTGGCATAATGAGCTGTGATATCTAAATCCTTTGTTTAAGATGTATTTTGACTAATTTAATGAAATATATTTTTAATTTGTATCAGTAAAAGGTAATATTTTTTGCTGTCTGTTAAAAGCCACTTATTTAATGCTCTGCAGTTTTCATTTTAATAGGTAATCATTTGTTGCAGTTCTTATAATGGACTATGGGTCTAGCAATAATCTCTTGACAAAGGCATTTGTGAAATAGATGCTAAACAACCATATTATTTTAAATTTGACTCTAATGGGGCATTTGAAAAAAACAAAAAGTATAATAATAAAAAATATCACAAATTAACTGCATGTAGGTTGATGTAACCATACCTAGATGGGTCTTATAGCTCTTCGTTTTTGTAAACTTGTATTCAAAATGTTATGAAACTACTATTTTATGATTATATGTTAATAAGTTTTGTGTGAAATTGTGAGTTATAATTCCAATGTTAATATTATACGTTAGTTAATTTCTTAATTTAAAAAAATGTTAAATATTGAATTTTGTGTATCAAATGGTATGTTGAATGCAGCATTGGTCCATATATGTTTAAGGTGTCCAAATACAAAGTTTGTAGTTTCTTATGAATAAGGAATTCAAATTACTAAAATTGACAAGCTAGATTCTAAAATAAGGACCTCTCATCTTTTCTGTTTGCTAAGATATCACTACATTTAGTGAATCAAACACTGTAGCAAACCTACCTCTTTCCATTTTTGGAAATATTTGCTTAGCAAATTATGGCAAACAGCAAATGAGTTCAAAGTTTGTAACTAAACTGAGATATTTGTTTTATATATGTATATATATTTATTGTTCTTTGTTTTAAGAATAATAAATTTGCGAACTGATTTGGAAGTAGTAATGTATATATACATAGCTAAAATGTTACTATTTCTCAAAATACTGGTTCATTAGAATATAGCCAAATAGGTCACTTTGCAAAGGCCACTTTTGTGTTGTTGGATATGATAATGTACATGGGCACTGCATCATTCAATATCTTTAATAATAGTCACACTGCTGAAAGGTCAATAATGTAAAAATAATAAATATTTGTGTGTAAAAGGTTATGAGATGTAAACTATTTAGACTAAATATTTGTGGTTTTGATTTGTAATTTGTAGCAATTATAGAAGGAAAAAAATATATTCTATAACTATTTAAAATTTTTGTAATGATGGTTACAAGGTCAGTCAAATTGACCAAACCGATAAAGAGATGCAATATTAAAATTAACATAAAAATATAAATTTCCTTCTAAAAACGGGTTTGATAATTGTCTAGAGGTTGTTAGAAGGTTTATAGAGATTTTACATATGAAATTTGAGTATTTTCTGATGCATAAAAGTATTTTTAATTTTAAAATAAATTTTTTTCATGTTAGATAGTTATCATTCAAAAGTGAAAAATGTATAAGTAAGTAATTAAATCTGATACATTGTATTCAAATGTTTTGTAGTGTTTATCTATAACCTGCAAAATTTTATGAAGGTACATGTACATTTTAAAAAGTTACAGTAGCTTTATAGTTACTTTTAGGAATATTAGAATGATTAAAAAAACAGCTGTCACCAAAAACACAAACTTATTGTCATGGTGACTGAAATGGATATTGGAATTACTGTACAGTGACATGAAAATGATATGGTATTCATAAAAGAGTATGCATTTACACAGAAACTGTTTGAAGAACTGAAAGCTGAGACTGAGTTGACTTTTCAGACAATGTTTTAGTTAACAAAACTTGTATGTCTCAAATGCTTTAATTAAGTTTCAGTTTTATATTTGAAATTTCCAAGCTGAATGGTATTGCTCAAATGTTTTGCCACATTTTGTCATTAATGCACAAGTGAAATGGAACTTGGGATTTATGGTATGATCATGATGAGGACCGTATTAAAAACCCTTTACAGCTGATGGCCTTTAGTCAAGAATAATATAATTTCATCATTTTTATTATTCAACATTTGTAACTGCTTTCAATACTTGTGTTTGTAAGGTTTGCCAAAGCCTCATGGTGTAATATAGTGTGTAAAGCAATAAAAGTTGTTATATATTTATGAATAAAGTTCAAATGTTTGTTTCTAAATTTGAGGTCTAATTGAGAAACTTATTTGTCAAGTAACATATTTGTTTAAAATGTACTTTATACACACTAAGTAAACTATTTGTATCTCATGCATAAAAAAAGTGTGCACTGTCAGCATGTTGGGATACTCGCAGTTAAAAAATTTAACGTATGTTTATTTCAAACCATTGTGATCATTACTGTTCATTGTGATTTCAAAATTTTATCTTGTATATCATAATTAACTTGTTCTAAAAACACAATTCAGCAGATGACAGAGAGTACTAATAAAACAAAACAAGTTTTTTCATCTATAAATTTCTTCATGATTTATAATAATTGTTGTTTAGTACATTAATTAAACAAAACAATATACTTTGATTTTATAACAAGTATTTTGGTGCATGGGAATTAATTTGTCCTCCATAGTGTTCTTGCATATATTGTTTGGTAATGAATTATGAAAGTGTTTATTTTTCAATGTACTAGTGTAGGTCCATGTAAATGTTTAATGGTTTTTAAAACTTAATTAACATATGCTGGATTTTGTTTATAAATTAAGCAATTCTATTGTTTTTTATAGGTTCAGGGAGCTCAAACTCTTTAAAGAAAACCTTCACAGATTCGATACCTAATCTGGAATATTATGGTGTAAGATTTATATTTTAATGTAGTTTTACTGTTCAGTGTTTAGCCTTTTTAATTGTAATAAATAATTAAATATAAGCTCTATATGTTAAGGTAGGCCTACTAAATTATTTCTGAAGTGTTTTCCTGTAAATTGGAGTATTGCTTATTACTCTAAGCTTAGTAAGGATATTACTTTTAAATACCTATGTGCAGAAAGATTTTAACTCAAAGTTTTTATCTTATGTTGATTAAATGTGGTACAAAAATCCTCAGAAGACCAGTTGATTAACTTTTTGTAAATATAGGTCAAAGATCAAGGTCACACTGAAGGTAAAAACACAACTTGAAGTTGATTTTCTGAGATATCAATATATTTAGCAAACTTACCCTATATAACTACATGTTTTCAAAAGCTCTTGTCAGCTCTTCCCTACTTCTTTTACATGTTTATAACCAATAGAAAGAAAATATTCCAAGCTACATAAACATAATAATAATTTGTAACTGACCTGAAGGTGAAAGCTGGAACTTTAGTAAAAATGTTGAAGTCTATTGACTGAGTTGTTGCTATGAATAGAAATAAATTTTTTGTAACTCACATATAGCATAGTTAGAAAAACAGATAAATTACAGTGAGTATATGTGTGCAAGTATAATAATTTGATAGTTTTTGATTTTTCAAAATGCATCTCTGAAATGTACAAAAATTAATTTGTCTTCTTGTTCCTCTTGAGAGAATAGACAAGGATTATAGCAAGGCTTGGAAGTGCAAGTTGATGTTGTAACATTACAAGAACTAGAAATTATTGTTTTTTGTATATTTTCTATTTATTGTTCAGTGTTCTATAGCTGAAAATTCAGCATTTAAAATTAAGTAGTAATAATATTGATAATATATATGCATGTTTATGTGCTTACATTCTTGTATACCTATACTGCCAAGTTATAACCATTTTTGGAGGACAACTTTATAAGATTAGTTCAGACTTTCTACAGAGCCATATCATAAACGTATTTTCATGTTAATATTACTTTAGACAAGTCTCCTTGCAATCATTACACTGTAAGCAAGCTTTTAAATCCTGTCCCACTGTTTTCTCAGAGTCAAGATTGTGATAAGTCCTGTGAAAATCGTTGATTTATTGTACTGCACATACATGTTTGCTGTTGACAATGCTATATTGTGTCATGTGAACAGTCTATTGTTAAGATCAGTGATTCATTACCTTTAGTTTGGCAAGTTTCTGCTTCAGCTGATAACAATGTAATTAGCATAGAAAATAGATCTGAAAAGATTAAGAGTAGAAACTATCAGTACTTTGTAGTCAAAACCAAAAAGTATAGAACAGTACATCTCATTTTATTTCTTTTGTATGGTGATTAGAGAGTTCAGTCAAATTAACTTAATTTAGAGTTAGGTAGAGAAGTAATAGGTAAATATGATGTTTTAGTGAAAAAGAATTCTGTTAATGAGGTTTTTGAAATTAAACTCAACAATTTTAATATGAAAAAAGTATTTTTAGTCTTAAAAATTCTTTGCATTTAATACAGTCAACACTTATTCAATATATTTACAAACAAATTGTTGGTAAAAATATGTAATTATAAATTCTGATTTTTTTTGTATATGGAACACTTGTAATGTTTACTAAAAGATTGAAAAAATACCTGAAAATATATAAAACTTGTAAAGTTATAGTATGAAAACTGATGATAACTTTGGGTCATGTTATCAGTGTAATCCATCAAGGGATCAGTGAAAGGGTTCATTGGTGAAAAGTTTTGTTGAATCAACATGTACCAGAACTACATATTGAGGTTATTTGTCACTTTGTAGGTAGCATGATACCACTAAAAATTTATTACTCTTAGGGAGGGTAGGTAACAACCCTTTCTGATACAGAATATTTATACATTCAGATCATAAAGATGTTTTCAAATTAGGGAATCAGAATATCCAATATTGGGATATTCATCATGTTTAATGGCACTGAAAAAGAAAAGGAATATAGATCAACTTATTATACCAAGTCCATCAAGAAAGAGATATGGAACAAAGTGTTTCCCAACCATGGTAATCAAAATGTGGCTTATTATAAGTGACAAAAATCTATTAATACAGAGCAAAAAATGTCAGCATGTTCTAGGAGGTGATACATAACACTATAAAGAAGGATGAAAGGATCTTCATCTGGAAAATCAACACAAGTTACATATACTCAAGTTGCCTTAATAATATAACTCTAACCTCAAGCAACTGGAGAATATTCTATACAAAGATAAACCAGTCAAGTTGCTGGTTTCAACACTTATGAATTTTTGTTTGATCAGACTGTTGAAATAGGTGCTGGGAAACTGTTTTCCTTCTGCACTATGTGAATGATGAAAAACCTGCAGGGAGCAGTAATATACATTGAAAATAACAGACTTATGATGACCTCAGAAAGTAAGAACGTTCTCTGCTTTATTTTGGTAAAATTGTTAATGCCCATATCAGCTGTCCTGAGATACATTTATGATGAAGCTTTTTGTAAAGTAAACTGTGCTACAGGCCTGTTGTCAAAGTACATAGTCATTGGATAGAGTATGACTAGACAAAATGACACAGGCTGTAATGATGCGATGAGTTTCCAAAATTGTTTTAATATATTGTACTTAGTTGTGTACAAAAGAAAATATAAAACTAAATGCTAATTTTCAGAAGAGATGTACTTTTAAGGTAATGGGTGTAGTCTAAACATGTTTTTACTAGAATGCTTGAAATAATATGTTGCTAATGCTATTCACAGACAGTTGATTTTATTGAGAATATGTTCATCATGAAACATACAAATTAACACAAATATTGCTGGTAGTTTCTGTTTCTCTTATTTTAAGATATTAAAATAGTTCAAAAGCTTGCTCATAAGTACTTTTGTAATAGTAGTAATATGTCTTATTAATGATATTGCTTGAAAATGAACAGCAGCCAAAGTTTTTAATACAAAAAAACCCAAGGCTGTGAATGTGAAATGTTTAACTTTTAAAATGTAAACATCTTTGTATACATGAAAGATGTATTGTTGTCCTATTGAGACTTTTCTTAAATCTGTGTATTATATACCCTGATAAGGCAGAATTGTAAAATTAAAAATGTTATAATTAGCTTTATCTAGAACTGCCAAAGACCTGTCAATTTGACTGTTGTTTACAAAACACTTATTTGTAACAACATACAATTTAGGTTTCAGGTTTGTTTTTTTGTACTGCAAGTAGCCTTCAGTTTCACTCTAAACATTTGTTATTTTTATCCCCAAGTGAGCTCCCAGCTCTTTGATTACATTAGTACTTGATTATATTTTGGACTTGAACTCTTAAAGAAAAGATGTGGTTTTGTATGAATGAATTTTATGATAGCCTTCTTTAGCAATTCCTGTGAGAAGTGGCATCTGCTTGTTTGTCAGTTTTAGTTTTTTTGTAATATAGCCTACTCATGGTCCTATTGATTCCTGTGAGAAGTGGCATTTACTTGTTTATTTACTTGAATATATGTTGTAACAAAGGAAGTGAAAAATAATGAAAAATGGGTCAAAAAATGAATATCTGATCAACAAGCAATAGATGGAAAGAAAATTATTTCCTCACAGGGAATTGAGTGACCATGAAAGTGATGAGTCTGGAATTGTGAAACAGCTATGCAAGTGAAAGTGAGGAAAATTTCACTAATGTTCAACTGCCATGAAAACAACTTTTAGTGAAGAAGAAATTGTAGGAGGGGCAGCAATCCTAGACAGTCCTCTGCTGAGCCAGCTTTTTTACCTGTGTGATGTTTTGCAGCAGTTGCAAGTGCTTTAGATGTGGAAGCCAAGAATAAATAGTATATCCCCCAATGACTTCAGTTGCATCACGAACACAAGCTGGCATATAGGAGATTGGAGAGGGTCAAACAATTGGGGAAATTATAGATCCCAGTATTGTGATAAACTCCAGGTCCCACACAGTACACAAAATACAACATTGATAGTCCTCTCAGTGCTTTTCAAATATTGGTATGTAAATGTTATCCTGCATCTAACAAGATACTGAAGCAGAGGTATAAAGCTATGGTTCCTGTAAAATATCTGGAGGAATTACAAACAGTTCGTGCATTGCTAATATATTTGTGTAACCTGTGGTGGCATTAATGTTTATTTGGAGAGCTTTTGTTCTTTCCAAGAGGGAATTCCTTTATATATATTGAGAGAGACAATGCCAAGAAACTGATTTCAAGATTTAATGAGATTTGTGTATTTTGATTTGAAAGCAACAAGAAGTGCCTGAGCTCAAATAGACAAAATTTATTTTCCCTGGCATTGGAAATTTCTGATGGGTTCACTGAAAACAAAATTGTCTGCTATAAAGTGTTGCAGAACATTGTTGTGAATGAGCAGTATGTTTCCCACAAAAGCACAATGTCACTGGACTCAGTACTTGGCAAAGAAAGCTGACATTTTTGGAATAAAATTGTGATAACCAGTAGACACTGCTTCAGAAATACATGTGATGGTACTGTATTTAGGAAAAGATAGGACTGTTGCTACTGGCAGTTTTTTAACTTCCCTTAAATTGGCAAAAAAAGGTGCAGGATAAAACCCACTTTAGTCAGAACAGTGAACAAATCAAGAAGAAAGTTTCCATTGTCTGCAATAAACTTACAACCAGAGCTGTACACCAGTACAATTTTAAAACAAAGTGACTTTACTACATTAACTATTTACAAGTACAAGCCAAAGAAGAATGTTTACATTCTGAGTTCTATTCTCATGTCATTTGTCATTGATTCTACTCAGAAAAAACTTGTCTACTTTTCTACAACCAGAGTATGAAGTGGATGTTGAAGACCAGATGACATGTTAATACTGTGTAGAAACTGGTTATTGTTGGTGGTCATTTGCTATATTTTACAATTTTATAGAACTAGCAGTTATTGATTCCCTTGTTTTATACAAGGAATCTACTGAATAAAATATAAGTAGGAGGGATTTTATCTTAAACTGCAAAACATCAAGCATCTTAGCCTGAATTAAGTGCCATATGTAGTAAAAGACATGAAAGAAAACAATACCAGGGAGCTAAATGCAATAAAAACAAAACTTAAGCTAAATGTATCCTGTGCGAAAGACTTCTATGTAGTAATTGCACAGTGAAGGTTGAAATACATTACATCTTTGTAATGATTATGCTTAGACTAGTTTTTTTTACAAATATAAACTGTTTAGAATGATTTACTAGTCTGTGTTTAAAGTCTTGTATGTATACATAGTTGTTTATATCTATTTACTAACTTTTCTTTCAATATGTTCATTTTATTACAGTACTTAAATTATTGAAGTTTTTTGCACAACTGTTCATTTTAATATGGTATATCACCTATAATTATATTTAATTTGATGTTCCAAAATAAAACTTTAGAGTTTTATCCAATAATTTGGCTTTCCTTTTAATACTGGCATTGTAATTTGTAGCAGTCAAGGCGATGGCAGTGTGGAAGCTCTAGGTATGAATCAAATTCTGGTTGTTCTAGTGTTAAAAGATATATTTCTAACAGAGCAGTATACCTCATTGTTTTAGAGAGCAATTACATTAAACACTTGCATTTGGAACAACTTTTTGTGTTATTTTAGAAATCAAGATGTGATTTTATTTTTTTTTTTACTAATTTGACAATGTAAGATGTTTTATTTATTATTGTTAGATTGTTGGAGCTTCAGAAGAAGATTTGATAGTTGTACACATAGAAGATCCCACAATTTTCTATTCACAAAAATTGGAATCAAACCAGCACTTGGCAGAAATTACAAATCAACTTTCTCAGGTTTGTCCAAAGGCCAAAAGTGTTCAAGGTATTCCTCAGATGTTTAAGGTATGTATTTAAGAGAAAATGACAGTCTTGATAGTGTAGATTTAATGGTGGCTTGGCTCACACAAGTCTCCTGGTTTAACTTTAAGCCTTTCAAACCTTCCCTATATTTTAGATAATTTCAATATGTGTCAATTTGTCCAGCATTTAACTTAAATATCAACAGAGAAAGTTATTGAAATGAGTTTTAAAAATTTTTCCTGCCTTAGTTACTTTATTAATCTAACCCATTTTATCATGGAATCATTTCTTACCCTGTGGTGGACACTTTTCTGGACTTGGATTACCAAGATTGATGCTGCCAGTAATTATTTTCACATCCCTATATTATCATAGTCTCATCCATTATTGCACTGCTTTTCAATTGGGGGTCTTCAGTTTAATTTCTCTTGGGTTGTCAAGGTGCCTTATGTCATACATTTTGCTTTTTCTAATACTACTGAGTTTTTGGTTCCCTTGTCCTTACTGTCTTGATGTGTTTCTTCTGGATTCATCATCCTCCCTTTCCAAACAGGTTAGGGAGGGTAACTTCTTACCATTCCTTCTACATCTCTGTCCTTGTCCCAATTTGGATAGACTTCTTTGTGAAGTCCATACTTTTCTTCACTATGTTGCCTTTCCCTTATTTTTCTGTTGTGGCAATTCTTGAAACTTTATCCCTTAGCAGTCTTCCTTTGTCTAGGAACTTTCCCCTTCTAACTCCATCAGCTGGATTTGACATTTGAGTTGAGTGACTTATTCCTTCTTGTCCCCTCTGAATGGATTCCTGTACGTAATGAGGGGACCTCTGAGGGAAGGTTCTGTTCTTTTAGCTTACCTCCTTTGAGATCTAAACATCCACCCATGTGTTTGCCATACGTTGTGACCTGTGAAAAGGAGGAGAGGATCCTGGTGGTTGAGGGGTCCAACCCTAACACACCACTTTGTCCTTGAATTCCTGTAGACACCCAGCCTTGGGGTGGGCCCCATTGGATCAATATGCTAGTCCACTTGGACTAGGGTCAGTCGAGTAACAGTGTTGCATGTTCTCAACAGGTTTTGTGTATATTGTATCTGATACTGGTGTTTGGGTATCATGCTTACGAAACTGGCACTGCTGCAGCTTCCTTGTTTGTCATTGTAGTGCATTCCATTATAGGGCTCCATCGTGGGTGGGATTAGTGGGCACTGAAATATTCTTTCTTTACCAAGGATCCACCAAATAGAAATCAAAATAAAATAGTGAAAAACATACTATAGGTAAGCAACTGCATCGTAAGGATTCTAGGCAGCAATCTTCAACATCTGTAATACCTGTTTTACTTCATTTTCTAATGCTATGTTCTCTTTCAGATAAACCTTTCGGGCAGATGTCTCTTTTTCATTCAGAAAGGACTAGAGGGACTTGCTGGCTCTATAAAATGAGTAAAGAAGCTTTAAACTAGTGACATACTGGTGGAAACATCCACATCTCAACAGAATGAACCCCTCTTGTATTTAAAGCCAATTGGGGATATACCTATTGAGGTTACGCCTCATACTACTTTGAATTCATCACAAGGAGTTATTGTTGAGAGAGATTTGTAGAATATCCCCAAATCTGAGATTTTTGCTGGTTTTTTCCATCCAAGGAGTTTCTGCAGTGAGGTGAATATCCACTTGCAAAGATGGAATTACGATGCTGATCAGTGTTCTCATTCTGATGTTTACATCACCACATCAACTTGTAACCATCAAGATGTTATCTTAATTGCAGGCTACAGACAAACATTCCACGCCCTCTCAGATGTTTCCATTGTTAGCAGTTTAGTCATTTGAAGATGTCATGTTTTGGTTCCTTGACACGAGTTTGTTGTGGTTGCAAAGACCATGATGCCTATGAATGTGAAAGAGACCTTTATTGTATCAATTGCAATGGCTCTCACCTGTCCTTCTTTTGTTCTTGCTCTAAGTGGTTGGAAGGAAAAGAGGTGCAGCATTTTAAAATGATTCAAAACATTAGTTACCCTGAGACTTGAAAGTTGCTGTCCAACACTTAATCTCAGACATATGCTGCTGCACTTTATTCCACTACTACAGTGGGAGTGCAGACAGATCTTTCTGTGCCTCCAAAAAATCATTCTCAAACCAAATGAAAAGTCTTTTGACCTCCATGGTTAAAAAAATTTAATCAACTTCAACACCCATCTCTGTCCGTGACATACATTTCAGCAAACCCCAAGACCCACTTTCTTTAGTTTTGGGTATGGGCATTTCCTTTAGTACATCTTCTTTTCCCATCCCAAGATGCAAACTGATCATTTGTTCACGTCCTCAGTTGCAGGAATCGTTTTCCAACAGTAAAGACCTGTCCAATTGACCCGAAGCAGGATTTATGGAGGTTGACAGACTTCCCTTGAATAAAGACAATAAAGTAAAAGAAGTCATAAACAGAAGTGCTCTCCACCCAATTTGCCTACACATAAATAGAAATGGCCACCTTGATTCAATGGAACTGTTGAGGATTACATTCTAATATGGATGACATCAAAGCACTGATTGCTTCCTACCATCCTGTGTGTGTTTCCTTACAGGAAACATTTCTGAAACCTACCAATACAGTCACCTTTTGGTAATTTTCTTTCTACAGAAATGACTGGTTGTGTGATGGACGAGTGCATGGAGGGTTGCACTGTTGGTTGATCAGCATGTGCCCACCCTGTCTATGCCACTGTACACACTCCTGGAGGCCACAGCCATCCATGTTTACTTGAGTTGTACCATTGCTCTTTGTTTTCTCTACTTGTTGCCTTGAGAGACTTGTAATCAATCAGACTATGATGCTCTCATTGAACAGTTGCATCTCCCTTTTTAATTGTAGGGGACTTTAATGGATATCATCTCCTCTGGGGAAATGCTGATATTGATGGATGGAGTTGCCTTTTATCTTTTCAGTAGTGGTTCTCATACTTATTTTTATGCACCTAGTTTGTTATTTACTGCTGTTGATCTCTCATTTTCTCACCTTTACTGTTCTCCCACTTTTTATGGAGGGTTGACAATAATCCATGGGGCAGTTATCATTTTTCTATAATTTTGAGATGAACTGGCTGACCCATATATCCTGGTGGTAGCTTGATCAAGCAAACTGGCTCTCTTTCACTACTCACACAAAACTTGATCCTGCCATCATCTATAAGCTATTAATAGGTGATGTGTGGCAGCACTAACTGACTGTATTATACAGGAAGGTGCTCAATGTAATCCTAAGACCTCAACACGTTTTGCATGATATCCTCATTCATGGTGGAATCCTGTCTGCTACATGGCATGGAAGGCTCAAAAACTGGCCTGAGATACTTTTTATAGGTATCCCACACTCTCGACAACGTAGTTTTCCAGTAGACCTGTGCACATGCATGGTGGATAAGACGTCAAAGCTAAAAGGACTCTTAAATTAAGTTCACAACCAGTGTATCCTCTACCACCACTTCTAAAATCATGTGGGACAAGATTTGAA
The DNA here is from genome assembly GCA_011833715.1 of Carcinoscorpius rotundicauda. NCBI lineage: Eukaryota > Metazoa > Arthropoda > Merostomata > Xiphosura > Limulidae > Carcinoscorpius > Carcinoscorpius rotundicauda. The sequence goes on along the minus strand of CM022395.1, from coordinate 32,841,221 downwards.
AGGTGAGTGGGCATTATAATTTTGTCTCCCTCTTGATCTTGCTCTCTGATGGCCAAGAAGTAGCTGATACTGAGAGCATCACTGAAAGCTTTTGCCTGGTATGTAACACTTTTGCTTGTTTCCTCCTCTTTCTTAGCCATCAGGTAGAGCAATCACATCTTTCCTTTCAAGCTAATGGTCTTTATGTTTATAATCCTTCCTTTACACTGGTGGAATTCAAACTGACCCTTTATGAGTCTGACAGTATGTCCGTCAGATGTGATGATGTACACTATGAAGTGCTATGCCATCTATCTCCTGCTTGTTTTGCTATCCTTCTGATTCTTTTTAACTAGATATAGCAGGAGAATGTTTTCTAGATGCCTGGTGCCAAGCTATTGTCCTACCTTTCTCTGTGCCTAGGAAGGATCCCAAGATTCCTTCAAATTACCACCCAGTTGATTTGACAAGCTGTCTTTGTTCCTCAAACAACCTCCTATGCCTACCCAGTGTGAGCTCCAATGACAGAGCTCTTCCATGGACTACCTGATTTGACTTGAAATGTCAATCAGAGAAGCCTTTCTCAAAGGACTACATCTTGTATCAATACTCTTTGACATTGAGAACACTTATGATACAACATGGAGGTATGACATTTGTGAAACCTCCATTTATATGGATTACATGGTCATATCCCTGTTTTTATTAAAAAATTCTTAAAGGACAGGAGATACCAAGTTTTTGTGGATTTGACACTTTCCTGTTCTTTTCTACAGGGTTGTGTTTTGAGTATCACACTTTTCAGTATAAAAATTAATTCCATCTCTGAACAATTTCCTCTTATTCTTTCAAACAGGCTTTATGTTGAAGACTTCCACATCTCACGTCAGTCATCGAACATGAGATATATTGAATGGCTAGTACAGACTGCCCTAATCGTTTACTAAAATGGACCACAGCAAATGGCTCTAACTTCTCTCTCTCCAAAACTGTTTGCATGCACTTTTGCCATCAACAGGGTATTCACTTTAATCCTGAATTCTGTGTTGGTGAAGTTGTGCTGCCTGTTGTCTCAGAGATAAAGTTCTTGTGGCTTATCTTTGACCATATGCTAATCTTTATACCACACATCAAGCAGCTATGGGTCAAATGTACAAGAGAAGTGAACATCCTTTGTGTCCTTTCTTCCACCATTTGAGGAGTGGTTCAGTGTTCTGAGGTAAAGATGTATCATGTATCAATTGAAACTTGACTATGGAACACTGATCTACATCTCTGCCAAGAACTCGGCCTTAAATATGTTGGACCCTATTGATTATCAAGAACTTTGATTCTGCACTGGGGCTGTCTGCACTTCCCCAGTTCATAGTTAAAACATAGTCTCATGAACCTTCTTTGCAGCTCCGCTGATGGCAACTGTTTTTACTGTATGCTTTGAAACTTCATTCCTTACGAAACATCCCACCTGGGGTTGTGTTTTCCTTGCTTGGTTGGCCATGCTTTTTCAGAGCAGACAATTTGCCATTGCCCCATTTAGCCTTCGTATCCAGGTGTAGTTGGATGAATTAGGTCTGTCCTTGAATAACATTGCTGTGTCTACTGGTCAGCCCATCCCACCATAGTTTCTTTAAGTCATCTGAGAAAAACAGAGACTCCCAACTGGAAATACTGTCTGTTATTTGCTGAACATCTTTAGAACCATCTGTCCATTCCTATTGATATAGATGGTTTAAAATTAGGTGACTGTGGAATCTGACATGGTTTGTTGTGCTTCAGTTGTGTGCAGAGTCTCATCTACAACTTCTGTGTTCACTGCTGAACTGTATGCTATTTACCTTTCCTTGGATCACATAGAAGCTAAGCAGTAGTCAAACTGTACTATTTGTACTGACTCACTTAGTTCTCTACTGGCTCTGGAACTACTTTACATTAGTTCACACTCTGTTCTCACCAATATTCAAAACTGACTGGCCTATTTTTCTTTAACACACACTTCTATCCAGTTTTTCTGGGTACCGGGCCACGTTGATATTTGCGGGAATGAGCTCACTGACATCACAGCTAAATCTGTCTGCTCTGGCACTATCACTGCTGTGCCTGTTACATACATGGACTATGGTCCTGTATTCAAGGCTCAGCTCCATACCAGTTAGCAGTCGAGTTGGAGTGAGCGACATGAAAACAAGCTTTTCCAAATAAAACTCTGTATTGGACTTTGGCCATCTTGCTTCCATAAAGATTGAAAGAGGAAGTTTTTCTAACTAGACTATGCATTGGTCACAGATTTTTAACTTGTCATTTTCTTTTATCTGAGATTGATGCACCAATGTGTTGTCTGTGTAACACTCAGGTCACAGTAAGCCACGTTTTACTGTCTTGCCGTTGTTATGACTCTCAACGATAGCACCATTTTAAACATTTTCTGTTTGAAGGTTTTTCCATAAAATTAATCAGTGTTATTGGTGATGGTGATACTGTCCACCTTGGAAATGTTTTTAGTTTTTTTAAAAACCATTAATCTTTTTTATGCTGCATAAGTTTTTTTAATTTATACATTAGACATTTCTTAATGTTATTTCCTCTTAAGAATTAAAGTCATACTGGTTCGATTTGAAATTAGAAAATGTCGTTAATGTCCAGTAACTTGAAACCAGGACTGGAAAAGCCAACTTCAGGTGACTAATGATGCTGTTTGAACTACCCGTCAGTCATCCTGGTGAGTTGTAATTAAAATTTTGTAACAAGTCTTTTAAAACTTTTATTACTTTTTAAAAATGGCCATAACATCAAATAATTTGGAACCAGGACTGGAAAGGTCAACTTCAGGTGACTGATGGTGGTTTTTGAACTTACCTGTTAGTCTTCCTGGAGAGTTATGATAATTACAATTATACTACAGAAAGTCCTTTACAACTTATATAAATGTAATTTTTCTTTAACCTCTGTAGACTAGACATAAACATTGTTTTTAATGCTATTTATGTTTTTTTAAACTTTTGTTTTGTTTTACCTTAATTTCCTTTTATGAATTTTACTAAATTTGATTTTAACTTTTTACTGGATGTTTGGTGCAGATAGCCTAGCTGCTTTGTGCCATATAACACCAAACCAACCAACCAACCTTCTTGTCTTCTTCGTTCCTGAATTTGTTTTAGGTGTTTTCTCATCAGATTCAATACCTTGCCTTTTTTCTCGTATCTGCCATTGGAGGAAATCCTACTATTAGGCATGTGAACTACACTTAATATGTGTGTCTTTCCCATTTATAATTTTAGCACAGTATCATGGCTTCTGTTTTCCACCTGTGGCCACTCCTCAAACTTCAGTGCAACCTTGACTTGGTAAGTTTGTATTCATACTTTTTTGTTTCAGAGGTTCTTGCTTCTTTTACTCTGTGTGGATCCTGTTCTGTAGCAAGTGGTACATAATCATCTATTCTTTAACTTGAAATCTGCATTGTACAGCCATGTTTATTTGCACTTTATCTTCCATGGCCTTCCAGTGTTCCACAAGATTGCATGTAGGTTAATAATCTTGCAGTGTCATTGCTTCATAATCTTGTCTATTCTGAACCATATTACCAATGAATTGCATGGATAAAGCAGAAGGGATAACTGCCTATCTTTGCCATGCCTTATATTGAATAAATCAGTATTGTATGCTTTTCAAAATGGGGTTTTGGGATCAGTCATTGCACTGTCTCAGGTGATGAAGTTCCTCTTGTTCTATTGCATGTTCTCATACCCTTTCTTCTCATGGAGTGTGGGAATCCTTACCATTTCCTATTTACAAGCCATTGGGTTCTGCACAAAGATGACTATAACCATTCAGTGCGAGTAGAAAGATGGTGTTCTGTGGGTGTAGACAATGTGCTATTCTCCAATATGCAAGATAAAGTCACAGGGGAGTAAGATGTCAAACTGCAGTTCCTCTCTTCAGTTGGGATGCCTTCATTCTACTCGCACAGTGGATGTCAATACCCTATAGCTGGGTTTTGGATTTAGAGTAGTACCATTAAGCATAAGTTCTCGCACATGTTTATGATTGTCTGTATTCCTCTCTTGATTATATTCTTTCTGTTTTGTGAGTCACAGTGAAGATTGTTCTAGCTCTGTTCTTTTTTGCTATCCATTATTCCTTGGATGTTATTGCTTTGTGGATGGTTCTGGTCAGTTTTGCTATTAGGAGAGTTGATTTATTTTGTATTGACATCCTTTTGGAACCAGATGTTGGATCACTGGATCAACATATTAAAGGTAAAATGTGTTGTACTCAGGAGTCAAAGTGATTTCTAGATTCCACTTGGTTTTTTGAATTTGAGATGAAGTTGGTATGATTCTCGTATGGATGTCAGTTCTCAGAGGGTGGGTTTGGGATGTAGTTGACATACTAGATACAGTCTCTTCCACCCTAGTCACTCTACACCTAGGTGCACATAAATATTTCCTTGGTTATGATCACTATCCTGCTATGGTTTTCTCTCACTTAAATGTGCTCTTCTCTCTCTTTTTTGCCCTCATCTTTTACACATTTCATGGATGTGCAAAAAGTGTACCTGATTCAGAAGTGGTAAAATTCTCCTCATCAGATCTTTGAGTCTGCCTCTTTCATTTCCAGGGGTGTACTTCAGAACTTTTGGGGTATACTTCTATCATTCCCTTGCATTATTTCCCTCACCTAATCAATGTAGGATATTAGCTTATTTTGTGAGAGAAGAGAAATATATTGGAAATTATAATTTTTCTGTATTGAAAATGTATTTCCAATAGGTACTTCCCTTCTCTCACATCTACCACCATTTCTCCCCACTTTCCTCCTATGCTTATGTCTTCTGCCAAACTTTAAAGTGATAGTTTAGTAGAAGTATATAGGGGAAGTTGTATGCATCACATCTCCTGCTTCAGTTGACATTAAGTGATGCATGATGATTTACCTGATGTTTGAATCATTCAATTGCAAATATGGAGGAGCAGAAGGCTTGTAGTACTAAATTCAGTACTCTTACTTTGAAGTTCTTTCTTCATGAGTAAAACGAGTGAACTAATGAAGAGAGAGGAAGTTAAAATAACTAATCATAATAAGTTACCCAAAGTTTTTGATGTTTTATTTAAAAGCTTTATTATAACAATATATTCAATTGTTTTGCCATTATCTTATTTGTTACTCAACATGTAATACAAACCCAATGATAAGAGTGACATGAATTTTCTTAATATTTATGGGCAGATGGATAAAGATATGTATTGCATATGGTGAAGTTTTTTATGTTCTTCTAATGCAGATTTATGGAGCTCAGTTTAGTGAGGACCAAGAATGGTATCGATGTGAGATAATAAAAAACAACATGCCTGATCAAGTAAGGAAAACAAATAATCATGAATTTGTTTCTTCATGGTTTTATTATTGTATTACACTTATTAGCAAACTCTGAATAACTTGACTTTACATGGATCTGTTATTATCATATTTTTAGTGACCTAAAATATATGTATTTTCTTATCTTTAATATAAGATTATTAGCTTCATTACATAAGACTTGAGCAAATCTGTGACTGATTAGTATTTAGGACATAACAGTCCTGGTTAAAGTAAATTGTAGTACTTTGAAGACTTTCGAAATAACCTGAGAACCCTGATAAGTTATGAAGTCAAAGTGGTTGTTAATATGTTTTCATCCCATAATTTAATCAAGCAAGTTAAGTAACGTGTATTTACCTATGCATATATTTTTAAAACTGGTATGTAGGAGTAACTGTGATTCAAATTTGAAGTGTTTGAGGATACGAGTTAACTTGTTTTTGGTGTACTAGGAGCTGATTCTCCAACAAATCCAAATTCTGTTGTAAATTTATTAAGAGTGAATTTTATATTAATAATGTTTGACAGTCAGTTGTACTTTTAAATTTTGAATGTGCATGGTATAAATAGTTTTGTCGAGAAAAGTGTGTAGTGCATTGCATGACTTAGTCGTGTGTCACTCAACATGTAATAAATATTTGGTTGTGCAAATGAAATGTTGAAAAAACTGGTTCCTTAAAATTTAAAACCTGAAATTGTTAGCAAGTCATACAATAGGAAACTTTATTTTCAATAACTGTTACTTTCTGAAAAGGAAATGTAAATTAACTAAACACTCATTATTTAAGATTTTCAGACTTATTAATGTGCATTTCCTTAACTAGTATTTTTGAAATATAATTTATGTCAGATCTTAAACATTAGAAGAAATTAACAACAAAGAGCAATACCTTGCAAGTTACAGCAATGAGAATGCCCTTTTTCTAAAGGTTGGGCCATATTGGCATATAATAACTGTAAACTGTCGTTTGTTTCCTTTAGTGTGCTGTTAGGTATATTGACTTTGGGAACAGAGAAGTTGTTAGTAATCAAAAGATTGTGGATCTTCCTGATGAATTGGCTTCCATACCTCCTTTAGCTTTCAAGTGTCGATTTCAGGGACTAAGAGGAACAATGATGGACACAGGAAATAAAAACTTTGAAGAGGTATGATAAGAATTCTTAAATTCCTTTCTTCATTATGTCTGAAGAATACAGGAACACTTTTCTGAATTTAAGTATACTTAAATATATTAAAGAAAACCAGAATAATTATCATGTAGTTTAAATCTTTTTCTATTTCATTGAAGTGTGCAAATTATGATCTTCTAAAGAGATTAAAAAAATTCACTCTTTTTTGTATTATATAAACTGTCTGAAATACTTTTTCTCCACTTAAGAATTTTCTAAATTCTAAAATTAATTATTTACTTTTTTAAATAGTTGGAAACGCAAACTATACAAGAAAAGTAAGACATACACAAATAACGTAAAATTTGTGCTGAAATATTATTAAACTTGTCAAATCCACCAGAAAATTTCATTCCTTCTATTTCTTTGGATTGCTAAGCAACCTTAAATTGCTGATTGACATGTTTATAAGAAAAAAAGTCAAATTTTCCTTTAAATAATTCTAATGATTGTCTATTCTTTTTTTTCCTGTAAACCATTAGGGGACAAGAAGTGCTTAGACTATGTTGACCAGAATTGGTAAACCAAACAGCAATAGATTTTTAATCTATTTACAGCATACGTAAAAAGCTGGATTGCATAGTAGATTTGGAGATTTGTTGTGCTGTCAGTTAGTGAAGTTATCATTCCAGCTTTAATGGGGGCTAGAATGATAACTTCAAGCAGTAAGTTTTCAGCTTACTTACCCCGAAATGGTAGTGATTATTTCCTTTTTTTATTTGTTTTAATTAATTTTCTTCTTTACTTGAAAAACCAATCACCTTCCCACATCTGTCTGCAGGCAGTGAAAGGTGATATAGATGTAGGACACTGTGGGCCTGAGCACTCTGATCCTGCTCTTTTAATTTGTATATCTATTGCTACTCTTTTTTATTTTTTATGTGAGACTGGTGAATGGAGGTTAAGACTGATAGACAGTGTAGACCCACTGCATTGTGTGTTCTACTTCTGAAATCATCTCCAAAACCTTGGGTACATTTTACAATCCCACATTATAGCTTGTATCTTGGGGTCTTTTCAATTAGCCAAAACAAAAGGAAATTTTAAAAAAACTGCACTTTTTTTAAGTTATAAAAACTAATATGTGTATGTAGTATTTTTTTCAGTGGTAAAAAGGAATCATTGGGTTCCGAGATGGAAGAGTTCTGTGAAAGAATTGGAGTGATAAGGCTCATCACTTTTTCTGTACACTTGTATAGTAAAGTCACTTTACTTATTGGATGAAAATTTATTGAAATAGTGAAATTTTGATTTACTCAATAAACACCTGTAGCAATTTAAGCAGCTTTTTTATAAGCTTTAGTTTTGCTCAATCAATACTGTCAACTAGTCATTAATATTCATACAGTTTAAAGGTGGATTAAATGGGCAATTTTTATGGCCATCATTTTGTTTCATCATCTCTACTGCCGTACTTAATGACACTTTATTACAAGATCTGTTTTTCTTTAAGCTTGCCAAATTTTGTGAAGATAATCAGAGTAAACTGAGAGTTTCAAGTTTGGTCACGTGACCAATTTCATTTTTATAGGTTTAAGCTGAACATAATTTATCACAAATAATAATGACATGTCATAGCATTACTGATTCAATTGTTCAGATATTTGCAATAAATGTTAACAGTAATATTTCCAAATGATTATTTTGATTGATTTATTATTTTAGAAACATTAACTGATTTAATCATAATTTTGACTTATTATTTTCTATAGTATTGATCAGTGTTATCATTGTTTATTGGTTATTAATTGTTTAAGCAACTCATCCATTTCTATTAATTGGTACTGTGAAGCCACCACATTTTGATTGGTCACTTTTAGGAAGGGTGTTTAGCAGCCCTTTATTATGCAAAATTTTGATACATTAAGATTACAACTTAATGTCATGTTTAGAGACAACAAAGGACCTATTGGTTCATCTTGACTGTCCTATCCTCCAAAGAAAACTAAACCTATTAAACAATTTTTTAAGAATCTAAATCAGCCCTTATCAATCATATAACTATCAAGCTTTCTTTTAAACTCACTTAACATACCACCTCCACAAAATCTGAAGACATTACATTCCAGAGGCTTAACCACCTTTTGAGAAAAATAAAACTGTTTTAGTTGAAGATGACTCCTATCTTGTCAAAATATATAATTGTGTCCTTTAGAATATTGATGTTAAGTTTGAAAAACTGATGATGCATCAACACCATTAGTTTTCTTTACAATCTTATATAAATCAGTCAGATCCCTTATGATTCTCATTATTTTAAGATAAAATAATTTTAGAGATTTTTATCATGCATTACTTTCACCATCTTAGCATTTTGTTTTCCAAGGATCACTTTGTATCACTGCCATTCTAAAATTTATTCACAGTTGCTAAGGGGATTATTACCATTCTTCTATTTTTTTATTTTTTTGTTTAATCTTCATGGTGTATTTATCTGTCTATTGTCCAATATAGACAATATCTATTCCATGGACTTTCATGAAAAAAACCAACACTAGGAAGTACTCTGTCTGCTTTCCAGACTTGAGCTTGATGGATTTTTAAAATATTGATATGCTGTCATTTCATTAAACTATTTGCAGCAAAATACCTTTATTGCTGAATGACCAGTGGCAATCTGAGCATTTTGTCCACATCTTCCCATCTTGAATTCTTCCTCCCTTGGGGTGGTGAACCATGGAGGATGCACATCAACAGGGACTTAACTGCTTGGAGCAAAAAAAGGGGTGCTAAGCAATGGGAAATGGAACAGGGGCAGAGACGATACTGTTGGAATAGCATAGATCACCCTTCATACATTTGTACTTGTAACATGTCTTTGTGCCCTCCTCCTGCAACCTAAGTCTATACAGTAGAGTTGAGGGGAGCATACAATACAGTACTGTGTTCTTTACTTCCTGTGACATATCTTTTCAGTAGAGTCAAGGTGAACACATAATATATACATGTGCCCTCGTCCTGTGAACATACCTGTTTAGTTGAGTTGAAGCAAACATGCACAGATAAGCTGAGTTCTTTCACAACTGGTGTCTGACAGCAGAGTTGAGGTGAGAACAAGATACAGTCTGAATGTGCCCTAACTACACTGCACATATTGGCTATATTAGCCCTCTGAGCTCTTGTGTGCAAGTAATTGGATGGCTGTGTTCTTTTTTCCATCCATCTTTGTGGCACATGGAGTTGTTTGCCTCTTTCTTCATTTTTTCTGGATCAGTTGAAATTTGGTCTCACACAGGTGTGTTTCTGTGGATCCTTTCCTACACCCTATGGGCTTTCTTCTAGCTTTTCCTAAATGGAACTCATATAGGTAAATCTGTGCACTGGTTCACCTCATGGTGTGTTTCTGGTTTTACTGTATATCCTTTCATAAGCTAACATTTTCCTTATCCTAAAATATAGTTCTGAAAGACACCTCTTTATGCACATTATACCCCACCCTTCTTCCCCACTCTTACTGCATTTTAATATTCTTTGCCTCATCAAAGAATAAACATTTATTAATACAAAAGCAAAGAAGGAATTAGCGTGCAAGGAAGCTTGTCATCCTACTGTTAGTTGAGGACTTTTGCTGTTAAATAATGCTAACATAGAATTTTCAATATTGGGATATCCATTGCATTAATGACATTAGGAAATAAAGGAATATCAATCAACTTTTACCACTGTGAGCAGGACATACAGAAAGAAACCTTTAACACATGTATTCCAGCTATGGTAAGCAGAGAGCAATATTTTGTTACAGGTGAGAATTCATAAACAGGAAAGGCAGTGACAAAAGCTATCTGCATGTTCTAGGCAAAAGTGCTCAACATAATAAAAAAGGTTCTCCATTAGGAAAGCAGTGCAAGTCATATATATTTAATTTGCATCCACAATATTTGCATACCTCAAGCAACTAAAGAACTGAATGGTTATTCATTCTATTTCACATGAAAACATACCAGTCAAGTCACTGAATGCAGAGCTTATAGATTCCTGTATGATAATACTGGTGAAATAGTTGTTGGGAAACTTGTTCTTTTGCACTAGATGGGTAATGGAAAGCATACCCGTATCAGTAGTGTACTTTAGACTCGACAATCTTTAAGGTTGTTTTCTTGTGGAAACCTGTGCTATAAGGGCTATTGTCAAGATGTGTGGTTATCAGACAGAGCACGACTGGGTGTGGTAACATACTGCAATGATGTAGTGAGGCTCCAGATTTCTTTTTGCATAACCTACTCAAGCTACATATAAAAGGAAATATCAAAATAAATGTAACAGGTTGCAAAACAATAATAAGAGGATATATTTCTACTGCAGTGAATGTTATATTAAATTTGTTTATGAAAATTATTTAATTGATATTTTTTTTCTGTTCACAAACAGCTTTTTATTTAGAATATGCTCATGATGAACCTTTGAAACTGACAGCATTAATATTTTATTTTGAAATAGTTCAACAGTTTGCTCTTAATTATACATGCAACAGAAGTTACTAGGTTTTAATATTGTCTTAAATTAAACAAGCACTGAAGTTTTTAATAAATGTGCTTCGTGCAGAGTTGATTTATCTTTTTTTTTAGAACAGTTATGTTGATTTTTCCTTTTAGTAATTTTTGTACTTGGGTCCATTAAGTGATTTCTGGAGATCTAGAACTCGCATCACTGAAAATTCAGTGAATTTTTAGGTGCAAGATTTTACTGAAGTTTTGTTAGGCTGCTATGAAAAGTTTGATTTTTATGTTTTAGTTACTTAGATTTTAAAATGTATAACAATATATATAACTAAAGATTTGTGGCAAAAAAAAATAGATCAGTCATGTATGTGTAATTTCTCAAAGCTAATATAATTTAGTTGGCTTTAGATATAAGCTGCAAGTAGGTTGAGAAAATTCTTAGTGTTTGAAGTACCAAATTGGATCAACATAAACCAAGCAGTTCTTGTCAACTAACAGCTTACTGTAAGATTTACATAGAGGTAAATATGCTCTTCTGTTGTATCTAAATATGTCTATCAGCTATGTGAAAGTGATCAGCAAATAATCACAAAAGTCATAGAGAGGGTGGAGTAGCTTCTCTAGTGGATTTGACAAATTGATTGATGTCTCAGCAAATCAAGAAAGAAAAATTCAACTTTTAGGATCTTGCTTGTGAGTAACCAATTTTAGAATTAGAATATTCTGAAGTGAATAAATTGGAGTTTAGATGTGTCAAGTGATACAGGAATGAAGAATGGGATTTTTTTTATAGAATTCCTTTTTGAAATTAATAAGCTAAATATTATATGATATAAAAATGTTAATTATAAACTGCAGTTCATGCCAAGTTTATTGAAATAAATTGATGATAAAGTTGTTTAAATAAATTTTGAATAAAACACTGCACACTTCAATTTTATTGTACAGAAAGAATTAATTGTTTAATTCTGTAACTTGCATAATAAATAAATTGAAATGAGTGTTTCTAATTATTACTATCTTTGATTAATTTGATTATCTAAGCAATCAAAGTAGTTAAAATGATTCTTCATTATTATAAATGTTGATGAATTGAAAGTTTGTTCAGCTTAATCTGTTAATCTTGTAAACATAACCAAGTATCTGGATTAAGTTTATGACTAATAAATCATTGCACTTGAAGATGTCCATCATATTAAACTAAATGTATTTCAAAAATGTTTTAAAATAAATCCAAAATATGCTGAAAACAGGAAGACCAGTCTTCTGAGAATAATCAGTTTTTTAATATAATGAATTAATCAAATAGTAAAATATTAATAAATTATAAAGCACCAAACAATACCAAAATGTAAATACTTTACTGCCATAACTTCATTTAGGCTGTAGTCACATGATTTACATTGTCAAAACATTTAATGTAATGCACTCGATGATGTAGTTTATGTAATTTTTGTTTGGCAGTAGTTAATTTTTTTTAACACAGTGAGCGAAAACTTTTATCTTTATAATGCTATTTGTATGTAGGTAATGGTTAAAAAAAGGAAACTGTTGTATACAGTCATCAAGTTTTAGAAAGGGTATACAATTTGCAATATAATGCATAATATAATCAGTGTAAAGATTAATTTACCAGCCAAAATGGAAATTGTGCAGAAACTTCAAAATTATTAAGTTTAAATAAATTTAGTAACTATGGTTGCATGTTCAAAATTGTGACATGACCAAATATTTTCATATCAACTATAGTATTTATACTTAAAAATTATGTACACGATGGGAGACCTGAGCACTGTTTGTATTCTGTATAAGATATAGACTGCTACTAGGTTTTTTACTTATTGTAAATTCCATAAACATTTCTGTGACAAATGAGAGCTGTATCATTTTGTGTTATTATAAATTAGGTTTTTTACTGTCAATTCAAGTCTAATTTGTCTCTTCACTTGAATATATTTGTGTAATGCCTTCGTATTGAATGTTACTGTGTTTTGCATGTTTGATATAAAGGCATTTAATGATGTATACCACATAGTCTTAGCAGTTAAATTTTTTTTATAGAACTTTAAAAATTATGTATAGCACATATTTTTATGTCAATCCACAGCATTATGTTCTTTATTTTTCCATGGTAAAGGGAAAAAAGTTTTTGAGCCAAGTGACAGATGGCCATATTGTCCACGCCTATCTACGTCCTCCACCAGGAGAAAAAATTGTTTGTTGCTGGGTTATTAATGGTTCTGTTAATGGGTTAAACCTTGGTCAAGAATTGGTTAAGAAAGGTTATGCAGTCGAAGTGGAGAGAGATGGCACTATTATTAATAGTAAAAATATAGAGGATAGTTCTTTATCTGGCAGGTGAGTTTATGGATAAAAATTGTACATAATTTGATTTTATTTATTAATATTTTTTATTTGGCTTTTACAGAATAGACACTTTGGTCAATTTTAAAGTGTAACAAGGAAAAGTTTCCTAAAATTTTTAAAAAGTAATTTTTGAAACAAAAATTTAATGTTTTATATATACATAATGTGTGTGTGTGTGTGTGTGTGTGTGTTTGTGTAGGTGGTGGAGTTATTAATAATGGAAAATATTACTACAGAAAATACAAAAGCTAAAAAGGATGCTACACATGCTCACCTTTTCAGCCAGAGTGGTGTTTTAACATGTTGTTCATGTCCATGAGTTTGAAATGTGTTGTGGTGAGTTCCGATCTTCTCTGTAGCACAAAGTTTATTAAATGTCACAAGCTGTATGCACTGAGTCAACTTTTCTTTTTATGAGTATTTGAGGTGTCTGAGAGAAGCACATACCATCTCTGTTATGAACTGTGACACTGTTTTTCAGTCTTATCTCATCCCAGCACCCCCATTTAGAAAACACTACTCCAGCTTGTGAGTCACAGCATAAAGTATCAACATGTGACTATGCTCTGATGTGTGTTTGACATGATAAAAGGGTGGCATTTCCATAGTATTTGTTTTTTATGCCTTTTCCTTACTATATATATATATATATATATATAGAGAGAGAGAGAGAGAGACTTTATTAACTAAATTCATATTTTTTCTATCATTTTAAGAAATCTGGAGGGTATTGCTTTAGTAATATAATTTGTATATGAAGTTTGAATTTCAAAGAAGTATCCAAGTTATTTTTCACATAGAAAAAATATTACTAAATAAACTAAAGATATTGTGTTTCTCAATGTATAGAAATGAAAAAGTTAATTTTAGGGGTGTTGTAAAAACATAGTTTCAGTTGTGTTTAAGCAAATATGTTACTATAAATATTAGGGATTACTCTTCATCATAAATTGATTTACTCTGTATGCAAAACTAGTGAATGATGTGAAATTTTACTTTGTATGTGTGTGTGTGTGTGTGTATGTATGTATATTTATATAATGACATTTTTAATTGATAGGCCTGTATTGGGAAAGAAAATGGATCAGAGATATTGTGTAAGTGGACGAGGGGGAAGACATTATGCATCTGGGCATCGATTATCTTTAGAAACACCTCCCAGTGCTATAATTAATACATTAATTAGTACACAGATCCAAATTCCAGGCACTTTGAATGATTTGTCTCAATCTTCCTCTCTGGATGATGATTTGTACACAAACTATGGAACTGGCTATTCTTACCATAGGAGTGGGAATCAGTTCAGAGGTGATGGTGATGGAGGCTATGTCATTGATGAAATTAGTAGATTAAAATTTGAGAAGGAAAAATTGCTGAACGATCTTGCTCTTGAAAAAGGAAGGTTTCAGGTAGAGTAAATACATGAAATTTAATTCTACATTCTGCTTGTATTTAACTTGTATATCCTGATAGATGTAATTATAATTGTTTATTTAAAACATTTATTATTGTTTAATGTATCAGGTCATCCCATAAGTAATGTTCAAAAATTTAATACAGAAAATGCATCATCATTTCTGTCGTAGTAGAAGGCTTTAATGACCAAAATATGTTCTAGGACGTGTATAAAAATGTTTAGACAAATAAAAGAAAGTAATCGAACTTCACTTTTTCAGATCATTAATGAAATAAACCCTTATCAAGATGAATGTGTCTGAGAAGCACATTAGGCATATAATGCTTTATGAGTTTAAAAAAAGTAATAATGCACTAAAAACTACACAAAACACTCAAGGTGTTTATGGTGTGGAGTCTTTCAATGAAAGTGAATGTCAAAGGTGGTTTCAGAAGTTTGTTCAGGTGACTACAGCTTAAATGATGTGCTACATTCAGGTCATCCTGTTCAGTTTAATGGTGAAGCTTAATTCAACCCATTTAGCAGTTCACTGTCATGTGTAACAACTTGAAAAGGTATCAAAACTTGGAAAATGGATATTCCATGATTTGACAGAAACCAACCATAGAGCAGGTTTCACTTCTCTGCACTCTTGTGAATGTAACTCATCTTTCTTGGACTGGAGATGAAAAATGTATACTTTATAAAAATGTTAAGTACTGCAGACAATTGCTCAGTGCAGGTTAATTGACTACAGCACATTGCAAAATGGATTTCCACCCTAGGAAAGTCTTATTAAATGTTTTATAGAATAGTGATTGTGTGATCCACTTTGAGTTGCTGCCACTCAATGTAACAGTTACATCAGACTTCTATTGCTAACATTTAGAACACTTGAATTTTGCACTGAAAGGAAAGAGGCCTGCTTTGATTAGTCGTAAAGGTGATGTGTTACACCAGGATAATACATGGCCCCATACAGCAAAGATCAAATCTACAAGGATTGAAAAGGTAGACTGAAAAAAAACTTCCACATTCTCCTTATTCTCCAGACCTTGCCCCATCTGATTATCATATATTTTAAAGTTTGCAGAACTATCTTGATGGAAAAGAGCTTGGAACACATGAAGACATCAAAACTACCCCTTCGACATTCTTTTCCTCCAAACCCCAAGAATTTTATAGAAATGGCATTCAGAAGCTTATGAATTGGTGGTAGGAAGTAATTAATAATACTGGAACATATGTTACTGATTAAATAACATTAAAAGCATTTTAATTTTTTTCTCTCTTTCTGAACGTAAAATCAGACATCACTTAAGGGATGACCTGATCCTCTAAGTTTATTAATTTATGGTAAACCTATAATAGCATGAATGCTTTTAAATTTTTCTTGCTTTGACATTACATGAGTTTTGAATTTGTGTAATCCTTCCTTTATCAGGGAATTCTAAATGGCAATGGAAGAATGTAACACTTAGTGCTTGATATTAAACAAATACAATTTTTTGGAGGAGGTTTTCTGAAGCTATAATTAGTGAAATAGCTAAGCTATTTTAGTAGTCCTTTCACTGTGATTGGGACCAATATTTCCAGTTGCATTGGAAAATGTATGTCCCAGCAAAAGTGAAATGGTCAAACAATGATTGCATTATTTTAAATAAATTAGAAACAATAAATTGGATTGTTTTATTTGTGAAGGCTCACTAAAGAACTGTTAAAATTTAATTTTCTTTCATTGAGATTGCAAGTTTTAGTTTGGGTGTGTTTTTTTTTTCTGAAAAGACACTTGGACCTATATCCCTTTAAATGTACAAGATATATCATTAGAATGTTTTTCTGGAGACATATATCAGTAACTATTAATGCTATTTGAGATACAAATTATAGATTTGTT
Organism: Carcinoscorpius rotundicauda; assembly: GCA_011833715.1. NCBI lineage: Eukaryota > Metazoa > Arthropoda > Merostomata > Xiphosura > Limulidae > Carcinoscorpius > Carcinoscorpius rotundicauda. The sequence continues at coordinate 32,824,615 of CM022395.1, read as the reverse complement.
TTGGTATTTTCTTTTCAGATTTGGTTACTGTGACCATTGTAGACAACTGAGAACTGAACTTCTGGGTTGATCTTTATCTAATTGAGTTTTTTACCTGTTGAAACATAATAATTTTCCTTTTTGTCTTTTTTATGGTTCAGAGTCTCTTAGCTTGTAAGACTGGACTGTACAATTAGAGATTTTTAGCAAATTTTAAATAATTAATCATTATTATGAGTTGTATGATAATGATTAGTTGACTTGGTGAAATTTTTCGGTATTTAATTTCTTTTAATCACATCTTTGCTCTTAATTGTTTTTATATATTGCCTACAATGTCACTTGTAACTTCTAATTAAGAAATAGTTTTAGACATTTTTAATAAGGAAATCTAAGTTATTCACCTGCAATTATTTTTGCATTACATATTTATTAAGTGCAATCTGAAAAGGTTGTGTTTGAAATTGCTATATCAATAATTGCAGTTAAGTTATTTTGAAGGTTTTATTTGAATTTTATTTTTTCTACCTTCCATTTAAAATGTACCTGTTAATTAACAATTAATTAGGATTAAAAATCATGTATCTTTTATTAGTTTTTTAATTATAATTATTCTTTTAGTGTTTGTGAGACACACACATACACACTATATTCATTTTCTAACAACTTTTAGGGTTAATAAACTTTATATCACTCTTAAAACTAATTTTGGCCATAGGTTTACATCAGCTGTCTATTCAATAAATACATTTTCTCTCAATGTGATATGCAGTTTTATAAAAAATTTTATATTCTTGTTTTAGTGATATAGATATTTTGATAAAATTACAATTATTTAATTTCTCTTCTGTAATATTTCTGTAAATTTTTAATCACATTGTCAGATGTTAAGGTTGTAATGTTCACCAGTTGTCAATTAAAATGTTTTTACTTACACTTCTGTATAATATAAATGTATATTGTGTCGTTATTGTTGTTGGGATTAGGATTCATTTATAATAGGTGTTCTGTGTCTTGTTAGTGATAAATTCAACATTGAATGAACAGCGTGCATACCACTTGTTTCCAAATTAATATGTATGTTCAAAACTAGTTTATGGTATGTACAACAGATGTTTTGCACTGATCATAGGGATATCATAAATACTACATGATTCCTGTCAAAAGTCCACTTAGTCCCATTCAGTTACTTTACAATATCAATTGACAAGCCAAACTACTTTTCCCTATTTCTGTTACACTTGTAGTTTGTATGTAATCCACTTACACTTGTGATACAAGTCACTGCAGTTGTATACTGCTATTGTAGTAATGTTTTGTCCTTTTATTTATTCAAAATATCCTTTGTTGCTTTTATCAAAGTGCACTGAGCCCAATTCAGTTATTTTAGAACCATGCTTTGATAGAATACATTCTTCTTATCTTCTTTTCTACTCTTAGTTTTCCTTTAAGAAAATGTTAACCCAATCTCTTCTGTAGATAGCTTCATGTCAAACTTTTCCTTGGCTGGAACTTTATTCCTTTCTGCTGTTGTCTTTGTTTTTCTCCTGTTTTTTGCTCATATCACACTACTTATATGTTTATCATTTAATCATCTGCCTGCCTTCTACAAATATCCGTATTCTTGGCATCAGTATATTGTATGCAGTGTTTAAACGTCTCAACATCAACATATTATAAATACAACTTCCATCATTTATCTGCTTCCAACTCTTATTATGGGAAAAACTGAACAATATTCAAATATTCACTTGCAATATAAATTAATAAATAATACCTTAACTAAACAATCTTTTGTTTCATAATATAGATTATATTATACTTGGAAGGAAAAAAAATAATTTCTGTAGTATCATAATACTGAGAAGAGTTTCACTTGTGAATTATTGGCAGTGTGAATCTGTTATTTAAGAGTGGTTTCTTATCACAGATAAGAGAAGATTTTCAGTATGTTTTTGGTCAACCAAAATAAGAAAATTTAAAGCTGTTTTTGTTGTAAGAGAAATACCGTGAAGATGTTTATTTTGGTAATAAGAGTCATAATATAAATGAAAAGGTTGATATTCATCTCTTTTTCTTTCTTTTTTTTCCATCCTTGATGTGTTTCATGATCTTTTTTTATATGGGTTTACATGGGTTTCTGCCAGCAAAATATACACAATAGTCCATTGAAAACATTTCTAATGTGCATTTGCCATCCAGTCAAGAAGTGCAAGTAGTTCAGGTCTTACCCAAGACATGGTGGAATGCTGATTCTATGTGAAGTCATTGAAGTATGAGACTTGCCTTTTCTTCAGGCTTTATGTTAAAATTACTGTGTATTAGGAGTTTATCTTTCTGACTAATGGCTCTGATAATTATGATACTTGGACATGTTTTTTTGTTAATGGTGCAAGTCATGCATCCATTTTGTTGAATGTTTTGTTTTAATTTTTTCTGGAAGTAAATCTAGTGCTATTTCAGTTCACTGAGGATTTTATGGTTGAGCTTTATGTTTATGGTTCAGAAACATGTTTCAAACTGTTATGCTATTCTCTTGGGCTATCTATACATTTAGTCCTTTTGTTATTTTTCATTATATGTATGGATGATTTTTCACTTGGAATGTGAAGGCCAACTGCTGTATTATTGTGGCACCGTCAATTTTTGAGCTGTGTAATAAGTTATATAAAAGGTTTTGTTGGAATAATGGTTAAAACTGCAAAATGAAATGGGGTAGTATTGGGTTAATTGAAAGATTTAAATCTTTGTAAGACCAAGGAATATTTCTCAATTTCAGTTTAATTCTGAAATGAATGTTCATATATTTTATGTTGTTAATGTGTAACTTAGATCAATACTATATGTTCTGATATGGTACTTACCTGCCTTACAGTATTAACTGTTCTCATTCATTGCTGCTTTCTGTATGTGTTTTTTTTATACACATGTCACAAGCCTTTCTGCTTCTCTGTTTGAACTGAAAGATTCCAATGTGTATGTCATGCAAATCATCATGCATCACTTAACCAATAGGACAATGATATGCTCACATGACACGTATCTCCCTCTGTGACCCTCTACTGAAAAATCACATTTTGTGTTTGGCACTGTTTGGATTCAGACATGCTTTTCCTTTAATTTTTCATGATCAGTTTTGTTTCCTCATGAAGTGATTGTTTTTTGTTTTTTTTTAATTTTTCAATTAATGTGCTTTCATTTAACCTGTTTCATCTATCAATATTAGTTAATTCTAGTCACACTATTTTCTACACATGAATTTGGTGAACTTTTTTGTGCTATGTATTAAGTTAATGTTGACACTTCAGAGGTTGTCAGAGACCGGCATTTCTTGTAAGGTTTTATAATATGGGCAGCCCAACAGCAGATTTATCTGCTTTTATACATCAAAAGATCAAATGTTATGTAAGTCAAGCTTTGTTCCTAAACAGTCTGTTTTTGATACAGTCTCAGAAACTACAGAGCCTCATGTGACATTGGTCAAACAACAATACACACAAATATTACAGGCCATTTGTCTCTGTCAGAGCTTCATTTACTACCAATTACTGTTTTCCATCCTTCCCCGCCTTACCCTGTACTTCTACCTGTTAGCCCCCCATTTATCGTTTCCTGTCTTCCTTTTTACAACCCTTTACCCTTCCCTTCTACTCAGGGTACTCATTTAACCCAACCCTGTCAGCACCATTACAAGTGATTATCATGGGTTTGGGGCATTAGAAAATTTCCAGGAGGCTTCAGGCTATTGATCTCCAAATGGAATCTTCTTGTACATCAGAGTTGTCAAACTAGTAGCCACTTTTAGGGTATTGCATCACTTCCTTTTTCTTGCCCAATATTGTCTAATAATGATACATTCAGACAATTCTGTGTTGGCAGCATATGTTGATCACCAAGATGGTACCTCGTCCAGAGAATTCTGTTTTTGGATGTTTGTTCTCTTATACTGGGATCATGCACACCACATTTGTCTTATTGCATCATGTGTTGAGTGCTTTTGATCTGGTTGAGGGTTGTCTTTTGTGTCCCAACAGGATATATCCCACAGGTTTTGTATTAGATCCCCTAGTTTTTCGGAATCTTTGACGTGGGTTTTTCCCCACTTGGATGCCTTTGCTACAACCCTCAACACCAAGTTACTTGTGTTTTGGTCAACTGTACCTCATTTCCAGGCCCTGGCATCTGGTTTCTTCAGTCAGGATTTGTAATACAAGTATTTTTGTGGATACCAACCCATCTCATTACTTTATTGAGTGATTTCTAGCATCCACTTCACTCCTTGTTCAATCATTCTAATTGTTCCTTCTTGGCCAGCTTAGCCTGAGTTTCTACAGTTACAACATCTGCTCCTCTTCCCTTCTGTCCATCTTCCACTTTCCCCCTACTTTTTTGGTAAAATTCAGTCATGCCCTTCCACATCTTGCATCTTCACACCTTGTATTTATGTATAGTTTGGCTAAAAGATCTGGTTTCACACATATAGTTGCTTTCTTGTTAGCCAGTTCCATCTATCTATCTTCCATGAAGGTATTGCATGCATGGTATTTAATAGTTGTTCTACAACTAAGAAGTTTCCCTCTGATCAGCTTATTATGGCTTGTATGGTGTAATATCACACCTGAAAACCTTGACTGCAGGATTTAAGGTGGCTCATGTATTCCTTCTGGACATGTCACCATTCTAGGTAACCTACACCGTTGGATTGGAATGTAAATATGGTCCTCTGTGCCCTTACTTTACCTCTTTGAATCATTTTCTTCTTGTTCCATTTTTCCCTTAAAACATATTTCCTTCTTCTTTAAACATGTGCATGCCAATGGTTGGATATTTGCCAATGGCATTTGATGTACCCTTTATTTTCCTACCTGTCTTCTTCTTTCTCAGAAAGACCTCAGCAGTTTAGGAGGGTGGTTTCTTGTTTTCCTCAGTTTCCCTTTTCTCTATTTCCTTTCTTTACCATCAACTGGATCCAGATAGGCTTCTGTGCCTATTCAAAGCTCTTCATTGTTATATTACTCATACTGCTTTCTTTCATGGTAAATATTTCAGACTCTATTCCCTGGTAATTCTCCTTCCTTTGGGATCTTTCACCTTCTACCTTTCTCAGTTGGGTCCATCTTTTGATTTACTTGGCCTATTCCTCACTACTTTTTTCCTCCAAGACTTTGCTTCAGGTGTCCCCACCATCAGATCTGACACATCACCTTTTCCTTTTCTTCTTGTCTTCATCATTCATTGAAGAAAATTCTGCAATCCAGCATGTAAATCATTCCCAGTACATTCACCTCCCACTTTCTCCATCATATCATGGTTTCATCTTCATCTGGATTTTATCTACCACTTGTGGCTATTCTTCAGACTGTGGTGGAGCTATGACTGGTAAGTTTCTATTCATACTTTATTTTATTCTCAGGAACATCATCTTTATTCATCATTACATAGATCCTGCTCTAGGTACCAGTGGTTCCTGACCAGGTATTCTTTAACTTTAGATCTGCAGTGTACAACTGAGATGACTCCAGCTTTAATTTTTTGGCTTTGTATACTCGCCATTGTAACATTTTATTTCATTAATAAAGACAGTATCACCCATGAACTGCATGTGTACAGCAGAATAAGATTGCTTTCCACCTCTGCCATGCCTAGAGTGAATAACTCAGTTTTGTCTACTTTTCAAAATAAGGTTTTTGTGGTCACTTATTGTAATGTCTCAGGTGATGACATTCCTTTGAAATCTCCACTGCATTGTCACCCTCTTTTCTCTGAGTGGAGTATGAGAGTCCTTACCATTTTCCATTTTCAAGCTGTTGGGATGGTGAACCATGTATGAACCGTGCTGAATGAGTTCCTCACAAAAAACATTCAGTTATAGAGAAGGGAAGTGTTTTTATGTAGGGTTATGATACCTTTGTATTTACAATAAACAATAATCCTACCTTCATGTGGATGTCAGTATGAGCAGGTTTTGGATTTAGACTGAACCATTCAACATAAGTCCTCACATGTATCTCAGGTCGTCTGTCTTCCTCCCTCAGTTGTTTTTGTTTGTGTTTTGGTTCACAGTAGAGGCTTGTAGGATTTTTCTGGTTCTGTTTTTGGGTATCTCTCATCCTCTTTTCATTATGGGAATGCTATTTGGATGGTTCCAGCCTATTTCATATTTGGAGGAGTTGATTGGATACAATAGACATACTTTTGATACCGGATGTCAAACTTTCAGACCAATAACTCAGAGCTAATTCTAGAGTAATAACTGAGAATCAGGGTGGGTCTGAATCATTTGGTTATTGGGTTTGAGGTGAAGACCGTATGATTCTCATTCTATCCTCATGCAGGTGTCAGTACCCTGTGAGGAGGTTTTTGGATGTAGTGCATTTATCTAAATCTACAGCTAGAGCTGCATTCTTTGTTTACCTAATATTCTGATTGTGGGATTGAGTTACAGTATGTTTCTCTGTTTAGGATCAGTTTCCTGCCACATTCTCTCCCACTCATGTTTTTCACATTTTATGACCATATATCTCCCACATTCTACATTTTGGTGAAGAAATACCTAGCTCAAAAGTAACATGGTTCCCCTTTTCTTATCTTTGGATTTGATTCTTCATTTCCAGGGGTGTCTTTCAGACACCTTGGCAGAGGACTTCTATCATTAACTTGGAAAGGCCACTCGTCTTTATCAATGTGAGATTTAGCTAATATTGTGAGTAGATATAAGTGCCATAGCAGAAGTTATAATTTTCCTGTGTTGAAAATATAGTTCTGTTAGGTCCTTACTTTCTCTCTCACTTTCCACATTTCTCCATCGCTGGTTTCTCCTATGTTTCAAAAACATTTTGGTAGAGGAATATAGAGGATGTCGTGTGCATCATGTGGACATGTCATTACTTCTGTTGGTTAGGAATTGACACATGATTATTTGTATGAAAGACATTTTGGAATCTTATAATTTCAATAGGAGAAGCAGAAGGTTTGTGGCATGCATATAGAAAGTTTGCCTATATTAGGCAGAACTGAACAAGAAGAGCTTATCTTGTGAGAGGAAGAAGGTATTTATTGGAAATACATTTTTTGCATAAGAAAATCAAAACATCAGCAAGTTATTAAATATTTAATAACCTTTTTCTTTTTTGGAGGGATATTTCATATGTTATATTCCTAAGTTGGTTTATAATTTATTTTTAAATCGCAATTACTAGTGAAGCACTTCTGTAGTATGAAGGAACACTTTATCTGTTTTTTAGTGTTTCTGTTGTTTATCAGTGCTCTTGATTTAAAGTTTAGAAGAACCTTAATTCTTTATTATTATTATCATTATTTTTTTATTATAAAAGTTCAGTAATATTTTGAGGAAGTTTGCACATGATTATTTTTGGTTTAAGATATAATTCTGAAAGTAAATTTTCAATTAATATTTTGCTTATAATGTTGAGAAATATAGAATACTTACCTCAGGTTCACCAGGAGAATTTTGTCTCCATTAATTAATTAAAGTTCAAAAGAAAAACATTTCAGGAAATTTTACCTTGTAAACAATATAAGTAAGTTGTAAATGGTTTTAGCTTAAACATAACTTGGAAATTTTGGTGAAAAGATTATACTTCCCCTTTTATTGTAAATATTAATCTTAATGTATTATTCCTTTTCAATTTAAAGTGCCAAATATAGACTTTTAACAGTAATGCAAGCCAGTGAAGAGTCTAGGGTCTGATACAACAATAATCTCCAAATGTATCACATTCAGATTGGTGTCCCAAGTATCTATTCATTTTTGAAACATCACTTTCTGGAATATTACAGTTGCTTAGGCATAGTCATTTTCAATTATCTTATGTTACTTTTCAAAATATTAAGTAAATCCTTTTTAAAACATAGTATTTCGGTATATTTATTGAGATTTGAAACTTTAAAAATTAATAAAGAGAACAAATTCATGATGATGAGAAACCCACTGGAAGTTAAACTGTATCTCAAGACAGCTGGTACGGTATTAAAACTTTTATTAAAATAAAGCAGAAAACAATGTTTCAAGCTCTTTAGGTCATCTTTAAGATAAACATACCAGTCATTTTGAGATACAAAGACTAAATGTTAGTTTTCTAGTCTTTACATAAATAAAAACTGTTTTCTGACGATTTTTAACAATTATTAAAAGGTTTATTTATAATGAGCACTTTTTGTGCTTTCACGATGCAAAGTGTTGAGATTGTAACTAAGTGGATGTTTAAAAGAATGAACAAAATAATTTGTGGAATGTTTTTATAAAAGACTTTATTGTCAAAATATTTTGTAGCCATAAGTAGATTAATAGAAGACAGCTATTTTGTGGTAGTTCTTCCACTTGGTCAGTCAGTTTGTTGTAATAAAGTAAAAACAAAATCCAGTCATTGTTTGATAGGTATTGGAATAAAACTGTTGAAAGTAAATATCTGACAAGGATCAAGTAATAACATAAAATTAGGCAATGTGACTATAAATTGGTTTGAAGTAATGACATTTATTTACTGCTGTTGCACTCTGAGTATAATAAATCAAAATTGCTTGATGTTATAAAAAAGTATCAAATTTGACATATAGGAACATGGACGTTTTTGTTGTGTCACATAGAGCATTTCTTACATTTGTTGTTTTATTTATGTTGTATTTTTTTCAAAGAATTGAGTTTATACATTTTTCTTAACAGGCAGTGAAAAACGAACTAGACAAAATGAGTAAAGATGACATGTCTCTAAAGGTTTGTAAGTTAAATAAATTAGAAACAATGTTACTTTAAATGAATACAATAAAATATGAAGTTGATTTTGAACTATGTGATTATTTATTAATTTTTTTTTTTAAATGTGTGAAGAACATTATATCAATCAAAGATTTATTATAATTAATCTGTTATCAAAAAGAATTCTTTAAGGACAGCTTCAGTAGAATGTATGATGTGTTTAAAATCTGTTAAAACAGCTGAGTGAAGGAGAGTGAGATTAATGTATTTCAATTTGATTAATTTTAAAAGGATTTATGTTTTAACAAAATATATTACTGGGCCACATATTTTAATCTATAAGATGGTTTTAAAGTAAAGAATTTATAATTTTCTTTCAATAGATTTCGGAGATCCAGGAAAAAACAAAAAAAGTGAAGTTTTTCCGACATTCTTTGACATACGACAAAATAGACATCATTGAGCTTTGCATTACCACAATCTTAAAATTACAGGAAGATCCAGTATTGGATCACAACCAGAGTGTAAAAGAAGCAGTGTCAGAAGCTCATAAAACTTTCAACTTGTGTCAGCAAAACATAAAGTCTTGCAAAAATAAGGTTTGTTTACAATGTTATTGATTAATAGTAACAAAATAAAAAATTAACAAACTGCAAAATAACTTGGAGATTTTAAAACATTCTGTAAAGAATGTAAGTACGTGTTTGCAAAATATAGAGGTAGTAATCTGCACTGGTACACTTGAAAAAGTTGGCTAGGCTAGTGTCAACATAATTTATGTTTGTATATAACGTATTTTCCTTTGATTTGTGATGGTCTTGCAGACAAAAATATCTGATTATTGTGCTTATAAGAAACCTTCTAGATATTTCTATATATAAATGCCTCCCAGTGGTACAGTGATGTGTCTGCAGACATGTATTGCTAGAAACTTTGTATCACTACTGTGGTGTACAGATCATAGATAGCCCATTGTGTAGCTTAGTGCTTAATTCCAAACAAAGAAATATTTCTATATGTAAACATTTTTATCATCTGTAGGAAGCAGCAAAATGTCATAAAGTGTATGTGTGTTGTTACTGTGAAATACTGTACTATAAAATGTATTGTTCCAGAAATCCAAATTTATTGTTTACAGAATGAGATTTTAATTGTTAGTTAAACTTGAAAAGAAAATAATTACAATTTTCAGGTGAAAATGGATATTAATGAACAGTGTTCATGATCCTATAAAGTAGAATAATAATTTATATATTAGAAATATCTGCAAATTTACCAAGAAGCTATAAATTTTTTTTTTTGAAAATTGTATTTGGGTTTTAAGTTGTATTCATAAAATTAATGCAAAATTTTCTTTTAAGTGTGACTGATGTAAAGTTGATTAATGACTGACAATTAACTTGAATAAAAATGTTGGTTATCTGATGCAAACATTTCTTGAAATTAAATAAATTATCTTCAACAAGAAACTTGCTTTTATATTTGCTTTGAAAAATTAGTAAAGTAATAACAGCAATATTGTTAATTGTTGCAGTTGTGATTTCTTTTATAGGATGAACTTCAGTCTCTTATTGAACTTCGGGACTCAGCCAAACAGCAGTTCTTTGTCAATATAGAACAGTTTCTAAACCTCTTTTCTCAATATCCTGTCATTGAGAAAGCTAGGCTTTTGGAGGTAATAAACTATATTTTTATTGTAATTTTAGTTTTGGAGTGAAGGTTCTGCTGGATCAGATGGGTGAGAGAGAAATATTCTGAAGACACTAAATCTAGTTGGTTATTTTTCTTCAAATCCTTCTGAGCTAAAAACATCTTGAGGTAATATAAAAGAATTACATGCCCTAAAGTTGTAATGTTTAAATACTGTATGTTCTCTGAAAAGCCTTGATATTTTTAACATATTTAAATATGATATTAAATAATGCTAGTCATTACAAAGTTTATTATTTGTAACCAGGAATTTGTTTCAAAAACCATCACCGAAGTATTTATTTTTAACATAAGTAACATACTTTTGTAAATAGCATGAAAAATATGCAAAAGATAATTGTCAGATGCTTAACTTTCTTCTTTGAAAAGTAAGATCAGACATAATAGTGGCTTATTGAAGTGTGAAAGTTTTAAGTTTTTTGGCTGTAACTTTTCTTTTTCTGTCAAACAAACTGCGGTAGCCATTCTTTGTTGCTGTTATGAACTTAAAAAATATGGGGTTAGGTGCTATGATTAATAATTCAGAATTCTTAACTTTCACACAATTTATTTACAATATTATTGCAATATTTGTTATTACATTGCCAAAAGCTTTGTATAAATATGAATATACTTAAAGCATGCTATACATTGTGTTGTGATTTTGTATGAAGAGGTGTCAGCCAGAGTAATGGCAGTAGGCGTGCTTTCTGATATGTGCTTTGGACACCCAGTCTCTTTATACTATTTCATGTTATTAATTAATGCTCATTGGCTGCAAAATTAATTTATGGGATAAAGTTTTAAGAACGTGAGTCAAAGTGAAAAGTGGGTATAACTCAAAAATTGGCTTTCCATATCAGTGTTGTGGTGGTTATTGTCATATCAACTTCATCTGATTTTATGTTGTTGCAATAATGGCATCCATTTTTTTTCTTTCATTTCATTACTTCATAGACAGTAATAGAGCACTGTCTGACGTACATAAGATCTTTTTTTAATCTTTGTATGATAGACAAAATATGAGTTTTTTCTCATAGCAAAGCCACATCAAGCTGTCTGCTGTGTCCACAGAGGCGAATTAAACCTCTGAATTTACCACTGTCCCATCAGAGAATGGAAAATTTATTTACTTATTTATTTTTGTTTAAGAACATGGTGCTATATGTGAATAAACTTAATATAAACTTATGACAGTAACAGCAGTAATGGGGATTAAAAGAGTTGTGAACCTCTTATTCCAGACTATCACCCCACAAAGTTTCGTTGAGAGTAGCCCAGTGACCTAAGAGTAATAAGATAAGAAACAAACAAATTTTTGTGCTTTAGATATAAAAAAATAAATATCACAAGTAATGAAAATATTTCTTTTACCTGGGAAAACTAAACATACTTCTAAAGTAATTTATACTTTCTATAAGAAATATTAAGTTTAATTTATGAGACTAAGTTTAGAATCCCTTGGTATTGAAAACCAAAGAGATTAACTTATAAATAGAAAGAAATTGTCATATCTTTCTGGTCAATTTTTACCAGTCACCTTCTCTTTTGGAGTATTCATGTCTATGTAGCTGTAACTGTCTATTTCAACAATATTTCATGTCCTTATCCAATAACATTTCAGTCAACACTCTTTGTGCTTGAACTTCCAAGTTATGTGAGAAGCATAAGTGCTTTAGAAATTTCTGAAGTATGTAATACACTGATTCCTATAATATAGTAATTTCAGCTAGGCATAACTTCTAATGCTATTGTTAATTCTAATAGTTCTTAATGTAAAGGTAAACATTAAGTCATATCCTTACTGTGTCTTTACAAACTTTGGATCCATTAGCACAAACAGATGAGAATGATGACCTAGGGTATTTCAGATTAACCCCAAGCTAACAGCTACATAGACTGGAACAAATGAAGTAAAATGCCTTGAATGACAGCATGGCATGGACTGTTCTTGAACTCACAACCATCCAATCAGGAGTTCGAAGAGCAAGGTTACTGAACGTTACCTAAATGCAAAAATGTTAATTCAAAATGAAATTAAAAAATAATGCATATTAAAGTTCTCTAAAGCAGTACATGTAAAATGAGAAGTGAACTACAATTAAAGATTCTTAAGGTAACTTGCATCACAAAACGTTTTAACTGAGTATCTTGTATATCTTGTTTTCTTTGCTTTGCAGGTAATATTAAGCTTAATATATTTCAACAGCAGTAATTAAGAATTAAGATTGAGCTGTAGGCTAAATTGCTAGAATCTATTTATAAGACAAATAAAGGTTCAATAATTTGTTGATTCCATTGTGTAGTTGGGTCTTTGCAATTTCAGTTTTTTTGGTTTTACTAAATAGGAATTGAAATGATCATTAGAAACATATTCATGAATGCATCATGTTTGATATTACCAGTGTATTTAACAAACATATAGGTTAATTATTTTGTAGTGAAAAAAAAATGTAGGAATCAAGTACTCCTGTTGTGATTACTTCTATAAACCATGTAAACTCTCATTTTGCACCTTTATTTTTAAAGGTTTATAAGCATCATACTTTTGAAGTATATCCTAAACTATAAATGCAGTCATTAAAATGACTGACTGGCTTGTAAATTTTGTTTAAACCTGTCATGCAATATATAAACTATATGTATTTGCTTATCTGAATTATGTGTGGACGACAATAAATAAAAAGTATTCATAAATGATACCAACTATTTTTATTACTTGTGTTTCTGTAAAAATACAGAATTTTAGTGTATTTTAGAACATTCCTACAAAACATACCTCATACATTATAAAGAAAATTGCTGGTGTTGTTTTTTAATTGTTTGTTTTGAAAATAGTTTTTGCAGTTGATATGATTTCTGTAAAAAATTTTTGTCAAGCAAATTATTACAAATGATTCTGTTTCTCTAAGTGATATATAATGTATATTAGTTTTAAGTTACCTAAAAATATTCAATAAACCTGTGTGACTCAGAAGTGTTTTTTATCATTTCAATATGGCAAAATGGATTTTTGAGGTTTGTTTGTATCACATTAAATACTCTTGGACATTTTTTTTCATCTTTTTCTTTATTGCTATCAGATGCTGCTGTCATGTTTGAATCAATACTATCATCCATTTCTCTGCATGACTGACACAAACATGCTTTTGTTACCTCTAAGTGATTTGTCAAGTTTCTATCAGAACATGAAGGTAGGATATTCAGAGAAAGAGACAACAGTATTACAAGAAACATGTGACAAGCTCATTTCTTTCTAGTTTTTAGAACACCACAACCTTTAAAATACATGTTCTTCAAATTTTGTTATAGTTAGATTGCACAAATATTAAATTTTAATAGTTAAAATCTTGTTAATGCTGAAATTTATTTTATTTGAGTTTATTTACAGATTTCTTACATAGTTCCTCAAACAGTTTGTTTTAAATCTGTTGAAAGAAACTACTATATTTGGGTAGGTCAAAGTATACATGTCGTGACTTTTCAGGGAGTCGCATTCAAAATTTAGTTGAACTAATTTATTGTCAATGTATATGATTAAATTTGGCATCAAAACATACCAAATAAATCATATTTAAATTTTATAAAAGTTTTTAGCTTTAATTGTATGTAAAAATATTTAAAAATCTTCAATCTCCCATAGTAGTATATGAGCATTGTGAAAATTGCTTATTTATTGTAGATTACTTATTATAATGTACATATTACTCAGGCAAAGCATAATTTATATAGATTTCAATCTTATATGTGTAAAAAATGGCTTGTTTGGGTTGAGAATAGTTTTTTACGTAGAGGAGCGAACAACATTTTGACCTTCTTTGGTCATTGTCAGTTTCACAATGAAAGAAAGAGGTAACTGACTGGAAGCTGACCACATGTTTAAAAGGGGTTGTGTAACTGAGTGTTGGAACGTGGAGGGCATGCTTAGATGTTTCAATATATAATTTTATATTATTTATTTTATTATTATTATTTATCATATTATTTTTAATATAGGTATAAAGGTGTTCCTTTGTATTGGTTTATTTTGGGCTTGAGTTGTTGTATTAGTAAGGCTTTAATTTTGTGTTTGTTTGTTTGTTTCTTTATTTAGTATTTGAGTGTTTTCTATGGTTATATTGTGTTTATTTGACTTGCATTGTTTGGAAACATGTAAAGGTGACTTTTCAAGCTTTTTGAATCACGTTGTATTTTATAAATAATGTTGATGTGGTGTTTGTCAGTGTAGTTTTTACATAGTATAGACTTCAGTTTTGTACCTGGTTTTTGAATAAAGTTGGTATTAACTACCATATTTTGTCACTAGTTTTTGCCAAATACTGGTTATTTGTCTGCTGATATCAGGAATATATGGTATGCAGCAGTATATGGTTTCGTGATTTTTTGATTCGTGAGATATATTTACTTTTATTGATTGATTTTGCTTTCTGTCTATGTGTGTGCATATAATGTTTTTTACGGTTTGTGGAGGAAACTTGTTGATGTTGATGAAGTTTTTATTTTATTTTATCTAATTCTTTGTTAATTTTATCTAGTGAGCATAATTTTATGGCTCTGTTTATCTGGTTTCTTAGGATGTTGAGTTTTTGTTTTGTTTCATGTGCTGAGTCCAAAGGAATGTATAGAATAGTATAGTATGGGTGATTTTTTGGTGGATTTCTGTTTTGAATTGTGTGTCGGTTCTTGTAATTTTGAGGTTGAGAAATTATATTTGACTGCTTTCTTCCTGTTCACATGTGAAGTTAATGTTGGGATGTATAGAGTTAATGTGATTGAAAAAATTAAGTATGTGCTATGTAGATTTGAATCCTGCAACCGTGTCATCTACATATCTGTACCGGTATAGTGGTGGATGTAATGCTGTATTAATTGCTTGTGTTTCAATTTGTGTCATAAAAATATTTGCTAGAACTGGTGATACTGGGTTGCCCATGCTTAGGCCATTTGTTTGTATATATTTGTGGTTGTTGAACATGAAGTTTGTCTTTATCATGGTGAATTCTATGAGGATTGCTAATTGGTTGCTGGGAATGTCTATTGTTGGGTTAAGGTCTTGGATATAGAGTTCTAAGGTTATCTTGCAGGCTTTAATGGTTAACTTCTGTAAAGATGGATATAATATCGAATCTGGCCATTAAGGCTTTATGATTAAGTTGATTTAAATTAGACCTGAAATTAGAAGTGTCTTTGATGAATGAGCTGGTTAATGTTACATATTTGGAGAATGCCCATGCTATGTATTTACCAAGATTGTAATTAAACGATTCATATGTGGACATTATTGGTCGTAATGGACAATCTGGTTTATCTGGTTTGGGGATGCTGTATATTTGTGGTGTGCATGAGTCGGTTTTACATAGGTGGGAATAAAGTGTTTGTGAAATTGTGTTGGCTTTTTTCATTTTTAGTAGTAATATAAACCAATATAAAGGAATGCCTTTATACCTATATTAATAAAATAAAGAAAATTATATATTCAAACATCTAACACTGCCCTCTGCATTCCAACACTTAGTTACACAACCCCTTCCAAACATGTGGTCAGCTTCTGGTCAGTGTCCATTTTCTTTGTAAACCTGACGATGACCGAAGAAGGTCGAAACGTTGTTCGCTCTTCTATGTAAAATATTTTCTCAACCCAAACAAGCCATTTTTGCATATATACAATTTGGTATTGAAACTTTGATTCTTAATAATGTCTGTGTATATCATTGACATTTGCATTAAAATTATAAGTATATAAATTAAAATAATTATTGTCAGTGAAATTTATGCTCTCTCTTTTAGTCAGTGTGAATTACTTTAACATGCATGTGCCTAGAGATAGTTTTGTAACAAATTAATCCAAGCTATAAAATATTAAATTAAAATTTTAATTCACTTTTAAGAATATCAAATTAATAGTTCGAAGAAAGATAACTAATAAATGTTTCTATGATTTTATATTTTGTATAGTTATGCATATATATTGAAGAAACTTCACAATTGAAAAATTTATACCAAAATGCATATGATAAAAAATTAGATATTTGTGGTTGACTATGTGTCATTAGTAATGCAGGTACAATTTAAATTAATAATGACAGATTCACAAAAGTGAATTTGTTTTACAGAATCAAAAACAGGAAAAAGTACAAGAAGTAAGAAGACAAACAAATGATGCAATGAAACAATTATCTCAAGCACTTCAAGCCTTCTCTGAAGTATGTATATTGCTGAGTAAAAATTTTCTATTTTTTTTAGCAAATGTGAAAGAAAGTGTTTAATTTAACGGAAAGGATTAAAAAAAACTTTAAAAGATTATTGTTATATATGGTGTAATTAAATATACATTTGCAATCTTTTACTTTAACCCTTTCTGAAACAGAAAGTGTCACTGATATATTCTCTTTATTTTCGTTTTAAGAAATGAAATGCTGAATCAAATTACATGAAACTTGTAAGCTAAAGGTTTGAAATTAGTAGAGGCCCAAGAGTCATTAGACCCCAAAGTTGCAAGTTTGTGCATAAAGTGTCTACTAAGTGTTCTCATAAATTCAAAAGAGCCATTAAAAGTTTGGCTTGTTATAAACTGATATCTTTCTTTATGATTTTTTGATTTAGTAATCATTTAACAATATGATAGTACCACAGGAATATGCCACATCTCTTTCTGAGAAAGGATAGAAAAGAAGTGCAAAAATAGTAAATATAAAAATAAGAAAATCAGTACATTCATATAAGGATGTAAAACTACCTAAATATCACCATTGTTGCTGCAGTTTATAACTCTAACTGCACTTCATGTAAAATGTCACTGATAGCAAATTGCATATTTTCCAAACAAATGTTCACAAAATAAATTACAAAAAATGCATCCTTGTAAAATGGTATAAACCATATTAATGAGATTAAGGTAAGTAGTAAAAAAACTGCACAAAATGAAAGAATACCTTGCCTGTGAAAGACAGATGTTTGTTATTGTAATGTACAAGGTATATTTGTACCTTAACCAGGCTTCTTTTTTTTTTATAATCATGGGTTAAAGGATATGTCATCACGTGTTGATTTGCATTTAAATTTTATTGAATGACACTTTTATGAATGCATGTCATTAAGTTTATTATCAAATTGTAGATTATAACCCTAGTTATAGTCTTAATTTATTAATTCAAAAGTAAGTATTAAGACAAAGTTCTTAAATATTGATTTTTGTGTGTCATGGTATGTAGAATGCCACTTTGATTCAAATTAGATGTTGGTAATATCCAACTACAAATTAGAAACTCAAGTTGCCAATACTGAAAAGCTAGAATATAAAATACCTACCTCCTAATTTTTCTGTTTACTAGTATATTACTGCATTTAGCAAATCAAACAAGGTGTCACTGCTCACCTCTTTTACTTTTGGAAATGCTTTCTTACATCTATCTGGAGGGAGCTTATAGCTGATCAAATGTTTGTAATTTTCCCCATGGGTTTTTTTTTCAGCCTTTTCATGGAGTGTACTTTTCAAGTTTAGTCTTTTGTTTCCAATATTGGGAAAAAAATAAGAGAAAATAGCATTTGAAAAACCAATATTTTTTAGATCCAAATATAGTTTAATAAGTCTGATAAATTACAATGTAATTCTGTGATATTGGTAAAGTAATTTATAATTTTTTGTTATTTAAAATACATATATGAAACCTAAAAAAGTTACCTTGTTTTACATCCTCCACATGCAAAATTTGACAAGGCTTAGCATTCAAGGTTTGGCAAGTGAGTACAAATTTCTCCACCATCATAATAGTAGCAATCATTATTTTCTTTTTTCCGTTATTTACCTTTCTGTGTCTACTAGGACAAAGCTAAAACAGTTGCCAAGTGATTCCAATGTTTGTGTTGTTAGTCAGAAAGGGATAAAAGGTCAATAAAATAAAAATAATAAATATATTAGATGTATAATCTAACAATATTTAGGATATTTGAAATAAACATTTGTAGTTTCATATTATAATTTGTAGTAGTTGTAAAACAATTATAATTCATAATTTGTATCTATTTCCTCATTTTGTATGTTAGTTATTTGGTCAATTAAATGTACCAAACTCATATTGAGATAAAGCAGAGAAAATGACAGAAAAAAAGTTGTTTTTCTATAAAAATCCTTTAATAATTATATGAAGGATTTAAAGATTTTATATGTGAAATTTGATAATTTTTTGATCCATAAAAGTACTACTAATTTTAAAATCAAAATTACCCTGGATGTTGGACAGCCAACATTCAAGAAAAAGGTAGTACACAAGGAAATTATTCATTTAAGTATCTTATACTTTGTGTACAAAATCATTATAATATTAATGATAATCTGCAAATTTTCATGGAGATACAAATATGTTTTAAAACGTTTTACTACTTGATTGGTATTTTGGGAGAGATGGGTATGATTTGGGTGGAATCCACCAAATCTGTAGTTTAAGATAATGTGGAAAATCTAAACAAAGGTACTTTTCACAAATTTAATATTTTTGCTTTTTTGTAATATAATGGGAAATTTAAACTTCACAAAATTATCTGTAAAGCAAAGGTGAACCCTAGTCACTATCAAAAGAACATAATGACAATTATACAAGATGTAATTCTTCTACTGTACAGCTGGGAAGCTGAGAATATATTTTATAACATTGGGTTGAAGTTCTAGGACAGTAATAATTTTCTTTGCAAACTATAAAAAATTGAACTAGCATTATTTCTATCTTTCTGTACGATATATCTATGAGTTACTTGACTGTATATCTGTTAACATTAGCACATTTGTTTTAATTAAACATGTTCTTCTAGTTTAATATTTTAATACAGTGTGGTTCTGTGGAGAGTTTGTATAGATGTGTGTTATAAGACCTTGACCTTCTTCAGGTAAGATTTTATGATATAAATCGCAGTATGAGGCACACAATCTTGGACATCAGAGAGAGCATGATTGACAATGGAGGTAGGCATCTGTTGAAAGATACATCTAGAAAACTGGATATCCATAAACATTTTGTATTATATTTTCAGAAAATCTTAATGTGCACAGCCAAGTTCACCTGTAAATTTAACTAGTGTATAGAGATTGCTGAGAGTTGTACAAAAACTGATATAAATTGGAAATATACTTTGTTTTTATAAAAAAAAAAAGTGTAAATAAATTTTCAAAGTTTATTAGAAAAAGAAAATCAAGTAAAGCTAATTTTGACCATCAAAGGTAGTAACAATGTTAAAATGTTTGTGAATTAAATATTTTTCTTTAAGTATGTTAACTATTCAAAATGCAGAGTAATTTTCATTTTAAAATTAGAAACCTTTTATGCATCAGAACATTTTTAAATGTCACAAATGAAATCTTTATAACCTTCACTGAAACATTGTTTGTACTCTAAGTGAAATTGACTATTATCTCTTTAGAACACAATGTTGTGCAATATGTTATTTTCAAGGTGAAAACTTTGACTTTCTATTGGTTATATGTAATATATAATTTAATGTAAAAGGGAACTATGAACATATTCTAAAAGAGAGGATGTGGCAGGAAGAGTCTGATTTTCTACTGATATTTTGGTAATCAAATAAAATTGAATGCTGCAAATGTTATGGTGGTGTCTGAACAATTCTGCAGTGAATAATTTAAATTTATTTTTTGTTGTTCTTTTAAGGGGTGGTGAAAAAAATGAAGACAAGATGCCTAGAGAACATTTGTCACATGCTTGAGGAAATTTAGGATTTTTAAAAATATTTGCTTATAGAATTAGGATCTTAAAACTTGTATAGTATTGTATGTATTATTATGTATATCTTTATGCTGTACTAATTGGTATAATGCAAACAAAAAGTAGTGTGATAAAATTTTGAATGTAAGACACTAAACTTTTCTGTCATGCATATTGAAGGATACCCAGGGAGAAAGGGTTAAAGAATAAAAATATAGATCTATTGTATATTACTGTTGAACAGCTCTTAGTACAACCAAAATGCTTAACAGTTGATTTTTATGGTGGATGAATAAGTATCTTGGAGATTTAGTTCTCAGTGAAACCAAGAATACAACACAGTTAACCTCTTAAAATTATGAAATAATTTAAGTTGATGGGTTAATTTACACATTTTTTTTTTCTGGGGATGAGTACTGTTGCTTCTAAAGTATATTAAAAATTATATGGAGCATCAGCTGACATGGTGAAACTGGAAGAGTCCATCTTTTTAAGACGTTTATAGTGTCTTGGTTTTCAGTTTACTTCATGTGTATTGATATAATTAAATAAATTATAGAAAATTTAGGGCCAAAGTCATTCAGCTCTTATGTGGCACCAATAATTCAAAAAATGCTAAATTAATAAAAATAATGCTTGCAAGTGATACATGAGAGAAGTTCCTTCATTAAAAGTTAGTCAATATTAGAATTTATATTCTGTGAATCAAATGCTGTTACTGATGAAGGGTACAATTAGTCAGGTCGACACCATAAAATCTTGAAGTTTGCAATAAATAGAAAAGAATATTTTAAGCATCAAAAATGAGATAAAAAGACAAAAGGATTAACAGATATCATACAGAAGTGAGGTTTGGTGTTACTGTTACTTTGGTCTCTATTTTTTACATAAAATGTAAACCAATAGTGATTGGTTTTACCATGATTGTGGAAAAAGCATCTGAAGTTTAGAGTTTACTTGTGAGTTTTATTTCTTTTAACATGATTGTCATATTTTCTTGTGCTACTACTTTGCTTCTCAATTTTACAAGTAATGAAATTATGCCTGAAAGAAAAAGAGAAATTTCTTGTAAAAGGTGTTAAATAAAATTCTAGTTTTAAATTAATTATCTTTGTGTTGTTAAATTTAAATGCTAATTTTAAGTAAGATTAATTACCATCTTTCTGTATCTTGATCAAGACTTTTACTTACTGTGATTTTATTGCTGCTCCATGATATTTGATATATGAGATTTCCTACAGAAAATAATTTAATATAAATAATGTTCATGTGAAGTTGTCTTTTGTCAGATCTGGTTTTAAAATATTTTTCTTTTTTAGTCTATTCTACTAGAAGATCCATATGTGGGTCCTTCATCAGCACCTGAAGATCATGTATGCTATTTAGAATACCTCCTTGAAGAACGTCCACAAGAAATTTGTACTGCTAGTTTTCTTTCCAAATGCCTGGCTGATTATTACAATGCTTTGAATATGGAAATAAGTGAATGTGATATGGTAAATTCTTTTATGTGCTTGAAACTTTGAGAAAATTATGATCTGTTTCTTTCTTTTCTTAAAACACTTTAACATTTCCTTCCAAGTTTACTTAATGAAGTAAACAAAAATTTCTGTGCTTTTCATAAATTATAACTTTCATACAACAGAAGGATATAACTTCAATATGCAGAATAACTATAGGGTATTTGTTTAACTACTATGCAAAAATAATGTAAATAGACATAGTAGCTGTTTTGCATAGGAATAATACTGATAATTTTGAAGAGTTTATTTAAATACTTGAATCTCAGTGCAGTGTAAATGTTGTAATGAGTAGAAATCGTTGATGTGTGGTATCTTTCATGTCAGTTTTGACAAAGAAGCCAAAACTCAATTTAAGCACATTGGGTGTTTGTTTTTCTACTTAGCAGGCATGTGTGCTTAAGCAACTAGTTCGTACAACCATTGGAATTAATGAAATATTAATAAAAATATTTCTGTAATATTGAATTGATGTGTTATATAAATACTTTTATGTAACTTCAAAAAAACTTAAATTTTTGTTTTCTTAAAATTAAAACTGTATACTTGTCCAAACATATTTCATATTATTTATTAAATTACTTCTAAAATAAAAGATTTGAAAACATCTTGTATGTAATTCATCTGTTTCAGGAAGCCACTTCTGAAAGTGCTCTGATGGCAGTGGTTACACAAAAGTTACAAAACGAATTAAATAATGAATGGGAGAAGATTCAAGATTTAGCAGAATTGAAAGTTCAGTACTCAAGTCTTTTTCAGGAATTATCACCTTGGTTACACAACAAGCCAGATATTACAGAAGTGATGGCTATAAGAAAAACGATTAAGGGGCTTAAATCAAAACTACGTCATAAGATAGCTGATAAGAATGATGTTGAAGAGGTGTGTTTGAATGGTGTTTAATATTTATTTAATTTTTATATTTGCAGTGTAGATGTAAAAGTGTAATATGTGCCAAGAATATAACAATTAAGACTTGAATTTCTTTAAGAGTAAAATTTATTATGTAAGTTCTTAAGGTGTAGTAATAAGTGTATAATGTTAATGCTTTAAGCATGTGTTTATAAAAGACATTTTATAGTAAATGCACTAATGTATTTGTGCTTTTATTAAAAATAAAGTTAAACTAAAAACAGTATTTTTTCTTTCTGCATAAAATATGTAAAAATTTAATAACTTGGTAACTTCTCCTACCCATATTTATTAAGCTTCTTACCTAAAATAAAGACACTTGATAATACTTCCGTAACATATATTATCTTACTGTACCTTCTGATTTGGTCATTGATGGAATTGGTATTCTTTGTCAGCTAACATTTTGTAAAACAATCTGAATAGCTTCATTTATTCATTGAAATATGTAGAAGAAAATAAAGAACATTCTATTTTGCATTCATATCAGAATGTAAGATTTTTAGGTATTTAGATGGTGATTATCACCTCGTAACATTGTGTTATAGTTCATAATAGTATTGAAGTGCAGCTTTTAACATGCATAAAAGCTGTGAGTATTGACTCCATTTAAACCATTAGAGTTTGTTAACTTTCTCTTCTTTTGAATACTGTATATTGTTAATGAATTGAAATTTTGAAGTATAATTTATATTGCAGGATGTTACCTGTTCAGTGTAAGTGTAAATAGCAAGTAATAAATTACAGTTCTCATCTTGTTATAATTGTGCAAAATAGTGAATCTTGATAAAAAGAAATTTTTACTTCTAAAAAATAATTGAAAAGAAAAGGATATAGTTCAGTTCTCTTGTATTCACTGAAGTTTACAACATGGGCAAAAATATTCATTGAATAGATAATGTAATAGTGAGTTAATCTTGTTATGAGTTCATTGAATACATAAGAGGTCTCCTAACTTTTTTGAAAACACCACAAATGTCATACTGTTTTGATAGTAAAAACTGAAATCAACAGGTGTATATAATATCTGCAATACACATTGGAGACTTGATGTAGTTATTTTGATTTGAAACAAAAACAACCTCTTCTCAACCAAATGTAAAGTGATAAAAAGAGAGATATTACCTTATGACTCTCAGATTTCCATGTCACTGGGTTCAGGAGACCAGAACAGAAGAGAATAGATTTTTCTGCCTATCTGCACACATATGCAGTAATACCATATGTTGTGGTTTATTAATTATTAAAAACAGCCTGATAAGAGGTAGACATAGCTGTATGTTGTTCTAACCAGGATTAACCTAAGTACTACATCTTATTTTAAGTAACAGGTTTTCAAGTATCTTTGAAATTTGTAAAAATTAAATATTTTAAACTAGAATGACGAAAGTGATAAAGAAGCTTTGGAAAGTATTAACAGTGAACTGGCTCTTTTGAGAAAAGAACTGCATGAAGCATTTGATGAAGAAAGCAAGCTTTTGGTAAGATTGACTATCAGTTACTTAATAGTAATTTATCAAATCTACACATATCAAATTTTATTCATATAAAACTGTTAATTTAAAGAAATAAGTTAAAATGGTAAAGTGACCAAAATATTAACTATTAGTTCCTAACAATGAGGTTTTGCCAATTATGCAGTGAAATTTAAGATTTTTATTGTTGTGTAATGTGTTGTTTTGATGGATGTGATTTATATAAATTTTTTATAAATACAATGGAAATAAGTTCTGAATTTACTGAACAAAGTATAAGCAAGTCTGACTCGATCTATACATATAACAACGAAATATGTGTTTGTTTTCCCTCAAACTCTTCTGAGCTTATCGGGTCAACTTCAACCAAATTTGGATGTAAACACTATGAAGTATGGAGAACGTTCTACTTAAGCTTCTGAGTATAGTATACATAGTACTTAAACAGTCTAATTTTACAGTCTTCAGTCATCTTGAGTTAAAATAGGTATAAACCATAAAGTCAAACCCACCTTTTATACTTTCTTAATTATATTATCTTTTGAAATGCATCTGTAATTCTTTTTAATGTTTGCTAATATGTTATTAATGACCAATAAAAAAAAAAAAAAAAAAAAAAAAAGTTTACTGAATCGCATTATGGGCAAGTGCTTTCTGATTACAATTTTTAAATTATTCCATCCATGGACTCAAAGTTGCTATTGCTTAGTTCATCCCAACAAAGTTCAGGAAATATTTTAGTGTACTTGTAGTTTAGTTAGAAAAGCCTGTTATTATAGTTATAAAACATTGTATTCTTTAATTATGTATTATATTTCTAATTAAAGGTTTGAAATATAAAGGTCAGCAAAGTGCTAACAACAACCATACTGAAAATTTGGGTTAACTTTTATCAAACCTTTGACTGCAAAAAAAAACAAACAAAATAAATCCCACGTGCAAGTGTAATATTTCTTGTGTTTTATGCTTATATTTTATTTATTGTGATAAATGTGACTGAAATGCAAAAATCCTTTGTGTAATGCTTTGTTTTATTCTGTTGTTGTTTTGTATTAAGCACAAAGCGACACAATGAGCTATCTGTGTTTTGCTCACCACGGGTATTGAAACCCAGTTTTTAGTGTTGTAAGTTTGCAGACATACCGCTCAGTCACTGAGGTGCAGTTATTTCATCCTAACTTGGGGTATTTGCTATTCTTGTTTTATTATATATTTTTAGTGTTAAACACAGTTCAAAGAAAGATAAAACAACAAAATTAAATAAAAACACTTGTAAAATTTTATAAGCTTGAGTCTGTTTAAGATAAGTATGTTCAACTTTTTTACATCCTCCAGTTATTTCAGGAAGAAAAACAGGGTAATTTAGATTTACTTATTTATTTATGGTGGTTACAAGGCTGGTCAAGTGGACTATAACTTATATAGTTACGGTAGAGAAAGTAACAGATAAAATATAATGTTTCAGCAGAAAAAGAAAAATGCATTTAGAAATATTTAACATATCCATTTCATAATGTAAATTAACAAGTATTTTTAATTTTAACATGAAAATCACTTTGGACTAAGATTAATAGAGTCTGAGTTAGACTATGATTCTATATATTCACAGACAAATCTTTACAACAATACACGATTAAAAATATGATTTTTGCACACAAGACATAATAGTTATTAAAAGCTTGCTAAATTTTGTGAAGATCACTTACTACATTAAAAGTTGCAATATATATTTTCCTGGTTACAAGGTTGCAAGGTTAGTCAAAATGATCAAGCTTATGTAAAAAGTGTTAACACTTAACACAGATACCCAAAGATTTCTGAAGAACACTAGTAAGAATATGGTTTATTGCAAGTCAGCTACATATAATGGTTATTGAGTTGTAAAACTGATGACCTTCAGAAAATACGTATAAAGCTACATTTTTGAGAGAACTGCATCTGTATTAATTAAAGTTCTATACTTCACCAGCACTTTTGAAAATAGTATGCCATCTTGGAATAACTCTATTTAGAAAGCAAAGCAGGATTTTATGTATTTTTATCTCTACTGGTTATCAAAGTTTCCAACAGTTTTTAAAATTAAAGTATGTTTTATTGAGTATGCTGGCCTCACAGGTTGGAAAAGGTGTTGAACTCATAAATCTGAGGGTTGCAGGTTTGAATTCTGGTCACACCAAACATGCTCTTTCAGCCATGGGGGCATTATAATGTGACAGTCAATCCCACTATTCAATGGTTAAAAAAGTAACCGAAGAGTTGACAGTGGATGGATGATGACTAGCTGCCTTCCCTCTAGTCTTACACTGCTACATGTAGCTTTGCATGAAATTCAGAAACAAAAACAAATCTTTTATAATTGATTTTTTTCTTGCTAGCTCCATTTTTCCTGTATGAGCAATTCCACGTAGTTTGTACGTCTTTTGTTTTACCAACTACAACTGATTTGCATGCCACTTCAATGATATCTGAACATTAGGAGTTGACTGCTTTGTTCTTGCTTATTTGGTGTGCCTGATTATTGTCTTCCTAAATATCATGATGGTTTGCTTGTACTGGAAAATAAAGATTTAAACTGCCTCCTTTTTCTTACTGCCTATGCATCACAATTGTGTGTTGTTTTAGATGTGCTTGTTTCATTCTGTTTCTAACCTTCTCATTAATGACCCATTGGATTAGTTTTTAATATTCCCTGAATCCCCTCTGATTACTGGGCTTCACAAATGTAATTTTTGTGGACCTGTTGAGTTCAGAGGTACTTACAACTTGACTAGAGGATCATATTCTAAAAGGTTGTTATTCTGACTTTTCCTCCTTAGGCTTGCACTGTTTCAAGTTACCCTGCCCTTTGTATTGATCACATTCACTTACTTCAGTTTTTGATCTTGGCATTTTGTTTTGCACCTGGAGATCTTGGGGCATTCACAAACTTTGAGTTCAGGATTCATACATCTCCCTTTTATCGTTCACCTTGCTCATATGCATTCTTCCCACTTGTAGGTTCTGGCCTTCCAAATGGTCCTATTGGTCCTTAAAGTACTGTTTTTGGAATAACTTTTGGTTTTAGTTTATATGTGGTCATTCTAGTCAGACTCGTGTTCCCTCATAGTGTTATGTATATCAACTTTCAATGTTGGTGTTCAATTCCACATGGTGGAAATGGCTATTGGCCAAATGTGGCATTGCTTTACAATGTACAAACATTGATACTACAGCAGATGTGTTCCCCAACTTTTGAAATAATTTCTCATGAATTCTTGAATCCTTAGGTTACTGCAGTTGGTCTGGTTCTCTTCAGGTTTCCATTTCCTGTCAAAGTTTCTACTAGATGGTTTAGGATTTGCTTTGTAAATGTGTCTTCATAATGAAGATCTCTATATTTGGGGTTTTTTATTCCCATGTGTTTGTTGTACCCTCAGAGTTAGAGGACTTGGCACTCTATTTTTCTTTGATTGGCTCTGAACCTTTTATTGGTCCTTCCACATTTTAACATGGGGATTATAATTAACCCTTTTGGGTTTTCCCTGGGAAGGTTGAGGGACGTGTATCAGGTGTTTATCTTCTCATGAAGTTCTTTCCTCAGTTGGTCCAAAGGCAAATGTTAAATATAATAAACAAATGTAAGTACAGGTTCTCAATAAACAATGACAATTATTGTACAAAATAAAGAATTTTGGATATTGCAGTTGCAGATCATATCTCTCTTAGTAGTGATAGCATTGATTGATTGGAATAAGATTAAAATTATCAACAACCCTTTCTTCACCAGAGGATTTTTTGACAAATGACATCACTCAAAACAAGAGACATTTAATAATTTATGATGCATTTTGTAAAATCCTTTATAACTTCTGTGAAACAATTTGAGCAAACTGCCTGTTTGCTCATTTTTGTATATACATATATCAGTATGATTTTCAGAAGATTAGAAGTTGGCCTTTCAAAATGATGACCTGTTGCTACAGAAACATTAGGCTCTTTTGTGATTATCTTTTGTTGTTGGTTTTATTTTTACCAGTCACTAAAATTTGTTCAATTAGGTATATTTTTAGTGTACTTAAGAGTATTTTGGCAAAATGTTTACCCCCATGTTTCTCTTTCCTTTGAAGTCTTATTTAGCCATTTATGTTTTATACTATTTTCTTTTATTCTGTATTACAAGAATCATTTACTTTTAGGTTTATCCCTGTAGCCTAATCTACTTGGCAG
Source organism: Carcinoscorpius rotundicauda (assembly GCA_011833715.1). Classification (NCBI taxonomy): domain Eukaryota; kingdom Metazoa; phylum Arthropoda; class Merostomata; order Xiphosura; family Limulidae; genus Carcinoscorpius; species Carcinoscorpius rotundicauda. The sequence goes on along the minus strand of CM022395.1, from coordinate 32,796,405 downwards.
TAAGCTGTTATTGGAAAGCATATTCATGTTTACAGATTTAAAATCATATTTGAGCTCTTCCATCCTTCACCTCGCTGGCTTCATCGAGACAAAAAGTGTTCTGTGAATTGTTAAAATTAAGATAGATATTTGTAACTGCTTGTAAAAGGAGCTATTTTTTTTCACCAGTTTTAACTGTTCGTATTTCAAAAGAATGCAAAGTGTACTTGTTTTCATAGTCTGAAAATTTGTTCTTTTGTTTCAATCAACTAGAAAAAGTTGGCTGAATTGCAGGAATCTCATTTCCCCGAAGTGGACATTCAGTATTCTGAATTGGGACTATCAAGTTATGTGGTAAGTGTAATAGTTTTTATTGTGAATTACTGAAGTAGGCATTTTGTTATAAAAAGCTATAAAAAATGTAAAATTTATTTCAGTAGGTGTTTTTTTTTCTTCATTCTAATGTTGATTTGATTATAATTTGATTTATATTATTTTTGTCAATACATCAAATTAGTGTTTTCATATATCTAAATTTTGAATGTTATGATTTCCAAGTTACAGGAATTTTTATATCTGAACTTTTAATCTCATACATCAGTTTATCTTCATCTTCCAGGCTGTTTTCCACAAAGATATTTTTATGAAAAAATAACTTGAGCTTGGGGGAAATTTTATTTCAAAACTAACTGTAAGCTGTTAAAATTTTTACATATTAAAGCACTAGTTTACCATGCCAAGTATAAAATTCTCTTAACTACCCAGTGAATCATGATTGTGTAGTGTGGTAAATTATGGAAGTTTTTTGTGTACATTTTCAAATATTAAATATTTGCATGATTGGTAATTTTGAAAAGCATGTAAATATTTGGTAATAATTTTATAACTTGATTACAAGCTAAAATTAATTTTGTGATTTCTTATGCATTTATTTCCACAAGTACTTGTTTTTTATTTTTCAAAAATAATTCTTACATGCAAACTGAAATCAGAAAGTACTTTTTTTGTATTTTAAATGCTTATATTAAGGAGCATTTTACCATGTGTAAATTAGTTTGTAGTATTAAATTGTTTTTTTTTCCTTTGTACTTATGTTTACCCAAGTTAAACTAGATTCATTCATAAATTTTAAAAGCAAGACTACCCTGCAGGCCATAATTTGATAAAGGATATTATATAATTTCAAATTGCCAATTTAAAAACTATTATTCATTTGTATATATTTTTGTTTTTATTTATTCCTTTCAAGGCTGGTGAAAAGTTTGAAGTTTATCATTGAAGTAAAAATGGCAATTTTAACTTTACTTCAAAAATTATTTTTTATACAAATATTGTAGGACTAATTTTCTGTCATTTTGTAACATTTACTTAATGAAATTTATAAATAGAAAAACATAAGGTGTTCAAATTGCAACTTCATGTCACATCTAAACAACTCAATTATCAATTTGGTTAAGCATTTTATTGATTATCAAAGATAGTCAATCCTCCTGTTCATTGATTCAAAAAAAGAAAAGGTATTCTAATAGTCGGCAGTGTGTGGTGATGACTAGCTGCCTTCCCTCTAGTCTTACACTGTTAAATTGGGGATAGCTAGTGCAGATATCCCTCATGTAGGTTTACACAAAAAACAAAAAATTGTCAAATTTTTTTAGGTTTTATAAATTATTGCTGGAAGTGGTAACTGTGGCAATTAGCATAATTAAAGTATCAAAAGTAAAACATCATTATGGATATAAATAAAGTTAAAACTGATTTGGATGTATTGAATATACAGAATAAGGCTCTCTATACATCTTGAAAGAATTAAATTTTGAAACAAAAGGGAGTATTTTATCTTTTTTTTAATAAATGTTTTGCAATTTTCTGACATAAGTTATGGAAAAAAAATTATATTAATTTTATAAAGCTGAAACTACATACAGTTTAGTATTTTCTTTTAAGTTTTCTACAATTTGATTTAAGTATTTTCATTGGGAGAAGAGAAATTCCTTAGAATATCAGTGAAAAATTTCTCTCTAGAAAAGATTAAGTAAAAATGTGACTAACATGAAACATTGAAATTATTTCTGTAAACTTAAGACACTTCATAAGATATATTTTCTGGAATTATTAAATGTTGTGCTGTATTTTTAATACAAATTTTTTATCATTAAAATTACTGATCATGCATGTGAGCATACTAATGTATTTTTATGCAGGAATATTTAGGTCTCTTGAAGCTAGGATGGGAACTGGACTACTTCCAAGCAGAGAAATCATTAGTGTCTCAGTCATTTGTAACCTACAGAGCAGTTTATGGAGAATCTGAAGTTATAATAAAAGTATGTACCATTGAAAATATTGTTCAGTTCTTTTTTTTTTTAAACAAAAAACCTTAACTTTTACATCCAAAATTATTCTTGAAACTTGTTAATGTTTTAAATATCATAACAGACAACTTGAAAAGTAAATTAATCTTCAGTATTGCACTTTACAAAGGTTTAAAATGTTTCATTACATGTATTCAAAGATGCATATTAGTGCTTCTGCCACTTCATAATTTTTCTTTCACATTTAGCTTTTTTTCACAGTTTTTTATGCTATTTCTGTCAACTTTCTGCAATATCATTTCAAAATATCACAATAGCAACTTCATTATATGCATATTGTCATTGATTGTATTTGACTCAACATGTGCATTGATATGTTGTTCATAACAAGTAATTTTAATATAACCCTCTGACAATTCTTATTAAATCTAAACCCTCACAGACAAGGTCTTTCAATGGTAATGATTCTCATCACAATGCATTATTAAAGTGAATAGAAAGGTAATACATTTTTTTTATTTTCTTTTGTATATAACTCTTTAGTACTTTTTCTAAAACTAGTGGTACACTAAATTTAAATCTTTGATTTTTAAATGTAATAAAAACAATGTTTATGTTAATTTTTCTGTGTGTAATGGATTGTTACAGGGAGGAATGTTTATTTTAGTTTTTCCCAAGTTCTTGTATTGTTCTTTCATATCATTATAGGAATATTTTATTGATAATGATCAACAAAAGAAAGAATTTCTTAGGAGGGTAGTACAGTACCATCATGCTGCTTGTGATAACTTAGTGCCACTGCAGGCTGTTTTCTTTTCAAAGGTAGGTTAAACTTAGTGTTTTTGTTAGTAACCGTATCTTTTAGAAAACTGTTTTATGTATGTGTGATATATTTTTGTGGAAATAAGTTGTATTTTTATATTTTCAAGAGTAGTTAAAGGAAATAATATTCTAAATTGTACAGTGGCAAGATTCATGATTTATTGTGTATATGATATGAAAAATTTCACGTAACCCCATGTGTACAGGAAGAAGACAAAGCATGCTTGCAATGACTTTTCACCACAATATTATGTATTTGATTTCAGAATTAACTTTTCAGTTTACATTAGTAACATAATGACAGTTCATGTTAATAAGTACCGCACACAATATACAGGGTTACTCAAAAAAAACTGGTGATATGCATTCTGTAGATTTGAGCAAATTGTACAATGAACAGAAGTATTTTTTTTTGCATGATATTGCATTTTAATCTGTACTTGAGAATCTTGAATCTGGGTCAAATTGATGTCATCATTTCACAGATGTCTTGGACATAATGTTTTTGAAACAGAGCATATTTTTTTATGTACAGCAAATTTTAACTGAGCTTTTAACAGGAATCTTATTTCCCAGAATTCAACATTAAATATTCTGATTGGCATCATCAACTCACAGACGTATCTTGAATACAAATACTTTTGTAGCATGTCAGATTTTTTTGTGTAGAACAGACTTGTACATTTAACTCAATTTTTGTCATATTCTATGTAGATAACCTTCAAATTCAGAATTATAGCAAACATTTTTTTCTATAAAAGCATTTGCATACTTGGTTCAATAAATATAAACACAAAAATATTCTGATTTTAAGGCCAGCAACAATTTATAAGCTTAACTTATTTGATTAATTTTTTTTGCCTCACATTATGAATGAGTAACCTGTTTTGTAAAAAGGCTTTTGTCATCATTAAGCATTATGATTTTAAGATAATTTAAATGGGTGACTGCATTGTATTTACTAAAGGTGTGCTTCAATGAACTTCAGTTGTTCCATGACCTTAAATTTGAAAGATATTTTACTTGCATAAGCAGCTGTTAAATGGTTTACTATACTTTTTTGATGTATAAATTTCCAAAGTGTTCAGATTTTATAACTTTTTCATATACTGGCAAACATATTTTTTGTATGTTAATAAACAATTATGCCCCCTACTTTGTATTGTGTATCCACATTTACATCTAAGATGGGTTTTTAAACCAGCAGGTCATTTGCATTATTTCTTCTGACATAATGGCATTCTTAGCTGAAAACATCTGCAGTCAGGGTAACATCAGATCTACCATAAAAAAAAATTGCTGATATGCATGGAAGAACATGCATATTTAAGGACTTCAAATACACTGAACAAAAATATAAATGCTCCATGTGAAATATTGGTATCACATGAAGAGTATCACCCAAAGTTAGTGTATACTCCTTCTAATTGTACAAAATGGATATTTCTCTTGATTAGTGTCCCAGATTTGAGTCTACCACTGTCTGTGAGCATTTACTCAGTGATGCGTTAATGTCACTGAAAGCATGGGTGTGGCATATCCAGATGCTGCTCAAACAGAATGAGCAGTACTGGGGACAATAAAAGACCACCTCAAAATGTCAAATTTTGACAAAAGCAGCAATGCCTCCAGTCATGCAGGAACGTGCCATTGGCATGTTGCAAGCAGGAATGGCTACCAGAGCAGTTGCTGCGCAACTGAATGTTCGCTATCAGATGATAGGACGTTTGAGAGTTCGTTTTCAATAGACAAGCAGTACTGCAAATCGACCTCATCCACGTCAGCCACATGACCACCCCAGCATAGGATCACCACATCTGGCTTGTTCACATGGAGGTGATGGTGTTATGTTGTGGGCAGGCATTGTGTATGGGCAAAGAACACAATTGTACTTTGAGGAGAACTTGAATGGGCAACGATAGCAGGACAAGATCCTCAACCCAGTTGTAGTGCCGTTCGTCTGGCAGCATAATGTCACTTTCCAACATGACAATGCCCGACCACATATTGCGAGGATCTGCACCCAATTCCTTGAAACTGAGCACATTCCGGTTCTGGACTGGCCTGCGTAATTGCCAGACATGTCACCCATAGAGCATCTTTGTGATGTTCTGGAGCAACGTGTTAGCGACCATGTTCCAGTTCCGGATAATGTGCAACAGCTCTGTGTGGCACTCCAGCAAGAATGGAATAACATCCCACAGGCCACCTTAGATAACCTGGTGAACTCTATGCGAAGGAGATGTGTTGCTCTGACAGAAGCAAATGGTGGACACACAAGGTACTAAACAGTGAATTTCTTCAGCCTGACCCCAACCATGTTTGAAGGAGTGACAGTCCTGTTCATATGCCAATATCAAGATGTAATGGACAGTGATTTGAAGATTATTCAGTAACAAACTGAATTGTGGTTGATTTCATATATTGCATGTCCCTCATGTCAATAACAACTCAAAAGTCTGACATTGGGCATTTATATTTTTGTTCAGTGTAAATAGTGTGGAGCACATTTAGAAGCTAATAATATTGGGAAAAGTAGGTCAGAGAAGCTAATATCTACAAGGGTTAGATAAAGGCATTTAAAGAAAAAACCATAACTTAATTGTGTCATCGATACTACAGTGAGAATTTCTACAAATTTAGGAATGAAATGAGTACATCACTCGAACTAAATATTTTACATAGGTCATTGTGTAAGGATGAGCAGATATGCTGGTTGGGTTTGTGTGATCAACAGGAGAAGGGAGCATTTTGTAATGGAGGGTTTACATTTGAATAGGGTAGGATCTAGCTTATTTGCATAGGTTAACTCAACTGTAAAAAAGGGTAAAGGTATAGATGTAGTGTTTCTGAAATTTCAAAGTCTTTGAGAAGTTGCCACATAAAAGGCTTGTGAGAAAATACAATATTTGTATGTGTGGGGAATAAGTTAGATAATTGGAAAGAAGAGTGGCTGGATGAAAGAAAGCAAAAGGATGTTATAAATGGAATTCAGTCAAACTGAATCATTGTTACAAGTGGGGTACCTCAGAACTCACTCTTAGGACTTTTTCTGTTTACATCATTGACATGGATGAAGGAATGGTCAGTAAATTACTTAAATTTTTTGGCTATATTAAGGTCTTGGTTATTAACTGTGCTGTTACTCTAAAACGGGATTTAGATCATTTAGTGCATTGGAAAAATAAGTGGCAGATGGGTGTCAATTATATTAAATGCAAAATAATGCATGTGGGTTATCATAATTTAAATTATAATTTAGATGGGAATTATCTTAATAGTGTCATGAAAAAAATGGGATCTTGGTGTAATGGTTGATCAATATCTTAATCCATACAACCAGTGTGCTGTTGCTAGTGGTAGGACAAATAGGATTTTTTTGTATCTACAATATTGAATACAATCCTAGAGAGATTATAATTTCTGACTCCTACCTTGCCACAATTTAAATTTTCACTGTTAAGTATTAAAAAAAGATGATACACTAACAGTATCAAGTCTCTTTACAAATCTTAAATATCTCAATCTGATTTTGTCTAACTCTTCTTTTTTTTATGAAAAAACAATTTCAAAAATCTTAATCTCTTCTTATGTGATAACCCCTCCTTCCCAAGCAACATTCCAGTAACCTTCCTCTGAACCATTTCCAACAAGTCAATGTCCTTTCTAAGACAAGATGAGGAGCTCAAGACTGAGTACAATGCTCTAAATGTGGCCTGACCAGTGACTTCTACAATGAAGTGTCATGTCCACCTAAGACAGTTTTATTTTACTAAGAATGGTTGGCCTCTAGAATAAATTGCCTTTAGTTGTTATGAAGGTAATAAATTTAAGGTCATTTGTAAAAAAAAGTTTGGTAACTGTATGTATAACAAGGACTAGTTTTCATATTTATTTATTTGTTTGGAGGATGAGACAGCTGAGAAGGACCAGTAGGTCTGTTGTCTTTAAGCATTATATTATGTTATGTAGTAAAATTATTGTATTCAGGATCTACAGTTAATAAAGCCTCTATAAAAATGTTTAGTCATTCTTAATCTGAGGCTGAAAATGAACAGTGATTTAATTTATAAGTTGCAGCTAATTTTAAAACTTAAAAATCTCAAACAAATAAATATTTTTGATTTTTTTTTATAAGAGAACAAATCTGCAGTCTTTTTTAATATAATAATAGGCTTATCTATGCAAGATACTCTGCTTGTATCCAAATTGGTATGTCTGAAAAAAATGATATTTTTATCAGCACACTTTCTCTTTTTCCTTGTCAGTTGCTAATGTAGTGTTGTTAATCATTGATGTCAGTTTAACATCTGGTTTGGTTTCTTTTCCTTTTATATATGGAACTCAGAGCGTGTGCATTTGATACCAGATTTGTTTGCTTCTGTTTTCAAGAGGTCAGTTGGCTTCATACCTATAGTTTTTATCGATCTTGTACTACCTCATGTTAACAGTCATTTACCAACCAGGAGTATTGCCTAGTTGTGGGATTTTATCTGTGATTTCTTTTACTGCATTGATAATATCAATATGTGGAATATACCATCTTTCTGATATTTTTTGACACCATTTTCCTCCATACTTGTAATGCTTCATAAGTTCCTTGCAAGTTCTGTTTTGAAGAACATGTGGTAGTTTGTTTTACTCTATTTTTCCTTTAGTAGAGGTCAGGGGCAAAGGGTGACTTCACAACCTGTTGGTATTGTGGATAACAGTTTCACACTTAATAGGAAAAAAACATGGAAACTAAAGGTTTTAAGGCATTCTGAAAGGGCATCCTTAAGATATATTGGAATGAAAGAAATGTTTTACACAAGTTGTTAAAAATACTATAAACCAAAGTACAAAAAAATCTGTTAGATAAAAGAGAAAACTTCTAAATTTTTGAATGAACTTTTGAAAATGAATTTTTATACTTGTTGTATAAATAGTAATTGTCAATGCCAATTAACACAAATGTATTGTCACTAATGTGATAACAAATGTAAATATAAAAACTAAATTTCTTTCTGCTTTGCAGCTTAAACATACTTATTGAAACTTGGTTTTTAGCATTGTAAGTTTGTTTTACTGCAATAATGATCACAGTTTATCTGTTTTGTTTAGTTCAGTAACTTAATAATTAAGTAATTAAATGTGATTTATTTTTAATGAACCTGTTGATTAATTTATTAGACAATTGTATTAGTTGTCTAGCTCTTTCTAACTAACATACTTGTATAAAGATGATGTTAAACATTTTCCAAATTCCAGAATTTGTGTCAACAGTGAGAAGAACCTCCAGAAGGAGCATCATGAATGATGCCACACTTCTGTTTTCTTGAATATTATATACAGAACCATGGGAACAGGTTTTATAAATATGGTTCATTATTGGTTGAGTGTGAATAGTATTTATTTCTTGCACTATACCTTGGAACATGGTATCTTTTTCATTTTTCAGTTGTGACAGATTTATCAAAATATCAAGCAGCCATTTGTATTCTTTAATAACCTTTTTATAGGTTGCTGTACCAGTAGTTATAATACATCGTAAACAGGAAATTGTGTTTGAGAATGTTCAAAAATGTTTGTAATTTATTGATTTAGCAACTTGCAAGCTAGAATTACTGACCATGATAACCTTGTTTAAGTAACAGAAAATTATTACTGGACACTACTGGAAATTTCTAAATAGTATTGATATATACTGAGGAAATCGTACGTAGCAAATGTACAATTTGGAGGGTACGAGAAAGGGACTGATATAAGAACTTATGAGTCAAGCTTGTAATCTAGCACAAAATGTAGTTCCTTTGTTATACTGCCATTGAGGGTCTGAACTTTGGCACAGTATCAACAACAACTGTTCAAATATTCCTCAGTACATTGATGGAACATAAGCTTTATAAAACAATTTGAGGAATTGTATGAACATGTACCTCAAAAAATAAAAACACATTTGTTATCAATCCATGTTTGGAAATGTTAAAATGTGTCACTTAATGTTGAGAAAGTTGTTTTTTTTATTATAAGTGTGTGTATAAATATAGTTGAATAAGTGTATCAATTACTAGTTTTAATTTGTATATCTTTCTGTAAAGTTTCTTCTCTTAAAATAATTACTGAAGTTTGTACTATACATTTTGAAGATAATACATTATTGGCTTGTTATTTTTATTTACTGTGATTTCGTGTTTTGTATGTCTCTAAATACTTGTCTGTAAAGATTTGCTTGCAATGAAACTTTACAACTGGTAAAAACCAGTTTGTCTTATATCATGAAGTAATGTTTATAATACATTTTTTCATTTGTTTCTTTGCATGTTATATACATTTCAGCCATTGTGTGAAGCTAAGTTAATACATTAATTTTATCATTTGCAGTAATTCTGTATGTTTTTTAACATTTCAATAATTTTTGTCTTGTACAAAAAAATCAATGTATATTGTTATTTGTATGAATGTTTTTATTGTAGTAGTCAAGTACTATTCAGATGTATTAATAGAATAAGTTATTAAAACATTCTTAGAGAAAGTAACACAATATATAATTTTAATACACACATCTTCAAATTTGTATAACAAGAAAAGAAACAAATTGCTGTGTTTTTTTTAGAATGAAAGACAAGGTTACACTATATCCCCATGTCCATCTAACACATTATTTTATAAAGTGGAGAATTGTTCTCTTACGGCAAAAGAAAAGAAGAATATACTTCAGGGAGTTCTTAAAGGACTGGGAGCTCTTCATACTCTTGGTATTGTCCATGGTGCACTTCATCCTCTAGGTATTTTCTATAGTCCAGATGGATTTGGCATTATAAACACACCAGATTTTTCTAGAAATGAGGTAAGATAAAATCAAAACTAAATAATTTCTTTAAAAAAAAATTCAGTTAATTTTTTTCTAAATTGAATGACTCTCACCACTGTTTTTTTAGTTGTAGATACACATTCCAGAGAAAAAAAAGATAGATTGATCTGTATTCTGTTCTTTTACTTGTACAAATTCTGAAACACAAACTCTGTCTCTTCCAGGTGCAGAGACTTGCAGTGGGGACTACCACTCCACTAAATGGAATTAGTTTCCATTGCCCTGAGACTATGTACAAGGAAGCACTGACTGTAGAAAGTGATATGTATATTTTTGGTTGTTTAATGCTTTGGGTATGTTTGAAAGTGCACTTTTATAATGATATAAACTTCTTTAAATTACATATTATATTAAAGTTATCATGAAAATGAAGACAACTCTTGAGTGATTTGTCTTCATATTGATTTGTTTATCCATAATTAATATCTTCTAATTTTCCAAACTTGTATCATCAAAACCTTCCAGAAGTTATTTCCAAATGCTTCAGTTTATTCATTTTGTCAGTTCTTCTGTGCTTGCAAATGATACACATGCATATTGCTCTGCAGTATACATGAAGCCAAGAAAATACATGTGGCACCTGTGTCATACAGTTTCTGGTTCTATTAATACACTTAAGAAGTTGTCAGTGAAAGAGTTCCATATATAAACAAATAGTACACACACCTTCTAAAGGTATGTGGGGAAAATAAATATAATGTTATTTTGCCATCATATATTCTTATTATGTTTTAAATATTTTGCAAGATATTTTAAATTACTTTATGAATATCATTTATGCTCTCAAAATAAATTTAACAAATGGAGCATTTACAGTGAAAAGCATGTCTTTAAAGTCTATTGTTCTGTAATATGCTCATAGCCATTCTCATGAAAACCAACTTCCATGACCCAACATGGTAAGGTGGTTAAGGAGCTTGCTCCATAATCTGAGGTTTGTGGTTTTAAGTACTTATCACACTAAACATGCTCACCCTTTCAGCTGTGGGGGCAATTATAACATGACAGTCAATCCTAAAATTCATTGGTAAAAGAGTAGCCCAAGAATTGGCAGTGGGTAGTGATGACTAGCTGCCCTTCCCTCTGGCTTTACACTGCTAAATTAGGGATGGCTAGTGCAGATAGCCCTCATTTAGCTTTGCGCAAAATTCAAAACAAACAAACTTCCATATATACTTGTTTCACGTACTGAAAATATTGTGTGAGTTCTTATTTATTGGTATTTTTCTTTTGTTCTTTTATTATCTCTTTCAGAATATAATTGTTCAGATAAAAGGAGTTTGTGTATAATGCTAAGTACAGCCATATTATTTGTTTATTATCTGTTTCATTCCAGTAATGTTTGCAATGACAGCAGTACATGTCCAGTCACAGGTGAAATTTGAATAAATTTTTCTGAAAATTTTAATTACACACTAAAATTAATATAAATAACAGTATAACTTGTTCCTCTGATAATTTTGAAGATCATGCTGGAGATCAAATTTATTAATCTCAAATTACCAGTAGGAAAACTTGCAAAATAAAAAGCAACTGTTAATATAATTATTTTAGTGTTATTAATTTATTTCTTTTATAATTCAAATAATTGTTATTTGGAAATTTGTAATCAAAGGAAAATTTTTCATTATATTAACAAAATGTTGTTCTTGTTGTTGTTTTGAATTAAGCACAAAGCTACACAATGGGCTATCTGTGCTCTGCCCACCATGGGTATCGAAACCCGGATTTTAGCGTGCAAGTCCACAGACATACCGCTTAGCCACTGGGGGGCATATTAACAAAATAAAGTTTAAAATCTTGTAATATGTGCAAGCCTTTTATTTTATTTTTAACCATTGTATGTGCTTATTGACACAAACTGATATTTTTCTTACATCACTTTACAAATGGTTTGTTTATTTAAGTTGCTTTCATTGTCTTTGCTAGTTGATGTTTCCAACTGTCAAGTTTACTGAGAGTCCTCTTGGAGTTCCTGATTTCTCAGCTTTAAATATGGTAATTTATAATTTCTGATATTATTTGACAAGTTTAACTACTTGTTATGAAATTAAAATATATGAAATAATTAACATAATTTAAGTTTTGTCTTAGTGGGCATATGTTATTTGTAGGGTATAGTATGTAAGGTATACAGAAGTAGGAAGTTTGATAAGAAGTTTTTTTTTTTATTCAAAGAATATATTATTTTCAGGATCCAAGGTCGTACGAGTACTCAATTATCTGCTCTCTCCTGATGAAACGTACAGATGAAGGACCTGCAGTGCATGACCTTTTATCATCTGAATTTTTCACATCAGAGAACTGTGAAGAATCCAATAATCCTAAAGGCTCCTTTACACAAGATTTTCCTCATCATGAATCTCATGTTTATCAAAGAAATAGTATTAAAAATTCTTTTTATGTTGAACATTATGAACAACAATTAATTTCATCAGAGCTTGGTGTCATGAATAACAGTGATGAGTTTGGGATAAAGTATCATGATATGGAACCAAATTGTGATGATATAGCAGTATTCAATGCACTTAGAGAAAGTATTGGGGGTGAGTCCAACTCTTTTCCATGTGTTGATCAGTGGGACCCTACACTAGGCATGGATTTTCACAAAGAATTATCTGATGGTGAGAGAAATCACACAGGCATTGATGATAACTCTGAAGTTGAAGATAATGAGAGAATAAATCAGGTAATTGAGAATGAGGAACTCGGAAAAGTTGAGAGCTACATAAATATTAGTGAAGGAAAAAACCAAATTGATGTTGATGTAGAAGGTAAACAATCTGAGAAACATGAAAATAATAATGAATTTACAACACAAACATAGACTTTCTGTGAATGAATCCAGTGAAGTACAAGTGACAAACAGTACAAGTCATTTGCAGCATGTATCTGATGGAATAAAGAAACATGCAAATCTTTAATTCCTTTTTTTTAGGTTTTTATTGTTTTACTTTTTTCACTTCTATCTGTGTGAGCTCTCTTTCTTCGTAATCACTTTTTATTTTTATATCAAACATACTTAGTATAATTTGGAAAAAGTATTAAAAATACATGAGCTAAAGTCCTTGTAGGGAATGTGAGATTTTGTATCTGTACATAAATAGTATTAATTGTTTGTCCAATAATTTGGTACAATTTTTAACATAGTTTTACTTTTTGTACGCTATATCTTTTTGTCCAGAAGTCCAAAATTTCAGAACATGACAACAGTAGTAAATAATATGTACATTTTTGAAATAGTTCAAACATGTCGAATATGTGCAGTGTCAGACCAAAGTAATTGAAGACAAATTATGGTTCATAAGATCTTTACCAAAGCTGAGAACAGTGTGTGTACTCAAGATAAGATCCATGCTCTGTTTATATGCTGGAAATACAGCAAAACATTTTTTTTTAGTTTTCTGTGATTGGTTTATTCATGCTGATTTATTAAAGAATATTTTGCAGTCTATTATTTTAATGTTTTAAGATAGGTTGAATAATTGTTAAATTACTTAATGTTTAAAATATTTATTTCAAATTATTTATTTTTATCTGACATAGTATCACTGTGGAAACAAACATGTATAGATATTGAAAATACTAATCTTATCTTCACTTCAACTGAGCACAAAACTAAAAAAGAAACAATTTTTAGATGATAAAGGGCTGTTGAAATACCATTGTTAATTGGTAAAGGTATAAAAATATGAGAAATTAACTATCATTTCGATTGTCAAAGTTAACCAAGCTGGTACATAAATTTATTGCGGGATATTATATCATTTGCTCTTAGGAAAATTGTAGTAACTTCTATGTTGTTTATGCAAAATCTGTTCATAAATAGTATTTTCTCACTTTACAAATGTTAGTTTTTGTACGTAAATGAGATGTATTACTTTATCCCTATTTAACATAGTATTGAATGTCAGATTGCTAATGGAGAATTATATGCTAAGATATATGAATGCTTAAATGTGTATGAATTAGCTGTTTGTAAGAATGTGTGTGTGCAAATATGTTTGTGTGTAAATACATCTGCAACCACAAAGTATAAACATGTGAAACAATCAACTTATAATACAGACACTTTCTCTTCTAGCTTTATATGTTGGTTAGTTAAACAGCAGTGTTAAAGTTACAGCTTTCATGTTAATATTAAAAAATTAAGTGTGTTCATGTGATTGTGGCATATATACATATGCATGCAATGCACCATTCAAAGTTTGGAAGCAGGTGTGTACAAATATAAAATGAATTATTTTCACTCAGTCATTGGATTCATTAAAGTAACCACTTGGCCATAATGATAACTATTTTTTGCAATAATTTTTGTCATGTTACCAGAACATTTATGACATTCCATGGTCTATGACTATATTGTTGTAACATTACATATCATTGTACTTTTCAAATGTTTGTAGAGTTCATCTTACAATACTTTATTTAGATGATAAGTTTGATTATTGTGATTTTTAAATCATGTTTTATAAGTACGTCTTTATGTTCCTTGCCATTAATATACCCTTAGCATAGTTTAGATACATGTTTCACATTATTTTACTGTTTGAATCTAAAACATTGGCCAGTATATCTAACAGTAAAAGATAAAGCATGTGTTTTTAGAATACTGTGGCAATTCTCTTTACACATTTCACCAATGACATCTTAAATTGTGCATATTTGCTTAATTGTAGGAAATTTCCAAGCTATTCTTTTTATCTTTATACATGCTGTAATGGTGCATTTTGATCACTTTGATTATTATGTCAGCTCCAAAAATGTCTGTTTTCAAACTCTTGAGTGGTAGTGTGTATGTGTGAGTAAAAGACTTTGTAGTTTTATTTCAACATTGTAAATTTTGGTCAGGTTTTGCTAACATTAATTTTGTTCATGGGTGAGGTTAATATGGTGATATATATGAAAAAAGCACTAGTACATGGTTGCAGAAATCCATACAGCATTCCTTAATACATTACCCTGTAAGCTACTGGTATATGAAGTAATTGTTCTGAATGAAGCAAACCCTATGATTATAGTTAATTGTGTGACCAAGTCAATTTTAACACAAATGATTTTTTTCTTGTAAACTAAACAAATTCATTTCTACTTTTCCTTGTAATGTGTAGTTTTTGTATGAGACAAGGTAATCTCATTAGTTTGTTCTTCAAACTTTCTCTAAGTATGCCAAAATTACAATGAAGATTTATGGCAATTTAGAAATATTTCAAGTACACATAAAAACTAAAATAAATGGTATTAGTGAAATTTACTTGTATGCTTGTATACATTTATGGTGGGATGTCTTAGCTACAACATGAGTCATTTGATGGGTTTGTTCATATCTATTTACTGTAAAAATTATGTAAAGAATAACTGTTGTGAGTGAACTTTATGATACATGCAAATTATAATTTGTGTTTTCAGAGAAAAATTGTACCATGAATGTATTCCACATCATATTTTTTCAAGACTTTGTGTTTAATATCTCTATCATTTATAATGTTTATGACTTCTTCATTGTTCATATTTGTGTATGACACAGAAAATACAGGTTTTGGTATGTGTCTAAGTTTCCATTGTATTCAAAACCTGGTTTTTACTATTTTAATTAAAGGAGTTGCATATTCATATCCATTGCCTTTGTTTATTTTGTAAATGACAGAAAAAGAAATGGATTTTGGAACATAGCTTTACAGTATTTCAAAACCAAAGTATTGCGACATAATTAATGGTAGTTTGAAACTTTCAATACTTGAAATTTGAAGGTATTAGTTTTTTAATTTATCCACAGGATCAGTTTATAACCAATTAAACATTGCATTTTGTTTGAAGGTAAAACTTAAAGTTTACTTTGTATTTAAATGTAATTTTTTTTTAAAGATTGTTATTCAACTGAAATTTTCTTTTGAGAATTATTAAAGTATATAAGTTATATAATTATTCAGAAACACATTTTTAAATCTAAGTATGAAGCTGAGGACAAATGATTGCTCATTTCAAGTTCTGTCCATTTGTGTTATATGGTACTCAAGTTGGACTACTATATAGACTTTTAGCTTTCATTTTTTTAATTATAACTAGTTATATAGAAATAATGATGTGAAAGTTTCTGATTTTTTTGCTCTTGATAAGCTAGTAATGTTAACCTTTGTAACCACAACAAGTAAAATATTTTAGTTAGAATATTTAGTGTTGAATTCTAAAACTTTCTAAACCTCACATTTTCAGATAAAATGAATAGAATTTTTTGAGATAAAATTTCATTGTAGTCTAGTAAATAGTTTTATTATGCATACTAATTTGAAATAAATGATTAAGTTTTATCTATATAAGTGTTGAATGAGAAGCTTGGCCAGCTGTTAATTACTTCAAGTTTCCTGGATTCAAGGTTGCATATGTTTGTGTTAATTATTGGATGATTCATATACTTTTTGTCAACTGCATGCTGTTTGAAGTGTATTTTGTGTTTGAAAGTTGTGATATAGTTCCGAATTTTATTTGAAGACTAATTTGGAATATTTAAAAAATGTTTTATTTTTTTTATATTATTTCTAGCAGCAGGAAGATGAAAAAGTCCCACCTATTTAGAAGTATTTCTCACTTGAATGTATAGTTTATGGTGGCAACAGCTGTACAAGTACACTCGCAAAATCTGATACAGTGTAGTGAAAAAAATAAGACTAACATTTGTCATGACATGTCTTCAACAAGTAAGTTACAGGAGGATCAGAAAGTCATTGAGAAGATGAAAAATAATAAGCTATTTTAAACTAACAGTATGATGAAGGACTCTGGAATGATTCTAAGAATAACACAAATAATATTTCATGAAATTATCTAATACATTTCCAGTTGTTTAGCTTCAAAACACAAAATCTCGCAGTGGCACAGCAATATGTCTGTGAGCTCACGTTGCTAGAAAGTGAATTTCCAGACCTATAGTGATCAGAGCACCGACTGCCTTTTGCACAGCTTTGTGCTTAATTAAAAAAAAAACATAAAAGTATGAATGATGTCTTGTAGCTACAGTTTAAATTACTATAAAGTCAATTAACTGCAATGTTTAACACCTCTATCGTTCCGAAAACATGACTGTCAATTTTGAGTGTTTAGATTTACCAACTGATGGAGTTGTGCTAAACAGGAGATCAGACTTTTGTTGTTGTTTTTTTTTATCAAAACTATTTCAGCATATGTATTAATAATTTTACTGAGTATTATTCCACATATTATCATTACATTTTATTTTGTACTTGTAAACTAGTGGTATTACTTCATGATTTCTGATGCTTAAAGTCCAAAATGACCATTTCTACATATTTTCTTAAAAATCTGATGGTAGAATGCCATTTTAAATAACATTTATTGTCAATTAAATAATATTTCAAAACTCTATGAAAAGTTGCATTTAATGTTAATTTTAGTAAATTAAGTTGTTGCTGTGTTTTGTTTCAGTTTTTTTATTTACCTTTTATCCCAGGGGCACAGTGGCATGACAATAGACATACAACGATAGAAACTGGGTTTTGATACCTGTGGTAGGCAGAGCAGACAGTCCATTGTGCTTAAGTTAAAACAAACAAATCATTTACCTCTTTTAACTTTGAAGTCTAAGTATGTTAATAAGATTGTGTAATGTGAAAAAAGCTTTTTCGTTTGAATGTATATTAAGATTGTGCTATTTGGAAGATATGTGTAGTGCAGCATTCTAAAGAGGGGCTACTATATATTACTGAATGCTGATATTAGTAATAACAAAACTTAAATTACTTTCACTCAGTAGTCTGTATAGTTTTATTTCCTCCTGTGAGCTAGTGCCACTGAAAACATCAATGAACTTAGTGTGTTACAATCTACATACTGTGGCGACAGGCTATATACCTTTTCCTCTTTTTTTCATAAATGTCATTGGCATACCACTTGAGGGCTGATAAAGCTTATTTTCTGGCTCCTTCCTTGCTCTTGTAGTATTGGCTTGTGGTATAGCTTTCTGCTGTAATAGTCTATTCGTTATACACTTAAGTATTCTCTTTCCAGTTCATGATGCCATGCTGAAATCAGTCTCGTATTATTTATTGTTTCCTGTAAAAGAAACAAAAGCCATGGTGTGACTAGTCACTACTACTATTGTGACCTGTATATCTGTCTACTTATATACGCGTGTGTGTGTGTGGAGTGAGGTGAAATTCCCATTATTAAAATATCTTATTATGCTTATATTAATATTCGTATTTTATTTAAAGCCTGGTGTAACTTCAGAGGGGCCGACGTTGTATGAAAGCATGCAAAACTCAGTCTATCAGTGGTGTATTGCATTGTAAAGAAGCGATGTAGGCACCTCTCCGATAATCTTATGTTTGTATTTTTCTTCTTCTTACAGCCCTTTCCGACTGTTTTTTGGGAAGTCTTAGGTTACTGTATTTTATTGTGTTCTTATTTTTAAATATAAATCAACATTCAATGTAAACTCGAACAAAGAACCAAAAATCTAGGAATTATGATTGTATACCCGACCCCACACTGCACGTCACGGGAGTATCTATAAAAAATGAGCCAATGTCCAGATATTAGAAAACTATCAACAATTTTAGAGAGGAGATACTTTAAGAAATGAAAACGCATAAACAAGTCAACTTCCAACACTAGCTGCCACTCCCGAAACATGGTGTCTCTCATCATTAAATATAATCCACGCACTAAATGAAAATGTTTAATCAAACATGCCTGAATCTTCCTTGCAGCCTTGGGTAGAGGTTAAACATTCGGCATTCTACCGGTGAAATTGAGTTTTCTCATTTCCGCAACCCCCCCCCCGAAACTAAAGTTAACAGTTTTGAATTTATTGATCCTTGCCCTGAAAATGACTGAATCATGATATGTTTAGAACATATATCAAAATCTGATATTGCAGATGTCAATTCTTTATAAAAAATCAATATTATATTATCTAGTATAATAAATTAGATAAATTTAAAAATAAATCTTAACAGCGCTTGTCCAGCGCTTAAAACAGTTACAAGCACGTTTTGCCCGTATTTCCCTACCTGCCGCCCTTTACGACACTAACGTCGACTGACGTCACTCTACGTAGATACACAAACCACGTGTATCAACAAACGTGCTTCAACCACAGATTCATCCCAGTGTTCAAGCAGACCGTTCTTTGAAAGACACTAGGAAACATCTTCTCCTGCCCTTAGTTTCTGGCTTTCCCCACGGATTCTCCGAATATCTTGTGGCAATTCCAGTCAAGTTTTTTGTCTCTCACGTGAACAGGAAGTTAGGTATTCTTCAACTCTAAGTCACGCAGCGGGATGAAGAGAAACTGAAGTTTCTGATCGCAGCTGGTTATATTTCTTTTCCTTTTACGAATTTTAATTCGTACGTCATACTTTTGATTGGAATAAGTCTTCTAGTGAAACTTTGCCAAATTCAGCTTATTAAAAGCTGCACAAATATATATTAATTACTTCGTAATTACTTCACACTGGGGTAGCTGCATTACAGAATATGCTGGAAAATTTTCTCCTCACTAGCTTACAAAAAAAAAAAAAACCATATGCTGAGAACACACAAGTAGGAAGAGAAATCTAAAACTATATTCCTACTCTTGATTATAAAACCAAAATAAGAAGCCATATTTTTCTAACAGGAAAATAAATTTACTTTTGTGGTTTCATCGCTTTACTAAAATGTTTGAATTTAAAAAAAAATGCGCATGCGTTCATTCGTATACGGTCTTTTGCCAATTCAAGGAATTTTCCGGTTTAACTCCAGAAATAAAGTATTCGATAAACAAAATCGGGTAAAACTTCAAAATCCTGTATACTTTCAATTGTTATGACCACCAGAGGGTCAGACCTTGATTCTGAAGTTTGTTTACGCTATACAAACTGGCCAACATAATCCACTGCTAGTTTTTTACTTTAGACTGTGTGTTTACTGGATAGTATGTTGAATTGCGAAACCAAACAATGTGAATTTATTATTGTAAGCAAAAGCTGGAAAAGATGTTTTGAGCATTTATTTGTTAAAACAGACATACGTACCTGTTCTGTTTAAAAGAGTGTGCTTTTGGTAAAATCTTATTCGAGACAAATCAACACTTCATTGTTTAGACAATTTCTCTGCACTTGGCACATACTAGAAAGTAAAGGCGTTAAATGCTTTGGTTGTCAAAATTGGTATGAAACAGACCTTGCCAAAACAGTGTAGTACCCTCAGGCTACAGGAGACGTTGTTCCAAGGAAAGTACGAGTAGACGCTAAAAACAAAATCTGAAATGACCGGTTTTAGCCAGGTTAATACAGTAAGGTTGAAAGAAGTAACACCTTATGACAGTGAACAGAAGACTAACTAAACAAAGTTATTTTGCATGAATGGCTATCTGCAAACTGATATTAGCCAGAATTTACCGTCCTCACCATATTACTTGAGAAAAATGGCATGCTAACTTACAGCTAAGAAATTGGCAACATGTTATCTTTTCAGATGAGTCCTGTTTTTGGCTTGTTGACGCTATGGGTAGAATTTGTGATCGTCGTTAGTTTGGAGAATAGATGAGAGAAGTCTGTCTTTTCCACAGGAGGTGGAGCAGATATTTATCGTAGAGGAAAACTGCTCTTCATAGCTTCTAGGGAAACGTCCGTGGCGCTTCCTACAGATATTACGTGGAGACGATATTTTTCCATATACTAGGATAAGGTTTGTCAATGAGCAATAATTTTGTGTTGCAGGATGACAATGCCACTGCCTGCATTGTTGATATTGTACAGGATTGTCTCGACTAAGAAGACGTTGCAATATTGCCATGAACAGCAAAGTCTACAAAACATAATTGCATTGAGAACTGTTGGGCAAGACTGGGCCCGAAAATTACTAAATATGAATGTAAACCAGTTACCATAGCTGACTTTTAGTGTTTTTTAGTGAAAAGTTTGGATGGAATAATGGTGGATTACATAAAAAAATCTCGCAGCGTGAAACGTCGCGTTTCAGAGTCTATTAGAAAATGAGAAAAACCAACCAAGTAGTGAATGTTTAATATGCACTGATATGAGATTTCAAATGCTATTGATGATAATTTTGTTACATTTAGTCATTATGTATGTTTTTGGAAGGTTATTATTGTAATAAACGAAATGCTGAGTTACATATCTTTCTACGGGTATCTGGTAAAATTGTCTGTTGTCCAAATAATTCGTTCGTGATGTCCGCAGGACCTATCTCATTATGCAAATTACATATGTAGATGGCAAATATAGCATGTATATCTCAGTTTTCATTGCTAAGTAAATTTGTATTTCACCTTTATTATGATTTTCCTTGTTACAAAACATCCAAAAATTGTACTTCTACTTAACCAAATGGGTTCATCAATATAAGGTTTCCAGTTATACCTCTTGTTCAATCATTGCATAGCTGAAGTAGATGGAGAGTTGTTTAGAATTAAGCACAAAGTAACACAATGGGCTATCTGCGCTTGTTACGGATTTTTTAAATGTTTTATATTCTTCGTGGATTAAACGCAACAGAAAAACACAGATAACAGCTTGTATAATTTATTACACTAAACTACTAACAGATATAATATAAATTATATGATAACAGTGACAGATATTAAGTTACAACATTCGAAATTAATTACAAAACAAAATAATATTAGTTTCAAACTTCAAAATAAATCACAACACAAAACGGTACTGGCCTGTATCTAATATAATGATCTAAAATTAAAGTCTCAAATTCCAGTCTAGGGTGTGAATTTGGTCCCACGAAGAGATTCCGAAACAGTTCACAGTTCAATGAAATCGCCGTCTCTCAGCACAAGCGGTAATTCAGAAGTATCGTAGAGATTGACGAAATAAAATCACGGCTTCCGTAGATCTAATTTCAATCACAAATCCAAGCTGAATATTCACAGCAAACACTTAATCTTTCTCAAATAACTAACTTTCTTCTTTTGAAATGAAACTGGTGTTTGAATCTCACTCTTTGTCTTCGAATAAAACTAATGACTGAATCTCTCTCTCTCGAATAAAACTGATGACTGAAGAATGAATATCTCTCACGTCTTAAACTATTTTTATACCGATAGGCCTATTTCTCGAACAATCTCGCAATTTCCATACAACTCCAGAGCTATCCACGCATATCCGTTCTTGCACGAGACTACACTTCTAGACAGGAAGTCACCAGCACTCATTTACAAACATGTGATTGGTCTACTTAATTCGAGAAAGTTCTAAAACGTTACCCTAAATAAATAACATATTTTAGTTTAAACTTCGAAACAATAATATCAATATGGAAAAATGAAAATTCAAACACAATACGACATGTTGTCGTTTACAAAATATTTATACATATACATAACACTCTTCCCCCTTAAAAGTAAAAAAAAAAGTTTGAACTTGTGAAAACTTTTTTTTTGCTTATTTGTCTTTTTAAACCAACTTAAAAGGGTTAAATCGAGTAGATTCTGAAATAACCTCGCGAACTTTAAGCAGTAACAAGGGAACACCCTCAACCCAGTTCTTTGAGTGTTCGTGGCAGTAATTTGGTGGAAACGATCAAGAACACCTTGTGATTCAGGATGGTATGCACTGGATGAAACCTGATGGATATTTAGTTCATGTATGGCTTGTTCAAATAGCTTGGACATAAAATGTGTGTCTTGATCTGATTGCACAACTTTTGGAATCCCGAACATGGTAAAGAATTTAACAAGAGCTTTAACAATGTTGGGAGCAGTGATTTTTCTCAAAGGGATTGCCTCAGGGAAACGTGTAGAAGCACACATGATCGTCAAGAGGTATTCATTTCCTGCTTTGCTTTTTGGCATTGGGCCAACACAGTCGATAATGACCCTTGAGAACGGTTCTTCAAAGGCAGGAATAGGCTGCAGTGGTGCTTTTGGAATCCCCTGATTTGGTTTTCCTGTCATTTGGCAAGAATGGCATGTCTTACAAAAGTCAACAACATCTTGGCGCATCCTAGGCCAATAGAAATGTCGTCGGATACGATCTAGGGTCTTTCTTACACCTAAGTGTCCGGACAATACATGGTCATGAGCAAGACTAAGAATGTCATTCCGATAGCATTTTGGAATGACGATTTGGTGAATAACATTCCACTCTTCATCAGCAGCAACGTCAGGAGGTCTGTATTTTCTCATTAGCACACCTGACTTCTGGTAGTAACAAATAGGGACAGTTCCTATTTCATTTTCATTAACAGCCAGTTGTAGAAGAGAACGAGTTTCAGGATCATTGTCCTGTTCCTCAATAAGTTTGTTTCGATGAAGAGAGTCGAAAAATGTCTTAGAGTCATCAGTAGAACTTAAAGTTGAATCAGAAATCTCATCGATGTGAGACATGAACGTATCAGACAAAGAGAAATCCTCTTTGGACTCCTGAGAACGAGTAACAGCACAGGCGGGAAAAACATCAGGAAACTCTTCAACGAGTTGCTCTGTACTGGGACTAACAACAGGTGCTTCAACAACACGAACCTCTGGTACCACCTTACTACCAGCCAAATCATTCCCCAAAAGCATAGAAACACCTTCAACAGGCAATGAGGCTTTAATACCCACAGTCACTGGGCCTGAGACTAAGTCCGAATGTAAATCTAATCTATGAAGAGAAATAGAAACGACGCCACCTTCTACACCAGAAATGAGCACATTGGCCCCAACGGATGACTTTTCAGAAAACGGAAGTACACTTTCCAAAATCAATCTCTGAAAAGCTCCAGTATCCCGCAGGATTTTAATTGGTTGTAGACGTGAATTGCCAACAAAAGAAACAAAACCTTCAGTCATGAAAGGCTTAAATTTGTCCTCAACAATATCTTCAGGTACATCAATAATATTGGACTTGGAATCCACAGTGGACTGAACAGGGTCAAAATCATTGGGAACCAATGATATATCAAACAAGGGCGAAATGAAACTATTGGGTGATGGCTTGTTTTTGAGCTTATAGCACTCAGAAATCAGATGGCCAGGTTTCCTACAATAAGCACATGTTTTGGATGAGAATGACACGTTTTTAGTAGAGGACGAGCTTTGAGAATAAGATGGAGTCTTCGTTTGAGAATAAGAAGTTTGCTCTTTTTTGTCTCTGACGATATTTGCATAATATTTGAATGAGTCATTGGGTTTTTTTGTTGTGTGAGATGTTTTGCTTTTGTATGAGAAATCTTTGTGAGTCAAAGCATACTCATCTGCCAAGACAGCAGCATCATGAATTTTGGAAGCTTTTTGTTCTTCAATATAAGTTCTTATCTCTACGGGAATACATCTTTTAAATATAAAGATAATAAAGATAATATAAGTTCTTATCTCTACGGGAATACATCTTTTAAATATAAAGATAATAAAGATAATATAAGTTCTTATCTCTACGGGAATACATCTTTTAAATTCAATATAAGTTCTTATCTCTACGGGAATACATCTTTTAAATATAAAGATAATAAAGATAATATAAGTTCTTATCTCTACGGGAATACATCTTTTAAATTCAATATAAGTTCTTATCTCTACGGGAATACATCTTTTAAATATAAAGATAATATAAGTTCTTATCTCTACGGGAATACATCTTTTAAATATAAAGATAATAAAGATAATATAAGTTCTTATCTCTACGGGAATACATCTTTTAAATTCTTCAACTAACATGAGTTCTCTGAGTTTCGCATAATCATCTTTAATTTCTCTGGAATCACACCACCTGTCGAACAGTTTCTTTTTCACGAGCAAATTCGACATAAGTTTGGCTGTCAAACTTTTTGTAACCACGAAATTTTTGTCTGTATGCCTCTGGCACCAATTCATATGCATTCAAAATGCATTTTTTGACGTGCTCGTAATCATAACTTTGCTCGGCTGTGAGCTTGGAAAATACTTCCTGAGCTTTACCCTTGAGAACACTCTGAAGTAGTACTGTCCAATATTCGGTAGGCCATTTTAGCCTAAGGGCCAATTTTTCAAATTGCTGAAAATATGTATCTACAGCTTTTTCATTGAATGGAGGTACTAAACGAATCTGTTTGGAAGCATCAAAATTATCCAACTGCATTCGGACAACCTTTTCTTCTGTCTGTGCCTTTCTCATACTGATTTCTTTATCAGCTTTAATGCGTTCTATTTGTATTTCGGCATCAAGAACAAGGCGTTTGTTTTCTTGTTCTGCCTCAATACGCTTATTTTCTTGTTCTGCTTCAAGTCGTTTGCTTTCAATTTCTAAACGAAATTTCATTTCCATTTCCATTTTTTTTAATTCGAAATCTGGGTCAAAATGAGCGACAGGCAATTGTTGTGCAACTGTTTGAGGTAAAACTTTTTGGCTGACCAAATGTTCAACAATAATTTGTTTAATATCTGC
This sequence comes from Carcinoscorpius rotundicauda, assembly GCA_011833715.1. Classification (NCBI taxonomy): domain Eukaryota; kingdom Metazoa; phylum Arthropoda; class Merostomata; order Xiphosura; family Limulidae; genus Carcinoscorpius; species Carcinoscorpius rotundicauda. Next base: position 32,771,059 of record CM022395.1, on the reverse strand, counting down.
TTTCTTCATTGATTGCTTCACTTCTAAATTAAAATGTTCACCAACATCAAGTAATTCAGATTTTTTTAATTCACTGATTAATTCGAAAGAGGGATTCTGATTAAATTCGTTTATAAAATCTTCAAGTTCGAATGCCATTTTAAATATACAAGCTGTCTATCTGTATAGAATATAAATCTTATTTTATAATAAAATTAAATTGTTTGTTCGATATCCCGGACGAGCCCCCAATTTTCTGTTACGGATTTTTTAAATGTTTTATATTCTTCGTGGATTAAACGCAACAGAAAAACACAGATAACAGCTTGTATAATTTATTACACTAAACTACTAACAAATATAACAGATATAATATAAATTATATGATAACAGTGACAGATATTAAGTTACAACATTCAAAATTAATTACAAAACAAAATAATATTAGTTTCAAACTTCAAAATAAATCACAACACAAAACGGTACTGGCCTGTATCTAATATAATGATCTAAAATTAAAGTCTCAAATTCCAGTCTAGGGTGTGAATTTGGTCCCACGAAGAGATTCCGAAACAGTTCACAGTTCAATGAAATCGCCGTCTCTCAGCACAAGCGGTAATTCAGAAGTATCGTAGAGATTGACGAAATAAAATCACGGCTTCCGTAGATCTAATTTCAATCACAAATCCACGTTGAATATTCACAGCAAACACTTAATCTTTCTCAAATAACTAACTTTCTTCTTTTGAAATGAAACAGGTGTTTGAATCTCACTCTTTGTCTTCGAATAAAACTAATGACTGAATCTCTCTCTCTCGAATAAAACTGATGACTGAATCTCTCTCTCTCGAATAAAACTGATGACTGAAGAATGAATATCTCTCACGTCTTAAACTATTTTTATACCGATAGGCCTATTTCTCGAACAATCTCGCAATTTCCATACAACTCCAGAGCTATCCACGCATATCCGTTCTTGCACGAGACTACACTTCTAGACAGGAAGTCACCAGCACTCATTTACAAACATGTGATTGGTCTACTTAATTCGAGAAAGTTCTAAAACGTTACCCTAAATAAATAACATATTTTAGTTTAAACTTCGAAACAATAATATCAATATGGAAAAATGAATAATACAAATGAAAATTCAAACACAATACGACATGTTGTCGTTTACAAAATATTTATACATATACATAACAGTGCTCTCCCCACCACGGGTATCAAAATTTGGTTTTCAGCATTGTAAGTCCGCAGACATACCGCTGAGCCACTGAGATGCAGATGAAGAGTGAAATAGATATTCGTGTGAAAACGTGTTGGAAAATTTGTCGGACGCATCGTCTAAGAATTTCTATGCTATTTGGCTGTTGAAACGAGTACTGGGAAATCGTCGTGTGTATAAACTAAATGAATTATGGAAAGTAAACCGGAAATAGTGCCGTGCTATGAATATGACAGTTTTACGATAGGACGTTTTGTAATGGAAACGATAGAGCAACCCTACATTGTCATTAGATAGAATGACACCATAACGATAAGGATCCAAAATAGTTTTAATAAAACATTCTGAGACTCAGTATTTTTAAAAAAATAATAAAGATATAAAAATTATATTAAACTAAAGCATGCACCCACTTAACTATATTTACGAAACGATATTCATCACACGTATTTTGAAGAAAGCCCTACACAAATATCTACTCCATATAATAAATGAGTTTTGAAACAACACTTTCTCAGTATTGATCAAATTATCTGTGTTTCATCTTTATAAAGTTAGGAGAGAGTGTAAAACATGCCCCCCAGTGGCTCAGCGGTATGTCTGCGGACTTACACGCTAAAATCCGGGTTTCGATACCCGTGGTGGGCAGAGCAGAGATAGCCCATTGTGTAGCTTTGTGCTTAATTTAAAACAACAACAAGAAGTGTAAAACATAATTGCTGATTAATGCAATAGAATTAAAAGGAAAAAGAGGCAAAGTAATTAAAATAACCTGGACAGTTTTTCTGAGAATTTAATAAAACGCAAAGTATAATAAGTTTTTTTTTACTACGTTACTAATCCTCCCTCAGTTTTCCGGTGTTTTTGGTACCAACAGATGAAAACACGTACTTGTTTGTTGTTCTCAGCTTCAGTACGACTCGTATTCGACTAATTTGTGTTACATTGTTGCATTTAGTTAAAGTGGCAAAAAAAGAAAGAAATCATAATATTAAATGTTTATTCATTTCATTAAAAAAAGAAAAGATTTTGACTGTAAGTGTGTTTTTGTTTAAAAATAGTATTATTTAAATATTTTGAAATTTATTTTTATGGTGGAGTCCGCTCGGACTCGAGGAAAGTAACTATGGAAAAGCGGGTTTCTCGTCATCAAGAATAACAGGAAAATATGTACAGACGACTAATGAGGGGTTAATTTAGTAGTTAAGAGAAGATAGACATCGTAGAAGCAAATGAGATTTACAAAATTAAACGATTTCTCATATAAGACAAAACTCACGTACTTCATTAGCTTTAAAAACGTAAAATTTGGTTGTTGTTTTGAATTAAGCACAAAGCTACACAATGGGCTATCTGTGCTCTGCCCACCACGGGTATCGAAACCCGGATTTTAGCGTGCAAGTCCGCAGACATGTAAAATTTGGTACTCACGCATTTTGAGAAGTTGGTAAAAACATAGTTCATTTGAAAATGAACAGCTGAGATACGAGACTTCTGTTGTAATTGAAAAATGCGAGATTGGGCGTAGCGTCTGTACAACTGTACGCAATGGGGCTTGATTAAATCGTTGATCATTCAGTTGGTGATAAAAATCTATACGCTACATATTAATTCCGAAGTATCTTGACACGAAAAGAGGTTGGATTATAACAGGTGAACGCAATTCCAAATACGTGGATACCTTTTACCACTTACTTCTGGTATTATAATGCTACTGTATAATTGTTTGGATTCGACTAATATTCGATTTCTAAGTATTTAGCACAAACTTATTAGGCTTTGTTAGTTATATTCTACTGGGATTACAAATGTTATTACTGATAAGAAAGTTATATAATGAATTGGTGAACTAGTTTGTCAAAAACGTTATCGTACAACTTTTTCCTCATTTTTAATCCGGTTACACGAAGTACTTAATGAAAATCCCAAATTAATTCTAACACCTTATATATATAAAGAACTGTCACAGAAGTGATAAAATGTATAACTGTTATCATGTAAGGTATTCGTAATTTTATCTAAAAAGACTTGATACTGTTTGTAAATTTATGAAACTTCGTACGTAGATCGTTATTTGTAATAACCGTTTTTGTAAATTATATTGTTGTATATACATAAAAATATATTTCTTTTAAATAAAGAAACTGTGTGTATCTACCCTGCTGAGAAAAAACATAAATTAGATATGTATCGACATTTAACTTAGTTTCAAGCCATTCGAAATAATATCAATACATAATAATGGAAATTTTGCTTTCAAGTGATGGCAGCTTATAAACAATATAAATGCAAAAATTGGAAATTTTAAGACCTGTAAACAATAAAAAGTAAAAAAAACAAAACTGGAATTACTCTAGATATTATTTACTCAAACTACATCTCTATTTTGGCTCAATGTGTTTTCCTAAGCCCCTCGCTAGTATAGCGGTATGTCTCCGTAATTTCAACACTCAAATCAGGGGTTCGATTCCCCTCGGTGGGCTGAGCAAATAGCCCGATGTGGCTTTGCTATATGAAAGACACACAGCTTTTGGCAAAACTTACTAACACATAAAGTAAAATATTGTTACACTGATACAAATAATTTGGCCTGGCATGGCCGAGTGCGTTAAGGCGTGCACTCATAATCCGAGGGTCGCGGGTTTGCACCCGCGTCGCGCTAAACATGCTCGCCCTCCCAGCCGTGGGGGTGTATAATGTGACGGTCAATCCCACTATTCGTTGGTAAAAGAGTAGCCCAAGAGTTGGCGGTGGGTGGTGATGACTAGCTGCCTTCCTCTCTAGTCTTACACTGCTAAATTAGGGACGGCTAGCACAGATAGCCCTCGACTAGCTTTGTGCGAAATTCCAAAACAAAGGATTTGAGTAAAAAAGGTTTACGACATTTCCTGCCTTACTATTTTGCGGCCCCCATTTGCTGATATGCAGTATATTTGCAGGTTTTTAAATCTCTAATTTTAATTTATCTTGTTTACTGGCATTTTGCATGCTTGACTATAGACAAAGGATTTTGATCTGGTAGCTAACTTTATGTATTGTAATTATAATAAATATAGCTGATAGGGTTTTTGATGATTTACTACATCTGTTGACTTACTTTTCGCATTAGTTCGAGATGAAAAATGATAAATTGCAATTGGGAATTGTTATGAATATATATTTAAGAATGTAGTAAACATCTATAGTTTCTATATAAGAACATTCATTATGTATAATACATAGTGATGGGCAAATGTATGCCTAGACTGAGACATCACCTCCACTAAACCCTTATAAAATTTTACTAGTATGAAAGCAGCTTTTTCTAACAAAACATGTACATCTAAAATATCGCTTTAAATAAACTTTCGGGCCTTTTTATATGGTTGTTCTTCGAATTATTGTTTAATAAAATGTAATGTTATGTGTGCTGATTATTTTTTCACTCCTTCGCATCAAACGTGAGAAAGAGGTTGTCTCTCTCAACATACCAATTAAATAATGTACAAAACATTGAGTATCTACATGTTATAGTAATCTAATATCCATATATTATTAGCTGATTATTACAGTTTCATTCTAAACTTCAGCATTTTAAAGGAACAACAGATATTTGTACGAAAGCTAATTTCAAAGGATAATTAAAATGCTGTTTACTTGAGAATTATGATACTTTTGGAGGTACCTTATCACAACGGACAGCTGTTCTTGTTTGCTCACATCCTTTGTTTCATCCACCATTAGAGCAAAATGCTCAGCTTCCATGACCTCTTTTCTGATATCTTTCCTGATCATTCCAGCTATGATGTCAAGTAGTTCGTTTTGGATATCATGGTGCGTGTACTTAGCACTGCCAGGACCACTCAGCATTTCATCATACCTGAAAATCATGTCAAAAAGTTCCAGGAAATTGCCTCTGTTATCTGACTGACTACCTTCCCTGTGACCTCTCTGGGCCTAATTCAGGCTGTTTAGAGCAGTACAACTATTGCAGCTCTTATGTAATGTCGGTTTTCCTCCACAGTTTTAGCATGGCTTGCATCAAGAGCATGTTGGATCCTTGCACCCTTTGTTTTGTGCAATTTAAATTCTGCCCAAACATGCATGGCAAACTTGTGTCCTGCAGAGTTATCATTGGACTTCAGTGATGTGGTCGCCTTCTTCCAGTTCCGGAAACCTTTACGAGTGAAGGAATTCTCAGTTCTACTGAAGTGTGTGTGAGTGAAAAGACGACATGCAAAGCAGAATGCAGCATCTTGGGTCACACAGTACTCCAACCACGAGTACTGATCATGCCAATTTTTGTTGAATGACCTTGACTGGCTGCTGTATTCTGTGGCCGGGTATCTCTTCAAGTCTGGACAGGTAGGACCACCATCTGGAAGGTGGCTCAGGTTCTTGGGCCATGTTGGTAGTTTTCACGCCAGGTAGAGATATTACTTGGTCAGTTAACATGTACGGTTATTATCTAATTATAAGTATAACATTAATTGAATTGTAAGTCACAATTTTAATTGTATGCCACAATCATCAGTACAATTTTGGATGGATGATACACAATGCAAAATGATCTCACATGGTTCACCACATTGGCTAAATGCTTCATAGTTTTGACCTATACACAATACACTTATACATGCATTCTATGTTTTACTTTTCAATAAAAGATAAATGCAATTAATGGGTAAATACCCGTGAAACCTTTGGTTTATCAAGTAAAATTCCTGATGATCTGTTGTAAATTGAAATCAACGTGTTTGTCTAATCTTCGTTAAAGCTTAAGATAGAATAGCATTACACAGGGAGCGGCAATACAGCTCATGAGTTTCAGTGCATTCAGTGCGTTGCTATGAGATGCATGACACATACTTCCGTCTTAATGAAGACGTTGAGTTCTACAGATCTATGTCTATGTGATGTTAATTGTTAAGCAGCAACGACGATTATATTTTCCATATTTTATGAATATATGCAGGTAACAATATTGAGGGCTGAGGGGGCTTGGCTCATATGAGGGGCTCGGGCCCCAAAAAAACCCCTTGGTGCCGTTACTGAATTATTTTTGAACTGAATCTTTACTGTTTATGGTTTATTTTTTGTCTGAACATTCTGTTTGAGTTTTATGAAATTCCTTTTGATTCCTGTTATGAGCCACTATCGTGATTGGTTATATTTATTATTATGGATGTCGTTTTGCTGATAATAATAGTACTTTATGTTATAGTTTTGCTGAAACAAACTTATGTACTGTTACATCCTCAATATGTTTTCATGTATATCAGGTTCTATGCGGGCTCACTTGTACAATTTTATGCAGTGTATAAGCACATTTCGTACTTCTTTTATTATATTTTTAAACTAGTACCGCCATGTTAAAAACTCAACTTTTCAATATGTTGTTTTTATAATAAAATGGGGTAATAATTAAAAGTTTAAAGATGTTATGCCTATTATTGCTATAAAAACTATTGCTTATTTATTTTTAAGAGAAAAGCCATATGAGGTTACTTGTTGTGTCCAATGCAGGAATGAAACCCTGGATTTAATCTGTATGTCGAATTTATCGCTGTCCAATTGAAGGCTAAATGGATAAATTTATGCTTCTGGAGTTTATATGTAGCTCCCCTTAGATGGTAAACAATAAGTCAGAGCATCTATCACCATAAAAACTTTGAAACAGTTGTTTGAACTGATTTATGATATTTACTATCGAGACAATAATCAAAATATTGTGTTTGTTTTAGTTCACATTTTACTGGAGACTGAAATGATGATGAACTATTTACTCATCACATATTCCAAAATTATTTTCAAACCATTCAAATGTAGATACAATCACGTAACTTGGTTCTGGTATAGATAATATGTAAGGATGAATTTCATTTCCATTGATATTGACAGGAGGTGCAACTAGCATTCTCAGAGAAATCTAATCTTTTATACTGGTCACTAAAGTTCGGTTGGTGGTAAAAGTAATAAATGGTTGCACAATACAATGAAAATTGCTGTATATGGTATTTACCAGCTTATCGATTTTATGTATAGCAGCTTTTATGAAAATTATCAAAACTTGCAACCACTCTCAGAATGCTCCCATGCAGAACGCACAAGGTGATTCTGTTTCGCACAGCACATACTTGAATTGATTAGACAATCAGAACGTTGAGCGCAAAAAGTGTCCATGTGGAATTTCATTGAAACAAGTCGACGTGAGTTCAGACTTGACACAGCTATTTGAGGAATACATTTGGTAATTAACAATAAGCAGGCGTTCTTATACGCATAAGAACATCATATCTTAGGACAGACTGAGCGGTTGAGCAAAAATGAGAAAGAGGGAAAGAACGTTACTGTGCAAAGATACAATCTCGTGTTTTGTGTTTTCAAGTAAGGCACTATTTTTCTGGATGCAGCACTAAAGCCTACTTATGCTAGTCTGATATTGATTGTGTTGCCAGAAGTACGACTTGGAGGTTAGGTTGTTGTTCACACATTCAGCATCAATTAAACGTAGTTTCTAAATCACAAGTAGTACGAGAACATCTATTGTACAAAGTATATGAAATGTGACATTTTAATGGATAAGTTATGGAAAAAATTCATAACGATCATCTGGTAAACTTTGTGGCTTTCAACATTTACGGTATCAAATGATAAAATGAAATAAATAGTTTTGAAGATTGGATAAATTACCATCTTATAAATTTTTGTCATATAAAATGTTATAGGGAGGATAACAAATTATGTATTTTACTTTGAAACTAATTTCTTTGGGAAAGGATAACTAAATATTTTAGTGCATTATAAGCGCTAAATGCTGAACCAGTAAGTTTGGAAATGAGGAACTACAAAGACTCACCAAGATTTTGATGCAGATCCAGAACTCCCGTTGTTGTTTTTCAATGCTTTATAAAACACACAGATAGTAAAGAATAATACTAACTCTGCTGCTAAGATATAACACAAATTACAATTACAGCTTTCAACTGTTGATATTACAGGTTTTATTTAATGCTAGACGATTTCTTTTTCAGGCTTAGTTGTTGCATTTCGCGCAGAACTACTCGAGAACTACTTCACTGACTGTCAGCAATTTTAAAACGACATATTAGAGTGAAGGCGGCTAGTCAGCTGCACCCACAGCCAACGTTTATGGCTACTGTTTACCAATGACTCAAGTGCTAACATGTTCGATGTCAGAGTTCTATCCCGTTACCCGTAAACTTCAAGTCAAGCGCACTAACCACCAGACCACGCCAACTCTCCTGTTTTCGAAGCTTAATCAAAATAATAATAACCCTGAATAATTACTCAACTCTTTTAGTCACTTGACCTACATTATTAGCAAAGTTAAACAAAAATAATAATATTTAAGTAATTAATAAGGAATAAAATAAATTTTTGCTTAGTTTTCTAATTAAGTTCCTTTTCTATTAATACACACACACACATACATGTATTTATTTTTAATGTTACTATGCGTTTTGGTTCCTTAAAAACGAAAGGGTTATGTAAAGAAAAGTTCTTGAAAGTTTTAAAAAGACATTTTCATCGAAACTGTAAATTTGCCTTTTTTCAAAATAAACTTTATTTCTTTTTATTCTAAGAAAATGTTGTACACAGATTTACAAATGTATTCTTCATTAAAGGAGAAAGAAAGAAGCAAGAAAAATTAAAGAATAATTCGTTAATAATAACATTAAAATATAACATTAAGTTTTGGATGGACGAGTTATAGACTCTCTAAATCTTTCTTTTCAAAAAAAATTTAAATAACTGATATTAAAGACGTAATTTAATTTGAAAACACATAAAAGGCTTCACATCTATATATATTTATTTATTTTGTCTGTTTGGCCTTAAACAGAAAGGAGCGGCTATCTGGGTTGTACCCATTACGAGTGTGGAAACACGAATTTTAGCTCTCTAGCTAACCTCTGACTCACCGAGAGAATTTTTAATTGATGTATATGTCTCTTAAATAATTATATAATCTATACAATATCTATTTGTCTTATTCTCAGACAAATATCATAACATTTAACCAAAACGTGTTTATGTGTTTAATTTATGTTACTATGTCAAAGTGAATAATTATCATTTACAATATGTGTGATAGATATATGAATATCATGATATTTTTAGGATGCATTTCCTTTAAAGCTTCAGTTATGATTTATTTATACAAAAACTGTGCTTAGAAACGTGGTTTTATTTGAATTTCGATCAAAGCTACATGAGGCTATCTACGCTACTCGTCACCAATTTAGCAGTATAAGACTCAAGGGAAGGCAGGTAGTAATCACAACCCATCACCAACTCTTGGGCTACTCTTTTGCCAACGAATAGTGAGACTGATCGTTATATTATAACGCCCCCACAGCTGAAGAGGTCAGCATGTTTGATATTACATGGATGTTACCCGGACCCTCAAATTACGAGACGAATGCCTGATTGATCAGTGTGTGACACGGTATTAGTTTACATATTGTGCTGGAAATGTGGCTTCTCAGGTATTCATTTCCAATTTAGGTGTGAATTGACACTTACTTCATGTTTTATATTGTTTTATCCATGTTTTACTCTATAGTTTCAATTTGTAATACATGGTAATGATTTATAGATTCAAAAACAGTCATTTAAATTAAATTTAGTAAAATACTAATTTTGTTTATGTAAATGTTGTCGAGAGTGTTATGTAAATGTTATGTAAATGACAACCATGTCGAGTGTTATGTAAATGTCATGTAAATATCATGCATATGTTATGTAAATATAATGTAATGTCGTGTTTGAATTCCCAGATTTATTATTTATAATTCTATATCTATATTTATATTATTGTTTTGAGGTTTAAATCGGTGAAATTTAAAATAACATTTTAGAATTAATTAAAATTCTTTAGAAATTTTTAAAACTAAATAGATTGATCACTTGTATTGGCCTGGTGTTTGTGCTGTGGAATTCTGGGAAGTTACGCGATATAGTATATAAACAGATGGCGATGCGAGAGAATAAATCATCCACTTTTACTCGGGTCAAGAAGTTTGTCTTGTTTAAGAAAGTTTAAACTGAATTTGTGAATAGAACTAGATCGACTAAAGCGGTGAAAAATTTTATTCCGTCAATCTTTACAATTCAGTCGGATTACGGATTATATCGAAAGTCAATAGGAATGGGACTGTGAACTTTTGTTTGAAATTACCCATTTAATCTTCGAAAATTTCTCCGTGGGACTGAATTCAACGCCTAGATTGGAATTTTGGATTTCGGATTTGGACACTTATCTTGGATCATATTATTAAGCACAGGCCAGTACCTTTTTGTATTGTAAGTTGTTTTGATGGTTGAAACTGGATATCTGTTATTGCTATTAGATAATATATTTTGTGTTTATCACATAGGTAGATCATTATAATAAATTATACAAGCTGCTATCCGTGTCTTTCTGTTGCATTCAGTCCACATAAAAAACGTAACACATCATACAAAACAATGAAAGAGAAATTCGAATATTTGAGCTCTGATAAAACAAAAATCATTGGTTTCAAATAAGATGTTAATATCTTCCCGCCGTTCATGTTTACTTAAATCGGACATTTGATTATTCTTTTTGCGATTTGACATAAAAAAAGTGGGTATGCAGCGTAACAGTCGTAAACAGCGAACATTTTCTTGTGGTGAAATTACATATTTACAGTTTTTGACATTTTCCTTCCATCTGAAGTAATGTGACAATAAAGAAAATATAGCAGACTAGCACCTATGTGTATCGTGAGATTGCTCTTGTGAAAGAGCCGTTTTGAAAGTATGTCTAAATATGTAAAGAAACTCTGTTCCCATTGGAGCATCCCATAAATGTATTATGAAACTGGAGTTGTATGAATGAAGGTCAGCTAATTTGGTCATTCCATTGAAGCAGTCATAATCTTCCAGTAGATTAAATATTTGTGAGTCCCAAGGACCCTTATGACCGTTGGGCCATTTTACTGTTGATGCATAATGGAGGGTTTTCGGGCAGACTTACTTGGTGTCGCACGTCTCTTCTCCAGACAGTCATTCCGAATTTAGTAGTGAATGGCTAGAGGAAAGACAGCTAGCAAATATCACTTATAGCTAACCCTTGGGTTGCTTTTTTACAAACAAATGGTGCGATTGATTGTAACATTGTAATGCCTCCTCAGCTGAAAGAAGGAGTATGCCAATGATTGTGAGTCGAGAGCCCTGACAATTAGGTCATGCCAGGCTAGTAGATTACATATGGCGGTATAAATGTCCATATAAAGTGGTTTCTGTTGTGTGTTACATTGACCGTCACAGGATGAATTACAATTTTAAATTCTTTTCAGATTAGGTTAAACGTCTTTTCCTTTACTGATTGCACAGTAAAGAATGTCTTATTTGTAAAAATAAGAAAAGAAAAATATTACTTCAGATGCCGTTCGTCCATTTAGTGTGTTCTTATTGTAGCAAAACCTTCGCTGAAAACGTGATTAGTTAATTAATATTTTGTATAATTTCAACAAATTTCTAGGTAGTGTCCATGTATTGTGTCGATTTGCCTTGTTTATCTTTTCATTTATCCATTTTTTTTTTTTTTTGTATTACTGTTTCAATTGTTTTCAATATTTCTATGTTTTTCGCTTTTATAAAAATATTTTCCTTTTTTTCCATATATATTTATCGGAAAAGTGAAATACTTCTTGCGTAACTTGCTCTTTTGGAGATTCTAATCAGGATATTGTTTGTATGCTTATCCACGTTGATTTGGTGTCACAAGTTAATCTTAAAAATTTTCAGATGTAGCAGTCTGTAAAAGTGATCCATTTATGTAAAACTTGGGTGAATCTTTTTTTCAGTTTATTTAATCTGTTGAATAATATTACCTGGGTTTTCGGAATATTAATTTTTATTCTATATTTTTGGCAATATTATTCTAAATTATTTAGGACTAAGTGAGATTTGTTGTTGCAGATAAAGGTGTGAAAGCACTTTTCTAGATCGCTACATCGTCAGAAAATTGTGATGCAAAACTTAAATTTATTATCCGACAGTGGCATATTACTCACATGCATGATAAATAAGATAAGGATAGGCCTGGTGTGGCCGAGCGCTTTAAGGCATGCCTCATAATCTGAGGGTCGCGGGTTCGCATCCGAGTCGCGCTAAACATGCTCGCCCTCCCAGCCGTGGGGGCGTTCTAATGTATCTATCAATCCCACTATTCGTTGGTAAAAGAGTAGCCCAAGAGTTGGCGGTTGGTGGTGATGACTAGTTGCCTTCCCTCTAGTCTTACACTACTAAATTAGGGACGGCTAGCACACATAGCCCTCGACTCGTTTTGTGCGAAATTCCAAAACAAACAATTATTTTTTGTATATACTGTCTGCATAGTTTCCTTCTTTCTTTTATTAGGTGTATTATTTCTTGATGTGATTGCCATACGTGTGTTGTTGTAAAGTGGTTTTGTTTCGGTATCGAGTTGTTGGCTGTATATTTCAAGCACTCGGAGATTATATCACTATATTCATCTATATCTGATGCGTCCGTGGCGAAGTTTAGTACTTCCGTTGGTTAAATTTGTTCTACGATTGATTGAAATTGTGGCCAATTAACTTTTTTTATAATTTAGTTTATCTTTTAGTTTAATTTTGTTTAAGTGGGGAGTGAGCTTGAAGATACACCAGACTGGGAGGTGGTCACTATCTAAATTGTGACCAACAGAGAAGTTTACGAATTTACGACTCATATTATACAAACACAGGCGTAGGTCCAATATTTCACTGGTGCCATTTGCGTAAGAGTTATGCGTCAGTGCTGCATCATTCAACAATATCATATTAGTTTCAGCTAGAAATTTACAAAGATTTTACTATTTGTATTTGTTCATCTACAATTGAATGTGATATGTTTACTATTTAGGTCTCCTATAATTACCATATTGGGATTTTGGTTATATATGGAATGAAAAAGATTAGCATCTAATACTTTGCTAGGCGAGTAGTAAATGCCAGCCACTGCAATTTCGATATTATTTTGAGTTCTTATGTTTATTACTACTGATTCAATGAAGGAAGGTATTCTTAGTTCCTGAACTATAAGTTCAGGTTTATACAATTATAATATTCTTCTGTTTGGATCTCTCTTATCCTTCCTGTCTTTTTTGATGATTGAGTATCCTTTTATTTTGGATCTATGATAGTTATAGAGAGCAGTTTCACTAATTACAAAGACATCTGGTTTTATGGAGTTGGTTATATCTTCAACCTCATGTTTCTTGGAAGCAATAGCACCCTGGATATTGATGTGTGGTACTGTGAAGTTATTCTTGTTTAACAGAGTTCATGATATATGTTAAAATTTGTGATAGGTACTTTTGAATATTTTTCATAATTATTTTAATGATTATGCCTATTAAACTGTTTTCATTATTTGGGTTTGTGTATTCTGTCATTATTTCAGAGAAGGTGGAAGTAATGGCATTGGTTAATGTGTTCTCAATATTCATAGGTGAGGTTTTGTGTGTGACTTCAGTTGTTTCAGTTAAATCTTCACTAATTGTTGGTGGTTTTTCTTTCCTGTGTGATGTGTTTTTGACTACTGCAGCATATGAGTTTGCTCGTGTACTTGTATTTCCTGGTTGTTGAGTGGTAGTTGATTTTGATTGTTCATGAATTATGTTTTGTCTGTGGCTTATGCGTGTTTGGAATTTTAAGTATATTTTGTGAGTCTTAATTCATTTGAATTTTTGGCATCTTCATAGTTTGCCATGAGATTTTCCCCACAACTACAGCATTTACGTTTGGGGTTTTGTTTAGTACATTGTGATATGTGGTGCTTTTCTCTACAGCCTACACAGCGCGCAGTTGCTTGGCATGCTGCTGCTACATATCCAAAACTTTTACATTGGTAACACTGTGTTAATACCACTGATGGTGTTTTGGTTTGTTCAACAGTGTATCTTTGATACCACATTGTGATACCATTATTTATTAGCTGTGTTATGTCTTAGATGTTTTCTATAACTACTTTAATTATGTTTGTTGTTGTTTTTTGTTATATTTGAAGTTATGCGTTTAACTGAAATCTATTTTATGTTTTGTTTAATTAAAGCTTCTTTAATGTCGTCTATGTCAATGGAGTGGTGCAACCCCCGGATTACGAAAGATCTGAGTGTTGACGTAACTCCAAGCAAGTGTATGGTTATTTTTCCTGTTTTAAAAGCGTCCAAAGGTCATTGTTTTAATAATTTATTTTGGTCAGCGTGTTCATATACTTGAACAAGAACCCAGCTGCGGGACAGACACTTAATGTTAGTAATGCTTGTCTTAGGTTTACACCTCTATATTTCCCTTGCTAATTGTGGCTGGTTGTAAGTTCCGGGAATACCTTGAATAATAATGGCGTTTGTCGATAATTAGTTCACTTTTCAAATGTGTTTCTGTATTTGTATTAATATTTGTTGGTGCTTGTTTTTCTTGTTTTTTATGACTTCTAATCTTCACAAGTGTGAATCCTTCGTAGTCAGAACTAGCTTCATCACGTTCTGAGTTAGCATTTGTTTCAATATTCAGGGTGGGGTTTTGATTACTAATGCTACTAATTCTTAGGTTTACATTTTCTATGGCATTATCGATTGGTGTAGCCTCAGCTTCACTGTCGAAAGTATTTAAATTAACATTTGTTTTACTTATTTTCCATTTTTTCTGGCTTTAGTAGTTGTATCTTCTACTGAGGAAGTTTTTTATTTCAGATCTTCTTTAGCAAGTTGTATTAAGGTTTTCAATTGTAAATTTTCATTTAAAATTTGACCACGTACACTGAACTTACTTATTTCTCGCTTTTCTTCTGTAGCCGACATGTCGCCTGCTTCAAGAAGTATTGCACCTCTCCTTCTTAGTTTCTATGTTCGTAGGGTTTTCTTTATATGTTTTTTCTCTTTTCTTCTGTATGTCCTGCAACAGAATGAAATTATTTTTCAGTTTTTTCTCTCTCTCTCGCCTTTCAATACACTATATCACTGTATGAGCTTTAACGAAAGTGTCTAATATCGATCACAACTCACTATACGTTCACACTTCTAAAGAGATCACAAAAATCACTGCTTATCTCTTCTCTCGCCAGTATCAGGATAAAGCACAGATAACCCTGTGTAGTTTTGTGCGTGATAACAAACAAACAAACAATTTTATAGAACATTTGATAATTTTGTGTGCAGAACTTGGGGCCATCTATGAATGTAGTTAATTTACTTTATATATAATGAATGCTCAATAACATAAACAACTGTAATGTATGGAGGGTTTAAATACACATTAACATTCTCCTTGTTTCAAATTATCATTCCACTAAGTTTGGTTGAGAGTGATCCAGCGACATAAAAGTAGTTAGATAACGGACAAATAGACAGACACACAGACATTTGTTTTCTTTATATATATTTTAAATATATAATAAGTATATGCAATAGTACATACTAAAATTCGCCAGTAAATTATTACTCATTTTTATGGTCTTAGTACACAAGACGAACACAATTTGTTATAAACGTTTATTATAGTTGTCCTTCAATGTTATTGTTTGTTAAATTTTCGCGCAAAACTACTTGAAGACTAGCAAGCCATACTTAATTCTGAAGTGATAGGTTAGAGAGAATACAACTATCTAACACCATCCATCCAACTTTTAGCTACTCTAATTGAGTCGTAGTGATAACCATTGCTGGTATAACGCATACACAGCTCCAATTGCAAAAAGGGTTAAACGGGGCTCTAAACCCGGAATCTCAGATCCTCAGTCCGGGACACTAACCACTTGGCTGTGATCAACTCCTAATTTATTAAGGAAATAATTTGCTCCGTATTATGTTAATGTGTTCATGCTTGCATATAAATATTACGCCATTTTAATATTTGACTATGTTTTAAACGGGTGATTTCCACGAAATAAAGGCATACTGCATTGTAGGCAATGTTCATACCTTTAAAGTTACAAACAGACATTTAAGTAATCGACTGCTATAAATTTCAGTAAGTTTTTTTACTACCTTAATTGTATAGATTTAGAAATAGATGTGTATAATAATTTAAATTTTAATTAGTTTTGATAATTCTTACCACATATGTTGCAGATAAAGAACATAACGTTATCAAAATCGTTGGAAAATGAGTATTGATTTTACTATTTTCTTCTCAGCAACAAAGTGTATCAAGAGATTTGTTGTAAGATGTATTTCAGTACAAGATAAGTAGGTCAAAATACTATATGTTTATTAAGTTTCATAGAGTTATTAGTTTACTGTCCGCTGCAGCTGTAATTCTTCTTTTGTACAAGAATTATTCGTATATTCTGAAATACTTTTCTTCACAAACTGATATCGAGAAAAAAAACAATAATTCCCAAACATTTTCTTGAAAGATGTTGCTCTAATTAGTTGGAGATAAATTAGTCTTCATTTAGCCTAGATTGAAAAAAAATTAACTTGATATGAATCAACTAATAGATATTACTGATTAGATGTGCTTTTTTACATCCATTACATGTAAAGAATAGTATATATATAATGTGTATAAGTATTCTTAATCTTAGCAGTATTTTCCTCCATAATTCCTCTATATCTCACAATATTCAATTAATCTAGAAAATTTAGGTTAACCAAGTCAACAATGCAAAAAATCTTTAATGAGAACAATATAATAAAATGAATTAAAAAATACATTAAACATTCTAACCATCACTGTTAATGAAAGCTGTATTGAAGAAAGAATAAAGTACCACTTTACCAACGAAATTTCATCAACACATGTGATATTCCCATGTACAACAAAGTTTCGTCAGTGAATCTACTCAGTTATTAAGCCGAATGAATGCTTCCTAGTGGTTGCCGGACTAACACCGATAGAAACGGTTTGATATCTGTATTAGGCAGAGCAGCAATGTATAACTTGTGTTTAGCTACAAATAAGTAATGTAATTTTACTTGCTACTTCTACAATGTTTACGTAAATTTGAGGTTTGTTTTTATGAAAGCTGACCGTAATTTGAAGAACTGTATTGGAATGAAATGTTTTCCATAGAAAGTAAACTATAAAAATATAAAAAAAACAACGTTACTATACTACTTTTTATGCTTCTAACTAACTTTATACACTTAAAATAACATTATTTTCACAAAAATATACCAAGTATAATTTTGGAGTTATATCTGTTATATAGGAACTTTTTGAAAAACTATCTGTGATTGTTTCTTTCTTTCAGAGGTTTTGGCGTGAAGTTACACGAAGGCCAATCTTCGAGTAGCCAGCCTCAATTTTCAATGTATAGGTTAGAGGAAAGACAGCTAGTCAACACCACTCACTGATAGCTCTTGGTCTGTACTTATTTAATCGAATAGTCTAAAGGTCAGAGGTTTTTAGCACATTTTAAGGCGATTGATCTTGAACCATTAGTTCTCATATTCACTTTCTAAGTGCTCTAACAGTGACTTCAGCACAACAATTTCATTCAGTGTTACTGCACCTAATCATTAGTAATCATGTTAGCCATTGATAAATTTCACGTCATAGCATCATATTTTTGAATCAATAAAGCACATAGCTTTCCAAATCCCGTATTCTTATTAATCTATATTTATCTACCGAAAAAAAACGAAACATCTTCTATATTACTTTCGTAAATTTTAGATTGTCTAACGTTTATAAGAGTAAATTGTTAAAACTATTTTTTTCTGAAAATAAGAGCTCAACCTTCATTAAATGCAGTAAACGTTCTTTGGTTTTGGTTCTTGTTCACTTGTTAAAATAAGTGAACACTCAGCATTTCAGGGAAAGTCTATAGATTATAAAAGGCTAGAGATACTTATTTTTATACTGGCCCTGAAATGAAATCTAAGAGAGGGTAGTTTTTAAAATAACAGGGTGCCGTGCGTTATAATGCATATTCATTAATATGTACTAACACTGTTTGTAACGTTTACAAGTTAATCAGAATATACTGTGAAGGTTTTTCATACACAACCAACCCTATTACTCTTGTTGCCAGTATTAGTAAAGTGAAAGCCCCCCCCCAGTGGCTCAGCAATATGTCTGCGGATATACAACGCTAAAAACCGGGTTTCGATACCCGTGGTGGGCAGAGCATAGATAGCCCATTGTGTAGCTTTGTGATTAATTCAAAACAACAAAGTAAAAACTTATTAAACTATAAAAATACATCAACTGAAACTAATTCACTCAATAATAATTTCAAAGGCTTAATTATCAGTTTATTGTTCTACCAAGCTGCACTGTACAACGTTATAAGCTGTTAACAGGAAAATTAACACTTGGTTTAAACAATGTTTTCAATAAAAAAAATATTACAGTTTTTCCCCTCAAAGGAAATTTCCTGGTGTCCCGGCAACTAACCCCCCTGTAGCTCCTTTGTTTGATATTTGTAATAAAATTTATAATATTAAAAATTAACAAATAGATGTGTAAAATAGCAGAAGAAATGACATAGTCTTAATTTTTAAGATATTTTTATCAGTAACAGAGAGCACCATTGCTTCGAAACATTTTATGAAGTATAAGACGTTATCGTTTTTTAAGTGTAAACATCCACAACCTGATGTTTCTTGCATGATGGTTAAATTTATTGTTTTTCGAAAACAGAAGAAAAATGTAAAAGGAAGGAGGGTAAGATATAGTATAGCACAGTCTGCTCAAATAGGTTTCATTGAACATTGTATTACGTTATATTCAATTGTCATTCTTCATTTCCATTTAGATTGTGTAAGTTTGAAAAGCCAGTATTTTCATAAAACAAAATCGTGTTGATTACTCGAAAAGTGGATGCTTTAGTATTTATATATTTAAACCGCGCACGCACACGCACGCACGCACACAATCTGTGTGTCTGTCTGTTCGTTCGTTATTTAACTAGTCCCAGGTCACTGGGCCAAAATGATCAAAACTATGTGGGATAATAGATTGAACAAGGAACATGTCAGTGGGGTGTTCACAATTTTATTTAATCTCCATGATTACTGTTACAGAGCATTTGTTATCTTTGATACGAATTATGTTAACTATATTCATAGATGGCGCTAGATCCCTACAAAAAATATTAAATTTGCCTGTTACTCAACGTACACAATGTATGTAAGGAGGGCACAAAAACATCTTACATATTTCAGAACTGGGCTAACATTTTTTATGAAGGAATTCAATAGAAAAATCGCCGCCACTATTGGAATAATAAATAAACTAATACGCAAAAACGCCTCGTTTGGGTTGAGAAAATATTTCAAATAGACATCACTGAAAGAAAGAGGTAACTGACCGGAAGCTGATCACATGTTTGGAAGAGATTGTGTAACTGAGTGTCTGAATGTAGAGGGCGCGGTTTGATGTTTGAATATATAATTTTATCTATAATATTAATATATGTATAATGATGTTCCTTTATATTTGTTTATTTTGAGTTTAGGTTGTTGTATAAGTAAGGCTTCTTTAATTTTGCGTTTGTTTGTGTTTGTTTCTTCATTTAGTATTTGAGTGTTTTATATGGTTATGTTGTGTTTATTTGACTCGCAGTGTTCGAAAATGTGTGAAGGTGACTTTTATGTTCTTTGAATCTGGTTTCCATTTTTCTACTTGTAAATATTTTCTCAACCCAAACGAGCCGTTTTTGCATATAAAATTCTCAACAAGTGGGTTTCTCGACATCACTGATAAATAAACTTAGTTAAATTTCTACACTAACCGCCATTATAAAGCGGATATAAAGTGACTTTTCTTGTGTTATACCCTTTTCCTACTTTGACCTGTGATCTTTCAACTTCGCTTGTAAGACGCCTCGGCGACCAATAACTGTTAATTATTTATTCATGTGAAATACTGTGAAAAGGCATTAAGAGATACATCTTGAAAACAGGTAATAGATAGCGTCCCTAAAGCAACAACTTTAGATGTTACCTCTACAAAGTCACCCTTACCGTCACATAGTGTATAACATGTTTTAGATATATACATATTGAGTTCTTAAAGCTTATGCAAAACGTTTGGTGAGATAATAATGAATTCTTTTATAATAAGTTATGTGAAATTTAAATGTTTTGTGTTATTTATCATAGCATAATTTTTAAGTTCATAATCCGGACAATAAACATTAACATATCAGATAATTTGCTTAAAATTGGCTAAATGACCTAGGAGTAGTTAGATAACGGATGAAAAGACAGACACACAAATTTGTGTGCTTTATACATAGAGATGTTACTTTTTAAAAGCTATGATAGAAATATCTGAAGATATCGAAGCTTTAAAAACCAACAAACCTCAAATGTATAATATAAATCTCATAAACGTCATTTTTTTTTATCTTTTCCTCTTTATTTCCTGTCAAGTAGTTAGGGCGCTCGAGTCGCATTTTGAAGGTTACAGCTCCAAGTTACCTGGGATAGCTCAGTTGTGGCCAGTTCGAGTTTAGGGATAAACTTTTTCATCATTTATTTTTTTTATCGCAACTTTGGTATGCAGCAACTGCACTGCCTCACGTCATCGCTAATGTCGCGCTCTTCATCACTGCCACAGACTTTGCTTATTTTCTAACGTCAATTTGGTTTAGATATTTATTATCGAGTGTGCGTTGTTTTGCATGCGCTTGCAAACATACTTTTATTCTGCAACTTTTAAGTGTTTAAATATATTTTGTTTTTAATTTTATAATATAGATAAGTGGATAACACCAAAACGAAAGAATCCAGATGATGGTGAACACTAAGAAAATAAACAAATTTAATTTATTCTGGCATTAATGCGGAAAAGTGAATGGCGCGTGACTGATAAAACGTGAAACGAGAATTTAATGAAAGTTGGGAGTCGAAATTTGCAGTGATTGAAACAAATAATAAGCTAGTGTGTCTTTTGTCTTCAGGAATAATAAAGTTTACAACCTTAAACAACACTTTAAAAATTGTTACAGCGAATTTGATGTAAAATTTCTAGTTGATAGCAAAAATCGTATGAACGAAATTAGTCGTCGCAAAGCTCAACTTCATGAGTAAAAGAGAGGCCTAAAAATATTTTTATCATCAAAAGAACCAAACACGTTAGCTAGCTATAAAGTAGTTTGGATTCTAACTCTAAAAAGAAATACTTTTCTAATGCTGAACTAGTAAAACAAATATTGATTGTGGTTATTGAAACTCTGAAGAATTATAGTTAAAAAAAAAAAAAAGGTGAGTAATTAAGTCGAAGAACATTTGTTCGCAGAATGCTAGAATTAGCGAGAGACATAACAACTCAGTTGTTTGAAAAACTCAAAGACTATTTTTATTTAGTACAAGATGAGTCAACAGATATCAGTGACACTACATAGGTGATATTTTTGGCTCGATATGTCACTTCGGATCTCCAAGTGAGGGAAGAAGTACTTGGTGGATTACGAAATCGAATATATGAAAAATATTGGAATATTGAAAATTTCTCTGAAATTGAAACTTTGTTATGGTAATGTGATTTGCACTTTCTTTGCGGCATGATGGCTCACTTTAATAATTTGAATACGAAGCTTCAGGAAAGAGGGAAAATAATAAGCGAATAATCAGTCTATTCATGAATTTCAATTAAAGCTAAGCCTTCTTGCACAACAATTACAAAAGAATGATTTGACAAATTTATAAAGTTGAACAGTTTTCTAGAAAATAATAAGGACTATGATTTCTCTGTTAAAGATGATCTTTCTGTAAACTGGATCAAAAATATATCTCAAATTTGAATCACGTTTCTCCGAATTTATAAATTTGAAATTGATATTTCAATTTATGCATGATCCATTTCAATTTGACTTAGAAAATTTTAGTGAAGAAATTACATCTTTTATGTCTTTGGATACGTGGGGATTTGAAGACGAGATGCTTATCTTGCAAACTGTATTACACATAAAATGCAAACGAAAATGCTCTATCAGAGAGATGTGGCTCACTATTCTGATAAATGAGAGTCTTCCAAATTTAAGGTCAGCATTTGCAAAATTATTTAACGTGTTTGTATCCACATGGGTGTGCAAGTCAACATTTTCTACCGTACAGACTCTCTAGCATGATAGAGATCTCGGCTTACTGAAATAAATTTAGAAGCAGAGCTAAGATGCTCATTGAGCACAGATATTAAGCAATTATGTTATAATTTGACAGTCAATTTCACTATTCTTTGATAAAAGAGTAGCCTAAGAGTTGGAGTAGATGATGATGACTATCTGTTTCTCCTCTAGTTTCTCCACTGCTAGATTAGAGACAGCTAGCGCAGATAGCCCTCATGTAGTTTTACGCAAAATTATAAAAAATACCAAGGTTTTTTCGATGACGAGAAACCCACTTGAAATAAAAATTTATCTCAGAATGGCTGGTATGCATATTGACACTTTTATTGATAAAGAAAAAACAACGTTTCGACCTTCCTAGGTCATTTTCAGGCTAAGAAAACCTCTCTAAATAGTTTTGTGGCAAAAACTCTCGTATCGTTAACCTTCAGATTTCCTGTTCCAAACACAACCTCTAGTCCACGTAAGCTCATCATCAATATATGCTTCTTGTTTTTTCTTTGACTTTCTCTCAACACTATTTGAGAGCTTTCTGCGCTAGCCATCCCTAACTTCGATGTGATAAAATAGAGGAAACAGTCAAATCACTCACCACAAACTCTTAGGCTATTTTTACCAATGACCAAAAGGATTGGCTTCAAGGGCGAGCATGTTTGGTGAAAGAATTCGATCACTATAATTACCATGCCGTATTTTTTATATTTGAGCTAACTCTTTCAAGCGTTTATGACGAATTCTTATTTTTTCTACATCACATTTTATCAAATGTTGGTAGTAACTTTATATATTGTTATACCAGCTCCAGTTTAATAATACCAGTTAATTACAAAACTGATAAATGTGTTACTTTAACCAGCAACAGTACTTGTCTGACTTTTCCTTATACGTTTTGCACTGCAGACATAAAATCTCATTCCACACAGAAATGGATTTTATTAAATTCGAACAACGCCTTCAATTCACACCTCGACAGGTCAAACACGCCCTACTTCTTCTTTTATGAAAATAGAATATTTCGATTCTAGCGTAACGAGGTTGGGTTCCGTAATGGATTGATTTCCATTGGATTACTTTCTCATAAACACAAAATATTTATTTTAAAATATGGCTTTCAAAATCACATAATGCTAATATACAGATCTTGTACTTAACATTTTTCAGCATATAACGTGGTAAACACCTTTCTCTTTTTAATTTGGCCAGGTGAATTAAGAGATTTAACTCGTAATCGGAGGGTCGCGGGTTCAAATCCCCGTCGCACCTAACACGCTAGCCCTTTCAGCCGTGGGGGCGTTATAATGTGACGGTCAATCCCACTATTCGTCAGTAAAAGAGTAGCCCAAGAGTTTGCGGTGGGTGGTGATGACTAGCTGCCTTCCCTCTAGTCTTACACTGCTAAATTAGGGACGGCTAGCACAGGTAGCCCTCGAGTATCTTTGCGCGAAATTCAAAAGAAACAAACAATCGCGCAGACGTTCTTCATCAAGCAGTCCAGTGTAACAAGACGGTCTTTTCTGTTTGACGAAGGGAGTCTGTTTGAAACAACGCACAAGACAAACAAAAAAAAAAAAAAAAATTTTCATTTAGACGTGTCAACTTATGTTTTATCCTCAGTATGTTAATTATTATGAAACATTGAGGAAAAGCTGATAAAAGTAGAGACTATGTGTTAAAAAATCTCTCTTTATCAATCTTTTTCTTACTGCAGAATTAACTACTCTTTGCTGATGTGTCTATGTTCAGAGTAGGCATAATTATATGGTGAGAATTCAAACTCGTTTTAAATAAACGTACTCAACTTTCTATATAAAAGGTAGTTCATCAAGATATCTATCTATACAACAATTTTATTTGTTGCTCTGATAGTTTACTGTACAAACATGTTGAAATATTTCCTGGCATGGTGAAAGGCCGGCATTCAATTTCAAAGACTTACTAAACAAAATAAATACTAAACAGAATTAATCAAAGTGTCATTTCTTAGAATCTTATGTAAAGGCACTTTTAGCACAGTTCATTGAAATATACCAGTAATTGAAGGTTTATTAAAGATTCTGGTTGAGAGATTAACATACAGCGATGCAACGTACAGGGCTGTTTTTTTTCAACATCAAAAATTGAGAATAATATTGGCTCTATTTAATGCAAAAACAAAACAAAACATTATCCAGGTTTGCTTCAAACTTGCAAAGCGTTTATGAAGTTTTTACTCCTGGAATAAATATTAAACATGTTCTAAGGAAACATTTACAAAAATAAATACCAAGGTGAAATAGGTTGTAACTTGAAAATCAAAAGCCACCTTTCCAGTCCTTGAAAATATAAATAAAACCAAACAGATTTTTTTTATAAATATAATGTCACAGTACTAAAACATGAGTTTGATATAACGGAAGAAAAATGAGAGGAACTATTTAGCCCTGTCATGGGCAAGTGGTTAGGGCACTCAACTCTTAAGCTTATGGTCGCGATTTCAAATCCCTGTAACACCAACCATGGTTGCCCTTTAGCTATGATTGCGTTATAACGTGACAGCTAATCCAACTATTCGTTGATAAAAGAGTATCATAAATGTTGGCGGTTCGTTGTGTCGGCTCCCCAGTGGCTTACCGGTATGTCTGCCGACTTGTAACGCTAAACAACGGGTTTCGATACCCGTAGTGGGCAGAGCACGGATAGCCCATTGTGTAGCTTTGTGCTTAATTCAAAACAACAGCAGCGTTATGATGACTAGCTGCCTCCCCTCAAATTTATGCTGCTAATTTAGGGACGGCTGGTGTAGGTAACCTTCGTGTAACTTCACGTGAAGTTTAAAACAAACAAGCAAAAAGCTTTATTAATAAAATTATGCAATCCTAAAATAAACAAATAGCCAGGCACATTTCTATATACCTATACTCGTTATTTCCTCAAACATTCTTAATATCAAATAAATGTTTCATAGTTTTTGTGTTTATTCACTTTTGTTGTTCTCTTCTGTTTAGCAATAATAAATTATCTACCAATTCACAAGAATTGATATGCATACACAAGCAACCACTATCAGTTCTAGAAATACAGTAGCAGAAACGCCGATCGAAGGACAATTGTTTGCGCAAGTAAATACAATTTGTATTATGCATACCTTATTGTAAAAAAGTGGATATATGCTAAAAAGGATTTTATTCTGGAAGGTACAACATGGGAAAACGGCTCGGATTTTGCCATATATTTGTACCCAACTGATTCTATCAAAATATTTCAGTGTACAGTGCTCAAAATGTTCATACGTTTTTCTGATATAAACTGTAGTGCTTTTATCGCCTTAAAAGTGGCACAGTTCATTAAAAAAGAGGGTTTTTAAAAACTCCAGTTTCTCATTACTACATTTAAAAAGATATTATCACATTCTCTGTGAAAGGTGTATTGTTATTGTGAGAAGAACAATTTTACTTAATATCGTGTCATATTATAAATAAGTGATCGTTGCACATATACAATCATTATTCTTCAAAGTATCTAAATCTTGAACACCAAAAGGTTGAATTTTTTTATGGATTCTTGTTTTTAGTTCCAGTAAATAGATGACGAAGTAGTTTTGGTTGCATGCACAAATACTAACACACATTCTCCGTTAATAATCGTAGGACTGTTGAATGTTGATTTAAGCCTGTAACCTAACAACTGTCTCATTAGAGAGTAATTATCAAAGGAAAGGCAATCATTTAGCTGCATCCTAATACCCACCATCCATAATAATGGATTAAAGTAGCATAGAATATGTGGTAGTATTGCAAGGATTTGAACCCGGCTCGTCAACAAGGACAAACTACTTCCCACAACCATTCCCTACTGTGGCTTTGATCTAAATACCTACCATGTGTTGATACCTTAAATGACTAATTGTTTTACGGTTACACAATAAGAAGCTTAAAACATTCAGCATTAACGACAATTTTTTTTACACCGGAATCTAAACACACACTCAGAAAACTGACTGCTACATGTACATAAAACCCATCAAATTAAACAAGAGTCACCCCGTGGTACAGCGGTATGTCTGCGAACCAACAACTTTAGAAACCGGGTTTTTATTCTCGTGGTAGGCAGAGCATAAGAAGTCCATTGTGTAGCTTTGTGCTTAACTACAAAGAAACAAATTTATAGAAAAATTAAATGATTTAATTATAAGTATTATAGTTCCATAGTATTTCAGAGAAGAAAATTTGACATTGGTCAAACACATGAGTGGTTTTTTTAGCACTGCTTCAAAACTTTTGTGATTTATATTTTGAGGTTCAGCTCTTTCAGATATGTTATCTTAGAACTTAACCAGTAAATTTATTCTGTAGAGAATTTCTCAACCTTGTAATAAACTCGACTTGTAGCAGATAGTTCCTTACGAGAACAAACTATAACTTTTTCTGACAAGGAAAGGCAACAGAAGATAAACGATAACATGATATGGACTTTGCAGTGAGGAATTTACTTTTGAAATCTATTGAGAGCTCACCTGGCGGTTCGGAGAGAATTTTGACACTGTAACTATTCACATCACCAACTCTTCTTTCATCCTAAGGAAATAAAGACAGCTTCTATGATAAGCTCAACAGAACCATCAGCACAATACCCAGCAGAGAGGACCTATACATTTAGGGTGATTTCAGTGCAAGGATTGGCACTTACAGCGAATCGTGGCCTTCTTACCTCGGAAAATACACAATGTGTATGCACATCGAAAAACTACTGAAAACAGGAGTGATGGGAAAAAAATAATTAAGCTGGACCTCAGAAAGAAAGAGGAGAAAATGAAGGAAAATTTGTTTTGTTTTGAATTTTGTGCAAAGTTACACGAGAACAATCTACACTAGTCGTCCCTAATATAGCAGCGTAACGCTAGAGGGAAGGCAACTAGTTATTAACACTTATCGCCAACTCTTGAGCTACTGTTTTACCAACGAATAGTGGGATTGACAGTACATTATAAGGCTTTCAAAGTTGAAAGGACGAGCGTGTTTGGTGTATCGAGGATTCTAACCCGCGACCCTCAGATTATGAGTCAAACATTCTAACCATCTGGCCATGCCGGATGTATGAAAGAAGAAGCAGATAAAAAGAGAAAAGCGTAAGAAAATTTCAAGAGCTGCGTCAGATCTCTCTCGGGCCCGGCATAACCAAGCGTGTTAAGGCGTGCGACTCGTAATCTGAGGATCGCGAGTTCGCATTCCCGTCGCGCCAAACATGCTCGCCCTTTCAGCTATGAGAGCGTAATAATGTGACGGTCAATCCCACTATTCGTTGGTAAAAGAGTAGCCCAAGAGTTGGAGGTGAGTGGTGATGACTAGCTTCCTTCCCTCTAGTCCTACACTGCTAAATTAGAAACGGTTGGCGCAGATAGCCCTCGTGTAACTTTGCGCGAAATTCAAAAACAAAAGAAAAAACAAACAAGCGTCAGATTTTAGGTGTGACAGATGTTAACGAACATGCTTTTCTCGAATTATATTATTCATTCACACTCGAAAGTGTCAACACGAGTAAAACAATCTTATAATCGGAAATATCTGTTGTCTTATACCACAGGTAAATGCCAAATACCACTACTACAGACAGAGTTATGTGTTAGTTTGTGAAATCGATGTTGGCTATAAAGTCATGTATACAAGTACCGTGTAGAAAATGTCATATAATATTACATTTCGTTACACAGTAAGAAGCTCCCGAGTGGCTCAGCGGTATGTCTACGGACTTACAACGCTAAAATCCGGGTTTCAATACCCGTGGTGGTCAGAGCACGGATAGCCCATTGTGCAGTTTTGTGCTTAATTCAAAATAACAACAACACAGTAAGAAAACGCTATTTATGCAGTTTGGTATAACTGTGTTGCAGATTAATAGTTATCTTCAGTGTTTTCAAAATAAGGGGGAACATCATAATTTTGCTGTCAGAAATTTACATGTCTATTCACCTTAAAAATCCTGCAAAATCTGATATATAAAACAAAGAAAAAATGTTTACAAACATCTATTATGATAATGTTATAAGTTAATATTGGATTTTTCCAACAACACCATATTTAATGAATTAGCACTCATTAGAAATAGATATTGACAGATTCAATCCGCTCTTGATATAGACTGTCAAAACTACAAGTCTTGCAAAGTGAAATGACAATTTTTGAAAAATTGTGGAAGTCATATATCTTTTTATAAGTTGTTGGATGACAGGATCACCGATATTATTAGAATTGCTCGTTATCTCTGAGCATAAACGAATAGACCATTGTTTTTATTACAAATACTTTTCTTCTAATACAGGTGGCGATAAACATCTTGAAATGGAACGTCAATTCCAACATTATTTCTTATTCTTCTTTTCTATGGTTTGTTAAAGATTAACTACGATAACGAAAGCACACCTTTTTCTGGCAATTAAAGGCAGGAAAACAAAATCGGAAACGTGGTATAGACTTTGCAGTGAGGAGCTAACTTCTGAAATATATTGAGAGCTCATCTGGTGGCTCGGAGAGGATGTTGACGCTGCATCTATTCACATCATGGAGCAACATTGATTGAACTTCCAATTTCTGATAATCGTTTTCAACATAATGTTTTTGCTATGGGTCCTGATATAGTTTATATAACGTCTAAAGGCGTTTGTTTTTAAATTCGCGCAAAAACAAATGGCCTAAGCATGGGCAACCCAGTATCACCAGTTCTAGCCAATATTTTTATGACACAAGTTGAAACACAAGCAATTAATACAACATTACATCCACCACTATACTGGTACAGATATGTAGATGACACTGTTGTGGGATTCAAATCTACAGAACACATACTTAATTTTTTCAATCACATTAACTCTATACATCCCAACATTAACTTCACATGTGAACAGGAAGAAAGCAGTCAAATATCATTTCTTAACCTCAAAATTATAAGAACCGACACACAATTCAAAACAGAAATCCACCGAAAAATCACCCATACTGGACTATACATTCCTTGGGACTCATCACATGAAACAAAACAAAAACTTATACTAAGAAACCAGATAAACACAGCCATAAAACTATGCTCATCAGATAAAATTAACGATGAATTAGACAAAAAACAATACTTCATCAACATCAATAAGTTTCCTCCACAAACCGTAGAAAACATTATACGCACACACCCAGACAGAAAGCAAAATCAACCAACAAAAGTAAATATATCTCACGAATCAAAAAATCACGAAACCATATACTGCTGTATACCATATATTCCTGACATCAGCAAACAAATAACCAACATTTGGCAAAAACTAGTAACAAAATATAACATTCCAGTTAACACTAAATTTATTCAAAAACCAGGCACAAAACTAAGGTCTATACTATGTAAGAACTACACTGACAAACACCACACCAACATTATTTATAAAATACAATGTGATAACTGCCACGACTTCTATATAGGAGAAACAAGTAGAAAAATGGAAATCAGATTCAAAGAACATAAAAAGTCATCTTCACACGTTTTCGAACACTGCAAGTCAAACAAACACAACATAACCATAGAAAACACTCAAATACTAAATAAAGAAACAAACATAAACAAACGCAAAATTAAAGAAGCCTTACTTATACAACAACCTAAACTCAAAATAAACCAATATAAAGAAACACCATTATATCTTTATTAATATTATAGATAAAATTATATATTCAAACATCTAACCCCGCCCTCTACATTGCGACACTTAGTTACACAACCCTTCCAAACATGTAATCAGCTTCCGGTCAGTTACCTCTTTCTTTCTTTGTGAACCTGACGATGACCGAAGAAGGTCGAAACGTTGTTCGCTCTTCTATGTAAAATATTTTCTCAACCCAAACGAGCCGTTTTTGCATATAAAATTCTCAACAAGTGGGTTTCTCGACATCACTGATTGTTAAAACATATATAGCTTACAAGCATTTCCTTTCAGCTGGTAAAAATGTCACTACTGGAGAGAGAGAAGCGCTATTCAAGGTTAGACAATAACTGCACAGACCATTCAGTATTAGCTGTTATAGACTATTGTCTAGTTATTGACACCTTATTAACACAATATAATGTTTAGAAAAACTTGGACATTACTGGTAAGATAACAAAAAAGTGTTAACATTGTATGTACATCATAGATGTTATTGATCAAGCTGTTTACTGCAAAACTGTCGTCACTTCTCTTTAAAGGACATATGAAAATGAAAACAACTTTGAGCTTACATACACTTTTTAAGTATATTGTTTGCCTTATTTTGTGTTCTTGGTAATAGAATGAAATGCAGAAGTTTTGACAGGTTTCTGTTAGAAAATAGAACATGAGATACTTGTTGCAGGTATCTTGTCTGGACGACAGTACAATAGAATTGTACGAATATATGAATTAGCGCTTGAAGCCCTTGAAAGATTACTGCATCACAGTTTATCATATGAAAACAAGGATATTATAAACACACCAATCACAACTGTTTGTGAATTTTTAAAGTTCACACTGTTTCATCCACATTTAAGTGAGTAGAAGACATTTCTGACCTTATAGGTCTGTTTCTAGAGCTGGGACACCAACACCAAGAATACATCAAGTCAGTTTCATAGGTTTTCGTGAAATGGAAAACTCTCTTTTATTCTTTGTGAAAGAAGTATTAGGAAACTGGATCACATATATGTTATCATTAAGGTCAATGCTGCCGTATAAGTTTGTGTTTTGCAAGAATAAGTATTCATGACATACTTTAGTTTATTAGTTTACAAAGCATAGTCAGATTGGTCTGCCCTCCACCTCTAGTAGCACAGCAGTATGTCTGTGGACTTATAGTGCTAGAAACATGGTATAGGTACCTGTGGTAGGTGGAGCACAGATAGATTATGTGTGGCTTTGTGCTTAATAGCAAACAATCAAAACATATTGAGTTATCTTCTATGTCCATTGCAAGGAATGGAGTCCCTGATTTCAGAGGAGTAAGTTGGTAAACTTACTGCTGCTATACTGGAAGACTCATGGTATAGTGCTCTAAATTATGCAGAAATAATGGATCACGAAGGCAATGCAACAAATATCCATCAGCACTTTGTGGATGTTGTCTTTGTAGTTGGAATATTCAAATACTAGGTGACCAAGTTGTGTGAACAAACACTAAACAGAAATAACGAAAAACTGGTGACATTGTTGGATTTCTGAATAAGACAAGGATACTCACAACACGTTACAAAACAGAATTTCTTTCCAGTCTCTGAGATCTGTATAAATTAAAAATTATGCTACTTTAGCTTTTGAGGATCTAAAGCAGAACACACTGTCTTAAGACGATGATATCGTTTTCAAATTACAGAATGAATTCAAGAAATCTGTAAGCTAACGTCTCAATATTGCTATCAAAATTTGCAATTGGTACTATGCATTCAAGCACGTAGTGTTCTCCTAGCATCCGCCAAACCCAGATTCGTCTGTCAGAATTCCAGATAGTAAAGCGTGATTCATCATTCCAGTGCTTTACACCACTCCAGCCGACACTTGGCATTGTGCATGGTGATCTTGTGTGCGACTTCTCGGCCATGGAAACCCATTTCATGAAGCTCCCGACGAACAGTTATTGTGCTGACGTTGCTTCCAGAGGCTGTTTGGAGCTCAGTAGTAAGTGTTGCAACTGTGGACAGACTTTTTTACGCGCTTCGCGTTTCGGCACTATGCGGTCCATTCTGTGAGCTTATGTGGCCCACCGCATCGTGGCTGAGCTGTTTTTACTTCTAGACGTTTCCGCTTTACAATAACAGCACTTACAGTTAATCGTGGCAGCTCTAGCGGGGCAGAACTTTAATGAACTGACTTGTTAGAAAGGTGGCATCCTATGACAGTGCCAGGTTGAAAGTCACTAAGCTCTTCGGTACGACCCATTCTACTACATTTTTTGTCTATGGAGATTGCATGGCTGTATGCTTGATTTTATCTACCCATTAGCAATGGGTGTGGTAGAAATAGTCGAACCCATTAATTAGAAGAGGTGTCCACATACTTCTATCCATTTAGTGTATATTTTATTGCAAGTTAATTTTTTAAGAAAAAGATTTGTTTTCAGGATTGGTACGGCGTTTCGATCAGTGAGTCTATTCTAACTAAATTAAGAAGACAAATCAGTAACAAAGTAATTAGTGTAATATTAAATTAGTGATAACTTATCCCTAATGTGCACTTTCAATAGTATCCGTATCCGATTGGATATCAGGAGTCGAACGTTTGAAATCCGATATTCAAACAAAACTATTTGTAGCATTCCTATTACTAAACAATATTTTAAACATTTTATGCTGGAAAAATATTGATTTTCCAAGTTAATATTTAAAAATATTGCAGTAGCAATGACAGTTTGTTTTAACATAACCACCCAATAGACGTTTGAGGTACTCATTTTGAGAGAGAGAGACGAAAATCGTTATTTGCTATATTTTATGTCCAAGTGTCGTGTGAATTACTGATCTACGAGATGCTTTATTGATCTGTTACAAAGCATGCTGAGACATTTTCCATGTTCCTCGTTTCATGTTAATGTACTATCATTCCGGTTGGTAGGTTTGTTTGTTTGAATTTTCCGCAAAGCTACTCAAGAGCTATCTGTGCTAGCCGTCCCTAATTTAACACTGTAAGACTAGAGGGAAGACAGCTAGTCATCACCATCCACCGGCAACTCTTGGGCTACTCTTCCATCAATGAATAGTGAGATTGACCGCACATTATAACGCCTTCACGGCTAAAAGGGGCGACCCTCAGATTACGAGTCGAACGCCTTAAGCCACATGACCATGTCGGGCCAGTTGGTAAGATTTACTAAAATGTGAATTGATTGAAGTTTTGTAATACGATTCTCAAGTATTTTGCCACAGCAAACAATCAAAATCTATTGAAACAAATATATGTATAATAGATAAGAAAATTTATTAACAAATCTCTGTAGTTATAATGCAGTTATTACGATTTTGCGAAATATTTCAACAAAACAAATATAACACATGTAGAATAGTATCAGCAAGGCTGTTTCGTTACTTTCATAACAAGGTATTTTGTTGAGTTTAATATTCTAGATTTCAAAGAAACAATACATTTAAGAGACATATTATGCTTTAATTGTTTTAGTAAATGTATTTATCTACCTTTATGGATTTAAATCGTTATTTTTTGAATGGAAATCTTGTCTAATCTACCAAAGCTCATTAAAACTAAACGTTGAATTTCAAGAATCTGGTTACAAACTGCAACACCCCCACTGAAAGTGTGAGTATGTTAGGTTACGGGATTCAAACCAACAACTTGCAGATTGCTCATGAAAGAAACGAACAGTTATGGTTCAAATACGTATAACTATTAAGTTGGCAAGAACGTAATAGGAAAGTTGAAGTATAAGTTTATAAGCCTAAGTAACATAGATAAAATATCTGATAACGATAAAAATCGTTGAGAATTCTTGAAATTTAATTTTTAAAATTTATATTTAGGTTTTATTTTATATTGATTTGCTTCATTGAAACTTTCAACTTTCTTATTATTTCTATCTTTCTATGTTACATTATATGTACAAGTATATATTTTATTTGAAATATAATATTTGTTCTTATTTATCGTGTGTTTAGTTTTGCCAGATAATTATTTAGAGAAAAATTATACTATAAACTACAATACATCCAACGCCATAAAGTTTAATGACATATAATAGAAGAAATCAATGCGACCTAAGTTCAGTTTTGAATATAACTCTACGGCCATAATGGATTAAATGTATTTAAGGAACATTTAATATTTTAATAGCTTAAGTATTTACACCTTAGATTAATAATCCATGAATGTTTGAATAATGTTCAATTGCATTGAGTAAAAAGTAATATTTGTAAGACATATTATTGAGTAGGTCTTTCACACTCAGAAAACCCGGAATGGGGATCTCTTCTGGTCTTACCAACATAGAAAACATCAGGCCCATTACAGTATGAATTATTTGCAA
This sequence comes from Carcinoscorpius rotundicauda, assembly GCA_011833715.1. NCBI lineage: Eukaryota > Metazoa > Arthropoda > Merostomata > Xiphosura > Limulidae > Carcinoscorpius > Carcinoscorpius rotundicauda. The sequence continues at coordinate 32,736,793 of CM022395.1, read as the reverse complement.
TATTTATTTTAAAAACGAGTCACTGATATCTTATTCCAAGTTCGGCAACGGCTAAACGTGGATCCTTTGTACGTAATAAAGTCGAGTTGACAGCAAAAGAACAGAATTGTTGTAAGAATTCAATCGTGGTGTTCGACTGAAATAATGAAAAGTTTCGAATTTTTCATTTTTTTTAATTGTGATGTATTGTCACAGTTTCATTATCGAAAAATATGTTTCATTTTAATGTGATAAACGTTATAAACGTTCTTGTAGAAACGTGCCATTCTATTTTTCCTTTTCTAAATCACTTGGAATATGCTTATCTTATCTAAAAAACTAAATCGCTATTACATGCCTGTGTAGGCCTAAAGCCGAAAGATTTAAAAGGTAATTACTAAGTGAGGATAACTTCTCAGTTATCACACAAATTAAACCACTTTTTACCATGTGTATAAATGTCAATATGTACCGACCTTAAGGGAACTTGATATTGTACGACGACGTAACTACTGTACAAAGAAAAAAAATTATGTTTATAGAGATGTTGTTTGTTCTCCGTCAAGCTAACATTGTGTAAGGACGACTTACACAAACGTTTGTCTACAAACGTACGAATGCATTCAACGTGATATACAAAAGGAAGTTTTGTACGATAAAAACACAAATCAATTTCATAATCAGCAGGGATAACAGAGTAAACTCCATTTGGTTTGGTGTCAACTAAAGACTTTTATTGAAACTGTTTAAAGTCATATACACTATGCAACACATTACTCAGACTTAACCATTTAGATTAATGCAACACTGATCTCTGTGTACCCTTTAATAAGAAAGAACAAGCGACCTTAATAACTATTCTAGCGAAAATTGAAACGAAAAAGAAAAGTAAGTAAATATTAGTTGCACAAACCTATTGATGCATAGAAAATATCGGGTCATCTTTTAAGTAATGTATGATTTTAGGTTCACAAAAAAAAAGAACGGCTTTCAAACGTTTTTAATGCTATTTAATCAATAATGTATATTCCATTATTGTTAACTACTTTCTGCCAATGATTCACAAGCTTCTGAATGCTAGTTCTACATAATTCTTGGGATTTGGAGGGGAAAAATGTAGAAAGGGCAGTTTGATATCTTCATGTGTTCCAAGCCCTTTTCTATCAAGATAGTTCTGCAAGCTTCAGAATATATGATAATCAGATGTAGCAAGATTTGGATAATTACGAGGATGTGAAACTTTTTCCCAGACTTTACAAAAGTTATCCTTGCTGTATGGGGCCGTGCACTATCCTGATATAACAAAACACCTTTACGACTGACCAAAGCAGGCCACTTTTCTTTCAGTGGAACATTCAAGCGCTCTAACTGTTGACAATAGAAGTCTGATATAATTGTTACATTGAGTGGCAGCAATTCAAAGTGGATTGCACCAACAATATCACACCAACGCTTAACAAGACTTTCCTCGGGCAGAGGTCCATTTTGGGGTGTGATTTAACTAGTTTACGTCCACTGAGCTATTGTCTGCAACAGCTTTTCACAGAATGAGTTTTATAATTTGGGAGCTTTTATTATTTAATTTTTTTAATGAAACAAGATTCTGGTAAAGTTTAACTTTAGCATGATAATATTTTATTACAAAAAACATACAAATATATACTCTTCAAAACAAGAACCGAAAGGGATATTTTTTATCTTAAAGAGAAATATATGTAATGACGTTACAAGCTGAGAGTATGTGATGTTACACGAGTTAAGGCGCTGATTGTCAGACCAAAATGACAATAAAAGTGCACTTTGAAAACGGAAAAAACATCGGATATTTCGACAAAACGCATTCGTGTCCCATAAATTTGTTTGAGAGATCTGCAAGTGCAACATGTGCAAAATCCCTATAAAAGTGACGAGTTCTCGGTTTCCATAGCTCAGTGTTAAGCCACTGACACGCAGTACAGTTACGCCAAGACTGACTGAAGCACAATAAAACAACGCCATTGGTAACTTGAAAGCAAGCGAATCTCAATCAGATGTTGCCATAGCTGTGATTGTCCACCCAAGCACCATCACAAGGCTATGGAATCGTCACCAACAACATTGATCAACTTGTGAGTCCACGATCTGCCAGACCACGTGTTACCACGCCCGCACAAGATCGCTACATCTGTTTACGTCACCTTCGGGATAAGACCATCAATGCAACGTCTACTGCCTCAACTATACCAGAGCTGCTTAGGATTTCCGATCAGACAGTACGCAACCGTCTACGAGATGCAGGAATCCGACCTCTACGTACAGTCAGAGGCGTCATCCTCACCCAGCAACATCGTTAAGCACGGCTGCAGTGGACTCGGGCACATCGGGTATGGCCTCATCGACGATGGAGGCATGTTTCGTTCAGCGATGAATCACGTTTTATGCTTCGTAGACAGGATAGAAGGACCCGTGTTTACCTTCGCCGAGGTGAACGTTTTGCAGCAAACTGTGTCAAGGATGTTGACAAATTTGGTAGTGGCAGCATCATGGTAAGGGCTGCCATCACCTACAATGCCAGAACAGACCTTTTGTACATTCGAGGGAATCTTACGGCTCAATGATACGTCGACGAGACTCTAAGGCCCCATATGCAACCTATCATGGTGAACGTCAACGACGTTCTCCAACATAACAACGCCCTTCCTCACACACCCCGACTCACTACTGTCTTCTTGAGACACCACAACATCAACGATCTTCCCTGGCCCTCCAAATCACTACATTTAAACCCCATTGAACATCTTTGGGACGAGTTGGACCGACGTCTGCGACGGCGACAACCTCAACCTCGGTCTATACCTAAGCTTGCAGTAGCTTTGCAGGCTGAGTGGACAGCCATTCCACAGGATGTGATTTGTCATCTCATCGCTTCCATGGGCAGGAGATGCCAAGCAGTTATTGATACTCACGGGGGGCATACTAGTTATTGACGTTGAGTGACGTTAAAATTCAACTAGTGAGCGTGGACTTCGCCTTTGCAGACTTTGAATGTTCAGCAGTGAATGTGCAAAGTTTCACAGATGTCATACAGAACTACCCGAAATAAACTTGTTAACAATGTCTCAAATTTTGCCTTTGCGTTTCTTTTTTTGAAGAGTATATGTTTATTCCAGAATCTCATTCAAAGTTACGCAAAAAACTATATGAGTATAGTCGTCCCCAGTTCTTAATTGATAGATTTGAAGACAGGTAGCTAATCAAATGAGAGTTTTAACACTCACTCTTCTTACCTACCCATGGACCTAAAGTGGGTAAGCGATTTCGCGGCGACCGATTGTGACCCATGAACCAGCCCAATAATCACTAAGTCATGTTTCAATCATCTGAGAAATGCGTGAAACAATAATTAAATGAAATAATAATAATAAAATGGTACAAAAATTAAACTTTTTAGAATACGATTGGTCAGGCCTGGCACGGCCAGCAGGTGGTTAGGGTGTTTGACTAGCAATCTGAGGATCGCGGGTTCGAATCTTAGCTACATCAAACATGCTCGGCATTTCATCCATATGGGCATAATAAGGTTACACTCAATTCTACTATTCGCTCGTAAAAGAGTAGCCAAAGAGTTGGCGGTGAGTGATGATTACTTGCTGTCTTCCCTCAAGTCTTACATTGCTAAATTAGGCGGTTATCACAGATAGCCATCGAGTATATTTGTGTGAAATTCTGAAGCAAACAATACAACTGGTCTTTTAATAATTAATGAAATTTTTTTGGTTTGTTTAGTTTTGAATTTCGCTAAAATTAGGGTTTGTTTCTCCTCCGTGAACATAACATGCAGCCCGAAGTGGATTTTCTATAACAAAAAGACATATGCATTCTTGCTAAGGTTTCGATATATAACTAGGAATTATTGCAAATTGCTCACCTAAATTAGTCTAAACACTTAATTTTAGCGATATTTGTTGAAAAATGTGTTCCGTATTACAATTTTCTCGGATGAGTCTCAAATTATTATGTTACATATTACGATTTTAAATTCACTGAAGTTTGTAATGTTTGAAATCTATAAACGTTCCTGGTCAAATATCTGTAGTTTTTTTTTATATAAATAAGCGTTTACCACAATTATAACCACCGAGGCTTATAGCATACTGATAGCAGACCAACAGTATCATATTTAATAGTCTCCCTGTGTATTGCAATTACTACCTTTTACAACTCACTTGGTGAGATTCTTGAAAATTCAGTTGACGCTTGAGAATCTTTTTTCAAATTTAGAGAAGAAGCGGAACTTTCGCAGTACACATTTAACAACTTACATGCATTAAACTGAAACAAACATATATATTAAAATAAATGTATAAGAGTAAATACGTTGCACATGTTTGTCCTTAGTAAGTTTATTGTTGTAAATCAATAACACTCCTAGGGTGGTTGAAAGTTCGGAACTGATTAACACCTATTAAAAATCTGTTTTTGGTTATTTGTACTAAGGACAGCACTTTTACATACGAGGACTTGCAATTTAAATGGCACTTCAATATAAAACAACACCTTAGCAAAATGCTAAAGTTCAGGCATAGCTATCTATCTCATATCTTTGTTACCCAAAAAGATATAACAAACTGTCAGCAGCATCTATCGTCTAATATGTGGTTAGTCTTAATCTGTTACTATCAGTGATGTCGAGAAACCCACTTGTTGAGAATTTTATATGCAAAAACGAGCCGTTTTTGCATATAAAATTAATCTGTTACTGTTATAGCATTCCTTCAGTGGAAGAATGCGAATAATGTTCAGTTGAATATCTCGATTCGAACTGTACATCTTATGATATTGACACTAATCATTATGCTCCACCTGATCTAAAGCGTTTGACATAGCGCTCATAAAAAGACAAATGTATGAACAGCGGAAACAAACTATTTTCCTTTGACCTTACTTAGTACGTGACCACAGCCCCCACAATTTCAGAGGAACCAGAGTGAAAAGGGGCCCGAATTAGTCTGAATTGCAATTACATTTATAGAGAAATATATATAGCTAACACAATCAAAATTTTTCCTTCGGGAGGTGTATTTTCTAATCATCCCACTTCCTCACACATATTTAGATATGTGTGTGTGTGTACATATATACTTCATACAACAATTTGTTTTAGTTTTCCTTTCAAGTTTTATAATCATTTGAAACAAAAAAAATCACAATTTAATGTCATAAAGCTACAGATAACTTACTTAACAAAATATTAACCGTGTAAAACTCCAGTATAAAACTAATATATTTAAAAATTAAAATAAACTCAAAAGTTAAAGATAATTTATTGTGTATCTGTAACATAGTCCAATAAAACACTTACTCTTTCCTCTTTTTATCTTCTATATTAAATGTATTTCTTTGTAACAGATAAGAAATATTAACAGATTAAGCGGTTTTTATAATGAATTATTTAAAAAGTACTTTTTTTTTCCATTTTTTTGTTTCATTTGTTCAAATGACCAAATGACAAGTAATTTTAAATAATTGTAAAAACAGGAGAAAATACTGAAATTAATTATTGTATGAAATATATATTGATATATATGAGGATTCATAAGACTAGATAAGTAGATTTATGTCATCTGTAAGTGCATTACTCAATTGATTTATAAAAGAGTGTTTATTAATAAAAATGGCATAACGATTATTATTATCACATGCCTCCATTAAAAGTTATCTAATTAAACTAATCCTATAAAGTCAGTTATATGAGTATAATTGTGTGAGGATTACAATGGGAATATATTATAAAATGCTAAGATCTCAATAAAAATTCACTAATTTATTTTTGGACAGGTGTCAAAACTTGGAAAATAGGTCCTTCATAATTTGACAGAAGCCAATCTTAGAGCAAGACTGGACATTTGCACTTCTTTGCACTCTCGTCTCGTGAACGTTTTTGAACAGGTTAGTGACTGTATATAAAAAACGGATACTTTATAAAAATGTTAAGTGCGGCAGACAATAGCTCAGTGGAGGTAAACTAGCTAAATCACATCCAAAAAATGGACTTCCGCTCTAGGAAAGTTTTGTTTAGCGTTTGGTGTAATATTGTTGGTGTGATCCACTTTGAATTGCTGCCACTTAATGTAACGATTACATCAGACTTCTATTGTCAACAGTTAGAGCGCTTGAATGTTCCACTGAAAGAAAAGAGGCTTCCTTTGATCAATTGTAAATGTGTTGTGTTACACCAGGATAGTGCACGATTCCATGTAGCAAGGATCGCATCTGCAAAGATTGAAAAGCTAGACTGAAAAAAACTTCTGCATCCTCATTATTCTCTAGACCTTGCCCCATCTGATTATCATCTATTCCGTAGTTTGCAGAACTATCTTAACGAAAAAGACCATGGAACACATGAAGATGTCAAAACTATCCTACATACATTCTTTTCCTCCAAACCCGTATATTTTTTTAGAGGTGGCATTCAGAAGCTAGTAAATCGTTGGCAGGAACTAATTAATAATAATGGAACATACACTATTTATTAAATAACATTAAAGACATTTGGAGTTCTTTTTATGGACCGAAAATCGGACATCACTTAAGTAAGGGATGACCTGATTTTATGTCACATCCTTTCTTTCTTAAGCGATGTTTAAACACGTCAACAGCCTTTCTGGTTTGTCCATTTTTTGTTGTTTTATGTATAAAGTTCTTTATTTTAATAATCTCACTTTACGAAGGTTCATAATTTTTCTAAGTTAAACATATATTGCAGTTGAGACTTACGATAAACAAATTATAAGCTCGCTCTGGGAGTTATGTTATTGATTTCTATGTGAATATGCTTATATGTAAAGGCATACATTATTTCCTTTTGAACATATTTATCTTTGAAGTAAGTACATGCACGTTTATGTGTGTAACATTATGTGAATTTGTATAATGCTCGTTGGGAAATGACTAAGTTGCTCGATTGCGAAGCTGGGGATCCATTGCTCACGTCCCAATACTGAAAAAATAGTAGTAATAATATTAAAATAAAGAAAAGTTTAAAACGACGCATTCCACACTTTAGATCCGCGGGTTACGTTTTAAAGGTCAAATCCCAATACTAGATCATAAGAGAGTATCCGAAGGGCTAGCGGTGGTTGCTGACTAGTTGTCTTCTCTCTAGTCTATGAATTCAAAATTAACAACGGCTAGCGGAAGAGTCTTTGATCATATAGCTTACGCAAATATCCAAAACAAAAATCATCTATTAATACGGCATTTGACACATTTACAAATATGTAAAATATTAAAATATTTTCTCAACCCAAACGTGTCGTTTTTGCATATAAATTTTAAAATAAATAATATAAATAAATAGCATTACGTGTGTTTGAAAGAAAAAATAACTTTGCTTTTGAAAAATAATATCTTTGCAAAGCGTAAATTGGGTGTTTAACAGTTTCCAGCTTGACTAAATTTTAAGAACATGTTGTTAGTACTTGTACAAATAACTGTTATATTATCCCCTGTAAATTAATAATGACTTTATCATGTCATTCACTAAACGTAGCTGCATATTTGATTGAATTCATGAAATAAAACTGAGGTACTCGTCTTTTTTTCGAGTTGTGATCTTAAAAGAAATGTGAAGATATGAGTATTATCCATGTATATAAAACACAAATTTAATTTTCTGTCTGTTTGTTTCTTATCTAACTTTTCTTTGATCATTGGGCTAATATCAACCAAATTTTGGGGGAAAATAGTTTGGAACATGAGGCATGTTAATGGAGAGCTCAAACCTCATATTTTTCTGTTATTGTCGTTATTGAGTATTTACTATTTTTGACGAAAGTTAACCCTGATTAGATTCATATATAGGACCACGTTCTTACAAAAATATGAAATGTTCATATAACACAACATAAAGTGTAGGGAGGGCACACAAACTTCTTATTCATCTCAAACAAACAAAAAATTATTAAATTTTTCGTTCCTCAGTGTGACATTGGTAACACTTCAGATTTACAACATTAAAATCAGGGGGTCAATTGCTTTCATTGGACATAGAAAATAGATCGATGTGGCTTTGCTATAAGAAAACACACACATTAAATGTTTTACAACACACATTAATAGAGTGTGGGGGAGGACAGACAAAGATCTTATATTATCTCAGAGAGGGCGTTAACGTTATCTACGAAGGGATGCTGATGAAAACAATGTTTTATTGGATATCAATATAGCGTTATATTTCAGCTCCAAAGTTTTAATTTCAGGGATTTGTCATGCGTGGTGTTAACTAGCTCCATAAAGACATCTGGTATGGTTATTAGAACTTTAATTAAAATAGCGTACGGTACAACGTCTCAACATTCTTAGGTCATCTTCAGGTCAACTAAAAGAATTTTCAACTGACAGTTGTCTGGCACATATCTTAGAGACATGTAAACGTGTACGAGATTTTAGGGGGCGTTGCAGTTAGATGTTAGTTTGTTAGTTAATTAAGTATAAGTTTTATATTGGTTTAACTTTACTTTGAGTTCTTGTATAAGTAAGGCATCTTTGATTTTGCGTTTGTTTGATTTTCCCTACTTAGTATGCTGGTGTTTTCTATGGTTATGTTGAGCTTATCTAATTTGCAGTGTTCAAAAACATGTATAGGTCTTTTTTGTGCTCTTTAAATCTGGTTTCCATTTTTCTGCTTGTTTTTCCGAGATAAAAGTTATGGTAATTGTTGCATTATATTTTATAAATAATGTTAGTGCTGTGCTTGTCGGTGCAGTTTTTACATAGTATGGATTTTAGTTTTATACCTGGTTTCAAATAAATTTAGTGTTTACTGGAATGCTAACTTTTGTTGTAAGTATTTTCCAAATGTTAGTTATTTTTTCGCTTATATCAGGAACATATGGTATGCAGCAGTATAAAGTTTTGTAGTTTGTTAATCTTGAGATTTATTATTGTGTGTTTGTTGTCGACTATGTTATTTTCTCTGTGTTTGTTTAATTTTTAACGGTTTTTGAAGGCAATTTGTTGATGGTGATAAAGTATTGTTTTATTTTGTCTAATTCATCATTAATTTTATCTGGTGAGCATAGTTTTGTGGCTATGTTTATTTAGTTTCTTAATATGTTCATGTTTTTGTTTTATTTCATGTGCTGAGCTCCAGGGAATGTATAGTCCAGTACGGGTATTTTTCTGTGGATTTCTGTTTTGAAATTATGTTGCTTTTTCATTTGTAGGACTATTTTGTTTAGTTGCTTTTAATGTTTGTTTGTTGGATTTGTGTGCATTGGCTTAAATTTGTTTGTATATGGTAAGATGTTATTCATTTTTAGAATATACTCACCTATATTTATTATAACTATTGAATTTTTTTATTTGCTTTTAGAATTTGGATGTTGTTTATAGAATCATTATTTTTTGTGTAAGGTTATTTTTAGCTTTCTTTTCATGAGATAATGTTCATGGTTTTGTGTGTAAATTCTTTGAAAAAGTCGTTTAAAATACTGTTTTGGGATTTTTCAGGGAAATGTATGTTTTTAGTTCCACCGAAAAAGATAGATTGCTGGTTGTCGATGGAATTGCTGTCAAAGATGTCTTCTTTCTGGTGGCTGTTTATCGTTGTTTTGTTGGTGTCTTCGGTTTGTTTAGGATAGATCACTAGTATTTTGGCTATCTCTTACAGACAGGCTTTCATTTCGATGGATGGAATTATTTTTGGTGTTACTGCGAAATTTGTCCTTTGTTGAGCAGATGCATCTCTCCAATGGTTAATTGTCAGTTGGATTTAGTAATTATGAGGTTAATTATTGGTTCGTAATGTTGGTTGGTGTCTGTTTGGTTGTTTTCACCTTAGTTGATTTATTTTTTGTTGTAGGTTTTCTTATCCTTGTCCTTCTTACTATTGATTAGATTGATGTTACATTTCATGAGTCCATAAATAGTTGTTTGATTGCAGCAGGCTAGTTGACAGTTAAGAATAATTTTTTTTGTAAGTCATCCATTTCTTAGTAATTTAAGTTTAACATAGCTTTTAGTAGTTTTTTATGTAAATTATATATAATGTTTTTGCACTGATTACAATTCTTGGATATTATTATTTTCATAAAAATTATGGGTTATTTTTTTGTTACGGAATTCGAATGTTTTTTCCCCAGTTTATGAGTTCAAAATGACCCGCTATAATAGCGGCAAGTCTTCAGACTTACAACACTAAAATCAGGGGTTCGATTTCCTTCGGTAGACACAGCAGATAGCCCAATGTGACTTTGCAATAAGAAAACACACAAATACACACACTTGCACAATTTAAAATAACTGACGATTAGCTCAAATATCCCTCAAGTAGGTTTCACGAAAAATAAAAAATGCCAAGGGCGCAGGGTTAATAAATAAAATTTCACTCATCATAAAGTAAAGGTGTCCCCCCAGTGACACAACGGCATGTCTATGGACTTGCACTCCTACCAACCAAGTTTCGATACTCGTGGTAGACAGAGTACAGACAACGGTTTGTATAGCTTTATATTTAATTAATTGTTTTTTTGTTTTTAAATTAAGCACAAAGCTACACAATGGGCTATCTGTGCTCTGCCCACCACAGGTATCGAAACCCGGATTTTAGCGTGTAAGTCCGCAGACATACCGCTGAGGCACTGGGGGGCATTTAATTAATAGGAGACAGCTACAAAGTAGAGGCTATAGTTGCGAACAAAAATAATCCACTGCCAAAATTGATACTTTTGGACAAAATAAAAAATGTAATGAATAATCGTTTGAAGTTAGAAGAGGCTCAAAGGCCAAATATTCGTAAAACTTTAGCGACGTCTTGAAAACAAGGGCTGATTTTATAAGGAATATGTCCGAAAAGCTGGAACCACACAAATCTCATTTTACTACATGACTATCAGATTTCTCAATGTGACTTTGACTTGCTTGAACGTGGTCTTGGAAACCGACACTTACGTAGTGTATGGGATTTGGGGAAGTTGTTGGATGAAGATGTAATAATATCTACTCTGATACAAAAATTTTTGTTTTGTTTTTGGATTTTTTACTGGAAAATTTAGAAAAATTTAATAAAAATATTTAAACTGTTTTTGTGGGAAAGCAATTTTTTTATAACTATTGCTGCGTTTATTGTTCATGTATTATTTCCTTCTATCATTTAATTTATCTATTAAATTTTAGTTGCATTAAAATGTCAACTCACATTGCACACAGTCATTTGTTATATTAGTAAATATGTATGACGAAAATGAGGCCCGGCATGGCCAGTTGGGTTAAGGCGTTCGACTCGTAATCTTAGGGTCGCGGGTTCGAATCCCCGTCACACCAAACATGCTCGTCCTTTCAGCCGTGGGTGCGTTATAATGTGACAGTGAATCCTACTTTAGTTGGTAAAATAGTAGCCCAAGAGTTTGCGGTGGGTGGTGATGACTAGCTGCCTTCCCTCTAGTCTTACACTGCTAAATTAGAGACAGCCGGCGCAGATAGCTTGCGTGTAGCTTTGCACGAAATTCAAAAACAACAATTTGTTATTTGACACCAGTACTATTTGTGTTAATATGATATTTATAATATATCATACTTCTATTAGCCTACTCGTGATACTTTTTTAAATTATGAGGAAAAAAACCACTCGGGACGCAGGGGTACAAACACTCTGTCGTAACTGTACATGGAAAGTAAATCTTAAAAACACGGTTTATAGCGCTACATATATTATTAAAATCTTAGCATTTAAACTCCAGCATATATGCTTAGTTTTGTTGTACTAATGTTGTAAGTTTGTTTTTTTTTCAATAACGATAATAAAGCATTCTAGTAAAAGTAAATGGAAGAAAATGTTCAAAGGTATATCTGCGGACTTACAACTCTAGAAACCGGGTTTTGACATCCTTAGTGGGCAGAACATATCTGGTCTATTGTGTACCTTTGTTATTCACTTGAAAGAAACAAGCAAACATATCTGTTATGCTTTCTTTTAAATATAATTAAAGGAACAAATGTTATTCAACTTCTGTTATGATATATTCTGTTTATCAAGAATATATTCTTTTATTAGCCTTTTTAATGTTCTGTTTCTGAGTAATAAAAAACATATTTTTGATTCATTATAATAAATGAGCTGTGATAGATCAATTTTCAATGGTGAAATTACAATGCTTATTACTTAGTTCATATGACATTTATATTTGGCCATGCATGTGCGACTATTATTATTAACATTTCAGTTTTATAAAACGTTAAAAATGAGTATAATAATCGATGTTTTATTATTAAGAAAATTCCAAGAGACGATGGAGTTCACAAAATATTATACCCATTACTACACTATAATTGTTTCCGTTATGGTAAATATGTGAAACGTTTGTGGCATAGAGCCAAATCTTATTAAAATATGGTAACAGGATAAATAAATATGAAACTCAATTTGTTAATAAAAAATGTTAATTATACCAAAAAATCTCACAATTTGTTAATAATATTAATAAGGTTGTTCATATCCGATAATTTTGCAAATAACCTTTGGTGTGTTAATATTTCGTGTATAGCGAAAATCCACGTCGGTAGCAACTTATAATAAACTGTAATTAAAAGAATTATACTCAGACATATATATATTGCAAATGAAATCTTATTATAATTCCATTTTGTATTACGAGATATCATTACACTCTCTATATATATATATAAAAAAGGAAAAAAGTGTTAAATATTTGTGAACAAGGCAGTACACATTTACAAATCGCAGTGGAATATGTTTTGAAAAGACAGTAAAGCTGACGACCAGTTATATAACTAGTCCGTTAAAATATCCTGTTAAAACATGACACAAATTTTTAAATGTATAATGCCTAAGCTGATGGAATGTGATGTATTAACAGCTAAAAAATAATACATTAGAGCACAGTACAACTGATTTTAATAACACCATTAGCTGAGATAAATCTTGTCAGATAACTAGTAAAATGTCACTGTGATGTATCTTGACACTTGCTGTTTTAAGTCTCTTTTTTTTTCTTGTAAATCTGTACTACAGAAAACTTGTTTAATAAGAACTACAATACCTTCGCAGAGATAACATTTTGCTGATTATTCGATTTTTTAAAATATATGCAACAATAACTCACGGATACTTGCATGTGTACACTGTTAGCGCTTCCGTTTTAACTTTAAATCAAGCTATGGAGAAATTGGAAATAATTGCGCACATAACTGTTGTCACGTTTTCTTTGTATATCATTACTTTTGTTACATTTAAATAAAGATGATTTTATGTTCTACTTTACTAATATTGTTTAGATATAACGGTTTTTAGTTGTTGTTGTTTTGGAATTAAGCACAAAGCTATACAATGGGCTATCTGTGCTCTGCCCAGCACGGGTATCGAAACCCGGATTTTAGCGTATAAGTCCGCAGACATACCGCTGAGCCACTGGGGGTGGTTTTTAGTAGATTGCTAAGATTTATATATAACGCTCTCTCTCCGATTCTTTATGGTTCACTATAATATTCGTTTGACTTTATGTAGTGAAAGCTATTTCACTTGTAAGGTATTTTTTTCCGTCCACGATTATGGTTGAACTTCTGTTTCATCATGCATCGTATATATATACAGAAGAATAATTCTGTATGACAATGTTTTGCAAAAGCAAACACATACTACTTTAAAATCTGTGTCCAACCTAACTGAGAATATTTTTTAACACATACTACTTTAAAATCTGTGTCCAACCTAACTGAGAATATTTTTTGTGTCAAATTCCCAAACACCAGCAATATAAAGCAATAACAAATAACTAGACTCGCACTTAAACTACAAATCTTGACGTTAAATACTTTCAGTCTGTTAAAAAGTTAAGCAAAAATTAGTTATTCTTCTAACAATTTTTTTCCATTTAATGGATGATTTATCAACATATATTGTTGACATTACGTTATTAACTTTTAGTCTTAAGGTATGTAAAACTTCATCCACGGTTTAGACATGAAAGATTTAGTTTTAGATCTGCTTAGTCATGCAAAAGACTGTGTTTAATCTTATTCTAAAAATATTCAAACTTCATTCCCATGTATATCCGCGCAGAAATATTAACCTTCGATATATCACGGAAAGTTCTTAAAATGTATAATACTGGTGTCAAATAACAAATTGTTGTTGTTTTTGAATTTCGTGCAAAGCTACACGAAAGCTATCTGCGCCGGACGTCACTAATTTAACAGTATAAGACTATAGGGAAAGCAGCTGGTCAACATCACCCACCGCCAACTTTTGGGTTAACCTTTTACCAACAAACAATGGGATTGACTGTTACACAATAACGCCCCCCTTCCCACGAATGAAAAAGCGAGCATTTCTGGTAGGACTCTTAAATTGCGAAGCGAGCGCTCTAACTACCTGACCATGATGGGCCTAACAATAAACACTAAAGAGTTTTTTAGAACTACACTTTACCATCGTATTTACCATTTTAGTAAAATAACGTGTAAATAATTTGAAGAAAACTTGCCTGGTTCGAAACACAAAACACTTTTGTTATAAGCATGAGACGTAGAAGTTGAGCTGTGTCTTTAAGGTTCATAACATGCATAATATTTCAACACATTTAATACTTTCATCAGAATTAAATGTTAGTAATCGTTCATTGCAAGTCTACATATACATATAAATAGCATTTTCAGGCACATTTCTGGATATATTTTACTCAGTTAACATTTTTGAAATGTAATAAATGTGTAATTTCTTAACACATTTTTTTTAACCGTTCAGAAAGTAAATCCTCTTACTAAATTAAGTGCACCAGTTGCACGCAAGGCTATTGATTATGATTAGCTCGTTTATGAATAAAATAATAATAGATTTCAGCTCCAGCTGGCGTTTTTTTAAACATTTAAACTACGCACGCGATATATCCATTTTAATTTGTTGACTGTAATAACACCGCTAAGCCTTTTTTTTCAGTTCTATAATAATAGAAGATCGTTTAAGCCATGTCATGTAGTGTCGAAGTGTCTTACTCACATGCAAACTTTTGTACAAGTTTAAATACTCGTAAGCTTAGCTAATATCTTGAATTATACCATGTTACCATGTTGCTTTGTCAGATTTTTCAAATTCATTTAGCAATAAATCTAATGTAGTTCGTTTATACTTTTCATAAATAGTAAGTCTATTAGAAATCAGGACTCTTAAATTTCGTGGTTTTCCTCTGTAAATGCATTAAGAGATTGTTTTGTGAGTTATTCATCTTTTTAATAAATTAGCAAACAATTCGAAATGAATCGATACCTATCAGCATTGGAGCTATCATGACGTCACCATGACTTCGAACCTTACAAGTTTTGTTGACTTGCTGATATTTCCAAGAACTTCAGGTTTAAAAAGAGGTTGCATTTGCACGACTTAGGAGATAAATCCAACAAAGTAAAATCGCTATAAAAACATAACATCATAACAAAAACAGGCGTATTTTATACAGCAAGGTTAGGTAAAATAAAGCTGTTTCTTTTTAAACCTTGTGTTCATATGGAGAATTTATTTTACGCTGAACTGTAAAACACCTATTGCAAATGTCATGTATTACGTATTATAATTTATTTTGGACGAGTCTCCGATTTATTACGTATTACAATTTTAAATAGCAAAAAAAAATAATTTAAAAGATAAATGATTGTAGAGATGTATCAAATTTATTATATTTGCCAACAAGATTGATACATACATTTCCTTTCTTAACACAAATATATCTGAATATACAAATAATAATAAAATTTATAATAACGGTTATTATAAATAGTTATTTAAAATAATGATTTATATACAAAGACTTTACAAACAGTACTGGGTTTTCTATCTGATTTGGAACTAAATGTTTTATCGATGGTTTATGGAGAGCGAATTAATTTTATCTTGAGACACAGATACACTTCTATTGACAGCTATCTCTCTAGTTGCTTCACTGAACACCTAAAAGTTTTCTACCGACGACAATTTCTAATGTTCTCGTAGAAATACTAACGTCCGAAGTTAAACGGTTTGTAATGTTTGAAATGTATAAACATTTATATATAACAAGAGGGAAGGCAACTAGTCATCACCACCCACCGCCAACTCTTGGGCTACTCTTTTACCAACGAATAGTGGGATTGACCGTAACATTAAAACGCCCCCACGGCTGGGAGAGCGAGGCTAGTTGAAGTTACGATAATAATGATAAATACCAAATTTAATATTATCATTACAAAACTAATAATAAAAACTATTTATTTCAGTAATATTGTTTTTCTTATGAAAAATTATAAACTGGATTTGTTTTCATGAATTAAACCGTAATTTCAAATTTATTAAAGCTGATTGGATGTTCTGCGTTACACTAAAGAAATGCGAGTTGAATAAAATCAGTTTTCGATATCATCAGTATATAATAGCATCACATTGCACTTGCTCATTAACGAATAAATACCAACGAATATACGTTTTTACTTCATGAAAACTTCTTATCTGTAAGTAGCGACTGATCCTGAGCTCCATGCTGAACCGGTCAAATCCATTTTAAACTTGATTCTAAAGAGAAAACCTTCACTGAAAAATTACCTTAGATTCCTAAAAGCAATTTTAAACAGAAATATCTTATGGAGCATAACGGTTAAATATTCGAATTAAAAGTTCATTGGAAATAATAACAGTAATATTTCTGTAAAATCAAAAAATATAATAAGATTCAAAGTGTTGGTTACGTTATTTTAAAATGAATTAAAATATTCAAGTTAAAAATAATGTGAAAACAGCAGCCGATTTAAAGTCGCGGCATGAGAACAAAATTTTGAGATTGTCCTTTTTGAAACAGCCCTTTTCAGCACAAAGTATTTATATACTAAACCAAAAAGATGTGCTGAAATAGAATATTTAAAAACTTTAAGACAAAAATAACTTGTATTAGGAGTCATTGGAGAAAAAAGGAGCAGGAAACAACAATATATAAAACAATCAAGGAATTTTTACAAGTAGGAAAAAGGCTAATGGAATGTGGATTCAATAAAATTAATGTTCAGTAGTGCCTCCAATTCAACCGTCGCATAATCTTACGACTGATCTTTTGGCAGGGTACTTATTACAATACACGGTCATCAATTAGATGACGATTGGATGTGACAACATTGACATTTACGTAGAGATGAGGTCCCAAAATCGTTTTAATGTAACATAAACGACATCTATGTTAGATACAACATCCAAATATTGAATAGTCAATCAAATATCCAACTAGTACTTTATAAATAGATCTACCAGTTCAAATTAATAAACAGTTATTTTGCTTGCGTCATTTTAAACTCATTTAATATGTATTTAAATGTGAAAACAGTAAGTGTAAGTGTAACTTCAAATCAATGAAACATGAAAAGCAAGACGCTAATGAATAACATCTCTAAGAAAACGTATCTTTCGAAGCACCTGTGTAGCAGATGACGAAAAATATCAAAACTTATAAGAGCTAATCGATTTGAATGTGTTTGAACCTGTTTCTATTGTCTAACTAGTTAGTGTTTTTAACTCTGTCCTAAAATAGACGATTAATTTTACAGACAGTCAAACGAATCCTAATAATTTACGAAAAGATATGTTTAGATATTATTTCAGGCCCGGCATGGCCATGTCGCTAAGGCGATCGACTAATAATCCGAGGGTCGCGGGTTCGAATCCCCGTCACACCAAATATGCTCGCCCTTTTAGCTGCGGGGTATTATAATGTGACAAGTAATCCCGCTATTCGTTGGTAAAAAAGTAGCCCAAAAGTTGGCGGTGGGTGGTGATGACTAGCTGCTTTCCCTCTAGTCTTACATTGCTAAATTAGGTACGGTTGGCGCAAATAGCCCTAGTATAGCTTTGTGCGAAATTAAAGAAAACAAACATATTATTTTAAATTTCAATGCACTGTTTATTTTCTGTTGCCCCCCAGTGGCTCAGTGGTATGTCTGCGGACTTACACGCTAAAATACGGGTTTAGATACCCGTGGTGGGCAGAGCACAGATAGCCTGTTGTGTAGCTTTGTGCTTAATTCAAAACAACAACAAAAAATTATTTTCTGTTTTCATTATTAGAACGTTTACTTCTTATAAGTAATACTCTGATACAAGTAATTAAGTAGCTGTTCTGATACAATTTAAATTACACACAATGACATTTGCTGAAACCAACAATTTTACGCTGAGGAGTTAATTGTGAGTACGCTGATTGTTTTCATGTTTAATGCTAAAATCATTTAATTCATTGTAGAGTGACTTAACAAACACATGAAATAATTTACCATAAATTTCACCTGCTATAAACAAATGTGTTGGGCTGTTTCAACTTCAATATTAATCTAAAAGTAGTAATTTAATAGTAATATTATAGTATACACTTTGGATGATTACAGCAGTGTGGTATTTGATGATCTGTGCATTTTATGAGCTTCCCCCTTGGCTCAGCGATAAACATTGGGGCTTACAACGCTATAAATTGGTTTTTGATTGATGCACCGCATTGTGTAAATTTGGACTCAAAAAGGAACAAGTAAAACTTTTATGAAATCAGCATTAAGCCAAGTAAAAGTCAACCCGTAAGAAGATCCGAGTAAATGAAAATTAATTAAAAGATAGAAATCATTTTATAATGAAAAATAGTATTTTTGTTGTTAAACACAAATCCACAAAATGTGTTTTTGGCTCTGTAAGTCCTTAGACAAATACGTATGACATAAAAATGTTTACTCCTTTCAAATTAATATATTTCAGTTTAGCAGACAATGAACACACTTTTACATTAAATTCTGCTTAAGTTGATTTTAAAACAAAAGTATTGTAAGTGTATTTATCTCATAATTATTATAGTTTTTCCATGCTGAAAATATGATGCTGGTTAGCTACTGTTAAAAACAAGAGTATAGTCCAAATTAAAATTATTTTCTACTAAAATCAACGAAAAACTTGTGTAACATATTTTCAAAACACACATCAATTCTAACTTTGTTTTACTGCTGACGGTCCACGAAATATCTTCGTGCAACAAAATAGTAAACTATTGCCATTTTCAAAACAAGCTAGCAAAGGTAGACAGGTTATTTCGTTGAATTTAGAAAAGAAAAGTTTAGAATAAAACATATACCAAAACATAACATCATTTGATTATATTAACTAAAAATACCTAGTTAAATTCAACAACAGCTCTAGGTACAATTACGACAAAAAGTGTTCGTACCACTGCGTCATGAGTGGTTTTTTGCTCATAACTTAAAAATTATCACGATTTGACTAATAGACGTATAATATATAATAAATATTATACAAACACTCATTAACATAAATGTTATGTAAATTAAACGACAAATAAACTGTTTTTAAACAAATAACCAAATAAAGAAGGAGCAGAAAGTGTTCGTACATTTCAGAACTTGTGAAAAAAACTGATATTCCTGTAAAAAAATTGTTTAGTTTGGCGAATAAACTACATTATACCATTCCAGAACTAGACACTAAGTTTAATTAACATCAGAGGTGAGATAAAATAACTGAGGCTAACAGCATTAAATTAAAAATATATACAAATATGAAAACCTGTAACAACAGAATAATCTAAAAACACGTGACTAAGCAACTGCTAACTCACTAAAATAATTTATTAATGTTTTTTGTAGTTAAGCACAAAGTAAATACTATGGGCTATGTGTGTTTTGCTCACCATGATGATCAAAAAACAGTTTTACTTCCCCAGCCATACCGCTGTGTCGCTGTGATGGAGGAGTGTGGTAGCAATGAATTGTGAAATTAAAAATAAATATTTTAGGTCTGAGTCTAAGTATTTGAATTACTTTTATATACATGAAAGGAGGGAGCAATTACACAGATATTAATGAGCAACTTTATATTCGTTAAGAATAGGATTATGTTTTTCATTAACAGAGCTTCTTTTATTTTTCGTTTATTTATGTTGTTTTCTTTGCTAAGGATTTTTAACCGAGAAGAATATAAAGTATGATTCTTTTCAGATATATCTTCATAAATATGATAGGATGATTTTAAATGGTCACGCAAACGAGTAGACAGTTGTTTGTTTGTTTCACCAGTATAATAGGTTTTGCAATTCGTACATACAACTGTAAACGTATTTCCTGAAATATCATTATCCGTATACCTTATGGATAGCAGTTGTTCTAGCTTCTGTCCACGTAAAAAAGTAAATTGTACTTTACTCTCAGTTTTAAACTCTCTGGTTGTTTTAACCATATTTTCTGAGATAATGTATGCAGTAAATGACGCATTTTGACATACAGATGTAATGTTATATGACGTGTAAATGTAACTAGGCCCAGCTATCGTGGTATTGTATATGTTTAGATAGCTATAGCAAAAGTTCTAGTACAATAATGAGTTCCAAAAACTGTCTTTTAGGTTTGGATCACATTTATAAAAAAAACTAATGAAGGAGTAATAAATATTTCAACAGTAGTGAAGTCAGTCAAAATAATTTTTTTGTATGATATTCGGTGGTAAACTGTTCTGGGTATAGTATGTTAAAAGCAATGTTTTCTATTGTGTTGACTTTTGTCTTTAAGTTAGATTACATTGATGCTTCATACGGCGTGCACATGGTTGTTGAGTTTTTATTTTAATGACATTGGTCAGGTACTTACGTTATTGAAAAAATATTGCCATCTTAGCTGTCTTGTTTTTTTTTTAAGACAATTTTGACGAAGATATTTCAAGAAAGACAGTTTGATATTTCGATTTCTACTGAGCTCATAAAGACAGTGTCATTTTTTTCTTGTGGTGTCGCTAAATTTATTTCAGTTGCTGGATTTTATGTGTAGAATTTTTGCTGAAAATCAGTTTATGTTTCTTTTCGTACAAGCTTCTGTGGTGTACGAGATATTACGAAGTTTTGGAAGATTAAAATGTATGGCAGTTTCAAAAAAATTCCGTGCTAACTAGATATATCTATACGTAAATATTTTTCTAATCCTCCAGCAAATCAATTTTTACTCTGTAAACGTTCGTTTATACACCATTATCAAAAGTCTGCAGCACTAGTAACACCTAGTTTAAAAAAAAAAGATGTGGGATAGTTGAATCGTATCCAAATATTCACTGACTAAACTGAACAAAACCAGTACGAACACGAACTGATCTAGTCCAATGTATGAGTATGTGGTACTGCAACCAAAATATGTGGAATTTTATTGATACAAGCTGCTCCCCATGACCTCGTAGACTAATACCAGAAAAATTTTAGAAAAACCTTAGAGAATATTTCAAGTTAATAAAGCAACACCTAGAAAAAACATATTTAGATATGGAAGAGAGTACTGCAGAAAATCGAAGAGTAGAAAGTTTGGATGGAAGTTAAGCAAACGACTGAAGAAACAGAGATCTTTTATTTTGTTTTATATATTTTAAAATTTAATATCAGTCATAACTTCTACATCAGCCAGACTGACAAAAAATCCTGAAAATCTTGATTCATATAATAATAACAATAAAATATGATGTATGTATGTACGATTATACTACATTTGACTTTTTGGAATCCGAAATGAGAAAATGATTATTTAATCACAATTTTTATTTTTGTAAATTCTCCC
Source organism: Carcinoscorpius rotundicauda (assembly GCA_011833715.1). NCBI lineage: Eukaryota > Metazoa > Arthropoda > Merostomata > Xiphosura > Limulidae > Carcinoscorpius > Carcinoscorpius rotundicauda. The sequence goes on along the minus strand of CM022395.1, from coordinate 32,715,223 downwards.
AACAATATGATAAAACCCAAAGACACTTAAACATCCAATAATATTATCATTGCTTCATCTTCATCTTCCGAAGCATCAGATCCATACACTTTACGTAGACAGAATTGTAACAATATTTATTTCATGAAATTAAAATGGAATATCTTAAATATATTTACTCTTGACGGTTTTTTATCGAGCTGAAGAAGTTCGGCTTAAAAGGCAAGCTGTTTATAAATATTCTATAGATTATTATAATCCTTTGATTTATATTTTGTAATCTTTACTATGAAATAGAATGAGTCCTAAATGAACTTTTATCATGCACATTACAGAAGTGTGCTTTGAATATCTTGCTATATTTCAACATTTTATTTTTACAGTAATTGTTGGATTGTTCATACCTTAAAAGTTAAAAAAGGAAACACTCATTAGCGATCGACTCTCGACGTTTTTCAATGCCAACACCAGGTGATAAGTTACAACTTGCTTGTAATCTATGTTCTAAAATAAATAAAAGTGTATGTGGAAAGAAAAGTATATTTATATATCTGCTGTTATAATTTTGATTATAATAAGTGCACTATGGACAACGGTGCTAATAGAAGGGAAGAATATGAAATATTACCGTTAAGTACTCTGAATATAACTACATTCGAGAGTATATGAATATAAATATAATATTTTACCATTGCAGAAGATAAGGTACTAAATAGTTTCATACTAACAATTGCTTGTTTAATCTGCAGTTGAAGGCGACATGTAAATTTATTCAAGATGATTAAATAACAGCGATAAGCACTAAGTTTTAATACTTTGAATAACATAATATATGTTACGTTACATGGTATTTAAACATTGAAGAGTTTAGAGCCAGTTAAAGCACTTCAGTTTTGATTTGTGAATGTCATCGTACGCACTAATAAACTTAGAAACAGGCTTAAATCGTAAAGTATGTTATTACTTCTGCCAACTGAAGCGCCTTTACGGATAGAGATGCTGCTTTCTTTACACCGTTTATTTTAGTTAGTGTTGAAAATCTTCGTGGACTCTGAAATTGTAAATGTTGTAAATAAACCGGTGTGAAATACATATTAAAAATACCTTAAAATTAAAATTAAAAAAAAATTCATTACGAAATAACATCCGACTATACGAGGTAGTATTACAGAAAATAAATGAATTCGCTAGAATAAGGCAATATGATATCGTTGTAACACTGAATAGCAAAAATCTTATCTTTAAAACCTTCTACTACAGTGGAACCCCTTTAATTATGGCCAGTTTGTCTCAGTCCTGAAGGTGGCTGCTTTAGAGGCGTTCCACTGTACATAATTAGGGATTATGTAAACAAAAAATGGAATGTGATTGAATGACCGCTTTCAAGGGATGACCGAATCTGCGGGGTGGCTGCTTAGAGGGGTTCCACTGTAGGATCTCAGGCTGATACGTTCTGGTATTCAGAGTAATTGGCTGCATTTTTAGTGAATGTTTGTTTGTATTGGTCATACGTTTTTACAGGGTTTAGTATTTTTCCGGAAACGTCAAAGCGAAACCCCTGTCTTTAACTTTCAGAAAATTGTCAGTTCCCATATTACAATTTTAATTTCTTTTTACGAGAGTTAACTGTTAACAAGAGCCGGTGACGAGTACAACCAATATAAGAGACAGCACGGCTTTTCGCTTTTGACTCGTAGTCCAATGATTGCCAATTGAGAGGCTTACTGGCGATCTGCTGTTGCATTCCGTAGCACAGTTGTTTCAAGCCTTCCAGCTATATCACAGATACCACCTTATAGCAGAGGGATTAACCTGTGATTGATTGACATCGCGCCATAATGAATATGACATTCTCTTGTGGCAATAAAACCGAAGTTCAGCATCGTTTCGTCAATGCCGTTGCGGAAAGGAGGATTTGACGTTTTTATTTAAAAAGGTACAAGTGCATAACTCTTTTTTTTTTTTAACCGAAATTCCATGGAATAAAGTTAAGTTAACGCATACACAAATGTATTTATATACATGCGTATGTACATGTAGAAGTTTTTGTTGTTGTTGTTAAACACTAAACTGCATAAAGGGCTGTATGTACTCTGCTCACCATGGGTATTGAAACCTGGTTTCTAACAATATAAGTCCGTATGCATACACTGAAATTTTAAAAGTTAATTATAATACCAGTAGTGGACATATTTATTATCAAATATACCACTACCTTGAGGTACTTTACGTAACAGACTCGCATTTAAGTCTTAATGTAATTATTTGCATGAATTGGTTAATCGAATCATGAAAAACAAATATGCAATGTAAGTTGGGCAAGTTTAAAAAGCAATCACTTTAACATACGAATGGCAATAATATATTTTCGTTCTTACATTGCCAGAAAATTATAAGTAATTCACAATATCGATTTTTCCGACTGTAATTAATGTAAAATACGAAATTGAGTATGGTTACAAAATAACGCATAATCATTAGTTATTGACATTTTCATGAAGTCAAAGTTAAATATTTCTTGAATTGCTTAAGTTATTCATCGTGAATTGTAACACTAAAGTCTGTAAGCTTACTGCTGATTCTCCTTGGGGGATACGTATTCGAACTTGCTCATAACTGACATACAAATTAAAATAAACATCACAAACGTCTGCCTTTTAATTTTAGATCTTATCGACAGGCGCTCTTCTCCACTTCAATGTCAAAGATTAGAATATTCCTCATGAAATAAGCTTCCTTTTTATTACTAGTGACCAAAATACCAACAACGTGTGAATATTTTCCTGTGATTTGTCACAAAACTAACTTGCGCAAACGGTATTAAGTTCCAGATCTCTATCATTCAATTTATGAAACTTTTCCTTCCTTTCCCAAGCACAATTTCTTTTCCTTTTCCGAAGTGAAAGCTCTGATAACAAACGACCTTGTAATATAGTTTGTGCGATTATACTACAAATGGCACATCTCTCCATATTACACAGGCGAGTGCCCTCTTTGGTAATTTAGTCAGCCTCGTCAGAATTTAGTTAGAATATGAAATGCATCCGAAAACCAATCTTTGGTATTTGTTAGTATAAACTTTTGAATAGTGATTACTGATAATTAACATCATCAAAGTAGAACAACATAGTGTATTAAAGTTTTTAAAATACTCTTTTTTTTGGGGGGGGGTCTCAAAACCGATTTAACTGTTGTAATCTTTTCTTTTGGGTTCATTAGATTTAAAATAATCTTCAAAAATTATGCGATCTATAAGATATTACAATTTTAATAGTTTCCACCAATAGTGACATTTACTAAGAAAAAATAAAGCTCATTTTTATTTTCGAAAACATATGCTATAATGTGTTTATATTTTAAGATTTCATGAGATATATTTAATATCATAAGAAGCTGTTAGTGTGTAACTCCTGCACTAATTTCACACTGAGAAGAAGTCAATGAATGTTTGAACAGCTTTTAAACTAAATGTGACATTTTAATTTGAGGTTGTTGTTTTTTTTTCTTAATTAATATATCTCCTAAAGAAAAGCATTTATCAATGTCACTAACGATCAAACGAGGTCAATCAACTTGTTAGTGTGCGTAAGTAGGAAAAGTCTTAAAGATCAGCAGCTGCTAACTGGAGTAGTTTAAAGTGAAATTTGTGATATCAGAGAATGTCCAATCACGACAGATCGTACTTCACAATATACCACCAGAATGATATATATTCTTTCAATCTAAATTCACTTTGTTAATAATTTGAGACTTGAAGAGATTAGCAACTGCAATAACATAATATATTACATAATATTTAGGAACAACAAGGACCCTATTGGTCCATCTCGGCTATCCTATCCTCTAAGCCAAACTAAAACTATTATTCAAATATATTAAAAAAAAAAACATTTAAAGCTTGCCCAGTCATTCATATGTCTATTAAGTTTTCTTTCTCACTCAAATTTAATGCCTCCACAATATCCGAAGGCAATCCATTCCACAAGCCAACCAGTGAAGAATAAAATTGTCTTAGCTGAAAATGGCGTCCTTCTTACCTAAACTTGTATTTGTTTCCCCCACATCTGTAATTCTCGCTGTTAAATTTATAAAATGTTGACGCATCAATACTGTTAATTTCCTTTACAATATTAAACATTTTTGTCTAATCCTCTTTAACTCTTTTTTTTTGTTTAAGAGAAAACAGTTCAAGCATCATAATCTCTCCTCATACGACAACACCTCCATTCCAGGCAACATTGTAGTAATACTTCTCTGAACCCTTTCCAATAACTCAATGTTCTTCCTAAAGAAAGGGGGGGCTTGGCATGGCCGAGCGCGTAAGGCATGCGACTCGTAATCCGAGCGCTAAACATGTTCGTCCTCCCAGCCGTGGGGGCGTTATAATGTCACGGTCAATCCCACTATTCGTTGGTACAAGAGTAGCCCAAGAGTTGGCGGTGAGTGGTGATGAGTAGCTGCTTTTCCTCTAGTTACACTGCTAAATTAGGGACGGCTATCACAGAGAACCCTCGAGTAGCTTTGTGCAAAATTCCAAAACAAACAAACCTAAAGAAAGGTGTTCAAGACTAAACACAATACCCCAAATGTGGCCTAACGAGCGGCCTATACAATGAAATTACATTCTCTTTAGACCTGTATACAATATTTTTATAGATGCAAACTAAAATCCTATTTGCCCTACTACCAGCAACAACACACTGCTTGGTGGATTAAGAGAATGACACTGTTAAGATTACTTCCGTCCAAATTATACTTATAATTCAAATTATGATAACCCACATAAAATATCTTGCAATGTCGTTATTAATCTTAGCCGATGCCTTCCTAGCATATAAAAACTTAATCTCCTCTCAAAATTCCGTTGCCATTTTTCATAATTACAATTTTCTTTATCTATTTCCTCAACTTTAGTAAGATTAACCTCCACCTTTTCCTCTTACTTGCAAGCCCTACATATAAATAGAACATTCTTATTACTAGTTTCCTAAAAAGTGTATAATATTTCAGAGTTCCCTCATAAAACCCATTTATTGTACCTATCACACTTAACAAAGTGGAAACACTTAACCATTGTATTATTTGTAGAATTGAAATAAATACTCGATACTATGATCAAATACCAGTAGCCTGTTATTAACACTGTTAAGTTTAAGTTTGATAGTTAACTAGTTTTAAACTGTATTTATTAAATAAAACTAGGTATTAAATCTCTTACAATTTCACTGCAAGGTGAATTATAACTAAGTTTAAAGAACTGTAAGACGTACTAAGCCTAATCTAACTTTATACTACATGTTACACTATTAAAATCTAAATTTTAAGCTTACACCTACTATTTTTGTTCACTCTTACCAAACCTAGTCATTTGTTTGTTATTCAAACCTAATTTATAAATATAAAAAAATAATAAAACCATGTATCGTAAAATAATTCACAATATATTAAGTACTTAGCTTTCTGATGTATTCTATTTCCAACTAGCGCCCTTTATAATCATTTAATATCCGAGTCGACATTGCTTATTTGTTACAGCAACCAGTGCTGTGAGAAAAGAATGATTACTATGTGCCACTATCTATTAGACAAAGATATCGAATTTACCTGTTTAATTTATATACATTTTGTTTTCCAGAATTTCATGTGTTTAATTCAGTAGAAGTATAACACGAGAGAAGGAAATATCTGGAGTTAACTAAATTCTAGTGAAAGAAACTGTATTTTTGGGTGTGTTAGTGTTACTCTGAAGTTTATTTTCGTTTGTCCTATAACAAATATCGTGGCTTGGCATGGCCAAGCGCGTAAAGCGTGCGACTCGTAATCCGAGGGTCGCGGGTTCGCGCCCGCGTCGTGCTAAACATGCTCGCCTTCCCAGCCGTGGGGGCGTATAATGTGACGGTCAATCCCACTTTTCGTTGGTAAAAGAGTTGCCCAAGAGTTGGCGGTGGGTGTTGATGACTAGCTGCTTTCCCTCTAGTCTTACACTGCTAAATTAGGGACGGCTAGCACAGGTAGCCCTCGAGTAGCTTTGTGCGAAATTCTAAAAAAACAAACAAACAAATATCGTGTTTATTTTGTGAAAATTGTCCAGTCTTATCATTTCACATACATTAATCACATTGACAGATTCAGATTACTCTCCTTATTTCTTAAGCTAATCTGATGTTATTAGCGTCAAATCAGTTTATTCCTGAGAACATTCCACTTACACTTGGCTAATGCTAATCTCATATACTATAGCCCTGACGTACGATCAATGTTATCACTACGTCATCTATTAACACTGGTGCATTAGGGTTAGGATGATTTAAGATGGCCTGATGGTTAGGGCATTCGAATCCAGTAACTTAACATGCGCGTCCTTTCATCCGTGGGAGTGTTATGATGATACAGGGAATCCCACTACTTGTTGATGAAAGAGTGGCCAAATAATTGGCAATGGGTAATGTTGACTAGCAGCCTTATCTCTAATCTATCAATATTAAATTAGGGATCGCTAGCCCGAAATTCTTTTTCTTTATACCAAGCAGTGTGAATATATTGGAATTCCACGATTTCCGTCGTAGATATGTTTGAAGACAGTCTGATTTAATGAACATGCATCTTTCCATTTCTTTATATATACACACACACACACACACACACACACACACACACACACACACACACACACACACACACACACACATATTTCTTATTAGCGATCTGTGTTTCATGTATAAAAGTCTTGGGGGTCATACTGCTAAAACCATGTTTTGTACTCGTAGTGGTGCAGATAACCCATTGTATAGCTTGGTGCATAAAAAATAAACAAAATCCTTTTTGCTTTTAACTCTTACAACAGATGTTGTTAAATCAGCTAATTTACTTACCATCCAATAATCTCAATTGCATATTAACTGGTTATGTTTAAAGAGGCATGGGTTTACGTAACATCCAGTAAGCAACATGTTAACTAATTAAAGGTATTTTATTTTGGGAACAAATTAATATGTTAAGAAATACATCTTAACTATAAGTACTACCATTCTATAACCAATATCTGCAAAATGTTTTCTTGATATATTGAAATTATTTTGTTTCGTTTTAAAAATTATAATTTTATATTGTAACGTTGCAATCACCCAAAATCTGATTCCAAAAATATATTAGGTTTTGAACACGATTTAAACTCCACATCTTTACCTAGTTTTCAAATATGCGTATTCAATTAAATTATGTAACAGTATTTATAAGTTGTAGCTAATTGGATACAATATAATGTTTCGAACAAAATAAGCACTCCAGTGTTACAGAGGTATGTGTGAGGATTTGTACCATTAGAAACCAGGTTTCTATACCCATGGTGAAGTTTTGTGCTTAATACAAATAAGCCAACAAAATAAGATATTGCAGAGAGAGTTTTTAAATTCTGTTTCATTTTTAGTACTTGATGATGTTTTATGTTCTAAAATACACATTTTAAATAAAAAGTTCATTACATAGTAGAGTACGAATAATGTTACAAAACCTTAGACACTACAGTGCTTCGTTTATTGAAAGCAAAAACCTGAACCCACAGTTAAGATATTGTTATAAAAATAAGTAAACGTAAAACTTTGAAAATAATAGACCATATAAGGAATGAGAAATCTTCGACGCACCAAACATGCGTCTTTCAGCCGTTGGGGCGTTAAAATGTGACTGTCAATCCTACGATTCGCTGGGAAAAGAATAACCCAAGAGTTGGCGGTGGGTGGTGATGACTAGCTGACTTCCCTCTAGTCTTACACAAGAGCAGGGATGGCTAGTGCAGATAGCCCCCGTGTAGCTTTGCGCAAAAATCAAAAACAAGGAAAAATAAGGAATAAGAGAGAATTAAATAAAAAACATTCTATCAATACCTCAATATTCATGCACGTGAGCCGTCATTGTACAGTCTCGACAAAGTGTTTCCATACTGTTTTACATTGCTGTTATTCTCTACATAGTTCTTGTGTAAATACCCGAGTAGTAACAGAGAAGATAGCGTATGATTGGACAAACACGCACGAGTTGTTATTCTGGCCTGTATAAGTTGTTTTGAACATTTTTTGTCAAAACGTACATACACACATCTATTTTTTTTAAAAGGACGTGCTTTTCGTACAATCTATCTCGAAACAAAGTAACGTTTTACTCGAACAATTTCTCTGTACGTGGTGTAGAATTACCACTTGTCACGTTCTAGAAGTTACAAGTCGTCAAACTGTTCGACTTTCCAGAAATGGTGTGAAGGAAATGAACATTTCTGTAACAGCAAGATACGTGCTGACCTGATTCTTGACATATGTTGGACAGGAAATACAGAATAAAGATAAATTGTAATTACTTCTCTTACGTTTTAACACAAAGCCTTCTTCAGAGAGAAAGATACAAACTAAGTATGAACAACGAAAGTAGTGGTTTAAGTTTTAATATCTAATAAGTCCCGAAGGGATCTGAGAGAGAATCTTTTGTTTCTCTTCAGCCCCATTCGCAAAATCAAGGTTTGGTCTTTTAGGGATTGAGAGATGTTGATACTACTTGACAGATATGATACACACTGAATTACTTTAGCTGCTTTCAGCGTATGTATGCTGATTATTATTTTATAAAGTAGATGTTACAGGCTGTATAAATTAAAATTATGCAGCATTCGGGGAAAGCTGAAGACGAAAAAGAAGGAAGAGAAAAGTAAGAGAATTAACTTGGCTGATTGAATGTTGAAGCGGTAGTCCTTTAATGACTTTGAAGACAAAAGTTGTGAGTTCCTGATTATGTGTTTACAAATTTAAAGGTATTAGACTACAGTGAAAATTATTTATATAGAACTTTACTTTAAGTTTAGTTATTAACTTAAACATTAACTTCACGTGAGATTCCACTTTCTCGAGGCTGAGATCATAAGATAAAAAAAAAAAATCGAGGCTAACAATTTTTCTGTGGAGGGAAACTGGAGTAACCCGAGTTTTTTTGTTTGTTTTTTGTAATTTTGAGCAAAGCTACACAAGGGCTATCTGCGCTAGCCGTCCCTAATTTAGTAGTGTAAGGTTAGAGGGAAGACAGCTTATCACCGCCTACTGCCAACTTCTGGGCTACTCTTTCAACAATAAAAATTAGTTTGATTGTAACATTATAATGCCACCACGATTGAAAGGGCTAGAATGTTTGGTCCAACGAGGATTCGAACCCGCGACGCTCAGATTACTAGTCGAACGCCTTAACTCACTTGGCCATGCCGAGCCGGAGTACCCCGAGAAAACCCATTTTCACCGCCAAGGTGACAAATAAAATATCCTGACCGTGTCCGGAAGAGGCTATTATGGGAGTAATATTATAATCCAGAAAAAGTAATAAAACAAATAATCTTTGATACAACCATTAGACGTTAATTGTTTGCATGGTTGAGTAGACTTGTAAATGGTACTGGTTATAAGTATGAATCTGCAGGAGTCGAAGGTTTGTTCTGCATCAGTCTGAACTATTCTGCTGCTCTTGGTAGTAAATGTTTATGTCTACTGATGGAAGTTAGAAGATTGTCTGTGAAGGTTTGTGAAATTAGCTGAAGTGAATCGTGGGGTCTGAGTCTTGAGTGCAGACGAACATGATGACTTCGTCTTGTTCGGTGGTGTCTAGGTGGACTTGGAATGGGTGGTGGTCGTTTTATACTGCTGGCTCTCTTATGTGTCAGTCTGGGTAGAGTTGCTCTTGACATGTAGAATGGATGAAGTTGTGAATGGCGTTAAGTTTTTAAATTGAAGTTATTGGTCTTGTTTTACTGCATTGATACTCGTCTAAGGGGGAGGATCTAAATTGGAAGAAATCAAAGAAACAGGAAAGACGTGAAGATGTGTTCAGCTGCATGTTTAGAGGTGGTTACCATCTTTATGAACTATAACCTTGGATTAGATCTGGTGTATGGTTGGTGTGATGTTTGGTTTCAGTGGCTGCATCTAAAGCATACTAGATCTCGTCTAGAGAGATCGAAGGGTGGACGCCCCTAAGGAAGACCGAAAAAAAGGTTAGATGAACTCTTAGTGGTGAAGTACTTTACATTAATGTTGCCCCCCACTAGTACAGCCGTATTTCAAGGTTTTTGATGTATTTTGATTTAAAAATTACAGCTAATTATCACTTCTTTTATATTTTTAACACATTTTACACCTGTTGTAATTTTAGTAAAGTATCTTGCAATGTTTTTTCGTGTTTTTTTTTCATATGCTAATTACTTGACTAGTGTTTCATTTACTGTATCACTATAATGGTAGGTTGGTAACAAAGATACCTGATGAAGTGTATTCTTTTCTACAAGTTTTTTTTTATCACAAGTGTTCCATTGTTTACTTTGTTTTATTAATGTTTTTCGTGTAATTTGATTTAGATACTTACCACTAACCATAACTTCTTTTATATTTTCTAATTCATTTTGTACCATTTGTAGTAATTTTTAACAAGGTGGTATCTTGCAATGTTTTCTCTCCATTGCTAATTATTTAACTAAATAAGATAAGCATAAGATAAACATTTTCACGCCTTACTGGCTCGAATACTCAATTAGGAATGAAAAAGAAAGTTAAACATTCAGACAACACATAACGTACTCTCTGGTGTATTACTCCGTTGGTTGCTGAGGGCTGCGTTCTACTGACTCAGTGATGTGGCCCACTGCCTCTGATTTTCTCATTGCATTGATCACCAGTGATCCGGTGACCTTAGACTAACTAATAAAACATCCTCTGTGGCTATAGTGCTCAACATCATGTTTTAATATTCGTGTTAGGTAGAAATAAAACGCATATAATCTACTGTGTAGCTTTACTCTTATTAACAAACAAATACTAAGTGATTGGTGGTAGATCTTTTTTCATGTGAAGCGTTATCAATGCTATTTAAAACTCGAACTCGGCAATATTTCTTATGATAATTTAGTATTGAGCTGTTTTTATACTTTTTTAGGTACAGCATATTTATTTTTCGAGAGGGACGATAACTTGATGAAAAGAATTAGCTGAACAAAACACCGAGATGTGATATGAGATATTCAGATGCGGTTTCAAGAGCAAGGTTACCATGGGCAAAATTTGTAAGGGATTTGATGAACACCTTTATTTTGGTCTTGGAAATATAATAGCTTTGGCTTAAAAGGACGGATAGGAGTTAGGACGTCTATACGTCGTGGGAAACAAGGTGTAGTATGTTGTTAAAAGCATGAGCAGTAGCTCAGAATTATTTCTTTATTAGTCCTATGTTGACGTGTATAGACCATATTCTCACTCCCAAAACTGGATAGTTAATGTAAAATTCGCTTACAGCCAGTTGGTAATTAATTTTTTTCTACTTTATTTTTGTTTACTTGTGTATTTCCTTCACTATCGCGTTCGATTTACTCGCATTTATCTGTTGCACGTCTTAATACCGTGAAAACTCCTATTTTATTTCACTTTGAATTAAGATTTTATTTTCTATTACACCATTACTGTCCTGATGAACTACTTTACTTTAAAGTCATACAAAAAACATGTTCATTTGAAGCCCAACGCTTCTTATCTCATTTTAATCAACTACGTTTAACTAATTTCCGTTTTTGTAATTTATTTACTATTCCGTCATGAAATGAAGGTTGTGAATTTTCTGCACTACTTTTTTTTTCTTTAAGTTTTTCATTTCGTAGTTAATGTGTCTCTAAAAAGCAAAGAACTTACTGTAAGTTAGTTGTGAAGATAATAAGGGTTGACAGCTTAGTCAGGTTAATTCTATAGGTTATCAGAGGAGGTATTATGAAAAGAAAATCATTAATTTTTTTTTTCTAATCAAACATAGTGCAACAACAGGCCAACTGGGCGTGAATGTTAATGAATCTCAAAAAATAGAAAACCTGCTCGTCTCCTCTGCACAGGTTAAGTTTACTATTTTAATCTGACAACAGATCTTCGTAACAATATTAAGGTGGCTCAAGATATAATTTTTTTCATTTGACAGTTTTTCGAAAGTTTTTTTTTGTTAAGTTTGATGCAATATTCATCACATATAACAATTTAAAATGAAAGACACGTGGATCATTTGGTTGTACATAAATACAAAAACACTTATTATACAGGTTATAATGTTTCAAACGAGACCAGGTCCGGCATGACCAGTTGATTAAGACACTGGGCTCATAATATGAGGGTCGCAGGTACGAATCCCCGTAACACCAACCATGCTCTTCCTTTCAACCATGGATGCGTTATAATATGAAGATTACTTTCACTACTCAGTGGTAAAAGAATAATCCGCTGCTGTATTAGGGACGGATAACGCAGCTAACCCTAGCGTAGCTTTGCACGCAATTTGAAAACAAACACTAAATAAGAGTTATCTTCATTCATGAAAGTTTTATTAATTTTCCAAATTTCGTGCATTAGTTTGGGTATAAGAGAATAAGAATATGAAAGATCGTTATATCTCAACGTAAACAAAAGTAATGTCCAACAATGATTGGTCAATTCCTGGAGTTATATCAAACTCATTACAAGTGGTGGCATAGATATACGTACAACGTTAAATGATAATATGAGTGGATTTATCTTCTTTGGTAGCGTAGAGCAAAAATTATTATTCACGAAGGCTCAGATCGTAACATATCACACTTGTACTTAAATGTGCAACACACTGTTATTACTAGTGGTGTTTTGGTCTTGAAAAGATTTAAGAAACACCCAGAGGCAATATACAATTAATTATTGAAACCAGAGAGTTTATTTCTGAAAAAGTTAGCAAAATATTTAGTTTGCTTATTTTCCAATACAAAGCTACACAATGGGCTGTGCCAATAAATACAAATTATAAGCCCCAGTGAAAAGTTCTTCCCTTTTTAGTAATAATTAAAACAGTAGCTGAATAATATGAATACCATAACTATTTACTGGAGTCTCCTTAGTTGTAAAACGGACTAAATGCCGACATTACTGATCTACAGATGAGATTTTGGGTTTTTTTATGTTTTGAAATATTCTTACTTTGCAAAGAGAAGCTTTATCACATGTTTTTGACATGTGTGTGTTGTCTGATTTTGTTTTTGAAAACACATAAATCATGAATCTACTCCATTTTATTGAAATGTGTGGATTGGTGCGCTAGAAAGTTATTTTCAAAACAAACCGCTCGGTTAAATAACAGTAGTCCGGTATAACAAATGAGATGAGGGATGGCAACGTGGTTAGGGCACTCGACTCGTACTCTGATAGACACAGGTTTTAAACAGCAGGCCCGGCATGGCCAAGCGTGTTAAGGCGTGCGACTCGTAATCTGAGGATCGCGGGTTTACATCCTCGTCGCGCCAAACATGTTCGCCCTTTCAGCCGTGGGGGCGTTATTATGTGATGGTCAATCCCACGATTCGTTGGTAAAAGAGTGGCTCAAAAGTTGGCGGTGGGTAGAGATGACTATCTGCCTTCCCTCTAGTCTTACACTGTTAAATTAGGGACGGCTAATAGATAGCCCTCGAGTAGCTTTGTGCGAAACTCAAAAACAAAAACAATCTAAACACCATCACACCAAACTATGTTCACCCTTCAGAAAACAAAACAAACTCGAGCTAACGGAGAATAGAATTTAACAAAATTGACAAAACTCGTACTATTTGTTTCAAAACTTTCTGCCTGAGTTGGAATGCAGCTGTTATAGCTATAAAAAAAAAAAAAAAAAAAGTCTTAGTATCTTGCAAGATTTGAAAACAAAACTTATGTTGGTTGGTTGGCGTTTTATGGCGCCAATCAACTAAACTATCAGCACTCAACAAGCAGTACAAAAATAAAAATAAAATTATTAAAATTCATAAGAAGGAATCATGTTTAAACAAAACTAAGTCCAGTTTTTGAAGTAAACAGTTAAATAGTGTTAAAACGGCCAATAGTTCTTAATCAAACTAAAAACATTTGTAATTTGGACAGCAAATTACAATTTTGCGTGCAAAACGTATAAAAAATGATGCCGTTTTTCAGAGTCGTAACGACAGCAGGACAGTAAAATGTGGACTATTGTGACCTAAGTGTCATATAGACCACATATTGATGCATCAGTCCCAGCTAAAAAAAAAACAAACGATTAGTCGAAAATTGTTATCAATGCATAATCCAGTTATAACAACTTCTGTTCGATTCTTACAAAAACAGGACGCCAAAATCCAATAGAGGTCCTATTTGGAAAAGTTTGTTTTCACGTTGCTCATTCCAAGCCGACTGCCAACTGGCGCGGAGCCGAGCCTTGAATATAGGACCATGGTCCATGTATGTAACCGGCAAAGCAGTGATATTGCCAGAGCAGACAGACTTAGCTGCGGTGTCAGCGACTTTGTTCCCTCGAATACCTGCTATCCAGAAGATCTGCATAGAAGTCGATATTAAATTGAAAAAGGGCCAGTCGGTTTTGAATATCAGAGAGATCAGGATGAGTACTAACGTGAAGCGAATCCAGACCTTCTAGAGAACTAAGAGAGTCGTTATAAATAGTACAATTCGAGTACTGCCTAGTTCCTATGTAATCTAGGGCAAGAGAAATGGCGTACAGTTCGGCAGTGAACACAGAAACTGCAGAGGTGATTTTGTGTGCAACTACAGAACTACAGCAGATCCCACAAAGTCGCCTGATTTTGAACGATCTGTACAAAAAGAAATGGAAGGATGATTTGAAAGATGTACAGCAAATGAAATATGGTCCTTCCAGTCAGGAGTATCCACAATTCTTAGACGGCTCAAAATAAGGTCGCATTTGGGTATGGTAATAAGCTAATGGGCTAACTAGTGAATACAGCAAGGCCATCCAAGGACAGACCCAATTCATTCAACTGTGCCTGAATACGAAGACTGAAAGGAACAACGGCATATCGTCTGTTCTGAAAAAGCATGGCCCATTGATGAAGGAAAACACAAATACAGGTGTAATGCTGTGGTAAGAATCGAAGTTTTGAAGCATACAGTAAAAACAGTTGCAAAGGCACATGTGTAGAGGAGGTTCATGCAGAACCAAAGCCCTTGATAATGAACAGAGTCAAGCATCTTCAAGACTGAGGTATTGTGAGAACCATAAATCACAGTTCCATAATCCCGTTTTCATCAAATGACAGAACAATATATCTTTAGCATATAACATCTATCTACTCCCCAACGGGTGTAAGACGGGACATGGAAAATGTTCAGTGCTCTTGTACACTTGCGTGGCATAAAAGTCAGTTTATGGTCAAAGATAAGCTCCAAAACCTTAGCCTCAGGGACCATAGGAAGCACAACTTCACCAATACAGAGTTCAGGATCGGGGTGAATACCTCATTCGCAGCAAAGGTGCATGTAAACGGTTTTAGAGAGAAAATTAAAACCGTTCACTGTGGTCCATTTCAGTAAACGATTGAGAGAAGTGTGTAGCTGTTGTTCAACACAACTGTTATTTGATGACTAACACGAGATGTAGAAATCGTCGACAATGAACTCATTTGCAACAGTAATATGGTGTTGTCCAGTGATAGCATTAATCTTCATACTGAAAAATGTAACACTCAAAACTCTAAGTTCCTGTAGGAAATAATGAGAAACTGTCGAGTCTACACGAATTGTTTGTACATTAAAAATGTTTCAATAAAAATTGGCAAATGACCATGTAACCCATATAAGTAGAGGTATCGCAAAATGCCAAATCTCCATGTAGTACTATAAACCTTCTCAAGGTCAAAGAATACTGAGCAAGATAGTCATTTGTGAAAGTCTTTTATGATCGATGTTTCGTGATGGAACGCTGTCACTGAAACCCACACTGGGTGGGCGAGAGGAGGTTGTTTCATTCGAGGAACTAGACAAAATGAGGATTAACCATCTTCTATAACTTGTTACAGACAGCTTCTCAAAGTAATTGGATGGTAGTTTGAAGGAATTTTTGAATTCTTCCCAGGCTAAGAGAAAGTAGGACCTGGTACTATGTTAAAACAACCAGAAGAACAGCAAGAGAAGAAGAAGGGAGCTGGCACAGTATTTCATTGTTTAAATTATCATGTGCAATCAATGTACTGACAGACTCATGAAGAGCCAGCTTAAGTTCTACCAGTGTAAAGGAGAATTTATAGTCATAGAGACGATCAGCCCAATAGGAAATAGTCTGTCGCCTTTCCAAAGTCTTGATGGCTAAGAATGTGGAAGATGAAGCAGAAGTGCTAGACACCTGGCAAAAACTTTTACAAAGGGTATCAGTGATGCTCTGGGCATCAGCATCTTACTGACCATCAGAGAGTAAGATCAAAAGGTGAACAGAATCATACTGCCCATTGACCTCTTGAATCTTGCCCCATATGACTTTGGAACTGGTGGTAGAAGAGATACTGGTTGTGAATTTAATCCAAGATTTTTTCTGGTTTTGACATCTTACCTGCCGCCTGGTAACTGATGTGATTCGAGATTGTTAGATACCTACAAAAGCTATCTCAGACCCGTTTTAGAGTCTTCCATGCCATGCGGCAGTCAGAATTTCACCACTGACAAGGATACCGTGAAAAATGTGTCGGGGTTTTAGGAATACATCGAACAGATGCTTGGATAATGCAGTCAACCACTGCCGCCACGCAGTTGTTTAATGATGGCTTACAGACGATGGCAGGATCAAGCTCCATGAGGGCAGTGTAGGAGGGACAGTTGGCTTGATACAGCTTGTATCCGAGCACGCAGGTTGGGTGGCATCAACCATAATCAGTCTCTCAAAATGATAGGAAAATGATCACTGCCCCATAGATAACTGTGAACCTTCCATGAAAAGTGGAAGAATAGTGAGGGGAGTAGATTGAAAACTCAATAGCAGTAAAAGACTGACTAGGGGCGTGATAATAAGAATAAAAAGCAGTATTAAAGAGAGAACGATTGTGATCTACGAAGCAACCCCAGCCATCAATATCAATACTTTCCCAGAGGTGATTATGGCCATTAAATTTCTTCAGGATTAAAAAGGGAAACAGCAGCTGTTCAATGAAAGCATCAAAATCTGATTGATCATATATCTCTCCAGGAAACAGATAGATAGAACAAACAGTGATGGTACGACTCAAGGAAATATCAAATTTCTTAACCATGTAAATCAAAAGACTTTTTGCACGATTTGAGAACTATTCTTTTAGAGGTACTGAAAGATCTGTCAGCACTCCCACTGTAGCAGTGGAACAAAGTGCAGCAGCATACGTCCGAGATGGAGTGGTGGATAGAAACTTTTGAGCCTCAGGGTAAGTAATTTTGTGAACCGTTTTCAAATACTGTACCTCTTTCTCTTCCACCCACCTAGGGCATGAACGGAAGAAAGATGAGTAAGACCTGCTACAATTAATACAAGGTCTATTTCACATCCATAGAAATCGTGGTCCTTGCCACTGCAAAGAGCACACATCATAGAACCACGACATGATGTCCTTTAGTGATCAAACTGCTGACATTAAAAATATTTGAGAAGGTTTGGGATATATGGCCATATTTTGCAATATATATATATATAGAACAAACAGTGATGGTACGACTCAAGGAAATATCAAATTTCTTAACCATGTAAATCAATATATATATATAAGTTGCCTTGATGGTGGCAAGTGTACCTGATAATGTAACTGTAAAAATTAGAACATTGGTCGGCATCATAATTCCATCTTTACAAGTGGAGATATGCCTCACTGCAAAAACTCCTTTGGTGGAAAAACCAGTGAGAATCTATGTGTCGGGGATGTTCTTCAAATCCTTCTCAATAATAACTCCTAGTGACGAATTACAGGTAGTATGGTGAGTAACCTCAATGGGTATATTTTTAATGGCCTTCGAATGCAAGAGGAGTTCACTGTTTTTAGGAGTGGATGTTTTCATCAATATGTCACCAGAAAGAAGCTTTTTGACCGACTTAGGAGAGTCAGTCCTTCCTGAAAAAAAATAGGAAATAGTTGCCTTAAAGATCAGTCTGAAAGAGAATGTAGTATCAGAAAATAAGATACAGGTCTTACAGATGTTGAAGATTTCTGCTCATAACCTTCAAGGCGTGGTTATTTATCTATGGTATGTTTCTCACTATTTTATTTTTATTTGGTGGATTCATAGTAAAGAAAGAATATTTCAGTGCCCACTGATCCTACCCACCATGAATCCCTACGATGGAGTTTCGTGAGCACTATACCCAAACATTAGTCTCAGACACAATGTCCACAACACCCGTTGAGAACGTCCAACACTGGTATTTGGTTGTTCTTAGCTCCAGTAAACCAGCTGATTGACCCTGTGGGAGACATCACAACACAGCCTGTCTACAGTAATTTAAGGCCAAAGTGGTTTGTTAGGATTGGATCTCTCAACCACGATGATCCTCTCCACCGGTTACCATGCACAGCAAACTCGTAAGGGAATGTTTAAATAACAGAGAAGGTAAACCGAAAAAAAACAGAACCTTCTCTGGGAGGTCTCCTCACCACGTACAGAAATCCACAGGAAGAAACTTGTGTTGAAATATATCTGCTATTAAACCCGTGAATTTTAAGTATCTTTTGGTTTAAAGTATCGGTTGTACTACACCACTGAAAATCCATTCCACTGAAACAAGCAGTCTTTTTAACCCAATACATAACTCAGGGTAATAAAATTTCCTAATATACAGCCGATTTCTACGGAATATTAACTCTGAAATCGGATATTTAGAATTAAAGTGGAACAGTGACAAATATTTTCAATGGTTTGTTTGTTCGTTTTTTTTCAATTTCGCACAAAGCTTCTCGAGGGCTATCTGTGCTAGCCCTCCCGAATTTTGCAGTGTAAGACTAGAGGAAAGGCAGCTAGTCATCACCACCCACCGCCAACTTTTGGGCTATTCTTTTACCAACGAATAGTGGGATTGACCGTCCCATTATAACGCCCTTACGGCTGAAAGGGCGAGCATGTTTGGCTCGACGGGGATGCGAACCCACGATCCTCATTTTCAATGGTGCTTTAATTTATTTTCAAACATAAATACTTAATTTTATAATTTGAAAATTGCAGTTTTTGCTATATTTTTAGGAAAAGTGCATTCTTTTACAAACCGTTTCTATTTTTACAAAATTCATAATGAAACATTTCTTTGGCCGAGAAGCCATAAAGAAAAGTTCAGCCAATTACCTTTTTTAGCGGATTAAATACGCCCATGGTATTAAGGACACGTTTGTACCGCAGAGGTACGCATTAAGTGTTAATTATTATGTTGGTTTTTTTGTTTGTTTTTAATTTCGCGCAAAGCTACTCGAGGGCTATCTGCGCTTAATTATTATATACCAACAGAAAGTTGTTGTTTTTCGAATACTGTGGTTACAATTACATAAGTATACTTAATATAGTCAGGTTATTCAAGGTTTCAGACATCAATATGCCGCTGATTTTGTTACTGGTATTTTATAAGAGTGACAGTAAATGCTGTTATTTTATTAACTAAGCGTAACCACGAAGAAGGCAGACATCTCTGTGTGGGTGTCTTCTCTGTGACTGTCGGTCCTAAATAAGGGATGGACATGTCTGGACATTATATTAGTGAGCGACCTTTCTGAAAATAAGGTTCGCATCCTAACATATGTGCTATCACAATAAAGTCCTCTCAAGACTGACAAGAAGATGACAACAATAGTCAACAATCAGTATCTAGTATAAAAATTGAGTTTCTAATAAATATATACTTTTCAAAACAAGAAACGCAAAAGGGATATTTTTTTATTTTAAAGAGAAATATGTGTAATAACGTTACAAGCTCAGAGTATGTGATGTTACACGTGTTAAGGCACTGATTGTTAGACCAAAATGACGATAAAAGTTGTGCACTTTAAAAAACGGAGGAAAACATCGGATTTTTCGCCAAAACGCATTCGTGTCCAATAAATTTGTTTGAGAGATCTGCATGTTCTGCAAGTGCAACATGTGCAAAATCCCTATAAAAGTGACGGGTTCTCGGTTTCCATAGCTCAGTGTTAAGCCAGTGACACGCAATACAGTTACGCCAAGACTGACTGAAGCACAACGCAACAGCGCCATTGGTCGTTTGAAGCAGGCGAATCTCGATCAGATGTTGCCATAGCTGTGAATGTCCGCCCAAGCACCATCACAAGGCTATAGAATCGTCACCAACAACATGGATCAACTCGTGACCGTCCACGATCTGCCAGACCACGTGTTACCACGCCCGCACAAGATCGCTACATCTGTTTACGTCACCTTCGGGATAAGACCATCAATGCAACGTCTACTGCCTCAACTATACCAGAGCTGCGTAGGATTTCCGATCAGACAGTACGCAACCGTCTACGAGATGCAGGAATCCGACCTCGACGTACAGTCAGAGGCGTCATCCTCACCCAGCAACATCGTTAAGCACGGCTGCAGTGGACTCGGGCACATCGGGTATGGCCTCATCGACGATGGAGGCATGTTTTGTTCAGCGATGAATCACGTTTTATGCTTCGTAGGCAGGATGGAAGGACCCGTGTTTACCGTCGCCAAGTTGACAGATTTGGTGGCGGCAGCGTCATGATGTGGGCTGCCATCGCCTACAATGTTAGAACAGACTTTTTGCACATTCGAGGGAATCTTACGGCTCAATGATACGTCGACGAGACTCTAAGGCCCCATGTGCAATCCATCATGGTGAACGTCAACGACATTTTTCAACATAACAACGCCCGTCCTCACACAGCCCGACTCACCACTGTCTTCTTGAGACACCACAACATCAATGATCTTCCCTGGCCCTCCAAATCACTACATTTAAACCCCATTGAACATCTTTGGGACGAGTTGGACCGACGTCTGCGACGGCGACAACCTCAACCTCAGACTATACCTCAGCTTGCAGCAGCTTTGCAGGCTTAGTGGACAGCCATTCCACAGGATGGGGTTCGTTATCTCATCGCTTCCATGGGCAGGAGATGTCAAGTAGTTATTGATGCTCACGTTGAGTGACGTTAAACTTCAACTAGTGAGCGTGGACTTCACCTTTGCAGACTTTGGATGTTCAGCAGTGAATGTGCAAAGTTTCACACATGTCATATAGAACTACTCGAAATAAACTTGTTAACAATTTGTCTTTTGCGTTTTTAAGAGTATAATTATATTTGGGTTATAGTTAAGCTACTAAATTTAACATCCGATTGCCATAAACTCGCCGCAACTACTTTGTCGATAATATTGTAAGTTACTATAAAAACATCATATTAATTTGTATTTGTCTTTTCTATGTATAGAAACAGTCAAAATTCTGCTTCAATTCAAACAATTCGTGATATTTCACAAACACGTCAAAATTAGACACTGTCAAAGACAAACGTTATAATTTACACCATTGTGTCATGAGTTCAGCCATGTAACAATTTCTTACATTGTAAAACAGTAAATTTTAAGAAATTAAACAATTTATTTCGTGGTACTACAATTTTCTTATTGCTATTCTTATAGCTGGTTTCAGGTGTGTAAGTGTGTGTTTTCTTTATAGCTATCTGCTGAAATCACTGAGGGGAACTGAACCTCTGATTGTAGTGTTTTAAATCCGTAGACTTACCGCTCTAATAGCGGAGGGCGTTTCAGAAGGCTGTACTAGTGATTTTGTGCTTTAAAATGAAATCAATGAAATATAACAGAACTGTTTTAGTGAGGCATGATTATCTTAATATATGTATTTCAGGTCAACAAAGTAAATTCTATAATCCCAGTAAAAATTACAGAAAATGCAATACTCAGTACATCCATATTGGTAGCACTTTAAGCAATAAAAATTTACACTTTCAAGCCTTTAAACATTATCAACTTATGAATATTGTAAAAACGGTTTTTATATAAACGTCGTCAATCATCTTGTGTAATTTTATCCGTACATCTATACTTTGATTACTACGGTTTACTGGTGTGCTAATAACAAATGGTATTAAATATGAGTTGAGGATCATTTTTTTTAATGCACAAATACACTTATTTATAGATACATGTATAGCTTCGTCTCAATGCAGGTATTATGTACATAAAATGATAACAGACTAAACATGCAAATTACAAGCAACTTAAGTCGTTGTTATTGTGATTATGATACACAAAGAAACGTACGAATAATATATATATATAATTTTGTTTTTCTAGTAATGAAATATTTTTTTTCATTTTGGACCCAAAAGTACACGTGCATTATTTCGTCTAAAAACACATAATGGACCATAAGTAAGTTTACTGATATAGTTTTCAAGTCATTGTTTTTACTAAAACTTTTTAATTGTTTGTTTCTTATAACCAGTTGATGGTTGCATTTGTTGACAATTAAAATGGCTCCTAGATTTACAGAGGAGTAACTAACCTTTGTGTTAAAGGTATGATGGAGAAGAGAAAATAATGTTATTGAATGTGAATAAGGAAGTTACATACAAATAGAAGGAAAGTAACATAACACTTGTTGATTTATATTTTTATGGTAATAGTGACAATACACTATACTTCGTATTGCATGTCCTATTAGATAAATCATCGTAAACTGAGTAAACTTAATTATGGCCTACTGTGTATTGCTTTTATAACTGAAAGTTGTCAGTTGCCCCTAATTAATGACAAATTATTAAACTTTTCGTTTTCACGGAAGCTTTAGTACTGTTACTTTAACTATTAGACAACGTCACTCCCATTAACATTAATAAATTCGTGTTATCTGTCATATCGTTTTTTATATGCTTACAAACTTCATTGGTTTTTCTTTAAAATAAATGTGTTGAATTATGATAAAATTTTCAAGGACATATTTTTCTTTAATTATTCGGGTTATCGTTTAACTGTAAACCATATTTTGTATTATGAAAATGTTATCATTTAATTTTCTGTCATTTAAAACGTCTGTTATTCAGTTAATAACCTCACACAAACTACATTTGAGTAAAATACTATTTTAATTTTCTAATGCAACACCATGTCATAGTAACCTTATTTTGATATAATAACACTATGTAACACGAATTTTGTTCCTGGATAACATGTGCTATTTCTTAATTGCTTATGTTGTAAAAGTACAGAAAATGGCCATTATTCCCTTCACACTTTGCTTTTGTGACGTGGATAATGAAATTTAAAATTTAACCTATTTTCTATGTAAAATAATATAAATTTTTACTATTGAAGCAAGCAAAAATTGTTCATGTTATCATCTAGAGTTTTTTTTTTTTTTGTAGTGCTTGCGGGTAAAACAAGGTGTCCAGGGTTCGTCTTAATACCCGACAGACATGTCGAAAAATGCCTTGTAGGTTTCACACATTTTAGCAGATGCTATTGTGGAGTACGTTTTCGCTCTTGTCTTGATAAATTAACCACATACATAGAATGCATTTGGAGAACGCTTGCAGCTTCTTGATGCCATCTCTGATAAAATCAGATTGGTCGATGTGTTCACTTAGGCAGCTAGAACTAAACTGAAGCGGTGAGTGGTTAATCCCTGTATATATATATATATATTACTATGGAAAGTTCCAGAAAATTCTAAAATGTTCTTGAAAATTTTCGTAAGTTCCATAATATTCTTGAAAATTATTGTAAGTTCTACAACATTCTAGAAAGTTCTTGAAAATTCTTGTAAGATCAAGAAAATTGTCTATCAACTACTCAGCACTGAATTAACCTGGAATGTTCTATAAAATTGGTAAATTTGAAAATTTCATTACCAAGATCACAAAAACAAAGTTTGAAGGAAAAATGTCTTTACTCATTTTCCAAAACATTCCAGGTAGATTCAGTGCTGAGTAGCTCATACTCCAAGAGTTGAGAGTGTGTGGTGATGACTAGTTGCCTTCCCTCTATTCTTACACTGCTAAATTAGGGACGGCTAGCGGAGATAGCCATTGTGTAGCTTTGCGCAAAATTCAGAACAAATCAAACCAAACTTTTTTCATAAATTTTTGACAGACTTTTGTTACTAAGATATTTGCATGTTGAATCCATGTTAATTTTGAATCGTTGGTTAGGTCTATAAGTTTTGCTTAGGTTACGGTCTGGAGAAGCGTTAGATTCATATATAGTTCTGATAGGTTGTTTAATGGTTAGTTTGTCTTGTGAATGTTACAGGTTTTTTGTTTAGGAACGTTTATTTTGATTCTGGATTTTTGAAAATATTTTATTTTGTTGTTAAGTTAGGGTTTGTTATTTTTCGTACTCTTCCAAACCGCAACATCGTCTGCAAATTGGGAGGAAAATACTGAGTATTGGGTCTTTTAGTGAGATAATAATAAATCAGTACAAACTGAAAAATTTAACTATAAGAAAACAAACTGGCTCGAGTACCAATCAATCGTAAACAACAAACTCTTACAACTAATTACAAAAGCAGCCGCATACGCATCAGACACAGATGACTACTATAAAAAAAATGTCTGAGAGCCTTGTTACAACAGCAATACAAACAAAAACATCACACATATGGTACCCTCATGCTTAATTCATTAATATGATAAAAGAACAACCAAAACTTCTCAGACAATATATACAAAACAGACACCCCACTCAAAAAACTCAATTGAATTCCCTCAGAAATAGAATAAAACAGGAAATCGAAACAAATAAAAGAGAATAGCTTGGAACACTTCTGCTCTCATTTAAACGATGAAACAGATCCATAACAGTTCTGGGCACACCTAAAGCAATTAAAAAAACAGGAAACCCAAATAATAACTTGTTACTAACACAAAATACCACAGTGTACGCTAATTGAGAAAAACACAAAATATTCGAAGATTTCAAAAAATTTTAAGACACACCATGAACCAGACACGAGTACACACGTTTTCATTGGAGGTAATAAGTTTATCAAGCAAAATAAAACTTTTTACTCCTAAATTCCCGGCTTACACATTCCATATAACAGTAAACATTAATGTCAGTTATAACCAGATTTTATAACAAATCGCAAAAATCAATCACAGTAACAAAAGTAATAAAAGCAATAATCTCCACCAAATACATAACACTAGGACCAGATGGTATACGGATCATTCTACTGAGAAAAGGCACTCAGTGATTGTGTGAACCACACCATTTAACCTTTCTATAAAGCATCATCTGTACTAATATTCCATAAAGAAGGAAAATCATAAAGTAAATCAAACAACTACCGCCTTATCAATCTGAACAGTTGTGTAGGGAAAATTCTGGAAAGAATAATTGGCAATAGACTATCAAATTATTTAGAATCTACCTCAAAATTACAAGAAATCCAAAATATTTTTTGTAAATTTAGACAAATAACTGATCACTTGGTCAAGCTAACAGAATCAATAATTGATAGTTTCAACAAAAAACAATATACACTGTCACTAAGGGTTTAATGTGCTTTTCTGTCATTAATTCAAATTTGACGACTACTCTTGTAGCTACACTAAAAGCATTGATAATAATTTTACATTGAATATATATTAATTAGTTAAGTAGGCTATGTATTTTGTTTTGCCAACTACCATGCTTCAAACTGAACAAAAAACATGTCCTAGCTAAATAATGAATGAATATTTGATTTGAAATTCTTATCAACGCTGTAATTGCAGCTACAAGTTTGATCGCAAGTTTTGAATTGCACGCTCGACCGTTTTTTGACATCTAAGATTTTATTGATTACATAACTTTATGGTGGTGTATTTTTTTCCCATCATATAATTCAACAGTGGTGCAACATTTCTGTGATACGTTAAATACAATAAATATTTCTTTAATATTTCAAAGCAATTTTACTCTTGGGTGATATACTAATGAAACTTGACAAATAGTATTGTTTTATTATACTTATGCAATTTCACATCTCAAATTTGTAAACCAGCCTTCATTATCAATAATGTAATTATAACGATATTTGTTAATGTTGGTTACAGGTCGTGTAATAACTAAAATAATCACGAATTTCACTTTTTCGTAAATAATGGAGAATATATATATTTATAGCGGAAGGTGTAGTTACGCAATATTTTTCACAGTTTTAATGCAGTTTCTGCAGGCAGTTACTTACTAATACCTCTGTTCTTAAGTTTCAAGCTAGCATGTGTGTATTTCTATAGGGATTTCTTGCAAAACAGCTTATTCAAAAAAGCAGTACTGAAAATTGTTCATTTTGTTTTCTTGGATTTAAAGTTGCGTGCTGAACGTTGTAGTTAAAGTATGTAATCTTCGGATTTGTTGAATGTTTGTATTTATTTACTTAGAATGAATATTTAAGTCAAGCATTTCATTAGTTCTCTTTATTTCTCTTAATATTCTTTGACATTGTCTCTTATTTTTGCATATCTTAACGCGAGGAACCGAACAAGATAAACAGAGTAAACAAATAAATAATTTGAATGTTTACAACTAAACTATGATTTTGGTTGCTTGTTTTCTTTTACTGCCCGTAATCAGAATAATTTTTTTTTAGTTATTCTAAATAGTGTTGTTGAACCGTTTGACTTTTCTCCTGTACATTAGTGGACTTGAATATCGCAACCACAGCACAACGAACTGAGAAAATATTTTATTCTTTCCACTTATTACTTATGATTGAAGTCTTAGCAAAAATTGAAATATATGAGAGATGTAGTTCATTTTTGTAATTCTGCGAAAAAACTACTCATATCCGCGTTAACCTTAGTTAAATTAGAAAAAAAAATGAAATATTAGAGAGAAGGAAACGAGTCAACACCACTTTGTTAACGCTTAGACAACCTTTTCTTGCAAAGAAAAGTAAAACTGATCATTACATTATAACCCTTCATTTCTGAAAGAGACGAATTTGTTCGGGGGAAAAAAAAGAGTGGTACTATTTGCTTTGTTTTGGAATTTTGCGCAAGACTACATACACGAGGATTATCTGCGATAGCAGTTCCTAATTTAGCAGTGTAAGAATAAAGGGAAGGAATCTAGTCATCATAACCTACTGCCAACTCTTGGGCTACTCTTTTACCAACTAATTGTGGGACTGACCGTCACATTATAACTCCTCCACAGCTTAAAGGGCAAGCATCTTTGGTATGACAGGAATTCGAACCCACAACCCTCAGATTACGAGTCGAGAGAGAGTGGTAATAAATGATAATTTTATATGCAGTAATATAAGTGAGGGACGTGCTTATATGGGAAAAGCAAAGTTTGTTCGGTAATACGAAAAATACAGTAATAACTGTATAATATAGAAACTGTTTTGTTATTCTTAAGTTAATTTACGTTTCTCAGCGAAAGCAGAAACACAGTGAAATAAATATCCTCTGTTAACCTTAGTTTTCGTTTTCGGTTCGTGAATTATTTTAAATGGGGTATTTTCTTAATTATGCCTTGTCCGTTTTACTTTAAAAAGGATCACTTATTGAGTATTTTATTAGCCTGGGTTGTCTTCACTTTCTTCCTCTACATGTTTCGAAACTTACACAACCGTTTGCTTTTAATAGTAACAGGAAGAAACTGCAAAAAACTATTATCATGTTAAAGTAGGTATCATGAGAAAATGAAATAGTCAATATGTGTATGTAACAAAGATCTACGTAGAAAAAGCCAAGCTCCTAAGAGTATTTGTGTAAATTATCAACCTAGCAAACTAACTTGAATAAGTAATAAATTGTACATGTAATGTAGGTTCATCACTATTTCGTATCTGCAAACACTGCCAACATCGTGTCGGGTGTGAATCGGAGGGTTCATGGTTTCAGTTCTATTTACTTAAATCTTCGCTCACACTTTTGTTAGATAATAAAAGGGAAATTCAACTACTGCTATTCGATTAGAGTAATACTAACATAACCTGCTCTCTAACACATCGGTTTGAAACATTTATATGTTTGTTTGCAGTTAAACACAACGCGACATAATTGGCTATCTGTGCTCTGTCCACATCGGGTATCGAAACCCGATTTCGACCGTTGTAAGTTCTTTGGCATACTGATGAGTTACTTGCACACAAGATCAAAATAAGAGACATCTCGTGCAGATAGTCTTTGTATAGCTTAGCGGGAACGCTAGAAAAATCCAAAAACATCCTTTTCTTCATCTATACATGAAATCAAACTTAAGTTTCTTTTCAAGAGTGTTATAATAATAGAGACTGACAAAATACACTCTGTTATAAAATGAAGAACTGAAACACTTGGATTGTTATTTGAAAAATTAAAAAAATACAATTGTAAATTGTCTTCTCTTGCATTTAATGAGAGTTTGATTTGTTCCATGTTAATTGATAAAAGTGTCTGGGTTATCCTTGTAAAATCGGAACCACCTAACTTCCAACAATAGCTTTTATTGTTTTGAATTAAGCACAAAGCTACACAATGAGCTATCTTTGCTCTAACCACTACGGGTATCGAAATCCAGATTTTAGCGTTGTTAGTCCGCCGAAATATCGCTGAGCCTCTGGAGGGCATAACAATAGCAGAAGTAAAGGTTATTTACTTTTATGTATATTTGACATTTTCACTGTATGTTCTTTCTAAAATAATTAGGAGTTTCCATTGTAGCAGAGCTGTTGAAACAAAATTTTTCCATTTTTCTTCAGATGACATATACTTTTAATAAGTGCATGTGTATCGCTAAATCTTACTCCATAATTGTTTACGACTTCAAAGTGTTTTACTTATTTAATATTTTAAAAATGAAAAAAATTATTCTTATTAAATATTCTGTATGAAAATAAATAGAGTACAATATTATTGGCTATTTGCAAATATTCATGTTTCTCTTTGGATCATTGCAAGCTGGAGGCTTACAGCGTTAACATCTGTTGTTTGATTCCTCTCAGCAGTGGGCACACCATAGGTTGTCCCTTCTACATCTTTGTGCGTTAAATAAATTAAACAAATGGATATATATATATCAGATTGTGACGAAAAATAGGTTTGCCATTACAAAATCTGTAATCTTTTTATGTTGGATTTATGTCAAATAAAAATAATAAAATAAAACAAATGAAGCAGGTTGTTATCGACGTGTAAAACTATTAAGGAATTGTTATTATTAAGTTTTAATGTTTCGTCACAAAGAAATCTGCTGAAAGTTTGACAATGCAGTAATCTTAACAAAGGACTTCATTTACCAAAACGGTGAGAGCAAAAAATGTGCTTATCCCATTCTCAAGTATTTTACGCTTTGATTGTGTTTACTGTAAAACTATAGTACAATCCAATGTCAGACTACATGTCACTGCACCATCACTTTGTAAAAAAAACATGATATTCTAAAGTTGTGTTGCAAGTCTTCTATAATTAGTGAAGCACCAGAATAACAATTTTTTAGAAAATTCTGGAAATAATGAATGAAGACTGATGCATCACAAGGTTACATATATTATAAGTAGATTTTTCGATACAAGGGTTTTTTAGCGGCGTAATAGTAGAATTATCAAGTATGCTCAGCAATGTCGCTATTTGTTTGTTTATTTTGAATTTTGGGCAAAGCTACAAGAAGGCTATCTGCACTAGCCGTCCCTAATTTAGCAGTGTAGGACTAGACGGAAGACAGCTAGTCATCACCACCTACTGCCCAGTCTAGAGCTACTCTTTTACCAATGAATAGTGGGATTGGCTGTAACATTGTAGCACTCCCACGGTTGAAAGGGCGAACATGTTTTGTATGACGGGGATTTGAATTCGTGAGTCTCAGATTACGAGTCCAGTGCCATAACCACATGGCCTTGCTGGGTCGACATCATGACTGCTAATGTATGCTGATTTATTATAACGAAATAGCTGCTAAATTTCTATGTTTAAATAAGGTCAGTATAACTTTCCTTAAGGCTGAATAAGGAGTACCAACAGTTTGGCTGGCAATCTTTCAAAGATAAATTATTATCGTTTGTTTATTTTTCGTTGGTTTCTTTAATTTACAAATATCTAGTCAGCTGACATACTCAAGTGCTCAGCTAGCTCATTCTATATTATTCTCAGTTCTCCTATCTTATCATAAGCATTAAACAAAGAAGAAACATACCGTTGTTCCAATGTATATTTCTTGAACATGGGTCAGAAAAAGATTTGCGTTATTCTTTTTATTTGTACTAAATGTAATATAATTTTGTCAGAATAATTTACAAGCTAAATCATATACAATGATATTTTAAGAGTAATTATAAAACATGAGTTGCGTTTTACAAATAATTAAATTTAGAATTACTTGTTCTTTTTTTGTTTGTTTGTTTGCTAAGAAAAGTGGAATAACAAAATGTTGGCTTGGGAATTATTTGAGAATTAATCTCCCAAAGTAATATGAAGCTACCTGCACGTAGCCGTTCTTCACTGTGACCACCACACACAGTGGCACAATAGTATGCCTGCAGACTTACAACCCTAGAAACTAGGTTTCGTTGCCGTGCTAGACAGAGCACAGAGAGCCCATTGTTTAGCTTTTTTCTTAACTACAAAGAATCAAAGAAATACTGTAAGCAGAAGGTAAATAGACATCAGACCTCCCGGAAAATCTTTCGAAGAAGCCATAGATTACTTCCTATGGAGTGAAAATGGAGTCTTGGGAGTGTGTAATTAGACGAGAACCACTCTTGAATTAACGATTGGTTCGCTGAACTAGTTGCCTTCCCTTTAGTGTATCAGCTCAAAATCACAAAAGGATATGCGAAAAACCATAGAATTGTACTTTAATCTACGTATTCCTTACCTGAATGGAATATCAGGTAAACGATTTCTCTGGGTCCGTGTCATGATCTTTTTCATTTTTATTCAGTTGTACTGAGAATTACAGATGTCATAAGAAAAAAAATCCAGTTTTGTGAAAAAATTTGTACAAGTGTTTGGCTCTCCAAAACGCTTTCTTTGAAGCCCTAGACACATATGAACGACGGGATACGTGGTATTGCAAGGTAAAAAACATTATTTTACAGCATTAAATCGTTCACCATATATTTGATGAGAGTTAATAATGATGAAAAATAAACACAGCGGAAAACTGTCAAAACAGACTTTGAGTACAAAATATCGTAGACGAGAGAAATTTTGCAATTGGCCCATGTTCTCACAGAGACACTATTCTTGATTGATCAATTTGTCTTACCATTAGTCATACGCGATGTTGCTTGCTATATAGACGTATTGAATATTGTAATTACCAGAGTATAACATTTTCAAGCTTAATACAAAACACAGCGTTAAATATTTAACCCTCTTGCTATTAACTTCGGATAGTTATGGAATAAATCTCATACATAATTTAACTTCTTCTTTAACTTGCGATCAAAGCTAAATTATTTAGTTCCATCAATGAATGAATGACTAATCATGTTTCTATTTCATCAATATACAACTTTTATACTAAAGGTAGGCTAAATCACTGATTAACCTTAGTTTGTGATTTTGTTTCTTGTTTTTACCTCAAAGTATAAAGATTTTACAAATTATCATAACTAGTGTCTCTTTATTAGTTTTTGTTAGAATTTCAAATTGTTATAATGATAATTTATTCGACTTTATTCGACTGTCAATTGTTCTAGTCAGTTCCTCGTATATGCATGCACACATACACAGACACACACACACACACACATATATATATATATATATATCAAAAGAAAGAAACAGTTTTGGAGCTTTATTTTCTGTTTATATCACAGATAGAATAACATAACATGGTCTTGATTTTTCCGACTTTCTAACTACGTTACAAGA
This sequence comes from Carcinoscorpius rotundicauda, assembly GCA_011833715.1. Taxonomy (NCBI): domain Eukaryota; kingdom Metazoa; phylum Arthropoda; class Merostomata; order Xiphosura; family Limulidae; genus Carcinoscorpius; species Carcinoscorpius rotundicauda. Next base: position 32,683,620 of record CM022395.1, on the reverse strand, counting down.
GCCATTGAAAATTCAGCTCAGCTTAATAATGTGTTATCGTGGGAATAAAGTTTGAGCTGGAAACAAAATATACCATTGTCTGTACTGAAAAACAGTTTACTATGATGCGTCATATGATATATCGAAACTTTGGTTTTCTGTTTGTTATAAATAATATATTATTAAACAGCAGTGAAACCTACTGGCAATTTGTGAAAGAGAAGATATGAGAGAAGGTTGTGACAAAATTATTCTGATTTTCTAGTTTATGGCACTGAAAGCGTAACAAAACTTTCATATTGAGAATTGGCTAAGTCTATTATTATTCATTAGCTTTAGTTTCTGTTTTTTTATCTTTGTTCTTATCTTAAATTCTAAATACTTTACAAATTATTCTTCCAGGTATCATCCTTGTATTTGTTTTCAGATTCTCAAATTGTTATTATAGTAATATTTTGTTCATTTATAAATTATGTCAATTCCTCGCACACTTATATATATATATATAAATCAAAAGAAAGATACGATCTGCTGATAAAGACATATAACTAAAACGTTAAGGAAATAAAAACATGTTTTTCGGGAGAAAGACGAAAGTCACCTTTTGAACACAAACACGATTTGAACTTTCATTTATTAATGAATAAAAATAACAGCTTCAATTAGGGTCATGCTTATAAGCAGCTTCAATCCATATATGACTACTGGTAGATTAGTATATTCGTAAGTAAAATACTGTTTACTGTTTTTGTAAATGCTATGCCGTTTACGTAACTAGATGTTTAATAAGTAGAATATTATCTTCATAAAGTCATTTCTGTGTTATTAACTAAATATCATATTTTATAAGTATAATGCTGTCTAAAATAAAAACTTTATATTCGAAATTGCGCCCTTTAGTGATTACTAAATTTATTCTTTAGGGAACAGTGATGTAGCTGTTTATGGTTTATGAGGCTTACTTGTCTTATTACTTATAAACTGTGATCGCTAGATCAACTAGAAGTAACTGGTCACTTTATATGATCAGAGATTTAACACTTGATCACGTTTTTAAAATATTCTATTTTATGTATCTTTGTAACAAATACATTATATTCCTCGAGTCTCAAAAATACTTTTAAAGAAAGCAGTTGAGTACAATGAAGTCACAAAATAAAGCACACACCATGACCAGGTGGTTAAGGCGCTCGACTCGTAATCTGAGGGTCGTGAGTTCGAATCACACCAAACATGCTCGCCTTTTCAGCCATGGGGTGCGTTATAAGTGACAGTCAACCCACTATTCGTTGACAAAAGAGTATCCCAAGAGTTGACGGTATGTGATAATAACTATCTGCCTTCCCTCTACTCTTACACTGCTAAATTAGGGACGCTAGTGCAAATAGACTTCATGAAACTTTGAGCAAAATCCAAACACAAAATAAAATAATCATTAAATGGTTGAGTAGATACCACACTCAAAAATTATTTATACTCCTCAAAATTACCTTTCTTGGATAAGTAGCTTGTTTACGCAAGAAGTTGTTTATTTGATTAATTACCCATTATTCTGTTAATTACTTTCCTACGATGTTTATTTCTTCTTCCTTCGCTAATTACTTGTTTGTACAGCTGCGTAATAAATTTACCACGGAACATGATTAGTTTGTTTCACATTACGCTTATAGCTACATTAAGGGCTATTTGTGGTCTGTCTATCATGGGTATCAAACCCCGATTTTTAGCGGTATAAATCCACAAACATATAGCTGTGTTATTTGGAAACAAATTGATCAGTAACGTGTAATTTTCAATTTTTTTTGTAAGTTAGATTTTATTTTTGATAAGATCATATTAGTTTAATATATTATTAAATTTTATGGAAACCGCCCACTGCTAGTACAGCGGTAAGTCTACGGATTTAAAACGCTAAAATCAGGGGTTCGGTTTCCCTCGGTGGGCTCATCAGATAGCCTGATGTGACTTTGCTATAAGAAAACACACACACATTATGGAAACTATATATACATATGTATATATCTAAGGAAAATTGTGTACACTATTCGAAATAAATATACATATAAGATAGCGAAAATAAACATCTGGGATCTCGAACGTGGGACTTGTAGGTACTAAAAGCCTTGCACTTTCAGTAGAGAGTGAAGGAGAAACGAAAAGTGAAGAAATATCATTGTATTTACAAAGAACGCGTAAATTATCTGAATTAAAATTCTCTTCGCGTATTGCCTTCACGGATACGTAAATGACATTAGAGAGAAAATTATTTATTTTTGTACTACACGAAGAATCTTATCATAGAAATGCAGTTACCAAACTAAACATCGGCAGACCCAAAGAGGGAAAATAAGTTTTATTTGTTTTTAAATTTCACTCAAAGCTACACGAGGGCTATCTGCGCTAACCATCCCTAATTTAGCAGTGTAAGACTAGAAGGAAGGCAGCTAATCATCACCACCCACTGCCAACTCTTAAACTACTCTTGCCAACGAATAGTGGGTTGACCGTCACTTATAACGCACCTCATGGCTGAAAGAGCGTGCATGTTTGGTGTGATTCGAACTCGCGACCCTCAAATTACGAGAAGAGCGCCTTAACCACCTAGTCATGCCAAGCTGGGAAGATAAGTTGTCAAGGCCTTCTCTAAAGTGTGCTTTCTTTTGTTTCTCACTCAGGAAGATAGAATGGAATATTAATGTATCGTAATAAGATTGACTTTCTATCTTGTATAAAGTTCCCCGCTGGTACAGCGGTAAGTCCATGGATTTACAATGCTAAAATCAGGGGCTCGATTCCCCTCGATGGATTCAGCAGGTAACCCAATGTGGCTTTCGTATAAGAGAACACACACACACATCTTATATATATATATATATATATAAACAACTGATTTTTCTACCTATATGCTTTAGTATTGGTTCAGGCTCGTATGTAAGATTACTCATTGTCAGTCTTTGGCAGACCACGACGCCTGATTGGTCAGCATTCCGTTTGTGAATCCATAGTTCGCGCCTTTTTGTTCCGAATCATGTCTCGCACTTTGAAGTTGTGTGCATGTTATAAACGTGACAGTTAATTTTGTTGTTCGGTTAAGAGTAGGAACTTCAGATGGTGGATGAAACTGATTACTTCTCTTTGATGTACAGCATATGTGTGAAACGGAGAGGTCTCGAACCTGTCTGTTTAGTCCAATGTATGTTGTTTATACGAATAGATAAACAAATAAACATATATATATATGTATACTGAATAGTTATCTGACTACGAATTTACTTGTTAATGATTTTAAAATATTTTATTGTACACCAGTTAATATTGCTCTTTGTAACTATATGTTAAACCAAATGTTAAATGATATGTATAGTTTCGTTTTACGTTCTTTTTAATTAGGTGGCAGCTTTCACTTCGAAGTAAGATCACTTAATAATCACATATATAACACAAGATATTATACTGTCATCACTGAAGCTCATTATGCTGTTTCACACTCTGGTAATGACTCTTTTGTATACATTTGACAGATTTACGCAACGTTTTAAATTTAAGTTAAATGCGAGTTTTCTGATTTCGATTGATTATATAGTTCGAGTGTTAAGTTGAACTATTTTTAGAATCAATAGTTTATTAAAGGTTTGCGTATGTAACTCTTCGCGAATGATACGTTGTGTAATTCAGTAGTTATAAATTGATGATTGTTATATTATTGGTTCATGTTACCAAAAACTACTGAGTTTTTCTTCTTATTTTCATGGAATATTAATGTATCGTAATGTCTAATAACGTGTGAAACATTTTAGACTTCTGTCGGAATATTAATACGCGTCAAAAATGTAATTCGATATTACTATCTTTGTGTAACGTATACTGGAGTTTAAAATTGAACATTTTTATAAATCTAATTAACATCACTACCTATATCCCGAGAATATAACTATACTAGTTCATTATTTCACAATTACAGCTTTGTGACTTTCGAACCCATCATTTGATCATCCTGCGACATCAACAGTGAAATGTAAGAACATATCAAATGATGCCATTGCAAAACTTTCTAAAATAATTGTTACCATACAATTTACATAGAGCTTTTGTCTCCTGAAAAGATATATTAGGCTGAGTTTTGTAACACCTATGGTATAGAACTAGTTAAAAGTAAAGGATTTGTGATTTTAGCGAAGGATAATTATGAGCGAAAGATTTATACTCACTTATCAGATGAAGATAAGAATTTAAAATTAAACAAAGTTCCACTAAAACAATTGTAATTAAAAGTATAATCATTTTACTCGAATTAAAGAAAGATACTCATGTAGCTCTCCAGCTAGTAAATATTCTAAAATCATGTACTAAAAGAGTCCATGAATTTTACGACTGTCTTAAGGATCACATGTCTGCTTTACCCCGAAGTACTATAGCATCTATTTGCGTATCTCCGACAGAAAATATCATATATCGTGGGTTTTAAATAGACTGCTGCACCCGTTACTGGACCTAGTTCCTGCTCATATCAGCTCCACACATCATTTCATGAACAATTACATAATAACTCATACCTCTTCAATGATAATTCTACTATATTTACAATTGGCGATGTTCATCGATATTTTAGTATCCCTATTGAAGAAGGATATCTTATGTTTTTCTGTGGTTTGAGAAAACAAATATTACTTTTATTTTAAAATATTTCCACATATTAGTTAGAACAAGTTCTGAGGTTTAAGGAGGAAGTTTGTAAAGAAATCAGAATAACAACTATGGGTAAAATGGTAGCAGTAGTCTCAGCTGTAACAATTATATTATTTATAATAATTTGTCTTATCAAATTGTGTTCTAAATTAACTAAACCAGCCTATATAGACTTTGACGAAAAAGAAACAATTATTTAAAGCTTTGGATACAACCATGATAACCAACAGTGTAACGAATATTTGTATATATGTTTGGCTTGTTATAATATATTATTTTAAAAGAAGTGAACTGTATGCCCTCATTGTATTGATTAAATTTATCACTAACAAGTCACCTACCGTTATGAATCCTACGTCTACATACATAACACCTGACAAAATTGTTAGATTTCTTCAGCGTCTGTAATATCAGGGTACGAGAAATGTTTTGGCTACTTCAGAGCATTACCAGATTATTTTTTACAATTTAAACAAAGAGTGTCAAAAGAAACTAAGTGTTAAAATCATATGCGTCAAAAGTATTCCAAGAAATATATAAAGTGAGAAACAAGTTAAATGTGTTATTTTATTCCGAAGATTATTTCTATTTCTCTAAAAGGTTATACTTGGAGTTCCGAAGATAAAATTTAATATCTGAAATTGTAACAATGCTAGAATAGTTGAAAAGGAGGTTTTGTATGTAAAACCAATTAGCCAGCTATCAGTTTAGATTTATAATAAGCTATTTTAATATAAACTTATTTGTTATTTGAAAATATATGGTTTTGTAATTTTACCAGTTCAGTGGTATTGTCTGAAGAATCATAAAGTCAGATTTTAAACGAATAACGTTAAAGGATTTAAAACTTCTGTTATACTGGAAGTTGTTTGTCATTCTTGACAGATTGATGGCAGACGTTCTTTGTTTTATTTAAAGTATAATTTCCAGATTCATCAGTATCTGACACAAAAAATATATTTTATACATACAGGTTGATTCACAAGTGCATGCTTAACGACTGTAGTTGTTGTTTTTATATATTTTTAGTGACTTAAACTAAAGTGTTGGTGATATATCTTGATTGCCAACAAGCACATCAACCTGCTGTTATTATTTAAAAATGAAGCGAGCGTAATGACCACATTCCTCGTCCATTCTGCGTTATACGGTGCAGCTGACCATTTATTATATACATTTATTGATTTAAAGAATACCGTGATATTGGAAATGTTTTAAGTCATTACCCTATTGGCACTGGTATATAAATGCAGTACCAATGTAAATGACATATTTCTATTACTGTAGCTCTTGATGATTAAGAAACCACACCAGTATTTATTACAAGTATAGATTTGAGCAACATACAACTTTTTCATTGATATTGGGTCCTGTTTATGTTGATGTAACAGTAATATAAACTGTTAGGTTTCCGAAGTAGTTCTGTATCTACCATCGTTCCTGTAAACCAGTTCAGTACTTGCTGAACCACATTTTTATTGTTTTCCAACAATGATTAGTTTTCACCAAATTTTCCTAGTATTTAGAAATTTTAAGGAGTTTTATTATCGACGAAATAGTATAATTTTAAGGTCTTAAAACTGCATTTATAAAATGTTTGTGCATTTCTTAAGCAATGGAAATATATATAATATAGGAATATACGCCTAGCAACAACGACATAATAAAAGAATAATCTTTGCAATAGCTTTATTGATGATAACAGTTTGGTACCCCTCAATCGTATGTGAAAGATGTAATTTAGTGCTCTCTTCCACAGACATTGATCTACAGTCGAATGAATTTTCTTTAGTTCAAAACAAATGCTTTACATACACAGTAGTAGAAGATGCTACAATTTGGATGGAGGTAAAGCGTTTATTTTACTTCTCTTTAGGCTGATGTCCCAATTTATTTGTTTGTTTTTAAATTTCGCGCAAAGCTACACGAGGGCTATCTGCGCTAGCTGTCCCTAATTTAGTAGTGTAAGACAAGAGGGAAGGCAGCTAGTCATCACCATTCACCGTCAACTCTTGGACTACTTTTTTACCTACGAATAGTGGGATTGACAGTCACATCACAACGGGCAAGAATGTGTTGATGTGACGAGAATTCGAACCCGCGACCCTCAGCTTACAAGTCGAATGCCTTAACCGCCTGGCCATGCTGGGCCGTCGATGTCCAGCGGATGACGCTACATTGTGTACAGATATAGATAATTTATTAGATTTTAAGAAACATATACATGTTTTACTTTGCTTGTCCACTAACTTATTGATACACACTGATGTAAGCTGTTCACTTCTAAGTCTAGATTTGGATATTATGATATAGGTGCATATTCCATATTTTTAATATTGTTTGCTTTGTATTCTTTGTTGTTCACTGTAATGATGGCTGTTTACAATCAATTAACTATTGTAATATTACAATTAGAATTGTTAATATGCAAGTAATATTTTCAATTCATTTTACCGTTAATTACAAAACTTTGTTTCAACTTATTTTAATATTTGGGCAATAAAACGTGCTTTATTTACTTCTTATGATTTCTATCTAATAAGTACTGAGCCAGAGAGGTGGACACACAATTTATACAAACACTACTCTTATTTCTTTGTTTCAAATCTGTAAAGTTCAGTCTTTATTTTCAATACGTAGATACAATAAAGATAATGCTACATTTTGTATCCAACTGACAGATCAATACATTTTGAAAATTAAAACATAGAACAGTAAAAAAAGTACTGGGGTAATTTTTTATTCTCATCTAATAACAATAACTGATTTACTTTAGTTCCATTACAATATGCAAGAAAGCAAAATATGGATCGTTCCAATAATCTCTTTCTAAATTATTTGTTTTCGGATATTAGGAGATTAAACTCGAGTCTCTTTTGAAATACGTTTACTGAACTAATTGAATGTGGACATTAACTAATGTCTTGTTTTCTCGATATAAATCCTTGAAGCCCAATTTCTAAAGCTTTGTAAACTTTTTAGGTGTTAGTAAAATGCTTGTTTAAGTAGTGTTTAAGGTTTCACTAATATCAACAGTATAGTGTTATCTTGAAACTTAATACTATGAAAAGATATCCATCTGGGACACAGATCACATAGCCCATTGAGTAGCTTTACGCTAAAAGAAACACAACACATTAATCCATTCGGTTGTGACAGAAACTAGAAAAGGTAAAACGTGACCACAGAGTAATAAAACTGTAGAAGCTGTGTGGAATAAATTTATTTTTCTGGGAACATCCATATGAGCCACTGCAAACATGAAATGAATGATAATAAAATAAATGGGTTCATAGATATTTCATAACAATTCGACAATCAACCTTTTTTGAACTAATTTTAAAGAAACAAAAAAGCTTCCAACTATAAAATTTACTGGTCGGATTCTTTCCAGGTTGTTTACTTAAACATTTCAAATTACTTCATCTAGGCGTAAAGATTTCTAATTACAAATATCATTCGCCATGCCAGCAGCAATTACTGGTATGTAGGTGCAATATTTCTAATCTTGATTAGAATATTTCAAATCATTTCTATTTTCTGTTTTATGATTACACTAACTTGTAGTTTACAGAGTTTTGAATTTTACAGTTTACACTTTCTCAAGTAATACGGTAACGAAAATGAAGGACTGATATTTTGGGAAGCGATTGTCTTACTACATCTTGGGAAGTTTATATAATAGCCTGTTTCGGTTCATTTTGTTTTACCTTAGAATTTATTTTGTGTAAATTATTTATAATGTCAGTGACAGGTCTGTTTTCTCTGTAAAATAAGTAATTTTAATTTTGTAAAGCTAGAGATAGGCGATCATTGCTCTTCTTAAATGAAGCTTCTTTGCAAACCATTAAAAGTCAAAATATGTCTCCGGCTGCTGTAAAGTCTATGAACATTTCTTAGAATATTTTAATCATTTTCATCATTGTTTTTACATTAGCATCACAGTTGCACTTAATTTGCTTCTCATGCAATAAGATAATTCTCTATCGTTTCCTCAAACCCATTTTATTATATTTTATTATTTCTGAACGCACATCATGACTATACTTTATAAAATGTATTTGTATCGTTTCTTTCAAAGCTCATTGTCAAAAGCTAGACAATTTCTAGATCATTTATTTCAGCTATCGTTGACAACTAAAGTTATTAGTTTGCACAACCGTTTGTTCATTTGCTCTTTTGGGTGATTAGTCCGCAAAATGTTCATAACATCGATATCAATTGATAACGGTCCTGTAATTGTTTCTATCTTGTAACATTTCAGATATTACATATTTTAACGCTTGCTCCTGTAAGGCTTCAGATTTCTTATGAAATTACCCTTCACGACTCTTTAATCTGATGGCGTAACATCTTAGAAATCCCGTGTATATATTATTATACTTTGACGTTATGGGTAGTCAACAGTATAGTTATCAAAGTGCAAAATTAGTTTGCATTGGTTATTGTCTCTATTCGCATTGCCATTAACACTTTTTATTAATTTTGAATTACTTATTTCCTGATTTCATGATATTTAAACCGTGATAAAGGTGGTCAATTAAATATGGTAATTACCTATATTCAAATTATCCTTGAAATAGTAGAACATTTCAAGTCGTAGCGTTTGTTATGAATTAAGTGTGCATTATTATGCGTCACGTGTTTATGCTAGAAAAGTATGAGCCACGTGAGCTATATTCTTAAACACCACAGGTAGGAGTACTCGAATGAACAAAATAAGGTGCTACAAATTAATAGTAATGAGGAAAGAATGAATGTGGAGTAAATATAGTATGAGGTATTTTATATATTATATTTCAAGTAATTTTATTTTTACATATTAATTTTTATGCCCTACACATAATACTTCATGGTATTAGAAAACAAACAAAGGAAAACATAGAAATAGCGTGAGAATTGCATTCCGTAACAAATGAGATTATATCATATGGCGTTTATTTCCAGGAACTACAGTGAATATAGCAAAGGAGGAGACAAGACGTATGCATATTTGATGTCGCTCGCTTCTTGGACTTTAATGTCTCTTCTTTATTTTATGCCCCCCCAGTGGCTCAGCAGTATGTCTGCGGACTTACAACTCTAAAATACGGGTTTCGATACCCATGGTGGGCAGAGCACAGATAGCCCATTGTGTAGCTTTGTGCTTAATTCAAAAACAACATCTTTACTTTACTTGTAAAACTTCCATGTTTCGTACTGAAACTGTTGAAAGAATAATAACTTTCTTACTGTTATCACAAACACTGTCGTCTACATATTCATCTCAAGACATTCGTTGTATTTTTGATCAAAACTTTATTAGTTAACATGTTTTTTTGAAAATAACTTGTTGCCAAGACTGAGCTAAATAACTTAAAAGTGAAATGTGTTCAAAAGGCCCAATGTATACTTTTCACGAGATAATTATTTTTTCTATTTAATCTATGCTCAAAATGTTACAGTTACGATGTCATTGATTCCCACAACCGTTTCTAATTTTTTATGTCATTAATAAGTGTAATCGATAAATTATATGTTTTAATGAAATTAAATAATTGCATTTAAATTAAATTAAATAAGTAAACAAAGTTATGAGGAAGGACTACATTAAAACAGCAAATCTCAACCTCTGATTAATTATATTATAACTATAAATTTTTAATACATAAACAAAATACATTAAAATTAAACAAAACACAATGCATATTATTAAAAAGATCCTAGAGTACAAACTATGAAAATATATTTATTGAAAATTACGCAAATCCAGATATTTTTACTTAAACTTACAGATATATTGATGACTAATTAGCACAAATAATTCTGAAATATGTAATGGTATTAACACCATTTGTCCAACAGAATTAGAAATTGAAAATACTTCAATATCTAATACAGATACACATTATTTATATTTAAAAATTAAAGTAATTGATATAAAGAATATCAATATAAGTATTTTTGACAAAAAGAAACAATTTTGGCTTTCAAATTTATGGTTTACTCTCCTTTCATAGTAATATGCCATATCCATCTGTTATAAGCATTACAACTTCGTAGTTATTTAGACATTGTAAAATTTGTAATATGTTACAATATTTTTAATAATGTTGATATTAAAAATATGCAGCGTATATTGTTTAATTTTAATGTGTTTTATTTATGGCTTAAAATCGTATGGTTATAATATCATAAATTAGATATATATATTTTTTGTGAACATAATTTATTGTCTAGATATTACGAAACAGAGTGAAACTACATGGTTATCCAATATTTACGACCTCCTTTAGATAAAAACAGAATTTTATGTTTCGTTATCCTTTTTCCCAAAGGAGTGAGGGTACATGAAATTAAAATTGTCTGAAAACTATTGTGACTGTTATTTTTTGGTGAAGCTGTATTTTTCGTTATTAATTCTTTTAAGAATGTAGAATGAAATAGAAAAAGAATGAACTATTGAGCTTGAGCTTAAGAACAGATAAATTGAATCAAAATGAACAACTCGGCAAAATAAATTTATTCACACTCCATTTACAAACTAAAAACACACAATGATAATTTTCCTCATTATCAGTATTTCGTTTGTTTATAGTTAAGGACAAAGCTACACAATGCTCTGTTCATCACGGGTATTAAAACCCGGTTTTCATGGTTGTGTAATTTAGTAGTATTACAACCAACGATTAAATCAGTAAACGAGTTTAACACTAATTACTCAAAATATTCCATACTGCTCAATCAAATGCTATCATTGTGTAATTAATATTTGTTTCTTTCGTGTTCATGGTATTGAAGAGTAAATAGGATTTAGAGTTTATTACTAATAAAATTATTAAAAAGGAATATCATTGTTGAGTGATGGAACAGGTGTTTAAAATACCAAGAATATACATTTATTAATGCATAGAGAGGTAGCTAACTTGAGGATGCTTACCTGAGAAACAAGAAGTCGAAGACAGGATTTACAAAAAGCTGAAATATTTTATTTTATTCGATTAATAACATGAATAAAGAAAAGTAACTTAATCTGGTTAACTTTATTGATATTTTAATTTAGCCTTAAAGGTAAGGGAAAGTATTTTGAAAATAAAAAAACAAACTTAAATTTGAACTTGACATTGCTTTGTAGTAAAGTTTTACTATTAACTCAGAAGCTTACCCTTCATTAATCCTCCAGTGTTGATTTAAAAGCTCCCGTATAGACTACTGGTAGTACAAATGTTTATGGATGTACCCAGTACAAACTCTTCTATACATGATTGTTTCTTCAATTTCTTAACCGTTCTTTTACCTTACTACTCTATAGTATAGAGCAATGGCCCTCTCCCAGTGGCATAGCTGTGTGTCTGCGGGTTCACATCCCAAGAAACTGTGTTTCTATACCCATAAAGATAGCCCATTGTGTAGTTTTGTGCTTAATGTAGAAGAAACAAACAGGAAGCAAGTGTATTCCCAACACGGCCATCATGAAGTCAGATTAAAATTATACAAACACGTAAACAATACACTGATACGTGAGAGTTTAAAGTATTATGCTAGATTTTGCTAAGTATAAAAGAGGAAAATTACTATTTTACGTCGATACTACGTTTCGAAAAAATTGAGATATTCTGAGTAACATATCCCTACATGAATGAAAAACTTTTGCTCGTGATGGGCGAGTAAACCAGAGAGATCACTGGTTGTAAAGATCCTTAACCGGTGGAAGATAAAACTTCTTGACATTGCAGAGAAGATTAGTAAAGAAGTTACTTATCTCAAAATTTATTGTCATCTTTACATTATCAAACTGTACCAGATAATCAGTACTCCAGTGGGGATCTTTTTGGTAATGGAATACTATTCAGGTGCTCTACGTTTTGAATACATTAAGAAGAGTGGAATACTAAAAGAGAAGGAGGCTCTTAAGTTTTTCAACAAACCACTTCTGGAGTAGTTTGCTGTCACAGACACGTGATTGTACATCGGAATTTCCTAAAATTTCCTATTATATAACAATCTTAATGCAAAGATTGCAGTATCTGGTCTCTCAGACATGATGCTTGATGGATGGTTTCTACAAACTAGCTGTGAATTATCAAACTATGCATCTTTTGAAGTGGTAGCTGAAATGTTATATTCTGGTCAAGAGTTGATATCTGGAGCTGTGGAATTACTCTTAATTTTGTTCTCTGTGGAATGCTTCCACTTTATGACCAACATCTTCCATCCTTCTTCAGAAAAATGAAATTTGAAGTCTTCATTATTTCTTACCACATTACTTCCACAAACATGTTGACAACATGTTATATTCTAAGCTGAATGTAGATCATATGAAAAGAATGAAAATGAATGACATAAAAACCGTCAATTTTTCAAGAAGAACTTTCCTCCGTATATGTTTTCTTTAAACTATGTAGCTGATGCTTCAATTACAGATAGGAATACTGTCTCGAAAGTTTGTGAAATATTTGGGATTGAGGAATACGAAATTCATTCCTCGTTGTTGAGTACTGATCCTCATAACGAAGTTACTGTTGCGCATCACTTACTGAAAAACAACAAACAGTTTGAATCAAGATCTAATATGATAGACCTTTATCTTCTCACAAGTCCTGCGGTTGAAGGTTATAGGCATCATTCCGAACAATTAAGGATTACATCTTTGCCAAAGTGGTCCAAGTGGGAGTGTTACAGATCCAACAACAAAGCAAGTAAAATGACATCTTGGTACCAGATCATGAAGTAAACCTTTAGACATTATGAATGAAGTATTTCTGGCCATGAAGGCTTTGCATACCTAATGGCAGACCCTCACCCCCTTCTGTGTCTGTGGTTGTGAACTTCATCACTCAACGTCAAATGACAGTCAATCCCACTATTTGTTGGTAAGAGAGTAGCCCAAAGGTGAGAAGTGGGTGGTGATGACTAGTTTTCTTCCCTCTAGTCTTACACTGTTAAATTGGGGACGGCTACCGCAAACTACCCTCGTGAAGCTTTACGTGAATGCAAAACCAAACCAAACCAGCCCAGTTACCGAAATTCTGGCATGAAATGAAAGACCTCCTGGACATTAACTTGTTTAAGGTAAAAGATAGATCTGAAATACTATTTTTAAAACATCTCTTATTTGAAATTCTTAACCAATGTATAAAAAATATATATGTAATTAACGTTGATTTTAATCGCACACATTAGGCCTATATAATGGTATTATGTATGTAAATTCAGTTCCTTCAATAACTAAGAACTTTTCCGTTATAATGCCAAGGCTTTACTAGTTTTTACGTTCAATTGTGATTATCAAGAAAATTCCCAGTGTCTACTGAAGCACTTAATAGCAGATTTTGTCACGGAATGCGGTCGTTAATGCTAGCCTCTTTTGACAAATTTGTTTTGTTTTTCATTATTTCCGGAAAGTAATAATTTTAAAATAGAAGCTTAAAATATCTCTATATTCTTAAGAAAAATTACACCTCACGTACGCTAAATTTTAAAGCTAACAATATAAATGTTATGTACAATAGTATTGTACATTTCGTTGTATTATATGCGTTTAAAGGTTAATAGAATGTTTAATAATCGACAAAACAAGACGAAAGTGATGCAAACTTAAGAAATAAAACAACTTTTATCAAGATAATTGCATATTGTTAATTTTACATGTGTAAAAACTGGTGGTATGGATTGAGAAAATTTTTATGTAGAGGAGCGAACAACGTTTCGACCTTCTTTGGTCATCGAAATGTTGTTCGCTCCTCTACATAAAAATTTTCTCAATCCATACCAGCCGCTTTTACATACATATTTTTCCCTTCAAGTGGGTTTTCTCGTCATCACAGATTGTTAATCTTATTTCTCATGACACATTAGAATTAATAGATACTATTGGTAAACGAATCTTAAACACTATTTCTAATTATAATGGAAATTACTCTTACTAATTACTTCTTAAAATATTTTTATACAAGCCAGTAGGTATTGCTGTAATCTTACAATTTACCTGGCCCGACATGTCTAGGTGGATAAGGCACTCGACTCGTAATCTGAGGGTCATAGGTTTGAATCGCCGTATTACGAAACATGCTCGTCCTTTCAGCCGTGGGAGCGTTTTAATTTTATGGTGAATCCCATTATTCGTTTGTAAAAAGAATAGCCCAAGAGTTGGCCGTGGGTGATGATGAATAGCTGTCTTCCCTTTAGTTTTACGCTGCAAAATTATGGATGGCTAGCACAGATAACACTCGTGTAGCTTTGCGCGAAATTCAAAACAAAGAAACTTACAATTTACCAGGAAGGATATTCATTCATTTTAGTCCTATGTTTGAGTTTATTTACTTGTGATAAATATTTTTACATGTTATAGCTTTTACATTTTATTTTGAGGAAAAAGTGTTTATTCAGACAAAGTCAACGTTTTGTTCAGATTCATAGGCTATAACGGTAAAGAAAATTATCAGACTTTCCCCATTGTGGATCAAAAGTAAACTTCAGTGTGAAAAACTGGAACTGGTGGATAAAAAGCAAGTAGTTTATTGTGTATCTTTAAGTTAAAGTTAAGACAAACATCAGAACTGCACATATTTTTATGTAGTCACTCAAATTTTAGTTGTCTCCTTATTTAGTGATTCATAAATTTATTTATCGTTCTGGTTTGTTTGCTTTTTTCTAGCAAATTCAGTGCTAAGTAAGAAAATTAATTCTCGCTTGGTTTACTTTTTAATCTTTCTGGTTCGTTTAAAAATATTTTATATTTGAGCTTTAAAGTAGCTTAGTTTTTTTAAGTACATTTAAGCCAGTGTCTATATTATTTCTTATACATCAAATTTCTTCTTGATATTTATGGTACCTGCAGTACAATTTTAGTCTTTTGCTACCAACAGCCATTTTTATACTTTCTTTAAGCTCTTGTTGAATGTTAAAAAAAAAGTTTAATTAAACTAGTTAATATTAATACACTGCTGGCCAAAATCTTAAGGCTAATGAACGTAAAGAACAAATATGCATTTTGCGTTGTTAGACTCAACCACTTATTGAGTAGAACTTCGAAAAATGAAAATAAGAAAAGGAAAAAACTTTTTAGCATTTAATAGGGAAAATGTGAACACTATAAAATTAGTCTAAATACTAATTTTAAAAGAGCGCATACAGCTCTTTTGTAGCTTTGTGTGAACTTCAAAAATAAACCAACAAACCCTCAGGAATTAAGGTGTTCTCACTTTGTGTAATTTAGAGAGCTTATGATTAAGTTTTACAGTGTTTATAACTTTGAGATTCTAGTGAACTGCTGTAAATTTAAACCACATGTTAGCTAGACACGTCCCCTTGCTGAGTCCAAGATGATCTTCTCCTGTCTGCAGGTAAGATCGAAGAAGGAATTTTGTCTTCATTTTGTCACATTCAAGTTAACCGGTTCTTACTTTGAAGTTTAAGAGCTTTCATTCCAAATATTTTAAATTTGCTTACTCTCTTAATTTAATGGAAACTGACAGGCATACAAGATGTGAGTCTTAAGTCTGGTAGCCTCACATAGCAGCAGAGAAGCAAACAAAGTACTGATGATCAGTGCTAGGAGCGTCAGTCTGTCCTGAGAAGAGAGAGAATTGTTTGTTAGTTAGTTACAAATTCAGCCTAGGTCTAATGAAATTGAAGTTAATGTAAATAATAGGCCTAATTATATAAGTTTAAGTGATTTGCAGTTTTGTAGCAAAGAAAATAAAACAAAGATCAATTGGATTCGACAGTATTGTAATGAATAATATGAATAATGAATATGGTAGCAATAATGACTTGTCAGTATGTGCTTTTGTTTTACAACATTATAAAATGAAAGCATGAAACCATCGAAACTGAAACACCACTTTGACACAAGACATACAGAATACTCGAGTAAGCCAATAGCTATTTTTCACGAGTAAGAAAAATTAAATGGTTTTTCAAACAAATAATTTCACATACTTTTTCCACAAGATCTTCCAATGAAGATTTGGTTATGGCCTCATATGAAATTTTAAAACTAATAGCCTAGATAGGTTATCCTCATACTATTGGTAAAACGTTAATACATCCTGCAGTAAAAAATAATTACATCTCGTGTTTCTAAAAGAACAAGAAAATCAGTTGAATTTACTGTCTGTACTGTCTCTTATAATACAGTGAAAGTAGAATCGTGGATATGGTGAAAAGTATTCATGAAGCTCTTTTAAGTCGAGTTCACAGTAGTTAGTTTTTCATTGCAAGTGGATGGAAATACAGACATAGTAGATAATACCAATTTAATGTACTTTGTAAGATATGATTATAAGGACACAGTTCATAAAGATTTATTGTTTTGTAAACCACTTCCAACAAGAACAATGGCTGACGGAAAGTTTAATTTAATGAATAATTTTATAATTCAGAGTGGTATTCATTGAAAAAAAATGTGTTGAATTGAAAACCAATGGTGCTTACTCAATGGTAGGTTTCCTTACAGCAGGATTCCAGAGCATCCGAGCAGAGGCACCAGACTGTAAATAGGTGCATTGCAACATTCACAGAGAGGTGTTAGCTGTGCAGAAAATGTCATTACTTGTTAATTCAACTATCCGATAATATGTTTTTATATAACTATATAAAATCTCGTTCGTCGAATTCCAGAATCTATACTGCTTTGTGCAAAAAATTAAGAAGTGAACATGAGCATCTCCTATTACACCGTGAAGTTTGGTGGTTATCAAAAGGAAATGTCTTAAGAAGACTCATCGAAATAAATAATGAAATAATCTTGTTTTTGGAACACCATCCAAAATCAGCAAAGGGTAGAATATTTGAATTTAAAAGTGGATTTCATAATTTGAATTGGTTAATTATGGTAGCCTATTGGTTAATCATAGTGGCCTGTTTATGTAAAATTTTTGGCTTCTTAAATGCGTGAATCCCAAATTTACAAATGCTAACATAAATTTTTATGTCCAGGAAAAGACAGAAGCAGCTATAAAAATTAACTTGTGGCTACCTCAAGTTGAGAAGAGAAATTATAAGCCTTTCTCTACTTTAACAGCAATAGAAAACCAAGATGAAAAAGGTAATATTTCAGATGCGATTTTCTCATAAATCGAAGAGTATCTATTGGGAATAAAACCATTTTCAAAATAATATTTTCCTTCAATTGAAAGCAGTAAAATGTGGCTCAGATACCCTTTTACTGTTGACACGGAAAATAAGGAATTACAACTAAGGAAATTGATTTCCTTATTGAATTGTCATGTGACACCGCAATGACCTTTTAAGTCAAGTCTCGGTAATTAATTTTTGGTTGACCTGTTGTGTTCAGTATCCAAATTTATTAGAAAATAAGTGATATTTCTTGTGCTTTATGTCACAAATTATAAATGCGAATCAGGATTCTCAACTTTGTTTTTCTTAAAAAGCAAGTACAAACACAAATCAGATGATGAGCCAGATTTGAGGATCAAATTTACTTCTTTTTCTCTTGACCTGAAGTTGTTGTGAGACGAAAAACAACATTATCCTTCTCACTGAGTAAGTTTATTTCTTAAAAGAGCACTAATAAATATATAGTTAATCTGAAGATTAAATAACAGTGAAGTATATTTTTTTTACATAGTAGTACTGTATATTTTATAATCGATGATATATTAATAGAACTATTGCTTCCAGCTTGATGGCTAGACTTACCCATGCCTTAGCGGGTTATCTAATTAGGAATTTGAGGAGGCCGGGACCCATGAAAAATTCAAACCTTTGTTTGTTTTTGAACTTCGAAGAAAGCTGCGCGGGAAATATCTACGCTGGCACTCCCTAATTTAGCAATGTAAGACTAAAAGGAAGGCAGCTAGTTATCATCACCCACTGCCAACTCTTGGGCCACTCTTTTACCAACGAATAGTGGGATTGACCGTCACATTATAGCGCCCCTACGTCTGAAAGGGCAAGCATATTTTGTGTGATAGAGATTCGAACCTGCTACCCTCAGATTACGAGTGCCTTAATCACCTGGCCATGCCGGATCGAAATTTAAATGTAAGCCGGTCTCTAGTTGGAAAAGTTTGGGAAACGCTGCTCTAGAAAAAAGGTAGCTAGTCAACGGAAATTATGTCAAATATTGCGCTGCTTTTGTGTGATCTAATAGTGGGGTTTGACGATCATTCTTAAATGCGAAATGCTTTGTGTGAAATTCAAAACAAACTAACAAACGATCTTGAAAAATCGGGATTTAAGAAGAAAGATTTTCAGTGGAACTACCACAAATCGAAAGCTTTAAAATCAGTATAAGACGTGTTTGTTGTGCTTCACATCAAAACTAAAAGTAATTTTGACGATTATTATAAAAAAAACTTATTATAAATTAATATTTGATATCATTGAACATAATTGGTCAGACTATCTTCTATGTAACAAATGGTTAAACAATTATTATAGCTTTCTTATTAAAGTAATTAATTTCTTATTTCGCTAATTTATTTCCATGTGCTTTTATCTTTGTGTAATGAAGCGCATCCCAACTGAATATAATTGTCAGTTGGAAAATCGACTAATGACTCACTTGAGTGTAAGAGATTTAATACTTATATCAGGTAAATAGATATTTTTTATGTTGTTAATATATCTTATTGTACAAGACATATCAAACATTTTTTGTCATTACAATGCTAAAATTTGGGGGTTTGATTCCTTGTGGTGGTCAGATTGAAGGTAAGCCATTTAAAGATTTTTGATAAACAAACGACAACAAAAACCAGTAAAAACATGTTTCTAAGAAAGAAGAACAGTAAACTGTAGCTGTTTTTCTTGCACTTGCTCAAATATTAAATAATTAGACGAAGCTGGAAGAGATAAAACTGACGACAGAAGCTGTTTTTATCAAGTAATCATATGTAGAAATTGTTTTCATCAAGTCTTGATGGGTAAAACTTCTTCTTTTCAAGTTTTGAAACGTAGAACTTGTTTGTGTAAAGTCTTGCGATACAAAATTATTCTATTTTTCGAGTGTTGAAATGTAAAATTTGTTTGTATAAAGTCTTGAGCCTAAAATACCAGAAACAATCATAACTGTGATCTCAACTGTATGTGAAAACCCATCAGGTGATCAGATGATAGTGAAACATCCTGTACAAAATATGTATTGCTGACATATACAAATGAATCTAAAAAGTATTGCTATGTGATGGTTTTACAAGAATAATGAGGAGATGATAGATAGGGCGAGAAACTATAAGACCGTATTAATATCCAAAATGTTAAAAAACAAACTCCATGCATACTGACGAAGTAACTTAGCTTAAAGTATTGGTAATGCTGTTGAAATTATAAAATGTAGAGAGAGCCTATTAATAGAAAAACTACAAAATTTGACCAGGAGTGTTTATATATTTTAAACATTACAAAAAATTCACCTTCAATAAATTACTTCAGACTTTAGAATTTCTACGATAACATTAAATATTATTTTCGGTAAAAGCCAAACGTGTGAGAGCAATCAAACAAGCTAGCTTCAGCGAGATGTGACAATATCAACGCAAAATTAAGTTGCTGGTAGAAGGCTGGTTTGTTTGTTTCTTTCTTTTTTAATTTCGCGCAAAGCTACACGAGGGCTATCTGTTCTAGCCGTTCCTAATTTAGCAGTGAAAACTGGAAGGAAGGCAGCTAGTCATCACCACCCACCGCCAACTCGTGAACAACGTTTTCATAAAGGATAAATATCCTCTCTACATTTTATATTTTCAACAGCATTACCAATACTTTAAGCTAATTTACATCGTCAGTATGCATGGAGTTTGTTTTTTAACATTTTAACACTCTTTTACCAACGAAAAGGGTAATTGACCCGCAAGTTATAGCGCCCCCACGGCTGAAGAGCGAGCATGTTTGGTGCGATGGAGAATTTGAACCCGCGACTCTCAGGTTACAAGTCAAGTGCCTTACCTACCTGGCCATGCCCGTCCGTGTCGAGGACCTAGATCGTTGATAAAACATTCAGTTCTAGACCATAAAGATTTAGTATTGTCTGTAAGGTTGAAGAAATGTATATAAATCATTATTTGTAATAACTGTTAGTATTAACTGTTATTATAAAGTTGTGTTATTTTTGTTTGCACATTGAAATATATTTCTGTTGCAAAAATAAAATTGCGTGTGTCAGTCTCATTGCCAAATAGCATAAAATTTGATACATAATAATGCTTAATTATCTGCTAAATTCAAACTCCAATTTCCGGTTATTAGAAATAGTGACACTTTAACATAGGTAACATAATAAATCAGACACACGTCCGAAATAAGTTATAATGAGTAATAGATGAGATCTTTGGGTGGCGTTATTGATCAAATAGTTAACCTTTGTTTCAAAAACAGCTGTTAATAGTTAATAAACCCGTGTGATATTTAGTTAATTTGAAAACTATAAATAAATTTTTTTTAAAGTTTTGGTTATTATTCGAATTTAATTTTGCGCAATAATCTCCTCGAGGATTACATGTGGTACCCTGATTTTGAATTGCCTGTTCTTTAGTTACCCTTTACCGACGAATAGTCACATTATGACGTTCTTGTGATTGGCATAACTATTATACTTGTCTTCGGGTCACAATATTCTAATTCCAGGTTATGAGTGAAGTGTCCCAAATACCAAGTCATGCCAGCTAAGCTTCTAAGTGAAAGAAAAATAATCACTACGTGCTAAACCTCTGACTCACAAGCACTATATTAAATAATAACTAGCTGTGAGAAAACCAAACATAGTTGCATCTCTGATGTCTTAAGTAATAGACTATAAAGAAGGAGGTAAATCCAAAAAGTTACAATGGTAATATCCTTCTGCCAACTATTAAACATGTTTCTGTTAAAAATTCAAAATAAAATATAAACCTGTTTACATATATCTTTTGAAGTTTACTTTAAACTCTAAAGAAGATGCAAGACCTGAAAAGATAAGATTATCATTGATAGGATTACTCTAATGGATATTCATAGCGATTTATTGATAAAAACTATGTTAATTCCATTTGAAATTATTTGAGAATGTTTATTGGTACTACACTATTACAGCTATTTTATTTTTATAATAATGTTTGCCATCTTTTTTTGTATTTTATCGCAAAATTAACTGATCACAAAATACAAAGTTTGAGTTTGATGCTGACAATATTTAAAAATAATAGTGAGCAATTTAGATAAAGCAGTATTTATTGATTTTAAACTTTTTCAAATACTTCTTTTCAGCAGTATTTAAGCTATGTGCATTAATCAAGTGGGATCAGACACTGAGCGACGTCTCTTCGCCTCACTCCAGGTTTATTGAGATTAAGAGAAGATTACTTGCAAGAACAGAGAGGAAAAAAACAACAACCGAAGTGATAGATTTTACGAAGCATAGAAGGATATGAGAACCATCAGATGGAAATAAGCATCTCCATACATTTATATTAAAGTTTATTTATAAGCTTTGTATTGTCAGTCTTATCGATAATGAAATAATTAGAACTTAGTTCAACAAACATATACGTAACTATGTATGAACAATTACAACGATGAATTACTACGGGTGATGGTTCTGTTTTTATGGCTGTGTAATTGAATTTCATTGGCCAATAAAAGCTTTTCTTAACCCGGGTAACTACTAATAAGAGTGATTTTACTGAAACAAAAATATGAAAACAATCTGAGAATAATGATAATAGTTAAATAACAATAAATCATATTGACATAGTACGGTCTTTGAGGAAATTTTGTTTTGAGAAACATTCCAAATATTGGTTACAACAATATCGAAATTAGTTAGGGGGGAATATCGCTTTTTAAAGTACTTAATAATAAAAATTTTAATCCTCCACTAGTTCAGTGGTGATTTTATGGACTTAGAATTAACTTTAAATTTCGGGTTTTGATGACACGTAATGGACAGAGCACAAATAGCCTGTTGTGTAGCTTTCTGCTAAAACAAATAAAACCCAATAAAGATATCACAGTAAAATTAAAGAACACCTAAGCTAATGGACTTTGATATTTTGAATAGTGGTTTCTTTCCTATTATCTCACAAGCAAAGAAATAATAACTTCTATTTAGACATATTTCTTTACGAATTTCATTTGAAAACAGTATACAGCATTTAAAGTATATACTCTTACGTTGCGTGTCATTGCTCACGATACCTTTCCACTCAATACAAGAGCTCTTTGGTTCGTCTAGGTAACAATACACACAACCTCATTTTAAACGATATTTTAAACTATATAAAGTCTAATGATGTGTGAAGTCTAGACTGTAAAACTTCAATTGACGGGTAGGTCCAATAAAATAAAACTAATAATATCATTTGCAACGTAAGTTACGGACTAATGTCTATCCATCGAAAAATTGTGTTGTAACGCTTACCATTCGCTAAACTACTCAAGCATTTTGCCTCCTAACCGAAAGGATCTTCATTAAGTCTTATAATTTAGTGCTGAGATGGTTAACTCGTTAAACTAGAAAATTAAAAGCTGCTGATGAATTTAGTATAATTGTTTCATCATAAAACTTGAAAATATTTTGCTACAAAATATTCTCCATATTGTGGTACTTTATGAGTGAATTTTTATCACGTTAATTTATTTGATACAAAGTCATCCTTATTTAAACCATTTTTATTAACGGTAGTTTGCGTCTTTTAAAATCTTTTTGATGATCACTTCGACTAAACTCTTTAATTATATTTTCTAAAAGCTTTTAAATTAAAAGTTTTTAATTAACCTTTATAATTAAAAAAACAACAACAGTGTTATGTTTTAGTTTTGTACCAAAATTTGTAAAAGGATAAGTTATGATATCAACTTTCACCTGATACACTTAGCTTATGTTTTAATAGGAATTATTGACAGAATGTCCTATTGAATTCAAGTCACTTTACAAGAGAAAAGGTGACTCATGTATGAGGATGATACATTTACTATTTTACAGTCACAAAGAACTGGGTATCGAAATCCAGTTGTTTGCATTATAAGTCCGTAGACTTACCGTTGTACTACTAAAGGGAGAGCATGTTAAGGAATCATTAAAATATGTGAAAAAGGTACACGACTGTAAGTAATTATATTACGACTTTAAGTAGTTATATTATGTGGCATCATGAAACAGTTAAACCACGTTAAACAATTTTTTAAACATAATAAGTTTGACCGTGATTTCTTCAACAACAATGCCAATGAAATAGTTAATAATAATATTATTGTGTTTAGAAGAATGATCACATTATGAAACATATAAGTTTGTTCAGTTTTAGGAAGAATTTAGCCACGAATATACAATACGTACTTAAGTCCGGTATAAGAACAGATTAATTTAATGGTCTGATACCAAACAAATGTCGCCTGTAAATTTGGATGACCTTCTTATGTGGAGATATAAATAGGCTCTACCATTATAGGGTTGTCAACTCATAGAAGGAACATATTTCTGCCTTGTAAACGGTAGAAATACATAATGCTCAAATCTAAAAGCCATCCACGTGGCCCAGGCAACAGTACAAAACATAATTAAGAATAATATCCATATCTTGGGAAAGTAACAAAAAGACTGAAACTGGTATTAACACTAGCCCTAACAAAAACATACCAGTGAAGTTGTCCGAGGCAGCGCCTACAGATTTCTGTGTATTCAGAATGTTGAAACGCATGCAGAATAACAGAGGCATGGTGTGCTTTTGACATTCAGCCTTACAACGTATCATTTCATAATGAAAACAACACTGTAGAGCTTCAACAAAGATGCACGGTCTTCAGGAAGAGAGTAACCATTTCAACACGGACTGTAACAATATGGCGAGGCTTCAAAATCGTTTCACTCTAGCGTATAAATTGGTCTTTATTCCTCATGTTAAGATAATTATAATATATCGAATCTTTGAAGTTAACTGTGGAACGGAAAGAGTAGACGTGCTTGCAAATGGGTGGGTTTATGCAATTGTATGCTGTTGGTTTTGTGACTGTTTCTGTTCCAAGTTCTTTCTTGTGTTTATTGAGAATTTAGTTGATTTTCTTATCAAATTTAGCCATTTAGACTTGTTCTTATTATAGTAAACATCTTCAGCTAGAGTGTGTTGCTTGTCGATATATTTATCTTTGTCTAAAAATAATGTATTGATAAAGATGTTTTGGTCTTCAAATTTGATGACAAAGAACTCACTTGGAAGAAAAAGCTACGAAACATCTTAAATAAAAAGTGAATGAAAACTAAACCTCTTTCAAACCAAATCAGTAATAAACGATTTATAAATAAAACAATGACCTTTCTGCAAAATTTAACAAGGAATAATTAGTTATTTTTCCTCTCAATCCTGTAAATGTAATTTCTTTAAAATTTTAAACATAGAATAATGCGGGTATTTACAAGAAGTTACAGAAAGTCAATTTCAGTGTTAATGTATTTGCCATAGTTTAATTATTATTCTGGATTAGGTAAGATCTATTTATGTCTTTTCTATGCAGCTTCTAGACTCTGCTGTGCACCATATATGTTTAGTTTTTATGATGTTTTTGTTATACGTCACATACAATAAACAAAAATCCTAAGAAATTACATTTTTCCTGGTTGGATAATATGAATCTTATATTGTACTATAAGATAAATATAAGAACGTATTACGTATTGGTGGAGTAATTTTTAACTAGCATTTACTCATAGTTTTATTTACAAATGTCTCATGTAAACAAACTGCTGTGATTTGAATTTGTAAGATAGTAATCTCAGATATCATTTCATTCCCATTAATATCCAGCGAGATTTATTTGTACCCTGATCAGAAATGCTTATTTTAAAACAGTTTGCATTACCAATAATCTTGATAAGGAAAAAAAAACGCTACTTCCTGCTGATAACGGCCCTTCATGACCAGATGGTTAAGGTATTTAACTCGCAGCATGAGGGTGATGAATTCGAATTCCTGCCATGCCAAACACTATCGCCCTTTCAGTCTTGAGGGATTTATAGTGTTACGGTTAATCTCACTATTCAGTGGCAAAAGCCTATTAGTTAGCGATGGGTCGTGATGACCGATTGCCTTCCCTTTAGTATTACACTGCTATGTTTCGGAAGGCTAGAGCGAATAGCCCTTGTGTCGTTTGGGGCGAAATTAAAAAAAACAAACAATCCTTCTGTAAGCTCACTACCTGATTCTTCATTTAATTTAGCGTTTAACACTTCGTTTTGTGTTTATGTTTTGTCTTATAGTAAATCCACATCGGGCTGTCTGCTGTGTCCACCGAGGAAAATCGAACCCTTGATTTTAGCATTGCAAATCCGTAAAGTTACCGCTGTCCTAGCAGGGAAACCATTCCGTTGCAAACTCTCAAAATAAGCCTTTATATTCCTCGAAATAAACTCCGTATTGATGTGCCAGAAAATATGCATGTTATTTATTTCTGAGCGATGTTACTTACCTTTTTCAACAAGTAACTTTAACATCTATCTTTGTGGCGTGAACTGTCTGAATTGTAAATATAAATTATCACACCATACAGATCATTCTGATTCTTTATAATATTCTATGCGTAATAAGATTTTTATTGTATTACGATCTTGCTGTACTCACAATTCACTTTTCTTTATGTTTTCATCAATTTTATTTAGATTGCACTTGTTTCTGTCAGGAATTCACTCATTGCAATGTTAACACAACAAATTTCTGTTTATTACTCAAAATTAACAATATATAAGTTTGGAATTCTATTTTGTATTTTACAATAAGATTTTTAGTTTCACATTTGCTTCTCTCTATTTGTTTGTTTTCTCTCACATTTCCTGAACATTTTTTTCTTTCTTTGAATTCCTGTCTTTTATATTCCTTTCTTAAACCCGTGTCGAACTGGTTTATTTCTTTTTGACCTTGTATCTATTTCTTTTATACCGGTTTATGATGTTTTACAACAATACTGACCTTTAATTATTTAATATAATGTCTAAAGGCTGACTTTATGATCTGGTACCAAGATTCCATTTTACTTGCTTTGACGTTGGATCTGTAACACTCCAACTTGAGACACTTTGGCAAAGATTTAGTCCTTTAAATTGTTCGGAATGATTCTATAACCTTCAGGGGGAAGTCTTTCAGTTGGCAACAATATTGGAAGTTACGCTCGTGCTTTCGTAAAATATGTACTGTTCATTCTTACAGTCGAGAATCTTCTACAAATTTAGAGAATAGGCGGGACCTTCGCAATACATGTTTAACAAAACAAGTTTTATTCCCAAAAAGATATTGAACTAAAACAAAGATTGATATTAAAATAAACAAATAAAAGTAAATCCTCTACACTGCTCTCCATCACAGTTTTCATACTGTGGAACTTTGTACATTTTATGCAGAGAAAAATATTTAACAAGTTATGTATACAACAAAACTTAGAAATATAATGCTAATTTTCATGGCACCCCAAATTTTATAAAGATTAGTTCGACGTTTCAACAACGCAACACAATTTTGTGTAATTTAGTCTGAGTCATGCTTAGGAATTTGATTTTGCCAGCTATTGGAGTAAGAGAATGTTTGTTAAGAATAAATGGTGTATAAACCACACATAAATTATGTGTATAGAAATAAAAAGCATGATTAAAATGCCCGAGTCCGTATGTGTATAGTTAAAGTCGAGCCCCTGTTTACTTTTTTCCATGTGCATACCTATAAATTCATTCCAAATATTTCTAACACTTTCAAAACATTAAGATACGTTTCTCGCTAGTACAGCGGTAAGTTTACGAACTTACAACTCAAACATCACCGGTTTGGTTACCCTAGCTGGAATCGGAAAACAATTTGATGTGGCTTTGCTATAAGAAAATATGCAAATATTTACATGCTAGGTTTGGTGAGTATTTGAAAATGGTTATATTTTTACAATGAAGAAAATATCAGAAACAAAAATAAGTATTTATCGAAAAGAACGTGTCTAAAAGCTGGCTCGTTTATACAATTTCTTAATTTATATCTGAACAAAAATCGCCTACTGGTTTCGGTTTTTTAAAATAAATAAATTTACATTTAGAAAAAAACATTTTTTCTTAAATCGTTTTTACGGTAGTTCCACGACAAGCTTTGTTTTTTTATCAACTAAGAGAAGAAGAGAACATTCAATTTGCTTGAGAGTGCTAAGACGACGAGTTACCAGCTATAAATTGCACCGATATGCGAAAAAAATAAGCATATTTCTCATCATATAGTCTTGCACAAGACAACAAAAATAGGAGCTCTTTAGAGTCAAGGATAAGAAGACACTTTACTTTCCGGTACACACTGATAATAGCTATATGAAGAGTAAAAAAAAAAAAAAAAAGGAAGACGAAATACCGATATTTTTGGCGTAATGAAATATATTTTTTTACTACAACTATAGCTAACTAGTTCCACCAATGCAGTTATCCTTATCGTAATTTACTTTCATTGTTGTACCTAAATCATCACTTTTTTTGTTTAATTTTAACATTGTTGAAGACGTGAACTGTTTTATCGAGAAACTCGGAAATAAACAGCAAAAACTGATGGTTCCGTAAAACAAACGAAAGTGTTTAAATTGTATTTCTTCAGGTAAAAATTTTAATTTCAATGATTTGTGGGATTATAGTAAAATAGATCAGTATTTTAAAATACCAAGAAATATATTTCTTTATATTCACCTATGAAACATTTTTTTTTAAATGCGTATCATTCTATTTTGCAGGAACTTTTACTTGTCGAATTTTAATGTGGTGACGTGAAGGTGACTATTTCTTCTTGATGAATTATCGGAACGTACATTAATTCATATACTGATTACAAGTGTTGACCTGTTTCAAATTTCCATTCTAACTTAACAACTGTTTCTTATCTTGTTTAATCATTACATCAGTAAAGCTTGTCTTTTTTTTATTTATCGCTGTTGACAGGAGAATGGCCCCCCCAGTGGCTCAGCGGTATGTTTGCTGACTTGCACGCAAAAATCCGGGTTTCGATACCCGTGGTGGGCAGAGTACAGATAGCCCATTGTGTAGCTTTGTGCTTAATTCAAAACAACAACAACGACAGGAGAATGTTGTTTACTAGCCACGACTTCCAAAATATTTGTGATAGTTTTCATATCCTTCGCAGAATTTTATTTATTCTATCATTTTTCCTAGTCCTAGCATGGACAGATTGTTAAGGCGCTGGACTTGTAATGTGAGGGTCTCTGTTTTGAATCCCCATCACACCAAACATATTCATCCTTTCAGCCGTGGTAGCGTTTTAATGTCACGATCAAATAAATATCAAATAACGTAGAGAAGATAACTCTACGTGAGTTGTTCCTGAAACAACGTTTTTGTTTTTTTATTTTTTGTTTAAATAGGCCAGCATTTATCGGTCTAAGACGTAATTCCTACAAGAAAACAAAGCTTAAATGGTGTGCGGGAAAAATGACTATTTGTTTTTGAATTTCGTGCAAAGCTACACGCAGATTGTCTGCGCTAGCCGTCCTTAATTTAAATACTTTTTTACCAATGAATATTTAAATTAGGGACGGCTAGCGATTCATAATCGATTCTAGAATTCATTCGAACATCGCACTTTTTTTCTTAAGAACCTATTGGCACTTCAGAATGGAATATTGTTAAAACTTATAGTTATTTGTTACTTCATCGTTAAGATTTTTTATAGTAGATTGCTACGGTTGATAAAATGAAAATATTTAACGTTGGTGAAAATACTATGTCTATTTGGAATAAGTGGTAAATGAACACTGACTTAGAGCGTGAGATAACTCTGAAACACTAGAGATAGGGAGAAATTAAATTAATCTAAAGTAAACTTACATATAGTTGTGTCCAAAAATACTGAGTCAAATACAGCAAAATTTATCACAAGATAGAAAATGTTAAGTTTCAGAAAATTATTATGGCAAAGAAAAGAGTATAGGTGAAACAGATAAGTAAGATACGGTTATAACTCATAAATATAATTTTTATTAACATTACATGTCTCATATTATAATAAGAATAAGTAAGCTAGCTTTCTAAGATTTTGTCTATCATAAAACCCGAGAAACCTTATTAAGGCAAGTATATCAGGTTACGAGACCATTCAAAGTATTTTTCATGTTTGACAGCTTCCTGGGGTCCGTTCTTTATTTGATTATGCAATGTGTATAACCTCCAACATATCACGCCAGACTAATCCATCTTGATGATTGATATGCCATTCAAACTAAAGTATTTAACAATCTTAAAGACTTTTGCTATGATTTATAAAAAAAACAATTTTTTTATATAAATAATGCATTGAGCATTAAACCTTGAATGTTCCAGGTAACGCCTATTATTTTACGCGGTTATTGTTAACTGTGAACTTATAAATCGACAGATACAAGTGGAGAGTCCAAAATAAGAACTGTAAAAATAAATTTTAGTTTGTTGCGAATTACGATCCGGCATGGCCAAGCGCTTAAGGCGCGCGACTCGTAATCCGAGGGTTGCGGGTTCGCGCCCGCGTCGCACCAAGCATGTTCGCCCTCCCAACCGTGGGGGCGTTATAAAGTGACGAGCAATCCCACTTTTCGTTGGTAAAAGAGTAGCCCAAGAGTTGGCGGTGGGTGGTGATGACTAGCTGCCTTCCCTCTAGTCTTACACTGCTAAATTAGGGACGGCTAGCACAGATAGCCCTTAAGTAGCTTTGTGCGAAATTCCAAAAACAAACTTGTTTCGAATTTTGAGCAAAGTAAAAAGGGCTAGCTGCTCTCCCCAATGTAACATTGAAAGGCTAGAGGAAAATCATTAATTCTTTGACTACTCATTTACTAACGAAGAGTTGGATTGATCGTCACACTATAATGTTTCAACAGCTAAAAGGACAAGCATGATTTGTGAAACAAGAGATTTGAAGTCGCAACCTGCAGATTGTGAGTCAAACACTGTGACCATTTGACCATGCCAAGCGTGTAAAAATAAATACCCGAAACAAGTTTATAGGATACGCGACTTAATTCCTATCTATTGTTCTTGAAAAGCCACTTTGAAACTTTAGAATATTCCATACAATTTGTACTTCACTTTTAATGTAGAAATCTTTTTAGCTCTCCAGCGGTATTTCGGCAAAAAACGTTTCACAAAACTGACTAATAAAGATAATTTTAAATTGTAGGGAAAAAATGTTATTGTGACATTCTTCTTATCTCCAAACTAAGTTTTTGTAACATGACCAATTTAAAGTTTAGGGCATTAGATTTATAATCTGTGGGTAACGTGTTTGAATCTTATCACCAAACAATTTCGCCCTTTCAGCCATGAGGGAATCACAATCTGATGGTTAATTGATTAGAGTAACCTAACAGTTGACGATGGGTGGTGTTGATTAGGTGCTTAACCTCTAGTTTTTCATCTCACGTGAGGAACGGCTAATGAAAATAGCTTGAATAGCTTAGCGTGAAAAGCAGTAAGCGAACAAACGGACACTTTAATAGCTTGGTAATTAAAGTAACCGCCTAGTAATCTGAAGGTATGGGTTAATCCCCCTTACCGAACATGCTTGCTCTTTTCAGCGTGGAGACGTTATAATGTGCAGTTAATCCCACAGTTAGTTAGTTAAAGAGTATCCCAAGAGCTGGTAGTGGGTAGTGTTGAATCTAGTATGGCAAATATCCCTAGTGTAGCTTTGTGCGAAATTTAAACCAGGCCTAACATACAAACGATTCATTTACGCCAACGCTGTACAAACAGATGATTCGAGGTAGATCTGATTGTGACAAAACACGTAAATTATACAGGAAAAATGCTCTGATTAAGTTCTTAAAAATGTACATGGGCGATTTTCTGGTTTAAACGCAACCAGAGAAATTGAGATATTTTGTATTGGTGTATTTTAGAACTCTAAAACTTTTTCAGTTGACACGTTTTAATTATGAGTTTTTTAAGTCTAAAACTAAGCTATTAAGTGTTTCGATGTTATTTAGTGTTTTGAAAACATTGGATCGTTTGTTTATGTTTTCGTATTAATTTTATTTTAAAGCAATTTATTGCATCAGAAATCAATAAGTTTCTTCATTTTAGTTCAAAGAATAAATACACTGAAAAAACAGTTGTAGAAAACTTTATACATTTTCAGTTCTTGTTTGCTAGTAATACCAGGCAAGTATTAATACGGAGGGTCACTTTTTATTGTACGTTTATATTATCTTTTTCACATTTTCTATCTTAATGTAGAAAACAGGAAATTTACATACTGAAAAAACACTATTAAACACTTCTTATTACCTTCAAGCTGAACATAAAAATAAAAATATGATGTTGCATTATCTGAAAGTTCACTTTCAATAATATTTGTTACATGCATAGTTAGCGTGACAGACATAACATAAAGAGTTGTAACACCACAACATTACTTAAGTGATAAAAACCTGTGAAAGTTGATGCACGTGCTCTTTATTAAAATATTTATAATTTGAATTAAAATTTTGTACATTTTTTGCAACTTTGACGCACTGCGGAAGTTAATATTAATTAATGCCTTTGTTAGTGCAAATTAGACTTGTAACAAACAAATTTGCTAAATGTTATACTGACACTGGCTTTAATGGTGAAGTAGAAACTGGATGAAAATAAATTAGACTTTAAGTTTTAATCACTTACTACAGATTAATTAGTAAAGATATTAAAAAAAGTTGTTATTTATACAGAAAAAGGCCAAACGTTTGATTTAGGATAAATTTGAAAAATGCGATTTTTGAAATAGTGGGGGTGCTTGTTAAGGAACAACGCTATCTCAAGTTATGAGATTAGACGTTTATTTGTCAAATTCTGATCAGAATAAGCTGTATACTTAAAGCTAAACATAAAATTCACATGACAATCGGTATAGCTAACTACATACACTTTTCTTCTCCTTCTATTTGTAAAGATTACAATGCATCGTTTTATCCGTTGAGTAATTTTCTTGTTAACTATATTTTCGATCGTAATATCCATAATATCTGAAGAGGTTCGATCAGCTTAGGAAATATAGGTCAGTTACTCCTGTATATAAAGAATTAAAATGCCAAAAAAATCCTGCATAATAATAATATAATAATGAAAAAAAACAGATGGTAGTCGATGTATAAAATAGTACAACCAATACTGTTAACAAAAGTAATGATAAACAAATAACGTCGTACCAGTTACTTTGGTAAGTTTTATAACATTATTCTATTAAATTTTGAAACTGATTTAATTCCCTTAATTCTTATAAACAGTAAAATAATTACTGTAACTTCTAAATGATCAGTTTCTAACTAAGAAACAATAAAGTGTAAATACATATTGATTTTTTAAACGAATGTTACCGATATATTTGTTGCAAAAATTTTTAGTTCCCAAGTTTTATCTAAAGATAAAAATTTACTGACGTTAGTTATAAAGAAAGTTAAACTACAAGCTTATTTATTTATATTATAGAAATATGTCATTATTTTAGGTAACTGCTTGCTTGTTGTTAAGCAATGGGTTATCTGTGCGTTATCACAGCGAAACTGTATTTTTCGTATTTTAAGCCTCCACGCTTATGGCTGAGCCAGTTGGTATGGGCAATAAGATGATACTGTATCTTTTTGGCAGTTTGTCGAAAATCCCTGAAATGAAACGTTCTGTAAGACATACATCAGTCATTACAATAACATGTTTATTAAATTTTGAAATTTTCATCAAAATATCCAAAGATTCACTGCGCTAGCCGTCTCTATAATTTAAAAGTGACTGATAAAAGAAAAGATGTCCAGCTAGTCAGCAATACTAATTGCCAATACTTTGGTTACTCTTTTAGCCATAACCATGTCATGACGCTTCTATGGCTGAAACTTATGGTTGACCCAGTGTAAAAGATATAGTTTTAGACACAAACACGCATTTCTTTAGCATAAGTTTATGCTTCCCTGTTGTTAAATTATTTAAAATAACGAAAGATATATTTGTATTTTGTGTTTAGGAACTTCGTCCCGTATCTTTAATAACTTTTATAATGAAGGTAACAACCTAGCCTTTACTGGTAACTTTTAAATGCTGAAGAGTATTTTACATTAAACAATATACATGACTTGCTATTTTTTTCATCGCATTTGAATTCCATGACGAACTAATTTAAAAACTGGAAATAACAAAGGGTCAAACTTATTAATTTATATTGCTTGTCTCTTTCGGGTGTCTCAAAATTATGTTTTGTAATCTTTTCTACAGTTTCGTTTTTACTTTTATGGTTCAGTAATATTGGACCTGGCATAGCCAGGTGGTTGAGGCACTTGACTCATAATCTGAGGGTTCGAATCCCAGTCAGAGCAAATATGCTCGCCTTTTAAGCCGTGGGGCATTATAATATAACTATCTATCTCACTATTCGTTAGTAAAAGAATAGCCCAAAAGTCCGCGATGGGTGGTGATGACTAGCTGTCTTCCCTCTAGTCTTACACTGCTAAATTAGGGATAGCTAGAGCGGATAGTTCTCGTGTAGGTTAGCGCGAAATTCAAAAACAAACAAACAGCCATGTTGAGGAATTATTATACTAAAAGAAAGGACTTCTGGAAAAACTTGTGGTACACAAAAGACTAAAATGTCATTTTTGCACGCCTTTGATTTGAAATATGTATTGAACCACCCAAAAGAAATTGAAGAAAACAAAAACATACATTCAAGCATATTTTATTAAGAGTATTAGTTTATTGATTTTCCCTCCTTCTGTCTCTTTCAGCATTTAATATTTCATATAACACACATTGGTATTTCTGATAGATTTTTGATTTCCTTTGTCTAGCCTAGCTGATAAGTTCTGACATTAAACGAACGACTTTCTCAGTGACTTGTAACGGATAGAAGCTAGATTTAAGATTTTATTCTTACAAATCTTTTATTTCAAATTCGTGTCAAACTAATTAAAAAGAAGGTAAAAAGAATATATGTAGTGTAACAAAGGTTTTAATAAGAAGAAACAGATTTATTGATTTTTCGTTGTTCCGTCAGCTTTCGTCGATTAACCTTACAATCACGTAATTGGAATGTAATTTTTAAAAAATGTGCACTTTTTAGAAATGAAAATGCTATATGTTACCCCTGTTGTCACACGTTTAGTACAGACCTAAACTTTGTTAATGAATTTCAATGAAACCACTCCCTCAGTTAATCAGAATTACTAGATATTTACACCTGTTCTAAGTATGGGAGAGCTGTGTCTATAACACAGTGGTTTCAGATCGATACTTCAATCTAATTGATCGAAAATTCAGAAAATAAATTTTATTGACGAGATATGGGAAAAATTCGCAAATAATATTTCACACGCTATGCCATTCAATTTTGAAATTGTCTCAGAATAATTAACTGTACACAGATGGAGAGATATTGTTTTTGTTTTTCTTAGAATTTCACGCTAAAAGCAAAGACTATATGCGCACCACTGTCCTTAATATCGAACTAACGGAAAACAACTATGAACAGTATTCACTGACAGCTCTTGGGGTATTCTTATAGCGCTCTCATGGGTCCAAAACGTTATAGCACATTAATCACTAAATCAGAAAAACAGACATAAGGTGAGCAGCTCATGCATTTGTGATAATTTATCATAATATTATTACTAGTTTGCATCCGGAGAACAGTTCATCTGGAAAATTTTTGCAAATTCTCTAATGATTTATAATCAAATAAACACAAAGGTACATAAAGGGCTATCTATGTTCTGTCTTCCACGGGTAACGAAACCCGATTTCTAGCGGAGACATTCCACTGTGCCATTGAGGGACATTTTATTTGAAAAGCAGTCTGTTTTAAGGTACAACTTTAAAATAAATGTTTATAGGATATATTTAATAATCTACCAATATGAATGTTTTTATTTGTAATTTTAACCAAATGTAAAATCCAGTTAGAAAAAAGTAAGTTTCGTAGTGAGTAAAGCTAAAATAATTTTTTCACAAAAATTATCTCCTAAACACTATCTTTTGAACAGCCTTGTTTTCTTTGCAAGTTGCTGACAAAAACAATTGCTATCTTTAGTGTTCTTAATAAGGTTAGTTATCGATTGGATTTACTTTATTTCCTCATGTTATGTAAAGTTCTTAATATTGATTCCCCAAGTGTAGTGAAACTGATATAAATTCGTGATGACGAGAAATTTACTTAAAGTAAAAATATATTTCAAGACGACTGCTATGGGTATTAAAACTTTTATTACAATGAAGTAGAAACAAACGTTTTAACCTTCTTAGGTCATCTTCGTTATAACAAAAAGAGTTTACAAGAAATCGTTTCCGGGCACATGTCTTAGGAACGAAAATGTAAACGTGTATGGGATTGTAGGTGTCGTTTCAGTTAGATGCTAAGTCATTAATTAGTATAGATAAAAATTAGTTTTTTTATATTGGTTTAATTTTGGTTTAGATGCTGTATAAGTAAGGCTTCTTTGATTTTGCGTTTGTTTATATTTGTTTTCTACTTAGTATCTGGATGTTTTCTATGGTTATGTTGTGTTTATTTGATTTGCAATGTTCAAAAACGTGTAAAGGTGTTATTTTGTGTTCTATAAATCTGGTTTTTCATTTTTCTGCTTGTTTCT
Source organism: Carcinoscorpius rotundicauda (assembly GCA_011833715.1). Classification (NCBI taxonomy): domain Eukaryota; kingdom Metazoa; phylum Arthropoda; class Merostomata; order Xiphosura; family Limulidae; genus Carcinoscorpius; species Carcinoscorpius rotundicauda. The sequence continues at coordinate 32,647,437 of CM022395.1, read as the reverse complement.
CCAATACAGAAGTCGTGGCAGTTGTTGCATTGTATTTTATAAATGATGTTGTTGTTGTGTTTGTCGGTGTAGTTTTTCAATTGTATGGATATTAGTTTTGTACCTGATAGACATTATTGATTCAAAAGTATTTTGTCGTTTTTCGTGTATTTTGTAGCTAAGATCTTAAAGCTCCAAATAAATCTACTTTTTGACAAAATAAAAGCATAAAACGTACATTATTGTCAAATGTTTTCTAGGATAATATAATTGTTCGTTTTGAAAGCTGCATAAAGCGATACAAGGGCTATCTGCTTTAGCCGTCGCTAATTTAACAGTATAAAACTAGAAAGAAGGCACCTAGTCATCACCACCTGCTACCAGCTCTTGGGCTACTCTTTTAACCGTTACATCGTGGTGTCCCCACGATGAAAGGGCGATCATGTTTGGTGTGAGGGGTTTGATGATAACAATAACAGTAATAATAAAATGCTTTAGTATAAGCTTATAATCTGATACTGAATATTATAGTTCAGTTAATGAAAGATGAATTTTAATAATAAACTGATTCAAATGATAAAAATTAACTAAATGAAGAATACATTTTACGTGGAATGCTGATTCCATAAATATTACACGAAGTATTTACAGAGTTTTAAAAGTAAGATTTTTCACCCTGTTTTTGAAAGATTTTGTACAAAGTGAATGTTAGAAATAGTTTTTAATTTGTTTGTTTTAGCTCAAAGCCACTTAATAGTCTATTTACATGATTCGACATGGCCGGATGGGTTAAGGCGTTTGATTTATAATCTGAGGATCGTGAGTTCGAATCCCTGTTGCACTCAAATGCTCGCCCTTTCAGCCGTGGAGGCGTTATTATGTGACGATCAATCTCACTATTCGTTGGCGGCAGGTGGTGATGACTGACTATCTTCCTTCTAGTCTTACACTGCTAAATTAGGGATGGCTAGCGCAGATAGCCCATGTGCAGCTTTGAGCAAAATTCCAAAACAAACAAACAATACGTTCTGTGTAGCGCCTTGAATCGAAATCCAGACTTAGCCAAGAAATACCGTAAATGTACTGCTGGCCCACAGAGGGAGTTATGAATTTGTCAGTGGGTTAAAGTAGATATAGTGTAATGATAATATTCATTGTGTTTTCTTGTTGATTTTTTGTTTTTTTTTAGAAATTTACCTCTGGACAGAAACATTAAACTTTGTTCTAATCTTGTGTTTTCAGAAAATGAAACTCTACAACTCATAACGCTTTTACACTATGCGACAAAACAATCATATGCTACATTTAATAGTAACATTTATGGTGGAGTGATTATGTGTTTCGGATATTTTCTGGACTTTTCATGCATTAAGCAAATGAAAATATTATTATCCCTAAAAATACTATTTTTATTCAACGGTACCACTGCTTAATTGGAACAAAGAGCTTTTTGAATTGTTCATTTTGTCTTTAACTATTTCTTTTCTTTTCTCTTTAATGAAAAGAACATGCAGATTATTTTAATGTATATACTTAGCGTTAACTAGAGATCTATATCTTACGTAATGCACTTGTAGAGATTTTTTTTTTCGCCAAAGAAGTATAATACAACTGGAAGTTTAACTAACAACACTCGATCATTACCAGCTGAGCAGAATCGATTTGTTTATATTTTTGTTTTTAGACTTTGCTACAAATTTTTTGAGCTGTTGAGATTGTTGAGTTGCTCGAAGAAGATATCATCTTAGCACAAAATCTCTTAAACTGTTACCATCTCATATTATTTCGGCCCGGCATGGCCACGTGGATAAAGATATTTGACTCGAAATCCGAGGGTCGCGGGTTGGAATGCCCATCACACCAAACATGCTCGCCATTTCAGCCGTGGCGGCGTTATAATTTTACGGTAAATCCAACTATTCGTTGGTATAAGAGTAGCCCAAGAGTTATCGGTGGGTGATGATGACTAGCTGCCTTATCCCTAGTCTTACACTGCTAACTTAGGGACGGATATCGCAAATAGCCCTAGTGTAGCTTTGATCGAAATTCAAACCAAATCAAGCACTTGTAGTACTGATAATAATCATACAATAGATATTCTTTCATTCGTCAGCAGGTCACTTTGTGTGTGTTTTCTTATAGCAAAGCCACATCGAGCAGCAGGTCACATTTTTCTTGAACTTTGGACATCTTGGTATGTAAAATAGAATATGCAGCCTAGCTAGCTAACGAATAATAATTTACTGTAAAATTGTTATCAAAGCTATAAGTGTAGCTATTAATTTGGCTTTCTTCGAGTTATAATTAAGCACGAGGAAACACAATGAGTTGTCGGTGAACTGCCAACTACGGAGATCGAGACCCGATTACTAGTGGCGTGAGTCCGTAGACATTTCGCTGTACCACGGAGGAGGCGACATACTGGACACCAATTTGTATTTCATTCCTTTAAGTCGCATGTTCAATACTTTTTTGCCGCACCTTTTTTCACACATAAGGTGTTTTTTATTAGGTAACACGACTTTTTGTCAATACGTATCGCTAAAACTCTCCAAATATGAAAGTGGCACGCAACAGTAACTAACATTAACTTTAGATAGCAACCTATTATTCGAAAAATATTTACTTTGTGGAACCACCCAGCTTGTTTAAAATATATAGTAGAAGTTTTTCTCTCTAAAACAGTTTTAATAGCTTCCTTTATGGCAACATCATGGGCTCTAGATTAATAGTTTCTTGTCATCACCCACATACACTTAGTGAAGCAGAATCAAATATTATTATTTACACTAATTGTTTAATATCATGTGATGTTAAACTCTCTTGAATTCGGAGAATATGATAAAACGTACAATAATCTACAATAACCGTACACCTGTATGTTTCTATTGAAAACTTAAACTAAAAACTGATAATCTATCTAGCTTGTAGGGGCAAACCAATATTTATGTATCTGTATGCTCTCTCGCCTTGTAGCTTTGCTGCTTTAAATCAGCCATCTATAATCCAAATAACAAAAACCAAAAAAATCCGTTTTTACTCTGAAGTAAAGCTGGAGTAAAAATCTTAGAGCAGTCCTTGATGAATAGCTTTGCACATGTATCTTAATTGAGACAAAATTTTATAAAAATGTATCTGTGCACCAGATTTGATAAAAACGTCTACTGTCTACTAACATCTCATTGCAAGAGAATATTTAATTGTAGTTGCTTGCAGAGAAAGTCCGTAGACTTACCGTTGTACTATTAAAGGTGGAGCATGTTAAGGAATCATTAAAATATGTGAAACAAATACACGACTGTAAGTAATTATATTACGACTTTAAGTAGTTATATTATGTGGCATCATGAAACAGTTAAACCACGTTAAACAATTTTTTAAACATAATAAGTTTGACAGTGATTTCTTCAACAGCAATGCTTGATTTTGATTTAATGTGTTACGGCATAAAGTAGCTAGACTATCTGTGCCACAGCAATGCTAATGAAATATTAACTACTTTGGCTACTTCTAGATTTGAAAAGTTTGATGTACCAAAACAGTAAATTAATAATATTATTGTATTTAGAAGAATGATTACATTATGAAATCCTATAAGTTTGTTCAGTTTTAGGAAGAATTTAGCCACGAATATACAATACACACTTAAGTCCGGTATAAGAACAGATTAATTTAATGGTCTGATTCCAAATAAATATAACTTCCTTTATTGCCTATAAATTTGGATGATCTACTTATGTGGAGAGATAAATAGGCTCTACCATTATGGAGTTGTTAACTCATAGAAGGAACATATTTCTGCCTTGTAAACGGTAGAAATACATAATGCTCAAATCTAAAAGCCATCCAAGTGGCCCAGGCAACAGTACAAAACATAATTAAGAATAATATCCATATCTTGGGAAAGTAACAAAAAGACTGAAACTGGTATTAACACTAGCCCTAACAAAAACATACCAGTGAAGTTGTCCGAGGCAGCGCCTACAGATTTCTGTGTATTCAGAATGTTGAAACGCATGCAGAATAACAGAGGCATGGTGTGCTTTTGACATTCAGCCTTACAACGTATCATTTCATAATGAAAACAACACTGTAGAGCTTCAACAAAGATGCACGGTCTTCAGGAAGAGAGTAACCATTTCAACACGGACTGTAACAATATGGCGAGGCTTCAAAATCGTTTCACTCTAGCGTATAAATTGGTCTTTATTCCTCATGTTAAGATAATTATAATATATCGAATCTTTGAAGTTAACTGTGGAACGGAAAGAGTAGACGTGCTTGTAAATGGGTGGGTTTATGCAATTGTATGCTGTTGGTTTTGTGACTGTTTCTGTTCCAAGTTCTTTCTTGTGTTTCTTGAGGATTTAGTTGATTTTCTTATCAAATTTAGCCATTTAGACTTGTTCTTATTATGGTGAACATCTTCAGCTAGAGTGTGTTGCTTGTCGATATATTTATCTTTGTCTAAAAATAATGTATTGATAAAGATGTTTTGGTCTTCAAATTTGATGACAATGAACTCACTTGGAAGAAAAAGCTTTGAAACATTTTAAATAAGAAGTGAAAGAAACTATTACAGAGATACAAAATTTCGACAAACGTATGTTATCATGATGATGAAATAAACTTGTCGAAAATTCTAGAGTTCTAAGAAATTGTTTTTTACTGCCAATTCGAACAGTCTCCAAATTCTATTGTCGTGGTCCTGTTTTTCGTTAAGCTCAAGAAGGCAGTTTTTTTGTCAGGTGGTATTACAATAAGGTTTACATTTCAATGCTTTGCTAGACTACTGACGATATTTTGAAATCTTGTTTTGACTAGAAAAGAAAACAAGAAACAAGAAGAAACAGAAACACTTCATTTAATCATTTACTTATTCTGTGTGTTGTTAGAGGACTTTCCTACCCAATACACAGTCGATTTATTCTCTAAAAGAATTCTTTTTGAAAAATTACAGAAACATGTTCTTCAAAAAGCATCCTGAAATACGATTTTGTTTAAAAAGTATGAAAACTAAACCTCTTTCAAACCAAATCAGTAATAAAAGATTGATAAATAATGCAATGACCTTTCTGCAAAATTTAACTAGGAATAATTAGTTATTTTTGCTCTCAATCCTGTAAATGCAATTTCTTAAAAATTTTAAACATAGAATAATGCGGGTATTTACAAGAAGTTACAGAAAGTCAATTTCAGTGTTAATGTATTTGCCATAGTTTAATTATTATTCTGGATTAGGTAAGGTCTATTTATGTCTCATCTGTGCAGCTTCTAGACTCTGCTGTGCGCCATATATGTTTAGTTTTTATGATGTTTTTGTTATACGTCACATACAATAAACAAAAATCCTAAGAAATTACATTTTTCCTGGTTGGATAATATGAATCTTATATTGTACTATAAGATAAATATAAGAACGTATTACGTATTGGTGGAGTAATTTTTAACTAGCATTTACTCATAGTTTTATTTACAAATGTCTCATGTAAACAAACTGCTGTGATTTGAATTTGTAAGATAGTAATCTCAGATATCATTTCATTCCCATTAATATCCAGCGAGATTTATTTGTACCCTGATCAGAAATGCTTATTTTAAAACAGTTTGCATTACCAATAATCTTGATAAGGAAAAAAAAACGCTACTTCCTGCTGATAACGGCCCTTCATGACCAGATGGTTAAGGTATTTAACTCGCAGCATGAGGGTGATGAATTCGAATTCCTGCCATGCCAAACACTATCGCCCTTTCAGTCTTGAGGGATTTATAGTGTTACGGTTAATCTCACTATTCAGTGGCAAAAGCCTATTAGTTAGCGATGGGTCGTGATGACCGATTGCCTTCCCTTTAGTATTACACTGCTATGTTTCGGAAGGCTAGAGCGAATAGCCCTTGTGTCGTTTGGGGCGAAATTAAAAAAACAAACAATCCTTCTGTAAGCTCACTACCTGATTCTTCATTTAATTTAGCGTTTAACACTTCGTTTTGTGTTTATGTTTTGTCTTATAGTAAATCCACATCGGGCTGTCTGCTGTGTCCACCGAGGAAAATCGAACCCTTGATTTTAGCATTGCAAATCCGTACAGTTACCGCTGTCCTAGCAGGGAAACCATTCCGTTGCAAACTCTCAAAATAAGCCTTTATATTTCTCGAAATAAGCTCCGTATAGATGTGCCAGAAAATATGCATGTTATTTATTTCTGAGCGAAGTTACTTACTTTTTTCAACAAGTAAGTTTAACACCTACCTTTGTGGTGTGAACTATTTGAATTGTAAAAATAAATTATCACATCATACAGATCATTCTGATTCTTTATAATATTCTATGCGTAATAAGATTTTTATTGTATTACGATCTTGCTGTACTCACAATTCACTTTTTTATATTTTCATCAATTTTATTTAGATTGCACTTGTTTCTTTCATATTATATCTTGAATCAAACTTTGTTTTTTCCCTGTTGATAAACTTTAATCATAATTATAGTTTTCGAGGTTTATCGCATACTTACTGTAGCAAACCAACAATATTAAACTTGGAGCATCGACTTATAAGCTTTTAGTGTTTATAAAATTCTCGAAAATTCAGTGGGCAACAATATTCGAAGTTACGCTGGCGCTTTCGTAAAATATGTACTGTTCATTCTTACAGTCGAGAATCTTCTACAAATTTAGAGAATAGGCGGGACCTTCGCAATACATGTTTAACAAAACAAGTTTTATTCCCAAAAAGATATTAAACTAAAACAAAGATTGATATTAAAATAAACAAATAAAAGTAAATCCTCTACACTGCTCTCCATCACAGTTTTCATACTGTGGAACTTTGTACATTTTATGCAGAGAAAAATACTTAACAAGTTATGTATACAACAAAACTTAGAAATATAATGCTAATTTTCATGGCACCCCAAATTTTATAAAGATTACTTCGACGTTTCAACAACGCAACACAATTTTGTGTAATTTAGTCTGAGTCATGCTTAGGAATTTGATTTTGCCAGCTATTGGAGTAAGAGAATGTTTGTTAAGAATAAATGGTGTATAAACCACACATAAATTATGTGTATAGAAATAAAAAGCATGATTAAAATGCCCGAGTCCGTATGTGTATAGTTAAAGTCGAGCCCCTGTTTACTTTTTTCCATGTGCATACCTATAAATTCATTCCAAATATTTCTAACGCTTTCAAGACATTAAGATATGTTTCCCGCTAGTACAGCGGTAAATTTACGAACTTACAACTCTAAAATCAGCGGTTTGATTCCCCCTAGCTGGAATCGCAAAATAGCTCGATGCGGCTTTGATATAAGAAAATATACAAATGTTCAAATATTAGGTTTGGTGAGTATTTGAAAATGGTTTTATTTTTACCATGTAGAAAATATCACTAACAAAAATAAGTATTTATAGAAAAGAACGTATCTAAAAGCTGGCTCGTTTATATAATTTCCGTTTTTACTCTGAAGTAAAGCTGGAGTAAAAATTTTAGAGCTGTCCTTGTTGAATAGCACATGTAGCTTAATTTCGACCAAATTTGGCACATAACTGTATTTTATAAAGGTCTATCTATGTACCAGATTTTATGAAAACGTAAAAGCGAAGTATATTTTTCTTTCAAATAAGCAGCCCCCAGTGGCGGACTTACACACTAAAAACCGGGTTTCGATACACGTGGTGGGCAGAGCACAGATAGCTCATTGAGTATCTTTGTGTTTAATTCTAAACAAACAAATTCAAATAAGCTTTCCGTATTTTCAATGTGAAGAAGTACAAAAAGAAATTCGATCAGAAATAGAGGTTTATATCTAATGTATATCTCGGGGAATTACCATAAAAATTTGGTACATAGTGATAGAACATATCGATTGAAAACATGTAATAATTTAGATTACTTAAGTCCGAGCTCTCTACATTTTTACCAGGATTCATTTCATGTTTTGTACCAGGAAGGGTCAGGTTCAATGGAGACCTCTTTCTTCCTTTCAAGAATTATTTTGTTTGCACTCTAATTGAATCATAGGTAATAACAGTCAGAGGTGCAGAAGGTGGAAAATCACTAAACTACCACTTTTACTGTTTATAACACATCGTATTCCTGCAGGTTCGTTTTGCCCTGAGACACACTATCATGTATCTTGATATTTAGATGGCTAGCGCAGATAAACCTTCATGTTTCCTTACAAAATTAAAATTATAAAACTTGTAATTATTGTGTTACAATATATTGTACACAATATATTTTTTTTCCTGTTTAGGAAAAATAACAACTAACCAAATAGCATTTCTCAACCGCAAGATCACAAAAACCGATGCATAGTTAAAAACAGAAATTTACAGAAACATCACCCATACTGGACTATACTTTCCCTGGAACTCAGCACACGAAACGAAACAAAATCTCAATATATTAATAAACTAAATAAACACAGCCACAAAACTATACAAACTTGATAAAAATAGCTATGAAATAAACAAAATAAAAGTCTACTTCATCAAAGTCAACAAATTTCCTTTAAAACCGTTGAAAAAATTGCACGCACCTACAAACCAACAACAAACAAACAATAATAAATCCCAAGATACAACAAGATACAAAATGTATTTCCGACATCAGCGGAAAAATAACCAACATTTGGAAAATACTTGTAACAAAACAGGACATTCCAGTAAACATCAAATTTATTCAAAAACCAGGTACGAAACTAAAGTCAATGCTATGTAAAAACTACATTGAGAAACACAACACTAACATTATTTATAAAATACAATGCGACAACTGCCACGACTTCTATATTGATGAAACAAGCAGAAAAATGGAAACCACATGCAAAAACCACACATAAAAAACACCCTCACATGCAAATCAAATAAACACAATATAGCCATAGAAAACACCCATATACTAAGTAAGGAAATAAATATGTACAAACACAGAATCAAAGATCCCTTCTTATACAAGAACTAAAACCAAAATTAAACCAATGTAAAGGAACATCTTTACACTTATGCTAATTAACAACCTAACATATACTGCAACGCCCCCTACAATGCTGTACCCGCTTACACCCTCGTCCCAAAGACAAATAAATGCCCGGCAACGAACAGTTGCAAACTTTATTAACTTGAAGATGACCTAAGAAGGTTGAAATATTGTTCTCTGCTTTATACATTTTTACTTCAAGCGGGTTTCTTGTCATCACGGACATGCAAACACTAAGTGCTCTTCCACTTTACGTAATAATATTTGCATCAAGAAATGAAAATATTTCTATTAGATGACTAATTAACAGATTTAACCTACTATCACCAGCTGTTTTATTTTTGTTGTTTTGAATTAAGCTCAAAGCTACACAATGGCTTACCTGTGCTCTGCGTTTGTTTATGTTTGTTTCTTTATTAAGTATTTGAGTGTTTTCTATGGTTATGTTGTGTTTGTTTGACTTGCAGTGTTCGAAAACGTGTGAAGATGACTTTTTATGTTCTTTAAATCTGGTTTCCATTTTCCTACTTGTTTCTCCAATGTAGAAGTCGTGGCAGTTATCACATTGTATTTTATAACTAATGTTGGTGTGGTGTTTGTCAGTATAGTTCTTACATAGTATAGACTTCAGTTTTGTGCCTGGTATTTGAATATATTTAGTATTAACTGGAATGTCATATTTTGTTACTAGTTTTTGCCAAATGTTGGCTATTTGTTTGCGGCTTTCAGGAATATAAGGCATACAGCAGAATATGGTTTCGTGATTTTTTGATTCGAGAAATATATTTACTTTTGTTGGTTGATTTTGCTTTCTGTCTAGGTGTGTGTGTATAACGTTTTCTACGGTTTGTGGAGGAAACTTATTGATGTTGATGAAGTATTGTTTTTTGTCTAATTCATCGTTAATTTTATCTGATGAGCATAGTTTTATGGCTGTGTTTATCTGGTTTCTTAGTATGATAAGTTTTTGTTTTGTTTCATGTGATGAGTCCCAAGGAATGTATAGTCCAGTATGGGTGATTTTTTCGGTGGATTTCTGTTTTGAATTGTGTGTCGGTTCTTGTAATTTTGAGGTTAAGAAATGATATTTGACTGCTTTCTTCCTATTCACATGTGAAGTTAATGTTGGGACGTATAGAGTTAATGTGATTGAAAAAATTAAGTATGTGTTCTGTAGTTTTGAATCCTGCAACCGTGTCATCTACATATCTGTACCAGTATAGTGGTGGATGTAATGCTGTGTTAATTGCTTGTCTTTCAACTTATGTCATAAACATATTGGCTAGAACTGGTGATACTGGGTTGCCCATGCTTAGGCTATTTGTTTGTATATATTTGTGGTTGTTGAACATGAAGTTTGTCTTTATCATGGTGAATTCTATGAGGGTTGCTAATTGGTTGCTGGGAATGTCTATTGTTGGGTTAAGATCTCGGATATAGAGTTCTAAGGTTATCTTGCAGACTTTAATGGTTGGAACTTCTGTAAAGAGGGATATAACATCGAAACTGGCCATTAAGGCTTTATGATTAAGTTGATTTAGATTAGACCTGAAATTAAAAGAGTCTTTGATGAATGAGCTGGTTGATGTTACATATTTGGAGAATGTCCATGCTATGTATTTACCAAGATTGTAATTAAACGATACATATGTGGATATTATTGGTCGTAATGGACAATCTAGTTTATAAGGTTTGGGGATGCCGTATATTTGTGGTGTGCGTGAGTCGGTTTTACGTAGGTAGGAATAAAGTGTTTGTGAAATTGTGTTGGCTTTTTTCATTTGTAGTAATAATTTGTTTAGTTGCGTTTCGTGTGTTTTTGTTAGATTTGTGTGTATTGGTTTAAATTTGTTCGTGTCTGATAGGATCTTATTCATTTTTTGGATGTATTCATTCGTGTTCATTATGACAATAGCGTTACCTTTATCTGCTTTTAGAATTTTTATGTTTTTGTCTTGTTTTAGGTTTTTAATGGAATTAATATCTCTTTTTGTAAGGTTGTTTTTTAGTTTTATGTTTTGTAAAATTATGTTGATGATTTTGTGAAAAAATTCTTTGAAAAAATCGTTTAAGATGTTGTTTTTAGGTGTTTCTGGAAAATATAAATTAGTAATTTTACCTGGGAAGTTTGGCTGTTGGATGTCAATAAAATTATCTAAGTTGTCCTATTTCTGTTGGTTGTTTTTGGTTGTTTCCTTGTTTTTGTTCTCTGTAGAAAGTATCACAAGTATCCTGGCCAGATCTTCTGAACATGTTTTGATTTCTATGGTTGGAATGTACTTCGGTGCTATTGCGAAGTTGAGTCCTTTGTTAAGTAGATGTATGTCTGTGTTTAATTGTCGGTTGGATCTGTTAATTATGAGGTTAGTCAATGATTTGTTGTTTTCGTGTCTTTTCTGTTGTTTGCATCTAGTTTTCTAGGTTTTTGTTGTGGCAGATATTTTTGTCTCTGTTGTTCTTAGTATTGATTTGGTTTATGTTTCGTTGTATAAGTCCATAAATCTCTGGTTTAATGCAGCATGCCAGTTGATGATCTAGGTTCATTTTTCTGTTTTTGTAAGTCATGTAGTTCTTTGTATTTTGTGTTCAACATGGCTTTAAGTAGTTTTTTTCTGTAAATTTTGGATAATGTTTGTGTATTCATTAATTTTTTTTCAAAGTTTTACCTTTACAAAATTAGGGGTTAGTTGTTCCTTTCTACATTGCTGAATAAAATAGATGTCATTTCTTCTGTTTATAATTCGTTGGTTTAAATTTCTTAGTTTCTTAACGATCGTGTGAGCATGTACTGTTGATAGTGGTGTATGGTATGTTTGTTCAGACATGATGGTAACAGGTAAGTACAAATACACAGAGAAAAACATCCTATCAGACACGAACAAATTTAAACCAATACACACAAATCCAACAAAGACATACGAGACGCAACTACACAAATTATTACTACAAATGAAAAAAGCCAACACAATTTCACAAACACTTCCCAGGTAAAATTACTAATTTATATTTTCCAGAAACACCTAAAAACAACATCTTAAACGATTTTTTCAAAGAATTTTTTCACAAAATCATCAACATAATTTTACAAAACATAAAACTAAAAAACAACCTTACAAAAAGAGATATTAATTCCATTAAAAACCTAAAACAAGACAAAAACATAAAAATTCTAAAAGCAGATAAAGGTAACGCTATTGTCATAATGAACACGAATGAATACATCCAAAAAATGAATAAGATCCTATCAGACACGAACAAATTTAAACCAATACACACAAATCTAACAAAAACACACGAAACGCAACTAAACAAATTATTACTACAAATGAAAAAAGCCAACACAATTTCACAAACACTTTATTCCTACCTACGTAAAACCGACTCACGCACACCACAAATATACGGCATCCCCAAACCTTATAAACTAGATTGTCCATTACGACCAATAATATCCACATATGTATCGTTTAATTACAATCTTGGTAAATACATAGCATGGACATTCTCCAAATATGTAACATCAACCAGCTCATTCATCAAAGACTCTTTTAATTTCAGGTCTAATCTAAATCAACTTAATCATAAAGCCTTAATGGCCAGTTTCGATGTTATATCCCTCTTTACAGAAGTTCCAACCATTAAAGTCTGCAAGATAACCTTAGAACTCTATATCCGAGATCTTAACCCAACAATAGACATTCCCAGCAACCAATTAGCAACCCTCATAGAATTCACCATGATAAAGACAAACTTCATGTTCAACAACCACAAATATATACAAACAAATAGCCTAAGCATGGGCAACCCAGTATCACCAGTTCTAGCCAATATGTTTATGACATAAGTTGAAAGACAAGCAATTAACACAGCATTACATCCACCACTATACTGGTACAGATATGTAGATGACACGGTTGCAGGATTCAAAACTACAGAACACATACTTAATTTTTTCAATCACATTAACTCTATACGTCCCAACATTAACTTCACATGTGAATAGGAAGAAAGCAGTCAAATATCATTTCTTAACCTCAAAATTACAAGAACCGACACACAATTCAAAACAGAAATCCACTGAAATATCACCCATTCTATACTATACATTCCTTGGGACTAATCACATGAAACAAAACAAAAACTCATCATACTAAGAAACCAAATAAACACAGTCATAAAACTATGCCCACCAGATAAAATTAACAATGAATTAGACAAGATTAAACAATACTTCATCAACATCAATAAGTTTCCTCCACAAACCGTAGAAAACATAAAACGCACACACCTAGACAGAAAGCAAAATCAACCAACTGAAGTAAATATATCTCACGAATCAAAAAATCACGAAACCATATACTGCTGACATCAGCAAACAAATAACCAACATTTGGCAAAAACTAGCAACAAAATATGACATTCCATTTAATACCAAATTTATTTAAAAACCAGGCACAAAACTGAGGTTTATACTATGTAAAAACTACACTGACAAACATCACACCAACATTAGTTATAAAATACAATGTGATAACTGCTACGACTTCTACATTGGAGAAACAAGTAGGAAAATGGAAATCAGATTTAAAGAACACAAAAAGTCACCTTCACGCGTTTTCGAACACTGCAAGTCAAACAAACACAACATAACCATAGAAAACACTCAAATACTTAATAAAGAAACAAATATAAACAAACGCAAAATTAAAGACGCCCTACTTATACAACAACTTAAACCCAAAATAAACCAATATAAAGGAACGCCTTTAACATCTATATTAAATATAATAAAAATAAAATTATATATTGAAACATCTAACACCGCCCTCTACATTCCGACCCTCAGTTACACAACCCCTTCCAAACATGTGGTCAGCTTCCGGTCAGTTACCTCTTTCTTTGTAAACCTGACGATGACCGAAGAAAGTCGAAACGTTGTTCGCTCTTCTGTGTAAAGTATTTTCTCAACCCAAACGAGCCGTTCTTTGCATATATATTACACATTTTGCTCACTGTTGTTTAGCGATCGCTTTTCTAGTCTTTAGGGCCTTCAGCCATTTTTTTACTTTGCCAAATAAATTTGCATTTTATATTACCATGTTAAACTTGTAGATTGACAGTTAGTTTCCAGAACATCTTGCGTCTCACGAGACTGCGGTATTTGGGAAATTTCAGAACAGTGACGTCACCTTTCCATTGCCTCCACGGCGGTGCGCATTTGACTGTCAATACTTTGGTATATGAGAGCTGCTGTTGTCGTTCCATACATCCGTCTTTCAGTCAAGCTGGACGTAGCTTCTAACGTCGAGTTTTCTCACGGTGTAACGCTCTGTTCAACTGAATTGAAAGTTTTTCAAACTTTAGTAATTGCCGTAAGTTCTTGAAAACAATTAGATATTTATACATTTTCCATAGCACACTGTTCTTCATAATTCTAGTGTTTAAGATGGAAAATAGTCTTTTTCCAAAAACGTATGAAGACAACGAATTGATGAGCGATATAAACAAAGAGAGTAAATCCACGCCTCCTGATAACCTCACCCACGTGGAAGATGATTTGTACGAAGTTCCGGTTGGCATAATCGTTCTCTTGTCCACGTGTTATGGGTCGATTTCCCTCGTGGCCGTTGTTGGCAACTTCTGCGTTCTATGGATCGTCACTACGAGTCGTCGAATGCAAACGGTCACAAACTGTTTTATTGCCAATTTAGCCTGTGCTGATATTATTATAGGACTTTTCTCTATTCCTTTTCAGTTCCAAGCTGCTTTACTTCAACGATGGGTATTGCCAACCTTCATGTGCGCCTTCTGCCCATTTGTGCAGGTTTTGTCGGTGAATGTAAGCATTTTCACTCTTACATCTATTGCTCTCGATCGCTACCGAGCTGTAATGTTCCCGCTGAAAGCGCGAACCTCCAATCTTCGAGCGAAAGTTGTTGTGCTCAGTATTTGGGTGTTTTCTGCTGGTCTGGGTATTCCCAATGCTGTTGCTCTCCGTGTAATTTTTAAATACGACCCTGCCACTGGAAACCGTACAAAACCTTTCTGTACAAATTCTGAAATTTCACCCTTAATCTGGAGAATGTACAACCATATTCTTGTTTCTCTCCAGTACTTTGTTCCTTTGTTTATTATCAGCTCTGCTTATATTCGTATGAGTATGAAACTGAGACAGAACCAGACTCCAGGAAACGCCCAGGGACAACGAGATGAAACTATTCTTCGAAATAGAAAAAAGGTATCTATCTGTTTAACAAAATAAAATATTTTTTTCTCATAAAAGTATCGTTTTCATTTAACGTATTCTTATTATAATAAGATGTCTGGTACAAACTCATTTCGTTGTCAGTAGATAAATATTTCATTAAACTATATAATATTTAATATATAATATGAAATATAATATAATATTTCATTCATGAAAATTCTTAAAGAACGAAAAATTTCTTGATATATATGATGAAGATATTTTTGCTAACCATCATTCCGAATTTAGAGATGTCTCAATTAATGATTTCATAAAGTAAAGTGTCACCTTCTTCATTGTCCTAACGCACATCTACCCAT
Organism: Carcinoscorpius rotundicauda; assembly: GCA_011833715.1. Classification (NCBI taxonomy): domain Eukaryota; kingdom Metazoa; phylum Arthropoda; class Merostomata; order Xiphosura; family Limulidae; genus Carcinoscorpius; species Carcinoscorpius rotundicauda. The sequence goes on along the minus strand of CM022395.1, from coordinate 32,631,906 downwards.
CACAACGAGAAAACAGGCAGCTCCTAACGGGTTTTGAATAACATTATTAAAGGCATCCCACTTTCCTTCTCATCGTTTGGTTTGTTTTGAATTTCGCGCAAAGCTACACGTGAGCTATCTGTGCTATCCGTCCCTAATTTAGCACTGTAAGGCTAGAGGGAAGGCAACTAGTCATCACCACCCACCCTCATCTCTTGGACTATTTTTTTACCAATGAATAGTGGGATTCACCTTCACATTATAACGTCCCCACGGCTGAAATTGCGAGCATGTTTGGTACTACCGGGATCCGAACCCGCGACCCTCATATTGCGAGTCGATTACCTTAACCACGTGGCCATGCCGGGCCATTCTCATTGTTAACACTACTTTCTGGACACCATTTATAATAGCGCTTTGTGGTACGGGCCGGCATGGCCAGGTGGGTTAAAGCGTTCGACTCGTACTCTGAGGGTCGCGGGTTCAAATCCCAGTCACACCAAACATGCTTGCTCTTTCAGCCATGGGAGCGTAATAATGTGACGGTAAATTCCACTATTCGATGGTAAAAGAATAGCCCAAGAATTGGCAGTGGGTGGTGATTAATGGCTACCTTCCCTCTAGTTTTACACTGCTAAATTAGAGACGGCTAGCGCAGATAGCCCTTGTGTAACTTTACGCGAAATTAAAAGGCAAACAAATAAACAGCGGGTCAATCAAAAGAACAGCCTTACCTCGTGAAAACAAACTATTTCATCACTGTTACCGCAGGTACTAGAATAAGGTGTCATAAAATTAAATAAATTGATTATTGTGCACATTATTTTAAAAATTCAGTTACGTATCAACATTTGTAATTTGTATGTGCATTACCTTACTACTTAACTTTTTCTTTCATTTTCCTTCGGAGATTTATTGTGCATTTTTCTAGGGTCACTTCTGACTTTGTACATTTTCATATGGCGTATCCAGTAATCTACCTTTTTATTAATAGAATAAAATAAAATATGAAAGTGCGATTGATAAAAATTTTAAAATAAGAACAATAATTAATTACTAATCACTTTTGGAAAGTTGTTACATAACTGTTAGTTTCTTACGTGTTTGATCACTAGGACGTGTCACATTTGATCGCCAGTTGATTTGTTCATGTAATATAACTTATTATATTAACAAGAACTGTAACTGTCAAGAAACGTATTAAGGGTCATCGCGTCACAAAAAAAAAGCAAAACATTTATTTTAAATATTTGTTTAACGATGTACGTACGTACAATAAAACGCTGTCTTACAAAAGATAACACAATTCTGGGTTCTTGATGATGGATGGCACTTTAACGTAAAATTTTCTATGAAGAGTTTTTGTACTTAGCTCAGTTTTTCAAAAACTACGTGAAACTATTTTTCTGAATAATGTTATTATAAGTAAGAAGAGATTCTCGAATCAGTGAATAACGAATTATCATTCTTTATACTTTTGTCAATATTCAAGCGCTTATAATTTCGAGTGCAAATTAAATTCTGATAACTGAAAATTAACTTTGTTTATTTTCTAAATCCGATTTCTTCCAGTAACATCTAGAGTTAATAATGATCTGTGGTAAAAAACGTTGTGTTTATGTAAACACTTCTGACCCAGTGACTGACGATACATTAAAGTAAAATTAGGTAAAAGCATTAGGTTTGCTGATAAGGAAATAATTTATCTTAGTGCGAGAATAAAATTTGTTCGGAAGATAACGTTACTTAGTTAAATATTTAAAATGAATGTATATAAGTGATTTTTGGCAAATAATTTGCTCGAAACTACCACTTATACGTATTCGATTATTTAATTAGTGCAAGAATCCCAATAGACAAGCGATACATTTTCGGACTTATAACACAGAAAGCCAAGGTTTGACTCTCCGCTGTAAATAGAGAGCATATTGCCCTATGTTTCAAAACAATTTAAATTAATGCGAGTGCTTATCCATAATTTCCGTAGGGTAATAGTACTACAAAGAAGATTTAGGCCTTTCTTTATATATATATAAAGTTAAATTAAATGACTACTAGTTAAACTCTAGTATCAGGCCAAATATACCCTTTATCCATTGATGTTTTTGTCGTTTGGTCCCCGCTCCCACTTTAAGAAGACTAGTTTTTTGAAAATATTAATTCAAGAAAATAATAAATAATAACCTAGTGTGTTATAATATTTGGTGTTTAATAATTCGCATTCGAATGCGGATGTGCTATGAAATAAATAAAATTATTAAAAGTTAGAAATTCGTCGACTTAATCCTTAAAAGCTGCTGTCAAGCGAATTTTTGCTAATATAAAATGCGAGTCAATCAGTGGAATTATAGCCATCTTGAAGATCCTTGGTATTTGGAGAAAGACTTATCCAACACTGGATATACTAGTTACGATTTTGCCTTTTTGTCTTCATTCAAAAATTATTATCAATAATTGAGTTATAATTCGTTATCTTTCAGATATTTATTGAATTCTTACAACTGAAATGTGTATTTTTATTTAATATGTTTAATATTCATAAGTAAGGAAAAACATAGGTTCAAAATGTACGTACGGCAAACAGATATGCGTTATACATTATCATGCCTGTGTCAGCTTTTTTTAAAACCTTGTACGTTAAATATTTTTATTATTACTTTTGCCACTCTGTGTGTGTTTGCACGTGTTTCTTCGCATTTTTCTCAAAAATTAGTAAATCGGCGTACATGAAACGCATTATTTGTGTCTTAATTGTAAGTAGAGAGCTGATGAACTAAAATAGTAGAAACTAAGAGCTTAAAAATAGAAAACTATAAATCTTCCCTATTCAGTTTTCTTTCTAAGATTGTATAAGCCAGACAATGCTGGTAGACTGACAGTTTCAAATAGAAGTTTGTTATTTGTTATCACTATTTCTATTGTAACACTGCGCCTTAGTGGCACAACAGTATATCTGCGGACTCATTCCGCTAGATATCGGGCAGGACACAGATAATCCATTAAGTAGCCTTGTGCTAAATTCTAAATAAACTGACAAACTGTGCCATTGACAATGTGTTGATATTTATCAGAAGGGTTGTTACCAGGGCGATTAGTCTGATAGTTGTTGGTTGGCTTTCTTGTGATGCAGTTTGATTTCTCCAAACAATTACTGATCCTTCTTTGTTAGATTTTACAACGATGTCGTTAAAATAACAAAAGTCGTAAAGATGTTTTTCGTCGTTAGTGAGGTTTTAAAAGATGCTATAGATGTAAAACCTAAGTTGCAAGTTTCGTTTTCGTGTTTCTACATGCAGTAATAGAGAGGGAAAAATCTAGAGAAGAATTTCCACGTGTTGGTTTGTTTATATAGCTGAAGTACAAACGATTTATTGGTGTTGATAGATGGTGTAGGTGCTTTCTTGACTGGTAGCTAATTTAAGTGTAGAAATGCGCTTGAAGACACAAACGACAAAAAAGGCAGCTAGCTATTCATCGCCACTTTGTGTCAGATTTTTGGCTAGTCTTTACCAACTAACAGCAGAAGTAACCGTCACATTATAACGCTTTTACGGCTGAAAGGACAAGTATGTTTAAGGGCAAGGATTCGAACCTTCGACTATCAGATTGTGAATTAAACATGTTCATCACCAGGACATGCCAGGCCACGTGTGCCAAATAAATTGTGTGAAATTCTTTGATAACATACAAGTACACTATGTAATTGACAACTGTTTGTACTTTTGCTATAAGTAGAAGACACATCGCAGTGTTAAGTTTGGAAGAATTGGTCGTGGCGGTGGATCTATGTCATCATAGTCTCTGCAATACTCCCTTTTCTCGGCTCTGCTGATCATTGTTAATGGAGTATCCTAAGATGCAAATTTATTGCCATAAACCAACAATTATTCTGATGGATATCATTATGGCAAAGCTTCTGTTATTTGTGGAGTGAATACTATATGCATGATCATGATATAAAATATAACAGAAGATGATGATGTAAATATTGAACAGTTTATGGTATAGTGAATCCTTGTTTAACTCAAAGAAAAGAAAGTTCAATCTAATTTTTGTATCACTTCTTTGTCAAAATAAGATATTTTCTCCCGTTTCTTTTACAGAAGTTTCAAACACTCACCTGACTTCATTACCATTCTGTGTGTTAAATATTTATCACAACTTCAAACTGTTCAGAAAGGATTCTACACTTCTTTTTATAATAATAAGAAAAAATCATGTTTTATGTTTAACCATACATGTAACAACTCTTTAGGACTAGAGTACATTTAGTGTTACTATTCAGGTAGTGGAAAGACATCTCTTTAGAAGGAAGATTAAATATCAAAGGCAGTAGTTCTACATATAATATAGGTTGTTTTAAGTTAGGCAATTGTTGTTTTTCATGAATATGTGTTACAAACTTACTACACTATAATAAATTGGTACATTGCTTTGTATTTTGAATCTTATCATAGCTTATTAATTTCGAGGTTATCGACTTCCTTGAAATGACTTTTTTAAACTTATTCTACACTGGACTTCATTGGACGATGTGGTTAATTAATGAAAAATGTCTGTAGCCGTTTTGAATTTATATATGTATTAATAAATTTTTAGTCATTTCTTACAGCATTATATTACGATCAATTAATCAGTCATGTTGTTCTTCTCAATTACATTACAATCAATTAATCAATCATGGTATTCTTCCAAATTACATTACGATTAATTAATCAATGATCTTGTTCTTTTCAATTACATTACGATCAATTAATCAATCATGTTGTTCTTCCCAGGTACATTACGATCAATTAATCAACCATGTTTTTCATCATAATTGTATTACGATCAATTAATCAATTCCGGTTTTCCTAATTCTGCATGTGGACAACTATTGTTTTCCATTACTTCCTGCCTGCATCAACTTTCCTAATTAAGTCTTCGCTTTTACCTTCGAATTTACCCATCAGAATATTTTCCAATCTTCTTTTTCGCTTCATTTAATGACCAAGTATTACACATCACAAAGGCAAGAAATTTATAACTTGCTTCGACTTGCAGAGTTTTTGCAATTTTCTCTTTTCTTATTTTATTTTTATTAGTTGAGAGTTTCAGTTTTTTTCTGTTCCAGAAAAAGTTAACATAGACAATAGAACTAAATGTTCACTCCCAGTGTATCCATCTATGAAAAACACATTGTAAAACAAGAAACAAAATAATGGTTCAACTTTAAAAAAAATTACATTTTATTAACAACAATCGATAATTCGAATCTTGAACAAAGCGAAGATTATCTTTCATGATGACAGCGCAAAATATGTTACAGAAAATGATTTTTATGAATTAGTTGTTTCAACTTGCTTGTGTTAATATATATATATATATATATATATATATAACGTTTATACAGTATATAATGTACACTAACTGGTCGTTTTTCAGAGGAAAGGTGCTTTGAAATGTTATTTGTGAAAAGCGAAAGTTGCGATTGATGTATTTTTTAAATAACAAAAACCAAATTTTGTAACGATAACAACACATCTTTAATTGTGATTTATTCTTGAAATTCAATTTACAATTTTTAATCTTACCAAATTTCAATATAATTTTATTATTATTTTTACTTTGGAAATGTGCACCAAGTTTGTATTTAACTTACCTTCATTTTTTCCTGAAACAGTGTGTAAAACGTATGTATTATCTGTATGCTATTTTAATAATATAATTTGCTTAATGTTTTATTACGTAGGATTTCATCATATAAGTACCATTTGATTTTACTAGACGTAAAGAAAAGTTCCTGCTGACACAAGATCGTGTTTGAATGTTCAAGTTGTCTGTGATACTTTATGTCAAAGTGTCAGCTGATACCCATTTAATTCAAAAAACAAAAATGTTTGTTTTTTGGAAATTCGCACAAAGCTACTCGAGGGCTATCTGTGCTAGCCGTCCCTAATTTAGCAGTGTAAGACTAGAGGGAAGGCAGCTAGTCATCACCACCCACCGCCAACTCTTGGGATATTCTTTTACTAACGAATAGTGGGATTGACCTTCACATTATACACCCCCACGGCTGGGAGGGCGAGCATGTTTAGCGCGACGCGGGCGCGAACCCGCGACCCTCGGATTACGAGTGCACGCGTTAACGCGCTCGGCCATGCCAGACCTAAACAAAAATGAAATATATCACTAGTGACATCTCTGAACGTCGTGTCGTTCCACGTAATGGTAGCAATCAAAACAAAGTTAGTACTAAATGATCACTCAACATAAAGCTTGAAAACCTAGAAGGTCAAACACTTTGATCGATCACTGCGTGGGTATATCGCAAGTTGCAACCTGTTCTAGAGTTTCGATTTTAACATCAAAATTGAAAGGTTTCTCAACACGTCTAAAGTAGTAGCAGTAGTCATGTCACGTGAAGATGGTTTCAGAAGTCATTTCTTATTGTATGTTCACTTTTGTTGCCTTCAAAAATTGTCATTCTCCTAGATGTTTACACTATATTGAAAAATAAATGTAAACACTTATATAATTGTTTAGGGAAAAACTAACTTAAATCAGCAAAAGAAAAACAATATTATGTTACTGGAGAACTTTATAACGTATAACATTTAAAGTAGCAAACGGAAATAGATATTTCAGCGTAGTACGAACATTTATTCACAACAAGACGATATATTTTTTAAAACTTTAGTAAAATTTCTGGTCTGTTTTAATAAAGACAAATATGTTTTTAGTATTAAAACACATGCTGTGTATAACAAAGAACCCATTTCTTTATTGTGTGGCTTTCAGTGTAAAACTTACTATCAATTTTCAAAATATGATGATACATTTATCTACAACCATTTGTATAAAATATTTGTTATCATAGGTGTATAGTGGTAAAAGAGTATCGAACATAAATGCTTGATAGTAAGAGGTTTGATTATTTTCAATAGCAATTTAGAAACACGTGAAATGTGTGTGAATATATATATATAATATACATTTTTGAAGGGCTGAAATTTCTTTCAGTCTCATCTACTTAATGAGTTAAAGTTATAATTATATAGATGAAGAGACCCTTCTGCATAAATGGTACCCTAAGTATGTTTGTCGCTTCATACAAATAATTTGTACACATTTTTCAAATATTAGCAATTAATATCAATTACCTTTTACCCGTACAGAGAGTGCATCATCATAATTTTGTGCTGCCATATGTTGAATTTGAAGAAAACAACTGTAAATGTAATTAAAAACACGTACAAAAAACAGGGGTTGGTATATTTGAAATACATTTTTGTCTTGAGGGGGGGAATGCATACATCTGGCAAATTTTCGGACAACATTATGAACTGCTAGCAAAGATTTCAACTTGGTTACTACTTGTGAAAATGGATATAATGATAATTTTTTCAGACTGTGGCTGTAGTGAGGTTTGAAGACAGTGATAAATACAAAATGTAAGTGATTTCAAATAAAAGTTGTTAATATCTTACCTTAGTTCTGATTTTTTAAACTAGTTAAATAAAATTAATAATAATTACTCTTCATACTTTACTTATATCATATCATAACAACTGAGTTCATAAAAAAATGAGGAACGCATAACTCCGCTGTATTGCTAACAAAATTAATGTTCATATAAAGAATTTGGGTAAATCAGTAACTATTACATTCTATTTAGTGTATTGAGCTAAATTACTTTAATGTATTTCATACGTACTATTATCAAACTTATTCGATAAGAAGTGAAATTAATCTTGATTTATTAGTAAAATCTTTGAAACTACATAGTGGCTAGGAAGATTTACTTATTAATTATTGCAGCTTTTATTTCTTTTATTGCAAGTTCTTCCAGATTTATCATGAAATATAATTTTATTGTAAATAATTAGATAATAATATAAAATAAATGAAAACAATCGTATCTTTTCTTTCATTTAGTTTTTAATGCATCGAATCCAGCATTTTTATAAGCTTGAAATTTAAACGTATTTATTTTCAAATTCTGATTAGATTGAATATTTTATATTAATATCGTATTTTTTATATTCTTGGGCATAATCGATTGCATATTGATGAGTAAATCAAGAATGAATATTTATTTAAAACTGTTTATTGGCTCACAAAATATATAATATACATAAACCGTGCGATAATTAACATTAAAGTCAATGAATTCCAAAATCCTCTATAAAAAGGAGTTTGATAAAATATCACGTAATGCAAAATGCTAAACACATTTTTATAAACTAGATTAATGCAATTGGTGAATAAAGAAGTGCACTAATGTCTTTTAAACACTCACTGATAATTGTACAATATAATACATTGGTTGTTATTCTACATGTCCGAATTTTTATCTTTTTCATGCCTCTACCTGTTACAGTAATTTGTGGACTTAATCTTTTTTGTTTACTGCTGAATTAATACAAAACAGCATGACACCGTATTTCTTATTAACACTTGTTTCTTTTCTTCATAGACCCAGCATGGCCAGGTGGTTAAAACGCTCAACTCGTAATTCACAGATTCGAATCCCTGTCACACCAAATATGCTTGCTCATTCAGCTGTGTGGGCGTTAAAACGTGAGGGTCAATCCCGCTATGCGTTAGTGAAAGAGTAGCCTAAGAGTTGGTAGAAAGTGGTGATGGCCAGCTGCCTCCCCTCTAGTCTTACACTAAATTAGGGATGGCTAGCGTATATAGACCTCGTATAGTTTTGCTCGAAATTAAAATCTTTTCTTCACAAAAACTGTTTCAGACTATACTTTGTTTTAAATTTTTCTTACAAATTTATTAATATGTCATAACCAGAAAACTAGCTGATAGATAAATATTAACTTTAATAAAATAAATTGATAAAAAATCATAAACACTACTTTATACTATAAGAGTGTGTCACTTATTATTATTATTATTATTATTATTATTATTATGAACTAAATACAGGGTGTTCGGAAAGTCATGTGCACTTATATATTTATTAACAGACATGTTTCAATATAGAATACAGAAGGTAAATATGAATGACAATTATAAACAATGTTGAAAGTGACCCCCGTTGGCATCAGTACAGGTTTGGATCCTTCTTATTTTGTTTCTAAACACCGCTATCAGTTGCTGGTTTGAAATAGACTGAATGAATGCTGTTATCACTGCTTTCAAAACTGCACAGTGACTTTCTGAACACCCTGTATATAGCGATGCTTTATTATTATGAACTTGGTGTATAGCAATGTTTTATTATTATGAACTTGGTGTATAGCTATGATTTGCTTTTGTTTATAACCTGTTGATCCAGTACGACGTTAAAGTTAATACGTAAAATACTTTTCCCAGGCTTTCATTAGTTAAACTTATTTATGAAAGAACCTTGAGTTCTCAATGTTACTTAACAAATGTACAATATAGAATATTCTATATTTGAAGAAATACGATAAATGTTTACTCTAATGTTATAATTATAAAGATGAATTTGCTCTACTTGTAAAAGCTTTTCATTAATTACTCAAAATATACATTTAAAAAAAAAATATTTACCGCTAAAACAGAATGCATACGAAAGTTGAGTACAGGAAGTGGTAAATTTGCTTAATTGTATAACCTGGCTATGATTAAGTGACACCTTAAATTTTCAAGAGAACAATAATTTGTATAATAAAATTTACAACTTAAATGATGTGGTATATTTGTATAAAAGTTCAACTGTTTAAGCAACGATACTGGTAAAACTCAAACAAATTACACAGTAATATCATACACCAATAAGTTCACAAATTGCTGTACGTAAATAATTTTTTGGTTTTAATGTATGCTCCTTTATTCACTACTAATAACCTAAAATAAATTACACATTTGAATAACATGTTAATATAACTTCACAGTTAATTAATAATGATGTTAGAAACGCACATACATTCAAGTGAAGACATGAAATAAAATTTCTATAACCCGACACTTTCGAAAAGTGGACCTGAATAAGAAAGGTCCACTTTTCAAAAGCGCTCGGATTACATAATATTTATTTCATTTTACAATTAATTCTGTATTCTTATTTAATGGAATAACTGGTTATTCAAACACCTAAAGTATTTTAGGTTAGTAGTGGTGAGTAACGAAATATATATATATATTAAAATAAAATAAATTGTTTAAATTCCATCACTATATGAGGCTTTCCTTATGTATTTGCTTCGCTTTTCCAAGCATTACTGATAAACCGTGAACTATGCAAAACTAGATTGAACTGCAGCAGGAGTAGCGAATAAAAAAATAAAATTGACATAATAATAAATATATTCACATTTTGAGGGTAAAATAAATCCCTAAATACATGTACAAGTTGTTACGATGAGGTGAAGCTAATACCAGTAAGTGGAAAAAATATCAGCTATTTACTGCTCTTATCGCCTGAAAGTAAGACTGTATCAAAAAAGTTAAGTGAAACATTTCTAAGCACACAAAATTGTAGGCAAGAAGGAGTCCTGGGATGAGCGATATTCACAGATCAATTATATTTTTTATCCCTATATTTCTTCAGAATAAGTTAGCTTTTTTTTATAAGTATATTTGTTTTTTAAAAAAATATGAAATTTTATATATTCAGTGTGATACTGTTAGAAGATTGTTATTTATTACATATAACATAAGTGAATACTTCCTTGTTAATGAGACATTTACATTTCGTTTACCGACATATAATAAAGCATTAAAGGTTATCCATTTGTTGAATTATTATATATAATATATTATTTATTGTCTGGAATGCATTAGAGTGTACTGGTACAGTGCTTATCGAAATTATACAACACTGAGAGACCTGTCACACTCTTCTAAATACATTTAACTCTATTGATTAAGTTGAAGTACTATAGAATCACTTGGATGAATAGGTAAGTGGGATAAATATTTGGCAAATGATCTTTAATGGCAGTAGATGCGACATGATTGATGAGCGCCTGTTGGGAAAAACTTGAGGAATGTCACCTTCTATTTCATTCCATCCAATTCAACTATGAAACTATTCGCCCTCTGACAGCTCTCTTTGGAACTAATGCTTGTGATATCACACATCATTTCCTTCCATCTGAAGCAACAGCAAATGTGATTCCCATTAGCTAATTAACATTGGAATCAATACTGGTGCTATAACTATTATTACACTGCACCAAGTAAGAAACATAACTGTGTTTTTACTTCTTTTATTCACTGATTCTGATTAAATAAACATTATAAACATTAAAATTGCAGAAAATACACAAAAAGTACTAATACAGAAATGAAAGACATAATGTTTTCAAGAATTCTATCACTATGGAATTAGAAGGGAGAGGTCAAATCCCCACTCCTTTCTGACCTTCTTCCTCATATCATCTTGCCCCCCTGTTGGTACAGCGGTAAGTCTTCGGATTTACAACGCTAAAATCAGGGGTTCGATTCCCCTTGATGGACTCAGCAGATAGCCTGTTGTGACTTTGCTACGAAAAACACATACATACACGCACATATCATCTTATATCACTGTCTCAAGTTTGGTGCAATTAACTAAGAAATGTGGAAATGTATAAAGAACAGATGTATGAAAGGTGCAAACAAAATTAGCTTTATATATATTATATGACTTATTACAGAAGTGGTAAATTGCGTTATTTCTTTTTTTACGTAAATATTGTTATTATTAAAGTTCTGCATAAACCTAATTTAGCTTGGATGACCGTACATGTAGCTAGAAGGTAAATAAAAATTATTATTAGTTCATAAGTGCTACTATGATCTACTTTGGTGGAAAAGTGATAAAAATTGAGGGCCTAAAAATAGTCGTCTACGGAGCTTTTGTCTTTTTAATTATTTCGTATATTTTGAGGTTTGTACCAGAACTATAGCAAAGAAAGTAAAATATAAAGTAAATTTTATTTCAGGAAAGCTACAATCTCGTTAATTTATTTCTATCGAAAACAAGATAATATAATTACTACACGTTACGATCTCATTTTTCTTTGTTTTCAATTTTAATTTTATTAATAGGTGACAGAAAAAGAGTAGTCATGATTCTAAAAAAAATTGACGGTGAGACTGTGATAATTCAATACCAGAGTATCGATCTTTTATAGAGAAATCAATATTCTTTAGAAACTAGTTGATAGAAACAAAGCACTCTCTTAATTTAATTTTGTTTTTTCTCTTGTTCATTTCTGCGTTTTCCTATAATCATTTTGTATAGATATAACAATAAACGGTAGTAGCGTCCTTGAAAGATTTTCTCGTAGTTCCCTCAATCACGTGACAAGATACCCTCATGTATAATTTGATTATATCATCTTGTTAATTGCAAGACAATTAATTACGGCTGATATATTTACTTTAGTTAAGTATGCTTCAACATAAATGTAGGTTATAACGAAAGAAATCGTTGTTCTGTGATAGACATATTATCATTTGCAAGTAAAGAGGTAACAAAAATGTAAAAGGTAATTACAGTTCTGAAGGAAAAGGCCCACTTTTAAGTTAATTTAAAACTATAATATTTTCAAATTCCTCCATTTTTTCCAAGAGTAAGGTTAGCATTTATTTATATGTTTTGTGCATAGTTTATTGAGGTTTGCCTGTATAAGTCGTCACTAATCTTCAAATAATAGAGGCCTGGCATGACTAGATGGTTCGGGCGTTCGACTCATAATCTGAAGGTCGTGGGTTCGAATGCCTGTTACAACACGTCCTTTCAGCCGTGAGGGCGATATAATGTGACTGACAATCTCACTGTTCTTTGGTAAAAATAGTAGCTCCAGAGTTGGTGGTAAATGGTGATGATGACTAGCTGTCTTTCCTCTAGTCTTACACTGCTAAATTAGGGAAGGCTAACGTAGATAGCCCTCGTGTAGCTTTGTCCGAAAAATCAAAATAAACAAACAAATAATAGACTAGCTGGAAGGCAACTAGTGAATACTATAAACGCCCATCTCTTAAGCAGCTTTTTACTAATAAATAGTGGGATTGAAAACCACATTTTAACTCCCTAATGACTGAAAGGACGAGCATAATTGGTGAGGAGTTTGATTCCAACCCCCGCACATTGGCTAGTCGAATGTCTTAATCATCGAGCCATGCCATTCTCCTTTAAAGTAAATAGAATAACAGTTTTTAAAAATATATTCCAGGTTCAAATCACATCTCTGATTGACCTAATTAACAAGCGTTGTTTCTCCAAAGGTTATAGCATTTTTTTGAAATACTCACAATATAAATTTTCATTAATCGTATTTTTGAAGAATTTAAAATATTTTTCTCTTACTTCCGTACATACTGCACATAAGTTTGTTTTATGTTTGCTGTAATTTTAGTGGGATTCAAGTGTGTTTTCGGCTTTCATTTTCCAAAATAAACTGGTAAGGAAACAAGCACTTTATCAAATATGAGTAATCTTTATAATTAAGAAAATTTTATTAAAAAATTGTTTTTGGGTTTGTGATAATCATTAATTTAAATACTTACTAAGTACATAGAGATTTTCAAAGAATTAAAAATATTAAATTTCACTTCACTATGTTAAGTTAATTTTAAGCGGTAAAAAAAATGCATGCCTGTTTAAAGTTCCGTTATATTTAAATCGTAGAGTGTGCTCGGTACAGTTAATAATTATATTTAAATTTCTTAGTATTTTAAATCATCAAAATATTTCAAAAACTAATGCAAGAAATGTAACTTTAGTATTACTATTATTATTGAATTAAGTCCGAATACTTACACAAAAGTACTTACAATGTCTGTAACTTGTTTAATTGTGTGTTTTTTTCATGAAATAAAACAACGTCTTCAAAGATTTTCCCCAATATCTCCAATACGTTTATACAAATTTATTTATATTGTTATAGCCCCGCCGAATGCAATAAACTTGGAAGTGAATAAACATGTATCTATCACAAACAGTCCACATTGGATTAGCGTTACGTTTACGGACCACAACACTAAATTACGGGATTCGATTCACCACGGTGTACAGACTGTAGCTAGCTCAGTGTCGAGCTTTTCACTTAAAACAAAAATAATGATAACTTTACAAATATGTACGTAATTCTTGGCATGACAAGGTGTTTAGGGCACTCGCGCTAAAAGTGGGTAACCTGAAAGGTGCATATCTTATGAAATACTAACTTTTTGTGGTATTAAAAAGTATTCGTTAATTTCTATATTTTGGTTAGAAACTCACTTGTGTTTTTTTTATTCCAACTTGTATTCATACGCTACACAAACAGTTAAAACACATGATATTTAAAATTGCACTAGGCATAAAAATCTCATTACGTTTATATCAGAAACTATATTAAATCGATAAAACTTTTGTTATAGTGTACTTAAAGCATTTATTTTGAAAAATCGTCAAGGTCTCGTTGGTACTAGATTATAAATGTAGATCTCACCCTATGTTCGTGGCCTGGCATGTTCGTTTTTTTTTCAGATGGGAGAGCGTTATAATGCGATGGTCAATCAAAATATTCTTTGGTAAATATTAGACCAATAGTCAGATGTAGTTATGGCCAACTGCCTTCTCTTCAGTCTATCACTTTTAATTTATTGATAGCTGATAGAGATACCCCACCATTAGCTTTGCATAAAAGTCAACAAATAAATACTAGTCTTATTTTTATGTAACACATCTATTGTAAGAATGTATAAAAATGTATTCGTACAAATGCACATGATAGATTTTTATAGGTAAACAAATAAATGGATGATTAAAAGAATGGGATAAAGATTTTTGATAACAAAGTAGCTTTGGAAGTTTACATTTTATTATATTTGAAGGTAAATATGATGAAGGTAAATTAAACATGTTTTTAGGTTTTGGTGATCATTCCTTCCAAAAAAGTTAAATAAAAAATTAAAGACACGTAACTAATCATTTGATTTTCTAATGGAAACATTTTTAGTGATAACGAATGAGTCTATTGTGCTTATTTTGCACAAATAATAACCTGACTGTTAACAAATGTTAAACAATGAAGACGCAAAAAAACGACACCTAATAGAATAATATTTTGACATTATTTGATGGGTCTTATTGTGCCACGAAAAATTAATCCGTTTTCGGCATAAAGTATTTATAGACTACTATCATGATATATTTGAGTTGAGGATATCCTTCGCAATAATGTTAGGAAAAAAAAGAATTTGGGTTAACCTATAACAATTGTTGAAGTGTTCTGAGGAACAGTACGCAACACTAATCACGAAGGAACTCCGTCTGTAAAAGAAGCTAATTGGAAATAAGTTTCCAAAGATAATACTTCCAGAGAATGAAATGCGTATTAATTTCACTAAATACGAAGACATACCAGTAATGTCACTGGACATATCGAATTATATGCTTATAGATTTCTGTACAACCACACTGTTGTTATGGATGCTTGGAAACCATCGCCCTCGGACATTAGATGTTTTTCTTGAAAACCAGAATGGAGAGGTACGGTATGGTAAGGATCAGTAATATGCATATTGTTATGTAAATGTCGTGTAAATGTTTTGTAAGCGACAACATGTCGTGTTGCGTTTAAATTTTCATTTCTATTATTTATATTTCCATATTTATATTATTGTTTCGAGTTTAAACTAATCAAATATGTTGTTATTCATTTAGAATAACATTTAAAATTTTCTAGAATTAGGTAGACCAATCATATGTATTTAAATGAAATGCTGGCGGCCTAGTGTCTAGACGAGAAGTCTCGTGCAAGAGCGGACATGCGCGGATTTCTCTGGAATGTTGGGAAGTAACGCGAATGTTGGAAAAGTAGGCCTACTGGTATAAAAGACGGTGACGCGAGAAAAAAGGAAAGAAAAGAGTCAGACATTAGTTTTATTCAAAAGAAGAGAGTCATTCATTCATTTGAGTGTTTGCTGTGATTTGTGACTGAAGTTAGATCTACAGGAGCTGTGATTTTATTTCGTCAATCTCTACGATTCATCTGAATTACTGCTTGTGCTGAGAGTCGGCAAGTTTGAGACGTTCATCAAGAAGCACCGTAAAAAAGAACTTCGTCATTCTCCATTCAAACTTCGAAATTTCTTCGTGGGACCAAATTCACCTCCTAGACTAGAATTTCGGATTTCTGATCTGAACTTTTGGACTTTCATTCTAGATCATTATATTTGACACAGGCCAGTAACATTTTGTATCGTAATTAACATTGAAGGTTGAAACTAGTACCATTTTGTATCGTAATTAACTTTGAAGGTTGAAACCAGTACTTTTTTGTGTTGTAATTAATTTTGAATGTTGTAACTTAATATCTGTCACTGTTGTTATGTAATTTATGTTATATCTGTTACATATATATATTTAGTTTAGTGTAATAAATTATACAAGCTGTTATCTGTGTTTTTCTGTTGCGTTTAGTCTACGAAAAACATAAAACATAAAAATACGTAACACATATTGACACCTCAGGCAATCCTAGTAAGTGAACGCACATTATTTACATAATTTGTTGAGTTTTGAAGACTGACATTTGGAAAACACATAGCTTCTACACAGGGTAAGTATTTAACACTTTTTTTTCGAATCCGTAGTATCATACTTGTCCAAAAGTACGTTAACCGTTGCATTAACGTTTTATGTGGGTCAAATCTATGACAGTAGCGTTTTTTTTAGATGAAATGTTTCTTATGTCAAACATTTTATTTGAAAGACAAATACATAAGCAAATTTAATTCCATCAAACACTGAAAACAGTTTATTATGACCTCCATGGCCGCGAGAACACTAAAAGATATTTGTTGTCAAAGTATATTCCCGAAGCTCTTTGAAAACTGAATGAGTAGAAAAGCATTGTTTATTCCTGTGATTAGTTTTGTTGAAATTGTAATGTGATTAAATATAGTGTTTGATAACTTATACATCATAAGTATTATACTAAGTAAGTCTCACACATCTTATTACCATTAGAACGTTTGACAGCAACGATCAGTATCATAATATCAGGATGTGAGATTAAAGACAGCAAAGAGCATGATAAACTTTAATTTTTTCTTCAATAAAAATTGAAATTATTTTTGCTTACAGGTCATCAAAATGCTGTTTATCGTGGTTGCTCTGTTCACCATATGTTGGTTACCATTCCAAACGTACAATATTTTACAAGAAGTGTACCCAACAATTAATACGTAAGTGTGCGTAAGTTTAAGCTCATAAGACCAAATAATTATCGAGTTTCATCGTTGGTTATATTTTGTTTGCATATTTGAAGTTTTACTTGACTTTGATAGCATTAGGAATAATTAGGTGTTAATTGAATTGGTGTCATTTTCTCTCATTATATGTATAAATCTATGTACATTTTTATTTGGACATCAATAATTTATTCTTTCACATAACAATAAAACTACTTGCCAGATGTAAAGTAAAAGTAATGTATCTTTCTATGTTAATAACATAAGATTGTGCTAATAATACTACATCTATTTTGCCTCCCATCATTAATTTACTTTGATTAAAGTGCAACTTTACGCCTGCATTTGTGATAGAGCATACAATATACAGGGTGGTCGGAAAGTCACTGTGCAGTTTTGTAATCATATTTTATTCAGTCTATTTCAAGCCAGCAACTGATAGCGGTGTTTAGATACAAAATAAGAAGGATCCAGGCCTGTAATGGTGCCAATGGGGGTCACTTTCAACATTGTTTATAACTGTCATTCATATTTACCTTCTGTATTCTATATTGAAACATGTCTGTTAATAAATATATAAGTGAGCAGTGACTTTCCGAATACCCTGAAGAAGTAAAATGTTTTTTTTCTCAAAATAACTATTTTACGAGTGCTAACTGTATGTAGTTTTATAACATAAGTTTAATAAAACAGACTGAGAGCACTGATTTTGTTAGTAGAAACGACATAATCTACAGATAAAGTGTATTCTGAAAAATAAGTTATTGTTTCCTGGTAAATCATTATCTTTTGGTAAATGCTGCTTGTATTAATAGCTTTATGTGTCGTTATACTGGTTGAAGCTAATTACACCACCTGTACACCAAATGATAATTTTCAAAACGTTTTTTTTATCTTTATTTCTTGGCAGACAAAAAACTATTTGTAAACATAGGGAAGAGTTTACCTACCTAATATTATATTACTATAAGATACTTCCTTGTTCAAGTGTTTTTAACGTCTACCGACGTTATGTGATTATTTCAACGCTCTGTTCCTAAAGTCTTAACCTTGGTATTATTAACGTTTTTTCTCACGACAGTTCTTTCCTAAATCATATATCTTAAGCCGTTTGTGAAACCTTTTAAGCGAAACGTCGTTATTGAATATCAACGAAAATATATTTTATATTTCCCCTGTGGCTTTATGATATGGGCTGTTACAAAGAGTGGATTTTATATCACATTCGAGCTTTCAAAATCAAGTGTTAATTACGAACGTTTCATTCTTCAACAAAAATTAACTGTAGAAAATATCTCCAACTTTAATTAGATAAACATCATTATATTGTCCCGTGCTTCCAAAAGAAACTCGTACGCTTTGTTTAATTAATTTCTGTTTTTTCATATTTATTTCACTTTATTTCATGCTTTGACAAAGAGGTGAATTTCCCAAAGATATGTTTTTCAAAATGCTATTATTAAACAAATTATGTCTCAAATTTTGTTTATATATATATATATATATATATATATGTCTAATTTCTACAGATATAAGTATATCAACGTCATCTGGTTTTGTTGTCACTGGATGGCCATGAGCAACTCTTGTTATAACCCCTTTGTGTACGCCATCTACAACGTAAGTTATTAAACTGAGTAGGCTTATGAACGTTTGTGTGATAAACACCTAGTAGTTAAGAAGTCTCTGTAAGTTTAGTAACAGTAGTGAATGTCATCATTTAATCCTTTTTTTTTTTTATATGAATAGATGTACGTGTAAAATGCGCGCCAGAGTGAAATGAAGAATTGGCTTTGTAATTAAGTTTATTCGTCAGGTTAAACAATTCCACTCAATGATAACAGTTGTAATTCCCCCCCCCCAAAAAAAAAAACTGTTTAAACAAACCATTTAGAATCTGTGTGTGTGTGTATGTATTTTCTTACAGCAAAGTCACATCGGCCTATATGCTGAGTCCACCGTTTAGAATCTGTTACAGACTTCTATAATTCATCTGATAATTTAACTTGTAAAATAATTTGACACTATGAATAACATTTCGATACAATCTCAGGCTATGAGTATGTAATACTTCTGTGTAATAGCGTAATGTTTAGGGTTAAATGCGGTTCTGATTTTCAAAAGTATCTATGATTTTCTATATAAATACTGAAAATTGATTATTAGAATAACGAGAATATGTTCATTTTTGTTTTTAAATTCATACACACAATTAATTTATTGTGACAATGTATTTCTTTACACTCGTGTGTTGTAATGCGCATGCCTTCAGTGGTAGCGGTATGTCTGCGGACTTCTACTGCTAAACATCGAATTTCAATACCCATGATGGGCAGAACTTTGTGCTTTAGGCTTAATAACAAACAAACTGATCAAGTTCTTTGATAAATCTATTATGTGTGTTCACCGACAGAGATTGAATTCCTGATTTTGGGGCTGTAAATTTGAAGACTTGAAACTGTCACACAGAGGGTTGTTGTTTGTTGTTTTGAATTAAGCACAAAGCTACACAATGGGCTTCAAAATTCCCATTTTGAAGAACAAGTGAATATATCTATTTTTTATATAAGATGGCATTGCTCGAAACTGTATGTAGCAGATTGTAAATAATTATTATAAGATTAATATTAGTATAAAATAGCATTTATTCATTTCTAAAAGCATTAACTGTGTATGTCTTTTGTGTGTAGGTTACGATAGATAACATGTGGAAAGTACCAATAAATTTAATCAGTTTGAGTCTGAAAAGTAATTCAGCGTTTTAAGGAGCTGTATTCATTCCTGTAGATTGCTCTGTAATCTAATGTGTGGTAACGATACTTAGGTCACGGCAATAATATAATTTTCATTTTGGGAGATACCACGTGTGTTTTCAGAAATTTTATTTGGTATGGTAAAAGTATATATGCGCATAAGTAGTGTCAGTATATTATTTAAGTCCAAATAAATATAAGTGATACATTTATTGAAATATCTTTATTATATCTTATGTTTTGTTCAAATTTATCTATGTTCAGGCCCATTCTATATCTTCTTACAGGAGAGATTCAACACAGAGTTCAGGAATCGTTTCACATATTGTACGAAATTGTTGCAAAGACAGCAGAAGGAACAGAAGGAATTGGATCATTCGTTGTCCTCCAGATATGGATAACAAAGAGCTGAGTTTCAATTTCAAAGATCAATTAGGAGACTCCTGGGTTTTTTCACTTGCTAAAGAGAAATCGTAGTAATTTTACCAGGACATGTTCAGCAAAGAGTTATTTTTGAATAATAAATTAATCGAATTGGACTTCAGCGATAAATTATCTTTTACAAGTATTGTTCGTAATTTTGTTATTTTGATAGATATGTGCCTACCAGTTGCTTGTAACTGTACTAGAAACATTCTAAAATATTACAGCAAAACACAAACCTGAATATTCATTGGGTAATTAATTAACTCGTTCTCAAAAATTTTATTTACAAATGGCTTTAATTAACTTCGTTTAGTTCAGATATGTGACTTGACTAAACGTAATTATCCCAGTAAATCAACAGCGGCAAATTCGCTACAGGATTTTAGCTTCATCACTGAAAGGATTCATTTTGACTAAAATACAATTAATTTGCTAACTGATATAAAGACAGATATAGTTTCTTATATAATCAGGTCTCAATATTTTCGAGATAAAGAGATCTGCTAGTTCAAGCAAAATACGTGGATCTTTTTGTTTATTGAGACATGAAATACAATTAGTCATATTAGAATTAATATTTCTGAAAAACATATCTTACTTAAGAATTTCCATATTTTATTACAGTGTTTAAGGTATGACTATTTCTATCAATATTAAATCGTCATTTCTCTCACAATGTCTGATTTTCTAGTTATATTAAAAATAATAACCACATCTTACCAGCCATTAGATAGATATAATGTTACAGTTGTTGTTGTTCTGAATTAAGCACAAAGCTACACAATGGGTTATCTGTGCTCTGCCCACCACGGGTATCGAAACCCGGATTTTAGCGTGTAAGTCTGCAGACATACCGCTGAGCCACTGGGGGGCTAATATTACAGACACACAACCTATTCCATTTCACAAGTGATATACATACATATGTAATTTAAATAATTGTACATTACAAAAAAGCTCAAATTATCAGTTCATTTTACTGTAATTGCGGCGAAATAAATTGCATAAACATCGATAAAAATTGAAGATTTAGAACGATAGTTGTTCTTAAAGCTATCAAATATTCGAACTACAAAGTATATCAGTGATTTACGAATATGTAATTTTAGTTTTTTATTTAATTTTCTTTAATTTTATACCAAAAACGTTTGACTTATTACTTATTCAACCTTTCTTTCCTTTATATATATATATAGAAATAAACTAATCTTTATAACCATATTTCTTTCACTTGTTAGTAATTACTGCTATTAGTTTTGTTATACAAACATTTTTGACAACGCTAATCCGAGACTGATATTTGTGCATGCATACATTTTTGTATAATTAGGTTACATTCTGCTTACATGTACCTAAATTACATGTATCTATATACCTATGAGTGTACGAATATGTAAATTGGTATTTTTAGCACATATATACATGTGTATATAAATGCATGAATATTTATATACAGTTTTCCAGCATGAATATATCAAATATGTGCATAAATATGAAATTGTCTATCAGTACAGACTGTATATGTGTATGATAAATAC
Organism: Carcinoscorpius rotundicauda; assembly: GCA_011833715.1. Classification (NCBI taxonomy): domain Eukaryota; kingdom Metazoa; phylum Arthropoda; class Merostomata; order Xiphosura; family Limulidae; genus Carcinoscorpius; species Carcinoscorpius rotundicauda. The sequence continues at coordinate 32,610,071 of CM022395.1, read as the reverse complement.
GTTCAACTTTGGTTTATATTTTATTAATTTGAGCAATATCTAACAAATATACAGCATATATTGTGTACGGGATAAGTATCATTGCTTTCCCATGTTTCGAATGATAAATAAAAGATTGGTGTTTTAAAATAATTAATGATTTCAGATTTATTTATACAGTATAAAAAAACAAAATCAATTTCTTACTGGCGTTACAACCTTCTATTTCCATTACCACCGTACGGTTTAAAATAAAGTATTATTTCGGTTTGAATTTAACGTCCGTTCACCTCTACTGACTTAAAAAAAACATTTTATTCTTAACTTGATTTGATTCAAATGGCATGAACTATAAAATAATAAGAGACTGTTTGTTCCAGCGGTAGGTTTACGAACTTACAACATTAAAATCCAGATTCAATTCCCCAATGTAGTTTTTCTCTGAAAACAAAATTCACTTTTCTTTTTAAAGGCCTATTTTTTTTTCATCTTAAGATTAGATCAATTACAAAAGGCTAAAAGCATTTCTATATTTTTTCTATAAGCTATTATTATTATTTGCAACCCGACCCCCAGTGGCATAGCGGAATATCTGCGAGCTTACAACGCTAGAATCTTGGCTTTGATACCCTTTTTGGGGTATCACAGATATCCCATTCTGCTACCATTCCTAAAATTTATTTATATGCACTGTTAATTTCTGTTCAATTTTGTAAATAGGCTGAAAATATTAAATTAATACATTATTAAGATGGTTAAGACAGAAGTAACTTACGAATTTTAGGACATTAAAACTTTAATTAGAAATAGCAATTAGAGAGATTGTGTAACCTTTGCTTCGCCCAAATTTTGGGATTTTTGGTTTCAGTGTAGTCCTGAAATTCTGCTTTACAAAGTTATTATTAACAAACTGAAAACGATTTGTTGGGAACCATCCTATAGAAACACTAACTTTTGTAAAAAAAACTTCACGGTAATTAGCTTATTATTTTTCAAGATACTTACGCAGGCATACACTACATGGTCAAAAGTATGCAAACACCCAACCATCACACCCATATGTGCTTGTTCAACATCTCGTTCCAAAACCATTGGCATTAATAAGAAGTTGCTCCTTCTTTGCTGCTAGAACAGCCTTTACTCTTCTTGGAAGGCTTTTCGCTCGATTTTGGAACATGTTTGTGAGGATTCGCTCCTATTCAGCCATAAGAGAATTAGTGAGGTCGGGCAAGAAGGCATTTCAATTCATGGGGTTGAGGTCAGAGCTCTGTGCAGGCCAGTCAAATTCTTCCACACCAACCTTAGCAAACTATGTCTTTATGGGTCTCGCTTTGTTGGAAAGCACACAATCCTCTAGTATATCATTGAATGTTGTAGCATTAAGATTTCGCTCACTGGAACTAATATGTCTAGACTAAACCATGAAAAACAGCCCCAGACCATTATTCCTCCTCCACTATACATTTTGGCATCTGCCAAACCCAGATTTGTTTGTTTCTTTTGAACTTTCGCGCAACGATACACGAGGACTAGCTGTGCTAGCCGTCGCTAATTTAACAGTGTAAGACTAGAGGGAATGTAGCTAGTCATCACCACTCACCGCCAACTCTTGGGCTACTCTTTTGCCAACGAACAGTGGGATTGACCATCACATTATGACGCTTCTACGGCTGAAAGAATGAGCATATTTGGTGTGACGGGAGTTTGAACCTCTATGTCCATATCATTAACTTAAGCAGTTTAACCAATTCAAGTATAAATGAAAAAAAAAAAGATGATAAGGTTACAATCTATTGGTCAAATTAATATTTTAAACATTGTGAATACTAGACTGAGAACAATGACTTTTACTGACATTGTTTATTTTGATGCTACTTAGGAGTAATCGATGGCTTAAGGAAACACTGACGTGGTAAGCGTTTCTAAATAAAAAGATGAATGTCCCAAATTTGCTGACATGCAACCACAATCTTCGTTGCAATACGTACATAAAAACTCAAAACTCCTGCAAAACACTACTTCGCACACAAACACTAAATAAATAGACCCTAGATGGAATGTTAGTCTGTATCATACTTACGTGTGATAATAGATAACTGTCAAACAGTTATTTTTAAATTACGATTACGCATAACGAAGATTATTTTCAAATAAATGAGCTGCCAAAAATATTCATTTTCTTTAGTGTTATTTTTATAGAATTTTCAATCATGTTCTATGAAATACAATCTGTACTATATTGTGTACTCGTAAATTATTAATTCACTGTTGAAGTCAAAGTGTATTATAACTACTGAAGCTTCGTAGCATAGAGAACACTGTTTAGGGTATTCAGTAAATCTGAAGTCAGTGCATTTTTTATAAGGCCTGGCTGGCGTTTAAAAATTCATTGTTTCAAATCCGAATATTTATAACTACCGAAGAGGTTCCGAAAGAATTATAAAATTTTAAGCCAAATAGAGTGTTTATACAATAATCGATTTCAAGAATAAAACACAATATAAGATTTAATGCTCTAGAAATATGAACATTATAAATCAACATATACGAAGGGCTTCAATAGAAAGTCTAAATATATAATTGTACAAAGTGAACATTGGATGCGTAATTGTTTGATGAAATACTTGACTCTTCAACGTGAGTCAACCTACAGAAATATATAATAAAAACAAAAGCTGTAGATTTATTCAAAGATCTGCCAAGAGGTGGCCGTACAGTATTTTACATAAAAACACATTCAAGTTTTGTACTTTAAACATATAAATAAAGATTGATTTCACTGTAGCTGACATGTAAAGTCTGTTTTCATCTTTTCTTAGCTTAAAAGTTTGTTGTTCGGCTAAATTCAGGTTTATTCTGCTGTCATCTTGATCGATCTTTCCATTGTAAAGCGAGTCTACCTAAAACTTGTGTGGATTTCAGCTTCACCACAAATCACACCTTAAAATGCACAAATCTTAATGTGCAAGCAAATACGATATTTGCAGCTCAAAGACAGATTTCACTACAGCTTAAAATAATTACAAAAACTTTCAAATAAACTATTATGCTTTATCAAAATACCTAAGGGTTTAAAAATGCTAATAATCGTCGAAATAATTTAAACAATTTAAAAGCAAGTATCAGTTATGAACAATGAAACTAAATATTAATAGTATTTTCCGTAGAAATACGCATACTTCTATTCAATAGATACTTTGTATTTTGAAATACGTTTGTATTGTTACGTATTTTTTTTATGTTTTAAGTTCTTCGTAGATTAAACGCAACAGAAAAACACAGATAACAGCTTGTATAATTTATTACACTAACCTATTAACAAATATAACAGATATAACATAAATTATATGATAACAGTGACAGATATTAAGTTACGACATTCGAAATTAATTACAAAACAAAATAATATTAGTTTCAAACTTCAAAATAAATCACAATACAAAACGGTACTGGCCTGTATCTAATGTAATGATCTAAAATTAAAGTCTCAAATTCCAGTCTAGGGTGTGAATTTGGTCCCACGAAGAGATTCCGAAACAGTTCACAGTTCAATGAAATCGCCGTCTCTCAGCACAAGCGGTAATTCAGAAGTATCGTAGAGATTGACGAAATAAAATCACGGCTTCCGTAGATCTAATTTCAATCACAAATCCAAGCTGAATATTCACAGCAAACACTTAATCTTTCTCAAATAACTAACTTTCTTCTTTTGAAATGAAACTGATGTTTGAATCTCACTCTTTGTCTTCGAATAGAACTAATGACTGAATCTCTCTCCCTCGAATAAAACTGATGATTGATGACTGAATATCTCTCACGTCACCGTCTTTTTTATACCGATAGGCCTATTTCTCGAACAATCTCGCAATTTCCATACAACTCCAGAGCTATACACGCATATCCGTTCTTGCACGAGACTACACATCTAGACAGGAAGTCACCAGCACTCATTTACAAACATGTGATTGGTCTACTTAATTCGAGAAAGTTCTAAAATGTTACCCTAAATAAATAACATATTTTAGTTTAAACTTCGAAACCATAATATCAATATGGAAAAATGAATAATACAAATGAAAATTCAAACACAACACGACATGTTGTCGTTTACAAAATATTTACACATATACATAACAGTATATAAACCAAGTACAGTAGCGTTTAAATATTATAAATTAATTCCTTATAAAATAAAGAATTTGACATGATCTGGTAATACGAACGCTAGGCTCGCAATCTGAGGGTCGAGGGTTCAGATCCCTGTCACACCCATCATGCTCGCTCTCTCAGCCATGGGGTCTGTATAATGTGACGCTTAATCCCACTGTTAGAAAGTAAAAGAGAAGCTCTTAATCTCTATTATTGCTGAATTAGGGATGGTTAGTGTGCAGGTAGCTCTCGTGTAAAGTTACAGAAAACAAAACAACATTATTAAAAAAATCCATTTCAAAAGGCCCGAAATAGCCAGATGGTTAGGGCACTCGACTCGTAATCCGAGGGTCGCAGGTTCGAATTTTTATCACCCCAAACATGCTCGCCCTTTCAGCCGTGGAGGCGTTATAATGTTACGGTCAATCTCACTATTCGTTGGTAAAAGAGTAACCCAAGAATTGACGGTGAATAGTGATGACTAGTTTCCTTCCCTCTAGTCCTATACTGCTAAATTAGGAACGGTTGGCGCAGATAGCTCTCGTGTAACTATGCACGAAATTCAAACACAAACATTGTCATAAAGTACGAGGGACATCCCTATCTTGGCAGTTCTAAATTCCCTTTCTGAACACATCTTTGTGAATTGAGTATGTGAGTATTTTGAGTCAGAAAGGGCTGTTATATATAGCATTCCCCCCAAAACGATACATTTTAGATGGGTCATGTAATCTAGAAGAATATTAAACAATGTCAAAATGTAGTTCTGATACAATCGTCCCAGTGAGATGTTATATTGGCTGGGTTGTCATGTAATTTTCGGATTTGAATATTCAAATCGTTTGCTAACAAATAAATATGTGAAGCTTAATATTTTGGTAAGCGGTCACCATTACGTTTGTATTCTATTGATGTTGTACTGATAAAAACAGTTTATATCTAATCACTAGATAAAATGAAAAACTGATAGAAATGTGTAAAATGGATAACAGAGCACACAACTGGAATAATGTAGCATACTTTGAACAAGAAATGTTAGAGTTTATATTATTTTCATGAGTAATGCAAATATTGTCTTATTCAACTTTGATTACTTCAGTGATTCATCATTGTCCAAACAAACTTTTAACTCACGAAACAGAGACTGGCTTTAATTGATCTTGTTGTTATGGACGTTTTCATCTTCATGAAAATGTTTAACCTGTTTCAGAAGGAAGTATCACAGAGAAAAGATTAAAGTCAATATCCAATTAAGTTGGTTGAGAATTTTAATTAGTGTCACTCAAGATAAATACTAAACAAATGATAAGAAACATTAATTACAGGAACTGTGTCATTCATTCAGACTAAAGATGCAATAAACGTTAAGGCCGTGATTAGCTTGTTGTTGCTGTTTTTTAAAACTTATTCAAAAAATTTTCCGCACCGTTGATGTGAATCCTGAATGTATATTTGATAATCTCAAAAATGCCCAAATATAGTGTCATGGAATAAGGAACTTAATTACATTTATTTTACCAAATTAACGCGTCACAATAAGATAACTGAAATTAGTAAGTTCATGGTATTTTCCGGCCAGATTGCCCTTCAAACTGCTTTACATGCAGAAACGCGGTGGTGATTCTTGCCTAGTTATGAAGAGTAGTAACACTGTCATGACTTTACAAATAAAACTGAACTCTCGAAGACGTCTGGGGTATTGCCATTTTATAAATGGGATTGAAGTCTCGAAGAAATCAGACGATTCTTGAAGCCTGTTGGTAATAGTTGACTTTGATTGTGCCACTTGTTAATACATATACTCTCATCATTATGGTATGCCCAGATAGGTTTGAGTTAGGTGTTCTTTTCTCTAATTGTCGCTGTGTCAACCTGTATGACAAACCTAGTCCACCCTCTCCAAAAAATTCCCATTTACTTCATCCTCAAAATAATGATATAGAATTAAAATGTCTTCTCTTTCTGATTATGTGTCTACAAGCCGATATTAATCAACTTATCCTAATCTTCAATGAAGTCATTATCAATACTTTCGATAGTTGACATTGATCCAGAAAATGGGCCTGTTAAACTGGCCTGGTGGTTCAGGCGCTTGGCTTCCACTCTCAAGATCACAAATTCGAATCAACGTTGTCGCACATGCTCGCTCTTTCAGCTGTGGAAACACTATAACGTGGCTTAATCTCCCTTTTCGTTAACGGCAGGTGGTGTTGACTAGCTGCCTTCCTTCAGGTCTATAACTGCTAAAACAGGAACGACTAGCGTATATAACCTTCTTTGTGCAAAATTCAAACCAAACAAAAACAATAACGATAACATAAAAAGCATTCATTGTGTTTGAGTGTTATCCATGATATAGACTCTTTTATTACAAAATTGGATATTATTTCTTAATTACTGGAGAATAAAGTTGTGGTTCATCGAGCTTACAAATGGTAAGACCTATCAGATACACATTTTTGTTAAAAATATTAATTTAATTGAACATCTTCTCACTAGGAATCTTCCGTCCTATGACAAGGTTATCAGGTCAAGGCTTCCTGAAGATGTAAAAAAGGCTTATGACACAATTCTCACACAGTAGCAAAATGTCACAGTATTTTGCCTGCCCACATTGTACCCTACTAAATTTTCTCGTAAGTGTGCTCATGTAGAATTGCATTCTGTGTGTGAGGCCTGCCATCTGTATCATCTTACTTATTCCCAACTCTATCGTGGGAAGTCTTTCTTTAAGCTAGACAATTGTTCCATATTAGTTTCCATCAGTATACCCGATATAATTATCTTTCCTTCAATTTTAGTTTCCTCCTCTTAATGTTAAAGACATTTTTCATTTATTACAATCAATCTTCAGAGTACGATCCCTTTCAGTAGCAACTTCATCTTGAGAGCATAAATTATGCTTCTATTGGCAGTCTTCAAGTTAAATATGAAGATCACTTATGCTGGATATAACACTAACTTTCGACTTATGAAAACTTTCTTAAACTCATAGAGGTAGTGAAGTTGTCCCAATACCATTTTCTTTGCTGTGATAATTCTTTAGATATTACCAGAGACAGGGTTGCTACAGGTAGTGGTGTATGCCATCATTTCCATATTTATTCTCTTTGAAATAATGCAATGAGCTTTTTCTGATCATTGTTTACTTCAATGATTGGATACTGACTTTGATTACACTATGCACCTAACCTGGATATCCACTGCCATATAGCATTTCCTGCTAATTAGATCACATGTTTTCGAAGTTACATTAACCCTTATATTGATCTGTATCGAAGCTCCTTCGTGAACTTTCATGTTTGTTAACTACCTTTTTTTCGCTTAGCCATCCTGAATCGAATTCGTCATTAGGTGTTGATTAGTTTCTATAATTGTTGCATTTTTTATTTCCAGTTAGAAGTAATCATCTTACAATCAGAATCTTATTTCAGTCTAGTCATATTAATGTTCATTCTGGTCATTGTGAGATCGTTTTAAATTTTCTTAAGAACTGTCAGCCTGCATATTACTTTCGTGTTGATGAAACAGTTAGGGACATCATTGTCTATCTTACCTTTCCTTTTCAGGTTAACACTCTTGTCTCTACTCCGAAACCTCATTTCGCATCTACTAGGCCTCTAAATATCCCTTTTTTCATATTATATACCACATTAAGCTGTAGTATCTAATTAGGATGTACATATTCTTCATCGTTTGTATGGAATTATCACCATTCTCATGATTTTTTTGTTTTGAACTATTTTCGTGGCACTGCCAATAATATTGTGGTAGAGTTAAGTAAACTTGTGACATGAGATTTGTAATACACTGTGGCTATAATGCCGAAAATAATTAAAACTCCTGTGATAATAACTCTCTACTCATTACTTCTCAATTCTGGCATATGAGTAACACCTACTTACTTCATCCACAAAAATTAATGTGTTACCTCATTTCTAGAATCCAACTTTTACGCTCCTGATCAGCAACTGATCACAAGATTTTAGAAATATTTCTTCAAACTGATTTCATATTTTCGGACGTAATTTCCAATCGAGAGCGTTCTTTAATATAATGTCCTCTGTATATTACCCTTATGACTTATGATATTCACTTAATAGTTAAGGATAGGCAAATGTCTCATAATCCAGATTTTTTAACATACATTCATCTCTGGCTTGTTTCAGAACGATTCTTGTTAATTCTGATCAATTTATATGATTCTCTTTTTAGCACTGGATTTTATCGAGATTATTGGAAGAAACTCACTATAATCTATAAACAGAATTAATCTATAAGATTGGATATTTGCATCTTCACACCAACTTGTATTTCTTTGGTGATAAGTTCATTAACCCATTGCCACAAAACATTCTGTCATTAATACGTAGATTAGTCAGAAATATTGGGTGACTCTGAAGTTTCACAGTTTCACAGATACACATATGGAGAGTGACAAAGACCGATTTCATGGAAGAAAAATCACGCGTACTGGAATGTACAGGAATCATTACTGGTAGTTACATTGACCTATTATCCTTTATGCATTACAATATTACACTATTTAAGAATGTCATACGCATGTACAGTTGGTCAGGGTTTTCATCAAATGAATAATACCGCATGTTCACTCTATTCTCAACTCGTTAGCAGCGTTAGGAACGATTCTAGACTGTATAGGCTGACAATCACTCTAAAGACACTAATGGAACTTGAAAATGAGTAAACAACTATGAAAAGCTTTAGGTAGATGGAAATCACCTCCAAGCTTACTTGTGAATTCCTTTTTCTTCACCAAAACATGAATTTCGGTGAATAAATGATGAAGTAGAGGTTTAATCTATTCTTATATTCAAGTGTTGCTTGAAAATGTAAGGAAAATGAAAAATATTGGTTTGTTTATTTTGGAATTTCGCACAAAGCTGCTCGAGGGCTACCTGTGCTAGCCATCCCTAATTTAGCAATGTAAGACTAGAAGGAAGGCAGCTAGTCATCATCATCCACTGCCAACTCTTGGGTTACTCTTTCACCAACGAAAAGTGGGATTGACCGTCACATTATACGCCTCCACGCGTGTTTAGCGTGACGCGGGCGCGAACCCGCGACCCTCTGATTACGAGCCGCACGCCTTACGCGCTTGGCCATGCCAGGCCTAAAAAATTTGGTTTCGTATAGTGGTGTAATATAAACAGTTTGTTCAGTTTTGATGTATTGTTCTTCCCTCACAACTAATAATCTAAAATCGTGAGTTATAACGTTGAATAATAACAAATCATTACTTGCGACTGTATGTTACATGTTAGACAAACAACTGAAGTATTTGGGTAATTAATTGGGAGTAATGGATTATACATCAAAACCAAAGAAAATCCCACTCGTATTAATCATTTTAAGTCAGTGCAAGATTCATTAGTTTTCAAGGCGTTCACACGACTTATTAAACAAATGCTAACATATTGGGTTGCACATTTTGTAGTTAAAATATATATTTTAAGAACATGAACTCTAATAATAAGCACTTGAATATTAGATCACAATAATGTGCAGTTGACTTTAAATAATTGTCTCCTTTTTTGTAAAAGTCCACACACACCATAAAACAGCCTTTGTCAAGACTAATTATTTTCCTTACTTCTAATAAACTGTAAAACTTGCATTAAGATGTTACCCGTTATGACTTATCACTCACACGCCAGATAACTTCACGTTTTCTATCATTCCTGACTGAACTTTGTTTAAGTTGGGCTTGCTATTAATTTGTTCAACAGATGCCTGGAGTTCTTTTCAAACTACGCGAGAGACAATAAAGTGTAACAATATACAGTTAAGGTAACGAGTGAAACACCAAAGATTCGAGTAACGTGACGTCTAATACTAGTAAAACTTAGACAACAATGTAATTGCAAACACAACATACGACTTGTAGAGAGTTGCATAACAGCAAATTATCACATGTAACCATTTAAAATAATCTCACACGCGGATATCATGAAAACTAAACCATCATAAGATATTAAGTCACAAAATAAACTCAGTAATAATATTTACATTAGACAATCTTGTATATCTAGCAGTTACGCCATACTTTCTGAAATAAAGTGAAATTCTACATCGAAGGAAATGTTAATATAATTAATAAATTAAATACAATGTTACGAATTTCAAAAGCGTGGTTTTGTTTTATGATGTAAAAATCTGAACACATGCCAATGATTATCATGTTGACCCTCGGATGTAAAAGTCAAAAGCTCGAATTGTCTGAGTTATGTAATTGAAAACTCTTCAATTGTTTTTGCTTTATACACATTATATTTTGTTAAGAATAGCCTTGTAGCTACTAGATGCTGCAGACGGCTTCATTCCCTCCTGCATAAGGGTTATATATTAGGGGAAGCTATATCTGAACCTTGAATTTATGATATTTGCTAACAGATTAATTGATACACACGATTATCTTTCTTAAAGAGACAAATATATTTTAACATACAAATTGTAATGCAGTTTATAATAACAGGTATTAGAAATGTATATTACAGATACTGATTTATATATAAAGGTTTCACAAACTTATAAACAACGATGAGTCTTCTATCCGATCACAAACTTCCTTGATATCTTACCAACGGTTCACAACAAGCGAATTAATTATGAGATGATATGGGTACAGTTCATTTAACGCGGAGCTAGTTCGCGCTTCACTGATCAAAGGTGAGTTTTTCACAACTATATATTCGGCTGAAGTTAAAACGGTTGTAATATTCGAAATCTATAAACATTCCTGGTCAATACCTAAAGTTCCTGATTAATACGCATTAATCACATTTATAGTTTCGGAGGTTCATAGTATACAAACCGTAGAAATCCAATAATATATATAGTCTGTTAACGTTTCGCGGCGGTTCCGTTTTATAAGCTTGAGAAGAGAGTTTCTACAAATTTCAGGTAAGTAAACAATACTACTGACATGCTAGTGCTTTCGTAAAACATATATTGTTGATTCTTATGGTCGAGAGACTTCTACAAATTTAGTAAATATGCGGAAATTGTGCAATACACATTTAACATTACAAGTTACATACATTTCTGAATATATATATATAACTGAAACAAATATCGATATTGTATTAAATGTATGATAGTAATTCTTATCTTACCGCCAATTATATAAATATACGCTTCGTTTCATAAATGAGGAAAAATTTTACCCTCGTATGAAAATGTATCATAAAAATTAATATGGCTTTAAATATATAAATAAGAAGGAAACAAAATAAAAACATGGCGTTTATTTCTGTAATGTATGTGAAATTGATGAAGAGATTAGAGGAACCACAAATTTTGTCTCTCAGTCAAACAAAAAGGCAAGAAGAGTCCGCAAAATACATTTAATACAGAACACAATACCAAACTGATCATGTAGCATGATCTAGGGCTCACGGTTTCAAATCTCTGTCTTACCAAACATACGCGGACTTTTAACAGTAAGGCCTTTATAATATTTTGGTGTAAAGTGATCTAAGAGCTGAAGGTTAGCGGTGATGAATAGCTGCCTTTTCTTTAGTCTTTCACTGCTAAATTAGGGACGACTAGCACAGATAGCCCTGGTTGGGCTTTGCGCGAAATTCAAACTGATCTTAAAATTTTTATTATGCATGGCTCTCCCTCTTGACTCGGCATTCGAACATAAGGATAAATAGAAAATGCGACCATATATTTTTATTTTAAGCATATTTTCTTTGTCAATATCTTGTACTGACTATATTAAATTGTCAGGCGAAAACGATTAAAAACATTTTCGTGCAATGATTTTTATTGCCTTAAAATTCTTATGTGTTTTAAGGGTAACTCCTATAAGTTGAATCCGAAAATGATATCTCATTTTCTCCATCACTGTTATGTGAATGTCGTGTAAATATTTTGTAAACGACAACATGTCGTGTTGTGTTTAAATTTTCATTTCTATTATTCATTTTTCCATATTTATATTATTGTTTCGAAGTTTAAACTAATATGTTGTTATTCATTTAGGGTAATATTTAAAATTTACTTGAATTAAGTAGACCAATCATCTGTTTGTAAATGAAGTGCTGGTGACTTCGTGTCTAGACGTGTAGTCTCGTGCAAGAACGGACATGCGCGGATTACTCTGGAGATCTGTAGAAATTTCGCGGTCTTTTGAGGAGTTTAGGCCTACAATATATAAACAGACGAAGATGCGAGAGAGATAAGAGAGATTCAGACATCAGTTTTTATTCGAAGAAAAAGAGGAGAGTCAGACATTAGTTTTTATTTCAAAAGAAGAGAGTAAGTTATTTGAGAAAGATTAAGCGTTTGCTGTGATTATTCAACTTGGATTTGTGACTGAAGTTAGATCTACGGAAGCTGTGATTTTATTTCGTCAATCTCTACGATTCATCTGAATTACTGCTTGTGCTGAGAGTCGGCGAATTTATTGAACTGTGAACTGTTTCTGAACTTCTTCATTTAAGCTTCAGAATTTCTTCGTGGGACCAAATTCACACCCTAGACTGGAATTTGAGACTTTCATTTTAGATCATTATATTAGATACAGGCCAGTACCATTTTGTATTGTGATTAATTTTGAAGTTTGAAACTAGTATTATTTTGTTTTGTAATTAATTTCGAATGTTGTAACTTAATATCTGTCACTGTTATTATATAATTTATGTTATATCTGTTATATTTGTTAATAGTTTAGTGTAATAAATTATACAAGCTGTTATCTGTGTTTTTCTGTTGCGTTTAGTCTACGAAGAACATAAAACATAAAAAATACGTAACAATCACATACAGATTTTTCACAAAAAACATCAAGATGAACGAGGATACATATTCGTTTCATATTAATATTCTTCCTCCTTCTTCAGTTTGTTTGTATTTTTGTTAACAAACATAACAATAAAAACTATTTATTGTGGTAAAATAATCTTAATTTGATCTAAGTAAGCAGTGATGTCGAGAAAACCCACTTGTAAAGTGGTAGAAGGTCGAAACGTTGTTTGCTCTTCTACGTAAAATATTTTCTCAACCCAAACGAGGCGTTTATGCATATATATTGATTTAAGTAAGTTTCAACTAATTAGATACAAAAAAATGTTTTTGTGTATTTGTTAAATCAGAGAGAAATATAGAATTTTTTAAATTTTCCTCAACAAGACGGGTGTAATTTGACGTTCAAACGTTAATGTTAAAGATACAAAATGAAGTTATCTTCACATATCTGCCAGAATACAGTATCTCTTAAAACTCAAAAAAAATTGAGAATATAAAGATCTACAAGAAAAAAACTGTCAAAAACAAAGAACAGATCGTCTTATTATACATATACAAAACACACTCTCTCTAGACACAAGCACCACCCACGGGTCTATAGTAAAAAATTATCACTATTTTTATTTATTGAAGTGAAAACCAACCATTTCTGTATCTTTTGTACTCCTTTCAGCCCGAGTATCCTTGTTATTGGATGAAAGATCTTGTTCTCACTGAATATAATATATTTAGTGGAGATAGCATATTGTTATAAATTTTACTTTACTTTCATTCATAAGTTCTTAGAACATTGTAAGTTGTTTTGAGTTTCAGTAGTACTTTCTAAAGGTGAGCACGTGTGATGCTCTAGGTAACTCACTTAGCAGAAATTAAGTGGCTTCCTTGACTGTCGCTTGTACTTTAAGACCAAGTTAAAGTACACTAATATTTTGGAAAACATATTTAGTAACTGAAGGGATATGAAACATATGGTAATTTCACACATCACATAATTAAAAAAAACTTTTTGCTAAGAGAAAGCAATTTCTTCACAGTGTGAAGAATTAACTGAGCGATTTGCAGAAGGTTTAAAATGCTATATTAAAACAATTATGAATATGCAAATAAGGAAGTCGCGGTGGAACTTCGTATATCAGATCTGCATTTTGGCAACGTTTAGTGTTTGTTGTTGGTGTAATGTCACCAACTATTAATAGCATTATATCGATACACTCAGATCATACAGATGTTTTAAGATCTGAGATTTAAAATTTCCAAAGTGAGGTTATTCCTTGTTTTTTATGTTATTCGAAAACAAATTCAACCTGGTGCCCAAGTTCGCATCATAACCATTGTAGATAGGGTGTGGTCGGTTGTAACAGGTAAAAATTTACGAACACAAATTCCAGTAACTAAAAACTTTTCACGTGTGTTTAGCAACACTTCGATTAAACAGGAGCTCTGTTGAGAAAATAACACATTTATTAGGAAAGAAATTAATGTATTACCCTGATGAAGATTGACCTGTGCCAGTTGGTAATTGTTGTACTTGATATTTGAAAATGTATTTTTCTGAAAAGAAGGAACATAATTATAATTACAGTTTAATTTAGAATTTCATGTTGTATTAGAGTATATAAAAGGTCACAATGAATGTCTTTGTATAAAGAGAATAATAAAACAAATTTTAGGCAAATAAGTTCTAATACTGAATGAAAGTCTCTATTGAAATAATACTTGAAATTCCATTATACATACTGAATGGCAGATGAATATACTAAAGCCGTTTAACTCATTACCAATGTTTCGAAATAGTTTCATCTCAATGAATACACAGAAAGAGATTATTTTTTACTAGCGTCGACTCTATGTTCATAACATGTAGAATTATGTTTGCATCTTTTGCACTTTGAGTAAATAATATAATATTGAGATGTGGTACTACGGTTTTCTATACGTAGATCAAATTACAATTATTTCTTTATACTTGAGAACTAATTTCCAAAAGTCGTAAAGTGACAAGGATATGTCGTATTCCATTAAACAAAACATTTTAACATCTTGATTTTTCTCATGTAAAAATTACTATCTCAGAAGAAGTTTATAGCATTGATTTACTAATCGAAAGAGAAGAGTATTTCATATTAAAAGAAATAACTCTTTATCCTCATGTTTTAAACTAGAAGTTTCAAAGTAAAACAGCTGAATTTTCACGTAAAAAATTGCATTCAATGTTTCTTTTTTATTGTTTCCTATCATCAGAAAAAAAATGAAAATACAGAAAAATTAGACAATATTTAAGATGGATTAATTCTTGAAGCAGTCCGACATGGCCAAGTGTGTTAAGGCGTTCTACTTGTAATCCGAGGGTCGGCTCGGTGCAGTAAGCTAAAAACCTACTCACTTAAATGCCTGTTCGTGAAACTGCAAGTGATTGCGGCCCTATGTTCCTTGACGGAATCGAGTGGTGCATGAATGAATGATGATTATAATTCATGGATTAATAAAAAGAGACGCACCTAATATAATGTTATATTTAAAAAGTTATTTATTGACTTGAACATTACAATAGTCTTTATTTACAATTTCAAAGCAATGTAAACATTCTCATTTCCACAGACATTTTAGAAGGCATAATTTACCTTCTGATCCTTACAACTTTTATTTCCTAAAGGCACAATATTTATCAAACTATATTGATATTATTGTAGAGTCAACAGTAGTTTTCATGTACTAAATATAAAAATAAAATATAAGCTCGAAACAAATTAGGAAATTGCATAGATTAGATAGAACTATGAGAAAGGAGAACAATATTTTGTTTTTATATTATTTTTTTATTACTTTACCCTTTGCATGGCTGCTGAAATGATTTTTCAGCATGCGTGAATGCATCATTGTATATAGGTGATACTTTTCTTACAATTAATTCTTTCAATTTTACTTTTAAAACAACTCATATAATACAAAGTAATTTCATAAAAGGTACATTTCTTAGAAAATAATTATTGCATTGAGTTTCGAATCTAGCGTATATGATGCAAAGAAAACTTGGAAGCAAGTTTGAATTATTGTATGTTTACTTTTCAACAAAGTTACATTGGACTATTTGCTATGTCCACCACTGGTAATCGAACTTCGGATCTTAATGTTGTAAGTCCGCAAACGTATTTATCTCTCGGGGAAACCTTATAAATTAGACCATGATGTTGATACCTTTCCAAGTAAATTATTATCAGCTTTGTCTTTGTTATTGTTAAATTTTTGCCTTTATACTTTCTTTCTGTGTACGTAGCTATAACATATCATGAACCACAATAATCATTTATAATAGGGATGGATTGCAAAGAATTCTACAAAACTATAATAGAACTTTCCAGCAAAAGCACCTCAAACATTAAAAATTTAAAAACATTAAAAGCTCAAATATTATATTGACTGCTAAGACTTTATACATATAAAATGTAAACGATATTATAATTACCTCTTGATACTGACTTTCTTACAAATACCCAATGTTCTTTTATAAAACGTCAGTTCAGGGTGAGACAGGAATTACTAGCTAATAACATACAAACGTTAGATGACTGCAACGTGTAAGTACTCAATGCTGTAAACACTATAGAATTGGTGTCTTTAAAAAGCCATCTACATATCATGTACAAAGAGAAAAAGTAAAAAAAAATCATTTTACATAATTCTGAATTTTATTTCACAGGTTTGTAGAAAAAATTCTTTAAATGGCTCAAAAAATTCTCTAAAGAGATATTTTAGATGGTATTGGTTTTATCTGAAAAAGATGTATTTCTACTGGTAAGTTTCTCTGTGCTAGTGGGGTGTACGTTTAAGTCTAAGCATATATTTGCCAATTGCTGTATAGATAATCTAGTTACACAGAAACTACAAATGTTCACTATATTCTCAGACAAATTTCCAGAATAATTTTCAGCTGTAGCTTTACATTTTACATCTCGAATCAATGCGATCAGTAGTCAATAGCTACAGTATATCATTATAAATCATAACAGTTATCTACTATATCTGTTCATTATTATTACAATGTACAAAGTTAGCTACCCTATCAAGTAATTGTTTGACCATATTTGAGCATAAAAAACCCAGTAAGGTAAATACTAATTAAGAATTTAAAATCATGCAAATAGAGA
Organism: Carcinoscorpius rotundicauda; assembly: GCA_011833715.1. NCBI lineage: Eukaryota > Metazoa > Arthropoda > Merostomata > Xiphosura > Limulidae > Carcinoscorpius > Carcinoscorpius rotundicauda. Next base: position 32,593,023 of record CM022395.1, on the reverse strand, counting down.
TCGCAAAAGTAAAGCAACAAAGCCGAAGTTACTGAAGATATTATTATATGTTTGTTGGCTGAGTAAATAATGTCTACAGAGTCTTCAGTCTTGTTTTCTTATATTTACCATCCACACTTCTAAATTTTTAAATTCCCAATATTTATGAATCTTGTTTGGGTACCTTGTTTTCCTCCAGTCTCACTCTTTGTGTATTTCACGTCTATGCATTCTTGTTCCAAAGCATCGCATAAAAATAATTCAAATATACGCTGCCGCCCAAAATCTTAAGGCCAATGAACACAAAGATAAAATAGGCATTTTACGTTGTTACATTCAACCACTTATTTGAATAGAGCTTTGAAAGATGAAAATAAAAAAGGGAAAATAAACATAAAAAACTTTTTAGCATTTAATAGAGGAAATGTGAGCACTATGAAATTAGACTAAACACTAGCTGGTCAAAAGTTTAAAACCATACCAAAAGGAAGCCATAGAGAGGGTAGGGAATGCTCAACAAGAGGTCTCAGTTGCACGGCCGCCATTAGAAATAACAGAAAAATATTCGCTTTGGCATGGTCGATATAAGCGTTTGCAGAAGGCTGGCTGGAATATTATCCCAAGTGGTGAAGATGGCTTCACGAAGATCATGCACTGTTTGGAATTGACGTCAATTTTTATAGACTCCCGTTGCCATCCACCCCGAAACATTCTCAATGGGGTTCAGTTTGGACGAACACGCTGGATGGTCCAAAAGAATCACGTTATTCGCCATGAAAAGGTTCTTTGTTCTGCGGGCATTGTGGATTGCAGCGTTGTCCTGCTGAAAGATCCAGTCATTTCCCCACAAACGAAGGCCTTCAGTCAATAAGGATGTTCTCTCCAACATGCCAATGTAGCCAGCTGCTGTTTGACGCCCCTGTATAACCTGAAGCTCCATTGTTCCATGGAAGGAGAAAGCATGCAAGATCATGATGGAACCTCCTCCACTGTGTCGTATAGGAAATGCCTCTTGTGGGATATCCTTATTGTGCCACTAACGTTGGAAGCCATTTGGACAATCCAGATTATATTGTTTCTCATCAGAGAACAAAACTTTCGTTCACTTTTCTACGTCCCATGTTTGGTGCTTCTCAGCAAATGTTTACCGAGCTGTTTCGTGTTGTAGAACGAGGTATTGCCTTTGAAGACGTTTACAGTTTTAAAAGCCTTTCTTTCGTACATGCCGTCTTATTGTTCTTGAGCTGCATTTTGCTTCCATAAGGGTCTTAACCTGGTTCGACGATCGGCTGGTGTCTTGCCGGACAACCAGTCGAATCATCCTGCTCAACGCAGGTGAAACTTTTTTAGACCGACCACTTGAAATTCTCGTTTCGTATTCTTCAGAGTCTTTTAAGAAATTTACAACAGCAGTTTTCCTGTGCCCAATCACACCACCGATGGTACGTTGAGAGAGACCTTGCTTTTGCAGCTCCACAATTCTACCACGTTCACACTCTGTCAACTTTTTAGCCTTTGCTATGTTTTTACCCAATGTAACACAAGAGATGTTGACAACGCTAATGCTTCATTACAAATGACTAAATTTCGTTACGTGTTTACTGGTTAACGCTTTAAGACATTAAGTATGTCTTAAAATTTGACCAGCTAGCATTTAGGCTAATTTCACAGTGTTCACATTTTCCCTGTTAAATACTAAAAATGTTTTTTATTTTTATTTTCCATTTTCTTATTTTTATCTTTTGAAGCTCTACTCAAATACGTGGTTGATTCTAAGAATGCAAAATGCACATTTTTCTTTATGTTCATTGGCTTTAAGATTTTGACCAGACATATATAAATATATATATATACAAGATCCTTACTAAAATTTTAGCAAAATGTATTCATTTTATGTTGAAATTATATAAAAAATCAACTATTAATCATACACTATCTGTTGTTGTTTTTAAGTAAACAGCTATACCACAGATATTGAAACCTTGTTTCTGTTGTTCTCAGCTTCTTGACTTACTTCTGATCCTTACAGAAAGAAGACCAATCATGGAAAAATATCTATTTATTTTGGGTACTAGCACAATGTGCATAAACATGATTTTAGGTTATAAAGTTTCTTATTCTTTGATGGTAGTTACTTTTATGTGTTTTTGTTTTTTGCGGTAGTTAAGCTAAAAATAAAGCTTAAATCTTATTAAGGTAAGTAGCATCTCATAATATTATATTTCATACCAAAATGTCTTCTCGCACAATATTGGCTCTTCATGTTAAAATTTATCTCAAGAATCAGTTACTATTTTAGCAAGAAAGCCACGCTGAAAGTAATTAGCATTCTATTTTAAGCCGAGTATGAAATTAAGTTAGCAATTAGCATCTTTCAAATATTTTATACAAATCTATTTTATTTAAATAGAAAAAAATGTCTGAAATAATTTTTAACGCTGTTGTGTTTAGCTTGGAAGACTTATGAAAAAAATCGGTTATTTTTGAGAAATAAGTTTGTTTCTTTAACGTTTCTATTACCTAAAAGAAAGTTTAATGTAAGCAGTCTTAGATTTTGATCGTTCAGAAGAAATCAAAGAAATGCACGTGATATATTGTTGTGTGCATCGTGTGGAAGTGATGGAATAAATCACACGGAAAGCGTACCGTAAACACCATGCTGGAAAGCACTCAGTACCAATAACAATCGACATATTTGAAATTCTGTTTCCACGGATAAAAAATCATGTAAAGTTACAGTTTCTAGGTAAAATTTCTCATAGCTAGCTGATTGTATCGATATACGCTAAAAGAAATACTAAACACAGAAAACAATACATTTTTATCTCTTTAAATATTTATAATATAATAATAGCAAATATTCAGAACTGGAAGAAACATATCAGTATGATTCTAAATATTCTGGATTTTTAAAAATAATATTAGAATACATATCTATTGATCATAAGATTTAGTTTGTATATTAGGTACAACAATAATAAATGATTTAGTTGTCGGTACGTAAAAAGAAAACTGGTTGTTCGCTTTTTCTTATTTAGGAATGACAAATGTCATTATGGATCTCTTCTACCTGTCTGATATGTGTTTTTTTCTTAAAGATGAATGTTTATAATAATATGACATAAAGGTAGGAGTAAACTGCAATTTCTCCGACCTTCTCAAGGGTAAATGTCCGTCTATGTAACCCTATTAAAATTCTTTTGTGTCGTATAATGTCGCTAATGTTGGGCCAATGTAATGTCTTATACTGAATCTAACAGTTCGATTAATACAAATAACCCATTTTACAAGTTCTTAACTAACACAAGAACATTTTATGTACAAAACCTTTTTAAATTTTATTATATCAGTCCGAAACTTGTGTGGGTTTTATAGTTTAGTAATAGATGGTCTTATTAAATAACTATTTCTTAAAATATATATTAACAAGAGAGAGGTATTTAGGCATACTTTCAGTAAAGTATTTGCCAGTTTCTCTCAAAGAAATTTAATGAATTTTCCAAGAGTCTATCAACTATGTTTTGTATATTTGCGTAGTTACGCATACATTTTGACGATGTAATAGGAGATACTTTGAATGTTGTGGTTATGAACGAGTTTAGTACTGATTGCAATTTATTTATGTGTTTGAATACTGTATTTACACATGCTGGGGATGCGTATGCGGTATTAGGTCAAATGTATATTTTGTATATTTTTATTATATTGTCTGTCTTTAATTTTACCGATCAGACTTATTGTGTAATTTGTACGTTCCCAGTTTTTTATTATTATATTATTTGTATGTTTCTCCCACGTTAGCTTTGTATTGAAGGTTAAGCCTGCGAATTTTGCTAAAGTCATGGTCTGGAGAAGTGTTCCATTTATGTGTAACTTTTGTAGTTTTATTTTATATTTTGTTTATCTTGTGAATGTTTGTAATAAATGGTACATTTATTTTTAAGCGTTATTTCAGGCAATATTCCTCTGTATTATTGTTTGTAAATTTATCGCTGCTATGGATGGAGGGAGGGGGTACACTTACAGATCGCAAAATCGTCCACGAATGTGCTTATTCCAACCATTATACCAATTAAGGATAATGCAATATTTCTAAACGAAAATTATTTTTGTAAGTAGTACGATTGTTTGACTTGTGCTTTCCAAACAGTAATTGTCTCAATATCTCTGGGTTTTTTTTAAGTACTAGAATCTTTTGATTTTTACCGTCACTAAATAGTTTCGAATTACAGTGAAAAAATACATTTTGACTTAAACAAAAAGATGAAATTCAAATTGAGCAAAAGTAAACTAATGATTTCCTTAAATTATTTATTATCATTTTGTCGTTTAATTTGTAAAACTCAAGTGCACTATTGTGCTATGTTTTACTTTGATAACTGTTTGCTAAAATCTGAAGCTCAAATATATTACAGGGTTTGTTTGTTTTGGAATTTCGCACAAAGCTACTTGAGAGCTATCTGTGCTAGCCGTCCCTAATTTAGCAGTGTAAGACTAGAAGGAAGGCAGCTAGTCATCATCACCCACCGCCAACTCTTGGGGTACTCTTTTACCAACGAATAGTGGGATTAACCGTCACATTATACACCCCTACGGCTGGGAGGGCGAGCATGTTTAGCGCGACGCGGGCGCGAACCCGCGACCCTCGGATTAGAAGTCACACGCCTTACGAGCTCGGCCATGCCAGGCCGTATCGGAGGGTAATAAAAGTCAATAAAGTAGTAAATAAAAACCAAGTCTACAGTATATAAGTATGTTATATTAACGACAATACATGGGATTACAAATAATAACAAAATAAGACACTAGTAAAAGCGAGTCTTGGAAAAACAAGCAAACACATAATATTATGTACTCAAATTTTGACAGTTTGTTTGTTTTGAATTTCGTGCACAGCTAGACGAGAGCTGTTTGTTCGTTTTTGAATTAATTGCAAAGCTACACGATGGGCTGTCTGTGCTCTGCCCACAACGGGTATCAAAACCCGGATTTTAGCGTGTAAGTCCGCAGACATACCGCTGAGCCATTGAGGGGGCTACACGAAAGCTGTCTGCGCTAGCCGTCCATAATTTAGTAGTGTAAGACTAGAAGAAAGGGAGCTAGTCGTCAAAACCCACCATCAACACTTGAGCTACTCTTTTACCAACGAATAGTGACATTGATCGTCACATTATAACGTCCTCACGGCTGAAAGGACGAGCATGTTTGGTGCGACCTGGATTCAAATCCGTGACCCTCGCATTACGAGTCGAACACATTGGTCATGCCGGGCCCAGTTTCTACAGTCCCTATCTTGCAAGCTTTCAATTATATCTTTATCATCTTCAGACATCAAGTAATTCGTAAATCCCATAACAGTTTTATTTTTTCTTAATTTCAGTAGATATTGACGCTTGTTGGATGAACTTTGCACTTTTTGCTCATCTCAAGCAGGATGAGTGGATCAAATGTGAGATGCAGCGATATAGTTATTTAATTGTTATTTGTGACCACAAGGTGAAAAAGCCCCTCAAGTTCCAGAAAAAATCGTTAAAGACACTTAACTTTAGGGACCACTTATCGAAACTCTTTCAAAAATAATTATGTTGCCAACAGAGGACTTTTTTTACACAAAACAATTATAAAATTGTCTTTAAATATTTTCTAATACCTATAAAATATTCCAATTAAGTACGAGCAACTCACAAGCAATTTAATAGTAATATACAACAGTATTAATCCCCTTTGCTTGTGTAATATTTCTGAAATATTGGAACATGTTTAAGGCCAAATAAAATATATATATGTCTGTAGTTTAAGATACCAGACCGTCTCTATTTTTGTTTTAAACATTTTTGTACTATTATGTTTTATGATATATGAGTTCTATAAGTTCTTTCAATAGAATATATGTTAAAAATTTGACAAATTAAAATATGTTCTTTGCATACCTGCCCATTTAAATGGGACCACAGGTAATTTTATTGTACGTAACAAAATTTAGTTTGAGATTTTGCGTAAAAATGCGCGACTGCTACCTTGCGCTGGCCGTCCTTAATTTACCAAAGAAAGACCACAAGGAAGGCAGCTTGTCAAAGCCACACGCGTTACCAACATTTGGTCTATTCTTTAAGCAAAGAATAGTTGAACTGACAATTACATTAAAACGCTTCCACGCCTACAAGAGCGAGCATGTTTGTTGAGACGAGGATTCGAACTTAGGACTATAACATTGAAAGTCAAAGCGCCCTAATTACTTAGCCGAGCAGCACGTGACACTTTATCTTGTTTGTTCGTATAGGTATAGTTTCATAAAATAGATATGAAATTAAATTATTCAATTACTTTCAGTGATTTTAAATAACTTTAGTTTGCGTACGCAGCTAAACTCTAAAGGACACATTTCTTTACTTTTGGTATTCTTCTAATTTATTAAAATATTTTAACGTTATTTAAATTTAAATTTGTTTTACTCCAGTTTTCAATTTATTTGAAATTTGCCTTTCACATAATACCCTTACAATTTTTAATTACTAATGTATTAACTCGTGCGAATATACACCGAATTCATATTTTTCCTAAATGTTTTAATGTAGTGCAATATACCTTTTCATGTAGAACTAATTTATATCTTCATGTATTTTTTTATAATTTTCAAATGTAATCATAGTTTGATATTGCATAAATTTAAGCAGCTTAAAGTAATATGTGACTTCATAATATCATTTTAATCAATCTGACAACCTTTTTTTAAATTCATAATCCAAAACATGTACATTTTGCAAACCATTAGTTTTTATGAATGAAACCTTTTAATTTTACATAACTCGTATTCACTATTTCCTCTCTTATTTTAATTATCTAAACATATTTCGATATTACTTTGTTGTTGTGTTTATTTGAGCACAAAGCTACACCGTGGGCATCTATGCACTGCCCACCACGGGTTTCAAAACTCTGTCCTTAGTAATGAAAGTTCTCAGACATACTGCTGTGTTATTGGAGGGCGACATTACTTTCGTTGTAGAATGATTTTATAGAGTACGTTATTGTGATTTCTGAAGAAATTCTGATATACTTATTTTGTTTAGTTAATCTCTTCTTACAATTTGCCCAAACTGTTTTAATTACGAAGGCTGGCGTTTCTGAACTGTTTCCATACTTCAGTGACCAAAATATTTTATGAATTAAAAATTTGTCCTTTTGTTACTTATTTGTGTCTTTTGAGCATTTGTAGTTGGCTTTTTTTTTACTTGTTTATATCTTTTAAACATTTGTTGGCCTTTTGTTACTTGTTTGTATCCTTGAGAATTTGCAGTTGGCTTTTTGTTGCTTATTTGTGTCTTTTGAGCATTTGTAGTTAGCCTTTTGTTACTTGTTTGTGTCTTTTGAGCATTTGCAGTTGGCCTTTTGTTAGTTATTTGTATCTTTTAAAACATTTATTGGCCTTTTGTTACCATTTTGTATCTTTTAAGCATTTGCAATTGGGCTTTTATTACTTGTTTGTGACTTTTGAACATTTGCAGTTGGCTCTTTGCTAAGTAGTTGTATCTTTTAGACATATGCAATCGACCTTTTTCTACCGTTTACATCTAGTATTCCCTAAGAATTCATCTTTTGTTGTCGTTTGGCTTTCGACTTGTTTCTCGAAAGATCAACCTTTTGTAACTGTTTGCATATTTTTAATATGCACAAGTTTACATATCTTATCTACGTCTTCCTTTTGTATTCACAAAAATTCACATTTTGTCACCTATTTGCGTTTTTCATTCAGTACACTTTCACCTTATATTAACCTGTTTTCATCTTCTGTTTTAATTACAATAATATGCCAATGATAGTCTTTTGTCATTTTTTGTCCTTTGTGAATTTTATAATTTGCACACCTTTTAAAGAAAATAAAATCGAGTTATTCAGTTATTTTGAGCACAAAAACGTATACGAAAAGATTATTTTATATTTTTACAAAATTTATATGAAAGTTGTGAAAAGATGCCACAAATCTTGGTCTTTACATTGTGTTTTGTGAATCAAAATATATTTTTCCTGTTACGAAACACATACCTCCAGACAGGTTTTAAAAATCTCAACACGTTAAGTGTTCTTTCAGCTTTTGCTTAAAATCCATCGAAATATAGCTGTGAAAAAATGTAACATAAAGTATGGAGTTATTGGATTTGTTTTGTTTTTCCTTACGGGTTTAAAAACAGACAAGTTTCAACTGGTAGAGGTATCACAAAAACGATAAGAAATAGGTTTAACAATATACGAGCGGTAAGTAGCATGAGTTGAACATATACAAATAGTTTTATTTTACGAATTTGAAATTTGTTGTTGTAACATATACAAAGAGAAGAAAAAGAAATAATTATTTTAATACATCACATAGATAAAATTTGAAGTCTTGCATGTGATATGTCATGGTGTAAAATAAACACACGTTTATTATAGAATTAATTTCTCCTTTTTTAAAGTTTATTCACACGGCTGTATTAAAGAAAAACATGATTATTTTACAGGTCTCTCTGTTGAATCAGAGGTACATTTACAATTTTGCAATACTAAAATATAGGGTTTTATTCACTGTGAAGGACAGAGTGAGGATAGATCATTTTGTAGCGCTACACCAAGAAACAACAACTGGTATCACACCAATACTGTTTCTCCAAGGCGGTTTAGAGACTACACGTATGACTGATATTATAATTTCAGGATCTTGGAATTATAAAATACAGATACATCGTTCAGTAATATTAAATTTCATACACTTAGCATATACATCCACATTTATAATTCATAAAACAATAGTCCTAAAGCTATCAAATAGATTAATCGTAAGCAAGCGAGTTTATAAGCAGTACAATAACAAAATATATATGTAAATTAGGCTTTCTCAAGATACTCAAAATCACAATTGTTTTTTTTTTCATTATCTGTCCTTGTTGTCATTATTAAAACTCATGACATATAAAGTCTGTAGCTATAACACCTGAACGCGTTAAGGATATTCCATCTCTTAAAGAATATCCAGATGCTGATTTCATTCTAGCAACTAGGGAAAATTAGTTAAGGGTTAGGAGTTTAATTTTTGACCCCATGACGTCTCAACTCCGATCGACTTTCATTGTATACAACCATTTGTAGGAAGATAGTAGAAATAAACCACCCTAAATTTCCTTAATGTTAAATTCTCAGTCTCCAAGGGTGCTTTATTATTAATTTTTACACAGGATAATTTGAGTAAAATAAACACTTGATATATTTATTAAACTTACATTTCAAGATAAATATAGATTAGGTATTAATACTTTATAAAGGTATTTCTTTTATGTCCCCCAGTAGCTCAGCGGTATGTCTGCGGTCTTACACACTAAAAACCGAGTTTTGATACCCGTAATGAGCAAAGCACAGATAGCCCATTGTGTAGCTTTGTGCTTAATTCAAAACAACAACAATTTCTTTCATATAAAATCTTTATTTGGCATCGTCAAAGATAAAATAAACTTTATTGTAATTTACTATTGGCGTTTCTGCTCAATCTTATATAATAAAATACCCGGGCGTTGAATTGTTTCTAAACTTTGTCAAATTTAATCGTTAAATTTTATAAACAATATTTGAACAAAATATTTTAGAACAATTCGTCACACAATAAAATATTTGTTTGAAGGTATAGTAGATTTGACCTGGCATGGTCAGGTGGTTAAGGAGCTCGACTCGTAATTCGAGGGTCGCAGGTTCGAATCCCCATCGCACCAAAACATGCTCGTTCTTTCAGACATGTGAAAAGAACTAATGACCAGTAATACTAGGAAAAGTTATAAGACATGTTATTATTTGGTAAAAGAGTCCTTCTTGTCTTACAGTGCTAAATTAGGAACGGCTATCGCAGATAGTCCTTGTGTAGCTTTGTGCGAAATTTCAAAACAAACAAACAATAAACCTTTCCAATTCACTACAAACTCTTGTAGTGAATTAGCAAGAAAAAATAATTATTTCTTCTGTTTATTTATAAACTAAACTGTTTATATTTTGATCTGGAGAGTAAATAAAACTATTATGAGTTTTCAATTCAAATACATTCACTTTAACACTTAGTACAATTTACAACTAGATATACCAACTCTTACTCTCGATGACATATAGGCAGCCACACACACAGTTAAGTACAAATATATAAACACTGAAACCTTTCCAATTCCGTAATGAAATGATTACGTGTCATTAGTGCAGATCGTAGACATTTTATGCCGCTTCTACTCGTTGCAAGTATGCCACATGATAGTTTCCGTCGAACAGGAATGCTATAATATGTTCAATAGCGAGTATTAGAACAAAAAAATAAAGCCTACGCATTTAGAGATGAATAAAGTACAGGCAAATTAAACTACATGAAGTCTTAGCAATTTTACACACAAAAATAGCTGAGGCACTTTTTCTGAATATATAATTTTAATAACGTTTAAATAAACCATTTAAAAGGGTAGTTTTTAACAAACAATCGCATAAAATAAAAAAGTCACGAATTTACTGATTTTCGTAAATGATCAGAAGACAGAGCATATATTACTGATTTTTAAAGTTGAGAGAAGTTGTAAGACATGTGACAATGTTGTTGTTGTTTTAGAATTAAGCGCAAAGCTGCACAATAGGCTATCTGTGCTCTGCCCACCACGGGTATCAAAACCCGAATTTTAGCGTGTAAGTCCGCAGACATACCGCTGAGCCACTGGGAGGGGGGGGCGACATGTGAAAAGAACTAGTAACCAGAAATACTTGGAAAAGTTGTAAGACATGTTAAAAGAACTAATAACCAGTAATACGTGGAAAAGTTGTAAGACATGTTAAAAGAACTAATAATCAGCAAAACTTGCAGATAAAAGAGCAGATTTTAATAAGCGTAATCTAAATCATTATTTCACCAAAGTCTTTGTGTGAGTCAAACAATAATCACAAACGTTTTATATACATTTATAGCTCCTTGGGGAGCAATATCAAAAAAGTGCATTTAAATCTGACCTCCTTCGCCACCACTAAGAACCCTTATGTTTCCTTCGTGCGCTAAACATACGCAAACCAATGAGCAATACATCGAGATACTAGGTTTAACTAATTTTTTTTCAATCTCAAATTCAAAAATAGATCCTAAAAGTTTTAATTCGCGCTGGTTCAACCACTAGAATAATTTATTTAACTGTTACTATACTTTTAACTTGTATTCAGTTCTGTATGCTAATAAGTTAATTTAAACTTTATAAGAGAGAAGATAACTATTAGACCATTTCCTACCCTAAAATGCCCCCCAGTGGCACAGCGGTATATCTGCGGACATACACTTCTAAAAACCAGGTTTCGACACCCGTGGTAGGCGGAGAAAAGTTAGTCCATTGTGTACTTTCGTGCTTAATCTCAAACGAACAAACCCTAGCAATTAATAAAAGAAGATAAATAATTTTTAACTTTATTTAGTTTCCAGATGATTTTTGTTGGGAGTTTCTAGATACGTAGTATTAAATAACAGCTTTATAAGAGCCTTTAGAACAGAAACTCTAGTGTAAAATCGGATGGACATTTCACGCAATATATGAGCATGTATGATCTGGTCTTATTCTGAATACAAAATATATACACGTCCGACGGAAATAAATTTGTTTTTATTTTAGCCATAGCTTGGTTTGAATTTCGCGCAAAGCTACACGAGGACTATCTGCGCTAACCAACCTTAATTTAGCAGTATAACACTAGAGGGAAGACAGATAGTCATTACCGCCCACCGCCAACTCATGGGCTACTCTTTTACCACCCTCAACACCCTCAAAGATGAAAGGGATAGCACGTGAAGTGTGAGGAGTATTTGAATCTGCGACCCTCAGATTACGAGTCAAGCGCCTTAACCATCTGTAGTCGTAGCTATTAATCAGAATTATGAAAGCAGTAGTATCACTTACGAATTGGAAAGAGACCAGGATGAATTTCGACCAAGTCACCAAATAATGAAAAGTGTCTATTTATTTGTGTTTTTATGTGTATATATTTCATTCACTCTCCAATTCGCGTGACAAGGTATCTTCAAAGTGCTAATAGGCAAATGAAATTTATAAATCCTAATTTTTATTTAGTTAATCATGTCGGTGGTCTAGGTTTGGCCTAGTTAACTGAAGCTGTCATTTGATAAGATAATTATATAGTATGATATATTTGATATGTTACGTCAAAAATGAAAATTATTGTGAAAATATAAAGAGAGAAAAAAAATCAATCGCGTAAAATTACAAAAACCTCTCAAATATCAAAATTACGCTAATTATATTTAGAAGTTACGATTACTACGAAGAACAGTAATATTTCACTAAACATCGTAATATCTGTGGGTACTTTACATTTTATTAGCATATCACCTTATTACGGAGCCCGGCACGGCCAGGTGGTTAAGGGTCACTCGGCTCGTGATCTGAGGGTGGCAGGTTCGGATCGCCGTCACACCAAACATGTTCGCCCAAGAGTTAGCGGTGGAGGGTGATGACTAGCTACTTTCTCTCTAGTCTTACACTACAGAATTAAGGACGTCTAGCGCAGATAGCCCTCGTGTAGCTTTGCGCAAAATTTAAAACAAACCAAACCTTATTACGATTATTAAGTTTAAGTTTCCAAGTTAATTTGATTGCAGATAATGATAGTTTCGCAGGATCGACAGTAATAAAAATTAGCAGTCACTTAAGTCACACACTGATTAAAAAAAATCAATGTGATTTAAAAAGACAAACTCTTTGTCCACTTTCAGGTTCAGGAAAATCCTGCCTATCTGGAAGCGCCACGACGTGTGAGTTATTCATCTCAAATAATTGTTCTTCTCGCCTGCTGAGATGATTACGTCGTTGAACTCTATTTCGAAATTCTCTCTTGAATCTTTCCTGCATATAAAAAACAACAACATATGATTATGATATTTTTAGCGTTATTACACCTAACGGGATCTATGTAAAAAAAAAAGAAGAATCAATTTCTGATTCAACGGGGCATTTTGAACTTACAAGGTTAAGATCGGAATTCAACTCCCCGATAGACAGAGCGCACCTAGTTTATTTTCCTTTGTTCTAAAACAAAAACTAAGCAAAACTTATAATAATACGATACTTTTATTTGTTGTTGTTCTTGTTTTAAATTAAACACAAAGCTACACAATGGTCTATCTGTGCTCTTCCCACCAGGGGTATCGAAACCAGGTTTTTAGTCCAGAGACATACCGCTGAGCCCCTGGGGGCGTTACTTTCAAATAGTCGTGAATATAGAACAATTATTTCAAAAGTTTGTTTTAATGAATACGTTGTGATTTTTTCTACATTTAAAATTAGCCAACTAACAGTTTATACTTTAAAAATAAATATATCCTTAAGAAAGAGACAATACGAAACATAATTAATATCGGAATATGTTTAAATATCATGCTTTTATAATTTGACTCCTTTCGTATTTGGACATTAAGTACTTTTTCTATTGTATTATTTAAAATATTTAACAATCTATGTACGATTCTTCATGAAAACAAATTCAACGAACACAAAAGATAATAACTACGATGTTAAAATCCGTTTGTTTTGTTAAGTTTCGCGCAAAACTGCTCGAGGACTGGGTGCTATAACCTTTATACTTTTGAAGTGACAGATCAGGGTGAAAGTAACTAGTCAACACCACCCACAGTAAACTCTAACTCCATGTCTACTTTAATAAAACAGCGAGATAAAAATTATCTTTACCTCAAGTCCTTCCTTTTAAAATTTACTCGTGTTATTAGACGTAAAAATAAATTAGTAATGAGTTGAAGACAGGCTTTTAATTAAAAACTGCACATAAGGCGGCTGAATTACATTATTGTAAATCTTAGTTTAAACGCGACATAAAGCATTAAACTTTTATTATATTATCCATGGTTACGGCCCATGATTTATTCTAAGAACTCTAACTCAGCCAGTTATCAATCTCAGTGCGTTGGCTAAACGTTTTGATTCTTTTCCTGCAGTTGGAACAGTACATACAGCTATGTAGTTTTACCAAAAAAAATTAAAATGTTTTAATTAATTGATTTTCATAACTTTTTTCCTTCAAATAAATCATGTTTTATTTATTCCATCGTACACAGTAAATGGTTCTATATTTTGTTTTTGAAACCAAAAGTTTCAAAGGAAAACTTTTAATCTTCTATCAGTTAATAGAAGTTTCAGTTTATGGTTCAAAAACATATATTTAAGAATTTTGTTAAGAAAAAGGTACTTAATTTATGTAATGGAACCTCAAATATGAAAGTAAAGTGTATGCGTGTTCAAATAATAGCTAGATAAGAAAACAAAGAAACAAAAATAACCCAAAGGAATTCATAAATGTCATTTTTATAGCTCAATGCTTAAATCTTTCAGTTTACAGTTGTCTTACATCGCTTCTGTTCCTTATATTCATAATATAAACGCTATATCCTGTTAAATCTTTTCCAAATTAATCTTGGTGTGAGCACAGTGTAAATTTTTATTTTTACGCCTATTGCAATGAGCATATTTTACTTGATATAATTTTAAAAAACGAGAATTATTATGGTTAATTATTATTATTATTTGACATGAAATCGATCTCAATGAAAAATTATTTCTTTGGGAAATAATTTTATTTAAACATTAAAAAATAAAAGTGGAATATATAATGAGAAAAGTAGTAAGTGATGGTTTTGACTTGTAATTCGAACACCTTAAAATCTTTTGAAGTTAACAAATAAATTATTATCTCACAAGACCATACTATTTTGTTTTAACTATTCATTTTCAATAGAAACATAAAATCAGTGGGCGTTTTATTAGGTACGCCTATCTAGTATCGGGGAGGACCCTTTTTGCCTCAAAAACAGCTTGAATGTTTCGCCGCATGGATTCAAAAAATGCTGGAAACATTCCTTAAGAATTTTGGTCCATGTTAACTCGACAGCATCATGCAGTTCCTGCAAATTTTTGAGCTACACATTCACGCTGCGAAAATCCTGTTTTACCTCATCCCAAAGGTGTTCTATTGGATTGAGATCTGATGAGTGTACGGGCCATTGGAGTATTCTGAAGTCATTGTCATGTTCGTAGAACCAACTTGAGATGATGCGTGCTTGGTGAGATGGTGTATTATCCAGCTGGAAGTGGCTATTGGAAAACTGGTAAACTGTGACCATAAAGGGATGCACGTGGTCGGCAAAAATGTTTAGATACGCTGTGGTATTCAAATGATGTTAACTCGGTATTAAGCGGTCTAATGTGTGCCAATAAAACATTCTCCATAGCATTACATCACAAATAAAAACTTGCACAGTTGACACAAGGAAGGATGGATCAATGGATTCATGTTATTTGCGCCACATTCTGGCCCTACCATCAGCATGTCGCAGCAGAAATCGAGATTCGTCAAACAAGGAGACGTTTTTCAAATTTCAATCATCCAGTTTTGGTAATTCCGTGCCTACTGCAGCCTCGTCTTCCTGTTTTTAACTGACAGGAACGAAACCCAGCTGCTGTAACCCATGTGCTTCAATGCTCAACACGTGCGTTCAGAGATACCCTTATGCATACTAGTGTCGTGAAGAATGGTTATTTGAGTATTTATGGTTTTCCTGTCAGTTTGAACAAGTCTCACTATTCTCATTTGATCTTTTTCTCTAGCAAGGTGTTATTTTGTTTTCCATACCAATCTAGAGATTATTGTTACGTTTTTCTATGTGGACTGAACGCAACAGAAAGACACAGATAGCAGCTTGTATAATTTATTACAATGATCTACTTATGTGATAGACACAAAATAAATTATCCAATAACAATAACAGATATCCAGTTTCAACCTTCAAAACCACTTATAATACAAAAAGGTACTGGCCTGTGCTTAATAATATGATCCAGAATGAGTGTCCAAATCCGAAATCCAAAGTTCCAATCTAGGTGGGGAATTTAGAACCACGGAGAAATTTTCGAAGTTTGAATGGGTATTTTCAAAAAAAAATTCACAGTCCAATTCGTATTGACTTTCGGTATAATCCGAAATCTGACTGAATTGTAAAGATTAACGGAATAAAAATTTCACCGCTTTAGTCGATCTAGCTCTATTCACAAATCCAATTTGAATAATCACACGGCAAACGTTTAAACTTTCTCAAACGATACAAACTTCTTGACTCGAGTAAAAACGGATGACTCACTTTTTGACCCGAGTAAAAATGGATGACTGCCTTTTCCTCGCATCGCCGTCTGTTTATATACTAATTATATACTAATCGCGTAACTTCCCAGAATTCCACAGTACAAAAACTAGGCCAATACAAGTGATCAATCAATCTAATTCTAGAAATTTTTACATAAATAATTCTAAATGAATTTTAATTAATTCTAAATATTATTTTAAATGAATAACATTTTTTTGGTTTAAACTTCGAAAAAATAATATAAATATGGAAATATAATAGATATGGGAATGCAAACACGACATGACATGGTTGTCGTTTACACAACATTTACATAACACTCTCGACATGGTTGTCGTTTACACAACATTTACATGATATTTACATAACAATTATAATGCGTGAAAATTCTAAGAGGTCAGCAATTTTTAGACACTGGATTCACCACGTCTGGCACCAACAATAATTACACGGGCAAAGTCACTTACATCATGCATTTTCCCCTTTTTAATGCTTGGTTGAATAACAACTGAACCTTTTGACCATGTCAGGATGATTTATATATTGAATTGCAGCCGCATGATTCTTTATTTGGGGGCCTGGCATGGCCAAGCGCGTAAGGCGTGCGACTCGTAATCAGAGGGTCGCGGGTTCGCGCTAAACATGCTCGCCCTCCCAGCCGTGGGGGTGTATAATGTGACGGTCAATCCCACTATTCGTTGGTAAAAGAGTAGCCCAAGAGTTGGCGGTGGGTGGTGATGACTAGCTGCCTTCCCTCTAGTCTTACACTGCTAAATTAGGGACGGCTAGCACAGATAGCCCTCGAGTAGCTTTGTGCGAAATTCCAAAACAAACAAACAAAACAAAAAATTCTTTATTTGGCTATTTGCGTTGAGCATATGTACCTAATAAAATGGCCACTGAGTGTACGCTTAAAGAAAGCAGCACATTTATGAAGCATATTTTACTAGCAATTAATAATAATAAAACATAAGTTTAAATTTTTATGAGAAAAACAGATGAAATGTGGATTGATCCATCATTGTATATTCCAAAAATTGTCAACAAAGACTTTGAAGCTTTGAGTTATATATTAAATACTATGTTCAAATTTGTATGTGACGATATAGAAATATATAGAAGTAACAATTATTCGCTATAAAAGTGAAACAATAGAGTTATGTAAAATTTATATCTTGCATTAACGCAGTTGAAGCCACCCGTCCATCCGTTCACATATCTATTAACTAAAAGAATTCTCATTTATCTTAAAAACTATAAAAAATATACGTTACGCTCTCCAGAACGGAGAAACAAATATTAATATGAAAGAAACTCTTTCTAGTTTATCTCTCACTGTTTTTTAAATAAACCTTTTATAACTAAGATGCATTACCTTTAATTTGTTATTTTTAGTTTATATTTCTTGTTAGTTTGGTTTTAGTTAAGTGTAAAGCTTTTAGAGTCGTAAGTTTGCAGGCTTACAGTTAACCATTAAAGGATTTCCGGTTAACAAAGCGAGTTCAAAACATTACGAGTATAAATGTGTTATAAGATACAATGTTCACTTTGTTGATCGCTAAATAATTTCCCAATCCTAATTATTCATAATCAAAACCGCTCGTTTAAAATTTCTACGTTTTGAATTATTTTTGAACGGATCTCATTTATTTATTAGAAATAATTTAATCCCAGTTTGTAAAGATTTTGTATTTTAAATACTAACGGTGGATTTGAATTACTACAATATTTGGTGAATTATACTTATTTTGTACGTGAAATAAAAGAGAAAATGTATATGCTATCATTGAAATGGAATTTCATTTATAGAACACCGGATAAATAGATGAAGGTCTAAGTTATGTTCTATAAGCATATTGAGAAACACTTGTGTATGCCCCCCAGTGGCTCAGCGCTATGTCTGCGGACTTACACGCTAAAATCCCGGTTTCGATACACGTGGTGGTCAGAGCACAGATAGCCTATCGTGTAGCTTTGTGCTTAATTCAAAACAACAACAACGAAACACTTGTGAACTCAGCAAATTTAACTAACTATTAAATTAAAATTAAATACGATGCTGGTGTTTTGTGGATATCCATGCTTTTATGAAATAAAAATACGATACTCTCTAAGAACGCTTAAATTTTGAAAATACTCACTAGTATTTATTTACTTATTCTTAATTTTACGTACCCTTATAGAATATTATATGTTCGAACGACATACGAGATTTGTCATGTATTTGACCACAGACGTTCACTGCAACATTTTCTATTTACTAACGATCCACTAAAGAAATGTATAGCTTCTGTTATTAACATTTAGCTTTGGCATCAGAAAAGTTTGAAAAGTTATTTAATTAGAAAATATTTTATCTAACAAGTTAGAAATTGTTTTAGGGCTGAGCTGAAAATAAATTCCAAGATAGTAAACAGACCCTTCCTATCATATTAAAATCTAATAAAATCTGGTTGCTCCTCTGCTTTCTTAGATGATCGACTATTACTAAACCAACAATCAGCTTGAGACAACGTAGACTCTCAGTTTTATCGGTTTTCTGTGAAGTAATTAGATACTTATAGGAGTATGACCAAAAGCTTACTATAAAATTTTTACTGAACATAAATTCGATCTTTTTCTGACTTTGATTAAGTTTGGAGCAAATGCATAGACTGGTTCCCACTTGTAAAATTTAAGAAACAACAAGTAATGAAAAGCACAGTAAAACAATTGTTATTAAAGACAAGTATAAACTGTAGTATCTTTAGTGGAGAAACACGTGTGTTGTGGGTTATTATCTTGAAAGAAGATTGTTTGAGACCAAAAAATTATGACTTTATGTTCGTCTAACAACAACGCCAATTTACAGATATTACTCACATAACAGATCATAACTTTCACTTCAAAAATAGAGAGTTGTATGTAGAGAGCTTCAACTGACTTTCAAATGAAAAAGATGATCGTCAGTGTTTATACAGTAAGTTGAAATTACAGCAAGTTTACCCATAAGAAAGTAATGAGTCATCTTAGATGATTGACTCAATTTCTTAGGTTACTTGTATATTAGCTACAAGAGTAAATATACATTATATGCCTGCATACCACGTGTCTCTTTTCTTCATTACATTCACTCTAATTGGGTGAACATACCTGATTTTAAAACTAAAAACTAATTAAAATATCACGTGCATTAGTCAATAAATAGTGTAGTTTATAATCATTTCTTCAAAACACTTACATCACACTTCACATAAGTAAAATAGCATAATAAAACATTGGAGCAAAACAAGAGGTTATATATTACAATTATAACAACGCATTACCAAAGATAAATCTTTTCAATAAATATAATTAAATAAAATAAACTCTGTATTTTAACAAACAAAAATAAATGAAAATTAAACATTCTTTGAGTTTACAAAATAAATATTTTATGCCAACAATAAAGAAACAGTAACACAAAACCCAGCAGTAAGTATAAAATCCGAAACTTTACGTAAGAAAAAATTCGGTGACACCATTATGATAATTAAAATACATAAAGTATAAACTCAATGAAACCTTTCAAATAATTAACTAATACTAAAACTCTTATGAATTTAAAATGTACATATAAAATGCAAAATAAATTCTTTCATAAATCACAATATACATATACACAAAATACAGGATCTACAAGATACTCAATAAAATCACATTTACAAAGACGATCGAAACATACAGAATTCCATAAAATACAACAAAAATGAATAAATTAATACAGTAAGGAAATATTTACTCACTAAAGACCTGAAAGTATGTTTTATACAGCTGTAGCTGATTTATGGTAAACCATACTGGTCTGACTGATAATCTTTCAGACCCTCACAAGGGCTTTATGAGTTTCAACCAGCTAGTTCATCTGAGACAGTGCGCTTCTTTCTCTAACAGCAAAGTAGACTTCTGATGTTTTCAACATATAGCCTTTCTTCTGGTTGTAAAGTACCTATGTTTCTGTCCGATTGGCTGGTTGATCCTGGCAATAGCGCTTTGAACACTAAAGCATGTGATACTTTTTTATCTTGTTCAAGAGTGTAAGAATTCACAGGGATGGTTGCACAGTATTCATTGATACATAGAGTTGGTATGATGGTCTTTCGCAATGTTTGGAGAATAATGACTCGCACTTCTGAAGTGGTAGGTCTCAGTAAAATGTCCTGCTACTCAAAATATCTCTTCAAGGACTTTAAATCTAGAAAGCTTTATTGGGCTTAAGAATCTGGAGGTCTCAATACATACCCAAGAAGATGGAGTGTAAATAGTATACTTTATCATCTTTTCTAGGCTCTTTGGTGTTTTCATTAGTTGTGGCTTTGGCGGTGTTACAATTTACTGCTTGTGTTGTGAGTAAACTGAGTGTTTATTGCTGTTATCTTGTTGATGATGTTGTTGAAAAAGCAGTAGCCTCTTCCAGTTTCTCAGTACTTATCAGTTTGTCAGTGACTAGGTGGGGCAACTTTAAGGTTTCAAAACCATTACATTGGTGGTCTTGATCAGTCTTCTTATGTCCGATGCACCTATCAGCAATAAATTTTTATCCATTGGCTCTACTGAGTTGTAAGCAAGTCTGGATTTTTCAGAGATTGGCTGGATAGCTAAACCATTTTCAAGATAATCAAAGAGAAAACTGTCACTAAAACATTCTTCTATTGCAGTACAGTAAGTTATCATGCTACGAGCAGAATGAAAATAAACACCAGTTGTAAACAAGATAATCAGGAAGTTTAATACGACAAATAGACAAAATCAGGATTAAAATGTAAGATCAGATAAAATTTGATAATTTTGTAAAACTTTTAATGGCCCAGTTTCGACAATCCTCTGTTCTATAAATTCCATTACGAATAGTGTGGTAACATTTTTTCATGGTCAAGTGGCATTTCTACAAGATTATATGCACTCATCTGTAGATTTGCTATTCCAACATGTATGCCTTTATTCTGAGGATGTTCTGGTTTTCCATTCGTCATTTTTTCTTGTGGCTGACCAACATCTATTCTCTCCACTACTGATAGTGCCATGAAAACACAACAAACAACTGATTTAGAACTCAGCCGCATTTAATTCACCACCATCTGTTTGTTATAGAGCATAGGAAGAATGGAAAAAAATAGTGGTCAAAACTGTAGACTCTTGTTTCTTCACAAGTAGACAAAAGAGGCTGGTCATTGAAGATACTGACCCTAAGTTTGTAACAATGAAACTTCGTTAACACCCACATCTTTTCTGAAACGCCATTCAGGTACATGTTTAGCTTGGCTAAGGGTGATTATGAAGTAACACCACATGGCTGTTAAATCTCACCTCTGGTTATCTACTGACATTTTGTAATTTCATAGATTTGAACTTCACCTTATATTGAAAAAGTGTTGAGAAAATATTCAATAAAATTGTATACTTCTCATATTCTTCAATATAAATAACTGTATTTGGTATCAAATTAGCTACCGCTTATAAATTTCACTTTCAATAGGTAAGTTCTCACACTCACAAATGTTTCAATCCAATCAAAATTTATTTGCTACTATTAACAACAATAATGGTTTGAAATGTGTTTTCTTCCAAGGTTAGTATAAGTCTCGCCACTACTCTTAACACTTCCCTAAAATTCTAGTACTTAACAAATATTTCTTTGTCAACACTGAACCATTCTTTCACCAGAATGAATGAAAATGTTTAACACACTGTAACATAAAACAAAGTTTTACAGTCCGTTAGGCACAGTAAATTATATACCTCACGTTCTTAACATCTAAACCAAATCCCTTATTTTAATTTATATTATCAGTAATTGATTGATATGTGCTATACAATACTCATAGATTATTTTGTTTAAGATGCCACAAACACCACAAACTGATAAACAAACACCACAAACTGATACACAAACATCACAAACTGATACACAAACACCCACACACATATATATTACTATAACTGAGCGTACGCGCGCGTATGGATCTGTATCTTAAATTTCATACACCATCACATAAACTCGTAGATGCAAATATACTACCTCAATCTCATATATTATTACCATGATAAAGTAATTAACTCCCACTATTAGCTTCGTCTTGATGTTTATAATGTAATTACTTGCTGTCAGTTATAAACTATTAAACTCAACGTCTTTTCTCTGCATCAGAATGCGGTATAAGGCTTATTGTGCCGTTCACCACACTTAACGCCGTGTACAAGTCTAACTACAGATTTGCGTGATTTTTTCTGGTTTGCAGAATTGAGATATCCAGTGATCCACAAATAAATCAACTATGAATTGTGTTGAAATATTGATCAATAGACAAATCGTGATCTACATAAAGAAGTAGTGCAGAATAACCAACCTGGGATCTTCCACCAAAGCACACTTTAAGATCATGAATTATTGTACACACTCCTTGGTCTATCTAAAATGTATATTATCGCGAGTGAGAGTAGGTAATGAGGCAA
Organism: Carcinoscorpius rotundicauda; assembly: GCA_011833715.1. Lineage (NCBI taxonomy): Eukaryota > Metazoa > Arthropoda > Merostomata > Xiphosura > Limulidae > Carcinoscorpius > Carcinoscorpius rotundicauda. The sequence continues at coordinate 32,570,378 of CM022395.1, read as the reverse complement.
CAATCTTAGAAAGTTGGCTTAAAATGATCAGTAATATGACATAAAACAAAAATTACAAATTCCTTCTTTGGTCATGGTCCTGTCAAAAACTGCTACAACATCACCATAGATCCTAAAATTCTTCACACTATCAATAAGAACTTCTACCTACTTATGGGTAAATATAAACTTTATTGGTTTCTGCTTTAAACTTTCCATATTATCAAGCTAAGAGTTTTGAAAGAAAACATAAATGCGTGGCAAAACTACCAAAACATCATTTATATACAACCAACATTTTGTCTTCCACCATAAGTCTCATTTGTTTATTTAAAGTAGTGGGAGTATTATATAGGCCAATGGTTTGTTGAGTACTAAAAATAATTTTTAATATCATGATCTACTTTAATTTACTAATATTTAAATTCCGGTGTTAAAATGTTGAATCATTGAACATTTTCCAGTGCATCCCGACATTTGTCCATCTATAGGAATAAAATAAATCAATGGGCGGTAATGCATTAATCTATATGAAAACCACATAAAATTTTGGTATAACCTTCTTCCTGATAACCGCTATTAGAGAGGATTAAGCATTATCTCAAGGCCATATAATTATCTTTTTATCATCATAGCACTTTAGTACTAGTTACATCTCTAGGTCTTCAGGAAATACTGCATGACAGTATTTAGTAAAATAAGCATCACCTATAGATATTTGATGATAATTTGGTATGGCTATCTGGTCTCATAGATTTATCAGTATAATTTAACCAGCAGATCCGTCTGTATTGAATCAAGATGGCTAGTACAAACTTGAAACAGCGAAGTGCCATCATATACGTATTTACTTTCAGATATGGTATAATAGAAGTAACACTAGTGATAACTCTACTCTTGGTTATCTCCATTTTATTTACCATTGTAATGTCCACTCCAGAAGGAAGCTGGATAGCTTAATGGCCATAGTTATAGATTAACACGCAACTTTATTCCTCTTTATGAAAATCACTGTTCAAACTAATAATGCTTAATTTTCTAACAGAAATAAGCGTATCTCACGAATTGGCTCTATAACTTTATTACACAGGGCTAACACATTAGCCCACATATATAGTAAACGACTGAAGGTAATTTGTGTTCACAAAGTTACTGTATTTACATCTACAATGTACATTCATACATTCCACTGTTCCTAGGAGCACTGGCCCCATGAAAACATAGCTTATTTGTTCAGAGGCAGACTTTACTGAAAATTTCTGTTGTAAATCTATCCAAAGAATATCTAGATAAGTGATATCTAACTTTGTGATTATCTTTAATTCAATAGCTTTTACTCAAGAGCATCTAAGAGCTAATAATTTGTAATTTTGTGAAATCTATTATGTGTAATTTCAGAAGAAAAGTTTAAAAAGTGTTTGAAGTTTGATATATATACAGTTTCAATAGATATTTTTTGTAAGAAAAGTCATATACAAATTATTTTTAAAATTTTCCTACCTATTTCAAAGTGTAGATTTATATACACCGTCTCTGGTAAATAGATTTATTCATGGTTTTGTTTATCAATTGATATTCCTTTTCTCTGAATAATTAATTCAAGAATAACCTATCTTGAGAGGTATGTATGATACTAAAGCAAGAAGGTTGGACAGTATAAGATACATTGTAATCTTCAGTTAATATAGAACCAACTGTCTGGACGAAATTCGATATAAAACATTCCATGTCATTTTAATGTAAGTAACACTGAGTGAGTTAATTTATCACAGTAATGAATGATTTCTAAAAAGTGTCAAACGCTGTTTTGATTCATGATAACCTTTTTGTGTTATATCATATGGTAAGGATAGGTTACCCACTAAGATTTATAATATGGCAAACTATTTAGATGAAAGAAAGTTCATATAAGTACAGTGAACTTTTTGAGTTTTGTGCCATTTTCGGGGCTACATCAGTGCTTCAGTTGGTAAAGAGAAGTATTTTGTTTGTTTGTTTGTTTTGGAATTTCGCACAAAGCTACTCAAGGGCTATCCGTGCTAGCCGTCCGTAATTTAGCAGTGTAAGACTAGAAGGAAGGCAGCTAGTCATCACCACCCACAGCCAACTCTTGGGCTACTCTTTCACCAACGAATAGTGGGATTGACCGTAACACTATAACGCCCCCACACGGCTGAAAGGGCGAGCATGTTTAGCGCGACCGGGATGCAAACCCACGACCCTCAGATTACGAGTCGCACGCCTTAACACGCTTGGCCATGCCGGGCCCAAAGAGAAGCAACAAATATAAATAATAGAATAAAATAAAACATGTCAAACTTAATTAGATACACAATATAAACCTTTCTAATTAATATTTTTAAAAAACCTAGTTTTATTTATTTGTTTCATACTTGTAAAGAGGTCTTTGTGTAAAATCGAATAAATCATTAAATGTAACATTTTATATTTATTGTAGCCGTAAACGACTTTTACATAAGAACACTGTACATTTTGTAAGTTTTGTCGAAATTTTACGTTTAAGTAACAATTTTGAAACATAAACTGATGCAAATACCAGAGTAAAGTAAATAAAGTTAAAGCATAAACAACACGCGTAGAAAGTGTGTTCCAATTTTCATGCATTTCAGTTAAGTATTTTAAATGTGAAAACAAAAAATATGTCATCCATGTGGTCCTTACAGGATTAATTGCTCATAGCAATCGCTTTTCTCAGAGTGTCTAATACCTGGTGACGTCAACCAAAGTTCTGACAGCTCCATTTTCAACCATAGACTATCTTGTATCTAAGGGTATATTCAATCTGCCATCCGGATCTGCGAGGACTTTATTTCAACGTACAATTAAACAGCAGTCACTTTTAAGCGTAATATAAATCCTGACACCTTTAATGGAGAGAAATATAAGTTATTAGTTATCTTAAACTGTATTTTCTAGTTAAGGAAATAGACTGTTAAACTTTGTCCCACACCATGAAAACATGGTATTATATACTATTAATAACAATGTCTGAAAGTAATTTTTACTTTAAACTTATGCTGAGAGGGAATAACCTAACTTCCGATGGAATATACTATTGTCGATTTCTGTACAGTAAGTTCAACTTTATGAAATATTTCCCAGAAGAAAGTACAGGTGATGATAGACATAGTTTTGTGAGTAACAAGTGTGAGAGGAACTAAAGCGTTCACTTGAGTGAATTTGTACGAAAACAACACATACTTGATATTTACATAAAATTAAAAAAAATGAAATATTAACTAAAAGAGCGCAGGTAATACACGACACAGCGAAGAAAATTTAAACAAAAATACCCACTACAATATGCAGTTATAAGAATTAAAGGACCAGTTTTTGGATGTTAAAGGAATTACTATTTTTAATGTGCTAAATGTTATGAATCAAGACTCAACATCTTAGAACTAATGCCTATAGTGTCTCAGTGGTATATCTACGGACTTATAACGCTACAAACAGGGTTTCGATACCTTTGGAGGGCATAAAACAGCTAGCCCACTGTGGAGCCTTGTGTAAACTCAAAGGTACAAGAATAATACTTTCTTTATTTTTTTGTAATCAGTGAGAAAATTAATCTAATTTTCAAAATAGGTATAAAAAAGATAAATAAATTAATCAATTGCAACACATTGATTTTCTATTTTATAGAGTTGATTAAAATTAAAATCACGAACTTATATAATCCAGTAAAATCAGACAGACCTCAGATATTTCATTGCAAACAAAATATTATAACTATTTTTATGAAATATAGCTCATATTAACAGCTGTTTCGTCTTACGGTAATTTTCTCAGTAAGTTGCTGCAGGTACACTTTGGATAACGCATATGACTAATCGAGGTGTTTAAAAGAAATATAGGTCACGTAATGCATTTAAAGTACATACAAACAGAACAGACACCCTAACAAAAGTAACACAGCTTGAATGTTAAAGTATTTTCACAAAAATAAAAAAACGTTGCTTTGATTACTTACACAAAGATTCCTATGAAGTTAAAATATCATAGCGCTTTAACTAAAAATATTTTAAACGTTTTTCCTTTAGCATTATAACTGCCAAATTAAAGTTACATGTTACTAAGGCTATCAAAAAACTGAAATACGTTGTTGATCAGATGCACTTTTAAAAAAACATGATAATATATATAAAATGAGTTTATCAGATGTAATTAATGAGCATCTATATTAGTTTTCGATACAAGTAATAACATTAAAGAGTGAAAACGGAATGATGTATAGAACGTATTCATGCAGTATCCGAGTTATTTTCTTTGCATTATGAATTATGTTAAAAATATTACGATGAGAAACATTATTGCATACTTTTGTGTATGAAACTTTTCTTACACTTCGTGGACCTCGTTCGGCTTGATATTATGCTTAATATATGAGTTATTTGACCAAATCCCTTCTCATTTTTAGCTGCAAGAGTGTTATAAGTTCTGGCTAATCCCAATTTACCTCGGTAAAATAGCAACCCAAGAACAGAATTAACCAACTGCCTTGTTCCTATTCCATCACTTCTATATTTGGAACTGCTAAAACAGATAGTTGTTCTCGAGTAGCTTTGCTCGAGTTAAAAAACTAACAAACTTGCACCCCAGTCACCGATAATAATTTGTAAATACTTTGAATGAGAAGTCATGTAGTGTCATCTGCTAGCTCAAGCATCGCGAGACTAAAACCATGAGATACCTTGTATTTCAAAAAACGCTAAAACTGAAGAAAAATATACTCACATACCTAACTATATCCATTAGCATTTTGGTGAAATAATTAATTACGTGTTTAACATTTTAAGGAAATTACATTCATACTTTCCTTCATAGTTTCTTTTAATTCATAAGTTTATAAGAAAAGTATTATTTCGGTAAAAACATAAACCAATCAAGAACTGAATAATTTATGTTATTTAAACACTGCATATTTTATATTGAATAATATGGGGAGATAAACTCCTCTCTATACGGGTCTGGCATGGCCAGGTAGTTAAAGCACTCGAATTGTAATCTGAGGGTCACGGGTTTGTATCCCCGTCACACCAAACATATTCGCCCTGTCAGCCGTTGGGGCGTTATATTGTGACAGTCAATCCCACTATCCGTTGGTAGAAAAGTAGCCCAAGAGTTGGCGGTGGGTGGTGATGACTAGCTGCCTTCCCTTTAGTCTTACACTGCTTAATTATAAACGGCTATCGCAGACGCCACCAGTGGCACAGTGGTATGTCTGCAGACTTGCACACTAAAAACCGTGTTTCGATACCCGTGGTGGGCAGAGCACAGATAGCCCATTGAGTAGCTTTGTGCTTAATTCTAAACAAGCTATCGCAGATAGCCCTCAAATAGCTTTGCGCGAAATTCAAAAAAACAAACAAAGAAACTGAATCTTGAATACCAAAAGTTCGTGATTTTAGTTAATATTTGATAATTATATTTTTAAGGGCCCCCGATAGTACAGCGGTATGTCTTCGGATTTACAACGCTCAATCAGAGGTTCGATTCCCCTCAGTGGGTTCAGCAGATAGCTGCTTGGGGCTTTACTATAAGAAAACACACTCATTGGAAACATATTATAATGCTCCCACAGCTGAAAGGGTAAGCATGTTTAGTGCGACGGGGATTCGAATCCGCGACTTTCAGATTTCGAGTCGAACGCTTTAACCCACCTGTCCATGCCGCGCCCCAATTTCTCGTGAAATGCGGGCATAACTGTTTTCTCTGTCACCTTTATTAATACAAACGTATGTTTTAAACAGATGTATAAAATAAATCATTTAGCTCTCGACGGTAGAAATAACTGAATGTCTGATACTGAAGATTGATTATTAAATAAAATAACTATATTATATTTTAAACATCACGCTAAAAATTTTATTTATTTGATCCAATTAATGACTTAATGGCAATATGATGTTCAACTAAAAAAACGTATCCCTCTGATAATTGAATATATAGGTGAAAAACTGTTCCTTATTAATGGGAAAAAATATATCATAAAAATGAAAAAAAAATCGGTGCTACAAATAATATTATATTTATTTTTGGATACTATTTTACTATTAGATATCGTCAGTAAACACTGTTTTTATTTAAAAGTAATATTAAATAAGAGATAAAAAAGAGTAAATAATTCTGGGAATCTTTATGTAAAAATCAAGAAATAGAAAAGTTACATACTGGCTGTTTATATTTATTTGTTCTTCTTATGGGACCCACCTATATATGGAAAAAATGAATTTGATCAGGCTTATGTTTTAAAAAAAAAAGGTTATCAGTACAAATTACATGAAATAAATTACAATACCCTAAACCATCGGTTTAGAAAGAAAACTTTAAAATTAATAAAAACATTAAATCAAACTGAACTTCTGCAGCTTATACATAATTCGGCGATAATAAGGGTAGACAAAATTTCATACCTCACATTTAGTTCATATAAACTGGTATGAAAGATAATGAGGTAAAATGTTAAATAATATACCGAGGTATCACTTAACATTTATAAAAACCTTTCTGTGTTCTTAATAAAACCAACCAAAACAAAGGATAAAACTTAAGAAAGTTGCATTTATTTAAAGTATCCCTGTTATTCCTACATCTCTTAATAAATAATTACTACTTTCTTGTGTTACTTCGTCATCTAAATTAAGCTTCATGACACATTAAAAGATTGGAAACAAAACAAATTTAATACATTTGAAACCGTAAAAAAGAAAAGTAGTTTAATAAATATTAAAACTAATTAATATATCTTAAAACTCAATAGAATGACGAAATATTTCCTACATTCTACTTTTTGGTTCAAAAGCTTTCTGTATCGAGTGGTAGAAGCATACATTTTTTCTAAACAATTATCAAATATTATCAAACTAGTATAAACGTTGCTGTATGTGCAACTGTTCGACCAGAATCTTGGCGAGCTGAACGCAGTGCTTCAGTAATTCGTGTTTATTAATGACTTCTTTTCATTGGATCTTACTTCATAACTTGGTGATTAAGCCTATCTTATTCTTTCTGTAACTTGCACCCTGAAGTTTCATTTTATCTTAAAAAATTCAGACTTTTTCCATGATAAGTCACTTTTCCGTTTGACAATTTTTGGCATCGTGATTTACAAATTAAACACGCAGCGTACGTTTGCATTCCTCAGATACAAAAATCGATTTTCGTCTGAAATGTCCCAATAATTCTCTACTAGAGGGACTCACTTTGAAATTCTGAATTAAACTGTCTTTACAACAATTTTAGAAATTTATTTCAAAAATAACAAAAAGAATTCGTTGACAATAATAATTTTACAAAATTAATGTATATTATTAAAATGGAAAAAAATCACAATTTAATTTTTTTTTTTGAATAAGAAATCTAACTGTAAAGAAACTTTGTTAGGAACTTCCTTTTATGATGTTAAGGAACATGCGAAGTTTCATATAATTAGACATTAACTTTGGAAGGAGTTTTGCGGACAGATAAGTCCAATTAAGCAAGCAATAAATATTTATCAGGTTTTAATTTTTTATAACAAGAACTAAAATTATACTTTAATTATAAAATTCACATTAATACTTCTAAAAATCATTTAATGAAATTAAACTAAATTTCTCAGATGAGAAAAAACTTAATCCATTACACAATCTTATGAAATGTTTGATCGGGACTGAGGTTAAGTATTTCATTCAATTTGATAATTTCTGGAATAAACATACTCACGTTATATATAGCATAAATGAAAGGATTGTAACAGGAATTGCTCATGGCCAGCCAGTGACAACAGAACCAGATGACGTTTATGTATTTATACCTGTGGAAACACGGTAATTCATAAAACAGTTAAATGTAAATTAATTGAAAACAATTTTGAAATCACATTTATTCATTCACATCCAACTATTCTACAATTATATTATTACAGACAATATTTTATATGATAATTGTTTTATATCAGAGAAAATTTACATTAAGCTTGTTTGTTTTTTGAATTTCGCTCAAAACTACACGAGGGCTATCTGCGCTAGCCGTCCCTAATTTTGCAGTGTAAGACTAAAAGAAAGCCAGCTAGTCATCACCACCCACTGCCCACTCTTAGGCTACTCTTTTACCAACTAATAGTGAGAGTGACCATCACATATTTGGTATGACAGGAATTCGAACCTGCGACCCTCAGATTACGAGTCGAACGCCTTAACCCCCTGGCCATCAACCACCTGAACATTTTTGTTACTTTTCATTATTTCCTACGGGTCTCCAGGATCTATTTATCAATCATACCTTGTATTGTATTTTAGGAAAAGTAACAATTGTTGTGATTAAGTATAGATTAATTTTTATGAAAACTGCATTAACTAATACTTTTCAGAAATGTAATTAGGGTAGTTTCCATTTGAACTCATAAATGTGTAAATTATCTGGCTTTTCAATTTATATTGTTTTTTACTTTTCTTGTGATGAATGCATTATGCAAAAAAATCTACTTCTGTAATTAAAAAAGTTTACAAATTACAACTATTATCGTGCTGTTAAAATTATTTTGATTTATCATTAATAAGAAAGCGGTTTACCAAGAAAACAATAAGTGGTTTAAAACCGTTGTAGATATGTCTTGTTTATTTCTCCATACTCAGTGTAAAGTGCTTTGATTTTAAAGTGTTGCATTTTTATCCATAGATTATTAAACTATGCATACTATATAGGCTAATAGGATTACAATATCATTATCAATTGTCTGCAAGACAACTTTTCTTAAGAATTCAATCACTATCAGTAGGTTTGTGATAATGTAGTATGTAGATGCAGTGTTTTTTCTCATCCGTTAAGTTAAAAAGTGAACATTTCAAGGTTTTTTTGTTTTTTTCATATATAAATGTATTTAACGTTGGGTGTAGTAATGATCCAGTGAATTACTAATTTTCATTTTACTTAATCAAGGGGTAAATTAGGTTTGTGAAGATTAAAAAATCGGTTTCCTGATTATCTCGGATAAATAAGAATGTTGTTTTTAATCAGAAAACTGTGTTATTCTTGTCGGCCAATCAAATAATAGTTGGAAACGGAATTGTCCTCGACCTTCGATACAAGCTAATATTGCGAACACAAATTTTATTGGCATATCTAAAACAGTGTTGAGGCTTAAGACAGCAAATAAGATTTTTCACAAGAATCAGAGCTATTTGATACAGAACTAACACAAATTTATAAAGATTTTTGTATATTTTTATTCCGTTAACATGTTCAACAGAAGTTAATGTCTTCCTTTTGTTTAGCTACTTTTTACATCTAGTTTCTTTTGATCTTATTTTGAGCTCACTTTTAAATTTTTTTGCTGCATCAGACGTTTAAATCTCGTAGACAATATTAAAGTTATTTTTTAATTTAACTTTTACCGAAAACGAACGCCATAAAGTTCACGCAATTGATTCAGAGTTGTAGAGTTAGTTTTATTCTGTGAAGCATATTTTGTAAAGTGGGGGCTTTGTGATTGTTGGTCTTATTGACTTAGGGTTATTTTTCAGTAGTTTTTTTCTTTCAGTCAGCCTAACTTACAAGGGGAAGCTCGCAGACCAGAAGGTTTTTTTTTCTACTGAAGTCTTCATTATATTTTGCTTGTCATGTTTTAATTTAAAATTTGAAAGTACGCACAATCAGTTAACCGTTACATTTTATTGCTTTGTATTTTGTTGTAGAAGTATTTGTATTTGTGTTGTTAACAGAGTTATTAGATTTTTTATAGATCTGCGTCTTGTTCCGTGTTATTAATCAGAAAACTACAGATATTTGACATGAAAAATTTATAGAATTCGAACATCACAAACTTCAATGAACTAATTTCGGACGTAGGTATTTCTTTGAGGATATTAGATACTTTTTTCGGGAAAAAGAGCTCGCATGAAGAAGTAAGCTTCTTTTAGCCGTCAAAACAAGTGTACCGTGATATTAACATATAATTTATTCTCTCCTCATGAACTGTCGATTAAATATGCAGTTCCAGACCATATAGAAGATTTAATATCGTTTCCAAGTTTGTTAAATTTTTGCACATAAATTTTTATTTTTAATAGCCATTGTAAATTGTATTTTTGTTTATATATTTAAATATATTTGTATTGAGAAAAAAATTGCATATATAAATGTTATTGGCAAATATTATAAATTTCAAACATATCCACATTATATTAGCTTCTAAATTCAAATTTTTGGCTATTTGAAATCGTAATATATTAACATACGAAAAGTAATAAATTAGAAACTCGTCCTGGATAAATTATAACACAAAACATTACATAAATTAAATTATTTGTGGTTGTTGTGTTATGAACTACTTTCACAGTCACATACAATGAGGGGTTTAGGATTCCATATTATTGTTACGTACAATACACTAGAAATAAATAAATAGAAAACTTTGAAGTTTTATAAGTATATTACATAGTATAACATAAAACAAGCTCAGTATGGACTTGAAGTTAAGGCCCTCAACACAGAATCTAAGGATCGAGGGGTCGAATCCCTGTTAAAATGCGGCGGTCAATACCACTATTAGAGTTCTCAAATACCAAAAGGTGAGACTAAATTTTAAACTTACAAACTCATTAGGATCGTAAACGAAAAGAAAAACTATTAATAGATAAACTTACGATTGATATCTTAATAAAAAACTCTTTCAAGCTCGGTAAAGAAATTCTCTGACAGAAATGGTCCCTCAAACAAAACTAAACTTTTCAAAAACACGTCTTTGTCCTTCTAACGGAAACTTTGTAATTTTTATGTAAAATACAAAAAAACTGTTAAAGAGAGCGCGCGTGCGAATAACCGATAGTCACATTTGGCATCGTAACAATTTGTATATATATCTACTTTGTAATTTGTAATCTAGTTTCGCATTCCTGTCCTTTAAGAGAAAAGTTTTATCATTTTACTCACTAAGAACTCGTATGTCAAGCATAATAAAAAAGTGTCAAGGAAAAGGCTAGCAAATTGAAGAATTATTCACACAAAACACAGCTTGCGTTGAAACAACAAATATTCAACTATTAATTTCGGATAACATTTTAACGACAATTGTCGCCAGCTATAAACTGAAAAGTAATTTTAAAATCAATATTCCATAATTAGTAATCAGAGTTGAAGGCATACTAGAGTACAAAGATCAGCGGAAAATATATAGCATCTCAGCATAATGTCATGAGGAAAATGACATCTTAAAAAGAAACAGTTAAGAAATATTTTGACATAAAAGGGACTGAAATAACTTATACATTGAGATGTTAAATCGTCAAGTGGATGTCAGCCTAAATACTAAATGATCCAGGATGTTGCTGTTCTCAATAGAAATATTACAGTTATAAGAACTATCACGAGTTGTTGTGAAATATTACAATTGCAACTTACTAGCTGCAAATATTATACATCATCTCATATCAGAAAGAACTGATTTAATACAGTAAAACGAAGAGTTAATATACGATGAACCGCAATTATTACATTAGAAAGGTAACGTATAAAAGAGGTAGCCAAGCCCACTTAATCAATTATCCAGCCATGAGTTAACATCTAATTAGTTAGCTTGAGATATCGAGAGGCCAAAATCTTGTGTTATGCATCCTTTCTGAGCCAGCAATACTTTCATTGTGAATCAATGTCTAGTTGTGACGTAAATGATTTTACCATAGTTTTTAATACGGCCCGGCATGGCTAGGTGGGTTAAGGCGTTCGACTCGTAATCTGATGGTCGCGTATTGGAATCCCTGTCGCACCAAACATGTTCGCCCTTTCGGCTGTGGGGAGGTTACAATGTGACGGTAAATCTCACTATTCTTTGGTAAAAGAGTAGCCCAAGAGTGGTGATGACTAGCTGCCTTCCCTCTAATTTTACGCTGCTAAATTAGGAACTGCTAGCACAAATAACCCTCGAGTAGCTTTGCGGGAAATTCAAAACAAACAATTGGTTTTAATAACAGTTTTTCTGCAACTCACCTACGGAGATTTTAAAAAAATATATTCAATTTTTTCTAGCTCTTAAAGGTGTTGTATAAATTATGAAGAAAAAAGTCTTACTTAGTTCAAATATACAACAAAGTTGCCACAAATATATTAAATTTATTTCGGTGGTTTGTAGAACTTCTTGTTACCATAGAGAGGAATAAGTAATATTGGAAAAAAATAATAATATCATAGTGCAAGCACAAACACATACTATCCAGAAATGATATGTCATGAGGCCTTTCAACGTTTATATACTGGCAGTGTGTTTCTCGTGTGTTAAAGAACGGTCAACAAGACCCTTAAGTCGCCATTTCCCGAAAGAAATGCACTACAGCCAGTGGTTCTCAATATTTTAAGCATAACAAAATGTGACGCGATTTTAATGAAAAAAACTTACTTATATGAAATGTTACGTATTATAATTTATCTCGGACGAGTCTCCGATTATGCTACGTTCTTTACGTCTTAGATTTCGAACAGCCGAAATTTTAATTTTAATTTAGATTTTAATTGAGCGTCAACGTGTATCAAATTTATGATATTTGCCAATAAGATTGATACACACAATTTTCTTTATTAACACAGGTATATTTTAATAAACAAATAACAATACAAGTTGTAATAATGGTTATAACAAATAATGGTTTATATGTACTCTTTTTACAAACTCACAAACAATATTTACATCTCTATCTGGCCTGAAACTGATTATTTTATCGACGGTCCGACTCTTCGACAAACGAATTAATTCTGAGTTGATATTGTTAAACTTCTCTTGGCGGGATACTTGGCTAGCTGTATTCTTGGCTGGCTTCACGCAGTTTATAAGTTCATTTATTACTGAAGAAGATATATAATGTCCTCAAAGAACTATTAGCGTCCTAAATTAATTCTCTAAAGTTGAAAGGCTTATGATGCTCAAAATTTATAAACGTTTCTAGTCAAATTCTGTTGTTTTCCGATTAATAAGTTATAATCACAATTATAGCATCCATAGACCTATAATATACTGACTGTAGCGAACAAACATTATTATTTTGTCTCTTGGCACTTTGATTTATAAGCGTTTTCAGGAGACGTTCTCGGAAATTCACTTCGCAAGAATGCTGTCAGTCACTAGTATTATATACACATATCGTACAATGTTGATTCTTACGCTCGAGAATCTTCTACAAATTTAGAGAACAACTGGGCATGCGCAGTTCACATTTAACAATATAAGTTACATATATTTCAAATATATATAAGCTGAAACAAGTATAAATATTAACATAATATTAAATTTGTTGCAAAAAAGTACCTATGACGTTTTGTGAAAAAATTGTACGTGATGGAAAAAAAATCGATATTTTTGGATTCAGCGTACAGGAATTACTTTAGAACTTGTAAAAAAATGTAATAAAACCATCGCAGGCTTGTGTAATACGAAAAATTGACCCTATGTTTAGGGTCCATTATAGAAATCAATAACGAACCCAAAGTAAATTTTTGATAAAATCATTTCTCATATTAGTTGCTGTAGAAACGAAGATCAAATACTGAAATGAATAACTGTCAGTATGGTTTGTATTAAAATGTCAGTATTGCAAATTTTGGTAATATTTGTTATTTGTTTTAAAAATAAAATTAGTTGTATGTTTACTTCTGTGAATTTTGTCTCTGTCTAATTGTTTCTCATGTAAATTTCATCAAGTTGATGAGGTTTGGAAACTTAATGACTGTGTCTTCCTGTTATTTAGAATAAATATTATTTTTCATACAGTTCGATAGGCCACATTGATGCATTTTTTTTTAGATTGCTAAGTGTATTTTTTTTCCTTAGGTAGGTGAAATAATTTATATAAATATATATGTGTGTTTGTATGTGTACACAGTTTCCACTCGTACACACACATAAGTATACACATTTGTTTTTCTTCACAATTGGGTTTTCTCGTCATCACTGATATGTATACATATAGTCCCCTGCTGGTACAGCGGTAAGCCTACGAATTTACAATACTAAAATAAGGGGTTCGATTATTCTCGGTGGATAACCCGATGTAGCTTTGCTAAATGAAAATCACACACACACATAATATACATATAATGTGTGAAAGCTGATAAACAGGCGTGTTCTTTAAGCTATTGTGTATCTTACTATCAGTTAGTTTCTTTTTTTTTATCAAAGTCCAATGTTTTCAACAATACACAGGGATGTTATGTTTTAATATCATATCTGAGATATGCAATCACGCAAAATGTGTGTGTATGTTTTTCTTATAGCAGAGCCACATTAAAGCTATCTGCTGAATCCACCGAGAGAAATTGAATCCCTCATTTTAGCGTTGTAAATCCATAGACCAGCAGGAAGCTACGTAAAATAAATTCGTTAATAAATATCTCTTAGTTTTATGTGTAACTTTCTATTATACTCTTTTCTGATGGCGATAAAACAACCTTTTTTAAGGTATCTTCCTTTCTATCCTATCTAGTCAGATATTAAATATTTAATGAGAAGTTAGCAATTTCATTAGATTTCAATATTATGGTAAAAACATGCGTTTTGTAAATAGAAGCTTCTGTCGAGATTTTCGCTATACTCAAATTTAATGTGCAGGAATATTTATGTGTCAAATTAGCTTCGAGAAAAAAAGGTTTAATCATTAAATATTTACAATTAAATTTGTATTTAAATTACAGTTAGCACGAAAGACACATGCGTACATGTCACACACACTGCATCAACTAACACACCAATTAACTTTACATCGAGAGTTAAAATAAATTTTGACACATGTGGTGAATAAAAATAAAAACACTTAAATATTATCTTGAAAGCACAGATATTTAAAAACCGCCCTCAGTAGCTCAGCGGTATGTCTGCGGACTTACACGCAGAGCACAGATAGCCCATAGTGTAGCTTTGTGCTTAATTCAAAACAACAAAAGAACAACATTTAAAAACCATAACTTTACATTATATAATAACTTCCACTAGATGAATTGATACATATCTTCAATAATAAAGACAATTAGTTATGAGTGACATGCTTTGATATATATTCCATATCTTGTTCCATTTAAAAATACATTTGCACTCTATTATACCAACTCTGAATACGAAATATCAGCTAATTACCTTTAATTGTCAATGGACTTAAATGATCAACTAATAGTTGTTTCACTTAATATATTCTGTAAGGGCATTTATGCTCCATGATGCCAACTGTGAAATTAATACGAACAAAATGTCCATTGATTGTATTTAATTGTTACTTCACATGATTACCTGACACTTGTTTCACAGGAAAAGGATTTCAATTGTTTTCATAGATTGAATATAACAAACCCCTATTTTCCAATAACTGTTTGAGTTGTGAAGACACAAATACTCATTCTATTATATACACATGTATATAACATGAAATTAAAGCGCTGGACTAAATGTAATTGCATTGCAACCATCTGTTAAGTGATGCAACAAGACACGTTGCTTGAAATCACACTATTAGGTATTTTGTTGAGTTAATTTGAGGTGCACTGGCGACAACACGTCGTTGTTCAGGAATTTTATTTCTTTGGTAGTTTCACATTATTTAAGTAAGTTTGATTGTTTGTTTGTTTGTTTTTGAATTTCGCTGAAACCTATACGCCAAACTATTTGCGCGAGCCGTCCCTAATTTAGCATTGTAAGATTAGAGGGAAGGTAGCTAGTAATCACCATTCACCGCCAACCCTTGGGCTGCTCTTTTATCAACGAAAGGTGGAATTGACCGTCACATTATTATGCCATCACAACTGAAAGGGTGAAAGGGTATAACGGGAATTCGATCTCGCGATCCTCGAGTTAAGCGCTTTAATCGCTTGACTATGCTGGACCAGTAATTTTGATATTCATTTCAGTTCTCTAGAATGTTTTATTTTTGTTTTATCTTCTGTACGTATAAACTTCAATAACTTTAAAGATCTGGTACAGATTTTTACAGGTTCTCTCAGGTGATAAATGACAAAATTGAAAAGAAACTTATATAGAAATAGTTTTTATCATCAAATGTGCACTAGGAAAATACTTCTAGTAATTCGTGCACATGTAACAATTATCTTTAACTGACATACAAAAACAGTTCTATACCCAGGACAACCAATAGTAACTGCGTATTTGTACCACACAAAACACAGAAGTGAACAAAAACGATACAACGTTTTAAATAATTTATATTTATCATTAGAAGAATAGCATAGAAATAAACTGATATCTTTAACAACTGAGCCATTGTTTTACAAAATAATATATATAACACAGTTGACAAAGTACCTTATTCATCAACTCAATGCAAAAACCATTTAATGTTAGCACAAAACTGTGTAGGAAATTACCCGTGATAGTAAAGAGATAAAAAAAAATGTTATTTGTCAAAACAACCAAAAAGTTAACTACAGAGATGTATATTATTTTTATATATATATATAACCATGCAATGTTAAGCCATGAACAAAACACATTAAAATTAAATAAAATACTCTACATTTGTAAAAGGATCATAGGGTACAAGCTACAACGTTGGATTATAAAATGTATTCTATGTTTTGGAGGTGACTATGAAAGTAAAGCCCACGTTGCGGTGGGGATACACCTTCTACCAGTCTTAACCTCCAATTCGCTAATGTCACAAAAATATAAGAAATGTAGAAATTAGGAGAGCAAGATGTGGGTACTCAAGCCCACAACATCTCATAGTTGTATCACTCTTCATGAAAAATAAATAAATAAAGTAAAATAAAAATAATATATTTGTGTGTGTGTGTATATATAGTATATATATATACTATTGTGGATACAACATTCCGAGTAATGCCTTTCTTTTTCTCAAATATCACTAAATGAGTAGTAAAACAGTAAATTTGAAAACATCAAAAAATAATACTGGAAGTCATCAAAAATACTATACTGTTTATTTCCTTTTATGATGTTGCTAAATTCTAGAATAAAATGAATATTGAAGCTTATTTTATAAAAACCACCGATTATTTTATCTATTCAGTGACCTGACCATCTACCTGCTTAAACATATAGTCTTAAAAGAAAACACAATTAAATTAAATCACAGAATGGTCATACTATTTTACATGGTTTATTTTTCGCCAAGTCATGCAATAATCTAAACAAATGATATTATCCTTACTCATTTATTTTTGGAATGATCTCTTGAAGGAGATTGTAAGTTTGGAATGGAAGCCAACAGAATGCAAAGATGGTCACTACGATGAGCAACATCTTGATTACCTGAATAAATATAAGGAGAAACATAATAGAAGTAAGTAGAATATTCTTAACTTTCTTTTTGAAGTTTGTTTTCCATGAAGAAAAAAAACGTTTGAGAAAAAGATTTGTTTTCAATGTGGAATTAATATATTGTTGATCAAAGTTAAGTAATGCGCGTGCATACAAAACTCTTTATTAAAGACCACATTCGAGAGCAATAATTTAGAGCAATGTTTGTTTCTAAAACTAGATGTTGTAAAAGTAATAATACAATATATATAAATTGTACATAAGTAATGTTCGTTCAGACAGAAAAATACAACATAGTTGATGTCTAGAGTATTCGACCCACAATCTGTCAGTTGAGGTCCAAACCACATCATCGAACATACTCGCTCTTTCAGCCGTGAGTACGTTATTATGTGACAGTCAATCTCACTATTCATTGGTAAAGAGTAGCCCAAGAGCTGGCGGTGGTCAGTGTTTATTAGCTACATACTCTATAGCTTATTCCTTCAAAACTTATGATGATTATTACAGATGCAGACAGGTATTCGAACTAAAACTGTTGTTCAAATTAGGATCTAATAAAGATATTAATGACATAATTCTTCATCATTTTGTTGCAGGTCAAGTTAGTGTAAGAACGTCTTTAAAAGGTATACCCATTTATGTTTATAAAATATCAAAATCTTTAATGTACTAAGATTAACAAAGGTTGTTTTTAATGTTCTGAGTGACTTAAATTAATCTTCTTATACCGTAATAACCTTGCAGCTAAAACAAAAAAAAAGTTTTAATACAGTTTCTTATTCATTTTTTTTTAGTCTGTTTACATAACTTATACGGTTCAGGCATTTTTAAGACTATATTTAAGTCAAGCCTACAACTGTCCTAGTCACGTTCTTTCTAGGTAAATAGATAAACACTACATAGTTACTGCTGAAAGTAGGCTATGGCTACTTCGGCATCCAAATGGCCATCTTAACTAGTTTTGTATAACTCAAAAATAGGTTTGTGTATTCATTCTAAATAATCGTAAAGGATATTCTCCAAAGTTGAATACAATATATATTTTTTTAAAAAAAAACTTGTCTGGCTAAACCATGAGTTGTAAGAGGATAATAATCTTATTGAAGGAAAATATATACATCAATATCCATAAGAGATAAGAAGTATTGAATGAAAAAACTTAATAAATGCGATATTAAAAAATAATAGAAATAATACAAAAAACATTACACAGGAAGAAATTCCAAGAAACGCCATAAAAGATGGATGCGGAAGATTTGAATAGAATGTTGTTTCAATCGATCACTGAATGAAACCAAAATCACTCACGTTTATGAATTGATTCCGCTAGTATATAAGAGCTCCTCAAACAGGAATATTAAACATTTTCTTCTGTGTACTTTATTTAAAGCGAATGATTTGGAAAACGCGTTCTACATTTATAAGGAGGAAACTTTTGTAAGCGCATACTAAATAAGAAACTTCAAAAGACTGAAAATGTTTAGCTGGGATTTAAAAGTTCACATTTCTTGAACATTCCTATTTTGTAGTTTCTGTAAGTGCATTAAGGATATGCTTTTTATCATGAACAATGATAAATTAAAGAATACAGTGAAAACTAAATGAGCAGTCAGAATATTTTCATAACACCTATGAAAACATTTAGAAATTCAGATAAATAGATATTTTTAAACTACGAAAATCTTAAACAATGGGGAAAATGTGTCAGAAAGAAAAAATGAAAAAAGTTACATGAGAAATACATAAGTAAATCAGTGATAAGATACAGAAATTGCTATAATTACACTATGGTAGAAGATGAAAGGTATTTATGTAATAGTTGTCCAGGAAACGAAAAAGATAAACTTAAATTTGTATTTTCAAATAAATTGCCCTATAATAATAAACCGCACTTAATATATATCTCTAAAAGTTCGAATCTTCTTCTAGGAAACACATAAAAAACTGGAAACTCAAGCTAAATCTCATAGAACACATTATGAAAATAATACATATAGTATCTTGGATATTTAAACGTTTATCAATATGAAAGGTATTAGTTTCAAACCATACAGAATATTAAAGTAGAGTATCCAGGAGTGTGTGTGTATATAATTTGTTATTTTAACTTAAAATCGAGCCGAAAGAAAAAACTCCAAATTCACTGAAAAGATCCCAGGGTACAAGCTACAATGTGGGATTATAAAATGTACCCTGTCTTTTGAAGGCGACTGCTGAAATAGAACCCACATGGGGATACACCGTCTATTTAGTCTTAACCTCCATTCGCCAGTCTCACCTAAGAAATAAAGAATAGCAATAGATATATAATAAGAAATAGAAATAATAATTGAAATAAAAATTAGGAGTGTGAGATATGAATGCACAACTGTCTGCAGGCAGTAAAGGGTGATATATATGCGGAAAGGTGACTTCTGTCCCAAATAAAAAATAAAGAAGGATGTGAAGATGAGTAAGATAAAACTTATCTCTTGATGTTAGCATCTCATTCCCCAATACAGTAGGAAGGTACTAATTGACACCACAGCAAGTCTTTCTTATGATTGTACTTATTCAACTTCATTAAAATGTAATTATTTTCACTACTAATACACGTCATATAACTTTCATAATAAATCACGTATCTCTAGAAAATATTTCAACGTTACCCCATTCTAACTAATAAAGTTCAAAAGAAAAATCTAAAATATCGTCGTTTCCCTTCAATTTAAAACTCAATTGTTTATTATACTAGCTTTAGAAAAACAACTTTATCTACGTAAACTTTCTCTTTTATGCACCATGCTCGGTCTGCATTAATATTTTCATTGTAAAAAGCTCCTACTTAGGATTACAAGGTAGGTTTTAGTTTTTTTTAGTTTAGCTTATACTGTATGGAAGCTGGAGTCAAACCTCAGATTTTAGCGTTATAACCGATCACGTTTACTGCTGGTAGATCGGTCTCAGACCATACATCATGACATAATATACGTAAATCGAAGGCACAAAAGTCCATTGAAGATGTACTGGGTAAATAGACAACTGTATGCTCGAGTAGAAGTGCTGAAATATCAATTTCTTATGCCTCTTCTCATAGGAAAATAGCCCAGATTGGCCAGGTGATTAAGGCACTCGACTCATACTTCGGAGGTTGCGTGTTTAAATCCTCGTCATACCAAACATGCTCGCTGGTGGCGTTATAAGTGACGGTTAATCTCACTATTCGTTGGTAAAAGAGTAGCTCAAGAGTTGGCGGTGGGTGGTAATAACAAGCTGCCCTCCCTGTAGTTTTACAGGGTCGTCTAGCGCAGATAGCCCGTTGAGTAGCTTTGTGCAAAATTCGAAACAAACCAACCGCAAGAGTGAAGGCTTATAACGCGAAAAATACAGTTTCGAAATAAATAAAACTCAAATAGCCCATTCCACCACAACAAAAAAAGCAAGTTATCTAAATAACATATTTCTATAATATCAATAAATATTTCTTCGTTTTTTTTTAATTTCGTGCAAAGTTACTCGAGGGCTATCTTCGTCAGCCGTCCCTAATTTAGCAGTGTAAGATTAGAGGGAAAGCAACTAGTCGTCACCAACTCTTTTACCAACGAACAGTAGGGTTCACCGTAGCATTACAACCCCTCCCTCCACGTCTGAAAGAGCGAGCATCTTTGGTACGAACCCTCACCCCTCGCAGTACTAGTCGAACGCCTTAACACACTTGGCCATGGATGGCCGTGGCAATAAATGAACTTATACTTTAACTTTCTTTATAACTGATGTCAGTAAATTTTTATCTTTAGATAAAATTTTGGAACTAAAAAGAACTTTTTGCAACAAATATATCGGTAACGGTATTGTTAAAAAAAATCAATATGTATTTACACTTTATTGTTTCTTAGTTAGAAACTGATCGTTTAGAAGTTATAGTAATAATTTTACTGTTTATAACAATTAAGGGAATTAAATCAGTTTCAAAATTTAATAGAATAATGTTAGAAAACTTACCCAAGTAACTGGTACGACGTTATTTGTTTATCGTTACTTTTGTTAACAGTATTGGTTGTACTATTTTGTACATCGACTGCCATCTGTTTTTTTTCATTATTATATTATTATTATGCAGGATTTTTTGGAATTTAACACATTATATACAAGAAAAACTGAACTATATCTCCTAAAATAGTTGAAATTGAAGTGAAGATCAGCGTAGTAATATTACGGCTAGAAAGTTTGGTTTGTTTTGAATTTCGCGCAAAGCTACACGAAGACAATCTGCGCTAACCGTCCCTAAGACTAGAAAAATGGCAGCTCGTCATCACCACCTATATAAGTGGTGTAATATTTGTGTAGTTAACCAAAGCAAGAGGGTGTGTTTGTAGTTAAAACCAAAGCTACACAAGGGGCTATTTGTTCTTTGCCCATCATGGGTATCAAAAATCCAAGTTTATAGCTTTGTAAGACCGATGACGTCTCGATGAGCCCGAAAGCAAACGTTGAGCTGTATTTGTTGCGTATACTTTTTTGTCATTTTCAGTTGACCAAAGTAATTTCAGAAATTGTATACTATTGATATATTATAATAAAGAAGTCAGTTTGAAGCGTTATGACTTATTAATTCTAGTATTATGGTTTTGAACTGTAATAATACGAACCAATTACTTTTCGAGCCGGAAAACAATTTGTATAATAAAAGCAGCAAAAATTTCTAACGAGCTTAATGCGTTTCCCAGGTGAGACAACGGTAAGTCTTCGGACTTGCATCGTTAAAATCAGGAATTCGATTCCCTTCGTGGACATAGCAGACAGCTCGTTTTGGCTGTGTCATAAGAAAAGCATGCACACAAACCTAATGCAAGCATAATAGGAAAGCAATATTTTTAAAAAGAGATTAAAAACTTTATAATTCTCTGTTCAGATGATAATCAATTAAGAAACAAAATATTGATTAAGTCATTATGCGAGGCTGTTCCTATGAGTGTTTTTTTACAAACTAGTTAATGTTTCGCTGAATACAAGAGAAGTAAAACAAATACACATATATCTAATTACAATGAAATATCCAACAAGAAATATATTAAACATTTACTCCATTGAATATAAAGCAGAGTTATATAGTTTTCTGTGTGATGTCACCATCTGTCACGAGGAAGTTGCTTGGCTTAAATTTGAGGAGGAATTCAGAAAGGTTCCATAGCAGTACAGTGGTATGTTTGCTGCTTTACAACGGTAGACCGTTTTGATTCCTGTGATGGGCACGGCACAGGTAGCCCCATGTGTAACTTTGTGCTTAACAACAAACAAACAAACAAAACTCGGGCGAATCTACCAAAAGATCTAATTTAATTCGATAATAATTTGGAAAATTGGTTCGCGTCCTTTGACTTTTACAGCTGAGAATAAGAGCTCAGCTGTGTGCGGATGTCAGTACCGATATACATGGAACTAGCTTCAAACCAAGATGATGTTTACAGCTGCCATAGCACAGGGACTTTACCTGCAATGAGGACTCATGAGCTATGAGACCACATTTAAGGCATTTCTTGCTTAATGCTCGGAATGGCCAAGCGCGTTAATGCGTTTGACTCCTAATCAGAGAGGCATGAGTTCGAATCCAAGTTCGTTTGTAAAAGATTAGCCCAAGATTTGGCAGTGGGTGGTGCCCTTCACTCTGGTCTTATACTGCTAAATTAGGGACGGCTAGCGCATATAACCTGCGAGTAGCTTTGCACGAAATTCAAAATAAAAACAAATTTATCTTGCTTAATTTGGCTTTTGTTTGGTATATTTACGTGACGTAAAATATCATAGTATCTAAATATGACTGAAACTAACGCAAAAAAAACAAATTAGATCAAAATTTATTGAAAAACAGAATGCAATTTTAACAGCCAATTAAGTATACATTATCCAATGTTATTATTCTGTTGTTAATTTTCTCTTCCGTTTTCATAAAGCATCTGTGCACTGTACATAATAACAGAAGTTTAATTTAAATTTTCTTGATCACAAAAAACATATTTTGTTTATAACTGCAATGTTTCTTGCTCACATTCCCTGTATGGACACAGCAGATAGTCCGATGTGGCTTTGCTACAAGAAAACACACACACACTCTAGCCCACAGCATAGGAATACATATTGTTGGGGTTGAGAGTATACAGAAGACTAAAAAGATTATATTTTATGCAATTTTCTGTATCGAAACCAGCATGGTTCATGGTGGAAATGTCATGAACCAAAACTAAATTTTGACAATTTTTGGATGAAAATTTATTTTTTTTTGAAAATGCTATGTAGCATTTCTGAGATAAAAAAATATTCATGCACTGAGATCATAAAGATGTACTAAAATCGAAGAACTATAATTCCCAAAAACATGAAATTCCTTTCACTTAAAATGTAAAACAAAGGAATGTGGATCAACTTCTAGAATAAAGCCATCCGGAAAGAAACCCTCCAAATAATTCTTTCTTATTAAAAGAAAGTTACATTAAAGTAAACTGAATTTTTGCAAATATCGTTAAAATGTTTATTTTGTGACTAAAGAAATTTATTCATAGAGTCACGTTTTCTTTGTTTTTTAATGCAGAAACTCATAAATTTTCAAATTTTAAACTTACTGTCGCCATCTCGTGGCCAACATTGTTTACTTGTTCAAACTTAAAAGACTGATACTTTTTTATTTTTGTTATTCAATATGATCGTGTGCAAAATTCAAACCACACAAGGTGGGCTTACCTACTGATTTATATTATCATAAAACATATATGTTTAACTTAACATAGACCCCCAGTGGCTCAGCGGTATGTCTGCGGACTTCCACGCTAAAATCCGGGTTTCGATACCCGTGGTGGGCAGACCATAGATAGCCCATTGTGTAGTTTTGTGCTTAATTCAAAACAACAACAAAAACATAACTTAACATAGTGAAAGTAATTATTACACTAGACAAATAATAAAACATATTTCTACAAAGTAACATATATAAGTATTGAAATCGTGAATACTTTTCAGTCATCTCGGAAGTGAAATAAAACAGCCTGCATTTATCTATCACACAAATTCCATTTGTTGGTGTTAATGTTGTTTTATAAGCTGGAATATATAAAGACACCGTTCCAGTTTTTATCAACATTTCTCCAGTTTAAAATAATGCCATTGATAAATTGCGGTTATTTTTCCATAAAAAAAATCATAAATATGAATCTTTACGTGTAATAAAAATATGTAGCATATTTTGCTTGGATGCAGTATTTGCATTTAATTTCGCTGTCCATGGTGCAATAAAAAATCGTATTTATCCTCCAAGTAATGTCAAATGTAATACAATCCACAAATACATTTGTCAAATTTTGATGTTTTAAGCTAATTGTCAGAGCTACGGATATAAACATAAGTTCAATTAGAAGTTTAAATATAAAACAGAAACATTAACAAATCATATAAGAAAAAAAAGCTATACGTAGTTTTATTCATAATATAAGAATATCATGTTTAAGATTGCTAGACAATTTCAGTTCATAATGTATTTTGAAAAATTGAAGTGTACAGTTGATGGTATCACTTGTTTTCTTATCATTACTTTTGTATTTCAGATTATAAACAAAAACCTTTACCAATTGTTAGTTTCATGTTTCTGCTGTAAGGAGCTGATGATTAAATGGGTACTCAGAAAGATGTTTGTTACTGTTCTGAATCGAATTTTTGTTTATTTATTTTTAGAGCAAGTCCACTTTTGTCTGTCTGATATATCCACGCGATGAAACAGCATTATATTTTAGAGTTATAAGTCTGTAACCTCACTGGCTCGGAAGACTCATAATCGAGAGATACTATAACTGCTTGAAATTCTATGAAAAGATGTGCCATTTATTTAAAAAATTACAATTTCAAGTATCAACTGTTACTCATTTATGAAGTTCGAAATAATGGGTAGAAAACGTTACTACATGTATGCATTATTTTATAGGAATAACAGGCATGGCCAAGCGTTTAATGGCGTGCGACTAGTAATCTGAGGGAAGCGAGTTCGCATCTCCGTCGCGCCAAACAAGCTCGCCCTTTCAGCCGTGGAGGAGTTGTAATGTGATGGCCAATCTCACTATTCGTTGGTAAAAGAGTAGCCCAAGAGTTGGCGGTGGGTGGTGATGACTAGCTGCTTTACTTCTAGTCTACACTGCTAAATTAGCGACGGCCAGCACAGATAGCCCTCGTGTATCGTTGCGCGAAAGTTCAAAAGAAACAAACAAATAACAGGCACGATACAGAAACGAAAAAAACATCTTGTTCTGAAAGTGATATGAATTCTGAATTCAACTGCAACTTCATTACACTTATACATATATCATGCTCCGCTAACAAGGTTAAAGTTACCTTGTCACACATCTGAAGGTAATACCATACCATGAAACGATATTAATTTTATGTCTTTATAGACAGATATGCTAACAAGTTCATTAAAACTTTATAACGATAAAATCATGACATTAGTGAGTCGCCTAAATTTTGTTGAAGTGAATTACATTGAATAAAACCTGAACTTCAGTACTAGATACTACTTGTCTGGTTAAATTTGAGAAACAAACATTTAAGACGAAAAATCCACGAATGGCTCTCAGCTGAAATTAAGTCACCTTAAAACATTTTAATATGCCTTCGAGTTTTATGTCATTTCACATGAATAAAGTCGTTCATTTGTAAATAATATGTTGGAGTAGATAAACCTTTTGCTGTAAAATGCTTTTGTTGTTTACATATAATTGTTTATTATTAGTATTAAGCTCCATCGTGAAGCCTATTTACTTACTGATGAAAGCATACATTATGCATAAACAAAGTTTTCAAATATTATTTGTGTTTATCGATTTACCTTTGTAAATTCTGCAATAAAGTTCACACATTATCTTCTTCCCATATTAAATATCTTAATTATGCAAAGCTTTTTACAAATGAAATTTAAAATTATGAACTGATAGTTTCTTCGATATTCCATAATGAAAGCAAAATTATATTTTATAGTGACATTTCTATTCTATATATTTTAAAGATCATTGTCTATGTAAGTATATTCCTGTTTAACAGCTATGTGAAAAAGTTTTACCATTTTATTGCAGTATTCTTTAACAAGCTTTAAAATAAAACCATTCATGTGTTTAGCAGTATTTTCTCATTCTTGACTATGAATAAACACATTATCAAAGCTAAAAGTTCTATAGCAGCGACAGTGAAGACACTGATAATTCTAATATTCCATACTGTTATATTCGTCCGTTGGACTACAATAATGAAAACGGTTTCAATTTTCTGCCTTATTGTGGCTTTACATTAACATGCCATAAATAATAAAAATAACAAGTAGTATATTAATTGCTAGCTCAATTCATTTTTTCACGATTTTTCTTAGATTTATAAAGCCTTGTCTTCGAGCATTTGCTCATCGCAAATTGATCTATCTCTGACAATTTCATGTTTAAAACAATGATGGTTAACTACACCCGATAAAATAATGCACATGTTATTATACTAGTGGGTCGTTTTGGAAGCACGACGTGACTCCACTGGCAACACACATATTTAATTCGTAGTGAGCTATATTGTTTGACATGGTCAAATGGCTGTCATGATCCTTTGCGAGAAAAGATATTCGTACACTAAAGAGCCAAAGTGCTCCGTATTTTCCATGGAAAGGAACAGCTCCCAAAGCTTAGTGAACGACAGAATACTACAAATCAACTCCACAAGAAGTTTATAGCAGCACTCTCACCCACAAAACCTCCGACCCAAAACCCATTGCAGTGAAGTTTCATATATATATATTTATACATATCTTTATTTGTTAGTGTTACCACTAACAGCATAACGAATAACAATTAAATGATTATGACGGCTCACAAATCGAACATTCACAAGCTTCCGGCCATATTCCTCAAACTAACGGTTGTGTCCTTCGGGTCATTGTCGTGCTGGAAGATCCAACGACACCCAAGCCGCAAGTTCCGAGCATCATTCTTGATATAAATGCCTAATATACCAGCGTACTCTTCTTTTTTCATGATTCCGTTGACGCGGTGATGGCTGCCTACACCAGAGAAGCTGAAGGAACCCCATAGCATGATCGACCCACCTCCATGTTTAACTCTAGGGACGGTGTTATTTGGGAGAATTTGTTCCCCTTTCTTACGGAAAATATAGCGAACGTCATTGTGGCCGAAAATCTCAATTTTAGTCTCGTCTGACTAAAGAATACTCTTCCAATAGGTAAAGGGTTTATCTACATGCTTTCTTGCATACCTCAATCGTGCTTCTAAATAAACAGGCTTTAAATATGGAGTTCTACGAGGACGGCATGCTTTGAACCCAGAATTCCAATAATTATGAATCCAGTGTCTAGTTCTGAAGTGGTATAAAGTAGTTTATTCACCAAACTAAACAAAATATTTACGGGAATATCAGATTTTTCACACGTTCTGAAGTGTACGAACACTTTCTGCTCCTCCTATTTTTGGTTATTTGTTTATAAACAGTT
The DNA here is from genome assembly GCA_011833715.1 of Carcinoscorpius rotundicauda. Taxonomy (NCBI): domain Eukaryota; kingdom Metazoa; phylum Arthropoda; class Merostomata; order Xiphosura; family Limulidae; genus Carcinoscorpius; species Carcinoscorpius rotundicauda. Next base: position 32,542,623 of record CM022395.1, on the reverse strand, counting down.
TATTTGTCGTTTAGTTTACATAAATATTTATGTAGATGTGTGTTAGAACAATATTTATAATATAACATACTTCTATTTGCCTACTCGTGATGCTTTTTAAGTTATGAGAAAAAAAACTCGGAACGCAGGGGTGCGAACACTTTCTGTCGTAACATCAATGGCAATTTTACCATTTTACGAGATATGACGCTGTTTAGATAAAATAATAATAGCAATACACTCTTTAGGTCAAAATATACAAATAAATAGGTTCAATTAACACTTTGAATACGTAAATAGCGTCGCAGGTAGGTGTTTCATTTGACTAGCAGAATCCTGCTCAGCTAAATGGCCATATAACGAAATACTAGTACTTCCTGGGAAGCGATTTGTCACAAGCAAAATATGTTAATTTTATACATTTTATAAAGAAATCCTGCAGATATGATTTTTATATATCTCTTAATATTTCAAAATCATATTGCAGTTATTTTATATTTTTATCATGCTAATTGTTTTTACTATCATTACATAATCCAGGATATGTCCCTCAACTAGAAGCAAAATAACACAAAGCTAGACAATGGGGTATTTGTGCTCTAACCGCCACGGAAATCGAAACCTGATTTTTGATGTTGTAACTCCACAGATATACCGCTATACAACTGGGAGATTCAAAATAGTGTATTTCGATGCAGTCTTACAGAGAATAATTTCTGATAAACATTTATTGAAGATACTGCATACACCGTTGAAAATTCAAAATATGCTCTATTCAAGTATCCATACATGTGATAATACCATATTTCACTGGAAAATTATGAACAGCCAAAGAGACACAGAGTTTTGAAGTCGCTGCACCATTTTACCAACGACAGCCACAAACACTTATTGATTCTTTCCCTTCTTATATTTTTAAATCAAATTATGCGATCTGTCTTCTTTGTCTCTTTGATTTGTTTTTGTTTTGTTTTTGAATTTCGCGCAATGCTACACGAGGGCTATCTGTACAAGCCGTCCCTAATTTAGCAGTGCAAGACTAGAAGGAAGGCAGCTAGTCATCACTACTCACCGCCAACTCTTGGGCTACTCTTTTACCAACGAATAGTGGGATTGACCGTAACACTATAACTCCCCCACGGCTGAAAGGCGAGCATGTTTGGCGCGACGGGGATGCGAACCCAAGAACCTTGGATTACGAGTCGCACGCCTTAACACGCTTGGGCACGCCGGGCTGATTTCTGATCTGTGAGAAAGGTTACTTCTGTCATTGTCAGTAATAAACCTATTTCGTGAGTATCGAATCGCCAACTTCTCTTTGGGCTTAACAGGAGAATGTGAGGAATTTGACTGGATGTGAACTGTCAAAATACGCATCGTTGTTTCACAGTGGTTCATATATATCTGCTCTTTGCAGGTTCAATTAATTGAGGGTGCAGCGATGATTAGTGATGACATACAGAAGAGTCGCAAAGTTCCAATCATAGTTAATAAACTTAATTCTGTGCAAGGTTGAAAAAAATGCAATACAAGCAAAGAAAAAAAAACTCCTAAGTAGTGGACCCAATAGTTACACAGTAAAAAAGTACTGTTATAAATTATAGGGATTTTGTTGATGATGATATCAGCTATAGCTAGATTAACCTAGCTAACGCAAATAGCCTTCGTGTAGCTTTACGCGAAATTCAAAACAAACCATATTCCATGAAGTTTGGCGTACGCTAAGCTAAGACTACGTGAAGCATTGGAGTAAATGTTATCAGGTGGCATGTGAAATTTCCCATTATTCTTCCTGTACTGATGTATACTGAGGTTTATACACTATTATATAAATATAATTGATAGTAACGGTTATTACAAATAATGATTTATATTAAATTATTTTATAAACTTACAAACCATACTGAGAATGGCCTAGAAACTGAATATTTTATCGACGTTTCTGGTCCACGACGAGGGAAGTAATTTTATATTGATACATAGATACACTTCACTTGACGGTAGTTCTAGCCAGCTCGGTTCTTCTAAGCTTAACGTGGTTTACAATCTTACTTTTCACAGAGAAAGATAGATATCTTATGTTCTCGTATAAGGTATACCATGTTCATAGTTAATTCATTAAAGTTTGACTGTTCGTATTGTTCGAAACCTACACATGTCTCTAGCCAAGAATCTGTAGGTTTTCGGTTAATAAGCATTTCTCGGAATTTTTGTTTCCGAAGCATCTAATACGCTGACTGTAGCCAACCAACATTACCGCCTCTGCGCGTCTTGCGATGACTTGCTTTTACACAGGACTTCAACATTCAAATGTATGCTAATACTTTCATAAAACGTATTCTGATGATCTTTTCTTTCTAGAACCTTCTACAGATTGAGAGAATATGTGGGACTTGCGCAATACACATTTAACAGTAAAAGTGACCTACCTTTCTACAATTATGTCAAACTGAAACAAACATAAAAACTAAAACAATACAAAATCCGCCACAATTATTAAGCTTCACTTGCTTCATGTCATGAAATATCTTCAATCTAAACTGCTTATTTTCACATTTCATGTTATGCCTATTTTGTGTCTGTTTGTGCGGAATTTCCAAGGTATACGAGGGCTGTTCAAAAAATACGCAGTCTGACATCATAAAACAAAGTATACTTTATTTAGAATTGACAGGTCTGGGACCCTTCAAAGTACTCTTCTTCCCAACGCACACACTTATCCTAACGGTGTTTCCACTTGTTGAAACAGTCCTGGTACGCTTCTTTTGTAATGTCCTCCAGCTCCTTCGTCGCGTTTGCCTTAATCTCGGGAATCGTCTCAAATCTTCTTCCTTTCAAGGGTCTTTTGAGTTTGAGGAACAAGAAAAAATCGCAAGAAGCAAAGTCAGGTGAAGAACAGTGATCGAGTGTTTGGCCAAAACTCGCGAGTTCTGAGGCACAAATTTCGCAGCAACGTGGTGCATCTTCAATTTTTCAGTCAAAATCTCGTAAGAAGATCCAACTGATATCCCACACTCTTCAGCAAGCTCCCTGACAATTAGACGTCGATTTGCTTGCACTAGGGTGTTGATTTTGTCGACGTGTGGATCGTCAGTTGACGAGAAAAGACGAACAGGACGCTCATCATCTTCAATGGACTGTCGACCATTCTTAAAACGTTCATGCCACTTGAAACATACCGTACGTTTCATAGCAACATCACCGTAAGCCGTGTTAAGCATAGTAAAAGTTTCAGTCGCTGATTTTCCAAGTTTAACACAAAATTTCACAGCAAGTCGTTTTTCCTACAGGTCATTCATTCTGAAATCCGCCAAACGAAAAAATCGCACTTCACTTAAAACCGCGTAGCTAATACACAAATGAAGATATCTGCAATCGGGAAATGGCGTCGTAATCAGCTGATCTGTGCAAATCTAGCGACACCAAGTAGATTCCCCTGGAACCAACAGAAGCCGTGCAATTCATACAGTCCGCGTATTTTTGAACAGACATCGTACTACACATATCTTTCAGTTAAAGTATAGATTTGTAGAAAGAAAGCTTTGTTTTATAAGCACTAAAGTGAATGTCATATGGCACGCCTCAAACAGAAAATCCACCTTTCAAAAATTGTCATATATTTTCTTTGAATTTTGTTATTGTACTATTTACAATCAACCGAAAACAGTTGTAGCTACTTTCCTTTTCATTTTTCTCTTACGCTTAATGTACAGCTTGGCAATTTGGATCGGCTTCATTGATATTCAGCACAAAGCTCTCTGTATCTAACCTCAATTTTTAGTGGTATAAGACAATAGAATAATCAGCGAGCGACTGGAGGTAGAGTAAGTAGCTTACAATTAATTATTTAGTTTAAAATGCTCGTTACCTAATTGGTTATATGCAAGTTTATTCTGATGTTATCCAAAAATTGCGAAGGAAAGAGGTGTAGTTTGGTAACCAAGTGTCGAACAAAAGTTACCGGAACCAGATAACTTATCAGAAAAATGTTGGACCTTGCTACTAGATAGAAGCACTCCAGCGCCACAGCGGTATGTCTGAGTACTTACAACAATAGAAAACGGGTTTCGATACCTGTAGTGGACATAGGACACACAGGTAGTCTGTTGTGTAGTTTTAAGCTTAATTTGAAACAACAACTAGATAGAAAATGTTAAATTATGCTTGTCTAAAAACAACGATAAATATTATTTTTATTGTAATCAGCAGTATTTGTTTGTTTGTTTCGAATTAAGCACAAAGCTACACAATGGGCTATCTGTGCTCTGCCCACAACGGGTATCGAAACCCGGATTTTAGCGTGTAAGTCCGCAGACATACCGCTGAGCCACTGGGGGGCTCAGCAGTATTGAAAAGCTGCATTAAAACATTTGTATTCACTGTGTCTTTAAACATGACATATGTCGAGATATTTACGTATTTTGTTTGTTTACGAGAATATTTCTTTTATATAAATGTAGATATGTTGGGTAGCTTATTAACTATTTGTATTTTAGCTATTTTCTTTGAACAACACTCCATCTAAGCAATCTTTATGTTGGCACAATGTACAGTGCTCAAAGGTAAGCCTGCAGATTTAAGTCGCTAAAATCGCATTTCGATACCCATAGAGGCAAATCACAGATAGTCCATTGCGTAAGTTTGAACTTTTAACAAAAACCAAATCCTTTTCTCACTTCTTCACTGAAACTTCACTTTAAACTAACCAGTAGGCCTGGAATGAGCGTACTGAGAATATAGAACCCAATAAACTGTTTTATAATACTGTGAAATATTTTAAAGATGATTAACAATTATTTATTTTCAGAAACTTAGTTGTTCAAAGTTACTTTTGGTTAATTTATAGAGCTACAAATTACATACGTGTGACCTAATAAATTAGAGATTTTGAAAGTTTTCCATATTTAACGATGAAGGAAACAGCTTTTCCTTTACGAACATTATTTCCCATTTGATGTTTTAATTTACATTTAATGGTATTACTTTTAACCGGTTAAAGTCGAGGAATTAAATGTTATTGAAAAAAATGTATTTTGCTGTTACAAAAGGCACTTTGTTTCAGAAATGTGCACAAAGTTTCTAAGTGCTACATACGATAATCTTCATTAATTCTGAAATGATACACTGGTACTAAGGGATCTACAAAACATCATGCCCCCTATTCTTGGGCTAGTCTAATTGCTCCCAACGTGAAGAGCGCGTTATTGCGACAATGGTACACAAACTGTAAGATTATATTTCACGGTTCGGCACGATAACTCTAGGAAACGCCTGGCCCTTTGTTGAATTTAAAATGGTACACTTCTCACAAAATGAAAACAGACTGAAGTAAACACAATACCAGCTTCTCAGATATAGGAGTATTATTTTACAAATGAAACCCAATAATATCTTATAATATTTTCATTTTAATATAATATCTGTGCAAAACTGTTTTTCATGTGAAATTGAAAAGTTTGACGTAAGAAAACTACTCTCCTCTGGTTAAGAGATTGTTGAACGCTATTTCGTTTTCCTTTTTTGCTTAAAGCCGGAAATTAAGTTTTACGTTTAGTATATAGAAAACTAATAGTAATGCTTTTTTGAAACATTATTGAACTTGGGTTCTGTATCTATAATTTTTACTTTATTTTGTTACATTACTTTCTAATTTACGTAATGAAAACATTTCTGTAGAAATGAGATTTTGTTATTCTTCTAACATACTTTTATGACCAATCTGTGAAACATGATCAATGATCATCTGTTCATTTATTAATGTGTAATTAATTCTTCCGTTTTATTAAGACTGTAGATAGGTATTTATTATAATAATTGATCTTTCTGCGATTTAAAAAAAAGATACTATCAACAATGTAACATTTCACTTTAATTTTTATTGTTATTTTTAAATTGTTATCATGTGAACTGACAAATCTTTCTTTGATAAATTGTTACATTAACTATACTTGTTAATCGTAAGCTGTGCACAAACAAGTATTTTTTTCAAATACTATGTTTTTTGTTATTAAGTATAAATTTACAGAAGCGGACTATTTGCTCTGTGATAGCCGTGATATTATGACTTCTAACATACCTAAACAAACGTCACTTATTGTAACTTAATTGTGATTTAAAGCCTTAGTTGTGCGTAAAAAACTGACCTTTTCACAAAAATAGGTAAATAGTTTCTAATGCAAAAATTTTATGTTATAGTGTGTTTTCTTATGGCAAAGCCACATTGGGTTATCTGCTGAACCCACCGAGGAGAATCGCACCCCTGAATTTAGCTTTGTAAATGCGTAGACATACCGCTGTACTAGCGAGGGTTATTTACGTTATATTAAATACTTTAGTAGGATAATTTCAGTTTCATAATATTTGAATGTGCATTCTTTCGGCTATATAACGTACATAATATTTTGATATTCGTGACCGGGATGGCACATGAAGAGCATTTCTAGGGAAATGACAGTTTAAAGCACATTAACAAATTCATTTGGGGCAGATTGAGACACGTGTCCAACACTTCTACGTTGAGAAACTTGCTTTAATTTTTGTTTTTTATGCGTTGCTACCTTTGAAGTTTAAACTACGTTTCCTGATCTTATGGTCAGATTTTTGTTTCCTTCCTTCACTTAAATGTGTAATAAATATAGTAATATAAATATTGTTTTTGATTTCATTTTATTTGTATCATCTTACTCGAGAGCGGACCGGATATGACCAGATAGTTAAAGCGTTTGACTCGCAATTTAAAGATCGCAAGATCAAATTCCCGTCCCATCAAGCATGCTTTCTCTTTCAGCCATGAGGACGTTATAATGCCACGATCAAGAAAAGTATTTGTTGGTGAAAGAGATGGCAATGGACGGTGACGAGTAGCTACTTTTCCTCTAGTCTTTCACTGCTAACTTAGGAACGGCTAGTGCATATTGTCCTCGTGTAGCTTTGCGCGAAATTCGAAAAAAACAAATACTGCAGAGGGTATGTCAACTTCGCCCAAACTCAGTGGAGGTTAACATACACGACACTTACTTTTCTGTTAAGTCCATTACTAATAAAATAAGCAATATAACATGAAATAAATATTTACAGTACAAAATATATTCCTAGTATGAGAAAGCATCACTTTACACCTTGACACGAGAGAGGCGTCTAATCACAATGAAACTACAACAGCATTGTTGTACAACTTATCGGCATTGTTATCAACGTGCCTTTCTTTATGCACGGGAATTTTGAAGACGTCTCTAAAGCAGATTGTGCGCATTATTTCATTCAGGAAAAGTACAAATACATAATCATTGTTTATCACAATGGATAGCCTCTTTTATTCCATGCACACAATGCCTTATGAAGACACAGAGCTCCAAATCTGTATATTATTTAAGGTCCTTACAGACCCCATGTAACTTTTTATTCACAAAAATTATTCGACTACAAAACATCGAATATTCTACAATTATTGTGTCGGAGGATGATAATGTGACAATTATATAAAAATATAACTAGTCAAGGAAAAAATATTGAATTATTGTCGGGGTCCGTATAAACCCCAGGTGTACGGGTGAAGGTTAAGTTTGGAATACTATATTAGACTGTTTCAGCTTAACTTTAAACATAATTTTCTCACACTTGGAGCTTTGTATAGTATTATTACAAAACATGAAAAATTAAAGTAATTCGAGTAAGTTTACATTTTCTAAAAAGTTATTACGATAGAGCGTTATAATTTTCCACGCTTGAGTACATAATCTTCTCTTACTTACAATTTTTTTTCTTTTGAAATAAACATCAGTTGTTTGATGTAAAATTTAAACTCCTGAACACGAAATTCATGTATAAGACGGAAAGCGTTTATGTGTTTATTGGTAATGCCATAAACATGTAAACAGTAAAGTGGAAGGGTAACTTATAAGAAAGAACATTTGACACTTTCATAGATATACAAATTTCCTTACCCTAGACAGTTATATATTATGTTGAAAATATAAAATCAAGATGATACACCACATTGTTCACAAATTCTTTATCCTTACAATTATTTTTTTATTACTATATTATAATCCCATCTAAATTGTTTGTTTGTTTTGGAATTTCGCATAAAGCTACTCGAGAGCTATCTGTGCTAGCCGTCCCTAATTTAGCAGTGTAAGATTAGAGGGAAGGCAGCTAGTCATAACCACCCACCGCCAACTCTTGGGCTACTCTTTTACCAACGAAAAGTGGGATTGACGGTAACATTATAACGCCCCCACGGCTGGGAGGGCGAGCATATTTGGCGAGACGCGGGCCCGCGACCCTCAAATTACGAGTCGCGCGCCTTACGCGCTTGGCCATTCCGGGCCTTCCCCATCTAAATAACAATATATACAAAATCCATAATATTGTATTTCTTTATATTATTTGTGATAAAAAAAACCTTTACGTTCCGTATAATAATAATTCAGTAAAATATTGTTTCATCAAACTCACTAGTACAAGAACTGTTTTGAGATGCATATACTTTATTTGCAAGACTTTGTAATATTTGCAAAAATACTTTATATATCCATTTATTTCTTATTGATAAGAAACATCACTAAATAATAAAAGATTTGTATTGCTAATAGACAAATAATTCAGAAGACAACTTTTCTTACCTTTTTCTTATTTCTCATGATGCTAACATCTCTATCACCTTGAGAAGTACTCGGATTTTCCCCGTCTTTCAGGTTAAGCCCCATTCTGCCATAAGCAAAGCTGATAATGAAAAGGGGAACAAAATACTGTAAACAAACCAGAATATGCTGATAAGTCTGCCATACTGTGGAAGAAATCTCTACGTTATCACAGAAAGGCTTGGTATAGTTTCCTGTCGTAGAATCGTATACCTGTCTGACACGTAGAGCAATGGTATAAGGAATACCAGCAACTCCTCCAAATATCCATATGCCAGCAATAATTAGTTTTGCTCGAAATTTCGAAGTGCGAACTTTCAGTGGAAATACGATAGCACGATAGCGATCAAGTGCAATAGCTGTAAGGGTAAATACACTAACGTTGACAGATACAACCTGCACAAATGGACAGAAAGCACACATAAAATCAGGCAAGTCCCATCGCTGAAGTAAAGCAGCTTGGAACTGAAAAGGAATTGAGAAAAGTCCAATAATAATATCAGCACAAGCTAAGTTAGCAATAAAAAAGTTTGTGACCGTTTGCATTCGACGACTTGTAGCGACGATCCACAAGACATAAAAATTACCTACAACAGCCACGAATGATACAGTTCCATAGCACACAGATAGTACAATTATTATAGAAAAAGGAACATCATAAATCTCTATTGGAACTACAGGCAGAATGGAAGAGTTCGATGAATGTTCTACAAACGTCTCGCTACTGTTTATAAAAGTTTCAACGAGTAAAAAATAATCTTCGTTCGTGGTTGAATTCATGGTTTGAATTTGACTGGATGCTGAAGTGACCGGTTCAGAATATGTCAATGGTTGTGATTCCTCACGAAAGATGACGTACTCTGTGACTGAACCCAAATATCTGCTTCTCTTATATCCGGAGTTTCCGTGACTAACGCATGCACTCTGCCTGTAGAAATTTGCAGTAGGTGACGCGAATACATTGGAGCTTGCTGGTTGACTAGCATAGTAGTTGTTGATGTTTTTCGGAATAAACAGCTGCTAAAAATAAATCAATACTGAATTAAAACACATCTATTTACCTATGAATCAATGCTCAAAGTTTATATGACCGATCTCTTTCAGATAGCTGGAAATATTGAATGGTTTTAAATTATACACTAATGTACAATTATATATTGTGTGTACTTATACACGCATTGTATGCATTTACTATACTTCTACACATGTATAATGCTAAATTTATAAATATAAAGCAGAATGTTTCAACTGTCTCGCATTGCTCTCGGTCGGTTGCTTAACCCATACGTTTAAGTTTTTATGACGGTAAAATCCCTGGTTCGATATATTACAGTTATTAGATAGAGATAATCCATTGTATATATTTGCTTTAGAAGCAGTCTAGTGTCTTAACATCACATTGATCTGAAGAATTAACTGAACCTGTTTCTACAAAAATGTTATACTAAAAAACAGCTAAATATTAAACCGGGACGATATACAACATCCGAAATAAAATTGCACGTGTTATTATAGTTAGGTAATGTTTTCTACTGTATAATAAGTTATACGGAGGTTTTGTTTTATAATAATATAATGTTTTATCCGTGATCCACTGTCATATAATCGACCTCTGTACTTCGTGATTATGGATCCTTTATAACAATAACGGTCCAATCCTATTATTCCATCAGTTTAGACCTAGAATTGGTGGTTTGCGCTGTTGACGAGCTACCTTTCCTCCAGTATAAAGACATTCCAGCTTTGATCGGATTGTTCTTTTTGTAGCTTAGACTTAACATTCGAAAAAAACTGCAAAAATTACTTTTGATCATATTTTTTGTTACGTTATTAGTTATATAAATTTTTCTGGTAGAGAACCACTTACAGCTTGTCGTGGCCTAGCTGTTCATGCGCAGGACTGAAAATCTAAGATCTATAATTTGCATTCAGATGCACACAGTTGCGCTATTTATGCAATTAGTCCGTAAGTGCGTTATAAGAGTGACTATCAGCTCTCATTATTCGATAAAAGTAGCCAAAGAACAGGCAGTAGGTACTTTTGACTATCTATCTTTTCTTGATTCTATCAATTTAAAATTTAGGCAGCTAGCGCAGTTAGCCCTGGTGGAGCACTGCGCAAATATCTGAAGTAAGCAAATCATATAAAGTTTTTAGTTGCAAAATCAGTTTCGATAATTCTTTCAGTTTTATTATCAAATAAATAACACTTTATGTTATTACTCAGATAAATAATGTTTTCTGTTGTACAGTCAGTTAAATAATATTTTTGTACAATCAAACGATAAAATCAGATTTAAACTCATTGAAATTCCCGTGCAACACGGCCTGTCAGAGCTGAACCAGGTAGTTATGACTCTCGAGTTGTAATCCGTGATTCGCGGGTTCATATCCTCTTAACACCAAACATGCTTGCTCTTTTATCCGTAGGGATGTTATAAAGGTACGGTCAATCCCACTATTTGTTGTAAAAGAGTAGCTCAAGAACTAGTGGTGGATGGCGATGATTAGCTGTCTTCTTTCTAGTCTTACACTACTAAATTAGGGATGACTAGCATTAACTGTTTTCGTATAGTTTTGTGCGAAATTCAAAAAACAAACAAACAAAACCATGTAATACAATGATTGTGAAGGCCCTCTTCCTAGGATGATCTAAACCCCTGATAGAAGTTGATAAATTAAATTGCGATGAACTCCACCTAAAGTTGCTCTTGCATGTATTAGGTCAAAAACCATTAAGTTAGAAATCCCAGCATAACATTTGAACATATCAACATTTGAATCAATTGCCTTTCCCTCAATTAAATATCATATCACCATGAATGAAACTTTACCTTCCTAGAAGATAGACAAATTCATAGATTTACTTTGCAGTATTTTGAGGATAGAAAGTCGTTCATAATGCCGATATATGACACCTGTTTCGCAAACTTATTGGAAATCTGAAACATGTTAGATGTCAAATAGTTTGTTTGTTTTTAGTTTCATCTGCTACAGATAAAGTCAATAATCAACGCGAAACAACAGTCAAATTTGGATACAATTTTACTGCGTTTTCTTTATAATACAGTTAACATTCTTTCGTGGTGAAGAGACGCTGCACGTTAATGCTTTAATTGTACGTGATGCCTCTAAACAGGAAGTATACAAAATATGTAGACCCCACTTGAAAATGTTTTTAATTTTTTATATCTTTTATTGGATGACATAAAAATATTTAAAACTATATGCTTTTAAAACGCACTCGGCGAGAGTGTTCAAATATCACCTCAAATCTTAAATTTAACACTGTCTTTCATAAACACCTGAACTCATCATAAAAAGTGTTGTGCACCTGGTTTAGTTTGAAATTATTTTGAGTAATTTTAATGTTTCGTCCTTTTGTTATACTGATTTCTTCCACTTCAGGGCACCACTTTCCACTCGCTTCGATTTCCCACTGAAAAAAACTAAAACTAATATAATACCTTAATATATTTTCAGCCGTATTCTTATATGCAAAAGATTATATTTTAAAATCATGCACACATTATTATAAAAATTAAATATGCAAAACAAGAACTAGGCTACTTAAGGAAATTATTGTTAGAATTATTTCATTATATTCATATTAGTACATAAAATAATTTATTTTGCTACATATTCTAATACGATTTCAAAACATATACATTTACATTTAAAACGACACTTAATCGCAAAGGAATATAAAAGAAAGAAAATATCAAAAGTTCTATTGCAATTGAATGTCAGAGAATTAAAATGTAAAGATTTAAATTATTTTTCAGTAACATACTGAACTTATTCAGTAATTATATAACAGTAGCAAAATAATTTAAATCGCTAGCCTTAGACCAAGTCAAATTTAAAACCTATTATGGATAACAAAGAATGAGAATGCCATTTATAAGTAGTAGATTTATATTTTATTTTCCGTAATAACTTATTGTAATTGGTCTAGAAGTTTATAAACATAATAAGAAATTTCATATGAGAGTTTTGGAGAAATATAGAAAGTGTTTTCATCGGTTTCATGCTTCCGATATATATACAAGATTCAGTTATATTTGTGATCATATTATATTTACCATGACGCATTGTTATAAATTGAATTGGTGAGCACAAATATGGGCAAAAGGTATACTTATTTCGAAATGTGTCCATAATTTTAACAAAGGAAATGCATAATGGGATTGATATATAACATTTTCAAAGAAAAAAATCAATTTTATTACCACAAGCAGCCGAGACCAGGGAAAAGTTTCACTTCCGTCTCCTATTCTACACGTTGTCTCCTCTTGGGACAGCACTATATCTTCGGATTTACAACGCTAAAATTAGGTGTTCGATACCCCTCGGCGGACACAGCAGATAGTTTGATGTGGCTTTGCAACAAGAAAACACACAAACACTCTACGCTTCACAGTCTGTTTTTCCCCTTTTCTGGTCCTTGCGTATTTTTGCCATTAATATTCTCTATTCCTAGAGTTGAATTGAAGCCCCTTCTTTAGGGATCAAGTTCTCATGCAACTGGACGGGTTTCGTAACCTAATATCTGACACTGTCAATCAAACAGGGTTTTTGTTGTATAAGTAGATAATCGTTTTGTTTTATAGTCAGTAAAGTCATGACTTTATTGTATGACCAGTCAGATAATGACTGCTGTTCTATAACCTTCTGAGCCCATCTGTGGCACAATGGTTTGTCTACGGACTTGTATTGCTAGAAACCGGATTTTGATACATGTGGTGGGCATAGCACAGATAGCCTATTGTGCAGCTTTGTGCTTAGCTTCAGACAAACAGTTTATTGGAATTATTTTCTGATTTATGTTTTTTTAGAAGTAATTTCTGATCTATAATGAATGAGAAATTACTTTCTGTGTAATTAGTCCGAGTTTTCTACCATTTGTTCCCTCGGCACCCAACATGCTCTAATGATTAGTATGCCAAACCCTATAAAATTACAGTAGGCTGCGAGTATTCAACATATTTAGTTGTGCTTTAATTCAAATATGGAAACTTTATTGTTTAACTGTTTAAAGTTTAGCATTCAGCCACATTAAGCTATCTTATTTCTGCCACGAATCGATCCTTGAATTTTAGCGTTGAAAGTCCATTATCTTACCGCTGAATCACCAGGGGACGTTACAATTCCTGCTGTTTCTACATTGTATGAATGTGATATGTCTCCTATCTACACCAGAAAATTGTGCTAATTGAGAGTCCTTAAATATTATGAGACGGTTTTATGGTTTTGTTTGGTTTCGGTTTATTTTGAATTTCGCGCAAAGCTGCACGAGGGATATTTGCGCTAGTCGTCCCTAATTTTGCAGTGTAAGATTAGAGGGAAAGCAGTTAGTCATCGCCACCCACCCCTAACTCTTGGGATACTCTTTTACCAACGAATAGTGGGATTGACTGTAACATTATGACGCCCTTACGGCTGAAAGAGCGAACATGTATGATATGACGGCCATTCGAACCCGCGACCCTCAGATTACGAGTCGAAAGCCTTAACCCACCTGACCATACCATTTTATCGTATTACGCATTATTAAAGTTCTGTTATTTTAAAAGGTGGTACTTAGAAGTATAGACTGATATAAAACTATACAGCATAATTTTAATTTTCATTGAGCACTTTTAATAAAAATAAAAACGTTTCCATTATTTCATTTTTATTTATTTTAAAAAGTAAGACAAATGTACATACAATCTTAAATACTTTATTTTGGCGCTTACGCTTATATATTAAAATATATAAATCATATCAGTTTTATAAAAGTGAAATATAAACACATCTTATGTTTGGTATTGAATAACTGTTAAATAAATAATTATATTATTACAGCTTTAAAAAGTACTGAGTTTAAAATATGATGTACCTAGGCACTAAAATATGATGTAATATTAAAGGTCAGTTAATACATAACGTGACCCTCGGTAGCACAACAGCATGCCTGCAGACTTTCAGCGCTGGAATCTGGGTTTAGATACCCATTGTGTTGCTTTGTGTTTAACTTCAAACACACAAACAAAATATAATGTCTCTACTTCTAACTTCGTGCCCCCCAGTGGCTCAGCGGTATGTCTGCGGACTTACACGCTAAAATCCGGGTTTCGATACCCGTGGCGGGCAGAGCACAGATAGCCCATTGTGTAGCTTTGTGTTAATTCAAAACACACCATCTAACTTCGTAAACTTAATCAACTTTCACTGCAACAGTAACTTTAATATCAACATCTTTTACCTTTAAATATACAATTATTTCTAACTGTAAGTGTATTACTCATAAAGTTTAATTAAGAAAATATATCGTTGTTTAGAGTACAAATGTTTTGAATCTACATTTTAATTAGTTACGAATTATTACATCTGCGAAGCGTAACATTGATGACTATTGAAGCCTATTATGTGTCATCAGATGACTCGACTGTGAGCTTGAAGCTTTTAATGCTAGAATTCTCATTTCTATTCTCGCAACAAACACCTTAGAGATCGCTACAAGACAAAGATAAAATGTGTAATATTTGAATGCTCGTTCAAGACTTGATTCGCGTTAACCCTAAATTTCTCTTGCTATCTGATGTTTCTTGGAAGTTTTGTTATCTGTTTTGAAATATATATATATATATTCTGTTTCGAGATTATCCACTTTTATCATTTTATTTTTGTTTATTGATAAACTTTTTCGTTTAAATCTGCTTTAAACTCCTTAATGATCTTGATTTCTATGATTGTCTTCTCTTATATTGATCTGTTTGCATTTTACACAGTGTTATAGCTTGTCTCTGTAGTTTTCTGACTTTTTTTGTCGTTATTATTCTAGAAGACGTATAAGTAACATAACTTCACAATTAGTTTCATGGATATCGAGTGCTCATAACTTTATCGCCAATGTTTCCATATAAATTCAAATGTAATAAGGCTAACTACATAAACAAAATATCCTGAGAATTTTTGGTTATAAAGATATTTTAAGTGTATTGTAACAGCTATTTTAAAGCAATAACAAGTATGGAGACTTATGTATGATATTTATGTGCATTCTGATTTAAGGTGGTTTAATAAAAGAGCAAATCACGTTCTATAATTTTCTCGAAATATATCTTGGCAATTTTCGAAAAATAAATTATAGTTCTCTTTCGTACATTTAACTCCTAGTTCGGAATTACTAGAAACATTTAAATACAAAGGTAACTCTTTTGATATTTCAGATAATTAAATTATATGCGTTTTAAGATTAATTAAGTGTTACTTATGATAAATATATCTAAAATTCGTTGTAATTGGATATAAAATATGGTATTTTAGGTAAAAATTAAAGTTTCTTCTAGTCTGTTAGGCTAATGATTAAATCTGTTTTGAAAGTTAATAAACTGTATGCTACTACCTGTAAATGTATTTGCACTTAATCACACAGCTCCACCACAGGCTATCGATTCTTTGACAACCACAAGTATAAAAAATCGGAGACATACCACTGTACCGCTAGGAGAAATATTTGAAATTAATGGTAATTTAATTCATATATAAAATTGTTTATTTGTTTTTGAAATTCACATAAAGCTACATGAGGCCTACCTGCGTTAATAGTGTAAGATTCTAGTAGAGGGAACCCAGCTATTCATCACCACCCACTGCCAACTCTTGGGCTACTCTTTTACCAACAAATAGTGGTAACATTATTATAACATTAGACCGTAACATTATAACGCTCTCAAGGCATGTTGGGTGTGACGGGGATTTGAACTCGCGACCTTTGGATTAGAAATCGAGTGCCATAACCAGGTGGCCATGCTGGACATATGAAACTGTCGATACGATAAATATAAACAAGCAAGTATACATACATCAGACGTATTTATAAACTCACACCATAAGAGAAACGCTTTGAAACATTTCTTATCTTTTCAACAATTTTTAATTTTCATTGTGCTTAAAGCAAATATTCATTCTACCATTATAATAAATATTCAGATTTTGTTTAAATATGATATGCATTAATGAATTGAAACTTGTTAACAAATTATCATATTTAATAACGTTATATATAGCTATATGAAACTGTTATATTCGAATACAAAGAACTGACTAACAATTAATTGTTGCCTATTTGCCAGCCAAATTCCTTGCATTTAGTTTTAGCATTAAAGCAGAATGTAGGCTTTTCATAAGTTTCAAGATTTTGTTGTTTTCAAATAATGTGAATATCAAGATCAAGTTTAAATTGTTGCAAGCAACGAAAGTCTGGACATAATAAATTGATTGTGAATATTCTACATACAGGACGTAAGTTCGGTAGCTACGCAATCTATTATAATTTTTTTTCTACAACTGTTAGTAAAAACTCAAAATTACATAAGTATGTGTGTGTGTTCTTTTTATAGCAAAGCCACACCGCGCTATCTGCTGAGCCCACCGAGGGAAATCGAGCCCTTGATTTTAGCGTTGTAAATCCGTAGACATACCGCTGTACTAGCGGAGGGAAATTACATAAGAGATGATAGAGAAAAATCATATTTCTGTTAATATTTTAATTCGTATTACCTATATATATTACAACGCATCTATTTCGCATTGATGGATAATATTAAAGTATTTGTCCAACCTAAATTATCATAACAGACTTGTTAATTTTAAAGACTTTGCGAAAAGTGTTAAAAACAAAAACAAGGTATAGCCAAAATTTATTTTTTGAAACAATTACTCTCTGGTAGCTCAACCTTAAGTCTCTGGACTAACAACAGTAAGATATGATGCTCAATTTCCCTCGACAAACAGAGCAAGGATGGCAAGTTGGATTACTTTGCGCTTAAAATACAACAACAACATCAAACAACTGTAGAATGAATAATTTGATGTGTAGTAAGCAGTACAATGATTAAGGCCCATTCAAAATCCGCGAACCACTCCTAGCCTTATGAACTGTTATTGGTTTATTGCAGAAAGCGTCTGTAACATATAGAAACATTTAGCTTTATGTATCAATTATTTATTTATTCGGTGTATCAATAAGGTATGTTTGAATGATTTTATAAAAGAGAAATTAATGAATTTCTAAAATTGGATAAAAACTAAACACACATTATCGTCTGTTCTTCCATTTCAATCAGTTGTGGTAAATATTGTTATTTATCCGGAGAGGAATAAAAAAACATCAACTGCATTATTAATACAAAAGATATTAATGTAATTTAGTCCATTCAGAAGTTCAATTGATTTAATGTTATATATTTATTTGAGTTTAATATATATTTCGAAATTAATATAACTTATAATGTTAAACGTATGATGCAAATTTCCCCCGCTTCTTCTTTAAATTTGTAGAAGATTCTCGAGTGTAAGAGTTAATAATATACTATGTGTGTAAGTAAGATATTTTTGCCAGCTTAACATTCGAGAACCTTGTCTAAAGTTTATAAATTAATATGAAAAGAGACAATTTTCATAATATTGTTGGTTTACTACAGTTAGCATACTATATACCTTAGAAGCTATAACTGCGATAATTGCTTGTTAATCATAAACTACAGATATTTGACGAGGAACGTTTGTAAACTTCAAACACCACACAAACCATTCAACTTTATAGAATTAACTTCGGACGTTTGTATTTCTGCGAGGACATTAGATATCTTCCTTGTTGAAAAGTTAGCTTGTAATCCATATGAGGCCAGCTAAGAATAGAGCTAGCTAGCTTCCCTGTTAAGTATATTATACCTGCGTATCAACATAGAATCAATTCCGCCATGATAAACCGTCGATAAAATATTCAGTTCAACACCAGATAGAAGACTCAGTATTGTTTTTAAGTTTGTAAAACTTTTGTATATAAATCATTATTTGTAATAATCGTTATTATAAATTGTATTACTGTTTATGTATTAGAATATATTGGTGTTAAGAAAGAATATTGTGGTTATCAATCTTGTTTGAAGTATCATAAAATTGATGTACATCGATATTCAGTTAACTTTCAAATTAAAATTAAAATTTCCGCTTATTTGAAATCATAGTATGTAACATAATAAATAGGAGGCTCATCCAAGATAAACTATAATACGGAATAGAAGCAATAAAGAACAAACATACCTGTTCTTAAAAGTTGATAATATGACTTAACGATATGACTGATCACTCTGGCATTTTTCAAATTAGAAAGTAAAAAATACACAAAATTTAACTAATGGTAAATATTATGCTAGAGACACATAAAATACAAATATAAAATACAAAAAATATTAAGAAACCGGAAAGACACTAATATGTAGTGTAAAAATTTACAATACTATACAAAAAGTCTGTAAAAGTGACATATACACATATATATAAGCATAACAACAGTTAAGAATGCAGGTTATTCTATGTCATTTTAGTTGCTATTTTGAGATAATAAATTTCTGTCACCAAAAATTTATACTTCGATGATTCTGATGGTTAAAATTTTCAGTTTTAATTCCCTCGAAATTCCTTTTTGTTGGTCATTACTTTATTTTACATTTGTTTTCCATATAATACAAAATTATTATATAGCGTTATAAGCCTTTAAGCTCAGTGTTGTTTTTTAGAGTGTGGGGATTTTCTAGTCACGTGAACGCACGTCTTTAATTGGCGACTCGTTAAGTTAATTTAGCAGTTTGAAGTTACCAACAAATCCTTACTTCAAAAGTTTACTGAAACCAAACATACGTTAATTTTATTTGTTTTCTTTTTGTTTGCATACGTTGTGCAAACCATACATATCAAGCCATGATTTATAATGTAATAGTTCTCTGCTGGAACTGCGATAAGTTCTCGGGTTTACAATGTTAAAATCAGGTGTTCGATTCCTCTTGGTGGACACAGCTGACAGTTCGATATGACTTGACATCTGTAGTGTTGTACGTTTTCAGTGTTTAATATCTGAAAGCCCATTTTTCAGATTTGAAACTGTGAGTAGCTGAAATACTCCGATTATTTAGAATTCATAGCTTAGAATACACAAGTTTCAAACTTTTCAATTTATTTGTACAAATGAGATTAGGAGAGTTAAATACAGCTGCCAACGATACTGATTTAGTTGTTTATATCCTTAGAAATAATACAGAAAGTTCACAGTTTGGTGCTCCTGGTGTTTTTAGGAGTTGTTTTCGCTTCATAACTTCCAAATAGAGTAAATATACATTTCCTTGAATTTTCTGTCAAATCGTGAAAGTGGTAGAAAAGAAAACATTGATACAACAATAATCTGATGAAGTAATATTTATTCAAAAAACAGTTGTTTCAAGTCATAACTACTGTATGTATCATACAAATAGTGAATGATAATATCTTGCAACCCATCATATTCTTTTTATAGCACTGTAAATATTTTCAAATCTGGAAAGAAGCTGAAACACTTACTGAATACATGTTTTAGTTTCTCAGTAGCAGTTAAATATCAAAATTGATCACTTATTTACTCTCTGAATTTGAGTCTCGTTGTTTTAAATATGTCTCATTAACGTATTAAATATTTTAATAGTAGACTCACCTGTTTTTACTGCATTTTTTTACTTCGATATATATTTTTCTACAGCTTCACCTCCAAATGCCACAGCAATAATCCTATGGGCTCATAAAATATAAAACTTGGTTTTGATGCCAGTGATTGGCACAGCCTTATGGTTAACTACAAACAAACAATGACTGCTTTTTCTAGGGAATAATTATCTTTTATATATTTCCAATCTGATCTGATAACTAAAGTTTTATAAATCAGCTCGGTAGTGTTTTATTTTTTATAAGAAATAACTTCAATAATATTGTCGTTTATACCTAGGGAGTATAAATTCCTGTTTGAACAAGTCCGTGTATACGATGTCAAACAAACACAACTTCTGTGTCACAGAATATTACATCGTTTTAGTTTGTTTTTTTTGTTTTGTTTTTTACCAGGAATACTTTTGAAAACATAAATGATAA
Organism: Carcinoscorpius rotundicauda; assembly: GCA_011833715.1. NCBI lineage: Eukaryota > Metazoa > Arthropoda > Merostomata > Xiphosura > Limulidae > Carcinoscorpius > Carcinoscorpius rotundicauda. The sequence goes on along the minus strand of CM022395.1, from coordinate 32,522,056 downwards.
AAATGTCGCTAATAAGTATCTTCTGACAAAACGATAAACTACAAGAAGCTATACAAGTTAACCCGACACCCACGACATGTAATATTCGGGTCTTGGGATCAAAACCCTTCGCAGGTTTGCTATCTCGTTCAGCCTCGTGGGTATATAATGTGGCAATCAGTCCTATTATTCCCTGCTAAAATTTGTTTGTTTGGAATTGAGCACAAAGCTACACAATGGGCTGCCCATGCCCTGACCGTCACGCGTATTGAAACCATTTTCTAGCGATGTGAGTCCGCACATATTCCCTTATGTCATTGGTGGGCTCATTCCTAAGGGATAGATCAAGTGTTGATGCAGTTTATCGTTTCAAAATTAGGAGCAACTGGAGCATATAGCACTCGAATAGCTTCGTGTGAAATTTAAATAATCAGTCAAATCAGCCAAAAGATAAACATCTGTACATAGGAGCAGATACGTATCATCAACAAATTGAAAAAAAAAAAATCAGAACATAACTGTATAGAGTTGTATCAAATCTTATATATTTTTAGGTTAGGTAACAGTTTTACACAGCGCTACATGAGGGTTATCTCCACTAGCCGTCCCTAATTTAGTTGTGTAAGACTAGAACGACCGCAGCTAGTCATCACCACCAAAGCCGGCTTTTGTACCAATGAAATACTAACGTTCGAAGTTAACTCTTTGAAGTTAAACGGTTTGTGATGTTTGAAATCTATAATCGTTCTTGATCAAATATTTATACTTTTCCGATTACTGACTGTGGCAACTAACAATATTAAATTGTCGCTCCGCATATTGCGTTAGATGCCTTTAATAAGCTTCAGAGAGGTTTTTCTAGAGAATTCAGCTAAGGCAACAATACTGGTATTTTACATTCACACAGAATACATTGTTCATTCTTACGCTCGAGAATCTTCTACAAATTTAGAGAAAAAGCAGTACTTTCTTATTACACATTTAGCAATATAAGCTGTGTGCATTTAACTGAAACAAACATTGGCATTAAAATAAATTTACATCAGTAAATCCGTTACATCCCTCACAGCAGAAAGGATGAACATGTTTGGTGGAAGGGGTATTTGAACCCTCACATTACGAAACAAGCACAATCAACTTATCAGATTATAGAAACATTATAATATTATATATGAATTTTCAATTTGGAATTAAGGTAATTTAACACGTAACTTATATCCTTGCTGTTCAGCCCCGCTAATTTCAACGTACCATTAAATAAACGTCTGTATTCGGTCTTTATACATAAGTTGCAACCAATCAAAATAATTCTATTCTTAAGTTTAGCTCAATAATAGGCAAGAATGTTAGGCTTAGCTTTACTATTTCTTAGTAATTTTGTGAATACCACATTTTACCAGCAAAATGGCATAAAACATAATCAGTGGTAGTGATTTTTATGTGTTGAAACATCCAGAAGCTATGGTTAACTTGTGTTGTGTAATACAGACAAGGCTCTTTTTTAGAAGTTCAAATAAATGCTTAACGTAATTCCAAAAAATCGTTGTATCTTCAGATTCAAAACAAAGATGTTTAATTGTTTCACTAAATTTACCACAAAGACAACAGACATGATTATCAGTAAGATTCGTAGTTTTGAGCTTGGTATTAGTCACTACATATTTACGTCCGGAATGGCCGGGGAGTTAAGGCGCTTGACTCATAATCCGAGGGTTGTGGGCTCGAATTCCCGTCGCACCAAACGTGCTCACTCTTTAAACCGTGGAGGAGTTATAATGTAACAGTCAATTCCATTATAAGTTGGTGAAAGAGAAGCCCAAGAGTTGGCGGTAGGTAGTGATAACTATCTGCGTTCCTTCTAGTCTTACACTGCCAAATTAGGAATGGCTAGCGCAAATAGCCCTCGTGTAGCTTTGTGCGAAGTTCAAAAACAAACAAATACTACAGATTTATATTGTAACATATAATTTACATCAGATGTTATGTTTGTTTTAAAATTAAATTCCGCTGCACATGTCGCCACTGTGAAGCAGCAACAGGATTGTAAAGAAAATATCAATCAGTTTTCACTCTGTTGTTTCCCAGTTTATTTTAAAGGGACGTATAAATAAATTAACAAAGATACTATAAACATAAAATAATTTATTGTTAAGGTGGACATTAATTCTGTGTGGTAGAATACGGTTTGGGGATTTTACCAAAGTGAATATATAGAATTCTGAATCGCCTCTCTTCAACATTTTGTCATAGCACCCCGCAGTTCTTGAAAGTATCGTTAAAAGCTATTAATAGTTATTGCTTTCAATGGTAGGATTTTTTTTTTCCCCATAAACAGTTCGTTAATATGGATGACTTAAAAAACTCCGGCATTATCTCATAACACAAATATTTAATACACGTAATATCACTCTTAACCAACTTAATAGGGATACCATATAAGTAATTAACGTTACCAGTTTCTTATGTGAGGGTTTAAAAATAATGATTCTTCCATAACGCCTTGTAAGCTTTCTGGTAAAATAGAAACTGAATTACTAATAGCTTATCAATACAACAATAACTCTCTATAAAACAATGACAATTTTTCATATATTTTTGTTGGATATGGCATTTACATACAATCCATTCTAGTTTTAAGTCTCCTTATAAATTTAGATAATATTTCATTAACAATAAACTACAAACATGCTGTCAGTATTTAGATAACTACTTATACCTTTAAGTTTTAATGCTTTTCGCTTCATTTTAATGTCGTTTAAATTTAACCCACTGTTAACTGTAATTTTGATAAACATATCATAAGGAATAGACAAAATGCTGTTTTTTCCAAAACAGTCGTAATATTGTTGTTTTATATCTTTATACGTATTTATCAGGCATAGGTATAACGGTTAGAACGTACCATAGAATCGACAATATTAATGAATTAATAATTAATATCTTTCCTTTAAAAGATAATTTACTACACAATCAATTATCGACAACCTAAATTTATTCAAACACTTATTCCAATTTAACTCAATCCAGTCTTTCTCACATCACTGAAAATATTTAACAATACTGTTAGAGGCTCTTTGAAATTGAGAACACAGCCATCTCGGTTGAATCGCAATTGCCAAATTTATCCAACCATAATCACTTTTATTTGTCCCAATTAACTTTTGAACCTAATGAGCTCTTTCATAGAGCTCAAACACTTTTCGTGCATACGTTAATGAAATAAGATTATCCACATGCTGTAAGTGAAGGCAAAAACTCATTGTTTGTAACAGGGATATCATGAACACATCTATGATACAATAAGTTAACACGTAACCGTTCCACTGACAAAATATGCCACAGGGCAGGCAATGAATAGCTTCTACCAATTTGAATTTTGAACGTGAGAAATCCATTAGATTTGACGCGACTAATTATGTCAAAGCAGCATATTCTAAATGTATAAAATATCCATATATATGTGAAACATTGAATAAATATTTATGATTAAATTGATCAAATGTCTTGGACCGATCAATCTTCAACTACTTTAGCATAACGAATTACATCTCTGATAACCATGATGATATCTGATATTTCTCTCTTCTCTACTCTACCAAACTGATAAGGTGAGACTATCTAATCCATTATGCTTGATAACAGTTTAGCCAATATTTTACTAGCAATCTTATAATCAACATTCAACACTATTGTTGGAAGTCATTTTTTTAAACAGTTACGATCCTCATCTTTAGAACACAGAGTAATTAATCCTAGCTTTATACTCTCTGTTAAAACACCAGCTCTATGAATTTCAGATATGACTAGGTGAAACTCTTTGATAAACTTCGTCATAAATGTTTGTTAAAACTCAACAGTTAACCCGTCGCTTCCTGGGGATGTATCTGTCTTGAAGGAAGTTAATGTTTCCTGTATCTCTACGATAGTAATAGGACAATCACAATGTGACCTTTGTAGGTCAGTTAACCTAGTGGATGAATCTGAGATAAATTATCCATATCATCTTCTGACAATGATTCCGTCTTGTATAGATCAGTACAGTAATATTCCTGGAGATTTTGTTGCTCATTGAAGACATGACATTTCTCATCTACTAACTCATTTATATTTTTTCCACCGTCTTTGATGTTCCACTCTAAAACAATATCTAGAGCTCTATTCACCTTCTTCCACCCATTTGATCTTTTCTCTTAAACATGCACCCAGTCTTCTCATATTTAGTTCCTTCTATTTGTTTTTCCAAAAACCTTAATTCATTCAACATTTTCTGGTCCTTTGGTCTTCTCCTCAAGATGGGAACACAGTGTTTTCATGCTCTTTATGCATAAAATAAACAGCTGGTTATATAAACTTGTCGCAACAGGATAAGGCATTTGTAAATGACATATGGTGTTACGTATTACGATTTCAAGTAGCTTAATACTGAGTTAAATTGTAATTTAATGTACGAAGCAAGCACTCTAACCTCTTGGCCACCTTATAGTTTGTCTGTTTAAAGTTAAGCACAAAGCTACACAATGGGATAATGAAACCCTGTTTTTAATGGTGTAAGTTCGCAGACATATCGCTGTGCCACTGGTTTGGGTCCTTACAGTAGGAAAAATGTGCTATGAGTTCGAGTTTCACTGTGTGGGTATTGATGTTAAATACCCAAGAGGGTCAGGTGCATTAGACCTCTTCCTCCTTCCCGAACGTTGATAGCGTCTGTCTTTCAGGGATTTGTTTGATAATAACTTTGGGCCAGAGTAAAAGTATAACACCATACTCAGGCTCATTTCAGGGCACAGTTCATGCATGGACGTACAAGAAAAGTTTTTTTTCCTTTGGTTATTTTTTCCTTTTTTTGTTTTTAATACATTTTCTGTATTTTATCTTTCTTTTTGATTTTCATTTTGAGTTTTTTGTATTTTTCATATATATATATATTTCTTTTATGTATTTTTTTGTATTTTTCTCTTTTTGTTGCTTTTTTTCCATGGAGAAAATGCTACTACTACTAGTAGTAACCATAGAATAAAAATAAAACGTAAAATAAAATAAAGAATTAAAAAAGTAATAAAATAAAACAAAATAAAAATAATGATAAAATTTAGGATCATTAAAAGAAAAACAAGGATTAAGTGTCTAGTGCAAGGTGGCCAGCTTGTGCAACATTCCTTAAATACATGTTAAAAGGGGAGAGGTATTTAGAACTATTTACATCATGCACGTGGTATCTGTTGAGATCACACATTAAGTCATTCTTATTCCAATTCTTATTGAAATATTTTAGAGAATTATGCAAGAGTTTTTCAGATATTGTGTCAATGTTTGCATGAATGTGGTTGAGGTACTACGTGGTACTTTATATGCCGCAGTTAGAACTGAATTTTGTATACGTTGAAGTTTCTGTAAATGTATGGATGCTATGTTAATCCAGGCAGGTGATGTATATTCTATTATGGGTCTAATGTACGTTTTGTAGATATTAAGTATATTGTCTGGAGATGTTCCTTGGTTTTTACCTGAAATACTTCTTGCATAGTTTGCTCTTTTCCAGATATGTATCAGCATATTTTTAATTTGCGGTAACCACGTTAATTTTAAATCATAGGTTAGACCTAGAAATTTAGCAGAAGTAGCAGTCAGTAAAAGTGATCCATTCATATCGAGCTTTGGTGGATCTTTTTTTTCAGTTTATTGAGTCTGCTAAATAATATTACTTGGGTTTTCAGAATATTGATTTTGATTCTGTATTTCTGGCAGTATTCTTCGATGCTATTTAGAACTGGTTGTAGGTTCGTTGCTGCAATTGAAGGAGTGGGGGCACTTTTCCAGACTGCTACAACGTCAGCAAACTGTGATGCATAACTTAAATTTAGGTCCGACAGAGGCATATTACTCACGCACATGAAAAATAATATAGAGCTAACAACCCCTCCCTGCGGGACTCCTGCTTCGGGTGAAAAGGATCCTGAGTGGGCCTCGTTTACATTTACTTTGCACTTAAGGTTTTCCAGAAAGTTGGACAGTCAGCGAATAGTTTCCTGGGTTAAGGCCATTTCATGTAACCTATGACGCAAACAATTATGCCACACTATGTCAAACGCTTTCTCAATATCGAGAAAGCAAGCTACAGTGCATTCGTTTTTGTTAAAGTTGTCGATAATTGATTCTGTAAGTCGAATCAGGTGGTCTGAGGTTTGGCGGTATTTTCGAAATCCATTTTGAATTTTATATCAATTATACTGAGAGACGATTACTAAGTATCCTCTCTAATACTTTGCCAATACAACTGGTTAAGCTAATCGGGCGGTAGTTGTTTGGTTTATTCGCTGGCTTTCCTTATTTCTGGAACATTAATATTATTATTTCCTTCCAAGAAACGGGGATATATCCTGCTGATAGTGATAGATTAAATTAAGCTGGTAGGTGTTCATATAATCTCTGAGTGCCGTGTTTTAGGAGGATAGCTTAAATACCATCTTATCCAGGGGCTTTGTTTTTTGTGTTCTTAATAGCAGTTACGACTTCCGTTACAGTGATATATTTAATCAGTTGATGATTGCTCCAGTCTTTTATTTTTCTCGGTGTATAGTAATGTTGACTGGAAATATAGGTGTATAAATGCTTCTGTTTGATCAATAAATTTATTAACTGTATTATAGAAGTATCTGTTCATGTCTGGTTCATGATGTGTCTTGAACGTGTTTTCTAGGTGTTTTTTAAATATCTCAACTTTTTCTATGTTGGTAAACGCTGTTTCTCCATCCTGTTCAAGTGGTGGATATGCTGTGTTTGTTGTTCCTGTATTCGTAAATCTTTTTAAGTGTGTCCAGAATTTTTTAGGATCAGTTTTGTGATTTAGATCAGAACGCCCCCCAGTGGCTCAGCGGTATGTCTGCGGATTTACACGCTAAAATCCGGGTTTCGATACCCGTGGTGGGCAGAGCACAGATAGTAGCCCATTGTGTAGCTTTGTGCTTAATTAAAAACAAAAACATAGATCAGAACACATGGTGTTCCAGTTTTCTTGTTTTTATTGTCGGATTAAATGTCGTATCTTATTCCTTATAGTATTGATCTGTGTTTTAAGTGTGAGGTTGCGATTTTGTATGTACTGTCTGCGGAGTATACGTCTGTCTTTTATTAAGTGTATTATGTCTTTATGTGGTTGCCATGAGTGAGTTGTTGTGAAGTGTTTTTGTTTCGGTTGTTGTTTTTATTGTTTTGAATTAAGCACAAAGCTACACAATGGGCTATCTGTGCTCTGCCCACCAAGGGTATCGAAACCCAGATTTTAGCGTGTAAGTTTGCAGACATACCGCTCAGCCACTGGGGGGCTTTTGTTTCGGTATAGAGTTGCATCTATATCTGATGCGTCCGCGGCAATATGTAGTACTTCGGTAGATAAGGTTTGGTTTAAGATAGTTTAAAAAACTGGCCAATTAGCTTTGTTGTAACTTAGTTGATGTTTAATTTTGTTTTAAGTGGGGGGTAAAATTAAAGATAAACCAAACTAGGAGGTGGTTACTGTCCAAATCATGACCAACATGAAAGTTTACGAATTTGCGACTCGTATTAGACGAACACAGGCATAGATCCAGTATTTCACTGGTGCCGTGTGAGTCCGAGATATGTGTCGGTGTTGCATCGTTTAATAAAGTCACGTTAGATTCATCCAAAAAATGAAAAGTATATTGCCGTTTGCGTTTGTACTTCGACAGTTGAATGCTATACGTTTACTCTTGAGATCGCCGGTAGTAATAAGATTAGGATTGTTATTATACAATTAATGCAAAAGATTTGCATCTAACACTACTAGGCGAGCAGTAGATGCCCGCCACAGTAACATCTGTATGATTTTGCGTTTTTATATTGATGACTATGGATTCGTTACTGGAAGGGATACTAAGTTCCTGAACAATAAGTTCAGTCCTGTACAATAATAAAATACCTCTGTTTGGATCTCTATTATCCTTCCTGTCATGCCTAATAATGGAGTAGCCGTTTAATTTGAATCGATGGTAGTTATAGAGGAAAGTTTCACTAATTATAATAACATCTGGTTTTATGGAGTTTGTTGTATCTTCAATCTCATGTTTCTTGGAAGCAAGAGCACCCTGGATGTTGATGTATAGTACTGTAAAGTTATCCATGTTTAGTGGAGTTTATGATGGAGGTTTAAATTTGCGGCAGGAATTTATGTATGTTTTTCAATATGATTTTAACTATTATGTCTGTGAGACTGTTAGTATTTGTAGGGTTTGTATATCCTGCCATGATTTCCGAGAAGGTGGAAGTTATGGTAGATGTCATTGTGGTTTCAATCGTTGTTGGCGTGATTGGTTGTGTGTCTTGGGGTGGTTTGGATATTTCGTCTTCACATGGTGATGGTTTTTTCTGTCGGAATGATGAAGTTTTAACCACTGCAGCATAAGTGTTTGTTTATGTAGTTGTGCTTTGTCGTGCTGGAGTGGTAGGTGTTGATTCATTTATTGTTCGTGGTGGTGGCGGCTTGTTCGTGTTGGGATTTTTAATTTCATACAAGTGTGTTTTAATGGATTTATATTTTTGACATCCTTTATAGTTAGCCGTATGTTCCTCCCCACAACTGCAGCATTTGGGTTTGTGGTTTTGTTTAGTGCATTGTGAAAAGTAGTGATTCTCCCTACAGCCCACACAACGCGCATTTGCTTGACATGCTGCTGCTACATGTCCAAACCTTTGGTACTGGTAACACTGTGTGACAACCACTGCTGGTGTTTTTGTTTGTTCAACCGTATACCTTTGGTACCACATAGTGATACCATTATCAATGAATTGTGTAATGTCCTGGTTGTTGTCTGTGACTACTTTGATTAAGTTAGAGGGTTTTTTAGTGATATTTGAAATTATTCGGTCCACTGAGATATGTTTTATATTTAGTGTACTTAACGCTTCCTTTATGTCTTCTGTGTCTATTGAATTATGTACACCCCGTATCACAAATGATTTAGGTGTTGGTTAAGCTCCTGGTAAGTGGATTATAATACTTCCTGTTTTGATCGCGTCTGAAGGCCAAGCTGTCAATAGACTGTTCAAGTCAGCGGATTCCAGTCCTTGAACCAAAACACCGCCTCTAGGCAGACGCTTAATGTCAGTGATAGTTGTGGTAGGTTTCCACCTGTATATTTCTTTTGCTAGCTGTGGTTGGTTGAAACTACCAGGGATTCTTGGATTATGATGGTGTGCTTTGGTAATTTTGGTGCGAGTTGTGTACGTGTGTCAGTGTTGGTTGTCCTTTGTTTAATTTGTTTTTTCTGACTACGAGTCTGCACAAGCGTGAAGCTTTCGTCGTCAAAAAGAACTTCGTCTTGGTCTGAATTTGTGTTGTGGAATATCCAAGGTGGGGTTTGGGTTACTTAAACTACCGGTTGTTTGCTTAATATTATCTATTTCCGTAGGTTTAGCTACACTATCTTCAGATGTTGAAAGTGTAATATCCTTAACAAGTTTTCTTTTTTCTCCAGTCCTAACAGTATTCTCTTTTGTAGGCGTTAACTTGGCTTTTAATTCTTTTTCAGCTTTAAACATTAGTGATTTTAATTTTACATTTTCATTTGCTATATGGTCACCGTCACTAGACTTACTTTTTGTCCCTGTTGTTGACGGACTTGTTCCCTCTATTTTAGACGCTATAGCGTTCTCCATGGTGTCTGACCACTCCGACTCCCCGGCCGGCATGACGCCTCGCTGTTTAACGAAGTTGAACTTACTGTCTCGGGCTACTTCTTAAGGTAATAAGGTCTTCTGTCTCTGTATCCACTAGCGTGAAACTCGAAGTGAATAATAGGAACTCGAAGAATATGAAACGAAATATAAGTTGTATACACGTAGAATTCAAGAGCCTTTCAGAGGTATAACCTGTCTCTACCCTCTCCAAGCACAGAATCTGCTATGAAACAACATAATTATGGTTACTTTGAATACTTGAAACCGAAAACAAAGATACAAAACATAAATGTCAAAGGTCTTGAGATTGTGTCTGCTCTGCACTTAAAAACGCTATAACGTTGTAGATATACTTCCACAAAAACAAATTTTATTTCACTTTATACATTTGTTGGGCCTGGCATGGCCAAGCGCGTAAGACGTGCGACTCGTAATCCGAGGTTCGCGCGCGCGTCGCGCTAAACATGCTCGCCCTCCCAGCCGTATGGACATATAATGTTTCCGTCAATCCCACTATTCGTTGGTAAAAGAGTAGCCCAAGAGTTGGCGGTGGGTGGTGATGACTAGCTGCCTTCCCTCTAGTCTTACACTGCAAAATTAGGGACGGATAGCCCTTGAGTAGGTTTGTGCGAAATTCCAAAACAAACAAACAATACACTTGTTTGAGTTATTAATTAAATTTAAACCTAATTTCATTAAATGGTATACAAAAAGTAAGTTACTAAAATATTTGCTTTGATTAAGTACTATTAGCAGAAATGTATTTTGTTAGTATGAATAAAACTATTACAAATTAATTGTTAGAAGTATTTGTATGCACAAACTGTAGACTGTCCTAAATATTTGTGCAGAACCTTGAAGCATATGTTTTATTTAGCGATACAAATAATATAGTGATGTTCATTTTTTATCTAACTGTAACTATAAAAAATCAGGCATACAAGAGCATTGTAATAGTTACAACACTGAAAAAGAGAATATGATGTATGTTAACAAGAACTCGCTGAAAATTTAGCAGGATATCTAACGAATTATAATACAAAACACTAAAAGGGTGGAACATGCTTTAATCGCTTAAAATTCTCAACTAAAACAAATCGTTTTTTATCTGAGCTTGATAAATCTGTTATAATACGTGAAGTTGTAACCATGTCGCTTAATCGTTGAGATAAATAACGTAATGCTCTACTTGAATGGTAGCTGTTAATCGAGATTAGTTTTAATTGAACGCCTAAGCCTGCTGACTGTTCTATCCGCTGGTGTTTGAATATCTGACGTCGTTTTCTACCAGTCTTCCAATTTTCATAAAAAATTCTATATGAGCTGTTACTCCTATTGTTTTTGCAAAAAGATATATAGTTTGATACCCTGTGATATATATTGCAATGTTTTGTGAGATGTTATGACATACGTCTTCAAAATCCTTATATTTTAAATATTGAATCCCAGTGACACCGCATTATGTCTACAGATTTTGAACGCTAAAAATTTGGTTTCAATACATGTAGTGGGCACAAAACAGCTAGCTTATGGTAAAGCTTTGTGCTCAACATCAAATTACGAAACTGTAAATATTTTCACAAGAAAAATAATGTAAAAATGGTTTGTTTGTTCTTGAACTTCGCGCAAAGCTACACGAGGGCTGCTATCTGTGCTAGCCGTCCCTAATTTAACAGTGGAAGATTAAAGGGAAGGCAGCTAGTCATCAACCACTCACCGTAACACTTGTGCTATTCTTTTACCAGCGAATAGTGTAATTAACTGTCACATTATAACGCCCCTACACCTGACAAGGCGAGCATGTTTGGTGCTACGGAGATTCGAACACGTAACCCTTACATTACGAGTCAAGCGCCTTAACCACCTGGCCATGCCGGGCCGAATGTAAAAATGGAAATAAATTACAAATGGTTGTTACTTATTTTGGTTTTTTTAATCTTGTTAATGCATAAGAAACACAAATCAACAAAATGTGGTATTTCTCTCTGAAGGTTAAAGTTTGAGGGCGTTGTCATTTCAGAAATGTGATCGTAGATCTTTTCCAGCTTTGAAATAATTGATATATTTTGCACAGTTATAATATGTTTAGTTTTATGACTCACATAACAGCAGTTATACATTACAATTATTTAATACCTACGTCTTGTGACTGGTTTAATAAACACATTTAGCTTCACTATCAACGGCCAGTGAGGAAAAGCACAGTCACACAGAATTTCCTACATTTGTTGAGCTAATAAACTAAAAAGACAGTATGGAGACTTCCTAAAGTAGGATATTAGTTGGTTTATCATTAATACCGAATTTTAAGGTTTTGTATCACTACAAGGAAATATACAACTATCCCTTATGTTGCTTTATTATGGCAGAACGAAACTTAAGATATTTAGGTAACACTTATCTTAAGCTGATGTAAAACTGCACAAACTGATAGGTAAAAAAAGGTATCCACGTTACAACTAAAAATAATAGATTAAACAAATTGACAAACTTACTACATTATAATACTAGACAATCATTTCTTTAGAAAATCTTCAGACCTTTATAGAAGTGCAATTATGTATCAAAGTTATGTCATCTTATGATATATGTAGTAACATATGCATTTGCATTCAAATTAAGATAAAAAAATCAGTTGATATGCAATACCTTCTTTCGTATTAATTAAAGATGATATCATAACAAGAAAGTAATTTCAGCTAAACAAACAGCTGGTTATATAAACTTGTCGCAACAGGATAAGGCATTTATAAATGACATATGATGTTAGGTATTAAGATTTCAAACAGCTTAAAACTGAGTTAAATTGTAATTTGGGTTTAGAAACTAATTTAATATCGACATATATCAAATTTATAATATCTGCCAACAAGATTGACATATACACATAGCTTTCTTTCTTAACACAAATGTATTTTGAAATACAAACAGTAATACAATTTATAATAACAGCTGTTACAAACAATATTAAGTTTTTTTTATCAGATCTTAAACTGATTCGAAACTTCCTTGATATCCTACCGAGGGATCACGACAAGCGAATTTCGAATTAATATAAGCACAATTCACTTAACAGGGAGCTAGCTAGCTTTTCGTTGATCACACGTGAATTTTTCACAAGTGAAGTTGTATAATGTATGAATTTTATATACTGGCTTTACAAGATTGACATGACTAGCACCTTCTTCTGATTGTAATCCCACTAAGATGTGTTGGGCAGAACTGATCCTAAACCCGCTACTGTACCTGAGTTGTAATGCCTTTTAGGGACAGGCTGGAAAAAAATCACGGTGTATAAATTTGTAACCTCAACGACAGCATGCAATGACACATTATGGAGTAAGGGGAGGACCGACCAAATAGACCAAATATTGAATGTTTAATATGAAATGAAAGAAGGTTACAAGCGCTAGTATAACAATTTTATATTTTGCCATTATACATGTTTTGTTGTGATAAGAGAAACGACGAGTTAAAATTTTTTTACGGGTGTTTGATAGGGTTGCTCACAATGTCTATAAAACCTGTCTCAATAGACATTATACAAATTATATATCTAGATGTTAATATAACAACCATTTCTCAGTTTATTAGCAATAAATGCATCTATATTCCATTTTAATAATGTTGATTTTATTTGTTACTAAAATATGCAGATAGTTTGGCCAAGACTGAACATAATAGTTTAAAAGTGCCTTCATTTGTCTTTGGGCTACAATATTCTCAAAAAGTACAAATAATTAGAATTCTTGCCATTAACTTTATTTCTACTTATTTGATGCTACTTTATGTCTACGATTGTCACTAACATTATGAACTGAGTTTTTTAATGTGAGCTCACTTCATTGTAAATATTCCGGTAAGACAACTTGAATAACTACAAGCAATGTAACTTCTATTGGTTTTGAATTTATAAGTTTATCACTAAAGAAAATAAAGTGCTCACTTAAAGACGCATTGTGCTTAACCAACAACTAATAATTAACATATTTTAATCACACAGGTAGCTGAAGAAACTGGAATTGCAGCAATCTTTTATCAAAAGACAACATTTAAAGATACCTGAAGCAGTTAAATCAAGAAACTCAAAAAATGTGGTTGAAGATAGAATAGGACTTAGATTTTGTATAACGTAGTCATTGAACATTTTATAATATAATCTCTGACTATATTAATTTGAATAACCGGCAAGTATTTAGTACTTTCTCACATATTACACTTTATCTATGTTTTTATGTTTAATAATAACAAGTTATTACCGTGAACATTGTGGTGAATTTTAATAACACTTTGATCACATAACGTTTTTGCAGTTTCAGCTTTTATTAATTCTGTTACAACTCAAAACAGCAAAACTGGGTTTATTGTACTGTGCTTACCACAAGGATTAAACTCCAAATTTAACCATTAACATTTATCAATATTATAATACTTCCAAACAAATAAATATTTATGCCATTCTTCGTTGCTGTTCAACTAGTAGGTTATCTATATATATGTATTTTATGCAAATAATGTTTCACAGCAGAGCATAATTGCAACTGTTGGTATTAACATAATTTATCAATGCAATGAAACCTTTTTATACAACTTTAATATCAGGCATGACCTAATGAGTAGCATGCCGGATTGTAAATCCAGGGATCCGATATTCGTGTCCCGTTGACGAAAAACCATGATCAGAAATTCGTTTCACAAGTAAGCTTTCACACAATGATGGATTTGTTAGTATATTAAATTCGTTCAAAATTACCAGAGGGTTATCTTCGTTACGTCTTCCCAATTTAAAAGTGATAGACTAAGGGAAAGGCCTGTTCAACACCACCCATTGCTTTTCTAATCGAATTGTGGAATATTTCGTAACATTATGAAGCTCCAAAGGTTGAAAGGACGAACATGTTCAGTGTTTATATTTGAACCGACGACACACAGATCAGATCCAGAGTGAACAAGAATGTATAATTGCTAAACAACATTACTTGATATAATTGATGTTGAAAAGTGACTTTGATTTGTTTGTTTAGTTAGTGGATTTGTTCTGTTTGAGTGCAAAGCTACACAATAAGTTTTTTCACTCTATCAACCAGGAAAATTCTATCCCCAGAATATTGTATTGAAAGTTTCTAAACTTACTGCTGATTTATTGCGGAAAAGTAATTTCCAGAAAAATAATTTGGTTTCAAGTTGGAGAAAGTTGATTCTAAGTACGTTTATGTATGACAGAAATGAAGATACAAAGACATTGAAAAGGAATAACCACGTATTACAAGACTATTGTTTTGTGTTTTATCCCTTGTCAAACCATTGCAATAAGTAACTTAAAGTACGTGGAAAGCTGCTTCAGAAGGATTATCTGAAGATACTATTACATGGAATTACTATTCCATTCTGGATCAAAGTTTATGGAGGAATTTTACATCACTGGAGATCAAAGTTCTTAATGGCGTTTAAATTCAGAATTCTGATAATAGTGAACCTTTTTTATTAAATAGACTTTGAAGCTTTGAAATAAAAAAATAAAAAACAGAATACCTCTTACACAACGGTATACATTATTTGAATTATAAGCTAAGCTGGAGATATTGCTGTCACCATGCTTGACAGTTGGGATGGTATTAACCGGGTGATGTGCTGTGTTGGGTTTGCACCAGCCGTAACGCTTTACATTTAGATCAAAACGTTCAATTTTTGTTTCTTCTGTATGCAAAACTACGTGTCCGCAGCATCATTTACATGCTTTGTCGCAAACCTCATACGAAAATTAAAATGATTTTTTTTAACTGATGGCTTTTTTCTTGCCGCTCGCCCATGCAGATCAGCTTTGTGTAGAGACCAGGATATTGTCCACTTGGGAACATTGACATCTATCTCAGACATGGAACTTTGCAAATCTTTCATAGTCACTCTTGATTTCACAGTAGTATCTTTAACGAGATTTTATGCTGGAGCGGCTATTTAGTTTGGAAGTGCGACTTAATCTGGGTAGTGACTGGATGGTAAAAAGAACACTACACTTTTTAATTATGTACTTTATTGTACTCAAAGGTCAACTTTGAAATATTTTTGTAACCTTATCATCTGTGTTTCTTTACCACTTTATTCCTGACTTGTTTGGAAAGTTCCTTGGTCTCCATGATTGGTTTGTCATATTATTATATGAATTGTGGCCTGAACATATGCATTTACTTTAAAGTTAAGTTGTCAAGTTAAGCCACTTTAATTACACACAAACAAAGATCGTTGCATTAATTTCGTGACCTTTAAAACTAATCTTTTGCACAGGAACTTATTTAGGGTTACTGTAGGAAAGGAGCTGAACACTTATGCAACAGAGAATATACTAATTTTCTTGCCCCCATTGGCTCAGCGGTATGTCTGCGGACTTACACGCTAAAATCCGGGTTTCGATACCCGTGGTAGGCAGAGCACAGATAGCCCATTGTGTAGCTTTGTGCTTAATTCAAAACAACAACAACTAATTTTCTTTGAAAATATAATTTTTTTTATCTTTCTCAGTTTGAAGTAGATTGTGTAGGTTCAAAATATAAAGTTCCATTGGAACGATTCATAATTTTAAACTCAGATGACAACAAAATGTATACATTTTTCAGTGGAGTGACGAGCCTTGCAAGACACTCTAGATATGCTTTGAACGGTTTGAACTAATCAGTAAATTTGTATTCATAATCAAGATAAAAAAGGAACAATTATAAACACTTCATGTAATTGTCAGTGTAAATTCTATAATGGTCAGTTTGGTTTGTTTTTAATTTCGCGCAAAGCCACCCGAGGGCTATTTGCGTTAGCCGTCCCTAATTTTGCAGTGCAAGACTAGAGTGAAGGCAGCTATTCAATACCACCCACTGCCAACTATTAGGCTACTCTTTTACGAACGATTGTTTGTTTTGAATTTTGCGCAAAGCTACTCGAGGGCTATCTGCACTAGTACCAACGAATAGAGGGATTGACCATCACATTGTAACGACCCCACGATTGAAAGGACCACCAAGCAAGACAACAAGTAGAATGCCTTAACCACCTGGGCATGCCGAGCTCTAACGGTCAGACCATTAACATTTGAGTTTGCTTTTTATCTTTTTTGCTCTATATTTTTTGTCTTCTGATTTAGCTACATTTATTTATCTTAAAACATTATAAACAACAGCCTGGCGCCTTTAGAAATGACATTTTTTTCTTACCACCATAATGAAAAGTCCATGGCATTTTCTGTGCACCACCAATAAAGGAAAGTCCACTTAGGTTATTACATTTTTTTTCTGATGCTACTCTTTTGTTGCCTTTTTGTGCTTTGGAAAATTATGAGTTTATTTTATTTTAGGTATTAACATTCTATTAGATTTCCTTTTTGTTTTAGAATTTTAGCGAAAAGGGCCATCTGTGCAAAGCCATCCCTGATCTTCAGCTGAAGACAGTTAGTCAGCGGTACCCAACGCCTTTTCTAACCAAATAATGGTATTTGACTGTCATTATCACAGAATATACACAGCCCTACAATTTGTAAATTACATGTTACAAACATTCTACTTACAGATTTATTAAAACTTGAACAGCTTTGTTTAGCGCAATATATAGAAAGACACAGTCAGGTAGGTAAGGCGCTCGTCTCGCAATCTATGGGTGGCGGGTTCGAATCCCCATTACACTAAACATGCTCGCCATTTCAGCTGTAGGGACATTAGAATTATAACGACCAGCCAATACTATTATTTATTGGTAAAAGAGTAGCCCAAGAGTTGGCGGTGGATGATGTCTTACACTGCAAAATTAGAGACTGCTAACGTAGATAGCCCTCGTGTAGCTTTACTCGAAATTCGAAACAAACAAACAATATATTCACAATTCGAGCACACTTATCTTTAGACCATGTTCGGCTGATTGGAAATAAATATCTTGCAAACTAGAAGTATCCACATTTTGTTCATTAACAAATGCAAACATCACCCGTTTGTTCTGGCATTTCTTATTATACAATCCTTCGAATTCCTAAATGAAAATCATAATTTCTATATAAAAAAAACAAATCCAGACATGGTGGCGTCTTTCTATTCCATTGAGAAGGTATTAACTTTATACCTTTGTGTATGTCATACTCTTACCTCGGTTCTATTTTGTAAATTACATTTAATATTCAATAGAATTCTAGCGCGTTATACAGGTAAATGTCTCCTTTCTTTACCCATGAAAAAGACAATTCTATCTGTCGAAAGCTTTATAATTTTATCATTTTTAAAACGATTTATTACAATTCTGTTAAAACACTAAACCCTTTTTCTTAGACATAATATAACGCACTACAATGAATTGAATATTTTGTATACTTACACTGATACACAATATTCATAATTTTAGTAAATATATCTTTTTATATCTATGTACATCAATATATTTCGTCGTAAAAAGACATACGATCTGAAAAAGAATGGAAGAGATATATAGTACTATGTATGTTTTCAAGGTTTTACCAAGTACTTTATCGCAATTGTAACATCTGCTTTATTGTACCACAATTTATTGTAATATTTTCACTTGACAGCAAACATCTTCAGACAACGGGAGACAAACATATAGGCAATCCTGTTTTTGTTGAGACGCTGTTTAAGTGGTTTATAGATCTTTATACAGATGTGCTGTTTTTATTTACGAAGCAATTTAACAGCCATATATGTAAGTTTTTCATATAATATTTTTTGTGCTACAAACCCGTGTTGGTCAAAATCTTTCCCCATTTATTATAGATTTTTGAGTCAGTGGAATATTCTTAATCACATTTTTTTAGATATAAATATACCTTCCCAGTTATTTATGGTGCTAACATGGTCAACATCTTGCATTAATTCTTTAAGCAAATTGCATTATGGGTAACATAAAACGCATTTTATAAAATTTTTAAACCATTAGACAAATTTACATGAACTATCTCTAATTTTGAGAAAAAGTATTTCTACGGTTAATTGTTTTCTGGGTTTGATTATTCCTTTGATATATTTCTTACAACACTTTAAATTAATTAATTAATTTAATTAGTGTGTGTGTGTGTTTTTTGTACAGCAAGACCACAAAGGGCTATCTGCTCAGCCCATCGAGTAGAATCGAACCGCTGAATTTAGCGTTGTAAATCCAGAGACATACCGCTCTACTAGAGAGAGGCAATTTAACTAGTCATTCAATGTATATTTTTTATCTTGATTTCTTGTCGTCTACAGCAGGTTATTATTTTCCTGTATTATTTATGCTCGTGAAAATTTAATTTCAACATTCTAAATTACTACAATATTTTTATTTCTGTAGTCATCATATATAAACCACGAATTTTTTTATTAAAGTCGTTCTCTTGTGCATAATTTACCATCATTGGAGAATAAAGAGTGCATGTTAGTTTCAATTTGTTCTCTTCTGTGAAAGGCTGTCTTCTATAGAAACCATATTGTTAGCAATACTTGTTCAACGTTGTTGGAACATCATCAGTGTGAGCCCGCGTTATTTTAGTTTGTTTGTTTTGTTTTTTGTTTTTGAATTTCGCACAAAGCTACTCGAGAGCTATCTGCGCTAGCCGTCCCTAATTTAGCAATGTAAGACTAGAGGGAAGGCAACTACTCATCACCGCCCACCGCCAACTCTTGAGCTACTCTTTTGCCAACGAATAGTGGGATTGACCGTCACATTATAACGCCCTCACGGCTAAAAGGGCGAGCATATTTGGCGCAACGTTATTTTAGTGAATGTGATGATTATTACTATGAACTGGATATTCGTGATATTTGTTGTTCACGTTCTGTTTGTCTGTATTTTATAGCAAAGTTACAAAATGAATTATCTGCGCTGTGTCGTTGTTTGTATCATACCTAGAATACTAAAAATGCACGCATTAATGTTTACTGATAAACCAGAGTTTGACATGAAGTGTTTTAAAAATGCCATAATTTGCCAAATGAGTTAACGACATGAATACAAGAAGAGACGCATGTAAAAGTCGAGCCTTCATATTCTTGGCGATCGTGCTTCAAGAAAACTGAATTAAGTGTACAGTCACTTTTTTGCCATGCTTTGAGTGGTACTTGTCAAACTTTAGATTTTGAATTTACGTTAAATTTAAAGCGAACAAAAACTAAAAAAACGAGCTGTGTATTTATTTTGTTTCTTTGATTATGAAATACTTTTTACGTATTTCTAGGCTCGACATGGCTTGGTTGTTGAGGCACTCGACTTGTTATCCGAGAGTCGCGAGTTCGAGTCCCCGTCACACTAAACATGCTCGCCATTTCAGCTGTGGGGGGCGTTATAATGTGACACTCAATCCCACTATTCGTTAGTAAAAGATAGCCCAAGAGGTAGCGGTGGGTGGTGATGACTAGCTGCTTTCCCTCTAGTCTTACATAGAAGAAAATATGAATGACATTTAAAACACACATGAAAACTGTTCAGTTTGCTGTAAATTATAACTGTTTTATTTTCATTATCATATTTTATATTATTACCAGTTGGTGTACTGAAGTTATGTAAATTTATGAGTAATAATTACTTCCCTCATGTGTAATGGTAAGAAAAACCCTAAAATCGCCCATAAATACCGCAAAACACAAAATGTGACACCGCAAGTATGAATGTATCTCTGCACAGATCCAACAAGTATTTGTGTCAACTTTGGTGAAGATCCACTAACAAGGACCAAGTAGTGTCAGAAAACGGAAAAACGCCCATAAAAACCACAAAAAGGAAAATGTAAAATCGCAAGTGCATATGTACCCTCGCATGTACTAAGTCTATACGTACCCTCGCATGGGCCTAATGAACCTTCATAACAAATTTGTTAAAGATTTATTCATATTCTGCGAAGTGGTTACATAGACATATAGTACTCTTATACTTACATAGATTTATAATATTTTTGTTATGTGTGTGTGTATATATATATATATCATTTATTTTCTTTTTAGGTAATAATTTAAACGTCTTTATACCACTATTTCTTGTCTTATTCCATTTCTACTGACTTTCATTTCATTATAAACAAATATGGACTTATATTTCCTTCTACTTCTCATTACGTCATCTGCTGGTATCTTTCTGTCACGAAATTAAATTAGGAAGTTTAATGGAGACTCTAGCTACAAGTTAAAAAGCTTTTTGTCCTTGTTAACGACATACAAGGTCTATCAAGCTCAGTAATACGTTTGTTTGTTTGTTTGTTTTTGGAATTTCGCACAAAGCTACTCGAGGGCTATCTGTGCTAGCCGTCCCTAATTTAGCAGTGTAAGACTAGAGGGAAGGCAGCTAGTCATCACCACCCACCGCCAACTCTTGGGCTACTCTTTTACCAACGAAAAGTGGGATTGACCGTCACATTATACACCCCCACGGCTGGAAGGGCGAGCATGTTTGGCGTGACTCGGTCGCGAACCCGCGATCCTCCTTAACGCGCTAGGCCATGTCAGGCCCTTCAAGGAAGCAAGAATATGAATATTTTTATTAAATTCAATATCACTTTAAGCAAAATTATTTGATCACCAAATAAGTATACTGTAGGGAAAATAATTTGATATCTCGATAATGTGTTAATTTTACCAAAGAGAATTAAAAAACAAAACAATTGTTGGTACAGCAATTATCCGATTGATATTATCACCCGGATGCCGAATTCATAAAATAAATAAAAGCTCTGAAATCATGCTTTCTAGGAAGATTATTATTTATGACAATTGACAAATTATTCAGGTCAAAATCGATTCATAACACAATAAAACAAATATGTTGAATACAAGTGTCTTTACATTTAATATGTCAGATAATTAGTTTCTTCAAGTTACCTGATAATAAGAGTACTATGAAAAGAGTGCAAATTTATGTTTTAGAGATGAGGTGAAAATGAACAGAAAGTGTGAAATTTATTTAAGAACTGTATTTTGTACGTCAAAACACGTCCAGAAACATAGCAGTAATTATATATTTTTTGAAATGGTATTTCGTTGATATTAAAGTGAATTACGTATTACAAAAGACAGTTAGAAAGTTGTAAATTAGAGAATAAATTTTAAAAAAATGATTTAAAAGAAAATTTCGGTGTAAGATGGAGAAAAGCCGTGAATGATAATTAGAAACACAATTAGTTACAATAGATACGCTAGCGAAGTGATGATAAATTTGAATTTAATTTTATTTAGTTTTATTTAACAATAGCAGAGTATCCAATGTTGCTTGAATGTAATAGTTTTAATTGATTTAGTTCTTCATTTATACGCTCATTTACTGATCAGATAAAAATTCCCATTTTTAAAGCGCGAAAACCAACGGCGGGCGGTACTTTCAGGCATTGCTCCTTTGCCATACACAGAACAAATCTCACGAGCAGCTTCGACGGCGTTAACACCTCGATTAAATGCGAAAAGCAGATGGTGTCGAAAATGCCCGATTTTGTCCACTTGACATTCCATTTAATGAGCTGAAAATGAAAGCAAAAATTAAAGAAATATGAAAATCAAACACACCATCTATTAGAGCAAAAAATTATCTACCAAATGACATGAAATATTTTGCGAAAGCGTTTCATTTATGAATATTTTTTTTTTAACTTGAAAAAACGCTCACGAATTATTCCTCAACCCAATATGTATACGTATATCAATTGTATATGATAATCAACTATCTGGTGAGTGACATTCTAGCAACAGTAGGCAAAAAGCAGTTAGCAACATATGCGTGATTGTGTTTCCTTTATCAAACTTTGAATATTTGAAGTATTTCATTTAATTTCAAAATTAGGCTTTCTGTAAATTCATTTCACTCACTTATAAAAGTCTGTGCGTTATCTCATAGCAAAGCCATATCGGGCTATCTGGCGAGCCAACTGATGAGAATCGAACACTTGAGTTTAGCGTTGCAAATCCGTAGATTTTACCTCTGTACTAGCAGGTAGCGGTTATAAAATTCAAATAAACTGAAGAGAAAACAACATTATTGTAATGCGTCTCTAGTAATATTTACGTGTTATTAATTTCAAATAAAACATAGCTAGAAGTCTTAAGTTTTAATTTAATTTATTCGCATTTCTTTGCTAAAGATGAGGCCTTCTTACAAACTATATAACCCATACTAATTCTAAGAACCTATGAGTAATAACATCGGAGAAGATAAAATATGTTAACCACTTTAATTCTTCCATATCATTTGTCAACCACGGCTCATCATGCGAATTTGGTTACAAGAGACATAATAGACAAAGTACTAAAAACTAAGTTCGTGATAGGAATTTTGGTTGAAAAATCTTTCAAGCCTTGAAAGATATTTTGGTACCTGAAAGTCAACAGCAGGTTGTTAGAAGTTTATATTTCTCATCACTTTGCACGGTAAAATGTTTAACGCCAAAAGATCTTTGACAGAGCCACGTATATTGGATTATTCAGAGACGAGTAAGATGCCAACCCAAGCAGACGAAAATAACAGTGAAGAGATTGTCGTTCTCAGTGATGTCGAGAAACTGTTGTTCTATTGTAGGAGCGGAACACGTGCAGTTGTTTGTTCACTTACCGATGACGTCAGTCGAAGAAAGAATTGGAGCAAAGAGATGCAGACTGCCTGGGCACGATCCTGTCTCAATAGATTCCTGAGAGATTGATCAATTTAAAGAAAACATTCTTAAGTTAAAGAGATAATATGGTTAAATTATTAACATGAAACTCATGGACTTGTTAGATTAACGTCTTTTTTCAGGGGAGATGAGATAATGAATTCTGTACCTAGAGAAATTTGGGAAAACGGGAGTATCCATAGAAATTTTATCCAACCCATACCCCAAATATGCAACTAAAAAGGAAACAGTTAATTGATGCATGTATACTAAGCACTATTAATATAATTAAAATGAGAAATGCACCTTTGTCTTGTAGAAGGTGTAGCTGCTACGTTGGGAAAGATACTTGTTTGACTGTTTCTATTTTGGACTATGCTGTAGTGTTTTTGAGCTACAGTGTTAACGTAATGATAATGAGAGGTAATTCAGTGATGTTTTTGACATGTATATGTGTGGATTTATTCTGGGAGAAGAAAAGCTAATTTGATAACAGAGAGTTGTTGTTGCTGAATCTTTTTGTATAATGTGTCGGGTATATCACATGTAATGGGGTATCCATATTAATATGTAGGCTTGGTAAATTATAATGATCGAATAGCTGTTACAACCTTTGTTTAAACCCCGATTGGAAAGAGGAATGTCATTCAAGTGCCCATTTCATTTTTAGAATATTGTTGAAGTGAGCTGGTCACAAGAGGCGAGATTTAATTGTGATTTTTAAAAATATGACTGTTGTTATTTTAAAATTGATGGAGTGTATAACGTAAGTTCGATTTGTCTAATGTTTTCGTTGTC
Source organism: Carcinoscorpius rotundicauda (assembly GCA_011833715.1). Classification (NCBI taxonomy): domain Eukaryota; kingdom Metazoa; phylum Arthropoda; class Merostomata; order Xiphosura; family Limulidae; genus Carcinoscorpius; species Carcinoscorpius rotundicauda. The sequence goes on along the minus strand of CM022395.1, from coordinate 32,498,004 downwards.
TTCATATTTTCCAGTAAAATTATATTGTTTGTGCCTTGACTAAATTGAAAAATACTCTCCATTTAGTTAATAGGTCCTGGACCCTGAATTCTATAGGTGGCTAGCGTTACGTACTGCAGACGACAGTGTCATTGGCATATTGAGGCAAGAGGGTATATGTCAGCTGCGGGTGCGATATGTCACTTAATGGTGTCCTGGTAGTGAAAGTGGGTTTTTCTCAGGGAACTCCCGTTTTCCTCCCACATCAAATGTAAGGGAGTTTAAAAATATTTGTAATACTCCAAGAACAGAAAAACAGTACTCATCATGTCACACTTAACAATGAGGTCTAGGAGATTTAAAGTGCAAAACCCTTTCCATTTTTTTGACTTTCCTTTGTTTGTTGTTTTTGTTAAGAAGTTTGTACAATATACCAACCATTTTTAACCTTTAACCCCATCATGAGTTATTTAGGTTATTAGTTAATCTGATTATGCTACATGTAACGGATTTACCGTTTTACGTTTGTTTTAATACCTACATTTGTTTCATTATAGCTTTTTATGCATGTGTCATATATGATTGGATTGTTTTGCACAATTCTCATCTGTTCTCTAAATTTGTAGATTCTCGAGAGTAATATTCAACAATATGTGGTTTACGTAAATATTAGCATATTTTCGAACAGTGTTGAACGTTCGAGAATATCGCGTGATTCGTATAAAAGCAGACGGCCAAGAGATAATTATTACTGTTTGTCAGTTACGGTCATTATGCTTTAAGCTTCGGAAGCTATAATTGTGATTAAAACACTAATTAATGAGAAAACTACAGAATTTGACCAGGAACGTTTATAAATTTCGAGCGTTACAAATCGTTCAACTTCAGTGAATTAATTCGGACATTATTATTTTTACAAAGACATTAAATATAAATATCTTTGCCAGAAAAAGTCAGCTTGTAACCGGCATGAGGCCAACCAAGGTATCTATCTAGGTTAATTGAGATGTAAGAATATCAACTCATAATTAATTTGCCCGTCTTGACCTTAATTGTCCCTTAAATATTCAGTTCTAGACCTGATAGAAGACTCAACATTGTCTGCAAGTTTGTAAAACTATTGAATATAAACCAATATTTGTAACAAATGTTATTATAATTTCTATTATTTTTTGTATATTAAAATATATTTGTATTAAGAAAGAAAATTGTGTATGTCAATCTTTTTGGCACATATCATAATTTGATGCATATTAACAGTTAATTAACATCTAAATTCACATTAAAATTTCCGGCAATTTGAAATCATAGTATGTAACACATATGATATAATAAATCGGAAACTCGTCCAAAATAAATTATTACATGCAACATACATTTCGAGCGGAGTGAAAAGAAACTTGTTTTTTTGGACATCTCAAATCACATCTTTTCTTGAGTTTCTTATTTGAGTTTAAGGTCTTATGGTTTAAAATTAAAATTTCTCTCAAGGTAAAGTAACATAGAGAATAGTAATGTGATTTACGAATAGCATGTAGCGGGCTGAGAATAGAGCCCTGACGGACTCTTGCTTTCAGTGGGAATTTGTTGAGCATGCTGTTATTGATTTTGACTTTATCAGTTCTACTAGTGATAAAGCTAGAGAGCCATTTGACAAAGATTTTGTCTTTAGTTAACTTGTACTTTTTGAATATTGTATCAAACAGTATCAAGTACTTGCTATACGTATAAAAAGGCTACGATTGCAGAGCGATAGCAGTTAAATCCTTTCTATATACATTTAACAAATCTCGTCTGTCTACTTTTTAGTTGCTGTTAAAGATCTTACTGCTTTCTAAGTCATGTAGCAGTTTGTTGGATATGATTTCTTCCATAAGCTTACCTAATGTGTTCAGTAGGTTTATACGTCTATATCTCTTTGCTAAGGTAGGGCTCGTGTCTTTTTTTGAAGATTACTTTTTATAAGTTCGGGCTTCAAAATAAAAGGACAGTACCTAGAAAATAAGGTAGTATTGTACAGGACGTCATGGTGTTGTAGTACGTTATCATACAAGATTTTTTTATGATTGTGTTGCTGATACCGTCTTCACCTACAGCCGTATGTTTTAGTGTTTTTTGTTTTGAATTTTGCGCGAAGCTACACAAGGGCTAGCCGTCTTTAATTTAACATTGTAAGACTAGAGGGAAGGCAGCTAGTCATCACCATTCACAACCAACTTTTGATCTCTTCTTTGACCAATGAATAGCGGGATTGACCGTCAAATTATAACGTCCCCACTGCTGAAAAGGCGAGATGTTTGGCGTGACCGGATTCGGGCACGCTACATTCAGACTGTGAGTCGAGCGCATTAACTATCTGGCCATACTGAACCATTGAGTGTTTTAAGGATGACGTCTATTTCTATGAGAGAGGCCCCTTACTATACAAAAAAAAAAGACTTATATATAACATTTCCACAAGATCCTGATTAAAGTTACAAACTTTATGTCAATTACACTTACCTAACGAAGCTACCACATCGCTAGTTCTCATCTGCGTTTCCTCAACATCTTTATCTTTCACCACATATTAATAACAATCCGAACGTAATAATAACAGGTTATTTTAATCCAAAACACACTGATTTCAACTGCATTTCCACGAACAGAAATGAAAGAGCATTGCATCACCTATAAATAGACAACAAATACCTTTTAATAATAATATCATGTATTTTTTTTTGTAACCCCTCTATGAGGGTGGATTAATAAAGAAAAAATGGTAGTTTTTGGTTTATTGAAGATGTTTCAGGCTATAAGTTAATGGATCATGAAAAAGGACAGATGACGCTCGTTGGACTTTTACCTCAGTTGAGTTCTCATCATTTCGGGTTGTAACATTTGCATATAAGTATAGCTAAGTTTGTGATTTAATCTACCCATAATAATGTTATATCATGTGGTGTTGATATTTATTTTGTGAATATCATTGAAGCACAATTTTATTTCAACTTCTTACGGTTTCTGTTACGATAAAAAATGTCATATTCATATAGCATTTATTGCGACTCTGGGTATATGTTAAGCGAGGGTGTACATATTATATAATATGCTGGAATTTAGAAATATAATTTCGTTTGCTTTTTAACGATTTTCAGTTTAATTTAGTTCATCTCATTATTAATTTGTTTGGTAATCATTTTAATATTTTGTTACTTCTAAGCATCTCAAATAATTACCCTTAACGAATATTTCTTTACTATTCAGAGACGTACAGTCATTTCCATGAGATGTATTGAATCAATAATGTATTTTGTTTATACCCTCTTTATGAGGGAGGATTAATAAAAAACTTGTTTGTTTGTTTTGGAATTTCGCACAAAGCTACTCGAGGGCTATCTGTGCGAACGTCCGTAATTTAGCAGTGTAACACTAGAGGGAAGGCAGCTAGTCATCACCACCTACCGCTAACTCTTGGGCTACTTTTTTACCAACGAATAGTGGGATTGACCGTCACATTATAATGGCCCCACGGCTGGGAGAGCGAGCATGTTTGGCGCGAACCCGTGACCCTCGGATTACGAGTCGCGCGCCTTACGCGCTTGGCCATGTCGGGCCTTAATCTCGACGCATCTGTAATGTATTTTCATTCCTTCTTTTAATTCGTTTCATAACTTAAAGGGTTTTTATTTTATTGGCCTGCATAACTGTACTATGTTATAGAAGTTCTGAGTTGGTTTTATTTTTCTTTATTAATCTGGTATAGTTATTTTAGTATGTTAAACTGCATAAGATACTTCTTCTCAACTACAAGGTTGGAGAATGATTAAGTACTTTATGACTGTATTTTGCAATCTAAAGAGTTCTACCAATCATATTACTGTTTTTCTGCATTAACATTGGTAAACATATGTATTTATAGAATAAAAACAACTAAACTATGATTGTTCTTGACATTGTGTGTGGTCTGTTGTTAAATCAAAATTTTTTAAAGACCTATCAACAACTTCAAATGAAACAAGCTTCTTTTATTCATATATATAATATCTGAAATACTTCCTAATGTGATTGTGTTTCATAAACCGGCTAACATGTGCTTTTCAGTAACATTTCAATTACAAATTCAAAGGAAAGTTCTTCCTTTCTCTTTTAAATCATCTTTTTAATGTTTAAAAACTCAAGAAACGGTGCAGACTTTACACACGAGTGAAACAGAATGAAATTTATTTTTTACCATCATTGCATTAAGCCGTTTCGTTCTTCATTTACTATAATTGCTCGTTATTGCTAGAATCAGAATGAGGCACTAATTTTGGCTGCTGTATTGAGTGATGTTAACAAAAAAATTGTTATTCCACAAGCTGCTTTTCTTTTATTTAAGTAAACATCCTGCCTAATTTTAAGACGTTTGTTCTTATATTAGCATTGACAGTTTTATGGTTAGGTGCAATTTCTTTTGCCGCTTACTTGTATAAAGACAGGAAACGAACAATCACTCGTTAATATTTTGATTGAAAGACCACAAAAATACTTCTGTACTAATTAATAAGGAATACTACTGTAAGTTCTTGTTTATTACTAATTTACTTTATAATGTGCATAAGAATAACATATTCCTATTGGTAAATAGGCAGTTAATAATACCATTCTTTAACTTATTCATGATTCACGCTTGAGAAGACTGGACAGAAAACGTAATAATTAAAGAACTTAGAGATTGTCATTGTATTAACCAACCCAGTTTTGATGAATTGCTAATAATGCTCTACCCCCTTCATCACTTTTAAGTAGTTTATCAGTATGTCTGACGGCATATCATGACAGCTGTAATGGAAAGATGAACATTTTGTAGCTTTAGGCTTATCAACAAACAGTAAAAATCTATTAAATAACATGTTTAAATGTGTAATTTTAATAATCTAGCATTTACTGTTTAACAGCAAGAGAATAATTAAACTAACAATCCTGTCTTCACTGAATCAATCAGTTAAATAAACTTATTTCACAATCTTTACGAATCACTGATGAGGTATATTTTACTGCTATTCAAAGTATTAAAAAGTTTATATTCAGTTTATGAAACAGAGGACAATTATCAGATGAAATGGCCCACTAACTTACAAAGTTTATTAATTATTTGTGGATTTTTTAAAAGAATCCTCAAATGAATTCGACAATGCATGTTGCTAACGTAAATATTATTGTTGTCAGTAGTTGGAACATATTGTAAGATTTATTTAAACACTTTGTTATATTCGTACTTTATGTTGTTTTTGTTTTTTTCAAATTTTGTTCCAATTTCTTCAAAGCCATAAAATAGTAAAATATCTTTATGCGGTGTTCGCAGATATCATAAAATTCTAAAACATCTTTATGTAATGTTCTCAGATTAAAACTCTTGCATTTATTCATAATACGCTTTTCCATCTTGTGAATTTAAGTATGAACTTATAAAAGCTCTGGAATTAAATTCATAACCCCCCCCCCAGTCACTCAGCGGTATGTCTGCAAACTTACACGCTAAAATCCGAATTTCGATACCCGTGGTGGGCAGAGCACAGATAGCCCCTCGTATAGCTTTGTGCTTAATTCAAAACAACAAAACAACAGAATAATAGCAACCAGATATATGCCAGTTGTTTTAGAAATAGAATACTTTTCAATTGTCTTCCGCTTTTATAGTGGCAAGTCTACAACTTTACAACGCTAAACCTAGCCGTTCTATTCCCCTCGGTGGACTCAGCAGATAGCCCGATATGGCTCTGTTATAAACAAACCCCTTTCCAATATGAAGTGTTGTTTAAATATATATATATATATGTGTGTGTGTGTGTGTATGTATATATATATATATATATATATGTGTGTGTGTGTGTGTATGTATATATATATATATATATATGTATATGTATTGATAGTTCGTTGTAAAACTAAACAAACTTTAACAACTGTTGTTTACATTCCTACTACAATTCGGAAAAAGTAAGCAACATTTAGTCAATTTTGTTTACTTAACCATTGCAATTTATTAAAAATATACATAATTTACCCACGTTTACTTAATTATTCGAAAATAGCGACTATCATTTATGGTCTTTTGTTTGAATCACTACTGTTCAGAAAATAAATAATGCATATATGTCAAAGGAGTGTGGTCCATGGAAGTAATGGAAAAAGTGCTTTCCGATATATATATATATTCAAACAAATAAGTTTTAAATATTAGCTAAATAAGACGTTATGAGCTTCCAGTTGATTAATACGGAAGCATTTTACTGTACCATACATAATCAGTGATCACCTTGACCTTGTGCGGGCGAAAGCACTGTTTGTTTGTTTTTTAATTTCACCCAAAGCTCCACGAGAGCTATCTGCGCTATTCATTCCTAATTTAACAGTATGAGACGACAGGGAAAGCAGCTAGTCATCACCACCTACAATCAACTCTTAAGATACTCTTTTACCAACGAATAGTGGGATTAACCATCACATTATAACATCCCCACGGCTAAAAGGGCGAGCATGTTTGGTGTAACGGGGATTTGAGCCCTCGACTCTCTGATTACAAGACGAGTACCTTAACCACCTGGCTATGTTGGGCCTTTTCCAGAAGGAAAAGGCTTTATTTCTAACTAAAAACATTTTTGTTACATAATATATTCATGAAACTATGAAATGCTTCTCACATGAATAATTTTATGAAAAAAAAAATCAAATTTATACTTGCATTTAATAAAAGCATGCATATCTTGAATGTGATATGGGCCTCTTCTATGGTATAAAGGAATCAATTACCAGCTCATCTTACTTCAAAATACAAACAAATCACGAAACTTATTGACAATTTATATTCTATATGGCCGTCCCTAATTTTGCAGTGTAAGACTAGAGGGAAGGCAACTAGTCATCACCACCAACCACCAACTTTTTTACCAACGAATAGAGGGATTGACCGTCCCATTATAACGCCCACATGGCAGAAAGAGCGAGCATTTGAATCGAAGTTTCTACTGAATATTTGCATAATAGATTAAAAGCTGAAACAGAATTGAAAAAAGACAATACATGATTTTTTTTTTCAAACCTGAATGTGGAGTTTGTTTAACATGAAACAAACATGGTAAATAAATAGTACAATAAATAATAGTTTACTTCCTCTCTCAGTGGTATCCTCATGCAAAAGTTGTTACATACAAATAGCAACATTTGGTTGAGCTAAACACTGAATAAATCTTTAGATGCGAATATATTTTCATAGGAATATCTTTACATATATAAATTTTTAAGCTATATATATTGTGAGGTACATAAAAGTTATGTAAATATATAGCTAAAATTATTAAGAATATTATAAATTTGGAGTCAGATTGTTTATTCTGATTGATTTCACCATAAAATGATTATAATCTCATCATAACTTTTCATTTGATGCCATATACAGACATATGAAATCTGAAAAATAAAGTATGTGAGGAATAAATCATATTTTTTCTACTCTCACTTGCCCAATCCACCATCCAACAGTTAACTGGCCACTGTGTTCCAGTTAATATTAAGCGTTTGGTAGCCTAAAAGAATGTATAATAAAAAATACAAACCAGACACATGGTCATGCTTTCCGCTGGTACAGCGGTATGTCTACGGATTTACAACGCTCGAATCAAGGGCTTGATTCCTCTTGATGGGCTCACCAGATAGCCCGATGTAGTTTTACCTTTCTATAAGAAACACAAACAAACACACTTGGTCATCTTAAGCATATGAATTACCTCTGGCTCTATTAACTAGTTTATCACCTCTAAATTTGATACGGCTAGCGCAGATAGCTCTCGAATAGCTTTAGCTCACAGTTAAACAACAAATAAGTAAATTAATTTCAACTTATTCTGCTGTTATCTTTCTGCTATAACTTAAGTAAACCTTGATCATTATATTCTATATTCCTGTTTATAAACTAATTTTTAAACAGTTTTAATAACTGAGCCTAATTGAGTTTTTACTTCTGTATGTTGATGTTAAGTCTGTTGTGGTAAATGGAAATTATTTGTATGGTTACAAAAATTGTTTCTCTGATGGTTCTATTGTTTTTGAGTTTTGATTTTTTAATCTCTTAATCTTTAATATTTTAATTTTTTAGATGGATTTCATTAAAAGAACAATGTGTTTTAATTCATTTGTTGAGGTATTGTTCTGAGTGTCTGACTGTGTTTACTTTTATGTACGAACCTCATCACAGACACTATTAACATTTTTTTTTCGGTTAAAATGTCTCTGAGTAAATCGGAGTAGCATACCGAATTATTACAAACAAATTTGGATGCCATGAATTACTTTATAAATACATGTAATTGCGAACCTGGATCCTTTGTTTGGGCTTCTGTTTCTATGGAAGATTTTACGGCTCTATAGGCTTGTCGAATGAAGTGAATTACTTTTCCATTGGCTTTTCAAGTTATTTCGATAAGTTTTTTGTTATTATTGATGACACGACTTATTACAGACTTTCGTCACTATGTATACACTTTGATGTGTGTATGTTTCCTTATAGCAAAACCACAAACTTTTCACTGTACAATCACAGGGCGAACTTTGGTAGTCTGTAGTAAGTTGAAGATTCAAACAACCTATCTGCTTATGCATGATAATTAATAATTTAGCCAGATATATTTAAGTAGAAGGATCTAACAAAATATTAGGCTTTAAAAGATCTCAATGTAATCTGTTTAATTATATTACCCTTTTCGTTTCAACCTTTTCAGACTTTAATTATGTAGTGAGTTTTACAAGATAAAGAGGAATTGGGTCTGTAATTTAAACAGTCTCTAGACTGTCTTGTAATTTCAGTAAAATGAGCCTCCGTCCCTAGTGGCACAGTGTTATGTCTGCCGACTGTACCGCTACAAACCAGAGCACAGATAATTCATTATGTAGCTTTGTGTTTAATTTCAAAGAAACAAACAAACTCTTAAATGAGTCAGAGAGTCTAACAGGTTTTATGTTAAATACTGTATATATATTTACAAATTGTATCATATAAATATGTGCAGTACTTATCAAATGACGTAGAAATATTGTAGCTCTTTTTAATATCATTTTTCCATATGACTAAACTGTAACATGATTTGATTAAATGATATTATAATGAAGTAGTAAGTTTGTTTGTTTTATAATTTCGCGAAAAGCTACTCGAAAGCTGTTTACACTGGCCGTCCAATTTAGTAGTGTAAGGCTAGAGAGAAGGCAGTTAGTCATCACCACCCACCGCCACTTCTTGGGCTACTCTTTTACCAACGAATAGTGAGACTGACCGTCACATTATAACTCCCTCACAGCAAGCATATTTGGTGTGACGGGGATTCGAACTCTCAATCCTCAGATTACGAGTCGAGTGCCCTAACCACCTAACCAGCCTGCAAAAGATAATTGGGATTACACATAACGACTGTATTACAGAAAACTTAAAAAATCAATAAGGCTAGTCCACTTGATTTTCAAAAAGAAAACATTCAAACGTTTTTTGTTTTTTTTATTTTACAAAATTAAATATGTCAGACGTAATGATAATAACAATGGATTGTTTATTCTGTGTCCAGCCTTACGCGCTTGGCCATGCCGGGCCGCTTGGCGAATAGACTGCATTATACCACTCCAGAACTAGACACTGGGTTCATAATTATTGGAATTTAGCCAACAAAAAATGTAGTTCCGGCAATTTAGCACTGTTTCCGTCATAATTTGCTTGGTCATCATGGCAAACAGGAAAAACTGTCCAGTGATTTAAAAAAAACGATTTATTGTAAAATACAAGTCTCGTGTGTCTCTTTCCGGTATTGCTACACAACTTAATGTGCCGAAATCTACTATTCAAAGCATAATTGCCAAGTTTAAGCTTGCAGAATCAACTGCTAACCTTCCTCGTTCCGAATGTTCCACCAAAATTCCAGAGAGAGCCAAGAGGAAGGTTCTCAGAGAAGTTAGTAGGAACCCTCGTTTAACACGTAATGACACACAGAAACTGGTAAGGGAAACTAGGGTTGAAGTAAACACCTTTTCAGTTACGCTCTTCTGGGTTCAAAACATGCCGTCCTCGTAGAACTCCATATTTAAAGTCTGTTCATTTAGAAGCACAATTAAGGTATGCAAGAAAGCATGTAGATAAATCCTTTACCTATTGGAAGATTATTATTTGGTCAGACGAGACTAAAATCGAGCTTTTCTGCCATAATGATGTTCGCTATATTTTTCGTATAAAGGGGGCACGAAATCTTCCAAAGAACACCGTTTTTAGAATTAAACACGGAAGTGGCTCGATCATGCTATGGGGTACCTTCAGCTTTTCTGCTGTAGGCAGCCTTCACCGCGTCAATGAAATCATGAAAAAAGAAGAATACTTTCATATGTTAGACACTTATATCAAGAATGATGCTCGGAACTTGCGGTTTGGGCGTCGTTGGATCTTTCAGCACGACAATGACCCGAAGCACACATCCAAATATGTGCAATCCTGGTTGCAGAGGAACCACGTAAGCGTTCTGGAGTAGCCATCGTAGTCTCTCGATTTCAACCCAATTGAAAACGTTTGGCATGAGTTAAAAAACCAGGGTTTATCAGCGTCATCCGAAAAACTTGCAAGAGTTGAAGGCCTTCTGTAAACAAGAATGAAAGAAAATACCAGTCTAGTACTCTCAAACGATCATGGATGGCATTGAGGAGAGATTAAAATATTATATATTCAATATCATATAATATAAATTACTTACACAAGTATTAACAGTCATCTATTTATTCTTGACTATTTACTAAATTTAAAAATTATGATTTAAACGCTGAAATATAGTAAAGCAATAAGCTTAATGTTAGTGCTAAAATAACTTAGATTGCAATTATGTTTTTATATTCTTTTTAATTTATAAATGAATTTATCAAATTTGACACGTACAAATTGAGAAGGATCTGTAGAAAACTATCAGCAGATTAAATAGTTTTTATGAGAAATGTTATATCATATTTAAATATTACTTATTCTTGTAATAATACTCATTATTCTAACATGCTTTGATTCTTAATGTGCAAAAACCCTAATTTTGTAACTCCAGTAGAACTTGATTTTTTGATGCATTATTATTTATCTTCCATGTAATTTAATCTATTTTAAATCAAAAGTGATTATTGTTACTGCATTCTATTTTCATACAATTTGGAGTTTGCTTGTTTTTTTAGTTTTTGACCCTGTGCTCTTATTAAATAATTTTTATTTTTGGTTGACTTATAGTGATCTGGTTATGAAAGGTAAAAGTGAGCGCAAAACGTTTGTTTTAAACATGTTATTGAAGTTTGTTTGTTTTTGAATTTTACACAATGGTACTCGAGGGCTATCTGCGCTAGCCGTCCCTAATTTAGCAGTGTAAGACTAGAGAGAAAGCTGCTAGTCATCGCCACCCATCACCAACTCTTGGGCTACTCTTTTACCAACGAATAGTGAGATTGGTCGAACCATTATAATGACCCCATGGCTGAAAGGGTGAGCATGTTCGATGCGACAGGATTCGAACCCGCGAACCTCAAAGTACGAGTCGAACGCTATAATACACTTGAACATCCCAGGCCTTGGTGGTAAAATAGTACCGGTTACTGAAATTTATAGATGAACTTAAACTACTTAATTGTTGTATATCTTGTGCATTTATTTATTTAATATATAAACTTTCTCTTATCATCTCTGTTTTACAAACAATATTTAACTAACCTTTCAATGATACTGAAAGATATTCACAATGGTTTTTTTTTTATTTTCTATAAGTTTATGACAGCTGTTATTATTTCATAAGAAAGATACACAAACAAAACAGTGTGGTTCTCGTTTGTTTTTATTAGTTATTAACAAATAAAAGGTTTTGATGACAGCGAGACTGATCTGTATGCGCGAAGAATCTTTGATTTTCCCAAGCTTCAAACGCACATCAGAAAACGGCCAGGCATGGTCAGGTGGTTAAGGCCATCGACTCGCAATTTGAGGGGCTTGGGTTAGAATCCCTGTCACACCAAACATGCTCGCCCTTTTAGCCGTGGGAGCGCCATAACCAGACGGTCAATCCCGCTGTTCGTTGGTAAAAGAGTAGCCCAAGAGTTGACAGTGGGTAGTAACGACTAGCTGTCTTCCCTCTAGTCTCACACTGCTAAATTAGGGACGGCTAGCTCAGATAGCCTTCGTGTAGCTTTGCGCGAAATTCAAAAACAAACAAACATATGGAAAAAGACTGAAAATCTTATTTCATGTGGGAATTTTTTATATTTTATGAAAAGCAGCTTGTGAATACATACATTTAACATATTCGTTGCTGGAAGCTCTGAAATCATTTAAGTGCAATTACGCAATAATTGATAAATTGTAAATTGATTGAATAGTGTAAAGCAAAGATCTTTTGCATAATAAAAGTTTCAAATTTTGAGCCAGAATTGTTTAAAAATATTTATTATCAACTGTTAGGTTTTTTGATCTGATTTACACGAGTTTTCCAGTCCAAGTTCAACAAATTATTTTTTCCTCGGCAGGTTTTTGTCAACTATGATTAACTTTTGCCAATCTAAAACTCTGATAGTATAGATATACTCTTTACTTCTTTGTTTTTTTGTGAATACCAGAAAAGATAATTAAAAAGAGTACAATAATACTGGATCTTCTTGTAGCTGGACTTTTTTATGTAATTAAAACCTTAAATCATGCTGCCGTCTTCTTAAAACATAATTGCTAAATATTTTATTTTTCTTCAATTATGTGTATATTGAAGCTTCCGAACTATGAATAAGGATCAAATTATATGTAGATTGATTCTTTGTGTGAAATTTTAATTTGTAAGCAAAAACACAATAAACCTTATCAAGAGATGAGCTTAAATAATGCATAATAAAATTCGAATATCACGGATTTTTGGCCTCTTACACTAACTTCACACTGACGAAATTCTAGATCTGTCAACTTTTATGTCAGCAACACTCACTTTCGACTAAATAAATCATTATTTTAATAGATCTTAATATTTTTGTAAGTTCATCCAACTAAATAAAAGTATTCTCAACAATATTTACATGAGAAACTGTAAAAATATCTTTTTTTCTAAAAAGTTTCAATCATCCAGAAACGAAGTCCACGCAAAGTTGATGAAACTTTTGTGATCTAGCCACGAGAATGAAACAACCTAATAATTAAATATGCCAAGTATAAGGTCTCCAAAATTTAAACCACTGCCATAAACGTGATTGAAACATGACTTCCATTGACTGAACCATCTGTTGAATCACTGACAAAAGACAAAGAATGAAAAGAATAAGAGAATCCACCAATCAAGAAATGAAAGAAACAACACGGAACAGATATCCAGAATTAGAAGTAAGCAACTTATACTGCAGCTAGTCCAAAAATATAAGTAAACAACAACTCAAGTAGCAATTCCTGCGACAACTCAGTGTATTATAAATGAAACAGAGGTGCCTAAAGTAAAATAATTTAGAAAGAAAAAAATAAGAATAATATGATAAAAGGTAAGACAAAAAAACAAAGCATAAGTAACATAAAATCAAAAAATCGCCTAAATAATCTTAAAATAACAAAAAGAGTAAACTTTTTGCAAATGCAATATATAATAATAGACCAAAATTAAGAGAAAACAACATGTGTCTAATTGGGAATCGAACTGTGATATAACTGGTGAACAATATCATAAAATACGCAGAGAATAACAATCCTTACGTTTTCAATGAATTGAAATAATTCAAGAAACGTAAAATGCTACAAAAAATTCGAAGTAAGTTATGAGAAAATATATTCATAATCATAAGCAAAGGAACAACAGATATGTTTCAGAGGCTAAGATAATAACAAGAATAATAATACCAACAGATATTCTGAAATTATCAGTTTGAATAGACTAACAGGTTAAACAGAATCTAAAATCATTGCACATCAAGTTACATTGGATGTGGTTTAGAAAATTATTTAAAATCAGGGGTTCGATTCCCCTCGGTTGGCTAAGCAAATAGCCCTTTGTGGCTTTGCTAAAAGAAAACACACACAAGCACACACACAGAAAATTATTATTATGAAATTTCAATTTAGTTCAATTCAAGGTGATAATTTTGAAAACAGCCTAGAAGATTAAAGCTTAAACCTTCATAAATTGTCCAAAAGGATTCAAAATTATTGTTTTAATAAAGTAAATAGTTCAAATATTATTGCATATTTCTAACATTAAATGAAAACCTATAAAAATAATTAATTAACATCTAAAAATAAGCAATAATTGGTCGTATAAAAACTCATGACCGTTTTTTTTTCAACTTCCTTATGGTAGCTCAACGGTAAACTTAGGAGCTTATAATGTTATAATGTCAAAATTCAGGACACTGTACCTGGGATAAGCACAGCACAGATAGTATATTTTGTAACTTTGTACTTAAGTAAAATATAAAACTTGTTTCGTTATTGAATTTAAAAGATAATTGCTGTAACGAAACAAGTTTATTATAATATTATTTTCAAATATCAAATAAAGAAAAAAATTGTGGGAAAATACGAATGATTATAAGAACGAACATAATCACAATTATTTTTAATGACAATAATAAATAGCAAAAACAAGTGAAGAAAAATCAAATCTGCTTAAACATTACTTTCAAAATCTTCCAGCGGTAAGCTTGAGATCCTATCAACTAAAAGTTGGAGTTCAATACTCACAGAGGACTCAGTGCAAACAGACAGCTGTGTTGTCTTGTATTCAACTTATAAAAGTACTTTTAAAACAATAGCAATGGTATAAATTATCATTCCAATTTTAATTAAGATTTTTATCGTGTTATTGATACCTCAGAAATCATTGCATATTAACATTAAAGTTTCCAATAACAACAGATAATATACAAGAATGAAAAACGTAAAAATAATAATTTTAATTAATAAAATAAAAGCGTTCTTTGACCATTAAAATATTTCAGATAAAATAATGGTATTTTTCAAGAGAAATTACAGCTTGGTAAATATTTTTTTGTGTTATCTGGAAAGTTGGAAAACTAGTAACGTTGTTAATCTTTTTTAATTAATAAAATTCCACTTCAGTTAGCTCATTTACAAAAGCAACGTTTTCGAAATCAAATCATATGTTGTAAGAGGTTAATCACGCTTTGTAACACTGACGTTTACAATCTCGTAATGCCCTTGAAACAACTTAAACATCTTTAGTCGTACCTCCAGTGGCACAGTAATATGCCTGCAGTCTTACAGTTGGGTTTCTACACCCGTTAGTGGGCAGAGCACAGATAGCCAATTGTGTTGCTGTGCTTAACTTAAAACAAACAAATCGCATTCAGTCTGTTTATCATAATTGCGCACTTTTGCCTAACATTGCAGATCCGTGGTTACTGGCTTAAGAAGGATGGTGAAATCAATCTCAAACAACATATCTCGTTAAGATTTTCAGCTCTGTTGAACATGAACACTGATTGTCAAGATCATTTACACAGAGCAGTAAAAACAAATCAAAAGGTCTTAACAGGAATGCGATTGAATGGAATTATTGTGATCCCAGTTTCATCTATTTCATGATGAGAGCAGTTGTTTTTGAAGCGTGACTAGAATACTGTGGACGTTTGGCTTTATAGTTTCCGACAGTTTTATCTGTTTGTTAGCTTGTGGCACAACAAAGTGTATCCAGCTTAACGCATGGTTTCTTTGGAGCGAATGAATGGTTTCCTTAATCCATCACTAGTAGCATTACTCTGAAAAATGATTGGGAAGTTGCCGTAAGCAGAATATGAAATGCTAAGTGCGTCACTTGTTGCACCATGGAAACAGGATACTGCTTTTACGTATATCTACAAATCGCTCAAAGAAAGTTCGCCAGTTTTCTATGGTTTATATGCTTATACGATGAAAACTGAAATAATAAGTCTTTACCTTTAGCACTCTACAAAAAGTTCATAGTAACAAATAAGCCACTGCTACTGTTTTGTTAGACATTTAATTTTCATGGTTTACCTTTAAATTAATCAACGACTTCAAACATACAAATACTTTGTTTGCTTGTTTGTCTTGAATTCCGCGCAAAGCAAGCCGTACCTAATTTCGCAGTAGAAGACTATTTGACTTTTTACTAATGAATCGTGGGATTAGCCGTCACATTATAATTCTTCTTTGGCTAAAAGGGCAAGCATGTTTGGTGGGACGAGAATTCAAACCCAAGATCCTCAAATTGCGAGTCAAGCACCCTAACTATTAATAGATGAACTACATAGGTGCTAAATTAGATACGATACGTTTTTTTCAAAGTGTGATATTCGTCGTGAAGCTGTACTTATACTTAGCCCTGGACTTATCTATACAAGGGAGCTCAATATAAGAAGACATGATTTTTTTCCTTCGTTTGCATTTATTTATTTAAACTATACATCAAATCTGATGTAAAATTGTCCGGTAAAACTTGACAATAAAGACAACAAATGAACAAGTATAAATAATTATATTAAATAAAGAAGAAATATCAATGTGAGTGTATTCTTTTATAATTATGTCTACTGTGATCTTTAAGCTTTGGATCTGGTCTTAATTTTACTGATGATTTAATATAATGTTAAGCACTAAAAATAATCCAAACTTTTGTACAAATACTTCACAAATATTTTGTGAAGGAATTCCAAAATTTTTAAATGTGTAATCATTTCTTTTAGAATTAATATTAATCCAACTATTAATCAATTTTATATCTAAATCAAACGGAAATAATCGTTTGAAATATTTTATTTCAACTATCAATGGTACACATTAAGTTATTTGCTGCTTTGACATTTCTCTCATTATGTTAAATAAAATATTTTCTGTGTGTGTTTTTCTTATAGCAAAGCCACATCGGGGTATCTGCTGAGCCCGCCTAGGGGAATCGAACCCCTGATTTTAGCATGGTAAATTGGTAGATTTAGTGCTGTACTAGTGGGAAGCAAATCTTTTCTAAATGGTATAAATAAATTACCTAAATCATTTGAAATGCATATGCTTTAGAAAACGGGATAGTTTTGAATCCAACGTTGAGATGTTGAATTTTAAATTTTGAAATTTTTCTTTAATAAATTATTAGATACATTCGCATATTTGTACAATTTATCATAAGCGCTACAGGGATCGTCTTCTCTCTCCTATCTTAGATCGCAATATTTCTACTCACAGAAATAGATTGATTCCTTTCATTTTATTTTGTGTAAGCGACCAATGACATTTTCTAACTTTTATATATATGTTTATAAAATGAACTTCACATATTTGTAAGAGCAGATGAAGCTTTTGTGGGAGAAATTTCATTTTTGGTCAAGGAGAAATTATTCACAATTCTATATCTATTTTTATCCTTCGATGTGTATTTGTGTATTTTTCTTATAGCAAGCCCATATTTGGCTATCTGCTAAGTCCATCGAGGATAATCGAACCCGTGATGTTAGTGTTGTAAATACGAAGACTTATTGCTGTATCAGCGGGGGACTTTTATCCTCCGATGTGAACACATACAAATATTGTTTTATTAATATTACGACTAGTTGATGATTAATACCTACACAATAAAGTGAAGATTCTTCATATTAGCTGTGCTTATTACTTAAACGGTCCAATGAGAGTTAAAAGTTATTAAAGGTTGACGTACTACACTATGGACCAAAATGTTTAGTAACATTTTTCATTGGTGATGTTACACTTGTTTATAGTATTACGTCTCAGGCTGATAAGGTTCTCCGACGGTTCAGCGATAAATTGAGACACTTACAACGCCATTATATTTCGATTCCCTGTGTTAGAAACAGTTCAGATGGCCCAGTGCTTAGCTTCACGCTAACATAATAATGACAAATTATGCAGCTAAGCAAGAGTTTGCTTATGTGTTTAGGGAAATGTGCATAATAATTTATACAAAACTATTGCTTTCTAAAATCCCCTAGCCAGAAAATCGCTGTAGATCAATTATTCAGTTCGTTGGTTCAGAAGATCTATTGAGGCCCGGCATAGCCAAGTGTGTTAAGGCGTTCGACTCGTTATCCGAGGGTCGCGGTTCGCCTCCCCATCGCGCCAAACATGCTCGCCCTTTCAGCCGTTAGAACGTTATAATTTGACGGTCAATCCCACTATTCGTTAGTAAAAGAGTAGCCCAAGAGATGACAGTGGGTGGTGATGACTAGCTGCCTTCCCTCTAGTCTTACACTAAATAAGGGAACGGCTAGCATAGATAGTCCTCGAGTAGCATTGCGAGAAATTAAACAAAACAAACATGAAGACACTAAATCTCGAATTAAAAGGGGTTTAAATCTCCACGGAGGAATGGAATTGTCAGATAAATTCACTTTAGTCATTTTGTCCATGTAATATTAGTTTTTCCCTTTAGTAAAGCATTATATCAATAGAAAAATGTACCTCCTATGGTTTAACTGTTAAATTGTAATAGCCAACTTAGTTGTGGAACATACTGAGAAGATAATTATTAAAGTATTTACATAACTACTGGAACATTAAAGCTGTGCGTTGGTTATATATTTTATTGTTTCTAGAGTCATTCAGTACCAATTTTGCATTCTCAGTTTTCAATGAAGAAAGAAATTTTAAACAGTTCACCTTTCGTCAATATTAATATTGCTCGACTAAAATGGTTATTTCAAATCGAATTTGTACAGAAAACTATACATTTTGGAATACGTGTACGGATTCGATCCCAGTATCTTAAAACTCAAACTTTATTTTGTAAACTCTTGAAAAAGAAAATTTTACGCTTCGCATCGAATTTTTACAAAACAACTACACATTTTGGTATACGTGTACGGTTTCGATCCCATTATCTTAAAACACATTACTTTGTTATTATTTGTTTGATGTCTAACACTTAATAACGTGTTTAATTGTTGAAGCCACCTTTTTTGTTATTTAATATGTGATATAGCTTACTTATACTAGGTATTTTTTTTCATTTGTTTGTTGTTAAGTACAACCCGAGTTATGGCTCAATATTGTTGTTTGTCATTTGATGTCTAACACTTAATAACGTGATAGTCCACAGTGACTATCTAATCCCAATTTATGGCGCAATATTTTCGTTGCATCAAAGCCCGGTTTCTATTATTATAAGACCGCATACAAACCACGGTATGAATATATATTACGAATTTAGCAAAACTAAAACAATAAAGCTACTTCAATTTAATGACAGTTACAAATTTTAGAATGTCTTAATGATGCTAAACAAATGTGAAAGTACAATGCAAATTTGATTTAACTTTGCTACAGTTTATAGAAACCTTACTTCTTGTTACTACACCCAAACATATACATTATTAATCTACCTCAGAAGACAAAACGTTTCTGCTCTTTATTTCACCAGTTATTGATTTTTACTGTTAGACTTAAGATTAGGGACGTGACAAACACAACAAGAAGGAAACAGAAACTGAGAGAGAAAGGGTCCTCTATATGGATTGTAGGGGTCAATAACAAGAAGAAATTGTGTATTGTAACGTTGTTGACAGGTGGCGTGGTAACACGGTGGCACAAAGTTACAGTATGAGTTCTCATAGCTGAAAAATAACGGAAAATAATTCTCATCAAAATAAGGAATCAAACAACTATGCATTTTATTATTATGTATTAAGCATAACTTATCTTTATTAGCATGCTAAAAATTATAGAATTAATGAAAATCAAAGACGTGGTCGTGATAAGCAGAGCATTTGTAAAAAGTTTAATTGACTTTTTTTCCTCAATTGGAGTTTCACCAAGTACCGACGGTTTCAAGCATCAATTATTTAAAAATTTCATTTCAAATTCTTATAACACTTAGTAAACTTAATTCATATTATTGTTTGTTGTTTTTTTTTAATTTGGCGAAAAGTTCTACGAGGGCTATCTGCACTAGCCGTCCCTAATTTAGTAGTGTAAGACTAGAGGGAAGGCAGCTAGTCGTCACAACCCACCGCCAATTCTTGGGCTACTCTTTTACCAACGAATAGTGAGATTGACCGTCACATAATGCCATCACGGTTGAAGGAAGGAGCATGTTTGGTGTGACGGGGTTTCAAACCCGCTATCCTCACATTACGAGTCGAGTGCTTTGTCCACCTGGCCTCATGTAGCTTTGCGTGAGATTATTGCCAACCGACATTTTTCCATAGCTTAAAGGAATTAAAAGATAAGATATGAGAGCCTTTTTTTTACTCTATCACTTTTGGTTAGTCAGTAAGAGTGGTATTAGAAAGTTGCTTATGCTAATCCTATTTTTAAGAGAGATGATGAAAGTTGACCTGAAAATTATAGGTCAATTATTATTACTTGTCGTGGAAAAAAAGTCTGCTAAAAGTTGTACATAGTCATTTAATGAAATGTCTTATTACAAAAGAAAGCCAATATAAATTTTCCAAATGGAAATATGTTTCTTTTTCTGATGAGCGTCACTTTTTATCTGGACAAGGGAAAGTATATGACCTTCTTCTACTCAAGTTTTCAGAAGGGTTTTAATAAGGTACCACAGAAGGTAGATTACTGAAGAAAATCATATTGATAGGGGTTGGGAAAAGATTATTTAAATGGATTGTGTACGAAGTTTGTAAGGGATAAATAAAAAGGTTGCACTTAAAAGATTCAAGACAAACTGGTTCATTGTAAGGAGTGGAATATCTCAAGAGTCAGTGCTTGGACTTCTACTTTTTCATAGTTACAGTGTAATATCTAAAGACCATAATTAGCAAATCAATAAGCATTTTCTGCTTTCATTAAACTCTTAGAAATTTCTGGGTGTAATAAATCGATTGGTAATTTGTTAAAATAAATGATAAATAACCTTCAATATTAGTAGCTGCAAGGTGACGCAACTGAGTTATCGTAGTTTGGATAACGCGTTTCGTATAAATGGGAACAAACTTAAATAGCGTGACTCAAAAAAAAAAAGGGATACTGGCATAGTAGTAAATAAGAAACTCAAGCCATCAAAACAGTACTCTATTGCTGGCAATAACTCCGATTAACGTTTAGGGTGCATTTATAAACATATTGATTGTATAAGACAAATTATAGAATAACTTTTGCAGATAAATCATTATTTATGCATCATTTGGAATACTGAATTCTTTTTTGGTCTCCTTATCTAAAAAAAAATATTCACTTACTGAAAAAAGTTGAGAGAAGGACTACTATGGCAAATGTAAGGGATATAAGAGTTACCTTATATGAGTAGACTTACAATCTCTTAACTTACTTCGTTTTGAGAAAAGAAGATAATCTTATTAAAGTTTACAAAACTGTACGAGTGAATGAAGAGATTAGGGCTGTGGTTCCCAACCTTTTTTATGCCCCACACCCATAAAAAAAAATTGTAATATATTCTCGCACCATTCACAGTAATTATTTATTTATGAATAAAGGTGAAGGCGGTTAAAACAAAAATTATCTCGCACTCCTGAAACGCTATCTCACACTCCCAAGGGGTGCGAGCACAACTGGTTGGGAACCACTGGATTAGAGAATATGATTTCTTAATCTTTACTATGATTAAATACACGAGTTTAAGGTTTATGAAAGATACGTTAAGCTTCAATAAGAAGCTGTTTGAGCTTCCAAAATAAGTTTTATTTTACAAACAAGGTAATTGACTTGTGGAGTAGGTTACCGCCGGCAATAATGGATGCAAGCAATTTCTTTGCTTGTTGTTATCTAAAAGCTACACAATTGGCTTCCTATGCTGTGCTCACTGCAAGTTTCAAAATACAGTTTTTAGTGTTGTAAGCTTACAGATTTATCAATGTGTTACTGGAAGTCCCCAGCAATTTAAAGAAGTTTAAAAGAAAAAGCAATAATATCTTGAAAAGTAAACAGTGTGTTTTTAAATGTTTATTTTTTCATGTGAGAGTGTGTGATGACAGTTTTGAAGGAACCAATGGTTTCTTGTTGTCCCTAATTTATGTTATGCCATTAAATAATAAAACTGAAAATTTAATTTATCCATTTAATCTAAGCATTATGAAATATTCTTATTGATTCATCAAATAAAAGAGGTTAATATTGTGATATGCCCGGCATGGCCGCGTGGGTAACACACTCGACTAAGGTAATCCCGAGGTCGCGGGTTCGAATCCACGTTACACCAAACATGCTCGTCCTTTCAGCCGTGAGGATGTTATTATGTTGCGGGCAATCCCACTATTTGTTGGTAAAAGAGTAGCCCAAAAGTTGGCAGTGGGTGGTGATGACTAGTTGCTTTACCTCTAGTCTTACACTGGTAAATTAGGGACAGTTATTGCAGATAGCCAGTGTATAGCTCTGCGAGAAATTCAAAACAAACAAATATCATGATAATCTCAAAAACACTTTTTGGCTGAAAAGATTAGGTCAATTATGTGAGAAGAGTTAATAAAGTAATAAAGAAATGGGTTTCCTTCTTACAGAAACAAATATTTCAATATAAGTCACACTGGATCTTACAATGAGCAAGAACCTACACTTGCATTTCTTGTTAACTAATACTGAAACCTTTGGTGTCAGTCAATTTCACGTAAAATATTAATGAAATATTATTTTTTTTCAGAGCAAAGTTAATCAATAAGTAACAGAAGAAACTATATTAATCAGTAAATTTTGAAGGTTTCGCTATTGTATCTTCAATTGAATAAGAGGCAAGCGGTATGTGTGTGAACTTACAACGCTAGAAACCGGATTTCGATACCAGTAGTGGGAAGAACTTATGTAGTCCATTGTGTAGCGTTGAGCTTAAGTTCAAAACAAACAATCTCTTAAGTTTTAAATTGCTGATAAAATGTTAGAAAATTATGGCACATCAGAAGATCAGACATAATATTAAGAGTAATCCTAATTCCATTATTTTCACGTTTTAAACATTTTTCAAACGTTAATTTAATAAAATATGAGCTACATTTAAAGAAATTACGAACAAAAATATATTTTATAAATCATCTAACATTCCTTCATTCTTTTAGCTGAAAAAAATTGTAAAATACGTTTAAAAAGTTTTAAAACTTTCATAAAAAAAGACACCAAACATGCTCACTTTTTCAGCCGTGTAAGCATTATAATGTAATAGCCAACCATACTATTTGTTGGTAAAAGAATAGCTCAAGAATTGGCATTGGGGGGTGATGACTAGCTGCCTTCCCTCTAAATTAGGGAAGGCTAATGCAGATCGCCTTCGTGTAGCTTTGCGCAGAATTAAAAAAACAAACAAATCTTTGTCACTGAAACGTACTGCGCACTTTGCGACCGTGTTTGCGTTATAAAAAGAACAGATAAATCAGACTCTCTGGTCAGATAAGAGCAGTTCAACGGTTAACGGTAAACACTGACTAGCTTCTCCATAGTATATCTCTTCAGTATTGTGAGAAGCAATGTGTTTATAGCTCTTTTATGATTTTCTTGTAAAGCCAGCAAATTAAAAAATGAGGCAACTAAACAAAAAGGATATAAATTATTAGGGCTCAATACAGCTTGTACTGACGTTTAGTAACTTTATTAATACAAGTAAAAATATTGATTAAGCCTAATGAAATTATACATTCAGAAAAATAAATCATAAATTAAACTTACCGACAAATAACTTCTGTTACGTACTGCTGATAGTAATCTGTGTTGACTACGACCAACCAGCGCCCGTTCGTGTTTTTCGCCCAACCCGGACGGACAATCCTCGTTGAAGAGTCACACACCAAAGCACCATATCCGGTGTCTACGGGTTTCGGCATCTTTGTAAACTTCAGATCCTGGAAAAGCTTCTCAAAAGGCCATTTCATGTATTTTGACACAGTCGTGACAATATCACTGCGTTGTATAAATAATTAAGTCAAATAACGTTTGTACAGCGTTGTATTACCTTTGAAAATAAATAAAGAACAAGTCACACTGCAAAAGTATTCTTAAAAACTAAAATGATAATGGGATTAGTTTTTAGGATCTAACAACATTCATGTGTATTTAAAGCAGGATTTTATTTCTCTCTCACCAACTTTCAGTTTCATTTTGTAGAATGATAATACAAGTGAGTTGAATCATCCAAGTATCAGATTATTGTTTGCTGTCTAATACATACTGTAATGGATGTCAACTGCATTTTAAATATACTCTTTAAAAAAAAAACACAAAAGGGATATTCTTTTTATTTTAAAGAGAAATATATGTAATTTATTTTTACAAGCTCGGAGTATGTGATGTTACACGTGTTAAGGCACTGATTGTCAGACCAAAATAACAATAAAAATTGTGCACTTTGAAAACGGAGAAAAACATCGGATCTTTCGCCAAAACGGATTTGTGTCCAATATATTTGTTTGAGAGATCTGCATGTTCTGCAAGTGCAACATGTGCAAAATCCCTATAAAAGTGACTGGTTCTCGGTTTCCATAGCTCAGTGTTAAGCCACTGACACGCAAAACAGTTATGCCAAGACTGACTGAAGCACAACGCAACAGCGCCATTGGTCGTCTAGAAGCAGGCGAATCTCGATCAGATGTTGCCAGAGCTGTGAATGTCCACCCAATCACCATCACAAGGCTATAGAATCGTCATCAACAACATGGATCAACTCGTGACCGTCCACGATCTGGCAGACCTCATGTGGCCACGTCCGCACAAGATCGCAACATCCGGTTACGTCACCTTTGGGATAGGACCACTACTGCGACGTCTACTGCCTCAACCATACCAGGGCTGCGTAGGATTTCCAATCAGACCGTACGCAACCGTCTATGAGATTCTTAGGCCCCATGTGCAACCCATTATGGTGAACGTTAACGACGTTTATTAACATGACAACGCCCGTCCTCACACACCCCGACTCACCACTATCTTTTGAAGACACCACAACATCAACGTTCTTCCCTGGCTCTCCAGATCACCAGATTTAAACCTCATCGAACATCTTTGGAACGAGTTGGATCAACGTCTGCGACAGCGACAACCTCAACCTCAGACTCTACCTCAGCTTGCAGCAGCTTTGCAGGCTGATTGGACAGCCATTCCACAGGATGAGATTCATCATCTTATCGCTTCCATGGGTAGGAGATGCCAAGCAGTTATTGATGCTCACGGGGACATACTCGTTATTGACGTTGAGTGACGTTAAACTTCGCCTTTTGCTGACTTTGGATGTTCAGCAGTGAATATATATATACTCTTCAAAAAAAGAAACGCAAAAGGCAAAATATGAGACAAATTGTTAACAAGTCTATTCCGGGTTGTTCTGTGTGACATGTGTGAAACTTTCTTCATTCATTGCTGACCATCCAAAGTCAGCAAAAGGCGAAGTCCACGCTCACCAGGTGAACTTTAACGTCACTCAACGTCAATAACGAGTATGTCCCCGTGAGCATCAATAACTGCTTGACATCTCCTACCCATGGAAGCGATAAGATGATGAATATATATATATATAAAAGAAGAGAGAGAAAGGGTGTAGAATAACATTTCAGAAGTATTTCGTCCGTAGGACCTAAAGACAATTCTTTGTGTGTGTGTGTGTGTGTTTTTTTTATAGCAAAGCCTCATTGGGCTATCTGATGACTCCACCGAGTGGAATCCAATCCCTGCTTTTAGCATTGTAAATCCAAAGACTTACCACTGTACCAGCTGATAACCCTGAAGACGAAATTCTTTGAAATGTCGACGTCTAGATTTGTGTTACTGTTGTTTTTTTTTATGACAGGCAGTTGCCATTCATTTCAGTGTACCCATCATGAATACCGAGCCTAAGTAATTTATCAATGAATATGTTACCTTTCCCATGAAAGGATAGTGTTTTCGCAAGGTTCACGCAAGCAAACTCAATACTACATTGAAAATCTTCGAATACGTTTTAACTTATTTTGCTTCATTCTTTAGCTTGCAATTGCGGAAAAGTGAGCAGGACTCGAAACTTGATGATAATATTGAAAATTATCTTAAGTTCCTTCCTGCCTTACCGGCTTTAAGTTCCCGTCGTAGCAGAAGTTCTCAAAATCTGCAAATCATAAAATGAAAATTTCTTGGAATTCCCTGTTTTTTTTCCAAAACAACATGTAACGAGATTCTATTCTTATTTATTAAGATGTTATATATCAGTACCGAAGATTTCAATATACATTTTTACTCTAGCTGTTATGTATGGAAAGAAAAATCCTGAATCAAGAGCATGTGATTTTTCAACAAGAGAAAGTACTTTATACTGTTGATATTTTTCTGAAGAAGGATCTAAACGATCCAATAGGTTTCTTCTCATAAAAACAAACAGTAATTTTCATATTAGTACAGACAGTTCTCTAGATGATATACAGATGTTTTTCTTTACTATTACTTCACATTTAAGTCTAATGTATTGTATCACAATACCATGGAATAAGGTTTTTATAAGTTACATATATATTTTAATACATTGATATGTTATTTGCATTTAGAGTCAATGTTAAGAGGGCTAGTAGCAATTCCCAAAGCGTCTGTTGCTGTGTCATTCATAGTTTGTATTACAAATAGGTCATATCATTAGTGTGCTTAGCTGAAGTTTAACTGGAATCTGTATTACAAATTGGTCATATCATTAGTGTGCTTAGCTGAAGTTTAACTGGAATCTGTATTACAAAAAGCTCATATCATTAGTGAGCTTAGCTGAAGTTTAACTGGAATCTGTATTACAAAAAGCTCATATCATTAGTGAGCTTAGCTGAAGTTTAACTGGAATCTGTATTACAAATAGGTCATATCATTAGTGTGCTTAGCTGAAGTTTAACTAGAATCTGTATTACAAATAGGTCATATCATTAGTGTGCTTAGCTGAAAGTTTAACTAGAATCTGTATTACAAATAGGTCATATCATTAGTGTGCTTAGCTGAAAGTTTAACTAGAATCTGTATTACAAATAGGTCATATCATTAGTGTGCTTAGCTGAAGTTTAACTGGAATCTGTGTTTAAAATATTTACAATGTTTTGTCCATTCTCAATTAGTAACTGTATTTCCAGGTACAAGTACACAGCTAAAAAAGCTGTTGAAATCTCATGTATGACGTAATTATGTGTACCCACAAAACATTATTAAAACATTTTCATTGGCAAAGAGGTGTTGAGAAATTTCCATATTATAAAGTCTACTTTTCACAACTGTACTTAATCTAAAACTTCAGCATCGTCTACTGATATCTAATATAAATATAGATTTACGGTTTTTGTAATATCGTTGATTCTATTTTCATCATAGCGAGTAAACTTATTGAAATAAAATCATTAAATATTCAATAGATATGTTTATCATTTGCGTCACAGCAAAAAATATGTATATATACAGTAACAAACAAACATATATTTGTATGTTTAAATAAAAGCCATGACTGGTTTCTGTTTTCAGTTATCATGTCAGTTGTAATTTGCGTATTTTAAACTTGATATTAGTACACAAATTAAAGAAATGATAACTCACATTGGATAGTCCTCCTTATAACTACAATAATATCTGCCGTATTGAGCACATTTAGGTGCTTTGGTTGTTCCTGCTGGACCATAATCTTCTCTACCATATCCTCCATGTCCACTTCTCATGCTGCCACGATGGACAGACTGGCTAGTAGATTTATCTGATTCGGATGGTTTATATTCATCTTCTGTATTCAAATCTGGGACTTTGGTCTTCTGCTTACCATCTTTGGATTCAATAATTTCTGCAATGTTTGTAGGGATTTGCCACTTCTCTTTCCACGTGGATTCAGGAAAAGTATTGTTAAAATGGCTTGCTTGTGACTCTTTTTCATTTATAACACCGTCTTTAATGAATGTGTCACCCCAGACAGTACACACCATAACAACAGTCAGCAAAGACAAGGTATATATCGAAACCTGAATAGCATAAGAATTCCAATACACTAAAATATTTCAAGTGTAGGTATTATTAACAGAGGTAAATATAAGCATCTCCGAATACTGGAATTTCAGGTTGATATAAATTTAAATAAGAATGAATTTTTCACTATTAGTTCAAAAGCAGAAGTTTAGGATATCATTTAAGATTCACTTATTACTAAAGTCAGAATCAAATAAGAAAAATTAAACATAGTGCAAAATGTAATGCCATTACATGAAAAACAAGCTTGATATTACGACGTGAGAAGCTTCATTATAAGTAATGTATTATTATGAAATATCATGTTGGGATAAAAGGAAATCCGAATGAAAATGTATATGGAGGATCATGCAAAAGTATTAATACAAAGAAGTTGTACCTCTGTTTAAGAAGACAGTTATCAGTTTACAAATTTACAACGCCAAAATCCTAAATTCAATTCCCCGCAGTGGACACAGCAGGTAGCTCAATGTAGGTTTGCTATAAAACAAAAATAACTATTTAAAAAGCAAGAGAATTACAAGAGATCTTAGTCTGCTCTCAGGCATCTCTGGTTTCAAACAACTAACTATTGGCTGATTGACTGATTGGTTCCAAGAGCAAAAACCCATTGAAATGCCTACTGTGTTTCTGCTGATATAAGAATCCCGAAATTTAATGTCGTGAGTCAATAAACTTACTCACTAAACAGTGGAAGTACTAAAAATTTAAATAAATAAAAATAAATTCAATAAATTAAAGCAATATGTAGGTATCGCTACATCGTTGATAAAGACATATACGATGTAACATCCATTCCATTTTCGTGTGGCTTCTGTCTGCAAGAATTAAATTAACCTTAGTAATATTAAGTAGTAATGAATGACAAGCTGAGTCACATATATGCAAAAACGGCTCGTTTGGGTTGAAAACATATTTTACATAGAAGAACAAACAACGTTTCGACCTTTTTCGGTGACCGAAGAAGCCGTTTTTGCATAAATATTTCTCTACAAGTGGGTTTTCTCGACATCACTAACACGCTGAGTCAATTTCTAGATGGCGAAATTATTTTACTACCTAAACTTGATTAATTATCATGTTAACGTAGTATTACCTCAAATGAACTTTATTTTAAAACATATTCCGTGTTTACTAAGAGGTTTGTTTAAATATAATTAAAGCTATTTACAACACGTTTCTACTTTATTTTTAAATCTTATAATTCACTCGCTTAAGCTATGTTTATCTTATAAACATAACTAGTTTATTATTTTGTTCATTCAATAATCAATAACAACTCACCATAATTTGACGATATTTCTAGAACTTCAGTTTATTTTCATGTAAACCGCCAATAATTGAGATTACTTGAAATATATTTACAATAAAAATTCCCAATTTAGGCAAGTTTAACTTGGATCTTTCACTTGGATCGAGCCAAAATTTCCAATATTTTACAGTCATAGGAACTAAAAAATTATGGAAGATATATCCATACTTATAAGAGTAGAAACAAGGCTAGTAGGTCAAATTAATCAGAAAAGCGTGAAAAATTTAACTATATAATTATTTTGGTATAATTTAGTTCAGTATTTTCCAAACTTTATGCTCTAGTAAGATTAATGTATTTCCTCTTGACCAAGTGTCCAATTAGTTGCTATGGATACTAAACACACACGAATATATGTATTAACCAAACGATGACCACTTAATCAGATGTACTGTATAACGTGGAACCGGAAAATATCACGGATCAATACCTCTCCCTACACCCTGCTGAGTATTTTTAATGCACAAGACTAATGTGTCCGTGTTCGTACAAACAAAACAGGTTAACTGCTCATAAAGTTCACTTGTGCAGGAGGAAAGACAACAAGAATACAACAGAAATAATGTCAGAAATATGTTGTGGTCATTTACTCAGATTCATTAAGCTTGATGATTAGATCCACATTAACCTATTTATATCTCTATTTTTATGTACATACTCTCTGTTATACTTACTACTTACAGTTGTCATGGGAGAACCAGGAAAAAAAGTTGTTGTTAAGATACGTAACTTTGAATGACATCTACTATCGTTTTCTTTCTAGCTTTCCATTTAATTCTTTAATATCAAATTAAGTTTTAAATCATAAAATCGTTCTTCATAAGAGTAAACCATAATTTTTTTTTGTAACCAGAAAAGGAGTCATTGGATGTATCTGCCACTCGATTCCATTAAGGAGCATGGTGCCGCAATCACTGCGGTTTCCGTAACAGGAAATTAAGTGAGTAGGTTGTTAGCCCGCTGCACCTAGCCGTCCCTAATTTATCAGTGTAAGACTAGAGGGAAGGCAGCTAGTCATCACCACCCATCGCCAACTCTTGGGTTACTCTTTTACCTGCGAAAAGTGGGATTGACCGTAACATTATAACGCCCCCACGGTTGGGAGGGCGAGCATGTTTGGCGTGACGCGGGCGCGAACCCACGACCCTCAGATTATGTATCACACGCCTTAACACTCTCGGCCATGCCGGGACCGTTTGATGTGTAGTATCTGCAAATTAACGTTTAACTTTCTATTTATTTCTTTGAACATTGTTTAATGTTAATTCCAGTCAAAAATAAAAGACAAATAACAAAAATGTGTCTTCGAGTTTCCACACTAATTACTTAACTCTTAGTTTTAAAGTCACTACGTTAAACTCTACCAAGAACTCAGCTTCTAAAAGTTATGTTTGTTATAATTTCATATAGTAAAGTGATTTAAAACAAATACCCTAATATTCAGAATGTAATGAAATATGGATATTCTTCTTCTTTTATTCTCAGATCGTGCTAATCCCCATTATTTATTATATCTTTATGTATTGTTGGTACAGTACAGTTAAGTTTTCCAATTTGAACAAGTTACATAGAAAAGCTAAAAACATGCAGGCGTAACTCCTTTCCTTGAATTTCATTATAATGTCCATGAATGTAAGATAATTTACTGCGTTTCACTAAAGATCGTAATTGTTTAAAATTATGGCACTTCATAAAAGTTAAAACATGTGGATGTCCACATCTACGGCTCTACCGCATTTTAGAAAAAAAAAACGTTTTCTTTTATATTTTAATTGTATATATATATATATATATATATATTAGAGAAATACCGAATTAGAGTATATTATTTGAGCTCATAAAGCGTTAAGTTTGTGCTGTTTTTGTTTAATAACTCCAGTTTTTGTAGCAGAACATTGAAGATGGAAATAAGCTGTGTCTGTCACCTAGTACACACATACGTATATATATAATTTTTCCTCCATGTACCATAAATAACACTGCTTTCGAATTAAGTAATAACCTTACGGGTCGAGTGTGGTCTAATGGTTGTTGCTCCGAACTGCTGTGGAAGGGAAGTCCCAAATGTTCATTTTTGGAAGCTGGTTGCCTGTTCTCTGGTCGACAATTGTAAGTTAGTGGTAGCTATACGTGAGCTTTTAGGGTTTTTATTCTACCCTCTTAGGCCATATAATGTATAAGGTGGAGATTCTGGTTGAAAATACTAAATACAGTTTAAAAATTTACACAAATGTATTTATCAAATGGGGTCACGTGAATAAGGCATAAGAAATAAAGTCCTGTTTTTTATGATAATCAGTTTGTATTGATTCGGTTTAGTGGTCTAGTGTGAAAGAACATTAAACCATTTTGAAACCAATATATTTAGAATAATTAGGTTATCTTATAATGAATATTACACATTATAATACGAAATGTTGAAATTTTATTTAAGTGAGAAAAATAAAATCTAAAAATGGTGCAAATCAATATTTCTAATCATCCAGTTAGTGGTCAAGCATTTGAATGATTGCATTAATCTTGTTTTCTGTTTTCATCTTTTATAAAAAATATTCACATATTTCATATTAGAATGCATAATATTCCTTATAATGTAACTGTTCTAATTACTTTAATGTTTAAACGGTCTCTTGACCCAAGGAGCCCTGGTTAGGGCACTTGGCACGCAGGCTTGAATATATATCTCAATTAACATGCTTGTCTTCTCAGCTGTGGGGGCGTTATAACGTAACGTTCATTCCAATTATTCATTAGTAAAAGAGTATCCTAAGAGTTGGCGGTGGATGGTGATGACTTTTCTTCTAATCTTCCACTGCTAATTGAGGGATGACTAGTGCAGATAGCCCTCGTGTAGCTTTGCAAGAACTTCAAACCGAACTCTAATACATACAAGGCACGCTTTGTCTTTATTTAATAACTGGAGAAATGCCAATCAAAATTATTTTACTAAAATTTAAAATAAATACAAAAACTTTCAAATAAATTATTATCTTTCATTCTTGCAGTCTAAAAGATGTTAATAGTCTTCAAAATAATTTAGGCTATTTAAAAGCAAGTATTAGTTATGAACAAAACATTAAATACTTTTAATATTTTTTGCAAGTCATTAAAATTACTTCTTACTTCATTAATGTTAATGACTAAAAGTGTTCATGTAGTATAAAAATCTGTTTTGGTAGAAGAAGAAAATGATATTCCTATTAAGAACATTTAATAACATGAGCTACTGTAATATCATAAACTAAATGCATACTTAGAAATGAGTTTACCTACATATACATCCATTTACACAGATAAAGTGAATAAAGGTTTCAGAAATTGCTCTCTAATCCGTACATCTGATGGCTCATGTGTATATTTGAGGAATTCTAACTTTAAAAAATCGGTTTCCCATTAGTTAAAGGCAGAGCATAGATAGTTTAATTTGTAGTTTTATACGCAACAGTGAAGAAATAAATGCGTATCTGTTATTTCTGAAACCAAGGGAGGCAATATCCATAATCACCAGAATTAGAATGTGGTGTTTGCCTAGCTTAGGCGTTTTCATATTGTTGAGTATGTGTTCCGATTACTGTTTTTGTTGTACCTGATAACCTCAGGACTGAACAAAATGGGTCTTTGACAATGGAAATGTTAACGTTGTGTATTTCAAATATTATTATTATGTACTCTACTCATTCTTGAAAATTCATAAGGAGCTAGATAATAAGTTAGTAATAAAATGCAATTGACTTAATAATGTCGTATGACAAGTGTAATAATTATAACCCTGCTTCTCCAGGTGAGAAAAGGTGTTCATACCATACTAAAAATGATATAACTAAAAATAAAATAAAATAAAATTTTTGACAGTTAACTCATGCGAATATCCTTTTTTGTAATAGGAATG
The DNA here is from genome assembly GCA_011833715.1 of Carcinoscorpius rotundicauda. Taxonomy (NCBI): domain Eukaryota; kingdom Metazoa; phylum Arthropoda; class Merostomata; order Xiphosura; family Limulidae; genus Carcinoscorpius; species Carcinoscorpius rotundicauda. The sequence goes on along the minus strand of CM022395.1, from coordinate 32,464,974 downwards.
AAAACTAATTAAATGTTTCAAAATATGCTATTACTGTAATGTTACTGTAACGAGCACGTTTAGCACTTATTTTAAAACATTTTCAAACACCTTTGTCAATCATTTTCATTAAATCTGGAAGAGTTTAATTATTAGCTGTATTTTCACCTGGAATGTTTATTTTAACTCAACAGAGACGTTTTTAAGGATCAAGTGAAGTGATTTGTTGAAAACTTTGGTGTTTTGTATACTTCTTCAGAACAGTATATCCGTACTTTAGATGCGTGTGTGTGTGTATAAACATATATACTTATTTTCACAGAATAATTTGCCAGTTATACACAGTAAATAAGCATTGTTAAATCTTTTTGGTCCAATTTATCACTGAAAGTAACAGCTAAAAATCAAAACGTGAGGTATATTAGACAACTAGAACTTTACGATAGTACCTTAAATTAAATACTCAAATGAATTAAAAAAACAACATTATTTCTCATTAAATTCAGTTCCGATAAGAAAGGCAAAAATGGGATTTCTTATAAAATGGTATCCTATGAACGAATAATAAAAACACAAAAAGTTATATAAGCTATCAGTTGCAATGTTTTTGCATGCAATACCTCGTGCTTATCTCGTTTCTATATTAACAAAGTTGACTTAACAGTGTTTGTTAATGCTTTCAATTGGTTTTCGAATATACCAAGAGCATACTTTATCTAATATCACACTCGTATGTTTCTGCTTCGTAACTGCGTTTTCAACGCAATGTTTTTAGTATCTTAGCAACGCCGTGCTAACAATTTAAGTAACAGTCAACAACAAAATCGCAACAAAAGTGAGCGTAATATTAGTCCATAAAACAATCAACTATCTTAAATCCCCTTTTAGCATAAGTTAAAAGACACTATAAACAGAACAAAAACCGCAGTCTTTCCTCTCTGTAAATCTTAAACTTCTGTATGGAATTAGCTTAATGAAAACATTGTTTGATTGTTTTGGGCATATATCTTTAATTCAGCTAAACCGACTGAAGCATAAAGCATCGTCATCATTATGTTTGACACATATTAACGAACCAAATTAATTAAACCAAACACAAAATGTTCAAAATAGTGTGTTATTGATAGTTCATAATTTTAAATGTATAACCATTAATGTTGAATACGTGTAGCGCATGAAAAGAAATGATTCTTATTTTGAGAGGGAAATATAAATATTTATGTAACTAGTTTACACTACCAGTCAATTTCAAAGGCGCTCTGGTAACAGGGTTTCTATTTCATTTCTATATTTATATAACGTTACACGATATAAAAATGCATCTACAGATTAAAACATTTTTAGTTGTTACAGTGATAAGCACTGTTGAATTGTTATATAAAAACAAAATATATACTGCTGGCCAAAATATTAAGGTCAATGAGCATAAAGAAAAGATATGCATTTTGCATTGTTAGACTCGACCACTTATTTGAGAAGAACTTCGACAGATGAAAATAAGAAAAAGGAAAATTACTCCAATTTTAACGTTTAATAGAGAAAATATAAACATTGTGAAATTAGTCTAAATAATAGCTGGTCAAAACTTTAAGACCATACCAAAAGGAAGTCCTAAACAGCGTAAGAAATTCCCAACCAGAGGTCTCAGTTGTGAGTTGCACGGCCATCATTGCGAATAACTTCAAACATTCACTTTGACATGGTTGATAAAAGCGTTTGCAGAGGGCTGGCTAGAACGTTTTTCCAAGTGGTGAAGATGGCTTCACGAAGATTGTGCGCTGTTTGGAACTAACGTCCATTTCTATATACTTCCCTTGCCATCTACCCCTAAACATTTTCAATGGGATTCAGTTGGGGCGAACACGCTGGATAGTCCAAAAGAATCACGTTATTCCACATGGAAAGTCCTTTGTCCTCAGGGCATTGTGGATTACACTGTTGTTCTTCTGAAAGATCCAGTTATTTCCACACAAGCGAGGGCCTTCAGTCAATAAGGACGCTCTCTCCAATATGCCAATGTAGCCAGCTGCTGTTTGACGCCCCTGTGTAACCTGAAGCTCCATTGGTCCATGGAAGGAGAAAGCACCCCAGATCATGATACTGAAAACCATCTGGACCATCCAGGATAATTTTTTCTTACCAGAAATCAAAACCTTCGTCCACTTTTCAACGTCCCATGTTTGATGTTTCTTAGCAAAGTTTAATCGAGCTGTTTCGTTGTGTGGAAGGAGGCGTGGTCTTTGAAGACGTTTATGGTTTTTATAACCTTTCTCTTGTACATGCTGTCTTATTGTTCTTGAGCTGCATTCTGCGTCCGTAAGGTTTTAATCTGGTTTGACGATCAGCTAGTAATTTGCTGGACAACCCGTCAAATCCTTCTGCTCAACGCCGGCGAAATTTTCTTGGACCGCTCACTCGAAATTCTCGTTCCGTAACCCCCAGGGTCTTTTAAGAATTTTGCGACAGCAGTTTTACTACGCGCAATCTCACCAGCGAGGGCACGTTGAGAGAGACCTTGCTTTTGCAGTTCGACATTTCTGTCACGTTCAAACTCTGTCAACATTTTAGCCCTTGCTACGTTTTTACCCAATGTAACACAGGAGATGTCAGTGGGAGATGTTAACAACGCTAATGCTTGAACACAAATGACTAAATTTCGTTACGTGTTTATCGATTAATGCTTTGTTTCAGTATGGTCTTAAACTTTTGACCAGCTACTTCGGGTAATTTCACGGTGTCCATATATTCCCTAATAAATGCTAAAAAACTTTTATATTTTTACATTCTTATTTTTGTCTTTCGAAGCTCTACTCAAATAGGTGGTTGAGTCAAATAATGCAAAATGTATATATCTTTTTTATGTTTATTGGCCTTAAAATTTTGGCCAGCAGTGTGTACACACTTACAACACATTTGAAAGTATTGTAAACATCACATTAAATTATCTGTAAAAATAGGACAGTACCATCTACCTGGGCGTCTGTTTGATTTTAACATCAATTATCTTTAGAGATTTAATTTGATAAAGCATGAACAGAATTTCAATACTTTATTGTAATTTTGTTATCCTTATTATTGTGACTTTCTTTTCGTTTTATATTATTTTTTTTCCACTCCTAAATTTGTGCTTTCAATTTTCATTCACATTTAACACTATATAACGTTTTTACTCTAGCATATCTACCTAAACTATGCACGGAAACCAACTTAGTCTAAAATACTATTTTTGTCTCACTATGCCTGCCATTCTCTGTCCTGCATTGTTAAAACTCATTCAAAATGGTGTAACACATAGAAAGAGAGTTATGAAACTCAATCTGCCATAACGTAAGGGGACGTGATATTTGAAATGTTCTATATTTACTAAGTACTGATGATAAAGATGGATTTTTAGATAGGCTTTTTTTCATTGGTAATATTTCTTCCTATGTGAAATGCAAGTTATGTTGGTATACAAATTTGTGAATTGTATTATCGTATAAAGTAAGTAAGTCTATTTTGTAAAAATAAGTTGTGTTTAGTGTATTTCTGATCCAACGACAATAATGCAAAAAGTCTTTGAAGTTGCAACAACAAATAAAATGTATAGAAAGTATGGAACTCTCAAAACGAAAAATATTATGCTCGTAAAAGAAGGAACTCTGTAAGTTCGGGTATAAAATTTCTTCCTTTGTGATGTATCTATATTTTATTTTACACTGTTTTAAGCACTATCAACAGAAATAGATAAGATCAAAGTGGACTAAAAGTGAAAGAAAAACATATAAAATCTTCCTTTATTAAATTCGGTTTCCTAAAGTTATACTATTTCTACAATCATTACAATGGGGAAACTATTCAAATATTGATGAGAGTTAAGACAATAAACCATTTGACAGATGATCTCTGTTAGAAGCATGTATTAATTGTAATATTAGGTTGACGCAAATGAAATAAGTGGAACCACAGATATTTCTTCTCAATATAATTTATCGTCCACATTTCAGTAATATTTCTATGTGCAAACAAGTTATAACTTAATATAGGTTTGGTACAATGTTTTACAATGATACAATAATTTCAACATACGATATACATAAATAAAGCGTTGTTTTACAACCATCAAAGGAGATTTTTACTACCTGTTTATAATGTCTGTATTTGTAATTTTTGAAAACTACATTTTGATTATTAATACAAAAACTGTTTATTTATACTTGAATTTACCAGCTGTGTTTGTGAGCAAAGATTTTACACATTTGAATCTGTTTTCAAGCGAAGAAATATTTCGTTGACATTCCGTTATCTTATGAGATCTGTTAAATATAAAAGTACAGTTAAGTGAGTTAATAAAGTTTGAAACACCTATCAAATTTGCTCTTTACATAACTTAGAATAACTTCTTAAATACTGAAATATCATGCATGTTCTTCAGTAACTTTATAAAATTAAAAATCATAATTAAACTTATTTGTAGCAAAAAATGCAGTGTGCGTATTATAAAAAGAATAATATTATACAATAATGCCTTCTTCTTTTTGTTGTAGTTCAGCACAAGTCTATACAATGAGCTATCTGTGTTGTGTCTAACACAAGTATTGAAACCCGGTTATTATTATGTCCGCAGACATACCGTTGAGTCACTAATAATATTTCCTTCTTCTGAAGTGTTAAAATAGTTATTTCACATGCAGCTACGAAAAGATAAATAATAAAGATCAGTTAAATCATTGTTCTATCATATTAATTTTTTTAGATCCCTATAGCACAGAGTCATGTCCACACGCTAACACCACTGCAAACTATGTTTCGACACCAGTAGTAGGCATTGAGTAGCTTTGTGTATACTTCCAAACAAACAAAATTATATTTTCAATGTTTTTTCAAGAATAAAAAATAAAAGAGTTTACTTTCGTTATGTTTTTGTTTTTCTTACTTATACAGGTCTATCTCTTTTCGTTTGTCAGTGGTACAGCGAGATATTACAGACTTTCATCGCTAGAAACCGGTTTCCGATATCTGTGATGGGCAAATTACAAATAGCCTATTTAAGTCCCTTGTTGGTACATGCGCCTTTTCTTAGTAAATTTTAGTACAGTTATTAGACCCAAAATGCTTGAAAAGTTACGTTAAAACAAGTACTAATTATAAAAAGTATTAAACTGACCATTAAAATGTAAATATTTTTGACATTTTGTGTTAATGTTTTGACTTACGATCCCAATATTTTTGACAAATGTTATCTGGGCTTTAGATTTAAAGATTGTGGCAAGTTTTCCGAAATTACTAGAATGTACATAAAGACAAATTGGCAAAAGTTAGTGAAATGATCTATATATATTTGTATATAATACATTAATTCTAAGTTTTCATTAAAACATATATATATATATATTATATATATATTTCATAATATATATTTGTGAAATTAAATAATTTACATCTAAATGAAGTTAAATGAATAAACAAATTCATGAGGAAGGACTGCTTTAAAAATAGTTTGTTTGTTTTTGGAATTTCGCACAAAGCTACTCGAGGGCTATCTGTGCTAGCCGTCCCTAATTTTGCAGTGTAAGACTAGAGGGAAGGCAGCTAGTCATCACCACCCACCGCCAACTCTTGGGCTACTCTTTTACAAACGAATAGTGGGATTGACCGTCACATTATACACCCCCACGGCTGGGAGGGCGAGCATATTTAGCGCGACGGGGGCGCGAACCCGCGACCCTCGGATTACGAGTGCACGCCTTAACGCGCTCGGCCATGCCAGGCCCTTAAAAATAGTAGTAAATCTTAACCTATGATAATAATATCATAACCATAAAATGTTAAAGACATATACAAAGACACATTAATATAAAATTAAAAAAAATCAAATACGCTAAAAATTTATTTTTAAAAAGGTATTCAAAGGTACTAGCTACAATGAGGGATTATAAGATGTATTCTAGGTTTTGGAAGTGAGTGTGAAAGTATGACCCATATTGCAGTGGTGATACACCATCTATCAGTCTTAACCTCCAATTCGCTAGTCTCACAACAGAAAATTAGAAATTAGGAGAGCGAGGTGCGGGTGCTCATGCTCACAACGTCAACATCCACATCATCCTTCACTGCCTGCAGACAGTTGTTGGAAGGTGACTGCTCTCCAAAGCTAAAATAAGAGAAAGATAAACATAAAAAGACGAAACAAAGAGAAAAAGTAAATGAATAAATAAAAATAAGGTACTACCATTTCGGAGTAAGTAAGAAAAATCATACCTCTTGAAGTTAGAATTTTGAATTTATTTACAACAAAAAGGATATACAAACCAACAAGACAATGAAAGGAAACGCAATACATACTGTGAGAAAAAAAAGACAAAAACAACAATGTATACACTGTAAATATATACATGACGAAAAAACACATAATAATATAGATAATAAAAAATACTTTTCTAAAACTTCTTTATACAGAAAATGAAGGAAAATTAATTACATATATATACAAAGTGAAAAAATAATAATAAAGAAAAAATAAATACATACGTCATGAAGAAATTAATAATCATGAGGAAAATTAGTATATACATACATATATATACAAACTGAAAATTTCACAATAACAACAATAATAATCATACAAATATATACAAAATGAAAATAATAAAAATAAGAATATACACTCATATATACAAAATAAAAATAACAACAGAAAAAATATATTCATGTATCAAATTTACGACAAAGAGCGGGTGCGGAGATAGATCGGCTCAGAACCCGTGCTCGATCCGACCCCCACCAACGCACAGAGGGTCGAAACGTCTGACCACCAGCGAAGGAAAAGTCCCTGGAGTTCAGCTATCGAAAGTCCGTCTCAAGACGGAGTAACAGCCAATACCTGGCTTTACTCAGTATTTTAAAGTACGACACCGGTGCCAGCTCGAAAAAAAATTGATTTCGAACAAGCCAGATGAAGTACTTAAAGATGGTTAGTGTATACTGAAAAGAAACGGCCAAGTGATTGAGAACAGAGACCGTCAAGTTATATAAAATGGTCCTTACCCAGAGCGGCGGGACATGGAAAAGGTGGGCCACCTTCTTCCAGATCGCCACAGAAGTCGGAAAAAGAACTAGCATGTGCATAACAGACACTACCTGAGATTAAAAAAAGGGCGCATCTCAGCGGTAGAAAATTTAACAGGACGGTATGTTCCCTTACTGGAAGGATGTTATGTACGTCGCGCCAGTTGAAAGCCTGGAGGTAGCTATTTGCATGACGCAGAACAACGCTGCCCCAAATAAGATCTCATGGCAGAGCAGGGTGGTGTTGCTCAATCCTGTTGGTAATTCAGGGATCAGCGAGACGTAGAGGGAACGGCAGTCCGTTGGAACATCAGAGGAAGTGCATCCGACGTCACCGGATCGCCGCAACAGCGTCCACATACCAGAAAGTAGGTTCAAAACACATCACACCAAAGAGCATGTACCCCGAGCCAACCAAGACTCGAATGAGGTGGCAACAGGGATGACCTTCAAGAACAGTGAACAAAAGATGGTAGACAGTAAGAGAGAAAGACACTGGGTTTGGACCCATGGTATGCCAAGACCTCCCTTGCGATGAAGCTGGGTGAAAGAAAGAGTAGGTACAGCCTCAGGCTTGTCACTCTACAAGAAGGTGAAGACATGGCGCTTAGTAACCTGAGTAGTGCAGTAATGCAGAGAAATAATAGTTCCAAGGTACCAGACCACAGAGAGTATCTTTCTCTTAATCACTTCTCCCCTGTTAAACAGATCAGCAGGGCAGAAACGGTATTTATGCACTCCAAACAGACACGTTTCACCACCTATCCCAGGCAACCTCAGGTCTCGCAAGAAAACGAACACCAAGGCAAGTGACCTGGGAAGACGTCCAATCCAGTTCAAATGGGGAGTCAGCAGACGACATCCATTTGCCCAACCACCGAATGTGAGACTTAGCGTAGTTGAGTTGGACAGCACTGGCTTGAGAGTAATGATGGACAATGGCCAGTGCCAAATTCAGGAACGTGGAGTTCGCAAGGAACAGGTTCTTCCTCGGAAACGTATCCATACATCCAGTAACTGGAGGCCACACACCAAAACCTAGTGATACAGATAAGAGAACAGGCACTCGATCACCAATGCATAAAGCGAAGGGAACAACGGACTGCCCTGATGAACTACCTGCAAGGTGGAAAAGGAAGGCGTCAGATATCCGTTAATCAAGAGCCTGCTCAAAGCTGTTGCATACAAGGATTGCATGTGCTGAATAAAATCAGGAGAGGACCAAACCTCCCCAAAATGAACCACAAAAATTTGTGATGTCTTTGATCAAAAGCTTTGCTCTGATCAAGGGGCACAAGATCACAGGGATATCTCTGTCCATGATATAATAGAGCAAGTCCCTTAGAAGCATCAGATTTTGTTGGATGCCTCTTCCCCATATGCCACATGTCTGAGTGCAGTGAACCAAGGAAGGCATAACTGCATCCAAATGGGCATTAGGAACTTTTGAAATAATTTTTACATCCACATCCAACAGAGATATGAGACACCATGAGGAAAGATCTTCAAACTACCTGGGATCATTACAGATAAGAATAATGACCTTATCCAGCATTCTCAGTAGCATAGACCCTCCAGCCAGACAGCTGTTAAAAAATATGACAAACAAGGGTCTAACAACAAACCACACATAACGATAGAATTCCACTGGCAGTCCATCTGACCTAGGACACTTAACAAGTCCCAAGAGCTGAATGGCCAACAAACATTCAACCAAGTTGATGGATTTTACCAGCTGATCATGAAAATGGTCAAGGGATGGCAAACACTGAATGATGGTCCACCACAACCCCTCCTCCACGAGTGAAGCCGAATATAAACGGCGATTAAAGCTGAAGCACGTGTCTAGAGTGTCAGAGATGTCAGATAATGACTGAACATTCTCCAATAGCAGACAGTAGAATTCTAGTAACACTTCTAGGATCGAAAAATTCCATTAGACTATAGAAGTTTGCTTGCAAGGAATAGATTGAAGTCTTCCAAATCTATTTCCATACAAAGGTTCTTAATGTCTTAAAGAACCCAGTGATCCAACAGCCTGTCACAAAGGCCAGGTAGCAGACTTGCAAATACTGTATGCCAGCTTCTCTCAACAAGGAGGCACAGGGTTCCTTGAAATCCGCACACAATAACTCGTCGACAGACTTGGCAAAACAAAACCCATGAATTAAGGCAATCAATTCGTCTCCAACTTTATCCTTGGCAAGAAGGAAGATGTTGAGCCTCCACACACCAGTGCTCCAAAAACAGTTTTGGAATTTGGTGAGAAGTAACAGATGGTCGGACACTTGAAACGAGACATCCTCAACTGTTATGTAAATGTCATGTAAATGTTTTGTAAACGACAACATGTCGTGTTGTGTTTAAATTTTCATTTCTATTATTTATATTTCCATATTTATATTGTTGTTTTAAGGCTTAGGCCAATAAAGTATGTTGTTATTCATTTAAAATGACATTTAGAAATTTCTAGAATTAGGTAGATCAAATATATGACTATAAACGGAAATGTATGGCGGCCTAGTGTCTAGACGTTGAGCCTCGTGCAAGAACGGACATGAGCGTATTGCTCTGGACTTCTGTGGAAGTTACGCGATGGTTCGAGAAGTCTAGGCCTACTAATATATAAACAGACGGAAACGCGAGAAAGAGAAGAGTCATTAGTTTTTATTCGAAGAAAAGGAGAGTCAGTCATTCGTTTGAGAAAGTTTAAGTGTTTGCTGTGATTTTATACAACTTGGATTTGTGACCAGAGCTAGATCTACAGAAGCTGTGATTTTGTCTCGTCAATCTTTGCGATTCATTCGAATTACTGGTTGTGCTGAGAGTCGTCACGTACGGATTATTTAGGGGAGACTGGGAAAATTGGAAGGCGGCAAGTTTGAGACGTTCATCAAGAAGCACCGTAAAAAGAACTTCGTCATTCTCCATTCAAACTTCGGTATTTCTTCGTGGGACCAAATTCACACTCTAGACTGGAATTTTGGATTTCTAATCTGGACTTTTGAACTTTCATTCTAGATCATATTATTAGATACAGGCCAGTACCATTTTGTGTTGTAATTAATTTTGAAGGTTTAAACTTAATATCTGTCATTGTTATTATATAATTTATGTTATATCTGTTATATATATAATAGCTTATTGTAATAAATTATACAAGCTGTTATCTGTGTCTTTCTGTTGCGTTCAGTCTATATAAAACATAAAAAACGAAACATCAACCCAGTAAACTGCAGCCCTACTGACACTCTGTCTAAGCCGAAGTGTTACATAAAACCTGTTCAGGCGACAAAAAACGCCTTGACTGGTCCAAGTGGCCACAAAAGCAGAACCATGTAGCTTATGCCAAACATAAAATAATTCAATGTCTTATAACACCACACAGAGAGACCATGTACAATGATCACTAGAAAAAGGATTGCCATCAATTTTGTCAAGATGAAGATCTAGTAGGCAGTGACGTCGCCATCAAGGATGATATGGGCCTGTGGTATCAAGAACCTGTCCTAGCCAGAGAAGAAGAAATCCACCTCTCCAGACGAAAGAGATGCATAGACATTAATAACCTGAAGCTTATGACCCTTAGTGATAACATCAACGAATGCATACTTCCCCTAAGCATCACCATGTGACGCAAGGATGGTGCTATTAAAATGTGGATGAAAAACAGTTCCCACACTACGCACACGCATCATGTCAAACGACCAGAAAGCATTAACAGGAAAGTGGTAAGAAAACGAAAAGTGGTCCCTCCGAGAAGCAAAATGAGTCTACTGCAAGAATATGGCATGAACAGCAAAGCAGTTGAAGAGGAAAACTGTGTAAAATTGCTTTGCAGTGATATGCATTCCTGGATGTTAAATGTAATGCATGAGAAACCATCAACCAGTCCAGATAAAAGGAATCTGTGCCACTGCTGCTTTACCTGAATGGACTGGATAGAGGGCCAAGCAGCCTCTTGAGGTCATGCAACCTCATCCCTGCTTTGCAGCTGCGTCTTCCAGAATCTATCCACTGCTGCTACCCAGTAGATACATCCAGACTGAGGTCATTGAGATTCACGGGGCTGCAGGGCCCCACTCCCCATCACTTTCCTCTCCAAGTCCCGAAAAACTGGGGAAGTCGACGATATAATCTAGCGAGCTGGAATGTGGTATCTCATCCATCGTCGGGATGGGGTCAAAAACGGCAGCATTGGAGGAGTTAAATTACCCACAACACCCAAAGTCTAAGCTGAGGGCCCTCAGAGTCCCAAACCACATCATCACCAGCTGGTGTGCACTCTATAAGTGTGGCCACTTGGACTGGTCAGGGAATTTCTTGTTGTGTATACAGGTTTATGTTACAACTGACCTTAAGCAGAACCTTGGCAGGGCTGCAATTAGCTGGGTAAGGAATGTCTCATTTTATATGTCCGACTACCTGGTACTTCACACCACATTGCAGGTCTTTGTCCCTCTTTCTCAGGCCCTGGAGTATGGAAACTCAATATCTCTCTCCTTGCAGAGGATGAGGTTGGAAACGAATTGATTGCCTTGGTCAGGGAATTTAGTTCTGTCGAGTCTGTCGACAGATCCTGGTAAGCAAGTCTCAAGGAAGCCTGTGCTTCCTTGTTGAGACAGACTGGCATGCAGCATTCGCGAGCCCGCCACCAGGCCTTGTGAGACAAGCAGGACATCTTAGTTGCCTTCCTTCGAGGCAGACTGATGGATCACTTGGACACTGAGAACCTTTGCCAGTATATAGATTTTAGGTACTCCAAACTAGGTATTCCAGTCTAATGGGATCTCTCGATCACAGAAATGTTACTCGAGTTCCACTGTGCAAGGTACAGGAGATAGTCTGTTGTTGGAGAATGGTCAGTCATCTTCTTATGTATCTGGCATTCTAGATGCTTGCCTCGGCTTTCATAGCCACTTATATTCAGCTTCGCCTGTGGACGATGGGTTCTGGCAAGATATCACTCAGTTTAAAACCTCCCTTCAACCTTCTTTTCATTTACAGCTAGTGCAATTCATCAGCTTAGGTGAATGTTGGTCGACCATTCAGTTCATGCTACTTGATAAATGTCCTGGGCTGGATGGACTGCCGGTAGAATTCTATTGTCACGTGTGCAACTTGTTGGATCCTCTTTTGTCAGACTTTTTAAACAACTCTGTGACTAGTGGGTCTATACCGCTAGGAATGCAGAATAGGCTCATTACACTTATATGTAAGGATTCAAGCCATTCTAAAGATCTTTCTTCCTGGCATCCCATACCTCTCTTGAATGTGGATGCAAAAATTATATAGAAAGTCCTGTGTGCCCGTTTGGGTGTGGTTATGCCTTATTTGGTTCACTGCACTCAGACGTGCTGCATGCAAGGTAGAGGCATTCAACAAAATTTGGTACTTCTCAGGGACCTGTTCCATTACATAACGCACAGAAATATATCTGCAATCTATGTATTCTTTGATCAGAGCAAAGTATTTTATTATGTTCACCACAAATTTTTGGGGTTCATTCTGGAGAAGTGTGGTCTTTTTTTTGTTTTTGTTAGCGTGTGCAAGCCTTCTGCACGACTGATTCGAGCAGGCTTTTGATTAGTGGATATCTGACAGCTTCCTTTTCCATTTTAGATGGAGTTCGTCAGGGGTGTCCGTTGTCCCTTTCGCTTTATGTGTTGGTGATCCAGTGCCTACTCTCTTATCTGTATCACTCAGTGTTGGTGCGTGGTCTCCAGTTACCAGAATGTGTGAATGTCAAGTGTGTTTCCCAAGCATACAATGTGAACCTGTTCCTTGAGAACTCAATATCCCTAGGTTTTACGCTGGTTATTGTCTGTCGTTACTCTAAGGCCAGTGCTGCCAATCTTAACTATGCCAACTCTCGGACTCAGTGGTTGGGCAAATTTGGACTGGATTGGACCTCTTCCCTGATAACTTGCTTTGGAGTTCATTTTGTTGTAAGCCCCAAGGTTTCCTAGAGGGAGGTGGTGCAGCATGTCGGTTTGGCAGTGCAGGATTATAGCTACTACCCTGTTAATTTGTTTGGCAGGGTAAAGGTGATGAGAAGGAGAGTACTCCCCTTGGTCTGGTACCTTGCAGCCATTCTTCCTCTGGATGACTGCACTACATGGACAATCAATAAGCATGTTTTTGTCTTCCTGTGGAGTGGACTATCGGATGCTGAGCCCTAGGGACTTCTACCATTGGTGGCAGTCAGACGTTTTGCTTCTCTGTGTGTTGGTGGTGTACTGGGTCGAGCTCGGGTTCTGAACCGCCATTTCTCTGCTTCTATTTTATGTTGTACCGTATCTTATGAATATCAATAATTTTGTGTATATCATATTCTTATGACTTTTTATTTATATCTTTTAATTTTTATTAACCTTGTATGTATATAATGTGTATTGTAAATGCCACTTTTGTATATTCTAACTGTTCTTAACTTAACTGTTCGTTAACTATGTATAAATATATATATATATATATATTATACTTTTCATTACTTATTTGGTGAATTTTTCCTTTTTTATTTTCATTTCTATTTTATTGTTTCCTTTTGCATTATTTCATTTTTATGTTTTTATTATTATTTTTGTTTGTTTTTGGGATGCAGTGCTATTTACAATTTTGTATTTAAGTTTTTGTGTATATGTATATGTTTTACATTAGTTGTTCCTTTCCTGTAAATATTTGCCTGATGTTTTTTTTAAAACTGTCTTGATTACTCGTAATGTTCTTCTTGTTGTAAGCAAAATGAACATTAATTGTGCCTATGCTTCATCATGTAATTGACAGTTCAGTTTTTAGTTACTGCGAATTTTGATTTTGTTTGTGTGCTACCACTCTGGTGGTACCCTCGTCATCCTTCTTTTTGGGTGATATATCTCCTAGCAACCTTCTCCTCTTCTGAGTTTGCCAGGTTTATTGTGGAAGGCAGTATACTGTCTCGAGGCACAACCTCAATCTCCCGGACTAAAGTCTGGGGGATACAAAGGTAATAAGGTGGTTACCCCTATCAGATGACCATCTTGTGGTTCCTGTTATTGAACAAATAAGTTTTAAGAGGGTTCATGACTTTTTGCTGCCGGATGTAGCACCAAAGCAGCAGTAGAAGTAAATTCATCCATCCAGAGCCTTTGATGGGTTTATCTTGCCTCACTGTTAATATCCAGTGAATGCGTAGCTATAGAAAACAGTTGTATGTATTCTCTCTCGTCAGCCCCTTTCAGGTAAATGTGATATTTCTGCAAGAGACCCAATTTACCACTAGAAGGGATCACTTTTCCTTCATAAATTGATTTCCAGTTTCGACTTTTTGGTCCTTTTGTTCGACATATGCATAAGGTGTGGGAATTTTCCTCAACTTTAACTTCTCAGAAAGTATCCTTGCATTACAGAGTGATGCTGAAGGGTGGGTTGTGTACGTTAATGTCATCACTCAGGATCATAAAATATGGCTTGTTAATGTCTATAAACCTGTCCAATGGAGGAAATTGAAGATGTTCTTTTCTTCCTTGAACAGGTTCTTGATCACGTAAGCCAATATTGTTGTTGATGGGAACTTCTACTGTGTGTTGGATCTCTACCTCGATAAGACTGGGGGATATCCTCTTTCTGGTTATCAGCACGCAGAGCCTCTGTGTTTATTGTTGTCAGACTTCAAGATCCACGAAATCTGGCGTGTACTTTATGAGGATGCTTTTGTTGCCATTTGAATTGGTCAGTGCATATCTTGTCGCCTGGGCCATTTCTATGTAACAGTTGACCTGGAGCAGTACCTAACTAGAGCTGCAGTCTATCGAGTTGGTGATGTTACGTTTCATATGTCTGGCTATCGAGTATTTTTTATCGCATTCCAGGATTTTATCCGTGTTTTTCGGGGTCCTGGAGTGGGGAACTCAGTGTCTCTCTCTTCTCTGAGGACGAGGTGGGAAATGATTTGATAGCCTTTGTCTAGGGACTCTGTTCCATTAATGCCATTAATGAGATGTGATGGGTGGGTCTCAAGGAAGCATGTGGCGTTTGTGAACTCGCCATCTTACCCTGTGTAGTGAGCAAGACACCTTAGCAGTCTTGCTTAGTGGCAGCACAATGAACCAGTGGATACTTGTAAACATTGACAGGCTCAAACAGGACATAGATTTGGAATATATCAAATTATTCTGAGCTGCGAGCGTTTACAGTCAATGGAGTCACTTGATCCAAGAAATGTTACTATGATTCCACCGTGTAAGGCAGGGAAGATGTCTAAATATATGCACATTCTCAGTTCATTGATGGATGACGGACACGGTGTACTAGTACATTACTGACATCCTCAACACATACCTTAACTACTATAGCCAACAAATTCAGCTTCGTCCTTAGACAAGTTCTTGCCAACCCTCGATCCATCACAGTCTGACGACCTTTTGAAACCAATTACACTAGGTGAATGTTGGGCAGCTATCTGGTCCATTCTACATGATAAGTGTCTGGGACAGGATGGCTTATCAGTGGAATTCTATCACCACGTATGGCATGTTATTGGACACCTTTTCATTACACTTTTCAACAACTGTAAGACTCATGGGTCCATGCCTCTAAGTATGTTGGATGGGTTAATTATGCTAATTTGTAAGAATCCCACCAGTTTGAAGATTTTTCGTCATGGAATCCCATATTGCTCCTGAATGGGTATGTAAAGATTATTTCTCAGGTCCTGTGTGCCTGTTTGTGTGCTGTTATTCCAGATCTTAACCTTGGCACTCAAACGTGTAGTACAGAGTAGAAGTATCCAACAAAACTTTGTGCTTTTACGTGGCTTGTTCCATTACATCACAGATAGGAACATCCCAGCGATTTTTTGTCTCTCGGTTTGATTCAGTCCACCACAAATTTTTGTGGTATGTTTCGGTGAGGTATAGTTTCCCTTCAATTTCTGTGCACAATGTTCGAACTTTCTATACATCTTCCAGCATTTAGTAAATGGATACTTGATGACCCCTTTAACATCTGTTAGGGTGTTCATCAAGGATATCCATTATCGCCATCTCTTTATACATTGGTATCTGTATCACTAAGTTTCGGCGCATAGCCTTCATTTGTCAGGTGGTGTGTCCATCAAGTATGTTAGTCATACAGATGATGTGAACCTATTTCTAGAAAATCACACATCCTTGTGTTCGGTACTGGCAATTCTCGAAAAGTACTCTGAGATCAGTGCAGCCTGGCTCAACTACACTAAGTATAGGGCTTAGTGGGTCTCATTCACGGACACTACATTTGTTTGGCATGGATTTCCTCTCCAATCAAGTGTTTTGGGATTCGCTTCCTGAGGCTGCCTGGGGGAAGGCGATGCAATGTGTCAGTTCTGTGGTTCAAGATTATTGTTACAGCCCTGCTAACTGTTTTGGCAGGGCAAAGGTAGTGAAGAGGAGGATTCTCCCCTTGATATGGTATCTTAGTGTGATGCTTCCTCTTAATGACCACTGTGCGCGAACTGTCGAGTGACGTGTCTACACCATACTGTAGAGTGGTAAAACAGACTGAGGCAACGTCCCGTTTGTCTTTAGTTTAGCTGCTCCACAAGGGAAGACTGGTAATCCCATGTGTCTGGACTAAGTGTTTTTCTGTTTTTCTACCCAACAGTATTTACTGGTTGTCTTGGGAGGATCATCCCTGTAGCCAACTGGCTCGTTTCCTGATTGACACAAGGCTCAGGCATTTTTGCGTTTCACCAAGCCTGAATAATCAATGTGTTTTGATTATCCCACTTGGCATACTGATGCCGTTGTGGCGATCAGACGTTGTCACACCATGTCACGTCATATTCCAGCTACTCCAATTTTCTCTACCGTCTACTTGCTCCAGATTGTACTCAAAAGATAGAGCAACTCTATCCGAATCTTCCGTGAAACGTTGTTTGGGGTCGGGTAGTGATGCGTCATATTGATAGCTACCTTCAGGCTTTCAACTGGCGCATCGTTCATAATATCTTTCTGGTGAGAGGACTATTATATTTCTCCAGTATCAGTGTCATCGAGTCATGTCCATTGGGTCATACTCGGTTGGAGTCTGTCCTTTACATGCTGGTCCTCTGTCTGACATCAAATGGGATATGGAAAAAGGTGGCTTGTCTTTTCCTTGTTTCTTTGATTTCGGCTGAGACCATTTTGTATCACATGCTGGTCCCTGTACCCAATCACTTTTCCATACATTCTATCGGTGTTTAAGTAGGTAATTTGGCTTATTCGTAATCATTTCACTTTTGAGCGAGCTCTAGTGTCGTACTTTAAGATACTGGCTAAGGCCAGGTACAAACTGTTACTTCTATTGGTTACTGAGTTCGAGTGGACTTTTATCAATGTTGGTCCCTGGGCGTCTCGTTTATGTGTACCCTTGCGAGTAGCGGGTCAGACTGATTTTCTAGACTGTCTGTGTTCTAAGTAATTATCGTCTATTTGTATTTTCTTTTTTATCTGTCCATTTTGTTTGTAATATTTATTCATTTGTATACTATAGTTTATATTTTTATTTTTTTTATACATATTGTATATTACGTGTAATGTTCATTTGTAAGTTTGCTGTTTTTCTTGGTTTTTGTAACTCAATCCTAGAATTTTTTTGTTTTTTAAATTTTTCTATAACCTTTGTATTTCATTTCTTTTTGTTAGTCTCTTTACTCATTTGTAAGTTTCTACTTTCAATTTTGTAGTTTGTTTGTTTGTTTTTCGATTTAATTACTTGTACGTTGTTTTTTATGTAGCAATTAAATTTTTTAATTTCATATTTGGTGTATATACATATGTATGTTTTTTTTGCTCTTGTAATTCACATGCTCATTTTTATAACTGTATATATTGTTTATTTAATTGTTTTTGTTATTTCATTTCATATCATCGTTGTACATGTTTGTATATGCTTAGTGTTTTGTTCCCTGTACTGTTATCATGTACAATAAATTTAAAATTGGGGGACAGGAATGCTAACCTCAAGAAGTGAGGATTATCTTACTTACCTCCAAATACTAATACCTTATTTTTATTTTTAGTTATTTTTTCTCTTTTATTCATCTTTTTATGTTTATCTTTTTCTTATTATAACTTGGGAGAGCAGTCACCTTCCCACAACTGTCTGCAGGTAGTGAAGGATTATATAGGTGAGGGACATTGTGGGCTTGAGCACCAACATCTCGCTCTCCTAATTTCTATTTTGGGTAGTGCTACTCTATTTCTTATGTGAGATTGACGAATTGGACGTTAAGACTGATAGACGGTATATCCTCACCACAATGTGGGTCCTACTTATGCAGTCACCTCTAAAAGGTAGGATAGAGTTTATAATCCAACGTTATAGCTTTTACCCTAGGATCCCCTTTAAAAATATTTGTGCAACGTATTATACTTTTTTTATGTCATGTTAATATGTTTTGGTTTATAGCTTGTATATTTTATGGTTTTATATATATAGGTATGTTAATAATATTATGACGAAAAGCCCGTTTGAAGCTGGTATGGGTATCAAAACTTTAACTAAAATAAAGTACAGAACTACGTTTCGACCTTCTTAGATTATCTTCAGATTAGCAAACTCTCTTTGTTTAGCTGTCATAAAATTATGCAAGAAAAATTGTAGATCTCATTTGGAGAGCTAGTCCTTTACAGACACCTCAAGAGGAAAATAAATAACAGACACACAAACTAACTAAACCATTAAAGACAAAGACACAAAAACTCCGATAATTAAATATTAACAACAAACAATTTTCATTTTTTTACATGTAATCTGTTGAACTCTGCCTTCTTTTTTTTTAATTTCTCACATAGCTACTCGAGGGTTATCTGTATTAGCCATTCTAAATGTAGCTTTGTAACACTAGAGAGAAGGGAACTAGTCATTAGTGCCCACCCCCAACACTTAGGCTAATATTTTAACAACGAATATTAGGATTGATCGTTGCACTATAACAAACAACGGCTGAAAGGAGCGAGCATATTTCGTGTGACGGGGATTCGAACCCGCTACTCTTTGATTATAAGTCGATTGCCCTAATCGTCTATCCATGCCGAGCCTTGTAGTGAAATCTATTGTCCATACATTTGAAACATATAAATAAACGTACATTTAGTGAACTTGTGACGCGTTATCGATAATCACATATACAGAAAGGATAATAAATTATTGTTCACTACTGAAAAGCAATTCTAAAAGTCTAAAGCTCTGATTCGAGCTTTAAAATTATACTAAAACAAAAACACCAAGCGTATTTCTTGAAAAAATATATTATTTTTATTCACAACGTTCCAGTTGTTAGGTCTCTTTCAGAAGTATGCTTGTACAACTGACATTCAAAACCTAAGCAGAACAAAAACTTCTTTGTTTGTTTAAGCTGTCTATGCTGTGTTCATCACAGGCATCGAAGCCTAATTTTTAGCATTGTAAGCCCTCAGACTTTCCAATGAACCATCAATGAGGACAGAAAAAAAAGTTTCCCTTTTTGTTATTAAACACAAAGTTTCACAATGGACTATCTGTACTCTGCCCATCACGAGCATCGAAACCTGGATTTTAGTGTTATAAGCTTTTAGATTTACAGCTGAATC
The DNA here is from genome assembly GCA_011833715.1 of Carcinoscorpius rotundicauda. Lineage (NCBI taxonomy): Eukaryota > Metazoa > Arthropoda > Merostomata > Xiphosura > Limulidae > Carcinoscorpius > Carcinoscorpius rotundicauda. The sequence continues at coordinate 32,445,373 of CM022395.1, read as the reverse complement.
GCCAAGGGAGCAGAGAAAAAAAGAGGAGATAGCGTTTGAGTTCAACAGTTATCTCATTCTGTATTACTGAATGTAAAATTCGTTTTTAATAAGTAAAGAGCATATTACTGGGCAAATGTAATAATGAGTTACCTTTTAAATAACGAAAATATAAATACCTATTATAGACGAATTACCTGAATAATTCCAGATCCGTACTAACAGTCAATCACAAATTATAAAACATTATTGTTAATATGTACATGATCAGAAAGAAATGTATGCAGAAGTGCATAAAAGTAAAAATATGTAATCAAGTTTTACACTTGAAAAACCACTGCAAAAGCTTAATAAGCTAAAAGAGAAGAGGTTTACTTAATGTGGCCAGACAGTGTTTAAGTTAATTTTGTGCTTTATTTCCTCTTACATTTCCGGTCTAAAAACGTTGTAGGTTTTGTGCAGAATATGAATAGAGGGAATTTTTTGGATAAGAACACCTGAAAAAATATATCAAATCTAAGGTTTAATATTTATTACTTGTTTCAAGATCTTGTTCATTTATCATAGGGTAAATGAACCTTTGTGCTTCTGTCTACTTAACTCAGTATTATATAAGTAATCTTCCAGGCAACGTTGTAGTCGCTCAGTATACCTCATCCAGCACAAGCATTTTAGTTTACTGCACGGTTAGCTGGTACATGCCTGACAGTGGCTCAGCGGTAAATCCGAGTATTTATAATGATACAAATCGGGTTATAATACATCTGATGGACACAGCACAGACAATTTATTGTGTAGCTGTGTGCTTAACAACAAGCAAAAGCTTGTACAGATGCTGAACCTTAGGATAGTTGTTTGTTTTCAGGCTTTCACACTGAGTCGAAAATACATATATGGAATGTGCTGGTATCGTTATATTTAGCATTATATTTTTTTAGGATTTTTCCAAACAGGCTTTACTGCCCTATCATAGTGAAAACGTTAAACAAAATAATTCTTTTTAAAGGTGTGTTGGTGAAATAGATTTTGCGGAAAATGTAATGCTAATATTGCTTGTTTGTTTGTTTTAAATTTCGCGCAGAGCTACACCAGGGCTGTCTGTGCTAGCCCTCCTTTCTCCGACAGTAGGATAAACATTTGAAAATTGCGTGCAAAATATGTGAATATGGTTGTTTTGTTCCTTTAATAAGATGTGAAACGTTCTACCGTCAGGAAATAAGTTCTTTGATCTATTTGGGAAGTTAAACATCATGCAGCATTAAGTGTTTTTTTTCACACTATTCCACAATACTGTATTTATATATTGGTGGCCAAAGGTCAGTCAACATCATAATATCACAATCACTCATTATTTTCCGAAATTAAGTTGAAAAACACCAGAATGCCTTAAATCATTTTCTTTACGCATTAAACTATTTTTTTTCTCAGTCATACTGTGTAGCTTCAAAATAAATCATCCAAGCGTCTCTAAACTAGTAGGAGGCATAATTTTTGCGGATTATACGGCATAATAAGTCCAGGATTGTTTTCTGAAGAAAATATGAGATTTTAGGTAAGGACTAGTCAATGTTGCTTGTGGCTTTTATCGTCTCAATATTGTGTGCAACTACGTTATTTCCTTAATAATTAATTAATCATTAATTATATATCTTCACTATATTTTTCCTTCAAAATGTAAAGTATGTCAAAATAATAAATATTGTCTAGTTTTGTGAAGAATATTAAGCGCACATTTCGACTTAATACTGAAGAGATAAAAAGTTTGAAAATGAAGAATTAAAACAAGAAAGAAAAGCCTGGAAATATTTATTGCAAAACTAAATCTCGTTCTTCTGAAAGGTAATAGAATGCATTAGTTTTCATTTAGCATGAACATAAGCTTAGCGTATAATAAAGTTAAAGCTAAAATCAAACAAACGCACAACCATTTTAAGTTTAATTAATAGTACGTATGTGTTATGAATTTAAGTAGGAAGAAGTTTAAAATAAAATATAAACAAAGTATAATGTTTTATATTTAAGAATTCTGAAGTTCAAAACATTGATTTCTTAAATCTCAAAGATCTGTTTGTTTTAGAATTTCGCTCAAAGCTACTCGAGGACTGTCTGTGCTAGCCGTCCCTAGTTTAGCAATGTAAGACTAGAGGGAAAACAGCTAGTTGTCACTATCCATCGCCAACTATTGGGCTACTCTTGTACCAACGAATAGTGGAATTGACTGTCACATTTTAATGCCTCCACGGCTGGAAGGGCAAGCATGTTTAGTGTGTAGGGGATTCAAACCCACGACCCTCAGACTACTAGTTGCACGCCTTAACACGCTTGGCCATGCCGAGCCCGTAAATCCCAAAGAAACCACATCTTTACTGAGTAAAGAAGATATGCAACAATCTATATGGAATAAAGCTTTATTTTAGATAAGTGTAGTATGTTAATCTCTGCTTTAAAATACACGTATATTTATTTCTTTATAAACTTTCACATTAGCAAAAGTAACCGATATAAAACTATGTCGTATTTGTAATTTATTGGGGATTTTTCTTATATTTGTAAAGTATCAAAAGAAGTGAATTATGTGCTCAAACGCCAAAGAATAATATTTTCACTAAAAACATTCAAATTTTATTGACATCTCCAAAAGTTGCCCGTCATTCAAGTAGGTTCATGAAATATCGGGAAACAACACTCCTTACGTAATCAAAAATCATATATTTATTTCAGAATGACTATATAACACCATCGTTCATTTCCTCATTTCGTAACTTTTGTCCAATTTCCCTCACTATTAATTGTAAAATTCCTTTTATTTTTTATACATATATTTTTAAAAAATTGAAAATATTTTCAACAACCAAACGAACTCATTGAAATTTCAGTAATAACCGTCATTATATTAACCCCAATTTGTAATTATTGCACTTTAACAATATACAGAAATGCCTCAGAATAACGAATACATAATTTTTTTTTTGTATTTTCTCGAAACAACAAATTTATGTGGGTTATAAATATTACTCAAAAATTAAATTTTATTTAAGTACGTTTAAAACGTTAAAAGTTTAATGAAAGATTAGTTTTTCTCGAATACAATGAAAACTTCTGTCAATTCGTATTTTCTATCCGTAAATACGCTTAAAACTTCATGGACAGTATTATCGAAATGTCGTTTTTCTCTAATAATACAATACTTACCATTGTATTTTTCCAGGCGTAGCGGAAGATATTATTCAAACTTAACACTGTTTATATATCACATTTCAAAGTTTACAATGTATAAAAGTTTCTAAGATCAACAGAAAGTTAGAAAATAATTTTGTTGACTAAAAGCGTCATGAAGCCATATCAATACGAAACTTAAAAACATCATACATTTCAATGAATTATGCAATGTGTCCGTTTGTTTGTTTAGAATTAAACAAAAGCGGTTTCTAGCGATGTGAGTTTGCAGACATACAGCTGTGCTGCTGGAGGGCTGTGATGTGTTATTTTTCAAGATAGCATTGTATAGCATAGTATTTGTTTTTTATATCTTTGCAATCAAAATCATTATTTGTACAGCTTTTATAATTATCACATACATCTGAAAAAAATTCATGTTGCACGTTAAACAACCGAATTACTTTTTTAAAAAACCTACTTTAAAATAGACATGGCAAATCAGTTCTCACGTTTATAACATTATAATTAAAATATCGCTTATAAATATAATATGTAATTAACATACGTCTCATAAAACATATTTGTTTGATTTTATTGTCTTATATCTCATATAAAATAATTTTTATTATTCAGTGAAAGCATTCGAAGTTGTAATTAATACTATTTCATTAATATAATAGTTCATTTAACACTATTTTTTATCAAAAACATACAGGCATATCACGTGTTTATTTGTTTTTAGGCATTTCTAAACATTCATTTAATTCAGTTGGGATTAATTAAAAGAAACGTATCGCGTAGTTGCTAGTCTGTTGGCAGTGACAAAAGCTAAGAGTTACATTAGAGCGTAAAAATCGTTTGATTTTGTCGATAATTAGTTTCAGAAGGTCATTTAGAAACCTTATATTTCAAATTACTTTAGTCCTCCTGCACCACATACTGGTAGTATTCAGATAGAATCTTCCAGGCTGAAGGTGCCATAAAGCCATCTGGAGGACTTTGACTGTCTCTTGCAAGTCCTCGCATTTTGGTTCCAGAAATAAAAATAAAGTCTTGAGCTCGTTCAGGGTTAAAGAAATCCATTTTTCCCAGCACTTTGTCATAAGCTGCTACCCGGAAAGGAATAATTTCCAGCTGTGTCAAGCCAGGAGCCATAGTCAAAACCTAGAAAAAACAAGCTTTGGAAATTAAGTAATTCAGTAGAGGTTACGGTTACATGCTGTTCCTAACAATGTTTGCAATAAAGCTTTCACAAAGATGGTTCCTTTTATCTTGGAACTCAAATCTAATAATGAAAGAATAACTAGGAACTAGGCACAGCAAAATTCTGGAGTAATCAGATTTTCTGCCTCTAAGCATGCAGGTTTTATAATTCTCTAAAGCAATTACAACTCTAGAAAATTTTACAGCTTAATTCACCTTTTAATTAAGTTATTTAGTTATAAAGAGTATTAGTATGATGAAACGCTTTATGAGAAATGTGAATGAACCTGTTCAACAGAAAGGAAGAACCAACATAATGCATTTACTCTTCTTCTGCGGGTAACTAAGATAAAGTCTAAATTTGTTTTATTATGTTATTTGCTTCTTATATACTCAGTTTACTCAATATACTGTATGAACAACGTACAGTTATAGTAGTTACGCATCTCTTTGTTTCCAATTTTCTTTCTCTCTTCTTATCTCTCTCACTCTTTCTCTATATATATATGAAGGTTTTTCAATACATGACTTTTGTTTCTGACTATTGTACCTCCCGAAATATCTAAAAGTCAGTTTATCTTATCATAATCACATTTATTGCTAGGCTGTAAAAGTCATAAAATTATTGAGCTTCAAATCACCTACTAGAAAATTTGAATAGAGCATTGTCAAGAATAATGACCTTTAAATAGAAATAATAATAAAAAAGATTAAACTTTGTCTTAAAATACTTCTTTTAATACTTATTAAACAACAGCAATCAGAGAGATTTCATACAATCTCTCGCCGCTTGTTTTCGAGAATGCATGCATTCATGTTGAATTGCATCAAAAATAACCTTAGAAAATATTTTTAAGATCCAGAATGATCAATGATCCGAACCATCTTTTCTTGTTTGCAGTGTGTGAGGAGTCGCAACCTTATGTGCCCAAGAAATTTGGTACAAATCTGAGAAAATGCCCTGTATCCCCATTATAAAATAAAATACTTCAAAGAGATCTAAAATGCGGATCTTGATTTGGATCCGGACCAAATTTGAGGAGGACTGTCACTTACTGTAGATTTTTTACCCAATTGACTTGAAGATTAAATTTATTCTAATCAGTAAATTATAACCTGAACTTATCAACATTTTTATTAGGTAATTTCAATAACTAGAGTTTTATTTAACGCTTCATCGTGTGGGGGCATTTTTCCAACTAGAGATAAGCTTAACGCCGTAGCATAATTTAGCGGCTCAGCCGTATTGAATTATTTCTCCATTTTGATATTACACTGTTTGTTGGTGGAGGTTTTAAGGCGAATTACTGTTTTGTAATATATCAGAACAATCTACCTCTGTACCTCTCGGTTCTTGTAAAAAAAAAAAAAAAGCAAACATTAGCATTTCAATCATTATATTAACGTTTAGACAACGTTACCTTTCCTCCATGGGTTGGTTCGTACATATCTCCTTTGGTGTCTGGGTGAGGCATCCCTGCAGGATCTCGCCCAACAATGTAAAAGTTCGCCCCAGTAGACATTCTGGCCTTAGCATGCCATTGAACCTGTAATCAGTGAAATAAAAGGAATACCGAGAAAGACCATTTTTTCTTTTTGTCTCTTTATATTTGTTTTGTTATTCAGCTCAGAGCTACACAATACGCTAGCCATCTAGCTTTTTATATTTTTCCATTTGTAGATACTGAAGTTCGATTGTTAGCGTTATGAGCTCTCAGACTTATTGCTAAGCTAAATATCTTTTACATTGTTTAATTAAACATATATATATTTGTTCTTTATAACATCGAAATAAATTAACCCTTGTTTTACGTGTAACAAGTAACGGACGTTTGATAAGAGTTTATTTACTTGTTTGTAGTTAAGCACAATGATACACTTTGGGTCATCTGTGATCTGCCCATCACGAACATCAAAACTCGGATTCTAGCGTTGTAAATCTGCAGATATACCACTGTGCCATTGGGGGGTCGAGCAAATGAGAAGTGAAACTGACAATATCTTTAGTATTCCAGTAGACTTTGTCATTTCGTTTAAATAACTGTAATTCAGTCTGGAGATAAATAATGTAGAACTGAAGTGGCTAATCCTACACTTTTTCTAGCGACTCGTATCAGACTTGCCTAATACAAAAATTATATTTCACTACCCATTTAAAGCAAATTGATGTGGTTGTGAGTGTGTGTGTTTTTCGTATAGCAAAGCCACAAAGGGCTATCTGCTCAGCCCACCGAGGAAAATCGTACCCCTGACTTTAGCGTTGTAAATCCGGAGACATACCGCTATACTAGCGGGGGCAAAGCAAATGGAAACTTATGAAAATGATTTCATATTTATACAGTTTATAATTTCGTCTAAAACATTTTATTGCAACGTAACACACCTTACATTAATGCTATTAAGTATAGAAGTAATATTTAGTGATAAACAAAATTATTGCAGTGATATGCAGATAACACAGGCTTGCAAATTTAAACTTTATGAAAGCTGGTATAGTTTTAATAACATATTTTTCCGTCATTCAGATACGCAGTTTCTAAAAAGTATTTCTTTTTTTTTCCATAACGTAAATATTTTTTTACGACTCGGGAAAAATCTCTTACAACTGTAAACATTTTATTATTATTACGTTTAGCTTAAAAAACAATGAATAAGACTCTCATGTCGCGATTTATCTAGAGAAATTTCTATCCAAGGGTATTCAGCATTTTAAACAATAACAAAACGTGGCCTGATTTCAATAAGAATAATTCTTTTCTGTAGGAATACATATGCAATTTTGTGAAAAACTTGCGTGGTGGGAGAAATGGACATCTGTTTTTTGTTTTTGAATTTTGCACAAAGCTACTCGAGGGCTACCTGTGCTAGCCGTCCCTAATTTAGAAGTGTAAGACTAGAGAGAAGGCAGCTATTCATCACCATCCACCGCCGACTCTTGGGCTACTCTTTTATCAACGAATAGTGGGATTGACCGAACTTTATAACGCCCCTACGGCTGAAAGGGCGAGCATGTTTGGCGCGATGGGGATGCGAACCCGCGACTCTCAGATTATGAGTCGCACGCCTAAACACGCTTGGCCATGCCAGGCCAAAAATGGACATCATTTTAGAATTCAGTATACAGGAACTAGTATAGAACTTGTGAAAATATTAAAACAATAAAACCATCGCAGGTCTATTTAATCGTATCAGTTCCACTTGTAATAGTGTTAGGTATAAATTAAAGGTTATCGTATAATTTTATGGCTCAAGGCATAAGATTTGAAAATGAGTGTATACTACAGATTTACAGATGTGCAAAGTATTAGATGTTTCGATAGGCTCTCCTTATGCGAAATTACAACAAAGTTCTTAAAACAGTTCATAAAGTGACCTCATATCGAAAAGATTTGTTGCATTATAATAAAAACCCAAAAGAAAGTTACAACATATTCTCGTTATTGACAAAGTACCTCAAAATTTCTTAACACATTCTTAAATACGAATACACGTGAAAAAGGTAAAATTCCCAGGTATTCGGAGGATTTTTGTAAAGGTTTTACATAATTTTAACATGGCTTCTTACTGATAACACCAGAAAAGCTAGTCGTCTTTATCGTTTTCAAACACAAAAACAAATTAGACTTTTTTATCATTTCTAGTGACTTAGAATTAATTTTCTCGTACCTCAGTTGGTCCAGCGTACATCATGGGAGAAGGAAAAATTGCCAATACCGAACTGTCTCTATTCAGAATTCCCTCATCTAATACAGCTTCGTGCTGCTTTATTCTGATAGATAGTGGAACGTCGTCCTCCTTGGTCCATCCTCCTAGGATTTAAATATTAAGTCTAAGACATAGTTACTAGTCACAAAACCCTAAACAAAAATAAATTGTCCTTTTAAACCTTATGAGCTTCTCAAATAATGAAATTTTGGATTTGCTTAGTCACTTCAAACATTGTTTATAAGTCTCGAGAGACTGATCATTTTGCCACTAGTCATACAGGTGCATTCATAGGTTTATTAAGAGTTAGCTTAAAACAATAGTTTCTTAGCTATAACAAATTAACTAGAGTGAATAAATAATTTAAAACTAGCTTTGAAGTAATATTATTTATTTCACACAAAGCTCTTTGTTTGCTCGCTTGTTTTTGTATATTTTCACAACATAGACATGAACTGTACATCTATAGCTATTCCTACTTTTTACCGTTAAGCTTGTGGAAAATCAACTAATAAACTTTTCCACCACTATCACCTCATCGGTTCCCTTGTCTTCTGGTAGGATTTGGCCATTACTCTTAGGGTGCATTCAAGGTACCAAAATACGAAGCACATTTTTTTGTGGGTTTTTTTTGTGGGAACAGACATGAACCAAATTAAAATTAGAGTACGTTAATCACTAAATTACGTCAGGCTTTTTGTTTTAATTGAAAATCAAATGCTTCTGTTATAAATGTACTAAATACTTTCGATGTAATTATATTAGATATTCGCAACAAATTGTGGTCGAACCTTTTATTTTAATATAGTTAAACCAGTAAGTAAAATTATAAAAGCATTTATGTAAAAGGAAGATAAATAATATAAAATGTTCAGTGTTATCATTAGCGTGTTCTTAATATTAAAATATTAAATAATTTATCAGCATGATAAATCTCCGTTTTAATAGTTACCTAAAGGGTGCAGAAGGAGAATTGGCTTTTTGTATCCTCGTTTAATAAGTCTGTGTTCAGTATCCTGCATCAGCAATGCGTGGCCGTTGTGAACTGGATTACGTAATTGAAAAGCAAAAACTGCATCTGCCTAGAAAGATAAATTAACAATTGGAGAACCTGTTTTTTCTTTCGGCGTTGTTTTTGTATTACAAAACATATTCTTAATGTTATAACTTGGGTAAATTACTTAGCTTAAAGAGCTCTTAATTTCCTTGCTTACAACTTTACTCTTTCGAATAAAAGCTGTACTTTGTAATACAGTACTTTTGTATACTTTATAATAACAATCTTACGTCTAACTTTCTTTACAAAGAAAAATGTTTGCTCTCAAATGAAAAATATACTTTTATATATATTTTTTTTTAATGTAAGTTTCATTATTACGATATTTTCAAATCACAAAATATTTCAACTTCAGTAAAAAATATAACAACGCTGTAGAATATTCTACAGGTTTCACCTACTTATAATATATCAACGCTTTTAACATTATTTTCTTATGCTGTTAAGACTATATTCAAATATTTCAAACGAAAGAATAAATTAAAAATTAAGAATTTCGAAATATATTTGAAACAGGTATCCTATCCTAACAAATATACAGACATTCTGGCTTCAGCATGCTACCGAACATATAATCAGTAAAATAAAATTTCAGGACTTGTAAATGTTGATTTATTTTGGTGAAGAGATTCTTTTAGGCGATGTCTTTTACAACGTATCATTTGAAACACTTTAATTAATTTTTGATATAACGAGCAGATTCTATTGTTTCGTCTAGTTGAGCTGATGAGAGTCGGTTTATCTCAAAATTTCAGTTGTCTACGATCCAGTTAGTTTTCTTTTAATCCAATATTATGTTTATTGTTATTTGTAGTAATTTGGGAAATTAATACAAAATAAAATGTTTTAAAAACTTGGCAGTGCAAGAAGAAATTGTAACTTATAAAGGTTTCAGATTCAATGTTTTTTATTGTTGACCTGCTATTATGTACATTTATTATTCATATACAGCTCGAGAAACTTTATCTCCAACCCATCTCAGTCGGTATCTATATAAAATATAGCAAGACGATATTTTTGTTTTTTAGATGGACAAAATATAATTTAGCGTGTATTGTTTGTTTGGTTTTTTTTATTTCGCACAAAGCTACTCGAGGGCTATCTGTGCTAGCTGTCCCTAATTTTGCATTGTAAGACTAGAGGAAAGGCAGCTAGTCATCACCACCCACCGCAAACTCTTGGGCTACTCTTTTACCAACGAATAGTGGGATTGACCGTCACATTATAACGCCCCCACGGCTGAAAGAGCGAGAATGTTTGGCGCGACGGGGATGCAAACCCGCGACCCTCAGATTACGAGTCGCACGCCTTAACGCATTGGCCATGCCGGGCCGCAATTTAGCGTGTAATTTATTGTTTATAACATTCATTAATTGCACTATCGTTGGTTGTCACACAAAGAAACATTATCATAAAGGTTCGTAAAAATGATTGGTATTTTGCAAATTCCCTATTTTATCGGGTTCGAATCCCCATCACACCAAACGTGCTCGCCCTTTCAGAAGTGGTAGAGTTATAATATGTCGGTCAATTCCATTATTCGTTGGTAAAAGAGTAAAAGAGCGAAATTCAGAACAAGCCAAACCAACCCTATTTTATTCGTTTTATTTATGTTATTTATCTTATTTGAAAGCTTGCAGTCTCTAAATTGAATAATCTGTATTTCTAATGAGTACACTGCCAAATAACATTGATATTAGTAAGAAACCTACATCACCAACCAAGAGTTTATGAATGATTAAATGAAAGTGTTTGTGCATGGAAAAATCCTTAAAACGATCGTTTGATTTATAATCACTTAGCTCTTCTACAAAGAAATATTTCGTGATGAAAAACAGATTTCTCGTTCGTAATGGCATAATTAGTGTTACGGCATAACATTTGAAAATTCCGTTCTAATTCACATATTACATCCAAAGTTGTTGCGTCTGAAACCCATTTTATTGTTGTTGTTTTAGTGTTATTTTTATATTTGTATCTTTTGCTAGATTTGAGAAACAAAGTAAATGTTTTACTTATGAATTCTACTTATTCATAATGCTCTTTTCTCCATTTGTTGCACAATGAATAAACTATTTGTATCACGATTGTTACAAACATTTGATACTGTTTTATGAGAGTTTCTGTTTCTTGTATTCTTTGAAGTTCTCTCCTGCTATGGAGTAAGCAATGCAAAGAAAACTGGTTCAACTATCCTCTCTTTACTTCAATAATTCAAACATTATTGAGACTTTTATTTCTAAATCATTAACAATTTTGTTAATGATTAACATTTTAAAATAGATTTCATATACTTCTGATTACAGAAGCTCTCTGTTTAACTATGGTATATCCTTGTATTCTAAAATCCAGAATAACTAAAATACAATCATGACGGCAAAATAATTATAGCGATTGAACACGTTATAGTAAGATGAATTTAGAGCTTCGCCACGTCTAGTCATGCGATCGTGCATCTTGACAATAATCCTACAGCAAAATTTCCTTTTAAAAGAGTACGACTTGTTGTAGATCCTTTTTATGGGTAGTCCTGTTAACATTAGTTGATCCATATTCCTTGGTTTTTCAATGCTGATAGGTACAAAAAATATATCTGTCATGATTATTTTAAATCTCCTGCCTGAATACATTTTATGATCTGCCTGTGTAAAAAAAATTGCGTTAGAAAAAGGTATTTCACAAACACTTGTTAAAAGTGGTCAATTTTTGGTAGCATTAAACATTTAACGCAGGGCCAAATAATGTAAAAACGCTTTTCTAATATATTCCGTTCCATTGAAACTTAACATAAGCTGCGGTTATCAAGTAACTTGTAGATCCGTGTATTCAAAATCGCTTTAAAATAACCTCTGTAAACTTTAGTTTTCTTCTATAGCAACAGAAATGTACTGCGATCTTTAGCCGAAAACCGAAAGAAGTGCAAGTCACATACTTTTTTACTTGCTTTCCTACATTTCATCTGAAACACGTCTTCAAATTTTCTGTTTAATTCACTTTTTTATCGTGCCAGCTTATCAGTCGTGATTCACATATATGTTTGTCTTCCAAGAAGTATTTCTAAAAATAATCTTATATCCTACTGCAACCAAGATTTATTTTATTTATGTTAGAATGATCGAAGAAAAGCCAATTTCTTTGACTTATGAAAAAAGTTAAACTTTGAATACAACCATTCTCTTTATATATAATGTATATATATGTGTGTGTGTGTGTAAGAGTGTTTGTCTAATCGACTATAAGTCTCGCAATCGTTTTACAGCATAAATTAGGTTGTGGTCGTATAGTAAAATTTGTATTGCCCTACTCCGTGAGTGAAGTTAGTTGTTGCTTTTTTTAATTTATTATCTTAGAGCTTTTGATTTATATTAATTTTTTTCGTGATTCATGAAATTCTGCTTGTAATATATAAAACTCAAGACTGTGATTTCACAAGTTAGAAATTACATGGATGAGTATTTAAAATACCGTATTTTTCGCCTAATAAGCCGAATTTCTAGCCCTAAATTTTGGACCTGATTTTTGGGGTTGGCTTTTCGGCCGATCACCAGCTTTGGACCAAAAAATACCGAAGACCAAAATCGGCCCCAAAATCATACCTTTGATCTCACAGTTACGGCAGAGTTATTTCAGCTGAATAAACTTTATTTATTAATAGAAAAAGGTCTATACATTACGAAAGACATGTATTCATAGAAATAACAAAATTCATAAAAAATACACACTTTAATCTCAGAAATTTTTTAAAATCCATCAAATTCATCATCTTCATCGTCAGAAGCGCCAAATAATAGATTTCAATCCTCGGCAGAGACCTGATCGTCGTACGGGTCATTCTCTGATGTTATTAGCTGAGTGAGTGGAATGTTGTCTTCCTCGTCGTCGTCCAACCACAACATATCATCTTCCGTTCCATCCATTGCATTTGAGATGCTGCATTTTTTAAATGATTTCTCTACATTTTCAACACTAATATCGTCCCACGATTTCACGACCCACTCACAGACGGTAGCGAGTGATGCAGCGCGCATATTTCCTGCAGCAGTAAAACTTTGATTGCCGGAAACCATCCACTCATTCCAGCATTTACATTTAATTGTTTTCGACATTTCTTTTAGCACACATTCTGCTTTCTTCCATTCACGGACCTGTTTTTCATTCACACAGTAATGGCGAGCGGCATTCATATTTGAGGTTTTTAAGGCTAGCTCTACTACTTTCAGTTTAAAAGCAGCATCATAACGCATTCTTTTTTTTGCAGGTGTAGACATCTCTGGCTTTTGACGGTACAATGATAAACTCCCACTACATACCCCTGGTATTTATGCCCTGGGTTAGTGATTTTAATTACTGAGTAAAAATTCTGGAATTTCATTGGTTACCTGATTACAGTGAGTGGAGCCAATAACGAATGGCATATTGATTCCTCCTTTGTCTCAATACAACACGTTCTGCTTTACTACAGAACGCCAATGATCACACACAACATGCATGCTGACGCTGAAACGAGACTAAGAAATCATTTTGAAGAAACTTGTCACTTCTTAAAAATGGTCTCGGATTATTGTGCGGTAATAAGCAAAAACCCTCATTTTCAGAGCTGAAAATCGGCCTCGGCTTATTAAATACGGTATTTTGTTTCCCCTTTATCTACTAGCAAAGTCATTTTGACAAGGAAAAATGCTAAACATTTTTAAAGTTTATTTAAATATCAATATATTACTAAAAATTGACAAGAGTATTTAGAAATAAAGTGATGTATTTAAATAATATTATTAAAATGTTTAAAGGCTATATGTGTTTACTTTTAATTAAAGTAATACATTAAAGTCTTATATACATATGTCATTTCAATATTGTTGAAAACCTACATAAAACGGAATAGCAAAACTTCTTTGAGGTTGGAAATTGACCCACAGGTATTGAATTTTGTGTTAAGTCGTCTTCAAGAATTTACCTAATGAATTTACAACTAAAAATAGATGTTAGTCTTTCGTAACTATGTGTGGACCAAAGTTTAATGTTTAATAAACGCTTACTAACATGACTTCTAAAGAAACTATTGCCTTAATGAAATGTTTGTTCATTTATTCTTCTAGTGTTCTAAATACTTTAATTAAATACGTGTTTTTTTATAAATCTCTTGCTGATAGAGAACATTTATATTTACCGACAACATCTAGAATAAAATTTAGGATAGGATCAATATTTAGTTTGCACATGATGTTAATAATTTACTTTTAATTCATTATGAAAATAGGTTGATAAAATATTTCAGCAACAATTAAACACTCCACTGAATTCCTTTTGTTGATGATACTTTTGCTGTTTTTCTAATGCATGAACATTTAAATGGTTTTTACACTTTTTGAAAACTAAATATTTAAAAATAGCTACATTAAAACAATAACTTGTCTTGTAACATAGACTAAACCATGACTTTGAAGGGAATTCCAATAACGATTGTTTGTAATCTGAATTATATGTTTATAGCAGCTGTTTAAATAAAACCGTTATCCCTATGAATCAATTGGTTGTACCAAAAAACCTTAAAATTAATAGCTGCTGTTTTATCCTATACAATACAACATTCGATAACCTCTAAAAATAAAAATAAATGTTGATATTTCAATCTGTTGACACTGACAGATCCAAGGTAGTAAATCTGGTGGTGGGGGATAAATTAGTTTTCAAAAATAGGCTGCCCTTAATAATATTGTTACTTTCAAAATTAAATTGAAATCTTCATTATTCTAAGCAAAACTGACAATAAAATTCAGTTATGGGTTCTGGAGAGTCTTATGATTAGCAAATATTGGCTTACCATTCTTCCTAATATTTAAGCAAATTTTCATGTAAAAAACTATGGAACAACCTACAAAATGTGTTATTGTTCTGTTTTTTTATTTCGCCGTCCCTAATTTAGCAGTGTAAAACTAGAGGTAAGGTAGCGAGTCATCACCAACCACTGCCGCGACTTAGGCTACTCTTTAACCAACGAATAGTGGGATTGACCGTTACATTATAAAGTCCCCACGGCTTATAGGGCGAGCATGTTTGGTACGACGGGGATTTGAACCCGCAACCCTCAGATTACGTGTTGAACGCCTTAACCCACCTCGCTATACGGGTTAAATGTGCTTATATTTCATCTGTAAAAATTAAAAAATAAATATTAAATAGTTCTTACTCCCATATTTCTAAATCTTGCACGGAGTTCCAGAGGTGTAAGTCTATACTTATCTAATCCGTCATTCCACCGGATTCTTTCAAAAACTTCCAATTCTCCACCTGCTAACCAGTCTGCACTTTCTATAATCATCTGACAAAATAGATAGTATTAAACACAATATTTTTTCTTTTAAAGTTTATGAAAAATAAAAATAAACAATTTAATTTATTATTTTTTCTGTATTAAATAATACGCCAAACTCAGATCAACATTTTCACAAACAATTAAGTGTGAATATATTCTGTTCTCAAAAATGTATTTCTGTAGCTTTTTATGATAACGCTCCTGACATAAAGTAAAACAATATATATATATATATATGTATATCTGTTGATTTGTTTTGGTTGTAAAATCCTTCAAGGTGGTATCTTTTACAATGCATCATTTGAAACATCTTTTTGTTTCTTTTTATATAATGAGTATTTTCTGTTGTTTTGTCTAATTGAGCTGACGAGAGTCGGTTTATCTCAAAATTAAAGCTATCATATATTCACGATCCAGTATATTTTTCCTCATTGCAAGACTATTTTTGTTATTTTACAGTCTATTTCGCTGAATGACCAAGAAACACCGAATTGAAAATTTAATTTAAAATTGTTACTACCTCATTCTATTTTCAGCGCTGAAAGAGTACAAAAGTGGATGTAAAACCAAAAACTATATTATGCAAAACTTCTTGCAAATAGTTACTATGTAATATCAGTGAAATAATTATGAAACGTGTAAAATTATCGCGGAAAAATGTTTTTCTACTAAATTAGTTGAAATACAAATAAACCATGTATATTATAGTATTACGTATTTCATAAATAAAGTATATTTAATACTTTAATTTTACATTTTTTGTTATCAACACAAGGCTAAGCAACCGGCTAACCGCGCATAATAGTTTCTAATTTTCAAGTAATATGTTAGAGGAAGATAGTTTTTTCTGTTCATTTGGTTGTTGTTAATTGCAAAGCTACAGGACGGACTGTCTATGCTTTTATCGCTGAGTGTATCGAAACTCTATTTTAAGCATTATAAGCTCCCAGACTTACTGCCGAACCAACAGGGAGCTATTGTTATATTACATGGTAAAGTCACTGTTATAATTTGTATACAAAAATGGCACCTAATGTTAAACCATGTGAGATGAAATGCAAATAGTTGATCACTGAACACTTGTAAATGAACATTTTATGAAGTTAACACTGTAGTTTGGAATACGGTCACCATGAACAGTTAGAAAAGCCTGAAATAAACGTTGCTTGAAGGAAATTATATCACAGTTCTGATAAAAGTATAAAATATTCTTAACCACTTGGCCTAAAAGAAATATTTTTAAGACATCATTAACGCGAAAAATCATTTATGCTATGTGGATTGATTTAGTTTGTTTGGGTTTTCGTGCAAAGCTACACGAGGACTATCTGCGCTAGTCGTCCATAATTTAGGAGTGAAAGACTATAAGGAAGGCAATTAGTCATTACTGCCGACCAACTCCTTATCTACTCTTTTACCAACGAATAGCGTGTTCAACCGTCACATTATAACACCTCCACGAGTGAAAAGGTGAGCATGTTTGGTAGCACGGAATTTCGAACCCAAACCACTTTTATTGCGAGTCAAATGCCGTAACACACCTGTCCATGCCAGACCATTATGCAATGCGAAACATGCTTATATCCTACAAGTGTCCAAAACGCGCTTTAGAGAAGAGAGGTCGAGTAAGTCACCTCTTCTTCAAAAGAATGGCGTTAGACTGAAATCTAACAGCACAAACAGTTATATCAGATCTGGTTGTTTGTTTTCTGATTTCGCGACAAGCTACTCGAAGGTTATTTGCTCTAGCCGTCCTTAATTTTAAAGTGGTGGATTAGAAAGAAAGTAGCAAATCAACAACCATCTACCATCAAATCTTGAGGTACTCCTTTGCCAAGGACGAAGTAAAGTGACCGTCACATTTTAACGCTCCAAAGCTAAAAAGTTGAATATATTTGGTGACGTAATTCGAGTATCTTGATCATCAGGTTATACCAGACCACATGGAAATATAAACATACTCGGAACAACATGTTACCTTACGAAACTATGACTGAATAAAATTCCTAATTTATTTTAATTGAGTATGCGTGCTAGCTGACTACAGTGTGAGATTAAATTCAGATCTAAAATATTTTGGTTCAGATGTTGCATAGAAGCGCCTAGATTAACCATTTGTATACAGATCATTCGCCTCTTGAACTCTGTTCTTGATACTGTGTCCAGTTACGTCCTCAAACACTTCTATCATTATTTGAGCAGGTATCCTGAGATCAACGAAACTGACAAATAATGACGTTGTAAATGATGCTAGATTAATTTTCCAGGTATTCGAGCAATTCTATCACTGGTTCGAATAAGGTTCTATATTCTGCAAGTCTGGATATTGATGTCCTCATTTGATTCTTTCGCACAGTTTATGTTACAAACTGATAATGAAATTGTTCTAGATTTAAAATATATGTCTAGGTTAGCTTATTTTGTAAACTTTATCAACATTTTCCATGTCATTAAGGGCATTTTTAACCTCACCTTTACATAAGGATGACCTTTATTGCTGGTTCCAAACTGCCTACAACAACGTTCTTCCTTTCTGTGTTCGTAAATCTCAGGGTTCCGAAGGATGGCGATGTGTTTATTGTTATATCTTAAAGTGAAGGCAGAGCATCCATCTACTTTTTTCTTCTCCTCAGAAGTTATAGGTAGAACAATAGGAATAGACTGGTTACTGATTCCTTCTGCGAAATCCAAAATAAAAGAAAAGTTGATACAAATATTTTTAATCGAATCACTGTACTTGCTATGGCAAACTTGAACGTACAGTATAACGATGTCTTAAAGATTAGTTTTTTCATTCATTAAAAATAGAAAACACCCGTCTCATATTAAAATATAATAGATTTAAGTAATAATCCAAACTGAATCTACGAAATAGCATTAATCTATAATACAATACCGTCAAAGAGACAATTAAAATGAATGCACTGAAGAAACTGGCGTTCTCTCATGAAACCTCGTAAAGGGGTAGCCCAGCCCTCAGACAAAATTTGGACCCACTCGACATGAAGCTTATCAATATCCACACATGGAAGAGACTCAGCCTCAACTCTGACTTCTTCTAGTCTCTCTTTAGGAACAAATAGCTCCTTCACCGTATCTACAGCGGACTCGGGGACGATGCCCTAATGGCAAAGAAATAAAGTTATGTTTAACGAGTATGAATGGTACATTCTAGTTATATTGTCTTATTACAGTACACTTGATGTATGACAAAACAAACTGAATAACTGTCATTCACAGTTGTATAAAACTTACAAGTAGACTTGGCATATGTCGTTCATCAAGTTGTCCGTCATGGTTAACCTGTCTTCCCTTGTATTTTCAGTTCAAAATAAACTTTCATTTGATTCAATGAAAAATTGTTAAAACCAATCAGATGGGCTTTATTATTTCGTAAGAGTTAATGTAATTCTATCACGGATTAATTGACCGATAATTGGTACGAGAGATAAATACCTCATCTTGTAAAAACTGAATAACTTGTTGGACACATTCGTATATCGTCAGTTCGCCAGCTTTTATATTAAGTTCGGGGTTCACAGGAGGCTCGTAAGCAGAGTCAATACCCGTGAAACCTAAAAAAATAAACAAGCATAAAAATTAAAATTGCTATCAAATTGCGTAAATGTACAAAATGTACCATGTTAACCCTGAACTAAATATTATAGGTATAACATCGTCATTAACAGATAATTAAATATAAATATGTTTCGCCAACGTTCATATCATTATATGATAAATAAAAATCTGTTGAGTGTATCACACATCAAGACCCCAGTGGCACAGCGGAACGCCTGTCGACTTATACCGCTAGAAACGGTTTGTGATAGCTGTTGTGTGAAGAACACGATAGCCTTATGTGTTGCTTTGGATTTAATAATAAAATAAATTATATCAAGAAGTCCAGGTGCGAATCCTGCTCTTTACCAACATAAAAACAATCCTTCTCAAGATGCTAGCAGTTGAAACAAAGAATAAAAGTTATTAGTATCGAGTTTTAAAAAGTTACTAACTAACAATCAGATGTGGGTGGTCGTATGGACTGCTAACAATAACTATTAATATGTCAAAGTCTAGCTTTTATTCTTCTAAGAGAACCTAATAATAAATTAATAGCTTTATGGTTTGAGAATATAGAAAGTCATTCTTTCCCCCCAACATATAGATTTGAATAATATGCACTAAATGTAGCTTCTTGCTTGTAATTACATTTTTTTAAGTAATTTTGGATTTTTTATGTATTGAATCTTTTTCTTTGATCGTTTAGTTCAACTTTTTCTTTCGTCGCCTTCATTGCAAGTTTCTTTTTTTTGTATTTTGAAAAAACAAACATACATGAAAACGATACTACGACAAAATTAAGTTTCATAAAAGTGATGTGATTATTTTTGTTTAATTATCTGCTTTCATTTCAATAAGGACTTGAGTGACCTATAAATTATCAAATAAATATTAAACCTTTAATTTCGCCGGCTCGAGCCCTCTTGTACAGCCCTTTCACATCTCTCTTTTCACACACCTCAATTGGAGTGTCTACAAAACATTCGAAAAAAGGAAGCTTTGCTTTTTCATGAATAGCACGTGCCTGTTCTCGATCCTATAGCCAATACAAAAATAATATGTAAATTTTAACAGTTAAACAATGGTTTTAAAATGTAATTATCACAAAGTAATAGATTACTTAATCAAAAGTGTTTGGGAAAATATTGGGAAAAAATTCAATAAATTTGTCTCTTCACTTTATGTACCTTTATTTTATATATGTAGTGATTATATATTTTACACTTAAATGCACAGCTTCGTTGCAATGTGCCATTAAACGCCAACCAACTAACTAGACTTAATACATTTTGGTATTTCAGTTTGTTTCTTTCACTTGGTTGGAAATGAAATTCTCACACCCTAACTTTCAACGTAACTTCAATGTAGCTGAATTAGTTTAAAGTACAATAAACCTAATATTTTACGCTCACTAATGAAGGGTCACTGAGCTGTTATCCAATGATAACCATGAAAAGTTTTAATTAAATTATTTTGTCTTAACACAAAACGTGAGTACAGAAATACATTTGAACGGCTTGTAAAGCCTATACATATAAACATCATAATAGTATGCTTAACGACGCCTAATCGTAAATTTGATGTCAAACCCATTATGGAAATATTTTTAGAAACAATTCTCTTTACTAATATTCCTGTTTTGAGTCTACTTATTTATTAGCCCCCTAGTGACATAGCAATACGTCAGCAGAATTACAACGCTAGCTATCAGGTTTTAATACCCGTGGTAGCAGAGTACAGATATTCCGATGTATAGCCTTGTATTTAACTACAAACCAGCTTACCAGTTAAATATGATTTTAGTAATAAAATATATATATATTTTTTTAAATTAGCTGTCATCTACAAACTCTGTTTGGCTGTTTTTATTGACGTCACATTAACTTTCATATTTCTTTCTGACTACATGTACACTTGGGTTTCTTATAAATTTCTTGCCTCTAGACATAACTTGTCTAGATTGTTGAAGATTATGATAATTTATCTTGTTTTTCCTAAGCTGGAGTTTACACAAGGCTTCACTAGGCTAGTAGAAATCCAAAAGTCGTTTGTTTTGGAAACTTCTGAGTGATAGTGGATTTCAAATAAGTTATGTGAATATATATATATATATATATTACCCCATATTATATTACATTCGAATATTTAGCATAATTTTAAGTTTATTTAATGTTCTAATGTGAAGTGATGTTTTTTTTATTCCAATAAGTCAAGCTTACTTATCTCATTGATAAACTAACCTCTTGATAAAATAATTTTGAGATAAAATCTTTAGCCTTAATAAACATACATATTCATACCTTCGTAAATGGACTAATAAAACTGGTTATAACCACAACACCGCTGTCGGCAAACATCTTTGCCACCTCAGCCACACGACGAATGTTTTCCTCTCTATCTTCCGAACTAAAGCCGAGATTTTTATTTAGACCATGGCGAACATTGTCACCGTCAAGAGCATAGGCTGGAATACCTTGTGAACAAAGGTAATCTTCTACTCCGAAAGAAATCGTAGTTTTTCCAGCACCTGATAAACCTGCATTCAAAACAACACGTTCAGCCATTTACAAGAAAGAAAATTTTATTTTCGTGATTATAATTTCTTTTTATCAATAAAACATCGTTTTCAAATGATACAAACAAAAATCACATTACAAAAAGATAAAATGCCCACACAACATGAAGCTTAACCACACAGTCATGTGAAAAAGTTAAATCACCTTATGAAAGCCTGTGTATTTTTGTAACATTGTTGGATATAAAGATATTTAACCATAATTTAAACAATACTGATTGAGTATTGGAATATAACTAAACAATTTAAACAGAAGAAAAGACTTATCAAGATCTTCTGTAAATGTAATTTTACAAAAATTCATATTCTAACTGAGGAAAAAGTTGGGACACCCTACCCCCTAATAGCTAGTGTTACCCTCTTTGGCTGAAATAACTGCAGTGAGACGCTTCTTGTAGCCATCTACCAGTATCTGGCATCGGTCTGAAGAAAGTTTGCCCCACTCCTCAATGCAGAATTCTTTCAGCTGTGAGATGTTTGATGGGTTTCTTGCATGTACAGCCCCTTTCAAGTGACCCAACAGCATCTAAATGGAATTAAGATCTGGGCTTTGACTCAGCCATTCCATGACTCTCCATTTCTTAGTTTTCAGCCAGTTCTTTGTGGATTTCCTGGTATGTATTGGGTCATTGTCGTATTACAGGGTCCAGTTCCGCTTCAGCTTTAATTTTCTTACAGATGGACTCACATGATCCTCAATAACCCTCTGATACACAGTAGAATTCATGGCGAATTCTATGCTTGTGAGCTTTCCAGATTCTGCTGCAACAAAGCAGCCCCAAGCCATGACACTTCCACCTCCATGCTTCACAGTTGGAATGAGGTTCTTTTCCTGGAATGCTGTATTTGTTTTACGCCAAACATGTTCTCTGTTCTGGTGTTCATATAAATCAATTTTGCATTCATCTGTCCAAAGAACATTATTCCAAAAGTTCTGGTCTTTGTCTACATTCTCTCTGGCAAACTTCAATCTGACCTTGATGTGTCTCATACAGAGCAAAGATTTCCTCCTTGTACACCTCCCATGCAAGTTAAACTTGTGCAGTCTCTTTCTGATTGTAGAGGCATGCACTTTCACATCAACAGTAGCCAGAGCCTGCTGTAGGTCCCGTGATGGCATGTTAGGGTGTTTGGAGATTTCTTTTAGCATCTTGCGTTCTGCTCTCGTTGAATATTTGTTGAATATTTTCCGGACAGTGGAATGGCTGATTTTAAATCTTTTGGGATCTTTTTAAATCCCTTACCAGACTCATAAGCTGCTACAATTTTCTTTCTGAAGGCCTCAGACAATTTGCTTTCACCATGGTGCTCACTCTCACTTCAACAGTCAGGAGCACACCCAACTAAATGCCTGAGGTTTAAATAGGGCAAGCCTCATTCAAAATGCTAAGTAACAATCTTCTAATCATGTGCATTTGGTGTGATACACCTGTGTGTGAGTTGAGACATTTTAAGTGGGAATAAATGTAGAGGTGTCCTCATTTTTTCTCTCGGTTAAGATATGCATTTTTGTAGAATTACATTTACAGAATATCCTGAAAAGTCTTTTCTTCAGTTTTATTTTTTTATTTATATTCCTATAATCTCTCAGTATTGTTAAAATTTAGATTAAATATCTATATATCCAAAAATGTTACAAAAATGCACAAGCTTTCATAGGGTGTCCTAACTTTTCAAATGACTGTATATAACATCCCCTGGGCTAGTATTTAATGTCTCAAAAATCAGCTAATAAACCTTCTGTTTACTTTTCTCTAATTATAAGTTTGTTTGTTTTTTTACTTCACAAAGTTATCAAGATAACATTTTAATTTTTTGCATTTACAAGATTCCTTTAGAATGATCGTACATTTTGAGATCCTCTATGTTTTATAATTATAATTTTAACCCAGTGTGTTTGATATGTGTTCTATTCCTTATTTAATTTTTTACAATTCAAGATATAGTGTAAATGCTCTGATCATCTGGTTAAAAATTGGTTTTCTAAGCTCAATGGTAAAAGATTCTTAAGTCTAAGATGGAATTCTTCCCGTAAATAAAGGATGACGTAAAAGAAAGTGAAAAAAATTACAGTATAATCTTCATTTAGACAATGGCTGGCTATATTACTAGTTTTGCGAGTTTTACAGTTACACTGTAGCTTTATTTGTCTGCAGAGCTATCTGTCGATTGATCAAAGATACACCTACTTACCTCTCAGTCACGTTAACGAGAGATTCCTGACGTTGTTTGTGTTTAAAAGTGAAAAGCCATTTTAACGTAGACATTGCTTTCAATATACATTTTTACTGAACTTATAAATCTAATGGTTTGATCATTTTCTTCTTAACCATGTATGAAATAGTGCCTAAGTAAGGAAAATTAAACATCAATACTAAATTGGGTATTCATATGTTTTGGGATTATTCTATTTAAAAATGACGTCAGAAAACAATTTCTAATAAGCATTTGTTTAATGTTCTCAACTTCTTCTTCTTCAAAAAGCTTTTGATCACCTGATAATTTTACTAAATGCTCTGTATAGAAGAGTTTTAAGAATATTTTCTTAAAAAAAAGCAGAAGAAGGGAAACATTCAAAATATGAATAGTGTCTAGTAAAAGTTTATTTAAGATACAATTTAGTAGTAAGTTTATTTATCTAAAACTTGAATATCTAAGAACTAAAGTTTCTCTTTCTGTTAATTTTCAACAACCAGTTTTATGCTGGGATTTTATCACTGGAGAAATAAACTAACCGACTCGCCATTGGTAAACAGTACAAACGTATCATCGACATATCTCTTGCATCACACCGATTTAAACGCTCAGGACAGGAACGTAATCAACATTTTTCAGTTTATTCCGCATTATTCTCCATTCTCAGGAAAAATTTAAACTTACAATAAGAGAAAATCTTGCCATCAAGCTACGGAAATCAACCTTTAACCAGAATAGAAGCAAGTTGATTATTCAGCTGTGAAAATGTAAAAACAAAGAACGAAACTCGAACTTTATCGTTGAAAATGACGTTAACCAATATCGTTGCTGAAATAGGAAAATAAATCAATTTAGTCTTAACCCTGCGGTTGCTTGCTAAATAAATATATTATTGTTGTTTACTTTCACAGACAGAACATTTTAAATTGTGACAGAGTTGAAATCTGAGCTAAATTTTAGTTTTTAGCATTTTCTTATATCAGTATACATTAAAACGACTTGAATGTAATTAGAAGCCCATCACTATTTAAAAATCGTGCAACTCAAATAAACGAAGTATAGTTTTTGAAGATCTTTACTGGATTTTAAATCTTAACACTAAAGACAGTAAAGGAGAACAAGTCCAGAAATATTCTTTCTGAATGTATTTCGTTTTTATTTTAACTCATTGAAACAACGAAATTATACGTTGTCTTTGTTTACCTTTCACTGTATTTGATGATGACAGACCAGCATTCATGGTTAACTCCTCTTATGAAATTGGGTCTGCTTTTAAAAATTAAATGGTTCAAATGTTGCTCAGTGTTCTGTGATCCCTCCATCATTTTATTGCTTTGTTATGTTAATGTCATTCTATGAGATAGTATTTAATATATCGAGGTTTCTAAGCAACAAGTTCATAAATATTCATTGGTCCTTCACTAAACGAATAAAGGTCTTAGAATATTTTTAAAAGTTTTTGTTTTTTTATTTTATTAGGTAATGCAATAAATCTGAGTCGATCCTGTTCTCACTTCTTTTGCACTAAATTTCAATTTTAATTTGTGAAGAGAAGGTAAGTGGTATCATGACATGTTATCACTTTGATTTTTAACATTTTTGAGTTTTTCGTACTCAATTTCTTTCTCATTTTAATAATTTGAGGCCACACATTTTCTGAAAGAAGGCGCTATTAATTATAAAATACTTGATAATGCATGTGTAATATCTACACAGAAGACATTGTACTAAATAATCAACTGTAATAAGAGTCGCGATATATACTTAATATATATAATTGACATTACTAAATTATTTTTTGCAGCTTGAATATACATACACAATATATTATTTGAACGTCGTGATCAACCATTTATTTGATGTAATAATTTAATTTGAAGGGGAAAGAAGATGATCAATTCTAATGTTGTATTTAAGGTTCATTACAGCAATGATATATTTGATGGACTATCATTAGATTTGATTTTTAAAAAGTATTTAGTTCAAGAAATAACGAATAACTATTGTAGTAAAGTTTTTTTGTCTTGCAGCAGAACACATTTTGAGACCAAGATTTGAAAATACGAAACGTTCTAATTAAAATATCAACTAATTAGGAAAACATTTCAGTAGTTATGTGTTATTTGATAGACATGTTTGGCAAATAGTAACAAGTAGGATATTTCAGCGATGTAGAGACAACTCGCTTTACTACAAGCTTACGTATTTTGTCTCAGTATCTATACGGTACATTATTGATTTTTTTCTGTTATTAGTTATTTTATACAAAATCATATAATACAGAGGAAATGGCAGAAATTAATAATTGTTACCTATACGTAGAAGCGAAGAGAGTTTTGATAAACATTTACCTGTAAACAATATTATACACCCACTGAATCCTCCTCTTCGTTCACCCATAAAGCATGATACATTTGTTCACAGACTTTAATATTTCTGTATCAGCAAAAACAGTTATGATAAAGACTTACCTGATAACCATAATGTGCACCCACGAAATCCACCTCTCTGGCCCATAATCTGGCCTCGTTTCGTTCTAGAAACATGATGCGTTTGTTCGAAAACATTCGTAGCTTTCTGCTGAGACTGCAAGAAAACAGTTGTTTATAAAGTGATCAATTACCTAACAAATTGAAACTCTAAATAGATATACAGTTTAGTCTTAATCAATCTGAAAAGGTACAACCTTATAGGTAGAGGTGCAGACTATAAATATAATGATTTATGGTTCGAGACTCATCATCGTAAAATTTCGATCCGTACTTTAGAGCGATGAGCGAAATAAATATTGACGGTCAAATCTCATTATTCGATCAGATAAAAGTAACCTAATTATTGTTGGTAGGTACTGTTTCTTGGTTATCTTCCCTCTTGTGTATCAGCACAAATGTAGGGAATGTTAACGCACATAACTTTTGCATAGTTCAGCGAGAACAAAGTGAAACAAACAAATTCTGAAATTCTTAACAATCGTTTGATGTGTACTGTAGCTGTAGCGGGAAAAACAATAGAAATAAAGCTTCCAGCTGAATTCTTCCAAGAGAATCTGGCTTTCCAAACATTTATTTCTTTTTTCCTGCAAGTTTATGACGTTACGACTACTTGTATTTGTAAATATGTATTTATGTCTCATGAAACTAAAACAATTACTCCGCTGAACACAGAATATGATACATTATTACTATTTCTTCTTTTGTGACACAAAAATTTCGTTTGATTTTGAATGTTATGCAAAGATACAGTGATATCTGCGTTAGCCACCCCTAATTTAGCAGTTTAAGACTAGAGAGAAGGCATTTAGTCATCATCACCCACCCGCCAACTCTTAGGTTACTCTTTTACCAACGAACAGTGGAATTCGTCGTCGCATTATAACGCCTATACGGTTCAAAGGGCTACCATGTTTGAGGTGATGGGGATTCGAACCTGCAACTCTTAGATTACGAGTCAAATGCCCTAACCACCTAATCTGTATATAAAAATTAATCTATATTTGAAATATACGTAAGTGCAAGTGTGTGCTATATATGCAGCCACGTGTCATGAAATTAGGCGGAAAATAATATTGTAAAAATTGAGAGAGCGCGAGAAAGTGGCCAGATTTTGATCAGTCTCTGAGAACGTATGTGAATATAGTACTCTTAATAATTTGAGAATTATTCAAGTGAGCGGGTATAATGGCCTCCTTTCTATGTTCAGTCGAGATGGAGAGTACAAGACTATTTATGGTTATGAAATTTTATTATGCAATATACGAAAAACAGATACAAGAAAGAAATATAAAAGACAGGAATTCAATGAAAGAAAAGAAAAATAACAAGAAAATGCGAAAGAAACTTAATAACTCAAAATAGGCGAAAGAATAAACTAATATGCAGCTAGCAAGAAACAGACCTATTTCTCAATCAATAAACAGCAATCTGTTAAGTTTACATTGGTATGAATTAATTTGTGGTAGGAATAAGTTCAACCTAAATAAAGCTGATGAATATAAAAAAGAGCAAGCGAAATGCGAGGATAATAAGATCGTAACAATGTGTTTTAGTAACGCATGTTATAATTACTAGCTGATTACCCGTGATGATAGTGCATTAGATCTGCATGTGGCGTATTCATGACGTCGTATTTACACTACGAGAATGGAAAAAATAAATTTCTTCGTGATGGAAAACGGACGCAAGATGGAAAAATCGTGACCCCTATTGTAAATCTACATACACGCCAGAAAAAAAAATCGCGAATTTGGAACTTTCACATCGCGTAATAAAAACGTTTTTCAAATATCACATATATAAGCATGAGCTCCATCGTAGTATGATGATAAAAATGATGATACATCAGTGTGGCATGGTTTGAAGTTCGCGCAAACTTACACGAGGACTATTGCGATAGACGTTCTTTACTTAACTTCTTTACCAAAGAGAATGTAGTCAGCTAACACACCGTAAACTCTTGGACTACTCTTTTATCAACAAATAGTGGTATTAACTTCACATTATAATGACTGAAAGGTCAAACATATTCTGGGAGAGGGCTCGAATCCGCGACCATAAAACTGCGAGTGAAGCGTCCTAACCAATTTTCAATGTCAGGCCTTCTGCTGTGTCTAAGGCGGGGAATAGAATTCCGAAATTTAGTGTTGTAAATATATATATATGTGTGTGTCGCTGCCCCATCAAAATACGTAAGCAGAATGTATTTTTAATGATTATTTTACTTTAATGTGTTCTTGGTTATTTTCTCCTAATCTAAAGATTTAATACTAAATATAAAATATTCTGTATAACCAAATAAGATGGGAAAAGAAAATCATCTTGGGACATAAGCTATAATGCCTTCTATTGTCACTAGAACTGGTATGTGAACATTAGTGCATGAACTTAATTGTTAATAGCACATAGCATACCAAAATAGGGATTAGCTGATAATTTATCTAATTAATATTTACGTAATGTCTTAAATCATCTTATATAATATGTCTTATATTACTTTATTAATTAACCTTCTATTTCAAACATATTATTAAATATAAGCTGACGTTTACAACTTCGTTTGTACTGGATATGGCAGAAGCAATGTGATTGAGCAATTATAAACCATTCATTCGTCTTTGATTTTACTCACAAGTTCATAGAACTACTAATATAATTTTCTCACGTTTATGCTGTATTTGTATGACCCGCCTTAGGAATAAGATTGGCTTCTTGGTTTTCCAGTTATTCTGATTGATAGAATTTTACATCCAAGTAAAAATAAGAATAATAAGCAAATAATTGATGTTATTAATTATTATCCTAATTCTAAGTTTTAAATGGCTTAGATAAAAAAATATAATTAATTACTTAATCTAATTCACACCATGACAATTGCTGTTCATGAAAGTGATGACATAAATAGCACCTCGACAACTACTTTGTTTGTTTTCTCTCATTTGGCCCGACAATCTCTGCTACTGATCGAAAGACCCTAAACATAACAGGATAGTATATACAGTATCGTTAGCACATTATTATATGTTTTTTCTTTGCTTTCATTCAAGGATCGTAGATATTGCAGCAAAATATAAAAGTATTTACCAATATAAGTTGAATCGAGGCCCTTTGTGTTCTTTCAAGATATATTATACAAATACTTTACTTTTAAAAGACCCACCCGCACTACTGTAATCACGTACTATCCGTACTATCTACTGTAATCACCTCGAGTAATTGACTTTCGGCATTTAGCGTTGTAATTCCATAAAGTTATCACTGATTCACGAGGGGGCCAACTAATCAAAAACAACAATATAAATACAATGATTTTATCAATAATTCAACTTTCACAAAATTCACAAGTTTCGATGTGTGGAACGGAGCCAGATCTTGCTGAAAAATGCAAAATCCATTTGAAAATCTCTTTTTCAAATCTGGAACGAGTCTACTCTGCAAAATTTCGATGTACTGTGGTCCTCGCATCATACCTTCTACGATATGTAAGCCTCCGACGCCATAGTAGCTGAAAAAGCCCCGAAATATCTTCAAGGGATGTTTTACGAAGTTTCTTACCTGGAAATATGCAAACATGCAGACTTCTTTGATCCTGTACGAAGAAATGAGTCTCGTCACTGAATAACACCTTCCTCCATTATTCATGCGTCTAGTTCTTGTATTTCAGACCCCATTGATACCGTTTTTTATTCATTTAGTTGGTAAGAAGTTGTTTTTTAACTGGTCTCCTTGCCCTTCTAACGCAATTTCAAATAACTTAATATTCCTCAAAATTTCGTCATATATCACAACAGTAGATCAACCGTACTGCACAACACAGCTGATGACGCCGTCTGTGTGAAAAGTTGACTATTAAAGGAAATAAGCGGGTCCAGGGAGCCTACACCGCCCGCCATGCTGAAAATATTGTAAAATGACCATTTGTTTCAATTAATTTACACAAGGGTGAAGTATTTTATTTTGTTGTACTTGGATCTTCTGTGGTGTGTTGTTAGACATTATATGTGACTTGACACCCATATTCTATTAACGGACGGATGTAAGCCTTGTATATTTGGATGCTAGTTTCTGGTGAGCAGTTTGATATGGTCATTAAATGTGAAATGCGTTTTTTATGGATAGGTGTATGTTGTCAACAAGTATTTTCAATGTTAATCTTGAGTCGAAAGTGATGCCAAAGAATGTGATGTGCTTGTTCATGTTGATAGGCGTATTGCCAAGTGAGATGTTTACTTTTTCCAGAGATTTACTTTGTTATTTTAATTTCTTATAAAAAGTGATTGCCTGCGTTTTTGTTGAATTGAAAATCACTCTCCACTTGTTGCATCAGCTCGAGGCATTATTTAGTGTTTCTCGAACTCGAGACATGGCCATTAGTGTGTTTCTAGACATACTTCAGATAGTAATGTCGTCTGCGTATTGTGAATTGTAAGTCTACGTTAAACAGGGAAAAGGTACATCACTAACAAAAATAATGTAAAGGAGTGGCGGGAGTACGGATCCTTGGGGCACTCCTGCAGATATTTTGAAATAATTTTATAAGGTTTTATTGACTTTTACTTGGGCTGTTCTATCTGTTAAGAAGTTTAATAACATGTAATAACAATGTGATTTATTTTCAAATGAGTTAATTTGCCTATATTTTATTTTAACTTTTTTAAAGTGAAGAAGTGAGGTTGGTCATAATACCGGTGAGCGAGACAAAGGCGGCACCAAAGAGGTCAGCCAGGCCAGAACCCAAACAGCAAATGTCAAAGTAAATATGAACGCGAATCGACCTGTTTCAAGGCTGGGCAATAATGTTGCCTTGGCTGGGATCTAAAGATCCAATGCCTGAGATTTAGATGTGGTGGAAAACGGGAATGCTCCGAGAAAACCCACTTTCACACGACAGACAACGAAAGATTTACCTGTCCTGTGCCGGAGATCTGTGTGTGTGATTTATATTTAGACTTGGCAGAAATTTTGGTTTTAAAGACCTCTGGGAGACCCCTAAGGCAAACCAGGGGTGCTCATAAACTTTTGTTTCTCTTTAGCCCTACACGTATGTAAGGTTGGATTTGTCGTGAAGGAAGGAAGAACGAATTGACTGATGTATGAGAGATTATAACAATAAAATACGAAAGTTGATGTTGAGGAGCGGGAGAGATGGACTGGTCGGCTTTGGTCGGAAATCTTCTTGAACATGGGCAGGGAGACCAAGGCTGCAGCAGGTCACACATTCTTAAGGGGACCGGTGACATAGAGGGAGACATGAGTAGTGAGAGAGAGAGAGATTAAAAAAGGGAGATAGAGAGAGAATAATACGTGGACAGAGAAAGGAAAGGGAGGGGTGGATAGAGATAGGAGTAGAGACAGATGGTCCTCTCAGGGCTAGGGTGCCTGGGATCTATAAATCTAATGACGAGACTCTAAATGTGGGGGAAACTCGGAGAAAATTACTTTCACTGGATGGGCGCCGAAAAAAATACCCACCCAGTGCCCAACCTAGAACGTTAAAAAGAAACATTAACGACATGTAAATAGATAACATTATATTGTCTGTTCTAACATTAATGGTTAGTATTGGTCACTATGGATGGTGGTCCAGTTTAATGGTGAAGTATACTTATAAGGGGTATCTGCTATTCGGAATAATTGACTGGTTTGGAGGTTTCTATCAGAAGCTTTAATATAATAGCGTTTGGTTAGTTTGATGAATCGATCCTTAATTTGTAATAGTTGAGTTAGGGAGTTGAGGTATGTTGCGGGAGTGTAGTTGAAGAGACGGTAAGCAATTTTAATGGTGCGGTTTTGGAGGTTTTGTAATATTGAATATTGTCTTTCAGTCATGTTACATGTGGCTGCATTACCATATTCGAACAGGAGTCTAATGAATGCTTCATATATTGTGATAATGGTTTTGGGAGAACAGCCTTTGTTGAGGCCGCTAATACATTTCAGAAAGAAGATTCTATTACTTGCTCGAGTATCGATTTTCTGGAAGTGTGGAGTCCAAGAAAGGTTATGAGTTAAGGTAAGGCCTAGAAAGGTTATAGACTTTGTGAAAATAATGTCAGTTTTTATTGAAGTTGAGTTTAATGTTTTTGAATTTTTTCCTATACTTGTTAACTTTTCTGTGGAAGGCAATAGCTTGCGATTTCGAGGGATTTAAGATAACACGCCATTTATTCCACCATTGAGATACCGCATCAAGGGTTGCTTGAACTCGTGAGGCTGAAGTATGGGGGTTGCATGAGGTGCTCCAAATAGCGATATCGTCTGCATATTGAGAGATAAAGATTGAGTTCAGTGAGGAGAAAGGTATGTCATTAACATATATATTGTAGGGTATTGGACTGAGTAAAGAAACTTGGGACACGCCTGCGTTAAAACTGAATGGGTGTGTGATCGAGTTGTTTATCTTAATACTTGCCTTACGGTTGGTGAGGAAGCTGGATATCCAACAAACTAAAATATGTGAGATGCTGATGGTTAAAATTTTATAGCGTAGCACATCATGCCAGACAGAGTCAAATGTTTTATGAACATCTAGAAAGGTAGCGACGGTTGTTTGTTTCCTGTTAAATCCTTTAAATACTGATTCTGTGTGACGAGCGAGGTGGTCAGTGGTTTGTCTGTTTTTCCTACCAGCGTTTTGGTTTTCGTTGATTAGGTTGTTAGTCTCGAGGTAGCAAGTGATTCGATTGGTGATGGATTTTTCCATAAGTTTTCCTAGGGTGTTTAGAAGACTAATCGGTCTGTAATTGTTCGGATTAGAAAGATCTTTATCTTTTTTTTAGTATAAGTTTAATTAAAGCGGATTTCCATAAGTTTGGGTTGTGTCTTGAGAATAGAGACAAATTGAAGATTGAGACTAGGTGATTAAGGTTAGTATCGGAGAGATTTTTAAGAACTTGGTTACTAATGCTGTCAGGTCCAGGGGCTTTGTTTTTTATTTTTTAAGGATAAGTTTGATTTCAGTCCTAGTTATGGGTCGAATGTGATAAGAGTAAGGATGTTTAACTAGCTTAAGAGTAATGGGAAATCGGGGGGAGAACATAGCAGGGTTTGACTTTTACAGTTTGGATAGCTTGGTGACAGTGGAATTGGTCAAAAGATGAGATATCAGGGGTGACACAGGTGTTTATAAAGTATTGAGCAAATAGATTAGCTTTGTCGAGGTCAGAGGTTGCTGAAATATTGTTATATATGATGTCAGGGTAATTGTTGGTAGGTTGTGTATTAGCAATGGATTTAATTTTTTTCCAGAATAGGGTTGGGTTTGGGTATAATTTTTCGATGGAATCATAAAAGTTGTTCCAATTATGGGTTTAGAGGGTTTTAATCAGGGCTTTGATCTTGATAGTGATATTGATCTGCTGGGTTTTTATGGTTAGATTACGAGAGGACATGAACTGTCGCTGTAGTCGGCGTCTTTGAATGATTGCTTGATGTAAGTCAGGGTTAGTTTTCCAAGAATTGCGTACTAGGTATGGTATTTAGAATAGCTTGATTAATGGCATTGGGGATTTGGGTTGCATAATCATCTATATCAGATGGCGACTGTCTTCGTTAGAGGTACCTGTTTTTCGATATGGTTATTAAATTGAGTCCAGTCAACGTGAGAGTAATCGGGCAGTGGTAGACGTGTGATTGATTTGGGTAAGAAATTCTAAAAGATTTAAATGTAAATAAGGTAGTGATTACTACCGACGTCTTCAAGAACTTGAAAGTTGGTTACGTGTCGAGACTGTCTTCTGGCCCGGCATGGCCAAGCGTGTTAAGGCGTGCGACTCGTAATCTGAGAGTCGCGAGTTCGCATCCCCGTCGCGCCAAACATGCTCGCCCTTTCAGCCGTGGGGGCGTTATAATGTTCGGTCAATCCCACAATTCGTTGGTAAAAGAGTAACCCAAGAGTCGGCGGTGGGTGGTGATGACTAGCTGCTTTCCCTCTAGTCTTACACTGCTAAATTAGGGACGGCTAGCACAGATAGCCCTCGAGTAGCTTTGTGCGAAATTCAAAAACAAACAAAAACAAGACTTTCTACTATGGGCTATTACTAAATCAAGGATATCTTCGTTGCAATTATTCTGCGTGTGGGTAGCTTGATTATTGTTTAAAGTGACAAAAGTATTATACTCTATGAATTTGTGTAGTATGGTTCCGTTACGGTTAGCTGTTCGACAGTTAAAGTCGGTGTGTCTACTGTTGAGGTCGCCAATGGTAATCGAGTTTGGAAATGAATTATAAATCTGTTGTAGAGTGTTTAAATCGGGTTTCGTTGGGGGGGGAGACATACATAGCAATTAATGTAATAGAACTCGATGAGGTGTGAATTTGGCAAACGATAAGTTGGTTATCAGTAGTATAATTAAGTTTGGGGAAAGAAATTACCAAAGAATTGAGGTATAGTATTGCAATACCTCGGCTATTATGGCTGAGCGGTAAGTGTTTCATATTATAGCCAGGAATGCGAAAATTAGTTTTATCTTTTAGTAGTGTTTCACTTAAAAACAGGATATCCGTTTTTGTTCTCGTTAGCAACTAAAAAATTTCATATTTCCACAAACATTAATATGGATTATGTTTACCATTTATAATTTAAAGAAAAGGAAGTAAAAGAAGAGAAGGAGAGAACTTATATGACGTCCAGGAAGGATTTTTCTCGTCTTCTTCGATTTCTCTTTATCTGTTTGAGTAGGATACCAAGACGTACAGGGTTCAGGACTGAATTAGTACCGAGGAACTTGCTGACACTCTTAAATGCTAGATGAGCAACATGATATCCGCTTCCTATTCTTTGTCACATAGTTCAGTTAAGACATCGGAAATAACTACCACCATTACTTGGATAATGTCATGAACTGTTTTTGAGTATAATTTTGAGCTTTACTATCAATTGGATTGCTTGTCTCTGCATAGGTTTTCTTGGTTCTGGTGTTAAGTACTTGTGCAGGAAGTGGGACTTCTTTGGTAGATAAATTGTCGTTAGAATCAGGAACTAAAGGTGAGGCAAATCGGATAGATTTCTTGGCGTTGGTGGAGGTTTGTGGATTGACAAGTGAAGGCTGTTGTGTACGAAGGGCAGCTTGATATATCGGACAACCACAGAGGCGTGGGGCCCTTTGCAATTAGCGCATCGGGTGACCTCTCTTTTGTTAGAACACGCTGAAACTTGATGTGGGCCACTGCATCTGACACAGCGCACAAGTGATCTGCAGGCCTTCGCGGTGTGCCCAAATCGTTAGCATTTGAAGTACTGGATTAATCTGGGGTAGTGTTTCTCACTTCCTCCACTTGGTGATGGCTGTAGTAAAGGATGACATCCTAATGTCAGTATTTTTTCCGCAACTTTCTCGTTGGGGATACTGATTTTTACTAATGGAGTGGGTAAGCCGGTCTTGAGTGAGTTAATACGGTCGATTCAGTTGATGATAATGCCTTGAGTTATGGGTTCTAGTTTGAGTATTGTTCCGTAATTATGGGAGTCAGCACATTTGATAACAACACCTCACATGAGGGAATAATTCCCTCAGTTCACAAGAGATTTCGGAGATTCTTGTGGTGACGGGGATGCCCTCGATAATTACAGCTGGTGGTAACTTGGGTTGGAGTTGCAGGTTGGCAGAAGGAGTTGGATCAGTAGCAATCTTAGTGGGGGACGAGAGTTGGTGAGGTTTAGACTATTTGACAGTTCAGGAAATTCAGATGATTCGAGGATGGTAATATTATCTTGTGGGGAATTATATGAACTATTGTCGCTATCGTCGGTTGAGACTTGAATGTCGTACGATTCAGGTTCGCTGAATGAACAACATTCTGCAGCTTCTTGGAGAAGATTTAGTTGGTCT
The DNA here is from genome assembly GCA_011833715.1 of Carcinoscorpius rotundicauda. Classification (NCBI taxonomy): domain Eukaryota; kingdom Metazoa; phylum Arthropoda; class Merostomata; order Xiphosura; family Limulidae; genus Carcinoscorpius; species Carcinoscorpius rotundicauda. The sequence goes on along the minus strand of CM022395.1, from coordinate 32,409,302 downwards.
AACCTTGATAATGCTTGACAAGTAGATCAGGTGATTCTTTTCCTGGTCATCCTAGTATATTCAGAGGTAATAAGTATTCAAAAATCTAAGATGCATGGGCCTAGGTAGTTATTCCAAATACCCTTGGGCAGTCACGTACACCCTATGAAACATAGGTCCAGATTACAGAAAATTTCACTGAACGTGTTTTTCGCAGAAAATATAACACGTCTGATCAGTACAACGTCTGAGTAAACTCTGTGACCTGTGTGTATGTAGATGTTGTCAATCTTTTATGGTGTCCTGGTGGACTGTGGAAACCGTGTTATGATTGGTTTGATTATCACTGTTTCTGATTGGAAGAGAAACTTCCTGTAGATTAAACCAATGGCAGCCACGGGTTTCTCACCTCTAATCCGGAATCTCTGTTTAGTGAAAGTTAAATAGTCTTAATATATAATGATTTTTTGATTTTTATTGTCTTCCAGAATTTGTCTGTGTCGATGATTCTAGTTTTCCCCCAGTTTATTCTGTTCCCGGTTGGCGTGGCGTGCTCTGCAATGGCTGAATTTTGTGTTTACATGAGTCTTGTGCTCTCTTTATGTTCTTTTATTTTTCTCACAAGTTTTCTTCCCGTTTCCTCTATATATGTGTCATTGTGGGAACTCGAAATTTCATAGATGACGTTTTTGAGATTCTCTTTGGTAGGTCGGTGTTTGTTTTTCACCAGAACGGACCTGAAGGTCTTGTACAATTTCCACCGGACTTCTATGTTGAATATTTTGGCTATAAAAGACTGACAACACATACCTACAGACTGACTTGAAGAGGAAAAGCGGAAGACTTTCGAAACGTCGTCCTCTCCACCTGTGTTTCCACAACAGGCAATTGCCGTCCATCCTACAAAGTTTCATCATGAATACTCGAATAAATAATATATCAAAAAATACACGCGGGCTATCCTAATTTATCAGTGTAAAACTGGAGGAAAGACAGCTAATTATTATCACCCACCGCCAACTCTTGGGCTACTCTTTTAGTATCAACGAATAGTGAAATTGACCGCACCATTTAACGCCTCCACGGCTGAAAGACCGAGCATGTTTGGTGTGAAGAAATTAAAAATAAAGAATGACAGTCACATTGATAAAGCCTTTTCAAATCTTTTATTCAAGCAGTAAGTATTTGAGTTATTCGTTAATATTCATTTGATGAAAGGTTTTCCTCAATTTAACCGTTTCCTCAGGGGGAAAGCGGTAAGCTTACGAACTTCCAACATTATATTCAGGGGGCTCGATTCTCCATGATGCACAAAGTACAGATAACGTATTATGTAGTTTTGGGGAAAAAAACAAACACGCGCATTTTAACCACTACTTTTATATTCTATCCATATCTTCGTATTTACTTAGCTTATTATCTTCCAAATTACCATAATGACAGTAAAATCCAGAATGACCTCCAATTTTTCGCAAATTGTGAGAGATTGTTTATTTATTAATTTCACTCACAGCTTCATGATGACCATCTGCACTAGCCATCCCGAATTTAAGAGTGTGAGACTAGGTGGAAGGTAGGTTGTATCCCCACCCACCGTCAATGCTTGGGTTACTCTTATACCAACAGATGAAAGAGCGAGTAAGTTTTATTTGACAGGATTTCCAACTCGTGACCCTCAGATTAGGAATCGAGCGTCATAACCAAGTGGTTATGGCGGACGAGTTGCAAGCCTCAGTTTACTAAATAGTGATGTATGTATCTTTCTCTCATTGTACTTTGTGATGAGAGCAATAAAAATAAATAAGTATTTCTAAGTTTCGTTATTGTGAACTAATAAGCCGAAAGTTGTTAAAGTAAGATCATTTGTTAGATCTTTTTTAAAATAAACAAATTAACAGCATAGAAAATTCTGAAAGATACTTAATGATTTGACTGAAGTGATGTAGCAGACATTTCGTTAGAGTCAATGATTATTGATATTTGTTGAAGGATTAGGTTATTATATGGTCTAACTGGTGACTTGACAATTGAAATATGTTTATTGGTCGACTATATAAGCTATGTTTTATTTAAATCCTTATTTTATGTTATGTGTAATATAGCGCTAATACTTCTCTTGATTTTCATATGAAAGACAACTGCCAATTTTTGTTCAGATTTTTTTTTGTTTTAGATTGGTTTGTTTGGTTGGTTGGTTTTGGATTTTGCGCAAAACTACACGAGGGCTATTTGCGCTAGCATTCCCTAATTTAGCAGTATAAAACTACATGGAAGGAAGCTGGACATCACCATCCACCACCAACTCTGAGGCTACTCTTTTATTGACCGTAGCATTATAATACCCCCATGGTTGAAAGGGCTAGTACAAGGGCTGTTCAAAAAATACGCAGATTGACGTGGACTAAATGTTCTTTATTCAGAAGTTACAGATCTGGGATCTCTTCAAAGTACTCTCCTCCCCAACGCACATATTTATCCCAACGGTGTTTCCACTTGTTGAAACAGTCCTTGTACGCTTCTTTTGTAACGTCCTCCAGCTCCTTCGTCGCATTTGCCTTAATCTCGGGAATCGTCTCAAATTTTCTTCTTTTCAAGGGTCTGTTGAGTTTGGAGAACAAGAAAAAATCGCAAGGAGCAAGATCAGGTGAGTAGGGAGGGTGAGGAAAAACAGTGATCGAGTGTTTGGACAAAAACTCACGAGTTCTGAAGCACAAATTTCGCAGCAACGTGGTGCATCTTCAATTTTTCAGTCAAAATCTCATAACAACATCCAACTGATATCCCACACTCTTCAGCAAGCTCCCTGACAGTCAGACGTCGATTTACCCGCACCAGGGTGTTGATTTTGTTGACGTGAAAGGACGTCCATGACGCTCATCATCTTCAATGGACTGTCGACCATTCTTAAAACGTTCATACCACTTGAAACATGCCGTACGTTTCAGAGCAACATCACCGTAAGCCCTGTTAAGCATAGCAAAAGTTTTAGTCGCAGATTTTCCAAGTTTAACACAAAATTTCACAGCAAGTCGTTTCTCCTACAGGTCATTCATTCTGAAATCCGCCAAACGAAAAAATCGCGTATCTAATACACAAAAAAAGATATCTGCAATTGGATAATGGCATGTAATCAGCTTCTCTGTACAAACTTAGCGACACCAAGCGGATTCCCCTGGAATCAACGAGCCGCGCAATTCAAACAGTCCGCGTATTTTTGGAACAGACCTCGTATGTTTGGTGTGACAGGGATTCGAACCCGCGACCCTTAGATTACGAGTCGAGTGCCTTATCCACGTGGCCATGCCGGGCCGCATGTTAGAATATCTGTGCTCTGCACACCGCGTGTATCGAAATTTAATTTCTAGAGTCGTAAGCCTGCTTTGTTTTTGTTTGTTTGTTTTGGAATTTCGCACAAAGCTACTTGAAGGCTATCTGTGCTAGCCGTCCCTAATTTTGCAGTATAAGACTAGAGGGAAGGCAGCTAGTCATCATCACCCACCGCCAACTCTTGGGGTACTCTTTTACCAACGAATAGTGGGATTAACCGTCACATTATACACCCCTACGGCTGGGAGGGCGAGCATGTTTAGCGCGACGCGGGCGCGAACCCGCGACCCTCGGATTAGAAGTCACACGCCTTACGAGCTCGGCCATACCATGCCCGTAAGCCTGCAGTGATGCCATTAGCCTACAAGATGGCGGATTCTCTTTAGAAAAAAAATCTTGATGAACGTAGTGTTTAAATTCCTTGTTGTTGTTTCTTGTTTTAAATTAAACACAAAGCAACACAGTATGGTATCGATGCTCTGTCCACCGAAGCCCGGTTTCTAGCAGTATAAGTCCGTAGACATGCCGCTGTGCTAATGGAAGAGAGGGGGGAGGGGTGAAACTACTTCTACAAATAAAATATTGATTAAAAATTGAATAATAAATTAATATAAACTCGTAAAAATGTTATTTTTAGAGCTGATGTTATTTTAACTATTTCAAACAGTGAACTCTATAAACTAATTCGGTATTATTTCGTATATCTAAACTAAACTTCTTTGTTACCTTAATTATGTTATCTTAATGTATGAGCTTTCATTAACATTAAACGAATTATTTTTTTGTTATTTTCTTATAAAACGTAACTTGGTAAGGATGTTTTCACTATAGTCATAGCTTCATTAGCATACCACTTTCAAAATGGCATAAGAAAATACAGCAAAAATAATAATACTAAATCCAACAACTGCGCTAATTTCTTATGTTTAGCACTTTCTCTCTTTGACAATAAAATATATTGAAAGAACTATAAAATATTCAGGGCCAAGAGATGCAATCTGATTACAACAAAATGTCTGATCACCAGCATGAATTTTTTTATCTACCTTATATTAATTTAAGGGAGATTCTTTCTAACAAATTGAGATTCTTTCGTAAAGTCACCAAAATAATGCTTAAAAATTATCTTTAAAAACGACACTTTTAGAGTTTCAGTATCAGTAAAAAAACAAAAACTCGACTGTTTATACACAGATATAAACTTTATTCTGTACTCTTTAAATACATAATTGTTTTTTAATATCCTAAGTAAAGGAAATTTAGACTATCTTGAGGTTAATTTGTTAAAATATCGTGTTGTAAAAGGTAAAATATATGCTGTTATCCCATCATAAATTTTGTAACTCCAGATAATCTAGGAAGCCGGATACATCAGTTTATTGGTTTGTAATTAAAGCAATCAATGCTCATTGAGAAATGTTTTGATTATTCGTACTCTAAATTCTTTCACTTTATCATCTCTAATTATATGTTTTTTCAATATTTATAATACTTTTTTTTCGTGGCAGCTCATCTACGGTATAAAGAAGTTGCAAACTATGAGAGTTGCACCTTTTTTCTTTCTACATTTTGAAAAATAATAGAACTTCGTGTAACACTACTAAACACTCTAACGTTTGTGAGATTTGTATGTTTAGTTTAGGAACTTGGAAAGCATTTTTATTGTAACTCATAGTGATAAACTAATCTTTTAAGGGTTTTGTTTGTATGTTTAAAACATAAGAATAAAGCTATAAAAAATTATCTCTACACATACCCATCTATAACCTTAGACTGAAAGACTTGGAGGAAAACTGCTAATAAAAAACACACATCGTCATCTCTTGGGTTACTTTTATCTAACTAAGCAGTGGATTTGACTGACACTCTTATAGCGTGCCCAAGACCCTAAAATTTGGGCTACTATTTTGCAACAACAGACGGCAAACCATGAACCCTAGAATTCTCATTCCAAGCACACTGACTATTAAGCTACTCTATGTTAAGAGAAAATACTTCTTGGTTAACAAATAACATATCTACAAGACAGGAATTACATATTACCTTTCACATAGCTTTGCTTGGTTTCAAAACCTTAATGAAATAATCAAGAGGATGTTAAAATATCAGCTGTTTAAAACATTTTTTTCTTAAAGTTCATCAACTATGTACATATAAATATATCTATAACCAAAAAGCATGACGTATCACACCACTTCTTGTATCTTTTTGCGTTCGTTTTTGCTGATTATTTGAATAATATAACAATAACATCGTGTATAACATTTTAAAACAAAATATACCTTTTTAGGCTTAACCACGGAAAATAAAAATGATTAAATTTTATCTCTCAACAAACAAGTTCTGTCAATCGTCTCTATGTTTTAATGGTTTTGTAGGTTTGACTATTAATAAATTCCCAACCACAATACAATGTACTGGTTGGATTTCTTTTCGAACCGTTTATTAATCTATGAACTTGTAACAATAATATATGGGTTCTACAGATTACCCTGTTTTTGCTTGCCTTATATATGCATTCATCCTTAGAAAATAGGTTTCTGCAGCGTATTTGGAAGTGAATTGGCATGACTTGGTTATTTCATTTGTTTACACCACAAACCATATTCCCTTGGCATCGTTATAGTTTTGATCTTTGAATAATGTATCTGTAAATATTTCCTACTCGTGTAAAATTTTACACTTTAATTGATAGAGACAACATTGATTTTCTTTAATAAAACAGAGATTTGTAAACCACCAATGAGAACATTACAGCATCAGAACTCATAGTGTGTTAAATTTGAGCTGCATGATCAGAGAGAACCCTTTATGTAAAACTTTATTAAAGTAAATGTTTCTAACTGTGTTGCTGTCCAATTACAAACTAAAAATATCGGCACTATACACAGCTATATTTTATCTTTACGTTCGCTGCACAACACATGCGCCTACGCTACATACACCCACTGTACAGAAATACCAGTCATTTGTTAGATAAGCTTTTGTTTATACTAGTTCAATACTGCCTGTTTCCTACTCAAAAGTATGACCGTCATATCTTCTCCTAGTCTTTACAAAAGCATTTGCATGAAATTTAGCTCGACTACAGCTGGCTGAAAAAGAAATTTGTTTTTTCTGTAATCTGAGTCGCCTGTTTTTAAGTTCATACATACTTAAAGAACGTAACAGTTTAGGAAGTGAAATATTTATAGCATTTATATATGTTAGATAAAGTTTCCTTTACTTATTTAATTTAACAAATCCCTAATATCTTCATCAGATGTTAACTGCATACTCTACTTTGTGGAGGGAATAATGTACTAGTTTTAATATTTTAACTGATGAAGTACTGTGTCTTCAAATCCAAAACCAACAGTCTATAAAAAGAAGTTGAAATGTGCCCTATTTTAGTTTTTTTTTCCTTTCCTCAGGTAAAAATTCCTTAAAATAGTTCGTGTGCACAGTCGTATAGTCTCTACATAAGATATAAAAATGTATATTAATACAGCCAGACGACAAACATGTACATGCATGCAAACCATTTACTGTATAGTAATATGACATAATCTATCGTTATTCATTTCAAAAGCTGTTTAAGTCCATTTTGTGTTTTTGTAACATTTTGTATGCTTCAATTAAATCACTCCTAAGCATCCTCTCTTTCAAAGTTGGTAACTTAGGTATATACATATGTTTTAACGTCGTATTTCTTTTTCTTCATACCGTCTACTACTTAGGTAATTGTTGTCTTTGTTAATATTTTCCATTAATTTGATATCTTTCTCACAACAGGATGACTCTACCAATTCTGCATCCTCCGTATAAAGTATAACACACGTTTCACATATAAGTGTAAGACACTCTTATGAAAAGTTTTAATATTACTTTTTACACTTCTTAACACCTAGAAAACATTTTTTCACTCTCTCTATTTCTTTATATTATCAGTGATTCACAAACTTAGATCGTCATCCTCAGAGTCTCTTTTAATATCCATATTTCTCTGTCATCAGTCATATAATATACATATTTTTCGCCATCGGTCATATAACAATTTCTCTATGGATATTCTCGATCGATATTGATATTCTAATATATTCCACATTATACCTCAATCACCACCTTTTACTTCATTCAGTAAAAAACAGCAGATATTTTTTTAATATTCTTCCTCCAAAGATGCTGAATTTTTATTGAATCAAAAATTCATTAAATCATTTTCTACTGAATTTCTCGCTAAATTCTTTCTCTAAAAATTCTGATAATAGGAACGTACAAAATTACTACAGAGGCTCAGAAGAATTTAACGCTTGTTTCAGTTTTAATTAGTACTTTATTCATGGAGAGCTTTAGCATGTATTTCGATTTATCATCTGAATAATAATTCATAGTTTCTATATCTTACTATAAACGTTATCTGTTACGTATATTTGTTTGTGTGTATCAGCATCTATCACCCAGAGTCTGTTGTTTGCTCGATTACCGTAGGTTTTTGTACAGTAACTGCAAAGTTTCCGACAGTGTGCCTGGACCATTTTTACTTTTTATATACTTTTGGCTTTAAATTCAAAACGCCATTATTTAGTCAGTTAAATGAATAAATTATTTCCTCCAGAAAGCAGGATGTACAATTAACATCCAATATCATTAGGAATTTAATATCAAAAGAAAAAAAGAAAGTTATCTAACATTGTCCTTATTACAATTTTTTCTTCCTTAACGGGTACCATCAGCTAATAGATAGATCATCACTGTTCAAACAAAACTTAATGTTAAATTTCTGTCATACAACACAGAACATACACTTACTTAAAGGTTTACAGGTGTGCATACGTTAGTATACCATATTGTGAAAACTTAAAACGTAGGCCTTATAACAATATTAATTTTACTGAAATAACATAAGTGACACTTTCGTGATATTTTGATGTATAACCTTTTTCGTTCTATTCTAAATCATAAAATTGTACAATGTTTGTTAATTCGCTTCGCATGTTATTTAATAGTTATATTTCGTGTTATTATTTATGTATTTTTCAAAAAAATATTGTTTATGTCTGCTCACTGGCATAAAATCAATTTTGAAACTAAATAAATGATGCTCATAAGTTTCACGTATGTCTAATCTAAGATGATAATTACCTCTTCTTAAAACACTCATAATTTTTTACTAAAGTTTAAAATATATTCTATAAAAGAAATATAATACATTGCTCTTACTATGTACAAGGGGGCAGGCCGAGCCATTACAGTCTTGAAGATTTACAACAGAAACACTTCAGTGAAGTTAAAGGTTTAAAGAGATAGTTGTGTGTGTGCTTTGTGTTTTATGTGTGATTATAACATGTACAAGATAACACAGTTGTTCACTTAAGCACGTCGAATGAAGTGCAACAAAAAAATCATAATCAGTTTTCCTATCACTATCATTCTTTCTCCTTGAGTGTTGTGTTACAGTGCTAAAATTAACTAACGAACAATGGATCAAAAGGTCAAACGAGTGATTTGATTTATCAACGTGATTTACTCTCACTTACACAAAATTTTCCAAACGTACTTAAGATAATTATATTTCTATCCTGTTCATAAAATTTACACATCTTATCTTTCGAGTTTTTAAATTAAACTTGGAGTTGGCCTTGTAGTAAAACTGTGTAAATTTTAGCTACGAATAATACGCCTCGAAATGTTATATATTTTGTAAGGGTAACACAAGAATTATCTTTGTTCAGTTTTTAAATTAATATTGTTTAGACTTAAATTTTTCTGTATTATCCTGTTAAATTAAAGAAGTAGAACTTCAAACACGATCACTAATTGGCTACCATGGCGTTCAGCCGTGATGGGAGGGACAGTAGCAACAAGCGAAGACGTGTTCAAAGTCTGTTTTTACAAACTCTTTGCTTTTATGAAGCTATACGTATACATCAATATTCATCATAATTCCGCATTTGTCAAATCTATCTTCATGAACTTTTTGAGCTTTTAGAAAACAGTACCATTCTGTTGACCAAATAAATTATACATTTTAGTAAAGTATTTTTACTGAAGATTTGTCTCTTTCAAACTCTTAACTAATCCAAGTACAAAGTGATTTTTCATAGTAAAATTAAACATGCTTTTAAATCCTACAGTTCTCAGCTTTTATTGATATAATTTCTAGAACTCCAAAACGGATATCATCAAAAGTGTTTTTCAACAAAATTTTATATTTTTTCTATAAATTTCTTTTTAATAGAATATTGCTTTGGATCGAACATAACAAATAAAAAGTAACATCCAGCACAGAGGTATGTTTATGAACATACACGTTACCTGGGGGCAATACAACACAGATAGCCCCTTGTGTAACTTTGTGCTGAACTTCAAACAAGAAAATTTAGCAATATGAGACTAGAGGGAAGGTAGCTAGTCATCACCACCCACAACCCAACTCTTGGGCTACTCTTTTACCAATTAATGTTGGAATTGACCGTCACATTATAACGCCCCCACAGCTAAAAGCGGCGAGCATGTTTGGTGCAACCGGGATTCGAATCCGCAACCCTAAGATTACGAGTTTAACGCCTTAACCCACATGGCCATGCCAGACCAGATGAAAAACGAATCTAAGCTATGTTTTTCTCTCAAGCAACGCCTGCAAACTGCAACACAATATTACATAATGTTTTATTCTTGTAGATTATAAGACCCGACATTTGATTTTTATTGAATTATATTGTTTTATTGTATTTTGTACCATGCTAAACATCTCAGTGTGCGATTAAAATTGTACCGCACACGATGGAAACGAGTTCAAGTTACAGTATGGAACAATGTAAAAGTGTCACGTGGTAAAGATAAATGAACATTGAAATTTTGTTTCCAGTTCAGGAATTAATATTAAAGTATGATTTGTTAAGTACAGTTTGATTATAAAGATTCTGTTATGCAATAATTTTAAAGCAATTTAGTTAAATTTTCAATATAACCGTTGTGGTTCCTCTTGATTATTGGTTTGGTTTGTTTTGAATTTCGCACAAAGCTATTCGAGCGCTATCTGCGCTAGCCGTCCCTAATTTAGCAGTGTAAGGCTAATGGGAAGGCAGTTAATCATTATCACCGACTGTCAACTCTTGGGTTACTCTTTTACCAACGAATAGTGGGATTGACCGTCACTTTATAACGCCCCCACGGCTAAAAAAATCGAGCATGTTTGGTGTGACAGGGGTTTGAACCCATGATCCTCAAATTACGAGCCGCGTACCTTAGCCACCTGGCCATAGATTATTGTTCACAGTGGTTTGTTTATTACAACTTACAAATGTAGCAGTACCAGAATAGCAAGAAGCATGAGTCAAGAAATAATGTTCAATTTTTAGGCATCAATACCATCAAAATAGGTGAATAACAACTTTAGAAATAGTGTTTTTACAGGAGAGCTATATTCCAATAATATTAACAGCACCCTATTCCTGATATTAAATAGTTTGTCTTGGATTTTGCGTTAAGCTGCATGAAGGCTATCTGCATTAGTTATCACCATCCACCGCCAACTCTTGATCTACTCTTTTACCAACGAATAGTGGGATTGACTGTCACCCTATAACACCCTCATAACTGAAATGACGACCATGTTTGGTGGGTCAAGTACTTTGTTTATCAAAGTGGAGTTCCAAGTGCCCTGCTTTTTATTAATGTTTGAATTGTTAAGGCATAATTTTCCAGAAATGCGAAGAAATGTTTCTAAGATTTAAAAACAGACATTGTATGTTTGACATTTGTTGCTTATTGCTTAAAAACAAATTTGACTCTTAAAAATATACAATAGGAAACTCTGGATTGCAAATAAGTGTAAAGTTTGTCTATATTTTTGCTAAAAGCTAATAAAAGTGCATAGACAAAAACAGAAAAGCAACAAATTTCGACATGTGAATGTAAAGTATATTTTAATCTTGAAACTTTCTGACTTTGAATGACAAGCAAATCTCCAAATACACATTATAAAAAAATTAAAATTTCAATTCTCATGTTTTTCACACTAATTAAATGTGTATTTGTACAAAATAATTGCAAAAAATTGTGTTTAAAAATTAAGAAAAGAAAATACATTATACGAATTAAATTTCACAAGTTTTGAAGAATAATATAACATTTGGAATTTTATGTGTATCTTTTCTCGTGACCTAAATTATTCTTCATAAGATCTTAATGCCTTATATTTTGCAGGGTAGGTCAGTAATTTTGGAAGCCAAGAATTTTTTTCACCACCTCAAAAAGTTTGTTTGTTTGTTTTGTTTTTTGAATTAAGCACAAAGCTACACAATGGGCTATCTGTGCTCTGCCCACCACGGGTATCGAAACCCGGATTTTAGCGTGTAAGTCCGCAGACATACCGCTGAGCAACTGGGGGGCATACCTCAAAAAGCAACCGTACAAAACGAGCATTTTCGGCGACGTGGAATCGAATTAGCGAATCCTCCCTCTCCCCCAGATTAGGAGTCGAGAGCACTTACAACCAGACCGTATCCCGACATTTCGCACCCGACAATTTAACAGTTGAGCTTATTAGCAGCGGACAATTTCGCACTCAGGAAAAGTGGCAGCGGATGATTACTCAGCCGAGTATTTACATCAACAGTACAGTTTAAGAAAAAAAGACTCATATATCATACAGCCATGTAGCCACATTTATTCACAGTCAAAATGAAACAGCCATGCTGCCACATCTGTTCACAGTTTAAAGCAGTAGCAAATTCCAGAACGGATTTTCTCGGTCCATCGGGTGCGTGGCTGTGCTCCATGAGGCGAGCTGTAACGGTGTCGTCTCGGACATGAATCCGCGCTGGGCAGTGCAAAGTTCTGTAATTTTCACACATGCAGAAAGTTACCTGATTGTCCTTCTTGCTACCCTTAGCTTACAAATAAATGTATCCATTGCGCATGCCTTTGGCTTTCCTCTGTTTGATGTTACGTAAGTTATATACTGTTCGTGATGTTACTAATCGGCTGTTTGAAACTGTTTTAAAATAAATCTATGAAAGTTTAACGAGAAGACTGCGTTGAAGTTATAACAGTAAACGCAGACATTTTATATGTTTTTCTCCAGGTTTAATAGTGACGTTAATTTTGAAATGGATGTTACTTTGTTGTTAAGTTAACATTAGTAACATCATGAACAACACCATAACCTAACAATGTGTTGCTTGGCTGGGTAATCATCCGCTGCCAATTTTCCTGGGTACAAAATTGTCTGCTGTCAACGAGCTCAGCTGTTAAATTGTTGGCTGCCAAGAGTCGGGTGCGAAATTGCGGCTGCGAAATGTCGTAGAACCACATTTAGCTATTAATACCATAATTCTCAAACAACGTAAATTAAAATACTTAATTTCAATAACTAAAGCCATATAACTTTATTTACATTATTGAATAATCCCGATAAATATTAATCTATAGTAATCTATATAATGCTCGTTTTGTACGGTTGCTTTTTGAGGTATGCCCCCCAGTGGCTCAGCGGTATGTCTGCGGACTTACACGCTAAAATCCGGGTTTCGATACCCATGGTGGGCATAGCACAGATAGCCCATTGTGTAGCTTTGTGCTTAATTAAAAAAAAACAACAGGTAAAAGAGTAGCCCAAGAGTTGGCGATGGGTGGTGATGACTAGCTGCCCTCCCTCCAATCTTACACTACTGAATTAGGGACAGTTAGCGCAGATAGCCCTCGTTTAGCTTTGTGCGAAACTCGAAACAAAACAAACAAACAAAAACAATTTAGAAGTCAGTTAAATGTTAGTATGTATTAAATTTATGATATTTGCCAACAAGATTAACACATACAATTTTGTTTCTTGACACAAATACATTTAATACACAAATAACGATACAATTTATAATAATGGTTATTACGAATAGTTATTCCAAATAATGATTTATATAAAACAGTTTTGCAAACTTACAAACAGTACTGACTCTTTTCTGCTTAATGAGTAACTTTAATACCCATATCAGCCGTCCTGAGATACATTTTTACTTCAAGTGGTTTCTCGTCATCACTGAGCACGAGCTAATTTTGAATTGGTATTGTCTCAGATTACTTACGCTTGCTTTCTTCATTGGCCTCATCCCGCTTTCAAGCTTGATTTTTACTGAGAACGATATTTTATATTCTCGTAAAAATAATAACGTTCAAAGTAATTCACTAATGTTGAATATTTGTAATGTCCGATATCTATAAACATTCTTTATCAAATGTTATAGTTTTCCTATTAACAGACGCTAATCCTCATTATAGCCTCCGAGGCCTATAGCACACTAACTGTGGCTGACTAATTACATTCTCACTGTTTCTTAGTGAGTTGGTTCATACAGTTTAAGGCAAATTTCTATAATGCTCAACAATGTTCAAACAAACTAGTATTTTCGTAAAACATATATTGTTTTTTCTTACTCTCAAGAATCTTTTACAAATTTAGAGAATAGGCAGAACTTACGCAATTCACGCCACACGTATCAAATCAAAACAAACGTAAATAGTAAAATAAATGTATGACGGTAAATCCGATACATTTTTGAAGGCAAAGCTACAAATTGAGTTATATTTACCGTGTCCGCCCAACATGGGTATCGAAATCCGATTTTTATTATTATGAGTCTCTAGACTTACCGCTAAGTTACTAGAAAAGGGTCTAAAATGCAAAGACAGAACTTAACAGAATACTCGTAAAACCCAAATGTAAAGCAGGAATTGTCAATATCCGCAACGTTAATATTATTCGCTAGACTTCCTGTAAAATTTGTAAGAGCATAAATTTGTATACAACTTTACATTAACGCTTCACTCATATAGTTTATAGAGAGTTTGAAGTCTCAGTGCAAAATATGTAAATATAGGCGACTAAGCGAAGACAAGTCAAGTAAAATTCAGTCAATAAAGGATTAGAAAACGAGAAATTAGCCGACGTGTGAGTGATTAACCACACCGGGCGATATTTTAAAGTAAACTTCACAGTTTAATAGAAATAAAGAGAATAATTTGTCTTGTCAAAGAGTATCCTAAAGTAATAAAACCCACTTGTGTAGACTTTAACGAAGAAAGATAATTTTTTTTAGTTTTAGATACAACTTTGATATATCGTAGAATAAATAATGTTTCCACATGCATTTGGCTTGTTTTGAATATGTTATTTTGAAACAAGTGGATTTGTGTGTTGTCTGTTTATTATTCGAATGTATCGCTCATAAGATACAAACGCCTACTATAAAAGAATCTTAGCCCATATGGAAAACCCTGACAATGGGCGAGCCAGACAGAGGAACTGACAAATCTTCTAATATGTGAGCAATTCAATTTCATGTGTTCAATTGATATATCACTGTTCCTAAAGAACAGAGCATAAAAGACGTAGGTGAGATTATGAAACTGGCAGAAAAGTATATGAGAGACCATGTAGGTGATATAATCGGAAAGTCCAAGGAGTCTACTAAATGTGACAGGAAGTTGACAAACAGAAGGAACAAAAGATGCTTTAATTACTATAGAACGGGATACAATGAAAAGTAGTGCAAGTCCAATACAGATAATAAGAATAACTTGTCTTGTCGAAGGGTGTTCTGAAACAACTGAACCAGTCTGTGCGGACTTTGACAAAACCTGGTACTTCAAAGAAATCCCTGTCATCAAAATCGTTTACATTCAACAAAATTTCAGTTACTTTAACTTCCATTATGTAAAAATCATCTGTTCCAACCATTACTCTTGTAATCTATATTTACTACTTATACTCTTAGGATTAAATAATAAAAATGTAAAACTATCTTTTGCACTTTATTCCTACACCATACTCTATCCACATCTTATCTTTGTTCATTATTTTGTCTCGCTCCACTAGCCAAGCGTGTTAAGACGTTCGACTCTAAATCTGACGGCCACGAGTTCAAATCCTGGTCATACCAAACATGCTCGCCCTCCGAGCCGTGGGGGTGTTATAATGTGATGTTCAATCCCACTATTCGTTGGTAAAAGAGTAATCCAAAAGTTGGCGGTGGTTTGTGATGACTAGCGGCCTTCCTTCTTGTCTTACACTGCTAAATTAGGGACGGCTGACGCAGATAGCCCTCAAGTAGCTTTGCGCGCAATTCAAAAATAAAAAAAATCGCTCCACCAGGCAAACCAGCCCTCACCTATTTACATGTAAACCATCCAATCCAAAAACTTGAACTGATCCCAAAAAATGCATATAACTATTTTTAATTATAACACATTCTACACAACTATTTTCACATTCTTTTTTGTTGATGTGTTAATGACGAAAACTATCAATGGAAATTGACCATAAAACTATCTTTTATCTGCAGTAATTTAATTTATTTTGAGATCAATATATGCCTATATTTTTATTTTAGTAAGTAGCTCTTTTATTTTAAGATTCCACATTACCAAGTTAAGTTGTTTTTTATTCATTATATACAATTTTCAACATTAAACTGACTTTTGCAATGTTTATTAAATTAATCATTTTATCTAATGTCACATTGTAGTTAACTTTGACAGTTCTTAATCATTTGATAAATTAATTCGTCTTAAGACTGCACTTTAATTTAATCTACCTTAAATGGTTGCAATCTCTTCTTTATTCTTAAGAATAAAGCAGACTCTGGCATGTCTTCATATTTATAACTCGTTCATCGGTTTTAAAATTAAATGGCTAATCTTGACAGTTATTTTACTAGTTATATCCATGTCTTACATGCTAATATTGCAGTTGCCCCTTACATTTATTTAGTTTTTGAATTAAGTTCCTATAAATAAATACTTTCATTTCACAATTCAAAGTTTACCTGCTTCTCAGCTTTTTTACCAGAATGTTAAAGTTAATATATAAATATATTAAGCTCATAATATTTAACTAAAGGTTACAGTACGTGAGTATACTCTTTTCATTATTCTAACAATTATTGCTTTTCTTCCCGTGCTTGTCATTGACATTTAAATATTTCTTAAACCTTAAAAGTGAAAGTGAACAATAGAGTTTACCACACTATATCTTCCATGTCCAGAGCCAATGATGCCTTTCCCTCATGTCAGGACTGATCATGCTGAGACTTTACAAACACGGTAGTAGTTAAGACGCTATTTAAACTATCGAATTGCTTGGCGTGAAGTAGATTAAGGTGGTGAAGCGTATTATTTATCGGTTGTATATGAATCGCTTACAAATAAGAATTAATAGTTTTAGAAAATATGAATTTGAAACTGACAAACCAGTCTTGTTGGACTTATTTTATGAAAGAAAAATTATGTATAGGCTGAATTTTGAATGTCATTATAACACGAAAAGGAGATAAATTACTTTGTGTGATAAATAAAATTTTATAGTAGAACAGTTACAAGATTGTATATAGCATAATTTATAGCAAGCATTTATTTGATTGCAAGTGGTACATTAGTGTTGAGTACAGTCAATGCATAGGTTTTGCATCAGTATTCCAATAATAAAAATTCGTTTCCTTACAAAGTTATGTTGGATAAGCTGTATAAAATATAAATATACATGTATATATATATATGTGTGTGTGTGTGTGTGTGTATGTATGTATAGTAATTACTCTAAACTACGGGTAACAAGCAAACAATAGAAACCTCTATAACCATTTAATGCCCGTGTATTGACTTCATCCATCCTTGAATCTGGATATAGCAGTGAGGAAGAAAAATGAATTTTCGAAGCTTTTGACTCTCTTTATTACAAACCGCAGTGCATACTACACATGTGAATGAACTTAAAATACTTATCAGGATTTACGATCATTATTATTAGGAAAAAAAATTATCCATCTCGCAATAAAAATATGGCCAGAACAAAACATACTGTTAAGATAAATTCATAGAAATTACTAAAACTACAATTTAATCACAGAGTACTTCCTAGAATAAGTTTAAAATGTCTGTTTTTCAATAATTCCTTAGCTTTTAAAAGTTTTAAAGTCTTGTGTAATATTTGTAACTACAATCTTTAATAATCACAAGCAAAACCAGCAAAACCTTATAATATTTTAACTGGTAGTTTTCAATACTACCTTAACTATAATTACCCATAAACCATACAGCAATATTCACGTGCAAATGATATTTTTTTTCTTATAAAAATAATCTTGAAACGTTTTCTCTAAACCTGTGTGTGGGTGTTTTCTTATAGCAAAGCCATCTCCGATTATCTGCTGAGTCTACCGAGGTGAATTGAACGTCTGATTTCACCGTTGTAAATTCGTAGACTTACTGCTGTACCAGCTAGGGCCAACTCTAAACCTCTTGATGAAATACAATAAATAAAATACAATATTCCATCAGGAAATTGAACTTCAGAATAACTAATATTCATGTTGGAATTTAGAAGTTATATGTATAAGCTTTAATAAAATGTAACGTCAAAATAATATGATTAACAGTATGCATATGATCTTCAAACCTTTAGAAAATTTAATTCTGTACGTGTCTTGCCTTTACATCCGAAGAAAGAAAACGAATTACCAATTCCTTACAGTTCATCACAGTAGAAAGATGTAAAAGAATATATCACACACGAAAAGTAAAACGTCTAATAAGACAAACATGTCGTTTGAATACAAATGTGTTTGTGTTTTTTTTTCCTTATAGAAAAGCCACATCAAGCTATCTGTCGGATCCATTGAATGCGAATTAACAACATTAGTGTAAAAAGCTGTAGAATGTTCACAAGTTTCTGTTTTTTATTCAAAGATAATAAACTTTGGTTTGTTTGTTTTTTACTGCTTTGCTAATCTAAACACTACTCAACCTTTCGGAAATTATTCTAGATCCTGGAATCAGTGATCTCCGCTCATTAGTTTCATCTCTGCCAGAAAAAGAACTTTATTCTTTGCTAATTTTTTGATGAAATGTGATTTGTTTGTTCTGAATTTCGCGCAACGAGACGCACGCCTTAACCCATCTGGCCATGTTGGGCCTATAAACTTAAGTAAACAGAGAGTTTAGGCACGTTGCGTTGTATTACTAGAAGGCCGTCATTTGTTTAAATACTTTTTAATTTCGATGAAATATTGGAAAAATAACTAACTACATTATTAAAAAGAGTGTAACTGAAAACTAGTTATAAAACAGAATATGAAGGACTCATCAACAGCTGTGACGCTTGAAATTCTTAAAGGCAGTATCAAAGTAAATTTATTTATAAAACGTTTCTTTTTTCCATTTTACAAACTATGTTTTTGTGCTCGAGCATAAACAAGCGTGGGGCGCTTGTACCTAATTTGATTTTATAATATGAAAATAATATATGCAATACAGTAGACATTATATGAAAATAATATATATATAATATAGTAGGCATTATAACAAAAAATAATATATATAATAAAGTAGGCATTATATGAAAACGATATATATAATATAATAAGCATTATAATATGAAAATAATATTTATAACATGGTAGGGATTATAATCTGAAAATTATTTTCAATTTAATCAAAGATGTAAGTATTAACAAAAAAGAAAAAACAACAACAAAATATCGTGATAGTAACTTGATTGAAAATTTTACCCACAAAACTTATAAAAAAATACATGTAAATGATAGTCAAAAAAGTGCTCGAAGTTCTTCAAAACTTAAATTCGCCAATGCGGTTTGTATATTGATGCAGCAACAAATATTTCAGAGCAAATAGGAAGAAAAATATCCGAACTTTAGAGTGAAAATAATTGTTGATTCAAAATGTAGACCACAAGTATCAGAGTAATTTATAAAGGGTATATGATATAAATTTCTAAAATATAAAAATCGAGGCTCATATGCGCCATATGGCTCATTAATGTAAAGATTTGCTTTTTTTTGGGAGGGAAATTAATAAATTAAAACTTGTATAATGTATATGAAATACATTTTTAATTCCTCGTTTATTGACATACACTAATAATAAACTAACATCATAAAAGGTTACGACATTCACATTGTTAACTAATAGATAGAGTTAATTTTATTGTTTTATTGATATTTCAACCGTGTCTAATCAATAATACCACACAATTTGTGTATCACTCGGTGAACGTGTAACTGACGTTGCTGAATCTAATTATATACTCTTCAAAAAAAGAAACGCAAAAGGGATATTTTTTTTATTTTAAAGAGAAATATACGTAATAACGTTAGAAGCTCAAAGTATGTGATGTTACACGTGTTAAGGTACTGATTGTCAGACCAAAATGACAATAAAAGTTGTGCACTTTGAAAACGAAGAAAAACATTGGATCTTTCGCCAAAACGCATTCGTGTCCAATATATTTGTTTGAGAGATCTGCATGTTTTGCAAGTGCAACATGTGCAAAATCCCTATAAAAGTGACTGGTTCTCGGTTTCCATAGCTCAGTGTTAAGCCACCGATACGCAATACAGTTACGCCAAGACTGACTGAAGCACAACGCAACAACGCCATTGGTGGTTGGGAAGCAAGCAAATCTCGATCAGATGTTGCCAGAGCTGTAAATGTCCACCCAATCACCATCACAAGGTATGGAATCGTCACCAACAACATGAACAGCACGTTACGTCACCTTCGGGATAGGACCACTTCTGCAACGTCTACTACCTCAATCATACCAGGGCTGCGTAGGATTTTCGATCAGACAGTACGCAACTTAGGCCCCATGTGCAACCCTTCACAGTGAACGTCAACGACGTTTTTCAACATAACAAAGCTCGTCCGCACACAGCCCGACTCTGGTGTCTTCTTGAGACACCACAACATCAACATTCTTCCCTGGCTCTCCAGATTACCAGATTTAAACCCCAAAGATGTTGCGACGGCGACAACTTCAACCGGAGACTTTACCTCAGCTTGCAGCAGCTTTGCAGGCTGAGTGGACAGCTATTCCACAGGATGTGATTCGTCATCTCGTCGCTTCCATGGGCAGGAGATGCCAAGCAGTTATTGATGCTCACGGGGGCATACTCGTTATTGACGTTGAGTGACGTTAAACTTCACCTAGTGAGCGTGGACTTCGCCTTTGCAAACTTTGGATGTTCAGCAGTGAATGTGCAAAGTTTCACACATGTCATACAGAACTACTTGTAATAAACTTGTTAACAATTTGTCTCAAATTTTGCCTTTTGCGTTTCTTTTTTGAAGAGTGTGTAATGCACGAGCTGCTCGCTTACATGCCTCTTAAAATTTTTCTGCTATTATAAGTTTTTCATGAGAAAAAATAAAAACACATAAGACACAGACAGTGCTCTATAGATACCTTTTTTTGTTTTACAAAATAAGTTATGACGTAGTAACGTCAAAAACAATTACCTTAATAAAACGTATGATAAGAGTAGGTTCCATTAAATACTACCCTGCCATTTTTATTGTTTTCCTCAAACCGTTCATCTTTCCATCCCGCATTCTAGAAGTACATATCACATCACATATTTTTGCATAATTCAGAAAACTCAACACTAATGACATTAGCTTAAAAGTCTCTAAAATGTAAAATTTCACTAGATTCTTGAAAGTATTTTCAATTATACATAGAGGTGGTGTCACTCTAAAGCAGTTATACATATTCAGGTTTTTACTTTTTGTTTATATCTGAAATCATACTTACATCCGTATATAACGCAATGAAGCAACATATTTTAAAGAGTTTTGTCATTTGTGAACGCCCTCCGGTGACTCAGCGGGAACTTTCTGGGATAAAGGCACAAAGAAGCGGGTTTGATACCTGTGGTGGGGATAACACAGATGTAGCTTTGTGCTTAAAAAGAAACCAAACCATTCGCAAATAATTATTAAATTTATTTACTGCACTTAACACCGAAAATGTCATGTAGAATTGTACTAGATATCTCCCAATAGATCAACGGTCAGTTTCAGTACTAACAATACTTAAATACAAGATTCGATTACCCGTGGTGGACAAAGCGTACATGGTGAAGCTTTGCACTAAAAAACAAACAATCTGTCTGATCGAATAGGAACGTCTATCAGAGTTTTTACCTTCAAAACATCTGAGCTTCGTGTTATAATTAAACGTATTCATATGAGCAAAAACAAAATAATCTGGGTTTACTTTATATTATTCAGGTTCACCCGATGTTTCTCACTCAGTATAAAATCAGCAGAAGCATGCCATTTGTGACATAAGAAATACAATTAAAAAATAAATCATATTTTGGTGACTGGTGACAACACAAGACCGATTGAAAAGAGAGAAGGGTATCGAAATTGACATAAAATAAAAACTGAAATATTATTTATCTGCTTTTTAAATAAACTCTTTGAAAAATATTAACTAAAAAGTACTGTTTGAGCCTTTGGTCTGAAAAAAATATTTTATACAGATCGGGGTTTTCTTTGTAACGCAAGCGTTTTCTCAGATTAAAAGTGAAATTGTTTTATGTTTTTTTTAATTTCGCACAAAAATACTTGAAAGCTATCTGTGCTAGCCGTCCCTAATCACCACCCACCGCCAACTCTTGGGCTGCTGTTTTACCAACGAATTGTGGGATTGACTGCACATTAGAGTGCCCCTACGGCTGAAAGGGCGAGCATATTTGATACAACCGCAATTCGAACCCGCGACCCTCAGATTACGAGTCGAACGTCTTTACCCACCTGGCCATGTAAGTGAAAAATCTGGATATCTTTAAAGTATTAATAAAGAAGCATGAGCTCCACTTAATTAGAAGTTAAATTAAAGGAGCGACTTATTTTTTGTGTTGTTTTTAATCATTTTTATAAAGAAAATGGGAGCAATGATCTTTATCTGGAGCCTCATCGTCTGATTTTAATAACTAACAAGATTCTATAAAATTACACAAATGAAATGTGTTGATAGTGAAAACAAAATTTGCAATTATGGTTTTCGAACGCTCAGCTCTAAGTTGGAAAGGTTATACTGCTATAATTTGTGGTTTTATCTTTGTGGTACGTACAAACAGATAAAATAGTTTGCAGCTTTGTGCTTAAAACACATATCATCCAAAAGAATGTAAAAAAAATCGTTATTTTGGTAGAAGGAAAGTGCAATTTAAATTCGACCTGTATATTATAGTACTTGCATAAACAAAACCTAAATCGAGAAGATACAACAGGAAAAGGAGAAAACTTTCAATTTTACGCAAAGCTGTTACCAATTTTGTTTCAATTTTACGCATAGCTGTCACTAATTTTTTTCAATTTGTTTTGTTCCATCCCAAACAAACTGCTATGAAATTGTTTGAAACTTGAACTGTCTAAACAACCTGTAACTTTTTCAAAATACAGGGTGTTTGGAAAGTCACTTATATATTTATTAATAGACATGCTTCAATATAGAATACAGGAAGTAAATATGAATGAGAGTTATAAACAATGTTGAAAGAGACTCCCGTTGGCATCAATACAGGTTTGGATCCTTCTTATTTTGTTTCTAAACACCGCTATCAGTTGCTGGCTTGAAATAGACTGAATGAATGCTGTTATCGCTGGTTTCAAATAATCCAGCGTGCGCGGACAATCTCGATACACTGCAGATTTTGCTGCTCCCCATAGATAAAAGTCTGGTCGATTGGGTTCTGGTGATCGCGAGGGCCACACGTCTTTGGAAATAATGCGGTCTCCAAAATATTCCTTTAATAGCCGCATAGATCTGTGAGATTCGTTGGCAGTAGCACTATCTCTGAACAATAGCACTCGCTGTTTTTCATGTTCATATAGAAAATAGGGTCAACAATTCGACGCCTGAAAATCACAATCCACAAACCAATTTGAAATCATGTAGGGATGTTTCGTGCAAACTGTGGGGATTATTGGATGACCACAATTTTGAATTTTGTGAAATAAAGTAACCCGAGAGATGAAACCATGCTTCGTCGGTGAAAAAGGTCACATCCAACACATTAACTGTATTCTCTTCGATAAATCGGTTAAACCATCTGCAATAGCGTATTCGTTTTCATTATCAGTTTCTTCCAGTTCTTGTACCGCCATTATTTTGTATGAGAAGAGCTTTAATTTCTTTCTGATAGCCTTATGAGCAGTTTCAAAACCAATATCATGCTGCTGAGCTAACTTTCGTAATGATTTTGATGGACTCTGCATCACACTGTCAGAAATATCCAACAGTTTCTCCTCCGATAGCTTTGCTGGCCTTCCACAGCGTTTGGCATCATCCACTGATCCTGCTTCCCGAAACTTATAAACAAAATTACGAACTGCATTGCGATGTGGAACAAGTGTATCTGGGAATTTTTCAGCAAATCGCTGTCGCACTACATCTGTGTATCTACTACCTTCTCGAAATACGTGTTCGACGAGCCATACACATTCTTCAGTTGTTAAAACCATATTGGAATCAAAATCTGAGATATAATAACATATGATTACAAAACTGCACTGTGACTTTCCGAACACCCTGAAGAATATCCTATTTTCATATGAGGCGTTTCTATGAATTCGCAGCTTTGAAAAATTGAAAAGATGTATACGTATTATGCTGTTTTCTCAAGAAACAACTAAAAGTGTTTGCTTTTGTTATATATTACAGTTACAGTTTTTATATCCGCAGGTCTCTACAACATTAGTGTAGAAATTTTAAATATTTTTTCTTCTATAAAATTGTTAATTTTTTAATTTTTTCTGGCATAAATAGCTTGCTCTCCAGTAGGACAGTGATATGTCTGCGGATTTCTAACGTTAGAAACCGAGTTTCAATACCCGTGGCGGACAGAGTACAAATAACTCATTGTGTAGCTTTGTGGTTGCATCCAAATTTATGAATACCCTTTCTAAGCTAAGTAAGTATGATTGTAAGTGATTATATTTGTCATAAAACTTTACTAGCTGATCAACAACATTTTTATCACTACATATTTTATTAAATTCTTTGGAACTGTTTTTGAAGAAGAGTGTATAATAACACATTACCGATGACGTATATAATGGTTCTGACACGAGTAACTTATGACGATTACATATATAATTACAGCCACGCTTCACCTGCTTAGAAAAAGCGTTAACACCATAAAAATTGTTATTGTAACAAATGGTTTTTATAAATAATATTACAACCATTATCATGTTTGTTGTGTCTCAGCACGTCATCGGCCATGTATAAGGTGGACATAATATGGTTGTAAAAACTGTTACACACTCTTCTTTCTGAATGAACTAATAAATAAGATAATGTTAAGATAGCAATTCTAATATTAATGTCTTACCATAAATATAATTAAATTCAATCTTATTTTTTTATTCAGAAACACTTCACGCTTTCACATTCAGAGTTTACAATTACTGGCAAATAAGAGAAATATAATTTTAATGTATTTGATTATATTCGTGCCAAGGTTTTGATTTTTAATCAGTAATTTTTATTTGACATACGCAGAAAGTGTTAAACCCTTTTTTATATTACTGTTTACCTACATATATCTTGTACTTCTTTTGGTGATATTATTTGTCCATTCAAGCAGTTACTTGAGCTGATATGCCTTAATGGATTCACCGCCTAACAAAATAGTTTTATCTTCATTTATATGTATATGTAACGGAGTAACGATTATACGTTTATTTTATTATCTACGTTTGTTTTGATTTCATACAAGTCGCATATATTGTTGGATGCGTATTGCACAAGTCCCGCCTATTCTCTACATTTGTGAAAGATTTTTGAGAGTAAGAATCAACAATATTTGTATTAGAAAAATGTAAGCGTAACTTTCTAACATTTTTTTACCTTTCTAGAATATCGGGTGATTGTTATAAATCGATGCGTCAAAAAACAGTTATTGTTGTTGGTCAGTACAGTCAGTGTGCTATCGGCCTCCAAAACTATAATTGTGATTAACACATATTAATCGGAAAACTACAGAACTGTACCAAGAACGTTTATAGATTCCGAATTAACAACCCGTTTAACATCAGTGAATTAACTTCGGACCTTAGTATTTCTTCAAGGACTTTAAACATCTTCTTTGGTAAAAGTCAACTTATATGCAGCGTTAAGCCAACTGAGACAGCTAGCTTAAGCAAAGTGTGACAATATTAACTCAGAATTAATTTGCTCGTCGTGGACCTGGATCGTCGATAAAATATTCAGTTCTAGACCGGATACAAATATCGTCTGTAAGTTTGTAAAACTGTTGTATGTAAATCATTATTTGTAACAACCATTCGTTATAAACGTTATTATAAATTGTGTTGCTTATTTGTGTATGAAAATATATTTGTCTTAAAAATTGTGTGTATTAATCTTGTTGGAAAATATGATAAATTTTACACATACCGACATTTAATTAACTTGTAGACTGAAATTAAAATTTTCGACTATTACAATGCCCCTGACGCAAACATTTCTGGAAGATAAGTTCCATGCTGAACCTAACCTTCCCTGATACAAACGTGGGCTAAAAATGAAGATGAAGAAAAAGTAACCATGATGTTAAAAAAAAATACGTAGGTTCAAAAAAATCTTGATAAAAAGGAAATAGAGACCGTATAACCAGAGCACTTTCGAAAAGTAGACTTTTCTTCTTCGCTGGTAAACAGGAGTGGTGGTGTAAGTGAACGATATATATATATATATATATATATAAAGGGAGTTTAGTGACATCAGTAAGGTCATCTGGTTTTTCATGCAATGTTTATTACCCTATGTACTACTGTAAGCGTCTCATTTCCGGTACAATTTAGTCGATGGTGAAAGTGTATGTGAAAAGGCGTTAGGGATATTTTAATTTGGAAACGGTTGAATATATGTGTACTTAAAAGTATTCTTAGGTGTTTAAGTACAATAAAGGTGACACCTGGAGACTGATTGAAAACGATATGTTATATTAATCGATTTATGAAAACATTTAGAAATTTAGCTTTCATATTTCATTGCCCAGCATGGCCAGGTGGATAAGGCACTCAACTCGTAATCTGAGGGTTGAGGATTCAAATCCCCGTCACACTAAATATGCTAGCCCTTTCAGTCATGGGGACGTTATAATGTGCATCCAATATCCCTGTTCGTTGGTAAAAGAGTAGCCCAAGAGTTGGCGGTGGATGATGATGACTCGCTGCCTTCCCTGTAGTCTTACGATGCTAAATTAGGGAAGGCCAACGCAGATAGCCCTCGTGTGGCTTTGCGCGAAATTCAAAACAAACAAATCATATTTCATCAAAAAAATAAGCAAAGAATAAAGTTCTTTTTCTGACAGAGATGAAACTAATGAACGGAAGTTACTGATTCCAGGATCTAGGATAATTTCCGAAAGGTTGAGTAGTGTTTAGATTAGCAAAGCAGTAATTTTCCTACTTTTCTTTATCTGCTATAGTTTAGAATTCTTTTTCAATGTCAATGAAGAGTAGCATTGTTACTGGAATGACCAGGTTAGTTAAAGTGTTAAACAACAGGGAGATCTCCGGTGTTAATAGATTTATGATTGTTAAAACATTCTTTAAAAATTGTTTGTGTATGTCCTACATATTGATGGTTGCATTTTTTAAACTGTATAAGATAAATGATGTGTTTTTTATTTCATAAATGATTTCCTAAAATATTTTAAAGTTGTTTTTATTGTGTTTGTCAGAAAAGGAATCAGTATTTGTTTTTATAAATTTGCAGGTTTGACAGTGGGTTTTATTACATGGACGACAACCATTTTGGGGTGGGATGTAATTCACTTTTGAGTGAACAAAGATATCTTTTTAGAGTTATGCTTTTACAGAAGAAGACAATGGTAACGTCAAGAAATATCAATTTAAAACGATCGTTAAGCTGTAGAAAATGAAGATTTTTTTCAGATTTCGTGAAACGTTTCTGAGTTTAAACTTACAGGTACTAATAAGAGGAATTCTATTTGAAACGTTAGTATTACTCTGATTTAGAATGTTTACTGCTGAGTGTTGTTAGCCTTCTCAATTTGTTTATTGAATTTGTGTCTTTATATCCACTTTGTAACACGGTTTGTTTTAGATTCTAAGTGTATTTTCTGTAGTCTGTTTCATCTGAGCATATTTTCTTCGTTCTAAGAGCTTGACTGTTGGCAATGTTTCATTTGGTGTGAGAGGGGTGATACCTTTTATAGTGACGGTATTGTGACGTCAAGAAACTTAATCTGCGTAAGCAAGTAACAGAAGTTTGCATATGTAATAAATTCTTTAAGAGATTTGAGACCGGCTATCCAAATGAAAAATATGTCGTCCATATAATGTTTTCATATATGAAGTTTTACGTGCTTAAGTTGTGAAAGCTGATTTTCAATATGACCCATAAAAATGTTGGCATAATCGGTACACATTGCAATACCGTTAACTTGAATGTAATCTACTTTATTAAATTCGAAATTGTTCACAGTTAAAACTAGGCTGGCAAGATCGGTTATTATTTGAGATTTTGATGGGTTAGAAAGGTTTAATGCGGACATTTATAGTTGTTAGTCCTTCATCATATGTATGTCTCTCGCTTGTACAGCGTTATGTCGACGGATTTACAACGCATCATCAGAGGTTCGATTTCCCTCGGTGGGCTCAGCAGATAGTCCGATCTGGCTGTGCTATAAGAAAACACACACCCTTCATCATATGCAATGTTGGTGTAAAGAAAAAAATCCATCATACAAAGAATACTATTAGATGGTAAATGTTCGTCAGTATTAATAAATTCTATGATGGTAAGGAAGTGGGTCGTATCCTTCATATAAGAAGAGAGGATATTGGGAATGCATTTTATGTGTTTGTTAACAAAAGCGGGTAGCTTTTAAGTAGCCACGATTATATTAATAACTATGAGTCAACCACGATTGTTTGGTCTGTGTATTTTGTGTAAAAGATAAAATCCACCAGGAAAAGCTTGTCTGGATATCGGATACTGGAAGGTTTCATTGTTAATTTTACTATTTGGGGAAGTTATGATTTTAACAAACTGAGTTTTTGGATCACGTGAGAATTTTTTTATAGAAATTAATGTCTTCTAGTTGTCGGTTATCTTATTTGTTGAGAATAAAAATAGCTCTCCCTCGTCTGTTGGCTTTATTTTAATACTGTTGTTCGATTTACAATTGTTTAAAGCACTTCTTTCATTTTGGTTGATATTGTTAAGACATTGCTTGGAAGATTTTAAGGTCTGTATTACGTCATTTTCTACAGTTTTAATATAACTCTACAAGTGTGGTTCTCTGTTTGGTGGAGATATCCGTAGAGACTTTCCTTTAAAGTTCTGTTTGTGCTAATTTTCAGTTGGGCGGGGTTTGTTGAGAAAAAATTCGCGAAGTCTTAACTTTCTAGGGAATTCATGAAAGGGAGAAAGAAGTTCGGGCTTATTGAAATATCTGTTATTTGAGCAGAAGTTAAGACCTTTACTAATGAGACTGAGTTCTGCTTCAGAGAGAGTTATGCCTTAAAAATTAACAAAGTTAGAGATGTCGGAAGTGTTCATTGTTATTTGTACCTTTTTTCAGTCACTGTTGTTTTCGATAGATTTGTTAGTTTCTAAACTGTCTTTTAGGCTGTTCGTTGTGAAATAAAGGGAGTTTACTACGTTCTGGTAGACTGCTTAATGCTATGGTAGTTTCTTATGACAAAAAATAATGCTGTTAGAAGCATTTTTTAAATTTATGTTATTTGTAGCAAGCTGATTTTTGTTATTCTCTTTCAAGAATGAATGTGTCAGCTTAAAAACACCTCCTTGGAACTCATAAATATCACTAAAATCTTTTGTCGATATTCTAGATAAAGATATTTCTCATTGCTATTACCTGTACAACCTTAGTTGGAAGAAAACTACAAAAAATTATAAATAAAACTGATCTTCATTCACAAGGGAACTCGTGTTCGAGTTTTCGTTTTGTAATAGATTTAATATTATATATTTATTTTAGTATGGATATTTGTTTAAGTTAAATTTATATTTAGAAATTTACATAACTACTACTCTTAAATCCGTATTGCGAAATTCCAGCCTGTTCACTAAAGTTGTTTCGTCAGTACTGTTGTTTAGGCTGAAATTTCTGGAAACTCTCCTCACTCTTTTTAAATGTAACCAACGCGACGTGCCAAAAGACAATATATATTATTAGTTTGAGTTGTTATGCAATAAAATTTGGAAGAGATAACTGTGATTCATGCTTATTAATTGGGAAACTTCAGAAATCTGACCAAGAAAATTTATTAAATTCCGAATATTACAAATCATATAATTTCAGTGAATTCACATTGGAAATTAGTTTTTTTACTAAGACATTATATAACTTCAGAAGTGAAAAACTCGACGTGTGATAGGCAAAGAAATAATAATACAGAGCTAGCTAGCTCTGTTAAGTAAATTGAAGCTCGACTCGAAATTAACCAGCTCGCTGTGAGTTCTCGATAAGACGTCAAGGAAGTTCTACATCAGAAAAAAAAAACAGTATCCCGTTTGTAAATTCGTAAAACCTTGTCTATGGAATATTCTTTGTAATATTCATTATTGTAAATTGTATTATTGTTTATACAGTAAAATATATTTGTATTAAAAAGAGACTTTTTATGAATTTTGTCGGCAAATATCATAAACTGGAAATATATTAACATTTTTAACTTCTAAATCTAAATTACAATGTAACTCAGTTTTAAGCTGTGTGAAATTGTAAAACGTAACAGATTTTATGCACAAGGTAGAAGCACCTTAGTAGATCTATATTTTTGCTTCTTAAAATCTGAAGTTTAAAATATCAATTTTGGATAGGTAACAGTTTGTGTTTAAAGTTGTAATATGGTCCTAAATGTTTTATCGCAAGAAAAACTAAATAATACGATATTTCAATACTTGTCAGGCATACCAAGCTCCTGATAAATTTGTCTGATATCCACACATCAACCCATCTGACAAAAACTAAGAACCGTTTTATTGGTTATATGCTCCGAGGTATTAAAGATGGACAACTGATGAATTATTAACATATATACCATATACAAAACCTGACATTGTTAAATTGCATATTATTCATTAGCATGTCGTGGGAAAGCAATACAAAATGTGTTAAACATGTCATGTTGATATGGTGTGGAATAAATAAAAGCATTACTTTATTACAACTTGTAATTTTTAAAGTTTAAAAGACTACTACAAATATATACGAAAAATTTAACTACATGCAAGGAGTTATGTTTAAAACATTTCACTAAATGTGTCATAAATTGATTTCTGAGAAAATGAAGTATATGCTAAATGCTTGTTTTGTTTGTTTTAGAATTTCGCACAAAGCTCCTGGAGGGCTATCTATACTAGCCGTCCCTAATTTAGTAATGTAAAAACAGTAAGTGGAAGGAAACTAGTCATCACCACCCACCCCAACTCTTTTCCTACTATTTTGCCAACGAATAGTGGGATTGATTGTGACATTATAACGCCCCCACGGTTGAAAGGGCAAGCATGTTTGGCGTAACGGGGATGCGAACCTGTGACCCTCAGATTACGAGTCGCACACCTTAACACGCTTGCCCATGCTGGACCTGCTAAATGAAATGTTGAGACTGTTTACCATAAATGTAATGAGGAGGGAATTAACTTCGGACGTTAATATTTTTACAAGGGCATTAAATATCTTCATAGGTAAAAAATCGGCTTGTAGGCGGCGTAAGGCTTGTCAGTCATGTATAGTGAGGACCCCCCGGCTAAATGCCCCATTATATGTTTAACTGATTAAGTGATTGAATAAAATAATACTAATCATGAAGATGAAAAATTCCTTAACTCATTATTGTATTCAAATACAATATTTTGGTTGCATTTACTTAATAAAACTGGTCACTCTGTTGTATTGTTTCCAGTAAATATTAAGTTGTCTATAAATATTTTATTCGAATTATACAAGCCCAGGCTACTGTATTAACTGGACAATTTGAGCTTTATTCGCAAAAATACTATATTTTAAATGCTGACATTATATTGAACAACTTGAACTATTGAATACAAAAGCTTGTTCAGCACTGTAACTTCTTATATATATGTTTAAAATTTCATATAGCCTTCTTATATGCCCACGACTAGGTTGCCCGAGCCCGGCGCTATTACTAGTAATAGGCTAGACCTTCATAAATGTGCAGTTTAGTTTTACATTGTTTAGCAAAAAAGGACGTGAAGCAATTGTTTTATCGTAAATCATTGTATATAAGGGTAATACAATTGTTTCTTGTTTACCTCGTTCTCGATTTAGGATGAAGGCCGCGTGATATCGATTGATTAGTTTCTTAGCTAGTAAGGCTTATCCTAAATAAGGCATAATAAAATAGTGGGATTGACGATAGGTAATATGAGTGGATTATGTTTAAAAATTTTAAATTTGAATGCAACTTTCAGAGGCTAAGAAGGTCACAGCTTCTGTTACTGTTAATCACAGAGCTATATATTGCTATCTGTACCCTGCCTACCACCAAAATTATATCAAACCCCGAATTTTAGTGTCTTAAGTGTACAAACTTACTGCTGGGGCACTTTAGGGTCAGACAGTTACGACTCACTTAACTTGCAGTTATTTTTAGAAGGCCAGAGATCTAGAATTTTTAAAACACGGAGCTTAGAAAAGAAAGTAATCTGTTGTAAAAGTAAGTTGGGACAACAGTAAGTCTACTTATTTTCAACACTAAAACAAGAGGTTCGATTTCCTTCAGTAGACACAGCAGATAGCTCCATGTGGCTTTGCTTTTAGAAAAAACAACACACATTGTTTTCTTTGTCTGACTTTGCTCATATTATCGTTAGAATAGTACATTAGGTTTAGGTACATTTTTAGTGAGCCACGTAAATTTTATAAAATTCTTAACATAGAAGAATAGCACTTACTCAATACACAAAAACCTAAATTGCGTACCCCTAAATTTTAAACCAAAATTATATACACACTTCTTTAATTCACAAACCTCAGTCACATTGACAACCGTATTT
Source organism: Carcinoscorpius rotundicauda (assembly GCA_011833715.1). NCBI lineage: Eukaryota > Metazoa > Arthropoda > Merostomata > Xiphosura > Limulidae > Carcinoscorpius > Carcinoscorpius rotundicauda. The sequence continues at coordinate 32,377,123 of CM022395.1, read as the reverse complement.
AAATTAATGTGATGATATTATTACATTATTCCTATATAGAATTGTTTTGACTCTCATCAAATGGTATTTCCGTTGTACGCTAAATGAATATCAGTGTCTAACATAAGAGTCCATGTATTAGTGAAGTTCAGCAGTCGCAGTACAGTAGATGTTTTCCAGAGATCGTAATTGATACTGCTGTATGTCGCATTTGTACTGCACAGGCGTTTGAGAATTTGGGGTCACTTTCACAAGGCCACGTACGTATGTTCGTAAACATGCACTAGTTAAATGAACTTTCATAATAAAATTTATTATGAAATCTTCGGGAAATAAGCATAAACCAAAAGTCAGTGGATAAAGTATTATAGTTCTTTTTTTTTTTAGTGATAAGAATTACAAAGTCTGATGTTTTCTTATGCCCTATTAACTTGACAGAATACCCACTAAAAACATTTTTGAAATTACTTTTTTAATGAGATATTACTTCAGCATTATAGTTCTGCCTAAATTTGTATATATATTTCTTATAAAACTTACTGCTGCAATAAACATTTTCTAGTAATAAGTTTTATCTATAGTTGCTTTGATGAGTTCTTTTACCTTTAGTCATTTCTCCAATTATGTTGTTTATTTTCATGGCAATAAGGAATCAAATATAGAAATAATAACCATGAGCATTTCCAGGATACAGTTTTATATGAGATTATTACTTAATGCTTAAATGTGTTATTGAAAGAAATCCAGAAGATTTACAAAGGTTTTGCTCTTAAATATGCAACAAAATTATATTTACTTAATTATATACACTGCTGACCAAAATCTTAAGGCCAATGAACATAAACGTAAAATTGGTTTAAACCTATCAAATATACATTATTTGATTTTCAGTTTTGTTATGATTTTTATTTTGATTATGCTTACTTTTGTTAGTAAAGAAAAGCTAATTCCCTAAAAAATTAATAATAAACTATGCTTCTTCTATATCTTATTGTGCCTCTTGTATGTTTTCAGACTTACAATGCCAGAAACAGGGTTTCCATACCCGTAGTGCGAAGAATACAAATAGCCTGTTATGGATTTTTGCGCTTAATTATAATCACATAAATACTTTTTTTAGTGAACCACTTACCCTCACACTTCAAAAGAACATGGTTTTCTTATTCCTTTTAAAAGTAAACTTAATATCCCAATCTATTGATTTTAAAATCTCAACAAACGTATTTATATTTTGAGTATCCTTCCACATAACAAAGCAATAGTTTAGAAACCTTTTTCAAAATGTTTTTATGTAAGCTATAAAACTTTCATCAAAATAATTAGGGAGTATATTAAATTATTGTAATTTTTTTAATTATCCACAGTAATTTCTCCAGGGTAATGTCTAAATCAGTGGTATATATCTATACACACACTGAACGATGTTGTTGTTTTAGAATTAAGCACAAAGCTGCACAATGGGCTATCTGTGCTCTGCCCACCACGGGTATCGAAACCCGGATTTTAGCGTATAAGTCCGCAGACATACCGCTGAGCCACTGGGGGGCTACACTGAACGAATAAAGAAACAAATATATTTTTCGTTTTTGCTCTCCCCCCTTCCTGTGGATTCTAATGCCCATAATGAAATTAACATAAGTTGGAACACCTTTTGAACCTTTTGCTATGCCACAAAGTTGATGGAAATTTTATTCCTCATGAGTGAAAAAAATCTTTAACACTAGATCTCAATATCTTAAGCTAAAACTTTACTAAATACTGGATAAATTAATGTCTTGTGTTTATCCAGAAAAAAATCTACGTCTTTAAGTACATAGTCATGTTTAATATTTGCATATAGAGTTACTAGATCTAAATTAAAAAAAAAAACTTTTTTTTTCTAATTTGTTTGGTAGCTTTTCAAGAGATTCAAAATAATCTATAATAAGAATCGTGACATAAGATTAAAAAAGAGGTTATTATAGTCTTACTATAAATAAGCAATTGAGCGGCTTTGTATATATTTATCTAACCATGTGACTGAACCAGTAAATACAATAGTGTTATCTGTTGTGGCGATTAAGGCTTATGAAATGTTGCGCTACCCATTGAAGTGCCACACAAACAAAAATCATTTTAAAAACATCCCACACTTAAGGTATTTGTTACGTTTTTTTTTATGTGGACTAAACGCAGCAGAAAGACACAGATAACAGCTTATATAATTTATAACAATAAACTATTATATATGCAACAGATATAACGTAAATTATATAATAACAATGACAGATATTCAGTTTCAACCTTCAAAATTAATTACAATACAATATAATGTCCAATATAATGATCCAGAATGAAAGTTCAAAAGTCCAGATCAGAAATCCAAAATTCCAGTCTAGGGTGCGAATTTGGTCCCACGAAGATATTTCGAAGTTTGAATGGAGAAGTCCAGAAACAATTCACAGTTCAATAAATTTGACGAAGTTCTTTTTACGATGTTTTCGATGAATGTCTCAAATTTGTCGTTTTCCAATTTTCCCGGTCTCCCCAAAACAGACCTGTATGTGTTGACCTTCAGTATAACCAGTAATTCGAATGAATCGTAAAGATTGATGAAATAAAATCACAGCTTTTGTAGATCTAGCTTCAGTCACAAATCCAAGTTGAATAAACACACAGCAAACGTTGAAAATTTCTCAAACGAAGATACATCTATTTAATCGAATAAAAACGAATGACTGATTCACTGACTCTCTTTTTCTCCTCGCGTCGCCGTCTGTTTTTATACTAGTATGCCTATTGTGTTCTCCAACAATCGCATAACTTCCACAGAATTCCAGAGTAATCTGCGCATGTCTGTTTTTGCACGAGACTCGTCGTCTAGACACCAGGCCGACATACATTCTATTTACAGTCAAATGATCGATCTACCTAATTCTAAAAATTTCTACATGAATAACAACATATTTTATTGGTTTAAATTTCAAAACAATAATATAAACAACAACATGGCATTTCAAATAACAGTATTCAAGTTTCAGACATTTAAAAAAATAACTATGACATGTGCAGCAACTTATAACAGAACACCATTTTAAATACTAAGTACTCTTCCCATAACAAGAAAACGATTTTCATAAGAACTGTAAGTGAGAATTTAACAATATATTTATTGATGTAATTTCTAAATATAGTAACAAAAAACTGTTTTTTTTGTCAATAAATGACAGCACTTTAATTTATAAAAAAATTACAGATCATGCCAGAATAGTTTATGAAAATTTTACTCTCTATACACTGAATAATGTTGGTGAAATTAGTTGCATATGATTAATGACAACAATTCGAACACCCTTCCCGAAAAAAAAAAAAAAATTTTGGAAAGAATCAATTTTTCCTAATTTTTTTAACAATGAGGTTTGAATGCGACGATGGCTTATACTAGCATAAACTGTCCCCCATTTGGTGGCGTTTCTGTTGGTATGTCCAAATGTCACTTAAATGTTCCTTAATTTCTCGTTATTATCTCTTATAGCTGGTATTCCTGATAGATTGAGACGTTTTACTATTACGAATATATCTACTTCTTGTTTTCAACAATATTTTACTAATCTTTTGATTTTTGGAAGAACATAAAAATACCCAATTTCTGTATTACTCAAAACAAAATCCTTTCCCCATTTTCTCAGTTTTACCTTACACCGACATTAAAAAAGTTTTCCCTGATGGAATTATAGATATATATCAGAAAAGATATATATATATCAATGTAATATTACAGTCTCATGTTTATCTGATCTCTAAAGATTTTACCACACTAAAACTGTACTTGTTCTATCAAACGTTTCACCTCATATTCATAAGTTTTTTTTATATAATTGCGTATAAGCCTAAGAATAACTCAAGTACGTTCAAGATACAGTCATTATAGTCGCCTTCTTACGAAACTTAATGTTTTGATTTCCTGTGCACTGTCGCATAATTGTATATGCATCATATATAAAAATGTAAACCGTACTCTCTGTGTACTGAGAAACAAATTTAGAAAGAAAAAAGTTATATTCATATTATTAAAAGTAATTAACCTTAATTTTAACGAAAATATGACTCATTCTTAAAATAATTTATTTTAACTTACATACACTTTTGGCCACAAAACCTTAAGGCCAATGAACATAAAGAAAAATATGCATTTTGCGTTGTTAGACTCGGCCACTTATTTGGGTAGAGCTTCGAAAGATGAAAATAAGAAAAGGGAAAATAAAGAAATTATTAGCATTTAATAGCGAAAATTTGAACACTATGAAATTAGACTAAATACTAGCTGGTCAAAAGTTCAAGACCATACCAAAAAAAAGTCCTAAACAATGCAAGAAATGCCAAACAAGATCTCTCAGTAGTGAGTTGCACAGCCGTCATTGCAAATAACTTCAAACATTCGCTTTGGCATGGTTGATATAAACGTTTTCAGAAGGATGGCTGGAATGTTATTCAAAGTAGTGAAGATGGCTTCACGAAGATCATGCATTGTTTGGAATTGACGTCCATTTCTATAGACTTCCCTTGCCATCCACCCCCAAACATTTTCAATGAGGTTCAGTTCGGGTGAACATACTGGATGGTAAAAAAGAATCATGTTATTTGCCATGAAAAAGTCCTTTGTTTTGTGGGCATTGTGAATTGCAGCGTTGTTCCGCTGAAAAATCCAGTCATTTCCACACAAACGAGGGCCTTCAGTCGATAAGAATGCTCTCTATAACGTGCCAATGCAGCCAGCTGCCGTTTGACGCCCCTGTATAACCTGAAGCTCCATTGTTCCGTGAAAGGAGAAAGCACCCACAGATCATGGTGGAGCCTCCTCCAATGTGTTGTGTAGAAAATGTCTCCGCTGGGATATCCTTATCGTGCCAGTAACGTTGAAGGCCATCTGGACCATTCCAGTTAATTTTTTTCTCATCAGAGAACAAAACTTTCTTCCACTTTTCTACGTTCTATGTTTGGTGCTTCTCAGCAAAGTTTAACCAAGATTTTTCGTGGTATGGAAGGAGGCGTGACCTTTGAAGCCTTTCTCTCGTAGATGCCGTCTTATTGTTCTTAAGCTGCATTCTGCATCCGTAAGGGCTTTAATCTGGTTCGACGATCGGCTGGTGTTTTGCCGGACAACCCGTTGCATCCTCTTGCTCAATGCCGGCTAAATTCTCTTGGGCCGACCACTTAAAATTCTCGTTCCGTATCCCTCAGGGTCTTTCAAGAAATTTGCAACAGCAGTTTTACTACGCCTATCTCACCAGCAATGGCACGTTGAAAGAGACCTTGCTTTCGCAGCTTGACAATTCTGCCACGTTCAAACTCTGTTAACTTTTTAGCCTTTGTCATGTTTTAACCCAATATAACACACGAGTTATCAGTGGGAGATTTTGACAACACTAATGCTTGAACACAAATGACTAAGTTCCGTTACATGTTTACCGATTAACGATTCGTTTCAGTACAGTCTTAAACTTTTAATCAACTAGTATTTAGGCTAATTTCATAGTGTTCACGTTTTCCTTACTAAATGCTAAAATTTTTTTCTTTATTTTTATTTTCCATTTTATTTTTTTCATCTTTCAAAGCTCAACTTAAATAAGTGGTTGAGTCTAACAACACAAAATGCATATTTTTTCGTTACGTTCATTGTCCTTAAGATTTTGGCCAGTGGTGTACATAATAACATTTATTTCTTACACCTAGGAACTACAGTTTTTGTCTTCTGACTAATAATAACCGTTACTCCATACATGGTTGTGTATCCGTGTCCATACCTTCTTCATCAACAATTACAGTAATATATGGAACTCCATCCTCGTCCACAGCGCCAGCTTCTATAGCAAAACGTCTTTCTTTACAACCTGCTGTTGTAAGTTGCTTGTAAAGTATCGCTTCCCATTGAAAAACAAAAAAAAATAAGAATAAAAGCTAATATTGTGGAACCAACTTCATCAAATCAGCATGAAAGTTACACTGTTTGGCTTATGGATAAAATAATATGAACGAGAGCTATAAATATTAAAATATAATTTCTAAGGTGTGACCTATAAATATAATTTATTAAATTCTAGTCAAACACATGCACACTCTTACATGCCAACTTTTTCTACACATTTTTGAGAAGTGTTGAAGATCAAGCAGAGTGCATTCACGATAGAGAATACTTCTTTCAATTGTGAATGCTCGGAACTTGTTACAGTGAAACCCCAAGTGACAGAAACATTGACATCGTGATGTTCTTCTTCTGATGTATTTTATGTTTGAACTGTCACATTTTCATCACATACACATTTGAATACTAAAATACATTTCAGTCCTCGACAAAGCTCTCTGTGAAAAAACACTGTGTTTGGGGGCAATTGAATTAATGATATTACAACTTACTCACTTCAATGATGAAATGTGCAATTTCAAGAATTTGTCTTCCCTCAAGTGTCTCTGTCCCAGCATGGTCAGGTGGTTAAAGCACTCGACTTGAAATCCGAGGGTCACGGGTTCGAGTCCCCGTCACACCAAACATGCTTGCCATTTCAGTCGTGAAGTCGTTATAATGTTACGGTCTATCTCATTATTCGTTGATAAAATAGTAGCACCATAATTGGCGGTGGCTGGTGATGACTAACTGCCTTTCCTCTAGTCTTACACTGCTAAATTAGGGACGGCTAGCGCAGAGAGTCTTCAAGTAGCTTTGGGCGAAATTCAAAACAACCCAAACCAATAGAGTGTCTTTAGGTGAAGATCGTAGTTGCTTGGACATAATTGTCTTTCCATCACATGCGGTATTATTAAAATTGAAAAGTAATAAGAAATATGTAGAGAAAGTGAAGTTATCTTACATCTTAGTGACAGACATAACATTAATTTACACATTGTTTCACAATGTACCTTTCAAAAATTAAATCTGATGTTTGTGGGTTTCTAGGTTTATCTGTAAATGAAAGTCCGTCTGCTTTATCCGACAAATTGCTTCCTTCCGTAACACTGTTATAAAGCTTTTGTGGTTCATATACCTTTGTTGTTGTTGTTTTAAAATACACCCACGATTACTTCGTTTTCGTTTCGACCAGAAAATTTTCCTATTGTTTCAGTCATGTCAAGTACAAACCATCACAATAAAATGTATTTTTACCTGCAGGCAATGTACACAGTTTGGTGAAAGTAGCCACTCTGTTGCCTGCGTTAGTATTTTATTTGTCAATATCACGCATTGTTTACCTCCCCTAACCAACATTGAATGCTGCATGAATAACCTTCAGAAACAGTACGGCGAAAATAAATGAGATAGAATATCAATTAACTGTGTTTAAAAACAAAGCTCTAAGTAGCAATTCTTATAACTTATTGATGCAAAATCTCAACATGATAGCAAAATATTTGAAACAAGAGTAGTTGGCTTAACCTTCACCTAAATAGCTGTCTTTAGAACAGAAGCAATTATGGTGTAGGTAAATAGCCACTATATAAAGGAATAGCCGATGGTCATAAAGCAGAAAAAGTGTAGTATAATAGCATAAGCGAAGTTGAAAAGTTAGTCACAACAAAGAGATATAAGATTTTAAAAGGTGGGCCTTTCTTCTGCAGGAACAAACGGAGAATTAATTATTTATCCCTTTAATAATAGCAGGTAGAAGTGCAGAATTCTTCGTAAGTGAAAATATCATACCCGATTAATGAAACTGGCTACAAAGTAAATATTTCGAGCTCGCTGCCAGCTATTTGTTTGTTTTGGAATTTCGCACAAAGCTACTCGAGAGCTATCTGTGCTAGTCGTCCCTAATTTAGTAGTGTAAAACTAGAGGGAAGGCAGCTAGTCATCACCACCCACCGCCAACTCTTGGGCTACTCTTTTACCAAAGAAAAGTGGGATTGACCAAAAAATTATACGCCCTCGCGGCTGGGAGGGCGAGCATGTTTGGCGAGACTCGGGCGCTTACCCGCGACCCTCAGATTACAAAGCGCACGCCTTAACGCGCTAGGCCATGCCAGGCCCATGAGTTATTAGAGTTTACGTGAACTAAGACTCAATGCATTTTTAATGGCATTTTTCAATTCATCTCTCTTTCAAAGAAATTGTATTTCTCAAAAAGATTTATCATTTTAAAAGTAAATCACAAACATAAATGAACTAGTTTATTTTTAGATGTGAGTCCACTTACAACTGATTTTATTTTGTCACAGAATTGCATGTTTAAACTTAAAAGAAATATTAAAAAGTATTACATTTTAAAACCGAAATTGAAAAAGATTAACCACTCATATATGATAGTTAATAGCTATTTACAAAAGATTAGACACATTAATCACATGGTTTTCATGAAGTAACTGAATTTCATGTTGAGAAAATAACGTTTCAAAAATTCGTTTAATTAAAAATTGTTCAATAACTGGACAAATGTAAATCTGTAATTAAATCTTTAATGTCTTGACTTTTACAAGAGATTGTTATTTTTAGAAAATTTTATTTACCAATCTCGAAAAATACACATGCAACATCCCTTAAATACCTGCATAAAGATAAAGAAAACCTTAAGATGTATTTTTTAGGCAATTAACAATCCTTTGTAGTATATAAACAATTATTTAGAAGATCTACACCATTATTTAAAAACTGGTTAGCAAGAGTGAAAACTGATTAATGAAATTAACAAATAAGAAATGGGAAATTTTGTGACAATGTTTGTTTTGGAATTTCGCACAAAGCTACTCGAGGGCTATCTGTGCTAGCCGTCCCTAATTTAGCAGTGTAAGACTAGAGGGAAGGCAGCTAGTCATCACCACCCACCGCCAACTCTTGGGCTACTCTTTTACCAAAGAATAGTGGGATTGACCGTAACATTATACACCCCCACGGCTGGGAGGGCGAGCATGTTTAGCGCGACGCGGGCGCGAACCCGCGACCCTCGGATTACGAGTGCACGCCTTAACGCGCTGGCCATGCCAGGCCGTTGTGACAATGAGATCAAAATTCGGAACAAAACCTTGTCCATCGAAACGTTGTACATTTGCTAATAAAGTTTATTTCGTTACCCATTCAAACTGTCTCCAAACTCTGTTTTCTAAAAGTGGGTTTCTTGTTATCAAATTTAATATTAAGGATCCATTAGTTTCCTTTCTGAAAATAAAATTAAACTTAGTAGATCAAATGAGAAAAACAATCATTTAAATAACAACTTGTTATGTTTGCTTTTAATTAATCTCGCAACTACACAAAGGGCTATCTGTACTCTGCCCACAACAGGTTTCGAAACGCAGTTTTTGGTGTTGTAAGGCCACAGACTTATGGGGTGCTACGGGTGGGTAAATTCAAATGAAGAAGTCTGCTATTAACGAATATCATTCAATATCAATGTAATTTATTGCGGTTTTATAGTTAGTGACTTTCTCTTAAATAGATAAGTTTTTTATACTTTGTAGGTAGCTAAAGATTTACTTTAAAGTCATAAAAAGAATATAACTTCAAGGTTTTCAACACAGATGTATTTTGCGTTCTTTAATTTATGTAACAGGGAAATATAATTACAAGTCAAATATGTGTATTCGTATTATAGCTTAAAAAGTACAAGGGTTAATTTGTAAAGGTTCGCATAACTATTAGAGGACGCTATACTTAGTTTGTTGTAATGGCTGTTTCGGTACCAAATATAAACTTAAAGCGTAAATATGATCTTATCGAAGATAAAACCCTTCATTATCCATCAAAGCAAAATAGAACTACTGGTAATATAATTTAAATTAGTTTTGAATAAGATCGATTTGTTAGCCTGATCATAAAGTAATAATAATAAGTCAGTTACTATTTCAGTTTCCTTTCACTTTGCGGAATGAAATTTAGGCCTGTTGAAGTTTTGTAAACTAATTATTATACACCATAGTCTATACTGTTTGTATTAACACTTTAAATTATAGAGTAGTCCATACATTTTAACTATAATATAATCGGATGAGACTTTTATATTAGGTTTAGACTTTGTAAGTAAATAAGACTTAAACTGGAACAGTAAAATTGCAAGGAACTGATGAAATATGGTAGTATTACTAGTAATATTAATTATAACTAATGTGTAAAGTGTTGTAATTGTCATATCATTTTTGTTATAAATGTGTGATATTTTTATGCGTTATTGCCGGAGAGTACAGTAACATAACATTTTGGAACAATATGGAAGCACTGGTCAATTTTGGATGCTCCATCTTTCAAATTAAAATAATTTTTAAAAATTTTTAAGGCTAGCCCTTATCATTCATGTATTTATCAAACTTTTTCTTAAAGTTAACATGTTTAAATTTATTCTTCTACAACATTCTGAAAACAATACATTCCAGAGGCTAATTACCCTGTTAGAAAAATGAAAGTGTCTCAGCTGAAAATGATTTCAATCTTGCCAATATTTATATGTGTGTCTTCTAGTCCTACTATTTGCATTTTTAAAAATGAACAAAGATGAAGTATCAGCATTATCAATTCCCTTTACAATCTTAATCACCTCAATCAGATCCTTTCTAACACTGTTTTTTTTTTCCAGAGAAAATGTGAGAGATTCTAGCCTCTCTTTACATGACAACCCCTTCATCCCAGGTACCATTCTAGTAATCCTTCTCTGAACCATTTCAGTGTTTTTCCTATGGAAGGAAGACTTAGACTGAATGGAATATTCTAAATGTAGCTTAACTAGTGACGTGTAGAATGAAATTATAACCTCTTTAGTTTTGTATTCAGTATTTCTGTAGATACCAACTAAACTTCCACTTGCCATACCACATGCATAGTGGTTTTAGAGATGGGTCTACTGTTACACCAGTATACCTTTACTTCATAACAGTTAAGGTTATTCCCATCCAAATTATTCCTTATAATTCAAATTATGATATTGTGATGCATTATTTTGCATTTATCATATTTAAAACCAATCTGCTATTTATATATGTAGAAACAGCTTGTTTGGGTTGAGAAATTTTTTATGTGGAGGAGCAAACAGCGTTTTGATCTTCGTAATGTTGTTTGCTCCTCCACATAAAAAATTTCTCAACCCAAACCTGCCATTTTTACATGTATATTTCTCTACAAGTGAGTTTTCTTGTCATCACTGATCATTATTCCAACCTGCTATTTATTTGCTCAACTTATTAAATGATTAAATTTTTTTGAAAATGAGCAGCATCTTCACAAATAGCAACATCCAAGACCTTAATATTGAATGTAAATTTCTGTGATTTATTTATTATTCCTTCATTTGTATTATTTGTGTAAATCAAAAAGAGAAGAGGTCGTAAATTTGATCCCTGAGGTATCCCACTTGTGATAGTAATTCTGTTTGACCGAACTCTGTTTATAACAATGATCTGATTTTTTCCATGAAGCCACTCTTCTATTCAATTTGTTAATTTATCCCCCACCCCTATAGAAATATATATTTTTTTACAAGCGTCATGTAGCACCTTATCAAATTCTTTCTGAAAATCAAGGTGTATACCAAATCTATAACCTCACTTTTACCTACATAAGCAGTAACCTTTTCAAAGAATGTTAAAATGTTTGTAAGGCAAACTTTTCCCTTGTTGAAACCATGTTGAATATCCAATAAAATTCCAAATTTTGTTGAATGACTTTACAAAGCATCTTTTAATAGGCCTTCTAAAATTTTTTTTCCACAACTGATATAAGACTGATGGATTTATATTTACTGGGACAATTGTTATTACCTCTCTCTGGTACTTGCCCACTACTCAAGCAGTGACAAAAAGTAGCAGTAAGTGGCTCACATACACAATTTTAAACCTCACTCAAAACCCTGTGGAAAATATTATCTGACTTTAGGAGCCTTGTCATTTTCTAAACTTTCCAGTGTTTTCTAAATCAATTCAGAATTAATGCAGTCACTTTTTTGATCTCTTTTCCATTTACCAACTACTCCAGATTTGGAAAAATGCTTAAAATTTCATTTATAAAAAGTGCAGAAAAAGCAAAATTTAATAACACAGCCATGTTTTAATCATCAGATACTAATCTTCCTTTATCATCCCTGAAAGGTCCTGTCTTCTCATTTTAACATTTTGTTTACTCTTAATGTGTTTTAAAAACGTATTGTTAATTTTTACATTTTTAGCCAACCTTTTTTCATACACCCTTTCTGATGTTCTAATTTTCTGTTTAACCAACTATCTTACTATTCTGTAATCATCCAAGTCTCCTGACATACCAGTCAATTTAACTATTTTAAATTTATGATGCTATCCTTTAGTTTGCTCTCTTAAGCTCTTTATGAACCAACTTAGATTTACTTACAGCAACACTTCATTTTATAAGGAATATGTTTACCCTTTTGAAAATTTTACACATCTGATTAGTTTCACAAAATAACTCAACTGCTTAATTCATAAGACATTTTTTATCACATCCTTTCAAAATTTGCTTTTTAAACATTTATAACCAAGATATCATTATTCCTTGTCTTTTATTGAAGCAAAACATCAAACCTAATGGAGCAATGGTCACTTGCATTCAGATATTCCCCAATTTCCACCTGGTAGATCATTTTTGTATTTGAAGTTAATAACTTTAAAATAGCATTATTTCTGGTAGGTTTCTAAACTAATTGATAAAAAAAAAGCCATCCTGAAGAGCTTCCAAAACCTTTTTTCTTGTGGTTTAACTCTGGAACTTTCCAATTTATATGCCTGAAATTAAAATCACATTATTATGACTTCATTAACAGATGAAATCTTAATTTCATTATAAAGTTTCTTACTAATTTCCTCATCATCATTTGGTGGTTTATAACAAATTTCCACTAAAAGCCTTTTCTTTTTATATCCACTAAAATAAACCCAAATGGATTTAATTTCCTTGGTATTTTCTGTGATATTTTCATTTTCAACAGGAAGTTTCATATAAAACACTTCCTCTCTTGTCAATACTCTATTTTAAATAGCCTATAACCCTGTATATCAAAGAAACTTTTGTATCAAAATTACCTATGTTTAACTATGTTTCAATTATTTTTATATAACAAAATCTTCTATTTCTACCAGTGCTTATCTATTTTATATCTTATTCTACTAGTATTACAATAGTAACAATTAAGCCTATTCTTATAACTACTACTATACTAATTTGTACTGTGCTAAACTTTTCTCTGCTACTTATTTGTTTTATGTTTAGGTTTTACTGACATTCACCACTGTCTAGTCCTTGTTTAAAACTTCTCTTATGGCTGAGTTAATAGCCTTAGTAAATAAGTTAACCCCTATTGTATTGAAATGTAAGTCATCCATTCCAAAAAAACAATTCCCTTCTGCTGAACTGATCTCACAAGTCCAACCAGCTAATTTGCACATCCTAGTATTTTGTCCTAGTTACCTATTTATAACTTCATCCTCACAGGTAATTTTGGGCAGTATCTCTGACAAAATTAAATTATGGTCTTTTTTTTTAAATACCTTTATCAATCCCTTGTTCTTATTAATAAGCTTCTGTGGCCTACTATTCTCTACATCATTATTCCCTACATGCACCACAAAATCTCAGCTAGCCTCCTTTATTACATATCCTTCTTTGTCAGTTATATTCTCCACCTGTCATCCTTATGTCATCCTTAGTTAGCATAGTTTTTTTCTCCTTATAAACCCCACAGAATATGCTATTCACATGCCTTGTCAAGGAATCACTTGTAACTTCAATGTTTTCATTCACATCCTTATTTGATACTTTTTGTTTTCTTTCCCTTCATTAGTTCTCCATCTGCAGAAGCCAAGGGCTAAAATTTGTTGCTCATCAGAATAAGGTCATTATAACTAATTTCACAACTTTAAGCTGTTATAGTAATCTCTCTAACTTCTTGTGAGTATTGTTAGCTGAAGTATCTGTTGCATGTAAAAGCTAAAGGTGCTCCTGAAATCCTACTATCATTTCCACAGTTTACATGTTTGTATCTATTGTCTGTAATTAGGATAGCCTACAACTTTTCTTCCAGTCTACAAGCTGTATAAAAATTCCACATTGTCATCACTTGTCTTTTTAAACATACATGCCAGTTCCAAATTTCCCAGTGCACCCATAACACCTAACAAACTGTTAATGTTTAACTCTTACATTAGTCTTAACCATTCTGTTTGTACCTATAGCCTGAAAATAAATATTCAATTCCAAATACTAGCAGTCTGCTATTAACACTTTTAATATTAAACCTAACATTTTTATCACTACTTTCACTTTACTAAAGTAATAAAGTTTATCTTTAATTATATAGAACTTAGGAAAAAAAGTAAATTCTTAAAGCATCGAGAGACAATAAACTAATTTTTAGATTGCATTTATTTAATAAAACAATGTATTTATCCTGTTTTATGATTTACCATTAAGTTGAAATATACTTAAGCCTAAAGTATCATTACACATACAAAGCCTATTTTAAGGTTATAGTAAAGGTTGCACCACTAAACTTTAAGTTAACTTTGATCATCCTACTTTTAGTTACTAAAATTACTTATAATATTACTATTAAATAAGTTTCAACTAAACTTTTCAGGCATTCCCTCTTCAGTTGCTCAATCATTGAAGTAAAGTAATTAGTAATAAGTTTGCACTTGCACACATTATAATGACAATGAAAGTATGAAATGTAGGTTGAATTACCTGATGTCATACATGCATAATTTCTGTTATGTGACTGAAAATATACAAATATGACCAAAAGAAATACTTGCTGGCTAGAAAAAAGTTAAGGTGGACTGGTCTGGGATTGAGTAAGATATCTCATGAGTAAGAAGTGATTACAAGATGTTTCAGAAAGTCAGTACAGGCTTATATTTTTTGTGCTTTATATTTTATAGCCAAAAAAAAGAGGCAACTTTAAAATTTGGAAAAGAGAGGCTAGGCTTCAGTTAAAATATTTTAATTTTTCAACTAGGATTATTGGTATGTGTAATGTGTTGACAGCAACAGCAGTAAAGGAGGTTGGTGTTTTACAGAAGTTTAAAATGAGAATTGATAATTGTTGTTTAACCAAATTTCATTTGTAATTTTAGCATCATAGCTATGTTTTTGCTTTCCAAGTCTTGCTACATAGTCACTTACATAATTGTTCTTAATAAGCAGTTATATCTTACATTGGCTTTAACTGTTATACAAGTGTATAAGAGCTGTTCTTATTGTAAATAAACATAGATATCAATAACTATAAATTGACTTTTTTTTGTCTAATATTAAGTACTCATGAAAGATTGATGTGATAAAGTTTACAACTATTTATTTGTTAGTCACACATTTTTTGTAATTTTTCTCATAGAAAGAAGTCGTCAATCTAATAGGGACAAAGGAAGAAATTGCCCATATTTAGACACAATAAATAGGTAGAACAATGTTATTATATTTTTGATTAGAAATATTAATTTCAATTATTTATTTCTAAGAAGAAAATTGCAAATGAAATGTGTACAGTGAATTCAATAGAAAATTGTCTTGTAATGCTTGAGATTTTGTCAGCTACACTTTCCCTACTAAGTTATTTGTGTTAATCTTTTGAAATTCTGCAGTACTGGTGGTACTGAATCACAAATAAAAGTTGTATTTTTGGGTTTAAGAGGTAAGTAAAAATTGAGTGTGAGTGCATGCAAATATATATATATATATATATCTGAAAGGGCATCATAATTAACCAATAAACAGTTATAATGAATTTTCATGTTTGTGTACCTGCTAGTGATTTCATTTGGCCCTTTTATTGCAAATTGAAAGTTGACTGGGAAGAGAATAGTTGTTTTTGACAAGTTATTGAAGTTTACTTTAATATTATAATTTAAGTATAATATTAAGTTAATATGTAGTGTGTGTGTATGTAAAACTTGTATAATGTATTACAGTACTTCACTAACTGTGCAACTCGAACAATCCAGCAGCAAAAATATTGTATCAGTAATAGTGCTTCAACATTTATATTTGGTCATTGACAGCATATAAATATATACCACAGATTTAATCAAATAAAGTAAGGGAGATTTAATGCTTACACCATTAAATAATATATTGTTTTGTCAAGTTGTAGCATTTTTCATAGTTAATTTACATGAATATATTTAATTTTTTTTTATATACATTTGACTTTTCTTGGAATTAGAACATCTTACTAGTTCTTGTATGATTTTAGGTGAATAAAAAGTCATCATAAATTATATATCAATTATTTTTAATCACATTTATCTTGTTTTGATCCCTACTTATCACAGTTAAATTATGTAGTGTATGTGCATTTACATTTTTGTCATTTTTGATTATTTACATACTAAACGATTCTACTCACTGAATGCATTAAGTTTTTCTTTTGTTCTGATTTGTTTTTAATTTTAGAAATGTGTTAGATTTTGACTTTGAGAAGCTGTGCTCAATATCCTTGTCAAGAATAAATGTGTATGCTTGTCTGGTCTGTGGCAAGTATTTTCAAGGTAAGAAAACTTTCATATTTTTGAATAGAAGCTAATATTATTAAATATTTCATGTAATAATTCAAGCTGTAATAGAACTGTGAGTTACAGTAAGTGATATTTATAAGTTATTTGCAAAGTATAAGAGTGATTTTTTTATCTCTGTTAACTAACTATCATTTCAATTTTTTTCATTGCTTAGGATTTTGATGAAACTCGTATTCCATTGTTGTAATGACTTCAACACACTTCTCACAATGTATGGCTGAAATACACAATTCCAACTAAAACAATGAAGATGAAGTTAACCTTTCATAAATTTTAATATTTGGTTTACAGAATAAATTGCATTGAATCTTTATTAAGTGACAGATTGCTTTCAGTATGTAATTCAAACTTGACGAGTAGAAATTTGAGAGACTGAAATTAATTTGACTGGCCATAATGTGTTTTACAGTTAACAGGTACAATAGTACTACTGCGAGAACTACTAAATTTACAGAGATAATTACTGTATTTTTACTTTGAAAAGGCTAGCAACATTACTTCAAATTGATCAAATACTTTTCAACCTCTTGATGCACAACCACAAAGACAGATTTTAATAGCTGCCTAAAAGTAATCTTAATGAAATGTAAATCAGAATTTTGAAGGATATTAATGTTTTAAATGCATTTATTGTGTTGTTGAACTTGAAAATGATGACAATCTGCAAAGAGAAAGTGGTAATTTATGTTGTTAGAACTTTTTTAGTGTTAATTGAAAAATTTTAAATTAATTCTAGTGAATAAAAGTACAAATCATGTTACATATGAAAAGCTGATATCCTGTCACATAAATTCAAAATAATGTTTTTATTGATGAAACTTTGTAGAATAGACACAAATGTAGAGAATGACAGTTTCAAACACTTGCTGTCCATTCTATAAAGTTGCATCATGAATGCTCTGCCTGAACAATCTATCAAAGAATGTTCTTATTATTGGGTTTTTTTCAGAACCAAAGCATGATTTGTAAAATCAATAAACTTGAATTTGTTTACTATACAAGTATAAAGAAATTAAAATATATATACTATAACCACAAAATTTTCAAACCATAAACCAAAACACATTAACATGAATTTAAAAAAAATTAAATGTGCTACAAATCTTTAAAAAAGGATTCTAGGGTACAAACTACAATGTGGGATTATAAAATGAATCCTGTGTTTTGAAGGTGACTGTGGAAGTAGGACCCACATTACTGTGGGGATACACTATATATATAGTGTGTGTGTGTTCATGTTGAATTATGACTTGAATACAATGTAAATGTATAGAAACTTAAAAAAATACCTTTATTTTAAGTAAAACTTTTATATAACAAATTTTACTTAATTAAAGAAATATCTGTGTTAAAGTTTTATCTAAAAACTTTGTATGGATTTGCTATAATGATGTAAAAGATAATTTTTTAAAGATTTAAATATTAAATATTCATCATAAACTGGTCATAACTACTTCACATTAGTTTCCTTATTTTTTAAAAATGGTTGTTTCATGTGAAAAATATGTCTAAATTATTCAACAAGTCTAAAAATGATTTAATATATAGAGCTCACAATTTTAAAAAAACTTGCCTAAATTTATAAAATTCCACTGCTTGGACTGCTGAAACATGATTTGCATTACCAGACCTTTATGTACATTAGTTTTCAATTTTTGTCTGATACATGAAGTTGTAATGTTATGTTATTAATCACAGCAGTATTCATTTGTTTGAAACTTCTCCATTTAATACCTAAGTATTACAATGGTTGGTTTGTTAAATGTGAAGATAAGGTTCCATGGTGCAAATCCAAACATAACCAGAAAAAAAAAAAAGCATTTCATATTTTACTGCCATATGTGCATTCAGCTTGACAAGAGTAGCTCAAGAATTTATAGTAAATAGTATTAAATAGCTGCCTTCCTTCTAGCCTTCATTTCAAATTTAGGAACAGTTTGAGCGGATAGCCTTCATGTAACTTTGCGCAACATTTGACAAACTTTAAATTTGAACTACACATGAAACTATCAATAAGAAATAATTTTTAATGTAACATTAATACCAATTTTCATTGAACTCTAGGACTAAATGCTTTATGAATATGCATGAATTGTTGAATTTTATGAATTAGTATCTGGTTTAATTTTTCATTCAGAAAAGACAGATATCCTATTTGGAAGTAACTTGAAGAGGTCATTTTCAAATTCCACCCCTCTTTGTTACTTTCTGTGTGGCTACAAGGGTACCTTCCTTTTTTGGTAACAACAACACACACACACACAAAACTGTCAAGAAATGGTTCAGACAAATTAACTGTATTGCTATGAATGTACTATTATAGAATCTGTCCAATAAGAACAAAAGTATTACCCATGCTGAGGTTATCATTCTTGGAACTTAATTATATCTCATTTTATAAATAAAATAATAAAATTAGAATTTTAAAAACTGAAATATTACAAAAAATAATTCAAAATCTCAGTATCAGAATAGCACTTAGATGTTACAGATTTAATGTTTTTCCAATTTAACATTCTTGTTATAAATCATTGTGTGTAATAAATTGATGAGTGTGAGACAAAAATATACACAATACATGAAGTTGTTAGTTGCATATGCCATGAACATGATGTTTGCATGCTGCTACTGTAACATAAATAAGAAGTTAATTTATTTTATAACTGGCTGCATGATATTTAATACTTTGTTTAGAAAGTTGAAAGAGTGTTTCATGTACTTCTGTGTCACACAGAATGCTCTGTATCCTACTATCTAATTATATTTAAAATGTTTCTTCCTTTAAGGATGAAAATATGCACATAAACTTCATAATTATATTGTATTTTTTGTCTGTTATTTTAAGATTATTTAAACAGTATCTTGTTATTTGGAGGATAAAGCATACATCACTTGCATTTTATGTTACTGAAATGCTCTACTTTTCTGAACAACTCTTCAATTGTTCATCATTTAGAATGAACTTAGAATAGTTTTAAAATTGTGTAACATTTTATTATATTTTTTATGTATCATATTAAAATAACAGACAAAAACTACAATATAATTATGAAGTTTATGTGCATATTTTCATCCTTAAAGGAAGAAACATTAAAGATATAATTAGATAGTAGGATACAGAGCATTGACAAATCGACAAATCTTAATGATATTCTTATCACCAGTTAACATTTGTTTAATCTTGTACTGTATTAAAAAATAGCATGCTAACTTATGAATGTGAACATTATTGTCACAGTTAAATTAGTTTTTTTATGAAGTGATTAAATAATAATAGAATTGTTTATAGTGTCCTTGATAAAGAGTTTTAATTTTACTTTTGCCTTTAACATTGTTACTCTAAAACACAATTTGTTTTTTTTACTTGACATTGTTATAACTGGTGATGTTACTTGAAATATATATTTTTTTACAGAACAGAATTGTTTATGTAGAACTATTTACTCTATGACATTATCATGTATGGCGAGTTTTTCTACCAGTTTAATTTTTAAACTACCAGTAAAAAAAAAAGTTCATGGATGTTGGAGCTTGATTATCTGTGTACATATACTTCATAAAGTGTAAGCATAATTTAGCTTTTCTTCCTACACAAATGCACTTTTTTTTATCTGTTCTCACCAAAAGACTTTTTATATATGCATTATTCAATTATAAAATCTTTTATAAAATAGTTATTGCATATTACAGAACAAGTAATAAACACATTTGGTAATATTTTGTGGGATACAGTTCATGTTGAAGTATTTTTAATTCAACTTAAACTTAGAACCTACACTGAATAATACCAAATTTGTCATATATTTATAGAGAAAAGATTTGTGTATACAAGAAATGTTGCTTGGAGTGTGAACTTCAAGCATCATAAGTTGTGTAATAATCATATACTAAAGTTTATTTTTATACAGATTGTTAATTTTTTCAGGAAGAGGAACAAACACTCATGCACATACACACAGTGTACAAGCAGGTCACCATGTTTTTCTAAACCTTCAAACTCTACGTTTCTACTGCATCCCAGATAATTATGAAATTATTGATTCTTCTTTAGACGATATCACTGTAAGTAAAATTTATAATGTTAGATTGGGTTTTTTCTTAAGTGATTCAATTTCACCTTTTTTATATATATGATATGTAAATAAAATGTTTACCATTTCCAAGAAACATAATACATTTTTTTGCATTATTTGAAACTTCTTTGTGCATTTGCTTATCAGCTTGAACATGCTTCTAAGGTCATGTTAACTTTCAAAAATTGTATTGTTTTATACAAGGTTTCTAAAGTTCTGTGTCTTCAACTAAAATATCTATTTCTTCTTTTACATATTGCATCAAAGTATTTAATTTCAAATTTACCATTATGTTCAGATTTAGTTAATATGCAAACAGTAATGCATTATCCAAAGTGCCTAATCTCAAACTATGCGTACACATGGTGATATAGGAGTTAACAGTTATCCCAGAGTTCTATATTAAGTTCACACATTGTTGAATACTTAGAAACAATGAACATTTTACATCTTTGTAAGCATGTTTACAACAAAGTTGAAGTATTAAGCATTATATATGTGTGTGGGCAGTTACTCTACTTCCTTACCACCAACCAAAAGAATTAATAGTCATAATTCATTTTGATTTATTAGACAAATGCATGCATATCTGAAGCAAAAATCTGTTATTTTGGATATCTTTCAAGTATCCTAGCTTCAAAGTCAAACAGTGTATAAGTTAGAATAATATCAATTTATTTTGTAAATAAAAGACTTTTATAATTATAACTATGTTAAAAAGTTTAAAAACCATTAGAAAATTAATGAGAATCAAAGTTAGAAAAATTTTGATAATATTATTGTGTTTACAATACTGTTTAAGTGTTCCATACCAGCTGCTATAATTTATTTTTATGAAGATAACATGATAAACAGAAACATTTTTAAAGTTAGCTCTGCAACACTATAATAAAATTTTCAGAATATCTTACATGAACAAGAGCCATTATAATTATATAGTAATTTGATAAAGCAGTGACAACTGTATAGTCCTAAATTAATCTAAGTAAGTCAGCTAGTGTTAAAATAAGGTTAATATATTTTGTGGTAAAAAAAAGAAAATGTACCAGTTATCATAGTTTTTCCTTCAGGTTTTAAACCCCATGGAAAATTTAAATAGATAACATTAGTTTTATTGTGGTGACAGCAGTGTTTAAAATCTCAACTCAGTGCTTTGTCACTGAACTGCTATGGGTTTTAGCACAGACAGCCTTCATGTAGCTTTGTGGAAAATTCAGAACAAACCTATGGCTTTTGAATGTGTGGTGGTGTTTTATTCTTACATTTTTATTAGGAGGACACTTGAGCAATGGAACAGTTTTCATGTTACATTACATAAAAAAAACATGGCAATTTTAACTAGGTGGTTTTGTTACATCAGCAGTATAGAAATACAGTAGTGTTAGTTATTTAAATTTCATGCATGTATAATGCATATTTTTTTATTAATACAACCTCTGTTTAGGGCTTAATCTGTTTCACTTTTTAGAAAATTGGTCAGCATCTAACATTTTGTGGTAATTTTTGTCAAACATATGATTTTAATGAATTCAAAATTGCTAAATTCAAAAATGATGCTTGTCCAACAGGCAAACAGCTCTTTCACCTTTAAAATTGAAAACATGGTAGCCTCTCACAGACTTCAAAAATCAATGTGAAGAAAATTTGTGTCATAAGAATTTAATCACAATGTTTTCTTTGTTAAAGACCTAAAAGGTCTTTGAACTAAATGAGAGGGAATCATCAATAGCTGAAGCACTTGAAATTCTTTTAGCCAGGATTATAGTAAATTAATCTATGAGACCTTTGTTTTTTTTATTAGCTATATTTTTGTGCATCATTGATCCTAATGGTGTCCTTTCTCATCCTCCATTGGCATTCTTCACCAGGTGTGTGGATGTTTAAGTTTGAGGTTTCTGAGGCATTTCTCTATATTCTCATAGTAAATTCATTTTGTCTTTAGCTATATTTTATATTCTGGAATCATGTTCTACAATTTATGGATCTAATTTTTAGTGTAGCATCAGCACCACATCTGCTGGATTTTGCAAGTTTTCACTATCTTTTAAGCTTGGCTTGGCCACTTCCCATCCAGCTACTGATAATGAAATAAGCAATCAGAAACTTCCTTAAAGAAATTATTCTATCTTTAGTTTTGTGGTCTTCCCTCAAATCTCAAATATTTTTGGATGAGAACACATGAAATCCCTTTAGTTGTTCTGCTATGATTAATTAATCTGGAACTTCAATCCACTGAATTTTTCAGTCTCTTTCATCGGTAAAAACATCTTAGTTTTTGAATGGTGGTTGGTTTGGATCAATCTTACCATTAAGATCTATCTGTTTTCTCTCTCTCTCTCTATATATATATATATATATATATATATGTATCTGTGTGTGTGTGTGTGTATCTAAATATCTATTGATTCTCTATCCTGAGTTTATTTCTTCACATTTACTCCCTTTCAGGGATGAGGTGTGCATATTAAAGATCATGTAATCCAGGATATATGAAAAGAGAGTGTATCTTCATTCTGCATCAATAATTTAGATCTTCATGCCATCCAGCAGGCAATAATTCAAGGTCTAGATTTCTTACATTGAAATATCCTTGTGAGACATTTCATCAGTTTTACTGTGGTCTTTTCAACTTACTGTCATGAAGACGTGCATTCTCAGGATGTTGTTTTCAAAACTTTGTTCCTTCTCTGTGGGGCTAAACCTTCTGTCATTTCATGCTCTAATGAGCAGTGAACCAACATCTTTTTTTGGCAACCAACAACAAGAAGTCAGCTATGAGAAGCTTTTTTTGAGCAGAGTGCACTTTTAGATAAATTTGGCATTGCCCCTTTGACATTAGAAAAGATAAAGAATGCTGAAAATTTTTTTATGTATTATTTTGAACACGTTTTTTTACAGATGATAGCATTGACCAAATTCTAGTGGTCCTTTCAGAAATGCTCAGCAGTCAGATAAATCTTCCTTCATGCGATTCTCATAAGTTTCGTATCACAAGAGTATGCTGCCAGACTCTCATTTGGCTACAAGCAAACATTTCATTTCTAGAGCTACCTGCTGTAACTAATTGTGGTTGCATATGTGAATATTTTCATTTACAGCTAGTTCTGTCTTCTCTACCTCCAGTACCAACAGTATGTGAAGAACTAATCACATGTCAGTACAAGATGAACTGTACAGCAGTATGGTACAAGTGTTGAAAGTCAAAGGTGAAATGCTGTGAAGTATGCAAATATGCAGGCTATTGCATGAACATGGACAACTAGTTTTTTTCTCCTTATAAGTTGTTCTAAAATAATGTGACCAAAAGTTGTTCTCCACTATTCAGCATTGGTTTTGTGTTTCGATTTAAATGTACAAGACACAATTTAATGCAGTTATGCAGACATTTAAATGGCAGCCCATATGCCAAAATAAAAAAAAGCTTTTGGACTACAATTTTGGGTTAGGGTTTTTTTTCAGTTTTTCAGAAGAATGAGACAAAATTTAGGTTTGTAACCAGTATTATCTGAACTCAACATTTGCAAATTGACCCAAACTCCTTACTAAAAGAAAATTTATTTCTGTAAGTTAAAAGATATATATAAATATATATAAAAAACCAAATCTCATGAGTAAATTGTAGTAATTTTGTTTTTCAATTTTGAGGGTGACAGAGCCTTTTTTCATTCAGCATACACAATTTCTGAACTCAATTTTAATCTCAGGTTTGGTCTGGACAGAACAGATATACATGGGAAATGTTTATCACAGTGAAAGAGGTCATCATTGGACAAGGTTTTCCTTAATTATTGTTGTTGGAAGCTCCATACTTTTATGAGGTTGTAACTGGTTCTGCTGTTGCTGTAATTTGGGGTCTTGGTTGAGTGTCATTATATTTTTAGATGAAGAAAGTTAGGCTAGTCAAATCCAGAATAATTTTTCTATTCAGTAAACTGATCATTACTACATCTTACAAATTATTTTTTTTTTAGTTTTGTTGCTTTTCTCATAACCTTAATATTTTTCATTGCAATATTTTTTCACCATGTTGTCTTATTTACATTGATTTTGATTGTCTTTGTATTTTTGTGTCATTTATGATGCTGTATTTAAAACTAGTAATGCAAATAATGTGATCTGTAGAAGAAATTTGGAAAAGATAAGCCATCAAAACAAAATTATCCAATGAGTGGATGTAAATAAACTGATTTAATGTTGGCCCTTTAAATACATTTATGAGATGTTCTGTTTTTCAGTATTCATTTATTTTCATTTTCCAACACTGACTGGACTCATCAATTTAACCTAATAGCTTAGACATTTTAATTTCATATAATAATGTTATGTTTGATGGTTGTCAGCAAAATGAACATAGTGATAACTTATGTACATGATCTTGTTATCAGTCTTCCTTTTAAAATCTGTCATTAAAGACTGAATTTGCTGGTAGAGTTTTGTTTCTTTTCTGCTGAATAATGTAAAATGTAGACTTGAAAGTTAAATTGACATGGGGTGTTTTTGAAGTTTTCTTAATGGTAGTAAAATTACTACAAGATTCTACATATTTACTGTTCAGTGAATTAAAAATTGGCTTTAATAATTCTGTATTTGTAATGCAAATAAAATATCTAAAGGATATCACAAATTTTTGAAAATGTAAGCAAAAATGCTTCAGGTTTATGTTTTCTAAAAAAGCGTTGAAATGAGTTACCAAAGAATCTTGTACTGGTAATAGCATTTGTGATTTTGGGGAAATTTAAGTAACATAATACATTTTAAGACAAAAGTAATGAACTACATATATCTAAATTATGTTTGAAAACCACAGTTTAAAAAACAAAAGCAACTGTGTAATCAGTTAGTGTTATTTTATTGTCATATATCATACTAAACTATACCTGGATTACTAAGTGATTACTAATTATGTAATATTATATAAAATTTAGGGTCTTTAAATAATTTCTCCATTGTCTATCAAAGCCTGCCATGGGCATGTAGTTAGGGCACTTGACAAGCAGAGTGCAGGTCATGAATTTGAATCGCTATTGTTCAAAACATGCTTGCCCTTTCACCCAGAGTGGCATTATAATGTGATGAAATCTCATTATTCATGAGTAAAAGAGTAGTCCAACAGTTAGTGTTGGAGGGTGATAACTAGCTGTCTTTCCTCCAGTCTTACTACTAAGTTAGGAATAGTGTATGCAAATACAGTCATGTGAAAAAGTTAGGACATCCCATGAAAGCCTGTGTATTTTTGGAACATTATTGTATATATAGATATTTAATCTCAATTTTAACAATACTGAGAGATTATAGGAATATAACTAAACAATTAAAACTGAAGAAAAGACTATCAAAATCTTCTGTAAATGTAATTTTACAACAATGCATATTCTAACTGAGGAAAAAGTTAGGACACCCTATCCCTTAATAGCTAGTGTAACCCCCTTTGGCTGAAATAACTGCAGTGAGATGCTTCTTGCAGCCATCTACCAGTTTCTGACACCGATCTGAAGAAAGTTTGCTCCACTCCTCAATGCAGAATTCTTTCAGGTGTGAGATGTTTGAGGAGTTTCTTGCATGTACAGCCCATTTCAAATCACCTCACAGCATCTCTATGGGACTGAGATCTGGGCTTTGACTCGGCCATTCCATGACTCTCCATTTCTTAGTTTTCAGCCAGTCCTTGGTGGATTTCCTGGTATGTATTGGGTCATTGTCGTATTGCAGGGTCCTGTTCTGTTTCAGCTTTAAGTTTCTTACAGATGGACTCGCATGATCCTCAAGCACCGTCTGATACACAGTAGAATTCTTGGCAGATTCTATGCTTGTGAGCTGTACAGGTCCTGCTGCAACACAGCAGCCTCAAGCCATGACACTTCCACCTCCATGCTTCACAGTTGGTATGAGGTTCTTTTCCTGGAATGCTGTATTTGTTTTACGCCAAACATGTCCTTTGTTCTGGTGTCCATATAAATCAATTTTGCACTCATCTATCCAAAGAACATTATTCCAGAAGTTCTGGTCTTTGTCTACATTCTCTTTGGCATACTTCAATCTGGCTTTGATGTGTCTCTTAGCAAAGGTTTTCTTCTTGCACACCTCCCATGCAAGTTAAACTTGTGCAGTCTCTTTCTGATTGTAGAGGCATGCACTTTCACATCAACAGTTGTCAGAATCTGCTGTAGGTCTTATGATGACATGTTAGGGTGTTTGGAGACCTCTTTTAGCATCTTGCGACCTGCTCTCGGGGGAAAATTTGCTTGGACAACCAGACCTGGGCATGTTGGCAGTTGTTTTGAAAGCCCTTAACTTGTTGACTGTTTTCCAGACAGTGGAATGGCTGATTTCAAATCTTTTGACTTCTAATCTTCTAATCATGTGCATTTGGTGTGATACACCTTTGTGTGAGTTGAGCCATTTTAAGTGGGAATAAATGAGGGGGTGTCCTAACTTTTTCCTCAGAATATGCATTTTTGTAGAATTACATTTACAGAAGATCTTGAAAAAGTTTTCTTCAGTTTTAATTATTTAGTTATATTCCTATAATCTCTCAGTATTGTTAAAATTGAGATTAAATATCTATATATCCAAAAATATTACAAAAACACGCAGGCTTTCATAGGGTGTCCTAATTTTCTCACATGACTGTAACTCTTGTATAGCTTTGTACAAAATTCAGGATGTAAACCAAGGGGAATAAATAAAGTGGATAGCTAGAATTAAATAAGGGACTGCACTCTTGCTCTGCTTTTGTATATTATTGTTGGAGTGGAAATTGTGTTACTAATAAATAATTCAATTATTTCCACTCTCCAAATAATTTTGTTTAGAGTTTAAATATTGATTAAGTGTTATTTTGTTACAAATAACACCTATATTAGAACTCTTGCATCAGCAATGAGAATGCTGTACCTGTTCTGAAAAAAAAAATCTTCATTACCGTAAGAGATGTGACTTGTAATAAAATATTCAAACAATTGGAATATGGCTATTGTGCATTTTTCACTGTAATTTTTCATTAATCGATGGTTTCTCAGCTTAATCAGTTTGTTTCATGACACACACAAAATAATCAATTAAATAAAATTAGTGTTTCTGAGTATTACTGTTCTCAATTATTCTAACGACTTAAGTTCTACTTGAGAATAGTCAATTAGATAAAGTTAATTGGTTAATGTGCCTGGCAGTTAATCAGTTATCAAATTAGACTGATTGATGTTATTCCTTGTAGATAAATGTTTATAACTGTTACAGAGGAAATTTTCAATTGTTTGAAACTTCTGCAGAGTGCTACATTAGCTTTATAAATTTACATGATGCAGTTAAATATGTTTTTAGATGTGATTAACTAGGGGTTGAATTAAAACTGACAAAGAAGTTTGTTTTTTTTTATGTGCACTTGAAGATAAGTGAAAAAATAATTAAGTATTAGGTTGTTTAAAAAATAATGGCAGATTTTAAATTTTAACTTTAATAAGAAACAAAATAATTCAAAAGCAACTTTATTAATCAAAATAGGAACCTAGTAATTGTACATACTTTTGCCAATCAGAAACAAAATTATTTATGCCATGATGATATAACTGAAGTTCTAGAACTAAAAAAATTCTTTAAAGCCATTCTCTGCTGCTACTTGTTTGTTGAATCTTTTGTCTTGTAAAAGTTGCTCAGTTGATTGAAAAAGTGGTAGTCAGTAAGTGACAGATCTTGAGGAGTAAGGAGAATGGGTCAATGTTTTGTAGCCCAATTCATTGAGCTTCTGAAGCATTCTTTGAGCAATGTGTAACCAAGCATTTTCATGAAGCAAGGTTGGTTCTCTTGGATTGACTAATGTTTGCATTTTTTCATGTAACTTTCTATGCATTTCTTTAAATTCTTTACAGTAAACACCTGCAATGAAGTGATATTCTTGCCCTGGTTGAGCAAGCCGTAATGGATTATACTGGCTGCAGACCACTATACAGTGACCATAATCTTCTGTTGTTGCATCTTTGGTTTTGGGAAGTGTTTTGAAGTTTCATTACAGTTGAGCCATTGTGAAAATCATTTTCTGTTGTAAAATATCCACTTTTTGTTACATGTGACATTTCAATCAAGAAATGGGTCATTTCTTGTTATGCAAAATCAGCATGGAGCACAGTTCAAAATGGTGCTTTTTTCTAATTTTCATTGAGTTCTTGCAGAACCCACTTGTTGAGTTCATTTTTACAGTTCCAATTTACTTGAGATGGTCCAAAATTGTGGAATGAAAAATTTACACAAAAGCATGGGATGATGAAAATAACATAAGTCAAATTTAAATTAATTTTCATAACATAAAATTAAAAAAATTCCTTTCACACAAAAGATGGGAGTATCCAGTCGCAGTTTGTGCAAAAACATATTCCAAAATGAAAATAGTTTGGTGTAGGTTTCTGTTTATGTTCACATTAGGCCAATAATGCCAACACCTAATTCCTGTGCCAATTCTCAAACAGTTTGGCACTAATGCTCTCGGTTGTTTTCAACAGCATCAGGACAGCCTCTGCCATCCTTATCTTCAAGACTTGCATCTCCATTATGAAACTTTTAGAACCAACTCTTTACTGTACATGTGAAGGTGGTTCCTTTGCCCCATGCTTGGTTGATGTTGTGAGCTGTTTATGATGTATTGTAACCAAGTTTGAATTTGTGTAAAAAAAATGATGCACAATTTTTTCCATCATCAGTTGTAAGGGTCTGAAATATTGAAATTCAAGTTTTAGGAAAGGATAAAAGAGCAAATGAATACAAGAAAACTTTAGCTTTTCAATGGCATATATGATGTAAACAAAAGACCATTTTCTTATCCTTGTAAATGACTAAAATTTTAGTTATCTGCCATTATTTTTTAAAAACCTAATATATATATTTCAGTACAGAGTTTTGTCTCTGACATTCTAGTATCAAATACATCTAATCAAATAATTCTTTATAATTATACTAGTTCCTTTCAGAGCAATTAACTTGGTACAAATAAAAAATACTGTGTGCACTTTTGATGTTTTTTGAATGTTATATTTTAATTCTTTGATTCTTAGTGCTTGCAGAGTTTTTTGTTTAGATTTTTTTCTGTATTTGATATTTTAGCATTTGTAAAATTTATGTTGTGTCATTTTTTAATCGTATGTTAATTTATGTTTGACTTCATTTTTCATGTTCCTTACTTCTGGTTACCAGATGTAAAGAACATAAAAAATTGAAAAACAAAGTCAAATGTAAATGAACATGTAAGTGAAAAAATTGAAGGCAATAAAAAGTGAATAATTAAAATACAGCCCAAGTAAAATATCAGGAGCACTGTTATGTTTGCATAAAGTTAATTATATTTTAAACCAGATGGAGCTAATATTGTTGTAAATAATAATTTGACCAGATGTTTTTGTACTTTGGTTGTTAAATGTAATCATGCCTAATGTGAACATAAACAGAAATCTAAACCAAACTATTTTCATTTTGGAATATGTTTTAGCACAAACTGCGACTGGATACTCCCATCTTTTGTGTGAAATTTTTTTTTAATTTTATGTTATGAAAATTAATTTAAATTTGACTTCTGTTATTTTCATCATCCCATGCTTTTGTGTAAATTTCTCATGATTTTCTTATAATTTATCCTCTCAGCTTCCTGTGATTTATTTTTCTAAGTAAATATTAGACCAACCACATGTGTTATAAATAATGATAAAAATATAATATTGTAAAAATGTTCTCTCTTGTATTTCAAAAGTATGTTTTGAAGCCAACATTTGCTCCAGAAGATATATCAAAGTTAGATAGAAATGAAAAAATGTCCAGGGCTTATGATGGGACCACGTATATGCCAGGTAATAGGGCTGTTATTATATATATTTATAAGCTAGTTTGTGTATTTAAACTTTAGATTATTTCTATAAACTTTAATTACCTATTCATAAATTTAGTCAAGTTTTTGTATGTTGGTGTTTTATGAAACAAAGATTAAAAAAATTATTTAAGTTGGTAACTGAAATATGATTAACCACTAGTCGTTATTTCAAGTAGACAGTTATTAGTTTTACTGGAATTGTTAAAATGTTTAGCAAATTGAATTTTAATGTAAGGTAAAACAAACTGCAGATCTGTTTTATGTAATATTTTAATCCATATGTAGTGTTTAGTGTGGTGTAGTTCAAGGAAATGTTAATGTTTACTTCACCAGTTTAAAGCAAACATCAGTCAAATATTTAATTATTTTGAGAAAACAATTTTTTAACATAACTGATATGCTCCCTGACTCAGTTAGTCCCACAGTGATAAATCTGAAGGCTAATACACTGGAATTTAGCATTAGATTTTTAAAACACTTAATTGTAAACAGCTGGTATAAGGAAATCACAATTTTACTCATTGTTTTATTTAGGCATATTAGTATACTTGCATATGTGTTTGTTATAACCTAAAAAGAAAGAAAAAATAATTTAAAAGATAATAAAAATGTTGCACTTAAAAGATCCCAGGGTACAAGCTGTAATCTGGGATATAAAATGTATCCTAGGGTTTTGAAGGTGACTGAAGAAGTAGGATCCACTGTCCATCAGTCTTAACCTCCATTTGCCAATCTCACATAAGAAACAAAAGAGTAGCAATAGATATAAATATAAATTAGGAGAGCAAGATGTGGGTGCTCAAGCCCACAACATCAACCTTCACTGCCTGCAGACAGTTGTGGAAAGGTGACTGCTTTCCAAAGTAAAGAAGAAAATTTAATTGAAAATAAGAATGACAAAAATAAGGTATTATTGTTTGGAGGTAAGAAAGTTAAAAACTCACCTCTTGAAGTTAGCAATCCAGCCCACATTATGGTAGAAAAGCATTAATTGGTACCCCTGTAAAGAATTATACAACTATAAAAAAAAGAGTCCCATCTACTTATTTAAATAACTGGATAGGACTCTTCATACTAGTATAATTTGTTTATTAAGCTACAAGTTAGGGCCTTTCTACTATAATGGGGGCTGGGATGCTAACTTCAAGAGGTAAATTTATAACTTACTTACCACTTACCTTATTTTTCTTATTCTTATTTTTTAATTAATTTTTTTCTTCCTTACTTTGGAGAGCAGTCACCTTTCCACAGCTACCTGCAGGCAGTGAAGGGTGATACAAATGTGGAACATTGTGAGCTCAAGCACCCACATCTCACTCACTTAACTTCTATTTCTATATCTATTGATACTCTTTTATTTCTTATGTGAGGCTGGCAAATGGAGGTTAAGACTGATAGACAGTGTATCCCCACCACAATGTGGGTCAGTTTCTTCCAAAACTTGGTATACATTATATAGCCCACATCATAACTTTTACTGTGGGATTTTTTAAATTAGTGCTGCATTTTTTGTTTATGGGTTTTAAATTATTTTTGTTTCAGCTTGTTTTTAGGTTATAGTAAACTGATATAATTAGAGGTTTGGACTTGCTATTTTTAATGCAGTCCTTCCTTTTGATTTTGTTTACTTAACTTTATCAGTATTAATTTTCTCTAAAATGTATGTAAATATATATATATATATATGCCTGATAATTGTTGAACTTTCGTTTTCAACCATTGATATCAATAGACTGTTTGAATGCCCTTTTACCAGGAAGTATAAAGTAGAATTATTTCTCCGTTAATATAGTCGCAAATGTGTTTATTAATAAGACTAATTCAAAAGGTCTATGAATTGTTAATTGAGTTAAAAGTTACTTCAGTAAAATTGCTTACTGTTTGGCATAAATCTCAAAGAATTCAGAGATGACAGTTGAATTTGCACTTGTTTGACTGAACTAATATTCACAACAAATTTTTATACATATTTCTGCAGGTATGAATTTTTGTATTTCTGTGTAGATGACAATTTTATGTATATATATTCTTTTTGTTAATTTATTTCTTATACCTGTTTTTGTTAGTGACACTGCAGAGATAGCTTAAAAACAACAAATATGTGTATTTATTAATTAATACATTGCATGGTCTATTGGTTAAATCAGATATTTTCCTTCTTGATTGAAAGATTAACAGCTCTGTGACATAATTCTACCATTGGATTTGCATTTTAGGAGGAATGGAAAATCTGTTTCTTATGTTGAATTTTGTTTTTAATTTTAGATGTTATGGAAGAGTATAGCTATTAAATTTTGTGATTTAAATTTATAATTTTTGCTGATACAGTTCATTTGCTGTGCTGTCAATTAGTGCCTTTCTTCAACACTGGGAGGATGGAATGCTAACATTTAACATTCGTTCACTGCAAATCAGAGTATATATCAAGTATTAACAATCTGTAGTAACTGGCAAAATATGATGTGAGATACTGTGAATGGAACTAGTTATTGAACTCTGTTGTATAATAATGAATGTTTTTTTAGAAATTTCTCTGCTTTTGTAGGTAAAATCGTGTGGTTGTGTAATTGATAACCTTTATTATCTTTGGAGAAAAAACATTTTATGTCTTCATACATTATCTGTGTGTTCATAGGGTTTATTGTAAAACTTTCATTATAATTCTTGTAATATATATTTTTTTCCTTGTTTTTGCATTCACAGGAATTGTTGGTCTCAACAATATCAAAGCCAATGACTATTGCAATGTAATTTTGCAGGTAAGATTTTAGAAAAAAAAAAGATATGCAGATTGATACTTACAATGTTTAAGTTTTATAATACTATAGACAGACATCTATATAATTTTATGGGGTTATTTCTCATAACATTTTTACGTGATTTCTAGTTTCATGTATAAACTGCTGGTACAATTAGTGAAATGAAGATATAACAATTTCAGAATATGTCAAAGAGATACATGCACCAGAATGATTGTATATTTCTGATATATGAAGTTTTTTTAATTATTTCACTAAACTTTAAGAATATTTTCTTTTTATGTGATTTTTTATCATACTGTCCTTACAGTAAATACTGTGTACCATCCCCTATGATAAACTAAAGTACCCTATTTAAAACAAAAAAATTTCGTGTATAAGAACATATTAAAAACTGTGCATAGTTTCCTCCTGGAATTTAAACTTCTGTGAAAAGTTTGTAAAAATGTATATTACAGAACATCTGAATGCTCAATTGTTTTTGAGAGAGAAAATGTTTTGATGACAAAAAAATATCCACTTCTTGTTTTTTTACACAGAAAAAGAATGTCATGTATTAGAGGTGCATCTTCTTTGTTCCAAACCGTATAGTTTTTTTCAAGAATTAATTTAGTGTTCTATGCTATCATTTAATATTTTTCAATTTGCTTCATAGATGTTAGATATGTTTATATTGGCTTCCTTAAATGATACATAAAAATCACAGACTGATTATAAAAACTCAAGTCTTGGGAAAAAAATGTGAAATGCATATAAAGTTATTTTCTCAATTTTTTATTCTCTCCTTAACTTTATTATCTTTGGGGGAAAAAAAAACATTTTATTTCTTCATACATTATCTGTGTGTTCACAGGGTTTGCTTTATGATTAATTCTAAATACACAAACATATTCTATAATTATCCTGCACATGCAGTTAGAATTCTTAAAGTACTACCACTAGAAAACATTTTCAAAATGATAGTTGTTGGAGAAACTTCTGTATTTATTTAGCTGATTATGTGAAAGAAATTTCATACACAAACGCTTCTCCAAAATGTTTGTTGTTATTGTTTGATAGAAATTATTGAAAAAATGTACCAAGTACATAAAGGCATTGGGCATCCTTTTTTTTTTGTCTTCTACAATTTTCAGGCTCTTTCTCATGTTCCACCACTTCGAAACTATTTTTTGAGGGAAGAAAGTTATGTGAGCATAAAACGTCCCCCAGGAGACAACATGTTCCTCATAGTTCAGCGTTTTGGAGAGCTGTTGCGTAAGCTTTGGAACCCACGCAACTTTAAAGCTCATGTCAGTCCTCATGAGATGTTGCAAGCTGTTGTTCTGTGCAGTAAAAAACGTTTTCAAATTACTGAGCAAGGTAAAATTCAGCTTAAAAGTAATCAGTTCAATACTGAATTACTTTGAATACAGCCAATTAACAGCTATATTTCTGACAAGACTGGGAAGTAGTTTCATTTTGTGTATGTGCAGCTTTGCACTTTATGACCATTAGATGAAGAAAACTAAGCATGTAAATATGCTTTGCTATATGTTTTGAACAATGTGATATATAACAAAATTATTTTTTTTATCAATCTTTAAATAATATATTCATAAGTATTTAAGTTTTTTTCATTTTATCTATCAGCAAAATAGAGTGCCTTATTGTTCATTCTTTAAGTTACGATTCATTATTATAAGTTAATTATTATACTGTTTATGTTAATGCTTTGTATAGAGTAATTTTAAATTTTTGGCTCCCCCCCCTTCAGTGGGAAAACAGACTTGCAGTTCTTAAATCTCGGATTTGTTTTCCCATGGTGAATGCATCCAATAACTCAATAAGATTTAGCACTAAAACAGTAATACCCTATGAAAATACCAAATCTTACAAACTCCCTCCTATTTTCTGTCTTACCCTAGTATAAATTATACAGTGATCTTGGAAATCTAAAATTTGGTTTTCTGAGGACACTTTTATCACAAACTTTATTATTACATTGTTAATTTTATTAGATTATGAAAACAACAGCACTCTTTCAAGATTTCACTTTTGTAACTCATATCACTTTGATTAAGCTATAATTTGTTTTCATCTCATCTTTAAAAACAACACTAACAGTTTATTTAATTTTAAAAATGGCAAAAAATACCTCCCTCACTTTTCCATTTTTTTTTAGTCTTGAAGTTATAATTTCCTACTCAATGTAACGGATCCATGCAAACATTTTTCTTTCATCTTTATGTACTCTTTTCTGAGAACCTTCTGAAACATGTTATGGTTATTTCACTTAAACATTTTCTATGTAAAATACTTTGGGGGACCGTAGTGGTAAGTTACGGTATTAACTACAGAGTTTGTGGGTTTTTTTTCTATGTGTAATTTATATTTTATAGTCCTTTGTAGCAAGCAGTTTTATGCATATGGAGTTGAAAAAAATGTTTAAAAAAGCTGATGTATATCATTAGCAATTATAGAGTTGAAGCATTTAGCAAAGAACAAAGTGGTCAACCACAAAACAGTGTATTATGCAGTGGTGAATGTTAAAATATTGATGTATGAGTATATAACTATTAAATAATTTGTGTAGTGTAATTTTAATTTGCTTTAGTTACATAGTACCGTTGATTAATATTTTTGGATCGCTAAATTGCTGTGATGTAACTAGTATGATGAAGTGACTAGTGTTGTGTACATGATTCTGTTAAAAGTAGCCACAAGATTAAATACACACTAAATTCATTTAGTTCCATATATAATAATGTGCTTGTTTTAAATTTGTATTTTATGATAATACTTGTTTATATTTACAACTAAACAACAGTTTTTTTTTCCAAAAGTTATTGTTCTCCAGTGAGATAGTTTGCAGCTTTACAATGCTAACATTTGGGGTTTGATTTCCCCATGGTGGACACAGCAGGTAACCCTGTATTTGCTCTAAAACATATAGACAAAAGTTATTTTTAAGGTCGTTTATTAACAAAGCAAATTAATTGCATAAAAAGATTATTCATGAGAATAAGTAGCAAAACCAAAAAAATACACTTGAGATTAATATTATGCAAAAAAATGTCATTATATATGATTATATTAATAAACTGTATTTAAACAGTAACTAGTTTACTACTAAACTTAAAATTTCAAATAACTCAAAAACTCAACTTTCAATTACAATCCATATTAAGTAAATATTGTGTAGAATTAATTAATACTAATGTTATTTATGGTGTTGTAACCAAACAGAATTCTACCTCTGAAAAGCAAAGAAAAGTGGAAATCATATTCATTGGAAATAATAAAATCCTTTCATATATACTACAATTGCAATTCTAAAAAACTATAGTTAGTATATTTAAAGCACCATAATTTTAAGCAAACAACCAAGTATCAAAACATGAAAAATCAAGGAAATGAAACAGTCCTTCACTAAACTAACACAACAGGGTACCACATTACATTTCCTAAGCTGTTATGCAGTTTTGAATCAAATGAGGCTTGGCATGACCAGGTGGTTAGGGTACTTGACTCATAATTTGAGGGTTGTGGGTTTGAAAGCATGTCACACCAAATGGGCTTACCCTTTCAGCCATGGAGAGAGGCATTATAATATGACAGTCAATTCCACTGTTGGTAAAAGAGTAGCCCCAGCATTGGCAGTGGGTGATGACAATTAGATGTCTTTTCTCTAGTCTTTCACTGCTAAATTAGGGAGGGTAGCACAGATAGTTCTCATGTAGCTTTGTACAAAATTACAAACAAACCAATGCACTCATGTGACCTCTTTGTTTCATATTGTGTATATATTCCTGTACCATAATTTTTTTACTTTCTTAAACTTGTAATAAAGTTTTCTTCACTACCCAGTAAAACTGTCTTTAGATTTTTTACAATAACTTCATCTGTTTTTAGGTGACCCTATTGCTTTCCTTTCTTGGTTTCTGAACAGTCTTCACTTAGCACTCAATGGTACAAAAAAAGACAACAGTAGCGTTGTGTACTCTACCTTCCGAGGTTCCATGCGAGTTTACTCCAGGAAGATTTTACCCATTGACATCGTAAGTTTTCTCTAACCATAACACTTTACCATGATTATAACATTTGTAAATGTATTTGTATTGAAGGGCAATTTATAAATAGTGAAATATAGGAAGTAGTTTGTTTTTTTTTATATATGTATATGTACATTGAATTGACTGAGTTTTCATACTATTTCTGTTTATGGTTCAGGAGGTAATTACTAAAACATAAGTAGGGTACTTTATATTCTTATTTCAATGGTTTTGAGAAGAAAATTCCAATTAATGTTACTTAATAACTATGAAAAAAATTGTTTTTATAAATTAGCATATAATCTGAATTGCAAGTGGTCAAAAAACATTCAAATATACAAAGACATTGAAAAAGGACAGAAAACAGTTTCCTTTCTACATTTTATTATTAAAAACAGATCTAAAGATTGTCAAGACAAAATAAATAAAAAATCAGTTGCCATCTTAGTTCAAAATTCAATAATTTCTAGTCATGGAATCAACTTGTTTTAAATAAAATAGAACACATTTTAAAAATGATTTATATTTCACCATTTTTGTCCAGCCTAGGTCTGTAAACATATGTTACACTGTAAAACTTTATAAATCCTTTTGTTTTGGCAGCTAGATGTTCCATCACAAAACATTTTTTGTATTTGACAAGAGTGAAAATATTCTTTTTTGCTGAACATTATTTGGAGAGAACAAAAGCTCTTAAGCCTTTTCTGTATATTTATCACAATTTTGTGAAGGAATGATGAAAGTTTAAGTAAGAATATCATTTGACTTTACAGATAATATTCTATTTTAAAACATAATAACAAATTATCTTTTTCTTTGTTTATGTGGTGAGGTCAATTATGTATTTGTTGTTTTTAAGGGTGATGAAGAAAAGGAAGAATTACTTTATATGGAAGAATATAAAGGTAGGTTTGTCATTATACAGTTTTAAAAATGTTTTAAGTGTACATAATGTGATTTTTTTTAAATGAAAGCTGCTTGAATTACTGAAAATTAATCTTTTATGCTGTGTTAAAATAATCTTGCATAAATGGAAGTTATTTGCTTTTTAAGTTACTTTATTTTTGAAATCTTCCAAACTCATTTCATTGTATGTAAACCATTGTGAAGAAAAGATAAGAGAGAAAGAATGTTACATCTGGTTTTACACTTTTAAGTGTTTTATGTGCTATAATTCATGTTTATTTAAACATATCTAATAATACTTTTTCTTATATTTTATGTATGCAAGTCTGTTATACTTTTGTTTATTTACCACACAGAAACTGTGGAAGAATCCAAATTTCTTTATCTGACGTTAGACCTACCACCTCCACCGCTGTTTAAAGATGAATTGCGAGAAAACATCATCCCTCAAGTTCCCCTTTTTAATATCCTTGCTAAGTTTAATGGTACCACTGAAAAAGAGTATAAGACGTATAAGGACTCAACAATGAAGCGTTTTGAAATCACCAAACTTCCACCATATCTCATTCTTTACATCAAGGTGATTATATAACTTTAGTTTTATTAAGTATTTAATATTCTAAGTGTAGCTTTTTATTTGAAAACTGTATGTAGTTTTATTTTAGTTAGTTCAACATATAAGAAAGCATTAAACTAAAACTTTTTCCTGCTATCAACATTTTTAGAGTCTGCAATTCCACCAATTAGAATAATTTGTCTTGTATAAAAAATTGAAAGCTTCTGCTTGTAAAAAGTTATATGATCTATAACATTCTCAAATTGTCCCCATTATGTGAATTTTCAGAATGTTTTATGCTATTTCAAAATGATCACTGTGTTAAAGATAAAATTACTTTAGTAGATCAAGTTTATCAATTAAGTGTTTTACAGTGTAAGCACAATTTTTCGATAACATTTAGTTGCTGTGGATATAAGATATATATATGGGTTATATCTGAAGAATGTTGCTTATGCTCTATTGTTCAACTAACTTCTATAGAGAGAACATGCTGAAAATAATTTTGCTATCACATACAGTTGAAACTAGATTATTAAGTTACTGGTGAGAAGTTTAGAAAATAAGCAGTCACATAAAGTAGTCAGATTCAAGTCTGCACTGCAGATTGGGATTACATACATCATATGGTATTCTTATACTATGTACACAGCTGGCTTCATCAAATAGTACAATTTTGCAACAAGTGAAACATGAGTTGAGTATAAACCTGTGGCATTGTCAGATTCATTGATTTCCCTGCAAGTAATTTAGTTGAAGCCACAGAATAAAAGGTTTGCCAGAAAATATTTTGAACAGCAAAATCTAAGTTATCTTAACCATGAATAAAGGAAAAAGATGTCACACAGTGAATGTTTTTTTAAACTTAATAACAACAGTCAAAGCTTTTAAGGACAAATGTATATTGATTACCTTTACCCAAGTTTATTTAAAGCAAATCATTGTATATTTCAAAACCCAAAATTATTCTTTGTCAACTCACTCCAAACTAATGATACATGACATTATGTACACAAAACAAAAAATGCCATTTTTCTAAGGGCAAAAGCTCTACCC
This sequence comes from Carcinoscorpius rotundicauda, assembly GCA_011833715.1. Lineage (NCBI taxonomy): Eukaryota > Metazoa > Arthropoda > Merostomata > Xiphosura > Limulidae > Carcinoscorpius > Carcinoscorpius rotundicauda. Next base: position 32,337,443 of record CM022395.1, on the reverse strand, counting down.
AAATAATTAATGGTAATTTGTCCAATATTACGGGTGATGTTGTATCCCAAGGGCATCACTTGATTTTCCAGTGTACAAAATCATCAGTTTTAATAAAGTAGGCACTACATTACAGCAATTTTATACCCTTATATATGCATGTAATACCCTTATTCAATAACTTCTTTGGATAACTCGGACAAGAGGAACATAATGGCACTTTTAATCCTCTCCCTATTGGCAGGTCAAAGTGCATCTGTTATGAGATTTTAGTTGCATTCAAATTTAATTAAAATACTTTATTATCATTGTATATAAACATATTTAGCATCCAAAAGTAATTAATAAATCAAAGTTTGATATTTTAAAGAATTCAAGTGTTTACTTTTATGAGGAAATATTTAAAGAAACTTCAATTTCCCCTTGTGTGAAAATTGACATTTGCTTTCTAGGTTTTCCCTCATCTCTAATATATTTGCCACCCCTTCAAAAATTTAACAGAATTTAATGTAAATTACTCAATATGATGTACCTATTACCCAGGTAAAGTATAATTTTTATCACTTTCCATCTTGTTTGTTCATGGAGCCATAAATTAAAAAATCAAACCCATTTGTTGGGTCCTTTCTTTAATAAATTGCCAATAAGTCTCCCTGACATTTTATACTATGTCATTTACAATTAATAGAAAGCTAAAGTTTTAATGTATCAAATGATTTATTGAGTATTTTGCTTCCAGTTGATTTTTTTTTTTATGCATTCACATAGACAAGCTTATCCGAAGTTGTAAATGCTCTTATCCCATAGTTAGAGAACCAGAAAAATTATGATTGTTCTGAGACATTATATGTTTTGTGTGTGTTATCATCCTATGTTTTCAAGTGCATTATTTAATTAAACAAAAATTAAGAGCACTAAGTAGCATATTTCTTGTTTTTCATGTATATTCTTTATTTAATATTATAAAAGTAATTAAGGTTCAAAACTTAAAATATTGTTGCATTAGATTATGTAAGATAATGAAAAGATATTAAATATTCTTCACAAGATATGCCCATATGTATCTTTACATTTTGTGTGGTAAAATTATTAATTATACATGATTCAGAGGGTAATAAAACAAAACTAGTTATAAACAAATTTATTTCATCATCAGCTTTATGCTGTTTAGGATACTCACTTAGTTTCATGTTACAATTTTGCAATCATTCCAGGAATTAAAAAAAGTTATTTAAATTTATTTAATTTGTTGTAATGGTTACAAGGTTGGTCAAATTAACCAAATAGGTATATACAGTTATGGTAGAGGAGGTAAGTTTTAATTATTTTTTTTCTTTTACATAGAGGTTTTAGAGATTGTGCAAAATGAAATTTCATAGTTTTAAGATAAAGAAAACTATTTTTAATCTTTACATGAAAATCAATATATCCAGAGCAGTAAAAAAATACTTGGAAAGAAATGAATTTTATGTATACAAAAGACTTGGTATTTACTGAAAGTTTGCCAAATTTCATGAAGATACAAAATAATGAAAGTGTGGAAACGTCACTTTGAAGTCACTAACTCCATTGAATCAGCCAAGCATGTAGCTAGGGAGCTAGTTAACTTTCTTTATTGAGAAACAATACTCAGTATATACACATTTTTGAAAAGGGGTAGGAAACTATATTCTTAGTACCACATGACTTCAAAACAAGTTAAAACTATTTACAAAGAAGGGCATATTTCTGTGATGTCATTCTTTAGTATAAAGCAGATGATGCCATCACTTGTATATTATCTTTTTACCTGTGCTTGTAATTGTTTTGTTTTTAAAAGTATAATCTTAATTCTTGTCTATTTTAGAGGTTTACCAAAAACACATTTTATGTGGAAAAGAATACTACAATTGTTAATTTTCCAATCAAGTAAGTCTGTTTATTGGTTATTGTTGCTGTTGTTATTATTAAAGCATTTCCAGGCACACAATTACTAAACAATATCTATATGGTATGAGACGAATAAAAATGTTTAGTTATCTTTTCTTCCACCCACCTTCATCTGAATACATAAACAACTTTCATTAGTTAAAGCCGATTTTTATAAAGTAAAAGCAAAAATTATTGGGTTCTGTTTTATATATATATATTTTTTTTTTTAATTTCACTGAACCTGCTATGGCTGAAGTATTTGATGAATACCACCACAAACTATTTAATTTCACAAAACAAATTAATATTTTAAACAGGGAAATTACTTCACCCAAGTATAGACTACACAGATTTAGAATTTGAAATATTTCTGTAGTTATTTTTCCAAATGTTTAAGTGTATTTGTTAGTTTGGCAGTTGAGGTTAAAAGCCAAAGCTACTTTATTAAATATTGATAATACTGATTGACATGTAACCAGCCATAAAAGTTTTAATTTGCAAAGATGGTATTGAAGTATATATCAGTTGTTACTATTAAAGAGTGTTTACTGACATACAGAGGGGTGGACAAACCAAAGTGGCTCCCCTGGGAAATGTTAATTTATACCTTCTATTCAATAACAGAAAGATATGTAGAACTGTATGTTTCTAGAACACACTTTGTGAGATTGTTCAAGTATGATCTCAAATCCTAATTTTAACACTGGCTTTCGTAAATACGTGAAAATTTTCATGATTTTATTTACATTTTCTTAGAAAAAGTTGTGCAACTGCTGTAGTTTTTTTAATATTCTTATTCCAGTTAGCTTACAAAATCATCAAACATAAAAATAAAACTCAATATTTATTCAATGATTTCTGAGTTTACAGTGTTGCTTCACATTAACTTGGTATGCTTTCAGTTATTTGTGCCAGATATTCCTGGTGATTGATTGCCATCTTTCTTTGAGTACTTCAAAAAGTTCATCTCCCATATTTGGCTTGTGATGTTTCATTAATCAGTAAACATAGCCCATAAATTTTCAATCAGATTGATATCAGGTGATTGACCTGACCATTCCATAACATCTATTCTCTTATTTTTAAGATATCTTTCAACAGCTTCACAGTTGCAGAGAAACTTGTTTTATCATTTTGTAGGCTAATTGTAACAAGAAGATCTGAGAAACTACAGCAGGTGCACAACACTTTTTGTGAAAAAGTGTAACTAAAATCATGAGAAGTTTAGGTATTCATGAAAAACAGTATTAAATTTAGGTTTGAAGATCATATTTGAACATATCTCATCAAATGTATCCTAAACACATATGGATTCACATATTTTTCTGTTACCTAATAAAAGATATAAGAAATTAATATTTTCAGGGGGAAGGGCACTTTCTCCACCACCTCTACATCTTCAGTAGGTTGTTTCTGTTTTATTTAGTTTTCAACTGTGCTGTAAACAGTTTCTTCCATTATTCATATTCATTATGTTAAATAACTGAACAAAAACAGCATTAAGACTTTTATGTGGCATTCCTAATGTTATACAAAGATAATCATGACCCATATATTTTGTAGAAATGTAGATATGACAGAACTGTTGACCCCCAAAGCAAGAGAGAAACATCCTAAATGCATTTATGACCTTGTAGCAAACATTGTACATGATGGTGAACCAGGATCTGGGACAGGCACCTATAGGACTCACATTTTACATCGGGTAATTTGTTTAAGCCTTTCCTGATCCAATGGGTGTCACTGACAAGATATCCCATGATTTATTTTTAGTTCTGTTTTCAAAAAATCATAAATTTAGTTTAGTACTTCTAACATTTTTTTTAGGTTGTCAAATTTCAAAACTTTTTTCATGAAATATTGTTTTGAGGAAAATTATTAAAAATTTAATATTCATTGTTATCAAGTAAATTATTGATCATAAAATTCCATGTTCATATTTAGTCAGTTTCAGGTTGTTTGACATCAAGAATTTTTTTTAAATTAAAATAGTCATGCCACTCCAGGCTGTATGTTAAGAAAATGACAACTACAAAATCTTAAGTTAAACTTAAATACATTTGAGAAATAGTTTACTGTTGCTTACTGTACACGTTAACCTTGCGTGATGTGTTGTCAATAGAGATACTTTACAGAAATTTTCATATTGTAGGTTGTTCTTAAATGGTGTCAACATTACAGTGATCTAAATATTACACTCCAGAGAAATTAAGTTTGCTTTTCAACCAGAAATGCATCTATATTTCATTAGTTATGACCAATGAAAGTAAATATATTGTGTGGATTAAATAAAAACAGTTCATAAGGAAATGTAATCTTATTTTATTATCATCTCCTACTTACCTCTGTAGTAGCTCAGATTAGTTAGTGTTTCTAAAAACCCAAAATTACTGCTTAAACCAGATTGTGTTCATAAATAGATTAGAACACTTCTATCCAGTCACATTTTTAGCAATTGGAAATAATTCTTTTTGAAACTGAGTTAATTTTTAACATAAAAGAGTGGCAATTGAGAAACAAGATTTATCTTAATATTTTCAAAAGAATATTAGTACCTCAGAAAATATAAACTTATACCTCGGGATAGGCGTACTTTTCTTTTAAATCAATACATGCGTTGCTTATAAACAAAATGTTTCATAGCTACCAATTAGACATTCTTGTAACTTTTATTTAGTGTAAAACACACTAAATAAATTGTGTGTGTGTGTATATATATATATATATATTATAAATTCTGAAATAGTTACTTTGAAATTTGATAAGCACCTTGTGGTTGTGACAGTTAATTTTTGCTTTTATAACAACATCTTAATGGACACTAAAATTTAAACTTCCTAGGAAGGTTAGGTTATGTACTTACAATATTTTATGCTCTTATGTAAATATTTTTACTGGAATATGAAGTTATTCAACTTTACTTGTCAGTACTGTAATAATATTAAATACTATATGAATTTGTGTTGAGTGTGTGATTGGAACTTGATATGTGAATATAATGGGAAGGAAAAAAAGAAATACATCTTTAACACTGAAAATTTAAAAAAAGTGTTGACAGTAACATGTAAAATGTCTATTCACTAATAGATATGATATCCATAAATAAATGTTAATATTTGCTTTATTATACAGGGAACAGGCCAGTGGTATGAAATGCAAGATCTTCATGTGACAGAAATACTTCCTCAAATGATCACCCTCTCTGAAGCTTACATTCAAGTATGTATTACTTTGTTTTCAAGGAAAATAATGTCAACATACTGTTTTTTTTCTATAAATTTATTACCCATCTAAAGAGAGGTTTTATTTCACAAACAGTATTCTTAAGTAGTAATCATATGACTTAACTTTGTGTATGTACAGTTTAAAACCCTTAGTATATAATCAGAAAGTAACTATCAGTTTCAGTACCATAACTTACACAAAACATTATCTTTATGAAATCTGGCAAATTTTTAGTAAAAATTATTTTTCTCAATAAAATTTAAATTATCCTGTTTTCTTTCTAAAATGAAAGTACAATTATTTAATCTAAATAGCTTAAAGTTCATAACAATATACATTGTCCTTTGACCCACGTTTAACTAATAATCTTACCATACAAATGCATAACACACAAGCTGCTTGTAAGCATACCAAATGAAATATTTTTTCTCTTTGCCTTACAAGTTTTAATTTTTATTACTTTTATAATAATAAAGAATATACATGAAAAATAAGATATATGGCACTTATCTGTGTCCTCATGTTTTTTTTTCCTTGCTGTCAATGAAAGCTAAGCCTACTTTTTATACTAAATAATAACTATCATAAATTGTTTGGCTTTCTTGCTGTATGATAAATTTATTGAAGGTTGTATGTGAATACTGACATAAAATGTAATATGTTAGGTTAAAACTCTGTTAAGATTAAGATTCTTATATCTCCTTTATGGTTGTACACTAAAAATTATGCTTTATCTTAGTTCTAAAGAACAACTTACATTTCTAATTTTATCACCCCACTGAAAAGAAAAGGGAAGACTAAATATTTTCTTATAGAGTTATGAACTTACTTTATCATTATATACAAAGAAACCACATTATTTTAGTTAAATATTTAAAGTAACTCTCTCAAAGGTTATAATGTGCATATTTATTTACTTGTAACAAGAGTTTAAATTTTTATGCTGCAGAATAATTAACGGCTATAATGTTATCATGATTTAAAAAATAAGAATCGGTAATATTTGTTCAACTACTCATGAGTATCATTAGGGCATGCACAGTTGCTTTTTTAAGATAAACATCAAATGCCATATCCTTTCGCATTGTAATTTTTACAGATTGTGTTAAGGCATAATAATATGAGGGATCTATTTTCAGTAAGTAAGATATGTATATGTGTGGCTATTATGGTTGCAGATCACATTATGGAATTTCTGGCATAAAACCTGCATTTCTTTCACTCTACAGTTTACAGACAATAATACCAAACATTTATGCTTTTGTAGATTTGGGAAAGAAGAAGTATTAACAAGAGGGAACCTAATCAACACTGAAAATGACAAGTTTATAGCAGTATTTTAATCATAAGATCAGAATTAAAGCTATTTTTTTTGTTAGTTACAGTACAATAAAAACAGAAATAAAACCTTTTACAGCCTGTTTGCTGATGGTGATTTTTATGAAAAATAAATAAGCATGGTAAAAACGTAGTGGTTTTGAATAGACAGACACTGCAAATAAAGAACTTAAATTTGACATTTTAATAATCAACTTTTGTTATACAGAAGCTATTTGTTTCTCCTCAGGAATTGCAAAAATTAAATTATCAACAGGCAGATTTATCTTACTCACTGTAAAGGAAGGACAGCTCAGAAACCACCCAAAATATACTAAAAGATTCCAGAACATAAAACTTTGCATACGTGACTAATAGCTTTCAGTCCATCATAACCCTTAATGACTAAATTTATCCAAATGTAACATAATCTTTCTTTAAAACTAGCAGAATAGACAATGATAATTTCATAAATATAAAAGTATCCACCACAAGAAAGTCGAGCAGTGGTTTTCAACCCGTGATCCGCGGATCCCTGGGGATCCACAAGACCGACAGATGTACAATGTGCAATTAATGTAGTATCACATCAATGTAATTAGTGCATCTTGTCAAGATAACTCGTTGTTCACATCTGAAACCAGCAACCTTCAATATTTCCCTTCAATATCGCTTGAAGAGTATGATTGGATTAGAAATCCATTTGTTGAATCTTTGAACGTGGATTTCAGTTTGACCGACGAGGAAGAGTTGGCAGGTATTTCAAATGACCGGACCCTTAGAATGAAGCACACTGAACTTGATCTGGACTCATTTTGGATTTTAACTGCAAAAGAATATCCATCAATCTCGAATAAGGCTCTGCGCATTCTCCTGCAGTTTTCTACATCATACCTGTGTGAAATAGGATTTTCCACCATGACGAACATTAAAAGTAAGAAAAGAAATAAATTACTAGCACTTGAAGAAGAGATGCGTGTATGTCTTTCTAAAACCAGGCCAAACTATCCAGTTCTGTTCAAAAATCACCAAGGACAAATTTCACATTAATTTGTAATTCTCTTGAATAAACAAATTTAGATGGTACTGTATTGTGTTTTTGTGTATATAAACCGTTTTTATTTCATTGAAAAAATCTTATATATATATATATTCATGTACAAGGGGATCCGTGCCTGCAAAAAGGTTGAAAAGCACTGCTCTAGAGTGTGAATTACTAATCATGTCAATGATTTGTTCTTATTATACTGAGTGCAATAAAAGTAACCCTACTTCATTCACTATTAAGATGAAGGTGCTAATGTTAAGTTTAAAAATTCCAATATTCTAGATTAGACCTACATCAATACTTAATTTAATGTAAGTTCTCAATGATTTTCTGTAATTGGAGGAGAATTTCAATATACCTTATAAACAAAAAAAAAGTGGTCAGGTGCGAGTATGATCAAAAACAAACACACAACTGAAAACTGTGTATCAGTTACCAGGTTCTTAAATAAATCAGAATGTGTGCAAATATAAGCACATTTTCTTTATATTCAATACAAAAACATGCACTTTTTCTTTGAATTTGACATACATTATAGCAGACCTTAAATTATTAAACCATTCATACATAATCTGTATGTTCAATTGATATAAACAAATAACATCTTAAGACATACCTGCAGCTGTCAAAGTAGCAACTCAAAATTTACTTTATAGTTCTTTCTTCGTACATTAGATAGTGGCTTAAGATTCCATACAATGTACTTAGGAGATTATGAATAGTAAACAAAATCTGATATTTGTATCACATTCAATTAGCCCTCAACCTTGTTATTCTTAATTTTATGTTTATCATCTCTTAATTTCTTACCTTTACACATGTTTAAAATTTTCATCAAGAAAAAATGTTCTACACAAGTATTTAAAATAATAAAAAATTAGTTGATTTTATTTTACAGGAACAAAGATCTTATTGTTGTCATTGTTGGGCTGATTAACTTGTCAGTTAAATCAGTAACTAAAACTATATGTACAACAATATTTTATGAATGCAGATGATAATTAATAAAATAATGTTAAGAATACAACTTGACTTTCTGGGGAATAGGTGCTGAACTGAAATACAATCTTTCAGACTTGTGTTTTTTCAGGAGTTTCTGGCACAAAACACAGTTTGCTTTGTCCTAAAAACAATCAGATGCATCTTATTCACAAAAAATAATTTTTTAACTGTATAAGTTTAAACAGTGTCTAAAAGTACTCATTTTTTATAGAGATTAAGTTACAGCTTCTGTTATACAGCATGTATTGATTTTTCTTCATTTCAATTAATAGAAACTTTAATGTGTTTTTAGAGTTAAGACAAATTTACACTCCTACAACACAAATTACTCACTTTTTCAAGCTGTTTTAAACATAAGTAACAGTAAGTGTTCCCACAGGATGTTCTTATAGGAACTCTGGCTTTTTCTTTACACCAGCAGCAAGTGTGTTCTGTAAAATAAATTTATTAAAGCGTGTTTGATTTTCATGCTTATGTTATTCTAAATATTGATTACTTTGGGTAACAGTTTTAGTACATCCAAAACATTCATTTCAACACTCTATGTGACAGGTTAATTACACCTTATCTACACAATTAGTGTACTGTAATGAAGAAATATGTTATTGTACATAAATTAGTGACATCTTAAACCAGTTTAGCACATGCATATCTGTTTCACTGTAATTTGTCGATCACTAAGCAGTGCAATACATCACACAAATACTTATGTCTGAAAAGTGAAAAGGCTATTTGAAAGACATATTCATAACATGAGTTAGTTGAAAAACATTTTTAAGAAGCAATCCTTAAGTATTCTCTGCAGAATCGACAAACTTAATGGAGCTAAACGCTCTAAAACTGTACCAACACGTAATTCTAAACAATGTTCTCATTCACAAAATGATTCAACAAAGATAATTCTCCAGGTTTCTATGAACTACACTTTGTATTCAATTCCAATTTTTGTGAGATAAATGAGTTATAGCAGGGAATCAATTCTATTCAACTACAAATTTGTCAAAGAAACTGATGGAACTCTGAGAGATTTATTTTTGTTTAGATGACAGATGGTCTAGAAATCCAATGTTCATATACAGTGAAAAATCTGTCAAGTGATGAGATGAAAACTAACATTGTCATCTTTCACAGATAGTTTTTATAATTAAAATTGCAATATCAGGTAATTATGCATAATCATTACCATGAGTTTAAACAAGATCACTGAGAGAAAAAGTTGATGCAGGATTCATATAAAGTGCAATTAACCTCAAAAGAATACACACAAATTTATACTTACAAAAAAGTTATTACTGCTAATGTCCACATTCTTTGCCATTGACCTTCTTGATATAGTTAAGTAAAAGTGTGCAATTGAAACTACTTTATTATTAAAGTATAAAATAAAGTTGACATCAAAGTGCATGTAATAAATCAAATTTTATTTATATATATTTCTTTATTTCAAATTATGTATCCAAATAACTGCTTAGTCTTTTTTCTATACCACGATAGTTGTTTGGTCAGAATTGTGAAATTTAGATATTTTATCAACTTCTATTTGACTTTCTGAGTTCTAATACAAACTACAGACATGAAGTATAGATATTACTACAACATGGTCTTACATCCTCCAATCATCTTGATTTACAGATACAAACCAGAAAGTAAAACCCACGTCATGCCCTTACATCAAATACGGTCTTTCGAAAAAATGTCAGTAGTTCTCACAGACATTTCCTTACGCATTACTTATAACAAAAAAGGGAATGTTTTATTTTAATGAAATACATAACAAGCTGGCTTTTGAAGTTTTTAGCTTTCAGATTCAAAGTTGCTATCACTAAATTCACCTTAACCATGTGAGGAAACTGTTTTAAAACATAACTCAGAAAACCAGTTAAACTGAAATAATTATAGGACACTGTATAATTTGTCCATGTTATAAAAAGCTACATGCACAAAACCTTCACATTTTTATTGAATATCATAATTTTTCAATTATGTTAGGAAAAATTATACTTTCTTTTAATTCTTATCAAGCTGAGATTTTTAACATTAAATAGAGGAATAAAAACATACATTTTATACACCTGAAGAAATAAAAAAGGTATTTCCAAGCGTAATTTGTCGATGCACCTAACAAAGTATTAAAGTCATACAAAAGGTTATGAAGAAAGCTATTATTTCAGTTGTGTGAAGCACACATACACTAATTGTAAGGTAATACAGAAACAGCTTTTACATGTGTTGAAAGTAAATTATTTAGCTTCTTTAGTAAACTGGTTATTTGTAAGTGATTACAGTTTTGTTAACATAAGCAACAAACCTAGTTTTACTAACTACGCTAAACTGCTTTTGTTATTAAAAAAAGAAATAAAGTACCTAGTCCTGAGAAGAAAGACAAAGCCCGTGGTTGAGAACTAACCTCATCAGGTTGACTGCTGTATGATGTTGAGACACTGGAACCTCCAGATACATCTCCTTCACATCTCTGACTTTCTTTATTTTCTAAAGTTTAAAAGATTCACGACATACAGTTAGCCATTCACTGATAACTTAATAATGAAAATATAATTCTATCAATTCAAACTAATATAACTATGCATGTTCTAAAATTCTTGCACCTGCCTCTACAAAGAACAGTGGTATATGCCATTTAAAAAATTCAGTTTCCAAAGAGCAAACAATGGAACAGAATGGTGTTCACAATTTGTGGTAAAAAATTTGTACACCTAAACATTTTTTTTTCCCCTGGTAATAATTCATGGCTTGTGTGAGTACAAATTTGTTACAACTCAGTTGGAGGCTTAAATGACATTTCACAACTTTCCAACATGAAGTTCTACAATTCCAGAACTAGAAAATCAGGCACTTCCCAATACTTAGCATTTTAAGAAACAGTATCTTTAGTATTCTTATATTGGTAAAGTAAGGGGAAGTGAGAATCCAGCATGGAAAAACAATTAAGCTACTCCTTAAATAACAACCAGTCTCACACTGGAGATAGTGGAAAAAGTTAAATAGTTTGTCATCAGAAGTGATCCAAGAATGGATGCAGTTCATTGAAAATAAAGTAAGAACCTCCAATGGAACTATAGCAAGATAATTCACACAGATTTAAATCACAAAAGTGGCACAAACTTCCCCCACACCACAAGCCAAACATAAGGCCAATTGTAAAAAATCTGTGCAAATACTGTCTGGTTGGTGATAACGAAAAATTACTCTTTATTCAAGTATCTTAGAAGTCTTGACATTTTAATACTGTCCTTTCAAGAATTAAACATGTAAAAATTATACAAAGCATGTTACAAAACATTCTTCCAAGGTTTTATGATGGCTATAATAATAACTTGAAGACTTGGAGAGTTGAAAAAAGTGCCAAGGTGAAACCTGCAAACTGTTAAGCTGACACCATAAGGGATACCATTTTTGTATGAACTGGATACTAATATTGTATGGCTCCATCAATTCAAGCATCCATTCACACATCCACAAAAGTATTCAGTTTTTTACAAATAAAAACATCTCCAGTAAACTTTTGCAGTTTTGACTGCTCAAAAACAGGCTTTTAGAAGTCATCATCAGTGTTAAAAAAACAAGCTGAAGGGTATAGACACTCATCCTTATATTATAATCACAGATCATGAGCGCTTATCTTTATATTCCCTTAATATCAATTCATCTCCAAAGATATACCATACAATAAACAATCTTCACTATGAACATCGATTAAATAACTACAGGTGGGAAAAATACTTCAAAACATGCTAAAACTAGATCATTTAAAATGTAGTAGTACAAATTTTCTCCAAAAAATAAAATCTTTGGTAATTATTACCAGTGCAATCATATAAGGATAAAATTATCTTTAAGTGACAAGATGCACTGTACTCATTACAACATTAGCAATTATTGTTGCTCCAGTTGAACTTTAGGTTTTTGCTATATTCTCAGAACACAATATAACACTAATATAAAGAGTACTAAGGGAAACTTCCAATGAAAATAACTCTAACTTTATTGAAACATGGTTAATTAATGTAACAAACCATTCTATAAAACTCTGTTCAGTAACTTTTCTTCTTTATCCCTATTTTCATTTATAGTACATCTGAAAGTGAGTGGACATTTTAAAAAAAACACCTATTATGACTAATATTTATTCTTTATACAAAGTTTCATTAGACTATGTAACACAAATTTTGTTCCTCAATAGCACGTTATTTCTTAATTGCTTATGTTGTAAAAGTACAGAAAATGGCCATTATTTCCTTTAAACTTTGCTTTTGTGACCTGGATAATGGAATTTAGAAATTAACCTATTTTCTATGTAAAAATGGGCAAATATTCACATTTTCATTTACATACGGTCTGAATAAAACAACATATGAATCAAAATGTACATGTATTTATACTAAACTTATGGAAAAATGAACAAAAATGTTTAGAAGTGAGTAATTTTTCGAGATTTGTGACTATAATGTAAATCACTTTCATGTATCAGTCCCCAAACATAGTCTCCAATCATGTTTTCATTATATGCTCCTTGGTAGCAGTGTTCAAAGTCCAGTATATCTTGGTGAAAGCGCTTGCCTTGCTCCCACGTTCTCCTTGAATTTATTAAGATAAGTGTCAAGAATATGGACTTTCAGGGACATCCTGCAACCCATTTTGCCGTAGTTCTTCACCAAAGCCACAACCAGTTCCTTATAATTTTGGGTCTTGTGATTGCCCAAGAATTCTTGCAAGTTCTACAACATTCTAGTAAGTTCAAGAAAATTCTCTATCAGCTACTCAGCACTGATTCTACTTGAAATGTTCTGGAAAATGGGTAAATTTGAAAATTTCATTACTCAGATAACAAAAGCAAAGTTTGAAGAGAAAAATAGGACTTTTCCATTTACTTTAGGCATAAGCAAGTGGGAAATAACATTTACTGCCCAGGAACAATAAAAAGTAAAAATTTTGTTACATGGTGTTATTGTTCTAAATTTTGAAGTTCTTATAAAACAATTTATAAAATCAACTATAATTTATATGCAGTCAAAAAGCACATTTCCAGAATTTTTTTCATGAACCTTCTGGTTTTTTTGGTGGAATTTAAATTCCATACTTTTAACCAAATAATTACAAAATACTAGTGAGAGGCATTCTCTCAGACTGTTTTTTACAATTATGAACTATTCTTTAAGGTTGGGAAAAATTTTTAGATTCCACATGTAGAAAGCCTTCTCTGATTTATTTTTTTATTGTTTGAAGTTTATGAACATGAAAAATAAAATTAATTTTACTGGCACTCACATAATTTAAAGGTCAGCTGTATAGTTTATATGTGATATCACACAATCTGCAATAAACCAATGACACAGTTATAGTCAAGTGCATTAAATTTATGCAGATCCTCTTTCTTTCATTGTAGTACACAAAATTACCTCTCATTTGTGAAACATAAGAGGATATCAATAAGAAAATGCTTATTTTACGACCTAATTACAAGTACTCTGATTAACATTAATTACATTACAGAAGTGAGTGCCAAATACGGATACTAACACAATTTTTAAAAGTGTGAAATGTTTTTATACAGATCAAATCAACACATTTTTAAGCTAACTTTGAACTGAATCTCAGGCAACATCATAAATAAATAATAAAAAATATAGTTTAGGGCTCAGCAGATTTACTAATATAAAAATAACTGAATTAATAATTTAAAAAAAATTAAATTGCAAATTTCTTTTCATTATCATAAATTTCCATGCATTTGTATATTTAGGGAAAACAAAAAACTGACCATTATATAAAGTTTTTTCCATCTTTGATTCACACAACCTTAGAAACTCAATTCTTTCATTAACTGACACAATCTGGGAAGTAACTGGAAATAAGAGAAGAATCTTTATGTAAAAAGTAAAACTGATTAGATATTAGAAAAACATTTAAACAGCTCAGAATGTTGTAGAAATCCTTTTGTTGTACTTTTTACAGTGATTACCTTCTGCCTCTTATAGAGTTACAACTGAAAGTGTTTGTACCCCTGCATCCTGAGTAGTTTTTTGCTCATAACTTAAAAAGTATCATGGTAAATTAAAAAGGCTAATATATGTATAATATATTATAAATATTATACTAACACACATCTACATAAATTTTTATATAAATTAAACAACAAATAAACTGTTTATAAACAAATAACCAAAATTAGAAGGAGCAGAAAGTGTTTGTACATTTCAAAACGTGAAAAAACCGATATTCCTGAAAAATTTTATTTAGTTTGGCAAATAAACTACATTATACCATTCTAGAACTAGACACTGGGTTCATAATTTCATAATTATTAGAATTTAGCCAGCAAAAAATTTACTTCCAGCAATTTAGTGCCATCCCCATCATTATCTGCTTGGTCATCATGGCAAACAAAAAACAACTGTCCAGTGATTTAAAAAAACTGAATTATTGTAAAATACAAGTCTCATGTGTCTTTTTTCGGTGTTGCTACACAACTTAATGTGCCAAAATCTACTGTTCAAATCATATTTGCCAAGTTTAAGCTCACAGGATCAACTGCCAACCTCCCTCTTTCCAGATGCCCCTCCAAAATTCCAGAGAGAACCAAAAGGAAGGTTCTCAGAGAAGTAAGTAGGAACCGTTATTTAACACGTAATGACATACAGAAACTGGCAAAGAAACTGAGGTTGAAGTAAGCACCTCTATAGTTACGAACATGTTATACTCTTCTGGGTTCAAAGCATGTCGTCCTTGTAGAACTCCACATTTAAAGCCTGTTTACTTAGAAGCATGATTGAGGTATGCAAGAAAGCATGTAGATAAATCCTTTACCTACTGGAAGAGTATTATTTGGTCAGATGACACTAAAATCGTGCTTTTCGACCACAATGATGTTCACTATATTTTCTGTATATAGGGGAACGAAATCTCCAAAAAAATACCCTCCCCCTACAGTTAAACACAGGGGTGGCTCAATCATGCTATGAGGTTCCTTCAGCTTTTCTAGTGATGGCAGCCTTCACCATGTCAATGGAATCATGAAAAAAGAAGAGTACGTTCATATATTGGGCACTTATATCAAGAATGATGCTCAGAATTGCAGCTTGGACATCGTTGGATCTTCCAGCATGACAATGACCCTAAGCACAAATCGAAGTATGTGCAATCCTGGTTACAGAGAAACCATTTTAGCATTCTGGAGTGGCCATCACAGTCACCAGATCTTAACCCAAAAGAAAACATGTGGCATGAATTGAATACCAGGGTTCATCAGCGTCATCCGAAAAACTTGCAAGATTTTGAGGCCTTCTGTGAAGAAGAATGGAAGAAAATACCAGTCAAGTACTATCAAACAATCATGGAGGGATATGAGGAGATTTTTGCCAAATAATTCACCTGAAAGGCTACACAACTGACCATTAAAGTAGCTGCACGAACACTTTCTGCCCTTCCTATGTTTGTTTATTTATAAACAGTTTATTTTTGTTCAATTTACATAAAAATTTATGTAGGTGTGTGTTAGTATAATATTTATAACATACTATACTTTCATTACGCTAATCATGATATTTTTTAAGTTATGAGGAAAAACTACTCATGACACAGGGGTATGAACACTTTCTGTCATAACTGTAGCACTGTTACTGAATATGTAGATTCTAGATAAACATTTAGACTCCCATAGTCTTTAAAAACATTAAAAATAAATAAAAAAGATTAAAGACAACATTTTATATAAATTCACTAAATAAATTTATCATACACTGATGATAAGTACAACACAATTCTTCCAAAACAATTAATATATACTTTTAAATTAAGGCTCATTTGCTTCAAATTAATCAAATACAGTTGAAACAATAAATACAGCAATGCACACAACAGTTTTAAAAATAGAAAATTCTATTTACATTTTTTAATTGAAAAACAACTTCAACAACTATAGAGTTAAAAACAAAATACTTCTCAGTACTTATCTCTTCCTAATATAACCCATCATATTAAGAAATCCAGGGAAAGACAAAAAATATCTAACAACTAATTTCTTCCTAATACTACCAATCATCGGTAGAGAAGATTCAGATGAAACAAGATACTTCACTGCTTGTTTGTTTGTTTGGAATTAAGCACAAAGCTACACAATGGATTTTATGTGCTTTGCCAACCAAGTGTACTGAAACCCATTTTCTGGCATTGTAAGTCTGAAGACATACTGCTATATCATTGGAGGACATCTTCATTGCAACAAAGTACAGAGTACAATTATTAAAGCCAACCTTACATCTTGTATTAGATACTGCAAATGTGTAAGTCACTCACCTCCACCTCAATCATAATTTAATATTGAAACAATATAAGCCATTAATATTGAATTATACTTCAAAAACTAAATGCATCATACAATGATAATTTTAAGAATTTTGGGACACATGTAACTCACTTTCTATGAATTTCTTTCCTTCAGCAACATTGTTAAATACTTGTTTCATGACAGAAGCAAACTGTTTCACATCTCTCTCATTTTTATACTCCTTAATAGCACTACAGAACTTGGCATAGTCTGGAGTTTTCCCAAGCAAAAGTTTTATCTACGTAAACAATATATATAAAAATAGTTATACTTGACACACTTCACAACTGTATGGAAACTCAATAAATATCTTATCAAGATTCAATCCAGTTTTTACATGCATCCTAAGAACTGTTTATAATTATTTTATGAAGACCACTCTTGCTTAAAAGAGAAATATTTTACATTTTAAACATTTTTTTCCACTCAGTAGATGAAATTAAAATCCTATGATACTTCATGTTGAAATATAAAAATAGTTGTGAAAGTGTATAACACAACTCTATCTTCAATAGCATGAGATGCAAGTGCTCTGAGTGATTTACAACTTACAATGGTATGGATAGTAGTTAGATGCAGTTAAAAGGGCAATAAAACAATATAATTTAATTATAAATAGATGTACACTGTTACTACCTTAAAGCCACTAAGTTTAATTTTAAAATTTGAAGTCATTATAGAAAGAAAAAGGGGCTGATTGAGATTTTTTTTTTTGCTGTTACTTGGTTTGATTTCGAGGTAGGTCAAATTGACTGATCCCATTTTGAGTAAGGATAAAGAAAATAACAGGTAAAATAGAGTTATAATGAAAAAACATTTGAAATTTATTTAGAAGGTTTTAGAGATTACAAAAAGTAATTTGAGATTTTTTTGAGATGAAGAGAAATATTTTTAATCCTAACAAGACAACTGCTTTGCACACTGACTATTCAAAACAAATACTCGATATATTAATGAACAAATCTTTATTTTAACTTATTAAAAATAATTCACTGAAAAATGATCTTTTCACATGTGAAAGACTTATAATTTTAACTGAAACATAGCCAAATTTTGTTAAGATATATACATACACACTATATTGAGAGTCAGAAATATTAAATCTATAACGATTTTAAATGAGTACAAACAGGCTATGTGGTCAGTAAAACTGACCAAGCCTGTGTTGAAAGAGTTAAAACAGACAAAGTGTAAGCATAACAATGACAAAATACCAAACAGAGAAATACTCCACACAGACTTCTATACATACAATAACATCTAAGGTTTAATAGATACGTAAAAACGGCTGGTTTGGGTTGAGAAAAGTTTTTTATGCAGTGAAGCGAACAACATTTCAACCTTCTTCAGTCATCGTAAGGTTCACAAAGAAAGAGGTAACTGATCGATAGCTGACCACATGTTTGAAGGGAGCTGTTTAACTGAGTGTAGGAATATAGAGGGCATACTTAGATGTTTGATTATATTTATTAATATAGGTATAAAAGTGTTCCTTTGTATTGGTTTATTTTGGGCTTGAGTTGTTGTATAAGTAAGGTTTCTTTAATTTTGCATTTGTTTATTTATTTAGTATTTGGGTGTTTTCTATGGTTTTGTAGTGTTTATTTGATTTGCAATGTTCGAAAACGTGTGAAGGTGACTTTTTGTGTTCTTTGAATCTAGTTTCCATTTTTCTACTTGTTTCTCCAATATATAAATCGAGGCAGTTATCACATTGTATTTTATAAATAATGTTGGTGTGGTGTTTCTTAGTGTAGTTGTTACATAGTATAGACCTCAGTTTTGTGCCTGGTTTTTGAACAAATTTGGTATTAACTGGAATGTCATATTTTGTTACTAGTTTTTCCCAAATGTTGGTTAATTTTTTTCTCCTGATGTCGGGAATATATAGTACACAGCAGTATATGGTTCTGTGATTTTTTTAATTTGTGGGATATGTTTACTTTTTGTTAGTTGATTTTGCTTTTTGTCAAACACCACACTGACATTATTTATAAAATACAAGGGAAGTTGATATTTTAGGAAGAAAGCAATGATCAGAATATAAAAGAACATAGGTTTCATGATACAAAATATAGTGAAAAATGAGAGTGAACAAGTACAACTGGTGACATTTACAAGTTAAAAGGAGAAGGAAAGACATTTTCAAGGAAAAGTGACACATACGAAACAGGCAGATAGCTATTTCAAAGGGGAAAGGGAATGAAAAAAAACATTTTGATTTCAGTCCAGCAACTGAGTAGAATGAGGAGGAGGATGGAGATGTATAGACTAAAATAAAATGGAAATAACTGAAGAGAAAAATACAGTAAAAATTGAAAAACAAAAGGTTGATATGTTGTCCATGTATAGCCTACCAGAGGAAGCCAGATTGAAGGGAAGCAAGAAGAGATAACTGGATATCCAGCAGGTCCCTTGATCTTGTAAGGAATGCATAATGGTATGTCCCAAAGAGATGAGAGCCTCCAGTAATGCCCAGTTTTTAAAAGAAACAGAACCTCTCTTACAGGGAGAGAATGTGCTGATATCATCCTGTGAACTAAAACTCCATGGCTTTCAGATGAAGAGGAGAAGGCTGGGCTTAAAAGAGATGTGAATTGACAAACACCCCCAGAACAAGATACTGGGTAATAGACATCTATACATTGATAAAACAACCCACCTAAGCAGCTTCTCTGATGAAATGTCAGGAGGGAAGGAGAATCTGTGGACGACAGAGCCAGAAAAAGGCAGTCTCCTACAAAGATGGAAACTAAGCCCACAAAACTGTTGGAGTCAGGCAAATGACCAGAATAACCAACAGAAAGTGTAGGCTGCTAATGCCAGCTCCACATGAAAAGCTTGGAATTAATAAATGTGATCCCCATAGACAAATGTAGATTATGATGTGGTGTTTAAGCAGTATGGATGGGAAAATAAGCATTGGACACATCAATCTTATCATCCTCAGCCCTGGATGAAAGGCTATCCTGAGAGACATGCAGGATACCATGATTAACCAACAAACATTGTGAAATCAATTCCAATGGGAAAAGTCAAAATCAGGATGTAAATACCAGTCTTCTTGTGGATGACAAAAATCAGAAATAGAATCCTGGAAAAAGAGGACAAGCCTGTTTCAATGGCATCCTGGATGAGAAGTTCTCGACACATTTCTGAGAGGCTGGTGAGAAATGAAATCTTGAAGAGAGGAAGGAACTAGGACAGGTGATAAGACAAAAGGTGTGAGAAAAAGGAGGGAGTCCTTCTAACAAAACTCAAATGACCCAAGGGTTTGCTGAACAATTATATGCAAATGCATGAGCCTTTGCAGTACATGGGGGCACAACATTCTAGCCCCTACACATAATTTCTCTGACAAATGTTTGGCATGGACCCCAAAATGAGACAGGAGAGGGATATAAAACTTAAAATGGTAATGTAGTTAACAATGAAGGGAAGTGATCAAGTGACATGAGTGACAAAGATAAAACACAGCATGCCTGTGATGCCAAGTTTAAAAATGGTGATTGAGGTCTAAGTGTTTCAAGAGGCTAAGAATATGTTTGCACAGCAAAAGAAGGAGGGAGTTGTCCAAGTCTGTATCATTCTTAACTATGTCCTTGAGTAATGGCAGAATTGTGTGTTGGTTGAGAGATTCCTAGGCCTACATGAAAGAAGTCATTTCCCTACAAACTACAGCCAACACTTCCTCCACAAACAATAGTGTATATACAGCCATTATCATGAGCTATTGAATGACAGTATTGTTGATAGCCATTGTAGTTGTAACATTAAACTGTGAATTTATAAATACTGACTGACTACTGAATGAGATATAGAATTCACAACCAAATAAAGAAATCCAACTCAATAGTTGATTATAAACAATACTCTGAAATGCAAAAATCAGTATCTGAAGATTTTCAAAATGCACTAAAAATAGAAAAGAGTTTGCAATAAAGCACAATCTTCAAAAATTAAGAAGTGAAGACTTGGTTCAATTGCATGGAAGAAGTCAGGTGCTAAAGTTGGTTTTGTTGCATTCCTATTGGTAAAACACTGTCTGTCACTAATTTGCATGCTTAAATGCAGCTGAACCATATGGCATACACATATAGAATTAGATGGGAGTTTGAAGACTAGTAGAAAGCAAAAATACATGCACTTAGAGTGCAGTCAAATCATCAATAGCCTTAAATTTACCATTTCCACAAATAGCCTATAAGAAATCATTATTTAACTCATTTATTTTTCATCATCTCTTTGAGCATTTTAATAAACAAAATCACAAAAATTATTCAATATGATGTAAATTATGTTTGTGTGTGTAACAGTGTGAAAACAAATCAATAATTTGAAAGTTAAGTATATAGATAACTTTTATCTATTCAATGTAATTAATAATGTTTTTTTTTAGCATTCACAGTAGAAATATTAAAATCACTTCATACTGGTTCAAGCATCATATATTTTAAAAAAAAACTGTTAGTGGGAAAAAGTAAAAGCACATTTAGTTATTCACAAAATAATTATTATTTGCATGTGTTAAATAAAAAAAAATCAGAATTACATAAACGTTTTCATAAAATAAAAAACTAACATACTATTGAAATATTATTAAAAACACTTTCAGGAATAATTATAGCAAAATAACAACAAGAAAATGATTAAGCTATCCCAAAAGTCTCAAACTTAGAAATAAAATTTTAAATATTTCACCTGTTTACCTTGATTAGATGTTTTTTCCAAATTTCTCGAGAGTTTTCCATTTTCAGTGGGTTAGCTCCTTCAGAAGTGTGTGGTTCACAGTTCAGTTCACCATCAACACCTTGTAGTTTCATATTGATCTTTCTTCTTTTGCAATTCTTCTTTACATCTTTTGAATCCAAAGTGCTAATCTGACAATCAATAAAACAAGTTAAAAAGAAATTTAAAAAGCATGGCTGAGGAATGAAGATGACAAGTGTGCAACACAAATAAAAAACTTACAACTTAAATAATATTCTTTAGAAACTAATTTTATCTTTTACTGTAATGAAACTTATATTACAACTTTTTATCTACAAAGGAATAAATGGAAGCTTCTATAATCTTTCAAAAATATATTGAAATAATTGTTTTTGCTTTGTTTTGAATTTCACACAAAGCTACATGGGGGCTATCTGTGCTAGATGTCCCTAATTTAGCAGTGTAAGACTACAGGGAAGACAGCCAGTCATCATCACCCACTGTCAACTATTGGACTACTCTTTTACCAATGAATAGTGGAATTGACCGTCACATTATAATGCTC
This sequence comes from Carcinoscorpius rotundicauda, assembly GCA_011833715.1. Taxonomy (NCBI): domain Eukaryota; kingdom Metazoa; phylum Arthropoda; class Merostomata; order Xiphosura; family Limulidae; genus Carcinoscorpius; species Carcinoscorpius rotundicauda. The sequence goes on along the minus strand of CM022395.1, from coordinate 32,315,342 downwards.
CCATGGCTGAAAGGGCAGGTATGTTTGGGGTAGCCATGATTCAAACCCATGCCCCTTAGAATATGAGTCAAACGCCTTAACCCAGCTGGCCATGCTGGGCCTATATTTAAAATAAAAAGATTAAATTTGCATCTTTAAATATAATGATAGCTTATAGATATGATAAGATATTTTCTGTTTAAGAACTTTCAAGAAGTCAATTATTATAAATATAATTTATTTTCTCTATAACTGATACATAAAATACACTAGTTCCTGTTATTGAATCCTCATTATGCAGAAAAGACAGATATTACCTGATTTGCATTCTTCACACCCATATCAAGAGAAGGAGATGAGATTACATTTTGAGTATCATTGAAATTCTTGGAATCACATTCTTCTAAAGCATCAAATACACTTTTTCTTTTACCAGTTGTCTGATGAACTGCTATCACCAAAGCAAAAAACAAAAAAACATTTAACAAACTCTTTGATTAATTTGCTTAACAACTGTTATTCCAAGTTTTTCTTTTTGCTTTTAATTATTATTTTTCTAGAAAGTAAAAATTTTATATTTAAGCAAAATATATTATCAAACATTTGTCCTACTAATAATCCCCAAAATTAAAAAAAAATAATGTTGGTCAAATAAGTAGTAACATTTAATGTCTTGCCTAAGCCAATTTTACTTAGCATACATTGCTGAAAGTATTTATTATATTTCATACTTTTTCAAATAACTGTCAGAAGTCTAAATTAATCTTCCAAAAAAATTTATGTTAGAATAATGAAATTATAATTGTTTATTGCACATGTTCTGATTTAGTCATAGTGTTTTTACAAGTTTTTAAAAACAGGTGCTATTTTTATTTATAAATGTTTTAAGTTAAATCTCAACAAAACATACCTCTTTATTTAAATAAAAAAAGCTCACCCTGGTCATTTGGTTTCAATGGCAACAAATATCCAGGAAAATGATCCTCCTCTTCATGACTGGTTAAAACACACGAGAGAAATTGTAAAAAAAATAAATTTATTTTTAATATCAAATACTTTGTAATTATTACATACAACTTAATTCTTTAAAATAATACATTTTTGCAAGTTCTGTTGGAATTATTTTTATTACTTCCTAATAATTATCACCATACTCAATAAAAATTTATTTTTCTTAATTTTGGCTAAAGTGACATGTATGTTATAGGACACTGTCACCATCTGATGGATAAATTGTTTTTTTTTCAGGGTGGCTTGAGTTTAAGAAAATAAAGATCTTAAACATAAAAATATCATCAAGACATGTTTATACAGCAGAAATAAACCAGTCTGAGTAGTGAGTCAAATTGTAATATAAAAAATGTTGCAATACTATTTTCAATACCTCTCTCTCTTACAAAAAAATTTGACTTCAACAATAAAAATCTGCAAAAGATGATTACTGTAAAGTCAGAATTTCTTTGCAGATAAGAAATAGTAAAATTATATTCTTGGAAACATTTGTGTTTAGTCAATCCTATAAAAACTTTTATGTTTTAATACCTTATAGAATAGCTCTTCCATCAGGTTCATTTAATTCAGAAATTACAAGTTTTTATACCATTCTCTATCCAAGAGGCCCAAATACTGCAATATATTGACATGTCTGTTACAGCATTCATTTAAAGAAATGTGTACAAATATTGGGTGAAATCACTATTTTCTATTTAAAATAAACTGAGAACCACAGCAACAAACAATGAGGTTAATTGCAATTCTGAAATATTTTAAGTTTCTTGTGCAACTTTTGTCTTTTCAAAATGGTTAACTTTGTCATTTTTAATAAAACATTAAATATATGTTTCACAGGCCATTTTTACAAAGACATAGGACCACTTTAAAATATAGGATTAAATAAGATCACAAGTTTTCATGGATCACTAAGAAGCTTGAGATTTTTACAGATCCACTTTGTAATTTGCTATAATTATTAATATTAAAACAATTAACCTACTATACATAAAAACTACTAAATTACAAATTACAGTGCTTCAATGTTAAAAAACCTAAACAAAGGACTGTACATAAATATTGAGCAAATCTTATCCTTTGGCTTGAAATGTAGTACGTGTAGAGTTATGTTTACAAGCTAAATCACACATACTTGTGTTAATGTAAATATAAATTACCTTTAACTATAATTTAGGAAAAAAATATGATACTAAATATTTCATTACTCAAATTGTTTAATTTGTAGTGGAAAATTATACTTCATTTTTTGTTCAATATACAGTGTTTTAAACAGTTTTTCACTTCTGTTGGCTTATTCTCACCCTGAAAGTTAAAAAAAAACATACTTAAGAATAAATGTATATTATCAAGAAAACAACTGTTTATCAACATAGCTGAGATCAGACACATGAGAAAAAACATAACAGTAAGTTTGATAGCTTTCAACTGTGAAGATCTTTAATGTACCATTAATTCATTAAAGAATAAGTTACAAATCACCTCAATGCCTGTACAACATATCATAGAAAAGTGATAATTTGTGTCAAGTTTTTGGCTCAACAAACACAGAATATATACTATTATTATACGAAAGGCCTAATTTGTTAATAAAGATTTACCTCATGCTCTCACTCTTCCCTGTAGACTGAGAAATTTTGTTTCCAGCTACATCTTGGATTGATATACAAGATGAATCAAATTTATTGATAACTGGTTGTACACAACTACTACTTGATTGTTTTGATACTCCTGCTTGGGTTTTGTATAATCCCTAAATTAATTTGAGAAAGCACTTTATTTGAATCACTTCAATGTAATTATAAAGAAAAAATAAAAATGTCAAATTAGTGTTTCATTCATTAGAGGTATGGAAATAGGGAATTTTTTTTAACAGAATAAGAATATTATAACAGGTATCTCAACCATTAATCTTTCTGCATAATGACAATTAATTTCTGACTTAATAATAAACATGCAACCTAACTGAATGAAAAGAATAAATAAACTGTAAAAAGTCTTATTTTTCTCATTTATATTATTATTTTACCAAGAATAATTTATAAAAATACATACAAAATACAGTTTTTACTTTAATTCCTTTTCATATGCTATGAATAAGGTTTTTAACAGCAATATGAATAAAACTTGAAAAACAAATATGCACACCTTCTACCTTAACAGTTTAAATGTTCTTTAAAAAGAATTCCATTCATATAGCATAATACTTCACATATACTGTTTTATTTTCTTGATTTTTAAAAAAATAAATGATGACTGAATATGTTAATCAAAATTAATTTAAATATTCAATAACACTGATTTCAATATTAGCTAAACACTACATTCTAAATAACAATAGTGAAAAAGAAATAAAATAAAAACTTCCAAAAGTCTTTTAATTACAGGTATTGTTTTCACTAGTAAAGCTAATAACAAAATTTTACATTGTGGTATATATATACGAGTCCATAAAATTACTTTTATTCTTGATAGTCCAGTAGTTCACAAAACCAATTAAATATTAATACAATTTTACACACACATATGAATGCATGAAACTTCTCATATAACTATACTATCCCTAAAATGAATATGAAATAAAACTAATAACTTATTAACAATGTTTTGTAATAATAAAAAAACACTAAACACTAAAATAAATTCAGGATGAAATAGGAAAATGTACTAATAACAATGAACTACAATGTATTATATATATATATATATATATATATATATATATATTGTTTTCCTCAACATTATTGAAATTTAGTTTTAAAATCAATGCTAAAAATTGTTAATAATTACTGATGTACAAACACATATGCATGACACAATTAACTTGTAATTTATAATGTCAAATTATTGAGTTTTATATAACAATGATCTAAGTGATTATTTTTAAAAGAGTTAAATTTTTTTTGAACACAGTTTTATTGATGTGAGATAAGAGTTATATTTGAGCAAAATGATTGGGACTGCACACGGGGAACTCCGTGGTCTTCTTTCTCAGTTCAACAGAAAAGGGTAAGGTGTTTTGATTTTGATGAATTATACATTCTGAAGAATTAAAAAGTATTTGGTTTTCAATATATCACAAATAGCAGTGTATGTCAAATGCAGACTGGTTAACCTATGCATTGGTTTTATGTCCATGTCAAAAGCATTGTATTATTTTTTAATTTTATAATACTGTGGAAGACATCATTGCAATAAATATAAACATGTGTATTGTGTAATGATTTTGTTATTGAAAAAAAAATAATAATTGGGCTCACGGAATTTCACTTCAGACTCATATATTTCTCACGTCTATTAGTCTGAGGCTAGTACACAAAATATTTTTAAACCCTTGTTGTTTAAGATGTTCAAACAGTTGGAAAGCATAATTTTGTCTTTTAAATCTACCATGTTAATATAAAGCCAGTATAAATGGAAGATATTTGCAGTTGATTAATCTTAATTTCTTTCAAATAAAAGTTCTGAAATTTAAATTTGCCTAATTATGTCTTATCTTTAGAAAACATGAAAAATTATATATTTCCCAATTAATACAAATAAAAAATACATCTAAATCCTAGTAGAAAGAACATTAAAAATTATTTATTTACAACAGAATTGAAAAAATAGAGGAAATGTTTTGATTTCTATGCAGTGATTAAATTTTGTCAGCTACGAAAACAAAGATAACTTTGTGTAATGTTTCTTATGATGAACAGGAAACAAATTTTCATATTTAAATAAAAACTGAATGAAGAAAAGAAATGTTACTGTAACATCCAGGTTTTTAAAAAACTTTGATAAATCTCTTAAAGCTGGACCAAAGGTTGTGTAACTTTTCACCCGATCACGAACCCAAAGAGAAAGCTGGGAGTTAATTCGTTTTTCTGCAAATCTGAAATAATTGTAATAGTCAACTTAACTACCAATAATTAAAAACTGAAGCACAGTTCAAACTTTGGTAATCAACTATTAGAACCCATCATACAATAACACATAAAACTAATAAATACACCTTCATTCAGTTACAGTACGTTATCTGAATAAAACTCAGTAGATATTTTGCAAAACATTTAAATTTATAAATATTCTGATAATTTATACATTTTTATATGCCATTTTCACAAACATAAATATACAGAATGTCACATTTAATATACATGAGAAGCAAAATACTTATCTTTCAAATCTTGCCCTTAGTAAAATTGCTTGTCATTAATGCAAAATGAAAATAACTTGATAGTATAATTTTCACTAAAATCCTTTTTCTTAATCCAATTTATCTTTCAATAACAATTACTATTTCAAATTACTAACATGAAAACATAGTATGTAATGGACTAACCAACAAAGAAAATTATACCTAGCTCATATTTCTACTCCAAAAATGACATATCTGATTCCTACTCCAGTATTATTTATTTTATTTACAAAAATAGTTAACAAGGAAAAAGGGTAATGACTAAATGCTAGTGTTATTCTATCAAGAAAAAACTGCAAGCAACAACTCTATGTATAATACTAAATCAAAAGCATGGAAAACTTTAAATGTTCATGTGTTTAAAACAAAGATATTTTCAACTTCTGTGGTAAAACTTTTTGGGAATTATACTCATCTTTGTATGTACTTTGTACTCATGATATTTAATAAATGTTTGATATTATTAAATTGTACAGTATTATAATGTATCTAGCAAATGTGTAAACTGTATTCATATAAATTATATTATTTCATTATAATCTGGTCTATTTGTCATGAAAATATGACAGTGTTCTTTAAAATGTCAATTTTGATGAGGAGAAAGTAATATAATTTCCATATTCTGTACGAGCCTTGTTTGAAGTATGTACATGTAAAAATGGCTGGTATGGGTTGAGAAAATTTTTTATGTAGAGGAGTAAACAACATTTCAACCTTCTTCAGTCATTGTCAAGTTACCATCAGGTTCACTGACGATGAGCAAAGAAGGACGAAACATTGTTCACCCCTCTAGATAAATTTTCTCAAGCCATACCAGCTGCTTTTACATGTATATTTTTCTCTAGATGTGGGTTTTCTCATTATCACAGACTTGTTTGAAGCACGTTACGCAGCTACTAATATAATTGACAGTGCAACTGGTACCTTTGCCTTCTTTACCAATCAGGAAATAATTAATATTTATACAGACAATGTTACAACTAGAGCTTTTCATTATCATACATTAAGATCATATTTCTAATGGCACCATTCCCTGTTTAATAGTTAACCCAAGTATTCAGTCAAATTTATGCTGACCTTTTTTGTAAAAATTTATTACAATTATTTGTCTGCTCCTTCCATTTTAATTTCCCCTAAGGGGAAATTGCAACAGTGAACTTAAAAAAATAACTTATTCAAATTTGAATTTCAGATATTTAAAATAATACTATAATATTACATTCATTCTATTAACCTGTTCAGTGCCATAGATGAGATAATTCATCCGAGCCAATCAGTAACACAGTGCCACAGACGAGTTAATTTGTTCTCAATAATACCTAACTTCAATGCTAGATATAACCATCAAACATGCATTTGACCTACTTACAAATTGTTTCAGTTTCTATCCAAAATGGCATCATGAAAAACGTTACAAAATGAAAAACCCAGCATAGGAGCTGCCATAGCAGCTGAATTACTTGGTAACAGGTTAAATTATTTTATTTACTAAAGTTTAAAGAGAAATTTACCAAAACTAATCTGCATTTTAGGCTGTAAGTTATTGCTCTCTAAGCTAAAAACATTTTCTTTCAACATAATAAAACTTTCCCTTGCAATTTAGCATTTTATTTGCCATCTATACCTGGTATTCTCTATAAAACTAAAAAGTTAAAAAGTTGTACAAACCGATTATCACATAATAATACAGCACCATAATCATTCCTATGACGTATAACTCTGCCCACAGCTTGATTAACAGCTCTTGAAGCTTGCTGCATGTACCATTCATTACCTGATAAACCCTGTAATAAAAGGATACATTTCTTCATGCACATTCAAGCACATGTATACAATTGCACCTGTAACAAATAATAAATTTTGATCACTGAAGTTTTTGAGCACATTACCAAACCAGTGTTTGAATCTTTGATTATACTTATTTTTATATTTTGATTTAAAACCTTTTGTAGTATATAGAATACATATAAACGAAATAAATCACTAGCATGTAATTTAAAAATTTGTTATACAGAAAGGTCACAATATTTTGATACTTTAAGTAAAAATTAAATTAAAAATGTGAATTACTTGATGCAACATGTAATACTTATATAGCTACACAAAATAAGTATGTATTGAAAAAGCATCCTGCTGTAGTCAACTGAAAAAAATGCCAGTTAAAAACCATAGTCTTTTAAACATGAAATTGTTGATCAACTAAATATACCTAATAAGCCTAATATTCATAATAAAATCTAACTAATGTAAATATAATAGATACACAGCTTCACAGAACAAAATGATTGTAACAGTTACATTAGAAAATAAATATGGACCTTCAGCTATGACAAGAGGTTGGAAGAAAGAGGGAGAGAATATTATTATCAGTCACAACATTCTTTACAACACTGTTCATTAATTAAACATACAATTTGTGGAGAGAAAAGTGTAGAGTTACAACTGTGCTCTCCTTTTTCTAACTCTAAAATTATTCATTTTAGACTATATTTTTATGCTTTATACTTATTCTGTTACATCTTGTACACTTGGTATTCAGTAAATTTCACTGAAGCAATACAGATGTTAACCATAACCCCCCTACTGCACTACACAATAATAGTTTTCATGGATGAATGAAATGAGATGCTATGTAAAACATTTTTGTTTGTTTGACTGTTTTAAGTAGTGGGCATTATACAAATTAAAAGTTCAAGTGAATTTAAGCGTGAAAGAAATGCTGGGTGCAGCACTAACAGGTCTGGGAGAAGAATGGAAACAAGTTGAAGAAAGCACACACAAGATGAAAAGCTCTAGAGATATTCAACTGGTAGAGAAGCATTGGGCAGAAAAAAATCACTCCATTTGTTCCTTCTGAACTTTAGTTTCAAAATTTATGAAAAGTGTGACATGGTCAGAAGAAGAGACTTCAGGTGGCAACATGAGCTCCACTACACACTGAAAAATGTCACAAACCTCTCCTTATAACCATAATTTTTCACCTCAGCAAAAATTTTCACACCACATGATGACTGTCACAATTTCAACAAATAAAGAACTTTCTAAACTGTTGATAATTGTAAGTGATATTTGAACTCACATCAAAATAAAAACTATATATCAATTAGTGGATTCATACTGATTGGTTCCAAGTATGAATTGTAAATTATTTTAATAAGTCTCAGCAAAAATAACCCTACCTTAGCGCAAATGTGCTGAAGAAAAGAACAAGAATTTTCATATGTGAATGTAAGGAAGTATTTACATGAAAAAGGTTTTGCTGCATAATACTTTTTTTTATACAGTTGTACAAAGTCACATATTTTCACATGAAATTTAAGTGGGTGTTTTCACAAGGCTGGTGACATGTACATTTGTAAGCCAGAATAACATGACATCAAGAGGAAAAAAGCCATTACATGTATGAGGTGAGTCATCTTATTAAGAGATCAAATTTTCTATCAAAAGTGATATTTACTACATTACTATTATTCAAACATAGTAAAATAGTTTCTGTTAATAATATTTCTGACACCATTTGAATGTCACTGATGAGCTTCCAACATTTAGAACATTTTCAAATTCCAAACTAGCAAATAAGCTTTCAACCACACCTCTAAAATAAGCAAATTACTCATCATAAAACAGAGAAAAAAATCAAGGAAAACTACTATATAAACAAACATTATATCTTATTTATGTTATGTATTTTCATCTGAAACTATCCACAGAAATTACATTTTAAAAATATTCATTTGGAAGTACCATTTGTAAACATTCTCAAAAACTTATACAACTGACTTTATTCTGTAGCTGTAACTCTTTCCACACCAAAAGAATCTTATCTTAAGCTTTACTACTTTTGATCTAAATGAAGTGCTACAACATACAAAACTTCAATTTCATTTTTCATCACATTAGCCAAAAGCCAAAAATGTCTAAAACTTGTCCCAGTAGCAGGACAAGTTTTGATATGCATTATACATAATGCACAAGAAGTTATGGATTATTTATAAATATTTCTGATGCATTTTTATTTATAACTGATTATAATCAGAACTCGACAATTTGTATCATATCTGATAGTTATTATTACATATTTAGCAAGTTGTTCCTCATATATATAAAGAAAAACTTGTCACATGATTCAATATCACCATTAGAATATTCTACAAAAGTATTAATTGTTTCATAGTTGTTAGTATGCTTTCTGGCCACCAGTTTGATATATGTAATCCCTTGTACAGTACACTGCTAACAAATATTTGTTTTTGTATAACACTTGTTTGTTTGTCTCATTTTGTAGTTTTGATATTTATGTAATTTATTTTATGTCTCATAGATGAATTGTCATTAGCTATTAATATGTCTCATGACTAACAGCTATTGGTGCTTGTCAGTATATGAGTGAGAAACAGCTATATACCTGGTTACCATGAAAAAAAAAAGGGAGGGGTGCTTATACAGATTACTTATTGGTAACTTAATGTTTTATAGACACATCTAAATGTTAAAAATGACGTTTTCCCACAGAAAAGTAATAATTAAATTTATTTACAACTTGCAGTGAATTGTTGGAAATTTTTGTATGTTAAAATAAATGCAGCATTTCAACTACTAGCATGATCTTTTTGAAGTACAGCAAAGCATTCTTGTTGTACTTGAAAACTTGAAAAAAATCCAGATATCTACAACAAGATATAAATACATTTAAATGTCTACACACTGTTGGTAAGTATGCATAAAAAATGAAAAACAGTGTTTAAAAAAAAGGTAAAATGTCTTATAGTTGTTAGAACAACTTGTAATGTCTCCTTGGTTCCATCATAAATGTTATCTAAAAAGAAATGGGTTTTGACTATTTTTGTAGCACAGCCTGGTAAGTTTTGCTGTGTGACTTGTATGGAACTTCGACAGATGACTGTTACTGCTGATGTTAAATAGTAACTTGTAAATAATGCAGTGTAAGTGTTTGGCTGATAACTATTTTTACTTGTTCATGTATGTATATGATCATCAACACAATAAAAATATTGAGTGCTCCTGGCAAGAAGCCATTCAAAGGACATATTCTGAAGGCAAATTACTGCCATTTTGCTCTGAATTCTGGTTGCAACAATTAGTTTCATTCATGTGATGGCTGTTGTTACCACTTTCTGCATTTCCCTATAGTACCCTAACATCCATGTCTAGTCACTTTGGGAAAAGTTAGAAACACTTCAGTAATTCCACATAACTACCTGACATGTGATGAAATGCAAGAGTTCCAAGCTAACTAACCATTCAAGCAGAGTTCAGTTTATTTCAGGTCTTCAAATATCACACAAAACCTAGCATGAGTGTGCATTGGCTTCACACTAATTTCTTTTCATTCAGTTATAATCTTTATTTCAATTAGATACTTATGCAAAAATTAAAATTGTATATTATTATGCAAAATTAGTTCATTCACTAAAATGTAAAATGTAATGTTTGTTTTAATAAAAGCTTTATCAGATTTTTAAGTCTACACTAGAGTTGCTGCTATCTTTCACATGCAATATCAACATTTTCCTTGTTTATGTATAATTTTAATTCAAATCAATGTACATAATTTAGTTGCATGTACTTATAACATACAATAAATCCAAAATATACAAAAATTCTGATTTGAATAAGAGCTACATTTGCATATTTTTTATTAGTAGTCAGTGTGTATAAAGATTATATAAACATAGTTTAAACATAATATTTTGGTACATTTAATATTCCAAAACATGTATCATGTAACATGAAATAACAAATAAGAAATGGAAAATACTAATTTCATTATCATGTGCAAACATTATTGTATAATTAGGTGACAATGCAAATAAAATTAACTCACACGTAGGTATAATTTATCATAAAAGAATATATAATAAACTTACTACAGATTAGATGGACGGTAAAAGTAATACCTATGTTTGTAAACCTTCTACGAACAAGGAATAAATATTAATCCCAAGTATACTTAATAAGGTTCAATGGCAAAAGATAAACAATTAGTTTATCCTGTACAGCGTAGGTACTAAACATTGTTAAAACAAAAAATAAACTATTAGTGATTGACTTCTGACAAGAAGTTATAATAAATAACTTCTAACACTAATGTATTATGAGTCAACCTTGTTATGATCGTGCTCTGCCCACCAGAAGCTTTGTCTTCAAATTTATTAAAGTTGTACATATTTCTATCCAAAACTGACTCATATTAATTTAAACAAAAATGTCTGTTTATTAGTGTAACACTATGTAACACAAATTTTGTTCCTGGATAGTATGTGTTATTTCTTGATTGCTTATGTTGTAAAAGTACATAAAATGGTTATTATTACCTTTAAACTTTGCTTTTGTGATCAAGACAATGAAATTTAGAAATTAATCTATTTTATATGTAAAAACCGGCAAATTTGAACATTTTCATTTACATAAGATCTGAATAAAATAGCATATGAATCAATATTTACATGTATTTATACTAAAGTAATACAAAAATGAGCAAAAATGTGTAGAAGTGAGTAGTTTTTCAAGATTTGCAACTGTAATGTAAATCACTTTCATGTACCAGCTCCCAAATATAATCTCCCATTATACTCTCCTTAGTAGCAGCATTTAAAGTCCAGTATATTTTGGTGGAAGTATTTGCATTGCTCCTCTGAGTATGCTCCCATGTTCTCCTTGAAGGATATGAACTTTCAGGGACATCCTGCAGCCCATTTAGCTGTAGTTCTTTACCAGACCCTCAACCAGTTCAACATAATTTTTGGCTTTGCAATTGACCAAGAAGCTGCTCCAAGCTTTTTTTTTTCTTCCTACAGAACTTCTTGGGGAATTCTGTGCACTCCAGGACCTTCTTTGTGGACCAGCTTAAGGAAGAAGTCTCAAAGACACTTGAAGGCTGCAGACTCCTTATCAAGAGTTCTGACAAATTGTTTCATAAGACCCAATTTCATGTGCAATGGTGGGAACAACACCTTCTGGAGGTCCACTAGTGGCTCACATTTGACATTGTGCCTCTCTACAGAGAACTTGGTCTGTTGAGGCCAGTGCTTTCTCCAAAGACAAAGATAAAAGGGAAACATGGTAAAGCCTCCTTGGAAACCCATGAGAAATGCCACCATCTTGAAGTCTCCAATAACTTTCCAGCCATACTCATCATACTTCAAGGCTTCTAGTAAGAACTTGATGCTGTTGTATTCTTCTTTGAGGTGCATTAAACGAACCAGGGGAAGAGATGGATACTTATTCCTGTTATGGAGCAGCACAGCTTTGAGTCTTCTGGATGTGTCTGGAGAATGCTTGCAACTTCTTAATGCCATCTGTGATAAAATCGGATAGATCTATGTGTTCACTTAGGCAGCTAGAACTAAATTGAAGTGATGAGTGGTAAGCTTCTGTTTATATATTACTATAGAAAGTTCTTGAAAATTCTTGTAAGTTTCGAGAAAATTCTCTATCAGCTACTCAGCAATGAATCTATCAGGAATGTTCTGGAAAATGGGTGAATTTGAAAATTTCATTACCCAGATAACAAAAGCAAAGTTTGACAAGGAAAATAGGTCTTTTCCATTCACTTCATGCATAAGCGATTAAAAAATAACACTTTATGCTCAGGAACAAGAAAAAGAAAAATTTGTTGCATAGTGTAATCAATAATACTTAGATATAAAATAAGTTTTGATTTTTACCAACAGCATTTTTTTTGTCTTCCTCTCTCAGTTTATTTGTCCACTCATACATTTTACAGTCTTTTTCTTATCTGTTAAACCTGTCTTTTAAATTTCTTCCTCTAAACAACAATATGATCTTTCTTTTTCATCTAGCACACCTATTTCCTGTAATTAGAATATAAATACTCATAATCATTGGGGAGGGTTCCATAAACTCTGCAGCAGCCAAACAAAAAAAGTGGCCAATCCCTCTAATAATTCTCTTAATTATTTAGCCCTGTAATCCCTTAACCCTCTCAATATCTGCTTGGTCAATTTGACCAGTCTTCTTTGTACTCATTTAAAATATTTATAGATTTAACACTTCTAACTTACAAAATAGTATGTATAATTTCACAAAAGTTGGGAATATTTCAGAATATTACATCTTACACATACAAAAAATATTTTTAATAAACTAAAGTAAAGATTTGTCCATTAGTTTATTGAGTATTTATTTTGAATAAACTGTGTGCTGAGTAATTTATGTTAAGATTAAACTTTTACTCTTCTAAAAAAATCTCAAATTTATTTTGTGTAATTTCTCAAATCTCATAAACACAGTTCAAATGTTTTATTTTTTAATAAAACTTTTCATTTCAAATGTTATTCCTCTACCCCAACTCAAAATTGAATCAGTCAAATTGTTTGATCTCATAACAACCAAAAAGATTTGAAATAAGTCTAATATGATGTTGTTTCTTTTTATAGAATAATTTCAAACTGTAACATGAAACTACATCACTGTAGTAACCTAAGTAGCTTTAAGTTCTTAACAGTATACATATGTTGGTAAATAACTGTTAGTTTTCTTTCCCTACAAAATGTGTTTAACTAATATCCACACCACAATAAGTTGTAAATGACTCAGAGCAAGTGCAGCTCAAGTCAGACTATCAAATTGCATTACCTACATGCTGCTCACATGAGCCTTGTGAACCATTTTTATTAGATTATTATTTATTTCACCTGTTCTTATCTTACCTTTCTTTATGAGATCCCTAATTTTATATTTTAGTTACTTTTATAATAACAAAAAGAAAATAATAAACATCAAAAATAAGAAATAAATTGTTCATCCAATCTGTTTTTCTTGCTGTTGATTATTGAGGGCATATAAGCCTTTGTATTATATACTAATGGTGGTAATGAATTGAAACTTTTTATCTAATTAAATAATACACCAAAGAACATAGACTAATAACATATAAAAAAGCAGGCAATTTCCTTTAACTCTTAAAATTTTTCTAGGTTTTCAACCATGACAAAAGCTATTAAAAATTCATCCAAGCTAGACAGCCATTGTAATTTCTGTAGAAACCAGATTTGTGTTACAAGTTAAAATTACACTTATCTATTCAGAACACAACATATCATTTGATAAATGAAAACATTGACTTTCTGTTGGTTATAGGCATTTTATAATTAAATATAAAACATAACTATAATCAAAGCCTGAAAGAGATGATATGACATGCAGGTGTGGCAGGAAGGGTGCAGTCTTCTATTTATAACTCTGTGACCAAACAAATCTGAAAAATATAACAATTAGTTTGTCTGAGCAACAATAATTGTACAGGGAACTATTTACATTTAGTTTCATAAATTTCAAAGGGGTAGTAGATAAAATAGAGAACAAAAGATGCCCAGAGAAAATGTGTTACTATGTGACACTAGAAGTACAGAATTTTTTTTAAATACTTGCTTATATAATTAAGAACTTAAAATGTATATACTTTTAAATTATGAATTATTAGTTGTTTCTTTTGGTATACTTTTTGTTACAAGATAAAAGAAAAGTAATTTAATAAAATTTTGAAGGTTAAACACTATAACTTTGTGTAATGAGCAGTAAAGAATCTTTGGGTCAAAATAGTTAACATGAACAGTAAGTTAACAACTTACAATTAAAGGATGAATAGGCTGAACAACAATTCTACCACAAAGAGGATATGTTTACTACAGTTAAGAGAGAATGAAAAAAAAAGGATTAGCAGCTATTAACTTTGTTCCTATAGGCTCAGTTAATTCAACCTAATATTTGACAGCAAATTAACCTTTAAGAGTTCACTCTATAATTCTTAATATGCTTTAAGTACCTTCATGAAATTTTGCAAGCTTTCAGTGAGCATTATGTTAAATGTAGAGGAATTAAAAAGAATTTTTAATGAAGTATTTTTGCAATAAATTTCTCTAAAAATATTTAAAGTCAAAGCATTGACTGCTTCCAATGCAATGTGATTTTCATGTTAAGATTAAAAATACTTTTTCATATGAAAAATCTCGACTATTATTTTCATGATGTATAATACTCACAAAATAAATTTCAATCTTTTTTTCACTGAAACTGTATCCTTTACCTGTTATTTTCTCTACACTAACTCTATATGAGGTTAGTCAAATTGACCAGCCTTGCAACCACCAAAACAAATTAGAAATAAATCTGAAATACCCTTTTGTATTTCTACAATGTATGCAGAATATCACATGAAACTGCATTTATTTACAATAAACAGCTTTAAACTCGTAACTGTATACATCTGTTTATACTTAATTTCTATTGTTTTACTTCTCTCTCAACCACATCTAACTGATATTCAATCACACACCATGTAAATAACTTGGTGAAAATGAAGCTCACACTATCCTACCAAATTGCTTTATGCAAAGACTACTCATAAGCATTCCTTAAGAAAATGTTTTTAATATTTTTTATTTTACCTAATGTAACATAAAAATTTCTAAGTTTCCATTTTGGTTAATTTTATAATAATAAATAAAGAATAAATACAAAGAACAAGAAATATAGTAATACCAGGGAAACTTGACCCTACTTTTTTATACTATTGGTACTACTGCACTAAATGTTTCATTTAATTATATAATATATACAAAAAAACACAATGATTAACACACAAAAATAAATACTGTCCTACAATTATCATAATCTTTCTAATTTTCCAACTATGCAACAAAAAACTAAAATTTCAGCTTATTTCATTGATGTGTTTTCTGTGGGAATGAAGTTTGAACTGGATGTGAAACAGACAATGCTCTGTATAGAAAGCAAAATAATGTAATACATCATTTGATAATTTTTAGGACTTAAGCTTTCTATTGGTTAGAAGTGATATTGTGTTGAATGTCAAAGAAAACTATCAGCAATTTCTGAAATAGAGGATGTCACAGGGGACTAATTTTCAACTGTATGGCTCTGTAACCAAGAAATATTACAGGCTGTTAAACTTTTGCTTTGCTTGAACAACAAAAACATTATGACAAGTATTTACATTAAATTTCATACTTATTAGAGGACTGGTGAATAAATTAGAAAAGAGAAGATACCTAGAGAGCAAACAACATAATTCTCATACTTGAAGATTCTAGATTGTTTTTGTTGTATTGCTTTATAAATTTAAAACCTTAAAACTTTAAGTAGTAGTACTAAAATTTGAGTTATTAGCTAATTTTCAGTGATAAGAATGTAGTTTAATTAGATTTTGAATGCAATTGAGTAAAACACCTCTTGATATATGCAAAAAAAGGTCTGTGAAGACTAATGATGAAAAACAAAAATTATAAATTTTATACTCCTTAGTTGAAATACAAAACATGATAATTTTCATCATTGTAGTACTTACTGAAAATGTTTTTTTAAGGAATAATACCTATGTTATTACTGTTAGACTTATGATAACTAATTATTGCTGAAACAATGGAAAGCAAATCACGTATAACTTTAATATTATTCAAATGGTAAAACATCCTAAATAGCAACTACTTGCCTTCAATTATTTGTCAACAATGGCTGTTTATGGCCCCAATATAAAATGGCTTATTTTAAGACTTCAGATATTCATGCTTGAGAAGTTCATGTCACACTGTGATAAATAAATATACACTGCTTGGCCAAAAAGCAATAAAACATTAACTATTTATTGTTTTTTTTAGATTCACTCACTAATTGATGAGTTAACACGTAATGAAATATGTCCCATGTGATTATTGCACAGGAATAAATAGTGTAAGCTATGTGTCACAGCATTCATTATGACAGCAGAGATTAGGGGCATGTCTTACTTTGAAAGAGGAATTACTATTAAAGCTTGATCATAAGAGTCTCAGTAGTAAAACATAATGGAATTGCCTTGAAGTTAAAAAATGATCATTTCATTTTGGAAGTCTATAGGATGATGCAGAAACCTCAAAAATATGTAAGGAAAGCAGAAGATGCAAGAAACCACTCTGGAACAAACATTCATGTCCAAAGTGTTCCTGAAAAGTGTGATCTGGAACTAAAAATATTTAAAGAACGTGAAAACATTTGACCTTTTACATTTCTATTAAAATGTTGATTTGCATGTTATTGTATAATAATTTCAATCTGAGAAGTTTTTCAAATTTACCTTGTTATTTTGTCCTTCATCTAAGTATGACATTTTCAATTTCACTCTTGGATCCAAGAATGGAAGAAATGGAAGGCCTGTAATTATCACTGCTCGAGCATTACGATCTGAGAAGTCTAATCCTTCACTCACCTGAAGACAAATAATAACATACTCAACAAACAATTAGCATGCAACAAAATAAAAAAAAGACCGTTAATCATTTGTATTTAAAGTACTAAACACACAAAAATACTATACTCAGTACTTAAGCTATATTAAATGTCATAAATTTTAACAATAAAAATGAAATATTTTGTTGGAAGTTTCCCTTACAAAAGTGATCTTCAAACTATACATATTATCATGTTTCAAAAAACACATTTAAAATGTTCATGTTATATTTTTCTGCTCACTAACTTTCCTAATGATACATGTATTAATTAAATATACTATAAACTTGAAAATGTCTTACTGCTCTTAGAATCTTAGAAGACACTCAGAACAAAGACAAAAGATTATATTAAAGACCACAGCAGAAGCAAGATATAACTCGTTTATCATTCCTGCTGAAGACTTGAATTTCACATATTTCCACACAAAATTTTAAAAGCATAAAAAAATACATAATACCTGATCTTATCTGCTTAAATACACATATAATCACAATTTTAATGATATTTGTGTTAATCCTGTAAATACCTTTCCTCGACAAACTGCAAAAAATGAAGCACCTCTAGATTCAGGAGCATAGATTTTATTGTAAAACTGCTCAATACTTTCTTGGAAAGCATCTTTACCCTGAGGCTCAATAAATATTGGTTTGACAGCACACATGCTTTGCCAGAGTCCAGACTTTTCCCAATGCTCATTACACTGTTTCAATACTGAATATGAGGGAAAGAAGACAAGTAAGCCATCTGGTATAATTCTGCTAAAGTTTAATATTGTTCGACCAAGGGACTGGATATATTTTTTATCTGACCTGAAAAATATAATATTGCAGTGAATTTTTTTTAAATTGCAGCAAACAAAAACAAAGTTCTGTAACAAAATTAAAATACTTTTATTTCTCAATGTAACAAACACAGAAAATAATACAAAACTGATGAATTAATGCAATCTAATCACTTTAAGTTTCAAATCATTTGATTGGTTTCAGTTACAACATACACACATATATCATTATTTTCAAATGCATTATTCTTCTAACTACCCTTATTTCTCTGGGAAAGTTGTTATTTCCACAAACAGTAAATGTCAGGATATGCCTGTAGCTTGGTCTCTACTTTACTTTTGTAACTAAGGTTGAACTTTATGCAGCCATTATAGCACTCTGAAGTATTTTATCTGCTGAATGAGATTATGTATTAACCTCAGTCATTAAATCTACCTCCATTATTGGACTCTTAAATAAATTTGTTAATAATTTGTGTGTGTTACAAGTAAATTTCCTGAAGGTCTTCAAACTGTTAAGATCATACCTACTTTCAAAAGTAATGAACTTGATTAGGTAGAAAGCTAGTGGCCTATTTCTATTTGTCTGCATATATTATTACTTTTTTCAGACCAATAATGTTCAAAGTAACTTGCTATTTAGTGTTAGTAAATAAAAGTATAATGAAAAGTATCTATTGGTAATAACCACAAAACTTATTCAGACACATGATGCCAAGAAATGTTTAGATTTGTGCACTAGATATTGCCAAGGCACTTAACAATATAAACTACACAATTTTGCTTATAAGTTTGCTCATTATGGCCCATGCAGTATTATTTATAATATTCCAAACACATATCTGACTAACAGGCAATGCCACATTACAGTTAGCAGCATAAGGTCTTTCCCTGCAGCATTTCTCATGGCTCAATCTTTGTGCCACTCTTGTTCATTATTTATGCAATTTACTTTCAGTGTGCCCAAGTGGCATTTGTAATCTGTATTTTAACACTATGACTCTTATTATCAAGGTTCGTGTTCTTGCTGTTTTAGAATTGCAAACAATGTGTTGTCTATTGTGGCTTGGCTTTTTGACAACTGCCTAGTTCTGAATATTAGCATGTCTCAATATATAATTATATCTAAAGGACCAGTAAATAAGAATTTGAGTCTTAATGATGTCCCTTTACTTAAGGGCAATTCAGTAAAGATTCTGGAAATGATTATTTAAAATAACATGAAACAGGGTGAAGGATGGTTCTTTCATTTCATGAGCTTTATCAGATTTTTTATTCTATTCCCTAAGATCTAATAATTTGGTGCATTATGACCAATCTGGCTATCAGAAAAGTGGATTTTGAGACAGATTTAAAGACTGAAGTCTGTTCACTATTCACCAGGACTGTGTCTTATGATTCCTCTTTGTTTCTGAGGGTGTCAGCATTTTTAATCCTGACCTGAATCAAATTATTTTCAGTGAAAGTTCTTTTTTCCTTTTATCACTGTAATTTACTTTTCTGTATAAGAAGTACTGCTGTTTTCAGTATTTTCATTCCTTGGCTCTCATTACATTTCAATAAATGAGCACAGATACAAATTATTGATACCACTGATCCAATCAAAACAATTCAGATGCCGAGTTTTATGTATGTGGGCAGAATTCTTTATAGTAGGTTTCTTTACTTGATAAATTTCAATTATAAACAAACAGCACACAATCCATGTGCTTTACAACATTATATTAAAACATGTCAAATGTATATACAAATGTTCATCATACCATTAGTTACCACAATTGAATCCAGAGATTTAAATAATTGTCTCTTTTTGTCAAAAGCCCACATAGGTTTGTTCATTTAGATTTGAAACAGAAATGACAAGGCAAATTCTTCTCCATTACTCTGTTGTTGGGATACAATATATGAAAGTTTCACTTTGAAAAAAAAGTCACTATATGTTATTTAGGGCTAAACTCTTAAACATTCAGCATGGATCTAATTGACTCTATCCACTGCTAACTTTTTTTCTTTAATTCAACTTAAACTACAATTTATAAGTAATCTAACTGAGGCCTAAAACTTTCTTCACACTATGAGATATGATGCAATAATACTCAAGAAAATTTAAGATTCTAGTAACATGACACAATTATACAAGTGTCACCAATTTAAGACAATTAAGCAAAACAATGTATTATTCGTACAAGTTACATAAGGAAACTTGTAATAAACTTATCACTTTTAAAAATAACTAAATTTCAACACTTGTATAAAACGTAAATAGTTGTGTGTATCTAACACTAGAATCTAACACAAACTCGACATATAATTAAGAGTTATATTTTTGTGAAAGTAAATATGAACTTAAGAATACAAGATTGTATGTTAACTCTATAGCAACAATGTCATTTTTAAATATTGTTCTTTGCATATTATTTAGTTACATTCAAAATTCAAGTAAACCATTTTACTACAAATGTATTCTAATAAAATTATTATAACCAAGTACATTTTAATTCAATTTTAGCAAAAAAAATTTACATTTTAATGAAATTAGTTTAGTAAAATCATCAGGAAGAACTGCTTTAAAAAGAGCAAATTCAAACCTCTAACTAATTATATAATTTGTTATTTTAACTCAAAAACAAGCCAAAACAAAAATAAATTAAACAAAAAACACAACATAATTGTAGCTTGTACTCTGGGATCTTTTCAATTGATGCAGCATTTTTTGTTTAATTTGCATTTGTTTTGGCTTGTATTTGAGTTAAAATAACAAATTAAATAATTCAATTTTATATATAGATATGTTTATTCCCTTGTTTCACAACAACCAAATAAAACAATAATTGAAACTTCAACATGTATCACAAAATCTCTCAGCTTAGACCTATTTAAAAGAAACAAGTGTGAGAATACAGACTTGCCATCCTTCAGACAACTGAGGAATAAAATGTAAAAGTTGTTTTGATGTAATATGAGATATTCATGGAACTAGAGTTGAAGAAAAGACCATTAAAAATTTCATTGTCAAAGATAAATCCCACCCATTTATTATGTGATTGTTTTACATTAAATGGTATGCTTATAACCAATAGAAAGAGAAAATTTCCCACTGTTGAGTTGAGATAATTAGACCAAGATACATTAGCAGTGTATGGGTTTGTAGACAAGGTAAAATAGAAGCTTAGTCCATTGCCAATAGTAGGGTCCTTAGTGTTTGACTACACTTTCTCACCTTATACATAATAGACTGATGGACAGTTAATTAAATTTAGATTTTACTTTTATATTTTGATTAATTATGCATTATTGTTGATTTAAAATATATTTTTAAAACATTTAATGATTTTTATGAGTTTACTAGTTTACTTATTCATCTCAAATCTCATCAAGATTTGTTAACAAAGGATGTGAGCAAAATATCTTGTGCAGCTACACATCTCTCCAGTTCATGATAATTGACCATGTGACATTTTGACAAAAATGATAAATGCAAAGAAGTGGAAAGGAAAACAAAACATTTAAAGTAAACTATAAGAGAAAAAATAAAAATGTGGATTATGCATATGAGAAGAATATATAAACAAACACATATAGGATGATTCAACAAAAAATTAAAATGTATGTACACATTTACATTTTATAATTTTAAACATTTCAATGTACTGCACATTGATGACAACAACCAGAGTTAGTGAATTGATAAAGATAGTGTAACATAAATTACAAACATTTACCATAAAATCTTGAATATTCATTAAGAAATTATGTAAATGAAATATGAAAACTGTGAGTTAATAAATAATAATTTTACTTTTAACTGTGGTATCCTTTACAACTCGTGACAAAAGATTTTAGTGTCTTACATTCAAATGTTAAATTATTAGCTAGCAAGCCTTGTTTTAACATTATATAAATTATATGTTCCTAATTCTACAAAGAAACATTTTAAAAACCTCTAAATTTCCTCTAATATATTACATGCAACATATTTTTTCTATGCATCTTTGTCTTCTCAATCTTTGTACCACATCTTGAAAGAGTGAGAAATTAAATGTAAAGTACTCACCACAGAATCATTATTACTCAAACAAAGCATAATATTTATATCCTTCAATTTTCTTTGGTTATAGAGTTATCAATAGAAAATTAAAAATTTCCTGCTACACCAACCTGTCACATCCTTAAAATTTTCACATATCAAATGATATATTGCATGAAACTGTGTTCTGAGAAGATAACAGTCAGTTTAAATCAGTGCAAGCAATGTTTTACATAGAAACTTAATGACTGGCTTGAATAAATTTGTAATAGCTCTTACTGCACAGTTAAAAAAACAAAAACTGTGAGCATTAAGAGAAATTGTCTACTTTTTTGTATGTTATTTGTCTAAGTTCTTCAACAAATTATTTATTTAAATAAATCTATTTGGTGCATTATTACTACTGGTACAAAAAGAAGGCTTAAATAACCTCAACAATCAACAGCAAGAAAAAAGATTTGGTAAGAACTTTATTTCTTGTTTTTGATGTTTAATTTTTATTTATTGTTACAAATGTAAAAATAGGGAATTTCTAGGTTAGTTAAGATTATATTAGATAAAATAAATAATAATATAATAAAAATATTTCACAAGGTATGCATGCAAGCAGCACATGGGTAATGTAATTTGATAACATAACATGAGCTCCATATTCCCCAATTTACTGACCACTTATAATGGCAGTAGTTAGGCGTGGTTCAAAGGACAATCACAAGGGCAGTAAAATTTAATTATAAACAGATATATACTGTTACAAGCTTAAAGCTACTTAGTTTCATTTTACAATTTGATACCATTCTAGAAAGAACAAAATTGGGTAGATTTCCTTAGCTTTCTTTTTGTTTTGTTTTGTGGTTACAAGGTCAGTCAAATTGACCAATCCAGTTTGGAGTTAGGGTAGAGAAAATAACATAAAATATAAGTTTTACTGAAAAAAAATGTTTGATATATATTTAGGAAGTTTTATGGATTACATAAAGAAAATATGAGACTTTTGAAATAAGAAAAAAGTATTTTTAATCTTCTCATGAAAATTACTTTGCAAATGAATTATTAAAAACAAATACTCAATATACTCATGAACAAACCTATATTTTAGTTTGTTAAAAATACTTTTCTAAAAATACAATTTTTTGCATGAGAATGATATGTAATGTTAACTAAAAGAATGCCAAATCTAGTAAAGACATAAACACAATATTGAAAATTAAAAGTATTAATTCTATAAAGACATAAAATGAGTACAAAAAAGCCATGTGATTGATCAAATTGACCAAAACCATGTTGAGAGGTAGGTAGATATTTCATGTTTATTGGCACAAAGCAACTTGACCATCTGTGCCAAACAAAATATAGTACACGATAATGGTATAGGGAAATGGAGGTATAAATACACAAAATATGTAAAATTAAGACCTGCTAGGAAGACTGAAGCATTAAGTTCAAACACATTGTCAGTCACCTGAAGTTGGCCTTTCCAGTCCTGGGTTCAGGTCAAAATAAAATTAAAATGTATAAAAGAAATCATGCTAAAACAGTGTATAGTCCAATACAAACCTTAAATTAAGTTACAAAGACCAACGACTCTTAAAAATGTAAAAACATGAGTGAAGCAGCCACTACCACCTGTGACATTGGTTTATGTCAAGGGTAAACCTACCTTAAAAATATGTTTAAAATAGTGTCATTGCTCTTGTAATGACAACGTGATAATAAAATATGCATGATTGTGACCTGATTGCCACACAGACCAGACATTGGTGCATCAGATAAAAGGAAGTGGTGAGTTAAAAACAGTGACCAATGCATAGCCTACCCAAAACAACTTTCTCCCTTTTATCTTTACAGAAACAGGATGGCCAAAGAGCTAAAGAAGGCTTGATCTGTAAAAGCTTATTATTTCATAGGCTCACTCCAGGTCGAATTCCAACTGGTATATAGTCGGGTTTTGATAAATGAACCAAAGTCCATGTATGGAACAGGAATAGTGGTGATAGAGCCAGAGCTTATGGACTTTGCCACTCTGTCAGCTAGCTCATTCTCACAAATAGAATCTCAAACACATTCACAAACTTCAACTGCATGTTCTATTATTAAATTACCCTTGTAAAAAAATAAACTTAAATATCCTCCACAATCAACAGCAAGAAAAAAGATTTGGTAAGAACTTTATTTCTTATTTTTGATGTTTAATTTTTATTTATTGTTACAAATGTAAAAATAGGGAATTTTTAGGTTAGTTAGGATTATATTAGGTAAAATAAATAATAATATAATAAAAATATTTCACAAGGTATGCATGCAAGCAGCACATGGGTAATGTAATTAGATAACATGAGCTCCATATTCCCAATTTATTAACCACTTATAATGGCAGTAGTTAAGCGTGGTTCAAAGGACAATCAAAAGGACAGTAAAATTTAATCATAAATAGATATATACTGTTACAAGCTACTTAGTTTCATTTTACAATTTGATACCATTCTAGAAAGAACAAAAATGGGTAGATTTCCTTTGCTTTTTTTTTGTTTTGTTTTGTGGTTACAAGGTCAGTCAAATTGACCAATCCAGTTTGGAGTTAGAGTAGAGAAAATAACATAAAATATAAGTTTTACTGAAAAAAATGTTTGAGATATATTTAGGAAGTTTTATGGATTACATAAAGAAAATTTGAGACTTTTGAAATGAGAAAAAAGTATTTTTAAACTCATGAAAATTACTTTGCAAATGAATTATGAAAAACAAATATACTCAATATACTCATGAACAAACCTATATTTTAGTTTATTAAAAATACTTTTCTAAAAATACAATTTTTTGTATGTTACTGAAGTAATCATAAGCACATGTAATTGCAAATAGGTGGCAGAAGGAGCGTGTTGGACACAGTAGAGAGATGTATTTGACTGGACCATTGTGGCTGTCTGACGATACAATATTTTCAAAGATTGTCTTGTATTTGCCTGACTTCTGAAGCAAAACCCCAAGTTCATGTACCCACTGGATAGAATCTCAAAGACATTAACAAGCTTCAACTGCATGTTTCATTATTAAATTAGACTTGTGCGCTCCACAGTGAAAAAACAAAGCTGACAGTTCCTTCTCTTTTATTTTTGCCTGGGATCCACTGCATGCACCACTCGTGATAGCGGCTCCATCATAAGTTTGTGCTCTTAATCCTGACAGTGGTAAATTGAGTCTAGTCCGTACATCAAGTATAGTCGAGGATATTGTTTCACCCGTTGTATTGGAAACACTGTACAAAACAAGAAATGTCTCATGGAAGTCAAGGTTCTCATTTATGTTTCGTACACATATTGCTTCCTGTTCAGGACCTGTAACATCTTGAATGCCATTAACTATTAATGCAAAGATTTTCTTTGCTGCACATCGTGTGCTATGTTCCTCAGTATCTGATGGCTGAATATCCATTATTTCATTCTGAGCCTGGAGTTATGTGAATGTGGTTTTTGTTGACAAGTAGGCCGTCAACTCAGGATTTTCCTCTTCCAGGAACTTCATTAACTGCAGGAAGTTTCCCTCTGTATCAATATGTCCATGTAATGCTAAACCTTGATGCAGTAAGAAACAAACTTTTGAATATTTTGGCTAGACTTCTTTTGCATTCTTTCTGCTGCTTCTTTTTTCCATCATGTAGCTAGACAGTCACTGAAGTTACATCAAGTGAACCTTCTGGAGATATAGTAAATCTATGCTGAGAGGAGGATTGGTGTTTGTTAAATTTCTGTTTTGCCTTTTTCCAGTTGCAAAAACTGGTGGATATGAAAATATGCCCTCTGGCCACTCCAATTTCTCTGCAAAGGGCCTCTATTTTCTGCTTTGGCACAATGAAAGCATAAGACGTTTTGAGTCTGATGTCAAAGTGCAGCCATGGAAACTCATCAAACCACTTGCCCTGGAAGTTGATATTTTGAGATTTTGCTTTTTGTCATGATATTAGTTGTGCATGTGGATGATATGGCTTTCCACACTGTATCTGTGGAGTGTCAGATTTTTCATTACTGCACAAATTTGTTACACAATTATCTGGTGGTTCATGATGTGCAATAGTTGCACAAGCATTTTCAGACTCGTCCTCCGATGAACGTGGTATTTCCTCTGTTTTTATTCCTTTGCTTGAGGTTTTTGGATTATCTGCATCTACACTGTCACTTGTAGTACTAGTAACTGGCTTGCAGAACTGTCTAATATCGGAAAGTTTCAGATGCTTGCTTGTCATGATTGGAATCTGTTTCCCAGATAACTCAACAAGCTAAAATACAGTCTTTACCATAAAACTATGGTACAATGAACAAAGATAGAACAGAATAGAAGTAAGACTGAACTGTACAATGTATTTAAGGTGAACACGTGAACCTCACAGTGACTACCAAGCCGAATGACCACCTACGCATCATTGGGACAATAATGTGTGCTAGTTACAACATAAGTAATTGAAAGTTTCTCGAAAAAAAACAACAAAACAATCATAAATATATTATATTCATGTTAAAGCTCATCAAAAGGCAAACACATTGTGATATAATGTCCATAAACACGTCTATTAAATAAAAACTAGCAATACAATTCGAGTAGAGGCTTCACACCATTGAAATCACTCCTTTATTGTTCTAATTATACAAGAAAATACAATATTTTTACTATCTATGATATTGTTCTCTTACCATAAAGCACCAGCACTTTATTAGAGGGCAGTGATAATCTGAAATTTCATTGATAAATGAGGGCCACAAACACAAGTCTAATGAGCCGTCATAAAATCAAGGCTCTGACTGATGGGAGTGGAGAAGGGTAATTGAGGGCATTTCTGGATCCAAGCTGCCTGAACCTATTGTTAACTGTACACTAAACATACATTATGGTCAGCAGCTTTGGCAGGTAAGGAAAGGCATTCAGCAATGAAACCGAAAACACATGCATAAGAACAAATGGTGAAGGAAAACTGCACAATATGCATTAAGATTGATGCAGCTATAAGCAACAAATGGCTTGCCAGATCTAGATCACAAGAGTTTACGCTTGGGAGTAATATTTTCGAGTTTCATGCTCTGTTCAATCTGTTGTGATGAAAATTTTGCTTAATTTTACGCTACATACAAGACATAGGTAGATTTTGTGATAGTGCTTGCAAGCCTTGCATGTATACTTAGGCATACTGACTGATACTTACGAACTACCTCTTAGATCAAAAAGCTAAAAAGCATGCCTATATTAAAGATGTACATTTCGGCTACTGAAAAAGCCTACATCTGGACCTAATTATGTAATTCGATTGGTAAGAACACGAGAATCACAAGAACAAACACAATTTGTTGGCCTGTGATGCAATAATACAATTCAACAGACCAAACTGTAGTGGAAATTATTGTATGCACCATATCACCCACCTAAAATGAAAGGGGGATGTATCCCTCCCTCCCCCAGGATCTACACCTGTCTGTGTGCTAGAACCAAAATGCAACAAACCATGGCAAAACCTACAGAGTCACCTGATTTTGAACCATCCATATACATGGGAATGAATAGATTGTTTGAAAGATGTTCATCAAATAAAAAGTGATATTTCCAATTTGTAGTACTGGCCTTCCTCAGATAACTCAAGGATAGGTCACAGTTGGGGATAGTAATTAGCCATGGTGGAAGATGCCAAATTGTTGATACTGCTATGCTGTTCAAAGATGTATCCAATTTTTCTGATTGTACCTGAATACAAAGGCCAAAAGGAACAATGACAGATAAACTATTATTGAAAAATGTGGCCCACTGAGGATGAAGAACACAACCCAAGTAGGATGCAGTGGTAAAAAGCAAAGTTTAAAAGCATACATAAGAGAGAATTGCAAACAGCAAATATACAAAGTTGGTTCTTGGGACTCCACTTACAAACTTTGGACTGGAGAACTACAAAAGGCCCTAGTGCAAAGCTGAAACCCATGAAGGTGAATAGGATTCAGCATTTTCAGTGCTGAGGTTCTGGGAGAAGCAAATGAAAAGCAAAGGGGAGAACACAAAAAGATCTATAGCAGTAAATGACTGATGGGGTGCATGAAAATAAGTGTAAGAGCCAGAGAAAGGTTGTGATTCAAAAGCATATGCTCTATAGCACAACCCCTCACATCAATACTAGAAACACCCCAGAGGTGATTATGCTCATTAAAATCCCCCAAACTTAAAAATGCGGTTGGCAGTTGCTCAATAAGGGCATCAAGGTCTGAGGGATGATAATTTTTTCCAAAGGTAAGGTACAGAGAGGAAAAGTAATGGTGTGATCCAAGGAGATACAGATGGCTAAAGCCTCCAAGGGTGTGTTAAATGACAAGAACCGGGTGGGCACATGTTGATCAACCAGCAGTGCTACTCCCCGATGTACTTGTCCTCACACATGACCTGTCACTTCAGTATAAGGAGTGATGTCGAATTGTAATTGTGTTAGCAGATTTTAAAAATGTTTCCTGTAAAAAAATACATTTGATAAAAGTCAATCAATGCCTTGATGTCATTCACATTTGATTGAAAACCTTGACAGTTCCACTGGATTAGCGTGGCCATTTTTCTTTAGTATGGAAGAGAATATGGCATGGAGATCTTCTGCTTGCGATTGCACTTTTTTCTTCACAGAATGGAGGTCCCTCTCTCTAGTGATCTTGCTCTGGATTGAATAGGCAGGTCAGAGTTTGGAGGCATATATTCAAGTGAATGTCAAAAGAGAAAGACCACATGGAAACACCAGGGCTTAAACAAGGTGAAGTTGGACAATGAGTGGAAGATATGGTAGAAACAGAGATAGAATTAGATACTAATTCGTTAACTTTGTTGATTTTGGAGGGTACAAGATTAAGATGCACTATTAAGGATTCTGTAGGAGGCATGGGAAGGTCTGTCTGAACTCCTACTGAAGTAGTGGAATGGATTACAGCAGCATAAGACTGAGATGGAATTGGGAATAGTAATTTCCAAGCTTCTGGATAACTTATATCATGAACTGTCTTCAGACACTGTACTTTTTCTCTTCCACCCATTTAGGGCAAGAAGTAAAATAAAAATGATGTGGATCAATACAGTTAACATAATGCAGTTCTAGTTAGCATGCAAAAGCATCATGGTCTTTCCCAGCACAACAAAGAAACATGGCAAGATGTTTTTGAGTGATCAAATCATTAATAATGAAAACATCTAACAGGGTTAGGAATATCAGGGTGTATCTTACAATTAAGATATCCTGTCTTGATTGTGGTAGGAGGACGTGATGTTTTAAATGTTAATATTGGAACATTTGTTGGCTCCATAATCCCATCTCCACGAGTAAATATTCGGAGCACAGCTGTAACACCTTGGCTGGTGAAACCTGCAATGATCTCTGACTCTGGAATGGTCTTTAAATCCTTCTCAACTAGAATGAGAAGTAACCTCAATGGGTATTCTCACAATGGCCTTCAACTTCAAGATGAGTTTGGAATGTTGTGATGAAGCTGTTTCCAGTAAAATATCCCCAGACCAAATTTTTTTTACCAATTTTGGTGAGCAAGCAAGCCCTTCTTAACTCTTCTGAATAAAATAAGGAGACATCTGCCCTAAGGATTTTTCAGTTAAAGAATGTTTAATTAAAAATCACAGGACAGATTCAAGTTGTAAGTTTGACCATACAGAGTCATCAATGCATGATTGTTTGCCAGTAGCTAGATATTTCTCTATGCTGTTATGATTGTTTATTTTTTTTATTTGAGAAGTATCCATAATAAAAAGAATATTTCAGAACCCACTGACTCCACCCACCATGGAGCCCTATGAGGGGAGACACTACAGTGCCATATAAGGTTACTGCAGTGACGCCAGGGTTTCATGAGCACTATACCCGAACACCAGAATCAGACATAATATCCACTACAACTGTTGAAGACATCCCATGCTGCTGGCACTCAGTTGACCTTGGCCCAAATGGACCAGCTGATTGATCATCAGGGGGACCACCCCAAGACTGCCCATTTACAGGAATAGTGGTGTGTTGGAATTGTACCCTGCAACCACCAAGATCCTTTCCTCCCCTTCACAGGTCACCAGCTACGGCAAACATGCAGGTGGATGTTTAGATCCCAGAGAAGGTAAAAAAAAGTATAGAACCTTCTCTGGGAGGTCCCCTTACCTGCACAGGAATCCACATCAAGGAGCCATGCTGAGAGAGTTCATAAAAAAACTTATTTAATATAGTTATCTGTACTCGTACTCTGAATAGTTAACATGCAAGGTAATTTTTGAGTTTAAATATTTTATTTTTCTGAATCAACTTACGTTTAGGAAAGTTCTTGTCAAATTTCAAACAATTTCTTTCATTAGTTATTTTTTAAAGAACTTTACAGAAGTCTCACGAGGATTATGTGACCTTTCAACATTTGTTGACTCCATGCACAAATAATGATTTAAGATAAGGAATAAAGACTGATCCTGTTTTCAAAACTTTTAACAGGTATTACCTGAAACTACAGTCATAAGAGAATTTTAAAAAATGCCAGAAATATTTCACAAACTGGTTAAAAAAATGTAAGTCAAACCTCTATACATGTAATCGATGATATTTGCCATTTGCATTTTAAATAATATAAAACTAGCAATGAAGAGAACAGAAACAAGTCTATCAAAAAAAAATTATCATATATAAATTTCATATTAATAAACTGTCCCAAATGACTAACTAGTATTATAATGTTACCTGTTCTTAAACGAAGAGTTTAAAGGGGTACCATCAGGACCTTGTGACACAACTCCAATATATACTTGGTCATCACTGATAATGTGAGGATTCTCAAGCTGAATTGGAAATGGTTGGCCTAACTCAGCAGCAAAAGAATTCAATGGTGATAATGTTCCACTTGTCAAAATCATGCTGTGTATACCCTGATCAACTATATCTTGTATACTAATTAAAAACATAAAAAGTAATATCTTTATTTTTCAAAATTACCAAACATTTTGTAGGTAACGTGGCATATCTTTATTTAATATTTTAAAAAATTTAACTTAAAAGTTATTTACAACTACATTACAGTTACATGTACGCAACAATGCTGATGACATTTTCACCATTTTTCATTGAAAAATGTACAAAATATACCAATAAGTTAAAAACTCAAAGCCATGTTTTAGCACAAATAAAATATTTTTACATACAAATTACTGCATCAGATTTTATTACTGGTTTGAATATTCAGACTAAATATGTTTTGCATTGTTTAATTGATACTTGGAGAGAGAATTACAATCTTCATTACTTTAACTACTACTGAAAAGATGCATGCCATAAACATTTCTCATGTTCAGTCTTTAAATATATCCAAGACACATGAAAACACTAAATTAATTTGAATATTTTTAAGGCTGAAGATATATATTCTTTCTGAAAAGGTTACAATTCTATTTAGACATAATTGAAATCTGTTCAGAAATAAATTTTTATTACTTTGACAAAATTACATTTTCTTTATTTTGTTACTTTTTTCTGTGAATGAAAACTACTGTCAAAAGTAAGTGGCAAAAAAAAATAGTGAGAGCAAAAACAATGCTGAATTGTCAAAACAAAGATTACCTAACATTACATTATCAACAGTTATCAGTGTCTCTCTGTAGAGTGTACAGCTGCATATCAGATTTCATACTTTAAGTAAAAATAACATTCCTAGCCCTGTTTCAACAATCTTTACCATAAAATATTCTATAATTACGATTTTGTCATTTCATAGCATTTATTTAATGTAATTCACAAATAAAATGTTTTTTAAAGTTCTGTCATTTCCATGGATCTCTGAGGAGTCTCATCTACAAATAACATATTTATCTATTTTATTGGAATATTTTTGCATAGACCAAAAAAAACATTTATATTTGTTAAAAATCTATCATTCTTTGAAAATTTAATCGTCCATGTCTTGTTGCTTACAAGGTTTTACTTATTTTTTCACTCATGTTATTAGTCTTACTACAACCATAGTTCCCATCCTTTTATTTCATCATGACAATTAGCCTAAAGGCTTAATGAAAAAGGGAAGCTTCAAAAAACTACAGACAATGTTTAAATGTGATTTGACAAAGCATATTAAAATGCAGAAAAAGTAGTGCTACATAGAACCATTACTATCTGGAATTCACTTAGAGCAGAATAAAACTGTGTAACAGAAAATTCACACAAAATAAGAATAAATTACAAATCTAGGATTTTTGTTGTTTCTTTTTGGCATATCCAACAGAAAAATATCTCTCCCAAGTATTTAATGAACAACAGCTTTAGTAAGCAATTATTCTGATAAGAAACTTAATTTATTTGAATGGGCATACTGTTCACTTACAAGTAATAAATATTAATCTTAGACAATAATTATTCCATAATATTCCTAATTAAAAAGATTTAAACTTTAAATTTTAAACCTATTTAAGTATATGCTTCTGCCTTTGATTTTTTCTTAGTTTATAAATTCACATAAACTATATAAATTGTGGGAAATACCTATCTAAAGTGATTCATACTAAGCATTTACTCATAACAATAAAAAGTCATTCAAAAAGCAAATATTTTTGTTTATATTAATTTACTACCTTAATACCTCTTTTTCCATCAACATTTTCTAAATTTTATATCATAGAAAAGAATAAAGTTTTAATATACTTGCATTCAATATAAAAACAAATTTATCTCACCCAAGGCCAGGAGAAAAACACCAACAGTTCAATATCCACCCCTGTTTTTTATTTGTTTTTGTAGCAACAGTCCAAACATCTACGTGTTTCTCTTGAGTCTTTAGAGGTTCTTGCTGTAAGAAAATCTGAAGAAAAAATATGAAACAATAAGCATTTTAAGTGGATTATTTATCAAGCTTTTCTCAATAGTTATTACCTAATCATCTTTAAAAATATTGATACTAAATTTAAATTCATTAATTACCTTGTAAAGCTATAACAGAGTTAGCTGGAAAAAAATACATGTAACAAACAAATAACATAATTTGTTTTTTCACTAGTTGTCAAATAAAACAACAATGAATGTCATGCAATAGTGTGCCACTAGGCTATACTTTTAAATACTATCCATATAAACATTAGAAAGTTGGGAAAAATATTTTTTGTTGTCAATTACTGCTACTGTTAAGCATATCTTAGTGACATTTACACTTCTAATGCACAAGAATCTATGTGAAATATTTATCAAGATAGCTAACTTTTAGCTCTTAAAAAATTGTTTTCATAAATAAAACTGTAACAGGTTGAACAATTCTGGATTTAACTGCAAACAAGCATTAAGATTTTGCTATTACTTAAATTTCAATTAAAGCAAAGGCCTTGTGAGAAAATAAAAAAAAATTACAATCCTGAAAAAGCAAGTTCCACAAAAAAGTCATGTAATCATACTATACTGAAATCTTGATTAGAGTATTTAACAGAACAAATAAGTCCACAAGTGAATATGCAACTTAAGCTGAGTGAACTAGACTAATTTGAAGGGCTGTACTTTTTAAATTGTTCAAATATACTTTTCTATCAAATCTAAGATTTAACAGATTTTAAAAATCTTACACCACTAAACATTTCTCATTGTAAGCAATCTCAATAGACCTTCTGCAGTGTACAATATTGTACCTTAATTAAACTTTGGCCTCTACATATAAGCTACACCCTTTGATTTTGAACTAAAAAAAATAATACGACCCACATACAAAACTCCAATGAATAAATGATACAATAAAATTAATTATTTTTGTAACATACCTTATACATTCTGGAAAATTCTTTTTTTATAATGTTGTTACTTGTTATTCCTAAAGAGGCCTTGGAGAAAAGTATTCTGAGCATATCAGAAAATTTCTGGAGACCAGCACCTTTAGTCATCCATGGGCTTGTATTGTTAACTGTTAAAAATAGTATCACTTTGTCCAAAAGATCCAGGACGATATCTTTTTTCTGAGCTGTTAAGTCAACTTTAGCAAGCACCTAATAAAGAATTTACACAATTTTTTTACCAAAATAAAACATAGTAAGGTTTAAATATAATTAACAAAATAATATCTAACCCTGCAAACAACTTACTTTAAAATAAGTTCAACATACAGGATATATACACTACTTACCAGCTTCACTTACATTTTTTTGTATATAGCAAAAACATGCGCACTCTTATGAACAATAAATACTAAATATTTATTTACTCATATTGTATATTAGCCATATATATATATATCATAGAGAAAAATAAAGTTTTAATATACTTGCATGTGAAGTAAAATTTCAATATAAAAATAAATTTATCTATATATATATGGGTAATATACAATGAGTTAATTAATATTTAGTGTGTATTGTTGATAAGAGTGCGCATCTTTTTGCTATATACAAAAATATAAGTGAAGCTGGCGAGTATATATATATATACTAATCAAATTCTAAATTTTCTTTAAAACACTGAAATTATGAAAAGAATTGCAGTGTACAAATTATCATCACATAAAAAATTTATCACTAAGCAAATATTCCATTCTTCTGTATGGATAGGATAATCGAGTTTTACATTTCTGAAAAACAAATACATGATAGGAAAAAAATGTCAACAATTATCAAGTACTATCATGAAACACTTGAAAAACTGACAAAAACATGAAAATCTTATTTGAAATAGAGAATGAAAAATGTTCTATAATGTGTTTTCTATGAATCTTAACAGATAATATACTTCTTACAAAATAACATAAACCATCCATTTAAACATATTCATGCTTGAAATCAGGGTTGTAATGCCCACCAAATTTATTCCTGCCCATCTTATACATCCTCCACTGCAAAACACACATATATATATGCATAACACATCTTACATTTCTGTACGAAAAGACTGGTTGGTTGATTTAGCAATTTTTTGTGCAAAGCAACTAGACTTCTGCCCCAAGTAATCCATAAAAAAGTCCAAAGTAAACACTTGTAAAATGTGAAATGATACCAAGTTAAAAACTAAACAATGAGTTAAAATCAAGCAAAACCAAAATTAAACTGTATTTTAAAAACTTATGGTCCATAAAAAACTAAAGGCAGTGTCCCCATCACCTATGACACTATCCAACATCAGGAATAAACTTTTAGAAAATATATCTAAAATGGCACCACCATTCACAATTGTAATGATGACATGACAGTAAAACATTTGGAATTGTGAAATGAGTGTCAGAAAGGCTACACATTAGTAGGTAAGTGCCAGATAAATAGAAAAAATTAGTTAAAAACTTTTTATCTTCATGTTGCCTGGCTGAAACAACTTTCTCCTTTTGATCCTTATGGAAAGAAGATGGTGAAAGAGCAACAGTACATTTAATCTGGAAAAGTTTGCAATGATGTTTTTCAGTCTAAGCTGACTGCCAACTGACATGTAGCCAAGACTTTAATAGAAGCTCATAGTCCATACATTGGACAGGCATGGCCATGATAACACCAGAGCAGACAGACGTAGTTGCAATATCACCATGCCTGTTTCTTCAAATACCAACTAGGTTAGGTATCCAGAAAAACTGAATTGAAACAGAAGATTATAAAATGGGTCATTCATTGTAGAATATGAACAAGAACTAGCATTAAGTGATTCCAGGGTCAGTTGAAAACTAAAAGAGTTAGTGTAAATAGTACAACTGTACTGCATAGTTTCTACATGATTCATGGTAAAAGAAATGGCATAGAATCTGACAGTGAACACAGAAACTGTAGAGAAGATCCAGCAAGCAACCACTGAACTATAACAAACACAAAAAGTCACTTAATTTTGAACCATCCATATAAACAGAAATATAGTAATAATTTGAAAGATGTATGGCAAACAGAAAATGGTACTTCCAGCTGGGAGCATCCAATTTCCTCAGACGATTCAAAGAAAAGTCACAAGTGGGGATGGTAATTAGTCATGATGGGACAAACTGATTATTGAAGACAGCAACATCATCCAATGACATACTCAATTTAGCCAGATGCATCTGGATATAAAGGTCAAAGGAAGGAACTGTAGACTGCCTTTTATGAAATATCATTGCCCACAGAGGAAGGAAGACACAACCCAAGGTGGAATGCTTTGGTAAGGATTGAAGCTATATAGCATACTGCAAAGAATGTTGAAAATGGTGAAAATAAAGAGAATGTTTATGGGACTTAGTGTACAACACTGGAATGAAGAAATGTGGAGATCCTCCGTGCAGAACTGAAGCCCCAGATGGAGAAAGGGGTCCAGCATCTTCAAGACAGAGGCCAAAGTTGAACCACAGACCAGAGCCTCATAGTCCAGTTTGGATCTTATGAGAGCACAATAAATCTTGAGCACAGAACACTGATCTGCTAATCTAGAAATAGAAGAAAGTACATGGAAAACATTCAATGCCCTTCTACACTTGTCAAGTGGTTGCTTGATGTAAAAAATGAAAGTATGCTTACGATAAAAAACATTATCAATATGAAGCTTGGGATCAAAGTTTAAACCTTGTTGGTGGCAAAAATGCATGTAAATGGTCTTTGAAAAAAAAATTTGTAAAGCCATTTATTGTGGCCTGCTCCAGTAAGCAACTGAGAGCAGTTTGAAGCTGCTGCTCACTGAGCCTCATATTTTTCGACCAATGTGATATGTGGAACTTATCCACATAAAGGCCATTTGCAACTGTAAGAAGTTATTTAGTGATAGCATTTATCTTAATACTGCAGAAGGTGACATTCATGACATAGCCCTGAGGTACTCCAAGTTTCTGCATGAAAGAACAGAAATGGATCAAAACCACATGGACTTGGAATCACACTTTTGTGTAAAAATTATGAATAAAATTGGCTAAATGGCCATGCAACCCATATGAATTGAGATCCTGCAAAATACAGTCCCTCCTAGTAGTGTCATAAACCTTCTCAATATCTAAGAATAAAGAAACAAGATGATCTCTCTTGAGAAAAACTTCCATGACTAAGGTTTCAAGTCAAATTAAATGGTCTGTGGTGGAGCACTGTTAACAGAACCCATGCTTCTGGGAAAGAGGTTATTTGATTTAAAGAGCCAAACAAGACAAGCATTAATCAACCTAAGACCTTACAAAAATAGATAGTCAATGTAATTTAAAAATAACAAGAAAAAATATTGGGATACCTTCTTCACTTAGGAAAAGATAGGACAATGGCCTTGCACGACACATAAGAAAAAATGTTCTCCTATTATATCCAGTTAAAAATAACCAGAAAATGAGCAGGAAAAAGAACGTGCAGCATCCAACTGAAATACTGCCAGACCAATGAAGATCTGACTTAAGTTACAGTGTACAGGACTATCAGCTCCAAAGGAAAGAGATCCCTCTCTTTGAAACTTTATGGTCAACTTACAGCAAACCTAAATAGTATCAGCAATGTTCTGTCACATCAGTAACTACTTAGTCATCAGAGAACAAGACAGAAAGGGAACAAGAAATATACCTTCTATTGATCTTCCAAATCGTGTCCCATATAACTTTGGAACTGTTGGTAGAAGATACATTGATTGTAAAGTTAATCCAAGATTAAATAGATAAAGATTAAGATACAAAATTATTGAAGAAAAACAGACTGTAACCAGAGAGCATACCACTACATAAAGCATAAGTTGAAAGATCAATTGTTAGCACTTTGAAAAATATTACTAATCATTTGTCTCATTTGCATAACAACGAGCATCATTTAACTGGTTTGCCAGTCTATACTTACTGCTTTTTGGATCACATATTAATATACAATAGGCATTAGTAGTGACAACAATATACAGTAAACGAGTTAAAATTACTTTCAGGATAAAATAGAAACTAAACATATAACATGAAACAAAATAAGAAAAATTCTTGAGTAGTACTTGACACGATGTTCATTAAAATCTGAAAAATGTATAAGGGGTTAAAGCTTAATGTTTTTAAAAGTGACTAACAAAATATAAAGTGAACACTCTGCTGTTAACAGTGCATTTAGTTTCTTTGACAAATTCAAATATCTCAAATAAACTGGCTATCTTAAATTTAAATAACATCTTTACAAACACATTACAACAGATGAAACAAACTGATTTTATATCAGGATCAATATTATTTTGAAAAAGTTAATATCAGAATGACAAAATCATTTATTCCTTACAGGTCACCAAATCACATAAAATTTTCACTATTCACAAATGCAAACAGTCAATAAATGCCCAAAGCACTGACATTCACTATTTTTATTTTATGTGCCTATAACAGTAAATATTAAACAGCTCAAAACAATGTATCATAAAATCATTGACCTTATGCTTAAGTATACTGTTGGTATGCCCTCCCACAATACATTAAAATAAAGCAAGCATAATTAGCACGACCATCCCTTTATTAAATCTGACATTACTAGCTACAGTCATCTATGTTATTCACCTGCTCAGTAGTGGGCAGTCAATTATCACCCATATTGTAAATACTAACCACAGGAAGTTACCATGCACTACCAAATTGTAGACACATTGACTCAAACCACAGAACTTTCTTACTAAACAAGTAAGAACTATGATATGCATAGTTCTTTTCTTTATTCACTTTTGCATGGTTTTAATCAAATTAAAAGTTAATGTTGTTTCAAGTTTTGAAAAAAAGAAACAGAAAGTAAAACCTTCATATTTTACAATTAATTTTAGACATAAAATATTGAATGACTTTCATATTTCTAAAATCATTCATCAATCTATAAACAGTATTTTTCCTTGTAAAAACTTAAGACGTACAAACAGTTATAAATATGAAGTTCCAATTGGTCCATTAATATATAATTATAAAAGTTTTCTAGATAATTTAAAAGTAGATGATGTTAATAATTTACTTTATGAATGTGAAAATAGTTTATTTGTTGATACTTTTTTATAAATATATTATTACTAGTTTGTTTGTTTTGAAATTTCGCACAAGCTACTCGAGGGTTATCTGTGCTTGCCGTCCCTAATTTAACAGTGTAAGACTAGAGGGAAGGCAGCTAGTCATCACCACCCACCACCAACTCTTGGGCTACTCTTTTACCAACGAATAATGGAATTGACCATCACAATATAACGCCACTATGACTGAAAGGGTGAGCATGTTTGGCGTGACAGGGATGTGAACTCTCAACCCTCAGATTACAAGTCGCACGCCTTAACACTCTTGGCCATGCCAGGCCATTATTACTGGTAATTAAGATGTTACAAAAGACAAAATATTGTGTGAAATCATCAATAAAGGAGCTAAACACAGAATAGCAAGAAAATGTAATAAAAATAATACTCTAAAATATTTTGAAAAATAATGATATATTTTAAAACTTAATTGCAGTTTATCCAACTATATGACCTTTACAATAGAATTATATGTATTTAAAAATATAAAAAAATTATCCCACAAAAATTTAAAAATATACCATACAAATTTATCATTTAATCAGCTAAAAATACGATTAAAGAACTGCAAGGAAACTATATTATAGTTCCTATTGGTAAAGCTAACTGTAATAGTGGTACAATTTGCAAAAAGTTGTGTTAATTATAATAAAAGAAATTAACAAAACATAAGTTTTTAAACTTATCAACCAATTCAAAGATATAGTAATTAATAATTTTGTCAAAGCTTATCATAAACTTTCTTCTAAAAATAAATATGTTGATTTGCCATTTCTTTACGCAATTCCAAAATTACATAAATCTACAAGTAAATTCCGATTTGTTTCCAATTCAAAAAAAATAATTATTAAACAACCAACTATATTATTAAAAAAATACTTAATATTTTACTTCATAAATGAAAATGTAAGTACATATATTAACAATAAAAACCATACATTTGGGATAATAAAAAATAACCAACCTATTTTAGAATGTCTAATAAAGTGTAAGCAGATAAATAATATTCAAATATCTGATATTACAACATTATATATCATTAAAAGATTTAATCTTTGTTTTAATTTCATTAATAGAACAATACTGTTATCCTTTTATAGAACTGGCAAAAATAAAATATAGTTCCAAAAACATAAGATATATTAAGTTTCTGTATTGATAATAATTCTATATATTTTAATAAACAGAATTTTAAACAAGTGATAGCAGTTCCAATGGGAGCTAACTATTCAACTTGTGTAGTAAATTTATATTCATATGACTATGAAAATATATTTATTGAAAACTAAGCAAATCCAGCTGATTTTGCTTTAACTTTCAGATATATTCATGATTTAATTAGCATAAATAATTCTGAAATATATAATGTTATTGACACCATTTATCCAAACAGAATTAGAAATTGAAAATACTACACTTTCTAATACAGATGTGCATTATTTAGATTTAGACATTAAATTGATAAAAAGAATATCAATATAAATATTTTTGATAAAAGATGAGGTTTTGATTTTCCAATTTATGTTTTACCCTCCTTACATAATTATGTGCCATACCCATCTATTATAAACATAATAGTTTTT
This sequence comes from Carcinoscorpius rotundicauda, assembly GCA_011833715.1. Taxonomy (NCBI): domain Eukaryota; kingdom Metazoa; phylum Arthropoda; class Merostomata; order Xiphosura; family Limulidae; genus Carcinoscorpius; species Carcinoscorpius rotundicauda. The sequence goes on along the minus strand of CM022395.1, from coordinate 32,274,593 downwards.
CAGTTATTCAGATATTGTAAATTTTTTAATAAATTACAATATTTTATTAATAATGTTGATATACTGATATGAAAATTAATAGTTAATGGATTTAATAAAGAAATTTTAGAAAACATTATTCTATAATAAATACAAAGAAAGTAAAAATCAGAAAAATTCTACTGACAATTATTTTCAGTTAAAAATAAGGTCACCTAAGAACTTGGCACTACTTTATGAAGATGTACACCTTAAGCCACATATAAAAGCATGGCAGTCACAGTAAATTATCATTGTGCTAATGTCATGTTAATTAGTGCCTCTACCATATTGGTGGCAGGAATGCTATTTTCTTTTTTAATTATTTATTTTTCTATTTATTTTCACCTTTTTATGTTTATCTTTCTCTTCTTATTATTTTAACTTGGGGGAGCAATCACCTTCCCACAACTCTCTGCAGGCAATAAAAAATGATATAGATGTGGGATGTTGTAGGCGTGAGCACCCACATCTAGCTCTCCCAATTTCTAATTTTCTTATGTGAGACTAGTAAATTGGAGGTTAAGACTGAAAGATGGTGTATCCCCATCCTACTTCTTCACTCACCTCCAAAACCAAGGATACATTTTATAATCCCACATTGTACCCTAGGATCCTTTTTGAAAATATGCAGCATATTTTATTTAATGTTAATGTATTTTGTTTATGGCTTGAAAATTTATATATAGTTCTTATATGCAAGTCATTTTGCAAGATGTGAGAAGAAAAATTTTAATGAATGACAATAAATAATAAACTAACACATCTGAATGAAATCTTTTCCCAGTTAATTTTGTGCAACACTCCATGGCAACACAGTTTTTAGTGCCAAAATATTTTTCCAAAGATGGTACTTGTCATAAACCATTCACAGCCAACATGTTAACTATTCATGTCTGGTATTGTTTTATTCATTAGTTACTGTCTGACTTCCAGTGATCACTTTGCTTGGTAATGAAGGTAATAAATATTTTACAGTGAATGGGGTGGCCTCATAGTCAAAACTAAACAAGAGTAAGAATATAGAAACTGTACTGTTTCATATGTGTGCAAAATTCCATTTTATATCAGCTGTGGTTTTCATATGACTTACTGATTTGTATATTCAGTCATTTTAATATAATGTACTTTATAAAAACAATTTTAATTTTCAAAAATAAATGCCACCAGTCATTTCTAACAGTAGAATAAATCTTGATCTACTTGATCCTGTTTTTATACAATTATCAGTATGCAAATTGTGCAAAATTATAACTGAAAATTAAAGTTATAATTGACTCTGAAATCATCTTTCCCATCACCCTGTTGTGTCATTTAAATTATTCATTTTTGAGCTATGGTAAAATAGGACAATTAACTTTATAATAATGTGTACACAAACATTCATGTTACACACCTCCAGCATAAAGTCTCCAGGTTTTGTACAGCCAGCTACTCCTTCTGTCGCAACTGTACTGTCCAACTCCTCCTCCAGTTCACAGAACATAACTTTAAGGATGGAGAGGTCAGCAAGTGTGAAATCTGGTGCTCCTGAGTCTTGAGAAAAATCCAGATTATTTATGTCTTTCATTTTGTCTATAACTTGGGATACCTAAAATGAAAGAATAAAAAACAAAATACATTCATAGAAATAATAAGTTAACTTTCCCCTTTTCAAAGTAAAAAATCAAGCATGGTCTAAAATTGACTAAAGGTTTTTGGAAAGATAATAACCCCTAACTGTAGAATATTTGAACAAGTTCAATGAAAACTAAATCCCACTGATAAACTCTTTATGCATACAAGTCTATGTAAATCTAATTATACTAATGCTGTCACCTATATGACAAAAAACGGTCAAAAAGTGTGATATGAACTAGTTCATGATTATGCAAGAAATACTTTACAAATTTATACTTACTATAATTATTGAATTAAACATTTATGAAATTATATTATTAACACTACTTATCCAGCACAATTAGAAATTGAAAATGCTTCAATATGTAATACAGAAGTACATTACTTAGATTTAGAAATTAAAATAATTGATGGATATCAATGTTAATGTTTCTAACATAAAATATTTTGCCTTTCCATTTTGTGGTTTACCCTATTTTCATAGTAATGTACCATACCTTTCTGTTATAAGCATTATAAATTTGCAATTACTCAGATATTGTAAAATTTGTAATAAATTACAATATTTTACCACTAATATTGAAATACTAATACAAACATTAATGCTTAATACGTTTAATTAAGAAACTTTAAGTAAAATTATTAAACTAATATGTAACAAATATAAAATTGTATTAAATAAATATAAAGAAATGAAAATTAGAGAAACTTTACTTAAAATTTCTAATAACTACTTTTAGCTATGAATAAGATCATTTAACAACTTGACACTATTTTATGTGGATGTACACCTTGCCACAAAAATACTTGTTTGAAACATGATAGTAACAGTAGAATTAATAAATATATGGTGGTTGGGAGCTGTACTAGTTTGTTTAGGTAACTAAATGGGATGCATGAATATTTTTCATGCTGTTTATTAGCTATTTTCAAGAATTTCAAATTTTGCTTTAAATCTTACTTGTGCCAATAAAAAAGCACTGCTGGATTAATGTAAATAGACCAGTAAAATATATTTAATTTGAATGACACCTACAAAATATTCAAAAAATACAATGACACTCTTAAAAAGAATGTTAAAAACACTGTCTCAATCATTAAAATCACATACCTATAGAGTTTCATTTAACAATAACATTATTCTTGGTCTCTATTAAATGCCCTCCAATCTGATGCATGTTTGCATTACACTATGTGGTAGATAAAGTTACATAAGATTAAAACAGATAAAAATACATAATTTGCCACAATATGTTGTAAACTGGTTTTATTATACCAAACAAAAGTTTTCTCAGTGTGATTAGCCTAAAAATAAAACTAAATGAGGTGTAACATACGGTCACAAGCAGGGATAATTTTTCATGCATACAGATATACAAGGTTATGTACATCATATCAAAATTACTTTGAATATGCAAATCAGTAAATCACATGACAACACTGGTATAAAGTAACAGTGGAATGGAATGTACCAGAAATACATTTTGATATTGTTTGGCATATTGTAGGTACTGTGGTGTCACCAAAAAAAACAATCACTTTTGGGAAAGATATGTTACAGCCCTTTCTGATGCAAAATACACATATGCTCAAATCATAAAAATGTGTTCAAGTTAGGTATTTTGAATTTCAAAAAAAGACAAACCCATTTTTCTTGATATCAACATAAAACAAAGGAATAGGATTCAACCTGGGGCACAAGTAAGAGACCTGCAACAAGTTATACTCCAGCTATGATAAACAAAGTGCAATATCTTGCATTAGGTGGGAATTTGTGAACTCAAAGGTCAAGAGCAAAAGCTATTCAAACATCCCATACAATATTATGCAACATAATTAAGAAAGATTTCTATCTGGAAACAAGGCAAATAGAGTAAGAATACACAAAGATAAAGCATACCATCATAATTAACTTACAATCACAGTCCTGGAAGAAAAACAAACAAACCTTAAGCAGGATAAGGATTCCATGGAAAATCAGGGAAAAACCAGAAATTTGTTGAGGCAAAAAAAAGCTTGAAGTAAAATCCTGGAGAATCCTGGGAAAAGTAGAATGACAGGCTCATTAGCTCTTTCTGATAGAAGAGCCTTGATAAGATTAAAAAAGGTAACTAGACCTCAAGATAATGAGAAGGAAATTGATACAGAAGACAAATTTAGTATGAAAAAGGAAGTAAAATCCTACTGACAAAACTTGGACCCCCAAGAGTCAGTGCCAAATAACTGCCATGAAGGGGAAGGAATCAACCAAATGTGCCCCACTGGATCAGAGACTTTGAGAGACACAATAAAAATTTCAAACCCCTAGTGCTAGGAACTGGTAAAGAATGGGAGGTTGCACAATGAAGTAATTATGGGAGAAGTCACAGCATTACAATGAGAAAGATGAGTAGCCAATACATAAGTGTCTTAAGAGAACTCAGAGTCCATATGTGAATGAAACACTATAAAAATCACTATAAACAAACCAATTAAAAAAAAGCCATCAACAAAGTATGATGACAAGAGGAAAGATGATGAACCTGTGAAAAAACAACATACTTCGCAATACCGAACAAAAACAAGACCTGTAATAGGATAAGACTGAAGAGAACAATAGTGCCACAGAGGAAGAAAGAAAGAAAATGTATCCTAAAAAACAATCCACAATGGATTAGTTAAGTGTCTCAGAAAGGTGTCTGTTGGACAAGCACTACAGGAGAGCTTCAAAACTGTAAAAATATGCAAGTGAAACAAAATTGATTGATGTAAAATATGTGAATGTGAGAAAAAACAAAGAAATTAAATTAAGAAATTCCACTTCAGATATAAAAATAATAAAATCATAATTCATTTGAAGAGCACCAAAAGAAAATATGTCTGAGCATGTGTACTCTCAAATGAGAAGTGAAAGTTTAGTAGAATCAAATAGAGGGAGTCATTGCATCATGAAAGAATGTCACACTCTTACTGGTTGAAGATTGAAACATGATGATTTGCATGAGAGGTGTATTGGAATCAGTAAATTCTAATTGATGGCAGATAAAAGGCTTCTAACATGCTTTAAAAAAATTATGTATATAGATCAACTATGAATAAGAACAGCTATTTATGTCAGCATAGGTAATGTACCACTGTACTTGGTTGTTTAGTGTTTATTGGCATAAAGCAACTGAGCTATCTGTACCAATGAACCAGTAAAATTGTAAAATCAAGGTCAGCTTATGGTCTAAGATAAGACCCAATAACTATCCCTTGGGAACCACAGGAAGCACAAGTTCTTCAAGAATGAGCTCAGGATCTGGGTGAATACCATGTTGGTGGAAGAAGTGCATGCAAATGGTTTTAGAGCAAAAAAAAAGGTAAAACCTTTGTAGTGGTCCACTTAAGTGAGCAATTGAGAGCAGTCTGTAGCTACCATTCAATAAACTTCATGTTCAATAGCTCACACAAAATGTAGAAGTGTTGACATAGAGACCGTTTGCAATTGTAGGAGGGGAGAAGTTGTCCACTGATGGCATTAATCTCTATAATGAAAAGTGTAACACACAAAACACAGCCCTGCAGGACTCCAAGATCCTGTGAGAAACAACAGGAAAGTGTCAAACCCACAAAGACTTGGAATCATCAGTTCATAAAAAAAATGTTTAATAAAAATGGGTAAATGGCAATGCAACCCATACGAGTGGAGGTCTTGCACAATTCCATACCTCCACATTGTATTATAAGCTTTCTCAAGGTAAAAAAATACAAAATGAAGATGTTGTCACTTGAGAAATGCTTCCCTGATTGACGTTTCAAGTCAAATCAGGTGATCCATGCTGGAGCTCTCTCTTCGAAATCTAAACTGAGGGAGTGAGTGGAAGTTGTTTGATTCAAGAAATCAAACAAAATGGCCATTAACAATCCTCTCTAAGATCTTACAGATAATGGTCATCAAAGCAACTGGACAGTAATTTAAAGGAATATTGGGAAGGTTAGTTGACTTGATCCAACCTCATTGCAAGGAAGAGGGCATCAACCACAGCCAGTCTCTCTCAAAATGATAGGAAAATGATCACTGCTCCATGGATTAGTCTCCTTAAGAGAAAAGTGAAGAGAAGCAAATAGAAAATTCAACAGCAGTAAAAGTCTGACTAGGTGGCATGAAAATAAGTATAAAAACCAGTACTGAAGAGAAATAGGTTGTGAGCCAAGAACATATGCTCTGTGGAACGACCTCTCCCATCAATATCAGCACTATCCCAGAGAGGATTATGTCCATTAAAATCCCCCAGGAATAAAATGGAAAATGGTAACTGCTAAATGAGGGCATCAAGGTCTGACTGATCACAGGTCTCTTTAGACGACAGGAAGAGAGAACAAAAAGTGATGGTATGACCCAAAGAAGTGCAGATGGCTATAACCTCCAAGGGTGTATCAAGTAACAAAGACAGGGTGGGTACATGCTGATCAAACAGCAGTACCACCCCACCATGCACTCATCCATCACACAAGCTGTCATTTCTGCATAAAGAACACTGCTGAAGGGTGACTGTATCAGCAGGTTTCAGAAATGTTTCCTATAAGGAGAGATGCAAAGGATAGTAAGAATCAATCAAATCCTTAATATCATCTATATTTGAATGAAAACCCTGGCAGTTCCACTGGATTATAGTAGCCATTTTTATTTATGTGGAGGAGAACATGACAGGAAGACCTTTGTTTTTGACCAAGTTTTTTTTTTTCCTTCTTTATTGAACAAAGACCTACAAATCTCCATAGATCCTACCTGTGAAGAGTAGAGCAGTCTGTCTGTAAACAAAAATTTCAGTGACTGAGGAGATGAATGAATGGTTGTTTTATTTCTTGGGGCTGCAGTAAAGGATGGACCTAATGAAACACCCAAATTCAAAGCTAAATGAAGTGAAACCAGGAGGTCACTGGAAGGGGTAGCAAGGACAGAGGTAGAAGTAACGTAGATTTGTCATCTTTTTTAATTATGGAGGGCAAAAGATTCTTCAGATGTTTTGCAAATGACTCTGCTGGAAGCACAGAGAGATTTAACTTGCATCTGCCATTGTGGCAGTGAAATGAAGTGCAGCAGCATATGTCCCAGATGGAGTTGGAGACAATACTTTTTGAGCCTCTGGGTAGGAGATATTATTTATGTCTTCAAGCATTGCATCTCTTTCTCCTCCACCTATTTAGGGCAAGAAACAGAGCAAGAGGGGTGTGGTCCACTACAGTTACCATAGTATGGTTCTAGTTTGCATTGATATGCATCACGGTCTTTGCCACCACAACAGGCACATGTTAAAGAACCATGAAATGATGTTTTTGAGTGACCTAACCATTGACATTAAAAACATTGGACAGGGATGAAAATGTATGGTCATACTCTACATTCAAAATAACCTGCTTTGACTGTGACAGAAGGATGTGATGATGTAAATGTCAATATCAGAATAAGGACCATAAATCCATCTTTAAAAGTGGAGATTTGGTATACCACAGAAATGCTGAAGGATCTCTGACTCAGGAATGTTCTCTAAATCCCTCTCAAGTATAACTCCTCTGGAAGAATTCAAAGTAGCATGGGAAGTAACCTTAATGGGTGTATCCCCAATGGCCTTTGATCTTAAGGAGTTTGGTATATTGTAGTCAAGATGTTTCCATCAAAATATCTCCAAAGCACAACTTCTTTACTGAGTTAGGAGAGCCAGCAAACTCCTCTTATACCTTTTGAATAAAAAAAAGGATGACATCTGCCATAAGAATTTCTCAGATAAGGAATGGATAATTAGAAATTGAGGTATAGAATCTGAATGTAATGTTGGTCATACAGCAGAACTGTCCACTCATTGTCATTTTCCTATAATCTGTTTTTTAGATTTTTTATTTTTTCATAAATGGAGGTATCCACAATAAAGATGCTACGTTTCAGTGCCTACTGACCCCACCCATCATGCAGCCCGAGGAGTAGACGCACTAAAATACCAAACAAGAACACTACAGAAACACCAGGATTTCATGAGCACTATACCTACTGAAAACATCCAACACTGATACATGGTTGATCCTAGCCCAAGTGGGCCAGCCAAATGACCCTGTAAAGGCCAACCTAAGGCTGCCCGTGTACAGGAATATGAGGCCAAAGTGGTGTGTTGAAGTTGGACTCCTCAACCACCTGGATTCTCTTCTCCCCTTCATGGATCACCATGAATGGCAAACATGTTTAGCTTCCAGTGGAAGTAAATTGAAAGTACTGAACCTTCTCTGGGAGGTCATCTCACTACATCTATACAGTACTTAATCTTTGACTAACAAACAGTGACAGTTCAGTAGAAATAAAGGAAGTCACATGTGTCAGGACTATGTGTAGTTTCCTTGTATTGGAAAACTTCCCAGTCTTGGGAGTAAATCATCTTATTTTTTCAACTCTCCCTTTCTTCCATCAATCTTAGTATTAGTTCTATAATATTGTTTCAAAAATTATAAAAATCTTAATTGTCACATGAAGTTTATTCAAAATACATTTCTTAATACAGTTACAAATTCTAATTATATTAAAGAGTGAGAAATTCTAAAAATGTGTTAATTCATTAGTTTGACTGTATCACTCATCCAAGAAGTTCAAGTTAATTCATAGACCAGTCTATTACAAGCAAATCTATAACACTATTAACTAATTCAGTGTACTAAAACTGTGTTCTGACCAGATAATAGTCAATTTCACTCAGAGTACAAGTAACATTGCAGTAAGAACATTAATGTCTACCTTGGATGGATTTGTAACAGCTTTTGTTGCAAGAAGGCCAGAAAAATTGTGAAAGGTAGAGGAAATTGTCTATTTTTAACATGTCAGCAGTCTATATTTTTTGGTATATTATTTATTTAAATAAAAATTATTTACTGTATTACTACTTTTAGTACAAAAATGTAAACTTAAATGTCCTCAATAATTAATAGCAAGAAAAAAGAAGATTGGGTAAGTACTTTAATTCTTGTTTTTCATGTTTATTTATCATTATAAAAGCAGCTAAAATGGAAAAACGGGAATCTTTTTAGGTTATTTATGATTAATTTAGTTAAAATAAATAATAACAATACTTTTTCACAAGACACAGGACAAGCATGCGAGCAGCATGTTGTTGATGTAATTCAACAGTGTAATGTGAGCTGCACATTTCCTGAGTGATTTACAATTTATAATGGCAAGGGTAGTAGTTAGATATAGTCAAAGGGCAATGAAACAACAAAATTTAATTATAAATAGATATGTATACTCTTACAAGTTTGTTGGGTTTTACCTGGAATTTACAACTACTTACGCAAAGACTGCAGTGAGAAAGTAAACAATGAACACTTCAAAATAATAGATTCAGCAAAAGATGAATAGATGCTGAGAAAAAAAGAAGCACTCTTAATTCCTAGCCTACAACCTAAGCTGAACAATCAACCAGCTAAATCACTGCATCTCAAACTAAGATCTGCTCATCATACAAGAAATGAGCAAAAACGTGAAAAGTTCATCCAACAAACAAGCATCAGTGTCTACTGAACTGAAAAAACCAAACTTACAGAATTCACAATTTCAGTTGTTAACCTCCTCAGATCTATTCTCTTTTGATGATTTTATTGCCTGAATTTGTACTGGATAAGCACATTATCTCTCTATTAAAAAGCAGTAAATCACAGTAAGAACTTTTTTTTGTTAACAAGCACACACTCTTCACTCACAGGTACAACTATACCAGGCCTCATCTTGTTTTACTAAGTTGGTCATTCAAACAAAAATTCACATAGCTTTCAAATATTAATTTTATATTAAAAAATGCCAGTCAGTAGAAGATAAAGTTCAAAAAGTACTCTCTAAATAAATATATATTTTTTAAAATCCTTAAATACTTAAGGCATTAAATTAAGTACATCCAAAAGCTACAAACTCCATTTACTATGACTTTCTTACTATAAGATCAAAGAAGTCATAAGATTTATGTGTAGGAAAAACCTACTCTTTTCATTGATTATAAAACATACCTTTTCAGCCATATGTAGGTGATTATATAATTACCTTCAAAAAATGATAGAAAGGGTTCTTTGGAAGATTTCAGACTTGTACTGAAATCTCAGTAAACATAGAAGTTTTTAAATAAAACCTTTTCAAATTTAAAAAATTAAACCTTAATTAGGATTACAAGCAACATTTTGGTACAAAAATAATAATTAAATTTTCAGTGTAACTGCAAAAGGTTATGACATTTTATGACATGCACATCTTGACCCAGCCATAGGAAAATGGTTTATAGATATAGCTACATACATAATATATATAAAATACTTTTATTGTGAAATGACTTATTTGCCACTTCCTTGAAAAAATTATAGTCAGAACCCAGATAAATAAAAAAAATACTTCTTTCCAATATTATCATTGCTAGTTTTTAAACATGTAATGACAAGAAATTCCCCAAACTTAAAAAAAAATACCTTTATAAAGAACTTTTCACTTTATATTATTAAAAGTGCTTATAAGATTGACCAACTAAATGTCCTACCTCACTAATACAAAGGGCAATGTCTGCAGATTTCAGCTGGAATGACATACTCTCTTCACAAACATTTTCAATATTGTGAGCTTCATCAAATATCAGTACATTTCCCTGCAGTTCAATTCCATGAGCTTTTCTGGACTTTGGGTCAATCAGATAGTTGTAAGGAGTAAAGATAATATCTGTTTTACTTTTCAAACTCCTAGCTGCATAATAAGGGCAACAGCTATTTATGAAAAAAAGACAACATATAAATTCATGTAACAGATGTATTCATAAAATATAGTACTTCTATAAAAAGTAATCATCACAGTTGAAGAAACTGGAAAAAAGATATATTAAAAGAATACTGAGTGCCTTTTAAACTTGTACATGAATAAAAATTGTGATGTTTTACCTGTAATTTATCACTTTTTAAGATTTAAAAAGGAATTTAAACAAATGTTCAATGGCTAGGAGAGAGCGAAAATATTTTTTTTTTTAGGGATAGAGTAGAGCAAGAGATATCTCAATGTTTCAACTTTATTTATTTTCTAATAAGAATGACAAGTCATACATTAAGCAACTGGTGACTCTGAATAAGGCTGATATTGCTAACCTAACTGAATAACATAAGCTTTGGTCTGTTTGAAACAAATTCTCGAAAAATAAGAAATCTCATTTTTTACTCAATAAAAATATATATAATTAACCAGATGGTGGAATTGCAATGGAATCATGATTAATAACATTACATGTCAATTTGTTCCTTTGCCATAATGAAAAACAATATGTAGAGAACTCTTCATTCAGCTTAAATGTGTGTATTCACAAATATATCTTGATGATACTTTTATTACTATTAGTAATTCTCAACATGTCCACTAATTTCTTCGAAAATCTTATCAGTAAATGTAAAATAAATAATTTATCATAAAAAACAACTTGCTTTTTTGATACATTGGTACACAATAGGAGTGGAAGTTTTGTTGGTGAACTGTATCATAAGAAAATAAGTTACAGAATTACAGAACTTTTAAAGAACACTTGATTAAAATACAATTTTTTTTTTCATAAACTATGTGGTATCCATGAACCTCTTCCTGAACAATTTAAAACATTAATACTTAAATCGAAATGTTTTCTAAATAATATGATGGATAGCATCACACAATTATTTGTAGTTAACATTTTCCTAAATTGAAAATATATTTCAAATACCTCCACTGACACTACAGCTATTCCTTGATCTCCAAAGTTTTCACTCGTTGACCATCTAAGCATTGAGAAGCTTGCTCCAGTCTAAGTTATTCAAATGGCTCAGACAAATTCTAATTTGTAAAATTTTCCACCAACTATAATGCACCCTTTATTCAAGTACTGTATATAAGCACCTCATTCCAATAACACTGTTTTACAAAAAAATATTTTTTGTCTGAGGCAAGAATGTGAATAGGTGTTTTTTACTAATTTGGGTGTGCTGAATTCAAATTTATAAACAGTTTTGCTCTATCACCTCTAGTTTTCTGGCTTTTAAATAGTCTCATTTTAGTATATACAGAATATATATGTGCTTATTTCAACAGTTGCAGCAGCTTATTACAGATAAAACGGGATAGATAAAGAACATTGACGGAATAAATATACTTGGACGACACAATGTACACAATTCATAGTACCATAGACAGTTAGAAGTGTGTTTTCTTAGATGATCTGGTGTATTTTGCCTCCGGGATGTCACGCAAGAGCATCCAGCAGAAGTCTCCCATCATGCTGGGGTTCCACTTGCCTTGGTAGTTGCTCTCCATCTTCGTAATGTCTTGGTGGAATCTTTCTCCGTGCTCATCACTCATTGCTCCAAGGTTTGGAGGGAAGAAGTTGAGGTGGGAATGGAGAAAATGAATTTTGAGTGACATACAGCATCCCATATCCTCATAAGTCTTTAGCAACTTCTCAATACAGGCTTGGTAATTTGGTACGCATGTGTTACCAAGGAAGCCACTACAGACTGACTTAAATGCTTCTCATGTTCTCAGTTCCTTTAAGGTAAGAAGCTCCTCAAAATCAGTATCCTTCAGCACATCTCGGATTTGAGGTCCGACAAAGATGCCTTCTTTGAGCTTAGCAGCACTGAGACCTGGGAACACAGTAGACAAGTGTTGGAAGGCAGCACTATTTTTGTCCATGGCCTTCACAAAATTCTTCATTGAACCAAGCTTGATGTAAAGAGGAGGAAGAAGCACCTTCTTCATGTCAACCAGAGGATTCTCCTTGACGCTGTGTTCGCCAGGAACGGAAGTGCTTCTAGACCCCCAGTCTTTCTGCTTGTAATGCTGGGATACAGCTCAACTATCCCAGAGACAGAGAAAGCAACAGTACTTTGTGAAGCCCGCTTGCATACCCTTAAGAAGACCAATGACCTTGAGGTCCCCACACAGACTCCACTGGTACTGGTTGTACTTAACAGCTTCTAAAAGAAGCTCCATACTGTCATAGGACTCCTTTAGATGGACAGAGTGTGCAGTGGGAATGCTGGGATATTTATTCCCGTTGTGCAGAAGCACAGCCTTGAGACTTCGCTTGGAAGAGTCTATGAAAAGATGCCAGTCTGAAGGATTATGTGGCAAACCAAGGAAAGTGAACAAGCCAGGTACACTTGTGCAGTAGCACAACTTGTTTTCCATGTCGAAAAATGAAGCAAGTTCTTTGTTCCGATTCCTGAAACTGGTGATCCATCTTGATATATAGCTATATATATATAATGTAATGCTATCACTTACACTTATTGCATAATAACTAAAAAAGAAGACATAAGTCACACAATATTAGAAATTAACTCTGAATGCATATACGTCTTTATGTACAGTATGTATACAAAATGTACAGTATGCATATATAAAAAACTAGAGGTGATGAGTAAAAACGGATTTCAAATCTGAATTCAGCACCCCCAAATTAGATTAAAACAGCTATTTTTGTGCTTGCCTCAATTTCTTTGTAAACCAGTGTAATGTAATCACATTCTCCAGAAATAAACTGGCTATTAGTGGGGAGGTAGGGCAGGAAAATGTTAACAAAGGTAAGTATTAATGAAAATACATCTTCAGTTCAGGAAAATGTTATATTCCAAAACTTACTTACCATCTGATGACAATACAACTAGAATCCCACACATTTCATACAAAAAGCATCTGCACAGAAAAGAAGTGTTCCAAGAGAAAAAAAATGGTACAAGAGTGGTGGAACTGTACTCCATCCAGAACACGTATGTTCTTCCCTTGTAAATTAGCTTCTATATCAAAGGTGAAATATAATATGAGTAATCATCAATATAGGCCAGCCCCAACCAGACAAATAAAGTTCCACAACTTGGGATTGGAGTTAGGGGTTGTGATACCTATATCTCACATTGGTGACTAAGGCTATTTTACATCAATGGTATACATATATATACATACCTTGACTGGAACCTAACCTGTAGCCACTCAGTACACAGATGCATTTAACCTCATCAGAATACTGAAAAGAAATTAAACAGCACCTAAGAAAACAAAGTTTCTCCTCCAAGTGAAGAAGTCCAAAAGGCAACATCTCATGCTTTGGATGATGAAATTATGTATGCCATACTCAACCAAACTAACATAACTCAGCCAATTTTAAAATATGAACATTCATTCTCACTCCTCAATCAAGTGGACAAGGAATATTCCACTTACCTAAAATTATGGAAAGGACATGGAACCTGTGTTCAATCAAGTGAAGGACCTAGGATGGAACCACTTCACATTTGGAATTATGAAAAGTGTGTGTGCCACCTTCCATGAACAATATACTAATCTAACACTGATCAAAGAGAAGGTCACACATTCCCCATCCAGATAACTTTGTGTCAAATCTAAACTGGAATTATGAGTATGCTCCTATGAAATCTGGTGCCATTCCTACTGATATTTGGGAAAAACATCCAGGGACCCTAAACTTCACCCTCATATCAAAGAATGGGACAACAATCTTAATCCTCACCACCCTGGATAAAAAGCCTTTGTCTGACACCCCACAAACTGGTACCTAAAGATGATAAGGACTTCCTACCAATCTCCACTAGTAGAGTCTGGAGAGAGGGTAAAATGCACTGGGAAGTCCTGAGAAACATTGCTCTAGAAACTACATATTCAATAATTTAATCAACCTGAAAATCAGCAGGGATGAGCAGGATACTCTTTAACTTTACTCACAACTCCACGTGAGTAGCTGTTCATAACAAAGTAGTAACAACTGGTAGGCACCTAGATAGCCTTATGGAACTACCCATTCCAATAGAGCCTATTTCAACTATTAGTGATCATAGGAAAATTAATTGTTAGTGCATAACTGACAAGAAAAGGCATACCTACTGGGACAACACTTGCCATAGAGTGGGACCCTGGAAATAAAAGAGTATATGACTGAGAAAAATACACACCTCTTGTTAAAGTCTGACAAATGTTGTCAAACTAATTGCAGGAAGTAATAAAAAACTCTCAGAAGATGAAACTCCCAAATTATGTAAGTAATAAGACAGTAAAGTATTAAAAGAAGTCATATACCAGCCCACAAAATGTCTTCCAGAGGTCAATTCAATGAGTGTCTAATGACATTCCTGGTGTGTGATGTATAAGGAGAAAAGCAAAATTAATCACGATTTAACAAATCAAGCATACTTGGTCATAAGCTCAGTAATGTTATATAATACATCAAAGTACACTTAAGAGTTTTGTATGTATTTTCTACTTAATGGATGAACTGCTAAAAGAGTAAATGCCAAAACTCAATCATCATTGTTGGGTTTTTAAAAATGCAATAGTACCACAGTGATTATCTGTAAATTAAATAAATTAATAAATAATGAAACATTTTATAGCAGAATACAAGCAATAATTTTTATTTAAAATATGTCACAATCACAAAATAAGTATGTAGATTCTGTCTAACTTATTTATATTTGTTGTTTGAATAGCAAAAAAATTAAAACAATACTAAATAAAGATTTGAGTCATCATAGTATTTTGCAATCACCTACCATACTCATTAAACAGTAAATATATCTAATTTGATGCTAAAAATCTCTTAAACCTATGCACGTATTCTACTAATATGAAATAGTCTAGTTCTTGCATTATCCATATCATATTTAAACATCCTTTACAGTTGTTTTCAAATGTGTTTTATTATTATATGATTAAACCACTTGATGTGGCACAAAAACAAAGTTTCAACCAAGGCCTGTACAAAAAATAAACACTGAAAAATCAAGAAAATTATCATAAAAATATGTGAAGAATGTGAAGATGTATAAAAAGCTACAGAAAATCCTGTTTTAAAGTACATTAAGTGCATTAATATTGGAGTAAGTTATTTTATTCATCCTAAACTATTGTGATGTAAATAAAATGAAAAGTGGTACTAAACCTCAAATCATTATTGTATATTGGTTTCTACCACAAATTTCCACTAGAGTACCATACTGAAACTCTTAAAGGTTTTGACAAAAATATGCATATTACTTTGTG
The DNA here is from genome assembly GCA_011833715.1 of Carcinoscorpius rotundicauda. Lineage (NCBI taxonomy): Eukaryota > Metazoa > Arthropoda > Merostomata > Xiphosura > Limulidae > Carcinoscorpius > Carcinoscorpius rotundicauda. The sequence continues at coordinate 32,258,914 of CM022395.1, read as the reverse complement.
ACACATTTTAATGTAAAATTAATAAATTTTTATTGTCCTAAAAACATAAACAATAAAATATTTTAAAATGGCTAATTTCATTTTCACCTTACATCATGGGTAACTTAGCTGAATACTTCTTAAATTGTTGGAAGTTAAAATAGTTTTATAAACTTGTGCCAAAAAATCAATACATGATTTTTGGCACACAACACTGATGTTCATTAAAATAAATATATAGAAATGTCAAAGCTCACTATATATTGCACTTATGTTAAACATTTTTAAAACATATGTTCCATTCATTTCAAATTATGTTAAATGATGTATACAGATCAATACTTTGAGAAACTGTTACTCAAGGGACTGTTGCAATGGGGGGGTCTAGACTTATACTAACCTTCTGATAAATTGACTTTACATTTTTTTTACTTATGACTACACACTACTTCTAATTTTAATAATAAAATCAATTAAAAACCTATAAAATCATTATGTGTAGCTCAGATTTTGATCCAATGATTTCAAAGCTCATTTTTATTCCTAATAATGATATGTATGTAAAAATAAAACAATTAAAGATAAACATCTGAAATTTTGTAATTTAAAAAAAATTTAAAGTCTATACCTAAACTATATGTTAGCATTCGTTAGCCAGATGACTGTTTAATGTTTTAAGTCATCATTTATATGCCATAAAATTACATCTTCATATACACTAGACATCTTTCTCATGAGTATTATAACTTTCAAATTATGAAACATCGATTTTATAACAAGTGTATAAGAGCTGCAGCTGTATTAAGTAGTAATAACTTTGGTGAAAACAAATCTCTAAAGTCCAGAACACACAGACATACATTGTTATTAACTGTGATATGCTAAGACAAACATTTACCATGACAGTATTTAGCTGATGCTCATATTATTAAACCTCCTTATAAATTTAACAATTTCCTAAACTGAAAATTTATTTCCAATCATACTTACCTCTAATAACACATAACTATAGTAATCTGCTATTAAATTCCTCACCCATGGAACGTGGTAAACCAGGAGGCTGATATGATGAGAATAAGCCAATACAGAATACCCAAAGCTCAAACCAAAAGTCCTGAGAATGTGTAACCCTTGATGAAAAATTCAATAGAGCATTGTAGAACTGTCAGAATGAAATGTGATGACTTTCACTTTCAATAGGATGAAGTTTGAGCCATGCCCATTGAATAGCAAGAAGTTCTAACATATTGATGTGGAAGAAAGATTAGTCTTCCATCCATAGACCCTGTAATTCCCAACTGTCTATATATGCATCCCCATCCCTGAAGTGTGGCATCTGTAAAGAGGTGAATCTTGGGATAAGGGAGCAGTTATGTAACACCAATGGTAGTGTTGGTCAAATCCAACCACCACTCAAAATGTAAGGTGTTGCTTTTGATTAAGGAGATTGGATGATCCAGTGAATTACAGTTCATAATCCATTGGTCACACAAAGACCACTGAAAGAATTGCATATGTTATCATGCCAAAGGAATGACAGATTTGAGGGATGTGTACATCCCCAAAAGAGAGAGAAATATCTGGACAGTAGGAGAAGGATACATTGAGTAAAAGTCTAACTGCCTATTCCATAGCCTGAAGTGGATAGGAGTCAGCTGAAATTGGCTTAAAAAACATTTAGGAAAAGACACCCAAACAGAGAATATACTGAGTTGGCAAACAGATTTCTCAGCTTTGATAAAAAAGCCAGCCTAGGTGGTTTCTGGAAGGAGAATCTGGGTGCTTTGTTCTGCCAACTGACAAGATGGTGCCAGAAATAACTAGTTATCCATATAATGGTGTTTACACAGACCCAAAACATGAAGGTGATGAAAAAAAAAGCTTATAGGGCTTTGCAGAAGATAATGGTGCAGAAAATAGGCCAAAGGACAGAGCCTAAAGTCCAAGACCTGAATCTTATGCATGATGCACAGGTAGCAATAGAATGACTGTGCTATGGGAATATTTAAATATGCATTGGCAACATTGAATTTCGTCATCCACAAACCTGGTGAGAACTGTCAACACAGGGTGAGAAAGGGCTCCATTGTGAATATGGAAGGATCTAAGAATTGGTTGAGATGAAAAAAATCAATGATTAGTTGCCAATTTTCCATTTTGTGGGGTACAATAAATAAACAGGAATAAACTCCCTTAAGAAAGTAATTGACTTTCTTTACTGCTCTCTTAGCCAATAACTTTCTAATGGTCATGGAATGAAGATCCACAATCTGTAGATCTGTTGAGGGTGAGAATACCACTGATTGGGAGGATAACGAAGGCGAGTAAGTGAACTGAATTATCAAACCTGAAGCCAGAACCTGAAGTACCTATAGATTTGTGGTGATGGAATTCCAGGTGTAGAGAAAATGTTGTAACCTCACTTCTACAGACTTTACCTGCATAGGGTAGTCATAAATGGTGTTGGTAATGGTCAAGGAGAAGCCTTGAAGATGAGGATGGAATCTATTCTAAGTATCAACAGATCAAAGAGCAGAAGCCAGAAGTTGGGGCACATGACGAGCAGTCATGCAATGACTTCCAGCAAGAGTCTAAGTCTTGAGGCTAACAAGAAGTAAAAATACATAAAAAAACAACATCAATTTATGATTCCAATATCTCTTGGAAGCTGGTGAACATCAAGGGATGAAGAAAAGGAGCATCACATAACTCATTGACGATAACAGCAGGTAGAAAAACTATCTCCAAAAAGGCATCTCCACCCAATAAATCTCAACAACACACAAGCCAGGAAGCCAAAGAAAGAGCAGAAGCTGACAAATCTTACCACAGTAGAAGTCAGTGAAGGATCCAGTCATCTTATATTGATGTAAGGAATGCTGACAAGCTTCCAATAAAATGTGGAAAAAAGATAAACATCTCAGAACTTTAGTAGGGGATCAAAAAAATCCAAGTAACTGTGATATTTTCAAAGCAATCACAGGATCTAATCTGGAACCCCACATATCCAAAAGAAGATCAAGTACTTGGGAATCTAATTATACATCCTCCTGGCAGGTTAAGCCAAAATACACTGTTCAGACAAATGTGGGGGATAAGGTATAACTATCTCATCACATACTTAAGCAGTAACTCTCCAGGCACGAACAGAATATCATGTGATGGAGGAAAAGTTGACTGGTCATCCTCAGACTTTTCAACCATCAAGGAAGGAGCAGATTCAAAAGCAACTTGAAAAAAGTCCTAAAATCTCACAAACCAAACTCCCTAAATGAAGAAATGAAGCAGGAAATGCAAGATAGAATTTGGCCCCATATAAAGTAGACCTAGTAAATAGACATTGGAAAAATAGAATTAAAATTCCTTCCAAACTGTCATGGGACAGCAGATACCAGACAGCCTCAACTGCAAGTGATTTCTCTCCCACCCCAATTTTGAGAGACACTAGATAACAGTAATGGAAAAGAAGAAAGCATTTTATGGCTGAAACAGTAACCAATGAATTCATTCCTGACAATGGCATGTCAAAACCTTTTTTTTAATAATAATTTTTAACTATTATTTACACATAAAGCCACAAGACAGTGCAAAAATTGAAATCAAAGATGGCAACCATTGCAGCACATCTGTAGATAAATTTATGTCTGAGCATTGTCATAAAAAGAATAAAATTATGTAAATGAAGTGCTTATGCTCAGCACTAGGAAAGAAGGCATACTGATGTAGGTGGAGAGTATCACAAAACAAATATTTCAATGAGCAATTTAGTGGAGTATAAAAGATTGAAGCAAGCAAGAAAAACAATCACACCAATGCTTATATGAGCAAATCTGAAACTCTGGTAGCCAAGTAATAGCTTTAAATGACAGCAAAGGTAAGTATATATTAGAATGTATGAAAATGTTTTTCTGCTCACAATAAAAAAGAAATAAGAACATTAAAATAAGAAATAAAAGTAAAACTGAGACTAAACAGCAAGGAAAATGTGGAAAAGTAACATAAGAGAATACTTTAAGACAAAAAATGAGTCTCCCCTTAACATAATTGATTACACAATCATGAAAATAACAAACCAAGAAAAAATGAGCATATATACGAAAACAAGACAACTGTTCAAAATATCCAAAAAAAGTAAAAGTAAATGTTTATGGATCAAAAACATTTGCAGATGTTATAAGCAAAAAATTAATTAGATTCTGATACAAATAAATAAAACATAACTACAATTGCAAGTAAACTAAGGACTAATATTAAAAATGTTCTATTGAAGTAATGTAATAATGAAAAATATGACAATTATACAGTGTATAAAACACAATGTTTAGTCTATATTGACTTCTATATACATATAAGAAACAGGTAGAAGAATAATTCCCAATTGCAAGGATTGTGGAAAATAAAAAGTCAAACATAAATGAACATATTGTAAAACAACACAAAATAAACTTTTAAAATATTAAAATACTGAATACAAAGAAAAATCTAAGCAAAAGAAAAATTCTAAAGTACTAATAAACAAAAGAATTGAAGCGTAATATTAATAAAATATCATAAGTGTCATTACATTTGTATAAAATTAACTCCATCTAAAACCAGAAGGAGCTAGCATCACAAACTAAATTATTTGATTGAATTTATTTGTACATGAAGTGTTTCTCATAATCATGTCTCAATATTTGAAATAAAAAATTGTAAAGAAATAACGCTATTATCTCAAAATGTCATACTGTTCATAAGTTAAGTGGGTACCTCTTAAAAATTAACCGATGTAAATGCTGCTCTTAGGTGAGTGATTAAATTATCTGGCTATAAACACACACACTTACCTGATTTCCACAATAACTGATGGACCTACTATGCTGAAAGACATAGTGGTGTTTTGTTTCTGGTTTGTTTGTTTTTAAAGAAGGTAACAAAAGACATGATATACAATGGGAGTTTAAAATCAACCTTACTTCCAGCACAAGAAACTGAAAACTTAATGACTATGCTAGTGGCCTGAGTATTATGTTATCACAGTTAGAAAAAGATTTTAAAAATAAAACTGTACTGGATTGTAATGAAGATAATTAAAGAGTAAAATATATTTGAAAAGTTTCATTAAAATGGTAATGAATAGTAAAATCTAGAAAACACACATAGTCAGGAACTATTAAATTAAACAATGAAGAAATTTCAACAGCAAGTCTTGATTTCTTCAAGCTTGGATCAAATCTGGTAGCTATAATCATTTAAAAATGGGATTTTATTTGTAATAGTCTTGTACTTCTTTGCTCAAAGTAAAAATAAATGACATATTTGCAATATACTTGTTCAAATAATTAGTAAGAACTGTATTATACACCCACAATCTTACTTATATCCTTTCTTTTTCTCACAAACAAAGGTAGTTTATGAAAGAACTTGGGTTATCATGATTCAATGACTGGGACTGCAAAAATGTTAAGAAAGAAAAAAATATTGCTTACATGTGTTTTTTTCCCAACTTGACTAAATCTTCAATGTCTATCACAGAATTTGTTTGATAATCTTTTTCTCCCAAAATTTTTTGCTCCACATTAAGATAAAATGGACATGCACGAGCATTTACTTTAGCTCGACATGCATGAAGTTTCGCAGCATTATTCTGCAGTTTTGACACCTCAGAATGAAGACAGAGTTGGTCCCTAGAGCCCAGTACCACAGCCCGCACACTAACATGAAAATGTGAACATAAATTACTTTCAAAATAATTAATTAATACCAAACAAAATATATTAATTGTTTATTACCTAGAACTCACCTTGTGAATTTTGTTGAGAGAAATTAACAATATTTACTTACATGGAATAACTACCAATTTCTTGTTCAATTTTAAATACATTTAAGATAACATTAAATCAGAATTTAACTTGTAATTTAATTTTCATTTGCAAAAACATCAATTCAACTTACTACTGAGGCTTAAACAACACACCACTTTTGTGAGACCAAGTCCAAATGAACATTTAATCAACTAATTATTTAATTAGTCTAAAAACAATAAAAAAATTTCTAAACTGGTATAGAATAATTATTCACTTCTGACTGTACAATTGTCTACTGCTGACCAAAATATTATACATTAATTAATTTGACTTTTGATATAACTCAAAAAAATAAAATTTTGATTAATCTATCAAAAATAAAACTAAACTGCACTCTCAAGAAACTCCAAAGCTTGAGTTTATGGAAGATCCAATCAGTTTCTAGGCATTTAGCATATATATACACACAGAGGGTTAAGTATATTATATAAAAATGAATTTGGAACTTTATTACGTCATTACAGTTCACTTCTCCACACCCAGTCATACTCTATCTGATGACTTTGCATTTTAACAATAGCCCAGCAACATAATTTCCATTACAAAAGACTCCATCATGAGATTGTCAAGTCAAAAGTACATAATCAAGGGCTTTCTCTTATTCCAACCAGTGTAAAGAACACAGTACCTAGCATCCATTTCAATAGTCTGATCATACACAAATCAACAAATACATTATCTGGTAACTTGACCAGTATGTCTTCTTATCAAATAGCAAAATCACTAGTTCATTCTCCAGCTGCTTGGAGTATGCTACAGTTTAACAGGAGATACAACTGAAGTCTTATCTTCATGTGCCCATAACACTGTTGGCTTTATATCTGTATAAAGCCAATATTTACATTTCTGTATGGTTCAAAGTACAAGCATATCAGATAAATTATTGACCTATTGCTTGGTAGGAAGTGACACAAAACTTGTTACAGTTATAAAGTTACACTGACACTTTGTCAAATACCACACTGCCACTCTCCTTCAGGTAGGTACTGTTCATACATTTTTTTTACAGTTGAGTTTCCTTTTCTGGATACATCCTGGAAACAATTTGTGTATTCATGGCTCCTGTCACTTTTTCAAACAGATTTTTCTTGACTATGTTGTATCCTGGTTCCTGAGGCACATGGATGGTTTATACAACTGACTTCTGTTTGTTGTTTCCCATCTGAACAACATGCCGCACTTGGCTTGCCAAGGCTGGGATACAAAATACGACTCAAGTTGATTCATATTCCTTTGTACCCCAATACCATTAAGCACAAAAGACCTCTCCCTCTTGTAAATTCTAAATCCAAATATAATACATTCTTATGTTTTAGATGTCAATATTTTGTATCAGGAAAGGCTATCATAAACCCTTTAAAAAAAACTGCATCACACTTCCTACAAATTTTCAAAGAAAAGTTCTGGTACATTCTATTCAATCAAAATTTTATATTGATTGTAGTTGCCAATGTTTTTCTGATTTGCATATTCAAAGCCATTTAAGTATAGCCTTTTCAATCCTCTATATATTTATGTACTTCTTACAAATGCTCATGGAAAGAAATACATCACACACTGTTTTATTTTTCATTTGTTTTTCATTTCTTAATGTTACAATTACCAAATTAAATTTTGAATTTCATAACAAAATCCAAATTCCATTGATATGTAATTCTCTATCTTTTTATATTTATTGAAATAAAGAGTAAATTGATGCTGATAAGAAAAAGCTGTAAAGAAAGATTTTTTTTTCCATTCAATTACTGCTGTCAGCTTCAACTTTGTGAAGTATACTTGGAAAGTGCAGAAGACATACATAAATATCTGACAGTTTATTGGTACTTTCTTATTGGGAATGCTGTAAATACATGTTATGAGTATGTGCAGATAAAAATCATGCAAGTCCAAAAATGTCTGGAAAGAATCATCAGATTTATGTTTTTAAATGTTCTGTCTTTTAAAACAATACTTGTATTTGTTAGTTAAAAATATAAAAGGAAGTAGATAACTTATACCTAATATAAACAAACTGTTTCTCTGCATTTGTTAGTTTGTTTTGAATTTTAAACAAAGCTATAAAAGTGCTAGCCATTCCTAATTTAGCATTCAAAAACTAGAAGGAAGTGGTGAGTCATCACCACGAACCAACAAATCTTGAGCTACTTTTTTCCCAATGAACAGTGAAATTGACTGTCACATCATAACACCCCAACAGCTGAAAGGGTGAAAATAATTAGTGGTACAGGGAATTGAACACACAACTCTCTAACTGTGAATTAAATGCCCTAACCAACAGGCCATGCTGAGTCTATATCTTTGCAGTTTTACTATGATCCAGTAAAAATACTTGTACTAACCAACACTTAGTTTTAAGACAAAAGCTAAAGACCAGTTGTTTACTGAATGTGTTAGGTAATTATTACAAAATACTTGAATACATTTAAGATAAAACTGACACTTTACATGTAGTATGCACTTTTTCAAGAAATCTAATAAAATCTTCCTTATAGTTGTAAATACTGTACAACATTAATTAAATGAATCATGCTCATACACATAACAAAAGGAAACTATGTAATGTATCATACATACCGACTGAAAATAACACAAAAAATGAAACAATTTAATAAATATTAAACCCACCAATCAAACTTTGAGATATTGTATCATACTTTTTCACTTATGCATTACATCAATTCTACATTGCTCTTGTAAATGTGTTACACGTTTTAAAATTTCTACTACTTACTGTTTGTAATTTGTTTTCTTTAGTTCTTGAACAGCTTGAGATAACTGAGTGTGCGTCCTAGAACTGTAAATTATTCGAGGAACAGCTGTAAATGAACAAAACTACATCTACAAATATTTTATTGGTTCACTCATTCTAGTATAACATAAGGTATATAAAAAGATACTAAATAAATCCCTGGTTTTAAACATGGCTCTGAATTTATCTTTATTACATACCCTAAATATTCTACATAATTTATACATTATATCATAATCAATGGCTAATTGTATGATCAAAGCTGGAGGAACTGGTGCAAGGTTATCTAGAGAAGTACCGTTTAGAAAGCATCTATAGAGAGTCCATGGAATGTAAAGCCACAGTGAATGAGGTCATGGATGAGAATGCATCACATATATGTAAAAATAATCTTTGCCCATATTAGAGAAAAGTGTTGAAAAAACATAAAAAAGCACACCTTAAAAAATGGATGTTTGAATGACTTATGGTGTCTAGAGCACATTAGATCAACTCCAGAATAAAACCTGGCAGCCTCAGGAATGTGAAGTATCAAGGCCACTAGAGGAAGAAGGCCCCCTGCTATCTCCCCTTTAGCCCTAGCAATCAACTGGAAATAGGAATTCCATTTCAAAAATCCATGCCACTACATGTGTGCAGACTGTGAAAACCAGCCACATAAGAACCTAACATATAAGCTACAGTAAAAAAATGGAATGCAAGGTGTAGGGTCAATTCCATTCCAAAACCAGGCATCATTAGGATTGTTTCCTCCAGTCTACAGTATGAGGAGAGTCCCAACCCAACCACTTGTGTGCAGACTTATGTTGATCAGTACAACTTCAACAAACATCAGCACACCGAGGAACCAGTGGCAGTAGGAAAGAGAGTTCCTAGATAGGAGTGAATTGCATGTGGTGGATTCATCCTGTTAATATCTAAACTGCATCTGAAATTGCACATCATGCCCAAAGTAGGAAGTACAAATCAACCACACCAGTAAAACACCATCAAACTACTCTCAACTGAATGGGATTGAGCACACTCAGGAGGAATCCTCTACCATCCACCACCTTCACAAACAGAAGCTGGTAAACAATAAGAATTCCTGTACTCCAATGGAAGAGAGGGGTAATAACACAGTGATGAGTCCAGAGGAATGCATAAATGGCCAGACATGGAATCTTAATTTGGAAAGAATGCTGAATCTGAAGTATACAATCAAGAACAAAGAGATGGCAGCAATCCCCTCCCTGCTTCACTCATGACAGTCCACAAGTCCACATGGTCTATGATGAACATATTTATTGCATAATATACAGTGAGGATGAACCTACCGGTTGTCTTATAAAATACATCCATCTCAATGGTGGATGTTATTGACTTTTAGGTCATGCAGTGTGGGTCTGGTAAATGTTCCAGCTTACACCTAGAACCTGACACCCTGAGAACTATCATCCAGGAGGAAGAAAGACAGAGAATTGCCAACTGAAAAATATACATGGAAAGGCACCACTCACCATAGAGCAAGATACAAATAGAAGCAAGGAGACACTGTAAGTTATAAGAGAATGAAAATGAAAAATCTACTCGTACTTGAACAGACAAGTGCAAGACCATGACAAGAGACAGATGTTATCTGCTTGAGGAGGAGACAGCCAATTGATGTAAATAATGGGTAACAAAAGTGTGTGGTGTGATTAACATGCCAGCTTGAATGACCTCCTCCTATGAATAAACACCAGCATTGAAGAAGTAGTTTTTTGCTAAAAACAGAAATTTAAATTTTGTCTATAGCAGAAAAGGTTTAATAATAGCACAATATTTGGTGTTTGCTTCTCCCAACAAACCATTTGACTACTAATTCTAAATTCTCTGAGTGTCAAAATTGTATGTCCTTAATCACTCGTTCATTGAACAGATTTGTAACATGCAAACTGGATAAGTTGGTTATAGTTCAAAAATCATAAATCAGGGGAAAGGATGCTTGTGTTGTGAGTCAATTTAAAAAAAACCCTGTGAGGTTACTTAGGAATGAAAAAATTTCAGAATACAGTTTTAGCAATTAGGATAAAGTTATACTTCATATTTGACAATACTAGACCATTTTTTGGCAAGAAAAGTGTCTAGAAAATACCAGTGCATATTATTTAACTGCTAGATAAAAACATATAATTGATTTACCTTTGAATTTATGTCTGTCAACCTTTCTTAATTTTCTGGAAGCTGCTGTTGTCAGGTTATAATTCTTTATCACTCTTACCTTATTGGAATCTTGTAAAGGTTGATTAATCAGATTGCAATTAATATCAACACTTTACTAAGACTTATCATAATTAATGTAAAAAGGGGCACTGTATATGTTAATGTAAGGCATGAGATGCAATGCAATAACAGTGTTTTTCCAAAGCTGTTGAGTTTATGTAACTGAATAACGAATACCAAGACTATTGTGATTGCACAGAAAGACAACAGGTTATTATGGAAACGAATATAAATGTTGCTAATACTTACCTCAGCTGGTAAAAGCATCCAAGTTGATAGCATGAAGGTCCTTTTCAATCTAATAAAACAGTACAGAAATGTCTAATCCTGAAGTTGGATAAAAGTTAAAATCCTTGAACTTCAGCATGCAAATATGCCCCTTCAACTAAATTTCTCTTACACATGATAAGAGAAAAAGTCAAAACTTAGGTAGTTAATTGTAGAAAGAGAAAATGACTTACAAAATATGGTAGTTTGTTGTTTTCTTTCACCAACAGCAAGCTCCAATTGATCCCACAACTGTGATATGAAGTTTTTTTGGGAGTCTGTTACTGAGCCTTGAAGAACCATAGCCTGCTGGAGAGCCTTATGATTTTCTAACCATGCCAGTGACGAACAAAGAAGAGATAATGTCTTTCCTGTTCCAGTTGGACTTTCCAGAATTCCATTAGCAGTCTGCATATTTAATATCAAAAATTATAATTAAGAAATATGTACATCCCAGACCTTCCAGCCATTTCTTATACCAAAATATAGGAACATAGGGTTTATTTTAAACATACAGAAATTTTTAGTTGTAAATGAAAAATCTTAAAAAAATAAAAAAGAACCCCATCTGTAAAAGCAAAGATTTTTCAACTTTAAATGAAAAGCATTGTTATACATGATCATCATTTTAGTATGCAATAAAACATTATATTATTGTAAATAATATAAATGAAATCAAGTATTTACAGTTAAACAGGAAATGCTGCATAAGTAACATTAGTTAATTTCAACAGATAATCCTGTAATCCGTTCACATCAAACAGTGTTTATTTCAGTTAATATAACAAAGATATTTACTGCAACAGAATTAAAAATGAAGAGAATCCAGCAAAGCCAATAGATTAAAAATAGTACAGCTATAATGTAGTATTTCAAGCATACAGAGCATCTAATAAGCTAATGATGCTCCAACATTGTAAATTACTTTAAATTGTCAACATAGAAACTTCACACAATAACCAGTATTTCACAAAGAAATTGACAAACAATTTACTATTTCATAACTGCAAAATTTCAAAATGTAATATTAGTCAAAGTATTAAAATAAAATACAACATTACATATGATATTCAATTCATAACAATGTACTCAAATAAAAAAGAAATACTACATACCATATCACCAATATTTAAAACTTCATTTTTTATCTGTAATTTTAAACTTGCAATATTTCATTTTTAGCAACATTAAGTTTTGAAAAAGTAGGAAAATGGAGAAACTCTACCTAAAGGGAATGTACGGGAATCAATGATTTCTTAAGAGAAAAGATTTAAATTTTTAATTTTCTTACAAATCAATATGCTTAGGAAGATTTAAAGGACTAAATACCCCCTTACTGCACAAAGGTAATTTTTCTTAAACTAAATTTATGTTAGGTCCCCCATTCCACACTTTTAAGTTAAGCATTAATCTACAAAGCCACAAAGGATGAAACACTGATTCTCTAAAACTCTAGAAGCTTACATATGTACTGATGTTCAATCTTTATTCTTTCCACTCTCAAAACAAAAATGTAAATATACATAAAGTTACAGTAACAAGACATGAAAATAACCTCACTTCACTCAACTGTTTAGACAATAAAATGCTTCACCTTTTCAAATGGTCCATAAGATCAAAGTAAAGAGACATATGAACTGAAGATGGCATGTTATAACCAACAGTAATTTCTCTTATGAATATTTGATAAATGAAACTAAGTGCTGTAGTTTTTATTTTTCAAGTTTCACATCCAATACTATTCTTTGAGGATTGAAACTTAACAAAACAGCAAGCTTATTATATTGGAACTTTCAAAGATCATCCAAAAATGGGATGCTTAGCCTTGGATTGTAGACCATTCTTTCTATAAAAAGTATACTGGCTTTAAATCACTATTTTAAGTGTTAGCTCTGGTGGGTGATAATTAAATTTTAGTAGTACTGTTTCGTATTGACATAGTAAGAACTCTATATGTTGTATATGTATTTATTTCTTAATGCATTTGTAAAAACCTCAAAACAAATTAAGCAAACTACATCCACATAGAATCTTTATATTAATTGCCTCACTGCCTTGTTTATAAATAGACAACTCCTCAAGTGCCAGGTTTGCCTTTAAATACACGATAAATACAAAAAAAAAAGACACATTACTTCAGGTCCTGATCTTAACTGTTAATGGAACTATCAAATGGTTGCCATTTACTTTTTGGCGTGATGGGGTTCCGAACCCGTGACCTTCAGATTACGAGATGCAAGCCTTAATATGCTTGGCCATGCCAGGCTTGCTCATTGGTAGAAGATGCTATATATAAGGCAATGTCAGTCAAAAGTAGGTTTGTTTACAAGTGTTTGTTTTTGAATTTCGCACAAAGCTACTCAAGGGCTATCAGAAATGCTACTAGGAACACCATCACTCTTCTATATTATTATCTTTAACTGTAGTATGACTTTATGTATTAAATGTTATTAAACATATATATATATATATATGCAATAAATCTTCTATATTATGGCTTCGTATCAAGTATTTTCCAATATCAAAACTAATTTTATTTACATGTAACAATTTTAAGTTGAAACATGCTGTATTTGGGCAAAAACTATCATATCTTGGTCAAAAACAGCAAATAAAACTCTACAATATCACACTGTGGGCATCCACCCATTACTATAAAAATATTTTATCAAATATTTGAATGCTAAAAACATATGAAGCATTAGAAATCACTAAGCCTAACATTCATATAAAGAAAAAAATATTGACAATGAACAACCACTAAGGCACAGTTTTTCTGATCACAAAGCCTGAAAACCTACACCACAATGGTCAAACTGTACATATTTAGCCATCTGGCCCACATATTAATTGCTGGATCCAGGACAATGTCTCACATCCATGATTACTGACTCTTGCTTTAAAACAAACTAACTTTTGATGTTGCATTCCAATTCATAAATACAGAGTTTTGCAAAGAAATTGGTATTTTGTTGCAAAAATTTGGCATTACTTTGATAAAGCATAAGATGCATACTTTGTGAAAAATTATAAGACTTAAATATGGTAATCAATAAATTAGTTTTTTAAATACTCAAGAAGTTTTTTGAATGATGTTTCAATTGTGGGAAATTGCTGCAAGTTTTTCTTTACATTAACTGAATTGTCATATTTTTATTTGTGTTCAGACAAATTGTTTTTTGTATTTTTCAATCATTTTTAAAATTTGTTTCCTCTTGTATTTGTCTGAAAAATGTGTTTGATAGAACCATTTCTTTTTGATGAGATTCATTCCAATTTTATGCAATGAAGTGCCAAATTTTTTCAACAATTTGTAATTTCTGATGTTGAAAAATACAAACAATTACAAATTACAAACCTAATTACAGAATCCTTTGGAAACATTATTTTGAAATAATTTCCCTGACATAATTAAGTTCTCACTTTGAAAGAAACAAACCCAAAATTGTAAAAAAACTTTCCAAATGTCTTAAAAAGTAATAAAAAATAAATTAAAAGGTAGACTATATAAAAAATATTTGGGTGAAACATTGTCCTTTTTTCCAAAACCTGGATAGCACAAATCAGATACACATAACTGGCAAGGCACCAACAAATGAAACATTCTCATTAATAAGGTACAGTAACTTCACAACTATAATTTACTAAAATAGCATAAACATTTAAGAACACAAGGGGCCTGTTGGTCCATCAAGGCTATGTGATCCACTAAACTAAACTAGCAGAATATTACATAAATATAAGCAGACAAGTAAAATAACTTCTAAGTTAGCCCTTATCATTTAAATATTAATCAAAAATTTTCTTTCACTCCCTTAAATGAACTGTATTCATCACATCTTAAAGCAACCCATTCCAAAGCCCAATCATTGTTATAAAAGTAATTGTCTTATTTGAAGATAACTCCTACCATGCTAAAACTTGTATCCCACATTTTCAAGAACTTATCTTTCAGATGTGTTCACTCTTTAATAGCCTTTATTATGTGTTGATATTCCACAATAAGAACCTGCACATTTTAATTGAAAAACTGCAACACTAATCAGCATTTTGCTAGTTTGCCAACATTAATTTTGAACCCTGTACTTACTGAAAACTTGTAAACTTGAAAAAGTGTGAGATGGAATACATTTTTTTCACAGTTACAAACTACCAAACTCACACATGGTTACTAAAACAATTTTCAAGACTAAAGAAAGGAGTTTTAAGTTTATTCATATACTTATTACTAGTGCACTTTAAAGTGGTAAACATATACCCATGCAGTGAAGGAGTTAAAAGTTCAGCAACATTCATAACACATGTATGTGTTGCTACTAACTTCACAGCTAATCATTTCTTGTGATGCCCGTCATCACTTTCTGATTTTGCTGTTCACTTTGGTAGCTTCAACTTACTTCAAATTGTCCAAAAAAATCAGAATGGACCAGGAATGAAGAAAAGATGGAATAAACTTATTTTTCTATAACTTTCACTAGTTATAGAACAACTGTTTTATAGCCTACCGATAATTGTACATTTTATTTGTTTTTCTTATAGTTTTTATACAACAATAACTTTGAAAAAAGGCTGTCAAAACAATGCTTTTGTAAAATTGGCCGTATTCACTCATTTAAAGGGGCGGTTTTTATTCCGTTGATGCTATAGTTTTACAGTTCAAAATATGTCAAATATATCATTTTTAGTAAATTAGACTGTATTAAACTTATAGGAATCACTGATAAGCATTGACATTTCTTGTCGCTAATTGACAGTGAAACTCTTAAATGTTATTGCTATAAATATTATTTTGAAAAAATTTGTTTTGTACTGTGTTAATAATATTACTACTAATACAAACAAATACCTTGTGTAAGCATTCCAAGACTTTAGACATATACTCATGTTGAACTTTATATGGCTGATGAGGAAACAAAATTTGAATTCCATCTATAGTTGTATTTGACACTGATGTCATTTCGAAGTATGTGATGTTATCTTAATATTATACATCTGGTAGTTTTCCCCTCAAATAATACACGTTCTCTTTCTCTCTCTAGGTGTTTGAGTATGAAATGATCGTAACCTCTATTTCACAACCAAAAGAAAAATCGCGCTGTTTGATCTTTAAGAGCGCCATCTATATCAAGAAAGTAAGAAACTTGTGAAAAGGTAGTTAATAAAAATAAAGGTCAGTGCATATTCAGTTCATTACTTGTCACTGATGGTTTCGAAGTAACATGGGAAGTCGATTAAAAAAGTCATAGTTTCGTTGTTTGTTGCTAAGCGCCGCAAAGCTACAAACTGAAATATTCGTACTGTTCCCGTTACGGATAGAGTGTCTCAAGTTTTAGTAACATAAACTTTCAAACTTGCTCATTGGTTTGTTAGTTTATTTGTTTTGAATTTCTCACAAAGCTACTCAAGAGCTATCTGCGCTAGCCATCCCAAATTTAGCCTAGAGGGTAGGCAGCTAGTCATCACCACCCATCGCCAACTCTTGGGCTACACTTTTACCAAAGAATAGCGGAATTGACCATCACATATTAACGCCTTCACGGTTGACAGGGTGACCCTCAGATTACGAGTCGAACGCCTTAACCCACTTGGCCATGCCGGGCCCTTTGTTTATAATTAAGCAAAAACCAAAAAGATGGACTATCAATGTTCTGCCAACCATGGCAGAGCATCAACTCTGTTTCTAACGTTGTAACACCAAAGACATATCACTGTCCTAAGAGAATAAAGAATACTCGGGTACTGAAGAACAAAAATATCTTAAGTGGAAAATTTTTAGACTTATAATTTTAATGTGTCTTTAGCATTACTATTGTTGCTGAATCCCAATGATTTCTTTTGCGACACATAGTTTGAAACGTCCAAGCTAAAAGAGGAAAGAAAATTTTAAGGATCTAATAAATTCAAAAGCTGTAGTTAACCATTAAAAATATACTCATTAAAACATATTAAATGAGATGCAATATTGTTTATCGAGGTTTTATTTTTACTGATACATAACAAATTTATTATACATAAAAGTTGAAAAAGAATATGTGATCAATATACCTGGATTTTTCAGGGGGCCTTTGGATATCCCCTTCTTGGTTATGCCAAAGAGAAGCAAATAGTAAAAAAACACATGCTATCCTCGCAACAACAATTAATCAAATAGCGGAGTTGTCTTTCAGTATAATGATAAAACTGCCTGGTACATTCAACGGTCTCCCTTTGAATCAACAGTAAATCACACACCGAAAACGCTAAAATCCAGAGAACAATGTTTCATGGTGAACAGATCATAGATAACTTACTGCGTCTATTTACACCAAAATAAAAAATCTATATTCAGCGATATTTTGTGAATTCAGCTTTAAAGATCTCGAATTGAAAGTATTGTTTTGTTTGTTTTGGTTTGTTTGTTTTTTGGAATTTCACACAAAGCTACTCGAGGGCTATCTGTGCTAGCCGTCCCTAATTTAGCAGTGTAAGACTAGAGGGAAGGCAGCTAGTCATCACCACCCACCGCCAACTCTTGGGCTACTCTTTTACCAACGAATAGTGAGATTGACTGTCACATTATACACCCCACGGCTGGGAGGGCGAGCATGTTTAGCGCAACGCGGGCGCGAACCCGCGACCCTCGAATTGAAAGTAACTCAATAACATAACATTGAAAGACAAGAAGGGACGTTTTGCTCAATTTAGGCTGTTCTATCCACTAAATTAAACAAAACCGTGAAAGAAATGATTCAGTATTTATCAAACTTTCCTTTCAAAGGTTCTTAAGTTAACTGCATCTACCATTTTTAAAGGCAGCCTGTTCCAGATGCTATCTGCTCTGTTAGTAAAGCAAAGCATTCTTAGCTGAAAATGACTTCTTTTCTGCCAAAATTTACATTTTTGTGACATAGTTTTATCATTCTCATCAGTATATATGAAACAAGATGATGCATCGATATTATTAATTTCCTTAGCAATCTTAGTTAAATATTTCATTAGATGTCATCTAACTGTTTTTTTTTGTTGGCAAAATTGGAATAGCTAACATACGTTGGGCGAACATGTATCGATGAGCTCTACATCCATTTGAATTTTTTCGTTACTTTGAAAATGTCAGATTAAGGTTGGTCCGTGCACTGTTTGTGACCTTGGCGAAATACAAGTTTGCTACTAATTTGCCACCCATGAAGACAGCATGCCTTAACACATTGTGTATATACACATGCCCTGCATGAATATCAGTTTTCCCTAAATGCTTCCCACATTTATTCAAAATCCCCTTCCAACTCTTTTTCCAATTTACAAAAAACAAATCGTGTCTCATCCTATTAAAACTGGCTTTACTGAAACTTGTAATCGGATAACTTTTCTTCTTCAATTCTATGTGTAGTAAAAACCCCAACCTAAAGTGCAATGGTTGTTTTTACTTACACATTCACCAACCACAACTCTATTATTTGCACATCATGTGCTTCCTCTTTTGTAAGTTCCATCACCATTCAGCGTATAAAAGTATCTTGAAAATTTTACACAAACCCATTCCCTCAATGTAAGACTCGAAATTTTCCTAATCAGTACCCTAAAAATTAAAATCACCCATTTAAATCATTAACTTCCACATTTTGACCTGATGGTTTATAACGGATTCCAATTACAATACTTTTCCTGCGGGTTCGAATCCCTGTCACATCAAACATGCTCGCTGTTTCAGCTGTTGGTGTATTATAATGTCTCGGTCAGTCCCACTATGCGTTGGCAAAAGAGTGGTCCAGGAATTGACGGTAGGTGGTGATGACTAGCTGCCTTCCCTCTAGTCTTACACTGCAAAATTAGGGACGGCTAGCGAGGATAGTTCTCGTGTAGCTTTGAACGAAATTCAAAACAAATAAACAAATTATACTTTTTTCTTTATATCTACTGATACCAACTCAAACTTTGGGTTGTTTTCTTTAATATGCTCTAATTTAACAGGAAATAGTCCACTCCTCACAGATAAAGCTACTCCATTTTTTCATTACTCTATTTCTAGTAAATAACCTGCAGCCTGATATACCAAAACCATTTCTCTCATCAAAATTCTTCAAATCTAACAGTCTCGGTGGTACTTATCAAAATTCTCAGTTTCTTGATGAGATAACAACAGTTCGTCAAGTGCTATCTGTTTACTGTAGTAAGAAACAGTTCGAAACTAACAAAGATTCAATAGTGAGCAAACTGAATAAAACAATGTGCCTAGTGATAAAAACGTAGGATTTCCATGAAAGTACCACTCTATATTTGATTTTGAATTAATGTACAAATGACACATCTCACCTGTAGTGATAACTTGTCTGTATGAATTATTTGAAGTTTTGCTATAATTAAGTTTTCAATTTCAATAATATTGTTAGCATTTCACTCAAACTAAAATGCTTTACATAATTGCAAATATTTCTTCAAATAGATTGAATTTTCAAAGTTTAGAGGTTTAGCTGTTACTTAGAAGTTTTGTTTATCATCGAATGTGGGTAATGTTATACTTTTTGAAAATAGGAATATCTCGATTAACTTTGAAGTAACTGAATGTGCAGTTTGCGTATGCTTTTTTTTTTTATGACAGACTAACGTTAAGCCAATATTTGCTTAACATTGCCAGTCACATTGGTCTAAGGTTTACAAACAATATTGACCTAATGATAGTTTTTATATTGATCTTCACTTGGGTCATGTTGTTATTTTATCGCTGACCTGAAGTAAGCATTCTTGTTTTTGACTGATGACCCACTGATCAGGTAACATTTGTCTAAGACACTAAAAGCACCAATATAAATTACGTAAAGAGTATTATAATTTTTTTTTCTTATCATCGTTAAAATCCTTTCATCTAATGAAATTACATAGTAGTATAAACCAAAAGAAAATAACGTGGAAAAATGTTGGATTTTGAAAAGTAACAAGGTTTTTATGAGAGTGAGAAGCAATAATCTGTTTCATAGTATAATGCTCTGTTTAACCAAACTTAACAATTACAGTTTACTGTAGATGTCCCTATCATGTACTACTTCAACGCCTTTGTCAACAAATACGCACGCGTCCTTTTTTTTTTTTTAATTATTACATTTGTTTAGTTTCAGTTTTGTGCAAAGCTACACGAGATTTATCTGTGCTGGCCGTTAATGATCCAACCACCAACTCTTGGGATACTCTTTAACCAACAAATTATGGAAAATGACTGCCACTTTATAACATCCTATGACTGAAATGGCATGTGTATTGGTATGATGGAGATTTCAACCCGTGACCCCCAAGTTATAAGTCAAGCGCCCTAATCACCTGAGCATGTCGGGCCATCTGCACTTGCATTACTACATATTGATAATGTATATATGCAAAAACGGCTGGTTTGGGTTGAGAAAATATTTCACATAGAAGAGCGAACAACGGTTGAAACGTTGTTCGCTCTTCTATGTGAAATATTTTCTCAACCCAAACCAGCCGTTTTTGCATATATATTTCTCTACAAGTGGGTTTTCTCGACATCACTGATTATTGATAATATATAATGTATGTTTATGGACGTTTTGCTTGATTAACAAATGGAATAAGGGTCATAGGCGTTTACAATAGCTAATAATTTACAAGTTTATGAAATTGAAGAGTTAACAATTTATACATGGTATTCATATTTTTAAGTTGGCAAGCCAAATTTAGAATTTGTGTGGCACATTTCAAAAAGTAATCCCTTAACTCTGGAACCATGAGCGCATAACAACTGTCATGGTTAGATCCCATTATTCAGACTAACAACCATAACTCTTGATTAGCTTTGTGAGAAATTGAACACACAGAAATGTACCGAGAAATATTTAATTTACATTTTATAAAATACCAATATTACAAACGATGATGTTTAGCATTCCATGCAATACCCAGTAAAAAAAAATCACATACTAAGGCAACACATGAAAGACTGTGTTCTTACACTGGCTTGTGTTGAAATAAAGTCTATTATGAGAGTAGTTGGAATTAAAATATCCGACAGTGTTATCATCATGCTGGTTATAATTCTTTTCCAAGATGCAGAAAAACC
This sequence comes from Carcinoscorpius rotundicauda, assembly GCA_011833715.1. Lineage (NCBI taxonomy): Eukaryota > Metazoa > Arthropoda > Merostomata > Xiphosura > Limulidae > Carcinoscorpius > Carcinoscorpius rotundicauda. The sequence goes on along the minus strand of CM022395.1, from coordinate 32,237,781 downwards.
TTTGCAGCAACACTTGGCCAATGCAATGTTACACATTGACCCAATATTTATCTCTAACTTGGTTTATAAATACAGTCATGTGAAAAAGTTAGGACACCCTATGAAAGCCTGTGTATTTTGAAACATTTTTGGGTGTATAGATATTTAATCTCAATTTCAACAATACTGAGAGATTATAGGAATACAACTAAACAATTAAAACTGAAGAAAAGACTTTTCAAGATCTTCTGTAAATGTAATTCTACAAAAATGCGTATTCTAACTGAGGAAAAAGTTAGGACACTCTACCCCCTAACAGTTAGTGTTATCCCCTTTGGCTGAAATAACTGCAGTGAGACACTTCTTCTAGCCATCTACCAGTCTCTGACATCAGTCTGAAGAAAGTTTGCCTCACTCCTCAATGCAAAATTTTGTCAGCTGAGAGATGTGTGAGGGGTTTCTTGCATGTACAGCCCATTTCAAATCACTCCACAGCATCTAAATGGGATTGAGATCTGTGCTTTGACTCAGCCATTCCAGGACTCGCCATTTCTTAGTTTTCAGCCAGTCCTTGGTGGATTTACTGGTATGTATTGGGTCATTGCTATGTTGCAGGGTCCAGTTCCACTTCAGCTTTAATTTTCTTACAGATGGTCTCACATATTCCTCAAGCACCCTCTAATACACAGTAGAATTCATGGTGGATTCTATGATTGTGAGCTGTCTGGGTCCTGCTGCAGCAAAGCAACCCCAAACCATGACACTTTCACCTCTATACTTCACAGTTGATATGAGGTTCTTTTCTTGGAATGCTGTATTTGGTTTACACCAAACATGTCCTCTGTTCTGGTGTCCAAATAATTCAATTTTGGACTCGTCTGTCCAAAGAACATTATTCCAGAAGTCCTGGTCTTTGTCTACATTCTCTCTGGCAAACTTCAGTCTGGCCTTGATGTTTCTCTTAGAGAGCAAAGGTTTCCTCCTTGCACACCTACCATGCAACTTGTGCAGTCTCTTTCTGATTGTAGAGGCATGCACTTTTACATCAACAGTAGCCATAGCCTGCTGTAGGTCCCATGATGACATGTTAGGGTGTTTGGAGACATCTTATAGCATCTTACAGTCTGATCACAGGGTGAACTTGCTTGGACAACCAGACCTGGACATGTTGGCAGTTGTTTTGAAAGCCCTTCACCTGTTAACTCTTTTCGGGACAATGAAATGGCTGATTTCAAAATCTTTTGGGATCTTTTAAAATCCCTTATCAGACTCATAAGCTGCTACAATTTTTTTTCTGAAGGCCTCAGACAGTTCTTTTGCTCTCACCATGGTGCTCACTCTCACTTCAACAGTCAGGAGTACACCAAACTAAATGTCTGAGGTTTAAATAGGGCAAGCCTCATTCAAAATGCTGAATAATGATCTTCTAATCATGTGCACCTGGTGTGATACACCTGTGTGTGAGTTGAGCTGTTTTTAGTGGAAATAAATATGGGGTTGTCCTAACTTTTTCTGCAGTTAGAACATGCATTATGTAGAATTACATTTACAGAAGGTCTTGAAAAGTCTTTTCTTCAGTTTTAGTTGTTTAGTTATATTTCTATAATCTCTCAGTATTGTTAAAATTGAAATTAAATATCTATATATCCAAAAATACAGAGACTTTCATAGGATGTCCTAACTTTTTCATATGACTGTAAATGTCAAAATTGAAATTACTACTAACTTCACTCTTCTAGAAGCAGGAAGTATATCTTTATTAATATATGTTTGGGTAGTTTGTTTAAAGTGTTCTACGTGTGATTACGATATCGTCATATACCAAAACTACATCAGTTCTAAACATACGCTAAAAATCTCCTTACTATAATGACTATCCAATAGGATTGGTACTAGTTATTATATTTACACTTCTGTTTCTATTCAGGTTTAATGAGTGTTACAATTCAGATAGTTTAAGTGTAGTATAAGCTTTTTTACATTTAGAAGTAAAAGTTTCTCAGATTTGTTTACATAACTGTCTGAAATCGAATATTTTGTATTTCAACTGTTCTGAATTGGCTGTTGTTATACTACTTTCATTCTACTAGGATCTTCAAAGCTTTCTTGTTGTTTTTATTGAGTATTATTGCATCATTATACCTTGTGGTGTTTGAAATGTTTTACGTATTTATTGTTATAAATATGTATCCAAAATATAGTTTGATATTGTTACTTATATAGATCTAGAATATGTGAACATGAGTTCAGCCATAAAATGCATGTAGTGGTGATTTTGAGAATGAATTACCACAATTTGTATTGTGATCACAGAGTATAGAAGAAATAATTTGTTTAAAGTAACTGATCCAAACTGTGTGTACTTTGACGAAAATGAAATAATTATTTAAAGTTCTTGACAATTTTCATAACCAACAATATGATGAATATTTGGATATATATATGACTTGTTAAAACAAGTGGACTGTGTGTTTGTTGATTATTTTCGAAATTTATTGCCAACGATTACAGCCACCTATAGTAAAGAATCCAGCCTATACCTTAAAATCTTACATTGGCTTTAATCTGTGTCTATTACATGTAATAATGTACACTTATTTTAGAGGGTAAAAGAAGTACTTGCATAATTTAATATGAATTGGGAGGTTTTCTTCCTTATATGTATTTGTCTGGAATAGTCATTGATGTAGGTAGTTTTAGGACTTTGTGATAAAGCATAATGACTTTGGTGGTATTTCATAATTGTTGGTATCACACTTTTATAGTGAATATGAATCTTTGCTTTTTCACAGGTAGATGCAAATGAAATGCTGTTTTTAACCACATAAATCATTACACAAAAGAAGTTGACCAATCGGTAGAAGATACACATCCACTATTATCAAAAATTATTTTTTGTTTGCTTGTGTCATTTTGTTTCTTGTTGCTGTTCTTGTTCCAATTCCACAATCTACATTTTGTAGATACTTGATTTCTTTTTCACATAGGAATATCAATGTACTTGCATAACACAAGAAGGAATGGGTTCTTAAAATATTAATATTAATCTTCCAAGGAATTCTGAAAGACATAATCTGAGTAAATTTGAAAACCCTCAGGTTATGGAGTTTTTATTCATTTCCATTAAGACTACTTGAACCTATGCATTTTCCCAACATATGAATGGGATGCATCCTCTATATTTGTACTAGTTGTAAAATAAGCTTGCTTAAATGTTACCATATAATGGAATTTGCTATCTTCCAGTGCACAACGAATGAAATTTAATTTATATCATATTAATTAAAAAGCCATTATTGGAGAACAGTAGTCATCCCTAGCCACTAAATTTGACCAGCTACAAGAAACTTCACTTCACTTAAGTAACCATGGATTACAAAAACAGATAAATTTTTTGTATTGGTGACTATTCATAAAATACAATGTTGGTTTGGATATTTTTTAAAACAATAATAATTTGTTTTCTTAATTAATACATTAGCATAGTATATGTCATAAGATGTGATAACTTGTGAAATAGAGGTAAAATATTAGTTTCAAGTTAAATAGATGTTTCTTTTGACAGAGGAAAACTTTCTGGCTTTATCTTTTTAGTAATGTTACCAGCTGGGTAATATAGTTTATATTTTGCTGAACCAGTTTTATTAAAAAAATCAGATTTTGAGGCTTTAATACACTGTAGTTAATAAATTTTTTGGCAAAGCTGATCAGTTGGCTTTTATATTTTTCACCAGTTGATTATTTAGCAATACAGTGTTTAAATTTTTATATAAAATTTATACCACAGGATACCAGGCATTTTGGTCTCATATGATTCAAAAAGTAAGATGCTATTTTATATTCATTAAAGAAATAAATAAAAAACATTTAAAATTTTTAAATTTACATTTCATAGTTAATAATGTGTGTATCTAAACAAAAACTTTTTTTCTAAATATGTACACACCATTCTATATAGATGCCTATCAGTTTAAAAAATTAAAATACATACATGAAAACTCCAAAACAAATTCACAGAACAGTATTGATTTTCTACAGAAATTAATATAAAAACAAAAATTACATATATGAACTGAACTTGCTAAAAGTGTTGTTTCCTTTGTAGTCTAGAACTAAAGAATATAAACATTCTCAATATTAGATATGTAACTAAAAGTACTTCAGTATGAAAAAAAAATACTTGAGAATCATTCATGTATTTTTCACTTTCTTAATAAACATATTTCTTCAGAATAATCTTTCAACTCACCATATCTACAGTAATATAACATCTATACCTAAATTACTTGAGAATCATTCATGTATTTTTCACTTTCTTAATAAACGTATTTCTTCAGAATAATCTTTCAACTCACCATATCTACAGTAATATAACATCTATACCTACAAGTAATGTATGCAACAAATAGTGGCATACAAGATGTTTCTCATATCAAACACCATGGATGATATCTTGAGTATAGTATGAAAAGTCAATACAAATATTCAAATTGACATCGAGCCATTGAACTTAGTATGTTTATATGGCAGTTGTTTTTCAGTAAATATCTTCTTAGGCAATACTAAAAATAATATGGCACTTAAACATTTTATTTTTTTTTTTTTATGAGGTTTACTGCTTCAATTTTACAATTTTCAATATTTTGAGATTGTTTTGGCAATATCTTACGAGTTTAAGCAATTTGAAAATAAGCTTTTAAAAACAAATTATATGCAGATATTTATGTAATCTAGTTCATGAAATTATACTTAATTTATTACAAGAAAATCTAACAGATTTTAAATATCAGTACATTACTTTTTAGGTACTCTAACATTATATTACTATATTTAGTGATAATCTGGAAAACAAACCATCATACATGCATGGTTTTCAAATAAAACAAAAAGCTGCCTTTCATTGAATAATAAGGACAATTAAACTAGTTTGTGATTTGGAAGTGAAATATATATAACATTTTGTTATTTACATCCTCAGATACAAACTTATATATATTCCTTCCTTGCTTATTATTTTTCTTACTTTCTGAAAAAAACTTTTTGTATTGTAGTTAATGTTTTGTGTAAATATCTCATAAAAAAAAATCAAAATTATACATTTAGCTTAACTTACATTAGTCAATAAATTGGATATCAGAGTATTGCAGTGATAGTTATTTTACATTAAAGTGATAAAAATAAATATATATTTATGTACAAAAACTCAGTTGATTTGAGAAAAGTAAATGTTTTTAAAATATATTAAAACAATGAATGAAACTAAGAATATAACTGTATCTCATGATGGCTGGTATGGGTATTAAAACTTTTATTAAAATAGAAAACAATATTTTGACCTTCTTAGGTCATCTTCGGGTTAACAAAGAGAGTTTGAATACATTTCTACTTCAAGTGGATTTTTCGTCATTCCATATTAAGAATATAACTAGTTAAAACTTTTAACAGTACTGGATTCTTCAAAGGGAACTGTTAGGATATTATCAGATAATATATGTAAGGTTCTTGCTATGGATGTGGCTTAATTTATGAATGTTCATTTCATTGTTTAGTCTTACATTTATTTGCATAAGTGCAAGCTTCAGTCAAGTCCATTTTTTTAATAGCTTCTTGTTTGCTCAAAACTGAAAAAAACAAGATATATACTTGTATACACATATACTGAATATTTGAAACTTATTTAAATAAGTTTAATTGTTTTATGACTTCACCCTGAGAAATAAAATTGTGTCAAGTTTTTCCAGATATTTTGATGAATGACAGAATAAAAATATTCTGGTTTTCTTAACACATCAGGTTTTTACTATTTTGTTTAGATTGCAGAAAATATTTTTTTATGCAGTACATTTCAAACAGAGCAAAATAAAATTGTAAAAGAAATCTCCAAGCACTAAAGTATACAAATATAAAAGTAACTACATGAATACATTCAAAAACAAAATAATAGGACAGAAATAAGTAAATTACATTTCCAACAAAAAACAAGATCTTTACACAATATACTCAATCCCAGAATTACTGACCATCCCATCCCAACATTGCCTCTTTTCAGACACATTTTTCAAAACCTGTTTATTTGCAGAATTGCTTGTGAGTCTTGGATTATTGGATACAAGACCTTTTATAACATAAGTAGCACAGCACTTTGTAAGACATAATAACCTCAATACTACAACTAATCCCACATATTACTGTTGAAACAAATCCTGCAAGTATTTTAAAAAGAACATGAGTGATATAATTTCATTTTGGGGATAAGGTTTTATTACACTGAGTGTTGTAACAGACATATTTATAACATGATTCAATATGTGAACATGTCAAAAAGAAGTTTGTAATCCAGTGGTTAGAAAAAATGAAATGCCTAGTATTCATGGATCATAGTATAAACAATTCTTTTTTTCAACATAAAACATTTTATATGTTTAATGTTCAGGAATATTTATAAAAAAAGTCCCAAACTTTCTAGAATGAAGTATGCCTTTGGAAAAAGTTAGTCTCTCTACAATAAAGTAGTTTTAACATATAACCATTAGAAATATGAAATTTTCTTTATATAAAAAGTGATTATTAAAATAAAATTTCTAAGTTATAAAAATTTGTTGTGCAAATAATTATCAACATGCTATGCACTTGAAAACTTACTTGAAATTGCTGACAGCATTTTTTGCCTGGGAAAAGGAGGAATATTCAAGTTTTCCAGGTCTTTGCTGGTAAGTTTTAAAAATGTTGTGAGATCAATCTAAAAAAAAAAGCCTACATTCTCAGGTCTGGTACTTGCATTTCAAGAAATATAAATCTCTGTAATTTTAAAAAACTTTTTAATTCTAATATTGCATTTTATCAGAGAGAGATAAGTTCACCTTCAAATATATACATAATTACACACACAGCACATTATGAACTTACCAGCTGCTTCAACTTAATTTTGTTTTGACAACAGTTGTTTATCCTGAAAGTATACAGCAGATAAAATTAATTTTGGACCACATGTATGTATCTGTCAGTGCTCATGTTTCCTTTAGAGCATTATTTTTCTGTTACTTCTAAACGTATATTGCATTTAATTATATTTTCATTACCTATACTCGTTTTTCAGTGAAACATTAATTTTTTTATTGTATCTTCTAACAAACTGTTAAAACATCTCATTCTCAGCAACAGTTATAACTGGTTTACCACAGTCCAAAAGCACTGATAAATATACAAGGTAGTCTTAGATTATACATTTGAGTGTGGAAGTTTAAATAAAGTTCAATAATGTATATTCTAGGTAAAAGTTCAGTAGCTGTTTATCAGTTTTTTAATTTAGGCTTCCTTTGAAAGATTTTAAGAGTCTTCTTTACCTGTAGCATAATCTCATTTTTACCTTCACTAATTACTTTGAACATCTGGTGGTTGGGATCACATCACATTTATTGTATGCAAAGCAAACAAAGCTTGAAATATCTTTTAACATGGTATTAGAGTTTCTTTAAACTATATTCCAGTCTCAGTCTTATGAGACTTGATCTTATATAAATGACCTCATGTACTGGACAGTAGAATTCATAAATAACATCACTGTAACAAAAACTGGATAAAACTCTATAAAGTTCCAAACAAAAATTGAAAGTGAAATTTTAGATTAACTCTGTTAATGATATTTAGCTTGATTTTCTAGGTTGGTGAGTTTACTCAACAACTCAAAATTACTGCGTACAATAGAGAGTACTAACTGTATCTTTGGGATGTCAATTTCAAGATAGTTTGGCAGATTTAGTTGTTGAATGGTTGTATTGATGGTGGAATAATTAAAATTACTTAAGAAGTAGTTAAGTTTTAAAGCAGATTTTAATATGATCATGTAACTTGTTGTAAAATATGAAGGGAACTGATTGTATGATGTGCATGATATATATGACATTTCACAAGGTTTTCTTTGAAGTGAAGTGGAACAAAACTGTTAAAGTGGGTGAATAATCCAGCGTTGGTGAGTAGGTGATAACAACCAACATCAAAACATCCTTGTGAAGGAGCTGAAGGTCAAATAAAGCCTAGATTAAACAACTAATCAGCAAATAGTTACTGAACATTTACTCACTCTTATATTCTATTGGTGCATAAATATCACATTACAAAAAAACATTGAGCTGCAACTGAACAATACTGACAAACATAAACATATATAAGACTCAATTGTTACACACTTCTCAAATCAAAACCCAGCACAAGGCAGAGCAAACTGGTAACTTGAAAACACTATTCGTGTAAGTAAAACCTATTTTGGCCTAGCTAGCAGCTATAATGCTTTATATTCATGAATATGCAATAACCAGTACTTGCCTTAGGATAAAAAAAAAACAAAGTAGTTGCTTTGGGCCACAACCTTGAAGTTTGAAAATCAGAAATTCACAATAAAATATCTTGAGATTGAAATACTGTGATTGCGTAAAATAGTACAAGTGTTTGTGGGGTTTTATTAGGTTCTTTTTGAAAACGTGTAAATATGTTTTTAAACAAGATGATTTTACCAAGTTTTTAAAACACAAAATTATAATTATTTGAGGCTTTAATTGAAGTGAAATAAAGTGGAAGGTGATGGTAAATGATGTGTTCATCATGGTTTTACAAGGGTTTGTTTATAAGTCGGAATGTAAAACATTCATGCATGTTTAGTACAGCTCAGTATGCTTGAAGTGTATAATAATGTTTAACATTAAAAATTATATTAGTAGTGGAAAAAAATGTTGAAAAAAATACAAGACAATGGTCAAAGATATCATAATGGCAGCAAGAAAAGAACAACTAAGACTGCTAAAGAAACAGAAACCAAAATGCAGAGTAGTGAATGCATAAATGAAGAAATTGCTGCAAGACTCAAGTGTCAAATAAGTTATTTGATAATTACTAGAGTTTTGACAAAGTAATGGAAATTTGATACTAATCTGACCATAAAGTTTCAGAGAAAGAATAATGGAACATGAAGAGCCACATCATGCAATTACTAATTAGGAAGATCAACAATCTGATCATAAAATGTATAAGATCATATGCATCCCTAATTTTGAAGATCTGGCATTTTGGTTATAACATACAAGTTTGACTAACAGTGATTTCTTATAAAAGGTACAAGGAAACTTTAAAAGAATGACTTTCCAAAGGATTACACAGGTTGAAGGTTTTCAAAATGATACTACAAATGAAATTTAGCAAATGTAAAAGCTGTAAGTCATCAATGGCTTGTGTACTCCACATCAAAGAATTGTGTTTTGTTTCTGCTGCAAGCTCTTTGATAACTGCAGTATAGTTTTTATATAAGGCAGATTCAGTAGTTGAATATATACCAGTGCATGTATGCCTAAACATGAAAATTCAAATGGACTCATGACAGATACTTTGTAATGGTTTTAAAGACTCAACAAAGGATGCATTGCAGATAAACTAAGTGTAAAAATAATAAGAAATGAAAGAATTCACTGTCAAAATATCTTTGAACATCTCCTAAACATCATACAATTTCTGGCTGAGAACAATATGGCTTTTTAAGGTTCAATTGACAAACTGCCAGCTACACATACAATGAAAACTTTCTGTAAGATGTAACATTTGATCCAGCAAAGAGCAGTGTGAAATGTGAAGAAAAATTCGTGACAACTACTTAACAAATTGAATACAGAATGAATTAATTTCTCTTATGAACAATTGTACGATATACATGAATCTTTCAGTTTAAGTTTAATATGAGTTTATGAGTTAGGTAGCTCATATAATGCAGGTGTCACATTTAGTAATTTATAGAAGTGATATTTTATGGGAAGTTTGTTTACACAAGTCTTTACAAATCATTCATTGTGTCGTTAAATTTTTAGCAATTAGCAGTGGTTTACATTTGCTAGTTGCAAGAACTTTGAGACTTTTATTATTTTAATGAGTGTTACTGTTTCAGGATATTTAGAATATTTAGATATTTTCTAACTTCTTTCAAGATATAAATATGTGTTGAAAAAAACCATTATTTTGTTATAGTTCTAGACTGTGTGATTGTGAGCTAAGTAATAAAAAGTTTAAAGTGTCAATTTTTAAAATGAAATTACAACACATTGTATTGTAATAACAGAGTAGAGAAGAACAATTCATCTTGTCAATTTTGTTCTAAAGTAATTGAACCGACCTAAATGCAATTTGTTAAAAAAAAAAAGCAACAACTAATGAAAGTACTATATACAACTGTGGTAAGCAACAGTATAACAAACATTTATTGCCAACAAGTCACAAACACCTACTGTAAAGGATATGTATGCAGCTTAAGGCAACCAGAAGCATTTCTAAGACAAGAAAACTAAGGACTGATGCTTCAATGTTGGATAGAAAGTCTTAGTTTGACTACTCACAGACACTAAAGAACTCACCCTGCAGTGGAGAGAACCTTTTGAAATGTTAGAAATGGTCAACAGAATGTACTTTAAGGTGAATGTGGGTGGAAAAATCAAGATATACAATGCTAATCTTTTGAAGTAGTGCTTTGAGAGAAAAGAAGACCTAGCAGGTGCAGCACAGATAAACATTGCAGGTGTAGCTGTCATATAACCAGAAGACAATGACATTGTCATACAAAATGAAGAATTACTAGACCTAAGACCATAAAGTGGAGGTGAGACATGCAAAGATGTTAGTATTAGTGAAAAAATTGAGTTACAAGCAGCAGAAAAAGTTACAAGACCTACTGTGCAGTATGCAGATGTCTTCACAGATAGAACAGACAAGATAGACCTTGTAAAACACAAGATTAAGACCACAACCACAGATCCCATCAAGACAAAGTGCTATGTAATGAAGGACATGATCAATCAAGAATGAGGCACTGTTGGAATCAGAATCATTGAGCCTTTGAATTTAACCTACTGTTCACCAGTGGTAATCATGAAAAAAAGAGAAACAGCATAAACCACTTGTATACAAATTTGTACAAGCTGAATCCCATGAGGAAATTTTACTCTGAACCTATTGGTAATCCAAAGGCTCTTATGACAGAACGAAATGAGGCCAAGTTCTCTTCCAGGATTGAACTCAGTATAGGTTATTAGCAGAGCAAGATGGAAACAGAGTCTAAAGAGAAGACAACCTTTGTAAAAACACATGAATACTTCCAGTTCAAGAGGATTTCATTTGGATTAGTCAGTTCAATAGCAACATTCAATTGCACGATGAGGAAGATGTTGCATAAAAACCACCAACATCAAGCATTATGTTAGGGACATTTTAACCCACAAACCCAGATGGGAAGAGAAGTTGAAGAAACTTAGAATGCTGTTTGGGCAATGGAGAGTAGCAGGTTTGACCCTCAGATTATCCAAGTGTATTTTGTGCTGGACTTTGTTGGACATAAGAAAGGCAACCAATAGATAGCCATGAAAGAGGAGAAACTAACTTGCATATGAGATACACCAGATCTAACGCCAAAGGAGCAAGTTAGATCCTTCTTCCCAAACTATGCTGAGGCTGCTGTACCACTGACCAACCTAACCAAGAAAGGCCAACCCAACAAGGGAAAGTGGGAACAACCACAACAGAAGGCATTCCAGATGTTGAAAAACAAGTTAAATAGTTTGCCAATCTTTAGAATGTCAGACTTTAACCAACATTTATCATTCAGTTTGATGCATCAGATGCTGGAATTGGAGTAGTACTTCTGCAACAATTTGAAGATGGACTATTTCCTATAATGCACATTAGTCAAAAGCTATTCAGCAGGGAAAAGAGTTACTCTTCTCCTTAATGAAAGTGTCTGGCCATCATATTTTCCAAGAACTACCTCTACAGTTAATATAACTGTTTATAAATCACACATTGTGTGGTTCAATTATGAATTTTCAGCTATTTACAAGAGGAAGATTATTTTATAGTGTTGCTAGAACTTTGAGTTTTTGTTGATTTTATTCAGGTACAATTCTCAAAAATAAATTAACTTACTTAACTGGGTTTTTGAAAAAAATTCTCATATGAAATAATGGCAGTTTGAGTGTCAGTAAAAAACACTTTTTTTCAGAACAATGAAACAAATATGCATTCAGGAAAAAGAAGCTCAGTTAAGTCCTGGTACTCATACTGCATTAAGAAATAAGTTCTGATACTCAGTACCAGTGAAACTTGGCAGAATTTCACCCCAGTTTGAGTATTATTTCATCAGAATATCTAGTGTTGTATGTAATGTTCTAGACTTCTTTTGAAGTGTAAATATGTGTCAAAAATCATTATTTATAGTTCTAAACTGTGATTAACAAGGTTGATGATAAAGAACGTATAGTGGCAAATTTTAAAGTGAAATTATAAGAGCTTATATTGTAAGAACAAAGTAGAGAAGAATAATTCATCTTGTCAGTTATATTCTAAAGTAGCTGAAACAGTCTATGTAGATTTTGGCAAAGAAGTACACTTACTTAAAGCTCTGTATACGACTGGGGCAACCAACAGTGTAACAAACATTTATAGATGTTTGATTTATTTTAGTATACTATTTTTAAAATAAGCAGATTGTGTTGATTTTTGTATATAGTTGAAATTTATTGCTATCAAGTCACAGAGAACTACCTTTAGAAATCTGGCCTTATAAAACCTGACAGCAATAAGGTGCAACCAACATTTTACACAGAATCAAATCTGGTAAACGTTATTCTGTTATTAAACTGTGCCCCCCAGTGGCACAGTGGTATGTCTGCGGACTTACACACTAAAAACCGGGTTTCAATACTCGTGGTGGGCAGAGCACAGATAGCCCATTGAGTAGCTTTGTGCTTAATTCTAAACAAAAAAAAAAATTATTAAACTGCACACCAGACTTCAGGCACAATGAAGAGATGTCATTCACAATTCATTAGCATCGTATTAGTATATTATAAATTGTTTCTACTATAATTTGTTATCATTTTGAAAATTTTATGGAGGTGAAAGAAAGGACAAATAAAAATATTTTTGATATTTTCTTGTTTAAGATTAAAGAGCTGGGATTAGACTTTGTCAACATTTAGTAGCTAAGACTATGACACTGATAATAATATGAAATGGTAACTATCAGATATAGAATCACAACTTCTAGAAGAAATAAATCCAAGAACATTTTCCACTTGATTTGTACATTGTACATCATAGTTTCATTTTACTACATAGTGACTTGGCAAAAAAATTGTCCAGAAGCAAATAACATTTTTGGCATAGTTTAACATTTGTATGTCTTGCTATCAGTCTCAACACAAAGATGGACTATCTTTTGTAAATCTGTGAGCATCCGTCTAGAGAATTTCCAAGTAAAACTAGCTGGGAATGCTATGTTAAAAGTGTTAAAGCTATCAAGTACCAGACTGCAAAGTTTATTATGCAATGTTTGAAATTGCAAAGACAACAAATTATTCCAAATCTTGCAGTAAAACAGAATCTCTGTACAAAGAATTAAAGAATTTCAAGTTCTTTGTTGCTTTCATTGTTTCATGTGACATTTTGTTCTATGTTAACCATGTCAGCAAAGAACTATAAAGTGACTCTGTGGACTTAGCAAGTGTTGTCCAAAGTTTATAGAGCATGTGTAAGTGGCTAAAAAAAATACCAAGACAGTAGCTTCAAAAGTTTACTGATTGGTGAAAGAAAAATTGCAAATGATCTGCAGACAGATCCAGTTTTTACAGATACTAATATGTGAAAGAGGAAAAAGATATTTGCCTATGAAGCTTACAGTGAACCTGTCACAGATGCACCATAGGGCTTTCATGTAGACTGCTTCAATAGGGTAACAGACACCAGATATGAATAACTGAGAACACACCACAAGATATTCAGGAAATATACAAAATTCAGTAGTTACAAAAGTTGGACAGGAAAAAAACGTGCCACTGAACCACAGAAAGTGCTTACAGATGCCCACTAAAGAGATGAAAAGCTCTGAAATATATCCTTCTTAATTCACTCAGAGATCAACTTAAATGTTCCATTTTATTTCCATCAAAACATAATCAACAAACTTTCCCAATTTTTATACTGCTCTATAGATTTTTCTGGTGACTGTTGCACCAAGTAAAAGAAGCTTTTCTAGGCTAAAACTTATAAATACCCATTTGAAAACAACAAGCAATAAGAGCAGCTAAATAACTTTGTTATATTATCTACTAAAAAGGACACTGCCAGAGACTGGACTTTGGTATCTCAAAGATTTTGCTTCCCAAAAAACCTTGGAAGGTACCTATTTATAGAAGAATGCCAGTGATCACGTTATCTTTAATAACAGTTTGGTCCCTGCAGCTGTAGCTGTTAGTGTTATTCTTGTTATCATCCTACATATTATATTTTTATATATGTTTAAAGTCATCAAAGATTTGCAAATGAAGTTTATTATATAATGGAAGTATTTATATGTTGTTGAAAATCAGGCTTCTAGTTTTTGCTTGAAATTTTTTGACCCAATAACTACTGCTGAGTTACTATTATAGTGATTGTATTTAAGCAGGAGCAAAGATACCAGTGTACACTTGTACACATTAGGTTTTACCAATAAAATCATACTTGTATGTACAATTGAAAATATGACATAGCAGCACCATGTACATTTGAAATTAAAAGGTTAAAAATTGTATATTTTAATATTCCTTATGTATTTATGAATTAAAACAGTGCATAACTCTAGATTCTAATTTATGCTTTGAAAAAAAGTTTCTGAAATACATAGCTCAGAAAGCAACAAGAAAATGCAACATTTTAAGAGGATCTCTGAGTGAATTAAGAATGATAGAATTCAAAGATTTTCATCTCTTCAATAAGTATGTAGCCATGAATGTCATGCTATCTGTGATTATAATTTTCTGAAAGCTTCTGGAAGTCTCAGATAACTCATATATAAAGACTAAAATAGAAAGATCCCGTAAATTATTTCTGCATTGGGTCCTGTGATTTTTAAGACCAGCTTTACTCGTAAAAAAAATCCCAACTTGCATAATACTCACATAAAATTATAATAAAAGGTTCCAGGTTATTTATTCATAACATAAGATACATTTATCAGAAAATCTTTTAAGCAAATAATATTTCAGTGCAAAATAGTGAATTATTTCTAATTGTATAAAGTTAATTAATAATAATATGCATCACCATAGTAAGAATAACAAATATTGAGTAATTTATAGCAATATCTTTTTAAGAGTAGCAAATATTATGTAGTGAATATGATGCATGACATTATCAACTGGCTAATGTTAATAGAATTCTCAAGGATAAGGATAATTAACTGGCTGATGTTAATGGGACTGATCATGATAATGATAATTGACTGCCCAATGTTAATAGGACTGATCATGATAATGATAATTGACTGCCCAGTGTTAATAGGACTGATCCTAATAATGATAATGGACTGGCCAGTGTTAATGGGAAAGAATTTAATTTAAGTTGTACTTTGTAGGTACAGTACTTGTTATTGTTTGAAATTGTTTAAAGCACTTTTATTTATTGTAAGACAGTCTTTATTCATTTATGACTGGCTTCCCTATGTTTTGTAAATTCCAACATGTCTCTTTTCTAAAGTGTAAATTTTTAAAAAGCACATGCCTTGAGAAGCAATATAAAACAAATAAAAACAAAGTAGGAATATAATTTATTTAAGTCATCAAATACTAGTAGAATGAGCAAAAACATACAGAAATTACAAAATAAACTGACCTCTTGTAGGTTATAAGTAATAAGAAAAAATGACTTAAGAACTGTAATCTTCCAGTGAGGGAAAGAAAAGAGAGTGGTACATATAAATCCATATATAAAATGTAAATTTTAAGTCTATATCCTCACCTCATTTTGCTGAAGGACATCAGCGTAAGTCAGTATTCCAAATTTACAGAGCAAATGGGGTAAATCAGCAATACTGCTCAATGAAATTAAAGGTACTTTAGATGGACAGCAATCAAAATAATTACTGCTACTGAACATACAGCTCCCTTAAAACAAAGAAACAGTATTAGTACTTTTTAAATACAAAACAGATCTGTAGTACAAAAGATGTAGGCTTTGGTATCTACATGTTTCTTGGTATGATATATGCTAACATAAATATGTGTAAGATAAATGGATTTATTGTTCTCAGTATTTACACTGATGATGTAATATTTTTTCAATGTAATGTATTTTCTTATTTTTGAAATTAAAGGTAAAAAACAACAACATGGTTTAAGATTTAATTGTTGGTTTTAAATAAATTTATAACAAGTTGTTAACCACTATTAAGGAAGTTAATGCGATATGATAATATAAGACATCTAACTCATTTTTTTCAATAAAATCATTGTCCTGTTTATGACTGCTATCATTTAATTTCTGAAATGTCTCTAGTTTAGGTAAAGTAGAGTTACTATGGTACCATATGCTGTCCATATAACCTGTAACACGTTTTTCTTCCTAAAATAGTAAAACTTTAAGTTTGTTATTTTAAATATTTTAAGCCTAGTTTCTACATAAAAAAATTGTTAGTGCATTAAATCAGAAGTTGATAGTTTTGCAGATTTCAAATTTGAGAAAAACATAAAAATCATAACAAAATTTTAATTGTTTTGAAAATAATGTATAAAACAGATTAAACAAACATACAGAAAGTAAAAAAAATAAATATTATAAAAATATTGTTTTTTTTCTCTCAAGTGATGTCATCCAAGATCACAATTTCTTGTACGTGTTATGTCATTTTTCATAACATGACATATTCGTTTCTGAGTGATTACAAGTACCACAGTTTCTTGAGAATGTCTTGAAGACATAAATGAAATGCTATATTGTTCAATATAAAAGACTGTTTAATGTAGGCATTATTATTTAATTTACTTTTAACTTAATACTTAATGATTATTTAATTTTCACAGTAAGAGAGTTAAAAGTAATTATTTTAAAGGTGATGGTTATGACAAGTCTGGTCGTATTATTCTGTAACAGTCATATATTGTGCATGTGTGGTTCAATTGTTGTAGTATTGTTGACAACAAGTTATTCAAATCTTTGATATTTTTCTCATGACCTTAAATAAGTATTGTTATGTTATATGTTGCTTTTGTAGATTATGGAAAGTTTAAGGCCTCAGTAAACAAAATATAAATATAGAAAACCAAGCAAGTGGAAATTAATTAGAACAATTAATTAGACAAATTAGAAAATGTAAAGTTAGACAGAGAGTGTAAGATAAACGTTAATAGTTGATATTGTAGTGTGAGGTATTTTAATAGAGATAAGGATAATAATTTGTTTTGTCAAAAGGTATTCTAAAGTAACTGAGCCCATCTGTGTGGGTTTTGATGAAAAGTAGACAATTACTTAAAGTTCAGGATACAACAGTGGTAACCCATGGAGAAGTGTAAGTGAATTATTCACTGACAGTATCATGCTAAGAGTAGAGAAAAATAGTTTCTCTTGTCAATTCGATTCTAAAATAACTGAATCAGCTGAAGTGGACTTTTGACAACAAAATAAGCCCAGCATGGCCAAGTGAGTTGACTCCTGTTACACCAAACGTGTTTGCACTTTCAGCCATGGGGTGTTATAATGTGGTGGTCAATCCCACTATTCATTGGTAAGAGAGTAGCCCAAGAGTTGGCAGTGGGTGGTGATAACTAGCTGCCTTCCCTCTAATCTTACACTGCTAAATTAGGGATGGCTAGTGTGGATAGTCCTCATGTGGCTTTGCACAAAATTCAAAAACAAACAAACAAGAACATAATTATTTATAGTTTTAGATATAACTAATATTCTATGGAGTAAATTATTTTTGTACATTTGTTTGACTTGTTTTGAATATATAATATAAGTGGACTGTGTGCTATCCATTTACTATTTGAATTTATTGCCAACAAATCAAAGATACTTACTGTAGAAGAACCCGACCACACACATACTTAACACCTTGACATTTGGTGAGATAACCAGATTTATACAGTAATAGAGCGAAAGAAAATGTGAACAACTGTGAGAATAAGTAAGCCTATATAAGTACAGCTGTAGTGGTGACAAAAGTAGTGTAGAAATTACAATCATCATGTCAGCCAATTTTGAAATATAGATAGAAAGAGATGAGTATCTTGAGTTTACAGTCAGTGAACAACAAGAATTACAGAGAGGAGAGTGGCAACAGAGGAGAGGAAGAAATACTCAATGAAGGAAAGGGAGAGAGAAGAAAATGAGAGAAAGGAAAGACTGGAAACAGAAAGAAAAAGAACACAAATTGAGATTGCAAATTTAAAGGAGGAGGACTCAAGAATAATAATGGAGTCATGGATAGCTGACCCAAGCTATCCAAGTATGATGAACTGAAAGATGACATGAATGCTTTCTTGGAGAGATATGAAAAATTTGCCCAAAGTCATAACTGGGAAGAAGGTTACTGGTTAGTCTGCCTCAGCCCACTTCTCACTGGGAAAAAGTCTCCAAGTACATGCATGCATATCATTGAAAGATGCTATGGACTATGACAAATTCAAAGTGGACTTACTGAAAGGTTATGAACTTATGAAAGAAGATTTTTATCAGAAGTTCCAAAAATGCAAATCTGATACTGGAAAAGTTGTATTTCAGTTTGTGGAATGTCTACCATGATAATTCACAAAATAGACTGGCTATTTACATTAGCCAGTGTTACAGTTGCATAACGACATAATGCACAGATCATTATGTATCCTCAATGAAAGAGTAGTCAAGTATGAAAATAGTTTGTAAGTCTAGCAGATTTATTAGCAAGTAAACAGTTCACGAGCATGTGCTCAACTGACACATCACTGTTTCTAAAGGAGAGAGTACCAAAAGATATGGAGGAGATAGTCAAGCTGGCAGAACAGTATATGAAAGCCCATGGAGGTAGTATTACTGGCAAGGTATAAGAACATTCAGATGAAGTCAAAATCAGTGGTGGCTGAACAGGAGCAGGAGTCTACCAAAGTTGACAGGAGGTTGACAGACAAATTGGAGAAGATATGCTATAGTTGTTATAAAATTACATTGCAAAGGACAAGAACATCACAAGCAACAACATAAATATGAATATAAAATGAATGGAGCTGCTTACAAAGATGGTGCTGGCAAAAAACAAGAAAAGACTGGCTGTCACTATGGATACTGCTGTTAAAAGAAATGTAATCAAGGAAGCACTTCAGATTCATCAAAAGAAGGAAGTGCCATTTTCAAGATTGATCAGTGTATGACTAATAGTCAGCTGATAAACAGTACCAACAGTGATCAAATCACATTACAAAAATCAAGAAGTGCCTACAAATTATAATATGCCAATATATAGGTAAAAGCTATGTCAGTGACAAGAAAGTGAAAGTCCCATGAGACGCTGGGTGCAGTAGTAGTAAGAACCAGTCTAGTATCTGAAGACCAGATGATGGTGAAGTTACACCTGTGTGTGCTTATTACAGGGGCAGTGATAAAGTTTCCTGTAGCAAAAATAAATGTGAATAATACTCCTTACTATGTGAGAAACTTTGAAGCCATGTGTATCAAGGAACCAATATACAACTAGGAGATTGGAAACATTACAGTTAGCATAAATTTGGAGAACTTGACATACAGAAGATCAATGTGACATCTACAGACACCAGTAGAGAATAAAGGAAGAAGATAAAGCAGGTATCAATTCACTTAAAAACTGTAAAAGTAATATCCCAAATGTAAGTCCATGAAAGCTGCAGGAAGCACAGGGAAAAGACTCATCCAGTGCCTAAGAGAAAGTCAAACTTAAGTAAAAATAGTAAGAGACTTTCAAAATAGAGTACCAGAAAGAAATATTTTATCAAACCTAGTAAAGAAGTTCTACTAGTGAAACCAAATCCATCAAAAACAGTCAAAAGCATTTCCATAATAAGAAGGCTAAGGGTTAACATTTAAAGATTGGACAGAGGGTCCTAGTTCTGCTGTCCACAGCCATCGACAAACTCATCTGGCAGTGGAAAGGGCCTTTTACAGTACAGGAAATGGTAAACAAAATGCACTACAATATGAAAGTAGAAAGGATGGCCAAGGTATGCTATGCCAATCACTTAAAGAAGTACTTAAAGAGGGACACGACCTCAGAGATGCAATTTATGAGGTATAAATGGACATAGCAGGTGTGTTTGCCATAGATGCATAATCTGAATACAGTGAGAAGAATGTTGACATAAGAATTGACTGGCAAGGAGGAGGAGATATAAGATTTATTATGACATTATACAGACATAGCAGAAAAGACAGACCTCAGGCAACATAAGTTCAAAATGAAGACAAGAAATTCTATTAAGATAAAGCTCTACTAGAAACCCTGTTTAAAGATAAATTAACAAGGGAATTACAAATGTTGGTGCAGATTATTGAAAGTATGTTCAATGAAGAGAGCTTATTGTTAGATATACAGGTCTGTTTAAAGCAAGCATTATTATTTCATTTATTTTTAAGCTTGATATTTAACAATAATTTAATTTTCATAATAAAGAGTTAAAAGTAATTAGTTTAATGGTGATAATTATGACAAGTTTGGTTGCATAACTCTAAGAGTTATTGTGTATGTGGTTCAATTGTTGAAATATTTTTGGGTGGCAAGCTACTTGAATCTTTGGTACTTTTATCATTACCTTCAGTGAGTATTGTTACATTATGGCATCTCTCACATAGTTTATAGAAAGCTCATGGTAACCAAGTGAGCACAAGTCAATTAGAGAAAAATAAGCAAATTTCAGTCTGAAAGAAGTTAGTCAAGTGTGAATGATTTACCCTGATAGCTGTTATTTCAAAGTTAGTTTAATAGAGATGAGGAGAATAAGTTGTCTTGTTAAAGGGTGTTCTAAGATAATTGAACCCATCTGTGTGGACTTGGTCAAAAATGAGACAATTGTTTGAAGTTCAGAATACAACCGTGGTAACCAACAGGATAGTGCAAGTGAATTACTTACTGGTACTACTGTGATAAAAGCATAGGAAATAGTTTATCTTATCATTTATATTCTAAAATGATTGAATCAGCCTGTTTGGTCTTTTAACAAGAAAAAAAGAGAATTATTTTTAGTTTCAGATACAATTGTGATATTCTACTAGTGTAAAGAAATGTTTATAGATATGTTTAAATTGTTTTGAATATATCACTTTAAAACAAGTGGATTGTCTGCGGTCTGTTTATGGTTCAAATTTATTGGCAACAAGTCACAGACACCTACTGGAAAAAATCCAACTCCACACATACATAAAACCCTGACATAACTATAACACTCACAAGGCTTTAGCACAAGCTATTTATACACCACAGAGCAACACTACACTTTTCTCTTGTCATCTGATGCATGATGATTTTTTTAACTGAAAGGTAAGAATCAAATATTCTCTTCTTTCAACATTCGAACTATAAAACAGTTTTGGTATGAGAAATACATTTTACATTTAAATTGGATTGTTTGACCATTTACATATGTAATAGTTTTGACGCTCCTTATACATGCAATAATGAATCAATTGCATTCTGCACTTTCACTAGTCAACAAATTCCTATAATATAATTGGAAGTACAATAAAATATTACATTGATTATTTTCCTTTATGAGGCCTAGTGTCAATATCAAGGAATCAATATGTAGATTATTTTTATACTAACACAATGTGATAATTCTCAGAGATTTCTCACTTTCATTTTTGAGCTTGCAGGTATTTAACATACATAGTACTTTTATTTTTGCATTTTTGTACTGACTTATTGCTACTAGTTTGGTAATCCAGGTAGCTATTGATTATAAAAAGTTAATTTTTCTGTAACCAGGCTTGCTTGATCAATTTATAAAAATTAGTGTCCAAAATCTGTGAGATTGAGTTGTCCCATTTATTTAGATAAATCTTTATTTTAATTTGAGAAACAAATAAACACACGTGCACATGTATATGGAAACTCATTAGTTCTATACATTTCTGAATCAGGTTGTAGATTTTTCATTGCATTCATGCAATGGATTGTTGGTACAGGTTAAACTTATATTTTGTTATATTAAGGTTATTTTGGGAAAATGAGTTACCTTTATTTGGTGAGGCCTACTTTAAATTTGATTTAACATATGCTAACAGATAGGGATGTAGATTTTTTATACCTGATGGGGGGATAATTTTTGCAACCACTTATGTAGACTGTTTAATTTGCAAATTGGTAATCTCTGATTATGTGAAAGCTGTAAACATGCAGTCACAAAGTAATCTTGTTGCCATGATACTTGCATGTATACTTAGGCCTACTGACTGATACTTACAAACTATCGCTTAGATTGAAAAGCTTAGAAGCATGCTTATATTAAAGATGTACATTTTGGCTACTGAAAAACCCTACATCTAGGCCTAATTATGTAATTTGATTGGTAAGAACATGAGAATCACAAGAACAAACACACTTTGTAGGCCTGTAATGGAATAAAACAATTCAACAGACCAAACTGTAGGAGGGAATGATTGTGTGCAATAAACCTCCCACCTAAAATGAAGAGGGGATGTATACCCTCTACCACCCCCAGAATCTATGCTCCTGCTAACAGACTAAAGGAAGGCTTTTATGTTGTCAAACCTTGTCTTAAAATGACTGAATGTAGCATTTATATTTTAGTACCAATAACTAATTTAAATGACAATAGCTTCAGATACAGCCTTTATATCATAATATTTGACTTGCAAATGTTTCTTTTATGATTTGTTCTCTTAATATTTCTAAAATCATGTATTAACTACTACTTAAGTATGAGATAAAGATCCTAGATGAACAGTGTTTGATTAGCAAAGCAAATACAAAGTTGATTTCTTAGCTATAAAAATAGCATTATTTTTTAGCAATTTTGGTAATTTAAAATAGCATAGACATCTTGTAAACATCTTATTATATTTTAATATTGACCACAACTGAATATTTTTTGTTGTATATACTTCCAGCTTGAAGGTCTAGAAATTCTTTTAAAAGTATACACCATTTTAATAGGAGACATAAATATAAATTTTATAAAGGTAAAAGCCATTTTCAGTTAAGACGGTTTTATTTTTCTAATGAGATGCATGGTTCCCCTTTGGAGCAGATTGCTTATGGATGTTGTGGAATCTGTAAATTTAAATAAATTTGAAAGAAAGCTTGATAAATATGTGGATCTTAAGGGATGTTTGATAAAAATCCTTTAATTTTATGGATAATATATGTAAATAAAATAACATTTGCATGCAATTTAAATATATGTGATAAAGAAGTGTAATAATGTTTCATATTTTAAGTAAGAATTAGACATTGTTTACGTACATGTATTTTATCCATATGTAATTCTCATATGCCTATATATGGTGAGTTTTCATTGCAATAGTACTTTACTGCAGCTCATTAAAAAACCTGCAACTGATGTTTAAATGCACAGCAAATATTTACTTAATAGTCACCATTCCCAGTAGGTTAAGAGTCACAGCCATTTTAGCATGAAACTGTTTGTTAACTAAACATAACTATTAACATAAAAAATAAACAGCAAGTATAATAGTTTGACACTAACATTCAATTAGAAAATAAATAAGAATCTTGAATTATAATAAAAAAAATTACAAGAGTGTTATTATCAACAATATATTTTGGTTGACAATGCTGTTGATTAGTTAAGCACACACCTTATCTAAAGCAAATCAATAAATAATTATAAATAAACAGCAAAACAGAACAGTAGCTTTCAGTTATAACAATAAGTTACATGAAAGATAGTACAGCTGTGAAAAGTACTATTGTTCAAAGTTAAATTTTTCTTACCACTTGTACACTAGGTGTTCTGTATATTTTCAAGAACTAATACAGACACTAACTAAACCTCTAGTATGTCTGTGAAGTTAACATAATAATATTTCTTATGATTCTGTATTTCTATATTTACCTTTACAGCACCTGATATGCTTTCAATAAATAAATCCATTAAGGATTTGCCCATGAATTTCAAAAGATTTTAATGAGTCAATCTGAGTGGAAGTTGATATTTACATTAAAATAAAAATACTTTTTTTTATACTTTCATCTCACACTTTCCCTGTTTTATTTACATGATTTCTTGAACCTCCTGAATGAATATCAAAAGTATTTCAGTAAAGCTTTATATTATATTTTCTCTAATATAGCAATAACTGTAGCAAAATCATAATACTGTGAAATGACAGTTTGAAAATATAAATAAAATAAAAAATTGTAATAGATAGTTACAATTATTTATTGTAATAATCTCAGCTTCTAACCTTTCTACATTTGCTTTCATGTTTTTTTATTGTACTTTGAACTCACTCTCAGTATGTGAAAATTTACAATACTGGCTCTTTGATATTTTGCAATAATTATTAGTTTTATTTTCTACAGTTTTAATTTACAAGTTCATGATAATTTTTGCAGTTTAGATTTAAAAATATAGTTGTTTCATAAATTATAGTATTTCTAAACATAAGTTAAAATTTGACAACCTGTGTAATGTTGAGGTTAAAATCTCAATAAGAAAATCTTCAATAAGAATTAGTAGAGTAGGCTCTTAAAGAGAATATTACGCATTCTGCCCTTTTTAAACTATTTACAGTTCTATTCTTATAAACTCAAAAATGCATCATTAGAATTAAGATCAACTATATGTATTGTACCAATTGTGCACCATTTTTTCCAAAATAAAAATTTCTATAATTTTTATCATTCAACCATAAGTTTTAAAATATTGTACTTCTGTTGCAATTGAAACTGTTTCTATGCAGTCTCTGGCAATTAATCTTTCAATATTAAAGTAATCTGTTTACTCATTGATGTGCAACTTGTATGTTTTTATTGATAAGTAGAAACCAACAATATTTTTAAAATTAAGACATGTTTCAATAAAGTTTTGGAAAGGTTAACATGTGACATCACAGTGAGAGATAGTTGTGACATTTCTGAGAGTCTTCACTTTGGCACGTCTGATGTTGCAGTGAAACATATATAGGAAGTACCCTGTAATGTATTGCAAAGGCCATATTCTTTGGTGGCTTTTCAGTGATTATTATACTTGCAAGTACAAACATTAAGAGTTATATGGCATAATAAAGCTTTAAATAATTGTCAAAATTAATTTTAATATTACAAAGTTAAAACATATTTGTATGGGAACCTTTATAATAATTCTATAGGCTTTAAAAATACTATTCTAAAATAAATTGATTTGAAAACTATTATGTAAATTACATTTGAAATGGATAAGTGTCTTAAAATGTTACTATATTCAAAATCACAGAAGTTATTTAACTGTTATACTATGTTTCAGTGACAAATCAATGACACAAAATTAAAATTAATAAACTGCTGAGTTTCATGTATTTTTACGTTTACACAGTTTACCAGATAAAAAGCTTTTGGTGATATAGGGGTGTCATAGTATCCACAATTTAACATATTTGATTTATATAACAACTGTAAATTACATTGTTATATTAATTTTCTAGGAAGCATGTTCTCAGACCCCCTAGACTGAGTTGCCTTTAGCAGCAAGGAGCTGCTTTTAATGGCACTCATAATACTTTTAATCTCACATTTTAAAGTCTACATGTCTAGTCAAATACCCTCACTTTGCAACTCCTTCTACACTGCTGTTATATAATAGGAAACATCCAAATAAATTAAATACTTATTTTAAATAAGACTTCACTGGCAGATTATCTCATATTTTAAATAACTTCCATACCTCAACATAAACAAAAAATACAATTATACAAAAGAAAATTAATTTACAGATACATCTTTTAAAATTAAAGATAAAATAATGGGATATTTTCTTCTTCCAAGAATTGAAAAGCTGAAACAAAGATCATAAACTAAATTATTCTGCATTGTCTTAATGCATATATTGTATTTTGTCAACATTTTTAAATCAATAACATGTAAAAAATTCAGGTTAAAGATAGTTTAAAATTATCTAGTACATTTCAGGGAAGAATAATGATTTTTACATGGTGAGTAATTATGTCAAATTATTTTGCAAAGTAAACAATATTCCTTTGCAAGAAACAAGACTTCATACAAGTTAGTTCCCAGGGTCATAAGGAGAAGAGGGAGTTGGGTGCAGTATCACCCCATTTTAGCAATGAGGGACCCTTTGTTATTAAACCTTTTATTAATAGATGAGAGAACTATTTAATTATCTAATAAATATTACCCTATGAACAGAAAAAGTGATTTAGTAGAAACTAGAATATAATAAATTAGCCCCTTCAACAGTAACATTTACTGTACAAAATGAGTTAAAATATTTTAATAATACTTAAAGCCAGCATCTCTACTGACAGTTGAGGGCTTCTCTGATGACAGACATGGAAAGGTTTCTAATTATCGTCACAAAAATCCCTATAAACTGAATAACAGAATCCAAAACAAATCTCACTTAAATTAAAAAAAAATAACTAAACAACTTATAAGCATAAAAATGTATAATAACAGTGCTGGAGCCATAGTGAGACATCTATGTGTCTGTCAGATTTTATGCATGTATGAGCCAGTTTCAACAATAAATAAACAGCACATAGTCCACTTGTTTCACAGTACTATATTAAAACAATTCAAACATATATACAAAAGTTTATTACACTGTTGGTTATTACAGTGGCATCCAGAGCTTTAAATAATTTTCCCATTTTCAAACTCCTCAGTGGTTGGTTCAAATATTTTAGAATACAATCGACAAAGTAAATTATTCTTCCCTGTTTTGTTATTACAATACAAGTTGTTCTAATTTCTGTTTAAAACTCACTGCTATAAGCTTTTTTATAGATATACCCACAATCATGCAGCTGAGATCTATCAATCAAACTACATTTTTGACTTGTATTTATATATAACAGAGGTACGAATATTGCACACAGTATTATATATTATGATGTGATAATACTAAATTATAACAACAAGTAAAACTCAGAAGGTTCTATTAATATTATCCAATAATGTAACAATCACTAATTTATAAATAGTAAAATATGATGCATAAACAGTTACATAAGCAAACTTTAGATAAACTATAGCTTCTACATTCACTAAATTTAACACTCACACTATTTAAATCAACTTAATTATAACCCTTTCATTAAACTTAAACAGTCCAAAATATTTAACAGTGCCTCATCGTTTTTGGACTGTGACTCATCTGTGACATTAAACCAACAAAGAAGCCCTTGATAGTAAAGAAAGAAGAGGTGTCTGGGATAATAAATCAATATGAGGGGGCTTCCTCTATTACTGAATTGATAGTGAGGCCCTTGCTAGTAAATGGATCAGAAAAGCCTTTGATAGATGTCATAGAAAATATTTAATCATTTTTAGTCTGTTTAGAAATTTGTTTAACTTTAATCTTTGTATGAGTCACTATCCCAAAATTGACATAATTTACAAATTTTAGTGTTGCTATTGTTGAAGCATTGTACATAAATTGTATCTAAAAATCAAATGACTTTTTCTGTTAATGTAAACTCTGGTTTACAATGCATCAATTCCTTATTTGTGAGTGTAAGTTAAGAATTTTAAATTTTATGATATTTAGTTGTTTTGTTCTAAATAAAAATTATTTGACTGCATCATACTTATTTTAAAAAGTATTCTATTAACCCATATTATGAGAGTTAATATAACATATTTCATGAAGCATAATTTTCCTCCAATATTTTTGTTTGTTTAGTTACCTTAATATGCATATTTTTATTTTAAATTATAAGGCTCCAAAATAAGAGTAAATAATGGGTGATCCCTTAGAAAATTAGAAACCACCTATTTAAAAATTCCTTGGTATAGGTCAGATTTTCCTTTTTGATAAAGTGAATGACATATCTAAACATGTATTTATAATGCTTTGCAAAAACACATTTTCTTTTTTCATTCATAAAACATTTATAATTCAGCAGACAAGGTTAATATATGCAAATTGAAATTTCATATGCTAATTAGCTTATTTTATTCTTTTGTGAATTAGTAAGTAATATGCATTAAACAAAGCAGTTTTCAAAACAGTATACATTGTAAACCAATATTTTGTTAGTCTATTACATGCTTGATTACCTTAGTAATTATTTACTCTGTGGATTTGTAGATTATTATATATTTTGTTCAATTTCTATTTATTGAATTACAAGCAGTTAACTCTGTTGTGTGTAAAAGTGTTTGAAGTTTTGTTTTGTTGGTAACCTTATTCATAATACTTTAGATTCAGTCACCTTACACACTGATAATACCTAGAAGTAGATCAAGTATAGCTTATAAGAATGAAATGTTTTAATGACTACTTATAGTTTATCATGTATAAAACAGAGCATGAGAAAAAAATAATGATTTGCACAATTTTTAATGTTATCCAACTTTAATTAAAAAAGGGAAATTTTATTTTCCACTTTTCAAATAATCCATAATTGTAACATATAAGTATACTCCAGTCTAATTGCTATTTATTTGACTTTTTATAACACGTAAAATCCATACCTTTATTGTTTGAGGAACAGAAGCTTGATTTAAATGTGTCTGCCACTTCTCTTTTATAACAAACTCTGGCATTGATTTGGAAAATCCAAAGCCAGCCCATATATCAGTTGGTATTCGAGTGTCTGAGTTCAGTGGCTTCTTTATTACTGTCATTAAGAAGATAATAAGTTAATAATAGACATATAATGGAAGAAAAGAGTTATAACAAGAATAAGTGGAATATAACATTGACTTTCAATTAAATATTGTTTCTGGAAAACTTTGGTTTTTACATAAACATCAATCTTCTATCAATAATTAGATTAAGACTAATACATGAAAACTTAGAATTTCTTCAATCAAGGAAACGTGAAAAACATTACAGTTTAATCAATCAATATACATCTTTCTTTATGTAGTTAAAACTTACTGATATAGAGAGGAACCCTATTTTTTCAAACTTTGAAGAATACTAAAAACAGAGTACAGAATAAATGAAAATGTTTTAATTTAAACAGCTATGATGTATATTATTCTGATAACATATGCAAATTTTATTTAAAATTTCTTAATATCAGACTAATATTTTATCAATGTATGCAAAATTAAACTAACCTTTAGAAGCAAGTAATTTCCCTTTTTCATAGTTAAACAAAGAGGAATCTACTGGACTTTTCCTCCCACATCCTACAGTACCTACAATTTTCTCTCTTAAATAACTGGTAGCATCAAGCTTGCTGACACTGTTACAAATTAATGCAAAATATTCTAAGACAATTATTTTAAATATTAACTGATATCTTTCCACAATTAACATGAATGTATGACATTGAGCTTATATTTGTTACTCAACCCAGTTGTTAGGGTTTAAAATCCCATATAATCTATTCCCTCCTTTAGTTATTTGATTAGGAATAACATTTAAATTAAACATGACAGTTAACACAACAAAACTACATGATATCCTCAAACTAATATTACATAGATCATGATTAGCAAGGTCAAATTAGAAATCAGTAATTTTACAGATACCACAGTATCTGTTTCATAAAATAAACTTCACAAAAGTCATTGAATGAATCTTTATAATCTAGGTTATCCAAACAATTGTCAAGTTATGATTTATCGGCCAAGCAGTGTAACTGAAAGTGAAATACAAGTTCACCTTTTTTATATTTTAATTATACACTGCTCTTTTACTGTAACAGCAGGGATTTTCCAGAGTTTTAGCATTTATATTGTAATGTTAATGTCACATGAAAAAAATACATCTAGGGTATTTCTTGAACTCAGCATTTCCAAAGTACCCAACCAGTACTGAGGAAATAAAGTTATCAATGGTGAGGTCATGCCACATTTCACCTGAACCATTATATAAAACACAATATAAGGTTGAAAATGAATGTTACAACTAGGTTCTAGAGTTGCTTTTTATAAATAAATATCAAAAGTAAAACTTAACTAATGATATGTATCAAGAAAAATTATTTCAACTTGCACATCAGTTGGCATTACATATAAATACATGAAGCTAAACATACAAATTTGTTCATTTTCTACTTTTAGAATAAATTTAAAATCAAATGAAATGGTCACCTATAGATGAAAATATGTGTACTTAAGAAATGTTAAATGATGCATATATTTTCCACAATGCAAATAAATTAATAAAATTTTAAGTATCGTCAGATTTCATCATTTTATAATTTTGGATCTTTCAGTTACAAAAGTTGATGATTAATTAAAAATGCTGGTAAAATATTTTGTGTGCTACCATACAAATTGATCATTGTTCCTAATAACCTTGGCACTGAAGATCTTGCAAGTGATCCAGCTTTTGAGATGTGGGTAAAAAGTTTTTTATTTGAAGAAGACCCCTCAACTTCAACACTTCTTTCTGATACATGCCCACTATCTTCTGAAATGTCTGACCAGTTTCTTATATTAAATAATGCTGCAAATAAAAAACAAAAAATTACCATTTCAAAATTTTAAAATAAAATAACTTCTACGAGTCATTCTTTTTTTACCACAAAAAAGTATAACCAACAAAGTCTGATGTTCACATTATTATTATTATTATAGTTTCTTAATAATATAGAATCAACTATTCAATGTAACATAACATTAATTGCATCAACCACATTCAAGGGTAACCCATTCCAAAGACAACTACTCTGTTAGGAAAAGCTATCTTAGCTGAAGATAACTTATTTTCTGCCAAAATTTATACTTGTGTCTCCTAGTCTTATGATTACATATGAAGAAAGATTATGCATCAGCATTATCAATTCCCTTATTAATCTTAAACACTTTAATCAAATTCCATCTAACTCTTCAAGAGAAATGTTTAGTAACCTTAATCTATCCTCATAATAACACTTTCATCCAAGTTATATCGAAGTAGCAATCTTCTGTGCTCTTCCAACAGTTCCATCCATTGTAAAGAGTCAAAACTAAGCATAGTCACTCAAAGGTGACTTAAACCATGACATAATAAATATTTTAGTATTATAGTTGATATTTATCTGCAAATCACATAAAATTTGACTTGCCCTACTGCTAGTAACATCACATTACTTATATGACTTTTTTACAACATTACGGTTATTTCATCAAAATTATATGCACACTTCATAATCGTATTGTGATGCCATGCATGCATTATCTGACATTTACTGCAATTAAAAACCATTGAACAATTATTTGCCCAACTCATCAAATCCTTACATAAGGCAGTACTATCCTTATCACTGCCTACATCACCAAAAACTTCACAAGCAAATTGAAATAATATATTGACCATTCCTTAAGTAATTACATTTTAGGTCAACTATTGAGATATGAAAATTAATAATATTAGAAAAAAAAGTTCTTTATTTACCTTTTCCTGTTGCACTTTTCTTATCATATTTTCCATCAACATGTAGATTTTTATTTTCAGAGGCCAGAAACTCAGTGCTCCATGTTGGGGTAGACAATGTACCACTTTTATTAGAGCTTATACTTTCATAAACAGATGGCACTAAAAATTAAGTGTTTTTCATAAATTATGGCTCAAACCTGTGAAAATCAAATGCAAAATTACCTTAATAGAATAAAAAAAGATAAAGGTATACAATGTCTGAATATCTATTTTAACATACATATTCACTTCTACTGAACTTGCATTTTGCTTTCTTAATTATTCTATATATGAAAATTCTGAATGTAAATCTTATGTTACTAATGGATCTTTATTTCTCAATATTTAATAAAAATAAAACAAAATTTTGGTTTATGTTTACCGCTTCACAACTGAACTTGTATTATTCTCCATTGAAACTTATATTTAAGTAGCCAAATATCTATCTTTGTATCCCCTGAAATAGAAGTACTAAAACAAAATACTGAAATACATTTTTTGAAGTGTACATTAAAGGAAAATTCTTCATTTTCTACAATTTCTTAAAATTTCATTTCAATATTCGCATTGATTCCTTAATATTCATGTGCGTTGAGCAGTTTGAGAAAAACCTGTTAAGAACAAAATTGTTTCTCTTTTAGAAGGTAATATTAGGAAAAAAACAATGGGGCATCTTCTTTTGACCAACTGAAAAAAGCATTTTGAATACAGGAGAATGAATGAAAAGGAAATGTATGAAGAGAGGATTGTGTTTGTGTATGTATTTGTTGTTGTTCTGTGTATTTAATTTCCTATGTTGGTATTATACATGTGTGCATGATTTTACTATACCATACCAAATGAATCGATTTGCATTGAATATGTCCCCTTTGATACACCTTATAGTAATGACAACTATCAAAAAGTGCTAACTTTTGAAACAGTCTCTTCTCATGCTTTGTAAAATGAAAAAGAACAGGAAAAAGTAAGTCCCCATGACTACTGAGCACTCTTATGCACTAGATGCACCTAAGAAAAAACCTAAACTTTTTTGTCCAGAATGCACTGAATTAATTCTTCTTTGTTGAAAAAGAAACCAAATGCATTTTTCTTTATTGAAATAACACAAAAATGACAATATTGAGAGTTGTAAATGGCCCAATAGACAATTGTATTTTACACACGCTCTGATCTAAAGAATTGAGCTGACTGCAAATGTTATACTTATCCATCCCCATATTTAAGAAACTTACCATGGAATTGTTTTAATGAGCACTTTCTGGTGTAAATCAAATCATACAGTTTACTTTCATTTCTCAATTTTGTAAGGAGTTCTTGAAATTAATTTTCTTTTTGTTCACCAATTTTCTATTAAATAATGAAATTTCTCTGAGCTTAAGCTTTCATATCATGTCTCCACAATTTTTTGAGTGATACTGTAATAAGCTTTCAAGCTACATTGATATGACTGTCAGAGTAATGCTGGAATAAGCTTTTATCTTATCACCATGCAATCATGAAAGTAATGGTGTAATAATTCAGCTTTTACTTTACCTTCACACAGATTTCAGAAGAGAGTTGTAATATATATCAAATTAATGAATGTCAGATTAATGATGTAATAAGTTTTTATCCTGCATCAGTGTAACTGAGTAATACTGTAATAAGCTTCAATGCTATATCTTTCTGATTATCCAATCAATTATTAACCTTGATCAAACATCCCTGAGAATAAAGGTTTATAAAGATGTAATCCAAACTCATTTCTAGGAAGAGAAGTTGGATTTATGCAAGAGTTGATGTAGCTACTATACAATGCTGAATTTGAGCTTTTACAAAAAGATGTTGCTGCCTGCTGAGTTGGAGTGGATGTTACCACAGGTAGAAAAGAGGAGCTTAAAGGAAGTTGGAGATTTTCCAAGTTGTCAGAAAGAATGAGAGAACTTGTTGGAATGTTGGTGAGGGGCAGTTCAAGAACTTGGTCTGAAAAAAACCCCAACAAGAAACATATTAGTTATTATGCATATAAAACAAAATAATATTTAAAGATTTAAACAAAATCCATGTTTGTAAGTTAATAGCTAGTTTCTTTATAATTATAGTAATCATGGAATAATAAAATATAACACTTTTATAAATTAGAAGAATTAAATATTGATGGGTATATTTACAGACACACAAAGGTATTGAAATAAATATAGAAGATATGCAATTACAAAAACAAAAGTTCTTACAGTAGAATTGTGGCAAGCAAATATTAATCATTGCCATGGTTAGTCTTATAATAATTAGTTACTTTTTTATCACATAAAATTACTTATTAATATATAATCTACATTTCAGAAGTTAATTTGCTTTCATCTTCAGAGAATTTTCAGGACAAATATCTTACTCCAAAGTCCACCCATATTCTCCAGTATTTTACCCTTTCATATCTGGTATATATTTTTATTTAAGCATATTCAAACATTTTAATAAGAGAACTCAGAGGTAGATTAAAAAGGCATAGCATTGAGTCTGTGGAGCCCAGGGCAACTGCCCAGTTTGCCTGATATGTAAGACTACCTATGCATACTTACCCCAGTGAATGGTGCAAATATTTGTACAAGTTCGGAATTGGTGGAGGTTCTCCCACAAATACCAGTTTACAAGAATGATCTTGACTGAGATAATCCAAGAATTGTGTGACACGGTACTAGAACCTTTGTTTGACTTAAGGATGTACTATTTTAATTACTTTCTATTCTGTGCATTTTATATGCTGCTCTCAACCTCAGCAGTTACTTAAACTCCTACTACAAAGTAGAAGTTGATCAGTAAGCTACATCTTGAATTAATAAAGCTATTGTATCGCCTTTGCTGTCTATGTTCAAAATTACTCCTTGCATAACATTTCTGAATACTGCATATTGCAGATACTTTAAGTTACCTAAACACCATAGATCCAAATTATTTAGATTCAGTTAAATGTGTGATAGTTAAAAAACTTTAAGGAAGAGCACAAAAATCTAATTATTAAAATATGAAACAATAACTGCAACACATCAACAACACTTAATACCAATAGCCAATCTGTACAGTTCATTTACTAAATACACACTTCATTTACCGTCACACACATACATGTTAAACAGATCAATAAGAGCATAGATGTTATGTAACAAAAAAAGCAAATTTTGCTCATATTTTTGCCATTAACATAAAAGACACATCTATTGGTGTACTTATCACAAACATACTAAGTGCTATTTTTCTACTGTCTCTAAATTTGTCTTGAAAATTCATCATCTCTTCATTCATGGCTCATGAAGACAACAAAATAGGATGTATTCTAGAAACAAAATGTTTGTCACAACACAATGGTACAGCTGATTCATCTAATTCAAGCACTTGTCTTCTAACTTCAAAAAGAGCTCTTGAGTCTTTCTCAGCTCCCCGAACAACAACAGTCTGGAAAAATTAAGAACACAGAGTCAAAAGGATCTATGTCTTTGAAAAAGATTAATGTTATTTCAATACTTTCTTAGAAATTAACCAAACAACCTAAATAGGAGTTGTATTACATTTTTTCACATTAGGAAATACAATTTGAAGATCCAATTAACTAGTACTTTAATACTTAAATACAGTGTATGAAATATTATATAACGGTAAGTATAAGAGATTAAGAAATGTGGTTTAAATACTGCTTTAGACAAAATGACATTGAAATATATGCTGCAAGTAATATTTCTTCACCTACACAGTAAGTCAGTCATTACATAAAAAATTATTTAATTATAGAATTAAACTCACCTTAATATTAGTTTTTGGTTTGGGTCTAATGGTAACCTTGACCTTTAAGAGTTCCATGAGTTGATGAATAAGTGCTGCATCAATAAAGCAAGAAATTAGTTTTCAAATAAAATTGCAATATTCATTATTAAGAGAATAAACAAACATCTCAAAAAATAAAACAAAAGTAATGTTCAACCTTTTCTTTTAATTATCATTATTACCATACTTTTTGCTTTCTGTAATGAGATTAAAAGCATTTGCAAGTGAAACATTATAAAAATCAGAAATAATAACATTACAGTATTCTTTTCTTTTAGTTCTCAGAACTTTAATATGGAATGAGAAAAAAGAATTTTATATTAAATAACTACTGTGATGATTTCATTTAAGAAAGAAAGCTAGTTGTATTTCATAAAAATATTTTAAACCAAACGTATAGCCAGGAGGGTTCAAGGGTGTGAACAAACTCCAAACACCATCTTCCCCAAAGTACCACTCACTTATTAGTATTAACATTTTTTTCTTCCTTTCTTTGATGATGGTCTCTCATTATCTAACTGCTTTTGTAACACAGTGAATTTTCATAGTTATCAGAGGAAATTTACTTCAAATGTTTATTTGCAGTGATAACAAAAGGAACTATTACATATTTCAGATTTTTTTATTTTCCCAGAACACTCATGTTACATGTGAAAAGAGAATTTCACGATGGACCAAAAGACCCCCACACACTTCCAGACCTGGCTACAGGTTTGTTTTTAACCTATTCAAAACGACATTGTTTTTGGAATAAGGAAGAACTCTTACTTATGAACAATGTAAAAATACATGCAAGTGCTAAAAGTAAGTTGAAAATATATCTTAAGTGGAGCCAAACAAAATTTGTGTACACTTACACTATCACAATGATTATCACTCTAACAATATTGGCCACTGACATTATTAGTTATAAAAGGAAATAATTTGTACCTGTGTGTAGTTCTTGGTCATCTTTCAGATCAAACATTAAAACGAGTGGAAGATGACCATGGGAAAAATTGAAAACAACTTCATTAGTTAATGTTTCTCTATCTGTTACTACTTATAAACATGGATATTTTTTTTATTTTGAAGCTCTCAGCTTTATTTAACAAATAATTATTTTGATGAAATTAGTATTACTTTGTTACGAACCTTACATTAAATATCATTCAGTTCTTCCCAATTATTAATTAATGTACGAAAATTTAAGTTTAAACTATAACTTCTGAAACTACGGTGTGCAATGAACCAATTATAAAACACATTTTAATTGAAAATGAAATAAAAAGTAATTTTCTTCTTATAATGTCTTGTGAAAATATCAGTTTGCATTAAGTATTTTAGATGACATATTTTGCTGAAGTACTATGTTGGAACAAAGGGCCCTAGATTTGATTAAAAGTTGACACAAGTTTGTTTGTTTGTTCGTAGTTAAACAAAAATCTCCACAGTGGTTTATCTACCTACCACCAATATCTAAATATTGTTTTATTGATATAAGTTGGCAAACTTAAAGTTGAGCCACATTTTGTAATAATTAACTGTCTTTCATTGCACATCGTTGTGAGAAGCACATTTTTTTTCTACTTTGTCTACTAATAATTATATTATGCAACAAATTTTTTACTTTTTGTTGTTCCTGGGCAGAAAGTATATTTCCTATTTGCTTATGCCTAAAGTTAATGAAAAAGACCTATTTTTCTCTTCCAACTCTCTTTTTCTGGCCTGGGAGCGTATAACCAAAACATAATGGAAAACTCAGTGATGACGACAAAACCCACTTGTAGAGAAACATATATATGTAAAAACACCTGTTTTGGGTTGAGAAAATTGTTTCAACTTAAACCAGCCGTTTTTACATATATATAACGGCAGACTATATTTGGAGCCTGACACGTGAAAGTGATTTACATTACAGTCGCAAATCTGGAAAAACTACTCACTTCTAAACATTTTTGTTAATTTTTGTATAACTTTGGAATGAATATATATAAATCTCAATTCAAATGTTGTTTTATTCAGAAATGAAGATGTGCAAATTTGCCCGTTTTTACATAGAAAATAGGTTGATTTCTAAATTTCATTATCCAGGTCACAAATGCAAAGTTTGAGTGGAATAACGGCCATTTTCTGCACTTTTACATTCTACACAGTTAAAAAACAAGACATACTATCCAGGAACAAAATTTGTGTTTCAGTGTTATCAAGCCGATATTTATAGAATTACACAAATGATCTATTTCTAAATATCATTTATTAGTTAAAATCCGTAGCTACTTTGTTGAAAAAAATTAAATAAATCTGTTAATAAAGCAAATAAATATGTTAAATTAACTTCAAATGAATATTTAAGGTTTTGTTTTCTTATCACACATTTAATTGTAGTTTATCACAATTTCATAACACATTAGCTTTTGCTTTTTTTGTAGTTGGTCTTCGGCTTTAATTATTTTAAGTAGTAATGTAATCAACCTTTGTCCTTAAGCAATTGAATCCAATTTAGTTTACCATCAATTCCTACCACGCCAAATACACAGCATCAACACAACCAGTGATAGTGACAGAAGAGGCATGATGTACTGTGGTAACAAAATTTTCTGTTGATTCAAACACAATACCACTGGAATCAGGAAATGTTACCAGTACTCCTGTTTTCTGCATGATCATTTTCACATTTATGTTGTCCTTTCCCATAACGAAATCATGATGATATGGAGATATTACTATGTTTAAACTTACTGGAAGCATCGTCTATAAAATGATGAAAGAACATATATTTTCATTCAAATAGCATGTTAATGCGTACTTCAATACTTGTGAATTTACAATTTCAATATCTACAGAAAACTCGCTGGTAGAACATTATAATTTTCCCATATTGAAAATGCGTTTCCTTTAGGTATTTACTTCCTCTCATATAAATAGCTGTTCTTGTTCAGTGAATTGATACGTACAAAACGTTTTGCGCATGCCACAATCCTATCTCCCTCCATTGGAATTGACTACTTCCAATGCTTCTCTCATGCACATCATCATGAGGCAACGCTCAACCAAATGTAGTTTATATTGTGCAGATATCTTTTTGGTACAAGATGTCGGGTTCCCGGATTGATTTATCAATTTATCATATTCACAAGTGCCCCGTTCATAAGTTGGAGAGTACTAGATTTCCTCCAGTCTTGTGAACTTGAGATGAAAATGATATGGTCCTCTTTCCTGTCCCCACTAGTTTGTTTGTTTGTATTTAGCTCAAAGCTATTCGAGAGCTATCTGTGCTAGCCGTCCTTAATTTAACAGTGTAAGACAAGAGGGAAGGCAGCTGGTCAACACCACTCACCGCTGACTCTTGGGCTACTCTTTTACTAACGAATAGTGGGATTGATTGTCACATTATAATACCCCACGGTTGAAAGGGCGAGTATGTTTGATCCAACGGGGATTCGAACTCGCGGATTACGAGTCGAACGCTTTAACCCACTTGGCCAGCCGAGCCCAACATGTTAATATCTGACAATCTAATTGTGGATTGTAGTTGAATTATTAACTGTATGATTCTCATTCTAATTCTCCATTAGGATGTCAGTTCCCAATGGCATGGGTTTTGAATGTAATTGACTTGCTGTGTACGGTCCATCATACGCTGGCTACTCTACACCTAGGGGCATATCCTTTCCATTTTAACCACTTTTACACTTTCTGGGATTGAGTTTCACAAATATTGTATGGCTCAGATCATTTTCCAGCTATAGTTATCTTCTAGTTGGATATGCTCCTCTGTTTTTCGCTCTTATATACGACATCCTTCTACGATTGCCGAAAAGTATACCTGTTTTAAATCTTATAAACTGACTTTCTAATCTTAGGGAGTGTCCTTCAGATGCTTCCTAAGGATAGTTCTTTCTTTTACTCTCACCGGTATTCTAGCTATTTATGTGAAAGGAGGTAATCAATGGTATATTTCAGGGGGTGGCTCGTCCCATTCACAGATCCGCCACAGATAATGTACCGTATCGGAAGTTTTCCTACATTAAGTATATGCAATAACTGGTACTTAATGGTGTTTCTGCCTTCTGCTAAAGCTCGAAGTGATAATTCTGTAAAACTGAAAAGAGGAAATTACATGTGTCAGAGTATATGTAGTACTTTTATTGTGGAGGGTTGCACATGATGAATTGCGTGAGAGACGCACTGGAATCCATCAATTCTAATGAGTTAGAAGGCTTATGGTATGCGTAACGTTTGCTTATAGAAGACAGCACTAAACAAAAAGATCTATTTATGTGTGAAGAGGTAATGTACCCTATCGGGATTAATTGGTTTTATTTATTGAAATTCATTTTTATATAATATGTGTGTTTTTTTCTTGTAACAAAGCCACATTAGTCTATCTGCTGAGGCCACCGTTTTATATAAGAAAAATATAAAATTTCTTTGTATTTGAAGCCAGAATCAATATATATTGATACATATAAGCTGTTAAAATTATACTACAGAGGAGTTGCTTTATTTAAATAAATGTATACTATTCAACTAAAATACTTAAATGCTAAAAGTTACAAAT
This sequence comes from Carcinoscorpius rotundicauda, assembly GCA_011833715.1. Classification (NCBI taxonomy): domain Eukaryota; kingdom Metazoa; phylum Arthropoda; class Merostomata; order Xiphosura; family Limulidae; genus Carcinoscorpius; species Carcinoscorpius rotundicauda. The sequence goes on along the minus strand of CM022395.1, from coordinate 32,198,118 downwards.
TTTGAAAAACGACAAAAAGAACATATTCGTACAAATCATTTTTAAGTTACAGGTAAAAATTATGTTTATTATTTCGAAATATTTTATTTAATGAGACGAGGTGGAATTTTTTGAAATAGGAGTATAAACTTACATTTTTATTACCAGTCAAATAGTCCATGAGGATGATTAATCCTTGTCTGATGAGAGCAAAATCTTTTCGACAACCTTTAACGACGACTACACCGAAACTATTACAATGCCAGGTTTTAACTGATGCTGTAAAAGCGTAATTACGTTGAATAAAAAGAATGTCTTGGGATAACAGGTCTGGTGGTGGTGACGTTGCAGAAAATGTGAGATGAAATGAAAATACAAGAGGTAGAAGCTCCTGGCAATGAAGAAGACTTGTTCTCACTCACTATTTGTGTTCATAGTTGAGTTTAACAAGCAGAAAGATAACCGTTTAATAATAAGTTTTAATATTATTCTATTGCCCTAGTTTTATTTCGCAATAAATAGTGTGCATTTCTTCAATGTTTTTTATGCAGTATAATTCTGTTTGGTTTTATAAAAAATGTGCAGTTTATAAACATTTTAAAAAAAATTTCCCATGTAAAACAGAAATGTAGCTACATATAAAAGCTTACTTGAACAAGACAGATTTACCAAAATTGTAAAATCCATTGTACAAAAGTAGTTAAATTAAAAAGAAAAGAAAAATTATTTTATTATAACACCTTTCAGTATAAACTTCATTTGCACGACTTCACTTTGGTAAAAATGTCGTCTCAAGTATAATAAAATACTTTGTCACAAATAGTGCGATTATTTGCTTGTTGAATACAAAGTAATGTTTTGAACAACATGAGACCTATTGGCTCATCTCTACTGTTCCATTCCTTAAGCTAAAATTACTAATAAATAAATTCAAAGCTAGTCCTTATCATTCACATACTTATCAAGTTTCTCTTAAACTCATTAAAATCTATTGCGCCCACAATATCTGATGTCAATCTTTTCCAAAGGCCAACAAACCTTTTAGAAAAATAAAATTGTCTTAGCTAAAGATGACTCCTACTCTGCCAAAATTTATATTTTTGTCTTTTAGTCCTACTATTCTCATCGTAAATATGAAAAAGTGATGCATCAACCAATTCTCTTTACAATCTTAAACACCTCAATTAAATCTCCCTCCTAATTCTTCTTTTTCCAAGAGAAAACTATTGGAAATATTCCAGTTTGTTTACGTATAACAACCTCTCAATCCCAGGCACTATTCCAGTGACCCGTTTTAACAATTGAATATCTTTCCTAAGGTAAGGAGCTCAAGACTGAACACAATAATCCAAATGTAATCTAACCAGTATATAATGAAATTATATCCTCTTTAGTCCTGTGTTCAATATCTCTCTAAATACAACATATTTTTTTCCCTCAACCACTGGCGAAAGATACACTGCTTTGATGGCTTAAGAGTGTGATCAACTATTACAGGAAGATCCCTTTATTTCATGACAGGATTAAAGTTATTCCCATCCAAGATTCAAATTATGATAACCACTTGCATTATTTTGTGTTTATTGTAATTTAAGTTTCGTTGCTATTTATTTATCCAACTCACTAAATGATCTCATTGGTTAGATCTTTCGACCTACCTTTCCATTATGTACCTCAAAAACTGCATCTATACTTTCTTCTTTATTGCTTTATCAGTTACATCCTACACCTGTGCTCCTGGTTACCCACAGACTATTTTATCCACGGCTTTCTTTGGAAACATCTACAATGTACTTATAATTCACATCTTTCTCTAACTCTTTTGATTTCCTTCCACTAATCCTCACTTAGGAATGTAACCAGGGGTAATGTAGGTGTGGGAGGGGAGATTTCAAACAACAACCCCCAATATTCTAAAAAGCTTTTCATTCTTTTTTCTAGAATAAACACTTGAATTTCATGTAAACCACTTTAAATATTTGTGTAGAAGAAAGGTTCACACCGTTTTAAAAAAATACCTCTTCCCTCACTGACCACGTCCATGCCATTGCTTTATTACAGTTGGTTACAAAGGAAGTAGTATAACTCACCCTAACTCGGCAACGTGCTTTCTCCACCCCTCCCGGTTGACCTGCAATTGACACCTGTAAAGAACAATAGACATCAACACCAAAACTTGTACGACACAGACACATATTAAACAATAATTCTTAAACTACTTGAATGAGAAACTTTCTCGAAATAAAATACCAAAGTTACATTTGTATTTAAATGTTTCAATACCAACTTTTTAAAATAATTTTATAACACTTAAAAACACGTATTACCTGAAATAATTTTTTTTAATATCAAATGTACTAAATATCAGTTCTATGATTATTGAATATGGTATGGCATTGTTTTTCTAAGAACATAGTATTTTTGAGAACTTTAGGGTGAGTTTGGTTAATTCTTCCATATAAACATTTTATATTCCAACCTACTTTAATGAAATAAAGCGCAAAATATAGTGTTTTAGCTATAAGTTACATATTGCTGAGTACTTTTCCATGTTTATGTTGTTTTTTATAAGTTTAACATAAATTGATGGTGGTTATCATTTGAATAATTGCTTAGTAATTTTTTTATTTTTGTAATAGGGAACACTGCCTTTTCAGATCATGTTGTTGTTGTTGTTTTGAATTAAGCACAAAGCTACACAATGGGCTATCTGTGCTCTGCCCATCACGAGTATCGAAACTCGGTTTCTAGCGTTGTAGGTCTTCAGACATGCCGCTGTGCCACTAGGGGCAGAGAAAAGAACATTATAGCTTTTTTTGGTTATATACTTTAGAGGAATTTGTGTATTTGAAAAAGTCAAATAGTATTAATCTACATAGATTTTTTAATTCGGTACGATTTCCTTTAAGACTCACTTAAAAGCTGTGCAAAGCAATAAAGTTTTTGAGTTAAATGTTAAAATGAAACTATTCATAGTTCCGAGATGTAAAGGAAGATAGATTTGTATCATTACTATTATTAAGCTTTCTTCAGCAGTTACATACAATTCTTCCTTTATCATCGTCAAATAAAAATGTTGTTTCTTGCTTACGATCAACCACAGCAAACTGGATATGTTGAACAATTCAATAACGACACAGAATAATGTTGATTTAAAAATTATTTTTCATATCTTAATGGCTGTTCAATGATTACTTTAACCAATTAAAAAAGAAACAAACAACTCACTCTATTACAATTGCAAATCAAGAATTGAACAACAGAAGAATTAGGGTTCACATTTGTATAAATTCTCAATAAAAAATATTCAGTATAGAAACTGCTAAAGGCTAATGTGAGACACAAATACAGAAGGTTTAGAGCATTATGATAAAATTATTTGGAACTCGATATGTCGTTACATTCGATGCAGCCACATCTATGCATTTTAAAATTAACCCTGCAGCATAGATTACATAGCAGATAGCTCTGTTGGGAGACAGCATTGTCCAAAGCAAACCAAATTTTCATAGCTCATATAGTGCACTAAAATGATGCTTTTATATATAACATTAAATCAACTTGTGTACACGTGTTTGTGTCACTTTTATAGATCGAGATATTTTTTCATCATATATTATATATTTGCTTGATATACTTAGTCAGCTTTTCTCACTGATCTTTGCTGTGTGAATCTTTACTGTTAGAAAATGCGGCACTTTCCTTACTATGATTACAGTACCACTTCTTGTAGTTCTCTTTATGGAGAGCCCTGGTACCCCAAGTTGACCCATATTCTTTTGTTTCCAAATATTGTTAAGTGTAATAGATATACCTGTCTGGAAATTTCCAAATAACCGATCTGGGCACATATTTATGATCTAAGAGTATGAATACTTAGCGTCAGAAATTACAGTTACATGTCATTCCCAGAAGCGATTGATTTTTGATGATGTGACACTATCTATGTAACATTAAGTAATGTTAAAATTTAGCTTTTATTCATACCATTACACCACTACTTTGCATCTCCTTCCTGATTTTAATACATAAAAATCGTTTTAATACAACATATTTAACCTTATATTATGTAAATGAAATGGGTGGAATTTTTTTTAAAAAAAATGCTAATTACAAGAAAAAGTATAGATAGGCATTTCAGTAACCACAGTACTATTCTCTGACAAAATACACTTGACAGTAAGCTAACCCTATATTTATACCTGATTACTCTTATTAGTCAAACTGTTACGGTTGGAGTCAGGGAAGTGGATATGGCAACCAGTTTCGTCCATTACTCTCTGAATGTTTTTCCACCTTTTCCAATTATATGGGAATGGTCAGTATATGAAATGTCCATTTTTATAGTAACTCTGTTTTTCTGCTGTAAAGAACAATTCATGATACATTACTTTATTTCACTTCACTAAAACATTGATATTAATATTAACATGTTTTACAATTTATTTAATCGTCACTTGTATCAAACAAAAAGCAGGCATTAATATAAGATAATTTGGAATTTCGTTAAAACCGTTCTGCGATATGGATGTGTTTATCAAAATATTTTGCACTGTTTGCTGTGTCTCACTGAATTTAATAATGCAAGAATGAATGTTTGTTTTTGAAATTCGCGTAAAGCTACACTTGGGGTATCTTCGCTAGCCATCCTTAATTTAGCAGTGTAAGACAAGAGAGAAGGCAACTAGTCATCACCAGTCACCGCCAATTCTTGGGCTACTCTTCTACCAATGAATAGTGGTATTAACCGTGATATTATAACGCCTCACGGCTGAAAAAGGCGAACATGTTGGTGTAATGGGGACTCGACCCTCCGACCCTTAGATTGCGGAGCGCCCTAACCACGTGGCAATGCCCTGCCTGTCAGAATAATGATAGCTACTGTAAATCGACGTGTAAAGTATTTATACTAGGGAAGTTAAAAAATATGAACTTTTATTAACACATGATCACGTCTTAATTTGGGAACATAACGAGTAAATACCACAAAATAAAGTTCGATTGTTGATTATCAAGTAATCTAAGATTTAGATTATAACCACCAAATTTGATGCGTTTTCTCCACTACATTGTGAGTTCCATCACTCACATCACTTAAAAATTAAGATACCGTTTCTTTAAAAACATATTGTTTTGGAAATGCTAGCTTCGCAGACTGCAGTTTGAAGGTTGCTGGTCTTGATTCCTCTTTTGCAGTTATTGGCCTGTACTTAAGATACAAATAAAAAGTGTATCGTATGTCTTATATTGTAAAAAATCCATAATATATAACGCTACTAATAATAAACAGATAACGATCTATTAATGTGACCATTCTTTGGTTACATTTCACTCGTGTCCAGCATAAGAAAAATAAAGGGGCCCAGCGTGGGTTATAAGTTGGAGTGTTTGTTCCTTGAATCTGAAGTTGTGTGGTTCACTTCCCATTGCTGCAAAACCACACTTACACCTTGAGTTGCGAGTTTGCTATAAATGTTACAAGAGTGAATGTCGGATAACACTGTCCAGTAACAGATAAAGAGGTGGTTGGTGATGTTGATCAGCTGCATCCCCTCCAGTGTAACAGTTGAAAATTATAGAAGAGCTATGCACAGACAACTCTTTGTGTAGCCTTGCGTAAAAGTTCTGAAATAAAAACAGACGCATTTAATTTTCAAAACCTCTAGTATTCAATTTGTTTTATAATTCATAAACACTGAGAAATCTCGACTTATTTTTGTCCTCAAAAGTAACATTGACTGGAGTTTTCTGCAAATGTTACTATACTAGAATCGAAGTGTAAAATATATTCTGGTTTTAAAATGTCTCATTCAGGCGATAAGTCAATAACATTGTATTTACTTATGTTTAAAAAGCAGTGCAAACAATACTAAACCAAATAATGAATAAAACAAAATAGATTAAGCCTTATTACATGCACATTTATGAGCGAAACGCCTGAACTATACCTAAAAAATAAAAATGATATGCATCAGAAAATAATTATAAAACAACACATTATTAAAATGTTATAAATTGAGGCATAGTTATATGTTTATTCTTTAATCTTAACCTTCTTTGTATCACAGTCAGTATTTAATGTTCTCGATGGAACGTAAAAGAAACAGTTAACATTAGAAAAGTTCAATGATAACATTTTCATGCGCAAAATACCAATGAATCAACCAAAGCTCGAATACACATTTATTTATAGATAGAAATCCACACTGTTATAAAATATTTTGTTAAAAAAACGACAATGCACAAAATCCGTCAAGACATTAAAGCTACATTAGGAAAAGGTGTTCTGGAATATTCAGCAATGGAAAATGGTGTGGTGAGTTTAAGAGCAATAGCTAGTCATGTGAAGATGATCTGAAATAAAAAAATTGTTTTGGTTATATATGTGATAGAATACTTACCATTAGGAAGTTAGCAAAGGAAATGGAAATCGTTAAAAGTACTGTTGCAAGCATATTGAGTGACAATTTGGTATGAGTAAGATTAGCGTCACGTGGGTTTCAAAAATGTTCTTATACGAGTAGAAAGGGATCCAAATTGTTGAAAGCCAACTCCTGTTCCAAAGTTTTCAATAGATTCGTAACTATGTCCTTTATTTACCTATCTAACCTTAAAATCTTTCCAAAAGGTAAAAGATTTCTGAGTGATGATTATCACGAACAAACTATTTAGTTTTGGATTGAGGACGAATAAAAATAATTTATTTCAAAAGTGCATAAAGGCTCACTAGTGCAACTGTATAAACTCTATTGGAGATTATATTCAAAAATAAGTAATAGTAAAACTAACATCTCTTTTCAGTGATGTCGAGAAACCCACTTGTTGAGAATTTTATATGCAAAAAAAGCTCGTTTGGGTTGAGAAAATATTTTACATAGAAGAGCGAACAACGTTTCGACCTTTTTCGGTCATCGTCAGGTTCACAAAGAAAGAAGTAACTGACCGGAAGCTGACCACATGTTTGGAAGGGGTTGTATAACTGAGTGTCGCAATGTAGAGGGCGGTGTTAGATGTTTGAATATATAATTTTATCTATAATATTAATATAGGTATAACGGCGTTCCTTTATATTGGTTTATTTTGGGTTTAAGTTGTTGTATAAGTAAGGCTTCTTTAATTTTGCGTTTGTTTATGTTTGCTTCTTTATTTAGTATTTGAGTGTTTTCTATGGTTATGTTGTGTTTATTTGACTTGCAGTGTTCGAAACGTGTGAAGGTGACTTTTTATGTTCTTTGAATCTGATTTCCATTTTTCTACTTGTTTCTCCAATGTAGAAGTCGTGGCAGTTATCACATTGTATTTTACAAATAATGTTGGTGTGGTGTTTGTCAGTGTAGCTCTTATATAGTATAGACCTCAGTTTTGTGCCTGGTTTTTGAATAAATTTAGTATTAACTGGAAAATTAAAGAAGCCTTACTTATACAACAACTTAAACTCAAAATAAACCAATATAAAGGACCGCCATGATACCTATATTAATATTATAGATAAAATTATATATTCAAACATCTAACCCCGCCCTCTACATTGCAACACTCAGTTACACAACCCCTTCCAAATATGTAGTCAGCTTCTAGTCAGTAACCTCTTTCTTTGTGAACCTGACGATGACCGAAAAAGGTCGAAACGTTGTTCGCTCTTCTATGTAAAATATTTTCTCAACCCAAACGAGCCGTTTTTGCATATAAAATTAACATCTCTTTTCATAGTTTTGGCTACAAACGTTTTGGTCAACCATTGTACATACAACAATGTTTTTTAAACTACCAATATATTTTAGTAAATTTTAAACAGTGTGTATAATTTGTAATTTAGCTAAGCCTGACAAAAGAAACGTTTTTTTTTTCATAGCTGTGTGTTTTAACTTTTTAACAATATATCTTGCCACATTTATCCACATTTATCTTCTTTTGCATCATGTTTTAAGAAAGTGCTTCACTTGCTTAATTATTAATCTTTCTTCCTCTTCGTCTTCAATTCGTAAAAATGTAATTTTTTTTATAGTTATGGTTTACAGGTTCAACAGCAACCAAATATCAAACAATACAAAAAACACGTTTAAAATAAACTTTTCAGACATAAATCATTGGTGGTGGTATAAATGTTTTTGTTTTATAACTTGGTAATTCGAAGGGACACTTTTTATAACTAATAAGTATTAAGTACTGCAATTCGGGTGGTTCGAAGCAAAATTCTTGAAGAAGAACAAACTGAAAGATAACAGCATAGATTTAAATAGAAATGTACAATAGAGAAATAAAAGATTTTTTACACAGAAACATATCATTAACATTTAACAGTCAAGTTAACTAGTATCTTTATCATGGTTTAAACTTTGAGTGCTAGAGCAAAAGAAAAGAATTCTTCACAAAGAAAGAGAAAATACCTTGTTTCAATACATAATATCCTACAATTCACATTTCATGAGATATTAACTCCTTTCTTATAGAGATATGTACATAAGTCTGTACCACTATTCCAGTATGGAATAAGTCTTACCACAAGGAAGAAAAAGTTCTGTAACTTTCAAGTGAGTACAATCTGTTAAATTAAGATAATGATTCAATCAATCAACGTCCTGTTCGTATGGATGCTCTAAAGTTTGAATAATTTGCATGAACGTGCTATCCTAGAAATGAAAGAGTAAAGTATAATAGTTTTAAATTGTCATAGCGATAGCTAGATCTACAGCTACATTGAGCAGTCTATTCTACGAGATTCTTCTGATATTCTCGTATATCACTTTACATGTTGTTTTAAATAAGACCTGCATGCATCTAATATTTAAAGGAGAAATTATATACAAAGAAAGTATGCATAAAATAAACATCTTTTGAAACACTTTTTGAATTAAAACTTAAAAAAGACTAGTTTTTTAGCCTTTTAAAAAAAGGTTAGTTAAGGTAAAATGTATAGTGTCTGGAAACTTTGTTCTTGGCCTAGATTTCATAATTTGATATTGCGTGACATTCATTAAATATTAACAGTTGTTGTTGTTGTTGTTGTTTTGAATTAAGCACAAAGCTACACAATGGGTTATCTGTGCTCTGCCCACCACGGGTATCGAAACCCGGATTTTAGCGTGTAAGTCCGCAGACATACCGCTGAGCCACTGGGGGGCTAAATATTAACAAATGGTAACAAGGGGGACAATTCATTTGGTCGTCACTGGAAGTAACAACAGTAAAACTAGTAACAAAAGTGGCTATTGGAAAAGGGCTGGATAAACTTTATATTTTAAAGTTGAAATGTAATTTATGGAGACTTAATTAAATAAAACTTATTTAGTGCATTACAACCAGTAGTATAAAAAAAGTACGGTTAAGTTTCATAGCCAATCGAATGCAAGAATAAAAGAAGATTCGGATAAGTACTTTATTTCTTGTTTTTTTATGTTTATACTTTATTTACTTTTATAAAAGCAACTAAAGTGTAAAAATAAGGACCTCTTTAGGTTAATTAAGGTTAGATTAAGTAAAATAAATAATAATATAATAAAAATGTGTCATGCGACACCTACACGAGTAGTTTGTGGGTAACACGATCTCCCCGTTCCCCAAGTGAGTCATAACTTACTCGTATAATATTTCTAACAGTAGTTCGACAGGGTTCGAAGGGTAAAAAATTGTCAAAATTAATAATAAGTAAATATATTTTGTTACGAGTTTAAAGCTACTTAGGATAAAAGAATTTAACTTGTCACAAGTTGGAGTTATCCTAGAAAGAAAATAGGGTAATTTAAATTTATTCCAATATTTGTTTGGTGATTACGAGGTGAGTCAAATTGATCAACGTTGTATAAAGCTATGATAGAGGAAATAAGAGCGAAAAATACTTTTTTGCTGAAAATAAACGTTTAAAATATATTTAGGATGTTTCAGAGATTATACAAAGATTTTAGATGAAAAAATGTATTTTTAATTTTAACACCAAAATCACTTTGAACACGGATTATTCAAAACATATACTCGATATATTAACGGACAATTTTTTTATTTTTTAAAAATAATTCACAAAAAAATATTAGTTTTTGCATGTGAAATACTTATAATATTTACTGAAAGAATGCCAAATGTTGTAAAGATATAATTATTTTTTTAAACGCTAGTAGTATCAAATCCATAAAGACATCACTCTAGTATAAAAAGGTCACGTGGTCGGTTAAATTGAGCGTGCCCTTGTTGAGAGAGTTTTATCGGCATGTTTAGAAAGTCAACGTAAACAATATCAAACATGTAAAAATATCAGCAAATTAATTCAAGAAGTATTATTTTTGCTACTGTTTAGTTATTAGCCATAACAAATTGCAATTTTTTATAACTGCATAAGCGTGAAGATGCAAAATGTTGATATGCTCATTGTAAATTATTGCCGCTTATATTTAAACCAATGCAATAAATGTTAATTTTAATTTAATACTTTTACTCTTTTGTGGAATGAGTAAAATAATAGAATCACAATTTGTGAGTAATAAAAATGATTCAACATACCGTTTTTTTTTTTCTAAATTTAAAACAGCTAAAATTGGATAGAAAAATATCAAATGAAAGTTTCGCCATTGTTAACATGTAAATGGCACAATTTCTTATTTTGTTGCCAAATTTTTGAGATTGTACTTATAGGAGTTTATAAACTGCAGGTTTGTGAAAGCAGACTATTTTCACTTAGTGATCTCAAATAATACAGAAAGGATATCGAAACATCATATTTGTAGCAAGAGGCATCATATCATTCATACATGTGCAATGTGCAATATAGATATGTAACATTGTAAGAAGTTTATTACTAATACTAGAATACGTTCATGTACGACATACAAACTTGTGTACTTTGACGATACTTTCAAATAATAGAAATGATTTTCAATATATTCAGAGTTACCTTTGTGTCCGGACTAACCAAAAAGTTTTCCCTGGCTGCAGCATTAGCAGGTAGTTTTCCAAATGTTCTGATTGAAGGATCTACAGGTAATATGATAATAATTAGAATATAAAAACAACAAATGCTGTCAACTCTACACTAATTTTCGTATGCGTATAAAAATTAATATTTTATAACATAACTAAACACAGATGTTATTTTTACACGAGAAAATTTAATATGGTTTGTTTTGAATTTCGCGCAAAGCCATTCGAGGGCTATCTGTGCTAACCGTCCCTAATTTAGCAGTGTAAGACAAGAGAAAAAGCAGCTAGACATCATCATTCACCGCCAACTCTTGGACTATTTCTTAACCAAGGAATAATGGGATTGACCGTCACATCACAACGTTTCCATGGCTGAAAGGGCGAGCATGTTTGGTGGGACGGGGATTTGAATCTGCGACCCTGGGATTAAGAGTCGAGTGCCTTAACTACCTGGCCATGCCGGGCCTAAAATTATTATATATGTATTGTTTATTAATTGAAATTTAACTGATACTTGATTCCTGATTAACAACGGAAAAACTTTTATTAGCTTTCCTAATAAGTTCAAATTTCAGTATTTGTACATGAATTTTGTACATGAATTCAACTAATTTGAACTTAGTAAAGGGTAAGGGTGGATACCATCCAAGTATTTTTTGTGTTTCAGTAAAAACTAGAAACTAAAAACGGAAACTTTATTTATTAATAGAAAAAGATTTATGCATTACGAATGACATGTATTCATAGAAATAACAAAATTCATAAAAAAATACACACTTTAATCTCAGAAATTTATTACAATCCATCAAATTCATCATCTTCATCGTCAGAAGCACCAAATAATAGATCCAATACTCGGTAGAGACCTGGTCGTCGTACGGGTCATTCTCTGGTGTTATTAGCTGAGTGAGTGGAATGTTGTCTTCCTCGTCGTCGTCCAACCACAACATATCATCTTCCATTCCATCCATTGCATTTGAGATGCTGCATTTTTTAAATGACTTCTTTACAGTTTCAACCTCGGCTTATTGGGCGGTAATAAGCAAAAACCCTCATTTTCAGAGCTGAAAATTGGCCTCGGCTTATTAACCGGAAAATACGGTATTTATGAAAAGTTAGATCACAATGTTGCAGCGAAGTGTTACCCAAACGCACTGGCTTTTCTATATAATAGAAGGTGTTAATTTTACTGACTTTACTAATAATTATTCCAGGGGTGTAGATTCTGGGGGGATGGAAGGTATACATGTCCCCTTCATTTTAGGTGGGGAGTATGGTGCACAGAATCATCCTTCTCTACAGTTTGGTCTGCTGAATTGTTTTATTGCACCACAGGCCTACAAATTGTGTGTTTGTTCTTGTGATTCTTGTGTTCTTACCAATCGAATTGCATAATTAGGCCTAGATGTAGGCTTTTTCTGTAGTCGAAATGTACATCTTTAATATAGACGTGCTTCTAAGCTTTTCGATCTAAGCGATAGTTCGTAAGTATCAGTCAGTAGGCCTAAGTATACATGCAAGTATCGTGGCAACAAGATTACTCTGTGACTGATGTTTACAGCTTTCAGGTTCACATAATCAGATATTACTAATTTGCAAATTGAACAGTCCACATAAGCAGTTGCAAAAATCATCCCCCCATTAGGTGTAAAAAATCTACGCCCATGATTATTATTCTATTAGTACCCTATGAATTCACTTCTTGACTGGCTTATAGAGGAACTTTCGAACTTTGAATGACTATGGTGCACTTTTTTGTTTCTTTGTTAGTCAGGCTAGATTTTGCAAATTTTATATAGATGTATATATTTCATTTAACTTATGTGTGTAAAAACGGCTGATATGAGGAGAAAGCACTATGCAGAGGAGCGAACACCGTTTTGACCTTCTTCGATGATCGTCAGGTTTACAAAGAAAGAAAGGGTTACTGACCGATAGCTGACCTCATATTTGAAGGAAGTTCTGTAATTGGGTGTAGGAATGTAGAGGGCGTGCTTAGATGATGGATATATTTATCAAGATGTTCATTTGTTTTCGTTTATTTTGGACTTGAGTTGTTATATAAGTAAGGCTTCTTTAATTTTGCAGTTGTTTATATTTATTTCTTTATTTAGTATTTGGGTGTTTTCTATGGTTATGTTGTGTTTATTTGATTTGCATTTCTTGAAAACGTGTGAAAGTGGCATTTTGTGTTTTTTCTAATCTGGTTTACATTTTTATTCTTTTTTCTCCAACATAGGAGTAGTGGCATTTATCAATTTATATTTTATAAATCAAGTTGGTGTTGTGTTTGCCAATATAGTTTTTACATAGTATAGACCTCAGTTTTGTGCGAAGTTTTTGAATGAATTTAGTATTAACTGAAATATTATATTTTGTTACTAGTTTTGCCAAATGTTGATTTTCTGTTGATATCGGGAATATATGGTATGCAGCAGTATATGGTTTCGTGATTTTTTTAAATCGTGGGGTATATTCACTTTTGTAGGTTGATTTTGCTTTCTGTCTAGGTGTGTGCATATAATGTTTTCTACGGTTTGTGGAGGAAACTTGTTGATGTTGATGAAGTATTGTTTTATTTTTCTAATTCGTCGGTAATTTTATCTGGTGAGCATAGTTTTATGGCTGTGTTAATTTGGTTTCTTAAGTTTTTATTTTGTTTCATGTGCTGAGTCCCAAGGAATGTATAGTCTAGTAAAGGTGATTTTTAGTATTATTTTGTTCAGTTGCGTTTCGTGTGCCTTTCGGATTTGTGTGTATTGGTTTAAATTTGTTTGTGTTTGATAGGATGTTTTTCATTTTTTGGATTATTCATTCGTGTTCATTATGACACTAGTGTTTCATTTATCTGCTTTTAGAATTTTAATGTTTTTTCTTGTTTTAGTTTTCTGTGGAAAGTATCACAAGTCTCCTGGCTAGATCTTCCAAACATGCTTCAATTTCTAAGGTTGGGATATACCTAGGTGCTGTTGCGAAGTTGAGTCCTTTGTTAAGTAGATGTATTTCGTTTGTGTTTAATTGTCGGTCGGATCTGTTAATTATGAGGTTAGTCAGTGGTTTGTTGTGGTATCTTTTCTGTTGTTTGCATAGTTTTTCTAGTTTTTGTTGTGGCAGATCTTTCTGTCCCTGTCGTTCCTAATGTTGATTTGGTTGATGTTTCGTTGTAAAAGTTCATAAATCTCTGGTTTAATACAGCATGCCAGTTGATGCTCTAGGTTCACTTTCTGTTTTTGTAAGTCGTGTATCTCTTTATATTTCGCATTCAACATGGCTTTAAGTAATATGACATTACAGTTAATACTAAATTTATTCAAAAACTTCGCAGAAAACTAAGGTCTATACTATGTAAACACTATATTGACAAACACAACTGCAATATTATTTGTAAAATAGAATGTAATAACTAATACAACTACTATATTGAAGAAACAAGTAAAAAAATGGAAACCAGATTCAAAGAACACAAAAAGTCACCTTTTCCCGTTTTCGAACACTGCATATCAAATAAACACAACATAACCATACAAAACACCCAAATACTAAATAAAAAAACAAACGCAAACAAACTAAAAATTAAAGTTTGTTTGTTTTTGAATTTCGCACAAAGCTACTCGAAGGCTATCTGTGCTAGCCGTCCCTAATTTAGCAGTGTAAGACTAGAGGGAAGGCAGCTAGTCATCACCACCCACCGCCAACTCTTGGGCTACTCTTTTACCAACGAATAGTGGGATTGGCTGTCACATCATACACCCCCACGGCTGGGAGGGCGAGCATGTTTAGCGCGACGCTGGCACGAACCCGCGACCCTCGGATTACGAGTCGCACGCCTTACGCGTTTGGCCATGCCGGGCCTAAAAATTAAAGAAGCCTTACTTATACAACAACTCAAGCTCAAAATAAAGCTATACAAAGGAACACTTTTATATCTGTATCAATAAATGTAATCTAAGCACGACCTCTGTATTCTTACACTCAATTTCACAACATCCTTCAAACATGTGGTCAGCTATCGGTCAGTTGCCTCTTTCTTTCTTTGTGAACCTGACGATGATCGAAGAAGGTCGAAATGTTGTTTGCTTCTCTACATAGAGCTTTCTCTATCCATACCAGCCGTTTTTACATACATATTTCTTTCTACAAGTGGGTTTTCTCGTTATCACGGATTATTATTTCACTTAACTATGAAATGTGAGGTCAGGTTATACTATGGAGGTGAGGTAGTAGAACTTTCTACGTAACTTTAGACGGGCTACATACCAGGACACTCAAATAGAGAAATGTTGCTCTTAAAACAATATTATTTTTCAAATATATTTGCCAGTTTATACAACAAAAATAAATAAATCTCAAGCCATAAGTTTTGCTAAAGCAACGAAACTGTAGTTTGTTAACAACTATATTTTAGCTGAATTTTTTACCTTTTTTTGATTTTGGGTCAGTTTTCACTTTTGAAGGCCAGGAAATCTGCATGTCAGTTTCATTCATGATCTATAAACATAAACACTTGCATTATAAAATATTATTTACATGTTATGTAAAAATGGAAAAGGATTAAAACTAACGAGCATGAATACATGGAGAGAAATGAAAACTATTATTAGGCGCCTATTTGAATTACTAAAAAAGTAAATTGAGAGCAAACAAACCAATACTTTTATAACCAGGAAGCTCGAAACGTCAAAGACATTACTTTTAACAAAAATTGCTGGTGTTATTTCGTGGCAGTTTTAACATTCCTCAATAACAAAACTAGGCAGAAATGTTTAAGACGATAATTGGTTATGCATTCACATGTATCGAATAGAACAGATTCACTTAGCCAAACTTTTTGTTTTTTACACAAAACAAGCACCTAAAGTTTTTCTAAATAACACTTAAACATGTATATGTGATGCAAAATGTATCCATAAAATAGGAAGTTATTTCACACGTTTTTCTTTTAAAGTCTTACTACAGCATGTTACACGTGTTTGGTGAGAATCAAAAACGAAATAATACTTTGGTTAATCTAAAAACAAATTTTAAGATAGTTTGTAACATTCAAGGAAGTTTTGAATTGATGAATATGTATAGAAGACGGTAACACTTCTACGTCATAGTTAAGCAAAACTTGACACTTTTAAATATTTTACAAGAAAAATCAACCTGTATTCATCTGCAGATCAAATTTCGTCGATAAATTTTAAACATTATATTAGATGCTTTTCATTTTCCCTTTATTATCGTAGGCTTTGTGAGAAAACTAAAGTACAGGAGTGAACAGTAAAAAATACTAGATGTATTTCTGCAGGTCCCCGAAAGTGTTGTGTTTCAAGAGTAAATAAAACGAAAAATTTGGCTCGGCATGGCCAAGTGTATTAAGGCGCTCGACTCGTAATCCTAGGGTTGCAGGTTCGAATTCCGGTAGAACCAAACATGCTCGCCCTTTCAGCTGTGGGAACGTTATAATGTAACAGTCAATCCCACTATTCGTTGGTAAAAGAGTAGCCCAAGAGTTGGCGGTGGGTGGTGATGACTAGCTGCCTTCGCTCTAGTCTTACACTGCTAAATTAGGGATGGCTAGCACAGATAGCCCTCCAGTAGTTTTATGCGAAATGAAAAACAAACAAACGAAAAATTTACTTGTTAAAAGTTAGATCACAATTTTGCAACATAGTGTTACCTAAACGCAGTGGCTTTTCTATATATTAGAAGTTAAGTAATCTTTTTATTTCTTGTTTTTGAGGTTCATATGTCATGCTGTGTTGTAGCCTATAGAGCGCATAATTATTTATGATTCCTGGTCAAGTATCCTTAGTTTTCTGATTAATAAGTATTTATCACAGTTATAGCTTCAGAGGTTTAGAATATACTGACTGTCGCAAACCCTGAAGAAAAAAAGGCTTTGTATAGGAAAAATGAAAAATCTCTTATAATGAGTCATTTTGACATCTTTGATCTTAAAACAGAATATTTGAAACCATTTGTTTAGAATTTATGGTAAAAAAAACATACCCGTTTCCATGAAAGCTGTAATATCACAATAATGTTACGCTACTATAATCCACTAACAAACTTTAAATTCTTGAACTTAACTGTTTTCTCTTGTAGCAGAATATATCACGTTTTAGATAGTAACATAACATTTTATAATGAATTTACCAAAACAGTGCTGTGTGAGATGATTAGCATTGATTTGTTAATTTCTATTATATCACTTTGATAATGTTCTTATCTTGATGTTATTACTCAATAACGTCTCACTCTGTGTCGTTGGCTTTCGTTTGGCTTACAGGCTTTAAATACAGTGCATAAATAAAATTTCTAAAAGTATTAATGGTGATAATTAAACCTTTAACTGATACAAGGTAGCCCTATTACTGAATAACGTTGAAATCTAATTTATTGTACGTGAGTTCGATAAGCTTATATACATGTGTGTGTGTTTTTTTTATAGCAAAGCCACACCGGGCTATCTGCTGAATCCACTGAAGGGAATCGAACCTTTGAATTTAGCGTTGTAAATCTAGACTTACCGCTGTACCAACGGGGGACGCAAACCAACAATATTAAGCATGTTGTGACGGCTATCTTTTATACTCATTAGACGAGATTCAAGAAAATTCAGCTGGTATTAATACTGGGAATCACTAGTATTTACTTTCACGCATCGTACATTGTTGATTCTTACGCTCGAGATTCTTCTACAGATTTAGAGAGAACAGACTGGGCTTTCGCAGTACACATTTAACAATATACGTTACATTCATTTCTAAATATATATTAAACCAAGTAAGATAGATATTAAAATAAATACATGACAGTAATCCGTTACAGCGGTTACAATTCTGTATTTATAGAAACATGCAATTAAGACATATCGCAACGCATTACATAGAGATGCTATACAAATATCTAACTCAGGTTATAACACTAGTAAACAATTCCTTAGTTTATAAGAAAATATAGTTTTTTGTCAGTGAACACTTTTTGTAGCATAATTAAGTAACTTAAATATCATGATCATGTTTCACTGACCAGAAACGTATAAATAACAGAAACTTTGTCTCCCAATCAAACGTCATTCTGCAAGGATATAAGAAATGTCGTTGTTGTTTTTTTTAATCACAAGTGCAAGAAGATATTTCTGTAAATTAGTTATCACGTCTTGGTGACTCTTTTGTTTCACTATATCTAAAATACTTCACACAGTAGGAAAGTGGTCTGATGTTGGTTTTATGTTAATAGAGAGCAAGCAGTATTTTGACCTCAACCACACTAAATGCTATTGCAGATGTACGATAAACATGTTTTAATTAATGCATGGTTCAGCAGAGTAGATTAAACCGGTACTTACTACGTATTTAGTAATGAATAATTGCATTATACTGGACTCATTACAAGTTTGTTACACTATAGTAATGGTAAAATCATTTATTTTTTTCCTCAATTATTTAAACAAATTAGTTGGAACATAAAGGCTTTGAACTTTCGTTCTGTGGCGTAAATCACTATTGAAGGATTTTCTACTTTATCTTTATTGTATGAACTTCTTGAAGGCAAATCTGTCACGCCCTTAAGTTTAATAATACGTCCGAACAACTGAGAATGTATTTTACTATTAATATTCTAAAATTTAGTGATTATAGTTAGATTCGGAGTAGTTTTATTAATGCATCCATATTAGTTAAAATACAGTTCCACAATTAATTTACAATTTATATAATAGAATTCAAACATAGGATGCTTTTTGTTTAAAACAAATGATTATTTAGAAAAAAAACAACAACAAGAACTCGGTTGGCACTATAATATAATTTATTATCAAATTCAACATACCAATAAATAAAAGCAAATGTGTTCTTTTCGATTCTTGTTTCAAAAGAAATATTTTATAGGCTTAATTCTCGTAAATTGCTCGTTATATAAAGTACAACGCACGTGTTTGAAAATATTGGCGTTATTTGCATTGTGCTCATGTAAATATTTATTCTTAACATTTGAAATTTTAGAATATAACAGGTTTATTCTGTTATTTTTGTAAAGTTTTGTTTGTTTGTTATTGAGTATCAAGCTGTACAACGAGTTACATATGCTGTGCTAATCATGGGTATTGAAACCTGGTCTAAAGCTTTACAAATCAGATTTATTGTCAAGTTACTCATAGAAGCTTTACTTCTGTCCCTCAATCATATAATTATCTCCACAAAGACTCAAAGATGGTCTGATTTAAGATTTTTATTTTACTGTTTTCAAGTTATGTTGTATCAATTGTAATCAATATGATAAATGTTAATTGAACATGTTGTCTTTGTTAACTGTTGTATTTAATAATAGTTTTAGAAACGAACTATTGAAAACAATGCATTAACGTTATTGGTAACAATTTATATGCGAGTGTCTCATTATTTTTGGTTTCTGCCATAACTAAAGTTCAAAATGCCCATGACACATTGTATTTGCAAAGCATGAATGACTATCGCCACTTCTACAACAAAATGAAAAGTTTCGAAAGTTTAAAACTACTCTGTTCTCGGAGTGTAGCACTCTCTTCTGAGAACTATAATGATTAGCTATAACAAAACGAATATACAAATTATTCATATAAAGTACCGTATTACTTTAATTAACGTAAAGGATACAAGATATCCCTTTTGTTTTCAGTTCAACCAAGCTATTAAAATGAACGAATGTCTTGAATTTTAAGTTATTGCGATAACGATTAAGAGTTGAAATTACCTATGTAGGGCAGACGGTTACATTGTCTGTGTAAGGATGCAGAGATTGTTCATCAAAATGGTATATTACATGTATCCTCAATCGGTCATCAGAACTTTACAATACTATACAGTGTTTACTTTTATAACAATATAACCATGTAATGACTTAGTGACAAGTTCTGGTAGTGTCTATAAATGTCATAGCAAACAATCTGAATTTCTTGTTCCTTTTTCTTCTGCTGCATTTTTATTACATATTAAGTCAAAAACCTAAACAATGGTATTATCAGTTTCCATGAAATGACACAGCTTCAAACGGAGTATCCGATTTTAAGTCTTATTAATTAGAAGTAATTAAAACATAAGAAACAAACATAATATTAGTTTAAAAAGTTTTCAGTACCTCTTGCAATTAGCTTTCTTACGGAAATTTCTTGTTTCTTTAACAAACTTAAATGCAGATTGAAAAGGCAATTACCAGTCAAAAACAAATAAACAATAAATGTTAGTGTTGGAACCTTGCTGTATTTAGAACTTGGTTATAAATATGATCTTCTTATGTCAATAGAAACACTACTTTAAAAATCAAGCAAACAAAGAGAGAAAAACCTTTCAAAAAAGGGAGTAAATGTAAGGATGGCATTTGCATTTTCCCTACACAGTATCATAGGCAAGAATTAACTCATAGCAGTGTATATAACTATTCAGTTACACTTGAGTTTAATTTACCCTATTTTTACCTGTTAACATTCTACAACACTGTGTGTATGTGCTGTTATGTAGGGATAATAACTTTACGAAAAGTTATTCTTTATTTCTTTAATTACTATCAAATAACCTAAGTGGATATTACAAGTTTAAGGGTAATTAATAATAAATTATTTCCTCAGTTGCATAAAATATACCTTAATTCATATGGTAGTCGAGATTTTTGCTCAACAATTTCATTTTAACCCACTGAGTAGAGTTAAAAGTAAAAATAACTTCAGTAATGCAACTTACTGAACATAATGTAAGTAGTTGTAGAAGTTCGGGAATATCTTTGCAATTATTAACTTTTGTACATTATAATACCTGATATGTAACATATTCTGTATTGTATAGGAAAAATGGAAAATCTCTTATAGTAAGTCATTTTGACATTTTAGATCTTAAAATGGAACACGTGAAACCATTTGTTTAGAATGTATGGTAAAAATAAACATACCCATTTCCATGAAAGCTGTAATATCACAATAATGTTACGCTACTATAATCCACTAACAAACTTTAAATTTTTGAAGTTAACTGTTTTATCTTGTTTAACATACTCATTGATCGTTTGTTTGTGGTTAAGTGCAAAACTACGTAATGGGCTATCTGTGCTCTGCCAACCAAGAGTATCAAAATTCAGTTTCTAACGTTATAAGTCCACAGATATACCGTTGTGCTGTTGGGGATTTAACTAATACAGTTTATGACACTTTTTGTTCTAAAAACGATATTTCAGTTGATGAAATACAGATTACTAAAACATCTGCGCGTATTCAGAAGTGTCATAAGTTAAATTTGTAAAAAAATAAACACTTACAGAAGTAACTAAAATTTTTAATATATTTAGATTTCCTTCTGTTCATTGAAAGCTTTATTTGTTACTGCTATTTAATAAAAACACACAAAATTGAAATATTAAACACAGAAAATGTTTCTCCGTGAACAAAGCTTGCGTCTCTTGCCATGGTCAAGTCGTTTACAAATATACAGATATTTGAAGCTATGAAATAAACGTAAACAGATATTTAAAAAAAAAATATTTATTATATCTAATCTACACAACGAATCAATTCGTAAACATTTTGTAACTGCATCGTGCAAAACACATTCATACACATCTCGTATTATCCAAGACGTTTCCTTTTCAGTTAGTAATGAACTAGTTTCCACTCGATTTTTGATGTTAAACCCTGGTTGTAACAGTGCTCTATTTACCCTCTGGATATATCATCCTACTGAATAAAGAAAGCCACTAGTCATTATTGACTTCAGATGGACGGGTAAAGGTTTGTGGGTAAATTAGACAATAGTTTCAATGTCGTGACACTTCAGTAACAAAGTATTGCAGAAATAGTAGCAAGGCGTTGGCCTGCTTTAGTTACTTTGGACCAATTGAGCTATTTGGCTATGATTGAGCCAGCTCTTGAGTGATATCCCTATTGTGTATTGTGATATTGTGTATAATACTACTACACTGTCTGCGTTAATGGAATTTTATAGAGAAATATGTTTCTTTCAGTATTGTAAATAATCGTATCTAGCAACGGTTTAAGACAAACAATGTTTAAAATCTATCTTAGACTATTCAAAATCTCGTCCTCCATCCAAATTAGCTGCTGTGAATAATTTTGAATGGGCACCTTTGAAATGAAAATAAAATACCTGGAAATCTTATAAACTTAGAGGTGATTTGCAACAGAAATGGCTGTTAATTCTATCAGACTTATATTGATAGAGAAGGAAAATGTTGGGAGTGAATCACAAAATGCGATTAACTCAAGAGAAAGGCCTACTATCGATAAAACTTCCTCTCCTCAAATAAACTAATAATTTGAGCATTTTTCTTCACCAGGAATAAATGAAAAATACTAACTTTTTACTATTGATTCTGTTTACTTTGAAGTATCACGAGTAATTTGTGTTTTAAGGCATACCTGTTCCAAATATTTTGGTACTTTGCTGAATGTTGTATTCAGTCGTCCTGTAATCACTTATATACATTTTAGTGTATTTCCGGTTAAGTGTATTAGGTACAAATTTGTGTCACCTAATTAATTAAATCGCATAATAATAATAAAGAAAAAGGCCACTAAGGTTCGTCCTGAAGTTTCTTAATATCTTTTTTTATACGGTTCGAATTATGACTGATAAACATACGCTTAACGTAATTTGGGAATAATTTGTGATGAACCTTACGAAACACTAACATTTAGTAAAAAAGTTCTCTGCTGTTGTGGGCCTTCCTTCTGTTGGTGTATCTACGTTTGGAACAAGATAAAAACACATTTCACTAAACTGATTTTTATGTACAAGTATATATTAAGATTACATATAAATATTACCTTATAAATCACCTTCTGCACTGAATTAAAATCACTAATATTTATTCTAGCCTAGTTACGCACACAACTTTAGTTCTATTTGTTTTTACACATTTTCTCCCTGAAGATCCAAGGAGGTTTTTAATCGAAAAAATAGCAAAGCAAGCTCTATGCCATAATTCTGTGTTCATAATTTAGGATAATATCGAAATTAAGCCTTACGAAGCTGTATAATATATTTTAATCTTATATACATACTTTCTGCAATCTCCAACTTGCAAGAAGTCACGCAAAACTGGTGCGTTTCTCAAGTATAGACAAGAATTTTAATGTTACTCAATATCAGTCCCACTTGCTTCTTCGGGTAATCGAACAGACTGAAATGTAAATTGTAAAAGCATGGCCTCTTTAAATTTATGGATCAATGAATCACGTGTTTATCTCATATTTGCCTACATGTGGTTATAACATACGAGCCTATCTTACATCCGAAACACGTATACGGTTAGTCACATTATTACATTTTATCTCAAAATGTGCTGATAATATGATATAAGGCATTAAACCCAAGCAATGAGCAAACACAGAATGAAATGCATGTTCCTTTTCAAACTGGCATCTAGAAAAAACAAAAACAGAGCTAATGCTCATGACGCTACTTTCTGACAAAACCATATCACCCGGGACTTGTTGAAAGTTTTCAGGTCTTGACTTATCAAAGACTACTATTCACAATTTACTGTCAAGGCTTTTTCACACTTACACTGACCAAACTTTTTGCTTTTATTTACTGCCATGACCTCTTTATGATAAACTGGGGACCACGCGTCTCTGCCTGCAGTCTTCATTCACTCAATGGAATACTATCCACAAACTTCCTGAAACAACAACAACTAAAAAAATGTGATTTGATTAACTTGGATGAGTAGACTTTATTCTTACGAAATAAAATACTCAAAACAACTAACAATAGCTGTTATGTTACGTTTGGATAAGCATTAAATTACTTTACAGTCAAATAACGGAAATTCATACCAGTGTTTTTTCGCAATTACGCAGTTAAGGCATTTCCTTTCGAAATCGTTTTGGCATATTAATAAAATATAATATTACAGATAAATAAATAATTAAATACCACACTAACTTTAGGTTCACATTGAAGATACAGATACAGCGTTGTGGGAGTTTCAGTTTTGAGTTCTGTTACAAAAATCAATTTCAAATGTTACATCTTTCTAACTCGGCTGACTTATTTAGCTACATAGTTTACACAAACTTTACTTTCCTTACTTAAGGCGTGCGCTCGTAATCTGAGGGTCGCGGGTTCGCGCCCGCGTCGCGCTAAACATGCTCGCCCTCCCAGCCGTGGGGGTGTATAATGTGACGGTCAATCCCACTGTTCGTTGGTAAAAGAGTAGCCCAAGAGTTGACGGTGGGTGGTGATGACTAGCTGCCTTCCCTCTAGTCTTACACTGCAAATATAGGGACGGCTAGCACAGATAGCCCTCGAGTAGCTTTGTGCGAAATTCCAAAACAAACAAACAAATCCTTACATTCACATTAAACCTATCAGTGAAATAAGCAATTCAATGTGCTACATCAATACTTATACATGTTTTACACGAAGCAAATATGTTCTTAATGTATAATACAACATCAAAAATTTGCAAGTAAGTTAGATGCTATATTGCAAAATGATTAGTTAAAGTGATACTATTTAGTTTATTTTCTGACTTTCCAATGATCTTTTAGTTTTCGTGACAGAAGTGTGAAATATTAATTATTTTAAAAGCGTTAGTTGTAACAAATGTTTGTTACGTAGCTTTGGCCCGGCATGCCCAGGTGATTAAGATACTCGACTCGTAATCCGAGGGTCGCGAGTTCGAATTCCTGTCACACCAAACATGTTAGCCCTTTCAGCCGTGGGAGCGTTATATTCGTTGGTAAAAGAGTAGCCCAAGAGTTGGCGGTGGGTGGTGATGACTAGCTGCCTTCCCTCTAGTCTTAAACTGCTAAATGAGGGACGGCTAGCACAGATAGCCCTCGTGTAGCTTTGCGCGAAATTCAAAACAAACAAACAAACAAACGTAACTCTGTACGAATCTGCTATAGGAACCTATTAAACAAATATTTCATTCATAAATGCTCGAACATACCAATCATACCAGATAGACTCCTACATATTACAATTAGGTACTTTAATAAAAACTGGATGAAAAATGAATTACTATGCGAACTAGACAGGTACCTCATACATGATGAAGAAAGTCCTAAATATCTCTCTCCAATTAACATATATTTTAAATACAAAGATAAATAAATAAATTGAAGTTAAAATATGTATGTATATAAACTTTAAATATTAATATTTATAGTTTACTTACTTATGTATGTAAAAAAAATAAAATTGCCACCAGCTAACTTGACGTACTGTGAATAATATAAATAGTTAAAACTGTATAAGAGCCATATACATGGACATTGCCCTGAGAAGGACCAAATATACAAACAGTCAAAGAAAATAAGTTTAGGAAGGAGGAAGAGGTAAAAAAGAACCTGACCCTCCAGGGCATACAATACCCAAATACCATTGATCCATTGATCTGTACGAATCGTACATTGTGTTTGGAACAGCATTTTTGTCTAAGCTTTCCTAATATTGTTGACGTCACATTACTCGAATTTTAGTTGTTGTTGTTTTGAATTAAGCACAAAGCTACACAATGGGCTATATGTGCTCTGCCTACCACGGGTATCGAAACCCGGATTTTAGCGTGTAAGTCCGCAAACATACCGCTGAGTCACTGGGGGGCTCGAATTTTAGTATTTTTTTTCTCGTTATCTTAATTATGTATTGTTACGTTATGTCGCCGATTGAGACAATTTAGAGAAAGTTCGATGCCTCAGTGATCAATGAGCGCAAAATAAGTAAAAACTAGAAAAAAAGTGGAATGAAAGTGTAGTTCAGTCATAAAAAAGCTAGAAAACGTAACGTTATCATGCGTGTAAGTGATTAGCCGTAATGAGCGATATCTTAAAGTGAGTTTTACAGTATAAAAGCGTTTAGGAGAACAATCTATTTGGTTAAAAGGTGTTCTTAAGTAGCTGAACCCGTTTGTGTGGACTTTGTCGTAAATGAGAGAATTATTTAAAGTTCATGATACAAGTGTGGTAACCCACACGGTAGCATAAGTGAATTATTCATTGATACCATCGTAATAAGAGTAGAGAAAAATTATCTGTTATGAGCTTTCAGATCATCCGGGGTAATTTTCGAACTGTTAATAAAATCTATTTACATACTTTTATACGTCATCTATTGATTGTTCTACATACTAACTATTTTTCAGTTAACTTACCTAAACTTTCACAAAATGCTCATTTTTATTTTTAATGTAATAACTAAGTAGAATAGTATTGAAAGTAAAATAAAAATTACAACACCACTAATGTTTCCTTTTCTGTATGACATATTAGTTATTTTTGCCTTTTTAGTAATTTTATTTTTACTTCGTTGTTGTTGAAAGGTGTAATAACGTTGAATAATTAAAACTTTTGATGTAATGGTTTCTTCCTAATTTAAAACAACCATTATGAAACAAAGCACCTATGCGAAAATAAAGATGGAATAAAGCACAGGTTAACATCTCTTTATTTATTATTGAAAATATTCTCCTCTATAAATTTGTCAAAGTTTTATTAATTCTTAAACAGCGCTAATATTTTAGGTAGATATTATCATTTGATGATGTTTGTTTGTTTTTAATTTCGCGCAAAGCTACATGAAGGCTATCTGCGCTAGCCGTTCCTAATTTAACAGTGTAAGACAAGAGGGAATGTATCTAGTCATCACCGCCAACCCTTGGGTTGTTCTTTTCCTTATAACAACCCCACGGCTAAAAGAGCGAGCATTTTTGTGCGACTGGGATTCTAATCAGCGACGTTCCGAGTAGGAGTTAAACGCATTAACCTATCTGGCCATGCCCCGTTTTGATGATGGGTTAAAGATTAACAAATTTCTCGATTTTTATAATGCAAAGTGCCGGAACAATAGAAAATGTCTCATCGATTGTCCGAAAATTTCTGAAGGTGAAAGAGGCAACAGAATAAATAGTATTTTTTTTTTTTAAATTACGTCGAATAATTGAATAACAGAATTTTGCCGTAATTGTCGTAATGCATGACCTGCTCTAAAAGGTGGAGAACGTAAACCTAATGCAGAAAACTTCCTAAACTTTGTGATGAAAATCCCTTTCGTAAATTGGTGGTCAAATGATGTGAAGTTTGTTGTACATAAATTTATATTTCAACGAAGGTGATAATGAGTTGAAATATGAAGTCTGAATAGACTGCCAACATAATAATTTGCATGTATCTGAATCTGTATTTTAGTCATATGCTTGAGGTGTGAGTTTCATACATCCTAAAATTTTGGTGTATTAGAGCGAGGAAGTCTTTGAATGCAGATATGATGCTATAATTGTAAGCTGGAGAAAGGTTATGTGTATCTTGCATATAGGTAAGGTGAAATGGTGCGTGTGAATAACACCTAATAAATACACTAGTTAAAAGGATACTTGTTAGCAATGGTTCTTCAAAGAATATAACTTTGAGGCCAGTGGAACTATCCAGAATGAGATGACTAGTGGTTTATATTAATAGAATAACAAGGGTTTTCTATTCTTGTACTGTATTAAGGTGCATTATATTTTATGGTCTTAAATTCTAAGATTATTTCTATTTTTCACTATTATTATTTCATAGTGCACTGTAGTTTATTTAAAATGTAACAGTTTTAAATAATAATTAAAGGATTTTTAATCCAATTTGTTTTAAATTTAATTAGGTATTTCCTATCATGCATCATTTGATGTTAATTATTAATAATAATGAAGTTGTGCATTATATAAGGTGGACCATTTCTTAAAGACACATGCAATTTGTGTTTCAGAGTTCGCTATTTTACATTTTACATGCACAGTGTGTATGGAATGTATGTTAATACTTTTGTTAATGTCAGTTTTTCTATTGTTAAAGCACATATTGCAAATAAGAACATATATACTTAGATATTTGCTTTTCTATATTAATGAATATTTTATACATTTTTCTGTGTTAAAACATTATTCATGCATTATACATTTCATATAAGATGTTTGTATTTGCGCATAGTGTCAAAATTCTTTATGAACTGTTCTTATTAGGTATGGGTATGTATGACTTGTGCACTAAAACTTTTCACATTTTTGAAGATGTATGTCAAACTTAAGAATTATAAGGCTGTGAGCTGTTATCAGTAATCAGTTGTTAAAATATTTTTCATTTGTTTGTATATATAAATGCATTAGTATATCTTTTAAAGATTAAATTATTATTAAGACATATTATGTCCCAATTTTAATTTCATATTATTGGAGTTCAGTACATATTTGTTTACAGGTGGTGTCCACCATGTCGCATGTAATTATTCATAGATGTATAGAAGAGTTTAAAGGCTTTTGTTTTAACATTAATTGTTGGGTTGATGTCAAACCTGTAACACAGATGAAGGAAAAAGTGTTGTAAGAGGGCGTATCATATGTCCTCCAGCTCCTTCGTCGTATTTGCCTTAATCTCGGGAATCGTCTCAAATCTTCTTCCTTTCAAGGGTCTTTTGAGTTTGGGAAACAAGAAAAAATCGCAAGGAGCAAGGTCAGGTGAGTAAGTGATGGGGAAGAACAGTGATTGAGTGTTTGGCCAAAAACTCACAAGTTCTGAGGGCTGAATGGGCTGGAGTGTTGTCGTGATGGGAAAACCAGTCGCCACTCCTCCACATTTCTGGAGTTTTCTCAGACGTTTCAGAACTTCAATGTAGTTAGTCTGGTTCACTGTGGAGCCTTCGGGGAGGTACAAGTGGTGAACAACACCCTTAGCATTGAATAAAAGTGTCAGCATCACCTTGACCTTGAATCGAACTTGGCGAGCTTTTTTTGGATCTGGGAATGTTTCATTCATCCACTGGGACGATTGGACCTTCGTTTCACTGTCATAACCATAAACCCATGATTCTTCACCTGTTACGATCCTTGACAAGAAGTTTTCATCTTCTTCTGAACAATCAAGCAGTTCCTGACAAACCTGGACGCGATGGGCTTTTTGTTCGTCCGTCATCAGGCGTGGCACAAATTTCGCAGCAACGCGGTGCATCTTCAATTTTTCAGTCAAAATCTCGTAACAAGATCCAACTGATATCCCACACTCTTCAGCAAACTCCCTGACAGTCAGACGTCGATTTGGTAGCACCAGGGTGTTGACTTTGTCGACATGTGGGTCGTCAGTTGACGTGGAAGGACGTCCTGGACGCTCATCGTCCTCAATGGACTGTCGACCATCCTTAAAACGTTCATGCCACTTGAAACATGCCGTACGCTTCATAGCAACATCACTGTAAGCCGTGTTAAGCATAGAAAAAGTTTCAATCGCAGATTTTCCAAGTTTAACACAAAATTTCACAGCAAGTCATTGCTCCTTCAGGTCTTTCATTCTGGAATCCGCCAAATGAAAAAATCGCACTTCACTTAAAACCGCGTAGCTAATACACAAATGAAGATATCTGCAATCTGGAAATGGCATCGTAATCAGCTTATCTCTGCGGGGCCTGGCATGGCCGAGCGCGTTAAGGCGTGCACTCGTAATCCGAGGGTCGCGGGTTCGCGCCCGCGTCGCGCTAAACATGCTCACCCTCCCAGCCGTGGGGGTGTATAATATGACGGTCAATCCCACTATTCGTTGGTAAAAGAGCAGCCCAATAGTTGGCGGTGGGTGGTGATGACTAGCTGCCTTCCCTCTAGTCTTACACTGCTAAATTAGGGACGGCTAGCACAGATAGCCCTCGAGTAGCTTTGTGCGAAATTCCAAAAAAAAAAAAAAAACTTATCTCTGCGAACCTAGCGATATCAAGCGGATTCTCCTGGAACCAACTGAAGCCGCGCAATTCAAACAGTCCGCGTATTTTTGAAAAGACCACGTATTGTAGATATTTTGTAAGTTTGCATAATTGCGCATACATTTTAATTAAATGTATCTGGATACGTCGTATGAAGCCTCAGTATATTGACAAAATGCTTATATAATTTATTTAGTTACTTATAAACGAAAGATTACCTTGAGTAACTAGCGACATCTAAGTACTTTACGAGCGATAATATTCTTAGTAGAGAGTTTACTTTTTAATATAATTTTACGTTTATTATAAAAAAGTATGATCATTTTTACATGGAAGTCCTTATAATTATTATTTTTCAATTTATTTATCAATATCTTGACATTATCCATAAAATTATCACTATTATTAAGAATTATTAAAAAGAATTTTTACAGAGATAATAATTCCTTTTAACAGTATAAACGGAATACCACTGATAAGGTTGGAAAAATCGAAATCCATTCTTTAATCAAAAATACCCAACTACACCGTAATTTCTATAAACTTAATATCTATAACTAAGCAACGTAAAAAATATCACTAGTACTGCTTTGCTACAAGAAACACACACACACTCTTTTACAAGTTCCGTTGGGTGGGTATATTTGGTTTGGATTAAAATTTAAATTGTTGATTCACATTAAATCATCTTGTTTCGTAAAGTATAGATACATTTATATTAGAGTTTAATATCTGTTTTAAAAATGAATTTTTGTAAAAAGACAAAGAAGGAATTTCCAGCAAGGTTTATTACTAACGGATTTTTATTATAAGGTTACCGTACATGAGGATATCATTTACCTGTTACACGTGTAAAAGCTGCTTACATTTTCAAATGCAGACATATACGATTTCAGATAGTTTATTACAGAAAACATTCTGCTATAAAAGTCTAAATGAGTGGTCATAATGCTCTTTTATACTCCACTTATCATTTTTCACTTTCTGGAACTTTATATAACTTCAGGGTTTATGAGTCACTTCCATAATTCATGATTCATATTTAGACATAACTTATCAGCCAGAAAGATGGATAGTCAAAAAATAACTGTTAGAGCGTTGCATCCTGCTCTCTGCAACGAGATTCATTTCTTACATTTGTTTCTTTACTGTACAGATGGCTATAACACTTTGAATCCATTATCAACATTCATTAGAGAAGTACACTGTGTTATAACTGATCTGGTTGGCGTAAGATGATTTTCCACAGAAATGCGAGTTTCATGGACAAATTTAAGTAATAGTTTAAATCGAAGTATTTCACGACCTGAATCAAAATTGAATACATTTCCATCCTGTAGGTGGCGTTACCTATACTTAGTAGAAAAAATGTTTCTCCATTTACTGCAAGTTTATATCAAATGATACAAATGGTAGATTAGCTCGAAACTCATTGAATCATGTAATATGTATTAAGGCTTATATGGCTCTATTATTAATCATTAAACTTAACTATATTATTTTGTATCTGTACTGAGCAAACGAAGCATTTCTCAGCCCTGAACAAGCTTCCCTGATTTAGAAACCTTATAATTTCAACTCCCATGTTAGTAGCCAAACCCAACCTAAGCCTCATTACTTTTAAAGAACAGAAGCTATAACTAGCATTCAGACTTCTCGTATTCACTGTACACTCAGATAAGACTGTACATTTTACCTTTATGCCTGTGACGGGTACAGAAAGTTTATTATGAAAATTTGTGTTTAATTGCAAACAACAAAAATAATTAACTACTTTATAAGTAAGCCATTGTTTTAGATTCACAATATTGTGTTATTAAGTAGCTTTGCTTTTAGTTAGTGATTTTATTAAATTTTCAATAATTACATCTGTATAACCTACAGTAGCAACTTAGTATACTGTGATGGTTTACCTGGTGTCATATCATCATCAGTCAAATCTCCACGACATTTTGCTTTTATGTTTTCTCAAGTGCCTTTGGAACGTTTTCTCATGTTGGATGGCAATTAATTAAGGAGCATTGACAACGATTTTCATTATTGCAGAGTTGTTAAGAATAACCAATATTTTGATCATGTAGTCAGCTTAATTAAAAATAACAAAAGGAATTGTCGGGCAATGTAACATGAATACTTTTATTTAGTGGCAGTGTTTTTTAAAATATTTCTTCAAGGCTTAGAGGATTAGGATGAATCTTAGACTTAAACTTATAAAAAAGTAGAGAAGGCAGATTTTTTAAATTTTCGTTATGAAAAAATTACTGGTTCATAGAGGGTTATTTTATCGTTCATAACACGATATTTTAGGTTTTCGTGTGTTGACTTAAAAGGGTAAACTAAATAAGCAAGCTTTCAGTTTACGTTGTGAAAGAGAGAAATAAAAACATTTAGCAAGAACTGATTTACACTGATTATTTATGACATTGCAGGATTAGGCCCGGTATGACTAGGTGGTTAAGGCAATCGACTCGTAATCCGAGAATCGCAGGTTCGAATCTACGTCACACAAAACATGCTCGCACTTTTGGCCATGGGAGCATTATAATGTGACGGTTAATCCCACTGTTTGTTAGCAAAAGAGTAACCCAAGGGCTGGTGGTGGATGGTGATGACTAGCTGCCTTCCCTTCACTGCTACATTATAGACGGCTAGCGCAGATAGCCCTAGTGTAGCTTTTCGCAAAAATCCAAACGTAATAAAACAAACCTAACCGAACCTGAACAATTGCCAATGAAGGTCGGTTTTGAAAGTAGTTGTAAACAATATTTGAATGTAATTCGACAGAAAACATTATGTTCTACTTGTATCATATATATTGTGATACGTGGTATCTGTCCATCCGTTTATTTGTCTCCTGTTTATAACGGCTTCTTTTCGCTCCGAGTTTGAAAAGCTGCGTATTAAGGCACAGCTAAACATCCACTTGTTAAATGACAGTTAAACAGGTATGAATAATGTTGATGCCAGATTTTATTTCACAAACAGGATATTCTACACTAAATTGTTAGGAAGTAATCACACTCTCATTCATGTTTCAAAATGTGATCCAGCGGTTATGTTGAACATAACAGAAATACTGAGCCATTACTTCTCGTAGAGATCGGTTTAAGTAGCTTTATCTCTGAATGAAATATATAAATAATTTAAATTGACAGATTAACTTAAATTTTTTTCCCGTTATAAGGTATGAATGTTCCTTCTATGATTAGAATCTAAGTGGGGAATATAGGTTTAGTAAGTTTGACAAATAACACCAAATTGTACTAGTTATTGAAATTTATATTTATTGAATTTTGTTAAGTTTACTGAAATTAAACTGATCTCAATCAAGAATATTCTTAGGAAAACTGTCTTTATCAAGTATGATAGTGAACACCTGTGTAAATTAACTGTTCTCTACAGTGTCATCGACATTCAGAACTATAATTGTATATTTGTTGATGTCATAAGAATATCTCAATATAGGAAAGGTTTTTAGTTATCATGGTGATCACCTATTTGAAATTCATTTTAATTCTAAAAATAATTATTTTGTTCAGTATAGAAAGATTCATAATCCATTAGTAAGTTAATATTTCTCTTATTTGACCAGTTATCTTATTCTTCAACAAACTTTCAGTAAGTTATGTGCAGTGGCTTATTCAGGTAGGGGCTAGAGGGGTTGGTGGTCTCAAAAGTGTCCATTGTTTATTTTATTCTATGTAAAATTACATGAGATGATGGGCCCTAGTAATTATTAGCCCCTGGCCCATAGAACTTTGCATGTGCCACTGATTATATGGTTTCATTTCAAAGAACAAAGAACATACTTTAGGGTCTTAAGAAACTTCAGTAAAATATCGTTTAATGAACAATTAATTTTTAGGTTTAAGGACATTAAAGTCATAAAACGATACATACAAAAAACAAAGAGAACTCTAAATATTGAATGTTCGAAAAATTTAGTTGGGGATTCTAGCTGAGATGTTTCTTTCAACTTGAGGTTCAATTTGCATTTAAATAATTTGAAAACATGCATTTTTTTTCGTTGATTATTATTTAGAGTTAGGCAATACAATGCGTATTCTACAGAATTACATCGCAAAAATCAAGGTTTCCATTCTTCTCGTTGCCCGGCATGGCCAGGTGGTTAAGGCACCAGACTCGAAATCCGAGAGTCATGGGCTCGAATTCTCGACACACCAAATATACTCGTTCTTTCAGCCATGGGGGAGTTATAATGTGTGTTTAATCCCACTATTCGTTGATAAGTGAGTAGCCTTGGAGCTGGCGGTGGGTGATGAGGACTAGCTGCCTTCTTTCTAGTCTTACACTGCTAAATTAGGAACGGCTAGCGCAAATAGCCTTCGTGTAGCTTTGCACGAAATTCAAAAACAAACAACCAGACCATTCATTTCAATGAACACAACAGATAGCCAATCACTACAGCAATGACACACACACAAGATATCATTTAATTTTATTCTTGCAAAGATTATGTATTTCTTAATATATTTTTCAATAAATTATTCAATGACACTTTTTAGTTAGATATTTTGCGTGTGACATAAAGTTGTTTTTCCTGATTTTATTAAAAATTTATTTTAAATATTATTTGTTGTTTTGAATTAAGCACAAAGCTACACAATGGGCTATCTGTGCTCTGCCCACCACGGGTATCGAAACCCGGATTTTAGCGTGTAAGTCCACAGACATACCGCTGAGCCACTGGGGGGCATTTAAATATTACATAAATTCTCAGTTGCCATGTTTAGTGTTCAGTTTTATTTAAATAGTTATATTTATATTTGATGGTTTATTTTGATTTTCAGCATTTCACCAAATATGCTATGGCATAATTAGCGAATATAATTTGAAATTTAATAGCTGGAGTGTGAATAGAAACGCCATAATACAAGACGAAGGAGAAAGTAGATTTCTGTTCGTCTGCCACTTTAATGGGATGAATTAAGAATAATGGAAATATTTGCAGATAATTTCTTACCTGATCAAAATTTTAATTTGAAAAAAAGTGTATTAAAGCTACCCCCAATTTATTTGTTAGTCACCGTTTTTGGAAAAAAAAAAGACCATACACACATTGGAAGTTATCTCAGGTTATTGTCATACTCTATTTGGTTTTGTACTTTTTTTCGATATAATTTCTTTTTGTTCCCACGTAACAACTATTCTTGTTCAAAGCAGCTCTCAACAAGCAAAAATGTTTGTGCTTGCCATTAGACTTGAAACTCTCATACACCCCCAAGTTCAGTGTGGTTCAGCTGTGTTTTAGTAAAACATTCCTTCACTAAAACACACTCCACTGTCACAGTTGTCTCCCTCTTTAGTGTAGAACATAATCTTCAATTCGAAATTAGAGAGAAATAGGGAATTGTAAAAAAGAGTAAAGGAACTATAGGAATTTTTTGTTTGTTAGTTAGTTTGTTTTTTTAGAATTAAGCACAAAGCACAATGGGCTATCGGTGCTGTGCCCACCACGGGTTTCGAAATACGGTTTACAGCGGTGTGGGTCCGCAGACATACCGCTCTGACGCTGGGGGGCTTATCGAAAATATCCTTTCATTGCAAGAAAGTATTAACTTCCGACACGATATCTTATCCAAACTCACATGGTAACCAGAATTTCATTGGGAATCTCACATTGACTTGGTAAAGGAACCAGTGTGTAAACATACCAAGACGAGCACTTCTCGTAAAGCATTCAAAGAATGTGATTGGAATGTGACTTCTCTTCTTGGAGAACACACTTGTGAGAAAACGCACAAATCAGGTAAACTCTTCTCCTATTCTGAAACTATGGGTCACTAAATTGGGTGTAAAAATGAAGATAACGTTCTCAACTGTAAATATGTTTGTCTGTTCACGTTTTCCTCCATGATAGGATGGGGAGCATCCTAGCCAACACAATGCATTTAAACTGGTCCACCTCCTTTTCATATCAGATATTCAAGGAATCAACCTGCCGAAAATGGTATGACAGGGATTTCTCAGTTGATTACTATATTCTTTGACTAGTACAGCTAATTTTGAAACAGTACAAACCTTTTCCTGTTCGTTTACCTTAGAGATTTGCTCTTCCGCCAACCACCAACTTAACTCACGAGATCTCTTTTTATGCAGCAAACGCCTTCAACCAATTGGAGTAGGCACCATCTTCCTATTTTCTAACTTCTTCTATAGTTTTGCACTTGTGAAATTTAATTCTTTTCCTTCTTATTACATCTGAAAGATGTGTTTTGGAAATTTACGAGTATTCAAATGAAAGAGATTTGCGTTGTTTCTCGACTTATATTTTTCAATTTATGAACTCATAAGTTCATATCACTATTTCTCTCTCCACTCAATTACCTTCTCATTATGTAGGCATAATCTTTCTATTCTTTTCCTCTTTTCCATAATGCTTTTAAATCCATTTAGCATAAATCTAATCCTTATATAGTTCTTTCTTGTTTTCCTATTTTCCTTATATTTACATACATCATTGTTTCTTTTTAGACCAACTGCATTTTCTGAACCATATATCTGATCCTGCTAATTCTTTTATTATGAGCTATTCTTACTTGAAATATCTGGATTTATTAACTTTGGAATTTCTTTTGCATGTTAGGAAAACTGACCTGATGAGTTCAGCACACAATTATCCTGTCTTTTCCTGATCCCTCTTTGTATACCTTCTTAGATCTCATCCCTTCATCTCATGTTAGAAGTATGTCATAGAGATACTGATTCCTTTTGAGATACTTCTTTTTCCTTCCTATTTCCTACAGTGATTTGTTTTGTCCACTCTATACTTTTTCTTGTTACATGGTTCTTTTTTTATTGGGACTCTTTCTTTCGTTGTTCTTATCTCTTGCTTCGCCCCATTTCTATACATGAAATATTGGGGGTGTTCTAGATACTGTTTAATCTAAGAAAGAAGCTATATGTCACCAATTTTCTCTTATCACATTCAACTCTCAGCTTTCCCAAACCCATCATTTCTCCACGGTACTTGGCTCTGTTTCCGACACTTCATTTTCACTTTCTAATTCCAAACTTCTTTCCATCCCAGATATTTTCAGATGTTTGTTTTATTACTCACTTTTATGACAACCCCAATGAATCACATCCTTGAATAGGTGTTTGTCGTAATTTTCAAACTTCTGGTCCCACGTGTCAATGTCTTTTTCCTTCACTGGAACTTTGCTCCTGGCCTGTTGATGACTAAGGTTCATCACTCAGATGCCTTACTTCATATTCCCATTACAGACTCCTCTAAATGCTTCCCTTGTTTCATCCATTGGCACTATATTTCCATATTTCAAACACTCCATCGGTTCCTATCATTTCAGTCACGTGAAAAGAGAAGTCGAGTGGAGGCATGACTGGAGGATGGTAACCCATCTTTGGTAAACTGTAAATATGTTCAAATGCTTTCTCATTTCCAGCCAATACCTTATTTACTTAGAGGTTTTCTTCAATCCCATTCTCAGCCATTCACAGCCGTCTCTTCTTCATCTATAAGCTCCGGAACTATCCGTTGGTAGAATATAAAACTCCCATACTTTTCGAGATGTTCTATTAATTTTGTGAACCATAGAATTCATTATAATTGTCTGTCCCCTACTGTGCTTGAGAAACTTTTGTAGTGGCTAGGTCAATCCATTACCACTATTGTGGATCCCTTACTGTAATCCATACTGGGCCTACATTTCACCACAGATGCTTCTCTTACTAGATGGAGTACATCTCTGAACAACAATCTCTCCTCAGGCTTATGGACCAGCATAAGCAATTCCTTTACATCAATGTGCTGGACCTTTTCTCTGCTCACTAGACATATTTGTGTATCTAACCTTTGTCGATTGTGTGAAAATGATCCATTCTGACAGTTTCATGGTGGTTTTGTATATCAATCATATAATAGATACTACATCTTTACACTTTGTTTTTAAATACTCGAACTTCGTTATTGGGCATCTGTTCAATGAATTTGCTTTATAGATTCTCATGTGTTGGGAACAATGAACCTCATAGTAGACCGTCTATTCCATCTGTATCATATTCTGTCTATCAAACAGCCGTTTACTCAAAAGTTTTCTGAGGGGAATGCCTTTTTTTAGATACTTGTGACTTCCTTCCTCATCAATAATGAAGTTTTATGACTTGAACAGTACAAAGGAGGCTACCAAACAAGGAGTTGATGTCACTTTCCTGCTGTATAGAACGGTTTCTACTGAACAATAATATCATTACCCAGTAATATAATTCATATGAGTTCAGATAGAAGTTGCTTAACATCTAGTGTCATGCAGATATCAAAGGTAGATAGAATATTTATGTAAAATGTTAAATATCTATTGAAAATACATTTTAATATAGGAAAATGTTAAATTTTTAAACCCAGATCTCTTGCGAACTAACCAGCAGCAGATAATAGAGTTGGGTTCCCATCTTCACCTCTGTCTTTGGCACATTCATTTTATAATATGTTAAAATGTTCCCTCTTACTTTTGTTTCAACGTTTTTCATGCTGTTTATTAATTTTTTCCTTTACTTTACATAGTTATTAACTAGCTGTAGTTTTGATATTCACTCCATTTGAAGACAAATCTTGAAAATCATATTACTATCTCTAGTTAATAGCAGTGATTTAGATGTTACTAGTGCTTTTATGTTTTCCTCATTGGTGTGTTTATCCTCTGCAAGATTTTATTTCCAAACTGGATTAATTACAGACCCACCTCATTTTAACAATTTCATCGAACCTCTACGTTTTTTACTAACCTTACTCTAGATAAACATTTACCCCAGGTTTGTGAAGCCATCATTCCAAAGAGAACTGACTGTTTTTAGCCCCATTCTAATCAGAAGCTTATGTCAGATGATTGATCAAGTTTGAAAATTCCATTCACAACAAAATACCCTTTTCACTTAAGGGTATTTTTCAATACATTTCTCAATCGGCATGCATTTTTTCGTGTTTTTTTAGGTTCATTCACTCCTAATCTGTCTGCGAAAACGTAATTTCTTTCTTACAGCTTATGGTTATGATGGAGGTCTTTATACCCTTGAGTCATATTCACTTTAACACCTGTTACTGAGTATGACACAATCAAAAGAACATCGCTGAAAGCTCTCTGAAATCCTCTATTCATTCCTTTCTTTTCTAAAAGATCCTTTTCACAGTGTGTTCTTTCAATCAAGCGTTCTAATGGTTATATGATCAATGGAATACTCAACGTTTCGACATATTTGTCACCCATCTCAGTAACAAAAGTTCCTCTTTTTTGATCCTCAATTTCACATCCTTCAACGTAGATGGTAAATAATTCTGCTTCTGTTTCTTTTCCAAAATTTTATCCATCACTTAGTCCACACAAGCCTGTCCTTTTGATAACACCTTTATGACCAGCTCAAATTTAATTTCCAGTCCTTACCCTTATTCTGGAAATACTTCCTCTTTAACGATCACTCCTTCATTAGCCTCAGTGTCCAGTGTATCATCCCGCTATCTCTACTCTGTCTTTAAGCAAAATCCTGCTGGTTATTTCGTGAGTGAACTGGTTTTAGAAATTAAATGAATCAACCAAATAACATTAGTTGGCTGAGAAACAGTCATTATACTTACTTCAGTAGGTTAAATCCCAGGAGGTCTGGTATGGAAGGAAGATAGACTAGTCTAGAAGCATAATGTTAGCTAGGCTTTTTAACACCCAGTTTAGTGAGACACACTTTTGAAATGAAGGAAGAGTGTACTTGGTTTATGTTCACTGCGTTTTCTCATGACTGTGTTCCTCTAACTAGAGACGTCAGACTTCACAAAGATAAATTTGTACACTTTTAGAAGGATGCTCATCTAAGTAAATTATTCACTGCTTCCTTCACCAAGTCAACGTGAGATTCTAGCTTTTATGTGAATTTAAGTAAGATGTAATATTTTCTGACATTGACACCACGACTCACACTTCCCACTACTGATGCTTCTCTTCCTGGAACCAGTTGCGATAGTCACGCTCCTGTCAGTGAAGTATTGTCAAAGGTTACAACCCAGCTAAACTACATTGAAACATGGGTAAAGTGTGAGTTTGAAGACTAGTGACGAGCAAAAACATGTTTCCGTATGGAGAGAAGCACTGAACAATAAAGTCATCATATGAAGAGAGGTATCTATCGGAAATATATTTACTGTGTGTTAAGTTTTCATAAATTTACAATCCAACTGTAACAGCCATTTCTGTCTGGACCCTTAATTTGAAAAACATAGACACTACATACGTAAGACAAAGCTGAACATTTATATTTCTAAAAGTGTCTTCAGACTTTATGTGAATAATTTTATGTACATACAAATAACCATAGATAAACTTATATATTGATCCTTCTGTTTGTAAGTTCCAAAGTAGAATTATTAGCCTTTGTCGATGCAAAATATTCACCAACATAACTTATCTGTAATAGCAGATCACAGATATAATAATACATTTAAATAATATCACAGTAATATGTGATTCCAAATATCCCCAAACATCAATTTTTCTAAGGATATTACTGAAACCTTTTATTCAAAAGAAATTCAAAGGGAATTTATTCACGTGTTCGGAATATTTATTAATACCCATAATTGAAATAATGTATATGATGTTAGCCATAGTATTTTATCAAAAGTGTAAATGTGCTGAAAGAGAAAATTACAAAAAAACAATTAAAGATTGCGTTCTTTGAACAGTTAGTAAACTTTTTGTCTGAAATATCTTCGTTAAAATAGTTCTTAGCCAATCTAAAAACAAAATGAGGAACACATTAACATTTGTAAATTTAAATACAACCTTGTAGTAAATGTATAAAGTACTAAATAAATTACATTTGATCATGTCTTTGTGTAATTGTATTTTTGTTAGATGTACTTCTTTAAATTATTCTAATAAACAAATCTTCATAATATGTACGATTCTACCCGATTCATCCAATACTAAATTATGATTTTACAGAAAGTGGGCGATATAAAGTGATAATCAATTCACTATTTGTTAGTTAAAGAGTAGCCCAAGAATTGGTGGTAGATGGTGACGATTAGCTGCCATTTTACAGGTCTTTCATCGCTAAATTAGGGACGGTAAGCGCAGATAACCCTCTTTTAGTTTTGAGTGAAGTTCAGGCTAAACTAAACCAAGTAACACTATATCACTGTTATGTCTTATCATGTAAGAGGTATTACTCGATTTCATTTCAGTGCGGTTATGTTGAAGTGAGTGTTTACTATACACTACTGAAATAATACCGTTTTTACAAAACTCACACCAATAACACTCTCGCTTCAGTCAGATTGAGAACCATAAAGATGATATGACTGAAAGCGGAACTAGTTTTACTATCTGACATTGTGAATGTGAACATGACGACTTTTTAACGTTTATTGTGTACATGAACACTTTATGTTTACAACTTTGACTGAGAATTTAGATGAATCATCAGTACAATGTAAAATGTCAGCAATTTGGAACGGCTATAACGAACCATTATTTTCTCCTTCTGGCAGACCCGACATGGCCAAGCGTGTTAAGGCGTTGAACTCGTAATTCGACGGTCGCGGGTTCAAATCTCGTTTGCACCAAATATGTTCGTCCTTTTAGCTGTGGGAGCGTTATAATGTTACGGTCACTCCCACTATTCATTGATAAAAGAGTAGCCTAAGAGTTGGTGGTGGATGATGATGACTAGTTGTCTTCCCTCTAGTCTTACACTGCTAAATTAGGGACGGCTAATGCAAATAGCCCTCGTGTAGCTTTGCGCGAAATTAAAAAAAAATCCTTCCGTGTCTCATACTGAAGGCATACAAAGTGTGGATGCCGTGTAACATGCTGGTTGCACAGTGTGAGACTCGTTGTGTAATTTAGTTGAAGGTAAACAACTGGTAGAAAACTGTTAAGCCGGACTCGGGTGTGTTCTATATAACTACCTTCACTTGCCTAGCAGTATTTCATGTGTGAATGAGTCGATATCATTCTAAATTTAAAGAGCATCCTTTTCCAAATCTATTCGTATTAGGCTTAGAATCTAGATCTAAATGTTTAACGACAAAATGCTTGGATTCTAACATTGTGCTACATCTACATTTATATTTTATAAACCATATACCATAGTAAAGTTTTTAATGCCTGATTCTGTTAAAATATACACATTTTTCATGAAACGAGCACCAACTGGCTACTAAATATATTTACAGTTTTTGAGATAATATAATGTGTATGTGTTTTTTGTCATCTAATAAGTAAACAGTGGCAATTTACAGCAAAACTCATATTTTCATAATAGTGAAATAACGATCCTGTTTGACAACAAAATGGTAAAAGCATTAGAACTAACAAGGTTATTAAGTTACAAGTAGTTCAAACATTAAAAAAGTTTATGTATTAATGCTATATTTCACATCATAACCTATTATACTATAATGGAACTTCTGCTTATATGATACTGGAAAAATATTTTCATTACTCAATGTGTAACCCACAACTTCAAATTTTTTTATCCTATATACATATAGATTTGCAATAGGGGTCACGATTTTTCAAATTCGTCTCCGTTTCCTCTCACGGAAAGCTTTATTTTTCTCCATTCTCAGGGTGCAGACATGACGTCATAAAACACCACACGCGAATCTATTACACTGGCGCCACGGATAATTAAAAATAATCCTTTTGCTTTCGAATTAGCAGAAATAATCTTCCAAAATAATAACTTTTAGACTCAATAGGTAAATCTAGAAACATTACTACGATTACTTGAAACTTGCCGTGACAAAGAATGTGAAGGTCTTGAACTCCAACCAAACGTGAACCTTTTTGTATATACAATAATAACTGTGTGCTGGGATGGAGCATTGTTTTAAGTTAGCATGTATCAAAAAATGTTTCCTATACTAGAAGATTTTGTGATTCTATTATTAATATTCATGATGTCCTCCGGTAAACACAACAGAGAACTCCATATTTATGATATTTTCATTCTCCGAAAAAATTTACTTTTATTACAGATTATATTTGTAACTAAGTCATTCACAACGCCCTATCGTTTTTCCATTGTTGTAATGTCCTGGTAAAACTGAAGATTTCGATTAAATTGTGTGTGATGGGCAAATTTGGATATGATTTTCTTGATCAGCAGCCAAAACTCTATAAGGAACACCCAACAGTATTAAAAAAAACTTTGCTGTTTGGTGTAATTAGATACATCATATTCAAATTATTTGACTTAAAATGTCACGTATCCTCAATTATATGAGCCATAGGTTTTGGAGAAAAACTTTTAGTTGTTTTATTTCAAATAGGTTTTCTCAATTGAGGAGAAGAATTATCACAGCAACCTTAACTACCTTACACTTAAAATTAAAATACAACCAACATTTGTGAACACTTACTGATAATCGTTGTAACGAAAAAGTTTTGCCCATTGTGAAAAAAAACAAAACAATTTACAACTGTGATTGTTTTTGTCCACGAAACACCCGTTATTTTTACTTAGAGTTGACATTTTTTATTTGAATTGTCTCAAGTCTAATTTGAAATATCCTAAGTCAATAATTACAATTTTATTTGGTATTATGACCGCATATGATACGTGTAAGTAAAGATACTTTATTTTTTACAGAATTAGACACGTCAATGGCATAGGAAGTGCCCCCGACTTTATTTTAATTTATCCAGGTATATTCGGTACATGTTAGAGGCCCACAAAATTCTAAAAACACAAAAAGGATAACAGGGGAGCCAAGGATACTTCGTATTTCGAGCTCTGGGATTTACACGAGCCCGTACTAAATTTATTAGATGGAAGTTTCCAAAGGCGGTAGTGACTGCTGAAATAAACAGCCTTGTTGCCGCTTTTGCTGCAGAAAACATGAAACAATTCCTTTGGGTTGTGCTATTGGCAAGGCAATGGCAAGCATGCGAACCTATTTTTAAAATGGCAGAACATATCCCAGAATAGAATTCTGGGTTACGCAGGCCAACCTAAAATTCAATTTTATTGAAACGCTCAGGGTGAAGGCCCAAACATAATTTTTGCGAGGAGGTCCCACTATTTTGCAATACACCACTGAGCCAAGTTGTACATCATGAAGCAATTTACAGTTTTCGCAAAGAGAGGGGCTAAGTGCTGCGGAAGTGGTACCTAACAATTTTAAATATGAAACTAATTTCATGGTCCCAGCCAATTAGGTTATGTTTTGTCTCCTTGTTGGAACCAGTTGTAAATACCATCACCAATGAAATAAATAAGATATCTATAGATTTTAGATGCATCCAGTGTAAAAACAATCAGCGTATAGTTA
Source organism: Carcinoscorpius rotundicauda (assembly GCA_011833715.1). Lineage (NCBI taxonomy): Eukaryota > Metazoa > Arthropoda > Merostomata > Xiphosura > Limulidae > Carcinoscorpius > Carcinoscorpius rotundicauda. Next base: position 32,154,225 of record CM022395.1, on the reverse strand, counting down.
TTCTACAAATGATTTAGACATATTTTCCTTAAACCAAAGTCAACAAGCGAGTTTGTTTTAAAGACTGAAGAAAAGCTGGACACTACAGTGAGAGCTGTTGAGCGAAATAAAGCAGGAGGGTCCTTGTTGCTTTGTAACTGATGGCCAGTTACAGTATTTAACATCAAGACACAGTTGACTAGTTAACACAGTTAGAAAGTTATCGACATATTTATTTTTTGAAGATACAGAAACAAAATCTTGCTTTATTAGTAAAGAATTTTACTGTTGGGATTTTTAGACAAGTCACATACCATCTTTATTTTATTACAATACAGAAATCTGGTGATTTAATCAGTTACTTATAATCACATTGATACCCAGAATATTTCTTTAGTAGAGATTATTTTAAGCCAAGAGTGAATTGCAGGCTTATTAAAATCACTTTGTTATTTCCACTTCTACCTTGAACAAGAAAAGGATACTCTGAGTTTTTAAGTTTGTTTGTTTTGGAATTTCGCACAAAGCAACTCGAGAGCTATCTGTGCTAGCCGTCCCTAATTTAGCAGTGTAAGACTAGAGGGAAGGCAGCTAGTCATCACCACCCACCGCCAACTCTTGGGCTACTCTTTTACCAACGAATAGTGGGATTGACCGTAACATTATACGCCCTTACGGCTGGGAGGGCGAGGATGTTTAGCGCGACGCGGGCGCGAACCCGCGACCCTCGGATTACGAGTCGCACGCCTTACGCGCTTGGCCATGCCAGGCCCAAGTTTTTAAGAATTCAGCTATTATCTCGGAAAATGCTTATTCTTAATCTACAAGATGAGTAATAAGTCACTTTGGAAATAGCTTAGTACTCTAACTATCTTGATATACAATTCGATAAACGGTTTTTTTTAGAATCTGTGGCTCACAGAAGTTCAAGGTAATTTACATGTTCAAAATCCTTTTACTTTCGAACCTACTAACGTGCTTTATAAGTTATTTCTGTGACCTTTATAAATTATGTGCTAGTTTCTGGTAACACCTTTGACATTGTGATAGGAAATTTGATAAAAAAAAATAAGAAAACTGAGAATCAACTAGAAACCAATCTTGAGCTTCTTTGCACATCCCTCGTACTAATATAATTTTGAAGATAGCCTAGCAACATTGTCAAAAGACAAGGTTTGGCCACACAAAGGAGTAGTACGATATCTAAGGGGAGATTTCTTACTTAATTGGTAGTAATAGAATGCCAGATTGTTTTGGAATAAGAAATCTTAGTATGGCTTTCAAGTATGCTAACATGTCTGGACTTGCTCAGTCTGATATTATTTCATCTTGTGCTCTGACGCCAGTCTCAAAGTCATTTGTTCCGAAATAACGCAAATACAGGATAAAAAAAAAGTGTGTTGGTTTCAGTCCATAATATTTAATCTGATAGGACATTATAGTTTCACTACAATATTGAGAGTAACTCAATGAAACTCTTATAATACTAGACTGAAACAGTAACTAAAACAATTATTTATACTATACTACATTTTATAGCAAACATTCTTTTAAGGTAATATATAGATTACTAGTAAATAAACTTTTGTTCAATCTCAAATTTTGCTTTTGTCACTGGAAAATTAAGCAAAAGACAAAGATTGCAAGACTGTCTATATATCTGTTTGAGGACTGTAAAAATAATCTTTGTACAAATTCCATATAAATTGACTAAAATATGGCGGAGTCAAAACCCATAAAAAGTTTGCTTGTTGTAGAATCTCGACCACCCCTGTAATTACTAAGAAATGGACAAACCCAAAATTTTTGTTTGTCAGTACCTGTTGATTGTAGAAAAAATATCTTTGAACCAATTCCATGTTAATTAGTCGAAACAGGTCTATGTAATTGACTAAAGCCACTAAAATTATGTTGGTTCCACAAAATGACCAACATGGGCATATTCCAAGTTTTGTATGTGTGGAACCTCTAAACAAAATATCTTTGCACCAAGTCTCATGTAAATTGATCGAAATATGGTGCAGTAATAGTAAAAAATACAAAAAATTAAAATTGTGGTTTTGGTGACACCTTGACCCACTACACTTAGTGAGCAAATCCATTTTTCTTGTTTGTCAGTATGTTGGGTGCATGGAAATTTATATTTGTGCTAATTTTCAGCTTGATTGTTGTAGTCCGAGAAAGAGCCTGAAATATACATTTTGGGGTTGTTTTTAACCTTTCATCCCATAAAATCCTTAAAAAGTAACAGGAAATCCTTAATGCAGTTGTAATTGGATCTCGAATTGGTCAAGAGATAGAGCTGTGAGATAAGAGGTTGTACTTGAAAGAAAGCTGAGATATTTTGTTTCAGACACTTTTCTTGACTAATAATACAGGCCCGGCATGGCCGAGCGCGTTAAGGCGTGCACTCGTAATCCGAGGGTCGCGGGTTCGCGCCCGAGTCGCGCTAAACATGCTCGCCCTCCCAGCCGTGGGGGTGTATAATGTGACGGTCAATCCCACTTTTCGTTGGTAAAAGAGTAGCCCAAGAGTTGGCGGTGGGTGGTGATGACTAGCTGCCTTCCCTCTAGTCTTACACTGCTAAATTAGGGACGGCTAGCACAGATAGCCCTCGAGTAGCTTTGTGCGAAATTCAAAAACAAAAACAAAGACTAATAATACAAAAGTAGAAAACTGTCTTAAGTGACATCTATTAATAGCTCTAAATAACGATCATATTATTTCTGTTGCAGAATCATACATAACTCATACACGAATTACTGAAGAATATGTTTTTATTCTAAATTTTATGCGTTTGTTTACTTACTTTCGATATTTTTGTTTTATATAAGATTAATGTTTTTGTACAACTAAAGCGCTATTTAATGCAAATGATAATGATGAAAGCGATGTAATAATCTGTACTTACAAAAGTAACAAAACTTGTCAGGAAAAGGATAATATTACTCTCTTCTGGGTGTCTTTGACATACTTCTCGTGTACAAATCATTAAGCGAATATGTATTATTCAGTTACAGACAAGATTTTTTTCACGGACTCACATACTTCAATCCTGCCTATATGGTTTGTTTCGTAATAAATAGAAAATTTAAGCATTCACTTCACAAAATATGGATTATTATTAACTTGTGAAAATAGAAGCTAACTGCAAACGATGAAAACCAATAAACATTTATCTAAATTATAGCAAGTGCACACAGAAACAGAAAGTTTGTATCAAAATCCACCTTATGTGCTTTCAAATTAAACTTCGACACGTCGATCTAATTTGCACTTTTAGTCGCCACACCTCTCTTTTCTCTACAGGTTTTTGATGTATGACATTAATGTAATAAAAAAATTTAGATTCACACTTAACATATACTAAAATCCAAATCGATAGTATAATAACTGCATAGCCACATATACTTATGTTTACTAATATGAATATATCGCCAAGTGACAATCGTACAGTGTGCATGACGATTAAATAAAGCTTACGGAACTGGTTGAAATCTGGACCATTGCAAGTGTTATTACAAAAATTTTAATAAGCTGAAACTCGAATAGTTTCTTATGGATTCTGAAGTTTTACACTAAAGCCCGTGATTTAAAAACACAATGTTCTCGACGTAACTGTCTTTTTAAATGACGGAATATCACACAGTGACTTGTCCAAAAAACCTACTGACAGGCCACAATATACACTGCTAGCCAAAATCTTAAGGCCAAAGAACATAAAGAAAAATAAATGCATTTTTGCGTTGTTAGACTCAACCACTTATTTGAGTACAGTTTCAAAAGATGAAAATAAGAAAAGGGAAAATGAAAATAAAACTTTTTAGCATTTAATAGGGAAAATGTGAACACTATGAAATTAGCCTAAATACTAGCTGGTCAAAAGTTTAAGACCATACTGAAACGAAACATTGATCGGTAAAAACATAACGGAACTTAGCCATTTGTGATCACGCATTAGCGTTGTTAAAATCTTCCACTGACATCTCTTGTGTTACATTGGGAAAAAAAAGCCAAGAGCCATAAACTCGACAGAGTTTGAACGTGGCAGAATTCTCGAGCTGCATAAGTAAGGTCTCTCTCAACGTGCCATCTCTGGTGAGACTGGGCGTAGTAAAACTGCTATTGCAAATTTCTTAAAAGACCCTGAGGGATACCGAACGAGAATTTCAAGTAGTCGGCCAAAGAAACTTTCGTCGGCGTTGAGCAGGAAGATTCAACGGGTTATCCGACAAGACACCAGTCGATCATCGAAACAAATTAAAGCCCTTACGGACGCAGAATGCAGCTGAAGAACAATAAGACGGCATCTTCGAGAGAAAGGCTTTAAAAACCTTAAACGTTTTCAAAGGCCACGTCTTCTTCCACACTACAAAACAGCTTGGTTAAACTTTGTTAAGAAGCGTCAAACATGGGATGTAAAAAGGTGGACGAATGTTTTGTTCTCTGATAAAAAAACAATTTAACCCGGATGGTTCAGATGGCTTCCAATGTTAGTGGCACGATAAGGATATCCCACTGCAGACATTTTCTAAACGACACAGTGGAGGAGGTTCCATCATGATCTGGGGTGCTTTCTCCTTCCATGAAACAATGGAGTTTCAGGTTATACAGGAGCGTCAAACAGCAGCTGGCTACATTGGCATGTTGGAAAAACCATCTTTATTGACTGAAGTCTCTCGCTTGTGTGGAAATGACTGGATCTTTCAGCAGGACAATGCTGTAATCCATAAAGCCCGCAGGACAAAGGACTTCTTCATGAAGAATAATGTGATTCTTTTGGACCATACAGCGTGTTCGCCCGAACTGAGCCCCATTGAAAATGTTTGGGGGTGGATGGCAAGAGAAGTCTATAGAAATGGACGTCAATTCTAAATAATGCATGATCTTCGTAAAGCCATCTTCACCATTTGGAATAACATTCCATCCAGCCTTCTGCAAACGCTTATATCGACCATGCCAAAGCAAATGTTTGAAATTATTCGTTTGCTTGTTTGTTTTTGAATTTTGCACAAAGCTACTCGAGGGTTATCAGTACTAGCCGTTCCTAATTTAGCAGTGTAAGATTAGAGGGAAGGCAGCTAGTCATCACCACCCATCACCAACTTTTAAGCTTCTCTTCTACCAACAAATACTGGGACTGACCGTTACATTATAACGCTCCCACGGCCGAAAGGGCAAGCATGTTTGGTGCGATCGTGATTCGAACCCGCGACCCTAGGATTACGAGTCGAGCGCCTTATCACACTTGGCCATGCCGAGCCAAATTTTTCGTTTTATTTACTCTTGAAACAGAACACTTTTGGGGACCCTGCGGAGATACATCTAGTATTTTTTAGTGTTCACTCGTGCACTTTAGTTATCTCACAAAACCTACGATAATAAAGGGCAAATGAAAAGCACGCCTTAACCCCCATGGCCATGACGGGCCTTGAAGTTATTCGCAATGACGGCCGTGCAATCCACTATTAAGACCTCTTGTTGGGCATTTTCTACCCTGTTTAGAACTTCTTTTTGGGATGGCTTTAAACTTTTGACCAACTAGTATTTAGGCTAATTTCATAGTGTTCACATTTTCCCTATTAAATGCTAAAAAAAAAAAAAAAATTTATTTTCCCTTTTCTTATTTTCATCTTTCGAAGCTCTACTCAAATAAGTGGTTGAGTCTAACATCACAAAATGCCTATTTTTCATGTTCACCGACCTTAAGTTTTTGGCCAAATATCATCTTCAGTCAAGTTTTTTGAATGAGGAAAAATCTGTTGAAATGAAACTAATTACAGAAAGCATATCAAAGTTCAGAATCAAGCCACGCTACAAAGAAGATATAAAGACACTAAAATTGACAGAGAGATTTAAAATGTGAACAACATTCAACGAAGAAAAAAAATAAAGATTCAAACGTAATTCTTCGTGTTATTATTTCAAACTCAGAAACGTTTCTCGTATTCTGTAAACTACAACAATATAAAACATTTCATCTAGTACTATTGAATGATTGTTTTAGACAAATATTTCCTGAAGTTCTCTTTGTCTTATTCCGGAAGAGTATAAGTCTTAAAGATATCGTTGTTGTCATCCGTGTTATTATAAAGTTAATTGTCTAGCTTACAAGCTTATAAAATCCATCACTCTTTTTTCGACTTACATCACCAACACATAAACAAATTTATAACAAAATTGCTTAACACAAATTACCATACGGAATAAAATATATCGTCGCCAATATGTAGTATAGATACAAAAGATTGTAGAGAGCGTTTTACAAACTACAAATCTCTTATTAACACCGAAAAAGACATCCATGTTGCCAAACAGTTTAACTAACTCGGTCATTCAATAACGCTGTGACTCTCATCGGCATTGAAACACATTTGAAACTAAAGTTGAAAGAGAAATACAGGGTGTTCGAAAAGTCGCCGTGCAGTTTTGTCTGCTAATAAATATATAAGTGCACAGTGACTTTCCAATCACCCTGTATAAGAAGCTTATTGATTCTAATCTAAATACTGTACAACTTTATGGGATACAACATGATAGCAGAATTAGCGATTTCTTTTTATTAGCTAGTTCACTGCCAAAAAATAGTTTGTTTTCTATAGTCTGAATTCCATGTTTTCTTTGTTTTTCAGAATTTCGTGCGAAACTACACGATCGCTATCTGTGCTAGCCGTCCCTAATTTAGCAGTGTAAGACTAAAGGGAAGGCAGCTAGTCATCACCATCAATCGCCAGCTCTTGGGCTATTCTTTTACCAACGAATAGTGAGATTGACTGTACATTATAACGCCCTCACGACTGAAAGAGCAAGCATGTTTGGTGCGACAGGGGTTCGAACGCGCGACCCTCAGATTACGAGTTACACGCCTTGACCCACCTGCCCATGTCGGGCCTCCATCTTTTTCCTTATCTTTTTAATACTTATTATTTATGTACGATAATTCTACACGTCCATCGTTTTAACACTAATATTCTACTAATATTCTCCGTTCTTGATTCAAACTGCTTGATATTTTCTTTTCTTGTTCAATATTTTGTGACTTTTATTTTATTTGATTAATATTTAATCTTTGCAATTATCTTATTTTGAACAAAACATCTCTAACCTTGTAACATTACATTGATGGATATTCAAAACACTTCAGTGTTTCAATGATGGCTTGCATGACGTCACTCTTACTTCACTTTTTTTCTCGCACTTTCTTTACATGGTCGTTCCCTGTTTTCCCCAAAAGAAGGAACATCCATGTTTCGAAAGCGTTCCAGTTATAGGGTTTCGCATCTTTCTGTAGGAAACTAGTTATATTCTAGCACATTTTAAGATAAATATTTACATTTAGATGTAATAACTCCGCAATCAATAGTTTCACATATACTATCTTTTATTTCCTTTTGAGTTGATTTCTTTAATGCTCTAAATCGTCATCATGATGTTGTTATAGCTTAAATGTGGCATGAAGCTTGTCGTATCGATTGAACATTGTCCAAAATAGCCATATTTCTTTTTCTCTACGGCCAGGTAGTTAGGGCGCTCGGCTCATAATCTGAGGATTGCGAGTTCGAAAGTCCGTCACAAAAAACATATTCATTCTTTTAGCCGTGGGAGCATTATAATATGACGGCCAATCATACTATTCGTTGGTAAAAGAGTAGCCCAAGAGTTGATGTTGGGTGGTAATAAGTAGTTGCCTTTCCTCTAGCTAATATAGGGACGGCTAGCGCAGATAGTTCTTCTAGTTTTGCGCGAAATTCAGAACAAACAAACTTTCTCTCTATCTCCAGTTCTGCAAAACCTTTCTGGAAACAATCGTTCTCTACTTTTCACTCAGCCTATGAGTTAGCCAATTTATCAAACGAATAAACTCTGCGTCAGTTGAAACTACTGTTTTCTTTGTCTACTTTATTTGCTGAGTCTCTTTATCATTTCATCTGAACTTAAAAGTTGTTCTCTCAGTAATTGTATTTCAAAACTTTAAAGCCTTTTCTCTTTTTGGCCAACCGTAGAAATAGGCTTTTCTGATGAATTTCAGCATAATTTGTTCTGGGTCTTGAAGTGTGTAAATCCATTCAGTATCTAAGATACACCCCTCCACCACCCGAAGACTAAGAAAGTTTGAGGTCTTTTGATACATATTATAGTGTATAGATATAATAACGCATTACTTATTCATACCTAACTGAAGTATACTGGAAGTTGAGGGTATATGTAATAATTTGTTAATGCAACGCTAAAATCAGGACTTCGATTACTTACGGTGGACAGAACACTTGTAATTTTGCGCTAAAATGTTATCAATAACAACAGCATATTAATGCGAATTTGATAACTGAAATAAACGAAATGCATTTTGTGAAATTGAGTTCTTCATAAATTGCTATTTGTTGACTATCATCGCTGGATATCAATTCTCGATTATCAAAAGATTAAATCAACCGCATTGTGTACTATATTTTCAGAAAATGTACACATGATATAATAAACATAATATCCCGTAACTTACGTACAAACAAGGTACTATCTTGTTATGTAGTAATTGATCATAGTATTCAAGAATAACGTATTTGTTTTCAATGGAAAATTATTCTGTCTAGATTCGTCAATTCTGAACTTCATTGGGCTGAAAGGTATATGCTAGCAGATTGGGTGAACTTAAAGTAATCATGATTCTAATTTGGACGGCTGGCATATATTACTGTAAGTCAGCAAACGAACGTTCATTATCAAGACCTTAAATAAACATAAAATATACAGAAAGCTAAGTGCATGATAATGGCATGTTAGCTGTCACGTGCCCCACTGATGGGTCACAACTGACTTGAGTTACGGATTGCGTAACACACCAGCGAGTCATTACCAATTATGTTTCAAACTAAATTTTGCTTGCGCCACATGACTTTCAAACATTTTGGTTGTTCTCCAAACTGATCCATACTTCTTTATTGTACAATGTCATTAAGTACAATGATGTGTTTGTTTGGAATTAAACACTAAGCTACACAATGGGCTATCTGTACACTGTCCACCACGGGGTATCTAAACTCGGTTTCTAGTTGCTTGAGTCTGTAGACTTACTGCTCAGGATCTGTGATCGTTCAATCCACGTGTGTAGAAAGAGCTTTTTCAAAATGAAAATACCAGTTTCATTTTGACCGTTATTTTATCTACCACGCTCATGGCAATTTTATTATAAGTGTAGTATGTGTATAAATATCATGGAAATTCAGAGGATTAGAAACGCCAAAAATATTTATAAATTTTTATTTAGAACGATTAAAGTTACAAAAAAAAGAGGAAAGTTTTACACTTAGCATTCTGTTAGGTAATTAGCCTCATACTGCTTTATTCTTGAACTTTTCTTGTCTGACCGAGTAGCAAAATTTGGCCATCATCTTTATAGTGCGTCAACGACCTTGAAGAGCGGGAACGTTTTTGTAACAACAATAAGCAGACATGAATCTTGGGATTCGTCACACGGTCAGGTAGTCACTAGCGGTCAAAAAAAGTGATTAACATTTGCTCTTAAAAACTTGAAATTGCTTGTATAACTTCAAAAGGCATGCACAACTTTTGCCGAAGAACTCGTAACACATTTTTATAAGACTTGTATAAAGTAATATGTCATTATTAGATATATGTAATGTCCTTTCTTTGCCAATGACATTACTGGAAACCATTATTAGAATAGTGTGTAGTTTTTGTTATGGTAGAGAGTTACAATATTGTATTCGCATTCCGAACGAGTCAAATATCTAATCTGACACAAGGTTGTTTGTTTGTTGTATTTTGAATTTCGAGCAAAGCTACACGAGAGCTATTTGCGTCAGCCGTCCCCAATTTTGCAGTGTAAGACTAGAGGGATTGTTTATTTGTTTGTTTTGAATTTTGCACAAAGCTACACGAGGGCTATCTGCGCTAGCCGTCCCTAATTTTGCAGTGTAGGACTAGAGGGAAGACATCTAGTCATTACCACCCACAGCCAATTCTTGGGCTACTCTTTTACCAACGAATAGTAGGATTGACCGTAACATTATAACGCCCCCACAGCTGAAAGGGTGAGAATGGCTGGTGTAACAGGAACTAACACTGGAGTTTGATTTTGAACATATAAACTTTTGTTTGAAGTAAGAGGGTATTTTCCCCATAAGAACAAAATGAGAATGAAAAAACTGTTTTCCAAAAAAAGAAGTCGCATTTGCCTCTTTACTTCTCTTCGTATTATTTTATATACACTGTAAGACGACTATGTTCTTATTTTTTACTACGTTAGTTGATTCATATTTAAATATTTTATTTGAGAAATTATCTAGACTAAGGAAACAACATTATATACACGTATTTAGTAAGAAAATAAAATTTAAACAGTCGTTTATAAATAAGTGTATAAAGCATAACAAACACGACACTGTAAAATATTTTATTCAAATTCTCGCATACAAAAAAAATGTTTTTTCGAGTTTCTTCTATAAGAGATCATATTGCATTGTTCAGTAATTGTTATTATGTATTTGAATGACCTATATGTAAATAAATCTCCTAGTTTTCATAATAGATCAAATACTAATCATTATAAAAACGCAACGTATATTTCTTGTTTTCAGTTTATTTTTGTAAATCAGGTAGTTAATCAGATCAAATAAAACGTACCACGCTGTTTAATATCGAAAATAATATCTTAAGAGGCTGGGTTTAAACAAAAACGACTTTTTTAGGTCGGTAATCTAAACATAAAGAAACCTTGCGTCTTTAATTCGATGGGTAATCTAAACTCGTTAAATAACATTTTTTTTCGCTATATACTGATACACATTTGCTATAACAGTGTATATTAACCTATGTAGTGAATACTTTTAGAGTTATGATTGATCGCTTTAAAGAAAAAAATATTAGGTTTTAAGAACTGTTTATAACATTATATCTTGATACAACACTTTAAGTATGCATTTTTTCAGGATTAGTTTTAACAAATATTGGCTCGTACATGAGTGATTTTCCCGGATTTTTTTTTACGTTTATTTGAAAAATGTACTCAGTATCAGGTTGAAGACCGTCAATTCTCTGTATGAGAAAATTACTTTTGGTATTAAAATGATCAAGTATTAATACTCGCCGCCTCCATCTTTTTGTTCCCCAGGTATCTTCAACACAATAATTCGGGACGATATTAATGTTTTCTTTGTTATTTTTGGTGATGGTAGTTAGATAGACATGGTACTCAATTTGAAATTTCACCTTACTGATGAAGGGCTGACGGAAAACTTTGGACCACTTCAATGTGACTGAAGTGCTGGTGGTTAAAGTTTTTAAGTTCTCTACTGTTGTGTCATTAGGTAACAATGGATAAGGAAACATCCTGTAATTGTTTGCTAAGTATATCTCAGCCTCCCGTGATCCCAAAAACACAGGGGTTAGTTTGAAAACATAAGTACCTGCTCGGACTTTAGGTATAAAAAATGTTTTTGTGCCCATCAAACTGGTGGTTAAAATGTTTAGCCCTCTGGTGGAGGTGATGTTAACAACAAGTGGCCCTGGTCCCGAACACGAACGTAGAAAATAGTACAACGCAGTAGAATGATTCTTAATCGTGTAAACAGCTGCTGCTGTGTATCCAGTTATAGGGCTCATCTTCAGAGAAACTAAGGTGTTTTCTGCAATTTGGTTTACATTGCTACTGAAGCCTCTCGTAGTGCCGTTAGTTCCTAAATAGGCAGCACTAGCATTGCTTTGTTGATCCACAACAAATACATCGAAAAAGTACATTTGTCCTTCTTTGAGCCCTTGAACCACGTGGGATGTTTTGCTTCCAACACACGTGTATTGTATATCCGATTTGATATCCATTCTTTCTCTAATTTGTTTGATTCTTCTCCAAAGACTTTTTCTTGCGTTTCTTTCCCAGCGAAAGCCGAACCCAGCCCATCGAGGTGGTTGAGGTGGAATATCTCCGTGTATTGCTGCTTGAACAGAGCAAAGGGTCTTATAATTTTGTCGAGGGTTTACCGCTATGCAGTACTCAATCTTTCCATGTTGTATGCTTTCATAGGTACTATGAGTCCAATGCAAAGTGACACTATTTGTTGAAACATGAGTAACTGTTATTGAAGGTAGTTTGGGAAGTCTCACACTGAAATATTTTTGACTAGAGGAAACGTACACACGTACTGAAGTGTCTCGAAGATGGGTTTTAATTGTCAATACATAAACTCCAGCGTATCTCGTGAGAAACTTCACTGTATCAGACTTTTGTCCTCCACCACTAAATTTTGGAAACTGATAAATAAAACTGTTTTCAAGTTTTTCATTAGGTCTGTTGTTTTTACGCTCTGAAAGGTAAATCATAAATATTAGAAACAGTTATAAAAACAAACGAAACATCTATTAGAACACCTTTTTTAATCAATCAAATGACCTTAAGGAACTAATTATTAAAACTTTTATGATTTTAGAATTGTAAATCCATAGACTTTCTGCTGTACTAACGGAGGGGAGGAGGAGGAATACTTTTATACAATAATGAAATATTTGTTCTGTTTGAATTTATGTTATTTAAAATTACATTAATAAGCATTACTTAAACGGATAATTAGATTTTTCTAAATGAAAACTCGTTATTTGAAACTATACTTGAAAATTTGTTTAAAAAACAAATGGAAATAGCAGTAAATAATAATCTTGAAATTTGAAGCAAACATACGAAAAGGCAAAGCTAAATAAAAATTACTTATTAAAACTTTATTTAAATAAATCAAGTTATGCGTATACGAGAAAAAGACACCCATTACATACCTTGGAATAGTAGAGCTTAGTTATGTGCGATGAGTTTTTCTTCGTTGAGTGTCTTAACAAAAACAAATAAAGGGAAGTCACATCCACAAGTTCATTTTACTGTGTTTCGTTACATTTAACATAATATAATTTGTTGCGACGTAATCAACAAACCGTACAATTTTACAAGGAACATTTTAAGGGATTTATTAGAACTTAATGATTTGAGGTGAATGTTCTTGTAATTAGTCTCGACGTTATCTATAAAATCTGTATAAAATGGGCGAGTGGCTGCTCAGTGCCATATCACTTACCAGTCGTCGTATTGACTTATAATAATATACTATATATCGATAAATATAAAACTGCCAGCACAGTGACTGTTTTCAGTTTCTATTAACACTTTGAATATTTTTAAAATAATAAGCAATGGGTGTAAATTAGCTTAATAGGAAACTCTTCTCTAACTACCTATTCTTATGAGAAAAGCTAGAAAATGTAAGATATTAACTAATAAAGTATTTTGAAAAGACAAAAATAAGGTCATCTCCCCCACCCCACGGCCCAATGGTTAAAGCACTCGACTCGTAATTTGAGGGTCGTGGATTTGAATCTCCGTTACACCAACTATACATAATCCATCGGCCGTGTGGACGTTATAATGTTCTGGTCAATCCAACTATTCGTTGATGAAAAAGTTGGCGGATGATGATGATGACTAGCTGCTTTTCCTTTATCCTTACACTGCTAAATTAGGAACGGCAAGGGAAAATAGCCGTCGTATAGGTTTGCGCGAAATTCAAAATAGACAAACCCTCCCAAATAATAAATTAAGCTTAATTTGTAATGTCAGTACTAAGGGAGAGATGATAATAATATTGTTTAGGTATCTAAAAGTTTTATGATCTTATGTACTCAAAATTTTACTTTAAATTTTTAGGTTGTTTGTTTGTTTTGGAATTTTGTGCAATGCTACAGGAGGGCTATCTGTGCTAGCCGTCCCTAATTTAGCAGTGTAAGACTAGAGGAAAAGCAGCTAGTCATCACTACCTTCTGTCTACTCTTGGGCTACTCTTTTACTAACGAATAGTGGGATTGACAGTAAAATTATAATGCCCACACGGCTGAAAGGGCGAGCATGTTTGGTGTGACAGGAATTCGAACCCGCAACCCTCGGATTATGAATCGAGCCCTTTAACCACCTGGTCATGCCGAGCCAAAATTCTTAGTTAATTTGACTTCTTTACTTTTATGATTACATTAACTTAATTTGGTAATGCTTAATACAGTGATGTATTTAGGTAAGGGCTAGAGGGAGTTCATGGTTTTAATTGGGGTCCATTGATAATTTTATTCAATTAAAATTACATGGGTTGTAGGTCCCACAAAAATCATTAGTTACTGGGCCCGCACAACCTTGGATCCGCTATTGATTGATATATCTTATTATATAATTAGAATTTAACAGACATTACGTATTAATTGATAGAAATTAGAGTACAATGAATTTAACTTTCGCAAAAAAATATGTCTTGTATAATGTCGCATTTGTTGCAAAAAGTGTGGTTTTCTTCATCTTTGTTTAAATAAGTTGATGATCATCCCCTGCTTTCATAGTAACGGCAAGTCGGGTTTCCATTAATGGCTGATTACGTGGAGTGATGCCAAGCCTGATTACGTGGACTAATGCCAAAGCTGATCAAGTAAAAGATGTGTAAAACTGATAAACATGTGTTTTCTGTATATGACTTAACTCTTGACAGTTCAGGGAATAGGGTTTCACTTCCTCGCCGCTGCACATCTTTATTGGTCGTTGACTGTTGAAGAATAAAATACGTATTCTGACAGAGCACTTAAAATGATTGGAGCTTGGAGGGTTAACAGATTTTTAACAATGAAATTTTACTTTTTCTGATAAACAAACAAAGGCGCTGATTCGCCTTCAAATGTTTATACGTGTTGTTTTTCTTGTAATTATTAATGTTTCAGTTTTGTTTTAATACTTTATTAACTAACGTTGTGTGTGAAATTGCATGTTCTCGATCTCCACGATTTTGGAGCAAGTAGGATCAATCTTGTAACATTGTCTATATGACAAAACACCCTTACCAAAGGAAATTAATATGCACCCAGAAAGCCATCTATGCATGTTGGGGTTTTAAGAATAGGTTTCAGCGCCACTGAATCCGAATATAGTGTTGGAATATGTGTTCCTAACTATCCACCCCCTTGGGATCCCAGACGCGTCTTGTTTCAATCTCTCTTAATAATTTAACTCACAAGCTAACGAAATCAAACTTGATACATATACTCAGGTACCACTAATGGGCGTCTTAAAAGGGGTGTTGTTAAGGTATATGTCTCCGTTGGAGTAACTTTGAAGTAACCATTAGGTGCTTGATCGGTACATCGATTCCCCTGTGAATCCAGCAGTGCAGCACGGGTTTTTATACAGGAAATTATTTAATTTAGTGTTCAAGAGGTATTGCTTTGTTAGTCGTCATGTCTGTTATATTTTGTATTTGCTTTTTTGACTGCTTTTCTTTTATAGAAAAATTATTTGCTCGTGTGTTACTTACTCTCTGTACCCTTCAACAGCTCTAATTACTGAGAGTATCTTACTGTGTTAAAAGAAAATAATTAATAATCCTTTAAACAGGTTACCACGTGAGGAATATAAGCAAATCTCAATAAATAGTCTCAATATTAAGAAATACAACACTTCAGAATAATTAGTTCGAAAAGTTTCTAAAAAACATTAACTCTTAAGTGAAACCACAGGAATCCAGCAACAAAATAATGTGACGAATATATTTGTTTTTCATTATTTATCTGCCTCCCTCTAGTACAGAGGTAAGTCTACGGATTTACAACGCTAAAGTTAGGGGTTCGATTATCCTCGATGGGCTCGGCAGATAGCCCGATGTGGCTTTGCAATTAAAAAACACACACATACACTCTTTACCTGGTATATTTTCTAAAATTTTTCATGTCAGAGTTTAAAGCAATTCGTCATTATCGCAAGAAATAAAAAAGCAGGGAAATATTCGAACATATTAATGAGAAACCCTAATTCATGATGTGAAGAAAATCTTTAGCTTTTACATTATGATCACTATGACGCTTCCTGACATTTAACCTGTCACAGACAAATTCCGTATTTGCTGGTTACCATAACCTATGAATAATGGTTGTCTTACTTTTCTTAACTACAATACACGAAGAACACAATGTCACGATTATTTCGGTTATCAGAAAATTTACGAGCATTCCGTTATATTACTGCGAAGATAAAATAGCATGAAATTACAAGTTAAATTATTACGCCTGTTTACTGGTTAACCAAAAACATTTTGAAAAAAATAAAATAACTTACTGATACATGGAACATTATGTATAGTATTTTTTAATCACACAGAAAAACCTTGAGTAATATACGTTTACAACTGCTTATATTAATATCAAAAGTCGTAAATAAAGTACACTTATCACAACAGGTAAATATGTATAGTCTATAGTTTTGAGACAAAAATCTTTATATGCATAAAGGCTTGTCTAGGTTATTTTAAAATAATTTTTAATATGCATATCAACAAAGCACCTGACAACCACAACCGATATAAAATTGCAATGGAATAGCACGTATAAGAACTACGTTTTGATATTGTTTGACGTTGTTTGTGTTTTGTGATGCCATCGAAAATTGATCACTTTTGGGAATGTTGTGCAACAAACTATTTATAAACTTAGATTATAAAGATATTTGCAGGTCAGGAATTTAGAATTTCTTTGTACTTTATGGCACTGGAAAACAAAGAAATACAGATAAACCTGGTAAACTAGAACCACCAGGAAAACGTGGTGCACAAAGTGGCATCATGCAACATGTGAGAGACCACATACACAAAGTGGCGAAAGCTGTTCATGTGCCTCAGGGAATAGTAAGTAACATAATCAATAAGGGTTTCCATCTGTACATGTGGCAAAAGTTGAATGTACAAAACTTGCGTCCACAACACATTTGTTTAACCGTTGCATATCTCAAGCAACTGAAGATTGAAACGAATATTCGTGCTAGTCCATACGAAGTTCGAGTGGCTGGACGCAATGCCTGTGTATTTCTCTGCAGTTGGACTACTGAAATGGACGCTGGAAAAGTGTCACCTTCCTACATTAGATATATTATGAAAAGCAGTTAGAGAAGGGGTATATGATTAAGACACGATGGGTTTGCGACGTTGTCCATTGTATGGAAATTTAACTGCATGGTTAATGCCAAACTTCAGGGAAGTGAGATACTGCAGGACTGAATGTGGCGACATGGACTGTAACGACGTGGTGAAACCCCAAAATATTTTTAATATAACGTATTCAAAATTTCATTGTAATGACAAGCATACAGCGATGTAAATAAACCAATATGCGTTTACACTACCACATAAAAACTATAAACACACACAAAATTTCGATGGAACCATATCAAGCCATATGCAAAAGAGATACTCTTGTAACTAGTTTCGCCTGAGCGTTGTATAAAAATGTGTATTATTCGATGAAGTGGCTTCTGTAAGAGTGCAACTTTTGCAATAGAAAGTACGTAGCTTAAGTTAAAATATGTTGGTTTGCACTTTCACAATACAAATAGTGATCGGTGAAGAGAATATGTTTATCTAATAATTTTCAAAAGTACTGTAATAACAAAATTAAAAATGTATACATATATTTTATGTGTCTAAGATCATTAAGGAATAAACCTAGCTGCATAAAACACCCATCTTTTTCATATACAAAATGTTATTGCTAGTATACTTGTAAAAGAAGATGAGGTACTCCATGTATCAAACAAATATTAACACAGTGCGAAAGGAATGCGGCATTTATGCACTTGTAATAGGTAGAAATAGGAGGTAGCAGCACAAAACATCACATCCCTCTAACCTTTACCTAGGCTAGGAGTTCAGAGTAATGTCAAACACAATGGACTATTTTTAACATTTACTCTACTGATTGTGCAGTAACAGGGAAACAGTTGCGAATATAATATTACAAAGCATGACTAAAGTGACATGTTTCAGAAAATATAATATTGATAACTTGTGAATTTCCAGTTCTTATTCATTTAAAATAAAGCTGAGATAAAATAATATAATGTATACCACATTCATTTAACGGTTTTTTCATCACCATATGAATTAACTTAGTAAAATACCTTTTAAGGACTAACTTAATTGACGGTAATAAATTTTCACTAGTAGTTTCTGTGATGATGTTCGTGCTTTCAGATGTCATACAGCGTCTTAAAAAAACAAACATTCCGTGTAAAATTGTACTTTTCTTCGATTACATCGCACGAAATTGTATTACGTTACGTATGACTTTCCTTTATAATTTTTCTTAAGACATTCAATGATTAGAAAAAAGTAAATTATAAAAAAAATCATTATATGTAAACTTAACTCTACTTTTCTTAGGTACTTAATAGATATTTCTTTTTTGTCACACATGTATGTGTGATTGGAGTTATTATTCAAATAATTCATGAAGGATTAACTTAGCCATTTAAAACATTTTGAAATTAAATAGTTTTTTAGTGAGAAAACATAAAATATTTGATCTTATATATTCTTGTCTTTACAGACAAATTTTGTTTTATATTTATCTTTGTGCTGATATTTTCTAAATAAATTGCAAAAATTTTATACATAAATATTTGTTAAGTAATTAAATTAGTTACATAGAAAAAGTGTTTCGGCACGTGCATTTCTATTATTTTATTATTATTCAAAACACAGTTCTGTACAGCTGACACTTACCATTTTGTCTAGTCCTAATAGGAACAAAGGGTTGCCGTAAATATAAGTTCCAAGTTATGGCAGCTGAACAGGGGGATATTGACAAATGTAGAGGGCTGAAATCACGTTCGATAAGTATGTATAATCTATGAACAATAAAAGACATGATCAAAAACAATTACAAAAATAGCAATATAAGAAACATAAAATGAATATGCTGTGGCTTTTATTGTTGATAACCATTTCCAGCAAATGTCGTAATTGAATGAGGACTTACAACGCTAAAACCCAAAGTTCAATTCCCTACAAATAACACAGCAGATAACCTAATGTTGCTTGTTCTAATAACAACAAAAATAAACCCCAAAGGTTTTATTATTGATTCAAGTCAATATTTCAGATTCGAGACCATATCACTAGCTTATTTCACGAGTTTGTATATGAAGGCTATTAGATGTCAAGCCTTATATTCACGACTATATTATATGTTTTATTCAATGTTTGTTACCAAAGTTTACATTAATAACTTAAGTCACAGTTACAGACACAAAGCCTACATCGTTAACTCAAGATTTTACGAATTTTTCGAGTACTTAATTTGGTCAAACCAAGACTTCGAAAGTCATTAATATATTATAGCCCAAGTAAAATTAACTTTGTAAATAATGCAGCTTTACCTGGAATGTCATAATTAGACAAGAAATTATTTGTATAGTACTACGACGGACCAAATAAGCTTAGATTTTACCGTATTATTTGAAACTTTTTAATTCTTCTTGACTCCATTTTCGAAGCTAAAAACAACAGTAAGGCCAACGTCTCAAATTTATGGCTATGATGAGCAGCTAATGTTGTTTGCAGCTATCTACGAAATCCTACTGTGTAGCGAACCATGAGCCTTCTAGCATTACATAGCTTCAGTATTTCTTGCACTAACGTGTACTATACGACTCAAGTGGACGTCTTTACTAAACAAATACAGCATCATCTGAATCTTTCTTTACACGCATATAATAGTGGAGATCCCGCAAAACATTTGCAATCAAATTATTATCATTATTGCAACAGCAGTTCTTTAAACGCAGAATTTCCAGACTAATGCAAAATAATTATAATGGCAGATTTGTTTTAGGCCTAACGTTAGTTAAATCTTTATTACGTACGGCCTATGTTTGATAGAGATAAATTACCACCGTAATTGGTGTACGTCTCCTGCTTTAGTTTATTTAGGGCTAAACTTTACTTTACTTTTAATGTCTTGTTGTACATAATATTTGCAAAAATATATTTAAATCCGTCTCATGTTAATATTATTTGAAAGAAGCAGGAGTGAATTTTTAGGACAGACAAAAAACATTATTATAACATATATATATGTTATAATACATAAAGATCATTAGATTACCTACTTCAACAACTGTTCCAAATAACATATACGAGGGAGAACTAATTCGCACTAAAATTGCACAAGTGTCTGTGTCAAAGAGGTAAGCTTATCATACCCAAGGGGAGTAGCCACAGACACCGTGTTAAACTGGTACAAAAATCTACTGTGTACCTAATTTAGTATGTAAACTCTATCTAATCAAAATGATCAATACATACTTACGACCTTGTCACGTCTAGTTTACAAGGATGTTAAAATTACACGCAGAACACTTGCATGGAAAGTTTGAAAAATGCATTACTTTATCCAAATAAAAGTATGTTCTACAATATTTTTGGAAGGGTGAATTTGGCTGTTTTTTAACTGTGAAATAGAATTATCGTCATCATAATGTTAATACACGTATACAAAATTAATGTGGAATCTAACTTTTTTTTTTTTACATCTTTGTTTATAAATAGGCACAAAACTATACTATGAACAATCTGTGCTGTGTGCGCTATAGGTACCGAAACCAGATTTGTAGCGTCATAAGTCCTGCAGACTAACCAGAGTGTCACCGGTGGGAGTGGAGGGGCAAAACAAATAATAAATGTTTTCATAAATAATATTCTGCGTCCGTTAATGCAATTAATTTATGATATTTATTCATTTCACTAATATATAATAGGTAAATTTTATCAAACAAATTTTGAAACAAATAATACAAAAATAAATATATTTCTTCGTTACGTAATTGAGATATTCAACACATTCAGACTTCTACATCTACCCCATAATTTCTCCTTTTTCTTCATCTCCTAATAAATATCAAATTTTGATATTTGACAAACATATTATTTATTATCCAGGTAACATCAGTAAACATATATTTTATAAATGTTTTAACTATCACTGATTATTTGTAAAACACCTTGCAAGGTTCACAGTATCTACTTTTTCTAAGTATCATCATATATTTATTAATGTAAAATATCTTATCCTTTTTCACATCACTTTTTGCATTTATTTCTTTATATAACACTGTTTTATCCTTTTCTTCTCTTTGCAGTTTGATAAATTGACACAGTATTTCATTATTCTAAACACATTTGTCATTTTCAAATTTCGTCCATCACATTCTTCCTTTCAGAGCATGGCCAGGTGGTAAAGTCACTCGACTCATAATATGAAGATCCCGGGTTTGAATCTCTGTTATACCAGATATGCTCGCTCTTTCAGCTGTGGAGCGTTACATGTAACAATCACACTATGCGTTGATGAAAGAGTTGGCGGTGGGTGGTGATGACTAACTGCCCCCCGCTAGTCTTACACTGCTAAATTAGGAATAGCTAGCGCAGATAGCCCTCGTGTAGCTTTGCGCGAAAATCAAAACTGAACCAAATTCCTTTCTCAGTGAATCTTTACTTACACGAATATTAATCCTTAGAATAAACTTTAGATACTTATTTTGAACAGGATTAATATTTTTAACACAGTATTATCTCCAAACTTCAGTTCCAATTGTTTATATTGCTAAAACCTACTGCATTAATTTTTGGAACTTTAGCGTTAAAAAATTTTAGTGTTCAAACAAATTAACGATTCCTTTAATTTTTACAGCTTATAATATTAAACAAGTTTATTTTGAAAGTTAATTCATTCAATATTTATCTCTAAAGTAATATTTTTCAATGAATTTGATATTTTAACCATTTACCATTATGAAACCGAACTTCACGTTTCTTTTGACTTTTTTCTTAAATACGATTTACCTTGGTTTATAGATAACAAATTTCAAACAGTTTCGTAATATTCTATGAAACATTTAAACTCATAATCAGTGACAAAAATGTTGTAAAATTTGCCACATTATTGAACTGATTTTTTTTGTTTAACTATGAAAAATGAAAGTCAGCTTAAAAACCTATTTTTTGTTTGTTTTTGAATTTCGTACAAAGCTTCACGAGGGCTATTTGCGCTAGCCGTCCCTAATTTAACAGTTTAAGACCAGAGGGAAGGAAGCTAGTCATCCCCACTTCCAATTCTTGGGCTACTTTTTTACCTACGACTAGTAGGATTGACTGTCACATTATAACTTTCCTAAGGCTGAAAGTGCGAGCATGTTTGGAGTGACGGTGATTCGAACCCGCGACCCTCGGATTACGAGTCGAGTGCCTTAACCACCTGGCAATGCTGGGCCTCTGCAGTGGCTGTTACAGCTATAAATCGACATTACACACACATGCACTAAACAGTTAAAATATTCACATTATAAAAAAAACATATGAAGGTTAACTATGGATTCTAAAATACCTTTAGGTGCTGGTTGTTTTTTGTTTGTTTTTTTTGTAAATTTACACCTTTATCGGAAGTAAAGCAGCTAAAAATAAACAAAAGAAGACATGGAGAAAACTATATCGTATTTACGACAATGTAAGAAACTGTTACGAATATGTAAAAAGAAGTACTTATATAATCTGACAACAACTTCCAATAAAGCAACTGTCACTTTTGATGTTTCATATAAGTGAAATACATATGGCTAGTCCTATGCAATAATTCTAGACGTTTGGGATGTGTTTTTATACTAATATAGTGATTCTAATTTAAAATCTTTCATCAGACACAGATCAATTTCGAACCACTGCAGCACCACTATGATGTGAGAATAGTGACAAAACATACTCTTGTTAGCAGGAGATATCACGTTTTAGATGGTAACGTAACATTTTTTAACGAGTGTATCAGAACAGTGCTGTGTAAGAAGATGATTAACCTTGATTTTTCAATTTCTATTTTATCACTTTGATAATGTTCTTATCTTAATGTTATTACTCAAGAACGTCTCACTCTGTGTCGATGGCTTTCATTTCCCTTATAGGCTTTAAATACAGTGCATAAATAAAATTTCTAAAAGTATTAATGGTGATAATTAAAACCTTCAACTGATATAAAGTAGCCTTATTACTGAATAACGTTGAAACCTAATTTCTTGCATGTGAGTTCGATAAACTTATATATACATTTATGTGTGTGTGTTTTCTTATGTCAAAGCCACGTCGGGCTCTTTGCTGAGTCCACCGAGGGAGATCGAACCCCTAATTATAGTGTTGTAAATCCATAGTCTTACTGCTCCACCAGCGAGGGACATATAGACACGTATATAAACCGAAGTGTCAGGAAATCTTCAGGATCTGAAACCAATGCTGATTTATAATTCTTTTTAAGGTAAATTATGCTAGTATATTAAAAGTAATAACTGCAAAAAAACGACGTTTGGAGGCGCACTAATAAGTATAATTATTTAATATAATATACAGCCGACCGGTTTCAGTAAACGTGTTGCGGTCATTACGGCAAAATTACGCAGATGGCTGTAAATTATATTAGATAAGTATACTTATTATTGTGCCCCCAAACGTCGTTTTTTGCAGTTATTACTCTCAACGCCTATTTACTACAACTCGAAATTGTGTAGACAAAAATATACATAAACAGTGGCATATTTATATATATGCAGGCATATATACTGAAGTACAGAATGTTGTTTCATATAAAAAATTACATCCTTGATCCCTTATTTAACAAACAGGTCGATTTTGTATTGCAGTTAGCATGTTAATGACAAACTACATTCATCATGCAGGATTTGAGATTTACTATTGTTTCATGTATGTTTGAACAAATGATGTTCTAAAATTGTTCTGTTTTATGACATAAAAACAGACACTAAATTTCAAGTCATGTTTTTGAAAAAAATATTTTCGTTTAGTTGCTTTATGCATGTATTTTGTTCATGGCGTTACTAGTTTTGTATGATGACTAATAATTTATCGGGACAGCTATCTAAATTTTTGGTTGGATTATCTTGCGTTGCGATTATAACCTAAGTCTTGCATGGTAGCAATTTCAAAAGATTTTATTCGTTCGTGAGTATTCTTTGTGGAAAATTATCTGCAACTGCATCACAGCTATCGACAAAGTAATGAAAGATCACTTGTTGATCATGAGATTGAGTTTCGTCTCAAATATATTATGTCTATGATGACTGCCTATGATAACTGGAGCCAATATCATTCTTCTAGAACCGTTTTGGACAATCGTAATGTGATGGGTTTTTGCCTTAGCATTTTGGAAAATATTTTATTCTATCAGGGTGCAAATGCAGTAATGTTTGTTTGTTTGTTTTGAATTTCGCGCAAAATTACACGAGAGCTGTCTGCTCTAACCGTTCCTAATTTAACAGTATAATACTAGAGGAAAGAAAGCTAGTCATCACCACCCACCGCCAACTCTCGGGTTACTTTTTTACTAATGAATAGTGGGATTGACAGTACCATTATAATACCTCTATGGCTGAAAGGGCGAGCATCTGACCTCAGCCACCTGCCCATGCCAGGCCTTGTTTGTAGTCAAGCACAAAGTTACCTAATTGCTTCTAGCATTATAAGTCCGCAGGCACATACCGCTTACAAACTAAATTGAATATAAATATATACTCCCTCATCTTTTGGACTTATGTTGTCATCTTATACACAACAAAATCGGTTGACTTTATACACGGAAATAAATATAGGGTTTTAAGATGCGTGAATAGAGAATCTAATCAAAGGTATCAATTAAATAAAGATATCGCATTTAAATGACAAATTAATGTAATTTTCGTATAGAATGCATTGTTGCTATTTGCATCTTTATAGAATAATAAATCTAACGCAAACCCTTAGCAGTTTGGTGTTAAGTATACTTTGTGTCTTAATGTATTATTAATGTATTTATATAAACAGTTCTCATGAGCCAAAAATAAAAATAGACAGATCATCCAAAGATGTGAATATATTTCTTAATTCCCTTTATGAAGATTTAAATCAACTGACTTTTTAATGGTGAATTTTACAAGAATCTGTAGAATGACTGTAGAGACACTAACTTCTACATTTTACATTTACTACAGTATGGTAATATTTTAATAGAAATAGTGTCATTAAGTAATCTTCTTAAATGTATCCAAAGTTCACTCTTTATTGTTATAATTTCTGAATTTAAACACATTTCTTATGAGCGGGTTCTCACCGTTTTACTTCATTCTTGAAAACGAAGACAGTCATTTCCACATTTTGCGGTAGAACGTTAGTGTCGTAAAATAATTCAGGATGAAACGGCGAGAAATGTGATCCTGAATCATCGAGCGAATCCATCAAACCTTCGGTCAGTTGAGAGAAATGACCATAATGCAGGCAGACCAAAACAGGAATCAATTGTCCAAGCATGATTCCAATGAAGCAAAAATCTGAAGAAAAAGTTATTTAGATATTCATTGATATATTTCGATTGATAATGAGTTCAAGACAATCCCATGATAGCGTGTGATGAAAGGCACAGAGTAGGTTTCTCTCATTATAAAATTTATAAGTTCACAGAACTTCTCTGAAGAAGTTTGAGTTATACAATGAAAAAATGTTCAATGAAGTTTATGTTGTAACTAAAACAAACGACGTATCTGATTGAAACAAGTTACTAATTTACCCTAATCTCATTATCACCTAAACAATGAATACACGTTGCTCTGAAAACAATATTCAATAACCATATCACATAAATTATTCGCGAATCTCTAACATATTATTCCTAATACTTAGCATCAGTAAAACAAATATTAATACCTACATTTAAAAACGTAAGTATCTAGACTTACTAGATGTGAGAAACATAAATCCGTCTTAGAGATCGAAGCCGTTTCTCGTAAAAGATAACATTTATACATTCCGTCCATCATCATGAAGTAATATGATAACTAAAGTAACTTTCCCACGAAAAGAGGGAAGATGTCTGGATTGCTTAGCACATTCCTACTACTTTGAACTGCATTTTAAGACAAATAACTATGTAATTCTTACAGTACTTACCAGTAGATTAGAAACTACAGCTCCAGTTAAATATTTTAGGAATGAACTGATTCTACGTTAGGTTGATTCTTTACTGGGTTTTGATTATTTTGTTCTTCGATTAAATCATCAATTCGTTTTTTATAGAGTAATATACAACAACTAGAGTCCTACTGAACTCCCAGCGATCAGTAAATGAAGATGGAGGAGGAGACAAACAATGTCACGTGATGTCATTACATTTTCTAACGACAGAGGCGTTAACTCCCACTCAACCCACAGATGTATTCTGCAAATCTTTATGTTTTGCTTTTTTTTTCTATACACTAGATAGTTAAAAACAAAATGATGTAATAAATGAAGTGAAAGTTTAGTACGTCTAACTCCTTTGTGTTGTGTTGATATTAGAAAAATAGAGTAGTTTCTCAAAACGCTGTGTTGTATCTAAAGAAAGAAACAAAAAACTTTTGTATGAAATCCAGATGGTTGAATGGGGGTAATGAAGAAGTCAAAAAGCGTTAGTTTACACACACACACACACATAATTTTTCTTGTTACAAGTGCTTATAGAAATCTGTACTTTGCCCAATCGAGTATGTGATTACTAATGTGGAAAGACGAAATTACACAATGATAAAACACCTGATAGAAAAGTATGTTTTATTTTAAATAAATAAATACAAACATGTTGTTTTACAGCAATTTGAAATTGTGTGTGTTATCACAGAATTGAATGTTGTAGCGATATAAACACTCAAGTTTTTATTTTCTAACTTTACAAATGAAGTTGGATTTTCATTTCAAAATTGTGTTTATGTAACCACACAGTCGTATTGTGAAGACACATTTTTACTGTGTGTATGGTTTGGTTTGGTTTGAGTTTCGCGCAAAGCAACATGAAGGCTATCCGCGCTATCCGTCCCTAATTTAGCAGTGTGAAACTATAGGGAAGTCAGCTAGTTATCACTATCCACCCCCAACTTGTAGCTACTCTTTTATCAACGAATAATGGGATTGACTTAATATTATATCACCTCCATGGCTGAAAGAGCGAGCATGTTTGGTGTGACGAGGATTCGAATCCGCGATCCTCGAATTACGAGTCGAATGCCTTAACCACCTGGCTGTGCTTGGCCCCACTATGTGTATGAATAATGTGTAAATTTCAACACAAAGTTTACACATTAGTCACTAAACTTTTATTCCACAAAATGTAAGCTGTGTTGTTTTCACACATTTTTTTATTTTTTAATATTTAATCTTTCAAGATTAAAGGTCGAAGTGATAACATGTAGGCCACCTTAAACTCTATTGTAACGCCCCTACCTCCAGTGGCATAGTTGTATGTCTGTGGACTTCTACCGCTAGAAACCTGGTTTTGATACTCTTGATGGGCAAAGCACAGATAGTCCTTTGTGTAGCTTTGCGCTTAATACCAAACAGCAACTTTACTATAATTTTGAAGATTGTGAAAAGTAAATACGTATAATAAAAGTATTATTTTTTCAAATCCCGTAAACACATTGAAATTGTAATGCGTAACATATTGAACGGACTGTCTGAAAACTTCATCATAAGAACGCGTGTTATTCTATCTCCTGGTTAAAAACACTTATCTTATGCTACAATGGAGATATTCAAACGACTTAATACTTTTCTTCTTGAAATTAAAATCTTGTTTTCTTCATCGTGACAAATATAAAGAACTTACTACAGAAGTTGGCTGGGGCGACTTAAATAAACATATAAGATATGTTTACCTCGTTATAAATCAATAACTAATGAGAAAGATGAAGGATGTAATGTTTTAAAGTTTGTATGTGTAATTAGTTAATGTAAAACATATTGTTTCCAATTTCTACTTAAATGAAAAAAAGATCGTGATTACACAAAAAAGACAATTCGTTGTGATTTAATGCACATATTATGTACAGTTTATCTAGGTACCGTTTAACATACATAGAAAAATATAATAATATAACAACATGTGTTAAGTACGAAAAATATAGCAATTTTTTTAGTTTTACGCGTACGCTAATTTTTAATGACATAAAGTCATCTTTAGTTTAATAGTTTTCAAAATTACTAGGACAGTGTCATTATCCTTCAAAAAACTGTTAAAGTCCGAAATCTAGGAATAAAAAGTGTGGAATTTATTAAATTCACAAGGAATAATTCAAAGACATTCGATGATATAAGAAACATAACAAAAGGTTACAACTGCAGTGTGCAACACTATCATTAATAAAAATTAACACGGTTATCAGATAACTATTATAATCTAGAGCTTTAATATCTCTCATTAGTTCGTAAAAATCGATGGTAAGGAAAATCATCCAGAGGAATACGGTGTTAGGTAAGGATATTTTTATACTATTGTTTAATCATCCACTTTTTCTTTTGAAGAAACGGTTAAAACTGTCCCTCTAGACTTATCGATTGCGCCTTTTGTTACTGTATTTGTAAAATAAAATAAATTAGTTCAGGCTAGACGTCTATGTATGTATATAAACAAGAATTACAGCAGTTAATGCTACGCAAGTGGAGTTGTACAGGGTAGGAGGAACATTATAATTATAGTCAGTAGTATATAGTTATATTATGCATATGTATAGTCAGTAGTATACAGTTGGTACTGAAAAAACTATTATGTAAACATTTAAAAGCCATTTGAGATTCGTTTGTTCTATAGTAATAGTTAGAAAGAAAACTGTTCTAAATACGACGAGACACAGTCACGTTTACCCTACCCTCTTCAAATAAAGACTGATTTGAGTGACATTTTTACCAGCAACTTATTTCGGTTTTATCATAGGACTCACCTTGCCAAAAAAAACAATTACATTATTCAGCTATTACTGATATGGATTTTGTCATCTAATGTGATTCAATATATTTCTTGTATAGCATATAGGACAGAAAAGCGAAGAGAGGGGTCTAAATGTGATACAAGTAAAATGAAAACATAAAATGGGCGAGGATACTAAAATCTCATTGAACATTACTTAATCTGTAACTTGAAAATATGATTTTGCTTAGAGGTTAAGGACAGGCTTATATTGATTAGTGTAGGGGTCAAGAAACGACAGAATCTTACAGAGTCAATACCAGTAACAAAAATGTATGTTGTTTCTCTCTCTCTCTCTATATATATATATATATATACATACATAGAGAGAGAATTTTTTGTTTTTTATTATATAAAGAACTTCAATTGAATTCTTTTTGTATCAAGATATAATTCACATAATTGTATTTTTATTTGGAGAGGGACAATTATATTTATTGGAGTTATGGAAACTCTATAATTATTGTACTATCACCAGACGCGTTATTCCTAAATTTAATATTAGAATGATGAAAGTTATGTCAAAGAAATCTTATTTATCCTAATTGTAACATTATAGTGAGATTTTACAACAGTTATTTCGCTAAAAATACGGAATACGGACTTATTGTGTTACAAAATATCTCTTTGATATATTTTTTTTTACAGATTATTCATGAAAGGAGCTATTAAAAAATATAGGTCTACATGTTACAAGATAAAACAAGTTGTTGCGGTCTGCAACTGCATAAATTGTATTTACAGGGACCAAAAGAGATTAAATAATCTAAGCACTACTTCTATTACTGCGTAGTTTAGAAATAAATGTTACTTATGAGTTGAAAATCTACACATAATTTAATGTGAAGTACAAAGCTACAAATAAACTACTTTTACTCCTTCAACTGTGGGTTTCGAACTCCAATTTTAGCGTTTCTAATCAGACTTTCTAATTAATTGCCAAGAATGGGATGTGCACTTATCACAGACTAACTTGTATCAAAAACTGAAAGACTTAAAAACAAGAAGAGACTCCGAGTTATTTAAGTGGATGCAGCAAAAGAAATAGCTAAACTGACTAATGCAACGAAAATAATTTTTACTTAAAATTAAACCCCAGATGTGAAAGAGATTCGCTCTCAGGTCGTTCTTTATCAAATTAAACATTTTGCCAAAAAAAAATCTTACTTCAGTTTAACATTATTCTGAAAACATGTATTTACTCTAACAAAAATAATTCTAGAAAAACAAACAAACTTAAAACAATAATACCAAAATACCTTATGACCTTTAGTTCCCCTTAAAGGTCTGTATGCATTCTCGCACCAAGTTAATTCCCTTGGATAAGTCTAACTATTGCCTTATGTTTGACAGCTTGTGTCCCTCGTTTTGCTGACCGAGGGCAAAGTCAGGTCACATTTCCCGAAACTAATCAGTTCCTACTTTCTTGAAAACAGGAGCAAACAATTGCCAATGCCTTGAAAACAGCTAGATAGCCTTGAGACAAACAGAGTGACTTTAAACCTATAGACAGATTACGTGTTTTTAAAGAAGTATGATATAGTTTATTATTAAACCCGTAATAAACGTATATATCCTCCTGTAATTAATTGTAATCACATACAATAATTTAAAATGAATTAACAAATGAGCATAATGAGTTCCAACTCCACTGTTGGCAGAAGAAAAAGAAAATGATATATTGCGAAATTAGACTCTATTTGATGAAGCTGAACACCATATCCACCAAAAAAACATAATTAAAAGATGGGGGGGTCTCCTGTGAGGGATGAAACATTAATAATATTTAAATATAGAAACGTTCATATTTGGAGCATAGAAAATACATACTGTTATTCTGCTCATATCCTTTGTTTAAATTTTATAATGTTTTTTAAAGATATGTTAACGTGAACAGGACGTTTATTTAAAATAATTCGAAACAAAAGTACTGTATTATGCATGATGCTGTTTTCAGAATATCAAAATCAGTACCTGTTTCAATGGTTGGGTTTTGTTGTATTATCAAATCGCCTTTTTCGTCTGATTCAAAACGATCTTTCTAGATAGATGGGAACCGTAGCACCGCCTCAAATAATCACAACACGGTTACAGTAGTTTACAATAAGTTGTTCATCATAACATGGTTACAGTGGTTTACAATAAGTTGTTCATCATAACATGGTTACAGTGGTTTACAATAAACTGTTCATCATAACACAATTACAGTGGTTTACAATAAGCTGTTCATCACAACAAGGTTACAGTGGTTTACAATAAGCTGTTCATCATAACATGGTTACAGTGGTTTACAATACGCTATTCATCATAACACGATTACAGTGGTTTACAATAAGCTGTCCATCATAACACGGTTACAGTGGTTTACAATAAGCTGTTCATCACAACACGGTTATAGTGGTTTACAATAAGCTGTTCATCATAATATGGTTACAGTGGTTTACAATAAGTAGTTCATCACAACAAGGTTACAGTGGTTTACAATAAACTGTTCATCACAACACGGTTATAGTGGTTTACAATACGCTATTCATCATAACACGATTACAATGGTTTACAATAAGCTGTTCATCACAACACGGTTACAGTGGTTTACAATAAAATGTACATCACATGTCTGCTATATAAGTGATAGCTATTTTTTGCTGATTTTACCGAATAATTGTTGTACTGAAAATTATAATTTAAGTGTTTTATAAACTAATATATAAAAAATAAAAGTTTTTAGCTGAAGTGCAACTGATCGAGATTTTGTGGAAGTTCGAGATGCGAAAACCAAAGTCTTGAGTTTTCTTACTTGTTTGTTTTTATGCACAAAGATGGGTTATATGTACTACTACAAGTATTTAAGCCTAATTTTAACGTTATTAGCCCATGGACTTATCACTTAACTAGAAGGGAGCACCAAATTCATAAGACTCCTGCAAAAACCAAGTAGATTAAATGTTAGAAAGAAACTTTTGCTTTTGAAAATGTGATTCTTCACATATCTAGAGGACCATTAGCCATTTCGAATGGTAACAATTTGAATGTAATAATGACGGATTGGGAGAGAGGGTGCAAATAAATGCAGTTGCCTCGGCCCTTCGGACTGAAAAGACCCAATAAAAAACCAAAAACATATCTTTGCACTGTAGCACTATGACAACAGTAGTTGTAGTCGTTTCATGCAATCCTATTATTTAGTAATTTTTTCATGAACAAATTATTCTACTTTATCAATATTTCTTTTGTCATTTGAGAAACATAAAATCTTTTATAGATTATTTTATATTTAATATAAAAGATTCATTGCAATTTTTTTTTGTTATTTCAACTATTAGAACTTCCCTTTTGTGTATTATCTATCTATTCATTTGATTGCGTAATGCTCAATCTGGAGTAAACAAATAATATTTGACTTATTTACGAAGCTCATTTCTGAATTTCCAAAATTTGCACCTTATTTATTTTTCAAGACCTAAATCCGGCCATGAGTAGACAATGAGAAAGAAAAATAGAATAACAATAATTAAAACCACGTCAGGAAAACGACCAGCTTGTATTAAAAATGAATATGAAACCCAATATCAGTGATGTCGAGAAACCCACTTGTTGAGAATTTTATGTGCAAAAAACGGCTCTTTTGGGCTCAGAAAACACTTCAAATATTTTTTTTGCATATGAAACCCAATATGTTATACATTAATTGTTAAGAAGAGAGATTTCAGCAAATTGAGAAAACAGGACTAAACATCATACGACAGTGAAGCATGTGTTATATGTATAGTGTTTTAAACTGTCTTTTATTCACACAGTGATCATATATTTATAGAAAATTTAAAAGATGTAAGTGTAGGTTAACTGTTGTAAACACACCACAACTCACAACACAGTACGTAGTTTAATGAGAACCAATCCAAATATATTGGAGTGAAACATCTGAAAACTAATTCGGGTACAAGAATAGACTTTCTTTGTTTTCAATTATTCAAACTGGCGCTGAGGATATACAAGAGTATGCTGCCTATAAAGGTGTTGTAACAAATTCAAAGATAAACCATTTATTAAATCGTGAAGGCAAACTTTTGAATATATATTGTATACAATGTTTACAATTGAACTATTTCGAACAAAATAATACAGTAAATGTTGTATTCCGGATGTTTGATGAATTTGTTCAAAAACTTGAGATATTTCTTTTCAAATTGCAATTTTTTTTTACATGAAAAGCAGCGCATGCAGAATTTGATGATAGCACCGATAACACATTCAAGTGAAGTTTATTTAACAGAAGAAACTAATGGACATTACTTAGAAAGGAAGAAAACAAACTAAAATGGTAACTTAGGGATGTTGAATAGCAACAGAAAAAATATAAGACGATTTCTTCTTTATGCAACTGCTGGGGAAACAATCACCGGATTTTAGTCTTACAAACCCTTAAACTTACCACTGTCCCACGACTGATTTTAGTATTATGAACCCTCAAACTAACCATTGTCCCACCAGACAAAGTAAGAAATAAAATTCGGTTTAAATATTTAAAAGTTAGATTTTTTTAAGACAGGCAAAATAATAAGTTTTCGATTTTCACTTTTAAACATCATAAAAAGTAAGAACTGTTTTTACTTTTTAATACATGAATAAACTTGTCGTTTTATTTTAAAATATACATCATTTATTTCTTCTGTGCTATAAGTAACGTCCAAATTAAGCTACATTTAACAAATTATCATGTGTTAGATCTATGGGTACTGTTATGTATATGTGTAAATATTTTGTAAACAACAACATGTCGTGTTGTGTTTGAATTTTCATTTGTATTATTCATTTTTCCATATTGATATTATTGTTTCGAAGTTTAAACTAAAATATGTTATTTATTTAGGGTAACATTTTAGAACTTTCTCGAATTAAGTAGACCAATCACATGTTTGTAAATGAGTGCTGGTGACTTCCTGTCTAGAAGTGTAGTCTCGTGCAAGAACGGATATGCGTGGATAGCTCTGGAGTTGTATGGAAATTGCGAGATTGTTCGAGAAATAGGCCTATCGTTATAAAAGACGGTGACGAGAGACAGATTCAATCATCAGTCATCAGTTTTATTCGAGGGAGAGAGATTCAGTCATCAGTTTTTATTCGAAAAAAGAAGATAGATTCAGCCATTAGTTTTATTCGAAGAATAAGAGTGAGATTCAGGCATCAGTTTTAGTTATTTGAGAAAGATTAAGTGTTTGCTGTGAATATTCAACTTGGATTTGTGATTGAAGTTAGATCTACGGAAGTTGTGATTTTATTTCGTCAATCTCTACGATACATCTGAATTACTGCTTGAGCTGAGAGACGGCGATTTCACTGAACTGTGAACTGTTTCGGAATTACTTCGTGGGACCAAATTCACACCCTAGACTGGAATTTGAGACTTTAATTTTAGATCATTACATTAGATATAGGCCAGTACCGTTTTGTGTTGTGATTTATTTTGAAGTTTGAAACTAATATTATTTTGTTTTGTAATTAATTTCGAATGTTGTAACTTAATATCTGTCACTATTATTATATAATTCATGTTATATTTGTTAATAGTTTAGTGTAATAAATTATACAAGCTGTTATCTGCGTTTTTCTGTTGCGTTTAGTCTACGAAGAACTTAAAACATTAAAAAATTCGCAACAGTACCAAGAACAGGAGGCTTTTACCATTACTACATAAGAGGTTGTAAAAAAAATTGACGATGTAGTGTGTATTTTGTGAAATGTTATTTCAAATATCAAGTTTATTTCTTCAAGAAGTATAGACGTAAGAAAATAAGCAAGGAATTATTCTGTATAATAAGATTATTTACAATTCTAATTTATCTAGCCAGTAAATTATTGGTAAGTTTAAAACTTTATAAAGCTGGCATTTGGGGTTCGATCTTTCGAGTAACTCATTGCAGGTAACCCGTTTTGAAGATTTGTGCTAGGTGGAACACTCACGAATAAGGTTTAAATTACTATCACCGAACATTATGATATTTAATAATGCTTTTAATAGTACCAATATATAAAAAATACAAACATGAAACATGTTTTAATGAACCGTTAAAGTTTGTGTTTGTTTGTTTTTTTGACAAAATAATACTGGATATTTGCACACTATTTAAAGGACTGAGAGACTTTTGAGTCGGCTCTTTCAGCTGTGGGGGTGTTATAATGTTATGATCAATCCCACTATTCGTTGGTAAAAGAGTAACCAAGAGTTAGCGATGATTGGTGATGACTAGATCCCTTTTCTGTAGACTTACCCTGCTGAATTATGGACAGCTAGCGCAAATAGCCCTTGAGTAGCTTTGCGCGAAATTCAAAACAAAGAAACCTTTGAGTAGCCTTTTTTGTTGTCAGCGAACTGTTACGGAGTAAAATAATCTTAAATGTTGAGTATGTGTAAGCATAAGTTTATTTATCTTGAGGAAGAGTGATTCAAGGTAAATTGTTAATTTTTAACAAACTGTCATAGTAACGCAAAATTTCAAAATGTTTTGCTATATTAGTATAACTTAACGTTTAACAACATTTGTATTCCATTTTTTATATAACATTGGAGAAGAGTAAAGAGT
Source organism: Carcinoscorpius rotundicauda (assembly GCA_011833715.1). Classification (NCBI taxonomy): domain Eukaryota; kingdom Metazoa; phylum Arthropoda; class Merostomata; order Xiphosura; family Limulidae; genus Carcinoscorpius; species Carcinoscorpius rotundicauda. The sequence goes on along the minus strand of CM022395.1, from coordinate 32,119,009 downwards.
GAAGAACAAATAATGAAGTTAGTTTCAATTTATAACGTGTTTTAATATATCTACAGTGAAGTGGAAATGTTCATTAAATTATAAATATTATGTAAAACAATTTTTGTGTGTTTAATATGACCTCTGGTAACTGTTCAGTAGTGTTTCTGACTAGCTAGCGAGTCAGAACATAGTATTAGTAATACATTTAATGACACAGAATGTTTAATTACACTTATTGGTTGCCCCCCAGTGGCTCAGCGGTATGTCTGCGGACTTACACGCTAAAATCCGGGTTTCGATACCCGTGGTGGGCAGAGCACAGATGGCCCATTGTGTAACTTTGTGCTTAATTCAAAACAACAACAACAACTTATTGGTTTTTCTTGGCTACTAGAAACAATAGGGCATTTTCAATTGCTACGGCTATAAGTAGATCTTAAATCGGTCAAGATGGAGCTATATGTTAAATGTTTTACTTGAAATAAACTCAGAGCCACTCTAGGAGCCATACACTGCAGCTAAAAATGTAACTGGTTTTGAGTAATTTGGTGTTATTGATTCTAAAAATCATGTTGAAAATTACTTATCGCTTCTAGCTTTCGAGTTATGATAAATTTATTTAAAATGTTCATATACATCGTGAAAACAGCAACTTTATTAGTAACAAGAACTGCATTCAAGAATGTATAATCTGCACATGATTTGATAAGTTTTTTTCATGTTTACAGCATGAATAATAGGAATCGATGACTTACGTTCCCATTATTACAAAAGTAGAGTTTTCAGATTAACTTCATATAAGCCGATAAAAGTCTCTATTTTTGAAAATTTTGTGTAGTACATAATTCTTCCATTAGTTCATCAATATTTGTACAGAAACACAAAGTATCTTGTATGCTGTAGTGGGAAGCAAGACTTTGATGGTGACTTTGGTAAATTAAAACTCTTGTTCCTAGAGCTAATAAATTCCATTGTTGTAAACGAGAACCAAAAAACTCATCATGCTTTGACAAACACAAGTCATTAATCACATGATTTTATGCTCATCATGGGGCTTCTCAAATGTTTCAGCAAACAGATAACATGAGGGTTTCGTGATTATCGGATGGAGAAAGCAAGTGAGGGAATGAAGTGACATTGGTGCAACTCGCTACAATTATATCGAGAACAATACATGAACAATTTATTTGGAATTTTACACTACTACAGCACAGTCAATGTTTAAGCTATCATACATATATGTCTTTTACTCATTAAACTGTTAAAGTAATTTCACAGTACTAAGTAAATTACATGGCATTTAACTTTCACATAGTACTGGTAAAATACTAAGACATTACAATAACTCAAAATCTAGAAGCGATTGACAAATTCTGAGTACAGTTTTTAAATCAGCACTACCAAATTACTCCAAATCACTTGAGTTGTTGTTTTTTCTATTAGCAAATTTTTGTTGTTCAGTTTCATTTAATAAAACTTGGATAGACTAAATATTATATTCGATTATAGTATACAGTTGTTTTATAAAGTCGAATTATTTGATTTAACATTTCTTTCGAATAATGTTACGTGTATCTTGTTTCGTGTCATATTTTGTATCGTAATATTTGCGCGTGAATGTTCTTTCTAAGTTTTGCATAAATCTGTAAGCATATAGAAAGCACACGAGGGCTATTTGCGCTAGCCGTCCCTAATTTAACAGTGTAAGACTAGAGGGAAGGCAGATGGTCATCCCTACCCACCGCCAACTCTTCGACTACTCTTTTACCAACTAATTATAGGATTGACCATAACATTATAACGCCCATATGGCTAAAAGAATTAGCATGTTTGGTTTGACGGGGATTCGAACCCGAATCCCTCAGATTAGGAGTCGAGTACCTTAACCACCTGACCATGCCAGGTTTTAGAAGCATTTTTACTAATAATATTTAAAGCATTCTAATTTTACAATACAAACAAACTGAAAAATTTTAAACAGGAAAACCAATAAGAATTACACCGAGTCCGCTTAATTTCAGTATCATGTTTATAAAGTTTCGGTCACATTACTAAACATGACATAATACAAATACATGTATACTACCATTACTATACACATATACACATAGGTTTTAAAAAAAACACCATAAAAATAAAGAGCCTTGACATTTGCCACAAGACAGGGATGTGTTTCAAAATGTTTCCACGAACGCTCAGTACAACGTTAGTTTTGTAATGTTTGGGCACGTACGTCAAGGATCTTTGTTTTATGCGAGTTTAGGTTTTACTTAGTAGATAATTCTACATACCTTTTAGTTTAGATCATGCTCACATTCACCATTTTCTACATTGAACATATGTTGATCTAGTGTGATAAAAAAGAATTAATGAAGTCGGATTAAGAACATAATGATATTCCGTAGTTAACTTTGTTCTTGTATACAATTCTTAACTTACAAAATTCAAATTTACTATTTAAATCATATAATTGGATGTATGAAGAATGAGAATAAAAACTGATATCAATACCTGTGTGTATGTACATCTAAGTCAAGTGTGAATTCAAGAAAGTGTCGCTTGCTGTTCAACTGAGGAATCAAAGTTAGCACATTCTGTTATCCTGTGATCCGGGTTCAAATCCTCGTCAAACACCAAACATACTCGCTCTTCCAGCCGTGGTGGCGTTATAATACTGCAGCCAATTTCACTATTCGTCAGGAAAAGAGTAGCCCAAGATGTGGTTATGATTAGCTGCCTTCCTTCTAGTCCTATACTGCTAAATTAGGGATGGCTAGCGCAAATAGCCCTGGTGTAACTTTGCGCGAAGTTCAAAACAAATCAAATCAAACCAAACTCTTGCGATCAGAACGTAGAATTTTCTTATTAATAGCTTGAGCTATTTCACAAGAAATCTTTGAAGCTTTCAAGTTACTGGAGAAATACTACAAAATAGTAACGGGAAGTTTGTCAATATATTTACTTCTAAATAATTCTACATTATACGATTAAATTAGTTCACAAGTAATAAAGATGGACTTAACACACATCATATGATCATAATAAATTGTATTTATTCAAACAACCACAGTGAAAATGTATCTCGTTTACCATAACCAGGAGTGTATATTTTGTGTAAGCAAAAAGACCAAAGAATAAGTAAAAAATAATTAATTATTTGATTTTTGTATTCATTAATTAACATGAGTTCATAGTCATCATAGGAGTGTGCCTACATATAATTTGTCTGAAATATACGCTTTTGATTAAGTTTGAAATTATATGTCACTTAGGTAAAATCATTTAAAAGTCTAACTTTATTGAGATTGTGTTCCAGAAAGTATAAATTTTTCGTTTATGAATTAACTTCTTTACTTCATAGTTATTCAAAGAGAATAACACTGCTCAAAAGAGTGGTCATTACCTCAAGAGATTATCTAAATGGTAGTGGAAAATAAAGCTGTCTACTTCATATACAGATGACCTTCTAGCTATTTTTATCAAAATAAGGCAAAGGATGTTACTCTAGGTAAATGACCCAGAACAATAGGTAGTCAGGGCAGCAATAATTTACTAAAAGTACACATACCTGGAGATATAAAAAAATTGATTTAAAAAAATCCTTTATAAATACAAGGAGATAGAAAACATATGACATGCTAGTATTCCTCATATACAGAACCATTTCGGATGCACTTAAAGATGTGTTTAGATGAGCGATTTAAAATTTTCATGGGAATGTCCTTTGAACATTAAATTAATATTATACGAAGTCATTGATGAATGAAGCAGTTACGTAATGAACCCAAAGATTTAATCACGTGTGAAAAGTAGCATTAGATTTGATCCGGGTAATATGATTTAAAAAAGAATAGTTATTTGTAATTACAAACCTGTAAAGTACTATTTGAGGATATAGTAAACTTGTTATCTCCCTTACTACTGATGAAAGAACGTTCCAGTTTTAATACTGAAATATTTGACAGGTTGCATTTTTCCATGTAGGATAAACTAGTTTTACCTGTTATTTTTTTCGATAAGAGTAGTGTAATGTATTTCGATTTGATCAACTAAGAATATTTGAGTTAGTGAGCTTATCAGTAGTACGTGAATTAAAAGACATAGTTTAAATATAAAACAAGAACTCAGTGCTCTTAGCAAGAATAGATAATAGACATATGGAATACGGTAGGCCTTAATAAATGGTCTTATAAATTGCAAAGCGTACTTTATGAGAAGAAACGGTAACAGTGAAGATTTTTTTAAAAAATATTTTAAGTAAGGGTACGCCATATCCCCATATGTCACTTCCGTCAATAACTGAGTGTACCCACCATTTTATTCCATTGTTTTAAAATATTTTCAATCATGCAGCTTGAAATATTTAGTAGAGTGCACAATTTTCTAAGTATTTTCTTAACTTTTTTCAGAACAAAGTGCTCTATAAGGTACATTAAAATTCATGTTACAAGTAAACCCCATGTGGTGAGACTTTTAAGTTCAAATTATCCATAACTTTTAAATTCATAACTATAAGAAGATCTATAAAGAAAAACAGTGAAAGCGTTACATGAATCTTCAGTAAAGGTGAGGATCACATAAACTGATTCATTTCATTTGTGTTGGACCCTGTTTTTCTGTCTCTACTTTATTCCTTTCCCATTGGAAGCAGTCACTATTTACATAAAATGAGATGGTACTGGAAGAAATGGATATAAGTGGAAGGGTAAGCTTGATTGCTAATTTACGCGAATGGTAACAGAGGGAAACGTGGCTAGATAATTTGGTGACTGAAGTCTCAAAAAGTCTGTGGACCAAAACATTTTGGGTATAAGAGATACATGTTTTGTGGGCAATTATATTGTAAGCGTATTAACACCATAAAAATGTTGCTTGATAAAGGTAGTTCATTGATTACACCACATCTAGAAGTAGTTTGAAGAAAGGAAGTAATGTCTGTAATAATGAAAATGTGAAGTTTTCAACTTACACACTTAAATTATTTTGAACAGTTTAAATGCAACATTCTTACATTTTAATTTTGAATGTTTTTAATAAACTGTCATAAAAAGAACATTATGTCTATGAGATTTCATTTTTGTCATGGATCCGGATTTCCAAGCTAATTCAAAGATTCGTAAAATTAGCTGACTTTCCATCATACAAATGCCATCGACAACGATGCATTGCTGACCAGCAGATCAGGTGTTTGAGATCTTGCCAAATAATTTACCGCGTTATTTTAAAGAAGTCAATCAACCACAGTTAGTGGAAAACTTATTCACAAGGTGTAAAGCTTTATCAGATGGAGTTACCTCATCAGCCCCAAAGGCAGCATTACTGAACAGCTTCTATATACTCTTTAAGAGAGTCTGTCTGCTATTGCCACCAGTGGCAACAATATCAGTAGAAAAGGTAAAAAGACATATGCCTTAATATTAGAAAATATCTTTAGTTATCCTGTTGAAGGATATCTAATGATGGTCACGCAGGGGCAAGCTCTTTCATCAGTACCACTTCATTCAAATGTTAAGGGTGATTTTCCCTGAGTTAAAGCTCTCTTCTATGGGAAAAAAGTGAATTAAAAAGATGCTTAAACAGTACCAACATAAAGAAACACTGTGCTCAAACAGTCAGACGGAGTGTTGTTTATACTGAATATTCTTAGTTGCTTACTCTTTAAGACTCTGTTTAAAATTGTTAATCTCTTAGTTACTGAGATTTGGTGTTACTTCTTAATTCATACCTTATCAAGCGAACATATATATAGCTGAAAAGTTAATTAAATTTCACGATTTCGCCTGGATACAACATATACGCAAGTTATAGTCACGTCGAGTCGTCAAGCTCAAAATTTGCTTGTAATTCTGATACATATTCTTCTTTATAAGTAAAATGAAGTTACTAATTCACTTAGATTTCCATATAATTATCACCTTATAGATTTTAACGACATGTGGAACATCAACTAAATAAATGACGTCAAATAATGTTGACGTTGTAAAACTTTTATTAGAGGTACAGCCGCTTAGAGAAGAAAAACGTCACGAAAACAGTGAACTGGAATTTACTAAAATGTTTATTCTTACTGAAAAATTACGTACTTTGATGTATCTAGCACTGAATCACTTAAGACAAGCTGACACTTCATAGTGTTATTAAGATTTACAATTGGTTAGGAGTGTCGAGGATCACGCATATTTCGAAACATTTACATTAATGGTTGTGTGTATGTATGTGTGTTTTCTTATAACAAAGCCACATCTGGCTATCTGCTGAGTCCTCCGAGGGGAATCGAACCCCTTCTTATTGCGTAGTAAATCCGTAGACTTACTGTAGAACAAGCGAGGGGCTTAACGGTTGTATTTGTATGATTTAGCCGAAGCTATAAATTTGTGACTATTCTTTGTTTATTTAAGACTAAACATATATGTTTTGTTTTGCTTTATTAAAGTATTCACTGATACAAAACTTCAATTGCAAGACATCAATTTGACTTGCGTTTTCCTCTGTTTTTATTTTACAATGAGAATTTACATTGGAAGACTAAGTATAATAATTTAGGGATAAAGTTTGCATGGCATGAATGACTATGTTATTTCTGAATTTTAATTGTGATGCAAAAGTGAACTAGCCCACAAAATCCAAAAAGAAAAAGTGTTTGTGTGTGTGTTTTTTTTTCTATACTTTATAAATTCTAGTCTTTCTTATGGTGGCCTGGCATGGCCGAGCGCGTTAAGGCGTGCACTCGTAATCCAAGGGTCGCGGGTTCACGCACGCGTCGCGCTAAACATGCTCGTCCTCCCAGCCGTGGGGGTGTATAATGTGACGGTCAATCCCACTATTCGTTGGTAAAAGAGTAGCCCAAGAATTGGCGGTGGGTGGTGATGACTAGCTGCCTTCCCTCTAGTCTTACACTGCAAAATTAGGGACGGCTAGCACAGATAGCCCTCGAGTAGCTTTGTGCGAAATTCCAAAACAAAAACAAAAGTCTTTCTTCTGACAACAGAGTGCGCATAGCAATTTTTTTCTTGTTTTACAATAATATTACACTTTGTAATGTTCTTAACCCTAGTCTTGCAGCGGTATTTCTGTGAATTTACAACGCAAGAAATCAGGTTTTGATACTCCTAGTTGGCAAAGAATAAATAACCCATACTGCTGCTTTGTGCTTAACTGCTAACAAACAAACTTTAACCATAATACAACGTACCATTGATTTGGGTCTAGAAAATAATTTTATTTCTTCTTGTTGTTTGTTATTAATCAGAAAGCTAAACAAAGAGCTATTTGTGTTCTACCAGATATATCTGAAACTGGTTTCTATCAGTGTAAGTCTGCAGACATGCTACCGCACCACTGGGAGGCCTAGAAAATAATACCGATTGGTAACTGAGAAAATCCTATAATTCATTAAGACTAAGATAAGGCTAAACACGACTATAAAAAAGCGCAAAATTATTTTGTCTTCTCCATAGTAAATAACACTTCGCAATGTAAATAATTAACGTTATTTGTCATCCATTTTTTTTAGATAGAAAGTACAAATACAAATTTCACTGCACAAGTGTAGCAAGCAACCCCTAGTGCATGTATTACAGTATTTTATATAAATAAGAACCTTCAAAGTGATGATGTGGCTGGCTTTTATTGAGACCTGGATTTCTGTATTGAGAAGGGTTAAACTTACTCCCTTTACCTCGAATGCTATAGCAATAAGCACCGTTGATTAGATTGGAACCAGTTGTTTCTACGGGTTTTTTTTTAATTAAATCTATAAGAACTTATATTTTAATTTGTTTATTATTAAATTTCTTAAAGTTTTAAAAATTGCAGTAATGAAGAAACAGACGTTACACAAAATTGACCTAAGCCACTAATATTTCTTTTTTAGAATAATAATGAATAATGTTACATCCTAACACATAACAGTGATCTCCACTGATTGAAGCCAAAATATACATCTTGTATTCATCAGTCATTATAGAAAATAAAGTGGAATACTTTGATATTTTACTTGTATCTATGATTTATTGGTTAGGTCACTTTTGCATATACAGAGATAATGAAGAAACTCAAAAACTGGTGGTTGAGTAGGTAACTTTACTCCAGCATATCACGCCTAAATCATGGACAGGGGAAGCAGATAACTCTCGAGTAGCTTTGCTCGAAATTCAAAACAAGCCAAACTGTTACATAACAACGGATCCTGAGTTAAAAACTGTAGCTTCTTTGGTGACGGGATTCGAGCTCGCAACCCACAGATTGAAAATCGATAATTCTACCCACCATTTCATTTAAGTTCATCGTACTAGCTTTAAACATACAAGTATAGGTTATAAAATACTCGAAATAACCATGTAGCCTGATCTTTATTCGCAAGATGCATCCTTCCATTTTGTGTTACCAAGGAGAGGGGGTGACTTCCTACAGAAAATGCCTGACAAATAACAAAGTCCAACAGGGTTGTACCTTTGTCAGTGTTCTCTAAACCTTAATCTTCTTGGTCATGATATCATTATTGAAATATAATACCAAAGTTCATAATTGGAGCTTTCATTCCATGACAATTGTATCAGGAAATGTCTGATAATCCTTTAGGAATACAGCTTATATCCAATGACGCTTTTTAAAGGTATGGAACTGTCATAAATTCTGGAGTATGTATTGAAACTGAGATTATAACTTCAGTTGCAATTGCTGCTAGTATCTTCCTTTCATTCGGCATGTGGTTAGAGGTGATAACTTCAAACTTTATCGCATAGAAACTGTCTCTGTGAGAGGCGATATGCTTTACAGACTTATGTACTGCTACATAAGTTTGAATAACTTTTATTTAATGAATTTATCAATAGGATATCTGTTGCATCATGATTGATGTAAACCTTGCTCAGAAATGTCTTCCAATAATATTTCGTAGGCTTATTGATTTCAAATGTTTAGTTCAGTCATGTGTTTTAGTTTGTTCTTCTGAAGTTCAAATCTGCTAATCAACTCATTGAAAACTGGATCTTAATTACTGAGCTGCTTCTCATTCACGTAATCTAGAGTATTGAACATGAGGCCGCACATGCTTAGCATCAGATATTGCACGACCTGGCTTTAAGCTCATTCTTTTTAACCATAAACTTGCTTGAAACATAAGTGAAAACGTTTAAGTGTTATTGTTTTCACTCTTCTTCTCAAACACTTGCATGTTTAATTCTCTTATCTAATTTCCATTAATAAACTATGGTGCTGAATAGATGCCGCCACAACTTATGTCTTTGAACATTTGGTGAAGAGCTTGATCTTCTCATAAAAGCCTGGAGATGTATGCATTCCTAGTAGGAGGACTCATTATGAGTATTAAATGCTATAATTGTCATGCAACACTTTGTCATTGCATGTTACAATGTTTTTAGGCAACATATCTGGTTTTAAACTATCTTTAGTGTATTTTACTAGCCTGAAAGACTTCTAATTATCTTCAACTCTTACTGCTGGATCGTAGCAGATTACCATCTACTTCACCTAATGACATAGTGGTTAAATATATTGAAATTCGTTTAGTACATGTATTTCACCATTCTTGTTGATCACGGATACATCATAAAAATAACTTATGGTGCTTAAGTTTGATAACAAGCGAATTTTTGTCTTATAAAGATCACTCTACTAAAAATGCTGCGTGAGAGGCACCTACAGCTACTTTGCGAGATACATTTCAACCTCATAGCCTCCAGGACAGATCGATAAAAATCGACACAATTCTCAGTGTTTCTCTGGATCTAATAGAAGATTTTTATTCCTTTTTACACACTGAGATTGAGTTTCATTTCAACCTTAGTTTCCTTCTTTATATCGTGGTTTTAGTAAGTGGCCCTTCATCATTACATTTTATAGATGTTGCAGTACCAAAGAATTAAATATACAAGAGAAATGTATTTAAAATAAACTCCAAATAACAAATAATCTATTCACAGCAATAAATTACTTCATGTGGTCTGTGATATTCAAATTTACTGATGCCCAACGAAAAGTATAATGTATCAAAAAATTGCATTTTTCAGACTTTGAAAGTAAGAAATAGATTGAACATTGAAAACAAAAGAACACAAGGGAACAAGTAAACAAATATTTCTTCCTAATAATTGAGTATTTACTACACTACCCTGACTGGCTAACATAAAGCCTTGTGATGACATTTAATGGTTTTCCTTACATGTCTCCGCAGGATAAAGAGAAAGAATCATGTCATACTGCAGTTTCAAATTAGATAAAGGTTCTAAAAGCAGTTTACCTTTATCCAAATTCGTATGTCGTTAGATATTTTAAATCACACACACCTTGGAAAACTGTATCTTATGGCAATGTTTACAAGTTTGTTTGTTTTATTGGCATCTCTTAAAATAGGCTCACTAAAGAGTGGACACTGATATAGGCCCAAAAATTTACAAGCTTCTATCTATTGTCATGTGTAACTTTATCCAAGTTTAATTATTGGAATATGTTTACGACCGTTTGTGTCTGATTAATGAAAATGTTATAATTTGCCAGAAAACTGATAAATAAAGATATATTCTGTGTTAGGTTCTAAAATGTTCAGATTAGTAGCTATTTGACCAACGAAACTAGAATATATGTAAGTGATTGATTTGTCACTGAGAGAGTATACAAAGAGTTGAGGGAAAACCTGCATCACACCAAGTGAGAAACACGATGGACATGGACAAGTGTTGAAAAAGAGATACATTGTACTTTAAGTCACTTGGTTATTAAATAGATGGTTAGACTGATTCTTTGGAAATAAAATAATGATTACGTATTCATTAAAATGAAATAAACCCATTAGTTTTTACTTCTTTTAGTTCCAAATGAAAAATAATGTTTGCTTGTTTTGAAATAAGCACAAAGCTACGCCATGGGCTATCTGTATTCAGCCCCCCACGGGTATCAAAATCTGATTTGGAACGGTGTGAATTCGCCACCAGAGAACGTGAACGATTATTGGAACTGAGCAGTTTTTAATTCCGTATCACTATCCGAAAAAAAATGTTATATTGTTGGGCTTCAAAGTTGCAGAAAATATTTTTTTAATATAAATATTTTTGGTATAGAGATTAGTAGACCTAAAAAGGATATTGTACCTTTTTCAGTGGCTCACTGTCCGATTCTAGACTGTGGTATTTAATTGCTTAATACATAATTAATACAAGAAGAAAATACGAAAGTGAAAAATGTTTTTAAAGAAAATAAATTTATTTTACCAAAATGTTACTTTAAAATTTCACATAGTTTATGAATAAATCTGTAAAGGATGTTTTTATAGACAGTATTTTTAGTGTTAAAAAAGAATTTCGTTCAATGTAATTTGACTTATATTACAATAATAAATATATATCGTTTTTCATTGAAAATTCATTCAATTTCATTTCTAGAAATGTGACGGATATCTTCAAGGTTGTAAACTTTAGTGTGTTAGGTATTAGTGAAGCAGATAGTTTAAGATTAAAGCTGAATTTACTTATATTTCAAGTTAGATTTTCCCCCAGAAATGCTTAATGTATGCCAGAAAATATTTATTGACTGTATTTTGAGCAATTTTCAAAATCTGAAAGAACCATATTCTCATGTTTTCCCTTTTTTGTGTATGAAATATAAAATATAAAAGAATAACTAGAAATATCTTCTATAATCTTTTAACGTAAGTTTAAAGAGCCAGGGATGAGAGGGCAGGAGTAACAGTAAATATATAGTGTTAATTAGCCTATTAAAACGGTGAAACGTGTTGCTAGGACAATAAAGTAAGTGGGAAGTATATTTTGCATTTAATTATGTGTTGTGAAAATAAGCTGTTTTTTGCTTTTCTTTAATAACTGGAGGAAATACAAACATCTAAGATTTTGATCAAAATTAAAAAGAAACAGGAAAGAAACAAAAGTATTTTCGATAAGCCTAAATTAAGTTGTTGTTGAGTATATGTTAATATGTGTAATTTACATTTAATGTCTGTAAATTTTGAAATATACACTGCTGGCCAAAATCTTAAGGCCAATGAACATAAAGAAAAATATGCGTTTTATGCTGTTAGATTCAACAACTTATTTGAGTAAAGCATAGAAAGATAAAAATAAGAAAAAGGAAAAAATATGACCACTATAAAATGAGCCTGAATACTAGCTGGTCAAAAGTTTAAGACCATACCAAAAAGAAGTCCTAAACAGGGTAGAAAATGCCCAATCTCAGTAGTGAGTTGCATGGCCGTTATTGCAAATAGCTGCAAACATTTGCTTTGGCATGGTCGATATAAGCGTTTATAGAAAGCTAGCTGGAATGTTATTCCAAGGGGTGAAAATGGCTTCACGAAGATCATGCATTATTTAGAATTGACGTCCATTTCTATAGACTTCTCTTGCCATCCACCCCCAAACATTTTCAATGGGGTTCAGTTCGGGCGAACACGCTGGATGGTCCAAAAGAATCAAATTATTATTTATGAAGAAGTCCTTTGTCCTGCGGGCTTTGTGGATTACAGCATTGTCCTGCTGAAAGATCCAGTCATTTCCACACAAGCGAGGGCCTTCAGTTAATAAGGATGCTCTCTCCAACATGCCAATGTAGCCTGCTGCTGTTTGACGCCCCTGTATAACCTGAAGCTCCATTGTTCCATGGAAGGAGAAAGCACCCCAAATCACGATGGACCCTCCTCCACTTTGTCGTGTAGAAAATATTTCCGGTGGGAAATCCTTATCGTCCCAGTAACGTTGGAAGCTATCTGGACAATCCAGGTTAAATTGTTTCTCATCAGAGAACACAACCTTTGTCCACTTATCTACATCCCATGTTAGGTGCTTATCAGCAAAGTTTAACCGAGCTGTTTCGTGTTGTGGAAGGAGGCGTAGCCTTTGAAGAAGTTTACGGTTTTAAAAGCCTTTCCCTCAAAGATGCCGTCTTATTGTTCTGCGTTCTTAAGGGCCTTAATCTGGTTCGACGATCGGCTGGTGTCTTTCCGGACAACCTGTCGAATCCTTTTGCTCAACACCCATCGAAATTTTCTTGGACTGACCACTTGAAATTCCCGTTTCGTATCCCCTGGGTATTTTAAGAAATTTGCAATAGCAGTTTTACTACGCCCAGTTTCACCAGCAATGGCACTTTGAGATATGCCTTGCTTTTGCAGCTCGACAATTCTGCCACGTTCAAACTCTGTCAACTTTTTAGCCTTTGCCATGTTTTTATCCAATGTAACACAAGAGATGTCAGCGGGAGATGTTGACAACGCTAATGCTTGAACACAAATGACTAAATTTTGTTACGTGTTTACCGATTAACGCTTCGTTTCAGTATGGTCTTTTGACCAGCTAGTATTTAAGCTAATTTCACAGTGTTCACATTTTTTACCTATTAAATGCTAAAAATGTTTTTTATTTTCCATATTCATCTTTTGAAGCTCTACTCAAATAAGTGGTTGAGTCTAACAACGCAAAATGCATATCTTTTCCCTATGTTCATTGGCCTTAAGATTTTGGCTAGCAGTGTATGTTTTTAATTCGAAGTTATTTGCCTCCGCTAGTACAATGCTGAAATCAGGGGTTTGATTCCCATCGGCGGACTCAACAGATAACCAAAACCAGATACCAGATTGGTATAAACTGCCAGGCAAAGGGGATTATAAATATCCTTGAACACTCTAGTTGGTAAAATCATCTTCCTGTGAAAGTAAATGCCTGACACGGATTTTTTTAAAACAAAAACACACAAACACACATTCGAAATTAGTATTTATGTTGAGTTGAAAATCAGTTTTGGAACATGTTTATTATGAATGCTTTCTGTAAATTTTCAACCTTAAGAGTAGCTTTTAAAGTCATGATATTTGAGAAAATTAAAATTAGAGAAGAAGAGAAAAGATGAAGAGTTAAAATAGAATTGTATCATTTTTTCTTTACAGGTATTTATATATTGTTTTATTTAGGCCCAGCATGACCAGGTGGTTAAGGCGCTTGACTCTTAATCTGAGCGTCGTGGCTTTGAAACCTCGTCGCAACAAACATGCTTGCCCTTTCAACCGTGGGGTATTATAATGTTCCGGTCAGTCGAACTTTTTGTTGGTAAAATAGTAGCCCAAGAGTTTGCGGTGGGTAGGGATGACTAGCTGCCTTTCCTCTGGTCTTACACTGCTGAATTAGGGACGGCTGGCGCAGATAGCTCTCGTATAGCTTTACGTATAATTCAAAAACAAACGATTATTTTACTTATTCCCGTACTTTGTAAATTACACAAGGTAGTGAAAGAAGTCATCGTAATTGTTGAGGCTTATAGAAAATTGTCCACAAATGTAAAAATATAATGCTAACTTAAATCTATGTTGAATTTATTGGAAAATGTGTAACACTTACTTAGGTTTAAACTCTATGGCAGAAAGAAGCTTTACGAGATTATGAACTATGGATAGGAAGTAGAAATATACTTAATGGCCAAACAGTAAAAAAAAATTAATATTTACGAAGTTTGTGCATTGTGTAAACAATACACCACATTCTAACCAATTAAATGTTTTCTTCTCTTTCAGATTTTATTAGCAGTCTATCAATTATTCTAGAAGTCATAATTTTCATTTGAAGTAAGAAATAATGGTGACTCTGCCTGTGAGTGTTTTCGTACGGCCATTACTCCAAAACACCTGTATTTTGTGTTCGCTTTCAAAATTACAGGTTATCAATAGACAAAAAGCTTCGTCACCGATGTCTGTGGCAGAACAAACCTACTTTAATGAAGGCCATGAAAATGTCAAACCTTTCAGTGAAATGCCATGTGTAAAATTTTATCCTATTATTGGAAGTACATGGGTGTATTTTCCCCTAATAGGTAAGTGTCGGCTTTATTAACTTCTACCTAATACAAACAAAATGAAAGTTATATTTTAGTTTCGGATTACATGGTAAGTGGTATTACGGATTTTGAATCAGAATGTTTACGGTTTATATCCCAAAACTACATAATCTTGTTCTTCACTTTGGATTAATCGGAGAGATTTTGAAATCTTAATATTCGATTACAACTGCTCACGAGTTGGTGGTTAGAGTTCTTTACTAGTTTCCTTCCACCTAGTCTATAAGCTCAAAATTAGGGTCATCTAGTATAGTTAGCCCTTATGTGGTTTTTTTGTGAATAACAACAAACAATTGGTATGTTTGATTTTTGAAAACATTGCGTTTTATAAGTAACGAAAGATAAAACCAAAAGAAACGAAATAGTAATCAAGTTTCATTTCAAATTATTTTCTTACAAATGCTTTATTTTTCTATCAGTCTCGAGTTCTAAACAAGGTAAGCACGCACTTTATTAATTTATTCAAACGTAAGTTAGCATAATCCACATACAAGACGATTTAATATGAGCGACTAGTTTGTGTTGTTTTACTTTCATCACAATGTACCCTTCTGTAGTCCGTGGACATTTTATAGTATAGACAGCAACGCTGCTACCAGTTTATTCTTCAGTACGTATCATTATATCTCTTGATATTTACTTCATTAATTTTTGATAACACTAAATAATATACCTACATTTATAACAGTGCAACTGAAAATCGTATTACGTGAAACTAAAAAAAAAATCGATAAAATTTTTAAAAATGTAAACGCTAGTAAATCCGGAGCAAAAACTTGCAGGCTTTACTTGTGACTGCTTTTTAAAGAATTATGAGATATTATTGAATAATGTTTCTTGAGTAAATTAAAATATTATTATATACAATGGTAAGTAAAATTAAATTTTCATTTATTTTACTTTTATGTATGTATATATTAACTAAATAATTAAATCTTACTCATATTTTGAAAGCTCTTATACATATTTTTCTTTGCACGAGTTTTCGAAATCCGAGTGAGATTTCCGCGTTTAGTTAAAAGATCAAAATGAGTAGAATGTATCCAACATTGAAATCATAATTTTTCCTTTATATACCACCCCTTACATTTGTTCGTTAAAGCTTCTGATCTGCCTATCTTCGCTTTTGGTCTGCTTGTTTGGTAATTTGTTAATCTTGTCTCAACGTGGTATTTAACATGCTGGTTGTATATGAAGACAATACATTGAAAAACTGGCTTCACTTTTCTCTTAATGATTACATTTCCGACCCAGTGTTCTGGGAGCTAACAAAGTGTCTGGAGTTTGGTAGATATAAAATAATGGGCGAGGATAATCTTAAAGATTGATCTTAGTCCTGTTTTTGTAGGAATGGCTGCGTATTTTCCGTGCGTCAACAGCTACAGCAAGCCGACCGACAGGAAGAAGTTTCGATAGTCAGTTCCTTGTGTAGCTTTGTGCTGATTGTAAACAAACAATAATGTTTTAAGAAAATGTTTCTGTTTATTTGGCTTGGTTTCCTTTGTGGTGGAGTGAAAGTTAATTAGAACTCTAATTAGTAAATGTTTTAAAATTTCGTTGAAAGTGCATGATATATTTTTAAACTATTATATTAATTCTAATTTTAAAATTTTTACAAGCGATACAACAAAAAAAAAAAACACGAAATCGAATTAACGAGTATTTTCAATCAGTTCCTTATGTTTATAAAATGTCCTCACTGTTCTTTTGATTTTAGGTAAATATGACATTTCTCGAATTCACGTATCCAACATCATGAAGTTCCAGGAATATGGGAAAATCGTCAGAGAAAATGTGGGAGGACGTTTTACAACAGTGCTTCTGTTCAACCCAAGAGACATTGAAATAATGTTCCGCCATGAGGGGAAATATCCCGTGCGATTGGGATTAGAGAGTCTTGCTGCTTATCGGGCAGTGAGAGAAAAATACTATCGTAGTGCTGGACTTCTTGCAGTGTAAGTTTTCATAACACTTCTAATTTTGAAATATATAACAATTGCACTTCTATAACATATTTGAACAAGATTTGCATCAGAATTAAATTTATGTATATTATACTCTGATTACTGGAAAATCAGAGAATTAACTGTATAAATTAACTGAAAATATTAACTATTATTAATTACTACTAAATAACTGGTATATGAAAAAGCATAACCAACGTCTGTGACGTTGCAGCAACTTCATACAAATCTGTATTCACAATAAAAGATTTGCATCAAGTTGCTAGTACTCTCTTATATTTATGTATATTGTAACGGATTTACAATTATGTACTTTTAGTATCGACGTTTGTTTTTGTTGGGTACATATTTGGAAGTGCTTGTGACTTACAGCGTTAAATGTATGTTGCGAAAATTCCTCCTATTCTCTAAATTTGTAGAAAATTCTCGAATGTGAAAATCAACAATGTACTGTGTGTTTAAATAAAATATTGCTATTTACAGAACTTTCGAGAACCTCGCCTCAAGTTTATAAATTGACGCGACAAGAGACAGTTTTTAGAATATTGTTGGTTTGCTACGGTTAGTATAATATATGCACTACATGGCCAAAAGTATGCGGATACCCGACCATCACACCTATATGTGCTTGTTGGACACCTCATTTCAAAATCATAGGCATTAATATAGAGTTGGACCCCTCTTTGCTGCTATAACAGCCTCCACTCTTCTGGTAAGGCTTTTCACCAGACTTTGGCTCCGGGGATTCGTTCCTATTCAGCATCAAGAGCATTAGTGAGGTTGGACACTGATGTCGGGCGAGAAGGCCTGGCTCGCAGTCGGCATTCCAGTATATCCCAAAGGTGTTCGATGGGGTTGAGGTCAGAGCTCTGTGTAGACCAGTCAAGCTCTTCCATATTAACCTCAGCAAACTATGTCTTTATGGACCTTGCTTTGTGCACGGGGGCATTGTCATGCTGAAACAAAAAAGGGCCCTCCTGAAATTGTTGCCACAAAGTTGGAAGCACACAATTCTCTCGGATGTCACTGTATGCTGTAGCATTAAGATTTCCCTTCACTGGAACTAAAGAGTCTAGCCCAAACCATGAAAAGTAGATCCAAACCATTATTCCTCCTCCACAGAACTTTACAGTTGACACTATGCATTCAGGCATCCACCAAACCCAAATTCATCCGTCAGATTGCCAGATAGTGAAGCGTTTCCACTGTTCCAGAGTTCAATGTCGGTGAGTTTCACACCACTCCAGCCTACGCTTGGCATTGCAGACAGTGATCTTAAGCTTGTGTGCGACTGCACAGCCATGGAAATCCAGTTCATGAAGCTTCCAATGAACAGTTATTGTGCTGACGTTGCTTAAAGAGGCAGTTTGAAACTCAGTCGTGAGTGTTGCAACTGTGAACAGATTATTTTTATGCACTACACGTTTCAACACTCGTCGGTCCCATTCTGTGTGCTTGTGTGGTCCACCGCTTCGTGGTTGAGCTGTTATTGCTTCTAGATGTTTCTACTTCACAATAACAGCACTTACAGTTGATCGAAGCAGCTCTAGCAGGACAGAAATTTGATGAAATGAATTGTGGGAAAGGTGGCATCCTATGACAGCGCCATGTTGAAAGACACTGAGCTCTTAAGTATGGCTCATTCTGCTGCTAATGTTTGTCAAAAGAGATTGCATGGTTGTATGCTTGATTTTATGCACCTGTTAACAATAGGTATGACTGAACTAGCCGAACCCACTAATTAAAAGCGGTGTCCACATACTTTTAGCTATGTAGTGTACTTTGGAAGCTGTAACTGTGAAAAACGCTTATTAATTGGAAAGCTACAGACCAGGAACGTTTAAAGCTTTCAAATGTTATAAACTGTTTAACACCAGTGAATTAACTTTGAACGTCAGTATTTCTACGAGGACATTAGACACCTTCATCGCAGACAAGTCCGCCTTTAAACAGCATGATGCTAGCTATTAAGCGCTTGTAACAGTATCAACTCAGAATTAATTCGTTCATCTTGAACAGTCGATAAAATATTCAATTCCAGACCAAAAAGAAGACTCAGTATTGTTCGAAAGTTTGTGAAACTTTTGTACATAAATATTTTTTTTGTAATAATCTTTATTATAAATTGTATTATTGTTTGTATATTAAAATATTTTTATTTTAAGAAGGAAAATTGTGTGTATTAATCTTTTTGGCAAATACCACACATTTTATACGTATCAACATTCATTTAACTTCTAAATTAAAATTTAAGGCTATTTGAAATCGTAGTACATTAACATTTGGAAAATCGTTTGGGATACATTACAATATATGAGTGTTTCTGTAGATATTTCAGAAATGATTAAAATAAATCGCAAATTACTTGGCAATGTCAGGCATTACTGAAATATTTTTAATTAAGACATTAATATATTGATTGTGAACGTTTTTGAACTCTTTGACAGCCAAGGCAAAGACTGGCATGATCTCAGAAGCAAAGTCCAAGCACAAATGCTTCATATGAAATCCGTGCAGTCTTACCTTAACCAAATGAATCAAATATCTAATGATATGATAGCAAGAATGGTTCATTTGATGGACAACACGGGAGAAGTTCCAGATTTTCTAAACGAACTTTATAAGTGGTCATTAGAATGTAAGTTATTGTTTAGTTCATTCATTTGAGAAATATATAAGTAATAAAAGATCAAATAAGAGTATGCAACTTTCTTCTTAATTTTTAAAACAATAATCAAAGTTACTTGAAAGAAACATTGATTTGTAGTTGTTTTCATCATAGCTGTGGCATTTGTTGCTCTTGACGCCAGGTTGGGCTGTGTAGATTTAGAACAAGCTCCGAACTCACAAAGTCAGAGGTTAATTGTAGCAGTAAATGACATTGTAAAGGGAATGAATGATCTTGAATTTATGCCTTTAGCTTTGTGGAGATACTTTCCCACTCGAACCTGGAAGCGGTTTGTAAATGCCCAAGATGTATTTACCGAGTAAGTGAAAAAATATTTTTATGAAAACTTAGTACACTCTTTAAACACCGCATGAATATTTATTCAAATAACTCACAGATAATGCGAATTCATTTTATCGTGTATTAACATGTTGTACTTCTGTCAGTCTTGTCAATTAAATCTACATAACTATTGCGTTGTTGCAGTCTAGTAGTATTAACATGAAGTGTATTATATTATTCGAATGAGATATATAAAACATTATAATTATCGACATACTAGCTATCTCCAACATCTGTTGACTATTCTAGTATTTCCTACATTTATTTTATGTAACAATAAGTGTGTATATTTGTTTGTTATATTTGCATGTATAGTACAAACAGAATTTACTCTGTGTTCAGATAATTTAATAAAAAATACATAAAATCGGTCAGTTTGAAAGATAAGAGCTGGTAAGTTTTCATTGTATGTGAATAAATTCACAAATATATATAATGTGTATTATAATATTTTATGTGTTTGTAATTAAAAATGGTGAGGCTATTACAGAACTTTTTTTCAGATTTTAATTTCTGTTTGTTTACATTTTAAGGATTAGTATGGAGTATTTGAACAAAGCTTTGGAACGAATCAAAGCATCAGCTGAAGAAGACAGGGAAATGACATTCTTGGAAACCATGTTATTGAAGAAGCAGATGGATTTTCGTGACGTTATTACAGTGGTTTTGGACATGTTCGTGGCTGGAATTGATACAGTAAGTAAATACAGTTGGTTTGTTGCTAAACGTAAAAATGAATAATGATATGTCTGAATTGAAACTACCAGGAATGTCTAAATCTCGTTTCTAGCGGCGAAAGTCTTCAAACTGTTACGTTTTATAATTTATTCCGGACAAGTCTATGATTTATTACGTTACGTATTACAATTTCAAATAGCCGGAAATCTGAATTTGAACTTAGAAGCTAACTGAATGTCGATTTGTATCAAATTTACGATATTTTCCAACAAGATTGATAAACACAAATTTCCTACTTAACACAAGCATAATTCAATATACAAACAGCAAAATAATTTGTAATTATGATTATTACAAATAATGATTTATATACTAAAGTTTTACAAACTTACAAACAATAATAATCTTGTATCTGGGCTGAAACTGAATATTTTATTAACGGTTTACGATAAGATAATTAATTGTGAATTAGTCTTATTATACTTCACTTAACGGGAAACTAGCTATCCATTCCGTTTATTCCGTTATGTTACGTTTTCGGAGAAATACTAACGTTCGAAGTTAATTCACTAAAGTTAAACGTTTTGTAATGTCCAAATTGCAAAATAACGTTTCTGCCCAAATATCTGTAGCTTTCCGATTAATAAGCGTTTAATACAAATATAGCTTCAGAGGTTTATAGTATATTAATTGTAGTAAACCAACAATATAAAACTGTCTTTTGGCGCGCCCATTTATAAACTAGGTTCTCAAAAATTCAGTCGGCAACAATATTCGAAGATACATTAGTGCTTTCGTAAAACATATAATGTTGATTTTTTACATTCAAGAATCTTCTACAAATTTAGGGAATTGGCGGGAATTTCGCCATTATCAGTCACATAAATTTCCAAATATATATTTAATCAAAACAAACATCAATATTAAAATATATGCATAATAGTAAATTCGTTATTTTACTCAGCTGAGTCACTGATGAGCTAATTAAAGAAACCTATTGAATGTTTCTATTATGCAAGACTTATTGTAACTATTGTTTTTATGTCTTCCATCAGCCACATTTTTAGATTAATTTACAGATTCACTGCTAAGTTATTTCCTTAAAGTAAACGAATAAAATTTAGTTGTATACGAGCTATAATAAGTTATTTAATTTTTTAAAGATTGCTGAAAAATTAACGCTTAAGTGTAACTTTATAAACAAAAGTAAACAAATATTTTCATAGTGGTCTTGTGTCATGAAAAGAATTTGACGAAAAAGTAATATTGTAGTTTAGACATGCAATTTTGTACTCAACAAGCAAAATTAACTAAAGGACGATGAATTGCTAAAACAATAGTATTTGATAATGACTGAAGGAGACGCAGAAACTAAAATCAAAATATGGCTGTTTTTAGCGATAGTACTTAGAAAGTCTCCAGCACTATGTTTTTGATTGACAATACTAAAATCCATAGTTCTACTTCCTTTGGCTTATAGCTTTGCAGTAGAAAACCAACAAGAACAGTACCAAGGAAATACAAACGCTATAATTGTTGTTGTTGTTTTGAATTAAGCACAAAGGTACACAAAGGGCTATATGTACTCTGCCCACCACGGGTATCGAAACCCCTTTTTTAACGTTGTAAGTCCTCAGACATATCGCTGAGCCACTGGGGGACACAAACACTATAAGCTTGAAACGTACTGTCAAGAACGTGTTCTATACAACTTCAGATTATCATTTTTATTTGATAATAGACTTTAAAATGTTTTTGTATAAAGTGAATAGGAATATTTTTCCTGTAATAGTTTAACAACAAACAACTGTAATCTCACTTTTATATAATGAGTTATAAATTGAATTACAAATTTATAATACAGTTAAAAGATCAACTTTTCCAGAGTGGAAATAATAATGTCAAAACTTCGTAACGCAATAGGCTTTCTTTTTTTGTGAATACAATATTATCTCTTTACTGGTGCTAAACATCAGTGAATTAAGGTTTCGTCTTTCTTCCTTAACATGCTCTGTAACTTTGCATTTGAAACTTCTGATTTTACAATTGAAATTTATATGATAAAACAACCATCAGTATGCGATGCTGTTAGAGCTGTAAAGAATAAAGATATCACACGTAATTTTGCCCAAGATATAGTTAACTCGTCTTGTGATAAAATGAAAGATTGCTATGATCTTAATGCTGATAAAACTGGTTCTCAACGAGGTAACATGTTATAGCTGTACAATCCCTGTCACAAGAAAGGATGAAATGCAATGTTAAGTATTTCCTTGGAAAGGCCTTATGTTGCACTGAAACATTGGTTGGTTCTTTAGTGCTTTATGGCACAAAGTAGCTAGGTTGTCTGTGCTAAACAACCGTTAAGAATCCAACAATGAATAAAGTGTCATAAAAAGTAAAAGTAAAAGAAGCTAAAAGTGAAACAATGTCCAAAAATCGGCCAAAAATAATATAATTTTAAATACCAGTGGTCCTGGAAAAGCTAAAACCATAATCTCCTTAGACAATATAACCATTGCCAATGACACTGTCCAATGTAAGAGGTAAACCCTTAGAAAATGCATGTTTAAGGTGGTGTCACCACTCGCATTTATAACGAAAGTAAAACATGGGCAGTTGTGATCTAAATGTCACAGAGACTACGCTTTGACAGATCAGCCCCATATAAAAGAAAACAATGAGTTAAAACTTTGACCAGTGCAGTGCCAAGCCAAGACAACTACTTGTCGTCTATCCTTACGGAAACTAGACTTAGTTTTGATCTGGAAAAGCATGTTATGAGACTGTTCACCCCATGTCGACTGCCAGTTAGCGTAAAACTATGTCCTGATTACAGGACCATAATCTAAATGAACAGGCATGGCTATAACAATGGGAGAGCAGGTTGATTTAGCTGCAGTATCACTAAGCTTGCACCCATGAATACCGATAAAGGCAGGTATAGGTACAGTTGGTGTACTACTAAGCTTCTGTTTGATCCAAGACAAAAAAGGCATACAGTGAAGACAGAAATTATAGAGGAAATCCTGTTAGCAACTATCGAGTCACAACAAATCGTGGCATGGCTTACATAATCATCTGATCTCGAACCATTCACAAAAAGGAAAACAAAAGAATGTTTCGAAAGATGATCGACAAAGAGAAGATGATACTTCCAACTGGAAGTATCTGTTCTCCTCAGATGACTCAAGGAAACGTCACAAGTATAGATGATGATTAGACATGGCGAGATGTGATGATCATCAGACTTAGCAACATTATCCCGTGATAGACCTAATTCAGGTGTGCCTGGATACAAAGGACAAAGGTAGGATAGAATACCATCTAGTCTTAAAAAATACAGCTCGCTAAAGAATGAAGACACAACGGCAACCCACGTGTGGTTGTAAATATCAAAGCTTGATAGCATAAAGCAAGGAGAGTTGTATTGAAAAGTTAGAGCTAAAGAGATTCACGGGACTCAGTGTACAGAATCGTGACGGGCGAAGTATGGATAGTCCCCGTGAAGACATGAATACCTAGATGATGCACAGTGTCCAACATCTTTAAGCCAGAGCCCCTAGCAGAACAATAGACTCACACTCCAGATTGGAATGTGTGAAGATAGATCGTCAACATAGAACACCGATCTGCTGCCCAAGAGATGAAAGAGAAGATATGGAGGATGTTCAGTGCCTATGTACATTTGACACAAAGCTACCTAATGTGAGGAATGAAAGTCAGCCTCCAGTCAAACAGATGTTCCAATAACATCGTCTCAGTAATAACAGGAAGAATAACTCCACTGAAGCAAAGCTCAGGATCAAGATGTAAAGTCCATTGGCAGCAAGAATTAATGCAAACAGTTTTAGAGGACGAGAAAATGAAGTAGTTTGGTGTGGTCTACCCCAACAAGCGAGAGAGAGCAGTCTGAACTGTCAGTAAATAAATTTAATGTTCGACAACCAACAATAAATATGGAAGTAGTCGTTATAACAGCTGTTTGAAACAGTAAGAGAAAGTTAATTAGTGATAGTATTGATTTTTATAAAGAAAATGGAGACTCTCTAAACACAATCGTGAGGGACTCTAAGTTTTTTTGTGAAAGAATTGGATAGTGTCTAACCCACATGAAGTTAGAAACTCCTGTCAAGTAAAGAGTTACGAATAAAAATGAACCGATGGCCATGCAAACACTGAAACAAACCAGTGATTCCTTGTGAAAAATCTACGTGGATGAGCAATACACACCAAAGGTCATGCATTGTTTTCATCTTTTGAAGTGCACCAGTGAGTGAAGAACCAAATGGGTAACTTCATAGAATAATTTGTCAGCGAAAACCTAACCGGCTTAAGATCCTAGAGTTTGTGTCGAGAACATTTCCTTTGGATCATCAAGGATAAAAACGTCAGTGAACTTATTCAATCACGCATCTTAGAATAATTCTTCTCGCGACAAAACATCAAGTATGATAAGAATACTTGAAAAGTACTATATTTAATACTAAGAATATAGTTAATTGAGAGATTATCGAGTGATCAGAATAGGTTATAAATACAAGATTCGGTGAAGCATTGAGTCAGTGTTTTGAATTTTGTTGTTGTTTTTCAATTTGTATAGGCTCAGTCATTCAGTAGTTATTGCCTATATTTGATTACTTCATTGATTAACCATGAGATAAAATAAGTTTTGTTTTCTTAATCGTAGTACAATTAGCATAGTGATTCTATTTGAACATCATTTATAACCCTAGGCATACAATACAATTGAGGAAGAAATTATTTAATTTGTTATCATTACATGGAGTGGAAATCGAATTATTTTCACCCCATCAAGCTGCCTGATAAAATAACATTACAGTAATAAGTTACTTTAAAATTTTTGCTCTTATACCTACGACTCAAAACTGACTGACTGGTCAATACGCTGCTTACTGAAATAATTAACTCTGGTTAATTCCCAACTCATTCCCACACTCTGGTATTTTTATACAATCCAGTTTTTTTCATATTTGAAAAAACTTCTAAATGTCACACCATCATTACGTAATTCCGAAATACTAATCCCAGTTATCACAACACAGCAGGCAACAATATTTTACATTTTGCATTAATTTTCTTTTCTATAATCCTTTTTTAAACATCTACAATGCTTATTTAAAGCGACAATTCCTTTTTTTTTACTATATCGCTTATAAAGCTATAATTAGTGATTCATTCGTTATTTTAATATTTCCAGACGTCTCATTCTATGGCCTTCATTCTTTACCATTTGGCCAAAAACCCGGATGTCCAAAAACGAGCATATCAAGAAGTTAAATCAATTTTACCTTATTCCACCAAGAGTTTGTCAGTTTCAGAACTGAATCAGCTTCATTACCTTAAGGCTTGTATTAAAGAAAGTATGAGGTAAGTGTTTTGCCGTTTTGTTTTCTAAGACAGTAGTCTAATGATACAACTAATGTTTCTGTGTTTTTAGGTAAGGTATGTTATTTATTTATGGTTCATTTCC
This sequence comes from Carcinoscorpius rotundicauda, assembly GCA_011833715.1. Classification (NCBI taxonomy): domain Eukaryota; kingdom Metazoa; phylum Arthropoda; class Merostomata; order Xiphosura; family Limulidae; genus Carcinoscorpius; species Carcinoscorpius rotundicauda. The sequence continues at coordinate 32,093,028 of CM022395.1, read as the reverse complement.
ATAACAACGTTGGTTATAATTACTTGAATGTCCATTACCATTACGTTTTTTTTTGTTTATTTTAATACAAGTATTCTACATTCCTTAGATAAGGTGTATTATTTGTTATTAATTTTCATAACAGTATCCTTTGTATATTTACATGTATCCAGTGTCAATAATTTCCATTCTGGTTCGTTGTTTACCGTTATAATTTTATTATAAAGATTGATTTACACTGCTAGAATAATATATGCATTTCAATAAAACCTAAATCTCCTAAGCTTGCTGAACTGCTTAAGATATTGCGATAACAGACAGATTAGTTAATCTAACTGATAAAATAACACATTCTAGTTTTTGTAAGTAAAAAAACCGTGTGTTAAATTAGCTCTCTTCACTGCCACTTTGATTTTTAGTTTAGTTCTAAGTGCATACTTTATTTTGATAAAATTCGTGTAATCATTTCATATGCACACATAAACACTTGACATGGAAACAAGGACAATTTTAGTAATTTCAAGTAAAATCCTCTTTTTTCGCATATACCATTAACAATTTGGCCTTCATTTGTACTTGTGCGTGGAGCTAAAACAAATTCAATGTTATTGTAATAGACTGTCAATAGAAACAGATTTAACAGAAGATTTACATTTTAAACCTCATTATGAAAATTGTTTATTTGGTGTTAGCCATCACACCACGATTTATTATAGATTATTAGACGACGTTAAACATATAACAGAGCCGATATAATTAATAAGTAGGTAAGATAAAACTATTCTTATTTCAAGGATAAAGACAATTATTAAGTGCTCAGTCTGATTGCCACGATCATGGACTATTACCATGTACTCTAATATTTTTATATAACCTTGTGTAAAGAAACTAAAGGTAAATCATACTCAACATTTCTTGATTAATTGATAAATTCCTTATTGGTTTGTTTTGTTTTGAATTTCTCGCAAAGCTACACGTGGACTATCTGTGCTAGCTGTCCCTAATCTAGCAGTGTAAAACTAGAGGGAAGGCAGCTAGCCATCACCACCTACCACCAACTGTTGGGCTACTCTTTTACCAACGAATAGTGGGATTGAACGTCATATTATAACGTCCCCACAGCTGAAAGAGCGAGGAGCGAGCATGTTTGGTGCGACGGGAATTGAATCCACGACCCACAGATTACGAGTCGAGTGTTTTAATCATGCATTATAATGGGCCTGGCGTGACTGTTTATGAGTTGTGAGAATGGTAGTGACTAGCTGTATTTCTTCTAGTTTATTATTTCAAAATTAAGGACATCTGGGGCAGAATGCCATTTTTTATCATATGTCTCATGAAAATAATCATTAATTGTGAGATATGGCTTGGTTCTTATAAGACAAAATTTTTGGTTTGAATTTCACTTTCCAAATAAAAGACCAGTCCCAGGCTGACTTGGGATGTGCTTCTTATTTCTATTTTTTATTGTATTATAAAATAAAAAAAACCTTTCGAAATACTGTGTTTTAAGGATTGACAACATTTAACTGTGACACTGTATGAAAAGAACTTTCACAGGATTCTAACAGTGGAGACATTGAAAATCAAATTGTTGGTCAAGAACATTATGAATCAAATACAGAGTATTAGTATGTAACATCTCAACAATAACGCTGCGCCTCTTCTTGGGGTTCTCGGTGCCCCAGATTGATTCATGTTCCTTTATTTTTTAATGTTGGTATTACAAAATTTTCCTCTTATGAAATTTTTATTTCCTATACGAACAAGATTTTTATTGGAAAGTTTGGATATATGTCACTATAAACGGTAGATATATGTTATTCTTTAAAGCGATTAATTTGCGGTGACATCTCTATTTACAAAACTCTAAATAATATCAAAAAATATATTTTTGGTACATTATGTTCCACCGCAGTTTCATATCTGCTGTAGTTATCATGTGAGTTTCTTTTTGCATATTCAGAATTATTTTAACACAAATGCTTAAACATTTATGTCAGTGTAATATATGTCACCTGTTCCACCGCAGCTCGAATTTGATAGGACAGCAGCTGTGTTACAATATGCAAGTCGTTCTTTTAAAATGTACTTAACCATTTATATAAGCTCATTATGTTGATTTTTTATAGTTGAGCTAAAAGTTGCGCAATGAGCTATCTCTACTGTGCTCATCGCGTGTATCTAGACTTGGTTTTCAGCGTTTTAAACCTTTAAACTTAACTGCTGTCACTGTTTTGAAGTCACAAATTCAGGAAACTGAAACCCAAAGGACGTTAAAATACTAGTTATTCTCAATATTCATCCACATAACACTTTCATACATTTATATTGCTACGCAGGTTTACTTTCGCTGGGAAAAGTATTAGTGTTCAATATCACGGATAAATGTAAGCATTCATCCGTATCGTAAAAGAGTCTGAACATGACTGCTTCCTGAACTTTGGCAAAACGTGTCTCCATTTGCTGTTGGTTTGTCTTATTAAACATATCATGTTACAAAAAATCATGGCTCGGTAAAATGAAATTTTAATTTATACACTAAATGTGTGAATGCTTTTTCAAAGTGTTAATGGAATAATTTTATTTGAAATTCAACCATTAACAGTTGAGATTATTTCTCACATTGCGTTGTACTTTCTTCTTGGATATTAACATGTTTACGTTGTATATTTATTTTTATGGTTTTATTAAACACACGATTGTTTATCTGTACTCTGCTCTACCGTGGAAAGTTATATCCGATACTTAGCAGATAGCGTGATGTACCTCTGTGTGAATGTACATACATGTAACATAATCCCCCCCTCCTCCAGTGGCTCAACGGTAAGTCCAAAAGCTATGTCCACCGAGTGGGATTGAACCCTTTGTTTTAGCTTTGTAAATCAGTAGACTTACAGCTATCACACTGCTGGATGTAAATAACATAACGTTGTATTAGTAGATATTCGAATAATTTTATCTCATATCACGTGCGTGTGTTTTTATCATTTTCAGAATAGGATTGAATCATGAAACTTGTTCATCTTCTCATTGACTTTCATTACCCCTTAATTATTGAAATAAACCATTCAGATAAAAATTGCAAAGCTGTTATAGTCTGGTGTAAACAATGTGCGTTGTTTTATGAAAAATAATTTGAAAATGGTAGAATAAAGCGACAGCGCAAAGAAAGAAAAATATACCTGTCTGTATAACTTAATTTTTTACGTTATGTTTATTTTCTGTTCGCTTTGCTGTTATTCTGTGTGTACATATGACAATAGACTGAATTCATTATACTTTTATAATTATTATGGGCCGGTAGAGTACTAGTTTAGCAAGACGGAGTTTGAATCCTAGGATCTATGACTACGACTCTTTGCCACAAAATCGCGATTAGAGCTGTATGCGTTATGAGAATGATAACACAGGCTAACGAATCTAAATTTTGTCTTTGTTTTGAAAACGGATTTTCCATTATTATGCTACGCAGATTACGAAAATAATATTCATATTTTTACAATCAAATAAGGATTTTTTACAAATCGGGAATAAAAAAAATGTACTTAGATCAAGTGTACCATAAATCTAATAGAATGTTTTTGGATCATTTACATAACCTCTTGTTGCTACAGCGTCGATTATATAACGTTGAAAATACGAAACTACTTTCAAAGCTCACGCACAGATATTATCCAGAAATGACACGTCATGTGGGCTTTTAAATTTTTATATACTAGCGATGTGTTTCTCGTGGGTTTTAGAACGATCAGGAAGACTGTCACGTCTCTATTGATTTAGAAAACTCTATAGCCAGTGGTAGTCGACATTTACATCTAAGTATAACAGATGTATAACAGATTGTGGTCCGATTTCAATGAAAATGATTCTCTTATGTAAAAAGTACGAATGCTGTTAGGCCCGGCATGACCAAGCGTGTTAAGGCGTTTGACTCGTAATCCGAGGGTGGCGGGTTCGAATCCCGTTCGCACCAAACATGCTTGCCCTTTCAGCTGTGGGGGTGTTATAATGTGACGCTCAATCCCACTTTTCGTTGGCTAAAGAGTAGCTCAAGAGTAGGCGGTGGGTGGTGATGACTAGCTGCCTTCCCTCTCGTCTTACACTGCTAAATTAGGAAAGGCTAGTGCAGATAGCCCTCGAGTAGCTTTGCGCGAAATTCTAAAAACAAACAAACGTATGCCGTTTCGTGAAAAATCTGTACATGTCAGATTTTCATTTTCGGATTCAGCGAACAGGAATTTCTGTAGAACTTGTACAAATTTCAAGTGAATAAAACCGTCGCAGGCCTGTATAATCAAATATTATCATTTGACGATTACACTAGGCAAAGAGGTGGAGAAGGTTACTGTTTATTAACTGTCTTAGGAAACAGGAAACAGCTACCGCAGTTAGCCCTTATATAGCTTTGCGGGAATATCCTAGACAAAGAAATTAACCATCAAACTGAATACAATGGTAACTACATTCTACACATTTCTTGCTTGTGTGATAGTGGAATTTTTTTCGTAAGTTTTTTTTAATGACGGAAAAATCGTTGGTCTTTAACAATAGAACAACAGCTAGCTTGTGATTGTTATCTTGAATTAGTTGTTCAGTACGTTACGTAAGTAAAACTTACGTATATATATATGCACCACTTTAACCCTCATGGTACAACCTTTAATCACTCATCTTTTCTGATTTATAGTATTTACACAGTCATATTTAGTTGGATTGTTTTGGATTTTGCGCAAGGCTGCACGAGGGCTATTTGCGCAAGCCGTCCTTAATTTAGCAGTGTAAGACTAGAGGGAAGGCAGCTAGTCATCACCACCCACTGCCAATTTTTGGGCTACTCATTCACTAACAAATGGCAGGATTGACCATCACATTATAACGCCCACACGGCAGAAATGGCGAGCATGTTTGGTGTGACAGGGATTCGAAACCGCAACCCTAGGATTACGAGTCAAATGCGTTAACCACCTGGCCATGCGAGCCTATACTTAAAGGACAGAACATGTTATGTATGCATGAGTAGTTAGTTGTTCAATAGTTTTGTTCCCTGATAGCTCACGGTAAGTTTGAGGGCTTATAACTCGGGTCTCGAAACTCGCAGTGGGCATAATAGCACAGATAATTCATAATAATTTCGTTTGTCTAACAACAATCAAACAAACAAGCCAGTCATTAGCTTAATTTTTACAATGACGAAGATGTGTCAAAATTTTCAGGTTGTATTTCTTAATCGCTTACTTAAATGCCTTTTAGTTAGTGTAATGAAGCAAAAAGTACTGAAAATGAATACTGCTTACATTGCTTGTGTTTTTGAATTACGATAAACCCCATTGCACGAGGTACATTAAAAACTCAAACTAACTGTGTGATAATACGTGCTTATGTTTTTTGAATTAGGATGAATCCCATTGCACTAGGCACGTTAAGAAAGCTGGATCACGAAGTGGTTCTGTCAGGATATCGTGTTCCTCCAGGGGTAAGTAAGATGAGTTTTGTCAGCCAGACTTTGTTTCCGAATGAAGTAGTTTGTGAAATTATTTTATTAAAATTTGTTGCATGTCAATATCATATTTTTGATCAAGTCACAGGAGTATTAGATACGTATTAAAACTATTAATATTCAAATATTATAGACATCTTAAAGTGTATACTTTTATTACGTTATGTGGTTATATTTAATGAAGAGTAACACAATTTACTGTATTTATCAAACGTAAAACACATTTCCTACATATTATTTGTAAGTAAATAACGGTTATAGATTTATAGCTGAAATACAACAATATTGACTGAAGATTTCAGTATCGCATAAAATCAAGAACTAATTCATGAAAGTATCAATGCTTTAGACATATGTTTATATCTCATAGTATCATTTATTTTGACTCTGAAATGTAACCAAACATGCTTTCGCTTTATAGAATTTAAAACACTTTTCTTGCATTGTAATGTGTGTTAAAATTATGTAAATAAATAAATGTAAAAGTTTCAATGTACCGATGCATACATGCAAAAATAGTAAAAAACCAGACCAGGATATTTTGAGGAATTACCTTTTAAAATATCTGGGATGTATTGAGGTCTATTTCGCTGTAATTGTTCAGTTCTTGTTAATCCAAATTATATTTTTAATATCATAATTATAACACTTCTTAGTTCGTGAAACTGAGCTTGTACTAATTTTAGTTTCTAAATGATTCTGCTCGACACGTTTTGATCTTGTCTAGTTAAGAAATTATTGTGTTTTACAACTACTATGTTCTTTCCGTAGGTTCTGCTTGTAGCACAAAATATGGTGGCATGCCGATTGGAGGAAAACTTCCCAGAACCTTTAAAGTTTAAACCGGAGCGATGGCTAAAAGACAAAGCCGAAAATAAGACCCACCCGTTTCTATTTATTCCTTTCGGATTTGGACCCAGGATGTGTGTTGGGAAGAGAATAGCAGAGCAAGAAATTTTGGTGCTTGTAACAAAGGTTTGTGAGAGAGTAACTGATCTATTATTTTCTATTAGACATTTGAATTTGCAAGGAAAAAAATCAAATTTACTTTAATATAATAATTCTAAGAAATTAGACGTAATGGTATAGAATAGTTTTAACGTATTATATTCCTACCTGGTGGATCAGTAGTGACATGAGAGCTCATAACACTGAAGTTCTGAATTCATTACTCGCACTAAACGTTGATACTTGAAAAATTAATGGATATACGACACAGTTATTTTCATTTGTTTTTTTACTATTAAGTGAGTGTAATGTAACTTCACCTTGACAAAAACAATTCCATCCAAAGTACAATGTTTACTAATGGAGCATAGTTTAATAGTTGTAACCTTTGAATATGAATATACTGCACGCCAAAAATGTTCAGATATTACCTACACTGCCCTTACACGTAATATCACAACTTTCTGTTTCATATGGTAAATCAAACATTCTCTCGAGTGATCAATAACAGTCCACAAGTGAAGCATCATTTCCATCAATTTGATCTGTACTGTTTTCGGAGGACTGATATAAACCATCCTTACATTTACCAAATTTTTGGAAAGTTTTTATTTACAGTATAATGATATATTTTTAAATTTATTACTAGTTAATAATACTCATAAAATAGGATACTCCATTTGAAGCTATGTCACATCAATGAAACTGGTTAATACCATTGTTGTAGTGTTGTAAAAGAACAAGAAGTTTATATTCCTTGCTATAACTTTTATGGACACTACCAGAACTTGTAACTCAGTCATTACATAATTATTGTTGTAAAAGTAAACATTGTATAGTATTATAAAGTTCTGGTGATTTTTTGAGCAGAGATTTAAAATAACATTTCGACGAACAATCCGAGATATAGCTTAATAGGCAGTGCTACCACCTATCTGATATTAATACGAGATTCAAAAAGTGTCGAAGGCTATTCAGTTTTTCTGTATACATCTCTTCAACACATTTCTGAGATGACTTCACACAACACAATATCTAAAGAAAAAATTTGAAATATTTGCATCTAAGACGAATGTAATCACTTGACTTCCAGTACAGGTGAGTTAACGTGATTTTCTGAGTTTAATAAGAAAACAACGTGAATCATAGTGATAAGTACCTTCGTAATGTAATTTAATTACTCCCTTTATTTAGATATTTGTTGTCTTTCTGTAAAACGGACCGAGTGTTACCCACTGATTAGCGTGTCGGCTGCATATTAACATTGTAGGCTTTGGGACAAGATGCCGCTAAACACGCACTACATTTTTACCTGTGCGAGAATTTTAAAAGTAACAGTCACTCTCAAATAATGTTTCTAAAAACCCGTACAAAATCTTTGCAGCATCTTTCGTTGTTTGCTGTGCCTTTCTTTTTATCAATAGAAAACGATAAAGAAAAATTACATCTAAATTCCTAGAAGGCCCGGCATGGCCAGGTGGTTAAGGCTCTAGACTCGTAACCGGAGGGTCGCGGGTTTAATCGACGTTACACCAAACATGCTCGACATTTCAGCTGTGAGGGCTTTATAATGTTACGATCAATCTCACTATTCATTGGTAAAAGAGTAGCCCAATAGTTAGCGGTGGGTGGTGATGACTAACTGCTTTCCCTCTAATGTTACTTTGTTAAATTAGGGACGGTTAGCGCAGATAGATCTCGTGTGGTTCTGCGTAAAATTCAAAAACAAATTCCTAGAGGTTTTGAGCTGTTCATTTAGCTTACTGCATACGACATGGCATTGATATTGAAAATTCCATTTTTTGATGAGCCATACTCTGAACTAGTTTTTGAGAGACGACTTCATCACTATGTTTCCATTGTTTTTTCATACATTTAACTAGCTGATTAAGACTGGAAGACTGTGGCCTAAATAACCTCTTGAAATACTCTCTTTAGTTGATGTTGGGACTTTTAAAAACCAGTCACCACAATCTTTCAGTTGATATAACACAGTCAACGTGAGTTTAACATGGCTGTCTCCAGAATCATGTTCGATTCTCACTTGGAAACTGATCAAAGTAACTTTTAGCATGTCATAAAATTTTCTAACCATAAAAATTATAAAGTAAGAATGTTTTATTGTACTTAACGTATTCTAATACCACCAATGTACCAAATCGGTCTTTGTATGTCTATGCAAAGTTCGTTAGAGATTTTACTTTTAACAGCCGTCTTTAGTATAGCAATATACTTTTGCAATGTTCATATTATCTATAGTAATTTCAATGTTAATTTGTACCTAAAACTTCACGAACTTCTTAGACTTTAGGTAAACTGCTTCTTTCTCGAAAGTTCGCAATTTAGTCCGACTTATATTGAAGTATTAGTGTCATTGTGATGTTTTGCATGAAATAATTAAAATAAAGTTTTGATTCAGGAAAATTATCTCACGAAACTTTAAACAGACACTCAGTGACTTGAATTTGTAACATTTTTACAAAACATTTTCAGTCTCTTCTTTTTTTCAGATATTACGTAGGTTCAGAGTGGAGTACCATCATGAAGACATGGACTGTTACACTCGTTTAGTTAACGTTCCTGATAAACCACTGAGATACCAATTTGTGGAAAGGAAACATTGAGCATGAGTGTTAATAGAGATTTGTTGACAGTTTTGTTACGACCACATCACAGTTCTAAGCACCTTTGACATTTAGTATTTTTGTTTGTCAAATTATGAATTAAACTTTATATACTTTGTTGTACATTTTAGAACTTATTTACATATATATTTGAACGCAATCTTTCAGAATTTTCACAACTACTCACAAAAAACATTCGAAAAATTAATAAAAATAAAAATACCTTCATAATTTTAATAAAGACGATCAATTCGCCCCCCCCTACAGTGGTGCTTTGGTATCTGTGCGGACTTATAACGCTTAGAACCGGGTTCTAATACCCGTGGTGCTCAGAGCACTGATAGTCCGTTGTGTAGCCTTGTACTTAATTTTAACAAGCAACAGTCGAACCTAGCTGCTTTCCCTCTAGTTTTACAATGCTAAGTTACGGACGTCTAGCGCAGATAGCTCTCGTGTAGCTTTGCACGAAATTCAAAATTCGCACCAGGACTGCAAAACTAAATCTAAAAACTATACCACTTGTTGAAAACTACATAAGGTACAGTACTAGCACCCACAAAACATTATGGACAATACATTTCAGCAAAATTTACTAAACGTAGGTGAATATCTAATGGTCTTTCAGCATAAATTATTCTAAAGAGATAGAAAATTCACAACGTATCAACTACAATCGCTTACTGGCAGTTTTTTCGGCGTTATTATCTTACTGGTGTAATTACCTTCCTTTATATGTGAAGTATTTTTCAATTAGAATGTTTTTTTTTGTTTGTTATGACTGTGTGTTTGTCACTGCTTTTATGATAGTGATTTTATCGTTCATTTTTACAGCTGATGGATATGAAGTTTTCTCTCACGTTTTCGTTTATTATTGATAAATTAGGGACGTGTAGCTTTGTGCGAAATTAAAAACAAACAATGTTTTATGACAGATATAATTTAAAACTATAAATGTAAATTATACTTTCTACAGTTTTCGATAAATCTGTTGGAAATTGGTACCATACAGTCCCCACTGGTTATAGTAGACCGCACAGAGTTTACACCTCCAGTTAACTTCCTTGTAAATGAAAAGATTATAATTATAGCTCTGAAGTCTCCCATAAGAAAAAAGTGGGTTTACAATTAAAGTTAGCACTAGATGGTAAGACATTGCTTCTCTGAGCAAAAGCAAATGTTTCTAGATCTTGGACTCTTGTGAGAGTCAGAGCAGGATGTTGTCAGGACGATACCTTCCAGATTAGGGGTTTTTATTGCCAGAGTCCAACACCACTGGTGTAAAGATTAATAACATGGAAGCCCAGATGTACAAGCTGGCTCAAGACTATGCCACCACCACAGAGGGACTTGGCCATTAATAATGAGACAAAGATGTGTACTACTGGAATAATCTCTAACCAGCTAGAGAAAGCAAAGCATATTACCTCCTACAAAATGTCCACAACAACAGCCTAAATCACCAAATGACATCATGAATCAACCCATGTTAGAGCAGATACCCATTTAAAAGTGACACTGGCAGAAGATGGCTGCCGAGTAGACTGAGGCTTGGCCACTTTAGAATTGGAAGCAGGACTGGGTGTAGTATAGATCCATTTGCAATAGTGGGACAGTGATGATGTATAGCTGCTTTCCTTCTACCTTTCACTGCTAAATTAGGAAGAGTTAATTCCTTGTGTAATTTTGCGCGAAATTCATAAAAAACAATCAACTCAGTTAACATTTCAGATTTTTTGTATGATATATTTATTGTCATACCTATTATTATTTGTATTTAACTATTAAACGAATAGAAAATCAGTGAAAGTAAGAATATTACATTGTTCTTTTTAAAGTAAGTACGATATAGTTATCATTGTATATAACTCTTACAAATAATTTTAATATACTGTGTGTGTATATATATATTGACTGTTATGAGAGTGAGAAGATTTCTTGTTTCAGTAGAATTGTATCAAAGTGATAGGGAAGACTGAGAAAATCGTGCAAAGGGTGAAGTGAAACAGTTTTACCCAACATAATGAAGACTAACGTATGGTTAACCCGTTTGCACAGTACATGTACTTCTTTAACACGAATCAGCAAAGAATCGCGATAGCAACAGCTGTAACGAGAGAGACGGCTCCACTGGGTGAGTGGCACAGATTTTGACGCATGCCACACTATTCTTTATTGTCATTGTCAGAAACTACCTTAATAATCAGGATACGTGGGTTCAGCTTCCAACAATGAACTAAAATTTAAACATGGGTGTCTTCTTGAGTGAAATGGAAGTTGGGCAATTGTTTAGTTACGATTGCTGACCTATATCATGAACTAACACCAAATAGGAATAGAGACTTGATTTACGTGTGGAATATCTCTTGAATAAAATGTTCCCCAATCTTAATTTAAGACACTTTAAACTCTCAAGAAGGAAAACGCAAGAAACAATAAGCTTGGAACGTGTGACAAGTTTCTCAAAACGAAAATAGTGTATTCGTAATGACGAGAACCCCACTTGAAGTAAAAATGTATCTCAAGACGGCTGGTTAAAAAAGGCTTTATTCAGGTTAACCTGAAGATGACCTAACAAGTCGGAAACGTTGTTCTTTACTTTATTGTAATAACAGTTTTAATACCCATATGAGCCGTCTTGAGCTACAAGAATAAATTAGTCCTTTGATAATTTAGAGTATTATAAGTTTGAAATACAAAATACTTACAATATGTACAACCTGATTTGACAACTGTACAAAGAACTCCGAATTGCATAATTACAATAATAGGAACAAAACCGGTAGGTGCATAAACATATCAATGAATATGAAACATTCTCCCTATATTACCAGTTACTTATGCATAAATTATTACATAATGGAAAAATTAAATGAAGTTTCATTTAGAATAATAATCAGAGGTTTATAGTGATTAAGTATAGACCTGTTGTTATCACAGCCGACCAATACTATGGGATAAGTTGTAACAACAGGACTATCTCAGAAATTGCCTCATAACAACAAGCTTTACTTAACCCTGAACAAGTAAACTTTGTGAAGAAGATATGTATCTCTTAATTAAGATATACTGGTGAGGCCGAACCACAACTGGTTGACTTTTTCTTTTTGTGATCACCCCTTCCTAACATTGGTATTATTACGAATACAACCGTTGAAATAGAAATCCCCAACTCTCCTAAAGCATTAAAATAAATCACTGAATCGTCTTTACGTACAACGCAACAATCTAGTAGAAATCTTGTCAATAATATGCATTTAAATACAAGTGTGATTGTTATCATACGTATCAGTACAAAATTGCCTAAATGGATAAATAGCTCAAATTATGATGATGATTCTTTAAGCTCTCCCCTAGGTCAATTCTTTGACAAAGTTTTGTGTTGTAATCTTTAACAAACCTGATGAAATTGTTGTCAAATTTTAAACAGTTCCATCACACCAAGTTTTACGTGAATATCTAAATTCATATCTTCAAGCTTAAAAGTTACTCGTAAAACTTTAGTCCCTAAATCGAGATTCTCGAGTTTTCGTTTATGTGCTAGAAGGAGAGTACCAGAGGAAGACTTTTGACAGCTTCCTCAGTCAGCAAACTTAGTCTAGTTACATGACTTTTTATATGGGACTAACGCTTTTGTCTTATTAGTTAAACCTTCCTTCAAAAATTGTGATACTATTTCTGAATATTATCTAATGAATATATTATCTAAAGTCAATATATAATAAATGAAGTGTTTGAGTAATCATTTGTAGTTTCTGGAGATACTGAATATAAGAATGACTAAAGAATTATATTTAGTATAGTGAAATTTAGAACACCTAAGAACAAATCACAGACCTACGAATTTTTATAATAATTTCTAGATCTGTTGGTTTCAAATGCCTCGCTAGCTTTATGAGTTTAAGGTGTAATGTTTTCCTGGAAATAATTCATTATTTACGTAATAAAAACTATACTTTTCATGCATAAATTGATCTCGAGTAAGAATGCTTAGAAGAAAAAAATTACGATACCCAGCTTAACAAAAGGTAACGGTAACGCCATTTTAAAAACTGAGGTGAACGATACATCTTTATCAGTGTGAGAATGAAAACATCTGGGGACATGACTGACGCTCTACTCTTGCGGATTATATATTGTATGTTGTCAAACGCTGGGATGTCTATGCTATGACCAACAAACTATCGAAAACCGATTTTTGGCATGATAAGTTCTCAGATATAACACTCATCTACTAGTGACCATGCAATTTTGTACTTTCTTAGGCACGTTTCTTGTTTTGCATCTAATTTCACTGTGTACATTTGGTTTTAAAATTATATAACGTTTATTTTGTTCCTAAACTTCGAGTAATGTCGGGTTTTATTTAGAATTTGGCTCATTTATACTTAATTAACTACGGCTATTATCACATGAATTTAATTTTTTTTGCTTTTATTTTTACTATTTTCAACCGAGATTTTTAAGTTTTATATTTACTTATATGTTTTCAATCGGTAACGTTTTAAGGTCCTCTCTTTGATTACGTGATTATCAGTTCTAACTTGTGTTTAATTTAAATCTTACCTTACTGTTTTGGTTATTTATTTTTACCTTTGTTCTTAGCATCAATAAGTTTTATTTCTACTCTTACTATCGTCGTTTAAATATTTTATACGGTATTTTATTTATATGAATTTTGTAGTTATTCTACTCATTTTTAGCCGTGAGTGCATTATAATATTACGGTCTATCTCACTTCTGGTTGATAAAGTGTAGTCCAAGAGTTGGCGGTGAATGATGTTTATTGGGTACCTTCTCCTTAGTTTATTACTTCAAAATTAGGGGTGGTTAGCGCAGACAGCACTTATGTAGTTTTCCGTGAAATTTAACAAACGTATTCATAATTACAAGCTACCAACCGTTCCAAAGAACTAGCCATAAGGTAGAATCTAAAATTTGAGCACCGTAATCCTTTTTATACAAAATGGAAAATAATAAGATAATACTAATGACAGAATTTAGGATATTAAACATTGAGAATAGTCTAATAGGCTGTTTATATTAAGATTTCATATTCGCCAAAGATGAAAATGAAAAGAGAATTTGTGATTCAGAGGCCTCAAAAGAGTTTTTTGGTTGGCCGAAATACCCTCTGCTGCGAACTGTATTATATTGAATAATGAATTCGACGTGTCGTAATATTGTTCAGTTACTTAGATTAATTTATTACAATACGATGAAGTAGAGTGGTTTCAAAAAACCATAGATAATGAGAAACTGCTACTTACTAGTCTCTGCTCATGAGGAAATCCAAACATAGGAACTCTTGACCGCTATTCGCCAAAATTCCAATTGCATAAAAACATTAATAGGACCAACGGGGAAATCATGTTTCATATTCAGGGATGAAGCTTAGAAAAACGTTTGCCAACTGCTGTTTGAAGGAATTAAGTTCGAATATATATATAATTAACAATAGGTTTCTAGGAGAGATATGTTTAAGGTAGGACAAATAATTTCTTCTTTTTCAGCATTCTTAACACTTTTGTTCGTTAGTTATAATATTTATTTTTTCCATTGAAGTAGTGAAATGTGGAAACATTGAAATTTATTAACTATTTTATGGCGAGTACAGTACAAGGTAAGGCTAATACTCAATTTTTAGAAATTTTATAGCTCTATTTACTGCTCCCTGCTGGGACAGCGGTAAGTCTTCGGATATACAGCGCTAAAATCAGGGGTTTTATTCCCCTCGATGGATATAACAGAGAGTCCAATGTGGGTTTACTATAAGAAAACAACACACACACACACCCTTATCTACTAAAAGTGTGGAATTACTCTAATAAAATCACAGAAGCTATGAACTTAGAAATGTGTGCAGCTTCAGTAACCGTGATAAGTTTATAATTTCCATAGGATATAAGTCAATAATTAAAATAAGTCATAGCGCAACAATACGGTTAAATATCATTTGTTTAAAATGTGTCAGTTGATAAATTCATAATATTCAACAAAATATTACCAGCTTCAAAAATTTGAATAGTTACACAAATAACTTCATCAGAAAGGATGTTTATCTTTGCCATTAGCTGGATCCAAGTACTCAAATTTAATTAAAAACTCATTGGCTAAAATTACATTATTTAGAATGATTTTATTTAAATATGCATTAACTATATTTGTAAAAAAACAAATGTAGAGCAGGAAAACAAAAAAAAATACATCTACCTATAAAATATCGAAAAGTATTATAATGCTTCTTGATAAAACTTTTAAAAAATACGTCAATTATTATTCAAAATCCAAAGCTGATGACATTATTACACAAATGAGAGGAAGAGATATGAATAGAACCCGACTTTTCCAAACAAATTGATTAGGAGTAAGTGTTCATGTTAGAAAAATATACGTTCAAGACGTCTCAATAGTGATGAATAATAACACTATATGAAAATAAGCGTTGTCTTCACAGCTAAACAAATATTTTATAGATTTATCTCGTCTCAGATAAAAGGGAAAATAGAAAGCTAAGCTTATAAATACCTGTTAATGTTAATTTAATATTATATTCATATCTTTCATTATGTAAAAAGGTACTGATATTTTACTAAAATTACATAATTTACTCAATAAAAAAATGTTTAATTAATGTGCACAACAACTCGAGGAATCTCCCAATGACTTTCTGTTGTAAAGTTATGGTTAGAAACTATATGTCGGCTTTTAACAGAGATATTTTCAAGAATTCTCGAACAAATTACGTTATTCATTAAAATTACCTTTGTCATAACTTCATTGAGCATACCAGAAAAAAAAAACACATCGAGGATTTAAAAAATCAAATTTCGAACCAAAAGAGCACTTAAATTCTACATGATATATTATGTATACATAAGTGTGTTTGCATGTGTATAAGAAAGTTTGTTGTTGTTGTTTTTGAATTAAGCACAAAGCTACACAATGGGCTATCTGTGCTCTGCCCACCACGGGTATCGAAAAATAAATGAAAGCTTTGGGTGTTATTGTAGTTGTTTTCGGTGCATCACTAATAAAGTTTACAGTGTTTATAATAACAAATTAGACACCATATAATAATGTGCATGCAACTATAACTTGTAAATGAACCTAAATGAACAGCACTCCAATTAAAATGTGACACATAAAATTAAATACATGATTAAAATCAACATTTTATATTTACACAATTTTAGAAGCTTTAATGAAGCAGCCAATAACTTCCATTTAAAACGCATGACTATTGTTTCAACGTTCGCTTCCGAAGTTATTTGCAAGACAATAAATTATATTTCCCATGTTATGTGATATTACACTACATTAATATTTATACAATTCCTTAGTCAAATATCAATAAACTGACTTGAAGGCCTTTATTTATGTCTAATAGTTCTATTTTTTTAATGTTATTATTTGCAGTGATTCTCTATCATTTGTCCTCAGCTAGTACAGAGGTAAGTCTACGGATTTACAACGTTAAAATCAGGAGGTCTATTCATCGCGGTGGACTCGGAAGATAGCCCGATATGACTTAGCTATAAGAAAATATACACTCTTATTAACTGTGGTGACAACAAGTGACCTGGGTGATTGTATTACTTTCTTTCAGAGCCCAGGTGGGTTAATGAGTTCGACTCGTAATCTGAGGGTTGCGGGTTCGAATCCCTGTCGGACCAAACATGCTCGCCATTTCAGCCACGGGGGCGTTATAATGTTACGGTCAATCTCACTATTTGTTGGTAAAAAAAAGAATAGCCCAAGAGTTGACAGTAATGCCTTCTAGTCTTACACTGCTAAATATGAGACGGCTAGCGCAGACAACCCTCGTGTAGCTTTTCGCGAAATTCAAAATAAACTATCATTTAAGGCAATAATATTGCGATGTTGGGCTGTAATTGTTGTGTTTTTACGTGTTCTCCTCTCGCTGACTTTTCCATTTGATAATTTTTTACGTAATCCTTATGTTCATGTATCCGTAATTTACATTCATTTTTTGGTTGGCCGATAAAATACTCCCACATCCTATTTTCTAAGTTTGTTTTTATTTTTTAATTCTCTTTTATTTTTTAATATTCCCTAACAACAGATGGAATAAAAGTGTTGTCGCTTTAGTAAAATTTTAACTAATTGACTTAATTCTGACGAACTTAGTTTCTTATTTAGTTTTCACAAATAGACCTTGATGAACTATTTTTAAGTAACACTGATCTTTTCTAAACTTGTTAGACGCTATATCTACTATATTTGGTTGAAATCCTCTTTCACAGCTACATACTTAATTAGTAAGAGTTTGTTACTTTTTGTTTTGAAGGTATTTGTAAAGCTTTGTGAACAGCGTATAAAATGCAGATTTATTACGTTTTTATATGCCAACAGGAATTATCACACGAAGATGTTGAAACAGCACGGGTGTAGCGTGTGCTTTTCAAGTGAAAGTTGTTGACTGCCTCAAAAAACATTTTAAAACTGTCTAAACATAGAACGACGGTTTTAATTATTTACTAGTTTCACAAGCATTCTGCACTTGCTTTTAAAAGTGGTCGTACAAACTACACGATTCAACGTTAGTTTAAATGAGATTATATTATCAAATATTTGAGCTATGTGCTAATTAATTTTTACTCGATTTCGATACCAGACTTTTAACATGTAATCTCGAACACGTAAGTTATCCGAAAAACACTAATCACAGTTAAAGGATATTTTTAAATAATAATTAAAATCCACCCTTAAACATTAACCGCATGTCTATAAGTAACTGGCGTAACTCGTGGTTACAAATGAAGTTTTATTAAAACTTCTCTTAACTTTTAAGAAACATTCTGTAATCAATTTCTTGTCGTTAATACGAAATACCTACTTGTATTTTCCAATTATTTATTTTGGTCTCTAATATCATAAAATTGAAGGTATTGATAGTTTCAAGGAATCCAGTTCATCCATCTTCTGAATTAATTGAAACTGCATTTATATTGTATTGTTCTAATTAATTTTAATATCAAACAAAACGTATAACTTTGGGGACACACGAGTTACCTGATGAAAACAAAATGCTTATTAGTCCAAGGCAATGCATTTCTCCCACGGCTCGTGCATTCAAGTAAAATAATACAAAGCAAAAACATAATTTTTGGGCATGCAGACGTCAGATGTTGTGTCAAAAATGATTACTTAATTGAAAGCAAAAAAAATGTCATAAATGGATTTTTCTTTTAAAAACGAATATTTTTTTCTATAAATCATTAAAAATCTAAGATGTTTACAAATTACAAATATTTACAAAAAGAAGTTATGCATAAGGCCATTTTTAATTTCGATAAATAAGCTTTTGCCCAACTATCTACGCAGGGAAATACCCTTTATTAGGCCTCTGTTATCATTATATGTTCAGCTAAAGAATACAAAATTTTCCATTTAACAGACTAAATTTGTTAAAAATATTAATTTAATTTTCGGTATAAAAAAAACGTTCAGCTTAAACTAAAGAATTATGCTTTATTGGTGTTCAATATAGCCGTTTAATTTTCCAGTGGCTAATTTAATAATGTGTTGACATAAAATTAATAAAACATTATGTTTTAAATCAGGGAAAACTCTTTACTGCACATTTGTTTTCATTACAAGCCAACCAACCCTGTTGGACTCGTATTTTATTATCTGCGTAACAAACTTCCTAAATTATCTGATATGTTTACAGCAAAAGATAACTACTATGATAGACCTTTGTTCTGATTATCAGTACAAGGAACTCCTCTCATTTAATATAATTTTAGCTCCAGGATAGTAGGCTTCCCTCCCTTGACATAATACTAACTTTACTACAGTGAACTTCATACATAAACATATTTGTTTTTCCACAATTCAATGAACACTTTCCAGTTCGAGTATTCTGTTTCAATACAATTAATAATTCTTCTTATTTCGTTATATTTATATATATATATAGACTCTCCATTGCTACATTTAGGTTTTGAGTATAATGATTAGTTTCCTATGTATAATTTATTTTCAAAACACTAAACTTATCTCCATAGCGTATGTTCAGTTTTAAATAAAAAGATAGACCAAACTTGTCATTTTGTTCAGCTTTTAAGCATTAACTTCAATAAACACCCCACTATACCTGTGTTTTGTTCTCAGAACAGTTTAAATTTATTATTATGTAACAGACTAATTTTCTGTTTCAATACAAAAGTACACTTCTTTATACTGGTACGTTCTTTTCAGTACAATGAACTTTAACCCAAAATTTCAATATAATAAACAAACTATTTTATAACCAAGTTCTGTTTTCAATAGAAAGAGTATCCGTCCATAAACATATACTTTGTTTCCTACACTCTATAAACACACCTGCAAAGACGTGTTTTCATTGAAATGAACCTCATTTCACAGGCTCAAGCTTATATTGAACATACCTACAAAATATATTTTTGGACTAATTTTAATAAGCCTACTATATGTTTTCACTTCGATGAACATACTTAAAGTTAAAATGTGATTTTACTACCACAATTGTCCTATGCTTAACCTAGGCACAGTTTTAATAAAAAATAGTCCTTGCCCTCTGGACCTCTCTTCTGTTTACAATATAATTAATTTATCTGCTTTGACCTGTGTTTCATTATTAAAGTTAACATATTTATAGCTACGTTCTTTTTTCATGATAATGAGCCAATTTATTTAAAATATGATTTTCTTTTTTTTAGGTATCAAACTGTAATAACAATAATTTCCATTTTGTTTCCAGAACAACAATTAAGCAACCTTCCTTAATTCTACATAAATAATTACATTACCTGTATCAAATATCAATTTAAGTAAAATTAAGATATATATTTGACAAAATGAGTCAAAAGAGATTCTTTATGGTAAGTGTCTCTGTGCACAATTAATACCTGCAGTAACATACATAAAAGATTACTTAACACAAACTTGAACATTTCCTAATGTAAAGGTTCCTTTGTATAGAAAAAAAGATATATCTTCTCTGATGTTAGAATACATCAAACAATACAAAAGTATGTAGTGTAAGAAAGTCAGTAGAATGGTTAAACCTCACAAACATGATCAATTTTAGCATTTCACAATGCTCTAAAATGAGTACAATAAATTTATCAGTAAATCTATGAACTAAAAACAATAACATTTTTCAAACTAACAGATTCATTACTCCAAAAGCATTCAAGATAAATGGAATATTAACTAAATGTACTGTTTATGTTACATACAAACTTTTAAATATATAGCCCCTTACTTATGTGCAAAAGGCATTTAAAAGCACATATTCTTAGCTCACCCATGATTAAACAACAGAAATCTTTGTAAAAGTGAGACACACATAACTAGAAGCACTTGATTTTCATGAAACTGAACAAGCATGTTGCTCTACAATATTGTTTAGTAAAAATAAATCTTATTACCAGGCAGAAATGTTACAAAAAATCAATTCTTCAAATAATTATTAAACTCAATTTATACTTGTATTTTGTGAAAGTAATGACTACTTTTACCGTGCTACAGAATTATTTGGATTAGCAAGTATTACAAATATTCATTTGAATGTATTTCTTTATAATTATATATTTTTTCTTGTGATAACTTAATGAGTCATTCATATACAAGTTTTTATTCTGCAGATAGAAAAAGTGGCACAAAGGAAAGCAAGATTTTAGTGACTGTCCATAAGATTCCCAGTTTGATGGAGAGAGAAAAAACAGTTTAAACCTACATTTATTTGATCTTCTTTGGACTTAAGGCATAAAAAGTTTGATTTAAAAGTTTAACATTTATAAATAACTCTTGTAAATAAAAAAAACAACCCATAAACTAAGGAAAACACAAAATAAAACTTGCAAAAAAACCAAACAATAACAGATTTGTAAAAAAAAAAAAAAGTAAAAATATAGTTAACAGCAAAATCTCAAATTTTCTATGATAGTTTTTATAATATATTTTTTTTATTAATGTTTGAAAAGTCATTGAAAATTTTGTAGCTGTGAAGTGCTTGATTAGAAGTACATTTTTTCATATTTTAGAGGAACATACATGAAACAAAGCAATATGATGCCTTAAATTGAATTTAACATTATTATTACATAACAGTTAACATTTATTCATTCTTGAACTGCTTCATACTTATACTCAAGATTTTATATGACTATCCTTTACACCTGATACCCATCAAATCAGCAAAGTTTAACATAATTTAATATATCTTACATGTTACATGTCTTCAATTAGTGTTAAACCCTAAACTTACAACTTTAAGCAGACAACACTATAACTCTTGGAAACAGCTAGTAGAAACAGTCTAAAATATGAAATGCAAAAACATACAAATATTTGGCTTTACATTTGACTTTTGCACAAGGATTATAAGAAGATTGTATGAAATATATAAAGCAAAATTCAGTTGAGAGTCATTTCACAGCAGCTGCTTGGTCTCTGGCATCCACTTTTCACATTTCTCCTTTTATAACAAACCTTATTTCATTCTTTTAAGATGCTATACATATGGCTCAATGCTGAAAAAACGTCTGAGCAGAAGCAGGAGGGGAAATTATTTTTAGATCACACATATCTTCAAAACACACAGGCTGAAACTGTGGGTACAAAACAGATAGCCATGTTGAATTGACCACAGCCAAAGCCCACAAAGCTGACAGACTGACTAAAAATACCCTGATCTGTTTCTTAGGAAGAGGCAAAGGAAGAAGAAGATGAGCCTGAACGGTGGAAATGAACATTTTGCCATTTTCCATCCTTCTTCTGCCAAACTCTGGTTTCTTCATATTGCCGAGTATGAGCAATTCCTGATCTGCAACACAATTAGTCCAGTGTTATCACTACAGATTACAAAAACACAAAAAAAACGATTTAAATGAGAGGAAATGTGCTCAGAAAAAACGTGCGATCAAATAATATCAAGTACATTAACACAAAATCATATTTTGTTAATATCATATCTTAAAATACATATCTAATATATGTAGGTAATTGCAAAATAACAGTGCACAAGTTAATTTAGACAGAATTAACTGACATCCAAAACTTAAAAGTTGAAATTATATGTACATTACAAAATATAAGCCAACAATATAAGACACAGACATCTCCAGAGAACCACACTTAATAGCAAAATATTAGAATTAATAACCATGAACTATTATATTTTGCATAAATTTTATTCATTTTACACCTAAAATACAACAGCAACAATTTTTATATCCAAAAACAAAGAAAAACTTTGCATAACCATGATTTTTAGCACATTCAATTTGCAAAAACAAAATAATTTTATTCAACTATTCTGCATTGAAATAATAATACAAATTTGTCTTCAACTAAATTATAATGTTTAATCATATAAAATATACAGTAATAACCAGAAGAAGCCACACATTCATGTGATGGTAAAATTGCAGCTCCAGAGCATGGAGATGATGTGCAAAAACCCAGACTATTCAACAAAAGTTGTAAGGTGTCAAAGCAAGACCAAAGGAGAGGAGCCCAAAATTGATAAACCACATTAAGAAAGACAAGACAGAGGTGATAAAAGTATATGTAAAGTAAGCATTCTAGACATCCTTTTTTTGTCATCCACAACCTTGAAGAAAGCATTCATCTGAGGGTGAGAAAATACTCCATGGTGAACATGGGTAGCAATATGAAGCAGTCATCTACCCCTGATTTCTCTGAGATAATTATAAAAGGTAGGAATAAAAAGCCCTGGAAGGATGGGGAACAGGTTCCATTGCCTACTGCAAAAGCAATTCCCAAACAGCTTCTAACATATGATGGCTTGTCACAGGATCCCGAGGATTTGGGAGGAAAATAAGGAAAGGCAAAAATGGAGGTGGGGAAAAAAGCTTGACAACAAATCCTCCTGACAGAGCTCATGGATCATTGGCAATAAAGAAGAAACTCCAACAGTAATATTCCTATCAGACCAAAATCCAGTGGGTAGTCACTGGTACTGTTGGCCATGGGGAACATTGAGAAAGGCAATAAGAAGAAATACCCTGATTAAAAGGAATACAAGGGCTAGGAAGATAAAGGGTGAGAAATGAGAATTGAAGGTATATAAAACTGAGACACGTACACTACAATAGTCATAAAAGTGGAATGTTGGTGGACAATTGTCCAATAAAGATCGATAGTTTCAAGGGCAGTATCAAAGACATAACGTCTCAGAAAAGGGGCCACATGTTAATCCCCAAGATATGTCTAGAGCAAATGAACGAGAGCAAATATGCTGATCTAAAATTGGATAGTCTGTACAGTGGTAAGAAAGGGTGAACTGATTAGAAGTCCTCAGAGGGTATGGCATGATATACCCTTCAATTATGAGCAAAACTGACCTGCATGAATACAAATATCAAATGGGGGACTAAAAATGATGGGAAAATATTTCATGCGATGAGGAAGGAAAAGGTGAATATAAAATAAATGAAAAGGATAAAACATCACAAACATGAGACAAATCTATAAATATCAAATTAGGTGTAGGAGATTCCTCAGGATAGAAATGGGGAAAAACAGTAAATCCTGAAGGCAGAAAAAGACAGTTTTCTTCAGCCTGTACAGGCTGAGCTGGTTCAAGAGCCCAGGCAATGTCTCGGAACAAAGGTTGTACTATGTAACGTTTGATTTCTTAAGACATAAAGGCAGATAAGTCTACTGTCAGATCATCTGCACCTGAGGCCTGAGAAAAAACTAAACAGTTGTGTAATCCCTGAAGTGGTAAGCATTAACTGTGGAAATCCAATCCACAGAAAAGGTTCACTAAAGGTGAGTGCAGAAAGAAAGTGAATAGAATTAACTGATAAATATTAATATAGGAATTGGGTTGAACGAAAACACATTTAAGTTTAAAAATAACCACTTTGTGAGGAAAACAAAGTTGAACATGAAGCATTAAAAACATACAACAGCATACCTTAACTCAAACGCTGACAAACAAGTGATAGTTTGGTCGAGAAGTGTACAAGGAATCACATTTTAGATGACCATGTCATGCTCCTATTGATGAGAATGTGATGCATGTTGATTTGTATGACATGTTGGAATTTGTTATGTCAATAGGGAGGTAGTGGAAGATTTGTGATATGCATAAATAAAATGTTTGCATATAGATGACAGCACTAAAGGTTAATTGCTAATCTTGAGGTAAGAGGTAAGTTTCTTATCAGAATTTAATGTTAATAATTTTAAAATTATTAGGTTAGAGAAAACCTACTTCAAAAGTAAGATATATGTTCATCATTAAAAGACTCGTACATATTCCAGAGTATGTTAGAAGCACCACAAACTATTTTCCAATATAATTTTTGTTTACAAGTGAAAGCATTATTTACTGATAGAAGGAACAACATATCATTCCTATTAGCTTTTAACATTTCTATTTGTGCTAGAAACTATAAACCCTTAAAAAAATATACATACCATGAACATGGCTAATTTAATAAACATAACTCCTCTTTAAAATGCACCTTATTTAGTTCCAAGTTTAAATATCTTTCTATTTAAAGTAGGACTGTAACAACTTCTAATACTACAATGTTTATATCTCCTAAAAAGAGTTACACCCTAACTTTCAAACAAGCAGGTTTCATCTTTCATACCAATCAGAAAGTGAAGACATAATTATATGAGGCAAAATATTATGAAAAGAAACTGTAGTGTGTGTATAAATATTAAACTATAATATGTGGTGTAACTGAAGGAGGTAATTTAAATAAATCCAGTACATTTTCTGATTATTATAACAATATACTTGAGAAATTATAGAATGTGCTTGATTACAAAAGTCATTAATGGCTCTTTCACTACCATGCAAGTTTGGAATATCATATTAACTTGAAGAATGAGTACTTTTCCATTCAATCTTACCAAAGTTAATCAGTTTCATGTTTGAGGAAACTAACAATTGAAATACTAAAACACGTGTCTTAGGTATTTTATCACACATCTACGAAATGCCCTAGGAGAGCTGTTTATCTATTAATGTTAATGAAAGAGTTAAGATAGAGAGCCATTTATATATGTGAACATGATAAGGCAAAAGTTAAGAAAAAATAACAAAATTTAAATATGTATGTAATAAAACCCTAACCAATGTTTAATTTTTTTGTAACTTAATAATTCCAAGAGCAAACTTGTTCAACACTTGAAAAACTTGTGATACTGCATAAAGCCTTTTTATATTATAATCTTTTCCGAGCATATTAAACAGAGTATCATAATTTCAGTTAATTTCACTAATGCATTATAAATATACATTGCAAGTTTCTTTATTCTTTATACTTTTTCCACTTGCCATTTTATGAAAATGCTTGGATAATTAATTGACATTTCTGAATCCAACAGTATAAAAAAAAGTCTCAAAATAAAGTGAGAAAAGTTGCATGTTACCTTCAACTGAATACCACATTTGTTCAGTAAGTGGCATACAAAATTACACTATTTATACAAAGGGCAAATGTACTCAGTTACGTCTGTTTTGGTATATACATAGTTTTACATTTAAATGAAAGATGTATGGCATTCTACATTGACACATATTTTGATAAGAACATTCACAATTAATGAATCTTGCTTTGTGAAAGTCAGTGAATATATTACAAATTAGCTGATAAACAAACATAAAAGATAGATTCTATAATACCTCTATGCATATAAAGTAATTTCTCAGTGTTTTGAACGTGGCATGTTGATCTGGTTGGAAATATCCTTTTTACAAGTCAATACGAGTATCAGAAAATGACAAATATTAGATAAAAATATTTTGAAATTTTGCAATGATATTTTGTTGCTTAGCATGTAGTACAATTAACAAAACCAAGGTACTTTGGACTATGTTTTGCTTACATGCTTTTATTATAAAAAAACAAGCAGAAATTTCTGTGTAGTGCTCAACTTGCAGAGAAAAATACATTTGGAAAAATTCCTATAAGCCAAACATTCACAAAAGCAATTAATAACAATGGAATGGCATACAAATATGAGTCTAAATTAAAAATAAATATTACAAACTATAAATCAGTTTTTCATTACTGCTGAGTACACCCATGCCTTTTTATGCTACAGAAGAAAGAAAACATGATTAATCATATCTCACTTATGTTACGTCAAAGAGCAAAAACATAGTTAATTGTATTTAAAAAAAAATTGTTTTCCTGCAGATGCGAATTGTTACACCATAAACACAATTTTAAACACATTATTATTTGATTCCTATTAAATTTCTGGCTATCTGACTTATAGCTGGAGGAACATACCATGCTCTTGTTTGTTTAGGAAGGGATGTTTTTGAAGTAAACACCTTTTACACAGATCAAAAAGCACAAAACATTTCTAAGAAAAAAAGAGGCTTTGATGTTTACCTTGGAAGTTCTGCAATCAAAAAGTTCACAAGCTTTCAGCAACATCCCAAAATCAATGATTGATTTCATGAGGAAAATGACTGAAGAAATTTAAATCATAGCAATTCTCATCAAGTCCAATGATGTAGCTTAATTGAGCTTTTATGGTAGAATTCACTAAATGGAAGGTGTGTAAAAATGTGTAGTTTAAGGCTTAGCTCAATGATGTTCACAAAAGCTAGTTACAATAGGAATTGTAAAGATAAGGTACTATGGATATTAGTTTAAGCAAGATTAAGATTGGAAAAAGTAATTACAAAATAAAAGACCCACTAATAATAAAAAGGGTAAAAATTTTTTGAATAAATGTAAAAGGAAAGATGCGATTAAAAATGAAAAAGTTATCATTCTGAGAGAATACAGTTCAAAATGTAATCTTATTACTGCTACAGCATACAGTAGCAAGCTTCTTATGAGCAAAGTGTTCTCATATAAAAATTTGCATCTTCTTTTCTAGTTACTTGAAGTGGGTAACCAAGGAAGACCAACAAAGATCACCTTAGCCAAGCTTGGCAAGAAATGTTTTGCTTAACAAACTAGGTCCTCAGAAATCATGGACTCAGAAAATAAAGAAATACCCATAGTGCATGTTCAGCATGAAGAAGCAGATGGTTCTCGACTACTTCATTCTGCCAGTGCTGCAAACCAAAGCTATGAAACAGTGGTAATCAGTTAAGATAACATTAAGTGGTGTTTGTCTCCATTGGCTGGTAATAAATTAAACACCAGAGTTTCTCTTTGTAAAAAATAAAATATTAAAAAAATGATGGCTGATACAGATGGAGTAAACAGATCAGTTAAAACTAATTTATAAGTCTCTCACAAACAAGTAAAGTGTGTTTGTGTTTTTGGCCACGAGAGTGAGGACTTCAAGGAAGCCTAATTAATTCTGAAGCCTTTCAGTGCAGCTTATAACATGTTGAAGAAACTTGTTTATATTTTGCATACAGCCAAATGAAAACTAATAACCACATAAAAGCCTTATTTTGATCTGCAAAATACACAATTGTAAACATGCACCTTTATCATAATAACCTAATATATAATAATGTTCATGAAGTACTAACTCAAAGTTTCACTAACAAAAAAAGTTCCACATCAGCAAGACAAAAATTTTTAAATAGTTGAAAAGCAAGATATGGGAATTTTAAATTGCAAAATATTTTATAAGTGTTGAAAATAACACTAAATTTTAAATTAACACTTCTTTTATTCCTACTACACAGCTATTAAGACAACACATTCATCTTGCTAAATGTTAAAATGAAAATTACCCACTGAAAAAAAAAAAAAAAAAAAAAACACAAAACAAAGCTTTTTCCATGTTCACAAAAAAATGTTTAATAGGCTTAAAACTAAGTGGCAAGAGGTTATTTCAATAAAAGAACCTTCACTTTTATTGTATGATAATGAAATTTACAAGAAATAAAATATTTCAACACCAATAGAACATCATGTTACTCTGGCAAAAGCTACTCTACTGAAACACTGTATGATCATTTTAAATATTAGTATTTTTATTATATATTGCATTTATATAGAACTTACTTATCCATATACTGGATAAGGCGTATGTATGCAATGCATGCTGCATCCTCGCCAAGTAAATGGACTACAGGATTAAGGATGGTTGTGTTCACAAGCTTACTGTTCTTTCCTAAAACTTATAGACAAAAAAAGTTATATTAACCAATTAACAATTATTATTAAAAATAAACTTTCATTGTATTTCACAAGTTGTTTTGCACAAAATATTTTTCACCAATATAGTTTTGGATTCTTATGATTGGTATATTAAATTAAAACACTATCACCATGAATATAAATAATTTGCAAGATAAGACCTATATTTATTATGTTCACACGAATATAAGCTACATATATGCACTTAAATATCAATAAAACTAAGTGAAGTCAAATATTCAGTCAATCTTACTTACCATTAAAAACTCTACAAATAAACAAAAAACAAAAAAGCAGCCCCTTTAAAGATCTTTATCGAGATTTATAACATTAGGACAATATCAATGCTACAGTTTATTCAAGTGACAAAATACTGGTAAATTTATATTCAATCCATACTGGATTAATCCTATGTGAATGGCAATGGTGCATTGCACTGGACTCTGTTTCTATGAAGTCACATATAGCAATCTTTACTATAATTCTGAATCTGTTGTGAGTATCTTCATGAAATCTAACATGCTTTTAGAATTTGAAATTTTAATAGGTATTTTTGCTAAAGATTTGTCTGTTTCAGACTCTTACTAGTTTGAGCACATGGTGATCTGTATGCTAGAAATAAAAGTACTTTTCATCTTGCATTCTTAACATTTCATTTACATAACCTCTAGGGCCTCCTAAACAAGTATCAAGTTTTTCATTAAACCTTTATATTCAATCTGCTATTTTTTTATAGCAATTAAAACTACTTGTATTGAAATCAGTAGTGAAGAATACAACTAAAAATTTGAAAAATACTGAATAACTTTTAAATACCTTTTCTTCTTTCTAGCATGACTGCATTTTGTAACTAATAGTAACACACTATCTATTCTTACAACTAAAGATAAAAAACATTTCAAATTTAGGATATTTTGTTTTACTGCATTATACCTGCAATATATATATTCTCAATGTATATGCAATACCATTTATCACAGTGAGACAGCTATTTGTAAAGGTTTTTTAACTAACCTATAAATAGTTTAAATAAATTATCTTAGCTGTTTAAGCTCACCTGGACCATATAAAACCACAAAAATTCAGCAAAATAATTAAAAGCCTGTCATCAGAATGAACTAAACTCAGAGGAAATTCAGTAGGTTAAAATTATACTTTTCTATTGATTACAAATAATCCAACAGTGAAAGCCAAACATATTTAGTGACAATTTATAAAAGAAAGTGTTTGACAGAAGGGAGTAGCATGTAGACTTGATTTTTATTTTGAACATTTCATTAAAAAAGAAAACTTGAAACAAATCTATATTATGGCTAAAAATATTGCACTATTAATTAAAGTGAAAATTTAAAACAATTTGATACAAAACATGTCACATAATACCAAGAACTAAAGACTGAGAATTTGTTTGTATCCATTTTTTTCCAAATTAAGAATCTTCAACTTATACAGATAAGGTTAAGAACTAAGTAACCTCTTCCAAGTTAATTCCACAAAGACAGTCTCAAACTCCCTCTTACAATTTGAATGTTCAAGACTTTGTATACAGAATTAAAGTAGTGGGAATGATAATGAAATTTAAAGCTATAAACTCAAGAATTCAAACTAATTTAGAGAGAACTAAGAAATCAAGATAATCAATACAATATAAAATACAAATATAGCACAGTCCAAAAAACAGATAAGTTTAAAATGAGCTAAGTAAGTAAAGAAAATACGTGCAATACAATAGCAATTTACCTATCAGATGCAAAATCACATTAAATAAAATTAGAACAAAAGACAGGACTTACGTTTAATTGCATTGAGTGGTAAAATCTCAATCATGGTTTAAGAAAAACTTAAATTTCTAATGATATTGATGGAGCTTTAATCCCTATGATACAATATATTGGATGGATTTCACAATAACTAGATGTAATATAACAGTTAAAAATAAAACAACCAAGATAAATCACATGGTCAAACTTGATGACACTAACACACTTCAAACACAATTTAAAACTGGAATTGAATTAATTATGGATACATACCTTTCTTATGTCATTTTTAGTATTTAAAAGGTAATTACAAAATATTTAATAATACACAACATTAGCATAAATAATAAAGTGGAAAATAATATTGCTATTATCACAGAAATAATGCCTTAAATACCATTATCAAAGTAAAATTTATGAAAATCCATTCCTTCAACCAAATTTCCAAGGGCTTCAGGTTCAAAAGCTGTCAAATGGGGATCACAGTATTTCCTGCAAAAATAGAGCTTTAAAAGCCAAACCTGTAAAGTGGCATTTTATACATTTAAATTGACTTCAGAAACAAACATAATAAATGCTCAAACAATTATTGTAAAAAGAACTTAGTTATTATTAGTTTAGCTTACAAAGAAAGTTTTATAGAAGGGATTGACATATCATTTCATTAATTAATAATATAAAAAAAAACTGTGCAAGGTGGTTTTAGGGGAAAGTCATCAAATGTAGAAATAAATTGTCCTTGATATTCAAGTAATATTTTGAGCAAAAATCTGATTTATTACAATAAATGCAACTACACAATTCTCTATATACTTAAGATTTTATTTAATTAACAAATTGCAATGAAAGTTTTTCAGACTATCCATCATTTAAAATTTTTGTTAAATTGTTACATGTGGATCTTTAATCAGAATGTCTATAGTCTTGAACGCTTCAAACTAAAAAGTTTGAGAGCCCGTGGCCCAGAGTAAAAAAACTTTCATTAAAATGTTATGTAACTTACGTGTAACTCTGAAAATCTCCACTGCTTATGGCTTCTATAAGATGTTCTGTGATTTTGATTATCTCTGACTTGCGTGCTGGAGAAAATAAAATAGTATTTGAGTAATGAAACTAATCACTACAACAAGAATCACACAATTTAAAGAATACATCTGAACGTAAACATGTACTATAAAAGTTTAAATACTCACTCTATACTTAATTATCATACATACACTAGACTAAAATTGATATGTAATTAAATTTCTTTTTTAATATGTTGTAATGTGCACTATCATTCAGAAGGTTCTTTTGAATTATGTAGTAAAAATAAATAATGTAAAACTTAGTCTATTCAACAATAACAAATTAATTTCTCTCTTCCTTAATATTTACAACACACTATTTTCACTTGTGCAGAAAAGCCCAAGAAATTCAAAGGCAATAGTAAGTATGCCTAATACACAAATAAACTCACTTATAGAATTTCCTTGTTCATAATAAATGCAATAAATCAATAGTAATACTTTTTCTACATTAAATTCACAAAGTAACTAGCTTCTCATTATCCTTTTGTTCCTTACTCATTATTCTTCATTAACTGGTAAATCATATTTTTAAACAATTGGCTTCAGATAGTGTCTAAAATTACCAGACTTTTGTTGTAATTAAAATTGAGATTCTCTCTGTAGCAGACATCTCAATTTAGAACATTGAAAACATAACTCACAACAGCAGTATGCAAGTTTTAGATGGTACAACAGGTAAATCCAATACTAAAATTACTACAAGTTGATAAAATCCACATCTGAACTTTCAAAAAGCAGCATTGTTTCATATCCATCATGTGTAATCAATCCATAAGCATATTCACTTTATCAACAACTTGTAACATAAAGGAAGTGGGGTACAAATACAGATAAAACTTAAAGCTAGTAATAACTAAATAATATATCTAGTTCATTTTACCAGAGTTTTAACTTCATTCATGACCATTTGAATTCATTTCTTGAATATAGTTACTGATATAATTGACAAAAATTATGGTTACTTAATTTTTATAACTTAGTTTCATTAAGTGGCATAGAAATACTTTATGTATTGGTATCTAACATGTATATATACATGATGTAGATGTTTATTGTTGTTCAAAATGGTTCACAGAAAGCACCTACACTCAGTATATTTGTACTTAAGATGCAGTACCACCTAATCACAAATAAATAACATTTGTAAATAGCGTATAATCCAATTTTAGCAATTCATTATTTGCGCACTACAAAGATTTAAATTAACTGTACAGTTTGTATACACATACACATGCCAAAATATTAACCACTAATGTGTCGAAGAAATTACAAGCAGAAAAATAATGTTATACATATATCCAATCTTTTACCTGTTTATCTAATGTACCATAAAACATACATAAAATCTAAAATACTTAAGTCAGATTCAAGCCTGAAAATAAAATGCCTTGTTCAAATGGAATCAAATGTAAACAACTAACATTCAAGAACATTAAAAGCTGAATATAAGTTGTCATTTATAAGACATGTTAATTTATTTTTCTGTACATCGTTTCAACTTAACATGCCCACTACTTCATAACTGATAATCTATTCAGTAAACACATAGGAAGATTCCATTTGTTAAGCTTATCTTTGTACTAACACTACACAATTGTTTTTTGTTGGTTTCTTTTTTTTACCTACACAATGCAATTAACCAAAGAATACTGAAAATTTACCACATTTTTTTTTTGTTTACTTCCCAATACCTATCAAGAATAAAGTAGTTCTAACTACTTAACTACACAATTATATTTACATGTGTTCTTTACAACTGGTTAATACCCTTACAAGAAGTACAGTACTCATTTGTTAACATACTCTGCTCAATGAAAATATTTTATTGTTCCAACAAAAATAAATAGGATTTACAGAAATTATTTGTTGATAGTGTATTACTTGACTATAATATCTTGGATCTTGCAACAAGACAGCATAGAAGACAACACAGTTACTTCGCTGTATAATCTGTCTGTATGTACTCATTGAGCATTATATATCTAGACAGTTATTAGAGCCAATGTTAAACTAAGTTGAAAAACTATAATACAGGCCATATAATAAAGAAAGAAGCTTATAGCGTATTATCTTTATATACAAGGACTGAAAGAAAAAAGAAGCCTCATACTTACAGTCAACAGCACCACCATTATTGTTCCTTACAGCTAAGAAAACAAGAAGATAGGAAAGTAACAGAGAAAAGTTAGTTTATTCACATAGAACAGAAGATAGGGAACATGCAAATATCACGAAATTGCACATTATTAAAGAATATAATATATATGCAAAAACGGTTTGTTTGGGTTGAGAAAATATTTTACACAGAAGAGCGAACAACGTTTTGACCTTCTATGTAAAATATTTTCTCAACCCAAACAAGCCGTTTTTGCATATATATTTCTCTACAAGTGGGTTTCTTGACATCACTGATAAAGAATATAATTTTTACTGTATAGGTGTCAATCTCCTAAATTTAACAAGGTTTGCAATGTTCACAAGTACATGTGCATTAACGTAATTTTTTTCATATGAAATTACATTTTAAAGTTATTAATTTGCCTTGTTTTATGAAAAATATATATAATTGATAAGTCAGTGTTTAACATAATACATAACTTAAAATATTTCAAATATACAACCACATGGATAAAGTTTGTCTCAAGATTCATATTCAAATGAGAAATAACATTATTAATTATATTGCAATAAATCTGAAGAAAGATATGCTGTTAACTTAGGTTTTAAAACCATTAGACGTTCTGATAATCTCACTAAATCAGGTTTTTTTTAAAAAAGAATATAATAAAATTAAATTAAATTAAACATAATTCATCAAGTATAATTAACCTTCTTTATAAGAATGATTTTTATATGCTGATACAATGGCATGATGATAGAGGTATGAATTTGAAGATATTAGTGATGTATACATACCATATATATGGGCATATTTTGTGTTAGGTTAACCAAACAGTAAAAGAGATTCTAAAGTTCACAAGCTTGCATAACTATTTTCATGTAAACGATGAATAATAATATTATAATATTATTTTCAAATTCTTTGATGCAGTTACAACAGACTGTAGTACATTTGGTCCTCTCAAACAATCTTTGAAGACAATGTTCAAGTATAGAGTATGTGAATAGTCTGTCAAGAGATGTCTAAATTCCACTTCCTTTGTTAAAGTTTCTTTTGTTCAAGTGAAAAATATAGTGTTGGAAAATATTGCATAACCATGATCACAATACTGTTGTAGTTCAATAATGGAGGTGTTAGTTCCAAACATGAGACATCATTCTTTGGAATGGAAATTAACTCTCAGTAATGTGTAAGTTTAACTCCAATATGTGCATAATGTATTATTTTAGACTAATGTCTAACAAATTACCAACAGAAACTCCTTTATTATTATCATTTTGTCTGACAAAAAAATAAGCTTGAGGCACATACATGTAGACCTACATCTGTATGCAAATTACAAAATTGCTGAAGGCAAGCTACAAGTTGATTAATTGATATATCCATTCTCTTCTAGCACAAAAACAATCCATCTGAACTATGTTACTTTTGATTGTAACTTTTTAATGCTAATAGTCTTACACTGTTTCATTATTTTAGAAACTTAGAATGACATGATTCAATTATAAAAGGTTTTTGAACATTTAAGTAATAAATTACACAGTAATATCATGATCCAGTTTTTAGCACAAACTTTGTGTTTATGCCAAATGTACTAATATTACAACACCATTATTTGTTTTCCTTTATTTCCTCCCTAACATCAAGTTATGAAAACAAAATCATGTTAGTTATTGCTCCTGAAGTGAAATTGTTTACACATTTAATCTATATGTTACTTTAAACATTTGACCATTTCTAGCATTTCTTTCCCTTGATCAACAGAACTCATATTTTGTGTGATTGCATGAAAGAATACTTTAGCAGCAAAAAAAATTCTGTCACATTGGAAAATGAAGCGATAACAGTCTGCAATGTATGTAGTAAGCATCCTTCCTAGTCCTAATGATACAGTTCACATATTTTTTGTTAATATGATTATGATAAAACAACACTGTGTAAGATGGATGTAAAACTTGTAAAGCTGAAGAAAACAAATACTCTTAGATAAATGTTCAGAGATAGAAAGCAAAGATATGATAACTGATTGACTTTCTGTTCATAGAGAGATATACCCACCTCGAATGATGATTTGACCAGCCTCAGAGTCAGGTTTAGCTAGTGGTTTACTCTCAGGAATTGTAGCTTTGACTTTAAAAAGAAGAAAACCAAACCAAACCAAACCAGATGAACAGTAGAAATTTAAGACAAGAAAAAATAATTAATGAGACTTCTTAATAAAGAGAAGGTATAAATAAATAGTTACTTTGTTTAATAAATAGATCTACCTAAATTAAAGGAATAATGAGAAAAAGTAAAATAAAAAATACAAAGCCAAATGACAAAAAACATCACAAAAATTATGCTTAAATAACAAAACCATAAAAGCATCATCAAATCAGACAAAAGAACTTTGAAAAATCAAATTCTGCTTAGCATCTTGTCTTTTATAGTTACAATAAAGCATACATTATTTTTCTGAGCTCTTATCTAATACATATCTGATGCTTAAAGTCTGTAACAGAATGACCAATAGACTTAACATGCTAGAAAGCACTAACCTACCTGGATCAAGTTGAATGACAGTTTTGCTTCGTTCTGGACCAGAACTACCATCTATGCATAAAAGCAGGAAGAAAGACAAAAGTGGTGAAGGTGGCTCAGATAGAATAGAAGAGTTTAAGAGCACTAGCTAAAAGTTTTTTTTATAACATTAAAGCCCTTAATTCAAGCATACAAACCAATAAGACATTTATTTCTGCCATGCATTCATAAGCGTATTACCTTGCAAGTGGTTGCTACAGGAATTAAGTGTTGCAGTAATTACTGAAGATGCCAGCATTATAACAACTATGTATGCATAAAATTAAAGTTTAATTGCTTTTTATGTGTTAGTATATTTACAAGATTTATACATTATGTGAATTCATAACTTTATAAATTAATATTTAACATTTCAAGAATTGTTTATATCAAACTTTAATACAAAACAAAGTGGTCAGTTTATTGTTATGATTAGCTTGAGATGAGATCAGCTTTTTCAAGCAGTAACAGTATTATATTTTCAGTTTTTGTTTAAGAAAATGGATGACTTAAAATTAAGATTCCAGTATATGATATTAGAAATCTGAAAACAATAACACAAGTTCCTTCTGGGGGGCTGAGACTATAATTTCCAGTTTTAAACAAAACCACATCAACTTCAGATAAGCAAATAATTAAAAACACTTGTGAAGAAATATAGAAAACATGGAGCTATATATAGAGATTAGTTACAATGGTTGTCTACAAATGAAAAAAAAACTTCAATTTCAGAAGGTGAGCAATGTATAGAGGCAAAAATTTAGTTAGACATGACTGTGTATACATACCAAGTTTAGGTTTAGAGAACCATTCTTGAACTTAACTGACAAGTTGGTTCACACAGACACACACATCTCATTGATGTCTGCAGTTTATGAATATTTCTTTATTTTATCCAATACAATTCAGTGAAGTTTTTCATTTCATAAAAAAATGTTAAAAAGCTATATTAGGTATGATGTTTTGAACTCATTATTAATACACAATGTGGGTTACATACTTCTTTGATTTTAACATTTATGTTAATTGAAAGAATAATTAAAATAATTTATCACTGTTTGAAAGTGGCAAAAGCTGTGCCAACACTCATAAGATAGTGATGTTGGTAATTGTGGCAATTTTAAAATTTTACATTACCAGTTCTTTGTATTATTTTAATAATAAATAAATTCTTATGTAATATTTTTTTTAAAATGGGTTATTTCAGTTAATCAGCATGTTTCTCCAAAGCTGGTAATTTAGAACAAAACCAGTACTGATAAATTTTATTGAACGTTTATCACATAAAATTAAATTATTCTCCAAGTACACTTTTATTTAAATCAATGAAGTGTATACTGGTTCCAACTTCTTTGATTTAAAATACTATTCATGATATGTGAAATGTTTTACAAAAGTCAAATGATAACAATACACTTTACAGAGGCAGTTAATTAAAAGAAATAGGTTTTTCACTAAACATTTTAAGTAT
This sequence comes from Carcinoscorpius rotundicauda, assembly GCA_011833715.1. Lineage (NCBI taxonomy): Eukaryota > Metazoa > Arthropoda > Merostomata > Xiphosura > Limulidae > Carcinoscorpius > Carcinoscorpius rotundicauda. The sequence goes on along the minus strand of CM022395.1, from coordinate 32,055,886 downwards.
TTAGACATTAATAACATATGAATATTAAATAGTTCAAAATATAAATAAACTTTCATTAAATTTGGAAATTGTACGAGTTTTGCCTTACCAATGCACAATTTTAGTTAATACTGTGAAACATGATACCATTCTAAATAACAAAAAGACTAAATAAAATATCTAAGTATATGGTTGGAAAAAGTATATTGATCTAAAAATCTCACAATAGTATTGCTGTCAACTGACTCTCTTGGAGATTTTTCTCCTTTCTTTTTCAAATTGATCAGATATTTTTTTACATTAAATCATTTATATTACTGAACTACAAAGAATGTTCTGTTTTGTTCAATGAAATAGCAAATCACTATATCTAGAAAAACATTTACATTTTTAAAAATCATTTTGAAATTTGATAAACACACACACACACACACACACATTATTATAGAAAATTCAGGTATTTATAGAATTTATAGAATGTATGCATTTTTTTGCACACAAAAAATAATCAAATTAAAAACAAATTTAACAACAATAAATTAGAATCTGATGTTTAAAATGGATGTAAAGCCATAAAACAAACAAACAAAATATATATTCAACAAATTAAGGAATAAAATATTTGTTTAATGAGGGAATTAATACATCTACTAGACGAGATTATACCTTCATACTGAATAATTTAGTGCTTTTTTTGGTGTAAATACAGAGAATTGGAAATAAACACAAAAAAAGCATAATTTTTTTTATTATTATAATGGAATAACATGTTGTTCTTGAATGTAACATTATTAATTTTTTTGTGCCAACTTGTTTTCATAATTCACCCCATAATACTCAGTAATAATCCAATTATTTTTATGCAGATTAAGTAAAATTTCAAAATTCATTTGTAATTTTGTTATGCCATTTTGTCTTCTGTAATGATCAAACTGAAGAGTAAATAAATTGATAAAATTTAGAATTGTTCTCATTAAACAGAATTAATTCTGTGCTATAACAAAAACAGAATACAAGTGTGACAGGAAAGAATAAATAAGAGTTCTGTTTGTTTTTAAAAGAAAATAAAGGTGACTAGACTCCAAGTAAAAATAATTTTAGCTCAGGAAAGTAAACGAATAACCATTTATAAAAAATATAGTTATTGATCAACACCATAAGAGACAAAGTTATATTTATACATAGCCAGTAACTAAATGGACACCACTGTGAGTGTAAATCAGTCATCTCCCTGTGCAAAATGTGCAAATAATCCTGAAGTGTAAATATGAGCATAACTTATGAAAGACCACAAGAATACAAATGTACATGCCATGAACAAAATGATCCCACGAAACAATCAGATGGGAAGGTGGTCAAAGATAGCAAGGTATCACTGAGACACCTGCAATGCTAATGTCTAGAAGTAAATACATGTTGTATATGCCAATGCTGCTCTAGTCAAGTAAAGAAAATGATAGATTCTGCAAAGCCCAAATCTACACAACCACAAGAGAGGACTCTTCATGTTTTAAGAAATGTGAAGGATTACCATCATCATAAAACAATAATTACTGTTGCAGACAAGTAAAAGTATCCCCTGATGCCATATTAATATATTTTCATTGCACAGGCTTAAATAGCTTAGTAGCTAGATGGAAACCACTATTCTCCCCAGAAAAAATCATACTTCAACAGCAGCAGATATGACTTGATGCTATCACAACATCCAGTCATTTGGGCCAACAATTTTTCTGACAAATCCAAATTTGTAGAATTCTCAAACAAAGAATGTACTTGGATGTGATGATTTTCATCCAAAGAACTTTCAATGAACTCTTTGCAAGCTATGATATAATGTGGTAATATTTCTTTTATAGTGTTGAGCATTTGAATAGAAAGCCACTTTTGTCTAATATACATTAATTTTCAATGAAGGCCATCTATCTATCTGTACTAATAACCAGCTCACCAGACAAGGCAGTATTTTCATGTGGGATGAGGAACCTGCTTACAAAACAATGACTAAGAAGGTCAGAGCATAACTCTCCCATAATCAGGCCACCAAGAAAGTGGTCTAACAAACCAACTTTTAAGGATAAAGTTTTTTGTTAGGAGTGGAGTGCAATTCTACTGGATCAGTTTTCAGACTTTATAAATACTGCGAAGTGCTGATCCACTAATACTACTGGTAATCTTATAATCTTATACCCTTTGTTCTATAGTTATTTAATAAAACTGCATTATTTCTGTGTGTGTGTGTGTGTGTGTGTGTGTGTGTGTGTGTGTGTGTGTGTGTGTGTGTTATTGTATATCTTACATAAAAATGAATAACAATACTTAAACAATTATAATGATAAAAATATTCCAGAATGATGAACATCCTTTTGCAACTTTAAAACATTAAAAGGACAGTTATTTTAGAAAATAGAGCTGCCCAAAAATATATACAGAACCATTCAGAAAGTGTTAACATTTTCTTTAAAGTCTTAATAAGAATAAACAGTGAATTCTAAATTGCACATAAAGCATAAAATGAAGGCTGTTACAACAGACATAAAGGGTGTATTGTACTCATAACTAATCATGGTAATAAATGGATTGCAATTTACTATTCCTGTTGGATATAGAAACATTTAGTCCAGAAAGAAAAGAAATTTTAAAAGCAAGTTTATAATAGACAAACACATTTAAGTTACAGTAAAATATAAACATCTACAAGAAGTTGTAACAAAGAGTCTATACCTTTCACATCCTCTTCTTCCAAGGTTGTGCTGCTGTCAGTTGACTCTTTAACTTGAGATCCTTCCCCTTTCTTTGTTATAATGCTACGACCTACCAAGTTTGTACAAAGAAAGACGCACACAAATACAGTGTTAGTTTATTAGTAATATGTGATTACTGAAGAATTGGAAGAGGAAAACAAATGTGAAAGTGCACCATTTTACAACAGTTGTTAGGGTGAGTTGAAAGTATCTGTAGACCAGGAAGTCACACTTCCACTCTGAAAACCTTATTATGAACTGCTGTTGTTGTTTTTTAATGTTATTAGCAAATTTTGTACTAAATACTCAGGAATTATCACTAAGTTTTTCACTAGTTCGTATTATTAAGATTTATTAAAAAATTGACTTTTAAGAAAGTTAAATAATGGCACACAGTCTTATCTAAGTAATAGATTTAATGATTGTATTTCTTAACATTTCATAATATCTGTAGTTTGTCTTACACAAAACATTTATGGAATGTATAAACTCAAAATAACATGAAATAAAAAACACTTCAAGCTTTAAAGTAAAACTTCTTGCTTAGAATATGGTCTCTTATATGCATTAGTGCATATTCAATTTACAATTAACAACAACGTAGGCAACATCAACTTTCAACCATTTGCATGAATATATGTTGTAACTATAAAACAAATTTCATAAATATAAATGAATAATATATGTAGGTAACTTCACACACAAGAAGGCTAATTTCAAATAATGTATATGATGTGGAAATTATTAATCTCTGCATGGACAGAATGGCATGTGTGTAATAATGAATCAGGTACAAAGAATAGGGTATTATAAAAAATCTGAAATGTTAAGCCTAAAATTATTTGTGAAAAACATTTAAATATAAATACAGCAAACATGCTTATAAAAATAATTTTAAAAACAGAATAACAATAACAGTTAAAGAAATATCAGTACTGCTTGCATCCAATGCACAATTATGTTATTTAAATAATATGAAGAAATTACAAATTGGAACAATATCTTGTTGTTGTTATTATTATTATTATTATTATTATTATTATAAGACATCCACACTTTTTATGCTTGCAGATTCCTATTATATTATTACATGTGTATGCTCAGGTGATGAAGAAATCTAGACTGCTGATTGTGTAAGAACATTATTCTAATGAAAGAAGAAAGATGCACACAAATGCCAAAGCGAGTTTATTAATAACATGTGATGATTCAAAAAAATTATAACAGAAAACAAAAGTTGATGCAAATCATTTAATAGCAATTGTTAGTAAGAGTTGAAAGTATGTAGAAAGGGTTAAGTAAATTTGAAAAGAAGTCTCAACTTTACAAAAGTTTGAACTTCATCAAGAAGTTCTCACTCAGAGTACAATAAAACCTATTTTATAGGGTTGGATCAACCATTTATGTAAGGAACATAATACAGGTTACCTGTTTTTACTGCAATAAAATTCCTTTTTATACATCTTTTACACAAAGATTAAAATTGATATTACATAGAAAAAAAAAAAGAAATAAAAGTTACCTGAGCTTGTAGTAACATGGCCTGTGAGCAATGCATGTGTGGTTTAAAAATGAAAACATGCCAAATTCATGCATTTGTTTACAGTATTCAGTAAAAGAATTTTAAACAAAAATATGAATATATATAAAAATTTATAGACAAGTTTTCTAAATCAACTTGAAAGATTGTAGTACAGATTAAGCTTTAAAAATAAACACAAATAAATGATTTTGTATTAAATCAACGTCTAAATAAAACAAGATAATACGAAACTTGCATTATCAAAACCAGGAAATAATTAAATAATAATTTTTGCAAGTAAACATAAGCAGAAAACTGTGTCTACAATAACTTAATATTTATTGTACTATATAAATTGCTAATACTATTTCACTTTTTGTAAAATATAAACAATGAAATAACTGACTGCTCATGACATTATATCCTGATTTACCTCTCACTAATTATTATGTGGAAATTTAAAAAAACTAGTAATAAAATCTTGAAATGAATGATTTTAACAATGTCTTGCATATCAAGCGATCATGAATCATGTAAGCTATTAAAATATTTTTCCATATAACAAAAATTAGAAGAAAATAAAATGGTTAAAGAAAATTTTAGTGTGGCTTTATTTCTCCGATTTTTTTAATGTTATTGAAATTATCTGCATCTATAAAATAAATGTAAATCTGAATGGGTGCAAAACACAGGTAATCACAACAGATTGTGATTAAATAACATTTTAATGTTAAAAGTACCCATTAAGTTTTTTTTAAAGTACTACACATTTATTTCAGTGTAATAATTCTTAATAACAGTATCTTTGAAATCTAGTAATCTTAAGGTATACTATGTTAAAAATGAAATTGATAAAATAATAAATTAATCATACTCACTAGAAAAATTACGAGTTGCCAGCATTGTAGTTAAAATCGCTCCCTGGATAATTACAAAAAAAAAATATTATATTATATATTAACCTCATGTACATCAATATTCTCCCATGTTTAATCACAAAAATACTATGAAGACTTCCCACTTAAAATAATCAGATATTTTAAATGATTCACCAATATTTTGATATCAGAATTTGGCCTTCCTAAAAATATTCATTCTTATTTAGATTTACTGTTAAATTAATATGAAAAAAAACTATAAATAACTGACAAATATGTAAACTTAAACAATAATGTATCACACGAAATATATAGTTTTAAACATCTGTATACTGAACAAACTGTTGGTATCTAAATAACACTTTTTTTTTTTTTTTTATAACTTACTAGAAATCAGATGTGGCTCCACAGATACCAGAGCAGTACTTGTAACAAATGAATGACTATAAAAATAATTTCCTGTCATATCATGTAGGTGTAGAACTGTACGCTAAAATTTCAACCAACTGGAGATTCTAAGGAAATGATGCAACATGTCCTTGACCAGCTGCAACCTTCACTGTTACTGACAGGCAAACTAAATAAATTTCCCATAAATCAGGACAAGAACACTAGTATGTTTTGTCGTTTTTTTTGGTTTGCATGATTAACAGGCATACACTACATTAAGTTACATTTACTGTATAAGGTAGGAGCAAAAAACTATCTAAACTAATCAAAAGTATTTTATCAAAGTCATCATGACTTAGTTCAAATATTTTGATCAATTCATATAGTTACTGAAGAGCTATTGGTAAAGTACACACTAAATAAACAATTTTTAAAGAATATTGCAATGCAAATTATTAGTCTTATTATGGTGTGTTGTTACTCAAGTTATTCCATGCTTCACTAACTTAGACTTTATGGACAATTTCACTTGATGGCTATATAAAAAAAAGTGTATTTAGGCTTATGTATGTATGTATGTATGTATCTATCTGTGTCAGTGTACATTTGTGTGCGTGTAATCAGATCTAATACAGTAACAATAATCCTGTTCTGTTGCTTTTTCTTTTGCTTACTATTTTTGTTAAAGTAGTCTCATTTATTAGGCTTTATACTGGTTTACATTGTTAAATTTATTATGTTAAAACAAATTAGTTGCATAATATAAGCATTATTTATTGATAATTATGATTTAAACACCAAGATCTAGCAAAGAGTTAGAACTAATTAATTTAAGATTTGAGTTAAAAAATAACTAGTTGCAAATGTTTATTTTTGCAACAAACATAAATAGTTTGTTTCTTTTACAGCAAAGCCACATTAGGCTATCTGCTGTGTACACTGCAAGGAACTGAACCCCAGACTTTGGTGTTGAAAGTCTGGAAAATTACCACTGTTACACCAGATGACTACATAAATAGTTTCAGAGTATCTTATGTCTCTCATTGTATAGCTCAACTGACAAAATCTAATATTGAAAGAAACAGCATTTTAGGCAGTGACTTGTGAGAAACAAAAGATAAATATGAAATACTGTCTTTAAGTAGCTCTGATTCTAAATCTGCAATGGACAAATTAGAGAGAAGATGAAAAAGTAAACATTTACAGTTAACATGATTTTCATTACAAACTTTATACGTTTTTTTATTAGTTTTATAATGGTATTGAATATTTTTAATGTTCTGGTGCAATGTCAGAAAATGAAACTGAATAAATTTCCATTCTATCAGTTATGACACATGAAATAGTTGCAACAGTAATCATTTTATCATCAAATCCTCTAAGACTTCTTAAGTCTATCCCTTTACCATTATTTCAAACCCAGAAACTCTCTACCTGTAATCTTTTTACAAGAATCAAGAATGTTAAAAGTCTTTATTCAAATATGCATGATGATTACATGTGTGCTTAGTTAGGTAATCTCCAGATCTACATAAGACCTACATATCTTTATGTTCTAAAGACCAGTCTTTTAAAAAGATCCATGCTGTGATCTGATATTCACAACTATTTAAATTTAACAAGTTTTAAATAATTATAGAAGAGATTGCTTTTTAGTTTAATAATTCTTATAACCAACTGAAGATTCTTTTGTTTAGCATATAAACAAGATAGGCAAGTATATCTTTTGTTTAGAATTATCTTTACAAACCAGTTTGTAAAAACCAGAAAATAGTTTTAACTGCTTAATTATTTAAGCAGTTAATGATTTTGTGTAATAACATACAAGAAAGCTGGCGTAACTAAAAAAGAATTTGTTGCTTGAATGGCTAAGCACTAGTATATAAAACCACAAATATACAGTTAAAATGAATTAACTATCTAAAATTAGATCAAATTTAATGTCACAAGATTTGTCTGCTAAAAAGAAGCCCACTGTTAATAACTGCATCTACCAATTTTAAGTAGCAGTAATCAACATTTGAATCTTTATTTACACTTCTGTTACTCTGTTTATGTTTTTTTACCATCTAGCCCAAGATGAAGTGCCTTAACATACATGTTAGTTTCCAAGAAAACATGTTACTTCAGTTTATCATCATGAAAAAAATTTAAAGGATTCTTAAACTCATTGTTGATTGTCAGAAACAGATTTTACCCACCAAATTGACCTGTCTTCTAGTTAATCAACCAGTGAATAAAAATTGATATTTTTAATCAAGTTATGTTTTAGTTTATAGCTAAAACATAATGCAACATTTTTAATGATCACCAAACTATAAGTAGCATAAATCATTATGATTAATATCTGATTCTCTTAAGTTTATTCTTTTATAAGTTCATGATTTAAGTTGAATAAGTTTGAGTAAGTTTTTAATTGCTTTTGATTTGTATATAAACATAACCACCTTCATTCTTCTTTGATAATCTTGTAACTTAAAATTAGGGTTTCATTTGATTATATTGGTTTCGTAATGGTAAGTTCAACTCTATAAACCATTTTGTCTGATAAAATAAACAAATTTGTCTTTTTCATTTACTGTCTGTCTGATTCTCTCAAATATTTTCAAATTGTACTTTCTACCACTGTTTTATAGATTCTTGCAAGTCCTACTTATCTGGGTATTATTAGATAGTCTCTGTCTCTGAACTGTCACAGTATAAATATTAAAAAACAACAACTACTAATTATAATACACACAAATAACCTAATTTTACCACTAGAGAATAGTACAAGCAATCAAAAGGCGCGAACTGACAAAAACAAACATGAAAAACAAAAAATAGTATTATGAAAACTAAGTGACCAAACATTTTTGCATTCAGAAAGATAAATAATATTTTGAGAATTTGGAACTTTTCAAGGATATTATATATTTAGTTTAAGCTAATTATGTATTGCTTGTAATTAAAAGTTCATTCAATAATAATAACAGTATTGACAAATGTTGAAATGAATATCAAGTATTTACATTAGGTAAAGAAAATCCTCTATTTTAAAAATTATTTAGATCTACATATTAAATGTAAAAAAATACAACTTAAAATTAAAAAAAGAAACCTATTCTATTTTCAATATAAATAAACAGCAAGAGAAAGTGTTCAAGTTTTATAAAAGTTTTTTAATGCTTTACAATTTCTTAGTTAGTAGTGTTATCCTACCTTGAGTTTACGCCGAGCATTGAACTTCTTCAAGCATTCTACAGTTTCTTGGCGATGAAGTGTTGAAGCTACCCGTTCCCTCTGCTAAAAGACAAAGCATAAAACCAGAGAGAGATTGAAATATTCCAAATATTGTCTAGTTTATCAGTTCATAAGTAAATAGGCATTATATGTGCATATACGTGTTCACAAAACACAAAGTTTTGTAAACTTAATTTCATTTTCATAACATTCCAAAATCAGTACCAAAAGGTTTCTTTTCAATAACAAAACAGCAAGTTGTCTCTAAGTTCCTCAAATAATATTAGAGAGTTCTGTATTATAATATTGAAAGGTACAGAACAGTGAATTTTACACCCTAAAAATATAATGCAGTCAAAGTAAACCAAACCACTAACATCAAATAATTTTGAAACAATTTCTAAATCTAGTATTCATGACTATTTTTCTTTCAAAGTATAAGAGAAATGGTTTAAAACTTAGAAATGTGAAATGTAAACTGTACATATCCTTCATCAAACAAATTTAATGATTAAAAAGATTGTCAACTTTGCTTCAAAACCAAACTACCAACACTTCAGTACATCACATTAAAAATTAAACAAATTACATTCAAGAAATAAAAATTTAAGTACAGAAACCAGACTACTATAATGATATACCACACATTTCATTATAAGATATTTATACAATACAATATTAATTTTCTGTTAATATCAATAGGTACCTTACATTTATGAACTATCACACACAATGTTGCACGTTTGAAACAGATTTCTTAGATGTGTCTCATTTTTAAATACTATATAATCTTACAATCATAAGTTCACTTATAATAATGTTAAAATGGTAATTTTAACATCATTTAATGCACATACTGAGGCAAACAATTTTATATTTTCCACCATCTACTACACATTTTGTTGTTGATTGGTTGTGTAAATAAAGATGTAAAAATTTGATTAAGTATGAAGATGATCTTTTTTTAGCTTTGGTGATAATATTTTGTACAATATATTAATACAAAAGTTATTAAATGTGCAAACTAAGAATGAAAAACATAGTAGTGAAAAAATAACAGAATACACTGACTCACAGAGAAAAAACAAAATTAGAAAAGGAATTATAAAATTATTAACATTTTGTTACATTTATATATGTTTATATATGCTTCCACGCTACTTGAAAGAATTACACTATCAACACAAAAATTTTTTCCGAAAAAGAAAAAAATGCTCTTTTCATTAAAACTGTCAAGCAATATCAATGCATATGAGGTCAGAAAGACTCAAAAAGTATAATAAGGCTTACTACATGCACTGTTACCCTACACTTCTCATATGATATGACAGTAACATGTACTTACACATATCCAAGGATGTTTCAAAGCTTCTGAAGCTGTGATCCTCTTAGCAGGATTCACTGTTAACATACTATTAATGAGATTCTTGGCCTCTGGAGTAACTGTGTCCCACTCAGGGGAAGGATACTAAAGAAAAAAAAAAGCAATATTTATATTGTAATAATTATTTTGTTTAATTTTAAAGGGTTCCACCTCATAAAATAAAGTTTTTATAGAAGATAAACATGTGTACTTTTTCCCATTAGGTTCAAGCTGGGTTACTCAAGCACTCTTATACTAACATACATGTACTTTCAAAAATAGAAAACAAAGATCAACATTTTCAATATAAAAAACATTAACAACCAACATACAATGTTCCAAGAGTGATACTAACTATATATACATACTCTTAATTGTATCTTCATTTGATACTTAATTTTTTAAATAAAATAAAACATTATAGTAAATTAATGTACACATGTGCATAAATAATAATGCATTACTTAATTAAACAATCATAACAGTAACCAAAAGACCTTTTCAAACAATAATTTTACATATGTTTGGAAACACACATACACACATGCATAAATTAAATAAACTCCAATAACGATAATAATAATCTGTGCAACTATTAAACATAGTTTAATCAAAACCTTACCATAAATGTATATAATATATTAATTATGGTAAGTTTTTAGTACCATTTATAACAAAAACACCTAAATGCAGTATTGGTTCAAACAATATCACAGTACATGGTTTTTATCAAATAATAATCCTAAAATATAAAAAAGCCTTACATATAATATAGAATTTAACTTACATCATATGCACCAGCCTTAATCTGTGCATATAGTCGATGTTGATCTTCATCCCAAAATGGAGGATAACCCACTAATAATATATACAGTATCACCCCTGGAAAACACAAAAAAAAAATCCATGCCAGTGATAGCAGAGGTTTTTGTTTCAGAATTAATCAATTATAACCTCAATTTATGTTCTACAAAAACTACTGATCAAAATTTCTGAAAATACATATTTATGGTACTATTAGCATTGTTTTCACTGAAACATGGTTATCCACTTATGCCAACATATACTTTTTTTAAAATTGAGATATTTTTACCTGAAATATACTCATAAAATTTAATTAATTGTAATTACACAAGAAAAGAAACAGATCGTAAACTAACTAGGCAGACACTAGTAATACTCCATTAAACAAGCTACACATACAAAGCATATCTACTCCAGTTTTTCTTAAAACAAATACTGAAAGTCTGACAAATTATTATTATTACATTCAAACTCTAAGCTACATAAAATCTCAAAAACATTAACAGAGCTGTAAGTTAATCAGAAAAATAACATATCAAACCAACAAATAACTAGCAATATAATTATGACCAGTTGTTCTTCTAGTATATCCTTAAAATGTAAACCATACACATTAAGATGATGTTTCAAACAAAAATATTTGATATAATTAATTACTTAAAATTTGAAATATATTTTTATATGGAAAAAAAATTAATGTACAAAATATTTCAATTATCAGTATGGGAGTTAAAAAATTACAATTTCCTACCCTGAAAGTGCATTTTAGGGAGGTACTTACTGCCACTCACATATATAGCTATTCTCATTCAATACTGCTTTCTATTTGCAAACTTTCTTCACATACCACAAGCTTTTCACTTTCTCACACCTTTTGATCAAAGTGATTCAACTGATTCGCAAATGCAAATTATTATGTGACAAACCTTCAATAGTACTGACTCCTACCCACATGACTCGTGACTCCCTCTATGTTATTCTACCTAACTATCACTTTGAGTTCAGGCAGAAAACATAAGCATTGATTCATAGTGTGTAGGAAGGGGGGGAAGTAGAAGTGGGAGTAGGTACTTGTTGAAAATACATTTTTATTGTTAGAAAATTGTAACTTCTGACAAGATAACTTACTTTCACTTACATACATACATACATAACTAGAATCCCTCACTGAACAGATGAAAGGACTAGTGGCGAGAAAAAAAGAAAGAAAGAATCATCCTTTGAAAGCATTTGAAGGACACCCTAAAAATATTATATGTGGGAGAACAAAACTCAATTTTCTCAATCTAAGGAATGGTAGGGATGGGCAGCAATCTCCTTCTACCTTACCCACAAAGTTCATTGGTTAGTAATGCGCCAAAACAAACATATTTATAAAGCAAAGATAGAAATAACCTATGTGCAATCATGTAAAACAACTCATCTCTAGTTTATGTCATTATAATGTACAAGAGTACATCTTGTGACCATGGAATTTATGAAAGTGAAGTCAACATGGCTTTGCAATGTTGTTTTTTAGTATAAATCTAAGTGATTGAAGTATACCTGGACAGGCACAACTCAACACAAAGTGCAGTCCTTAACAAAACATGAGATAGGCCCTTGAAATATATATACATATATATAAGAAAAGATATAAAGCTTACCCAGTTGCAATCTCACTGAAGAGTGTAGGATGGCAACAGGTGGAAGATGATATTCTAACTAGGAATAAAAGCTACCCAAAAGAGAAAACTGAAGATGAACATATTATATATATTCTCAGTGCTCAATGGATGAAGCACCTCCAACTGACAACAGGACTGAGATGAATGGAGTGAAGACACAAGGAACTGATTACAGAAAAGAAAGACAAGGAATACAAGGCCAATCAAACCAAAAGTCCAACCTAAAAGTTAGTAATTTTGTTTTCACTTTCTCTTCTAACAAAAGTGTGGTGCAAGGGAAAGAAATTGTGGCAAACGGAAACAAAAGAAAGAAACCACAAAAACAATGAAACAGCCTAGAGTACATGTGGAACAACTAAGATTATTAGGATCTGACCAAAAATAAAAGTGAAAGATGGTACAAAGTGCAAATGAAGGAAAGAATATTCCACAAGAACCTCCCAAGAGTAAATTAGTAAAACCAATGCAGAATAAAAAGCAGCACATAACACTGAAACAGCAGAGAAAAACAGATCTGTACTGGCCAGAAAGGATAAATCAAAAAGACTTGACCCAAAGTGACACTGATGATCAAAATCACCTTGAGAAGAAGGGTGATAGAAAGAGAAAAACTAAATTTATTAACTAGATCTAATCTTTTGTGAGCATATCAACAGCCAGGACAAGTGGTGTGATGAGCCAGAGACCAGGAGAAGAAAATTACATTGGTAACCATGTTTAAAAAAAGGCTGATGTTGGCCTGGAATATTCTGCTGTAGATACCTGGGAAGGTAAGCCCCAATCAGGAGGAAAACTGACAAAAGCTAGGTTGTCGAAAATGGGTTTCACACTTGTAGATAGAGGCCAATATCAAAAGAAAGCAGGGTCAACCCCAGCCCCAGGGGTTTTCACAAACTAAATAAATTGTAAGAAGTATAATTTATGAAGAATTACAAAAATCAAATAGTCAATGAAATGGAAATTTAAAAGTGTAGTGAAATAAACATGTGTATAAATACATATATATATCTATGATAATAAAAGGGGTTGGTATCTGTGTGACAAACATAGCTTCAAGAAAACAGACCTAAAAACCTAAAATTTTGCACATGTACTAAACTGGACTATGAGGGTATGCACCTGGTTGTTATCACTTATCCTTGTATATGCATGTCTTTTTGTGAGGCAATCTAACATAAAAAAAAACATGAAATAATATGTGACCATCATAATACCAAGAGGAAAGAACCTAAAAACCTGAAATTATGCACTCTACTAAGTGGACCCAGAAGATGTGCAACTGGGTATTATTACGTGCGTGCGTGTGCGCGCACATCCTTTTATTAAGACAATTTAGCAAAAACCAAACAAAAAAAGTTGTTCCTTATGTGACAACTTCCAATATATTAAAAAATCAGTGTATTTTAGCTTTAGTGAAAATGCATTCCAACAATGCTTTTATATCATGTTGCACATAAATAAAAGTATAACTCAATATTCTTGTTAAGAAGCTATGTGCTGAAAGTTTAAAATGAAATGCATGAACAATAAAATTGAAACAAATATTTGTTGATTCCTAATTTAGTTTCCATTTACTGAACAGGTTTTTTTTTTTTTTTTTTATCAAAAACATTGTTACATAACAGAAAACTCCTTAACCCTATGACTTCAGCTAACTCTTTGAACTCCTCTCTACACTTTGAGATTATATGAAGTTCAAAATTGAATTGAACCACTTTACAGGTAAATAAATGTATTTTAATGAAATTACTTTTATTAGATATAACTTAAGATTTTATTTTATCCAAGTTTCATTCCTTTATTTTAAAAAGAAACATCTAAAACAGCAATTAAAACTGCAGATTTTGCTCTTACATGATACACTTGTGGTTAAAATTCACAAGTTTAAGAGGTCTTAGACAAGAAATAATGAAAAGCTAATACAAATTGTCAGTATAAACAGTCAAAGTAAATTTCTAGCTTTCTTTTGTTAGTGTGTGCACGTTTGAGAAGGGAGCTTCCAATAATTTTTCCGTTTGTGAAACAACATTCTAGTATTTCTAAATTTAAGTCTAGCAACACCCATTTGCAAAGTCAAAACTGTGTTGTCAAAGGACAGTTTGAAGTTAAATGGCATATTTATAATTAATAGAAAGAGCATATTTTGTAGCATTCAGTTACAGCCTGAAGAAACCTCTACCTGTGTATGGATCTGTAATATAAACTAAAAAAAGTACTTAGTTTATTGTTCTCGTGAGCCATGTATAACTAGTTCTTGGCAAGTGTTTCTTGACATGTTTATGATTTTTATACATTTAATTTCCTGTAACTTGGTTTATCAAAACATCCAAAAAAGATGTCACTTGTGTATGCCAGCAAGATGTATTTAACTTTTAAATTAAAAATTGTCTTAAAATATTAAGAAACATTCTTACATCCATACTTCAGCCAAAAGAAAGCCAAATGAAATACTTTTAAATACTCAGTTTTTAGAAGAACTCTACATAATTCCATATTGTAATGTAATTATTCTCTGTATATATTTGAACCATTTTGCAATTGAGTTTGGTACAATAGATGAGTTTGTACACACATTTGCACAAGTTAAGTATTCATACTATAATTTCTGATGCTCTACATGTATCTTCATAAAATTTGGTAGGTGCATAGAAAAGGCAGAGTGCAGCTCTAAGTCTTTTGCACACAAAATATTCAGATTTATTCATGAAATATTTTTAATAAAAATTTGTTTGTGAAAATATTGAGTCTCTTTTGTTATTAGTCTAAGTGCAAAGTGATTTTCTTATGAAATCTAAAACATTATTTATGCAATCTCTAAAATCTAAATACATTTCAAACATTTGTTTTCAGTAAGGTTTTATATTTTGTCTCTTATTTTCTTTAACTAAATTATTTGGAGTATATGAATTTGACCTACCTTATAACCTCCATAAAAAAAAAGAGAAAAACATAAATGTTTTTTTTTCTTTCTAGAATGACTACAAATTATAAAAATAACACAAAAAAACTATTTAGACAAAATATTTCTAAAATCTCACAATGTTATGTATTTACTATTTTTAATATATTGACCTTCCAGGTGTGTCTGGCTAACAATTCACAACTTTCATTGGTGCAGCACTTATATTACCATGTCCAATAATATAAAACTGACCTTTAATCATTACACAGTGACCATGTCTTGGCTGTATTTTAGTGGGCTAGTATTTTGTAATATAGTCACATTTCAATTATTTTACATTATATATGTTTGTAGATGATTACTATTTAAATAAAAGTGAAACTTATTTCTGAAAATACATAACAGTAAATAAATAAAGCAAACAATTATCTCTTCTAGCTGTGACCTTTGAACTCAGTTGCTGCTTGATTTAGGTTACTACGCCTTTATAGTTTGCAAGTGAAAATTTTGAAACAATTTTTTTTTATTTTAAATTTTATATATACAGATGAATAACTCAAAAAAATGTAAATTACTATTACTATATTGATACTATATAATTTTACTATAATTTATCAAGTTTAGTTACTGTGATTTATTAAGGTTTAAAAAAAAAAATGTGAAATTTCAAGTAGGCAATAGACAAAACATTTTCTTGGTTAAAAGAATGAGATATCCTTCTAACACATTAAAATACCCAAGAAAAGCACTAGGAGAACAAATAAGCTGTGAAACAATTGAAACAAATTGTTCTCTATACACATTCATTGAAACAAATGAATAGAGAACAATTTTCTAAAATGGAAATAAATAAATGGGGCTACTATGTTTCATTCAGTATATGACCCATACCTCAGCAAAATAAAAAGATGCGAGGTTCTTATGGGGTATTGTTGTTTGTCAATATAAGTAATTTGTGTATCTAATTCATTTGACCCTATAAACTTAATATTTTGACATCATAAACATCTAATTTCAACCAGTGCTGCATTTAACATACCACATAACTCACAAAAATTGATACGTAGTGTGGTCTTTTAACAGTTACTTTTCAATTAACTTATGTATAATACTAAAATTTGAATTAAAATATACAATTTGATACCAAACTTACTGATATAAATTCATAAAACAGTAGTTCAATGAAATTTTCAATGTAAATTAACAAATGTAATGGCAAGACTTTTGACACATGACTAGTCTCAATACTGTTCATGTGAAGCCAAAGTGAATAATTACTCACCACAAGCCCATATATCAACTGGTTTACCATAGGGGTCTTTCTTTAGGACTTCTGGTGATAGATAACCTGGTGTACCTGCAAAACCTGGAAATTATATTTCCATTGTTAGTATCTAACTCACCACCTCACAGTTTTAATTATAAGAAACATTTCTGATTACTTGAACTCTGTTTCCTTAAGATAAATGAGTGTTCTTCTGTTGTACAGTACCTTTATACAAAATGCCCATTAGAGATAACAGATGACCAAATTACACAAGAATTAAATTTGGAGAAACACTGTTCTAGGAATGGACTAGCAGTTAGCTATTCAGTATGTGTTTGTGTGTGCAGGATTCATGGTTCACAACCCTTTGTTGTAAAAATCTACTATGCAGTTTGGGGCTGTAGTTCCACTACAAGAGTAATAATTAAATCTCATTATTCAACAAGAAAAGAGTAGTCTGAGAATTGGCAGTGTGTATTATTTAATAGTTGCTTTCCCTCTAATTTTTCAAGTCAAACTTAGGTATGGTTAGGCTGTACAGAAAGTCTTATGTAACTTCATGAAAAAAAATCTAAAACACAGAAATAGAAAAGATGCAGCATCTTCCTGCCTTTGAATGTATCTAAATTGAAAGTTATTTAGGATAAGAGAAAAAAAACAACAAGTATAACTAGATAATACATATACCCACTTTAAAAAAATTAATATGAAAACACTGAAAACAAAATTATTTTCAAACATTAAAATATTTCTAATAACATATACTAACTGAACTTATTCAGATAATCAATGTAAAAGTTCCTTCCAAAAATGTTGATAAAAAAGATTCTCTACCTATGACCTGAAATCACTCAAAACAATTTTACATGTTATCACCTAATTAACACTTACCATACCAAGCTTGCTGATCACCCTGCACTTCGATAGCAAGACCAAAATCTGCCAGTTTTACAGCTGCTCCCTTTGCCTTACTTGCTAAGAGAAGGTTTTCTGGCTGGTGAGTGAAAAAAAGAAAAATACTTTTATAGCCCACAGAGAATAAACAGTATTATTTCCTTAACAGTGGACCAGATTTTATTGAGAAAATGGATAGTTTTTCAAAAATCATAACCATAACCTGAAAGAAACTGAAAATTGTTTCAAAAAACAATGGCCGATAAAGAAATTTTTTCCTTACATGAAGACATCAACTTATCATATGCAATGTTTTGTTAGAACCTTAACGTACAATCGAAATGTATTACAAGTGTTCTCTTCCTTATATTATTTTGTATTGTCTTGAAAAATTTGAATATTTTTTCTAATAAACACACTTTCACACATTCAAATTTTATATGAAATGATTGTTTCTATGTCTGTAAAAAATGTAAAACAGATAGTGTCATTTGTAAAAAAAAAAGAAGAAGCAGTATTTCAACATCATGTTAGATAAAATTATATGATCTGAAATACGTTATTATTCAAGGTGTTAATATCAAAATAAAGGAATATACATTCAAGAGAAAACAGACATATTATTTGAAGACAACATGAAACTTAAAAATTACAGAAACTTCCAAATGTACAATTTCTCTTACAAATTCAAAAGGGTATACCTTGTATTATCTTTCAAATTCTGGTTATGCACCAATAGTGTTGAAAATCAAATGGCATATAAAATAAAAAATGGGAGTATTATACTTTTAAACTTCTGTCTCCAATACAAACATTATATTACAAAGTATTACAAGTTAAAAAAAAAGTTCTTTGACTTCATCAACATTCACTAATGTGGCAGGCATGTTACACAGACTGAATGATGCGAAACTCACAAAGGCCATCCCTAGTAATTAAAAGTTTAGATCTTCTCTCATCATTGGTTCAATTTGTCAGGTCAAATATTCTGAACCATCAGTCTCCTTCTGGACAGAGGTGCTACAAACATGAGTTGCATCATAAAAACCATGTAAAGAATGAGACAAAACTGCCTATTCACTGGATACCAGAGTGTTTGCATCACAATGCTAAGATGTATGGTGGAGGATTAACCTCCAATTACAAATATGGTGGTTGAACAGGGCTGCTTGTCTGAGAAACTACTGCAGCTGCTGTTTAAAGTTATCACTTTAAACCATGTAATCATAGAAAATATCTCAGTAAGATTAAGAAGACCCTTCAAACCCACATGGTACCTCATGATTTCACCAGGTAAACCTTACCACACACAGAGAAAATATTATCATGGTAAACAGCTTAGCTTTTCATTGCACTCCTCTAAGTCCTGAAAGAAAACAATTGGAATGCTCTATTTTCTGTTTGGTCAAACATCAGCTCTACTCAGTAATGAATGCCTTGAAGTTCAAAAGTTGTTCCTTGCTCAATTACTTCTAAACTCAAGATACATGTCACACAGTCTTCTCTGAAATCCAGCCATTATAAATATACAGTTGCTTGCCTGAAATAGTTCTAGAAATTATCTACCATGAGGTGATATTTGTTACTTGACTCAGAGGGAACTGTCACCTTGGTCACAAACTCTTTCTTAGGATTTGCAAACTATCACCTGAACAAGTTATTCTGCCACCCTGGACCAGGGATTAACCATTTGGACAGGAATCTGAATGTGTATGCAGTTCTTTGCCTGAACAAAGAAGACATGTTACTGTTAACAGCTCATCCAGTGAGTCTACTCAGCCCCAGGATCCTCTGTGATTTTTATGTCTTAACAGTATACCTCTCAATTCACAGAGGCTTACTACTATCCCATGGTACACCTATTTCACTATCTTGTATTTGCTATTTCATTTATCAGAAGAAATAGCTCCTGTTGTTAAATTTTATCCACCAAAAGCACTCCTGATCTTTCCTCAATGCTTGCAGGTAGCTTTAAATCAGAGATAGAGTTGACTTATTCTCAATGACTCCATTTAGTCTCAAACTCCCTAAATGCCATATTACTATATTGTCATAGTGACACTTTGGTGATACTAAAGTCAATCCTCAGGAAAAACAGCATGAACATCTCTTCTGGATGTGTCAAACACTGGTCTGGTGGCTCTTCTTCCCAAGTCAACTGTGATGAGATGAAAGTGATGGACTTTCAAAGCATTAACAAAAGTCAAGTGTCTGCAGAAGACAACAAATTTATTGTGTCGTATAGCAAGTATACGACATATTTTTGATGTTGATATTAGTTTAAAAATGGAGATTACTAGAAAACAGAACAAGGTGTATTTTCTATTATGTTCCAGAAGCTCATTTAGCTATATGCTTTACAAACTATTATCTTCCTTGTTTATAATGTTTTGTCTACTTCTAATTAAAATATGAATGACATAAGGTCAGCTAAAACATTTAAAGCAAAATACCCAAAAATCAAAACCTAAATAATTCTTAACTTTAAAGGGACATACAGCCATATTTAACTAGAATAATCAACTGTTTCTTTGGGTTATCAGAATATTCAAAATAGCATCTATGGAAAACATTAAGAAATGAAAAAAAATAATAATAATAATAATAAATTGAAGTTGAAAGCCCATAGAAAAGTTGATTTCTCAATTAATATATGAAGATCATATGTTCATTTGTTATTTATATAAAAGATAACTGAATTATTAATTTACTTACAAAAATTTATTTCCATTAACAATACAAGACAAAATACACAATTCATACCTTGAGATCTCTGTGTACCACACTGTTTTGATGACAGTGGTGCACACTTTCCAATATCTGCTGAATACAGTGGCTAAAAATCAAAAAGAGAAAAAAAACAATAAAGAAACACACATGAATAATATCCCAAAAAATTATCTTTCAATGAACAACAATTACAACTGCCTGTAAACAAATACATGCATAAAAAGATAACAAAGTTAGAAAATAAGCAGAGACAAAAATATATTGACACCAATGAATATAATACCATATAAGGTTTGTAACTGTTTCATCAATTATGTTTTTTGTTTTGTTTTGTTTTTATGTAATACAAGAGCACGTATAGAAAATCTGGCCTTGTTAGACAATCCAAAGTTAACTTGACATTTCAGTGAGATATCATAACCATTTTTACTTAATGGTATTTTTACATCTGGTTTTGTACTAATATCACCTATTTTCTTATTACTTCAATGTAAATTTAATCAAAGCCTGGGAGTTTCCTGTCTGCCTTCATAAGTTATCAAGTGCATGGTTCAATTTTTAATATGCTCCTCTATGGGTAAGTTGAAAGCATTTATTTAATTAGATAAAAACCTTGAAAATGTTAACCATAAATACGATAAAACCTAGACAGTTTCCTGCTTTCAGACACTAGGTATGTCATGTAAACAGTAGTTTGGATACAGCATCTCTAGAGTAAGATAGAGTTGGGTGATTTAATCAACTACCAATGAGCAGTGATCAGCTTGAAAAATATCACATAAACCAGCTGATTAGTCAAATTTGCCATTAGACCAACTGTCATGAAAGTAATCAACTAATCAACATATGCTGCAACCAAATTTGTTCATCCCGCATTTTTATTGTGAGGCTACTAAGACTATCTTCCACTGTCACTAACTTTCAGCTGATGACTAGAGGGAAGATAACTGGCTGGCAGATGAACAAATTCCACTAATCAACCAGCTTTTGTACAAATTGCAGAAAACTTGGAGGAAAAAGTGCACAATGTAATATGTGAAAAAAATAACTTTGCCCATTTGATTCTATGAGTATCATATTTGCAATAATGTGTTTTTGATGAGTGAACAATTCTATCACAATGTTAATGGCTCACAAACATTATAATTAGAAATTATCAAGAAATTTAAGATTAAGTCCCCTCTGTATAATTACAAAGTCATCATATGCATGTGTTGTTCTTTCAAAACATTTAATATGTACTTTTCCAACTTTTTCAAAGTTGGTTGTTGATATACTAAATAGCTTTAAGGTAAGAAAAGTAAACCTTTTTTTGTTATATAAGATATTTTATTCTGTAAAAAAATTTGGTTCTTAAACTTTTTTCCCCCCCTAAATGAGGTCTGGTACTACATTCAATATGATATGAAAAGTTCCTAAAAAATAAAACTTACATAAACATAGAAACTTAGATTAAGTACAATACTTAAATTAGAATCTTGAAATCTGACAGCTAAACCTTAGTTCTTACTCCTTTTTCAAAACCAACATCTTTTTAATTCAGCAAACAAAAATATACAAATACATGGAATATTATACAAAATGAAAAGCATTAAATAAGGATTTAAAAAAACACGTTTATCAGTTTCATTAACTCCTAGTTTTTACAATAATAGTTTAATGACAAAAATTTAAAGAGAAAACAGTCAGAAGCATTTGTAAAAAATATAAAATCACTGGTTTAAACTCTTAAGCTATTTATGTCTGAGGAGTCAAGTTACCATATTTTCCCCCAATGATAGGTCAAGTGATGTATAAAGAAGTAAAAATATCCCATATTTTCTGACAGAAATGACCAGTCATGATGAGAACTAATCACTCTGAAGTAAGTTGCTGTTACAGTTTTAACAAAAGAAATGAGGTTTACTCAATAAGGAAAAGTCCAATGAAAAAAATGTCTGGAAAGAAAGTAATCTAAATCAAGTAAAAACAGCATTCTGTTGTATCAAGCAAGTATACACATAGTGCTCGTACAAGGTGTTTGGAAAGTCAATGTGCACTTCTATACTTATTAACAGACATGTTTCAATACAAAATACAGGAGGTAAGCATGAATGACAATTATAAACACTGTTGAAAGTGACCCCCCATTGGCATCATTACAGGCCTGGATGCTTCTTATTTTGTTTCTAAACACCACTATCAGTTGCTGGCTTGAAATAGACTGAATAAAATATGATTACAAAACTGCACAGTGACTTTCCAAACACTCTGTATAATAATTATTATTATTTTGCACAACTGCACCCAGCCTCTATTATTTTTTTCTCACAAACTTATTTACTTACAGAACTTTATTATTTCCTCATAAATATCTTGGTTAAGTCTCTTGCTATTTAAGGAACTATCTTATCATCCTGATAATACAGTGTAACCAATGATAAATAATGTTCACAGTCATACCCCACAACTAACACTCACAGTTTGTTGTTTTCCATATTAGTCAACATTAAACTATCCAGCTATATTCTGGAACTGAATTTGGTAATGTCATGATTGAAGTAATCAAATATATCCTTTACAGTAACTGTAATAAATGCAGATCACATATATTATCCTTTCACCCAAGTTCATATCTTAAGCAGAAACTCTTTAGATGATACAGAAGTAGGTGTAGGAGATTTTTCCTTTGTATTTAATAATTAATTTTTCAGATGTTTTATCATGTATTAATGATTTGTATTAGTTCATTAATGGCTTTCTTAACTTTTTACTTCATCAATTTTGTCATTAGAGAATTGCTATTCTTCTTCTAATCTCCCTGTACATTTCCAATAATTTCATTAATCTTGTCTTCAGTCAGATTTATTTTCTACTTCAATTCTACTTTAAGCAGTAGGATGCTACTGTTTAACTCCTCTCTTAAATTTTTTGTCTTTTACCTCTTCATTATTTATCAATTTTCTGCACATTTCTTTTCAATTTTCTTTTATTTCTTCTCATTTTCAGTCTAATTTTTCCTAGTCTTATTTATATGATCTTTCTTTCTTTCTAATTGTTATTTATTTTCTTTATGTCTAGCTGGTCTCCTATCTCAGTTTGTGCTGTCATAGTCACGGTTTTCTTTAATAAAAATTGAAGTTTAATTAATATTACTATTTCATTATCCCCAAAATAACTCCACTTCTGATACCAGTTTTGCAACATCATTCTTTTGTTAGAGAATCCATTTATATTACCTAGTGAAAAAAATCTAAATTTTACTTTACATATATGATAACAAATTAATTTATTTCTCCTTGACACTTTTAAAAAATGCTTGTCGCCAAATTTGCAAATAAATCATAAGAAAACTTCACAGTAAAGGCAAAAACAGACTTATTTGCTCTACCAGCTAGAAATAACAAACACCTTAGAACAAATCTAAAGTCTTCAGAACAGTCCCATATTTATAATTTACCCTCAAATGTGCTAGTAATACTCATGCAAAATCCTATCAAATACAGCTTTCAAAATGTTATCCTTTTGAGATACACATTCTGCACACAATTGATACTGCTATAATGTTACAAACTGCACAAGAATGTAGACAACAGTGGAGCACATGATATCTATAGGTTAATGCCTACCTTACACTGAAGGATTGGGAAACTAACTAAATTTCTTTAATTGTTGTGCAAAATTACTAGAGGACTACTTATGATAAACATCTTAAATTTCAAAGTAACTAACCATAGAAAAATGCAACTTTTTGATTACTCTTCATTAACAAATAATGGAATTGGAAGTCATATAACACTACCATGACTAAAAGGATAAACATGTTTAACCACTGGATTCAGTTCCACAACCTGCACAAGTTGACACCCCTAACCAAAGTCAATGTTTAACACTAAAAACTAAAGGTTCCATTTAAAGTTAAAAGATAAGGTTGTTTGTAAATAGTGCATGATATACAGCATTTCATTTTGGCTATTTGTGCATGAACATGTACAAATAATCTAAATGTGAGATGAACTTGTGAAGGATAAAACTTGCAATAACTCATTTACTATTGTGATAAAAGTGAGATTTATTATTGTAATGTGTTGAAAGAAGTTGTTTTTCTGTTGCACCAATGATAAAGTTATAATAGTATCAAACCTGCAAACAACTAACAATTTTTCATGTTTACATGGCCTTATTAAACTTGAGAGTAACACTTAATGGTGTAGAATGTAATCAGCATGAGTAGTTTCTATGCACCTTTTGTGTGTAAAAATAATAAAAACTTCCCAGAAAGAGAGAATTTACAGCTTGCACAACATTGTTAAAAATATTATTTTATGCATAAAATAACAATTTATTTAAATTGTTTATGAACTGAAGTAATGCAGAGTAGAGTGCCAATTTCATGTTTCCAGAAAAGTCATTAGTAAATGGACTGTCTGTACACTACTAATACTAATTAAATTGATGTATTTTGCTGCAAAGCTTTTTTAGCTGCAAGTACCAATTTGTGGTTAAAGATATGTAGCTAAAATTGTTTTGCTATTAATTTATCATTTTACTGGCTCATATTTGTGTTTGCAAAGTTTTTGTTTGTGTGTCTCAATAATAAAACATTTAAATTGAAATAGACAGAAAGAAAACAGATTTACTTTCAGCTTGCCAATTCATCTTTGTGTTACTGTGAATGTTCACATTTACTAGCTGATCAGTGATTAATGTCTTCACATTATTACATATATACATTTTATATTGAGCTTAAGCAAAGAGCAACATAATGACATATCTACACTCTGCCAACCACAGGTATTGAAACCCAGTTTCTAGCATTGTAAGTCTGCAAACATACCACAGTGTCAATGGAAGATATATGATACATATAATATATAAGGTTAAAGAGATTTGACACTAAAATATACAGTTAAGTGACTATTAAAATTACTTACTACGAAACAGATAAAGCCTTGGAAAGTTTTAAACATTTTCCACTGAACATATAAATATCGTAAAAATCATAATACTCATATTAAAGCACCTTTTTCCAAGTATACTTTACATCTTCATGTGTTACCTATATTAATATCCTTCAAAATCAGGAAAAATGCACTGAAAGATTTAATCATAAAACAGAAAAAAACAACTATAGAAGATAAAGTCATCTGCTATTATTCCTTCTGTTGTTGGAATAATCTCTTATATTCCTAAAATGTAGATGCCATTTGTGTACATTACTTCAAATGCATTTTCTTATTGTCTACAAAATTTAAATATGAGTTACTGTTTTCTTTGTTTTATCTGATGTTTTGCTTCAGTAGTCAAGACCTGGGTCACTATCATAGGCTGTGGTAAAATCGGTATATGATATTCCTCCCATAAATAATTACTGAAATAATACCAAGTAACTACACAAGTGATTGAAGGTCAGATAATGTTTGCTTGAACGTTCCATTCCGAGTTCATCTTTCTGCACACATTTTTTGCTGCTCTTGTAGGCAGTGGACCCTAAAAAATATCCCCAGCATTTTGAGATGTCTAGTCAAAAATTGTAAAATGTTGAAAACTTAAATGTCAATATCTTAGTATTGGTATGCTCATGACCTTTAAAAGTGCAAATAAAGAAAGAGTTACAATAACAAATCATGTTTATGTAGTGCACTAGTGCATGTTATTCCATACACACAAAATTGTTGGATCTACACCAAGCAGAAAGACAGAATTAATTCCACTTAAATATGAAGCAAAATACAAAAACAGAGTTACCTTGCATCAGCTTCACTGTAGTATTCTCTTGCTACAATGTCTTCAAACAACTCGCCACCGGTTACACTGCAAAAAGAAGAAATGAATGAAGAAAGTACTCTGCTTAACATAAAACTTATAACCATCAAGTTAGAACAGTTTATATCTTACACACTTCAGTTCAAATCCATTAGCTATAAACTTTAAAAAAATAAAGTATTTTTCATTTACAGCTTAGAAGTGTGGAACAGACTATTCTCGCCCAAGCTTGAATCACTGGTGTAACTACAAATGATTCCTCCCACTACATTAAATAGTATCTGGGTCTCTTATATTAATTTCTCTATAATTTTATTTATGAATCCTGTTCATTGTTATGTTTTGTTGGTTGGTTATCTGGAGTTTTATGATGCAAAGCAACTAAGCTATCTGTGCCAAACAATAAGTTTAAAAAACATTAACATTTGTCAAAAGTAATGATTTAAAAATAAAACAAAATCTAATTTGTAAATTAAAAACTTAAATAGCATTAAAAAGGTCAACAGCCCTAAAAAAGTAAAAACATTTGTAAGGTGGATTGTATCAGTATTGCCAATGACACTGTCCAGCATCAGAGACAAATCTGTAGACAAAACATGTCTAAAGCAGTGCCAATGTTAAGAGTTGTAATGACGGCATGACAATAAAATGTGAATTATTGTGACTTGAGTGTTACACAGACCACACATTGGTGCATTAGTCCCAGATAAAAGAAAACAATGAGTTAAAATACTGTGACCAATGTATAGTTTAGTTAGAACAACTTTCTGTTCCTTACGGAAACAAGATGGCCAAAACTTTCTTTCACGTTGCTCACTCCAAGTCGATTGCCAACTGGCATGGAGCCGAGCCTTGAATACAGGACCATAGTCCATGTATGGAACAGATACAGGAATTATAGCATAACAGCAGACAGAAGTATCTGCAGTGTCAGTGTGCTCATTCCCATCAATACCAACATGGTCTGATATCCAGAAGAACTGGATAAAAGTAGATTTTATAGAGAAATGGGCCAGTCAGTTCTGAATATTGGCAATAACAGGGTGAGAACTAATGTGATGCAATTCCAGAGCAAGTAAAGAACTAAGCAAGTCAGTATAAATAGTATAATTCGAGCACTGCTTAGCTTCTATGTAATCCAGCACAAAAAATAGTGAAAAGTTCTACAGTGAATACAGAAACTGTAGAGGGGACTCTGTGATGCAACCACCAAACCACAACAAACCATAGCAAAACCCACAAAGTCACCTGATTTCAAACCAACCATATAAATGGAAGAATGGCTTGAAAGATGTTCAGCATATATTCAGTGCCCTTGTACACTTTACTCATAGCTGCTTGATGTGTGGCATAAAGGTTAACTTATGGTAAAAAATAAGCCCCAAGAACTTTGCCTCAGGGACCACTGACACGAAGTTCAAGATTGAGGTGAATATCCCATTGGTGGCAAAAGTGCATGCAAACAGTTTTAAAGAACAAAAATGAAAACTACTTGTTGTGGTCCATTTCAGTAAACAATTGAAATCAGTCTGTAGCTGCCACTCAATAAACCTCATGTTCAATGACTAGCATGAGATGTTTAAGTCATTAACCTACAGCCCATTTGCCACATTAAGAAGGAGTTGTCCAGTGATAGCATTAATCTTCATACTGAAAAGTGTGACACTCAAGACACTGCCCTAAGGGACTTCAAGTTTCTGTAGAAAAGTGTCAAATCAACATGAACTGGAACTTGCCTGCCCATTAAAAAATGTTTTATAAAAATGGAAAAATGACCACACAATCCATATAAATGGAGGTCTCACAAAATGCCATACCTCCATATAGCATCATAAGTCTTCTTAAAGTCAAAGAATACTGACATAAGATGTCACTTAACAAATGCTTCTCTGAACAACATTTCAAGTCAAATCACATAATCCATAGTGGAGTGTTGTTGTTGAAACCAAACTTGGTGGGCAAGAGGTTTCATTCAAGGAACCAAACAAAACAAGCATTGATCATTCTCTCCGAGGTCTTACAGAGACAGCTCAACAAAGCAACTGTTCAGTAGTTTGAAGAAATATTGGGGTCCTTCCCAGGCTTAGAGAACGGCAAAAAAAAAAAAAAAAGCCTAGCACCACATATCAGGAAAAACATTCTCCTACCAGATCTGGTTGAATACAATCAGAAGAATAAAAAAAGAGGCAGAAGATAGATGGTGCAGCATCTTGTAATGAATATAATTGGGTCCAAGTGATGTACAGCCAGACCAATGAAGAACAAGCTGAAGTTCCACCAGTGTAAAGAAGCAATTATAGTCATAGAGATGACCAGCCCAAAAGGAGAGAAATGATCGCTCTGCAATTGTCTTGATGGCTGGGAAGGTGGTGGACGAAGCATTAGCAGCTTCCTGGTCATCAGAAAGCCAAGATCGAAAGGGAGGCTGAATTAAACTGCCCAATGACCTTTTGAATCTTATCCCATATGACTTTGGAACTGGTGGTAGAAGAGATGCTGGTTACAAACTTAATCCAAAATTCCATTTTGCTTTGACATCTTACCTACTGAGCACATGCATGGGCTTGCTGAAAAGCGATGAGATTCAAAAGTGTGGGATAGCTATGAAAAGTACTCCAGGCCCATTTTTTAGCCTTCCATGCCACATGGCAGACAGGATTCCACCATGGACGAGGATATTGTGGAAACATGTCAAAGTTTTAGGAACACATTTAGCAACTGCCTGTATAATACAGTCAGTCATTCCTATCACAAAGTCATCTGTTGAATGCTTACAGAAAACAGCAGGATCAAGTTCCATGAAAGCAGTAAAAGGGGTCCAGTTGGCTTTATCCAGCTTCCACTTGGGCATGTGAATTGGATGGCACCAACCATGGCCAGCCTCTCTCAAAATGATCACTGCCCGTTCATGAAAAGAGGGAGAATAGTGAAGGGAAGCAGACTGAGAGATAAATAGCAGTAAAAAACTGACTAGATACATGAAAATAAGTGTAAGAATCTGTATTGAAAACAGAAAGGTTGTGATCTGACAGCATGTGCTCTATGGAACAACACTTCCGCAGAGGGTATTATGTCCATTAAAGTCCCCCAGGATTAAAATGGGAGACAGCAACTTTTCAATGAGAGCACCAAGATCTGATTGATCATATGTCTCTCCATGAGACAGGTAGAGAGAACAAACAGCAATAGTATGACCCAAGGAAAAATACATGGCTACTACCTCCAAGGGTGTGTCAAATGGCAAAAACAGAGCAAACACATGTTGATCAGCCAGCAGTACCCTTCCATACACTTGTCCATCACACAACCTGTCATTTCTGCAAAAAGAAAACTGCTGAAAGGTGAATGTATTGGCAGGTTTCAGAAATGTTTCCTGTAACAAAAGACACGTAGAATGGTAAGAATCAATCAGTGCTTTGATATCATTTTAATTAGAACATAAACCTCAACAGTGCCACTGTATCAAAGTGGCCAATTTTACTCATGTAGAAATAAATTGAGTGAAGAGCTTTTCTCTTTTCTACATCTTTTTTCTTTATTTTCCTTGCTCAAAAAAAGTGTGTAGACCTCTGCAGATCCTGCCCTGAGTCAATTGGGCAGGTCTCTGTCACTGGAAGAAGATTGCAGCTACTGAGGAAGTAAACAAATGATCATTCTGCATCTTCGAGTCAGAGAAGAAAATGGACCCAAAAAACACTCGAACCCAAAACAAAAGAAAGTGGATCTGGAGATCTGCTGAAAGGAATGGTAAAGATGGAGATGGGTGTTGATTCATCAACTTGCCTAACCATGGAGGACAAAAGACTTTTGATATGGTTTGAGAAGAATTCTTTCAGAGGCTGGAGAGATCTGTCTCCACTCTCACTGAAGCAGTGATGGACAGCAACTTTTAAGTCTCGGGGTAAGAAGTGTTGTGAACCATTTTCAAACACTATACCTCTATCTTCCATCCACCTAGGGCATGAACAAAATTAAGGTGGGTGAAAACCACTATAATTAAAAGAGGATCCATTTCACACTTATTAGTATCATGGCCCTTGCCACCACAATGAGCACACATCAATGAACCATGACTTGATATATCTGAGTGACCAAACTACTGACATTGAAAACATCCAAACGAGTTTAAAATATAAGGGCTGTACCTTGCAATTTAAATAACCTGCTTTGATGGCAACAGGTGGTAATGATGATGTAAACCTCAAAATTAGAACATTGGCCAGTATCATAATTCTATCTTTCTGAGTAGAAATATGTTTCACTGCAAAAACTCCTTGTGTGGGAAAACCAGTGAGCATTTCCGACTCACAGTTGTTCATCAAATCCATCCCAACAATAACTTTTTGTGACAAATTAAAAGTAGCATGGGGAGTAACCTCAATGGGTACATCTCCTATGGCCTTCTAATGCAAGAGGAGTTCACTGTTTTTAAGAGTAGATGTTTTCAATAATATGTCAACAGAAAGAAGTTTTCTTACTGACTTTGGAGAGCTAATAAGCTTCTCTAGTCCCTTCCAAATTAAGAAAATGGAGATATTTGTCCTAAAGATTAGTCTGAAAAAGAATGAAGTATCAGAAAATGAGATACAAGTGTTGAAAATAACCACATGCTGAAGATTTAGGTAGTAGTTAATCTATGGTAGTTTTTTTTATTCCAGGGATCGATATTAAAAAAGTATATTTTGGTGCCCACTGACCCCACTCACCATGGAGCCCCACAAGGGGATGCACTACAATGCCAAACAAGGACACTGCAGCAATGCCAAGGTTTTGTGAGTTCCATACCCAAACATAGACACAATGTCCGCAACACCTGTTGAGAACGTTCAATACTGGTTCTTGGTTGACCTTGCCCAAGAAAACCAGCCAATTGATCATGGGGTGCCACCCCAAGGCTGACCATCTATAGGAATTCAAGGCCAAAGTGGTGTGTTAAGATTGGACCCCTCAGTCACCAGAATCCTATCCTTCCCCTAGAGGGTTGCCACCCATGGCAAACATGTGAGTGGATGTTTAGAGTCCAGAGGAGGTAAACTGAAAGAACAGAACCTTCTCTGGGAGGTCCCCTCATTATGTACAGGAATCCGCACTGAAGGGTTATTATTATGATTATCTTACCAGAACAACATAGCTTCTCTTCTATTCCAAAAGCTAGAGTACTGACTATGATTTCTACAAGAAAATTATTCACTATATAGAATAGTTATCCAATACTTGGTCAACACACAATATAATGTAGTCTACATGATGCCAACATTAGAGCAATTGGTTATTAACCTCCACATGCACAGTTCAAATTTGCTTAGTGTTCCAGTAGGTCTATTTAATGTATCCACTTGTATAAAATACACAAAAAATTCTGATATATGTAGATAACATTCAAATGCTGCTTAAAGTAGTGAGAAGGGTGTTATTTATACCCAATACAGTAAAAAATATGAATACCAGAGTGACGCAATAAGGCTCAAAGTATTTCTGATGTACTCGTGTATCAATTTCACACACAACAACCACAATCATCCATTCAAAAAATTATATGTATATCAGAAAAAAAACAATAACATAAACTAAAATTTGCATCAAAGGCTGTAAGAGCCATTCTTTCATAGAAGCTCCTATTTATCATAAAGGTTGCATCCTATTGTACCTAACAAAAACATTCAAAAGGTTAAACTTAAACTTGGGCTCATCAACAAATTACAGCAATTGCTCTTTCATGTAATCTGACTATCTTCAAAACAGTTTTAAAAAATACATAAGCCAAAGTTAGCAACTCTCTTTTCAGTAGACATCAATTTATAATACTGTATTTAGTTTCATTTTGTTTTAATAAAGGTCAGGATATCATGAAAAACTAGATGTTAACCATGAGTAGGACAACAAATATCATAAATAAAAGCAAGTAAAACAGCATTTTCACACACAAAAAGAATCAATTCTCCAATGTAAAAAATATTAAATGTCATAAGCAAATTTAAGAACATTTAAAAATTAACCATAATGCTACATAAGTTCAAAATATGGAGTAAAATAGCAGGTGGAACATAAACAATAGTATATATGGCAATTGAATAACAATACGAGTGATTAAAACTTTCATTTATGCTACTAAGTGTTAAGTAACCTAATTTAAATATATTATTAATACTTCCTCCACCTCAATGTTAAAAACTTCATAAATTATGTTAGGATAGATCTCATGTAAAACATTTTATAATAAAGTCTTTATTAGCTATTTTGCTGCTGACACTTCTAATTTCATTTTCAACTTTGTAATAACACAGTAGGACTACAAATCAAATTCAGTTACTTATAAAAGTCAATGGAAATGTTATATTATTTGTTCATTATTATTAAGCACAAAACTAAACAATAGGCTATCTATGTTCTGCCCACTGGAAATATTAAAACCAATTTTTACCACAAGCTCTCAGACTTACTGCTGCACCACAGGAAGGCATGTTAAGCCATTTTGAAAAAAAGCTTTATTAAATGCCTATGTATCAATTAAAAATTAAAATATCAGACATTTCACTTTCCTTGCTCTCAACTAGACAAAATAGTGCACTCTGTCTTCTTAAAATCAAATCTTAGGTTTGAACTTTGTCCTTTTAACAAGTCTTGTTTGTGTCATGAATTTTATTATTTATGTATTTGAATATGAAAAAAAAATTTTTTGACCATTAGTTATCAACAGTTACTATGGGCAAAATCAGCAAAATTCTCATAACAAAAAAAGTGCTGGGAAATGACAATGTTAACTCTTTCTTGCACATGTATTCCCATACAAACATGGGAGCCTTTCTGTTACTCTGTATGAGGACCTGTAATTCATCACATATATTTGTTTGAATAACAGTTTTCCTGCCATCTAGCGAGATTTGCAATGCTTTACAAGTTCTTTGAGTTCACTGTTGATAAATCAACATTGTAGGAAACTGAACATTCCTGTGGTTGTTATACAATATCTCTTCCACAATTAAGTGACTCGGTTAACTATTTTGTGAAAAAAAAGTAAAATTGGCTGTAAACCAAGAAAAGATTTGCAAAAATCAAACGTGGTTGTTTAATTCCTACAAAACTTGGTGGATTAGCCTTATTCATAAAACTACCTTTATAATGATCTTAAAAGTTGTACAGGAAGGAATTCAACATAAAGGCATACAAACAGGCAACTTGAACAAGCTCAAAGGAAAGTGAGATTGGATTGGAATGTTTTATTCAAATTATGTTACTCAGTATGTACTATAAATTAATGAACCAATTATTCTACATTTAAGTAATCTGAGACCAGATGACACACAACCTTAAATTATGCTGTGGTAGATCTTGATGCTTTTATAGTCATGTCAATATGGTAAAAACCATAAAATTCCAGTTTAAATATGCAAAAAAAAATCAATAAATGGTAAGCAACTAAGGAGTTTTACTTAAAACCAATAATTTAGTAATAATATACATAAAGATACAGATAATACACAACAAGTTTTGGAATTTTTTTATGCAATGCGGTGGACAGAACAGAAAAATAGAATTTTATTTACATATACATTGGCAACAGTGCTATAGGTGATGAAATAATGGCTTTTAAGCAAACACAATACTGTAATTGTTAAGTAATTTAAAATGTTTTTTATTGTCCAGATCCAAAGGCCAGATGCTCTAGTTTGGTAATGTTAAGCCATATATTAGTAACATTCTTTGATGGAATGTTGAAGAACTTTTATGTATATACATTAAATTACACAAGTTCCATGAATTTTAATAACTTTTAAGTGACAATCCATTACTTTTATTTGATAATAAAGTTTGTCCTACTCTCCTCTATACGCATTTTAGTAAGCAGTTTTAGTAACATTTGATAAACTTGTAGAAGAAGAGTTATTCATTATGTAAATGGTTTTTGAAATGATATTTTAGTGAGATGCTCACAAGAGAAAACTTATTAAAAAGTAGTACAACTATTAATGTAAGAAAGCTTTTTGACCCTTGCTTTTCTTTTTCATTAAAATTCACAATTTTTAAATACAAATAAAAAATTTATATTTGTTGATTTACATAATTGTATTACTTAAAAGGAAGGTCATTTTATCAAGAGCAAACTATTAACAAACACAATTATTCCTAACTTTGGAATCTTTCTATTGGCCCTTCTAGGTGGTTATCTATAGTATTCAAAACAAATGAAAAGCCACACAGCAAACTGTACACCTAAATGAGGGTATTCCCTCATGGATTTCTCAGCACAGTAACAACTCTGATTATGAGGATTGTTTCTTCAAAATCCATACGGCAATTTTCAACACGTAAACAGCATTTTCAGAGAAGACTATTATTATGTTATAACTTCTACTTGTAGAGTTGCTACACATTTTCAATAAAATTGCAATTAATAATTATTAATTATGAATTATGGAAAACCACAAAAAAGGTCTCTATGTCCACTCTGCCTTTAGTCTTCAGCTAGGTATCCTTGCTAAAGACTATCTATGGCCAAAAATGTGATATAAATAAACATCACATAACTAGCTTTCATAACTTTTGTTCATTAATAATCCATCTCCAAAAAAAAAGGTTCTGTCCTCTACATGTATAACAATTATTATTTTATTATTGTTTATTGCTATTGTTTCAATGTATTTTTACTGATGATTGTTTTAAAGTACAATATAGTTTCCATTTTTAAACTATTAATGACTGAAAATACCAGATTGTTATAACTGTTTAGATGTTATAAATCACAGAACATCTTTGTTATAACATTTCTTCTTATCTAAAAAATACCATAGTTTAAGTTTCATATCACACCTTCAAGTATTTTTAAAATTCAAATAAACTTGAGAATGTTACAAAACTTCACAAATCTATAAATATGAGATTAAATAAATTGAAATGTAATGGCAATAACAAATATCAGTTTGTGTATGTTTGAGACTAAATCAAATTAACTCCACAAGATTTTCAAATAACCTTTTTCTCAATAAAATCCTCAGCTACTACTTATATTGATAAATATCTGTAGTATCAATATGTAGCTATGAGTGTCCTGATTTTGTACTTACAGATCAAAAACTAAATAGTGAAATGCTTCCTCTTGTATGCTGTCATGGAGGCGAACTGTAAAAGGGGGAAAAATTATGTATTCAATAACTGTTACACAGTTATTCAAAAATGCAAAGAAGTAAACCAAATCTTTAAAAAAAATTAGTATACTAAAATATCAGTATATTTAATTTTTTTTACATATATAGAGGGCTGAATATATATTACATCAAAATAAAAAGGCATTTGCAACACTCCACGTCATTTCACGTTTCTTGTAAAAACTTTAAATTTTATAACTTAGTTGAAATGAGAAAATATGAAGGCTGTGTTACTTCAATTATATCGTAAAACTCTTTAAACGAACCAAGTTACATATTTAATACACAACTTGTAGACATGAAACTTATGACAGTGCAAGTTGCATGCAAGTCAAATGTCAAAAAGAACGAAGGTATGAATGTTCACGTCACTATGCGTGCTTTGCACTTTCGAACAATTTCATTGTCAAAGAAGAATGTTACATATTGATGATTTTGTTATAATTTATTTACTTAGATAAACAAGTTACTAAAAGATAAAACAATCTTCAGAGAGTCTAAATAAATAAGTAACATCAATGCATTTCTCAAAAGACGTAATTGCATTAAAACCTTTTAAGCCGTTTTAAGTTAGATATAAAATAAAAGTAATTGTCATTTATTAAACATTTCTACAAGTAAATTAGTGCATCATTTACGCTTTATAAAACGCAAAAAAAAAACATATTCAAACTTCGAAAAACCTGGAACTTTTTAGTATTTATTTAACGCAAAACAGCACAAAGCGCGTCCATACTTTGATAACCTCAAATATTAGTTTGATAAGCTCCTCGAGTTTACTATTGAGCACTCAGAAGGTTGCATTTAGATGACACAGTTAGTTTTATTCTGAAAGTATAACTCATTAAATTAAAAAAGTTAATGCACTTTAATCAGTTAATACAGTTGTTGCCATTGCGAATTCTTTGTTCACTGACAACAAAACTTTCAGTTCAATTTTACTTTAGCCACGTGAGTCAGTTATCAAAAAGGTAGCTTTGACAGCTATAATCAGTTAACAGGATAACAAACAGCTTTATACACAAAATTCAATCGATAAAAACAGGGATGCGCAACCAGATCTCTTTCATCGCATGGACCCCCAGTGGCTCAGCGGTATGTCTGCGGACTTACACGCTAAAATCCAGGTTTCGATACCTGTGGTGGGCAGAGCACAGCTAGCCCATTGTGTAGCTTTGTGCTTAATTAAAAAAAAAACTCTTTCATTACATGTCTATAACGATTACTTTAGAAATCTAAAGAAAAAAATGTTTAGAAAAGGCCTCAAGTGAAAAAATAGCAGTACGATTAATTTCAGTCAACATTTTAATCATCTAAGATGCTTACCTACAGATTTATATTATCTAAAAAGATACCAATGGAAATTCGTTCATATGCAAATTGTCGCCTTAAAGTATGTATGCGTGTGTGCAAATATAATATTTTAACCAAGATTAACTCGTTACTGAACTATGTACAATTACGAACCCAAAATGAGACAGAAACAAGAAAGGTTATACGGATATATATGCATACATGTTCTTCGAATGTTCAAAGCTGTAATAACCCTAATGGAAAACTATATACACAAATATACACATGCTTTTAAATCTTTTGTTATTAATAAATGAAAATTGTTGTTGATAGTTTTGGCAGGTTCAAATGGCAAGCAGCATTTTACCAAATTACTCATTGCAGGCACGTGAAGTAATTTAATGACACGCCCTACGAGTGCGCGAGACTGAAGCACCATTCCAGTGTCGATACTGGTATGGACTACTTGTTACACAATGTAACAGGAAACACCTCATCACAATCAGGCAAGAAACAAAAAGTTTTGTATTCATTAATGCCGTCGGGAAAGAAAATTCATGGGTCCAATGAACATAAAAGCATGGTATGAAATAATCGAAAAATGGCCACGAGTAATCTTTACTTTGGATATTTTATCTGACACACGTTTCATAACACTAGCTTCACATGAATACGCGCGTACAATTACAATACTTTATCTGAAATACGCCCTTATGTGTAATTTCAAAGGCACTACCACTAATCAAAAATATCTTTATTAATCAAGTAAACTAAAGGTCAATTAGAAACTTTCTGACATACGTATCTTCAAACTGACGATATATTCCACTGAATTTGTCTCACTTTTACATTTTGTAATTTTTGTTACCTTTCAGTCTTCAGAGCTACCTGGAGTTAAGGACGTTTCTACAGTTGTTTTGTTTTAATAACGAGCTTATGTTAATACTTACACGCACAAACTACTCTCCCAAATTATATCCTTAATATGTACAAGTCTTTTTTAAATGATAGAATAAATGTTTGATTTTTTGTTTTGTGTTATAAAAAAAGTACAGAACAAAAGTTTGAAAATTTGGAAAAAAACCAAAAACAATTATTACTCTAAGGTGATTATTATATGATTTTGGTTTTGAATTTTCTACGAAACTAATCAAATTATATGCGTTAACAATCCCTAATTAAGAAGTGACTGAGAGAAGGCAGTAAGTCAACAATCATAAACTGCTGGACTTTACTAATGAAAAGTAAGATTGACCGTCATACTACAGGGTGGTCGCTAGAAAAGCGGAAAATTTGAGGGTCAGATGAGATCATGAATAAAATGCGTGCTTACTCATTTCTATTTTGATTTCTTTACATCATGAATAAAATGCATGATTTTAATATCATAAAATGCATTTTGAGCATCTATGAGTGTAATATAACACATGCCTTTAAAAAACTTTGTAAAAGTTATTCTTTGTAAAAATAAATAGCTGTTTCACAAATTTTCCGCTTTTCTAGCGACCACCCTGTATAACGCCCCAACGGTTGAAAAGTGCGACCGTTTTCAGTGACAAGATTGCAATACTCGACCCTCAGATTGCGAGTCAAGCGCCCTATCCACCAAGCTGCCATGCCGAAAGTGTCTCATTTAGAAAGTAAATGAAACCGAAATTAAAAGTAACAAATGCTCTTATTTCTTGCTTTTAGAGTTCATATGTCACGCAGTGTTCTGGCCTATAGAGTGCAGTTTTTCTAGTGGTTCATGGAATGCGCACTTTTCACTGATGTTATGAAAGTACATATTGCAACGTTAAGCATCTTTGATGATGTATTTCACTGTAGTGTCTACTGACTTACTGATTGGTAGACAACATATTACTGTATAGTGGTGCTAGTCGTAAAAACAGGTAGTTCATTTACGTGGCGTTCAACCCCATTTCGGTGAAATTATTCATCAGTAGAAAGCTTTGGCCAACTACATCAGCATGCGACAATAACAGTGGTTGAAAAACTACATTTTCATATAATTTAACATTCACAATGCTATGTCGTAAACATAAAGACCAGTATGTTACTACCACTATAAGAGTTTCTTTCCTTCCTAAACACTGAAGTTGAATCTGGTTTTACTCTCTCTAACGTTGTTTCATGGTTAGCTGCTTTTAATGCCATCAAATTGGAAACTGTGTTAATTTTGGATGACACTACTCTACCAGAAAGAAGGTTTAAACACCAGAAAATATTACCTCCGAGTGTAGGAACGAGTTTGTGAAAGCACATCACTTAAATTTTAGAATAAATAACAATACTTATGAAACCCGTTGGTGATCGTTTCATGTTTATTCAGTGATACCAATCTCGAGGATGTTTCGCCGAATTGATTACTGTTGGACAATATCAATGACAGGAAAACGATTTGGTGGCTTTTATTTTCCTTTCAACTGGAGAAGGGTGAAAATTTAGATACTTTTCAAATTAAAGACTTTATTTGTGAACTTATAACAGTAGATTATTTACTGAATAAGAGGATGAAACTATTATAAATATTCTCAGAAACCAAAGTGGCCAGCTGATATCCGGAAAAGACATATTCAGGGCAATTAACGGTCATTGCAGTTTGCCTAATCTTATAGCATTAGCAAGTCAGACAAAGTATAAACTGGTAAAAGATGTGGGTAAGGGAGTGCGAGACACCTGGTTAGTGTTAGTGAAGTAAAAGAAACCACGAAATTCTGGATATCCTTAATTGTAAGTAAATAGTTAGGATATCTTACAACCACACTCTGAAAATGTAAAAATTTAAGGGTAAAAAAGTGGCAGACTGTAAACCTTATCGACTAAGAACAAAACTTAAATAAGGAAAATAACAACAGGTTGTGATTTACGATTTCCCGACATTTTCTGATACGAGGATAATTTTGAAAAATCATTTTACTTTTAGAATTCATTAAGTCAAGACCAAAATATAGTACACGGCACCATATGATTTCGGCCTAAAAATAAGAGCGTCAAAATTACGTAGTTGATTTCGCAACTTATTTGAATGATTTACGAAAACACTGCTTTGTTGTCAAAATTATGTAATCTTCATGGGACACAGTTTTTTTCTTATATTTAACTATAAAATAATATCAAATTGAGATCCTGGAATTAAATATTACGTAATGAGTTATAAAAGTACGTAAATATAACTCAGTTTCTTTCTCGTCTGGACTACGAGAAGATTGTCTTGACTTTACATTAAATTAGTATCTTTGTCAATAAAAGATAAAACAACAAATCTCACGAGCACACTTAAATATGCACAAAGTAACTTTATTCAGTAATAATTCTGTTATATATACCTGTCTGAACTTCAGCGTGTTATAGTTAGATTAAAAGTAATTAACCTGATGAAATTTTTGACAATTTCGTTTTATATCAGTGTCTGGTGAGAAAACCTGCAAGATATGAAAATATGAGGAAATTACCAATTTGAATAGGAGAAAATAAATGAAATGAAAGTAAGGTCGTAGCAAATTTACAACTACCGTATTATTCACATATTGGACTGCAAATGAATCCGAGAAAGCATTGTACAAGAAACAAGCATGAAACAGCAATGTTTCATAACCTGTATGTTAGACATGGATAATTTCAACCAATCTAAAAAGGAGTAAATGAAACGAGTGAATTAGGAATTGCCTGTTTTATCGTAAACCACTGATTTAACATAACATTTAACCCCAAAATTAGCTTGGTGAAGGCTAAGATACAAGAAGATATTACATCTGGTTTGCAAATGCGTTAAAACATGCGATCTGATGAAATTTACCAAAATATTAGAGATTCGAATATCGCACTTAGAGATGATGAATCCGTTGATGCTGAAATATCAAGTCTCTGGAGAATAGCATCACTGCATTTATAGGCTTGATGCCAGTTGCATAAACAACAGATGGTCTGTTCTTTGCTGTGGATCAGTTGAAACACGCGAAAATCATTTCGAAAACTCCATTAAATTTCATATAAATGGTGCCAATAAAGTGTCTGGATGAAATCATCACCAAGTTGCAAGAAAAGTGTCCTGAAGTAGTTTCGTTCAAAAATGTTTCTAACACTTTTTCCATTTGTGTATTAGCAAAGCAGTCCAGTAGGTTTCTTTGGTTAAAAAGCATTACAGGGTGAAATCTCAAAGGGACTCTAAGCTGATCGTCGTGACAAAGACTGGATTGAAAAGTAGATGTTTCAATTTTCAAGAAGCTGCTGCTACTGATGTATCAAAGAGGTTTTCAGACCAATAATGAGTTGGAATTAAGTATGCAGATCCAGTTTCCGAAAAAGAACCATTAGAACTCACGAACACTGATATTTCCGACATTGAAAGCCATAGGCGCAACATGATTTTTTTAATGACTGAACTGCTCAGATTGGGCCAATTCCGCCGGGTGATGCATCATTCTGAAGTACGATTAAGTAATAAGAGACCCAATGGGATAACAGCTATATGCGAATATTGCTACGTTCTCTCTGAAAATCTAACTCTGCCTATAATCAAAAAAGAGGGTATTTGCCAAATGAAATGTTGGCTAATTAACTGAATGCAAATGTGATAATCCTAAGGAGACTGAAAAAAACACCTGCTGTTTAAACTTTGTTCCCATGAGAGAGATATTTACCTGATTCAAATCAGGCATGCACAACACCAAGCGAAAAAGTCGAACCGCGATGTTTGTAGTTCTTAACATCCAACAGAAAATCTCTGAAATGGAAAGAATGTTTAAATTTTAGGTCAGAAGGGTATGTTTTGTTGAGCGTGCTAGTTTTCCAACTGTATACGCTATATTGTAAATATAGTGCTTAGTCGAATAAACAGCTTTTAAATTGCATATAAATCTTGAGGTTGTGAAAATTTGGACAATGAATAAAATGTTATTCAGTGACCTTTGGACTACTTTTAAGAAACAGTTGAATGATTGAAAAAAATTGCTTTTTTTGTTTCCTGCTGTTTTCAGCTGTTGATACACAAAAATCCTAGGGTTCTAGTTGTTCCAAACTGTCAAACAGCAGTACTCAACTATGGCCGAACCTTCTAGGTTTTCGGCCAAAAGTATTGAAGACCTTAAAAATTTAGTTACCACCAGAGTGTTAAATTGCTTTGACACTTCTCCAGGTTCTAGTCAATCTTCCCCTTATAACACAACGTTCAAATGAAACATGCAAGTAAGATCACAAAATAGGCTACTTATCATTTCTTTTGCGTATAAATAACTCTATACGTGTCATCGATACTATCGAATAATAATGTATATATGGATATTCAAGTTTCAGACAATTAGAAAAATAACTATAGTACGTGCAACAACCATTTCTTTACAATGTAACCAAATTTTACATTACTCTCCT
Source organism: Carcinoscorpius rotundicauda (assembly GCA_011833715.1). Taxonomy (NCBI): domain Eukaryota; kingdom Metazoa; phylum Arthropoda; class Merostomata; order Xiphosura; family Limulidae; genus Carcinoscorpius; species Carcinoscorpius rotundicauda. Next base: position 32,013,973 of record CM022395.1, on the reverse strand, counting down.
TACAAGAACAACTAGATTTTTAATAAGATTATACGTCAGTGATTATATATATATATATATATATATATATACATATATAAATGATATCAACGTTACTGTGGTAACTTGTAAAGACTAAAATGGAGTTCTTAAAAATGTCTCAGAATAAAAGGTAGCACTTTAAATATACAAAACATTACATTTGATATTAGCACAATCTGATCACTATCCCCACGCAGTATTTCTCAGGAAAATCCCCATTTAGGAAATGTATATTTTTCCTAATTTTTTTGTTTTTTGTTTCAACGAGGCACAAATACAACGATTAATAATTACTAGCTCAAACAGCCGCCCATATGGCGACGTTTCTACTGGATTTTTTAAAATAACTTCCTTACAATTAGACTGCTAAGTATAAAAATTCTACTATCAAAAATAAAACGATTAAGCTCCAGTTAAGATGCAACACTAAAACATCACAACTGCAAAAATTTGAAGATATACACATTCCCAACATACCGAAAAGATAGGGGATGAATAGCGTAGAGTGAAGTCGACCTGACAGCGTAGACGTCTGAAAATTGATGAACTTAATACATATGTGAAACTTTAATGATATATCACTGTCAGTACGTTTATCATTCTGCATGTGGATCAGATGAATTACAAAACATAAAAATGCAAACATCTTGCATTTATGAAATTCAAAAATATCCAAAAGGCTCATTTTAATTAATTGTCATTTGCCTGTCTTATACATATGAAAAAGTATGTAATTCGAGTTTTTCGTATTATCTAAAAGACAGACATTTATCACAAGAACAATGGTTGCTGCGTGTTTGCTGATGATATTGAAATAACAGTGTAATTTTAGACTTTACTTGTTTGCCTTCAGCGTTTGTCTGTTTTTCGTTAAGCCTATTGAAACACTATTGTCAGGACTTGTGATTAAAGCATTTTCAACACGTGTTACTACTGGTTTCGCTTATTTAACATTTTTAAACAGCAAATAAATGCATGTTCTCCATCATATACACGAGTTGATTTTAAGTTGAATGTGTAAAATTGTTCTAGTGTCAAACAAATTATTCTTTTAATAAGATTTATTTAAAGTTGAGCATAATGCTAAACAATGGGCTATCTATACTGTACTCATTACGTAATTGAAATCCGTGTTCTATCGTTGCAAGTCCGCAGACTTACCGCTGTGTTACTGGGGCTTAATAAGAAGTTTTGTAACAGTCTTAATGTACTGTGCATTTTGGAAGTTATACATCGGTCAGCCACATAGCATACCAGTCATTCACCACAAAGATTTCTGCATCTAGTTCTTCTTGGTACCGTACAAATATTAAACCAATGTAATCCTATTTCTAAAAATGACACAGATAAACCCCTTGATATACAATATAACTTTAAAGTTGTTTATTGAATCAACTATGTGAGCTACAGACTTATTCTCGCTGTAGAAAGATGGTGAAACTAACTAAAATATACATATGAATACCTGAATCTTACTTGGATCCATTTCACGCTTATATCTATTTGATTACTGGATAATTGTTTCATAATGATGCACTCATATTATTCAACGTTTTATTTGAGTTTCTCGTAACTTAACTGATGACAAGATTAAAGGTTTTGAAAATGCTTTCAAACAGAGCCTTTCCAGTTTTCACATCTTTCTTTCTCTATATCTTTATTTGTGAAAAAAAAGTAATAAACCCAAAGAGTGTTACATGTCTGCAATTGATTTCTACAAAGTTCCCATACATTTCGTATGCAATACAATGATCCTAATTTCCACATTATTAGACTTCTAAACTTAAAAGTGAGCATAATTTAACTAAATTATAAGACAGAATGAAAATAATGAATATTTTTAAAGTTGTGGTAGATGGTGTTTTGGAACTGATAATGTAAATAATGGTAGTTTTTTAGTTAGTTCAAATATGATTAATATACTAAAAATGAATATATGTAGCTTAAACAAAAATTTACCTAAAGTTAATTTCACATAAGGTAATACTGCAGTACATAAATTTGGGCCAAAAATGATGAGTAAATTTATATAGTAAAGAGGGATATGAAAAATATTATAAAGTTGGAGATCATAATAAATCTGAATATGTTACAGTATTTGTAAGCAACAAAGTAAATATACAGGAATCAATTACCAAATTTTTACAAGATAAATTAGCAGGAACGTACTGTACATATCAAAATAAATTCAATATTGTAACAATTTACCAGTATTGCCAGTTTAGTATGCAACCTTATCTTAAAACAATTAAAAAAAATTGTAAATAAAATTAAAATAAAAAGTGTGTTTACTGTGGGAGACAAATTAAAAATATTAAATCTGAAAATAATAACATTAAATAACATAAAAATATGTTTGCTACCTTTTGCTTTTATCCTTATGTACAAACTACTACTAGAAAATAATCAAATATGTGTATCTTGATCATATTTGTATTAGAACAGATAAAACAGATTTCATGCAAACAGCAGTTACAAACAAGACTTACAGGCCATTCTACCATAGTTTTGAAATGTTCCTTAACAAAAATGTTAAAAATGAATTACTATAAATAAAAATAATTCATAATAACACTAATAATAAAAAAGTGGGACATAATATATAACAGGGAGACAAAATGTGTTAAAAAAGTTGAAAATATTATAGTAAATAAGTTTTCTGACCAACCCAAGTTATACATAAATTCATTTAATTAACTATATATAAAAATTACAAATGAACCTAAGTAAAAATTGCTGTAGCTGCTTTAATCCTGATCAATTAGATGAAATATGGTATAAAACTAACACAGAAGTAAATTAAATGTATTCAGTACTAACAGATGACAAATATCTTTTTTATATCATAAACTGTAAAAAACATAAATGCTGAAATTATTCAAAATAATGCTGATAAATTGATGCTAGTAATAACGTAGTTAGGTAATATATCAGTGGAAACTTTTTAAAAATATTCATTATACCAAAATTTAATGGAGAAAATATCAGTCTATTATCAGTCACATCATACATTCGAGAAGAATGTTAAAGAAATAATAATAAGATGTTTAAATTCAATAAGGTTTTTCTCATATTTTATTTTAAAGACTATGAACATAGAAGATGCACTAATTAGTGATTAACAGGTTAAAATTGATTGATAGTGATAAAATAACATGCTTCTCCATATTTACAAACAGCTTTTGAAATGATTTCACAAGGACCTTTACTTACTTTAAAAAATTAGAATAAGAAGTACCTTTAAGCAACATTATACCATTGATTATATTAAAAAGAACATGCTAAAATTAATAGAAAAAAACAAAGATAACAACAGCAAAGTTTTGCAACTTAAAAAATTATTTATCTGTAAATTAAACAAAATTTATAATGCTTAGTTTCATTAAATATGGTAAAACCTATTGAGTCTTTATCAACTTTGCAAGTTTTAACATAGGAAAAAAATACAATCAGATCTATATTACCATTATTAAAGTATTACCATACTAAGTTACATCTTGAATATTTAAAATATACTACCATTGCAATAAATATATTTAATAAAGATATTCAAAACCATCAAAAAAATAAGATCAATATATGAAAAGCGTGGAAAAAAAAAAAATTTAGGAAAATTATTCATACCAAAACACCAAACTTTTCCAAATAAACTAAAATTGGCATTTAGTAATAAAATATTATGTAAGTACTAAAAAAATGAATAACCTGACAGCCTATAGCTTATGCATAAAAATATAAAATGTACGACTGGAAAAATATGGATTAAAATGCTATAACGAATTGAAATAGATTTAATTTGTATTTACATGCAGTAAAACAAAAATTTATTTACTGTTTAATAATACATGTATTTATAATCCACTCTTGAGTAAGTTGGTGGATATTGATTGTTTTTTATCTTATATTATTGTATAATTTCTATATTATTTCTGTATTTTTTTTATATTGTGTATATTATATTTATCTTTTGAATTCAAAATGAATAAAACTAAATTAAGTGGCTCTGCATATGATGTGTAAATATATTTTGATGTGCTTTGGCTACATCATACCAACTACCTTTATGTTTGAGATATTTTAAATTATTTGAAAAGTTTTCAATACAAGGGTTTGGTGATGTGATAAAGTGCTACTAGCATACAAATTCCAACTTTATGGCTGTACAATAGTTTGTTATTATTTAAATAGAATGTCATACTTCAATGGTGGTTAATAAAAGATAGCTACAGCATCATACAATGCTCTTCTGTATCATCAATGTAAACAGACATGCATATATCCTACAAAAAGCTCTAACACTGGACAGAATGTGGTAATCCAGGTATACTAATTTGTATGAAAGAAACAAAAAAGGGCATTTTTGCTATCATATGTTAGAAGACTAGAAACTTTAATAAATGAAAAACAAAAATGTGTTAACTATACATTTTTCAGTCACATTATCAGATATGAAACATGACACATCTACATGGCTGTCAAATTAGGTCAAACCATAAAAATGCCTTAGAAGTAATACCTTCAGTGGACCATAGTAACAACTGTATGATAACCAGATAAAGTGTTATATAAAATAGTGAATTATGGGATTAGTAGATTTCTTATATATATGACACTCACAACTTGTCCTTAGTCACAGTAGAATACAGATATCATAAAGACATAAGTGGTGAAAATAAAAGAATGACACAAAGATATAGTCAAAAATACATTACAAAATAATTACTCAACATCATTTAGTGTAAAGACTGATAGTAAAAAGATGTTAAACTTGTTGAGAATTGGTTTAGATGAAAAAAATGCAAAGTTAGTTTACATAGTTAAGGAATTCTGACCTAAATTCTGCCATGTGGTATGCAGAAATTACTTTTAGATAAGAAAATTGACAAAATTTAATGACAGTGTAGGTGTTTACTATTATTTATTAATTGTTAATTTTGAACTATTGCTTCTTATACTGATGCACTAAACCTATGCAAATTATCTTACAATTTGTCTAAAACATTCTATAATGCTACAAATGTTACTCTATAACAGATTTAAAGTTTTTCTTTTTAATTATCTATAGCAAATACTTCAAAAACAAATTTTAAAATTTCTGCAACAATATGTACAACCACCATTAAGACAAATTTCTTTTACTAATAACCCGAAATGAAAAATATGTAGAGCGTTTTGAGTTGTATTTTTACACACGCCAGAGTGAACTTGTATTTGTCTAGGATTTGAAGCACATATAACTCTGATGTTATTAACTCATTCTTTTGAATGATGCAGAAAACTGTTTAAAATACAAGATATACATATGAAGCCCAGTATACTATTTGATTCACCACTTCCGAGTTTTACTGGTTTTAGAGAACTCCACTCCTCAGAAGTAATCCTTTACAAGGGGAATTCAAAAAATGATTCTTTTGTGTAGTAGTGAATTTGTGTATTTTATATATATAGCATTTCTTAATTGTCTTTTACTCATTACAGTGAAGCTATTGATTGATTCTTCTGAATTATTTAATAAAGTAGCCATTTAAATGAATATTTTTTAAGTTTCATAACTCAGACAGAGGGATAGTACCTCAGCTTACTCACCTCACTGTTTATACCTCTGAAAAGTTCATAACCACTTTCTTTTCAGAACATTTTTGTTTACAATAGATTCAATAATATAGTATCTAACAATGTTTGGGACAGAATGTAAAGCAAACAGCCAATTTTATCACCTTTTGACTTGTATAATCCACAACAAAGACTTAAAACTACTTTTATGTACATTATTAGTACTCAATTATGGTCTTATTGTTATTTCTTAAAAGTTCTTACATTAGTTGTTAGCATACGACATCTGCTATTCTGTATTTGTTATGTTAATAACAGTTATAATAGAAGGGTGAGAAAATCGTTAAAAAATATTTTTTTTGTCTGGCAACACACATTTGACAGTTCACACAAATACATTTAATTGTTGCCTTGCACTAGAAAAAACAATATATTTGTTTTGTAGAAAAGACATGAAAGTTGGCAAGTTTCAAATTTGATTAAATTTAATTAGTTTCATGCATAAAACTGAGCCAAAGCTAAATTTTTACATAAATCTAGGAGGAATAAAAATGTTAGAATGGAATTCTCTATTATAAGGATCAAACAAAATATACATATATCCTTAAAATTGTTTGCTAAATACAGCAGTAATAAAGAGTGGTAATAATGTATTTATATATTCAAGGTAACAATAATATTTGAATACTTATCAGTTCTTAAGTTAATTTTATTTAAAATAGATTTTAAAAAAATGGTTTAATCAGGTAAATACTCCATTACAGAAACCGAAAATTTTCTATATATATATATATTTAAATTAGATAAATCTCCCTTTAATTAAGACCTTTTATTCTGTAATGTTATATTTGTTAAATATAACCTTTGTAAGTAAAATTATGTTTATGTGGGATTAGGCACAAAACTACATAATGGGCTATCTCTGTTCTGCTCACCATGGATAGTGAAATCCAGTTTCGAGCATTGCAACTACCACTGAAGGGGGGGGGACCCCTATTCACAAAAGAGGCTAAAAATATGATATTGTAAGTATATCATGGAAACATTTATTAGATTATGAATTGAGAAAGTGCTCTGTTTTGACAAGAATCCCTTCATTAGATAACATTTATTTTAATCTACATACTTTAAACTCCTATATGCAAAGTTTCATGGTTTCTTTTAGAAAAGAACATCTTTGGTGTGTGTGTGTGTGTGTGTGTGTGTGTGTGTGTAACTTAAAGCAGTTACAAGCTCCAACAAATACAATAAAATAATTTTTTTTTAATTTCAAAAAATATTCCTGAAATGTGGACAAAAAATTTTGGAACTTAACAATTTTGTTTACATCACTGACATGTTGTAGTTTTAGTTGTAGAAATAAACAGTAACACTTCAGGTCAACTAAGTTTCATTTACTGGTCACTAAAGGGCTACATTAAATCATATAAACTTCATTAAAAATTCATACTACTAGTGGTACTACCAAGCCTTTCAGGTGATTTACAAAATTAAAATTAATGGGCATCAGATGTTCATATTATATTTCAAATAAAAGCCTACTTACATTCCACATTTATTTTTGTTATCCACATTTGTTTGATGAAGGAAATGGTGAATGTTAGTTAACTAACCCATCTGATAGCTTTTCTTAATTGCATACACATAATCACTGCACCATTTTATACAATAATATGCTTTTCTTGAAGTACCATACACACACAAATGTACTAAAAAAAATTATGAAAATAATGGTTGGTTGGTTGGTTGGCATTTTATGACACAAACCAACTAAACTATCTGTACCATGAAAATAATAAATAAAATGGGTATAAAAAGCAAATATTATGGGAATACTCTTATATGAAAATCAGCTGCATCAGAATGCAGTCATATGTTCAAAGTTTACAGTGTGATTAGTTATCATCCAACACTGTCACACCAGCATAATGCCTATAAAAGTATAAAAAAAATCATACTATACCCAGCAAAATTGTAGCAAGTGCATTGATGATTCTCAGGACAGAAATCTAACATTACAAACATGTAGAAATTATAGATTTAGCAAATAAAAGGTGCATTATGTTAATTGTGGCAAATCTTGTTTCAGTGGAAGTTGTGTCTAAGACTATAAACAGATTTTATGAAACAGACTCACTTAATAACAGGAATAGTCAAGGTAGAAAAAATGAAACTTAATAAAATACCCCAAAATATGTTCTTTAAAAGGCAAAAAACAGTTGATTATAGACCTTGAGAATAATGTTACTGTAAATACAGTGTTATATATCATCTCTAGAACAGGATTGATTGATTGATTGATTTAGTGTTTTATGGCACAAAGCAACGAGGCTATCTGCACCAAACAACCGGTAAAAATGTAGTAAAAGACATAAATGGAAATGAAGGTAAAAAAAAAAAAAGTATAAAACCAGTGTTGACACCTAGTCTACAAGGTTAAGATAGAAGGCAAAGTGTAAAAAGTTGTAAGGTAGGTATTCTATCAAAAAGGTATAATCATAACCCGCCAGGAAGACTAACAGGCAGGTACAAGACCCACCGTCAGTCACCTGAAGTTGGTCTTTCCAGTCCTGGTTCTGAGTTGTGTGTCATAGCAACTAGTATCAAAATGTAAAAGAATAGAAGTATTAAAAAACACACAGCAAAAGCGCAACAATGAGTAACCAAATGTTCAGTAAAAAGAGAAAAGTCACGTAAATGGAGTAAAATTTGTAAAGGAAAATGAAGGTAAAAACAAAACAGCAATTAAAACAGAAAATGGTGTAAAAACCAATGGTGACACCCAGTCGTCAAAGTTATAAACTATTTACTCTAGCATAATAATAATGATCATAACCCGCTAGGAAGACTAACGAACAAGTTCAAGAACCACCGTCAGTCACCTGAAGTTGGCCTTTCCAGTCCTGGTTCTGGATTATGTGTCATAGTAGCTATTATCAAAATGTAATGGAATAAAAGTTTAAAAAGACATTCAGCAAAATCATAATAAAGAGTAGTCAAATGTCCAGTAAAAAGATAAAAGTCAAGTAAATGGAGTAAAATGTGTAAAGGTAACTGAAGATAAAAACAAAATGGCAATTAAAACAGGAAGTGGTGCAAACACCAATGACGACATCCAGTCAACAAAGTTGTAAAGGACAACCTGTAGCAGAATGGGAATGATCATAACCCACCAGGAAGACTAACAGGTAGTATATAAACCACCGTCAGCCACCTGAAGTTGGTCTTTCCGTCCTGGTTCCGGGTTATGAGTCAATATGGCCAGTACAAAAAGGTTGTAAAAGTACGAAATGATATGCAGCGAAAGTATAACAGTAACTCGCCAGGAAGACTAACGAGTAGTTCAAACAGACAGTTCAAACAAAAGCGTTAGTCACCTGAAGTTGGCCTTTCCAGTCTTGGTGTCAAGGTATTTAATGTTCTGGCCATTGTTTAATGTCGCATTGAATGAGAGAGAATAAAACTTTAAAAAGGAGCCACAATTAAAAAGGTGTAATAAATAAATATACCACACTTAAATAAGATTAAAAAGATTAATGGCCATTAAAAAATTAAAAACGTTATTAAGGAGGACATAGTCACCATCACCAATAACTCTGTCCAATGTTACAGAATGACGCTGGGAAAAAATATGTTTAAAGTATTGCCGTCGTTGAGGATTGTAACGATGGCAAGAAAGTAAAACATGGCTGATAGTGATTTGAGTGTTACACAAACTACACATTGGTGCATCAGTTCCAGATAAAAGAAAATGATGAGTTAAAAAACTGTGACCAATGCGTAGCCTAGTGAGAACAACTTCTTCCCTCCGAACTTTACGGAAGCTAGATGGCCAAACTCCAATTTTGGGTTTAATTTGAAAAAGTTTATTGTCGCGTTGTTCACTCCAAGTGGACTGCCAACTGGCACGGAGCCGAGCTTTGAAGACAACACCATAGTCCATGTACGGAATAGGCATAGGGGTGATGGGGCTGAGGCATACATATTTGGCTGCCATGTCTGCAAGCTCGTTCCCATGAATACCAACATGGCCTGGTATCCAGAAAAACTGAATTGAAGTAGCTGCTAATGAGAAATGGGCCAGTCGATTTCGAATATCTGCTAGAATAGGATGTGAGCTAATGTGAAGTGATTCCAAGGCAAGAATAGAACTAAGCGAGTCAGTATAAATAGTGCAGTTGGAGTACTGCTCAGCTGCAATATGATCAAGGGCAAGAGATATGGCATACAGTTCAGCAGTGAACACAGAAGCTGTAGAGGGGATTCTGCGTGCAACTACTGACCCACAGCAAACCATAGCAGAGCCCACTGAATTTCCTGATTTGGAACCATCTGTATAAATGGGAACTGAATGATTGTTTGAAAGATATTCATTGAATAAAAGACGGTACTTCCAGTCTGGAGTATCCGCCTTTTTTAGGTGATTGAAAGAAAGGTCACACTTGGGGACTGTAATAAGCCATGGTGGGATGCGTCGACATGTGGAATCTGCAATATTATCCAAGGACAGACCCAATTCATCCAATTGCGCCCGGATGCGAAGGCCAAACGAAGCAATGACAGATCGTCTGTTCTGAAAAAGTACTGCCCACCGAGGAAGGAAAACACATTCCCAGGTGGGATGCTTTGGTAAGGAACTAAGTTTCGAAGTATATTGTAAAGACAGTTGCAAACGGTGAAGGTGTAGAGGAGGTTCATGAGATTCAATGTATATGCTTTGAACTGGAGAGGTATGGAAAGCTTCGGTGCAGAGTCGAAGACCTTAGTGATGAATGGGGTCCAGTATCTTTAAGGCCGAGGGTCTGGCAGAGCCATAGACCATTGATCCATAGTCAAGTTTCGATCTAACAAGAGCACGATATATCTTTAACATTGAACGGCGATCTGCCCCCCAACTGGTAGAAGAGAGGACACGAAGGATGTTCAGTGTTCTTGTGCATTTGACCCGAAGCTGCTTTAAGTGTGGTATAAAGGTCAATTTACGATCAAAGATAAGCCCCAAGAACTTTGTCTCTGGGACCACTGGCAGCAAAACTTCACCGATATGAAGTTCAGGATCAGGGTGAATACCTCGTCGGCGGCAAAAGTGCATGCATACAGTTTTGGAAAGAGAGAAGTTAAAGCCATTTGCAAGAGTCCACTTCTGTACACGATTGAGGGCAGTTTGTAGTTGCCGCTCAATATATCTCATGTTTGATGACTGACATGAGATGTGAAAGTCGTCAACATATAGCCCATTCATAACGGTGAGAGGGAGTTGTTCAGTGATGGCATTTATCTTTAAACTGAAAAGTGTGACACTCAATATACAGCCTTGAGGGACTCCAAGTTCCTGTACAAAAGAACGTGAAAGTGCCGAACCTACACGAACTTGGAATCTCCTGTCCATTAAAAAATTTTTAATAAACATGGGTAGATGGCCACGTAACCCATATGTATGGAGGTCTCGCAAAACGCCATACCTCCATGTTGTGTCGTAAGCCTTCTCTATGTCAAAGAATATTGATACAAGGTGTTGGCGGTTGAGAAAGGCCTCTCTGATAAATGTTTCAAGACGAATTAGGTGGTCTATGGTGGAGTGCTGTCGATGGAACCCACACTGGGTGGGTGAGAGGAGGTTGTTTGATTCAAGGAACCAAACAAGACGAGCATTAACCATCCTTTCTAAGGTCTTACAGAGACAGCTCGTCAGAGCAATTGGACGATAATTTGAAGGAATCTTCGGATCTTTCCCTGGCTTAGAGAAAGGTAAAATAATAGCCTGGCGCCAGGCATCAGGAAAAACATTCTCCTGCCAAATCCGGTTGAAGATAGTCAGAAGGACATCAAGAGAATCAGGAGAGAGATGGTGTAGCATGTCATAATGAATATCATCAGGTCCAACAGATGTACTGGCAGACCGATGAAGGGACATTTTTAGTTCCATCAGGGTAAAGGGACTATTATAGTCAAAGAAACAGTCAGTTTGAAAGGAAAGAGGTGATCGCTCTGCCCGAGTCTTGATGGCCAGGAAGGTGGAGGGACAAGCAGAAGTGCTAGATACCCGGCAAAAGCATTCACCTAGAGTGTTAGCGATGTTTCGGACATCAGTCACCTCCTGACCATCAGAGAGTAAGATCGAGAGGGGAACAGAAGTGTAGTGCCCATTAACCTTTCGAATCTTGTCCCATATGATCTTGGAACTGGTGGTAGAAGATATGCTGGTTGTGAACTTAATCCAAGATTCCTTCTGGCTTTGACGTCTTACCCACCTAGCATGTGCTCGGGCCCGCTGGAAAGCAACCCGATTTGAAAGTGTGGGATATCTGCGAAAAGTGTCCCAGGCCCGTTTTTGAGCCTTCCGTGCTAAGTTGCAAGCAGAATTCCACCAAGGACGAGGATATCGTGGGAAACGTGTCGAGGTTTTAGGAATACACTGAGCAGCTGCATGTATAATACAATCAGTTACCGCTGCAACACAGTTGTCTATTGATGGCTGATTTACGATGACAGGATCAAGTTCTGCGAGAGCAGTGAAAGTGGACCAGTCTGCCTGATCCAGCTTCCACCGGGGCACGCGGGTAGGGTGGCATCGACCACGGCCAGTCTCTCTCAAAATGATCGGAAAATGATCACTGCCTAGTGGATTACTGTCAACCCTCCATGAAAAATGGGAGAATAATGAAGGGGAGCAAACTGAGAGATCAATGGCAGTGAATGACTGATTTGGTGCATGAAAGTAAGTGGAAGAACCAGTATTGAAAAGAGAAAGATCGTGATCAGAGAGCATCTGCTCTACAGATCGACCCCTCCCATCAATAACAGCACTTCCCCAGAGGGGATGGTGTCCATTAAAATCCCCCAGGATTAGAAATGGAGATGGTAACTGTTCAACGAGAGCATCCAGGTCTGATTGATCATATGTCTCTCCAGGGGACAGGTACAGAGAACAAACAGTGATGGTACGACCCAAGGAAATACGGATGGCTACGGCCTCCAAGGGTGTATTGAGTGACAAAGACAGGGTGGGCACATGTTGATCAACCAAAAGTGCCACCCCTCCATGTACTCTACCATCACACAACTTGTCATTTCTGTACAGAGAAAACTGCCGGATGGAGACTGTATCGCAGATTTGAGAAATGTTTCTTGTAGAGAAAGACAAACAGAATGGTAGGAAGCAATCAGTGTTTTGATATCAACCAGATTAGAACGTAAACCTCGACAGTTCCATTGTATCAAGGTGGCCATTTTTAAGGACGGGCAGGTGAAGTGGTTGGAGAACCCTTCGGTTTACGACCTCGTCTTTTGTCTTTACTGTCTTTCTTCGGAGGAGGTCTATCAACCTCCATGGATCCTGCTCTGGGTCGAGTGGGCAGGTTTTTGTTATTGGAAGAGGAATCAAGTGACTGAGGACGAGGACGAATAATTGTTTTGTTTATTGTGGTGGGAGAAAATGATGTAACAGAAGAAATGCCTGTATTTGAAACTGAAGGACATGGATCTTGAGGTTTGTTGGAAGTTATGGGAGGAACAGAGATGGGTGTGGAAGTCGATTCATCTACTGTTTTAACCACGGAGGTCAAAAGGCTTTTCATTTGTTTTGAAAACGATTCTTTTGGAGGCACAGAGAGATCTATCTGCACTTCCACTGTAGTTGTGGAATGGAGTGCAGCAGCATATGTCCGAGATGGGATTGTGGACATCAATTTCCGAGCCTCAGGATAACTAATGTTATGTGTCGTTTTCAAACGCTGCACCTCTTTTTCCTCCAACAATTTTGGACAAGAATGAAAGTAAGAGGGGTGAGAACCATTGCAGTTGACGCAATGTGGGTTTATGTCACAATCATAGGCATCGTGGTCCTTGCCTCCACAACGAGCACATGTCAGGGAACCACGACAAGATGTCTTTGAGTGGCCGAATCTCTGACATTGAAAACATCGAAGAGGGTTTGGAATGTATGGCCGAACCCTGCAAATGAGATAACCTGCTATGATGGTGGCGGGTGCTCGTGGTGAAGTGAATGTTAAAACCAGGGTATTTGTTGGCAGTGTAACTCCATCTTTGCGAGTGGAGATGCGCCTCACTGCAGAAACTCCTTGAGTGGAAAGACCGGCGAGAATCTCCGATTCAGGAACATTCTTCAAATCCCTTTCAACAATAACTCCTCGTGAAGTATTCAAAGTAGCATGGGGTGTAACCTCAATAGGTATATCGCCAATTACCTTTGATTTCAAGAGGAGTTCACTGTGTTGGGATGTGGATGTTTCAACCAGTATGTCACCAGATCGAAGCTTCTTTACTGACTTTGGAGAGCCAGCAAGTCCCTCTAGCCCCTTTTGAATAAAAAAAAAAAAGGGGACATTTGCCCTAAAGGTTTTTCTGAAAGAGAATGCAATATCAGAAAATGAGGTACATGTGTTACTGATGTTGGAGATTGCTGTTCTGAGTATTCAAGATGTGGTCGTTTACCCATTGACTGTTTTTTTACAATTTTATTTAAATTTTTTGAAGGATCCATAGGAAAGAGAAAAGTTTCGGTACTCACTGACCCCACCCACCATGGAGCCCTACAAGGGGACGCACTACAAAGTCATGCAAGGACAATGCAGCAACGCCAGGGTTTCGTGAGCACTATACCCAAACACCAGCATCAGGCACAATGTCCACAACACCCGTTGAGAACTTCCAACACTGGTACTTGGTTGGCTCTAGCCCAGGTGGACCAGCCGATTGACCCAAGGGCCGCCAGTCTACAGGAATTCGAGGCCAAAGTGGTGTGTTAGGGTTGGACCCCTCAACCACCAGGATCCTCTCCTCCCCTTCACGGGTCGCCACGCACGGCAAACACGTGGGTGGATGTTTAGATCCCAGAGAAGGTAACCAGACAGAACAGAACCTTCCCTGGGAGGTCCCCTCACCACGTACAGGAATCCACTCCGAGGGGTCTAGAACAGGTAGGCATATATTACTATAAAGTGGTCTAAATGGATGTTTAACTGTTTTAAAATAAATGCTGAGAAAAGTAACAAAACCTCAGGAACATAATTCATTGGGCTGGTATTTTGTTTCAAATAACATAATGATCCTAAACAATATAAATTTGATAAGTGATGTCACAATTTTAAGACAGTTTGGACTTATTTAGAAAGTAGAATGTCACACAATGATGACAACTTAGCTGAATCATGGGGAGTACTGAGAAAAACTTCAGAGTCTTGCACTGATAAACTTTATAGCAGAATGAAAACACGGCTTAATATTCTATGAAATGTAAAAGACACATACAAAAGACTGGTGCTTTGTAACTTGTTAATTTTTATTATTTTCTGTTATAATGTTTTGTACTAATTAAAACATCCAATATCTAGTTACCATTACTTGCTGTCTATGACTCATGTATAGTTTGTGTGTTTCCGTAATTACTTACATTATATTGTATATGGCCATTACACCACATTAATTGGGGAACATCATACATACTTTTTTAAACACCAGTTGTTCAAATCTCTCATTGGACTAGGAGATTATTTTGGTTGCTGCTCGTTCTTGTTTGTTCTCTTTGAAAATGTTGCTGAATTTTCAGGTATCCTGATCACAAATGAAATTCTTTCTACCACTGAACTCTTTGCACTTGAAGTTTTACCAGTTGCAGTCAATATTGACTAACATCAACTTAAGTGATAAAACTCTTAGAACAGCATCGATCTGTACAGCTATAGTTACATACCTTTTGAGCTCCTATTATTATCCGTTTTCAAGTCTGTCAGATATGAAACTGAAGTAAAGTTGGAATGTTACTTCTTGTCATGACTTGATTGCAAAAACTATAAAAACTCTACACAACCTGAACACAGAAGAATGATCACATGATTTCTGTTTAAGTTCAATATGCAATCTAGTCTGTGTCCACTCTACTCCAGCATATCTTTGTAAAAAGAATTTGCGATTTTTTTTTACCTGATAATACGACTCCTACAATATAAAAAAAATCTCCAAAATAAATTTTTTTTTAATACACTACTTTCAAAAACTGCTCTTTGAAGAGGTAATGTAGCAAAGATTAAATAAAAGTGCAAAGTATTAGGAAAATGTCAAATAAGAACTATGTTTGTCAAAACAGTTTTATAAATGGAATATCGTAAAATAAAATATAGAAAACAGAATATAAACTGCTCAACAGCTGCCTTCACAAACGTTTTTAGCATATTCAGCTTACATTGTTCGAGTTTTCGTGCAAGTTTTGTTATTTTGGATATAAACTACTTTAGTTCTTTGCCCTTGTACATGCAGTCAGCAGTACTTTACAATAATGTATGAAAACCTAAAACAAAGAGAAACATACAAACAAGATGAATGGAACACAAAAGGGTTCACTTTTAGTATTAAATATCCAAACTCATTGCATAAAAAACAAAAAAACATTATTCCTCACTAAAGCATATAATTTGACTACTGGGCAACTCTAGTATTTGATAGTTCTAGTGAAAGTTCAATATACACAATCATGCCTACTCACATCACATCCCCTCAACTGTTCCAATACGAACGTTCTAGTAGTATAATCCAAAACAAAACACTTCACCAATAAAAGTTTTCTATAACTGTATATAACTCTTGAAGACAGGCATTTTCTATTAGACAAATGTGTTAAACTGTAATAAGATGAGAGTTACTTGTTTATCTGTTGTTAAACACATAACTAGACAATGAGCTATCAAAACCATGATTTTTAGCATTATAAATATAAACTACTCAGCTCACCGCTGAGCCACCAGGGTGTGGATGTTTACTTTTGGAACACACTGTAGTAGGTTAATATATTATTTCTGTGAGAATTAAGTCATACCGAAACTTTCTTATAGTATCCAGTACTACAGCAATCTACTTTAAGGGTCAGCATAGCACCACGTACATAAAAGTCGTTCTACATTTTTAAATATTGTCCATTTTTACATTTCATTATATTTTACTTATAATTAATAAAAAATATAGTCGTAAAACCTGTTGAACGTTCGCCTTTCTAGAACAGGTATTCATCTGTTAAAATTATCACAAGTGTGTGCGTGTTTACATGAAGTGAATCTTTCGTATACAAGGAAAATAAAGTATCTGCTCTCAGTGGCGAGAAAAATTAAAATAAATCTTTCAGTTCGAATTATTTCCCGGGCTTTAAAAATGTTAATAGTGCTACACTTGGTTTCACTCAAAGCTACTTACACCACTCATTGTAAAAAGTAATTGTTGAACATTTCATATTATGGCAAAAACCATTCAATAATAACGTACGGTAAATTTACATTTATTATTTAAGTTACGTCACATTTCGAAATGTGCATGATAGTGTGATAATTTGCTAATAATTTAGTATAGAGCAGGGGCATCGTGCTTATGAAATAAAAACCTGCCACCGTAAACAACAGACAGACGACGCTCGAACAGACACCATGGTTTACGATGTCTTTACATGTATTTATCAACAAACACTGCAAAAGATATTTCATTAACTTAATATATGAAACGCAAGCGCATTGCGCCAACGCCTAAATCATGAAAATTTTTCTTTCATATGGGAATAGTTTATTATGAGAAGTTTTGATCTTCTCCATTTACAAAAAGTGTTTAAAATTCGTAATGAGTGACTTCTGGCGATTTCAACAAAATCCAACAATTACGAAGATTATTCATTAAAAGTAGTCCAGAGCAACCCATTGATTATAAAGACGAAAGTAACTGACCAAAGCATCAAGTCCATTTCTCACTCCCCCTCGGCTCTGTTTGAAGGAATTAAAGCTAATATTTCGAGTCGCATTTAGCACAGCTTAATCAGTTATTGTCTACTCTTGCGCTTTCAACGAAATCAATATTTTTTTCTATTCTTAAATTATGCTTTCTTATTATAAAGTATTTTAAGCCTTGCTTTTGCACTGTAGGTGTTGCAACTGAACCTTTGAACACTAAGATACGGACATAGCTTTCAGGCATAAAGTTAATTACGTGTTACTTATATCTCAGTTTCACATCAATAAAGTAAAGCATTTGAAGACAAGCGAAAATACAATTCAGTTACGAGGATTACTTTTTTGATAGCATGTAATAATTTTCTATCAATACCATTTCCAGGGCGAATACCATTTCATCAAAGAAACACAATAAGGATGCAAGATAACCTAATGGAACTGTTATTAGCAATATCTTAATGGTTGTGTCCCTAGAAATATTTAAAGTGTATCTGTCCCTTGTAATATTTAAGACAGAAATGGCTACATACCGTATTTACAATATTTTATATCTGTGGAATTACACCTAACTTCTGGAGAGAAAGTTAAACGAGATAATCCTTAGAAGCTGTTTGTTTCACCTGGACCAAACAACAATTGCTCACACGTGCTCGTTAAGGTCCACATCTCATTATTGGTCTAGACATAAGAAAGTGGCAATGTCTTAATCTTAAATCATTTTATCCTCGGGCTAATGAGCAAGTAGATGGAACCTCATCTTGTATAAAAACACTGCCTTTTTGATTTTTTTGTCATCCGCAATGAAAAGGTTTTACTCAATAATTGTAATGTATTGAGCATTAGTGGTCATTCATTTGCATACCACCAGCTGTGATGACTGTCCAAAACACGAGTGGAATTCCCACAGAATATAAATATTATTCTATATTGTAGGAGCTTCCAGAAGGATCAAATAAAGTTCTCAAGAGGATACCTACCAAAATTCATTGCGTCCTGTGTTACAGAACCGTGCAAATCAAGAATCATCGGAAAAAAAATGCAATCTCCCCAAGTGAAATATGGCGTGATAGTATTCTTATTGTTTTTCGAAGCGACTGGAACAGCATTGACATTATTTACTATGACTTTGTAGGGGCAACCTATTTGTCAGGTTTTTACAAACTTTCACAGTCCTCTCATGATCTAACCAGGCAACATCGTCAAAATACAGTTAATTTCCATTATCCTGTGGTCGTGGCATGGCTATTTGCATTTGTGGTCTTTATCGAGCTACACTTGTTTTTATACATAATGGGTTATTTTCATATGACGTCATTTAAAATGGTCATTCAAACTCTCGGTGATGTCTGCTTACCTATTAACAGAATAGTTAGCCTGGGTACAAGTGTTGTAGAACTTTATATTTGTAGCATTTTTTAATGTTAGACATTAGTAACCATACTCATTCGACATTGTAATCGCGTATTGCATTATTTTTATTTAATTTAAAGTGAGCTTGTATATCAAGTCCCTGATCATTTTGCAATTGAAGTATAACCTATGATGCAACAAAATAGGGTTTTGTGAAAAACCAGTCTTGCATTTGAAAGAAAATTACAAAAGAACAAAGGTCAATTTATCACTGTCTTTACACTGATTAATCGGATGGCTGGATATGACTAAGCAGTCTATGCCAGAAATCACCCAAAGACCAAAAGTATAAATATATTTTAATTGTCATATATCTAATACTTACCAAACTTTATATTCTATATATAAAGTAAAACTGTACCAATTTACTCTAAATACAAATTTAAAATACAGATTTCATTACAAAAGAGTTATAAAATAAAAATTTCTTGTTACAAACGACTTAACTAAGTACGTTTCATTCTGAATGATGAATTTTATGATCAGATTGAGCTGTTACCAACAGGTTTAAGTTTGGGCTCCAGCTCACGGTATTGTTATGTAAAAATATAGAGACCTGGTTAGATAGCTTTCCAAACTAATATAAACCTCTAATTAAAGAGCACAGTGAGAACAATAACATTGACAATGACATAATTTGTAACGTTACACGATGTTCGCTAACATTCGTTATACCATAGTTACTAGACACACTAATAATTTCAAGATAAAGAAAAAAGTTAAAAATTAAGGCAAGTCAAGAAAGCGTCTGCGGGTTGACGTAAAAATAATTTCAAACCAGAATTTGTTTAAGAGCTCAGAAAAGAATTCCAACTCTAAAAAGATTATATATCATATAGAAGAAACACCACCCCCTACGGCAATTGCCGTATCTTTTGTATTTGAGGTATTGGTGGTGTTTATTTCTTGGCGCTTAACAGTTTTAATTCTACTCAGTCTAATTCTAGGAATGTTATAAATATAAAAAACAGCAGAAATGCCTCCCTATGGGCAATTGGGTTGTGCTAGTAAATATTAATCGTAGTATTTATACCCCATTGAAAAAAGAAAGTAATTATTATCTGAAAAAACATTCTCGGAAGTAATGAAAAGGAAAAGTGTTTCGATTTTGCAGGTATAAACTTATGATTTTATCTACTAAAAATGCTATCAATTACTGAATTCTTTTTAATAATTGCATTTTTAGAACTATATTTATTGATGTAATTTATAAAGAAACTTTGAAACACGTGTAGTCTGAATGAAAGTTATGTTCTTGTTGTGAGGGGAATACAGTTATTTAAAATTGTGTTTTGTGTTAAGGAAATAGTTGTTGCACATACCGTAGTTATTTTTTATAATTATGTAAATCTTGAATACGTAAAGTGAGAAAATGTTTTATGGGTTTTTGTTTGCTGTGCCATTAAATAGATGGCGCCACATTGATTTATTATAATGTACAATTATCCTTGATGTGAATGAATTGATATATTGGTTAAATTAGAACTTTTGAAACACACAAAAAGAAAATGCAACTAGAGCAGTCCCACAGTAGCACAGTGGTATGTCTGCGGACTTACACACTAAAAACCGGGTTTCAATACCCGTGGTGGGCAGAGCACAGATTGCCCATTATGTAACTTTGTGCTTAATTCTAAACAAACAAGCAAAGGAAACTTTTTTAAATATAGTTAACCACAAACCTACAAAATGGATTATTCGTACTCTTCCCACCACAGGTATCAAAACCCAGTTTCTAGTTTTATAAGTCTCCAGACATGCCGCTATGCCACTGAGGCCCAAAAAGTGAAATAATTGACGTGGAAACGAAAGTAGACAACAAATAACCTAAAATTTAAGTAAATTGCCATTTAAATTTAAGTTAAATAAATATCGATATGTATTCAATTTATGTTTCTTGTCAAGAAGATTGACACAGTTTGTATTTTAATACACAAACAATAATACAATTTACAATAACAGATGTTACAAATTTCCTAGGTACAAAAGTTTTACAAAGTTACGAACAATATCAAATTTTCTTTTTGGTCTGTAATTTCCTTGATGTTTTATGGAAGGTTCACGATGAGCGAATTAATTTTGAGTTGATGTAGGTAAATACTTTTAATAAGGAGCTAGTTAGTTATTTCTACATTCTTCGTTGATTACATATAGAGTTTATTTTTCATCGTCGAAGTTATATAACGTCTTCGTAAAAATACTAATGTCCAACGTGAATCAGCTGAAGTTAAACGGTTTGTAATATTCGAAATTTATAGCTGTTCCTGTTCAATATATCTGAAGTTATCGATTAATAAGCGTTAACTACAGTTATAGCTTCGATATTTATAGCAAACCAATAATATGCACTGTTTCTTTGCGCGTTGGGTTGGCTTCATTTATAAACGTGAGGAGAATTTGTAGAAATTGAAGCTTACACAAAAATACTTACGATACAATCGAGAATATTTTACAGCTTTGGTGAATAGGCGAAAATTTCACAATACATATTTAACAGTA
Organism: Carcinoscorpius rotundicauda; assembly: GCA_011833715.1. NCBI lineage: Eukaryota > Metazoa > Arthropoda > Merostomata > Xiphosura > Limulidae > Carcinoscorpius > Carcinoscorpius rotundicauda. The sequence goes on along the minus strand of CM022395.1, from coordinate 31,992,767 downwards.
TAAGTTACGTACGGTTCTTAAATCGAATTTAATTGAAACATCGATATTAAAATATATTAGTAAATCCATCACAAATGAAACTACAAGGTGGTCGCTAGAAAAGCGGAAAATTTGTCAAACAGCTATTTATTTTTACAAAGAATAACTTTTACAAAGTTTTTTAAAGGGATATGTTATATTACACTCATAGATGCTCAAAATTATTAAAATCATGCATTTTATTCATGATGTAAAGAAATCAAAATAGAAATGAGTAAAGCACGCATTTTATTCATGATCTCATCTGACCCTCAAATTTTCCGCTTTTCTAGTGACCACCCTGTATTTCAACAAAGCCTAAACATGAACGAAAACGAAATGTTATGTTACTGTAATATTCTTCTATATTAAGAAAACTGTATAAAAACGTAACATTTTATTACCTGCACCAGCTTTTAATTTGCAAATTTATAGCACTGAAACTACAAGATTATAATAATGTTTCTTTGCAGCAACCGAATGTGAAGTTAACAGAATGAATATTCCTACAATTTAATGTAACATATTATTACAGCAACTAGTCTTAAGACAAGTTAGTTCTAACTTTATCGCGTTCTCAAAAAATTCTACAAAACAGCATACTACTGCAAGTGGCTTTTGGTGAAATAACACTTTGGTCGTAAATTTGGTTATACTATTATGCAATAAACAACTAACTCTTTGCTGTTAGTAGTTCAATGCTGTTTTAAAAATAAATGTTTAGTACTGTAGCAGATATTTCCTATAATGCCTTGTTCTTTATCAATCTTTAATCAAGGAGACTTTTGTGACAGCATTTTAAGAAATGATTATGTATATTGTTTCAATATAATCTGCACAACTGACAATAGCTCACTTATTGATACAATTTATGAAAATCACAAAAAATCACAAATGCGTTTTTAGTGCATTAGCCAGACAAACTGGTATGATGTATGGTGTAGCTTTCTAATTATCAATACTCTAAGACTGTGCAGCTAACTTCACAGTATTGTGGAAAGTTACACCTTATATTTTACTTAAAATCGTGGAAAAACGTACAACTAGAGAGGGTGGAAGAGAATGTGAAAATAGAGAAGTCAAATATAGTATTCTGCGTTCTAATAGAAGTTCAGAAAGACGCTGGAATGGTGGAATTCCCCAATAAGAACGTCACTAATAATCAAAAGATCTATGGAAGTTATCAGAAACTTTTATTATGAGCACAGAACAATTGTTTGGTTACCTTCACACAAAATTTCACGGTTTTAAATAGATCCAAGGAAAACTTCGACAGGGGTTACACCACCGATGAATCTTAATGCCAAGTTCAAAAAATATTCTTTCAGTGTCTTTTCTCTTATGTGAATTATAATGCTTACAAAGTTATTGCATCTGTTGAGCATGAAGAATGCTAAGAATTAAAAAAATATTTCGGAATTTCCAATAAAGACCTGAACATCACAATTATGTGTAAAATTATGAAGTCTCATTTACATTAAACTAAATAATTAATTACACTGATGCAAACAATTAAAACAGCATAATGACACACAAAACAAAAAGAATATATCATGTAAGTTGTCGCAGTCCACATAATCCCTTTTCATTCACACGTATGATTTTTTATACATGAAACTATCTTTGTATTTTCATGAGGTTCCTGCGTACAGAACACACTGTCACTCCCTAAATTTGACGAATCACCAAAGTTAGCTGCAAACTACGTGCTGCAATTTAGAACAAAAGGTTTAAATAACAGTTTATCTTCCAGTAAAAAAGAAACCTGGAAATCTCACATTCTGCATAATCTTGAATATTCAAGTCCATTCAATGTATGTAGTGAAAAATACATTTTGGGTTAGTCTAAAACAAATAACGTTAGCTTTTATTTTACTTCCTTTCTTATATACGTCTAATGCACGTTGCAAAGATGAAGACTGAAATGAATGGGACACCTACATTTACCCATTTCAAGAATTCCAGTTTGTGTTTTTACCCATGTTTTCATGAAAGCTTCAAATGAAATGCTTGGTTCTAAGGATATTTTTATACAAAGCTTCAAGAACTCTGTTGATACCGAATTAATTCAAAGCCTTCAATAGAGTTACTGTGATTACCATAAACTCGAGACAGGAAAACTTCAAGGAAACAATTGTGAAAATGTACAGTGTTTTTAATGGTCGAGGTGTTATCATTACAGCATTTAATTTTTGAAACAGGATTCCTTACATGTTGTTTGTTATTTTTTTTTTATGAATAATTTTCGTAAATATTATACAGGTTTTTGTAATACTACCAATGGCCTATTCACTGATCTTGCAGTCTCCGGCCGGTACAGCGGTAAGTATAGGGATTTACAAGGCTAAAATCAAGGATTCGATTCCCTTCAGTGGACACAGCAGATAGCCCAATGTGGCTTTGCTGAAAGAAAAACACGCACCACTACTCTTACACAATCTCAGGCCTCTGTTTGTGAATGAGTAAGCTTTTTTACTCTAATAATCAGTAACTTGACTACTTCAAGTCGTCTAATGAAAAGTGTACTTTGAATAATACTTCAATGCTTTTCACCTCATAACGAACTTAAATGACACTCAAATACTCGTAGTTATAAAGATGAATGTGTGTTTGAACTTTTTTGTTTTGGTGAAACTAACGTATTTTTTGAAACTTTTATTTTTATGAGGAAGAATATATTTCAAAGTGCTGATGAAATTCAAAAAAAAATATTACTATTAAAAGCAATAAGAGCTAAGGGTATTGAATGATTGTAAAAAAAAAAAGTTTGAAAATATTCCCTCATTTCCTAAGTTTTTAAAGTTTCTGTTGCCCAATTTTAATACTCTCGAGAGCATCACGAAACACTTAATGAAATACTTAATTTTGAACTTCAAGAGAAGAATCGGTTATTTAAATCTTTAACACGACAGATTATCGAGAACTGAGTTATAAAATTCTTAATCATTTAGATAAAAACTGGTAAAGTTAAACAGTTTTAAGCAACAGTTATTTTAAAATATGTTTATATAGCAACATGATAACAGATTTTCAACCACACAGGCTATAATGATGTCAAAATGAAACTTAAAATTCTAGTATCCCTTACAGGCTAAAATTTAAGGATTATCCAGTATAAAATAATCCACTTTGTAATTACTGTCACATTAATCAACTTGTTCAAATTCTAACCAGTCGTTCGGTAACATTACAACTCAGATTAGTTGTATATCTCGACACTCTTGCCATTACAGCTGAAAATTTAAAAATCATCTTAATGTAAGTTCAGAAGAATTTACAACAACAAACAATGCAACTTAAAATGACAGCATTGTCATTTGTAAATCTGATAAAGAAAACAGCATTATAGTTTTGGAACAAGGCGAATACTTACAAATGGAATTGATGATGTAATACAACTAAGTTTGTCATCTTGCATCATGGCTCAAAGGAAGATGGGTCCGACATGGCCAGGTAGATAAGGCACTAGACTCGTAACCCGAGGGTCGCGGTTTCGAATCCTCGTCACACAAACATGCTCGCATTTTTAGCCGTGGGGACATTATAATGTTACAGTTAATCCCACTATTCGTTGGTAAAAGAGTAGCCAAAGAGTTGGCGGTGGGTGTACTAGCTGCCTTCCCTATAGTCTCACACTGCTAAATTAGGAACGGCTAGCACCGATAGCCCTTATCTAGCTTTGCGCGAAATTGAAAACAAAGGAAGATATACTGAAATTGTACTTTCTGAAACTGAAGAAAAATCATTCCATCATCCACATGAAAAACCTAGCGAGTTTTAACTAAATTTCATTTAATGACAGCATTGAATCTTAAAAACAAATAGCTTTGAAAATCTAGCTTTGAATAAATAGTCTGATAACACCAAATAATTCCTGCGAAAACTTTTTTTTTCATATGTCACATAGAATACTTCGCAATTATATGAAAAATGTAAGCATTAGTAAATCATGTATATCAAGTTTCAAAACATCCTTTGTCAATTTACTATACACCGGTAAATGATGATTATCAAACAGCAATGGAAAATCCGTATATTTAAACGAATTTTGTTGTTCACAGTTGTTTTGTTGTTTATTTGTTTAAAGACGAGATTCTTGCTTTAAAGTAATCGAATCTAATTTATAAATTTTTGTTCCTGCTGACAACAAGGTTATATCAAGTCTGCTATTAAGTCAAGTACTTAACATGCCCTTTGAGTATAAATACGTTATCGTACATTCTAATTTGTTTAAGAATCTTAGATTTGGCTAATAATAAACAAAGCATCCGGATAATACAGCCTGCTTGTTTACAAACTGAGCTCTCATTAAGTGTGTTGGATAAGCAAATAGTCTGCTTTAGCACCATTAAAGTTTGTGTACAGAAATATATCTGCCAAATATACGTAAAGTATATTCAACGCAACAAACCATACTGTTTACATATATTGTTCCATAAGACTAGTTGTCATTACATGTGGTTTTGGAAACTTTAACAAAACAGCGAGTACGTTATTTTTAGCATTACTTTTTAAAGACCAGTTGCACACTAAGCACACATATTCTGGTAACCTTTACAATGTTCGGTTTGACTAGGTGAACAAAAGCTTTCGTTATCAGTTTATATAGACAGAAGTAGAGAAAAAACATAATTACTTATGAAAGTTAAATTAATAAAGCATGAGTATATTAATTATTCACGTTCAAATGAGTCCAAGCTTTCATGCTTCCTGTATCAAGATATTCAAATGTTTTAGGCTTAACTGATATTTACCTGAAAATGTCTTACTTCCAAACCTTTCTTTTGGAAAGGTTATTAGCCGTCTGAAAATCAAGAGTAACTTACAAGTTGCGTATATGCAAACATTTTAGAACGCATGGTGCTGGTAATTTAAGTTTCCTTTACACAATCCTGGTTGTTTGCTTCAATGACTATTTCCTGCTGACTGTCCCTTTAGCACACAAGGATTACCTAAAAACATCTGCCTGCAAATGAAAATTAAACTCTTGAAACTTAAGAAGAAAAACAAAAGTTTCATTTTGAAGTTCGCGCAAACCTAATTGAGATCGTTCTTAATTTAGCAGGGACAGGCAAGATAGAAGACGGCTAGTCAACATCACCAACCGCCAACTTTTGGGCTACACTTTTATCAACGAATAGCGTGATTGGCCGCCACATTATAAATATCCCAACGGCTGGCAGAGCTGGTATATCAGTGACGGAAATTCGAACCTGTGACCCGCAGGTTGCGAATCTACCACTCTAACCACAAGATCAAAATAAATATATAAGGTAATCAAGAATTGCCACGGTAAAAAACTAGCAAGATTATTCTTTTAGCATGCGTATCTGCTACACAATGCAACACGAGACGACATTCTACTCAAAGACAGCAATTAATTAGCATTGATTAATTAGCATTAGTGATGAGTTTCCCTATTGTCCAACAACAAGCCTAAGAGCATCTAATAATGAATTCTGTGTAATACTGGAGAACACTGTGGTTGACACATGGTGACCTAATCTTTCCATGTAATCCCCAGACAAGTGATGCAGAGAAATTTTTTCTATATTTCTGTTTCACTTATAACGCTTCCTTTCAAATACCTGCTAGTCAATTGTTGATAATCAAAATATAATAAACGGGAAAAGTTATAACTTACAACGAAGAAAGTATTTTGATTAGAATATTCAAATAATCATACACGTTAACGTATGTGCGAAAAATATAAATGTTGAGAGATATCGCTTTGGAAACGCCCGTTAAGTCCAGATTTTAATTGAATATATACTGACTTGAGCGAATTAGCTCATCTTATGAGTACATGCAAATTAGCAGTTATTTAATTATATCTAATTGTGTTGCTTTAAGTACATGGTATTAAATAACAATAAAATAGCAGAAGCGTAAAGATAACAGTACAAGATCATATTATTCTATGCATAGATTATACACATACATACGTACATATGTATAACATTCCCCGATAAGTCGTTTGTTATTTAGTGCATACAGTTAAACAAACAATGATCAATCTTATAAAATAAAATCAGAAGATGAAAGAAACAAACAAACCTTAGCATTTCCAGTCCAAACATAAACATCTGTAATACGTCTATCTAAACGGTCAGGTTATAGTCATTTATAATTCAGAACTGCTGAACAAACGGAATAAACAAGTACTTCTTCGCTTCTTTGTGGGTATTTGGGTATGCTGAATTTTAAATACCCAGGAGGGTCACGTGCACAATACTTCTTCATTAACTCAAAAATGCGCGCAAACAAAACGAGATTATTGCACAACTACAGCGTGTCTTCTTATAGCAAAGCCACATCGGGCTGTCAGCTGAGTTCACCGAGGGGAATCTAATACTTGATTTTAGCAATATAAATCCATAGATTTACCCCTGTGCCAGAGGAGGACCACAGCTACAGATGGTATGCTATAGACCTGGGAAGCTACAATTGTGATCAATGTCTAATAATTGGAAAACTACATAATTTGTTCAGGAATGTTGCGTATTCCGAACATTACAAACCGTTCAGCTTCAGTGAATTACTTCGGACATTATTATTTCTGTGACGACATTAAGTATCATCCTCGATAAGAACTGAGCTGGTAACAGGTATGAGGCCAACCGAATTAGCAAAGAAAAAAAAGATGGCGCTAGCATAAGCGAGATCCAACAATGAGAATTCAGAATTAATTTACTCGGCATAGGTCTGGATCGTCCACACAACATCCAGTTATAGACCAAATATAAAGACTTAGTATTGTCTCCAAGCTTGTAAAATTGTAGTATATAAACCACCATTTGTAATAACTAGTAGTAGTAACTGTTATTATAAAATATATTATTTTGGGGTTGTATATTAAAATACATTTGTTTTAAAAAATAAAATTGTGTGTATCAATCTTTTTAGCAAATAAAAAAATTAATACATATCATTTAATTGACTATTAAATTCAAATTTCGGTTTACTGGAAATACCAATACCTAACGTAATTAATTGGAGACTCGTCAGAAATAAATTATAATACGTAACACACTTAAAACATACACTCAGAATCCAAATAAATCTATAATTTTGTTGTTGTTTTAGAGCAAAGTTACAGGATATCTGCGCTCAATGCACTGCGAACTTTACTGTTATAATCCTGTAAAGTTATCGGTAATCCACCAGAAGACCTTGCATTAGATTTTATACAGAAAAACTACATAACGTTTACTTACATTCGTGTGACAATGAACGTCACATGATTGCCTTTACTTCTTTGCATGACCCATGGACTAATTACAATGTCACCAAATAAGTATTCCTGTTGGTAAATATTGGTAACAGTAGACTTATGCCTTTCAAGCCTCGCCATACAAACCATGCGTATGCGAACTACTATTTAACCCTCCCATTACAATACTGTTAATTATTGCTGAAATAATAATCATAGCCCGTCTTGTACATCGCTACGCCATGAAGCTGATCTCGCGTAGCCTTCGCAGACGCACAATGCGTACATCTATAGCCTTTCCAGTTGGTTCTGTTTCCATTTTTACGCTGTTATAAACTCAAATATATGTTTATATCTCAAAATACACCCGTTTTTTTCTTTAAACTATTAATGATATTTATTTTTAATATTTTAATGGTATTTAATGCTATATTTTAGATTTAATGTTTATTATTTCATATATGGGGGGGGGTCGGCCGAGCCCGCAAAGTGGTGAGGGAACACTACACTACACTACACTACACTACACACACACACACACACACACAAAACCACGAAGTGTATAAATTAAGTAAGTATACGATATATTACAATTAGAGAAAGGCTTCTGTAAAAGTAACCGATCTGCACAAAGGAAAGGAAATCACAAACAATTCCTGATAGGACCCTGTACAACGACTAAGGGTTCAACGTAGTTACCGTTCAGAGTAGCGTGATAATATATTTTATATTAATTATTAAGGAATAAACTCGGACTCAGAAAATGTAGCTTGATCTGAAGACTGGAAATTGGCGATCAATTGTACAGACATAAATATAAGCACTTCAAAACCAGTGGTACTGTCGGAAATGCCAAAAACAATTCCACTCCCTTTTGAACTTGGAAACGATAAAGCTACTAGGTGCGTTTTTTGTTGGCTGGTTTGTTCTTCTTATAGCACAAAGCAACTAGGCTATCTGCGCTAAACATCCGATAAAAAGTTAAAATTAAAGTAAAATTTATAAAAGGAAATTAAGGTAAAACAAGGGAAAGTTTAATTTTTGAATCAAAAACATAAATAGAATTAAATCCAATTTTTACATCTAGTCTACAGCAGTAAGAGAAAAACTACAGTAATACAAGTTGTAGCATAACTGTAATTATCATAACTCGCCAGAATGAGTAACGGGTAAGTTAAAAAAATTAGCGTAAGTCACCTGGAGTTGGTCTTTCCAGTCTTGGTTTCGTGTTATTTGATGTTATGGCTATTTTCTAATTTCAAATCGAACTAGATGTAATTTGATTCTTAAAAAGGAATCACATTTAAAACGTCTCAATGTATAAATTAAAACACTTAAATAGCATTAAAAAGATTAATGACCTTTAAAAACTAAAAACATTTCTAAGGTAGACAGTGTCACCATCGTCAATAACACTGTCTAAAGTTACGGATAAACATTGGGACAAGATAGGTCAAAGGTTCAATGGCAGATCGTCTGTTCTGAAGAAGCATGGCCACCGAGGAAGGAAAACACAACACTAAATGGGATGCTTTGGTAAGGACAGTTGCAAATGGAAGAGGTGCAGAGGAGATTTACGAGACTATGTATAAGCTCTGAACTGGGAAAATGCGGAAAGCCCCGGTGCAGAGCTAAAGTCCCTGATGATGAACGGGGTTAAGTATCATTAAGGCCGAGGTCCTGGCAGACCCATAAGCCAGTAATTTATAGTCTAGCATATCTTTAGCATAAAACATTGATCCACTCCCTAAGTGGTGGAAGAAAGGACACGGAGAATGTTTACTACTCTTGTACATTTAACCAGTAGCTACTTGATGTGTGGTATATGAAAGTCAGCTTACAGTCAAAGATGAGTCCCAAGAACTTAGACTCAGGGACCACAGGCAGCACAACTTCAACGGTACAAAGTTCAGGATCAGGGTGAATACCCCGTTGGAGGCAAAAGTGCATGCAAGCAGTTTTAGAGAGTAAGAAGTTAAAACCATTTGCTGTGGTCCACTTCAGTGAACAACTGAGAGCAGTCTATAGCTATAGCTCAATATACCTCATGTTTGACAGCTGACATGAGATGTGAAAGTCATTGCCTGTTTGCAACAGTAAGAGGGAGTTTTTCAATGATGGCTTTAATCTTCATTGTGAAAAATGTGATGCTCAAAACACAGCCCTGAGGGACTCCAAATTCCTGTAGAAAAGAACAGGAAAGTGTCGAACCCTCGCAAAATTGGAATTGCCTGTCCATTAAAAAAAATGTCATAAACATGGGCAAATGGGCAGGTAACCCATATAAATGGATGTCTCGCAAAATGCCATACACCTGCATGTTATATCATAAGCCTTCTCAATCCAAAGAATATTGATACAAGATGTCGTTTGAAAGGATGAAGGAAAAGTGCTAGATATGTGGCAAAATTTTTCAACTAGAGTATTGGCGATGCTCCGGGTATCAGCTACTTCCTGACCGTCAGTGAGTAAGATCGAGAGGCGGACAAAATTATATTACCCACTGTCCTTTAGAATCCTATCCCATATGACTTTGGAACTAGTTGTAGAAGGTACGCTGGTTATGAACTTAATTCAAGATTAAAATTCTGGCTATGACATCTTATCTAACGAGCATGTGCACGGGCCTGCTAGAAAGAGATGCGGTGCGAGTGTGGAATACCTATGAAAAATATCCCAGGCCCGTTTTAAGGCTTCCGTGCCATATGGCAGGTAGGATTCCACCACGGATGAGGATATCGTGGAAAACATGTCGAGGTTTTAGGAATACACTGAATAGCTGCCTGTATAATACAGTCAGTTACTGATACCACACAGTCGTCTATTGATGGCAGGATCAAGTTCTGGGAGAGCAGTGAAAGTGAGCTAGTTTGCTTGATCCAGCTTTCGCTGGGGCTCGTGGGATGGGTGGCATCGACCACGGCCAGTCTCTCTCAAAATTATAGGAAAATAATTACTGTCTCGTAGGTTATTGTCAACCTTCCATGAAAAGTGGGAGAATAATAAAGGGGAGCGAATTAAGAGATTAATAGCAGTAAAGGACTGACTAAGTGTATGAAAATAAGTATAAGAACAAGTATTGATAAGAGAAAGGTTGTGATCAAAGAGTATATGATCTTTAGAGCGACCCTTCCCGTCAATATCACCATTTCCCTAGAGATGATGTCCATTAAAGACCTCAATACGGCAACTGTTCAATGAGAGCATCAAAAGCTGATTGATCATAGGTCTCTCCAGGCGACAGATAAAAGAGAACAAACAGTGATGATATGACCCAAGGAAACACGGATGGCTACGGCTTCCAAGGGTGTGTCAAGTGGCAAAGATAAGGTGGGCACATGCTGATCAACCAACAGTGCCACCCCTCTATGCACTCGTTTATCACACAGCCTGTCACTTCTGTACAAAGAAAAATGTCAAAATGTGACTGTGTCATCAGATTTCAGAAATGATTCTCAAAAAGAAAGACATACAGGATGGTATAAAGCAGTCAGTGCTTTGATATCATCCAGATTAGAATGTAAACCTCGACAGTTCCATTGTATCAAGGTGGCCATTTTTATTTTTGTGTCGGCGAATTGGGTGGAGAGCCCTTCTGTCTACGACGTCTTTTTTTTAATTGTCTTTTTTCGAGGGAGGTATGTTGACCTTCATGGATCCTGCCATGGGTCGACTTAGCAAGTCTTTATTATTGGAAGAGGATTTCAGCGACTGAGGACGTGAATTAATGATCGTTTTGCATCTCGGGAAGGGAGAAGATGTACCTGAGGAAATGCTGTATCCAGAACCAAAGGAAATGGATCTTGGGGTTTGCTGGAATGTATGTTAGGGAGAGATGGGTTTGACGTTGATTCTTCGACTTTTTAACTATGGAGGTCAAAAGACTTTTCATTAGGTTTGAGAGCGATTCTTTTGGAGGCACACAGATCTGTCTGCACTCTTACTGTAGTAGTAGAATGACGTACAGCAGCATACGCCCGATCTCAAGTGGTGAACAGCAACTTTCAAGTCTCGGGGTAAGTAATGTTTTGAATTGTTTTCAAACACTGCATCTCTCTTTCTTCCAACCATTTAGTGCAAGAAAGAAAGTATGATGGTTGAGAGCCATTGCAATTGACGCAATGAGGATCTGTTTCACATTCATAAACACTCTAGTCCTTGCCACTCCATCGACCACACGTCAAGGAACCAAGACAAGTCTTCGAGTGTCCGAACCACTGATACTAGAGACATCTGAGAAGTTCAGGATGTATAGCCGTACCTTGTAATTAAAATAACCTGCCTGATAGTGGCAGGTGGACGCAGTGATGTAAATGTTAGAATGAGGACATTGGTCGGCATCATAATTCCATCTTTGCGAATGTAGATGCACCTCACTGCAGAAACTCCCTGGATAAAGAAAACAGCAAGAATCTCCGACTCTGGGATGTTGTTCAAAATTCTCTCAAGAATAATTCCTCGTTACTAATTCAAAATAGCATAAGGTGTAACCTCAATAGTTATATCCCCAATCGCTTTCGAATGCAAGAGGAGTTCACTGTGTTGGGATGTGGATGTTTCCACCAACATGTCACCAGAGGGGAGCTTTTTGACTGACTATGGAGAACAAGCAAGTCCTTCGAATTCCTTCTGAATGAAAAAGTGAGACATCTGCCCTAAAGGTTTGTCTGAAAGAGAATGTAGTATAAGAAAATTAGGTACAGGTGTTACATATATTTAAGATTGCTGCTCAGAATCTTCAAGACTTTGTCGTTTATCTGTGGACTGTTTTTACATGATTTAAGTTTTTATTCAGAGAATCCATAATAAAAAAATAGTTCCACCCCAACCATGGAGCCCAACAAGGGGATGCACTGCAATGCCAAACAAGGATACTGCAGCAATGCCAGGTTTTGTGAGTACCATACCCAAACACCAGCATCAGGCACAATGTCCACAACACCTGTTGAGAACGTTCAATTCTCGTACTTGGTTGGCCTTGCCCAAGTAAACCAGCTAATTGATCGTGAGGTGCCACCACAAGGCTGACCATCTACAGGAATTCAAGGCCAAAGCGGTGTGTTAGGGTTGGACCCCTCAACCACCAGGATCCTATCTTCCCCTTTACGGGTTACCACGCACGGCAAACACGTGGGTGGATGTTTAGATCCCAGAGGAGGTAAACTGAAAGAACAGAATTTCCTGGGAGGTCTCCCTCACCACGTACAGGAATCCACACCGAGGAGTGTGTTTCTGCTCAGTTTCGTGCTTGAACTGTATTGTAAATTGGTATTACCAATGTGAACTCTCTGGGAACACTATCCACTGTACTGTGTAAAGACACTAATCTAACCCGTCTTTATCCACTCGTAAAGAAAAAAGTATGTTCATTCTTGTTCCCCTCGAGTTTGTACTGGTGTTGAAAATTAGCATTCCCACATGAACACAAAGCAGAAATAAATTACACACCATGAATAAAAGACAAAAAAGCAACTTAGAAAACGTCGTCACAACTGGTAAGTAATGAGAAAAAAGTTTTGTAGATAATGTTAAACTTCACTTAAAAACATAAAAACACTTTACACAAAGATAGGTCTGACCATATTTCTATATCAACAAAAAAGATCACTTTCATTAAGTATTTTCCAAACATTTGTACTATCCAGAAACATAAAACAAATCAATGTAATTCAAACTTTTTAAAAAGTAAATCACCACTTGAGAGCCTTTTCTAATTTGATGACAACTTAGAATAAACATTAACTACTTCAGTAAAGATCTGATAACGTAAACAGATGCAACTTGGATGTTTTCTCTGCCTAATGTGGTCGGACAGAGTAGACGTCTTACTTGATTTAAAATGAATCTTCGTCTAAACTATAAGAGTTGGCGAAGATTTGACTCCTGCATGATAAATGTGATTTCTCAACATTTTGATTTTGAATAGAATTACAAAAACGTAATCCCATTCTAGATAATTAATTTAACGACACAGTAGGAAATGGTGAGAACAGTGAAGAAACTTCAAAAATCATTGTCAAAAATTAATAGGTGAAAGAAAAATACTTAACTCATTTTCACTGCTCATTTGTGATCACATTACAACGGCAACCTTCTTATAACAGTATCTACATACAGTAAACAAGAAATATTTCATGAAAACTAGAGGTAAAAGCATGGTTTTTTTGTGGTGGATTATTTTAAACATAATATTTTAAAAGGAGTTTTAAGCACTCTAGAATATAATGTTAGACGTATTCTTGTAACTGAAATTAACATCGAAGAAAAGAGTATTTGATATAAGATATTTATATCACAAAATAACATGAAAGAGAAGGAAATTGATAATCAATAAGATTTTCCATTAACCCTTGCGACAGATATTTTTGTACGTGTTATCATATTTCTTGTTATCAAGAGTTGTATAATCTTCTGCAATACTTTGACAAGTCCAGGTTTCATACAATAAAACCCAGACGCTAAATAAAGGTATTCCTTTTTTTTTTTTAACTGAAAATCCGTACAATTCAACAATAAAATTTATATGAAAGAAATTGGCATACATTTTGCTGTTTATTCTAAAAAAAGTCAACACATTTTTTATCACACCAAGGTACAGAATCATTTAAAGATATCTATTTACTTCTGTAAAAAAATTACTCAAGTTATAATTATATCCATTTCCGATTTCTTTCCTCAAATATTTACAGCAATTTTATAAACACATTTTCTTTTTTTATTCTGTTCCCATTTGTTGTGTGTTAAATTGTGCACAGATATAACATTAACATACAAACAATGAAGTCCTGATACAGGACTACTTCAAAAGTGAATTTGCATTTGTGTCTGTAGCTGATAAATATTTTCATGATGATTTTAAAACAAATCTTAACTGCCAATATAAATGTTTTATGAACAGATTAACGGACAACTCACTTCTACGGAATCAGTGAAAGGAAAAAGGAAAATATATAGTTATCCCTAGAGGCAACTAGTGATCACTCGTTTTGTCATCTTTGATAGCTTCTAAAATAGGATTTGAACTACTGTAAATGCATGTACGCTTTAAGCACGCTAAAATTAGAATAATTACTGAATTGTGTGACGTGACTTAGGAGTAGTTAATTAGTTTTAGCGACTTATGAAAGTCATTACACACTCCACTTTTTTTTTCAAACTCGTTTAATAACGTTATCAATTATTTTAGGTTTATAAATACTTTTGTAACTATCTAAAGGTATTCCACATTGTTGACTTTAGTGTACTAAATCCGTACTAACCCATATTTTCCAAATTAGCTGGATAAACCATTAACATCGAGGGTACTCAATGGATGATTCGATGCATTCTAATCTATTTCTATTATAAATTTTAAGTTTTCTTAAGTACTGATTTATAACGATAACGATTACCGAAGAAGGTCGAAACGTTGTTCGCTCTTCTATTTAAAATATTTTCTCAACCTAAACGAGCCATTTTTGCATATAAAATTCTCAACAAGTGGGTTTCTCGACATCACTGACTGATTTATAACATTTGTGCTTCTTGTCAGTTTACTACGTAAAAGTTTCACTAATCCATAAACTACTCCAGTTCTTATCTCTACAGAGTTAGCTTACTTTAGAAAAAAATATATCAATAAGGACTATGAAGGCTTAACTTTTTTTAAATGATAGACATCCAATACCTTAAGTTATAGTTACATAGGATAAGCCATATGTTCAAAAAGACTCAAAATCACTAACTGCAGATAAAAATACATGTTAAATTCACCTTTTCTTCACACTTAATTTTTTAAGTTGAAATAACCAAGAATATTAGGAAGTTAATACAAAAATAAAACCTTGTACTCTATTAATTTAAATCAGTAGTTCTTAACCTTTTTGCAGGTACCGAACCCCGGAAGTTTCGTACTTGCATTCACTGAACCCTTCGTAATTGGAAAAATAAAATATGATTTTTTCAAATTCAAAACATAAGTAGATATTTTATTAGTGCACAAAATGAGCCATGCATCAGTTGGACACAATATCACTGTGTTCATAGAACAAAACCAATAAAACATGAATTTCACACAAAAACATAACTCAATGAATATTTACTGCAAATTAATGTGACTTTTGCTGCTGCCTTTCAGAGAAGTTCAGAAATGTACGGCTTCACCTTGGCAAGTGCCACTCTCATATTATTTTCACAACAAAATGCGTTCCTTTTTTCGTTTTATGTCTACCATCCTCGAAAAGGATTGCTCTCAAAAACACGTTAAAACAAACGGTATGAGTATCTCAAGGGCTTTCTTAGCAGTAAGAGGGTACGCTACGATTTGGTGACATCAAAACGTTGAGTGTTGTTGTTCTGAAAAGTTTGTTGAATCTGGCTCTGCTGAAGTTCAATGATTTCGTCGAAGTATTCATCATTGACATCTGCTGTCACATCACTAAACGTAATCGGCTGTCTCACCCATCCTGGATATGACTCTCTGGTGGGGAAGTATCCGTCGAGAGACTTTGCGAGCTCATCCAAGGGCATGGCAATTGCTTGCTTCAGTTCCCCGGGTACAGAAATGTCTCTGATTTCAGACACATCTTCGATCTTACTTATACAGTCGTCCAGCAGGAGAAAGTTTGCGAAGTTATCATTCTATGTTCGTCGTTTCCATAACGGTGGCTTGTTTTGAAAAATCTTCGGGTTTTCTTCCATCTCTGCTGATTGAAAGCATTGAAGATATCGGCCACGTACGCCACAATGAAAATGAACTTAGATTTTTCGAAGAAATTTGCATGACAATGTTGGTGCTCTCGCAAAAACAGGGCTAATTCCACATGCATGGTAAAAACAGGATTCAGCACCTTCCCCGGGATAACCACCGAACGTTAGAATGGTACAGAAGTACCTCCAATTCCGAGCCCATTTCATTACACAGTTCTTTGAAAATGCAGTGCTTTATAGCATTATTTCGCACAAAGTTCACACATTCCACTACAATTTTTAATGCTTCTGCCAGTTTTGAAGGCAAGGTTTTTGTTGCCAAGGGTGCCTGTGCAGAACAAAGTGCGTTACAATGATGTGTAGTGCATCGGCTTTAAGCAGCACACCAAAACAAGAGTTTCGTCTCAGCATGACTGGAGCTCCGTCCAAACAAACTGCAGAAACATATCCCACGAAAGATCGTTGTCTCTGAAGAAGTCATCCACAAGTTTCTTCACGTTTGCTGCCTTAGTTGTTATTGTAAGAGGCTTACAAAATAAAAAATCTTTTATCTCGTCGTTCTTCACATTGAGCAAGAATACAACGAGCTGGCTTAGATTGGAAACGTCGGTGATTAGATGAGTTCAGCTGAATTTTGCTGGGCTTGAAATCAGATCTGCAACTACTTGAGCCAAGATGTCATCGCATATGTCATCTATTCTGCTGAATATGGTGTCATTTGAAAGAGGAATTTAGGATAACTTATTTTCAGCACCTATTCCCAACATGACATTCGCCATCTTCAACATAGCTGGTTTATCGAGTGCTTCACCATGGTGAATGATGTGTAGTGCATCGGCTTTAACCAGCGCACCAAAGCACCTGCTTTGCAATTAAGTACTCAACTTCGTACGATGCTGTGAGGATCAGTGTGTCAATGAATACAAACCGAGAACACGCAAAGTAGCCTTTTCATCGAACCTGGTTCTCTTTACTTTGAATTCAGCAAGCGTTGTGTTCTTGCATTTCCCATCTCCATAGAGCTTCAGTGAGTGTTCCCTTACTTTTGCTGGTGCTAGACTAGAATTGCTCAACTTGGCATTGCAAATCACGCATTGAGGACGCTGACTCCCATCATGTTTCATTATATATGTGAATTTATATTGTATGAATTCGTCCGACCACTTTCTGTTTTTGCTCGACATAGTTATTATGATGAAATTGAAAGATTAGGGAAAAATATCACAAATGACGCACGATTACTACAAGCACAAGTCGACTGCTAGGTGCACGAAGTTCCCAGCAGCACAGATATTAAAAGCCAAGTAATATGACGTGATCAGCCGCAGCCAATGATGGTCAAGTGGAGCATGACATCAAGAATCATACGAGTGGGGTGAGCGGAAGGAACACACACACACACAGTGTGTGCGTCTTGACCTCTGCTGAACCCAGGTTAAGAATCACTGATCTAAATATTGTTTATTATAAGACATAACGGGTTATGCTTGTTTTGGTCATTTGCGGGTATCGAAACCAGAATTTTGTCATTGTAAGCTTGAGACAGACTTTCCTCATCTCCTGGTGGCTCAGCAGTCAAAGATTCACAAAAGTATACTGTTATTATGATTTGGTCACATCTATCAAAACTACAATTAATATAAAAATATTAATATCTGATATTTTCATGTGTTGTTCTAGTGTAGAAGCAAAATCAATTTCAAATAAACACTTACTGATTTTTATATTTTGTACAAAATGAGAAAAAAATGGAAAAGTTTTTGAAGTCTCTAAACTATACAACTCAGGCATACAAAAGCAATGATTGTACGCATTTTAGAATTGTATTTATCGTGAGATGTAATATACTACATGTAACAAAAGTTCGCACACTTTTTTAATTATGTGCGTTTCATTACACAATCACTTACTGATAATATCATCATAAAACCAAAACTGAAAAATCAAAAGACTGAAAAACAGTAAATCTTAAGTACTCAGTAAGTTGATTTCAAATGAGAGAAATAGCAAGTTACACATTTTTTTAAAAAATTAGTACCAATACAAAACTCCAGTAACTAAAATCAAAATGTTCGGCAATAAGATCGCAGAAGCGATAACGCAAATTAATAACGAGGGAAATTGGGATTGTATATTGTTTCGTATGTACGTTATTAATAATTCTTGTAGAAATAACGCGGATTTCTAATGACATATTTTAGGTATTTGTATATTTCTTTTCACAAAATGTGTAGCATTTCGTTCTAAAAACCTTAATTGGAGAAATTTCCATAAATTCTGTATGAAAAGTACCACGTTTTATATGAACTTAACAATGCCACAAGCTGGGCTTTCCAATCGTTATTTCATTGACAAATTTTCCCGCTTCGATAAAGGAAAATTGAGCCACTTAAACGTTAAGTATTTACTGATGTTACACGTTTCAACGCTAGGATAATAAACTTAATACCTTTCTCGCTAGGAACCGATTTGAAAACAGGAGTCGGGATTGCGTGAAGTCTGTCAGCACATTGCAGTAATAACGCAAAAAGATACATCACAATTCGATTACAGCTGTACTGGGTATCATTTCAAAAGATCTAATATTATTTGCATAAAGTATTAGAAAGTTTGCATTTAATCTGATATCCAAGTAAAATAATATGAGAGAAATGAAAAAATAGTTCCAATGTTTCACAATCGTTATGTAGGTGTATACTCACTCATTTTTTTAATTCACAATTACATGCTATCTAAACACAGGTGCAATTGCAGGAACAGCTGTTGTCAATCATTAAAGAAAAATGTGTTTGTGTCCCCTCCTCCAGTTGTTACATCCTTTCGATATTTCTGGTTTAAGACTGCATGCAAAACACGAGACAGTGGATTTTCAGCTACGTGTATATGCACGAAACAATACTAAACAATATATATGTTCATTAAAGGGAGTTTTACGTTTACCATAAATTAGTAACAAAAAATGATGTTATACAACATTAATTACGAAAATAGAAGAGAAACACGGGTCAACCAAGACAATGCAAGTTTAAATCTAGCTGTAATAATAGGAGTTTCCATCAGCATTTCTACACAGAAGTATGTTAACCTTTTTTGTTTTTTGTATCATATAAAGCGAACAAAACCACATGAGCATTGCCGTTTAAATTTTCAGTTGATAGGATAAAGGAATGGCAGTTACTCAGCAGTACCCACTACCACCTATTGAGTTGTTGTTTTTACAAAATTGAGGGGTTTGATCATCACTCTCACATAATCTATCAAAGACTCTAAAATGCAAAACACTTTTCTGGAATCACGAATCATATGTATATGGCGGAATTTAATTTTTTTTTGTTCTAAGTGCAAAGCTACAGATTGGGTTATGTGCCCTGCGCAAGAATCGAGTCTCGATATTTAGTATTATAGTCCCTCAATTTCCAGCTGAGCCATCGTGATGAGAAAACAGTATAATGGTATTAAAAATCTCCCACATACGTTCTTCTTTTAACAGCACAATGGAAAATCTCCAATCTTTCGCCTTCAAGACAAATTAATAAAAGAGACTGTTAAAGTAATTTATAATGTAACAAGTGATTATATTATGAACTAGGATAAGTCCAGCATCGATCTTTTTAAAGGCACTATTTTTACAAAAGCTTTATTTCCCTAAAGGAAATTTACAAGAAAACATTTTTATCTATTAAATCAATTACTTACAATTTGGAAACACAGGTTATCTGATATAGCATCAAAGCGTTATATACAACTTTCTAAATTTTAATGGATAAGTTTTACAAAAAGGTTATATTAAAAAAGTCACGTGAAGTTATTTTTTAAAACTGGTTCGCATTATTACTTAGTTACGAAAATCAATTATCATAATTAATCCCAAATACCTACGAAGTCAAAAATAAAATGTTGATTATTGTGATGATTTCAGAAATATTGTAGATGAAAGTCGCAAAAGACCACAATAGCATTTTATGGCAAGATAAAAAATAACAACTCGCCAATAAAAATGCAAGAACTTTACGTTTCAGGTATATATCCTCGCACATGACTTCATACGATATACTTTAGTGTTTTCGAATTTTATATCCAAAAACGGCTCGTTTGGGTTGAGAAAATATTTCAAATAGTAGAGCGAACAACGTTTCGACCTTCTTCGGTCATCGTCAGGTTCAAAGAAAGAGGTAACTGACCGGATATATTAATATTATAGATAAAATTATATATTCAAAACATCTAATCCCGCCCTCTACATTACGACACTCAGTTACACAACCCTTCCAAACATGTGGTCAGCTTCCGGTCAGTTACCTCTTTCTTTGTGAACCTGACGATGACCGAAGAAGGTCGAAACGTTGTTCGCTCTTCTATTTGAAATATTTTCAACCCAAACGAGCCGTTTTTGCATATAAAATTCTCAACAAGTGGGTTTCTCGACATCACTGATTTAGTGTTTTCGATTTAAAATAATCCCTATCACGGGTACGTACCAAAAGTTTGTCTAAAACATCTTAAAAAGCGCATTAAGGTAATCCTGGAGACAATTTAACCTTTTAATATTGAATCGATTGAAAAATAAGAGAAGACTGTTTAGGCGGACTTTACTGCATTCCGAAATGGAGACATAGATTTGCATTTCATGTTGACAGTGACGTTGGCTATCAAATAAACCGCTTGTAGAGATGTATCCACTCTTAATTTTGTTCTTTAATGTACATTTTTTATTAAACCTAATTCTTCTCATCATAACGAATTAAACACAAGTTCTCGTTCTTTCTAATTATACAGGGTGGTCGCTAGAAAAGCGGAAAATTTGTCAAACAGCTATTTATTTTTACAAAGTGTTTTAAAGGCATATGTTATATTACACTCATAGATGCTCAAAATGCATTTTATGATATTAAAATCATGCATTTTATTCATGATGTAAATAAATCAAAATAGAAATGAGTAAGCACGCATTTTATTCATGATCTCATCTGACCCTCAAATTTTCCGCTTTTCTAGCGACAACCCTGTATCTATGTGTGTCTGTTCGTATGTCTGCGTTATCATGTATGCTCGTACTGTTCCAGAAACGCCAAACAAAAAAGCGTGAGTATGATGCGAGATAAAAACGATTTTGACATTTAAAATAAAGTTACTGTTCACATCTAAAACAAAACAGAAATATTTTCTCTGGATATTACATTTCGTAATTAATTATAAATTGTATATAGTAAGTCAATTTGCTTAATCATCTTAAGTCAGGCACTGAAACAAACGCTTAATAACCATTTGAACCTTATTTGTTAAATATTTAAATATACATTCATTAAGCTAGCAATAACAATATTGATTCTAACGATGGTTATGCATTTAGGTAGCATTTCATTAGCCTTAACGTCAGTGACAATCACCTATATACATACTTAAGTTCATGCACTTTAAATCAAATTCCTTGCAATTTAACCTGTTGGTTATGATAATAGTTATCTTTTCCCCACACATTAGTTTCTGAAAAGGAATAAGCAATTTCATGATTAATAAACTACAGAAATACTACTTCATACTTTGTTTAATTTGATACCGACCTAACATATATTTATGCTAAGGTAAAATCCGTTTTACTTTAATACAAACATGGTTGTCCCTGTTTAAATGATATTGTTTTTTTTTAATTTTAGCTCCTTACTGGAACACTCGTAGCTATAGCTTCCATAGTAAGCATCTCGACAATTATTCCTACCCTTTAACATTAAGTACCATCATTATTAGTATATAAGACATTACAGATATATGTTGTGGTTACTTGTTGCTAGTTCCTTTCAGTCGAACATTGAAAAGTATCTCACGTAAATCACACGCAATTTAGCAAGTCCAGCCCAAAACTTCGTAATAGGCTTGGATGATTATGAGAGAGGAGACGTGTATGGTGAAAGCCTTCATAAATCTATATCTACTTTTTTACAAAATAAGCAAGGAATAGTGATGCCATTTATTAAAGTTGACATACACGTCAGAACTTAAACGTTGCGTGATCCTAGTGAAAAATGAGCTAAATGGCTTTAAAAAGTTCAACATACGTACGAGTGAATAAAGAAACTGTTTGTTCGAGAGCAACATGTATCATGGCTAAATCACTAAAATACAGTCTACTTCGTATTTTCAAAAAGGCCTTTTATATGTTTTTCAAAACTGACTGTTCTGTTGACCATGTTATTTCCTTTTATATTATTATTATTTCAATTGTAAGTGATATTTAGATCATACCTATCAAGTATACTTAAACTTATTATCATCACATGATAATCATGTCTTCTTTCCCATTCAAAAGAAATTAATACAGCTCCTAGAGAGCATTATTCACTGGTAAAATGTTATTCAATAAATAATTTTGTATCTTTTGTTTTCGTGACATCAAAATATTTCTCTATAGTAATTTTACAAATTAAAATTTTTTTAGCTACAGTGTAGAAGAAACTATTTCGTTGTGAGCATACCTTGAAATTATAAAGTATTCAATATATTACGTATTCTACTAACACCCTAATGTTTTGCATTGAAAAAGAAACTAAAAAATCATGAAACCAGACTTCAGATTTTCATTCTTCAGTAATTGTAACCGTCATGTTTATACACACCTGTTGGAAGAGTGACATGTTTTAAAAGACATAACTTGAAAGATTGATTTACGAAAAAAAATTTGCAGTGAACGTACATTCAATATACATCTAAAGCTCTTAAGAACTTGATGTTCTTATAATTTTAGTTGATAAATATGAATTTTTTTACTGTAACGGATTTACTGAGGTATTCATATTGATATCGATGTTTGTTTTAGTTAAATATATGCAATATTTAGAAATGAATGTAACTTATTTGTTAAATGTGTATTGCAAAAGTCCCGCCTGTTCTCTAAATTCGTAGTAGATTCTTGGGCGTAAGAATCAACAATATGCTAGCTATACAAGTAAAATACCAGTGACTACCAGTACTATTACCAACTGAACTTTCGAAAACCTCGTCTAAAAGCTCATAAAAGATAACCAACGAAACACGGAGAAACAGTTTAATTTTATTAGTTTTCTACAGTTGGTATATTATAAGCCTCGAAGGCTATAACTGTAATTAACGCTTATTAATTGGGAAAGTGCAGATACTTGACCACAAACATTTAAAGATTTCGAACATTAAAAACTGTAAAACTGTTTATTCTCACATTTTAATATTCTAAGAGAGGACATTACGTATTTTAGTGTGTGAAAAACTCGATGGGAGTTACGAATGATAGCTTACACATTAAACGAACTGTACCAATAGCAACATAGAATTCTTTCATCATGAACCGTCAATAAAATATTCAGTTCCAGATACAAGACTTAATACTGTTTGTAGGTTCGTAAAACTTTTGCATACAAAGCATAATTTGTAGTAACCGTTATTATAAATTGTATTGTTCTTTGCATATTAAAATATACGCGTATGCTAAGAAAATTGTGTGTATTTATCTTGTTAATAAATTTGATAAACTCAATGCTATTAAAACTGATTCTTATGGAGAACAGATATTTTCCGGGAATTCACAGCGTACTACTGTCTTTTAAAGACGCCTTGATTCCTGTTCATGTATTCTAGAATTTAATATTTAAATATAATGAATGTTTATGACTTAAAATATTTTAAAAATGATAATTATTACAAAAAATCTCGACTTAAAAGTTAGATATTGCTTTTTTTTTTCTTCTTCTTGGCAGTTGTAATTAGCTAAATAATCTCTTTCAAAAAGAATAAAGCTTTTCTTCTCTAATCAAGGAGTTTAGTTCTATATAAGAATATACATGGGGAAATTAAAATCGCACCAGCCTAGCATGGCCAGGTAATTAAGATGTTCGATTCGTAATCTGAGGGCCGCGGGTTCGAATCCCCGGTCACACACACCAAACATGCTTCTCCCTCAGCCGTGGGGGCGTTATTATATGACGGTCAATCCCATTATTCGTTGGTAAAAGAGTAGCCCAAGAATTGATGGTGGGTGGTAATGACTAGCTGCCTTCCTCGAGTCTACTAAATTAGGGACAACTAGCGCAGATATCCCTCATGTAGCTTTGCGTGGAATTCATAAATTGCACCAGGACTACAAAACTAAATCTAGGAGCTACACCATTTGCTGAAAACTATATAAAGGTACAGTGCCAGCACCCACAAAACATTATGGACAATAACTTTCAGCAGTATCTACTAAACGCAAATGAAGATCTAATGGTCTTTCAACATACATTATTCTAACGAGATAGAAAGCCGAAAAGATAGTAAGTTTACAACGTTTCAATTACAATCGCCTACCAGTAGTTTTTTCGGCGTTATTAGCTTGCTGGTGTAATTATCTGCCTTTATACGTGATGTATTTTACAATTAGAATGTTTTCTTGTGCAATGTTTGTTATGACTGTGTATTCGTCACTGCTTTATGATACTGATTTTATCGTTCATTTTTGCAGCTGATGAATATGAGGTTTTCTGTCACGTTTTGATTTGTCCCCCAGTGGCTCAGCTGTATGTCTGAGGACTTGCAACGCTACATACCAGGTTTCGATACTCGTGGTTGGCAGAACACAAAACAACAACAACAACGTTTTGGTTTATATTAATATATGACTATATACATACATAAATATTTATTTTACAAAAATAATATCACACACTATCTTATTATTCACTAAAGCTTTCAAAGTTGTCATCAGCCGTGACTATAAAAGATTTTTATACAATAGCTTATTATTTAAAAGCATTTTAAACATCCATCAGCGAAGTATGAACCTATGCAATTTACTAGTTATTATATAACACATTCAAATTCTGAACACTTTCTTAGACAAAACTAAACTAACACTGATGGCCATAACGTATGTCATTATTAAAGCAATGAGGGAATATAAACAACAGGGAGCAGTAAAAGCTTTATTACTAAACTGATTGACGCCAGCAAAATAAAATAAAACGTGCCGACAAAATATGTATTTATACAGATAGGATATATGGATAGGTAGGGACTTAGGAGCCACCCTGTATGTATTTATGAATTGCAGTGTTTAAAGACGATAAAATTTATCTAAATTATAGCGAAACTTGTACGAGTACACGTTAAAAATGGATATATTATATTGCAATTAGCAAATAGTTTCGAGTTTTTAATTTTATTACAAATCCTTACATTACACATTTTTGAATAGATATGCGTCATAATATAATTTTATGGGAAAACCAGTAATTCCACTGATGTGGTAGATAGGCACACTGACACAATGCTTTAGAAGAATTTTCATAAGAGAAAATACTCTGTACATAATTCGTTTTTTCCCCTTTACACTGTGCAAGTTGAGTATACACAATAAACTCAACGTATTAAGATTAATTTGTCATTGTTAAAATATCTGTTTAATTCGATAAACTGATTACAACTTAAAACTAGGTTCATGCTCTAGCCCAAGAGTACATACGGTCTCAGCCTATGTTCACTCATAAAATCTCAACCTGTATATACACCATACTACATTATGACATGTATAAGACTTTTTATTAGCCATAGATCTCCAGTTCAAGTCTCGGTCACGGAGTCTCTTTTCACTTCAAATGTGCAATATTAATTGTTACGATATAACAACATCATTATTTTATGGTTTTCTCCAAACTGGTAAAGGCAATTGTATACTTACTCATTTTTAATACTAAAGCTGAAAGAGAAAGTTCGAGACATTATTAGAATTTCACAGTGCTTGTACAATGTTTACTTCAAATGCTTTGGCACAAAATATAAACGTACATTTGTAATAAAAGTCACATAGCCTTGACACGGTAGAAGGTGCAAGTCGGAACTACGCAAGCTGTATTTATCAACTGCAGAGTTTAAGTTCCACATCACCACTACATTTGAAACAGTTTGTAGACTTCACAGAACGGCTAATATGCCCATTAGTATCTATCCAAAACCAAGTTAAAGTCTTCCTACATGATGGATATATACATTATTCTATAGCTGTCGATTACCTTAAGAAATAAACTTACATGTGTACGTATGGAATAAATAAATACACAAGCTGTAGTATGTTTGCGCATATGTAACTAAGAACTAAGAGTCCTGCCGTAACAGAAACACGTTAAAAACATCTCGCTGGAATTAAATTTTATTGGACTCTGAGTTAGTAACTTGTTATTTAGGCAAAAATTTAAAAAAAAAAAATTTTTCTTTTTGTGAGAGAATATGAAGATGTCATTTGTTTGTTATTCGCTCTGAGGCATGTCCTGACTTGCAACTTTCTGTAGAATTTATCTTAGACGATTTATTATTGTATGGCAAGACGTTTGTAAAACCAGCATGTTCAATTGAATTTCCAGGACTTTTCTTTTTATCATCCTGTTACAAACAATGAATATCACCCCAGTAAAATAAATCCAGCCTGGCTGGCCAGTAGTGTGCACAAACGAGTATCTGAAGGTCAGCAGTTGGTACCTTGTTACTGGAATATCGTCCTTCGCACTCTGGCATTGTGGGTACGTTGCAAGTTTGGTTTTGAATTTCGTGCAAAACTATACAAGGGCTGTCTGCGTTAACTCTCCGTAATTTCGTGTAATTTCGTACAAGATGTCAACTAGTATTTAAGTAGCAAATGCTTCCAATTATCCTCAAGTTATCGAGTCGCTTCCTAGTAGCGGTGGACACATTTTATACTAACTTGAGCAACTTCTAATTTTTGCCTGTTACAAGAAACTGATTTGGTTTGTTTTAAATTTCGCGTAAAGCTACTCGAGGGCTATCTGCGTTAGCCGTCCATAATTTTAGCAGTGTAAGACTATAGGGAAGGTAGCAAGTCATCACCACCCACCTCTAACCTTTGGGCTACTCTTTTGCCAACAAATAGTGTGATTGACCACATTTCAACGCCATCACGGCTGAAAGGGCGAGTATGTTTGGTGTGACGGGAATGTGAACCCGCGACCCTCAGACTAAGAATCGAGTGGCCATGCCGGGCCTACAATAAACCGACTGAAATAATTGGGTAGAAGCACTTTTCTATAACACGTGTAAAATATATACGAGTTGCTTTTAATAAATTTCAGCGTTAACCTGCACAATAGGTTACATGCACTCTGTTCACTACATGGAATACAGCCTCGGAATACTAAACAAATAGTTTAGTAAGTTCTTAAACTTACTGCTGACCAACAAAGGGACTACACTTACAGGAATCGAACGACAATAAGCCACTAAAGTAAACTTATGGCATTTTTTTTATTATTCTGTGTGGTTCATGGTATCAAGTATCCGTATAGAGTCAAATTTATAGAATCACAAAGAACTTGGTACGTAGGTTAAGTAAACGCTTTTAAAAAGCTGATATGATCGTACTCTATCGGTAATTCCAGTTACAGTTAGTGAAGTCATGTAATGAGTCAAATGAAACAGAAGTCACGCTAAATTTATGCAGGGCAAATTTCATATGCAATAACAAAAACTTAGAAAACTCAAGCAAAATAATTTGTTTACTGTAATTTACTACAAAATCTCTTAAATGTTTAAAAACATGTAGGTAGTTTTAACAGAAGAAATATTAAAATATCTGCCTGAGTGTTACAGAAAACTACTTGTTAGTAATTCTAACCACTCATGAAAAGAAATAAAGAACATGTACGAATATGCCAACTGCACTATGTCTGCCATATTCAGTGCCAAGTGACAACCCAGAATTATCTGGCTTAATTTTGCCAATGATTGTTCTTTAACAAATCACGAGTGGAACAAGATATCTCCTATTTTACACTATCCATCTGTATAACACTGTACATAAAGAAAGAAAAATTACTCGATTTCGAATCTCATAATATAATCCACTATCTATACCTCCGTATTGTCACTTGATTATACTTCTTAAGTAGTTTAAACATGGTTACAGGAATTTTTCATAGGCAAGTGCTACTTCGAAATAGTACTCCTTTCACGCTCTATATATAACAAATTAATTACAATCGAGACAATTAATTATACGTGGCACTGCCACGTACAATAATAAACGTCGGGTAAAGACAACAAACACTATAAAATAATTTATGATTATGTATGTTCTTCCATTGCAACTCAAAACTAGAGTATGTACATCATATATCCTCTAAGATATAAAATATAGGTTATTTTCTAAACACTGCCACATGTCTAAACTAGAATAAAGAAATCAGGAGTATGAACCTTTGTGGACAATATATTTTCTAAAGGAAAAAGATACCAATAAACATTTTTCCTACAGTACCAATATATGTTGGTTCACAAGTATTTATTATTGTTTATATAAAACTAATGCTGAACTTTGTTAGTTTAAATGACTAAGAAAAAGAAAATATTGTTAAAGACACCAGCAAAAATGCTGCCCTACAGGGAACTGTTTGTGCTAGTAGTTACTAATCACAGCGCGCGTGGAGTTACAACTAATTAATGAATAATTATAATAAAAAATGAAGCCCGTGGAAAGAATACACAATAAGCAAATCACCATTCAGAACCACAAATGATTCAATAGATAGACGTACATTTTCCAAAACAGAAACCACTATCATTGAATATAACATCATAGCGAAATATACAATGGCAAATAATTAATTTAAACAAGCCTTATAAATTATGCAGAACATGCAAAGAAATTGCTCACCTACCTATATTTGGATGATTAAGCTTACGACAGATTCGTGCTTCTCTTTCTAACTTCTGGAAATCTGAAACAAAATGCAAGGCTTTCATCAGTTTGTAGGCACATTACAGTAATGCAATAATAATAATAAAAAGAGCCAAAGTAGAAATAATGTTTTACTGGAAAAAATGAAATCATGCAACGATTTCAGTCTATCCTCAGGTACCAAATATAAACGATTTTTCCCTAAAGGATTGGTCTATATCCTGGAACGTGTTGTAACATCTGAACATTATACACTTACTTTTCAATACCTTTACAACAGATTATTTCAACACAAACGAAGTGTTGTTGTTGTTGTTGTTTTGAATTAAGCACAAAGCTGCATAATGGGCTATCTGTGCTCTGCCCACCACGGGTATCGAAACCCGGAATTTGGCATGTAAGTCCGCAGACATACCGCTGAGCCACTGGGGAACTCAAATGAAGTGTAAAGTACTTTAATTCTAACTCTCCAAACTCGTAGAGACGTATAACATTTTCTCCAGCTCATTCGTGATGACGAGAAACCCACTTGACATAAAAATGTATCTCAGGATGGCTCGTATGAGTATTAACAGTTTATTAGTAAAAGTGTCAATACCCATGCCATCCATCTTGAGACACATCCCTATAACCCAATTATACACCCTCAGTGAATTAAATAACACACTCTCGATTGGCATAACAACTGAAGTAAATTAAACTACATTATAATCTTAACAATTCCCTAGTACATAAATATTTTTACACAACAAAACACTTATATAAGAGATACTGTACACGATAATTTCAACTTCGGATAACGTAATGTCATTCCAGTGCAAATTTACAAGCTTAAAGAAATAACATCATTGATACTCCATCGCGTAATTGAAATGTTTATCTCAAACCCAGAAAAATATCGCTGCAGTTGTTGGATAATACGTACTTTTTTGAAGAAGAATAAAAAAATCGAAACAGTTATCTATAAAATATCATTCCTGTTCAGTGCAACCTTCCAGACTTACCTACAGCCCATGGAAACTTTAAGGCTGTTTTACAGACATCAAAAGCCTTACTTTAATTAAGTGTTCAGGATTTAAACCAATTAAAGTTTTTAAAGATTATATTTCGACATTTAAATTTATTTTACAGATTTTATAAAATTAGCATTAATCTTAAACCATACAATAAATCTTACACAATAACACTTAGGCTAAACCAAACGCGGGCAGCACAATGAAGACAGCTACCGATCAAACAAGAGGGAATCGTCAACAGCCACAATACTTCGAATTCTTTAAAGAAATATCTGAGTAAATTCAAATAACAGACCTTGAGCGTGATCAAGTACATCAATCGAACTAGTTTGACCTCCCGAATCTCAAACCGTAATTAGATCTCAAATCGATCAAGAGATGACGAAACTATGAGCTAAAAGTTTATACTTGAGAAACAAGAGCAGCAGATAAGAAACAGACTAACGCTAAAATATTACCCGGATTTTTAAAAATTGTAAAATGTGTACATGTAACTGCCAATTATTACAGTCGTTTCAGTGAAAAAAACAACTTCAAAAGGGAATCTTAATACAAGTCCTCAAGTTGAAAAATACTACAATGAAGATATTTCCTGTAAGAAGAAAACGTTTACAAAGGTTTTTATACTGAAAGATACTATCGAAGAATTTAAGTTGTTTAGGAAGAAATTCTCTTTCGAAAACAGATCAAACAAAAAATATATTACTTTCATAGCATATTACTAGTTTCCACAATTATTTTATCACCGTTAAATATGTTATTATACACACCCTGAAAATTTACAGAGCAGACAGTACCCAGTGATCAATTACTTCTTTAACATTTTTTTCTACGATATACACTGCTGGCCAAAACCTTAAGGCCAATGAATATAAAGAAAAAACATGCATTTTGCGTTTATAGACTCAACCACTTATTTGAGTAGAGCTTCGAAAGATGAAAATAAAAATAAAAAACTTTTTATAATTTAACAGTGAAAATGTGAACACTATGAAATTAGCCTAAATATTAGCTGGTCAAAAGACCATACTGAAACGAAGCGTTAATCAGTAAACACGTAACGAAACTTAGTCATTTTGTGTTAAAGCATCATCGTTGTCAACATCTCCCACTGACATCTCTTGTGTTACATTTGGTAAAAACATGCCAAAGGCTAAAAAAATGACAGAGTTTGAACGTGGCAGAATTGTCGAGCTGCAAAAGGAAAGCATATCTCAAAGTGCCGTCGCTGGTGAGACTGGGCGTAGTAAAACAGCTGTTGCAAATTTCTTAAAAGACCCTGAGGGATACGGATTGAGAATTTCAAGTGGTAAGCCCACGAAAATTTCGCTAGTGTTGAGCAGGAGGATTCGACGGGTTGTCTGGCAAGACACCAGCTAATCGTCGAACCAGATTAAGGTTCTTACCTACACATAATGCAGCTCAAGAACAATAAGATGACATCTACGAAAGAAAGGCTTTAAAAACCTTGAAAGGCGTCTTGAAAGGCCACGCTTCCTTTCACAACACGAAACGGCTCGGTTAAACTTTGCTGAGAAGCACCAAATATGGGATGTAGAAAAGTGGCCGAAGGTTTTGTTCTCTGATAAAAGAAAAATTTTACCTGGATAGTCCAGATGACTTCCAACGTTACTGGCACGATAAGGATATCCCACCGGAAACATTTTCTACATGACAAAGTGGAGAAGGTTCCGTCATGATCTGGGATGCTTTCTCCTTCCATGCAACAATAGAGATTCAGGTTATACAGTGGCGTCAAACAGTAGCTGTAACATTGGCATGTTGGATAGAGCATCCTTATTGACTGAAGGCCCTCGCTTGTGTGGAAATAACTGGATCTTTCAGGAGGGCAATCCTGTAATCTACAATGCCCTCAGGACAAAGGGCTTTTTCGTGTGTGTTTTTCGTATAGCAAAGCCACAAAGGGCTATCTGTTGATCCCACCGAGGGGAATCGAACCCCTGATTTAAGCGTTGTAAATCCGGAGACATACCGCTGTATTAGCGGGGTGGACGGTTTTTACATGGCAATTAACGTGATTCTTTTGGACAATCCAGCGTGTTTGCCTAAACTGAACCCCCCATTGAAAATTTTTGGGGTTGATGGCAAGGGAAGTCTATAGAAATGGACGTCAATTCCAAACAGTGTATGATCTTCGTGAAGCTATCTTCACCACTTGGAATAGCATTCCAGCCAGCCTTCTGCAAACGCTTATATCGTTCATGCCAAAGCGAATGTTTGAAATTAGCAATGACGATCGTGCAACTCACTACTGAGACCTCTTGTTGGGCATTTCCTACCCTGTTTAGGACTTCTTTTTGATATAGTCTTAAACGTTTAACCAGCTGGTATTTGGGCTAATTTCATAGTGTTCACATTTTCCCTATTAAAAATGCTAAAAAAAGTTTATTTTTTATTTTCCATTTTCTTATTTTCATATTTCGATGCTCTACTGAAATAACAACGTCTGACAACGCAAAATGCATATTTTTTTATGTTAATTGACCTCAAGATTTTGGCCAGCAGTGTATCTGACAGAATCTTTTAGCTTATTTTATTTCACCCAAAATTGATGATGTTAAGTCCTAACAAACGATGCTACACGTTACCACATTTATCAAAAAAATATTAATTCATAGCTCACCTATATACATTGCGAATTACAGTTAAACATCGTGAATATACAATTCCCCAATAGTAATTCCCACAGTGCAATAAAAATACATAAAATGCTTAAAAGAAAGATATACTGTTCTCATGAAATCTATCAATATGAAATTACATGGGGGTTTAACTCCCCTATGACCTTCCTTACATCATCTTGTGTTATTATGTCAAATTTGGAGCTGACTGATTTTGAAACATATAAAGAATACACACACACACACACACACACACACACACACACACACACACACACATACTGATGTCTTATGTTGTAGAATATGTATGTATTCAACTTTCACTCCCTTCTTCATGTCATTCTTTATCACTTACTCAAGTTTAGTTCTAATTGATTAAGATCTGTAAAAATGTGTGAGGAACAGAGATGAAATTATACGTTTTCCCGAATACACGCTTTGCTGTATATAGTCGATAGCATAAAAGTGGGCATTGTTTCTTCTAACAGTTCCCTGAGTAGTTGTCCATTTGCACTATTTTCCTTTTTTTTTTCAATCTTACAGGGATATCGAGGCAATTCAAACACTTTTTTTCATTTCCTATGTAAAATTGATAATTATGTGAGTATAAAAAGTATCTTTCGCCGATATCTCTTCATTAAATGTATGTTTTCTTGTAGCAAAACCACATCGGGCTATCTGCTGAGCCCACTGAAGGGAATCGAGCCCCTAATTTTAGCGTTATAAATCCGTATACTTACCGCTCTACAAGGGGAGGACGTCATTTCGTTAAAACCACTAATAGTTCTTCAGAGTAAGTTGAAGATTCAACAAACAATCAAATTCTTTATTTCTAAATTAAGCTTGCACCACTTGATTACAGCTGTTTGACTTGGCAAAGTCATTGGTACTGGAAGCAATGATGATATGGCCTTCCCAGTTTCTTCAGGTTAGAAGCTCCCCTCCCCCAAAAAAAAAAGTTTAAAAAAGCCGATCTTCAGATTGTTTAGTGTTTTTCTGACCATTACATATATTTGTGAGATAATATATATACCTTGCTTCCTTTAATTTGGAGAACAAATTTGTTTGAAGTTAAGCACAAAGCTACAAAAGGAATATCTGTGCTCTTGTCCATTACGAGTACCAAAATTTGGTTTCTAGCAGTGTAAATTCGCAGACATAGCGCAGCGCTGCTGGGAGACATTTGAAGAATAAACAGCTTCTTATTTCAATGCATCAATTAATAAACCAAAGCAAAACTTCTTCTGACGAGAACATTCATGTTTGCGAAAAAATAAAATACAATTTTGAATAGTTTCAAGATTCAAAAAGCTTTAGGTTTTAAAGACAGAAAAGTTTGTCAATTTTGTCAAAATTACAATATTTCTAAGATAATTATTACGATTTTTTATTCTACATCTACAATTGTCGAAATATTAATAACCTCGTATTTTCGAAATGTAAATATATTCTGTTTAAGTTATAACACGTATTCTGCTGATTTTTTCGCAGAATCCTGGTTTTCTTTGTTTATAATTAAGCACAAGACTGACTATACAATGGGCTATATGTGCTTTGCGCATCAAAGGTAACGAAACCAGGTTTCTAGCGTAAAAATTCCGCTGCACCGCTGGAAATCATAACGATACCCATAGAATTAATTGAAAATTTTACCTATCATACTCTCCTGAGCGTATGTTGTATTTCGTACCCGACACATTTATCCGAATGTAGTTTAAGGAAATATAACTACAACTGTTTCAAAGTTCTACCAGATATATTTTTGGTCTTTCTCTTATACGCATTCAGCCTCTTTCATAGCCACCAGTCCTTTGCAAATGTCACCCACTGGAATAGTATTACTTCTACAGATTTACAATGCTAGAAATCGGGTTTTGATACTCGCGGTGAACAAACCACAAATATCCAATTGTGTAGCCTTGTGCTTAACCCACAAGCCTTTTCAAATTGTTTCGGTATGAAAACATTTAATATTTTTCTGACCTTTCATAAGTAAAATTACCCGATCGATAGTGAGTAAAACTTTCTGCACAATCATTCTGTAAAGTCTAATTTGTTCTGTTTCTCACGTTTCTAGTAAATGATATTTAACATTCTCCGATTTTTAGTTTCCAATTCATTCCATCCTACTTCTTGAAGTTTAACTCATCACGTATAAAATGCTTCACAGAATTTACGCATGTAATTATCGCATTTTCTTTACTAGAAAAATAGCACGAGGAATAATCGTATTCTGTAAATCCCAACAGTCTGCTTCATATACAAGCATATCAAGCAAATCTAAGAAGATCTTGCCTGAAAGCAATTTTCTACATTGGTATTGACGGCCCATTTTCTTCCATCCATACACTAGCTCGTCTAATTACCATTCTTTAGAAGCTTTGGTAATTGCTGAACGCACTTTAATCAGTTGCTTATGATCAAGATTAATAGAGCTTAGGAATTTTACTACACTCTAAGACTTTTATTATCTGCTTTAACAATTAAGTATCCAATTTAATTGCATCTACTGACGCTTCGTATTTTAAAGACCGATAACTAATTTCCTCTCGATTTTTTCATCTTCCATAACAATGTAAAATTCATCTATTTTATTTCTTCAGTTCACTTACTTGGGCTCTGGATGTGTCATACAATGATAAAATTATGAAAATAATATTGTTGCAAACATACGGAAGCGCGCATACACGGACCAATCGTTGAGAGAACGTATTCAACAGCTATACTTATGTATAAAATGTTTCTTTTCTTTTTTATCTTGTTAGAAATGTGACTTGGTGCACAAACGACGAATATAAACGATCTTTTTCCTAACAATTATAAAGATTTTGACGTTGTTTTATAACGTGTAATTTAAAATATAACAATAAAACCGTAAAAAAACAAATTTTCTTTGTGGTAGATTCCAATGACCGCGTAAATTGTCTCATAATTACCAAATCTTTTCTGAATCACGCACCCACCCAATTTACATACTTACTTATTTCATTACACGCGCATATTTACTTACAAAATATGCGTGTGTCTCTGTATTACCCGTGGTTTCCGCAAAATGCTTAATATGCTTTCACCACAATTGTTTAGCTAAGACAAATATATTGCCAATTTATTATTTAAAAAAACAAAAATATGACATTGTACAATTTTTCTGGATATAAATTACTAGTAAAGCAAAGATGCGCACTGAAACCCATCCTACGCAAGTCAAATTCTCAAAATATCATAAAGGACGCAGTTCCACACTTATCTGATCTTTGGCTTACATAGAAACAAACATACTCAAACCAACCAATATAGATGAAAGTCTGTTAGAAGCACCCTAGCGACTTCCGTTAATTTTTTTTTTTAGCATTCGAGAACTTTTTAAAATGTCTTTTTATGTGTTGCTTTAACACAAACTACTAACATATATGTGTCACCGCGATAAACGCGTCATTTATACAGTTGGCTCTAGGATGCGATGGGACCAGGTGGGTATGCGTCAATCGCGTGCACCTCTATTGTATACGAATACTTTAGAAATTAACAGTGAATGCAGAGGTTCTTCTGTTCAACCGTTTTAATATCATACAAGTAGTACTACTATGTACTCAAGAGAGAAGGGTGATAGCCGTCAAGAACTACTAAACTCTCCTGGTGTTCACGGGTCAGTTTGTTTGTTTGTCCATGACGAAGTATCCGATACAGTGATGTGTCACTCTGCTCAACCGCTTTCGAACCATCATAACAATGGTCATCAGTTTCTAAACATAAGATTGTTTTTTGCAAAACCAATACAAAATTCTCAGTTATACAAATTTCTCCACAGTAAATAAACTATCGTATAAACCCGATATTTGTACATTTTTTTTATTCATACAGTTTGTCTTCACAGCAGCTAACAAGCAATGGGTTAAACAAAGATGGAGAAGTTATATTTACGGATGAATTCATTTTTTTTTTTTATTAACAGACAAAAATTAACGACAAGTTGATTGATGGCAGGTAGTAAAAAGCAAACTTTTACATTCAACATATAACATCTACAGTAAAGGAAACCCAGTGACCAATATAAACGTAAGCCGCATCTCGGCCAAAGAAACAGTATACAAAATGGATGGCACCCTAACGGCTGACAGGAATATGCTTATTTTTAACCATCATGTCATCCCCTTACCATTTGGTCAGGATTCATCTTTTTTGCAAGACACTGATGCCAAACATTTAGTAACTACGACTGATAAATAACAAAAAGGAAGAAGGTGCCCATTGAGTACTCGCAATCATTTCCTGGCCTGTAAAAAGTCCCACTACAATTAAAACTGTCTGGGCGTATAATAAGACTTTGCTGAGCTATAAAGTAATATAGATTATTGAAAACAACATTTCAGTCGTGGACTAGTAAATCCATGGTAGCATAACACAACGTACCGTTGTCTTTACAAGAACTATAACATACTAATGGGTAGTATAACTTAATCACTTTCCTTCTGCATTTTCTGTACAATGTATTGTGTTAAGAACAAGTTAACTATTTATTTGCGATTACTCGCTGTTTGTTATTCTTGTACACGTATCATATGCCCGTTTCCAAACATATTTCTAATAGTGTATAATCAAACAAATGCGATGAATGACATTTTAACAATGAAATTTTAATACGCGATTTATGCAAACTTAAATATTAGTTGGTTTAAAAAATATTTGTAAATTTAATTTAATTATAAGTTAGTTAGAATTAATGAAATACGCCAAATGGTACAATTTAATTATTTTGGAACAGTATTATTAAATAATGTATTTTATACAGCGGTCTGTGTCTGTCGCTCTTCGTAACAATCATACATCTTGACGTCTGATGAACATAAAATACTCAAATTCTTAAATATGGCCCAAATCTTCGATACACCTGGAAGTGAATATAATATAATATATTTGTGTTAGTTGCTCTAAAATAAACTGGTCAGTAAGAGTGAACTAACAGAAAATTTCATGCCGGAATGGCGCATACACACACCGTCACCGTGAAAACAAGAAAATGAATGCCATGCACTATACGAGGACTTAGTAATAATAATAATAATAATAATAATAAAAGAACGGATCCATCTTCTAACTAAACCTCTAAAACTCGCAAATTACTTTTCAAAGCACACTAAGTAAAACCTTCGAAAAAATAAATTCATTATGTCAAGAAAGCGTAAAAAAACGTCGTTGAGTTTCAAAGAACTTCAGATTTGCTATGTTCTATTACTTCAAGTAAATTTTTTACTTACAAAAACGTAGAGCTAAAAAAACTGTAGTTTATCTGGCTACGACAAGACGTTCACAGACTGGCTGTGAGCCAAAGCCTCGTTGTTGGATAGATTTTAGCTATCATCTGGGTAAATTTAAGATTATGATATATCTATTAGGAACAGTTTAAATAAGTTTTCTTAATCAAAATAGAATAGCAGCGATATGTTAAATAAGGATTATTTTTTTGCACTTATTCTGTTTCCATTATTATTTTGTCACAAGTATATTAAGTAAAGACTTTATAAACACAAATACATCAATCTTATTTCTGCAAGCTGTTTCGATTTATTTGCTGGAACCTTTAGATGACACAAGTCAGGCCTTTTCTTCGCTAATGATTGGATGCCATCCAATAAATTCATTTTAATATTTATCCCTTTCTTACATTGTTCTAAACATTCTTCAATTACTGTTATTTTTACTATTTGAAAAAAGTTGAAAGGATTATATATTTATACATAATATTTCATTTAAATTCATTTTCCGGTACTCTTCACTTATATATCAACATAATCAGTGTACCTGTCACAACTTTACAAAACCAAGATGAACTAAAATTGGCATTTGCCTTGTTGCCAAAAGCCTGGAATGTTTTCTCAACAAGGTCGGCAAAGCCATGTCTAGCAAAATACTCGAAAGTCAAAATAATGAAATGAAGCAAGCATAAGTGAATTTAACTACCACACAAAAATACAACATCACACAAACAATAGTATGGCTGTAACCCTTCCGAACCCCAAAATTGCCAA
Source organism: Carcinoscorpius rotundicauda (assembly GCA_011833715.1). Classification (NCBI taxonomy): domain Eukaryota; kingdom Metazoa; phylum Arthropoda; class Merostomata; order Xiphosura; family Limulidae; genus Carcinoscorpius; species Carcinoscorpius rotundicauda. Next base: position 31,954,476 of record CM022395.1, on the reverse strand, counting down.
CATTCACTAGCTCAATGTTACTTCTGCGTGACCTATAACCACATAAATTAACATAACCTTTGTTTTTACGCATAACTACAATATTCAAAACAAATTTCTTAAAATATTTCAACACGTACAAAAAAAAATAGCCAAATCTTTAAGCGATCATTATTTTGGATGTGGTCATCTTTTTTTTTTTTCTAGTTTCAGTTAGTACACAATACAAACAGAATTTCAAAAGAAACAAAAGGAATAATTAGCTATATTAATTATTCGGTTAGCTTTAATGCCGAACTATGATGTGTAGGGCATTTGTTCTGATCATAAATAAATGGTCATGGAAGATAATTTTGACTTTATCTGATCTCTCATGAGCGACTAGAAGGCGAGGATCTATCACCTCAACAAATTTTCAATAATACTATAATGGCATCAACTTGGGTTACATTTTAATTCATTAAGCTACAATCAGACCTTACTACTTACATCAATGCATTACTTGAATGTTATGTATATGTATAAATATTTTGTAAACGACATGTCGTATTGTGTTTGAATTTTCATTTGTATTATTCATTTTTCCATATTGATATTATTGTTTCGAAGTTTAAACTAAAATATGTTATTTATTTAGGGTAACGTTTTAGAACTTTCTCGAATTAGGTAGATCAAATATATGACTATAAATGGAAATGTTTGGCCTAGCGTCTAGACGTAGAGTCTCGTGCAAAAACATAAATGCGCAGATTACTCTGTCGAATTTCCGGTGAATGTTCGAGAAAAAGATTTCTAATAATATATATAAACAGACGGAGATAAGAGGCGAGGAGTCAGTCATTAGTTTTATTCGAAGAACAAGTGAGGGATTCAGTCATCAGTTTTTATTTTAAAAAAAAAGAGAGAGTTAGTTATTTGAGAAAGATTAAGTGTTTGCTGTGAATATTCAACTTGGTTTTGTGATTGAAGTTAGATCTACGGAAGCTGTGATTTTATTCCGTCAGTCTCTACGATACATCTGAATTACTGCTTGTGCTGAGAGACGGCGAATTTATTGAACTGTGAACTATTTCGGAATTACTTCGTGGGACCAAATTCACACCCTAGACAGGAATTTGAGACTTTAATTTTAGATCATTACATTAGATACAGGCCAGTACCGTTTTGTGTTGTGATTAATTTTGAAGTTTAAAACTAATATTTTGTTTTGTAATTAATTTCGAATGTCGTAACTTAATATCTGTCACTATTATTATACAATTTATGTTATATCTGTTATATTTGTTAGTAGTTTAGTGTAATAAATTATACAAGCTGTTATCTGTGTTTTTCTGTTGCGTTTAATCCACGAAGAATATAAAACATTTAAAAAATCCGTAACATTGAAATAAATATTTTGAAACAAACAGATGACGGAATGGATAAGAAAATAAGTGAACAGAAATGTTTTTAGCACAGTACTTCCGCACAAGTTAATTACGTTTCTCGCACTGAAACATTAATAATAATACCAGCTTTAAAATTTTTAAAGGTTGCCTGTGAGCAGTCGGACACCGAAAGAAGTAACCCAGCTACATACTATTCGCATACGTAAAATGGAACTACCGCAATGGGTAGTGGAAATACTACAATATCATGTAGTGCACACAGTTTGAAATGAACTACATATGAACAAAAGAGTGAAACTCGATCCGTTTCATATATTACACTCAATAAAGTAACAACTAAAATCTATATATACACAAACATAAAAAAAAGTTCTATTCAGCGTTAGTCTGCGTGTTAGAGAGGATAAAGAAAAGTACCTTTAGCGAAGAATTAATACTGGTGAAACAGATGCCTCTATTGAAAATATTCCCTTCCTAAGGTGATGAAGTTAATCCTGCCATAAGCACTTAAAACTTTGCAAATTCGTTTATCAGCATTTACATAATAATAATGGCTGTAAAAGCTTATATGGAACCGAACTCAAGCTAGACTTTATATTGTTGTTGTTTGGCAACATTTGTAAAAAATATACTCCAGGGTCATCTGCGCTAACAGTCTTCAATGTTTGGGTGATGGACGAAGGATAAGATAGCCAGCTATTTACTACCATACATAACCATCTTTCGAGCTTCTCTTTACGACCTGGACCACCCTCATAAACATAAAGTGGGGAGCGCGAATAACGAATGCACAATACAGCATCGACTTTATATTACACATCTACTGTAAAAGAACACAGAGGTTAAAGAAACTATATTTACATGAAGAATACGATAGATTTGATTTCTAGACAAAAACTAATTTTTCAATGAACAATTTGATAAATTACCAAATAATCTTATATATATATATAGTGTATTCAAAGTAGTCTCCGAACAAAAGCCACAATTACAAAATTTTTTTTCTCAATACGAGTATCTTAGATTCTTCTTCCGACCAGTTCAAAACAACTGAATTTCCACAATACACAAATAGTATTGGTAAATAACGAGATAAGAAACACGCTACTCACAATATAACAAACGATTTTTCATAAGAATTTGGGAGAATAAGGGAAAATTTTAAAACTATGTTACTGAGTAAAAATTAAAATAACTTGAATAACTCTTATTTTTAATTATCATAACATATCTTATACTATATTTTGAGTACAATACCACATTTTGCTTCAATGTAGATAGAGTTTGTTTTCTCACAAAATTTGGTTAAGCTTGAACATATAATTTCTGCAACTCAAAAATATTACATTTCTTATCTACATTATGCATAAAAAACTGAGTAAATTATAATCAAACGGCATCAGGTGTAATTACGCCTTCAGCACAAATTCTATTATTATATGCACTGTCACGTAGCGAGACATAAAATGAACAAATACTTTATTTCTAAATCAAGCTTACAGCATTTACCCACAGTTGTTCAACTCTGAACAATTGTATCTCTTTGAAGGTGACTTAACAAAAACATAACGTTATATTTCTAGATTTTGCAGAGAAACTACAGTTGGGCGTATTTTCCAATCCACCAGTGGTATACTTTCATTGGTTCGCTTTTTCTTTTTTTTTAACAATGTTTTTAAAAATATTATTTCTAGCTTCAAAATTATGTTCTTGTTTTGTTTTTAAAACATATGCAACTAAACACAAAAACATTTTATAATAAATTATATTAATTCCTACTTGAAAGTGAAGTACAATTTAACACATCAGAGAAAATCAAAGAATAACTTTTTCTTATCCACATTATTGAAAATATGAAAGAGCTAATTAAGAACAGAGTAGATAACAAGGACTAAACAATGATTTATTTCAATGAATTATTCTGTTGTCCATTTACATACAGCTATTAACTAGTTAAATTTAGTAAAACAAAGCATACATTTCTGTTGTACATGGTGGCATGACCTCCAAGACTATCAAGTACAAATATAGCTAGTGTTTTCTTGTACAAATATTATTGGAATCTGAAACACAAATAAACACACAAAAACTAGTGCCTTCAATTTTCTTTATCTCTGTAGCAAAGACACCCATTAAGATAATATTACCAGAAAACCAAATATAGGAAGTGTTATTTATTCAAAATTACAAAGAGTCTTTAATTTCCCTGCACTTTAATGATCATAATTTCTGGCCATTAATTAACATCTCTCCTACCGATAAATGATCAGTTTCCCTGATAAACAGTAATTTTCCATGACATTTAATGAACAGTTTCCTTGGATTTTACAATGCAATAATTATGTATAAATCTGTCTGAACTACCCTATTATGGTAAAAATATTTAAAAGACTTGAATCATGAATAGACAGTAATAAAAAAAAAAGGAATAATAATTGCACAAGTATTAAACTAAAATGAATCAGCATATTATAGTTTATATATTCTTCAAAAACTTTTGTCATTTCAGATACAGACAGATTGTCTGTATAAATAACTCAGCACAGAATCAAAAACAATGTCTTTAAAACTAGAGAGAAAACAAAAATAGTCCATAACATTATTCAATATCATAAAAAATTCAATAAGTTACTAACATTAAAAAGAAAAAAATTTTAGTCAATGTCTTCTTGCAAACAAAACACAGTGGGCATATTTTTTAGTGCCCAATTTATTACACATTAAAAATGTAGATATGAGAACCACTCTCTACACATCAATGAAACCTGTATCAAGGATTTCATACTGAAAAATCACACACACACCTTTTATCACCACAAATTAAAAAAAAAACATAAGATTGTTAAATGAATTAACTTTGGAACATCCTGTAAAGAACTTTGAGAAATCTTTGACATGAAATACTAGTATACTGATCTAAAATGAAATGAAAAGCTAGTATTCTACACCAAAGAGCCTCTAGTTTATAATTTTATTAAATCTAAAATTAAAGCAAGGTTTGTAAGATTAATATTAATTCTATGTGTAAATAGAAAATAAACATCAGTATTGTAAACCTAAATTTGGCATTAATTAAAATCACATTAAAACTGATTATTACAGAATATTCAAATGGTATACCTTGTAATGGATGTTGATCAGATACTGTCATTTTTTGTAAATTAGTTATAGACACAAGTATAACTTTCACTAATATTATAGAACATTTTATGACTTACTAAGAGCACTTAAATCTTTTTGTTTACAATAAATAATAAAATATACAAGGCTTGAACACTCCATTACTATACCCAAGGATAAAAAGATAGTTAAAAATAATAATTGGAACAGCAAAAACAAAAAAACTATACCCTAATTCTAAATGAGAAAATGTATTTGTAAATGTAACCTAATGAAACAAAAATTGAAAAATACAACTTTAAAAATGACTTTTACTGTTGTTAAAAATACTAATATACAAAATGGTAATGTGCAAATTATTTAAAAAAATTCAGTTCATTTCTAAATTGCACTAGCTAGAAACTAACTGATATATGTTGTTGTAGGGAGTAAAATAACCAAAATTAATTTATATTTTGTGGAAATTTAAATCAATACAAAGTTTCAGAATAATTTTATGAATATTTATCAAACAATAAAAAATTTAAATGATAAATTCATGGTCTTGGTTTACAAAATAACGTAGTACAAGTTTTGTCATTAATTACATCCTATATTATGCAACTTATAAAAAAAAAAAAAAAAAATTGTACAAACAGTCTATGCTGGCACTTTTCCTAAAATCTGTATTATATTATCGTAAATATAACTAAAGTGTACCAGTGAAAATTTTTTTTTTTCAGAGAGATTAAATGTCTGGATTGTTGAGCTTTATAAAAGTTTTATTTTCTGTACCATTAAACATAACTTTAAAAAAAGGGAGATAAAGTTCAATCTGTCATCCATCATTTTTTGCAAAATTATAATAGTTTCAGGAAATTCCACACATCAGTTATGTGAGACATAGACAAACTATAAACAGCAATAAACTTTTCCTAGCGGAAGAATGTGTATTGGTTTCTTCCATTTGTTGTGGTTTCTTTTTCATGTGTTATTTCTTTAAACTGCATGATTACCACTTCACTAAAATTAAATAGCTAGGATAACTATGAATTAGGTCTTCCATTCTACAAAATAAATGTTAATAACTTTTTGTAGAGAACACTAACACTTTTGCCCTTCCTTTGACCAATATTTTCTAGTTTTTAGTCGAAACACTATTTTCTTGCACTATTTCCTCCTTCACAGCATTTAAAATGAAATTAAAGAGTATAAATACATCAGAAGATCTTATGCCTTCTATTACTTAAAAGTGAAACAGTATTTCAAGTGTAATAACTAATCAATACATGTGATCCTGATGAGATAGATAACTACCAAAAGAAAATTATCAAAAAAGAAAGAACAAATATTTTTCCACACATAAAAGCATAAAAACTAAATACTGTATAAAAAACTATTACTCTTCTTCTCCTTTAAAAACAAAACAATTTGTTGTTTTGGATCTTGAAGATGGTGACTCACAGATGTCAACAAAGCTCATCAATTACTCCTTTTTCAAAAATATTTTGTGAAAAAGATTATATATTTTGTTTGTTATTGCTTTTATTCAAGCATTTCCAATTATTTTATGCCCCAAAATATACAGGTTAAATTAATAAATAAATTTTTCAAGTTGAGCTTGCTGTTAAAAGTTACAATCAGCAATTATTATATGTATAAGCACAAAGGAATAACCTAAAATATATAAGAGCAAAGCATATAGATGTGGTAATAAATGTATTTGACAAACTTCTTGTTTTTAAATTTGACAAATCTTACAGAATTTACTTACTGTACTAACCATGATATCACTGAAAAGTTAAGCAAAATTAATATGATTTTAAATAAAACCTTACCAATACCAAGAAGGAATAAAAACTTTCTTACCTCTTGCAGATAACTTTTTGGTGTTGATAATTTTTGCAGCAAATTCTAAACCAGTGGACTTCTGAACACATCTTCTTACAATGGAAAAAGCACCTCTAAAAATAAAAGTAACATCTTAATGAAATAAAAGAAATATGTTTTCCATTATTTTATATAACCTTGCTGCAAACATTTAAACACACTTTAAGCACTGCATAATATCAAAGTATAATGTAATAGAAATTTAAAATATAAAATAATTTATACACAAAACTGAAATATTATATAAGAATGCATTTCAGTTGTTTTCTTAATGCAGTACTAAACAATAGAATGCATGCATTCTGTTCACTACAGGAAAATAAACACCCAATTTTTGCATCATAAGTATACCAACAAACAATGGAAGAAACATTTAATGAAAAGTCTCTGCTTATTCAGTTAATTATCAAATAGAAATTTACACCTTTATTTAAAAACCTAAATTAAATTTTATATTCATAGAGTTCTTAAAAATATAAAATGAATGGTTAAAATATGCTCATTAAGTTTTACAAAATTAGACTTACACTAGAATTCAAATCCATTAGTTGACCAAATCAGAATACCTATTGGTTAAATTATGTTGGAAAGATCCACAAAAACAAAAAATATTTCCATTGAAAACCTGTAAATTTTTTTTTTTTTTATCCCTCCCTCTCTTCACTTTTTTTAAATTAAAACTGTAAAAGTTTGGCTTGAAATACTATAAATAATGTACAAGTCTGGCAATAAAAAGTCATTAGTGTTATCTCTAACAGTGTTTATATATGCAAAAAAGGCTCATTTGGGTTGAGAAAATATTTCTCAACCCAAACAAGCCGTTTTTGCCTATATATTTCTCTACAAGTGGGTTTCTCGACATCACTAACAGTGTTTATCTTAAGTACAAAAATATTTCCTTTGAATGGTTAAACACATTACACTGTGTAAAATGAGAATTTAGTCCAGATTAGCCAGAAGATGACCTAGGAAGGTCGAAATGCTGTTCTCTGCTTATTAATAAAAATGTTATACCCATAACAGCCATTCTGAGATGCATCTCCATTTTAGATGTTATATTTCATAATGAACTGTTTATTTAAAAAATTAACTTTGAACATTCTGTATTAGGATACCATAAATTACTGAAATCTAATTTCTAACTGTGCTTTGTAGGTTTTAACTTGCACTAATAATCACCAGGTGATAAACTTTTATAAATGCTTATTACCTATGACATTAGGAGAAAGTACATTTCTATACATCTTGACATTTATTGCCACAAGTGAAAATAAATGTTTTGTATTCATTACTTAAATAAAGGTGGTTTATTCAAATAACACTGTTTTACAATTAATGTTTTAACCAGACATTTTAATTTTCTGTATTAATTATGCCTTACAAAAAACTTATAAATGGACCAAAAGTACTGCAAATACAAATGCATCTTTTTACACCTATTTGTGCTGCCACTGGTTATATTAGTTACAAGACAGAAACACCCAAATCAAATATTTTTTTTTGTCATTGTGTTGTTGTATTTGAGAACAATATAAATAAATTTAATTAGATGAATAAGGTACATTATCATAACAAAACAGAGATTATGAAACAATTTACTAGCCATGCAGAAAAAAAGACAAAAAATGTCTAAATAAAAACAGCTTAGCTTGGTTAAATATTAGTAACATTATGTCAATATGAAATGACGGGAAAAGCATAACATTTAACTGAAAACATCTTTTCTATCCAAACTTTAATCTTTCATACAGACTTCTTCATTTACAACTGTTACCATCACATAAAATTACAAATAACTTGGAAATATAGACATTAATTTTATAAAAACAATTTTCAAATTTTTACTAAATTAAATATATTGTATGTGTATGTTCATATATTAGCCACATATGACATTTAATGTACATATACACAAACATGTAATTACTTTCAATCACAAAAACAAAACAATACACCATCAAGCTCGAGAAGTTTTATTTTGAAACACAGAAGAAAAAAAATTAATACACCACTGTTGAATTTTTCAGTATAATAGTTTTTTCTATATATCTTTAACTTTTTTAAAAAAATGAGTTTTTGTGAAAGGAGAGCTCCAATTAAATACTTTTGAGAGATTGTGAGAGTCCAAGCATAATATTCTCTTCCCAAGTCTATATTTCACTGTTTTTTTTCTACATTTTCAAGGGTATATTTGACCTTTCTTACTCATTTACTTAAATAAGAAAAGTGTGTTGCAAACATTATATTCTACCTCTTGCTTAAAATAAGTTAATGAGCAATCACTATTATCTGGTTTAAACTTTCAATGGATGTTCATCATATATGCACATGCACAGTAATCTCATAACTGAAATAAACCATTTGCACAATTTAAAAAAAATGTTAAAAAGTCAGTGCATTTTTTGTTAAAAAATTAACTTCCTAGCAGCCTAGATGTAGTTTTCCTGCAATTTTACTCAAATCCTGAAGTACAGAAAGGTGCCTAATCATATGGTATATAAAAATAATTTTTTATTTTTAACAATACCTTCATTGAAGTGAAATACCAATGATTTGTTCATTTTATTTTCTAGTGTCTACTATTACTCTTAGATTAAGCTGCTACTATTTACGATCACTGACAGCTTTAACAAGTGAAAGGCCCCAAGTTTCAGGGTAATCAAAAGTGAAACTGCCATATAAGGATGGTGCAGTTAGAAAATAGACGTCACATGCATTACCGCTAATAGAGTGCAAACTCTCCCAATCTTAATACTTGCATTTGCATTATAAATATGATGCACACAATAATGGTTATAAAATACAATAATAATCATTATTAATTAGCATCAAACAAGATAATACACCTCATTATTAGAGAAGAGTTAATGATTATTCAAATTTCAATTAAAAGGTACTACTAGGCCTATTATTACTTATGTTTAAACAAGTCACAAATTACAGTTTGAAGTTTAGTCCACAATAAAATAAAAACTGTTCAATACTTTACCAAAACATACAGATGCCTAAAAATAAAAACTTTATCAATTACGGTTACAGTGTCAGAATTGTAGACTTGCTTCTTTTCATTAATAAGGAAAAAAAAATCATGGCACTGTTTTACAATTAATTTGATATGCACTTCTTGTTACCTTTTTATGATCATAAATTAACAAAATTCTTTTTCATCTTGGATTGAATTACACATATGCTTTTGCTATAAACTTATTAATCAAAACAATACTGAAAATTATGATAAGCTACACACTATTTACATTGCATGATCCAATGTCGCTTCTCTGTGTTATATGTCTGCAGCTTTAAACGTAAGTTAACTCGGATCAGAAATAGAACCCATCTGCAGCGGGGAAGATCAACAAGCTCGATATTTTGCCAACACTTTTTGTTCTGTTCATTAAAAAAGACCAAAGTCACATTGTTCTCTTCTTAAACAAATTATTTTAAACATCAAAAAGCAAGAATACTTACTTCCCAAGTTCTTCTTTAACTTCATAATTATCGCTAAATCTTGTACAAGATATTCCAGCACTCATATTTATTTCACAAAGATGAGGGAGATGAAAATTAAATCTCGCACAAACTCGTATTCCTCGTGAACACCTTCCTCACGAATCCCAACATACTTCGTCGTATGCGCACCAAATATCTCATGCACCATTACCTGCGTGTATTTATATACTTTCCACGTCGCCTTGTGGCCGCATTACGAGTTTCAGTAATACTCAGAAAAAAAGCTGTAGAGCAGTGATTAAGATACCCTATTATTTCATTTCTTCTTTTACATTATCTCAAATCTTAAATTACTGTTCAAACTTAGCTTAGACAAAAAAATAGTGTTTTTTGACAGTTCTAATTTCTCCAAGAAGTGTCAAGGGTGAGCTATTAAATTCGATACATCTTACAATGTACAATAAAATCGTGCGCATATATGATAAATGATAAGTTGAAAGTAAATATCATACACCGTTCATGCTTCCATCTTCGAAATATTTCTTTCAATCAGTCGATGGAGGAGATTCCTTTATTTCATGAAATTTCTTCACAAAGAGAAACATTTTTATTCTTAATAAACTTTTTTCTTAACTGTTCAACACATACAAAGACTGATGGATCGATGTCGATATGAAATTTTGGTAATTGCAACAAATAAATAATTTTCCTTTAGTGAATTGTTGAAAAGAAGCCTTTGATATATATATATATATATTTACGTTTTACCATTCAGGTTGTTCACAGAATGGTACCCAGATATTTGACAATTAATGTTTTAAGAAGAAAAAAAACAGACTGGACACGACGTGTTCCACATAATGAACAATCTTCATTTATAACAAAACAAGTGTGCACACTTGCACTGGACATTGGTCCATTACTTTCTATTGGACTTGTGATTGTGAATTGATCAACAGTTGTTCTTTCCTGTAGATATATTTACGTCACTAAACTTACATAAGATCCTATGTAAAATGTTTTGAATCGAACGCTCATTAGTTAGCAAGAAATGTTGGATTTGTCCATAGCGATTAGCGCTATTCACGTACTTGTCATTCTCATTCAGCCTAGGCAGTAATCTTTAGATATACGCTGTTCTGTCAAATATGGCCAGGTGGTTAAGGCACTCGACTCCTAATCCGAGGGTTGCTGGTTCGAATCCCCGTCACACCAAACATATTCACCTGGAGACGTTATAATGTTGGTCAATTCCACTATTCGTTGATAAAGGAGTATCCCAAGAGTTGGCAGCGGGTGGTGATGACTAGCCTTCGTGTAACTCTGCGCAAAATTCAAAACAAACCAATCTGTTAATGAAAGACATCACTATTAACATAGGTCCACAACTTTTAACATTACAGTTATATTATCCCGCTGACAGAACATATATTATACTTATGCAAAACAACAAGGAAAGAAAAGTAGCTATAATAAAGTTAATGATGTTTTTTTCTGGACTAAGTGAAGGTAAATTGTATAAATTCTGACTAAATGAATATTTTCCTTGCCTACCATACTACTATAGATACTAAAAGTATTTTAAGTCTATTTCAGCTTCATCACATACCTATCTTAAGTTTTACGTTCCGAGTGTTAAGTAATATGTTCCTTCTTTGAACTGTACATCATAATCATCTACTCAAGGAGTTTAACTGAAAAAAAGATAGTTACGATAGTTTAAGTCCAATGTATGTCATAATCAAGCTCGTATAACTTTTAACTAAATGTTTTTCAGTGGTATGAAATGATATCAGTCATAATAATATAAACTTCCCTATCAAAACGCAGAATCATACGTATGAAAAACTGCCTTTGAAATAGTTCTAATTTCTGTAAAATTTCAAGGTTTGCTTATTTATAAAACATCAAACAAGTGAAATTACATCGCAACTATCAAATAACCAAATTGTTCCTTTTCCGTACAGTACGTCACAAATGAACTTCTAGCAAATGAAAAAAAACAAAAAAAACAATGTGTGTCCACATTATGAAAGATATAATATAGTCAGAAATTTATATATATTGTTTTTTTTGTTTTTTTTCATTTGCTAGAAGTTCATTTGTGACGTACTGTACGGAAAAGTTGTGCATATATATATATGCAAAATCTTCATTTAAAACTCTATTTATACTCCATTAGATATTCGCCTACATAACGTTGATATACATTTGATTATAAAAATTTGAGCTAAAAGATGAAAACGTGAAACGGGCAACATGCCCTTCACAAAGTTATTAACGCCGTAATGCAGTTCTGGAATATTAAAATAGTAAGTACTTGAAAACAGTAACAATAACACCCTCTAAACAACCATTTGCTTTTAACGGTTGAAGTATCCAGTAAGTTATAAAAATTCAAAATGCTTTTTTTTATTCAAACTGTAGATTACTCACTGTTACTTTTGTAAACTCAGTCTAAAATAAATCTAAAAAAAAAACAACTCCTAATCTTGTTATTTTTATATTTTAAATTAGTAAGAATTTCTAAAGCATGAAACTTCATTATAAAATGTTATTCACCTTTCCAGAACAAAACATATTTACTTTTTGGAATATCAGATTTCTAGAATTGTCAATTTAATAGAACAATCATTACCAACAATTCTGTAATTCAATGTTTTAAATAAAGTAATATTTTCTTACCTTTGGATATAATTCTATCCTGCTTTACGCTAAGCAAAAGTTTTCATCTTTAGCATAACATTGTAGTAGCAAATCAGTTAGACCACACGTAGTTTATCAACATACAAAACACATTTTCCACATAAGTATTATATAATAAATAATTTATAAGTCTTGCTTACATACAAATTAGTGTTGAATAAGTGCTTACCTCATTACAGACCTGTGTCAAAAAAGAGAAAATGAAAGAATTGAAAGTTTTACCACATATAAATTACAGTTGCATCAATAATGCATAGAATTTTTACTATACATAAAAGCCATTTTTACTAACTCAGCAATTAGTGATAATATACGAACGATGGATAACCTGAAGAGTTTTCCCCTCTTTTTCTCTCTCTTTTCCGGCCCGTATTAGCAAAATGTATTAAGGCGTGCGACTTGTAATCCGAGGGTCGCGGGTTCGCACCAAACATGCTTGTCTTCCCAGCCGTGGGGGCGTTATAATGTTACAGTCAATCCCACTATTCATTGGTAAAAGAGTAGCCCAAGAGCTGGCGGTGGGTGGTGATGACTAACTGCCTTCCCTTCAGTCTTACACTGCTAAATTAGGGACGGCTAGCACAGATAGCCCTCGAGTAGCTTTGTGCGAAATTCCAAACAAACAAACTCTCTCTTTTCCATTACGTAAAGCTAATTTTTGTAGGACCTCTTAATATAGGTTTTTAAGGATGTTAAACCAGTTGGTTGACTTTTACTTCCCCAAAATGTGTTTATTATTATATTAAAAGCATATTCTTTGTCAGTTGTTACTAGACATATTGAATTGCTTACAGCTTTTATTATTTTGAAAATAAATTTATACCATTTATCAACTGTTGTACCTTTAATTTTTATTAGCCTTAACGTTATGCTTACGTAAAAAGTAAATCAGTTGTATTTCACTCTTAAGACAACTGTTTGTTCGTTTTCAAGTTCAGTTTAGTGTATCGGATAAGTGTAACCGTTAATCCATTATAGATATGTTAGCAGTTCTTTACGTCGTGTTTCTTTTTTTTAAGAAAAACAACAACAATGACTGAATAAATTAACTTATATTGTTAGATAAAAACTTCCATTGTGAAGATCAGTCATAAAACAATGAGCTTTACATGAATAAACCACAAAATTTGTCTTGAACAGACATGGCCAGATGGCTAGGGCGATCAACTCGCAATCTGGGGGGTTACGAATACAAATCTCGATCTCACCAAGAATGCTCGACCTTTTAGTCGTAGAAGAGTTATAATATGCGGTCAATATGACTATCCGTTAGTTTTTCACTGCTAATGTAGGGACGAATAACGCAGATAACCCTCGAGTAATTGCGCGAAATTCAAACGAACCAAACAAAAAATTTGGTTAATTTTATAAAAGTATTCACTATTAAAGACAAAGTAAGTATTTTATAACGTTTCCATAGAACATAGTCCGCCATGCCTAGGTGGTTAGGGCGCTCGACTCGCAATTTGAGGGTCGCGGGTTCGAAACCCCGTCATACCAAACATTCTCGCCCTTTCAGCCGATGGAGAGTTATAATGTAACGGTCAATCCCATTATTCGTTGGTTAAAAAGTAGCCCAAGAATTGGTGGTGGGTGGTGATGACTAGCTGCCTTTCCTCTAATCTTACACTGCTAAATTAGTGGCGGCTAGTTCAGAAACTCTCAAGTAGCTTTGCGCGAAATTCAAAACAAACCAAAATCATTTGTTTATGATAAAACTATTGAGGCAAGAGGATGGTAATCTGCCGGCAAAACCCTTTGTTAGATGTTACGCTATTCTTTTCCTAAATAATAGTGGTATTTAGTGCCATATTATAACGTTTACATGGCAAAGAGTACGAGTGTGCATGATCCCATGTTTCGATCCCATGACCTAACCACCAGACCACGCGTAGCCTATTAGTTAATTCACAATCGTCTAGATCATCATTTTTTTTGACGACTTCCAGATATTTTATTTGTGAAAGGAATGTTTCCGATAAAAAATTATCTAGTTGATGCATGCAGATTTATAAAATCCTTCAGAACAAAATCTCTCGCGTAAAATAGAAATGACTCTACATTAAAAACAATTTTATTTTATAAATAGTTCTTATTTTCAATGACAAATGTTCATAAGTCGACATGAAATAAATAAAACTCTATTTTGTTGCAATTGTTGTCTCAGCCATATTTATTAATTAAAACTATGAAATCAGCGACATTTAATCTTACTGAAGAGAAGATAATGAAAATCGTACTGGTAACAAATTTAAATAAAGAAATCGTTTGTTTTGTTTGTTTTTTTAATTTCGCACAAAACTACTCGAGGGCTATCTGTGCTAGCCGTCCCTAATTTAGCAGTGTAAGACTAGAGGGAAGGCAGCTAGTCATCACCACCCACCGCCAACTCTTGGGCTACTCTTTTTCCAATGAATAGTGGGATTGACCGTCACATTAAAACGCTACCACGGTTGAAAGGGCGAGCAAGTTTGGCGCGACGGGAATGTGAACCCGCGACCCTCAAATTACGAGTCGCATGCCTTAACCGACCTGGCTATGCCGGGCCGTAAAGGATTTACTGTATCGAAATATCTTAAAACACTTTAAAATGTACGTTCTGCAGGAAACACTGTAACATTTCACGTATAAAAAAGTACCAATCAGGTCATACTTAATTCACATATTTCTTTTTTTCCTAATTTCTGTGAGTTAAAACTATTACTAGAAAATATTGCCAAAGCAAAAAAAAAAAAAACCTGTGAAATATTTAACTTTCTCTATGCTGCTTTCATTTCAACTGTTTATTCTCATATAAGTGTGTGTGTTTTCTTATATCAAGGCCACAACGGATCATCTGTTATGTCCATCGAGGAGAAACGAACTCCTGATTTTAGCGTTGTAAATCCGTAGATTTACCGCTATACCAGGTGGGGACACCTGTTCTGTAAATTTGTAGAATATTTTTTAGAATAAGAATCAAGAATATTTGTTTCACGAAAACGCTAGTTCAATTTCAAACATCGTTGAAGCTTCGAGAAACTCTCATGAGTCGTATGAAAGCATCTAGTCGAGAGACAGACGAAAAACATTATTATTAGTCAGTTACAGTCAGTATGCTATAGGCCTCGAAAGCCATAATTATGATTAATGCCTATGAATCGGAAAACTATAGAATTTGACCATGAACGTTTATATATTTCGAACATTACATACCTTTTAACTTCAGACAATTACTTCGAACATTATTATTTTTGCAAAGACGTTAAGTATCATCATCAGTAAGAAGTGAGTTTGTAACCGATAAGAGGTTAACCAAAAATAAGACATCGTTAGCTTAGACAAAGTGTGGCAATATCAACTAAAAATAATTTTCTCTTCATAAACATGGATTCTCGATAAAATACGTGCATTCAGTTCTAGATCGGATATAAAACTCAGTAATGTTTTTAACTTTGTAAAACTCTTCTGTGTAAACCATGTATAATAATTTGTAATAACTATTAGTAATAACCGTTTTTTTTGTATATTAAAATATATTTATGTTAAAAATGAAAATGGTGTGTATCAGTCCTGTTGGCAAATATCATGAATTTAGTATCTATTAACATTTAATTAATTATTAAAATCAATTTTCCGGTTACTAAAAATAGTAATACGTAACGTACTTAACATAATAAATCGGAGAATCATCCGAAATAAATCATAATAAGTAACAACACAAAATAGACGAACAGAAGACCATTTAACCAGATTAATCGAATCCATCCATAAAGCATTTAATAATAACCAAGCTACTATAACTGTATTCCCAGGCGTAAAGAAACCATTTGACTCTGTTTGGAACAATTTTCTTAGATACTGTCTACATAATAAGTAAATAAATGACACAGTTCTCAGAAGGACATCTAACTTCCTCAGTGAATGATACTAACACTATCTTAAAACTATTTAGTATTATAGCAGGAGTCCCCAAGGTTCCATCCCCTATCCACTCCTTTATATTCTCTTTGTTAACAACATTCTTTTTCTGTATCTAACTTATACATATTTCTCATAATATTCCAACGACATTGTTGCCAAGAGTACTTCACGAAATTCCCAAAAAGCAGCTAGTAGAATTCAAAAATCCCTTAATGCGATAATTAACTGGTGTAACAATTGGACTGTTATTTTTAAATAAAAAAATAAAGGCAGCCCTTATCATCCATACATTCTTTTGAACTCGTTCAAATTTGCTGTCTCCACAACATCCGAAGGCAACCTACTCCATAAGCCAATCATTCTGTTTAAAAAAATAAAATTGTCTTAGCTGAAGACTGCTTCTACTTTGCCGAGATCTATATTTGTGTCCCTTAGTTCCATAATTCTCACTATTGAGCATAAAAAGTTTTGATGCATCAACATTATTCATTACTTTTACAGTCTTAAATATTTCAATCAAATCCATTCTAGCTCTTTTTTTCTTCAAGAGAAAACAATTTTAAGGATCTTGATCTCTCCTCATATGAAAACCCCTCCATCCCAGGAACCATTTTAGCGACCCTCCTTTAAATCCTTTCCAACAATTCAGTGTCTTTCTTGAAGCAAGGCACCCAAGACTGAACACAATACTGCAAATGTTGCCTAACCAGTGACCTATAAAATGAAATTATAACCTCTTTATACCTGTATTCAATGTTTCTGTAGATACAACTTAGATCTGTATTTGTTCTACCTAACAGCACACTACTTGGATGGCTGAAGACACTGATCAAACATTACTTCATGATCCATTTCTTTCATGACACTGTTAAGATTATTCCCATCCAAATCATGATAATCCACATTCAATATTTTGCATTTAATCATTATTAAAACCAATCTGCTATTTATTTGTCCAGCTCAGTAAATTATCTCAATCCTTTTATAAAGCAGCAGCATCCCTTTTCACAGCCAACATTACCCATGACTTTGACAACATTAGCAAATATAAGTATTTTATTAACCATTTCTTCATCTATATCATTAATATAAATCTAAAAGAGCAATGGTCCTAAGACTGAACCCTTAGGTACACCAATTGCAACATTAATTCAGTTGGACTGAACTCTACTTACAACAGCCCTCTGATTTCTTCCATTAAGCCATTTTTTTATCATATTATTTAACTTATAACTCCCTATCTAGAGAGATATGTTTCTTTACAAGCCGTTCATTTAGCACTTTGTCAAACGCTTTCTGAAAATCCAGATACACCAAATACTTTTACCTTTGTCTATATATGCAATAACATTTTGAAAGCATCTCAAAAGATTTGTTAGGCAAAAGTTTCCCTTATTCGATAAAATTCTAAATTTTGTTAATAACTTTACAAATAATTTTTATCAGACTTTTCAAAACTCTTCACATAACATGCAGGAATAATAAGCTACTTGGAAATAGTTAATTTCCAAGCTCTTGTATTTCAGTGTTCTTGGTTAAGCTATACTACAAAAAGATAAAGTCATAACGATGAAACTACTTTGCTAAAATTAAATGTTTTATTAAATGTACAGACAATTGAAGAAAATGGCTATGGCTGTAATATAAGTGCGTGTATAGGCTTTTAGTTGTTGTTGTTTTGAATTAAGCACAAATCTACACAATGGGCTATCTGTGCTCTGCCCACCACGGGTATCGAAACCCGATTTTAGCGTGTAAGTCCGCAGACATACCGATGCGCCACTGGGGGGCAGCTTTTAGTACTCTCATCTTTAGTGAAAGTTGAAAATCGTATTATGAAGATTTTTACTTACTAAAGTTATAATATTATAGTTATAGTTTATTTAGTTTGTAAAAGAAGTGGTATTTGTTTGTTCGTTTTAGAATTTCGCACAAAGCTACTTGAGGGCTATCTGTGCTAGCCGTCCCTAATTTAGCAGTGAAAGACTGGAGGGAAGGCAGCTAGTCATCACCACCCACCGCCAACTATTGGGCTACTCTTTTACCAACGAATAGTGGGATTGACCGTCACATTATAACGCCCTCACGGCTGGGAGGGCGAGCATGTTTGGTGCGACCGGGAGTCGAATGCCTTTACACGCTTGTTCATGCCGGGTGAGTGAAAATTCAGAATAATTTTGGACCTAAAGATCGTTACGAGTCAGACTTTCTTTAGCCATAAGTAATTTTTTTTATAATGAAGATCTTGTGGTAGTAGCAAAGAAACCTTTAAATGAGATACTAAACCTGTGGTTTCAGAATGTCGGGTGGATGGTAGGTTCTTTCAAATACTCTTAAATGTTCATATACTCTAGTTTCTAAGTGGCATTTTGTTTTGCCAATGTACGTGATCTTCCATTCACTACACGTTCCAGAATGTTGATCTCACATGCAAGGTCATAAAGATAACAGCTGCACTAACTTGTACAATACACCTTTTAAATTCACTTGGAATAAAGATCAGTATGAAACACATCATAGAGATTACACATGCAATTAATACAGCAATATTTTCAAAAACATCAAATGTCAGGAAGAAAGCAGGTCAAATGCTCTAAAGTGAACTGTTTAGTTACAAAAATACGGAAAAAAAGCAGTAATGTGCTTTAATATTCTGAAAGAAGATGTTAGAGAATGAATAAACCTTAAATTGTATTCTCAAGACGGCTGGTATGAGTACTAGCACTTTAATCAAAATAAAATACAGAACAACGTTTCGACCCTCTTAGGTCATCTTCAGGTTAAGGTTAACAGGAATAAATTAGAATCAAACTAGAACCAGCTATCGATGCTTTTATGTGGATTTCTCAAAGGTTTCAGAGAACATGCCAATATTCTGAAAAATGTGAAAAAAATTATCAAATAAACTCATAGTTTGCAGTTGTAAAAAATACAAAGATACACTATAATAACAAACAGTAAATATAAGTTAAAATTAATTTTATTTTTCTTGTCTTATGTATTATTATTTTCTTTCATTGTACTCCTCGCTCTTTCAGGGTTTTTATTGGGTATTTTTAGGTCTGAAAAATTACGTAAATGTGATATACTTTGTTGGAAATTAATTAATAACTTTTGTCTCTTCTTTGTGTTTTTGATTATTGTTACAGAAAAGGCACAGTGTACCATGCCAATAAGTGGGCAATGTAATTTTAACTTGCCTTAGGATACATCACCTTATGATCTCTTGTACTAGTATGGTATGGGGTACGTAATTCACGTCACTAATACACCAGTCAATAAAGAAACTGTAACTGATTCATATTCGACAGAGGAACTTTTCAGAATTAAGGGAAGAGTTCCTCCTTATTCTTACAAAAAAATTGCCACCTCTTCACTTGATTTATCTATTTCGTGCAAAATATCATGAAAACTTAATATCAAAGATAATGCCAACCTTTGAAAAACGTACTCATTTGTGACACTTGTTTAGGTGTCATTTAACATGAAACGTCAATACTAAACTGGTTTGTCTTGTAGAGGAAGTGTACAAAATATTTTGAGTTTCATATATTTTTCAGCTTTTCTTTAAAAGAAAGAGAACAGTTCGTAAGTCTAGCGTCATATATTTTTCATTTTGGGGCGGGGGGAATGGCCATTCGTGTGTTGGATTACCAGTCCAGCGACAGAAGCAAAAACAATATGTTATATGACTGGTTGCAGTTATAATTTCAGTTGATGTTGGAAAACTTCAATAGTTGAAGTTCAATTGTATAAGAAAGATATGGATAGTCAAATAATTTTCAAAATTAACCAATAAAAGCTAAAAACATTAATGAGAGGGGCAAAAAGATATACATATACACACCTTTCTTATTTTGTTTTGTTATTAATTCTCTCATTTCGATCTTAGACCCAGTGAATTAGGGGCGGCTGATAGTTGTGAGCCAAGAGATAACTGCACTTGGGTCGCTAGCCTAGTCAGCTACCATTTCTTACAAACATGCTACCTTAGTGGCTGGCCAAATCAGCTACTATACCAAATGATAAAGATTCGAGTTCGCAACTTTCCGATTGCAAGTTGAGCGCCTTAACTACCAGGTCACATTTATTTGTATACATACTAATAACACAAGTATGATCTTTATGTAAAAAGAAAACCGCAATATTTTATTTGACAAATAATCCAATATTCCTTTTGCACGCTTAAGACAAAATATCATGCAGTTATTTAGTTTTTAAAGGAATGATCTCACAATTTTCCAAACTGGGGTGTCCAGTTATTATTATCTTCTTTTACCCTACTCTGATTAGGTCGAAGGCTTAAGAGTAATGATATAGATAGTTGGTATTTACTGGCAAATGTCTGGTGGATCGTGAGACAGAGTAAAAACTAAGGCTGGTGACGGCAATGATAATGACGACGTTGAAGAGAAGAAGCGGACGACAGTTTTCCAGAAGGCATACCTCAATAAACGCTCCATTTATAGAGCCACCTTGGTTGGGATCTGTAAATCCAATGACATGGGTGGGAAATGAGAGATCCTCGAGAAAATCAATTTTCACAGGACAAATGTCGAATACGTTTTTTCTCCTGTGTCCAGAACTGGAAATGAAACAAATATAAATAGGCTAGAAAAACTTATGGGTGTTATTGAATTTGTTTTATGGTTAAGTATTCATTGTAAACGAACACAATTTTGTATGATGCACTTTCCATAGTAGAAAGAAGGGTTTGTTTGTTTGTTTGTTTATTTTATTTCGCGCAAAGTTACTCAAGGGCTATCTGTGCCTCCATAGTTTTGAAATGTAAGACTAGAGGGAAGGCAGCTAGTCATCACTACCCACCGCCAACTCTTGGGCTACTCTCTCACCAACGAATAGTGGGATTGATCATCACCTTATAACGCCCCCAGAGCTTAAAGGGCGAGCATGTTTGGTGCAACGTGAATTTGAAACTGCGATCCTCGGATTACAAGTCGAACATCTTAACCCACCTGGCCATGCCGGGCCAGAAAGAAGGGTGGCAGTTAGGGAGTTTCTTCTTTCTGCTTTATTGTAGTATTTTAATGCTAGGGAGATTATTATTATAACTTTAATTGTATGTATATTGCATGTTTTATGTAATAGTTTAACTTGGCTTAGAAGATGGAACGGCCGAGATGGACCAACTGATCTCTTGATGTTCATAACATCATGTTATCTTCAATTATAATTTGGTTTGATTGTATTTACTAACAAAAGACATCGTGCTATCTAGTGAGTTACAAAGTAAATAAATTTAATAGTTATGGTTAGAAGATTGTCTTTTCATATGCAGTCTGGTAACAATTTATAAAATCACATTCACAACATTAACAGGTTACAATTTAATAGTTGTTACCGTTTTGATGATTTCTATTAAATTTATAAGTAATATTGGGAGTTATATATCTAAAATCATAGAAAATTATCAGATCTATGATTATTAAATGATTTTTTTACACAAACCTCAGTTCATTTGCCAATATTGTATTCCAAACATTATTACTTTCAAAACAAGATATTATGTAAAATGAAATACAAAATTTGGTAATGCATCAGTTTTATTGTATTAAAGTCACAGAAGTATTCGCAGAAAAGCCATTCGCTAAATATTATGACTGCACATCAAACTGTTTAGAAATAACAATGGAATTAAAATCATCATTTTTACAAACTTTAGGAGATCATTTTGTATTTTAAAATTAACTAAGTGCATAAAAATATCATACTTTAAAGTATTAATTTTTTTATCAAAATACATATAGTATATTACATACGATACTTACTACTATTAATAAAACAGATTATCTCAACTCGGTTTTTACAACGATGCGAAGTGATGTCCTGAAGATTTTAGTAAGTACTTGATTCAACTGTCGTTTGTTTTTTTAAAGAGTAAGATCTTTAGATGTCGACTTCTGATAGTGCTGTTAAATGTGACGTTCAGTCAATTGGTAATTGTGCTAATTGTTTACCATACTCTTTTGAACAATGTTTGGACAATGCAAATATGGTAAGTTTTGCATTATCGTCTAGGAAAAGTTCTTGCCCATCGTGTAAATGCAACACTGTGAGTTTAACATGATTCTCGATAACTTTCAAATGCATACTGGATGCTATGGTCGTATATAGAATATTTAAATATTTAAGTTCCCCACACCATTACACTGCTTCCAAAAGGTTGTGATGTCAGAACAATAAACCGGAATTAAGAGTATAATTTGGATTTTCTTTATATTTTTACTCTAATGTACTTCATAAAATGGTAAAACACAGTTCAACATATCGCTACACATGAAGTCTAGTATTTGCCGTCTACAATGTTCTCTTTAAGCACCACTGATGCATCTTAAACAAACATTCGTGTTTCTATTTTGCATATATGGTAAACCTATTAGAGTTATCTGTCAATTTTTTGTAGTTTTAAGCTACAGACCAGAAAAAAGGTAACCCTTCAACAGACTATGACGTCCATTATCTAGAGAAATGTACTAACTGTCACTCTTATAATGCACTCATAGTGTGAGGAATATCTTATGGTATCACTCCAAAATACAGAACCTTATTGCAGGATTAAACTGTACTCTCTGAGATAACCAATTTTTGAAGCAATTGTCAACAACCATATTTTGTAACTTTTAAAATGTCTTCTATATGATTAGGTTGAATGCTGATCACCAATGAAGAAATCAAACAGTAAGGATATAGCCTGGTGTTAGCTTTATTGAACTTTGCAGGTCTTTGTAATTGTTTTTATTAAAGTATTTTTGCTTCGATACTTGCTGTTTATACTAAGAAATCCTATAAAACTTTATTTTTTTCTATATAGACTGAGAATTGATAAAAAGAAATGTTCAATTTATCATTTTCCCCACCCCTCTTTAAACATGTATTTTTCATAAAGCACATTATGAAAATAAAGAGAACTAGAACCTCTGCTTATATCTTTCTCTTACGCCCCTTCATAGGGTACAGTTTATGGTTTCCACCTCTTCCAGCAAAGGTATGTCATTTGTAATATTGGACTCTACCAAAATAATTTGCTGTTTTGTTCAGATGAAGTAGTCAGACGAACAATGGCCATGCACTTTGTTTCGTGTGAGGTAAATAAATATAAATATGATTCTCTTATCTGCTAACTGTCAATAATGCTAAAATTATACATAAATAAACACAATAATAAAGTTTAACAAACTGCATTTCAACACAAAAGATAAAATATTTATCTGTAAAATTCTTATTTTTCATTTACTAACAGAAACGACGCCCTGAAACCGGTTGTTTGTACTAGTAATTACTAATCGTTGTATTCATATCTCATTGTAAAAAGTGACCACTTTTTAGAAAAAATATGTTTTTCAGGAAGTACTGCACTGGAAAGGTGGTTGGACTGTGCATTTTGGCATACACAATTTATTGCAACAAAATTAATTCAATGTACAGAGCTACAATTTCCATAAATATTTTACTGATATGAGACCTAATTTTATATATATATTAAAAGTGCCACCCGTTATTGAGAAAATAATAGTTTTTAAGAACTCCAGTTTTTGTACTGTGTTTACAAATTACAACAATAATGAAATAATCGAACCCTTACATAAAGTTCTAGTGAGAGTCGTGTTCTTATTGTAAGGAGAGTACATTTATTGAGTTGGCAGGGCCACGTGAGTTAAGGCGTTCGACTCGTAATTTGAGGGTCGCGGGTTAGAATCACCATCGCACCAAACATTTTCCCCCTTTTAACCGTGGAGGCGTTATAATGATACAGTCAATCCCACTATTCGTTGGTAAAAGAGTAGCCCAAGAGTTGGCGGTGGGTGGTGGTGACTAACTGCCTTCCCTCTAGTCTTATACTGCTAAATTAGGGACGGCTAGCGCAGATAGCCCTTGTTTAGCTTTGCGCGAATTTAAAAAACAAACACACAAGTACTTTTATTTAAAATTGTGTTCTTTTATAAGATGGTTGTTGCACATACCATAGTTATTTTTCTAATTGTTTGAAAATACTCGAAATGTTATTTATGATGTATTTTTCTTTCTGGTGCCATTAGCGCCGCACACTCAATCGTTGTTTCTGGCAATGAGATCTTGTTGTATTTCAGCATAACAGAGGGCACTATTCTATTTAATATTTCGGTCACATAGATATATAAACCGTACGTAATTGCTTCAATATATATTTTTTTAGTTTATAGTCGAAAATGAATGCAGTGATGTAGTAAAATGGAAAACATTTATCACCTACAGAAAGAAAGAAAACCCCTTGAAAGACACAAAAATTTATCTGTTCAGCCATCCTCTTTACTTCTTTGAGTTGCTACTATTCGCCATTTTAACCGTTACCGTGCGTTTTTGTTTGTTTGTTCATTTTTTATAGAAAGACTTGTTAGAGGCGAATAGAAAAAATGTAGCATTTATTCAAACGAACGTTTGTTATCATTTTTCCCATTTACATTTAAGATATATATATATATATGCATAATGTATAAGATAATAAAATTGGCTAGTTGATAATTAGTGCCATGTTGTAATTACTTCTAACCATCGTTAGTGAAGTGTAAGAACTGCTGAATCTAAGAACACGATATTAAGCGAAAACATTAAAACAAAACTGCATAGAATAATAATTTAGTATTCTTCTGTATGATCAACAAAAATCTTTACTCTGCCGTTTTCATGATCACAACAATCTGTTTTAATTAGATTATTAAATAATGACGTATGGTATATCATATAAACTACTTATATAATGAACTATTTTGATCATATTTTAACAATGAGCTTTTTCTTGCATAGCGTTATTGTTCTTGTTTCTTATTAAGCATAAAGCTACACAAAGGGCTATATACACTTTGCCCATAACGAATATCAAAACCCGATTTCTAGCAGTATAATCTGCAGACATGACACTGTGCCACTGGGAGGCACTGTTGCATAAAGAAGGATTAATCATATATTAGTCTCATTTAGAAAAACACTCGACCAACTAACAAACTTTTTACTTTTCATTAGGTTAATATAAATATATATAAATACGTCGAAATGGGGTACATCAGGTAGTTGAAACATAACAACCAAATTTAGGTAGCTACTGAAAAATACAACAGAGTACTGAAATACCGTACAACACTATTCTATTGGTCCAGTACTGCGGATGATAACAGTTCAGTTCGTTGACAGATGAAGACAACATTTTTTTCATATGTAATTTATATTTGTTCATTTGAATTATACAGATAAGCTTATTATTCGTTTCTGAGTTTGAAATGCATTCTATCAGTTGGTCCCTAAATTTAAAAAGTCTACATTTCGAAAGAGCTTTGTTTGTATCGTGTATGAAACACTCTTGATACCCTCTGTTTTGTTTTTCTCTTAGGTAAATTTCTTACTCGCGTGGTTATTCTGACGTTGGCTCGTGACGTGAATGATAAATTTTACATTAACGCAAAAGATTATGACTTTTCTTTCTTGCTGTTTTTATTTAATTCACGAGATTTTAGATCAAAATTTAAAAGTAATTATTTAGATCTAAACTGATACTCCCAAAAAGGATACTGAAACTCTAGCAGGAAGCTTATGTTTATATATATGTGTGTGTATATATATATATATATACATAATATTGAAGAAAACTTTTGCTATTATGTGTTAATGGATGTGATTCAGGGTTAAGTATGTTATATTAAACCATTTTTGAGCTTCATTATGTTAGGTTATACTATATATGCTTAACGTTTATCTTGCAGTGTATTTTCAATTACAAAAGTCGCAGAGTAAAATGTATCATCATGTCCAAATACATCATTCTTCCCTATAGGCTTTCAATTATCAACATCATGTCCGTTTCAACAATTTTATCCCACATAAATCTACGGGTGCTGATTCTGACAACTTTATTGGCACATTTTCTGGAATAGCACAAATACCTTGTGGTATGGAAGCCTTGCGAATTTTAATGAATCTGTAACCTGTTGACCTTGAATAAAACTCTAATTTTTCTATGGTACAAAGAATACAGATAACTGATCTAACAGTAAAGAGTATCCACATTGGTGCTTGTGTCCACTATACTAACTCATAACATTCCCTTAGTGAAGTATCCAGCAATGGTCATCTTCCAAAAATTACGCTTTTGAAAAATATGTTCATCTACGACCGACAAAAAAATGACAAGTCTTGTCAGAGTTATCTAGGTACATACCCCATTTTACTCCTGGTCACACGCGACTCATACTGTTTTCTACGGCTGGCCTTCCTTTCTGAATATATTGTTGAAAGTAGCTTGTTTACACGTGAATTGTGTTGTGTTTTTCAAATGGAAAGCCTTCTTAATTGTGTTCTGAAATGTTACCGGGAACACGTGGACAGCTCTTACCACTCACCTTTATTTTTGTGGATGATTCTCATTTGTTACAAGATGCTGCAGTTTGTTTACAAAGCTGGAATACGGCTTGTTGCACATCTCTTTCTGGATGGCCATGCAAAAGAATATAGGTCAAGATAGGGCACAAGGTCTTTTTCTGGATGGTTCTGGTACCCCATATTGATCCATATACCTCTGTTATCCAATAATATTAAGCATAAGGAGAGCTCAAAGTTTGGAAATTTTAAATTCCGTATTCGAATTTTTATTGTGTGAAATATTAGAAATATTCAGTTGGAAGTGGCTGTTATACAATATTCCCAAAAGCAACAAATATTCGGAGGTATCACAAAATTTACAAACACCAAGCAAAATCGAAATAGTAGTTTCGACACATGTTGCTCCACCGTGACTTTATATTGGCTGTTATTATCATGTGACTCGCTGATTTGCATATTCAAAATTATTTTTGTATAACATATTCAACGCTCTGTATTTGTATTAGCTTGTTTTTCATGTCTTAACAACTGTAAATTTGAAAACATTTATATAAAATTACCAAAATATAATCAAAACTTTAGTATTTACTTTCAGTGGGTTTTTAGTGCCCAGTTGTATGCTTGCATACTCACACTCCTAGAGACCGAGTTTCAATACCTGTGGTGGGCAGAGCACAGATAGCCCATTGTGTTTCAAACAATCAACCAACCTTTCGATGGATCTATTTTAAGATTGAGTAATTTGAAGAAATTAAGATTATTAACGTTTTACTTAGCTATGGAGTTGCTAATTAAATTGAAGACAAAAATTCTAAATATAGATTTTAGTTACTTTAATAGCATGACCAACCATTTTCCTTTGTCAAAAGTGATATTACCTCTAGCGATGTTAGTTGCTCCACCATCATTGACACAGCAGTAAATCTAGAGGCTTATAGCAATAAAAACTAGCACACGTGGTAGGCAAAGCACAGATAGCTAGCCTTTAGTGTACCCCTGCATTTAACGACAAAAACGAAGAAAATCAATTACGGCTAATTAGACTATGCTTTTGTGCTGCCATCTAATGACCAATATTTACAGCTTCAAACCCTCAGAATATGATGATTTTTATAAAGAATGGAAATGTTATTCCCTCGTTCATGTGGAGTGGGTATTATCTGTGTATAAAATCACTATTACTTACTAATTAACAGTGTATAATGTACATATATTTAATTTTGTTTAACGAGAATTGCAGCCCCCAACAAATGTTAATTAACTGAACCAATCCAAAACATGATTAGGTCCTGCCCTGCATTGTGCTTTGCTTTTATAAAAGGAACTACTACTTGATTAGAAGAATTATCAACTTAAATTGAAATGTATGTTAAAAGTATGAACGTCTCTTTTTCACTTTAAGTTAATTCTCAGACGCAGAAATACACAGGAATGTATAAATGCTAACTTCAAGAGGTAAGTTTTATCTTACTTACCCCCAAATGGTAGTACCTTATTTTCCTTATTTCTATTTTCATTTATTTTATGTTATCTTTTCATGTTTTTCTTTTTTATTATTTTAACGTGGTAGAGCAGTCACTTTCCCACAACTTTTTGCATATGTGGGACGTTGTGGGTTTGAGCACCCATATCTCGCTCTCTTAATTTCTAATCTTCTTATGTGAGATTAGTGAATTGGAGTTTAAGACTGATAAACGATGTATTCCCACCACAGTGTGGGTCCTACTTTTCAGTCACCTCCAAAACCTAGGATACGATGTAGCTTGTACCCAAGGATCTTTTTAAAAATATGCAGCGTATTTTATTTCATGTTCATGTGTTGTTTATGGATTAAAAATTATGGTTATAATACAATTCATTAGAGGTTGGGATTTGCTGTTTTTATCACAGTCCTTCCTCATGATTTTGTTTACTTATTTAACTTAATTTAAAATGTAACTATTTAATTTTATATATATGTGTGTGTGTGTGGATAGTAATCACCATAAATTCATGAATTCCTAGAGGGTGCTCATTTCTGGTTACAGTGAGTATACTTCATATGTCAAATTTAAATTTTATAGCGACATTAGGACTTCTTGAGCGGTGCTAGACTACATAAGGCTTTTTATGAGTAGATATCTACCTAGTGGTGCATTCTAAATTATTTTACGTACAACCAGGACACGTAAACTTATATGCAACAAAGAATCACATAACTTTAAAATGAAATGAACTTATTTTGAAAACGGGTTAATATACTTAGCTTTAATATTTTTAGTCACCGAAAATGGTGGAATTCCTTAGCTTTTATAGCTGTTTCTGACAACAACAAAAGTTAATGCGTTATTCTAATTATTTTTTGTCATTTGTAGTCAAAGTAAATGTGTAATGCATATGGATATCCAGAAAACAATTATACCAAATACAATTAAACTATAAAATGTTCTTTTCCACTAGAGAGCAACTAGAAGTCTTCACAATATTTCCACTAAGAAACATGACAGATTTTTTTACATTCCCACCCGCCCGTTCAAATCTGAAAGCATACACATAGAATGACGAAGTTTTTCTTAATACGTATCACAAGAGATGTTAAAAAGGCATAACATCCAGGATACGGGAAAACAAAATACAGATGTTTAACTCCACAGAATTTGCCAAAATTGCTACTATTCAATAGTTTTGCAAGTTATTTGTTAGTAGCAAATAAGGGTTTTTCAAGATATTTGAAAAGACATACATGCCTATGAAAATGTCGAAAAATTAAGAAGGGACTTTCATATCATAAACAAAAACATTTACAAAATAAAAATGCCACTTATAATTATTAAGTCAATTTTTAGGTGCCTTTCTTACCCATTTTTTGTAAATCTCTCATTATTCAATTAAAAACAGAGAGAAACATATAGTTTGTATGGCTAAATTTTTACTTTTCATCTATTACTTATTGATTTAAAATGGAAAAAGTGATTAACAGTCTTGAACGTTTCCATTTAGTTGTAATTATTTTATATTCATATTTCTTTATTACACATTTACGTCTCGACACATTAACTTTATGTACATATTTGTGTGCATTGGGTACAGTCATTTTTTCTATACATTTATTGCGTACACAAATACATTTGTTGTACGTACACTGATGGACGACAACAAAGAAAACTTAGTGTATAATTGTAATTTGCAAAATCGGATTATTTACGACAGCTATTGCACATTTAAATTTTAATATATCGAATATTATTTAGACATTGTACATGTGTTAAACTGAACAAAAGAATACAGTTACCAGCAGTCGTTATTGCATATATAATTTTCAATCGTGACGTCAACGTGTTGATTTGTTGAGCAGCCATATTATATATAACCTTGTTCTTGTTTTTCAAAACTTGCACTTGATGTATTTTAAGGTCTGCGGTATTGGATTCTGTGGTGTTAATTACTACGATAATTTCAAAAATGCATTCTGAAATATACGTTACAACGAATAAGGTATTTGGATTCCACTTTTTCAAACCTTAAATTAACGTTAAAACAGATACGTACACTTAGTTCATCTGCAGTCACAATTAAATTCGTCACGTCTCAAAGGTGTGGCGTAACCGAGACTGTGCCTTCATAAACAGCAAAACTTGTGTATTTCATACAAAGTAACCTCATCATTGTGACTGTATTATTTCTTCCAGCAATAACCTCAATAACATATGGCTTACGGATACGAACTGGAAGAAAGCCAGTTAATAATTATGTGGCATGGTCATGTGATCGAATAACACATACTTGCTTATACAAACACTTACATTCAAAACCGGTCTGAGAGTGTTACATTTTCCAGGAAGAGAAAGAGACAGATGTAGAAGCTTACATATTCTGTGGCTTTTTTTATTATTATTTTAATGTTTCCTTTTTTACATGATAATGAGCAACTCAGAAGTGTAATGCACTACACATGATACGAAACAACTCGCATGTGTAGTGCATACCATAAAAATGTAAGACTGTGAGAGAACAACAGTTTATATCTATTTTCACAACTTTCGCTTATAATTAAAATTTCATTACACCAAACAACGATCTTCAATAAAGTTCATTCTATATTAAAAAAAAAACAATAAAAACTAATATATAATAAAATATTGACATCCTATTAAATGAAGTTTTTTGTGTGTTGTTTTTTATAGCAAAGCCACATCGGGCTATCTGCTGCCAATTAAATGATAACACTGAATTAATGTTCATTTAAGATATCGTTATTTAAAACGAGATTTAAACTGAATTGTTTTTGGTTCTGACACGTGACTCAGAATCAATCGAGAAACAACATTTGATAATTTAGTGAAAGAATAAAGTTATTAAAGTGTAGCATTTCACTGTCAAGTATCGGAATTTAACAAAACTCGTTATTCCAGTAACAATGAGAGGTCAAAATGTTCAAAAAATAAAACTACACCTAACATCATCTGATTGTAAAACTCGTCTGAATGGGAGTAAACTTCTGTCGAAGTCTTACTTTTGATTTGAACTCTCCAGATAAAGTAAACATGCAACTATTGTCAGAATAGTGTTCAAGATCCACTTATTACTCTCCCGTTTCACTAACGTTTATTTCCAAAAACGTCTTTGGATTGAACTCTCTTAAGACTCCATTATAACATAACACTATAATCAGGCATTTAACAATCAAGATTGTCATTTATAATTAGAAAACATAATCAACGATGTTTATTTTCACAAAAAAAACACTATTTCAAATACTTGTAACAATAAATACATTTCGAAAGATTAACGACGCCATTATATACTATTATTTTCCAAAATACTACAATTTTTATACACAGGAAGAGAAAAATTAAGTTTAATTTTAACACAGCAAATTCTGTGCAAGAAAGTTTTCAAATAAAGAAATTTGATTACAAAGTAAGGATTCTAAATTACTTCATTGTTATTGTTAATTAGGACTCTTTCTCCTACTAACTATAATATTTTCCCAATCTATTTTTTTATTTCGATTATATTCATTTGTGACTCATTACTATTTCGCCTATCGATTACAGTATATATACTCTTCAAAAAAAGAAACGCAAAAGGGATATTTTTTTATTTTAAAGAAAAATATATGTAATAACGTTACAAGCTAAGAGTATGTGATGTTACACGTGTTAAGGCACTGATAGTCAGACCAAAATGACAATAAAAGTGCACTTTGAAAACGGAAAAAAACATCGGATTTTTTGCCAAAACGCATTCGTGTCCAATAAATTTGTTTGAGAGATCTGCATGTTCTGCAAGTGCAACATGTGCAAAATCCCTATAAAAGTGACGGGTTCTCGGTTTCTATAGCTCAGTGTTAAGCCACTCACACGCAATACAATTACATCAAAACTGACTGAAGCAAAACGCAACAACGCCATTGGTCGTTTAGAAGCAGGCGAATCTCGATCAGATGTTGCCAGAGCTGTGAATGTCCACCCAAGCACCATCACAAGGCTATTAAATCGTCACCAACAACATGGATCAACTCGTAACCGTCCACGATCTGGCAGACCTCGTGTGGCCACGCCTGCACAAGATCACTACATCCGGTTACGTCACTTTCGAGATAGGACCACCACTGCGACGTCTACTGACTCAACCATACCAGGGCTGTGTAGGATTTCCGACCAGACCGTACGCAACCGTCGACGAGATTCTTAGGCCCCATGTGCGACCTATCATGGTGAACGTCAACGACGTTTTTCAACATGACAACGCCCGACCTCACACAACCCGACTTACCACTGTCTTCTTGAGACACCACAACATCAATGTTCTTCTCTAGCCCTCCAGATCACCAGATTTAAACCCCATCGAACATCTTTGGGACGAGTTGGACCGAAGTCTGTGACGGCGACAACCTCAACCGCAGACTCTACCTCAGCTTACAACAGATTTGCAGGCTGAGTAAACAGCCATTCCACAGGATGTGATTGGTCATTTCATCGCTTCCATGGGCAGGAGATGCCAAGCAGTTTTTGATGCTCACGGGGGCGTACTCGTTATTAACGTTGAGTGACGTAAAACTTCAACTAGTGACGTGGACTTCGCCTTTGCAGACTTTGGATGTTCAGCAGTGAATATGCAAAGTTTCACACATGTCATACAGAACTACTCGAAATAAACTTGTTAACAATCTGTCTCAACTTTTGCTTTTTGCGTTTCTTTTTTTGAAGAGTATATTCAATTTAAACAAAAATAAATGTAATTATTTTATTTTTGAGCCTTTCTTCTACTTGACGCATAAAGTGTTTCTCCACTTCAGGTAACTCTCGTATGCACAAAATTTCATATTTATTTATTTATTATTTGGAGGAGGAATCCTAATGGAGGTCCATAAGAAATTAATTTCTTTTTTAATGACGTCAGGCAATCACATATAAAACTCCTTGAGAATTTTTAAATACGTTCTCCTCGTTTTCTCTTTCCTTATTAAAATAAACCAATAATAACTGAGTTTAAATAAAACTAATAAACATATAACTAAATGAAACTAAACTGAAACAAATATAAATAATAATTAAAATTTAAAAAGTAAAATAAAAGACAAATGTAAATGAATAAAAACGATAAGAGGTGAAACTGAAATGAAACAAAAGACGAGTAACTGGAATAGGGAGAAGGTACTTAAAATTATCAAGGAATTTTATATATGCTGACATTACGTTATCAAAATACATTTATTGTTATTACTGCTAACAATGTTATTGTAATAAATGGTGCAATATTTTAAAATTTATATTATGTAACAAAAAAAATCATAAGAAGTAATTTCAACTTTATGGCTTATCGTGGTGTACATTTACATGTCAAGGATTAATGAAATATAAAAGGCCTGGCATAGCCAAGCGCATAAGGGGTTCGCGCCCGCGTCGCGCTAAACATCCTCGCCCTCCCAGCCGTGGGTGTGTATTATGTCACGGTCAATCCCAATAGTCGTTGGTAAAAGAGTAGCCCAAGAGTTGGCGGTGGGTGGTGATGACTAGCTGCCTTTCCTCTAGTCTTACACTGCTAAATTAGGAACGGCGAACACAGGTAGCCATCGAGTAGCTTTGTGCAAAATTCCAAAAAAAACATAAAAACTGAAATATAAAATCCAAAAATATAATTCATATATAATAAACTTTTGTTTTCACTACTTAATATTGCACAAACACCCACAATGTATGTACATATCATGTTAATCGGATTGAAGTACTGACATTTATATTTTGATTTCGTGCACTAGAAGTAAAAATAAACAAATGAAATTCTAATTAAAATATGTCACATCTTCTTCTTTAAGGTCTTCTACAAGTTTTTGAAATCAGTAGACAACCAAAATTTATAATATTACAGCTGTGACAAACAAAATTATTGTTATAAACAATATCAATCCTTCCTCTTACTTTATTATTATGCAAGTCAGTCATGTAACACAGAATGCAAAGAACTTGTCATTCAGTCTATGCTATATGTAACTTTACCAAATCTTGTATCATTTGCACTCTAAGTAAAACTTCTGAGTGTTCGTAAACCATAACTAGATCTCAAAGAATACGTCTTGATGTTTCACTCAAATTCAAGTGCCGTCGGATGGAAGAAAGCTGACCAATCACGACATGTTGTTGACTACAAGTGGATCAAAGTGCAACTAGTATAATGATAAACTAATTCCAAGCCACTCGTGATTGAACGTCGTGTGAAGGCACAAATGGCGAGAAAATTTCGCAAAGCTCATCTGTATGACAGATACTAAATTAATGCATTCTGTTCAGAGCAAAAGAAAAATAAACTCGCTCATGATGTTTCCAAGAACACATCAACCACAACAACGACACATGGGGTAATATTACCATCATAAGCGAGCTTCGCGCTTCCTCCTCTATACAGGTGATTGATGTATCTCCATTTGGAGAAAATATAAAACTTGATTTAACTTTGCTTTCTTACAAGAATGTGACATATATGGCCCTGATGGGAGTGTGATGTGGGCAAAAATAAGCATTACCATATATTGACTTCCACATAGCAAAGAATGTTACCATAAATGCCACACATTACAGGAATGATTACTGAATCATACAAAT
The DNA here is from genome assembly GCA_011833715.1 of Carcinoscorpius rotundicauda. Lineage (NCBI taxonomy): Eukaryota > Metazoa > Arthropoda > Merostomata > Xiphosura > Limulidae > Carcinoscorpius > Carcinoscorpius rotundicauda. Next base: position 31,919,609 of record CM022395.1, on the reverse strand, counting down.
ACCTTTACATAAAACTTTATGCATAATACATTCTGATGCTTATTTTCTCTGTCACCTTTCAACTTTTAGGTATTATGATAAAAATGAAATCATCACTTCTAAAACTGTTCAATTAAACAACAACCAAGGCTGTGATAGCTGTTTTGTCACTGAATAATTAGATTCGTTCGTAACATTTCATATAAGGTAAAAAGTGCAAGTAGAAAGCATTAGCTATATTTTTATATATTTTTAATAGCGCAAAGTTACACGATGGGCTATTAGCGCTCTGTACACCACAGGAAATCGAGCCCCGAATTCTAGTATTGTACGTTAAGTCCATAAACTTGTTACTAACTCACTTAGGTACCTTCGTCATCACATATGAGGCATCCATATTTCAAAATAGTATTTGGATACGCTACAAATAATATAGAAAAGTGTACATCTTTTCACCAATAACAGGAATATAACAATTTGGGGATAAGTATTCAGACGAAAGTGAATATCTAATACTTTAAGGAAACCGTTTTAAAAAGCAATTATTATATACAAGTGAATATTTGGGGAAAGGTTAGTACCAGCCTGAAACTGATGGTTCGTATAACAAAGTTTCGGTTAGTTAAAATTATACCGCTGCCAATATTTATAACCTATCTCGTTAAAATCTTTTAAAAGCAATTGTCAAATAGCTGTCTTGTTTAATTATTGTCCCGAGCGTTATGCAAGCACCGATTTCTACAGTGATGTGAAAAAGTTAGGACACCCTATGAAAGCCTGTGTATTTGTGTGACACTGTTGGATATACAGATATTTAATCTGAAGTTCAACAATATTGAGAGATTATAGAAATAAAACTAAACAATTAAAACTGAAAAAGAGACTTTTTAAGATCTTCTGCAAATGTAATTCTACAAAAATGCATGTTCTAACTGAGGAAAAAGTTAGAACACCCTACCTCCTAATAGCTAGTGTTACTCTTTGGCTGAAATAAGTGCAGTGAGACGCTTCTTGTAGCCATCTAGCTGTCTCTGACATCGGTCTGAAAAAGGTTTGCCCCACTCCTCAATGCAGAATTATTTCAGCTGTGAGATGTTTGAGGGGTTACTTGCATGTATAACCAGTTTCAAGTTACCCCACAGCATCTCAATGGGATTAAGATCTGGGTTTTGACTCGGCCATTCTAGGACTCTCCATTTCTTAGTTTTCAGCCAGTCTTTTGTGGATTCACTGGTATGTTTTGGGTTATTGTCGTGTTGCAGGGTCCAGTTGTGCTTCAGCTTTAATTTTCTTACAGATGGTCTCACATGATCTTTAAGCACCCTCTGATACACAGTAGAATTCATAGCGGATTCTATGATTGTGAGCTGTTAAGGTCCTGCTGCAGTAAAGCTGCCCCAAACCATAACACTTCCACCTCCATGCTTCACATTTGGTATGAGGTTCTTTTCCCGGAACGCTGTATTTTCTTTACGCCAAACATGTTCTCTGTTATGGTGTCCAAATAATTCAATTTTAAACTTATCTGTCCAAAGAAAATTATTCCAGAGGTCCTAGTCTTTGTCTATATTCTCTTTGGCAAACTTCAGTCCGACCTTAATGTTTCTCTTAGAGAGCAAAGGTTTCCTCTTTACACACCTCCCATGCAAGTTAAACTTGTGCAGTCTCTTTCTGATTGTAGAGGCATGCACTTTTACATCAACAGTAGCCAGAGCCTGCTGTAGGTCCCGTGATGACATGTTAGGGTGTTTGGAGACCTCTTTTAGCATCTTGCGGTGTCCTCTCGGGATGAACTTGATTGGACGACCAGGCCTGAGCATACTAGTAGTTGCTTTGAAAGCCCTCTACTTGTTAACTATTTACCAGACAGTAGAATGACTGATTTCAAAATCTTTTGAGATCTTTATACATTCCTTACCAGACTCATAACCTGCTACAGTTTCCTTTCTGAAGGCCTCAGACAGCTCATTTGCTCTCACCATGGCGCTCACTCTCACTTCAACAGTCAGAAACACACCAAACTAAATGTCTCAAGTTTAAATAAGGCAAGCCTCATTCAAAATGCTGAGTAACGATCTTTTGATCATGTGCACCTGGTGTGATACACATGTGTGCGAGTGGAGCCATTTTTAGTGGGAATAAATGTGGGGGTGTCCTAACTTTTTCCTAAGTTAGAATATGCATTTTTGTGGAATTACATTTACAGAAGATCTTGAAAAGTCTTTTCTTCAGTTTAAATTGTGTAGTTATATTCCTATAATATCTCAGCATTATTAAAATTGAGATTAAATATCTATCTATATATCCAAAAATCTTACAAATATACACAGTCTTTCTTTCATAGGGTGTCCTAACCTTCTCACATGCCTATTGAATAGGCATGATCATTGGCTAGTATCAAACAAAACATATTTTTGGTTCCTAAATTGTTAAGTACAAAGGCAATAACAATAACAGCATGTAAATGATGGTTGAATGCTTTATAATCGTTTCGCTCGGACCGCCGAGTGCTGAAGCACGTAGCGCATAAAATCGTTTGTCCACAGTTGCAACACTTACTACTAAGTTCCAAACTGCTTCTGGAAGCAACGTCAGCACAAGAACTGTTCGTTGGAACCTTCATAAAATGGGGTTCATGGTCGAGCAGTCACACACAAGCCTAAGATCACCATGTAAACGCGTTATATGGAGTGATGAATCTCGCTCCACTATCTGGAAGTCTGATGGATGAATCTAGGTTTTGCGGATGCCAGGAGAATGCTATCTGCCTGAATGCATAGTGCCAACTGTAAAGTTTTGTGGAGGAGGAATAATGGCTTGGGAATGGTTTTCATGGTTAAGCTAGGCTCTTTAGGTACAGTGATGGGAAATGTTAATGCTACAGCATACAGTGACATCCTGGAGAATTGTGTGCTTCCAACTTTATGACAACAGTTTGAAGAAAGGCTCTTTTTTGTTTCAGCATGACAATGTCCCCGTGCACAAAGCAAAATCCATAAAAGACATGGTTTGCCAAAGTTGGTCTGGAAAAACTTGACTGGCCAGCACAAAACCCTGGAATGCCGACTGCGAGCCAGGCCTTCTCGCCCGATTTCACTGATGCTCTTGTGGCTGATGAGGAGCGATTCTCCTCAGCCATATTTCAAAATCTAATGAGAAGCCTTCCTAGAAAAGTGGAAGCTGTTATAGAAGCAAAGGGGGGATATTAATGCCCATGTTTCTGGAATGAGATGTTCAACAAGCACATATAGGTGTGATGGTCGGGTGTCATACATACGTTTGGCCATATAGTGCATTAATTTAGTTTTGTAGTAACTACGAAAAGAAATTTGCGATATATATTGCAAAAAATACTTGATTGTAAAATTGGCATTACAATAATAAAGATAGCAATAATTGAAAATGTTGTGTTAATGTACATTAATTTTATCCTGGTCCGATGTATTTTAAAGCTAAACAAATTTCGGTGGAAGCTTATACAAGTCTATTGTAAAGTAGAATATTACATGCCGTAGTTGGTTGTTCATCAATATAACGTAATTGTTATTTTAAGTATTATAAACATTTATAAAAGTAGGCTAATAAAGTACGTAGGTTACTGAATTAATTTAGGTTGTGCTATTATTTATATATTTTTTATGCATTTAATGTTACAAATCACGAGATAAGTTGTTGATAAATGTGCTACATACATTTGAGAGTAACACTCTATACAATATGAATGTTGTATAAATATTTTTTGTACTTCGTACAGTTTGAAACTATTGAAGTTTAAATCACACTAAACCACAGAGAACTACTCAAACTTCTACTTTTACAACAGTAATCTGTATATCAAGACTGATTGTATTTACTTGAGGAAACTCGTATTCACTAGCAGTTTCTCAAAACACATTTCTGTTGCCTGGCACACTTCGATTACGCCTCCTGAAGCTTTTATCAAATCATCATTGTATTTCCTTTTTTATAAAATGGACATTTTCATGAATTTATCTTTCAAGGCCTACAAAGAATCTGTACTGTGTATGTTGTTTTTTGCCACTTTCACTACTTAACCAATCATATATTCTACAGGTCCTTACTTATAAGAAGAAAGAAGTGATAAATTTGTTGCGTCTTTGTACTCATGATCATGTAGTATAGTCTCACACACTTCAAGCCAATAAATGTGTATCACATATGTCTAACACATCTGCCAAACCACTAGGAAGTGCCATGTTATCTTTTGTGACATGAAAACAATTGATGTTTCATCTTTGGTAGTGTAGTTTTCTGGCGTTTTAATTTCATGACATACGAGCAATAATTTATACGGAACTGTGAACTACCGAACAATAGGAATTTTATTACAACTGCAATGAGTTCCAAGTGATGCTGGGTATAATTTGTAATTATACTTCGAAGAGGGTAAAAATGATAAAGTTTCAAATAATTTCCTCACAATTTTTTTATCCAGAGATATCTATTAACCAAAAAACCATACTTTTCCGTTTAAACAAGAACGGTTTGTCAAAATGATTCGTGAACTTTCTGTCAGTTGTTTTTGCAAGTTTAACTGCAGTGTCACCCCTGTGAACTTTGGGCAAAGCTACTCGAGGGCTATGTGTGCTAGCCGTCCCTAATTTAGCAGTGTAAGACTAGAGGGAAGGCAGCTAGTCATCACCACCCACCGCCAACTCTTGGGCTACTCTTTTACCAACGAATAGTGGGATTGACCGTCACATTATACACCCCCACGGCTGGGAGAGCGAGCATGTTTAGCGCGACGCGGGCGCGAACCCGTGACCCTCGGATTACGAGTCACACGCCTTACGCACTCGTCCATGCCGGGCCAAGACAGCTTTTCAAACACAATGCGAACAGCGGCCGCCGCATATGGGAAACTGAAGAACGTCCGCGGTTTGCAATATAAAAAGATGTAAACCTTTCATTTTTCTTTGCTAGAGTTGAAATACAACGAGTCGATATTTTTCTGGAAACACACCAGCACCCAGTTCTTTTAACACTCAGAAGGGGTAACTTTGGCCATGAACAATTACCGCAGAGTAATATTAACGTACGAAATTTTTTGTAGGCATGCCCACACAAAGATTGCTCTTTCTTTTCCAAAATGCGAGTAGGAAAGAAATAGGCAATAGGCATTTCTATATGTGATTTAGAGAAACAACCGCAAACATAAATACACTTGATGACTAAAAGAACTATATTATGATCATCAGCACAGCCAAGAAATGATTTCACTTCATTACACGTTTTCTTATAGCTATTTCTCTAGCTGTTGTTGTTGTTGTTGTTTTGAATTAAGCACAAAGCTACACAATGGGCTATCTGTGCTCTGCCCACCACGGGTATCGAAACCCGGATTTTAGCGTGCAAGTCCGCAGACATACCGCTGAGCCACTGGGGGGCTATTTCTCTAGCACTAAAATGCAAACAACTTTAATGGTTCATTCTCTTTTGTCACTGTTTGCGATACTGTTACGTTTTTTTTGTATGTTTTATGTAGACTAAACGCAACAGAAAAACACAGATAACAGCTTGTATAATTTATTACAGTAAACTAATATATATGTAACAGATATAACGTAAATTATATATTAACAATGACAGACATTCAGTTTTAACATTCAAAATCAATTACAACACAAAATGGTACTGGCCTGTATCTAATATAATGATCTAGAATGAAAGTCCAGAAACAATTCACAGTCCAATAACTTTGATGACGTTCCTTTTACGATGAATGTCCCAAATTTGCCTCTGTTTCTCTTAAACAGTCCCGTACGTGTCGACACTCAGCACAACCAGTAATTCAAATGAATCGCAAAGGTTGATGAAACAAAATCACAGTTTCTGTAGATCTAGCTCTAGTCACAAAGTTAAGTTGAATAACCACACAGCGAATGTTGGAAACTTCTCGAACAAAGACACTATTTCTTGAATTAAATATAAACTAATGACTGACTCTTCTTCTTTTGAATAATTCTAATGTCTGACTCCTTTCTTTTTTCTTTCTCGCATCTTCGTCTGTTTATATATTTGTAGGCCTTTTTTCTAGAACATTCACCCGAACTTCGACAGAGTAATTTGCGCATGTATGTTTTTGCACGAGACTACGTCTAGACGCTAGGCCGCCAAACATTTCCATTTATAGTCATATATTTGATCTACCTAATTCTAGAAAATTCTAAATGTTATTTTAAATGAATAACAACGTATTTCACTGTCTAAACTTTGAAACAGTAATACAAATATGGAAATATAAATAATAGAAATGAAAATTTAAACACAACACGACATGTTGTCGTTTACAAAATATTTACATAACAGATACGTTAAATGTTTGTTTTGTAAAATTAATGCCTTGGTACGTTACTTTCGAATAACAAACAAATGTGGTGCAGTAATAGTGGAAAATTGTCTTGCAAACTACAGTGTCCGAGTAATAAGCAGTGTCCTTTTAAATATTTATAAAAGGGTATTACAAAACGAGCTGTTCAGTATATTGAAATCGTTACTTTTTTCATAATTTGAAATAACAGTTGTTTGAAATGCAGGTTATTTTGTTGTGATTTTTTTTCATAGACATATTCAAACGATCAATTGTTTCGTCCACTTTTCTTTTTTATTTTTGGACGACTATCACTCACATTGTAACTAGGATCTAGCAGTAAGTAATCTGTAGCAGTGCTCTGTACAGATACGTACTTGACATAACTGGATCTGTAGTTACATTCATTCTGGTGTTGTTTTTTGTTTGTTTGTTTTTTTTAGCAAACTAAGTAAGTTGCATGATGCCGGCACCAAGGTGGCTCAGCGGTATGTCTGCAAACTTACAACGCTAAAAACCGGGTTTCGATACCCGTGGTGAGCAGAGCACAGCTAGCCCATTGTGTAGCTTTGTGCCTAATTCAAAACAATAACAATGCAAGATGCGGTTGAGTAAATAATTTAATAAGCCTGTTTGTACTTTGTCCCTTGTTGATAAGTACTTCATTACAAGGTCGGCCTGGCATGGCCAAACGCGTAAGGAGTGCGACTCGTAATCCGAGGGTCGCGGGTTCGCGCCCACGTCGCGCTAAACATGCTCGCCCTCCCAGCCGTTGGGGTGTATAATGTGACGGTCAATCCCACTATTCGTTGGTAAAAGAGTAGCCCAAGAGTTGGCGGTGGGTGGTGATGACTAGCTGCCTTCCCTCTAGTTTTACACTACTAAATTAGGGATGGATAGCGCAGATTGCCCTCGTGTAGCTTTGCGAGAATTTCAAAAAACAAACAAAAGAAAATGTTTCTGTTATACGCTCCTTGGTAGCAGCATTTAAAGTCCAGTATATCTTGGTGAAAGTGCTCGCCTTGCTCTTCTGAGTGTACTCCCATGTTTTCCTTGAATTTATCAAGATGAGCGTTAAGGACATGGACTTTCAGAGACATCCTGCATCGTATTTTGCCGTAGTTCTTCATCAGAGCCTCAAACAGTTCCACACATATTTCGGCCTTGTGATTGCCAAAGTAGCCCCAAACCATTGCGACAAAGCTGCCCCAAGCTTTTTTTCCTATCTACTAAGCTTCTTGGAGTATTTTGTACACTCCAGGATCTTTTTTCTTTGTGGTCCAACAAAGGCAACAGTTTTGACCTCAAACAGCTTAGGGAAGAAGTCTCGAAGGTATTTGAAGGCTGCAGACTCCTCATTAAGAGCTATAACAAATTGTTTCATAAGATCCAATTTTTTGTGCAATGGTGTGAACAACACCTTCTGGAGGCCCACTAGTAGCTCACACTTGATATTGTGCCTCCCGACAGAGAACTCCGTCCGTTGTGTGGCCAGTGCTTCCTGTTGTTGAGCGCTGCAGGGTCCCTGCTGTTCCAATGGCAAAAATAACAGGGAAGCTTGGTAAAACATCCATGAAGATCCATCAGGAATGCCACCATTTTGAAGTTTCCGATAATTTTCCAGCCATACTCATCATACTTTTTCTCCTTTGTCTTGATAATTTGGCCACATACATAGCAGAATGCATCTAGAGAATGCTTGCAGCTTCTTGATGCCATCTCTGATAAAATCAAATAGGCCTATGTGTTCACCCTGACAGTTAGAACTAAACTGAAGCGGCGAGTGGTGAACCCCTGTATATATACATATATATTACTATAGAAAGATCTTGAAAATTTTTGTAAGTTCGAGAAAATTCTCTATCAGCTACTCAGCACTGAATATACCTGGAATATTCTGAAAAATTTAAAAATTTCAGGTCACAAAAGCAAAGTAAAAATGTTGTTACATTATATTATCAATCATGCATTTTCAATGACATTTTATATTATTTAACGTAACATGATCACAATTACATGTATTTTACCACGCATACATACCTATCGATTTAAAATCACCCTAAAAAAGGAAATATCATACAATAGTTAAAAAACTTACACTTATACCGATTTGACTTCACGCAATACTTCACATCGTCAATGCAACGTTTCTTATACAATAAAACAAAATAATTCACACATCTTGCTTGATCTCATTTTTTACAAGGTGTAGGCCTTAAAAAAAACATTACATATCGTTATCACTGATAAATGAAATTTACAAGGACAATACGATAACTACAACCAACTCAATCAAGTGATTAAACATTTTCAGTACTAGATTTAACTCACTCTAATGTACAGAACACACGAGTATAGGTTTGAAAATCACCCCAAAAAAGGCAATATAATACAATAATTAAAACTTTTACTTTATACAATTATTCATATTGCCAACAAAACGTTTATAATGTAATAACAAGTTTACTAATTAATGATAAAAGAATTTATACATGTTCTACAAAGACAGTTTTTCATATGTAGTTAATCATTATTATTACCGTAGTATTTTAACAAACATACTGTGAAGTTTCAAGTCATCAATGTCTAAATTTAAATTGTTAAAATTGGTTACCTATAATAAAGGCAATAAGCGACTGACTTAATGTATTTGTCCATTTGCTAAATAACCATCGATCACCTCCAAACGCAGATAAAACTTGTGAAAGTACGGAATACATTTCTGAACGGTACTGAGGTATGTATCGGTTTATAGTTTTTCAAATATCCCCCTAGCAGCACAGAGGTATGTATGCTGACTCACACCGCTAGAAATCGGGTTTCGATACCCGTGGTTTGCGGAGCAAAGATAACCAACTTTGTACTTAGTTCAAAAACGAACAATCAATTCTTTCAGACAATATCCTGAAGGACACGGTTTCACAAATCATGCCCAAACTATAATATCCCCACAACTAAATAAATTAGTTACTGATTACCAATACTTACAAAACTTTTGAATTGTTTAAAACGAAACACAAATTTCTCTGTGTCGTTTCTAAGTTCGTAAAACTAACGAACCCGTACCTGATGTTTACGACATACAAAGTTATTTGTGACAGCACATAATCAGTTTAAATCTTGGAGATATTGATGCACACAACACACAGAGTTTGAAAGCTATTATTTAGAAATTTCAGACTGTCTAAAGTTAAGACACCATAAGCAACTCGCCCGCATACAATCTGAAGACAGGAGTTTAAAAATTACAAAGGTCAGTCACAGTCATTGTGGACACTAACGTCAAAATTGTTTGAAGAATACAGTCACGCTGAAAAGAACACTAAATGTTATTTTGTACATATTTAAACTTAGGTAGATTAAGACTATGCAATTACTGTGTTGCAATATAAAAGCAGATCAGAGTTGAACTTCCATGCTGAATTTTTTCCACGGGCCAAGAGATTAAAGTTTTCAATAACAATTTAACGTTTGTCATAAACATGCTTAGCATTAGTTACTATAACACTTTTATAATATTAATATTCACTCTTACAAATCGCTAAATGAATTTTATTAAACAGTAATCATAATAAACAATATATTTAATAATAAACTACATATGTAGATTGTACTTTAATTATTGAAATTTCTTTACCTATTGCTTAAATGATTCGTTTATTATTCAACATGAATTATCACAAAACAGTGTTTTAGCGTGCTTACAAAAAATTAAAGTTCTATTTAAACGCGTGATACCATAATTATAAACACTTTCTAAAATAAAAGTCAAATATAACACCTCTTTAGATTATATTTGAATTAGATAGTTCACTGTAAACATGTAGTTACGCATATTACTTAAAAATATATTTTGTATATTATTAAACTATGGTTTCTGAAATGTAATTATCAATGATGAAACTTTGTCACCACACTGATGACGAGAAATCCACTTGGAATAAAAACGTATCTCAAAGCGGTTTGTATGGTTATTAACACTTTTATTAAATAAAGCAGAAAACAACGTTTTGACCTTCCTAAGTCATCTTCACGTTAACACAGAAAGAGTTTGTAACTAACCGTTGCCGGTCACATGTTTTAAGGACGTTAATATAACGGGTACAAGATTGTAGATAGTGTTGAATTTAGATGTTAGTTGTTTTTTTCCCCCCAACCACGTTAATTCTATACACACCACCATTAAGTTAACCTGTGAACAGATATTTAAACCTACTTATACAACAACAAAAACCAAAATTAAATCTACATAAAGGAACACCTTTATACCGATACTAATCTGATTAATAACCTAAATCTAACTACAATGCCCCCTACCCGTTATACTCTCGTTCCTAAGACATGTGCCACACAGCAACGGTCAGTTGCAAATTCTCTCTTTATTAACATTACGATGACCCAGGAAGGTCGAAATGTTGTTCTCTGCTTTATTAGTAAAAGTGTTAATGCCCGTATCAGCCGTCCCGAGATACATTGTCACTACCTATGCAAGTTTATTATATTGTCATACAAAACACTACTTACGACTGTATTACTAATGCTACAACAAAAGATTTATTCTAATTAAATATGCCAGATTGTTATTATTTTAATTACCTCATGTTTTAAACATTGTTGCTATATATTAGACGAAGATTTCGAAACATCGACAACAGCAATGTTTTGTTTTTTACAGCAGCGGTTTATTTTACGATACTTTAAAATCAAAGACAGAGCAAAATTGTTGTTTATTTCATAAATATTTCCATTAGGATTTTTTTATAATTACACTGAGGACATACTAATTGTCTTAACTATCTTGATAAACACCAATCATCATGTTAATTATAAAAGTTTTTCATCTTTATATAATTTTTCTATTAATTCATTTTTGCTACAACTGAAGATAATAAATGAATGACTTACTGTTTCTTTTAAAATTTCATGAAACAGAGAAACTAATGAGCAGATTCATATGACATTGCACTGGTTAAAGACGATCACGTGGTTATTTACGCCATGAGCGAACGATGTGGACATCATCGTTTTATTGACGTCATCATTGGTTAGAAAGAACAGGTTGCCACTATTTTAGGTGATCGTCACATATTATTCTCTAAATAATTAGTTTACTAATACTTAAAATAGTAAAGCTTACCAGTTTCTATAAAATATTCACTTTAAATCATACCATACAAGTAAAACACATAAAACTTTGAAGCCATAATTATAAAACAATGAAACTCAATAAAGAGACACAAAATTTTGTTAAGAGTTAGATAACATTTCAGCTCATCTTCGACACTGCATTATTCCTAGATAGTTATCATAGAAAACATGATATTTCGAAACCTTGAATGCAAAACATGTTTCATTTAACTTGCTAATTTACATAATGTTTCAGCACATTAATATCTGTAGGTCCTCTCTAGGGTAAGCTTGTGTCAGTTTTATAATACAAATACTCAAATTCAAGATGCTATACCAAAAAGGTGAGGTAAGACTAAAAAAATTCATAGTTAAACTAAACAACAGCAAGAATAATAAATAAACAGTAAATAAAATCATAACAAAAAATCTAAGAAAACAATAATTATATGTTGGCAGTGGTAAATCATTCCATATTAATCTAGTCGTCGTACCTGTTCTCAACGTTGCTAATCATACTGTTTATTTAAAAGCATTTATTCAAGAATAATTTCTTAGAGTTATACGTAAAATATTTTGCATTATATATTTCGAGTTGTTCATTATTCACACAGAAAAAGCATAAAAAGAGTCAAAATGTGAAAGAAAAAAACAAGAAAGACAGTGGATTTTTTTTATTATTATTTATTAAGCCCAAGATGGCCAGGTGGTTAAAGCGCCCGACTTGTAATCCAAGGATCGTGGGTTCGAATCCACGTCACACTAAAGATGCTCGCTCTTTTAGTTGTAGGGGCATAATAATGTACGGTTAATCCCACTATTCGCTGGTAAAAGAGTAGCTCACGAGTTGGCGGTAGGTGGTGACGACTAGCTGCTTTCCGTCTAGCTTTACACCGCTAAATTAAGGACGGCTAGCAGAGATAGCCCTTGTGTAGCTTTGCGCGAAATTCAAAACAAACTATTTTATTTACAGAGAAAAACAATATATGATAGAAATATGTCTTGGTATATTTTTTACAATATTTTATAATCTATCATCACAAGCTGAAAGGGCGAGCATATTTGGTGCTATGGGGAATCGAGCTCATGATGGTCGGATGAGGAGTGGAGTGCCTTAACCACTTAGACATCCTGGGCCACAACATAAAAGAGAGCTAATAACAAAACATAAAAGTAAATGACGATTCTAACATCTAGCAAAAAACTGACTAATAAATATTGCTGATATGATACAATCAATGATTAATTCTCATCATACCAAAAATCGTTATAGGTAAGAAAAAGCTTTACTCTCAATTATTTGTTCTGCACTTTTGTTGTGTTGACTACCCTTGTACTTAATCGAATTTTTTTAGACCACAACTCTTCCAAACATTTAAGTTCTTTTTAGGGTCTTGAGCAACGTTGCAGTTGTGAGTTTTAAGTAGCACCATTTCGTTTTCCCTGGTCAATAAACGTATAGGTAGATAATTAAAAACAGCGTAATAATTGGTATTTAATATGGTTTATCTTGCCAAGAAAATACATTCTAATTGTATAAAAATAATGTATCAGTAGTGAAGGAACACCAGGCTCAATTGAAAATGGGTTTGTTCTAATATACCCCAAATGTTATTCAAATAATTTAAAATTTCATCTCCTCATTTATATACTTATGGGGGTTTCCTTTTACCTAATTATTAATAGTTGTTGAGAATACCCGTTTGAGGAGCAAAATTACAAAGGGACAACGTTACTTAATGTTCCCCTTACTTCTTTCTTTTGTTATTAAAACTTTAACAGCTTCATTAGATGCTCATTGCATCTACATTTCTGTGGAAGGTAATTTAATAGTTTGGCTGATTAAGTACCGATGTCTTCAAAACCAAAACTTTATTTTAAAAAGTAAAAATATTCTCAATTTCAGGGTGTTTTTCTCCTCATCTCGAAAAAAAAAAGTCCTAAAATTAGATAGCTTATAACCCCGTCGGAGTTTCCAGTTACAAAAAAAATTACAATAATCGAGCGAACCAAGCATTTGAAGGCCTTTTTCGTATCTCTCGGGTATAAAGTTCTAAAACAAAATAGCCCATGTATAATGTTTCCACTAAAGGACGGGGGAGACAGTAGACGACCTAGCTAATACATCCATCGTAGATCCTCTTCGTATGGAAATTTATGCTTTGACAAGTCTTAACTATCGTACTTGTTTGCAAAATGAAAGGCGTACAATATAGTATGCAGTCTTATTATATACGTATTTAAGTTTTAGGGAGAACATAAATAAAAGGAAAGGTCGAAAAGTGAAATCTATAATAAGATCTAAAACAGGGAATCATCATTTTTTTCCGTCGTGACTGTGTACTTGCTGTTAAATAACAGTATCACAGACAGGGAAATATTACGTTGGAACTTCCAATAAGTGACTGCTGATTAGACTGAAACATACTCGGGGCAAGTCGCAGTTTCATATTACATCATGTAGTGACTAGAAAACTGTTCGGTTGGTCTGTATCTTAACTAATTCTGATTGCTCAATGTACTTATCATGTTGCAGCAAAGATGTAAAAGTACTATCTTTCTTTTTCTCCGTAAAGTTAGGGGGGGGTGTTATCTATAATAAAAACAAGAGGGCAACAAGCACAGGGTGGTTTGAACTGGCCCCATGTGACGACTACGTGACTTGCACTTCCCCGTATGTTGATCACGTGCCATGGTTTCTTCCCACCAACACCAAGTAGGTGAAATAGCCGGTAATACGAGGTTGTAATCAGTGTTTCGACTTGTTTGTAGTATTTCTAGTTGTGTTCCTAGTCTATCCAATTTTCCGAAAATGATGCTTTATTTAAGAAGAACTGCGTTCTTCATGTTGTTGCTTATATTGGTACATCTTGATACAGGTACGTATTTTAGTTCATGGGAATAAAGGTTATATCATTGTTAATATTGGTGTTAATATTACGAACACACTTTATTATTTATATTAAGTATATCTATATATAATGTATAGTTGTATAATATAAATTGTTATTATTATTATTCCTTCGTGAAATTCAATACTTTACAATGAACTGTGAAAGTACTGGTATGTATCTGAAAAGTAAACGTAAAGTACGATTCGGTTTCGGTATTTAAATTCTCACTAATAGTAATACAGAGACGAAGATTTCGTCCACCTTCTGGATTTCTATAAAAGATTCAACACAGTATTATCTGCTTTCCTAAAATATCTTTAAATGACAAACTTTTGCCTTCTTCCTATATGTGATGTTCTGTTTACAGATAATTCTGGACTGCATAATTTTGAAATGAGCATCTTTGCACACATAACTTGACAAATGAGTTTTTATTATGTACTCATTATTTAAATTAGGTTATATATAATGCGCGCGCACGCACACACACACACTAACCTATACAAGATTATTTTTATTTCTATGACTGACATAGACTGTTGGAACGACCTGGTTTAAATCCCCTACGGTTTGTTCTTCTGTTCTGGGAATGTCGATACTCTGAAACGTGTTCAGGAATTTATAATTGTTTAAAGGTTATTCCATTATAAATGTTAACTATATAATTAGTACTTTTTTCTTTATTTTTAATGCTTCACTAAGTGAACCATTATTTATTACACTAGCTGAAATATGGGTTGATTTATTTTGTGCTTTTATTTATATGTATATTTAAAAAGCACGCTATAAACTTTGCCAAGTATTTAGCCACGCCCGTATTAGACTAATCGGTGATATGAGAATAAGCCTGTTTATATAATATACCTTCTAAAATAATTTAAAGTTCAGTATTTTATTTTCCATAATTTCGAATTATTGAATAAAATTATAGCAATATTTTTCATTTTTTGTCATCTGTAAATAAATGGATAAATGCAGGTAAAAGAAAATTGCCAATTTATTCTAGAATGCCTAAGCTTGGTAGTAGTTGAATGAAATAAATAATAATAATAATAATAAAGGATTCTACGATCTCTACCGCTGTGTGTAGCTTTTGTATTCTTAGAGATGCGTGTTAAATCTACCGGGCATATGATATCCTTTTAATTACCTTAAAGATTAAGGTAATTAAAAAATTAAGAATATTCTTAATCGCACCTGCCTAACTGGCAGGTCACGTGATATTCTTAACACAATACAGATCTATGCCAACTGGTGCAAGTTAGAATATACTTCTGTAATATACAATAACAGATGATTTATTTTAGTCTGTTGCAGAGCAATTCT
Source organism: Carcinoscorpius rotundicauda (assembly GCA_011833715.1). Taxonomy (NCBI): domain Eukaryota; kingdom Metazoa; phylum Arthropoda; class Merostomata; order Xiphosura; family Limulidae; genus Carcinoscorpius; species Carcinoscorpius rotundicauda. Next base: position 31,903,952 of record CM022395.1, on the reverse strand, counting down.
CTTGATGCGTATGTAGAGCATTAGAGGCTCCTACTGCATTCTTCTGTTTTGAATAAAACTTTAATTTCACCCTGTAACATATTCTACAAGCTACTAGACCCGTTTAAATTGTCTTGTTACAGAACTTGCCACTCATTAGTTCGGTGATAAGTTTCAAGATTTAACTCTAGAATGTAGAGTCGGATTCGTGTGGTGATAGTTCATGATGGAGGACCAGCTTTGGACTGAAACTATTACACAACCATAACGTGTGCTGTAACACACTGCGAGAGATGTCTGCGAGAACTAACATGATGTAAATGCTGCCTATCACACCAGTTAACAGCCATCAAGGAATATAGAAATGGATGATTATCTATCTAAATTTGATTCCAAATTTTACCTTGGTGTATACTTCTTGCAGATGAATTTTGGTGACGTGGAAATGTTGGCTATTACAAGACGAGACAGAGTCGTGCATTACTTGCGAAACGATATACCTGTCGCATGAGAGTAATAAAACAATTGTTTAAGCGAGAAACTAAAATTTAGGAGGAAATGAACAAGTCGTAACGCACCTCAAATTAAAATAATTTTACTAACAAAAACAAAAGGGCAATATCTCTTCATCAGCTTTCTAGTAAGAGTAGTATTTATATATCAAGAAAAAAGGGGTGCCTGGAAGGCTTTGAAAACATTTAAGGTAAAGAACAACAAAGTGGGAGGTTCGAGTTCTAATGCAATTTAATGAGATGAGTAATATGATAATACTATTAAATATTTTAGTTGCAATAAAGTCATGCATCTTATCAACACACTCGCATATACTATGCATAGTAATAAACATTTCATTATCCAAGAGTGTCTATGTGCATAGATTGTTTGTTTTATTTTCAATGTCCAACTCTTATCTTATTTGTTATGTTTTTTCTTTTTTACATCAGTGCATTGTATTCGAGTCGTTTGAATGTAGATTCATGTTACAAATAAACATGAAAATAAAAGTAAGGTATTCTAAGCTATTTAAACTTGTTGGAAATCATTTTGCGTTAAAATTTTCCTTAAGAATATGATTTGTGATAAAACTGTACATTTTCGAACTATTTATACCATGTAGTTTACATAGATTCTTGCATTATTCGTTGAACAGTCCAAAATAATTATTGCATTTAAATTCCTTGGTTCATTATTATTTTACACTCAAATTAACAGATTTCCAAATTTGCAAAATTTCTTTTTCGCAATTCTGTTTATTGTAGCTCCTTTCAATTATTTTCTAGACGATACCACGCCCCATAGTGAAGTTTTCAGGTAGCCATCAGACACTGCTGAAGTTTGACTATTTTTCACTCGGATACGCAATTGTTTTTTATAAAACTGAAAACTTACTACATAAAGTTACATGTAATTTAGTATGAGCTGTATTCTTGTGTTATGGGATTAAATACGCAACATATGAGTGAAAGAAAGGAACCTTTCATTGGTAGTATGTTATTTAAGTCTAAGAATAGTTCGAAAACAGCATCAATTTTCGTTAATTGTTGATTTAAAGAAAAAAACCGTATTTTCACTATAAACTTTCAGAATCGTATTGTTTAAAAGTTGTATTTTTGTTATCCTTCCAATACACCTTTTTGGACATCGCAATAGTCTTTCAAAAGAGATATTAGCATGTGTCAGTATTATGCTCTGAAGATCTCAAATACCGTAAAAGGATAACTTCAAATGATACCATCCAAAGATGGTATACGCTAAATACACTCAATTAAATAAGAGTAACAAATCCTTGGTACAGGTTATTTTATTTTGCCTAATGTTTTGCATACTTTGTTAAAATTATATATTTTTATGTCAAATATATTATACTAACAGCTTCTTGGGCATGAAAATACAACTAATCGTTTCCAATGGACAATGCACTCTGTCATGAAATAAATGATCTTTCTGTATATCTAAGTATGTGATATACGATCACAAAATCCAATATTTTTTAACTTCTACCTACCCTTCACTCCATTTTCATTACTAAATTGTGAATGACCAGCGCAGATAGCTCTCTTGTAGCTTTGCTAAAACTTAAACAAATTTACAGTTTTGGACCGCTTTAACTAGAATGAATTTAGGATTATTTTCTGTTAAATCTATTTGTTTCATTTCATGTCCTCTACAATATTAATACTGTTTTACATATCTAATGAAATTCTGCTGGTTTTCAGTCTCTAATTTTATAATATTTAGAACTTAAACATAATCAGTATTGTAGTTTTTTAGCAAAATTATAATCACGCACAGAAACGCTTCTTTTTTGTATACAGTTTTAAAATATTATAAAAATGAACATTTTTTTTTAATTTATTTACTTTTTTACAAAGTAGTTTAGTTTTATCTGAAATACTGTAGGGAAGTGTTCGAATTGTGCTCTTAAGTCGTATGTAATGTTCAACGCAGATAAAAGTTTCATAAATATTACTAATATAAACTAACGTTTTTACGTAATAAATGCTTCCTGTTATTGAAAGGATAAGCTTTAAAGAACTCTAACTTTTCAGTACTGTGTTTACAAACTACGTTAATAAGGATATATTGAAACCCTCACGTGTAGTCCTAGTGATTTTATTTGATTTTATTTTTGGAATTTCGCGCAAATCTGTACGAGGGCTAGCTGCGCTAGCCGTTCCTAATTTAACAGTGTAAGACTATAGGGAAGGCAGATAGACGTCACCATCTACCGCCAATTTTTGGTCTGCTCTTTTACCAACGAATAATGGGATTGATTGTACCATTATAACGCCCCCACGGCTGATAAGGTGAGTATATTTGGTACGGCGGGGATTTGAGCCCGCGACCCTAAGATTCCAAGTTGAGCGCCTTAGGGGGACGGCTAAAAGGTAGTTCTCGTATAGTTTTGCGCGAAAATTCTAGCTCTAAATAAGGTACTCTGATCACATTGTCATTCTCCAAAAATGCTGTTCAACAGTTTTTGCGTATTGTATGAAAAAGTATTATGTCACGTCCAGTGACAACTGGATGAAGTGCTTTATTATGTGCATATTCATTCGATCTGCTGTTATCAATTTCCGTGTCCTATGAATCACGCTGCGCAGACACTTTTCATACCAAGTTTTTGACGTCACGTTATGCATAATTTTAATAATTTCCAACTAATTAATGAGCAAAATATTCCTTGTTATGCGAGGAAGAGGACGAACATCTCGCAACATTTAAAGGTCTTTTGTTTATTTGGAAATAAGCTAAAAGTATCATAATGAGCTTCCTGCGCTCTGTCCACCATGGGCATCGAAACTCTTTCTACCGGTGTGCGTCCGCAGACAAACACTGCACTACTGGTAGAGGCTAAAGATCTGTGAAATGCTACTGTCAAAATCAACGAATTTGTTTCAGAATAATCCTTGGAGAAGAGACCAAAGTTTTGTCGAAACGTATATTTTGTACAATAAACAACTGTTATAGTTAAATAATTTACCACGGTATTTCTTATTAATTTCTCGATTTATGAAAACGACACTAAAAACATTTACCGGTTTCGACAATATTCAGTCATAAAACTACCACAAAATGAGCAAGCTATTATTAAAGCGATTTTTGAATATACAAGTCACGTGACGATCTAAAGTCGCAGCTTAATTATGTGTATCAGAACGAAATTTTAGCATTGTTTTGTGCATTTTGGTGCCAAAACAAACACTGATCGTTTTCGATAAGAATATGAAACGGCCCTTTCATTTCATTTATATATTAGGTTAAATGATATATTATGATTGGTAATTTTGAACTTCCAAGCCTGGATATCCTTGGTCTTAATGGTATTATTAAACAATGAAAAAATTGAATAAACTGTGATACCTGAGGATCATCCAAAAAGACCTCTGGCTAAAACAGTTGTACAGTGTTATGTTGTAATAATACGCCACGAACACGAAGGTTGTTTACAAAATCCATCAGCGTGTACCTCCTTACGTAAAATAAAGAATTTTCTAGCACTTCTAGAAGCTAAAGGATAAAATGTTTATTCATGCTGTTCCATATGGAGACATGCTATGGATTGATGAAGAAGGTGCTAAGAAATTTATCTTCATACACTAGATAGGTTATTGGAAAGCAACCAGGGTGGAGTTGCATGCTTTTTTGACATTTAAGTATCACAAAAGATGTTATTTTTTCGATGGAAACTACAATACTATTGTTTATATCCACCATTTACAGATATAGTATAACTTGAAGTGGTGTTTCGAACTGTTACGACAGGGTGAGGTTCAAGTAATCGTTTTAATATTAATGTATTGAGTATATAATGTTATATATCTTCGCATTTGAAAAGAGATGCGTACAGTCGTATTTTCGCTTATACAACCTCAAATGGTACTTTTGTTTCAAACATTTAACATGAGTGCAATACGTATATCTGTGGCTTATAAATTACACATTTCTTAAATACAGCTATAAAGGTTATTACGGTATCAGTACGTAAATCTGTCATACTTGTATCAGTAGACAGATTCAAGCTGCTAAAACTAACCCAGAGCCTTCAGTTATCCTTTGCAAGTACATTTACATATTCTCCGTAAAAGTGAGTTTTTGAACTTTTAAGACAATGTTTTTGACATGTACATATTCTGTTAATGTATTTATACCTATTACATGCATATTTGTGTATTTCTCTCAGGTTTTGCCATTCAGTGCTACGAGTGTAACTCAAAAGACCATGATGGGTGCGAAGACGCTTCGGATAACTCGTTTCTTAAGAATTGCAGTGAATTAAAGGAAGGACCTAAGTACACCGGATGTAGAAAGATAGAACAGTGGATCGACTTTGAGATGCTAAATGGTAAGTAGTTTTAACAAGTCAAATGTATTTAAAACATTCCTATTTAAGTGTTATTTGTACAGTTTATATTATTAAAGGTTTGTCAAAACAGTTAGAAAGTGATTGTGTTGAAGTAATGCTAGTAACAGATTTAGATAAAAGTGAAGTTTTCATAGACTTCTATTTTATAATTTGACGTATTTGAATTATTTTTAACAAATGTTTGTTATATTTATGTTTCCTTTTCGAAATCGGCAAACAAAATCTGGTATACCGAAATAGGATTAGTGACACTGAAGATTGGTTGGAAATCAATGTTGCGTTACGTTATGTAATGTAGGAAGATAAGTGTTACAATTTTTTTATAATTCATCATCTGCATAGTATATTTAACGTGCATTTAGGATTGGTAACACTACTGTTATCACTTCTTAGCAAAGCAGGAAATTGATTTAATAAAAATGGCCTCGTAAAATTTACCTTCAAATATTATGGCGAATTCATGTTAACAATTACTTTTTAACTGGTAGTAGTAAGACCAATATTTTATTTTCAGAAGCTGCAAACAAGCGTATCATTCGTCAATGTGCTCTACATACCGATGAAAAAGACTGCATCTATAGGGCAGGTTATGGAAGTCGTACAAATGTCTGCCACTGTTTTGAAGATAAATGCAATGCAGCCAGCGGAATTTCAATAAGTGTTGTGATTGTGATGTCTGGAGCATTTTCACTTGTCAAACTATTGATGTAAACTTTAATAGGTTTATTCAACTTTCTTTAATGTGTAGGGGGGCAAAATAAAGACAAGGGGGGGAAGAGTTATGTGGGATTCGAAACAAGAAAACTGTTTCGGCAAAACGTGAAAAATTCCACAAATTGTGTATGTCGCAAGCTATGATGACTAAGCGTCAAACATTTGTTCCGTTCAATAAGTAGAACCAGTTTTATTCTTCCTATTGTATCACAGCATATTTATTAACTCATCTATTAATTAAGATCGTGCTTCAGTTATACAGAGAAAGGAAATGCTAATTTTAAATTTCGGAGAATATCAAGTTGTATAGTGTTATGATGATAACCTAATGTTAACCAAATAATACAATTTTAAATATTTCATACTGGACTCTGCATGCATGGGAAATGTGGCATTTAGATATTTTAGTTTAAGTTTTTAAGAGTTTTTTTTCTTAAACTCTACATTCACTCTTGCATAGTTTAAAAAAAAACACACACAAAAACCATGACGTTTGGTTAGAACTTGTTCTGTTTGGTAATGTCGTGTGTTCGTAAAAGCCGGTCTTGGTTATGGAAGGTTGTTTTATTCATCATAAACCTATTTAATCAGGAGACTAGTATGTCAATAAGGCTCGTTTTTCATAGTATTGTTACTTTTATTTCTTATTGTATGATATAAAGGGTGAAATAAACGTTCCATTAGAACTATTAATACTAGACAACAAAAAATTTGATTTTGTCAACGATCAATTCTAGTATTCGTTATTTAAAAAAAAAAAAAAAAAGCGGTGGGTGGTGATGACCTAATTTTTAGTCTTTCATTGCTAAATGAGAGACGGCTAGTGCAGATAGCCCTGTGTGGCTTTGCGCGAAATTCAAACAAAACTCCAACAGGTTTGTTTGTTTTGGAATTTCGCACAAAGCTACTGGAGGGCTATCTGTACTAGCCGTCCCTAATTTTGCAGTGTAAGACTAGAGGGAAGGCAGCTAGTCATCACCACCAACCGCCAACTCTTGGGCTACTCTTTTACCAACAAAAAGTGGGATTGACCGTCACATTATACACCCCCACGGCTGGGAGGGCGAGCATGTTTAGCGCGAACCCGCGACCCTCGGATTACGAGCGCACGCCTTAACGCGCTCGGCCATGCCAGGCCTATACAACAGGTACAATACAAGCAAAAACGTATTACAAACAGTACAAAATACGCTACTTACAATAGCTTATATGAAGTAGTGGTAGGGCAAATAGAATTTTAGATTGTATCTACAGAAATATTTAATACAATAGTAGAGAGGTTAGCTTCATTATATAGATGACTGGTTAAGGCATATTTGGAGTAATGTGTTCAGTCTTGGGTTCCTTATCATAGGAATGACATTGACTTTTTGGAAAGTTACTTTGTTATATGAGGAGAGAGTAACATTATTTTCTCTTGTAAAAAGTTGAAGGGACTCTAATTGAAGTATTTAAGATGGTAAAAGGAATTAATAATGCTGATGCATCAACATTTTCAAACTTAACAGGAAAAGTTATAAAACTAGAGGACACAAATATAGATTTAAACAAGGTAGAACCCGTCTTCAGATAAATTTTATTTTTAAAATAGGGTGGCTGGCCTATGGAATGGGTTGCCCTGATGTGGAGGTAATATATTCGAGTAAGTTTAAAAGAAAATTCGATAGATACAGGAATGATAAGGGCTGGCTTTAATTAATTTATTTAATAATTTTTAATTTGGTTTAGAGGCTGGGACAGTAGAGTTGAATCAACAGACTGAAGTTTAACGCACCATGTCATTTTTCTTGTTTTTCTAGAGGTTGTAAAAGAATATGTAATGGAACCTCAATAGCCATGGCACTTAATTATTGTAGGGAGAATAAAAGAATTTAGAATCTAAGACTTGTAATAACTTATTTTTGTGAGCTTATCAATACCAAGCCTGGGACGCGCGTATACTCATTTCGATTTTACAACTTACCAGAATCTCTGAGACTACTCTCTCTCAGGCAGGATTAGATTAAATTAATTTTAGACGTTGGGTGTGGTTGAATATATCAATCGAAGAGGTCTGAGCTCATAACTGTATTTAGGTTACAAATCAGTCAAGAGATAATGGATGTATGAGGTAAACGATAATACTTTTTGAAATGAAGTACAAACTTTGAGTCATTCTGTGAGCCGATATGCCACGGTTAGAATTATAGTACCAAATGTAAAAGTTAGTTGTGATTATACCAAAAAAAAAAGTAAGACAAAAGAAGATCGGTGTTAAATTTTAAAAATGACTTTGTATTATGTAGATATTTGATCGCGAATGTGTTGGAAATTTTGCTGTCGATAAACGTCAACCATCACTCTCATTTCGGTGAATGAAGATAGTTTTATCTGAAAAGTATTAACTCTAATCTGCAATAGTTTTGAGCTATCCAGCCTTTCTTCTGGAAACTATCACTGACGATTCTGTTGGTGGACCACGCTATTTAAAATGCGTTTCGTATAGGATTTTTTAACTTAAGCTTTAGAAGTTTTTTGTTATAATAAAAACTGAACAGATTTGGAATAAACTCTGGTATTATTGTGAAGTAAATGTTAGTTTAAAAGTGTTACTTCTCTAAAACGTTTAGATACTTATGCCAAATTTTATTTTTTCGAATCTTTGAAATGTTTTAGATTGTTTTGCGACATTGAGTAATTCGTATACAACATTCGTAATTCATAGTGGCATTATTTTATAGTTCAAACATTTTCCCTGTAACACTTTCGCAAAATCAAAATTGCCTTATTTTGATACCAGAATATACAGGGTGGTCGCTAGAAAAGCGGAAAATTTGAGGGTCAGATGAGATTATGAATAAAATGCGTGCTTACTCATTTCTATTTTGATTTCTTTACATCATGAATAAAATGCATTTTATGAGTGTAATATAACATGCCTTTAAAAAAAAACTTTGTAAAAGTTATTCTTTGTAAAAAAAAAATAAATAGCTGTTTGACAAATTTTCCGCTTTTCTAGCGACCACCCTGTATTACAAAAAGTAATAATTGAAATGAAATACTTAATTGTACAGGATACGGGAACAACCAAATCTCCACAGTAATTTATTAGTTTCCAAATTTCTTTCAAACGTGTGTAAAATGAATGTTATTATACATGACGTGAGTGTTAATAGTAGTTTTCTAAACATACCGTTTGAGAGATATGGAGAGTTTGGTTGATTAAATGGAAAAAAAAAAATATATTAAAAGTAGTGTCGTAGACATGTCTTTTGAGATCTCAAATGAGAGTTCCATCCATGAGGACCATATTTAAGAAAAACTCAAAAACACTAATATAGGGCCAACATACTAATGCTTTTATAAGTCCACAATTGTTAGTTTACAATTCTTGTAAGACAAATTTACTCATCAATTAAGTCTTATATTTATCATTCTATCTAATCAATTGTGTGTGTGTGTATGTATATATTTATTAAGGGTTCCAATAAATTCAATGCAGATACTACTTGTACAATATTAAATAATGGTAAGTGAGCAACGGGAATTAAAAAATTATTTCATTTTGAAATGAAACATTGTTATTTACAGCAACCTTGTATATCTATTCGGGTTAGGAGTTAGGTCCATTGTATTTTGAGTTACTCAGGAAAATAATTTGTATCGCTATTCGATCATCAGAGTTCCTACCCTGCAGTCCTATTACATACAACTATTCCTATCCTTACCAATGCCAGGTGGTTAAGGTACTCGACTCGTAATCCGAGAGTCCCGGGTTCGAATCCCGTCATACCAAACATCTCCCTTTCAGCCGTGCAGACGTTATAATGTTGATCAATCCTACTATTCGTTGGTAAAAAGAGCAGCTCAAGAGTTTGGGGTGGGTGGTAATTATCTACCTTCCCTCTACTATTATACTACTAATTTAGGAGCGGATAGCGCAGATAGCCCTCGTGTAACTTTGCGCGAAATTCAAAACAAACCAAAATTAACTGTGTTGTCTTTTATCATCTTAGAGTTTGGATTGTGCAACAGTTTTGAAATTGATGTAACGAAGTATGTAGCACTATGTCACGTAACGGCTATAAGTTTGCTTATCTATATAAAAAAGAAACTAAACGTGTAGTATTGAATGTTCTAGAAGCTGTTGGGAGTAGTGGATTCTTATGCTTTATAATTTGTTTTACGTACGTGAGTGTAAAAAGAAAAAAAGTATTCATACTAGGCATGCGTATTCTGTTACTGGTTACTCATGACGTTAGAAAAGCCCATGTCCGAGGATTCTGAATTGGATTTCTATACAGAATCGCCTTATTTCTATTTTGTTGAATCAAATATTTTAATGCAACAAGTTTTCTGTATGATGGCACAATGTCGTTGATATTATGTGATAACTAGCTTCGATTTAAACTTTTATTTTGCAAAGTATTTCACACTGATCCACATGTAATTTTCCAATTGCAATTTCTATGGAACTTGTGTAGGTTCAAAATGCTCGTTTGGGTTGAGAAAATATTCACATCGTGTACCTGACGATAACCGAAGGTTGAAACGTTGTTCGCTCTTCTATGTAAAATGTTTTTGCATATAAAATTCTCAACAAGTGGGTTTTTCAACATCACTGAATCATCACTTTTATCTATAGAATAAAAAATAAAACAGAAAAGTGAAAGATTTATTAGTGACTTTTGAACTGACCAGTAACAATTGCATCAAGTCAGACTAGGAAACTTTTTTTTTTTTAAACAATATTCACGATGTGAACCTGGCGATGACCGAAGAAGGTTGAAACGTTGTTCGCTCTTCCATGTAAAATATTTTCTCAACCCAAACGAGCCGTTTTTGCATATAAAAAAGTGATGATTACTCTGATCAGGAAAATACTATGTCAAAATAAATATTTATTTTAAGAAATATTAACCAAGTTTAAGCTAATTAAATGTATAAAATATAACTTTCTGACCAACAATAATTCTAATTCTATAAAAAAAGGAAACATTTGAAATCACCGTTTTCCAACGAAAGTTTGAACGTTTCTCAACCTAAAAATGATAAAAATGTGAAATCTAATTATGTCAATTATAAGAAAAAAATTAGATACTGTTAAGTAGGTTTGTACTAAAGTTAATGTAATTCGTTTAAAATAGCCAGTGTGAGAAGAAAAATAATGAAAGGGTATAAATGAAACTTCCTAATCTAGAAACGGTTAGGCTAACTGAATTATCTACAGCCATAACTTTGTTAACCTGAATCAAAATTCCTTTTAAACTACATGTACGCAAATTTGCATCTTTTATACATGCCATAAACCATGCTGTTGATAACTTCCTCTCTAAATGCATACCCCATTATAAAACATACTAGCACAATCATACATCAAGTCATCTCTCTCATCCTGTAATTGCGTATTAGTCTGACATTGCAAAGAAGCGTGTGCATTATAAGTGTGTGCAACAGATGAAGAATTTCGCTTCTGATCAAAATAGCACTTGAAATGTTAATTTGGTACCAGTATCTATGTTGGCAGCCATAGATTGAATATGTGCGCCACTTGTCACAATTTTTTTGTAAGTTCTTAAATAGTGGATTGAAAATTAGCTAACGTTACTCGGATCTTCAAGGGAGGTAAAATATGTTGTCCTAGTAATTATAAGACTTAGTCTTACATCAGTTGTGAGAGAGTTGTGGAAAGTCAGATAAAAGATACTTTGCAAAGTTATTTAACAACGTTTAGAATTCTACGGGATCGTCAACATGGTTCACTAAAGAGAAATCTTGCCTTAAAAATCTTTTTACCTGCTTTGAAAATGTTACTGCGTATGTAGATGAGGATAAGGGTGCAGACTTGGTGTATCTGGGTTTTCAGAAAACATTTGACAAAACGTCACATATAAGCTTCAAAAGAAACTTGTCTCTATAGTTATGGTGAATAAAGCTAATGGGATAGAAGAGTGGATAGATGGAAGAAAATAGACTTGTTATAAATGAAGCTTATTAAAACTGAATTAATATTGCAAATGATGTATCACAGGGGTTCAGTTCTAGGATCATTGCTATTTTTGATTTACATTAGTGACAAAGATGAAGGAATGGTTAATAAATTACTTAAATTTGCTGATGATATCAAAGTCTTGGGTGTTGCTGGTTGTGAAGGAGGTGCTGCTACTTTACAAAAGTATTTAGATTATTTAATGAATTGGGCAAGTAAATGGCAGATGGGTTATAAATATTTGAATTATAAGTATAATTTGAATGGGAATTAACTTTACTAAGAGTGTCATACAATAAAGAGATCTTCATGTAATGGTTGCTCATTCTCCTAATCATGGATGTATTAACGCATAGGCACAAGAGGCACGTGCCTGGGACGGCAAATTTTGACCAAAAGAAAAAGAATGGACACCATTTTAAAATGTAGTCCCTGGTTATTAATTCCCCCTGCCATTTATGCCGCCCCAATAACCTCTTGAATCTGGACCCCCCCACACACACACACACACACTCACTATTCCACCACACCGTCGGGTCGGTCGCTTCAAGTTTAAAAGATTTCTAACCTTCCCTCCCTGAGTCCCACCTAATACGCCTTGCCCCCCCCCCCACATCATCAACCCATCCGCCCTCACCTCAGTTATTTTTTGTGTTTTTCAAAACCCCCAACATGTTTTTTACTCATGTTGACACACCAAACAATGAATTACCTGCTACTCAGTGTGCTACACCTACACAAAAAATATTTTATCATGGCCTAATCACGTATTTTGTTTTGTGAAATTGCGTATACGAAAATTCGGATTTTCGGTTGCTTCAGGCTATTATCTGGAAAAATATATTTTGAAATATTCTTCCTCATCATTCACAGTTTAGGTTAATTGATTGTTTTCAATTGATTGATTGAATATGCGCTTGTTTAGATTCCAATGTAGTCCTTACAGAATAGTTCCTTCAAATTCCCTAGCAATTATTAATTTATAGGCATTTGTTAGAATAAAAAAAGGGTAGTGGCATACTCCAGAATACCAGAACAGAAAGGTGCACAGTCACTGGAGCAGGTGAGCGTCGGCGGAATCGGCTGTGGGTGTCACGCATAATCGTTTTTGCAGGCCGCCGACCGCGCTCTATCAATGAAGTTGACTCCCAGGGGACGCGGTTGCACCGCACGGGGTCTGGATAGTTTTGGGCGATACAGGTATTTGTTAGTGGTAGTATAGAATTTGAAATAGTAAAGTGTGTTAGAATTTATAATTTGATTGTCAGTAGCCCAACACCCGTTAACATGGATACATCGGCAGTAATATAAATCAGTAGTGCAGAAGCTCCCCTTTTTCGTGTATATTTTGTTATGGACTTATGGTTGCAAGTCGATAATTGTTTTACCAACTACCATAAAACTCATTATCTGTCGGACGAATATATGGTTCACCAACATATTTACAATATAATCGACAATATAGATAATAACGTGGTAAGCGATATTGGTGTCAAAGTGTAGAGTTCGTTATGCTTTTACTTATTCCTCCGTCACCCAATATCTTACTGTAAGTTATATCGTGTTGTCAGTGTCCAAACCTCCACAAGAAGCACAATTCTTGTGAGGGCGAGGGTCACTGGGGGTCAAACGGCTCACGGATCTCTGTGAGGTTCGCGCGGCTGCCATAAATAGCTCGATCTCTCGAAAATGACTCAGATCATCTAACATACACACACAATTCACAATACGCAGACGACATTGCAATCTGGAGCACCTCCAGAAACCCAGTAATGGCCATGTCCCGCGTACAAGAATCATTAAACAACGTCTCAACATGGAGCAACAAGTGGAGAGTCGTGTTAAACCCAACAAAAACACAAGCAATTACTTTCTATAGGAAACTTAAGAAGCAAAGAAAAAATCTAGAAAAAATAAAATTATCACTTGGAAACACAACCATTAACATGAGTAAAAACATCACATTCCTTGGCGTCACTTTCGACACAAAACTAACATGGAAAAAACATATAAACAATATACACTCATCCATCAGAAAAAGGACTTCATATCTAAAGACCATAACCGGCAAACAATCGAAATGTGCACCGAACACCATTATACAAATATACAAGGCTTACATCCGTCCACTAATAGAGTACGGATGTCAAGTAACATACAACATGTCAAATAACACTCTCCAGAAAATCCAAATACAGCAAAACAGAATATTAAAATCCGCATTTGGCCTACCGTCATTTACGCCAACAAACTATCTATACCAAATTAGTAATTTACCAACGATAAGAGATAGAATAACAGAACTCTCTCTCAAATATTATCTAAAAGCAGAAAAAAGAAACAAACTAACGGCATCACTACACAAATTATCAAGTGCACCAACAAAATACATTTCACCGTACAACATATTTCAAGAATCACATTCTACTTAACAAAGAATCTAAACAAATACAATCCACGCCACTAACACGAATTCTTTATTTTTTCTCTCTTTCTTTTCTTTTCAGATACAGGGCACACGACAGGCAAAACTTTCGGCGCCTGTCCTGTGAAAGTGGGTTTTCTCGGGGCACTCCCGTTTCCCCCACATCAAAATCTTCAGGCATTGGATTTATAGATCCCAGCCCAGGCATCTCTTTTGCCAGACCCTGAATCGTGCCGTTTGAATTGTTTTATTTTTGATCTGGATTTGAACAATATTCATGTTCACACCTGCTCATCCTCTTCCTTTCGGGACAGTTCCCGGGCTTCCTTTCCGCTGCTGCCTTTGCCTCCATCCAAGACAACATTTAGAAGAGATATCCTCCACCCAAATAGTCAAGAATAATAATTACAATATATATATATAAACCACCATTTAATCTTAATAACAATCCACGAAAGGGGACGAAGAGGAACCACAATGTTCCTGAACACCCCAGTTGGAGAGAGAACTCTTCTGATTTCTCTCTCTCTCTAAACTGAACCCCTGCCACGTTAGTTTAGTTTAATGACTCAGATCCTGATGATCTGAGATGTGAAAGTAACAAATCCACTGTCAATACTCAATATACGATCAGTGGATTCTAGTGATATCGTCATGAGTAACATACGCCGCAAATTGAGTGGAGTAGCTTATAGGAAGATAGCAAAGTTAAAAAATGAAAACACACGTGATGTTTTGGATAAGACACCGACGATGGAGGCCTTTTTTGCTAAACAAAGGCAAGAACAGCCTACTAGCGATGATGTTCAAACCAACAGCGAAGGAGGGAATACACATGACGGGCCTAGCAGAAGCAGTTTTAAACAATCTGAACGACCCGAACATATCGAACTGCAGCTTGAACAAGTGACGTCATCAGCAGCAGGCCTAGTAAGATCTGCCGGTTGCGTGCCTGAAACGTCAATGGTACCAGCAAGTTTTTCAGACAAAGTAAGTTCAGATCCAGCAGAATGGATAATAGATGATTACACAAAAGATTATATTGCCACACATGCCATCCTTCAAAACGATGACTCGGATTTCAAGAACTCTGTGAAAAAGGACGGGGAGAAAATCAGATCTGTAACCAAAGGCATGTTTGAAAGAAAACTGCAAAATGGCGAAAAAAGTAAGCGGACATATTTGGTTTATTCAGAGAGCAAAGGTAGTCTGTTTTGTGCTCCTTGTCGTTTATTTGATTTTGGAAAAGAAATCCAAACTGGCTGACGAAGGCTTTGATGGTGATCTTGGTACAAGTTGTGGCACGGAGGGGGGGGGCAAAAGTATCAACCTAACCTTGTGCCTAGGGGCGCCGAAATCCTAAATACGTCTCTGCTCCTAATCCATCCAAGCAGTGTACTATTGCTAGTGGTAAGTCAAATAGAATTTCCATTTGTATCTATAATATTAAATACAAGCCTAAAGGGATTATAATTTCATTGTATAGGTCTCTAATTAAACCACATTTGGAATATTGTGTTCAATCTTAGACTCCTTACCTTAAAATACATTGAATTGTTAGAAATGGCTTAGAGAAGGGTCATTAAAATGGTACCCGAGATGGAGGGATTATCATACAAGGAGAGATAAAAATATTTAAATGTTTTTCTCTCGAAAGAAAGAAAAATTAGTTGGGGGCTGATTGAAATGTTTAAAATTGTAAAAGGAATTGATAATATTGACACATCGATCTTTTTCAAACTTAACGAGAATTATAAAACCAGAGAATACACACGTATCTAGGCAAAGTAGAAATCGTCTTTAGCTAAGACAATTATATTTCACAGATAAGGTGGAAGTCCTATGAAATGGAGTAACTTCGGATGTTGAGGAAGCAGTAAATTTGAGTGCGTTTAAAGGGAAGCTTGATAGATATATGAATAAAAGCCGGTTTTAATTTTGTTAATTTTACTTATCTAATAGTTTTAGTTTGACTTAGAGAATGGGACAGCTAAGAGGGACCAACAGGTCCCTTGTTGTCTTTGAGCATTATATTATGGTACGTTGGAACAGTAGTTAATGTCCTCGAACAATAAAAGACTATAAGTTGTTATAGTTTCAAAACCGTGAGATGCAGGACGTACTTATTGATGGATTAGAATAGATATAAAAACTTACTGTGGTAAACAATAAATACCGTATCTGGTATTAACTTCATAATCCATAAAGTCAACAAGCATATTTTGGATTGAATTTGTCAAATCTACAATTTGGAGGAACTCAAAAATTAAAATTTACATGGAAGAACTACTGATCACAGCCACGGATTTTAAACTATAATGCAAATATCAATTAATATATTTCCTGGAACATTTAATTTTATGTATTGAATACTCAAAATGCGCCATGTAAAATGATGAATCTTTGTTTGCATGTAATGGATAAAAGTCTTTTGTTATCATGCTGCCGAACATTTTGCAAATACCAATGCTTTTCCATTAGTAAAAAATTATTATTATTATTGGCATAAAAATTAAACAACACAGATTCTATACACGATGTTTTTGTAGCTATAATTGATACCATAGATAGACCAACACCCTATTAAAATGGAATAAAGGACTTTGATTTCATAATGTTGCTTATTTCTATACTTTCTCTAAAGTTTTGGTCATGTAGGGTGCAAGCACTTTTCCATTTACAGTTCAAAGTAATGTATTATTGATTTAAAAAACCTCTAACTATTATCAGAATATTGAATGTTGTAAATAGTGTAGATCATATTGCTTCTGATACCCACTGAAAAATATACAGATAGCTTTTCGTTATATGTTTTACACCTTTCTCACTTCTGTTTGGTCGCATTAACAGTTTTAGAACGTTATACAATGAAGAGAGAATTGTATATTCTCTTTAATAGGTTTATATAATGGTAGCAACATAGCAGAAATTTAGTTCCATGTAAGAATACTTCTGACACACAATTTTGATAAAGAACAAAAATGTATGCCTTATTAAAGTTTATAACATGCTAAGAATAAAGCACATTTATTGTGAGCAAATAGTTCTGTCCTACAATATCATAGGCACATTCCCCTAAGAAATAGACGCGTAAGCCATATGTGAAGCAGAGGCATCTTTTAATGTTCTCTTGGACTTCTGGGTAGTCTATTCTGGCAACATAAAAATTGGGTATTGCAGCAATACTGTTCCATAATTTACAAATGCGGTTGTACCACGATACCAAAAAACGTTCTCTTGTAGTGGAGCTGGTGGTCAATGCTTTTGTTATGAGTAAATGTACTAAACCTAAATGTGTTTCTCATATACAAATTGTAATTTAAATAATGACCAAATCCACAAGATTTAGCAATAACTTCAGTTTACAAATCCTGCACATTTCTGAATTTCAATTACTAGAAAATATTACGTATACGAATTTTTTTCATTCTAAATAAACTAGTGATCGTGATTTTAAACTTAAAATTTTAAAATAAAAAAATGGAATGTTATAACTACAACAATAGTAGTTTACTAACACTAAAGAAAACATCAAGCTAACCTTATTTTTAGCATGGTAGGGTACAATTTATCTTTCTTTTGCGGTTAGAATAACAAACTTATAAACATCAGTTTTAAACTAAACTAAACGTACTTTTCAACAATCACACCACAAGATTAGTTTTTTTTCTCTCATTGTGATCTATACTCAGTGCTAAGCTGCTGCTCCCCAGTGGCTCAGTGGTATGTCTGCAACGCTAAAAACCGGGTTTCGATACCCGTGGTGGGAAAAGCACAGATAGCCTATTATGTATATTTGTGCTCAATTAAAAAAAAACAAACAACAATGTTAACATTATGTGCAAATATGACATTTTTGGCCCGGCATGGCCAAATGTGTTAAGGCGTGCGACTCTGAGGGTCACGGGTTCGCATCCTGGTCGCGCCAAACATGCTTGCGCTTTCAGCCGTGAGGGCGTTATAATATGACGGTACATTCCACTATTTGTTGGTAAAAGAATAGCCCAGGAGTTGGCGGTGGGTGGTGAAGACTAGCTGCCTTCTCTCTATTCTTACACTGATAAATTAGGGACGGCTAGCACAGATAGCCTTCGACTCGCTTTGTGCGAAATTCAAAAACAAAAACAACTAACCTGCATTCATTATTAAAGCCACTTTTTTTACCTTAAAATTTGTTGTAGATTTTATGTTTGCGTACACTCTTAACTATACACAAATTTGTCTATATACACATATCTGTTAAACCATTATATAATGAAATCAACCAGTTATGACAGCCAAGCAACGCTAAACGGCAGCACTATCATCAGTTACTCTTTCGGATACTGGAATGTTAGTGTAGTTTTATGAACCATCTGTTAGTCAGAATAACGCCAGGTCATGCAATATCACAAAAATAAAGACTTAAAGTAAGCATAAATGGCTGTTTGCAATTATTTATTTTTACGTAAAATCTACTGTACAGATGATGAGCATATTATATAGAAATGGGTTTGGGAATCACATATGCCTTTACAGACCAGTCACCACGTTTTATCATGATCTGTTTTACGATTGATTTTTATTGACACTAACTCCATTGGTATAGATTTCACTGCAGAAGAATTTGTAATATCTAAATCACACATATACTTCTTATATCCGTTCAATAAGCTACCTTGTATTTGAGGGTAATGAATTTCCCAGTAATTTTCTCAACATTTTGATCCAAGATTAAAGGATAAATGATCCTTCTGATGATTTGACAACGTATTTTGGTATAAAATGGAACAAATATCGATTTCACGTTCTAGCTGTTTAAGGTATACAGTGGTTTCACAAATATTTCATAGAAGTAACTTTTGTATGTATCACTTATGTAACTTTTGGAAATGGAAATATTTTTCTTATCTTGTGTATTGTTGCTTGATACATAGATGAATGACTTTTGTTACACGTTTTTTTGTATTGTTTATGAATTATCATATTTACAAAATGCTGAATTTTGCTTACTATGGCTGAAGTACTACTTTTAAAGGAATAGCCCTGGCTCCCTATGGGGTCCATATTAATTTGTTTTTCAAGGGTATTAAGTACAAATTTTAAACAGCTGACCTAAAACACCTTTATGATCTAAATGCACGAAAAGTTTGCACATCGTCCACAATTATGATCAATTTATTGTGATATTAAACTACTTATACAAAGCCAAACAATGTCAAAATACAGTTTGGATATTTTCATATGCTCATTTCATATAGTGGTTTTTCAAACCCTGTTACGTATTTTTTTAAATGTTTTAAATTCTTCGTAGATTAAACGCAACAGAAAAACATAGATAACAGCTTGTATAATTTATTACACTAAACTACTAACAAATATAACAGATATAACACAAATTATAAATAATAACAGCGACAGACAGATATTAAGTTATAACATTCGAAATTAATTACAAAACAAAATAATATTAGTTTCAAACTTCAAAATAAATCACAACACAAAACGGTACTGGCCTGTATCTAACGTAATGATCTAAAATTAAAGTCTCAAATTCCAGTCTAGGGTGTGAATTTGGTCCCACGAAGAGATTCCGAAACAGTTCACAGTTCAGTGAAATCGCCGTTTCTCAGCACAAGCGGTAATTCAGAAGTATCGTAGAGATTGACGACATAAAATCACGGCTTCCGTAGATCTAATTTCAATCACAAATCCAAGTTGAATATTCACAGCAAACACTTAATCTTTCTCAAATAACTAACTCTCTTCTTTTGAAATGAAACTGGTGTCTGAATCTCACTCTTTGTCTTCGAATAAAACTAATGACTGAATCTCTCTCTCTCGAATAAAACTGATGACTGATCACTGAATCTATCTCTCGTCACCGTCTTTTATAACGATAGGCCTATTTCTCGAACAATCTCGCAATTTCCATACAACTCCAGGGCTATCCACGCATATCCGTTCTTGCACTAGACTACACTTCTAGACAGGAAGTCACCAGCACTCATTTACAAACATGTGATTGGTCTACTTAATTCGAGAAAGTTCTAAAACGTTACCCTAAATAAATAACATATTTTAGTTTAAACTTCGAAACAATAATATCAATATGGAAAAATGAATAATACAAATGAAAATTCAAACACAATACGACATGTTGTCGTTTACAAAATATTTACACATATACATAACAAACCCGTAAAAGACAATACCAGATTTTGAAATTGAAGCAAAGTGTAAAAGTACCTACTAATAATGGTTTTCTCTGAAACAACTCCTGTAATATGTTTTGTTCAAGATTATGACGTATGCCTACTTGGCATAGTATTTTTTAGTACTGAAATATGCCCTCTATACAAGCTAAATGAAACAATTGATGCTGCCCTTTAAAGAAAACGCATGTTTGGTCTACCAAGGTGACTTTTCAGAGGTTTGACTTGCGAGGCTAAAACTAAACACAAAATTTAGTTCCAAAGTTATTCGAATGATAAATAATACAGGGTTAGTTTCAGTGTGATATCATGCATAAGTCTACTAGATGTGATGATGCACTTACCAGCGAAGCAATGGTCTTAATCAATGGTGTGTTTGTAAAACATGCAATTGGCTTGTTTTCCTCAATTCTGTAATTATGAAGTTTCATCAACTACTAACTGTTTCAGAATCATTTATAACAGTTTTATTTGGATTATATTGAGTATTTGCTAAAAGTTTTGTAACTATTTTATGTGCTAAAACACAAACAAAATTATTTACTATGCCTAAAATGAACTAGATTTCCAACATTTGTGTGCCAGATTTAAAAAACATAGTTTAATGCAAAAAAAATTGGTATGTTTGGAATTTCGCACAAAATTAGACGTATGCTATATGCGCTAGCCGTTCCTAATTTAACAGTGAAAGGTTAGAGGGAAGGCAACTAGTCATCACCTCCTACTGCCAACTTTTGGGCAATTATTTTACCAATGAATATTAGGATTATAATATTATAATGCTCTCATGGCTGCAAATACGAGATGTTTGGTAGGACGGTGAGTTTAACCCGTCATCTGCAAGTTGCGAGTCGAGCACCTTAACCACCTGACCATGACAAAATCAAAATATACAATTTATGAACGAAAAACTTTTAAACCTTAAGAGATTAAAACAACTTGTCCACACTTTGTAATCTATTAATCAGTGTTATAAATATATGCTATTACTAACAAGTCTATTTACTAAGAAGTATAACATGTGTCAGAAGGCGATTCTGCTGATCAGATACATCTACATATTTGTAACAGTAGGTGGCGTTAAAGAACGCTTATAACCACACTATAAACAAAGTACAAAACCATATTTAATGCAGAAAAACATGCGAAGTAGTTTTATGCGACATACATCTTTTTAAAAAGCAGACTAACTGGAAATGGAACTCAAATCTATTAAAATCGCAAATAAATAACTAAACTCGCCAACCAGGTTTCATGGGATCGCCAACTGAAATAATGAGGAAACATGAACTATCTCTCAAAGAAGCACAGAAGAAGGCAAAAGATTAATCGGACAGCTATTATCGTAGAATGAAAGAAGTAAACCACAGAACTAAGTGTTTCAATTTTAATGTAAAGGAGTATATTGCCAGTAACTAAAAAAAAGCATTTTGGAGATGAAAACGTTTCCCAAAGTATGACATCAAAGGAAATTCTTATAAACGTGGAAATGATTGTCATTATATATGCAATACTACCATAAATTAAGAGGTAATAATAAACGAAAGTGAATAAAATCACGAAGGAAGAGAATACTCTATCCGTACTGACTGAAATAAGGAGAGTGTTACTTAAAAACGCCAGTTCACTGGTCAATGAGTTAATTTACAGGATCTTTACAACTTGCTGGTGGGCTCCAGTTCTTCTACTACAACCGTTTGACTTGATCTGGTAATGAATAACAGGATATTGCCTCTAAACTGAAGCATGAAGATAGGTTGGTGCGAACAGCAAGTTATCAAAAAGTTTCAACGAGAGGAACATTGGAAGCTTCGCTGCTGAACCTGTTAATTTTGGGTAATAGAAATTGAGAAAGAATGCATACTGGGAACAAACTTTCTGAAGAAACACAAATGTGAGATTAGACTTGCTTCAAACATCTTTTAAATACATGATCATGAATTTCTTGTGTATTACAGGAAATTACCCTCCACAGAGGTTGAATTTCCAATAACAGAAGGAATGGAGGCACAAGCTAATGAAAATCATTGATCTATAGTAAAAGATAGAAGGATCCAGAAAACAAGTGCTCCAAACAAAAGTTCATTTATCTTAATAGTATTTGGAGAAAGAATGGCGAGAGAACAGCCAAATGAAAACCCCGAGCTTCTTGTCGAGATCATATTCAGAGTGTCACAAACGGCAAAACTGCCATCATTGGATTCCCTCAAACACCTACAAGAAAACAATTCACGTCAACTTACAAAGGTACAACTTATGTTGAAAAAAACGGGATTTTGCCCTATTTTAATACTCTTTGTCAAGGAAGAAAAAATTCAAGAAAACGACTTTTTTGTTGGACAAAGTAGGGTTAATATATGAGAAAAGAAAAAATATTCATTTGTCAATCGAAATTATGATTGTACTTTGTTTCAAACATATAGTTAATGATTGTACTTTATGTATTTATTAATGGTGATGTTGTTAACTATCAAGTTATAGCTTGTTAATTGCAGAAGTTTAATACACGATTACTTTTTTCGTGGAATAGTATTTGTCAAGTAATTTCACCATTCAAAGAGTGAATAGTATTGAAAGCCATGTTTTTAATTCAGATACTTGTAACAAGCAAATCTGATGTCGAGTGTCTGAAGTTCCTAAAAAAGTTGACTTTTAGTAGTATAGTATTCAGGTTAACGACTCATAGTTTTATATTGTCACTAACTGCTGTAGTTGAAAGAAGTATTATTGTAAAACATTCTCTTGGACATTCGAAGCAGATTATAATTTGTCGCTGAAACTTAGACAAACCTTCAAAGGTGTGATATAACAGAATCAGCCAGATCACACGTTATTGAATCTTTCAAATAACATTTACATGAATGAGAAACTCTTATTCATATTAATATTTTTATATACAGGGGTTGGACAAAAAGTGGCCAACTAAAACTGTTCGTAATTTGTTATATTTCTTATTAAGTGACAGAAAAATTTGTAAAAGTATGTGTTTTAGAACACGCTCGACGAGATATGTGTAAATATGGTTTCAAATCCTAATTTTAACACTGGATTTTGTTTGTTTGTTTTTTGAATTAAGCACAAAACTACACAATGGGCTATCTGTGATCTGCCCACCACGGGTATCGAAACCCGGATTTTAGCGTGTAAAGCCGCAGACATACCACTGAGCCACTGGGGACACTGGCTTTTGAAAATAACTGAACCTTTAATGATTTTAGTTACATTTTCTCATGAAAATTGTTGCGAACCTGCTGTAGTTTCTTAGATCGTTTTATTACAATTAACCAACAAAATGATCAAATAAGCTCATCTGTAACAATCGAACCTAAAAATGAAACTCAAAAAACAAAAAAACATTTTCACTAGCTAATATTTAGTTGTCATTCCATTACATTTCATTACTGCTTCACATTAACTTGGTATGCTTTCAACACGTTTGTGTAGATATTCCTGAGTGATTGACTGCCATCCTTCTTTGAGTACTTCAAAAAGTTCATCTTTTGTGTTTAGTTTGTGATCTTATCTTTTGTTAATTAGTTTAACTAAGCTGATAAATTTTTAATCGGACTGATATCAGGTGATTGACTTGGCCATTCTATAACATCAATTCTCTTACTTCTAAGATATATTTTTAAAAACTCCAAGATATATTTTAATGACTTGTTTGATCATTTCGCAGTTTAATTATAATAAAAAGATCTATGAAACTGCAATAGGTGTGCAACACTTTCATGAGAACTTTTAACAAAAATAATGAAAACTTCACGCAATTACAAAAACCAGTGTTAAAATTTGGATTTGAGATCATATTTGAACAATTTCTTCGAGTCTATTCTAAAAACATATAGTTCTACAGAATATCTTGTCATGTAATAAAATTTATAACAAATTAACAACATTTTCAAGGGATATATTTTGTTTTGTCCATCCTCTATATATCTGAAACACCCCTTGAAATGAGCTCGCCCACGCTAGACATGTTAGGTCTCGTGATAGCAATGGTTTCCCATCACCAAATTGTCCAGGATACGAAAAATGTAGTCACGGTCTAGATAGTATTCGTATGATAAATAGCATGAATAATAATCATATTATGAGCTAGATTAAACTGGTGTAGTGTAACCTCGAACAATTTTATTGGAATCATTTATAAATCGGAATTATGTAAGTACTAATAATTTGTTTGTTTGCTTTTTTAATTTCGTGCAAGTTTTCATGAGGGATATTTACGCTAACCGTCCCTAATTTAGTAGTGCAAGAATAGAGAGAAGGAAGCTACTCATCACCACCAACTTTTGAGCTACTCTTTTACCAACAAATAGTGGGATTGGTCGTACAATTATAACGCCCCCACAGCTGAAGGGGCGAGCATATTTGGTGCGACGGAGATTCGAACCCACAACCCTCTGATTACGAGTCGATCGCCTTAACCTCCTAGCCATGCCGGGTCAAATATTAATAGTGCAGTATTAATTGTTCATTTTAATGCGAAGTATTCAGAACTGCCAGTGACACGTTGGTATGTCTGAAGACTTTGAGCGTTAAATATTGGCTTTCAATACTCGTGATAGGCACAGCACAGAAAACCTCTTGTGCTTAAACACAAAAAAACTAAAAAAATAAACTGAGTATTATTATTTACTCAACATTCAGACGAACTCGTGAACCAGGAACCTTGTCTTCATAATCAAATTTGTTAAAATGGCTGTATAGATGGCTTGACTCGCAATTTGAGGGTCGTGGGTTCGAATTCCCTCCCATCTGATCAAACAAATATTCTCGTCATTTAATTCGTAATTCCGTGGGGGCGATGATATAATGACTACAGAGTTAGTAAGTTTGAGGTTTAGTTTTAACTTTTGTAGCTTCTCTGTCGGAACGCAGATAGCCCTAGTGTAGCTTTGCACGAAATTCAAAAATGAACAAACAGATTATCTGTTGAAGATGGTTTTTGAAAATAATCACAAGTTTTAATGTAATTGACTTTGGAACAGTGAACTTTGTAACTGACCATCGAGCGTGAACTTCAACTTTGAATGTGCAACGTGAAGCTAAATTTCGACATACTATGTTTGAAGTTATTGTGTTGGAGAGACATTTCCTGCATGGATCTACTAAGATAGATTGATTGTTTTTATATTGTACTTCTTTATAAATTATCGTATGTAAGTTAATATTTTAATTTTGTGTTTTTACTTTATAATATATATCTATAAAACTACAAAATTACAAAGTTGTTATTTACTTGTTTTTTCGTATTATACGTAAAACACATCGTAACAATATACATTCACATTAACCCAAGGTCTTTTTTATTACTATGTCATTGTTGAGTTTATAGTTTGTGCAATAGAGAAGACATTCTATTCCACGTTAGTTTGACGCATTTGCGGTTGCATTCAGTTTAGTTAAAGGTCGCAATGTTACTTTTAAATTTGTGTTAAACTTAAGTTAAAGGTGTTCTCTCAGTAACTAAGATGTAAGTTCAGGGGCTTATAATGCTACAAATTAAATTTCGATACCCACCTTGGAAAGCGAACAAATATACCATTATGTAACTTTATTTTTAACAATTACATAAACAACCTTAGGGAATAAACATTTGAGGTATCCAGAAAGCACGATCTTGCGTCTTTCAAAATGTAACTTATTTAAAGTTTTGATATGGAAAATACACTGGATATGATCGACATCGAATGTTTATTCAGTTCCAAGTATTACTTTGTTAAGCGGGCTTATTCATAAAAAATACACGCTATTTCATGGCATAAAGAAATGTATTCTACTTTACTTTTAGTATGAGTATTTTTGCGACTCTTGCATGGAATAGATAATCTTGGATTCTTATAGCTCAGTCTACTGTTTGCTCAATTACGTAAAAAAATGTCAATTATAATTACAGTTTGGCATTTTAATAAAGATATGGTTTTGTCTTGAAAGATTCCGGAGTTACTTGAGAACTCCATAATTATAATTTCTTGAGGTGTTTCCGACTTGCTAATCACGTTCGTTTACTCTTAACTTTTACCTTTTATGTGTTCTACACTTTGCAAGATAAATATCTCGTCTCAAATTCTCACTTATTCAAAGATACAAAGATGTAATTTCTTCACTGAAATTTCCTAAGTCAAATTGAAATGGTTCATGCATAAATTAAAATATCATTTTCTAATTTATAAATTCGAAGAAGCTTGATCCAAATTTTTGAGATAGATTTTTGATCCAGTTTACATACAGATCATCATTAGCATCAGAGAAATCATAGTTGTTATTATTTTCTAGAAAACTAATCAACTTTGCAAAATGTGTCTAGTCATTCTTTTGCAAGGAGGTTTAGCTTAAATGAATAGACTGTGATTGCTCGCTTATTGTTTTACCTCTTACCTGAAGCTTCACATTCAAATTATCCATGTGAACCATCATGTCGCACAGAAAGTACAAATCACACTGCCATGACAAAGTTTCAATTTCAGAGAAATTTTCAATCTTACCTTTTTCAACAAGATTCTCCTTTATTTGAGGAAATAATTAAGTAAGTCGTTCTAATACTTTTTCGCTACTTAACCATCTTAAATGTGCAAAATCAGTGAGATCATAAAAAATATATTCACTGGTTTTATTCAAAGGCTAAACAAACTGTCGAGGGATGAGAGAGTTTCCACTTCTAATATAATTCACAATTTTCAAAACAATGTCCATCATATTTTTCAATTTATCATTTCTAGACATCTGAGCACATAAATTTTCCTGATGCACAATGCAATGGAAAAATGGCAGCATAGACTTCACATTATTTTCAATTAAATGCTGCTTCAAAAGAGAAACAAGTCCAAATTTTGTCTCAGTCATGGCGAGAGCACCGTCTGTTGTGGTTTTGTGGTTGTTTTGAATTAAGCACAAAGTTACACAATGGGCTATCTGTGCTCTGCCCATCACAGGTATCGAAACCTGGATTTTAGCGTATAAGTCCGCAGACATACCGCTAAGCCACTGGGGGTCCCGTCTGTTGTGACAGAAACCAGTTTTTTTTCAACCCAGATTAAATTTTTTTGGCATTTCAAGAAATATTTCAACGATGTTTTTTCACATGTTTGATCTCGTAATCTACAAAGGCCAAACATTTCTTCCCTCACTTGAAGATCTGAAATTATATATTTAATCCAAAATATCAGCTGTGTATTGCCACAAACATTTGCTGACTCATCTAGTACTAAATAAAAATGCAAATTGTCTTTTAGTTGTTAAAACAACTGAGTTCCTATGTCTTTTGCTAACTCTAGCATTCTGCGAACAATTGTTCTTCGACTTAATTGCAAATTATTTATTTTTTGAAGAAAATCATCTTTTAGTTTTGAATCATAATTTTCCAACAGAGTTTCAATGACGACAATCAATATTTCTTTTAGTAGTTCAGCATCAGAAAACGATTTCTTAATTTGAGCTAGAATCCAATCTACTTTATATCAATCTAACGTTACTAGTTCTATCGATGATAAAAATCTTTTTTGTTCTACCTTTTATTATGAAGTTCTGCTTTCAGATAGCTAATTTTATTCATATGATTTTTGCTATCAACTGGAAATTTTACATCAAATTCGTTGTAAAAATTGGTAGTGTTGCTTAAAGTTATACACTTTATTATTCCTAAAAACTTTGTTACTCTAAAGACACACTGGTTTATTATTTACTTCATTCACTGCAAATGCAAATTTCAACTCCCAACTTTCATTAAATTCTCATTTCATGTTTTTCCAGTCACGCACCATTCTATTTTCAGAAGAAATCATTCAGAATCATTTAAATTGTCTTTATTTTCTGAGTGTTCACCATCACCTGTATTCTTTCAAATTATCCACTTACTCATATTATGGGATTAAAAACAAAATATATTTAAACACATGAAAGCTGCAGAATAAAAATATGTTTGCAAGCGTATGCAAAACAACATATTCGTTGACAAACTTCTAAACCAGATTGACATTATAAAATGAGCAGAGTCTGCAGTAGTAATGAAGCGCGCGACATGAGCGATGACATACGGCAGTGCAGTTGCTTTTAACCAAATTTGCGATTAAAAATAAATGATAAAAAGCTGTTTCCTACACTCAAGCTGGCCACATACGGCCAGTGGCCATGGAGCTCCCCATCATTCCTCTGGAAGATTGTACCTGTTATGATAAGACTAAAGCAGCTATTTTCAAAGCATACAGGTTAGTACCGGAAGCTCATCGTCAAATTTATATGGAATTTACCCATGAAAAGTAGTTTTATTTTGATCCATCATGAAATTCTATGCACATTGGCAACAGTTTTAACAAACTAAGATAACTGTGTATAATTGAGGAATTGATATATTGTACAAGTGACAACCTCAAAATTTACTTGGATGAAAAGATATCTGAAACACTACAGGAAAGAGATTCGCTTTCCGATTATTACACTTCGACATGTAAAAATTGTTTAGTGTAATTCCAAGCTCTTGATAAATAATATATTTTGTTTTATAAGTATAAAAAGCAACATTTTCTAACAAAAAGAACATTTAGATCTACATTGACACAGGCCTGTGAATTCAAACTTCATAACAGTTGTTTTGGTTTTAATAACAGCTTTTTAATAATTCAGCTAAGTTGATTCCGAAAATAATAATTATTTTTATTCTATCATGTAAAGATTTTTTTTACAAATCTGGAAGGGAAAAAAAATTACTTAGATCAAACTATTCTTTTGTGTACCATTATGAACAATTTTTTATTATTATGTTTGGATTGTAGAACGATTGATGAAACTTGCATTGCGATTGATCAAGAGAAATGTGTAGCCAGCGTTTATCAACATTTAAGCAACAATAAAATGTGACCCGATTTCAGTGAAAATGGTCCACTTATATAAAAGTGTATATTACCTTTCATGAAAAATGTGTACGTGATCTAAAAACATGGATATTTTCGGATTCAGTATACAGGAATTGCTGCAGAACATGTAAAAATTTCAAGACAATAAAACCATCGCAGGCCTGTGTAATTACAGAAATTTGTTTTAAAGGTGAGTTCTACAGATAAAAGAAAACTTTACAGTCAGAAGAACTACTCATACTAATTAATTTTGTAAATTTACATTTTTTTATAAAAAATATGTGTTAATAAATGATACATAGAACTTGGTGTAGAAAGAGCCCTTTCCGAGCGGCAGTCCGAACGTTTTAGTTTTTACGTTTGCCGTTAGGAAAAGTATTGTGATGTAATATTTGCCAAACACACTGCCAACGTCAGCACGTTGAATGTAAATAAACATGGCCAGTACATACGGAGAAACAGAGGCGGAGTCTGTGTTGACTTTATGTTCTGAACAGTGTCGAGTAGCGTCATATCAATTCGAATCTACTCTGAACGAACCTAGAACAGTTACTTTTGACACAGATCTGACAAGTTCTAGTAATTAGGACAGTTCCACGAGCGAGAGTAGAGGAACTGTGAGTGGTACTGATAGCGTCCAGGCCGGTTGCGAGTCGATCATACTTCCAGTGAAAGAATGGTAAGCCTAAGTCACGACAACAAATATGGTCTGTATTATTTTATGTGCAATTTTAAGCATATCGAAACCTATCAGATGTTTTTAAATTATTGGTATCACAGACTGGGTTTGATTTGTTTATACTTTACCGACTATGGTAACTAATACTCGGCCCTTCCATAATCATTGACCTGGGTATTTATGACTCGTAACAAAATGAATTTCAATTATATGTCATAAATCTGTCTATAAAATCAAACTAGATATAGCAGTCTGAATAGTTAATTTAATATTTACCATACATGCATAATTTATACGAGATATTCCGTATGTTTGTGCAAGGTGTATGTGTGGTTTATACGAGCAGATACCAACCAGGAGAGAGTGCGTTTGTTGTCGCTCATACAAGATGCCAAATCATTTAAAAGATGAAGAATGCATTACCAAGATTCAAGGCTTTATTGGAAATTGCCTGAATATCGATGTCTTGGAAACATCATACTACGAATTTCTTGACTTGAATGGTCCCTTCGGTGATGAGGAGCCAAGTCACGAGCGTGTATTTTTAAGATGCAGTTAACCCTATAATAGTATATTTGAGTTTAACCTATAATTAAAATACTGTTTATCCAAAACTATGATCCTACTCAGTCATCTCAAGTGTATCAATATTTCCAAAGCCCAATGAGATGTTTGATTCAGTTACACATATTTCTGGTTTTCAAGTTTTTCCGCCAATCATCAGTATAATTTTGGTTTTAATAATATAATTTTTCAAGCTGAATGATTTTGAAAATATTCTCCTCATATTTATAAAATGGTCATGTATGGATTTAAAACAATATCTATAGAATTTCAAAATATCTAGGAGAGAAGAGTGACTTTCTACTAAGGTTATAAGTTTGTAATTTTGCATTTTCAGGCTAAATAGATACTTAGCTTATCGCAAATTTGTCAGGTGGATATGGAAAAAACTAGGAAAACTGAACAGAGAAATTTTGCCAGTCTGTGTAGGCAGCAAAATTAGGAGCTCATTGCCTATTGAAACCTATACAGGATTTCAATACCAAGAAAACAAGTCTCATAAAGTATGTAATCCGAAAAAAGCACCAATAGATTTACATAAAACACCAGCACTGAAAGGAACAAAATGGTCTGCATGCTACGAAGAATGTTTGGCAACTATTACGTCATAGTTGTAAAACGTCACGGTAACAGCCAAACGACCGAGAGGAACTTGAGTTCGAGGACCCGCATATTTTGTTTTATTTTTTACTTAAAAACTAAAGTGTTTAAAAATATGACAACCACACGGGAATTATACCTAACCAAAGTACAGTTTTTAAGGCAATTATTAAATTTGTTGAAAATTCACCTTTAAAGGTGGTATACAATACTAGTATCTCAAATGATGCTGATGAAACTTTAACAAGTTCGTATAAAGTCTGATTACGGAAGAATTAAGATAGCGTTGAGTCACTTATAATAAAGTTTAGAATCAACGCTCACTTACAGAGAACGCAAATAACGTTCATCTAAGGCGATTTTTCTGCTTCTTAACTTAAATCTAGAGCAATCCTGTAAATCCAGATAAATGCCAACGTTGAAATATTTGACGAAATAGGCTATTAAAGAAGATGTATAATACTTTACGGTTATTTTTATTCTTTTGATAACGAAGGAAATAATATGATGATAAATAGTCATGGAAATATAAAAAAAACCGTACTAATATTTCTATTGGTAAAATTTGATAATTTTAAGAATCTAAATAGTTTTTATCTCACGAAGCTGATTGTTTGTTCTGAAGTCAAGCACAAAGTTACACAATGGACTATTCGTACTTGCTCTGTCCACATTAGGTATCGAAACTGGGTTTCTTGCCTTGTACGTCCGTAGACACACCGTTGGGCCACTAGAGGGTCATCCCACGAAATACAGGAAAACTGGTATAAGGCACAAAATCAAATAGTGGATATTTGCAGAAACAAATCTATTATTAAATACTTATAATTTAAGATTGTAATGTTATTATATATTTTGTGTTATTAGCGATAGAAAGTCACACAAACACTCGAACACGGGTAGTAAGATATTTAGAAATTCATTGATTGATACAGTGAACAATTTAAGGCTCGTTTAACTTAACATGTTTGGAATTTGAGCATTGTTTGTATATATAGGTACACCAGGATATGGAATAACAAGTCGAATTGAAATCCTTTTTCTTGAAGATGTGCTATTTATAATCATGGCTGAGCGCGTAAGGCGTGCGACTCATAATCCAAGGGTCGCGGGTTCGCGCCCGCGTCGCGCTAAACATGCTCGCCCTCCCAGCCGTGGGGGTGTATAATGTGACGGTTAATCCCACTATTCGTTGGTAAAAGAGTAGCCCAAGAGTTGGCCGTGGGTGGTGATGACTAGCTACCTTCCCTCTAGTCTTACACTGCTAAATTAGGGACGGCTAGCACAGATAGCCCTCGAGTAGCTTTGTGCGAAATTCCAAAACAAACAAACAAACAAGCTATTTATAATAAAAATACAACGAGGCCCGTTTAGAGAACAAGCGGAACCTGCGCAATACTCATTTAAGTATATATGTTACATATATTAAACTGAATCAAACTCAGTAACTGGGCCCGGCATGGCCAGGTGGGTTAAAGCGTTCGACTCGTAATCTGAAGATCGCAGGTCCAAATCCCCGTCGTACCAAATATGCTTGTCATTTCAGTCTTGAGAGCGTTATAGCGTAACGGTCAATCCCACTATTCGTTGGTAAAAGAGTAGCCCAAGAGTTGGCGGTGGATGGTGATGACTAACTGCCATCCCTCTAGTATTACACTGCTAAATAAGGGACGGCTATCTCAGGTAGCCCTCGAGTAGCTTTGCACGAAATTCAAAATAAACAAAAATGCAACGCCAAAATAAATAAAATAATAAGATATAGTATTCACTAGAAATACTTTTTCCGCTTAAATTATTGTTCCTTATATAGAGTTTGGTTGTAAAAAATATTTTTTGTATTACGATTAGTTATTACCAGTCTAAGGTTTTATTAAAATACTTCAATGACCAAGCTACAAATCAATTTTTCATTAAAATTTAAATAAATTAAGACCGTTTTATGGTTGAATGTAGAGCGTGGACAAATGTAGTTATTGATTTATTTAGAGTAACTACAAAATCGCAGTAAAGAATGCTAACAGCACGTGAACGAAAACACCCTCGTGTATATTACAGACATTCTGCCAGGCAACACGTTTAAATATACTGTTGCAAAATGGTCGGTAACTTTTGCCTTACTTATTCTCGGTTTTGCAAAGACGCAGGATTAGTTGCCGCTGACTGAATGTTTGTTTGTTTTTTGGAATTTCGCACAAAGCTACTCGAGGGCTATCTGTGCTAGCCGTCCCTAATTTAGCAGTGTAAGACTAGAGGGAAGGTAGCTAGTCATCACCACCCACGGCCAACTCTTGGGCTACTCTTTTACCAACGAATAGTGGGATTAACCGTCACATTATACACCCCCACGGCTGGGAGGGCGAGCATGTTTAGTGCGACTCGGGCGCGAACCCGCGACCCTCGGATTACGAGTGCACGCCTTAACGCGCTCGGCCATGCCAGGCCCTGACTGAATGAATATTGACTTTATACCTGATGAAATACGTTGTTATTGAAAACCAGGACTAATTTTCAACGATGCAGTAGCGCCATCTCTCCATCGTATTAATTCTTTATCAAAATTTTCAGGTTTTTCTGTTGTTGTTGTTGTTGTTGTTGTTTTGAATTAAGCACAAAGCTACACAATGGGCTATCTGTGCTCTGCCCACCACGGGTATCGAAACCCGGATTTTAGCGTGTAAGTCCGCAGACATACCGCTGAGCCACTGGGGGGCCAGGTTTTTCTGATAAAAATAAACATTCAATTGAATAAATGCCTAATTACATGTGGCAAAATTTTTGAAAAAATAATGTATGTCAAATATTTTCCTAATCTCGTTCGTAGATGCAATCACATATGCATATTTATATTAGCCTTAGAAATAATTAAAATTATTTGTATAATAACCCACATCATAAGCATTAACGTGATATTAATGCTTCTAATGCATATAAAATTTATAAATTATGAACAGCCTCTTGAAATATTTCCAGATGTTAAGGAATAAAGAAACTGAGGACATTTATTACCAAAATAATTTTAATAATCTACAAAAGTTAGGTTTAGATTCCAAATTCTCTAAGTGAAATAATTTACATTTTAAGCAATATTTTGGAGTAGTATGTACGTATATTATATTTAGTATATCCCTCTTGTATTCACAAATATTACTATACCGTGTTTTTTTGCATATACTACGACACTACTTTTTCATATTTGAAGCAATATATGTTATCTATGAATAATGCCTGTGCAATACTGCAAAATATTCTCATATTTACACCGTAAAAGTTTATCGTTATACTGATTTATTACTTTGTAATTTGCATAAAAGTAGGTTTTGGCTTGTTTTGTTTTGAATTTCGCGCAAAGCTACACGAGATATCCGCGCTAGCCGTCCCTAAATTAGCAGTGTTAAACTAGAAGGAAGACGACTAGTCATCACCATCCACCGCCAACTCTTGGGCTACTCTTTGACCAACGAATAGTGGTATTGACCGTCACATTATAACACCTCCACGGCTGAAAGAGCGAACATGTTTGGTGCGACGGGAATTCGAACCCGTGACCTTCAGTGTAAACTTATATATAACACCTCTCTTAAACTCAGAAATATCCCGATGGGAAAAAAGTGCATGTTAATAAACATAATTTATTGCAAAATAAGATACTTATGGAAAATTGCTAACATAACTGAAGAAGATAAGAAATGTGAAGCTCAGAGAAATGGTTAGAACATCCCTAAGAGAATACATATGACGTTTAATGTAAGAAGTTTCCCTCTCGTAACCAGAGCTTTCAGTTTGTAGTTAAACTGCTGCTTTTGTTTAGTTTGAGGTGTTTTAAGGACTCCTTTGTTATCTTAATTTCATACACTATGAAAGTTTTACAATTCCCATAGAAAGCATTGAACATTTCATTTTTAGAAATATCGTTTAACTCGATTCTACTTCATCTAACAATCTGGCTATATAAATATTTATCACTGGAACAGCCTTTAATACGTGCCTCTAGCATAAGTTTATTAATGGTAATTATACTCTGGTGAAGAATCGTGATGTTGCCTTGAACCCGATATTTGATGTCAAAGTTACCA
Organism: Carcinoscorpius rotundicauda; assembly: GCA_011833715.1. Taxonomy (NCBI): domain Eukaryota; kingdom Metazoa; phylum Arthropoda; class Merostomata; order Xiphosura; family Limulidae; genus Carcinoscorpius; species Carcinoscorpius rotundicauda. Next base: position 31,869,034 of record CM022395.1, on the reverse strand, counting down.
TTCGGAACATTGTACTTCCCCAGTAATACAGAGGTATATTTTCGGAGTGACAGCGCTATAAATCAGGTTCTGATTGATTTCGCATGACGGGCAAAAGCGCAGTTACCCAATTGTATATATATATATACAATCATGTGAAAAAGTTAGGACACCATATGAAAACCTGTGTATATTGTAACATTTTTGGATATATAGATATTTAATCACAATTTTAACAATACTGAGAGATTATAGGGATATAACCGAACAAATAAAACTGAAGAAAAGACTTATCAAGATCTGTAAATGTAATTCTACAAAAATGCGTATCCTAATGAATTAGGACCTTCTAGTAGTTATTATCTTCTTTCAGAAGAATAATGTACCATTCTCTCTCATTATACTTACACTTCCATATTTGTATTTTACACCCAATTATTAAAATTAAACCAAATGTCAGTAATATATCATTTACTGCTGAAGTACGGTTAAACCAAAACATGTTATCCGAAGTCTATTTTGATAAAGTGTGTTGGTTTTCTATAGTTAGGAACAAAGTACAAGAGAACAAAAGTTGACTTAACTTTTGTGTTATAATCTGTAACTTTATGAACATATGTTTTGTAAATAAACAAAACGTCGCAAATAAACAAATATTTAAAATACACTCTCGATCATAATTAGTTTCCAAACCAATTCATTATTTTATAAAACCCACTTTACTAATCTTATGCTGAAAATCAGTAATTTCGTAAATGTTTTTAATGAAACAGATATTTCATTGTAAGTTTTATAAAAGACTAATTCGAGCTGCAGATATTTACTTAATTAGAACGAAATATCAAAAAAGTCGAAAACAAATCTCATCTGTTGTTCTTGGTTGGTTGGCCATTAGTAGAAATATCTTAGATAAACGAATGTGTTAATTTGCAATAAAAAGATAACATCTATTCTGTATCATACTGTTTTTGTGTTTAAGAAAACCAGACACTATTTTCGAACAGACAACATTATGTTCCAAAGTTTAATATTTTGTGCTTAAAACAATTTAATCGAATACATACGAATTAAAAATTGCACGTGTATTTTATATTTATGTTAACGCTATCAAGGTTGCTTCTGCTCCTGAGTTTGGATTACTGACCAGAAGGTAGACAGCCAAATTAACGTCAAATTAATGCTTATGATGCATATAAAACTTACAAATGATCAACAGCTTTTGAGATATTTTCATGAAATATGAAATGCAAATATTTAGAAAATACATGCACATGCATACATACATATAAAAATATATATGTGATATAAAAATAATTTATTGATTTATCAGGATTTAGATTTAGATTCAAAATGCTCTAATTGAACTGGTTAATCTCAACAGTACTTTTAAAAACACAATTTAACAGTGAAGTTAGAATAGCTTGCACTCTACCAGTAGCTCAGTTAAGTTACCACCAGTATTCTTTAGTGAAGCAACTTAATTAATGTTTTATGAATTGACATGAAAGTGTATTATCAAGTCGATTGTTTAAAGAAGAAACTAATTAAAACACATATCAATACGAGTTAAAATTTAAGTCAATGTTCCTATGTTCTTTAGAAGTATTCTTGTCCTCGTTTTATCAGTATTACATTACTTGTAACAAGTACTCATTGACTTATTAGATAAAAGCTAAGATGAAATCCTACGCCTTTTATATCTAGTAGGCTGGAATACACCTAAACATACATTATCAGTTCAGATGAAACACATACACAACAGGGTCTAAGGACACTCTTATATCTTAATGTTTGCGTAGTTTTGTCAACAAGCAAACTAGTCTTCTGCTACGCTTGCTTTATAATTGTAAGTGAAACATTTAATCTAAAATTATTTTTTATTCAAATATAGAGTATTGTACGTTTTTCATATAAGATAAGTATATAAAATCAAAGCAATTTTTAATGTAATTTTAACAAAATAAATACCCTTGTGGTTTTATCTGTTTATTTTTGTTTGAAAATCTATGTTAGAATTAATGTATTTTATATCGTTATGTGTCAAACTGTTTCAATGCACTTGTAGAACTAAAATAACCGAGTATACGTATAATTTAAATGGTATCTTTAATGATCTAATAGATATAATTATGTTTCTGCTGGGTAACAAAAAGTAAAACTTTATCTAGAATATAGTGCAACCAGTATTTTAAATTATGTTTAAATCCTTTAGATTTCATGCTTACGTGTTCTTCCTTTGCATTTTGTTTCCAAGAAACATCAACACTATACACATTAGCAACATTTAATTTTCTTACAATTATGCATATATATACACATATACCTGGATAAAGGATGCTAGTAACAAACTCGTTCAAATCTAACACGCTGTAGGACATTTCTAGACATGTTTATGTATGAAGTACTATATAGTGGAACTGAAGTGACAAGAAATTTTGAAAGCCGTAATCATGGTCAAAATAATCATACTATTGACTATGGAGTTAATTGACCTTTAAGATGCCAGCGGTTGTAAATATAAAGACTACCGGTGAGACAGCGGTAAGTGTTCGGATTTATAACACTATAATTGGGCGTTCAATTCCCTTCAATTGACATGGCAGATAGTTTAACTTGGTTTTGTTATGAGGAAACCACTATCTTAAGTATAAATATAATTCTATTGTAAATTTTTAAAAATTTACACTTTTTCAGCCAAAATAGATGCTGTATTCATGGGGAAACGCATGGAAATAAAACTAAATGTTTCACATAGTATTTATTTCAAAATTTAATTAAATAATATTGCGCTTAATTTGTACAGACATGTATATTTACGACCTGTGTTGGTGATTAGAAAACTTCTTAATACATAAGCCTTTAATTATTGTTCTAAATTTCAAGTCTATTAGTTTCAATGATACTCAACTATCATACCTAGATAAGCAATGATAACACCTAAGATTCCAATAGTATTTGACATTTATAAGTAACCTCAAGTTTATTGTTTGTACTACATTTCAAAATCATATGACATTTTTAACAATGACTTGTGAAATTACGAATAATGTTATCTACTTTACTCTGAAAAAACACAATAGGGTAGCACGAGATACAAAACAAACTTCCGAACTTTAGTGTGAGGTGCATTTGCACCAAGATTTTTTAATTCTCATTGCACATGCGTATCTTAACCAAATAAAATCAGTTTTAATAGCAATAATGATAACGAGTATCATGAAATATCACTGTTCTCAGTTTTATTCTATTTTTTGCCTGTTTTCAGACTAAAATAAGTTAAATATTGAAGTATAAGATTATTGTTAAAAAGTGTATAGCTAATGTGGTAGTAAACATATTAGTTTTTAGAGATACATGTTTAAATTACAATCTGTTAAATGTTTAACGCACAAAATTTAAATTACAATGTCTATTATGCTTAGCGGAAAACACTTATTAAACAGTTATTCAAATATCTTATTATCACAATTAACCAATTACATAAGCAAAACTTTTGACATGATCACATTATAATATTGCAGTTTTATAACAAATAAAGAAGTAAGATTTACTTTTTCAACCTAGAACAATTAACGTTCCCAGATGTGTTGACAACAACCTACAACGGAAGAAATAGTAGTAGCACAGCTAGTTTTGGTTACCTTCTCTTTACCAACTATACTAAGAGCAAAATTATTGTTCGAGTTAGTTCTGTGTACTCTTTGATCAGAAAAAAGTACACATGAAATGTATCTAGATGTAGCTGGAATTACATCTAGGCCTACAACATTCACTAGAAGTATGTTAATGTTAACTAACTAGTGTGATGACTTTATTACAACTGATTCATATAGAATAAGGTCAGTCAGCGTCACGACAGTTCTTATATCATCCAGAAACTGTATTTTTCATCCATGCATTTTCATGGACACGAACACGTACCACCCAATTGTCTGAAAATTTGGCTGATCACCATATCTTTCAGCACGAGCTGTCTGCTGTACTCTTCCATATTGGAAGACAGACATAATTTCGATGCAGCAACAGTTACGATTTGCTGTGCAGTTGATCAAAACTGGTAACCATGCCTACCTTTCTGCACAGCAAGGCATGGGAAGGTAAATTTCAGGTGACTCAGTTACCAGTTCACAAAACAGGTTCGTTGGTCCAAACCAGTGTTCAACATCAGTTGTAGTTCAAACTTAAAGAGAAGACTATGAAACCATAACTTTTTACCAGGAACAAGTGGGTTACGTTGCAGTAGTGTATTATATTGATTGCTAGTTTACCTTCAGAAAAACTCAAGTGTGACGTTACCTAGTGCATTAAGAAGGTGATCTGTTTGAGTTTTAGCTACTTCAACTTCCACTATGAGCTTCTTCTTTTCTTGTGAGTTGTTCTCGTTACATTGAAAATATCTCTCACACCTGGTAGCTCCTTAATGAAACCATATACAGAGAAATCCTCAGGATTTAACAAATTATTATAGATATACTTAGCAGAACTATTTTTATTCCTTGAACTTGCTCAGTAGACAGCTTCGTCCTTCATTTGATAAAATATTTGAAAAAATGTTTATAAAAGCTCAATAAAATCAAGAATTGGTCCATTGGATCTCAGATTAAAGCATTTTATTGCTTGCTTCTCTCTCCATCTATTATAAACAATCGTTCCTCAGTGGAACAGCGGCATATCTACTGCATAAACGCTAGAAACCTTATTTCAATACCCCTGATGGGCAGATCACAGATAGCCCATTGTGCAGCTTTGTGCTTAATAATGAACAATCATCTTATTTGTCTGAAATACTTCAAAAAATTGTGTAGGTTCTAGTTATCCATGCCTTAACTGTCTGGTACAGATCTGTTGAGACTTACTTGCATGGACTTTTCACGCGATAACTATCAAATGTACAGTGGCATTAATATGCTCAGGAATTCCTGCACTTGGAAGAGCATCATCTATCTACCTATGTTACCGCTACCTTTTTTAACTTGTCCCTCAGATTTTATAGGGTTCTATGCTTCTCTGTGACTTATACTTGTGATGGAACCAAATCTCCTATTAGAGAAGGGTTAAAAACTCAATGTTTTTGATCAACAGACAGTTGATGTCTTAATATAAGCTATCTATTGGTAAAACAGTTCAGACTGGCAAATTCATCCAACAGCAACACCTTCAGTCTCTCTCTGTGTCTCCAGTGCTGGAGTTAGCAAACTCTGGTCATTTTGTGCCTAGTTGTTCTGTAAAGATCACCCTATTCAGACTCAATCTAACTAGAATACGAATCTTCTTCATGCTAAAAAAGATTCTTAGAGAAATACCCAAATTAGTTATTCTAGATGTGCCATGTTTCAGCCATTCTCTATTCCGAATGCGTAGCCACAGCAATAAAAAAGTTGTTGATCTTCAAAGCATCGCCTAAAGAATTTCTCTGAGATCTGACAGGTGTTTACGCCCAGTGACTAACTCTTCTTTTTGCCCTCATTTTCATTAATACAAAGATTTATATGAATAACATAAGAGAATAGATGAAAACAGGAAAATAACCTCATCAGATGAAGAAAGAATTTATACAGAAGCAAATCCTATCATCACAAAAAAATCCTTTCTTCCACCTACACTGTATTTTATGTTCATTGGTTTATCTTAAGAGTAATTTAGTATGTTATACAGAATAACAAGAGACCACACAGAAATATATTACAGAGCAAATCAAAATGATATGACCTGGTCTAAGTAAATGAAACAAAGGGATTTGATCGACGTAAAACACTGTGAAGCAATTTTTATTCACTACATACAAAAGCTATAAAAAATAAGTCAAGCATATTTTTATGGTATGTTTAGTGGGGACCACTTCCATTAGAGTTCTTAAGAATTTTTAAATTATTTGTCAAGAGTCTGTACCCAAATGAGAAAATATAGTATTATATGCGCGAAATAACAAAGTTTTTCTTTTTCATCTATGAATATTATCAAAGTAACTGTTGGATATTCCTATCAAAGATAAGGGAGATTGTAACCTCACTAGATTACCTGAGCTGCTAAAGATACGTATCACTGTTTATTTATACATTATATACTTATTTTAGAGAAGTCTTTCCCACAAGAAAGTGCACAAGCAACGTTAGGTGAATGGCCCAGAACAAAATGTAACACGGGTGAAATGAGCTTAAATGCTTCCATTACCAAAATTTGCACTGTAAGTACAAACATTTTGAAATATTTAGTGCTAAACAAAGTAAAAGAAAACACATAATATTACTGCATAGGACAATATTACAATTCAGATTAAATTAACTGATTAGAAATATATAATATTAAACGTTATGTGAGATGGAAATACTATGATATTAACACTCATAAACAACAAGATTTTCATACTATGATGTTAAATTTAAAATTAATTCTAATAATCTAGATAGACCACAGTGAGATTACAAATTTCAGATGGTGAAGAAATGAATCCAACATTTGCAACCTGAATAATAATATAAAACAGTTTATTTTTCTTAGAAATAATATATGGAAATGATTATAGTATAACATGTGAAAAATGACTTGCTTTGAGAAAAAAAAAACATTTCTCAGGAAAAGTAAAAATATATAAAGTAGTTATAGGGACTATTAGGAAAACAAAGCAGAATTGTACTTATTGATTCTAATTCTTACAACTAATGAGTTAATACTTCATTAACTTTATGAAGCAAACAGAGCCAATTATTAAAAGAATCAGGCCACAGTCTTCTGAAAGCAAAAATGATGAAGCAGTAATAATAGCCGTAATTTTTCATTGCTTGGAATGGTGAAGATTTATTAAAATTTATAACTAACGTATGCCATTATAACTTAAGGATTGAACTTGTGATTTAAATGTCAGTTTTGGTAGTATTTGATTAAAATTTCGGCAATATGACATTTTATGGACTATAATATAAATATTAGTAGAAAAAAGTGCTCTTACTGATTTTTTTCAGTTAAAAGTTTGTCTACATTCTCACTATTAAACTGTACAGTAGGTTTGTCCTTGAAAATTATAAACAAAATTTTATGCGAAACACCAGCGTATATCCTATCTTGTCAACAATGATGGGGCAAGTCTTACCACCCCTACTCCATAGTACACCCTAACCTCATACTTCATGACTAACTGAAATAAATAAATTTTGTGAAATCAAGTTTGATCAACAAAAAGGCAGAAAAGTGCAGTCAAGGCAGACAAACGTCTGGAAATTCCTTTGTGAACCAATCAAAATTAAGATCATTCATGAACTGTGTTGTGGCGTATTCATAAAATAAGTATTGTTAAAAATCAATTGTATTAAAAACTTCCAATACATAGAACTATCAGTGCGTGGAGGTAACGTTACGTTCCCACAATGGTTTTTAGGCAATGTTACCTAGCTACAAAAGTATAATCTAATATTTTTGTTTGTTTATGCAGTGAACGTACAAAATGCAATGTATAGGCAATAAAACTGAAAAAAATATTTATTGTTGTCTTAATTTAGAGACCCCATTGATTAAAGAGGGTTGTTTTTATTTAAAACATTAGTGATGTAACAAATAAGATTTCAAAAAGAACACAAACCCCTCTACCCCCGCCACTAAATTCATAATGGTTAGACAGTAATCGAACTATTCTATCTGGAAAGATTAATTTTGGAATTTATTACTCCTTCTATTTCTAGAAATAAAGTATGGCATGGCTTTTATATATGTTACATTTTTTACCCTTGGAACACAGCTAAACAGTAATCATTATATAACATTATATAATCCTCACTGCCCTATAACATAATGGAATTGAAGGCGTACTCTTTATTATTTTGAGAAAACGCTTTCGCGACCAGTTTATTCCTAACTCTGGTAATAGACACAACTATTTTCGTGAAGGGTCAAACAAACATGGGTAAGAATGAAAAAGACTACACAAATTAAACACCTTAGAGAAGATTATCCACACGCGAAATTAAGAATTTATTTGTAAACGTTAAGCCTAATTGTTGTGATTTTATATGTAGCAACGTAAATTTATTTGCATTTGAGTAGCCATGGATTTTCATTGTTATATCTCCAGTAACAAGTTACGTATAAATAACTATTTTATCAGAAAAATATATATACTATTCACTATTACGTCATTTGCACTATATCGTATTGGTGTATGAATTTTGTTGATAAACCAACTTGATCATCTGCACTAGGTTCAAAAAGTCATCAGTTGATAAATCATACTATAAGTTATGCCTACTACAACATTCAGTCGCTCACGGAACCTTTCATGTAGCGCAGTTTTATGTTGATCAGTGGCTGAGACTAAAAGTATTAGATTTAACAGAGAATTGAAGCTGTGATATTTATTTACACGGTGGCAGTGAAACGACAAATAAATCAAGACAGACATTATGTAAGTAGTTGTTTCTAAGTATGTATTTATGTACAAAATACGACGATTTATAGTTAATCATGTATAATATGCCGTATTAATGCGAGTTCAATGCCTCCCAGTGGCTCAGCGGTATGTCTGCGGACTTACACGCTAAAATCCGGGTTTCGATACCCGTGGTGGGCAGAGCACAGATAGCCCATTGTGTAGCTTTGTGCTTAATTCAAAAAACAAAAACAACGAGTTCAATTATTGTGAATTGGCACTTGTATCGTTGAGTTATCTCACTAGAACATTCTTCGTTTTCATTGCTGTCGTAATTTAATATTACTAGGTTGTATGTGCTCTGCCCACCACGGGATATCGAAATACGGAAGCTAGTTATGCAAGTCCGCAGAAATACTACCGTTCAACAGGAAGGGGGCGTATTAATATATAAAATGTTACATCACCTGCCGAGGAAAAAGCCAAATACATTGCTTTTATAAATGCTTTGATTTTTTTCTTTACCACTAGCACTATGTGAAATTGTTTTTATACGTCAGAGGGAAACATTCATTTTATGGGTTTCATATACATTGAAAAACAGTTTTAGTCAATTAAAAGCCTTGTTACAAGCTTCTAAAGTAGGCTAATAGGGACATGGATATTTTTTTTAGAAAACAAATGCTTTAAAAACCACTAAAATTAAATAAGGAAAGAAACTTAGTTTATAAATACACTGCTTTTGAGATTGATCTTGAAAACTTTTTTTTTAAGTTATAGTCATCTGGATTTCATGACATAATTCGATAAAGAAATATGTTGAAGGGTTGTGATATAGCGTGAAAAATGATAGAATGGTTCAGTTAACATTTTGAAGCTAGAGAGTACTTTATTTCCGTGTTTATTAACTAAACTCATAAAATTGTTTTGTACTTGTTGAGAATTAGTAGATTTGTTTACAGTAGTTACTGCAAAGGTCACACTAACTTGATTCAGTACTAATAGTTTTTTAACCAGTATGTTATATATATGAGACCGTTTAAATTTAATGCAAGTATTCCGAGTTAAATAGTTTGAATATAGCGCGAGTGTTAAATATACTTATTGTTACAAGTAATAATTTAACGCTGGTTTTTTAGTAACTGTGCGAACCTATGTTGGCTTAATGCGCGTTCAATTATTGTGAATTGGCACTTGTATTGTTGAGTTATCTAACTAGAAAATTTTCGTTTTCATTGCTGTCGTAATTGAATATTACTAGTTTGTAATATCTTGTCAGTTTATAAGTACGCGTCCTAAATGTAGTTCAAGTTATTTAGTTAATTTGGTTTATTTTGAATTTCGCGCAAAGCTACTTGAGGGTTATCTGCGCTAGCCGTTTCAAATTTAGCAGTGTAAGACTAGAGGGAAAACAGTTAGTCATCACCACCCACCGCCAAACCTTGGGCTACTCCTTTACCAACGAAAAATGCGATTGACTGCCACATTATAACGTCCCCATGGCTGAAAGGGTGAGTATGATGAAAATTCGAACCCGCAACCCTCGGATTATGAATAGAGTACCTTAACCACCTGGCCATGCCGAGCCATTTAGTTAATTATGTTGATGGATAGGAAGACCCAGATTGCGGAATTGTGAGTTTTAGCAATAAATAGTGTATAGTAGCGATTTTTAAATTGAAATTATCGTAAACTGTATTGTAATAACAAAGTAAGAATAAAAAATATCTTGCAAGTTGTATTCTTAAGTAATTAACTGAACCAACTTGTGTAGACTTCGATGAAGAAAAACATTTATTTAATCTGGATACAACTGTGATAACCACGAGTATATTGATCATATACACGTTGTTTGACTTTTTAATATATGAGTTTAAAACAGTGGAGTGTGTGATATTCTTGAGATTTTTCACAAACAAGTCACAGACACCTACTATAAAGAATCCAACTCGTACATTCATACATTAAAACCTGACAGTGGTGGACCAACCATGACTATTCAGTGGTAGATGCAGTAAAAGAAGAAAGGGACAACAGAAGTAGGCCTATGTACGCACAGCTCTAAGGGAATTGAATAGAGCATTTCAAGTGATCTATCAAAGTAGGTCCAGTGGGGAAGGTAAACAGATCGTAGTACCAACAAACTAGTGGACTTAAATGATGAAAATGGTTTACTGGTTAAATATGGGAGAACATCCGGGAGTGAAGAACCACTAGCAATTATCACTAGCTGGGGCTTCCTAGACATGTGACAAAGTTATGTATGTCATATTATATCTATCAAAATATAGTACCTAGAGGGAAGGTAGCCAAGGTGCCACTGTGTGAGATGCCTGTAATAGAAGAGCCATTTAGCAGGGTAGCTATGGACTTAATCAGCCTATGAGAACCTGTATTTGACAAGGGCAGCTTTTGCATGCTGACATTAGTTGACTATGTGACACATCACACAGAAGTCATAGCATTGCCGAAAATAAACAGAGACATTAACATAAGCTTTTCTGGAATTATTTTGCAGAATAGGTTTATCAAAACAAGTCTTGAGTAACAGAAAGGTACACAAATGCATTAGCTCTAAGCAAATCTTTAACACCCTATACAACCCAGATATAATGGACTTTATGAGTGAGTCAATGGAGTCTTGAAGAACATGCTGAAGAAGATTTACCACAAGAAACAACATTATTAGAACAGGTACCTGCAAGGAGTATTATTTCTTTATTGATAAGTCACACAAGTGAGTTTACGATTTAGATATTTTTGAAAACCACCAACATGGATGTACGTGACATTTTGACCTACACAACCTAAAGACCACCTAAGGAAACTTGGAGAGCTGCTTAGGTGAGTAAAGTCGGCATTTCTGAACATCAGATCACTTAAGTGCTACATCAATTATTCTGTGGTGGAAATTGTTGGAAACAAGGTGGACGATCAACAGATAGCCTTGTAAGTGAAGAAGTTAATTTGCATATTCGATTCATCAGCGTTATATAAAATATAACAGCATATTTATTATTCGTGAGAATACAAATCAGTAAACAATCAGTTTCAAACGTATATTTATTTTTCGTGCTGCTATAGCGTGGAGCAGATTGGTTACATACAAAATTACAAAGCCAATAAGCCTACAATATGTGAAAAAATAACGAAAATGCAGCTATTTTTTATACATTATTTTTAATTTATTATTTTCAGATTGAAAATCAGATTTATGCAAAAATAGCATTTCAAATAAGTAATGTAAGATTTATACTCCTGCCTCGGGCGCAACTTTCGTTTTTAATTAGGTAAAATTTATACTACAGACATGAGATATGCTATTTTCTTATCGTGTCCTGTGTAGTATTTGAGAAAGAGTAGGTGTGGCCTAACAAAACTGTTCATTATTTGACCTAAGATTTATCTAAGGAGAAAAGTGAAACTTCGGAATTAGATGATCAATGACTTATTATTTGTAAAATATACAACTTATCTGATGTTACAGCACTTTTTGAACATTTCATCTGGCCATCTGGTTTAACAGATTATGCTTTACATTCATTCTTATATTAAATGTTGATAGATTTTCTCTGATTCTTATGAAAACGATGAAAAGTGAACGCTATATTTGTTTGGCAATAAACTGTTACGTAAGACATCATGAGCAAACTCAAACTCCTTGAAAGGTTAGCACAAAACTGTCTTTGTACGGTATTAAATAACCGACGGGATGTACATTAAATAAGTTTTGCAGAAAAACTAAAACATACGTTAAAAGGTAACTTAAATAAATTGAGATTTTTTTATATAGCTTTTTTTGTAGTGGTGTGAACTTGAGAATGATCACTTAGGGACTGAAATGTCGTTCCTATTTAACAAAATATTATTCCTGACGGTAAAAGTTGATAACTTGTAAAGATACTTACATGCTTATATATATACAGGCCTGGCATGTTACACCAAACATGCTTGCCCTTTTAGCCATGGGCGTTATGTGTCAGTAAAAGAGTATCTCAAGAGTTGGTGGTGGGTGGTGATGATTAGCTGCCTTCCTTCTAGTTTTACACTGCTAAAGTAGGAACGGCTAGAGCAGATAGCCTTCGTGTAGCTTTACGCGAAATTCAAAACAAATCAAACCAAAGTGGAACAGTGACGAGGAATAGTTAAGAGATCTTTGATTTCTGTCTTGAACTTAACATTAAAGTTAAATCAATATAGAATTTCCTTTTTATTTACGAACTGCAAGATTTAGGTTTGTTGTTCAGTTTTATTGAATTTCGAACAATTTGTTCATTTTAAATAAAACTTTAACTGTTCACTTCTTAACATGTTTGAGTTACAATCCCAATTTTTCTTTTGTTCTCGAAATATTCTTAGTCATTCACTCTCAAGAATGCAGAAATCTTGATCAGTAAGTGAAGTCTTGTAAAGTATAAAGAAGAAAAACTAATTAATTTTTTACCATGTTTCGCAAATTTTTATTGTGCCCGGCATGGCCAAGCGTGTTAAGGCGTTCGACTTGTAATCTGAGGGTCGCGGGTTCGCGCCCGCGTCGCGCTAAACATGCTCGCCCTCCCAGACGGGGGGGCGTATAATGTGACGGTCAATCTCAGTATTCGTTGGTAAAAGAGTAGCCCAAGAATTGGCGGTGATGACTAGCTGCCTTCCCTCTAGTCTTACACTGCTAAATTAGGGACGGCTAGCACAGATAACCCTCGAGTAGCATTGCCCGAAATTCAAAACAATAACTCATTATTAAGCTTACATATCCATGGCTACATCTTGTTAATCACAATACAACCCATTTAAGAGCTTGTTATATAACATAGTGTCAATTTTGGATTCCTTACATAATGTACCATTTATTTTTTTCCCCCTCCCTCGATGACTCACAGGTAAGTTTGAGGGCTGAGAAGTTTGGTTTTGGTTTTTGAATTTCGCGCAAAGCTACACTAGCCGTCCCTAGTGCAGCAATGTAAAACTAGAGGGAAAGCAGCTAGTCATAACTACCCACTGCCAACTCTTGAGCTACTCTTTTACCAACGAATAGCGGGATTGACTGTCACATTATACTCTCTCCACGGCTGAAAGGGCGAGCATGTTTGATGCGACAGGGATTTGAACCCGCGACCCTTAGATTACGAGTCGAACGCCTTAAAACCCACCTGATCATGCCGAGCCTTTTTGCGCTAAGAATCAGGTGTTGTTATTAGCGAATGGTACAACACAGATAGCCCGTTGTGTACTTTTATACTTAATAACAAACAAACCAAACAATCCTCTGAAATATAATGGTGTTGAATAAAGAATACTTATTTTTTTAAATATAATAGAAAATTTCAACAACAAGCGGAATCATATTATCTTGGTAGGAAATAATAAATTATTTTGCACGTAAATCACACACTGTATGAGATACTATCGGTAATATATTTAGATGGACGTGGTTCGTATTTTTGTCTATTATATTAATGATTATCATAGTCAAATATATACATTTATTTATTTTCTTATTCCCATACCTGATGTCTAATGAAGAAATAAAACAACGTAACTCTTAAGGTTCAGAGAGCATTGGATTGGAATGTGAGGCAGATTTATTATTGCTGATTCATAGTTTATTTCTGTGTTGAATCAATTGGGAAACATGCAAAACTTATTTAAGTATAAAATACAGACAAAAAGTTGAATCAATAGTCATTTTTAACTCTTACGAAGTTTGTCTCTTTTGTGTAAAATACACCTTCTAACGGGATAACTGTTTTCTTGGTTTTAGATTTTACAAGCAGCCTTTGACATATTCCAGAGTCCACTCAATTTCCTTTTTATTCAGAAACAATGGTGACTCTGTCTACAAGTGCCTTTGTTCGACTATTACTCCAAAACAACAAGGTTTTGTGTTCACTGTCAAAATTACAAATTATTCACAAGCAGAAAGCTTCTACAACAGTTTCTGTGGCAGAACAAACCTTCTTTAACGAAGGCCATCAAAATGTTAAACCTTTCAGTGAAATGCCTTGCGTGAAATCATATCCTATTATTGGAAGTACGTGGGTATATTTGCCTCTAATAGGTAAGTGTCGGCTTTATTAACGTCTTCTTGATACATTAAAAAAATGTTTGCTTGTTATTTCGGTCTAATCATTTAGAATATTTTTGGCTAGACGTGACCTATAGTTAGAATTAGGGACTTTGAATCTAAGAGTCCATTTTTTACCCCCTGTTACCACAAAATCGCGTTCTGAACTTCAGGCGATCAGAAGGAAAATTAAATTTCAATATTTGAGTAGAATAACCCAAGAGTTTATGATAAGTGTTGTTAACTAATTCCCTTCTCCTGGTCTGTTTTTTAAAAATTAGATTATACTAGTACAGATAACCATGTGTAGCTTCTCACGAAAATCTAAAACAAGCAAATAAAACATTGGTAGATTTTGATTTCTGGTAGAATTAACTTTCATCAGTAACTCAGAGCTAAACCAAAAGAAACAAGATATTAACGAAATGTATATTCAAACCAGTGAATACTTCTTCCAAGATATCGCACTCATGGTCTGTACATCCCAATTAACATAGCAGATTATTTATATTGTCTTACGATATTCTATACTACATTCTATAGAAACTGAGAAGATAGACAACAAAGTTACTACCAATTTTTTTCTAGTACTCGTGTCGAGATTTTGCTGTTTATGATATTTTTTGACATTTCATTCATCATTTTATTGAATGATAGTGGAAAAGATGTTAACTTCTACAAAGATTTAAACGAAAAGCATATTATCTAAAGTGTTAAAATAAATCGATAAAACTTCCTTAAAATATAAACATAAAAATTATAAGCTAGAAATGAAAATACTTATGAAGAACGTTAAGATTTTGATGAATAAAGTTTTTAAACACATCATATGTAAAAATAATTTAAAATAAACCTTTGATACGGTTTATTGTGATACGTATTGTACTAACTATTGCTATTAATTTTACACCATAAAGTCAATAATCGTTTTTGCTTAAGTTTAAAAAATTATTAGAAAGATTTACAATTTTCAATCAAATACGGTTGTGATATGTGGTGTACATCCATTTATATTAGTTTGTATTTAAAATAGTTAAGAAATTGTAAACTGTGATATGCGTTTATCATAAGCTAAGCCATTCTACAATATAACTTGTACACCAAACTTTCAAAATTTGAGCAAGGTTCTTTTGTACTGTTACAAGTTCGAAATCAAGAGAATGTGTCCAAGCTCGAGATAAATAATCAAATCGGTATTTCATTTATTAGTTGCACATGAAGATGGCAAAAAAAAAACGGTAACTGACTTTCATTTCTCTTAATGGGACTTGCTTAATATTGTTGGTGACTTAATATTCTGGGAGCTAAAGTATGGGTTTTGGTAAATTTACAAACAAAGCCAATCAAATTAAATGGTATTAGTTCTTTGCTAAATCTTTTTTTCCCCTGTGATTGCCCCCAATGGCTCAGCGGTATGTCTGCGGACTTACACGCTAAAATCCGGGTTTCGATACCCGTGGTGGGCAGAGCACAGATAGCCCATTGTGTAGCTTTGTGCTTAATTCAAAACAACAACAACAACCCCTGTGTTTGCAAATAGCACGCCTAAATAAAGAAGGTGCCAGTATGTTGACTCAGCGTCTTATCCTTTAGGTGTTATGTTTATTTTTTTATTTTGAAGAATTTTGTGCGAAGCTTTCCTAAGACTTTCTGTGCTAGCCATTCCTAATTTTGAAGTAATAGACTAGAGGAAAGGCAGCTATTAAACACCACTCACTGCCAAATCGAGAACTACTCTTATTGAATAGTGGGGTTTGAGCGTCACTCTTACAAAGCATTCACAACTCCAAAAGTGTGGATTGTCTAATTTCTCCACCCTTATTTGTGTATATGTGTGAGGTAAGAGGGAGTAAGTCACAGAACCATTGACTAAAGTATGGCGCTAAACTACCATGGTGCATTAGTATTTATTCAATATTGCTTTATTTGCCTAATAAAATGTTGTTGTTTTTCCCTTGAACATTTTGTCTCAGTATCTTTTTGTGTGTGTGTGTGATGGATTGGAACTTAATTATAACTCCATAAAACAAATACTTTAAACATATTATTTTCATCTTTTAAAGATATATTTTCTTTAAAATTCATTTTATAATATAACAGATTTTCAACTTTTCTTTTAAAAAGCAAAACTGTACAGAATTATGACTTTAAAATAAGGGTATTTTCATGCTATTCTTTACTTACGTGTGATGTTAAGTTATGTTGTGTGAAATAAAAATATATTACCATTTTGTTGATATTAGGTAAATATGACGTTAAACGATTTCACATATCCAACACCATGAAGTTCCAGGAATATGGGAAAATCGTCAGAGAAAATGTGGGAGGACGCTTTACAACAGTGCTTCTGTTTGACCCAAAAGACATTGAAATAATGTTCCGCCATGAGGGCAAATATCCTACGCGAACAGCGATAGAGAGTCTTGCTGTTTATCGGACAATGAGAGAAAAGTACTTTCGTAGTGCTGGACTTCTTGCAATGTAAATTTTCATAATACTTCTAATTTTGAAATATATAACAATTGGATTTCTATGTATCACACAAATATATACTCTTCAAAAAAAGAAACGCAAAAGGCAAAATTTGAGACAAATTGTTAACAAGGTTATTCCGGGTAGTTCTGTATGGCATGTGTGAAACTTTGCACATTCACTGCTGAACATCCAAAGTCTGCAAAGGCGAAGTCCACGTTCACTAGTTGACGTTTAACGTCACTCAACGTCAATAACGAGTATGCCCCCATGAGCATCAATAACTGCTTGGCATCTCCTGCCCATGGAAACGATGAGATGACGAATCACATGCTGTGGAATGGCTGTTTACTCAGCCTATAAAGCTGCTGCAAGCTGAGGTAGAGTCTGCGGTTGAGGTTGTCGCCGTGGCAGACGTCGGTCCAACTCGTCCCAACGATGTTCGATGGGGTTTAAATCTGGTAATCTGGAGGGTCAGGGAAGAACGTTGATGTTGTGGTGTCTCAAGAAGACAGTGTGAGGACGGGCGTTGTCATGTTGAAAAACGTCGTTGACGTTCATTATGATAGGTTGCACATAGGGCCTAAGAATATCGTCGACGTATCGTTGAGTCGTACGATTCCCTCGAATGTGCAAAAGGTCTGTTCTGGCATTGTAGGCGATGGCAGCCCTCATCATGATGCTGCCACCACCAAATCTGTCAACTTTCTGGGCACAATTTGCTGCAAAACGTTTACCTTGGCGACGGTAAACACGGGTCCTTCCATCCTGCCTACGAAGCATAAAACGTGATTCATCGCTGAGCCAAACATGCCTCCATCGTCGATGAGGTCATACCCGATGTGCCCGAGTCCACTGGACGTCGAGGTCGGATTCCTGCATCTTGTAGACGGTTGCGAATGGTCTTATCGGAAATCCTACACAGCCCTGGTATGGTTGAGTCAGTAGACGTCGCAGTGGTTGTCCTATCTCAAAGGTGACGTAACCAGATGTAGCGATCTTTTGCGGGCGTGATCACACGAGGTCTGCCAGATCATGGACGGTCACGAGTTGATCCATGTTGTTGGTGACGATTTCATAGTCTTGTGATGGTACTGGGTGGACATTCACAGCTCTGGCAACATCTGATCGAGATTCGCCTGTTTCTAAACTACCAATGGCGTTGTTGCGTTGTGCTTCAGTCAGTCTTGGCGTAACTGTATTGCGTGTTGGTAGCTTAACACTGAGCTATGGAAACCGAGAA
Source organism: Carcinoscorpius rotundicauda (assembly GCA_011833715.1). Classification (NCBI taxonomy): domain Eukaryota; kingdom Metazoa; phylum Arthropoda; class Merostomata; order Xiphosura; family Limulidae; genus Carcinoscorpius; species Carcinoscorpius rotundicauda. The sequence continues at coordinate 31,850,923 of CM022395.1, read as the reverse complement.
GCATCACTTTTATATGGATTTTGTACGTGTTGCAGTTGCAGAACATGTAGATCTCTCAAACAAATTTATTGGACACGAATGCGTTTTGGCGAAAAATCCAATGTTTTCCTCCTTCTTCAAAGTCCACAACTTTTATTGTCATTGTGGTCTGACAATCAGTGCCTTAACACGTGTAACATCACATACTCTGAGCTTGTAACGTTATTACATATATTTTTCTTTAAAATAAAAAAAAAATATCCCTTTTGTGTTTCTTGTTTTGAAGAGTATATATATATATATGTGTGTGTGTGTGTATGTTAACAAACTTTGCATGGTTATTATAAATATGAATATTTTATTAGCTGATTACTGGAAAAGCTGAGAAGTTAATTGTATAAATTAACAGAGGAATGTCACTATTGTTATTTGCTATTAAATTACTAGTACAGCAAAAGACATAACCAAATTCAACGAGCTTGCAATAACATGAGACAAATCTATATTTACAATATAAAACATATATAAACTTTAGTAACTCTTAGTCTTATTTATATGTATATTTGTATGTGTTCCTCTAAGTATTTCAAAAACGATCGAAATAAATCGCAGACCTCTTAGAAATGTCAAGCGTTACTGAAATACTTATAACTTAAGACATTATAAAAGTTTTTAATTTAAGCAATCAATGTTAACATTACATAGTTAATATATTAACTGTAAACATTTTTACCTGTTTGACAGCCAGGGTAAGGAATGGTATAATCTCAGAAGCAAAGTCCAAGCACAAATGCTTCGTCCAAAATCTGTGCAGTCTTACCTTAACCAAATGAATCAAATATCTGATGATATGATAGCAAGAATGATTCATTTGATGGACAACACGGGAGAAGTTCCAAATTTTCTGAACGAACTTTATAAGTGGTCATTAGAATGTAAGTTATTGTTTGTTCATTCATTTGAGAAAAATGTAAGTAATAAAAGATCAAATAAGAGTATGCAACTTTGTTCTTAATTTTTAAACAATAATCAAAGCTACTTGTAAGAAACATTGATTTGTAGTTGTTTTCATCATAGCTGTGGCATTTGTTGCTCTTGACGCCAGGTTGGGCTGTGTAGATTTAGAACAAGCTCCGAACTCACGAAGTCAGAGGTTGATTTTAGCAGTAAATGACATTTTCCAGGGAATGAATGATCTTGAATTTATGCCTTTAGCTTTGTGGAGATACTTTCCTACTCGAACCTGGAAGCGGTTTGTAAATGCTCAGGATGTATTTACCGAGTAAGTGAAAAAATATTTTTATGAAAATCTCATGTACCATCGCCGTATTTAATCACATAAAGTTTCATACAAATCGTGTAATAATGTAATGTATACTTATCACATTAGTTAATTAAATCCATGATAATTATGGTCGTTACAGTCATTTATCTGATCTACGCTTAAGCTTATAAAGATTCGATCTTTTTAAGGTTTGGGCGATAAACTTTCGCGTTGTTATAGTAATATTAACATGAGGTGTATATTACTCGAATAAGTGATAAAATATTCTCATTATCGATATGCCAAAACTATAACAAGCAGTAGCTTTGTATTCTAATAATTAACATAATAATCAATTTGTTTATATGTTTGTTATATTTATATGTACACTATATACAAAAACTTACTTATGCTCAGATTATTTGACCTAAAACATGAAAGAATCGATGGATTTGAAAGATACACATTAGGTGTAAGTTATCAGAGTTAGTAAATCAATTTATAAATAATGCATGGATTATGGTATTTTAATTGTTTGTATCAGTTCTTAGTATATAATGTTTGTTTCAATTAAAAATTGTAAAATTATTACTGAACATTTTTTCAGTTTTTAACTCTTACTTATTGACATTTTAAGGACTGCTATGGAGTATTTGAACAAAGCTTTGGAACGAATTAAAGCATCAGCTGAAGAAGACAGAGAAATGACATTCTTGGAAATCATGTTATCGAAAAAGCAAATGGATTTTCGTGACGTTATTACAATGGTTTTGGACATGTTGATGGCTGGAATTGACACAGTAAGTAAATACAAACTCTGTTTTATTTTTTACTACACGAAAGATCACCTTGTGGGTTGCATCATAAAATAATTTGACGAATTGTGACATTGTAGCTCAGACGTTGTGACTTTCTAACATACAAGTAAAATTGTCAAAAGAACTGATAACTTGCTAAAATAATAGTATCTGACATCGGATAAAATAGGTAACAAAGATTCAAACACAACAGCCTTAAGCGATAATTTTTCTTTTTCGGACTGATGGTGCTAAAATCGTGGTTTGGTTTTTTGTGGTGGACAGAGCGCAGATATACTATCATGTAGCTTTACAGTAAAAACAAACAAACAAACAAAAAGCACCAACAATAGTACTCAAAAAGATCAAACACGATAATATTAAAACGTATTTTCAAAAACGTGTTTCTTTTATTTTTACACTTAGAAATATGTAGCTATTTTATAAAAAAAACAATAGGCGATTCTATAATTTCTTTAAAGTTTGATATGCTTATTTGTAAAATGAGCATGCACTTTTCATATATGTTAAGATAAAAGGGACATTTTTATGTCAGTTAGCAATTAACATAAAAAACTATATTCTCCTCACACCCCTCCAGTAACACGGATTCATAACTGATTTCAATACTCGTGGTGAGCAATATATAGATGGCTTTTGTGTAGCTTTGTACTTAACTACAAGCAAACAGACAATCCTCTCACGTTTATGCACTGATTGAACAGTACTATTTAACAACATTTCTAATTTTTCTTGTTCCTGGGCAGTAACTGCTATTTTCCAATTGCTTATGCCTAAAGAAAATGGAAAATATCTATTTTTCTATTCAAACTTTGGTTTTGTGACCAGGGTAATGAAATGTTCACATTTACCTATTTTCCAGAACATTCCAGGTAGATTCAGTGCTGAGTAGTTGATAGAGAATGTTTTCAAACTTACAAGAATTTTCAATAACTTTCTAGATGTTGTAGAACTTCACTTCTCAAGATGGGCTCTACTTCTGCTTTAATGTATCCGGCCTGTGCAAGGCAACTGGAATTGCTTGTAACTTGAACGAGTGGCGCCTCTTTATTGATAACTCATTCAGAAGCCTCTAAGCTGTGCTGCTCCCTAACGGAATTAAGTATCCGTCTCTTTCTCTAGCTCATTCGGTGCACTTCAAAGAGGAATACAACAGCGTCAAGACCTTGCTCGAAGTCTGGAAGCATGAGGAGTATGGCTGGAAAGTTATCGGAGACTTCAAAATGGTAGCATTCCTGATGGGTCTCCAAGAAAGTTTTACCAAGTTTCCCTATTATTTTTGCCTTTGGGACAGCAGGGAACCTGCAGCGCTCGACAACAGGAAGCACTGGCCACAACGGACGGAGTTCTCTGTCGGGAGACACAATATCAAGTGTGAGCCACTAGTGAACCTCCAGAAGGTGTTGTTCCTACCATTGCACATAAAATTGGATCTTATGAAATAATTTGTTATAGCTCTTAATGAGGAGTCTGCAGCCTTCAAATACCTTCGAGACTTTTCCCCTAAGCTGTCTGAGGTAAAGGTCAAAGCTGTCGCCTTCGTTGGACCACAAAGAAAGAAGATCCTGGAGTGTAGAGAATTCTCCAAAAAACTCAGTAGGTAGGAAAATAAGCTTGGGGCAGCTTTGTTGCAATGGTTTGAGGCTACTTGAGCAATCACAAGGCCAAAAATTGTGTGGTACTGTTTGAGGTTCTTGTGAGAACTACGGGAAAATGGGCTGCAGGATGCCCCAGAAAGTCCATGTCCTCAACGCTCATCTTGATAAAATCAAGGAAAACATGGGAGCATACTCAGAGGAGCAAGGCGAGTACTTTCACTATGATATACTGGACTTTGAAAGCTGCTACCAAGGAGTGTATAACGAAAACATGATGGGAGACAATATTTGGGAGCTGATACGTGAAAGTGATTTACATTACAGTCGCAAATCTCGAAAAACTACTTATTTTTGGACATTTCTGTTCAACTCTAGCATAAATACATGTAAATCTTTATTCATGTGTTGTTTTATTTAGACCTTATGTAAATGAAAATGTGCAAATTTGCCCGTTTTTACATAGAAATAGGTTAATTTCTAAATTTCATTATCCAGGTCACAAGCAAAATTTGAATGGAATAATGGCAATTTTCTGTACTTTTATAACATAAGCAATTAAAAATAACACATACATACAATCCAGGAACAAAATTTGTGTTACACAGTGTAATATTTCTTTATTAAACTTTAACAGAAATACGACAACTTAATAAACTTTTCGAAATCAGTAATAATTGTCACTAAACCGTTCTTAAAACAATAGATACTTTTTCTCCGTGAAAACTGTCTTGGCTATTTATTTGTGCTAAACAATTTTTTTATCATTCTTTCAAAATATCAAACTTCTGTTTCATGGTAACACCATATGATGCCAGGCGTTACACAGTATCATCACATATAAGAGTTTTCAATGTATTGATAATTATAATAATCAATGATTTATTGAAATATAAAAAATTTATTTGATTTATTGAATCACGCAAAGAAAGTTTAAAATATGTGTACGATAAAACGGTTTTAATTAAATCAATATAAAGCTTTATCAAAAGTGCGTCAAAATTTTTAGAGGAAAATGTTTTGGGTGCCACAGAAAGGATATAAAACTGTAATGTTGCTTTGAAGTAATTTCTGTTGTTGAAGGGTTTTTATGGATTATCCAATAGAAATAATAAACGAAAGTCCATTCCACTCACTGAAAACAAAAATATTTTATTTCTTCAACTTCAAATTTCACAGTTAGTATAACCAGCATTTATCAATAGGCCTAACTTCACAACTAAAGCACTCCTAACATAAATATAATTTACTTACATATTTTTGTATCTCTACGTATTCACAGTAATGAAGTTACTAAATTACTGTTAAGACTAAACAAATTGACCAAATAATGCTCTTATTGCTCATTATTGAATACAAACAGTCTCTCACTTTACAGTTACTTTACATTTTGGAAAATTTTTTCTCATTCTTGCTCTTAATTTGTTTTCGAAACTTGCAAAATGCTAATTTTAATGGTAAATTATTTTATTTGTTTGTCAAGTAGAAAACTATAATTAATGGTTAATAATTATACTTGCATTAATGATGATTCACCCATTATTTTAATATTTCCAGACGTCCCATTCTATGGCTTTTGTTCTTTACCATCTGGCTAAAAACCCAGATGTTCAAGAACGAGCTTACCAAGAAGTACGATCAGTTTTACCTCATAAGAGCAAGAGTTTGTCAGTTTCAGAACTGAATCAACTTCGTTATGTAAAGGCATGTATTAAAGAGAATATGAGGTAAGTTTTATAGGAAGTTGTAATAGAATACGTAAGAATGATATATGTCATAATACAAAGTCATTTTAATCGTTTCGTACGTCCTCACACATTCAATTTCTTCAATGGAGTTGCATCAGGAGGTGAAAGGTTATATTTCTCATAAGAATTGCCATTGACTTTGAAATATGGCTGAAATTTTGTAGACTTTTGACTTGTAAGTTTTTTCAGCTTCAAGTATTTGTTTATTACCACAAAATATACATGGTTAAAGTTTAGTATTGAAATGTTCTCTTTCTTAATCGTAGCCTTCATTTTATTGATGAAAGGACTGACTATGGATGGGTTTCTAATTTACAACCTGTTGATGTCATCACAGTCATACTGCTTTGGGAGTTTTCTTCTTTATTTGAAAAATATTGAAGGTTGAAGGTTCATTCTTTGGAATGATTTGTCTATAGTAAGACATTCTTTGCAAATATTGTTTTGATTAACTTTCCTGTAAAGAACATTACTATTTCTCTAATAGTGGGAATATTGAAGTCAAATTATATAAAAAAAAAAATCAGCATAGACCAAATACAGAGTTTGAATGCATTATATTAAAACAATACTAGGGTCTTTCGATGTCATCTGATAACTATGTACCTTTATAATAGCCCTGAAGCATAGTTTACTTCGCAATTGCAAAACATTCTGATGCAAGGCTATCGTATCCAATGAATAAACCTTCTTTAATGCTTTTCGTAATACATATAGTGAACATGGATGGTGATTTTTCAGAACCAGTTTCAACAGATTGATCACACAATTTTGTCTCTGTTCAATTTTTTAACTGACTGAGGCATGCAACATTTGAAAGATGTGTCATGGAAGTAGCTTGTGAACACGTGACTGTTTTCACTACACGGACACCCGTCTTAATTACAGGTGGCTTTTGCCGCTGAATTGTGTGTGCGTGGATTTTCATTTATTATATGACACTCCACATTTCTTATCAGGATTGGAGTACGACTTGTTACAGGACTATTTTTAAATGTTTCTGGTGTCTAATGTTGATTCATGTTAATTTTGTTTTCCAATGTAATTAAGTACGTGGAATGTCCCCTTCTTAGAAGCTGTAAGTCTCCAATCTGAAACATATTTATCACATGAGGGTTTGAGTATTTTGTGTAGGAAAGGGCTGCTAATAGCGATCAGTTTTCCGTGACATCCCACTACCAAATAATGTCAAAATATACTTCCGATTCATGCCGTTCTACCTTAACTTTATATCATACGTTATTATCCCATGATATGCCAAATTTCATATTCAAAATCGTTTGCGTATAACGTACTCAACTCGCTATTTATAGGTGCTATATATGCAACTTATTGCACCATGACTCGCACTTGAGAGAACAGACTACTGAGTTAGCATATGCAACTCGTTCTTCTAAAAAAAGATTAACTCTTAAAATATTTACTCAAGTGAAGGTGAAATACTACGAGTTCCCATCACTCATCGACAAAATATATTTGTACGTTTTATTTACTCTACAATTTCACTCTCGTTTAGAAATGTGATAGTTTTCGTATTTAGAGATGATGAACTTTTTTACTTTATCTCAGAACGGCTGGTATGGGTATTAACCCATCTTACTCCTCAACATTGGTAAACGTTTTCGTCATTTACGATTGGTTAGTGTTATAAACATCATACAATCGAAATTAGCATAACCATATTATATGCAGTTTTAGATTAATTTGTCCATAAATTTGCAAAAATGCATGATTGATTATTTGAAGGTGTTACAAGAAGTCTTATTTTTTAACTTCAAACTTTAAATGTCTTATTGATCGAAATGATGGATTAGCTCTCACATCACTGTTGCGAATCCCACATGAGTACGTTATATACAGTTGTGTGAATGCAAATTCGAATAAATTGTTCTCATTTCACATATATTTGTATCTGTCGTTTCCAGAATTTAAGTAATTTAACAAATTAGTTCATCTTCTTACGGATTCTCATTATATTTTAATAACTGTAGAAAAACTTTCCACGTTAAAAACCGAAATTTTTTCTAAGCAAGAATGTGGATCAAAATAAATTTGAAATGAAAATAAAATTAAAAGATAAAACTAACAAAAACAATCATGCTAACATTCAATTCGTATAATTAAATGACTCGTTTTCATGTTGTTTTATATAATAATTCATTTTTATCTCATTTGGATATATAACATTGGACCCAATTCTTGATACTTTTTTAAGGATCATGGAACAGTCATAGCCTACTGGTTTACTTACAGGAATGTAAACTAGAAGATTTACAGTTAACATTCCGTTACAATAAAATCGTGCTTCAAACTTTTGAGCAGTGCAAGCATAATAAGAATGGCAATTAAAACTTATCAGTTGTCAAGTAGCGTAGTCGAAGAGTTGATGGTAAGCGTTAGCTGCTATCCCTTTAGTCTACAAGCTCAAAATTAAGAACATCTATCACAGAGAACTTTTCTGTAGCTTTACGAGAATGTCGGAAACACACGTAGATATGATACTGAACATTATTACAATTACATCTGATATTTTTTTCTGAGATAATAGAATATCTTTTAGTTTATTTCTATATTACGAATATTTCATTTATCTTTAATAGAAGTACAGTTAGTTTGTGGTGTTAATCTGGAATACGTTTATCAGTACGAAATGTAATTCAACTTACAGAATTGTACGTACTGCTTGAAAACTCATAATATAACCTTAAAACAGTTATTCTTTCTCATTTATAGTGTCTTACCTGCATATTAAACTATATACATAGACGAAAGAACATTTCATACAAGAATATTTGTTCATTAGTTTAATTTTTTTATGACGATTTTATGTTAACCTTTTCATGGTGTTTGATCTCTCGCGTAATCTTTTCACTTAATTGGGATTTATGCTTGAATAACTTTTTAATAACAGTTACTGTAAGTATTTCAAAAATAAACATGAATATTGTCTATTGTACTTAAATTTTCGCATTCAGGTTGAATCCCATCGTACAAGGTACTGTGAGACAACTGGATCACGAAGTAGTTCTGTCAGGATATCGTATTCCTCCACGGGTAAGATGAGTTGTGTGAACCCTTTTTTGTTCCTTTTTTTTTTTTTAAAGTTTTAAAACTAGTTTCTTAACATTTCTTACAGATGGATAATATATACGTGTATTTTTGTGATCAAGCCGCAACAATACTAGATCTACATCTATATTAATATTTAATTGTGATGTAAACTTTAAGATGTATGTTTCATCGTGTAACAAGATGTGCTGGTTTTCTCGAACTTAAAACATTGTTTTTGTATTCTAATATATCTTTAAAATATTAAATAAATACATCAATGTTAAAAAATATAATATACCGATGCAAACGAATGGTAAAAGTTAAAAACCAGATTTGTATGTTTTCAAGAGTTGTCTTCTAAAATCGCTAGGTTGTATCAGGATTTATTTCAATATAATTTTTTATTCAGATTACATTATAAGTATCATAATTATAACACATCTCGCTTCCAAATACTGAGCTTGTACTAATTTTAGTTTCTAAATTATTCTGATTCATACGTTTTGATCTTGTCTAGTTAAGAATTTATTTTGTTTTACAACTATTATTCTCTTTCCGTAGGTTCTGCTTATAGCACAAAATATGGTGGCATGCCGATTGGAGGAAAACTTCCCAGAACCTTTAAAGTTTAAACCGGAGCGATGGCTAAAAGACGAAGCCGAAAATAAGACCCACCCGTTTCTATTTATTCCTTTCGGATTTGGACCCAGGATGTGTGTTGGGAAGAGAATAGCAGAGCAAGAAATTTTGGTGCTTGTAACAAAGGTTTGTGAGAGAATAACTGATCTATTGTATAAAAAATAGAAAAATAAGTAAACTATACATATATTTAGATAAACGTCTGTTGCTCTTTCTTATTACGACTTCAAATTTGGAAAAAAAAACTTTAAAAGAATTTTAAATATTAGACATATAACGATAAGTAATATTTTAAACACATTATTTTCCAATGATGACTGAACGGTAAGCTTGAGATTTCACAACACTAAATTTTGATGTTTGTTCCCGGTCTCGGTAATAACAGACAGTTTATTGTGTGGTTTTGCGCTTAATAAGAAATACATAAAAACATTTTTTATTATAATTTGCATCATAAACGTCAAATGGTGCTTAGAAAAAAGCCATCGCCATATAGAGATTAAGTTTTACCAAGTGGCAATTAGTGACGTCATTACTGAATTCAGAAGCAATTACACGTCCATCTGTTCAAGAAATTGATGAAGCCTGTATATAAGTATGATGTTTGCTTGGTAAACGGTGAAGGTTTTATGTTTTTTAGTATGCTAATTATTGATAAATAGAGCTTTACTTTTAATGGACAAATAGGTTTGACGTTTTGTTCAGTATATTTAATTAAGTGTCACTGGAAGTTTCCATTATTTTTATTTGTGCAGTTTTTTCTAAATTCAAGTTAGATTAGCTTATAAATGGTTTATCCCAGCATTAAGCCTATTAGTACTATAATGAACATTTCAATGATTCTAATTTTTTTCCTTTAGAATAAAGTTTTAACTATATGTAAACACCCTTCGATATATTAGCGAGAGCTTGATATATTGATATGGCGCCCTTAACCCAGTCTTGGCTAAGACAGACCATATTTTAACGCTAGCAAGACGTGACGTCGTAACCTGAAGTTAATTCTTATGATCATAGGCACAGGATAATATTAGGAGAAGGTAAAATACAATTTCAACCTCCGATTCATGTTATATGATAGTGAAACACCTCGGTGTGGATCTTTCCGTGATACTGACTTGTTTTATCCCACATTTCAAAGATAATTTAAAAACTCATCTAAAATGTGTAGAATTTAGCTTCATTTTCTGTTACTTAATCGACGTTACTTCACACTTTATTGTTCCAACTTTCGCATCCCAAATTTTTCTCATTCCAAGATTTGTCGGAAAATAAAATCTTTTGGGTAAGAGGGGTAAGTTTTGGATTAATAAAAACAGCTACATAGTTGGACAAAATTGTACTGTATACGATTTTGTTAATGGCTGTACGGCACAAGTAATTTATTGTTTTTTTTTCACTATTAAATTAATATAATGTAATTTGACCTCTGAAAAGAGTAATCATTTGTTCAAATACACGTTGGTAAAGTGTGATAAATTGGTAGCTTTAATTTTTGAATACAAATACACTTCACGCAAATTGTATCCAGACATGTAACTGTAGAGGTCTTGAACATGGTGTCACAAAACATTCAGTTTTATTCAACACTGCCATATTGGACGTCAAACACTCCTTCTAGCAACCAACTGCAGTTCACGTTAATGTGAGATTTGAATGTTTTAGTTCTGTGACTAGCTGTGAAATAAATGGTAGAAGGCTTCCCAGTTTCATAATACATTTCTCTTATACACATCAGGGAAGACCACTGTAGGGGAGTGGGAACTATAGTGATAATTGTCTTTAAATACTACAAGCGAGGAACTGAGCGTAGCCTTAGTTAGCATTTCGGGCTGCTCATCAGAAGGTTAGGCTTTAAGACTTGATGCTACTGAATATACTTGACATTTTTAGCTGTAGGTGCGTTATAAAATTTAGTCATTCAACTAACTGGTTCAAAACCTGCGTAAAATTCTTGTGTTTTGATAGTATTACTGGCTGTCGTCCCTCTGGTTAGTAGCTCATAATTAGGAATAACTTATTCTGAATTCCAATGGTCTTTACCTAACATGCTTACATGCGTACAAAATGCTCTTCAAGTTGAAAATTCCATTTCGCGTGAGAATGCTTTGAACTACTTTGCTAGAGACGAGTTGACCAGTATGTTTCCATTGTTCTTTTTTAAATTCTTCAGTTGATAAGGACTGTAAGACTGTGTTTTAAATAACATCTTAAAATAATCTCCACAAATATTGTTGTGGCTTTTATATCAATCCTTTAGCTGATATAACATAAATAAATTTGATTAATGCTTAACATGGTTGTCTCCAGAGTCATGTTCGGCTGTTACTCGAGAAGTAGGCAAAGTAACTTTTATCCCCTCATAAACGTTTAAATCTGACAGGTTCTAATGTTTCGCATTTGGTCATATATCACATATTTTAACAGTATTAATTTACTCGTGTAGTATTTACACATATATCTATATCTATACAGAGTTTCTTTAGAATTTGAGATAAATTTGCTTTTAAAAGACTTATTTCTTTCTGTGGCCATATATTTACGCTGTTTTTATTCTATATAGTAATATCAACATTTGCATGTATTTAAAGCTCAACAGGAACTTCTCAGACTTTCAGTAAACTGCTTCCCTCTCGAAATGCTTGCAATTTACTCCGACTTACGTTAAAGTATTGGTGAAACTATATTTTTTGAAAGAGATACGTTTTGACTGAAAACAGCAAATATTTCCCGGGATTTTAAACAAACATTCAGTAAATTAATTATGTAATATTCTTATTAAACCTTTTTTTTTCAGCTTCTACGTAGGTTCAGAGTGGAGTACCATCACGAAGACATAGACTGTTACACTCGTTTAGTAAACGTTCCTGATAAACCACTGAGATACCAATTTGTGGAAAGGGAGAATTGAGTATGTGTGTTAATATCGCTTTTTAACACCTTTGTTACGACCATATCTTAAAGCCTTGAAGCATCTTTTCTACATTTGCACTTTTCTGTGTGTCAAATTAGAAACTTAGAAATACATAGAATTTATTATTTCTTTCTATGATCATATTTTTATAAGATATATTCAGAACGCCGTCTTTCTGAATTTTAGAACCACACTTTTCCCTATCACTTTAGTAGATTAGTTTAAAATCATATGAAAAACTAATAATCAAATCAAGGAAACTAACTGTCTTCACAGTTTGACTAAAGAGCGTTAAATTCGTTTAAAAGTAAATTAATGTCATTCTCCGATTATTACTTTACTATCTGTATTTAAATCAGTAAAAGTGTTCGCTTTGTCAGTAACAAATTACCAACTACAAAAACTTTCTAACTCATCACTTATACCGTATTATTTGCCACCAAAAATATGGTGAGCCGAAATTTAAACATCTCGTAGCGAATTTGAAAACGCATTAGCAGCATGATTGTCACTAAAAATGTTGTTGAAACACAACGAAAGTATAACTTTAATTCCGCAAATTTTGTTTATATTAGTGAATTAATCCAATAAAAGTTATATCAATATTCTTAAACATAAGATTTTACTCTCTTAATATGTGTGCTTATTATTAGTAGCATGTAGATATGAGTGACTGAAACATTTCAGATTGTTAAATCATTATGTAAAAATCAATGTTTCTTATGAATTATTTACAGATCTGACATGTATTGATACTGTTAATTCCTAAATTACTTTCTTATAAAAATGTGATTTGAAGGGAAAGAAATGTGATTGAAGTATTAGCATAACTGTGAATATTTCGTATGTCTTGTAAATAATTGTTTAAATTTTCTTTGACATTTCGTAACATAGAATATTACTATATGATTGGAATGTCTTTTCAGGTTCTTTTTTCATTTCACTGTGTAAACTTCAATAACAACTCAATTTTATTAAAGAATCTGAGATCAAACTCGGATGTAGCTGATTGGGCAAAAATTTTGTTGAATTTTTAAATATTATTATACTTTTCTGTAACAAGTGTATATAACACGCATGCGTGTATATATATATGATTTCTGTATTTGGCATGTGAACGGATGTTGCTACAAACTTTTGAAACTAGATCCTAGTAGGACTATTAAAACAATGAATAGTTAGGTTCGTTTTACCTACTAACTATCGTAGTTCTATATGTTAATCTACACTTCCCTTCAGCAACATAACCTTCAAGCACTCATATCTGTAAAGCAGTACTTCCTATTTGCAGAAAGTACTCCTGATTCTTATTGCCTTTTCTTGTTGCTTGTTTTAATGTTAGTACTTAATTATAGCATGTATTTTAATTATGATGTCGTAAAATTGTTTTATAAAGATCAGTTTTCTGTTTTTAATCCTTATTTAGTGATGTTTTTATTGTATTTTATCGATGCTTCTTAGTTTTTGTGGTTGTGTGAGGCATGATGTCGCTAAATTGTGACGTCACAGAATTTAAGATTAAAGTATATATTTACAAATCACAGGTCTGTTCTTTAAAGTTGTTATTTGCTTTGAATTTTGAGTAAAGTCAAACGGAACACAATCCTGAAATAAAGGGGGCTTTCTTATAAAAATGTGATTTGAAGGGAAAGAAATGTGATTGAAGTATTAGCATAACTGTGAATATTTCGTATGTCTTGTAAATAATTGTTTAAATTTTCTTTGACATTTCGTAACATAGAATATTACTATATGATTGGAATGTCTTTTCAGGTTCTTTTTTCATTTCACTGTGTAAACTTCAATAACAACTCAATTTTATTAAAGAATCTGAGATCAAACTCGGATGTAGCTGACTGGGCAAAAATTTTGTTGAATTTTTAAATATTATTATACTTTTCTGTAACAAGTGTATATAACACGCATGCGTGTATATATATATGATTTCTGTATTTGGCATGTGAACGGATGTTGCTACAAACTTTTGAAACTAGATCTTAGTAGGACTATTAAAACAATGAATAGTTAGGTTCGTTTTACCTACTAACTATCGTAGTTCTATATGTTAATCTACACTTCCCTTCAGCAACATAACCTTCAAGCACTCATATCTGTAAAGCAGTACTTCCTATTTGCAGAAAGTACTCCTGATTCTTATTGCCTTTTCTTGTTGCTTGTTTTAATGTTAGTACTTAATTATAGCATGTATTTTAATTATGATGTCGTAAAATTGTTTTATAAAGATCAGTTTTCTGTTTTTAATCCTTATTTAGTGATGTTTTTATTGTATTTTATCGATGCTTCTTAGTTTTTGTGGTTGTGTGAGGCATGATGTCGCTAAATTGTGACGTCACAGAATTTAAGATTAAAGTATATATTTACAAATCACAGGTCTGTTCTTTAAAGTTGTTATTTGCTTTGAATTTTGAGTAAAGTCAAACGGAACACAATCCTGAAATAAAGGGGGCGGAGTACGTGTATCACACTTACACCCTTGTGCAAATTAATTGAAACAAGACGGAAAATTACGATTTTTTTCAGGTTTTTGCGTTTTATTTCTGAGAATTGAAAAATTACTCACAAATTAATACATGATATGACCGCCTTTATTTTTCAGACGATCATTAATCCGCTTTGGCATCGAGTCCACGAGTTGACTGCAATCTTTACTAATTCTTGGATCGCAGTACCACACCTCAATTATGGCCTCAATTAGCTTATCTTTCGTAGTACAGTCTTTTCCCCGAAGTCTTTCTTTACAAATCGCCCAAAGATTTTCAATAGGATTTAAATCCGGAGAGTTTTCAGGCCATTCCAGCACCTTTATTCGTGTTGTAGTCATAAAATTCTTCACAAGTTTCGATGTGTGGCACGGAGCCAGATCTTGCTGAAAAATTCCAGATCCATCTGGAAATCTCTTTTTCAATTCTGAAACGACTCTTCTCTGCAAATTTTCGATGTACTGTGGTCCTCGCATCATTCCTTCTACGATATGTAAGCCTCCGACACCATAGTAGCTGAAAAAGCCCCAAAACATCTTCTTTAAAGGATGTTTAACGAACTGATTGATGTGAGATTCTCAAAGTTTCTCACCTGGTGACCTGCAAACATGTACCAAGAAATTAGTCTCGTCACTGAATAACACCTTCCTCCATTGTTCTTGCCTCCAGTTCTTGTATTTCAGATCCCATTGATACCGTTTTTCTTCATTGAGTTGGTAAGAAATTGTTTTTTGATTGGTCTCCTTGCCCTTCTAACGCAATTTCGAACAACGTAATATTCTTCAAAATTTCGTCAACTATCTCAAAAATAGATCGATCGTACTACAAAACACAGATAATGACGCCGTTTGTGTGAAAAAATGACTATTAAAGGAAATTAGCGGGTCCAGCGAACCTTCACCGGCCGCCATGCTGAAAATATTGTAAAATGACCATTTGTTTCAATTAATTTGCACAAGGATGTATTTGCACTATTTCACTTACTTATAATTCTTATGTACATTTCCAAAGTTTCAGCTTTATCAGAATCTTGGCTTGGCATGGGAAACAGTACATTTGTGAAAAAACGTTATTAAATGGAGAGTCTTAGTGTGAGAAGTCAGTCATAGATTCTTACTTTTGTGACTACATCACTTTGAGAAGTTTATAAAAAATTATCAATTGACCCTATGCAGCAACAGAATCATTCTGCCACTCATTGAAGCTGAGCGGTTTTTAGCTGAAGTAAAACAACATAGCATAAGAAGGCAGTATCAGCTGTGATTGATCTTATTGTAACTCAATTCCCAAATTCTCTTTCACCTCGTATTCAACTCAGCTGCACTTGCAGTGAACTGTGGGTTATTAGCAAAAATGAAATCAAACCATAAAGCAAAAGATCCAGTATTCTATCTAAACCGTTGAGTAACAGCTGCAGCGACACATTTATAATGGTCATCATCTAGAGAGAAACTGAGTTGTTTACTTCAGGTGTGAACAAATAGAATTCTTTAAATCATGTTCAAGCACTGAATAAGGATGTGGCAGAACAAATAGCAAATTAAAAAAAAAGGAAAACGCTATAACACTAAAATAATTGAAAGGCTATCTTTTTAAAATAGTTTGTGCTAAGTCAAAATAGTCACCAGTCTGAGGAGACTCTGTCTCAAAAGTTGTAGGGGTCCTCTTTATACACACACACACACACTGCGTGTGATATTTGTTTATAGTCGTATCTAAACATCTGGTTGTATTTGTATTTGGCCCTGGAACAGCCATGTTTTTATCTGGTAGTGTTTCAGACACTTTCATCAAAGTTACCATTTACGTTAGCAAATACTAACTTCATGTTGGTTAACGGAGGTAAACGTAAGATGAGTGGAAAGATTCAACACCTATTTGCAATTAGTTTT
This sequence comes from Carcinoscorpius rotundicauda, assembly GCA_011833715.1. Classification (NCBI taxonomy): domain Eukaryota; kingdom Metazoa; phylum Arthropoda; class Merostomata; order Xiphosura; family Limulidae; genus Carcinoscorpius; species Carcinoscorpius rotundicauda. The sequence continues at coordinate 31,834,522 of CM022395.1, read as the reverse complement.
ATCTCTCCCAGAACATATAATAGTAACTGATCCGATTGCGAACATAGCAATGTTAGGAATGAGCATACTGCACTAGTTAGCACAACGGTAGCACAACCTTGTGTTCACATACGAATTTTCACATCATAAGTTAAAAATATTTTTATGTTGGTATATTCCAATGAAACTAGCTAAAGAATACATTCACACCCAGAGCTCTATGCCTTGAAGCTGTGAGTCCGTTATAAATATGACTGTCAAATCCCACTATTCTGTCAAGCAAGAGAAGCCACAAAGATAACGGGGAGAAATGTTAAATAGTTCTATTCCCATTGGTCTGAAAGTTCTAAATAAATAAAAGAAAATTGTTATAGTAGATAGCCCTCAAGTATTTCTGTGCAAATATTAGGAAACAATCTTACGGTTAACCTGGGATTAGGGTTTTTAGGATTATACAAAACTACACGGCAGAATAACTGTGCTGTGCCCACCGCAGGTATCGAAACCTGATTTTTAACCGCACGTTTAACGGTGTGGCAGTACGTAGCTTCACCTCATGTAGCAAGATAACGGTAAAGCCCTTTAAAAAGACTTTACATAAATAATGTAGTAAACAATTAGAAAAGGGGAGAAATACTGAAAATAAAATCCAGAAACACATTGAACACTTTAAAGAATTTTGATAATGTTTGAAGTATTTGCAAAGTCAATTCCGTCGGTAAAACTATCAATACATTTATTTTCATTTCTAAAAAGAGTTGATTTTTGAAATTTTGCGCAAAGCAACACGAGGGCTATCTGTGCTAGTCGTCCCTAATTAAGCAGTGTAAGGCTAAAGGAAAGGCAGGTAGTCATTACAGTAAACCGCCAATGAATAGTGGGATTGGCCGTAACATTATAACGCCTCACGGCTAAAAGGACGAACATATTTCGTATGATGGTAATTCGAGTCGAGTGCTTCGATCAACTGGCCAAATGAGAACTCCAGACTGAACATGTCTGATCAGTTAAGATTTTAAGTATATTAGGGTAGGAGTATTTAATTAAATAAATGGTGTAATATCAAAGATATATCCATTATTTGTGTGTTTAAACTTCATAAAATAACGGATTTTTTTATAATTCAAATACGTAGATTTTTAAATATTTTTTTGTATATCACGTAAGGACTTTTAACGAATCGGGAAGAAGAAAAACTTACTTAGATCAAATTATCATTCTGTTTACCACATAGAATTTATTATTATTATTATATTTATTATTTGCACTGGAACGATCGTTGAAGCTTTCACGTCGCGAGCAATCTAGAGAAATCTACAGTCAGTGGCTATCAACATTTCTAGCATGTGAACCGGTTTCAATGAAAATGATTCACTTGTGTAAAAGTACATGTGAGGTTTTGCGGAAAAATCTGTTCGTAATGGAGAAAATGGATAGTGTTTTTGATTCATGGCACAATAATTACAAAAAAAACACGTAACAATTTCAAGATAATAAAACCATCGTATGCCTATATAACCAATGATTTTATCGAATATGTGGAGGTATATTATGAATTTTAAGAGCTTAAAGAATGGAATATTTTGATTTTGATAATTTTTATACCATACATACTATAAAATAAACATTTGAAACGTTAAAATTAATACATTGAGTTTAGTCTCCTGATATATACTCATGACGCTGCTGTTATTGTTTGTTATTAATCACAAAGCTACACAAAGGACAAACTGTGCGGTACACACAACGGGTATCAAAACACGGGTTCTAACAGTATAAGTCCGTAAACATACCTTTGTGTCACTGGGAAGCACTTATAATGCTAAAAACTAGAGTTAATTCCCAGCAGTGTGCTTTTACTTTAAAACAAATAAATGAGCAATTTGCGTTTATTGACATAAACACTTCTACTTAGGACAACATCGCTAAATCGCACTTAAAAAAATCTAAAACTTTCGCAGTTTTATCTCGCAAAACCTTCGTACAGTTTCGTCATCTACCTTTCAAAAAATAAAAGAATAGTTCATGGTGTTATTTCAGTCTACAACTCAATTATTAGTATTTGTTTGAACTTGAATTTTCACTCACGACAAAACTTACTTAAGGACACCGTATTAATACTTTAATTTTTAATTGCCCTTATAAGCATATCGATGTTATTAGTTTAGTAATTTTTCATGACACTGCTGACTTCATTTGTCAACCAGAGCTTAACCTCATTAAAATATACAAACAAAAAAAAAGAACGAAAAAGGTTTGTGTGTACTATTAATGAAATTGTCAAATTCTGAACATAAACTAGACCTACTTACAACTTCAAAGTTACACATTTTCTAGTCTGTAATATAAGTGTTAAAACTGCGTTTTAGCACTTAGCTCTTCACACTTCATTGCCAGGCCTGGCATGGCCGAGCGCTTTAAGGCGTGCACTCGTAAGCCGGGGGTCGCGGGTTCGCGCTAAACATCCTCGCCCTCCCAGCCGTGGGGGTGTATAATGTGACGATCAATCCCACTATTCGTTGGTAAAAGAGTAGCCCAAGAGTTGGCGGTGGGTGGTGATGACTAGCTGCCTTCCCTCTAGTCTTACACTGCAAAATTCCAAAACAAACAAACACTTCATTTCGTCGACAATAATGTGTTCAATTTTAGAGTTTGTACAAGGAAAGCAAAGACTTATGTTTTTAGAAAAGGACTATCTGTATTGTACCCATCATGAGTGTCGAAACCTGGTTTGTAGTGTTATAGAACTTCATATTTACCATTGTACCACTGGGAACATTCTTCCATATGAAGCCTCTCAGATGACTTTGGTGTAAGTCTGAGAGCTTACTACGCTAAAATTCGGTTTTTGATACCTGTGATGATACTGGTACAGATAGGAAATTGATCAGCTTTGCGTTTAACAGCAAACAGATCTTCGTTTATTTTAAATACAAACTGTATTAAAGTCTGTGAAAAATAAAACAGTCACAACGCTATATGCTATTTTTTGATTAATAAATTAAAATTTTCATGGCATGCTATAATCTTTTCAAAAGTAATGAAAATACGCATTATTATTATGCCTTAGGAATTTTAAATTAGTAATGTTTCACTATTTAAACATGACAAAATTACACGAAAAAGACTATTTAAAAAAAACATAACTACTGTGGGTTCGGGTTCATTCACACCATGAGTTCATAAGTAATCTGTCTTCTTTGTATTTTGGCTAGTCTTGTCTTATATAACATCTTATTATTTATAACAGAGTAAGAGGAAAACACTAATCAAAACGTGTATATATTATCAAGTCATCCCGTAAGTAATGTCTAAACATTTAATACAAAAAGTGCATGATTTAACAGAAGCCAACCTTAGAGCAAGAGTGGATATTTGCATTTCTCTGCACTCTCGTGAACGCAACTCGCCTTTTTTTCGACAGACTAGTGACTGGAAATTAAAAATGGATATTTTATAAAATGTTAAGTGTCGTAGACAATGGCTTAGTGCAGATAAACTGGCTAAAGCATAGCCCAAAATGGACCTCCACTCTGGGAAAGTCTTATTAAATATTTGGTGGGGTATTTATTGTTGGTGTGATCCACCTTGAGTTGCTGCCACTCAACGTAACGATTACATCAGACTTCTATTTTCAGCATTTCGAGCGCTTGAATGTTACACTGAAAGAAAAAAGGCCTGCTTTGATCAGTCGTAAAGGTGTTGTGTTACATCAGAATAATGCACGGCCCATAAAGCAATGATCACATCAGTAAAGACTGAAGAGCTAGACTTATTTTTCAAGCCTTGCCCCATCTGATTATCATATATTCCGAAGTTTGCAAAACTATCTTGATGGAAAAGAGCCTGAAACACATGAAGATGTCAAAATTACTCTCTCCACATTCTTTTCCTCCAAACCCCAAGAATTTTATAAAGTGGCACTCAGGAGCTTATGAATTGTTGGCAGGGAGTAGTTAATAATAGTGGAGCATGGATTATTGATTAAATAACATTATATGCGTTTAAACCTAAAATCGGACATTACTTAAGAGATGGCCTGATGTGTAACATCATAAATATCAATATTTTAAGATTGGAAAAGGAAACTGTGCTACCTAATATTATCTTCGTTCACGACTAAATATGTATGTGATGACTGTAACGTCGTCTTTAATGAATGAGAAAATTGTCAGCTTTCCGTTCATAGATGTGAGCATTTGAGAATATTCTTTAAAGTGATCGAATAATTAAAGAAATTCCTCAACATTCCATATTTCTTAAATTATCAGTATAATGGTCAATGACCTTGAAAGAACAAAACGTTTTAAAAAAATTTGTAATTACTTCGCTTGATGTCAAAGATTGGTAATGTATTTTAAAATCCCATACTTCTGTAATCTGCAGACACTCAGCGAACAATGGATAATTTTGTGTTCTTGGTAGTAACAAATCAGACTTAAAACTGATAATAAAAGAAAGCTTATTAATAAGAATGGTCTTTTTAAATCTGTTACAATCTTATTTTGTCTTAGACTTTAAAGAAAATTTCGTAATACGTTCTTACTGTCAGAAGACAGCGTCGTGTTTCATCAGTAGATCCAGTTAGAAGAATAATTAATTATTAGAAGAAAAACCACACAAAAACACATAATGTACCGCTGATAAACCAACGACAACTAACCACATTATCATAATGACATTAACTGGCTTAAAATTCCTCAAATTATAAATCATAATAGTTTCCTTCAACATACTCTTAATTAATTCATTGCATTTTCACTGTCAAAAACAAATACCAGACGAAGAATAATATGGAACCACATAAATACCATCTTACTACCACAGATATTATTGGACAAATGGATTATTTTGGAATTAAGCACATAGCTACACAAAGGACTACCTCTAATCTGCTAACCACGGTATCGAAACCAAGATTCTAGTATTGTAAATCTGCAGACATACCGCTGTGCTACTGGGAGCCCTCAAGTAACAGATTCTAAAAACAGTCATATGGTTAGACTTTATTCACTTAATATACATTGATTATCTCTTAACGATAAGAAAGTTTCTCACAATCAAAATATTTCGTAAAGGCTTTATTTTGCAGCATCTTCCCGTTAACAAGTTTCAGTTGTTAACTGCCATTATATTGTATTACTTTAAAATACTGTGCTTACAAGTATTTTTATACAATTTGTTTGTACAATTTTGATGTTTAAAACTTATTTTTATAGTTGATGTAGAAATAATGTACTTAGAACATCAACAAGTTCTCAATTTTTTCCGTTAAAATATGGTAAGGGAAATGCTTTTATATTTGACATTTTCGCTTATCCAAAACTGTTCAGGTCCAGCAGATGCTTAATAATAAATAACCTTTCAATGTATGTTCAAATTCAGAAAATTATACAAAACGAACTCGCTGTATTTATTTATTGACAGGTACTACTAATAGTTCGGTCCCTTTTGTAGTTCACTGGTAAGTTTACAGATTTACAATGCTAAAATCCAGTGTTTAGTTTCCCCATGATGGACAGAGTACAGATATATCTTTAACGATATTCGTTAAGTTTCTTTTAAAAAAATGTTTTTCTTATTTAAACTCTGACCAGGTGGTTAAGTGCTATTTGTGATTAAATGAAGATAAGATTTCAAACTTCAATAGAAACTCCAAGAGTTTTTATTTTAAATTTCGCTCAAATTGAGTTACCTGCTTTAGCCATCTCTAATTTTGAAGTGATTGGAAGGAAGACAGCTAGCTAGTTAACTATACTTTGACCAACACATTATAGAGCCTCAATTATTGAAAGAATGAGCATGTTTAGAGACAGGATTAAAATTCGCAACCCTCAGTGAACGAGTTGAACGCCTCAACCACCAGGTCAAGAAATAAGAGTATGGACAATTGAAACACTTCGACCCAATTTATTAGAAATGAAACACATATTTCCTGTTTGTATAAAATATAGATAAGTTATTACTGCTTCTCTTTCTCGTACCTCTGATTTAACAAATGTTTAATTAAAATTTGTTTTCAACCAAGTGCATAAAATCAGTTCAATTATTTTATTTCATCAGGTGCATGGCATCAACTTCACCGTAAGTATGTAAAGGTAGTTTAAGTTTAGATTTCAGTTGTATTCACATCTTGTCTGTTTTACGCTACATTTAATATATACATATTTTCAAAAATAATAGTTTAAACATTTATGCAGTTACTATGTGAGATTGAGCTAAATATATAATTGCGTTAGTCAAATTTTAATTTGTAATGCAACTGAGGCAGTTTTAAAAATTAATCATATACTGTTTCTTCTTTTATAGTTTTTAGATAAGTATCTGAACTAATGCTGAAAGAATGTTCTCAGAACTGCCACGGTACTTGTTTGCTGGGCACGATTTTGTTTTTGCTTTATCAATTTGGCCCAAATAAATTATGATTTTTAAAACAACAAAAAAGCCTGATCTGGAACGCCAATTGGTCATCAATGTTTAAAAAAATGTATTTAATGGGGTGTTTACTCACGGGGATAATTGTAACAGTTGTTACATTGTATTTATGATTGTTAAAAACATTAAATTAAAATTTAAAAAAATTCTCTACACCTGCCAACAGAAATCTAGAAAAGCCATATTAGGCTATCTGCCGAGCCCACCAAGGGGAATTGAATGCTTGATATAAGCGTTGTAAATCCGTAATTTACCGCTGTACTAACGGGAGGAAACTGAGATCTAACATCTTTTCTTATTTTATAACTTATGTATTGTTAAATATACACTGTCATCCTTCACTTTCATAATAAAAATTTATTATTAAATTGTGCATCTGATGTTTTTACAATGCTTAAGATTCATCCTCCCTTTGTGTGGGACAAAATGCACTTTACCTAAGAATGGAACTTGCTGCTCGTCTTGCAAAACGAACAAAGCAGACACCAATTTTATAGTAAAAGGATAACTGTTTGTTCATCTCACCAAATCACATCCTAGACATTTTAGTAAATACACAACGTTTCGGATACACGTACAGATGTAGATTTATCACTGTTTTATAGTTTGTATAGAGATAGCTACCATGCCATTGTACTCCAGATTATATAATACCGTTTCCTCCAACGCTTTTTATTAGCATCTAACACTGACCTTGAATATCTTTAGTTTTTACGCATATATAAAGTTTTTCATCGAATCTCTAAAAAGTAAAACTAGTACAAAAGTATGTGACACTTTTCTTTTTGTAACATGGTGCAAATGAAAACAACAAAGAACCTTCCTTCCACTACACCTGAAATCAGGTGTTGAAAATCTCATTTTATTGCACTCTGTACACAAAAATATCATAAGTGCATTCGAGTAATTAACCTGCTCTGGCAGCAGTGTGTCATATACAAATGTTTTTGTCACAAATCTTTGTAAGAATGAGTGAGTATGAGGAAATACAATTTTTAAAAAGGAAAAACCTTCCTACTGAGATAGCAATGTCAGAACCTAGGCCTGTGAAGTGATCTAGCACCTTGTGGAAGACAGAAAAGTACCATTATATCAGATTTTTTTAAATCTTATTACACGTCACAGAAGATGTATCATCAATAATGTTCTTGTCTTTTCAAACCCCTTTTTTAGAAGTGTGTTTCAAATGAACTTGCATATTAAGAACAATTACAATACTGTTATAATCCATCTTATAACCTGCACTGCACAAGTGTTACCATGTGAGGCAAACTGTGCTTAGTGTTGTGTATCTACTTCATTCAAAAGTGTTAAGCAATTTATTAATTCTGAAATTGTTTTCATTTCTTGAAAATTTATGTTTTTCTGTTGGCTGTTCCAAAAAATAAATAATTAGAAGGTTACTACCTTCTAAGCTGACCACCACCTTCAAATTTTGGGTTTTCCTTGAAGTGCTATTTTTAAACTTGTATTAGTTATTTTTGTCTTTATTAACTATTTACTAAGGAACGTTCTTAACTGTTATCAACAATCAATATCTCTGTTTAAGTTGCATTTATTCAGCTGAAGAATAACATAATGTTCTATTTATATGAACATGATCATTATTGTTCTCTAGAAACAAATATGCATTATCAGTTTCAAAAATAACTTGCTTGTTGAATGTCTGCATAATAAATGTCTTTCAACAGTCTGTAAGTTTTCTTCAATATGAATTTTAAACCATATAAACTTGATTTTTAATAATTTCAAATCACCTACATTATAAGCATATTTAAACTAAGGAAGACTATTGCATAACTTCTTTATTTTAAAGAAAGATAATGAAAAACTCAATTTATACAAAAATCCATGTCTATCTAAACGCACTCTTAATTCTTATTTACTCTTGTATCACTAAGCACTGCAAATATGAGAAACAATATAACTGGGAGAAACATATTATTACTTGTGGAAACTATATTTTCTTATTTACACATTTCTGCCATATACAAGTTTCTAACACCATTAATTTCAAAAATGTAAAACAGAACTTACTTCTAACATATTCTGAGACAATAATCTGTAATGTATATTAATTGTGTTAGTATAAAATTACCAAAATGCAGGTCATCTTAATTATATCAAAATGCTCAGCTAATTCTTTAGATACAAAAATCCTATTTATGAAAAAATTAATTGTCACCTCCCAGTTAATTCATAGAAAGTTGAAGGTATATTTCCAGATATATCAAGAACTTTTAAAGAAAAAGATACCCAAATAAATAGTTACTACTATCAAACAGTTAACACGTGAACTTTCGTGACATAAGAAAATGTTTTTAGACTCAATACAACCATCACTAAATTATAAACATTAACATTTTGATGCCACAGTCATATAAATACAGGGCAATGTCCTTATCATGATTTTTTACAGAATTGTGAACTTAGTTTAACAGTATGACAAAAATTTGGATTACACATATAATAATGAGGATACAAAATGCTGCCTGATAAATTATAGTTGACTTTGACAACAACAAAAATTTGAGTAAAATTAGTATCATAACACTATTCATATTATATAGAGATTAAGAGAATAACATTTTGATTTAGACATATCAAAAACATAAATGTAATCATAATTTAAGGCATAAAAATTAAAAAAGCAAAACTTTTTCTTTCTTTAACAACATTAATTAAATATAAAAAGAAAGAATAACAACATAATAATTTCAACAATTTTATAACTATCATTTGTATTTACAGATAGCAATAAATTTTCATTTCCTGAAATTTCTCATAAACTTAATTGATCATCAATGTAACTTTTAATGCACAGACAAATACTATGCATGAATACAGGATTTAATTCCTTCTTAGAAAAAATACGTAGTGTAATAAAAGAAAATAACAAAACAGAAAAGAAAAACACTGTGCAAGTTGTTTGTAGCCTCATAAATGCAGTTATTAAAGTCAAATGTGTACATTTTTCTGGCATATATGAAGCAATTAAGAATAATGTATTACTCTTAAAAGCTACAAATCCAAAACTTCTAGTTTTAAGTAGACTAATATACTCTAATTGTGAAGATAAAAGTACAATCTCACTTTATTCTTTATCATACTTTTTCATTTTAAACTAACCCAACTATATCAATGCTCTAAGGATTTTTAAGTTTGTTTCCAGATAATGCCTGCATCATTTTAGACAAAAGGTATAGATCTTTATCATAATTTTATTTAATATATGTTAATTTACATCATCAAATATTGCAATTAGAAAGAATTAAATTAGTTTGCTAAATTTAATATTTCATTATATTATTATAACAGAAATTTAGGGAATTATTAAATTTTATAATAAACATGATAATACAGTAAATAATAATTTTGATAAGAGAACTAAACTGTTTTGATTCAACAGAATTCTCTAAAACCCAACAATGATGTATATTTTGAAAGAATATCATAAGTTTGAGATATGACTAAATAGACAGTTTTGTATCTGATAAACACAAAAGTTAACATTGATTCACAACCGGTTATTACCTGATGAGGCACAAAGGTAAAAAATAACCATTTGAAAGCAAGGCCACATCTTGGGCTATCTGATGACAGTATTTGTTTGATAATTTAGTGCAACAAGGTCTGCTAATAAATGCTAAGGATGTGACCATGAAACATTCAAATAATGTTATCTTAATAGCAGCTTTCTAAATTTTTCTTACAAATTTACCTTACTAAAACTCTTTTTGATAATTGCTGACAAAAACTTGTATTCTTATTGCATCCTATGAAAGCATTAAATTGTACACTAGTAACCAGGAACACACTTTACTTGAATACTTTTTCACAAATTTGTATAGTTTCACAATAGGACACAGTAACAACTTATCTGAATCATGTTCAATAACAAAATTGATATTTTTAACAATACTTGTGTCAAAATAAATAAGTGAACAATAACACTAATTAATGCTATTTTGGAGCATATAATACACTTTTGAAAACAAAGCCTAACCAAAAAGTTACATAACACAATACAGCATAAACATTAATATTTCAATGCAAACTTTTGAACCTGTGAGATTTAGAAAAATTAGTTAAATACATTTGAACAAGTTGTACAATACACTACATGAAATTTAGTTTCAAAAGGTGCAACACAGTTGCTACCTATTATTTGTGCTGTGGCATATTTTGGCACATGGTACTCAATAAATCATAAAACTAACAACTTCTTTGTTATCTCCAATGTCCAAATTCATTACCAGAATACACCACCTCATCCAAGCATGTAGTAAAAAACATTCCAAAATTACAATCTAGTTGTCTCAACATTTCATTGTGTTGTCACTCCTACTTTTTACTTTCTTATCATTTATTTCTGTGTCTTTCATACATGCAACGATGTGTACAGAAGATAACTTTATTTATACCTAGAGAAAGATATTTCACTATGGATTCAAACTCTTTGTATCAGTGTAGTTACCTTGGTTGTGAAAATAACATACTTCAAAAACATTCTTTAATTTAAAAATAAAAATAACTTAAATGTAAGTATAAGCATATTCTTATACAATATTACAAGTACCATTTTTACTAATTTATCGAATAAAATATTACTTTCTTTTAGCACTGTATGCATCAGATTTCACCTCAAAATCTGACACACATACATTTTATCAGCAGTTATGATGTCACAAAAGAAACCTATATGAAGAAAATATATTTAGAATACCTAATTGAAAGAGAAATCTGTTTAAGTTTCAATTTCATAAATTACTATTTTATAAAGTTATTTGCCCTTTACAATATTACATAGATATATGTTATTTGCCAGAACTACAGCATACTACTAAATTCACTCCAGTGCCTCTGAATAATTTTTGTAGCTTCAGTCTTGACATCAGTTGGCTTATGATTAGAAAATAGTCAAGAGAACACACAAAGAAATGTATACAAAAAGTCTATTATTTAAAAAAAAATTTAATTTATGTGAAATACTCAGTAAAAATTTAAACTTAACTTATGTACTTTCTCTGTATCAGAAGCCATCTGTAATATAAGAAGCCAAATTAAATACTATTCTTTTCTTTTTTGTACCAGTCCATCACAACAAATGATCCACCACCTCAAATCCTAGAAATGACTAGAAAACATTACTAAAGAATTCTTCCAAAACTCTCAATGTTAATAATATCATCAGGTAGGTCCTCCTAACTGAGGTGCATGTGTTAAGGCCACAGACATTAGAAGAGGTAAGTCAGTGGGGTCAAACCCAAGCACAGCTACAGCATTATCCAGACTATCAGGAGTTCTGTTGTCTGTAAGGTAAGACACTAAAGATTCACTGCGAAAGTAAAGCTCTTGAAGCCTGTCTTCCAGATGCATCAAACACTGAACAATCGAGTTAGAAAAAAAAAGTGTAAGTTTTAAAATATGAACAATATTAAATGATCATGTCAACTATACTTTTCTGACAGTTAATATACTTTGATAATTGTTTGAGAGTAGGATTAAAACATAAGTAAAAAATCTGAAGGTTCAAATAGAACATCTTTTCAGCATTCTTGAAAAACAATTTTATTTTGTTCAGGGCCATACACTTATCCAGTTGAGAAATTCAAGGGAAATTCCAAAACTTTTTAAGGAATAACAACCAAATTTCAAAAATCATAAGACTTAATCATTAATAACTTCTAATCACACATAGTTACCTATACAAATCAATATGAAAAATTAACCCATATATTAAATAATACAGCTAATTTATACATTTAAAAATGGCTGGTATAAGTAGAGAAAGCACTAGTAGAAAAGCAAACAACATTTCAACCTTCTTTGGTCATCGTTAGGTATACAAAAAAAGAAAGGATCACTGACCAGTAGCTGTCCATATGTTTCAAGGCGGTTGTGTAACTGAGTGTAGGAATGTAGAGGGCATGCTTAGATGTTGAATATATTTATTAATATAGGTATAAAGGTGTTCCTTTGTATTGGTTTATTTTGGGCTTGAGTTTTTGTATAAGTAAGACTTCTTTAATTTTGCATTTGTTTATATTTTTTCTTCATTTAGTACTTTGGTGTTTTCTGTGGTTATGTCATGTTTATTTGATTTGCAGTGTTTGAAAATGTGTGAAGGTGACTTTTTGTGTTCTTTTAAGCTGGTTAACATTTTTCAACTTGTTTCTCCAATATAAACGTTGTGGCAGTTATTACATTGTATTTTATAAATAATGTTGGTGTTGTGTTTGTCAGTGTAGGTTTTACACAGTATAGACCTTAGTTTTGTGTCTGGTTTTTGAATAAATTTGGTATTAACTGGAATATAATATTTTGTTGCTAACTTTTAGTAAATGTTGGTTATTTTTCTGCTGATGTCAGGAATATATGGTATGCAATCGTAAATAGTTTTGTGATTTTTTAAATTGTAGAGTATATTTACTTTTCTGCAAATGGGTTTTCTCATCATCACAGAACATAGCTAATTTAGTATAACAGTGTAACTAAGAGTTTGGAATGTTATAAAACAAAAATGTAAAAAGATTAGAATGCATCAATTCATTATTTAACTACTCTCACCGTTAGTTATATCTTAAGCTCTAAACCTCATGAAATTCTGTTTTTATTCAAATATCAAGCTAATAATGCAAGATAATCCTCATATCAAAAACAATAACAATAAACATATATGTTAAATATATTAATAAGTAATTTTAATGTAAGTAAATGCAGTGTCACCCATTCCTCTTCTTTAAAATAAACATTATCAATGACCATAAAACTATATAACATTGTCTAATGTCCAATAAATAACCCTGACAGTGTAACTTTAGATTAACTCAAGGTACACTAAACATTACTACAAATGCAAAACTATTCCACCACAGAGCACAGCAGAAAAATAGTGCAGATAATAGAGCCAGAAAAACATTTTATGAGGATAAAGAAATTAGATGGTTTGGTTTGTTTCGAATTTCACTCAAAGCTACTTGAGGACTATGTCCGTAGCCATCTCTAATTTAGCAATGTAACACTAGAGGGCAAGCAGCTGATCATCACCACCCACTGCCAACTCTTGGGCTACATTTTTTTGCCAACAAACAGCAGGATTGACCATTACATTATGATTTCCCCATGGCTGAAAGGGTGATCATGTTTGGTGTGACAGGGATTCGAACCCATAACCCTCAGATTATGAGTCACGTGCCTTAACCACCTGGTCAGGCCAGGCCAGGCCAAAAGTTAAATGAGTTAGAAAATTGTGCAATTAAATGTAGGAAAATACTAATATTCTAGTTAAAATAAACAACTTAAAAGATATAAATACAATTTACTGAACACACACTGTGTTCACATGGCTCTGATTTTTATGTATCAGACAGTTAAAATTATGTGGCCAAAAATGTTAAATTATGCAAAAAAATTAAAATTCATAGATTATTCAGCAAAATTTTTAATCGTGTAATCATTACATAAAGTAAACACAGCTTAAAATAATAACTCTTAAGATACCAGACATAATTTTGTCCAATTCCACCATGAAGACCAATTCAATACCTTTATTTTTGTGAGATACCAACAGTATACACACTTTTAAACTTGGGAAGTCTGACAGGTTAAAACTTGAACTATTCCCTATCAACATAATTAATTTACTTAAACGGCAGGCAGATGTAATAAATAAAGTTACACTTTAAAAGGTACCAAAATGTATAAGTGATAACATTATATGAAAAATGATCACAATAATAACAATAAAGACTTGTATGAAAGAATTTAAAACAGTGGTAAATATGACAAAGTAATTAACAGAAATCAATGAAACAGAACTAATTCCACAATGAATACTAAGTAAAGAACTTTTTACATAGAGTTTTCTCTGCAACAAAAGATTCAAGTTACAGGATATAAAATCATTAGAGGTCACCATAATTTGTTCATTTTCACTTAAAACAAAGATGTGCTAATTTTGAAAAGTTCATGGTTTACATGTAAAATTATTAATCCTATAATATGCAGCAAGAAATGTAGATAGGTGATGTTTATGGAATAATTAGTTTTATCAGCTTAACAGAACTGTGATCATCTGTTTACATAAGATATTAATACTTACAAACTCAGGTGACATCTTGAGTTTACACATCTGTATTAAGGATTCACATATTCCTGAAACAATTGGTGACATGCTCACCCTTAGACTGCAAGATCCTGTTTTGTCTCCATCCTGTCGATTACTTGAAATTAAATGTACGCTCCTTCAGAAAAAAACAAATAACAGTACTGATTTTAATATGTTTTACTTTTCTTAAAAATTAATTTATTTTTATGTTTCTAGAAATCAGTAAAAGTTTTTTTCATTGTTATTTGTAATCAAACTTTCATAATACTTAATCCAGTATTAAATTTCTAAATGTCTTTTTCTCTGCAGTTATCAATGATTGGGGTTAACTACAATACTCTGATCCATATAAAATTTCTCACAACAAGCATTTAGCACTTACCATTGATCAGTGTCAGCTAAGATACAAACTGTCTCAGCTACCGGATCACCAAGCACAGAAGGCTGAAGAAACAAATATTATGCTTAATGAAAACATTTTCCTTTAAAAAAACAGTCTCAGCAGCCATTCCATTTTTAACTATTCACTATATCTTTGATAAAAACTAGGCATATGTCATTAAAAGCATTATTAACTAAGATAAAATTGAGTAGTATGTATCAACACCCTATATTATTAAATGAAAAAAAATAACCTATTGTTTGTTTCAATGATGAAAATATAGGTATTTAAACATTGTAAAATTAATCTTTGAAGGCAAATTTAAATCTCAATATTTAATCAAACACTATTTTACAGTCCATTTATTGTTCACTCAGTACTCATCTATTACTGTTTAAAACTAAATACAGGTGCAAGATTTTTATAAACAATTATATAAAAACTTCTATCCTATGAACATCAGCAATACACAACTAAAAACTAGAAGTAACTAACTCTTCATAGATAGTAGTACTTAACCATCTGAATTTAAGTGTATTATATTAAAAGTAGTTTGGAATCTCACTACAATATTAAGCTCCACTGTTAGCCTCTAATGCTCAAAGCACATTACTTCTCCTTCCTTACTTCCCATAATCCATCTAGTAGCATAGTAGTTGGCTGGTTGGTTAGTTTGGTATTTTATGGCACAAAGCAGCTAGGCTCTCCGTGCCAAATATCCGGTACAAAGTTGAAATTAAATTTAGTAAAATATATAAAAGGAAATTAAGGTAAAACAAAGTTTAAAACATAAACAGCATAAAACCAATGTTTACATCTAGTTTATATCATTAAGAGAAAAACTACAGTTATATAAGTTGTAGAGGACTTTTTGTAGCATAATTGTAATTATCATAACTCACTAGGAAAACTAACAGGTAAGTACAAAAACCACCATCAGACACCCGAAGTTGGCTTTTCCTGTTCTAGTTGTGAGTTATTTGACATTATGACCATTTTCAAAAAGCAAAGTAATAAAAGTTTTAAAAGACTTGTAGCAAAATTTTAATAATAACTCAACAGGATGACTAACAGCTAGTTCAAACAGCAGAGTTAGTTACCTGAAGTTGGCCTTTCCTTTCCAGTCCTGGTTTTGAGTTATTTAATGTTACAGCCATTTTCTAATTTCAAATCAAACTAGATGTAGTTGGATTCTTAAAAGGGAATCACATTAAAAAAGGTCTAATGTATAAATTTAAAACCTTAAATGGTATTAAAAAGATTAATGGCCTTTAAAAAAACTAAAAACTTTACCAAAGTAGACAGTGTCACAATTACCAATAACACTGTCTAACATTGTGGACAAACCTTGGGACAGAACATATTTAAAATGGTACCATATTTGAGAGTCATAATGATGACAAGAAATCAAAATGTGGCTTATTGTGACCCGAGTGTTACACAGATTACACACTAGTGCATCAGTTCCAGATAAAAGAAAATGATGAGTTAAAAAACTGTGACCAATATGTTGTCTAGTTAACACAACTTTCTCTTTCTGATCCTTATGAAAGCAAGATGACCAAACTCTAATAGAGGGTTTTATTTGGAAAAGCTTGATTTCACATTATTTACCGTAAGTCAACTGCCAACTGGGAAGGAGCTAAGCCTTGAACACAGTCCATGTATGAAACAGGCACTGTAGTGATAGTACCAGAACAGGAAAGTTTAGATGAGGTGTCAGCAAGCTCATTCTTGCAAATACCAACGTGGCCTGGTATCCAGAAAAATTGGATAGAAGTAGATGTTAAAGAGAGATGGGCCAGTTGGTTTTGAATATCAGCAAGAACAGGGTGAGAACTAATGTGAAGCAATTCCATGGCCATTAGATAACTGAGCGAGTCAGTAAATATAGTGCAATTTGAATACTGCTTAGCTATGATGTGGTACAAGGCATGAGAAATGATGTACAGTTCAGCAGTGAACACAAAAAATGCAGAGGGGATTCTGTGTGGAACCATCAAACAACAACATATGGGAGAGCCCACAGAGTCATCTGATTTTGAATAACTTGTATAAATAGAAATGGAAGGATGGTTTGAATGATGTTCAGCAAATAACATACAGTATTTCCAATCATGAGTGTCTGTTTTTCTCAGATAACTTAAAGAAAGGTCACATTTGGGGACTTAATCAGTGGATATAGCAATGTTATCCAACAACAGACCCAATTCATCCAACTTCACCTGGATATGAAGGCAAAAAGGAAAAATGGCAGATTGTCTGTTCTGAAAAAAGCATGACCCACTGAGAAAGGAAAATACAACCCTAGGTGAGATGCTTCGGTAAGGAATGAGGTTTCAAAATATATTGTAAAGACAGTTGCAAATGGCAGAGGTGCAAAGAATGTTCATGAGACTCTATATGTACAAGCTTTGAACAGGGAAAATGCAGGAAGCCCCAGTGCAAAGCTGCAGTCCTTCATGATAAATGGGGTCCAGCACCTTTAAGGCTGAAGTTCTGGCAGAGCCATAGACCAGAGATCCACAGTCGAGTTTTGATCAAATAAGAGCATGATATATCTTTAGCGTAGATCAATCCACTCCCCAAGTAGTGGAATAGAAAACACAAAGGGTGCTCAGTGCTCTTCTATATTTGACCTGTAGCTGCTTGATGTGTGGTATAAAGGTCAGCTTACAGTCAAAGAGAAACCCCAAGAGCTTTGTCTCAGAGACCAATGGCAGCACAACTTCACTGATACAAACCTTAGGATCAGGATGAATACCTTGTTAGTGGCAAAAGTGCATGCAAACGCTTTTAGAGAGAGAAAATTTTAAATGTTTCGAATGGTGTAGAGACTCTTGGAGCAGCTTGCCTTGTAATGCCTGGGTTCCCATTGAATATATTGAGAGCTGCAGCTCTGTTGATCCTTGAAGGTGTTGTTGAATAACTAAAATTCTTATCTTTGGACAAAAGTTCGTTCACTGGCATCGTAGTAAGATCTTCTTGATTACTTTCTTTACTTTCAGAAGGGTACAGCGTGATTTGTTCGTCATTTTCGGCTTCAGAAGGATCATCATCACAACTTTCAAAGTAGTCTTCGACATTATCATGTTCACTTTCATCATCGGATGGTTTTGTCAGTAAATGTACAGCTTCATCAGGAGATATTATTTTTGACACGGTTTGAAGATTTCAGCTCCTATATATACAGGATTTGTGGATTCTTCTAGAATATTCTACGTTATTCTAAATACTTCTGTAAAGTTTCTAGAATGTTCTATAACAGGTGTGGGCAAACTAGGCAATAATCAGGACTGTCTAAAATTATTGTTGGAGTAAAGTTATTATCCTAAATATCCATCTTTTGAAAAGAAGTCGTAAAATTAATATATTTTTACTATAATTTGCTTTTTTCAGTTGCCCAGGCCTGTTCTAGAATTATTCAGGAAATAAATAGTCATTTTTATGTTTTTTGATCTGAGGCCTAATAGGCCCCAAAATACCCTTAGTGGATGTTTTAAAAATTTTTTTAAATATTATTTCGCAAATGTCTGAAAAGTCAAAATATTATTGCTCCTTAAAATATAAAGGAATAGGGTCAGTTAATGGCAATTTCATTTAAATACAAAATTATTAGCCTAATATTAATAACCTTTCAAGTTGCTCTGGGGCCAATTAGGCCCCAATTTTCATAGGAGTGTTAAAAACAATCAGTAGAACAGCGAGAGAAGCACGAGATAGATGACACAGCATTTCACAGTGTACATCATCAAGTCCGACAGATGTATTGTCAGACCAACAAAGGGCCACTTTGAGTTCTACAACTGTTAAGAGACGATTATAGTCGTAGACACGATCATCTTGAAGCAAAAGAGGTGATCACTCTGCCAGAGTCTTGATGGCTAAGAAGGTGGAAGAGGCAGAAGTGCTAGATACTTGGCAAAAGCTTTTACCTAGACTATTGGCAATGTTCTGGGTATCAGCTACATCCTGGCCATCAGAGAGGATGATCAAGAGGGAGACAGAATTATGTTTTCAAATGACCCTTTTGAATCTTGTTCCATATGACTTTGGAACAAGTGGTAGAAGATATGTCGGTTGTGAACTTAATCCAAGATTCCTACTGGTTTTGATGTCTTACCCTCCAAGCATGTGCCCAGGCCTGCCGGAAAGCAATGCAGTTTGAAAGTGTGGGATGCACACGAAAAGTATCCCAGGACCATTTTTAAAACTTCTATGCCATATGGGAGGCAAGATTCCACCACAGATGAGGATATAATAGAAAACATGTTGAGGTTTTTGGAATACAATGAGCAGCTGCTTGTAAAATACAGTCAGTTACAGCTGCCACACATTCATCTACTGATGGCTTACAGCAGATGGCAGGAACAAGTTCTGTGATATAAATGTCAGAATGAGGACATTGGTTGGCTTCGTAATTCCATCTTTGTGAGTGGAGATATGCCTCACTGCAGTAACACATTGTGTGGAGAAACCAATGAAAATCTCTGACTTGGAGATGTTCTTCAAATCCTTCTCAACAATAATATCTCCTCATTAGGTGTATCTCCAATCGTCTTTGAATACAGGAGAAGTTCACTGTGTTGAGATGTGGATGTTTCCACCAATATATCACCAGATCAAAGTTTCTTTACTGACTTTGGAGAGCCAGCAAATCCCTCTAGTCCCTTCTGAATGAGAAAAAGAGAAATTTGCTCTAAAGGTTTGTCTGAAAGAGAATGTAGTACAAGAAAACGAGGTAGGGTGTTACAGATACTGAAGACTACTGCTCAAAATATTTAAGACATGGTCATTACCTATAGACTCTTTTTACACTATTTTATTTGGAGGATCCATAAAAAAAGGAATATTTCCATGCCCACTGACCCCACTCACTATGAAGCCCTATGAGGGGATGCAGTACAATGTCAAACAAGGACACTGCAGCAATGCCAGGGTTTCATGAGCACTATACCCAAACACCAGCATCAAATACAATGTCCACAAGACCTGTTGAGAATATCCAACACTGGTACTTTGTTGATTCTAGCCCAAATGGACAAGCCCATTGGCCCAAGGGGGCCAATCAAGGCTGCCTGTCTACAGGAATTCAAGGCCAAAGTGGTATGTTAGGGTTGGACCTCTCTACCATGAGAAGTATCTTCTCCCCTTCACAGATCACCATGTATGGCAAACACATGGATGGATGTTTAGATCTAAGAGGAGATTTATTGAAAGAATAGAACAAGGAAAGCTTAGTAGTAACCATCAACAATTTCAATAGAAGAATTTATTTACAAAGACATACATCAGTGATGCATTCAACAATTTGACCTTTATGGCTTCATATAATATGGCAAAAAATACTCATCTATTTCTCCAGCTGCTTTAGGTGTGTGACAGTTGAGCTCCTACCCAACTGACCTTATTTTTCGATGGAGATACTTCTTGATTATTTTGTATGCCATTGCCAAGGACACATAAAAGGCTTTAGCACTGACCTCTGTATTTAAGGCATTCTCACTTGTTACAAAATGCAACACTTTACTTTGCTTATCATGGTTAAAATACAATTCTTTTCAGATGGTCCTGGTGTCCAAAATTCAACCATATTCCTTTTTTTTACAATTGCATTAAATACAGAGGATTTATCTCCATCTTGAAAAAATCTAAATCAATGCTTTTGAGACACCTTTGTGATCTGAGTGTACAAACATTTTGCATTAAACTGGGCTGTTACCTGCCCTTCTAATCAATTTTTAATGACATACTGCATATGAAATGCCAATTATTTTCAAAATATAATTTGAATACATGACATTCCACCATTAGTGCATATTGTTTCAAGTTAAGGGACTTGACAATTTGCATATTCCAAATCATTTTAATTCAACTTACTCAACCCTTAGAAGTTTTGTGTATTGTTAATAAATTACTCTGAGAAATAACTGAAATAATAACTTTTAGCTTATCTTTAATGTATGATTAATGTAATGATCCAAGGCATTTTATTGACCACTTATAGTTATAAGTTAGAGGTAATGAATTAATATAGATGGGAAAAAAATATTTGTAAAAATGTACTAATATCCTGTTCGTTTATCTTTCACAGTCTTTAGCAGCTTTATGACTTTAAAAGAGCAAGAAAGATGTGAGGAAGTCTTTGATATAAAAATAATATCATAATTTTAATTTTATTATGCACACTACCTCACTTCTTGAAGCTATATATTAGTATGAAGATAAATATACATATGTTAATATTATACAGAAAGAACACAACAAAGATATAACGTTAGTGTATTATTTTCCAAGAATCTTAATTTACAAACACTACAATAAAATTACAATTAAAACAAATGATAAACTAATTTGTAGTTTACTCACAAATTGAATGATTACAAACTTACTTTAATAATAACTATTAAAGTTGACAAGTTTAGTGCCTTTAATTTTTTGCACGTTTTCACAATATGAAAATTTCAAGAACTATTTACAGTATTCAGTCATTATTATTACATTTGAAATATTTGGTATATTTTTACAACAATATAATTTCAAGAATTAGATGGAATAAAATAATCTGATGCATCACAACATTACAATTACAAATAATGGTTGTATAATCTTTGAACTAGATCAGTATTTGTCAAACTAAGGTCTGCAAGAGCATTACATTGGGTTTGTGAGTCATGTTTGGTATCTCTGCTTTTGTGTCTTCAGAATAAAATTATTTCAAGAACTGGACAGAAGGAAATGATATGATGTATCATGAGATTACAACTCTCACCCAATGTCACATTAGTCTACAAAGAATAGCTGTCCAACTTATGAATTACACCAGTATTTCTCAAACTGTGGTCAACAAGAATATTCCAGGAGGTCTGTGAGTCTGAACTTTCTTTAAAATAGTTAAATATTATGGTTTATAAAACAAAATTAAATTTAAATGAAGTGAAACATTTAACTTCAGATTATAACTTTTCACATGCATAACACTGTTTTTCAAAACAAAAATATTGATAAATTGGGGGTCTGAGAAAAAATTTCAAGTTAAAAGGAGTCCTCGGGTTACTAAAGTTTGATATATGTTACCATCTTCAGAGAATATCTGTATCTTCTTATTTGTATCTTATCAGTTCAGTGTTATTCCACTTTATTATGTGGTCTCTCATTAGATAATAGACTGCTGCAGAAAGATCTTGTATGTTTTAACATAGTTCCAAATTCTGACTTATTGGAGTCCTTCATCTTGTTAAGACAATATCAAAGCAATTCAACCATAAAAAAGGGACTTCCACTTTTATCATGGAAAAAAAGAGGAATAGATCTTCAAGCTTCAAACTCTAGCTAAAAACAATTATAAGAAGATAAAATCCAATACAACAACAAACCTAAAAAAAGTTTTATCAATTTCTCAAGGAACATCAGAAGGAGTTTCAAACAAAAACTTATAAATAACAGTACAAAAAAGCACCAACCCACACATCTATGGTCATCTTAAAATTCAAAAGCAACTTTATACTCCCCATCATCCAAAAAATAATTACAGAAATTTACCATGCTATCTCTGAAATAGATAATTTACAGACATAGTATCACCATTAACTTGTAAAACATCCTTGCAGAAAATGTAAAAGTCATATAAGCTTACAAAGCACAATGATTAGTTTTTCTGTAACCAACCTCTTCTCTAATGCACTAAAAATCTCCAAGAACAGCTTAAAAATAACAGAAACATTTTGAAGATAATGTCCTAAAAGCAGCTACTCTAAGATTCAGGATTTGGCTCATACATATTTACTATACATTTATAATGCGAGCCTAAACTACAGTCAAGACTCAAGAATTCATGAATCGTGAACCAAGTTCCAGCAATATAACTTCTCAACAGAAACTGAAAAAGATAAACTATAATTCTTAGAAGTGATGATCACCAAAATACATAACTCATATATGACAGAAGTTTACAGGAAGCCTACAAATATTTTGACTTACATTAGGTTATCCCAACAGAGTACAATCAAGTGTCACAGACTGTCTACAGAACCAACAAAATTTGTAATAAAAAAGTTGCTAAGACAAGATAAACAGATCACTACAACTCTCCTCCACACTGGATACCTTGAATACCTGATAAAGAAGTAAATAAAAATAAACATAAAGAATAAGCAGTATGAAAATTAAAAATACACAGTTGTCTTAAGATAAAGGTTTTTCTCTGAAAACATACAGCATTAAGCTAGAACACTATTCAGAAGCTAAAACATATTATGAATGTAATTTGCACAAATCAGATAACCCAAAATCCCAATATAGACAAAAATGCCATTTACAGCAATCCTTAAGAATGTTGCTGCCTCCAACAAGTGTCAGAATTCAGGAACATAATAAAAGTTCAAGACTCTGTACTATTAATCTGTCTGTGTTAATCTTGATGTTACAGAAAAAGACTATTGAAGTTATACTCCCTGCAGCCAATAAAGACACTCAGCCTAACAAATATAGACAAGTTGGATATTTATCTTGAAACTACTGAAATAATTGATTAAATCCATATGAAGGAAACCCTTGACAAGTGACAATGCACCAGCCTTTCTAAGAAAAAGACCAAGGACTTCTGTCATCATATACAATCTTTTTCAGGAATTTCCCAAAGATAGCAGTATGTTAGTAGCTGAAACATAGGATATAAATTAATTAGTAATTAATATTTAGCAAAAAAATGCATGTAATGAATAACTAGACATAGGTTACTACTCATGACAATCAAATGAATTAAATAAGTGGGCATTTGTGGATAGGCCAAGTACATTTAATTTTTCTTTGATTTGTCATAATGTTGATTAAAGTTAACATTTTACACTAGCAAAAATGTATTTCTAATAGACAAAGAAAGAGTAAGGTGTTGTATTTGGTAAGGGGAGATCTGAATCTACATCCAATTGAACTCAGGTTATATGGATGAGCTATTGTAGCCATCCTGTATGGGTGAAGGAAGAAATTCTAAAGAATAAATACACAGAAGCATGAACCATGAAAACTGTGAGACAAATAACAATAAAATGCCTAGACTGAACAGAAAAAATGCTTCAGAGTAGAACAAGAATAAAAGTTAGAAGTTGAAAGAAGTGAAATAAAAGTGAATGCCCTTTACAAGCCACAGATATTTTAGGAGAAAAGCATAAGCAGGATAATTGAGAACATAAAAATGATGGAAAGTAAAATGAGATGCATGAATGGCATATATATCAAGTTTCCTACAGCTACAGACAAAAAAAAAAATAAAATAAAACTTAAGCAAAAGACAGACAAGGAACAAATGACCAAAGGTTCAAAGAGAGGAAAGGTAAGGATGTGACAGACAATATTTTGGCTCAAACAAGAAAGGACTAGTAGATGAAAAAGATAAAGGTGGCAAAAAGAACAAAAAACAGATAAAGGAGAGGAGAATATATGGTGATAATTAGAATAATTGAAAGTAGTAGGTATAACTGTCCTGCAGCCAGTAATGATCGATGATTGAACAGCCACGTAAAAATTTAGAAACATTGTAAGTAGAGAAAAAAAATGACACAGACAAACTATTGAAAATGCACCTATTTTGTGGACAAATAATGATGAAGGAAAATTAATGGAATGAGGAAGAAAAGAAAGGTACATGTGAGGAATTTGGAATATCTTGCAATGGATAAAATATACACATGATGCCAAAATGACAACACAGTTGGATGGGAGAGAAAGGAGTGAGGTTGAAGGATCAAAAAGTGTAACACAGGAAGAGGAAAAGAGAACCAGGGAAGTTTCATTGCAGGAAACCACAGCTGAGCCAGCAAGTGCAGAGAGAGAGTAGGAGAACTTGACATGGAATGATCTAAAAGAGAGAAAGGACATGAGAGAGAAGATAAATAGGATGGTTGTCACAGAGAAAATGTTAGACCAGTCCTGACTAAATGCATCCACAGAAACAGCTGAGAATGAGGGACTAAAAAAGTGGATGTGTAATGTTGCAACAAATGGCAAAAACATCCAGAAGAAGTGTGCTCAAATGAAAGTACAACCATAGGAACCATTTCCAGGCTCATTATTTTATAACTAAAGAAACTCAGTCAAGTTATCAACTACACAAGACTCCTCTTATCTGTTGAGTGAACATGCTGTTTTTTATTGCATATCTGATACTTGTTAAGAAATAAATTTTAACTAAAGATACTACAACACAATGATATCTTTAGCCCAATACAGACATTTCACCTTTGCAAATGTCTCAGTGACTGTTGAATACACAGCAGGCAAGCAAATGTACATTAAACCTGGACACGAAGAAATAACTAGATATATGTGTGTGTGTAAAATAAAGAATAGAAATAGTAAGATGTGCATCACACATGTTTACTGTACAAATTAATATGTTGATGTGTTTATATTTATGAAGTAGTTAACAAGGTGCTATATTCTTCCACTTAATATTTCTAGCTTTTTTTTTGTTCTAAATACTTATGGTAGGTTCATATCCTTATAATGTTTGCAGTATGAAGTCAGTTCAAGAATTATCCAAAATTTACAGAAAAAACTACTTCATGTCATATCAAACATGAAATACAAAGAACTACATGACAAACAGAATAAAAAAATAAACCTAGACCATCAAATAGCACGCTGCATTAAACCAAAGACTTATGGACTTGTACAATGAAACATAAACCAAATCAACACTAGGAACGACAGGGATAAAAAGATCTACCACAACAAAAAAAATAGAGAAACTAAGATGTAAACAACAAAAAAGACACCAACATGACAAACCACTGACTAACCTCATCTACTTAATAAAGGACCCAACTTCGCAACAGCACTTAAGTACATCCCAACCTTAGAAATTAAAACATGTTTAGAAGACCTAGCCAGGAGACTTGTGATACTTTCCATAGAAAAAAAAAACAACTAACAGAAAAAAGACAACTTCAACAATTCTATTGACATCCAACAACCAAACTTCCCAGGAAAAATTTTAAAAAATTATACTTTTCAGAAACACCTAAAAACAACATCTTAAATTATTTTTTTAAAAGAATTTTCTCACAAACTATCAACATAATTTCACAACACAGAAAACTAAAGAACAACCTTACAAAGAGAGACATTAATTCCATTAGAAACATAAGACAAGACAAAAACATTAAAATTCTAAAAGCAGATAAAGGAAATGCTATAGCCATAATGAACACAAAATAATACATCCAAAAAATGAATAACATGCTATTGGACGCAAACAAATTTAAACCATTAAGGCTTTACGATTAAGTTGATAAAGGTTAGATTTGTAATTAAAGGAGTCTCTGATAAATGAACTGACTGATGTTACATATTTAAAGAATAACCATGCTATGTATTTACTAAGATTGTAAGTAAATGATTCATATGTGGATATTATTGGTTGTAGCAGACAATCTGGTTTATAAGGTTTGGGGATGCTGTATATTTGTGATGTGAGTGAGACACAAACAAATTTAAACCAATACACACAAATCCAACAAAGACACACAAAATGCAACTGAACAAAATACTACTAAAAATGAAAAAAAGCCAATACATTTTCAAAAACACTTCATTCCTACCAACGCAAGACCGTTTAATTACAATCTTGGTAAATACATAGTATGGGCATTCTCCAAATATGTAACATCAGCCACTTCATTCATCAAATCTAACCTTAATCAACTTAACCATAAAGTCTTAATGGCCAGTTTCAATGTCATATCCCTCTCTACAGAAGTCCCAACCACTGAAGCCTGCAAGAAAGCTTTAGAACTCTATATCAGAGACCCTAACCCATCAAGAGACATTCCCAGCAACCAATTAGCAACCTTCATAGAATTCACCAGGATGAAGACAAACTTCATGTTCAACAACCACAACTATGTACAAACAAATGGCCTAAGCATGGGCAATCCAGTATCTCCAGTTCTAGCCAATATTTTTATGACACAAGTTGAAAAACAAGCAATTAATACAGCATTACATCCACCACTGTACTGGTATAGATTCGTAGATGACATGATTGTGGGATTCACATCTACAGAACACACACTTAATTTTTTCAATCACATTAACTCTATACATCCCAACATTAACTTCACCTGTGAACAGGAAGAAAGCAATCAAATATCATTTCTCAACCTCCAAATTACAAAAACTGATACACAATTTAAAACAGGAATCCACTGAAAAATCACCAAAACTGGACTATACATTCCTTGGGACTCAGCACAAGAAACAAAACAAAAACAGCCATAAAACTATCCTCACCAGATAAAATTAATGATGATTTAGACAAAATAAAATAATACTTTATCAACATCAAAAAGTTCCTCCACAAACCACAGAAAACATTATACATACACACCTAGACAAAATTCAAAATCAACTAACAAAACTAAATATACCTCCCAATTTAAAAAATCCCAAAGCCACATGCAGCTGCACACCATATATCCCTGGCATCAGCAGAAAAATAACCAACATTTGGCAAAAACTAGTAACAAAATATGACATCTGAGTTAATACTAAATTTATTCAAAAACCAGACACAAAACTTAGGTCAATACTATGTAAAATCTACACTGAAAAACACCACACCAACATTATTTGTAAAACACAATGTGATAACTGCCACAACTTCTATATTGGAAAAACAAGCAGAAAAATGTAAACCAGATTCAAAGAACACAAAAAGTCACCTTCACATGTTTTCAAATACTGCAAATTAAACAAACACAACATAACCATAGAAAATATCCAAATACTAAATAAACAAACAGAAAATTAAAGAAGCCTTACTTGTACAACTCAAGCCCCAAAATAAACCAATACAAATAAACACCTTATACCAATATTAATAAATATAATCCAACATCTAAGCATGTCCATCACACTCCTGCACTCAATTACACAACCTCCTTTAAACGTATGGTCAGCTATCGGTCAGTTACCTCTTTCTTTCTTTGTGAACTTGATGATGACTCAAGAAGGTTGAAACAATGTTCTCTCCTCTACATAGTGCTTTCTCTATCCATACCAGCTGTTTTTTACATACACAAGAATAATTTAATTCATAGTATGTATTTCAAATGCATTCTGAAGAAAAATATTGCTGTACATATTAATACTAATGTTTTATAAGCCCAAATGCTTCACCATACCAGAAAATAATTAAAAAAATACATTGAAGACAAATGATAGTTAATGTGTCTCTATGTGGTAACACTTAGTAAGTGTATGAGTACTGAGATGATGCTGAATGCAAATGGTCATTTCTCTCTGGGAAAATTTTCATTGTAAATATAATTTTTTAATATTAATCATCTTTATGGACTTACATGCAAAAAAAATCATAATTTATTTGGATGACGATTAATAACATATAAAATTTAATGCTAGAAGATAAAAATATATCAGCTTTTAACTAAACTTGTGAAATTTTAACATTTATTACTAACCTTCATGAAATGAATGACATAATTTTTTCAGTAACTAAAAATCAAGACTTCACTTCAACATACATTTGTATTAAAATAATTGTGATCATGTAAACTAAAAATTCTCATAAGTAATTCTATAGGATTATTTATTCTATTTCTAAAGAAATCAAATAATCTATTTTAATTCCTGAAAGAAATAATGGTTCACAACATAACAATTCTCAAAATTACCTGAGCAGAAGTGACTAGGTCATTTCTTATGTCCACATCACATACAGATCCTTTGATCCCTTGAAGACAAAAGTCTCTCATATAATGGTCTGAGACACCACCAAATAATGACCATCCAAAAGTACTCAAAACTTTGTCTTTTGTACCTGCCTGCTTACGTTGCAACCTATCAAAATATTTTGTACTGATAATTGAATTTACAATTATGGCTACAAAGTGTAGGATAAAATATCATTAGTTCATGTGTTTACAGATACAGTATCAAAGACTTTTGAGTATGCAAATATTTCTATGAAATGAGACAGTACTAGTCATCACAAAATTGTATTAGTATAAAATGTAAAGAATATTCAGAATTAAAAAAAAAACACATTATTTTCACTTCTGAAAAGAGTAAGCAATACATAACAAATATTTTGAAAATCCTCAATTTTTTTATTCACAGATAACTGCTAAAAGTAATTAATATAAAAAACAGTTTCTGTAAATTTATTTAAAGTACATTTGCAATCTGTAATCATGGTTTGAATTAAAAAGCAAATATTTGCATATGCTTCTTGAAAAAATTATGTATGCAAAGTTTACAATTTGTTTACTAATCACCAACAATTGCATATTTGTAATTTTTGTTCTATTTCACTAATCAGACATCTCTCCATCTGTTTCCCTTCACTCTCTCTTTAGTTCTTATCAATATTAACATCAAATTCACATATGAATGTTTGTTTTATTCTGTTTTTAAGACTGAAACTATGAAAATTCATATGATAGGCTATCCTAAACTGTGTTTCCCACAAAATTTAATGAAGTAATTCTCGGAAATAAATAAACAAAAGCTAAATGTTCATAAAAATCACATAAACACTGAGCAGTGTTGATCATTTTTAAAGGTATTAACATATTATTAAATTCATTTTGTTTACAATGGAAAGTAGTATTACCAGGAAATACTCTCAAAATATTGGTGCCTAAAACTAGTAAAGTAATATGTCAGTATTAACTATTTAGTAAACTGTTACTTTTTTAAATAAATTTGTCTAAATTTTAATACACTTTAGAGAAATGGAAGTTTTCCCACACACCAAAACAATAAATTAGCACAGTCTCTGAGATGCACTGCATAAGATGTTTGTATTCTAATCCTTATGTCATTTTTGATACATACCTATAACTTTTCCAAAATTATAAAGGGACCACTATTAATCCTTTCACAAAGGGTCATGAGTCATGTCATCACATTTGTTGACTTGCATTCACAGTTTTATTGAACTGTTATTTTATGAATTTATGTTAATAAGTTTGAAATCAAATTGTAGACTATAATTCAAGCATTAGTAATATATATGAGTTAATTTCTTAATTTAAAAGTAGACATGAAAAGAACACATCCAAATATAAATCTTAGTAAGTCATATGGTATGTTGAATGCAGCATGTTTGTGATGTCAAAATACCAAGTCTGCAGTTTCATACAAATCATGAACTCAAATTACTAATATTATCAAGCTAAAATATATAATAAGAACCTCATATCTTTTTATTTTGCTGACATATGGCTTAGGTACTGAATCAAACACAGTTGCCCCATTCAACTCTTTCAATTTTTGGAAACATTCTCTCATATACACTTACTTCAATATATGACATATGAATAACCAACTTATCTCATTGAAATCTTGGATTGAAAAAATGTATTAGCCTTTTCATAGATTAAAATGGCTGAGAAAACCACTCTGAAGACACTCTAAGATACTGATACATTTGAAGCAAACAATTATCCCTTCTCGGTACGACCTTTGTACTTGGTTGCTGAAGGACATAGGTTGCTAAGTCTTTTACAATTTTAAATGTGGAGGATGTTAAACAAAATTTTTTATGAGGTATATGTACAGTTAAATAATCAAAATATCATAAACAACTAAACTGATACCATAGAATTCCAATATAATTTATTAAGCTTTACTTCTTGATTTATTGTTCTATGTTTTAAGAAAAATAATTTTAATCATTTATTTTTAAATAGTAACAATATACATACATACACTCAGTGGCCACTTGGTTAGGTACACCAATCTAGTACCAGGTAGGACTCTCCTCTGCCTCCAGAACAGCCAGAATTTTTCACATCATGGATTTGACAAGGTACTGGAAACATCCCTTCAGGATTTTGGTTCCTGCTGACTTGATATCATTATGCAGTTCCTGCAGATTTGTTGGCTATATATTCATGCTGCAAACCTTCCATTCCACCTCATCCCAAAAGTATTCTATTGGATTAATATATGGGGACTGTGCAGACCATCAGAGTACACTTAAGTCACTCTCATGTTCATGGAACCAG
Source organism: Carcinoscorpius rotundicauda (assembly GCA_011833715.1). Taxonomy (NCBI): domain Eukaryota; kingdom Metazoa; phylum Arthropoda; class Merostomata; order Xiphosura; family Limulidae; genus Carcinoscorpius; species Carcinoscorpius rotundicauda. Next base: position 31,803,582 of record CM022395.1, on the reverse strand, counting down.
CTTGAGATGATGGATGCTTTGTTATAAGGTGCATTATCTTGCTGGAAATAGCCATTGGAAAACGTGTAGACTATGCATAAAGAGATGCACATGGCCAGCAACAATGTTCAGATATGCTGTAACATTCAAATGATGCTTAACTGTTATTAACAGGTTTAATTTGTGCCAAGATATCATTCTCTACATCATTTCACCACCACCATCAGCCTATACCATTGACACAAGGCAGGATGGATCCACAGATTCATACTGTTTGTGCCTAATTCTGACCCTATCATCCACATGTCACAGCAGAAATTGAGATTCATCAGCCCAGGCAACATTTTTCCAATCTTCAATCTTCCAGTTTTGGTGATCCCATGCTCAATGTAGCCTCATCGTCCTGTTATTAGTTGACAGGAGTAGAACCCAGCTTGATCTTCTGCTGCTGTAATCCATCTGCTTCAAGGTTCGACACACTGTGAGTTCAGAGATGCCCTTCTGCACACCACTGTTGTAAAGAGAGGTTGAGTATTGTGATCTTCCTGTCAGTTTGAATGAATCTGGCCATTCTTTCATTAACAAAGTGTTTTCATCCACAGAACTGTTGCACACTGGATGTTTTTGTTTTTCACATCATTTTCTGTAAACTCTAGACATTTTAGTTTGTGAAAATCAGAGAAGGTTAGTAGTTTCTAGGATCCTGTAACTACCATGTCTGGCACAACAATCACTCCACAGTCAGAGTCGGTTGGATCTTGCACCTTCCTCATTTTGTTGTTTAGTCGAACAACAACTGAACCTCTTGGCCATGTCTGCATGCTTCATATATTGAGTTGCAGCCAAATGATTCACTGTTTGGCTATTTTGTTCAAAGAGCAAGTATACCTAGTAAAGTAGCCACTGAATGTACATATGACGTATAATGAATGAAATGTGACTGTACATTACAAAATACTAGTCCATTAAAACACAGGAAAGGCTAAAGATCAGTTTTATATTACTGGATATATATTATGAGTGCATGTGCAACCGTGTCAATGCAAATTATGTAATTTGTAAAGTGTTATTATGTAAAATTACATAAAATGTAATTATATAAAGTGTTCCTGTAATACTAAGATGATGCCTTTCCAAAAGATTCTTTATAAATATTAGATTGCAAGTTGTATAGAAAAAATAATGATACATTTGGTTAAATCCCACAAACATTTCTTTCAACAACTACCTACTGAAGAATAATTAAAATCAAAGTCTAATGGGGGATACTAAAGGAAACTGTTATTATAACAGTTTCAATTTATGTAATTCAAACTCATGGTAGGATTGTAAATTACCTTATGGGTGATACTGAACAGCTTAATACAAAAAGTTAAAGAAATTGTTGCAATTTATGAGAAAAACTATATACTGCTTCTGTATTTACTTACCCTAAGGACAAGCAAAGTTTGAAAATTATTAGATCTAGAAGTACAAGTACCAATTTTAAACAGTTAAACAGCTTATTCTTAAAAAACAAACACAGTTTGAATTATGACTAATAAACAATTGTCTGACTTTCAGTTAATTATTAATCAGCTAATTTTCTTACTGACACATCCCTACTTGTAATTGAGAGGATTACAAAAATTTTACATTTATTCAGCTTTAACAGTTACCAAAATGTGTATTTTAATACACATACAAAAATGGAAGGAAAAAAATTGGAAAAACACATGAAATCTCCAAATATTTATAATCTGATTAAAATATGTGGTCTTTCACTTTGTAAAGTAAAATTTATTCCACATTATATGACTGTTTCAGAAGTAAACTTTAACATTTAAACAAATTAAAATGTTCATTGATAAATTTTGTGACCTAAACTCTAGCTCAAGTAACAGATATGGAAATAATTGTTTGTTTTGAAGTTAAGCCCAAAGTTATACACACCAGTCCATCTCTGCTCTGCCCACAAAAGATATTGCAACTTGGTTTCTAGCACTGTAATTCCACACACATACCATGGTGCCATTGGGGGACAATATGGGAATGAAAATAAATACATAAATAGAGTGCTAAGTGCTACCTTCTCAATATGTAGCACTTAAAGTAAAAATACCCAACTGTAATTATTTTTAAGTCATTGTAGTTTCTCTCACTACCATAATTACATTAACTGCTATTGTTATTATTACTGTGCTAGCACAAGCATTAGGTAAGTAATATGAAGAGTACTTACTGTGGAAGATTTAACTCCATTATTCCTTCTAAAGGATGTTCCTCTTGTGACCTCAATATATCTCCAAGTGAAGTATGTCTTTCTTGGGGACATGTTTCTTCTAAGCTTTGGTAACCTTCCTCAGGAATAGTGGTAACAGCAGACAACTGTTTTAAAGGTTTACTTGATTTACAATGGCAAGAAGTAGTGAATTCTTCCTTGGCTTTAGCAATCATATGAGCTCCAAGTTCTTGATGACTTTCCTGAGGCAAATTTTCTTGCACATAATTCCCAATAAAACGATGAGAGGTGTGTTTTGGTTCAGGAGCAAACCTTAAACTGTGGTATGCTTGAAAATACTGCTTAGTTTGGTCAATGCTCTTGTTCTGCAATTCATCAGGATATGATACAGAGTGCACAGATGTTTTCTTCAAGTTGGAAGAATTTTCACAATCTTGAAGACAGTCATTGGTAACATTAGAACTTAACAACACAGAGTCATGCAAAGTGTCACTATATTTATCACTGGAAAGGTTATTATTAATTTTAAATGGTACACTTGTATATACATTTTTTACATGTTCAAGTTTTACTGTAGGAGGGACAAATTCTTGTACTGTAACCAAATTGTTACATTTGTTTAGTTCAAGAGAATTTTTACATGAGATTTCTTTTTCCTGCATTGTACTTTTCATTTCATTTTCTAGTATATCCTCCATGCTATTATAACCCAAACTGTCTAATGTAAGTACTTCTTTAGGTGTATAGCATTCTTCATTAAATGGTTCTTGTACTACCTTACACTCCTTACAAACTTTAATCTTTGAATCAAAATGGGAATCCAGTGGGCTTTCTCCAAGCACAAAAACAACACTGTTTATGTCTCTTTCTTCAGGAATTACTGTAAAAGCATTGTGACTATGCTGGTAGAGTTCTATATTATGTATTGATGTCCTGTGTTGTTGATCTTTCTCTAATATTTGATCAATTTGATTTCTACAAGATTTCCAGTAAAGATGTTTATGCAAGCGAAATCTATCTTCTGCCGTCTCATATTTACACACATGCTCTGTTGTATCTGTTACAGACTGTTGCTTCTCTAAAATTTCGTGTTTCTGTGGAGTTTTGAAATTAGTTTTCTTGTACGTCCAGAGTTGATCCCTTCCATCAGCCAACCTCTCACATGGACAATGATCATTGGTACAACTGACATCAAAATCAGTTTTTTGACCAAGTTTATGGGTAGCTTCACTTATAGATGTGTTTTGGTTAATCCTTAAAAGTAAGATAATTACAATTTTACACAATGAATAATTCTGAAAATCAGCATCACATTAAATATGTGTTTGTGTACTACATTTTTTTAAATCCATAGCAAATATTTTTTATAAAACATATGCAACTACAGTTTTTTCTGTATGTTGTCGGATAACCATACTGCTTTCAAATATACTCATTTTAGTTCTGAACTAAGAATGGAACACTATAACATTATTTTTATAAATATAAAAATATTAAATAATCTTACCCATGTGTCAAATTGATTATGTTGAATAAAGAGTAAGAGATATTTTCCTATTTTGACCATTTTAATAAATATTTTGTCACTTTGAATTTATTCCATATATTACTTATACTTATGATAATAATTAATAAATAAAATCTACTGTTACAATTATAAAAACCACTGATACAATGAATTACTGTTTTGCTTAAATACAAGAAAAAATAAATTATGTTATACTGCCTAGCTGTCGTTTATAGAATTATAACATTAAGATATTATCAAAAATGTTATTTCTTAGAAACATATGACAAAACTAAATAAAAAAGTTACTTGTTACTTTACTAAACAAAATATTAGCATGATAACAAATTACTTCAACTAAAACTTTATATTATCTTTAAAAAGGAAATTTTCTCATTCCTAAGAACAATTCTTTTCTCTTTCTATTGACTTACCACTTTTTTGTATCACTTTTGGACAAATCTTGATTATATTCACAAATATCACTACAGCGAATGAAGTAGCTTAGAATATACAAAAATCTCAAAATAACATCAGCTTTTTTTCCTGTGATGACAGTTTTTGACAGTTTCGTTGGAGTTCCAATAGCTCCATACAGATCCCTACAGGTGAGAAATTGTGATGTAACAAATCCCGTTATCAACATGTGTAAAGCAATTGTTTTAGTTACTTTACTTCAAGTGATAGACAAGAAAGAGTTCAAGAATACCAAACAAATTCTTAAATACACCTTGTATTGGAAGTAGCTGTTTTTTACAGTAATAACAACCATAAAATTAATTAACAAAGTTATCTAGTTTTTCTTTGAAGTAATTACATTAGAATAAAAAAATGTAAAAATTAAATCATACCCTAATTGCATCCATAATGGATTATATGGATGAGATTTGGCCAGCATGTCCACCTAAAGAGAAAAACTAAAAAGTTATGTTTCTAGACCAGTGCCCATTTCATGTTTGTATGAACAATGGTTGTCACTCAATGATTCATTTTTTACACATACCTTTCTAATTATAAGTAAGTTATAAAGCAGAAAAATCTATGTTTTTAAGACAGTGTGCATGTTACAATTAAATCACATCTGTTCAAAATAACTGAAATGATAGAAAAAACATTTAAAAATACAATCTTTCACCTTCCTGCATCATTAGGTTGCACAATTACTAAACGTTCAGTAATTCTCAATCATAAAAAAATCAAACTCCATTAAATACCTTATCAGTTTATTCACAGATATTGGTTTTTCCCAAGATTCATATGTATTTTAAGTATTATATTTTTATATTAAAAAACTGCAATATTTCAATATAACAGAGAGTTAGAATGCTCAACAACTCAGCTTAATCATTAGTTCTAGCTTCCACAATGAAAATATCACTAAAGATTATTTTCATTCTGAATTATGTTAGGGTATGAAGGCGATAGATCCTTTGACAAAAAAGGGTATCTAAAGCAGGAACAAACTATGTTAGAAACCCTAAAATGATGCAAAAATTCCAAGTAACACCAAACAACCAAAACTAGACATAGAAGATGATTCAGATCTAAATGAGCAAAAAGGCAAGAGTTAGAAGGGAGGAAGATGAGAGAGAAATAAATGTTTCCTTCCCGAGCAGTCTAGGTAATGAGGAGAAAAGTCTGGTTTAGACAGATAAGTGTGATAAAAGAGAGTGCAGGATGTATCAATGGTAAATATATCCAAGTAACAGCAACTATAGCTGAGAAGGAGAAAGAAATGTTTTAAGAGAAATGTGATACAAAGAACAGGAAGCCAATGGTTCAAACAGGGCATGTAAAACACTTTAAGGCTCCATTTAGACATGGGAGTCAGATCAGGGGTTGGTGAAATAGGAATGATCAGAACAAAGTGAATAGGGTAGATGAAGAAAACACAATATAGTAAGAGTAAAAGTGAAATGATGTTAAGAAAGCAGTCTGATAACCAGCTCTGGTGGAGACCAATGATCCATTGTCAAACAACCATGTATAAGGGTGGCCCGCAGTAGGACAACCTGAAGTAATGGAATGGCAGATGTATCAATGTTGAAAAACTCACCACTTCCACTCTGATAGATGGACAAAGCTAAAGGAAGACAGGAATGGAATAAGAAGAAAGCTATACAATCAGAGAGTTTATCCCTGTAGGTGATAGATCAGACAACACCCACACATAAAGACAAAAAGATAAGACGTAGAAATAGAGAGGTAAGGTTGGAGCAAGAGAGAGGAAGAGCATGGCCCTAACAAAATAGACAAAACCAGAGTTTGTGCAAACCAAAGAGGCATCACCACAGCACCCAATAAGAGGTATTAGGGATAAATGAGAGAATATGAATGAGGAGACAAAGAGGAAGATAGGCATACAAAAAAAAGATAAGACAAGTTGATGCTTGAATTATTGACTACTAGGGCCAAAGAATGATAAAAGGTGTACCACATGAGTGAAAATTTGATGTTGAGAGGAGTGGTGAAAGTATCATTGAGGGATATGCCTAATTTAAAGCAAACCCAATGGAAAACCTAACAGTGGATGGATCATTTTATGCATATAATCTGTTCCAGATAAGGGAAGCAATCTGCTACCTTATTTAAAGCTTCTTGCACATGACATGTTAGGAGATGGGACTTAACACAATTAAGCCAAAAGTAGCATGGTTCAATGCATAGAAGCAAAGAGTCTTGGTGTGCTACCCACCCTCCAATGGCATTGTTAAAGTGTGTCATGTCCAACAATCAACAATCCACAAGAAAGGAGAGGAAATGGTAACATGCTTGCTGAGGAGACCATAGGCCCAAAGTCGTGTTATCATTCAGAGACAAGCTCCTTCTTGACAGAGAAGTACCTGTAAAAAGCTTAATATTTGGTAATGGGAACAGCAAGTGAATGCCCATCATAATATTGGCACAGCTAGGCCATCAAGACAAGTACGTAAGAACAGAATATGAGAAGTGCACTACAGAGGACAACAGTTCCACTAGTCTTGCAATGTCCACTGGAGGAGGCACATGTGTATATAACCTAAAGGAATGAATAGTTCTAGTGAAGTCAGAGTCCCCAAAATCAAAAGAACCTTGTACACATGGTGTAAGTAAGAAGTGCATACCTTGCAAAAAAGAAAAGGCTGATCCTGACTGAGATGAGAGTTGAAAAACATGCCCAAATGTAAAAAATATGGGGATAGGCATAATAAAAGACTTAGAACACTTGATAAATCAGCCCAGCCTAGCAGAATCCTGCAGAATAATGCAAATTTGAAGAGAAGTCTTTCTAAAAAGAAATGAGAAGAAGCTAATCATTCTTTTAGTAAAGGAATCTCAGCCCCAATCCATGACTATGGTGGATGAATGCCTCCATAACATGTTTGAAAATATAAGAAGCAGACATAATACAAAAAGGCATGAAAGTGAAAGGCTCAATTCTGATGGATGAAGCAGACATAGTCTGTAGGATGGACCGAACATGTGTAAATAAGTGCCCAACTCATTGACCTTGTTCATCCACAGACCAGGTGAAAAGAACTACCCGAGAGAAAATAATTCATCTATTTGAAACTGCAGGATGACTACAGTGACTATAAACCAATTAACAAACAACAAGTTTATAACAAGATACTAGTTCCTAAGTCTTTCTGAAGACCATAAAGAGCTAAAAGTAATATCCTGAAGTAGAAGTAAGTAATAGCTTCTTGATGATGTTCTTGGCCATAACATCTGAGACGACATCCTCAAGACACTGAAGATAAACAGAGTCAGAGAAGGGAAAAAGAACAGTAGAGAAATAGGCCATTGATAAAAACCTGAATAACCCACCTGTCAACCAAAAATGAGGACAAAAGGTTCCCAAAATAAAACAGATGGGCACTCACTCAGCCATACCAGACAGGATGTTCATTATGAAATGAGGAACAACCTTAACAATGGGAAATGGGAAGACAAGATTGGGAAGTGGGAGACACAGAATGAGTAGATCTAGGAACAGGAAGAGAAAATCAAGGTTGAGAAAGACAAGAACCTAAAGAAGGCAATGAAGAATGGTGCTGAGCTGCCACTGTCTGTGTTTGCTAACAATTAGGATCACCACTAAAAGCCTCCACAGAAAGAAAAGAAAACTGATAAAGATCACGGAGGTAAAAATGAGGTAGAAAAACAACAGTTAAATAAGTATTCAAACTCAACAAATCCAAACAATAAATAAGGCAAGTAAGGAGAGAAAAAGCAGAAACAGAAGTATGAGCTAAAGTGGTAAAAAGAAGGGAACAAACCTCTCACAAATGCCCTTCAGAATTACATTGAAGTTTCTCAGAAATAAGATAAAAGGCATATAATAGAAAAAAGTGTTAAAAAAGAATAAAAGGCAAGAAAAATTGGACAATATAAAAAGATTGGAATGGTGATGATTTTCCTCCAGTTATAAAGTGGTAAACAAAGGTTGGGGAAATAACCATTCAAAATCATCATTATCCTGATTGTGTTAAAACTAAGGGGATGGGAGAAGGAAGCTTTGTAAGCATGAGAGAACTCACTTTGTTGAACAATGGCTATCACACATCCTTCACAGACAATGGGCCTCAGTTGCCACAATGAACACAGATCTATGTTCGTAATATTGCACCATCACAGAATGAAGTTGTTAGCATCACTTGAAATTTTATAATGAGTGAGCAGAAAACATTGTTTTCTTGTTCTTTAGTAAGGAAAAAAACAGTTGAAATTGAATGAAATTCAAACTTTGTAAACTAATGAAAATCTCACATAATAAATAAATAATTTTAGAACACATCCATTCAAAACAGCCCCCCAGTGGCTCAGCGGTATGTCTGCGGACTTACATGCTAAAATCTGGGTTTCAATACCCGTGATGGGCAGAGCACAGATAGCCCATTGTGTAGCTTTGTGCTTAATTCAAAACAACAACAACAACAACCATTCAAAACATTGTTTAGGAAAAAAATAAAGTTATTTCAAGCATAACTGCTTAGGGGAGTTACTTCTATTATTGGAGTACTATCATTACACCCTGGCAAATTCATTTTAAACATGTGGTTTTTAAATGAAAGTTAAATCAAGGCAAGCAGCATGCAAATTTCATCCACAGATGTGTGAGGGATCAAGATATTCTGTGTGAGAAAATCACGAATCATCTCCAAACTAACATACATGTCTGTGCTATTGTTACATATTTATATTCAAACACACAACTCTTATTTTTTCACATACAATTTTGTAATTTTTTTGCGTGAATAGTATGAAAACGGATGGTAAAAATATGCAATACTTTATGGTATGAATGTTTCTATGATAATTTCATTTAAAAACAGACAAGTCTCATGAAATAATTAATCCAAAAAAATAACAAAATCACCAATAATATCTAAAATATAATTTTGTATGCTGTAGTAATTCAAAACGCACGAACCATTTTGATCCTAATTACTAATAATAATTTTGTGTCTCTCATACTATACACATATTTTTTGTTTCAGCAACCAATTTCTTAAATTTGTTAGATTTCAAATTTTAACCCATGGAATTTCTTATTACATTATATTTTCAAATAGTTACTTCACATTTATATTTAAAATTCTTTCTGGGTAATTCAAGTTGTGTATGTTGATAAATAAAACAACATTTTCAGTCAAATCAGAAAATTATATTACATCAAAAAAAAGAAAACCACATACCCATTGTGCAGTGTGCTTCCTATGGTCAAAGTAGTTGGTTGTGACACCTGGAGGAGAAACTGTAGGAACCCATGCTAAATGATGAGTCAAGACTGCTGTCAATAGTGTGCTGACAAAGCTGAAATGTATTTCAAAGTAACTAACAAGTTTAACTCTTTCTCAAGTATTTTACACAATCAAGTCTGGGAAATAATACAAGTGTAACAATATATACTGTAACTCTAAGATTTTTTAACATATCCTCACAAAAACTGGTTACATTCTGTTGAAGATTATAAGAACCTTGTACACAAATAATTACATTTTAGTTACGTATTTCTATTTAATAGTTCACTTGGAAAGTTAATTTTAAGTATAAAAATACTTTTCAACATCTCACAGTTCTTAAGTTTTATTTGCATAACCTCTATATAATTATTAAAACTTTTTAAGGTAAATTTTATATTTTATTTTTTATTTTCTCAACCATGTCACTAACTGTATATATTATCATTGGCATACAGAGAAATGAAATGCTTAAAATTAAGAAAAAGGAAAAATGTACATACTTATTATGTTGTAGTAGAATATCTCAAAAAATCTTCTTTTGGTTACATTCATAATTTCTGTTTTTTCTTTTCATATTTAGTTAATATTCGATGTTTAATTCACATTTTATTACTCATCTCAGCACAAGTCAATTGTACTCTCATGGTATAATTACAATAATTAGTGAAGATGACAAGCCTTTGGCAAGGTTGTCTTACTCTTGCACAAAATCTTAAACTTTAAGAACAGATGCAAAGTATGATATATATTTAAAAAATGTTTAAACCTTTCAATTATGTATTTTAAAACATATATAAGTGTAAGTTCTACATATAATTTAATTCATTCTTTGGTTTAGCTAATAAAAACTCTAAGTGATACTGGGATTCAAGCAACCTACAATACTATAGATGATGAAAATTGTGTGCCAATTTGAAAATAACTGTTGGTGGATTATAACATAGAATGAAGTCTTTTTAATGACTATACACATGTATAACTGGCAACTACATGCACGTTATAAAGCTCAAGTAATACAGAAAGTGAATGTGGCATCCATCAGAGCCTAATAAAATTTATTACTTGTTTCTACTCCATTTAACCTGATAACTTTGAAACTCAGGTGTCAATATGGCAAGTAAGCACACTTAATTGTTGAGAAGTATATCCATAAGACTGGTATTATCCAAGTCAAGGCAGAAAATGTGAAATTTTCTTTAACTAAAGTTTACCTATTTTTTAAAGGTTTAAAATAATGGATTTAAGTGCTTTTGTGCAAAGCCACATCAGGCCATCTGCTGAGTCCACCAAGGGAAATCAAACCCTTGATTTTAGAATTGTAAATCTGTAGACTTACCAGTGTCTCAGCAGGAAACAACGAAATTAAGATTCAGATAAAATAAAATTTTAAATCATAGTACACACTATAATGTTAATTTTATTAAGATATACTGTTAACAAAGTTTTTAATTAAATTTTGAATATAACTCAGTGACTTATGCAGAAAAGTTTAAATAGCAACAGCACCAATTAATAATCAAATATTATCTAAAAGACTTTTTAAATAATATTTAAGAATATGAAAATAATAGTAGAATAACCTATTAATTTAGTTAACTTATACTGCTAATGGTACATTTATCATAGTTAAAATGCACTGGAGAGAAAGCTTATGATTAGGCTTTAAATATTTCCAAATTAAATCTAAGAACCTCAGACAAAATATACAAATAAAAAACTTTTTTCAATGATCTTATGATTATAGTTCATAAAAATACATACAAGTTTGTGTACTTGGTATCAAATTCCTCAAGGAGTGCAATAAATTCACTTATGAACCTTGTGCAATGAAGATGATGATTAACTGAGGGAGACATCATGGATAACCACACTGGAGACATAAGGCGAGGACCTGTGACAAGGTCTTGTAAAGATGCTTGAAGATGCTCTACTCCCTAAGAAAAAGCACACAGCACTTATTTTTTTTGTAGAAGAAGATATCAATATTTTTCAAACTTCTATAAAACAACTATGCATATAGAAATTTCATGCACTGAGTTTTAAATTGAATACATTAAATTTTATAAAAACATAATAGAAAATATATCTATAAAATGTTATTGGACATTCTCATGTGCTGATAATAGTTCCCTGAATAACAATATATATACATACACACACACACCAGTTTTATATATCCTTTATTACCTAAAATTCACTATGTGAAAATAATATAGAGGTGAAACACACACACTCATAACTCACATTACCTATTCTGAAAATAGAAAACAAAGCAATAATGTATATCTCTTTTCTTCTTTCTAAAGAAACTGTAAAACACCATAAACAAAATATCTTTACTTCAATGAAACAAAAATACCCTAATTTTATTATGTGCTATACAGTTTTTTTTCTGCTTAGAACAACCAAATTATCTATGAAAATTAATTAGAAATGTATACAAACAATGTACAAATGTACAATGTGAGAAAATATGTAATTTGCTATTGTAAAATGCAATTTTGTACAAATAAACCAAAAACCAACTCTGTGGTTATCAAAATTTGATGACTGTAGAGACAGTATTTTCAAAACTACTATAAAAACAGAGCTAAATAATTTAAAATGGTGTTCCATTTGATACAAATACTAAAATATGTTTGTATTCAAACAGTTTTCAAGTGCATGCAGAAATTTGCTGTTTATAACTTTAAAAGAAGTTTACAAGTAAAAAATAAATTTGCAGTGAAACAATGATTAAAAAGAAATTACCTTGTATATTGTATTTACAAAATTCTTTCTCTTTAAATAGCTCCCTAAAACAAGTTCCTTTAATTGTGTTACATGACTTTCTATTAGGGCAATGTGAGAGAAAAAGAAATCATGGAACCTACTAAAGACAAGAAAAGAGAAAGTATTTTATTACAAAAATTCTTTCAAACAATACCTTAAATTTCAATTATATTTTCCTTGTCTTAAAATATAAACAATGCAATCAACCAAAAACTAACTTCCTTAACAAGAATATGAAAATTTTAGATGAAGACAACATAATGAATTAAGTATTTTCCTTTATATTTGAAATGTAATTCATGTAGCAGTAACATACTAATTTGGAATATAAAGATATTTGAGAGGAATGCCCTCCAGTGGTGAAGTGGTATATCTTCAGACTTATCATGACAGAAACTGGGTTTCAAAACTGTGGTGAGCAGAACTATTTTCAGAAAATAGTTTCATTTACATTTATCCAGCAAAAACAGAATAAATAAAAAACATTTTAAAAGATACTTCTGTATTTTCATTATAAATATATAACATTGATCTTGTTTAAATAAAAACTTACAGTTCCTTTTTATTATAAAACTGTAGACTAATTCTTTGCATAAATTAAAATAACTCATAATATACTTGTTTCATCACAGATCACATTACAATAGCTCTATAAAAACTAGAAATATTTTACTGAAATTCATTATAAAGGAATATTTGGAGAATATCAGTAAGTGCATTTTGAAACAGCTGTTTATTTGCTTGATTTAAAAATACATATAAAACTTCTTAGAAATTGCTACTGATAATTTTTCAAATCACAATATTTATATTACTATTCAGAGGAAAATATGTCTGAATTTTAAGAAGTCTGAATACAAAATCAGCAAGTTATTTTTCGTTAGAGAGTTATTTTTACATTAAATTAATACAGAAAAATATAGGGATAAGCTACTGAGCTTCACTGGTGCTTATCTTTGCATTACTAGAGTTCATACTATATATTTATAGCAGTTAACAACTTGAAAAAATTGTTTAAAAATAAAATAAACATATTTCCAGATATGTGAGGACAGAAAAATCTTATAAAAATACAAACATATTTACTGAAATCAATTATCAACTTTCCAACTAATTCTGTCAAAAATTAAAGACATATGCACACACACAAACACAAATTAAAAATATTAATAAATATATTTTAAATTTCACCTTTCTTCTAAATTTCCTTCTTCCAGTGAGATAATAATACTCAATCCTAACCTTGTCTTTGTATGGCCAGAGGATCTTTTAGGCTGCAGGAAACAACAAGAAAATAAAGTGAAACCAGTTTTAGTATTATGTGTACTCTGAACAATAACATTTATTCAAAACAGTAAAAAAACTGTAGTACTAGAAACACTTACGGTATCATGCCTTTTTTGTTTTAGTGAAATAAAAGTATTTTTATAAGTAAGACTAATACATAATATTTTAGATCACTTTTATGAATCTTCCTATTCATCAACACACATTACAAAATAATACAAATATTTTTAAAATCTCAAGTCATATTATTTTGGTTATAATTTATACAGAAGCATTCCACTCTGTGCCCAATGTTAGTTATGTATGTAATTTAAGGTTTCACTTTAATAACAGTCTGTTGAAAAGGAACAAGTTAAAGAAAGTTTAGGGGAAAAAGAATTACTGCGCATATTCCAAATCAGCAAAAAAACACTATGCAGCATAAGTTATTGTAAAGTTTGGAATGGCTATTCAGTTGTTTAGTTTCCAAAAACATGGAGTATTTTCTGATGGAAGCAAGATTAACCAAACTTCACAAGGTATATCTTGTAAAGATGTACCTGAATATAGAGAAAATGGGGAAAGTAATTAATATTACACTCAGCTAACAAAAGATCTCAAACAGCTGTGTAGTCCATTAATCAGTAAATTTCCTAAAACCTGTAAACTATGGAATTAAAAACAATAGCAAAATATTACTTTTAACTAATGGCAGACAGTACATACCAACAACTCTTTTCATAGTCCTTTCATGATTTCTAATATCACGCTTCACTCAAACAACGCTACTATAGCAGTTAACTTCATTAGTGATTGGAGAAAAAAAATATTAATATAAATTTTCTTAGTGTCTACAATTATAGGAAAGAAAAATAATTTATGAATATATCTAAATAAAATGTGTGTTTGAAACAGATGTTAATAGAGTGAATAATGCTTACAAGTTTCCTTACACATGATTTTCTTTCAGCTGACATCTAAAAAAAATATGACAGGCCCAGACCCAGATAAAATAATGCATATTTTCTTGGTATGGAGCTATTTTATTAACTCTCTCACTATAAGCTCGGCAGAGTCAGTTGAGTTCAGAAATTAATGTTCATAGTTTCCAAACCATAACTTCTAATAAATTTTATGTATTTCACAAGTTTTTTCAAGCTTTCATTAATCATTAAGTCTTTGAATAAGAAAGTCAGAATTTTAACAAGTTATTTTTGCTAAAAATTTCTCCATGAATATATGGAGTTGGTTGTTGACTTCTATGATTGCAAAGTGATTTTCATGTTGAGATTAAAAATACTTTTCTTCATCTGAAAAACTCAAATTTCATTTGTCTAATCACTAAAGTTTCACAAATAAATTTAAAATGATACCTTTGTAAAACTTTACATTTTATCTGTTACTTTCTCAATCCTGTGTGTGTGTGTGTTTTGTTATAACAAAACCACATCAGGCAATCTGCTGAATTCACTGAGGAGAACTGAAACCCTGATTTTAGCACTGTAAATCCATAGGCTTACTGCCATACCAGTGGGGGGCTTCTCTACACTAATTCTATATGAGACTGGTCATTTTGACCAATATCATGAAAGCCAAAAAAAAAAGAAGAAAAATTTACTTTTTCCCTTTCGAGAATGGCTTCAAATTATAACATGAAACTCTGTTTATCCTAAATAACTGTAAATTATATTCATAACAGTACATTGTCTGTTTTAAAAGTAAATGTTATTGTTTTATTGCTGTTTGAACTATGTCTAATGAATATTCTCATCATATACATTGTAAATCACTTGACAAATCCATCTCACATTACCCTTTCATTTATGTACTGCATGGGCTACTTGGAAGTTGCTTGCAGGTGTACTTAGTGAAAAATAATTTATTAATATTATTTAGTTTACCTAATGTAATCTTATCTAACCCAAAAAAGTTCCTAATTTCTACATTTATTTACCTTTATAATAGCAAAGAATACACTTGAAAAACACAAATTATAGTATTTACCTGGTTTTACTTGTTTTTTGCTGTTGACTGTTGATGAAACTAAACCACATTTTTTACAGAATAATGGTACAACTGCACTACATAATTCTTTATTTAATTAAATAATGTACCAAAGAACTATACTAATAACATGCAAAAAGTAAACACTGTCTACAACTATCATAATTTTTTCTTCCTTTTTAACTGTGCACCAAAAGCTATTAAAACTTCAGCTAAGTTTATCAGTGTGTTACCTATGGGAATAAAGTTTGAGTAGAAAGTAAAAGAGATAATTTTTTTTGTACAAAAACAATGTAATATAATACACTATTTGACAGATTAAAATCTTGGCTTTCTACCTGTTATAAATAATACAGAATTAGACATCAAAAGGAACTTTTGGCAATTTGTGAAAGTGAGGATATTACAGGTGGACATGGCAAGAGAGGTCTCATTTTCTAGTTCATCGTCTGTAACCAAATAAGACTGAAGGCTATAAATAAATCTCTGCCTGAGCAATGGTGACATTATAATAAATAACATATGCTAGATTACATATTTTACAAAGACATGGTAAATAAATTAGAGAAGAGTAGACAGTTAGAAAGTAAATGTCACAATTCTAACACTAGAAGAAACAGAGGATTCTTTAAATATTGCCTTATAAAATTAAGAACTAAAACTTAAATAACATTAAAATTTGGATTATTGGCTATGTTTTTATGCTAAGTTTATTTGTATGCTATGACAATAAAGTTCATTGATTAAAAGACACCTTTTGTAACTCACTAAAATCTTGTGACATGCAGAAAAAATGCTATAGTGACTGGGTTTATGCATCTGACGTATGGCTAATGGTTAATAAAAACTTTCATTTTTTTATTGTTTTAAAAACATTCCTCAAAATATGTGGCAAAATAACTTAACATTTTATAATTCCTTGTAATTTGCAGAACCAAATGCATAAACTCAACTATGATCAAGTCTAAGCAGCATGATACCATTTGTTACACATTTACCATCTCAAATATCATTACTAGGACATTATTATGATGCTTAGTTTAAACTAGTACTGACAATCACAATGACAAAACCAAAAATAAAATATCAAATGTCAAAAATCTACTCCTAATTAAAACAAAATTAATGGATTTTGATTTAAATCATAGTGAAGAACTTTACAAAGCATGAAGCACAAACACCTTAGTCTTACCAGTATGTATTATTATTCTCAGCATAAAAACTAAAAAATAGATCTTTGTGAAAGTTGTGAACAAACGAGGTGTTCAGACTTTAAAATCACGTACCACAAAATGAAACTAGTATACGTTACTTTTTAATTATTAACATGTTTACTAAGACATTGCACAATCAAAATAGGTAAAATTAAGCAAGGATTGAGAAGCAAAGTTTTCAAAATGAGAAAAAAAGTTTAACTTAAAGCCTTTAAGGTACTTGTTCTAGCCTGAAAAAAAAGAATTATACTTGATCTTATTAAGCTATGCATTCTCATTTAAACATAAACTAAATTAACAAGAAGTAATTTTTAGCCAATTTCACTCATGTATACTGCATTTTTAAAGCAATTTTATACCTATTTTACAGAAATTGTAAATTAAATTATAAATAAAATTTAAAAGTTTAAAATGAATTTTGCAGGTAAAAATATCTTGAAATGACAGAAATAATAATTTTTCAGTTCAATATTCAAAAACATTTTGATGTATAATAACAAATCACAAAAGTGTTTGCATTTTACTCCTTACAATTGCAAGTGTATCTGAATATCCAAGTGTGTCTTTCAAATTTTACAAACTCAGTTTTCAGATTTACAAATCTTACCTCCTCACTTAGAGGTGAATCTTCTGATCGGCGTCGTAGCCAAACCTCCATGCTAGTGGTTAAGTTTCGAAGCCATCTTCGCTGAAGACTACTGAAACTACCAGAATGTGACAGACTAGAACTAGCAGTATCAGGAGTAACAGGAACACTAAGAAGGCTATTACTACTGGCTGTGGAATGTAAAGAGTCTGCCAGGAAAGTGTGACTTCCTATAAATTAATGGGTAAAAAAATTAATGAACAATAAAGATTTTCATCTGTGTTCATAATTGACAAATTTTTCATATTAAACACATTTAAAAGAGATCTTTTCACTACCTGCTAAGTTTTATTTCTTTAATAAGGAAGATATATGTTTTAACTAGCTGCATTTTATAGTCAACATTTAAGTTATTAATTCAGCCTAGTTTTCTCACGTTCATATTGTCTTAAACCATTATTAATATGAAGCCTACAAATTAAAATAATTTATGCTGAAATAACTGACCTGTTTTTAACACTGGACTTAAAAAAAACATTCCAAACAAACATCTTGTGTGTTAATAATATCCACAAGTTAAAAGAATAATGATATAAACAACATTGCATTGAAGTTATTAACAACCTGGTTTAAGCAAAACTGAGAACAGTTTTATTAACGTCTTGGAAATTATTTCTAACCTGAAAACAAAATTATAGTGCAACTTGTTAATGATAATAGGAAATCATGATTTAAAAAAAAAACTTACCAGAAGGCAAACAGCCACTGTCATTCTTTTGCTGTGAAACAGAAGTGTGACCTGGCACATCCACAGGAACACTGTGAGCTGAAACAGGCTAAACTTCAGTACATGCAGATTGTAAAGCAAGTACACAAACAAATTTTTAAACAAATCTTAAAAGGGAAATCATATCTAACTCTCTCAGATATATGAATAGAGTTATTTCTTTTCATTTTAAATATTAAAAGAATCATAAAAAATATGTGCGAGTAAAAAGATAAAAACAAACAACACACTGCATGTGTTACAAATTAGAAATTAGTTAAGTAAATCCTGCTGATATTATGGTTGTCTTTTATTATAACACTCTGAATATTATAAGTTTGTAACATAACTTAACAGCCAGACTGAAGAAAAAAAATTATATTCCACACTTATTTTAAACCAAACATTCTCAGTACTTGGTAATGATGCACCTTACTGAAAGAAATTAAACTCATATAATAATGCTAATTATCAAATGTACTTGAAGCCATTTCATACCTACACATAATGATTCCATGTTTTCCCCACATTTTGATATTAAAATTTCACTAGTAGAATTGTGCAGGCTAGATGAAACTTCAAGATCCCTTTCACTAAAAATAAACAACAAATGTTACTAGCTGTAAAATACTTCATGTTATATTCCATTATTTCTTAAAAATGTTAATTCAGGTTTGAAAAGAATATTTCCTTTTTTCTTTGGCAGAAAAAGGCTAAACATAACTCAGTACATGAAAACCTCGTTCGTACCATATCTTAATCTCTGTTTTACAGTTCTGAATATAAAGAGCAATTCATATATATCAATAAAACAATGTTTCAATAAATATTCAAATTACATTTTACAAGTACATTGTTTTCTAGATCTATGATAAAAAGGTAGTTAAAAACTAAGAGTAGTATCTAAAATTATATTCACCATTTCAAAATAAACATTTTTATTAGGAACACAATCAACTTAAAATACTTCCTCATGTTAGAACAATAACTGTTGTTATTTTCAAAATTTGTATAGTATAACAACTAGGATTAATTTTGTGCTTAAAATTTAATTTCTGGCAAGTGGTAACTCAGATAGTAAAATACTGGTTACAAAACATGAGAATGTCATAAGTGCTATAGATGCAAGATTCAGTCAGAACAGATTTCATATAGTCCTGATATGTTGTACTAGCACCCAACTACTGATCTACTATTTGAAAGTATGGTATTTTTGGATAAGAACCAACTTTTCAACAAGTATTAGATAGCTAGACCTGCTAAAAACAGCAGATATGCTCAGAACAAAAGGAATGTAGCCTGAATGTTATAAATTGACTGAATTTGCCGGTACATGTAGAATAATCAGATTGAACAAGTTTAACAAAATGAATATAATGTTTATTACAGTACAAACAAAATGAAAAAGCAGCTTATATACAAGCACATATTATGAAAAAAATAGTCCTTTCCTATAAACTGTGATGAGCCCTACAGTTTACTTCTCTCAGGATACTTTTGCCAAATTAAACATAATTATCTTAAATAAAGTCTTTAAAGAATTCCAAGTTTAATTGAATTAAGAAAATACACTTAAATTCAACAGGTAAACTTAGTTTCTTTCACCCAGCTAACAGGATCATCTTGTGACTTTTGTTCTCTCACAGTACTGTTCAGCTGTAACATTCATTGTCAATTTGACCAGCAAGAGATATTACAGTCATTAACACTTTTAACCAAAATGCTATATATTATCGTAATGTCCTACAGGACAAAACTGACAAGATCTACTACAAAAAACAAAACAATTACAACAAAGCCATCTCAAAGACTTTTTTGGACCAAAAGTGTGTATTAAAACTACAAATAAAGTAATGATATGAAAATTTTCAACAATTCTTGTATAAATACAGGAGGTAAAAAAAAATACCTATATATCACAAGGCTACTTAAGCTGACTAGAAGGCAAATCACGTAGTTTATCTACATGCTTGTTTAGCAATTAATTTAATGAACAATGCATGCATTTGTATAGACTGAGAGGATGCTGTATTATAGGCTTGAGAATGAATCATGTTTAAGTGGGGAAATACTGTAAGCGATAACTCAATCGGCAAGGTATCAGCCTTAGAAAACCAGTACTAGCCCAGGGCCTCTAGTTTAAGTTACCAAGTGCAGATTTCTTAGCATTCCCATTCATTTTATCAACAGTGACATGTGTTACAACAACAACAGAAAAAAACTGCAAACATGAGACAAGATGATAGTACAAAAGTTAACATTTTTCTAACTGAAAATGTATTTCTGATATATAATCATAACACAACAGGGTGTTTCAACCAAAACTTGGCAGTATCTGGAATTGCCCATCAGAAAGGGCACTGTGCCATTTACAAATCACACTAATCATAACTGGACAATCTCCAACCAGCACCACTCATTGGAAATTTACAGTTGGAGGATGGTAGGAAGAAGGAATGTCACAGTGGGAAAATGCAATCTGCCAGATACATATACATTAATACAACATAGTGCTTCAAACAAAATTTGGTGGTATCTGGAATTGTACCTCAGATCTGTGGTATTAAGTGTTATCAATCACTGAGAAGAATAGTCCTCCATGGTCCACCACCCAAGTGGCTAAGAACTGGTAAGTAACAAATACTCCTATACTCTACCAGAAGAAACAAGGGGAAAATAAAATAAATTGAAGAGTCCAGAGGACTCAACTACTGAACACAATGCAACAGGTGATCATGATAACTTGTTCTGAAAAGCAGAGCTACCACACTGATGAAGTCAATCAACAAACACCCAGCAGTGCCTGGAATTGCACATCAAGTCTGTGGAAAAAAGAAAGAAAAGTCTCAATACCGCAAAGCATCAGAAATTGGCAAACAATCTCCATCTACTTTACTAATGAGTCCATGATTGTACAAGTTTTGGATAAACATATTTATGATGCAAGAGACCACTAGAGATAATTACTAGCAGTACCATGAAACACCCTACCTGAGTGGTGTACATAACCTAATCCTACAAGGTAATTGTTTCAGCACAGATGGTGGCATCTACTATTGTACAACAGGTCTACAACAGGAAAAGCTACAAAATAATTAACATCAACAATGGTCACTGCAGGTTTAAAAACATAACAACAGAATGCTTATTTGATACCACTCACCACAAAATGGGAACCAGAATACACTAGTAAAAAAAGACCATTGTATATAAAGAAATTATAAAAACAAGTAAAGTAAAGGAGAATGTCAACAAATGTGTCTGCAAAAACAAGCATGTGTGTTCAGTACCACTGCCAACTAAGATGCAATTAACAAGTGCAAATGTGAAGAACTGTTACATAATAAACTGTGGAAAGCTAGAGGTAAGTATTGATAATCTGTGCCAAAAGAGAAAAACTATTTTGCATTTTGTTCTTAATCTGCTCCTCATCTGCAAAGAAAAATAAACATATTATTTTCGATTTGATCCTGTTTTCAGCATTAAACCATCAGCTGAATAGCAAAGACATGTTATTTATCTTTTGAACTATCATAAAAGTTATTTTAAATATAGGCTTTTACAGAATTTCAGTAATTTTAGAACTTTTTAAAATTCTTTCAGTGCTTTTTAATGTTAATATTGTTTTTTCTCCCTACAACCCATATAATTCTGTTTAAAGTTACTACAGTAATTTGTAATTAATCTAGTAAGTTAAAAACTCAACTTACCCCATTTTATGATTTGGAAGAGGTGCAGAAAAAACAACACTAAATATCAGTTCTTGGGGTGACCTTTGAATTAAAATATACATGAAATGAATCTATAAATGCATTTAAAAACTAAAAATAAATGAACAAAGGATTTCTAGTCAATAAATTATATAATTACAATGATGTTTATATAACTGAATTAATTTTTCTGAAATTTTTATAAACTTCAAATGACAACCCAAAAATAAAAAAGTATAATTCAAAATGTTATTTTTACTTGGTTTTGATATTTTTTCTGTGTACAAATATACTTTTGTTTGCTAATTTTTTAATCTTTTAGAATGTTTTTAACGTATTAATTACATACTTTGAAAATTATTTAAGTACCTTACTCAGTGGCCCAGAACTTTTTTTTTCTTTTAATATATGTTTGAACTTAGGGTTTATAAATATGTACTTTGAAAGGTTAATGAAAGACTTCTTATGTGATTTTTTAGTAAAGGTTTATATTTCCAAACTGCACTTAGAATACTTCTGTTTTCTTTTTTTTTCATTATAGTAATAATTTATATTGTCCTCACTTAGATTTAATTTTAATTTTGTTTTACATTGCTTTTCATTATTATTGTCTATCATCCAGTTTTAACTTAGCCCTTCTTCAGCAAAATAGTTTTGGTTATTTTTGTCTTTTTCTTTTCTACACTTATGTGTGAACATAAATTGTTTCTCTTTCTTTCGTTTTTTTTTTTTTTACTTTAAGTTTAACTTTGACAGACAAAGTTAATAGTCAGGTTATCAGGTTCTGAAAACAGCACAAAGAGAAAAATGTATATTATGCTGTTAAAATGAGTCCTCCAATACATCCTGTTTAGAATTCTGACTGGTGTCCAGTTGGTATGATAGAAAATTTTATTTCTACACTGAAATAAACCTTGTATACTAAAGAGATGAAAAACTGAAGCTGCTCTCTAAAGACAGTATACAGTTTATTCATTGAGGCATCTCTTCAAAGGCCTAACCAGGGAGACTAAAACCAATCAAAGTTTTTATGCAAAAGTAATTAGTTTTCAGTATTTCAAAGATTTCTACAGTAGTGTCTTAAGTATAAATGCTATATAAGCTATAATTAATGCTTCAATGTAACAAAAACTCCTTTTTGCTGTTTCTTTAAATATCGTAAGACTACTTATTACTGGTAAAGAACTAAGAATAATAAAAGTTACTGTATCTGGCACTAAGCAGACATTTTTCACAGAAAACTGCAAGAAAGATTACAAAAAGTTCTCAAACTGACAATATAATTTCACAACTGGTGTGTTATACACTGAAGTTACAACTTCAATATCATGAATAAAAGATACAAAGCAAGTGGAAAGCTATTCACAAAACTGAGATCTCTCACAAGTTTCTGAAACAGAAAACAAAAATGAAATGCAATCCTTCCTTTCTAAAATACAAGTATATTTATGCTTTGAAGTAACCTATTCACCATTCATTTTAAAATCATTTAACAAATTTACCTCCTAAAGAATGATATAGTATTATTAAAGAATAAACAATCAAATGGATTTCAAAATTTTTAAAGTAACCCCCAAAGTCACCATTTCCAACCTTATCCTCCCAGAAATAAACCTTTCAACTAATTATCCTACAATCTACAGTTTTGAGTACATAAAGTTGACTTATTATAAAATTCCCCATTTAATATATATAAACAAATTATAAAACTTATTTTCCAAATAATAAACACCTTAATGTATTTATTGGGATCTTCTCATATCAAAAACTGTCATTCACAGTACAAATTGTCTATCGTATCAACACAACACCACTATATAAAAGTAATTTTGTACATAAATGAAACTTACCTCACTGTATGAATCTTAACAGTATCCCCTTTGTATGACATGGTTACTGATCCAAATATCATTTCTCCAAGCATCTTAACATCACTACATGGCTTAAGGTACTGAGAATTTAACAAAATAAAAATTTACATTAACAGCACTGCAGTAAATACCAGTAAGGCAAATGTTACACCATGCTAAAAGATTCTGATACAACTCTTTAATGCACATTAGATCTAGCTAGGAAATAACTATGCATTAGTACGAAAGACCTACCATAATCTCTGTATTTTCAAATTAAAATTAACTATGAAAGTTAAAATATCAAAATTTTAGTGTTTTATTAACTTGAAAAGTAAGTCAAATTCTATAATTAACAATCAAACACAGTCTACTTTTAACTCTTGTTTTGAACACTGTTGACAAAAGACGTTTGTTAAAATGCACATCTATTTGTCATAAAATCAAAATATATAATAGAAAGTTGAATCATGGGAATAGTTCTTTAAACATTAATGATGTTCAGTCACTTAAATTGTACTTAAAAACACACATACACATATATATACCATAGGTTTACTCTGGCCTGTTCAAATGATAAAACTGGGCTAATTTGCAATATTAAAATGGCAAACAAATTCTCACTTTTAAAACACTTTTTGCTCCATATTACAAAATAACAACTTATATTAAATTGTTGTATTTATAGTTCACTTAAACAAAATACAAAAAGATGTTTAAAAATGTATTTTTAAAGTAGTGCATTCTATCTATAAAACAACTTCTATTTTTTTATGCAAGCAACTGATTGTTTACATAAAATACAATATCCCAGCCACACAAAGTACATCTTGTAAAGACATGCATGCATTTTTCTTTGTAAATTATGGTGCACCCAATAAATTATTTTAATAAAAGATAAATTAAGTTGATCATCATGCAACTTAAATTCTTCAAGGTCTATGGTAAATACTATGGAAATTAAAGACGAATGGAATTATTTCTTTATATATATATTAAATCTTTAAGTATAATATCAATAAGCTTTGATAAACCAGTCAAAAAATAAAAACAAATATTTGAGCCAAGTCTATTTGCAACTGGTATCCTTTAAAAGCCACAACAAACAAAATTATTATTGAAGAGTGAAAAAAATTATCATTTATGCATGTATTTCTTTCTTTATCATTTATGTATGTATTTCTATTTCATCATTTCTACTTTCATGCATTCTCTAAAAATATTGATTGTACCTAAATAATACAAGCATGAAATTATAATTTTTCAATAATAAAATGCATTTTTATCGCATTTTGAAGAGCTAAATGTTACTTATTGATAAAATTAATTTTAATAATTCTTAACTGATTACTTAATTAAAATTAAACTCCAATCAGAAGTTGAAAAACTTTTTAAAAATTATATTTAAGTTACAAAAGTAATCAGACATTTGCTATTGTTTATGAAACTTTTAAAGTCAACTGCATGTGTAAATAAACTTTTATTAAAATACATCATCAACACATAAAGAATATATCTTGAGAGCTGGAGTGCAATGAAATTTTGTTTTCATAAGGTAACAGTGATAAAGATTTTATACCTTACAAATGGGAAAAATAAGTCTCATTGGTGGATTAAAAAAAACTTAACAGGTTGATTATGTTGATTAAGACTTAAAATGCCATTATTCTGAAATCTTGTTTTTATTTTCTTTTGGTCAGCAACATAAGCATATTCTTACGAAATATTATTCTTTCAGTTGAAAACTGAATTTTAATGATCACATTTTATTTTTCTTCAGTTATTCATTAACACATGACTGGGTCAGCATAAAATCAGGTTTAGATACTGGTGGGGGAATAACACAGATAACATTTATGCAGCTTCATTGCTATCAACAATCACATGACTGATATAACTCATGGATTATCTACATATATGTATACTGTAAGCACAATTTCACTTAATGTTCTTTGCAACATTTCAGGTTGTTCCACATATACAATAGGCACTGACCACTTTCTAAATCGTTAACCAAATGTGCATGGGATCAGTCCAATAAACTGACCTCATACTGTAAAAGTAATGTTAGCTACAATTTTAAATTTACTAAAAACATCTAAACTGTATGTGACAAGCTATTAGAAAAATGTACAAGTCTGTACTACACAAAAGAATCATATGTGTTACAAAATTATTTGTACTCAAGATATGTCTGTTGTTGTTTCATTTGTTGGTTTCGTGTTTTTTTATACAAAGAAACTAGGCTATCAATGCCAAACATCTGGTATAAAGTTAAAATCACTAAAATTCATGAAAAGAAATTAAAGTAAAACAAGACAAAGTTTAATTTTTGAATTTAAATCATAAATAGCATTAAATCCAATTTTTACATAAAGTTTAGAGCAGTAAAAGAAAAACTACAGTTATATAAGTTGTAGAGGACTTTCTGTAGCATAACTGTAATTGTCATAACTCACCAGGAAGACTAACAGGTAAGTACAAAAACCACTATCAGTCACCTGAAGTTGGCTTTTCCTGTCCTAGATGTGAGTTATTGGAGTTATGGCCATATTCAAAAAGCAAAGTAATAAATGTTTTAAAAGACTTGTTGCAAAATTTTAATTATTATAACTAACCAGGATGAATAACGAGTAGTTCAAACAGCAGTGTTAAGTTACTTAAAGTTGGCATTTCCAGTCCTGGTCTTGAGTTATTTGATGATACAGCCACTTTCTAATTTGAAATCAAACTAGGTATATTTGGATTCTTAAAAAGGAATCATGTTAGAAAAGGTCTAATGTATAAAGTAAAAAACTTAAATGGCATTGAAAAGATTAATGGCCTTTAAAAAACTAAAAACATTTCCAAGATGGAGAGTGTCACCATCACCAATAACACTATCTAATGTAACAGATAAATCTTGGGACAAAACATGTTTAAAATGGTGCTGTCGTTGAAAGTTGTAATGATGGCAAGACAGTAAAATGTGACTTATTGTGATCTCAGTGTTACACAGACAACACATGGGTGCATCAGTCTCAGATAAAAGAAAACCATGAGTTAAAAAACTGTGACCAACGCATAGTCTAGTTAGAACAACTTCCTCTTTCTGATCCTTATGGAAGAAAGAAAACCAAACTTTATTAGAGGGTTTTGTTTCAAAAAGCTTGTTTTCACATTGCTCACTCCAAGTCAGCATGGAGCCAAGCCTTGAATACATAACCATAGTTCCATGTATAGAACAGGAACAGTAGTGATAGTATCAAAGCTTACAGATTTAGTTACAGTGTTGGCAAGCCTGTTCACACAAATACCAACGTGGTTTGGTACCCAGAAAAACTGGATAGAAGTAGATGTTAAAGAGAAATGTGCCAGTCAGTTTTGAATATTGGCAAAAACAGGGTGATAACTAACGTAAAGGAATTTCACGGCCAGTAGAGAACTAAGCGAGTCAGTATAAATAGCGCAATTTGAGTACTGCTTAGCTTCTATGTGATATAGGGCAATTGATATGGCGCACAGTTCAGCAGTGAACATAAAAGCTGTGGAGAGGATTCTGCATGCAACCACCAAACCACAACAAACCATGGCACATCCCACAGAGTCACCTGATTTCAAACCATCTGTATCAATTGAAAAGAAACGATGGTTCAAAAGACGTTCAGCTAATAAGAGACAGTATTTCCAATCAAGATGTCTGCTTTTCTCAGATGACTAAAAGATAGCTCACATTTAGGGCTATAGCAAGCCATGGTGGGATGGGCTAACCAGTGGATACAGCACTGTTATCCAAGGAAGACTCCATTCATCCAGCTGTTCCTGGATATAAAGACCAAAAGAATCAATGGTAGGTCACTGGTTCTGAAAAATCTGGGCCCACTAAGAAAGAAAAAACACAACCCTGGATGGAATCTTTTGGTAAAGAATAAAGTTTTGAAGCATATTGTGAAGACAGTTGCAAACAACAAAGATGCAAAGGAGGTTGATGAGACTCTGCATATATGCTCTGAACTGGGGAAGTGCAGAAAGCCCCTGTGCAAAGTCCCTGATGGTGAACGAAGGCTGAGGTCCTGGAAGAGCAGTAGACCAGTGATCCATAGTCTAGTTTTAATCGAATAGTAGCACGACATATCTTTAGCACAGAAGATCGATCACTCCTCAAGTGGTGGAAGAGAAGACACAAAGGATGTTCAGTGCTCTTGTACACTTGACCAGTAGCTACTTGATATGTGGTATAAAGATCAGCCCTAAAAACTTTGTCTCAGGGACCACAGTTTGTACTTCACCGATACAGAGTTCAGGATCAGGGTGAATACATCATTGGCAGCAAAAGTGCATGCAAACTATTTTAGAGAGAGAGAAGTTAAAACCGTTTCCTGTGGTCCACTTCAGTAAACAATTGAGGGCAGTTTGTAGCTGCCTCTCATTACACCATGCATTCAACAACTGACACAAGATGTGAAAGTCATTGACATAGAGCCTGTTTGCAAAAGTCAGAGGGAGTTGTTCAGTGATGGCATTATCTTTATACAAATAAGTGTGACATTCGAAAACAGCCTTAAGGGACTCCAAGTTCATGTAGAAAGGAATGGAAAAGTGTCGAACCTACATGAATTTGGAATCATCTGTTCATTAAAAAATGTTTAATAAAAATGGGCAAATGTCCATGTAACCCATAAAAATGAGGTCTTGCAAAATGCCATACTTCCAAGGTTTATCATACACCTCAATGTCAAAAAATACTGATACAAAATGTTGTCGTTTGAGAAAGGTTTCTCTGATTAACATTTCAAGTCGAATCAGGTGGTGCATGGTGGAATGCTGTTGTGTGAACCCACACTGGGTGTGCGAGAAAAGGTTGTTTGATTCAAGGAACCAAACAAAACGAACATTAACCACCCTCTCTAAGGTCTTACGGAGATAGCTCGCAAAAGCAACTGGACAGAAGTTTGAAGGAATCTTGGGAACCTTCCCAGGCTTAGAGAAAGGTAGGATAACAGCCTGGCACCAGATAATGACAGGATCAAGTTCTGTGAAAGCAGTGAAAGAGAACCAATTTGCTTGATCCAGCTTTCCCCTGTGCATGCGGGTCAGCTGTCACTGACCACAGCCAGTCTCTCTCAAAATTATAAAAAAATGATCATTGCCTTGTTGGTTATTGCCAACCCTCCATGAAAAGTGGAAGAATAGCAAAGGGGAGCAAACTGAGAGATCAACAGCAGTACAGGACTAACTAGGTGCATGAAAATAAGTATAAGAACCACTATTGAAAAGAGAAAGGTTGTGATTAGAGAGCATATGCACTACAGAGCAACCCCTCGCATCAATATCAGCACTTCCCCAGAGGTGATGATGTCTATTAAAGTTTCCCAGGAATAAAAAGGGAAACAGCAACTGTTCATTGAAATCACCAAGGTCTGATTGATTATAAATCTCTCCACACAACAGGTAAATAGAACAAACAGTGATGGTATGACTCATGGAAACATAGATGGCTACAGCCTCCAAGGGTGTGTTGAGTGGCAAAGACAGGGTGAGCCCATGCTGATCAACCAACAGTGCCACCCCTTCATGCATTCATCTATCTAACGGCCTGTCATTTCAGTACAAAGAAAACTGCTGAAAGGTAACTGTATTGGCAAGGTTTAAGAAATGTTTCCTGCATGACATACAGGATGGTAGGAAGCAATAAGTGCTTTGATGTCATCCCAACCAGAATGTAAACCTTTAAAGTTCCATGGTATCAAGGTGGCCATTTTTATTTATGTGTTGGCAAATTGGGTGGAGGGCCATTCTTTTTGTGACCACGTCTTTTTTTTACTGTTTTTATTTGAGGGAAGTGTGTCAACCTTCATGGATCCTGGTCTGGGTTGATTGGGCAGGTCTTTGTTGTTGGAAGAGGATACCAGCAACTGAGGACATGAATGAGTGATTGTTTTGAATTTTGAGATGGGAGAAAATGTACCCTAGGAAATGCTCATACCCAGAACCAAAGGAAGTGGATCTTGGGTTGTGCTGGAATGTATGTCAGGAAAGAATGGGATATTTCTTGCCCACTCGACTGCACTGAACAACAGGCGCACGGCAAGTTCACAGATGTTATCAATACCCATGAAGTTATTGGGTTGCATACACTGGGCATACCGAGAGGGCTGGTAGGGTTCTGCCCTCAGCAGGAGTGAGATGAAACTGGATAGGTACGAGTGACCATTCAAGGCGTCTCCATTGGTCAATGCCATCTGACCTGGAAGGCTATGCTGTGTTGGTGGTAAACGGCCTCGCTGAACAGCTGGGGAATAAATTTTAATTTTTAACACCCAGAAAAAAATAATAACACCCTCATAATTAAATATTAACAAAGAAACTGTAAAAATAAATAAATGAACACCTGTAGAGAGGATGAATAACTTTAAAAATTCCTTTCATCCTGCGGTAAATAACACGTAAAACTAATCGTACGTGCAAAAGTTACTGAGGTTACAGAGAACATAATTTCCGCGTGTTTCTAAGTTCCTGATAACACCAGTTTACGAGTAGGTTTTTTAGAAGTTAGCTGCTTCTATATACGGATTCGCAAAAATAAACATGACCCAGATTTTACGTCTAAGACGGAAGATAAATCGTGCACAAACAACTTATACGTAACTCGTTTTCACAAACAAAAAGTTGATTCATCAACTTTTCATTTGATTTGAGAATGATTCTTTTGGAGGTACAAAGAGATCCATCTGCACTCCCACTGCAGTGGTGAAATGAAGTACGGCAGCATACATCCGAAATGAAGTGGTGGACAGCAACTTTCGAGCCTCAGGGCAAGTAATGTTACAAATCGTTTTTAAATGCTGTACCTCTTTTTATGACAAGAACAAAAGTAGAACAAGTAAAAGTCATTGCAATTGATGCAATGAGGATCTGTATCACACTCACAGGCATAGTTGTCTTTGCCACTGGAATGAGCACATATCAAAGAACCACAACATGATGTCTTCGAGTCACCAAAATGCTGACACTGGAAACATCCGAGAGGGTTTGGAATGTATAGCCATACCTTGCAATTAAGATAATCTGCCTTGATGGTGGCACAAAGATGTGGTGATGTAAATGTCTGAATGAGAACATTAGTCAACATCATAATTTCACCTTTGCGAGTGGAGATATGCCTTACTGCAGAAACTTCTTGAGTGAAGAAACTAGCAAGAATCTCTGACTTGGGGAGTTCTTCAAATCTCTCTCAACAATAACTCCTTGTGACAAATTCAAAGTAGCTTGAGGCACAATCTCAATATGTATATCCCCAATTGCCTTTGAATGCAAGAGGAGTTCACTGTGTTGAGATGTCACCAGAGCAGAGATTCTTTACTGACTTTGGAAAGCCAGCAAATCCCTCTAGTCCCTTCTGAATGAAAAAGGGAGATATTTTCCCTAAAGGTTTATCCAAAAGAGAATGTAGTATAAGAAAATGAGGTTCAGGTATTACAGACGTTGAAGATTGCTGCTCAGAATCTTCATGACGTGGTTGTTTACCTGTGGACTGTTTTTCACTGTTTTATTTAAGTTGTTATTTAGAGGATCCATGATGAAAAACAGAATATTTCAGTGCCCACTGACCCCACCCACCATGAAGCTCTATGAGTTATGAGGGGATGCACTACAATGCTAAACAAGGACACTGCAGCAATGCCAGGGTTTCATGAGCACTATACCCAAACACCAGCATCTGATGCAATGTCCACAACACCTGTTGAGAACATCCAAAACAGGTATTTAATTGACACTAGCCCAAGTGGACCATCTGACTGACTCAAGGAGGACCACCCCAAGGCTACCTGTGTACAGGAATCCGAAGCTAAAGTGCTGTGGTAAGGTTAGACTCCTCAACCACTAGGATCTCTTCTCCTTCACAAGTCACCACTCATGGCTAACATGTTGGTGGGTGTTTAGATCCCAGAGGAGGTAAACTGAAAGAACAGAACTTTCCCTGGAAGGTTCCCTCACCACATACAGGAATACACATCTAGTGAAGATATGTCTGTGAACTGATGATATCTGTCTATATCAGACAAAATAGATTACAAGGTGATGTTCATGTGAACAGAAACACTTCTTTCCTTTGTACAGTTTGCATACTGCATTTTCATAATCTCTAAAATCTCCAAAATGCACATGTAGCTTTTCAGTATCCGTGTGTCTCATATCTAATCTTCTCTGTTATCAACTATTGATAAATCAGCAATGTAAAGTAAAATGTGTATTTGGTTACTCTGACATTAAATACATAATATCATGTTGAACAGTGTTCTGTAAAGGTCATGGCATGAGCAATTTAACCTTCACTTGCACACACAGGTTTAAGTTAGGCTATACTTTTCACATTTATTATGTATTTAACCATGTATTCTGTACAACTAACATACTGAGTCAAACAGAAAAACTGCTATACTGTATAATGAAGAAAAAACAGGAGTTTATTTTCCAGTTGGAGAAGTTAATTATTACCAAAGTAGTTTTTATTATGCAAACAATTTTACTCTTCATAAATACATACCAGAAACATATTTTGCTGTAATTAATAATAAATATCTGAGTTTTTGTCTCTGATAATATTTTCAACATATTATTGGTTTTCAACTTAAGTTATACACTTTACTAGTAAGCCAACTGAAGTGAAAATGGATGGTAACAATACATGTACATATATTTTATGAATCAAGTTTTTATTAAATCTAGGACCATTCAAAGCTTACTAATACACAAAACTTTTGTTGTACAGTATATAAACCAAAAACTAAAACTCAAATTTGTTTAAGCAGCAACAAATTTAATACAAATTACCTGCATTCAAGTATGTCACACCATAAATTTAGTTCTTAAAATAACTCATCATAGCAAACAGACAAACAAAACAGTGTCTTACCTGGTAAACAGTGCCATCGCTGGCCACTTCCCTATACTGATCATTTTTTCTGCGAGGTATTGTGTTTGATCCAGTTACATGGCCATTAACTTTAAGCTTTTTCAGATCATAAGATGAGCTCAGATCTTGGCGAGAAAGTTTCTTGACAGATTTTGAATCAAACAATAGTTTTCTACCTCTCCAGTCACATTCCCGGAAAAGGAGAACTCGTACTTGTTTTGAGCCATTAAATTTTGGAGGTTTCCAACTATTAATGAATATGCAAATTCATTACAGTACACATTTTAATAACAAAAAATATTATGTTCTAATGTAAGTTTTTGGCAAACTTTAACTAAAAACAACTTTTGTGTGTGGGTGTTAAATTAAAAAGTGCTTAATTTCAGTTTAGTGGAATCGATAGAAAAAATAATTACTATACAGTAACATATATTTAAACCAAACTATTAATTTTTGCAGTTCATACACCTTCTTGAGACAATAAATTGCACTTTTAGTTTCATATATCTCTTCACATATCTCAGCAATTACATAAAATATGATTCAAACAGGCTTTTTTGGGACATTTTTGAAAAACTTAGTATGAAAATCATGGCCCAGGAAAGGAGAACTATGTCCTGGTGCTTCCCTTGGTTCTTAGCCATTTATCTTCTCTTACTCCCCCCCTTCCTCAGTCATATATATATATATATATATATATATTTTTGTTTTGTTTTTTTCTTGTGAAACTTGCCAAAATTCAGGTGCACCCACCTTTGCTGGCCCCTGATGCAAATATAAGAAAATTTTGATAGAACATATTAGTTGTATTGAGTGGTACTTAAATACAAACTTTAAATAAAAATGTATATTTGATATATGCAGTCACCTAACATAATACTTTAAAATGTATATGCCAAATGTTGTTAACTTTTGAAATTATTACACCTTTGTCATTGTTTTGAAATTTTCTTTGCTCATTAAATCTTTCTTATATTAAATAGCTACAGAAATAATATATATCTATTACTAGATTATACTATTATTAGATGTGGGAAATGGCTTGTTGTAGTGTTGAGATACACATTCCCCTATGTTACACATACATTTTAATCCCAAAAGTAGCCCCACAGTGGCAAAGCAGTATGTGCGTGAACTTTTAACTACAGAAAACAACAGGTTTCGATAAATGAAGTGGGCAGAGCACAGATGGCCCACTGTGTAGCTTTGTGTTTAATTTCAAACAAACAAATCCCTGAAGCATATGAGGTTATTCAGCTTTTCACTTAAATTTTAAAAATCATATATTTTACCTATCTTGATGTGGCACATTGTAATGCTGAAACATGTAAATTTAATTTAGCATTAAAGCAAAATTGTGATCACTTAAAAAATACAAGTTTCAAGAGATGAGGTTCTCAGCTAGCTGGTCATTCTTCAAGTTTCAGCTTCCCACTATAAATTTGTGTGTTTTTTTCATTGTCACTCTAAAGAAATCTGATGTACATGACATTGTAAGTTTAGCAGGAAAGCCAAATGGACTCACATTCTTTTGGAATTCAAGAGTCTTAATGTATGTAACTACCCCAAACTGGTTTTACAGCTTATATCAGGTGAATTAATTTTTGTTTCGTGATGGAAATCTATTTTTCTTACTGAGGTCATATCAACAATAAAGAAAATATTTGGAACGAAACTGCACTGAATTTAATGAGCAATTATACTTGTATAAGTGTGTTTATATATATATATAAGTGACCTTTACAACATGAACACCACTACTGGTAGTTCATGATGACGAAAAATTTTAATTAAAGTTTTTATACCCATACCAGCCACCTTTAGGGTACGTTTATAGAACCACTGATAGTACATATACTGTTCAGTGTCTCGTTTTACCAACGTCAATTTCACGTGAAACGTGTCACTCATGTGACTATTTTTTGCACTGACTGAAAGCACGTACTCAACATTTCCTGCTGTTACCTTTGTATATTTCATAAACAAAACACATTCTCCAGGTGCAGCCTATGGTCGTAATATTTGAAGGTTCACTGGCCTACGGAATGTTGCCCAACAAGAATGAGGGCACACGTGTAAGTTACAAACTGGATACCAAAGTTACGAATGTTTTTGTAACTATCCGTCTGATTCATATTATATCCAAATATCTATTTTTAAAATAACTGTTCCTCGTATTTCTTAGATATTTTCACACAACTTTTTACGAACAACAATTTTAAATTTTGTTTAATTCTCAGAGAGTAATCACATAATCATGATCACTATACGAAATATTAAAAACTAAGACACAAAATTTGCTTCTTTTATTATTATAACTGAAGTGTAGCGTTTGTTTTTGAATTTCGCGCAAAGCTGCATGAGGTCTATCTGCGCTAGCCGTCCCTAATTTAGCAGTGCACGACTAGAGGGAAGGTAGCTAGTCATCACCACTCCAGTCAACTCTTAGGCTGCTCTTTTACTAACGAATAGTGGGATTGACCGTTACATTATAACGTCCCCACGGCTGAAAGAGCGAGCATGTTTGGTGTGACGGGTTTTTGAGACCGCGACCCCTCATTACGAGTCTTGCGCCTTAACCATCTGGCCATGCCGGGCCAAAGTGTAGCAGTAAAAGAAAAGTTGTGAGTGAAACTGCCAAGGCACCTGCCACCAACTCTTCTGGCTACTGTAATCGAATATCATGATTCATCTGTTACTGTTAATAAAGCACCCACCATCCCAAAGTGCGGAGCGCGATTTTGCGGTAACGAGAAACCATGAGCCATCGACTTCATAGCCCATCATATTGACTATTATTCAATGCTCAGCCTAATTAAAATGTAAAGAATATTCTCAAATGAAACAAATGGACGAACGATTGAATTCATCCAGCGAATTGTTTGTTTGTTTTGGAACTCCGCACAAAGGTACTCGAGGGCTATCTGTGCTAGCCGTCCCTAATTTAGCAGTGTAAGTAAGACTAGAGGGAAGGCAGCTAGTCATCACCACCCACCGCCAACTATTGGGCTACTCTTTTACCAACGAAGAGTGGGATTGACAGTAACATTATAACGCCCTTACGGCTGGGAGGGCGAGCATATTTGGCGCGATTCGGGCGCGAACCCGCGACCCTCAGATTACGAAGCGCATGCCTTAACGCGCTAGGCCATGCCAGGCCTCATCCAGCGAAAATTTGGTTAAATTTATATCAAGCACAAGGTAAGCTGGTACTTATTTCAAAGACACGAATTTAATTTTTGACGACTTTTAATTTCCAAATTTATAGAATATCTGTTCAAAATTACACCACCATCTTGAACTAAACGACTCAGGTATTTTCATCTAAGACACATTCAAACATTTTACATTTCTGTTAACGAACACGCAAAAATTTATGCTAAAAAGAAACTGGGTAGCACGAGCTTCCACTGATCACACATTCACTCACAGCAAAATAACGAAAAATATTTAAAACTACAACGAAGAACTTCAAAACCTACTCATTTAGGCCACGCTTGAATCATTTGATCTTGTGCACCACCAATACACGTTTGACATAGTTTTTCCTGACCTTGTAACACATAAATATTCACCTGTTGGTAAATATGCTTGCACAGCAAAAAAGTACGTTCACATATTCTTAACTGTGTTTCTGTGGTTACATTACTAACTAAATTCATAGCCAGGGTTAGAAAAAAAATGGGGCATACTCCCAGGGGTTATTAAGGAGCTCCAAATTTTCAGTCAAAATCGCAAAAAAAATAAACTTATCCAACGATAAGCAGTGTAATATTACGTTATTTTGTATATATATATTTTATTAACCTGTTTTAATACCCATACCAGCTATCTTGAGATACATTTTTAGCTGTTATAACAAGTTCGTTTTTCGTTGACGTAAACTAGTTGTTTTCCTTAAGCACAAAACAAGATTTTTTTGTGTCCAATATGTGAAAATATATAAACTGTCAGAGCTGAAACAGCAGAGAAACCCATTCTATTACCTATCCCGAGTAAATTAAAGCGTCTACCCATCAAAATGTTTTTATTATAGTAATAAGAAAAATGTGGGGTCAGCAAATTCCCCTCCACTGAAATAAGAACTGAATGCATATATAAGGCCGTAAATTCTCATATTTGACCGCTCGCATAATATTGCAGCGAAATACATTTTAAATGGGATGTCAACAATGAATTGGTTTAAATGCAATTTCCGTGTACAAAAGGGTATCTTGATACAAGATGAGTTTTAGAAATCATAATTCTCAAAAGGAAACAATATTATCAACATATTGCAAAGGTCAGTTGGGTAAAGAAAATCCCTAACATAGAACTTGTGTTAATACTGTCAAATTCCTATTACAAATAAACCATTTTTATACAAAATGTACAACAGGTTTTAAAATATCTTGTCAATATAGTAAACAAGAAATTAAGGTTGCTCCGAATTTTGCTTAATTGACTAGAACCCGTTTCTTGTAGTGATAATGGTCAAATGAAACCAAAGAAGCAAAATGTTGGTTTTCTCACTGTTATGTTGTGCACCTTCTAAAACATGTCTCTTTATTACTTGAAGAATTATCTCCAATTCATCCAGTATCAATAGTATTTTTGACTGTAAATTAACTCTCTGTCAAATTCTGTCATCAATTTTTTACCGTGATTGTATCAAGCATACCTGTCCAATTTTATCTAGTTTCGTTGTGTATCTCTTTAAGAAGGCATAACGTTTTTTATTCATCAGTTCTATGGCATTTACCATTCAGCTCTTTCATATTCCATGGTGGCTCTCACATTAATTTTACATTATCAATGTTCTGTATTGCTTGGCTTGTTTTTTTCTGATTTTTGTTGGAATTGTTTGGTAATTTTTTAGTTGTTTCTCCTATACCTTTTGGCCTCTGTATCTTTAAGGCCAGTTCCTCTTCTGCTGTCAGTTCTTTCATTTGGATTTATTGTAATTATCAAAATTACTTTTCTGACCCATTCGCTTCTGTACTTTTTTTAATAATGCCATCCTGAATATAGCTATGATAGCTTTGGGTCCTATTCTACACTGGATTTGCTCTAAGTAAGTTTCTGAGTTAGCTCTTTTTTGGCAATGTACATGAACTCGAACTTGTGGTCTACATATTAAAAGGCAACAAGCTTCGACTTCTACAACTCAAAGAACTTAGCAGATGCGAAAAGGGTGAGGTCAAAACTATCCCTCTCTATTTGCTATTTTTGTGAGGTCTTCAATTACTGACTAGAATACAACTCATAGTTTCAAGTGCTTCTTCTAATCTTTCATTGCGTTTTGATCAGTATTTACCAAAATAGGGCTTCTCTTCTCTCTTTTATACGTGTGTGCCTATGGGTGCATTGGAAAATTGTTTGAAATTTCACGCAAAGGTACTCGAGGGCTATCTGCGCTAGTCGTCCCTAATTTTGTAGTGTAAGACTAGAGGGAAGGTAGCTAGTCATCACCACTCACCGCCAACTGTTGGGCTACTATTTTACCAACGAATAGTGGGACTGACCATCACATTATAACACCCTCACAGCTTAAAGGGCAAGCATGTTTGGTACGACGGGAATTCGAACCCGCAACCCTCAGATTACGAGTCGAACGCATTAACCCACCTGGCCATGCCGGGCCCAACAGGGACAAACATAATTGTCATGCTAAGTAATAGTGACATTGTTACGAAAATATTAATTTTAAAATTTTCTCCTCCTCCTTAAATTATCTGATTTTAGTGACGAGAAGACAAACCCATAAAATTTGTTACAAAATCATGTAAACTACACTCCCCCTCACTTTGAAATTTTTTTCTCTCTCTTTATCCGTCCCAGCTGTCAAGTTCTGGTACTATACAAAAGGCCTCTTAGGCAAATACTTGTTAGAAACAAATGATAGATCTGAAATGCTATTTTTATGTGATTTGATTCCAAGTCAGAAATGGAAAAAATATGGAATAGAAATTTGTAGTTTGCGTGCTTTTTTATCACAAATTTTACGCATACTGGCTTATAAAGTTGTTTAAACTGTCCTTTTAAGTAAGGTAGTAACGTAAATCAAGAATCAGATATGCTGTAATTTATATAGTCCCACTTTCAGTTTATAAATAGACATGGTAAGCTATAATTTTAATTATGTACTCTCCAATCGCCTTCCCTTTACTTTATGTCGGCCATAAAAGGCTTATTTATAATAATACTTTTGGTGAAAGATACCCATTTTCATTGTGGATACAAAGTTCCACTTATTGGCTTGAAAAATTAACCAACTTCATATCTTATTATCCTTTCTTTTCTGCTCAAGCATGTAGATATCAAAGTTTTTAAATGAAAGTATTTAATATTATTCGCGGCCTGGCATGGCCTAGCGCGTTAAGGCGTGCACTTCGTAATCTGAGAGTCGCAGGTTTGAGCCCAAGTCGCGCCAAACATGCTCGCCCTCCTAGCCATGGAGGCTTTATAATTTGACGGTCAATCCCACCCTTCGTTGGTAAAAGAGTAGCCCAAGAGTTGGCGGTGGGTGGTGATGACTAGCTGCATTTCCTCTAGTCTTACACTGCTAAATTAGGGACGGCTGGTACAGATAGCCCTTGTGTAACTTTGTGCGAAATTCCAAAACAAACAAACAATAATACTATTCACAAACGTAAAATATTTAGTGAGAGATGATTTTCTCGTTACTATTATTAATTTCCAAACAAATATGCATGGTTAATTTGCACAAACTCTTCATTAAAATGTACCTCTTTCCGTTACGTTTTGAATTTATGTTGTTGTTTAAATGCATATGTGAATAGTATAGTTAATATTATATATACACACACACATACTGTAAACCGTGTTGACTGTCTAAACGTTTGTCTGCCTCCCGTCAGAAAAGCTCAACATTCACTTTCAAAATGACTGGAAAACAGGCAAAAATAATGTTTACCCCAAATTTTATTTCATAAGCAGCATATTTTACATTAAATTGTTAGGAAGTAATCACACCATCATTCACGTTTCAAAATGTGACGTAACTTAAAGAACAAAAATGTAGATTTACATATTGTTGAATGGCTTTTGCCATAACTGAAATGTTCAACAATTACTTTTCACAATGGGTGGTCAAGTAGCTTGGAGTGTAGCACTATTAATTTTTTTAAACTCCAGGAAATAATTTAAATTAACAGATTAGCTTAAACTCTCTCCGACACTGAGGACGAGTACTTTTTTGTGTATTCATAAGCTATTTTCAAATTTGCAAATAATTATTGCTGTTTCTAACACAAAGCTGCTCAATGAGATATCTGTGCCCTGTAAGTAGAAAGGAGACAAACACCGAATGTTTAAGTTTCGTAAACTTACTGCTGACCCACTTTACGATCAGATTTAAATAAATAACTTAACATAAAAACATTATCCAAAGTAACTGCACTTATTTTTGCAAAGTAAAAAATATTTTGAACTGGCATTAAAACAAAAAAATAATTATGTTTTTGCATAGACTCCTTCAGGTGTGTCACAGACAGAAGAGAAATAACAAATATTAGTTTAAAAATCAAATCTAAACTTAAGAATGATTTTGTGCGAAACTTAAAAATATATTTTTATCTTCGTATTCGTCTGTGCAGCAGTACAATATAGTATACGTGTGTGTGTTACATTTTTAACATAAGTATGAAAATTTGTTAAAGTTATTTTGAAAACATACATTTACCTTTTAGAAACTTCACTATAATCTTATGAATATACAAGTTCAATGTATTTAAAATAGTTTGTAAAATTAAGTGGAATTTTTGTTCCAGTGCAACATACACAAAGGGTTTTTGACTAATAAAAATGATACTTCCTTCTACCCTACTTATTCTGTTTCCTTATCTAGATATCATTCGATCATGTGACTTGAGAGGTTGGTATTCATACTATGTAATTATTTCTTTCATTTCACAAAAATCAAGGTCTCAAAAAATTGCATATTCAATAACTGATGTTATACGACACTGCTCTAAATATTATTTGAAAGATACTATTTTGAATGTAAAATACATATTCCGAACTAATTGTATAAAACATATTAAAACATTGTTGTAAAAATGTATATCTCAGTAAATTAAAGAATTATATGTAGATTAATTTTTGATGATCCAATTTTGCTACAAATGACACTTTTGACTAGTAATCTACATCAAAATATTTTATGACGACACTATTTTGTCATATTTTATATAAATGTAGGGCTTTTCTGCATTATTTTAACTTTGAGGTTGAGGAAAAAAAAGTATTTTGGACAGTGTCTTGTGGGAGGTTAAGAAAAAATAGTAATTTTGGAATGCTATTTTTACACGCCTTCGATTTAAGATCCACAATGGACAGTTGTCAGTGTTTAAACGGTAAAACTTAGAATAATACAGACATATACTCCATGTACAAATAGGGTTTGAAATAATCTATTGTCTCTTATCATCCGGCCCAACTGACTACTTTCGGTATTGATCAAAATGCCGACTGGAAAGTGTCTGGTACGAAAGGAAAAGATTGATTCGAAACCCTATCTATACACGTTTCTGGATTTGAATCCGCAATGAGCAAATTAAGAAAAACGTTAGGAAAACCAAACATTTAATATTCTTTTTCTCATAAATTTTAGGTCTATTTGTTGCTAATGCTTTTCCAGTTTTATGCATGTAAACGATACATACATATTTATTTTTTATTGTTATATTTCTTCTTTGGTAGACTTTTTGGTATGTTAATGATTGTGTGTGTTTTTAAAGGGCAGTCTGTTGGCATAATCAATGTTTCGCTCTACTAATAGACGTGTAACTTCTTCAAAACTTCGTTAACTGAACGAAAGATAAACCCTCATTAGCTTACAGGAGGTTATTCACTAGAAAACAACTCATTAGAGTTCACTTCTCTTGTGCATTACCAAAATTCGCAATAGTAACTGTCCTATTAGACATAATGTATCTAACCTAAGCATCTAGGATTTAAAACTGGATTTTTTTTAGTGGATTCTATGAAACCATTTTCCACCAATGAACATTTAGTGACAGTTTTGACATGTTTGAATACCTCAAGAAACTAACCTTCTTGAAACCGGTCATTAATGCCGGTTTTGATACTGAATAACTCCAGCTACCATTCCATTGAAAGAAGTTATTAATCTATGCACAAACTTGAGTATGCGTGTGTTTTCGTATAGCAAAGCCACATCCGAAACAAATTACCGCTGACCCACCAAGAAACCAATTTGAAAACTGTGTTGTAAATGGTTTAAGTAAAGCTGTGCTTCTTGACCTACTTAATTTCGCAATAAAATCATATTTATGTTTCAAGGAAAATGTTATAACGAAATCTATGGTGTAGCAATGGGATGTAAATTAGCTCCGTGTCGAGCTATTTTTTATCGTATCTGAATGACACATCAGAACATAAAATTTGCTGTTGAAAAAAAAAACACACTAAAAAACTCGACATTACCTTTCTGCAGTTTGTAGAAGAATTTTGGTATCGCTGAGATATTAAGTCAAGTTTCTTTATCTCAGTTATTCATATTAAAAATGTTTTAAAATAAGCATCACAGAAACAGATTTTTCATTATATTACATTTACTTTCAACTGAAAAAACC
This sequence comes from Carcinoscorpius rotundicauda, assembly GCA_011833715.1. NCBI lineage: Eukaryota > Metazoa > Arthropoda > Merostomata > Xiphosura > Limulidae > Carcinoscorpius > Carcinoscorpius rotundicauda. The sequence goes on along the minus strand of CM022395.1, from coordinate 31,761,483 downwards.
GATGTAATACTGTTAGTTACTTTGTATATTCTCAAGAAAAATGCTCGGGCATTAATTTGCAACATGCACGAAATATTTAAATGATTTATTCATCAAATAATCATACGTAGTTGAGTTCAAAATATCAGTTTTTTTATCTGTACATGTAATATGTATATACAGCTCACATATACAAATACATTTATTTCTGTTTTTATTATGAACAAATACGTTAACCAGCAGGGCACGAAGTACATACAACTTACTTGTAAAACTCAAGCGAACGAACTCCAGCCTTCAATCGAAAATAATTAAATATATCATCTCTTGATGGCAGTGAACTAAGAAAATATTTCCAAAGAGAAATAAAACCTAACAGCATCTCTCGTGAATTTTAACAATCACATCTCTGTCAACAGTAAGTCTCCAATATAAATTTATACATCCTTAATAACGATATTCAAGTTTTGTGGTAGTTATTTCTGTTATTCATTTCCTTTCTATATGCATTATTTGATCTCTCAACACTCATTGCGGCTGAGCTATTCAAAGAATACCCGTGCCACACGTTGTCACGTGCTTCGTTTCACTCTCTCACATGAAACCGTGTCATGTGGTTTTGTTATAGCCGCCATTTTATCTAGCTGACATTCAAGAGGGATTGTTATTTATTGTTTTGTTCTTATCTGTCAACAGTGAAAACAAACATGCTATTATAAAACATATAAATTGTTGTATAATGTTTTCAGTTTATAAAGTCCGTGAACTTTAAAATTATTACACAGGTAGGAAAGCATCTTAAAATTGCAAGTAAGGTATATTAACGTTCAAAAACACCGCATACTAACATATTTTAATAAAACTCACATTAAATTGTTATTATTATTAACATTTAAAACTTATATTCTAGGCATAATATTAACTGACACGGTGTACAAGTCTTACACTTGTACGTCTACTTTATTGACAAAGTGCGTTAATGATGTATCCTGACAGAAAATACGTTACGAGAAAAATATCAATTTATCGTTCATTCTAACACATCTTATTGCAGGGCCCAAGAAACAATAAAACAATGTCCAACGGTGTCATGAAGTGGTATGATAAACAAAAAAAAATAGGTTTTTATCTTACGTGTGTTCGTAACTGTCGCTTAAAAAAGGGTTAAAATGTGAAAACGAAAATATAAAAAAACACGAAATAAAAAAATAAACGAATCTTTAGTTAAATAATTATTTTTTTTAAAATAAACGGTTGAAGGAACTATTTGAAAAACAGTGTATTGGCTAATGGTACATTGAAAGGACGAGTGCACAAAACAAGTTGTAATATACAAAAATTAAACAATGCCTGCATTATACGAAATATGGTATTGAACAAGACTGTTCAAGCATATACAACGAAGCTGATGTTCCACCTGAAACACGAATACTGTGAAAACAATTAACAAATCTGGCTCCAGTTTTCTGGAGATACCTTGAAATAAGCAAAGTTATTTTTTCCTGCAAAAGTCACCAAATTTCAAGCTATTAGTATATTAGTCTTACACAATTCAAGAACAAATCTATTGGCAGAGCCTTACCTGAAGTTTTTTTTTTAATTTTCTTTCCTTTTAGAGTATTTGTCAAGCCTCTTTAACAAAGAAAAGTACATAAACAAGGTCTTGAATAGCCACTAATGAGTGAAAAGTTAAACATAAAATCAAACAAATTATATGGGAAAAAAAAAGGGTTGTGGATAGCAAAGATATTTTTATACTTGCTTTCGTTCGCCCTGCAGATATGAAACCTGCTTATTCACGCCTGTCAAATAAATAAAAAACTGTCATATTTTGTAAGATAAAAACTTGAATAGTTTTGCCACTCTAATCAAGATTTGTATTAATGTCTTCTTTGTTTGAAAAACTGATATGAACTAACAAAAAGGGGGGGGGGGTTCGATGGCATTATTTGAATAGGTGTTTTAAATAGGCAGGAGGGAAAAAAGCTATTCCTGTATAAAAGAATAAGCGGTGTTGTAAGAAAGTTTCTCATTGTCCCAGTACCTATTGTATCAGTACAAAGTTTTTATACATTTAAAAATGGCTGGTCATTGTCAGGTTCACAAAGATTTTAGTCTGTTATGCAGTTCAGTACATATAAAATATCATGGATGAAACTTTTAACATGTTAATATGATGAATTCCCTCAAAAAATAACAGAAATTGCTTTTAATAACTACAACATCAAAATTTGAAAGCTAAGAATAATTTTATGAAACTAAACTCTTCAAATAGCTATGTACAGTTCTACATTTGTTTTTAATACCTAATGTCAAATTTATTCATGTAGTGAACATTTTAACTGTCAATAACATTATCTGTTTGGATAAGCAAACCAGAGTTAAAGGATTTGTTTCAAAATCAATTTCTGAGCATTAATTAAATCATATTTTTGTGGCTCACCAGAACTAAAAACTTTCAATTTTTAAGTTTTATTTTTGTAATTATGCTTTATCCATCAATCAGATTCAATCTCTATCCCTAAGCAGGGGATAAACAACAAATACAACTAACTTGCATTTGTTTTATTTCAACTAACTGAGAAATAATGAAAATGCTATTAACCAATTAGATTTGATTTCTCTAAGCCTAATTCCTCAGCTGTGGTTTCACTAGAAATTAGTATTTAGTTACCTTTAATTATCCAGTATCTTATACTGTCAGCAGGTGTTTACCTAGCTTTCATATATTTCCTCTGTAAGTTATGTCAATATCTTTTCCTTCTAAGATGTAGTTTTACATGATTGCATTAATATTATTATTATTATTACCTATATGTATATTTAATCATGAACTATGGTTTGGATTGGCTGTTATTAATCGGAAAGCTACACAATGGGCTATTTGCTCTGCCCACAGTGGACATAAAAACTTGATTTTAGCATCACAAGCTTGCATACTTAATGCTCAGCCATTAAGCTTATTCAACATATGTGAAGAGTAATTTATTTTGCATTTTACTGGTCTTTATGTGAATGTGTGTTGAATGCATAATCCTACTTATTGATATTGTTAAAATTATAGGGTTTGTTTTATATCTTTTATTTAAATGGACTTTTTATCTGTTGTATTACTTTGATTATTTTTCTAAAATTCTATTACAACAGTTAAAAGTTATCAAGAAAGAGATCATGGTTCTGGTCACAACCAGTGATTGGGCAAATAGGACCAAAGCTGGAGAAGATGAATAAAGAAACCTCATGTAGAGTAAACTGGGACTTAAAATTTTGGAAAAACTACATATCTTTGTGACAAAGATAAAAAACAACAATCTGAAATATTCATAAAATAAGAACTTACATGAATACTGAAAACCTGTTGGTTAAATTCAAAGAGATGTTAAAGGAAGCTGGATACAAGGTTGTGAGGAAAACAAGATGAAATAGTAAAAGATGGAGAAAGATAGAAACAGAATGAAGTAGAATAAAGAAATCAAGCATTTGTGTAGATAAATAGAATATGACTACCTGAATAACGTGTGTAGAAATAGAGGAAAGTGAGGCAACACAATGTTTTAATTTCAACTTGTAATTCAATTTATAAGGATGAAATGATGTTCACACTTTAAAAAAAAATAAAAAGTTATACTTGTGATTATCCCCCCAAAAATTAAGTCTATGAAGCATGTTAAATTCAGAATTATCAACTTACACCTTAAAAGTACTGCTAAAAGTAACACTCAAGAAATTTAATATAAGGTTGACAATGAACTGTCAGAAAATCAAAATAATTTTAAGAGATGTAAGGGGATATAAGAAAACATATTCTTCATAGAATTTCAGGTGAAAGAGCTCAGGAAATGTAAAGTAATCATTATGTATGATTTACAGACTTTGAGAAAGTTTTAAAAAGATAATTATCAGAATGAAAATTGAGCAAACATCAGAATTCTAAACTGAAGTCAAGAAGCAGCAGTTTGATTAAACAGAGGATTAAGCAGCGAGTTCTCGGTTAGGAGACATACAACAAATATAACTGCAACCATTAACATTATATTGGCCTGCCATGACCAGGTGGGTTTAGGCATTCAATTCATAATCTGAGGGTCACAGGTTCTCATCCCAGTTGCACCAAACATGCATGCCCTTTCAGCTGTAAGGGCATTATAATGTGTTGGTCAATCCCACTATCTGTTGGTAAAATAGTAGCCCAAGAGTTGGCAGTGAGTGGTGATGACTAGCTGCCTTCCCTCTAGTCTTACACTGCTAAATTATCAATGGCTAGTGCAGATAGCCCTCGAGTAACTTTGTGCAAAATTAAAAACGAAACAAAACATTTTATAATTTATATACAAGGTGGTTGATGAGAAAAGTAGTTACTGATACAAAAATACCAAAGCTAAAGGAAATAGAATTTGTAATAACAAGCATGGTGATGATACAGGGCAAGACTATGGGCTCATAATAAGTATCAAGGGAATTATTATTTAATTATCTAAGGAAGTCACAGAATGAGGATCAAAGTAAGACTTACTTAAAAAGGATTACCAGTAGTGATATCAAATGTGGAGAAAGAGGTGAAGCCAAGGATAGAAACTGAAAAAAAACACACAAGATTCTTCAATTTCAAGTAATTGCTCAGGAAAGATGTAAAAATGTTATACATGATCAGGAATGGACTGGAGACAAAAACATTTGAATTAGAAAAGCTGGTGCAGGTAACAAGGAATAGAGAACAAGAGAAAAGCTTAATTATCAACCTTCACTATAACTGATTGAAGAAAGAATGATTTAGGTTTTTTAAAGTATTTGGTTTTATTTTGTATTACATTGATGGTTTAATGCATTGTTTTGTTTTACTTTTTCCAAGAATTCAGTTATATTTTAAAGGGTTTTATATGGTATTATTACATTTTAATTTTTTTGTCACATATTTTACCTTATATGTTTAAACGGCAATGAGTCTTGTGTATAATTTGTGTATGTATGACTATGTTATTTGTCCTGTCTCCTTCTGTTACTTTAACATACAATTTGACTAAAATTACAATTTATACATAATTTTCACAGCATCAAGTTTTAGCTTTATATTGGTATAAAATTTAAAGTCAGACAGAAAACAAGCCTAAGTAAGATAAAAGACAAAGGGATTGTTATATGAAACTATGTTTCTTATCATAAAAATGTTGACAGTTAGTTCTACTTTAGAACATAAAAATGTATTCAAGGCCATGAGCTGATTCAATCATGTTACTTTTTCATATCAGGATTCGTTCAAAGAATTTAACTCTTATGTATGTACTGTGTGTCGCCCGGAAATGCTCTACAATTGCCACATGGAGCACAGACTTTTAAACAGTTATGATCCAATTCTGTGATATGCCAGAAACAGAATATGAATCATGGTTTATTTTTGTCTTCAGAGTCAGGACTTACTATAAAGCCTCATGTTTTTCACTGATCATTGTATTTGTTATATGCACTATTTTACACACATTTCATTAAACAAGCAAACCATTTTTATGTTCACTTTCACCTGTAAAAAGTAAATTGTATACTTCTCTTATATCCAGTGAAATTCATTTTCACTAAAATAAAAATCACTGTTCTTTTGAAATGTAATAAGTAACAGAACAAAACACCACTTGAATGGTTTGCCTGTTAAAATTTATTCTTTTCTCTTCATTAATAAAATTCGTTTTGTGTCTGTTTTCATACACAGTCCAAACTCTTTTCATTTACCCACAACATATCAGCATGCTTCTCGTTCCAGATATTAGATACACAGAACCACAGGTACATGTAACTGTATGTCCTGTTTATCCTTGGAATACTATAAACCACTGTTGCTTAAAAAAACAGAAAAAACTTTCTGCAAATAAAATTTTTCAGTATTTAGTGTGTGTACTTATTTAAAATTCAACACAAAATCAGACATTAACGAACGACATTACGTCTCCTATCACATGATAATCATATAGTATGTTGATACAATATCTGTTACTACATGTTTGCATCACACATGCACTAAACCTGAATAAACTACAGTAGGTATTTAGTTTAAAGGAAAGATATTTCCAACCCAACTGGGGTGTTCAGGGATAAGAGTGTCCCCTTTTTCCCCTCTCATGAATATATTAAGTCAAATAATTAATTATTTCAGTGGTGTTGGTAGAAAGGTCAGTGAATGCCTACTACAAGATTTGGTAAATATCTGGTGGGTGTCGAGGCAGAGTGAAGTCCACAGCATATACTGAAGGAGGTAGTGATGTCGAAGATGTCGACAATATTGAAAATGAGAAGCCACAGCTGTGAAGAAAAAAAACATATCAGCAGAGTCTAGACAAACCATTTAAACAACAAATTAATGAGATTTTACCAGGGCCATTTGGTGGTAGGGATCTATAAATCTAATGCCTTGGCTAGGATGAACCTAATGAGCCAATAATTTAGATGGGGGGGAATCAGAAAAAACCCACTTTCACAGAATGGGTGCAGAATAATCTACCTGTTCTGTTCCCATACCTGAAAATGTAAAAATACAAAATTATAAAAATATGTAATGTGCCTTCAGTGTGTTTATGATTGTGTTAGATATATTATACAAAGAATGTTGTTTTGTATGGGGCATTCATCATTATCTTTAGGATGGCCAGCGGAAGTTTCGTTGTTCTGCTTTCTTGTAATATTTCACTGAAAAAGAGACTAATTTTTTGCTGATCCTTTCAATGTTGCATGATTTGTGTAGATAGGCAAATGGGGAGTATTTGAGGAGTCTTAAGGCTAATCTGAAAACTCTGTCTTGTCGTAATTTAATCATGTTTTTTATACTTTTTGAGCAGTTATAGGTGATTTGGCATCCATACTCTATGACTGGTTGAATATATGCTACATATATTTTAATTAGTATTTCAAACTTGCATCCTTTGTTCATATCTGTAATAACGTTTAAGTGGGCAATTCATTTGCTTACGAATTTGTTCATGTGTTTGAAATGTTGAGATAATGTTAGTCATATATCAAAGGTTATATCTAAAAATTTGACTGTTGAGCTTATCTTTATTTGGCTATTTCGAAGTTAGATTTTAACTTTTTTAATGTTCTTAAATTGTTTATTTAAACTATGATGGAAAATAACTGCTGTTGTTCTATAAGGGTTAAGGGTTACCCTCCAGTTGTCACACCATTCAAGGATGGTGTTCACATATTTTGTAATTCTGTCTGGAATAATTATATGATTTTGCAAAGTGCTCCAGACAGGAATGTTGTTATGCATATTGCAAAAGTATACAGTAGGCACAGGAAAGGAATATTGCTGGCAAACAGGATGCATAGTGGAGTGAAAGAACAGATCCCTGTGGAACACCTTCTATGATATTGAATGTTTCAGAGAATGTGGTGTTAATTTTGACCACACATAAGAAAGCTGTAAAGCTGTCTGCAAGAAAACTGGAGATCCACCTGAGGACGGTGTTAATTCCCATGTTTTGCAGATGATATCCGAGGGCATTATGCCACACAGAATCAAATGCTTTTTCTATGTCTAGGGAAACTGCTATAGTTGCTTGGATGTTATTAAATGCTCTATATATTTCGATTTAGTAAGACTTGTTAAGTGGTATATGGTTTGCTTCCCCTTGTGTAAGGAGTTTTGTATGTTTGGTGTGAGGTTGTGGTTCTCACAAAACAAGAATAGTCTATTAGAGATAATTTTTTCCAAGAAATTCCCAAGGCAACTGAGAAGACTTATTGGTCTGAAATTATTTGGGTTTGAGCTGTTGGTTTGTTTGTTCTGAATTTCAAGCAAAGCTAAACGAGGGCTATCTACGAGAGCTATCCCTAATTTTGCAGTGTAGGACTAGAGGGAAACCAGCTGGTCATCACCACCCACTGCCAACTCTTGGGATAATCTTTTACCAATGAATAGTGGGATTAACTGTCCCATTATAATGCCTCCAGAACTGAAAGTGCAAGCATATTTGTTGTGACAGGGGACCCTCAGATTACGAGTTGAGTGTTCTAACTACCTGATCATGCTGAGCCTTGAGCTGTTAGTGGTTTCTTTTAGTATTACTGTGATAAATGCTTTTTTTCTATGTGTCAAGATAGTATCCAGAAAAAGAGAGTTAAGTTCATTATATTTTGGAGGTGTGTGAAGAGAGAGGATGATGCACTTTTAAGAATAGTGTTTTGAATCCTTTCATGGCCTAGAATAAAGTTATTAAGGGTTTTAATATTGATTTTCATCTTGCCTATTAAAATGGGTTATTTTCAATTGAGGATGTTTGTATGTTTAGGTTAATTAAAAATACTTCCTTCAGGAAATACACACATGCAACCACCCAACATCTTAAAAGGAAAACTAGAATCTATGAACACATTAATTAACAGATATGTGGTACTGGTTTTGTTTTTACAAAATTGATATGAATACTATATATCTTTTAAATTATAAGCAATTATATGTCAAGCAAAGTGGAAAGAAACAACAGAAAAGGACATCAAATATATACATACTTCTTGTTAATACTGACTTATTAATTTTTCAATCCATTATTTTCTGTGCTTTCTGCCAGAAATATTTTTTATAACAGTCTCCCATTAGGACAACGGTAAATTTGCAATGCTGAAATGAGTTTTGATTACACTGGGTGGAAACATCAGATAGACAAAATAAAACAATACTTCATCAACATCAATAAGTTTCCTCCAAAAACCGTAGAAAACACTGACTTATTAATTTTTCAATCCATTATTTTCTGTGCTTTCTGCCAGAAATATTTTTTATAACAGTCCCCCATTAGGACAGCAGTAAATTTGCAATGCTGAAATCAGTTTTGATTACACTGGGTGGAAACATCAGATAGACAAAATAAAACAATACTTCATCAACATCAATAAGTTTCCTCCATAAACCGTAGAAAACACTATATGCACACACCTATACAAAAAGCAAAATCAACTAATAAAAGTAAATATATCCCACAAATTAAAAAAATGTGAAACCATATACTGCTGCATACCATATATTCCCAACATCAACAGAAAAATAACCAACATTTGGCAAAAACTAGTAACAAAATATGAAATTCCAGTTAATACCAAATTTATTCAAAAAACAGGCTTGTACAAAACTAAGGTCTATACTGTGTAAAAACTACACTGACAAGCACCACATCAACATTATTTATAAAATGCAATGTGTCACAACTTCTATATTGGAGAAACAAGTAGAAAAATGGAAACCAGATTCAAAGAACACTAAATGTCACCTTCACACGTTTCTGAACACAAGACATAACCATAAAAAACACCCAAATACTAAATAAAGAAACAAATATAAACAAGTGCAAAATTAAAGAAGCCTTACTTATACAACAATTCAAGTCCAAAATAAACCATTACAAAGGAACACCTTTATACTTATATAAATAAATATAATCAAAAATTTAAGCATGCTGTCTCCATTCCTACACTCAATTACACAATCCCCTTCAAAGATGTGGTCAGCTATCCGTCAGTTACCTCTTTCTTTCTTTGTAAACCTGACGATGACCAAAGAAGGTCGAAACGTTGTTCATTCCTCTACATAAAATTTTCTCAATCCATGCCAGCCGTTATTACATATACATTTATCTGTGCTCTGGCCACCACAGATATCGATACACGGTTTCCAGAGTTGTAAATGTACAGACATGCCGCTGGAGGACTAGTAACTTAAAAGATATAAAGACTAACTTTCGTAAAATCCCTGTTAACTGTGCTAAATTACTCTAAATATAAAGAGAAAGTACGATAAAAGAATTATATCTGCAACTTAATTTGAATAAAACATTGTAAAACTGATAGGAACATCATTCACCCATTCATCGACTAAAGCTTCCCAGAAATTAAGATAGCTAGCGCCATCTTTACACATGCTAAAACTTGGTCGATGGTATTTGGGTATTTTGCCCTGGAGGGTCAGGTTCACTTTGACCTCTTCCTCCTTCCTGAACATATTTTCCCTAACTGTTCGTATGTTAGGTCCTTTTCAGGGCAATGTCCATTTATAGTCTCTTATTCACAGTAGTCAAGCTTGCTGGTGGCAATTTTTTTTTTTTTTTATCTTATTATTATTTTAAAATACATAAATATGTAAACTATAAATACAAGATTTAAAGTTCATATACATACATATTTTACTTTAATTTATTTTTCTTTATGTTTAATATATATGTTAATTGGGGAGAGGTATTTAGGATTTTCTTCATCATGTATAAGGTACCTATCTAGTTCGCATAACAAATCATTTTTCATCCAATTTTTGTTAAAATACCTAATTGTAATATTCAGGAGTCTATCTGATATTGTTGGTATGTTCGAGTAATTATGGATGAATTTAGATGATGTTGCTCTCGGAACTCTGTATGCTGTTGTGAGAAGTGTGTTTTGTATTGTTTGTAGTTTGGTTTTGATTGTTTCATTACGTACAGTTACCCATGCTGGAGCTGCATAGTCTATTACTGGTCTAATATATGTTTTGTATATTTTCAAAATATTATCTGTAGATGCTCCACTGTGTTTACCAGTTAGACTCCTAACATAGTTGGTTCTTCGCCAAATTTTATTTTTAATTTCATTGACATGATTGATCCAAGTTAATTTTGAATCATAAGTCAGACCTAAAAATTTTGCTGATTGGGCAATCTAGAGCAGCGTGCCATTCATATATATTTCTAACTGTTGTTTTCTGTGTTTTGGCGATTTCGTAAAGAGTACGAGCTGAGTTTTTGCTGTGTTTATTTTAATTCTATATTTTTCACAGTATTCACTAATTCTATTTAATTGTGGTTGTATGTTTGTAGCTGCTATCGTGGGTGTTGCAGCACTTTTCCAGATTGCCACATCATCTGCGAACTGTGATGAGAATCCATGATTTGGATCCTTCAATGGCATATTGTTAACATACATGATGAAGAGTATAGGGCTAACCACCCCTCCCTGTGGGACACCAACTAGAGGAGTAAAGTATTCGGAAAAAGTTCCTTCTACGTTTACTCTACATTTTCTGTTTTCCAGAAAGTTAGATAACCAGCGAATAATTCCTCGCGGTAGTTCCATTTCATTCATTCGGAACCTTAGACCATCGTGCCAAACGGTGTCGAATGCTTTCTCGATATCGAGGAAGCAAGCGACTGTACATTCTTTTTTGTTAAAACTATCTATTATGGTTTCGGTTAATCTTATTAAATGGTCTGTCGTTTGTCTAAATTTTCTGAATCCATTCTGTTCTTCTGGTAATTTTGATGTTACCTCCAAAAATGTGGAGAGTCTATTACTTATTATTCTTTCGAGAATTTTGCCAACACAGCTGGTCGGACTGATTGGTCGGTAGCTATTTGGTTTATTCGCTGGTTTTCCTTCCTTATGGAACATTAAAATATTTGCTAGCTTCCAAGAAACTGGGATATATCCTGAGGATAGCGATAAGTTAAATAGAGAATTTAGGTGGTCAAACAATTTCGGAGTGCCGTTTTTTAGGAGAATAGCTTGTATTTCATCTTCTCCTGGCGCTTTGTTTTTGGTGTTTTTTATTGCTTCTAGTATTTCATGTAGGGATATTTCCTTTGTTAGTAATGTGCTTTCAAAATCAGTGTTAAAACTTGTATTTGTATCAGTTATGTTTACTGGAAATATTGGTTCATATTGATGTTTATTGTTTGCTATGTGATTAGTGACTTTATTGTAGAAGTTTGTATTCATATCTGGATCTGTGTGGGTTTTAAATGTATTTTGGAGTTGATCCTTGAAAGCTTCGGCTATTTCTTTATTTGTATGTGCAATGGTGTTATTATGTTCAAGTGGAGGATATTTCTTTGTGTTTGTGTTTTCACTTGTGAATCTTTTAAGATGTGACCAGAATTTTTTCGGGTCAGTTATGTCGTTTAGTTTATTACAGTAATTGTCCCATTTATTTTGTTTTTGTTGTTTTATTTGAGTTCTGATGTGATTTCTAATGTTGTTTATTTGTGTTTTAGTTTCTCTGTTTCTTGTAATCATGTACTGTCTTCTTAGTTGTCTACGCTTTTTTATTAGGTTGATTATTTCTGTGGTGGGTTTCCGTGTGTTGATTGTTGTTTTGTGGTATTGTTTAGGTATTGTTAACTTGGCTGCTTTCTGAAGGCAATCCGTGATTGTTTGACAATAGTTGTCCATTTCGACATGCGTTTTAACTTCTTTAATAATTTTATTAGGTAATAGATTATCTAATTCTTGTTTATAGCTTTGCCAATTTGCCTTACTGTAATTAAATTTTTCTTTCCTATATGTTATATTTTTATAGGGGGTGAGATCGAAGACGCAAAAAATTGGGAGATGATCACTATCTACATCTTTTCCCACTTGAAATTTTATTAATTTCTGGCTTAAATTATATGTACACATACACAGATCTAATATGTCACTAGAGTTAGTGGAATAGGATGTATGCGTTGGGGTAGTATCGTTCAATAAAGCTATATTGTTATCATCAATAAATTTTATTAATTTTCTACCATTTGAATTAGAACTTCGGCATCCAAAGGAAACATTTTTACTATTTAAATCTCCCATGACTATGGCGTTTTGATTGTGGGAAAAGATGTTATTTAATAAAGTTGTATCTAATTGTTTATTGGGAGAGCAGTAAATTCCTGCTACGGTTATTTTAGTTTTATTTGACAGGAGGATATCTACAGTAACATGTTCATTGCTACTGTTTAATTCGATTTCTTCTACAGATAAGTCTACTTTATGAAGCATTATAATGCCTCTGTTTTCATCATTTTTATTTTTTCTATCTTTTCTAATGATTGAGTAATATGGTATTTTAAATCTATTATTATTATTATATGTTAGAGTTTCACTTATTATTATAATCTGGGGGTTTAATTCTTCTATTAGGTCTTCGATCTCATGTTTCTTGGAAGCTATTGCACATTGGATGTTGATATACACTACTGTGAACATTGAGCTGTGAGCATGTAACCTGTTAGTGTAGTTATTATGTAGGGTATATGAGGTGTGACGTGTTTTATGGTAATTGTGATCAGTAGTTCTATAAAATTAGTTGTCTGGTTTGGTTTGGTGTATTCTGTTATAAACTCAGTTATTACATTTTTGAACACTGTTGAAAACAGGCTTGTTTTATCTGCTGTGTTAATATTGGTTTCTTGTATGGTTGTGTTGTTTTCTTTTGGTTTTTGTGTTAATGTGTTCTTGTTCTGTGTATTAGTCTTCTGTACTTGTTGTTTATGTGGTTCTTTTCCTTTTAACATTTCTGCATATGTGGTTTTTGTTGTTTTATTATGTTCTGTTGATGTGCTTGTTTCAGGTTGGCTGCTTGTTTTTGGTTGATTCTGTTCTGTTGGTGTGTCTGTTTTAGGTAAACTGCTTGTTTTCGGTTGATTCTGTTCTGTTGGTGTTCTGATCTGAAAAATGCGTTGCTTTATTTGTTTATATTTCTCGCATCCTTTATAATTTGCTGTGTGGGTTTGACCACAGTTACAACATTTAGGCATTTCTTTTTTGCATTGATTAATATGGTGTTCCCCGCCACATCCGCAGCACCTTGGTGTTGCTAAGCAGGCTGCTGAAACATGTCCATATCTTTGTCAGTTGTAACACTGTGTTACAACTATTGCCGGAGTTTTTAATTGTTCTACTTGGTATTTTTGATGCCAAAGCAATATTCCATTGTTAATTAAATTTTGAGTGTTGTAACTGTCGTCTATGTCAATTCTTATGAGATTGGTAGGTGTTTGTGTTTTTTTTTAAATTATTCTTTCTATTTTGTTGTATGGTATGTTCTGTTCGTGTAGTGCTTGTTTAATTAGATCCAGGTCAATTGTTTGATGAACCCCTCTTACCACTATTGATTTTGGTTGTGGCTTAGGCTTACTTCCCGGAAGGTGGATTTTGATATTACCTGGTTTAAAGGCATCTGTTGGCCATTCTTTAAGTAGTCGGTTAAGATCGACTACATCTTGCCCTTGCACCAGTACTCCGCCTCTAGGCAAACGCTTAATGTTAACTATGTTAACATTTGGTTTGCATCTCTTTACTTCTGTGGCAAGCAGGGGTTGGTTATAATGACCCGGAATGCCTTCTATAATAACTGCATATTGTGGTGGTCTTGTTTTTGTTACAGTATTATTGTTTGTTTGTTTGTTTTTCTTTATATTTCTTTTGGATATAACAGTGATAAAGTTTTGGTCTTCCAATTCTTGATCACTGTCATCATTTTTTTTTTGTCTTTATTACTATGTATATCAACATCTTCGGTGTTGCTATTTTTAACCATTACATTATTGGGACTTAACCCTACTTTAGTTACAGGAGTAGCTACCTCTACCTCAGTATTAGTAGCCATCACTGCTTCTTCTTCACATTCAGAGTTTTCCGAAGAATTAACTTCTTTAATTAATTTTCGCTTTGCTTTATTTTTTTTTAATTACAGTTTTTGCTTTTTTAACAGTATTTAATTCTCTTTTTGCCAAGCTACAGAGAGTTAGCAATGGGGAATTATTGATATCATTGCCACCAGTAGTACTTGACTTACCTGCATTAGTCTTTTCATGAGCCGTAACGGCTTTTCCCGCCATTTCCTTAGTCGGTCTTATAGGACCCGTAGTTGTTAATTTTTTGCGGTTTCCCGCTCTTCTGTTCTCGATTTCAGCAGTCCTCTCTGTTTTCTTTAAGTTATATGCTGCCTTGATGAGATACGTAGTAGGTTCAAATGCTTCTTCTTAAATTTTCAATTCAAATTCTCTTAGGCCTAATTCGCTTCAAGCAAGAGCCAGACAAAGGACGTCCTATTGGTCTCGAGCCTTAACAAACAATCCGAAAAGTCACACATGCTAAAAGTAATAATCAGTTTGTTTATTGAATTTCGCGCAAAAATATTCGAGAGCTGTCTACTTTAGCCGTCCCTCATTTTACCCGTCAAATAATGTGATTGACTATAGTGTTAAAACACACACACATGGCTTTAAAAGGCATTTTTTATGACCAGGTCTGATCCTACGACTAACAGATTTGAAACCCAATGCCCTAACAAAAAAGCCATACCAGCATAACTTGACATGAAAATATTCTGAAATTTATATAATAATTAAAATTCTTATAATCGTATTTTAATGCTTTTATTTGTAACACTCAGCTTCAAGACGATTCATAGTTTAAACTTATTCTGTCAAAAATTTATTACTCTTTTGCAAAAAGTACTCAACAGTAAATGTTAAATAATTTTTAGGTGGACCTTCCTTCAAAATTTTTTTGTATTTTAAGTTCAACTCTAAAGATTTTTTTTTCAATTAAAACTTAACATAATCTTATAATCAAATTTATATTTCTTCTTAACTGTCATTCTCTCTACTGGTGGGCGCGGCATGGCCAGGTGGGTTAAGGCGTTCGACTCGTAATCCGAGGGTCGTGAATTCGAACCCCAGTCCCCCTTTCGGCCGTGGGAGCGTTATAAAGTGACGGTTAATCCCACTATTCGTTGGGAAAAGAGTAGCCCAAGAGTTGACGGAAGTGGTGATGAATAGCTGCCTTCCCTCTAGTCTTACACAGCTAAATGACGAACGGCAAGCGCAGATTGACCTCGTACATCTTTACGCAAAATTAAAAATAAAATAAAATCTCTACTGGTGAATCAGCGATAGGTTCACAGACTTCATAACCACATTAACGAAATCGTTGATTATTTAATAAATAGCTTTTTAAAAATGAAATGACTTGAAAGCCTACAATATTAATCAAACTCAGCATTTTAATGAAA
The DNA here is from genome assembly GCA_011833715.1 of Carcinoscorpius rotundicauda. Taxonomy (NCBI): domain Eukaryota; kingdom Metazoa; phylum Arthropoda; class Merostomata; order Xiphosura; family Limulidae; genus Carcinoscorpius; species Carcinoscorpius rotundicauda. The sequence goes on along the minus strand of CM022395.1, from coordinate 31,745,723 downwards.
ACAGTTTTATCATGTGTCGTGACAGAGTGAAATTTTCACAATAAGTTTAATTTGTTCCTAAATTATTAATTATACTTTTACAGAATATAATGATGCATAATTTTAAATTGTGGGATGCAATGTTCTTAAGTGTCATTAACTTAACAATAATTAAAGAAAAACTACACTGATATACTTATAGTATAGCTTTCATAGAACACAACTGTAACTAGACAAACTTCACAGAAACCATACGGAAATGTCCAACATATCGTAAGAGAATAATCATCTGGACACAAGTTGGGTATATTTTCTGACCAAGGAGACGTAATGGTCCAAAAGAGCCTTATGCTTGTTTAAGATTTAAGTTATTTACGTTCCTGGACTACTTACTGGGAAAAAAAAATGTCTACATTGTACTACGCTGCTACTGTAAAAGGGTCACAAAAGGAAATTCTCTACCTCTTCCAGCATCCCAATTTAACAACCGCCATTCTGACATCCGCTTCATTTCCCATGACATCTCAAGAACATACATCTACTATAAGGTTTCAACTATTAAGAAGCTCAACTCTTGATCTACTGATATTGTTCATCAGCTTTTTAAAAACAGATTTTTAAGACTAGGTGCCCACCTGCTTTTGAGTCGTTGTTGTTTTGAATTAAGCACAAAGCTACACAATGGGCTATCTGTGCTTTGCCAACCACGGATATCGAAACCCGGATTTTAGCGTGTAAGTCCGCAGACATACCGCTGAGCCACTGGGGGCTCTTCTGAGTCCCTAATGTTATTTGGTACAGGCTTCCAAATATGTACCACAAATAAAAAAGTACAAGGAAAAATGCCAACAATATTCCAATAAGTTCCATTAATTAGAAGAAAATCTGCCTAGAAAATAAAAAAACAAGTTGATAATTTGAGAACTAGATGAAACGTGAAATAATTCTAGCAATTTATTTATAATACCTTTTTTTATATTGTACTTAATCATACAGCTACAGAACAGGTTATCTGTGCTATACCCGGATCCAGGTCAATGTCTCATCAGAGAACCTTCATTATCACTGACTTTCGCTTTAAAACAAACCATCTTCTGATGTTGCATTTCTATTCATAAATACAGAATTTTGTAAAAAAAAAATTGGCATTACTATGATTAAGCATAAGATGCATACTCCGTGAAAAATTATAACTATAAGACTTGAATGCGGTAATTAAATGAAGTTGGCCACCAAAATTTCTCACGTTATTATAAATACTGAAGAAGTTTTTGAGCGATGTTTTAGTTGTGTATAACTGCTCTGTTTTCTTCACATGAATTGAATCGTCATTTTTTGAGTCTTTAGACAAAATTGATTATTTTTGTTTGTTTTTTATATATGTATTTTGTATTTTCCAATCATTTTTTAAAATTTTAGTCTCTGGTATTTGACTGAGAAAATGTTTTTGATAATTGTTTTATTGGAATACAACCACTTCTTTCTAATGAGACGTTAATTTTATGCAACAAAGTGAAGAATTTCTTTCACCAATCTGTAATTTCTCCTCCTTGAAAAATACAAGTAAAAATTACCAAATTACCTACTTAATTAGATTCTCACTTTGAAATAAACAAACCTTCAAGATATCTTTAAAAACAAATAACAAGGTAGACTATATAAAAAATATTTGGTTAAGGTACTACCCGTATTCCCTTTCCCTGCTGTATCCATCATGTGTAAAGAAAACCGGTTTTAGGGTTATAAGTCTTCAGATTTCTCGCCGAGTCACTAGGGTTCCCTTTTGTTCTTATCAGCGATATTAATAATTGCTTTAATCTTGCTTTCAGATATAAATTCTGGGCAAGTGTAATTCCTCATATTGCATTCAAAGTCTTTATTTAACGCGAGAGTATAACCTTTAACGCTTTGCGAAAGTTCTAAATACTTGACAAAATTTGGTTGGTTGGGCGGTTTAGTGTTTTATGGCACAACACAACTAGGCTATCTGCGCCAAACATCCGGTAAAAAGTTAAAATTAAAGTAAAATTCTTAAAAGGAAATTAAGGTAAAATAAGGGAAAGTTTAATTTTTGAATTAAAAACATAAATAGCATTAAATCCAATTTTTACATCTGGTCTACAGCAGTAAGAGAAAACCTACAATAATACAAGTTTTAAAGGACATTCTGTAGCATAACTATAATTATTATAACTCGCCAGGATGACTAACGGGTAAGTTCGAGAAATAACGTTAGTCACCTGAAGTTTCCCTTTCCAGTTCTGCTTTTGACATTACGGCCATTTTGTAATTTTAGATCGAACTAGATGTTCTTTCATTCTTAAAAAGGAAACACATTAAACAAGGTCTAATATATAAATTAAAAAAAAACTTCAATAGCGTTAAAAGATTAATGGTCTTTGAAAAACTAAAAACATTTCTAAGGTGGACATTGTTACTATCGCCAATAACACTGTCTAACGTCGCAAATAAATCTTGAGACAAAACATGTTTAAAATGGTACCGTCGTTGAGAGTTGTAACGACGGCAAGACAGTAGAATGTGGCTTATTATGACCTGAGTGTTACACAGACTACACACTAGTGCATCAGTTCCAGATAAAAAAAATGATGTGTTAAAAAACTGTGACCAATGCGTAGTCTAGTTAGAAAACTTCCTCTTTCCGATCCTTACGGAAGCAAACCGAGCAAACTCCAATATACGGTTTTATTTGGAAAAGCTACTTTTCACGTTGCTTATTCCAAGTCAACTGCCAATTGGAACAGAGCCGAGTCTTGAATACAGGACCATAGTCCATGTATGGCACAGGCACAGTGGGTTTAGTGCCACGGCAGATATATTCAGTTGCAGAGTCTGCAAGCTCGTCCCCGCGAATACTAACGTAGCCTGGTATTCAAAAAAATTAACAGAACAAGATGGTAAAGAAAAATGGGCCAGTCGGTTTTGAATATCGGCGAGAATAGGGTGTGAACTTGAAGCGATTCCAGGGCCAATAGAGAACTAAGAAAGAATAAATAGTGCAGTTTGAGTACTGCTTAGCTTCTATGTGATCCACGATAAGAGAAATGACGTACAGTTCAGCAGTGAACACAAAAGCTGTAGAGGGGATTCTGTGTGCAACCACCGACCCACAACATATCATGGCAGATATGACAGAGTCACCTGATTTCGAACCATTTGTATAAATAGGAATGGTAAGATGGTTTGAAAGATGTTTAGCAAATAACAGACAGTATTTCTAATCAGTAGCATTTGCTTTTCTCAGATGACTTAAAGACAGGTCACATTTGGCAATAAGCATGGTGGGATACAGCAGTGGGATGATCAGTGGATACAGCAATTTATCCAAGGTCAGACGAAATTCACCCATCTGCTCCTGGATACGAAGGCCAAAAGAAGCAATGTCAGATCATCTGTTCTGAAAAAGCATGGACCACTGAGGAAGGAAAACACAACACCCGGTGGAATGCTTTGGTAAGGAAAAAGGTTTTGAAGCATACAGTAAAGAGAGTTGCAAAAGGCAGGAGATGTTGAGAAGGTTCATGAAACTCTATGAAAAAGCTCCGAACTGGGGAAGAGCGGAAAGCCACTGTGAAGAGCCAAAGTTACTGATGATGAATGGGGTCCAGCATCTTCAAGGCCAAGGTCCTTGAAGTCATAGACAAGTGATCGATAGTCTAGTTTCTTCGAATAACAGCATGATATATTTCTAGCATAGAACATCGATCCACTCCCCAAGTGGTGGAAGAGAAGACACGGAATATATTCAGTACTTTTGTACATTTGACCTGTAGCTACTTCATATGTGGTATAAAGGCCCCAATAACTTTGTCTCAGGAACTACAGGTAGCACAATCTCACCGATACAGAGTTCAAGATTAGGGTGAATACCTCATAGGCACCAAACGTGCATGAAAATGCTTGTAGACGGAAAGAAGTTAAAACCATTTGCTGTGGTTCACTTCACACTTCAGTGAACGATTGAGGGAAGTCAAAAGCTGCCACTCAATATACCTCATGTTCGACAAATGACATGAGATGTGAAAGTCATTGACATAAAGCCTGTTTACAACAGTAAGAGGGAGTTGTTCAGCGATGGCATTAATCTTTATATTGAAAAGTGTGGCACTCAAAACACAGCCCTGAGGTACTCCAAGTTGTTGTAAAAAAGAATGGGAAAGTGTTGAACACATACAAACTTGGAATAATGTCCCTTAAAAACTTTAATGAAAATGGACAAATGGCTATGTAGACAATATAAGTGGAGGTCTTATAAAATGTCATACTTCCATGTTGTATCATAAGCCTTCTCAATGTCAAAGAATATTGACCCCACCATCATGGAGCCTTACAAGGACTCAAAAACACAGCAGCAATGCCAGTGTTTCATGGCACTATACCCACACACCAACATCAAATATCGTGTATGTGTATATAAGCATATTGTGAAATCTTTCGTTGTGAAAACGTATAAGCCAGGAACTTGTAAATAAGATGACATAAGCGCAAGAATATTCTGTGTCATTCACTTTCGACGTACATGTGTACCATCATTATATTTGCTTTTTGTTCATTGATTCTAATATGCCTTTCTAGAAACATTAATGAATGATGACTATTTTAATCTGGTTGGTATTGCATGTGTACGTACCAATCAATTATATTAACTACCTCATTTTTCTTTAAGTATTCAGTGAAAGTTAAAACAAATCATTAACCTTAACCATTGTTTAAGCCAACTAATAATTCAGGAAAGTAACCTGTTTATCCTATTTAGAAACACTTACAGTGTTTGAAACGTTTATTTTATGTCATTTTAACCAAATTCAAACACTTTTACGAATTATACATTAAAACTCTCATTATACAAACACTGTTCTTGAAATTTGCTCAAACCTACACGAAGGCTATCTACGCTAGCCGTTCCTAATTTAGAACTGTGAGACTAGAGGAAAAGCAGTTAGTCATCACCACCCACCACCAATTCTTGAGCTACTCTCTTACCAACGAATAGTGGGATTGACCGTAATATTATAACCCTCACGGCTGAAAGTGCAAGGGTGTTTGACGCGACAAGGATTCGAACCCGCGACCCTCAAATTACGATTCGAACGCCTTAACATGCCATGGCGGGCCAAAGGCAATTGTACTTTAGTAGATACATTATACAACGTATTAAAATTGGTTGGTTGTTTTGGAATTTCGCACAAAGCTACTCGGGGGCTATCTGTGCCAGCCGTCCCTAATTAAGCAGTGTGAGACTAGAGGGAAGTCAGCTAGTCATCACCACCCACCGCCAACTCTTGGGCTACTCTTTTACCAGCGAATAGTGGGATTGACCGTCACATTATAACGCCCCCACGGCTGGGAGGGCGAGCATGTTTGGCACGACTCGGGCGCGAACCCGCGACCTTCAGATTACAAAGCACACGCCTTAACGCACTAGGCCATGCTAGGCCCAAGTATTAAAAGCTCATCAGTTTTTTAAAAAAAGTCTAGCGTTAACTTGTACAATAACATTATAAATTTGATAGTGTTAAGTAATGTAAAGTTTAGCCATAACTAAACTAAAAAAAACGTACACAAGTTACAGTGTTAATTTATTTCTTTATAGAATATAAGTCGTATGTTATGAAGGCTTAACTGATGTTAGGCCTAAGATAAGTGGATTTATAGATTTCGGTGACCGCGATTAGGATTCTTTTGTATTATTTAAAAATCCTGTATTTAAAGAAATACTGTTGCAATAAAGACAGTAAGTTTTACCACAAATCTTTTGCGGATCCATATTTGTACTCAAATTTTAAAAATAGTTCACACTATGATTGCTTGTTATCAAATTAATCATAAGGTACTACTACCTCAGCATAAAACCTGGGTTGTATGGGCTTATGTACAAACTAAAATAAAATAAACACGACCAAATACCTTTAACGAATATGGAATATGGAACAATATTTCACGAACCTTTCAAAATTTTCTAGAACTTTCCATAGTAATATATATGCAGGAACTCACCACGTCAGTTTAGTTTACCTGCCTAAGTGAACACGTAGACGTATCCAAGGAGGCTTTACCAAGTTTCTCCGTTGTCTTTGCCTTTGAGATAGCAGGGATACCGCAGCGCACTACAACAGGAAGCACTGGCCACAGCGGACATAGTTTTCTGTGGGGAGGCACAATGTCAAGTGTGAGCCATTAGTGGGCCTCCGGAAAGTGTTGTTCCCACCATTGCACATAAAATTGGATCTTATGAAACAATTTGTCACAGCTCTTGATTAAAAGTCTGCAGCCTTCAATTACCTTCGAGACTTCTTCCCTAAGCCGTCTAAGGTAAAGGTAAAAAAGATAGTGTCTTAGTTGGACCACAAATAAAGAAGATCCTGGAGTGCACAGAATTTCCCAAGAAGCTCAGTAGAAAGAGAAAAAAAAAGCTTGAGGCAGCTTTGTCGCAGTGGTTCGGGGCTTCTTGGGCAATCAAATCACAAGGCCGAAAATTAGTGTGAAACTGGTAGAGGCTCTGGTAAAGAACCACGGCAAAATGTGTTGCAGGATGTCCCTGAAAGTCCATATCCTTAACGCTCATTTTGATAAATTGAAGGAAAACATTGGAGCATACTCAGAAAGGCAAAGCGAGCGCTTCCACTAAGATATCCTGGACTTTGAACACAGCCACCAAGGTGCGTATAACGAAAACATGATGAGAGATTATATTCGGGGGTTGATACATAAAAGCGATTTACATTACAGTCGTAAATCTCGAAAAAATACTCACTTCTAAACATTTTTGTTTATTTTTGTATAACTTTTGTATAAATACATGTAAATCTTGATTCATATATTTTTTATTCAGACCTTATGTAAATGAAAATGTAAAAAAATTGCACATTTTTAGATAGAAAATAGGTTAATTTCTAAATTTCATTATCCAGGTCACAAAAGCAAAGTTTGAAGGGAATAACGGCTATTTTCTGTACTTTGACAATATGAGCAGTTAAAAAAAATAACATATACTATCCAAGAACAAAATTTATGTTACATAGTGTAATTAATCCCTTAACTAAGCAGTTCATTCTAAAAATTACCTACATGAGATAATACTACATTTGAAGTGTTTGTATGTGTTTTAGAAAGTTTTATATTGCATTCAATAATCATTTTGAAATTTTGATTCAAAGATGACTGACTGGTAAACATTTCTGTAGTCCAATAATTAATTTTAATATGATAATCTTTATTGTGGGATGCACAAATAAAAACAAAACTACATGCATAAAACTGTATTTTCTTGAACACATGTACATGAAACGTTCACTATTACACCTGAAGTCGTCCACAAAATAGCCTTACTAAAAATATTGATTATTTAATATTAACTGGTTCAAGTCCAGATGAAACCAGAAACTGACGCGTGTTGCAATCATATTTATGTAGCAACTCTTTATATCAGATAATATCTACGTCTTACCAAAAACAATCACAACACAAAATAGCTTGAAAAATCACTTATTTGTAACATATTCGTAAAACCTTACACTTCACTGTCTGAAAACTAAACTGGTACTTCATCTTTGCATGGATTTTATTAAGCTAAATCGATCTTCAAAATGTGATTAACACATGATTAAAATAAGGTGACATATTAAGAAGACAGAGAATCTATTTGCTTTATTTTCTATATATATTTTTGGATCAAATCATAGCACAGTGAAGCATTCCTTGCATGCAGAGTTATTTCATTAACTAGGTGAACTCAGCAGATTGCTTATTGTGGCTTTGCTATAAGAAAAACGCTATTTCATAAACAATTTCTCGGAGGTTCAACAGCAAGGTCGCTGACACAATGCTAAAATCTGAGCTTCGGTTTCTCACGGTGGAAGACAGATAACTCATTGTATAACTTTGTGCTAAAAGCAACAAATATTTAGCTTTACATTCATTCAACTTGGGACACTAAATCTAGACATATTAGATATCTTAACACAACTTGAAAAATCTCCTTCAAAATATTTTTTAACGAATGGAACAGAAGACTGCACGGTAATGTGATATTCCAGATAAGTAGTTCTATGTATATATATATATAATACAAACATATCTACATTTTTATTATTAACTTAATATAAACAGCTCATCATGACACAAACTTGTCAAAAGATCTCGTTTTAAGCGCTCATTTTCAAAGCTCTTCCATTATCAACATTCACAATAGTATTCTTATAAAACTAAATACGCTGTATATTAAAATTCTTCATTCCACAATAAGAACTCGTTAAAACAACATGAACTCATATACTTTTATGAATATTGATTCTTTTTCTTACTTATTACTTTGCTCTGAAAACTCGGTTAACATACGTTCGTAAACAAGTCAAAGTGCATAGAATCACGAGATTGACAGTTTACTGTTTTATACATCACAGTGATTAAATTTCTGCTTCGTCTGTACCCCATATTTAAGTTGTAACAGACACTTGAATATTTCGCTCGAAATAGTTAAAATACAATGGTAAGGCACAAATATACATTTATTAAATCATCTCCATGGAGATCCCAAGTATGTTATTATGCACACCCCAGTGGGCAGAGCACAGATAGCCCAATAATCAAACAAACAAATTCATTATTTCGCAAAACAAGTAGCCAGTGACTAGTTATGTGAAATTGCACACGCATTTGTCTACTTTGAAGTTCAGTTTACAAATGCTCATTTCACATTGTAGATTTTGCACCCTAATGCAAACGTTAAATGTGTTATACAGATATTAATTTGGAGCCTCACTATATTGTTATAATTTATGTTGTCACATATGATCGTGTTTTGCTTGATAATTTTTGCGTCTTGACAACAGCCCCGCAGCATAGTTTTCATTGTAAATGTGTCAGTCGTAAAGCTTTCATATCCAAAGCATACATCTTCCTGTTCACTTTCCGTAATCAGTATTTGCATGTAACTTGCTAATTGAAATGTTCAAATTATTTTAATAAATCGTACTAAATCCTCTGCCGATAAACATTAGTTAATAAAACATGACCACTACAGGTACCAATGCAAATCATGTACAGATGTGGCATGCTTAAAATGAGTGCATCAATGATCTACTGGGGAAATGCGGTCCATTTCTCTTTATAGCTGTTTATAGTTTATTAACATTACTTGAGTTGAGTCATGTGCTGCCAGACATCTTATACATGTTCAACTAAATTCAGATTCAATAAACTTTCCGACAATTCCATTTATTTGATAGCTTTTTTTTTTCTAGAGCCTAAGAAGCAGTTGAGCAAGGTGAGAACGCCTGTTATAATCTATTTAAAAAAAATTCTGATCAACTGCATATGCATACGATAAGACTACTGACTGATCATAATATTGCATCAATACACTGTATGGCATTAACAGTGGCCACCAATATTGATCCCTGGCCAACCTGATATGATGTTACTGCCACATGCATTTTCCAAATTGAGGTTGAACCTCATCCCAGTCACATTTCAGATGCAAACGTTTCGTATTTGGTTGCTGTGTAAAGCTTGGTATGTATATAAACAATATATTCATACACGCCTTTGACCAATCAACACGTTATTGCATCATTTGTGACGATGAGATAGAGAAGTGAACATGACCAGCCATCTAGCATAAAGACCAACATTATAACCTTATGAAATCTGCTTCTGACCATCCGTATGCTGACATGTCGTCCAGTTGCTGCTCTAACCTATTGAGTTAGTTGAAAAACTGAGGAACCAGCATGCTTCAGTACAACTTTGAATCTCTTCTTTAAAAAAGTATTGTCGTTCAAACTGTTTTCCTTCACTTTAAAATACCATCGAAATTTACAAATCAAATCAAATGATCGAACACTTGATATGTGAGTATTTACAAAAACCAGTAGTTCTGCTTATCCCATTCAACTGTAAAAAATTTCCATCATTCCATATTTATACTGAACAGATATCACAAATATCGATCTACTAATTTGAGACTATACATTTTCAAACCTTTGTATACAAACATTCACAAACCTACATATACAAATTATTGATTGTTTGATTAATTTGGTGTTTTACGGCACAAAGCAGCTAGGCTATTTGCGCCAAACATCCGGTAAAAAGTTAAAATTAAAGTAAATTTATCAAAATTCATAAAAGGATTTGTTTTGTTTGTTTGTTTTGGAATTTCGCACAAAGCTACTCGGGGGCTATTTCTGCTAGTCGTCCCTAATTTAGCAGTGTAAGACTAGAGGGAAGGCAGATAGTCATCACCACCCACCGCCAACTCTTGGGCTACTCTTTTACCAACGAAAAGTGTGATTGACCGTACCATTATAACGCCACCACGGCTGGGAGGGCGAGCATGTTTGGTTTGACTCCGGCGCGAACCCGCCACCCTCAGATTACGAAGCGCACGCCATGCCAGGCCCCTCATAAAAGGAAATTAAGGTAAAAGAAAACAAGGTTTTAAAACACATAAATAGCATAAACCACTGTTTACATCTAGTCTACATCAGTAAGAGAAAACTATAGTAATACAAGTTGTAAAGGACTTTCTGTGGCACAATTGTAATTATCATAACTCGCCAGGAAGACTAACAGGTAAGTACAAAAACCACCATCAGTCACCTGAAGTTGGCTTTTCCTGTCCTAGTTCTAAGTTATTTGACGTTATAGACATTTTTTAAAAGCAAAGTAATAAAAGTTTTAAAATACTTGTTGCAAAATTTTAATAATAACTCAACAGGATGACTAACAGGTAATTCAAACAGCAGAGTTAGTCACCTGAAATTGGCCTTTCCAATCCTGGTTTTGAGTTATTTGATGTTACAGCCATTTTCTAATTTCAAATCGAACTAGATGTACTTGGATTCTTAAAAGAAAATCGCATTAAAAAGGTCTAATGTATAAATCAAAAACTTAAATGGCATTAAAAAGTTTGACGGCTTTAAAAAAACTAAGTATTTCAAAGGTGGACAGTGACTCTCAACAACGGCAAGAAAGTTATACGTGGCTTATTGTGATCTGAGTGTTACACAAACAACACATTGGTGCATCAGTCCCAGATAAAAGAAAATGATGAGTTAAAAAACTATGACCAATGTATAATCTAGTTAGAACAAGTTCCTTTTTCCGATCTTACGGAAGCAAGACGAGCAAACTACAATATACGGTTTTATTTGGAAAAGCTTCTTTTCACGTTGCTCATTCCAAATCAACTGCCAATTGGAATAAATCCGAGTATTGAATACAGGACCATAGTCCATGTATGGCACAGGTACAGTGGGTTTAGTGCCTCAGAAGATAGATTCAGCTGCAGTGTGTCTGCAAGTTCGTTACCGCGAATACCAACATAGCCCGGTATAAAAAAAAATTTGACATAACAAGATGGAAAAGAGAAATGGGCCAGTCGGTTTTGAATATCGGCGAGAACAGGGTGTGAACTAGCTTGAAGCGATTCCAGGGCCAATAGAGAATTAAGAAAGTTAGTATAAATAGTGCAGTTTGAGTACTGCTTAACTTCTATGTGATCCAGTGCAAGAGAAATGGCGTACAGTTCAGCAGTGAACACAAAAGCTGTAGAGGGGATTCTGTGTGCAACCACCGAACCACAAAAAACCATGGCAGAGCACACACATTCACCTGACTTTGAACCATCTGTATAAATAGGAACGAAAAGATGGATGGAAAGATGTTCATCAAATAACAAACAGTATTTCCAATCAGTGGTGTCTGCCTTTCTCAGATGACATAAAGACAGGTCACATTTGTGGACTGTAAAAAGCCAAGGTTGGATAGGCTGATTAGTGAAAACATCAATGTTGTCCAAGAATAGACCAAATTCATCCAAATGCGCCTAGATACTCAAGCCAAAAGAAGCAATGGTAAATTGTCTGTTCTGAAAAAGTATGGCCTACCAAGGAAGGAAAATACAACCCCAGATGTGATACTGTGGTAAGGACCGAAGTTTCATGAGACTCTATGTATACACTCTGAACTGGAGAGGTGTGGAAAGCTCCAGTGCAGAGCCGAAATCCTTGATGATGAATGGGGTCTAGCATTTTTAAGGCCGAGGTCCTGGCAGAGTCATAGTCTGGTGATCAATAGTCGAGTTTTAATCAAGTAAAAGCATGACAGATATTTAGCCTAGAACACCGATCTGCTCCCCAAGTGGTGGAAGAGAGGAAACAGAGGATGTTCAGTGCTTTTGTCCATTTTACCCATATTTGCTTGATGTATAGTATAAAGATCAGCTTATGGTCAAAGATACGTCCCAAGAACTTTGTCTCATGGACCACAGGCAGCACAACTTTACCAATACAGGGTTCAAGGTAAGGATGAAAACCCCGTTGGTGGAAAAATTCATGCAAACGGTTTTAGAGAGAGGAAAGTTAAAGCCATTTGCTGTGGTCTACTTCAGTAAACGATTGAGAGCAGTCTGTAGCTGCTGCTCAATATACCTCATGTTCGATGACTGACATGAATAGTGAAAGTCGTCAACACAGAGCTCATTTGCAACAGTGAGATGGAGTTGTTCAGTGATGGCATTGATCTTTACACTGAAAAGTGTGATACACAAAATAGCACTGAGGGACTCCAAGTTCCTTTAAAAAATAACGGAAAAGTGTCGAACCTACATAGCCTTGGAATCGCCTGTCCATTAAAATCTTTTAATAAAAATGTGCAAATGGCCATGTAACCAATATATATGGAGATCTCAAAAATGCCATTCCTCTATGTTGTATCATACGCTTTCTCAATGTCAAAGAATATTGATACAAGATGTTCTCATTTAAGAAAGGCTTCTCTGATTGACGTTTCGAGTGGAATCAGGTGGTCCATGGTGGAGCACTGTCGTCGGAACCCACGAACAGTTACAGCCCCAAGGGTGTGTCGAGTGGCAAAGACAGGGTGAGAACATACTGATAAACCAACAGTGCCACCCCTCCATGCACTAGTCCATCACATAGCTTGTCATTTCTGCACAGAGAAAACCGCCGAAACGTGACTCTATCGGCAGATTTCAAAAAATGTTTCCCATAAAGAAAGACACACAGGATTGTAGGAAGCAATCAGTGTTTTGATGTCATCCAGATTAGAACGTAAACCTCGACAGTTTCATTGTATCAAGGTAACTATTTTTATTTATGTGTCGGTGAATTGGGTGGAGAAACTTTCTGTTTAAGACCACATCTTTTTTTTTTACGTTGTTTATTCCAGGGAGGTCTATCGACCTCTATGGATTCTGCCCTGGATCAACTGGGCAGGTCTTTGCTGTTGGAAGAGGATTCCAACAACTGAAGACGTGAATAAATGATCGTTTTACATCTTGGAGTGGGAACAGCAGATGTACCCCAGGAAATGCCTGTACCTGGAACCAAAGGAAGTGGATCTTGGGATTTGGTGGAATGTATATAAGGGACAGTGATAGGTGTTGAAGTTGATTCATCAACTTTTTTAACCACAGTGGTCAAAGACTTCTCATTTATTTTGAGAAGATTATTTTGGAGGCACAAAGATCCATGTGCACTCCTACTTTAGAAGTGGAATGAAGTGCAGCAACATACGTCCGAGATGAAGTGGTGAACAGCAATTTTCGAAGCTCAGAATAAGTAATGTTATGAATCGTTTTCAAATGCTGAACCTTTTTTTCCAACCATTTAGGGCAAGAACAAAGGTAGGACAGGTGAAAACCATTGCAATTAACGCAACCATGGTCCATTTTACACTTATGGGCATCATGGTCCTTGCCACTGCAACGAGCTCATGTCAAGGAACCAAGCCATGACGTCTTCAAGTGACCAAACTGCTGACACTGGAAACACCTGAGAGGGATTGGAATGTATGGCCATACCCTGTAGTTAAGATAACCTACGTTGATGGTGGCAGGTAGATGTGGTGATGTAAATGTCAGAACGAGGACATTGGTTGGCTTCGTAATTCCATTTTTGCGAGTAGAGATATGCCTCATTGCAGAAACTCCTTGTGTAGAGAAACCAGTAAGAATCTCTGACTCGGAAATGTTCTTCAAATCCCTATCAGTAATAACTCCTCGTGATGAATTCAAAGCAGCATGAGGTGTAACCTCAAGAGGTATATCCCCAATCGCCTTTGAATGCAGAAGTTCACTGTGTTAAGATGTGGATGTTTTCTTCAATATGACACCAGATCGAAGCTTCTTTACTGACTTTGGAGAGCCAGCAAGTCCCTCTAGTCCCTTCTGAATAAGCAAGAGAGATATTTGCTCTAAAGATTTGTCCGAAAGAGAATGTAGTATAATAACATGAGGTACAAGAGGTGTTAAAGATGTTAAAGATTGCTGCTTAGAGTCTTCAAGACGTAGTCGTTTACCTATGGACTATTTTTTACTATTTTATTTGAGTTTTTATTTTGAGGATCCATAATGAAAAAAAAGGAATATTTTAGTGCCTACTGACCTCGCTACCATGGAGCCCTACGAGGGAAGCACTACAATGCCAAACAAGGACACAGCAGCAATGCCAGTGTTTCATGGGCACTATACTCACACACCAACATCAAATACAATGTTCACAACACCTGTTGAGAGTATCCAACACTGGTACTTAGTTGATCCTAGCCCTAGTGGACCAGCCGATTGATTCAAGGGGCAACCCCAAGGCCGCCCATCTATAGGAATTCAAGACTAAAATGATATGTTAGGGTGGACCCCTCAATAACCAGGATCCTCTTTCCCCTTCACGAGTCACCACGCACGGCAAACACGTGGGTGAATGTTTAAATCCCAGAGGAGATAAACTGATAGAACAAATTTTTTCCTGGGAGGTCCCTCCCAAGGTACAGGAATCCACACCGATGGAACAAATTATTGATATAAATTTCAAACAGATACAGGCTGAAAAAGAAATTTTATGTAGCTATTGCTGTTCACACAAATTTGAAACATTAGTTTACTAAATCTAATTTTAGATTTTTCTATAAATTTCAAACGTCTTCTTACTTTATCCTTTCATCTCTTGTCCGTAAACCAATTATAAAATAAATACACACACGATATTCTCGCACAGTACTTTCAGCTAATATTTTACGTCTTTCTTTTTAAAATATATTATTTAATATGACAAATAAAACCAGAACAGTTTCAAAGCCCTACTTGCTCACATAATGCATCAAAAATCTTAAAACTTGCCGTAAATACTTCCAATGGCCTCATACAGCATAATCGCGAGCTGACGCGTGTAAATTTCAAACATCACTATGAAATTTATAAATGAATGAGTTTGATCTCTATATTGCAGGTTGAGAAACTAATTAATGTAGCGTACTAGTTTGTTCATTTCAAAAATTATAAAAGTCAAAGTTTCAGTGTAAAACTTATTTATTTTCTAAAACTGGTATGTCTGGAAGTAATTTTTCATGTAATTCATTACATTGGTTACTTTATATATTTTATTTAAGTTTGTTTTTGGATTTCGCCCAAAGCTGCACTAGGGCTATCTGAGATAGCCGTCCATTATTTAGCAGTGTAAGACTAGAGGGAAAGCAGCTAGTCATCATCACCCACCATCAACTCTTGGGCTACTCTTTTACCAATAAATAGTGAAACTGACCATCATATTATAACGCCCCCACAGCTGAAAGGGCGAGCATGTTTGGTGTGACGGGGATCGAGCTAAAGTTTTATGAATTGTACTTTTTCATGCTGGTAGGTAACTACTTACTTGTCCAGATAACATACAAAACACCAAAATAAGAAATTAGAAATATAAGCTGAAAAAAAAAGTTAAAGTCAATCTTGATAGTGTGGTTGGCACTTGGAGAAGGTTATTTTTATGAACTTCCACTGTGGTAGGCACTTGAGGAAGGTTATTTTTTGTAGTCCTCAAATAGAAGCTTCAATGGATCAGTATTTTTATTACTGAATTTACCAGACCAATTTCTTTTAAATATGTATTGCATACTCATATTAATTACCATAAATAATTTTATCTTTCATGTGTTAACTCACGCCGTAAAAACACTTTTTAAAAACACATGAGCATAAACAAAAATGGCAAAATATGCAGACCTTTTTACATTTTGTTTTCGTTTTTTTTTAATTTCGCGCAAAGCTACACAAGGTCTATCTGCGCTAGTCGTCCCTAATTTAGTACCGCAAGACTAGAGAAAAAGCAGCTAGTCATCACCACCCAAGTTAACTCCTGGGCTTAATCTTTTATCAATGAATAGTGTAATTGATTGTAACTTTATAACGCCCCAACGGCTGAAAGGATGGGTATGTTTGATGTAACAAGGATTCAAATCCGTGACCCTACGATTACGAATCAAGCGTGCTAACTACCAGACCATGCCGAGCTTTTTATTTGATATGTTAATACTATTTATATTACGTAGTGCTTTGATATAATAAAAATTGCTTTCATTTTACAAACTAATGCATGTTTTTGTTTTAGATTCAAGCTATACAATAGGATATCCTTGCTGTGTCACCGTTGGGGTCAAATCCTGAATTTTAACTTTATTTTCTCGCGGAATTATAAGCTGAAAATTACCCTCACAATGTTCCTTGTGATGGACATCCACTAACTGTAAAATAAAGAGCAAAATAGATGTAACCACAAAAGATGAGTTTAAAACTTTCCTGACCTAAATACATTTATGTGCTCTTTGTTTCACAGTTAATATATATATAGCTGTTAGTAAGTACATACAGATTTAAAAGAGGAAAGAAAGATGCTGAATACACGATAATTCTATTTTCGGCGATAGACTTATCTGTTACATCATGGATTCACTTGTGAGGCATTCGATGTAAAAGTAAGAATGATGGGAAGTATTCCATGTTTATTTTTATACTTTCACCAGAAGGACTGAGATACGGAAGTAGAGGGTGCACAAATTTAACGTGGCTCTATATGCAGATTATTATACCCTAGTAACACTGAATATCAGATACGGTCCCTCAATGCTTTTTTTATGTGCAATGAGTTGTGTGTTATTAACTTCTACTAAGAGGTCAATAACTTATAAAAGCACGTGGCCAATGCATGACCCAACAGAAAACAAGCAACCAAAGTAAATATATTTCATTTCATAAGAATAAAAATTCAAAATTATTGGAAAAACTGTTTACAAAATGCGGTAATCTTAAGCACACCAGGCTATATACTCTAAAACCAAAGTGATTTTTATACTAAATTTATCATTTATATGTTTTTTTCAAATTAACGTCCATGATGTCAGAAAAACTCGTAGTCAAGAAGCCATAAAACAAATGAAAAACCCTAATAAACTGGTGTACAAGCCGGCTAGGTCTAATTTAGAAGAAGAATACACTTCTCGAAAGCGCTAGGTTTTCGGACTTTTATTGTTTTATCTTGAAGTCACCAGGTGGCGTAATGCACTGGTGGACAGATGTTTTGATCCACTTGGCATGAAGATACATGAAAATATTTTTGTTTTATAAAATTGAATTCGAACATTTTTAAGTTATCGTACTTTAACAGAGGTCATAAATTACTGTTCTAAACAAGTTTCACTGCACTAACAAATTTAACTTTCAAAAGTATCTACCGAAAGATCGTTCCAATCTGTCTATCGATCCATACATACAAACAAAAATAACACCTCGTGCGTTCAGCATGATTGCAAAGAAAGGAAATTACTGAATAGTACTTCACTTACATTTCTACTAATATGTTCCAACTATTTAAACTAGCAATTCAACAATAACGCTGAAAAACTTAGTTGGGTCACTAGCATGTCGAGTTAGCCAATATGGATTTGAGTCATCTTATTTAATGCTGAGTCTTATACAAGTCATTCATCCTTAGTACTTTGATATTCGAGTCAAATAACCCAAATGGATGAGTGGATAGTATACCAATCTTTCCAACAAAAAGACTCAGTATTGAATCCAACTTCCTGCCACGACATACATTTCTTTTCGGGACTCCAAAAAATGGCAGCAGATTGGTGGTTGGAATGTCGGTTATAAACTATTATAAAAAAAGAACTAACTAATTTATAACCAGGCTTGGATGGTGTGATCACAGAGGCTACTAACCTCGACAATGGTTGATATCCAACAGCCACATCATTATTGTAAATACATGTAGGTAACTTAATATCTTAATATATTCGTCACGAAATTACAAATGTATCAAACTATCATTTGTAATCAAATGCTTAAATGTATAAAACCTGATGAGTAAACATTTCTATTAACCTTGACTTTCTTTATCATAAAAGATGCATTTAATTCCTTTGTACAAAATGGTGTATTTTCATCAAATTTTAAATTTCTATTTGGAACGTAAATCGGCTTTCGGAACATTAATACTTTCATCATATCATAGCTGAACTTCATTACATCACAAAAATCTCACTAATGATAACAAGGATCACAACTATGGAGCAAACTGGAATATTTTGAAGGCACAAAAACACTGCTCTTCATACTTTATAGTTTCTACGATGAGCTTCTGACACAGATCAATGTGTTCTTTGGTATTTGTTCATGCATGAAGTACTTCTTAGCCATATTTTAAACACTAAACTTGGTAAACCCAATTTGAACAGTAATTACATTGCCTTTTTTTCAATTATTATTAAACTTCAGGATCAGATAATCACTCCAAGAAAAGTAGAGTTACTGACGTACAAGCTGGCCAGGTCTCACTTAGAAGTGTGGAAGAATTATAAATAAGGATATACGTATTTGAAACACAAATGAGACATCTGCGTTTGCTGAATAAATTCTATATTTTTTATCATACCATTTACTGTTTAAGATGATGTAGGATCAAAAAACATTTATTAATGAACAACTGTAGATATGAATGACGTTAGATATTTTCTTAAATCTTTTTAATTATCCGTTAAGAAATAATTGAAACCTAACAGAGTTCGAGTTTATAATTACTCATATATACATGTCACGCTACGAATTAAACATAAAATTTTATCTACATGAAAATAGATATTATTATTCCTACAGCAGCCATGCAGAGAACGTTTATTTACGATCCACTGTGGAGTAAAAAAAATAAATTTTGAGTGAAAAAATCACGCCTAATATACATTCAACAATTTTACAGGGAGTTGTAAATTTACAGCAAAAATGACTACGCAATAAAATTTCTATAACACTTTAACTTTGTACTCTAACATTATTTTTTTAATTCCACAGTTCACCTACCGTGGAAGTTTCGTAATGCAGTATCATTCAATTTCAGAGAGTTGAATTACATATTTCTGATCGTACATAATCACCTTAGTGCAAAATAAATTCTCCATTCTAGCCTGTCAGTTTGGAAAGATGTTACTATGCGCTGATAGGTTAAGATTCCAATACTTAGTTGCCAAATGACAAGTCATTTAAAATGAATAACAAGAAACCTCTCACACCAAATATACAATTTTGATGGAGTACTACTGCTTAATCTGACTTACTTGATCTTCAGACACGTCAAATACGGCAAAAGCCCATAACTCATATTTTAATCAAGAGACCCTGCTGAGATTTCCTCTAAGCATCTAACTGTCTCTTGGTTTACTTCTTTGCCTGAGAGGCTAATTAATACATGCCAGAAGAAAAAAAAATGATGTACTCATTTGCCTTACACAAGTACATCTGTAAGTAATGTATGGCACCTTGATCTCTGATACTCCAGAGTATCATTCAGTAACAATTCTTATACATAAGATATGGTGGCTATAATATGGATCTAAACATACACAGTGACAACACCTGTGATATTGACTCCCATTTATCTTAGTACTAAAAGATCACCAAGTAGGAGTTTACTGATTTGTATCTTTGTGTTCATGAGGTGTAATGCAATGCGGAGAGAGCAAACACACGTCTGGAAAACACCACTACCCACATTTTGTAACTATATAAATGCCACTTGTATATAGTATACTTAAAACAACAGCAGCAAAAAAGTTACTATCATTTCGATCTCAAAATGCCATCTATATCCAGAAATCAATAATATAACATGATGTTTGTTCTTCCTCTTTCTATCCGTTACCTTCAGTTATATTTAACTTAGCTAAACACAATCAACAAACACCATACACCAACGAACGCTTTACTTCTACGTTCGGTCCGGCATGACCAGGTGGTTAAGGCGCTCGACTCGTAATCTGATGGTCGCGGGTTCGAATCCCCGTCGCATCAAACATGATCGCCCTTTAAGTCGTGGATACATTATAATTTGACGGTCAATCCCACAATTAGTTGATAAAAGAATAGCCCAACAGTTGGAGGTGGGTTGAGATAACTAGTTGCCTTCCCTCTAGTCTTACACTGCTAAATTAGGGACGGCTAGCGCAGATAGTCCTCGTGTAGCTTTGTGCGAAATTCAACAAATAATACCTGCGTGTTCACGGTTTTATCGAACAAAAGTTTATATTAACTAGTTTATGTTTATTAAACTACAATATACAATAATAATGTATAGAAAAAAACATAGTTTATATTGTCCTATTGTCTAAATGCGGAAACAACAGCTATGTAAAAACACACATTTGCACGTTTACACGTTCTTATCAGTTTTAAAATCTATTATCTTATTCCTCATCAATGCCCATAAAAGACCTTCTATAGTGAAATAGACGCAAAATTTAAAACTTCAAAATCTAAAAGGTTTTCACTTCCAATGAAAATTTAAATGTCTGCTTAATTTTCATGTAATATTTACAACCAGTCATGAAAGCCACACGTTCTAAAACGCCTTGGAGTCCTGAATTTCAGACTTCGAAAATCTAAGCTTATTTATTTTGAGTGATAACGTATGTTTTCATAACTACATATAGATTACTGGTTCCAGCTCAAAACCCCCCTAACATCCATAATGAGATCCTAATACGAAAGTTTCACAAATGTAAACATACATACTGTAATGAAGTTAGATGTAAGAACATCGACTGGAGTTGAAAGTGTTGAAAAAGTTGGCGGCTTTGGGTCAGTCTTTATGGGATTGAGAAATTATAGTACTAAAGCGATTAGAAAATGTCTGAAGTAAGTGATTACCTTTACTGCTTAGTTGCTATGGAAATTACGTAATTCCTTGTGATTATAAAACACTGTAATTCAACATAATTGGAAAATGGGAGTGCAAGGTCACGCAGAAAAAACCTGTTCGGTGCGGTTTGAGAAAGGAATATGAAAGACAGGAGTGCAACGAAAGAAAACGGGGAAAGGAGTTGTGTGAACGAATATTTGATTAATTGATTGATTATTTGGAATTAAGCACAAAACTACATTATGGGCTATATGTGCTCTGCCCACCACGAGTATCGAAAAACAGTTGTGAGCCCGCAAATACACCGCTATGCCACTTGGGGGAAAGAGAACGAATACACCGAAAGAAGCAAAGGAAAGCTACAAAACTAGTTCTTAATCTATGTGTAATTCATTATAGTAATAAACAAAAATGTATTATAATTACATTAATAAGTCACTTCCCAATAGGAATAAGTAAAGTTTGATAAAGTTCATGGACATAAGAAGGGAAAGCAAAGTGATGCCAAACAATCTACAAAAATATTTATTTTGAACGATAACTTACATGCTCGTACTAATTTTCACGTACGTTGCTGGGTCTATGATAGTTCTGTCTTCTTCAACTCTTTTAGAGTCTTCTGTTTGAAAATGTCCAAAATTTGAATTTTGATTATTGATTTGAACGTATACTCATTCGTTAATACTAATTTTCAAGTATGTCAGTTCATTCATACCTGAAAGCTCCACTTCTTGGTCTCCAATTTCTGAGGCCCAACCCCTTAGAATTTTCGAAAATGTTTTCGTTTTCACAGATAATATTCAAGAGAGAGCAAGAATCTACATGCGATATTTCAAGTTCTTTTGCCACATTGTTTCAGAAGCTTTTAAAATAAAATTTAAACAACCAGAAAAAACACAGAAACCAACCTAGGTATGTACATAGGTCAAATGAATTACTGTATTAATTAATGATTAACACATCACAGTTGCAAATTCAAATTCGCACAATTTTCCAGACGAAATAATGCAAGTTTCGCTTACTTCTTGTCATAGCAGTTTTGTAATACCTAGTTAATAGCAACGTTTTACTTCTATATTTTATCTATGCAGTTTTTAAGCAATATAGTGTCTTTACACCTCTGAAAATGTAGGTGCGTTTGCTTTTCGCTTAACCCTATTGTATGCGTGGACCTTGTATTTTTAGAAAACCTGTAATGATGTCATACGCTGGCCTTAATGTCATCCCATTTCGTGGAATAAACCTGAGTCGATCGTCAAGTACTTAAGATTAGAAATACTTTTATGTAGTTGCTCTATAAATTTGTTACTGATATTAATCTAATGTTAGAAGCATTTTTTAAAAACCCATTTAACTTGGGTTAAACTATTCGCATGCGAAAAATATCTTGTTTCATAAAAGCAGAACAAGATACTATGCAATTTATAGCTAACATCGGATACGTCGTAAAGCTTTAGGCCAACTAAATTTTAATACATGAATCAGAAGCAACTTCGAATAAAAACATTAGTTGCAACGACATTTTAAAGATCAAACTGTATTAAAAATACTCACGTTTAACGTCATTTTCCAAAACTTCTTGCTCTTAAAATACATACAAAAAAGGTGAAAGCCAAAAACTGTCTTACGATTCTATGAAATACACCACTGTTTTTAAATATAATGTTATGAGTTGAGGTGTAAGAACGATATAAAAAAACTACAATTACAGGCAAGCATAATATTTATATGTTTGGTTTGTTTTGAATTTCGCGCAAAGCTACACGAGAGCTATGAGCACTGGCCGTTCCTAATTGAGCTGTGTAAGACTAGAGGGAAGGCAGTTAGTCGTCACGACCCACCGCCAATTCTTGGGCTACTCTTGTACATTACAGTCAGAACAAAAAGTTAAATGCTCCAAGAAGGGTTTAACCCTAGCATACCAGACTTTATTAGATGTAACAACAAGGCTTTATTAACAATGTATATCTTCAGCCATTAATTTCTCATCTGCAAGACTTCTGATGATATAAAAGTAATATTCAGAGATAAATTTATATCTTTCTTTAATCCTGTCCAGTTTGAGTATAATAATAACATGGATTAAGAAGGAACAATTGCAGCAAGTTAAAAATTTTCCTAAAAAAATTGGACCAATTTATTTTGGTTCACCATTTGTATTAAAAAAACAGGATTTTAACCATTACATTAATTATTTTAGCTTTTGATAAAATATTATTTAAACAAGTATACTGACAAATGTTTTAATTTTATAAAGACAGATAGAGAGCCATATACATATAGGTAACTTAGCTAGCTATAGTAATTTTGAAAAGTTTAATCCTACAATAAGTATTGGAACCAATTCCAAACTAAAAAAACCGAGTTACTTAACAGTAAAAAAAACAATCCCTCCTTTAGCTCATTCTAACATCATTACAGTGAGTTGCCAAAGCAGGGATACAATTTTGTAGTTTTGACTTTCTTGTTTCAATATCTTTTGTAGCATTAAAACTTTCTATACTGCTATAGTTAGCTAGGTTACATACACTTGTATTATACTTGTTTGTTTCCTTTCTATTAGCTATGTTTCTGTGAACCACCAAGAGTGGGATGCACATATACCTAATCTGATATTATTATCAATCACATCAACCTATCCCAAAATCTAATTATATGCTGAAAGTACAAGAAATGAATCATTAGAAAATAATTAGAGCAATAAGATTCTTCACTTTTCCTGTATGCTTGTCTAGAAAAGTTATTTATCTACTTACTTAGATGAAATCTTGTAGAAATGGTGAAATTTGACTCACTTTATAAACATGTATATTATGATTTAAGCAGTTTTATAAGTACAGTAAAGTTTAGTTTTGTTAGTATTCAAATATTTTAAAAGTGGTTTACATAGACAAGTTATGAATGTCGTTTTGATCCTTACTAACAGGTACCACTAACTAAATGATATAATAGGTATACTATAGATTACTGAAAATTAGACTAAAAATGTCCACATACGTAAAATTCACTATAATGCTTTCTTTGTCATTTTTTGAATTTATTTCCTTCTTATATAAATATATCATGTACAAATTTGCTACATTTTCAACACATAGGTACACATATAAAAATTGCCCTTTTCCAACAGTGTAGTCATATAGATTTTTTGTAACCCTGAAATGACTTTCTAATCTCCAATAGGATATGAAATGTTACTGTTAAAAACACTACAATGTTTCTTGGTTTTTTGTAGTTAAACAAAAAGATGCAAAATGGATTACCTGTGTTCTGTCTACCATATGCATCAAAACCCAGTTTGTAGTGCTGGTTACTTCAATTTTGAAATGAATATGCCTACAGCCTGCACATATATAGTTGCTTCCACCACAGGAAAACAAAACTCTACTTAATATTTTATTCCATATTGCCATCAATGAAACATTAGCTTCCAACCTCCACAAAAAAATAAACTTATCAATAAATCTAGCCCTGGTCCTATCACTATTTGTTGAGATGAACTAAATCGAGTCAAATATTTAAAGTACTAAAATATTTTTATATGTGTGTGTGTATATTATATTCAACCCTTAGTTTTAAAATAACTTCTTCTTAATAACATTCTGCCCCTGTATTTCTCTCCTCTTTAGCAAAAATATTTTAAGAGCAACCTACCCTCATACAATGATATATTTATAGAAAAATGTACTACAAGTTAAAAAAGAAGTAATTATTTTCCTTGTACATCACCTACTGTTGATGAGTTAAATGAATCCCAAAACTCATTTGACTGTAAACCTTTTCTCCATATCCAACCATGAGCTCCAAATACTCATCCAGTTTCCTCTTAAAGTACTTTACTGTTACACATTCTAGGTGAATTATTATACAGGCCAAGACCCCTATCACAAAAGTAACACTACTTTAAATGGAGCCACAACTGAGTTATCTCTTTCTTCTCTGTCTTAAATTTGTATCTTGTAGCCCTTATCTTTCCAATACTTTTTTATGTTTTCAGTTTTAAAAATCGTACATGTTATTACACATTACTTCAAACTTAAATAAATATGTGATAAAAACAGAGAACTAGTCATTAAATCTAGTCTTGATCATATTATTTATAAACTCAGTAAAGTTGCAGCATCTAATATTCTATGATAGCAAACACAGGGCCATTATAATGCAAATTTAGTGTTTGAACTTCTGTTTCGATCTTTTTAGTTACAAAGTTACAAGTTACCAAGTTACAAACAGTAATTGGTAGGCCTTGGGACAGAGATGATTCATTTCATATTATTTAAAAGTTGGTACAGCAAGCATTTTAAAAGTTACATGACACACACACATAGACAACTACTACTTTGCTGTTATAAAGCAAATTCAATATCTTTAACAAAGTTATGAATGTTAATTGGTATATATATATATATTTGTATGCTCTAATGAAATTCAATTCAAATTTGGGGTCCACTTTTGCAGAATCTTGGTAAATGTTTTTTCTCAAAACACTTAGGTTCTCTAAGATGTTTGTTGAAAACTTTTACTCATGAGCAAACCTTTGAATGGGGACAATTTTTTGTCACCGTTTAGAAGTTAGTGAGTCGAGCAGTTTGGGAGAAGTGTTTTTAGGTAACACCTAATTCTTTAAATCATGGGATATATTTACTTTTGTTAGTTGACTTTGCTTTTTATCTAGGTGTGTGCATATAATGTTTACTACAGTTTGTGGAGGAAACTTATTGATGTTGATATTGTTTTATATTGTCTAATTTGTCTTTAATCTTATCTAGTGAGCACAGTTTTATAGCTGTGTATATTTCATTTCTTAGTATGTTGAGTTTTTGTTTTGTTTCATGTCCATGGAATGTATAGTCCGGTATGGGTGATTTTTCTGGTGGATTCCTGTTTTGAATTGTGCATTGGTTTTTGTAATTTTGAGGTTAAGAAATGATATTTGATTGCTTTTTAAATATATAATTTTCTCTACATGTGGGTTTTATCATCATCGGATAGATAATAAAGTTAGAAATAACTGAAAATGATATATGCCTTGCTTAACTTATGATTTTTGGTATAGCACAAAACAATACAAATAATACACATAGTGGAAAGGATTTTGTGATGAGGTGAGTTCACATAAATAACAAAACTTGCTACATTATTATAGTATATAATGACTTAGGTTATACCCTTTTTGCAAATTTTTTATTATCCACTATAGCTCTTTCTTTGAAATCTTGTATGTTCTTCTTATTGTTGCAAATGATGTCATCAACAAGAGGATTTGGTCTTGTTCTACAATCAAGACATGTGGATACTGTATCAATTAAAAACTTTGTGCTGATCCAGCAGGATATGCAAAATCTTAACTGATTCTTACCTCATCACCTTCTTGTAGATGTTCTTCAACAGAAGCCAGTTACTGTTTGCCATTGAATTTGCAAGGAACATAGTTTGAAACATTTTCCATCAAGAAAAGTTCTCTATCAGGATTCTAAAATTTTATGGTTTTTTCCACATCTTGGGCAAAATAATCCCTCATAGTCAATTCTGAAAAGGATCCATCACTTGGACAGAAGAAATGGAACTGTTGTCCCTGTAATCATCACTGATCTAGCTCCAAGCATTCCAGATTTTCTCTTCAGTAGTGACTCCATGTATTCAAAATAAAATAAATTTTGAGAGAGCTTCCACAGCTCATTTGAAAAAGGTTTTTTGGGTAATGATTACATCAGTTGACCTTTAAGACAATGTTTTTGTTGCAAGTTGCTTGACAGTTCCACTTTTGCCATCACAGCACTATTTCCCATAGCTACTTTGTTCACACTCTCAAGTTTTGCTTGTGATATGCACGGTTAATATATTTTGTGGTCATTTTACTTCAAAGCAAAACCATCCAAGGAGTAAAACAAATAATTTACCTCCATTTTTGTTTTCAGATATTCAAAGATTTTCTTTACAGATAAATAAACAGCAATGGTGACACAGGTTAAGCATGGTGAAATAGCAACACAGCTCAAACTTTTGATTTCTCGAGTGTGAATAGACAATAACAATGAGACAATGTGACCTAGTCATTTTTCCAGTGAAATCTTTGAGATGAATGTTACACAATTGGTATGTTGTATTCAGACAAATTGCAAATGATACATATTTTACTTTTTATGACTTACAGCTGTAAAAGCTGTAATTTGTTTAAAAAAATTACTTTATCAGTAAGTAACTCAAAGTTAATAATTTTTTCATACATATTTTAGACACGTGTATTTTTCCTAAAATCAAGAAGTGGTATGAAAAACAATGACAAAGCAATTGCTTTTCCCTGCCTACCTGCACCTGGCATGCTCAGAGGTAAAGTTATGTACTTAATAGCTTACAGCAAGATAATTCATATATAACTCACCGTACGAAAGGCATAATGGTACCATCAAATAAAAAGGATTTAGGCACTATTACTGTAAAATTCTGAAGCCAGTGCCTCTTCATTTAATGCTTTCCAAATTATATTATAACCCTTACAATATTATATGTTAACTTCAGCAAGGTGGCTAGCTGTTGAAATCTCTAGTAAAACTTTTTTATGATACTTGCTCAGGTTAGTACTTTTCCTGTAGAAAGGTCTTAACAGAAAAAAATTAAAGCTACCAGTATGTTCACAAAAAATACACAGACAAGCAACTGGAATAACGTTTGGTTTCGGAAAGTTAAGCTGTGATAAAAAGCTTTACACTACATCTTCAATATTATAGGTACAGGTTTAAACTTCAAAAATTACAAATTCAAATGCCAACTCCCTTTTTTTTTTGCAACATTACTTCTTGGTTATTTAAAAACATCTATAATTGTTTAACAGTGATAACGTATAGTGTAGAGTTGGTGTTTTATTAATTGGAGGTTTCTGTTTTCGTGGTTACACTATTCAAAGTTTGTTGTCGTTTTTGTCATGGTACTGATTTGTTGACTTATCGTGATATAAAATATACTAACTATAGAATTAACGTTAGTAGTAAAATAAGTCACACTTTAAAAGGAAATCAATGAAGATTTCATACTTTCCGCGTTAATCATCATGCAGTTGGTTATAACTTTCACAAAACGATAAACCATGTAAACATAAGAGCATGGGCATGGCTTCGATAGATAATCTATATTGAGTAGTTTCTAAAATATGGTGAATTTTCTCAGTTGGATAAACAATAATTTTACTTTCAAATATCTCATTTTCTTGCTTTTAAAATATTTCTTACCTGTTTATTTCGGACCAAAGTTCATGAGAATGGGAACTTCTATATGATTGTTTCCTGTTGCTAAACAATCTAGAAAGTAACGGCGGCGCCATGTTATTGTATAAAGTAAGTAATAATCATGTGACTATGTGACCAGACACTCTATCTCGGTCTTTCGGGAACTCCCGGAGATAATGATTGGTTAGTCTTGCAAGACACGTCCAAATCTAGCGTCTAGACTTTCAGTTATACATAGATGTAGGCGTATGTATTTAAAACAGGGTTTATGACTCAGAGTAAGAGTGTAGTTTCTGTGGTTCAAAACTTGAAAATTACAAGAAACATTCATATAGGAATATCAACATCTTTTTTTCAACTGAATGATAATTTTTAACTTTTTTTAAAAAATATGTTTAAATACAATAATAATTCGTTATAAACCTTTCATCCCGGGGCGCGAATTCGAATCCCGTCTTTGAATGTTTTAGCTCTCTCATCGGAAGAAGAGGCCAAAAACACCTGACTCTCTCAGGCCCTTAACTGCCAAATTCCAATACAGACAGACAGATAGTTCTTTAATCCGTGAAGGCATTGTAATGTATAAAAAAAAATCTCACATTTTGCCTGTAAAAGTAACCCAAGAGTTGGTAGTGTTATCTTAGCTACTTTTCTTGATTTATATTTCTTCTGAATTACAAACGGTTATTGCACATAACCCTCAAGCAGCTAAGCGCGAATTTCAAGAAAACCAAAAAAATAAATAAAAAAGAAGTGGCTGACAATTTTTATATTTTTTGTTTATCTTGCTGAGTGTTTGGTGAGGACACTTAACTACAATGGGTTATAACTTTAATTACTAAACAGATAAAAAAGGTGTTGTTTATTTATGCAATAACCTCAAATATTTCTTTATTTTGCAATATATATAAATGTTCTGAAATATAAATATGCAACTAAACAAGTAACTTAAAGAGTTTTGTTTCATTCATATGTACGTTTGTGGCATTCTTATAAAAAGTAGGAGCCAATAGTATTAAGTTGGAAGTACAAGAGATATGGACGGGAAAGGTAAGATGAAATATCTGTGCTACATAAGAAATTAAGTTTTTATTATACACACTTCAGCAGCTGATTTCGGGGTTGGTATTGTGGTCCCGAAACCACCCCTAAATTTCATATATGGTTTATCGGGATATACCAATCAACAAACTCAAGAAGTGAAAAAGTATTCGGACTACTCTTGTGGGCGAGAACGGAGATTAGCTCGTTTGTGCACTGGCGATACAAAGGAGCCGAAGAGGGGAGTGACTTCCCAAACGAAAGTTTAAAAAACAAAAATGTCTTCATGCTCTTAGCTCAGAAACAAATGGGTTGCTAATGTGATTTATTGGAATGTAAAGTATATTTTCGAACATCATTTTTGAGAGTTTAACACTGAAAGTATACAAGATGATTTTCCAGTGGTTTTTAGCGCATTTCTCTTTTCCAGATGACGTAAAAGCGCAGAGCTTTCCAAGTCATCACCTCTTAGACTTCATGAGGGCCATAAGGTGGACCCATGAATTCCACGCAGTAGATCCCCATGCTTTCGTTGGGGCCTTCGGCGCCATATTTCCATAACTTCTCCTCTCATAAAACACACCCAATGCTATCTCTGGACCTGCCATCGCATTTTTATGCTTATTTAGTAATTTGAATTAGCTCTGAACAAATTTCTGATAAAGTAATATATGGCTTCGAAAACAAAAATACGATTTGATTCTTGGTACCACCTCAAAAATGTTTATGTATCTGCTACTGCACTTAAGAACGGATACCATTCTCGGTTTTATTATTGTGTCTGGCCTGTTTTTAAGCTCAAGAGTAATTTATGTGTCTAGTAAAACTAGAAATGAGGTAACTAACTTTTTCATAGTACCAGATATGAACAAAAAATTGGATTTGTTACTCACATTTAAATAAAGATGACCTAATGGAATATCAAATATGCAATCCTAAGTTATATATGTCATTAAATATTCACCGTTGTATATGTAGTGTATATATATATAGATGCATTCACCCTTACGCTTCAGTATGATGGACAACAAGAATGAAAAGATGATATTGGTGCATAGTCAAATGAATATGATCTCAGTGAAATAGCCATTGCAGCATTTAACCAAATCTTGATGCAATGATTACTTCAAGTATATGACTACTTATGCCTTGTTCAAAAGAAAACTAACTAAGTGCAGCACACTAGCATGAAAAAAAGAGTCAAAATATTCCTGAAAATATTTCAATGAGAAGATATATTATTTACTAATTATAGAAGAGTACCATCTGGCAGTTTTCAACTATGATACCTTCATTGTGGTTGAATTAATTAGACACAGTCATTAGCTGCATATTTTTCGAAAACTTAAAACACATCACATGAAATTGCTCCAATTTTTTCTCAAATAATTATGGTATTCTCAAGTTAACTTGCTTTATCATTAAGCACAGTAGTGCTTTGTATGTAAGGATGGGCTAAGATACAAATAGCTACTGCATTCAGTGTATTACTCTATGATGCTTATAAACAACTGCTAAAGTTGCGTTATAGCCTTACTTGAGCATTAATTGCCATATCAAATGTTTCATAGTTTGTGAGACTCTTAGCTTAATTTATATGCGTTACTGAGTTGGAAAACTTTGAACTAATCAGCAAACCAAAGTGTTTATCTTTTTTCTCTCCTTCTCTCTCGCTAGCCACAATGGCTTTATTATGACAGAAAGCATTTTAAGAACACTTGGGAACAAATTATCGCTAAGCTCGGTATGTTAATACGAACATGAGAAAATAATGGTAACTTGCATTCCATTTATTACTCTATAGTGCTTACAAATAACTTTTAAAGTTGAGAAAGAACCTTGTTTGAGTAACTAATTTCCTTTATCAAGTGTTTCAGAGATTGTATAAGAAATATTACTCTGTTCTTCTATCACGTGTATTTTGATGAGAAATAATAAAAAAAGAAAACTACTACATAATAGTGAGTTTAGTTTATAATAAGTTTAATTTCTGGTCATTAGATGGCAGCTCAAACTATTCTTATATTATGGTCATTTGTGACTTTTTATTGCCCAAACATGATATCTACCAAAACAGTTTCAGTAAATAAACAAATATAGAAATAATAATCTAAACTGATATCCAAGGTATCAAGAAGGTCAAGTGTTTATACAACCGACAGATCTGTGTACGTATTAGTGATGTCTGAGTTTCAAAACACCAATTTCTGTTATATACCAGCCCACTTTTCTTCCCATTTTCAGTGAAGCTGAGTTTGGCAGTTGTTTTTTATGTATGGTATCATAATTTACCTTAATGCCAGTCCAATGCTTCACGACACCCCTACAATCCTGTAATCCAAAATTAGAGAAGTTAACAAATCTGATTTTAGAGTAACCATACATATTATCATTGGATTATAAAAATCAAACAAAAATATTCTCGTATCAACTACTAAAATGAAATTGTTAAAAAACGAAATACGTAATTAAAAATGTGAAGGGCCCAGCATGGCCAGGTGGTTAAAGCACTCGACTCGTAATCCGAGGATTGCGGGTTAGAATTCCCGTCATACCAAACATGCTCGCCCTTTCAGCCAAGGGGACGTTATAATGTGACAGTCAATGACACTATTTGTTGGTAAGAGTAGCCCAAGAGTTGACGATGGGTGATTATGACTAGCTGCCTTATCTCTAGTATTGCACTGCTAAATTATGGATGGCTGGCACAGATAGCCCTCGAGTTGCTTTGTGCAAAATTCCAAAACAACAATTAGCTGTAGATGAAGGTTGAAACTTCGTAGAATGGGCAGTAACTACCTGTTGTGGAGACACAAAGTGTAGAGGACGACGTTTCGAAAGCAGGACCCGAAGACGAAAGACTTTCGGAACGTCGTCCTCTACACATTTTGTCTCCACAACAGACAGTTGCTGTCCATTCCACAAAGATTCAATTTTTATCTACAGCTAATTGTTAAATTCCTTTCATCTACACGCGTGTCTCCACAACAGGCTATTTTTGTCCATTTTACAAAGTTTTATCATGAATAATCTGTCCAAACAATCTATGAAAGAGCAGATAAGTTTTTCTTGTAAAAATTTTGTTATTTATATCGTGAATTTTATTTCTTTACGTTTTTGCATCGAACTACTTCATGATTAATCTTTGTAACTTTTTTATTACTTATAATGAGAGGATCAGCACGATAAATCATGAGAAGTGATACTGAACTTACCTAAACTGAGTTTTGAGCTATAAAATAAAGATAATTAACACAATGTGTGACACAAAATAAAAACTATATTTATTAAATATACAAAATAAATATGCTTACTTTAGCACCGAATGTAACGGATTTAATATTATTTTATTTAGTGAGCTTTGTTTTTGAGTTTCACGCAAAGCTACTCAAGAGCTATTTGCGTTAGCCGCTTCTAATCTAGCAGGGTTAGAGTAGAGGAAAGGAAGCTAGTCATTACCACCTACTTCCAACTCTTGAGCTTCTCTTTTAGCAACAAATAGTAGGGTTGAACGTTACACTATAACGCTCTCACGACTGAAAGGGCGAGCATATTTGGTACGACGGGGATTTGAACCCTCGACCCTCAGATTACGAGTCGAACGCTTTAACTCATCTGGCCATGCAGGGCCCAGTAACTGAGTTTAGTACAATTTAATATATATAACATATATTCTTAAATGAGTATTGCGCATGTTCTCTAAATTTGTACAAGATTCTCAAGTGTAAGAATCAATAATATATGTTTCACATCGTTGTCAAGTGAACTGTAGAGAATTTCGATTAAAGATTACAAATCGATGCGCCAAGAGACAGAAGGATGTTGTTGGCTGCCTGCTGTCATTATACTCTAAACCTCGGAAGCTATAATTGTGATTAAAGCATGTTAATCGGTCAATTACAAAATTTGACAAGGAATGTTTATAGATTTCGAACATTACAAACCATTCAACTTCAGTGAATTGTCTTTGTCGGTAAAAAGTCAGCTTGTAAACGGTGTTAGACCAAATAAGAATAGAACTAACTAGCATCCCCATCAAGTGAAGTGTATTTCTATGCTAACATAAATTTAATTTGCTCGTCGTGAACCTGGAACCTCGATAAAGTATCCAGTTTCAGATTAGATAGAAGGTTGAAAATTGTTAACAAGTGTGTAACATTTTTGTGTATAAAGAATCATTTGTCATAACCGTCATTATAAACTGTATTGTTTTTTGTATATTAAAATAAAGTTGTGTTGAGAAAAAAGATTGTGTGTATTGATCTTGTTGATAAATACAATGAATTTGGTACATATCGATATTAAATTACCTTCTAAATTAAAATTTCCGACTATTAGAAATCGTAACACAATAAATCAGAGATTCGTCCAAGATAAATTACAATAGGTAACAATATATTGTGTTAGAATCTATGCGATTGTTAATTCTCATTTATCTAAGAAGAAACTGTAATTTTGAGATATCATCTGGCCTACCACTGAATGATAATTATTTTGTATGTATCTAGGTCCTATCTTCAGAGAATAACAAAGGAGTAAAGACAGCTTGAACAAAATGAGCTTAAAGGATTAAGGCCCGGCATGGCCAAGCGTGTTAAGGCGTGCGACTCGTAATCTGAGGGTCGTGGGTTCGCATCCCCGTCGCGCCAAACATGCTCGCCCTCCCAGCCGTGGGGGTGTATAATGTGACGGTCAATCCCACTTTTTGTTGGTAAAAGAGTAGCCCAAGAGTTGGCGGTGGGTGGTGATGACTAGCTGCCTTCCCTCTAGTCTTACACTGTTAAATTAGGGACGGCTAGCACAGATAGCTCTGAAGTAGCTTTGTGCGAAATTTAAAACAAACTTAAAGGATTTCCGATTTATTGTTATGCGAAAACTGCACAGACTAAGAGTAAACAAAAAGTTTGGAAATTATTACATTGAAAAAAGAAGATAGAAATTATATAATATGACTGCACATTTTACGTTTTATTTTCCTCTATTTCAGACTTTTACTTAATTTGACTGTTAAATTTAACTTGAAAACTAACTTTGTTTTGCCATCGCTACACAATCAAGAAAAATGTTACATAACTTTAATCATTGTTAACGATTACGCGTAACATGGTTGTCACAATCCTTAATGAATCACAACTTATAACAACAACCCTTCAACTAAAAAAATTACATAATTAAATAACAAATTAGTCATGATAAAAATCAGTTCCTTGATGGCATAGTAACATTAAAGTGAAACAATTTTGAACAATGAGACTATATATATATATGTGTGTGCGTCTAGATATATACACATATATAGAAAACCACTTAATTAAAATGCATAGTATAAAAAGAAATGCTTTAATAAAGATTGTAACAAACAAACATTTATATAAGCCTTTTAAAGAAAACAAGATGATCAAATTTTCAATGGTGAAAACTAGCATATAAGATATAACTTTAAAAACGATCACCTACCTTCCTTGAAAGGGGCTAATTTAACGCTCTGTACACACGCACATGTATGTATGTATACATACAAAAGAAAATGAAAACCCTTTAATATAGAAAACGACCGTAAACAAAACTAAAATAACTTGTCAGAGTAATCCTGAAATAACCCCTATAATACGGAGTGTTAATTTACCCGATTGAGTAAACAACTGTGGTAACCACACTTTCACCGGCCTATCGTCACGAGCTGGTCCATACTACTATTACCCAGACACTTACACAATTCAAAAATTAACCTTTTGGTAAAACTACAAAGGGAAAATTATTCAAAGTAACATTAAAAAGTATGATATAAACACTATAAAATATATTAAAATCTTCAGTTACAACATTAAGTATACCATACAAAATGTTATATAAGTATTATATTAAATAAAGAAATGACTCTTTACAAAGTGATATGCGCAGATAGTCCTCGTGTGGCTTTGCTTAAAATTCAAAACAAACCAAAACAAAGCCATACGATAAAAAGAAAAATCAAACCATGTATTAAAATACATGAAACATATTTCACAAACTACAGAGTAAACTCTTTAGACATGATCAGG
Source organism: Carcinoscorpius rotundicauda (assembly GCA_011833715.1). Classification (NCBI taxonomy): domain Eukaryota; kingdom Metazoa; phylum Arthropoda; class Merostomata; order Xiphosura; family Limulidae; genus Carcinoscorpius; species Carcinoscorpius rotundicauda. The sequence goes on along the minus strand of CM022395.1, from coordinate 31,710,434 downwards.
AATTTGGTCTTAAATAGCAAAGGTCCAAACTAAAAATATAAGATCAGGTGAATTCCAGTCGATTTGAAGTTCAACAAAATACATAAGTTGAAAATGGTCATAATTTCTCAGTTACACCAATAACATGCTCCAAAATCTTTCACAGCTATTGTCATAGCTTTGTATTTTGGTCAAATGAAATTTCTATGGGCTTTACACGTACTCGTGCTATATATTGCCCATAACAGATGGTCGCCTGTGAACGTCCCATTCTACAGGCTTTGTAGGGTTTTCGGCTGACCAGTACCTATAACCATATTGGCCTCTCTCATCTCCGTTAAACAAGGGCCAAAAGAGTTCACTCTTAACTAGCATCTGGTTATCACAAAGATAGAGCCTGGTTCTGCTAGGAATAAATGGAGGTTGAGACCGTGAAAGTAATTCTTAGGCACCTGATCTGACTATGGCTAGGAAATTCTAACCCTTACTTATGACTGTTAGATTACACTAAGATTTACATTGTCTCTCCTTGAGGATTTTTTCCAGTTACAAATTTTGGTTTGACTTATTTTTACCATATGTGCGTTAACTTAAACCTACCTCTCACATACTTACAGTTTGTATTTTATGCATTATTAATGCATTTTATGGTGAAACAATGTAAAGAAAATAGGAATGAAAACTATGTACTTGCTGTGAATTTAATTAATTAACTACCGATAGTTTCACCAACTTATGAATATTTCAATTTGAACCAAACAATTTTATCTTACACAACTCTTTCTAAAAACATCAGGTAAGACTTTTCTCTCAAACCTAGTGTGAATTTCTTTATTAATGTTATTTCTTCTATGAAAATTCACTATGTGCCAAATATTTCAATTTTAAAATTTAAACACTCTCTCATTTGCATTAATGGAAAGAACAGGAGCACTGTTTTTCAAATAATATATTTTAGGCTATTATCAAATTTTACCTTACATTGCATAGTCTCATCATCTTGTATCAAATCCTTTCCCCCCACCCTACATATTGTTTACTATGGTGTTTTTTTGTATGATTCATCTATGTTACACATGGATCATTGATTATTTTTTATATATTGTTCACATATGCATGAAAAACAACACATATTTGATTATATGCATATATTTCCATTATATGTTTATAGCAGTCTGCCTTTGATTTCAATGTAAATTACTTGGATAACCTAATCTTCACAGGTTACTTTCTGAAGCTATGTTTCAGTAGCTGCAGCCTCATTATATACTGTCAACTCCTTTTTATCTTAAAGCAAAACCAACTAAATAATAACTGGCAGAATTCTGCAACTAAGACGTTTTTTTTTTTTTACTGAAATTATCATCAGTGATAATTAATAGTCATGCTGTTACTACTGTGTATCAGTAAACACTTGAAAGAAACACAACTCCTTCACTGCATAGAGAAATGTTTTACATTTTGCAAGTATATGGGAATTAATGTAGTAAAGACCAGGCAGTATGCATCAGAGTTATTGCCACTCAGCAAGTTTAGTGATTTTTTGATAATGCTTTACAAACTTTTGCATCAGAAAATTCCAGTGGGGACTTAAAAAACCAAGGGTTGCATCCACATCCTGACAGCTACTGATTTTGTAACCATGTCACTGTTATATCTCACAAATAAATCATGTTGCTATCATAAAATATAGTGCTTATGTTATACCATGATATACTATCTGGCATCTTGGAAAGCAAGAATTTTAATGTCCTTTAACTTAGCTTTCAAGTTTGAGCTACAATCTTTAGTTGTACAAAGCCTTTATGTACTACAAATTAGATCTATTACCTTAATATGTCTTATCTTTTGATAGTTGGCTAGTCTCACCTATATCATTGGAAATTAACAGATGTACTTCAGTATTTCCTCTTCAGGCTCACTGTGGACAATCAATTAAATACTTTTATATCTTTCTGCCTCATCAGGTGAGTTAGTATGACTTGAGATGTTATCCTCATATTTACCTGATTCTTCAGTTTTAATTTCAGACTCCTTAAAGACAGTACTGATAGTTTCATCTGTAATACATGGACACTGTTTTTCATGATCCTTATGTTTTTGAAACTGCAATAAACACCTTGATTCCATTATTGCTGACGTTAATGTCCAATGCAAATTCTTTGTTTTGTTATGGAAATATTAGCACTAGAGCATTACTAAAGCAAAATTTAGAGATCATAATGCTCAATTATATTTCTTTCTGTATTTCAAGAGTGACTCAGTTTTAGTGAGAGCAAACAATGTGTGTACAAATTTGGAGAAGTTTACCACTAATTACCATGTATATGAAAGAAAGATGAGAAAGCTAGAAACTTCTTGCTTGGTCACATTAGTCTCTTACCACTGTTTTCTTCTTGTGCTCTTTAGAGACCCTACCTTTATTTGCAATATGATCAAGAACTTCCACTTCTACTGGCTCCAGTTGCCTTAGCCCAGTCAATTATCACAACTGTCTTTCACCAATGACTCCAGTATTTGATGTTCTGGCACATATATAGTGGACAGTTAAATATGTATTTTTTTACTTAAAGTTTTTCTTTCCTCATCAAGTAAGTTGGAATTACTTAAAATGGCATCTTCATTTTCCTCTGACTCTTTGTTCTCAACTTCAGATTCCTGGTCAAGTCAGTGCATGAGAAGTTCATCTGTAACATATGGATACAGCTTATTCACTTGCTTTAGGAAGTGTAATAACACCAACCCAATTCCATTATTACTGAGGTTAATGCTCAACAAAAATCTGCTATTTATTGTGGATATGCCAGTAGTGTAGTATCCCGTAAAGAAAACTTTAGGGACTGGCATGTTTGGCAACATTCTTTGTTCCATCCAATGTGTATGTTATTTTCAATGATCATAGGCAATGATGTTGGTATCTTTGAGAATTTAACAAAAACTATCGATAGTATGTCTCAAAACCAATGAAACTACAGATTTGTTGCTTAGTCATAGGTTTTTCAACTAAAAAGATGTATTTCTGAACTTCAATATTATTCAGGTTACTGAAAATAAATCATCACCGAGACATTTCATTTCTTTGCATTGTATTTAACATAAAATGAATAGAAAGAATGTATAAAATGAATACACCAATAAAAAAAAATGTATGTTGAAAAGTTTATACATCATTGCTTCCATCCATTGTTCACATAAAGAATTAGAAAATGAAATAAATCTTGTTTTAAATGCTTAATTAATTTTTTGTAATTCACAAACATTAAAAGAAGACAAAAAATAACACATAACAAGAATAGGCAAACAGTTACAAAACAATAAATAAAAATAAATTAATTATGATAATTATATCATACAGAGAAAGAGTTTATGAGAATGTGAAACACACAAGATATTAAAACATAATTTATACAAAAACTTGGTCTGAAAATGAAAATTACTAAAAACAAATCTTGTAAAAAAACAAGGGCTACACAAACTGATCTGTCTATTAAATCAACTGTAAGAAATTTAAACTACATATAATAATGAAAGTGGTATAAATCTAATAAATAAGATATAATGAGCACTTAAAAGGGCTACCACATGTATATTAATCCTGAATAACATCAAATAAATTTTGAAAATATGTCAATATCTAATAAAAAAAACAAAAGATGTACAGAAAAAAGAACCTTAAGGAGACATCATTATTAAAAATACATCAATCTAACATAAGTATTTATGAATGATGTACCTTTATCAAAACACTCTATCATAGACTAGTTCTGTTGAGTCATTATAAAAGCTAATGTAAATTCTCTTTCTCTTTTATTATTGAGGATGCATTGCTGAGGTTAAAAGTTTTGGTTTATGCGTTAGTTTCAATTTCCTAACTATTTAGAGATATTTGAGTTCTCTTAGCAAATATAATTAACTTGCTTTCTGTGTTGCTCAAATTGTTTTATAAATTTTAAAGAAAATTGAAGATTTTGATCCACATGACTTTAAAACTTTTACTGAATATGAATATCAACGTTGAAACATCTACATGAAAAGTAACTTATCATACAATATTATTAAATGTATTATTATATTATTACAGCAAATAGTCTCATGTAAATTTTCTTTTTCATCATATCTATTTTTGATTCTACCATGTCTATGGTCCAGGCTAAAACATGTGAAAAGCATAAGATTTATCTGAGACAGATAGCAGTCCATCTGAATTACCAGCACATTAAAAAATCTGATTAAATTTTCCATAGAACATCACAACCAAACCATTGTTACACATTTTACACATGAAAATAAATAAAGGCTGGAATAAAGGAATACATCTGACTTGAATAAAAGTGAAACTTGGAGTCACTAGGGTGAGAGAGACATCAGATATTCATATGCTGCAAAATGTACATGGCAATAATAGCTGCAGAAAACTATTAATCATAAGTGGTGTGGATCTATTGTACAAATGAATATACACCTCTGAGTTCAGGAAAATCCAACTCCACTGATGGATGGTCTTTTAATCCTGCAGTATATGCAGAACAAATTGAAAGTGTTTTACGATCAACCCAGACAGAAAGAAACACAACTATTCTATGAAAAGTGAACTAGGATCACGGTTAAAGAAAGTTACTTGCTTTTCTTTTTTACTTATCGTGTCGTGAAACACATTTAACCAGCATACAGGTAAGATGCTAAAGACACATAGCTGGTTTACAGTTTTTGAGGACTTTTTTCTTAACTGATAAGTTCTAAAATTTAATTACTAACTAAAAGTTAGTAATGGTCTGAAGGTAAATGATAGGAGAAACATATCAAGTGTTTCTTTTAGTTTGAAAGTTTTAACATGTGTTGTTTACCAAATCTTTTTTGCACTTTTGTACATTTGGCACACATGTCGATTTAATTTACAGCATGTTAATGATTAGCTTTGAAAGTAGGAACCTTCTCCTTGTTATAATTAAATGTTGTCAAGTTTTGTCAACCTTCAGCATTTCTGAATTTTTTCACATAAGGTGCCACTGAAAAATTCCTAAGACTTGTACTAATGTGTTCTTTAGTAATGTTGCTCAAGAAATTTAGACAGAGATTACGTCTATATCTTCCTCATTTGAAGTTCATAAGCTACTTTAGTGATATTTGACCTAAAAAATTTGACCATACATATAGTGACATTAATGTTTAAAACTACTACAACTTTAGTAAGTTTAGATAAGTTACTCAGGATCACAGTAACAGGAATAATGAGTAGTTTTAAAGAAGATAGACTGCAAATAAATCAAAATTGACTAAGAGTAACAGAAACAAGGTATAGTTCTTTAATTTGGAATTTAAAAAAACTCATTTTTAAAAAAAAAGCAGCAAAAGAAATAATGTATGTGACATTAGCCATTCTTGATGATGGCTTTCATCTTTGCAAGAACAATAAGGTTCAATATTAAAAAATATTACAAACTTTAACCAATTTTTCAATACCCAAGCAACATTCATCAAGAACTAACTTTATTTGGAACTGTATTCAAGTTTTGCCAATATTTCCAAAATGACACATCACCCACTCCAGAAGACAAGTCTTGTTATTAAAAATTGAGACAATGACTTCCATCATCTCTTTAACTGCATATGTACAACACATATGAGGGAAACCAATTAATGACTTGTCTATCATACAGAAACCAACATTCTGCACTAGTCCTAACTATGATTGAGTGTTTAAAGTATTTAGTGTAATTCTTAGCAAGGAACATACTGTTCATATATTAGCCTAATTACAATTAACTTGCAATATTTTATATTTACTTGAGTACACTCAGTGTCATTTCCTTAATTTAACCAAACACTTAAACTTATTTTTATTACTAATTACATTTGTTTATAATAATCTATGATAGTGTAGTAAAACATTAACCAATTGTTACTAAAGTACAAACTCTCATACAAGTAGAAATGGTGAGTCTGTTGAGCATGAACTTTTGTGGTTCATTATGAAGTTAGCAAGTTTTTGATGATATAAGATGTATTGGTTCAAATTGATGCTTTTCAAACTTCACAAAGCTACTTAAAACCTTCACACACCAGGCAGATCTAACATTATGTAATTACCATTAGAAACAACTGATTTTACATTTTGTTTTCAGTAAGAAGTATGAAATAAACCTTAAGAACTTATAATGTTTAAATCGGCTGATTAGATCCTCAAGCTACAGTGTGTGGGGCAGATTCTATACAGATGTAGCAATATGAAATAATAAAAGAATTGAAATTGCTCAATAGAGGAAATAAATCTGTATCTTTCTTAGTTTTGATAAAATAATATTTTATATCCAACTTCTGGTAGTGCATGTGTCACATTTGGGATGTTGACTGTATATGCCAATTTCAGTTCTTGTAAAATAGTGGCATTGAAGTCAAGCCTAAGTATTACTAAAATAAGACTATCCATTCAAATTTGATAAATATGCCAGCAATAGCAGATTCTTATTGCTCCATAGCATAATTAATAAATTACCAAGAAATAACTTTGAACATATTCATCTCTTCAGAACACTTTAAAACTCAACCAGAATAACTAATAATAATTATTGTAAGTTAACCATGTACCATTTTGACAACTAGTGGATTTACACATTTCGGAGTAAATACTGTCTGCTGGGTCAAAAACATTTAAGAAGTACATCTGTAATATTTATAATCAGATAAGTAACACTGACACGACTGCAGATAAATGTGGAAATTACTTAAGCACTGTCTTTTCTCTCAGTTCATATAACATCAACCATTAGCAAAACAGCATTGACAATACAACAAACCTAAAATAGATGATTGGATTATTGGATCAAAATGTAAAATGCTATTACTTGGTGAGGATGTAAAATTAACCTTTATTTAAAAAAACAAATCAACGCATGACTTTTTTCGCCAAATACTATTGGCTTTTAGGCCCAATGTGTAGATTTAATTGTACTAGACAGTATTTTATTGCCAGAACATGTCAAGCAGGAATGTAAACCAATCAAGTACGTAGCAGGTAGCTTTTAAGTTCATGTAGTAAGGTAACTGAGACAAAAGTCAAAGGGAAATATTATTTAAGACATGAGAAATTTTTCCTCAAGTAGACATTTCTGGATCTGATCAATCCAATACCAGAGATAAAGCTGGGTGATCAATAAGTGCTGCTGACTATCTATTTCTATATAACCAAACTATCAGGAATTTATTAGCTGAAAACTTTCTTGGTCCATGTGTCAGGAAAAAAAAATGAATAAAAGAACCAATTATCATGGGTTTTTATTTATGCAGAGCTGTATTTACCACTTTGGGGAGGTAGACAAGGAATCAACTCACCTGCTACCTGATAAATTGCCATAAATAACTATTCTGATGACTAAGTTTATAAACCAACAACAGAAGCACTATTATGACATTGATCTTGACCATATATAACTGTTAAATTCAGGTGAACTCTACTCTTTCCATTATCACTAGTTTGGCATGCATTTATTTTCAGGGGCAGTAAACTGGCAATTATTTACTAGTCCAGTCATGACAGTCAATCCCTTGTCTCTTCAGGTTGTTTTTTTGTTGTGTTAAAATCTTGTGTCCAACCTGTTTATTAATCAAGGAAATATTTAAAAATCAGTCAAATTATCCAAAACAAAGTACTTTTGTATTTCTTGATGGAATCTGCTGCTATTTGCAAGTTTGCCCATTTGATATTTGCTGGAAAATCAGTTCTACCTGATAATACCATGAGTTGATATGAAGGAAAAATTATGGTGATATGACCATAAGTTATTTCAGAGTTTCTGAAACAATAACATATGTAATAGCACTTGGTATATTTCTTTGTTCATTTCACAAAAAAAATTCCAAGAACACAAGTTCAGGATAGAAAGACAATTTTTTAATTCTTGTCCTCAGACTTAAAACATCCAATAGTGCATAATGTACAGATACTTCATTTTAATTTGACATTCACAAATTACACAAATGAGGCACTGACAATACATTTCAGTGATATGTAACAAATATGAAATTCTAGTACCAGTAAATCGAAATAAAATTAGACTTGTCAAAGACCTCTGTGACTTAGGTCAATTTGATACTAACTGAAACATTAAAACACATGAAATGCATAGAAACATTTATAATTTACTTCAACATTTAGTGTAAATACACATCTCGTAAACATCAATGCACACCACCATTGAACAAAAGGGTGGTACAAAAAATATAATAAGGACACTTTACCAATGCTTTTTTGAAGACAACACAGGTTATGAAAAACTAATGTTAGACTAACAAATAATATCTAGTTAACTGCATAATAGTAATTAGAAGTACTAAAACATTCAAGAAACTAACCAACTTTCATAAACACAACACTTCAACATTACAAGCTAATCAAAACTTTATTGCAAATTGTTAGGGTATTGGCCAAATGCCTACACTTTGAATAATTTTTTTTAAAAATAAATTATCCTCTTAAAAATATATTACAAACCTATCTTGCACAGTATGAGAGCAAATTACATTTCAAAATAAGTTTAATATAAATAACACAGATATATGACTGTGTTTTTTATAAGTTTATTGGTAAATTTCAACTTAGTGTTTTGAAAAAGTTGAATGAAGATTATTTTATTGGTAATTATGTTTTTAATCTGCTTAGAATACAAATTTCCAGACACTAAAGATTTTAGTATTGAATAAGTTAATCAAAATTGATGTGTTATTGATTAACACAGTTCACAAGAAAAAGTACATATGTTTATTTAACTTTGAAAATATGATTAATTGTACTTAATATATTTTACTCAATCAAGAATAAAGACATTACAACATGTGTCTTGAGGGTAAGCCATTTTTTTCATTGAAAGTTAATTGGGCTTTTACCAAGTTAAAGGACTGTTAATATTTTTTGTGAAGTAAAAAAATAAAATTAAAAAAGTAAGATTTTGCTTATCAATCTTTTATCATGTTTTGACTACACGTGTATTTTGATCAAGCATTTATTGCAGGTTTAAGGAATGATACAAGGCACATACGATAAAATACAAGGAATATAGTAATCCCAAGGACACCAACATTCATATGCATGCTACCACCTTCCTAGGTCTACATCAAGTAGGAAGAACTTGGCTAGATAATTGACAATGCAATCTTTAAAGATACAAACTAGTTTGCATTTGGCTAAGTTTGGCATCTAAAAAAATGATATCTAGTACTCAAAATATTGACTCTCATAAACAAATAAATATAAGTTTTGAACTCAAAACAACATACAATGCCTTGTGATTTCAAGTATACTTTACATACATTTACCACACTATCTAGAACCTTTTTTAATGAATATTGTTCTGAAAAAAGTAATGAATATCTCAGCATAGATTTCACACTTGATGGTTATTTCTATGAACAAAAGTATTCTTGATGTAGTTTTCTCAAACTGATTTAAATTGACACAATTATCATAGAATCAATGAAGATACTGCAACAATAATCAATTTTTTAAAAGTCAGACAAAACATGCAAGAAAGGTATTATTATTTAGAAGTAAAAATGCTTTTGGTAACTTAAAAAGTCACTAGGTTTTTGAGATTTCTTGAGAGTTGAACAAATAGATTATTATTCACAAGTTTGTACAGTATTATAAACACAAATTATTGATTTTTTATTTTCTAAGTTTTAAGGAAAAACATTAAGAATGTGTCAAAACTAGACCTGTAAATTATAGCATATAAACAAATAAAAATTTTTGGTAATATAGTTAGGAAATAACTATGGGTAATTAAAAATAATTGTTCTTCTTTGGTAAAAACAAAAAGTTAATGAAAATTTGAAAATAGTTAGAAATGGCAAAATAGTTGAAACTATGATATTTTTATTAATATGGTCAGGTGGAGTCTTGTTGCTAATGAGGTTATTGTCACCATAAGTTGGAGCTATTATTGCCAATAAGAAAAAATTGTGAGGCCTGCTCACTTTTGTTGCCATACATTTTCTTTCCTTTGTTGTATGTGTATTTATTATTTTTCAAGCCTAAGTAAAAAATAGAGACCAGATTAATTAATAAAGCTGGATGTTTAATGATACTACACCTAAATTTCTTTCTTTTATCTTGGTAATAATTAAAATTCTAATCATGATGATGATGAATAGAGGCAAAAGGTGCAAAATGCTGTAACTGTATGCTTTCAAAAGAACAGTACTCATTTAATGGAATTTAATGTTCCATGATACATATTATCAGACTGGATATCAAAACAAGTGAAAGGTAAACCTGTTGGTAAAGCTGGACATCCTTCAGTCTTCAGTAAGGCAGAATAATACTACTTGGTGACAGCTATTCAATATTGTGGTGAATTAGAATGGTTTTCAGATTGACAAATTATTCAGAAAATAGTAAGCTCATTTATTTGTACCCTTGACAGACCTCAATTCTTTCAAAGAAAAAAAGAACCTTACATTGACAGAATAAAAAAAAATTGAGAATTATTGGAAGGCAGAAATTACTCAATAAAAAACCAGTCTTTAGAAATACCCAGAGCAAAATGACTGACACAAATGTGTTGATACTTTTCTCTTATTCCTGAAAGAGCAACTCAATTAATTCAATGTAAAGAACAAACCTTAATTTTTGTGGAATTTGGATGAAATTAGTGTTGGAACAGACTCTATAAAGGACTGTTTATTTTTTTTACAAAAGGAACCCACAAATGCATGGTGATTTATCCCAAAATGGCAGAACAGTGTATACTCATCTTTTCTTTTGTATAAATGCATCTGGAGCATATGTACCTCCCTTTGTTGTCTACAAGGCTACTGGCATGAATGAAATATCAATCAATTGGACAAGGCATGGCACTAATGGATGAATGAAAGTTTATATATTGAAGGCATGTTTTAGGAATTACTTTTGTCCCATTTACAGATAACATGGACAAAATCCATTGTGTTTTGATGGTCTTGCTTCTCATTTAACACACAACACAATAAAAGCTGTAGCAGATAAGAATGTTCATCACATCATTTGCCTTGTAACCTCTTGATGTAGGTATGGATGCTCTAATAAAAAATATGGCTGAAAAATATGGCAAAATTACTTTTAGAAACAAGGTATAAGGAAATTAGAAAAGATAATCTTCCAGTCCTACTAAACCAATTGTTCTCTGAAATGAAAAACAATTTAGTACATTTAGCTAAAGGCTAAATTAATTCTGAATAAGTGTGGATTGTACTTACCAAATTAAGCAATTAAGTTTCATCCTGTCACTAATTATTTCACATGTAGATATAACATTACAAAGGGCAATTACAACAATGTCATCAAATTCAGTTTCTCCCTATGATTTAGGTTCCTCAACTTCAGATCTATCTAGCATTAGTGTCATGACTCCCATGTGTTCATACTCACAATTATCATCCAGAAAAGCTATGGGCAATGCTGTAATTCATGCATTGATACCACATATCTCAAAAATGACAATGAAAGCTTTGAACAATTATAAAGCTTTAAAATATAGAGTCCAAGAATCCTTTGGTGAGGGCCTTATTTCAGAGGATGCCATACAGCAACTTAGAAAAGAAGTACTCAGGTATAAAAAGAAATCCACAAAGAAACAAAAAAAAAAAGAATTGCCAATGAAAATAAAGAGGAAACTGCATTGCAGCAAGAATATGAAAATAACTATGATGTGGCAGCTCAAATGATACACAAAGATTATCTAGTCCAAAACTAAACCAAAATTTGTCAATTTACTGTTTCAATTGTAAATGTCATTATGCAACGTACATTCATGATTGTAAAATGCCAAAGGCAAATTTTTTTGGTATGTTGTAAAATCTATAAAGAAATCAGAAGAAGAAGACCACAAATGTATGTTACAAGTTTATGATATAGCTTGATGAATCATGGACCACTAAATGATAATGATATATTCCTGATTGAGTTTGAAAATATAATTGCTCTTTTGGAATCAACAAATATTTGATTACTTTCATCAACTTGCATTGAATACATTTACAAAGGATTTATTGAAGTTCCAAAGATGTAGGCTTAAACAGGTACAAATTTATATTTTCAGGCATAAAGTAGTTGTTAGGCCCTAATATTTTTGTTTCTAACACAGTAATTAGTAATATTTTATGTTTCTTATGAGTGTTGCAATTTTACATTATGTTTTTGTTATATTATTTATAAAAAAAAATTGCTTTTATTATTTCTGTTCATATGTGGGGAAATATAGCCCCTCATATTTGCTTTTAAAAATCATTTATTTTATATATGTGGCAATGTTGTCCAATATACTAACACTTAGCTTAAGCATTCAATATAATAAATAACCCAATTTGAAGTCACTGGGTATTGTTAATTAATGCTAATGTAATGCATATTTTCCTAACTTAGAAAACAATAAACAAGAGGTTTTGCATGTGACGTCACACTTGACCCAGTTACTGGCTGGCACGCTCTGCGTGTTTATATTCCAACACAAGGGTGATTCATAGTAAAAAGTGTGCGATGGTACACTCGTGTTGTGCATTTAACTGTTAAAATCGACATGGACAGGTGGAAAATGTGTCATACTACAGGTTTCCTAATGATCCTGACCAAAGAAGACGACAGATTGTAGTTGTCAATAGGAAAAACTGGACACCCACAGAGCACACCAGACTTTGTAGTAAACATTTTGTGTCAAGTATGTATAATTCATCTGTAGCCAGGCTGAATAAATTGTAACTTACATACTTACTATTTAGTATCTATACATTGATACCGTACCAAAAATTAATCATAAATCAAAAATTAAGTTTTGAAACAGCCTAGACAATTAGGTGTCTTAATATCTTTATACAAACATGTATAGAAGTGCTCCTAGGCTAGAGCTTTGACAACAGTCAGTACACATGTAATACAATAATACTGAACCATTTATTAAAATGGGGGCCCAACTTTACTTCAGTATCTAGTCTTCATCTAAAATGTAGTTAAATCTATCATACAGAGCACATGATACATGTATGTAATATAACATGATGTACAAACCTTTGCTGTAATGATGACTTTATCCAACATTGCCCTGGTTATCTGGACATTCTGTACCAATCCTGCCACAAAGTACTTGTACGTATCAAGGCTTTTTACCTTTTAGACTTTCATTTGTATAGGTGGAAGTCCTGTTTATCAAATATATATAAATGTCACCATATATAATATTTGGCAGATCTACTCTGGCAACAGTCTGATTCTGAGCAACGTTGGCTTGGCTGGATATTACTGGCGTAAATACACATGCCGAGAGCATAAACGGGTCTCCTACACCCAGTTCCTTCACTTTTTTCTTCATACCTGGCCTTTTCAGCACCTGTCAGGTGTGCCACAAGTGATGAAAAGCCAGCGGCAGCCATTTACATGTGAATAATACAGAATACAGCAGTTGTTAACTCGTTCAGTCATGAGGGACACTTGCCACCCAATATGGCAGTATGTTTACAAACCTCGTTGTGGTCACGTGACACTAATAGGTTCACGCAAAACCTCCATAGAAAATACAGTTGAGATTCACTGCAGGTTGAAGATTTAAGCTTTTTGGTATACATCATAAATATTAAGCACTAGTGAGATAGCTCCACCCTATCCTACGTCTGTCTATAATGGAACATGCAAATATTTTTAGTGTTTATACCTACTAAGAAAGGTTTTGCTTTTATTACCCAACTAGTTATATCCTAAAGTAGATATTTAATAAAATCATTAAAGTACTTAAAGAAACTAACTAGATATAATATTATGAATACTTTACAAAATCAATCTAAAAACAATCTTACTTATTTTAAAATCAATATAAAATACTCTTAAAACCACAACAACACATAAACAAACTTTGAGAAATATTCTTGATATGAGTTGCAAGAACACAAAATATTGCTATATCTTTCAACAAATGCAACCCTTTCATAAATTAAGTCTTAAAAACTGCAAGGGACATATCAGTTATCAGTATTTATTAAAACAATAAAAACAATCAAGTAACTTGAAAATTGTTTTAAACTTCCCCAAATAATTATTACTCTTTTTAGGACGTGCCACATTATTAAAGTTCAAGAAAAAAAATGTCAATTTAATTTTCTCAGTTACTTTAATTCTTGTATCATGAAATTTATTAAAACAATGTGTCTTACTTGTGTTTTTATAGCTTTATTTTGCCTTTATTACACTTTGAAACATGAGTACCCCTTCCACTTGACATTATACTAAGTGAACTAAAAAATTGTTGAATGTCAGTTTTATAAGACATTTTACAATAATTAAAATAAGCTCTAATATATTTATTACAACTTATAAAAAAATACTCTTCTGTATTTTAGAATAACCTATAAGAAATAGGATTACTTCAGGTACATTCCAAAAAAATTAAAAAGACAAAACAACCTCATATCATTAGGGAAAGTACAAAATATTTTACTTTCAGTTTAGTAGTAAGTTAATGTACGAGTTACTTACCTATAATAGCAAATTTCCTACACTAATAGACAGTTGTATTGGTTTTAACATTTTATAATGAAAATAATTAGAAAACAATTACTTTTTAAACTGAATTCTATGAAAAAGTGTGCATTAGTTGATTAAGGTTCATTGAATACCATAAAAATATTTACAATACAGCAAAACATTATAAAGCAAACAGTTTTTTTTAAAGGACAATTAACACTCTCATTATAGTTAAAGCATGGTATATACAAATAAGTTATTTTTGAGAAAATGCTGACTTACACAGAAATATATCAGTAACAGATATGGACAGATATTTGTATGTTTTCTTACAAAAAGATCAATTTGACAATCAAGAAGAATCAATGAGATGGATTACTGTCTTTATCTTTGCTGGTAAGTTTTTCAATCAGTTCATGTAAAGGAGCAAGTTCACGCTTCTCTATAAGGCTGAATTCTTGCACAAAGAAAATAAAATGCTTGAAGCTGGTGTTAAGGTGGGCTTCTTCTCCCAGTTGAACCACCTCTGAAAAATGCTGATGATATATATGGGCATACACACGAAAAAGTCGTTTCAATATTGTTTTGGCAATTGACAGGAAGTTCTTTGGAAATGGAACACCTAACAAACCAAAATTTCTTAATATATCTTTTTATGTTTTGTTTTCAAATAATACTATTTATAAAATACACATTATATTTACTAAATTAAAACCATTTAAGTATTTCTCTAATAAGATCATCATGACTGATGAAATTTGTTGTAAAAAATACTTATTGTTCATAGTAAATTAAACACTCAGCTAACTACAAAATACTTCTGAACTAATTATTTTAAGGGATTATTTACATCCATAAATGTATTCTTTAACACCCATGCTACCTTATTTTGGTTACATGCTTTCATTATTCAATCATATTTATTGTAAATAGTTTTATACAACTGTTTATATGCTAAACAATTTTCTTCAATTTGGTGGCAAATATTCTTTTAAATTTACTCATGTTGAAAATTATCTTGATTGCTTTTCTTGAATATTAAAAGGCTGTTTCTGTGCAAATAAAATCAATGTCAACTATAGGGGAATTACATTTAAATTGCTTCTTGTAGGATAACAAATATACATGTATATCTTTAGGTTTCCATGTTGTGTCTGAAGAGCTGATGTTATACATTTAAGTGTTAATAATAATATGGTAAAATATCTCAGAACCTTTATAACAAGAATAAATACAATTTTTTTGCCATCAATGCAAAAGGATTTATGAACTAGCTAGTGAGAAACTTATTTCCACTGCCTGCTCATCAAAATGCTCTACCTTCACAAATAGGTCTTCTCCTTGAGCTCAATATAAAGATAAAATTGAGGTGTTTATAATTTGGGGGAAGACTCATCAAATTCCATTCACAAAGTGATAAAATTTTGTACATTAAATGGTCGGCAATATCCTAATTAATAAAAACTTTACATTAAGTAATTTACAGTTAATCATAGCTTATACTTTATTAAAAGGTTACTTACTCTGAAACCCTTAAATCATATGTAAAGCATTTACATAATGATTTTACTTTACTTTCACAACTATTTGCTACACTCTATTTACTTACTAGTTGATATACAAAGTTAATGCAAAGAAAATACATTAGAAGAACAGATCTTGTTCACTCCACAAGATGCTACTAATATTTGGTAGAAATCAATGGAATGGTAAGGGAACACGTAGGTAGCTCCTGAGAGTGACGGAAACATTTTTTTGAAATTATTCCAGAAGCATAGGCATAAAAGGTAAACAAACACTGCTACTGCCATTTCCTGTAGAGTAACATAAGGCAGTTGTCATCAATAGGTCGATGCAATTGCCATTAATGTTGTTGGCTGCATTGTCCATGATAGTATTTATGGTTCTTTCTTATCTAAAGAGCTTACATTTACAGACAGTTAAATTACATAATTGAAAAGTTTAAACATATTTTAAAAATTGATCTTAAACATTACCCCAGTTCTCAAGGCTTAAAATCTCACATGAATGTATGATAATTTTGCCAAAAGCTTGCTTATCTGTCCCAAAAAATACTATAATATGCCTGCCGGGCATATTATAGTAAAAATCAAAAGGTATGTACATTTTCCTATTTCTTAATTTTTAACATTTCATTGCACTGTATGTTGATGATGATATCTACAGTTAGTGATATGGTAGAGAAAAATATAATTATTAATCAATTTATTACACTTCTGATACTTATTTACAAGGTTCTAGAGGTTGTAAAAATAAAAATTAAGTTGCATTTGAACTATTCAAAAAAAAGTGAGTACAAATAACTACAATAAGTAAATAACATCTTTTCAGTAAATACTTAATTAAGATAGCATCAATCAACATTAAAACTGAATTCAGGAAAGTATTTCAGTGTTAGATGATAGTTGATTATTAGTTAACCATGGAGTATTTTTTGTTAGACTGTTCGACACTTTGGCATAACTTACTGTAACAAAATGTTAAAATTTTTAAGTGGCAGTAACAGATCAAAATGATAAAACTTTCCAATACAAGAGATACAGACATTATACATAATCAATAATTGTAAGCACATGTTTATCATTATCAAACTTTGATTGTATACACAATGTATTGCATAGTTCTTATAAAATAATATGAAAGTTGCCAGTGTTATTGAAAACCTGGCTAAAGAGTACAACTATATGAATCAGAAACAAAAACATTATACTTCCCACAATAACATGCATTGTGCAGAAATTAATCCCAGAGGAATATTTGCAATGAAATACACATGGTTAACTTTGTTATTGTTATATTTAATTATCTACTTGTAAGTATCTAATTTAAATCTACAATATATTTTTTTTTAATTGATAATAATTTTAACTCAGTTAAAATGATGATTCTTCCCTATCATCTCTAAATAAATTAAGATCAGTTACAGTTAAAACATATCACCTAGTAAGAGTTAACTTTTTCATTATTCAAATTTTATATTGCATTTTATAGGCAATGTGCTGAACAAATTTTCATATCACACTACAAAAAACATTTAGTGTCCTATAGATACAAACTATTGAGGCAATTTGCTTAACATTATGCTTCAGTTACCTAGGGTTGCTTGATACTGTTGAAACAGTAGAAACATTTTTGTATATTACCCATCTGTCCCCTCCCTAGAAAACAAGAAATGTAATGCTTTATTTATTCATTCAACATGCATGTGAGCTTACACAATTTTTATTCACTTCACAATTTCATACTAGTTATTACAATTGATTTTCAGTTCTAGTAGAAGTCACTAGGTTACCAACAGCTTTACTTGAAATCTCTATATATGTGCCCCATAGCTAAATATCAAAAAAACATCATTACCATAGCAATTTATTGTATATTGAAAGTGACAACTCTCCCTCAGATCATCAAGAAAAAAATGTAGCCTTGAAAACATTCCTGAGCCCTGATACAGTACGATCAGGGTCAACCTGTTGCAACCTGCCAGTAATATCAGTAAAATGTTATCAAAGAGACTACTAATGCAGTCTTGCTTTTACCATACATACATAATAAATGGCATTGACATTTCTGCTTTCTGTAACCTTAAGTTATTACATTCATAAAAGCAGTTGTTTTATATAAGGTGAATTTAAGAAACAGTTAAGAAACTAAAGGAACATATCAAAATTTACTGTTATGGAGTACATATAGATGCAAGTTTGCTGTGTGATTTAAACTAACCTTAGAAACCTATGAAACATGACTGTGGGAGATTTGTTTCTTTAACTTAACAAATGAATAAAGTGAGATAGTTTATCAAGGTGTAGTGTGAACAATTGAGGACATATCGGCATGAAAAAAGTTTGCTTTCAAATCAGAAAGGGTATGTGTCCCAGTAATTAACAAACATAATTTCAAGATAAAATAACAGTATTCAATGTTTATTACAACTTGGAAAGATATTCATACTTTTAGTACAGTTTTATAAAGGTTTTTAATTCATTTTAACCTTGTCACAGCTTATGTCAACATACAGGGTGGCCCGTAAGTCCCTACCTATCCATATGTTATTATGTTATATTCAATTACACATGTATTATAAATTTGTTTCTTTTTTTATCAGAGAAATATGGTCCATTTACACTTGAAGAACGTATAGTGACAAGTACATTGGTACATGAGCGCAAGAATACTGGTGACACCTTGGATACAATAACTGGGAAATTTAAAGAAAGATTCAATAAGGATCCACCAACATGAAAAACGATGTTAAATTGGATAAGCAAATTGTTTGAAACTGGCAATATTAAGGATGCACCTCGTTTAGAAAGACCAGTTAAACATAGAGAGCCATGTGCTGGTATGGAAGAGTCAGTAATTAACTCACCATTGAAGTCAACAAGGAAAAGATCAGCTGAACTTAGTATCACGTGAGCAACCATGCAGACCTTCATGAATAAAGACATGGGAGTTAAAGCATGGCAACCCACATTTGTTAATGAGCTAAGTGATGTTGATAGAGAAAATAGGAAACTGGCGTGTGATGAGTTGCAGCAAATCTTCAATACATCCCTTCTCAAGAAATGGTAATGTTTATGTATGAGTGCGCAATTTACTGTTCGAGTCGAGCATGAAATGTTTACTTTTGGGGCAAAGGAGAATCCTCATTATTATAAAGAGATTGAACACAGCACTCCACACATCATGATTTTGGCAGCACATAATGTGCATTATGTTATTTATTCTTTGAAGGGCCAGTAAACTATACCTCATATCTAAACATGTTATAACAATGCTTTATACCAAAACTCAATGAACTTGGAATCAGAGAGGAGATTTGGTTTCAACAAAATGGAGCTCTGGCTCATAATGCCCTCACTGTGCGAGATTATCTTAATGACACTTTTCCAGACAAATGGATAGGTCGTGGTTCTGCAACATCCCCAGCACCCCTGAAATAGCTTCCAAGAAGTCTGGACTTGACAACATGTGATAACTCTCTTTGGGGATACATAAAGGACATGTCTAAACAATGTTATAATACTAATGATAAGTTGAAGGCAGCTGTTACCAAAGCATTTAGAACAATAACTCCCTGCTATGTTGAGGAAAATGTTTCATAGAACATGGCATCACATAACATTATGCAGCGAGAATGAGGGACAGCACACAGACACACAAGATATATGGATGGGTAAGGACTTATGGGCCACACTGTATGAAAATACTATTTTAGCAATACTAAAGTTCAATTCTGATGTGTTTTTATCTGGTAAATAGTCTATAGTCAGTGAAAGATGCGAGTCCCTTTTGATAAGAGAAAATCTCATTAATAATCTTACATTGCAAAAATTATGATTAATATATTAAATAATCCTAAATGACCAACTTTAGACCACATGAGATCAAATGGTTCACTCATTGTACTTCTGCTAGTTGAAATACAATCTTCTGACCACACCTTTTAGGTTAGTAGCAGCACAGGATATAATTGGAATTCTGCCATTACAACCAGATTTCTCATAGTAAAATTTGGAATACGTATATTATTTTTTCTGTTTCACAAAGGCGATAAGTTCCTTTCAAAATAATGTTTCAAATCCATTTTCCTTATGACACAGCTTTACATAAATACATTACAATCTGCATGACATTCAATTATTCCCATGCAGCAAGCTTATATTGTGTACTAGTATTAAAGTGTTATTAGCAAAAGAATGATTGTTAGATATATAGTTTTCATAATATCATAGCTGTTTTTTAGTTAAGTTTCAAATAATTAAGAAAATAATATGACTATTGCATACAATACAGTAAAACACCATTTGCAAATGTACATTGGTTTAACCTAATATTTTTAATTACAGCTTGTGATTTTAATCTTTAAAAATATGGAATTTAGTTATAATTATCATAAATAAACGGACAATGAGAAACAGTGGTATTTATGTCAATTTCCTTGTGCTTAATTTACAATACTATTTCCTGTTTAATTCAAAATTGGTAACATTATCATTTAGCAGATAACTGATTTAAATTAACTATAGGTTTTATCTTGTAAAAAAAAACTTTACAGGATGTATCATACTTTCATACTTGCTACATGGAGAAAAACTATACTAAATAATAAACTGAATTCAAAGTTATAATTTTCCTATACTGAAATTGTATTTCTAATAGGTAATTCCATATATTCACAAAATTAGCTTTAGTCATTTTATGCTGTTTTAATATGCAAATGTTTTTGTAATGCATGAAAACCTATTGGAACCGAAGATTTCAAGATATCTCTCATAAAATCATTATGTGTCATCTATATACCAACAGGAAAGAATTACTATCATGTTACTCCCTCTATGTGCCACTATGAAATCATCCCTTCGAAGTTTGGCAGAAGAAATAAGCACCAGAATATTGTGGGAAAGAGGATAAGAAGTGTGAGAAAAGGGAAGTACCTTTCAAAAATACATTTTCAGTATAAGAAGATTATAATTTCCCTCCACTCACAAGATAAGTTAGAATCCCACACTGAAAAGGAGGGACCAATGAAAAGGAAAAAAAAAGATACACTCCCTGAAAACATCCAAAAGGATACATCTGTAGATGAGAGAAACAGATCAAATGAATAGAAAAGGGGAAACTTGCTATTTATGAAACAGATATCTCCTCAGTATGAACAGTGAGAAACAGATATGATAAAAAAGGAAGAAAGCACAATTGAGAGGAAGAGGATAAGTCAGGAAAGTGATCCTCACCAGATAAATAAAATAAATCCCACAGGAGTAAAGTGGGTAATGGAGGATGTATTCTATTACACAGAATAGCTATGGTTTGGCAAATTGTACATGGTAAGTTATTTACATCCAAAATCTCCTCATTGAGTACCTACATCCACTCAAGGGTAGGATGAGGATCATACTGGCTTTATCTCAAGACCTAAATTTGTGGATTTGAGAATAACACCAATTGCATGGCACAACACAGGACTAGCACTGAGCCAGAGATCTAGGAATATGCCAATGGGCATCCAAGAAATGTCCACAGCAAGCAATCAACTCTCATGATTGTGAGACTGATATGAAATTTCCAAAGATCTATAACATCCATCACAAAAGAGAACATGAGAGTGCCAAGGACAGAAACTGAAACTTCCAATGTACACCCTCTATGACCAACTACACAGAAGGAACAATCAAGGAAAGAAGATGGACAACTCGAAACTTGTGTGAGGATTTAAGTTGATTGGTTCACTTGCTACCCAAAACCAGCCCACAGGGTACTGACATAAACACAAGAGTTGGATAAGAGAACCCAATTAACTGAAGGGGTGAAATGCATTGAGATATTTCACACCATGATATGCATTCTACACTGGCAAAACACCACTTTTCTACTCTAAACTAAATAATTATACCTATCTATGTAGAACCCATTCAGCAGGATGCCTCTATGGTCACTCATCCCAAAAGCTTGGAACTTGCAAGTGGTTAGAGCTCTCATACTCCACTGAAAGAAGGAAGTGTAGGAGAGTCTGGAGGAATGGCTGTATCTAAGACAGTGAAATGGATGATCACAAAATCCTAATTTCGAAAGCAGATCATAGTGATTTTATGTAATCTAGGAATGTCAGGGATGGCCAGAAATCCTCTTATGCTTTACCAATGTCACCTATAGGTGGTCTGATGTTTGCAAGGCCAGAGCTGAAGATAGGCAGCTGACATGAAAGGGAAGAAAAATGGGACATCTCCAGAAAACCCTTCAGGGTTCATGTAAAGAGCTGTATACAGAATACAAATATCGAAAGAGTCGTCCCAGTAAGATGAAGATGAGAATACTGAGAAAATAAATTGGAGATTTGGATTCTGTCTCCCAAATAGGCAAAAAAGAACCCAACAATTATTGGCCCAGATATGGACTATCTGGCATACAATAAGAGGGCAAAGACTGATATGAAGCATGTCTGGAATGAAGCATACAAACATCACTACCTAACTGGGAGGCAAAACACTCAGTGTGACCCCAAGTATCAGGGAATGGTATGCGAGTGTGTGCATGTTTTTTTTCTTATAGCAAAGTCATACAGAATATCTGCTCTGTCCATCAAGGAGAATTGAAGTTGATTTTAGCATAATAAATCTGAAGACTTACTTTTGTCACAAAAGGGAACAGAGAAAAAACTAAATAAGGCTGGGAAGGGGGAAAATATTATGCTAAAGGGATGAACTTGAGTCACAAGCAATAGACAAAATACCACATACCTGAGAAATGAAATCTGAGACAACCAACGAGGGTCTAACAGGATCCTCAGGTAGGGTTTAGAAAGGCATGGTGAACTTCTTTTGGGGGAGGATGTGTGTGCAAATGATCCAAATCCTTGTCAGTCTGGTAGGAATAAAAGACTCAGGAGGAAGAGGAACAACAGCAGGACACAAAGGTTGTCCTATATATTGCTTCATCTTCTCGTGAATAAAGGCCAATAAATCCCCTGATAAGCTGTCTACACCTATGGCCTGAATTATGGTGTCAGGTAAATAAAGTATACCTAAAGTGATTATGTTCACTTTGTAATTCATGCTTGATACCAAAGAAACAAGCAAAATTTTTTTCAGAAAAACATGGGTAAATCAGACATGAAAATAAAGTGAAAAAAGAATTCCTAAAATAAAATAAATTGCACTGTGTTAAACCCCATCAAAAAGTAATGAACAAAAAGAAATACATTTGAACTCAAGCAATGCCAAACGAGAAGTGATAGTTCAGCAGTAGCACAAATAGAGAGTCACATGCATTACATAATAGTAGTACTCTCCTATTGATGGAGAGATGACACATGATGATTTGCATGACAGACATGCTGGAACCTTTGATTCCAATAAGCGTGTGGTTGCATATACAGAGCAAAACAGAGGAAAGCATTGTATCAGAAGCATGCTTGCAATATATAAGCATTTTTTAAAATAGTTCCTTTTATCTTGCACCTGGCTCATAAATCAGGAAAATTTACAATTTGATTTCACAACACCACTTTATTTAAATGTTGAAGTATCTAAAACTTTTGCTACACATTCAGAAATTAACTATTTCAACAAACTCTAATACACATGCTCTTTCTTCAATAGTTTCCATATTTTAGTTTTATCAAAATGTTATCAATATTTATTTAATTACATTTACAGTTCATTTCTTTATTCCTAAACAAAATTAAGATCAAATAATTTTTATGTCTCTTGTTTGCTAGTGTGCATAACCTTTTCAGAAAAATTATGTAATGCATGGTGATAATTAAAGTGTCAAAAAAAAAATCTTTCTTGCTTTGACTTTGGATTCTCTATAATCTTTGATTTGTGCTAACACAACTGGCTTTCAAACATTTGGTTTAGTTAGTGCTGAACATGCTCAAATTGATAATATTTAAGCTTCAACCTTATCTATGGAAGGTATTAGCAAAGAAATTAGAAAGAAAATTAAGAACTGTTATGTGCACCAACATTGTTTTTCTCTACAATTACCTCTAATTGCGACAATTAACTATTTCATATACCCATGGTAATAAATATGTAATTTCATCTATACTAAAGAAGTTTATTTGGCAGAAACTGGTACATCTAGGCCAAAAGCACCTGAATAGAGAAAGTGTATGGTACCTCACTTCCTGTAGCCACCTGATTTTAAAAGTATATATATATATATATATATAGTACTGTGCAAAAGTGTTAGGATAAGATATTTTGTCATTCTCTCCATTCTATGAGGTTAATTCTTCCATGCCATTACATAATGTAAATTTCACTACTCTAAATATTGTCAAGGGACTGAACTGTTAATGATTGATAAAAGGGTGTAAAACACATACGAGTCTAAGTTTAAAATATTTTGTTCAATGTGTATGTTTTGCATCTTGCAGAAAAAAAAGATGAAAAATACCTCAATGCATAGCATCTACCACGAAGCAAGGGGAGGGGAGGCAGTGTGATGGCCTGGAGATGTTTTTCTGCTGACATCATGGGATATATTTGCAAAATAGATGAAATAACGGACCACCACAAGTACAATCAGATAGTTATTTGTCAGTGGTTTCTGTATTATTGGTAAAGGATTCTACTACCAAGAAAGTAATGACTCCAAACAATCATGAAATCTATGCAGAAATTACTGAGCAATGGCCCCAAAGAATCCTGAACTCAGTCCAATTTAGCATATCTTGGATTTGATGCATTAAAAACTTGACAAATTAAAAAATTACCTCCAAAGATACCTTATGAGAGTGTATTATGGACATTTGGAGTAAAATTCCAATGACACTTTGATTAAATATGTTGAAATACTGTCTGCAGTTATTAAAGCAAAAGAGGGACACACAAAATATTAACTGCTTACTGAACTCAAACTCTTCTACTGAGTTTTTATTGTACTAAATTAAAAGATTACTAAAATTTTGATGTTCCACCTGCAATTTACTCTCCATCCTTCTTTGAAAGTAGCCTGAAAACTAATATGTGACTTTATCCCGACATTTTGGCACAGTACTGTATAACATATTATTAAAATATACAGTGCAAAGGCCAAAGCCTGGTAAAACATTAGAAACCAATGGGCTTGACATCTGAGCTAATCATGAACAAATATACAAAAATATAAAAATAAAAAACATTTACTGTTTATACAATTTTTATTTTAATATTATTTTCAATGAGCAACCATTTATGCACAGTATTTCTAACTACGCTGCAACAAAACTGGGCTGTAGAAGCCATATGGTGCATGTGCTAATTGCCATAGCAATCAATTCATCAAATACATTGCAGCTGTAGTCTTGCTGTGATCACTTCCAGATACTTAGACTGGATATGCTTTAACAGCTCAAGTGGAGATTTTGAAAAACGTCAAGAAGAAAAACACTCCAGATAAATATAAAAGAACATACTTTGCTTTGTGTGTATATATATTAACCCTGAAAAAGCAGCAAGAACAAAATGTTGGTTTAAATAAAAGTATAATCTTATATTTATCTGGAGTGTAAAGGTTACTTTGTCTTTGCTTTTACTAAACATGTAAATCCCTCCAGTATGCACTACAAATTTTGAAAGACATCAGAGATTGCAAAACTATGAAAGAATATTCTTAGTCACCACTATATTAACCACCATTACTCAGTCTTACAATATAAATGTCTCAAATGCATGTATCACTAGTGTATTGATATTCTCTATTTAAAACTGGCAAATTTGTCTTTTGAAATGAGTAATAGAAATTTCTTTTCTATTCCCTTAGTTTTATAAGCAAAACTGTAACACTAGCCATTAGCTTGCTAATGTATCTTAAGACCTGATATTCTCTTTATTTTCATTATTACTTTCAATCACATTTTGTATTCTTCAATAAAACGTTTGTGCCTGTCTTTTCCCACAGACTGAAGAAAAGTTAAAATTAAAGCCGTGATGGAAATACAATTTCAAGGCCTGTACCAGGTATCCAGTAACTGAAATTCTGAATAAGTTATTAAAATTTCATACTGAAAAATATTATCATTAGCTGGTAAGCATTCCTCCATATGTAGATTGCACATACTTTGCAGCACCATGAGCAGTTCAAATTGTACACACTTATCAAATTTCAAGTTATTACAGTTTTTCCATTTACTTTCAATAACTTATCTGCAATTAAAAAAGATAAACATATTCTTATTTCAGTTTATATCACATAAAAATCCTGTGTAATTAAAAATTAACATACCAATTTTAGAAGGAAAAAGAGCCTCATCATCTAATTGGTCTTGGACCCAGGTTAACAGGTAATCTATATATTTTGGTGCAGAACATTTGATTGGTTTCTTTACAGTTTGGCCATCTGCCCAGTGGTATTCATATTTAGGTCCAGCAGACATAACAGGACAGCTTTCTTCTGTACAAAACTCTGTGATTGTACCATACAACATGTTTATCTGGTTGAAGAAATCCACAGCTGCAAAGAAACAAGATATATTTATGGTACAAATATATAAATGAAATAAAAACACCTTAAACACAGAAACTGAATTTTTTCAATCAAACTCCTGCTGGAATATATTTCAGCTACCATGAAGCATATCAAGCAAAATACAAATAAATATAGCCTACCATATAAAAACAAGCCCCAATTCACTGTTAAACTTGTAGCAGACAAATCAATCATTTGAAGTACGTAAAACCTTTTTAAAACTGAATCTCTGAGTCAAGTAGAGTTGCCTTGCTAGGTCAGTTCTGACCACTTAATTCCAGCAAAGGAACAATCCTACTAAGTTATATCAAACTAGATGTTATGCTGAATCCAACTGTGTGCTATGTTTCAAAATCAGTGTAAGAATAAGGAGGATATGATTATTTTGTTGGAGCCAATATCAAAAGAATCTTATGACAAACTTCCCGAGTTCATGTGTGATTTGTTACATAATCTATTACAAGACTCCATACTACCACACTCAAGTTCTCTACTGCTATCTGCTTAATAATGTATGAATGTTGCTTTTTTACATGGATAAACTTCCCTAGTTCACATATCTGAAATTTTTGCCATCTAAAGCTCACCTGCAAATGCAAGGTTACAATGTATTTTAAATGTTTCATATATGACCATTGTGGATGTAATTATTATGGAAAAACAGTGAGTATAAAGATAAACTGTAAATAGGCAGACAACATGAGGAGAGCTCTAAGATACGATTAAAAAAAGATACAAATACACATGGTGTGAGGTTGGAACAAAGTAGACCCAAAGAACATCAACAGGAAAGACAATAGAGAAGCATCAGAATAACAATGATGAAGTAGGAGTAAGCTAATAATGTCATATAAAATAATAAGTTTCCCAGCAAATAATTTTATTTTTTCAAAAGATAACTCAATCATCAGTTACATCACTAGACCAATAAGTAAAAATACTCAAGGAAATGGGGGTAATTCAGACATACCTTAAAAAGAGTGTTGATCATGCTATTAAAAACCAAAACATATAGTATCACATATGACTTCAACCATAAGCAATAAACCTACTCTTACACCTCCACTATTTCACAATGAATGAAAACATGCATTTTACTTCTTCAATAAAGTGAAAAAAAAATGACCAAACACTAAAGCTTTATGTCAACTATAAAGGTATTGGACACATGTTGCCAGAAAGCTGAGACATTAAAGGATTACCATGTGAAATTTGTGAATCAATAACTTGGCAACAGATATCTCAATTGTTACGGGAGCAAGATGTGAAGATATTGTTATTAGACTTCAAGGTAAAATTCAAGACAATGTAGTTTCAAGAAAAGATAATTAGTCACTATGACGGAAATATAACTTAGCAAGGTGGTTATGTACTATACAACAGAAAGAAATTACCAAGCTGTTACAGTATTGCACAAGGAATATACTGACCTTTTTTCAGACAAGGATAATAAATAAAATTCAAATTTAATGGTTTCCATGACAGTTTAAGACAGACCTGCCTCATACAAAAGTGTATCATCTTCCAATCCAAACTGCTCTCGAAACACTTTTCTACCTCTAGCTTCTGCTTTGTTGGTTCATGCTAATGGAATTAAGAGTCATGATTTATTAACAAAGAATTGCAACATGAAAAATCAGTGCTTAATGCTCATTTTCCAAAACCAATGGAGGTTCTGAAAATCTGGCTAAGGAGGATAACAATTGTATAATACCAACAAAGATAGTTGTTGGACTCAAACTGAACAGCAGGTTCACTTGTGTAACTGGCAAAAACATGATAGGACAATACAATAGGTACTTCAAAAAATCAATGATATCTTTGTTATTTACTGTATGTCAGTCAGTGGAAGGCAAAGATACCCTCTCCAATGGAGAGGATGTGTCTTCCTCTGGTTTTGACTTTTACCCAAGGGTAGTTGAGTATTCTGAGGTATGTAATGGTATGGTTACTGACATGAAGCCCAGTTACATAAATAAATTTATAAACAAACAAGCATGACTGATATAAAGTTTGAGACAGACATCCCACTAGCAAAAATGTAGGTCAAAAGGATAAAAGTCAGAAGTGTAAAATATAGATGGGAAATTATAATTTTCCTATACTGAAAATGTATTTTCTGATAGGAACTTATTTCCTCTCACAAGGTTAGCTATTACTCTTCAGTGCTGCCCTCTATAGGCAAATGTTTTCTTTATGCACGCCACACACCTTTCACTACCCTCTACTGCAATTTCAAGATATTTCATGCAAATTATGTGTTACCAAATGGAACATAACATGCTCATATAATGCACTTCTTTATTGAAGTGTCACTTTGAAGCTTGGTAAAAAATATGTAACTGAAAAAAGTGGGAGGAATAGTGTGAAGTGTGAGTAGAAGTAAATACCTATCAAAAATACATTTTCAGTATAGGGAAATTATAACTTAAATATGGTTCTTACCTGCCTCACAAGGTAGGCTAGAATTACACATTTAGAAGGAGGAGTGACTGGTATGAGGGAACAACAGAAGCACCCCTTCAAAAGCATATAAAAAATACCCCTAAACATGAGAGATTGGAGGATACCTTGGAGAAATTTCAGGAGGTAGAAGATACAGGGATTGAGTCAATCAAACCCAAAAGACAGACCCAACTGGTAAGGGAAAAAGTAAAAGATCACAAAGAGAGAAGGATATAAACCCTTTGGGAATGTGTACCCAAGGGAAGCAGTACAGGGAAAATAACAACACAGGATATTGGCTGGGCACACAAATCTATTTGGATCGAGTCAGGGGTAAAGAAAGGAAATGGAAATAGGAGTAAACCTGCCTAGGTGTTGAGGAAAAAGAATCTGGATAAGGAAGAAGTAGAGTGATAAAGGGTATAAAAAATGTCAAGGGGAAACAAATCTGGCCTTCCACATCCACAGGCTAAGGAAAAAGGGAAATATGTTTAAGGAAAAGAAACATGGAAAATGAGAAAAGTGGTTCAGATGTGTAGTGTAGGTTGCTTCAAAGGGCAATGTGAAAAAGGAATACACAAGTACAGTAAGAACAAGGTAAGTAAACAGTCTATGGTATTAGGACAAACAAAAGGCATGAGATAAGGCAATCTAATATCTCAAAAGCAAGGAGACACAGAAGTAAAGTCAAAGAGCCATATGAGAAATTCTGCCAAATGAATCACAGCAGGATTAATATGGGAAACCAGGGAATTATAGGCCAACTACAAAAAACTTTCTACTTGGATTGGTATACCTCCATGGAAGATGGACAGATGGAAGTAGCTAAAAAGGAAGTGACTCAAAAGGTAACACATCTTCTTGCCACAAACCAGACAAAATCCATGAGTAAAAATGCAGTAAGAAAATGGTGGAATGTAGCACATATAATCAAGGTTGATGAAGAAGATAGAAAGAAAGTGTAAGAGGGACAGGAGAGAAGAGAAACAGTCATTATAACTGTGGAAACCATGGTTCAGCTTGCCAATAAGGAGTAAGCACTCAAAGTTATCACAAAGATAAGTTGTCTGATCAATCATGACTGAAGGCACTGACTACCAGAGTCTGGGGATGAGATGCAGTACAGAAAAAAAAAAAAAAAAGCTTAGTGTCAAGAGCCATAGCAAAGACAACAACTTGGGAAAGAGCCCTAAAAAGCAGGGGATCTAATGCTCACTCCACAGCACATATCTGGTCAAGGGATGAGAGACTATCCACAAATATACTGAAATCATCCAGCACATAACACAAGATGTGATGTACATGAGCCCAGTAAAAGAGATCCAAAGTATGTAACCAGATACCTCTGTACCAGGTGCCTCGTGTTATGATCATACAATTTTATGAATGTACCATCACTATACATTGCCCAGTGAGAAGAAGAAAATGACGCAACAGCATGTATAGCTAAGTAGTTCAAGAATACTGATATGCAAGATGTTTTGTATGCAAACCAATGACCTGAGACCTCATGGTGATTTAACCATGTGACCCATCTTTGAAGAGACACATCTATGAAAAGATGAAAATCTGGACTCAATGGAGATAACTGCATGCCCTCCAAAGCATATTATCTTACTGGGAAAAAAGGAAGAAAATGGGAAATGAAGGTGGATAGAGAATCCCAAGCAAGGTTCCACTGACTATGAAATACCCACTGGAGGGATCTTATATGAGCATGACTAAGGGGTCCAGTGATGTGATTAATGATTTTATCCCCAAAAGTGATAAACCCTCATGAGCAGCAAGTGACTAATCTGAGAGAGCATGGCAAACCAACAGTTCGATTGAACAAAGTTTTAAAGCAGAAGGCTGGGCTTGACTGATACAAGTGGTAAACAAGACATCCAAGTGAATAAGATATTCAATGGGCCTGAGAAAAGACTTTCCCAGTTTGATGAACAAGCCCACCCAAGCCACCATCAAAAGCAGCTGTTGAGTATGATTTGCTTATTCCTGTTTAGAATGAACCACAAGAAGCCAGTCATCCACGTAATAATGAAATCATAGCTCCGAAAATGGAGATGTTAATCAAAAGTTTAAACAACATGGCAAAATGTGCAAGATACCAAAGAAAGTCTGAAGAGGAAGGCCTAATATTAATAAAACACTGAAATGAACAAACCAAAGACAGATAAGAGATGGAGGTAATATTGACATATGAAGGTAGGCATTAAAGTTGTACTTACTGGCCATCCACAACACCAGAGAAAATGCTCATCTTAGGGTAAGAAAATTCCATGGTGAACCAGGGAAATGAAACAAAGCAGTTGAGGTAAGATAAGCTGATTACTGCCTGCCAATCTTTGGTTTTTTTAGGGAACAACAAAAAGGCAGAGAAAAATAATCTTCTGGAAGGACGGGGAGCAGGTTTGTTGGCCCACTGCAATAGCAATTCTCAAACTATTTCTTAGCAGTTTCTGGCTGGTTACAGGATCTCAAAGAGGAGGGTAAGGATAGATGGGAAGTGAAAAAAAGAAAAAGGACAAAGAATCCTCTAACAGAACCTGAATCACATATTGAATGCTGATGAAGGAACACCAACAATGAAGAAACTTGAACACCTGAGCTCCCACTATACTAGAAGCTACTGATACTGGAGATGTTAGGGGTGTGTTACTGACATAAACAATGAGAAGTATCCCAAGAAAAAGGGATGGATAAGGGCTGAAAAGAGGAAAAACAAAAAAAGTTAGAAAGATTGTTCATGCACCAAAGAAGGATGCATAAAAAATAGAGGAAAGGGTTAAAATGTCACAAACCTGAGACAAGATCTATAAAAACCTCATTAGGCCTATCAAACTCATGGAACTGGAAAGAAAATGGCACAATCTGGAGGAGGAAAAATATGATAGAAGTCCTCATCATTCTGTTCTGGAGAGAACTGGATAATATCAGAGACAAAGACTGTCCAATGTAACATTAAATTTCCTACTATATAAGAGCATATAAATCCAACATCAGGTTTCAAATACCTGAGCAAAAAAAAGCTGGTTGCTGGTATAACCCATGAAGTCTTAATGTTAACTATGGAATCCATTACACAGAAAGGTTCACCATATTCAAGTGCATAAAATGTGAATTAAGTAATACTAGCAGACAAAGCAAGTTGAATGAAAGTAAATTAATTTAAAAAAACAACACTCAGTGAGGAAAAAATGTCAAACACAAAGCATTGAAAAAAACAAAATGGCACAACTGAACCCAAGTTTTAAATACAATGAAGTTCCAACTGTAATACTGTTTATCTATTATTAGCTGGAAACTTCTGTTTCACCCTATATAAGGCAATAAATTAGAAAAAAAGGCAAAGAAAGTCTGAGGACACACATGTCTATTGAAGATTTCATTACAAAGAATACAACAGACTTCTTCTGGTCCTCACAATTTCATTTGAATTTCTTGGTTATACCACAAGTCAGAGTAGCTCAGAAAGGACTACAAGAAAGCACTGCAGACAATTCAGCACTTGAATATGATATATAAAGTTTAAATTTTATTGAATAGTCAACATGGTTTTATTAAGGGAAATATCTTGACTTACAAATCTTTTGACATGCTTTGAAAATGTTACTGCATATGTAGATGAGGATAAGGGAGTAGATTTGGTGTACCTGGTTTTTTAGAAAACATGTGACAAAGTGCCATATAAAAGGCCTGTAAGAAGACTTATCTCTACAGGTGACAAGTTAACTAAATGGACAAAAGAGTGACTTGATGAAAGAAACCAGAGGATTGTTATAAATGGAGTTCAGTCAAACTGGATTAATGTTGCAAGTAGTGTACTACAGGGGCTCTGTCCTAGAACCTCTGCTCTTTTTGATCAATATTAATGATGTAGATGAAGGAATGGTCAATAAATTACTAACATTTTTTTATGATATAAAGGACTTGGGTGTTGCTAGCTGTGAAAGGATGCTGCTGCTTTATGAAAGGATGTATATCATTTAGTGAGTTTGGAAAATAAATGGCAGATGAATCATGACAGTTTAAATTGTAATTATAATTTGGATGAAAGAATGAGATCTTTGTGTAATGGTTAATCACTTAGGCAGTGTGTTAGTGGTAAGTCAAAGAGGATTTTAGGTTGTATCTATAGAAATACTAAATACAAGACCAATGAGGTTATAATTTCATTGTATAGGTACTAATCAGGCCACATTTGGAGTATTGTATTTATTCACAGGCTCCTTAACATAGAAAAGACAATGCATTTTTGGAAAGGGTTCAGAGAAAGGTTACTAAAATGCTGTCTAGAATGGAGGGGGTTACCACATGAGGAGAGATCAAGATCTCTGAAATTGTTTTCTCTTGAAAAAAAAGAAGAGTTAAACAAGACATGATTGAGGTGTTTAAGATTTTAAAGAAAATTAATAGCATTGATGCATCATTTTCTTTGCTACTTGACCATGAGAATAATAGCACTAGAGAATACAAATGTAAATTTTAACAAGGAAAGAATCACCTTCAGTTTAATCAATTTTATTTTTCAAGCATTGTGGCTGACTTTGGAATTGATTGCCTTCGGATGTTGTGGAGGTAGCTAATTCATATGACTTTATAAAATTTATTTATTTACTAGGTTTAGTTAAGTTCAAAGG
This sequence comes from Carcinoscorpius rotundicauda, assembly GCA_011833715.1. Classification (NCBI taxonomy): domain Eukaryota; kingdom Metazoa; phylum Arthropoda; class Merostomata; order Xiphosura; family Limulidae; genus Carcinoscorpius; species Carcinoscorpius rotundicauda. Next base: position 31,676,915 of record CM022395.1, on the reverse strand, counting down.
ATGGAACAGCTAAGATGGACCAACAGGTACTTGTTATCCCTAAACATTGCTACATTATGGGTAATAAGGAGTTAATGATAGCCTCTGAATGCTAACTGAAAATTCCTCCACTCTTAAAACTCTTTAGACAGATGAAGTCCTCAAAAATTACAATGTAAATTATAGTTTGCCTCACTTCCTTAAAACAAGTAATACTCACTATTAACAGCAACCCATTCATTTAAGTCTTCTCCTTCAGGCAATATAACAGCAAGACGCAAATTTCCACTTCCTAGTGTTGCTGCTGCATGTTTCATAAGATCATATTGATGAGTACCTTCTGGAATGTTCTTTTTGGGCTTAAATGTTTTAGAAGACCGACCACCACTAAAAAAGAAAGCAATATGATAATGTTGCATTTTTGTCTATCATAAATACCAAGTCATCCCATAAGTAATGTGTGAAAATTTAATATAAAAAGTGCATCATCATTTCTGTCTTTGTACAAGGCTTTAATGACTAAAATATGTAGAAGGATGAGTATAAACATGTTCAGATGAATAAAAGAAACTAACCCAACTCCACCTTTTCAGATCATTAATTAAATAAACCATTATTAGATGGATGTGTCTGAGGTACACATTACGCATATAATGCTTTACGAGTTTAAAAAAGGCAACAGTGCAGCAGAAACTAAATGAAACATTCAAGGTGGTAATGGTGTGGAGTTTCTCAATGAAAGAAAATGTTGAAGGTGGTTCAGAAGTTCAGATTAGGTGACTACAGCTTAAGTGATGAGCCATGTTCAGATCGTCCTGTTAAGTTTAACGATGACTTGCTGCTGGTTGCACTTGATGAATAATGTGCTGTAACAATTGTAAAACAAGCACAGAAGCTTAATTCAACCCATTCAACAGTTCACCATAACCTGCAGCAGTTTGGAAAGTTTTCAAAATTTGAAAACTGGGTCCCAATAATTTGAAAGAAGCGAACTTTAGAGCAAGAGTGGACATCTGTACTTTTTGTGAACATAACTCACCTTTTTTGGAGAAGTCAGTGACTGAAGATGAAAAAAAATGAATAAATAAGAAATTTAAGGACTGCAGACAATGGTTCAGTGCAGGTAAACTGGCTAAAGCATAACCAAAAATGGACCTCCACTCTAGGAAAGTCTTAAGTATTTAGTGGGATACTGCTGGTGTAATCCACTTTGAGTTGCTGTCACTCAGTGTGAAGATTACATCACACTTCTATTTTCAAGAGTTCAAGCACTTTAATTTAGAACTACTCTCTCTACTTTCTTTTCCTCCAAACCCCAAGAATTTTATAAAGGTGGCACTCAAAAGCTTGAGAATTGTTGGCAAAAGTAATTAATAATAGTGGAACATAGATTATTGATTAAATAACATTAAAAAGCATTTAAAATCTTTTCTCTTTTTCTGAACCTAAAATCGGACATTACTTAAGGGATGACCTGATATACATACATAAAGGTACGAACATTTAAACTGCGATAGATGTAGACCATAGCCTAAATAATGTTTTCAGAACTGGAGCTACCAAGAAGTAGCGGCTATTTAAAACATGGCTGGCAAACATATTTGACACAAGTTTTGCATTACATTCTGATTACGAGTTTTAAAGAAGCCATCTGTCAGAGTGATGTAAGAGATGAGTTTAGAATTTAATAATAATACATATTGATACAAAGGGTCAGTCTCTGCAGCTAGAAAAATATCCACTGTACACAAATTTGGGTCTTTAGCTCGGCCCATACCAACTACATGAAATGAATGTCAGTTCACATATGCGTCAGTCTGTGCAATTTCCACCCACAGATCACTACTAAATTAAATTATGGCAACTTCACAGTTCACAAGACAAAATGGGTATTCTCAGCTGCAGTGTATGGACTAAGCTCATGAGCAAAATCATGCTGTTATAAAAAAGTGATGGTAGAGCTGCTGGCCTCGCCCATTTAAGTATCATAAAACAATTAGCACAATTTTATTTATTGCATAACCAATATTAATTCCCTGATCAGGCTCTACAAATGCAAATTAAACCCATTTTTTCCTTTTCCCATTTCATAACTCAACCCACACATATACAAATACTACATTACTGATATAACTGGCCTTTGAAATATCATCCCTTCAAATCATTTAGATTGCTGCAGAAAAACAAAACTCCTTCCCCTCTTTCATTAATTGAACATAACATGAAATTGTTCCAATAAATTGATCCTGTACTAGAGAAGTAATGTTGACCACAATTCTAACTTCATGAAGTGTATCTTTGTAAAATGTGGCAAGCTTTTAGTTTAACTGCAAGTCTGTTGAAAAAAAAAGCATCAGATGTGTTACAAAAATGTTTGTACAAAAGATAAATCTACAAAATGCTGAATTCAGGCTAACTTAAATCTAACAAATCAAAGTTTAAAGTGATGTTTATGTAGAGAATACAGAACTTTCTTTTCACCATACAATTCAAGAGTTTCACTTGCATTACCTCTGCAACCTGTTAAATCAGGCCTTGACAAATATCTCCAGGTCTAGAAGGCAGTCTGAAAAACTCATGAGATGGATGTGCCAAATCTAAATTCTCTACTGCTTGAACTAAGAAATGAAGACTACATATATTATTTATTTACACAGCAGTGAGTGCATACTAACACTAACCTAACATATCAACTATCACTTAATAATATTGTCTGAACTAACTGCCTTTGGTCCCATCTGTGAAAGAAAGAAAAACAAAATAGTGCAAAATTAGTAATGTGTTGTGCAATTACAGTATCTAATAAAATATGATAGAAGTGCTAAATCAGCCATTAAAATCCTAGAAAAAAAAATTCTATTTTGGACTCAAAGAATGTGAAAATGTTCCAGATTTCCAAGACCCCAGCACTCTTTTAGATTCCAATTCGATTTAGTAGAGCCCTATTCATGAATAAAGGGAAAGAAAACAACCACCACATTGTTGGGCAATATGAAATGTTAATTCTATCATCAAATTCATATCATGTTGAATTGCACTCTGTACAAGGTCAGGGCATTCTAGCAAGTAAGGTTAAAACATTTTTACAAAACCAATTTCTGCTTAAACTTCTTTTGCTACAAGCAACCAGTTACACAATATAATAATAAATAACAGTTACTTCGATTATTAGCTTTAAAATGCTAAGCTTTTCTACCTCCCTTTTATTCTGCAAAACAGTTTGATTCATTTTGTTATAAGTACTTTACAAACCATGTTAAAAAGTCCATAGATCTAAACACTGCCATTACCTCTACACATAATACATCTTAGTTTGGAAAATCCTCATTGACATGATTTAGTCTAACAAAACACCTTTTTCCAAAACCTATTTATGAAAAGAATATTAAATGTAATGAAAAGACTACCAATAAACTTATTCCACATACCAAGCCATTTAATCTGATGTTTCTATCTTCCAATTACCTCTTAATTAAACTTTGACTGCACCTTACTTAAAATCTGTAGGAAAACAAATTCCAAAGCAATTTACATAGCACTTTATACTTTTAGAAATTCTACAGTAGCTCTTTATACATTCTATTAAATTCTTGATTATCTGCCATTACCACTGAATCTTATTTTGTTCCAGCTATAAGACTGTATACTTCACAAGTAACATATCCTAACTTTAAAAACTGGTAATAAAATTCTCGTCCTTTTGTGAAATAAGACTACAGAAAAATCTATATGGGTATTTAATTTGACAATACCCTATTACAAACACTTTGTTATGCTCTCTCTCTCCATTGATAAAATTCTAAACATCAACTATTTGATGAACATTAGTTTAACTGCATATTTACACAAGTTTTCTTTAGCATTAAGCCTATTGATTTACATCTCAGCAAAGCCAGTACAAGCTGTCATCCTTTTCCCGAAAACTTTACTTACAGTGACTTTAGTTTTCAATTTTTCTTTATTCTTAACTAATAGGTTCCTGCCTTAACCTATATTTTTAAATTGTAATTCCTCAAAAAGCAAGCTTTACAATTTAAAGATATTAACTTCAGTTTCAAATTTAAGTCACCAACAGCTCACATTGGCATTAGCAATATTTACAATGAAAAAAAGTTACAAGTTTTTACTTTTATATTTCCAAAAAGTTCAGTTTAAATTTAGTTTCATTTTCTAGCAATATTTACAATGAAAAAAAAGTTACAAGTTTTTACTTTTATATTTCCAAAAAGTTCAGTTTAAATTTAGTTTCATTTTCTGAGTCTAACTCTTGAGCCTATTCTATTCTATGCCATAAATAATTTAAGATTTGAGAAATACCAACAGTAATGAACTGTAAAATGATATAATGCATGCTAGTATGAATAATTTAAAATTAAGCATTTAACTAAGAACTTTATTAAAAATAAGTGGTCCAAATTAAGAAAAATGTGTAACATCAATAAAATTCATATTTTCTCATTTATTTTGCCAATGGTTATTTCAACATATTTCATATGTTGTAACTTTCAAGTTTTCGGATACTGATGATACATGAAATTTATTGTTTAATTCAATTGTTCAGCTCACATTTTAAAATATTATACTCATGCTAGTAAAATAAACGCGTGAGAAACGCCATGGTAAGACAATTTATTGTGTAGCCAGTAAATGTTCACACATTTACCTTCAGGCATTACTGTTTTGAACTAAGTTAAAACTAACAAAATAATATCAGCTTGAGTTTTAAATTATCTTAGCTTTGTTATTTGTTAATACTACTGCAAACGTTTCAAACACTTCACGTTAAAATAACATAAAATTTAATGTTTAAAATTGGAAATGCATCACAACTATTTAGGCCTTAGCTACGCATTTTTTTAATCCATAGTGCAACAAAACGAAATACGATAAAATAACTTACAAAAAGAAACTCATTTTTATATGACCTTGTAAATAGTAGCTCTTTACGACTACGGCATGCGATTATGATCCAAATATTATGTAATGTGTGACGTTCCAACGTCACTCTGTCGGTACAACGTTGGGCAAAGAACTGGCAGAGGAAATTTGTATTATCGTATAACTTTTCAAAATGACTCAGTTGTAAAGCTTTCTTCAAGTTCAACACATCATAAGTTACTTTAAGTTAAAAACTGTACTATGCGTAATATATTAAATTAGTTTAACTCATAGTATTAATAAAAACATAATCTTAATTTACTTATGCTGGAGTTTACGTGAGTCAATAACAACAACATACAAGTACTCTCACTTCCTCCTTTTAGTTTTACCACAATATGGCGTCTAAGGTTTCAATAACACTGTTTATTCCATATGACAATGCTAAAAATCATTATGTACAGAACTATTTTATTATATATATGCATAACAACCATATTAAAAAATATATATGACATTACGATGTAATTAATACCCTGAAAAAAATCTCAAGACAAATAGGTCCATAATGGAATACATGCGCTAACTCTGAGAAAAAAAAAAACGTTTGTTTGTTTGTTTGTTTTGGAATTTCGCACAAAGCTACTCGAGGGCTATCTGTGCTAGCCGTCCCTAATTTAGCAGTGTAAGACTAGAGGGAAGGCAGCTAGTCATCACCACCCACCGCCAACTATTGGGATGCTCTTTTACCAACGAATAGGGGGATTGACCGTCACATTATACACCCGCACGGCTGGGAGGGTGAGCATGTTTAGCGCGAACCCGTGACCCTCGGATTACGAGTGCACGCCTTAACGCGCTCGGCCATGCCAGGCCTTAAAATAAAAAAAACGTAAACAAATCAAACCAATTAAAATAAAGTAAATTTGATTTTTGGCGAGCGCGTAAGGCGTTTGACTCATAATCCGAGGGTCGTGGGTTCGCGCCCGCGTCGCGCTAAACATGCTCGCCCTCCCAGCCGAGGGGGTGTATAATGTAACGGTCAATCCCACTATTCGTTGGTAAAAAAGTAGCCCAAAAGTTGGCGGTGGGTGGTGATGACTAGCTGCCTTCCCTCTAGTCTTACACTGCTAAATTAGGGACGGCCAGCACAGATAGCCCTCGAGTAGCTTTGTGCGAAATTCCAAAAAACAAATAACAAAAACAAAATTCGTGTAATTAAACACAAAACAACGCAATATACTATTTGTGCTTTGCCCTATTCTGGATATCGAAACCGATTTTTTGCATTGTGAGCTCGAAGTTATCGCTGAATCACTAAGAGAAAAAAATAAAACTGATTAATGTTGTATCTTAATTTGTTGCAAACACCATGACATTTTATTTAAAAAAAAACATCCCATAAATTAAATATTTCTTTCACCTATTTCCATAAGGTAAGTTTTGAACTGGCTTATTTATTAAAGTTCACGGCTGAACAGTTGTAAATTAAAGAAACAGTAAAAATTCAAACAGTGATACTTGAACTCGCTAGTAATTCTGATAAAGCCATCACTGGCCCTCCTTTATATAGTTTCAGCCCACTAAAGGTGATGTCTTAAACATTATTTTTTGTTCTTCTTGTTTTATTTGGAACGAAGCCACGTTTAATTACATGTGGGGCCCATCACGGACAACTAAGCTTTCGAATTTCAACATTGTAAGTTATTATTTACTGTTGTTCTACCAGGGAACTACATATTATTAAACTCATCCATATTTTAATGGAAATGTAGAGATTTTAAACAAAATAAACCGAATATTTTTTCTATCTCTTTTAATATACCTTTAATATTGGAAAAATTATTAACTCCATTACCGTAGGTGAACTGAAGTTACATTTTTACCCCTGTTGATTTATGTGTGTGTCAGCAAGATTTCACGATTGTTTGTTTATTTTTGAAATTCGCGCAAAGCTACACGAGGGCTATCTGCGCTAGTTGTCCCTAATTTAGCAGACTAGAAGGAAAGCAGCTAGTCATCACCACCCACCGCCAACTCTTGGGCTAATCTTTTACCAACAGATAGTGGGATTAACCGTAAATTTATAACGCCCCACGTCTGAAAGGGTGAGCATGTTTGATGCGACGGGATTTGAACTCGCGACCCTCAGATTACGAATCGAGTGTCTTAACCACCTGACCATACCGGGCCTAGATTTCTCAAAAACGGCTAAATAGATTTGGAAGTTGGTATACATTTGGACAATGACACAAGTTAGAAGCGAATAGATATTGAAAAATCAGTTATCAAGCTCACGAACATCCAAGAAAACACCCAACCTGTTGATTTTTCAGACTATTTTTGATCTATAACTCAGTCAAAAATGATCGGATTTTATTGAAGTTGGGTTGCCATATGTAGAATACTATTCCTTATTGACCTGCAAAAATAGTTTATGTCCGTTGATTAAGACGGACATTTTATAAAAGCTGAATATGTTGAGTGGTGGAGGTACGCGCTCTGCTATGTGCCTCTCTAGTTTCTAGATCATGTTTTTCAATTTATGATTTTCGACAATTGCTATTTCTACCCCACTGAACTTTCCTTCAACCTTTTGACCATGTTGTTAAGTTAGGATTAGTACTTTTGTAACAGAAACTTTAACAGTTTACCCAATTTCAACTATTTTGTTATAATTTATAATTACAGATAAATTCGCATATTTCACACCAAATCATGCAGTAGTTTACCAATGCCAGTTACTTTATACTTACACAAGCAGTAGCATAAAAAACAGTTCTGTAATACTAAAAGTTTTTAATATGCTACTCATTGCTCTGCTAAAACTGATATATATATATATATTACAGCTTTTACTATATATATAATGAACAAGAAAGTGTTTGTTTCAGCAACTTGGGCTAATATCTCATTCTTTATCTGATATAAGAGGGTTTTTTCATGAGTAATTTATATAAACCTCTATTCTATTACTAAGAAAATAAATAATGTATTTTTCAGCTGTTTAGAGGAGAAACAGATGCAATAAAGTAGAAAATAAGACAAGAAAAAAATCGAATAAAACTCATTTAGAGCAACTTGAAGATGGTGGTGAACAGAATCATAAGAATGATAACTATTAGGTCGTTTTGTATGAAATGGCCGAATTTCACTTAGTTGAAGAGTGATTGCGATTATGAAATGTTCGATATAATAATTTGATTGTATGTTTTTCAGTATTTACGAAAGTGCTGTCCTTTTCATTTGTCTGTCATGCCAAGTTGCGTGATAATTGTTTTTATGTTTCTTTGGAATGCTAGACAAGATAATGTCTTCAAAAGAATTGAAAATAGTTTTTCGTATGAATTTCAATTGTATAAAAATGTTGCCGAGGCCACTAAAAACATTATTTGGCGTTTGTACAAGAGACTACTTATCAATGGACTATTCGGCGTTGGTTCCAAAACTTTGCTCTGATGATATGAATATCGGTAATGAACCCTGAGGAAGGCCTTAATCGGCCTGGCATGGCCGAGCTCGTTAAGGCGTGCACTCGTAATCCAAGGGTCGCGGGTTCGCCCCCGCGTCGCGCTAAAACATGCTCGCTCTCCCAGCCGTGGGGGTGTATAATGTGACGGTCAATCCCACTATTCGTTGGTAAAAGAGTAGCCCAAGAGTGGCGGTGGGTGGTGATGAATAGCTGCCTTCCCTCTAGTCTTACATTGCTAAATTAGGGACGGCTAGCACAGATAGCCCTCGAGTAGCTTTGTGCGAAATTACACAACAAACAATCGAAGGCCTTAATCTGTTGTAAATGAAAAAAAAAAGATTAAAAGTTATTATGGAAGCTAACCCATAAACTACAGTTCAGGCACCTGCAGTAGACTTAGAAGTTTCCAGTGCAACTGTTTCTCGTCACTTGGTTGCAATCGGAAAGTTTAAAAGAATTGGGCATAGGGGTACTTTACGAATTAATTAAAGGGCAGAAACTGGTTACGAACAAGAGGGAGCCATTCTTGAAACGAGTCGTTACCTGCAATGAATAGTATATCTCATACAACAACAGGAAGAAATCAGGACAATGTTGAGATGCACGTGAATCTCTAAAACATGCACCGAAACTGCCTTTGCACCCAAAAAAGTTTATGATGACAGTATGGTGGTCTGCAGAGGGAAGTATCCATTACTCCTCTCTGCAACCAGATGAAGCAATTATAGTACAACTTCAGTAAAATCGATGAAATGCATCGAAAATTAACCATCAAACAACCAACATTGGTGAACAGCCATGGATTGATTCTGCTGCAAGATAACGCCAGACATCGCACCTTACAAATCAGCTTCAAAATTGAGAAAATTGAAATATAAAAATTTGGATCCACCACACTCACCTGGTCTATCTTCAACTGAATATCACCATTTCCAGCACTTGGAGCTGTTTTTTCCGAAAAAAAATTTAGGAATTAGGAGACTAATATTGAAGCTTTTGGAGAGTTTACTGTCTCCAAAACAACGGAGATTTATAGAAACGAGATATTTTCATTAGTATTACATTGGGAAAATAACAACACTGCAATAAATGGATAAAATTTTGATCAATAAAATTGGTGTTTTTCAAAAATATGGCATTTCACTTTTTATCTATACAACCGGCCATTTCATATGTGACGAATTAATAAAAAGATATGATATGCTGTATTCAACACAGTATGCATTGTAATGAAGACAAAAAGAAGAGTGTGCTTATTTAACATTTTTGCAAGTTTTCAGGTCCACCAGTGGCACAGTGGTATGTGTGCAGACTTACAAAGCATTTGCTATTAACACAGGCCTGGTATGGCCAAGCGCGTCAAGGTGTGCGACTCGTAATTTGAGAGTCGCGGGTTCGCATCTCCGTCGCGCCAAACATGCTCACCCTTCCAGCCATGAGGGCGTTATAATGTATCAATCAATCCCACTATTTGTTGGCAAAAGAGTACCCTAAGTTGGCGGTGGGTGGTGATGACTCGCTGCCTTCCCTTTAGTTTTACACTCCTAAATTAGGGACGGCTAGCACAGATAGCCCTCGAGTAGCTTTGTGCGAAATTCCAAAAACAACCTGCTATTAACATGCTTCATAAAAAGTAATTTCTGTATATTTATGCAAAAAATATGTTTGTATGTGTCTGTTTGTTTGTATAGAATGTTTTTCGCAAATTTCTTAACCTAAGGCCATTAATTTTTATTATAAGAAAGGACATATTAACTTTCCTATTCAGAATCACCTTACTTCTTTTTGCTAAGTCAAACATTTTAATGCAGCAAGTATATTACACGATGGCACAATGTTGTTGTAATTATGTGACATCTTTGATTTCAGCTTTAGTTTTTTATTTGGAAATTATTCTTCTAAAACAACACTTAACCTGCATGTAATTTCCCTAAAAATTTAACACCACTAAATTTAAGTTCTAAGGTCTTTTTCGACTAGCTTAGATCTAAAATATGCATTCGCACTTCGTTGAAAATCATATGATTATCACTTTACGAACATGCATTTGGATGTCTCAGCTACATTTGTTTTCATTTCAGCTTCTCATCAAACATGCTCGCCCTTTCAACCATGGGGGCGTTATATGTTACGGTCAGTCACACTATTCGGTTGGCGGTTGGTAGTGATGACTAGCTGCCTTCCAAACAATCCAATTCCTTTTGCATCAAGAAAATTTGTTTAAAAACGATGAATTGAAAAATTTGATGGAAATTGTTGTAAAAATTGCAAATTATATTAGATTTTTTGTTGTTGTTTTGAATTAAGCACAAAGCTACACAATGGGCTATCTGTGCTCTGCCCAACACGGGTATCAAAACCCGGATTTTAGCGTGTAAGTCCGCAGACATACCGCTAAGCCACTGGGGGGCTATTATATTAGAAATGGAAGCATTTTCATCCATTGACATTTAGCAGTGTAAGACTAGAGGGAAGGCAGCTAGTAATCACCACTCATCGCCAACTCTTGGGCTACTCTTTTACCAACGAATAGTGAGATTGACCGTTGAATTATAACGCTCCCACAGTTAGGAAGGCGAGCATTTTTGGTGTGACGAGGATTCAAATTCGCGAGCTTCAGATTACAAGTCGCACGCCTTAACACGCTTGGCCATACCGGACATTGTTGAAAACAGAAAGGAAAATGCGAGAAATCCACAAGTGCATATTAAAATGTTTGCAAAATATCAAAGTAGGTGGAATGCACTAGAAATTAAACAACCAATTTTTAAATAAATAATATATTAATTATATAAATTGACTTTTATTTGAAAGAATAGTAGAAATGCTCTTAACTTTTCGATTTCACTAAAACTGCCGATTTATAAAAACTGTCCTTATGCCAACAATCAAATAAAATTCGGGTGCCTTAACAACCTGGCCATGCTGGGACCAAATTGTAATGGAAAGATAGTAATGCGTACTTCATATTATTTTTAATTAAATGCTACTTTAACAGATCCTAATTTCGCCCCAGTTATCACGGGAGCACCGTCTGATGTGACAGAAACCAGTTTTTTAAAATCCAGATTGAATTGTTTTATATTTCAAGAAATTTTTCAAATATGTTTTTTCCGCATGTTATATCTTGTTGACCACAAAAGCCAAGCATTTCCTCCATCGCTTGAAGATCTGAAATTACATATCGAACCAAAAATATCAACTGCGTAGTGTCACTAGCATCTGTTGACTCATCTGGTGCTAAAGAAAAATACAAACAATCTTTTTGTTGTTCAAGCAACTGATTTTTTTGTCTTTTGCTAACTCTAGCATTCTGCGGACAATTGTTCTTCTACTTAATTGCAAATTATTTATCTTTTGAATGATATTATCTTTTTTTTTGCATATAAAATTCTCAACAAGTGGGTTTCTCGACATCACTGAATATTTCTTTTTGTAGTTCACCATCAGAAAATGGTTTCTTTTTCTGAGCTAGAATTCAAGCTACTTTATAGCTAGTTAAGGTAACTAGTTCTATAGATGATAAAAATCTTTTTAAGCCTCCCATTTGTTCATAAAGTTGTGCTTTCAGATGGCTAATTTCATTCATATGAATTTTGCTATCAACTGGAAATTTTACATCAAATTCGTTGTGAAAATTGTTAAAGTGTTTTTTAAGATTGTATACTTTATTATTGCTAAAACCTTTGTTACACAAAAGACACACTAGCTTATTATTTGCTTCAATCATTGCAAATTTAAACTCCAAACTTTCATTAAATTCTCGTTTCACGTTTTTCCAGTCATGCGCCATTTTGTTTTTGGCAATAATGCTGGAACCTATCAAATTGTCTTTATTTTCTGAGTGTTCACCATCATCTAGATTCTTTCGAATTATCCATATTATAGGTTTAAAAAGAAAATATATTTAAACATTTGAAAGTTGCAAAAGAAAAATATGTTTGCAAACGCATGCAAAATAACACACACTCCACAACAAGCATCTTAACCAGACTGGCGTTACAAAATGAGCGAAGTCTGTGGCAGTGGTGAAGCTCGTGACATTAGCGATGACGTGAGGCAATACAGTTGCTGAATACCAAATTTGCGATAAAATATAAATGTTGGAAAAAGTTTATTCCTAAACTCGAGATGGCCACATGTGAACATGAAGTTGCCCACTCCTGGTCTGAATTAAAAATATAGTACTTATAAATATTTGTTTGGTGACAAATATAATTGTCGTCATTCTTCGTCGACTTGTAAAAGGAATATTACACTGCTAGCCAAAATATTAAGGCAGATGACATGAAGAAAAACATGCATTTTGCGTGATTAGACTCAACCACTTATTTGAGTAGAGCTTTGAAAGATGAAAATAAGAAAAAGGGAAATCTAAAATAATTTTTTTTTTAGCATTTAATAGGAAAAATGTGAACACTATGAAATTAGTCTATATACTAGCTGGTCGAAAGTTTAAGACCATACCAAAAACAAGTACTAAACAGGGTAGAAAATGCCAAACAAGAGGTCTCAGTAGTTAGTTGCATGGCTGTCATTGCAAATAACTGCAATGGTTCGCTTTGGCATGGTCGATATAAGTATTTGTAGAAGGCTGGCTGGGATGCTGTTCCAAGGGGTAAAGACTGTTTTACAAATATCATGCACTGTTTGGAACTGACGTCCATTTCTATAGACTTCCCTTGCCATCCCCCAAAACATTTTCAATGGGGATGCGAACCCGTGACCCGCAGATTACGAGTCGCACGCCCTAACACGCTTGGCCTCTTTGAAGAAAAGCAGTGAATGTACTTTTGATGATCTTATTGATTTTGCAAATGTAAGATGGTTAAGTAGAGGAAAAGTCTTGTAACGATTTACTTTCTTATTTTCTCAAATAAAAGAGTATCTTGCTGAAAAAGTGAGATTGAAAATTTCTCTGAAATTGAAATTTTGTTATGGCAGTGTGGTTCGCACTTTCTGTGCAACATGATGGCTCACTTGAATAATTTGAATACGAAGCTACAGAGAAGAGGTAAAATAATAAGCAAGCTATCACGGTCTATTACTGAATTTCAATTTAAGCTAAACCTCCTTGCGGAACAATTACAAAAGAATGATTTGACACATTTGGAAAGTTGAATAGTTTCCTAGAAAATAATAAGGACTATGATTTCTCCGATCCTAAAGATGATCTCTAAGTAAACTGGATCAAAAACCTATCTCAAAAATCTGAATCACGTTTCTCCGAATTTAAAATTGATATTTGAATTTTTGCATGATCCATTTCAATTTGAATTGGGAAATTTAAGTAAAAAAATTACATCTTTTTGTCTTTGGATAAGTGTGAATTTGAAGACGAGAATGCTTATCCTGCAAAGTATAGAACATATAAAAGGTAAACAAAAATGTTCTATCTGTATAGTGAGTCACTTCTCTTTGATAGATTTTTTTTTTTTCCCAAAACAAATCTATCAGAGAGAAGTGACTCACTATTCTGATAAATGAGAGTCTTCCAAGATTAAAGATTATTTTTCATGTTTGGATCCACATGGGTGTGAGAGTCAACATTTTCTATGCTAGATTTTCTTAAATTTAGATATAGATCAGGGCTTACTGACATAAATTTAGAGGCCGAGCTCATATGTTCTTTGAGCATAGATATTGAGCCAAATTTCATGAAACTTTTTGATAAAAAACCTTCAGTTTTCACATCGAAGGTTGGTTAAAATGCAGTTATTTTGATTAAACATCTTCCTTTTTTTTTTCGAATAGTGTGTCCAACGTTGTTTTCATTAGTTACAGTTGTGGCCACTATAAAAAATTAGTTGCTCACCCCTGAAGAATGTGTAATAATAGTACACCAACTATTCTTGTAATATCTGTTGCTGACGACTTATTTTGCTCAATCCAATTGTATCTCTCCTGATCAATAAAAGTGTAATACCAATACAAGCTGTTACCCTGCATATCAAATTCTGACAGCATTTTGCCCATATAACAAACTGGTTTACCCTTTTCCTGTGTTTCCATTATAACCAACACATAGTTGTGAATCTTAATGTTGTTGTAATCAACATTTCCTAATCGTAAGTTTCATGTTTGTTCTGTTTCCCAATCACTGTTATGTGATGTACTATTACTATCCATAAAAAAGATCATGGTTATCATTAACTCGAATGACAGGATTTTCCTTGGAAGAATGACTGTCTAACAAAATGTTCCATGAGTAAATCAGGTGTTTTACGAATGTTTGATATGTATCTAGCTTTGTTAACAGATATTATCTTAGTCACAAGAAGACAGTATACCTTTTAACAGTTGAATAATAATGTTTTGATTGAATGCAACACTTACCTCAATGTGATTGTCACATTTCTTCTTGTAAAATAGATGACCTAGAGACTCACACAATCATATATATATATTTTTTAATTTGTCAATAAATTTGATAATTAGAGCAAGTGATTCACTTCTATCTGCTCTTCCCTATTCTGAGGTCACAGCTCTACTTATATGTGAGTGAGAATGGCCAGTCATAGAGGCAACACTAGTTACTCACAGTAAGACATTTCTTGTGAGATGTGAAATGTTGGATTTAAATATTTTAACACACAATTCTGAAGAGCAATTAGTCTGTAGGAAAATCCAGTAAAAGCAACAGTCTGGTGTTATTAGCAAGTAGACATGTATTTCTTTGTACATGCGTAAAAGTTGTATGTGTGTATATTATCTGAGATATCCTAATCACATCATTTTTTTCATAGCTTATTCATTTGAATATATCAGATACTATAAACACATACAACTTTTATGTATTTACAAGGAAATATCATGGTGTTAATTAATGAAATTACAAACTGTGAATATTAAATTTTTCAAACAGCCTTTCTAACTCATATATAGTACAGTTAATATCTCATACAATGTAAAATTATGATCTCTATATTATTACAGTCATGTAAGTGACAAACAGTGGATTGTGTGTTTTAGTGTGTCAGTGGATTCCTAACCTTTAACCATATTCACTTCACACTTGGCACACACAATGATACTATATGTAAAATGTTTTTTTATATCTTAAATTTTCCCTAACTTTTTGCACTGTAGTAGTCATGTGTCGAATTTGAAGTTAATATGATATAGGAAAGTTATAGAATATGAACAAATCATTTTGTCTCATGTACCTACTGTTTTGCACAATATGTATATAAGTTTACATGTTCGGAAACTTAAACAGAAAATTTATTGGTTGAGTATTTTTGTTATTTGGAAAGTTAGGTTTTTAGTTACCAAGAAATCAAATTGTGTTTCACAAGAGATTGCAATGCTGAGAGATTCAATCTATATTTACAAATAAAGTGTGGCAATGAAGCTTTTTTGTTTCCCAAGTAGTAATAATAAGGTGAATTCATAAAACTAAATTAATACTTGTTGCCACCAGAGGACATGCTTCTACACTACTGAGGATTAATGTTGAAAACAGCCCATCACCATGTTCGGAGAAATTCATCATGAGTAGTTATTGTAAATCATCTCAAGCCTTGAGGTGACTCATTAACCAATAATCTTTCTTCTCTTTGAGATGCTGATTGTTCTTGTAACCAAGTGACTTCAATCTGCTTCAGACATTCTATTTATATACAAATTATGCCTAAAATTGCACCCTGGAGGTAATATTTCTTATTTTTTATTGGTTTCCCTTGTCTGTTATAGAAAATGTGCGACTCAACTCAAATTTGTTAAATCTTTACAATGAGTTCTGTAAAAGGCAAAACATTACTCAGTATAGTGTGATATAGTTCTTTTCAAGTCAGTGATTTGCAAATTACGTTTAAAAAAAATAAAATAAATTTCAGTTTTGAATATCCAATTTTCATACTGTAAAATCAAATTCATCCTTTTTTTTCAATGTTTAATTTTTAATCATACTCCTGATAAAAGAAAGTGTGCAATGTATACACAAGCAAAATAGTAAAGTTTTTCAATTGAAATGCAATGAATGATCTTTTCCCAGTTCAGAATTCTTTCTATATTCTATTCACTTACATAAAACTAAAATACTGATATTTCCTTTACTGATTAAAAAATAAAAAAAACTTAAGCAATATCCCAAATCTTAATCACAAAGTTACTGGTCTTTTTCAAACAATGTTTTCTGGACTATTTTTGAAGGAAATGTGTCTGGGTTCATGACTTAAATTTGCTGGTTACAAGATCTGTAACAAAATATGATCAAAACAAAAAAATTAAATAATGATATATCATTTTTTTAAAAAACACAGCTATGGTTTGATGATTTTTATTTTAATATCAAGGGCCACATTTTATAATACTAAGCTACACGTTTCCTTATTTGTTACCTTGCAATCGTATTTAATGTTTTTTTCCCTTCAAGTAAGTTCACAGCAGCATGGATAAGGATGGTCTAATAGCAGATTTAAAGACATGGATAATTATAATAAAATTCAAAACTAAGGAAACATGCTCAAATCAAGTAACATTATTTAATATCAGTATTACAACTGTGTTATCTCAGACTAGTAATCCTCTGTAAAGAGCAATAGAGATCTTGAATTAGATTATCATAAGTTTGAAAACTATAATTTAACAGAATCTAGGATCTATACTCATTAAAATATTAAACAAAAGATGTAATTGGGTATAAAAATGTATATATTAGTATTAATTGTTCAGTATTGATGTATATATACATAAAAATTATATTTGATAGAATATCAAAACTTCTATTGCTTTCATGCTACATCATAGTTTTGCCACAGCTAAAAATGACGGTCTTTAAAGAGTTCAAATCTCTTATGCACACAAAATGTATTGGTGGAGCAGCACTGTTGACACTGAATAGTTATGTATGTGCTGTACACAACAATATATAACTACTCGTGACTTAAAGATTAGGCTGAATATATGAATTAAGACATAAATAAGGCAAAAGTTTTATCAGACCTATTCCTTTCCATGTTGTTACCAACATTATCAGAATGAGACACTAGCATTGTCTGTAATTGCTCATAATGTATTTCTCATGTAGCTAATCACTTTATAAGTTAATTACTATTGTAATTTTCTAATATTGCTTTGTGTTTAAATAATTTGAGAACATATAAATGTTTATAATTTCCTTAACTAAAAATGTATTTTAGAAAAAATACTCACTTATTCATTGAAATGAGAGCTCTTACCTTGTGTTATTAGTAGACAAATATCTGTGCGTGTCTCAAGCCTTTAAACAAAGTAATCATCCCTGCACAAAATAATAATAATTTTCTTAATTGTGAAAGACCAGTCAGAGACTGTTTTAAATACTACTTGAATGGTAGAGATGGAAGCTGCCAGTCAGTCTGATATAGATAAAAGCAATCATTTTTTATATGCAAGGGCAAAACAGAGGTAATCAGCTATAGGTTCCTCCTCTTATTTTTTTAAAATGAAAAGCAAGCCAAAACATAATATTACGAAGGTAGTGAGGTTGATCATAATGGTTTAGGATTAATATGCTAGCATTGCAGGAAATTTATAATTAGACACTATTTTAACAGTTAAATATATATTAAGAAAGGTGTTTATCTTATGAAATAAATTTTGGGATAAAATTTGAAATGCTAAGTGAAAGTTTACATTTAAACTATAATTTCCACATTCAAACCAGATGTTGTTCCATCTCAGGCATGGAATAGTCTTTACCTTTTATAGGTGGTACAGCAAAAATACTGCCAAAAATGAAACAACAACAACAACAAAACACCGACATGGTGTTTAGGTGTTTCATAGGTGAGTGTCATGTATTGATTGGTAAATTGGCCTATATGTTTCAGATTGTAAGCAGAATACGTATGCATAGTGTGACTAAGGCAATAGATCAGAACCACTATGAATGATTGTGAAGGGGGTGAAATGACTGTGCTATATTTTCAAGTAAACATCCCAGCTCTATTTTCAATTGAAAGGTGTATTCATTTAGTGTCATACCAGTTGGATTACTTAGCCTAATGAGGACCTTGCATGTATCAATTTCCCTAGTGTCTAGGTACTGGGGAAGAAAGAATTCTCCCTTTTCTCTGCTAGAAAAAATGGGACAGAGAAATTTCTACAGATTAAGAACACCTGAGAGACATGTGGACTGAAAGAGAATTCTTTAAATTTGTATAAAGTCCAATACTGATAAGAGTATACAATAGTTTACTGCAAATAGGGGCAGCAAGTGCAAGCCAGTTGTGAAGACAGGATTATGCCTTGTGCTATCATTTTTTGCTTCTAATGTATGGCTGAAAGGTAAAAAATATATATGCAACTAAAGTAGTGCTGCAGAAAACCCCATTTCAACAACAAGCACTGAGAATGGGCAGGTGAGTATAACATATTGTTATTCCATACCATATGCAGATTTGAGCCTTGGACTGGCAATAAAAATGTAATGGTCACTTTGTCTGAAAATCCTGGCCTGAGAGTAACAATTGATCTGCCACCAGGCCAACAACTGGATGTTATTGTCCTTAGCCTCAAAAAAGAAGCTTGAAAACAAAAAGTAAGGGTTCTGAAAGCAAGAACCTCATTCTCAATAAATGTAAAAAACAACAATGGAGTTGTTGACATAAAACCATTCAGGATATCCAGAGATATTTGTAATAAACAATAATGGTAGACCCAGTGAACTGCCCACATCACAAGGACATTAATGTGGAAACATAGCTCTGTGGGAGACCAAACAATGAATGGATGAAGGTGTCCAGAACTGCACCTCATCAGGCTAGAGAGGTATCCATGAACAAGTGGAAAAAATATTGAGTGATGTGGAAACTTTGTAGCAACCAAGAAAAAAAAATATAAAAAGAACAAAAGATGGAGGCAGACAAACAAAAGGCAACAGTGGATTACAGGATATATAGCAAGATAAGAAGATAAATACACAAAAGAAAAAGAAGGGCAGACTGATGGTAAAAAAAAGTCAAAATATGAAAAGAATACAAATCCCCAAGCTAGAAAAAGAAAGTCAAGGGACCTGAAAATCAAGGAATACCATGGCAGTTGAGAGTCACCACAAAGCAGACTGAAAAAATCTGCAATAATGCAAGAAAGTTAAGGGAGAAAGAGGTGCAAATAAACTTATGAGTTGAGGTGCATACAAGAATGTCAAACAAGAAACAACAGAAAATAATTGGAGAAAAAACACAAACCTGAGTTACCAGGATAGTGAAGGACAGAGATAGGTGTTACCTGATCCAAATGAATGGTAGAGAAACCAGAAGCAAAGACAGGTTATGTGAAGAACTGATTAAGAACATCCAAAAAAAAAATCACATTTACAGTGAAAGGCACAGAAGCAGAAAGCAACAAGTCATTGTTTTTTCTTGATATCAAGTACCTGGTGGGTAATTGGTAAGTTTACATGCTTATGGTGCTAAAATACAGGGCTTGCTTCCATACAGAGGACAAATCATAGCAGTTTTATATTAAAAAAATCAAACTTAAGTAAAGAAATTGAAGACAAGAAAGATAAAATATCAAATGTTAACTAAAATTTTAAATTATAAGTGCAAAAGTTCCATATAATACGTAATGTAAAAACCTAAATTACTAGCAATGCTGAGGAAAGAATTAGCCTTTGCTATACAAACTATGGCCAAGGAAAAATAATACAAATAGAAGATGTGTCACTCTCCTATTAATGAAAGGAAAAATTACAATAGTGATTGCTTCAGAGACTAGCACAATACACTTTATTACGAGTAGGATGTGGTTTCTCAAAGGCTTGGCACATGCTTAATTGTTTTTTTCTGGCAGTGATGCATTGTAAAAGCTCTCAGTTGCATGGATATGTGAATTTCATTTTTGAATATATCACTTTTAATGGCACATAAATCTAATTTCATTATTGTTTGGTTAAAATATACTACTGACTTATGTTCAGCTTTAAATTTGGAGATGCTAAAATGAAAGTAAAATAACTATGATTTGTATACAGTTTTGATTAGAATTGTTGAATTTAATACAAATAAAAAACAGTTTTAAGTCATATAATGATTACAAAAAAACTAGGAACTATCTACTGCAAAATTGCTTTTTGTAGATTTAAAACTGTAATTTTTATTAATAATTCCAACAATTTATGTTTAATATTTAAAATCAATCAAATTCCACAAAAAATCAGCACAGTCACTATATATAATTGTTACAGCTAAATATCAGTACTGTACCTAATTTTATAAAATTACAAAAATTAGTTATTTACATAACCTTAACATTCACTAATAACTGTTGGCAGTAAGTGGCTCTGAGAGTTACAAAAGTTACTATTATTGAAAAGGAATTAAGAATTGAGGAAAAACAAGGCTATTGTACATTTCACAAATATATAACTTATTCATGACCAAAGTTTTGCGAGTAAAGACAAAACCATGGTCATGAATAAATGATTTATGAAATGTATAATTGTCTTGTTTTTACTCAGTTATGCAGTGCTAATCTGTTTTTTTCTAGAAACAATTATACAGAATGAGTTAAGTTACATCAACAGTAGAATCTTGTTGAAGAAACACTACTTAAATCTTTTTACATAGAAAATGTAAAAATTACTCTGTTATATTTGTGCAATAAAGTTGTGGCCATTTATAAACCTGAGTAGAGCTTTGAAGTCTTGTCTCATGTTAAGAAACACTTGAATATACATTATTTGCTGCTTATATACTCTAACAATTACATGTAAATTTCAAGTATTTTCTAAATTTTTTCCTTGATACTTTGAATGCAACTTCAGCTCAAAAAATTTATTTTTAAAGTTGATGACAATATTATGTGAAATAATGTGATATGTATTCCAAAAGTATTCAGAGAAAGCTAGTCATAGTGATTCATATAATATTTACTTAATTTGACCATTGGATTAAGTAGAAGTAATATAACATACTCTAAAATCATTTGTACATATTTTCTTTAACAGAACCAAAGTCTTTAACTTGAGTAAAATAAATGAAAACTTGTACCTTACACTATTAACATTTATGAAACAGTAATTTTTATTTTCTTCAATTTTCCTTAATTTCAAAATAAATGACTATTTGAATTTGAAAATTCAAACATTTATATATAAAAGACATTTTTAAAAGAACATTATAAAGACTTAACAAACACATGAAGGAAGTCATTATAGCTTATCTTACCAGAAAGAGAAGGATCATAGTAATTGAGAATCTGAAATATATCTTCTTCATTTAAATGTATTGCATGTTGCTGAAGTACCTGCCTAAAATCAAATGCATCAACAAAGCCAGTTATTTGAGGGTCATGACTGCGAAATTTGTGTCGCAAAACTCTCCAGTTAGCTAAGACTTTTTCTCTCATTGATAGCAATGTTTTATATAGGTGTGGAGATTCACATCCAAACTGTACCTATAAGAGTATTACAAAAAATAAAAGTACAAACAATATATCCTCTTCTGGCAATAAATGCACGCATTATAAAAAGTCCAAGTTTGTATTGCTTGTAAGGATATCTACATGAACTGCTATAATACTTTACTTGTGTAATGGATATGTTAGCATTAATAGCTTTTGAGAAATAAAATTTTAAAACTTATACAATTGTCAACATATAAGGGGGAAAATTCAGTTAGAGAAATAAATGAAAGTTCACATTTTCTTAAACTGAAATGTATTTCCAATAATACCTCCCTCATACTTACAGCTGTTACTTGACTGTCAGGGTTTCTTTCTTTTACCAATCTAAGCATTGTTCTGATTTTTTTTTCACTTGCTCCAGTCTTTTATATCCCATTTAATTGTCCATTGTGATATTTATCTCATGACCCTCTCCATTCAGATAAGGTTATCATTTTTTTCAAGAATGACTCAATCAGTCTCTAACACCATACCTTAGAGGGGAGGAAGGATAAAGAGTATGAGAAGAGATAAGTGTTATTGGAAATACATTTTTGACTTTAAAAAATGTTAACTTTCAAATATGTTTACCTCCTTTCACGCTTACAGCTAGAATTATACATCAATAAGATGAAAGGGCCAGTGAGTGCATAATTTATAATGAATGAGTCTGCATAGATTAGGGGCGTGTCAACAGAAAATTTGCATCACAGTGGGGAAAACTGCATTAGATACAGAGCAAGTATGCTCTTTACCCAGAACTTAGCCTGTGTTCTGTGAGTCATCACTACATGCTAGGCATCAACCAGATAGCTAAGGTTCTGTTACTGGGGTTGGAATTAAAGGGTTATAGTCCCTGTATTCTATGTTGTTGACAAGGGCAACTATTTGTAAAACTTTGTGCAGAATTTTATTTCAACCTGAAAATGCTAAAATACAGATTTAACTCAATCTGGAATGATGTTATATATTAAAGTCTGCCATACAGCCCAAATCCTAGGTGCTTGTCTGCAAAAGTACTATTAAAATAAAATTGAATCCAAATTCATTAATATGAGTAATTACCATGTGCCAAAATAGGTTTCAATAATTTTTCTCAAGTTGCTTTGTATGCTTTATAGGGATTTCTGATTTCCTTTTCTTCAACAACAAGATAGAGATGAGAGTGCTATTGTGCTAATTTTATACAACAATTAAACTTCAGATTTGCAATGTTACAATCAAGGGTTTGATTCCCTTCAGTGGACACAGCAGATAAGCCTATGTGATTTTGTTTAACCACACTAACATACACACTTAAGGAAACATTTTTATTAATTTGAAGTAAATAACATTGTTCTATTTTTGATATCAAAGTTTCAAGCTTCCTGGTGAAACAGTTTACCTTATTTTATACTTCCAGGTTGATTTTCCATTAATTTACATCACTAGCTTACTGGTATGAAACCAGAGAAAAGTGGGACGAGCAAAATTCTTAAGTATAGGAGTTTGCACTGTAAATACCATGTATTCTTATAATCAAGCCACTGCCCATTTTGATTTGAACTTTCTAATTCCACAGTGTCCTATTAGACACTAACCAGGCAGGAAACTGCTTAAAAGGTGCCTCATTATTTAGTTATGGGTGGAGGGTTATTTTTTTTCTTTTACCAATGAGAATTATTCACTACTATATCTCGGATTATTCCATGTGGAATAAACACCTGGTGTAACCAGGATCACTGAAATCAGTACAGATAAATAAATAACGTAGAGTGAGGAGAAAGTGAAGCAGAAAACACCTGTTAGCACATTCTTAAAGACCATGGTGAACAGTCACCTATCATCATAGCCACAGGTGGTTCCTACATCAAGGATATTGAGGAACATGGTTGTTAATTCAAGGTACCTAGAACAACATTTTTTGTTTAATAGACGTGCTTATAGACATTATATCACAACGTGTTTGCCTTTTAATGAGCTTTAACAGGAATATAATATATTTGTGATTGTTTAAGTATTTTTTGAGAAACTTGCAATTACTTGTGTTGTAACTAGCACACATTATTGTCCTAGCGATGCCCAGATGGTCAGTCGGTTCAGTAGTCACTGTGAGGTTCGCGTGTTCAACTTAAATACATTGTACATTTCAGTCCTACTTCCATTCTGTTCTATCTTCGTTCGTTGTACATTAGAATTTTTTAATAAAAACTGTATTTTAGCCTGTTGAGTCATCTGGGTAACAGATTCCAATTATGACAAGCAAGCATCTGAAACTTTCCGATATTAGACAGTTCTGCAAGCCAGTTACTAGTACTACAAGTGACAATGAAGATGCAGACTATCCAACAACCTCAAGCAAAGGAACAGAAACTTGCCATACAGAGGAAATACCATGTTCATTAGAGGATGAGTCTGAAAATGCTTGTGCAACTATTGCACATCATGAACCACCAGATAATTGTGAAACAAGTTTGTGCATTAATGAAAAATCTGACACTCCACAGATACAGTGTGGAAAGCCATATAATCCAGACACATAACTAATACCATGACAGAAAGCAAAATCTCAAAATATCAACTTCTAGGGCAAGTGGTTTGATAAGTTCCCATGGCTGCACTTCGACAATCAGACTCAAAAAGTCGTATGCTTTCATTGTGCCAAGGCAGAAAATCGAGGCCTTTTTATAGGGAAATTGGAAAGGCCAGTAGAGTATACCTTCATATCCACCAGTTTTTGCAATTGGAAAAAGGTAAAACAGAAATTCGTGGAGCACCAATCCTCCTCTCAGCATGAATTCACTATATCTCTAGAAGGTTTACTTGATATAACTCCAGTGACTGTCCAGCTACATGATGAAAAAAAGAAGCAGAAGGAAGAATGCAAAAGAAGTCTAGCCAAAATATATTCAGACATTTACGTTTCTTACTGCATCAAGGTTTAGCATTACGTGAACATACTGATACAGAGGGGAATTTCCTGCAGTTAATGAAGCTCCTGGAAGAGGAAGATCCTGAGTTGATGGCCTACTTGTCAAAGAAAACCATATAAACATCACCCCAGGCTCAGAATGAAATAATGCAGATGTTCAGCCATCAAATACTGAGGAACGTAGCACATGAAATACAGCAACTTAAAATCTTTGCAGTAATGGTTGATGGCACTCAAGATGTTACAGGTGCCGAACAGGAATCAATATGTGTACAATATGTAGATGAAAACCTTGACATCCATAAGACATTTCTTGATTTGTACAGTGTTTCCAGTACAACTGGTGAAACAATATCCCTGACTATACTTGATATACTGACTAGACTCAATTTACCACTGTCAGGATTAAGAGCACAAACTTATGATGGAGCCGCTAACATGAGTGGTGCGTACAGTAAATGCCAGGCAAAAATAAAAGAGAAGCAATCATCAGCTTTGTTTTTTCACTGCAGAGCACACAAGGCTAATTTAATAATGCAACATGCAGTTGAAACTTGTGAATATGTTTGAGATTCTATTCAGATGGTACATAAACTTGGTGTCTTGCTTCAGAGGTTTGGCAAATACAAGACAATCTTTGAAAATATTGTATCGTTAGACAGCCGCAATGGTCCAGTTAAATACTTCTGCCCACTGTGTCCAACATGCTGGTTGTGCTGCCTATCTGCAATTACATGTGCTAATGATTACTACAATTACATTGTTGATTCTTTGTCTGAATTAGCAAATAAAAAGTCAGATGTAGCAGTGAAAGCACAAGGCCTGCTGGACAGATTTGACAAAGGAAAGACAGTTTTAGGATTGTTGATGGCTCAGCATCTATAAGCTGCATAACTAAACCGTGCATTCCAAGCAAAATCAGTAACAGTATCTGGCATAATTGAAGCATCTGCAATGACAGTTGAGCAGTTACGAGTTTGCAAACGGAGGAAAATTACAAAAAGATATTTGATGAAGCTGAGAAAAAGGTAACTTCTCTAGATCTGGTGCCAATTGAACTACCACGCATTCGCAGACACCCCAGAAGATTACTACAGAAGCCAATATTTTCAATTTGTGGACACAGTCATAAAACATCTGACCACTAGATTCAATGCAGACAATAATGACTTGAGGCAATATCTGGCACTGGAGAACATGATCACATCTGGCAAGATTGACAACACCGTTATAAACTTCTATCCAAAAATCTCTGCACAATGGCTTGAGTTTCAGTTGCCCATGTTCAAAGAAACAACAAAAGCAGTATTTTTGAAAGATGCGAAGAATGCTTACTGCAAAATGCATGAAACAAGCCAGCAGAAGTTAAGTGAAGTGTTTCTTCTCATGAAAATTTTGCTTGTATGTCCAGTATCCAGCTGGAAAACTGAAGATGGGGAATCAGTAGGATAGTAAACAGCCATAAAATCACTGGTAGAAATAGTAAAGTAACTCTCATACTGTAATGCAAGGTAGCAAGTTGTTATGTGAGGATCAGTGCCTGTCAGCTCAACACTAGAGAGTGTCATCTGGTATTCAACTCAACACAAATTAGAGAATTAGGTGCAAGAAAAAGACTAACAAATTGAAAAAACACTAACAGATGGAATAACTTTATTTGTAACTGCTTACATCTGGCTATTATTTAAAGTGATGAGAAGAGTATTTTTAAATCTACAATGGAACAGTGGTGAACATTACTGATGGCTTTTAAGAGTACATTCTTTAGTTGAAAAATAATCATCATATTAGTAAGAGTTAAGAAAATACTGCAATGATGAGAAACATTTTCATTCATTTGTCTTGAATAAGTATATAATTATGGTAATAAGGGAAAGTAAGGCATGTCAATTCAAGTGTAAAGCTTATAAACATAACAAAAATGTCTTTGTAAGTTTAATGAAACACATTTTTCTGTTCCTTTGTGGGTCCTAGCTCTGTTTCCTTAGTTTTCATGTATATTTTCTCAAGTTGACTACTTATGTAACATTATTGACTGTATACCCCTGAGCTATTTTAAGCTATCATAATTAATTATCATCTTCAGTGTCTTACTAATGTTTTACTTGTCTAGTGCTGTTTATTTTGACTGTCTCTGATATATTTTTTATATACTTTCATAACTTAAAAGATAATTTCTATTTAACCATTACAGCCTTCACCTTGTCTACCAAACATATCCTATTATTTTCCTGTTATGATAGTAATAATTCCCTATACAACCCCATAACCCTGAATACCTGTACAAAATAGAGAAAAATGACTACATGGGAATTGTAGGTTTATTTATAAGTTCGAAAGATTACTGGTATATGTAAATGGTGCTCCAATATATTACAATTTAAAAAAATCTTAAGATGAAAGCTGGTCAAATTATGACAATTTCAAAAATGAGAGAAAAGAATAAATACCTTTAAGTATTTTTAAATTAATAACTATAAGTTCAAAGTATTAAGCCTGACTTTAGTTTGTTTTCATTCATTATTTTTAAATACACTGAAGTTATTTAGATTAAAATACACAAAACAGTCTAAGAGAACTAAATTAATTTTGTTCAACTAAAAGTGTTGCTCTGTTAATTAACTTTTAAGCATCACTTGAAAGATAAAAATATCTCTAATACATAAACTATACTTAAAAAGAAACAACTTACAGGTGTCCTAGTTTTCTGTAATTTTTGGCGAGCAGCAAATCCACACTTTTGGTTGTTACCAAAGTAAAGTAGAAATTTACTTAGAAAATCCCAGTAGTTGATTTTATCCTTGTTATATGTTCCAAATTTAGAGGTAAGTAATTCATTCCAATTTTTGTCATTAAGAGGCATACCAACTTTCTGCAGAATACCTAAATCAGAAAATCGCAAGATTCTCTTTTAAATATGTTGTTTTAAGTCTGCCACAAACTTTCCTGTAAGTATTGTAGTTATTATTGCAAAACAGTGGCACAATAAGACAAATACATAAGAAGCTTAAACACATGGGTATGGTAGCATGATGTTATGTGTGATATATTAGTTTTCTTGAATGTTTGGAATTTAAAGTGCAAAAAGTAATTAAAAATAATTTTTTCACAAATGTATAGAATTCAATATTTTTGGAAATAAAAAAAAATTCAAACAGGTACTGAAATATTGTAAATCTTTTCATAAATCATTCCTGCTTTATGAACAATCATGTGACTGCTGGCTCTGAATGTCCTTGATTCAATGTATTACATGTGTCATGTCACTCATAATTCTCCACTTTCCCCCACAAATTATGCAAAAGTCATACATTCCCAGTCTTGATGGAGATGGGTAGAAATGTATTACAGAGATAATTATCTGTTTGAAATTCATTTTAATTCTAAAGATGTAAAATGTAAGTAAGGTAGACTTACCTCTGAAATACTATAAGCTAGAATATAACACTGAGATGGTGAAAGGAACTGGAGAGAATTGTGATAAAAGACAACCATACTGCTAAATGATTAGCTCTAGGAAAGGTAATATGTCATAACAACCTTGAGTGCTGTGACCAAAAATAGCTTAAGCAGCATCTTAAGACAGACCTGTGAGCATTAAATAGGATTTATCTGGAAGAACTGAAGAGAGGGGACCAGTTTCTAAAAGAATTGGAACTAAAATGAGGGCACACATAGGGAAAAGCATTCTTTACAGTGGAGCACTTCTCCAACTTAGATTCCCTTTATTTAAAATATAAAAAGATATTATGTAGTATGAACATACTCAGTGCTATGCATATTTTTAAGTTGAAGATAGTGACTAGACAGGTAACCAAGGTTAGAGTGAAAAGTGTTGTCCTGTACCTGTTAGTGGAAAATTCTTAGTGGGGAAGGCTAGTAAATAAGTAAAGAAAAAATTTACTTCTGAGGCTAAATTCTCCATCATCTTAAACATACACTTATGCAGACACCCAGGATAATCAAAAGAGCTGGGTGAACCCAAGGATGATTTCAGCAGATTGAGGACAGTGCAATGGGAACACCATTGCAGGAAGTAAAAAAAGTTTTAAATTTGGTGTACCACCACCTGGTTGGAGCCACATAATTTTGGGTCACAACTTATGAGTTGAGAAACACTGCCTTAACAGTTTAAACTACTGAATAGCTTTTCACCAATAACAAAAATATAATGTAGTCTCTGTTATGTTCAAAACCTCAATTTCACAGAGGACTTTGAAACAACCAAAATATGGGGTAGAAGGTTTTTATAAAGTGACAGAGGTACAATTTCCATTTGGAAGGTGTTTGTGTGTGCAGTATATACACACACCGTTCTAATAGAACATAACTGACAAATCTCACAATAATGTCCATGTAAAATACACATTATGAAAATCGTAATAATATGGCTTGGACATAACAATGATATGTAAAAGTTATTAAAACGCTGCTATAAGACTTAAAACAAAGAAAAATGATTAGAGAGAAATAAAATTATTCAGTAATAGTGCTTATTATGCCATTATGAGTATAAATTGACTGATCCCATTTTAGTTCATTGTTACTTGTTTGAAATGTTTTGCATGAAACTAAGCTATCTGTGCAAAGCTCTAATAATTTGTAAGTAATAGAGTAGAAAGAAGGTAATTGGTTAATAGTTAGTATCGACTGGCAATTCTTGGGCTGCTCTTATTTGACTGACAAGTGACTTTTACACTCATTCATGTTAGGGGTACATGTGCTAAACAGTACAGATCTGGCTTTCAGGTCAATTGAGATATGAATTTTAAAGTAAAGACGAAAATTCTTTTTTGAATTTTTGTTGAGTATAAAAACCTGATGTTGGACAAGAAGTTCAATCTTGACAGTAATACCTTTTGTTTAAAAATAAAACATAAAGAGAACTATATGTATTAGATGGGATAAGTAATAGTCTTTGTTGAAGGGTTTATCAGGCTTTCACATACCTGGAGAAAAAAAGAAATATTACCTAATTACATGTATATACTATAGCATTCTTTTGCATATTAAATAAAATTATTGTGACCGGTCTTCTAATAAAATTCAGTACCAATTGTATTATATAATTAATTTAATTGCAAAACACAAAAATCATATTTTTCTTTTAAAAATATTTACTGTTACGTTCTAAAAACAAAACTGTATCAGTCATGTTGTACAACAAGATACAGTTCAAAACATTCTGAAAATCAACGTCTAAATGTACTACTTAACACATCAAACAAATTTCATTAAAAAGTCAGAAGCTGAGAAAATGACAAAGGCTATTTTGAAAGTTATTTGCCAAATAAATAAATCATAATTTTACTGGTTAACTGGATCTATAACTTCATAGTTAGGAGTGAGTGGAGGAGAATGGAAAGTACCTTAAAGAGTTTGAGATTTAATAATCTGTCAAAAATGGAAATGAAAATTATGTGTACATATTTTAGCATGACCTTATAAATGTTTAAAAGAAAGTTAATGCTTTGTGAAAATACACATTTACAACTTTATCTGACAAGTTCCTTAGCATGCAATGCCATTCAAAAAACACATTGATGCCAACCTATTTTTTAATGCACTTTATGTAAAAAAATTGTAATTTCAGGTTATACCTATAAAGTCAACATTCTTTACAAGTCCTTCCTTTTTCTTGTCAATCAGCTCACATTTTCTTGCTATATCTCTCCATTTCAATACAACATACTTGTTTAAAACTGCTTCATTTTCAGAATTTTTTATATTTGATATTACTTGTTGTGTCCTATGACTTTTTCCATTGCTGCCCTATACATAAAGTAAACAAAAATAAGTACTTTTCATAAGTATCTTCAAGAACATTTTATAATCCAACATATTTATAAAATGAAAAACCAAAAAAATTGCATAAATCTTATCATTGTTAGTTTTATTACCAAATACTAAGCAGTTTATATTGCATGATTTAGCTTCTTATTTGCTGCCATTATAAGGGGAGTTTGAAAAGGACTGTAGTTTTTGGATACTTAGAGCTTGGACTAGGTTCTTAGTTTTGTTGTTAGAAAGAATGGTTTATGCTCATTCCTTTGGGTCTTAATGGTATCAGGAGGAGTATCTAGTCTTGTCAACAAGGTGTGTTGGTGAACAAAAGATATCCTGGTCAGTGACTTGTGGCAGTTAAGAGATAACATAAAATGTTACTTTCACACATTTCTGATTTAAAATCCATAATGTACAAAGTAATAGGAATGATTTTTATACAGTAACAGATGATATTGTTTATGATCATTAGGTCTGTTGATTTCTAATGCTATACTAGCTTCCAGTTCTCAAAACTATATTTTAAAAATTATTTTACTGCAAAAATGATTGAGCTAATGAGAGTAGGATGTAACAACTAAGTTCCACGATGAGAACCAGGATAAACTTTAAAGGTATTTGAAAACAAGAAGTTTTCTTTTTAATGTTAATAACTTGCTACTACCATTTCAAATGGTGAGGGAACTAAAACATTATATTCATAAATGTAACTGATATTAAAACGTTTTAGGTCTTAACTTTCTTCTTGTGGTCAATGTCAATATAATTTTCTAATTAATATACACATTAACATTGGATCTCTATATAACAAGACATTTTCAACTATTTATCCTATAGGTAAAAAGTACTTAAGAAAAGTAAGAGCTTTATTATTAAATTAGAGAGTACTTATTTTCTTTTCACATAGAAGACAGAGCATAAAAAATTTTGGAACAGTAGTATATAACAAATATATTTAGCAGTTTTTTATCTTTGTAGAATATAACTGTAGCAATTTATCATTTTAAAAATGAAAAAAAGATAAATATTTTAATTGATTATGTTTCGTTGAAGTTTTTATTTTTTCATATGTTTTTTTAACAATAAAACAAAACATACATCTTATGAGATATTATGCTTCTTACGAAATATAAAAGAAAAACTTACCTGGATCTTAGGTGAGCCAGAAGGAGGTTGTGCTTTAGAGTCTTCATGAAATGCATCAGATAATGGAAAAGTATACCCTGCATTAAATACTTTTTTAGATGGTGAATCACAGTCACTTATTCTCTCAGTCCACCCTGAATAAATAGGGCTTGGTAGCTTGGGCTGAGTTTTCTGCTCCATAAATTCTCTGGACTTTTGGAATTTTGCATTAGCAAATTGTAGGTTTGATACTGAAGCTGAACGTGTTAAATATTTTGGGGTTAGAGATTTTTTTATGTATGGAACTGCAGAACTGGGCCTTGTAGGTGCTTTATTTCCTTCAATACTCAAAAGTTCAAAATATTGCCTTTCATTGTTAGGTGAAGCTGTGCAAGGTCGAAATGGTGAGATGTTTTGTTTCAAAGCTAAAGATGTAGGTTTATTTTCTTGTGACAAATTTTCTTTACTATTCTGATGAGTGGCTGTACTTCTTTGAGAAGTAGCGGGAGACAGTATTCTTGAAGCTACAGAGCAATTTGTCTCTGATTCTTGGCTAACAGCAGAATGCTTTAATGGAGTAACTGTTGGAATTCTAATGTCAGATTTTGTTTTACATTCGTCAAGGAATTGCACATACTTTAAATTATCAAATTCATTTTTTGGAAGCGTTTTCCATAGTTGCTCAAACTGTAATATAGAAGGAATAAACAAATAAAATAAATCAGAAACACACAGAAATATTAAAATGTATGTTATTTTTCTTTGCTAATTATGTTATGTTTTATGTTATGTTATGCTAATTATGGTTATTTTGAACACTTATCACTTCATTATTTGAACTAGTAAATACAATTAATAAATTATTTTTAGAAACCTTAAAATTAAAAAAATAGGTAGAAAAAATGCAGAGGTAGACATTAATTAGTGATCAAATAAATACTTCAAAGTAAATATTTTGGGAAATTCAAACAAATAAAATATTTCAAAATGACTATGGTATGTGAGACTATATATTATTCCATCAATATTCATACAATAACTCTGTTGTACAAATAACAAATCTAGATTAGTTTCTTGAGATTATTTTACAATGCCTAAATATAATCTGGCAATATTTAACTATTTATTTAATTTAACATCATTAAAAAGATTTAAGAAATTTATAAATATCACAAAATAGGAATATTGATGTTCTCTTGATTTTAGGTGATTGGAATAAACAATTGTAATAAAAAATAATTTCAGTTACTTGTTTCTCTGTGAGACGAAAGGCATGTTTATTCAAAAGCAATCGGACATCATCCTTGTAAGCAGTTCCAACTTTGCAGTAATCAATTTCTTGAAAATCCTTTAATAAAGCCTCATGTTGACTACATACAGCTTCTCTTAGGTATGATTCCACTTCTTTAAATGTTAAGGATGTTCCTACTGCACTTTTATATGGTACCAATCGGTTAACTGTTCTAACCCACTTTTCTGTGTCCTACATTTAGAATATAAAACTGTGCAGTACCTCTTAAAAACACCTAACTATATAATAAACATTTTAGTTTTAAAAACCATAGTTTTCTGAAGTTATTAAGTACTACTGATATTTTCCAGTAATTTATATCTTTTAAATCTTTATTTATGTACATGTTGCATTGCAGCAAAAATACATTTCTATAATAAAATAAACCTGAATAAGAGAAAGACTAATTCTTACATGTCTTCTATTACCAAAATCTAACACTGATGTCACAGTCAGAAATATAGATTTTTTACACTGAGAAACACAAATGAAGTCATTATAACTACATTATTATATAAATAAAACCTCTCAGTGTTTATAGCTGCAAAAAAATCACATAAGTTTAGAATTGTGTAGAAAAGTAGCAATTATATTTTAGAATTTTGCCGAACATATGTAAATATGTCCAAATAAACATATATGAATCTATTATAATTTTTTCATCCTATGTGTGTTTTAAGAATATTAATTCATTTCACTAGAGTAAATCAAGACAAAGTGAATATTACACATTGTGGAACAATATCATCACATATGAGATTTTACTATGATAGCTACTTTAATTATATAATTTGCTAAAACAAAACTAATTGATTTGAAAAATAGCTGATAAAGTAATATCTTCTAAGCACCATTATTTACTACAACAGTTAACTTTATTAAATAAATAAGTAAAGCAGTTTTTTGTTCATCTTTTAAAAATCATTTACATCAATTTTTAATACACTGAATATAAAATTTACCTCACATGGTTTTTGTTTGTATAAATCTAAAATTTTCTGGTATTGAACTTTGTCTTTGTACACACTGAAATCTGAAAGAATATCCTTGTACTGTTTTTCAGTTAAGGGAAAACAAACTGTTTCTAAAATGTGGTGGAGCTGACCGGTTGTCAACTGTCCTGTTTGATTCCAGTCACAAGCTTTGAAAGCCTGAAAAAAACATTAGGCATAAACTTATAATGTCAGTTAAATGTCAAAACAAACTTTTAAGTTAAATACACACAAGTTCTTCTGCTGGTTAATCGATCATTTATCATTTTTACTTTATACAGAATAATAATACGTCACTGAAGAGCCAAAATGTAAAAGAGAATGACAAAACCTAAACATAGTATGATCATACATGAAATTTTATTATTCAAGCTACTTTAATTATTCAATTTGATAAAACAAAAATAAACACTATAAAAAATAATAAAAAAGTAATATATTCTGAGCAACCATATTTACTATAACAGTTAAATTTATTAAAAAATAAAGTAAGACAATTAATTCTGTCTTTCCTTAAAACTTAAACTGTTACAGATAACTTCCTTTATAACTTTCAACACCAAAAATTTTTTTTCTTTTACAATTATGTCTGGCTACTTATTAGTTAAGGCTGTAAAATTTAAGTTGGATAATTTTAATGTATATTACAGTCTCATTCTTTACTTTATAAAGAAATTAGTACAGAAGGACAAGCTACATTTGTAGAACAATGCCACTTATATTTTGCATTATGGATTTTATTAATTACAGCAAATGTGAGATACAAAATATGTTTTTTTCTTAAATAAAAATATTATATAAAGGAATGAAATTTGAGACACGAATTATGATTAAAAATTGTACATGTAATTGATTTCTATTAGTTTAAATATAAAAAAAAAATTAAACTTCTTTACACTATACATAACATGAGAAAGTTAACTCAAAAAAGTTTATCTAAAAAAAATAGTGAGCCATTCTGTACATTCAAGCTGCAGAGGAAAGAGGCAAGTAGTTTATTCTTCTTAATTTATATTTCATAAAAACTAAAAAACAACAGTTTAACAACATAAGATGATAAGCTTTATTTTTCAAAACCCAAATTAAAGTCATGAGTGTGAGGTTGAGAAAGATATTGTTCATTTGAATGAATAGGTAACACATTCTGAAATGATTTTAAGCATTTCTGAAGGTCAATGTCCTTTACGTAGATAGATGTTAATTACTGGAAAGTTAAATGTTTTTTACACTGAAGAGCACATTTTAGAATGCACCTGGAGACAACTCAAAGAGTAAGATACCATTATGTACAGGGTCACATATGTGGGATACTACACCATACCTGCACCAGGGACACTCTTTCCATGTTGTAGAGATAAGGAGTCATTAAACAAGGCAGAAAAGATGCCAGTCTAATCAGCAGTAGGATGATCCAGAAGCTGTAGAGTGGTTAAGGCATGTCAGACCATAATTAGTGAGTTAACTCTATTCCAAAAGTATGCGACATCAGGTGTTTGTTGTAAAGTTTACAGTAGGAAAAGGGTCCCAAATATCTGCACTTAAAGCCCAAGAAGCAGATAGGTGAAGCAACTTTTATTTAGACAACACAGGAAGAGCACATTTGTGCAGATTCAGTACATGACCAACACCAGGCCATTTGTGAAACCTACATCTTGGCAATGGTAAAAAGGGAATGCAAATGTGGTAGGTCAACTTTAGATCGAAATCAAGTGACATAGGATTTTTTTATATGGTCTGTGATATGAAGAGAGTTCCTACCAACCACATGTGTGAGGATATATGTTGTCTGTACATATGCCAAACCAACACCACACTGCCAAGGAACTGATATCCAGAAGCATTAGCTTGAGGTAAAGCCAGCCAGGAGGGTGAATTGCATGTGGTGCATTTGTTCAGTTCAAAACCAGTTGGCATTAGGATTTTGTTTTCTAGTTCATAATAGGAGGAAAATATGAGCCATCTGCATTGATAGAACTATCTTACTCTTGATTAAGAGGAAATGGTCACATTCAAGTGGATTCCTCCATGGTTCACTTTCTCAGTGGCTAGAAAATGCAAAGTTGCAAGAACTCCCATACTCTTTTAGACATAAGACAATGAAATGGGTGATCATGAAAATCCTATTGTATTCAACTAGAACAAGAGGGGTGCCCAGTGATCCAGACATTTATGAAGCAAGATACCATGAGAAACTCTGCAGAGCTTTTGTGGAACACCATATCTGATCAGAAAGCATCATGGACTTGTATTGTGCAGACTTAAAATTAAGTATATCTAGAAAGGCACCACTCACCAATGAGTTGGATTCAGTGATGTAGAAATAGGTTACTGCAAAGATAAGATATATGAAAAAAGAATTTATCTGTTTAGAGCTAGTAAGGTGTATGTAGCAGGGCAACAGGAGGAAGTTGATATTGGGAAGAAGAATAGCCAATGAGAAAATGAACAAAATGTGCAACAAACGTAAAGTGGGGTAGACCATGTGTCAGTTGGCATGAATTGAAACAAGTAATGGAAATATAGAGCCAGAGAAAGAGTAAAGTGTTGTATTTGGTGAGGACACTTGAAAGAGTTGATGTGAATCTATATCTAATGGTGCATAGGTTAAATGAAAGATATGTTGAAGCCATCTCTAAAGAGTAACAGAAGAAATATCTTGAGGAGATGAAAAATTTCAAATAATGAATAAATGGCAGCATGAACCATGAAAAGAGTAGATCAAAGAAAAACAAACCATGTGAATGGGACAGAAGGAAAAATATGAGAAATGGTAATGGTATACATATCATATTTCCTATGTCCACAGGGAACACAAATAAGAAGTGAAGAATGATACAAGGAATAAGAGACAAAAGTGTGAAAAAACGGGAAAAAAGTATTCAAGTAAAAATCAGGAAAGACAACATCAAGAGGTAGAAGAAGGTGGCAAAACTAGCATACAAGCATGGAAACACAGGAGAGGAGAATATATTACAACAATAAAAAAACCTGAAAGTATTGGGTAGAGCTGCCCAGTAACTAGACATGGTTGATGCGATGTCTCATTTGTATAGTCAATAAAAAGGTTTGGACAAATGGCAATTAGAAGGAAAGGAATGGAAGAAACATGCAACATATAGATTAACTATAAAATATGTGCTTTTGTAATGGACAGATAAGGATGGAGGAAGAATTAACTGAACAACAAAAAAGGAAAGTTACTCATAAAGAGAGTTTGGGATATCTCAAAATGGAAGAGATCCTGAACACATATGAAGGTGGAGTGACAACATTAATGGACTGGAGAGCGAGGAGTGACACTGAAGAAATACTGAGAGTGACAGAGGTAGATACGGAGAGAACAAAAAAAGGTGCAACAGAAGGAATAGTGACTGAGCTGGCCAGTAAGGAATTATCAGAGGGACTCACCATAAAGTGTGAATAATGAGAAAAATCACAAGGTAGATATAGAGAAAAAGTTGGACTAGTCTTAACAGAATGCATCCTCAGCTAAAGCTAAGGGAAAATTAACAAAGGATCAAAAAAAGAGGAAGTAGAGGGTTGAGAAGAGTGGCAAAAACATCAAGATAAAAATTTCAAGATGAGAGTACAGCAACTTGAACAACAAAGATAGTATCTTGAAAGGACTCCAGAGACAATCCATGACAAAACTCAGGTTGCTGTATGAGGCTTGTTGGGACAGAGCCGAATAGTCCTGAGGTAAAAGACCTTCATAGGTGAGAAATTTCCCACGGAAAAGTGAAGAAAGAAGAGAAAACAACTGAGATAGGAGAGATGTAATGCTTTACACTGATCTTATCCCCTGGAAACAATGGAAAGACAGGGAGAAAAACCTGACATTGGATGAGAAACCCATCCAACACTGATTGTAGCCATTGGGACCAACATTCCAATAGTTCAACACAGGCACAAAAGCACGATCTCTTGGATGATGTAACATAATGAGAATGAGAAATATTAAAGGAGGAGAGGAAAAAAATTTCTGATGGAAATTTCAGCTCTCAACAATTTGCTGCATGTGGATTATGAGCCAATAGGGCAGTCACTACCAAGACTAACAGTACTGAAGTTTATAAGTGATAGAATAACTTATGGGAAAGGGAATGGGAAATGGTGATAAAAGAGAAGTGAAAGCAAGAGGACATAAACTGGCAAAGAAAAAGGATATGGCATAACATTAGTTTGTTGGCCCAACATATCAACATATGACATCAAAGCTACTGACATACTGGTAAAATCATACAGGTTAATGAAAAGAGTCAGAAGGTATATGAGATATAAGAGAGGTAGAAGCAGTTGAATAACAAAGGCATAATGCCCAAATCAACTGTTACAAAAGATAATCCAATAAGAAGTGATGATACTGAGGAGGAAAAATACGTTATTGTATAAAAGATATTTGCATGAATACCCATCAAAAATATGACATGGGAATGGTGGATTATTATGAAAATAGAAAAAATAATGGAAAAGTAGTATGTGTAAGATAAAGGGAAGAAAACTTAAATCTAAGAAAGATGAACAAAAGAAAAAGTAGTGGTAAAAGGGAAAGGTAGATGTGAAAACCAGCAGAATCTCTTCTGTCATGAATGAATAAACATAGGCAGGGACAAGAGAAAGTTCAGGTAACATGGAAACCTCTACCATTTGCCAAGTGAAAGTTGTCACTCTTCCAATAGGCAAAGACAATCCTAATATCGATATAGTTAGTAGGCTAATGTGAAAAAAGTCTTGTTGTTTCATACCAGACAAAGTGGAATTTACTGGCATTTGTGAAATAATATCTTTTAGATACTTCCACTGAAAACACCTAAATATGAAAAGTTCACAAGTGAAAAAAAAAAATATTGGTACACATGATTGATTGTGTTCTATGTTATAGAGGGAGTTAGTTTCACTTGGAGTATATCTCACACTCCTATTAGTGGAGTGTTATAATATGCTTCTTTGCATGTCACAACACAGCTGTATCACACAAACAAATGTAAGCTGAGAATACTAATTGAAAATTGTTCATATGGAGGGCAGAACAAATTATATATATACATATATATAAGATCTGTTATGGTGTATTGAATCCATACTTATTTTCATTCTATGTATGAAACCTCTAACTAGCAATTTTCTGCTAGTTTGATATACTAATCTAATTACAATGTTGATGAAATCCAAATTTAAATTTAAATATGTGCTTAATATTAAACAAAATAGTAGAACATTGACTGTCTTTATTTTAGTTCCATATAAATATTTTGTTGTCATTTCATAAACCTAAGCACAATTTCAATCTTATATTGATAAAAATATTTGAACAGAGAGACATTGTTTAAACTACTGAATTCGCATATTTATGACTAAACAGACAACTTTTTTCTAGATTATTTAGCTCTTAGGAAACTTTAAAAAACTTTACATTAACTATAGGTTTCTTATAGAAAATTTTGAAATACTCAGAACACAAAACTACGGGTAATATAACTGAAAGTAACAAAACAAGATAATTCTTATCACACTTCAAAAGATATATAAGGCTAGTATTTAGCTATGGTTTCCTGTGATGCAAAATGATTAGAATGGTGACACATTCAGCTATCCACTTATACATATAATATACATAGGTAGACTGAAGCAACTGGGATAAAGTGTTGTAAAAATACAATAACATGTCATGTGCAAACCTCAAACACAAAATCCTTTGGATACAAATCCAAATAAAGCATTAACCATGTATTAGGCAATACTGTTCACATAAGTGAAATATATACATTTGCATAATATATATATATATATATATATATTACTCATTTAACTTACAATATTTTATATTACTTGTTTTCAACAAACACATATACTTTATCAGATACATATATTGCTCTAAGACAATAAAGAGGGTTATTGTATTTTAAAAACAATACTTTTTGTATGGTCTTTTAGGACTTTTCCTTGATAAAAGGGTGTACAAGTATTTTTAAACCACATTATATCTGTCACATTCATTGCAAACAAAGTGCATTGCTCAATACTTCAACCTGGCTGGAAAACAAAACAAAACAATGCAGTGGCTAACTTGTTGGAGTGAGAACTGTTATTATTATGTAAATGCCTTCTGTTGGCAGCTTGTGATTATAACCAAATATATTTGTCCTAAGACAAAAATATGTGATTTGCTAAATGCTATATTATTTATTTGGACACTTAGGGTTTTCCTGAAAAAGTGTATAACATCATTTCAAGAACACCATAATTAACCAAACTGAGAATGTATATAGTCTTTGAAATTACAGTAAGTCTGGTAGTATCGTCTTATAATAGATATAGATGTTAATAATTTCTCTTCACCAGCAAAAGATATTCACATCATGACAATGTATTTATTTTTTATGGTAATTTTAATTATCAGAGCCAATAACCTATAAAACTGAGAAATTAGACAGCTCAGAAACACTAAACATAGAGAAACTAAATCTAACTGATGTAAAAGCTTATAAAATTATAACTGAGATTCTCATATACACCAAACTCATACTATATTTCATTAATGAGTAATTTAGTTCATTTACATACCTTTTCAATGTTTGCCAAATTTTGATTCAAATGAAGTTTGAGCTTGGATTTCAACTTTTTTGAACTCGTGTGTTGATACTTTTGTGCTAAGTATTTCTTTTGCTCTTCAAATTGTTTCTCACTGAGGATTTTTGAAGTGTTTTTTCCCTGTACAGGAAAATAAAGTGAAAATGTATACTTTAAAAACCAACAAAGCTAGGTTGGTTAAAAATAATATATTTTTAACAAGAAATGTTAAAAAAGGCATTTGCTAGTAGTGCAGTAGTCCAACAAGCAGACACCTAAATAACAATTTCTTAAAAATTATAATTTATGATTTTTATTACAAGTTACCAGTTGCTTTAATGTAGTTTTAAATGTTGATCAAATTATTAGAGAAAACTAAACATATTTTATTTCTTGTTTATGAGCTAAAATAATATTTTGTAACATGTCATTTGCTATCTTAAAATAAACTGAATTTGTTAGTTGACTCTGTATATAAAATAAAAAAAAGTAACTGTGATATTTCTACTCTTAAAAAATGCAAAACAGATATTTTTTTAATTTTAAAGATAAATATATATAATAACGTTACAAGCTCAGAGTATGTGATGTCACACATGTTAAGGCACTGATTGTCAGACCAAAATGACAATAAAAATTGTGCACTTTAAAAACGTAAGAAAACATCAGATTTTTCGCCAAAATGCATTCATGTCCAATAAATTTGTTTGAGAGATCTGCATGTTCTGCAAGTGCAACATGTGCAAAATCCCCATAAAAGTGACGGGTTCTCGGTTTCCATAGCTCAGTGTTAAGCCATCGACACACAATACAGTTACACCAAGACTGATTGAAGCACAACGCAACAACGTCATTGGTTGATTGGAAGCAGGCGAATCTTGATCACATGTTGTCAGAGCTATAAATGTCCACCCAAGCACCATCACAAGGCTATGGAATCGTCATCAACAACATGGATCAACTCTGGATCTGGCAGACCTCGTGTGACCACGCCCGCACAAGATAGCTAAATCCGATTGCGTCACCTACGGGATAGGACCATCACTGCGACGTCTACTGTCTCAACCATACCAGGGCTGCGTAGTATTTCCAATTAGACGGTACGCAACCGTCTATGAGATGCAGGAATCCGACCTCGATGTCCAGTCAGAGGCGTCATTCTCACCCAGTAACATCATCAAGCACGGCTGCAGTGGACTGGGACACATCGGATAGGGCCTCATCGACGGTAGAGGCATGTTTGGTTCAGCAATAAATCACGTTATATGCTTCGTAGGCAGGATGGAAGGACCAGATAAACGTTTTGTAGCAAATTGTGCAGGAAGTTGACAGATTTGGTGGTGGCAGCGTCATGACGTGGGCTGCCATTGCCTACAATGCCAGAACAGACCTTTTGCACATTCGAGGGAATCTTAAGGCTCAACGATACG
Source organism: Carcinoscorpius rotundicauda (assembly GCA_011833715.1). NCBI lineage: Eukaryota > Metazoa > Arthropoda > Merostomata > Xiphosura > Limulidae > Carcinoscorpius > Carcinoscorpius rotundicauda. The sequence continues at coordinate 31,635,109 of CM022395.1, read as the reverse complement.
TCGACGAGATTCTTAGGCCCGATATGCAACCCATTATGGTGAACGTCAACAACGTTTTTCAACATGACAACGCCCGTCCTCACACAGCCCGACTCACCACTGTCTTCTTGAGACACCACAACATCAACGTTCTTCCCTGGCCCTCCAGATTACCAGATTTAAACCCCATCGAACATCTTTGGGACGAGTTGGACCGACGTTTGCGACGGCAAAAACCTCAACCGTAGACTCTACTTCAGCTTGCAGCAGCTTTGCAGGCTGAGTGAACAGCCATTCCACAGGATGCGATTTGTCATCTCATCGCTTCCATGGGCAGGAGATGCCTAGCAGTTATTGATGCTCACGGGGGGCGTACTCGTTATTGACTTTGAGTGACGTTAAACTTCAACTAGTGAGCGTGGACTTGGCCTTTGCAGACTTTAGATGTTCGACAGTGAATGTGCAAAGTTTCACATATGTCATACAGAACTACCAGGAATAAACTTGTTAACAATTTGTCTCAGATTTTGCCTGTTGCATTTCGTTTTTGAAGACTATATTTTAAATAATAAATAACATTACAGCACTGTGATTCATAAGAAGTTAACAAACAAACAAATAATAATAATTATAATTTGTAATAAAGTTATTGATTTTAACGAAGGAAAATTAATTATTTAATGATCCCCTTATAAAAATCAACTAACAACGTTCTTCCTTGTAAGTGTTGCAGTGTGTATTCTTGTATTGTAGTATATTTTAAGTTTGAGCTATGGTTACCTATTCATCACTTTTATCAACAAAATACATGTGACGGATAAGATCACCATTTTCATAAATTTGTTACCTTTTAAGACATAGGTTTATCTTGAATAGCAGGCTAAGACTTTGGCACCACTGTAATAATGACAGCATTTGATGACTTTTCACATTTTAGTTAATAAGACACTTTAACTCCAAGGTGTTGGGTAAAAAAGTTCTTTCAGGAAAAATTATTACCTGTGTAAAAATTGAAAATATTATAAATTAAAAATAAATAGAAATTAATAAATGTTTATTACCTGTTTATTGTTACCATTTCTTCCAAAAATACTGAGAAAATTTTGACATGCAATTAGGTTAGTATGTCCTGGGTCAAGAAGAATCACCAATTCATGAAATTCTTCTTCTGTTAGTCGGAAAGACCATCCACATTCAATTGCTCTACGAAGTTCAGTCCTTGTAACTTGCCTTTCACCATTCTATAACGATATTTGAACATTGAATGACTATATTTTATGAAATTGCAAGTTAAATATTTCAAGTCATATTTAAACTAACACTCTGAAGACGTGCAGTACATGATATTTTCGGGCTTCTACTAACCAATCATTAAACTAGATATGACAAAGCAAGTTTTTCTCTTCTGATAGACTGTAATTGTAATTAACATTTGAATATGCATTATCTTTATGTCTACTTTCAGTCCAAGGACAAATGTCAATAACAACGTTTTCTTTGAGTGGAAATCATGTCAAAAAATGGGAAGGCTTTTAATTGTGATTCTGAAAGTATGTAAACCAAGGAATTAAATTGTGGATCAGTAATGGTATTTATACAGATGAGAAATATTTAGTTCTCATCTATATAAATACTATTTACAGAAAAGAACAGAGATACTTATTTTATGATATTTAATGCATCTGTGACCATGTGATAAAAGGGAGAGAGAGAAACAGAAATAATTCTTCAAAATATTAAATAGTTGTTCTGCTAATAATAAATGGTTTGATCAATGGAAAAGAACAGCCAGATAGTCTGATTGACTGGAGATAGTACTTTTTTTATTTTAACAGACACCACTGATGTAAAATTAAGTGCCTTTTTTCATTAAACTAATAAAACAGGCATAGTGATTTGATATGTGATTGGTGTAAAACATTGCAAGCCAGTTAAGTATTACACTGATAGTCATTTGGTAGCATGGAAGTATTAATTTTGAAATTAACTGAGAAACATTCTTAAATGGATGAGTGATTGAGTAAATCACAGTGAAATGTGAATTTTAAAAATTCACAAAATTAAAAAAAGGAAAAATTTTAAAATTAAGCTCCAAATAATTTACAAGTGTGGTATTCTTAGGTAAAACTTATTTATTCTAACAGTCCACAGTACAAGTCCACAGAATAATAAGAGAATGAAACAAAATATTTAACACAAAATAATTATGAATTTTCTAAGTGACAATGCTTATTCAGTGTCATAAATCAAAGTCAAACAAATGTGGAAAATAAAAGAAAGAGATTTTAATGGTTAGTTAACTATCCTAAGAACATATTTAGAGGCTTATTAATAATTAGTTAACTTTCATTACTGAACATAAAGAGAATACATTACTACTTGAAGAATTAATTTAAATTTCACACACAAAACTCAGGACTTGAGCTTGAGAGAAAGAGTGTTATCTCTGAGAACCTATTATATATGTGTAGTACAATAGAATTGGAAAACTGCCTTAATAAGTAATTTGTGTTGTTGTTTAGCACTGTTGTGAAAAAGGTGTCTAATGCTTCCTAAGAGTTTCTTTGCAATACTTTGAATGTTTCATACCACCTCTGATAAATAAATGACATGAGTATTTCAGATGGCTCAGTTTGAAATGAATAGAAGCTTTTGTCTTAGCTACTTAAGTACTAGTTATTGTTATAACTTTTGCTACATTCATACACACAGTGAAAGCCCTATTGCAAATGTTAATATTTCTGCTTTTTGATAAGTAAATATAATATGACTGAATTGAAGTCACTCCTTTTCCTTCATCCAAATGAATAGTATATTTTGGCAAGAAAAGCCAGGTTGGTTTCCCAGGGCAAAATTGCAGGAATGGACTCCTTAAACAAAAGCAAACTTATAATGTTCATTTTCACCATTACCAAAGAAAATTTTGCAAGGGTTTCAATGGTTTTCATTATTTAACTAGTACCACTACTGTATAAGGCAAGTATGGCTCTTATTAGATTGTTAAGGGGCCAGTTAGTGAAATAATACAAATAAATGAAATGCTTGACAAATTATGATAAGACTATGTTTGTTTGTTTGTTTCTTGAATTTCGCACAAAGCTGCTCGAGGGCTATCTGTGTTAGCCGTCTGTAATTTAGTAGTGTAAGACGAGAGGGAAGACAGCTAGTCATCACCACCCACTGCCAACTTTTGGGCTACTCTTTTACTAATGAATAATGGGATTGACTATCACTTTATAATACCCCCATGGCTGAAAGGGCAAACATGTTTGGCACAACGGGGATGTGAACCCGTGACCCTAAGATTACGGATAGACTATGAAAGATTAAAAGCTTTAATTTTTTTGGTAGCAGTTAAACTGGATGAGATTAAGTAAAAATAGGAGGAGGCATGTCAATATGTAAGAAGCTTGTATTTTACTCAGACACTATAATATGAGAACAAAAGTAGTAAGAGAACAGAGCAGGAGTACAGACAGTTAATAGGACTGAAAGAAAAGTACTTTTATACCTTAAATCACAAGAACAATCCAAGAGTTATTTTGGAACAAACACAAGTCTTAAGAGAAAGGTAAAAATTCACTATAAGAACAGGTAGTACCTATTCAGGAAAAAAATGCCTGAAATTATAATTAGAAGAGAATTTGGGATCTGCAGGCAGATTGGTGAGGGAAGGCAAAAAGACAAGTAGTGATACAATAATACTATACATAATATTGATACTGGGCTCTGTAAAGGCCATACTAAGTCTGAAATCATTGAGGCTGTAATTAAAACAATGAATCATGGGTTGTATTTAAGAAACATGCTGGAGGTAAAGAGTGACTTGACCCTTCATAAATTAAATGCAATTTTAAAGGGGGATTATAAAGAAACTGGATAATAATAAAAACTGATGTATATTTCAAATAAACCATGAAACTCTGCCAAAAATTTCTTATTCAAAATCAGTGAATTAATAGACAGACTTTTGTTCACATTAAAGAAATAATTTCCAAAGAATAGTATAATACAAAATGTGAAACTTTCCTCAAGTCACTGAACATGAGACTGTTGATTGACAACAATGAATTTCAAGTAAAATCTTACCTATATAACTTCAAGTCACAGATGCTATACTAATTAAGACAGTTAATGAAGAACAAACCTAGAGTTTTGAAGACAACAAAAGCTTAAGAAAAACTCTGCTACCAAAATAAAAACAATGAATGAGATCTGTACAGAACTGAAGGGTAACAGAAAAGAAGGTTACCTAAGTGTACATGGAACACCCAAGACAGTGACATCAATAGCACAACTGGTAAGAACAGCAAGTGTTATACTTAAAGTAAAAGAAAACAACAGAATTTAACAAGCAAGGCAAACATTAGACATAGAAACCAAAAAGAATCTAAAGGATCTCAGAGATAAATTGGTAGAGGTGAAAAAAATGTGGATAGCCTTCATTTCAACAAACATCATGCAATACATACTGGAGACAGTCAGGAAAGTGAAAAAGTAACACAGCAAAGGGATGCAATGCATGCAAGGATATTAGAGTAGGTGATAACTGAAACCATTTCCTTCAGTTGTTGCAAACTTGGACACCTATCCCAGAGGCATTGAGCCCATCACCTGCAGGAAAATAAATAAGTTTCACTGTAAAGAGAAAAACAGTAATACAATAGCTAGTGTCCTAGAAGTGCTGATATTGCTGAAAATAATAGAAGTAAGACAGAAAAAGGTTCAAAACTGTTGAGCTGTGAAGTACTGTTCAAAAGTCTGTCAGAGACCACACTGGAAGTAGCACTGTACATTATGCAGTGCAATTAACTAAATTTAACTGAAAACAGTAACCAATATTGTATCTTATTGTAGCAGTTCTAATATATGCAAAGTTAATTAGATCACTGCAATAAACAATATTGGACTTGTAAAGCTTGTCAGAAAGAGGTGATTAGTACAATGCTTACTGGCCAGTATAACTTCCTCAGCTCTCTGGGATGTGGTAGACCAAGTCAGTTTAATTAATGAGCCTGAAGAAGTACCTTCCACACACACACTACAGTTATACTAACTAAAAAGCTATAATGATGCAGCACTCTCCAAAGGATGGCAGACAAGCACAGATACCAGTTACTGGATGGATAGAAGTGAAGTTCATATTGAATAAAAGCTTTCACATACTAATGCTCATCTTTAGCAACACCAACATTGTTGAAGACCTCATTACTTATTTCTTAATGCAACTTAAAAATTAATCAAGGGATAAGATGAAATGGAGACAACATCTGTCAATATCACAACCAGCATGGTGACTGGTGTATTCTCCATTATTCCTGAAGTAGTAAAAGTTGTTATTAACTTTAAGTGCTTTTGTAATTCTGATAGTTGCTGGCACATAATTAAGATGGGAAAATTAAAAATTGTTAATCCATCAATCATGCTACAATGATTTAATGCTGGACACATCAGGGATGGATGGAGAGAGGCAAAGAAAAGCTTTTTGTTCCCAAAGGAAACTTTCAGTAGCCTGAAGGCTTAGATATCAAGTGTTGATGACATTAAGGTAATTCAAACAGAATACTAGTCTCAGTGATCAACACTACTAGATAGAAGATCGTGCTTAATTAGTTAGTCAAGAGCACATACAGGAGTAAAAACCCTGCATTTGGGCAGCAGCAAAGCCTTAGTAGCAGTTCCAGGGGCCATTGAAACATAACAGCATGTGCCAATAAACATATAAATGTGTCAACATGCAGGCATTCAGTGAAAGTTATTGAACAGTGATCTACTACAATAAAAGGAAAATGAAATGAGAAAAACACACACTAGAAAGAGCACAAGGCACTTAGAAGTGTGATTAATCATCTATAATTTTGGGTAGTTGACACGAGACTGATGGGTGACTACATAAAATTACAAGTGAAATCCACTGAGAGAATTATTGAAAGCACAAGTCTAGAATTTTCATGATTGCAAATGCTAGAAATAATAAATTAAAGCCAATAATATTGTAAAAAAGTAAGAATATGCTATATATTTACCATAAATTGTTGAAAATCTACCCTAAATTTCTTATTCAAAACTATTAAAATTAAAGACAGACAACTGTTTGCAACAGAGGAAAAGGGGGTTGACATACAAATAAGCAAAATAGTAGCTAACAAGCTGTTCAATGCTGGTCTGAAATTACAAACATTCATCCTCATTGCTCAGCTGTATAGGCAGGTAAAATTGGAATTATGGGGATTATGTAGAAAAAGCTGTTTATCCAAGGGCCCAGGATACGATTACTCTGTTTTTGGAATTACTAGGAAACAATGAATTCTCTTCTATGAACAATGTACTAAATTAATATTGATCTAAAAGAAGGGTTGTGTTTAATCCAACCAGATAGCTTAGCATCAAACCCAAATCAGTGTTATAAGTATGCTCACACATAGACTAGTGCCTCTCTTACCAACATTTGGAGAGAAAAAACAACAAAAAACATCCAGTATCCCAGGTAGGAAAGCCCTCAACTTTGCCCTCTTCTCCAGGATTGGATGAAATTCAGTAAAACACCCTGGGGGAATAACCTCTGTCCACCATCCCAGTGACTTGAAATCAACTGTGGTAAGAACTCCCTAGCTCCACTAGTAGAATATTGGGAGAGGGGTAATGCATTCTGGGGATACCTGAGGAACAATGCTCTGGAAACAATGCAATAGGTGAATAAATTTTCCTAATTTTTTTAATCCTTCTCCATTACTTAAGATAGTCCACAATTGACAGTCCAGCATACTACAGTAATTCCACCTAGTCTGCCTTTAGGTGGTATTCTGTAACACCTTATTTCTACCAAGCCTGTTAAAACTAAGATAAAGTACAATGTGTTAATGGTTACTAATGCAGAATTGCTTTGATAAAAATACACCTGCATGGGTAACATTCATCACATAATGGGATCCTGTAATAAAGTGGTAATGGACAATATTATTAATGAATATACTCACCCCTCTGTATAATCTAGTGGATGTGATTATGATAGATAAAGAGAAAGATAATGCCAGATCATGCAAATAATACACAATGTCCTCCAGTGGCCATTTCAACCAGACCACTATGGACATAGAAATTTCACAAATATGAAAAGATGTGACTCCCAGAAGAATCCTTACTTCCAGTATGAGCCTAAGTGAAATTACTTAACACTACATGTAAGGGGAGAAAAATTCCAGGAAACTGAATCATTCCAATGAATAAAAATCACATTTAAAGGAATTCAAGTGGAAAACATAACACATCAAGCATCTCTGTGGACATACATTAGAAACAATTAGGATCTTATTGGTCATAGAAGTGAGAAATATCAGTCAGATGAATTGGTAAAAAAGATTTATCCTCTTCCCTGGTTGCCAGTGTTTTATGTAAGAAGAACTTGTATGAATATAGGAGAATGTAAGTAGAATGGTAGATCACCCAGTGCACATAGCTCTGACCAGAAATGTCTGCAGAAACAAAAAATAAGCTTTAAGAGAAAGGTGGTAGATGGTACATGAGGCTAATGGCTCAAACTGATGTTGGGAAATAGCATGCAATACTACATTAATGTCCCAGTTAGGTATCTGAAATAGCCATTTGAGATAAAGGTCTTAAGGTAATTTGAAGAGGCAGGAGAGCACTGGTGATTCCAATAATTTTCACTTCTTTGAGTATCTAAAGGTAGTCAATAAGAATACCTTATATAAAACTAACTTTTCAAAGAGCCAGGCCAGAAAACGAGCTAAGGTGGGCACTTCTAGTTAAAGTTAGTTCAACCTCCTAACAATATACCATTGTCAATATGTGTAACATTTTCCTTGATAATTATCCATTGTGGGACAAATATGTGGCAACCTTAGAAGTTACACTCCAAAGCTGTGAGAATAAGTGCATAATGCCATTGAATGAAATTTGAGCATTAGGATAGCTGGGTGTACAATGTTGGATTGTGGCTTCCTCAACAGAAATGGCCAATGAGAAAGTGGAAGAACATGAGCATTCTTGAAGGTATCACAGATGTAAAAACAAAGGTTGAATCAGACTAATCTGGTACTACCAACAAAACTTAAGAAGAGGTTAACTGAATTATGGCTAGTATTTTGGGCAATATATAAATTAGTGAGAAGGCACAGAAGTACAATTTCATCCAGTCCTGACTGAAAGCATCTATTGCCAATGCATGAGGGTGAGGCACCAGAAACCAAAATGTGGGTAGCCTAGTGTTACAATAAATGAAAAATGCACTGATTGTCAGTGTTTCAAGCAAAGAGAAAATGTTTTTGAATTTCGCACAAAGCTCCTCGATGGTTATCTGTACTAGCCATCCCTAATTTAGCAATGTAAGACTAGAGGGAAAACAGCTAGTTATTACCACCCACTGCCAACTCTTGGGCTACTCTTTTACCAACAAACAGTGGGATTGACTGCCACATTATAACGCTTCCATGGCCCGGAGGGCAAGCATGTTTAGCACAACGGCATGCAAACCCATGACCCTCAGATTATGAGTTGCATGCCTTAACACGCTTGGCCATGCTGGGCCAGCATAACTGCATAATGGTGTAAGTGGAAAGCATCACAAGACATGTATTTTATAGAGATACCACTTTTGTTGTAAAACTCAAATTTGCTAAGCCTTTGACATAACTTTTTTATCTTTTAGCAATTTATGATATGTATGTAGTTGTTATATGAAACATAATCACAAATGCTAGATTCTAACAATTTTCCCTTTCTGACTACTCACTTTATATTATATTTTGAAACTATCTATTTATTAATGCAGTATAAAGAACATATTGCAATTTAATAAGCAATTTCTTGATGTTCAAAAGTATAGCCTGCCTGTAGTTTGGATTAACAAACCTAATTGATAAATTATAAGAAATGATTTATGAACAATAAACAATCAGAAATTTCAAGTGAGAAAGTGAAATTTGTTAAAAACAGTTTATGTATTGATATCAATAAGCACAGTGAATTTTAAATAATATACAAATGATGTTGCAAGGAAAGACTATTCACAGTAATTCAAAATATCTCAAGATACATTTCTCATTTTTATTGTTATATATTTTCACACGAGTCTGAACATGAATACAAGTCAATTAACATATATATAGAAACTAATAAGTTATGAAATCTATACACATTAACGATATTATATTAATGTGAATATAAAAGTATAAAATATATGATAAAGAATGTGGTATTCCAGAACTTGGAATGTGGTAATTATTGACAGGTTGATGGTGAAATGAAAGTACCATGACTAATCTTTGAAAAAAACAAGTACGTTTAATTATCATTAATGGAAAAGTTGAAAATAAAATAAAAACCTGGCCAGCAAATTAAGAATAACAAAAATATTGCAAAGCACAGTTCAGTCATGACTTTCTCTAAAGTGATAAATTCCTCTCATAATTCACATTCTCTCTGTAATTGACCTATCACAAATTGGATTAAAAGAATATGGAAGTATCATTCTTTGATATGACAGCTGTACACTAAGACGAAGGTTGGAAACAACATGACTATACAACGAAAAAGCAACTGACATTCTTGACTGTTTGTTTTTTTAAATTCACAGTAAAACTACATCAGGGCTATCTGTGCTAGCTGTTCCCAATTTAAGTGATAAACTAGAGGAATGGCAGCTAGTCATTATCACCAACTGCCAACTCTTGGGCTACTCTTATACTAACAAATAGTGGGTTTGACCATCACATAAGAACATCCTCACAACTGAAACGATGAACATATTTGATGGGATGAAGATTCAAACCCATGATCCTCAGATTACAAGTTGAGCATCCTAACCACCTAGCCTAACTTTGACTAATTCATGGAATAGCACTAAGTTAGCACTTGGCCTAGAATGGATTTCTTAGGTTCAGTATTAGATTTCTATCAAAAGTTTAAATTTTTTTTTACCAGAAGTATATTTCTGATAGATAGTTTCCTCTACTCACAAGATTATCTATTCCTATTTGGTGCTGCTCTCTGTATGCAAACCTTTTTTATTACTCATGCCACAAGCTTATAAAAACCTCCTGTTGGTTTAAAAAATTTCAATGTGTCTCTCATGTAAATCATCATACATAACTATTGGTGGAGTACTATGCATGATGATTTATATGGAAACTGCTTGATTCCAGTAGGGGTGCAGAAGGCTTGGAACAAGCATAATACAAAAGTTGGTACATAGAGGGCAGAAACAGTGGGAAGTACCTATCAGAAGTTACTGATTATATTATTATATTAATGTTATTCAACAGGTGTGTGAAATATATGTTATTCCTATACCACAAAAATATACTCATACTGTTGAATATATAGTGTCAACAGATTTATATATATACTAGTATAAGCAAAACATTAGAATTTATATACGTGACTGGGTGTGTTAAATTTAGTCATTTTTAGAAGCAATAGTTTATTTCACATTTGTTTACAAGACAGTGTAAGAATCACACATTGTGTCGTTCAATTATTGTGAAATAGTGCTTGTATTATTCCAACATATTATTATAATCTTCTAGGCTTTTTTTCGTTGTTTAACTGGGTATTGGTGAATCATAATATCTCATTGTGTGTAGGCTTCAGTTCAGCAATAAATATGTGTATAAAATGTAGTTTAAGTAAAACAAAGAATTAGTTAAGTAGGTCCAAATAATGTGATTGTGGGTTTAGCCATAAAGAGCATAGAGAGGTATTTTGTAATGTTAAATTATCACAGGTTTTATTATAATGACACATTAAATAAGAATAATTGTGTTCTAAAGTAATCAAACTAGATTGTGTGGAATTTGATGAAGAGGAGACAATTATTTAACTTTCTGGATACAACTGTCATAAATAATAGTGTAACAAACATCTGTATATACATTTCACTTATTAAAATATGTTATTTTAAAACAAGTGAACTATTTGCTGCTTGTTTATATTGAAATTTATTGCTAACAAGTTACGGCCACTTACTGTAAAGAATCTTGCCATTCATAAGTGAAATCTGAAAGAATGCATGAAATGTAAGTGAAAGTTAAAAATATCATACAAAAAAGGGTATACTTTTGTATGTATATATATATATTTACCTGATTTAGTTGGGTAATCACTGCTTTCAGTCTGACACTTGGATTTACGATATTTTGCCTCAGCTTCTCAACAATTTCATACCCTTTCAGGTTTGGAACCAATGTTCTAAAATTGCACAAACATTTATCTTTTGTGGTATTTATGGGTTCAATGAAAGATTATTAGATGTGCATGACTGAACTATGAATTTACTTCTGAGTGAGCATATCTTTTAATTATGAATATGTTAAGCTAATAACTTCAACTAAATGCAGCATAAAATTATCTATGATTCTGACTATAAATTATACTATAAAGTTTGGATGACAATTGAGGTTTATACAGATATATGTATATATAGATACCTTGACACATACAACATTTATATCATTAAATAACTATATTATTGTAAAAGCTAGTAATTATAAAAGTTATTAATTAAATTTAGGTTTAAGTTCTAATTAATTCAAAAGTATAAAATACAAACACTGTTTACAAGTGACATGGTAAAAGTTAACTGATAGCTTAATCTTATTCATTTAAAAGTTTATTGAGAGAAGTGGTGGAGAACTTTGATAAAGCATAGAGGTCACAATATTTAATAAGAAACATTTGATGGGTTACATATTTCACTAGAATTCAGTCTTTAATCATACATTTGTAAAAAAGGCTTGTATACAGTAATATAAAAGCTAAAGCTGTGGACCTTTAACAAATTAACAATAACTCTGAAATACATATTTTATAGTTAATAAGTTTAAAAAATAAATTGTCAAATTTATGACATTATTTTATTACAAATAATTTAAATATTTCATTCTAAGGACATATATAATGTACTAAGCTGATCCTTTCTGTATGATTTCATATAAAACATGCTGAGGTTTGTTTAAACTTTTTTTTTCTTCCAACAAACAAATATTTGTTTGATGGATTACAAATTGTCCATCTCTAATTTAGACCATAAACAAGAATAAAAATTAGTTATCCTCTTTCATTACTGGTTATAATAGTTTACTATTTCTGGTTATACCAAAAAAAAAGTTTTCTTGAAAACTTATTTTGCTTACTTGTGCAAATTCTAAATGTTAAATGGTATATACATTTACTTTTTGTGGTAATCCACTTCTATGATAGTTATGTTGCATGGAAATGGTTGCAAATAAGGCTACAAATATACAATGTTAGCACTTATTGAGTTTCTAAACTTTTTAATATATGAAATGAAATTAATGTCATTAAGACAAAGATGAACAAAGGGTGAAATTTCTCCAGGTCACCTACTTAATTGGTATTTCAAATAAAACATTTTCTTAACATATCTAAGATAACTGTGTAGCTTGTTTCCACAAAAAACCATTTCATTGTAGCTGCTACAAGAGTCAACTTCATTCTGGTGATTGAAAACAAATTGATCAACAATTATGATACAAAATTTTTATTAACTTTTGTTTACATATTTGAATCTGTTTATTAAACTTTATTTTTATTATGGAATAGATAAAATATTAGGTTATCCAAAAATAAACGTCAGAATTCTCACAATTACAGTAAGAAGCTGAATATTGAATAACTTATCATTGGTGTTGTCACTTACAAGGCGTCTTTAATTGTCTGTTGTTTCAAATCTACTCAGAGTACGTTTTGCAGCCCCCAAGACTGTCTCGGGGGACAGAAGAACAAGAACAATGGACAAGAAGAACTTTTGTCTGATTTTCCTCTAGAACTTCAAATTTGTAAGAAAAGCTGCTGAAGCTACATGGAACATCAATCCAAGCATCAATGGATCTGTTAAAGAACGTAAAGTACAGCATTGGTTCCAAATGTTTCGACATGGAGATGAAAGTCTTGAATACCAAGAAGATCATGGTAGGAAGCCATTCTTAGATTAATACACATTAAGGGAAGTTGTTGAGACTGAACCCTCACATAACAGTACATGAGCTTGCAGAAAAGTTAGGCATAAGCAAGTTAAGCATTGGCAATCACCTAAGTGCAGTTGGAAAAACTAAAAAGTTGGATAAGTGGGCTCTGCATGAGCCGACTGAAGATCAACAAAATTGACATTATGAGACGTGTCATGGATAACACTTCAAAAATTGAAAGAATTGGGAATCGAGACTCTGCCTCATCCACCTTATTCCCCAGACCTTTCCCCTATAGATTTTCATTTAATCATAAACTTTGACAACTTTTTGAACAGTAAATATTTTCAAAACCAGGCAGCTGCAGAAGAAGGTTCCAGGGAGTTCACTGACCATAGAAACTCTGATTTCTACAGCAATGTTACACATTGGTAAAAGTGTGTTACAACAAATAACGCTTACTTTGATTAAAGCATGTTTTAGAACACTGGTTTATGCTCTTCCATACTTCGCAGTTCAAAAACTACATTTATTTCTGGACAACCTAATAATATGAATGAAGCATGAACAATTCGTACTGCACGTGTGTGTGTATATAACACTGAAATAGGCACAGGTAATACTAAATACACAAACTAAACATACTCACCTGACTGTATTTTTAGATGATTGGTTGTCAATACTTTTTTGTGAAGGTTGTGACTTACAAAAGGTTTTTGAGAAATTAACCCAAGATATTTTTGATTCTGATATCTTATCAAGTACCTTTAGCCTGAAAATATCAGTAAATTGATATGGTTAAAAGTAAAATCTATGAAAGTGAACTATCTCAGTCAGTGAACTCGAAGATATTATCTCTAATTTACAGTTCATGAGAGCTTTCAGTTTTCACATGAAATTTCTTGTGATTTGTGCGAATAATTGCAACATTTCAAATTACATTGAAGAAAAATGATATATGTATTACTGTATTTTTTGTATAGGGGTTTTATGATGCCATCTATATTATAATAAGAAATAAAATACCTATATAATGCACATATTTAGGTAGTGAAAACTAACTACAACAGTATTTTACAAAAAACAGCAACATATATATTTTCTCAGTAAAAAATATTCAAAGTTGCCTTTTCCAAAAACGTGTGAGAATATCTTGGTATGTCTTAAGAAATAGCCTTAAGTGTAGTTTATAGTCACACAGGTAATTTATTTTAAAATAAGAAGCAGAAATTACTTAAGTTGCAATAGAAAATTTCAGATAGATTAGTTCAAATATTTTATGTAATAAAACTGTCTTCCACCTGGATTTTTAAAGGATAAGAAAATACAGTGGGCGCCGTTAAGCCGTGGTATTTGGGGGGTCAACCTGCTTAACCGCAGCTTAAGCCTTTGTGACTGAAAAGCCGAAGTCGCAAACAGCTCCGCCGAGGAGCCTCATTCGGGCCATTGCGTGATCATTATAATATAGCCATAAAGCTGACTAGAGAGCGGATAAGGTAGAGTAACGGTCGATTTCTATTGTAATATATTTTATTTATTTCTCAAATTAACGCAAATCCTTTTTAAATTTCCCCTTGAAGTTATAAAGCCCGGATTAAATTCGTAAGCCGCGTTTTTACACGTTCTTAAATTAGCGGTGAGCCTCGATAATCCTTGCTCACATTTGTCATGTCAGTGTCAACGACAAGGAGAGTGTGAGAAACTTTAAAAAAGCCAGGTAGTAGATTTAATACATCAAAAATTTTGGGACAAGACTTGCTACAGCAGCTTAAGCGATTTCGTGGTTTACTGGTCTGAGGCTTAATGGCGCTCCACTGTATTCTTTGGAGCAAATATGTCAGTTATACATAACTTTAGTGCACTTATTATAACATAATAAACATGAATATTAAATATATGATTATGTGAAAATGGTTCTATCCAATACTGACTGTTTGAGGAAAACATGAATTAATACTTTAAAAGCAGTTATATTTGAAATTGGTGACTGTCTTGAATATTGTGATAAAAGCAATAAAAAATATTTAGTCGCTGTAAAAAGTTCCATTATAAAAAATAAACAATATTCATCAGGATGTAACCAATAACAAAGTTTATGATTTCTTTAAACAAGAAAAAAAACACTGTTACAAATTCTCAAAAACATTTGTAACAACAACAAAAATTTTGCACTAGCTTTTCAGACAGAATGAGAAACTAAAATCTGTATTGATGTTTCTTAAATTCCTTGTTTTTGTAAAAATATGTTCACATAATTACATGTAGTAAATAGTGTAGCACAAAATAAAAATCATACAAAATATTAAAATGAAAGTTTCAGTCATTAACATATAGATATTTTTTCTTTTTGATTTTCAGCAATCTAAAAAATGTTTGTAAAAACAAAAGAAACATTAACAAACTTAACCTTTTTACCTTTCTAACAATTGTAAAAACAATGAAGAAGACATTGGCATAATAAAATCATTTATAACAGCATAAAAATCCTCTATTTTCAGGTAACCAGAATTTGAAGGATCTCTCAGTTGAAATGCTTGTTGTATAGCAGTAGAATTACTGTAAATCTAAATTGAAAAATATTTACTTTTAATAAATACAACAAAATACTTAGTAACATTTAAATGTCTACAATTATCACATGTAGAAAAGTTAAAGCTTTTAAGTATTTAAGATAAAGGTCTATATATATGTACATACATACTTTTCTAACAGTTATAACTCTTTCAGCATCTAAAAAGAAATGAAGCATAAAACAAAAGAGTAAAACAACAGTAAAAGGGCTATTGAAACTAATAATCATGACACATGTCTAAACATGGCTAAAATGTTTCAATAAACTAAGTTTCTGACCTGATGTAAGGCATTTTTATTAGTTTCAATGGCCTATCAAATATCTTCTTTGTCTATTTGTAAGATGTGTTGTGCATGTTTCTCAAAATAAAAAAAAAAATTCATATAAGATCTATATTTCATAGTTTTTAAGTTGAACAGTGTTTTGAAAAGTATTTTTTGTCACTGCAAATATTCTACAATAAAAACGCTTCTAGATACTTTATAAAATTGTGGTGAACAGTTGTTTTCTTTGATTTGTTTTTGTCTGGTGTTCCAAATGTTTCATAAGACTGACTATCATTAAATACATTAAGAAATAAACAGGTAAAAAATAAGTCATTATAAACATGTCTTTTTAGTGACTTTCATAACAGAGAATAAAGAATTCAGCAAAAGAACATATTATTCATAGTTCAAACGGCAGATAGTATTTGTTAAATATATGGTGGAAGTATAAAATAGGAAAATATTGAGCCATTAACATTCTTATTTATTTAAAACTTCATAGCACTGCTCTTGTATGGCTTTCAAAGAGAAATTCAAATGCAAATATGCATCTATTGTCACTAATATGTTAGCTTGTATTTATAACTCTAATTAATTAATGTTACTTTAACTTGTAATCTTGCAACAAATGGTAATAAAATATTCAGACAAGAACATTATAACTGGATGATAAACACTGAAATGTTGAATCTTTATTTATTGAAAAACACTTTATATTATCCATCATTAAATATAAGAATTACATTAATGTCACCAAATAATATAACATGAAGAGACTGGCCATGATTATGTTAAGATACACCAAGATATCTAAGAAGCATGGTTTGTGAAATTTTGCAAGGCCAGAGATATAATAAAAAGAGGTTGGTTTTACAGATTTCCCTTGTTTTGGGACAATTATATAACTTTTTTTCAAACTTTTGTTTGATCTCTTTTTTAAACTCTTTGACTTTTCCAGATTAATGGCTTTCCTATTGAAGGAACATTTCAGACAGATGGAAAATTACCTATAGTCCTTATTTAAGGTTATACTGATCAAAACATATTAAAATTATAATCCGGCTCTTAACAGCCTTTTTGTTTCTCTTACGAATTTAAATGAGATTGTTGAAGAAAGAAGTCAGCAACAGAGGATATTACATTTAATCTAAACTGGAAAGTTAATCCAGATTTGTCAAGTTGATAAGACCAACGACTGGAGAAAATAAAGAATATAATTAGATCAAATTGTATGAGCCTCTAAAGTACTTGTATTTGTAATTTGACAGTGCATATATATTAATATGAAATACAGTATTAAATTTATGATACTTGAAAGCATTAATTATCATTTTTTAACCAAAAAGACAGCACCTTTTCTTTAAAATTTTTTTCTATTT
Organism: Carcinoscorpius rotundicauda; assembly: GCA_011833715.1. Classification (NCBI taxonomy): domain Eukaryota; kingdom Metazoa; phylum Arthropoda; class Merostomata; order Xiphosura; family Limulidae; genus Carcinoscorpius; species Carcinoscorpius rotundicauda. Next base: position 31,617,966 of record CM022395.1, on the reverse strand, counting down.
CCTCTAATTTTAGTCCTTGAATTGAAGTATTACTGTCTTCCCCAAAAGCTGATTTTTCCTCAGTATCGTTGTTCCTATGTATGAATATGCTGTGGTTAATATATGTATATTGCACTACATATTTTAAAACTACATGAATATATGGTGATTTGCTTAACAAAAATTCATATTTTTATTCCCTTTGCAAAAATAATTAGAAAAAATATATTTAAGTGGATTTTAAAATCCAGAAAATCCTTCAGTTTTTTTTCTATATCTCATACAGTACTTCTATATCTTCTACTTGCAGATTTTTCTAAACACTAGAATCTTTAAGGTCTTGATCTAAATATGTTCCATTTTTCCAGAAGTAGACATGTAAAATATCATTTTGAAATCCACTATGTATTTCAAAATTATTTATTAACACTTATATTCTAGCACGGAAAATGTAGTTATCATTAAGGTTAAATTCTTTATAATTTATCTAGATAACTACTGTAAATCATTATATCATAATAAACTACATAAAGATGGCTACTTTTATTTTTACAGGCTCTTTAAAAAACGGTTTTCATGTAAACTACAATATTTCATAAAATTATATTATAATTTATTAAGAAATTCTTCCTTAAAATATATTGTTAGACTAAGAATGAATCTGATGTAAAGGAAAATTGACAAAAATTATTATGACAGCACCAATAGCAATTAAAAACTATTTTACTTGCAGATGTCTTTATTTTTCATCTGTGTCTTAATGCAACAAAGGTAACTTAATCATCCAAACATTATACTAAATTTAGAATTAAATTTAAAGTCTTATGATAAAAATTTATCTCTTCCTCCAAAACACTATGTACTTTCAAGTGAAATTATAATATTTCATAAGAAAATGTATGAGTAAAAACAATGAAAAAAACAATCTTGTTAAAAATAAAGTGTTAATTTCAATAATTAAGTCAATAATTACTTTGCTATTAGTAATGCAAAAAAGTACTGTATTAAGGATTTAAACAATCATTAAGTGTACTTCATTCCCAAGGTAATTATTGATTTATTTGCTTTTAAGTACACTACACAAATGGACTATCTGTGAGGTGTCTACCACAGATATCAGACTCAAATTTTCAGTGCTATAAGCCATTCAAATTCAGTAATTGTAGGAGTCACCTGTGTAGAAAAGATGAGTAAAGCATAATTGTTACATAGCAGGATGATAAGCTGTTTTGATCAATGGGAATTACTAAATTTCTGGGGCAGTAAAATATAAAACATCATCTAGCATGTCCAACAGTAAGACACAAAATAAGGTTTACAGTAACTGAAAAGATGAATTTAATATAAAGCCTTTTTAAATTAATTTAGCCAATAAAAAGAACAAATCCATTTATCTAGATAAAATAGTTTTATTACTTTCTGCCCATTATAAGTTTGGTGACTGGTGTGAATGGCGTTATGAGGGTGTGTATGTGCCAGGAAACTTTATAAGTGTTATGAGTGTTGGTATAATATGCTTAAAATAATAATGTAGTATGGGATATCCTAGTTTAACCCCTTGGGGTGGATTCCTGTACGTGGTGGGGGATCTCCCAGGAAAGGTTCTGTTCTTTCAGTTTACCTCCTCTGGGATCAAAACATCCACCCACGTGTTTGCCGTGCGTGGCAACCCGTAAAGGGGAGGAGAGGATCCTGGTGGTTGAGGAGTCCAACCCTAATCTTGAATTCCTGAAGACGGGCAGCCTTTGAGTGCTCCCTCTTGGGTCGATCGGCTGGTCCACTTGGGCTAGAGTCAACCAAGTACCAGTATTGGAAGTTCTCAACGGGTGTTGTGGACATTGTGTCTTTGGTGTTTGGGTATAGTACTCACGAAACTCTGGCGTTGTTCAATGTCTTTGCATGACTTTTTAGTGCGTCTCCTCGTAGAGCTCCATGGTGGGTGGGGTCAGTGGGTACCAAAATTTTCCTTTTTTCCTATGAATCCGCCTTCAAAAAATTTAAATAAAATAGTGAAAAAAGAGTCAATAGGTAAACAGCCACGTCTTGAAGACTCTGAGCAGCAATATTCAACATCTGTAACACACGTACCTCATTTTTTATATTACATTTTCTTTCAGAAAAACCTTTAGGGCAAATGTCCCCCTTTTTTTATTCAGAAGGGACTTGAGGGTCTTGCTGGCTCTCCAAAGTCAGTAAAGAAGCTTCGATGTGGAAACATATTGGTTGAAACATCCACAACCAAACACAGTGAACTCCTATTGAATTCAAAGGCAATTGAGGATATACCTATTAAGGTTACCCCTCATGCTACCTTGAATTCGTCATGAGGAGTTATTGTTGAGAGGGATTTAAAGGACGTCCCCGAGTCAGAGATTCTCGCTGTTCTCTCCACTGAAGGAGTTTCTGCAGTAAGGCGCATCTCCACTCGCAAGGATGGAGTTACACTGCCGACAAATAACTTAATAACTTCGTTTTGACATTTACATCACCACGTGCACCTGCCAACATCAAGGCAGGTTATCTAATTTGCAGGGTACAGCCGTACATTCCAAACCAACTCCAATGTTTCCAGTGTCAGAGGTTCAGCCACTCAAAGCCGTCATGTCGTGGTTCCCTGACATGTGCTTGTTGTGATGGAAAAGGACCTCGATGCCTATGAGTGTGACATGGATCCACATTGTGTCAACTGCAATGATTCTCACCTTTCCTACTTTTGTTCTTGCCCAAAATGGTTGGAGGAAAAAGAAGTGTAGCATTTGAAAACGACCCTTAACATTAGTTATCCTGAGGCTCGGAAATTGCTGTCCACTACTCCACCTCGGACATACGCTGCTGCACTTCGTTCCAGAACTACAGTGGGAGTGCAGACAGATCTCTCTGTGCCTCCAAAAAATCGTTTTCAAAACAAATGAAAAACCTTTTAACCTCCCTGGTTAGAAAGGCTGATGTATCGACTTCCACACCCATCTCTGTTCCTCCCATACATTCCAACAAACCTCAAGATCTACATCCTTTGGTTTCAAATATAGGTATTTCTTCTGATATATCTTTTTCTCTCACCCCAAGATGCGAAACAATCATTCGTTCGCGACCTCAGTCACTGGAATCCCATTCCAATAACAAAGACCTGCCCAATCAACCCAGGACAGGATCCATGGAGGTCGGTAGACCTCCTCTGACTAAGGACAGAGAGGATGGTTAATGCTCGTCTCGTTTGCCTCAAATCAAACAACCTTCTCTCGCCCACCCAGTGTGGGTTCTGACGACAGCACTTTACCATGGACCACCTAATTCGACTTGAAACATCAATCAGAGAAGCCTTTCTCAAACGCCATCTTGTATCAATATTTTTTGACATTGAGAAAGTTTATGACACAACATGGAGATATGGAATTTCGCGAGACCTCCATATATATGGGTTACGTGGCCATTTACCCATGTTTATTAAAAGTTTTCAATGGAAGGGCGTGTGGGTTTGACACTTTCCAGTTCTTTTGTACAGAAACTTGTGTTTCAAGTGTCATACTTTACAGTATAAAGATAAATGCCATTACAGAACAACTCCCTCTCACTCAGTGATGTCGAGAAACCCACTTGTTGAGAATTTTATATGCAAAACGGCTCGTTTGGACTCGTGTTAGTCGTCAAACATGAGATATATCGAGCAGCAACTATAAACTGCCCTCAATTGTGAACTGAAGTGGACCACGGTGAACAGCTTTAATATTTCTCTCTCTAAAACCGTTTGCATACAATTTTGCCGCTAACAAGGTATTCATCTTGATTCTGAACTTCGTATCGGTGAAGTTTTACTGCCAGTTGTCCTTGAGACAAAGTTCTTGGGGTTATCTTTGACAGTAAGCTGACCTTTATACCACACTTAAAGAAGCTAGTGTTAAATGCACAAGAGCATTGAACATCCTCCGTGTTTTCTCTACCGCTAGTTGGGGAGCGGATCAATGTTCTATGTTAAGGATATGTCGTGCTCTTATTCGATCAAAACTCGAGTATGGATCAATGGTCTATGGCTCTGCCAGACCCTCGGCCTTAAAGAAGCTGGACCCCATTCATCACCAAGGACTTTGACTCTGCACTGGGACTTTCTGCACCTCTCCAGTTCAAAGCTTAAACATAGAATCTCATGAACCTTCTCTGCACCTTCACTGTTTGCAACTGTCTTTACTATATTCTTCGAAACTTCGTTCCTTACCAAAGCAAACAAACTGGGATGTGTTTTCCTTTCTCAGTGGGTCATACTTTTTCAGAACAGACGATCTACCATTGCTCCTTTTGGCCTTCGCATCCAGGCACAATTGGGTGAATTAGGTCTGTCTTTGGATAACATTGCAGAAACCACTGGTCGACCCATCCCACCACAGCTTATTACAGTCCCCAAATGTAACCTTTCTTTCAGTCATCTGAAAAAGGCAGATACTCCCGATTGGAAGTATCGTCGTTTATTTACTGAACATTTTTCGAACAATCATGTTGTTCCAATTTATATGGGTGGTTCCAAAATCAGGTAATTCTGTGGGCTCTGCCATGGTTTGTTGCGGTTCGGTGGTTACGTGCAGAATACCCGCTACAGCTTCTGTGTTCACTGCTGAACTGTACGCCATATCACTTGCCCTGGATCATATTGAAACTGAGCAGTACTCCAACTGCACTATTTATACTGACTCGCTTAGTTCTCTACTGGCCCTGGAATCGCTTTACTTTGGCCCACACTCTGTTCTCGCTGATGTTCAAAACCGACTGGCCCATTTCTCATTAACATCTATTTCTATTCAGTTTTTCTGGATACCAGGCCACGTTGGTATTCGCGAGAACGAGCTTGCAGACACGGCAGCTAAATCTATCTGCTCTGGCACTATCACCACTGTGCCTCTTCCGTACATGGACTATTGTCCTGTATTCAAGGCTCGACTCCGTGCCAGCTGGCAGTCCACTTGGAGTGAGCAACGCAACAACAAGCTTTTTCAAATAAAACCCTGTATTGGGCTTTGGCCGTTTAGCTTCCGTAGGGTTCGGATCAGAAAGAGGAAGTTGTTCTAACTAGGCTACGCATTGGTCACAGTTTTTTAACTCATTGTTTTCTTTTATCTGGAACTGTTACACCAGTGTGTAGTTTGTGTAATACTCAAATTACTGTAAGCCACATTTTACTTTCTTGTCATCGTTATTACTCTCAACGACGGTACTATTTTAAACATGTTTTGTCCCAGGGTTTATCTGTAGCAGTGAACAGTGTTGTTGGTGATGGTGACACTGTCCACCTTGATAAAGTTTTTGGGTTTTAATGGCCATTAATCTTTTTCATCTCATTTAAGTGTTGCATATTTATTCATTACACCTTTTTAATTGTGGTTCCTGTTTTACAGTTTTAATCTCTCTCATTCAATTTTACATTGGACAATGGCCAGAACGTTAAATAACTCGACACCAGGACTGGAAAGGCAAACTTCAGGTGAGTAACGCTACTGTTTGAACTACTCGTTAGTCATCCTGGCGAGTTGTTATTACACTTTTGCTGCATATCATTTCACACTTTTACAACTTTAGCTTTTAGTACTGGCCATAATGACTCATAACCCGGAACCAGGACTGGAAAGATCAACTTCAGGTGAATGACGGTAGTTCTTATACTTACCTCTTAGTCTTTCTGGTGGGTTATGATCATTACCATTCTGCCACAGGTAGTCCTTTAAAACTTTGTAGACTAGATGTCAACATTTGTTTTTACGCCATTTTCTGTTTTACTTGCTGTTTTGTTTTTACTTTCATTTACTTTTACAAATTTTACTCCATTTACTTTTATCTGTTTACTGGACATTTAGCTACTCATTATTACGATTTTGCTATGTGTCTTTTAAAACTTCTATTCTTTTACATTTTGATTATGGCTGCTATGACACATAACCTGGAACCAGGACTGGAAAGACCAACTTCAGGTGACTGATGGTGGTTCTTGAACTTACCTGGCGCGTTATGATCATTACCATTTTGCTAGATAAAGTCTTTTACAACTTCTCTTACTCTGCTTTTTCTCTTAACATTGTAGACTAGGTGTCAACATTGGTTTTATACTTTTTCTGTTTTTCAATGATGTTTTGTTTTCCTTCATTTCTTTTTCTGTATTTTACTACATTTAATTTATTTTTACCTTTTTACCGGACGTTTGGCGCAGATAGCCTAGCTGCTTTGTGCTATAAAACATGTAAAACAAAACAAACGTATCCTAGTTTAAAGCCAAGTGCATAAACTTTATCATGAAAACAAAAAATATAAATTCAATTTTAAACTGAAATTGTTTCTAAATTAAGCTATTTTTTCTGTTATAACACCGATATTTTCAATAAAAATTAACTTTTTCAATTAATGGAGATTCTAAACTAAGAAACCAACAAATATGTTTTCCAGTTTTGATGTCCATACATTTTATTTTACACTTTAACTTCACAGACTAACAATTATACTTGGTTATACTTTTGTTGCTAAGCAACATGACATAAAGGCCCTTGTTAGAAATGTACTGTTATCAAACTACAATAGCTTTTCTAAATACAACATGTTAATCTAACCGATTTTTATCAATTATTATTCTATGGATATGCTGCAGTTTCATTTCTTGATTGGCTTGCAAAAAAATTACAAACTTTTAACTGCCTTGACTCCACTTTTCTGTCTCTTTGTTGTTAAGGCTTGGTTTTGTAAACTTTATTTATTTCAGTTCGTTATGAAATGTGTGGTTAGGGTAACTACGGGGTGGAGGGCAGTAGTACTTGTCCTGTTATTTTTTAATGAGCTGTATGTTAGTGCTTTAATATTCCTTGTTTTACAGGTCAAAAATGAAAGCATGGATGAGTGATATTATATTAAATACAAAAGGCCACACAATACAATTTACTTTGCTCGTACTTTATTATACAGACCCAAGAGAAGGAGCACTGAAAATCAATCAAGGAAGCACATTTGTTCTAATACTCAAACAGTTGCATAACTTATGATTTATGATACAAGCAGTACTCTGAATGCATTTTCTTGAATAATATATTTATCTTATAAAAACACGAAAAGACTGAGGTAAGCATTTAAAAAAAATGCATAATATGTGTCACTTAGAACTCAAACTTCTAGTGTATCGATACTTTAATTATAACAACTAAATAAATGTGATGAAGCAGCTTGTGTGGTTTAAGAGGTAAAAGTTCTTGAGTGTTCTGATTGAAATTTATTTCTATAAAGGTGAATGATTCAACAGAGAATTTCTCTTCTTATATTCTGAATAATTTTTGTCTGAATTGAGTGAAAATATTTTTAGAGGTATATCCTAAGAACCTTGATTCTACTATCATGGAAAATTGGCTAGGATGGTGAAGTAAAAAAGCCCTAAAAACACAATCAAGCTGGACACTGTCACCATCATAAATGACACCGTATAATATCAGGAGTAAACCCTTAGAGTATATGTTTAAAATGGTGCCACCACTGATATTCATAATGGCAGCATGAAAGCAAAATGTGGACATCTGCAATCTGAGGGTTACAAAGGCTGCACATTTGTGAATTAGATCCACATAAAAGAAAGTGATGAGCAAAAATAACTACACAAGATAACCTCCTCCCCTCGGTCCCTATAGAAGCTAGACAGCCAAAAAAAAAACAGCAGCAGGTTTGATCCAGAAAAGCTTGTGATGAAGTTTCTTACCATTAATAGATTGCTAACTGTTGCAAAGCCATGCTTTGATCATAGGATCATAGACTACAAATGGTATAAGAAAGGCTGTGACAGAGCCACAGCAGACAGACTTGGCTATAATGTTAGCAAGTTCTCTCCTGCAAATACCAAAGTGGTTAGGTATCCAATCAGGAGTATCTATCTTCCTCAGGCAATTCACAAATGGTCTCAGGTAGGGATGGTGATGAGTCATGGTGGGATGGGCTGATCATCAGACTCAGCAATATCATCCAATTCAGCTAGTTGTGCCTGTATGTGAAGGCTATAAGAAGAAATGGCAGACTGTCTATTCTAAAATAGCACAAACTACTGAGAAAAGAAAACACAAACAAAGGTGGGATGATGTGGTAAAAATCAAAGCTTGGTAGTGTATTGTAAAGAGAGTTGCAAACAGCAGAGGTAAAGAGGATATTTGTGATACTCATTGTACAGACTTTGGACTGGCTAAGTGTGGCGAACCCATATGCAGAAATAAAGTCCCAGATGGCAAATAGAGTCAAACATCCAAAAGGCAGAGGATCCAGTAGAACCATAAACCACATACTCATAGTCCACCTTGGAATGAATAATGACATGATAGATCTTCAAGAGGTAAAAGCATGAGCATGCACTTGCACACTTGATATGAAACTGTTTGATGTAAGGAATGAAATGAAGCTTACAGTCAAAGACAAACTTCAAGAGCTTTGCCTCAGGAATCAAGGGAATAAAAGCCACCAAGATAGAGCTCAGGATCTTGGCGAACCCATATGCAGAAATAAAGTCCCAGATGGCAAATAGAGTCAAACATCCAAAAGGCAGAGGATCCAGCAGAACCATAAACCAGATACTCATAGTCCACCTTGGAATGAATAATGACATGATAGATCTTCAAGAGGTAAAAGTATGAGCATGCACTTGCACACTTGATATGAAACTGCTTGATGTAAGGAATGAAATGAAGCTTACAGTCAAAGACAAACTTCAAGAGCTTTGCCTCAGGAATCAAGGGAATAAAAGCCACCAAGATAGAGCTCAGGATCTGGGTGTAAACCCCAATTGTAACAACAATGAATGCAAACAGTTTTAGAGCATTAGAACATAAAAACTGTCTTATATCACTCAATTCAACAAGTTAGGGCAGTGTGAAGCTTTTGCTCAATAAACATCATGTCAAATGACCAAAAAAAATTTGGAAGTTATCGACATAGAGAACATTAGCAACTGTAGGAGGATGTTGTTTAGTGATAGCTTTGATCTTGATATTGAAAAGGGTGACACTCAAGCCAGAACCTTGAGGGGTTCCAAGTTCCTATGTGAAAGAATGGGAAAGGAATCATTTGTAAAGTGAAACATTACAAATAAAAATGGATAAATGGCCATACAACCCATAGAAGTGGAGTTCCCACAAAATACCAAACTCCCATATAGTGTCATAATCCTTCACAAAATCAAATAAGACAGAAACAAGATGTTCTCTCTCTTGTGGAAGGATTCCCTGGTCGAGGTTTCAAAATTAATCAGGTGGTTCATGGTGGAGCTTTGATGATAAAATTGATATTGGGTGGGTAAAACATTGTGCATTAATCACCCTCTCCAAGACCTTAAAAGAAAGCTAGTAAAAGCAATAGCATGATAACTAAAAGGAATCTTTGTCTTTTTCTTGGGCTTTGAAAAAGGAAGAATGATAGCTCTGAGCTAAGCATCTGGAAAAACATTATAGTAACAGATCTGGTTGAGAACAATTAGAAAAAAAGCAAGAGAGGTAGGAGAAAGATCAAAAGTTTCTCCTGGATGGATGTTCAGATCCCAGAGGGGTAAACACAGAATCTTTTAAGACAAGAAAAAATATGAGATCAGGTTTCAGCCTGGTAGGCAAATCCTCTTTTGCATACAATAAAGGCAAACAAGCCTAAAGAAAAATACTAATCTTGTTCAAAATAATGACAAAATAGTGAGTATTCCATAAACTGAGTTCACATGATCATGAAAACTGTCAGGGGTACAGACAAATAATTTAGCATTGATAGTCTGAAAATTCTGATCATTAAAGCTGACAGTGCAGCCACAGAATTACCTAGCATGCAAGAAGCAGACAGCATGAAAAACCTCTGGAGTAGTAGTTGCAGTTGTTTGGTTATATTTGGAGGTATTTGCATCAAAATTAATGTTAACTTTGAATTTATTATTCAAGAGTTCACAGATTATGGAGGGAAAGCAAAACTAATACACATCCTCTTGATAAAAGTAAGCCATGTGGGAGAGTGAAGAACACTGGGCAAGTTGATACATTCTATGCATTGTGTCAAGGATATACAGAACATCAGTCACAAATTTGTTGACAGAATTTGTTTGTATGGAGTTGGTTGGTTGGTTTGGTGTTTTATGGTGCAAAGCAACTAGGCTATCTGGTAAAAAGTTAAAATTATTAAAATTCATAAAAGAAAATTAAGGTAAAACAAGGGAAAGATTATTTTTTTAATTAAAAACATAAATAGCATTAAATCCAATTTTTACATCTAGTCTGCAGCAGTAAAAAAAAAAGTACAGTACTGTTTTTTTTAATTTCGCCCAAAGCTACTTTGGGCTATCTGTGCTAGCCGTCCCTAATTTAGTAGTGTAAGACTAGAGGGAAGACAGTTAGTCATCGCAAACTCTTGGGCTACTCTTTTACCAACAAATAGTGAGATTGACCGTCACATTATAACACCCCCACGACTGTATGGGCGAGCATGTTTGGCGTGACGGAGATGCGAACCCGCGACCCTCAGATTACGACTCGCACGCCTTAACACGCTTGGCCATGCCGGGCCTTAAGTACAGTAATACAAGTCATGAAGAACTTTCTGTAGCATAGCTGTAATTATTACAATTTTCCAAGAAAACTAACAGGTAAGTTCAAAAACCGCCATTAGTCACCTAAGGTTGACCTTTCCAGTCCTGGGTTTGAGTTATTTGATGTTATGGTCATTTTCAGTAAGTAAAGTAACAAAGATTTTAAAAGACTTGTAGCAAAATTATAATTATTATAACTTGCCAGATTGAAAAATGGGTTGTTCAAACAGCAGTGTCAGTCACTTGAAATTGGCATTTCCAGTCCTGGTTTTGAGTTAGTTGATATTACGGCCATTTTTTAATTTCAAATTGAACTAGATGTACTTGGATTCTTAAAAGGATATCACATTAAAATGTCTAATGTATAAAGTAAAAATTTGAAATAGCATTAAAAAGATTAGTGGCCTTAAAAAAACAACAACTAACACGGTCTAACATAACGGATAAACCTTGGGACAAAACATGTTTAAAATGGTGCCGCAGCTGAGATTCGTAACGGCGACAAGACAGTACAATGTGACTTATTGTGATATGAGTGTTACACAGACAAGACACTGGTACATCAGTCTCAGATAAAAGAAAACGATGAGTTAAAAAACTGTGACCAATGCGTAATCTAGTTAGAACAACTTCTTCTTTCTGATCCTTGTGGAAGCAAACGACAGAGGTGCAAAGTTCAGAGCGTATATGCAGAAAGCCCCTGTGCAAAGTCCATGATGATGAACAGGGCTCAGCAACTTTAAAACCAAGGTCCTGGCAGAGCCGTAGACCAGTGATCCATAGTCTAGTTTTGATCGAATAGTAACGTGATATATTTTTAGCATAGAACATCGATCCACTCCCCAAGTGGTGAAAGAGAGGATACAGAGATGTTCAGTGCTCTTGTACATTTGACCGATAGCTGCTTTATATGTGGTATAAAGATCAGCTCTAAGAACTTTGTCTCAGGGACCACAGGTAGCATAACTTCACCGATACAGAATTTAGGATCAGGGTAGATATTCCGTTGGCAGCAAAAGTGCATGCAAACAGTTTTAGAGAGAGAAAAGTTAAAACCGTTTCCTTTAGTTCACTTCAGTAAAAGATTGAAGGAAGTCTGTAGCTGCGCTCATTATACCTCATGTTCGATGACGGACACGAGATGTGAAAGTCATTGACATAGAACCTTTTTGCAACAGTAAGAGGCAGTTGTTCAATGATAGCATTAATTTTTATACTGAAAAGTGTGACACTCAAAACACAACCCTGAGGGACTCCAAGTTCCCATAGAAAAGAACAGGAAAGTGTCGAACCCACATGAACTTGGAATCTCCTGTCCATTAATTTTTTTCAGTAAAAATGGGCAAATGTCCTTATAATCCATATATATGGAGGTCTCGCAAAATGCCAAACCTCCATATTGTATCATATGTTTTCTCAATGTCAAAGAATATCGATACAAGATGTCGTTTGAGAAAGGCTTCTCTGATTAACGTTTCAAGTTGAATAAGGTGATCCACGGTGGAGACATGTCTTCAGAACCCATACTGGGTGAGTGAGAGGAGGTTGTTTGATTTGAGGCAAACAAAACGAGCATTAACCATTCTCTCAAAGGTGTTACAGAGACAGCTCGTCAAAGCAATTGGATGGTAGTTTGAAGGAATCTTGGCATCTTTTTCAGGCTTAGAGAAAGGTGGGCCTGGTGTCAGGCATCATGAAAACATTCTCTTGCCAGATCTGGTTAAAAGCAATCAGAAACATAGCAAGAGAAGCATAAAAAGACAGAACAGCACATCAAAGTGTACATTATCAGGTCCGACCAATGAAAGGCCAGTTTGAATTCCACCAGTGTAAAGGAACGATCATAGTCTTAGAGACAATCAATTCAAAAGGAAAGAGATGATCATTCTGCCTGATTATTGATGGCTAAGAAGGTGGAGGATGAATCAGAAGTGCTAGATATCTGGCAAAAAGCTTTCAAGTAGAGTATTGGTGATGTTCTTGGTATCAACTACTTCCTGGCCATCAGAGAGTAAGAACAAGAACGGGACGAAATCATATTGCTCACTGACCTTTCAGATCTTGTCCCATATGACTTTGGAACTGGTGGTAGAAGATATGTCGGTTGTGAACTTAATCAAATAGTCTTTCTGGCTTTGACATCTTACCCACTGAGTATATGCACGGGCCTGCTGAAAAGCAATGCAGTGCAAGAGTGTGGGATACCTACAAAAAGTACCCCAGGCCAATGTTTGAGCCTTTCATGCCATGTATAATACAGTAAGTTACTGGTGCCAAACAGTCGTCTGTTGATGGCTTACAGGATGAAGGTCTGTGAGAGCAGTGAAATAGGGCTTGTTTGCTTGATCCAGTTTCCACCAGGGCATGCAGGTAGAGTGGCATCGACCTTGGCCACTCTTTCTCAGAATTATAGCAAAATGATCACTGCCTTGCTAGTTATTGTCAATCTTCCATGAAAAGTGAAAGAATAGTAAAAGAGAAGAAATTGAGATATTAATAGCAGATAGGACTGACCAGATGCATGAAAATAAGAATAAGAACCATCACTGAAAAGAGAATGGTTGTAATCAGAGAGAAAAAACTATATAGAGCAACCCCTCCCATCGATATCAGCACTTCACCAGAGGGGACAATGTTTAATAAAGTACCTCAAGATTAAAAAGGATGATGGCAACTGTTCAATGAGAGCATCAAGGTCTGATTGATCATAGGTCTCCAGGCGACAATGATGGCTACGGTATCCAAAGGTGTGTCAGTGGCAAAGACAGGGTGGGCACGTGCAGATCAACCAATGGTGCCACCCATCCATGCACTTGTCAAACAAACAGCCTGATATTTCTGTACAAAGAAAACTGCCAAAACGTGAGTGTAAACATTTTTTAATCATGGAGGTTAAGACTTTCCATTTGGCTTGAGAATGATTCTTTAGGAGGCACAGAGAAGTCCGTCTGCACTCTTACTGTGGTATGGAATGAAGTGCAGCAGCATATGTCCGAGATAAAGTGGTCGACAGCAACTTTCGAGCCTCAGAATAAGTAATGTTATGAATCGTTTTTAAATGCTGCACCTCTTTTTCTTTCAACCATTCAGTGCAAGAATGAAAGTTGGATGAATGAGAGCCATTGTAATTGATGCACTGAGGGTCCATTTCACACTCATAGGCATCACAGTCCTTGCCAGTGCAATGAGCACATATCAAGGAATCACAATATGGTGTCTTTGAGTGATCGAACTGCTGACACTGGAAACATGAGAGAGTGTTTTTGAATGTATGGCCATAACCTTCAGTTAATATAGCCTCCCTTGATGGTGGCAGGTGGATATAGTGATGTAAATGCCAGAATGAGAATATTGGTTGGCATTATAATTCCATCTTTGAGAGTGGAAATACGCCTCACTGCAGAAGTTTCTTGGGTTGAGAAACCAACGAGAATTTTTTACTTGGATATGTCCTTCAAATCCCTTTCAACAATAACTCCTCGTGATGAATTCAAAATAGCATGAGGTGTAACCTCAATAGGTATATCTCTCATCGCCTTTAAATGCACGAAAAGTTCACTGTGTTGAGATACGGATGTTTCCACCAATATGTCACCAGATCAAAGCTTCTTCACTAACATTGGAGAGCCAGCAAGTCCCTCTAGTCTCTTCTGAATGAAAAAGGGAGATATTTCCCCTAAAGGTTTGTCTAAAAGAGAAGGTTGTAAAAGAAAATGAGGTGCAGGTGTTACAGATGTTAATGATTGCTGCTCAAAATCTTCTAGATGTGGTCATTTACCTATGAACTGTTTCTTCATTATTTTATTTGGAGGATTCTTCATAAATAGAATATTTCGGTGCCCACTGACCCCATCCACCATCGAGCCCTATGAGAGGACACACTACAATGCCAAACAAGGACACTGCAGCAACACCAAGATTTTGTTAGCACTATACCAAAATACCAGCATCAGATACAATGTCCACAACACCTGCCAAGAATATCCAGCACTGGTACTTGGTTGACCCTACCCATAGTTGACCAGTCAACTGAACCTCAGGGTTACCCCAAGGATGCCCATCTACAGGAATTCAAGGCCAAAGTGGTGTGTTAGGGTTGGACTCCTCAACCAATAGGATACTCTTCTCCTCCTCAGGGGTCACCACACATGGTAAACAAGTGGGTGGATATTTAGATACCAGAGGAGGTAAACTGAAAGAAAAGAACCTTTCCTGGGAGATCCTCCGCCACGTACAGTGATCCACACTGAGGGGGTGTATGGAGTTAAGCACAAGGCTACATAATTGACAATGTATGCTTTGTCAATCATGGGTAGCAAAATAAAGTTGTTAGTATTGTAAGTTTTCAGCTGAGGAACTGGGAGGCACATGAAAGCAATCCAGGGAAATTATTTTTGTATTTCAGAGTAAGTTTGAATGTTTTGAAAATCATTTCCATGTGGAGTGTTTAATAATGCAAAAGAAAAATATACTTGAACTTTTTAAAATTTAAATCATTCAATAATTTTGATACAAGTACTTTTAAACTTAGTCTAGTTTTTTGTTTACTACAAAAGTTAGTTTTTGACATTAAAGTAACAGAAATCAGCTAATACAGAATTTGCTAGAGTAATTATTTATAATAAAGATTCTGTTATTGAAGGACATAATTAATTAAATAATGTGAACGTTAACCACGCCTACTGGAATTTCTTAATACAATTCTTTAATGAAAACAGTCCCCATAAGTTCTTCATTTTTTGTTAACATTAGATTTCTATTCATTTAATTATTTTATTCACAACCAAGGTAACATAGTTGGTCTTTTTTTTTTTATCAAGAACAAATAAACTTGATAAATAACACATGTATTTGGAAATGTACTTGCATCTAAGGTTGTATACTTGTGACTGTAATTACTGTTGTAATTGTATAACTGGAATTCTTTATAATGATTACTTAATGGTTAGTATAGCTGTTAAATCTTTGTATATGTTAATTTAATAGCAGTGTGGAACCAGTAAGATTTGAAAATTTCTCTTCTTCTGTAGACACAAGTATTTCACACAGACCTGGAGATGAACTTTGTGTATGCTAATCTATCTCTTGATAGCTTAGAAACAGCCTTTTCGACAGAATAAAAAATAAACCTCTTTAGGGCTAACACAGTAGAAACCACCTTAAAAAAGTCACAAGAATGTTCTTTGAATTTCTTTTCTAAAGTTGTCATATGTAGAAGACTTGTCAATTATGTACATTGCATTGATTTATGCTTAGCATAAATTTAAAGAAAAAGTGCCCTAACTGCATCTCTTTGTTTACATCCAGTTCAGAGCAAAATGGCTGGGCATGGTCAGATGGTTAAGGTACTAAACTCGTAATCTGAGGGTTGTGGGTCCAAATCTCCATTGCACTGAAGCTGTGGGGATGTTATAATGTGATGGTCAATTCCTCTATTCATTGGTAAAAGAGAAGCTCATGAATTGGTAGTGGGTGGTGATGAATAGCTATCTTCCCTCTGGTCTTACGCTGCTAAATTAGAGGTGGCTAGCACAGATAGCTCTCTTGTAGCTTTGCATGAAATTCAAAACACAACAAACGAAACCAAACAATTCACTACAAAAAAAAAAATTCAATTGCACTAAAAACCTGGAGATTTATTTGTTCGTTTTTGGATATGTAATAGCATAAACTTTTAACAAATAAATGTGATAAATAACGTTGTGTGTTCCAAAACTGCTGGTGCCCTAAAACACTCATTAAATAACTAAAGCTGTTATCATAATACTGACATAAGAAACTGATAATTTCAAAATAATAACTTTTGCTATTATGTACTTCTCATGATATACAAGATACATGGTGGATTAAAGTAACTTCAGTACTTTTTCAACCACTCAAAAATCAGTGCAGGTTTTAATGCTACAGTAGTGACATTTTAAGGTTATTCAAGTATGTGATAACTACAATATCCTTTCTTTCTTATTTTGTGATGCTTGAAAACCATCTTGTACTACTGATCTGCTAATACAACTTGTAAGTCCACAACTACGTTATTTAAATGATAAATTATCAGGGTTTCTTTCTTAGTTACTTAAGTTCTTGAAATTTTCTCAGTTTTTGAGTCTTTTTTTATGCACATAAGTCAAATTGGATAAATGGAAAATAACTTGGCTGATAATAATTTCTAAAAGCTAAAACTTATATTTTACAGGATCAACTATGGTTATAAGTGTTAAAAATCATATAGTTACAGTGTTTCAATAGTCTTATTTACAAAAATAGCAATAATTCTTTATTTATTTTACTTTGTGTGAGCACGTCACTGTGGTTTATCTCTGCAGTAATCATGCTCTAATAAAAGTGATTTTGCCAACATTTATTAATGCCTTTCCTTGTATACTATATATTATCTGAAAAAGATTGACAGGTAGAATTCATTTTTCATTCTGAAAATATTTAATTTTTCAGTGTTCTTCTCTGTTTTTATTGTTTTTGAATTATCTTCTTATTTGCTTTTGAGCAAATGATTTTTAGACAAAATTATCCAGTAATATTTTAAGCTCAATGTCAAAGTCGGTGCTGTGAACAACCTTATTTTTGCTTGATTATTAATGATTAAAAGTAATTTATATCAAAAATATATCTATCTACAGTTCAAAAATTGCATAGTATTAAAATGTATTTACCTTTCTACAGCTGTTTTTTTTTTGCCAAGGGAACTGCTCCAATTCAAAGCCCTAATGACAGTGTCTTTTGGCATGAACTGTTTATATCGGGAGCTGTTCACTCCCAGGTTGATTAAGAAATCTTTGTAAGAAACCAAGCCTGTTTTTTGAGGATCATACCTGTTCCATAGTCTTTATTGAGAAAAATATTACTCATCAGCTGAGAACACCAAAGCGAATTATCATATAAATCTTAAAATATTTCTGTCAAATTAAAAATATTCAAAATATTATGTATTTAGTGCAATACAGCACAAAATTAAGAATTACTTCACCATACCTGTTGAATTGTTCATCAGTCATTTTAAAACAATAGTTCTCCAGAACTGTTCTTAATTCCTCCTTTTGAATTTTTCCATCTTTATTATAGTCATAAAGCCATATTCCCCTGATAATATTTTTCATATTGCTTGAAATCTTTGGAGAGAATTTCAGAGAAATGTTCTTAATCAAAAGTATAATTTGTTTGAAGTTGTATAAAATGTAACTGCAAACAGAACAGATAGGTTGTATGAACTTTCAATGCATAAGCATTGACTTTTAACACTTGAAAATATATAAAAGTGTACTGAATACTAATAAAAAAACTTTAACTTCTTATATAAGTAAAAAAATAAAGAATCAAATGGCATTTTCAATGCCTGAATTATTTACTAAATGTACATGTAGAAATGAAAATTTTTACATATACTTTGAAATTAATATGTTAATCAGTCACATTTTTAACAACAAACATATCTTAGAATAAAATATAAAATAACGTATATCTATTAGATCAATATTTGAGACAAGTTTTAAATTAAAAAGCAAATCTGTCTAAGTACACGTATGTATGTACACACACATATAAGTTAAATTTACATACCTTCTGTTTCAACCCGAATTCTAATTCATCCACAGCAATGTTACTTGGTACACTATGTAAAATATCAATATATTTTGTATTCATCTACGCTTTAGAAGCTTGAATATACAGAGAAGTTAAAAATCTTTTTATTAATATGATCAAGTAAATACAGGTAAGTGGTTAGAAGTTAATAAAAATAAAAATTTCATTGTTTATTTTTCAGTAATGAAAACAAAATATTTCAATTTATGATTGTTGCATACCACTTTCTAGTGGCATACTATCAGTATTATGAAAAATTTTATTGTAGAATTATACTTACATTCCTTTGAAGTGAAAAACTTATTGTTTTGATATATGCTTTAAAGTTGTTTAGAGAGAGTAGGAAAAAATGTGTATAGGCATTAACATTATCATCATTCTTGTTTGTTATACTTGACATGATTTTTGTATTTAATTTTTAATATATTATTAATAAATTTATGTAGAAATCATGAAGAAATTTAACCAGAACAGAAATTTATAATGTTTATCCTTAATCCAGGTAAAGTCCTAAAAATGATTTGAAAACTAGTGTTCATTGTAGGACCAAATATTTTACCATATTTTATTATTTAATATTCTGTAGAAACATTTCCAAGAGATCCTTACCTTTGGACTGAAATTGTCTTTTTTCTTTGATGGTCTTGTTATAGTACATGTAACTGATTGTTTGCACAAACTTTAAAACCATGTTTGTTAACTTCAGCCAAAGAACAATAAAGATGGGCCAGTTGTATGACAAAACAGTTTCTATAATCCTTTAAATTATATCTTGGCCTACGTAACTTGGAATTTGGTGAACAAATATACTATTTTTAAAATTAATCATCAACTATATTACAAGTCTTTGTTGTATCAAGCTATTGCAAAAGATTTTTAAGATGACTTGCAAGAGTATTCACCCCAGACCAATAATGTTATATTTTGATGAAATACAAATAATGTAAACAACTTTTTAATTAACTTTTTTATGTTCAATACTCTAATGATCATACTTAATGCTGTTATGTATGAAGGAGACTGAATGACAGAAAAACCTGCAATGAGAATATATAAACTGAAATTTGCTGTGTGCATGAGTATTCAGGCCCTAAGTGAATACTTGGTGAAAGGAACCTTTGGCAGCAATCACTACTATGAGTGTTTTTTGCAAAATGAGATGGTGTAATTTTCACCTAATCTTCCTGTCAAAATTGCCCAATTCAGACAAATTCATTGGGATCATTGATGAACTGTTATCTTGAAGTCTTTTCATACATTGTCTAGTGGATTCAACCCAGGACTTTGACATTCACTTTCTTCTTTGGAAGCCACTTTGGACTTGTGGTTTGGGTGATTGTTCTGCTGAAATGTGAATTCTTGATCCAGTTTAGATTCTGAATAATTCAAGCACATTCTTCTCTAGGATTTGGCTATACTTTCATTCATCTTCCCCTCAATCCTAAAAAGCTTCCCAGTCCTTGAAGATGAGAAGTATCCCAATAATGTAATATTGCAACCACCATGTTTGACAACTGAGATGGTGTTGATTAGGTGATTTGTTCTAGAGCATGCACCAGATATAACTCTTTGAAGTTAGATTAAAAAAATCAATTTGTGTTTTTTGTGACCACCAAACCTGCTATGCATCTGCAGTATTATTTACATGCTTTGTTGGAAACTTCATATGAGATATAAGATGATTTTTTTTCGTTTCCAGTAATGAATTTTTTTTGTCAATTGTCCAAATATGCCAGCTTTGTGTAGGGACTAGAATACTGTTAATGTATAAATAATGATTCCCATATCAGATACGGTACTTTGGAAATCTTTCAAAATCACTGATGGTTTCACATTAACATCCCTAACCAATTTCCTGCTTGCTTAGAAGATGTGGGTGAGTATTTTGTAAGCCACTGTAAATTTGTTGGTTTCTTTTTCTCTTTCTTTTGTGTTTATAATTTTTCAAGTTTTTTATATGTATAGGGCTGGATTCTTTACACCAGTTGCTTGTGATTTGTTGGCGATAAATTATAACAATAAACAAACCGCATGCAGTCCACTTGTTTTAAAATGATATATTAAAACAAGTTGAATATATATATAAATCTTTGGCATGCAGCTGGTTATGACAATTGTATCTAGATTAAATAACTGTTTCATTTTCATCAAAGTCCACACAGGCTGATTTATTCACTTTAGAACATAATTTGATAAGAATAATTCTTCTTCTTGTCCTGTTATAACAATATGGTCTGTAATATGTTTATTTTTAAATCACCACTATACCTGTCGATTACTATAGTTTTAAATAGCTCTCCCTTTTTCATCAAAGTTTCACAAAGGCTAGTTCAATTACTTTATAATACAACTTACAAGACAAATTATTATTCTCTACTCTTGTATTACAATACAATCTGTTATAATTTCACTGCCACTGTCTTTATTTGTTAAACTCACAAATATGCAGCATATATCTATCTGACTATATCTCTCACTTAACTAACTTATTTGAACTATGTTTTGGAAGTGTATTTATAAATAGCCTAAATGAAGCATAGAATGTTTTACACATTATGAGATATTATGATGCATTAATAATCAATCCATAGCAACAAGAAAAACTTGGTAGGTTCTAGTGACATGACATAATAATACAACTAGTGGCAATTCACAATACCCAAAATATATATGTGTGATTCACATACATTTATGTAAACAAAGCTAAAATAAGCTGTCATTTCTAAAAATTTCTAAATTTAACACTTCCATCAAACTTAAATTGGCAGTCTAGTATATCTAACAGTGTTATTTATTCTCCTAGAGAAAATATAAGCATAGTTTCATAAATGCTTTTCATAATATGTTAGTACTGGAAAAATGTGGGAAGTGTAAGAAGAAATAAGTACCTATTGAAAATAAATCTTAAATATAGGAAAATTACAACTTCTGATATGGTACTTATCTTACAAGATTAGTTAGAATCCCACACTGAGAAGGACTGGTGTGAAGAAACAACAGAAGTACCTCCCAAAAGCATCTAAAAGATATACCTGAAAATGAGAGATTCAGATGCAAAGGTCATATGAGGGGAACCACACAATTCTTGAGACAGGTATACTATTTGTCCATTTGTGTAATTCATTGGACGTAAGAGCAAAAACAGAAAGGAGCACATCCAAGTGTAATAGAATGTGTCAAAAGATGAAACTTAACTACAGAAAGATATTATAACTCAATCCCACCATGAGAAAGATGCATAAACAAGGATTTATCCCTGAGTGCAGAATAGATATGGTGCGGTGGACCATACTTGGTAAGTTAAATACATCTGAAACATCCTCGTGTGGTACCAATGTCTGAGTTTGAGTAGGATGAGAATCATACTGTCTTCATCTCAAACTTAAAAACCAGATATTAAGAACTACTCTGATTTCTGGGTATGATACAAGGATTAGCTCTATACTGTTGGTTCAGAAAATTAACATCTGGTATTGAAAAGATGTCTATAATGTGGTATCAATTTCCCCAACCATGGTATAGGCTAGGACCATCCAAATGGAATTAAAGTTTCCATAAAAAGATAATGAAGGACAGTCGAAGATAAAAGTGTAACAATCCCACATACCACCATTATGCCACACAACACAGATAGAGGAAGTTGAAGGAGGAAGATAAACAATCTAAGCCCACGTGAAGACTTATGTTGATTGGTTCGCTCTAATCCAAAACCTCCTTGAGGAATACCTACATCCACATGAGGTTAATATGAAAGCTCCCAATCAAAGGGGTGAACTGCATTTTGACATCTCACTCTGTTGAATTGATTATCACAAAAAGGATAATATGCTATATACACCCACAGAACACCACCATCCTAGTATAACACTAAATTATTAATGTGTGGAACACATTCAGCAGGGTGCTCCATGGTCAATTACCCCAACAAATTGGAAATGAAAAGTGGTATTAGGATTTCATCATCTAAGACAGTGCAATGGTTGACCACACAAACCTTATTTTGAAAAGTAAAACATACAGAGTTATTCATTCTAAGTATGCCAGAACAGGGATGGGCAGCAATCTCCTATTGCTTTAACTATGCAGTCCATGACTGGTATAGTCAAGGATAGGCATGTTTATGAAGAAAAACATCTGTACTGGGCACTTTATTGATTATTGGTATGTGTTACCACCATAGAACTGTGTCAATGAATCATCACTAACCATTGTCAGGTGAGAAGAAGGAAATGATGCAATGGCAATGTACAGCTAAGGAGTTTAAAAACACTGATATAGAAAGCGATTTGTCTGCAAACCAATGGTTTGAAGCCTCTTGGTGATTTACCCATGCCTCTCATCTCCATGAATCCATGAAAAGATGAGAATACAGACATGGGGGAGGATGTTACATGCCTTCCAAAGTATTGGCTTTGTCCAATCTATAAAGCAGATAATCTTACATGGTAAAATGATGGGAAATGAAGGAGGAAAGAGGATTCTGAGCAAGGCTCTATTTATTATGAAGCACCCATTGAATTTCAAATGGGCATGACCAAGAAGACCAGTGATGTCATTAATGACCACATCTCCAAAAGTTATAGAGCCTCACAAGCAGTAACTGACTGATCTGACAGGGTGTGATGAACTAATAATTCAACTGAACGAAGTTGTAAAGGTAAAGGCAGAACTTGACTTATATCTGTGTTAAGAAACTCCTAATTGGACAAGACATTGAGTTGGTCTGCAGAGGGACTTCTCCAATTTGATCAACCAACCACCACAAATAAAATAGCTTCTGAGTATGCTTGTCCAATTCTGGTTCAGAATGGGCCCAAAGAAATCTGTTGTCCATGTAATAATGAAATCACACCCTCAGAGAATGGAAATTATGTGCAAAGGACACGGACTATTTAAACAACATGTAAATTGCCAAGGGAAATCTGAAGGGGAGAACCTGAAATTGGTGAACTACCCTAAGATGGACACACTGAATATAAGGATGAGACTAAGGTGATATGAATATGTACAGGTAAGTGTTGGATACACCCATTTTTGTCCTCTTCAATTTTGGAAAAAATACACATCTTAGGGTGAGAAAAGACTACATGGTGAACTTGGGTAGTAATATAAAGCAGTTAATGTGAGATAAATCGATTATTGGATGCCAATCCTATAACTATGTATGTGACACCAGAGCCAATGACAATATGTGGAGTAAAGTGGAGGAGAGAAAGACAAGGGTATCTGCAGAAATCCTCTCAGGATTTTGGTGGAAAGCACTATATAGGATGTGTATGGAAGAAAGATACCATAAGAGGTTGGTAATGGTAAGACATAGGTGAGAATGCTGAGTATGGGTAAGACTGACATTTGATTCGGGTGACACCCCTCACATAAATAACAAGGACCCTAACAAATGCTGATCTAAAAATGGATAGTCTGCACAATGGTAAGAAAGAGTAATGTTGGGGGAGGGTGCATCATGCTGATACTCTCACTTAATTGCAAGGCAAATTGTTTATCACAATCAGGGAAAAAGGGAAAGGTCATAAAGGTTTGGGAAGATGGTTCATGCAATAAGAAAGGTCAAGGTGGATAAGAAATAGGTGAAAGAGATAAAACATCACAAACCTAAAGTACAAAATTAATAGAGACCAAATTAGGCATAGCAGACTCCTTGGGCTAGGAAAGAGAAGGAACAAGAATATCTGGAAGCAAAAATAAAAAAAAAGATCAAATTCTTCATCAGGCTTAACAGGCTTAGTGAACTCAGAAGAGCCCTGGGTGGTGTTTGGGGCAAAAGTTGTCTCATGTAATGTTTGATCTCTTGATAGATAAAATCAAATAAATATATCATCAGGTCACTAACACCTGAGGCTTGAGAAAAAATGCTGGTTGCTGGTGTAACCCATGAAGTGGTAACATTAACTTCAGAATTCATTGCACAGAAGAGGTTCAACAAAGTCAAGTGCAGAATTAGTGCAACTAGAAGTAACTGATAAATACCAACACAAGAATTTGGTTGAATGATGGCAAATTAATTCTAAAATAACTACTTTGTGAGGAAAACAAAGTTAAACATGAAGTGCTGAATATAGAAAAGAGCATGTTCAAACTCAAACATTGCCAAATAAAAAGTGGTAATTTGGTAGAGAAGTGTAGAGGGAGTCACATGCATCACATGAGCATGCTATGCACATATTGATTAGGATGTGATACATGAGAATTTGCATGAGAAACATGTTGGAATCATGCAATTCCAGTGGGAGGAGCAGAAAGCTTGTAGTATGTGAAGAGAATAAAGTAATTGGTTTTGAAAGTATGAATATTTTGATCAACTGTTTGTGTAGTTCTGAAGTTTGTTTATTAATTTATTATAAAATTAAAATACTCTAGAGATTCTCATTTAACTTTAAAACTCTTAACTAATGGAAAAGACACTTTAAAGGAGTGAAATGTAGTTTGTTACTGTTACAGATGTACAACCTATGGCTACATTAACATTTCGCGTGGAAAAATATTTTTTTCGTTTGTTAAACTGTTATTCATTGATGTGTCAATACAGCAAATTTAGCAAGCATTAAAAAAATAAAAAAGAAACCACACCTCAGTCATTTTCTGTTCTAATTTCCTGAAACAAATACTCAATGACAGCTTTTATGTCATAATTTTAGATATGATTATTTATAAAACTTGTATTCATGTTACATTTTTTTGCTTTATAGGTTTATGATTATCCTCTGTTTGACTTCTTGTTTCATTCAATCTTTCTTTGTGCAATTAAAAATATTGCTTACCCCATGAGATTAATGGTTTGTTATGGGATACCATAAATAATCTGATTATAGGATTTTATTTGTTAGGATAATAAATGAGAAGAAGAGTAGTCTTACGTACAATTCCAAACCTTTCATATAGAATGCATTTCTTCTTTAGGAATCTGGATAAGTCTTGTTTCAGATATGAGAATAAACTGAAAAATGCATCAGCTACAAAACTTAAAAAGGTGTGGTCAATGTACTTTTTAAAATAGTTTTTAGTAGGTTTATGGTGGCACATTCTGCTGTGTAATGTATATAAATGATTTCCTTTGACTTATTAATGTATAAATGAAAAAAAAAAAGAGGAAGTGTTGATATTTTTTTTGAAGTCAAATAATAATTTATACAAGACTCAAAAGTTTTCCTTCCTGATTCATCTTAATTTATTCTTTATGGATTTTGATTCAGGTATGTAAAATTAGCATTTTGTATCACTTCTTATATCAAATATCTAATAAAATAATTAAAACATCTTAGATTAACTCCAAGTTTCCTATACTAATTAACAAAAATTCATGGCCTTAATAACTTATTTATATAAGTTTCTGACTACTGACCTTCTTTTGGTAACATAATTTTCTCCATCAATATGGTTAAGTCCAGTTAGGTCACGCAATATATCTTGGTAGTTTAATCTACCATTTGCATCAGGTCTCCACATGAACTTCAAATATCAATTGAATAAATAATGGTAAAAAATGTTTTTGGTAAACATACATTTAATACAAATGTTACAAATAAAATTTTTATAAATCATTCTCATTGTTAACAAATGAGGAAAATATAAATAACAAAGAATAACAAAGCAAACTTCAGCTGAGAAATTAGTCTAGAAAATTTTTATTTTAAAATTTTATTGAACAGTAGTTGTATTACATATGAATATTCAGTATTAAAACCTTTCAAAGTGTGGTGAAAAAATTGAGTATAATTTTTAAAAGGATGCTTAAGAATATTTTAAATTACATTCCATTACTATGCAATTGTAACCTAATGAATAGATGTTAGATGTATTTCTGCTTTGAAGTATTCATGAAACTACATTCAAATTCACTAGCATTTCAGAGGCACTATTTTGTTTTATATAAGTGTTAGTGCTGGCAATGGAAATTCATATTACCAGTATTATATCAGTAGTTAATTTAATATGTTTTAAAATTTTACCACCTCAAATGTAACTTGAAATAAGAGTCTATGATAAATAATTTTTAGGTAAAAAAATACTTCAATTTTTATAGATTAATTAACTGTCAAGTTACTGACTTATTTTAATATTGTTTATTGATGTTCTACACTCTCGAGAGATAAGTAGTAATATATTTTAGGAGTTGATATCTATCTGAAATGCATGTTACTTCTTAAAGTGTAAAGTTTCAGAAAGTCATAAGAACTAACATTTGAGCTCTTAAGCAAGAAGGTGATAACCAAGACATATACAATTGAAATATGTAAGCAAGCAGGGTTTGATTGCAATCAAGAAGAATAGTAATTATAAATGGATTAGATTAATGGGAGAACTGAGTATCTCATTGCATTAGGCATTCCTTAAATAGCATATGAAGGAAGAATATATAAGACAATATGTTTGTACCTGTTGTCACAGGTGGTGGCATAACATGTAGTCATGGTCACAGTGCAAAAAATTGTTCTGTATTTTAATTGGAAGATTTTCATTGATGAAGACCAGTAATAGCCAATGATTGGATATGTTTTTGGGATAAAGGCTTCTACTTCTACAGTTGAAAATGCTAGACTATTTAGAAATTTGGCCTAGTTAGCAGGTACCTAGTAAGAAACGAAAATATCAAGATAAACCTGAAAATGGTTTAAAAACTATGACATTGCAATGGAAATACCAAATATGTTATAAAATGAAACAAAATCAAGCAAGCTGGTATTCTGCATCTTGGCTGGAGCTATAATACAACAAATGAAGTGAAGTTATCTTGCTTTCAATGTCACAAAGACATGCACATAGAGGTGAGAAAGGCATTTGCTAAGGTATCATCAACCATTAGATAGCATTCTTTGTCAATTTCCAGGTGGTATGACCTTCTCATGGAGCCCAAGTCATTACAATGGATGAAATTTTGTCTAGTACAGTTGGAAAATTAATATTTTACGTACCTGAAAATGTGTTTCAAATTGATATTCAACTCTACCAGACAGCAAACACATTGAACCACTGTTAATATGTTTTATGCCTGTGTGAAATTTTGAAGGAAACTTCTATTATTGCATGTAATATCATGTACTGCAGCACTTTATGATGCAACTGGTATCAGAATTTATTCCTCCACCAATAGGAAGACATCTAATATTCTATGCCCTTACCTCCCCTTGAGTACTTTGTGTATACCAAACTCTTATTCTTGATGAGACAAAAGGAACACAGTTGAAGTATGAAGAAAGGTTGGGAGGTTCTGTGGAAAGGTGAATATCTCAAACACAATTTCAGGTGGGGAAAATGTTATGTTTAGAAATGTTACTCATCTTTCCACAGAATAAATAGCCAGAAATTCAAACTAAGAAGAAAAATATAGAAGATACTTTCTGCAAATATAGTAGTAAAAAGGGAAATTCATGGAGTGTGTCAGCCACTGGAAGAGACCTAATTTTATTATCACTTAATAGAAGACTGCATCTTCCACCTAAAGCATCTGGTAGTGTAGAAAGTCACTGTGATAAAGAGTGTGATGTAAGTTTTGAAGACAAAGAGTATGAAAGCAATGCCTCCCACAAAGAGAAGGAGAAAAAGAACATCTTCAGAAAAAGATGGTACAGGAAACAGATGACCATAAGTTTAAAAGAAGGGCACATGAGGGCATAAGAACTATGCAGAGGTTCTAGCCTAAAAGAAGACTCAGAAAAAGAGGATAACTGTTTAGAAAGAATTGAAAGAAGCTCATAAGAATTGGAGAAAAAAGGCCAGGTAAAAAAGAGAAGGGGCTCTGCAACTAGCAAGAAAATAAATGTTTAGATCACCTTAAAATATGGGGTGATGAAATGAAGTGAGATTAGAAAAAGCTGGATGACATGAAGAAGGAATTAGTGTTAGTAAACATTTTTGTTGATAAATTTCAAGAGTGAAGAGCCATAATAACGAGAAAGAAAACTACTTTGCAAGAAATTCCTACCAGTCTTACAAGTCACCAGAAAAAAGCCTTACACGAAGATTAAAGTATAGCAAAAATTGGACATTAGAGGCTGACATAAAAAGGACCTCCAATGTGCTAGGGAAAGAGACTCCTGGAATGTCAAAAAACAATAGAGTGGAAACCACAAAAGAGAAAGGACCAAAGGATGAGTGATGAAAAGAAGCAAGCAAGGGATGTTGTAAATGAGAGACAGCACCCTGGTAAGAAGTTAAAGAGAATAACAGAGATGAAAAAAAAAATCACACCAATCCTAACTCACAGCTGCAGAATCTGAGACTGGTGACTGAAAAAACAGAAGCTTGGTGTTCATGAAAATCACAAAGAAGACTCTAGAGTGGAAATAAATTCACTGAAAACACTTCAGAATATTAAGACTACTTCATGGAATAGTTCTGTACCATTACCAGGTTAAAAGCTTCCAGGACCTGACATACTACAAACTGTACAAGGTTATTGGTAGCCCAGAAAGAGGAACCCTGGAACAAGAAAGCATATTTACTGAGAGCAAGTCCTTCCCTGTTATGTTATATAGGAACAGTGAAATTGTCTGAATGAATTATGACAAGATGGATAGACAGATGAGAGAGAAGATGATGGCACGCTCATTACAATGCTAAAATTACTCCAGAAATGGTGCAGGTATCCAGAAGTGCACTTCACAGAAATAGAGAAGTGTCTATAAATAAATGTAAGTATGGAAGAAGTAGGAGAAAATGGATGCTTGGTGCTGTGTGAGACTGACTGAGCCATCGAAACAACAAGAGGTGAAGAGATGGAGAGAAAAACACAAGAAAAAACAGTAGATCTCTGAATATTTTCTTTTGATTGGCCAGAGCCCACTAATGTGGAAACACATGAGTATGAATAAGAGGAATAAGGAACTTAAGAGAAACTAGTCAATAAAAGAACCAGAATTTCTTGATATGAAGAAAAGCGAACATGCAAGATTTTTTAGTCAAAAGCTATAGTGTCCAAAACATAAAGGAGAAGACTAAGCTCACTTACAAACGAGTTTGGAAAGAGCCCAAGTTAATTAAATACTGGGAAAGGGGTCACTTTTACTTGGAGAATTTGATTTACCAGCTCAAATGAGATGACTATCAAAGAAGAAGGGTCTTTTTGGCAGAAGATGAAATCCTGGTTAGGGTGAAAAGAAGTCAGTTATCAATTTAGTAGTGGAAATGTAGGCCAAGAAATAATTTATCTGTGTAAAGACCCTCAAGACCTAATTAGAAACTGCACTAGCCATCCATAATTTAGCAGTGTAAAACTAAAGGGAAGGCAGCTAGTCATCACCGCCAATTCTCTTACCAATGAATAGTGGGATTGACGATCACATTATAATGCCCCCATGGCTGAAAGGGCGAGAATGTTTGGTGTGATCGTGATTCGAACCCATGACCCTCAGATTACAAGTAGAACATATTAACCTACTTGGCCATGCCTGGCCGCATTACTAAACACCGTTGGTTGGAGCAAACCAAGTAACAAACGGAACATAGAACTGCAGGTGCTGGTAGTGTAGCTTGTACATATTATTCAATTTAAAAAATAACTGGTGATTAAAATTAAACTCTTACCACACACACTGCAAACGATAGTGTCGTTCCTCTAAACTCCTCAATAAAATGTTTTTGACGCGTGTTACGTATTATGATTTATCTCGGACAAGCCTCCAATTTGTTATGTATTGTGATTTTAAATGCCTTAAAACTTAGTTAAATTGCAATTTGAATTTAGGAGTTAATTAAATGTTGATATATACCAGATTTATGATATTTGCTAATAAGATTGATACTCACAGCTTTATTTCTTAATAGAAATGTATTTTAATATACAAATAACAACACTACTTATAACAATGTTTATTAGGCCTGGCATGGCCAAGCGTATTAAGGCGTGCAACTCGTAATCTGAGGGTCGGGGGTTTGCATCCCCGTCGCGCCAAACATACTCGCCCTCCTGGCCGTAGGGGCGTTACAATATTACGTCCAATCCCACTATTCGTTGGTAAAAGAGTAGCCCAAAATTTGGCGGTGGGTGGTGATGTCTTCCCTCTGGTCTTACACTGCGAAATTAGGGACGGTTAGCACAGATAGCCCTCGAGTAGCTTTGTGCGAAAATTCAAAACAAACAAGCAAACAAAACAATGCTTATTACAAACAGTTGTTGTGAATAATGATTTATATACAAATCCAATCCAGAACGTCCTTGATATCTTGCCAAAGGTTTAATATGAGCAACTTAATTTTAAGTTGAAATCGGCAGAATTAACTTTGCTGATTTCACGTGAGTTTTTACCTCTGAACTTATATCAGTATAAATACTAACGACTGCGGTTAATTCCCTGAAGTTTCAATGTTCCTAATCAGATATCTGTATTTTTCCAATTAACAATATTTAATCACAGAATTTTATATGCAAAAAACGGCTCTTTTGGGCTCAGAAAACACTTCAAATAGAAGAGCGAACAACGTTTCGACCTTCTTCGGTCATCGTCAGGTTCACAAAGAAAGAGGTAACTTTGTGAACCTGACGATGACCGAAGAAGGTCGAAACCTCTTTCTTTGTGAACCTGACGATGACCGAAGAAGGTCGAAACGTTGTTCGCTCTTCTATTTGAAGTGTTTTCTGAGCCCAAAAGAGCCGTTTTTTGCATATAAAATTCTCAACAAGTGGGTTTCTCGACATCACTGAATATTTAATCACAGTTGTAACTTCCAAATTTTATATTACACCAATTACAGCAAATGAGTAATATATATTCTCTCTTGGTGTGTCGGTTTATAAATATTAGGCGAGGTTCTAGAAAGTTTAGTTGCCCCAGCAGTACTTGAAGATACGCTCGTGCTTTCGTTAAACATATATTGTTTATCCTTACACTCAAAAATCTTCTTCAACTTAATTCATAGGCGTGTATTTCGCAATACCGATTTGCCAGTACAGGTCACATGCATTTCTAAATGTACATTTTATTGAAACAAACTTCAATATTAAAATAAATATGTACTATTAAATCTGTTATACACGCTAATTTAATCACTATAAACCTGCTTTTAAAACTCTATTTTAATTGCAATTTAAACAGTTTCTTATATTATGCATTATGACATTCCTTTAAATCAGTGTTAAATATTCATGTTATGAGCTAAAATTTTTGTAATTAAGCACTATAACTAATGTCTTAAAGAGGTTACGTGTCAGACTTTTATTACATATTAGTAATGGAAACAAAACAGAAGCTTATCTTAATTTCTCCAAATGGTAAGATGGTGAATGTTTCATAACATCCCATATAATCAAGCTGAGACAGAAGTTTCACAGCTAATGAAGAATTCTGGTTGAAAATGCACCATTAGATAAAAAATCTCTGTTTCATATCCAAGCTTTATCTGTGGCTACTTGGTATGAAGTCTTAGTTATTGCACAAAGTTTCACAGGATCTACTGATGCTATGTACAATTTTAAAACACCAAACAAAATAAGAGGTAATTTTAAGTTTGTACTGCTTAACGCCGTACAAAGATAAAGGTATCACAAACGTTATCTTCTCTATCTTCAATCCTCCAGTCATAGTTTCTAATTTTTACAAAAATACAAACTTGAATTAAAATCACTGACATGTTATGGTTTGTTTTGAATTTCCCGCAAAGCCACACGTGGGCTATCTGCACTAGCCGTCCCTTATTTCGCAGTGTAAGACGAGAAGAAAAGCAGCTAGTCATCACCACCCATCGCCAGCTCTTGGGTTACTTTTTGCCAATGAATAGTGGGATTTGCCGTCACATTATAATGCTCATCCCTTCAACGAGTAACTTAACCACTAGGCCTAATATATTAAGTACTTTCCAAAACAATATGTACTCGAGTCATACAATCTGATGAACCTATAGAACTTCAATCACTCTTACAGGTCTGAAAAACTTAAATACTCTTATTCTCAAACATATAAACACTGACATAAGTGTACTGATATCTATACACTCCTACATCTCAAAATAGTTAAATTTGGCTCAATACATTTTACATTTAATTTTTAAATTTTATTTTTCAACTGGACAAAGAAGCTACAATTACCAAAGACAATGGTTTTGCTATGAGCTGTATTTTCATTATAATTTTATTGAATTCAGTTACATCTTTGTTAGTGCTGTGATGCACATAACTACTTATATCGAAATTATGTTCATGATTTTATTCTGTGTGATAGCCATGCAGCGAATTGTCAAAAAACATTATTGCACATCACCCTCGAAATATTATCCCTTTCTCTTTACCTGCTTTCCAAGGTTTATCGACCATGCGTGATTGATAACTTCTAAGAAACAATTCGACGAAAGCACGAAAGTCCATGTAAAATGTTGAACAGTATTGTATGAATTCACCTTTGTTCTTACGTCTTGTTGAGGTAATAATAGCGTGTTTGATAATATATGTGACTGGATGCTTTGTTTCAATGTAATTTTATTCTTTTGGCCTTTCGTCTGTAAATAGGAGATATCTCCTGGTGGAATAGCACTGGTAGTAGGTTCGCCTAATAAAATGGAGAGTTCACCTTGTCCTAGTCCTCGAGTTTCCAGATGTTTAACTCAACATTATGGCTGAAACTTGCAACCACAATTAACAACTTTCAATGGGAAAGATTAGATGTTCTTTTGTAAACAAAGATTATAAATTTCCTAGCTGTTTGCAGGCACTTGAGAACAAATCTACTTTGATGACATAATTCCATTTCTCACATGCCAGACATCGCTCGAACAATTAATCATCCATTCATTCACGAACTTTGGTTGAAGTTAGGGAACACAGCTCAAGTATCGTTTTTGTAGATATAAATATGTGAGAATTAGCTTGTTTGCAGTTCTAAGAAAGCTTCATAATTTAACTGTAAATGACTGCTGTGTACCGAGTTTACTTTTGGTAATAAGTAGTTTAAAATTCTTTACTATCTCTGAAGAGTGATACAGAGTCAGTCCTAGAATAGCAATTTGTTTTCTTCTTTATTCTAACTGCGAAAATCACTTTTAACTTATTTTATCACAAATGATCAGTTCTAAAGATATCAACTTTTTACAAGTGCAAAAATTTCATCGTTTTCATGCTTTTATGATTGCAGAGAAGAAGCATATCCCAATAGAATGTCCGCTAACGTAAGCCCTCTAGAAAGGGTACATTTTAGGTGTCACTTGCTGTTGTAAATTACTATTTAACAGAATTGCAACAAATCTGTAAGGGATTTCAAATTGCGTATTCACATGCCATGGAGATGACTAGAAACAAATTAACTGAATATATATATTTTGTTATAAATTGTTGACCACCAACTCTTACAGCATTTACTTTATTACACTACTGTTAAAAACTTGATTTTTTTATAAAATTACTTCACTGAATATTGTTTGCATATTATTTTACATAAATGTGGCTTTTCAAAGAAAACAAAAGTAGCTTTATTTTATTAGCTATTATATCACCCTAATTGACAAAATTAACGTCCCACATTTCAACCATGTCGTGAGCCTAAAAGAGTAAATTTGTATTATATATGCTTACCATTTCACGTATTCAATACAATCTACTATATAGCTTAACTAATTTATAAACAAAAATTAAAACTTAACATGCATAATAATTTATCTTAGTAATGTTATTTTAGTCAAATTTATATATTAATATTTTCTCTCTCTCTGTGTTACCCTTAATTCAACTACCTAAAACAATGTTGTTAAATAATGTACCCTTTTTCTAGATCATACCTTTCTGAACTTGTCAAAATGATTAGTTCAAAAGCTTTGTATTTTATAGTTCAATGTCTAAGGTTGCTTTGATACCCAAATATTGGTGGTTGCTAAACAACTCAGTTGTCAACATTAAGACCAGTAAAATAAAATATTTCAATTATGTTAAAATTTCTTTGGTTTCCATCTGAAAATTAAGGATGTCTTAACACTAGTAATACACTCTTGCATTTCCAATATATATTGGAGAAATTAGAGAATGTATACTGTTATAAATTATCTATGTAAATCATTTGAGTGCCCTTCATTATGAAGACACCTAAATGAACGGAACATTTTCGATCCTGCGAGGACTAATTATTTGGAAATATTATCACTTACAGCTTTCTTGCCAATGTAGTGACTAACTTAAGCATGCTATTTATAAATGGAAATTGAAATAGAAATGGCTTCCTCTCCATATATATTTCAAGAAGCTACAACAGCTCTGCTGACATTCAACATATTACAATTTTACAAACATAATGTTGTTAACACTGACTATTAGTTCTAAAAAGACAGCTAAGAGCGAGAGTACTCAAACTAATAACGTATGCCAGAGTAATCATGGATGTTTATTTGTAGCTTGCCTGTTAATCATAATTGAGACAACTGATTATTAATTGTAATTATCATCGTAGAAATTCAGCACCTCATTTGGCAAAAACTAGCGTATAACTAACCCTTGTGCACAGAGACGTATTTAGGATTTCGGCGCCCCTAGGCACAAGGTTAGGTTAATACTTTTGCCGCCCCCCCCTCCGTGCCACAACTTGCACCAAGCATCACCATCACAACAACAGACAAACACAGTTGTTATCATTCAAAATCAACACAACGTTTACTTTCCAACACAATAAAAAATGAAACATCAAAATCAATTACCACTAAATATTATTCTGCGGCTGAATATACAGGCTTTCTCCTGGCCTTCTGTTCCGAAAACATGTTTATTGCATCGTCATAGTTTATTCTACAAACAATATCACTTTCAATGGCGAGGAGTGATAGGGGATTTAGTTTATATTCTGCCATTCTTGATCTCAAGTAATTTTTCACACGTTTGAGAGCCGAGAAAGATCTCTGATGTACAATTAGTTGCTGGAATGCACAGAAACATGCGCATAGCAATATCCAGGTTTGGATATACAGTTTGAAGTCCTTTAGTTCGCAGATTTCTGTATACTGCTAACGCAGAAGAGTCATCATTTTGCACTTTCATACTCACAAGATGTGCGCAGAAATGTAGACATTCATCTACGAAGCTCACTTCCAAATCATTGGGGTAGAGTTTCAACAGTGTTCCAGCTTGACTGATGACATCAGTGGGTTCAAGATTTGTTATCTTGAACAAATATCCAAACCTTGCGTAGATTTC
Organism: Carcinoscorpius rotundicauda; assembly: GCA_011833715.1. Taxonomy (NCBI): domain Eukaryota; kingdom Metazoa; phylum Arthropoda; class Merostomata; order Xiphosura; family Limulidae; genus Carcinoscorpius; species Carcinoscorpius rotundicauda. Next base: position 31,582,723 of record CM022395.1, on the reverse strand, counting down.
TACATAAGCGGTTTGTCTTCGCTGTAGTTCTGAGCAAAGTCTGTCAATGATCACATTGAAAACATTTACTCTAAATGCCTCTCTGCCTTCTTCCACTGCCTGGGTGTCACCATCTGAAAATTTTTGCTTCCTTTTTCGCTTAATTTCGTACGTCTTCATGCTGGACTTAAACATCGCCTTGTCTTTAAAATGATCGTACAGTTCTCTTGAATCTTTCACAAACTGCAGCAAGGAAGCATAAAGCTCGACTACAAGTCCGATGTCCATATCAGCACTTTGCAACTTTTTACTGGCAGCATTGAATCTTTTCAGTATTGTTCCCTAAACTGTGGACAAAATAGCTGTTTCTAGCGTTCCTAATTTGGAAAGAAGTCCAGCGGCCTCATTCCTAGCGGCTGGGTTTTCCATAGCATTTCCCTCCATGGTGGTGAGGGCATAAAACACTTGTTGCCAGTTTCTGTTGAGGCTTTGATAAGCATCTTCACGAGCGGACCACCGAGTGTCACAGAGTTTCTTCAAAGAGAGAATTTCTTTATTTGCGGACAGGTGTTTTTGTAGAATTTTCCAACGATGGGTTGAAGCATTGAAGAAAACATAGAGACTTTGTAAGAGTTCGAAGAATGAACATGCTTCTCTGCAACATTCAGCAGCACACGTTCCTACAAGATTTAATGAATGTGCTAAACATGGGATATACATAGCTAAAGGATTTTTCTCCATGATACGAGCCTGGAAACCACTGTACTGACCAGACATGTTGCTGGTGTTGTCGTAAGACTGTCCACGACATTCAGAAATGTCAAGCTCATATGACTTCTGCCAGCTGTTCAGCTTTGTGGCCTGGATTGGGTATAAAAGTCAGGAAACGTTCCATAGGTGAACCATCACTGTTCATGTACCTGATGCTGAATGCCTTGGCCGAGCGCGTTAAGGCGTGCGCTCGCAATCCGAGGGTCGCGGGTTCGCGCCCGCGTCGCGCTAAACATGCTCGCCCTCCCAGGCGTGGGGGTGTATAATGTGACGGTCAATCCCACTATTCGTTGGTAAAAGAGTAGCCCAAGAGTTGGCGGTGGGTAGTGATGACTAGCTGCCTTCCCTCTAGTCTTACACTGCTAAATTAGGGACGGCTAGCACAGATAGCCCTCGAGTAGCTTTGTGCGAAATTCCAAAACAAACAAACAAACAAAAGCTGAATGCCAACTGGTCAACATGGGATATATCTGGCGTCGATTCCACGCTGATTGATAAATATTTTGCAATTTTGACGTCCTTTAAAATGTCCTTTAGAACAAGGTCTGCCATAAGCTGGATGAATTCGTCGCAAGTACTGAAAGACAGGTAAGACGTGGATCCCTTGCCAGCATTGCCATATCGGTGAATGTGATCAGCGAGGAAGGGGTCAAACCCCGAAACTAGTTCTAACGACATCATAAAGTTGCCGTTGTGTACTGAGCCAAACTTATCATCCCGACTTCTGAACGGAAGCCCACATGAAGCCAATCTTTTCGCTACAGCTACTACACGAGTGAGTACATTTCTGCAGTATTTGATTTCGTTATGCAGCTGCATGGCCATCTGGAGATCTACACGTCCCAACATGTTGCCCCTTGCTACTAGAGATAAAACTGAAGACCGATGCTCAGGAGAGTTTTCATGCTCATTCAGCCGGACAGTAGCATTTTTCCAGTCATCAAAGCCTTCGTCAGCCAGTTTGGATTTTTTTCCAAAATCAAATAAACGACAATGAGCACAAAACAGTCTACCTTTGCTCTCTGAATAAACCAAATATTTCCGCTTACTTTTTTCGCCATTTTGCAGTTTTCTTTCAAACATGCCTTTGGTTACAGATCTGATTTTCTCCCCGTCCTTTTTCACAGAGTTCTTGAAATCCGAGTCATCGTTTTGAAGGATGGCATGTGTGGCAATATAATCTTTTGTGTAATCATCTATTATCCACTCTGCTGGATCTGAACTTACTTTGTCTGAAAAACTTGCTGGAACCATTGACGTTTCAGGCACGCAACCGGCAGATCTTACTAGGCCTACTGCTGATGACGTCACTTGTTCAAGCTGCAGTTCGATATGTTCGGGTCGTTCAGATTGTTCAAAACTGCTATTGCTAAGCTCGTCATGTGTATTCCCTCCATCGCTGTTGGTTTGAACATCATCACTAGTAGGCTGTTCTTGCCTTTGTTTAGCAAAAAAAGGCCTCCATCGTCGGTGTCTTATCCAAAACATCACGTGTGTTTTCATTTTTTAACTTTTCTATCTTCCTATAAGCTGCTCCACTCAATTTTCGGCGTATGTTACTCATGACGATATCACAAGAATCCACTGATCGTATATTGAGTATTGACAATGAATTTGTTACTTTCACATCTCAGATCATCAGGATCTGAGTCATTTTCGTGGGATCGAGCTATTTATGGCAGCCGCGCGAACCTCACAGAGATCCGTGAGCCGTTTGACCCCCAGTGACCCTCGCCCTCACAAGAATTGTGCTTCTTGTGGAGGTTTGGACACTGACAACACGATATAACTTACAGTAAGATATTGGGTGACGGAGGAATAAGTAAAAGCATAACGAACTCTACATTTTGACACCAATATCGCTTACCACGTTATTATCTATATTGTCGATTATATTGTAAATATGTTGGTGAACCATATATTCGTCCGGCAGATAATGAGTTTTATGGTAGTTGGTAAAACAATTATCGACTTGCAACCATAAGTCCATAACAAAATATACACGAAAAAGGGGAGCTTCTGCACTACTGATTTATATTACTGCCGATGTATCCATGTTAACGGGTGCTGGGCTATTGACAATCAAATTATAAATTCTAACACACTTTACTATTTCAAATTCTATACAACCAGTAACAAATACCTGTATCGCCCAAAACTATCCAGACCCCGTGCGGTGCAACCGCGTCCCCTGGGAGTCAACTTCATTGATAGAGCGCGGTCGGCAGCCTGCAAAAACGATTATGCGTGACACCCGCAGCCGATTCCGCCGACGCTCACCTGCTCCAGTGCTCCTGTGACTGTGCGCCTTTCTGTTCTGGTATTCTGGAGTATGCCACTACCCTTTCTTTATTCTAACAAATGCCTTTAATTCCCCGCCCCCCAATGGCTCAGCGGTATGTCTGTGGACTTACACGCTAAAATCCGGGTTTCGATACCCGTGGTGGGCAGAACACCGATAGCCCATTGTGTAGCTTTGTGCTAAATTCAAAACAACAACAACAACAGCCTTTAATTCCTAGGATATTTGAAGGAACTATTCTGTAAGGACTACATTGGAATCTAGACAAGCGCATATTCAATCAATCAATTGAAAATAATCAATTAAGCTAAACTGTGAATGATGAGGAAGAATATTTCAAAATATATTTTTCCAGATAATAGCCTGAAGCAACCGAAAATCCGAATTTTCGTATACGCAATTTCACAAAACAAAATATGTTATTAGGCCATGATAAAATATTTTTTGTGTTGGCGTAGCAGGTAATTCATTGTTTGGTGTGTCAACATGAGTGAAAAACATGTTGGGGGTTTTGAAAAACACAAATAAATAACTGAGGTGAGGGCGGATGGGTTGATGATATGGGGGGGGCAAGGCGTATTAGGTGGGACTCAGGGAGGGAAGGTTAGAAATTTTTTAAACTTGAAGCGACCGACCCGACGGTGTGGTGGAATAGTGAGTGTGTGTGTGTGTGTGGGGGGGGGTCCAGATTCAAGAGGTTATTGGGGCGGCATAAATGGCAGGGGGAATTACTAACCAGGGACTACATTTTAAAATGGTGTCCATTCTTTTTCTTTTGGTCAAAATTTGCCGCCCCCTAAAATCTGCCGCCCCAGGCACGTGCCTATGCGTTAATACATCCCTGCTTGTGCAAATTAATTGAAACAAGACGGAAAATTACGATTTTCAATTTTTTTTGTGTTTTATTTCTGAGAATCCAAAAATTACTCACAAATTAATACATGATATGACCGCCTTTATTTTTTAGAAGATCATTAATCTGCTTTGGAATCGAGTTCACGAGTTGACTGCAATTTTATTAATTCTTGGATCGCGGTTCCACACCTTAATAGTGGCCTCAATTAGTTTATCTTTCATGGTACAGTCTTTTCCCAAAGTCTTTTTTTTTTTTTACAAATCGCCCAAATATTTTCAATAGGATTTAAGTCTGTAGAGTTTCCAAGCCAGTCCAGCACCTTTATTTGTGTTGTAGTTATAAAATTATTCACAAGTTTCGATGTGTGGCACGGAGCTAGATCTTGTTGAAATATGCCAGATCCATCTGGAAATCTCTTTCAATTCTGGAACGACTCTTCTCTGCAAAATTTCAATGTAATGTGGTCTTCACATCATACCTTCTATGATATGAAAGCCTCCGACGCCATAGTAGCTGAAAAAGCCCCAAAACATATTCTTCAAAGGTATTTCAGACCCAATTGACACCGTTTTTCTTCATTGAGTTGGTAAGAAATTGATTTTTGATTGGTATCCTTGCTTTTCTAACGCAATTTTGAATGAGGTAATATTCCTCAAAATTTCGTCATATATTCCAAAAATAGATCTACCATACTGCAAAACACAGCTAATGAGGCTGTATGTGTGAAAAAAATGACTATTTAAGTTAATCAGCGGGTCCAGCGAGCCTACACCGACCATCATGCTGAAAATATTGTAAAGTGACCATTTGTTTCAATTAATTTGCACAAGGATGTACATTGCAACTACTTCTGTATTTCTGAGGTGAAGCTGAATGGTGTATGAAAACCAGCTAGTAATAAAACAGACCTAGAGTTTAGAAGAAAAATGTTGATCGAGGATACTACAGTATAACATAATAGTCATAATTTATAAGGTTAGACCTAATTCTTCTGTCTACAAAAAATTCTTAACGGGACTGTCATTAGTCCACCCTTACTCCATTACTTTTCACTTTACATATTGATGGCCTAGTTATGTTACCTGTAACAAAAATGCAAATGATATGTTTAACTTAATGGTGTCTAAACTCAAACCATACTATATATCAGTTTTACAGTTTCAACACTGAGCTCTTGGAATTATACAACGGTTACTTATTTATATTGACTTGCTTACAAGTGAAGTTTTGTTTGAGTTACACAAAAGTATTTTAAGTTTCTCTAATTTAAGTGCCAGGGCTTAAACTGCTGAGAAAATAAAAGAGGTAACAAAGACATTCATATTAAACATAATTAATATATAATAAAAAGTTTGTATTTCATATATGACTAATATGTACAAATTTTAAAAACAAATATTTAAGATGAATAATTATCTTTAAGAGAAACTTAAAACAGGTTGAGCACATTATTTGTCTACTTTTATAAAGTCTTAAGAAAGCATTTTCTAAGAAGTGTATTAATAAAAGTCAGTATGTCAGAGTAAAGTTTAATATTTCAATTTTTATTCGATTTTCTTTTTTCAGAAATTGCGATATCTGGAACTATTCAAGTCCCGAAGCCCCATTGCAGTGCTTTCATTGTTGATTTAGAAATACTGATACCAATTGCTGTTTCCAGTTTCATTGTATTAGTGATGATAATTGTAAAATGTGTGCTTTGTATTCGAGAAGCATGTTCTCACCATTGAAGAAATGATAAGAAATTGCAAAACCTTAACACATAATAGCTGAAAGGATAAAAGTTGAACTGACGGGGTAGGGAGAATGGAATATCCTACGTTGTATTGTTGTAATCAAGCTACTTGACAAAGAAGATGGTAAAGAAGAAACTAGAGACAGGAAATTAGAAAAGGGGATCACTGAACATGTTCCACTGAACTCTAGAGCCCATGAAAATGGAAGTATGTGTCCATGACTAAGAGATAGGGATACTAGAGAACCCAAATGTGATAAAACTTCTTATGTGGATAAAAAAAGAAAGAGTAGTGCCTTAGACATCAAGATCATCATAACACAAAGATGTGTGGGAAGGATTTGAGACTAAAATGCAAGTGAAATGTGGGAAACTGTCAGATGAACAAGATATTAAAGGGGAGTCTTCCTGGTGAGGTGCTTCCTGAAGAAGAAAGGAGGTAGTAACTACCAAAGTTTGTCAAGAGAGGGCCAGACAGACAGCCTTATGGAAAGAGGAGATGGAAAACAAATGGGACTGAATGAAGAATATGAAAGGTGTTAATCTGACATCATTCCTGGTAATGTATAACAGGCAGATGTACCCCTGGAACAGGGAGTCAAGGAAGATAGGAAATAATGGGAAATTACTTGAGACCAGCTCTAGCATGGAATTCCAATGAATCTGGAACATTCTAATGGAAGTAATTTGTAAGAAAAAGGGTGAAACAAAGGTAATGTATATAAAAGAAAAGGATGTAGATACTCAAATGGAAAGCAACTCATTGGAAAAGATTTCAAACACAAAACAATAGGTCAAAATAAAGAAAGTAGAGAAAGATACAGAAGCCAAGTTTGCACACAAAGAACAGGTGTTCCCATCAAAACCATTGGGGATGTGATGGATAATTACAGTAAGGAGGTGAAAAACAAAGATAAAACTGGAAAAAAAATGACAAAGAAAGAGAAAAAGTTTTACTACAAGTAAACATTACACAAGAGACTTGGGTTCAGGAAACATAAAGTGTAGTGACCTGAGACCACAGTAAAGGAGACACAAAGATGAGTAGGATAAGAAAGACAAAGAAAAATGTGAAGTTCTGACACAAGGAGGTTCATAAAATAAAAACAAACAACGTTGAAGAAATAGAATAATGCATGCCTGATAAACATAGTGAACAAAAAGCACAGAAAAAGAGGTGCTGAACCCCATCAGAATGAGAAGAGCAGGAAGCAAAGACTGGAGATGGAAGAACTGGCCAAGAAGACAGTTTACAAGCAAGGAAGCAATACAGAAGAAAATAAAATAGAATAATAAAGGTCCTAAAATGGAAAAGAAGTAGGAAAAGAATAGTTAACATGTTGCTATATCATGGTTCACCACAATTCCTAAGTTATCAATGGTGTTGTTTGCACCCTACTACAAAGTCAAATTTGAGTGCTTTCACATCAGTTTCACGAATAAATAAGGAGTCTCAAATTACTGTTGAGTGAATTGGAGAAAATATGTGAAAAGGAATATCAAGGTCTTGTGACATTTTTGGCATACTTTGTTGAAATTAGGATAAAGCAGAAATGTGATGGCTGAAGAAAATGAAATTAAAAACAGGTTGACAGAACAAACATTTAACAAGGATAAAAGGGATGTGCAACTAAAGAAGAAAAAACAGTAGATAAAAGTAACTAGGTGAGCAAATGATCACATGATATTGTTCATAGATACTGTTGTCACCTTTCTATTGGTAGATGGTAATTACATGTCGATACACAGAAAGGTAAAAGTATGTTCCAGACTTAGAGCATGTGCAGGAAATTCTATGGTACTTGTGCATGATTTTATACTTTTTAGTGGTACAAAGAGGTAAGTAGTGTTTCTGAATTATTACAGGTAAAGATATGAAAGTAAATAAAAATTCACCAAACCTCTGTAGATTTGTTCAATCTTTAAATGGGAAGGCTATATCAAAATACTCAAACTATTCATTTTCAAACCTTTCCTTCACAGATATGTGGAGTTTAAACTGGACCAAGGCTGAAAGGCAGCTCCAGAAACAAGTCACTTGTAGGATCCAAGAGGATATGTCAGTGAGTAGCATGAGGATGAAAAGCAAGAGTAAGAAACAGGACAAATGTAGAAGACTTCTAAAAAAAAGAAACCTATTTGAATACCTGGATAGAGATAAGCAAGAATTAAAATGATCAGCAATGAATGCTGAGAAGCTGTTTCAGTTGGAATTTCTAATGTACAAGGAATTTTTCCAAAAATATTTTCTTCAGAGATTCATGCTCCTTTATATGCAATTTCATAAGGTCGTCAAATTCCAGAAAACAAGCCACCTCAAATCCCAGGAATAAAGAAACCAAGTTATCAGGGACACTATGGAAGAATATATCAAGAACAAAATTGAGAAGAGTTATGTGAAATTTTCCTCAATATAGATGTTAGGATGTAAAGCCTAAGACAAAAGGTGAAACATGAACAGATAATGAAGAAGCTGAGCAAATGAAAGAAAAATAGGAACAAACTGAGAGAACAACAACGTACAAGAAAGAGATATCTGTGTTGAATGAAAATACTCAAGATAACAAAGCATATTGAAAGAGAAAGAAAATTAAAAATATGCCATAGAATAAGATTTGGATGTTTGGAAGGATGTGGAAATTGTGGTTCAACATGGAGTTAATGAAAAAGAAACATCAACATGAACACAAATATCAAGGGAAGGGGAAGAAGATAAGCAGAGGAAGGATACTTATGCAACAAGATAACTCAAGAATCAGCAAAACAACTGAAGTGTAGGAAAAAATGTCATATACCCATGATATGGTTGAAGTTGAGATTACCTCACCAGCAATGACCTACAAATTAGAATAAAATGGTGAATATAAAGCTTCAGAAACTGAATATTCCATAATGACATTAGCAACCACAGGCCTGCAAACAACCAAGTAATTGCAATTCAGAATAAAAATGTGCTTAAGAGGCTTGTGGGATCTTTATGAACTCTATCAGTAATTTTAAGTTTAATATATATGTTACTTACTGTTCATCTGTAGGTTTTTCAAACTCTTTTATGTACAATTTACAAAAGTGTGCTAGAAAAATAAAAAATAATAACTGATAGTTTCAAAAAATATTTCATATATACCTGAGTCATTAAATGTTCAAATTGACGGCTTGTAATTGGAAGACAAAATGTCCTTAACACCTGCTTGAATTGCTCTTTTAGTACTTTCCCAGTACCATTTTTGTCATAAATGGCAAAGCCCTGAAAAAGAAAGTTCTTTACACAATTGTGAAGTGTATAGCTTTGATTAAGTATTGTTACTTAAGACTACTGAGTTGATTCTTAAAATATGTCACTCAGTAATTTTCCTTAAGATCTGATTTACATGAAAATCAACATCGATAAGAAAAAAGATTATAGTAATACATAATACTTTTAAGTAATAAAGATGTATTAGTATGATTTTACTAACTTATTTTTGAAAACTAAAAAAAAACGTTATAAACTCCTTTTTTAAATGTAGTATTGGTAATGATGACACGAAATTCCGTTTTACAAAACTAAACGTTTATTTTGTGGTTTGAATTCTATTCTGAGCAACAGTGATTAAAACTGAAGCTCATGTAAATTGCCTTACAAAATCATAAATACAAAAAACTTTATTTGCCACAAGATTACCAGGAACACTGCTGAATTTGACTCAGCTAAAAATTTATCAAAAATGCATTAACCTGTTGACTGACAAGTATTTCAGCTGCTACAATACAACTCTAATGCTTCTTCATCTTGTAACTTTTTCGTGACGCCATTTTGAATCAAAAGTGAAATAATTTGTAAGTAGATCAAATGCATGTATGGTGCTGACATCTCGCGTTGAAGTTAGGTATTATTGAAAACGAATTAACTCGTTCCATGGCACTGTGTAACCGATCGGCTTGGACGAGTTATCTCGTCTACAACACAGAACAGGTTAAAGTAGCTCATATACTTATATCTTAATAAATATAAACAGTCTAGCAAAGAGGGCTTTATATTGGTATGACTACTTTTTGAAGTGTAATAATAAATAAGTGGCAAATTTAAATTAACTTTTTTGTAAGATGCAACAACTGGACTTACGGCTAACAAGATTACAGTAAAATACAGAACAATTTAAATGGGCAAGAGCTCATTGACAAAAGGGACACTTTTCAAGCATTTTAAGGCAAGCCTTTTTTGAAATGAGGTTAGAGAAGATTATGGGAATTGTAGATAGTAAGCTTTTCTTTTGGAGGGGGTAGAGGAGACTCTGGGGATTGTGTGATCACGTCTTGTACAAATATGGTATAAAGCCATAAGAAATAAATATATTCGCTTTTATTTCTTTTCAGTTACTTTTACAAAAACTTGTAAAGTCTAAACCTAAACAGTGAAGTTTTGCTTCTTAACATTTTTATAGTGCATCATAACTTTTTTTTTTTGCTGCAAAGATTTAGAAACCCTGTGTGTCATTCGCATTAAGGTTGAAATCTTTTATCTTGTAAGAGTTGTAGCAAGTAAGGTGTGAAATAAGGTGTATGTTTTAGCAGTTGTTGAGAATTTTTATAACTGAGAAAAAGGACACTCTTGGGGCATAAGGATAGGAAAAAAGGCTTTGAGCTTACCAAGCTATTTTCTATTGGTGTCACTGAAAGACTATGTTAAATAACTTATAACTTACAGTTACTCAAATAAACTTATTAGTTTCTGGGTAGTGTGGTATTAAAACTATAACATAACATGTGGAAAAAGTTATAATTTTCCTATACTAAAAATGTATTTCTGATAAGTACTTATCTCTTATATCCGCTCACATACATAACTATTCTCATTCACTGCTGCACTCCATATATAAAAACACTTTTTGCATGCCACATGCCTTGAAATCCTATGTACCTTTGTTCAACATGGATCAACTGTGTCTCATGTGTAAATTGTGATGTGACAACCCTCCATAAATAGGAGTGCAATACACCCTCCTGAAGTATGTGACTTCCTCCATTTGATCCTACTGAATCATCACTTCAATTTTTGCACCAATTTTTGAGTGAGAGGAGAAGAATGGGAAGTATGAGAGTAGGTAAGTATCTATCAGAAATATATTTTCAGTATAGGGAAATTATAAATTCTGATAGCCAGAATCCTACACTGAATAGGTGGAGGGACTGATGAAAGGGAAAGAAAGAAGCATCCTCCAAAAGCATCTGAAGAACACTCTGAAGGAAGATATCCTCACATTAGAGAATCATATGTGAGAGACATGCCACTTCTGTACCAGTTATACTTTTTACCCATTGTGGAAAATGGGAGGAGCACATCCAATAGGGAGGGAAAAATGGGTGAATAAGGATGGTAATCGCACAACAATTGAACCTCAATCTTATTGAATACATGAATGTGGATGACAGTAAAAATCAACCTGGGATATAGTCAGATGTAGGAGGATACACATAAAAGTATTTATTTGTGTAACCCAATAAAATGCATAAACAGCCATGACTTTTTCAACTTGATTAACCAATTCACAGAAACTGCTGGAGTAGCAGATAAGTGTGATTAGTGGATTCCTTTTCAGAACAAGTTAATAAAAGCCAGTTATTCTTATAACAGTGTAAAAGCAATAACCAAGCATGCATCAGGCAAAAGCCTTGATCACTCAACATAGGGAGCTAAAAGAAACCAAAAAGGCAGGGCACAAAATTGATATACTAACCTCTGCAATGGAAAAGATTGATACTGCAGACAAATGAGAAGGGAAAAATAAGTGGATGGCAAGTCAGTCATATAATACCCAAATAATCGACTGATTTGTGCAAAAAATACACCATAAGAGGGCAAAACAGTCAATCAGAACCCCACTGAACTGGAACCCACTGGGCAGTTACCTGTATTCTTGGCAACATTTCCACTGAAATTGAAAAATAAGATGAGAGGTGGAACCCATACAGGTAGAAACTGTTAAGGACTGGGATGGAATTGGACAGGAAACAGTTCTTGGGGCTTGTCTAGGCTTGTAATGAGACAAATGATGAACTAAAAATGAAAACTTGATTGATGTTTCACTGATTCCACATGGGATTCCAAAGTTTGAGAAATATTATAAAACACAGACCATGCAAAAAATAGTAATGCATGTAGAGGGCAGCATTGAATGAAAATAGCTATTTATGTGAGAGGAGATTATATATTATACTATTAGTTAATGACCTTTTAGTAATCAAAAACTTAAACAATTTTATTACTAGATGATTTTTTGAATTTCATATTAGCACTGTATTTTTCAAAGATAAAACTTATTTGTATATCATATAATAATCTTAATACCACATTATCAAAAATTAATAAGTATTTTAGGATAATTCTAAATAGTCTTCATAATTTTGTTAATAGTGTGATATCTTCAAGTAAAACTTACATACACACAACTTATAACCACAATAACTAGAAGAATGCTAAGATACAGGCAGATTTGTTTACTAGGACACATGGCAGTTGCCCAGCGGATCTATGAATTTGATGCAGTCTAAAAAAAATTGATTTTAAATTTTAATTGTTTAGTCAGCATGCAGCATGTAATATTGTCTGGACTAGTTCCTTAATGTAAACTGTCCTTGTTCTAAAATTTAGCTGATAGAGAACCACTGATGTTTGAGGAATGAAAATAAGTTCATCACAATGTAGTAACTGAGGTGATAGACATTAGTTTCAAAATCTAAACACAAAAATGTTGTACACACTAACACAATTGAACATGAAATAATACTGTTTAGTTGATTACCTATTTCTCATCAGTTAACCCAAAATACATGAACTGGGCTTTACTGTTCACAGAAGTATGATCTGACAACTCAGACAAAACTGTCCCAACTACAACAATTCAAACACACATATCCAATGAGACAATAAATAATTTATGCATCTCTAACTTAATTACATTTTCTCAATGATGAAGCAAAACATAAAGCTACTGCCTGATATTTTGTCTGTTTCTACTAATGATTATTATAAAAAAAACTAAAATATTTGTTCAATAAATATTTTCTATGTTGTGCAAAGAAAACTGTAGCAGTGTAAGAGCTCAAATCTTTTTTACTAAATACTAGATAGTAAACATTTGTAATGATTGGTCACTTTTGCAGTTTTTAATCAAAAACAAGATTGAAATCTTTTGATGAAAATGTTAAGCTGGCAACATATGAAGGTCACCTTCTATTAATTTTCATAAGAACATAAAGATAATGTAAGGCTGGTGTCCTATGGAAAAATGTTAGAATATCAAGTTTATAGTGGTAAAACTGAGCTGTAACAGACTTTTTAAGTCTGAAATAGTACATAACTTTTGAATATTATGGAAACAAAGCTATTTAAAAGCTAAAATGTTATTATAGTCATGGCTACCATAATAGTGAGGTTATCTGCTCTGCGACGTTTTTTTGAGAAAAGCAAATTTCACTACTTTTTTATCATTGGATTTAAAATATGGTTGCATCAGAAGAAAGTTTAGTCTTTTTTGTTTCTGCAAGATTAGCCATTATTCCTGACACATTTTTGTAAATTAGTAAGAATTTCCAAAAACAATGTGAGCATCCCTTCTCCAAGTAAATGTGCTGTCTTGACTCTTCTTTGGTTAGAAAAAATAAGTGAGTTGATCACCTATCCTATGCAAGGCAAGTAAAGAACACTAGGAGTTAATTGAAATTCCTCTTATTTGAGTTTTTTCTCCAGACAAAATGTGTTACTAATGTCACCATTAGTTATTTTACAAATAAAAATATAGAGGATAAATCCTTCAGGCATTATATTACTTACCAACTGTCAAGATTACTGTTCAAACCTATATATTCTAATAAAATATGTATTCCTATAACAATCTTTCCCATGAAAATATACATATGAAACTAGAGCAGAATGAACACACTACAATAATACCTTGCTTGACATGAACAGATTTTTTTTATAAATCTACTGTGTGAAGAAAACACTAACTTAAGTGCTATGTACATTGACTTAATGGAAAAACATATGCCTATTTTGTGGCCAGAACTTATGATATGAGCTGATCTTTTATGTGGACTTAATTTGACTAAATATTTCACACTCTAGCTAAAAATAATGACATCATTATACAGACTATCTGGAGTACCCATCCTTTGGATGGAAGTTATGTAAATTCATGATTAATGAAAGATTATTTTAGGATATGAAATTGGTTCCTTTACATGTAATTGTAAAAAATGCAAAAGTGCCCATAAAAACTGCAAAACACAACATGTAAAACTATAAAGTTGCATGTATTTTTGTAAGAACACAAAAGATTTTCATGCCAAATTTGGTGAATGTCCATTAACAGAAGGAGAAATAGTAGTAAAAACCACAAAAGGCAAAACTGAAAATTTGTATGTACACTTGCATGGAACTAATGAGCCTTCATATCAATTTTGGTTGAGATCCATCAACACTATGTGAAATAGTTGCATGAACAAACAACTGACAGTATTATTATATTTTCATTACAAAAATTTTATTACCCATATAAATGTTAAATGGGATTGAACAGAACAACTTTAAATTGACAAATTCAATGAAAGCATTTTTTGTTTATCCAGTTAAAATAAAAACAAGCAAAAAACAGTTGATTCTACATTTCCAAACTGAACTACAAGCTCCAATATTAATTCTTAGGATTTTACTATTGTGGTAACTTCTTTTTACATCTTACATATTTTTTAATATTATAATGCCAGCTAATTAGCATAATGCTTTAAAAACATAAACAAGCAGTGCAGGATGTTACAGTTTTAGCTGGAAAGAAATTAAGATCTCTACAAATTTTATTACAATGTACCTGTCTTATTTCTTGGTATTTAGTCTTTGCTATATGAGACAACTGTTCTCTGATTTCGTCAATGTGCACAGATGAATCTGGACGATAGGTGTTAAATGAACTAATTGATGAGAGATCCAATACAGAACCTAATAAAATAAAAATACAATGACAAGAACAAAAAAAAAACTAAAGCAGCAATCTGTTTCATTGAAGAACATATATTGTGTGTTTGGCTAAAATTTATATTTAAGGATGTTCAATATTACTTTTTGATACAGAATTAATTTTTAGCAAGTGCTTAGAAATAAATAAATGTGTAAAATAAATACAATACAAAGAACTGGTAATAGTCAGAGATTTCAAGTTTTCATGCAAACTTTAAGAGATAACTGTAAACTGAATTTCAAACAGAAATATTGTTCAATAGACAAAAATGTTAAGTCTAAGTGTTATTATTTAGTGGATTTGGTGATCTAATATTTAATGATAATGTAATTTTTGTAACATAAGTGTTAAAATTATTATTTTAAAAGTGATAGTTATGACAACTTTTGTTACAGAAGTTCATAATAGTCATATGTTGTGCATATAGCTCAATTGTTCTAGAATTATTTATGTCATTTTATCCAAAACCTCTAATTTTTTCTTGCTATGTGAGTATTATTAGATCATAGTGCTTCTAGTTTGTAGAAAGTTTCAGGCTACAATTGGATAAAGTATATGTATATAGATGACCAAGTGAGAAGAAATTGAGAAAAATTAAAATAGAAAAAAAGTTTGTGAAAGAAAATGTGTAGTTAGTGAGTGTTTGAGCGATTAGCTTTAACTGTGTGCTTTACAGCTGTAATGTAACAACAGAAACAGGAAAAATAATTTATCTTATCAATTAGGTTCTAAGGTAACTGAACCAGCCCATGTGGAAAGAAACAATTATTCAAAGTTCTGGATACAACCATAGTAACCAACAAGTAAAGTTAGAAATGTTATATTGGTGAAAGTGAAATTGGACTATTTGGGATTGTTAGTTTAGGTGTAATGGGGGAATATTGTAAAATTAGTTTCATAGTTTGATAAAGATAAAAGAATAATTTGTGTTGTCAAAAAGTTCTAAAGTAAATAAACACACCTATATGGACTTTGATGAGAAGGATACTATTATTTAAAGTTCCAGATATAACTGTGGTAACCCATAGAGTAACATAAGTAAATGATTCATTGATACTACTGATAAGAGTATAGAAAACTTATTTGTCTTGTCAATTGGATTCTAAAGTAATTGTATAAGCCTGTATGAACATTTGACAAGAAAAGGCAGTTATTTAGTTTTACATGAAACTGATTTCTTATAAAGTAAAGAGTTTTTGTACATATGTGTGACTTGTTTTGCATATATTATTTTACACCAAATAGATTTATGCTGTCTGTATATTGTTCAAATTCATCATCAACAAGTCACAAACATATACTGTAATGAATTTAAGCCCATATATAAAAACCCTGACATGTATTATGAATGTAAACATCAAAAATGTTTAACCTTCAATAAGTGTGTGTATCAAACAGAATAATTACTTCCAACCATATAATATTATGGTTTAACTGTATTTCAAAGAGTTATAGAGTAGAATACAAATACACTTTTACTTACAATGAACACAAACCTACCTCTATGTAACTGGCTTGTTTTCTGACTAGATACAGACTGTGGTCTTGAATTACTTTTAGAGTACAATGAACCTGCACTCCAACTTCTTGCATGAGAAGGTGACTGCATCAAAGATTGTGACATACTTATCCTTTGTTTATTTAATTTTCCCTAAATTTTTTCTTCACATTTGTATGGATAGATTGGCAAATGGTTCACTCCTATAAAATGTGAAACATTTAACTTTATAATGAATAGGTATAATTGCAAAATGAAATCTTATGTTACAGCAAATTATGAAACAAAGTTTAATATACACTAAATATCTTTAAAAAATGTGTTGAAAAAAATAACTGTGATACTTGTAAGTCAAAGTACTACATGAAAATTTCTTTTTCACACAAAAAAATAGCATAAGGTTATACAATAATGTAACATTAAAAATTAAACAACTGTACCAAGTAAATTACCTATTTCTTGTTTGCTAATTTATAAGACTAGCATGTGCTAAATTATCAGCCACAATATTTTATTTATTACCAATTTTAATAACAAAGTATTGTGATCTAA
Organism: Carcinoscorpius rotundicauda; assembly: GCA_011833715.1. NCBI lineage: Eukaryota > Metazoa > Arthropoda > Merostomata > Xiphosura > Limulidae > Carcinoscorpius > Carcinoscorpius rotundicauda. The sequence continues at coordinate 31,566,034 of CM022395.1, read as the reverse complement.
AAGCCAACCAAGATACAACCTAGTTTCCAAAGCATTACAGGGTAAGCAATTTGCTGCTTTTTTGAGCTAGAGTGTAATTTTATTAGAAGGAACTTATGATGTATGCGTCCCACACCCAAAATCTTGGAAACTACTGCATCAATCTCCACTGATCATAATTAGGTGGTACTTTTAAAACTGAGCAGTAAATGAAACAATTGAAATTTCAACAAAAATTATATCTTTAAGATTTAACCAATAAAACTACAAAAAATATTTGTTTTTTGAATGAAAATCTCAAGAGTGTTCCAACAGAAATGCAAAACTCTTTCATTGAGATTTGCATCTACAAAGAGATACTTCAGTATAATCTAATCTTTGATGCAATGCTATAAAGATAACTCATTTTCAAAATAAAATCCATTTCATCATGGATAGTGGACATAATTGACAAAGTTATAGTGCTTTTATGTCTCCCTCTCTGGTTACTTCAAGCCTATTACCCCATTCCTTATAAGTTTGTATTTTTTGTTTTATTATAGGAAGTATAAAGCGCAATTAAAGTTTTTTTTACTTACCAAATGCGTTTTAGATAACACCTTAGTAATAATGTACTAAGTGTCAATAACTTCCAAATAGATTGAATTGTCATAATGTTATTGACTATCAAGGACCAAGTACTATTTTAACAAAATTCTATGGATTTTAAGATTCTGAAATAAGTTAATTAAAATATGTATGTTTTTCAATTTGCACATGTATGTTTTTTTAATTTGGATGCCCTAAAATATTACAACATATATGAAAATTTCCACTTTGTCTATCTGTTAAGCATGGTTTCAATAATTACTAAATTAGTCTTCTCTAACTCAGGATTTTTAAATTTAAGGCCTACTGAGGTCAGTTTTGGTTTAAGTTAACCAAAATACCGTTAAAATATTAATATAAAATAGTCAGAAACAGCAACAAGGTCTCCTGTGTCAAGTGAGGTTTACAGTTAAAAAGAGTAAAGTACTATTATCTATCTTGCAGAAATCTAACCCATATTGACGCTTATCTTTATTTTTGACATAATATTCTAAAATACATGTTTTTATACTATAGTCAAAATAAGATAAACATAATTTGCTGAAATTAGAATAATTATTAATTATTAAGCTGATCTATAATTAGGTACAGCAATCATAATTTGAACTCACTGTGTTCAACCATATTTGTTTCATTTGGTTGCTTAGTAACGAACGCCCTCTGTTAGCTTGCGATAGTTCCCAGGTAGTAAACATTCCAGACATTTTAAATCAGCAGTATATAATCACTTTACAAAACAAGAATAAATACTTTAAAAGAGGAAAGACAAATAAAACAGAAGACTTATGACTAACGTCATTGTTGGTGTTAGTATTCTATTCATATCTCACTGCGTGACATAGAAGAATGTTTGTTTTTTTCAACACTTGTTTCAAGTCAATATGTTCAGCAGAAACAAAATGGCGGACATTTACATTTTATGTACTTAAAATATCTGCATGCATAAGTGACATGATCTTGAAAAAGTTATTTAACCATGTTTGACAGTTAACTAAGTTGGGGATAGGCTGAAATTCAGGGACATAGGTGGAAAAATCTGCATTGCTCACATATTCTGACAAGTCCTGGAGTGTTATGTTAAGATATTTTTCTGCTAAACGCCAGTTGCCCGGCATGGCAAGGTGGTTAAGGCACTCAACTCGAAAGCTATCTGCTCTAGCCATCCCTAATTTACCAGTGTAAAACTAGAGGGAAAGTAGCTAGTCATCACCACCCACCGCCAACTCCTTTATCAACGAATAATGGGATTAACCGTCACAGCATAACGCCCCCACAGCTGAAAGGACGAACATGTTAGGTGTGACGGAGATTCAAACCCGCAACTCTCAAATTACGAGTGAGTGCCTTATCCACCTGACTATGCCGGGGCCCTATTAGTAGAAAGAAAACTCGAAACTTTGGTGTTTAAAACAATATAAGTTAGGTAAAATCTGTATACTAAACTAAATGTAATAGTCCAATAGAAAAAAGCAAAAATAGAAATAAGAGTAAAAATGCGTAATAATTTTTTTTAGGTAAAATGAGTACTTCAGTGTCCCTTGTAAGAAATTAAAGGGTGTTCATCTAGCATAGTTCATTAGTTATTTTATTTATGTCTGAAATAAATGACATATTTGATTCCGAATAGGAGTGAGTTCACATACAGTGATACCTATTCAGATATATCAATCAGTAGAGAACTTAGATTATCATTATTATTGTTGCCAACACATTGTCGTCGTCATTATGACCATCGTCGCATAGTAGTCATTGTCATTAGACTTGTAGTTTTGTATATATATAAAACATCGTATGTTAGTACTTGTAAAAAACATTTAAGTCGTTTTTTTATAACGAATTTTGCTAAATAATATAGTAATAATAATATTTAATCTAAGAGAACTTTAGGCTTGATAGATATATTTAAGTTAAAGTAAGTTATAGGAAAAAAATACATAATACGTTAGTTGACCTACAAAGAGAATTCCAAGTATAATTCTTGATAAAAGATTGTAATGAATTTGTGATTTCAAATGCTAATACATAAAATATAATACCATGATTTATCTATTACATGTAGCTTGGTTCTTCCATCAATTGTCATTGCCTTATAGAAAATTTGGGCCATCTGACATTTTACTCACAGGTGAGGAGAATTGCATATCAGATCATAAAGAAGCAGACATAAATGTCATCAGCTACTTATTTATTTTCATGAACTGACAAGCTATCGAAGTGTTGTCTGGTAATTGATGTTCTTTTCGTTCTTATCATCTTTGCTTGGAAGGACAAAATCATCACTTAAGTGTCTATCTAGAAGGATGACGGAACTATCATTATCATCAATAAAAACTTTTCAGAAACTGAGAAGGAAATATATGTTAATTTGTTTGAACGTGCTCTCATCAATCTGGAGCAACTGTTTAAAATAATTGCCAATCTATATGATTATATGTCAAAAACACGAGTAAAGTGCTTAAGGTATTCAGATACTTACCAAAAAAGAGAGAGCCCACGAAACTTAAAATCCTTTCTCCAATCAGAACATCTTTCGCGAACCATGCCAAGCAAATCAATCTATAGATATTTACCTGGTGTGTAGCAGAACAGAATGATCCATATGATGTAGAGATAATCCAATTTAATTGGAAATATGACAAAAATAATGTACGGTAGCCAGTTTATGGACCTACAACATTTGCCACAGTGAGTCTTCTTCAAGTTGTTGGATGCTCATGCCAATTTTTGGCTCCATGTGCCACCAACTTCCCATAGCTTACTGTACTGTACATCTTTTATATGCAAAAACGGCTGTTCTGGGCCCAGAAAACACTTCAAATAGAAGAGCGAACAACGTTTCGACCTTCTTCGGTCATCGTCAGGTTCACAAAGAAAGGGTTACTGGTCGGAAGCTGACCACGTGTTTGGGAGGGGTTGTATAATTGAGTGTTGCAATGTAGAGGGCGCGGTTTGAATATATAATTTTGTCTATAATATTAATATAGGTATAATGGTGTTCCTTTATATTGGTTTATTTTGGGTTTGAGTTGTTGTATAAGTAAGGCTTCTTTAATTTTTCGTTTGTTTATGTTTGTTTCTTTATTTAGTATTTTAGTGTTTTCTATGGTTATGTTGTGTCCATTTGACTTGCAGTGTTCGAAAACGTGTGAAGGTGACTTTTTATGTTCTTTGAATCTGGTTTCCATTTTTCTACTTGTTTCTCCTATATAGAAGTCGTGGCAGTTATCACATTGTATTTTATAAATAATGTTGGTGTGGTGTTTGTCAGTGTAGTTCTTACATAGTATAGACCTTAGTTTTGTGCCTGGTTTTTGAATAAATTTAGTGTTAACTGGAATGTTATATTTTGTTACTAGTTTTTGCCAAATGTTGGTTATTTGTTTGCTGATGTCAGGAATATATGGTATACAGCAGTATATGGTTTCGTGATTTTTTGATTCGTGAGATATATTTACTTTTGTTGGTTGATTTTGCTTTCTGTCTAGGTGTGTGCGTATAATGTTTTCTACAGTTTGTGGAGGAAACTTATTAATGTTGATGAAGTGTTGTTTTATTTTATCTAATTCATCGTTAATTTTATCTGGTGAGCATAGTTTTATGGCTGTGTTTATCTGGTTTCTTAGTATGTTGAGTTTTTGTTTTGTTTCATGTGCTGAGTCCCAAGGAATGTATAGTCCAGTATGGGTGATTTTTCGGTGGATTTCTGTTTTGAATTGTGTGTCGGTTCTTATAATTTTGAGGTTAAGAAATGATATTTGATTGCTTTCTTCCTGTTCACATGTGAAGTTAATGTTGGGATGTATAGAGTTAATGTGAGTGAAAAAGTTAAGTATGTGTTCTGTAGATTCGAATCCCGCAATCGTGTCATCTACATATCTGTACCAGTATAGTGGTGGATGTAATGCTGTATTAATTGCTTGTGTTTCAATTTGTGTCATAAAAATATTGGCTAGAACTGGCGATACTGGGTTGCCCATGCTTAGGCCATTTGTTTGTATATAGTTTTGGTTGTTGAACATGAAGTTTGTCTTTATTGTGGTGAATTCTATGAGGGTTGCTAACTGGTTACTGGGAATGTCTATGATCGGGTTAGGGTCTCGAATATAGAGTTCTAAGGCTATCTTGCAGGCTTCTGTTGTTGAAACTTCTGTGAAGAGGGATATAACATCGAAACTGGCCATTAAGGCTTTATGATTAAGTTGATTTAGATTGGACTTGAAATTAAAAGAGTCTTTGATGAATGAGCTGGCTGATGTTGCATATTTGGAGAATGCCCATGCTATGTATTTACCAAGATTGTAGTTAAACGATTCATATGTTGACATTATTGGTCGTAATGGACAATCTGGTTTATGAGGTTTGGGGATGCCGTATATTTGCGGTGTGCGTGAGTCGGTTTTACGTAGGTAGGAATAAAGTGTTTGTGAAATTGTGTTGGCTTTTTTTATTTGTAGTAGTAATTTGTTTAGTTGCGTCTCATGTGTCTTTGTTGGATTTGTGTGTATTGGTTTAAATTTGTTCGTGTCTGATAGGATGTTATTCATTTTTTGTATGTATTCATTCGTGTTCATTATTACTATGGCGTTACCTTTATCTGCTTTTAGAATTTTTATGTTTCTGTCTTGTTTTAGACTTCTATTTGAAGTGTTTTCTGGGCCCAGAACAGCCGTTTGTGCATATAAAAGTTCTCAACAAGTGGGTTTCTCGATATCACTGATTGTACTGTACATCGTATTGCAGGTGTGAAGGAGAAAATAACTGTCTCAGGGATAGAACTGCCAGACGGCCAGTTGTAAATGGTTCTGATAGGGAGTGGACTGATTTTAACATGAGTGTACACACTGCCAACTTGATTTTGAGTTCGTTGGCTTTTGATTAAAAGTGTTCAATTTATCAATTAAAAGTACATCTGAACTTGTAATATAATTCCTCCTGTGCTTATAATATTGATTTTACTAAACAATGCATTAGAAGTTATGCTCATAAAACTATTTGAAATAAAGTTTTATACTTAAGTACATTAATTAAAATTGTGAGCAAACCAAAATAATTCTATAGGTATTTTTGCAGTATTAATAATTGTTTTTCAGTTTCTTAAGATTATTGTGAAATATTTCACAATTTTATTTAACGATTAACACTTGTTTTGTTTTCTTTTCTCACATTTTTTTGAGCTGAATATCAGATAATTATTTTTATTTTTTGTACAAGAACTGTATAATCGTGAAACGTAAAATTTATAGACATATCCTTCAAAGTTAACTCACGAAAATATGAAGAAATATTAAAAATACACCTAAGACATTTTATCTTTAACAATTATATTATTAATCGACAAAACATATTTGAACGAACAGTACAGTATGAGATATTAAAAAAGAACTTGAATTTTTTTCTAAACAAATAACTAGAAAGTCAAATATTTATTTAATATATTGTGTAAGTAGTTTTCAATCTATATGTTAATGTGTTTTTTAAAACTTCATGCGATAGGACCAATAGAAATTGGCCTAATGTATTATAGCCTTTCTTGCAGTTTTATTTTGAAATAGTGTGAAATAATGTTTATGGAAGTTACCTTAAATAATATTTGTTGTCAAAGTAAAAAACGGCTCAATTTTATTAACTATGAATTCCTTCTTTAAAGGTACTTTGTCGAATTGATTTATTTATTGATCATGTTTGGTTAAAACCTCACATCAGTTAGTCCAAACATATCGATAGGGAGACAACTTTCTTGTTCACAAGTTTTAACTTTTTTTAAACTTCCATCATATTATACATAAAACATTTTTATTTCTTATTTCAGAAGAAAAATAGTAACATAAAATTAACTATTAGGCTTAAATAATTTATTTTAAAAAGTTTTACCTTAAAAATTAATTTACCACATCAAGTGTTAGAAATTGATATGTTTAAAACAACGTCAATGGCACAAAGAAACAATAATTAATTTCCTCTACAATTATTTATAAATATGTTTTAAATTTTGTCTGAGTGATAACATCATGAAGGTCATAGTTGTGACTAATGCACAATTTTTTTAATTTTGTAATGACAAATATTTTAGAATTTCGAAATTTTATTTAAAATCTTTTTTCGGGAAGATGTTAATCTTATGTTTCATAATAACTTGTTGTTTTGAATTAAGCACAAAGCTACACAATGGGTTATCTGTGCTTTGCCCACCACGGGTACCAAAACCAGGTTTTTAGCGGGCAAGTCCGCAGACATACCGCTGAGTCACTGGGGGCTTCGTAATAAGTAAAACCAGTTTATCAAGAATATGATACTATTGGTTGATTACAAATTTCTTTCGCATTGTTAACAAACCAAATATGCAGTTATTAAATGTTTTTAACTTCGTAAAGAATAAACATTTTTTTACAAGTTTTTCAGGCTCACCATACAACTTTGTTTAGTTCACAAAGAGTGCAATTAAAATATAGTTAATAAAATCAACGAGTTATTCCTTAACGTGGCATTTTGTATCTCCTTTATCAAAGCAAAAAGATTTTCGGTTCTTTTTCTATGTTATTTTAGCACTTTTCAAATGAATATTAAAAATATATTAAAATAATTGTAGGTTTATTTCATGGTAATTAAACAAAGTTGTAAAAACAGAACAATATCTAAATTTTCAGAATAATGATATACTTTTATTCCGTGATTTCACAATTAATGAAGATAAAGTGAAAAATGAAAAGATAAAGGCTAATACAAAATAGAACCTCAGTTGACACTGAACCTCTATATGAAATCGTGCTTTATTACTATAAATCATGGAAATGTCAAGTGGTAATGAATGGAAAATTTGTAAAATCTTAACCACAATCAACAAGCAGGATGATTGCTTTAACTACGGTGATATTCAGTGTTTCTTACTGTTAAGTGATAACAAAAGAGGATTACAAAATTACCACCAGAAGCAGAATATCACTTTCTTGCTTACGGTACTTGTCCTGTCCGTATTTGTCGCTTCCAAGCGACATCACATATTATTTGTCTTTATACTTTCTCTGTTTATCTGAGTTTAATTTTACCTTGAATGTTTATTGAATGAGGTTATACACACCATAAATTAAATATTTTTGTTGCAATGAAAAATGCAGTATTGTTTCAACTAATGTCATCACAGTGTATATATACACACACACACACACATATTTATATACATATGAATGTTTCCAAACTTAATCAGAGGCGATATTGCAAAATAACTTCAGTCAAGGGTCAACACAAGCGATTCATAAGGCTGCTCTCGCTGACTCATCCTGAAACGAAATATGATGAAAATAATTTATATCCTAAATAACGATAAAAAAAATATTTTTTTTATAAATCCCAGTATATTTTATAAACACATACACACAAGCATATATATATATATATTCGTTTTAAATAGGCCGAAATATTAAACATGATATATGTCAAACATTTCTAATTTTTCTACAATAGTTGGGAAATAAGGCCTCGCCCTCCTAGCAGTGGGGGCGTTATAATGTAGGTAAATCCCACTATTCTTTGGTAAAAGAGCAGCCCAAGAGTTGGCGGTGGGTGGTGATGACTAGCTGCCTTCCCTCTAGTCTTACACTGCTAAATTTGTGACGGCTAGCACAATATAGCCCTTGAGTAGCTTTGTGCGAAATTCCAAAACAAACAAACAAGTTGGGAAATAATTTATAAACAATGGTTTAAAAACTTCAACTGTTTATTTCAAGATGTGAAATAATAACAGTAATATCAAACGAATCATACTGCATGATAAATCTGTTAAACACGACCAATGAATTTTCTTTTAAACTGAAAAAAGGCGTTGTTCAACTTTTATGCGTTTTATGAGTTCCAGATAACTAAGAATGTTTTAATGACTAACGAACTGTGTAGTTTTTAATAATTTTGTAGCCATTCTGCATCTTTAAAACTATTATGTATACTTAAGTTTAATTTTTTCTTCAAATCATATAGTTTAGTGCTAAGGTTTAGGGTTTATAACGCTAATATCATGTTTCAACACCCTTGATTGGCAAAGCAGACACACAAAATTAATAAGCATAGAGATATGAAGCACGTTTATTGATCTAGTGTGGTCAGTTAGTTAGAATGCTTGACTTGCAGTCTGAAGGTTGCCAGTTGAAATACCCATCCTACTAAACATTCTCATCCTTTCAGCCGGGGGGTCGTACTAATGTTACGGTCAGTACTTCCGGTAAAAGAGTAACCCAAGAGTTGGTGGTTGATGGTGATGACTAGCCGCCTTCGCCCTAATCTTTCCCTGCTAAATTAGAGACGGCTAGCGCAGATAGCCCTTGTGTAGCTCTGCACAAAATTCAAAGCATATTGTGTTTAAACCATTTATGCATAAAAAAACATTCTTAAGCCACGTAAAACTGTTAATGCATAAAAAACGAAATCTAAATAATATTTCTCATTAAGGTCAACAAAGAGAAAAGGGTCGTTTTTATCTACATTGCTGTTGTTGTTGCTTAGAATTAAGCACAAAGTTGCACACTGGGCTATCTGTGCTCTGCCCACCACGGGTATCGAAACCCGGATTTTAGCGTGTATGTCCGCAGACATACCGCTGAGCCACTGGGGGTCATCTACGTTGCAATACTACAGTTTTATACGGTGCATCTCTTGACAACAAAAGAGTGATTTAATTCTTTTGATCTTAGTCTCAGAACCTCGTATACGAACATCAAATGTTTTTAAATTTTATCCATTTGTGTACTAATACGAATGGAAATACTTTATAGATAAGAAGTACAGGAACGAGAAAAAATAACTGGCAATCCTATTTAAGTTATGATGATAGTAATTACGTTTTACTGTTCGTGAAAATTGATTATTACTTAAGTGTCATGAACTTTATTAGCTCATTAGGATAACAAATTTGTCATAAAATTTGTTCAAATGCATGACTTTAAATGCAAATATAATGAAATAATTCACGTAAAAATGTTTCATTTCTATAATCGCTAATAATATAACTTATTACTAAATTAGTATTTTGTTTCATTCCTTTAACAACAAATAAATGTGGAGTAATATGTTATTTATTTATTCACGTTAATCAAATGATATACTAACACGTTATAACGGATTATCATTATGTATTATAACTTTTGAATACTGAGTTGGAATTATATAGTCAAAGAATAAACTTTAACGTGTCCATTTTTTATTCATAGTTACCTGCCTGCTATAGACGTTACTGTTACGCTTGGTTCTTCCCCTCCTTGTGATGGTGTGCATGTCAGAGGTTCCTGATTGTTGTTGGTTGTCACTAGAGGGCGGCACTGGTAAAGTATCGTACGGAGTGGCGTATGGATGAAGTTCTTCCTCTAGTTAGCAGAACAAAATTAAAACATTTTTTATATTTTGTGTAGACTTGTTAAATTTATATAAAAAGAGAAAACATATTCTTAAAACTAAGATATAATAAACGGAAAAAAAATTATTGCATTTCTATACTGTATTGTATTATTTATGAGTAACAAATTAAGAACAACATTTAATGAACAGTAAAAGAAACGTGATATCATATTTAGCAACTGAAGTTTTAACAGATATGAGAAAAATATATTACTTTAAATTTTAATTGATTTTAAAATGATGGAAATGGCAGAAGTGAGCTCACATCTCTACCTGGTCGAGGACCAAACGTTGATTGGTTTGAAGGACAATGATTGGCTATTTGAGAATAGGGTGACGAACGCTGGGTTCCATCTTCACTTGATACATAGTCAACAGCTGGCGAGCTTCCAATGTCCTTCATCGGTATCATATCTTGGGTAGTCTTTCCATATGCCTGACTTTCTGTCAAATCAAACTGAGAATTCACTACTTTTAAAATTGTTTACATAGCTTAAAAACGTCTTCAACAAAGAATGTTATCAAAAGCATTGGAATTTGAAATAGTTTTAATATGTTGGTAAGATGGCTTTAAATGTCATAAATCGGTGTGTTACAAATAGCTCATTTAAAAAAAGGAATATTATAACATTACTTAAATATGCATTTCTATGCAAACTTAAAACTGATTTATACACAAATGTAAATATATATGTGTATTGAAAGATACTGGAACAACAAACCTCAATTATTAATGACCATTTCCATTGAATTTGTACTCCAAAACCAAGTTGTACTGCTAATTAGGTTTTAAAAGCAGAAGTGCCATAAGAAGTTTGGAGTCAAGATAACACGGGAAAAGGACTGATGGTACGTGTTCGAGGCATTTCAGTTCGCCATCTAAAATCCAAACTCAACTGGTTCATGCAAACTCTGAAATGTGATGTGAAACAAACCTGCACATTTCGCATTAAACCCATTATATATTAAGAAGCAAAGCGTGAAGAATTGTTAGTAGAGCAGAGAGTTTGCATAAAAGTTTGAAATATTTGTTTCAAAGCGTAGGTTATACGTCCAGTGGATGAGGGGTGAAAGATACTTACCTCAATGCATGGCACTTACCGTAAAGCAGAGGGTAGGCAGTATGATGGTTTGAGGTTGTTTCTTCTGCTGAGGCGACAGGAGATATTTGCGAAATAGATGGAACAATGGACCAGCGCAAATACTATCAGATATTAATCCGTTATGGTATACTCAGTGGTATAGGATTCTACTACCAAGAAGATAATGGTTCTAACCAACCATTCAACCTGTGCAGAAATTATTAGCCGAAAATGAAGCTGCTGAAGAAATTAAAATGACGCAATAACTCCCACAAAGTCCAAATTTCAACCCAACTGAGCGGATCTTGGATTTAATAGATCAAAAACTTTATAAATCAAAAGTTACTTCTAAAAATAGTTTTTGGGAGCATATTAGATACAGTGAGAGTATATCCTTAAGCAATACTTTGATTAATTATCCAATAATGAATAAAAAAGCGTTTGTAGTTATTAAAGCAAAGCAGGGACACAGAAAATATGAAGTTTTTGCTGAGCTCAACCATTTCAATTGAATTTCTTTTGAAACAAATATGAAGATTAATAACAGTTCGATATTTAGCCCATGATTTACCATGCACTAATCTTTGAAAGTAGCTTGAAATCTAATTTTTGACTTTGTCCTAAAGTTTCTGCACAATTATGTCTAGCATATTAATATTCTTAGAACATGTTAATTGTGTGTCTTTATCCACATTATCTTAACTACTGGTATTTTTTGAACCAGTCATGAAGTTGCACATTATTCAACTTATATCTATGTTCGATAAGTTTTTGTTAACACTTAATATTAGGCCACTGTATTATAACAAAATATAAAGGTGCAAATTGCAACTACTTTATCACAATATTTCTGATTTCCTTTATCCGGACGTAATCATTTCGTTTCAGTGAAGTTTAGAAGCATTCAATCAAAAATGGTTTTAAATCTTATAACAATTGGCATCTCAAACTACTTAGGGTTGATGAAAAAGCATTTTGGCTAAAAACTCCAGTACAGTACCGTTAAAATGATTTGAATAATTACAGTTAAACATCTAAATACTTGTCTAATTTGTGGGATTTAGGGTACATTAGTATCATTTAAGAATACAACCCACTCCTAACGTAACGTTTTGAAACAATGTGGGACTTATCGGTTTATTCATCCTCTAAACTAAATTAACTTAAAAAAATTAAAGCCAACGCCCTCATCATTCATATACTTATCAAGACTTTTCTTAAAGTCAGTTAAATTAACTGTGTCTATGGCATCTGAAGACAACTCATTTTTAAAGTCTAACTACCCTGTTAGAAAAATAAATTTGTGTTGGTTGAAGGTGACTTATATCTTGTCAAAATTTATACTTGTGTCCCATAGTTCTACTATTCTCACTGTTAAATGTGACAAAAAAATGATGCAACAACACGATCAATTCCCGTTACAATCACAAACACATCAGTCAGATCCAACCTAACTTTTCTATTTACAAGAGAAAATAATTTCAGTCTCTCGTCATATGACAACCTCTCCATCCCAGGTTACATTCTTGTAACCTTTCTTCGAGCTCTTTCCAACAACTCAACGTTTTTTAAAGTAAGAAGCCCAAAACTGAGCATATTCCAAATGGGGCCCAACCAGTGACCTAAACAATGAAATTATAGCTTTCAGACCTGTACTCAATATTTTTCTTGATAGAACCTAAAATCCTATTTCTCCTACCACTAGTAACAGTACACTACTTGTATAGGTTTAAAGACTAATCAACTATAACACCAAAACTATTAAAGTTATTCCAACCCAAGTTATTTTAAAAATTAAACTGTGATAACTCACATGCATTATTTTGCATTTATTATAGTTAAAATTCATCTGCCATTTATTTGCCCAATTCAGTAACTGATCTAAATCATTTTGCAAAGCAGCAGTTTCCAGATATATCAAATCTACCCTCTCACTCCAGTTATACACTTACAGTAATCTTTTCAAAGTATGTCCAAGAAAATTCTGAACTTTGTTAGATGACTTTATAAAGCATCTTGTAACAGACTTTTCATTTTTTTCACAAATGATGTGAGACTAATGAGTCTATAATTACTAATAAACTTTTACGATTTAATTTGAAAAGAGGAGTTACATTGGCTAAATTTCAACCTCTCTGGTACTTGCCCACTATTTAAGGACTATCAAATAGAAGTAAGTGGCTCAAATATACAATATTTGACTTCCTGCAAATCCTTGAAGAAATATTATCTGGCCCAGGAGCATTATAATTTTCTAAACTTACTATTTTTTTCTTAATCTGTTTAGTATTAATTCTGTCATTTCGTTTAATCATGTTTCCATTTATCCATTCGTAAGTCTTAAATTAATTTTTTTCACGCACCCAGCGGCACAGCTGTATGTTTGCAGACGAACACTACTAAAAACCGGATTTCGATACGCATGATGGATAGAGCACAGATAGGTCATTATACTCTCTACGATTAATTCCAAAACAAATAAACATTTTTTTCTTTCTATCACAACAAGAGTATGGTTTGGTCCTGTCGCAGAACGCTGAATTTTGGAGCTAAAGAGCCGGTTCGGTATCTGTGTAATACCATGAAATACACTCCGCTGTGAGTACGTCATAAAAGTGGATAGTTTGGTTTTTGAATTTCGCCCAAAGCTACACGAAGGCTATCTGCGCTCGCCGTCTCAAATTTAGCAGAATAAAACTAGAGGGAATAAAGCTAGTCATCACCGTAACTCTTGGGCTACTTTTTTACCAATGAATAATGGGATTGACTGTCATAGTATAACGCCCTCACGGCTGAAAGGGCGAGCAGGTTTGGTGCGACGGAGATTCGAACCAGCGACCATTAGATTACGAGTCGAACGCCTTAACCACCTGGCCATGTCGAGCCGAATAAAGTAATGAAAATGTATTGAATATTCCAATATAAATGCGTAAAGACTTGACAAGAAAACGTAGAAGCGATTGCTTAAGTTGATTTCTTACAGTTAGCACTGAAGATTTTGACAGATTTCAAAAGATAGTAGACGTACTATCTAATTTTTTATTTTCTTCGGGTGTTCAGAATTAGATTCTGATCTATAGTGTTGTTAACATGTTCTTAGTACTTTTGAAAGTTGTTACTCTCACGATTATTTTTGATAAACAGGTTTCTTTAATTGTTTGATCGCCTTAAAAAAAATCTTGTATTTTGCTGTGATTGGTTCAACGTTATCAACAAATGATGAATTACTAAAACTCAGCTGAACTTACACTAAGAACATTGGAATACCTTATTTTAAGAGAAATTTTAATCTTTAATTATGAAAATATAAATTAAAACGTGACGAGAATATTTTAAAATAATTCAAATGTTGTCAAGTGGCCGAGTTAGGTATTAAAAAACGAAACAATTTTTGTTTTTCGAAACTTGACCAAAGCTACTCAAGTTTTACCTGCGATAGCCGTTTCTAATTTTAAAATGATAGGATAAAAGAAAGGCAGCTAGTTAGAACCAACGTAAATTCTTGGACTACTCTTTACTAATGAACAGTGTGATTGACTGTCAGCATTGTACAGAGTCTATCACCATAACTACAAGCCAAGCTAGACAAAGAAAAATGAGTTACAGTCGTTTGATGTTGCATACTAGTCTCAGACTATCATTTTTTTAACATTCACTTTGCTTCAAACTTGCAAGATATTCACAAACATCTAAATACACAAACAAAAAGATAACAAATATACTTTCAACAGAATAAATGTATTAAATATATTGTTAAAACACATTCAGTAAATTTACATAGCATTAATTATTTTGCCTCTTAAAAATTATATGTGTCACGGGAATTTTCAAATGAAGAAAATATTAAACATAGACAGTTGAAGAAAACCTGTTAAGCTTTAAAGAAATAATATTTTCGAAATACTCTGTAAAATTATTTGCCTCCGAATGACAATCCGATAAAGAAGATACAAATATTACTGTAAGTTATCAATATTTTAGTAATTATCAATACTAGCAATTACTACACATTAGTAAGAACTGAACATGTAACTGAAAAATATAGTTTAATTTTATTTTTCTCATAATTATTTGTGCAATGATCTATTACGGTTTTGCAATTTCTCACCATTTCTTCGACGGCGACATCGTGCTTCTCGAATACAAAGCACACATCCTACAATTATCACCACTAATACAACGAAACTGGAAACAGCAATTGGTATCAGTATTTCTAAATCAACAATGAAAGCACTGTAATGGGGTTTTGGGACTTGAATATTTCCAGATATCGCAATTTCTGAAAAAAGAAAAACAAATCGAATAAAAAATTGAAATATTAAACTTTACTCTGACATACTGACTTTTATTAATACACTTCTTAGAAAATGCTTTTTTAAGACTTTATAAAAGTAGACATATAATGTGCTCAACCTGTTTTAAGTTTCTCTTAAAGATAATTATTCAAAGACCTGGTACTTAAGTAAGAGAAACTTAAAATACTTTTGTGCAACTCACAGACGAAACTTCATTTGTAAGCAAGTCAATATAAATAAGTAACCGTTGTATAATTCCAAGAGCTCAGTGTTGAAACTGTAAAACTGATATATAGTATGGTTTGAGTTTAGATACTATTAAGTTAAACATATCACTTGCATTTTTGTTTCAGGTCCTGTTAGGAATTTTTTGTAGAAAGAAGAATTAGGTTTAACCTTATAAATTATGACTATTATGTTATACTGTAGTATCCTCGATCAACATTTCTCTTTTACACTCTAGGTCTGTTTTATTACTAGCTGGTTTTCATACACCATTCAGCTTCACCTTAGAAATACAAAAGTAGTTGCTATGTACACCTTTGTGTAAATTAATTGAAACAAATGGTCATTTTACAATTGAGGTATGGTACCACTATCCAAGAATTAATAAAGATAACAGTCAATTTGTGGACTCGAAACCAAAGCGAATTAATGATCTTCTGAAAAATAAAGGCAGTCATATCATGTATTAATTTGTGAGTAATCTGTGGATTCTCAGAAATGAAACGAAAAAAATTGAAAAATCGTTGTTTTCTGTCTTGTTTCAATTAATTTGCACAAAGGTTAGATATAGACCAATTTTTGCCAAATGAGGTGTTGAAATTCTACGATGATAATTACAATTAATAATCAGTTGTCTTAATTATAATTAACAGGCAAGCTACAAATAAACATCAATGATTACTTTGGCATAGGTTACTAGTTGAGTCCTCTCGCTCTTAGCTGTCCTTTTAAAACTAATAGTCAGTGTTCACAACATTATGTTTGTAAAAGTGTAAAATGTTGAGTGTCAGCAGAGCTGTTGTAGCTTCTTAAATGCATATAGAGAGAAAGCCACCTCTATTTCAAATCCAATTTATAAATAGCATGTTTATTTTAAGTTAGTCAACTACATTGGCAAGAAAGCTGTAGGTGATAATATTTCCAAATAATTAGTTTTCGCGGGATCAAAAATACACCTAATCATATAGGTCCAACCTTAGACATTGAACTGAAAGATACAGAGCTTTTCTATTAATCATTTCGACAAAGTTCAAAAAGGTACGATCGATGTGATCCGGAAAAAGTACAGTATTTAACACACATTCTTTTATAGGTAATTGAATTAAGGGTAATACAGAGAGAGAGAAAATATTAATATATAAATGTGACAAAAAGAACATTACTAAGATAAGTTATTATGCATGTTAAGTTTTAACTTTAGTTTTTAAATTATTTAAGCTATACAGTAGATTGTATTGAATACGTGAAATGGTAATCATATATGATACAAATTTACTCTTTTAGGCTCACGACATGGTTGAATTGTGGGACGTTAATTTTGTCAATTTGGGTGATATAATAACTAATAAAATAAAGTTACTTTGTTCTCTTTAAAAAGCCACATTTATGTAAAGTAATATGCAAACAATATTCAATGAAGTAACCTTATAAAAATTAAGTTTTTAACAGTAGAGTGATAAAGTAAATGCCATAAGAGTTGGTGGTTAACAATTTATAACAAAGTATATATATTCAGTTAACTTGTTTCTGGTCATTTTCATGGCATGTCAATACGCAGGTTGAAATTCCTTAAAGATTTGTTGCAATTCTGTTAAATAGTGATTTACAACTGCAAGTGACACCTAAAATGTACACTTTCTAGAAGGCTTACATGAACGATGAAATTTAAGCATTTGATTTTAGTATTTAAAATAAAGAAGAAAGCAAATGGCTACTCTATGACTGCCTGTGAATCAATCGTCGGAGATAGTAAAGAACTTTAAAGTACTTGTTTGAGTAGGAATCTCTCTTAAAACTGCAACCAAGATAATTCTCACAGATTTAAGTCTACAAAAACAATACTTCAACTAAAGTACGTGACTGAATGAATGATTAACTGTTTAAGTCATGTCTGGCATATGACAAATGGAATTATGTTGTCACATTGAACAAAGTAAATTTGTTCTCAAGTGCCTGCAAAGATCTAGAAATGTATAATCTTCGTTTACAAAAGAACAACTAATCTTTCTCAATGAAAGTTATTTGTAGTGGTTGCAAGTTACTGATAAAATGTTAAGTTAAACACTTGGAAACTCGAGAACTAGGACAAGGTGAACTCTCCATTTTATTAGGCGAACCTACTATCAGTGCTATTCCACCAGGAGATATCTCCTATATACAGACAAAAGGCCAAAATAATAAAACTACATTAAAACAAAGCATTCAGTCACATATGTTGTCAAACACGTTATTATTCCCTTTTCAAGACGTAAGAACAAAGGTGAATTTGATATAATATTATTCATCATTTTACACGGACTTTTGTGCCTTTTGGTTTGTTGAATTATTTCTCGGAAGTTATCAGTCATGTATTGTTAATGAACCTTGGAAAGCAGGTAAAGAGAAAGGGATAATATTTTCAGGGTAATGTGCAATAATGTTTTTTGACACAAATTATGAACACAATTTCGATATAAGTAGTTATGTGCATCACAGCACTAACACAAATGTAGCTGAATTTAATAAAATTATAATGAAAATACTGCTCATAGTAATACCATTGTGTTTGATAATTGTAGCTTCTTTGTCCAGTTGAAAAATCAAATATAAAAATTATCTGTAAAATGTATTTAGCTAAATTAAACTATTTTGAAACGTATGAGCGTATGAATATTATTACACTTATTTCAGTGTTTTATTTTTGGGATAAGAGTCTTAAATTTTTCACATCAGTACGAGTGCTTGAAATTCTATAGGTCCACCAGGTTGTATAGTTCGAGTATATTTTGTTTTGGAAGGTACATAGTGTTATGTATAAAGCGTTTGGAATGCCATGTCGTGTTGTGTTTGGATTTCCATATCCATCGGTCGAAATTTTTGTTGTTGTTGTTATATAATTGTTTCAAAGTTCAAATCAATAAAATATGTTGTTATTCATGTAGATTTTTTTAGAATTAGGTAGATCGATCATTTGTCTATAAACAGAATGTATTTTGACCTGGTGTCTGTACGAGACGAATCCAGATTACTCTGGAATTATGTGGAAGTTACGCGATTGTTCGAGAATACAGTAGGCCTACTAGTTTTTAAACAGACGGCGATGCGAGGACAGTCAGTCAGTCATTCGTTTTCATTCGATTCAAGAGATTTTGTTTTCGTTTGAGAATTTTTCAACGTTTGCTGTGTGTTTATTCAACTTGGATTTGTGACTGGAGCTAGATCTACAAAAGCTGTGATTTTATTTCGTCAGTCTTTACGATTCATTCGTATTACTGGTTATACTGAAGATCAACACGTATAGGACTGTTTAGGGGAGACCGGGGCAAGTTGGAAAACGACAAATTTGAAACATTCATCAAAAACGTTGTAAAAAGAACTTCGTCAAATTTATTGGACTGTGAATTGTTTCTGGACTTTTCCATTCAAACTTCGGAATTTTTTCGTGGGACCAAATTCACCCCTAGCCTGGAATTTTGGATTTCTGATCTGGACTTTTGGACTTTTATTCTGGATCATTATATTGGACACAGACCAGTACCATTTTGTATTGTAATTAATTTTGAAGGTTGAAACTGAACATCTGTCATTGTTATTATATAATTTATTTTATATCTGTCACATATATAATAGTTTATTGTAATAAATTATATAAGCTGTTATCTGTGTCTTTCTGTTGCGTTCAGTCCACATAAAAAACGTAACACAAAGCATCTTAGATCTGGTGGTTAATGCACTCGGCTCGTAATCTGACTGTTGCAGGTTCGAATCCCCATCACACAAAACATTTTCACTCCTTCAACATTGGGAATTTTATTATATGACGGCCAATCCAACTATTCGTTGGTAAAAGAGAACCCAAAGAGTTGACGATAAGTGGTGATGACTAGCTGCCTTCTGTCTAGTCTTACACTGTTAAATAAGGGACGGCTAGTGCAGACAGTCCTCATGTAGCTTTTCGTGAAATTCAAAACAAACCATAACATATCAGTGATATTAATTCAAGTTTGTATGTTTGTAAAAATTAGAAACTGTAACTGGAGGATTGAAAATAGAGAAGATAACGTTTGTGATACCTTTATCTTTGTATGGCGTTAAGCAGTACAAACTTAAAATTACCTCTTGTTTTGTTTGGTGTTTTAAAATTGTACATAGCCTCAGTAGCTCCTGCGGAATTTTGTGCAACAACCAAGACTTCGTACCAAGTTGCCACAGATAAAGCTTGAATATGAAACGGAGATCTGCTATCTAACTGTGCATTTTCAGTCAGAGTTCTCCATTGGCTGTGAAACTTCTGCTTCAGTTTTATTGTATAAGATGTTATAGAACATCCACCATCTTGCCATTTGGAGAAATCAAGATAAGCTCTCGTTTTGTTAACAATAATAAAATCTTCTCGAGCTGGTGAAACAGGAGCTGAAAAAGATATTTGCGGGATGTTAAAAGAAGTTTGTTTCCATTACTGATATGTAGTAAAAGTTTGACACATAACCTCTTTAAGACGTTAGTTAGAGTTCTCATGAATATAAATATTTAATAATGATTTAAAGGAATGTCATAATGTATAATATAGAAACTGTTTAAATAGCAATTAAAATAGAGTTTTAAAAGCAGGTTTATAGTGACTAATGTGATGTGTATAACAGATTTAATGATATATAGTTATTTCAATATCGAAGTTTGCTTCAATCAAATATACATTTAGAAATCCATGTGACCTGTACTGGTAAATTAGTATTACAAAATTCAAGCCTATGAATTAACTTGTAGAAGATTCTTGAGTGTAAGGATAAACAATATATGTTTTACGAAAGCACTAGCGTATCGTCAAGTACTGTTGGGCCAACTAAAATTTCAAGAACCTCGCCTAATATTTATAAACTGTCACATCAAGAGAGAGTATATATTACTGTTTTGCTGTAGTTGGTGCAATATAAAATTCGGAAGCTATAACTGTGATTAAACTCTTATTAATTGGAAAACTACATATATTTGATTAGAAACATTTATAGATTTGGAACATTAAAACTTTAGCGGAATGACATTGGTCGTTAGAATTTTTACTAATATATTATATAACTTCAGCGGTTAAAACTCATGTGAGATCAACGAAGTTAATTCTAACGATTTTAACTCAAAATTAATTCGCTCATAGGAAACCTTCGACAAGATATCAAGGAAGTTTTGGACTGGATAGAAGACTCAGTACTGTTTGTAAGTTTGTGAAACTTTTGTATGTACATCTTTATTTACAATAACTGTTTGTAATAAGGGTTATTATAAGTTATGTTGTTGTTTGTATAATAAAATATATTTCTATTAAGAAAAAAACTGAGTGTATCAATCTTGTTAGCAAATATCATATATCTGATATATATCAATATCTAATTAACTTCGAAATTCAAATTACAATTTAACCAAGTTTCAAGGCATTTAAAATCACAATACATGACATAATAAATTGGAGGCACGTCCGAGATAAATCATAATACGTAACACGTGTCGAAATGATTTAATTTAGAAGTTTAGAGGAACGACACTGTCGTTTGCAGTACGTTTAATATGAGTTTAATCACTAGTTATTTTTAAAATAGAATAATATTTAGAAGCTACATTACCAGCTCCTGCAGTTTTGATGTTCAGTTTATTACTTGGTTCGCTTCTACCGACAGTATTATGTGACGTCATAAAAAATTGATAAGTAACGCCACACTTCAGGTTCTTTATTACATATTGGTTCTGGTCGGTTGCAATGGAAACTTCTGTCCAGTCTGTAGGATCATTTTCCACTCGGTAATGAAGCGTGTATTCTAAGAACAAAGGAATGACAAAAATAGCTTACCAACTTTGGAAGCTTACTCATCATTATAATTAATCAATGCTGATCAAAAAAGATACAAAGAGTCATACGGCATAAATAGCATGGATTGTAGAAAAAAAATCATCTATCTTGAGACACAAGTTATTAAGACATTTAATTTTAATCTGATTTGTTTTAAGATCTTTTCAATAATTTGTACTTAATGTATTGAATTTGGTTCACCACACTAACGTAAACTCTTAGCCCAAATTTTGTTACAACTTTGTTCACATCTGTCAGCCATGAAAATTTATTATTCTCCTCAATATGTGAGAATATAATGTTGATGTATACGAAATTTGGCTAAAAAACAGAAAAGTCTGATTAAAGGTATGTCATGTTTTTCCAGATGTTAGGTACTTTTCTGAGCAACTCATTTTTTTCTTCCAATTGCCTTTTGTACAAATGTACGTATTAGATAAACATATGTAAGCTCTATTCTTTATTAGGTGTTAAGCAGCATGGAAAAGAAGTATGACTTAACTGATTTTTAAATACGAGAGTTTGTAGGAAAGCAATTAATAAATGCCCTACTGACCTAGATATTACATTTTCATGTTCTTGTGAGAGAAATAATATCAAAATTTTTAAAAACCACTGTAATTATTCGATAATTCTCATGAGATAAGTTTAAAAATGCTTGAAAAATCAGTTTGAGAAAACAAGACCGACATGGTTTATGTCAAATTATTCCTTTGAGTGGCCCGGCTGGCCTAGCGCGTTAAGGCGTGCGCTTCGTGATCTAAGAGTCGTGGGTTCACAACCGAGTCGCGCCAAACAAGTTCGCCCTCCCAGCCATGGGAGCGTTATAATGTGACGGTCTGTCCCACTATTCGTTGGTAAAAGAGTAGCCCAAGAGTTGGCGGTGGGTGGTGATGACTAGCTGCCTTCCCTTTAGTCTTACACTGCTAAATTAGGGACGGCTAGCACAGATAGCCCTCGAGTAGCTTTGTGCGAAATTCCAAAAACAATAAAAACATCCTTTGAGTGACGGAACATAATTCCTCAACATATTTTCCAGAACTTTCATATATCCTACTTCGAACAACTGAAAAAATTACGTTTATTTTTCAAAGCTGTTGTTGTTGTTATTTTGAATTAAGGACAAAGCTACACAATGGGCTATCTGTGCTCTGCCCACCACGGGTATCGAAACCCGGATTTTAGCGTGTAAGTCCGCAGACATACCGCTGAGCCTTTGGGTGGCGTTTCAAAGATAATAACTAATAAAAAATTATGCTTGTTGCTTTTTAGATAAGTGAAATTCAAAAACGTCAATGGGTAACTTAATAATTATTGTTTCCTAAATAATTATCTTAAAATATGTATATTTAGTATTCCACGATTAAACGGATAGCTTCGTTTTATGTATTTTGTAAATAATGAAATACAGTATTCGAATTCTATTTAAGGTTAGTTACATTATAATTATTAGTTATACATATATATACATTATATATATGTTGAAAATATTTACACTTATGCAGGTTATAACAACAGAGTCCTCTGTTGATGAACCAGTTAAGGCATTCTAATCGTAATACGCTTTTTTATATCTGTGTTTGTTTGTTTGGGAATTTCGCACAAAGCTACTCGAGGGCTATCTGTGCTAGCCGTCCCTAATTTAGCAGTGTAAGACTAGAGGGAAGGCAGCTAGTCATCACCACCCACCGCCAACTCTTGGGCTACTCTTTTACCAACGAATAGTGGGATTGACCGTCACTTTATAACCTCCACAGCTGGGAGGGTGAGCATGTTTAGCGCGATGCGGGCGCGAACCCGCGACTCTCGGATTACGAGTCTCACGCCTTACGCGTTTGGCCATGCCAGGCCTTATATTTGTATTGTTTTAATATAATTACCAGTATGTATTTCAAGTCTATTTGCTTTATAAAATTACTCTTTAGTCCTGGTTCTCAGAGTTGGTTGGTTGGTTAATTTGGTGTTTTGTGCTACAAAACTAGGTTATATGCGCCAAACATCCGGTACAAAGTTTAATATTTAAGTAAATTTAGTAAAATTCATTAAAGGAAATTAAGGTAAAACAAAACAAAGTTATAAAAAAACATGAGTAGCATAAAGCCAATGTTTACATCTTGTCTACAACTTTAAGAGAAAAACTACAGTAACACAAGTTGTAAAGGACTTTCTGTAGCATAACTGTATTTATCATAACTTGCCAGGAAGACTAACAGGTAAGTACAAAAACTACCGTTAGTTTCCTGAAATTGGCTTTTCCAATCCCGGTTCCGAATTATTTGATCTTATGGCTATTTTTCAAAAAAATAAAGTATTAAAAGTTTTAAAAGTCTTGTAACAAAATTTTAATAATAACTCGTCAGGTGACTAACAGGTAGTTCAAACACCATCTTTAGTCAGCTGTAGTTGGCCTTTCCAGTCCTGGTTTCCAGTTATTTGACGTTACGGCCATTTTCTAATTTCAAATCGAACTAGAAGAACTTAAAAGGGAATCACATTTAAAAAAAGGTCTAATGTGTAAATTAAAAAAACTTAAATGGCATTCAAAAGATTAATGGCTTGAAAACACTAAAAACATTACCAAGGTGAACCATCACCAATAACACTGTCAGACGTTATGGACAAATCTTGGGACAAAACATGTTTAAAATGGTGCCATCATTGAGAGTCATAACGACGGAAAGAAAGTGATATGTGGTTTATTGTGATCTGAGTATTACACATACTACACATTGGTGCATCAGTTCCAGATAAAAAAACGATAATATAAAAAACTGTGATCAATGCGTAGTCTAGTTAGAACAAGTTCCTCTTTCTGATCCTTGCGGAAGTAATATGGCCAAAGTCCAATATTGGGTTTTGTTTGGAAAATCTTGTTTTCGCGTTGCTCACACCAAGTTGACTGCCAGCTGGCACGGAGGCGAGCCTCAAATGCAGGACCATAGTCCACGTATGGAACAGGCACAGCAATGATTGTGCCAGAGCAGATAGATTTAGCTGCCGTGTCTGCGAGCTCGTTCCTGCGAATACCAATGTGGCACGGTATCCAGAAAAACTGGATAGAAGTAGATATTAAAGAGAAATGGGCCAGTTGGTTTTGAATATCAGCAAGAACAGGGTCTGAACCAACGTGAAGCCATTTCAAGGCCAGTAGAGAACTAAGCGAGTCAGTATAAATAGTGCAGGTGGAGTATTGCTCAGCTTCTATATGATCCACGGCAAGAGAATTGATGTACAGTTAAGCAGTGAACACAAAAGCTGCAGAAGGGATTCTGTGTGCAATCACCGAACCACAACATATCATGACAGAGCCCACAGAGTCACCTGATTTTAAATAACCTGTATAAATAGAAATGGAAGGATGGTTCGAAAGATATCCAGCAAATAACATACAGTATTTCCAATCAGGAGTGTCTGCTTTTCTCAGATGAATTAAAGAAAGATCACATCTGGGGACTTGATCAGTGGATATAGCAATGTTATCCAATTTATCCAACAGAAACTAGATTCTAAGGCCAAAAGGAGCAATGGCAGATGGTGTGTTCTAAAAAATATGTCCCATCGAGGAAGGAAAACACAACTCCAGTGCAGAGCCGAAGTTCTTGATAATAAATGGGGTCCAGCATTTTGAAGGCCGAGGTTCTGGCAGAAAAATAGATCAGTGATCCATAGTCGAATTTCAATCGAATAAGAGCTCAATATATCTTTAGCATAGAACATTAATCTGCTCCCCAAGTGGTGGAAGAGAGGACACGAAGGTTGTTCAGTATCTTGTACATTTGACTCGTTCATGCTGGTATCCTACCTGCCACATGGCACGGAGGCTCAAAAACGGGCCTGAAATATTTTTCGTAAGTATCACACACTCTCAAACTGCATCACTTTTCAGCAGGCCTGCGCACATGCTCAGTGGTTAAGACGTCAAAGCCAGAAAGAACCTTGAATTAAGTTTACAACCAGCAACGTGGGAAAAGTGTTGAGATTTTGGGAATACATTAAGCAGCTGCTTGTATACTATAGTCAGCTGCTGCTGCCACACAGTCGTCCGTTGATGGTTTACCGAAGATGGCAGGATTAAATTCTGCTAGAGTGGTAAAAGAAGGCCAGTGTGCGTGATCCAACTTCCACCGGGACACGCGAGTCGCGTGGCATCGATCACGGCCAGTCTCTTCCAAATTTATAAGAAATGATCACTGCTTCATGAATTATTGTCAATCCTTCATGAAAAATGGAAGAATAGTAAAGCGGAAAAAATTGAGAGATCAATAGCAGTGAAGAACTGACTAGGTGCGTGAAAATAAGTATAAGAACCAGTATTGAAAAGAGATAGGTTGTGATCAGTGAGCATACGCTCTAGAGAGCGACGCCTCCTATCAATATCAACACTTCCACAGAAGGGATAATATCCATTAAAGTCCTCCAAGATTTAAAAGGGAGATCACAACTGTTCTGATTAATTATATCTCTCTCCAGGCAACAGGTTGAGAGAACAAACAGTGATGTACAACCTAAGGAAACAACGGATAGCTACGGCCTCAAAGGGTGTGTCGAGTGGCAAAGAGAGGGTGGGCACATGCTGATCAACCAACCGCGCCACCCCTTCATGCACTCGTCCATCACACAGCTTGTCATATCTGTACAAAGAAAACAGCCGAAAGGTGACTGTATCGGCATGTTTCAGAAATGTTTCCTGTAAGGAAAGACATACAGGATGATAGGAAGCAATAAGTGTGTTTTCTTAGAGCAAAGCCACATCAGGCTATCTGCTGAGCCCACCGAGGGGAATCAGACCCCTAATTTTAGCATTGTAAATCCGGAGACATACCGCTGTACTAGCGGGGGGCACAGGAAGTAATAAGTGTTTCGATGTCATCCAAAGTAGAACATAAACCTCGACTGTTACGTTGTATCAAGGTGGCCATTTTTATTTATGTGTAAACTAATTTGGTGCAGAACCCTTTTGTTTACGACTACGTCTTTTTTCTTTACTGTCTTTATTCAAGGGAGGTCTAACGACCTCCATGGATCTTGCTCAGGGTTGATTGGGTGGGTCGTTGGTGTTGGAAATGCCTGTACACGGAACTGAAGGAAATATATCTTAGTATTTATTGGAATGTATGTAAGGGATAGAGAGGGGTTGAAGTTGATTCATCAACTTTTTAACCATGGAGGAGAAAAAGACTTTTTATTTGTTTTGAGAATGATTCTTTTGGAGGCACAAAAAGATCTGTCTGCACTCCTATTGTGGTAAAGATGAAGTGGTAGACAGCAACTTTCAAGCCTCAGGATAAATATTGTTATGAATCGTTTTCAAACGCTGTACCTCTTTCTCTTCCAACCATTTAGGGCAAGAATGAATGTAGGATGGGTGAGAGCCGACGCATTTGACGCAATGAGGGTCCATTTCACACTTATAGGCATTATGATCCTAGCCACTGCAACGAACACACTTCAAGGAACCATGACATGGCGTCCTTGAGTGACCGAACCGCTGACACTGGAAAAGTCGGAGAGAGTTTGGAATGTATGGCCCTACCCTACAATTAATATAACATCACTGCAGAAACTCCTTGAATGGAGAAACCAGAGTGAATCTCTGACTCAAAGATATTCTTCAAATCCCTCTCAACAATAACTTCTCGTGATTAATTCAAAGTAGCATGAGGTGTAGCCTCAAAAGGTATACCCCTAATCGCCTTTGAACGCATGAGGAGTTCACTCACTGTGTTGGAATGTGAATGTTTTCACCAATATGTCACCAGATTGAAGCTTCTTTACTGAATTTGAAGAGCCATCATGTCCCTCTAGTCCCTTCTGAATGAAAAAAGGGAGACATTGCCCTAAAGGGTCATCTGAAAGAAAATGTAGGGTAAGAAAATGAGGTACAACAGGTGTTACAGATGTTGAAGATTGCTGCTTAGAATCTTCTATACGTGGACGTTTACCTATGAACTGTTTTTTCACTATTTTATTTAAATTTTTATTTGGAGGATCCATAATAAAAAAGGAAATTTCGGTGCGAGGGGACGCACTACAATGTTAAACAAGGACACTGCAGCAATGCCAGGGTTTCGTGAGCACTATACCCAAACATCAGCATCAGATACAACACCTGTTGAGAACATCCAACACTGGTACTTGGTTGACCTTAGCCCAAGTGGACCAGCCGATTGACCCAAGGCCGCTCGTCTGAACGAATTTAAGGCCAAAGTGGTGTGTTAGGGCTGTACTCCTCAACCATTAGAATTCTCTCCTCCCCTTCACAGGTCGCCATGCACGGCAAACACGTGGGTTGGTGTTTTGAACCCAGAGGAGGTAAGTGGAAAGAACAGAACCTTCCACGGGAGGTCCCTTCACTACGTACAGGAATCCACACCGAGGGGTGGTTCTCAGAATTAGCCTTCTATTGATAACTTATTGGTAATAAGTATTTCAGGTAGCAAGTTATCGTAATACTGCTTCCAACACTTATGATTGGTGTTAGAGTCAGAGACACTGAGACCCATTTATGTTAGATATATCTTGCAATATACACACATAAACTACTTGAAATTAATTTTCTTTATGTTTTCAAAAGTAAATCTTATGTGTTGTTTCCGGTCATTTGATTTCTAATATAGATAACAGACAGATTATACTCTTTCATGATCTCAAAGAAAAAAATCACGATTGTTAATATATGCAATCTAATCATTAAAAAAAAATAATTTTTTGTTTAATGATTTAAGAAAGCAGGTATTTCTACACGGCGTATCATATTCAAGATGGTTTTGATTAATTAATAACTGCTATTTTCAATTATTTTAGGTATGATATAAATGGCTATTTCATAGTTGATAAAAAATTCTTAACAGCAATTACACGAGCAATAATATAAAAAAATCTCTTTTGGAGACTACAGTATATGACATATATATACTTATACGACCGTTGATATCCAGAATGACGTTTTTTGGTGCTTACAAACTTCTCCATATTACACAAATAAAAACCTATTTTATTTTAGATTTTATTGAAATATGAATTTGAAAGTGCTTATTAGGCTACTAAAAGGAATTAAAATTTTGTCCTCCGGTGACAAAGCCATACGTTTGACTACAAAAATTTGAGTTCGATTATGAGGTGAGCAAACGACAGATTACCATTGTTCAGCTTTGTGTTTATCATCAACAACAAAAATGTATTTATTTCTTATTATGAATGCTTGTGGATTGCTTTACCGGCTAGTGATAATGCAGTCAGTGGCTTAACTTATAATGTTTAATCGAAAATTTTCCAAAGGAACACAACAATTGCTTAAATTAAGTTTTATATAAAACTCGTCTGGAAAATGGTGTCATTTCATTAAAAAAAGTTGAACGAAAACCAACTATTTATCAAATACCGTTTAAAACGAGCACGTTTGATGAGTTTTAGCTAACCTTTATTAGGTTCAGGTACAACATTAGGTAAAATAATACGCCACTAATCAAGCTAGTTTGTTAAAACAGCAAATTAAGAATCTCTAACTCTTTGATTAAAATATACCAATTAAAAAGTTATAAAATAACTTGATGATCCACTTCTGAGAATCCAACTGTTTATTTATAAAAAAAATAAACATTGAACAATCAGCGTTATATCTTACCAACCCTGCTTGTACCAAACGTTGTTCGCTGAGACCACTTCAGAATTATCGATGAGAAGGTTTTAGATAACATCTCCAGATCAGGAGCGCTGGGTGGAACTAAAAGACAAAATGTTATATTTAAACAATAAGACTTTTATTATGGTCTAAAACAATATTTGCAAGAAGGCATGTTCTGAGAATTTCTTACTTGTAACATCAATTATTAGAGAAGGCTAATGAAACCATACTCACCATATCCTCAACAAAAGACAACGAATAATGCCAACCAACCATTATGCAAAAAAGTCTAGAATAGAAATATAAATACATATTAATAACTAAATGACGAAACGCTGTAGTTCATATCAACAGTACGATTCACGTTAGTTGTTAATCATTTCTCAGCTTGTGGAACTGCGCTACTATGCCAATGATGTATTGTTCTGGTTCTGACAGCTTGTTTGACAGATACGACAAAATCTAGAATTTTGTAAGCGTATATAAACAAGAGAAAATTTGCTGTAGGATTTATAAAAGTTTATTTATATTTATTCCATTGTGAAAATTCGGGGTGGTAGTTTTCATAAGTTACTTCACAAAATACAACATCATCAATAATATTAATGTTCTATTAACGTGTAAACTACCAAACCTATAATAACCAATGAACTTGGGGGAATAAAATGTTTAAATATATGGCTTTGTTGAAGTGGAAACTAGTTGACTGCTCATTACTATTAATACGCAATCCATATATTTAATAAGTCTTTCTTTGTAGGGAAAGTTTCGAAATAAGAACACGCAAGATATTTTTATTAACATCATTTATGAGCTGTTTATTTATATAATTTAACAAAATAATTGATAGTTGAATACAATTCTGAGATATATGGAACAATGTGAGAAGACATATATCTCACTACGGCTGGTATGGCTATTAATACTTTTACATATAAAGCAGAGAACAACGTTTCGACCTTTTTAGGTCATCTTCAGGTTAGCCTAAGAAGGTCGAAACGTTGTTCTCTGCTTCAATAGTAAAAGTGTTAATACCCATACCAACTATCCTGAGATATATATATATATATATAAACCACTCAGATCATTTGAAAATTCCCGTGCTGAAAAGCTATAATTTTGTTACACAAATTACCTAGTTATTGTTTGAGAATTGTATTTGCAAATTTTTTGAAAGTATTTTACTTCTGATATAGAGGTTGAGAGTTAATACGTCAGGTCATAGAGTTTAATATGTTTGTTTGCTTTTTATTTAAAATATGGTACTTAATCACCTTGACATATTTAAGCTTCCTATTTGCGATAAAGCCTTTGATGAATTTTCCTTGCTATTCAACAAATGATTTTATTAGTTTAAGAAAGAATCTTCAACTTAAAAAGCCGAGCATGGCTTAGCACTTAAGGTGCTGGTCTATGGATCAGCCTATCCATAATTAGTGTCAGGCAGTTTAAACCGCGGGTGCGTTATAAAGGCGACATTCAAACTCTTCTGTTTGGTCAGAAAAGAGTAGTTTCAGAGTTGATGGAAGGCGTTGTTCATTAGCTTTCTTCTTTCAGTTTAGTAATAAGCAATTAGGGACGCATAGTGCGGATAGTCTGTATATAACTCTGCCCGAATATCTTAAACAAAAGCAAATCCAAAAGAGAGTATCAAACAAAAAATAATAGAATCTTTACACAGTTGGCTAAATCTTATAATAGGATATACTTACAAATTTCTAAACAATGTAATTAAAAGGCTGTTGAAAAGTTTGAATAATGGTTAAAAGTTCAATTGAAGCAACAGCTGCTTAAGTGAAAAGACCATGAATATATATATGTAAAGAAACAATAAAAAACAACAACCTCAGACTCTATAATGTGTGATATACAATATTACAAGTATAAAATACCATCATCAAGTGTTTTCACTTCTGTTTCATCAGATCGAGGACCTAGGCCTTTGTTGTTGAAGGCATGGATAATTATATGATATATAGTTGACCTCCGTAGGTTTGTCAGGTGAAATTGGCTACGCTTCGCCATATTTTTTACATCCAACGATTTATACATGTACATTGTTTCGTCTGCGGGTCTGTAGCCGAGGTAATAGCCAATAATATTTCCGTTCCAATAGTCTTTTTTTGGCGGCTACATAGCATTTAAAAAGTGTGAAAATTAGTAAGTTTGAAAAAAGTATTCTTTAACAATTCCGTGTATACTCAAAGCAATTTCACATTTTTTGTTTAATAACATAAATATAATACTACAGTGAAAAAAATCTCAATGAAAGAAAGCTAAAACTTTTTATCATTAACAATAGGTACTCAAGACCAACGTGACAATTAATTTACTTTTATTTCTTATTTTGTTTGCAAAATGAAACCTTGCGCTTTCTACGTTTCGATACTAAGAAGAAATGGTCTTATTTAGATTTTAGGTTTGGTTTGGATTGTTTTGAATTTCGCGCAAAGCTACATGAGGGCTATTTGTGCTAATCATCTCAAATTTAGCAGTGTAAGACTAGAAGAAATGCAGCTAGTTATCACCACCCACCGGGAACTCTTGGACCACTATTTTACCAACAAATAGTGGGATTGACCGTCACATATAAAGCCTCCACGGCTAAAAGGGCGAGCATATTTGATGTGACGGGGATTTGAACCCGTGACCCTCGAATTACGAACATAAATGTGAGGGTTAGGGGATCAAACCTGGGGCCTAGATTTTAGAAACCTACAAAACCGAGGCAAATACATTTACGTTAAAGAGGCCACTGTATATCTTTGTGTTTAAAAACAAACTTATGTTACAGTATGGTGAATAGGTAATCAAGATATTGGCTAATTTAAAAATAATTTAGTATTGAGTTTCTGTTACTGTTATCTGACTGAAAATATTCCGTACAAAAAATAGAGAAGCGTGTTGTAATACGTACTGTAAATTATACTAGAGGATGATAAATTTACTGGTAAATGACTTTAAACTGAGCAAGCTTTTGGTTAAATAGAAAAATATATTGAAATCCCATTTCTTGCATAAATCTTCTTAAAAAACCTAAATTATATGTGCAATATAATAACATGGCAAATTCATTTCATCCTAAATTTCTTGGCACGAAATATTGAAAATTAACATTGATTAGTTCCTTCTGTTGTTTTATACCTAATTATGAGGAGATTTTTTCTTTTTCTGCTAGATGTGAATTAATTACGTTTTTTTTAGTACGACAAAACTCATCGTTATTGGAGAAGCTTCCTTTAGCTTTTCGCATAACAAATGTGTACAGAGTTATACATCCAAGTTATCTATCCAAGTTAAATCGACAAACTGGTGAACATACATATTACAGTTTGGGCAAGCTGCTTAGCCATACCATTGGTCGGTGGATGATAAAATGAGGTATGAATTTTAACCAAGTTTAGTTTATTATAGAACTCAACAAATAACAGAGTGTTAAATTTTGTTCTGTGATCAGTATGGGTTTTTTGCTACTATGAGACTTGTTAGTTACTGCAAAGCAAACGCGTTGGCAATTTGTTGTCCAAGCAGTGGACAGGTAACTTCAAAATAGCAAAGGAGAACCAAATAATACATCAGCTAGCAATTATGTTAAAACTTATATTGTAAAACTATTTATTGCCAAGATAATTACCAATTACCATGGTTGGTTTGGGAGAGTGGTCTAGAAAATTCAGAAATGTTTTCTGGTATGCAGAACTTACAACTCACTGATGGAGGTTTACTCACTGTAAATAATTATTTTTCTGAGCTACACAGAGAGCACAATTTTCACACTATTGACATATACCCTTGTAGTTGTGGGTAGTTATCAAGTAAAATTATGTCGGCAAGTTGTCAGTGATGTAAGATACTTTCTATTACTTTTTTTCCTATAAATATATTGTGGATTGTTTAGAGAAACTTTATTTTCAGATCTGAGATTAGCACTAGTTGTACCACAGTTTGTCCACTATCTTAAACATGATGTGGTGGTCGTACATCACTTCTTTCTTTACAAAACGTCGTGTGGTTACATGCTGTGTTTCAGCAGCAGGATCTACATCATTTGTATATTCTGTTGTCATGGTTTAGATTTAAGGCTTTTTGTCACCAATATGCTGAAAAGCCAGACATTTTACAAATGGACAAACTCTCATCTGCTATTGAGGAAGTCTGTATTTTGTAAACTCGAACCAGTCTAAAACTGTCTGAGTTTTTTTCAAGATTACTAGGCATTCTGATGCTACCAGCAATATGTTCAAGAAGCTGGGCGTGCATCTGTAAGAACAAACATTTCCATAACCTTCGTTTCGAACCTGCTTGTCACAAATATTAAACTAGCGTCTTTTCTACTGTGGCCAAGAACGTAAGAAATAATACTAGAATATCACTGGCATATATTAAACACTATATCTTCTGCATAATACGTAATGTGAATTTCATTAGCTGCTTAAAAGTAGCTGATGCATTAAAGGGGCCAAATGACATCACATAAAATACATTCAGTTTTTGTTTTTCAAGTAGAGAGAGCAGTTTTAGTTCTACCTACTTTGTCCACTCCGACCTGTTAGTAGCCACAGGCAAAATATTCAGAACTAATCCAACAGAATCCATTCAATGCATCAAGACATTCATTGATGAGAGGTAGTGGAAGCGCTTCCATCGAAGGTACTGTATCAACGTGCTTTAAAACATTTACAGATCCTCAGAGAACCATTCCCCTTACTCCAGAAACCGGTGATGAACAAGAACTTAGAATCCACTCTACAGTATGTGAAAAAGTTAGGACACTATATGAAAGTCTGTGTATTTTTGTAAAATTTTTGGATACATTTATATTTAATCTTAATCTGAACAATAATGAGAGCTTATAGAAATATAGCTAATCAATTAAAACTGAAGAAAAGACTTTTCAAGATCTTCTGTAAATGTAATTCTACAAAAAATGCATATTGTAACTGAGGAAAAAGTTAGGACACCCTACCCCTTAATAGCTAATTTTATCACCTTTAGCGAAGATAACTTCAGTAAGACGCTTCTTGTAGCCATCTATTAATCTCTGACACCGGTCTGAAGAAAGTTTGCATCACTCCTCAATGCAGAATTCTTTCAGCTGTGAGATGTTTGAGGGGTTTCTTGCATGTACATCTCGTTTCAAGTCACTCCACAGCATCTCAGAAGGATTAAGATCTGGGCTTTGACTCGGTCATTCTAGGACTCTCCATTTCTTAGTTTTCAGCCAGTCCTTTGTGGATTTACTGGTATGTTTTGGGTCATTGTCATGTTGTAGGGTCCAGTTCCGCTTTAGCTTTAATTTTCTTATAGATGGACTAATATGATCCTCAAGCACCCTCTGATACACAGTAGAATTCATGGTGGATTCCATGATTGTGAGCTGTCCAGGTCTTGCTGCATTTCCACTTCCACCTCCATGCTTCACAGTTGGTATGAGATTACTTTCCTGGAATGCTGTATTTGGTTTATGCCGAACATGTCCTCTGTTCTCGTGTTCAAATTCAATTTTGAACTTATCTGTTCAAAGAACATTATTCCAGAAGTCCTAGTCTTTTTCTACATTCTCTGTGGCAAACTTCAGTCTAGCTTTGATATTTCGCCTAGAAAGCATAGGTTTCCTCCTTACACACCTCCCATGCAAGTTAAATTTGTACAGTCTTTTTCTGATTGTAGAGGCATGCATTTTTACATCAACAGTAGCCAGAGCCTGCTGTAGGTCCCGTAATGACATGTTAGATAGTTTGGAGACCTCTTTTAGCATCTTGGGACCTGCTCTCGGGTGAACTTGCTTGGATAACAAGACCTGCTCATGTTGGCAGTTGTTTTGAAAGCCCTGCACTTGTTGACTAATTTCTGGATAGTGGAATGGCTTATTTCAAAATCTTTTGAGTTATTTTTAAATCTCGTATTAGACTCAAATAGCTGCTACAATTTTCTTTCTGAAGGCCTCAGGCAGCTCTTTTGCTCTCATCATGGTGCTCACTCTCACTTCAACAGTCAGGAGCACACCAAACTAAATGTCTGAGGTTTAAATAGAGCAAGCCTCATTCAAAATGCTGAGTAACGATCTTCTAATCATGTGCTCTTTGTGTGACACACCTGTGTGTAAGTTGAGCTATTTTAAGTGGGAATAAATGGGGGGTGTCTTAACTTTTCCTCATTTAGAATATGCATTTTTGTAGAATTACATTTACAGAAGATCTTGAAAAGTCTTTTCTTCAGTTTTAATTGTTAGTTGTATTTCCACAATCTCCCAGTATTGTTGAAATTGAGATTAAATATTTACATATCCAAAAATGTTACAAAAATACACAGGCTTCCATGGGGTATCCTAACTTTTTCACATGACTGTATCTCAGTCTTAGCTATTATTCTCGATGTTCCATGGAATACTGCATGACAGTTGCTTCATAAGTTATGAATCACCTGTATTTATATGATTCTGGATAAGGTTCATTCTTCCTTGGTAACTACTTGTTCTGACAAATATTTTAATAAAATCCGTCAATAACCTCGAAATGTACTTTATCCGCACAATTTAGATTCAGCAGACTCAAATATACTGGAAAATTGTGAATTTGTTTTATGTCACATTCATTGTCATTTCCTTACCACCCATTGGTGCCCGCTGAGGGTAGATTTTTCAGTTACGATACATTACAAAGAGCAGGCGGAGCCCCTTAAGGACTAAGGCGTCATTAAACCTAACAGTCGAATCAGTCCCCGTGAGGAAACAAAGTCTGTGTGCTCACGCGACCCTATCGTTTCCTTCACGCACAGGGCAGAGAACCAGACACAGTTATACCTCGCAACAGTCCAAGCGCCGCGGCTTGGACATCCACTGTAGGGCTTGTCAGACTCAAGTCTCCAGGTGTCTGAAAGAAAAAAGTATTTGCACCTTACTATCATCTAAGTTATTATTTTCACGGTTTTCTTTTTGTAATAAATTGAAATTGAAATGTATCTTTCTCTTGGAGATACAGCTGTTTAAGCAAGCACGGCTTGGTGTTTTGCAGAGAGGAATGACAATTATTACTTGAACCACAGCTGCAGATGGTGATGTTATCCGAGACTGTTTGCAATTTACCAGAAAATTGTATTAGATGCAATTGTAACAGTATTACATACATACAATCGTGTAATCCATGGCTTTCACCACAGTAGATGCAGTTCATTTGATGTGAAGACGATGTTACCAAATAATATCCGAAGAAAATTTAAAATTAAATGCTGTTATTCGAACTTACATCTGCCATTAGAACTCTCGCATGTTGAGTGCATGGTCAAATCTCCCTGTTCATTATAAATCGATTGCCATTTGAAATAATTCGTAGAGAAATGGTTTACATCATGATGACTGATAAAAATGTGGGATGAAGTAAGTAAAGTTTTAGCTAATCCAGTATTAACTATAACTTCTTTCGTGTTCGTGTTGTTTCACCAAACTTATTTCAACATATGCCACACCTATTCACAACACCCGAAGGAACAGAAAGATAGATATTTTACCAAACTCAATTTGCAGATATAATCCAGAACTTTCTTGTTTAAATTAATGGATACAACAATGTTTGCTGCCTGGTTTCCATCTCTTTACTCTTGTTAATTATTTAGCTTATACTCAGTGAAAGAAAAGACACACCCTAAAAATAACCGAGTTGGTACTTCTCGACATACATCTTAAGCTAGCATGACAAGGTTCACGATACCTTCGCCTTTCAGCTTGTAGCTGCTTATGCTGAATGTAATTGCCATACTAAACATGCTGATGTGGTATTATCTGTTGCAGCTTTCCATAATATGGGGTCACAATACTCAGTGCTGTTTCCAACATAGGTTTCTTTCGATTAAGAAATTTGGTCGAAGTTACGAGTTCATACTATACTGAAAGCAGCTTTACATAGAGATGTACTATGGCTAACACCTTCGTGATGGTGCATGGAATTACCAGGGAGTCCCTTCACAAATTTATCAACCAGAATATCCTCACCTTCCTCAAGGGTACTATTTACAATGTAAGGGTTGCGGCTTATTGGTGTATACAGGTAGATTTCCCTATACCTAAAAACTAAATTCTATCCTATAGATGAATCTATATTTTCTGTGTCGAATTAATGACCCTAATCTTATAAGTGGGTCCAAGATACAGAGATATTTGAATTCCAGGTATTCTAAGGCATTTAGTACCAGACCCTCTAAACTAAATATGTGATATAAAAGGGATTACTTAAACAAAATAAAATCCATGCTTACATGACCCAAGTCAATGAAGCTTTACTCTTTCCTTCATTCTATGGTAATTTTTCATTATTAACATTTGCGTATAACAATGTAATTTTTACTATTTAATATCTAAGTAGTCTCGAAGTCCAGGGATGGTTTAAAGATCGACGACTTTTCACAGAATATATTTATTAACAGGATTCTGTAAATCGTTGGAAGCAAATGTTAACCTGTGACAAATACTGTAATATTAGTTGCTGTAAAGATTTGTGTTTATGCATAGTTTTTCTTATGTATTTAAATACTTCTTTTCGCCAATACAGAACACTGGAAGCAAATGGAAGCACAGGAGCATTCAGACCGATCAAATCATGAATAAACTCCCAGAAAAATTCATTTTATTCCATAAACACTTTTATATTTTTGTCTTTTTAGACATTTTTCTTTTCAAAATGTAATATTCTATTGTTAGATTTTCATTTATTGTTTGAAATATTATGGGGTCAATTTTTTTTCAATTTTACAATGCTAGTAAATGGAGACAGCTGTGACCTGGTGCCTAATATATTGTACTGTGAATCTGAGAGTCCATGGGTCGCTTACCGTTTAGAATCCTACTCCGTACTATGAAGTTGTGTATACTTTATAAGTGATGAGAAAATCCTTTTTTCTATTATAATAACTTACAAATTGATAACACTATGGAACACAAATTTTGTTCCTGGATAGTATGTGTTATTTCTTAATTGTTTATGTTGTAAAAGTACAGAAAATGACCATTATTTTTTCAAACTTTACTATTGTGACCTGGATAATGAAATCTAGAAATTAACCTATTTTTTATGTACAA
Source organism: Carcinoscorpius rotundicauda (assembly GCA_011833715.1). NCBI lineage: Eukaryota > Metazoa > Arthropoda > Merostomata > Xiphosura > Limulidae > Carcinoscorpius > Carcinoscorpius rotundicauda. The sequence goes on along the minus strand of CM022395.1, from coordinate 31,527,975 downwards.
ACGAGCAAATGTGCACATTTTCATTTACATAAAGTTTGAATAAAATAACATATGAATCAAGATTTACGTGTATTTATAATAAAGTTATACAAAAATATTTAGAAGTGAGTAGTTTTTCGAGATTTGCGACTGTATTGTAAATCACTTTCACGTATCAGCCCCCAAATATAGTCTCCCATCATGTTTTCGTTATACGCTCCCAGGTTTACGAACATTTCGTTCTTTCAGTCGTAGGGACGTTAATAAGTGATGATCATTCTTAGAGTCGGTGACGAGTGGTGTCGATTAGCGGCATCCACTCTAGTCTATCATTGCTAAATTGGGGGCGTCTGTCGCAGGTAACCCTCGTGTAGATTTGTATGTTAGTTTGTTAGTTTTTTTAAATTTCGCACAAAGCTACTCGAGGGCTATCTGTGTTAGCCGTCCCTAATTTAGCAGTGTAAGACTAGATGGAAGGCAGCTAGTCATCACCACCCACCGCCAACTCTTGGGCGACTCTTTTACCAAAGAATAGTGAGATTAATTGTCACTTTATAACGCCCAGACGGTTGAAAGGGCGAGCATGTTAAGCGCGACGGAGATGCGAACCCGTGACCCTCAGATTACGAGTCGCACGACTTAACACGCTTGGCCATGCCGGGCCTGGTTTGTATGAAACTTATTAAAAACAAAATGTACTTTTTGTAAGTTTCTGAAGAACAATTAGATAGTAACTTCGCTTTTACACGTTTCGTTCTCATTACATATAATAGTTTAATTTGATAAGTGAATCATGATATTAATTATTTATTTTTCGTTTCATTTACTGTTTGCCTGCTTATGCTCAGATGCTTAAATGAAAAAAAAGTAAAATTACACCTAGAGAGCAACAGTAAAACAAAATCTCCGATTGTTTCGAGAACCATGTGATATTATAGAAATAGACACTTGACACAGTAGAAAATTCACACTGCTTGTTCAGGCATTAATTGTGCCTAATACCAGCATTATCCCGATTTCGGGATAGGTGAGAGGTACAGACCAAAATACTAGCAAACGCAGTATTAAGGAGAAAAACTTCAATGTTTGAGCGCAAGATATTAACTGTTTAGCTTTTGTAACTGTAACAGTTATTAAGTTATAAACATACTATCCCTCTTTATTGATAAGTGACTATAGAAAAATTCATATGCAATGTGTGGTCTAGATTGAAGCAGAAATTTATGAATTTTTGAAGTAGTACACACCCTAACCAAGATCGAAGAATAATAATTTATGTTAACCTATAAAAGTTAATAATAATAAAAAGCTGATGAGTGAAAAAATTCAGCATCAGACCTGGTTACTGAATGCATCAAAGCCTGTTTGTGAGATCAGATAGGCAAGTACGATAGGCTAGTTTGAAACACAGTTCCACTTCTTTGGAGTATGAAGAGTCAACTGGTATTCGGATATTCAATACATAAAATAATCAATCATTAACTTATCAATTTTGTTGAGTATATGGTGTCAACTTTAGCAGAAGAGAAATAATATATAAATTATACTATAATCTAATTCACACTGAAATATAATATAACAGCATTTCAATGTAAACTTGGCCAAAATGTTCGAGTACTGTTCTATCATTATGTTGTTGTGCCTACATGTATAGCGTAGTTATTGAGTAAATGCTCGAATAATAACAGTAAAGGTAGCGTATGAATTGAAAAAACATAAACGTATTGTTATTATGGCCTGTTCAAGTTATTTTGAACATTATTTCGTCAATACACATATACACACAAACATACCTACAATTTTTCTTGTCCTTAGTAAAAAAGTGGAGTGTTTAGTTCCATCAATAATTAATGTCACTCTTTAGATGAGTTTCATTAATATTGCAGATACTAAAGGAATTGCCTCGGCATGGCCTGGTGGTTAAGGCGTTCGACTCGTAATCTGAGGGTCGTGGGCTCGAATCTCCGTCACATTTCAGCCGTGGGTCGTTATAATGTTACGGTCAATCCCACTATTCGTCGGTAAAAGAGCAGTTCAAGAGTTGGCGGTGGGTGGTGATAACTAGTTGCCTTACCTCTAGTCTTACACAACTAAATTAGGGACGGTTAGCACGGATAGCCCTCGTGTAGCTTTGTGCGAAATTCAAAAACAAACAGTTAAGGGTATTCAAAAGTAAGATAAAAATGATTTACTTAAAACAAAATGTTTCTGAAGCTTGTAGTCCTTAATAGTAACTTAAATCAACAGTTGAAAGCGTGTTCTTGTGGTATCAGCTGTGTCGCCTCCATGCATATACTAAAATAGTATTATCTCATTCTGTATATAACGATAATAGCTATTTTATTAATAATCAACTTGAGTTATTACATAGTGCATGAATATTGGAAATACATACAAAACAATTTAAATGCATTGTTCTTAAAAAGAAACGCAAATATTTGGTAACGGTACACATTCGAGGCTAACAATACTACCTTTTCGTTTTCTTTATACTATTTTCTTTAAGCACTATTTATGTTATATTTTAACTCCCTATATTGTTTTTACTGACCTTAAAATATATTATTATGCTATTATAGAACTTTCTGAAAGCACAATTACAAAGAACAAGTAAAAATAAATAATATTAAACAAGTTTCTTAAATGTAATTGTTTAAATCAATTACTTAACTTTTTAAAGCATATTTAGTTTGTAGCCAAGTACGTATAGCCTTACCTTCCATACTACTTTAATTGAGTTAGGCCCAGTGGCTTGTGCTCTGACGTCTTGTGGTGGACCACTCGGAACTGTTAAGTAATTTTAAAGCACCTTATTACAATGGGATATCAATTTTAAAATATAACACAATATAGTCTATTAAATATTTAACATTTTATTGCAAGAAATGCCGCTGAAATGGAATCAAAACGTAAATGAACAACTTGAGACAAACTGAGAAATAGATCTTTATTAATTATCACAGATTAAAAATAAAGGCAAGACAACAATTTTTTATTAAAATGAAAAATACTACCGAAGGCTCTAATTTACTTCTTTAGGCGATAAACTAAACTTTTTTGACAATAATAAGTTATCATGTTTCATATGGCAGATTTTCGATTGTCAGCAAAGATGGTTTGCTAATTTATTTTTCATATTTTGAGTAATCTTATACACAAGAGGAATGAAAAAATTTAATCACATTTGAAAAAACCAAAGAACGTGGTGCAGAGTTACAGTTACGGAGTAACAGTTCTTAATAGTTTTGATGCAAACAGTTCCCTTGTAGCTGAAATAAAAAAATTTTACGTTTTCTCTTAGTTGTGAAGTATTTACGTAAGAGCTGTAAAAAATGAAGACTCGTAGCAGTGAATCGAACGGCCAAGAAAAAAAAAAAGCTCTCTTTGCCTAAAATGCTGTTACTACTTGGGATCTTTTCAACACGACGTGATGATGCACAAAACTGGCCTCTCTGAAACTTATCTATAGTAATAGCTACACGTTGTATAGTTGAGACTGTAGGCCAGCAAGCCATAGTCAAAATTCATGAGAACTGGTTTATTTAATTTAGAACACAAATGAAAACACGAATTATTCTTCTTTGCTCTGTTGTTACAATATAATATGAGATGAATAAAAAGAAGTACCATTGTACTTTCTTTATGACTAAATTGACAATCACACATATTTTACGCAAATTTATAGCCTGATTGAGGCCTAGAACTTTCTATACACATTGTATTTGATGTAACAATACTTGATCAATACGAGAATACGTAAAAGGGTCTATCAGTATAATATAGTAACAAAACAAGCGCTAATTCGTAATGATTGATCTACACAATGTATGATTCTATGCAATTAAGTAAACAAACTCGCGATAAACTGCTTCTAAGGATATTTAAATCTAACTCGCATGCGATACTAAGACTATCTAAACAATAATACTTGCATTAAACGTGAATAGTCGTGTTTATTTAATGATACCACGCCCCTTTGTAAAAATTTTAAACTGTTCACTCTAATCAGTGGAATTTAAATTTGCTTTTGGAGTAAACACGTGACTTGCGAGTTTTAATTGTTTGTTGACACTCAGTACTTTTTTGTATATACTAATACATTTGTTTATAAGTTTAATTCACAAGTTTATTTTCCATACAATAAGCCTATATACTCGTATGCACTGTAGTCAGAATTGTTCAAATTTTGACTATTACTCTGTATTGAGGTGTTGTATTTATTTGTGTGTGCCTAGTGCTGATATTATCAAAGATTGTTTGTTGTTAAAAACAAGTGTAACAAAGGTATATAAGTACAGCATACATAGGTAGCTATATATTACTTAACATATTCCAGTGTGTGTGTGTGTGTTTTTGCATATAAAGATGTAGAAATTGTCGTATTTCTTTCGAAATATATTACTTAACATATTCCAGTGTGTGTGTGTGTTTTTTTTTCGTATAGCACAGCCACAAAAGGCTATCTGCTCAGCCCACCGAGGGTAATCGATCCCCTGATTTTAGCGTTGTAAATCCGAAGACATACCGCTGTACTAGCGGGTGACAACATATTCCACACAAAAAGCTTTTGCCCAGTACTACACGAAAGAACATTACGATATGATTATGTGTATGTTGGCACTAACCAAGAAGTGACCAAAAGACAACATAATACAAACATAATAAAATATAATTGTGAACCAATTATAGTGTTTACTTTTTTAATAAGCAATTTTAAACTATTTATCCAATAATACTGATTTATTTGGCCAAATTAGTATATAAATTATTTTAGTTTCTATTTGTATAACAACTGAATTTTTTTCTTGGCCCCTTTTTTTACAGCCAAAAGATAGCTTTGGTTTTGATTTAATTAATATTAAGCATAAAGCTACGCAATGGGTTGCCCATGCTCTATCATCTAGATATTTTGAAACCCAAGTTGATCGTCGTTTGTTGGAAAATTTAAGTTTTTGGAATAGTATAATTTGACAGAATGACTTTATATATATAATTCACTAGTAATATCAATCAGTATGTCGCGAATAGGAATTGTGTTATTACACCATTGTTCATGTTTTATGACAAAAACATACTCCTGTTCATAGTTTACTCAGAACAGATCTATTTTAGAGTTCATGGTCATAAATCTAGTCACTGATATTAAACAATAAGATATGATAAAATAATATTTTTAACTAGAAATACTTTATCTAAAATATTTTGATATCAGCATTTCACATTTTCACAAAAATTGCAAAAATAGCGAACAGTTTACGATTATAAGAAATATAAGTGAAAGATCGTGCTGAGAATGTATATTGATTAAGACAGTTGACAATTAATCGGAGTTAAAGCTGACAAAAACATTGAATATTCATGCAATTTAATTTATTTTGTTCTATTTCTTTTTGCGCTAAATATAAAATATGTCTCACCTTCCTCTTCAGTTTTTACTGCGATCCATTCACTTTGAATGCCCCAAGAAACTGAGTTCTGGGCAGTAATACTGATTAGATAAGTAGTTGCTGGTTCTAGATCAGTAAGAACAGCTACACGGTGAGATCCGTCGACACTAATATTATTGATCGATCTCTGCTGTTCTCCTATGGATATTAAATACATAGTTAACAGTAACTAAAGTAATCGGATTAAGTACAAAACTAACTATATACAGATATAATCAGTGAAAAATATTTAGCAGTTGACATGTTAAACATTTAAACTGTGGTAATTACCTCTCTCTTGGTCTGCGAATCCATTTCTCCATCCTTTCATAATCAAAACTGTGTTTATTAATAAATTAATTTAAATTTTAATAACTTGGCATTTGAACTAATAGTAAAAATGAATCAAGATTTTTCTTATTAAAAAATACAGTATTAGATTCCAGATTTATACATGCGACTAATTTTAAACACAAGTTCATTTTGTTGTATCAAGCTCTCAAAAAATTACAAAACAAAACTAAAGAAAATTTATTTTGATCTTTATAATACTAAATTATTTTCATCAAATGCCTAGGATATTTGGTTTATTAGAAATTTATTTTACTGACTAATACTCAGTAAACCATGGAATCAATTATGAAAAAAACACTACAACGTTTATTTTTGTAATTTATCATGTGAAAATAATATTTAAACATCACTTAAACATAATTTATATGATTCTCTAAATTATGATTTCTTGTCACTATGGGCGTGTTTACCTGATATTACTTTACGTAAATTATAACTGTGATTTTAATTTACTCTGTTTACATAATCCCAAATTTTGCGTCTACTTTAGTACATTGATTTGATTTTTTAGCAGTCCTTGCTGGCACATTAATAATTCTGTCAGACACTGTCCTTTCAGTTAGTTTAACCTACTGTATATGATCAGTAACACTAGAGTTCTTGAAATAAACTCAGTACGTTCATAATATCACGGGTTATTAGTTACTATAACAAAGCTTACTTTGATAATGTCAAACCAACCACATAGCAAAAAACTATGAAAAATTCGAATGTGTAGGTGATATCAAAACGCAAAATTTTCAGTTTCAAATATTTCGTTAACAGATAGAAGCACCTAATAAATTAAACTGATTTTATTCTCTGATTTTATTTCCCAAGTAGCGAAATAAACAATTTAAATGTGTATGCAGTGTTTAATGAATTATTTGTGTTTAAATACAAATGTTAAAACTTTTATAAACCAGTGACTGGTTATGCTTTAAAAACAAAGTCAGCATAAATAATAAATTAAGGTTAAATTGAAAAATAAGAAAAATTGACAGAATAAATAAATTTAGTAATTGATAGTAAATTAGGTTATAGAAGTATTAATTAAATTAACCCACTTAACAATTTTATTTTTAAATACCTCAGTTTTCAGCTTTAAGACTACATTAGACGGTTTCTATACAGATATCAATGTTCAGAATACCTAAATGCTTTAAAGATCATATCGATACACCTAACATCTTCAACGATGTATAATTATTAGGTAACTTATGTTAAATTTATTTAATATACATGCGCACTATAATCTATTATAAAATTTAGCCCGTTGTGATGAAAAGAGTTGGAATTCTATAGTATGATGCTCAGAGTAGACGTCTGTCTTGCTTGATGTGCGCTCTACTTCTTAGTTCAGTACAATTATTAATTTATTAAAACTATAATGGGATAAACGACTATTTACCTTCAAAAATATAAGAAACAGCTAATCTGGTTAAAAGCTTTATTTTCACAGTGACCCGGCATGACCAAGTGGTTAGGGTGCTCGACTCGTAATTTGAGAATCGTGGGTTTGAATGGAGGCGTTATACTGTGACGATCAATTCCATTATTTATTACCGAAAATAGTTCAAGATTTAACGATGGGTGGTGCTGACTAGCTGTCTTTCTTCTTGTCTTATATTGCTAAATTAGGGACGTCTCGAGCAGATAGTTCTCGTGTAGCTTTGCGCAAGATTCAAAACAAACTTATTTTCACAGAAGCATTTCCAATCTCCGTGAGAACACTAACAATGCATGTTACACTTGCAGATTAATGAAGCAGAAAACGTAATGATTAACATAATCTTTTAATCTTTTACATAATGTTAAGTTTTTACCAAAGTTCCCTTTAATGAAATTGTCTTACTGCTTTACTGCAAGAATTAGATGGTTTCAAGGGGCTGACCAGACACATGGCAATGCTACAAACCACTCCTTTGATTAACTTTAGCTAACGCCTCTCTCTGTTAATTCACTATAACCAGTCATGACTAGATAACCGTTTGTATAAACTTAGACCAATCCACTATAGAAGTTGTGGGGAGGATAATTGTATAATATTTTATTATGGAGGTTATGTATCTAAATTTCTAGGATAGCAAAACTGTATATGTGGAAAAGCTGTATATAAAAGCTGACAGCAGTTTTCTCAATTGGTAGGTCAGGTGATGTCTCGAACATACCTTACAGTTTAATGAAGATGACTAGTCAAGTGTTAGCGTTAGTAACTCTGAGTAATCGGTATGTCACCGTATAACTAAAGTAACATGAGCATTAATCAGTTTGAATTAAGATTTACACTAATAGAGTCTAGAGATAAAGTAGTCAAGATCCACTGAAAGCGATTATCTGTCGTATGATTATTTTTTATCCACTTGTGTCCAGTTATGTTTTTCTTCTTTTTCCTTTAGAATAATACGAAAAACTCAAAATTACTTTGTAATACACCTTCTGTTAATCTGCTAGCTTTTCTTTTCTTTCACTAGGAAATCAGTTCAGCATGAAAACAAAAGCAATAAAAACACTATCATACTAGTTCGTGATAAAGAGAACCTCACTTGAAATAAAAATGTATCTCAGGACGGCTCTAATGGGTATAAAACTTTTATCAAAATGAAACAGAGAACAACGTTTTGACTTTCTTAGGTCATCTTGAGGTTAACCAAGAGAGTTTGTAAATGACAGTCTCAGAGCACAGATCTTAGAGACGACAGTGTAAACGGGTACGGGACTGTAGAGGCGTTGTAGTTAGATGTTAGGTTATTAATTAGTATAGGTATAAAGGTGTTCCTTTATACTGGATTAATTTTGGTGTTAACTGTTGTATAAGAAGGGTTTCTTTGATTTTTGTGTTTCTTTATATTTGTTTCCCTACCTCCTATCTGGGTGTTTTCTAGGGGTATGTTTTGTTCATTTGACTTGCAGTGTTTAAAAACGTATGAAGTTGTTTTTTATTATTTGAATCTGGTTTTAATTTTTCTGTTTTCAATAAAGAAGTCGTGACAGTTGTTGCATTGTTATAAATATGTTATAAATAATGTTGATGTTGTGCTTATCAGTGTGGTTTTTAAATAGTACTGACTTAAATTTTGCACCTGGTTTCTAAATAAATTTGTTGTTTACTGGAATGTTGTGTTTTAAGTTTTTTTTTCCAAATGTTGGTTATTTTTTCGCTCATGTCGGGAATATATGGTATGCAGCAGTGTAAAGTTTTGTAGTTTGTTGTATTTTTGGATTTATTATTGTTTGTTTGTTGTTAATTGTGTTGTTGATCCAGGTGTGTACGTACAATTTTCTTAAAGGTCTTTGGAGAAAATTTGTTGATGTTGATGAAATGTTTTATTTTGTTTATTTTTATCGTTAATTTTATCGGGTGAGTATGGGGACTCAGCGAATGTATTAGTTTAGTATTGGTGATTTTTCTGTGGATTTCTGTTTGGAATTGTATATCCGTTCTTGTGATCTTAAGGTGAGAAATGCTATTTGGTTAGTTCTTTCTTGAGCTTAATTTTGAGGTGTATAGAGTTAACGTGGTTGAGAAACTAAGTGTGTGCTCTGTACATGTGAATCCAGCAGTTGTATCGTCAACAAATCTGTACCAGTAAAGTGATGGATGTAAGACTGAATTGATCGCTCGAGATTTAATCTGTACCATAAAAATGTTGGCTGAAACTGGTGACACGGAATTGTCCATACTTAAGCCATATATTTGTAAATAATTTTGATCAGTGAACATAAAGCTAGTTTTGGTGGTAGTGAATTCTATAAGAGTTGTTAATTTGTTCCTGGGGTTGTGTATCAATGGGTTGAGGTCTTGGATATAAAGTTCTAAAGCTATCTTACAGACTTCAGTGGTTGGGACTTCATCAAAACTGGCCATTAAGGTTTTATGGTTTAATTGATTAATAATAGATTTGAAAGTAAAAAAGTTTTTGAAAAAAGAGCCAGATGATGTTACATATTAAGAAAAGTCCCATGCTGTTTACCTACAGTGGTTATAGTTAAACTACAATTAACAATTTCCATTGAGATGTTAAGGGTCAAAATTTGGGTGATAAGATTACGTTATCGTGGTCTTGGACTCCTGCTGCTCAGACTTATTTATTACTATCCCGAATAAATGATACTACATTCATAGCTTTGCTAAAATTTATTATGCAGCAATAACTGAATGGCTGAAAAGCGTTTCCAGTTTCTACTAAATACTTGTTAACTTTAGAAATGGCATGCAAACATTCTTGATATGACCATAATGTGGAGAATAAATTGAAATTAACAAAAATAATAAGTCAAATAAACTTCTATAAAACTGAAGAACTTTGTCGTAATACTACTATTACTACTTTTCCGTTGATTAAAATATATTCTATATGAAAGCCATTTGTCATTTTGTTTGGGTATAACGCTCGTATTGTGAGTCATTTTCATTTAAGTTTACATCATTTTTATTGATTTTTAGAGTTTATTTGAAAATTATTTTTTATTTTCCCAATGCGAAAGGAAATTGTGGTGAATAAAACTTTCGGGGTTCTCGTTTTTTTTTGTTTTTCTTTTTACACAAAACTCCAATTCGTCATTTTTTACAGGTTGGGTTAAGCTAGAATAAAATAATGTACTTCCGTTTCTCAAGAGCCTGCAGCTTTCCATACCCTTAGAAATAGAATACATAAAATAGACCTAAGGAACGAAATGGTTTATATTAAAAGTATTGGCAAAGACAGGTCTTCTAGGCCGAAATGATAAGATGCATCACTGAAAAAGATATAATTATAATAACGTCTTACAGTATATTAAACCGAAAAATGTGTACGATAAGAAAGCCAATGAAAATAGTTATGCTGACTTATGTAAAAGACCGGACGAATAAAAACTGTGAGCATTTTAGGAAATATGATTATATAATATTCCTACTTTAAACTAGTCAATAAAATTAAAAACAAAATATAAATTGTAAAACATGAATAAAAATGAATATGAAATTAAATGTGAGTGTAGAAAGAAATACATAGGTAAAACCAAACACAGTTTCAAACATTGCCTCAATAAACATAATGGTTATATCCGTAAAAATTCCTATTTTCAATAGTAGAACACGACCAGAAAATGATTCAACCCATTTCTTGAAATGAAGTGAAATTCTTGAATAAATTAAATTCAAACATGGAACTGAATGTTTGAGAATTTGTTGACATACTGTGTAGTAAAGAAAAACGCATTTCGTAAATAACAAATATATACCAGTAAATAAGTATTTATACTATCGAGTGGCAATTTGAGCATATGTAAAAAACTAACAATCTTCTACCATCCCCATCCGTCCCTCTGTGTTATTGTATGTGTTAAATGCGGGGTGGAGGGAAGTTATCTAGTTTTCTTTTCCAAGTACTCATAGGCCCCACTTTGTGCTAAATTAACCAGTCCTTTGTCTTATAGCTACGTGATGCCCCCCAGTGGCTCAGCGGCAGGTCTGCGGACTTACACGCTAAAATCCGGGTTTCGATACCTGTGGTGGGCAGAGCACAGATAGCCCATTGTGTAGCTTTGTGCTTAATTCAAAACAACAACAACAAGCTACGTGATTTATTTGGCTTAGTGTTTAGGGGCGCTCTACTCGCAATCTGGGAATGGCGTGTTCGTCCCACCAAATATGCTAGCCCTTTCAGTCATGGGGGTGCTATAATTTGACAATATTGATTGGTAAAAGAGCAGACCCAGAGTGATGATGACTTTGCTAAAGTAGGGACGGTTAGTGCATGCAGCGAACGTGTTACTTCGCGTGAAATTCCAAACAAGCAAACTAGTTTGGGTAGCCTAAGTGCTAACCAAGAAAATGAAGATGATATATTAAAAAGTCACTTTTGATGATAGAAGTGAAATACTGCCGATGTATAAAGAGTAGATACGTATTGTAATAAAATTTGGCTATTAATTAAAACATTTTATATGTTACATTGAACTTAGGCATGAGTCGTCTGCTACTACATAAGTTTAAATTACTATAATAAGTAGTTTTAATAACTCTGACGCTCAGCTACCATAATATATACTTTTATTTTTCTATTTTTATTGATCCCACATAGAATGAAGTACGAATGAACTACTTAGGAGTAACTCTATAATACAATGATACTATTAAAGTTTCTGGAGAATAATATGATAAGAGATATTCAGAGTCAATCAGTCAGAAAAACATTTAATGTTCTTATTTTCTAACCTGAATCATACTTACAGAGACTGCTGATATAGTCCATCAGGTATATAAAATAATTAGACATAGTTGTACCTAGAACAGATATTTGAAACAAGTTATTAAATATAATAACCGATTGTTTTAGGCATGGCCAATCTTGTACATTCTTGTAACTCTAACCTGTTACACTTATTAATGAATTTTATTTATTTTATATTTTGTATTTATTTGTATGAAGATAAACACAAAGCTACATGATGGGCTATCTGTACTACCACGGGTATCGAAACTTAGTTTCTAGCGTTGTAAGTACGCAGACATACCACTGTGCCACTGGTAGATATATTTTATCATGCTTACGCTATCATGAGCAAGTATTACCCAGAAGTTAAGATGTCCTGACTGCAAATCTAAGGATTCGAGTGTCTTTACGTAAAAATACAATACAAGCTTTGAACCTGTGAATGCATTCAAATCCATCTTCTCATTCACACAAGAAAAGCTATAGATTTGATTATGAGAGGTATTAACTAGCTGCCTTCGCTCTACTCTATAAGTTCAAAATGAAGGACAGCTATGCGTATATAGCTTATTGTATAGTTTTATGATAAAAGTCTAAAATAAACAAGACAAATTTCGTTATGTAAATAATTTTTAATGTTTAGTAGACTAGCTTGATAAATGCCAATAGAGTAACAGAATAAAAACTACTGAAACTGTAAGAACTTTAAAATTATTCAATAAACACTACCAGAATCTCATTTAATATTATTTTATAAATTACAAAGTGATTACGTAACAGTATTTTTGTGGTTAAACTTTAGTCATATATATCACGACGTTTAAAATGCGCTATAAAATAAAACTCCCTTAAACCAACTTTAATATGGCTTGAAAGCGTGTTTGATTATTCAGGGAATTTATTTTGCACATTCGTGACGTTTTGAGTATATAATTGAAACTGGAAAACGTTTTGCATTCAGTCAATGATGTCGGGAGATTAAAAGTGGAAAACATTTACATCTTGTTCAGATAAAGTACTGTTGGACAGAGAGAATAAATTTGCATGTACAAATAAAATTATTTTATAAAAAAAACATTTTGCATGCTTCACCATTTAACCTATAAGGTACGTTTATGTAAATTAGAATTTTGTTTCTACATTTTATCTTTTTAGAGCATTATTGCTGAAAAGAAACTAATGAACTATCCCTTAACAACAATAACAACAAGAATCATTATCACTCAGTATTCTATGATAGATTAAAATGTCTAAACTATGAGTTTGGTTTCTTTGGATGTTTGCACGAAGCTACACGACAACTATCTACGTTAGCAGTCCCTAATTTAGCAATGAAAGATTTGAGGGATGACACATAGTCATCATTACCTATTGCCAATCATTGGGCTACTGTTTTACCAACGAATAGTGGGATCAACTGTCACATTATAACGCTCCTACGGCATAAATGGTGAAGATGTTTAGTGAGAGAGATCCGACCCCGCGATTCGTACATTACGAATGGCAATATCAGGTCCTAAGTAATGAGAATGGCAAAGGATTGAGAGACGTGGTCATATGCTTAGATATGTATGTAAGGTAAAATGATATAGTAATGTGTATATCATGCAAAGGTGAATTTACACTATTTAATATATCTTTTCAAGCATAAGGGTTTCTTTTGTTTCTTTTATACGTTCTTATTTGTATATGCAAAAATAGTTTTTTTGTACACAACAGTACTTTTTTTTCGGGTTTTATTGCTGCTGACTTCATTTATCTAATGTTTTAACAAGTTAAAAGAAACGAATGTAAAACAGTGGCGAAGACCGTCTTCTTTCAAACAGTTTATAACTTAATTTCGGTACGTATTTTAATGAGATACTTGAATATTAAATCTGGTACTTCAGTTTTGTTTCTAGGCCTGCCAGTCCTCCTTCTTGATTTGGTTTATCATTAGTTTTGTTTAAAGTCTAATAATATGAGTTTTAAGAAGAATTACTAAATGCATATTAAAAATAATAATTTTGACATTTTACTTCGAAACATTTACTTCAAACTGCTCAACTCGTTCATGCGAAAGCAGTTTTGCATTGAAGTTAAATTTTTACGTGGGCTATAATTTACTTCGACATATTAGACGTTAAGTGCTTACACTCGTCTTAGGTGAAAAACTACAAATTCATCTTCTAATATCATACTATTTGATACAGTATATCGTCTCTGTAATGTGCACAAGTAGAGATATATGGAGAAACTGAGTAGCTGTGGAGTTTTGCATCCGTATCTTTTGCTAAATACGATGTTAACGTCATTCAAAGTATTTACATATTTACCAAATAGTGCACAGATATGGATTGATGTATTGGCATACAGGAGTGCTTGATGTACAATATGACAGTGTTGACGTAAAAAGAACGATTTATGACGTTGTGTACAAAATCTTTACTTCGGTTTTCTTATGAAGTTGATATGAAAAAGTAACTAGCAGGGTCAATGAAAGAAAATCCTGAACTAATATATACATTTGTTTTGAAATAAACTGTTGTACAAATAGAATTAATCACATAAAAATAATATTACTTTATATATATACCTATAATGACATCAAAACTTCTTACCAGAAAGGTTTTTGTGATATTTTATTAAGTACCAAGAGATGATGCTGTTTCCAGAGTACGGTTCCATCCACGCCAATGAAATAGTCCTTCCTGTGACGTTGGTGACAGATACATTTGAGGGTGGACCAGGAGCCTCTGTGAAGATATACTGATACATATTAATCTGTAGTTCTGGTTAAACATTTGAGAGATATTATTATACTTGTAAATACATTTGATGTCCCATAAGTTTTTTGTTTATTCCACGTGTACGTTAATTAAAGTGGAGAAACACTAATACTGATCATATTGGTTACATTAAAAGTAAGGAATACCAAATATTAAGAGCAAATTAAATGAGTGATTACGTATTGGTTTAAATTTCGCGCAAAGCTACAAAAAGGCTATCACCTCCGCTAGCCGTCCTTAATTTAGCAATGTAAGACAAGAGAGAAGGCAGCTAGTCCACAACACCCACCGCCAACTCTTGGGCTACTCTTTTACCAACGAATAGCGGGATTAACCTTTACATTATAACACCCTACGGCTGAAAGGTCGAGCATGTTTGGTGGGACGGGAATTCGAATCCGTGACCCTCAGATTACGAGTCAAGCACCTTAACCAACTGGCCATGCCGGGTCTGTTTACGTTATCGTTTCAATCATAAACAAGATTATTACCTACTTTATTTTAGATCTACAGGAAATGTCATTCACTTATAGATCTTTTTATTTGAAAAATGTCTAACAAAAATTATCTTGTTATATTTTTATTTAAAACTCTTGAGTTTTATAGAATTTTTTTAGTTTAAGTGTACAAAGTATTTTATTGTTTTATTTCATGATTTATTTTAGTAAGAAGTAGAAAAAATTTGTCGTAAAGATGTAATGGATATATACAGAATTAAAGTTTTATTGCTTTAATCCAAAAATTGTGAAATAGCGTGGTGGTTACTGCGTCGTGGGTTCAAATCCCATCATTGAATTTTCTCTCCTTTCATTCACAGGGGCGTTATAATGTGACGATGAACTTCATTTTTTTTAAGTGAAAAATAATCCAGAAGTTGGTGGGGTGTTATCTAACCGTTTTCACTCTAGTCTGTCACTTCAAAATTAGGGTGGTTAGCATAGACAACCCTTGAGTATCTTATGTCGAAGTTAAACAAAACATAAAAGCAAACACAATTCCAATATAAATAAATACTTTGTACTTCTGAACTATTTCAGTTTTGTTTCAAAACTAAACGTAATGAAATTATGTTTTGTATTAATTTGTGCTGGAAGCCTATAATACAACGTACTTAATGTTCTTATTTTGTAAACAAACAAATTTATTTCAGCATATCTGTAACTTGCATAAATAATATCTTTATAATTTCATTTTTTTTAGTATATTATATCACTGATACGTGTAAAAATGAGTTTATCCCATTTGCTTAACAGTAAGTCAGAATTAAATACTCGCGGTGGACACAGCATAGAAAACCAGTTATGTATCCTTGTACTTAATGCCAAACAAAGATAAAAAATGAGGAACAATTTTTGGAGCGCAATATTGAATTAGGGGCTTACAATGAAAAAAAATTCCAACATACTATATTACGTATCTTTACACAAATACTTGTTAATAGTATGAAAATATATCATTAAGTAATTACAAAATGTAATAGACTAACTGCAATAATACGTCTAAAATAACAATAAAGCCATTAAGTTTTTCATCTGTTTGGCACATTTTTAATAATTTTATTACCAAAGAAAAAGTTCCAAAGTTACTGTGATGATTAAGCTGGCAAAGAAAAATGGCTATTTAAACCTATATTTTGACCACACAGCACCATATTTTATTCATGTATGTTATCACATTTATGGATTACTGATACTACATACAACTAACATTTTAAATACCATTTTTATTATCTCAGTTCCAACCTAAAAGATTCTTTCAGGTAGAGAACAAAACGTTGTCTGGATAGTAACTTTTGATAAACAAAGAATATATTTAGAATTATTTTCTCTTGGAATTCTGATTTAAAATACGCTAGTTAAATAAAAAAAATTGATATAAAAATTATAAATGAATACATATAAATGGGGGTTGGATTCGGTGCACTTAGAAGATAATTCAATGTAGCTTCGCTGCAAGAAAAACAGACACAAAAAACGCAAATAATCTCTTCATTAAATTTAAAAAAAGCGCATATTTTGAGTAGTTAAAGTACCTGATTTAGTTATTTGCATTTCTCGTTCAATTTTGTTTTTTTTTCTGTTCATGTGGCACAAGATAGCAAAACGATTTTTAAATTCAGTCGAGCACAAGATGAGTGCAGCTTAAACCAAATACGTTTAATTTGACGAACGAAAGAAAGAAAATCGATTTTACATAAACTTCTTGTGGGAAATAAAAATCACTCGCTCATACTCTTCGTTGGAAGTGTACGAAACACTCCAATCTTTTGAAAATTGCGCGTCGTTTGCTTAAACACGCACTTTTTAGTTTAATTTAATTTGTGAGACATTAAAGGCTTTACTTATAATCTACTCCTATTTCGGGTTAAGCGCACGTGCACACACACATACACACAAGAGGAGAGAAATATATAGAAAGGGAGCAAGTATAATAAATAAGGTCTCAGTAGATTTGTGATGCTTTTTTATACTCAAGTTAGTTGAAACATAGCTTTATATAATTTTTTTATGTAGTTGTGTAGAAAACACAAATGTAGAAATTTGATAAGCACTGTCGCTATAAATGTAATGTTATGAACATAATCTACTTTTGAAACTGAAAGAAGAGAGAAAAGTTTTGTTTTTTGCCTAATTGATTAAGGCAACTTTTGTTTAAGTAAATACGCGAATTACGTATTATAATGTTATGATCAATCCTGCTATTTGTTGGTAAAAGAGTAGCCCAAGATTTGACGGTGGATGGTGATGACTAGCTGCCTTCCCTCTAATCTTACACTGCTAAATTATGGACGGCTAGCGCAGATAGCCCTCGAGTAGCTTTGCGTGAAATTCAAAAACAAACAAACAGTTTACGAGTTGACTTTCCTCTAATATATGCCTCAGAACTAGGGTTGGCTAGTACAAGTAACCCTCGAGTAACTTTTGATGACATTTAGTAAACAAACGATTGAGGGAAATATGGATATTTCAATGAGTATTCTCTTTGATAATATTTTCTTCTCTAAGAAATATTAATAAACCTACGCGAGTTTAACTCTTGTAAGTCGCATTCGTCTGAAAATCTTTATTTCATCTAGAAGGTACCTAAGATTGATTTTTGCAAATTAAATATTATATATCAAGTTCTTTTTAGCAAGTTAGTTTTTGTTTATTTCAATTAGCATGATAAAATAAACTACCGTACAAAAGTGTTAGGATAAAGATAAAGAACAATGGAAGGTAAATGACAGGTAAAACATTAAAATTTTATTAATATCCATATTTAGGACAACAGAAACTCAGTGAAAGTGCTCGAGTTCAGCAAACAGTTAATATTTTTATATCTCCCATTTGCTTTAATAGCTGCAGACAGTCTTTCAGGCATTGTTGCGACGTATTTAAAAAAAAATGGTCAGTGGGATTTTATTTTAAATGGCTCCTGTGAGGTTTCTCTGGAAGTGACTTTTGATTTGGCAGATGAAAAACGTGATAATTGGGTTGAGATCAGGGCTCTGTGCAGGTTATTGCATCATTTAAATGACTCTAGCAGCTCTTTTCTTAACTAAGTAATTTTTGCATAGGACTGATGATTGTTTGGGGTCATTACTTTCTTGCGAGTAGAAATTTTTAGCGAACTACTGGATATATCATGATGGATCAGTATCTGATTGTACTTGTAGTTGTCCATTATTCCATCTATTTTCAAACATTTCCTGTCGTTTCAGTTGAAAAATATCACCAAACCATCACACTGCATCATACATGCTTCATAATAGATGTTATGCAATGAGGTACGTTTATTTCACCTTTTTTCTGTTGAATGTAGAATCTACGAATTGAACCAAATATATAAACTTGGTTTTATCCATCCATAAGGCCACTTCCCAATGATCATTATCCTAGGTTTCGTACCATTTATCAAATTCCAGTCTCTTGATAATGTTTAGAGATCAAATTAAAGGTTTATAAGTGCTACACGAGCGAATGTTTCATTATTTTTATACTATAGATCTGGACAGTTTTTCTGTAATTTGACAGATGGTCGTTTATCTCATGCTTGAGATTAGTGGTAGTTTTCCTTTTGTCTTGAAGGCTGCTTAAATGAAGTTACTTAGCATCAGATCTAGGGTGGCTTGACAGTGTTAGAGGAACATTTCAAGCTTGCAGTGATTTGTCGGAGAGTCCAACCAGTATCACGTAAAACTTTTATGCAAACTCTCTGTTTTATTGGCAATATGATTTTTGGCCGTGGTATAACAACAAAACTTGATATATAGTGTTAAACTCTGTTTTTGTTAAGGTTTGTCTGTGGAGCGGTATTTAATTGATTTATTCAATCATACACCAGTACCATATGCAAACTTTCTACTACATAGTTAAAACACTGTATGGAATACCATCACAGTTATTTCAGGCCCTAAATTTTTATCAGCATATTCAATCAAGAGAAACCCTTATGACATACCTTTGGTTCAAGTTTACGGGAATTCTAAAAAAATGGTAAACATTCTCATCCTGGTTTATTAATTTATTTAATGACAGAGATTAGTGAAGAATAACCATAGTATTGAAATTTATGTTTTGTAATGACATTAAAGAAGTAGCCCAGGAAATAGAAAGAATGACAAAATGTTTTCGTGTCCTAACATTTTTGTACAGTACTGTACACTTGTAAAAATTACATTTCATAAAAATTTTTCTATTGAAAATTTTAACAAAACTTCAGACGGAGAAGATTGTCTCAGGTTTTGTACCAATTGATGAAAATCTGAATCAGCAAGTACAATCGTCGTCCAAAAACTTCTAAGGCAGATACAATTCACAGAAGACTGACTCAAGTCAAGGTTCTAAAATTCTCGAAACAAAGGTTTTTGAATTCTAATAAATGCCAATTTCCTGCGAAGCATAAAGTTGTCAAATGATCGAACCCATAATTTTGTCTTTATAAACCCTGAAGCTTGCTGCTGAACTATTAGGGAGAGAGTAACTGTTACAAATATTTAATTTATTTGTTGATGTTATTACCTTGAATTAGTAATTGAAACTTCATTTCGTCTTCTCCATATTTATTTCGTGCATGACAAGAATAAATCCCCGAGTCGTTCCTGCTGGTTTTCACAATCCTAAGTATGGATACTTGATGTGATTCTGGTATTTCCGATACTGTGAACCTAGAAGTATGTTTAAAACTACAAGCATAGACATAATATCATGTGTTTTATTTTGTTAACCTGCTATAATTTGTAAATTCATCTGATAATACTTTTTATTCTCCAAGTCTTCACAAAACACATTAATATTTCAATTTTAATTTACTTAAACATATCAAAGTCTGATAGAGATCGTAGGAAATAAGCAGAAAACTTGCTTAATGCTAACTAGTGCTAAAATATTTGGTCTGCATCAGTCTATCTTGATCTATGAAATTAAGTTTTAAGAAAAATAAATTGCTAAGTAGATAAACATTGTTACTGTGAAGACTGAGAAGAAAACTAAATATTTTATAGTGTTGCTGTGAAATGGTTTATTTATCTAAGTCCGTTATATTCTTTGTAAAGTATAATGTACATCACTGGTGTCCGTTTTCGTTGTATTTAAAACGACCGTGGATGAGCGCTTGTAATTACTTGAACAAAGTTTGTTGATATTTGTAATTATTATATCTTTATATTATATGAAAAAAATAATTAAAATACTTTTGGTTGTAACGGACCTAATGATCACGTTCATTTTAATACGATATGATTCAAACATTTCCGTAAGGTTTGTTTAAAAAAATGTAGTATTCTTTTTTTTTCAGTGAATTTATTTTAATGCAAAATAAATTACTTATGAAATAAAACTGAAAACCGATACGTGGAGCTGGATGTTTTATTAAAACACAGTCCACATTAATTTTATGCTATTTGAACCATTATAATTGTTGGAGATGCAAAGTCCTGTTACACTTTCGCGACAAACGAAATTAAATTTAATGTCGCTGTATCATAATAATAATGTTATGCTTGAAACTCTGAAATTAGAAAAAGAAATTTATTAATGCCTTAATGACAAACTTTCATGAAAGTCTTTAGTTTTTTTCTAGTTAACTACAGCAAACCAAATTTTATGTTGTATACATTTCAAACTTGATTTATATTAAATAACTTTTATCTGCCTACTTTTATTAATATTTATAAAATTATTTCAAATATACAATGCTTCTTAATTTTAGGATATAAAGTTTTAAATGGTGTAAGGAATTATACATTTAAATATCTTATTTGAGACAAAAATAATCTAATGTAAAAATATTCACTTGAGAGTGATAATTAAAATGATTAGTGTTAAGAATAAATGTAATAATATTTTAATATTAATTAAGAGGCTACAACATTAACAATAAAACCATCCTATAAGATAACATATTGACATAATGGGCAAGGAAATGTCTCCCCCCAGAAAAAAAAACAAAGTAAAAGGGACTGAAAACTTTCTTCAGGATGACATATCTCTTAGTAAGGTGACTCTTGATTATACAAAAGACATCGAAAAAGAGGCCCGAAAATTCAGACTTAAGTCTGCTAAGGCTACGGTCCATGAAATGTTATAATTAACTTGGGAATCTCGATAATGTAGATTCGTATAATTGTATAGGCTATTAAAAATCCACAAAATGACTGTACCTGCTTTAAACATTCCACATAAATAATTCTAGTAGACTTAGAGGAAGTTGAAATCAAATTTTAAAGTTGTAGTAGCTCATTAAAATACAAATGAAAGATTGTTTAAGAGGCTTAGCTTCAAAAATCATCGGAGATCATTATAAACAAGTAATCTGTCCTGCTGTTTATACTATTATTTTCATGTATACCTTGGAACAAAAGTCTTTTCTATTTAGTACCAAAAACCACAAGCTTTTTATAATATATGTAGGTGACATTTTTATGATTTGGAACAAGAAGTAAAGTCTCTCAGAATTTATTTTACATTTATGAACGATTTTCATCTCAATACAAATCATAATGTCAACTTGACCTGAATAAAGATAGAGGAATGTTCTTAACGTCAAATATCGAATGGCGTTTGACGGCTTTTTAAATTATGAAGCCTATATCGAGCCCTCACATTGTTGGATAATTTTAACCTTGACTTTCATAATGTGTTATAACCAAGCATTCTGCTGTCATATGATTCAAGCACGATGGCTTGATCTTGATGCCACAGATAAGTCATTTAGAAAAAAACATATAAAGGAAAGCTAATATACAATTGTTACACATCTTCGGTTATAAAAATATTATGAGATTTTTAACTTCCCTAGATACTTACAAATGATGTTTACGTTGAGAAATAAAAAATGATGCATAAAAAATTAACTTGGGCCTCAGATTAACAGAGAACTTTGGAATAAATCCCAAATAACACTTAGTGAAATCAACTTTTCAGTCACGTGTAATAGATGTAAAACTGGACTTTATTGCAAAAAACAACAACAACAACAGATTTATTCTGCTAACAGAAAAATAGCTCAAGTCTTTGTGATTAAGAATGAAACCCTCAAATTAAGCTGTAGCTTCATGTTGGAATAAGTTAGAAAGATCATGATTAATTGTTCGGTAAGACAATTCAGAAGTTTTTTTTTCCTTTATGGGTTTGTTTGCTTATATGGATGTTAGTAAATTATTGAATTTAGAGTGGTTTAAAAAGTAGTCCTTCTTCTATCACCATTTGTGTCATAGAGTTGTCTCATCTATGAGCAAAATTAGTTGTATGAGTTTTTTTTGTATCATTTTGGGATTCAAGATTAACAAATATTTGAACAAAATGTATATAATAAATTATGTCCATCAGTTCTCCCAAAAGTGCCCTTCGAACATTAAATACAAGCTGTACATTTGTTTGGTTTTATAACAATCTGTATCATAAACTTACATATTTTAGTTCATATTTCTAGTAACGATTTCTTAAAATAACCTGATATAAATTTATGAGTAACTATGAGTATGTAATAAAAAGTTCTTTTTGCAATCTTTTCAATACTAGCAGAAATGAAAATATATTTGTGAAAATTCTATTCTTCTATGTTTGTTTTTCTTCTTTCTGACAAATTTATGCTATGTGTCTTTCAGAGAATCGCAGCTGAAAATTATTTCGGTAACTTAAATATTTTTCACCCTGAAAAATAATGAATGTAATTAATAAAACTATAATTTTATTTTTAAATAGTGGAATCAGTCTTGATTTTATTATAATGATGCGTCGAAGGTACATTAAAGACTGATGACATACGTGGATTTTAATCAGTTAAAAATACACATGCAAAAATAATCTCAGATGACAGATCCCACATGATTCCGTTTATAAACGAATGAAAATATGCAAGAGATAGTTTACTCTTAAGATTTATGTGCCAGTTTTAATTTTCCTGCTGAAGGCAATTTATTCATGGCAGATATGCTCTTATCATGATGTATTTAACGAATTATAAAATGGAAATTTACGAAATATGTTAACAAATAAATTCTAAAGCATACTCGCATAGTCGTTATTTAAAAATTCATTACATTTATTGAACGTTGGAGCAGAAAAAAATGTGAAACTATGTACTTAAATTTAATGGCGAAATTCTTTGTCTTGATTACTTCCACTGAAATATAAAGCTTAAGAAGCAACTATATACATGCATGCGACGAAGATATTTGTTTATTGCTAAGGATGTAAACGGTAGATTAAACAAAAGCAGTCGGATTCTATGTTATTCTTCTTCTAACAGTATATAATGTACGTATGTGTTATTGAATATTATTTTTGCTTCTTACATACAACTGCATATCAAACTAGCACTGAGGCAGAAGCACAGAATTCCTCCTAATATATGTTTTCTTATATCTTTTATTTTTCGATGTTACGTATCTTTAGAAACAATGCTACAAGGCAGATGTATTTAATCTTTCTGACGCCTCAGAAATTAAATTGCTATGTTATAGCTTGTATGGACTTTTGTTTCAATGCAACTTTAATATTGCTTGATGCCTCGTTCTATGGAATTTCTCCTTTTCCCTTGAAGGAACTGAAACCTATTTTTAAATATTTGAAAGACAAGAGATGAGAAGGTACACAAATAGATAATGTTGTTCTCAAGCATTAATAAAAGTTTTTTTTTACACGATAAAACTGAAAATGAAAGCTAGTTCAGACATAGGGTTATGACAATAAGATGGTTAGGTTCTGTTTTAAAGCAGGCAATAGTTATTAAAATAACGCAAGAGTATTTACATTAGCACTACTTTTTTAGGCGTTACATGATACAGTTTATTTAAAGTAAATAATCTGACGAACAATAAAAACAAATTATCAAGGAGATGAGAAAATCGTCAAATACCTTAGATTTTGATAGGGATGACTTTTCAAGTGTTACTGAGGAGAATATTGAATATGTATGTACATTTATATGATATTCAGTTCAAACTAGTCTTTGATGTGTTGCTTATATGACAAAATATTCAAAACTTATATTAAGTAATTTTAATATCTATGTTCTTGGACTACTTTATGATAATTTGCATATCCAAAAGTTATAACGCCTCATGTTTTATTGAACGGTAATACTAAGGTAATAGAACAATAGCGATCAGTATCTGTTGTGCAGTGAATGCTCACATTCAAATACTTACTGATATCTGGAGCTGTTATTTAGAAGTCGATTTTCTTTTTCCCAGACAAGTTCGATTGGTTCATCTCCGCTTGCTGTACACGAAAGAGCCACTGTCTGGCCCTTCTGTACAGAATGAGATTTGAATTTGATGTCGAATTTCGGTGGTTCTGTAGATTTATAAGAAAACTGACAATACAATAAATACAATATATGGTTTGATAAAATTCGTGTTTTTGAAGTTATGCTAATACAGTGTATGTTACCTACCTTCAAACAATAACTTCTCATCAAAGTATAAATCTATAACAAAAAAACATGATGATCCCGTGTATAAGTTTCTTTAGATTTTTTTAAGAATTATCTACAGAAAGCTACTTCTTACTAAAAAACATCTATATTTAATTCATGAAAAAAAAATATAGATTAAGAAAGTTACAAACAAATTCTTAGGTGATACCTGTTTTGTTCAATAAAACTACATTGGTGTATATAATAAAACTCTTTCCGAGTTATTGTTTAAAATGTAAAACAACAAAAACGTTCGTGTTTAGAATTATTTCATTATTGTTGAGAAGCATATACATATTTCAATATGTCTATTTTTAAAACAATTTGGTAGTATCACTAACTAAAAGCCAACATAAGATCACGGTAATGAGATTAAAATTATATTACAGTTTATAGCGGATATTACGTTTTCATTTATTGTAGAATTGTTGAAACATTGAGAAAGAATAAGTACACAAGAAAATTCGATTTGCTTCATGGTAAATAATTATGATTTTTTTAGCATGCATCAGATATTGAAAGTTATTAAATGAAAATATTAAAACCGAACAAGATCTTGTTTTCTTTGATAATTTACTTTGTTGGCAAACCTTAAATTAAAATTATTGTTTATTTTTATTGAGTAAACAGAATTGCAATTAACAGTTATTTAGAAATATAAATTATTTCTTGAACTCAATGTGTATTCTTTTTTTCTAATTATCCTTCCAATTATCTTCAGCTTTAATTTGAGTGGAGAATAACGTTTTAGTTCTTTTCATTAACTGAGGCCCGGCATGGCCAAGCGTGTTAAGGCGTGCGACTCGTAATCTGAGGGTCACGGGTTCGCATATCGGTCGCGCCAAACATGCTCGCTCTTTCAGCCGTGGGGGCGTTATAATGTTACGATCAATCCCACTATACGTTGTTAAAAGAGTAGGCCAAGAGTTGGAGGTGGGTGGCGATGACTAGCTGCCTTCTCTCTAGTCTTACACTACTAAATTAGGGACGGCTATCACAGATACCCCTCGAGTAGCTTTGTGCGAAAATTCAAAACAAATAAACATTAACTCCGTTTTCACGACAAGCTAAAAACGATATTTTGATAACATACTCTTAACACGTAAGGGAAATTTTCAGTTTAGTCCAGAGATGTTCAACATATCCATTTAGCTTTCTATCAACATAAACTGACGAATTCACTGTTCCGTTTTTTTATTGTTTGCTCATAAAATTCTAGGCTAATGTCGTGTTAAGTATTTTATGTAGTTGAGTATGTGTAAGTTATTGTTATTTTGAATTGATGAGATATATTTTTTTTGTTAACCCTTTCTCAATATTTTTAACTTAGTCATTAAAAATGCCTCCCGTGAAACACGTCATCAGTAAAATAGCAAACCCAGTCTGCAATTATATTATTGTTTGATATACGGATAGTCAAATATTGTCGTAAATTAAGAGGCTTAGATATCAAAAGAAATATACGCTGATTACAAGCAGGTATTCTAGCTTCATTGAAAAAATAACATTTGTATTGATAAATTTGAAGGCAATCGACCAATTAATTTTCATTTGACAACAAAAACAAATATATTCTAAAAAAAAAATAAACTCCTTTTAGGTTACTTAATGAGAATACGAGAAGTTTGTAACATGGAGGAGATTTCGAGCTGAATTTCCACAAATTTTGATTCCCACACGACCTACAGATGGGAATTACTCTGTTTTCTTTTCAAAGGGCCACTTGTTGGCTGGGATACAAAGGCTACATATACACTTTTCTTAAAAAAAGTAATTGTAAAATAACTAATGGGACCCTTGAAAGTTTCAGCAAAATAGGCTTAAGAGCTTATAAAAATACATGTTTAGGAACCGGAAAAGTGAGCAACGATAGCAATATTTTCTTAACTTAGAAGTTTCTTCTGTCAGAATGAAGATTAAATAAACTCAAATATATATAAATGAAATGGAAGTTTAGAAGAAATGATTACGGGTAATAGTTTCACATTAAAATTATTAAGAAGACAATTTATGTAACACTAGAGTATGGATTTAATAATCGTCTTTTCTTCAATTTCAAGGACAGTGATAACGATTTAAACCTCAATAAATGAATCTTTTATCAGTACCAAAGAAGAAAATAAATCTTAAAACTAAAACAGAAATCAAATACAAGAACATCAATGAAATTTTACAGAGTAATAATACAGACCTTGCAATAAGATATCAGGAAGATATTAACGAGGTTCGACAGAGTAAGAACAAAAATCTTTACAATATACAGAATAATCTATATTATTAAACAGAAAACGTTACCTACGGTGTACAATAAGGTTGATATGTTTATTTAGGTTTCTTCCATAACCGTTTTGAGCTTCACAAAGATAAAAGCCTTCTTCGGTTTCGCCAACTGAATGAACAAGAAGTGAACCATTTGGCAAAAGGGTATATTTATGGCTGTTGTACACTGGTGTATAATCCATGGGCTCATTATCTGGAAAGGATACAAATAAACTTAAAATAAGGATGAGAACATCTACACAGATGAGCCTTGTTCTTTAAATTTATGAAAAAAAGGAATTTCAAAATAAAATATAAACTTGTAATGCTCGACATGGAACTAAATGACTAATAAAACCTTTCCCGTGTACGTGGGTGTTCGGCTAAAACAGTTTCGAGTATTGTTAGAAGATATTCTTTAAATAAAGATGAATCTCAATTTATTTAGAAATATATCATTTCTACATGTTACACTCCCTACCCTTTTATTTTTTTTTCTAAAACAACAGTTTTCAAATATTTACAAATGTTTATATTTATTTAAAGTATTTGTATAATTATGCTAAGTGCGATCGAAGAAAGGTACAAGTAAGTACAGGTAAGTCCAATTCAATAAAATGCAATTTTTGATCACATTACAGAAACGATATGGTTCATGAAATTGACCATTTGTGCATATGCTAAAAGGGTAATCATGCTTGGTGATAGGGGTTCAAATTTGCGAATCTCAGAAGCAAGCTGCGCGTTCTAATGGTATCCATAAAATAATTTGAACGAATACAAGTTAACAATATTCTTGAAAAATATAACTTCTTCCGAAGATCACAAAATTGTCTGATTATTTTACATTTGTAATTGTTATAGTTAGGAGATTTAATTTACAAATAATAGAAGTAGCCCACTTGACTTATCATTGAGCATTTTAAATGTATAGAGAACATTTCAAAGAAATATTTATAAAATAAAATAATTATTCATGATATAAATATTATTATTTTTTATCAACAATAGATTTAAAAATATGGTTACTCAAATGATAGAAAGATTTAAAACATTATATTACAATCAATACTATTTCCTTTCAGCATATATTAAATTTCATGTAATTGAACAAATATGAAGTTCAGTTTCACAACAGAGACATTCTTATATTGTAGTCAGTTTAATTAAAATGCTAAAATTGAGTTTAATCAAAAGAAAGAAGGACATTTAAACAGCTAAAGTTAAGTAGAATGGTAAAGTCTTACTTCAGTTATCTTTTTGTAAAATACTATTTACACTCTTTTACTAATATAGTGTACTTCATGGCGTATGTCTACAAAGTAATTCTGTTTGAAATACGAAAAAAGTTTTTGAGAATCGCATACATTAAAATACACTAAGAAAAACGCTAATTAGACCGATTTAGAAATACACTTAATTACTTTAGACTAATGAGCACTAGCGTAATCAAGGATAGGACATAAACTACGGTGACAGCTGTTAAGATTTACACAAAAATGAATTGAATAAGTAAATAACGAAGAAACGGAAGTCACTATTCAAGAACTTCGTCCACAGTTTAGTAGCAAAAAACATTCACATTTCTTTTAACGAAGTGACAAAACTTACTTTTCATTTGTTGGCTTTGTTTTCCTCTATTGGTGACTGTTAGACCTATTTGCTTATTATCAAATGTCGCGCTTGTTCTCTGTTGATTTTTACACCCTAATTTCCAAATTCTGGTTATACTTCTATGTAATTTTATTTGTTAACCTTCAAATCATGATTATACTACTATGTAGGTTTACGTTTGAATATTTCATATAAATAAAAAATAAAGAGCACTACTTTCATTTTACGCTTAATGTAAAAGTAAACCTTAAGGAGTTCTCAGAGAAAAAATGTAATAGGTTGATCATGTTAGCACTTAAGTTTTCTCGAATATATTATTTAAGCAATTTAGTTCATTATAAGTAGTATAGCTCATAATTAATTAACGAAATCATTGAAATAAAACCAAATACCAGATTTTACTTAGGTCGATTTTGATAATGTTTCTATAATCTACTGAAGAACTAATAATGGATGTGCTTCAGTTTGAGTGTGGTCTGGCATATCCAGGGGGTTAAGACACTTGATTCGTAATCCGAGGATTGCGAGTTCGAATCCCTATCACACTAAACATGCTTGCTCTTTTAGCCGTGAGGCGTTATAATGTGATGGCCAATCTCACTATTCGTTGGTAAAATAGTAGCCCAAGAGTTGGCGGTAGATGGTAACAACGAGCTGCCTTCCTTCTAGTCTTACACTGTTAAATTAAGGACGGCTATCGAAGATAGCTCTAGTGTAGTTTTTGCAAAATTAAAACAAAACAAAACAAACAGTTTGAGTGAATAAGAAATACCATAGATAAAAACATAACCAATCCTAGCTAGAATTAAAAAAAGAATGAAAGAACTAATAGAAAGCAATGATCAATAAATCTTTTTGATACAAGGGAATATCGATTTTACGTAAGAATAAAACAGTAATTTCAATTTCAAAAAGAGTTTGTTTTAGTTCAAAGACATAAATTATATGGGAAATATCAGAAATTTTGATACTGACAGAACTTGATTGAGGTTTCCTTATTCAAGAATTAGAAAAGGATAAACACGCGTATGTTAAATAGGCTATTTTTAATTTAGTTACAATTTGATCTTTATAGTTAATACAAATAAATACTGCTTAACAAAATTAAAGATTTGCACAATGTTTTGAAGGTAACGCGTAGAGTTCCAGAAAAGCAGTTGTTAACTCTTAATTACATTTATGTTAAAATATTTAGTAAAGCTGTAACCTATATATTCTGTTTGCAAGATGTGCAAGTTAAAGCTAGAAATCTCATGAACTGTTTGACAAAGGGTGCAGTACATTATTTTAATATGATTTTGAATATCCAAATCAGTAAACCATGTGACAACCGATGTAGGGTTTTAAGTCCGTGTATAACTGCTTTTGAGATGCATATATGTAACAATCCTTTCACACGCAAAATATTCACTCACAGATAGGGCTTTGGCGAAAGGCTGTCCACATGCTTCACGTCATAGCACATAACATAATGAAGAGAGACTTCCATTTGGAAATGCGGCCAACAAGATATGGGTTCATGTATCAAGATAAGAGTCCTGGTCATACCTACCATTCAATCGTTATATACCCCAAATAGCTGGAAAATAAACGGTTATTCATACTATTTCATACAAAAACATTTTAATCAAGTCGCTGGACGCGAAGCTAATGAATTGCTGTGGGATGGATTGTTAAAAAGGATGCTGAAAAATCATCGTCTTCGGACTTCAGGCGTAGTATCAAAAGCATGCAGAGAGGCATGCTGTGCTTTCGATATGATAGCCTTACGAATGAATTTTTTACAATGGAAACTACAATGCAGGGTTGTTGTTAAGTTAAATCATGGCAAAATGTGGCAACATAGGCTGCAACGACATGTTTAGGCTTCAGAGTTACTTTAACAGTGATCAAGGAACAATATTCAGGTAAAATATAATCAAAACGCAATAAAACTTCATCATAACTCAAACCTTTAATTTGTTACATAAATATTTAGAATTTCACTGAAAAAAGCTAATTCGCAGGTGTGTTCTATATACTGGTTTAACTTTCTTGATTAAAAAGAAGTTTGCTTTCTATTATCTGCACTAATGTGTATCTGCACGAATCCAGATAGTTTTTGATTAAACTGAAGCAAAGTGCAGTTAAATCGACGTGCGCGTGTCTAATCTGACTTATCGTGTGTCCGAGCAAATTTGTTTGGTGTCTAGATCTGCTTGTGCGTGAAATGCTGCGCTGTGAAGGCTTGTATTTTGGCATTTGAAATAAATCGTGCTTCAGACAACTAAGCCAATTCTGTTACTGTTTTTAGAGTAAAAGACTAGCTCCAATACCAGATAAATTAAGATAAACTTGTTATAAACATATAGTCATCAGACTTTTAATTTTGCAATTTATCCTACTGAAGAAAATTTAGATATCCAATGGTGTGAATTAGACACATACTAAACTAAATGTGCCCCACTAGTATAGTGGTTAGTCTAAGGATTTACAAAACAGAGGTTAAATTATCCTCGGTGGGCTCAGCAGATAGCCCCATGTGGCTTTGGTATAAGAAAATACACACTTAAATAAAAGAGAATTATGAAGGAAATTTGAATATTCTATTTGATTTTAACATAAGACACTCTTAAAATAAACTTACAATAAAATTGTGTATTTAGATGTATCAATACAGAAGACATTTAAGTAATAGATGGTAATACAAATACTTTTCTGTTAATATAGTACTTTTATTTATTGAGAAAATGTTTATCTAGCTTGCTAGATATATATATGATATAGAGATACTTTACGATGTTTCAAGAGATCTGTAACTCCAGGTGAGTTTAAAAAGTGAACCTTGTTTTATGAAGTTGCTTATTTGTAAACGAAGAGTTACACAGTAAGTCAGTTGAATTGTTGGGCGTCGCGGGTATCTGACTCTGTATGTTAGCGCTAAAATATTCCATGATTACTGCTGAGCTACAAGTTTCACAAGAGGCAAAACAAACATAAAAAAACATTAAAAATAGACGATTTCAACACCAGTGATTTCTGGTGGAAGGAAAGGGAATGTGTAATTAAAGTTAACAAAATTAAATGGAACTAGAAAGAATATTTCGAAGAAAAATAAAAGACTAAATTATTTTAAAGAATTAGAAATTACGATAGGGGTTTATAATAGGGATTGCAAGAAATTATATGATAATCTAATAGAACGTTCGGAGTAAAAAGCACCTCTAAAACATTTAGTATTGAGCTAAGCCTATGTATGTATAAAATGCACAAGAAAAATTAAAATATACTCAAAACGGTTTGTTTCTAATTTTTCTTCTTGTTTTCGCGCTAGCCTACAACAAAAACAGCTTGGTATGTTGTACCAATCCCTTTTGTAGAATACTAAATAAGGTACTGAAAAGGTAAAAAAACAGTCAGTTTAGTTGTTTTATATTTAACATTAGCCAATAAAACGTAATGTTTGTGTAAACGGTGTTATCATTACTCCTTAATTAAACTGCATAGTCCATTGGGTAGCTTTGTGCCTAGCAACAAAACAAACGTTTATCATAAATTTACTTGTTCAATGAAATTTTTAATAGTATTTTTAAAGCGTGTATGAGTGAAAAAAGTCAATAGTAGATGAGTGTTAAATAACTATAACATGTAGATGATTCACTTCAAACACGTAATATCATGTTTGAAGTCAAAGAGTAAAAAAACAATAATACACATGATACCGAACTTTATTAAAAACATTCGTAGAATAGTTATTTTAAAAGACTTAAAGGTTTATTTAAAGCAATGTTTTAGGCAGTATATGTTTTATTTGAAAAGGCTGCTTTTATATTGGTGGCGGTTGTGTCTTAGTCCAAGCACATATTTGCCCATTATCATGCAATACATATAGTAAAGTTAATTAGTCAGAAACTATAAATACTCACTGTATTCTCAAATAAATTTCCATGACAATCTCCAGCTTCAGCTAAACCTTTTATATCTCGAATTAATGCGATCAAATAGTCAACAGCTATAACAGATCATCAAGAACCATATCAGCTGGCTACTTGCTATGCTTATTATTATTACAATGTATAAAGTTAGATGTCAAGCAATCCTTTTCTTATAGCTGAGCATAAAAAACAACAACAACCAAACAAGACAAATACTAACTTTGTTCCTTTATTCAGTTTACTGTCTCTACATTTAGGATTTTAAATTCACAATTTTTTATTTATCTTGTGTTATATAAAAGGCCAGGATTTGGAGCTAAGTAAATAGTACGTGTAAAAAATCATAAAATATGAATACGGACAACTATTAAAAATAGATAAGCACATAAAAAGTAAAAAACAAAAAACAATAACTACTGTTTGAAAAGAAAACAAAAAGGAATAAACAGGAATTCCAACGAAAATTTGTTTCTAACTGAAGCAAATGGACATTCGTTTAAAACAAATTATAGGATTTTGTGTTTTTATAAATAAATATCCATAAGATAACTTCTATTAGATCCACTTGTATTGTTAAAAGAAAGAGGTTTGATGTGTGTTTTATTAATTCTTTTAATCGGTTTCTACTTCTTAAAATATTTCTGTGTTTTTCATTTTGTAATAGTTTTTGTCATTACAACATCTGTAAGATAAATTCTCTTGCTTTACTTGTCGTTGGCTCGTTACATTTAGGTAATGAAAATATCTCGTTCTTTGTTTTTTTGTCCGAGTTAGTGCATAGAAGACTAATTTTAATCTATAGAAACTAATATAGTTGTTATCTTGACAGTTAGTTGCAGTGACCTTGCCTTCTTTAATAAAGTAAATCATTTGCCATCCTCGTCTGTTGTTTTATCATAAATAGTTGTTGGATATAATGTAATAAAGATTAGTTTTTCTCCGTTGTTTAGTGGCCGAGCGCGTAAGGCGTGTGACTCGTAATCTGAGGGTCGCGGGTTCGCGTCCGCGTCGCGCTGAACATGCTCTGCCGTGGGGGCGTATAATGTGACGGTCAATCCCACTATTCGTTGGTAAAAGAGTAGCCCAAGAATTGGCGATGGGTGGTGATGACTAGCTGCCTTCCCTCTAGTCTTACACTGCAAAATTAGGGACGGCTAGCACAGATAGCCCTCGAGTAGCTTTGTGCGAAATTCCAAAACAAACCGTTGTTTAGGTTATTAAAACGCTTTTGGATGATTTAAGAGTGAGGGTGATATTACATATATTTATGCTTTTGAAATATAGTCTTTCAAGTAGGTTTCTTTTTTTTTACTGAAGGGTGTTAAAATCTGTGATTAAGCCTAAAGTTACACTAAAGGCTATCTGTGCTCTGCCAACTACAGGAATCGAAACCTGGTTTCTAACAGTATAAATTTACAGACATAGCACTGTGCCACTCTGAGGCGAATAGTCAAAGAAAAATGTTCTTTAAATGTGTCTATAAATTGGTTGTTGAATGAATAATATTTGTCGTGAAAGAATATTATAAAGAACCAATTTTTTCAGAAAACTTGTACCCCGCGGGTACACAGTCTACGTATTTACAATGCTAAAATCAGTAACTAGATTTCCCTCAGTGGACTCAGCAGATAGCCCGATGTGGCTTTGCTATAAAAAAAAGCATACACACTCAGAAAACTTTTCGATACTCAATACGCTTTCTGATTCATGACTAGTATATCTTTCGCATTAAGAAAGTTATAGTTTTATTAAGACAGCTATGGCCTAGCGCGTTAAGGCGTGCGCTTCGTAATCTGAGGGTCGCGGGGTTCGTGCCCGAGTCGCGCCAAACATGCTCGCCCCCCCAGCCGTGGGGGCGTTATAATGTTTCGGTCAATCCCACTTTTCGTTGGTAAAAGAGTAGCCCAAGAGTTGGCGGTGGGTGGTGATGACTAGCTGCCTTCCCTCTAGTCTTACACTGCTAAATTAGGGACGGCTAGCACAGATAGCCCTTGAGTAGCTTTGTGCGAAATTCCAAAACAAACAATCAAACAATTAAGACAGCTGATTTCAGAAAATGGTAATGTTGAAATCAGTTTGGGTACTTTAGTGTTATAACTAATGTTATAAATGGATTTTAACTTGGGAATATTGGATAGATAATTGTTCATATTATTTTATATAATATTAGAAAAAACCTCAGCAACTTGGGTCGTATTTTATCAACTGGAAATATTAGTCCTTCGGTGGTCACGTAGTAAGTAAAATATTTATTTTGCTCAAAGCTATGATTCGATTTCCTGCGGAGGATGGCGTGCGAATAGTTTACTGTGTAACTTTGCACTAAAAAGCAAACAATGTTATGACTTTCAGACACAGTGTTTGTTTGAGCTACTGTTTTTATTTCGTGGAATGTGTGAGTCCAAAAGCACTAGAAGCTAAATGAATTTAATTGATTATCCCAATTTAGTCAAATGTAACTGACTTAGCAAAAAGTTTGTTATTTTTAAATAATTTTTAAATTAACAACAAAAATTTGGTTAGATAAATAGTGCTATTACTATTACCAGAATGTCTTCCTTTTTAATTATGTTATTGTGAAAACAACCTACATCGAATTTCTTCCAACATTCGCATGTGTCAACTCCTAAAAAGATATTAACAAATTTATGTTTGACTTCTTTTTACATGGAAGATGAATTTTTTCATACAAATTTCTATTTAAACGACATTTTTATTACATCAAAAGTATCAACAAAAGAAAACCTTTTGTAGTGAAAAGAAAACATGTGCTGACAAAAATAATTCCTAAAATGTACATTATGCTTAATTAAACTGCGATACAGCAATACAAATACCATGTGATTGACTGACACACTCAAAGAATTAACAATATTTTACAGATACCACTCTTCTAAAGTTCTATACAAAAGACTCAGACATCAGATTTCGTATAAATGTCCATCATCCAAACTTCTTGTAAAGACTAGTGTTGTCTTTGAGCAAAAATATATAAACCATCCTGGTAGATTTTAAAATTAATTAATTCCTTACCTGAATTCTTGTTACTCTGAATGCCGCCCTTGCAAATTCATAAAAACAATCTGACACTTCTTAAAAAACTAAATAAAAATAAATATCAGTTATCAGTACACATAAAATCATGTATTTCAAATAGAATGTAAAATTAATCACCCAGTAACTATGTTAGAAAAAACCAAACAACCCTGTAAAGAACGTTTTAACAACATCTTATTACAACAGTGTAAAATGACTACGGTTTTGAAGAAACGACTATTCTTATCTCTAACAAAAGTAACAACAATTCCATTCAACTGCCGATATGTTTGTCGTATTCCTCTGAACTGCTGTTTAATAGACTTTGAAGAGAAAAATATTATTTATGATCTTTTATTTGCCACAATTTACTGTCCTGATGGCATATGTTTCAATATCAAAACTGATCAGTTGAAAACAACAATGGCAACCAACAGGATATATAAAATGTTAGTTGTATGTAGTAAAGGAACTTGTACATATCTGTGATTTAAAATTCGTAATGGTTTAATAAAGAGGATTATAAGAAAAATCGTATGCAGTGAAGCGTGATTTTTGTTACCTTCTGGCAGGTATAGATACACTAAATTTTTATCCACATCAAATTAGACTTTTTAATTGTCTTACACTTTAACCATCGAAAGCTTCGCTCAGATTTGTATGAAAACTGTGTTCAATACACATATATGAAAAAAATACCAGTTTGTCAGTTTTCGTGAATTTTGTCTAGATTTTTCCGAGTGTGGGTTTAATATATATAATAAAAATAATTGTTTTTTACCTATTTATAATTAACTATCAGTCAAATATATCATATTTAAACTTTATAGTTTCAGTTCTTGTTTTGATTTTAGAACTACTATTTTTAACTTCGTAACCATTTCTAATACATTTATTTTTTTAAATTTACATGTGCAGTATGTAATTTGTTCATTAGTTTCTGGAATATGCAACTAAGTAATCGAATCACTTATTTCCCTGGCATTTTTTTCCTTCTTAATTACTTTTCTTTACTTCAGTACTATTATTTTTTTCTCACACAGTAAGTTCTCTAGAAATTACTGTCACATCTGTCAAAAATTACGCCACGAACTACCTTTCCATATCGAGCATATTTTACATCTAATCATGAATAAACTTCCAAGACGTGAGCTTCATAATTCAAACAATTGCATTTAACGTTTTAGCATGCAATTCCTTGTGTCTAAGATAGCCTATACGCAAGCTGTCTCATTATAAACAGACACAAGGTGCTCTGCATGTATCACGAAATGGTAATTTTTTTTTACCGTATATAGATGCAAAATGTTTTCAGCTTGTGTTTTTTAAGAGACGGAAATCTTGATATTACCTGGTAAAAGAAGTGAAGATGTGTCGCGTGTATGTGATAGTGTATCTCATTTACATTTGCCTTGTTAGACTGACTGAAGTTTTAGATTAAAACGATATACTTTAAGCTATACAGGATCAGAATTAAAAATAAATAAAAAGGAATATAATTGAAGAAAACAGTGAAAGATTTTGTATTTGTTCATAATGTGACGACGTCATGGGCTTATCTTGACCATAACACTTATCAAGAGCTAAATAAATAAGCTGTAGCTTATTGCTCCCTACTTTTGTAAAATCCTTATCAAGCATATCTTGCACGAACTTGGCATGGTCCGATGGTTAAGGCACTTAGCCATTACTCTGTGTGTTGTGGGATTGAAATTTTCAACGAACATGATCATTCTTTCAGTTTTAATTTAACATCTAATTCCACTATTAGTTAGCAAAGAGTAGCGCAAGGATTAGCGGTGGGTGGTATTGACGAATTGTCTTTCCTCTGGTATATCACTAAAAATCAGGAACAGTTAATGCAGATAGATAGACCTTGAAAACTTTTGCAGAAAATTCACTAGAAACACAACAAACAAATTGATATTTCATACATAGTTCTATATTGTTTTGTGGCTATAAACGCAGATAAATGATAAAACATGTTTATTAATAAAAAAATCGCGTATCTGAGCGAAATCGTTCTCAGGATCCCGTACAGATATAAAACACAAGTTATTTTAAGAAAACTAATATCATCAAAGTCACATTTAAATTTTAAACTAAGGTTCTGGAGATGGATATAAAATATTCCTCAAGTTCTATGCGTGATGGTTTGGGTTTATTTTTAATTTCGCGCAAAGCTACACGAAGGATATCTGCGTTAGCCGTCCCTAATTAAGCAGTGTAAGACTAGAGATAAAGCGACCAACTCTTGGGCTACTCTTTTATCAACAAATAATGGATTGAACGCCACTTTATAACGCTCTCACAGCTGAAAGAGCGAGCATGCTTGGTGAGACGGGGATTCGACCCCGCAAACTTCAGATTACGAGTTAAGTGCCTTAATCACCTGGTTATGCTGGGCTGGATGCGTGATGGAACTGAAACTAATTAAGCTACCCAGTCTTGAGCGCTTGAAATTAGTCTAGAGTGCAGACTTGCGTTTGATTGTTAAAAGAAATTTTGAAGTTTTGAAGTGAGTTGAAACCTGTTCTTGAAATATATTAACATTTACTGCTACTATGCTTGCTCAATGTATAATTTACCTTTAAAATTAAAAAAAAATATTTTGAAAGTTATTGTGAACATTTGCTATTTGAGTAAATGTATATTTATTGCACTTTAGTATGTTTTCAAAGTTTATCAGGGTTGTTTCCTTTACGTCTGTGGTTATTAACTGAATGTTACTGATACCTTACTTTCGAGAATTTAGCCCCGGTATAAAAAATGTGACAGTTTAATATAATAGTTAATTTGTAATTGTTTTTCTGTCAGTGAACGTCTTATTGTTTCTTCTTCATTTAGTGACTTCGTATTTATCTTTTATGAGCCAATTCCGTTTTTCCTGTATGGCTTGAAAAGGTAGTGCAAGGTCTAAATTTGTTTCTAACTGTTAAAATGCTACTATTGGTCTATTTGTATATCATGGACGAATGAAAATAGTGGTGTTAAAGAATATGTGAGCTGTTGAAATAAATTTCTATGATTGATAAAAATAAGAAGTAATGTTAATTGCACATTTGTATCAAAAAGGGTTTGAAAAATAAATTTATTAATCAATTTACTTTGGATTCCTAGACTTTCTCAATAATTATTTTTTAGACATTATTTTTGTTGCTTTTCTCATAGGAAAGTGCTATCGGGCCACCTTCTGTGTCCATAAGGGAAAAATCTACCCCTGATTTTAGCGTTTAATTAGTAAATTTACAGCTGTTCTGTCCGGAGATTTCAGATAATGGAAATATCCGCACTTTTTTTTAATGCTGTTACGAGAATGAATAGAATTACAAAACTAAATAATATAGCCAGTTACAGATTGAAAGCAAAGCATATGACAATATAAACAGTGTTTTCACATTTATATATGTCACAATAACGAAAAAAACTTACGTTTTAAACCTTGTACTATCAATCAAGTGTAGAGGAAACCCAAGTATTTAGAAAATTTTCAGTAACACTGTTATTATGGATGTATTGTCTCTTCGCAATAAGAACACGCCTTCCCATGGGGAAGATAACACAACTGTTTACTATATCGAAAATTAATGCTTTATCTTAAATTGAGGTTTAATCATTAATTAAAAGCTCTTATTTGATAAAACAAGAATACCCCAATATCTTAATAACAAATTTAGAAAGAATGTTAATATACTT
The DNA here is from genome assembly GCA_011833715.1 of Carcinoscorpius rotundicauda. Lineage (NCBI taxonomy): Eukaryota > Metazoa > Arthropoda > Merostomata > Xiphosura > Limulidae > Carcinoscorpius > Carcinoscorpius rotundicauda. The sequence goes on along the minus strand of CM022395.1, from coordinate 31,488,847 downwards.
CGTAGTCTTGATTGGTTTGGTTTGAATTTTGCGCAAAGCATTATGATAGCTACTTATGCTACCTATTCCAAATTTAACAGTGAAAGGCTACGAGAAAGGCTTTTGTTTGTTTTAATTTCGCACAAAGCTACTCGAGGACTATCTGTGCCAGCCGTCCCTAATTTAGCAGTGTAAGACTAGAGGGAAGGCAGCTAGTCATCACCACCCACTGCCAACTCTTGGGCTACTCTTTTACCAACGAAAAGTGGGATTGACCGTCACATTATAATGCCCCCACGGCTGAAAGGGCGAGCATGTTTAGCGCGACGGGGATGCGAACCAGCGACCCTCGGATTACGAGTCGCACGTCTTAATATGCTTGGTCATGCCGGGCCCACGAGAAAGGCAACTAGTCATCACTACTAACTGCTAACTCTTAAATTACTTTATACCCATAGTTAAAGAAATTGACAGTCACGTTATAACGTCCCTACGGATCAGAATGATGAAAATATTTGGTGTGACGGGAATTCGAACCCGCGACTTTCAGATTGCGACTACTTTACTACATATAACGTACTAAGTTAAACCAATGCATACTGTATGAATAACAACTGTTTAAGCTTTAAATAAAGCAGCAAAACAGTTAATTGGCATTCTTACAAAAATGATGGTTATTTCACAGCACAAAAAATATTCTACAAATACGGATTTATGTAAAATATAACATAATCGGTTGTTTTAACTACAATTAACAGAGGAGTTATTTTGCTCAACAGCAGCACAAATTATATCTTTTAGTTCCGAATTGTATTTATTGTGAAGTCACATTTGTGTTAAAAGATCAGGTGTTAACTGTTTCAAAGTTTTACATCATGAAAATAAACATCTCTTTAATTGAGATAATTTTGTTAAAGTATTGCTTTTATGAACTGCTGGATTTTTAACTCGCGTTTAGAAGTGCTTTAATTTACTAATGTTATTGTATATATTGTATACTGTGGAAAATTTGAAACAAAGACTGCGTATTAGCAATTACAGTTATAATATCTTTTACAAGTACATAAACAATGATTGTTTTTTTTTAAATATATCATTGTATCGTAGCTGTTCAATCAACGGATTTACGTTTCACAGAGCAAATGCTATTTTTGACACAAGTTTTTCTGGAGTACACACTTCAACCTTATAATTTTATACTTGATATTTTTAGTGTACAGAATAAAAGATAACTGATTGTTACTAAGTGTTTTTATTATAAGTTTTATGAGTGTCTGACTTCCTTTTTAGCTTTCAAACGAAATAAATTTAATTATATTTTTCTTTCTTTTACATATTATGAATGACTGATTTTTATCTTCATTATTGCTGTTGTCACAGACATGTCTACACTGTAATTATTGAAATATTTTATAAAGGAGTTATATTATATTGTTTTGAGAAATAATAAAAATTGTATACTTATTTTGCACCATTAATAAATACAGAAGTACTTGTTGCCTTTCTCCAACTTATTGTAGGTGTTGGTAATCCGTTAGCACTGCAATCAATCCTAACTGACTTCCCTTGGACTGCTTCTGAGTTTTGTGGCTCTTCGGTCCAGCTAGGAGGCGCTACAGAAACAAATAATTATGTTAGTTCAATATCCATAACTTAAATTCCCTCTCATTTCAATAAAACTTAACTCAGAAGAACAAAAGATAAAGAAAAATTTTATTTCAGAAACTAAGAATTAAAACTCCTTTTTTTTTACCTTGGTATCGAGATATGCATTTATTACATGTTATACTTTACTGTTTCAGAAATTTTAATTGCAGTAAATTAATGCTCCTCGCATAAAGAGACAAAATACAAGGTACAAACCTCAATTAATTTGTTTTTGAATTTCTCGTAAAGCTATAAGAAAGCTATATGTGCAGCATAAAGGTAGAGAAAAAGCAGCTAGTTATCACTACCCACCATCAACTCTTAGACTACTCTTTTACCAACAAATAAGGGGATTGACCGTAACATTATAATGCCCTCGTTGCTAAAAAGGCAAGCATGTTTGGTGTGGTGGACATTCGAAACCGTGATCCTCGGATTACGAATCGAGTGCCTTAACCACTTGGCTATGCCAGGCCCCTTAAAAATATTGCTTGGATGAAAATTTTATTGTATACGGCTTCTAACGTACCGCTCATTTTAGCTTAAAGATTTGGTTCTAAACAAATGTTACCATAAAAAATTTCTATTTGAACAAAACTTTCAAACATTTGATTTGAAATAAACACAATTTGGAATCGATTTCACGAAAATAAGAAAAGTTTTTTGGTATATTTTGAGAACTTATTTTCTTAAAACGTTTAAGATCTATTAATATGAAATACAAATAGGTCTAGAAAATAAGACACAACTTCATAAAATGATTCTACTATGTTTAATATATATATACATATTAATATAAGCTTATACTAATTTATCTAATTTAAATTTTGGAATATCGAAAGAACGTATGTTGAAAACATGCTTACAGGAAATAAATACTATTATTTTATTTGAAAACAATATGACTGAATCGCCGTTGTTATATAAAATAAGAGAAATATTCAAAACCCGTTTATGAAAAAGTATAGTTTCTTTAGTGAAGTGAGATAAATGAGTGTTGTCAGTAAAGAGTATATATAATTGTTTGTGTATAAAATAGTTTTTGATCAAAGCCAGAAATATGTTATTTTAATATCCTGATTTGTTTCAGTTTAATATATGTTTAGAAATGAATGTAACACTTGTACTGTTAAATGTGTATCACGCAAGTCCTGCCTGCTCCCTAAATTCGTAGAAGATTCTCGAGAGTAAGAACCTATATATATGTTTTACAAAAGCACTAGCGTATTTTAGAATATTGTTGAGCCAAATAAAGTTTCGAGAATTTTGGCTAAAGTTTACAAATCGATGCATCAAGAGACAGTAATAGGATATTCTGTGGTCGCTATAATTGTGATTATCACTTATTAATTGGAAAACTACAGAATTTCACCAGGAACGTTTATAAATTTTGAACATTACAAATTAACTTCGGTTCGTTTGTTTTGTTTGAATTTCGCACAAAGCTACATGAGGGCTCTCTGTGCTATCGCTATCCATCTCTAATTTAGCAGTGTAAGACTAGAGGGAAAACAGTTAGTCATCACCACCCACCGCCAACTCTTGAGCTACTATTTTACCAACGAAGAGAGGGAATGACCGTCACATTATAACGCCCCCACGGTTAAAAGGGCGAGCATGTTTGGCGCGACGGGGATGCGAATCCGCAACCCTTAGATTATGAGTCGCACCCCTTAACACGCTTGGCCATGCCGGGCCACCTCATTTTACCTGCGAGCACAGCAAAAACACTCTAGAAAGTAAGACGGATAATTTTTGTTTGCTCGTGTAGTAAAATGTTATATTAAACAAATTTTAGACCTTTTAAAATTTAAATATCTTTCAATTTATTTATTTATGTTAATTTCCAATTGTATAGAAAAAATATCACATATAAAATATTTTGTATGATTTTCTTACACATTAGTTGTGAATGAAATAAATTTATTCTTGATAATAATTTTAATTTGCTCTTTTGCATAATGGTACAGAGAGGAAAAGAGAGCCATGAAGTTCACTATTCCAAGAATTTGAGGTGAACCCATTGACCACTCAAGCAATTCCTACTTCTACATGGTGGACCTTTTCTAACGTCGGGCTGGCAAGAATGCATTTGTTATCATGTAGCCGGACCTTCCAACATCTATCGCCAGAGAGAAAGCAGCAAATCACAAAAGGAGGTAGACGTTGAAGATCCAGATTACAATTTCAGATGTGCAGCTGGTAAGAGAAACCCATACTACCCCAACCAAAGAGACCTCAATGACTTGATCAAAGATCTTGGTCAAACAAAGTCGAATGCCGACTATATTTGGGGGCTTATACGTGAAAGGGATTTACATTACAGTTGCAAATCTCGAAAAATTATTCACTTTTGAATATTTTTGTGTAACTTTAGTATAAATACATGTAAATTTTGATTCATATAAAGTTTTATTAGACCTTATGTAAATGAAAATGTGCAAAATTACTCGTTTTTACAGAGAAAATGGGTTAATTTCTAAATTTCATTATCCAGATCACAAAAGCAAAGTTTGAAGGGAATAATGGTCATTTTCTGTACTTCCACATAAGCAATTAAGAAATAGCACATACTATACTGGAACAAAATTTGTGCTACAAAGTGTACTCAACTGATCAAGGAGTGTACTGCTGTTTAGTCGTGCAGCTAAAAAACTTGAAAGAAAAGTAGTAAAGAAATACGAAAACTTTCTTATGAAAGATCATATTTTATATACTTAACTGCATAAATAAAGTTAAACTATATATACATATATATGTATATGAGCCTTTTCTTTTTCCACGTGGGTGACTTCAAATCGTTATGCTTGTATCTTAAGTTCCGCTAAAGGAAACACTTGAAAAGATTTGATCAAATCTTTTGAAAATAAAATACTCATGGATTATAAAGTAGATAGTATGCTAAGTGATATCTATTTGAATCCAAGTATTCAGAATATTAAATGATTCAACTGAACGGTTCCATCTCAGAGACGTACACACTTTCAAGGCAAAACCTGGTTGAAGGCTGAAAACTAATACAATCTCTTTAAAGAAAGTTCGCATCAATAATAAAAAATCAATTGTATGCTACTGTTTGATATGAGAAATTGTGTTTTATAAGAATGACTTTTTTGGTTCCCCTCTGGTACAGCATTAAGTCTACGGATTTACAACACTAAAATGAGGGGTTCGTTTCCCTTCGGTGGACTCAGCAGATTGCCTTATGTGGCTTTGGTATAAGAAATATACAGGCATACACGAAGACTTCTTTCGTAATTCTACTTAAAAGATTCCGTAAAAAATGTTGTCTCATTGATTTCAGAAGCGTTATAGGATAGGATTGATAAAGATCTAATTTATGAGAAAATAGCACTGATTTCTCTACAGAAAGAAAAAGAAAGCATTATAGTTGGCATCACTAAAGTAACATAAAACAAACATCTAGTAATTCTTGTGTATTTTATTGAAGTCCATTTCTAGTTATAACTGGAGGAATAGAATGAACCTAGTAAATGGTTAAAATAGTGTAGCATTCTTATAATATTCTGTACGAAAATTATTTAAAGACCATTATATCAATAATATATCATAAGTTATACCACCTACATAACAGCATATAAAGGGCATTAGAAAAGAGAATGAGACAAATTTTATGAAATATATCTCTATTTTATTTTGAGTTACCTTAAACTAGTCTCTGTTTATCACGTAAAAGAGTTGTTTTAAGATTGTGCGTAACGCCTATTTTATACTCTTTCAGGGTATAACGCAACCTACTTTTTATTGCATATGAAAATTGTTTATTTGTTTGTAATTAAACACAAGGCTACACAATGGGCTATCCATGCTCTGCTCACAACGGGTTTTAAAACCGGGTTTCTAGCTTTGTAAGTCCGCAGATATATCGCTGTGTCAATGGAGGGCTATACAGTAGAAAGTTTTAAAAAGGTGTCACAGATGTGAGACGTAATACTTGGACCAATTTTTTTTCAGTTAGATGACAAATCTATTTGGAGTAAAAATGTTTGTTAAGCCAATTAACTTTTACTTATTGTGTTTTCAGAAATAAAAGTTTTCAGACTTTTTTGTTAGAGAGCCTTGAAAACTTTATCATACTCAAACTAATTTTTTTTACTTTAATTATACTGTGTATTCGTGGCAATTGTGCTTTAAAAAGACACGAAACAATTCGAGAAAACTGAAACAACCTAACCAAAACGATTCCTTGAATTACTGGCACCATTTTTGACTCATTATATATTAGAACATTTGAAATCTAATAAGTCAAAAAGAATTTGTCAACAAATAGCTGAAATTTTCAATATTCTCTCCTCCTTTAAGTTTGTGTCACCCATATATTGGTGTTCTCTTTGCTTCAGTAGTATTGAGATTAAAATAATGGTGTTATTGAGAATTGTCTATGTAGAACAATTACTTGCTTACACTTGTTAACAAGCCTATTTAATTTGCAGCACCTTCTCAGGCTCAGTCAACCTGATACTTAAAGTGCTGGTACATACTGTTTTATAAAGCATGTTATAAAATCAATAGAAATGGTTGTTTTTATATTCAACATTATCTCCTGGTAGATGAACGTATGTATCTCTATAAACAAGCATGTTAAATACTCTAGAAGGTTTTAGAGTTAGAACACTGTCTTTGAATCTAAAATATTCTCAGAAAACACATACATTGTGAATGTGAGGGTATATTTCCAAATAGTTTAGTTAGTTTCTTTTTCATATTTAATCCGTTATATCTTGTATATGAAATGATGAATACGACACTTTTCAGTGGCACGCTACGCATGTTTAATGAAATTACCTAACAAGTTATCAATAATGGCAAATAAATGTTGTGATACACGTTTTAGATTGTTTCTTTTTTTACTAAATAAAAGGTCACGTTTTTATAAATTATAAAGAAAATTTAAGGTATAATATTTACAAAATCAAATTTTGACAAAAGTATCGAAGTATGCATAAACTCCATAAAGGTGAGTTTACGAGCAAATGCAATCTACTTCCTTTTCAGGGCTGTGAAACGATATGCCAAGAAAATATAATTTGTAATAATCCTGATATTATATTTTATATTTCATGCATAAAGTTTTCTGAACCAGTAGGCAATAAACTTGCTAATCTTTTCACAATTTTTAGAAACCGTAAATTTTCATTTACATGCCCAGAATAATATACAGATTTCAATCCTTAAGGACTAGATTATAACCACATTGGTTCTTTAAAGTATGAAAACTGCTTCTAAGTGGTATGTATGTGGACTTACAACGCTTGAAACCATGTTTTGATACTCGTGATGAACAGATAGCCCGTTGTTTAGCTCTTGGCTTAACAACAAACAAACATATATAAAAACCGATTTAGTAAAATAGCTGATATTGAACTAATAATCTAGTAAACATATCTTCATTAAATATCATTAGCGCATTGCTAGAATATATTGAAGATTATTTGCTTGTATGTTGAATTTTTCGCAATGCTACTAAACGGTTATCTATGCTACACGTCCCTAATTCTGAAGTAATAGACTAAAGGGAATGTATTTGGTTAACGATACCCACCGTAAATTTTTGGATTAATTTTTATCAACGAATAGTAAATTTATCACCAAATTATAACATCTCCATTACTGAAAGAGAGTGACCATGTTCGGTGAGGAGATCCAAACCGGCGACACATAGATTGCAAGTCGAGCGCCCTAATTACTTGGCCATGTCAGACCCATTATAATTAACACGATATTTGTAAACTAGGGTCAGTGCTAATTTTGTTAGTTTATTTTCAGTTGAAAAGAAGCAAAATGGTTAAATACACATTTTTTTATAGAACATTAACTAATTATCAACAAAGCTAAGGCTATCTTTTGAAATGAATTCATTTACGTCAAGTTTATAAATATTCATTAGAAGACTGACAACGACACTTTTAAATATCCTGCGTTAGACATAACTGGTTTTAATGCACATTATGTCCTGAGATTCAGCAATGAAAAAAGACAGCAACAGTTTCATGACTTTATGAAAACCTAAGAAACCCTATTATCAAGGAAGATATTAGTAATTATCATTCCACATAATCTTAAGGTTGTACTTATCATCTCATATAATCTTAAAAGTATATTTATTAACTGACATTCTAGAAACGCAGAAACCATTGTTTAAAACCGATTTTCTACAGTGATAAAAATAAAAGAGTGCTTAAAACATTCACTTAAATATCACTGTATATGATAACAATATGTTCTATCTATTTATTATTTAATCAATTGAACACCGCCCAGCTTTCCACATCGAATTTACCTCGTAGACAGCGTTTACCGAAATCATTTTATATGAATTATATAAAAAAGACAAATTAACTTTTTAATGCTTACCACCAATAAATGGAAATCTGAAAAATAATTTGATAAAATAGCTAGAAAAAATTTTAGAATTATGGTTTTGTCTGGAATCTTGTGTAATATACACTCGGTAGATGCCTCTTGGACTATCATTACATGTGAAATATCCAGTAAACTTTATAAATGGAATTAACGAGTATATCATGATTGAAAATATCTTAAAGTATTTGCTAATTAATCTACAAAAACCAAATTTTTACCATTTACAGTCAAGATGGCGCTGTAACTTGTTGATCCAGCATCGTTTTTGACATTACAAGTGTAGTTTCCTGAGTGCATTTGAAGTAAGTTTTCTGTCCAAAGGATACTATAATCTCTGAAGTACTGGACATTTAATCCGTAGTTGGATGAGAGAGTGGATCCATCTTTCAGCCAGGTAAAATGAAAAGGAGAGTCTCCAAGAACAACAAAACACATGAGTCTCACTGTCATCCCCACAACAAGATCTGGGGAGAACTGAAAAGGGGAAATGCTAGGAGGTTCTGGAAAACAACATTATTGTCGTTTATAGATGATTTGTAACATGATAAAAAGTTAGGAAGTTTAGTTATTATATTTTTTACAATTATACTTTTACAACTGAACACAAACATATGAAAGTGTTTAAATAACATCTTTTAGAAATGAATGTAAAAGTTTTGTTGGATTTCACGTAAAAATTAAACCCACATGTCTCTAGTTCTTAAAAAAAGAGATCAAAATCTATAAACTATTACATATAAGTCTTAAATTATAAAAAGATAGTATAGATCAATACGTAATGTCAATAATTACAATGTATAACACTGTATGCTGGTGAAACATGATTTAATGATAAAAAGTTTTTGTAACGCTACCTTACAATAAAGCTATTAATAATGACTTGAAAAAAATCAAACAAACTTTTTTACCTATCCTATAATTACGGGTTTTCAATAAGAATATAATAGTATTACACTTAGTAAGTCAAACTCCACTGTCAAATACGTCTTTTGCTCAAATCAGTTTCATTCGAGAATCTATTTATGTTAATTGTTTATAATATATAACTTATTATATCAGCCATTCATAAGATATAGTTGAAATAATGTGAAATCCGTCATAGTTCCTGGCTTGTATACATCACGTTTATCGAGCATACTTTCAAACACACAAACATTTACAAGAGAAAACATTACATACACACAAACACTAGTTATTAGTCAGAACACACCTTCACATGTATGACAAGAAGTCGTTTCTTTCTATGATTACATGTTGAAGACAATGTTTAACATTACGTTGGTTGACGAACAGCATGATGAAGGCATGAACTATGTGCTAGAAACAGATGTAAATAAAGAAACTTTTTAGGACATATAATTTTCTGTTCATGAGGTTCGTGTTTCATTACATGTGTGAATCTTCTGTATAAAGTTGGAATGAATCATTTCTTATACTTACACTGTATCTTTAACAAATCTTTCAATTTTTTGGGACCCGGCATGGCCAGATGGTTGAGGCACTCGATTCGTAAACCGAGGGTTGCGGTTTAAAATTCTTATCACACCAAACATGCTCGCCTTTTCATATTATAATGTTACGGTCAATCCCACTATTCGTTGGTAAAAGAGTAGTCCAAGAGTTGGCAGTGAGTGGTGCTGATGACTAACTCCTTTCCCGCTAGTCTTACATTGCTAAATTAGAGACTGCTAGCTGGGGTTCTCCTTTTAGTTTTGTTTACACCTTCATTTGACACCTAAGGTGTTTTTTACTAGATGTCATGACTTTTTAACAATATACAACAGCAAGGCCCAGCAACTTAGAAAATTACACTTGACTGTAACCATTATTAGCTTTATGATGACAATTCTATTATTCAAAACATGCTGATACTTTAGTGAACCAACCAGATTTTTAAAGATATATGGTAATAGTTTTTCCTGTCTAACATAGTGTTAATATTTCCTTTATAATAACGCCTTGGAATTTAAATTAACAGTATATTGTCATCACAAATGTACACTCGCTACACGTGACGCTAAACATTCTTTAATTTGAAAAATTAATAAAATTTACTAAATTTGTGCTTAAATTTGACAATCAATAATGATTAATAACCGTTCACTCGTATGATTATTTTGTAAACTTTAACTAGTAACTGATAATCTAGTTTGCTTGGCCTAATTGATACTTGTGAATCTGCAAGTTCTTTCATCATAGAGATTTATTGCTGTAAATCAGTCACCTTTTATCCAAATGGGAAAATACTAAAAAAGTTCACACTTACTTTTAATTGAAACTGTATTAAAAACTTCAGACCTAAAACTCACGTAACCTTTTGCGTAGATGTGCGTGAAAAGTTTCGTAAAATTTCAACAGATTTCATTGGAACAAAATTGACACTTAATTATAGGTTGCAAAGATTTATCGTTGAACTAAACTTGAAAAACTAATCGAAAAACGTAACTATGGTTATCTATCTCTGGTATGAAGAAAGAACAGAAAGAAAACGAAACAAAATGAATATGTTATAAAAATTATATCTCAGGTATTTCATAATCAGATGTCTTTAACTTGAATGACAAAGTACTAAAAAGATCCAATATTACTCTTTAGCTAAGTAATGAAAACTTCAAAGTGATAGCTCACCTGATATTTTGAATTTTAAGAATAGCTCTTCAGCAATCATATTTTTCTTTGACAAAAATTTGTCATTGTAACAAATATACTATTATTTATTTATTTTGATATCAATGTTTGTTTTAGGTAAATATATATTTAGAAATGAGCCTTTATAGTCTTAAATGTGTATTACGAAATTCTCGCCTATTTTCTAAATTTGTAGAATATTCTCGATTGTAAGAACCAATAATGTACAATGTGTGTATGTAAGCTTGCTAGTGATTGCTGGTATTGCTGTCAACTAAACTTTCAATAACATCGCCTAAATTTTATAAATCGTTACGCCAAAAGACACTTTGTATACTAATATATTTACAGTATGCTATAAGTCTCAGAAACTATAAAGGTGACAAACGATTATAATTATCAATCGCGAAACCAAGAACATTTATAGTTTTCAAACATTATAAATCAAATAACTTCAGAGAATGATGTTGTTGTTTTTGAATTAAGCACAAAGTTATACAATGGGCTATCTGTGCTCTCCCCACCACGGGTATCGAAACCCGGATTTTAGCGTGTAACTCCGCAGACATACCGCTGAGCCACTAAGGGGCATCAGAGAATGAGCTTCTGACGTTAGTGTTTCTACGAAAACATTAGTTACCTTCTTCGATAAAAGATCAAATTCAAAACGGTGTGAGACCATCCAAGAATAGAGAACTAACTACGAGCTCCTCATAAAGTGAACAGTACGAATGCCAATTCAAACTCATTCACTTATCTATAAAACACTCGGTTTCAAAACAGATAGAAATTAAGTATATTTCTTTGTAAGTTCGGAAAACTTTTGTTTATAAATCATTATTTATAATAACCATTATTATTAATTGTACATTAAAGTAGATTTGTATTAAGAAAAAAAATTGCATGTATCGACCTTGTTGGCAAATTTGATATATATCGGCATTCAGTTATCTTCTAATTTAAAATTAAAATTTCAGGCTAATTATAATCGTAATACATAGTATATAGGACACTCAACCGGAATGACTTATAATATGAAACATAATAAATATTCAATTGTAGGAAAAGGAACATAGGTTTCAGTGTTAGCTTTCAAGCATTTTAATGCATATTATGTCTGTATCACAATCACCTATTGTCATTTATATTGATCACAACCGACTGACGTTTTCGAACCAAATGAATGGCACAAAGCAGAATACTGTTAAATTGGAGTTTTACATTATAAGAGTATGCTATGTAAATAATTCATGTCAAAAGTGTTGATGACATCTGAGCGAATGCACGTTCACGTCCACGTAAATTTATAGCCATTAGGGTATTTGTTTTGATTAGGTAATATTGTTGTTTCGTTGTTGTTTCGAATTAAGCACAAAGCTACACAATGGGCTATCTGTGCTCTGCCCACCACGGGTATCGAAACCCGGATTTTAGCGTGTAAGTCCGCAGACATACCGCTGAGCCACTGGTGGGCTTAGGTAATATAATGTCATGATTTTTAAAATTGTATAATCTTTAACAAGGTATTGTATTTAATGTATTGTTTTTATTATTTTATATACATATGTATTTAATATTTTAATTAAAAGATGTCTGGCTCCAAATTAAAATTTAAAGCTATTTGCCATCGTAATTCTAATCATATATAACACAATGAATACGCTCTCCCTTGCTCAGCCTCTATAGGTTAAAGTGCACGTATCACGACGTTTGGAGCGTTATTCTCAAAAAGGTTATATAAATAACATTTTTACTATTAACGTCAATGAGATTGTCATCGAAATGTACTTTATAATTTTAATATTAAGATTATGTATGTTTTAATTTTCTAATTTAAAAGGAAATGTCAAGAAAAAATGTTAATACTCAACATGACATTATATATTGTTGGAGGCAGTTTCTTTATTAGCATCTGCAGTTTATTGTTGTTGTATTTCTTATTATTTTGTATAAGAAAAAAATATTTTATATTCTAAAAATAACTTTATTAAGTTGTGAATACAAAAACCATTGTGCATCTAAAACATTTAAAGAAACCTTTTCCATAATTAAACAGTATTTTTAAACAAATTAATCAAAAGAGACAAAACTATTGAGATTTTTAATTTATTCATGAAATTATACTTTCTCAACCTTTTATTAAAATATTGGAAAAGACAGAATTTTTATTTAATTTCCTCTGGAAAAGATTGAGTTCGAACAATTGGCTTAAAAACAAGTTCGTTAATAAGCATTTATGGCAACTTAAATACTTTAACTCCTGAAATTATTTCCACATGGCCAAAACTTTCTTGTTGTTTGTTTTTTTATTGTTACTGTTTGTTTGTTTTATACACTGAGCAACATTCGAGAATTTTATACTGTAAACTGCATAATCAATGTAACTAGAACATGCTAATAGTTTTCGCAACATTTGTTAACTTACGATTCACATCTCATATTTCTAGTCGTTTTTTTGTTTGTTTCTTCCTAGTGGTGCGACTGAATTAGTTTTGTTTTGTTGATTTAATATAAATCAAATCGTTGATTATTTTCATCATTTTTTTCACTGGGAATTTGACTATCATTCCTAAAAATCATCCATGGCGGTTAAGTGGGGAATTTGATTATGAGGCAACAGGACACGAATCATGAATGCACGGATTCAAAGCCAAAGCACGCTAACCCTCACAATAGCAGTATCGGACTAAATCACTTGGGAGTCATTGTTTTATAACGCATAGATGTACTAAAAGTATAGTTACTTGCATTAATATTTATTTAATAAAAGTAAACAAAGTGTTAGTAGTGTTTAAACGAATCACCTACATACAGTACCCAGTACAGTACCTTTGTTCGATAATAGTGTGGAACTTGCCTAGACTTGTGCAAATAAGAGTGGGGTTTTCGTCATTAAATTATAATTTATATCTTAAAAAGTATATGAGTCATTTGTGATGCAAAATTATGGTTTATTTGATTGGCACAAAAAAGCGAAAGCTCATTACGCATCCTGAAATAAGCTCAAATATTGATTGGTTTGTTTTTAATTTCGCGCATAGCTACAGTCTGCAGACTTACAACGCTAAAAACCGAATTTTAATACCCGTATGGACAGAGCACAGATTGCTCATTGTGTAGCTTTGTGTTTAATTCAAAACAACAACAGCTAAAAGGAAAAATAAGATTCAAAGGGATAAAATCAAAATTGGTAACTTTATTTATGATATTTATAAGAATTTTACAGAAAATATTAATTCATTAGTCAGCTTGGCTGCGCATTTGGTTTTACACACCATCATGCACTAAGATGAATAAAAATCATAGCTTGACTAACTAATGAATGGGTATTTGTTGTAAAAATTCTTACCAATGCAATAAGTATAGGCATGTTTCCATTTGGGTAAACAGTTTTGATTTCATTCCTTTAAATTGCAGCCTCATACCTTTTTTGAACATACCATTTTTACACATAAGGTATTTCTGATTAGATAACTATATAACTGAAGGTAAGTAATATCATTCATACAATAATAGCATATGCATTGAATATATGTAATTATTTACCTATAATTTTGAGGTTAATGATATTTTTTCTTGACCTGAGTTTATCATCAAGATAACTGCAGCTGTAACTTCCCCCATCTGCACTTTGTGTTACTTCTTTTATGGTTAGGCTTCCATTCCGTAATATTCTCTGTCTAGGATTTATAGGTAGCTTGAGACCATCTGAAAAATAAGATAATTAAATATTAATTGAATTATTCTTACGATCAAATTTAAGCAGTTATTAACAGAGTGTAGACTTTTCTGAAAATTGCTTCAAGTTATTATTACAGCCACTTCTCAGTGATATATTATGCAGATTTATACTGCTGGAAACCGGATTTCGATACCAGTTATGGGCAAAGCACAGCTAGTTTTTTGTGTATCTTTCTGCATAACAATTAAACAAACATTACTACATTCATATATGTGTGGTTTATATAGATCAGTTAAATTAGTGCTTATTATTGTTAGAATATTTTGATAAGGTTTGTGCTTTTACAAACATTTTGCCGAAATATTTTTCTTAAAATTCTACTTCCGTTCGCATCTGTTGATCAGTCACATTAAGTTTTTCTCAATGTTTAAATTGTTTTATTGTTCGAATAAGGCCTACCAAGAAAACACACAGTAAAAAAGCAGTATTAATGTCATTTTATTCGATACATTTCTCTGAACTTTCTGTTTAATTTATCAATCCGTTCTATTTTAGCTACGCGACAACCCATGTTTATTTGGCCAGGCGTTTAAGGTGCTCAAATCGCAAGCTCAAGTTCGCGAATTCAGATCCCTTTGTCACCTAGCATTGTCACCTTTTCAACCACAATTCGACTATCTAAGAGCTTTGTGAAGCCATCTGATATAGCTTATCAGTCTTTTCTTTTTAGAATGATTATTATTTGTTTGATTTTTTTAAAATTTCGCGCAAAGCAACACCTCCAACTCTTGGGCTTCTCTTTACCGATGAATAGTGGGATTGATCGTAACATTACAACGCCACCTACGGCTGAAAAGGCATGCATATTTGGTGGGAAAGAGTTTCGAATAGCGACTCTCAGATTACAAATCGAGCGCCCTAACCTTTTGGCTATGCCAGGCCTACCAGAACGATTATAAGCCATTTTAAAGAGAGGAAAATATATAAGCACGAAAATAAATTCTATGGCTGGTTCTATACATTGATTGCCAGAGTAGGAAATTATTATTTTAAAAATAATGACTTATGGTCTAAAGTATGAAAAACTTACTCTTGAAAATATTTTTAGGTAGCTTATGTTTTATATTATAATCTAGAAATTGCAGTCCGAAATAAAATTAGCTTCCAATCGCAACTGTCTCAAGTACATTTTCACGGAAAGACAAACATATTGACAGACCAAACACCTTGCCAACTCCAAGGAAAGAAGTAATTCAGTTTTAAGCGTTCATTGTTGAGTATTCATTGTTTAAGCATATAAAAATATGTGTGCAGCTAATCTATACGATAACAATACTTTATCTAATCTGTTGCTAAGTGTAGATTAACAAAACAACACAACAGGATACTTACTATTGATATATCCCGTTTTCATTTTTAAATATTACTAAATAATAATATTATTATTTGAAGAAGTAGCAAACCTTTTAAAACCAAATATGAGAAAACAAGTAGCCCAAATAAACTAAAAGGTTTAAGGTAATTTCACTTTACTTGTGTTGACAAGAGAGGCGTTTAAAACTACATAGGTTTAAAAAATAAATTATTTTAAATTTTTTAAAATTTTGTTTTTTTTAGAAATTTATCATTTCGAATTTTTACATAAATTTGATCGTTATAAAAACGATTTCTTTTTGCCAATGCCGTCGTATCTTAAATATTTTTATATTTGGTCAATGACGAATTAAATTCCAAGATAGTACAACGTTACTAAAATACTCTTGAACTTGAGACTTGATACAACTGATACATTTTGGAGAAGAGAGTCTCCAAAAACAAACCACGTTCTATTATAAGAGAGAGTAATTCAAGCAAAAAGTTAAAACAAATAAACAATGTGACTGTTTTGACTGCAATCTGAAGAAAATATTTAATAAAAGTAAAATTTGCAAACATTATCAAAACGTTTTTTTTTTTTCAGAAGGATCACTATACCATAAAAGAGTTTTCATACATGGTTATTTTGTACTTTATAGCATTAATGTTTTTAAAACGTTAAACTACATTTTGTAGATGATTTATTTTAGTTTATTATGCGGTTTAAAGATAGTTTAAATACCTCATAACATTTCTATTACCTTTACTCCAGACAATGTTTTCCACATTCTGATCGATAGAAGGACACGTCAACATAACAGTTTGACCACTGATAACAGCTTTTGTTTCTTCTTGAACTTCACGTCGAAATCTGTGTAACAACCGTGTAACTGGATAGGAAACTTTGATGTTTTTCTTTAGGTGAAACGTGCAAAGAAGACTTATTAGTTTTGGTCCTTCAGATGTTTTCCAGATAAATGATAGAGATGCATGCTTTTTATTACTTAAAAAGTATCTGAGTCGATCTACTGTATCATGTATAAAAAAATACTGCTCTCCGTTATTACGACCACAAATATTAAACAATTGTTTGTTGATGCTCAAACCACCTGTGGTATTCTTTGGAAGACCTTCACATTCTGGTGAAATGAAAGAGGAAGAAAATAAACTGTTATTAAATAGTTCTCAATAATATAAATATATATTTCATTTGAGTATTATCAAAAAAGTTGTCTATTAAAAGATTTGTAACTTAGCGGTTATTTAGCTATTTTTTTATGTAAAACGTTTTATGCGTCGAATTGAAACATAAATATTAGTACCTGGTATCTTTTCCTTTAGCAAATATCGGAAAGCAATTATATTCCACAGGAAATGTTTTAAACTTCATATTCAATTAAAATAGCTGATCTATAGCTTTATACATATATATTTTTTGACAGCTCATGTACGTGAATGAAATAATATATCTATCCTAAACATTTTATAAAGACACGATAAAATAAAATAATGATAATAAAAATCGATCGTTTAACACAATTTTAGGTTCATGACAATCCATATTATTAAGTACTACGGTACTTAATGATTATGCCAAATCATATAGGATTTTTTAAGAAAGGGACATATCCAAATAACTTTTATTCCTTGGTGTAGAAGCGTTATTATGGAAATTTATATTATAAGTAAAGGAATATACTATGAGAATTTAAAGTTCTTATAAGCAGTTTTAGTTATAGCTTTTCCCTTTCACTTTAAAGGTTGCTTCTGTCCAAGAAATGCATGAATCTAATGTAAAAACGCAACACGTTTCTTTGTTTCTTTATTTACCAGACTTTTCAAAAATGAATTGTATTTAGTAACACTTCATTATTCTAATATTTTGAATTATACTAATAAGAGTCATAAAGCAGTGAATATCTGTTCACATAAATCATGAGCCAAATATATTTCAGTAAGATATTATTGACGTTGACATACGAAGTTTTACTGTTGTAAGAAAAACCAAACTTATACACCATAATAGGTTTCTAGGTTTACTTCCCTATCCTTCAAACTGGATACAAGTACATCTGCGAATCAGGCCTCGGAAAATTAGATTCGGAGTCTTTATTTTGTTTTGATAAAAACAAATTAGTTCCACAACGGTATCGTAACATATGCAGTTTCTTCAGAAAAAAAATATTGGTCAGAAAGCGCAGATTTATATTATTTCCCAATGTCTTACTTAATTTTGTTAGAAATTATACCACTCGTGATTTTATTAGTTTAGTTCTTCACGGAGATTGTTGTTGTTTTTACTTCTGCTTTTGATTGTTTGTTACAAAATGGGCGATATTTTTATCTAAATGTCCATTTTTTTCCAATGTTGATAGTAGAGTTTTCATATGGCTCACAAGCTCAATACCCAGAGCCAAGCCGCGTCCAGATCGTGAAATCTCCTAACTGTTGAGCGTAAAATATCATATATACCTGGGTTTGTCAAAGTCACTGAAAATATATAATATTATTAGAAATATTTTTTGTGCCTTCTTCTATCATTCTGAAATAACGAGATTTTACGATAATAGTCACAGTTAGCGGTTTGTAATTAAGTAATTCAAATTCAACCAACTTTTGTTTACAAAATAAAAAAATAGTGTGTCTGTGCGTTTTATTATAGCAAAGCCACATCAGGTTATCAACTGAGTAAAAAAGTAGTTTGTTTCTGTCTGTTTATTTTTCTATCTAATTATTAGAGCGACAACATGCAGGCAAAAAAAAGCAGTATTTTTGTTATACTTCGTATTCAATTAAAATTTCACAAGTAAGTTTAAAGTAAACAGTCTTACAATATGAGTGATGCTAGATACTTTAAGACATATTATTAAGATTTAATCACATCTTAAGTTCTAGGTTCAACGATGATATTTGCTTTCCTCCTTTCATCATCTGTTGTGCTCAGTTTCATGGTCATGATTCTGTGCTACTGCTAGACACAACAGTATCACTTGTAACAAGCTTCTGCAAACAACTACAAGATTAACCTTATATAACTCGCTTTGATACTTTATTTCTGTCTTACCATTGAATGTGGGTGCTAGTTTACGAGACTATGCGTAATGAAACATCAAAGACATATAAGTCCATTATGGTTATATTTGATATTTCTCACGAACGTGGTCGAGTTAGTTTGTATAATCCCGATTTCTTGACCTAACATGTTTAAGAAAGCAGTAAAGCAGTCTTTACTCAAAACTTTAGAACATTCAGCTATGACCATTTGTTAAAGATTCCTGGATATGCCAGCTTTATTGCAATGATTTTTGAATCTGAAGTTTCTGGTATGGGGTGGTATCTGGTATACAGTTAGAATCCTAATGAAAATAGTAGTTGAGTTGTTTGAGGATAATTGAGAAAAAGATAAAACAGCATATTTTAAACCTTGATAAACTACAATTAAAAATAAACAAAATTACATGTATGTGTTTGAGAAATTGGAGTATTTGCAAAAATAGTGAGTGGAGTGGATTGCGTCCTCTGTGTCCTATGTTTTAAAGAAGTGGATGGATTGTGTTTACCCTCTTACCTTTGGAGTCAAACGTTGGTTTTGTAGACCTTGCTATCTTAAATGTTGTTTTTATGAATTATTTCTCTTTCATGTAGAACATTGAAGGCTCTCTTCTCCAAAATGTGTCGATTTGATCAAATCTCAAGCTATAAATGTAAATTTATATTACTTTTCTAAGTATTATTGTCCAATTTGGCCGCACATACATTGTTATTATATGGTTAAACGATAAGTACTCAACACTTAAGATACTGAACACCTAAACTGAATTACCTCTTTTTTTTGAGTTAGCAAGATATTTGATTTTGTTTGTTTGTTTTTTAATTTCGCGCAAAGCTAAACGAAGGCTACCTGCATTAGCCCTTTCTAGTTTAGCAGTGTAAGACTAGATGGAAGACAGGTAATAGTCACCACCCAACGTCAACTCTTGGGCTAGTCTTTTATCAACAAATAGTGGAATTGGCTGAACAGTATAACATCCTCACGGCTGGAAGAGCAAGCATGTTGTGACGGGTATTTGAACTCACAACCCTTAGAATACGAGGCGAGGACCTTAACTATCTGGCCATTCCAGGCCGTAGTTGCTTGTTCTATCAATGTGTATGTCTTTCTGTGAAAATGTATTTGAGACAGTTGCTATTGTAAATTAATTTTTACTTCGGTTTGTAAGTTTTAGATTATAATGTAAAGCATAAACTACTAAAAATATTTTCAAGATTAAATTTTTTTATATTTAAGATCATTGTTTTGAATCAAGCACAAAGCTACACAATGGGTTATATGTGCTCTGCCGACCACGGGTATCGAAACCCAGATTTTAGCGTGTAAGTCCGCAAACATACCGCTGAGCCACTGGGAGGCTACTTAAGATCACATGACATTATTCATTCTTCAGAATCAGTCATAGTGTTTATTTTTCTTTGCGCGTCTATACACGTGCATTTCTCATAAAATGACTTATAATAATTCTGAAAACAAAAGATCAATCAACTATATCAACATGATTTCCAAAGTACTTAGATCGTCGAATTGTTGTATGGATTTTGTACAAAGCTATACGAGGATTATCTACGCTAACTATTCTTAATTTAGCAGTGGAAAAGCTAGAAAAAAAAGTAGGCAGTTATCACCACCCACCACACATCGTGGGTTATTTTTTTATTAACGAATAGTGGGATTGATTTTGACGTAACAACGACCCTACGTCTGAAAGAGCAAACGTTTGGGGGGATAATGCGACTGAGATTTGAACCCGCACACCTTGAATAGCGAGTCAAGTAACCTAACAATTTGACTATTTGGCTCATCGAAATAGTTTTAAAATAACAAATGCAACAGTGTGTAAAGTCATTTTAACATAAGTATTTTTAGGGAAAAACTGTAGTACCATAGTTTTTGGGAATTACATTTCAAATTGATGTTTATGGGGCCCAGCAAGTTAGGTGGTTAGCGTGTTTGACTCGAAATCAGAGGGTAACGGGTGTGATTCCCAGTCACACCAAACATGCTCGACCTTTTAGGGGCGTTATCATGTGATGGTGAATCTCACTATTCGTTGGTAAAATAGTAGCCCAAGAAATGGCGGTGGGTGGTGATGACTAGCTGCATTCCCTATAATTTTACACTGCTACATTAGGGACGGCTAGCGCAGATATCCCTGGTTAGCTTTGCGCAAAATTCAAAAAACAAAATTACCAAAAATAGTACGTTTATGTCCAAACTAACTTTAGAAATGAAATGTACCTTTCATACATACAGGAAAAGATGAAAAAAACTCGGTGCAATTTCATTGTTGTTGATATTTCGAAATAATCAGTAACTTTAGATGAAATAAAGGCAGCATTCTGTCCAAGAAAATAATAAAAGCAATTTGATATTTGCGGCAGAGATTGTTAACAGTAATGTAAAAAGGAAGTGGAAAGTTTATAGTGAAAGTTGTTATGTTTTTATCACGTTCCCTCATCATCATGAGCATTTGATGTCCTAGTATTGCCTTATATATATATATATATATACATATATTATTCTTATATTGTTATCTCACAATAGCGAAACGCTAAAGAAATTGAAGATTTGATGACTCAGATAAAAGCTTAACCTTTAACAAGTAGTGTACCATCATGATTTAATTGAATGTAAATTTTACTCGAAGCAGTGATTCCACTTTGTTACTTTACAGTGTTCCCTCGCCACTTCGCGGGCTCGGCCGATCCTCACATATATATGTATATATATATATCTAAAATATATATCTAAAATATATATCTAAAATTTCTAAAATATAGCATTAAATACCATTAAAATATTAAAAATAAATATAATTAATAGTGTAAAGAAAAAAAAAAGGAATATTTTGAGATATAAACATATATTTGAGTTTATGACAGCGTAAAAATGGAAACAGAACCAACTGGAAAGGCTATAGATGTACGAATTGTGCGTCTGCGAAGGCTACGCGAGTTCAGCTTCATGGCGTAGCGATGTGCAAGACGGGCTATGATTGGTGCAGAAATGAAATATCTTAATAATTGTTCTTATTATTTCAGCAATAATGAACAGTATTTTAATTGGAGGGTTAAATAGTTGTACAGGGAGGGTTTTAAAAGTCTAAATGCACATAAATATATACGTAAAAATCGGCGATCCCACTTCGCGGAAAATCTCCTTTCGCGGGGGGTTTTGGAACGCATCTACCGCGATACACGAGGGAACACTGTATTGGCAAACATTGTTTTTATTTTTCTAATGATACAATTATTATTATAAATAATCTGTTTAACACACATAAAGTGTTTAAATTTATGTTGCTATTTTTTTTGCAAATTATCTGCTATTTTTTTAGTAATTACACTTTATGATCAATATATATTTTCTACGAGCCGCTGGAGTACTTTTTGAAATACATACGTAATATTTTAATTAATAGCAATCATTTTTTAATGTCTGTAATTTCATATTACGTTTTAGTACGTTATTTCCAAAGAAATTTAACCAGTAGAACAGCGGTATGTCTGCAGGCTTACACTGTTAGCAATTGGTTTTCGATACCTGTGGTGGACAGAACACAGTTAGCTCATAGTGTAGCTCTGAGTTTAACTACAGACGCATTTAATTCCCAATAAAGACGTTTTGTGCAGTTTCATTTTTAATGGTGAACTTCTTTGCGGTGACTCTAAGGGAATTTCAATATTAAACCTTTCTTCAGTTTCGCCATTATGAAACAAAGTTACGAAACAGTTGTTTTGATTAGGAATTTTCTAATGAATGGTATGCTTAGTTCTTTTGGAGTAATTTTTTGTAGGTTTCTTATTACGTAGTTATGATTCTTGTACGGAGCTATCTTGTAGATGTATTAAAAGACACTATGCCAACTTTTTGTTGTTTGCAGTCTCTAGAGCATTCTTACATAACTGTTTTGTGATTATATGCAGTCTCTAAATACTAACTTAGTTTAACATGTGATGATTGTTTACAGGTTTCTGAACATCAAACACGTAACTTAACTGCAGTGATTAACAAAAGTTTTCCAAGTTATAGATATTATAAGATATATTTTACATGCTCCAAATTTGAAAGTAGCATATCTGAAGTGATTACATTATTGTTTTTTAGTCTTAAACTTAAAATTTACTTCAGTGATTTTGCCTAGATTTCACAGTTAAAATTACACATAACTCTTGACTATATGGAGGATTCCCACTTTAAAGTTTATTTAAAAGATGCAGTAGGCACATTTCCTTGGTCTCATACATTCTAGAACATGGTATATGTGATAATTTTCTTTAGATTTTCAACTTTAAAATATTAGCACCTGATTCTGATGAACCGCTGTAGCTTTCGTATTACTGAATTTAAATAGTAGTTTGGTAAGTTCCTAATTCATAAAACATTTCATAGTAAATACATTGACTTAATTTTGATAATATAGTTGAAATCGTTTACAACTTATCTCAGCAATTTAATCTGAAATCGTATAAAAGTGGAATCTATCAGGCAACTAGAAGTTTATTCAGACTGCTTATCATGAGATACAACTTGTAATACTTAGTGTTTCCTCTTATAGGAATGTATTTTGAGATATTTTTATTTCTATCTTCTTTGGAAATTTTGTTATTAACAACAACAATTATTTCCCCTGATATATATGTTTAGAATACTGAATACCTGGATGTATTAATACATGTAAATTCTTTTTAAAGAGTACGCTTGTTTTTAATACCTTTGCTTGAGAAAGAACAACTAAACACTAAAAGAATAATTACGTTAACTCGGAACTAGTAATTCCGTATGTGAGTAATCTTTAGTTGTTTTTTAAAATACAACTCACTATATGCACTTTGCCTAAGTCAGATGAAGTCTGAGTTATAGCTATGTAATTTGATGCATTAGAAAAGCAAATGCGCACATCAATGTAAACTTATCATTTATTGTTTTTACGTACAATTACATTTAAAACTTTTAAATTGCCTTTCATAAAACTTTAATACCGTTAATTAGAGCTTCTCAAAAGTTAGTTCTTGTTAGATTTTTTATTGTATAATCGAGAACCAAATGACATTTTGTTACAATCAAATTTTCAGGAATACATACAAAAAACTTATTTATATAGATCATAAAAACGACTTCTTTGATCAAAAAGGTGCAGTAACCAATAGCTGATAACGCAAACAAGTTTTAAATGTGAATATATAGCTCTCTCTATGTTAAGTATGGTAACTATTAAGCTAATGAAACTTTTGATGTACGTAAACGCAGGTTTATGTATTTATTTTGTTACATTTACTGTATGCAATTGCTTTTATTGGAGTTGCTGCAGAACTAAAAGTTAATCTTTGAAGAAGCTTTAAAAATCGATGAACAGAACGAGGCAGTCAGCAGTCGTATATGATCTTTTTAATAAATTTGTGTTTAGTGAAACTTTGGATTTCTATTTTTATGTTTTTGATTTTTCTTCCTCTAAAGTTCATGAGTTACCTTACAGTAGTTTCTAACCCAATTGCATCAGATGGCTCAAAAATTCGTCATCGAATATCCAAATTATATGAAGTTAAATAAAGATCTCAACACAATTCTATCGTAAACAAATTTTTATGATTATGTTGACTTGTTAAAAAGCAATCTAATTTTAAAGTAATGTTTTGTTGAGTCTTTCAGTAATTTTTATATATAATTTAAAAAGATGATTCTTACCAATTTGACAGAAATTTAAGCGCACGTTTTGTTGAGCAGTCAGTAACAATCATAAATTACAAAATGCAACAATGATAATTTAAGGTAATTATAGAAATGATAGCAACACTAAATAACACTTTGTCACAGTTTTATTTTTCGACTTTATACCTCAAGAATTAAAATTAACGCGGTATCTTTTATACCAATATAGTGTTCCAATTTTAAGCTTTATGTATTAAAATCGATCAAATGAGCACAATGACAGCAGCAGTCATGTTTCTCTACAATTTTATTTTATTTATACTTTCCCGAATAACTCTTAAAGTCACACTAAAAAACACTTTCTCAGATATGAAAAAAATAACATTAAGGGAGTTGAAAATTCTAAACAATCATTGAAATATACATAATTATTTGTTTTTAGGTCATGTTTCTTACGCTATGCTTATCCTTAATTTGCCTTGACTAAGCGTTAATGTTTTTCTGGCCTGGCATGGCCAAGCGTGTTAAGGCATGAAATTCGTAATCTGAGGGTCGCGGGTTCGCATTCCCGTTGCGCCAAACATGCTCGCCCTTTCAGCCGTGGGGGCGCTATAATGTGACGGTCAATCCCACTATTCGTTGGTAAAAGAATAGCCTAAGAGTTGACGGTGGGTGGTGATGACTAGCTGCCTTCCCTCTAGTCTTACATTGCTAAATTAGGGACGGCTAGCACAGATAGTCCTCGTGTAACTTTGTGCGAAATTCAAAAACCAAACAAACAAACAATAATGTTTTCTTAGTTAAAAGTTTACATAACTTATACTTATGATTAGATTCTGCTATTCTAACAAAGGAAAGTCATGCAGTTTTTGTCCATGCTTTGGATTTATCTGTTTATGCGTTTTAAAATCATATATCTAGATATAAACAATCAAAATAATTGCTTACTGTAGAAACCAATTTCAATGGCATTCTAATGATTATTTTATTGTTGCCTATAGGTAATAAAGTATTTTGTTATAAGAACAGTATCTGAAATTAACAAATTTTTAATCTAATGACTGTCTTATTGTTGCCTATGAATACTAAAGTATTTTCTCGTAAAAACAGTATCTAAAATCAACAAATATTTGATCTAATGACTATTTTATTGCTAAGAGTTTTAAAGTATTTTGTCGTGAAAACAGTATGTGAAATAAACAAATATTTAACACGATCTACTTCACAAACTTGGTTAAAATGTTACCGAAGAGGAATTTATACATTGTTTGTATTTGACCAAGTTTATAAAAATTTGACAAATACGAATTTTTTACTGCAAATATTCTTCCTCTCATATAAGATGGATTTTAGTTTGATATCATGAGAACTGTTTCTTAACTCTGAAGATGGAAACCTTAATGACTGTAAGATTTTCTTACGATGACCATGATTCAATAGCAGTGTCTATCATTAACTGGCAGGACGTTTATAGAATTCTAAGAAGAAATTTATATGTCTTTATCGTGATTTAACTTAAACAATACTGATTTCTGAATCTTATATACTAGGAAATTTGCAAATCGCAAAATATGTGTGTCGCAAACAAATGCTTATTTTATAAGACTGGTGGACGAATGCTAGTAATTGAGGCAATAAATATTAACTTACAGTAATTTTCAATATGGTTGAACGACAATCTCGATAAAGTAACTGTAACCGGTGAAATTGGACAGGTCAGTCGGTAAGAGTATCAACAAGTACTGTGAGATGAAGATTTTAACATAGATCGTATTAACATATAATATTTTAATTTAAGCACTACGCTTACTGAACCATTACTGTCATTAGGGATATTTTATGTTTAAACTAAGACTTGAAGAAACAGAAGAGCAACGTTCATCTACTCTAAAGGCAGCACGTGCACAATTCCTAACCCTATGGCCTTTGGCTGCATCTATGTATTTTATCAACGGGGTCGAATGGACGAAACTTCGTTTTTGAAGAATGGAGAGCATGAGCGAAATACAATCAATGATCGATAATATGGGAGAAGTTAAAGATTCGGTTAGTGTTTAAGGGTGAGCTTCATCAAAAGTGGTTCCATCCGTTTGTTATGTGTGCTTTTTCTTATAGCAAAGCCACATTAAGCTATCCGCTGAGTTCAGCGAAGGGAATCGAACCCCTGATTTTAACGTTGTAAATCAGTAGACTTACCACTGTGCCAGCGAAGGACCATTTTGTTATAATAAATGTGCAGTGTGTTAACTAATGTTATTCCAGAATAAGCGAATGAAAAACCATGCTTTATCACATTCCCAATTTTATTAAAATAATAAATAAGTTGAAATACAAACAGTTATAAAAAACATAAAGAATGCAAAATAGACTGTAATAAACTTTTTAAAAATTAAATTAACGTTGAATAAAAGCAAATTTAAATTTAAAAACAAAGTGAGTGGAATAATTTTACAATGTTATTGAAGTATTAGTATTGATAGTTCGATATAAGACAGACGATACGAATTTATATAAAAATCAGAACCGGGAACAAAAAAAAACCATTACGTGTAGATCACACTTACATAATGTCTATCTCGATGTCGATGGAGTGTCAACCAAGTAGGTTTAAGTCATGATTTATGATATTAGAAAATGTACGTTTTAGCAGAAAGAAAGACAGGAATGAATGATGAGGTATGTATGGATGTGTAGGCAATATAAATATTTTCCGTTGCATAGCTCATCACAAATCCTTCTAACACTTACTGTGCTTGAGTCGATAAACTACAGCACTATTTTGAGGATTTGCTTTTTTTCTCTTGCGTCACAGTGCATCAAAACAGCTTTATTTTTAAGCGTATATGATATGGCTCTTAAGAATTCTGCTATAACATTATCAATGAGTACATTCAGGTCTTATACTTTTCTCGACATCAGCGACAAAGTGGAATTGAGTCGACAAACATTACACACATATATGTAAGATATAGAGATAATGGATGTTACGAGACTGAAAAAAACAACAACAAAGGCGTGGCGGATAAAATGCCCTCTTGATCATTGTCTCTGCCATTTTGTTTGTATAAACTTTTCAACAGAATATGGATGTATGGAACAAGTCCATTAATGGATAGCAAGTACTGTTTTGTTACTGACAATTGAAGACATAATTTACAATGATACTAATGCAAATAAATTGTTTATCTATCCCAATTCAAGCTACAAACCAATATGATTTTTATCTGAACAATGTTTTGGTACAATAAAAAGAAGATTATCGACTCTCTGCTTTGTATTACAGGATACAATGAAACATTGTATATTGTCTTAACCAATGGCTTTTTAGCCACTTAAATGATGTTTGCTTGTGCTAATATAAATTAGGATTAGTAGTTTCTCCATGTTATGATTTGTTAAATGGCTAGATTAATTATGAGAATGTAGTGTTTGACCATAGCAAAATAACTTCAATTTTCTATTGCATCAGATAAAGCATTTTAATTTTTACCGATAAAAATCAGGTTTGTAACTTAACTTTAATAGATTTTTATCTATATATATTTTTAAGTGTTTTCTTTACCGAGACCTGAGATGGTCTCGGCTGTACAGGCGCTATAATCGGAATATGAGGGTCGCGGGTTTAAATTCCCATCAACGAACGTGTTTTTCCTCTCAGCAGTTACATTATAATGTAACAGTAAATTTCATTATTTGTTTGTAAAAGACAAACTCAAGCGTTGACGGTAAGTGGAGATGAGTAGTTGTCTTCTTTTTAATCTTCCACCGTTATGTTAGGACGGTTAGCGCAGATAGTTCATATGTAGCTTTGCTCAAAATTCAGACCAGACCAAACAAACCTTTTTTTACACATTAAATCGTTGATGTAAAACTTATATAATAACATGCCTAAATAACCTTTTAAAAATCAATAACTAAAATATAAAACATAATTTGTAGTATATTTTATAAACACATCAAGAGAAACCCAACGTTTGTCTTCATTCATGTTATTCCAGATGAATGGAACATTATATCTACAAAGTACACAATAAGAAAGGTACCACAACCGAATGTACTTCTTAAGCCTAAAGAATGTAAAGTGACTTATTTTTATTTTTTGAACTTTACGAAAAGTTACTCTTAATTTTGAAGTGAAAGACTAGTGGAAATGAAGCTAGTCAGCTCTTGGGCTACTTTTTTAGTAATGAATAATGGGATTCACCATAACATTATAAAACCCCTACGGCAGAAATAGTAGGTTCAGCATCCTGACAAAGTCAGGCACCGATTATATGACAATTTGAACAAAAAGTAATAAGCGTGAAACATCTTAATACGTCGGAATTCAACTTATTGATTGTATCCCGAGCTATTTAGCGTATTTTTAACATTTACACTTTTATATATATTTTTCTGGTATATATTAAGAATTTCGTTTTTTGTTTTTCTTTTTAATTTTCTTGCTACGATTATTTTCCTATCAAATATTCGTTTTGAATTGATAATTTTGTTAAACCATTAGAAAACTAAATCCCTAAATCCCCATCGTCTGACAACAGAAAATTGCTGAATTTTAATCATTTCCTTTCCCTTAGGCAAAGAGTCCAAAGAAAGTGGGAAGCTAAATAGCTCCAGGAAAGTAAAGTTCTTAAGAGTCTTGCTAGTTGGTGTTATACATGCAATATATTTTAAATATTGTTTTATGATTTTTGATCACGTTAAATAACAATACACGAGGAATTTAATTTTTTTATTATTATCTTTCCAGTTAGCGACAGCGTCTTAAAATAAAGCCATTTCTGTGGTTAAGATTCTGTTGAAGACGATTTTACACAATGTCTCTGTTCCTCCGATTCTGTGAAACATAAATACATTTTAAAGTAAAAATGTTAAAGGTTACTGCAGTGTCCAGAATGTTTCGTTAGTTGTTCTAAAGATTATTTTCCTGCAATTTCTCTACATTAAGCTCGGTTTAATAAAGAATTAAAGACACTTAAAATCATTTTAAAACAATTATCTTATAATTGTGACTGATGTAACATTATATATTTATTGTAACATCGATTTTTGTTTTAGTTAAATATATATTTAGAAATGCATGTTGCTTATAGTATTAAATGTGAATTGTGAACTTTCTGCCTATTCACTAAATTAGTAGAAGATTCTCTAGTGCATGAATCGACATTACATGTTTTATGAAAACACAGCATATCGTCAAGTATTGTTGAGCCAAATAAAATTTCTAGAACCTCGCTTAACGCTTACAAACCGAGATCCCAAGAAACAATCAATATTTATTGTTGATTTCCTACAGTTGGCATAATATAAACTTTGGAAGCTATAACTGTGAATAACACTTAATGATCGAAAAACCACAGATAATTGGCGAGGAACGTTTATAGAGTTAGAACATTACAAACCGTTTAATTTCAGACTCTACTATTTTTACAAATACATTATATAATTTCAGCGGTAAAAAACACACGTGGGCTCAGCAAATAGCTAGCTAGATCCCCGTTAAATGTATTAAACCTGTATTAACTCAATTGATTCACTCGTCGTGAACCCTCGATAAGATAGATATCAAGAAAGTTTCGGATCGGATAGAAGACTCAATGCTGCTTGTAAATTTGTAAAATGTTTTTTTTATACCAATCATTATCTGTAACAAGTTATTATAAGTTGTATTATTGTTTGAATATTAAAATGTATTTGTATTAAGAAAGAAAACTGTGTATATCAGTATTGTTAGTAAATGTCATAAATCTGTTACATCTCGACATTTAATTAACTTCTATATTAAAATTAAAATTTATCTCAGTTGCAAGCTATTTGAAATCAAAATGCATATTACAATAAATCAGAGAGACGTTCGAGATAAATCATTATCCGTTAGATAATAAATTCGAGGCTCATCCATGATAAATTATATGTAACACATTTGATCAAATTATTTGCATTTTTCTTGCAAGCTCAGTTACAACTGAACGCAACAATTAGAGAAAGAACAATTTTAATAGTTGGCTCTGTTTTGAGGATGATATGCTTGCATAAATGAAACTATGAAACATGCCTATATATTTGAATATATGCTTGTATATGTGTGTAATATTCGCGTGCGTGTGTTTAAGCTATACCAAGCTAAAATTTTTAAAACAGGCATAAACTTGTTAGGCGCTTATTAAATCGCTACCTTATTCAATAACTCCCAGAGGATTTGAACCTATAACTCTTAACGGCACGCAAATAAAGAGAAGTGTTCATCTCATGCGAGCTACGATAAATTCTACAAAGGCACTTTCTAGTGTGAAATTAACACCATGGCAGATAGATTACTTGGTATTCAGTGAATGCTTATTTTGCTCTTGCACGCGGAACGTTAAAGCAACGCAGAAACGCGCAAATACATGAAAATGAAACTCTATCCTTCTAATATGATCTAGTTATGGATACTAGATCATACTGTCACATATATTGATTAGATTCCTTGACTTGTTCAAAAGTCACGAAAAGTAATTAAAGGTTGGATTAAAGCGGCTTTTGTCTAAAAAAATTCGGTAAGTAATTATTCTGTTCAACCAGAAGAGATTCAATACTAAATATTCACTCACCTCTGAATTGGCTGTATTGGTTAAAACACGAGCATAAAGACAATTTTGATGCACCTAAAACTGCATACATTTACCTATTTACTTGTTAAATGTTCATATTCAGATTAAAAGAATGGGTACAAATTCACTAGCTTAATATTATTTACGCATTTAATAAATTCTGTTCCTCTTAACGTAATGTCAAATTTCATGCATATGTTTTTTTTTTAAACGTACAAGACGAAACAGCTTACATAATAACTTGTTTTATGTATCTTGTGACAAAAGATATTTATCATCTGACATTCTTAGTAATGAAGTGTGTGACCCTGAAGGAACTGCTCTGTATTTGATATTTATTGTGTTTGTGTATAGATTTGTTTACATCGCTTGTTTATATAATGGAGAACATACAGCAATTAACAGAGAAAAAATTGAGATCACTTGTGATACTTATTGGTATGTTGATATAATCACTTGATTGTTATATTAGGTAAATAATTAACTTTTATGTTTAACCTGTTTAGACATATAGTGTTTTGACGTTGTATGCGATTAGACTTAACTTGTAAATATTCGCCAGCATTTCTTATGCTTATTTACATATAATTTTGTCTCACACAACTTATTCTCTTTGCAATTAGCATCTACTTTACTGTCATTCACTGCTCACTCATAATATTTTTCATAAAAACTGAACAATAATTATTTACATTTATCTATTTCCTAAAATAGCCTCAATAATAAAGGGTCGATCTTGGTGAAATTAGTTGACCTTATTCGAATGTTGTAATGAAAAATGGTTAGACACAAATCAGCTATGCTAGTTTTTGTATGACAACTCTGAAATATGACTTTTATGATCCTACACTTTTTTAACATTATTTGACACTTGATAATTTTTATAAAAGAGGTGGATATTTATTGCATATTATTATAACTTACTGTATTTTCCAAAAGTGATACAGTGTTTATGCTATACTAAAATGATATAAAAATTGAATTTCATTAAAATAGTAACATTCCATTTCGAATCGCTTCATAATAATTTCTTTGTGTGCAAAAACGGAGGCAAATGTTTATCATGATTCGAAGTGTATCCAAATTATTTGGCAATTGTTGAAACATAAAAGAGATCTTGATATGAAAGAAAAGTCATGAAAACATGTATTATACGATTCTTCCATATAATCGTCTTGAAGTAAATTTAGTTGTTGTTATTTCTTGCGTAATATTAATACACTCATAACTATCAAAATTAGTTAATCTACGAGATAATTTTCTCTCGTAATGATAACTGAACGGGTGAAGATAAATCTTATGGTTTTAAATACCAATTAATATTAACTCTCCAGCAGGGGCCAGTGTTTAGTGTATTCGACCGTGGATCCAGGTTCTGTAGTCCACTTCCGTTGTTGTTTTGAATTAATGGGCTATCTGTGCTCTGCCCACCACGGGTATCGAAACCCGAATTTTAGCGTGTAAGTCCGCAGACATACCGCTGAGCCACTGGGGCACCACTTCCGTTATCACACTTTTCCTCCAAAAAAAAAAAAAAATCGCACTCTGTACTTTAGGATGGTAAGTGTGACTGGTAACTCCAACTATTCAATTACAGTATCTCAAAAGATTTTAGCTACTTAATCTACCACTTCTAAATTTCCTTGAGTAGGTTTGGGTGAAATTTAACAAACAAAATATTCGATCCATGTAAGAAAAAACTAAAATTTAAGCTGATAGTGAGTAAAGCTAATTAAAAGTGTTATTCACATAAATATCAACAACTTTCTGACAAACGTGTTGTCAAACTTTACATAATATAAAATGTTATTTCCGTTTAGTGTATTACATTACCCTTAGTTGCACACAGTATTCTATAACGTTATTCCGATCTGTATTTTTAAAAGAAAAGGTTTTATTATCTGGATGGACTTAAGTAGTTTCACCATTCCTTATTTTGTCTGGAATTTTACTGGTGTTAACTGTGAACAAAAATTATTTAATTTTAAAATATGATTGTTACTGAACTTGCTGCACACTCAGACATATAACTTAAAGAACATAACGACATTGGGGCACAAACCACGAATTCTTAGATGTACTTTATAGGCACGCTAAACTTGGACTACGCTTGGCCCAAGGGCTAGAGAACAAAGCTTCTAGAGAAACATTTGACTCAGTTATTTATATCATTCTTAAAGCAATTATTAAAAATCTATAAATGTAAATGTTGATTTAGATGAACATGCCTACTTCACATTAGATGTGCTATCTTTAAAAAAATAATACTTTAATATTTACAAAGCGTAACATTATCTGAATTTGATAATCTTATGGTTACAATATAATACAATTAGCGTGGAGATATGATTTTTTTGCAACATTTAAATTATTCACAATTTTTGTAGCATTATTTCTATACAACGATATAGAAAAGAGGTGTCTTTTGCGATATATAAATGTTAGAATATTTGAAAATGATTTGGGATAAACAAAATAGGAAAAAACAATTCTTCTGAATCACTAGTAAGAATTATATTTATAAACTATGTCTATTGGTTCATCATTTCTGTGTATCCACAAGCATAAAAGGTATAGGACCTAACAAGAGATACACTGTCTTAATATTAATAGCAGAAATCCATTCTTTTTGTTTTATTTTCCTTGAAATATATAAGTAGTTCCGCAGAGAGTTTATTTCTCTTGGCTTCTTTATTCGCCCAAAGAATTTATTGAAACAAGTATAGTTTGTGTCGTAAAAGAACAGGAAAGCGGGTGAAATACTGGCCATAAAAGGATATAAAAAAGTTAAGGCGTTCAGAGAAATTCGTCGAATGTAAAGCCTGTAAATCACCCTGGACTTCCGCATGGCACCTATCCAATATGTACAGTTTCCGTTTTATGTGGAGTCTTTATTGAAGCTTTAGCTTTCTAGCCCTTTGAAGGCTTTGATATTGCTTACTCTGACCATATGTTTTGAGCTATGAATTTCAGGATTGGTTATATGTGTAGAATAACTAAAGCAGATGTAAAAACAAAGTAGAAAGTGGCACTTGAGAAAAGCGAATAGATGAACGCGTGAAGGTTAAACACACAAAGAAGTAAATAGCATAGAATGAGTAACAGGCAGAACATGAAAAATAATGTTATAAATATTAAAGAGAAAAGAATTAAAATGAGCAGTTTATGTTTTGCAAATCGCTGTTAAAACACTTAAAAAAGATGAATGTGTAAGGAATATAATAGGAGGGAACAGAACACTATGAAAACAAAACAAAAACTATTTTAAAAGCAAACGCTGACAATTAAATAGAAATAAAGTAGTCAGATAAATAAACAAAATTAGACTGAAACAAACTTAAAAACTTTCAAATCAAGAAATATATATTTGTCAAAAGTGTATTTGGGAGGAATACGAAACAAAGCTACCAATATAATTAAAAAGGAAATAAAAATATTAGAAAAACCTTTTGAGCACATTAAAATGAAAACAATTGAAAGTGAATATGAAACAAATGTAATACTTAAGACAAAATTCGTAAGGTGAAAAAAGAAAACTTAATAATAAAGAACTATAAAAAAAGCAAAAGCAATAAATATTAGAAATACATTGTCTAAACAGTTACTAAAACGTAGATTGTTGTTGTTGTTTTGAATTAAGCACAAAGCTACACATTGGGCTATCTGTGCTCTGCCAACCACAGGTATCGAAACCCGAATTTTAGCGTGTAAGTCCGCAGACATACCGCTGAGCCACTGGGGGGCGAAAACGTAGACGAAAATATGTATATCAAATCAACTTGAAAAATAACACTAAAGATTGATTGTTTTTTAATTTTGCGCAAAGCTAATCGAGAGCTATCTGTGCTAGCCGTCCTTAATTTGGCAGCTAGTTATCACCACCCACCGCTAACTCTTGAGCTACTCTTTTACCAAGGAATAGTGGGATTGACCGAAACTTTATAACGCCCCTACGGCTGGGAGAGCGAGCATGTTTAGCACGACTCGAGCGCGAACCCGCGACCCTCAGATTACGAAGCGCACGCCTTAATGCGCTAGGCCATGCCAGGCCAATTGTTAATAGAGTTGATATGTGCTTTTTACATGTACTTAAGCTAAAGAATTCGGTATAATGAAAATCTTTTTATTGTTTGTAATGAACAAAGTGTTGTTTCCTTAACATGAATAAGCAAGTTTCATGGAATCTTAAAATAAATAATCATGAAGTAACTAAGACTAAGAATGATTATCAGATGAGTATAAAATTGTTAGACTTACAGATTATGGTAGAAATATCAGAATTTTTAACATTTAAAATATTCAATATAAGTTTAACTGTTTGATTACAGATATTGTTTTAGATAAGACTAAATACCAGTAACTCGTGGTTTCAAAAACAACAGATTAATAAGACCAGATTGAAGTCAACGATTTGTACTTTGGTAAGAGCTTAAATAAGATAAAAAATGAGACGCATGTCCTATTCTAAATTAATATGGTGATGAGGCCACAGTAAAAATGGGACAAGCTTTTATCTCTTAAATATTCCCAACCAGCAACATCTATCAACACTACTTTATCTTCAACTGTGACAAACTTATCATGATTGATATGTGTAAAGAGTGAAAACTTCGTTGAACAAATAAATATTTCCAGTTAAAACAATGAAAACTTTATCGTATTTAACCATTTTCAGTGCTTTTATTATTCAGAGCTATTACAATATGTAGCAAACCAATGTCGTTAGCTATCACAGACAAGTTGCAAATTAAGCTTTCTGAAAGCAGGTCTTTGACCACTTATATGGTAGACATGTTGGCTTACGTGAACTGTAAACATGTTTGAAATGCGAAACTATTCAAGCTTTACTTCGCTCGTACTGAACAACAAATTATGACCGGCAGAGAACTATAGTTTTGAGCTAGACCCCCTTTGATGAGTCCAACTAAGTCCAGAATGTTATCTAAAAGTGTTTTTTAAATAGAGCGACTGCTTGTTATAGGTTTTCTTTGTATTCGTATTTCATAGCTGCAGTTGCTAGCTTGCTAAGATATGCTATTTTGAACAAAATACAGGCGAACAGCATTTTATGTTTCGATCTACCTTATTGTAAACCAAACAACATAATCAAGATAGATTCGTAAAAGTGCATGACTGGGAGAGACAAGTCATCTTCGTGTCTAAACTGTGAACTCAAAGATTAATGCTTCACAAACCGTAGCCATGAAACGCATCCCTCAATTTAGCCATGCGTATGTGCTATAAAAGTGGCTAGCAGATATCACTGTTTGATATGACGAGAATAGCTCTAGTGTCGGAGATGGATGCTGCTCAGTAGCTCCCTTCTTTCTAGTATACCAGTTCAAAATAAGGGATGGCTAGATGAAGGTATGTTCTTTGTCGTTTTGAATGAAATTCTGAACCGATCAAGCAAACAGAAGGAGTAAACAGGTGTACATTTAAACAAAAAATGTGTGAGATTTTTACATTTCTTCTAAATGCTGTGAAAATTCGGTTTAGGTACGTCAATGAAAAATATTTTGATTGTATAATTACGTTGCTGTATGGACATTTCTCTATTATTCTAAAGCGAAAAAAAATTTGGTTAAAAAGATTTACTTTGAAATTATATTATATTTGTAAATATAATATTACGAATAAGATTACTAAAAGAAAAACAACGCTTATTTAGTTTTATTAAGGGTTAACATGACCTGGGGGCTAAGAAGCTTGACCAGCATAGTCTGTGAGTCGCGAATTCAAATACTTTTACTGAACATTCTCGTCCTTTAAGCTGTGGAATAGTTGTAATGTTTGGTCAATCCCATTTTTCTTTGAAAAATAGTATTCTTGTAGTTGGCGTTGGGTGGTTTTGACCAGTTACCTTCCATTAATCTGTTATTTATAAATTAGGTACTGTCAGTGCAGGTAGTTCTGGAGTAGCTTTGCTCAAACAAGAATAACGGGTTTTATTAGACCTTATAATAGTTATTAAGAAGTTCATCTATAGTTTCCCAGAAGTATTTCTATTATATATAACGTTAATTGGAATAGAGATGTTGAAATTATCTCAAATATCAAGTATGTTTGAAATCCCTGTTGCTTTGTAAATACCAAACAATTAATATGAAGGTTTTTACCATAAATAATTATTGTGTTTAAGAGACCAAAATTGTTAGAAAATGTAGTTCAGAACAGAGAAAATATACTTTGATGTGATTTCAAAATATACTTCTCTATGATTTTTGCCTAACATATCTGCCTGCAATGCATGTTCATCAATCATAATTATACAATAACATAAGTGGAGTGTGTATGTTTTTATCACGGATTATTGCATACAATTTATATTTATTTTAAAATTATAAAGAAACTTTTTAAAATATCCTGTTGAATTGACCGTTGAGAATTCTAATTATTTTTGTTTCAAGTAACAGCTATATTTTGGTAGCAAAATTAAGGCACAATATACGTATCTCTATATATGCTACGATTAATTTTACTATATATCAGACCAA
The DNA here is from genome assembly GCA_011833715.1 of Carcinoscorpius rotundicauda. Classification (NCBI taxonomy): domain Eukaryota; kingdom Metazoa; phylum Arthropoda; class Merostomata; order Xiphosura; family Limulidae; genus Carcinoscorpius; species Carcinoscorpius rotundicauda. The sequence goes on along the minus strand of CM022395.1, from coordinate 31,451,377 downwards.
CTTAGAAAGAAACGCATAAAGAAAAACGGATTTCCATCACATTGACATACACAGTCTAAAATTATCTTTTTAAAGCTAGTTTTCGATTTTGTTCAACAGTCGTCTTCAGGCTTAATGAACTGAATAAATGTATACTGTTGTAGTGAAAAACGTTGAAATGGACAAAGAAGACTATTTTTAGACTTGAAACGTTTATGTGATCAAAATTAAGAACGGTAAAAACTAGTGCAAGGCGAGATGTAATTTATACTGTATCAATATTGTGGCTGCAATACAAAAAATATTTTAATAAAATATCATTTGTATATAATTTAACTGAACACATTTTAAAACAAATATTTTGTTATAGTGACTAGCTTTATCGTAACATTTGTACTAGCAGCCTTACTAAAAGTTTTACTCCAGAGAACGTCTTTATCATACTCCTATGTGAGTGTCGTGTACATGTTTCAATCATTTTAAAGCATACAATGTAAAGAGAGTTTGATACATAAACTTAAAGCATTTAAGGTGTTACATAAGAATTATTTACTTTTAGAAACATAAAACACACATATAGCAAACTGAAATAAATATATATACATCTTTCAAGTTCCCGTTTTAGACTGACAATTGTATGTGTAATTGTCATTCATTATATGTTTTATTATTAATCAGCTACTCATTTTGCAGCTTAACTTAAATTTTTGTTTTTAACGAAAAAGATAAATATAAATTAATTAAAAATTAAAGAAATTCCTGGAATAGTGAATCATAAGAAGCTAGATAGAGATTTTAAGTATTTTTCTCATTTATCTATATATATATTTTAAAACATATATATATATTTATCAAGGCATCTGCTAGGAATGAGAACAGATATATGCGTATGAATATACGAATGACTGTAGGTTGAGACCTTCGTTTTTTAGTGAGTTTTGTAAGTCTTTGAAATAGTTGTTTTTTGACGTTATTGAGTGAGTTACCGTTTGTTGCATGTTGAATATTGATAGAAGAAAGGTCTCGGGTTATAAGGTTTTATTCATTTCCAGAATGACTAAAGTATGAGAGAGTACGCTAGCATTATTTATGTAAGGATGGTATGGATTCTGATATGAAGGACTACTTGGCCTAGTTACTCTGTTTCCAGTGCATATGCCGCTTTTCAGCTATTCAGAGCAACTCGTAGTTAAAAGCCAGCGAGCAGTCAAAGCCCGAGATTTTCTATTTTCGTTTATAATAATCTTTCTTCAACAGGCCTGATGCCTACCTGGTTTTAGCAGTAACTATGATGGTATCATCATTTGATAAAGCAAAACGAAAACAATCTTTAAAGTCTTTAACTATTTACTTTTATTTCTTTACAATATTTAAAAAACAAAAAACACATTTCTGGTGTAACCGATGTTATTATCCCTTAAATCTGGCTTTCGTACAGAAACACGAGTTTTGTTAGAAAGTTAAGTGAAAGGTAAAACAGAAATAACCAGCCAATAATAGAATATCGTAAAAAGTAAGCAAATAAGTACGAAAGAAAAAATATTAAATAAGAGAGCTATGTAGGGCTGGTTACTGAAATTGAAAAATGAACGGAACAAGTTAGGGATCAAAGTAGACGTGCCACTGATTCGGCGAACATGGATTTATTGAGTAAAACCCCCACATTACTAGCTTCCCTACTACGTCCATCAAGAGTTTGGTGTTTTAATAACGTTTCAGCTTCTATCATTACATCTTTCCTTTATTTAACCTAGAAATATTACTTTTATGAATAATTTGAAATACAGTAATATTTTACTATTGGAAATTCCGGTTCTATTTGTTTTGCTAGTGAGGAAACCAGAAATTGCAAGATTTTATGTTTCTTGTAAAGTCGAGACGACTTAGTCTGCTTTGTGATCATTAGCCGATAAAGTGATATCTATACTTCAACCCCTTGTAGTTGGTTCCTTTTTTGAAGTTTAGTACCCAGATCTATACAGCTTTTTTATTTATTTTATTTGTAACATTAGTCGTAGAATATGAACAATAAGAAACCGAAAATTGTTGAGACATAATTGTAGAAAAAATTAAAAGATATGAAATCAAATATATATATTTTAATATAAGATGGTACACTAAATGTTTTCTTATAATCTATCCCTCCCACCAAAAAGAAAAAGAAATAATAAAGCAAGTTTTAGAGGACAAATAAAACTACTAACTACTAAGCATATAATCATATAAATTCCTAATTATTCTTACCTCTAAGAGTTAATAATCCAGTGCAAATGACGGTCAAAACAGTTTGAAAAGAAATCATTTTTAAAAGTTTGTACTCAGTCCGATAACTATATGTAAAATGTTCTGATCTAGAGGTTATATGAAGGCCAGAGCTATTTCTCTCAAGGTGTTTTGCTCCGAAGCTGGAACCTACCGTCTGTATGATGAAAGCAGGAAGTCCTCGTGAGTCTGTTTCACTCGGCAGGCTTACTTGTTCTGGTCGAGACTACGACGATACACACGTTATGAGCTCCAGCGGCAAAATACTCCAGCTTAAAATAAGGTAAACGTATATATTAAAATATAAAATATTTAAAAACAGACGATTCTATGATGAATATTAATGTGAAGGTATCATTTTAAAAAGAAAAGAATTAATTCATAATTTCAGTACCAATAAAAAAACAAACAAAGAATATCAATGCACTTTTAAATAACTATTTTGTTATATATTTACATGTTAACAGTTGATAGTAATAATGGTATGGGTATTAACACTTTTATTGATAAACTGAGGCCCCCCAGTGGCTCAGCGGTATGTCTGCGGACTTACATGCTAAAATCCGGGTTTCAATACCCGTGGTGGGCAGAGCACAGATAGCCCATTGTGTAGCTTTGTGCTTAATTCAAAACAACAAAAACATGATAAGCTGAGAAAAACGTTTCGACCTTTTTAGGTCATTTTCAGGTGTTATAAAAGTGTTAATACCCATTCCAACTGTTATCTGCTTTATTTTTGTAAAAGTGTTAGTACACATACCAGCCATGCTAAGATACACTTTTACTTCAAATGGGTTTCTCGTCATCACAGAATGTGTTTTATTTGAAAACACAGGTAAAAAAAATTAACGTTATATAATCAGAAGTAAAATCTTACGTGAACAGCAGGTTTTTTTTGTATTTATAATTTATTTTTCGATTCAGAGGATTCATCTTCATTATGGAAAATGATAGCGTTTTGTACCACAGACTAAAGGCGAGCGGCGCAGCAATTGAAATGTCATAATATTTTTTTCTTGTCGTTTATTCATAATTTATTTGTCATGTTTCTTTGTGTTGCTTATCAGATTTGATATTTACTTCCTCCAGACCTACTCACTGATAAGACACAACTAATTTTTCTTAGATTTTAGACCGTATACATTTTCTGTGTCTGGAGGAATAACAACTAGAGCTCACAATTCTGTTATTGTTGTACACAACAATATCACCACAAAAAATATGAGTTTCACATATTTCAGATGTTTCTCTTCAATACATACTTTGTGAGTTTGTTTGTCAAATTTTATGCAGAGGTACTTGAGTGTTATCCGAGTTACCTTGAACTCTACACCTCACGCAAGTCTAGCTGCTTTAATCAAACAGCAGAATTGACCACACATAATAACGCCCCCATGACTGAAAGAGCAAACATGTTCAGTGATGTAATTCGAACCCGTGAGCTGTAGATCGCAAATGATGGGTCCTAATAATAAGGACATCCAAATCCTTCACTCTCGTCGCAGGTATTGTTAAAAATTTACTATTTAAATAAAATGAATGTGACTGTTAATAAAAATCAAGATAATGGTTTTTTTATAGTATTGTTTTTATATGAATTTCAGTTGTGACTCAGTGAGCCTTTGTTTAAACTTTATACACTTTATTGACATAGAGTCAACCAAAGTGTACACATATTTTCTTCTGATTGACCATGCATGACACGAAGTCTCTCTGGCATTACTTAGCTTGGTCAATGCTTGCGAATTTAAAATTGGAAATTCAAGAAGATCGAAAAATCCGCTTCAGTTTCGACTAAAAAAAAATATATTTCCTTAAATAGGATAAAACTCAGTTTGATAGTTTGTAGTTAAGCACAAAATTACACAATGGGCTATCTTCGTTGGTAAAACTTAGGAAATTATGTATATATGTAACATAAACTTGATATATTTATACAGAGTAACCTAACTCCAATTAAAAAACATTTCAAAATAAAACTTAAAAAAAAGCCAAAATGGAATAAAGGAGTCAGCGTTTCTATAAATTAAATTTTTTTGAATACCCATATGTTATATGTAATAACATAAAAAATTCGTTATCCTTCCTCTTTACAAAAGAAAAAAAAGTATATCTGCTTAGGTACAGTGTGAGTTTCGCTATAAGTCAGTTTTATCATGTTATCTACTACTGACTTTTAACATATTATAGCACTATTTTATTCATAAATTTTATTTGAATTTTAAGACAATGGTTTGATAAAACTCTGATTGGGTATGTAGCTAAAACATCAAACTAGAAAAATAAAGTTGCATATATTTAAAGAAATATTTCTAAAAATATCAAACAGCGGTTCTTTTTACTAAATGTTTCATTTGCTTGTGGTAGTAGCCTTTGATAACTATTGCTATATGAATTATACTTTGTTGATGTCGAATAGAGGCTTATTTTCAACATTTATGAAAGTTGTAGATCCGAAAATTGTATTTCATCATTTCAACAAGAACAAACTAATAATATTCATAGCGTACAAGGAACCAAATAATATTTCTAGATCTTAAACTTGTTTACTCGTATGAGAATATTAGATATTCCTGGACTTAGATGTAACATATTCATATGGCATTCATTAATTTATCATTGTTATCTTGGATCCTTTGAGTTATTTTCTATAAATATTTATAGCGCAAGTTTGCACTGTAGTAATCATAATAAAATATTGCCTTTGTACTGGACTGAAAAATATTTGATGCATTTGTTTTCATTTAATTAGGACTTATCGATTCACTACTTCGATGAATTAAATTTAACTTGTATTAATGTGCAGCTTGCTGGATAATGTATCCAATACATTTCTCTGAGAAAAAAATTCGTTACGATTAAAACTTATTGAATTTATCGATTTTATTTATTTTTATCCATCGCTCAGTGTTAGAGAATTTTTAATGTTTTTTCGTAATCTTGCATGCACGAGGAAGTCTTTGGTAGAAATATATCCGAAGCCTATCAAAATGAACCATTTCAGTGGAGTTTTAGAAAAGTTTTAACTTATGTGGTTAAACATAGCACTTGAGTTTTAGTTTGTGTAGATTAGTAGTTTTACTTATGATATAAGCTGTCTATAAATGTGAATAAAATTATATTTCAAGAATTTATTTTACTCATTTCAATACGTAGTAGAGATTTGATTGTATTAAAATGGCTAACTGTATCTTGAGTTGTTACCGTCAGTATTTGTCGTTGTTACCCGTGATTAAAGTTTCTGGTACAAGAATTGAAATACCCACGGCTACACTTAGTAATTATGTGCAAGAAAAAGAAAAAAACAAACAAACTAATATACATATGTACAGCTATATACATATATATATTCATCTACATAGTTTAGAATTTATATATTTTTCACTTAGAGAAAAACTAATCACATAATTTATAAAATTTCTTGTTTCTAAAGTATTAAATATTTTAGCACCAACTATTGCATTCTTTAGGCCAGATATGGCTCAGTGGTTAGGGAACTCGACTCGTTCGAATCCTGTCACCGAAAATGCTTGACCTTTCCACCACTTTTAAATTAGAAACGGTTATTGTAGTTAGGCCTTGTGTAGTTTTGGACGAAATGCAGTAAAACAAGCAAACGTACTTTCATGTCATAAAATGCCCGTTTTTGATAATATGTATTTACATTAAGAATATCAGTTTATCTTTCAATTCAAATCGTTAGAAATTTAGCAAAAAGGCGTCATAATAATTACGTTATTTTCGTAGTTTTTTATATAAATACGATGAAAGAATAATTATAATTTTCAAATGTTGTAATAGCATAGTTTTAGTCATATTTCAATTTTCGGTGTTACTCTGAGAATAATTTTCACGTTATAAGGTTTTACTTCACAACTTATTTCTTTGCTGGTAATAATTATTTACGTTTTACTAGACTCTTTTGATGTCTGCTGAAATGAATACATGGTTAAAAACCAAAGATGAAATAATTTTTTCAAGTCACTAAACTTGCTTCAAGATTTTCTACTTATTTAGTAAAAATACGATATTAATGTGTCTGGTCTTTCCAGATTTATTTTAATCATTAACCTACAAAGATATTCCATTCCGAGTCTTCTGGGATAGCATTAATTGTAATGTGTCATATTGACGCAAGTAATTACAGTTTTAGCAGCATTTATGAACATTTTCATTGTTTTTCTCATTGCACACAAAAAAGAAATGTTCTATAAAAATAATCATTAATAACCTTCAATAATCTCCAAAGAAACAACAACAAATTATTAGATGACTGTGTACTGTTAGAATCCTTCTATGTACATTTATAAATTTACAAATTCTAATTCACAAACACAAATAGCTTATTTTGAAATTATTCGAAATATGCTACTAAAGCACTATAGAAGATAAATATGTTTGAAATGGTTGTAACGTTTGGAATATTTTACATATTTTTAGGAAATTTGATTTGAATTATATTATAACGGGAGATGAAACAGACCAGCGTAAAAAGCACTGCTATCTCATTAAAATATAAAATGTATTATAATTGAGTGGACTTTACAGAGCACTGTTAAACATAGGTTATTACATTAAACAGGATCTTACATGTGTAATTAAGAATATGAACAAGAATAGAATAATAGTGTTTTTAGTAGTCTTTGATAAAGTGAAAAATAAACGGAAGCTATTACATGTTGGTCATGCTAGTTTTTGTATAAATTACAATTCCAAACCCTAGCAAACTCCACAATGACATGACATGATCACATATTTCAACTGAATCAGGCAAGTATTATAAAAACGATATTTACATAGTAAATATGGTATTATAAAACCATATACTCGAGTTTGATAGGATACGTTAATTTTTACTAAAGTCCGCCCAGTGGCTCTGCGGAAAGTCTGAGCACTTACAACACAAAACATTGGGTTATGTGGACTTAGCCTGGATAATAGTGTGTAGCTTTTCCTTTAATTGCAAATTTCAGTAGGGAGCGACTCGCTACAAAAACACATCTAAGGCACCTGTAGCGGATTATTCTTTACAAAGGCTGGTAAAGGAGGAAAAAAAGAAACAGTAGGAGAAAACGTTATTTTCTCTCTACTTATCATTCGTTATTAAGAGAGAAATAACGAAATTTATACAGACAGTGAAAGAATCTTGAAGATCATAGTGATCTGAGTACAAATTGTTTAATAGGATTAGTGAGATTAGGACATAGCTTTGCAATTTAATCATCTAAATAGCCATATAAATGTTGAGGAAATCCAACTTTGAAATCAAAATTTCCAGTTATGACAAGATGGTTTGGTTTCTGGCATAAAAATAATCTTTAAAATCATTAAGATACTTGTTAACTTGACTTATGTATTCCACTTTAAGTAAACAAACTTATGAATTTATAATTAAGCTCCGTCTAAGACACATTCTTCGTATATCCTTCGATAAATATAAAACATATGGAAGTAAATATAGAAATGTTTTAGACTAATGTGGTTATTTTGGTAAGCCCTTGGCAGGTCAGCAATAAGTATTCGAATTTACAATTTTAAAATCGGGGGTATTAGAGGTCCACGTGGCTTTGCTATAAGAAAACACACACTTATTTGAGTGGAAAATGTGACCTTTTTCATAACTAGATCTTTAATAATAAACTGTACCTTTAATTTTGTGTTCATCAGCTCCAATATACAAAAATTCTTAAATTTTATATGTTTGGAAAAATTTAAGATACTGAATAAATTTTAGACATGAAATATAGCATGCTGTTTATATATTGTATTTAGTTTGATAATAATTGAAAAAAAGTATTTTATTTGACTTAATAATTTAATTTTCTCAAAGACAGACGGAAAAATGTTTATTAAAAACATAATCTTTGATTTCCTTTGGCTTAATCCTAAAGATTATGTTGACTTTAGTATATATAAAAACCCTAATAAGTGCATGAGGTTCCTGTAAGTTAATCGTATCAGATTACAACCAATAAACTTTCATAATTAGTGATGCGGAAGTAAGCAAAGAGACATAGTTTCCGATAAGCATAATGTAGTTTCTTCATTGCGCTATGAGTTTTTTTTTTTATTGTAGATTCGTTAATTACATATATAACGTTACGAATTTTATTTTTCTGGACAGCTTCTTGACGAACATAGTAAGAAAGCCGTCATTATAATGTTACAATAAGTATATTTTAGTACTCGTAACTTATTAATATCCAGAAAATCAGAAAGAATGTCTAGTTTTTCCTTTAACACTTCTCGTACGGCTAGATTAAAATTAAAACTAGATCAAATCATTCTTAAGACAGGTTATTTGGAATATTTAGTGTCACGAAAATATTGTTAAGAAACTAAATGTTAATGAAATTGCTATTAGGCTTAAGAAAATAGTAATATTGATTGTGGTAAGTAATAAAGGGTACCTAATCGATAGTAGTTGTTTTGAATTAAGCACAAAGCTACACAATGGGCTACCTGTGCTCTGCCCACCACGGGTATCGAAACCCAGATTTTAGCGTGTAAGTCCGCAGACATACCGCTGAGCCACTGGGGGGCTACCTAATCGATGATATAATGTATTCTAATATTTGTTAGTAGTGATCAGGTTTATTTTTAAGCTTTTTTTTTCTGATCGGAAATTAATTTTATGATGGTCAGTGTTTTAACAAACATAGAAAACAAGAAAATGTATCTGTGATTTTTAAAATAGAAAAAACGGTTGTTATTTCAATGTATCTTTTATTGAAAACATTTTAAAATGTGTAGCTATTTAACATGCTGTTTTTAATTTTATTATATGCACATATCTAAAACCAAAGTTTTTCTGTAAAATCACAAATTTCAAACGTAATATAAAAAATTTCAATTTTCTATGAAACTAAAATGGATTGAAACAATTGATTAATTGCTATTTTTTCTGATTTTCTGATCTTTGTAACACGTTAAAATTCAGTTTCAAAATGCGTTTCTAAAATCTTCTCAATCAGTGTTTTAATATTTTTTCATTTTTAGTTAAGAAAGGACAGCACTAAGTGGGCACAAAGTGTTACTGGTTACTTCAATAGTAACACTAAAGAAGTTTTCATCTGAAGCATGCATATAGCAGCATACATAATTTGAACTCATTTTTTTAAACATTCTTTTTTAACCCTAAAGAGTGGCAAGTGATTTCTTTCTTTATGTTCAAAAAGGCATGTCGAAGCTTCTTCAGATTCTCTGCCGTCAAGAGGCTAGTAAAATGATAGTTTCTTGGTTATGAGATCCTTATGTCTTAGGCATTTTAAACTTTGTTGCTGAATCTTTGTTTAAAAGGTCAATAATCATAGGGCCCAATGTTAAGAATTTATTTCTGTCGTTTACCTGATTTATTTTTCTCTATTTCCTTTGTAGAGAAAGCGAATTTTTTTGATATTACAGAAAGATTAATTTTAAATAACAAGGCTATATATAATTCGTTAGGGTGGCAAAGAAGCACAAAAACAAATGAAGTAAAAAGATTTGAGCATTAAATGATCTGCAGTGAGATCGTCTTTCATCAATTTCAGGCCTGGCATGGCCGAGCGCGTTAAGGCGTGCATTCGTAATCCCAGGGTCGCGGGTTCGCGCCCGCGTCGCGCTAAATATGCTCGCCCTTCCAGCCGTGGGGGTGTATAATGTGACGGTGAATCCCACAATTCGTTGGTAAAAGAGTAGCCCAAGAGTTGGCGGTGGGTGGTGAAGACTAGCTACCTTCCCTCTAGTCTTACACTGCTAAATTAGGGACGGCTAGCACAGATAGCCCTTGAGTAGCTTTGTGCGAAATTCCAAAACAAATCATCAATTTCAACATAAAATTATTGATAATAATGTAAATATAGTATACATTCAATAATGTTAATTTGCGTATGGACTGTTTAATATGGAACAACTTTATAGTTCTGAAAGCTATTTGAGCATCCATTGTTGCATCACACGTGAGTGTTTTCATTACAATTAACACTATCACAAGTAGACACTCAAATACTTTTATGTTCACCTGATCAACGAAGCCTATTAAAAGTTCAGACTTACAAATGTGTCATGTTTGTGTGTGATAGCGGGTAAATATTTGTTATATGCACGGTTTAGATGTGCGTTTACTAAGTCTTTCATTTCAGTATACTTCAAATCTTAGAAAAATTTAACCATGTAGGATGAGGAAGCATCTGAAATTATTCTTTGTTTTGAATTTGTAATTAAAATAAATTAATTAATTTCGTATTTGTGTTTTCTGTGTGCTTATGGGGTTACTGCTAAGGTTATCAATCGCCTTCTCTAATTCTAAAGTATTAAGCAGAATGAAGGCAGTCAGACAACAACACCCTATCACTCACCATCCATGCTAATTGATTAACTGTCGCACTTATAGTGTACCCATAGCTTAAAGTGTGGGAAATATTTTGTGTTATTGTTCGGATAATTCGATTATATTCTCCAATTCCAAAACATAGTGTTATACCATAGAGAATCAACTCTTTTACTAAACTACTTAAAATAATATCTTAATGGAAATTATAAATAATTTGTTTTAAACTGGTCATTAAGATTGGAATTTTTTTATCAGAAAGCATCTGATGCAGAAGTGGGTAAAGTGGCCTGGTGAAGAATAATTATGGTTCATAGATAACTGTCTTTAAATTTGAATTATTGACAGGAAAATAGGCATATACCATTACCTTTACTTTTCACCGAAAGGCCGGAAAGGCTGTTATAGTTGCCAAGTATTACGTCTTGAACTCTGGACACTTTTATCAGAAGTTAATTAAATTAACAAATTATTGGAAATTCTAAATAATTGTCATGAGAAAAAATCATTCTTTCTTATAGTAAAATGTGTTTATGAGCATTTAGAATTGTTTTCGTAAAGACTATTTCTTGTGAGTGTTTTTAATAAGTATGTAATTTCTGAGAAATACATTTTAGAAATAAAGACTGTTCCTGATTTCAGAAAATGTTTGATTCTGAAGATAACAACCGTGAATTGAATACTACATGGTTTAGACATTTGTTATGAACACAAGCCAAAAATAGTATCACGAAAAAGAAAAAAAAAAGATCAATTGAATGTTCTTATTAATTCTTTAATAATTGTCCATAATTAAAATACTAGTCAATTTATTTAAACATAAAACACGAATATTTATATCATTATTTCTCTCTCTTTTTCCCTATATGTTCACCAACGAGTCAGTGACAAGTATGAGAAATCTTTGTTTGTTTTTGAATTTCAGGCAAAGCTACACGAGGGCTATCTGCGTTAGCAGTCTGTAATTTAGTAGTGTAAGACTAGAGGGAAGGCATCAAGTCCCTATCGCCAACTTTTGAGCTACTCTCTTACCAGCGAATAGTGGAATTTACCGTATATTATAACGCCCCTGCAGCTGAGAGGATGAGCAGGTTTGGTGTGACCGGGTTACGAAACTGGGACCCTCAGATTACGAGTCGAGTGCCTTGATCACCTAGACATGAGAACTGAAGATGCTAAAATTCACGTTTGCTTCCCTCTGATAGACAGACCACAGATAACCAATTTTGTAGCTTTATACCAAAGAAAAAAAAAAGGCGGAAAAATTTATTTACATTGGCATAATGAATCTTAAGCTTCAACTTCAATGGCACAATTAGCTTTAATATTTTGATATATGGTATGATTATGTTTGTCTTTTATGTAGCGTTTTTAAGTATATATAACCAGTTACATTTTTGAAATTTCTATGACAAGAACGACGTGTCTCTTCCTTTAAGTACGAAATAAAAACTTCTTTACTTACTATTTTAGATCAAGCGTACCAACTGTACTTCTCTGTCTAAATGTTTCTGAATATATGATATTTAGATGTAAATTTACGAACAATATAAACTTAATTTTAACCACATAGGCATACATCAATTAATATATATTGAATGTTTCTAACTTTTAGCTATCTTCATGTTCGGAAAATACTTAAAATGAGCAAAATAAACATCAAAATTAAATGTTTTCTTGCAAACGTTTTATTTATTATCATATAATTGCCCCCCATAAAACATCTTTATAAATTAGTTCCAATGATTTTTTATAATTACTTTACATTTTTACATAAAAAATGTAGACAAACGTGAAAGTTTGATTTGTTTTGGGATTTCGCACAAAGCTACTCGAGGGCTATCTGTGCTAGCCGTCCCTAATTTAGCAATGTAAGACTAGAGGGAAGGCAAATAGTCATCACCACCCACCGCCAACTCTTGGGCTACTCTTTTACCAACGAATAGTGGGATTGACCGTCACATTATACACCCCCACGGCTTGGAGGGCGAGCATATTTAGCGCGACGCGGGCGCGAACCCGCGAATTACGAGTCGCACGCCTTACGCGCTTGGCCATGCCAGGCCCAAACGTAAAAGTAGTAAATGTTTGTCCCTCTACTTGGTTACAGAACAGAATGTCGTTTAAGCTTATAGAACAAATGCTTAAAAGGGTGCGGCATTCAGATACATATCCGACAAATAAGTTTAAAAACTTCAATAAACAGTAAATTCAGGAAAAGTTTGACACAGTAAACATTTTTAACAAGTATGTAAACGTAGGAATTAAAACTTATACAAACTTTTCAGAACGGCAACTCGAACATAAACAAGTTCATTATTCTTATGATTTATTAGTGAAAAAGTAGTTAGGCAAGAGTATAGTACAATAGCCTTCCATTATATGCCATATGTAAAAGTCATGCAACTGTAAAAATATTATTATTAACAGTTAACATGTTAAGAGCAAAAAATGAGAATAACTAATAACTAACGAAATAGACGTAGATTCTATATTTCTAATTGAAAAAACTCATGTTTCAAATTTTGTACAAAATTAATCAACGTAACGCGATGATCAAATATTCACATATTATCGTGAGTGAACACTTTTCATTTCCTACAGTTGGTTTTAGCATAAGGTTTAATTTTTTATGTAAGTACCATCTATTAGATTAATAACATGTAAAAATAATTTGTCTAAATGCATATATATATATATATATATATATATTTTAATGCATTTGACTTAAGCACGGGTCACGATCCTTAGAGATTTATAATCAATACTTTGCTTCAAGGCGTGAAAATCCCAACACTTACAGACCCTTTGCATTAGAATATTAAACAAGGCAAACTTCCTTCTCTGAACACAGTGAGATTAGTAAATCTGCCGGAATTCCAGAGGGCTGTAAAATTATTTTGGTTGTTAATTTATTGCATTACGTTGCCTGGGTTTAAACCACGTGCGCTACAGTTTATAGATTCGAGACTTTCAGTTATAATACACACACACAAAAATGTAATTTACTGAATACTCGCGAAACAGGATTTTTCCCGCGGGATGGGTAGTTTCTAAACAGTAATGAACTGTACTTGTTTGTCTTTGTGATGGATTTCTTTATATAAAAGAAACTTTCATTTCATCGGAAAATTACTTCTTGCCTTTGGTGAATAGACACATCAAAGTTCGAATGTTGTCTTCTAATGGAATTCTTCTTTGTTGAATAATGCTTTACAGCTGATTTAAAGTAACTTAAAGTTAAAACCAAATATTCGAAACAGAACAGGTTAATCTTCTGAAATAAATTGCTATGGATTTAGACTTTACTTGTATCTTTATATCCATAGAAAAGCATTAAATTTTAACGTGAATTATCAACAACCTAATTTAAAGCATCCGAAACTAAGCAAATACGGAACACAGACAATTCTGTTCTTGGTGTTGTTTTTCAATTTAATTGTTCAGTAAACAATGTTTAACAATTTTATAAACGCAGTGACAAAGATTTATTTTTTTTGAATTTCGCACAAAGCTACTCGAGGGCTATCTGTGCTAGCCGACCCTAATTTAGCAGTTTAAGACTAGAGGAAAGGCAGTTAGTCATCACCACCCACCGCTAACTCTTGGGCTACTCTTGTTTCAACGAATAGTGGGATTGATCGTCATATTATAATGCCCCCACGGCCAGGAGGGCGAGCATGTTTGGCGCGACGGGGATACGAACCCGCGACCCTCAGATTACGAGTCGCACGCCTAAACGCGCTTGGCCATGCCGGGCCTCAGTAACAAAGAACAGAATCATTGAAAGTACTAATAAAAATTGGAATCTAAAAAGTGTGTTAAAAATTGTTACGATGCTAAAGACTTATGAAAATAACTTGGTTTTATTTAATATGATGGATATTATATATAAATACATCAAAGTAAAAATACTTTTTCAAGGAATTAACGTATGTGGTCTTACGATAATGATTATGCAAAAGAGCCAAGTGCTAGCTACCAAAACTTCCACGTATAATTAAAATAAGTGTTATAAAGATGTGCTCTCTTCATAAAAGAATCCTAAAATGCATTTTACATTAACCTAATTAAAGCATATTCATGCTGTAGTTACCAATTGGTAAGTTAATCTGATACAAGAAACACAGACTTCTCACAAAGATACTTTAAAGTTATTTACTGTAAATCGGTTTTTTATATCACAAGCTTAAAGAACTGTTAACGACATATGGTTTTATTTATGTAAAGATTAGATATAAAATTAAAGTGATGTAATAAAAGGTCATATGAGAAGCAAGAACTGAAACATTTCGTTTCTGGATGACCGTTATTTCTACTTCTGTTAGATTATAAACTAATTATTCTATTTAAAACAAATACATTTGATTGCAATATTTTATGCAAATGTTTAATATGTTCTTTTGAAGAATCGCGTGTTATATTTTTTCTATGATCAAATATTATCTTCATTAACATTAGCAAAATTGTATTAATGAAAAAAACATTAAACTTGAGCAGTATAAAACAAGTTAACTGATTTTGTTTTTAATATTTCTCTTAATTTGTGTTTTTTTAATTCGAAATCAAAGCATTTAAGTTGTTTTACGAATTTAGGAAAAACAATTTCGAAGAAAATTAGTTATAGTATGAAACGACCCCCGCTAGTACAGCGGTATATCTCCGGATTTACAACGCTAAATCAGGAGTTCGATTACCCTCGGTGGGCTGAGTAGATAGCCCTTTGTGGCTATGCTACACGAAAAACACACACATACAATGTGAGAATTAATATTTTTAAGTTCATATAATTTAATTTACTGAATTAGTTTTCTCATTCCTATGATTATTAACCACATCTATGCCTGAAAAGTGCACTTGACTCTGCATTACGTATAAACACATTTGTCAATTTAAGGGACTATTCGTAGAGTGCTGTTTGATGAATGAAAAAATATGACACTATGAATCTTAACGGAAAAAAAATGTTTAAAATAACGTGTTAGTAAAGTAAATAAAAATCTATGAAGTGTAAGATTTCTTTTTGTTTTTTGGAATTTCGCGCAAAGCTACTCGAGGGCTATCTGCGCTAGCCGTCCCTAATTTAGCAATATAAGACGAGAGGGAAAGCAGCTAGTCATAACTACCCACCGCCAACTCTTGGGCTAATCTTTTTTGCTAACGAATAGTAGGATTGACCGTATCATTAACTAAAAGGGCTAACGCCATTATAACGCTCAGACTGCTAAAAGGGGCGAGCCTATTTGGTGCGACGTGGATGCGAACCTGCGACCCTTGCATTACGAGTCGGACTCCTTAACCTGAATGGTCATGCCGGGCCTTCGGGGTGTAAGAGAAGTGTTACGTATTTTTTGATGTTTTAAGTTCTTCGTAGACTAAACGCAACAGAAAAACGCAGATAACAGCTTGTATAATTTATTACACTAAACTATTAACAAATATAACAGATATAACATGAATTATATAATAATAGTGACAGATATTAAGTTACAACATTCGAAATTAATTACAAAACAAAATAATATTAGTTTCAAACTTCAAAATAAATCACAATACAAAACGGTACTGGCCTGTATCTAATGTAATGATCTAAAATTAATGTCTCAAATTCCAGTCTAGGGTGTGAATTTGGTCCCACGAAGAGATTCCGAAACAGTTCACAGTTCAATGAAATCGCCGTCTCTCAGCTCAAGCAGTAATTCAGATGTATCGTAGAGATTGACGAAATAAAATCACAACTTCCGTAGATCTAACTTCAATCACAAATCCAAGTTGAATATTCACAGAAAACATTTAATCTTTCTCAAATAAATAAAACTGATGCCTGAATCTCACTCTTATTCTTCGAATAAAACTAATGACTGAATCTATCTTCTTTTTTCGAATAAAAACTGATGACTGAATCTATCTCTCGTCACCGTCTTTTATACCGATAGGCCGATTTCTCGAACAATCCCGCAATTTCCATACAACTCCAGAGCTATCCACGCATATCCGTTCTTGCACGAGACTACACGTCGAGACACGAAGTCACCAGCACTCATTAACAAACATATGATTGGTCTACTTAATTCAAGAAAGTTCTAAATATTACCCTAAATGAATAACAAAATATTAGTTTAAACTTCTAAACAATAATATCAATATGGAAAAATGAATAATAGAAATGAAAATTCAAACACAACACGACATGTTGTCGTTTACAAAATATTTACACATATACATAACACTCTCCCCCTTAAAAGTAAAAAAAAAGTTTGAACCTGTGAAAACTTTTTTTTTGTTTTGTTTATTTGTCTTTTTAAACCAACTTAAAAGGGTTAAATCCAGTAGATTCTGAAATAACCTCGCGAACTTCAAACAGTAACAAGGGAACACCCTCAACCCAGTTCTTTGAGTGTTTGTGGCAGTAATTTGGTGGAAACGATCAAAAATACCTTGTGACTCAGGATGGTGTGCACTGGATGAAACTTGATGGAGGTTTAGATCATGCATGGCTTGTTGAAATAGCTTGTACATAAAATTTAAGCCTTGATCTGATTGCACAACTTTTGGAATCCCGAACATGGTAAAGAATTTGACAAGAGCCTTGACGATGTTGGGAGCAGTGATTTTTCTCAAAGGGATTGCCTCAAAGAAACGTGTAGAAGCACACATGATCGTCGAGAGGTATTCATTTCCTGCTTGGCTTTTTGGCATTGGGCCAACACAGTCGATAATGACCCTTGAGAATGGTTCTTCAAAGGCAGGAATAGGCTGCAGTGGTGCTTTGGGAATCCCTTGATTTGGTTTTCCAGTGATTTGGCAAGAATGACATGCCTTACAAAAGCTAACAACATCTTGGCGCATCTTTGGCCAATAGAAATGTCGTCGGATACGATCTAAAGTCTTTCTTACACCTAAGTATCCCGACAATACATGGTCATGAGCAAGACTAAGAATATCATTCCGATAGTATTTTGGAATGACGATTTGATGAATAACATTACACTTTTCATCAGCAGCAACGTCAGGAGGTCTGTATTTTCTCATTAGCACACCTGACTTCTGGTAGTAACAAATAGGGACAGTTCCTATTTCATTTTCATCAACAGCCAGTTGTAGAAGAGAACGAGTTTCAGGATCATTGTCCTGTTCCTCAATAAGTTTGTTTCGATGAAGAGAGTCGAAAAATGTCTTAGTGTCATCAGTAGAACTTAAAGTTGAGTCAGAAATCTCATCGATGTGAGACATGAATGTATCAGATAAAGAGAAATCCTCTTTGGACTTCTGAGAACGAGTAACAGCACAGGCAGGAAAAACATCAGGAAACCCTTCAACAAGTTGCTCTGTACTGGGACTAACAACAGGTGCTTCAACAACACGAACCTCTGGTACCACCTTACTACCAGCCAAATCATTCCCCAAAAGCATAGAAACACCTTCAACAGGCAATGAAGCTTTAATACCCACAGTCACTGGGCCTGAGACTAAGTCCGAATGTAAATCTAATCTATGAAGAGGAATAGAAACGACGCCACCTTCTACACCAGAAATGAGCACACTGGCCCCAACGGATGACTTTTCAGAAAACGGAAGTACACTTTCCAAAATCAAACTCTGAAAAGCTCCAGTATCCCGCAGGATTTTAATTGGTTGTAGATGTGAATCGCCAACAAAAGAAACAAAACCTTCAGTCATGAAAGGCTTAAATTTGTCCTCAACAATATCTTCAGGTACATCAATAATATTGGACTTGGAATGCACAGTGGACTGAACAGGGTCAAAATCATTGGGAACCAATGATATATCAAACAAGGGCGAAATGAAACTATTGGGTGATGGCTTGTTTTTGAGCTTATAGCACTCAGAAATCAGATGGCCAGGTTTCCTACAATAAGCACATGTTTTGGATGAGAATGTCACGTTTTTAGTAGATGATGAGCTTATAGAATAAGATGGAGTCTTCGTTTGAGAATTAGAAGTTTGCTCTTTTTTGTCTCTGTCGACATTTGCATAATATTTGAACGAGTCATTGGGTTTCTTTGCTGTGTGATTTGTTTTGCTTTTATATGAGAAATCTTTGTGAGTCAAAGCATACTCGTCTGCCAAGACAGCAGCATCATGAATTTTGGAAGCTTTTTGTTCATCAATATAAGTTTTTAGCTCTACGGGAATACATCTTTTAAACTCTTCGACTAACATGAGTTCTCTGAGTTTCGCATAATCATCTTTAATTTCTCTGGAATCACACCACCTGTCGAACAGAGTTTCTTTTTCACGAGCAAATTCGACATAAGTTTGGCTGTCAAACTTTTTGTAACCACGAAATTTTTGTCTGTATGCCTCTGGCACCAATTCATATGCATTCAAAATGCATTTTTTGACGTGCTCGTAATCATAACTTTGCTCGGCTGTGAGCTTGGAAAATACTTCCTGAGCTTTACCCTTGAGAACACTCTGAAGTAATACTGTCCAATATTCGGTAGGCCATTTTAGCCTAAGGGCCAATTTTTCAAATTGCTGAAAATATGTATCTACAGCTTTTTCATTGAATGGAGGTACTAAACGAATCTGTTTGGAAGCATCAAAATTATCCAACTGCATTTGGACAACCTTTTCTTCTGTCTGTGCCTTTCTCATATTGATTTCTTTATCAGCTTTAATGCGTTCCATTTGTATTTCGGCATCAAGGCGTTTGTTTTCTTGTTCTACCTCAAGAACAAGGCGTCTGTTTTCCTGTTCTGCCTCAAGAACAAGGCGTCTGTTTTCCTGTTGTGCCTCAAGAACAAGGCGTCTGTTTTCCTGTTCTGCCTCAATACGTTTTTGTTCTGCCTCAAGTCGTTTGGTTTCTTTTTCTGCCTCAAGTCGTTTAGTTTCTTGTTCTGCCTCAATACGTTTATTTTCAATTTCTAAACGAAATTTCATTTCCATTTCCATTTTTTTTAATTCGAAATCTGGGTCAAAATAAGCGACAGGCAATTGTTGTGCAACTGTTTGAGGTAAAACTTTTTGGCTGACCAAATGTTCAACAATAATTTGTTTAATATCTGCTTTCTTCATTGTTTGCTTCACTTCTAAATCAAAATGTTTACCAACATCAAGCAATTCAGATTTCTTTAATTCATTGATCATTTCGAAAGATGGATTCCGATTAAATTCGTTTATAAAATCTTCAAGTTCGAATGCCATTTTAAATATACAAGCTGTCTATCTGTATAGAATATAAATCTTATTTTATAATAAAATTAAATTGTTTGTTCGATATCCCGGACGGGCCCCCAATTTTCTGTTACGTATTTTTTGATGTTTTAAGTTCTTCGTAGACTAAACGCAACAGGAAAACGCAGATAACAGCTTGTATAATTTATTACACTAAACTATTAACAAATATAACAGATATAACATGAATTATATAATAATAGTGACAGATATTAAGTTACAACATTCGAAATTAATTACAAAACAAAATAATATTAGTTTCAAACTTCAAAATAAATCACAATACAAAACGGTACTGGCCTGTATCTAATGTAATGATCTAAAATTAATGTCTCAAATTCCAGTCTAGGGTGTGAATTTGGTCCCACGAAGAGATTCCGAAACAGTTCACAGTTCAATGAAATCGTCGTCTCTCAGCACAAGCAGTAATTCAGATGTATCGTAGAGATTGACGAAATAAAATCACAACTTCCGTAGATCTAACTTCAATCACAAATCCAAGTTGAATATTCACAGCAAACACTTAATCTTTCTCAAATAAATAAAACTGATGCCTGAATCTCACTCTTATTCTTCGAATAAAACTAATGACTGAATCTATCTTCTTTTTTCGAATAAAAACTGATGACTGAATCTATCTCTCGTCACCGTCTTTTATACCGATAGGCCTATTTCTCGAACAATCTCGCAATTTCCATACAACTCCAGAGCTATCCACGCATATCCGTTCTTGCACGAGACTACACGTCGAGACACGAAGTCACCAGCACTCATTAACAAACATATGATTGGTCTACTTAATTCAAGAAAGTTCTAAATATTACCCTAAATGAATAACAAAATATTAGTTTAAACTTCTAAACAATAATATCAATATGGAAAAATGAATAATAGAAATGAAAATTCAAACACAACACGACATGTTGTCGTTTACAAAATATTTACACTTATACATAACAGAAGTCATTCAGGAGCACAATCCGTACAGATTTCACGTGAGATGAAGAGCACAACGTTCCTCAGATCAGATGTAAAGCCGTGTGGTAAATCAGAAGGGTAGTGTTATTTCTCATTTATATATATATATATATCTTTGTACAACAGATATGTAATTTAGGTTATCAATGTATTTGTGTCATGTACCGTTCATAGAGCGTTTATTACGTCTCATCTATTACTGCAATAAATAACTCACTTAAAAATAGTTTTTATTGTATTACATTAGATTGTATTTGGGTATTAAAAATTTGTGATTTTAAAAAAACTGTAAATTTACTTTCTTGTTACTTTATTTTCGTTCACTCTTATAGTAGTTTTACGTTATCTAGTTTTCCAATAATTTACCAGCTTACCATAATAAACTGTTTGTGTGTGTTTTCTTATAGCAAAGTCACATTGGGCTAGCTGCTTAGTCCACCGACGGGAATCAAGCCCCTGAGTTTAACATTGTAAATCAGTAGATTTACTGCTGTACTAGCTTTGGCACTAATAAACTGTAACGTGCAGTATAAGATTTGCGTATTATACACAATTGTATTATTTAAAGATCTAATAAAATGTACCTGTTATTTTAAATATAAAATGATTTATCGTTCACAATAGCCTCGTTTCATAAGCTTAAGGAATAATGCCGTTTTCTACACTTAACAGAAGCTAATATGGTAAAAAAAAGTAAAATATTTCTGACTTCGTGAACAGTGGCTTGAGGTTAAAAAGTGTATTTGGTTGGACAAAAAAACATATTCATAAGAAGATTAGTTGGCATAAATAAAACGCCAGTGCTTAATAAGTACCATTAATGCAAATCCACACACAAGTTAAAGATGACGCATAATGATTATTTGTATAATAAATAAGGAACATAATTCTGAAAAAACTCATCTAAAACAAATGTATTTATATGGGCACAATGTTTTATTGGTTAATCTGTTGAAAAATGACAAAGAAATGTGATACAATGTTTTAGTATATTGGTATTTGAACACGCAAAGACTTTAAAGTCCTATTATTTTACTTTTTTCTTAACAGTGTTACTATAGCAATGGTTTTACAAAATACGAAAACGACAGTACGCGATTAGAAGTTGTGGTTACTCTATCGTCCATTTGTCTTCTAATTCGTATGTGGATGATATATATAGCATTAAGATGCTAGCCTCTTTTATTCGTTTTCTTTTAATTTTTGTAATCTTCTGAAACACAGAAACTAAGCTTAAATAGTAATGAAAACTTTAACCATCGATCACTGTTAACCGTTTCTTCCCATCCTGCTTGTCATATCTATGAATTAACTAGAAGTTCGCCTAAGGCAAAGAATGCAATTATTGTACTTGTAAAGCTCTTCTATAAGAACTTAATATTTATCGATGACTGTTTCCTTCGAAAACATAATAATGCGTTACTAATGCTAGTTAAATCGTAGATTTTCACATTATGTCTGGCATCTTTTTTATTACCCGTTCCTGATAACTCTGTTTTTGCATTTCAAATTCTAACACTGAAGTAATATTTTTTAATGCTTTTGAATATCTATATAATGTAACTGGTGTGTTCTTATAGTTAGAATTAGTCCACTTTTGCTCAATTATGCCATTGATTTTATCATTGTTTTCAATTAATGATTATTTCTCTCGCTCTTTCTAGCTAACAAATATGAAAAATAAGCTTTTCTAATAAACATGACGAATAAAAAAGTAGTAAACGCATAAAAAAACAAGTTATTTTTACAATTTTGTGACGTGTAAACCCAATATTACTTCGCAGAAAATTGTAAAGGGTTAAAAAGGTATTTGAAACTACTTGCATGCACTTAAAATTAAGTTGTAGTCTCAGTGAAAACATAATATTGTAGTGATCTATAAAACTTCTCCGTTAAGAGCTTAACTTTAATTAGTTTATATTTATTTCTAACATTTCTAAGTAACAACATACCTAACTACAAGTTTTCTTGGTTATTTGGAGTCACTGTTATTAAAATTAATAAGAGGAACGACTGGAAACATTCTGTTAAGATAATAAACAATTTTCGATAGTTATCAATTGCGCGAATGATCTTTGGTGGTATTTTATGTGAACTGTACATAACTGTGTTGTTTCACAAGGCTAATATGAATAATGAAATATAACAGATAATTCAATTAAAACAACGCCTTTAGTCTAACGTAAAGGTGGAAAAGTCTATATTTGACTCTACGCTAAATTTCTGCCTTGCTTCTGGTGTCAACAATTTTAACACCGAGGTGCCAAATTACTTTTACTAAACGGTTAAAAAAGCTTCAATTTTGTGACCTCTTTGTTCCTTAGGGATTCCGTGTGAACTTTGTTCCATACAAGTTTTAGGGAAACTTTTTGAGCTTGATGATGGCCAGTCTTTGCTGAAACGATCTTTAACTGTTACTATTGTTTTGACAAACTCATTTGTTACGCATTCAAGCCGACTCCAAACTTTATTAGTCTCAAAATGAGTTGTCGTCATAACATTCTTATTCTAGTTTAACATTAAGGTAATTAGAATAATAAATAGAGTTTTTTTTAGGCTCAACATCTTTATGTTTTATCATCATTTTGCTGGTGATATATCACAGTTCATGATTTTTACACTTGTCATGATGTCATAATAAACTTTGAATATCATAATGTTGAATATCAATCTTATAGACCATTTGCATTAGGAAAATAATCTTCATAAATAAAGCAAAGACATTTAAAGGAAAGTGTTGGTTTTCAGAGTGTTATTTATAGTTTACACATGACACTAAAAATATTTTATCTATAGAGTACTGTTGTTTCATCTGTGAATGGGACAGTTGTACCAAAGAGTCACATTATTCTGAACACAACTGGCCAATCCGTAAAAAGTTAGTTCCAGGACAGAAAAATGTGGCGCATGAACCGCTTGTCGACCCGGCAAAGATTTTTTTGACTCCTCTTTACATAATGTTACGTATTTTTTTTAAATGTTTTAAGTTCTTCGTAGATTAAACGCAACAGAAAAACACAGATAACAGCTTGTATAATTTATTACACTAAACTATTAACAAATATAACAGATATAACATAAATTATATTATAACAGTGACAGATATTAAGTTACGACATTCGAAGTTAATTACAAAACAAAATAATATTAGTTTCAAACTTCAAAACAAATCACAATACAAAACGGTACTGGCCTGTATCTAATGTAATGATCTAAAATTAAAGTCTCAAATTCCAGTCTAGGGTGTGAATTTGGTCCCACGAAGAGATTCCGAAACAGTTCACAGTTCAATGAAATCGCCGTCTCTCAGCTCAAGCAGTAATTAAGATGTATCGCAGAGATTGACGAAATAAAATCACGGCTTCCGTAGATCTAATTTCAATCACAAATCCAAGTTGAATATTCACAGCAAACACTTAATCTTTCTCAAATAACTAACTCTCTTCTTTTGAAATGAAACTGGTGTCTGAATCTCACTCTTTGTCTTCGAATAAAACTAATGACTGAATCTCTCTCTCTCGAATAAAACTAATGACTGAATTTCTCTCCCTCGAATAAAACTGATGACTGATGACTCTATATCTCTCACGTTACCGTCTTTTTTATACCGATAGGCCTATTTCTCGAACAATCTCGCCATTTCCATACAACTCCAGAGCTATCCACGCATATCCGTCCTGCACGAGACTACACTTCTAGACAGGAAGTCACCAGCACTCATTTACAAACATGTGATTGGTCTACTTAATTCGAGAAAGTTCTAAAATGTTACCCTAAATAAATAACATATTTTAGTTTAAACTTCGAAACAATAATATCAATATGGATAAAAATGAATAATACAAATGAAAATTCAAACACAATACGACATGTTGTCGTTTACAAAATATTTACACATATACATAACAATAAAATTGGGACTTATGAAGAATTTTGTGAAAGCAATGAACAAAGAAGGCGAAAGTTTTCGTTATTTAAAACAGATGTCCCCAAGAATAACTGAGACCAAGATCAAAGAGGGCATTTTAGTTGGCCCTCAGATCAAATACGTTATAATAATGAGTGACAAGCGGTTCGAAGATCTGTTAGTTGAGCCAAAAAATATTGCCTGGAAAGCCTTCAAAGACGTTGTTGACAATTGTCTTTGCAATTACAGAGCTCCACATTACATTCAGCTGGCAGACAAACTTCTTAAAACATACAAAACAATGAAGTGCAACATGTCACTCAAGATTAATTTCCTCCACGTCTTTCCCTCAAATCTTGGTACTGTCAATGACGAACACGGTGAAAGGTTTTACCAGGACATTGCTACAATAAAAAACGAAGCAGAACAAATGGAATTCGTCAATGCTTGCTTACTACTGTTGGACACTGCAACGTGGTGCTCCGGACATTGAATACAAACGAAAAGCAGGAGCAAAACACTTTTAATTATGTTGAACTTAATAGCGTATTAGAAACATAAACGCAATTAAATACGTTATTGCCGGTAAACAGTTAACTGTATATTTCTCAGAGTTCCTACGTGATGAAGCAACATTAAAACTACATTTGTGCATACCTACCAAGTACCTGTCACAATCAGCAAAAACTTTTCAAAAAAAATGTTGTGCAGTTAATTTATTGATGTTAACCCGTTTGTATGATTTATCGAACATATGAATATCTTGCATTGGAAAGTTCTTTTACATATCGTTCTCACCGCTAATAAATGCAAAACAATGCCAAAACGTAATATTGATGCATGTTTCCGTACCGTGACTTTATATTGTTTTATTATAATGTATGAAATCTTCTGTATATGTAAGTCTGTGGTTCTTGCAGTCACTTCAGCAAAAAAGCGATGTTCAAGCTCAGCTATTTCACTCTTGAGATATTTGCCTCTGGAGACTTTATTATAAATCTTCCAAGATTTACTGAGCTGAACCGACTTTCATGGGCTAACGAAACTGTAAGATAAATTAAACTGTTACTAGTTTTCGCCAAATGTAACAAAATATAACATTCCAGTTAATACCAAATTTATTTGAAAACCAGGCACAAAACTGAAGTCTATACTATGTAAAAACTACACTGACAAACATCACACTAACATTTTATATGCAAAAACGGCTCGTTTGGGTTGAGAAAATATTTTACATAGAAGAGCGAAGAATGACCTTCTTCGGTCATCGTCAGGTTCACAAAGAAAGAGGTAACTGACCGGAAGCTGACCACATGTTTGGAAGGGGTTGAGTAACTGAGTGTCGCAATGTAGAGGGCAGGGTTGGATGTTTGAATATATAATTTTATCTATAATATTAATATAGGTATAATGGCGTTCCTTTATATTGGTTTATATAACGCCATTATACCTATATAACATTCCTTTATATTGGTTTATATAACCCCATTATACCTATATTAATATTATAGATAAAATTATATATTCAAACATCCAACCCTGCCCTCTACATTGCGACACTCAGTTACTCAACCCCTTCCAAACATGTGGTCAGCTTCCGGTCAGTTACCTCTTTCTTTGTGAACCTGACGATGACCGAAGAAGGTCGAAACGTTGTTCGCTCTTCTATGTAAAATATTTTTTCAACCCAAACGAGCCGATTTTGCATATAAAATTCTCAGCAAGTGGGTTTCTCGACATCACTGATCACACTAATATTATTTATAAAATACAATGTGATAACTGCCACAACGTCTATATTGGAGAAACAAGTAGAAAAACGGAAACCAGATTTAAAGAACATAAAAAATCACCTTCACACGTTTTCGAACACTGCAAGTCAAATAAACACAACATAACCATAGAAAACACTCAAATACTAAATAAAGAAACAAACATAAACAAACGCAAAATTAAAGAAGCCTTACTTATACAACAACTTAAACCCAAATCAAACCAATACAAAGAAACACCTTTATATCTATATTAAAATATAATATAATGTATAATAACTAAATAACAATAATAATTAAATAAATAATATAAAATTGTACATTCCATATCTAAGCCCGCTCTTTACATTCCGTCACTCATTACACAACCCCTTTCAAACATGTGGTCAGCTTCAGGTCAATTACCTCTCTTTCTTTGAGAACCTGACGATGACTGAAGAAGGTCGAAACGTTGTTCACTTCTCTACGTAAAAAGTTTATCAACCCAAACGTGCCGTTTTTACATATATAGGTGAGACCACTGTTCACCAAGAACCGATGGATCAATTAATAAGAGAGAAAAGTCTCAGCTGGCGATAATTAAAGAGGTGTGAATCTCTAATGATGGCGAATGGAGAAAGTTAGTGAAACATTTATATATTTTTTAAAATGTTAATATAATTTATAGAAGGTCTCGAAAACTACACATTTGGAAAACACGTTTTTGAATCTAAAATTATAAATATTACAATAATAGACTTCTAGAAACACTCAACTTGGACTTTTGTTCAAGATATTACTTAGTTTTTTATCTTTTTCTACTAACATACATTGTTTTTTTGCGTAAAATTAAGTACATTTTGGTTAGTTTTGATAGAAACTGTAAGAGCTAAGGAATAGTATATTTATTTAAACATGTGTAAATCTGTCACAAAATATAATATACTACTTATTTAATTTCTCTCTTTTCAAATCATGTACAAAAGTATAAAAGTTTACTGTTTTACGTTTCCTGTAAAGTATACGGTAAATGTAAAAACTTTTAATGCTAAACTCCGGGGTTCACTTTCCCACGGTGGCAAAGCGCAAATAAACGCCTTATCACTTAAGACTTATATAAAAGAACTTACATAAAACTGTTAAAATGAATTTTAAACCCAGTAAACATTGGCTTCAAATGAACGCTGAAATTAAATCTATGTTTTTAATTACATGATAATGTCGGCGCTGTACGGTTAGGTAGTTAGATTGCTCAACACTGGACTTTCAAAAAATAAATATTTACTGTGGAAGTTAGTAAACCAAAGTGCGACTGTCATAGGGTATATTTGCGGAAATCAACCTTTATATTGCCACAACTTTATTTTATAATATTTTGTTATCAAATCCTGTGTAAAATCTCTTGTAAAATGCTGCTAACTGTGCGTCAAATTTCCATTTCTTAATGCAAGCGAAATTTTTGAATAATTTCAATTATCATTGGGTATTTGATAATTTCAGTACAAATGGCACGTTATAAAACAAGTGATTTAAACAAATTGATGATAGACACCAAGGTTCAGATATAGACGATATTATTTTGAAGGTAATTAGTCAGAGGAGATCAATCCCCACAAGACGACTTTTAATAGTATAGTGGAGTTCACAGTCATGTTTATAACGCGGTCGTAGTTTAAAATCATATAATTATGATTTGGAATAAATATTTGAAAATAGTATTATGTTAAAGTGTATTGTTATGTAATATGTTATGTTTAAACGTGTTCAAATCATTGATTTGTGATAGAAATGAACAAAATGTGAGCTTAACAGCAGAATAAATCTGTTCTAAATTTATTTATAAAATGAAATTGGAACTTATTCAGAAGAACTAATTTCATGGTTACGCAGACAGCGTATTCTAATTGTTTAGTAATAAGTCTGAAAGCTTATAACACTAAAGCTGAGTTTATATACTTATTGTGGGCTCAGCACAGATGACCCGTTATGTAGCTTTGTGCTTAACAACAAATAGAAACAGTAACGTTTTGCTTCGATGTTTACACACGCATCATCTAGTACTGCCGAAGGAATATATGTGTCATACCATATAAATTGTAGATCTTAAAGGAAAAGGTACATATCAGAAATATGTATTGGATCTATTTCTGTCAAATGAAATCAACATTGCTATTGTTACAAATGCTGTGCAGCTGACAATCTTCCTCTAGGTGACATTGAAACTGGTATAAGTGACACAAGCTTCGCTCCATTTCCTCCACATTCCATTTTTGGCAGTTCTTCGAGCAAAACAAATTACACAAGGTTTTACGACTTACAATTAGGTCATTGGTCAGCAATTATGTGAAAGTGGTATGTGTATTTAGTATAAGTTATTGACTTTTGAAACGTCTGATATACAACTATTTATTATACATGGCATTGTCCTCTCTGTTGAAAGTCCTGTACTGTGAATTAATCTGGGTCAAAAGTTTCTGTATCAGTTTCTTGCCAGGTGATAGATACATAAATGAAATACAATTGTAAATGCAGTAAAAATGGGCATGTTTAAAACTTTAAAGACGATATATACAACGACAACAAACAAAAAGAGCACGTGGAACAGAATTTGTTACAATTCAAAACGAACTGAGCAAGAAAACATTAATCTGTGTGAGAAAGTCTCTGTCTAACAGGATTTTTTACCTCTGTAGGATTTATACGTATATGTTTAGGAACTCTTGACACACAGTGTTATTACTTTTTCATTTATAATTGTTTGGTGAAAAAATATTTTTCCTGTAAAAAAGCAGCACACTTGCTTGTTCTGCATATATATACGATTTTGTTCTTTTGTATTACTTTGGATGTGGATAAGTAAGTCACAAAAATTCGATATTTTGACAAAATGGAATAAATTACTGCTATAATTCAGCATGTCAAATGTTCATTCAAGAGGTTAAGCCACTTTTCGAACCAACGATGGTTGTAGTTGCTGATGAGTTGGTTGTTTGTTTCCTTAGACCATATCCTGCCATTTGGCGAAAGACTGAGGCAGAAATTACTGCTTGCACGGTCAAAAACGTTGTTTAAAACATTCGCACTTGTATATAACTACATGACATTAGAAACGTGGAGAGATTATTCAAGGATGCATTGAATCTTCATCATTGGCTGGGTGTAAGAACTAAATTACTATTTTCTCTTAAGATTGGTTTAACGACCATTTTACAGAGAATGTACTGTTCCAAGAATTACCCCAAAATGTATTTGGGTGGTAAAAGTAATATTTGATCATAAAAGATTGTGGAAATTACTGGACATTACTATTTATCAAATTATTTATATAGAAAATTATGTGAGAATCATGAGTACACCACAGAATACACAAGGTTATTCTGATGTTACATATTAAACAAAAGTACTTGGTAAACAGCTAAACACACCTTGAATAGACTATAGACTCAAAATATTTAGCGTAAAAGAGGTTAATGTGGAGTCTTTGGACTTCACATAGTTTTCCAAAGAAAACGTCTCCACCAAGTGGGCCAGTGGTAAGTTTACGGTTGTACAATGATAAAATCTGGGTTTGATTCCACATGATGGACAGAGTGCAGATTGTTCAATGTGTAGTTTTGTGCTAAAAAATTAACAACAATCTGAAAAATATAACCAATGACACTAGAAGCATACCAGTTATAGTAGATGACATAATACAGGGTGGTCGCTAGAAAAGCGGAAAATTTGAGGGTCAGATGAGATCATGAATAAAATGCGTGCTTACTCATTTCTATTTTGATTTCTTTACATCATGAATAAAATGCATGATTTTAATATCATAAAATGCATTTTGAGCATCTATGAGTGTAATATAACATATGCCTTTAAAAAACTTTGTAAAAGTTATTCTTTGTAAAAATAAATAACTGTTTGACAAATTTTCCGCTTTTCTAGCGACCACCCTGTATACAAGAGCTTTCACTTTCAGCGTAAACTGTATAAAGTGTGGGTTCATTATAAAAGTGTTAAGATTCTCTGTTCATATTGTAGTCCCATTATGTTTCAAATAAGGTGCGTTCTCTCTTAATTCCGAATTACATTTATAACAGGGAAGTGAGACCTGTGTCACTTAGACATTACAATAACGTCATCAGAAATGTGTTTCCTGGAAGAAGACAGCACAAAGAACACATATCATCAATTCCATACCAGAATGTATTCAAAATCCTAAGGCAATTACTAATGGCAATTATGATGAATTGAAAACTGACAAAAAGTAAAATATGGAAGCTAAGTCTATACGATTGGTGGAATTCGAATTTTTATCATTGCGTTATGGAAAATATATCATAAAGTTAGGTGTAAAGAACACTGATTGAAGTTTAAAGAGGTGAGAAAATGAATGGCTCGTAGCCAGTCTCTAAGGAAATGGGGAATTACCCCACTCTAAGTCATTAGAAAATATTTAGAGCGAATAGATGTCTTTCTTGTTCAGCTGGTATAAAAATTATGGTTATGGAACGTAATATTCTGATATACGGAAAAAAAAGGTGCAAGATAAAAAAAAAGGGACTGTATGACATGGGTTTGAGAAAAGAATATAAAAGAGAGAAGACTGAGAAAAAGGAAAATATAAAAAAAATACTAAGATTATGTGCGAGAGAAAGAATAAACCAAAAGAGGCGAAGGAAAAGTAATACACTATCTGTAAGAAACTAAACACATTTATAAATCTTTATGTCACTGACAGTAACAAAGAGAAATTTCCTATATTTACATTGCTAATTGCTGGTAGTAATAATAACAACCTAAAAAGAGTTAAGGAACATAAGTAGAGAAAATGAAGAGAGAGTGTAGCATGATTGAAACATAGTATTGACAAAATGATTGTAATAATTGTCATTTTTTAATTTTTAATATTTTTTGGAATGCAGCTTAATAAAACATTTGAACATTTGAATTCCAATCTTTTATAGCTTTGTCATTTACTTGTCAAAATTTAAAAGCATTTTGAAATTAAGCTGCATTACTATACATATTTAATTATTTTATTTAGTTTAATACATAATCCATCTTATAACAAACTGGTAAATTTAAAACAAATGTTTAATTAAGTTGTATTATGCTTCTTTCTACGGCGTTCAAACTTATATCTTATTAAGTATACTACAAGTAAAATTTACATTAAGCCAAATGTAACAGGCATAATACCTAAAGATTCACTGAAATATTCTTTTGTAACTTAGTAATTCGGTATATTGCCTGACGTTTTTAGTTATTAGCTGGTTAAGTACTATCTCTTCACTAACATCAAAGATACCCAACTGGTAGCCTAAGAAAGAATGGTTATAAAAGGTTTTTGTAGCTGCTATACATAATTAAGATTGATTATATTTTTATTGAAGAATTTCGGCATTTTTTAATTACGTAATTGAATAAAATCCTAAAAATTACCCAGCGATAAGTTAAATAAAGCGAATAATTACTTTCCTATCAACATTTTTTGTATTAAAAAAGCATACGTTAAAGATTAATGACCAATGGAATAATTGTATTGGGTTTATTTTACGTTTTAGTTTAAATAAAGTGGATTTTTAATTCAGTTTAGCTGAACACTATCAAACAGAATAACATATCTTTTAACAATTAACCTAAAAACTCAAACAAATCAAATATAGTTCAAATAATTAAATAATAATATTGAGACGAGAACAAACTACATCATTCAACTGAACTTATAAATATCTAACAAGATTATGGCAAACTCAGTCGCTGGAAATTTTGATTCCAAATTTAACCACTAATACGATTTGCTTATGACAGATGTAATTGAATATCCGGTGAGTTCTATAGCTTCTACTGACATTTTTTATTACTCATATTTGCTCAAATATTTTGTTAAAAGTTGTGAATGTAAATATATAATATGTTTCTGTAAAATACAGCTTGTATATTTTTAGAAATTAGAGATAACACAAATTTAACCAGTTTACTTACTCGCTGTATATTAATGTTAAAGGTGTTATTAATTTCACTCCGAAAGATTCTAAAATAGAAAAGTTCTATCTAATTAAGTTTTTGGAGATTTTGGAAATTTAAGCTTAATAGTGTTAAACTTTCTTAAAAGGTTAGCATCTGTCTTTGTGGTGTTCGCCGTTGTACTGCTATTTTTAATTTTTCTACTATTATGTAAAAAAATAAAGTGAATGTATAGTCACTCAAAAGTAAGTTTAATATTAAACAAAAACTACACAAAGGTCTCTTCCCACTATTTATGTTAAAACCAGGTTTGTAGCAATAGGAGTTCACACACGTACCATTGCACCAATGGGAGAGTTAGATTTCTTTTACGCTTAAAGGTATTATGATAAAAAGACATAATTCAACAGATGCCAAAAAATGTAAACGATTCTTATTTCGTATAATTAAAAAGACTAGCAGGAACATCGCCCTACGGTATAAGTGTTTGTTCGAATAGTTATTATTCGTAGTCATCATCATCTGCCACTTAATTCCGTCAAGGAACACAGGGCCGTAATTTTCACTACGGTTTCTTGAACAGGTATTTAAGTGAGTAGGTTGTTAGCCCACTGCACCGAGTCGTCCATAATTTAGCAGTGTAAGACTAGAGGGAAGGTAGCTAGTCATCACCACCCCCCGCCAACTCTTGGGCTACTCTTGTACCAACGAATAGTGGGATTGACCGTCACATTATAACACCCAGACGGTTGAAAGGGCGAGCATGTTTGGCGCGACGGGGATGCGAACTCGCGACCTTCAGATTACGAGTCGCACGCCTTAACGCGCTTGGCCATTCGGGCCGACTAATCGTAGTATTCATACCTTATTAAAGAAATTTAGAAAAAGTGAGAATTTTCTGAAAAGCAAAATGTTTTACTGAGAAGTACAGCATAAAAAAGTGTTCGGATTGTGTTGATATGAACTGTTATATTGTAAAAGTAAGTTTATTGAATTAATTTTTTAAAACATTATATTTACTAGTTATATCTAAATCAAACTCTAACATACAATCCTCGTGAAAATCATGTTGTTGTTGTGAGGAAAGTATTTTTATTTAAAATTGTGTTCTATGATAAAGAAATACTGTTGTACACACTATGTCTATTATTTCGATCTCATATATATATATGTATATATATGGTACGACTAATGACTATTAACTAAAATTAGAAGGATATTTATTGCTACCTGTTGGACACCCTTATCTTATTGACTGTTACTCTTATAGCAAACCCACAGTTAAAAAGTATGGAGCAATTATGTAGCAACGGGCTGTGAATCAGGAATCTTTCCATGGAATCACAATCCTTGAAAGATAACTAGAAGGCAATGTTTGGCTCATAATTGTGGCAACACGCAGTATTGGATATTGTGAAGAATCAAGTGTTATTTTTATAGTTAATTGAAATTCTATCTTCGTTATCTCTTGTTCATTTGCACACAAAATATTTCTTTAGTTTGCTGCAGAGTGTGCTTTATAGCACTTTATGTTTATAAGAATGCATAGAAGAAGCGTGAGTTTCAATAAAACAATAATAAATGTGACATAAAATTTATATAAAAGTACACAGTAAATATAATTTTGCTTCGCGTTTTGATTCTTAGTTTTTGCATTACACTGTAGTCGTCGTTAGGTTAAATTATACAATTGCTTCTATCAATTTTACTTTATATTTATTGATTTTCACGAAGGTAAGAATGCATATCTGCATTACGTTCTTTTTTCTTCAGCACATGACGCAACTCAAATATACAAATTGTATTCGAAAATTGATAAACTAGTCGACGAAATCAATAATGTGATACCTGAAACAACAGTTGGTTTGATTCTACTTTCATAATTTATGTATGTTGCTAGAAAATGCTTTGTTTAGTGTTTTCATTTTAAAGCTACAAAGGTGATCGAACTGAAGCATGTGGAGTAGTTTAAATGATTTTAAGGTTCAAACTTGCATATCATGAAGAATTAAAGTTTTCGTCACGTATTTTTTTTTAAATAATGATGCCAGTATATTTATTCTGGAACTTTATCGTTGTTCCTGGTTCTTCCTTAAATCAATAAAACTGAGATCCCTACATGTTTGTGAGGATAATAACAAAGTTTCTAGATTGAGAGTTAGTTATATTGGTAATTGTACTAGAAAGAAAATGTAATATATATATATACATACATCACATTTTATCTTTCTTCAAATAGTAACTCTTTTTATCACGAAAAAAATCAAATTTTGACTGACATACTAATAGCTTCGTCTTAATCAGTAGG
This sequence comes from Carcinoscorpius rotundicauda, assembly GCA_011833715.1. Taxonomy (NCBI): domain Eukaryota; kingdom Metazoa; phylum Arthropoda; class Merostomata; order Xiphosura; family Limulidae; genus Carcinoscorpius; species Carcinoscorpius rotundicauda. Next base: position 31,416,722 of record CM022395.1, on the reverse strand, counting down.
CTGCGAAAAATTCAAAACATGTCAGCTTTAATTTTTGTCTTTTACTTGCTTGCATTTGATCACTAATGAAATAACTAATTAGAAGAGAAACGAAAGTGACACAGCGAAGCAGACTTTTCCAGCGGCGATGAGTCCTTTATAATGATTTGTCCTTTGTTGGTACTGGCTCTTTAGACTTTTTAGAAGAGTTTCTCAACGAGTTTTCTTAAATCTGCTCGACAATTCCCAGGGATGTTTCTAGCCTATATTTCGTAATTAAGCTAGATACTGTGTGACAGGCCCCATCTATTACGTGCAATGTGCATCACGACAATGTTCGTCCCTAGGGAAACAAACAAAGATATTGAGATTGTCTCTCACACCACGGAGACGGCTTTGAAGGCATGAACCTTGCATAAAATACTTTGACAGTATCCAGAATATAGGTTAAATAAGTGAGGAAACCTGCCAGATCACAAACTGAAATTCACTATAAACGTATTACACGATGATAATAAAGAAGGACATCATTTATATAAGAATAACTAATACTTATGCGTAAAATGAAAAGAGGCAGGAACGAATACAGATATACATGTATATACAAGTACCTTCCTCTTTAACGCGCTATATACTTATATAGTTCAGTGTAATCACATTTCTTAAATGTACTTTCTCTCTAAGCTTTCCATTGATGAAGTTACGTACAGTACTTTCTACTAGCTTTATTGCTTTTTAATAAGATTTGTTTCTTTGTGGTGTGCACTTTACTCACCATGGAAGAAGTTAACACCATGTTTTAGTGTCCGCGAACTTTCAGCTGACGTACTAAAAAACTTGAAATAAAAAAATGTAGGCTTTGTCAACTCTTATCGAATCGCAAAACCTTTGATTTAGGCCCAGTATAAGAAATGTTATACACATTATATTGTGCTGTGTTACGTGTTATTTACACAATTGACAAGAGCTTCGAGTATTAGTAGAAAACGTCCCCTTACGGTACAGCAATAATTTTTTGAGGTACAATACTAAAATCAGGGGCTCGATTTTTTCAGTGGATACAGCTGGAAGCCAGATGTAGCTTCGCTACAAAAAATACAAATTTATTTTAGAAAACCAATATTTATAGTTTAGACTATCGTTACAAAGGCACAATATTATAATTTTTGTTACATTTTAAACTTGAAATTGTTACTTTACAAACGTGAATATCATGAAAAATAGCATATTGTTTGATTTATGAAATTTTTCAGAAAGAAAACAACTACTTACAGAGAAGTCGTATTAAAAATTACAGTTTATCTCTGTAAGAACTTAATTACGTTATCTTGTTTCAATGAATGTTAATGACTCATAATATACATCTAGTCTAGTGTATTTTCAAGAATAAGTAGAGCTTAATAATATTGGTAGATTACTTTGTTGGACATCCAACGATGGTACATTTTTCAAAATAAAATAATAATAATAAAAATTAAGTATTCCTCAAAATAAATAAATTCTGTAGTTCAGGTATAGAGCTTTATTGGGATCCTGAAAATGAAAATTCTATGGCAATAAATATTAAAAAACGTTGTTGTTTTAAGATATCAAGATATATTCTTAGCTGCACATACGTTTCATAAATAATTAGATAATATAACAACAAGTTGTGTATGCAAAGACGTGGTATGCATAAACGTTTAATTTGAGATCTTTTTTCATCTATTTCGTAAAACTTTCTTTGATATTGAAGAAAATCTCCGTTAAATATTTATTAACCTGGAAAAGCAAATAATTTTTCACACACTTAGGTTTGATCAATTTAGGGACATGTCAATATATATACCACACAATTCGTCATTAAATGTTTAAACACAGATATCGGATGAAATGAAATGTGAAGAATGACTCTGATGTCATGAAGCAGTTAATAAGTATATTGTGTGTATATGATAGATAGTTTATCATATTTGACATCAAAGTATTACCTTTTCCTGAATTCAAAATTTAGTCCGACAGGTAATATCAAAAATGGACTTTCTAATGAGATTAGGGATTTGATCATGCAAGGATCGTGTGGTCTTAACTTCAAGATACAATGACTGGGATTTTGTGAAATCAGAAGATGAGAGAGTCACCGAGTGAGGATATCATTTTAGAATTATTTTTTTTAACGAAAAATGACGAAGATGTTACTAAAATTGAAATGGGATAACCTTTCGGAAAGGATGGTTATTGCATAAGCAGGTTTATTGTTTTATTACTTAATAAGGTTTTAGTTTTCAATTTTTCAAAATCTTTTTATGTTGCATGAAACAAGGTTAATTATCAATGGATTTTAATAAGAGTAAAAGGTGTTATGTAAGTATTTGGGAAATTAAAATCAACAACTTTTAATTCAGGAAACGAAAGCTCCAGATAAGATGTGTTGGATAGCATGGAAGATCATTAAGGTAGGTGTGCTAGAGAAACCTTAAGGAATTAAATAAATTATATGATTCCTTGGCTTCCATATTACATTAATCCTGAAGCACAAATTTTGGAATCAATCTGATTAATTATACATCATCAACAAATTATTATACAGTTTTCCTATAGCAAAAACAGCTTAGACGTAATTGTCCTTTATTTTCTGTGAGAAATACAATGACGATTTTAGAAAAAAAACACACGATAAGAACAAATAACGTTAGAAATATCAAGTCTGAACTACTGGAAATATCGAATGAATATGAAAGTACATTATCTGTATTGTAATATGTCAACAAATGTTCTTATACTGTATAGATATACTGAATGATCAATTCTACTTTTATTAATCTAAAGTAAACATTTTAAGTCTGATGAAGGTGTAGTAAGAATTCTATCGTTTTGAACAAATTTTTCAAAAATTTTAAAGTAAAATTTTTAAATCGAGAAAGTGCAGTCTTGATACTGAATTCTCAGTAAGTCGTTGATTTAAATACATTTGTATTTGTGATCTATTACAAATTTTCTTTAACAACCTACCTTTCTTTCTCTTTCTATGTATATATATATATATATATATATGTAAAACTTTCTTAAGTGCTCGTAATTTGAAGATAATAAAAGGTAATCTCAATGTAAATTGAGATGAAAAAAATATTTTATTCAATCAGGAAAAACATGTAAACGTTGCAGGTTCTGCAAATTCCATCTTCAATAAATAAACAGTATTGCTCGTCTTAAGTATCGTTAATCCTCTTAAATACAATTTTAAGATATTTAATTGCATTTGTACTTAAGGTAGACAAACATTATAAAAACTCTTATTCTATTATATTTAAAAAAAATCGAACCTTTAATATCGCTATACTTGAGATGAATATTTACCACGAGACTTATTTGCAAACCTAAAATGACATGTTTAAAATTCTATGCCATCTTTCAGAATGGTCTAGTTGTCTCATGTTTCTTTCCAGTTTACAAAATTTAGATTCTTATGTTAGGGATGCAATTTAAAGTAACTGTTAATGATTTTGAAGTATAAAAGAGTGAAATGTAATTTATTTATTATGTATTTCGTAGTAACAGAATTTTAAAAAATTCTCATCTTGTTTGTTGAAACTCAGTTTCTTTGGATGACAAAACTCATATAATTAACTGTCCAGCAAGAATAATAACAGTAGAATTCACAACCGAAGACATACTGTATTTAAATTAAGTTTTAAGTTTGTTTGTCAGATATAAAATTTGAAATGTAAAGTTTTGGTATTCAGTGAATAGATGATATGAAATATTCTTATATCAAAGTTCTTACTGTTATTATGACATGAAACAAGGGCTTCACTTTGTAAAATAATTTCAATAAATCTTGCTAGATTTTCACACACATATATAGAAGAACGATTTTTCTATTCATGCTATGTTACTCTACCTTTCAACTTATCTATTGTTCAGAATTTTACAAAAATACTTTAAGAGGTCCATTGTACGTTATACTTAACAATAAATCTTGCTACAAGCACATACTTAGTTACATACAAAATCATGTAAAATTCTTAAAGGTGCATATAATAAAGTAAAAATAAATGTGAAGTGTTTAAAATATACAATTTTGTGTTTTCATTACCTTTGTATTACCTAAGAGGTAAGTATCAAAGAAAACGAATAATTTAACTGATAAATAATTAAATGAACATATTTCAAATGTATCTATAGTTTAAGACACATTTTTGGCCAAAATGTTATTGTATACACTCATGGAATAATTATTGAGTAATCAAGATCGAAGGAAGTCATGCAATACTTTATGAAAGGAATGACATAAACACATACATTCAAGTGTATCTAGAAGAATAATGAATAGGAGAGTAACCAAGCAAGGTTATTTTACAAGGAAGAATACCTGCAAACCGATATTGCTTGTTACTTTGGTATGACAGCATGTCAAATTACATTTAAAACACAGGCGATATTTCAACTTTTTAAATTAGTCTTGTTTCTGAATTCTTAAAGCTGATGGTTGATTAGTGTTCGTCATTTACTTTGAGAGCAAATGAGGGAAGATTGTCTTATGTACAGGAACATGTACAGGAAGATTACAGACACTATCTTCGATGATTTCATGCTATATTTTGTCATTATATATATGTCTTAGTGAGGTTTTTCTGTGATAGGTGAAAACTGAATTAAAAATATTACTATTGGTGTATGATCAAATTGTTTGCTGTCCTAATAAATCGCTTTAGATGTCTATATAGCCTCTTTCATTACACAAATTACGTATGTATATGTTTAAAACAACATACATTTTCTTTGAACAACGCTAAGCGTATTTGAATTCCATCTTAATAATAATAATCTTATTTTTTTACAAAATACACAACCGTTTTGGACAAGGCTACATAAACAGATTACCTTCTGCGCATTATTTAAGAAAGCGAGTATTGTCACGACACTCTAAATGTTCAGATATTGTTGTCATCATAACGTGTCGAAATGTCTTTAAAGACAACTTTAAAAATAAAACCAAGCTCTTAGATTGATGACTGCTTAATAACAGAAAACATGTATTACAAAAATTACAGTGAAATATATATATATATCAACATTATTACAAGTGCTGTCGTCAGTGGACAAACTTAGTGCTCAAATGAATATTCCATATTTCTGAATCATCATGATTTTTTCCAAAATTTATGTACTTGAGGTGTTTTTATTTTGTAAATAAAAAATCTTACTTCTTAATCGCGATGATGGTTATAATGTATGTCTTCCGATTGGTTCCTCTAGCAAAGAACCTTAATGATTTTACCTTACAAAAAGAATAAACATATGAGTACTGATTAATTAATAATCTATTTTTAATTCGGCTTTCATTTGCAACGTTTTTTCCTTCTCATTCATACTATAGTATATAAAAAAGAAGTTGCTTAGCAACATACGCTTTAGGTTAGAAAAAGATATCAGTAGCTGAAAAAAAACGTTAAACAGGCTAAAAGTTTTTAACTACTTCTTAAATTATTATGAACATGATTCTTCACTTTAAGTAAAACACTCAGCAATATTTTAAACAGAAGATGTCAAGAAAAGTATTAAGTTCCATAATTGTGCATTTGTTTTTGGAAATATTTTCTTATCTCTGTTTTCTTTCCTTGGAATATGTTCGATACACACTGTAACATTATTTGACAGAATAGCAAAACAGTAAAAGTATGATTTCAGTATTTTTGGAAATGATTTTTAATAATATATTTTATAGTTGCGTAAGGTTGAATAATCTATTTCTGTTGTTACAAAATTTGACTTCTATGTTGTGACAAAAAACATTAAGTACACAATATATTTATTAAAATAACAGTTATGAAATTGAACTGTTAAATAAAAATAGTATGTAAAATATCGAGATCTTCAGATTTCGGAAGAACTATAAATTTGATTTCAACATCCAGACGCAAAACAAGGATTGACATGCATAAAAACACAAATAAAGCCATGGCACAAGATGCTGAGTATAAAAGGCTAAATCGTATTATTTGTGAAGAGGAAGGTATCTGCGGTTATTTGACCTGCACAGAAAAGGTGTAACTGAGATACACTGCTTTTATTTCTCTCATTTTATATTATCAAGTAATGCATACCTCCACCGTACAAACATGTTCTCAGTTTTATAAGCCGGAACAAATAATTGGCTAAACCTTTTGGTATTGATTCTCTCATAATGTAACAAGGACTTCCTGAACCTATTAAAATTCCACCATACTCTACCACTATTGTATAAGAAAGATATGAGAAGATAAAGGAGGCAAAAAGATTTCACTGATGAAAATAAAATAAAAAGCAGTATCAGCCAAAAGAAACAGAAAAAGAAGGAAAATCAACTGAAGGCAAAACTCAGAGAGGCGTTTCATTTTGAATTCTATATTTGTTTGTCGGTCAACACAAGTATTCATCTCCCCCCCCAAAAAAACAACAACAAATAAAATCGTAACAGGATTATCTTGTATTTGTATTTAATGCATGAAAATAAAAATTGAAAACAAAAGATGAACAAAATAAAGCGTAACACGACCTGGAAAAAGGTGCACTTTTCAGGAAAATGTAGCAGAAACTGTAATTTTCAAACGATCATGAAACTTTTGAGAGTTTACGTCTTAAAAAATAGAATCACACTTGAAAATATTTCTCGATGTTCTATTTTAGTACTAAATGCCCTATGTCGGTGTTAACGCTCCACAGAAATGAGCAATATATGGGGAAATTTTGCCATCTCGAGGTTACTATTACGTATTCAAACGACTTCAAATATTTGGGTCTTTCAGCTCTCACCAAAACCACGATTCACTATTAAAAGACAGTTACTGCTTCTAATAAAACAAAGAGATTAGATTAAGTAGGTTGCTAAAATAATAACGAAAATTTATTGGGAATGAAAAGTTTGTTTGATCTTTGAAACAGACATTCCTGCATTAATAATGAAAAACCTTGTCCTGTATTAACAGATAATAAACATTTAGAAAACATTTTATATTGTACTCAACCTATAACTTGACGGTTGATTATTAGATAGGGTGTAACACTTGCTCGTTGTTGGGTGATGTTTACAACGGCGTTGATTTGGAAAGTTTGCTGATGAGAAAGATAGATCTGCAAGCAGATCGCCTGCCCTCGAAAGTTTGTTAAATGTTAAAATATGTTCTACAGCTTAATTTAATCGTCTGCAGAAACGACGGCATATTAGAGTCTTGCCAATGAGCCAGAGTAATGTTGAAAGTACACATCTCTATACAGAGCTAAGTTACTTAAAATATCATCTGTCAATGAACTTATCGAAACGAGTATAGTTATAACTGGTATGAGATATAATCTGACCTTAAAGAGAGAAGCTCATAGTTGTAATCAATATATTGCTAAGATTGAGAAGCTGCATCTCTTGAGATACTTCTATGAATACCTGAAACGCCTAAGGTACCAACATGATCTGTAATTTACAAAAAAGTTAATATTTCGTTCAATTTAAAAAAAGAATTTTAATTAAAAAAAATTAGAATAATTTTCACTAATCATTTTAAGTACCATTTTCATGTAATCTCCTGTGTAAAAAATATTCTCTGTTAATATTAAAACGATAAAAAAGAAATAACTAATAAAACGAAAGAAGCTAACAACAATAAAAACCAATGTGCAATTATCTAGTGAACTCCTATAATATTTGATAACAAAATAAACAAAACATTAAATAAAGTTGGCTTACATTCTTGACACACGAACTTATTGCCATATCAATAAATTCACACTATTACCACGTTTTACACCATATACGTTGAACATTTACGATAATTTTAAACAGTAATAACTCTTGATGCAATTAAAAAATACAGTTATTCACTTTAATGCCCCCTGCAAAATAAACTATAACTATAAAATAATTTATAACTTGTGGTAGGCCAAAAATAAAGTTCCAAGTTCTTCTCAACTTTGTGAATTGAATGAGACTTGTTAGTAGGTTGAGTATAAAATTACCTAAAAATATATATACCTTTCATATTAACCAAAAATGTTTAAAATGGTCTGGTTTGTTTTGAATTTCGTGCAAAGCAACACGTAGGCTATCTGCGCTAGCCGTCCCTAGTTTAGCACTGTAAGACTATAAGAATTTGTTTGTTTGTTTGTTTTGGAATTTCGCACAAAGCTACTCGAGGGCTATCTGTGCTAGCCGTCCCTAATTTAGCAGTGTAAGACTAGAGGAAAGGCAGCTAGTCATCACCACCCACCGCCAACTCTTGGGCTACTCTTTTACCAACGAATAGTGGGATTGACCGTAACATTATACGCCCCCACGGCTGGGAGGGCGAGCATGTTTAGCGTGACGCGGGCGCGAACCCACGACCCTGACTATAAGAAAGGCAATTAGTCATCACTACCCACCGCCAATTGTTAAGCTATTTTTTTGTTTTTTTACCAACGAATAGTGGGAATGACCATCACATTATAACGCTCACACGGCTGAAAGAGCTAGCATATTTGATATGCTGAGGATTCGAAATTGTGACCATCGGATTAAGAGTCGATTGCGTTAAATGAAACATTCGTTTTCCAAAATCTCAGAGCAAGAGATTAATTTAGTCTGATTTCCTCTTTATATCTATGAAGAATAGAAAGATAATATTATCAGTATTAGAATTAATCTCACTAATTACTTCTCTGAAAACAAAGAACTTCATCCATTTTTGGAAGGTTATTTACAGTGAGGGTTGTTTTTTACTTTATTCTAATAAAAGTGTCAATACCAATATTAGCTGTCTTCAGATACATTTTTACTTCAAGTAGATTTTTCGTCATCACGAATTATAAATTTGTTCTTTCCACCAGCTTGCATTCTGTCAAACGATTCATGGAAAAAAAAGATTTACATAAACATCCAATGAATTGTTTTTAAAGAGCAACAAATTTATTATATTGCGTATGCCACCAAAGAAGCAGCAATGGTTAAATGCTGGTTATATTGATTAATTTAGTGTAGAGAAAATTTGTTTTCGAAATTAAGAAATACATTTCGGAAGGAATATAAATTCCCGGAAAATAATATTCATGTAGAAATTTAAAATACCAAACTTTAAATTAAAATGAGGAAATATAGGTAAGATCCAAGGAAGAAGGGGTACAACTGTTAATGTACAGTCCCAATGAGTAACCACCATATACCAACATCTGTTTTTTTTTCACGATACTATTTCATCTGTTAAATTTTCAGTTGTAGTTTATTTTATTATTGGATAATTATTTACTTTGTAAACACAATTGTTCGAAATGTAGGCTTTGTTTACTCAAGTGGATGTAACTTAAATATTAAAAGTTTTTATTGATACTTATATATTTCATTTTATTCATTCAGAATATTCGAAAAAGCATGGTCTGTAATACTCTGCTTAAAATATTACAAAAATACTACAGTTTCTTTTCTATATCGCTTCTCTAAAACGATCTTTTAAAAATGTATATAAACTGTGTCTTATACATATTATAACAGTAGCGTGGTGCGTAATATTGGTTTTCTTTTAATGAGATCATGAAGAAGAGGAAAACCGTTATATTTTTCTGTGTACCAGATGTGTATGTCGTATCACATGTTTCATAACGTACATTTCTTTTATAGAACGCATAATTTAGAATACAAAAATATATAGTATTATTATATCTCTTTTTCATTAATACATTTTCACCTACACTACATATATTAATATATGTATGTATTCCTTAAACTAAATGTATCGTATTTTTATGCTCTTTATGACATATCTTCATATTCAAAACTTGAATACATCATAAATAATAATATTAAGGTATATTTTCTTTAATCATACTCATAGTTTGTGTAATGACATAAAATGTTATTGTGTTTTATACTAAATGAAAGTAATAATGATCGTCACATCATTTAATATTGATACATATAATGTTACTTAATTTTGTTTTTCGAACTTTTCTAAGACGAAACAAAAATATCAGTAAATCAAATTGTTATCAAACTCTTTATATTACATAAAACTGGTCAAACGTTGTATGTTTTTAACGTCATTGTTTTTTTATGAGATTTTAAATATAAGGTTTATAACATGAAATTGAAGCTAATATTGCAACAACAACGAAAATAAAAATAAAAAATGTGAACACTTTAGTATTGTTCTTTGGTGTTTGCTGAGAGAGGACAAAAATGTAAAATAACTCATCATAAAAATGCAACGATCAGTGCTGCTAATTTGAAATTACTGTTCACTAGTGATATTACTACCTTTGTACCTTTTCATCCAAATGTAAGATGTACGTGCAGTATTCATAATTTTGCCAACATATTTTTCAGTAAAGAAACCTCTAATTTCGTAATTATATTATTCACTAGTCCATAGGATCGCTGTAAATATCAGTAACGTTTGTTTGTTTTTGAATTTTGCTCAGAGCTACTTGACCCTAATTTAGCAATGTAAGGCCGTTAGTCATCACCACCCACCGCCAACTCTTGGGTTACTATTTTACCAACGAATAGTGGTATTGGTCGTAACATTATAATTCACCTATGGAGATTCGAATACGCCACTGTTGGATTAAAAGTTGAGCGCTTTAGCCACCTCATTATCCGGGGCCCATATCATTAATGGCCACTTCTGATTAAATAGAAATAAGTTTATGTGCTTTAGTAAGTTGAAGGTAACATCGAAACAATAAGTAACTAACTAAGCAAGGTGGTGATAAGTTAAAACATATCGATGTAAGTCATTCACTACATTTAAAAGTAAAAACAACCATAAAGTAATTGTGACAACATTCACTGACAGCCAAGAGTTGTCTTCATTGAAATTACGCGTGATACTGAGAAGCATTGATCTAGATTACAAGAGATCATCTCTCATTTTGCCTTGATCGTCGATATCGGGCTGAAGAAAGTGGAAAGCCATAATTCACGGTAATGAATGTTGCTATCATTGTTTGCTTTTGAAGGAGTGTTTGCTTTGACACCAGTATAAATAATGCTTTAGATATGAAAGTGTCTTCACAACTTCAAAAAGTTTCAGTGTAGTATCTTGAAGTGGCCTTGTTTTACTTAGTAGCAGCTAAGCCATGAATGCTGAGGTGTATAGAAACGTTCTATACAATGTTACACTGCCTGCTTTTAAGGAATTGCATAAGAAATAATCAAACTGTTTTGGGTCTTATAATACATAATGAAGCATTACACGTTTTTTTTTCAACAGAATTTTGAAACAGAAAATATTCAAAATCTATTCTGTTTAGTTCCAAGCTTTCCAAGTTTATTTCACCAGACGTTTTAAAATTGACAAGCGTAAAAATATTGCTCACCTTTTTACAAAAATGAAGCTTTAATGCTGTGTTACTGATTTGATCTTTATATAATCAGTCAGTGAACATATAGATAGATGGTATATATAAATATAGAAAACTATAGGTTACTGTGGTATTATAACGTAGTTATACAACATACAAAGAAACCTGATGTAGTTTTTCAAGTGTTTCAAATAACAGGAAAAATGAATAGTATCTTATGATAAGATATCGCAAGTTTTTGCTGTCATACAGTTCTATTAATTATTTTTTTGTATTTAGTGATGTCATGTTTGGAACAACATAAAGAAACGGTTATGTTTCCAGTTAAGTGCAGATTCACTTGTAACATTTCAACTCAGATAAGTTCCAGAATTACGGAAACATATATTACAATGGTTTATAAAAAAATTGAGGCAAGCACAAAAATAACTGTTTTAACCTAATTTGGCGGTGCTGAATTCAGATTTGAAATCCGGTTTTACTTATCACCTCTAGTTTTTTAGATATGCATACTGTACATTTTGTACACATACTGTACACAAAGGCGTATATGCATTCAGGGTTAATATTTAATATTGTGTGACTTATGTCTTCTTTTTTAGTTATTATGCAATAAATGCAAATAAATCAGATGAAGAAATGCCTCCAAAGAAGATTCTGCCAAGTCAATCTCTTCCGAAGATATTGACTCTTCTTATTCAGGAACAAGTGGCAACGAGCCACACTGGATCACGCAAGAAGACCTGAATGACCTTGCTCGTGATTTGTATCTGTCAAAACAGCAGTCAGAGCTTTTGGCTTCTCGGCTTAAACAGTGGAACCTAGTCCAGGAAGATGTAAGGATCACCAGTTTCAGGAATCGGAACAAAGACCTTGCTTCCTTTTTCGACATGGAAAACAAGTTGTGCTACTGCACAAATGTACCTGGCTTGTTCACTTTCCTTGGTTTGCCACATAATCCTTCAGACTGGCGTCTTTTCATAGACTCTTCCAAGCGAAGTCTCAAGGCTGTGCTTCTGCACAACGGGAATAAATATCCCAGCATTCCCACTGCACACTCTGTCCATCTAACGGAGTCCTATGACAATATGGAGCTTCTTTTAGAAGCTGTTAAGTACAACCAGTACCAGTGGAGTCTGTGTGGGGACCTAAAGGTCATTGGTCTTCTTATGGGTATGCAAGCGGGCTTCACAAAGTACTGTTGCTTTCTCTGTCTCTGGGATAGTCGAGCTGTATTCCAGCATTACAAGCAGAAATACTGGGGTCCAGAAGCACTTTCGTTCTTGGCGAACACAGCGTCAAGGAGAATCCTCTGGTTGACATGAAGAAGGTGCTTCTTCCTCCTCTTCACATCAAGCTTGGTTTTATGAAGAATTTCGTGAAGGCCATGGACAAAAATAGTGCTGCCTTCCAACACTTGTCTGCTGTGTTCCCAGGTCTCAGTGCTGCTAAGCTCAAAGAGGGCATCTTTTTCAAACCTCAAATCCGAGAAGTGCTGAAGAATACTGATTTTGAGGAGCTTCTTACCTTAAAGGAACTGAGAGTATGGGAAGCATTTAAGTCAGTCTGTAGTGGCTTCCTTGGTAACACACGCATACCAAATTACCAAGCCTGTATTGAGAAGTTGCTAAAGACTTTTGAGGATGTGGGATGCCGAATGTCACTCAAAATTCATTTTCTTCATTCCCACCTCAACTTCTTCCCTCCAAACCTTGGAGCAGTGAGTGACGAGCACGGAGAAAGATTCCACCAAGTCATTACAAAGATGGAGAGCAACTACCAAGGCAAGTGGAACCCCAGCATGATGGGAGACTTCTGCTGGATGCTCTTGCGTGACATCCTGGAGGCAAAATACACCAGATCATCTAAGAAAACACACTTCTAACTGTCTGCAGTACTATGAATTGTGTATATTGTATCATCCAAGTATATTTATTCCGTCAATGTTCTTTATCTATCCTGTTTTATATGTAATAAGCTGCTGCAACTGTTGAAATAAGCACGTATATACTCTGTATATACTAAAATGAGACTATTCAAAAGCCAGAAAACTAGAGTTGATAGAGCAAAACTGTTTATAAATTTGAATTCAGCACACCCAAATTAGTAACAAACACCTATTCACATTCTTGCCTCAGACAAAAAATATTTTTTTTTGTAAACCAGTGTTATCATCACTCTGACCAACACAACTATCACCATACGGAATATATATTTTTTTTACTACCATTTCTACAGTTTCATGATAGCGAAAAGTACCTAAACCACTCAGAAGCTTGGTGGTACTTCAAAGCTAGTTAGAGACATCACTGAGTTTTCTTCTACATGCTGACAACAAAGCGGTCAGTCTGGGTATAGCAACGAACGTAGAAATTATCAGTTCACAGAATATTCATACTGTATTTGAGTATGCTATAAATCAGCAACTATAACACAAATATTTGTAGAAGTAACAAAAACAAGTTTATTTAGGATAGAGCCAGCATTGACTTAGTACATGAAAAAACCGTTATAAAATGTGATTTGAATTCCAAAAATTTCTGACTATTCATGGATATATTAAGTACAGTTACGACAGAAAGTGTTCGTATCCCTGCCTCGTGAGCAGTTTTTTCCTCATGACTTAAAAAGTATCACGATTAGGAAAATGAAAGAATGGTATATTATAAATATTACACAAACACACATCTACATCAAGTTTTATATAAATTTAACGACAAATAAACTGTTTATAAACAAATAACCAAACATTGGAGGGACAGAAAGTGTTTGTGTGTCTACTTTATTGGTCAGTTGTGTAGCCTTTCAGATGAATTACTTGGTGCGATCTCTCCTCATAGCCCTCCATAGTCGTTTGACAGTACTCGACTGGTATTTTCTTCCATTCTTTTTTACAGAAGGCTTCCAACTTTTCCAAGTTTTTCGGATGACGCTGATGAACGCTGGTCTTCAACTCAAGCCAAACATTTTGAATTTGATTGAGATCGAGTGAATGCGATGACCACTCCAGAACGCTTATATGGTTCTTCTGCAACAAGGATTGCACATATTTTGATGTGTGCTTAAGGTCATTGTCGTGCTGGAAGATACAACGACGCCCGAGTCGCAAGTTCCGAGCATCATTCTTGATATGACTGCCTAATATATCAATGTACTCTTCTTTATTTCATGATTCCGTTGACGTGGTGAAAGCTGCCAACACGAAAAGAGCTGAAGGAACCCTATAGCATGATCGAGCCACTTCCGTGTTTAACTGTAAGGACGATGTTCTTTGGAAGATTTCGTTCCCCCTCCTTACGAAAAATGTAGCAAACATTATTGTGGCCAAAGAGCTCGATTTTAGTCTCGCCTGACCAAAGAATACTCTTCCAATAGGTAAAGGGTTTATCTACATGCTTTCTGGCATACCTCAATCGTGCTTCTAAATGAACAGGCTTTGAACCCAGAAGATCGTAACATGTTCGTTACTGTTGAGGTGCTGACTTCAACCCCAGTTTTCCTTACCAGTTTCTGTATGTCATCACGTATTAAACGAGGGTTCCTACTAACTTCTCTGAAAACCTTTCTCTTGGGTCTCTCTGGAATTTTGGTGGGGTGTCCGGAACGAGGGAGGTTAGCAGTTGATCCTGTAAACTTAAACTTGGCAATTATGCTTTTAACAGTAGATTTTGGCACTTTAAGTTGTGTAGCAATACCGGAAAGAGACACACTAGACTTGTATTTTACAATAATTCGGTTCTTTTTAAATCACTGGACAGTTGTTTCTGTTCGCCATAATGACCAAGCAGATAATGACGGAGACGGCGCTAAATTGCCGGAAGTACATTTTGTGCTGGCTAAATTCCAATAATTATGAATCAAATGTCTAGTTCTGGAATGGTATCATGTAGTTTATTCACTAGACTAAAGAAAACGTTTACGGGAATATCAGTTTTTTCACACGTTCTGGACTGTACGAACACTTTCTACTCCTCCTATTTTTGGTAATTTGTTTATAAACAGTTTATTTGTCGTTTAATTTACATAAAACTTTATTTAAATGTGTGTTAGTATAATAATTACAATATAATCTACTTCTATTAGCCTAATTGTGATACTTTTTAAGTTATGA
Organism: Carcinoscorpius rotundicauda; assembly: GCA_011833715.1. Classification (NCBI taxonomy): domain Eukaryota; kingdom Metazoa; phylum Arthropoda; class Merostomata; order Xiphosura; family Limulidae; genus Carcinoscorpius; species Carcinoscorpius rotundicauda. Next base: position 31,401,346 of record CM022395.1, on the reverse strand, counting down.
GCAAAAAAACATCTCGGGGCGCAGGGGTACGAACACTTTCTGTCGTAACTGTAACCTGCTGGTTATTCCCCGTGATGAGAAGTTTACTTAAAATTTGTTTGTTTGTTTAGGAATTTCGCACAAAGCTGCTCAAGGGCAATCTGTGCTAGCCATCCCTAATTTAGGAGTGTAAGACTAGAGGGAAGGCAGCTAGTAATCACCACTCACAGCCAACTCTTGGGTTATTATTTTACCAACGAAAAGTGGGATTGATCGTCACATTATAACGCCCCCAAGGCTGGGAGGCCGAGTATGTTTGGCGGGACGCGAATGAGAACGCACGACCCTCAGATTACGAGTCGCACGCCTTAATTCGCTTGGCCATGCCGGGCCATCTTACTTGAAGTAATTATATATATATAATGAAAATAGCTGATATGGGTATTAGAAACTCTTATTTAAAAACATAAAACAAGTAAAACAACGTTTCAATCCCCTTATGTTACAACCAGGTTAAGAGTGAAATATGAGAAAGAGACAGGTAATTTTTTTTTAAATCTCATTATTATCAAGCTGTAATTTTTCGCACCTTCAATGTTTATAAGAATAAGCCTAAAAGCAAGGTTTCAATCAGTAAATACTAGTCTAGCTGGTTTAAAAATAACGAATTAAGTAAATAAGCAGTGACTAGTTTTTTAGCAGCAACTTTATACCTAACTCTACCCTCAGTGAAATCCAGAAAATACGATTTAAGTCTACAATTAAAAATTAACTCTCAATTCATTAAGAGCTTTCTTTCTGAAGTATTTGTAAATGTAGTTTAAATGTTTAAAAAGTTTTGCAAGTTACTTTAAAGAAACTGAACTCCACTGTTCTTTTATTTTTAACATGCAGAAAACAAGCACAAACTTGCTAAAAATAAGTAAATTCTCTTTGAGAGTTTCTCAAAATCTTTCATTTTTCAAGAAAATTATTGTAGGATTGAAGCAGGTCGAAAATACAAAGATGTGGAACCAAAAACAAGCCAAAATACTGAAAATCGTATTTACATTATTTTACTTTTGATGTGATCTTTGTAAAAAACTTTACTGAAAACAGCTACTACAGTATCGATAGAGGGGCTGTTCTATGAAATATTTTAATATTTTAGTATATTGTAAAGTTTAATATGAATTTGGTTTGCTTTTCGGCTACAACGTTATCATGCCAAGTTTAACCTGGATCGATCAGCTTTATGAGATTCTCCCACAGATAGACAGGAAGTTTTCCTTGATATTGGATACTTACTACATCGGTATGGCTTAATATATATTCATATATATATACTTCATGTGGCAATATCTGAACATAAGTGTAAAACATATCTTTTAGGCATATGTTATTGAAAGTATTACAAAACACAAAATGACATTATATTTATGATTAAATAAAATTAATTCATAATTTTGACTCATAATATATTCAGCTATTTGCTTAAAATTAACAGTTATCGTAAAAATTATAGGATCGTCCATATACAAATTAAATAATAAAATATTTGGAATAAATATGTTATTAAACTACGTACGCGAGATGTTTATATATCCTATGCTACTTCTGATAAATTATAATGCCATAAAGATTATTGGTATACTGGGTACAATACAATCACGTTTGTTTTAAGAACACGAAACTTTGCTTTAGTAAGCAGATATGAGATATATCATATAGTTTTTAGAATTGAATATGAGTCTTTAGTTTGCTTTATTAAGCGTTTAGTGCTTTTAAAAAACATCAGAGATGAAATTCACAAATGGAAAATCAAGCTTTACCTTTGTACGTTTTCCATATTTGTGGGCTCTAACTTTATACGATATTAATAATCACAGGAAATTTTAGACAATGACTTAATTTTAAGTTTTAACTTATATCTTGAAAAGCATAAAATGACATGACATAATGTTAAGCACTAATGTTTTCGCTGATAGAGGAAATACTTAAAGTTAGTGGCATGAAGCAAAGGGTTTATTTAAGGAAATTACCATTTTGAGTAAAGTAATTTGTTTGTCATCAAAGAAAAATAATTGTAGCCATTTTAAATAAGAAAGATTTGTTCATAAGTCAACAGACTTACAGCACTAGAAATTGGCTTTCGACACTCGCAAGTGCAGAACACAGATAATCTATTGTGCAGTTTTGTGTTCAATAATAAACCCACCTAAATAAAACTATTTAGTGTCATGAATAATAATGATACTTAGATAATTTAACATCATATGTATTAACATCTTTATGAGTTAATTACATGGTTCAATTAATATCACTGAGTGAATAATGGTTATCTTACATCCAGATGAACGTTAACTGAGTGTATAATGGCTACCTTACATCTAAACGAACGTTTAAACGTTTAAAGCCCTTTCCGCTTTCATAAAATTGAAAATTAAAACATTTTGTTGTGATTAAGTTTAGCTTTCAGTGATGTCGAGAAAACCCACTTGTAGAGAAATATAGATGCAAAAACGGCTCGTTTGGGTTGAGAAAATATTTTACCTCGAAGAGTGAACAATGTTTCGACCTTCTTTGGTCATCGTCAGGTTCACAAAAAAAAGAAAGAGGTAACTGACCGGAAGCTGACCACATGTTTGGAAGGGGTTGTGTAACTTAGTGTCGGAATGTAGAGAGCGGTGTTAAATGTTTGAATATATAATTTTAATTTATTATATTTAATATAGGTATAAAGGCGTTCTTTTATATTGGTTTATTTTGGGTTTAAGTTGTTGTATAAGTAAGGCTTCTTTAATTTTGCGTTTGTTTCTTTATTTAGTATTTTCTGTGGTTATGTTGTGTTTGTTTGACTTGCAGTGTTTAAAAACGTGTGACTTTTTATGTTTTTTTGAATCTGGTTTCCATTTTTCTACTTGTTTATCTAATATGGAAGTCGTGGCACAAAAACTCAACATACTAAGAAAACAGATAAACACAGCTATAAAGCTATGCTCACCAGATAAAATCAACGATGAATTAGACAAAATAAAACAATACTTTATCAACATCAAAAAGTTTCCCCCACAAAACGAAGAAAATATTATACGCACACACTAAGACAGAAAGCAAAATCAATCAACAAAAGTAAATATATCTCACGAATCAAAAAATCACGAAAGCATATACCACTGCATACAATATATTCCTGATATCAGCAAACAAATAACCAACATTTGGCAAAACCTAGTAACAAAATATGACATTCCGGTTAATACTAAATTTATTCAAAAACCAGGCACAAAACTGAGGTCTATACTATGTAAAAACTACACTAACAATATCATTTATAAAATACAATGTGATAACTGCCACAACGTCTATATTGGAGAAATAAGTAGAAAAATGGAAACCAGATTCAAAGAACATAAAAAGTCACCTTCTCACGTTTTCGAACACTGCAAGTCAAAAGAACACAATATAACCACAGAAAATACTAAATAAAGAAACAAACATAAACAAACGCAAAATTAAAGAAGTTTTACTTACACAACAATTCAAGCCCAAAATAAACCAATATAAAGGAACGCCTTTATACCTATATTAAATATAATAAAATAAAATTATCTATTCAAAGATCTAACACCGTCCTCTACATTCCGACATTCAGTTACACAACCCTTTCCAAACATGTAGTCAGCTTCCGGTCAGTTAGCTCTTTCTTTTTTTTTTGTGAACCTGACGATGACCGAAGAAAGTCGAAACGTTGTTCGCTCTTCTACGTAAAATATTTTCTCAACCCAAACGAGCCGTTTTTGCATCTATATAAGTTTTGCTTTGTGGTATCTGAAAATTTCACCCAAATAATAAATAGTACAAACTTGATTTATTTGTGACAATAAGCAGTTTGAACATTCTAACTAAAACTAATAGATTTAATTAAATCTTTGTGAATAAAATATGGTGGTAGATTTTTACTATATATATAACAAATAATTTAGATTAGTAACCATAAAAGTAAAGCTGAATCATGAGGATAGTACGATACAGTAGTCAAAAAGCTAAAATGAAATACAATTAATTGTATATTCCTGATGTGAAGTGTGTTTTTGGTCGAAATTTTCAATAATTTTCAACGAGGCTTAGCCAGGTTAGGAAATTCGTGGAAAGACTTTAAGTTTATATCATATTAAGCCAACAGTGCAAAGTAATTTTTACGTAAGTATCAATAAAATATAATACAAATCGATAGAATAAAGGAAAATACGAAATTGTATCATAAATTAAAATTTTATTGTGAATATATGAATACGTTATTAAATGTATCTGTATTCTTAAAGTTTCATCAATCCAAAAATACTGGCCAGTCCAAACAATAGAAGGCATTCCATGGAGCAACCACACGGGCAAGTTTGTTCTTGATGAAGAAATGTTTACCTTCCAAAAGCAATCAAATAACAGATTTCTGTATTTTCATATTAAATTTAATTTTTTTATAACCTGAGAGTTTTCCTCACATCATAAGATAGATAGATCAGCACCTGAAATTAAATGAACCAGAAGTAAGGGTAAACATTTACCATAATACTATCAACAATGGTTAAAAAGAGCACCAATAACTAGTAGAGAAATTTGAGTTCTGTCTTTACATTGGTGTAATTTTATTATACTTATCATTGTATAGTTTATCCTAATATCGTCATCATTTTGTTCAAACTAACAAATAATTAGATTACATTCTTAACAAAGATTACCTGCCACGTGTTTTTGATTATCAATAGGAAGAAAACACACAAAAAAGGGTGAATACTTTTCTAAGTATTTTAAAGTTTTTCAACATGAAATTGTAGTGGAAAATTAAAGTGAAAACTTGTTAAAAGCAATGTACACCTACAAAAATGACTATTGTTTATATGAAATTGAATACAATAACAGCACTAAAATCCAAAGCATTAATGAAATGTTTTTTTTTTAAATAAGGAAACGCATGTCACTTTAATACTATAGTCATTGGAACACTTCGCTTAAGTAGAAATGAAATTGATTTATTTCACTTTTGTGTACAATGATGTAATTAGGGAAAAGGATAGTGTTTACCAAACTGAAAGTTTATGGAACTTTAACTTGGTGGTAAGAATATAGTTTCAAATTAAGTTTTATTTTGTCAAAATACATATAAAATAAAAATATTCTTGACAAGTAGGTAAGCTCAAGTGCTTTAAAGGTTTTCCTGACTAAATAAATAAATTAATAAATATATATATATATATATATATATATGTTTTGCGAATCGTAAGAAATCACTGTAATACAATACTCCAGAACTGCTATAAAGATGCCCCCAAAATCTGAGTACCTCCCCTTACAGAAAAAAAACAACAACAGGTACAACATTCTTCGAATTTGTTTGATAGAAATACACTTGGTTATGCATCCTGTAACTGAGAATTAATACTACATTCTACCTACCAGTCAAATAAAATATATGAACGTTACGGTTATTGGAAAACGAAACCACGTACATTCTGAATCAATTTTTAAAGATATAAAACCTTTCTGGAGGGAAAGGTTTTATTTGCATTGCGTGCTCATGATTCTAATATGTGATGGGCGGATTAAAGAAAAAAACAGAGTTCGTGTTTGACGTTAAGATAATTTACAGCGCATGTAGTGAAACCGTCAGAAAGGTTTTCTCGTAAAATAGCGTTGCTTTGGTTGCTATGGTTATATTTAATACACGTACTTGGATACTCATTTATTACAGGACATTTTTGTAATAAAAGTTACAATGTTTTCCATCAGTATTTCATTTCTGATGTAAGTATTTATAAAAATATCTGAGCAGTGCAATAAGGCATGGAGCTGGTTCTTCGTCCAACTATTCTAAATATGGTTGTTTTAACATCGTTGTAAAAGCGGACTTTTAAGATACGTTACACATCTCTGTCATAATTAACTTCTCCCTCAATTTACAACTACTTGTTGTTTGTTTACAATATTTACGTTAAATTATCATCCTGTTCTTTTCATATTCTTGAAATAACTCAAAGTTTCAGATTTTTCAAAGACAAACCATGCTAAACACAAACATACATTAATGTTTTGCTTTTGCAGTTTCTTCAAGCCAAGTGCTTGTTTTTTTCTCTTTATGAAATTGGTAAAACTTTCCAAATAAATCAACTTTACTTTGAATAATATCTGGGGCCTGGCATGGCCTAGTGCGTTAAGGCGTGCATTTCGTAATCTGAGGGTCGCGGGTTCCCGCCCGAGTCGCGCCAAACATGCTCGCCCTCCCAGCCGTGGGGGCGTTATAATGTGACGGTCAATTCCACTATTCGTTGGTAAAAGAGTAGCGCAAGAGCTGGCAGTGGGTGGTAATGACTAGCTGCCTTCCCTCTAGTCTTACACTGCTAAATTAGGGACGGCTAGCACAGATAACTCTCGAGTAGCTTTTTGCTAAATTCCAAAAACCAAACCCTGAATAATCTCTAGCTATCTTTGTTGTTGTTTAGGTACGTAGGTGGAACTATAAATTAAGTAAATCTTTCTGGGTGACATTAGTTTTACGGCCCACTAGGCTTTTCATAAGATACTGGGAATCCACTCACGAATTATTATACATTAAATTTCTGCCAATCATATGATCAGATTTTACTTCATAAACAGTCAGTTACTTTGTTTAATTTATTGTTTTTCATTACTTTTGCGAATAAACATATATCTAACTTGAAAATATATCTTATGTATTTTTACAAGATTTACAGCTCATTGTTTTAAAAATAAACTATGCAAATATTATATTTGGTTGTTTTATTTTCTACTTTGCTATATGTGCTATCCGTTGTTTACTTGTTTCTTTGTTTTTTAATTTCGCGCAAAAGTACATGACTGCTATATGCGGTCGCCGTCTATAATTTAATAATGTAAGACTAAATCGAAGGCAGAGAGTCACCTGCACACATCAACAACTTTTGGACGACTCTTTCACTGAGGAATAGTTCGATTGATCGCACATTATAATGCTCCCAGGGTTGAAAATCCAAGTAGAGTTAGTGTGAGGGAGAGTGGAACTCTCGATCTTTAGATTACAAGCCGGGTGCCCTAACCATCTTGTCATGCCGGGCTGTGCCATTCTTTCTGTTTTAAAATATAAACACTACGCTTTCTTGATGACTACCAATTTGAATATAACATTTGGTGTAATTTTACACATTAGATTTGTATTATATAAATTCTATTTAATCATAATGTCAAACTATTTACAAGTTGAAAATATTTTTTTTATTAACTCTTTTTATGTTATTAATTTACTTTCCTAAGAAGATTTAAGTTCATACATTTATTATTTTTTGATTGAGTTTTGGTGATTAAAGGAATAAACTGATTAAAATTCCTGGTAAAAGAATCAGCATAAGATGCAAAGAAATTTTTTATGCATATTTGAAACATACGAAAATGTACATTTTTCAATATTGTTTTTGTAAACAGTTTTTGACTGGCGATTTTGTTGTGATACATTTGCATTTGTTTGGTTTTATTACTGAACACAATAAAATTAATTTAATAGGAAGTGATTTTAACACCTTTTCAGTTAGTAGTGACTTTGACATTTTGAATAAGATTTCTAATTTAAAGTTGCCATTGTAACTCAAGGCTGTTAAAGCACTCGACTCGTGACTGGCAGTTTCATATCCCCATTGCACCAAACATGCTCGCCTTTTCAACAATGGGGATGTTTTAATGGGCGGCCAATACCACTATTCGTTAGTAAAATAGTGGTCCAACAGCTGGCGGTGGGTGGTGATGACTAGCTGCCTTCCTGTTACAATGCAAAATTAGGGATGGCTAGCGCAGATAGTCCTCGCATAGCTTTGCAGGAAGTTCAAAACAAACCAAAATCCTTGTGTAGTTTTGTGAAATTAAAAACAAGCAAACAAAGAAACAATGCAATAACGTCATTATTCTTAGGGAAGAACTGTATTTATTTAAATACTTTATAAATACCCTTAATTTATATGTGCTATCTTTTCTTTCTGGTATGCAGAAAACAAAATAACGTTCTTTTAGGTTAATACGATTTTATTATAGTTAGTGCAGTAGAATGGATCTACATAAGTGTTACAAGATCTCGGATAAAGCAGTCTAATTAAAAGCACATTTAAATGCGAGTATTATGCCCCTAATGAGTGCTATAAGTTTCTAATAACAGTAGACGACGAGTGTAAAACATTAATCATTCAAAAATGTATTATTTTCAGATTATATATAATTTATCCATTCAACTTCATGAATGTTAAAATCAAATGCCATCTATTTCTACTTTCGTGACTCATCATATAAATCAACATTGCTTCGAGTTGATAACTAATTGTGGTAGATATAACATAAATCTGGTTCATTCATTAGTTGAAATATTTTAAACCAAAAGGAATAATTCATTCCATACGTTTTAAAGGGAGTTTCTCAAAACATTTTGCATTAAGTTATATGTTTTTTAATTATCTTTCATTCCAAGTAACATTCCCTAAATTACATATGTATGAAATTAAAATTTACTATGTTCTCGTTAAGGTTTCTTTAATAATGAATGGTAAAAGCTCATCATGAGGTTATTTATAAAAATTCTAGAGCTGTTGTCTCAAATTAGTTAAATTCTTTCAACCGGAAATTATTGGAAGATTGATGTGATTTCCTCGTCCTAAATTACTGTTTTCAGGTCTTGCAATACACATTAGGACATAAATATAACAACATGAGAAGTTAAAAAAATTATTAATTTTGAGTTATATTTTTTTGAAATTATAATATTGTAATATATGATGTTGAAAACATGCAAACGTAATTCTTTTTGCATTGCTAAAAATGATGAAAGAATCATATTTATGTTATTTGTGCAGAGTATTTGTTTAATTTATAAAATTAATATTTTGGTAGGTTTCGTAAAGAGCTAATTATTAAACCTCTAAAACAGACTCTTTCTCTCGTCACGCTTTTCCAGAAAACTAAATTACTACCAATAATTACGCATTTTTTACATCCAAACTCTTTTTTTAACAACGTTACAAGTATATTCAGAAAACCAAACGCTAAAAGTAAACATTCGTGATTTATATAAAAACACAAATTGTACAAACAACATTTAATTCTTATGAAACTTCGCCAAACGTTGTCAAGTTAGTACTTGGAGAACTAATCTCCAACTTCGAATCTCATATGTACATCTAAAAAGCACAATAAAAATTAAAGAAAGAAGTTTCATTGTAGCACTTTATTAAATTTTATCACAATTTTGCTCATGCAACAAATATATCGCTATTTGATTAATGTAATGTATTTTACATTTTGTTTCGCTATTTGATAGTTGTAAAAATGTGTTGTGTTGCACACGCCAAGACTCCATTCTTTTTGAAAGCTGTAAATGATGTTTTCTTTTGCTTTGGTTTCTTAACACATGTTAAATGTTTTATATTAAATATTAATGCCATTAATTTTTTCTTTTTAAGGAACTGTTATGTGTGTTGAAAGTCAAACCCAATAGCAATATTTCAGGTCAGTTCTACTCGTAGAACTAGTTATTTTATTGTCAACCCTACGTAATCCCATGATAGTAATTACGAGTTCTTGCCCAACACTGCAGTTGTCATTCCAATATGCCCCCCAGTGGCTCAGCGGTATGTCTGCGGACTTACACGCTAAAATCCGGGTTTCGATACCCGTGGTGGGCAGAGCATAGATATCTCATTGTGTAGCTTTGTGCTTAATTCAAAGCAACAATAACAACATTCAAACAAATTTCTTTAACATTAGGCGAGGAAAAGTGAAAATATTTATCTTGCTGATATTTTCCCATATTTTGTACTATGTGTAAGGAGGTCAGGTCCTTAGACCAAAGGCACAAAAGGCCATTGGAACCGCATTGTTGACGTGATTGCAATTTTTCATAGAAATAGTTACTAATATGTATCTGATATATAGAAGCTTTTGGGTTTTTGCTTTTTAAGCTGTTGACATTTTCACATTCTCGATTCTGACACTGTTAATAGTATCGAGATGGAAGATTAACTTTATCATAGTACTTCCTTGGTCGGAAGATTCTCTTTCGTAATCTTGTTCTTCATTTTACAAATGAGGGGTTTGCTATGGATTGGCTTTGGAATATGAGAACACTGCTGTCTCACACATTTTGGTGTGTAAGTATTTCCCGCTTTAATGGAGGAGATAAAAGGTTTTCTTTTTTGGAAAGTCTCATGTCTTTAGCTTTATATTATTCAGCAACCTCACTGAATCGATACTATTTTTTCAGAAAAAGCTATGAGATTATATCCAGCCATAAGTCTACCTGTGGCAGCTTTATATTATTAGCAGGTTTGATGATTCATCGTGCTAAACATGCCATTTGTGACGGCAAGCCACTGCAATGTTTCACAAATCGTACTTACGAAATGTGATTAACCATGTATAAGTGATCATTATCAAAACTTTTAAATAACTATGTGTTTGTGATAGAGTATAAGCTTATTACAAGGAACATAGTAGTTATCTAACATATTTGTATCAAAACTATTTTCAGTTGTGTAATAATGTACTGTAAATGAAACATATGAATTCGTTATTTACATGAATATGTCGTAGTTTTAGAAAATAACACGTATTTCCTGTACTCCTATACCTGATGCACATAAGCATGTGAAGATGTCACACAGTTTAACACAAAGAGAAAGTTTAAAACATATAAAAAGCTTTAAGAAGGTCTTGTTCGAGAATGCTTTACTGCAGAAACTGAAGAGTATCTTGGATGATATTTGTAGATTTCTTTCTTTCTTTTAAATTCACAGTAATAAGTAACAATCTTTAAAAATGTTTTTGAAGTATTTTTGTATTTTTTATATATATATATAAATGTAAACTGCCAGCTAAAATCTTAAGGCCAATAAACATAAAGAAAAATATGCATTTTGCTTTGAAAGATGAAAATAAGAAAAGGAAAAATAAATAAAAAAGTTTAGCATTTAATAGAGAAAATGTGAACACTATGAAACTAGTTTAATCACTAGCTGGTCAAAAATTTAAGATCACACTGAAATGAAGCGTTAATCGGTAAACACGTAATGCTTATGTTCAAGCATTAGCGTTCCCAACATCTCCCACTGACATCTCCTGTGTTATATTGGTTAAAAACATGGAAAAGGGCAAAAAATTGACAGAGTTTGAACGTCGAAGAATTGTCGAGCTGCTAAAGCAAGGTCTCTCTCAACGTGCCATCGCTAGTGAGATTGGGCGTAATAAAACTGCTGTTTGAAATTTCTTAAAAGACCTTGAGGGATACGGAACGAGAATTTCAAATGGTTGGCCCAAGAAAGTTTCGTCGGCGTTGAACAGGAGGATTCGACGTGTTGCTAGGCAAGACACCATTCAATTATCGAATCAGATTAAGGCCCTTACAGACGCAGGATGTAGCTCAAGAACAATAAGACGGCATCCAGCAGTAAAAGGCTTTAAAAACCGTAAACGTCTTCAAAGGCCATGCCGTCTTTTACACCACGATAAAGCTCGGTGCTGAGAAGCACCAAACATGAGACAGAAAATAAATGGACAAAGGTTTTGTTCTCTAATGAGAAAAAATTAACCTGGATGGTTCAGACGACTTCCAACGTTGCTGGTGAGATAAGGATATCCCACCGGAGACATTTTCTACATTTCACAGTGAAGGAGGCTCCATCATGATTTGGGGTGTTTTCTCCTTCTATGAAACAATGGAGCTTCAGGTTATACAGGGACGTCAAACAGAAGCTGGCTACTTTGGCATGTTGGAGAGAACATCCTTATTGATTGAAGGCCCTCGTTTGTGTGGAAATGACTGGATCTTTCAACAGGACAACGCTGTAATCCAAATGCTTACAGGACAAAGGACCTTTTCATGACGAATAACGTGATTCTTTTGGACCATCCAGCGTCTTTGCCTGAACTGAACACCATGGAAAGTCTATAGAAATGGACGTCAATTCTAAACAGTGCATGATCTGAGTGAAGCCATCTTCACCACGAAGAATAACATTCCAGCCAACCTTCTGCAAACGCTTATATCGACCATGCCAAAGCGAATGTTTGAAGTTATTCGCAATGTCGGCCGTGCAATTCACTACTTAGAACATTTGTTGGACATTTCTTACCCTGTTTAGGGTATGGTATTAAACTTTTAACCAGCTGGTATTGAGGCTAATTTCATAGTGTTAACATTTTCCCTATTAAATGCTAAAATTTTTCATTTTAATTTTTGTTTTCTAAATTTTCATCTTTCGAAGCTTTACTCAAATAAGTGGTTGAGTCTAACAACGCAAAATGCATATTTTTTCTTTATGTTCATTGGCCGTACGATTTTGGCCAGAAGTTTGTACATACATGATTGCTAGTCAGTTTGTTTCTTTTGAGGTTTGCTCAAAGCTACATGCGAGGTACTTGTGTCCCTGATTCAACAGACTGTAGAGAAGGCAGTTAGTCATCACCATTCACCGCCAACTCTTTGGCTACTTTTTAACCAACAAATAGTTGAGTTAAACGTCACATAATAGCGTCTTTACTGAGGAATATAACAAACATGATTGGTGTGATGGGGATTTGAGACCGCAAAACTCAGATTTCGAGACCAGCACCCTAAGGAAGCTAGTGATAGTTACACATGTACACTAAATACTTTCTAAGAATCTGACTTTAAAAGGAGATAACATGGAATTTCTAGAAGAGGTTATCAGTAAATAATCATTCAGTATGTTTCCACCCTTTAAGTCATTAGTTATAATTTGAAATATACGAATACGTTATACGTTTATCATTTATTGCTTTATAACATAGTTTGAGAAAAGAAGTGAATGATAATTAATCTGATGAGAAACTTTCGAAAATATATATATGATGACAGTTTGTTTTTTTTCACTAGAGTTGAATATTACATCTAAAATTTGTGCTAGGCAATATATAACCTTAAAATAAGAAGGTTGGTTATTTGTTTAGAATTAAGCATAAAGCTACGCAAAAGGCTATCTGTGTTCTGACCATTACGGATATCAAATTCGGATTCTTGCAATGTGAATCCGCAGACATACCGCTGTGCTCTCAGGGGTCATAGCTCTTGTTTGAAAACTTTAAAACCAAGTTATTTAAATGGTTATTTGCACAAAATTATCCTTAATTTTGAAATAATACACTAGAGGGAAGGTAACTAATCAGCAGAACACATCGCCAGCTATTCATCTACTTTTGTCAGATCGAATAGCGGATTTAACCGTACTTCGTATAACATGCCTACGGACTTGAGGTGGTGAGCTTAATTTTTCAGCACATGGCTGCGACCATGAATCTTTGGATTCACAATCCAAGTATACTAACCACTTGGTCAGGTTCGGCTGTAAATGAGACTTATATATATTTGTTTTCGGCCTATCCTTTACAGTTCATGAGTATGGTTATTATCATCTCATTCTTTTATTTCCATTACATTTGAATGTGTTATTTCAGAAGATAGCAAAATATATGTCTTAATACACTATTTTTATACTTTAATTAGTGCTATTAAACCTGCGACTTTTAGTTGTTGTTAATGTGTTTTAATATATATACATATAAGAATTTAATTACCTTATCTATTATAATAATACTCAATTTATGTCTGTCTTGAAAATGAGCACGCACTTTATTTCAAAAGATGTGAACAATAGAGAAATGTAAATATACTTCAGTAGAAATTTTCAACAACAGCATATAAGAAGCTTATGAAAGTTTTAATAAGGTCAAACATTATGTCGTAGAACAACACTATAAGTTTGTTTCTTGATAGTATCAAGCACGGCAACATTTAGTCCTATCTAAACTAAAGTAGAAAAAAAATGTACAAAAGTTACAATGCTAATTTATCTCTCTTATCGAATAGAGGCCGTACTTTATAACGACTTAACTTAAGATAGGCCTAAGTTGTGTGTGTGTGTTTTCTTATAGCAAAGCCATATTGGGCTATCTGCTGAACCCACCGAGGGAAATCAAACCACTGATTTTAGCGTTGCAAGTCCGTAGACTTTTCCGCTGTACTAGTGGGAGGCGAAAGGCCTTAGACGAGTGGGCTTACAGATGTCGGTGTTTGTGATTAGAGTTTTTTTGTATTATTCTAGAAATCTTGTGCTTAAAAAAGTACTGTTGCAATAAATATTTTGAAGATTTCTGATAGTTTATTTATATATAGAACACAATATCAGAGTCCATCCCATGAGTTTACTTTTAATTGAGTTCGGATGTTTTATATCACAGTAAACAATCGCATATTCATTCATATTTATTTTGTATTAATTATTGCCTACAATACAACAGCGTTAAATAGTGAAATATACTGATTATGACAGTGGATTAGTTATCTTTTTTGAATTGGCTATAGACTAGAGAGACACGGTAACACATATCTTCAAAGAACGTTACTTATTGTAAATAATAGCAAGTACACCGTAAGAATGAAGTCGCAAGCTCATTTTCATTCATACCTTTACTGTATGAATAAGAAGTTTGCAATGAGTTTTCTGAATTTCATATGGATATTGGTAAAAGGTTGATACATTTTCAAGAACGGGTGTATGATGATTAGAATATACCCAATACAGTATTTATAAAGAATTGCACTGTACTCTTGTGTCCAATTTTACTCAGTTATATCGTTAAATTATCGTACATCGGCGGAACAGTGGTAATTTTCGGAGCTACAACGCTGAAATCAGGGCTTCGATACCCACCGGTGAACACAGCAGACAATCTGATGTTGCTTTGCAATAAGAAAACATACGTTATTAAATTCTTAATACCAAGCTTATAATCATTTTAAAAGTTTATTTCACATAAATACCAGATTGTGTTTTAACTCTATATTACTTCCTCACAGTGAAACAACGGCTTATATTCGGAGTCACATTGCTAAAAATCGGGTTTTCATACCATTGGTGAGGATAGGTTTGTGCTTATCTGCAAGCAAAAAAAAACTCTATTGTCAATTGATATAAACAGCATATCTTACAAATTCATTATCTTAATTTTTAAGCAAGGGAATTGCGATAAGCATGACATAAAAGCTAATATAATTAAAATATCCTAATGTGAAAACATGTCCTTGTGTCCAAGCTGTGAACGGAAAAAATAAATTTCAATGACATGGTTCATCCGCCTGTATAAGGTATATAGTGGAAGAATGTGAAAGGCTTAATATATTATTTGAGCAAGTTCTTCTTCAGCAGATTAAATTTACTTTATTTTTCATCATTAGTGTTACCGCTGGAGAAAGAAAAAATTCTCCCTGCCTAGTATCATTTAAAACTTTCACCAGACAACTTCAGGTTATTAATGTTTCTTATCATCTTGGGGGTGGAAAAGGTGGGTCGTCATCTCAGTTGTGAATATCTCGCTCCAGCTCAAATCTAGTGTAATGGATTAGATCAGCTGCCCTGGCCACATTACACATCAGTCGATTCTGCTTCACATTTTCTTTTTCTTTTCTCATTTTTCAGAGCTGAAAGAAGAGAAGAGAGAACAAAAGAGACACTGTGCAAACAAAACATCTTGGATCGAATATGCCACTAAAGAAAAATATTTAATATTGAATAATTTTAATGCATTGTGAAGTGAGATAATGTTCATCCCTATTCAGACACGAACAGGAAATAAGACACAAATGAAGGAATGCACTTTGTAAGAAATATTTATTTACTTTATATTCCAATCAAACAAAATCAAAATCAATACTGCAACTGAACTTTCTGTGTGGCAGGCGACTAAAATTCCTTGAAGTGAAAATTTAATACTGATTGCTTTAATGCATTGTAGGTAAAATAATTAAAAATGTAAAAAAATGAGACCATAAAGTAAATGAAACACATGAAATAATAAAATGGAAATCAGAACTTGTTTTGTACGTTTCAGGAGCAGAAAATGTGTCACAAAGTTCGAGGTGCAAGTTAAGAACACCTAGTGAAAGGTAAAGGAGAGGATGAAGGCATGTGATTGGCTTAAGATGAAATATCTGCCAGCACATTTGTACTATTACTTAAAAGTATGCGGACTAGAAGTAATTGTTCAATCAACATGAAACAAGACCAATGTTAAAAGTTTAGTATAAAACGTGTTGTAGATGAACAGAAAAAGAAACTACTTGTTGAAACTGATAACATTCTTTGTTAATCTTAGACCTAAAAGTAAACAAAACAAGCTAAATCAAAAGCACTTACACTGTCTTGTTGTAGAGCTCGACATGACCCAGCGTGTTAAGGCGTGCACTTCGTAATCTGAGGGTAGCAGGTTCGAGTCCGAGTCGCACCAATAACATGCTCGCCCTCCGAGTCGTGGGGGCGTTATAATGTGACGGTCAATCCCACTATTCATTGCTTAAGAGTTGGCGGTGGGTGGTGATGACTAGCTGCCTTTCCTCTAGTCTCACACTGCTAAATTAGAGACGGCTAGCACAGATAACCCTCGAGTAACTTTATGCGAAATTCCAAAACAAACAAACTGTCTTGTTGAGTTAAAATTGAGAAGAGCAATACATGATAATATTAGAAAACATAAGTATAAAAGGGATAAGTTAGTTATATTAAAACATTTTTGAATATTCCAACCAGAAGCTCACATGACAACCATAACCGATATAAATTTGCAGCAAAATTCAATGTATCAGGACTACATATTGATATTGTTTAACTTTGTAAGTTGTAAGATGCTCCCGAAAATCAATTGTTTTACGAAAGGGTATGTAATAACCTTTTTCTTGCCCAACAGATTCATTCATTCAGATTATATAGAAGCAGCTTGGTTGGGAGTATAAAGTTTTTAAGACTAGGATCTAGATTATGCTTATTGGTAATAGAAAACAAAATAATATGGATCAACTTGGAGCATCAGGACAATTAAGAAAAAGACCTACAACAAGCAAAATGCAGCGTCTTGTAACAGGTGAGAATCCACGAACATATAAGACAATGGAAAAGCAGTCCACGTTGCCCAAGCAACATTACAGAAAATAATCAATTGGGATTTCTGTCTAAGAAAAGTGACGAAAGTTGTTTTCACGACAGATTCATTCAACCGTCTCATACTTGGGACAGCTGGAGAATGAAATAAACTTTCATTCTATTCCATACAATAACAAACTGGCTAAGTGGCTGCAAGTAACACCTATGATTTACTGTGTGATCAAACTGTTGAAACAGGCGATAAGAACTTATTGTTTTCGTAAAATATATAGACGATGGAAAACATGTATCAGATTGTGTAATACCTCTGACAAGGAGAGTTCTACAATGGATAGTTTTGCTGGACCATTGTCATTACGCCGATAGTCAGATAAATCATACCTGGACGATATGACAAGATATGCAACGACTTGTTAATGTTACAAATTCATTTTAATAAATGTATTCAGTACTTTGTATACTAAACAATAAAATAGCAGAAATAGATATTGTATCACGATAAAAGTTGAATTTATTTCGAATGAATTATCCAATATAAGGGGTGGCACGGCATGGCCAGGTGGTTAAGGCACTCGGCTTGTAATCTGAGGGTCGCGGGTCACACCAAACATGCTCGCCCTTTCAGCAGTGGGGGCGTTATAATGTGACGGTCATTCTCACTATTCGTTGGTAAAAAAGTAGCCTAAGAGTTGACAGTGGGTGGTGATGATTAACTGCATTCTCTCTAGTCTTACACTGCTAAATTAGGAACGGCTAGCGCTGATAGCCCTTGTGTATCTTTGAGCGAAATACAAATAAAGAAAAACAAACAAACCAATATTAGGATATCCGCACAAAAATATGATTGTAAATAATTTATGAATTGTAATGATTCTCATTGTTTCTGAAGTTTTTATCTTTTTCGTTACTATACCTGCGATACTTTATATTTACTGGTTATTTGTTTTGTGAATTTCGGGTAAACCTATTCAAGGCGTATCCGCGTTAGTCGTCCCTAATTTAGCAGTGTAAGACTAGAGAGAAGACAACTATTCAGCAACACCCACCGCTAACTCTTGAGATGCATTTTTTTCCAATGAATAGTGGGATTGACTGTTATATTATAATGCCCCCACGCTTGAAAGGTCAAGCATGTTTAGTGCGACCAAGATTCGAACCCGCGGCCCTCGGATTACGAGTCATACGCCTTAACCCACTTGGCCACGCTGGGCGGTACTGTTTGAAGAATCAACATAAAGTAGTTTTTCCTCCAATTTGTTATTCATAAATATATTTTCGAAGTTATAATTTCGTCATTTTTAGTAAAAACGTTTATAGTTGAATTAAATATATTATTTTGATATATGAAACAAAAACAAAACATGCATTATTTCTAAAAACTACATAATTATTTTATCAAAACACACGATAGTGTGTCGTGCGGCCAAAAGTACCTTTAAGAAACACTGTGTGTTATTAACAGGAGTAATAGGTTAATAGTTTTCCACTTTATGTTTGTTTAAATTAAGCACAAAGCTACCAATAAGCTATCTGTGCTCTGCCCACAACTGGTATAAAAACCTGGTTTCTATCGTTGTAAGTCTGTAAACATGCTGCCGTGCCAATAAGGACTCCACTTTCTGTAGCTCGGACTGAGATAATTCTAACAAATCACATGTTTTCGTTGAATTTGCTGTATTAGAATATTATCTCGTATATCAGATTTCAAAGAAACCCATCGAGAAATACACATGATATAAAATCTCCAATTTTGATTGAATTTGTTCATATTTTTATCTTTACCCGAAGAGTTAGAAAACTATTTGATATAAAACATGCTTATCTTTCATGGATGTTTTCTCAAGTTTAATACACTGGTAGATCTTTATAACAAATGATCAGGTTTCAGTTAAATTTAGTCTATATACACACCACATGTGCAACGTTTTTCAAGAAAAACAGTTCAGTTTTTTCCTAACATTTTGCATGCCTACAACAAACGTCACGTAAGCTATTGGTCTGAATTTTTTACTACTCTTTCATTTAAGAGTAAAGGTCGATAGTTTTTAATTTTTGTCATTCGAATTAAATTCGACTGATTTATAAGAGAAAAACAAACTATATGGTGAAAACACGTGCAGATGCATAAGTATTGGATAATTCAAGCAAACAAGATTAGCAGTTTATAGTTCAAGTTTTCAAAAAAGTCATACGGGTGTACAGATATTATTCCTTGTTTTACTCACCATTGTGCTTGAAGTTGAAAAACAAACAACGCCTCCTGGTTATCTAATGAATGAACATTTGTTGTAAAATATTATTAATGCTAGAAACGTAGCTACCAGTCTGGCCACCAGTTTTGACTTCGTTTATTTAAGTTGCAAGATCAATTCCTTTTTGGTTACACCTTTTTTCAGATCTCAAGAAGAAAAGATTATGGGTTTCATTTTCCATACATTACAAAATATAGTTTAATTTAGAAATCAGTACATGTGGATAATGTGTAAAATGCGTTTTACAACAATTTTGGAACTTGATAGGATAAAATAAATCGTTTTTCATGTAAATTAA
The DNA here is from genome assembly GCA_011833715.1 of Carcinoscorpius rotundicauda. Lineage (NCBI taxonomy): Eukaryota > Metazoa > Arthropoda > Merostomata > Xiphosura > Limulidae > Carcinoscorpius > Carcinoscorpius rotundicauda. The sequence continues at coordinate 31,381,862 of CM022395.1, read as the reverse complement.
AATTAAAAGGTAAGCAATTCTTACAAAATAACAAAATTTATCAATGTAAAGCTTATTAGGGATATCAGTTGTACATAAATCAGTGAATCATGTTTTTTTAATAAACCGAAAATAATATTTAAAAACATTTAACACCGGAGATCTCTCTCGTTCAAAGAAGTTAACGTTCTTCCTTCAAGAAAATCAGGAAGTTTACAATATCCCTCAACTTTTCTTGGTCCATTTTGGTTGTCAATCATCCATACCAAACGACAATCACAGATGATATCGTTATCTAAATGAAAAAGAAAAACAAACAAACAGAAACGTAAGAACACAAATTTTCAGCTCAGAGTTATCTTTCCTATGTGTAAACTTCATGATGGACAAGTATAAAGAAATACTTACTAAAATTTTCAAAAGAGTAAAAATGAAACGAAACATGTTTAAAGTAAAAAATGCAGTTGAGATAGACGACGACAACTTCATTTTTAAAAATACGATAAAGTTAACATTATCTGTAAGTTCAATAAATGTTCCATCTGTTGTTGTTATTGTACAAAAGATATATTGTATAACTTCTTAGTTAAAGATCATACCTAGTATGCTAAAGATTAATATTTTAGCTGCAGAATGCTTGATTGGTTTTATGATAAGAAATTGTACTCAAATAAACTTCTAAGTTATTATTACTTTAGTTAACAAAAGCTGGTTCCGTTGTTTGTTTGATTTTTAGCACTAGGCTGCATGATGAACCATTTAATCGTGGGTACGACACATTTCATTTTCAAATTTTAGCCTCATAAGTCTTCAAACTTATTGTTGAACCACTAAAAATGAGAGATAATAGAAGTACATATAACTTTTTGGTTTTTAATTTTTCAAAATGTAATAGAAACGACACATTCTTTGCTAAGTATGTGTTTTTACAAATGCCTGCGGTATTTTTAATGAAATTTGAACGAAAAATTAGTTAATAAAAGTTTAATTACAGAAAAAAACAGTGTTTATCCAGTTATTCAGTTGGAAACTAACTCTTAGAAATGTATGAAGATGTAAAATGTTTGTTGTAAGAAGTTTTAGTATCAATGTTTTGTATAATTAATGTTACATAAAAGATGTAATGTACACTTGTCTAACACGTGCCGCACTATGAGTCCGAAGGTCCAAAGTTTGTCAATAAACCGAGTTTTACACTTGGAGGCCATGATTGATAATCAAATCTCAGTATCTAATTAAAGTAGCCAAAGAGGTGGAGGCGGTTGATATTGACCAGCTACTGTGCTTGTAGTTTATCAGTTTAACGCTAGAGACAGCTAGCTTAGATAGCCGTTACGTAGCTACATACAAATATTTTTTCATATAATTAATAATCTTTCTGAATTTTAAATATGTTTTACAATTCATTTGGCCATTAACACTGTTATTTTTATGCTATGTATATATATTTATAGAATACATAAAAGCATTTGATGGGTTGCCTGCAACGTGGATCCGGAGATTCATGGTTCCCATCTCGTTGCCATGAGTACGTTTCTAAAGCAGCTATTAAATCTTGATATTTAATGAAATAACACAATTTACAAAGTTGGCGGTGTGAATTGCTGATTAATTATCTTCTCTATAGTCTATTTGTTCAAAGTTGAGAAAGGCTAGGCTCAGATAGCCCTGAGGTAATTTTATAAGGTCTTAAATGAATAAACAAACTCGTGACAAATTTTAAAGTAATTTTTGTGTTCATATAAGAACTGTAAAGAGTATTATAATCGGTACCTCCTCAAAACTAAAATAAAATATGGATTTACTTCAATGATCAATTAGTTTCATTTCGGTTGTTTTAGGTCTAACGATAACGTTTTATCCTGACTACTAACTATTCTTGCCTCCAGTTTTTTTCTATCATGTGGAATCAAGAATGAATTTCTATGTGCAAATATGTTATATTAATGGCTAACTGTAAACTTATGTTCATCACAAGTTTAAGGTACGTTTGTGATTCATGTCGTGTATTTATTTGCGTAACTAGTCAACAGTATAGCAATTTTATAGATTGAAAAACAGGATTCTAAAATCGAGATTGCTCTCAAACTGACGTAACAGTAAGTGTTAAAATGAGCATTAATGCATTATCTTTGCTCAGTCTATACTGTATTTGTTTTATGAAATTACAACCAGTTAGTCATTACCTTTAAAAAACAATATCGTGTGAAGGATAAACGTGGACTAGTCTTAACCTGCTACTAATTTATGTGCAATGATCTGCGATGATCGTTTGTTTCGTGTTTAAGAAATATAGGTCAGGTTTTGACCAGATTTTTTTTTATATTTATCTTGTGCTACAGAAACTGAAACTAATTTTCATGAGTAATCAGATGTGTTCACCAAATTATTTTTGTCGCTTGCTTATGGGTTGGCTTTCAGAAAATTTTGTCAAACAAAGTTAAAACGCATGAAATATATTGATCCTGTGAAAGCTTTGGTCCAACTTCGATTGCTATGAGGAAAATACCATGACAATCGACAGATTGTTCGTGCTCAACCGAATGAATAATGACAATCTGTCAGATAATTTTTAATAATACATTTTTTACTCGTTTGTCAATCGAAGAATGATTCAAATGAAAGAAAACAAAGAACATCATTTTAATTTCTCGATTTGGTTTTGGAATATTAATCATGTATTGATAAATATTTTCTTGTAATTCATGATAAATCGAAACATGTTGTACTGATATCATACTTTAGACTTAAGAAAAAAGTTCATGTTTCTAGATATAGAAACTAAATAGTAAATATTAACAGCACGATCAAATACAGGACTTTACAATAGTTTTATGGAAATAAAAACATAACTCTGATATTTATTTCGTGAAAAAATTCATTCTAGCTTGGATGAATCAGGAGCAGTGTGGTAATCATGCAGATAAAATAATCACACACATTTGATATTAGTGGGTAGGACACACTTGGAGTATAAGTAAGACAAACAACTAAAGTGTTAACTTTTGTAGGTTTAATATCGTTTGTGAACTGAAAATATAATACATTATTTGGTATTGCGTATAATGTTGTTGGATATTAACGACTGTGAGTTTTCTCATAGTAGAGCCACATTGAGCTGTCTGCTGAGTCCACCAAGGGGGATATTAACGATAAAAAGATTAATGTAACAGGTAACTGAAACCAAATGCCTTGAAACTGATGGTGACGATAGCTAGTATTCGGTAAGAATAATTTACAGAAGGTAAAATAAAATATTACAATAATAATGATATGAGTTTAAAGAAACAAGATATGAAAGGTCAGTCATGGCGAATCCCTCTATAAAAAAACGAAACTACGAGTAACATAATAAACGATCTTGGCAAGACCTAATGACTAGTATACTACGATGAAGTATGACTATTTAGATCCCTGGTTTGCGTCCCTTTCTCGCATAAACACACATCTTGGGACCTTGAATACTCTATTTATGATTAATGATAATATTTCAATAAAAATTATAATTGTTCATACAAGCGTAGCTCACTAGACTATCATTTCCAAAAATAAGAATTCGATACGCACGTTTGGCTAATTGTGTAGCTTTGTGCGAAAATTCTGAAATAAATAAACAAAAGTAACAAATTTCACCCTATGCTGTACATGATCAGCGAATAAGGTTAATAGTGCATGTGTTGCATGTATCTACTAGTCATTATCTTTGGTTGTGTGTCAAAAACGTCACATTACAAAGGAAATAAATCAATAGTACATATTGAAAACTTTCCTGAACACATTGATCTCGTTAATGAAGAAAGAAAGCAAGTAACGTATTATATTTTAATTAATGCATACGAGAATGATTGTAGCTACAGCTGTGTTAATGGATGTTATCTCAAATGTTGGTACCAGAAGATACTTTCATCACGGAGAATAACAGTATGTTGCACAAACTATCCAATTAATGCGAGATACCAAACATAATATTCAGGAAAAAGAAATAGTCTTATGTCAAAATATTAATTATGGTTTCCACTACACAGAGAATAAACAACAGGCGAATGATCAAATTGTTTAACTACAAAATACACGGAATTTTTTTGTTTGTTTTTTAATTTCGCGCACAGCTACAGGAGGGCTATCTGCGCTGGCCGTCCCTAATTTACCAGTATAAGACCAAAGGGAAGACAGCTAGTTATCACCACCCACCTCCAACTCTTTGACTACTCTTTTACCAACGAATAGTGGAATTGACCTCACATTGTAACGCTCCCACGGCTGAAAGGGCGAACATGTTTGGTGCGACGGAGATTCAAACCCACAATTGTCAGATTACGAGTCAAACGTTTTAACTCACCTGGGCATGCCAGGCTGAAAACACGGACGTTTTCTCTCCTGTTGAACAACTTATAAACTTTTACCAGACAACCTTGTGTCACCTACTAAGATGTTAGATACTGTAACTTTTAGGTCAACAGCCTGTTTAATTTAATGTATATGGTCATTACACCACTGAAAAAGTTATTTGTATGTTCTTTTCTGTTTGCCCCCCAGTGACACAGTGGTATGTCTGCGGACTTGCACACTAAAAACTGGGTTTCGATACCCGTGGTGGGCAGAGCACAGATAACCCATTGAGTAACTTTGTGCTTAATTCTAAACATAAAAAAATATTTTCTGTTTTTTGAGCAAACCACCTTGTGCTACTTTTTGTGCTCACTACAAGGAATCGTAACCTAGACTATAGTGCTGCAAGTCCGTAGGCTTACCATTCTCCTACTTTTATACTTTAGTTGAAAAAAAATGCAAGAAAAAGTCCAAATGCTTTACGTCAACTCTGGGAGATTTACCCACATGCGCTTAGTAAGCAAAGTTTTAATATCGGTATGACCAATGTAGGAAGTGTTACATATTCATTAGTCAATTTTTATTTTAAAATTTAATTATATTTTACCTAATTGCCTTACACTGAAAATAAGCACAATATACCGAGTATACAGCATTAAAGATTGAATGTTAATTGTTTGTTTGTTTTGAAATTAAGTACAAAGGTAAACAATAGCTGAAAGGGGGAGCACGTTTTGGAGCGACGAGGATTCGAACCCGCGATCCTGAGGTAGAACGCCTTAAGTCACTGGACATGCCTGGCCGCACAGTTATCGTAGAACTCAGTTTTCGGCAGTGTGAGTCCGCAGACATATTGTACCACTGTGCCACTGGGAGATGCGGAGTGATGATACAGTGAATCCTCTATAATGACCAGTGATGTATAAACATATATGTACATATAATGTGAACGTAAACATTATTTAAACTGTTGAATTAATATTTACATCAAAAGGAAGGATCGCATTAAAAACAGCAAGAACAAGCCTATGATGAAGTAAAACATATTTATAGTACAAAACAGATCTTGATAGAAATGTAAGGCTGCATAACTAAACTATTTTTTTTTATTCTGAGAGCATTTACCTGCTCGCACCTGGCTGTAGGTAGTGAAAAGTAATATATCTTGCACTAATGTTTTATTTTATTATCATTGTTTTCTTATTTTACTATTTCATTCTTAATATTTTGAGGATTTGCGAAGGAAAGTTTAGACTGACAGACAGTTTATCTCCACTACTATTTGGGTCCCACACTTTTAGTCACCTCTTTAGACCAGGACACATTTGGTATATCATATTACAGCTTGTGTTTTGGTGGCTTTATTTTGTTTATGCAGTGCTGTGTTTTTTTATTATTATTGAGGTTTGTTTAGCATTATAAATACGTTATAGGCACATATACATATTTTACGAAGAAGTTTGAAATGATATTGAGTGACATAAAACCTACAAGTTAATAAAATAAAATATGTTAATAAAAGTAGTACTGCAAACATATTAGTTTCCTACGTGATGTTATCATTCGGTGGTTTATATTAAGTTGGTAAATTCCAAAGAAGTACATTTGTAATAAGTTGTTGAAAGCTCAGTAAATATAGTTGGTGGTGCTATCTATTGATCATTTGTAATACTTTGTAGAATTTAAATAACGAGTAATTACTTTCATCAGTAACGCAATGTATTTTTGAGTATAAAAATGAAGGTAAAAAATGAAATAAGAAAAACAAAAATGTTTATCAGCTTAAGAAAAAGTGAGCATGGAATGTAGAACTTACAACCATTATTTTCTTGAAAATTAAACTGAATGAAAAGAAAAAAATATACATGAAGTAAACAAAAATTAAAAGCATGAAAAATAAAATTAAATAATCGCTGATTTTTTTTACTCTTGAATAACAAAAGTGAGCACCACGAAAACCAATTATAAACTTCAAAAAATGCAAAAAAAAACAAGACAACAAAAACGTTTAAATGAAATAAAACATATGTAATCATTTTGAAAAATGAGCCAGAACTTCGTTTCATTGCAGACTACATGTCTTCTTGACTTATCTTTTTCCTTTTATGTAGGTATAAAGGAAATTTACGAAGAAAAAAAAGAAAGCGTAGCCAAGTAATACACCCCTCTTCTCAATTACAAACAACATAAGAAGTTATTACCACAGATAAAGAAAAGTATAAACGTATTTGAAATTACGTAAAAAAATTCGTTTTCTGAGAATTTTCCATAACGTGAAGACTGATATAGGGAACATAATTATATTTTTATTTCTTTGCTTTTTATTTACACATGGAATAAATATTTAAATAATGCGAAATCCCTAAGTTGAGGTATAAATATAATTTAGAAGTCTAGCTTTCGTTCCCCGCTGATACAGCAGTAAGTCTATGGACTTAGAACGCTGAAATTAGGGGTTCAATTCCATTCAATGGACTTAATATATAGCCTTATGTGGCTCCCCTATAATAAAACACACACATACACCCTGTGGTCCCCACATTATTCAGCGGTAAGATCGAAAACATCCAAGGCTAAAAATCTAGATTTGCTACCTACCTGTCCAGCTTTGTTTCTTACACATAAATAAATAAAAAAAATAAGACTGTAGCCACAGAAAGTCAATGAGTAACACCCGATAACTACATTAAGGGGATTAATTGCAAGTTATAATGTTATTACAAGTAAAATTGTGGAACATGTTTGGAGGAATGTTGTGTCTCGAGCCTTGAACCCTCCGATCAACAAATCCAGCACACTGAACAAGAATGCAGGTCTCTTTCTTAATTAAACTTGCGTTCACCGAGTCTTCATGTAAATCAGACTTTTATTAAAGCAAAGCTAATTTCTCATTGATTTACGGACGAATACGAAAACAAATCAGTATTTTTGCATTAGTAAGAAGCCAATAGCAAATGTTAGACATTATTGGTTGTAAGAAAGTAAATCTGAATTTAAATGAATGTTATGATATAAAATAATAAATCATATAACATTTCTTTTCACACTATCATCATTACTTATCAATTCATTCTTTTCAAAGAGAAAATGGTGGGCAGTAAGAGCTCGTTAGTCAAGTTAAGACAACTAGAAAAATGAGAGAAGAGCAAAAGACCGAAGAAACATGTAGAAGTGTGAAGGCAAGCAGAGAGAACACGAGTAAGAAATAATGTGAAAAAGAAAATGTATTTTTCCATCATCATCATTATTTGGTGTCATTTCTTTCCAGCCCGAGAAGGGAGACTGGCGGGCTGTTAGAGATTCACACCCTATAGTCGGTTAGGTGCTTTATGCACCTAACGAGAAAAAAAGTTGAAAAACAAAATACACAAATGATGGATAAATGGGAAGGAAAGTAATAAGAGAAAGAATGAAAAAAAAAGAAAAAGATAAGGAAGAAAGAAAGAGCGAGATGAGTTAAATAGAATAGCAGAATGTATTTTTATATGAAATATTTATGCATATATTCAATTCTATTTATAGACTAATGGTATACGACGGGCAGTTTCGTAAAACATGTTCCCTCCATTAGGTATTAAATTACAATAACACTGATAACAATTCTAATCAAATGATTTTTGATGGATTCTGTAATTATATTGAATTATAAGTTGTTTACTTCTGTTTTATTTTTTTTTAAATTTCGCACAAAGCTACTCGAAGGCTATCTTTGCTAGCCGTCCCTAATTTAGCAGTGTAAGATTAGAAGGAAGGCAGCTAGTCATCACCACCCACTGCCAATTCTTGGGCTACTCTTTTACCAACGAATAGTTGGATTGACCGTCACATTATAACGCTCCCACGGCTAAAAGGGCAAGTATCTTTAGCGCGACGGGGATGCGAACCCGCGACCCTCCGATTACGAGTGTCACGTCTTAACACGGTTGGCCATGCCGGGCCCTGTTTACTTTTCACAGCGATTCTCGGCAGTTGATGACTGAAGAAACAAAACAAAAACTAATAATTTGATAGCTAAAAGGAGTATATTAGAATTTAATTTCATCATTTAGTTAAAATAGCCCAAAACATTCACACAAAAACTAAATCTTGAACGTACATTTTTTTCACGAAAATGCGTGTTTAAATAATTAACAAGACAGATCATCTTCCTTAATTGTTAATCCTTTTAAACATGTTTAAAACTGTTGAAGCATGTTCGTTTTTTGTTCATCTAGAGTACAAACTTTTAGTTGTTTGGAGGATATAAGTTATTTACTGAAAAAAGAAGAATTTTGTTTAATTTGAATTTTGCGCAAAGCTATACGAGGGCTATCTGCGCTAGCCGTCCATAATTAAGTAGTGTAAGACTAGAGGTAAGGCAGCTAGTCATCATCACCCACCATCAACTTTTGGGCTACTCTTTTACCAAAGGATAGTGGGAGTGACCGTTATATTACAACACCTATACGGCTGAAAGGGGTAATATGTTGAGATGACGGGGATTCAAACCTGCAACCCTCGGATTACGAGTCGAGTGCCTCAATCACCTGCCCATACTAAAAAAAAAATAATGACTAAATAACCTATCCTAGATTTTACACAGCATTTAGACCGATTCTATTATGATAAACAAGTTGTGGTCAGTACCAAAAGAAGAGCTATACAGAAATCATTGCTAGTGAAGAACATGTTACATCGCTTCTGTAAAAAGCCGGATACCGTTTAATTTAGGGACCAGTACGAACCTTATTTAAAGTGAATTCAAAGTCACAAACTTATAGAAATTAACAGGTTAATTAAGATTACCGTTTAAGTAAGTATTCCACCAACATAAGCCGCAAAGAAAATTTCTTTGAATAAAGAACAGCGAGTGCATACATACACTGACTTACATATTAAAAAAATACCATTGAATATGAGAAGTGTTAATGGAACAATGGAGGACAATTAAATAAGTATTCTTCATGAATTGAATCATTTTAGTAATTTGAAGGCTTTGGAAATCTTTATATTGTGTCTCTCGTTTGTAAATCTATATAGCAATGCGTTTGCTTATTGTTAAGCACAAAGCTACATATTGGGATATTTGTGTACTGCCAACTACTGGTAATGAAACTCGACTTTTAGCGTAAAAAACTCTCTGATTTACTGCTGAGCCCAACATGGCCAGGTTGTTAAGGCATTCGACTCGTAATCTGAGGGCCGCGAGTTCAAATCCCAGTCACAGCAAAAACGCTCACCCTTTCATTTGTATGAGCATTATAATGTGACGGTCAATCCCACTATCTATTGATATAAGAATATCCCAACAGTTGGCGGCGAGTTGTAATAACTAGCTGCCTTTTTTCTAGTCTTACACTGCGAAATTAGGCACGGCTAGCGCAGATAGCTCTCATGTAGCTTGGTGCCAAATTCAAAAACAAACAGTAAACAATAAATTGGTAACATATTTTTAAATTTAAAAAAATTACTTAAATTTTTTTAAAGTCATCACACTTACTTTCCAGAGATATCCGTATTAGTTGATTCCATATTGATTTAAAGGTTACTTCCGATAAGGTTGTTAGTTGGTTGTCATACAGTAATACTGTACCTAGTCGTGGCATGTTGGAGAATACGTCATCGGGTAGACGGCTAATTTTATTCGATCTATAAAAACAACGAAAAAATATAACAATCAGTTTAATATAGAGCAAAAATTATTGTTTGGAAAGTACAACCATGGTGTTGATTTGGCATTAAATTAAATCTACAGATTCTCATGATAAAGCGTAAATGGAAAATTTCATAAAACAATTTTACCTCTATTAGAAATGATATACACATTTCATAGATTTTAATGCTAATTTAATAATTATAAACTTATTGTAAATATCATCTTAAAATATGAAGTTTTTCTGAGAAGAATTCTTACGCGAAATTCATGAACGATAATTGCGCTGGATTTGGAAACATGCTCCTTTCGATAGTTTCTATTCTATTCCCTTGAAGATAGATGTCTAAAAGCATGGGAAATTGCGAGAAAACATATTTATCGAGACTTCTTATTTCATTTAAATTCATATTTACCGTGGCAAGCATTTTATTACGAGAAAGAATGGAGAAGTCGCTTGCTAGAGTTCGTAAATCTCCTCCAATAAACTGAAGGAGTCGCAGAGAGTTTATCTTGGAAAATGCTTTCCAAGACCAAGAGTTTAAAAACCGACAATCTCGAATTTCAATATACTTCAGTCGATCTTCGAGTCCTTTAAAAGCATGTTCTTCATCGGTTATAGCAACTAAACCTGTATTCTTTAACTCAAATTCTTCAAATAAAGTTCCATCAAATTCATCGCTTGGTAGATATTGTAGAGTAGAGTCTTGAATCGACAACCCATAAATATCGACTTTTTGACTTGCCTTTAAAGCGATTTCAAGATCTCGAGAGACAAAGAGCTCTTTACAAACTAAGTACGTCCTGTCACCGTGTCTTCTCTCACATTTGCAAGGAAATACATCTTCAGGAGATGGACATTCATTCCCAAATTGTTTTGTATCATGAATTTGAAAAACAAAAATTAATAAATACGTGAAAAATGTAATTTTTAATCTGTTGTTTGGCATAGTATTACTTTTTTTAGCTTGAACTAACTAACCACCTTAAGCTTATGAAGTTGATTTTGGATATAATGATAAGTTGTGTTTAGTATACCTTGTTTAGGAAACACAGCAGGTAGGTGTGTTAATGGCTTACTGAAGCGGTGTATCTCTCCATAAAAAATATTATATTTATTATTCGTCTTTGATGTCTAGACTGATAAGTTTGAGAAGAAATGTGTCTATATATATACATATGCATATTAAAGAAAAGAAGGAAATTCTAAAGAGTTTCGAGTAAGGATTGTAGGAGCTATTTATCACATCGAAGGACTATATTTTGAATGCCTAATTTCCGATCTTGTACTTTACTTGGTGTATTGATAAGACTACCAACTGTCTCTTATCTCATCGTTCGTTAAAAATAACATCAACACCCAGACGTCGACTGTTTTACGTCTACTTCGTACCTGAGACGAATAGACACGACCACCATATGTTGTTATCCCACATGTCAAAAAGTAATTGATGTGGCTTTCATAAATTCCAGTAAGTGAAAATAAATGTGTTATCTTTCATATGAGCAATATAATGAAAAATAAATATGCTATTTTTAGTATTTGGTATGGAAAACACAACTAACAATAATCTGTAAAGCGGTAGATTTGTTCTTTAGTGTATTATCCAGTAATGTAGCCACATAAACAGGATACGTTATTACAATTGTAGTTGGGGCTTAATTGCACTTTATATTGTCGGTTTTCGTATGCTAAATCCAGTATCATGTCGTCGTAGACTCCAGATGCTGCAGAACCAGAAATTTCTTTATTATCCATGAATCAGGTTCCTTAAAGATTCTAGACTGTTCGCCGTGCAAGCAACTCTAAAGATTATTTATATCTTTTTAATTTATTTGAATTATCACCACGTTTTATGTTTTTTTTTAATGAATGCATAACGTTTTAGCTCAATTACCCAAGCATTCTACAGGTGCAAGACGTTTAATAAACAGTATGATTCAATGGAAAGCTTATGTATTAATTTCAAAAACTTAGAACATAAACTGTAGTAACAGTCCAAATAAATTACTTAATACAAGTATGACTACTCACTTTAAAAGCTTGAAAAGATACTTATCTACTAAAGGGTAGTTTATGACTATAGAATTTATACCACACCGTGAGTAGCTTTGTGATTAGAGTGCCAGGAGAGCGAACCTGAGAGTCCATTGTTCTTGCCTTATTATCAGAATATTGCCATCCACATTTCGGCGGTGTGGTAGTGTTATAGGAATTATGATCTCGTTTATTAGATTCATGTAGCAAAATATGGTGGCGAATGATAATAAAAAGTTTTCATATCTCTAGTCTTTCAGTTCAATACTAGGAACGACTATTTAGCTAGTCCTTGTGTAGCTTTGCATAAATATTTGAGACAAGACAATTCTTTCTGTAAGAAAAGGGTAACTATGTACTAAGAAGTTAAAATAACTTAGAGCCATGGGACGCAACATTTCGAAGAAAGATTTCAATGTTTTCCACGAAAGTGGATAAACATTTTCAGAGCAGAGTGTTTACAGCAGCAAGAGGCTCTGTAACAACGTCCCCAAACCATTCTAGAACAACATCTTCAGTCTCACAAAGGAAAAAAAAAACTGTCAAAACGCTGCTTGGGACTTGTTTTGATGCCCCCCAGTGGCTCAGTTGTATATCTGCGGACATACACGCTAAAATCCGGGTTTCGATACCCGTGGTGGGCAGAGCACAAATAGCCCATTGTGTAGCTTTGTGCTTAATTCTAAACAACAACTTGTTTTGATTAAAGTTTTAATACCCATACCAGCCGTCGTGAAGTACATTTTTACTTCAAATTGGTTTCTCGTCATCACAAAATTGTCCAAGAAACTAGAGTTGCAATTCAGTTCGTTAACAGCTTCCACGAGGTTTTTGTTTTTCTTATGCTACTTAAAACCGGAATTGGAAGCTAATCCACGTACAGTAGATGTTCTGAGGAAATTCTGTCAAGATATTTTGTCTTAGATTGGCTTTATCTTTGTTTTATTAGCTATTTGATGACTGGGCACAAGTGGGCAATTATGAACGTTAGTCTGAGCACTATCGGCGATGAATGAACCAACTTCAGTGGAAAACTGCACCAAGAAATCGTTTTCAATATAACACGATTTTTCACAGTACTTTGGACCACAAGATATTGGCAGGAAAATTGTATTTTAAACTTAATAAAATATATTGTTATAGAAGTTGCAGCGACAACTTTGATCGAGCACCAAATAATGGTGTGTTTTTGAATTAATAAGCTAAAAATTATTACGCATTGTCGATCTTCAAAATACCGATGACGTGTTTTTATATTGTTTACCACTGGTAAGGTGTCTATTTTATATCATATGAAGTAATTTTATGCTTTTGCCTGTTACGATTCTCAGTGTAAGGAACTGATCAAAGCAATCAAGTAAAATTACCCAATTTATGAATAAAATACTTAGGGGTTATTTGCACCAATTAGTGAGATTAATTGCGTTATTGATGTCATATTTTTTGCATTTTGTACTGAAATTATATTCCAACAAAGGCATGGACGCAAATAACTTCATGCATAAATAGTGAAAAAAAAAATTGCTGAAGTTTTCTAGAGGGTCAAAGCCTCTATCAATAATTCACCGCTGGATAAATAAGTTTTCCTCCGTAGTATTTATTGGTACATTGTAAATGAACTATTATTTACACGATGCACTGGGTAAATTTTTATATGGTTTGGAACATTACGAACACAAATTAGATAAATGGAACTGCACTTTATCATTATCATAGGTTAATAAGTTAACTAGTAGACAATAACGTTCAATTATTTTTTACGATTGCTAATTGTTCAACTTTCCGAAATTCAAGCACGTTTCTGAAGACATCAAGAAGTTTTTTTTTTAATTTTGCGCAAAGATACACGTGAGATATCTGCGCTAGCCGTCCCTAATTTAGCAGTGTTAGATCATAGTGAAGGCAACTAGTCATCACCACCCGTTGCCATCTCTTGGGCTACTCTTTTATCAACGAATAGTGGGAGTGGCCGTCACATTATAACATCCTCACGGCTGAAAAGGCGAACATGTTTGGTGCAACGGGGATTTAAACCCGTAACCCTCAGATTACGAGTCAAACACCTTAACCCACCCGGCCATGCCGGGCCACATCAAGTTGTACTCTTCAACAATTCGTATAATCTAAGCCTGGCTCGACGTCGATGGTTGTTAGTGCGCTCTATTGACATTATGCAGATCTTACAGTTGAACACCATCACCGAACATGCTTTCCCCTTCAGCAGTAATACCGTTATTGTAAGTGAAGGTCAGTCGCACATTTCGATCAGAATAACCGTATATTTAGTAGTGTTTATTAATCGCTTCCCTTTTTGTCTACTATTTCTAAATTAAGAAAAGTAGCATATATAGCTTTTTAGTAACTTTACACGAAATTCAACAAACAGACAAAAACGTTCTGTTCTGTTTATTCGCTACTTTAAATTTCCGTGCAGGAGTAGCGATCGCAAAGTGGAAATAATCTTGTTGATCATATAGATATCGTGTTTATTCAAGATTTATTTTATCATTACAGCAAAAATTCTTAAAAATGCAGTTTTATGTTTGCTGGATTATTAGTAGATTTGGTTATAAAGAGAAAGGAAATAGTGTTATTTGGACATAAAAAGCAGTTATTACTTACATAATTTAATATATTTTGTTAAACTAAAGATGATTAAATCCGTTTAATATAACCTAATTGTCCTATCTACTGCTAGAGAACTCTATGTATTTGGCATACCAAATAATTGATATCAATGATATTTTTAGACCAGCTCTTTGTGTATACATCTCGGTGGGACCTGATATGATCACTTATTCCACCTCCCGCTAGTACAGCGGTAGGTCTTCGGATTTACAACTCAAAATCAGGGGTTCGATTCTTTTCGGTGGGCTCAGCAGATAGCCCGACGTGGCTTTGCTATATAAGAAAACACACACAAACACAGACTTTATGTGTAATTAATTGAGGAAGTAAAAATTTTAAAGAGATTGTTAGATAATCCTTCTCTTCCTTATTTCTCTTATTATGAAATTCCTAACGAATTCATTAGATGCTAATTGTATAGACTGTTTTGTGAAAGCCCCCCCATTGGCTCAACGGTATGTCTACGAACTTACATGCTAAAATCCGGGTTTCGATACCCGTGCTGGGTATTGTGTAGCTTTGTGCTTAATTCAAAACAACAAAAACAACAAGAAGTTTTGTGAAAAGTAATAATTAGGTTATAAAACAAATTAAACATTTTTGTCATTCTATTTACATAAAGAGATCTATTAAATTTCGCAATACACCCTGTTTAAATGTATTTTTATTCATTTTGTTGGGCAAAAATCCTCAAACAACGTCAGATAATTGATATTTGTTATTTGAAAACGAGTTTCATTCAAATCGAAGAGTAAATTTGAATATTTATATAATTTCGTCTTATTACACTGATTGCTAAGATGGACATGATTTGAGTAATTGAAACTAATCTATCAATTACTGATCAGGAGAATAGCTGTAAACAAAATAGTGAATCAATATATGCGATAAGGATCATTAGATACACAATTGAAATGAAATTTCTCAGGGTGGACATCTTGTGTGCACTAAACACTGTTTAGTAATAAAACTCGACAATAGATGGAAGTGTATAACATCTTACATCTCAATAAATGTAAGAAACATTTTGTTAATTAATATAGAGCCTAAATAATTAAGTATGAATAACCAAATTATAATAGAAATTTTCTCCTTCTGTTTTTATTAGATTATTTTAAACGATTACACTGTGCAACAAATTTCAGGTTCAAAAAAGTACAAGTCAAGTAAGACTTATTCTTGGGTCAAAAAATTGTCCTGATTCTGACCTTTATTCCTTCAGTTGCTTGTTTTGGAATTTCGCACAAAGCTACTCGAGGGCTATCTGTGCTAGCCGTCCTTAATTTAACAGTGTAAGACTAGAGGGAAGGCAGCTAGTCATCACCACCCACCGCCAACTCTTGGGCTACTCTTTTACCAACGAATAGTGGGATTGACTGTAAAATTATAACGCCCCCACGGCTGGGAGGGCGAGCATGTTTGGCACGACGTGGGCGCAAACCCACGACCCTCGGATTACGAGTCGCAAGCCTTACGCGCTAGGCCATCCATGCCATATTCCTTCAGATTAGGCACCGTTTTCTTGTACCATAAACCATATGTTTTATAATATACTGCAAAATATCGCGTATTGAACACAACGTTGCAAATACTGAAAGTTACAAAAAACAAAACAAAAATTTAGTTAATATAACGAAACATTTATTGGTTATGAATTAAAGACACACACCTGTCAGTTTAAACAACTTTTGTTCTTTTAAGCCTCTTGTGTAGTGTGTGATCTTTTTTTATACCCCAGCATTCCAGGGTTCCATTTTCCTTTAAATCATCGCTCCATGACTGAAATATCCTGATGGAATCTCTCACCATGCTCATCACTCACATCATCAAGATTTTCCGCAAAAAAATCCAAATGAGATTGGAGCACATGAACGTTTAGAGACATGTTACATCCAATATCATGATAATGACTCACCAGATCATTCACAACTTCCACATAGTCTTCTGAACGATGGTTCCCTAGGAAGTTATCACTAACTTTCTTGAATGACTCAAAGGCAAGCTTCTCTTTTCTCTTGAGATGTGTGATGAAGGTTTCATCAAGTACAATTTTTCGAATTTGGGGACCAATGAAGAATAGAAGATACCTTCTTTAATTTTAGCTTGACTCAGGGAAGGGAACTTCTCTGCAAGATATGCAAATGTGGAGGATACCTTGTCTAAGACTTTCACAAATTGCTTAAACAAACCAAGTTTAATATGCAAAGGTGGTAAAAAAATTCTGTCACTTTTCACAAGTGGTTTATGCATGATGTTGTGTTTTCCCTGCTCAATTTCATCTCGGATCGGCCAATCCTTGCGTACATAATGTTCAGTTCTTGCTCTGAAGTTCCATAAGCACAGGAAGCAGCAACATTTAGTCTAGTCAAGTCTGTACGTTTCATGTATACTGTTATCTTAACTCCTTTCTCAAGAAGATTACGTTCTTGGAGTCTTGATGCCAGAAACTCACTTTTGTCTTTGGTTAAATAAGTCATTTAGAGCCTCTTGAGAAAATGGTATTGGTTTATTGGGTTGCGAGATCAAACCTCCGTAATACGAAACATGCTCGTTCTCTCAGCCATGGAGGTGTTATAATGTGTGGTTAGTTCCATTATTCCTTATTAAAAGAGTGGCCCAAAAGTTCACAATGGGTAGTGATGACGAACGTCCTTCCCTCTGGTCTTACACTGCTAAATTTGGGGAGGCTAACACAGAGAGCTCTTGTGTAGTTTTGCGCAAAGTTCAAGCAAATAAAACAAATATTTGTTTTCTATATTCCTATTAATTTGTCCTTATGAACTGTAAATGAAAATTCAGTGAATTTCTTTGACTGCTACAAGTTACTGTCCAAGAGATCTTTCGTCCAATACTATAATGAGGGATTAAGACTGGTAGAGCTTTTGACAGACAAAATTACTTTTAAAACATTAATTTCATACAGAGTACAAAAATTTAGGTTACGTTGTTGTACTCATATGTTAAATGCCGATTTTCAAGTCTTTTTTTTTTCTATTTTACAGTCAGAGACAACAGTTTATTTATTGGTATTCATTTCAAGCAATTTTTCATCTTTAGAATAAAAACATTGGGGGGTTAGAATAAACAGTACTTTCGTTCATTACATTAATACTTAGCGTAATACTAAATATTAATAAGTACTTTCATAATTAAGTACTAACTTATGAAAGGTATAATCGAAAGAGTTGCCTCCTATAATTCTCATTTTTCTTTAGTTTCGAAGCATTTGTTTTTTTTAGTTTGCGTAATTCAATCCTACACAAAGTTTCTACTTAAGTAGTGTACGTGGACTATTGACTGTGCAAACTGTATAAATTGAAAAAAAACAACTTGTAACAAAAACATTTTCGTCCATATTAACAGCAATCGCTTGACGATTTAATGGAACCAAAATTTGCAGGCCTTTCCGTTGTATCGGATATTCACAGTTATTCACAAATAAGGCTGATCTTTTGAGCCAATTTATTCTAGTTTGTCTTTATTCTGTTTCAATAATCCAACTTCAATATGGAATTGGTACTTGTTGACTTGTATTTAACTTTATCGGTTTTACTTTAATATATCATTTTATGTGATTAACCTCCAATTAGAGCTTTAATACTTTTGTCGATTTGTCAAAGGTGACTTTTGAGTTAAATCCAGTCGTAGTAAGAAGTAGTAAGGTATATTGGTACGGGGAAGAAAAGTCTAGTGATTAGTTTGTATATATACTGACGGATGCTTAAATAGTTCGAAAAGAAAATTATAAATAAAGTTGTTTTCAAATATCAACAACAACAGGAACTTTAATCTTGACAACAAATAGTTGGTGAAGAAGTAAGACACTCTTCTCGCCGTAAATTAACAATAAGTTTTGATATACTACTTTTACACACATATCATTTTGAATACGTCTTGGACTAGTTAAGATGAAAGTTGAGAAATATTTTGCAGTATAATACAGTTTTTATTACAAATGTTAGTCTTATTAGTTTTCAATGCTCATTGCCATAATTTAATATGATACATAGAGTTTGCATAGTTATTTTAAAATTGTATGTCAAAACATATTTCATGACATGTCTGAAAATCTCAATTTCAGAAACAGTCGTGATATATTTTAATTATCAGGCGGCGCGGTAGCGACGTCTATGAAGGAATGAGTTTGGTTCTGGTTGTTATTTTTTCCTTTACATCAGCTGTAACTCATAAGACTCAGCGTGTCCACTTCCAGCCCACACACCGAATCACTTCGCTACTCATAAGGATGTACCTTTTCAACCTAGAACCTCAAGAGATCTACGATAGGTTAGTTAGATGATGGCCAGATGGTTAAGGCGCTCGACTTGTAATCTGAGGGTTTCGGGTTCGAATCCATGTCAAACCATACATATTCGCCCTTTCAGCCGTAGGTACGTTATAATGTATCGGTCAATCTCACTATTTGTTGGTAAAAGAGTAGCCCAAGAGTTGGCGGTGGGTGGTGATGACAAGCTCCCTTTCCTCTAGTCTTACACTACTAAATTAGGTAAAATATGCTCATTGTCATTATGCACTGCAATTGATACAACATCATGCTTGGCAAGACTACATGTACCTTCAAGTTCCTTATTCTTGAGGTTTTTATTTTTGTGTTTTGGAGGCTCTTTTTATTTTAAGTTCACCTTTTGTAGGATTTTGTGTTATCGAGGTAACATCGTTCATTCTTGTTAATTATTTGCCATCATAAAATGAGTATGAATAAATGAAGAATGACAGAAAAATTCAAGTACTATCTGTACAAGTACTTGATGAAAGAATTATTGTTCACATACACTAGTGATGTACTTTTCATATGACAAGCCTTATGACAGAGCCATTTCCAGTGTCACGGACAGTAGTGATATGGTGAGATTCTGAAACTGATTTAAGATAAAGTACTTAACATCTGTATTTATGTATAACTTTCAGTGAGTTTGTTTGAGAAAGAAAATCAGATTAAGGGTTTTGAGTTTATTTTCCTTAGTTCTGTTAACTAAACAGTTAATTGGTTATGTCCAAGAATGAAGAAAACATCCACTGAAAACTGTAAAATATACTAAATACCATGTAATATCTAATGAACTTCGTTATTAGGTATTCATTAAAGTGTAGTCTTTAATTAATTAGTTTGTGGTAAACTAAACTAATTGATACACATATTGTATTCATACTCTTACATCAAGATACCACTTGCGCTTGTGTTAGGCTTAAGAAAAGAGCAATGCAGATTGTTTCTATGCAGATATAAAGCATATGCTTTATATGCTTCCCTTCATTCATTAGCTTTCGGATCTGTTGTGCGAGATATGAGTATATCAAAACATAAGAAAACAAACACGATGATAGTAAGTAAAAAACTAAAATATTTATCTGAAAATTTCATTATATTTTCTAGAAGGCTACTCTTCCAAATTCTTGTCTCTTTGAACTTTTTTAACAAAAGCACACATATCTAGCTCCGTTTAGGTAAACTCGTTTTTACCTTTCTTTTCCGTCTTTTTTCACTCAAGTTCAGGTCAGAATCTCTAATCCTTTGATGAATTAGTGGCGCGTTTATGAATTTACAATGGTAAAATCTGAAATATGATTAATAGAGTATGGAATAAATTACAATGTTTTGATGACTGTATATCACTATCCAAATACTAATAAGCACTCACTTAGGTTGTTCTTGATGATAAAGAATAACAATGGCCTAAAAGTGATCCAATACTCATGATTCTTATATTATCTTGATGAAAGAGTCCACCCATTGTTTGCTGAAACAATCTCGTGTTAAATACTTAGTTTCGTCTTCTTCACTCCTATTTAAGACACAAGAATAATAACAAGTAACTTTTGATTACATGCACTACATAGCAACGAGAATATATAAAATCTGGACTATAAAACATTGCTAGTAAACTGAGCCAGTTATCGATAAAAGAGCCAGGCGTAAGCCTGAATTAGCAAGTCCCTGAGTCAATAAGCTAGGATAAAAGATTGTAAATCCAAATTAGTCCTGATATAAATGGTGAAAATAAGATAAATCCTACTTATAAGTAAGATTTTTATTATTTTTGAAGTGTAATATTATATAAGACCTAAGTTATCAAGTAACGATTTAATTGAAAAGATAATGAAAAATCATTATTAAACATTAATAATGTTTGTATTTTGTTTCATCATTAAGGGTCATTCCTTTACTTATCTTATAAATACCTTTAAGACAGTGATATATTTCCTATTCCTACTGAATTCATATTCCTGGTATTCAAATAAAAAGTGTTTGTAATATGATCATTGCTTCATCATAACTACCTGTTCCAAATTTCCACCGTGTTTTAGGATAAAAAATTAACCAATAACACATTGTGAAAATAAGGAATAAAGTTTTAGATAAATTAGTCTTCAGTGCAGTTTGACGTGAACACATTTCTGGTTTCGTAAATGTAATAAAGAAATTACCATTAGTTACTTTTTGATAAAAACTCCCCATGTTTATAAGTAATTGTAAATATATCCGATAAGATTAATGAAGAATTTTTTAAACGTAAAAAAACTATTAAATCTATTTATCTGTATTTAAGAATCCATAGCTTTAAATATTTTCGAAAACATATTTCAGTGCAATAAGTAACTAATAAGATCATAAATCCTGAAACAAAAAGCCAGAACGCCAAATATTTTTACGATTTTTTTATTGATCACAAAGAAAAACATAATTAATTACAACTGCGCTATGGTATTTGATTATTTCTTTGGATATAAAACTAAATTACAACCTTGTTTGTCCAGACTCTATCAAATAATTGCTGTGGAATATCAAACTTGCTATTTAGCAAGTGAGCTCTAGCTCTTTAAGCGTTGTTAATTTCCTTCCAACAAGGTGAGATGGTCCACTACACGCTCCAATAAGATAGTTTGGCTTTGGTTGAGATACTATCCACTTCAATCGGCAGTCACATATGATATTATTGTCTGAAATTAAAACTTAAATTAAGTTAAAAAGTAAATAATAAATTAAACTGGTTAATTTTAAAATAAGATATGTGAGTTTTAAAGTTTTAGATTGCATAAACAATGAGGGTGTTTTTTCTTCCGTAAGTAATTAAAAAATGTTGTTTAGATTGTAATATGTGCAGAAATCAGAAAGTGATTAGCTACGTAGCGTATTTTATTATCATTGCGTTATTGAGATTTTACATAAAATCGCTCAATTTACTTCTAATTACCTTTTGGGCAAGTCTATAAAAGATTTAGCATTTCATATTATAGTGATTTTGTACTGGAAGTTTCAACTGGAACTTTGTATATCTGTGTGCTTAAAGAAACAAACCTATTTTTTAACTATTGATAGAAATGTATAATGGATATTGTACATAATGAAATATCGTTGTTTCACAATAGCTTTTGTTAAAATGCCAACCAAAATAAACAAAAAATTAAATGACATTTTGAGCCAAAGCTCTTTGCCAGATAGTTAACTGTTTGAGAAGAACCAGCAATTTTCAGAATTGCGTATCATCTTCACCTCAGTTCATAAGATTAATGAAACTTTTAACTGTTGTCTTATTTGGAGAAAAACGACAGATCGAGTGGAGTTCGAGAAACAAAGTTATAATATTCATACCAATACTAATAAGTGATTCGAAAGCAGAGTAATGTTATAACATTATGTAATAGGATAACAGTGTAACTACGGGTGGCGTTCAATAAAATATTTGCTTTAAAGAATTCATTATGCATTTGCACAATCTTTGTACTTATATTAGTTTGACTAAAATATTCTAAAGTGTATAACTTAATGCATATTAAGTAAATTACTTTGTAGTACTTACGTTCAATTTCAAGCCACAGGTTTTGTTCCCAAACTGGACCAAAAACATCTCGGGAAAGTGTCATCAAATTATTGCCACTTATAAATATTTGTTTTAATTCAGGCATATTGGTAAAAAGTCATCGGGAAGAAAGTCAAGTTTATTATTACTAAGGGAAGAAAATAAAAATATTTTGAACTGTTGAATACAGACAACAAAAAGCAAACATAAAATATGTAGCAGAAGACATTCGTATTGAGAAAAATCCTAAGAAAATTAAAATATCGTAAAATAATACCACAATAAAAACAGGAAGTATTATGAAAACAATCTTATGTTATGTATTTATTTACTGACGGGTAAACTTTTAGAGATGTGCTAATACGTTTCAAAAACAACTTTATTCGAACAGTCTACTTTCTAAAGTCTGTGTATTTTAAATACATAAAGTTAAGTTTATTTAAAAGTTCTCCTAGAGATTATTTCAATGAATCCAAAATTAACTGTGTGTCTTCAGGAAATTACAAAACAATCACACATGATAATTTATCGTGAACCAACTCGATGGTTTTCTTGAAGTATGTTTTTTTGTTTCTTATGATATTCATTCAAGGTATAATGATGAGCAAGGAAAACATAATGTAATAACTAGTGAAATAAAGCTAAGAGCGATGACAAGGAATCATAATCAACTGAACTTTTTACCTTAAGTTAATAAAAAATAATTTTTGGGCTGGATTTGGAAGCATACTTCTGGAAACATGTCTAATTTGGTTATCTTGGAGGTATAGACTACTCAAGTCTTTAAACACTGCAAATATATCTTCTTTGAGACTGTGAATTTCGTTGTTGCCAAAGTTAATCCCGTGAAGTAATCGATTGTTGCTTAATGCGGAAAAATCGGAAGAAATCGACCTTAGATCACCATCAAGAAACTGCACGACCATCAAAGAACGAAATTTTTCAAATGCGTTCCAAGACCATCCATTCATAAATCTGCAATTTATGATATCGAGCATGTATGTTCTTTCTTCGAGACCTTGTAAGGCATATTCAGTGGGAGTAATAGCGAGAATCCCTGTGTTTACCAGTTCTACGTATTCAAACAGCGTACCTTCAAACTCTTCACTGGGTAAATATTGTAGAGTTGAGTCCCGAATTGATAACGCGTAAATTTCCACACCACGAGAAGCTTTCACGACGTGTGCTAAGACGTCGGACCTCAGTAAATTCCTGCACACAAGGTGACTTCTTTTTATCTCGCTGAGCTCGCATGTACAGGGAAATATATCCTCTTCTGGAGGACAGTCCTTGCCGTCAAACTGAGCCTTAGTTAACAACAAAAACTCTACAGAAATACAAAAAAGTACACTTAAAACAAATTTAGAGAATTGCGAATAGTTTCTTATTTTCCCCATCTTCCTCTCTTTAGCTTGCTTAAGAACAATATGTTTGCTCATCAGTTATTATCTCAGTTAGAGCAGATGGTAAGTTTCACATGGTGTAAACACATCTGTAAAAAAATACTTAAACACACACATAAACAAACATTCATACATACTCACTTGCTCAAACAAACATATTTTTTTTACGTTACAGAATAAATTATTTGATTTCAATTTATTAGATATGTATATACATATACAGTTGGTTGAGGAGCTCGAGTGTCATGGGTTCCAATCCCTGTCATACTAAACATGTTCGCTCTTTCAGCTGTGGGAGCGTTATAATGTGACGATCAATCCTACTAATAGTTGGTAAAAGAGTAGCCTAATAGTTGGCGGTGGGTGATGATGACAAGCTGCTCTCTCTTTAGTCTTACACTGATAAATTAGGGATGGTTAGTGCAGATAGGTTTTATGTAGCTTTGTGCGAAATTCAAACAGAAACTTGTGAATAAAACATTCGTTCTCCCTAGTGGCAGGCCCCCCAGAGGCTCAGCGGTATGTCTGCGGACTTCCATGCTAAAATCCGGGTTTCGATACCCATGGTGGGCAGAGCACAGATAGCCCATTGTGCAGCTTTGTGCTTAATTCTAAACAACAACAACTCTAGTGGCAGAGCAATATGTCTCTGAATTTACACAGCTATAAACCGGGTTTTGATACTCGTGGAGTACAGACTATAGACAGCTCTTGGTGCTTAATAATAAAAAAAACAACTCTTTTAATAAGTGAAGATTATTCATGTTTGTAGAAAGAAAATAAATGGATGGTTTTGATACTTACGTCGTTTCGAACTCCATAGCGGAAATATTCTTTTTTCCTGTTTTTAAATTTGTGTTTGTGGAATTTAACTTTAGATTATGTTTTCAAGTATAGATTTAAGATAAAACTGAGTGGACAAGTTTTATTTCATTATTGATACTCATAGCATAAATAATAAAATAATTTCGAATTAAATTATTTATAGTTAGTTAGTTATCACCATTAGATTCCATCCAAGAACATAGGGCCGCAATCGCTTGCGGATTCTTCAACAGGTATTTAAGTGAGTAGGTTGTTAGCCCAGTGCACCGAGCCGTCCCTAATTTAGCAGTGTAAGACTAGAGAAAAAGGAAATAGTCATCACCACTTACCGCAAACTCTTTGGCTACTCTTTTAGTTATGAATAGTGGGATCGACCCTCACATAATAACGCCTCCACGGCTGGGAGGGCGAGCATGTTTGGCGCGACGCGGGCGCGAATCCGCGACCCTCGGATTACGAGTCGCACGCCTCAGGCGCTTGGCCATGCCGGGCCAATAAATTATTTCTAACATTTGTTGAATGAGGTTCTTAAATGTCCTTTCACATTAGAATGAATCATATAAATCTAGGTATGAAGCAAAAGATAGAATATATGTATAAATAAAACTATACAACATAAATACATAAATAATTACCCTTACACCAACACTATTTTTTTTTTTTTAAATCTATTATATTCGAAAACAGAAGGAAAAAACACACAATCAAACTCATTTACTATACTATCCGATTACCCTTGGTTCAATACATTACAATTTTATCAGTTACCGTATTATTAGAACACAGTGACATTTTTTTCGAATTTTCGAAGCCACGCATGTATAAAATAGCAAACTACACAATGTAAAACGAAACTACAAACTATCAACTACCTTTATAAACTACATAAATGGGAATAAAGAGGTCGAGCGGAGTGTTTTGAGAAAAAAAATCGTATTCAGTAGAATGTTTTACGAATCTCAATTTTTGATCACATATGACAGTTTTCGCTTGAAAATTGGGCAGATACTTGAAAAAACTGGTAATAAAGTTTTGTTTCTGAAGCTGTTTATCACTTTACAACTCAGAAAACGTTAACTCTACGTGTGACGTCTTCACATTCGTTTTCCTCCACTAAGTGTAGCAAATTCAGTTACCCAGATTTTTCTGTACATTTGAATCGAGAAAAATACGGGAAACGGTGGCTGAAGAAAAATGACATAACCAAGAGATGACGAGAAAATCCAATTGTAGAGAAAAATATACATTTAAAAGTCGCTGGTTTGGGTTTAGAAAGTTTTTTTTATGTAGAGGAGCGAACAACGTTTCGATCTTCCTCGGTCATCATTAGCTTGCACAAAAAAATTATGGTGAAACTGTGGATTGCACGTCGCCTAATATTTTTTTTTCCAGTACCATATATATAAAAGCAAGTATTTCGTTACTGTATCATATACAGGACTTAGTGAGAGTTGTGAAGAAATAAAATCGAAATATTTAGATGGAAAAGAAGTAAATAGAATTGTACTTTATAATTGAACAATTTAAAAAACATTGTACACAGTTACTCGTACAACTTTTTATAAAAAAAAGATAAAAATTGCTTCGCACAAAATATGCCAAAGAATTACAGTAGAAAATGCAATGTATGAAGGGTAAAATGTACTTTGGAAAAAAGTTACATATTTACCTGTATATATAATTTTATTTGTTCTTAATAAGACATATAAAATTAAAAAAGGATAAATAAAATAAGCCAACGGAGGTGACAATTGAAATGTATCTGTTGAAACCGCCATTGTACACTGCTGGCCAAAATGTTAAGACCAATAAACATAAAGAAAAAATATGCATTTTGCGTTGTTACTCTCAACCACTTATTTGAGTAAAACTTCGAAAGATGAAAATAAGAAAATGAAAAATAAAAATAAAAAACATTTTTAGCATTTAATAGAAAAAATGTGAACACTATGAAATTAGCCTAAATACTAGCTGGTCAAAATTTAAGACCATATTTAACAAAGCATTAATCGACAAACACACGTAACGAAATTTAGTCATTTGTGTTCAAGCTTTAGCGTTGTTAACATCTTCCACTGACATCTCATATATTACATTAGGTAAAAACATGGCAAAGGCTAAAAAATTGACAGAGTTTAAACGTGGCAGAATTGTCAAGCTGTAAAAGGAAGATCTCTCTCAACGTGCCATTGCTGGTAAGATTGGGCATAGAAAAACTGTTGTTGCAAATTTCTTAAAGACCCTGAGGTATACGGAACGAGAATTTCAAGTGGTCGGCCCAAGAAAATTTCGCCGGCGTTGAGCAGAAGGATTCGACGGGTTGTCCGGCAAGACACCAGCCGATCGTCAAGCCAGATTTAGGCACTTACGGGCGCCAAATGCAGCTCAATAACAATAAGACAGCATCTACGAGAGAAAGGCTTTAAAAACCGTAAACGCCTTCATAGGTCACGCCTCCTTCCACACCACGAAACAGTTTGATTAAACTTTGGTGAGAAGCACCAAATATGGGGCCCCCCAGTGGCTCAGCGGTATGTCTGCGGACTTACACGCTAAAATCCGGGTTTCGATACCCGTGGTGGGCAGAGCACAGATAGCCCATTGTGTAGCTTTGTGCTTAATTCACAACAACAACCAAATATGGGACATAGAAAATGGACAAAGTTTTTGTTCTTTGATGAGAATATATTAACCTGAATGTTCAACGTTATTGGAACGATAAGGATATTCCACTTGAGACATTTTCTACCTTAAACAGAGAAGGATGTTTCATCATGATCTGGGGTGCTTTCTCTTTCCATGGAACAGTGGAGGTTCATGTTATACAGGGGCGTCAAACAGCAATTGGCTTCATTGGCATGTTGAAGAGAGCATTCTTATTGACTGAAGGTTCTCGCTTGTGTGGAAATGACTTGATCTTTCAGCAGGACAACGTTACAATCCATAATGCCTGAAAGACAAAGGACTTTTTCATGGCGAATAACGTGACTCTTTTGGACCATCTAGCATGTATTCATGAACTGGACACCATTGAAAATATTTGGGAGTGGATGGCAAGGGAAGCCAACCTTCTGCAAACGCTTATATCGACCATGCCAAAGCGCATGTTTAAAGTTATTCACAATGACTGAGAACTCTTGTTAGGCATTTTCTACCCTGTTGAGGGTATGGTCTTAAACTTCTAACCAGCTGGTATTTAGGATAATTTTATAGTGTTCACATTTTCCCAATTAAATGCTAATTTTCTTTTATTTTCCCTCTTCTTATTTTCATCTTTCGAAGCTCAACTCAAATAAGTGGTTGAGTCTAACAACGTAAAATGAATATTTTTTCTTTATATTCATTGACCTAAAACTTTTGGCAAGCAGTGTATATATCTCATTAGAACATTTACGGCATGGCCCGGCATAGTCATGTGGTGAAGACACTCGACTTCTAATCCGAGTATATTAAATGATGGCAATTTATATACCTGGCCAGTTCTAGTAAAAGACGTATATCTCATTTTTTGTGATCGTGCTGGTATCAATATTCTAAGTACAAATGAATTTGATATATCTATGCTTCTTTGAGTTCATTATTCTTATCTTACTCAAGATAGTTTATATGATTTGTCTGATTTTATAACGTTCAGAAAAATTAAAGTATCTTTTGCTAGATGAAGTTATGAGAAGGCAGAAATTATTAGGTTATTATGGGGTTTTCAGATTCTGATGAGCATTATGTTTTCTAATTTTTTTTATACTGACTATTTAGTGTGAATCAAAAGTATATGTTACTCTATAATTTTCTTCTATAAAGTTTTTTTTATTAAGTGTGTGTGTTTTTATTTAGCAAAGCCACCTCGGGCTATTTGTTGAGTCCACTGAGAGGAATCGAATCCCTGATTTTAGCGTTGTAAACATTTGGAAGGGAAGAAATGATTCTTGTATCCGGAGTTGTTCTTCCATAATTTTGAATAGTATTAAATGACTTATTTGCTTGTTTATTTTGGAATTAAGCACAAAGCTACACAAGGGAATATCTGTACTCTGTCCACCACAAGTATTGAAAATCTGATATGGTGTGAGTACCCAGAGATGTTGCTGCGCCACTGGTGGGCGTTTTCTTTGAGAAAGTCGCTGTATCTGAAACAATAATGTCACTATGTTACTATAAATTACAGAGGATGTTTATAATTAAATTTTGGGTTTGTGTTAATGTGTATGAGAATTTTTTGTTAAATTTCCTTGCCACAATACTTTCTTGCTCGTGTGTGTCTAAAACAAGAAAGATATTGTGATATTGCTACTTTCGAATTTCTTTGGTTAACTTAGTTACAGAATTTTTAAAGTAAGAAAAAGATGACATACTGAAATATTATTTTTATTTATATCTTTTAAGGAAGTTGAAGGCCCAGCATGGCCAGGTATCTAAGGCGCTCGACTAGTAATATGAGCGTCACGGGTTCGAATCTCTATAACACCAAACGTGCTCGTTCTTTCAGCAGTGAGGAGCGTTAATGTTATAGTCAATCCCACTATTCGTTGGTAAAAGAGTAGCTCAAGAGTTGGCGATGAGAGCTAGCTATCTCCCATTCATTGTTAAACTGCTAAAATGAGGACAACTAGTGCACGTAGGTCTCGTGTAGCTTTACGCGAAATTTAAAACAAATGAACAAAACACAGAAGTCAAAGAAAGCTAGAAATTCGTAAAGACGATGAACCTATTTAAAGAGAAAATGTAACTCAGGAAGGCTGGTGAGTAGAGTGGAGAAGAACGTTTCGAGCTTCTTGTTTGTTTTATTAGTAAAAATGTTAATACCTCTATCAGCCGACCTGAGATAAAAAGGAAAAAAATACCTTGTAATATATAATAAGATAGTTAAATGAAACAGAAAAATTAAGAATTTCCTTCAATAAATTAAAAAATAAATGATGACGTCACAAAAAGTAGTTTCAGACACTGAAAAAGGAGAAACATAAGTATATGAAGAAACTATATTACAGGATTTCATACAAAAGTATACATCTGCCACCAAGTGTCAAAAATCTTGATGACTCTTAGGTCTGAAAGTTTCGTTTATTTGTTGTCTTTCTAAAATTTTTAGGTCCAATTGAACTATCATCACTGTTTATGTACCTGTATAGTATCTTCCTAAGAGATGTCGAGCTTTTTTAAAATTTCTGAGAAAATTACAGAAACCCTGAAACATGATCCATCTACTAATGTCGCAGCGTCTACAGGTTCACTTCCCACAAAACGGGATTGACTATATTTTTTATGTGTAAAAATAGTGTTAAACAGTCATCAGCTAGCAGTTCGAAAACAGAGAAATCAAAGACGAAGATAAATAATACCGAATCTCCAAAAATTATACCTTTTGCTCTTCGCTAGATTCCCGTTCTCTTATAAAAATGCACTCTAAAGTCAAAACACAAAAGAAACAAATCAAAATTCTCGCTCAAGATCAGCAAACTTACACCTTAATGATATAAACCCCACAACGGAAACTTCTGCATTCGACCATCAATCCCAGGCAACCATCGAAACCATAATTTAACAAACCTGAACCAACTTAGTATTAGGGCCCGATGCTTCAGATATCGAGTCCGATTGCTATAAGTAAATACTAATGTCCTAGACTATCTTTGCAACTAGCTAGAAGACTCACCAAATAAGTGAATGAAACGCTCATAGAAAGCTTGGGTAGATTTACTAAAAGGCTCCACTTTGAGCAAAAGATTTCGAGAAGATTTATCAGTGTTTTAAAAGTTGATCAATTTCCTTATATATCATGGCCAAGACTCATAATCTAAAAGTCGTGAGGTTTGAATCCCTATTACGCCAAACACTTTCGTCATTTCAACCGTAGGGTGCTATAATGTGACAGTAAATCCCACAATTCATCGGTAAAAGAGTAGCCCAAGAGGTGACGGTGGGTGGTGATGATTAACCGCCTTTTCTCCACTCTTAAACTGTTAAATTAGAGATGGCTAATGCAGATAGTCATCGTGTAGCTTTGCATGAAATGCGAAAGCAAACAAATAATCCTTACATACAACATGTAAGATTATTTTCTCAGCTTTATTTTCTAATTGATCACTGTTGAAACAAGATAAATATTTCTAGTTATAAATGTAATGGAAATATGAACATAAATATAACGACCGTGTTAAATCTACCCAAAGAGTCTGTTGATTGTTTAAGGCAGGATTTTGTTTCTTTTATAAAAGTTTTTTGAGAAGAATGCGATATACAGTACAGAATGAAGAAATCGTACAAGATTGTTACAGGATTTATATTGATAATGACAGAGCAAAGAAATACCTTTGACTTCCACCTCATTTTTCTTTATAAGTATAGATTTGGTTTATGTTTGGATTTATAACCAATGACATTTGCAGCACTGGGCTAATAGGATTGTATTCTATGAGAGGAGGAATAGTACATGATCACTGATCTCAAAGAGACAGTCGACTAAGTTTCGAAAGTCTAACGAATCACCTTTGATAGTTTTCAGATCTTGACAAACTGATAAATATGTTAACTAAGTATTACACCAAAACATTCATTTATGACATTAAGCCTTTCACTGAAACCAAATCGACTTTGGTTAAGTATTATTTTTTTTATAAACAATACATTTTTTATTCATTCAAAATAAACATTTTTGCTTCTGGATTATGTGAAAAACTTGTAAAAAAAACTATAAAACGAAATATATATATATATATATCATTCTTAAATACATTTATTACAATGTATGTTAATTCTAAAAAATATAATAAAATTTGTTTCTGAATATAGCGACAACTGTACCTATTAAACTGTTATAAACATTTTTCATGTGATGAATAACCTACATATAGTTCAAATTTTTTGACGATTGTTTTCAATCATGAACGTGAAACGTTTCATTTTCGTATTGAACACTGATATAAAATAACAGTTGTCAGAAGTTTTTGCCATTCTATTGTGATAATACAACACTTTGTTTTTGTTTTTGTTGTATTATCATTAAGAAATCTTATTGTAAAGGAATTGGAGTGATTTTACATATTTGGAAGAAGAAGAATGTAGGGGTTTTATTCTAGTATTTGATCAACTCAAGTCACATTAAGTTAAATGCTTTATAAAGATATACTTTGTCAAGACTAGTAGCAAATAACTTGCTACAAGTGATGTGCAATGCAGTTTTATTTTATTAATTAAAGATAATTGAAACAAAATATAAAATGTGCTAATAAACTTGAGTAAATCGGAACCATCAATCAATAAAACGTGTATTTACATTCAGTAACTACTCTACTTTTCATCCGAAATTTAAGTATGAAAATTGCTATGAAATTTGTATTTTTTTATTTTCAAACTTATGTAAAAGCTGATAATAGTTTATATAAAAGAAATAAAAACAACATCTTCTGACTTTATTCTTCAAACATCATTCAATTAAGGAAGCTTTAAATAACGTTTAAAAATAATTTTCCATTGCTCTAGATCAAAGCCAAAACCTTGAATTTTTTTCATCTGCAAAAAATATTTCCTCAAAGAAACCTAAACGACAACACAAATAGGATTGATAGAAATTATTTAAAAGCTCGATGCAAAACAAATAGGGCATGACAGTCAAATTTATCTTATCTTTTAAAAATCTAAATGTATAGTCCACATCAACTGAAAATATAATTGCTTTTAGATTTAGACTTAATTTTAAAACTTTCAAAATACGATTTGCAACACCTTCATAGAAGCAAAGCTTCTTTCATAAAAAATCAATTTCGTAGCAATTAAAAGAAGCTAAACTTTTATAATTAAAAAGACGTATCAAACTATCGTTTGTTTGTTTGAAGTTACGCACAGAGTTACACACTGGGCTATCTGTTTTATGCTCATCACGGGTGTAGAAACCTTGTTGCATAATATAGTTTGAATACAATGAGAAAGAGTTAAGTACGTTACATTGAAACGATTGTTTGTTTGTTTGTTTGTTTTGGAATTTCGCACAAAGCTACTCGAGGGCTATCTGTGCTAGCCGTCCCTAATTTAGCAGTGTAAGACTAGAGGGAAGGCAGCTAGTCATCACCACCCACCGCCAACTCTTGGGCTACTCTTTTACCAACGAATAGTGGGATTGACCGTCACATTATACACCCCCACGGCTGGGAGGGCGAGCATGTTTAGCGCGACTCGGGCGCGAACCCGCGACCCTCGAATTACGAGTGCACCCCTTAACGCGCTCGGCCATGCCAGGCACACATTGAAACGAATACACGAATCAGTAAGACCGGACAACTCATACACACTCAAGTTTCTTTCACGACATATCCATTGAAATTCTGACGAATTAAATAGGTATTGGTGAAATTCCATATTAAGACATAGCAATTAGTTTACCGAATGCATTTCCAATATATTTTTGTGTGATGAGACTGTTGAAATTGGCGCTAAGAAACTACCATCCTCGTACAATAGATGGATCATGAAAAGTAGGAAGGGAGAAATGTACCTTTGACATGACAGTCTTGGAACAAATCTTTTACAATGGAAACCACGTTGCAGAAATGTTATAAAGCTCTACGACAGAGCATGATCTTACCTGGAAACTTTGACTGTAATGATGTAGTTAGGCTCTAGAATCGTTTTAATACAATTTATGTAATACACCTGCGTTGATGTGTTTGAACATCAAGATTGTAAATTCCAATTCCATGTTAAAATAATAGCTCACTTAATTCACGTGTTTAACGAGATGGTTAATAGCAAAACACAACAACAACATAAAAGCAAATATTAGTTTATAATTTTGGTTTTTTAATGCATTTTATTATATTTATTATGTTTGTATAACTAGTTAATCCCATATAAGAGGACCTCAGTTTTTTTAGCGGCAGGCCTATAAGCTCATAACACTGGGAAACTGAAGTAGGAACAATAAAAATTGCACATTGTATAACGTTGAGCTTTAAAACAACAATAACAAAAAACTTTTGAGACGGAATTAAACCTTCCTTACAAAAGCAGGCAAGTTATCGAGTTTTTGTAAAATAGATTTAAAAAATGTTAACCTTATATGAATTTTTGTTATTACTTTTCTTTGCACATATTCTTATCAAAATGTTCCCCGCTGGCACAGCAATAGATCTTTAGAATTAAAACCTACAATTAGGGGTTCGATTCTCCTCGGTGGACTCAGCAAATAACCCGATGTGACTTTGCTAGAAGAAAACACACACAATCTTTACAAAAACCACCAAGAACGGTGACAGAACCTTACAATAAATCTTTCTAATCGAAAAAGTATGCCTACAGATAAAGTTTCCACCCGTTTTTATAATTATTAGTTAATTTGTTTTCTTACTTTCTGTTATTTTAACTATACTTTATGTAGAACGTTTGTTTATTGCAGGTAACAATTTATTGTTTCGACAATGAATTCTATTGTTTGACACGTGAAACTTACGCTTTAGAAGCGCATTCTATATATATTCAATTGGTATTGACTATTTAAGCCAATTTGAGATTTGTAATGTTAATTACGAGTTAGCGTTTCAATAGAGGCTATAAAACGAAAATTTGAGTGTCCAGTTAAAGAAAGAAAACAAAATTTATTGGTTTAGAGCCGTTTATTAACGATATTGAGATAAAATTACGTGCATATTTTATAGAAATTTAATAGCAACATTTAGAAAAATAATATATAATACTGATGTTATCATATAACAATATCAAAGCGAGAGTGACTGGGTTTGTTGAAAGTTCTAATGTTATCTCTAAAATATTATTTTTGACCTAGTAGTAATAACTTAATTTCTCGAGAGTTTTGACATCTTTCATGATGCGTTTTTTAACAGACAGTGACTGTTTATTAAAACAAAAACGTTTTGCAGAAACTCATGTATATAGTAGATCATATTTATCAAAAAAGGACTGTTTTTTTTGGTTTTCTACACTTGACTACACTGAGATAATTAAGAACATATGTACTCCATTTTAATTTTTATTCAGTGAAGACAAAAATAAAGGAAGTTTTTTATTGTTTATTATGTCATTTTTGAGAAAGCTTTATTGCAGAAGCTAGAGAGTATTTTATGTATGTGTGGTTTTGTTTATTTCTATTGATTTAAAATTAATAAGAAAAGAGTTTTGAAATACTCTAAAATTCATTTTTGTATTATTTCATTTATGTATTTATATATGAGTTTTAGTCAGAGATAAAACAAGTAATAAGAGTTCACATTAATTGGATGAATAAAGTATAACAAATCGTTTCACTAATTTGTTAGTCATTACTATTATTGCAAAAAACAGATTTATTTCAAAATTTAGCTTTTATTTCGTTAACCTAACAACCTTGAGGTTCATCTCATTTGTAGCTAAATTTTTAGCTCATTAACTACAAATGACTTTAAAAAGCTCTCCTTGCAGTACAAATACATCTTTTTGTGTAGGTGTGTTGACTGCTGTAGTTAGAAGAGATCAAATAGCTTTCGAAGTTTCTTACCTTCATGAAAATTAATGTTTGTTTTAACTGCAGAACGAGTGATAGGCACTGAGTGTGTCTCTATTTGAGAGTAAAAGCTCGTTTATAGATTAAAATCTGAAATTAAACTTTAAAAATATATTTGCGTATAATAGAAATGATTCTTAAAGGCAGATTAAAAGTATGCATCCTAGTATGTTAAGTGTGAAAACGACAACAATAACACGATATTTTTGTTACAATGCATAGTAAAATTTTCATCATTATTTACAGCCAATCATGTTTGATAACTCATTCAAACACCAGCTCTATCATCAGAACTAGTGTTGATGTGTAGCAGCTGTTACTGAAGCTAGTTGGCTGAAGAATCTGATAAGGATTTCATCTTTTATTGTGACAAAAAACGTTATAACTTTTTACTCTCTATATCATACCTCAATATGACTAAAAAGAAATTACCTGTTTCCATTGCCATTATTTCATGAATTACTGATGTCACTAAGGTTTCCATACATGTAACAAAACATGTGTAGACTTGACAATTTGAGATGTATGATCGTTTGTTTGTTTTAGAATTTCGCACAAAGCTACTCCAGAGCTATCTGTGCTTGCCGTCCCTCATTTAGCAGTGTAAGACTAGAGGGAAGGCAGCTAGTCATCACCACCCACCGCCAACTCTTGGGCTACTCTTTTACCAACGAAAAGTGGGATTGACCGTCACATCATAACGCCTCCACGGCTTGCTTGGCGCGACGGGGACGCGAACCCTCGACCCTCCAATTACGAGTCGCACACCTTAACACGCTTGGCTATATCGGACCAGGGATGTATGAAATGTGTTATAAAAACTGATTAGACGCATTATTAGAAACAAGCATGTAATATCGGTTTGATTACCTTTCACTGCAAGAAAAGCAAGGACCAATCATCGTTTCGTGTTCACGAGATGACCAGAAATGTTTGTTTCGTTAGTGCATTTGTGAATATTTATAAGTAACAAGCTTTAGGTGTTTATTTTTGAACATCTTTGTTCTCTTTTTCCTCCGTTTTGACTCGAAGTAAATTTCACAAAATACATCACAAAAAAAATAAATATGATTTTTGTTAGTTTGTAGTTAAGCACAAAACTACACAATGTGCTATATGCGTTGAGCTTACCGCGGGCATTGAGAACAGGTTTTCAGCATCAGAAGTCTTCAGGCTTACCACTTATTCACTGAGAGGTTTCGAATGATTAAAAAATTATTTGATAAATTGAAACCAAAATTATAAATGTTTGAAAAAAAATACATAAAACTTCGCATTTTTTCCCATTAGATTTAATTCATAAAATATTCTAAACATCCACCACTGATAGTTAATATTTGTTTGAACTTCGATTGCCAAATGTAGTGTGCACATGTGGTTATGGAAACTAAGAACATTTATTTTGTTGAGTCTTGTCTCTTTGAAACCTATAAACAAAAAACTTGATTTTGAAAGTTTTTATGTGGGATGTAGGTTTGACAGTTTTTAAGTTTTCGATCGTATTGCGAATTTGTTTTCACTTTTAAAAAAAAAAAAGACCTGCAGACTTAATGAGTACAGCGTAATTAGAGTCCTGGAAAAACACGCTTACTACAAACCCTAAGATTCACAGTATAGGTACAATAATCATTAGTCAAAACATATCCCCGGTAAAAAGCATGATTTAATTGATAGATAAAGCATAAATTTATTAGTTTAGTGGCTTAAACATCAGTTGGACCCTAAGTAACTATTGTAGAAATTTGTAATTTTGGATGATATACTATTATAGTTCATATGTTGTTTACCTGAACGACAATTAATGATCGGAGCATAATTATCTTTCATTTTGAACTAGGAAACAGAAGAATGGCAAAGCGTGAAGCGTTTTAATAGAACAATGGAACATATTTTATATAATTTTCTAACTATTAATGAAAATGTTAAACATACTACTTGTGGGAGGTAAGGCAAGACGACCACCTTAACTTTGAATGTGGTTTCAGTAAATTAATATAAATGTATTTAAAAATCATCGGCTTTAAAATCAATCATATCTTTATTATAAATATCACTTTTTACTTAAAACGATGATTTAATACAATTGAACAAATATAACCAACTTTCTTTTCAATTATTTGTTAGATTTTTAGAACCTTTCGGTTTTCGTAACAACAGATATAGGACCTACGAAAAATCAATGAATTAATTACTTCTTTACGTACAATATTTTCTTCCTTTGTAGCATGTAACTGTAAATTTGGAAATTTCCTGACTTGGATATTTGCTTCTTACATGGCCCGGCATGGCCAAGCGCGTTCAATCGTGTGCTTCGTAATCCGAGGGTTGCGGGTTAGCGCCCGAGGCGTGCCAAACATGCTCACCCTCCCAGCCGTGGGGGCGTTACAATGTGACGGTCAATCCTACTATTCGTTGGTAAAAGAGTAGCCCAAGAGTTGGCGGTGGGTGGTGATGACTAGCTGCCTTCTCTCTAGTCTTACACTGCTAAATTAGGGACGGCTAGCACAAATAGCCCTCGAGTTGCTTTGTGCGAAATTTAAAAACAAACAAACTGCTCCTTACATCTTTAAATCGTCTTAAAAACTTCTGAATAGTTCTTCATAAAAAAAGTAAATGTTGAATGTCGGATTCCTTTACGGTCAGTTTTGAACATAAAAAAATATATTCACAAAAGTGTATGTTCTAGAAGAAGCTCTTCGTATTTGGGAAAGTTTTAAAATGTCTCCAATCCTAATTGTTTATTATACATTACCATCATAATACAGTTTTTTCACTTTTCTACTTCTCGAGCAAATCTTTCATTTAAGAATGTTCATCATGACTATATCGACGATCTAAGCATGAGGATTTTTGTTTTGCCTGTTTTAGCTAATTTATTTAATGCCATAAATTAATAGTTCCACTTCAATTCATTTTCCTGTATTCTGCAACCGTTGTGTAGAATACATCTTTGTGGGCCTTATAGAAATCAGTTATGTGAATAATTTTCTTTCTCGTTTGAATGTAGCCTACTATAACATCAATCATGTTTGCAATTGAAAATAAAAGAGATAGAAAATAATTTATTTTTCAAAAAAAATTTAAATGAATACTGAAAGTGGGTTTCATGAAACTGGCTTTTGTAAAGACATACATTTGGAAGTTTATTATATACATTCAAATTCTTTTCATGATTCTATGTGAAAAAATAAATACGGATCATCAATACTCTTTCCTCATGTAGCTAAAATATTTGTTCATATCACCAGGCCTCAAAATAATAACTTAGATCGCAAAACAGTAATAAGTAGAACATTTGTATCCCTGAAAAACGAATCACGATCTGAATGAAGATTTATGTATCATTTGTTTATTGCGTTTTACCATATATCCCAACACTTTCACATGCCATGGTTAAAAACGACTAAAGAATACAACGTGAATTGAGACGAAATTATTTTTCCTTCCAGCAAGAAACCTAGTTCAAATTTATCGAATAAATTTGTTGACAAGAAATCTTTGGTTCCCTTATTAAAGCTACACGAAGGCTGTTGTAATTTTTATTTTGATCAAATCAGTTGTCAAATGTTTACAATGTTAAAATACTATTTCATTCTCTTTCCGGTTTATTTGAACACATAAATAAAAAATATTACCTGATGTTAAATTTACAGAGGAAACCATACAAGTGTAACAAAACTTAAATGAAGGCCTCTTTATAAAAAAACACACACTAAGCATTAACCATTATTTATGTATAAAATTATATCTATTTTAATTTTTCTCTATGTAACAATTGTATTTGACGTGATTAGTGATGTAGTATCGCAATTAATAGTGTAACGGAATGGTTTAGGTTAAGTTTTAATTTTTGTCCACCTTACGGTGTTAGGTAAACCTAAAATAAATAGCGTGTTTTGAAAATGAAGTAAAATATGTTTTTACAAACATAAGTAACTTTCATTCACGTAAAAACTCTTAATTAATAAAGATTGTACTGAAGCCTATTTTAGATAGTGAAAATTTCATTTGTGATTAAGAGAAGTTTTACATGTAAGGTTAGATATAACAAATTCCTAAGATGTAAACAATATCCTATGTAATTCACAGCATATACACTTTAAAATGCATGCCACT
The DNA here is from genome assembly GCA_011833715.1 of Carcinoscorpius rotundicauda. Classification (NCBI taxonomy): domain Eukaryota; kingdom Metazoa; phylum Arthropoda; class Merostomata; order Xiphosura; family Limulidae; genus Carcinoscorpius; species Carcinoscorpius rotundicauda. The sequence goes on along the minus strand of CM022395.1, from coordinate 31,342,603 downwards.
GTTTGCAACTGAATTTTAATCACTTAAGCTATGATTTAAGTGTCCGTGGTGCACATTGAGAAGTCTGTACGACATGGGTACTAATATGGGATAAGAACTCCAACCAGTATAAGCCGACTTCTGAGCTACCTGACGTAGTGCAGTGGCACATTGTAAAAATAATTGAAGTAGGACTGTGTTTCTTTGTTAGCATATTTAGCTTTTTGTTATTCATACTTTGAAATGAATAAAGTGAAATTTACAGAAATATATACATTGTAACTGTTCAAATTAAAAGTGTTTACCTTCAATCAAAACTGCTTAAAAATAAATTAAAATGTAAGTAGAGTAATGAAAATGTTTACGTTTGCACCCATTTGCCAATGTATTTACACATTAATTAACGTGAATGAACAATAATTAAACATAGCTCAACATAAATGGCAGCAAGTGATAACTGCTGATTTACTGGGAATTACTACTTTTCGAAGGAGATGGATCGCCCTACTTTTTTTTTTTACCCATTACGACAGTCACATCATAATAAACATGGTGAAATGGACTATAACAACATTGCCGAAGAAATAAATTAATCACTTAATGTATTATTTAGTATTACATTTAGGTTTATAGCAACTAATTATTCTTATACGAATAGAATAGTACTACTGTAATTGTTGAAATTATGTGATAAATGATAATTTATTTTTGATCAATAGGACGTGTTTATTTTGCATCGTTATGTTTTATTATGTTGACAATAGAAATATTCATCATGATGAGGCTAAAAGGACATCCTCAAAAGATAAATTCTATTTATTATCAAATGAACTGTATTTAATATGTTTCATTATTTTCACATATACTTCCTTGGTACATTAAAATTAACACCTTTTGTCATCTCAACAAGTTAGAACCTTTTATGCTTAAAGCAAACTTTAAACTTTCTTTGCGGTAGAGGATAAAAAACCTTTCTTTTGAAAACCGATTCGGTTGGGATGAAGACATTAACATGAACAAGTATTTATCAGTGAACAAAATGGATGTAAATGGTTGTATTTTACTGTATAAACAAATTTCGTCTGTTGATCATGAACTTAAGGTTCGTCAAACACGTTTCTGTATGTACCTCTCTTTTATGATGCGAAGGGTACAGCTAGCCTTAGGGGCAAAATTACATAACTGAATTAAAGAGATCATACAAAATAAACTTCCTGTTGTGTTCCTATACGTTAAAAAATTAATGAATAAAAGACGAATATCTTGCGTATGTGTTCATTTTAATACACTCCAAATAAAATCATTAGTGATAAAAAATTCTTGAATATTTTCCTAAGATAATATAGTATTTGTCGCCCTTAAGAGAAAATCAAGAAAAAATTTGAACAAAATATTGCTAACTTGTTCTTTTGACGTGAATAACCATGTAGTTTTATCGATTTATTACAATTTCTTAAGCCTGGTGATGCGAGTGGCGAAACGTTTGCTTTGGTCCCTGCTGGGACAACGGTAAGTCTTTGCATTTATAACGCTAAAATTATGTGTTCGATTTCCCTCGGTGGACACAGCCAATATCCCGCTGTGGCTTTGTTATGAAAAAGGTACATGCAAACGCACATGCCCGTTATAGGCTACTTATTTAAACATGTAATGAAAACTATTATATTATTATTTTAAGTGTAAAAATATGTTAAAGGGTTCAAATCTAAAAACATAAATTTTAAGCCCAATTTATCATTCAATTTGTCACGTTTTACTGAGTTATAATACACACCGCCACTACGTGAAGCTTGATCTTGTGCTTTCGATTGCGCTTGTACTGGGTTAATGACAAGAGGAATTTCCACAGATTGGTATAATTCCGTGACTGGTGGAAAACTGAGAGATTGGGTTTCACGTTTATTTGGTCGCTTTTTAAGCAGTTTGTCTAAATGAATAATTTACAAGAATAAAGTACTGACACAATTTTGCCTATTAGTAAATTACTATATAACTTTGAGAATACTGGGTGAATGAAAGTATTTCCGAATAGCATGGTATAAATAATTATTTCATTTCAGCGTGGATTCGTGGTAAGATTGAAACAAGATAGAAACTGCTGAGGGCTTAATTTGTAGATATGTTAATAGTGAAAATGGTGTTGTAAATAACCTCCATTATCATTACATTTCTGACTTAACTAAAACGTGCAGAAATATTAGATTGTCCAGAAATAAATGTCGGAATTCTCACGATGACAGTTAGAAATGTAATATTGAGAAACTTATTGCTGGTTGGTTGGTTTAATATACGTTTATCGATTACAAGGTGTCTTAATTGTTTATTGTTTCAACTCTGCTCAGAGTAAGTTTCACAACCCTCAAGACAGCATGGACAATATGGATTTTCGTCCGATTTTTCCCTACGACTTCAAACTTGGACGAAAAGTTACCGAAACTACACGGAACATCAACCAAGCATTTGTCCATGGATCTGTAACTGAAAGTAGAGTTCAGCGGTGGTTCTAAAGGTTTCGACATCAAGATGAAAGTCTTGAAGATCACGAATGTTGTGAAAGGAAGCCATTCTTAGAAGAAAACACATTAAGGGAAGCAGTTTGGACAGACCCTCGCACAACAGTACATTAGCTTGTAGAAAATTTAGACACAAGCAAATCAAGCATTTCAAACTACCTAAGTGCGATTGGAAAGAAGACAGAGTTAGACAAGTGAATTCCTCATGAACTGACTAAAGTTCAACAAAATCGGCATTATGAGACCTGTCAAGGATGACGCTTCAAAAATTGAATGAATGGTGAATCACGGTTCTGCCTCATTCATCTTACTCCTTAAATCTTTATCCTACAGATTTTCATTTTTTCAAGCATTTGCCAACTTTTTGGAAAATAAACGCTTTCAAAACCAGGCAGCTGCAGAAGAAGCTTCCAGTGTGTTCAATGACCATAGAAACTCTGATTTTTACGGCAAGGACATAAACAGCATCGTTACACGATGACAAAAGTGTGTTAAAGCAAATGGCGCTTACTCTGATTAAAGCATATTTTACAACAATGGTTTATACTTTTCCAGTCTTCGTAGTTCAAAAACGTCATTTATTTTTGGACATCCTAATAGTTATTTATCATTTTGTACTTCATTTGAATTATGATGTTGAAATACAGTAGGAAAACATTTTAGTGTTTTTGAGGTACAAAATGAGATAAGTTTTATTAAATAATTTTGCACTCGACTGTATTAAGCTTTGTTTCGCAGACAAGTCTGTTATGCTAGGCCTTTTATATATAAGGTCATATCGGCCTAAATAATTGTTTGAATGGGCAAATGGAATCACGAAGTCGAAACTTTGAAAAAGATATATATGTGAACACAAAACATTACTTTTATCTTGAATGTCTAAAAATTATTAAACTCAGTTTTATTAAGACTCAAACACATAAGGAACATGTTAATTACACTGGTTTACAAAAAAAAATTGAGGAAAGCACAAAAATAGCTGTTTTAACCTAATTTGAGAGTGCTAAATTCAGATTTGAAATCCGTTTTTACTCATCACCTCTAGTGTTTTAGATATGCATACTGTACATAAAGGCGAATATGCATTCAGGGTTAATTTCTAATAGTGTGTGACTTATGTCTTCTTTTTTAGTTATTATGCAATAAATGCAAATAAATCAGATGAAGAAATGCCTCCAAGGGAAGATTCTGCCAAGTCAATCTCTTCCGAAGATATTGACTCTTCTTATTCAGGAACAAGTGGCAACGAGCCACACTGGATCACGCAAGAAGACCTGAATGACCTTGCTCGTGATTTGTATCTGTCAAAACAGCAGTCAGAGCTTTTGGCTTCTCGGCTTAAACAGTGGAACCTAGTCCAGGAAGATGTAAGGATCACCAGTTTTAGGAATCGGAACAAAGACCTTGCTTCCTTTTTGACATGGAAAACAAGTTGTGCTACTACACAAATGTACCTGGCTTGTTCACTTTCCTTGGTTTGCCACATAATCCTTCAGACTGGCGTCTTTTCATAGACTCTTCCAAGCGAAGTCTCAAGGCTGTGCTTCTGCACAACAGGAATAAATATTCCAGCATTCCCACTGCACACTCTGTCCATCTAACGGAGTCCTATGACAATATGGAGCTTCCTTTAGAAGCTGTTAAGTACTACCAGTACCAGTGGAGTCTGTGTGGGGACCTCAAGGTCATTGGTCTTCTTATGGGTATGCAAGCGGGCTTCACAAAGTACTGTTGCTTTCTCTGTCTCTGGGATAGTCGAGCTGTATCCCAGCATTACAAGCAGAAAGACTGGGGGTCTAGAAGCACTTTCGTTCCTGGAGAACACAGCGTCAAGGAGAATCCTCTGGTTGACATGAAGACGGTGCTATTTCCTCCTCTTCACATCAAGCATTTAAGTCAGTTTGTAGTGGCTTCCTTGGTAACACACGCGTACCAAATTACCAAGCTTGTATTGAGAAGTTGCTAAAGACTTATGAGGATATGGGATGCCGAATGTCACTCAAAATTAATTTTCTCCATTCCCACCTCAACTTCTTCCCTCCAAACCTTGGAGCAGTGAGTGATGAGCATGGAGAAAGATTCCACCAAGACATTACGAAGATGGAGAGCAACTACCAAGGCAAGTGGAACTCCAGCATGATGGGAGACTTTTGCTGGATGCTCTTGCGTGACATCCTGGAGGCAAAATACACCAGATCATCTAAGAAAACACACTTCTAACTGTTTGCAGTACTATGAATTGTGTACATTGTGTCATCCAAGTATATTTATTCCGTAAATGTTCTTTATCTATCCTGTTTTATCTGTAATAAGCTGCTGCAAATGTTGAAATAAGCACGCATATACTCTGTATATACTAAAATGAGACTATTTAAAAGCCAGAAAACTAGAGGTGGTAGAGCAAAACTGTTTATAAATTTGAATTCAGCACATCCAAATTAGTAAAAAACACCTATTCACATCATTGCCTCAGCCAAAAAATATTTTTTTGTAAACCAGTGTTACCCGGTTAGCAATGCTGTTACTCACATATATTTATCTGCTATGGAAGAATCACTATCTTCAAGATGATATATGACCATTTTAAATTTTATTAGGATTTCCTCCTTTAAGAGATATTAACTAGCAACTCTGTCGTTTTATGTAAAAGATTAGCTACATATTACATTATCTTTATGGTTTTGAGTCTAATGTAGTTAAGTTTAAATTTAAAAGTGTATTTTATTCAATGATGGGAGAAAACTCATAGTTTTTAAATGAAATGGAAATTTTGGAGTTTTATACAGTTAAAAGTGTGTTACTAAACAATATTTATTACGCAAAATTTTCAAAAAAAAGAAAATTACGTCTCAGAGCTAAATAATGTAATAAACAAACAATATGGAGGTTTAAATTCAGTAATGGCTTGTTTGGGTGTTTGTATCTGTGTGCATATACAAATATTTATAAAAGAAATGTTTGACCTTAATTTACTTGAAAAATACATGGCATTTTGAATAACAATTTTAGAATTTTAGATAATATTTGAAATAGCTTAGAACCTATTGTGTGAACTCAGTTTACTATAACCCGGAAAAAATTACGTAACACAAATTAGTGATGTGAAGTTTAAAGTTGTGATACAGTGAAACTTAACACTGTTTAGGGAGCCATTTGCATATGCTACCTGATGTAAAGAGACACTACTTTTGTTTTAGTTTCTGATTTGATCATTTGCTGGTTTGATATGTTTGCTGTTTGATTTATGTTTTACTATTGTTCCTGAAGTGCATGGTGAAGTCTTGAAATGGCAAATCATTTTGATATATCCGTACATGTAGTGAAAAAAAATTTAAACGCAACATCAGACAACTATTTTTGTACCCGAAACTTCAATTACGTCAAGGAGTAGCCGTTTTCTGTATAACAGCTATTAAGGATAATCAATCCATTTTCCATGAACACAGTATCGATTTTAGAAGAGCAGTGGAAGTTATTATTTTTGTAGGCAGCTGTTTAGGATTCAATTTATTTATTACGATTTAACATCTAAAAAAATTTGTTCAGACTAGTAATTGGCCGTAGAAACTTACACAACTTGTTGGATTTTTGTTGAGACCATTAGAACATGCAGCAACACAAAAGGGCATGTTCCACACACGAATTAAAGTTTCATCTCTCAACTATTGTTAATTAGAATCGTACTTAGGGATCTAAAGACAGATGAAATGTTGAGTGTAGCATTGTTGTGGAGCAGGTCTAGGATTATATAAATTTGAATGATGAGAAGATTTATTGCTCAAAGAACAATCGGAGAAGAAGGTTTTATGAGTAGGCTAAAAATTAGATTCAAGCAACAAGACGTTGATGATAACGTAGATAAGATACACCCAAGTCCCTTATTAGCCAGTAAGAAGATCTAGTCTAAATATTTCAGATCCTGAGGTCTATTTAGATGCCATCTATGTTTGACTTTTGCGAATTCACAGAAAAGTTGATTTTATTATACTCCGCATAATATCTTATTTAATCTAAGGAAAATCCCTTGCTAGCTTTTTATGGATTACAATTAACGATGTTTGCCAATTAATCGTTTTAACTAACTATACTGACTGGATAAAAGATATTTCTGGTGTTATGTATATGTGTAAATATTTTGTTAACGACAACATGTCGTGTTGTGTTTAAATTTTCATTTCTATTATTCATTTTTCCATATTGATATTATTGTTTCGAAGTTTAAACGAATATTTTGTTATTCATTTAGGGTAACATTTAGAATTTTCTTGAATTAAGTAAACCAATCATATGTTTGTAAATGAGTGCTGGTGACTTCGTGTCTAGACGTGTAGTCTCGTGCAAGAACGGACACGCGCGGATTGCTCTGGAGTTGTATGGAAATTGCAAGATTTTTCGAGAAGTAGGCCTACCGGTATAAAAGACGGTGACGCGAGAGAGATTCAGTCATCAGTTTTTATTCGAAAAAAGAAGATAGATTCAGTCATTACTTTTATTTGAAGAAAAAGAGTGAGATTCAGACATCAGTTTTATCTTAAAAGAAGAGAGTTAGTTATTTGAAAAAGATTAAGTGTTTGCTGTGAATATTCAACTTGGATTTGTGATTGAAGTTAGATCTACGGAAGCTGTGTTTTTATTTCGTCAATCTCTACGATACATTTGAATTACTGCTTGTGCTGAGAGACGGCGAATTTATTGAACTGTGAACTGTTTCGGAATTTCTTCGTGGGACCAAATTCACACCCTAGACTGGAATTTGAGACTTTCATTTTAGATCATTATATTAGATACAGGCCAGTACCATTTTGTATTGTGATTAATTTTGAAGTTTGAAACTAGTATTATTTTGTTTTGTAATTAATTTCGAATGTTGTAACTTAATATCTGTCACTGTTATCATATAATTTATGTTATATTTGTTAATAGTTTAGTGTAATAAATTATACAAGCTGTTATCTGCGTTTTTCTGTTGCGTTTAGTCTACGAAGAACATAAAACATTAAAAAATACGTAACAGAAAATTGGGGGCTCGTCCGGAATATCGAACAAACAATTTAATTTTATTATAAAATAAGATTTATATTCTATACAGATAGACAGCTTGTATATTTAAAATGGCATTCGAACTTGAAGATTTTATAAACGAATTTAATCAGAATCCCTCTTTCGAATTAATCAGTGAATTAAAAAAATCTGAATTGCTTGATGTTGGTAAACATTTTAATTTAGAAGTAAAGCAAGCAATGAAGAAAGCAGATATTAAACAAATTATTGTTGAACATTTGGTCAGCCAAAAAGTTTTACCTCAAACACTTGCACAACATTTGCCTGTCACTCATTTTGAGCCAGATTTCGAATTAAAAAAAATGGAAATGGAAATGAAATTTCGTTTAGAAATTCAAAGCAAACGTCTTGAGGCAGAAAAAGAAACCAAACGACTTGAGGCAGAACAGGAAAACAGACGCCTTGTTCTTGAAGCAGAACAAGAAAACAAACGCCTTGATGCCGAAATACAAATGGAACGCATTAAAGCTGATAAAGAAATCAGTATGAGAAAGGCACAAACAGATGAGAAGGTTGTCCAAATGCGGTTGGATAATTTTGATGCTTCCAAACAGATTCGTTTAATACCTCCATTCAATGAAAAAGCTGTAGATAAATATTTTCAGCAATTTGAAAAATTGGCCCTTAGGTTAAAATGGCCTACCGAATATTGGACAGTATTACTTCAGAGTGTTCTCAAGGGTAAAGCCCAGGAAGTATTTTCCAAACTCACGGCCGAGCAAAGTTATAATTACGAGCACGTCAAAAAATGCATTTTGAATGCATATGAATTGGTGCCAGAGGCATACAGACAAAAATTTCGTGGTTACAAAAAGTTTGACAGCCAAACTTATGTCGAATTTGCTCGTGAAAAAGAAACTCTGTTCGACAGGTGGTGTGATTCCAGAGAAATTAAAGATGATTATGCGAAACTCAGAGAACTCATGTTAGTCGAAGAGTTTAAAAGATGCATTCCCGTAGAGCTAAAAACTTATATTGATGAACAAAAAGCTTCCAAAATTCATGATGCTGCTGTCTTGGCAGACGAGTATGCTTTGATTCACAAAGATTTCTCTTATAAAAGCAAAACAAATCACACAGCAAAGAAACCCAATGACTCGTTCAAATATTATGCAAATGTCGACAGAGACAAAAAAGAGCAAACTTCTAATTCTCGAACGAAGACTCCATCTTATTCTATAAGCTCATCATCTACTAAAAACGTGTCATTCTCATCCAAAACATGTGCTTATTGTAAGAAACCTGGCCATCTGATTTCTGAGTGCTATAAGCTCAAAAACAAGCCATCACCCAATAGTTTCATTTCGCCCTTGTTTGATATATCATTGGTTCCCAATGATTTTGACCCTGTTCAGTCCACTGTGCATTCCAAGTCCAATATTATTGATGTACCTGAAGATATTGTTGAGGACAAATTTAAGCCTTTCATGACTGAAGGTTTTGTTTCTTTTGTTGGCGATTCACGTCTACAACCAATTAAAATCCTGCGGGATACTGGAGCTTTTCAGAGTTTGATTTTGGAAAGTGTACTTCCGTTTTCTGAAAAGTCATCCGTTGGGGCCAATGTGCTCATTTCTGGTGTAGAAGGTGGCGTCGTTTCTATTCCTCTTCATAGATTAGATTTACATTCGGACTTAGTTTCAGGCCCAGTGACTGTGGGTATTAAAGCTTCATTGCCTGTTGAAGGTGTGTCTATGCTTTTGGGGAATGATTTGGCTGGTAGTAAGGTGGTACCAGAGGTTCGTGTTGTTGAAGCACCTGTTATTACTCCCAGTACAGAGCAACTCGTTGAAGAGTTTCCTGATGTTTTTCCCGCCTGTGCTGTTACTCGTTCTCAGACACGTTCTCAGGAATCCAAAGAGGATTTCTCTTTGTCTGATACGTTCATGTCTCACATCGATGAGATTTCTGACTCAACTTTAAGTTCTACTGATGACTCCGAGTCATTTTTCGACTCTCTTCATCGAAACAAACTTATTGAGGAACAGTACAATGATCCTGAAACTCGTTCTGTTCTACAACTGGCTGTTAATGAAAATGAAATAGGAACTGTCCCTATTTGTTACTACCAGAAGTCAGGTGTGTTAATGAGAAAATACAGACCTCCTGACGTTGCTGCTGATGAAGAGTGGAATGTTATTCACCAAATCGTCATTCCAAAATGCTATCGGAATGATATTCTTAGTCTTGCTCATGACCATGTATTGTCGGGACACTTAGGTGTAAGAAAGACCCTAGATCGTATCCGACGACATTTCTATTGGTCAAAGATGCGCCAAGATGTTGTTGACTTTTGTAAGGCATGTCATTCTTGCCAAATGACAGAAAAACCAAACCAGGGGATTCCGAAAGCGCCACTGCAGCCTATTCCTGCCTTTGAAGAATCGTTCTCAAGAGTCATTATCGACTGTGTTGGCCCAATGCCGAAAAGCAAAGCAGGAAATAAATACCTCTTGACGATCATGTGTGCTTCTACACGTTTCTTTGAGGCAATCCCTTTGAGAAAAATCACTGCTCCCAACATTGTTAAGGCTCTTGTTAAATTCTTTACCATGTGCGGGATTCCAAAAGTTGTGCAGTCAGATAAAGACTTAAATTTTATGTCCAAGCTATTTCAACAAGCCATGAATGATCTAAACCTACATCAAGTTTCATCCAGTGCACACCATCCTGAGTCACAAGGTATTTTTGATCGTTTCCACCAAATTACTGCCACAAACACTCAAAGAACTCGGTTGAGGGTGTTCCCTTGTTACTGTTTGAAGTTTGCGAGGTTAATTCAGAATCTACTAGATTTACCCTTTTAAGTTGGTTTAAAAAGACAAATAAACAAAACAAAAAAAGTTTTCACAAGTTCAAACTTTTTTTTTTACTTTTAAGGGGGAGAGTGTTATGTATATGTGTAAATATTTTGTAAACGACAACATGTCGTGTTGTGTTTAAATTTTCATTTCTATTATTCATTTTTCCATATTGATATTATTGTTTCGAAGTTTAAACTAATATTTTGTTATTCATTTAGGGTAACATTTAGAATTTTCTTGAATTAAGTAAACCAATCATATGTTTGTAAATGAGTGCTGGTGACTTCGTGTCTAGACGTGTAGTCTCGTGCAAGAACGGACACGCGCGGATTGCTCTGGAGTTGTATGGAAATTGCAAGATTGTTCGAGAAGTAGGCCTACCGGTATAAAAGACGGTGACGCGAGAGAGATTCAGTCATCAGTTTTTATTCGAAAAAAGAAGATAGATTCAGTCATTAGTTTTATTTGAAGAAAAAGAGTGAGATTCAGACATCAGTTTTATTTCAAAAGAAGAGAGTTAGTTATTTGAGAAAGATTAAGTGTTTGCTGTGAATATTCAACTTGGATTTGTGATTGAAGTTAGATCTACGGAAGCTGTGATTTTATTTCGTCAATCTCTGCGATACATTTGAATTACTGCTTGTGCTGAGAGACGGCGAATTTATTGAACTGTGAACTGTTTCGGAATTTCTTCGTGGGACCAAATTCACACCCTAGACTGGAATTTGAGACTTTCATTTTATATCATTATATTAGATACAGGCCAGTACCATTTTGTATTGTGATTAATTTTGAAGTTTGAAACTAGTATTATTTTGTTTTGTAATTAATTTTGAATGTTGTAACTTAATATCTGTCACTGTTATCATATAATTTATGTTATATCTGTTATATTTGTTAATAGTTTAGTGTAATAAATTATACAAGCTGTTATCTGCGTTTTTCTGTTGCGTTTAGTCTACGAAGAACATAAAACATTATAAAATGCCTAACACTGGAAACTTCAATTTCTGGTTTAATGATTATTTGAAAAACAAAGTTTTGATGAATATTTCGTACTTATTTTTCTCATGACATTAAAAAAGTATACCATTGTTATGAAACTATAGGTAATTTTAATAATGTATATTCATAAGCAAAAATTCTAGACATGTGAATGAGTATATTTAAAATTTGTTTACAAGTTTCATTTCAAGGTTGTTTGTTTGTTGAAATTTACGCAAAAGTACCTAAGGACAATCTGCTCTAGTCGTCCCGTATTTTAAAGTGAAAAATTACGTTTTAAAATACTTATGTTAATCACCTTAGAGTAAGTTGAAAGTGGTTTATAAATTATTGTCGATTATACTGTTGGCTAACTGGAATAAGATCTAAAAACCAACAGTAGGTGCACAACATTTTTATGATAATATGTGATTAAAATCGTGAAAAATTCAGGTATTTTCGAAAGCCAGAGTTGAAATTAGGATTCCAAATCATATTTGAACAGTTGTCGTCGAGTGTGTTATACATTACGTAGTTTCACATATTTTTCTGTTATTTAGTAATAACAAATTGAAAATATTTTTAATGTGACAAACTTTTCTCCAACCTTCTATATATATAACACATATTTGTATTTTACTCAAGTTTTGCCGCAGACGATTTGTTTGTTTAGAATTTCACGCAAAGCTATAAGAGGGCTATTTGCGCTACTCGTCTCTAATTTAGTAGTGTAAGACTAGATGGAAAACAGCTTGTCATCACTACCCACTGCAGACTCTTGAACCACTCTATTACCAATGAATAGCGGGATTGACCGCACGTTATAACACTTCCACGGCTGAAAAGGCAAGCATGTTTATGTCAGGGGGATTTTAACCCACGACCCTTAGATTACGAGTGGAGTGCCTTAACTACTTGGCCATGCTGGGTTCCGTATACAATTTAGAAATATTGACTTTAATCTAATAAATCTAAGCAAGTAACGTCACTTTGTAAATACCTGTGAGGATTTTTAATTTAGCCTATAATGAAATTTATATCATGAAGTTTTAAGAGATAATTTTTATAAGAGTGAAAACACCATTCTTATATGTATAAGATTTAAAAACAGTTAATGTTATAAGTTTATTTCAGTCATATCAGAGTGGATAGTCTTTTATAAAATTTGATTTTTCTGCGATAACGTGTGTTGTCAGTGACTTTATGGCGTTATTTATAAACATGTTATCTATGGAAAATTAATTTAATATAAATGTTAGAAGGTTGAAAATTATGCTGGAAAAGTACTAGTACAATGCAATAGTATGTCCACAATTAATGTTTTGTGTTATTTAGATGAGCAATTAATTTATTGACTAAATGTGTTCAGGAAAATGCCTAATGACGTTTCGAACCGAAGAAAAATAAGCTATTCAGAGTTTAATACTGATCTAGATACAGTGTTTGTAGTATATTATATACATGTGTTCTTAGGGTTAAATGTTTTAATATGATATGAATAATTATTCTGGGTTGGTTGACTAATGTGAGAATTGCATGAACTGAAAAATATTACTGAATGCAACAGAGAGAAATAAAAGGACAGATGTAGAAAAAGAGAGAAACATAAATTAGGAACACGTAGCGAAACGTTTAGAAGTTTTAGGAGGAGCCAGAGGAGATTATTATTAACAGAGTTAAAATTTCAACTCGTGAGGTAAACGAACAGTAAATCTGCCCAAATCAAACACTCATATACAATAATACGTTTCGTAGGCTCATCATATTATGTGTGTAACTACTACTCAGTTTTCTGTGTAATTAAATATTTTTATTCTTTATCGTAACTTTATCGTATTTCCTCGTAGACGATTGAGAAATATGGACTTTAATTTAATGAATCTGAGCAAGTAACGTCACTTTATAAATACCTGTGAGGATTTTTAATTTACCCCATAATGAAATAATATCAAGAAGTTTTAAGAGATAAACATGTTTGGCCATGCCGGGCCTCTAAGTAAACAGACTGTTTATTTTTACCCTGGAGTTATTGAATATTATCAATTAGCTATAAAACTCATAGATTTCCTGAGATTGTTGAGGCTATCTGCATTTTTTGTCGTCGTGCAAATTAATAACACTCACTTTATTCCGGGATAGGCGCATGTGTCTGTCTATCTGTGCTTCTGCACATGAGTATCTCGAAAACTAATATACCGATGTGCACGAAGATTTTACATAAGATGGATGTCAGTATAAAATAGTTATATCTAAATTTGCTTACTAGTGTGGATTCTGGATCACTGTAAAGCATATTTTATTATGCAGGGAAATAGAGTAATTTCGCAGTTTTGGGTTAATAACTCTGTAAAGTTTGACTGATGATGTTGCTGTAAGATATAGAGCCATACAGAGTTTATTATACTGTTTCTAGTCTTAGGTATTTCATCCTTATAGAGAAAAGTATTATATAAAGTTAAGTTGTTTGTTGTACTTTGAGTTTGTTTGTTTGGAATTAAGTAAAAGCTGCACAATGGGCTGCCAATGCTTTACCCACAAAGGATATCAAAACCCGGTTTCTAGAGGTGTGAGTCCACTAGATGACAAGTATTTTGAGAATGGGGACATTGTCAGTTTTAAATACTTACTGTGCACTATTAAACGTCAGCTTTATTTCTTTAATACATATATGTTATCCTTTAAATCTATATATCTGGGTTTCTTTTCGTGAAACGCTTTTATCCTAAGAGTCTACTATTTGACTTATGTGGCCACTAAAGATTGTTCGCAAATTCATGTGACCGTTATATATCTAACACATTTTTGTAACTTTATTTTAGGTTAAAGTAAAAAAATATACTATTGTAACATTTACAAAATATAAAAAAATACATCGCTTCTTAATAAATTTAGTTTAGTATGATTTGGCAGAAAATTATATTTTTAACGTCGTAAAGGATTAAAGTAATGCTATTTGAAAATAGAAGTTATCATCAGGCATAGTTTCAAAAATCTATATGCCAACGAAATAGCAGAATGTGAATTGCATCTTAACGTATCTCAACACATGTAAAAAAATAAGTTAATCTGTTTAACTTGAAATAAATGTGCAAATATTTTGATTTACAACGCAGCTTTATTTATTTTGACAATTCAAGAAACTAAGTAAAGGTGAAAAGTATATAACAAAGATACAGTGATTTTATTCGTTATTTTGTATTGTTTTGAAATTGTTTTTGTCACAATGAATCTATTTGCCTCTTGGCTATGAAGGAAAATGTCAGTTTTTGTCTACAAAAGCCTTTTAGCGATCTATATAAAGTATTCCCTCTTCTAGACTAATTTCCTTTTCCTTTGTGATGTACGTGCTATGTCAAATTTCCGTCAACGATTTGTTTGAAAGATTCTATTAGGAAAACAGGTCACCTGTAAACAGACTGTATTGACCAAAACTCACTTACAGATGTTATTCGCTTTGCTTAGCAATATCGTTCGTAAAAACGTACAGTTGGAAACCTTAGTTTATTGCAGTAGAAAAAGACACATAGGACTGGTCTTTCCAAAGTAATGTTTTTCATCATTTATGTAAAGCTCTTACAAAATCCTTATTACTTTATCATATGATAAAAAAACTCAAATTAGAGAACAAAATGTATTAATTAAAAAAAGACTTTCTTATGCTTCATATTTTGTCAGAGAAGTATATATGATTCATTTTGCTTAATCTATACCTCACTCTCCTCAGTTTGTTTAATTTATAAGAAAATGAGGCCACCTCCATCATAAACTGCCCTAAATGTTACGTAAATTGACATTTCTGGATTATTTTTATTTTAGGAATCTTGGTTATGTCTTGGGCACTCTAGTTAAACTACATAAAGACTAATAGCGTTAGCCATCCATAATTCCAGTACAAGAGAAATAATTATAGTTAAATAATTGAAAACGAAAAGATAACGATATGAAACTGTTAAACCATTGTAATCGTATTCACATTAATTTATTAGATAAACTTCTATATTTTAGCTTCATCTTGTAGCTTCTTGAATTAAGCACCACAGTGGCACAACGGAATGTCTGTGAACTCATGCTGCTGTTAATCGGGTGTCGATGATTGTGCTAGCCTCAGTATAGGTAACCTATAGTGTGAACATTTTTGTTTAACTACAAATAAACCTTAAATTAAAACAATAGTGTCGCTACACTGATTTTGTAGAATATAATTTTTTGAAAAGAATTGCTCGATTTGAATGAAATTTCTTAATAAATTTTGTAGTTTTGGTCACTGAAAACAATATATATAATGTTATTAATATTCAATGATGTTAATTTAACGAAATCGTTCAAAAATAAATGTGATAACTAGCTAGTATGTCTAGTAAAAAAAATCCAAAGACTTATTATCAAAATCACATATCGTTATTTACTTATATTTTTGTTTGTAATTAATAAACCAGTAGTTTTTAAATTTTGTGTCTGTACACACTAGCGTACTGCAAGAATTTTACCAAATTAAGAATAATTAAGAGCATAAAATTCAACAAAAAAATATTACCTGTAGTAGAAGTGTCATGAAAAGCAAGGTAAGTTGCTCAATGTGTCACCAGTGGAAGAAAAAATTCCAATAAGCCATTAAAAAGTTTATCAAATTATTTTGTCTGGACAAGATTATAATGATTTAGTAGAATATTTGATTATTTATATATACAATCATAGTGTATAAACATTAACACACACAAGGCGTATTATGTTGGCTCATAAACCAAGTCGTTATATATTATTAAATTACAATGGTGTTGTTGTCTTTAAAACTTTGCAAAGCGTCGTGTACTATGTTGTTTTTGTATCCTAAATACATTTTATACTTTCAGTATAGGGTAAAAAAAAACACGTTTTGCCTAATGAGAGTTTGATTGGTTTTATTATAAATAAAGAGTAGCATTTCAAGATATGATACTTTAAACAGATTTCCAGATAATGTATTTTAGGAGTTGTAGGAAATGCCAATTCGGTTTCAAACTAGCTTAAAGATTAAATCAGAGAATTTGAAGATTAAAACTTCTAGCATTAAGCTTAGAGATTCTTAAAAAAACTCAATAGTGTACATGATATTGAACTGGAAGAGCTTATTTAAAATTTCAAAAGAACACAAAAAGAAATAATTTACTCGATAGTTTCAGATTTTAACAATTTCTAAACATAAAAATAGTAGATATCATTATAAAGTTTCAGTTTAAAGGGAAACCTTTAGAAAAAATAAAAACAAAGATGCTAAAATTAACATGGATAACGAATTATTGAAAAATAACGTATTTTAGATCATAAAAAAATTAGGAAAGAGATACTTCATACATCGTGTATATCATTCATTACTTGATGAAATTAAAACAAATAATACGAAAAATGTGAAAATATAGAGCAAACATCCAAGTAAGTTTAAGTTCTTTTTTAATTTTGTTAAGAACTTTGTTTCAGTATTGGATCCAGCTAAAAAAAATCTGCTAGTTAAAAACGGTCGGCACTAATTACGATAGCACAAACCATATCAGGATAATCAATCATGCACTAGAATCTTCGAAACTATATGTATATATATATGTGTGTGTGTGTGTGTATGTGGAAGTCAAAATAAAAATGGATGAAATTGTTTTATCAAAAGAATAGCCTATCTACACCTCTCTCTGTGTGTGTGTGTATATATATATATATATATACAAAAAATAAAAAAACAAGAATTCGTTGTTGGAAGAATAAGCAAAAACTAAAATTTGTCGTTATAATATACACATTTGTTCTTATGTGAAAAAGGAACACGACAAACGTACAGTTTAGACAGAACGTGTTCGTATCCCTGCGTCGTGAGTAGTTTTTTCCTCATAACTTGAAAAAAGTATCAGGATTAAGATAATGAACGTACAGTATATTATAAATATTATACTAACACACATCTACATATTTTTTATGTAAATTGAACCACAAATTAACTGTTGATAAACAAATAACTAAAAATAAATGGACAGCATAAAATCCATTTTATGTTTGAAATAATATATATTCAAAACAAATGAAACGTATTTACAAAAAACTTTTTACACTATGAAATATCATAATTGTATCTAAAATCCTAAATAATTGTATTTTCTTGTCAAAAATCTACTTAGGCTGATTCAGTTATTTTACAATTCAATCCACAAAGCAGTTATTTTCCTCAACTTTACCACAATAGTATCAGTGAATAATTTACTTACGTTGTCCCTTGCTTTACCACAGTTGTAGCCTGAACTTCAAATAACTGACTACTTTTCGACAAAGTCCGCATAGACGGGTTCATTTATTTTAATACACCCTTAGAAAGCCAAATTCTTCTGCTTATCTCTATTAAAATGTGAAATTCACTTCAAAAATTACCTGTTTTTTTTGTTAGCTAATTTTCTAAGTGAATAGCAAAATAATTAAATTTACTTTCTATTTCTCGTTTACTTTTTTAGTTTTAAACTTGTTCGATTGGTCGCATGTATATGTTGATCACTGAAGCATCAAATTTTCTAAAAACTACGCAAGTGGCGTTATAACCAACAATACTCACTCATGATGGTTCAGTTTGTTTTGAATTTTGCGCAAAGCTACACGAAGACTATTTGTGCTAGCCATCTCTAATTTATCAGTGTAAGACTAGAGGGAAGGCAACTAGTCATCACCACCTACCGCCAACTCTTGAGCTAATCTTTTACCAACGAATAGTGGGATTGACCGTCACGTTATAAAGTCCTCACGGCTAAAAGGGCGAGAATGTTTGGTGTGACGGGGATACGAACCCACAACCTTTAGATTAGGAGTAAAATGCCTTAGTTATCTGGCCATGCCGGGCCCCTCACTCATAATAACGAGAAAAATACCGAAGGTTTGGATAACTTCGCGGCAACAATACTTCAACAACTGAATCGCACAAACAACGTACAACTCTTACCGAGTTACTATCGTCCTAAAAGTAATTAATTTGAAGCCTCTTGCTATGAAATGTAAATAATCATTAAATATTAACTCAAAAAATAAATTAAATAATAGTGCCTGCACTGAACAGTATTTTACATTGATGAATAAATTAATATAAAGGATTTCAAGAAATATAATTTTGCTTCATTAATGCTAACGTTTTTTCTGTAAAGTAACAGTTATGATAATGATAAAAGAAAGTAATCATGCTATTTTGTGTTTGAAAATCTTGAAATATAATACGTACTTTATAGAACAATAAATATATGTCAGAAAATCGAGTGACTCTCTCTCTCTGGTGTTTGGGTTTGTTTGTTTGTTTTGGAATTTCGCACATAGCTACTCGAGGGCTATCTGTGCTAGCCGTCCCTAATTTAGCAGTGTAAGACTAGAGGGTAGGCAGCTAGTCATCACCACCCACCGCCAACTCTTAAGCTGCACTTTTACCTACGAATAGTGGGATTGACCGTCACATTATACACCCCCACGGCTGGGAAGGCGAGCATGTTTAGCGCGACGTAGGCGCGAACTCGCGACCCTCAGATTAGGAGTCGCACGCCTTACGCGCTTGGCCATGCCAGGCCTTGGTGTTTAGGTATATATATTTGTATACCCAGGTGGGTCAGGTACATTAAACCTCTTTCTTTTTCCATGACTTTGTTGGAGTGGCCAAATTAATATATTTCGAGTAAATACTGAATGATTGGAGTAATATGTTAGTCTGATCCTTTTCAGGGCAATGTCCATTTATATTGTTTTTTTCATTTTTTAAATAAGTCTAGAACGTAGGTGGCCTGTTTTAATTTAACTCTATTTTATTATTAATATTATTATTATTTTAAATGATTTTATCTTAATGATCTGATGTACAAATTTAACGGGGAGAGGTGTTTAGGTCTCTTTTCATCATATATGCAATATCTGTCTAGTTTGCATAACAACTCATTTTATCGCCAATTTTTATTAAAATTTTTTATTGTACTTTGTAGAAGTCTATCTGGTATTGTTTGTGTATTTGAGTAATAGTGTATGAATTGTGAGGAAATAGTTTTAGGTACTCTGTATGCTGATGTAATTAGTGTATTATGTTGTGTTTGGCGTTTGGTTTCTATTTGTTTTTTCACTTATATTGATCAATGAAGAAGCTGCATAGTCTATTACAGGTCTAATGTATATCTCGTATATTTTAATGATGCTTTATGGTGTTCTTCCATAGTTTTTCCAAGTTAGATTCCTAATATAGTTTATTCTTTGCCAAATTTTGTTTTTTTTTATGTTATTTACATGTTTTATCCATGTTAGTTTTGAATCATATGTTAACCCTAAAAATTTTGCAGTTGTAGCAGTTTGGAGAAGTTTTTGTTCATGTAGATCTGAGGTAGAACTTTTTGATGTTTCGTTGATTTTAAAAATATTACTAATTGTGTCTTCGCTGTATTTATTTTAATTCTATATTCTTTACAATATTCACATAACCTATTTAGTTGTGGTTGTAAGTTAGTGGCTGCTATTTCTGGTGTAAGGGCACTTTTCCAAATTGCTACATCATCAGGGAACTGTGACGCATACCCATGGTTTGGGTCTTTGAGTGGCATATTATTTACATTCATGATGAAGAGAATAGGACTAACCACCCTTCCTTGAGGGACTCCAGCTTCTGAAGTAAGGAACTCCGAGAAAGTTCCCTCTACGTTTATTCTACATTTTCTATTTTCCAAAAAGTTTGATAACCAGCGAATAATTCCACGCGGTAGTCTCATTTCATACATATGGTTTGTTTGTTTGTTTATTTTGGAATTTCGCACAAAGCTACTGGAGGGCTATCTGTGCTAGCCGTCCCTAATTTTGCAGTGTAAGACTAGAGGGAAGGCAGCTAGTCATCACCACCCACCGCCAACTCTTGGGCTACTCTTTTACCAACGAATAGTGGGATTGACCGTCAAATTATACACTCCCACGGCTGGGAGGGCAAACATGTTTAGCGCGACGCGGGCGCGAACCCACGACCCTCGGATTACGAGTGCACGCCTCAACGCGCTCGGCCATGCCAGGCCTTCATACATACGGAACCGAAGACCACTGTGCCATACAGTGTCGAATGTTTTCTCAATATTAAGGAAGCAGGTGACAGTGCATTCTTTTTTATTAAAGCTGTTTGTTATTGTTTCAGTTAATCTAATTAAGTAATATGTTGTTTGTCTATATTTTCTAAATCCGTTTTGCTCTTCTGGTAATTTTGAATTAATGTACAAAAATGTGGAGAGTCTGTTGCTTATTATTCTTTCAAGAGTTTTACCTATACAGCTGGTCAGGCTGATCGATCGATAACTGTTTGATTTATTGGCTGGTTTTCCGTCTTTGTGGATCATTAAAATATTAGCTTGATTCCAAGAAAGTGGGATGTATCCAGAGTATAGAGATAAGTTAAATATGGCTAATAAGTGGTCAACTAATTTTGGAATGCCTTTTTTGAGAAGAATTGTTGGTATTCCAACATTTCCCAGCGCTTTGTTTTTGAATTTTTGATTGCTTGTTCAAGTTCATTTAGTTTGATTTTTCTGGTGAGTAGTTGTGTAACATAGTCATATGTATAATTAGTGTTGCTTTTCATAATGTTGACTGGAAAGTGTGGTTTATATAATTCTGTTATTTGTTATGTGGTTGTTTATTTTATTGTAGTAATAGTTGTTCATGTCCATGTTATTATGTGTTTTAAATGTGTTTTGTAATTGATGTTTGAAGGCTTCTGCTTTTTCTTTGTGGGTTCGTGCTAAGATGTTGTTGTATTCCAGTGTTGGGTATTTTCTTGTCGTGGGCTCATTTGTGAATTTTTTTAAGTGCATCCAGAACTTACTAGGGTCGGTTTGTTCGTTTAGTTGTCCCATTTTTCTTGTTTTAGCTGTTTAATTTCTGCTCTAATTTTATTTCTAATGTTGTTAATTTGTGCTTTTATTTCTTGTTCTCTTGTTGCCATAAATAGTATTCTTAACTGTCTTCGTTGTTTTATCATTGTTAGCAGTAGTTTGATTGGTTTCCATATATTGTTTGTGGTTATATATTGTTGTTTTAGTACTGTGTCCGTTGCGGCTTTTAGAAGGCACTCCATGATTATTTGACTGTATGAATCAATTTCTGATTCGATGTTCTCTGTATGTATAATTTTGTCTTGTAGTATGTTGTCTAACACTTTTTGAAATTCTTGCCAATTAGCTTTTTGGTAATCAAATTTGTCTTGCCAACTGATTTTATCTTTACAGGGGTTGAGATCGAAGACATACCATATTGAGAGATGGTCGCTGTCAACATTTTTTCCCACATTAAAATTTATTAGCTTCTGCCTAATATTAAAAGATATGAGACAGATGTCTAGGATATTATTTGAATTTGTTGCATAGGTAGTATGGGTAGATGTATTATCATTAATAAGGAATGTGCTATTATTTTCTATGAATTGTAATAGGTGTCTGCCATTGGAATTTGAAGATAAATAAAGGTGGTTCTCGTAGGAAATGGTTATAAGTTTTCTTATGCTATGCCTATATTCTCAAGAGCTTTCAAAAACACGTCTATTTGTTAGCTCACTCTTGCCAAAATTTCCAAGAAATCGAGTGACTTTCATGCATTTCTTCTTATTTTTGAAATTTCGCGTGTGTTGTAATGTAATTCGTTTCTTGTTATTTTGTTATGAGCCATAAATGACTCAAAAGGTTTTATTAATTATTTTTAATATGTTATTTTTGCATAATGTAAGTTATTTCTTTAAACTTCACTTACAATTTTCACTTGAATAACAAGAGTGATTCTATCACCAGGAAAAAAAATTAAAAACATTACTTACATGACAACAAACTGGAAGATCGTCATTTTGGACATCTACAATTTTAACCAAATGTGAAGCTCATTTAATTCTTTGTTTTGTACATTTAACTAAAGTTGAACGAAATCATTATCTGAATTTTAATGAGGCAGAACTAAGTAATATTATGTTAAAGGAACCTAATCATAGATTACACTGGTTTACAAAAAAAAATTTTTGGGTAAGGCAAGAATGTGAATAGATGTTTTTTACTAATTTAGGTGTGCTGAATTCAAATTTATAAACAGTTTTGCTCTATCACCTCTAGTTTTCTGGCTTTTAAATAGTCTCATTTTAGTATATACAGAGTATATATGTGCTTATTTTAACAGTTGCAGCAGCTTATTACAGATAAAACAGGATATATAAAGAACATTGACGGAATAAATATACTTGGATGACACAATTCATAGTACCGCAAACAGTTAGAAGTGTGTTTTCTTAGATGATCTGGTGTATTTTGCCTCCGGAATGTCACGCAAGAGCATCCAGTAGAAGTCTCCCATCATGCTGGGGTTCCACTTGCCTTGGTAGTTGCTCTCCATCTTCTTAATGTCTTGGTGGAATCTTTCTCCGTGCTCATCACTCACTGCTCCAAGGTTTGGAGGGAAGAAGTTGAGGTGGGAATGGAGAAAATGAATTTTGAGTGACATTCGGCATCCTACATCCTCATAAGTCTTTAGCAACTTCTCAATACAGGCTTGGTAATTTGGTTCGCGTGTGTTACCAAGGAAGTCACTACAGACTGACTTAAATGCTTCCCATACTCTCAGTTCCTTTAAGGTAAGAAGCTCCTCAAAATCAGTATCCTTCAGCACTTCTCGGATTTGAGGTCCGAAAAAGATGCCCTCTTTGAGCTTAGCAGCACTGAGACCTGGGGACACAGTAGACAAGTGTTGGAAGGCAGCACCATTTTTGTCCATGGCCTTCACAAAATTCTTCATCAAACCAAGCTTGATGTGAAGAGGAGGAAGAAGCACCTTCTTCATGTCAACCAGAGGATTCTCCTTGACGCTGTGTTCGCCAGGAACGAAAGTGCTTCTAGACCCCCAGTCTTTCTGCTTGTAATGCTGGGATACAGCTCGACTATCCCAGAGACAGAGAAAGCAACAGTACTTTGTGAAGCCCGCTTGCATACCCATAAGAAGACCAGTGACCTTGAGGTCCCCACACAGACTCCACTGGTACTGGTAGTACTTAACAGCTTCTAAAGGAAGCTCCATATTGTCATAGGACTCCTTTAGATGGACAGAGGGTGCAGTGGGAATGCTGGGATATTTATTCCCGTTGTGCAGAAGCACACCCTTGAGACTTCGCTTGGAAGAGTCTATGAAAAGACGCCAGTCTGAAGGATTATGTGGCAAACCAAGGAAAGTGAACAAGCCAGGTACATTTTTGCAGTAGCACAACTTGTTTTCCATGTCAAAAAATGAAGCAAGGTCTTTTTTCCGATTCCTGAAACTGGTGATCCTTACATCTTCCTGGACTAGGTTCCACTGTTTAAGCCAAGAACTTTGACTGCTGTTTTGACAGATACAAATCACGAGCAAGGTTATTCAGGTCTTCTTGCGTGATCCAGTGTGGCTCGTTGCCACTTGTTCCTGAATAAGAAGAGTCAATATCTTCGGAGGAGATTGACTTGGCAGAATCTTCCCTTAGAGGCATTTCTTCATCTGATTTATTTGCATTTATTGCATAATAACTAAAAAAGAAGACATAAGTCACAAAATATTAGAAATTAACCCTGAATGCATATATGCCTTTATGTACAGTATGTGTACAAAATGTACAGTATGCATATCTAAAAAATAGAGGTGATGAGTAAAAACGGATTTCAAATCTGAATTCAGCACCCCCAAATTAGGTTAAAACAGCTATTTTTGTGCTTGCCTCATTTCTTTGTAAACCAAACTAAACTAACGTGGCAGGGGTTCAGTTTAGAGAGAGAGAAATCAGAAGAGTTTTCTTCCCAACTGGGGTGTTCAGGAGCTTTGTAGTTCCTCTTCGTCCCCTTTCGTGAGAAATTATTGAAATGCCCGTGGAATTTTTGTTTTATTTTTAATATTTCGACACTGGAGTGGGGAATTTGTAAGTGAGAGGAAGGACGGGAAACCTGGACGAGAGCAGCGAAAGTGAGGTGAGCCAGACCTTGGCCACCACTGGTCGCTCGACCAAGCACATGTACCAAGTGTCCGAACCTGCGGTTCCTCTCGTACTGAGCAGGATTACTATCGCAACGACAAAGTCATCAGTAGGGTAAAACTAACCTGTCTCACGACGGTCTAAACCAGTGTTATCAACGAACCTATATATACTACTCGTCAAGTTTCCTAAGAGGATCCCCGCAGTGGCACAGGGGAATGTCTACTAGGAATCGGCTTTTCATTTCTATGGTGGGCAGAACAAAGACAGCCCTTTTGTAGCTTTGTGCTTAACAATAGCTTACAGGAATATAATATTTTAGGTATTTAGGAATTTGTCATTTTACTTTTCTCTTGTTAAAAACTGTTTCCATTCAATTTAATTCATGAAACACTATAATAGCTGTTAAGTTTTAGCTTTTCATACGTGTGCACTTTCCTTTCATAAGAGACCCTGTTCTACTAAGTTCTATGTGTGTGGTGCGCTGGAGAGAATTCTCACAGAAACAACTGCCAACATTCTACGTTTTCCTTTTAAGCATTATTTGATAAACAACTAAGACCATATGAAAAATATTAACCTTATGTTGTACTCAGTTACTGCAATTGTTATGGAAAATGTGAGTATCTCTCATCACTTTAAATGCTACTATTAAATACAATTGCGTTTTCTAGGGTGTATTGGTTTTACTGTAATTACTTTTCAATAAGGCGTTTGTAAGAGCTTGACTTTGAGTGTCGGACCTCTTTGTCCAGTTTAGCTGAGTCTATTTACCAAATCCACCCAGACCGACATGAATATTTTAACAGTTTATTTTATTAATGTAAAGCAGAAATTTCAGTTAATTTTGTTTCAGAATACTTCCTTTAAAGCAATCATTTATAATTTAACCTGAGGATCTTTCTATTTTGTCTCATGTTATTTTCAAATTTCGTTCCACATAGTGCTATGTGCTAAATAAACGTTTGCATTTTACTTTATACAAATTAGTTAAGTATCTTCAAATCATCCTTTATAACTTTCATTTTATTTTTCAATGTATATTTTCTAGATGGCTATGGATTAATTTCTTTTCTCAAAAGATCACCGCCGTGATGAAAGATACGAAAACTTTTAACGTTCTAATCAAAGATCTAGACTGAGCAGTAATGTGGAAACGTAGGAAAAGTTTTTGACGAGAATCATTGATGAGTTATTGTCCACATGTTGCTGTGCTCAGATTGCAAAGAATAACTTCTTAGTAAAGATAACCTCCATAGAATAAATTTAAGATAGCTAGATTATGGAGAAAATCTGTTCAGAGCTTCGAAAACATATTGCTGGTGCCTAGAATAGCCTATACTTGATTATATAAAATGATATATTGTAACCGTTGTAACCTTTACTTACATAACTCAACAACAACCTTATACAGTTACGACAGAAAGTGTTCGTGCCCCTCCTTATAACTTAAAAAGTATCAAGATTAGGACAATGAAAGTATGGTGTACAATAAATGTTTTACTAACACACATCTACTAATGTTTTATGCAAATCGAACAAAAAATACACTGTTTAAAAAAAAAAAACATAGAAAAGGCAGAAAGTGTTCGTACGTCTACTTTAATGGACAGTTGTGTAACTTTTCATGTGAATTACTTGGCGCAAGTTTTTCGGATGACGCTGATAAACTCTGGTCTTCAACTGATGCCAAACGTTTTCAATTGGGTTGAGATCGGGTGAATGCGATGGTCACTCCAGAATGCTTATATGGTTCCTCTGCAACCAGGATTGCACGTATTTTGATGTGTGCTTAGGGTTATTGTCGTTATGGAAGATACAACGACGCTCAAGCCGCAAGTTCCGAGCATCATTCTTGATATAAATGCCTAATATATCAACGTACTTTTCTTTTTTCATGATTCCACTGACGCGGTGAAGGCTGCCAACACCAGAAGAGTTAAAGGAATCCCATAGCATTATCGAGCCTTCTCCGTGTTTAACTGAAGAGACGGTGTTTTTTGGAAGATTTCGTTCCCCCTTTTTACGGAAAGTATAGCAAACATCATTGTGGTCGAAAAGCTCAATTTTAGTGTCGTCTGACCAAAAAATACTCTTTCAATAGGTAAAGGGTTTATCTACATGCTTTCTTGCATACCTCAATCGTGCTTCTAAATGAACAGGCTTTAGATATGGAGTTATACGATGATGGCATGCTTTGAACCAAGAAGTCTAACACGTTCGTAACTGTAGAGGTGCTTACTTCAACCCTAGTTTCCTTTATCAGTTTCTGTATGTCATTGCGTGTAAAACGAGGGTTCCCACTAATTTCTCTTAGAACCTTTCTCTTGGTTCTCTCTGGAATTTTGGTAGAGCGTACGGAATGAGAGAAGTTAGCAGTTGATTCTGTAAGCTCAAACTTGGAAATTATGCTTTTAACAGTAGATTTTGGCACCTTAAGTTGTGTAGCAATACCGGAAAGAGACACACTAGACTTGTATTTTACAATAATTCGGTTTTTTAAATCACTGGACAGTTGTTCGCCATAATTACCAAGCAGAAAATGACGAAGACGGCGCTAAATTGCAAGATATACATTTTTTGCTGGCTAAATTCCAAAAATTATGAACCCAGTGTCTAATTTCTGGAATCGTACAATGTAGTTTATTCGCCAAACTAAACAAAATGTTTACGGGAATATTTAGCTCTTTTATAGGTACGACCGGCATGGCCAAGCGTGTTAAGGCGTGCAACTCGTAATCCGAGGGTCGTGGGTTCACCTCCCCGTCGCACCAAACATGCTCGCCCTTTCAGCCGTGAGGTCGTTATAATGTTACACTCAATCCCACTATTCGTTGGTAAAAGAGTAGCCCAAGAGTAGGCGGTGGATGATGATGACTAACTGCTTTCCCTCTAGTCTTACCCCGCTAAATGAGGGACGGCTAGCACAGATAGCACTTGAGTAGCTTTATGCAAAATTCAAAAAAAAACTTTCCCCTTTAAGGTGAATTTTACGTACGTTAACTTGAAACAATTTGCTCATCGTGAACTCTCAATAACATATTGAGGAAGTTCCAGACCAAAAATGAGACCTAATATCCTGTGTAATATTATAAGCCTTTTGCACGTAAATCATTATTTGTATTAATTATTTAGACGTTAAATTATAAGATATATATTAAAATATATTGGAAGTAGGGAAAAAAATTGTGTGTCAATCTTGTTGCCAAACATTATAATTTTGATACACTTGTACATTTAATTAACTTTTAAATCCAAATCATAATTTAAATCTGTTTCAGCTCACTTGAAATCGCAATACGTAATATAACAAATTGGAGCGTCGTCGGAGATAAATTATACATATATATATGTTTCATACGGTTTTTAGAACGATTTTTAGTAACGTGTATAAATTTACTTTAAATTATTACTAACACTTCAGGTTACAGTTGTCTGGGGTCTGGCACGGCCACGTGATTACTGCACTTCACTCGCAATTTGAGGGTACAGAATTGAAATTTATCTTACACCAAACACTCTCATTCTTTCAATCGCGGAGGTGTTATATTGTTCGATTAATTCCACCATTCGTTGCTGAAAGAGTAGCTTAAGAGTTGCCGATGAGTCTGTTATTGCAAAATTAGGGACGCATAGATTTGCGCGAAGTTCAGTAAATAAACAAAGAATTATCTGGGTTTTAAAAGGGGTGGGAATAAGCTGATGTAATGGTATCAGTCTTCCTTGCAAAACATACACATTAAATTTGACAAGATTAATTTAACTTTATTTGGCATGCACACTCAGTGTGTTAGTAATTTGCAGGATGTCTAATATGTAAGAAGTCATAAGTGTATTTCACAGAAACAAATTACTAGAATTTGTCATCCACTTGTTTGTACAAAGTCATAACAAATTTAAAATTTATTATGTTCTTTCATCCAAACGTCTTCTGACTGTAAAATAATTGAAAACAAACACTCGAAGATTTAAGTTAATTTAAAATGAATAACGTATTTTACTGCGAAAATTATAATAAAATTTGAAAGACACAGAGATGACGAAAAAGTATTTAAGTTCTCAGTTTAAAAATCATTTATATGCCGAATTTGAGATTCTCTGTTATTGTTTATTGGCCATCACATTTCACACAATGGAACTTCTCCTGATCACACATTACCTTACAATTTTTAATGATTTTTTGAGGTATCATGAGGTAGTATATTAATAAAGAATTTTCGTAGTACATGGTAACATAAAATATATTCATACCTCACAGATGTTTTTGGTGACCATTTCTAAGGTCAAACCGTGGGTTACAACTTAAGACATTTGGTATAGATCCTTTTAAACTTGTGATTTATTTCATTTGCTCATATTCTTCTTTCAGACCTTCAAACATACCAGGATAAATGTTTTGTTTTAATGTATTACGTACAAATATTATAAAACTAAACATTTATTAGAAGCATTTCGAAAGGTAATTTGAAACGCTGCAGTAAATGTCTCACTTTATATTTTTATGAGATTTATTAGTCTTAGAAATCATGATTGAGGAAACAGTTTTCTTAAAATTAAGAATCCGACTATAAAAGTGTACATTGCTATTTGATGAATAAAACATATGTGTTATAAATATATCTTCAAATAAAATATATTATAATGGTTTAGAAATTACAGTTCTTATAAGTGCCAGCGAATGGAATAGGTACATTTTAAAATTAGGTCTCCTTAGGTCTCCAGAGAAATTAACTTTTACATCTATTCAAAGCTTTAAACCAGATAAACAAAATGAATTATCGTTGATTAAGTCTAGATATTTTTCTTTATTAAAGACGTGTATACACCAACAAAGCCTTGAGAGTGTTATATAGAACCGACTACGAATAGACAAATTAGCAGGTCACGTGACAATAACAGCCAGTATATAATTGCGGTCGAACGGAATGTTATCACAACTACATATTGATATTGTTTAAGAAATGCGATTCCACTAAAAATTGATCGCCTTCGAAAGTGTACGTAACACCTCTGATAGTCGTAAAATGTTCACACACTTATAAAGATGTGTACTGACCGATAATTTAGAATTTCGAAACGGGGATATCCGTTGTACTTAATAGTCTTGAGAAACAAACTAAATGGATCAAAGATTTAGAACGAGACTTGAAACAAGTCATACATCAGACATATTATGCAAATTGCAGTGTTTTGTAATAGGTGAGAAACTACAAACAAACAGTTTATGTGAAAAATGTTGTATACATACCCCAGGCACTGTACGTAACTGCAAAAGTGATACAAGTCATATATTCACGCACAACTCCACGAAATATTCATTCAACAAGCGCATACCCCAACCATCTGGAGAACGAAATAAGTATTAGTGATATTTTATACGAAACATACACGTGAAATCACTCAGCACCCATAAATTTTTGTGTAATCGGACTGTTTAAATATGTGCTGGGAACCCGTCGCCTTCGGACAGTTAATAAATTACGGAAAACAGTCAAAGGGATATGATGTGTTTTGTATATGATATTCTTAAAATGGAATACTTTGCAATAAAAGCTACACTGTAGAGTTATGTCAACATTCACAATTGTGAGATGATACAGGACTATACGTGCATGATTGTATGGATTGTTTATAAATTGCTGAAGTTCCAAAATCTATTCAGTTATAAGGTACTCACAGTCCTTTCTATATAAGGTATCAATCTTTTCAATGTAAGGTACGCAACCTCTGGAAAATGTATTTTAATAGTTGTACGCATACATCAACCGTTTAAGAAAGATTCAATTATATAAATGATATACATTTATGCTTATGAACAACAAATTAATTTAGAAAACATATTTCCGATGTTGTTATACCAGTCCAAATTTTAGAAACTGGGGTATTAAACTGTGTTTTTAGCTTTACAAGTCACTAAGCCACTGGGAAGCGCTCAGGCATAGCGCTCAGAACACTTGTAAGCATTAAATTACAAATATGTGTGGTTAATATGTGCATAACTACATTGCAGTGATTAAGAATGATATAAATTAGAATATTTTTATTTTTCTAATTCAACACTTTAACATCCTGAACTACATAATGATTACCATATTATATTAATAACCATAAACTAACATTTAAAAAATAGTTTAAGTTCTCGAAGGATGATACGGCTGTGATATCTGTGACATACTTAAAAATTACGAAATATGTTTGCACTAGATATAGTATCTAGAACTAACAACTTCAAAAACAGCACTTTTTGAATATTTTAAAGTGAAAATGTTGACTTTATTTTTACAGTAAACAAAAAAATTTCAACCGTTGTTTTTCGTTACTTCAATGTGTAACGATTCTTCAAATCCATAATTTAGTCATACAACCATTCATACGAGCATCAAGTATCTCTTTTTTTATTATGAACATTACTCTTAGACGACTCCCAGTGGCACAGCAGTATATCCGTGGACGTATAATGCTATAAATCAGATTTCAGTGCACGCCTATGACTGCTAGTCCATAAAGTAGTTTTTGTGCTTAACTTCAAACAAAAAGCACTCTTTAGGTGTAACGAAAAACCTCCAAAGTTTTCGCTGCTATCTGACGAGTAAGGGTCTTTTTTACTTTCATTGTTGAATTGTCTTTTTTCAATAAAGTGTAAATGAAAAATATTATACAAGATATTATACCTATCTTACACATATATTAAAAATCAGTTCGAGTTAATAAGGATGTCGTGTTTCCAACACTAATAAAAGAAGTTTTAAATGTACTTTTAAATCTAGATATCAGTATATAATAATTCGAAAAAGAGAATAAATGGAATGTTTTAAAATTGATCTACAAGGATGTCCTACTTTCGCTTTCACAATAAAAGTATACTATGGCACAGCTACTAGAATTAAATAACAAGAGAACATTTGATATTATATATGAATATAAAATAATTAACTTAATATATATATGTAAAATTATCTTCTTCACAGGCCTTTGCTAAACTTACAGATATCACAAATGAATTTTTACTATAATAATTGCAAAAATGAACAAAATTGTTTTGTTTATTTGGAAATAAATTGCGGACTCACATCACTAGACATGCCTATGTACCACTGAGAGGCAACTAAATAGTAACTGTCCTAATGAAAATGGGTACCATTTAATAAAATGATAAAAACTGGTCATGTTTTATAGTCACAGCAAATTAATTAGTCGGCAGCATATGACCGACTGAGATGAAATGATTTATGTTTATTTTAAAGCAAAGCCACACTGAACTATTTACTATACTCACCACTGGGAATCGAACTCATGCCCCTAAACTTACCGCTTTCCTAACGGAGAACAATGATTTATGAAACTCGTCATTAAAAATAGGCTTTCCTCATAAATATGATAAAAAACAAAATATTTGGCTATTGATGTAGAAATTTGTAGCAGTTCCTTATACTTTAAAGCTATTAACAATAACACTACTACTTCATGAGGATTATTCTACAACATTGTCAACTCTGGTTACACTTTTGATGTTGTACGATTCATTTTTAAGAATGCTTTATGAGTAATTAAACTCAGGAATAAACTTTAGTCATCCTTCAAAATTAGTTTAATTAATTACTCAAAACTGCAGTTGGATGTGGCAATATTTTCAAATTTAGGAGCATAACTTTTGAACGTGGTTCTTGCAGGGAATACATTGCCTTTTATAGCAGATGACAAACTTTGATCCAAGGTGACTATATTAGTGGTAGTCACAGATTCCTTGAAATTGGTTGTACGCACACTTGTGGAGGTTCTTCTAAGATTTTTTCTTCCTCTATAATGTCGAACACGACTGCTTCTAACGTTAGGAAATAAGAGACAAAATATCTGACGAAACCCGTTCCGGAATTTGGAGTTCATCCAGCAGTAAATAATAGGATTGTAAGAAGCATGACTCATGGCTAGCCAGTGGCAAATAAACCATATATACTGGATGTGCTCGTAAGACCAAATGGTTTGGTCTTGATCACTTACCACGATTAAGGTGTTTAGAGGTAGCCAACAAAACGTAAAGACTGTAACCACCATGATCATCATCTTCACCATCTGCAGTGACAAATAAATAAAATAATAATTACCTCAAAGGATAAGAACAGTACATAATCTGATATCTCTTAACCAATTTATTTGTAGTACATTGAAATACGTGTCATCGTCAAGTATAAATTTGTGTACCATACTACTGAAATAAAAGTAATATATTGTTATTGTTATTTGAATTAGGCACAAAGCTACACAATAGGCTATCTGTGCTCTGCCCACCACGGGGATCGAAACCCGAATTTTAACGTGTAAGTCCGCAGACATACCGCTGAGCCACTGGGGGGCAAAAGTAGTATAAAAACTAGGTTTACGTTTCTAATAGATTTATTATGGAATTTCGCACAAAGCTACTCGAGAGCTATCTGTGCTAACTGTCCCTAATTTAGCATTGTAAGACTAGAGGTAAGGAAGCTAGCCATCACCACCCACCACCAACTCTCGGGCTACTCTTTTACCAACGAAAAGTGGGATTAACTGTCACATTATAACGCCCTACGGTTGGGAGGGTGAGCATGTTTGGTGCGACTCGGGCGCGAACCCCCGACCCTCAGCCAGGCCCTGTTTCTAATAGAAAGCGGAAGTAAATACATTGTATAGGGTGTGTGTACGTGTTTGTTTTTCTTATAGAAAAGCTATGTTAAGTTATCTGTGCATTCCAGTGAGGGGAATTGAACCCATAATTTTAGAGTTATAATTTCGGAGACTTTCCGCTGTACCAGCGCGCGAATCGTATACGGTTTCACTAATATATAACATCACTGTATTTTGTGCTTTTAATATTGTGAACTAAATTAAATCAGTTTAATAATTAATTATACTTGTTATAAAATCTTGGTCAATCAGAAGCCCAACTCAAAATACGATTTTACATAAAAAAATTAAAATTTCAAAATTACTGTTGCGTGGAAAAATAACAAGAAATCAGATTGCACTGCCGTACGTATAAAATTCAGCTATTTGAAAATCAATCTTCTATTCTTTAGAAGGCCAAGGCCACGCGAAGAACAAAAATGTGAAAAGAAAGGAAGTTACGATCTGTGTTTGCATTGTATCTTCAAGCTATATTTACAGCAAAACATCGCGATGTCATTTCTCAAAGTAGTCATCGAGTAGTGCGAAAGATCCAAAAGCAAGTTAAAAAAAAAGGGAAGAGGTAGGGAAAGATGTTGTTGTGGAAATGTGCTGAAGAGAGTGTTTTATTGAAGATGTACTGGAATAAAACTATAAACATGTTTATTATCACTAATTATGCATTGAAGTTTAATAATAACGTCATTGGAACTAAAATTACTCCAATATTTAACAAAATAAAAGCATTCTGAATCTTCACATTGATTATTAAGAGATCGGAAGGAAGTTGATTGTTGTTTTTTTCTATTTCTTCTCAATTATAGAATATTTTTATATTCTGAAATTTTATCTTGCTTAGAGACAATTCCGTATCTTTAGTGTTCTTTTTTCTTGTTTATTTTTGATTTTTTTTTTTAAAAAAAGCACATGCATTTCCAAGGGTGCGCTTCTCACTGCCCCAAATCATAAGATGTTAGCATCAGATCTTCTACATTTTTAATATTTCATTCTTTATTTAGTTCCTTTGGACTATTCATGAATAAGAATATTGTGTAATAATATTTTAACCACTGTATGCCTGTCGTCTATTGTCAACGGCGCATTTCGCTCAATACAGAGTTTCTCAGGTGGATAAGGCACTCTACTCGTAATCTGAGGATTGCAAGTTCAAATCCCCATCACACCAAATAAGTTCGCCCTTTCAGCTGTAGGGCGTTATAATGTGACGTTCAATCCCATTATTTGCTGGTACAAGATGTAGCAGTGGGTGGTGAAAATCAGCCGCTTTCTCTCTAGTCTTATACAAACAAACAACATATATACTCCTGTGAGAATGAAACAGAAAAACAGATGTACCAAATTTACGGTTTCATTACTGAGCCAATTCATTAACAAAGGATTTCACATTATATCCATATTTGTAATTAGATTAGAAGAGGTTAACGGTTATAAGATATGTAATGATAATTTACAATGTGAAGGTATTTAGAAATTAAAGAGACCACATTCGCGAGGAAGTTAGAGCACGGCTAATTTTTGTTTCAAAAAATTCGCGAAAAACGAAGAAAAATCTGTATTACTGCAAGAAGAAAATTATTATTATAACAAATTTCATATAAATTGATGGAAATAAGGCAGATAATTGACCAAAGCTCTCTAAACAAACTAAATATGGGCAGTTCTCTTATCTTTATATGATTAATATATATGGGACATGAAAAACTTTTTTTTGTACCAAATTGTTCGAAATAAGGCAAAGTAATTGTCAAAAACTTCTAACATTAAACTTTTTGTGGCATTTTAACCCTCTCTGGTTAATAAAAATTGACAAGTGCGTTGTTTGTCTGTCAATGTGTTAGACCAATAGAAAAGTATCTTTTTACCAAACTTCACGTAAAGTGATCAGAAAATGGGCAAATCCAACCTTCTTTATGTCATTGTGTTGGACGCATGAAAATGTATGTTTGTCCCAATTTGTATCTTGTTTGATCAAAATATAATTTAACAGAAGCCGAAATAATATATTTTGGGTCATTTGATCTATGACCCCTTACTTTCCTTTGAAAGGCTTAAATCAAAAATGAAGAAAGGCATCTTGGTGTACTGGACCAAGGTATAACCAAAGTAATTTTAAGTCAATCCGCTGAGAAATGAAGGATTTATTTGTTTGTTTTGAATTTTGCGCAAAGATACATGAGGGCCATCCCTGCTAGTCGTCCTTAATTTAGCAGCGTAAGACTTAAGGGAAGGCAGCTAGTCGTCACCATCCACTACAAACTCTTGGGATACACTTTTACAAAGTAATAGTGGAATTGACGTTGACATGCAAGTTCTTTACGGCTGAAAAGGCGAGCATGTTTGGTGCAATGAAATTCAATCCCACGAGCGTCAGATTACGAGACGAGCACTCTAATCACCTGACAATTTCGGATTAAGAGATACATGAAGGAATGGTAGTCGACTGAAAAGTGTTTAAACAAAACACGATAGAAAATAGTATGTCTTTCGGCGGAGATAGTATTATAGCAGTGTGCCAAAAATTCTAGTGGGTGGGAGAGAATGTCGCCTGTTTTAGCATGGATCAAGAAAAAACATTTCTTAGGTTAACTACCCCGATGCATCTTAATTTAGAATTCACCTGAAAAGCTGTACAATACCCACCTATCCGTTTTCTTAATGTAATATTGGCTAATTAAAGACCTTAACATTTGTTAATAGATAAAATTCCTTTTGCGATATTCCACACCCTCTTTGCAAGTTCTCTCTGTTTAAACAAAACTATTTTACAGATCAGATTTTAAGTTATCGTTTTGACACTGCTTATAAATGAAATTATTTTATATAACGTCATCACAACTGCACAGAAAGGTGTGTATATATACTCATTTCTTTGAGTTACATATTTTCTTACATTGAAACTTACTACTGTTTGTGACAGTTTCTTAATGTTACGAGTTTACATGTTAATTGAAATAACATTATTATAAAGTCTAATTATTGAAACAAAGTAGCAAGAAATATATATAAATAATCTATTTTGGATGCATTCATTATCTTAAAATACAAAAATGTGCTTCAAGACATTTTTCAGTCATTTCTGTGATGAAGAGATGCCCAGATATTTATAAGTAGAAATGCACGTACCACTACATAACTCATGAAGATTTGACCTACAATGATAAAATTTGATTTTTTGTTATATTGATGAATATGAGATCATCGTAAGAAAAGATTGTTTGTTTATTTGTTTTTTAATGAATTTCACGCAAAGCTACAAATGGGCGCTCTACACCAGCCGTCCCTAATTTAGCAGTTTAAGACTAGAGGGAAAGCAGCTAGTCGTATCATCCACCGCTAACTCTTGGGATACTCTCTTACCAACGAATAGTGGGATTGACCGTGACATTATAACGCCCCCACGGCTGAAAGGACGATCTTGTTTGGTATACGGGGATTCGAACCCGCGATCCTCGGATTACAAGTCGAATGTCTTAACCCACCTGGCCATGCCGGGCCAGTATCTAATGAAAGAAAATATTTAATATCTTACTTAGGATTTGAATACAAATATCATTACACTATTGCTTTAAAAGAAAAGAAAAAGCTTTGGAAATATGCACTACAGGTTTATAACAAAATTCTTAGACGCAAGTTTCTTATATTATTATTTTATTGAAAATCTATTACTACACTTAATCTATTATTATTATGTTTATACAGTTTTCATTCATACTTTGAGCAAGTTGACTGTGAACTCCAGTTGACTTGGAAAAACTGAATCATTTTAAAATAGATTTTTTAGTTACCGCAAATGCTGTCGCTTACAGATTCTCTCGTCCAGATGTTTCATATTTCAATGACTGGTGAATTCTATAATCAACTTTTCGTTATCATAAAAACGCAACCTAATTTGTCTGTCAGAGTAATTTCACATATTTATATAAAATATTAGGCCTCCCGCTAGTACAGCGGTATGTTTCCGAATTTACAGCGCTAAAATCAGCTTCATGTGATTTTGCTGTAAGAAAAACACCAAAAACACACACTAAAATATTATGGTATGGTTAAAAGTTATTATGCAGAGAAAATAACGCTCGTAGATGAACATTGAACAAATTTAAGCTTATGTATTTGAACGTTTGTATCATCATAATATTTGGCCTGGCATGGCCAAGCGCGTTAAGGCGTGCACTCGTAATCCGAGGGTCGGGGGTTCGCGCCCGCGTCGCGCTAAACATGCTCGCCCTCCCAGCCGTGGGGACGTTATAATGTGACGGTCAATCCCACTATTCGTTGGTAAAAGAGCAGCCCAAGAGTTGGCGGTGGGTGGTGATGACTAGCTGCCTTCCTTCTAGTCTTACACTGCTAAATTAGGGACGGCTAGCACAGATAGCCCTCGAGTAGCTCTGTGCGAAATTCAAAAACAAACAAAAATCATAATATTTTAAAAAAATATTTAGTTTCAGCTTTGCTCAATAGTAACTATGATTACATTTGACATTTCAGTATGCTTTAAGTTGTTATAAGTTTAGCTTTTAATCAAAACATGTTTAGAAATCTTTAATAGATTTAAAATAGTGAAGAGGGATTATAAATCTAAATCATTTGTGCCATTTTCAAATTTTATATTGATAAAAGACTTATTGACGGCTAATTTGTATCTGTAAATGTGTACACATTTTAAAAACTTAGACCTCAAGCGCTTTGAAAAGTTTTATATTTTCATAAATAATTCGATAATGTCAGTAAAGAAAGCATTTTATTATGCACTAAATGCTATTTGTATGGTGAGTTATAATAATCAATTTAATAACCTCGACTTTGTAGTTCGTGTTGAGTCTTGATGATTACAAAATGAGTTGTGCATAAAATTAACCATTAATTATATGTAGCTTGTATGAACAAGTGGAAATATATTTAGCGCTTTCAACTTTCATTCTATTTCTATCCACATTTTAGCTCATTTAAATGACCGAGTAAATTGTATTAACTACACTCTGAAATTATCTATGATTTGTCGCTGTAATGACTGTACAGTTTTTGGGTATGAAACGTTCCAACAGCAAATGACTTTGAAAGAAGCAATTTAGATGGAGACCGTAATTGCGTTAGGCTCTAAGGATTATCTTAGACTCTTATGAGACTAATCTGAGGCATAACGCCAATGTTTTGAATGAGGTTCTTGGATATCTTTGGGATCGCCTCTTGTTGTCGTATAATAGGTGTACTAACGAAAATAAACATTAAAGGTCTTACTTCAAATAAGATCTGTGAGTTTCTAACATTATACAGAAAATGACATAAAATATTCGTTTTTACAGCCTTCAAAAATATATTTTCACAGTTGTATTCACTACTCAATAAATATTTATTCAGGTAAAACATTTCACTTTAAACGTTTGTTAATTCATTTTATTAATACATGAAATATGAAAGACCTAAAGGTGGGATAGGAAGACTTCGTCTAGTGTTCAGAAATAAGTTTCAAGTTATGGATAAGGCAAATAATACAAATCCCCTAATTGCTGTAGACGTTTATCCTACATTTTTAATAAGGTTTATGTATCATTATCGAACTTCCAGTGGAACTTTCTGTATCGTGATGTAGAACAGTGATGTCTGAATAAACCAAGAAACATTTGAGCTCTTTGCTTTTTCCTTATATGTGGTGTGGAAACTTGCATAGAAACAATATCATGGAAAAGAGCATTTATAATAAAACTTTCTTTTCTAATTATTTCACTTATGTTAGACTACGAACGTAAGAAGGTTTCCATTGTTGTCTCATAAATCAAGAATAACAGTACTGAGCTGTGCAAACCACTAAGCACTTGTCCCCAAACACTCAACCACAACCAAGAGTTTTTTCCAAACGGCGTAATCGTGTACGAAATCGGCTTCACTGAAATTTACCCATTCAGCTGTATCTTAGATATTCAAGACTAAACCGTCAAGACTTCAGTTGTCAGCAAATCAGAAATGAAAATTATCTTAGGAAATGAACACTAGTTTCAGATTCGACTAAATTATGACTCTGAAATGGTTATTTTATTTTTTATATTCGATTTCGCAAATCTAATTTGTTTTTAGGCCACGCGCTTTCAATTTTGAAACCATATTCGTCATCTCAGTCTTTTTTCCAATAACTTGAAAGTAACAGCATTATTTTTTTCACACCCACTCTAATATCAGTAGAGTTTGTGGCTCGAAACAATGAGTTTTGTAGTCTACAAAGCTAGTTTTAGCTAAAACAAAATTTAAATTTTAAATTTCTTTTATACCCTACAGGGATAACAAAGAATACCATTACTTTTTCTACAGGCTAAGTTTCGTGGAATTTTGACGATTAGTTTTTTTGTAAAGTACTTATTGTTTTATATAAAAATCTGAGAGGTCGACGAGAGATGTGTGAATAGACCAGATTATTTACTGTAGGAGTGTGTGTGTGTGTGTGTAAGACTTGTTTGCGATACTTTTCCACAATAAACAAACATGTCATCCACATGTTCAATTTAATGTATTAAAACAAATTAGTCACCAAAGCTGTATACAGACTCTTAAATAATTGTCACTTTTCGTCCAAGTATACATATGATGGTTCAAGTACTTTTAGAATACAATTGAAAATAATTCTTTTCTCAATTGTGATAATTTCACTAAAAATATAAAGCGCCATCATATGCTTCTTATGGTTAAACTCACAATATTGTTGTTGTTGTATTGAATTAAGCACAAAGCTACACAATGGGCTATCTGTGCTCTGCCCACCACGGGTATCGAAACCCGGATTTTAGCGTGTAAGTCCGCAGACATACCGCTGAGCCACTGGGGGGCAAACTCACAATCATGCAGTTTAGATCTATCTGTCTTTCAATGTGACTAATTGTGTATATAAAATGAGCAACATTGTGTCCGAGTGTTTATAGCCTCACCGACGCATAGAGTGGCACGGCATGGCCAGAAAACCTAGTAAACTGAGGGTTCTAGATTCGAATCCTCATCACAAACATGCTCTCACTTTTAGCTGTGAGAACTTATAACATGACGGTCAATCCCACTATTCGATGGTAAAAGAGTATTCCAGACGGGTTTTAATTATGATAAATACATAATATTGCATGTGGGTTGCCGCAATTTGAATTATAATATAATTTAAATGGAACCAACTTTAAGAATGTCATGACAAAAAGAGTCCTGCGTAATACTTGATAAGTCTCTTAATACGTTCAAACAGTGAGCTGTTGCTACTGGTAGGGTAAATGGGATTTTCAGTTTTTTCTTCAGAAATATTGAATGCAAGTCTAATGAGGTTACTAGTTTATTGTATAGGTGGCTGTTTAAGTCACATTTAGCATATTGTATTCAGTTATTGATTCATTACCTCAGAAAAGACATTAAATTGTTGGAAAGGGTTCAGAAGAAGGTTATTAAACTGGTACCTGAAATGGACGGTTATCATATAAGGAGAAATTAAGGTTATTTCAATCGTTTGAAAGAGAGTTAGAGGGGATTTGACTAGAGTGTTTAATATTGTAAAATGAATTGATAATATTCATGCATTAACATTTTTCATACTTAACAGCGCGAATTATGAAACTAGAGAATCTAGATTTAGGTAAGGTAGAAGCTGTCTTCTGGTAAGACAATTTTATTATTGAAATAGGGTTGGAATGTGTTGGCTTCGGATGTCGTAGCTGTAGCAAATTCGAGGGAGTTGAAAAGAAAGCTTGATATGTAAGGGTTAGCTTTAATGTTTTTTATTAAACAATTTGTTTGTTTCAGTTTTGTTGAGAGAATGGGATAGCAAGATCGACCAGCAGGTCTCTTTTTATCCTTAAACATTATGTTCTGTTATGTTAATGGACACAACAGATAGCCTAATGTGCCATCGCTAAAACAAATGTACAGTACTGATGAATTCACAATACTTAATGAGCATAAGTTATGTTTTAATGATGACAATAAATGTGGAAGAATGAAATAGCACGCTATAACACTTACTGAATCTTCCAACTGACAAGGTGTGTGTGCTATCTGCCAGTTATATGTTGATGAACACAACAAACTCTTGAGAAATGTTAATGGAGAATACATTTGTTTGCTGGCTATATATATATATCGTGGATTGTTTCGAGTATCTTTTTTAAAAAGTCTCCAAAATGTTTTTTATCTACTTTGACGACAGTACTTTCACAACTGGGTGGAAAAAGATATTGTAATAAATATTGACTCTAAAATTATCCTCAGGAAAAATGTTGACGTGACTATTGGACTCGTTTATGGAGCAATAGTGCTGTTAAGTATAGTGTCGATTAAAACAGTGTTGCTCCCAGCACAGGTGTGAAATTTAGTTATGGTCATGAATATGAATTGAAGAAAGTAAATAGTAAATTCCAAGTGTTGGATAAAGCTTTTGTTTGACGCAAGTTTTGAATTGCAAATGCATGTACTAACATCATAACGCCATACACAAGATGCAAGGGTGAACTCTGCAGAACACAATCTTTACCTTTGGACAAAGTTGTGGCGCAACGTCTAGAGTCACTAGTCTGTCTGGTATATGCTTGATAAACATAGATCCTTCGCTCAATACAGGCAATGGATTCTGCTGAGATGAAATACATTTATCTTTGGTAGAAATTTCGATTTATGCTCTCATCATTACCTTCCTGTAAAAGTCCAAAACTATTCCTGACAGACAGTGATGTGCAACAAAATCATAGTTGGTAATTCAGTCACAAGCTGGTAATCATGCGGCAGAATTATTAACTTTACTAAAAAAAAAGAAAATATTTTACCAATAGAGATGGAAGCTATGCTAATAGCATACTACAATGCATTTTATGTTGTAAAGCAGTGAGTAACAAACTTATTTATGACTAATGTGAATGTATTAAACAGTTGACCAAGACTATAGTGGTGTAGTCTTACTAGCATGAGTGTATTTGGTTGTATGCTTCCTTTATGTAATTGACTGAACTATACAAGAAGACGTGCATGGCAAGTCGATACACATATATTTCACAAGTAATTACCACTTTACTACGGTTATATGCACAATGAACGTGCATAATAAGCATGCACTGCAATCGTTTACGTGGGTTCCTTCTTTGTCACGTGCTATTTTTTCCCAATATACTTTGTATCTATATGATGAACTAATTTTATATGACAAAGTATTAATTTGTTTCTAATTGTTCAGGTTGTTATTTGAGTTGGACTACAGTGCAGTATTCTATTTTGTGTGTAGTTTATCAATCAGCAGAGAATTAAAAGGTATTGTGTGCCTCTTGTTTCTTTACAGACATTATTTAATGAATGTCTAGGTAAACGGTTAATTTTATGTGAAGCACATTATGAGGTAAAACGTAGTTTTGCAGAAAAAACTAACTCAGCCCGGCATGGCCAGGTAGTTAGGGCTCGACTCATAATTTGCGGGTCACGGGTTCGAATCCCCTTCGCTCCAAAGATGTTCGCCCTTTCAGTCGTGTGGGTGTTATAATGTTACAGTCATTCCCACTGTTCGTTGGTAAAAGAGTAGCCCAATAGCTAGACTACTAGCTATAGTCTTACACTGCTAAATTATTAATGGCAGATAGCGCTATTGTAGCTTTACGCGCAATTCAAAAACAAGCAATAACTAATTCGAAGTCAGTTTAGATGTAAATAAAATTATGGGCTAAGAAAAAGTTGTCATACAAAAAATCAACTGGAAGAATTTGATATCAGAATGCATCCAAAACAATCAATATTATAAGATGTTCAATTTGAAATTATTTGCTGAAAAGAAAGTAAACACTATGAAAGATTTAATATTATTTTTATCATGTTCAGTTTTCTTAATGATATT
Organism: Carcinoscorpius rotundicauda; assembly: GCA_011833715.1. Taxonomy (NCBI): domain Eukaryota; kingdom Metazoa; phylum Arthropoda; class Merostomata; order Xiphosura; family Limulidae; genus Carcinoscorpius; species Carcinoscorpius rotundicauda. Next base: position 31,299,805 of record CM022395.1, on the reverse strand, counting down.
CACAAGTATGAGTTACTTGTCATGTAGCTGCACTGTTATCAATTATAATAAAAACGCGTATTAAATCTGCATTAAAGCAAAATTACACAATGTTTCTTCTATGTGGGCTCTGTTCATCGTAGGAAATCGAACTCCAGATTTGAGCGTTGTAAGCCTGTAAATTTACCATTGATTTACCGGGAACCTGATATAAATACAAAATTTCCTGTTACGTTCCCTAATAATAAAGATTAATGATGAACACACATATGTGTTATATATATATATGTATGTATGTATACACACACACACACGCACAAACGATAAGTGCTAAGATTAATAGTTATTTGAAAAGGAAACATTTTTGTTTGGTATTGATTTTAAAATATTGTATTAAAGCATGCAGAGTTCTTTAGAAAGTGTCTTTAAGGCTTTCTTTTAAGTATTAAGAGCACAATAGTAAATATGTGTTAATTGAAAAATATTTTTTGTTTATACTTGTGGTAATTATATGTTAATACATATATTTCTATGTAGTGAGAATTTTAAAAAAAATTACATGAGTTGCTTTAGTTTCACTTGTTTCTTATTTTATTTCTTGTCGACAATATTTTGAAATTTGTACGGTTTCAACTCTATCCCTTGTAAGTAAATCGTTAACTTTGTTTGTTAGTACAAAAAATTACAAAGGTATTTTGTAATAACAATGCGGATTCCACATTTACGCTTAAGTATTTTAACTTTTTTTGTTGAATTACTCACGGAATCAGCAGATGCATAAAATGTAAACATAAGAATGAAAAACTTACTTTTCGTTTTGAAGCCGCCATTCTCTGGTCTCTACCGTCTTCTGCTTCACCAGGAGTTCGTTTTCCCCAAACCACTATGGCTATCCTGGTGTAAGTGAAAATGAGAACCAATAAAGGTAGGAAATATTGGAGTGTCATCAGCGCCATTCCATAATAGTAGCGTTGTTCCGGAGGATCCCAAACTTCTGTGCAGTGGTAGTCATCTGAGTCTTTTGTTGTTACAAGTCTAGAAACCACAGCAGTGGGAAGTGGAGTAATTATGGCTACCATCCATACCAGGAATATCAATAGTTTTGCTTGGAGCTTAGTCATTCGTGGTCTTAATGGTTGGATGATGGCGATATATTTATCAATGCTGATAGCTATCATGGTATAGGCGCTAATAAACACAGACACTGCTTGGGCGTAGGTGACGACAATACACAGAGTGGTGCCAAAAGGCCACCGGTGAAGAATCAAGTTAACCACAAAAGTAAAAGGTATGCACAAGACGGCCATTAGCAAGTCTCCCACGGCTAGATTCACGATAAAAAAGTTAGTTACAGTACGCATATGTTGATCAGCAAGTACGATGTAACACACGATTCCATTTCCTCCTATCGCAGCGAAGCAGATGGCTGTGTACATAATATACATAATGGCTTGTACGCCTTCTGGAACAGAATAATTATCCCTCAATGTTGTATTAATTTCATCTTTAAAACTTTCAGTCCAATTCATAAAGGAAAGATTCACTTGAGTATCAAAAGACATGTTTACCTACAGGTATTTTTAGGTTAACGATACAGAAAAGTAGGGATTTGCTTTAAAGTGAAGATACTGTTATTTGTATTACTATCACTATTTTAACGCAATGGTTGTCTTCTGGCATATATTGCCACTGGAAACAGTCGGTTTCCTCCTATAATATAAAGATTATAGAATGTTTGTTACTAGAGCAAGATTGCCACACTTTTCTGGTTATTTATATCAACAAAAATAATCACAATAAATGAAAACAAAACAGATTAAATTAGAATAAAATAATGTTCTTATTTAAAATCTTTTTATTGGTATAATTACTAACTTTGTTAACATTAATTTCTCGGTGAGTCAGCGGCAAGTCACTAGACTTATAACACCAAATATCGTGTTTTGATACTTATAATAAGAATACAGGTAGCCCATTGTGTAACTTTGGGCCTAAGTATAAACAAATACAGAAAATATGTACAATGTCAAACAAATGTGATTTGTGAATTCGCATAACAAAACAGTGTGTCATTAATAGTTAAATGACAATAAGATGTATAATATTTGTAGAAAACTCAACACCGGTTACTGTAGTAATAGCACTCAAAACTCTGGGATAGCCTGTCTCAACAACATCTATTAAACGCAAAATAAAATCTACAAGCAAACGAAGGAAAATGAGACATGCACTGTAGCACAGGGGCGAAAGCTGAATACGTCTTGAGAGCTAATGCCACTCTTTGTTCTTGCTTGGTCATAGGAATTAGCAACTTTTAAGTAACATGCATTGTGTCTGATAAAGACCTATCTATGCATGATATCGAACTGGACCAAAAACGTATTCGTGACAACAACTTGTAGTTTGCATGATGTAGACTATCAAACGCCGAAAGGGGCTATATTTGACTGAAGCCAATTGATAAGAAATACGTGGGGAGTTGGTTCAAAAATATTGTGCCTAGGATTATTAATGAAAAGAACAATTCAAAATATGTTTTATCAAACCAAAATTCAGTAATTGTGCTGACCAGTGAAGAAAAATTACTATAAGATTGTTAACCAAATATCGTCTGCACTAGCATTTTGTTCTTGGGATATATCTTGTACAGAGTAAATTAATTGCAGTATTGGAGTGGACATAATTAAAATAAAATGTTCACACTTGTTAAGCGTCTTTCTCAAAGGAAGCGAGTGGCCTAGAATCATTACGCATATCACTTCTTGTAATTTGCAGTGACGAAACAAACACAAGTTGAATTAAATGACTTAAATGCTTTTCTTTCTATTTCTACTCTTCTGTCACAACAGGAAACGCTAAATGCTACTTATCAGACCAAACGACACATTTTCACAACCTAAAATCCAAGCATCATTACACTTAAACATGTTTTTGGACTAGTTGTCTGCTTACACATGACAGTTGTTTTACAATATTATTTGCACCGAATCTGAATCCTGATTACTGTAAAAGTAATTGATCAACCGGATCATAGAATGATGTCTCTTATACTCCACTAGTTTGTTCAGTCCTGCTCTTTCTCAGTTTTATGAACTACTTATACGATTTCTTCTAATGACAAATGAATTATTTTTATATGTTCTTATTGATTAAATCCGATAACAAGTTTTTCGAGACAAAGAATGATTGTTGGTAAAAGCTTAGAGATAGATGGTATTTTACATGATGCCCGTTTTGAAGGCCTTGCTGTAAACAGCATTATCTTGTAAACTACATATTAAATATTTATATCTTTGTACTTATGGCATTTATGCAATTACCTACACATCACATGATCAGAATTTATGTCATAGAAGAAAATGAAATGTTTTACCAATATGCGGTTAGGATTTTTAATATCTATACTAATCAGTATATAACAGCGTGAGATCCAACTATAACCTTAGTTATTGTATCTATAACATATCTTCCAGCGGAATGTGTCATACATTCTCAGCTGTTGTTTTTACCAATGTTTTATAAACCAGTCAGCCGAAATTTTGCACAACCACATTTTAAGTCATTCCAGATCGTTTGTTTACTAATTAACAGTTTAACAAAACCTGATTGGACAAAAAACAAGCGATTCCCATACCTTTTGTGCTAAAAGGATCCACTGCTGTTCAGAAAGCAAATATCAGCATTCAGTGAGTAAGTATACTGACCTCGTATTTATAAAGCAACGTTAATACAGTAAAAGAATACAATGGATTGTAAATGTAAAGTGCGTATGTCTAGTAATTGCAAAAAAATGTTCTCTATGTCAGTGTGAATGACACAGTTTAGACCCAGAGGTAAAAAAGGCACGAAAAGCAGGTGGAAACCAGATGGAGAGGGAATTAAAATCATGGAAAAAAATCGAAGGATTGATTATGCTTTTGCATAGGACAGGGAGGAAGATGAAATTTCTAGTGATACTTCTAAGAAACTAATGGATTTCATGACACCGAAGAAATGGCACAGATCACCAAAGAACTCAAATGTGAAATCAAGGTGTTCAAAATAATGCTGCAGTACTTCAACAGGGGGCTGGAATGATGTCTATTAATTTTAGCAGTTGTTTGGTATCAAATTCACAGTGGCATCAACACTTCTAAACGAATAAGCTCTACACAAAGCATTGAGTTTCAATCCTCTTGACAAAAACAATCAATTTTTTGCATTCTACATGATTATATTAAGGATTGTACGCAATACATGCAGATAGTCTTATAAACATGATTGAAAACAACATTTTAAAGAAATGTAATTATACGAAACTATTCTCATCTGCTAACAATGTCCAATGAGCTCTGCCAGAGAAATATATTCAAAGAAAACTTGTATTTGCAGTTTTATGTTAGTTTATGACGTTCAAAGAAGTGAAAGACAGATTGAAGTTTTGAGAAAAAAAATTCAAGCCCCTAGATGGCATTTTCCTCGAATGAAGTCTCGGTTTCAGCTAAATCCTACAGTAGGATCTGTCCAGCGTTACTGTAAGCGAACGGTACTGAAAGCAGTAGAGTACCATTGATAAATCTGAAGAAAACCATCTCACTGATGCCAAAGTCAAGGTCTTCGTACCTACCGTGAAGACCAAGAACAGACAGCAAGAAAACACCAAACTATGCTTGATCTTAGCCAAGAGGCCAAGATGGTAAGTCAACACTACACATACATCTGTGTACCGTGGGATTCAAAAACTTGCAATAGTGTCACTAAATTTGCAAAAAGATTTTGAAAAAGTTTGTGTAAAATTTTAGTTCATAGTCTACCCAGAAAGCGTTAAGAATAAGGTTTAACTTATTTCGGAATGATGTTAAATATTAAAGACTGCTATACAGCCCAAATCCTGGGTACTTGATTTGTGGAAAAAAAGTGTTGAAGTTAGTTATTTAGGAAAATACTTGTAGATTTTAATATTTTTATAGGCTTGTGTGTGTGTGTTTTCTTTTAGCAAAGCCACATTAGGCTATTTGCTGTGTCCACTGAGGGAAATCAAACGCTTGATTTTATGGTTGTAAGTCCGAAACGTTCCGCTGTCCCAGCGGGCTTGATAAATAATTGTTGTTAGCATAAATACTATTTAGTAAAACTGCTAGATTAAGCAGTGTAATCTCAAACTACACAACAAAAAATCTAAATAAACAAATCCAGGTCAATAATATGTTTTTTTTTCTCTTTCTTTCTTTCAGATATCGGGCACACGACAGGCAAAACTTGCCCATTACGACCAATAATATCAACATATGAAACAAGTAGAAAAATGAAAACCAGATTCAAAGAACATAAAAAGTCACCTTCACACGTTTTCGAACACTGTAAGTCAAATAAACACAACATAACCATAGAAAACACTCAAATACTAAATAAAGAAACAAACATAAACAAACGCAAAATGAAAGAAGCCTTACTTATACAACAACTTAATCCAAAAATAAACCAATATAAAGGAACGCCATTATACCTATATTAATATTATAGATAAAATTATATATTCAAACATCTAACCGCGCCCTCTACATTGCGACACTCAGTTACACAACCCCTTCCAAACATGTGGTCAGCTTCCGGTCAGTTACCTCTTTCTTTGAGAAACTGACGATGACCGAAGAAGGTCAAAACGTTGTTCGCTCTTCTATGTAAAATATTTTCTCAACCCAAACGAGCCGTTTTTGCATATAAAATTCTCAACAAGTGGATTTCTCGACATCACTTATTGAAACAATTACTTTTTTTAACTGAACACATTACAAGCTATTAGATGAAGTAAATTATGATTAAACATCGCCAAAGTAATGCGCTTTACTACACGCAACTCGTACACAAGTGTAGAGAACTTATATAAATTAAAGTGAGAAACTTATGGAATAAATCAAGTTAAATCAATATATTGATATTTTCAGTAAAACAGAAAAGCAACAATAACAACTTCAAATATTTTAGATAGATACAAACATACCTCAAGATAGCCATAAACAAAACAAAAGATGATTTAGATCTATAAATATAACCTTGAAATCAATTACCCATTACAGAGAACTTTAACACCTTTCAAACATTTTCAAACAGTAGACTAACTAAAACATGACAAAGCCGGTCATGACACCCTTCTTGACTCTATAGTGAGGGTAAGGAAAAATTAGTTTAAGTTAAATTTAACTGTCAAATTGAGCAAAAGTTTGAAATTGAGGAAAATGAAACGTGACTTATGCAGTCATATTATATATTTTCTACCTTCTTTTGTTAATGTAATAATTAGTAAACAAAACGTTTCTCGGATCATATAGAAGACAATATTATTTAAGTTTTTAAAACTTGTATATAAATTTTTATTTGTAATAACAAGTATAATAATTTATATTATTGCTTATATATTAATATTTATTTGTACTATGAAAGAAGATTGTGTGTTTTGATCTTGTCAGCAAACATCATAAATTTGATAACCTCTACATTCAACTACTTTCTAAATTAAAATATTTGGATCTTTGAAATCTTTACACAATAAATCAGAGATTCGTCCGAGATAAATTATAATACGGAACAATACACTGTAGTAGTATCTACGTGTTGGTTAATTCACAATGAACTTAAAAGAAACTAATTTTGAGATATCATCTGGCCTACCACTAATGGACAATTCTTTTGCTATTCTCTAAAGATAGTACCTGTGTGTGTGTGAATATCCTATATATATATATATATATATATCACATAGATACTACTACAGTGTATTGTTACGTATTATAGTTTATCTGGAACGAATCTCTGATTTGTTCGGTTAAGATTTCAAATGGCCAAAATTTTCAATTTAGAAAAGTAGTTGAATATAATTTCCCGATAAATAAACGTTTATAACAGTTATAGCTCCGAGGTGTATAGCATACCAACTGTACCAAACCAACAATATATATGACTTTTGACACGTTGGTTTAAAAACGTTAGGCGAGGTTCTATGAATTTCATTTGGTTCAACAATAATTGACGATACGCTAGCACTTTCGTAAAACTTATATTGTTGATTCTTACTCTCGAAAATGTTTTATAACTTTAGTGAATAGATGGGAATTTCGATGTATAGGATTAACAATATACAGTCACGTGAAACGTTAGGACACTATATGAAAGCCTGTGTATTTTTGTAACATTTTTGGATATATAGATATTTAATCTCAATTTTAACAATACTGAGAGATTATAGGAATATAACTAACAAATAAAACTGAAGAAAATACTTTTCAAGATCTTCTGCAAACGTAATTCTACAAAAATGCATATTCTAACTGAGAAAAAAGTTAGGACACCCCCACATTTATTCCCACTTAAAATGGCTCAACTCACAAACAGGTGTATCACACCAGGTGCACATGCTTAGAATATCATAACTCAGAATTATAAATAAGGCTTGCTCTATTTAAAACCACAGACATTTAGTTTGGTTTGCTCCTGACTGTTAAAGTGAGAGTGAGCACCATCATGAGAGCAAAACAGCTGTCTGCGGCCTTCAGAAAGAAAATTGTAGCAGCTATTTGAGTCTAATACGAGATTTAAAAATAACTTAAAAGGTTTTGAAATCAGCTATTCCACTATCCGGAAATTAGTCAACAAGTGCAGGGCTTTCAAAACAACTGCCAACATGCCCAAGTCTGGTCGTCCAAGCAAGTTCACCCCGAGAGCAGGTCGCAAGATGCTAAAAGAGGTTTTCAAACACCCTAACATGTCATCACGGGACCTACAGCAGGCTCTGGCTACTGTTGATGTGAAAGTGCAAGCCTGTACACTCAGAAAAAGACTGCACAAGTGTAACTTGCATAAGAGGTATGCAAGGAGGAAACCTTTGATTTCTAAGAGAAACATTAAGGCCAGACTGAAGTTTGTCAAAGAGAATGTAGACAAATACCAGGACTTCTCAATTAATATTCTTTGGACAGATGAGTCCAAAATTGAATTATTTGGACACGAGAACAGAGGACATGTTTGGCGTAAACCAAATACAGCATTCCAGGAAAAGAACCTCATATCAATTGTGAAGCATGAAGGTGGAAGTGTTGTTGTTTGGGGCAGCTTTGCTACAGGAGGACCTGGACAACTCACAATAATAGAATCCACCATGAATTCTACTGTGTATCAGAGAGTGCTTGAGAATCATGTGAGTCCATCTGTAAGAAAATTAAAGCTGAAGTGGAACAGGACCCTGCAACACGACAATAACCCAAAACACACCAGTAAAATCCACCAAGGACTAACTAAAAATTAAGAAATAGAGAGTCCTGGAATGGTCAAGTCAGAACCCAGATCTTAATCTTATTGATTTTCATGAATTTCATGTTATTTAAATTCTATAACAGCGTATTAAGTATCTCATACCTGCAAAAATATCATTTAGATAAAATGCAACTACTTACTTAAAATACACAAGTTATTTACATAAAATTTAAAACACTTTTAAATTTTATAATAAAATTACTTTCCTATAATAATCTTTTTGTTGATTATTACAAGACGAAAGTGAAAAAGACAAAAAAAAGTACTTACAACATAGCATGGGTGTTAAAGATACAATTGTATAACTGTTCAGAGCAGTTTAATGAAATCTGATTTTAGTCTTAACACGAACTTAATGACTTTACTGTAGGTTTCAATATACATGTATAAATATTGGTTTAGGAATTGCAAGAAAAAGATAGATAAAACATACATGTTTAAAATAAATATATGATTTGAAAAATATTGGTGTGAGTTATATAATCTTCTGTTTTCAGTTTTATAATTATGACAAAGTAAAAGTTTTAAATGTTTTGGCTGTTTATAACATCAGTATTACTGGCGGTTATAGATGTAAAAGAAATGATTAAGCTTTCACACATCTTGATTATACGTTTTAATCCTGGGGTGTACACAATAACAACTGGTAAAATTTCCGTCTTATTAGTTGGTACGAAATTAAACAGTTGTCAGTTAGGCCCTATGGATAATTTCTATTAAAAATAAAATCTTTATTTACTTAAATGAAATATTACTCATTTTTGTCATTAACATTTTGTATTATTCTCAACGCTATTATGTACGAAATACTTCTTTTTTAGAAGTCTGTGGTGGTTTCTTTTAAAATCTAAAAAAAAATATGAATTTGTTGGTTTATAAAAAAAATATCATTTTGTAGTGAGTCATTGTCAGATATTTCAATTACCATTTATAGCTTTATAAGTATTTTCGACAGTGGATTTAATATTTGGAACTGAATTATTTAAGACATGACTAAAGTCAAGCCAGTTTAAATGTTAGTTTCAAAAAATAGATTTTGTTTGTTTTGGAATTTCGCACAAAGTTACTCGAGGGCTATCTGTGCTAGTCGTCCCTAATTTGGCAGTGTAAGGAAGGCAGTTACTCATTACCACCCACGGCCAACTCTTGGGCTACTCTTTTACCAACGACTAGTAGGATTGAACGTAACATTATAACACCCTCACGGCTGGGAGGGCGAGCATGTTTGGCGCGACTCGGGCGAGAACCCGCGACCCTCAGATTACGAAGCGCACGCCTTAACGCGCTTGGCCATGCCAGGCCCCTCAAAATAATGGAATAATCATAAATGTATCTGAGCCAATGCGACAATGCATGAGAACTAGCTTTCAACTTCATTCTTTGATCAACAATGGTATAGATCTTTTCTTCTTAGAAACCAATTATCAAAATATCAAATGTAAGTGACAATTTTGTACTTTCGGCTGTTTCTCTTATCTGATAATACAAAATTATTATAATATATAAAATATATACTGATTAATAGCTTTATAGCTTCAATTAAAAACTATTTAGTACTTGTAGCATGTAAAAGCTCTAGATAAAATTCAGAAAAAAATAATTAAATATCGCTGGTTCATGTTCAGACCCAGCATGGCCAAGTGGTTAAGACATTCGACTCGTCATCCGAGGGTCACGGGTTCGAATCCCTGTCACACCAAACATGCTCGCCCTTTCAGCTGTGGGAGCGTTGTAACGTGAAGGTCAATCACGCTTTTCGTTCGTGAAAGAGTAGCCCAAGAATTGGCGGTGGGTGATGATGACTAGCTGCCTTTCCTCTAGTCTTACACTGTAAAATTAGTGTGGGCTAGAACAGATAGCCCTCAAGTAGCTGTGTGCGAAATTCAAAAACAAACAAACAAATCTCTGTCACTGCGTTTATAAAATTGTTAAATCATCTTCAATAATAATATACAAGAAACTCCATGTAGTGTTATTAAACTGCAGTTACAACCAGTTCTACCAAGTAAGTTTGATGTAAAATCTAAACTAACCCTCACTTTTTAACTTTTGGAATAAATGGTTTTAACAGTTCACTCAATGAACTAGTACGGTGTGCAGAACTTTGACGTCCTGCAATAATAGGTCTATTAGGGTAACAAGAAGGTTCAACAAAAATGTACTTAATAATTATTCCAATTAGAACAAGCGTTGATAATTTCTCGACATTTATGTATTTTTGATAAAACACAAAACCTACTTGTAACTGGGGTAAAAATTTATAAATATAACCAAGTAGTAATTTGCTCTGTCTCTAAAGCTTTAATTTCAGTCTTAATATTTTTTAAATTTCAATTTCTTTCCTAACTAGATTTTCTTGTTCATTTAAAAAGGAACTGATGCTTTCTTGTAACATTTTCGGAATAAGTGGTGGTTTTTCTTGAGGTTAACAATCTGAAAATTTTGGTAGCATTTTCCTTTAAAAATCCCCCAAAGTTTTTTTTCTATTATTAAGCATATATTTTCAGTTTTGTTTTTCCTCAGGAAAATTAACGCGATTATAGAATATTTGTAAATGTTTACTTGATAATTTGTTCTTTTACTTGGGATATTGCATCAAACACTTGTTGAGCACTCATATCCAATGTGACGTTCATGTCATCTTTTAACGGAAAAATCGAAATGTTTTCAATATATAGTAAAAAAGTATTTCATAGTACCCTGCATATACGACATAAACCTTGAGGTACAGTTGTTAAAATTCTCAAAAATCAGTTTTCTAGTTCTTTCAAATGTCATAGTTCCTCGTGTCGTTATTCTTAATGTGAATTATGAGACTGTTTCCTAATTTCAAGTGATTCTTTTTGCAATTCTGTGAGCTGTGTCTATTTATTAAAACGTTCAGTATGTTGCATGCTTCGCTGGGCAAACTGAAAAATTAACATAGCACGAATTATTACAAGTTTCATATTAAAATTCAAGTCAAATTCCATTAAATTCTCTGAACATTATTATAATTACATCTTAAGTACTCATGGTATATTGCAAGAACTTTTTCTGTTTTTTAATTTGATTTTGTGATAAACAAAAAAGATTATTAAATGAAATTTATTTCACCAAAAAATATTAGAAGTAATTAAAAAACTTCACATATATATTTGTATATATATCTTGTGCTTCTTTAAGATCCACATTTCAAATTGGTCCATTTTCACTATACGGGAGGCCCGGTATGGTCAGCCTGGTGCTTATGGCACTCGAATCGTAATCCGAGGATCGTAGATTCAAATTCCTTCACACCAAACATGCTCGCTCTTTCATCCATGATGTGGCTGTATAATGTGACGGTCAATCTCACTATTCGTTGGTAAAGTAGTAGCTCAAGAGCGGTGGGTAGAGGTGATGACTACCTGCATTTCGTCTAGTCTTACACTGGTAAAATAAAGATGGTTAACGCAGATAACCCTCGTGTAGCTCTGCCCGAAATTCAAAACAAACCAAAAACACTATCGCAGTCATTGCAGAGATTCAAGCCCATGTTCTCCTAGAATTATAAATATATCTGCAAAGTTACCATTGAGATAACAAAAAGAAAACATCATTTTTTTTAGTAATTTCAGTGGTTTGAGAATCACGTGTACTCACAAACATTGTGGAAACGATAGTTTACTTTTTAGAAAATTTGGGTATTGTTAAACCAACTTAGTTGTGGTTTCCGAAATTTTAATAATCACAGTATAAAGTTTTACAATAGAAATGTGGGAAAATTAATAAATTAAATTTCAGATTTCAAAATTATGTTATCGTTCATAAGGTGTTCTGCACCATTTTTATGTAAACAATGTTCTATGGTATGAAAAAAAGAAATAAATATGCTTTTGCTTAAATCATTGAAGAAATGCATATAAAATTCTTAAAAATATGAAACTTCTATTTAAATAATTTAGCATCATTCTGTTAAAAATATACGTTTAAAAGGGGCTGTAATGTATTCAAAAATACATTTAAATAATGGACGGAAGATGCTGTATTTTATAAAAATGATCTTCCATGTTTCTACAAACACGTTGGGCAATATGAAACTGGTGTTTATTAAGGCTTACGTAAGAAAAGGTTCAACTTTACCTTTAAGAAAATAGTATTAATCTTTTATGTTGAATAAGCAATTAATAAAGAAAAAATGACAGTTGTATTACCATTTGGTTTATAAAAAAAAAACACTTGTATTGATTAATATTTTATTACGTAGTTCGGGTCAAGAGCATGGTTCGCTCATTAGCGTGACGGATTGAGTTTCCTAGAGGAAAAACGGCAAGTTTACGAAGTTACGATGCTAAAATCCTGGGTTTGATTCAACGCAATCTGTACAACATATTGCTTACTTTGATTTTGCACTAAAGTACATAAACAATTAGAATTGTGGAATTTAGATTCCGTGGTTCACGACCTGCTATGGCTAATAAACATGTTTATACATGTCTTCAGACAGTTGAATTACAAATTTCGGCCTGGCAGGAATATCGAAAGAGTTGGTGTTGTCCAACTACTTTCTTTCTAGCCATTCTCTTCAAAATAAAAAAAAACTGGCACAGACAGCTTAGGGATAGTTTTCGCACACAAAATTTAACAAAACACAATATATAATGTCATACCATTGACTCGATTTTATACAAAGTGAATATAGTCATTAAGAGACAAACTTAACAAAAAAATTAATCATTTTCGTCAAAATAATTACACATATCTCGAGAACATATAGTAATTATACTTAGCTTTATATTACTTTAATCATATTAATTTTCAAAAGAAAAATTTTTCACATAATATTAATGGAGCATAAAGTTCTTACGACCCTTATTAGTAGCGATTAAAGTTGAAATTTTTCTTACAGATATAAAATGAAGGTTCTTTAAAAACATATTTCAGAGTCGAAATTACATTTATAAAATATATTTCCCACTTTAAAAATATATATTCTGTATTTAAAATTTTACAAGATTGTTTTATTTAGCTTCTTTAAACATTATTTGGGCCAAGTGTAATACAATTGATATCAGATTTGAGTATTGCTACTGTCTCTTGATTACGTTTACTCTTATTAAATAAAAATAGAGTAAGTAGAAATAAGAGCCGCAAGCGTACGAACGTTCATTTTGCTTACTTCTCTCTCTACTACCCACGAATGCTGTGAATGCGAGTCAAGAAACAGTAATGCTAATTGGAAATAACTGCGGTAAAAACCAACTAACTTTTCCAAGGAATATTTATTAGGCTTATAATGTTAAAACCGAGTCAGATGAATACAGCAGGTCTCTAATGATAAGAAAATGGTCCCTCTTACTCAGGTTACAACACTGATATCCGGTTGCGGAAATTATAGTAAAAGAGTATCTCATCTAATACGTATTTATAATATTTTGACCGGTTTCTTAAAGGCAGAACATTGTCAGTAAAATACTTTTTAAGGTTGGTTTTATGTTCGATTCATATATTTATTTTTACGTAACAAAATTTCAGTAAAAATTATATAAGACATGTATTGACATACACTACTTGAGTCATCCAAGTATCCGATATTTATTTAGGTAATCAAATCACGGCTCGCGTTTAACTTCTGGTTCGGTTAATTCATCTGCCCACAAGATATTTTAGAAGGTACTTTTGAGTACAGCTAAATTATCTTAATCGTTCATGAGGCCGCTTCTACTGGAAATTCAAAATTAAATTCCAAATATAACTTCATTGCAGTCGTTTACCATCGTTCCCCGAAGTGACGCTAAGGGTTTAAAATTTCATCTGTGATTAGATAATCGTTTTTATGATAACCAAATAAGTTGTCGAAATCTAACACAATTTATTGTAAATGTAAATATTTAAAGGTTAAAGAAAGAATAATCCAGAAATACTGAAAGAATAGAAATCAGGCCTTAAGTACGTGCTTTTAAGATTGAATTAAATACAACACAACAACAAAAGCTATAAAGTGTACAATAAGTTTTATGTGCTCTGCTCACCACACACATATCGAAACCGGGTTTTTAACGTTCTAAACTCGCAGACATACCGCTGTACCGCCCCCCCCCCGATAGTACAGCGGTATGTCTTCGGATTTACAACGTTAAAATCAGGAGTTCGATTCATCTCGGTGGGCTCAGCAGATAGCCCGATGTGGCTTTGCTATAAGAAAAAAACACACAAACATACATACTACTGTGCCATTATAGGGGGAACTGATTTTAAAAATAGTACGCTATAAATCTTAGCGACAAATTTGAGCTGACAAAAATGAAATTAAACATGTTGTAATTAGGCCCGGCATGGCCAGGTAGTTAGGGCGCTTGTCTCGTAATTTGAGAGTCGCGGAGTCGAATCCTCCTCACTCTAAATATGCTCGATTTTTCAGCGGTAGGGGTGTTATAATGGCACGGTCAATTCCCCCTATTTATTTGTAAAAGAGTAGCCTAAGGATTGGCGGTGAGTAGTGATGACTGTATTCCCACTAGTCTTTCACTGCCAAATTAGTGATGGCTGGCGCAGATAACTCTCGTGTAGCTTTGCGCGAAATTGTTAAACAAACAAACAAACGAAGATACTTAACATAGTAAATATCATTAATTTAATGCTTTAAATTTATTTCTTCTGGCATATACCGATACCATATGCTAGCTTCTTATTAGCTTTTTCTTCTATTTAGTGAAGGCATTGTATGCGACACCATGACGTTTATTTCAGACTTTACATTTGGCAACTTCTCATTCAAGCAGACGATAAAACCTACTTGTAGAGAAAAATATGTATGTAAAAATGTCTGGTATGGATTGAGAAAAAAAAATTATGTTGAGGAGCAAACAGCATTTTGACCTTCTTCGGTCATCGTCAGGTTCACAAAGAAAGACGTAACTGACCGATAGCTGACCACATGTTTGAAGGGGGTTGTGTAATTGAGTGTAGTAATGTAAAGGGCGTGCTTAGATGTTTGATTATATTTATTAATATAGGTATAAAGGTGTTCCTTTTTATTGGTTTATTTTGGGCTTGAATTGTTGTATAAGTAAGGCTTCTTTAATTTTGCGTTTCTTTTTTTTCCTTTCTTTAGCATTTGAGCGTTTTCTATGATTATGTTGGGTTTATTTGACTTGTAGTGCTCGAAAACGTGTGAAGGTGACTTTTTATGTTCTTTGAATCTGGTTTCCATTTTTCTACTTGTTTCTCCAATATAGACATTGTGGCAGTTATTACATTGTATTTCATAAATAGTGTTGATGTTGTGTTTGTCAGTGTAGTTTTTACATAGTATAGACCTCAGTTATGTGTCTGTTTTTTGAATAAATTTGGTATTAACCGAAATGTCATATTTTGTTACAAGGTTTTGCCTTGTAACCAATAAATGTTGGTTATTTTTCTGCTGATGAATATATTGTATGCAGCGATATATGGTTTCGTGATTTTTTAATTCGTAAGATAATTTACTTTTGTTAGTTGATTTTGCTTTCTGTCTAGATGTGTGCGTATAATGTTTTCTACGATTTGTGGAGGAAACTTATTGATGTTGAAGTATTGTTTTATTTTGTCTAATTCATCGTTAATTTTATCTGATGAGTATAGTTTTATGGCTGTGTTTATTTGGTTTCTTAGTATGTTGAGTTTATTTATTAGAAAAGCAAGTTGAGCTTTATGTTAAAATATAAAAAAATGCAGAAATATATTATACATATTTTCACCTGCGTAGAAATTTATGTTAACATTCTAGACTAAAATTCAATTTATGTAATACTCTTTTTAAACGAAAAAAAACCCATTAAAATTTAGTTCTGTTAATTCTTAAGCGATTAAAGCAAATAAATATCACAAGATACATTCAAACTCCATAATAATAAATAATACTTGAAACATGAAAAGAATCACATGGAAATTGTGAAATGTATTTGTTGATAAAATGTTAAACAGTGAATATATTTTATTGAACAAAGTGCAATGTCGTTAATACATTTAACAGCGTTATTTGCTGATCAAAAATTAATTTCATTTCTCTAATAATGGGGAAAAGAAATGAACTTATGTTGGATAACATGCACACATTCTAGAAATCAGTCTGTTTAAGATTTTAGTGAAAAAATTTTGCAAGTTATGATTGAATATCCTTCCTTAATTCTGAAATGATAGATAAGAGGGAAGTCCGATAAACAATGCCTTCTGCCATCTTTTGACTGATTAAATAGTACGTACCTACAGTCCTAAAATACAAGCCTCTGTGTTGCAATAGGTCGTGGACAATTAATAATACTCGGCAAGATAATTCCGTAAACATTTTTGGCCACCAATTAGTTTACAGTTTTGGGATATTTGTGATTTTAAACAGTATATCACAGCTAAACCTTTAAATATTCTGATAAGCAGCCAAGCATGTCAATCTAGACTATGTGCGGTCCACTCATAAGTTTACTACCTTGGAAATTTACGAAGTTTTTAAGCTTTATAAATGGCCTTAATATTGAATTTTTTTTTAACCGGAATGTCATATTTTGTTACTAGGTTTTGCTGGTTACTTGGTTATTTGTCTGCTGAAATAGTAATTAAATTTCGCTGCATAATTTCTCATTTTTATTGATAAAGTTTAAGAAAACAGTTTTTTAAACGACAGCTTTGGACAAAATTTAAGAAAAAAAAACTAACAACGAGTACTTGGTTGTAACATAGCAAGTAACATAAAATAAACAAACACAAATATAAATCAGAGAATACCAACAAACAAGCTCAACAGAGAAACAACAAACACTAACATTGAAGGTAACAGAGAAATGTGAAAAGCAATTACAAATATAATCACCGACTTCCTTAAAGAATATAGTAAACATGTTATTGAGCTCAAGAAACAAATACAACAACCATTACCACATGTAATAAACAAAATTATAACTAGCATCAAATCACAATGAATATTGTCACTATATTACTCATAAATATCCAAGGGTGCCTTGTTATCAAGCTGCATGAGATCGAGCATGTTGCCACAAGTACATCGGCGAGTATTCTATTTTCCTCCGTACCAATGCTTTACAATGCTATCGTCCATTGGAAACTGTAGAACTTGTTTGTTTTGTTGTTGAATTTCGCACAAAGCTACTCGAGGGCTATCTGTGCTAGCCGTCCCTGATTTAGTAGTGCCAGACTAGAAGGAAGGCAGCTAGTCATCACCACCCACCGCCAACTCTTGGGCTACTCTTTTACCAACGAATAGTGGGATTTACTGTCGTATTCTAACGCCTCTACGGCTAAAAGGGCGAGTATGTTTGGCGCAACGGGGATGCAAACCCGCGACCCTCAGATTATGAATCGAACGCCTTAACACGCTTGGCCATGCCGGACCTGAAACAGTAGAAAACCAACTAGAAAGAATAGTTAGACAAAACAGGAATACTCGGAACGGACGGGCCATAACTCCTATAGAAAGAACACAAAATCAATTATCTTAAACAATATAAATCCCATAAAAAATAGTACAAAAGGTATACTTTCAAGCAAAAATCAAACAGTAACAATAGGAGGTATATATTGCTTACCATAAAATAAACCAGGCACTAAACTACTAAACGTCATATCCCATAGTAACACATTATAGGCACCTTCAATAGCTAAAACAATTTTCGATTGCAGAAATACAAGTGCTAATGGAATATATTTATTATTTCTGGAAGACTCAGGTACTTACCTACTAAACGATACAAACCCAGCACAAACGATTGATACATATTACTCTAGTGAGACAGAGACCTTTTGCTGATGTGGAGTGGATTCGATCTCTTACCATATCAAAATCAAACAAAAATACACAAATTAACTACGAAAAACAAATAATAAAAATGGAAAACGTGTTTATTCAACACCTACTTCAACAGCCTGGATAGAGAGGGCTTCATTAGAAACAAATTACAGATGTATACCAAAAGTATCAGTTTACAATAAGCATATATAACAACAAGTAACCCATAAACAAAAAACGCAAATACATACGTTCAGAAAACAAAGAAACAATATTAATCAACTAAAAACCACAAAAGTGGAGAACTTTCTGAACACGAATAAATTCAAAAAACAGATTCCAAAGATTTCTGGTCTCACCTTGCACTTAAACACAAGAAATTAGCATACAAGAATAAACAGAAAGTACGTGCCTTTCAGGAACAACTATAAAACTTTAAAAATAGCAGACGACTCAAACATAAAACAGAAGCTTCATGAAAATAATACATATATTCTAGAATATATATATATATATATACACACACACACACACACACACCAACAGAAGCGGAGCGTAACACGACTACACAACAAATCAACTTATCAAACGCATCACAGCAACAGAAGTAAAATTTAAATAAAATTGAATAACAGAGCACCAGGACAATACAAAATGGTTCGTTATGGCCTGGTGGCTTAGGGCGCTCTACTCGTAATCTGAGGTTTGCAGATTCGAATCCACTTCACACCAAACAGCCGTGGTGCCGTTATAATATTCGTTGGTGAAAGAATAGCCCGAGAGTTGATGGTGATGATTAGCTGCTTTCTCTCTTGCCTTACTAACTATGCTAAATTAGGGACAGCTAACGTAACTTTACTCGAAATTCAAAAACAGACAAAATAAACTTTAAAACATTACACAAGAAAAGTCCTCTAAGATCATTAAATCATCTCGCTTCTTTTTACAAGTTATCTCTGAATAGGATGACTACCATTCATTTGAAAACAGACGGATGTTTATGTTTCAGTGGGAAAGAAAAACCAGCAAATAATTCTGAAAATTACAGGCCGATAAATTTAACAAGCAATCTGGGAAAATTACTTGCAAAAAAAATCAGATAGTAGACTCGCAAATGACTTTGAAACTAGCTAAATACTCCCGCAAATAGAAAACCGATTTGGAAAAGAAAGATAAGCAACGCATCAACTCTAAGATTAAAAAGAATAAACAATGCACGGCTTTAATAATAAAACAACAACAAAACTTTGTACACTCATATGCTTCCTAGATGTCGAAAAAACATTCGACAAATTATGGCAAAATGGGTTAAAACATAAAGTGTCCGAATTGGGACTCTCAGTAGAAATTATTCAATGAGTTTCTAATGTAAATGTTGAGGGTTCCTACTACGAGTGCGGTACTCTGGAGGCGGGTGTCCCTCAAGGAGAAGTACTTAGTCCTATGCTATTTACCATGTAGGTCAGCGACATGCTCGTAAAATATCCAAACCACACTTTTTGCTCACAGTTTACAGATAATGTTGCAATCTGGAAAAGTCCTTCAAACCTAACAACGGTAGCATACAATGCACAACCACCCGAACGAAGTAGAATTGTACTGTAATAAGTGGATAATTAAAATTCATGCACATAAAACACAAGTCATTATTTACAAAATCGTACAGACAGGATTCTTACAGGTAGCAATACCCGTAAACTTCTTAGAAATGACTTTTGACTCAAAATTAAACTGGATACTATTTATTAATAGCATAAAACCCAGAATTTTGAAAAAAGTGAGTTACTAAAATAGTGTGTGTGTGTGTGTGTCTGTGTTTTCCTGTAGGAAAGTCACATCGGGCTATCTGCCGAGTCTACCGAGGGGAATCGAACTCTCCCTATTTTAGCGTTGTAAATCCGTAGAGTTACCGCTGTACTATTGTGAAACTATACAACTGTGGGTAACTGTGTCACAAACACACATTAAGAAACTACGGCAGATATAAAATTACATTTTAACGAAAGCATATAAAGCTCCGTGATCAACAAACTCGGTGTGTTTGTTTGTTTTGGAATTTCGCACAAAGCTACTCGAGAGCTATCTGTGCTAGCCATCCGTAATTTAGCAGTGTAAGACCAGAGGGAAGGCAGCTAGTTATCACCACCCACCACCAACTCTTGGGCTACTCTTTACCAACGAATAGTGGGATTTATCGTCACATAATAACGCCCCCACGGTTGGGAGGGCGAGCATGTTTGGCACGACGCGAGCGCGAACCCACGACCCTCGGATTACGAGTCACGCGCCTTACGCACTTGCCCATGCCTGGCCAACTCGGTGTGTCTACACAGCTATTTAAACATGCAAACACTATGAGACATACCCCTAGATAACTCGCTTCAATATTATAAGAAAAAAAATATGAGTAAAAGTAAACTGATGTAAAAGAGTTTTGTATGTTAAAATAATGTGTGTATCTCCGAAGTGGAACTGCGTTGCGAACACGAAATAATACTACGATTGTACAGAAGTGCAGCTTGTGAAACTACGAGTCAGTATTACCCAGTGAATTAGACATTGCACGAAAATATGTTAATTAAAACTGCGAACAACGGACAAAATGCAACATTGTAAGTATTTCAAAAACGTAGAAAGGGTTATTATTTACAATTCAGTAACGATGTAAACAAAATAATTCCAGAGATGGATGAAGAGGTCTACGATGAACCTAACCATTGCCAGTATACAACATGGAACGAATCCTGGTAAAGATAATTACGAAAATACATTGTTTTAAGGGACATTACAAAAATATTGTCAAACACTGTCGAAAGGGGATTATTTAGAACTTTTAATGAAAATTAGCTTATATGTATATATAACTTATAAAAGTTAAAAAAGCTAATCCGGCATATCAAACCACTTGGAATATTTTAATTTCATAAATAAACATTATTAAAGTAACACTTATGATTACTGAATCGTTTAGGTATTATCCTTCCTAATAAGCTTTTTAATAATAACCGCAATAATATCTCCCGAAGTTCAGCTAGGTTAAATTTATGTTACATCTTGTTCGTTATATTACGTCGAACAATGCAAACGATTTTAAGTGTTTGAATCAAGGGACGCTATTCAGTTATTTCAATTATTATAACCAAAAATATTTTACAGAATTAATTATGGGGAAAAATGAAATAGGTTGTTTATGGTTAAGCATAAAGCTATACGATCAGTTATTCGTGCTCTGCAAACTACAACTATCGAAACCTGGTTTCCAGTATAGAAATACCACTGTGTCTTTAAGGTACAAAGTAAGTTAACGATAATAAAGCACATAAATAAACATCCGTTGTTCTTAAAATTTACATGACTTAGCAACACATGAAAACACATGCAAGTAAGATATGTACCTGATGATAAGAGAAGTTAAAATGGGTTTTCTTTAATTTCAAGCAATGATAAATTTATCTCCTTGATTAATACAAACTTGAAACCTTTAGTTGTTTGATTTGAAGTTTAAAATGTTGCGATATATATAGTTTTTGAGATAAAGTATGCCTCTACATGCATCAATTTTGAAAATTATTTTATGCTCTTTATTTTTCAATTTATTTGATATTTTATTTCCTTATAAAAGTTAATAATTAATAGTGTGGTTTCTGAAACGTTATAAAATATATTTCTTATACAGGTTTGTTTTAAATTCCTCTTAAAGCCAAACGAGGGTTATTTGCGCTAGCCGTTCCTTGTTTAGCATTGTAAGACTAGAGAGAAGGCAGCTAGTCATCACAGCAAGCTCTAGGACTACTTTTTACCAACAAATAGTGAGAATGACCGTAACACGACTGAAAGGGCAAGAATGTTTTGTGTGACGGGGATACGAAACCGCGACTCTCAGTTTGCAAGTCAAGCACCCTAACCAGGATAATGTTGAAACGCCATTACATAATGACATTACATTGTTATTAGATAGAGGGATATACAGATAATATTCTGAATTCGTGTCCTTAGAAGACTAGGATAATAAAAAAAACAACAACTATATAATTAGCGAAATGATTTGTTTTGCAAAATTACCTCAGGATAATCTGCTTTAGCTGTCCTCGATTTTGAAATGATAAAATGAAGGGTTTTTGTTTCTGTTTTTTTGCACAAAGCTACTCAAGTGCTATCTTTGCTAGTCTCTCCTAATTTAGCAGTGAAAAATTAGGTGGAAGGGCTCACCGGGAACTTTTGGGCTATTATTTTACCAACGAATAGCGGGATTGCATGTCACATTATAACGCTCCCACGGCTGAAAGGGAGAACATGTCCGGTGTGACGGAGATTCAAAGTCGTAACACTCAGATTACGAGTCGAACGTCTTAACCCACCTAGCCATGCCGGTTCAGAGTGAAAGGAAAAAGGCTTGTCAATATCAACTGCTGTCAATTTTGAGTCTACTCTTTTTACCGTAGAATAAGTAGGATTAAAATTCACATTATAGTACCCCACGGCTAAAAGATGCGTATTCGGTGATGTGGATTTGAACTCGTGAATCGCAAGTTACAGGTCAGGTGTCGTAACTACCAGACCATACCAAATCTAGACAACCACTTTTGAAGTTTTATTTTTTTGTAGTCAAAACAAATTAATTGCTGTAAAGAAGTTAGTTTTACCAAGCCAAACTAGAAATTGATGTTAAATTGGTGTTAGTCTTTAAAACATTACCCTCGTATACTTTCTAAAGTAACTAACAAATTAAACTAATACGTCCACAAGTTTTCAGCTCTAATTTACAAAGTTGTATAAATATGCATTTGTAATGCACCATTAATGAAATGTACCCGATTTTAAAATGATAAAATATTCAAAACTCACTCAGAGAATTTGTAAACTCTTATCAAAATTACATAACGACTTAAAAAAACGAAAATCTTATAAATACATCAAAATGTAGCATCAGATGCTCCAAATTTCTTACGAGAACAATAAAACAATAACCGAGTGCAAAATTTTATTAGAATTTAATTCCTAACTATTATTGCATCGTTGGATTAGTACTATTCTACCAGTTTTGGATCGCTATTTCTTTAATGAACCAATATTTTGATTATGTTATCAACATAACTTTTCATCTCGCTTACCTTTTTAACTAACAACCCACTATAAAAGGTGCGTTAAAAGTGTTATGTATTAATTTCGTTAGCTTTACGTTTGCTTTTTTTTCACAGATTTTAATAGTTTATTTTGATATTCTATTTTTTTAACCGTTGTTTAACAAATTTTTGCTTCCGAAATTACAAGTTTTCAGATTAAAATATCGCGCTTTGTTTTTCGCTTTCAAAATCACTTTAATAAAAATTGACTTTTCTTCAGAGTTCTTGTGGGAATAGTAAAATACAATCATTATCTACAAGTACAGAGTAAAATAAACAGCAAACGTCATAAAAATAACCAAATATGACAAAGTTAACCATATATGTATTATAACATCATTTGTTCAACACTTTGATAAATCCAAAAATTTAAATACAAATAGTATAGCACATGAGTAACTAGTATTTTAATGTTAGAAAATACAAATACGTTTCTCTTTGTCTGTAATTTCTGTATATGGTTATTTAGGCTCTAAGGTTAATTGAATAGACAAAATAGGAGTAATTAAAATCTAACGAGTAGTTTTTAACATAGTACATATGAATCCAACAATCCTTTCGTGTATAGACTAGCATTACTCAAATTGAAATATATATATATATATATATATATATAAAAATCACAAATACTAAAATAATTCATATTACGAAAATTCATATTAAAAATTTTATTTTTGGAACGAAACTACTATACAAGTTGTGGTTACCTTTACAGCCTGAATGAACGGAAATTGAGAACACTCCTAGTGGCACAACCTAACAAGCTACAGAGGGATTTTATAACAAATCCATTCGTCGCTGCGCATGGTCAATCTCTGTACAAGTTATGAATTTGAATGAGGTGCATCAATTTACAAACGTTGTGGCCATAGTTTAGTGAGAAACTTTAGATTCGAACATAATGTAATCGTAAAGTGGATGTATAAAAACTAACATAATGGAGGTTGTTTTACTCAATAGTATATTTACAAAATCAATTTAGTTAAAAAGTATGTAGTAATGCCCTTGTTTCTTTCTATAATAACGCATACTATAATTGTTACAGATTGTGAATTTTGCAGCCAAAAGCATTTCTTTATTAAGTAGGTGTTTTAACAAAAAATGAAAAACTATTTTAGAAAATCTCAAATAACACCTAAAATTTCCTACAATCATAACTATTTATTACTCACACATGATGTTGCTTAGTAACGAAGGTGTGCCATAAAATGCCCCAAAACATTGTATATTATTTTACATACACCATTAACTTACGCTTTTTGAAAGCTTCTCTGATAATAAAAATAACTTAATTGTAATATAAATCTATGTTAGCCATGTGCTTCTATTTAAAAGTTAGAACTTGTTTTTTTTGTAACTTGTCTATTGCCAACAATGTCATGTTGAATATTTCTTAGCTTATAGTAAAAGTGGCAGTTTTTAGTGTGTAAAAACAAGTAAACATAAACAATAGTATAATACAAGTATTTTCTTTTCCCATTCATTCTAATTTATAAAAAAATTGAATATTATTAACAAATACAAAAGACGTTTTATTGTCTCATGGGTTATTTCCTCACACAAAATCTGATATCCATGAAATGTCTTTTTTTATATATAGTAACACAGTTAAACAAAACTTATTTAAAATAGTTTAGAAGTTTTTCAAAAGATTTTCATTAGAAGATGTTTACTTTGAAAATTAGACGTTATCAGACTTTGGATAAAATCTTCTACTTGTGTTTAAGGCTTACTCGTTTATAAAACGAAATATCTCTCGTAAACAGGAAGGTTTCCCAGCAAGTTTACTAAAATTGTAGCTATAGAATATTCTGTTTTTATTTAAACAGCTTAAATGCATAGAATAATGATGCGATAACAGAATGTTCAAGAACATAAACGTTTCGGAAAATGTTAACATATAATATTAGGATCTTAATACTCAATACTAATATCATTCGAGCTGTAGTTGTAGTGTTCCTTTCATGTAGGTACTTAACACTAGAAAAATTAGAATCATAAGGTCATGAAAAATAATTCACACAATGACTTTTTACACAGAATATATAATACTAAAAAAATTATTAAAGCGTGACTTTTGAGATAATGAACGTTTTTTGTTGAAGACCATATATTTAGCTAAAAACATGAAACCGGTTACAATAGCAATACCTAGAAACATGTCTTATTTATTTTGTTTTACAGCTTTTATGCCCCACAGCGGCTCAACGCTAAATATATGGATTCAACACTCAATATGGACTAAAAATCGAGCTTTAAAACTACGATGGACACAGCATGGATAGTCCATTACACAAAAAACAAAATACAGGTTTCATTTCGTTAACGAGATGCTATCTTGGAAGTAACTTTTCTTAAGTACAGTTATAAGCTTTGATTAAAAGTAAAGAAAAAAATGTATAAAATTACATAAATATTTCTAGCTGTACTAAAACCACGTTTGTGTGACATCATATGAAAATAAAACAAGCCAAAAAACCGGCTGCATCAAATAATTTATCATTCCTCATTGCAACTAATGGAGCAAGTTATAAATTTTATAAAATTTCAATAGAATAATAAATACGATGAATTACCAACAATCAAACGTTCTATTTTAACACCAGAGTTTCGTATTGAAATTAGTAACATTTGTCTTTCTCTTCAATTTCGCGCAAAGCTCCTCGAGGGATATTTGCGACAGCTAATCTTGAGATAATAGTTTTGGTTTGGTTTGAATTTTGCGCAAAGCTACAAGAGCGCTATCTGTGCTAGCCGTCCCTAATTTAAGTGTGTAAAACTGAAGAGAAGGCTGCTAGTCATCACCACCCACCGCCAACTCTTGGACTACTCTTTAACAACGAATAGTGTGATTAAGCGTCACATTATGACGCCCCCACGGCATATTAGGAGTCGAGAACCTTATCCACCTGGTTATGCCGGGCCTTTTGAGGCAAAATTGATAGACTAGAAAAAAGATAACTAGTCACTATCATCCACCAACAACTATCAGCTGATAGGATTCAAGCTCGTGATTGTGAGTTGATCACTAACCACTAACCCATGGCAAGCTGTCAGGAATGAAGGGATGCACCAGATGTTGATGTTGATGTTTTGAATTAAGCACAAAGCTACACAATGGGCTATTTGTGCTCTGCCCACCACGGGTATCGAAACCCGGATTTTAGCATGTAAGTCCGCAGACATACCGCTGAGCCACTGGGGGGCGGATGCACCAGAAAAATTCCTTCCTTTTAATCATAGATAGAGTGGCGGTTCTATGAAACAAACGTTTCTGTTTTACAAAATTAAATACCCTAATCGTTTTTTTTTTATTATTTTAGACAGTTATTACCACTATCCATTTTTTTTAAAAGCAAACTCACTGGGAGTATAAGTAAGCTTAATTTAATTTTTGTATAAATGTGTAGTTGATAATTAGCCATATCTATCTGTTTAGCAAGGTAATGTTTTATGATTAGTAATTTAATATACAATATTAGCCTACCTAAAAATCATAAATAACGTGGAAAATCGTACACGTGACAAGTTTGTCAACAGACGTGACTCAAAACGAAGAAACTTTTATTTTTTAAATTAAAGTTGTTAATCCGTTATACATATGCTGAAATATTCATGTTACAGGAAACTTGGGCAATTATTTTAATTTAATGGGAACTATCTAAATTTAACTTAGGGAGCAGCTAAATACATTTAACCCTTTCAACATGCTTTACAAAGAGTAATCAAGTAAATGTAACTATAACTACTTGTAAGGTTCCTTTCGAAAGAGTTAGAAAAGAAATTATCATTAAGTCTTGGGAGCGTGATTATGTAAATCTTCTTTTAGACCTCGTAAGATGTTCAAAATCCTATTTATCTTTTAGGGTTATGCATACAAAAATATAAGCGCCGAGCTGTAACCTGCTATATTGATATTCACAAAACATACTGTCATCGATGTAGTAAACGTATTAGTAGTAATCCTGATTTATAGTATATATATATGTGTGTGTATTACAATTTAAATATAAATAAAAGCTATATTTTTTCAAAGTGGTAATGCCGATTTTTATTTGGACATTTTTACTTAAGTTAATTAAATAAATTAAGTAAATTAATTATGTAAATTAATTTTTTTGGAATTTAAAATTACTTTAATTAAAACGACCAATAAATGAATTAAAGTGATGGATATTTCAACAAATAAATATTATAGTATATTTTTTATCATTTTTATTAATAATTAATAGTTACACATTTTCTCTTCAGGTTTGTTAAAAGTAAATTTTGTTTGCCAACCGCTGCCTGATTTAATTATTACTTAGCAAATCCTCCAATTGGAACAGATGAAACAAAGTATAAATAACATTTCCACTCGCATATATACTCTCAAACATTTTTACTAATCGTTTTGAATAAAAGATTTTAAAGTGTGTTACGTATTTTTTATGTTTTATGTTCTTTGTAGACTAAACGCAACAGAAAAACGCAGATAACAGCTTGTATAATTTATTACACTAAACTACTAACAAATATAACAGATATAACATAAATTATATGATAACAGTGACAGATATTAAGTTACGACATTCGAAATTAATTACAAAACAAAATAATATTAGTTTCAAACTTCAAAATAAATCACAACACAAAACGGTACTGGCCTGTATCTAATGTAATGATCTAAAATTAAAGTCTCAAATTCCAGTCTAGGGTGTGAATTTGGTCCCACGAAGAGATTCCGAAACAGTTCACAGTTCAATGAAATCGCCGTCTCTCAGCACAAGCGGTAATTAAGATGTATCGCAGAGATTGACGAAATAAAATCACGGCTTCCGTAGATCTAATTTCAATCACAAATCCAAGTTGAATATTCACAGCAAACACTTAATCTTTCTCAAATAACTAACTCTCTTTTTTAAAATGAAACTGGTGTCTGAATCTCACTCTTTGTCTTCGAATAAAACTAATGACTGAATCTCTCTCCCTCGAATAAAACTGATGACTGAAGACTCTGGCTATCTCTCACGTCACCGTCTTTTTTATACCGATAGGCCTATTTCTCGAACAATCTCGCAATTTCCATACAACTCCAGAGCTATACACGCATATCCGATCTTGCACGAGACTACACTTCTAGACAGGAAGTCACCAGCACTCATTTTCAAACATGTGATTGGTCTACTTAATTCGAGAAAGTTCTAAAACGTTACCCTAAATAAATAACATTTTAGTTTAAACTTCGAAACAATAATATCAATATGGAAAAATGAATAATACAAATGAAAATTCAAACACAATACGACATGTTGTCGTTTACAAAATATTTATACATATACATAACAAGTGGCTTAGTATATTTTTGTTGCTCTTAATTTTGCGTTTCTGATCAACAACATAACACTGCATATTTTATAATAATCTCATTTCTCTTGAACCATTGACGTGAAACGTTTAATGTATTTCATTATATTGTTTGCTAATGCATTTAAGGCAAAGAGTTGGAAAAATACTTGCTTGTTTTTAGCCAAAAAATATGGATGAAAATAAAATCTTGATAGAGCGCACGTATGCACAAGAAACATTTTCCATGTTTTTTATCTTTGCATATAATCGATGTAAACGCCAATAATTACAGTTTTCGTTGACGAAAACCAAAATTCCATTTTTTGGAGTATCATAGTTAAGTAAACATTTGAACAAATAAATGTACGTAATTGCAGCATTTCTGTTATGTCCAAACTCATGATTCAGAATATAGATGATTTAAATTACTAAGAAAGAGTCGATTAGTTTGCATTTATTGACGCAAAGCAACTAGAATATCTGCAACAAGCAACCGGTAAAAAGCATAAAAGTAAAATTATTTTAAAGAGTTAATGTCCAAAATTCTGAAAAAAGGGTGAAATAGATTTCAAAATACTCGTAAAAAGTTAGAAACGCAAGCAGGTTGGACAGTATCACAATCGCCAATGACACTGTCCAACATCACGACTAAACCCGTAGGAAAAACAAAAATCTTTAAAATGTTGCTGTTGCTCATGCACGACGCCACGACAGAAAACGTAGGCGGTTGTGACTTGAGTATCACAATGACCTCACACTGATGCATTAATTTCAGATAAAAAATTAGTTAAAAAAAGCCATGGCTAGTGCGTAGCTTAGTTTGGACAACTTCCTCTAAAAGGCCGAATCTTCAATATAGGCTCGTGAACAGTATACGGATGGGCTTGGTTTTGACGCACCAGGGTAGACAACTTTAACCGCAATCTCAGCAAGCTTGTTCTCGTGAGCACCGACGTCTCCAGGTATACAGAAAAAATGGCTACGGAAAATAAGATAAAGAAAAACAGGGTTATAGCTAATGCTAAGCAGTTCCATGGCAGTGAACACAGAAACTTTAGAGTTAGGAGTTTAATACTATGCTGCAAAAAAGTTACAAATGGCAGAGGTAAAGAAGGGATTCATGGGATGCAATGAACAAACTCTGGATTGGAAAAGTGCAGAAAGACCCCAAACAGGGCCGAAGCTAACATGGTAAATGAGGTTCAGTATCTTCAAAGCCGATGTACTGGCAGAACCATAGACCAAAGGCTCGTAGTCTAGTTTTAAACAAAAGAGAGAACACTAGGTCCTTAGCATGGAACATTAATCTGCTTCCCAAGAGGTGGAAGAGAAGACACTGTACATGCTAAAAGGCTTTATATACTTTATACGTAGGTGTTTGATGTGAGAAATGAAAATCGGCTTATTGAAGAACTTTCTCTGGGAGCCACGGGAAGAACAACACCACTGAGATGGAACTTGGGAGCTGGGTATACGAGGTCTGTTCAAAAAATACGCGGACTGTTTGAATTGCGTGGCTCCAGTTGGTTCCAGGGGAATCCACTTGGTGTTGATAGATTTGCACAGATCAGCTGATTACGACTCCATTTCCCGATTGCAGATATTTTTATTTGTGTATTAGCTACGAGGTTTTAAGGGAAGTGCAATTTTTTCGTTTGGCGGATTTCAAAATGAATGACCTGAAAGATCAACAACTTGCTGTGAAATTTTGTGTTAAACTTGGAAAATTTGAGACTGAAACTTTTGGTATGTTTAACACGGCTTACGGTGATGTTGCTATGAAGCGTACGGCATGTTTTAAGTGGCATAAACGTTTTAAGAATGATCGACAGTCCATTGAAGATGATGAACGTCATAGACGTCCTTTCACGTCAACTGACGACCCACACGTCGACAAAATTAACACACCGGTGCGAGCAAATCGACGTATGAGTGTCAGGGAGCTTGCTGAAGAGTGTGGGATATCAGTTGGATCTTGTTACGAGATTTTGACCGAAAAATTGAAGATGCACCGAGTTGCTGCGAAATTTGTGCCTCAGAACTCGTGAGGTTTTGGTCAAACACTCAAATACTGTTCTTTCCCATCCATACTCACCTGACCTTGCTCTTTTCAATATTGTCTTGTTCCCCAAACTCAAAAGACCCTTGAAAGGAAGAAGATTTGAGACTATTCTCGAGATTAAGGCAAATGCGATGAAGGAGCTGGAGGACATTACAAAACAAGCATACCAGGACTGTTTCAACAAGTAGAAACAACGTTGGGATAAGTGTGTGCGTTGGGGAGGAGAGTACTTTGATGGGAGCCCAGACCTTTAACTTCTATTTAAGATACATTTTGTTTAATGATGTCATTCCGCGTATTTTTTGAACAGCCCTCGCAAACCTAGTTGGCGGCAATTGTGCATGTAAGTGGTTTCAAAGAAGCAAAAGGTAAAACCATTTGCCACGGATCACTTCAACAAGCAAAGCAATTGAGGGCAGTCCGAAGCTGCTGCTCAAGAAACCTCGTATTAAACGACCAGCACGTTAACATATAGCCTGTTTGATACAGTAGGAGGAAATTGTGCAGTGATAGCATTAATATTCATATGGAAAAGTATAACACTCGAAACACAGCTCTAAGGGCCTCCAAAGTAGTATGGAAAAGAATGGCAAAGTATTGAACCCACACTGACTTAGAATCGCCTGTCCAGTAAAAAAGCTCTGGATGTAAATGAGTAAATGACCATGTAACCCATAGGAGTGGATGCCCACCAAAATATTGTATTTCAAAACGGAATAAAGGTGATCCCTCCCAAGAACATGGTTCATTGATCAGTGTTTCAATTGGAATAAGGTGGTCCATAATATAACACTGTCGATGAAGCCCATACTGCTTGGGCAAGAGGAGATTGTTTGATTCAAGGAACTAAACAAGACGAGCATTAACCAATCTCACGAAGACTTTATAGAGACAGTTAGTCAAAGCAGTTTAACAGTAGTTAAAGGGAAAGTTGAGATCCTTCCTAGGCTTAGAGAAAGGGAGGGAAATAGCCCAATGCCAAGGATCAGGAAAACAATATCCTGTCAGACCCAATTATAAACAATCAGAATAATAGTAAAAGTGGCAGGACAGAGACGGCACAGCATCTCACAGTGAATACCATCAGGTCTGACTTATGTGCTGTAAAATCAATGAAGAGCAAACTTGAGTTTTGCTAATGTAAAGAAATGACTATATTCATGAAAACGATTGGCCTGAAAGAAAATAGGTGATGATCAAGACGTAATGGCCAAGAAGGCAAGGAAGAAACAGAAGTGTTAGATGCGCAAGAAAAGCTCTCGTCGAGAGTGTTGACGATTTTTTGGATACACACAATTTCATTGCAATTGGAAAGCAAGATGAAAGGAAATGGAAGGTATACTTACCACTGACTTTCCAAATCATGTCCCTTAGGATTTTGGAATTGGTGATACAAGATATGCTGATTTTCATCATAATGCAAGATTCCTTTTGATTTGACGTCTAACCTGTTGTGCACTGGAACGGGTCCACTGAGAAGCAATGTAGTTTGAAAAAGTGGAATCCCTGTGATCAGTATCCCAGGCTGTTTTGTGAGCTTTAGGTGCCTCCTGGCAGGCAGGATTCCAACATAAAAACGTGTTGAGGCTTTATAAATAGAATGAAAAGCTGCTTAGACCATACAGTTAGTTACTGCTACCATGCAGTTGTCTGTCAATACCAGGAAAACTGGATGGAGAACCCTTTGGTTTAAAACCACAATGTTTTTCTTTATTAAAAGGAAGTTTATAGACCTCCATGGATTCTGAACTAGGTTCAGTGAGCAGGTCTCTGTCAGTATTCTGGCAACAAGGTGTGAAATTATAATCGTTTTACATTTCAGAGGGAAAGAAGTAGGGCCAGAGCAGGTGCCAGAAGATTGGGCTGAAAGAAGTGGACCTGGGCGGTAATTGGAAGTGAAGATGGAGACAGAGGCAGAAGTGGATTTTTACTTGTAAACTTGCTTACCCATAAAGGTAAACTATTATTCAGATGGTTTGAGAACGACTCTGTTGGAGGCATTGAAATATCTACTATGGGAGCATTGGAATGTAGTGCAGAAACATATGTCCAAGATGGAGATGGGAGCAATAACTTCAGAGTTTCGAGGTATGAAATGTTGTTAATCATTTTCAAATATTGTACCTCTTTCTCCTCAACTGATCCAGAGTAAGAATGAAAGTAAGAAGGATGAGAGCCATTACAATGGACACAGTGAGGATCCATTTTGCACTCTTAGGCATTATGGTGTTTGACACCACAGTAATTACACATCAAAGAACCATGACATGATGCTTTTAGCAACCAAACTGCTGAAAGTGGAAATATCTAAGAAGGTTGGGAATGTATGGCAGTACCTTATAATTTAGATAAACTGCCATGACAGCAACATGTGAACGTGGTAATGTAAAAATAAAATTTAGAATATCGGTAGATAGCATAAATCCGACCTTATAAATGGAGATACACCTCACTACAGGAACTCCTTGGGTAAGGAAACCAGCGAGGATCTCTGAATCGGTGATTTTCTTCAAATTTTCTTAAGATTAATTCCTGATGTGGAATGCAAAGTAGCGTTAGGGTAATCTTAATGGGTATGTCCTTATTGACCTTTCAATTCAATAGCAACATCAGGGTTTCGTGAGTATTATACCCAAACACGAGCATCATTTATAATGTCTACAGCACCCGTTAATAAGGCTTAATGTTGGTACTTGATTGACCCTAGCCCATCAAGAAGGGCTAATTGGGGAGCAGCTTCAAGACTACAGATCTACAGAATTCAACGTCAAAGCGGTGTATTGAGATTGGACCCCTCAATCCCACGGAATAAGGGGGTAGACGTTCAGATTTCAAATGAGATAAACTGTATAGACAGAATCTTCTCTGGGAGCTTTTCTCGTAACGTACTGTCATCCAGATCGAGGAATCTATGAAAGAGAATTAAAATGTTTCATGATATGAAATAAAATATTAAAAATAATAAAACAGCTATTCCTAACTTTGGTTAACACAAATTGCAGCTTACTACAAGACAATTGCATTAAGATTATGAAAGGAATGACCTACATATCTTCGCGAGCTATTAATATCCTGCATGTTCACTTACCTAACTGAGACTTAAGTGGAACACTGTCATACATTAATCGAACACCGATATTCAAATCATATAAGAATAATATCAAACATTATTGAATGCTTATTTGTAAAACAAACTCAGGCAACATATGTAAATAAATAAAATGCCCAAATGAACAGATGAGTTATTAATATGATAGGATTGTTCAGTTTTTTGTTTGTAATTAATCACGTTTGTTTGTTTGTTTAGAATTAAGCACAAAGCTACTCAATGGGCTATCTGTGCTCTGCCCACCACGAGTATCGAAACCCGGTTTTTAGTTTGTAAGTCCGCAGACATACCACTGTGCCACTGGGGGGCATAATTAATCACAAAGCTACGCAAAGGAATATCTGTGTTCTGCTCACCACAGGTATCAAAAACTGGTTTTTGGCGGTGGGAGCCTGCAGACATGCCGCTATGACACTGGGTGGCAGGATGGTTCAGAATATGGTTGGTTACTTATATAAAATTTAACCTCATACTTATATCGATAAATATTATTATATTATGTTATATCAATATATACACAAAACAATGTCGAAAAAGGTATGTTAACCGTTGTGAAAGTGTGTAAAGAATTCGTCAAATTTCTAACATATCAATGTCTTAAGAATTCCGTTGATATTTGTATACTAGAGGCTAATCTTTACATTTGTTTATTTTATATTTATTTTTATTGACCAAAATGTATTCTGTAATATTTCGATTAAGAAATATTGGCACTTAAAGAGGATCTTGACATCCGGTGAGGTGTTAGTTGTTTATGGTATTCCGTGTTCTTTTCTATACACTAAACAATAGATTTGTTAATATTGAGATTTTGTATGTCACGCATGTGCAGAGATGTATGAGTCATCAAGTTTCTCCTATACATATAAAAAAGCATCTGATACGAGTTAGTTCTTAAACAATGTTTTTACAATGGTAAATATCATGTAGTTTATGTTTAGCGAATATAGTTATTTTTAGATATTGTGTTTCTTTCTTGCATCTTGAAATTGCTATTAATAATTTAAAGTGAGATGCCTTTTAGCATTTTAATAAGTATGATTTTTCGAATTTTAATTACTATTTTCAATTTCATGGCGATATGAACACATATATCATCCACTTGCGCTTTAAATATGCTTTCCTTACTTCCATCACTTGAGGGAACATGCTTTATTTCTGATTATCAAAATTTATTATTACATATTATATATAGTTATGTGAGTGAGAACTTTCACTTAAAAAGTCGCAAAATTACTTCATACTTCTTTTTTATTACAAACTTTATAAATCCTATGGAAGTAGCTACACTTCTTTTTATTGCATGGAAGAGGATGTGAATAAAAATACTGAAAAAGAGCTTTATTTAATGGTTTGAGAAAGATACCACTCTGTTACAGTGGATTACTGAACCTGAAAGTAAAGTGCGTTTAGCCTGAAGTAATGAGATATTATTTGATGATAAGATATAAATACGAGAGAATTAGCAAGAAAGTGAAATTGTATTATAATCTACTTTGAACTATGGCCTACAAATGAATTTATATTAATTTAGCTAGCTTTTAGAACTTAATCTTAAAAAAACACAACAAAAACTACTTTCATTATCACTAAGTGGTTAAGACTATCCAAAATATTTTTTTTTTAAATAGAACTGAACCGTTACAACAGTATATTATTATAATTCTATATTAAGGATGCAGTTTTCCTTTGTTTGGTTGATAGAATGTTTGACTTTCTAGTTTCATGATATAATTTGTACAATTTATTATGAAAACAATTTTAAAGCAATATATAAGTAAAACGGCTCGTTTGGGTTGAGAAAATATTTTACATAGAAGAGCGAACAACGTTTCGACCTTCTTCGGTCATCGTCAGGTTCACAAAGAAAGAGAGAGGTAACTGACCGGAAGCTGACCACATGTTTGGAAGGGGTTGTGTAATAAGTGACGGAATGTAGAGGGCGGGCTTAGATGTTGAATATACAATTTTATATTATTTATTTTTTATTATTTATTTTTAAATTATTATATATTATATTATATTTTAATATAGATATAAAGGTGTTTCTTTGTATTGGTTTATTTTATGCTTAAGTTGTTGTATAAGTAAGGCTTCTTTAATTTTGTGTTTGTTTATGTTTGTTTCTTTATTTAGTATTTGAGTGTTTGTGAACTTGACGATGACCGAAGAAGGTCGAAACGTTGTTTACTCTTTTATGTAAAATATTTTCTCAACCCAAACGAGCCGTTTTTATAAATATATTTTTCTACAAGTGGGTTTTCTCGACATCACTGAATTTTAAAGCAATCTTTCAATCCCAACACAAAACTTTCAATATTTCACGAAATACTTAACATAGAGGCTTGAGTACACCAAACTAAAAGAATTTTGGTTTTCCATCACGTCATTACAATTTACGCAACCACATCTGGTCATGTTATATCTGACAAACCTGCATTTTGACAACAGTCCTGCAGTGTAGACTTCGTTACAAAACGGTCCAAAGCATGCCATTTTTGTCATCTAGTATATGAAGAAGATATGTTCTCAACGCTCGTTTCAACCCTCAAATCACACAGAAGCTCATAATCGATCGAACAGAAGGTAAGACTGAACCTTATCTTGAAGAGCGCATATCCTTAATTCTTCTTTGATTTAATTGGGCATGACTGAAGTATGACTTCTTCCAGCTTTCTTTACTGACTGTTCTGGTAAGTTAAGTCGTTCTTTATTTTACATTTAGGATAAGAGACATGTTCTTGACTTGGAACTTGGAATTTTGTTATCTGAACATATCCTTATAATTTGAGTGTGTGGATATTTTGCCACTGCCTTTTGTGTACATTGATTTTTACTTGTTACAAGACACCATATACTTCTTACAACAGAGGTATACAGCTTATTGTAAAATTATTTTCGGATGTTATTAGAGCACAAATATAATCTATATTTCTAAATCTTCTAATGTTAGAAAGCACAATAGACACTTTCTTCTTGGATATACTAAATTTCTCATCGAAACATATGTTTTTCTTCTGAGTGCGCGAATATCTTATAACATAAATGATTGTTACATATCCTTCACAAAAGTAATTAATTTTCCGCATCACTACACTATTTACTTTACCAAATGATGTCCTAGTCTGGTTATAATGCATTTCGTTTCACAGAGAATTTATTATGAAGCCGTGATTATGACTGGACTGGCTGATTTGCAAACTCAAAATTGTTATAACATATCGTATTCAATCATTTGTATAACATTTGCATCAGGCCTTACACTTTAGACCCGACATGGCCAGGTGGTTAAGGCACTCGACTCGTAATCCGAGGCGCGCGGGTTCGAATCCCTGACACACCAAACATGCTCGCCCTTTCAGCTGTGGGGGCGTTATAATGTGACGGCTTATGCCACTATTTTCTGGTAAAAGAATAGCCCAAGAGTTGGTGGTGGGTGGTGATGATTAGCTGCCTTTCCTCTAATCTTACACTGGTAAATTAGGAACGGCCAGCGTAAATAACCCTCGTGTAACTTTGCGCGAAATTCAAAACAAACAAAACCGTACACTTTAGTCTCTAGAGAAGTGAAATAGTCATACCAAAGAAAAATAATGTAGGTTTCAGTGAAACATTTATTTTGATTTTATTTTTTTGCATTTCTTTAAGAAGATACTCTTTAGCACAAAGATAACTCAGTATTACGCTGGGATAAATCAAGACTAAATAAATATAATAAGATTAACCTGTTTCGAACAAGGCTGAGTGCGGCTTAATGGTTAGAATACATATAACGTTCAACTGTTCAAAACCCTTTATCTCGAAATAAATATTGTGATCAGTTGTTTTGGGCACCGGTTGCGTTGTAAAAGTGACAGTCAAATTCTGTTATTCGATCAGAGTAACCCACAATGTGATGAAGTTGATTAATTGCCTTCTTTATTACTTTAAAATTAGGGACGACTTGCAAAGACAGTCTTCTGGTAGCTTTGCGTAAAATATAACAAACGAAATAAGTGTTTCAAATAAAACATATTTCTTTGAGTTTTCATTCATTGTTGTTACTGATGGTATTATGAGTAAACATGAAGAAATGTTCCTTCTTTAAGTGTTCTATTTTTTATTTTTTTTTAATTACATAGAAAAACTAAGTTTCAAACTCTTTTATTTATTGAATAAAAACAAGCACTAAAAAAAGGAAGATTTTTTGTTTGTACAAAATGATAAAGGCGTTATTTTGCAACTGGTTACAAAAGATTGTATTCTGTTTTTTTTACCAACACCAGAAATTTGAAATTTGTTTAATGTGAAATATAAAAGTGAAAAAAGCTTATTACACGGAATATATAACTAGCATAAAATATGCAGTGAGCAGTCGTTTTAAATATCTTATACCATTTTATCAGCAGTTTTTTTTTGTTTCAAGGGTTCGCAACAAAGATAAAAAAAACTGTAAACAAGAAGTGTAGGTTGAAGTATGGACATACTGAGGGTAGTATGTAAAAAAAACAAAAAAACTTTTTTTCAGGTACGACACATACTGAAAGATAGAAGAGTGTTGTATAGAATATATTGTAAAGTAATACAACAGATAGAAATTATGAGTGTTTTAAATGAAGGGATCTGGTTTAGTTATTTCCACCACAATTCTGTATCAAGTACTTTGTGTATATAATTTGTAAACGTTGAGAGTAGTAATAACGGAAATATTAAAATATATTTGGAGTAAATTGCCTCACTTCATCTCCATTGGTTATTTTGCAATGATATAAAGATGTAGATGAATGGAGTAGAAAGCTTATACATTAATTTTTCTTCGAAACAAAATTTATCAACATGAGATTTAGTCATGACAGTTAATGATTATGGAACATCGGTTGAATAAAGGAGAGAGAATTGTGTATATTTTTCCTAATTTTTTATATTAATATATATAACCCATGCTGCGGCTAGTCATTGAAATGTTTTAATAGACACATAACAGAACAAATTACAAATACAAGCTGCATTCGAAGGTTTTGAGTTTTAATTTGGTGAAAATAAAAGTGAACACTTTTCCTAATTGTATCCTTCCATTTAATTTTATAACTCTTCATGAATGTGCTGTCATGGAAAATACAAACTTTTCAGAATACCAGATTTTAGTACTAGGAGGTATTTGAAGGTTGACATTATTGTTCGATTGTAACGTTTACGACAGAGTGAAGATAATTAATTAGCAGAATGTTCACTACCATCACTAACAAAACAGGCTTAAACGAAAATAAAGATAATAACTAGATGGAACTTATCAAACTGTTAAATTACAGATGTTAGGGATAAATTAGTTATGAAAATATAATACAATATAACAATTTACATATGAATAGTTAACCATACTTAGATGTTCTACAATTTCTCAACATTTCAACGTTTCTTTGTCAATACGAAAGCCAAAGAAATCAATTAATAACTGTGCCTTAACAAAATAAGCTTAATAAATTATTTTCACTATACATTTCACTGTATACATTTATCAAGGCATATAGGTTTTAGACAGTTTCAACTATCTCTGTGACTAGGAAATTTTTAACCTTTACAATTCTAAACAATTTTACTTTAAATTTGTCCAAAATAAGAAACCTTTTTATTTAATTTCATAATTCTCTTCATATAGGGTAGAGTTGTATACGATATACAAACGTGTTGTTATATCTTGTATAGCATTCTGCTTACAAACACAATATGCATAAACAATAATAAGTATAAACTTGAGATAAGGGAATACAATACTTTACCTCAAGTGATAAGCTCAGTTAAGGTGTTGCATAGATTCCTAAATCAATTGATCAAGTTGAGATTACAGCAAATAATCTAAAATTTAATATAATATACGGTCTTTGTTTTGGCGTGAACAATAAAAGGCACAAAATATCTTCTTGGTTACTTGCTTCGCAATTTTAGATATCGAATATGGTTTAGAAGCTGTCGAAGAATTTATATGACTTTAAGCACCTATGTAACGAATCAACGTGTACTGATTTTAACAAGTAAAATATAAACTTCGCATCAATGTGTTGAATAAATTGTCGTCAAGTATGCTGGTTATGATTTGTTGTTGTAAATGTCAACTACTTGTATATTAAATACGTTTAGGTTTACATCATTTCTTATTATTGTTATATTTCTGTATTTAGTTTTTCCGAGATCATTTTAATCATCATTTAAATAAATCTTTAAATGATTATTAAACCTTCTTAAAGCATCCTTAGTTCTTCCCATATTACTGATACTACTATTTATTAATTACATATTTTTCACAATAGCAGATTCAATCTAGACAAGATACATATTTTCATTCCATAATATATAATTAAATACACACACACACACACACACACACACCAATATATATGTATATATAATGTTTCCAATTATCTTTCGAAATGAAACATTTTGTTACATGTCCTTTTCATACAATGGGTTTTCATTCAAGATTTTTAACGCAGGTATTTTGTATCGCTTTTTTTTCCCTTTGATTGTTCTCATCTGTGGTTTTTAATACTATTCATTGGTGAATAATGTTTTAGTCAATGACCACAATCAAATGAAATAAATAGTCTTACTATTTTAATGAAAAAAACACAACGCTTATCGTACACAAAAAAAGAAATTTCTGAAGTTAACTTTCTTTCGTCCAAAGTTAGAGAAGATAGGATCCCCCGCTAAAATTAGGAGATCGACTCCGCTCGGTGTACACAGCAGATAACCCGATGTGGCTTTGTTATAAGAAAAGTATAAACACCCAAAAAAGCTAGAGAAAAAGATACATAGTACAATATGCGACAGTGTACAGTGCGAAGCAGATAAAATGAACAAATACAAAATGTTTATCTATAAACGAATACGTACACGTGTTGTCTCTAGTTTTCTAGAGCGGAACTAAATAGGCAATATCCAAAACATTTTTGACGTACTATATATATCTATACATGTATTTTACAATCCTGCTAATACAAAACATGTTAGTCTAGGGTACTAAAAATAAATTAAATATATAATTTGTTACAAGTGTATTAATAGCTGAATATCGTAATATTACTGTTTAAAAACTTTTGTTTTGATAATATAAAAATACTTATTATACATATCGTAGTACAACATTAATATGATTAGTCATATACAAAAAATACATTTCATTAAATGTTCTTATATAAATAAAGCAATTTAAAGTTTCTTACATTAATTGGGTCTCTACATATTTTTTTTACTGTCATGTCATTAAACGACTTTACTTGCGTAAAGTGAATTCCCAATAAAGACAGATCAAAAACTGTGGAACTTACGCTTTTCGATATTAGCTAAGTCCTTCAACGGATTTTATTTGTTTTTTGACTAGGAAAATCCAGTGGATGAGAGGATTACACCTCTTGTAGAAAATTAATATGGTCATTTCACTTATAACATGTAATAAAAAGGAAATGGAAAAGTGTTTGTGAACCTTTCAGTGCTGTTACTATGCGAACTTTTATTGGTGTCTAATTCTCAGTCACCTTATATTAATGCCATACATACATGTAAGCGTAGACAGCAGAAAGCTCAGATTATATTGTTGGCAGTTCTATAGGCACTGGATTGTGATCAAGCTATGAAAGTTAGTAAAAAGGATGAAACTTAATTTAAATCTAAATTTGTTTTTTACTGAGCATAAAGATAACAACATATTTTTAAAAACCTACAGTCGAAGAAAATGCTATCTCTTGTTCGCGTTACATGTATTGGGTTATATAATAAAATTAGAAGTTAACAAGATAAATAAAGCATTAACTACTACAAATAAATATTTCAATAAGTTTTAATGAATATGTACTAGTAATATTAACAATTTCAATTAAGTAGCAAAGAGGATTAATTTGAATGAGTTTGTAAAATCAAGATTCAAATTTATCTCATATATATGTGTTCTAAGCTTAAATACTATTTCATATAAACACCTTGGGTTATTTGACCTTTGATATACTACATTCATGTTTTTAGGAGAATTATTCAAATTTCATAGCATAAAAATCAATCAACTAAATAACAACAAATATATCTTGGTTGAAGGAATAAAATAACTGTGTATTTTTTTTTTCTATTGCTTCTTTCTTTCTTCCTCATCAAAATACTTTTCAATGAACTGTCATCCTTCATTCCACAGTGGATTGACTTGAGAAACTTGTTAGGATTATATCTTGATGTAATTTGCACAGACATTTTTTTGCAATTATTTTTGTTTATGTATGTTTAACGATTTTATGGTGTAAGAGATCAAACAATCCCCCCAAAATATTCTGGGTTCCTGTGTGGTCATATTTACAGCAGTAAAACTGAAAATTAGTACAAATATAAATTTTCATACGCACAACACAGTGACTTACAAAAGAAGGTTGATATGTCCATTTTTAGACTTTTTAATGCATAATTTTAAGGGTTTTAATCAATTATTCGGCCAACTTTTGATGAATTTACAATAGAGTTGATACAAAAATACTCTTCTGCAGGCCCCACATTGACAAACAAAAACGATGGACTTGGTTATTTTTAGTAAATATAGGGGGTCATAATATAACAGAAAAATATAATTTTGGGATCTTTGACAATCATTACGTCGTATTTCGGCCAGTTTATATGGGATTCGGTAAAAGATACGTTTTTACAGACCACATACGTATACAAGTGTTGGTAATGCTTATTTTAAGGGAAGGTTTAGTAAGCTAAGTAAATCCGCAAGATAGGGATTGTTATCAATTATTTAATTTTGTGTTAACCAAATTAGGTAGAATTCAGTAGATAAATGCTCTTTGCAAGTTCTGAACAACAGATATGTGCAGTTTTTTACTTTTCCTCTTTTGCTTACTTTTTCAGCGAATATAGTATAAATTGCAGTATTTGTGAACTATTCTTGTGTATGCCAATCACAATACACAGGATTTATAGACTTAGAACTGAAATTTATATCATACACAAAAATAAAACACTAATGAAAAGAATGTACTTTCATTGTGTCATAAACTATTTGTTTGTTCTGAATTTAGTGCAAAACCGCTTGAAGGTTATCTGTATTAGCTATCTCTGGTTTATCATGAAAGAAAAAGGGTGATGATGATTTGAATTTCGCGTGAGGTTACGTGAGGGCTGTCTGCGCGAGTCGTACCTAATTTAGTAGTGTAAGATTAGAGGGAAGGCAGCTAGTCATCATCACCCACCGCCAACTCTTGTCTACTCTTATACCATCGAATAGTGGGATTGACCATCACATTGTAACATTCCACGGTTGAAAGGGTAATCATATTTGGTCAACTAAGAATAATAGATAAAACGTATTAATCAGTAAAGTGTTATGTTTAATAGTTCAAAATAGGTAAGGAGTCACAAAAATAACGTATTTGTTATTAAACATTTCTATATTAATATTTCTTGTATGAACGCAGATAAAAACTTTAATCTTCTTAGCATGATACAACTAAAAGTTAATTTGATCTAATAATGTTTTAGCTACAAAGATACAAAATATTCGAGTTAAGTTAACACCATACACCTTTTCGTTCACGTTACTTTTTATAAAAATACGCATATGGTGATTAGTCTTGCAAGCTAAAATGATTGATCGTACAACATACATTCATTAATACAAATTTAGTAGACGTGACTTTACGTATATACTGCTCGTAACGTTTCATTTTAATATAAAGTAGGGTCACCACGAACGGGAAACTGATTGACACCGACGTTTTAATCTTAAAAGCATTATTTATGATATTAGCTATTTACAGGCTAACTTCAAAGTTTGGAGTCACTTAACGGTCAAAGAGATTGAAATACGGTGGGTGCGAAACTCACTTTATTTGATCAATTCTTTTTCTTCAACGAGTGTGGGTGATAATTTTTAAAATAGAGATATTATAATATTCTAGGTTGAAATCAGTTCCAATTGCACTAGCATTACGTTGCACGAAGGGTATTGCATTAGCAGTACCATTCGTCAAAAAAAGTCCAAGCTCATTACTTCCCGCACTGTACTTTACCGCTTATATAAGTTTCACGTTTCTATATGAAGATGAGAATGGACCTGCAATCAGATTATTTCCAAAGACATATAAATTTGTTATCTGATTGTAATATAAATGCTAATAGTTTCTCAGCGGTTTTCAAGATGATTCGGCCGTATTTTTACAATTTATCTATACCTGTTTAACAATTTAATTAAAAGTAAATTTAGTGTATATTAAAGCTACCAGATTTAAAACACCTTCATATCTCTCAGTCTGTTACATAGCGGTCGTGCAGTCACAGATGAAAACACAGAACTAGAAGGATTATAGCACTGAATAACTGGCTACAAAACCTCCTATAAGTTTATAAAATTAAACGTATCAGAGATTTATTTTACCTTCTAAAGATTACTAATTAGAAACTTGCATTTATTCAGTCGAATTAAACTGCAAGCGTCATTAACCTGGATGAGAATAATAGTTTAGTTGTCACTTGCTAGTTATTACCAGTTACCCTAAAACAACAACTGCTAGTTGACGTGAAAGTAAAATTTATCTTACATTTCATTGAATTGTGAAAACGTAAAAGTAGTTAAATTGTAATATATAGTTTGACATATTGCTAGTTATTACCAGTTACCCTAAAACAACAACTGCTAGTTGACGTGAAAGTAAAATTTATCTTACATTTCATTGAATTGTGAAAACGTAAAAGTAGTTAAATTGTAATATATAGTTTGACATACTTGTGTATAATTATAATCACCTGACAAATGCAAAAATTAACC
The DNA here is from genome assembly GCA_011833715.1 of Carcinoscorpius rotundicauda. NCBI lineage: Eukaryota > Metazoa > Arthropoda > Merostomata > Xiphosura > Limulidae > Carcinoscorpius > Carcinoscorpius rotundicauda. Next base: position 31,255,399 of record CM022395.1, on the reverse strand, counting down.
TAAATTTTAGCTATTTTTTGGAAACTGACCATCATTCTTGTCTCCTCGCTCAATTCGTTCCAGCCAATAAATTGGGAGGTAAAACAGAGGACTACGCCTTCTCTTCGGCCATGTGGTAAATTGGCAGGGTAAACTGACAAGATTGTTTGTTTGTTTTGGAATTTTGCACAAAGCTACTCGAGGGCTATCTGTGCTAGCCGTCCATAATTTTGCAGTGTAAGACTAGAGGGAAGGCAGCTAGTCATCACCACCCACCGCCAACTCTTGGGCTACTCTTTTGCCAACGAATAGTGGGATTGACCGTCACATTATACCCCCCAACGGGTGGGAGGGCGAGCATGTTTACCGCGACGGGGGCGCGAACCAGCGACTTTCGAATTACGAGTCGCACGTCTTACGCGCTCTGCCATGCCAGGCCCTATTTCGTTACGTGTTTACCGATTAACGCTTCGTTTCAGTATGGTTTTCAATTTTGACCAGTTTGTATTTAGGCTAATTTCATAGTGTTCATATTTTCTCTATTAAATGCTAGAAAAGTATTTTTATTTTTATTTTCCATTTTCTTATTTTCATCTTTCAAACCTTTACTCAAATAAGTGGTTGAGTCTAACAAAGCAAAATGCATGGTTTTTCTTTATGTTCATTGGCCTTAAGATTTTGGCCAGCAGCGGGTATTAACTTAAAAGCGTAACAAAAACATTTATATGAATCAGTTTCTAATTTTAGAAAGTTAAAACAAGTAGATTTAGGTGAGAAATTATTACATGCTGTTGACACCTTAAGGAAATTTCAAGTTCATTGATGAATGTCTCCCGATTCCAGGCCCGGCATGGCCAAGCGTGTTAAGGCGTTCGCCTCGTAATCCGAGGGTCGCAGGTTCGAATTCCTGTCGCACCAAACATGCTCACTCTTTCAGCTGTGGGGCGTTATAATGTAACGGTCAATCTCACTATTCGCTGGTAAAAGAGTACCCCAAGGGTTGGCGGTGGGTGGTGATGACTAGCTGCTTTCCCCGTATTCTTACACTTGCGCAAAATTCAAAACAAACGAACAAACTCCTGATTCTTGCTGTTGTTGCCAACAACAGGTGTAATTTACAAAATTACATTCTAAATTTCCTTGTCATTTTTGAAATATTTAAACACTATGTATTTTCAGTTTAAAATATATTAAAGTAAGAAATCAAGTATGAATCATTCGATAACTTCATAAAACTAAGATAAGATAATTTATATTTTAAATAATCACTGTATATTTCCGACATAATTATATTTTAAAGTTACCAAAGAATATTTTACAATGTTTGCATGCTCTCATAAGTTGTGAGTATTTTTCTCCCATATTATAACACTTGCGTGTTATTTCTTAAATATTAAAAAGTAGTTGATTTCACTAGAAAATATAATGAAGCTTCTCACTTATTAAAGTTCGAGTAATGACGTACTTACAGTTATTCTCGAAACTTTATTACTTTCCTTTTTATTTGTTGTTTTTTTACCCTAATATTTCGTTTCGACCTTATAGTGTTTCACTAAGTAAACGTAAAATGCTTATGGAAGTAGTTCTAACAAAATTAAATTTCATAACTAATGATTTTAATAAAATATCGTTTAATAAAGTTTGTACCCTAAAGTTTTATTACCCTTTGACGTAGACTGATAACAGTTTTAATATTTTGCGAATAAATCATACAATGTATATAACGTAAAGAACACCTACTTTCTTTAAGAGTGTGCATACATGAACACCAGGGCTAAAAGATAACATTTGCTTCTGTCCTCTCCCTGCAGCTCAGAGACAAGTTTGAGTGCTTTTTACGCTAAAAGTCAAGCTTCGATAGCTTATTTCATAGTTTTGTGTTCAATATTTGGCAAACGTACAAGTATTCAATACCACATGCCAATATTCCCAAGAAGTTTCATTAAATATTGTAGATAATTTTTTACACTAAATGAGACTCATTGAATTTGTATCATATATTTACACCCAGCCGGTAATCAGTAAACTCACAGAGGTCAAAATGTAATCTAGTAGTTTTGACCCATACTCTAATATAATTTTAAATCATTCATATTCATCTTCTATACTAAGAATTACACTTAATAAGCTTGTTTTTTATTAATTATATTTTGTTATGGATCTTCTAACTACTGCATAAGTAGTTGTCTGTAAGTTGTTAAAACTCTTGCGCATAAATTACTCTTTGTAATATTTATTAGTAATAATTGTTATTACAAATTATATTGATTTTTTGTTTGTACATTTAAAAATGTGTTAAAAAACTGTATCAATCATTTTAGCAAGTATCATAAACTTGATACATATCAAATGCAAATTTCTGGTTATTTGAAATGTTAGTACGAAATGCAAGTAATACAACAAATCGGAGACTCTTCCAAAATAAATTATAATGCGTAACATAATAGATGAGACAGTTTTTATGACATTGCACAGTATAATTATGGTAATTACTAAAGTTTCTGTTTATGTGCGAATGTAGATTACCGTTTTTGAACTTGCTTGTTCCAAAAATGCTTGTTATTAGTTGATGTGTGCAAATTGGGATTTACTCATTTGGATTATAGCAGGCATTGGCTTTATCAAATACACACATACATTCTCGATGCTTATGTTCTGAAAATACATGAAATATCGAGTTAGGAAATTAAGTATATTCACTAAACGCTAACTTAAATTATGTCTATGCTTTAAAAAGTTTCGGTTGAAGTTAACACAGGTGTCCTGTTATCCACTCAACACAAATTTTTCACCTTATTTAAACAAACAGGATATTTATTATTTTAAATATTCATTTTTGAAGACAAAATAAAAAGAAGCATGTAAGTTTAATTTATAATGTAAGAAAGTTATAGTAAATACAAGTCAGTCAAGTACTGATAATACGTATTCTTCATAGTCTCAACTGATTAGTTTGTGTGTTTTTCATATAGCAAAGCCAAAAAAAGCTATCTGCTTAGACCACCGAGGGGAATCGAACCCCTAATTCTAGCGTTGTAAATCCGGAGACATACCGCTGTACTAGCGGGGGGTAACTGATTAGCTACTGTTTATTTATATTTATGCACATGAAATATGATGCCACTATAACTAAGAAGAGGTCATACATGAGAACACGGTTTTCCTCATCTACATATACCCTAATTTTTCCAAAAAAAGCCAAAATATTTCTAAAGCTAGATTTTATCTTACTGTCTCCATGTTGGCTATCCAATAAAATTCTAAACTTTGGTAAATGACTTTGCAAAGTATCTTTTGCCAAATTTTCTTGAAACGTTTTCCAGAACTGATGTAGAAATTAAGGCTTATAACTTGGTTATACCGTAATATACAGTTAGGACAGAAAGTGTTCCTACCCCTGCGTCGTGAGCAGTTTTTCTTTATAACTTAAAAATTATCAAGATTGGGATAATGAAAGTATAGTATATTATAAATATTATACTTACACACATCTACATAATTTTTATGTAAATTGAACGAGAAATAAGCTGTTTATAAGCAAATAACCAAACATAGTAGGGGCAGAAAGTGTTCGTGAGTTTGCTTTAATAGTCACTTGTGCAGCCTTTCAGGAGAATAACTTGGCGCAATCTCTACTTATAGCCCTCCATGATCGTTTGACAGTACTCGAATGGTATTTTCTTTCATTCTTCTTTACATAAGGCTTCCAACTCTTCCAAGTTTTTCGGATGACGTTGATGAACCCTGTTCTTCAACTCATGCTAAACGTTTTCAATTGGGTTGAAATCAAGTGACTGCGATGGCCACTCCAGAACAGTTATATGGTTCCTCTGCAACCAGGATTTCATATATTTCGATGCGTGCTTAGGATCATTGTCGAACTGGAAGATCCAAACGACTCCCAAGCCGCAAGCTCCGAGCATCATTCTTGATATAAGTGCCCAATATATCAACGTACTCTTCTTTTTTCATGATTTCGTTGACGCGGTGAAGGCTGCCTGCATCAGAAGAGCTGAAGGAATCCCATAGCATGATCAAGCCATCTCCGTGTTTAACTGTAGGGACGGTGTTCTTAGAAAAATCTTGTTCCCCCTTCTTACGAAAAACATAGCGAACATTATTCTGGCCGAAAAGCTCGATTTTAGTCTCGTCTGACCAAAGAATACTCTTCCAATAGGTAAAGGGTTTACCTGCATGCTTTCTTGCATACCTCAATCGTGCTTCTTAGTGAACAGGCTTTAGATATGGAGTTATACAAGAACGGCATTCTTTTTAACCCATAAGACTGTAACATGTTCGTAACTATAGAGGTGCTTCTTCAACCCCAATTTCCCTTACCAGTTTCTGTATGTCATTGTGTGTTAAACGAGGGTTCCTACTAATTTTTCTAAAATCCTTTTTCTTGGTTTTCTCTGGCGTTGGGAACGAGGGAGGTTAGCAGTTGATCCTGAAAGCTTCAACTTGTCAATTATGCTTTAAACATGAGATTTCGGCAAATTACGTTATGTAGCAATACCGAAAAGAGACAATAATTCGGTTTTTAAATCACTGGACAGTTTTTTCCTGTTCGTGATGATGACCAAGCAGATAATGACAGAAACGGTGCTAAATTGCCGGAAGCACATTTTTTGCTGGCTAAATTCCAATAACTATGAACCCAGTGTCTAGTTCTGGAATGGTATAATGTAGTTTATTTGCCAAACTAAATAAAATTTTTACGGAAATATCAGATTTTTCACTCGTTCCGAACTGTACGAACTCTTTCTGATTCTTCTATTTTTGGTTATTTGCTTATAAAGAGTTTATTCGTTGTTTAATTTACATAAAAATGTATGTAGACGTGTGTTAATATAATATTATTGAACGTATGACTCATTCAGTTATTTGCTTATAAAGAGTTTATTCGTTGTTTAATTTACATAAAAATGTATGTAGACGTGTGTTAATATAATATTATTGAACGTATGACTCATTCAGTTATTTGCTTTATTCATTATATGATATAATCATATCACTTTGAAAATAAGAAAAAATCAAAGGCATGTAGGATAGTTATAAATTACATTATCAGTTGATGCAGTTTCAAAAGTAAAGACACGAGCAGATAATATATCTATAATCTTTCACGTAGACAACCACTGAATTAAAAAAGGAATCAAACAAAAATACAATTTCGGAATGTAGAAAATAAAATAACTGTCATAAAATAACTATTTCAAGTCCGATTTTTCACATAATTCTCGTGCTTTCAAATACGATTACAGCTGTTTTCCAATTACACATTTTCCTGAAAACATTTAGCAATAAAGCATGATCATTGATTACACAAGCCTCCGATAGTTTTATTGTCTTGAAATGTTTACATGTTCTACAGTGATTCCTGCACACTGAATCCAACAATCATATTTATTTTTTCTCAATTAAGTACAGATTATTCATTAAATACCATAAATGCATTTTTATATAAGTGAATTATTTTAATTAAAATCAGGTCACATTTTGTTATGCCAAAAACGTTGACAACTGTTGGCTACAGATTTCCCTAAACAAGTCACAAAGCGAGAGTTTCTTATCGATCGTTGTGGAGCCAACAAGAAACACATCGCTAATATTTAAACGGTTAGTTAACAGGCTGCATGACGTAGTATTTGTTTGTGCGTGCATTTTAACATTACTTTTTTATGCCCCCTAGTGGCTCAGCGGTATGTCTACGGACTTACACGCTAAAATACGGGTTTCGATACCCGTGGTGGGCAGAGCACAGATAGCCCATTGTGTAGCTTTGTGCTTAATTCAAAACAACAACAACAATACTCATGTCAAATCAATTTCTCTATGCGTTCTGTGTACAGAACAAATAATAACATTAAAATTATCCCGTGTTCTGATATTTACATTTTATTTTTGTTTTACAACGACGACAAATATCATTCAAAACATCATCTAACACAAATTTAGTTCTATTTAATTAAAAATTATTTATAAACACTGCTGTGACATAAACAAGACAGTTCGTGTTAATTATTTTCTTGGAGTATTTACACGTTCGTTTAACTTTTGACTTAAATAGTGATATTTTGAGTTATTTTATATAATACTTTATTCGAACTTCGAAGTCTTTGGTTAGAGTTTAAAGTTATTTCTAATTAAACAGTTATTAAAAGAGAGAAAATATTTTCATATTTCTTCACTGTTGTGAAATTCTTATTTAGTAATTTAGTTTATATTAAGAGGTATACCCTTTCTTCGTTGTGGTACAAAAGTTTGAACTTACATGATAATGCTCTATAGGTGAACATATATAACTGCCCATAGCAGTGAAAGAATGAAGAATGAAGGTACACATGCTTCAATAATTATATGAATAAAAAATAATGTGGCTTGAAATTATTACACCTGACTTTTCCAAATTCATTTTGTTTTAGTTAAGTTTTATCCAATTATATCGACTGGGGTATGACTGATTTCCTTTAATTTTTAATGTCTCTACAGTGGCACAACAGTATGTCTATTAATGAATTTTCTTCAAGGTATCTATGATTTTTGTGTTTGTTAACGGTAGATCTGAAAGTATATTAACATGAAGGAAGTTTACTATTAATCATATGCTATAATTATTGTATCTTTTTTATCTAAATAAACACAACTAACTCTATTTGAAATAATTTGATATTTTCAAAACGTCACCAAATACTCGAGCGCTTTCGAATACCTGACTATTCTTCTTTAGGAGAATAAAGGGTTATGTTTAATGAGTTTGATGAAATATATAGACTCGGATGTCGATGTCACGTAAACTGGATGTTCAATATGAGTTGGCCTTGAGAACTTCCGGTTGCAAAACACTTATCATGCCTGGACACTCTCTTGAAAACATTATAGAGACAAATTTTACATCTGACGGAAACAGGAAAACTAAAGAAGTTTATTAGATTCCACCGTTAATTACAGTAACACCAAATGGTATCAATCTCGGCCCCGGGGTTGTTGACCTTCACAAATTTCTGAAACAATTTCTAAAACTAAATTCATGATTGAACTTACTTTACATTAGTAGTATTATTACTCCTTAGAAATCTCTTTCTATATATATATTGGTTTGATTTAATATATATTAAACTATATTATTTTCTATATTTTCCATGGCCTTTTGCCATCACTTAATTTTATTGTTTATTTTCATTTCATCTTTATATAAATTAGTTACAGTTCTTATAACTATTGTAAACTTTACACAACCCTTTGACACAAAACTAAACCTGACACTATTAAATCTGGGCTTATTATTGGTTAATTCTCAAGGCCAACATTAAACATCCGGTTTGAGCGACAGAGGCATCAGAGCCTATATATCTCAACACACTCATTAAACATAACATTTTATTTCCGTAAGAAAAATAACAGTCAACTATTCGAAAGCGCTCGAGTTTTCGATCTCGTTTGAAAATATTACAGTTTTTGTAGGTGACCCTGTGTGCTAACTACTTAACCTGAAATAAATTGATATTGCTATTGATATAGCTAATTTGTTGTACCACTTTGTAGCTAGAATGATTGGAATGCATCGATTCATGAGTTTTATACTTAACATCAACAATTATACAATAATGGACACATAAGAGTTATTGGCCTTTATAATTGGTTGCCTTCGTATGTTGTGATGGCAGTAAATTTGAATGAGTATAAAAGAAAGCTTGACAGACACTTAAAAAATAAGGGCTTACTTTAAATTTGTTCCTAAAGGTTATGTGATACACCTTCGATTTTAGCGATATTTTTGGCTATAGTTTCAGTAATGCTTCACGAGATTTAGCAAGCTTAGGTTGTTGTTGTTGTTTTGAAGTAAGCACAAAGCTACACAATGGGCTATCTGTGTTCTGCCCACCACGGGTGCCGAAACCCGGATTTTAGCGTCTAAGTCCGCAGACATACCGCTGAGCCACTGGGGGGCCGCAAGCTTTGGAGATTTAGGTTAACTAACATTGAACATTATCTCTATACTAAACAAATAAAAAAAAAGAAATTAAAAATAAAATAAATAAATACGTTATATATCTATATTTCACAGATGTTAAACAATAATGTTAATGAAACTAGCATAAAAAGAAGATATGACACAAAATCCTCAAAAATTGTTTTAATCGAGTGATAGTCAATGCAGGGCGTAAATAATGATTCAGATAAAGCTAAACGATTAGAGAATAGGGCTTGTGAGACAGTGAAATAAATCAAGATTTGGAGTTAATGTAAAACTCTAAAGATGATTCTGATTAATATATCTATTTACATAAAGAGAAGAATAAAACTATGTAACAAGCTTAAGAAAACACGTAACGACCAGAATACCCAATAAGCAATGTAGATAATAATGTAATAAAAGAGAGGCTAGCACATACTGATATTTTCATAACAAGTAAACCTAGCATAAGGTATTGGAATAAAGGTTTGTAACGGATGTACTAATGTATATTTCTTTTAATATCCATCTTTGTTTCAGTTTAATATATGTGTGTAACTTTTATTGTTAAATAGATATTGCGAGGATTGTCTATCCTCTAAATTTGTAGAATATTCTCGAATGTAGAAATGAACAATATATGCTTTATGAAACCAATAGCGTATGTTTAAGTATTGTTACCAACTGAACTTTCGAGAACCTCACTGTAAAAGTTTATAAATCGACACTTCAAGAGACAGAATAAATGGTTGGCTTGCTACGGGTCGTCTGCTATAAACCTCGGAAGCTTCAAGTGTGGAAATGCTTATTAATCGAGAACTATAGATATTTAACTAGGAATATTTATAGGTTTCGAAAATTAGAAACCGTTTAATTTTAGGGAATTAACTTTGGACGTTAGTATTTGTGAAAGGACATCAGATATCTTCATCGTTAATATGTCAGATTGTAAACGGTGTGATGTCAGTCAAGAATAGAGAGCTAGATATGCATTCTCAAGACGGGTAGTATGCGTATTACCACTTTAATTGAAATAAAGAAGAGAACAACGTTTCAACCTTTTTAGATAACCTTCAGGTTAGAAGTTAATCTTCTTGCTAAGCTGAAGATGACTAAATATCAATTCCAAACCATATAGAAGATTCAATATTGTTTGTGAGTTTGTAAATGTTTTGTATATAAATTATTATTTGTAATAGCCATTATCATAAATTGTATTGTTATATGTATACTAAAATATACTGGTGTTAAAAAAAAATGTGTGAATCAATTTTTTTTTTGCAAATATCATAAATTTGATACGTATTAACTTTCAATTAACTTCAAAATTGAAATTAAAATTTCTGGCTATTTAATATCGTAATGCACGACATAATAAATCTGAAACACGTCTGGAATAAAATTCTAATAAATTAGGAGATATGATTCAAAAACAAAATCTGGTCTAAATTCAAATTCAAATATTAATTAAATTTATATTTATCAGTGCAAACAAGACTTCATCATATCTAATTATCAAGATTTTCTTGAATCTTCTCCCTCTAATAACAGGAAAGATATAAGTAAAGTATATTACTCGAACTTACTAAAAGTTTAGAAATTAATGAGAAAAATAAACTAAAATGGTATTATTGAAATACTAGTTTATGATGATTTATTGTCTTAGGAAGCATTAGGGAAATACTTTAGTGTATCCACTAGCTAATTAGAGTTGAGTGATAAAAATGAACCAGAAATCCAGCTAAAACTCAAAGAAATCAAACTTGAATAAGCTTTTATCGAAGCTGAGAGAGAAATAGCTTGTAACAAAGCAGAAAAAGAGAAAGAGCAAACCCGTATCGAAAATGAAAGAGAAAGTTTAACGTCTAAAGCTTGAACAAGTTTCTATGAAAGCAGAGACAGAGAAAGAAGGGGTCTGTATTCAAGCTGAAAAGGAAATTAGACTCAACTCCGATCGTCCAAGGTAAAATTACAACTTTTACCTCATTTGATATATTGAAGTACCGCCGTTTAACGAAAATAAAATCGATAAATATTTCAAACATTTTGAGAAGGTTGTCTAAACCATGGAATGGCTTACCAAAAATGGTCATTATTATCACAGAGTATTTTAACTGGCAAAGCACAAGAAATTTATGCTGCTGTTTTTAGAAGATCGTATAAATTACAATGAGGTTAAAGCACCTATTCTGACAGCATACGAGTTATTACAGGAGCCTTATGGTCTAAAGTTTCAATGTTATCACAACGAAGATAGTAAATCTTACACGCAATTCACCCGTGTAAGAATGGAATGGCTTAAAGTTTACTTTAATCAATGGTGTAGTTTAAGCAAATTGGCAGTAATCTTATCAAAATAATAGAATTATGTCTAACTGAATAATTTAAACGCTGTACAAGTAACAACCTAAAAAATTATTTGGATGAAATAAAAGTTGAAACAATACAGAAAACAACTGCTCTTTCCAATGGTTACACTCTAAAACAGAAAACATTTTTTCATAAAAGAAATTCTTGCCATTTCAGCAAAAACCTATATGTATCTCTTCAATCCACTAAAGATGAGAATTATTCTGAAAAATCCAGCTCCTTTAGTTCGAAATATTCTGATATCCAGTGTAAAGCATCATCAAAACCACCAAAGCCTGTCTACCGTTTTTGTAACAATTCTGATCATGATATATCTGACTGATGGTATTTGAAAAATAAAAATTAAAAGGAAACAATATCCAGTATGTTCATGTACACACATGGACGAAATATTATTAGATCTCCCAAAGTTGTTTATTTGGCCACTGAAAAAAATCATGGAAGAATTTAAACCTTTTGCGTTTTTGACAAATTACACTACTTATCACATACTCATAACTATTTTACGTGTTACTGAGAGAACTCAATTCTTGTTGTTGGAAGATATATTGCATTAGATTTAAGTCTATCATTGGTGAGTTTATTATTTCTCAGGGTATTGAGAGTGGCAGAGTTAATGTTCCTTTTCATAACGATCATTTAGTATCAGATTTAGTTTTGGAACCACTTGTTGCTTGATTAACACCTTTTCCCCAAATAAGAGTGTATCATTATTGCTGTCAAAGATTATTTTGGGAAAAGTTGTTGTTGAACCAAAAACGGTTAGCTAGCCGATTATTGTTTCATTTGAGAATGATGATGATGTTGTTGTTCAGGTAGGATGCAACTAAACACCATTTTTATCCAGAAAAACAAAATTTCATAGTTTCACATATCTGTGAAAAAGGTGTAAAACTGAACAATATCGAAATTTTAGAAATTAATATTTGTCAAAACAAGTCCAGAAAAATTTCTAAACAACCCAACTAACTTAAGCTCTTTCCCACTTATCTCTAGGACAGTGTCATGGTTACTTCTGGTTCTTAGTTTAAACATATATATATAAACCATGCTACAGAACATTTCAGTCTGTACCTGTTGATGCCCATACTGGGGAATCATGGTCGTAATAAATGACGTTTTGTGAATAATACAATTGTCTTGTTTTCCTCAATTTCGAAACTATAGGGTTTCACCAAGTACCAATAGGTTTAAGTATAAATTATATAATTATTAATTCATTGAATTCTTGTTTGGTTTAGAGACAAATATCTTGTTAAATAAATTGTTTTGGACTGTGAATAAAAGCGTCATATAAATGTACGACGTGTTTGTTTTGAAAGGCAGCAGTTTACACTAGTACTTGCATATTTATGTTTCAGATGTACATATTCTCTAGGAAAATAGTCTTGTTTAGAAATATGTTCATAGTGCATGGGATGCGTGGTTAATGTATTTATATGTTTTTAAACATACGTTCTTCGTAATGCTCTTAAAAACTGAAATTGACAACAGTACAAAACAAAATTTCTTAGACAGAAGATTGAATATTTTTTAAGATAAAACTTCATACGACTAACATGAATCAAGAATGATATCAACCATACAAATATTAATTTACGAAACAAATAAAAACGAGTGAAATCATATCAGGCCCCTAAAATATGTCAAAAAAGGAAAACAATAGTGGCAATACATTTTTTCAATAATGTAATGCTAAAAAAGTTTATCAACTTTCTTCTTTAAGAAAATCGCTGTTAAAATACATAATTTTACAAGATATTTCATGCCAATTAACTTATAGTTTACTGTACTGGAAATAATTTTCACAATGAGCGTGCGATAAACATTCAGGAGTTCCAAATAATTAGAAATTATAATTAAATGGTCACTTTATCGTTACTTATAATTTATTACTGTAGCAAATACAAAAGATAATGTATATATGTATAGAGTGCATTAATATTTATATTTGCCTTAAGCAGTGCGATACATCTTGATGTAATTCTACTAAAGGTTTATCAATGCATAATCATGAGATATTGTTTGAAATATCTTTATTAATTCTCTGCAATTCTGTTTGCTTTCCGATTGATCTTCTTAGTTGTCATACAACCTCATACTGCAGCTTTGTTCAAATCAAACCATGGTTTTGGTTGTTTTATCAGTCTATTTACTTTCCACATTTCGCTTCACCCCATTGTATACAGGCTTGGGATCGCTACCACAAAGCTAGTGACTCAATGCACTCTTCAAACAAGAATTACCTACAAATTTGTAACCATATTAGTAACTAAATAATGAATATTTCATCAAATATGAGGGACCATCAGTCAAAAACGTATTCATTGATTTTTATTATTACTTTTTGGTGTTTGCTGAACGCTCATTCGTTGAAGCAACAAGAGAATCTATCGATATATTGTTACGAATTAGAATTTCAAATAGCCTAAAACTGAGATAAATTGTAATTTAGATTTAGAAGTTAAGTAAGTGTTAATATATATCCAATTTCTGATATTTGTAAACAAGAACATAAAATTTCTATTTTAATACAAATATATTTTAATTTGCAATAATGATTATTAAAAATAATGATTTGTGTACAAAAAAATTCTTTTTGGTCTAGATATCTCTTGATGTATTATCGAGGGTTTACTATGAGCGAGTTAATTTCGAGTTGATTTAGGTGTGATTCACTTAACTGGGAGTTAGGTATCTCTCTGGTCTTCAGTCTTCACTGATCATATGTCGAGGTTTTTTTACCGCAAAAGGTACATAATGTCTTCATCAAAATATCAGTGACAGATTCAATCCACTGAAGTTAAATGGTTTGTAATTTTCGAATTATATAAATGTTAATGGTCAAATATCTGAAGTTACAGTTTAATAAGTGTTAATCACAGTTATAGCTTCCGAGGTTTACAGTATACCAACTATAGCAAACCAATAACATGTATGTTCTTCTGGCGCGTCATAGCCATAAGGAGAGTTCCTAGAAATTAAACTTGCACAAAAATACAGATGATATGTTATTACTTACATATCTACGTATACTGTTGATTCTTGCCTTCGAGAATCTTCTACAACTTTAGTGAATAGGCAGAAGTTTCGCAATATAAATTTAACATTATAAGTTATGTACGTTTATGAATATAATTTTAATTTAACCAAACATCGATATTAAAATTGATATGTGATAGTACACCTGTTACAAAATATATATGTGTGTGTGTGTTTTTAATGTTTTTGTTGAGATTTAATTTTTCAATGTATGTAACATAATACTGCTTTAACAATTTAAGGTACATGCTCTTGGAGTACAAATAAAATAATGATATTTATTGAAAGTGATTTAATGACAACAACAATAGAATTTCAAATAACCGTTATTAATAATAGTTATTACAACTGATAGCTCATATATTACAGTTTTACAAACTTACAAACAATACTGAGTCTTATATCTGGTATCTGATGTAGAACTGAATATTTTATTGACGATCCAGGTCCACGAGGAACAAATTAATTCTGAGTTTATACCGTCACACTTTGCTTGAGCTAACTACCTATTTAATATCCTCATAGAAATAATAACGTCCGGAGTAGTTCACTGAAGTTGAATGGTTCGTAATGTTCGATATCTATAACAATTCCTGGTCAGATTCTGTTGTTTCTTATTAATAAGCGCGAACCACAATAATAAATTCCGAAGCCTATAGCACACTGAGTGTAGTTGATTAATATTAATAATAGTCTCTTGACGCGTTGGTTTATATAGTTTAAGATGTATATCTAGAACATTCAAAAATGTTCGAATACGCTTGCGTTTTCATAAAAGAAATATTGTTGATTTCTAGTCTCAATGATCTTCTACAAATTTAGAGAACAGGCGGGACTTGTGCAATACACATCCAACAATACACGCCACACGCATCAAACCGAAACAAATATAGGTGTTAAACTAAACGTATAAATTTACAATCATTACAATGTACAAAATCTATCTACAATTGAATGTGGCACTTTCGGTAAAACTATTCTAACAACAAACAAGGTTTCAGTTATATAAAGTTGTATTACTCATTCGTTCTTGTTAATTGCTTTTTGTGGGTCGTAATATTTTTCACCGTAATATTTGTGAAATAACTTGTGAGTTTATCTATAATGTACCAAAAGTAAAAACCCTTGAGTAAACCAAATAGCTTCATATATATCATGAAGTAATTAAATAATTAGTTGTCGATTATTAAGGGTTACATTTTTCAGTTACTTTGTACATTCAATGAACAATTAGAGCTCTTAAACAATGCATATATTGTTTAAATTTTAAAAATAAATGTTCTAGCACATGTTAATATATTAATTTATTGTTTATTAATCTTCTATTCAAATGTTTTAATGGTAACATGAGTGTAAAACAATCGTGGTAGCAAAATGGAATTACAAATCAAAGTAGTATATTGCTTGACTGAGTCATGTCGTGAGAAACGGGATAACTAAAGAGATTTCTGTAAGATCAGCAGTTTATAAGGTTTGTTTGTTTTTGAATTTCACACAAAGCTACTCGAGGGCTATCTCTGCTAGCCGTCACTAATTTCGCAATGGAAGACTAGATGGAAGGCAGCTAGTCATCACCACCCACCGCCAACTCTCGGGCTACTCTTTTACCAGCGAATAGTGGGATTGACCCTAACATTATAACGCTACATTATGGCGAGGATGTTTGGTGTGACAAGGATTCGAATCCGCGACCCTCAGATTACGAGTCGAACCCATTAACCCACATGGCCATGCCGGGCTGTCAGTTTATAAGGAAAACTAATGAATTGACATGACAGCACTCTAAGAAACTCATCCTGTACTTGAGACTTGTTGCACACTGAGTTTTTGAAGTTTGTTTGAATGTTTGAAATTAAGCACAAAGCTACACAAAGGAAAAAATAAATATTTTTTTTTTTAATTAAGTATAAAGCTCTGCCTACTACGAGCATCAAAAGTGTTGTAAGTCAGCAAATATATCATTGTGCCACTAACCTTATTTTATAAGAGTAGAATTACAAGTTGCTCTGTTACATCCACCGTGTCCAGTCAACCTTTTAATCTTCACTCTATAATGTAGTAAAGACGCTGTAAATGTTATCAGAACATGAAAAATATGTAACCAAACAAAGATTTTTAATTTCAAATAAATAGAAGTAAAGGAACGGTTTCATATGCATTATGTTTGTAAATTTAAAAAAAAGAACAACAAAGTAAACTGAATAAACTGAAGGTATGTTTTTGAACTCTATAATTTTAGTTTAGAAATAACTTAAAAACAGGGTAGTTCATAAATAACATTGATCACAAACACGGTGATTTTATTTTTCCGTCTTTAAATACAGAGATGTGTATTTAGACACGTACATGCTTATACCAATACAAATGCTCGTTTTCTTGTGAAAGTATATTTTCATATTTGACAAAAATTACTAAAGAATGTATGTATCATATCCAACAGCTACTGCTTACGTGGCATACACTACTAAACTCGTTTACGTTTTGCTTTTCTATTCTTTTTGCATTGTATTTAAATACATATTGTGAAAACACTAATCTACAATTTATAATTTAAATCAAGTATCAGTAGATGTCATTAAATCTGTCTTAGTAAAAATAACTTACGTTGAGTTGTTATAAAAATATAGTTATGGTTACATATTTGGGGTACACTATGCCTTAAATCGCCTTACCAAATGTTGTGTAAAATCTTAGTAAAAACAACTAAGCCTACTGGATATAAACTTTCAGATTATGCACTAAATTATCTCTTCATGACATAAAAATAAATTACGAGTGCTATGTAAATGTCGTGTAAATGTTTTGTAAGCGACAACATGTCGTGTTGTGTTTGGATTTTTATTTCTATTGTTTATATTTCCATATTTATATTATTGTTTCAAAGTTTAAACAATAAAATACGTTGCTATTCATTTAAAATAACATTTAGAATTTTCTAGAATTAGGTAGACCAAATCATATGTATGTAAATAAAATGTTGGCGGCCTAGTGTCTAGACGTTGAGTCTCGTCAAGAACGGACATGCGCGGATTGCTCTGGAGCTCTGTGGAAATTACGCGATGGTTCGAGAAAAGAGGCCTACAAATATATAAACAGACGAAGACGCAAGAAAGAATAGAACAGTCATTAGTTTTTATTCGAAGAAAAGAGATGAGAGTCAGTCATTCGTTTAAGAAAGTTTAAGTGTTTGCTGTGAGTTTCTTCAACTTGGATTTGTGACTGAAGTTAGATCTACGGAAGCTGTGATTGTACTTAGTCAATCTCTACGATTCATTCGAATTAGTGGTTATACTGATAGTCAACACGCGTAGAACTATTTACGGAAAATCGGGAAAATTGGAAGGCGATAAGTTTGAAACGTTCATCGAAAACACCCTAAAAAGAACTTCGTCATTCTCCATTCAAACTTCGAAATTTCTTCGTGGGACCAAATTCACCTCCTAGACTAGAATTTTGGTTTTCTGATCTGAACTTTTGGACTTTCACTCTAAATCATTATATTGGACTCAGGCCAGTAACATTTTGTGTTGTAATTAACTTTGAAGGTTGAAACCAGTACTATTTTGTATTGTAATTAATTTTGAAGGTTTAAACTTAATATCTGTCATTGTTGTTATGTAATTTATGTTATATCTGTTACATATATAATACTTTGTTGTAATAAATTATACAAGCTGTTATCTGTGTCTTTCTGTTGCGTTCATAAAACATAAAAAACGTAACACGAGCGAAAATTCACATGGTCAAAACCGAATGGATATACGTGCTCATAATGAATATGCACATGCATATAAGACTATGCTAAAAAAAGTACTTTATCAATGATGGTTTAGAATGTTGGTTCATAAATTAATATTGACAGTCTTTTTTGACAGAACTAGATTTGACTTTAACAACTACTGAAGCAGTGTTACCTTTAAAAATGTTATGTTGAACGTTATAAAATAAATCTTTTGAGATATCTGCAAGCCTTTTCTGCTTCTTTCTTCTGTCTTGAAATAAGTAAAGCACAGAAATAATAGATTACGAAATTTTCGTGCTTATGTATAAGCGAAGAATATTGTAAGGCATAACAAAAATTATGCAGTTCTGTGCATGATATCTCCAAATGTTTTCTTAGTTATGATTGTCCATGGTTTGAAGCAAGTGCGGGATAACAAATATTGAATATGCAGTGCTCTTATTTATTTATAATTTAAAATAATGCACAGAATACTATTTTGGATAATTTTAAGTTATTCATAAAATTTACCAAAATTTCATTTCCTTTAGTTTAGATGTACATTGAGTGAGATTTTACTTTTTTAAATAAAAGAACATCATGAAGTAAACGAAAGATATAATTGAACAATTACATGCTTATACCAGTAATGTACAAATGCACGTTTTCTTTGTAGATTATACTTTAATGTTGCACAAATGTATTTGTTATATTCAATAGTTACTATGTACGTGAAGTACATGAGTAAATTTAGTTAGGATTTGAGTTAATTGTGCAATTTACTGAAAGAAAAGAAGAAAATGTATGTGAACTATTTAGAAAAATCGAATTTACAAAATATTTAATGACTACACTTGTCTCATGATTTTATTACAAATTTAGGCTATTGAGTAGGTATTAAATAGTAACATTTTTACAATGAATTCTTGCATATTGCCTGCACAAAAGAATATTAGTTTTAGTTTTCTATCACATTAAAACATTATGAAATTCCACATCTTTCTACGGTATTTTAGATTTTCATTTACACGCTATTAGGTTTTCATAAATTTTAATAAAACTATATTTTTTAGGATAAGAAGAACCTTCAATTGTATATGAATTAAGTTAAATTTAATGATTTAAATAGTATAAAAAATGTAAGTTAAAACTTCATTATTAAACTTGCCAGAAAAGTGTTTTCAAAGTTCATACAAGCGAACTGGTTACTTTAGATGGACCATCACACAAAATTTAATTTTTACAATTGCATTTGTTTTACATATGTAAACTAATTTTATCATAAGTTAAAAATAGCTTGAACGTTAGAAATACAGAGATGCGTTACAACCATGGTTAACCCCTAAATAATGGGTAAGCACAAGGCTTTTCGAAGGAGTTATGACGTAGATATTCATCTTGCAGGAACGTTTTTATGAGAGACTATGTTTTTTATATTCCTTCAACAGTTTCTTGCAACGGTTATTTGGGAAAACACATTTCTCGCCTACTGCTGATTAATTACGATAGAAAAATATCATTGAACAGAATTTATAAGGTAGAGAAGATATTAGTTCCTATCCATAGTGATTAGCTCTTTGAAAATAAATAGGATTTGTTTATTTTCAGTTGTAAGATTCATAGTATAAAAAACACTACTATGAGGCAGTTGTTAACAAAACATAAAATTACTTATCTCAGCTAAGGGCAGTTAAATACAGCTTTATAGCACAAACTGTGAATAATAATGACTAAAAATGACTTTTCGCTAATATTATAACGAAAATACAGATAAAATCTCATGAGGCATTTGCAGGCAGAACGTCCTTTAGGAAGAGGTTTGTTTTATATTTTTAAAATAGGTATCCAACAGACTTTTCAAAAGAATCGATTGGACAACTAATTTCAGCCACGGCTAAAGGGCGAACATGTTTGGTTTAATGGGGATTCGAGCCGCATCCCTTAGATTAGTAGTCGAGTGCGTTAACCACCTGGCCATGCCGAACCCTTTGTGTCACAAAAATAAAACCGACGTAAAAAATTACGATCATTTTCACCTGTCTGAATGCTCTTATTTTATCATTTCTTTTCTCTTTCCTCTTACAATCTTATCAATAATTTCCATTATTTCCTCATTCATCATATGTTTCACATATTTAAATCTTATTTTTATCTTTTTTTTAAAAATGAATACAAACTCCTGTCCCTAATTATACGTGCGAGATATATTTATCTCTAATCTGTGACTGTTAGAAGTCAGTCTTGTTCAGTCAATTATGTTTTTCTTCTCTTGTAAAAACAAATGTTTCTGTAAAGATCAGTAGTGTGATTACTGGTTATTGCAGTCTAGCCAGAAAAAATACATTATTTATTTGTCGCATCATTTTTAATCTTTGGGTTTTTGGGTTGGTCAGTGGGTATCCCGAAGGATGTGTCCTCTCCACCTTGGTACTTCCGGTCAACAGGAGTTCAAGTGAACTTCTGCTAATGTTGCATGTGATCAGCAGATTTCTGTAACTCATCTGTCCTGGTGTTTGTGTGGCTGTCACGAGAGATTCCAAAATGGGCCCTGGGGCTGAGAATTCTTTCTTTTGAATGCATGAAAGACTCTCTGATACCCTGGCATTCTGATTGCTGGCACAAGAACATTACATCTTGAGAAAAGAGTGACATCTAGTCTGTTGGTTTTGCTGCTGCTGCAAGTTGGTTAGCCTTATCATTGTACTTGACCCAAACGTGACCTGGAACACACACAAAGATTGGAGATTTATGATGGAGATAAGGTGCAGCTTCTCTCCACCCATCAACCAATCTGGATTCTCTTCAACACTGCCATGGAGTCAGTGGCAAACACAACTGTGGTGACAACAGGAGATTTCGGACAAGCCATCCAAGAACATACTTGACAACCTCTAGTTCCATTCTGGTGCTACTTGTGTACAGGATGCATGCTTCAAATTTTTCAGTTATGGGTGTGCTATCTAGAAATGCAGCAAATCCCTAACCTCTCATGCTCTCATGATCTCTGGTGAACGAGCCGCACGCTACAATAATGAGATTTTTGTCTGGTCAAGTTCCTGGAACATCTTTTGGCATGTCGCTTCCGCTGTAACTTGAGGCCGCTCTCTACATTCTCTGTTAAGTTTGATAATTATTGCACCTTGGCATGACCATTCCTCTTCTGCAGACCAAAACAATGGAGGTTGGTTGAAAAGGAAATATAAATTGTAGATTTTCTTCAAGCCAGTGCAGCTACTTAAAGCCACGACTTCTCCTTCTGATGAGATCTAGGTGCTACTTTGAGTGTTGTGTCGCGTAGAGAACGTTTTTGTCGGTTGGATGGTTCAGCAGTGAAAGAGCACTTTCTTGTAAGGATGTGAAATCCATGCCTTGGCAAACAGTATTACGTTTCAAAAACAAAATTTTAAAATTTAACATTTTCTTTATTTTTAATTTTCTGTTGTTATCTATTAATAATTAAAAGCTCCAAAATTGGCTCTCTATGCTGCGCCTATCATGGGTACAGAAATACTGCTTTCAGTGTTATGAGCATTATCGCTGAGCCACTGAGAAGGACTTCTTTTGGCAGCAATAGGATTAAAACTAGCGAAACCTGTATCTACTGTGAGGTACTATAAACATTTATTTGGCCGCGTCGGTTCCGTATACATTTGCCACACTACGTTTCATATATATTGTTTGTTTGTTTTTGAATTTCGCGAAAAGCTACACAAGAGCTATCTGCGCTAGCCGTCCCTAATTTAGTAGTGTAAAACTAGAAAAAAGGCAGTTATTCACCATGACCCACCACCAACTCTTGGGCTACTTTTTACCAACGAATAGAGTGATTGCCGATACATTATAACGCCCTCACGGCTGAAAAGGCGAGCATGTTTGGTGCAGCAGGAATTCGAACCCGCGACCTTTAGATTACATGTAGAGCGCCCTAACAATCTGGTCACGTAAGAAACGTAGTAGGTATTTTGGTTATGATTAAAAACGAAAAGAATAATAGAATAAAAATATTTATATACTGTCAAAAATAACACCAAAATTAAATATGTTGGTAAACAATGATTACAATCTCAGAAACTTAAAATATTTAATGTAAGATGAGGGGTGTGTGCCCTAATGTTTGCTTACCGAACTGTGTTTTTGAGAGTTTATTAAAAAACAACAACAAAGTCTCCCTACTTTTGGACCTTACACTATAACAGTGACGGTCAACTCTGACCTTTTGATCAGAGAATTTAAAGTCACTGGTCCAGCATTACCGATGAACGTTGTAGCCTGGCTACAATTCCTTTGAATTTGTGTGTTTTCAAATATGATATTTTTTATTTCGCAGTAGAAAATTAAAACGTTGTTTTTGTATTTTGATATTACATTTGTGATCAGTATTACTGAAAGACCAATAAGTATCAATATTGACAAGGAAGATAACTGTTGTTCAAATTATAGATTCATCACTAAAAATAGTACAACAGTTACAAAAACTTTTCAGATAATAAGAGCAAAAGCTAGAAGTGTCCGAAAAAATATAAATTATTACAAACTGTAGATGAAAAAATAAAACAAGGAAGCAAAAAGGCATACACCAAGACAATTTGTTTTGTTTTGGGATTTCGCACAAAGCTACTCGAGGGCTATCTGGGCTAGCCTCCTCTAATTTAGCAGTGTAAGACTAGAGGAAAGGCAGCTAGTCATCGCCACTCACCGCCAAGTCTTGGGCTACTCTTTTACCAACGAAAAGTGGGATTGACCGTCACATAATAACGCACCCACGGCTGGGAGGGTGAGCAGATTACGAGTCGCGCGCCTTACGCGCTTGGACATGCCGGGCCCACCAAGACAAAAAGAGAAACTTAAATTATTTAAAATGAATGTTTTGTCTTCATTTAATGACATTTAAAAACAAGCAAAGAAAAGCTCAGAGAAAAAGTTATTGATTTAGTATTCTTACAACTTACAAATCTTCAACACCTATTTGAATGTTACAACTTATTCGACTTTTTTTAGTTAGATTTGTAATAATAATTGGGATTCTGTAACAAACTGATAACTAAGTACATTTACTTTTACAATTATTCGCTCAAATAACTAAACAAGAAGCATTTATCCTTTCAAAACTCAACTTAATATTCTATCAAGGGTTGAATAGTTTATAATAATACATTACTGTTGGCTTTTTCATTTCGCCAAAAACTACATGAGGGCTATCTGCGCTAGCCCTTCTATATTTAATGGTGTAAGACTAGACAAAAGGCAGCTAGTCATCACCCTCTCACCGCCAACTCGTGGGCTACTCTTTTTACCAATGAATACTGGAATTGTATAGCTGCATCTTACCGCTAAATTGAGTAATGTTTCTCTAAACGAAACATTTTATCTGTGTTTTTTCTACTCAGAAAAATAAAATTGACATTGTTTAATAATTACTTTGTGTTATCAGACTCTTCGACCGTCTGATCTGTTTATGTTTTGTCAATAAAGACCAAACCAGTGATACATAAAGAGGATGTTAAATGACATCGTGGGAGTCATTCAGATTTCCGGGAATTGTTTATTTCTCTGTGTAATGTTGTGAGAGTAGCATTTTTGCTGCAATGTAGGCGATTGCGAGAGTGTTTGTGAAAAGGTGTCAGCAATATTTTAATTTTGAAATGGCTTAGCTGTTTAAGTAAAATAAAACAAGTATTACACTTAGAGAGTGATTGAAAAATATGTTTTACTAATCAATTTGGCCCGGCACGACCAAGCGTATTAAAGCGTTCGACTCGTAATCCGAAGGTCGCGGGTTCTTATCCCGGTAGCACCAAACATGTTTGCCCTTTTAGCCGTGGGAGCGTTATAATATTACGCTCAATCCCACTATTCGTGGGTAAAAGAGTAGCCCAAGAGTTGGCGGTGGATGGTGATGACTAGCTGCCTTCCCTCTAGCCTTACACTGCTAAATTAGAAACGGCTAGCGCAGATAGCCCTTGAGTAGCTTTGTGCGAAATTCAAAACAAACAAACTAATCAATTTATAGAAATCAGATTTGATATTTCATGAAAAATTAACTGAAGAATAGTTATTTTTCTGACAAAGATAAAACTAATTACTCGAGATCACTGATTCCTGGATCGAGATTAATTTCCAAAGGTTGAACAGTGTTTAGCTTGATAATCCAAAATGTTTTTTTTATCTTTCTATATGCTTTAGTTTTGAATCCTGTTTCAATCCCAGTGAAAGTAGCATCGTTAATGAAGTGACCCTGTTGGTTGAAGTATTGAGAGCGACAAAGAGATCTTTTTCGGTGTTAATAGAAGATTTATATTTGTTAAAACGTTCCCTAAGTGTTGTTTGTGTACGCCCTACATATTGATGATTGCATTCTTTACATTGTATAATATAAATGGTGGATTTTGTTTCACAAGTTATTTCTTTATATATTTTAAAATTGCTTTGATTGTGCTTGTCGAGAAATAAGTGAGTGATTTTTATGAACTTGCAGGTTTGACAACGGGCTTCATTGCATGAACAGCAACCATTTTGGGGTGGGATGTAATTTATGTTTGTGTGAACAAGAATATATTTTAGAGTTCTGCTTTATCAGAAGGAGAAAACGGAAACTTCAAGAAATATTTGTTTAAGATGGCTGTTGAGGAGTAGTAGATGAAATTTTTTTTTTCAGAATTAGTGAAACATTTCTGAGTTTAAACTGATAGGTAATAACAATTGGAATTATATTTAAAAGTTGAATATTATCTAATTTAGAATATTTTTTCTGCTAAGTGTTGTTAGCCTTCTCAGTTTGCTTGTCGATTTCGGTATCTTTATTCCCTTTTTGTAACATGGTTTGTTTCAGATCCTTAGTGCGTTTTGTGAACTTTGTTTCATCTGAGCATATTTACTTTATTCTAAGAGTTTGACTGTAGGTAATGTTTCGTTTAGTGTGAGAAAGGTGACAGCTTTTATAATGAAAGTACTGTGGTTTGTCTGTAAAGTCGGTTTGTAAAATTCCATATTTTAGAAAAATCAAGAAAGTTAAACTGCTTAGGCGAATAATCGCAAGTAAACTTACTTGTTTTGTAAAAGGAGTTTACAAGTGTGATAAAATTTTTAAGTGATTCAAGATCGGCTGTTCAAATGAAAAATATGTCAGCTATGTAACGTTTCCATATATGGAGTTTTACAGGACTGGACTGTAAAAGCTGGTTTTCAATATAATTTATAAAACTATTGGCATAATTGAGAACCATTTTGGTACCCATTGCGGTATCGTTAACTTGAATGCAATGCGCATTGTTAAATTCGAAATTCTTCATAGTCAGAACAAGGTTAGCAAAATCGTTTATTGTTTGAAATTCTGATGGGTTTAATGTAAACTTTAGAGTTTCTAGTCCTTCATCATATGGCATGTTGGAGTAAAAGGAAGAAATATCCATCGTGCAAAAAAGACTATTTTGTGGTAACTGTGTATCAGTATTAATATGTTCTGTGATGTTAAGAAAGTGGATAGTATCCTTTATGTAAAAGAGGAGGATACGGGGAATACAATTTATGTGTTGGTCAACAAAAGCAGACAGTGTTTTAGTCAAACTAACTGTAAACGCAAAAGGGTATGCTAAAGATCGTTGTCCCAGTGTAGAATAAAACCTTTTCATTGGAAACAAACTGCTGCTATTAAGAATATAATTTCCTCAGCTCGTTTTCGTCAAAAGTCTTGTTCAATATTTTCTTGTTGCTTGATCAAGATTGGTCTAGCTATACTATAATCTATGGAATTAACATTTTCAAGTGGTAAGACATGCTTTATAACAAGTAATATTATAGACATTGAACAACATATTGGTCTACTGATTGAAAAATTAGCCTTGAATCCTAGAATTGTTTCTTTGAAGATATCTTGACATACTTAAGTATTCTGATGTCTTAACATCTAACACAGTAGACAGGGCGCAACCAACTTGTGCAAGTTTGTTACATTTGGTGAAAAACGTAAAAATGTTTTATTTTTTACACTTATTACGCGGGATTGTTAGAAGATTTATTATATATTTAATGCTAAGCAGAAAGATGGACAACGAGTGACCCCTTATGTGCCTATAGCAAGGATCTAACCCAAGATTTGTAAGTTATAAACCCTTAAGATTACTGTTTATATAACTGGGGTATTAGTGGAGAAAGAAATAAAGGAATGAGAATATGTTCAGCTTTTACGAATAATGTAGTTTAATATAAAAAACAGATGCGTGATATATTTCTTCACACTTTAAGAATGTTTTAATTGACAATTGATTGTTGTTTACATTATGTTCTTAACAACTAGAGCTCGTGATTACCGTTTGTGCTTAAACTGTAGATAAATCATAGAATTTACTGGAAGAATAAGCTGATGAGCTGGCCCTGCATATCAAGAGAATTATTGTATTCTTTCATCTTAACCAACTCTTATTTCATGTAATCAAATCAAAATTATTTAATTTAAAATAGTAAAATAAACTTTTATAGATGGTTTCTTGTAATCAAACTTGTAAATCACAGGAGTGGAAAACATTCTTGAGTATACTACATTTTTAAGTGACTATGTTATACTGAGCTAAATATGAGAACTCGCATTAATCACCTACTACATTATACATATATACTATGTTAATTGTTTTGAAATTATTTATGACACATTATTTTGTGCCACTTTCTGTATATTACATTTGCAGAATTAAATAGGTGTATCATTCGGTGGACACTGATTACAATACCATGAAGTTTTAGGCTTGATAATTATGTACATGGGAACATTTAGTTATTAATTTATAAATAAAAGCTTTACATAGACTGCTGTAAAAGTCAGTTTTAGAAGACATATCGACATATTAGTATGTCAAAGCTAGTTCAAGTAAAAATGATTTAAATGCATAATAGTGATTTAATGAAGTTCTCACAAAAGTCTTACTTTTAAAATCTTAAATTGCAAACTTAAAAAAATGTACTTTATTGGCAGTTTACCGTAATAATAACAAATATTTCAGTAGTTTTGTGTAAATTAATTAGGATCTATACAAAATATGGTAAAAAGTATGCTATGAATAATTTTTGGGTTGCATTTTAGAATGAAAGTCTGGTATTTCCTACGACTGTAAAATAGGAAACTATTAACCATGGTTAATGTGAGTAATTTTGAGGATAATAATTTTTTTACATATCACTTGAGAAGGATTCAAGTAAAATTTTAATTAAATGACATTTCAAAAAACATTGTTGTTGGAGATTTTAACAGCTGTTTTATAATGTGAATTCATCGTGATCAATTTAAATATGAACAACGAAAGACAAATGACAAATACATTATGCTAGTTTATGTGACGTTCATAAGAATTGTTAATTATCTTCCTTATTAAGGTGATAAATATGTGCGTACCTTTTTGGTTCTATATATATATTGTTTTCTTTCTCTTATACTCTATCACTCCTTGCATAACATTGGTCATTCACGAATCATCTTAATTGGACTTGATTTGGGGCAAGTAATTCCAACTTTCTCTTGGAGTATCCTAAACTCCTAAGGCTTGTTTATAATTATCTTCTGTTTACATGTAAGAAGTGTGTTTAATAGTAATAATAATATATTATAAACTTGTTTTCCAATAATCAGGTTTTTTGTTTATGTACCCTGGTATGTATTTGAATATTCAAGAGTGCCAGTTTGCTAAGGAATATTTGGAGTGTGGCTTAGATTATAAAGGGTGTAATTTATAGGGATTTATAACCTTTATACTTATTTTTTGGCATTACGTCTTTAATATTTCAATAAAGATTTTAGCAGTAAACAAGTATTCTTTTGTTCAAAGTTTTGATGTATAGAAATGTTTACATAAATTGTGTTTTCATCGTTTCTGTTATATGGTTTGGTATTTAGAAGTCCGATGAAACAACTATAATATGTTGCATTTTATAAAAAATATGTAAATTACAATTTGTTTCATATTTGTAAATCATATTCTACGTATCTAATATTATGTCCTCTTTTTATTTTACCTAAAGACTGTAACAACTAATATGAGTGATATATCTTAAGTCCAGAATATAAATATTTATTGTCGAAGTAATTCACTTTTTAATGCAATACTTGGGATACATCATGCTACACTTTCTAATGAATTCTTTCTCAAGTTATTAAAATAATCAAATGAGTTCTCAGTTAGTGAGCATTTTTAATTAAGCTAACAATAAACATTTTGACCGTCACATTATTACGACTCCAGGGCTGAGGGGCGAGTATGTTTGGTATGACGAGGATTCGAACCCGCGACTCTTGGATTACGAGTTGAGCGCTCTAACTACCCGGTCATGCCGGACCTCTAATACATTGTAGTTTATGGTTAATCAATCTATAGAAAACCTTATTGACAGCTAAATAAACATCTTGCAATCCAGCAATATGTTAAATGTTAGTAGATGGATAGAAGTTCAGCCAATTTCAAGATGCTTAAAGTTTTCATTTAAAAGTTATTTAAATCCATCACCCGTTCATACATGAACATGTGTCTAACAGATAAGATTAAAGAAAAACCATTAAAACAGAATTTTCTTTGAAACTGATGCAAATAATCACATACAATGTCAAGTAATAACATGTGTCTAACTGATAGGGTTAAAAAAACCCCATTAAAACAGAATTTTCTTTGAAACCGATGGAAATAATTACATACAATGACAAGTTCACATCATAATTGTGCAATACGCTTACCGATTTGCCAGTTTCTTCTGTAGTTACAAAACAAAGATTGTAAATAACGACTACAGAACACTGGCACATGAGTAAAATGAAAATAATGGAGTGTATGACAAATACAGTGTATCAATAAATTGGTGCACAACGATTTATAAGCATAAAAATGGTTTATTTATGGGGGAACATACCACATATTTCGATAGAATATGTAAAGAATATCTAAAGTTATACCAATGTTTTGCCGAAATATGTAGTATGTTTCCTCCAAAATAAACCATTTCTTTATGTTTATAATTCGTTGTGTGCAAATTTGTTATTATATTAGAATAATACGTCTTCACACTCAAAATAAGAAGTACAGGTGTTTATAAGAGCTCCCCCTCTAGAACAGCGGTATGTCTCCAGATTTACAACGCTAAAATCAGGGATTCGATTTCCCTCGATGGGCTTAGCTGATAGCCCGATGTGCCTTTGCTATAAGAAAACTCAAACTCACTGTTTATAAGAAATCAAAATAATTAATCCCTAGCATTATGTAAGTGAAAAACTATTCATAAACTCGATATTTTTCCTTGAGGCTTGTTGAAAAGGATGACATATTAAAGACCACAATTTTTTATTGTGATGATAAAAGTAGCCTCCTGAAGAAGACATAATATGATTTAAATATCACAAGCAGATCAAAAGGTTTTATGAAATTGTTGGAATCTGTTTATCCCTATGTCAAGGGTGATAACATTGAAAAAAGGACATTTGCCAAAGCGCTAAAATGTTGGGAATAAATTTTTTAATGTGCAAATTGATTTTTTATTTGTGTGGAATTAATGTACAATGGGTATCTGTGCTCTGCCAACCAAGGGTATCGAAACCTGATTTTTAGCAATTTATTATTTGTTTTTGTTTTAATTTCGTGTAAAGCTACATAAGAGCTATCTGCGTTAGTTGTTCCTTATTTAGCAGTATTAAACTAAATGGAAAACAGCTAGTTATCATCATCCACAACTCGTGGGCTACTCTTTTACCAATGAATAGTGGGATTAATCAGTACTTTATAACGCCCACATGGCTGAAAAAGTGAGCAGGTTTGGTGTGACAGGGATTCAAATCCGTAACCCTCAGATTGCGAGTCGAGCGCTTTAGCCATTTTAGCGTTGTAAGTCTGCAGGCATACATAACACTGTAGCACTGGGGTGCAGTAAAAATCGAATCGACACAAGCGTAAACTAGAAAATAAAATAAAACCTCGTGGTATGATAAAATTTCCTATTATAACATTATGCACTATGAAGCAGTTTTCAAAAACTATTATTTTACGAAAAATGTTGAATTTCATCATATTTATTATGGCAAAATACCACAATAAGTTTACAGATAATCCTTTTGAAACCATTTGTTTCATGCATTTAATGATTAATTTTATTAGTCACTGAACATGGCCTACCAAGAAGAATAGCATAAGTTTAAAGAGTCATTTAAGTTTCAAGTAGAAATTAAGTTACAATGACCATTGTTATTGACGAACAAACATTTTTAATTTAATTAGCTCTGAAATTAACTTCTAATTTTAGTTGGCGTTTAGATATATTTGATTTTCCCTTTAAGTTTTAAAGCAATTACACTTTTCTTTTCAGAAGGCTACAGCTTTCACATTTTTGTGTTCCAACTTTTCTAAAAGAAAAGAAAATTATTCCATGGTACCATTGGCGAAATGATATAATTTGTTGCAATAAGTATCAATTATCAAGTTTTATTTTACATCGCTACTGTTTCGTTGTTTTCCTTACAACTAATTTACCGATCGATCTGCTTTCAAACCTATCAATTTCATTACATTTTGCTTTACTTAAATAAATTTCGGAAAGTTTTTAAGCAGACTTAAAGTGAAATGGTGGAATTTTACAATTGTATTCTTCTTAAGAAATAGAAAACGAGCAAGTTGATATAACAATTAAACGAGTAATATGAAATTAATTGTACAATATACAAGTAACGGTTTGAGGTATAACATTTTGAAACTTTCACCAGATTATAGTTTGAATTAGTAAAAGAAATGAAATATATTATTATATATTAAGTACTTTAAAAGCGTGCTTTAGATCTATGTTTCTCAACCACTATCCGTCACAACCATCTTATCAGTTATTGGAATCCATGAAAACAAAGAAACAAAAACTGGCAAAACCTTCATATATGAATGA
Source organism: Carcinoscorpius rotundicauda (assembly GCA_011833715.1). Classification (NCBI taxonomy): domain Eukaryota; kingdom Metazoa; phylum Arthropoda; class Merostomata; order Xiphosura; family Limulidae; genus Carcinoscorpius; species Carcinoscorpius rotundicauda. Next base: position 31,225,436 of record CM022395.1, on the reverse strand, counting down.
TAATGATTTTTTTGTTCTTGTATTTAAATAAATGCACATAATGTTTATTTGAACATAATACTTAAAACTTGTATTGTATTAAATTGTACCGAAAACATCTATTTAGGATGTTAACTTAAATGGAAAAAGCGATATAAAAACACACTAACTAAACATATTTATGAACAATTATTTACTTAAACATTGTGTCCTATTAGTATTGCTGCAAAACACTTTTTACACTTTGAGACACTACATGTGCTATAATAGTGACAATAATAATTCTTGGACGATTACTACTGTTGATTCATCAACTTTCTTGTAATTCTTAAGCTTAAAACAAATGAGGACAATTTGTAATATCACACATACAAATAACCAAGTCTTAAAATATCAATTTAAGTTATCTCAAATTGTAATAATTCACTGTTTAATAAACGATTTTTAAAAAGTACTGTCAAGTTTTTATGTTAAGATTAATCCATGAGTACAAACAGGTATGGAACTATATTATACGACAGTCTTTATATTTAACAAATAATGCAAAAATCATAAAAAATTGGGTGAACACTTTGAATCATGTCAAGATTGTTTTACTTGAAAATGTAAAAAGACTGTAGTAGAGTAATTATGGTTGATTCAATTTCATTATTATTAAATAATAATACTGTTGTACAATGTGTCTCGTTTATAAAGTTTAACTTAATCTTATCAAAGTTATTTAGAACATCGGTTATTGGTTAAAATAAAAAGTTTTTACATAATTGTTCTAAATAAATTACATAATATCTTCCTCATATTATGGATTCATGTTCTGTTATTTTTACTGGAATTTCTTGAATTTATATACCTTTAATACATTTCCTACTATAAAATATAAGATTAGCACAACAAGTTTTTTAAAGTTTTCAAACTAAATCACGTCTTCCATTTATCTTGTAAGGTATAGATAGGTTGTCGATCTGAAAACTGTATTATGATTTCGATTCATGAGGAAAATCCGTAGATTGTTTATTGTATTCAGTTGCGTGTAAATCTATTTTCTAACGCATATATAACCATACCTATTGTAGTCACGTTGTACAGAATGGGTATTAACAGATATTTTCTTATGGATGATGTTAATGGTAAATAATATATTTTTTTCATTGCAACATTTTAATTTTTTTTATTATAATGACAATTTATGAAGGTATTTGTTTATGTTAATTATATGCTTGATAGGGGGGTAAATTGAAGCTAATGTACCGTATCGTATTAATGCTTTTTTATATTTCAAACACGAGTACATTAATTGAACACAAGAATATTTGACTTAGAATCACAAAACAGTTTCATATGATCTATATTAGGTGGTTTCGAACCCAAAACACTGATAATAATATTAAAAAGACATTTTCGAAAATTAGTGACAAAGTAATAATCAAAAACAAATTAACCTTTCATTAGAACATTATGTTGCATGTACATCCTACATTTTTCTCACAGGTTGACTTTTAATTCTAAACACATACTACATACGGATAGTAGAAATAATAATTTTCTAAAATCGATACATAGATATCGATTTTTTTAACTAATGTTTGGTTATTCATTATCATGTATTCTGGGTGTAAGCTGAACTCGGTTGACACAGAAGTTCGTTCTTGTGGCTGCAGCTTGTATAAAATTCCATTAAGACTTTCATCTAGATTAAAAATGTATAGGGAATTAACGGCCCAAAAGAGCCATCCGTTGAGTAAGAGCCAATTTATTATTATGTTTCTGCAACAGATAATATATTACATTGTTCCAAGCATGACGAAGAATATAATTGTTTCCTAACTTTTAGTAAAACTCATTAGATCAAATATCTTTATCTATTACGTCGTCTATATGAATCTATCAATTTTTACGAATTATATGATTAGATGAAGGAAATATTAAATAAATCCCTCTGGTGCATATCATCTAAGCCACTCTACTTTCAATTATTTCATCTTCAATACGCAATACAGAACATTTACTCGGTAAGATTACATTTAGTGTTTCAGGCGCCAAAATAAACAACATTTCTACAAGTCAAAGTGTATAAACATCGACACTGAAAATAAATAAGCTAATATATAGATTTAATTTTCTTTTGCTGTTTTAATTATCCCGTGATTGGAGTTTTAGGAGTTAATGAAGGTATTATTAATTTTTGAGTCGTAAGTTGAAAAGCAGACGTTTTCATGAAAATGTTATTACAATGTTATTCAAAATAGCTGAATTATTCAAGTTAAAAATAACTTTTAATCAACGTCAAACTTAATTTTGGTTTGTCAACAAATGAGTATCTTGAGTTTTATAAATTACTTTCATGAGTTTTACTGGTTCTATGAATTTGCCTAGTTTTTATTTCTTTTTTTTACTATTGATGTTGTTTTGAATTAAGCACAAAGCTACACAATGGGCTATCTGTGCTATGCCCACCACGGGTATCGAAACCCGGAGTTTAGCGTGTAAGTTCGCGGACATACCGCTGAGCCAATGGGTGACTTTTTTTTTTTTTTACTAATTAGAATAGTTTTGAAAAAAAAAGTCGTTAGTAGGCTAGGATCTTATAAAACAGTGAATTTTGAACTAATTTGGTGTTATTATTTTTATATTAAGAAATTAGAATTGAATACCAGACAATAACTAGATTTAGTATGGTTGTATACTAAAAGAGTAGATATAAGTTTTTAATTTGGATTTTAGTAGAGCAACGTTGGACTAGACTTAGTAACGTTCTTTAGGCTTAGTTATAATTCCGCTTGATGAGAGATTATAAGAAAAATTAAGGGAAAAAGGTTCTTTAGATTCATCAATGATATTAAAAATTAAATTTAATGAACCCCTAAACCTGCGAACTGCAGCTATTAATGTACAAGTTTAGTATACGATACCTCGAATAGTGTATATTTTTCCAAAATAATTTGTATTTAAATAAATAAATAGAACTTGATGCAATATTAAGTCAGTCTAAAACATAATCATAAAATTATTTTAAATTTTGTACATTTTGAACCAAAATATTTTAAAGTAACAGAAATTAAAATATGATATTAAAAAGACAAATAAGTTGTTTATTATTCTTTGCACACTTTTATATACTTTCAAATAATTTTCCTGTTTACAGTGGCCATTGACTGAACGAATGTACACATTTGCGAAGTATTATAACGAGGTCGAATTAATCTGAATAAGTGGGTGTTTATCTTTATGCATGTATGTGGATGTGATCGCGTTTGTACATGAATATGCACATTCACTGTGGACATTTGTTTATATGCGAAGTACATATTAAATGAAAAAGGTATTTATTATTTTAACGTTCTTCTGAAATATAACTCCTAAAGTGAGAATGTTATATTCCTTGTTGTTACCTGTCACTTGTATCTCAAATCAAGTTTTTCAAATTGCAGTAAAAAACCCTGTGAAACCCCGCGTTCAGATAAATTTTTTTCTTCTGTTATAAAGCGGGAAGTGTAAGTAAAATGAAACAGTTTGTGCAACCTTTATGAATTTACAATTTGAAGGTAACATTTGAACAAGGTAACATTTAACGGTAACATTTGGACAACAATATTTTGGTGAATACATGTGCACAATACTATGGATATAGAGGCGTAACAAGATTTATTTTGTTATTAAATTGGAGGCCAAATGTTGCAACACAAAACCTGCTTGCCCGACATGGTCAGGTTGTTAAGGCACTCGATTCATAATCTGAATGTCGCAGATTTAAATCCTCGTCACACCAAACATGTTCGCCCTTTAGGCTGTGGGAGAGTTATAATGTGACAGTCAATCCCACTATTCGTTGATAAAAGAGCAGCCCAAGAGTTGGCGGTAGATAGTGATGACTAGCTGCGTTACATTTAGTCTAACACTGCTAAATTAGGGAGAGCTAACTCAAATAGTCGTCGTGTAGGTTTGTGTTGGTAACCTAAAGGTTTAAAACGAAAGTTACGGTAACTGTTTACGTTGATAAGTGTTATATTTTCATAATATTGCTATCAAAATAGGTTTTTATATTTACCAGCATGTGACAAAAAGACTATCATAGTCATTGGAAGCAAAATATGTGTGAGGGGGATTAAAAACTGGAAGTGAATTTGTTTTCTAAGAAATACGCTTACGTAAACTGAAGTGGTTCGAAATATTGCTTCTTTATATATATTCATAGTTTAAGTAGTGTGTTAGGGTGTTCTGTTGTAATGTGGTTCAAGATACCTGATGACATCATGATCATATACAACCACCGTAATAGCAAAAATAATGTTTTAAGATTTTAAACTGTCTTATCTGAGTATCCGTCAGTTGGGTGGGTGAAATAAAACCACGTTTGAAACAAAGGATAGGAAATTGTGTTTTTATTTCTTCTTAACATTATACTCAATAAAGTGAAATGCAAATACATAAAGTTAGCAATACTGACAAAGTATTTTGTAGCACTGGCTCAGTTTGGTGCTAATTTATCAAGAAATGTGGAAACTTATAAGGGTGTGCGTGTATGTTTTCTTATAGCAAAGCCACATTGGGCTATCTGCTAAGTCCACTGAGGAGAATCGAATCCATGAGTTTGGTGTTGTAAACCTGTAGACCTGTACAATTGTTTTTGTTATTTTTTTTGGAATTTCGCACAAAGCTACTCGAGGACTATCTGTGCTAGCCGTCCGTAATTTATCAGTGTAAGACTAGAGGGAAGGCAGCTAGTCATCACCACCCACCGCCAACTCTTAGGCTACTCTTTTACTAACGAATATTGGGATTGACCGTCACATTATAACGCTCCCATGGCTTGGAGGGCTAGAATGTTTGACGCGACGCGGGCGCGAACCTGCGACCCTCGGATTACGGATTATAAGTCCTCAAAATTACCCTTGATACATCGAAGAACAATGGAAAAAGATATAGTTTCATTATGCTTAGAAGATACGTTATATCTTGAAGGTATCTGGTTTGTTATTTACAATAACAATATAATAAACTCTAAATAACCAAGAATTTGTTTATTTTTTGTTTGTTTTTGAATTTCGCACAAAGCTACTCGAGGGCTATCTGTGCTAGCCGTCCCTAATTTTGCAGTGTAAGACTAGAGGGAATGCAGCTAGTCATCACCACCCACCGCCAACTCTTGGGCTACTCTTTTACCAACGAATAGTGAGATTGACCGTCACATTATAAAGGCCCCACGGCTGCAGGGGCGAGCATTTTTGGCGCGACGGGGAAAATAACCAAGTAAAAGAGTTATATGATAAATATGTGAATTTGCCTTATCTCGATATACGAAAGAGTTTTGCGAATTGATTATAACTCATAAACGGCTAATGATGTAAAAAGATAGATCAACACTCCATACCTGAATCAGAATTTTAATATCTGCATATATCTGCCCTATTAAAATTCTAATATTGGGACTCTCCGAAAATAAAGTTTAAGTTTAACTGAATATAGCAAGAAATTGAGCTGGACGCTTGAATTTTTCAAAAGTTGCCTGTCGTTAAGTGTTAGAAACCGTTTAGTATTTTTAGTGAATTATATTGGAGTTATTACTAAACTTAACAGCTTTATAGCGTTTAATAAAGTTTAATGAAACACGTAAGTTAATTTTGTGAAGAAAATAATCAGATAGCACACGAAACTCGGGTGATTTTTTTTCTAAGTGAAATGATACAATCGTGCAAGGATGTTTAGCGTTAAGTTTCTCGAATTTTTGGTTGAACTCTAACATCGTGCAATATAAAGTTACTATGCAATTCTCATAAAATCGAAATATTTATGGAGAATCATAAAATATCTAATGATGTTTTAATTTTATGATATAATAGTTCTAATAGTAACATAATTCTTCATACTTTTGTTTTCAAATATAAATGTAATTTAAAGATTTAAACGTTTAATTTTATCTAAGAAAGTAGGCTCAGAAACCGAAAATTAGTTCTTTAAATATATATATATATATATGTTTGAAATATGTTTAGTAATTATTTACTCGTATCTCTTTAGTAATCTCAAGAGATTTAGTTGTATTTTCATATAATTTTAAAGTTCTCAATAGGATCGTATGGTACACCAGTTTGGATAACAACCACCTGCAATTAAGCGTTTAACGAATTAATGAGGCACTCGACTCGTAAGCTAAGGGTAGCGGTTCGAATCTACGTCACACCAAACACACTCGCTCGTTCAGCCGGTGGGGCGTCATAATGTGACGGATAATCCCAATATCCGTTGATAAAAGAAGAGCCCAAGAGTTGACGATGAGTGATGATAAGTACTTGCTTTCTCTCTAGTCTTACACTGCTTAATTAGGGAAGGCTAGTACAGATAGCTCTCGAGTAGCTTTGTGCGAAATTAAAAACAAACAAACAAACAAAAGCTCAGATAACCTTCGTGTAGCTTTGCGCAAAATACAAAAACAAAGAAACAAACAAATAAACTAATTAATTTGGTGCTGACACACAGTTTGATTCTTGGCGGGAATATGTTTTTTTAAGTTGCAAGAGCGTTCAATCAGCAAAAGTATGTTTAAGTTAACTGTTAATTCTGTTGTATATGAGCAACTTGATTGTGTCGGCAGATTTGTTAAAACCATCAAAAATCTATTATTTTTCCAAATATAGCAAACGTCATAGAATTGAAACATGGAATCCAAAAGTATGTAAAATAAAAGCCTCTGTTACTACATTTTTTCTCAACGTTATAAAACGATTAGGTCCAACCCCCCCAAAAAATTCAAAATCTCAGTACACTGCCCGACAAATAATGTGTGTGTGTGTGTTTTTCATGTAGCAAAGCCACAAAGGGCTATCTGCTCAGCCCACCGAGGGATATCGAAACCCTGATTTTAGCGTTGTAAATCTGTAAAGCGAAACGTTGAATGAAATGAAAAAAAAGATTTTGCAGTTATAAGGTCGTGTCTTTTTTGGTATTAGTATGTCTTCTATATACCAATATGCACAACGGTAATGAAAAATTCTAGCTTATAAAGTATACGTCTGCGCACTTCAGCTTAGTTTCTTAGAACCATATTTTTAAAGAAGATTCGTAAACATTTCATGAAAAAGATCATTTACCCTGAATTTCATTTTAACTGCACAATATAATTATAACATCGTACAAAATGATAACATTTAAAATAAGAGAGTATATAATTAAACAATATGGACTTATTAACATAAACGAATTACATTTTTTGTCACTTAATGATAGTAGATTATTTCATCCAATGAAACATGTAAAACATGTTTTTAACATCATGCAATTAATGTCATTGTGAACATGAAACCTTTGGTGTCGTTGTATTTATTGAATGTGGAAATTGTCTAAACGAAAGTAATTGTAGATCATATATGATCAAATGTTTTATGCTTTTGATAAATTGCTGAAATAGAATGTGTTTGTTTCTATGCTATTTATTATCATAAATAATTTACATTAATGTAGGTAAATTTAAAGCGCACAGTCAAAATCCGATAACAAATATCATATTCTGCTTCATCCAAACAAATTGACGGAAAATAGCAGTACTATTACTATCGATCGAATTGATACATTTTACTTACTTTAATTTATCTGGAAACTCCAAAATTTCATTTGCTTAAAGAACAATCAATTTTTTTCTTATAAGTAAAGCCAAATCTGGTTATCTTCCCAGCCCACTGAGAAGAATCGAACTGCTGAGTGTTGCGTTGTAAATCCGGAGACATACCGCTGTACTAGCGTGGAGCAAAGAAGAAAAGAGAACATTCACTAGTCATTATTGAACAAGAAAACATATAACTAGGCAACATGCTATTTAAACCGCTTTCGTTACACTCAATCAACTTGAAATTTAACTTATGTAAAACTTTCGACGCTACTGATAAGTGTTGAATAAAGAAACTTCAAAGTAAACAAAAGGAGTAGATTATTCTAGAAAAATAAAAATCAGCCGACTGAATCATCAGCTTATTTTTATTTTACGAATATGAAATGCAAAAACAAAAGGATTTTGCGTTAAGATCCTCAATAATATATCAAACAAGTTGTAAATAATAATATTTCTGAAGTGATCCTGAGAAATGCTTAGCTTTTCAATGTATGCGACATCTTTGAGTAACATACTTTATCATTGTTGTGTTTCATTAGATATTTCAACAGCATGAATAACAATAAAACAAAATCACATTTCGATATTAATAACAACAGCAAGTCACAGATAGCAATAATTCACTAATATTATAAAACTTGTGAATTGATATTTCTTCTCTGCTTAGATCACGAGAAAACATCTCATGCCATCATAAATGTGAATAAACTTTTGCTACATTAATAATGTCTGTAGATTAACGCGGGGAAGCTGACGTCAATTTTTTAATATACTCTTCAAAAAAAGAGACGCAAAAGGCAAAATTTGAGACAAATTGTTAACAAGTTTATTCCAGGTAGTTCTGTTTGACATGTGTGAAACTTTGCACATTCACTGCTGAACATCAAAACTCTGCAAAGGCGAAGTCCAAGCTCACTAGTTGAAGTTTAACGTCACTCAACGTCAATAACGAATATGACCCCGTGAGCATCAATAACTGCTTGGTATCTCCTGCCAATGGAAGCGATGAGATGACGAATCACATCCTGTGGAATGGCTGTCCACTCAGCCTGCAAAGCTGCTGCAAGCTAAGATAGAGCCTGCGGTTGAGGTTGTCGCAAACGTTGGTCCAACTCGTCCCAAAGATGTTTGATGAGGTTTATATCTGGTGATCTGGAGGGCCAGGAAAGAACTGTGTAGGACGGGCGTTGTCATGTTTAAAAACTTCGTTGACGTTCACCATGGCATGAGGCCTAAGAATCCCGTCGACGGTTGCATACGGTCTGATCGGAAATTCTACGAAGCCCTAGTATGGTTGAGGCAGTAGACGTCGCAGTGGTGGTCCTATCTCGAAGGTGACAAAACTGGATGTAGCGATCTTATACGGGCGTGGTCAAACGAGTTCTGCCAGATCATGGACGGTCACAAGTTGATCCATGTTGTTGGTGTCAATTCCATAACCTTGTTGGTGGACATTCACAGCTCTGGCAACATCTGATCGAGATTCGCCTGCTTTCAATCGACCAATGGCGTTGTTGCGTTGTGCTTTAGTCAGTCTTGGCATAACTGTATTGCGTATCGGTGGCTTATCACTGAGGTATGAAAACCGAGAAACCGCTACTTTCATAGGGATTTTGCACATGTTGCACTTCTAGAACATGCAGATCTCTCAAACAAATTTATTGGACACGAATGCGTTTTGGCGAAAAATCCGTTGTTTTCTTCCGTTTTCAAAATGCACAACTTTTATCGTCATACAAACACATACAAACATATGTACATGGAATAAAATTATGTAATTTATATCTCATTTACATCCTAGCCAATAGTTGCTAATGTAGAATTTTTAAATTAATAATAATGCAGTCTCAGTTGCAAAAATCGTCTACAGGTTATCGCTATAAGATACAGGGTGTAGACGCAAGTAGCACAATATTTGTATTCATAAATAAAATGTAGATATTTACATATTCAGCAATATTACAATAAAAAGTATAGTTGAGAAATTTCGCTCAAAAACATCATCTATGAAACTGTGTTCCTACAACGATACATACATTGGAGAAACGAGAATAAAACTCGCCTCAAGAATAAAAGAACAAAAAGATGGTTCAAGATTCACGAAAACACAAAATTCAGCCATTGCAAAGCACTCCGTGTTAACTGGACTCAAAATAAACTGGCAGGAAACTAAAATAATTGACACAGACAAATTCTGGAAGACAAGAAAAATCAAAGAATAATTTTATATTAACATTTCACTAAATAGTGATTCCGGATGCCACCTCACTTCATCACCTTAAACAGGTCAAATCAAATTACTAGAAAACTTCCACGTAAAAGTAAATAACCTTCCATGGACGGGGACGAAGAGGAACAACGTTTCTGACCGCCCCTGTTGGGGAGAGAGTTACTCATACTTCTTTCTCTATAAACTAAACCCCTGCCAATAATTAGTGATGACGAGAAAACCCCCTTGTACGGCTGGTTTGGGGTGAGAAATTTTTTTTATCTGGAGGAGCGAACAACATTTCGACCTTCTTCGGTCATCGTCAGGTTCACAAAGAAAGAAAGAAGTAACTGACCGATAGCTAACCACGTGTTTGAAGGGGGTTGTGTAACTGAGTGTAGGAATGTAGAGAGCGTGCTTAGATGTTTGATTATATTTATTAATATATGTATAAAGATGTTTCTTTATACTGGTTTATAAATTTTCTCAACTCAAATCAGCCATTGTTACATACATATTAAACTCTTGCCAAGTTCAAAGCAAAAGCACACACACTGACAGGAAGACTTTCAAAACGTTGTCCTCTACACTTGTATCACCACAACAGCAGTTGCCATCTATTCTACAAAGTTTCTTTATAATTTATACTTATATCACTTACAATGCAATATAGTTGAACATAAAAAAGCAAGATATAATCTCTGTAGCTAGATGCAGTTGATTAAAAGGAGGATAAAAGATTTCATGGACCGATTTACTCTCATCACATCTAAAATAATTTCAAGTGCCGCGGCTATTGAAAATTTCCTTTTGTTTCTGAAAAGAACAAATAATCACATTATTATAAAATAAGAAAATGTATATATTTGGTGACATGAAAGATAAGATGTAAAATAGCCCTGTGTAGCTTTGAGTGAAATTCAAAAACAAAACAAGCTAGCGCAGATAATCCTCGTGTAGCTTTGCACAAAGTTCAAAACAAAGAATATGTATATATTTAGAGAATTAACTTCAGACGTTAGTATTTGTACAAAGATATAATATAACTGCGGCAGTGAGAACATTATATGTGCCTATGAAATCCTACTGACTGCGAAACATTTATTACCTTTCCCCCAGTGGCTCAGCGGTATGTCTACGGACTTACACGCTAAAATCCGGGTTTCGATACCCGTGGTGGGCATAGCACAGATAGCCCATTGTGTAGCTTTGTGCTTAATTCAAAACAACAACAAAAAGTGCCTATGAAGCAGGTAGCTAACTTTTCTGTCAAGTGAATTGTACATTTGTATCAACATATGATAAATTCGTTCATTGTGAACCACTGATAAAATATTCAGTTTCAGATGAAAATGGGACTTAATATTGTTTTTAATTTCATAAAATATTTGTTTATAATTCATTACTTGTACTAAGCAATTGTAATAAACGTTATTATAAATTATATTGTTGTTTGTACATTAAAATGTGTTTGTGTTAAGAAAGTTTTGAATATACATTTTGATGGCAAATCTAATAAATTCAATATATATCAACATTTAATTAGCTTTCAATTAAAATTAAATTTTAAGCTATTTTTAATTGTAATACTTTAACATACCTAGCATAATAAATTGGAAAGTCGCCCAAGATAATTTATAATACATAACACAGTAAACTAATTTATAAGATCTTGGACGTGGTCCAAAACATCATTCAAAAATATCCGATCTTCTAAGTTCAAAACTGTAATTATATATGAGATTGGTCAAGAGGTGACGGAGCTATAGGCCAAAACTTATACTTGAAAAAAATCAACAACAACAAACAAAGTCAGAGTCATTATGCCGTTGCTAAAAAGACGAAGTAGTTGCGTTCAATGGCATTTGGATGCAAAATTACGTAAAATAAAAATCGATAATGTTATAATTCAGTAGATTCTATATTATGCACGAATGTTTTTTATTGGTAGTGAGTAAAATACAATACAAAACTTTACACAATTGTGTTTTAATTTGTATTTTAACTTCTCCTTGTCCATAACTACTGATTATGGATTTAAGAAAATTCTCGTAGTTGTGTATCTCAGTTACAATGGTGAACCCAATTGACTAGTGGAATTCGTATTTTTTTCTTAGTACTATGTTAAACACCTTGTATATTGAACAATCCAGAACAATAATACATATTCTTTAAAACCTATATGAATATAGATCACCAAGATAAAGAAAAAATTGATTTTTTTTCATTTCCAATGAATGCACAAGTACGTTTGTTTAAATGTACTAAAATATATATTGTGCAAACATGATAAATGTGTTATATATTGTTTGTATATTTTTAGACACATTTAACAAGCGTTTGTGTCAGTACAAGTCTTAATAAATCAACTTTATCAATTAAATGCAACGATGTACGTTGTATTTAGAGGTATATTAAAATGTTGTGACACATATCAATGTATGCAAGTGTTTTCATGCTACTAGTTATTCATTTTGAATAATCTTTGTTGAAGCATCTATGACAATATCTGTCTTTTTACAAGTGAATCCTTGAAAGTACGTGAAAAAGAAAATCTGATAACGATAGAAGCATTTGATATTGCACAAGACTAAAAAGCAAAGAAACATACAAAGGTTTATACTTTCGTTACTTATATTAGAATCTCACTCAACACATTTATGCCACATATTTTATGTTGTTTGAGATTAGATGTTTGAAGAATGAACGATCTTTTATCAGTTTATTTCAATAATATTGCTTTTTCAAGGTTTAAAATTACATATTTATAATAATCAAGAAAATAAAAGGTAGATGCTCAGGTTTGAAACAAATAACTAAAACTTGTTACTGAAACAAATTGTCCACAAAAAACCGAGAATGTGTGTGTGTTTTTTAAAGTTAAAAGATTCGTTCAAATTTTATTTATACAGAAACTGACGTTCACAGCCTTTGTTTGAGTTATAAACTTAAAACAATTTGGGGTGAATGCTATGATCAATAACACAAATATCGTATCATTCAGACAATATATTTTAACATAAAACATTATCACAGCATTCATATTACTTGAATAAAATCTTTATATAAACTTTAATAACTGAATATGTATATACAGCACTGTGCAAAAGTGTTATATATCAGGCTACTTTCAGAGAATAATTGGAGACAGATCATAGGTGAAATATCAAACAAAAGTTTATTAATCTTCATATTTATCACAACATAAACTTGGTAAAAGTGTTTGAGTTCAGCAAATAATTAATTGTTTATGTGTCCCTTTTTTCTTTAATAACAGCAAACGGTTTTAAGGCATTGTTACAACATATTTAATAAAGTGCCTTTTAAGATTGTACTCCAAATGTCTCTAATATACTCCCATAAAATGTATTTGAAAATAAAGTTTGGTTTGTCAAGTTTTAATCTAGCAAATCCCATATTTACTCAATACGGGGCTTCGTGGGACTGTTGCATCATTTCAATAGCTACAGCTGCTTCTTTCTTACCTTAGCAATTTCTGTATAAATTGGATGAGTATTCGGGGTCATTATATTCTTAGTAGTAGAATCCTTTAACATTAATGTGCAAACCACTGAATATAACATGACGGATCGGTATATGGTGTTATTTGTATTGGTCCATTATTTCATAAACTTTGCAAATATCTCCTGTCACCTCAGCAGAAAAATACCCCCAAACTGTCACACAGCCAAATCCATGCTTCATCTTTCGCGTTTCTTCTTCTGGACATGTTGCTTATCTGCACTTTCAACTATTAACTGCTAGATGATGAAGTATTCCATTATTGTGGAGTCTTCTTGATACTGTAGATCTAAACACCTTTCTGCCATTTGATACATGGTTGTTTATCCATGCTTTAGATAAGTGGCAATCTTCCTTCTGCATGAACGAAGATACTTGACATCAATACTATTCAATTTAGGTGTTCTGCCTCCTCCTTTCCTATTTTGAAATTTACCTACCTCAATCTCAAGATCTAGAGTACATTTGACGAGTTATTTGGGAAACATTTAAAGTCTGCAGCAATTTGTTGGAGAATCCAACCAGCATCACGTAAAATTTTATGCGCTGTTTAACATTATTTCACTATATAACATATACTAGTACCATATGCTAGCTCCCATTCATACAGTTAAGACCCTGCATGGGGTGCCATGATACTTATTACAGAACCTAAGTTCGTTCAGTATGTTAATTCAAGCAGAACCTTTATGACATGCTTTTGGTACAAGCATATGAGAATTTTAAAGAATACTAAATATTTTCACTCTGGCTCGTTAAATTGTCAACAGGGATCAGTGAGGTATTACCATAGAGTTGAAATTTTCATTATGTAATGGCATGGAATAATTTGCCCCATAAAATGGAATAATGATCACATATTCTCTTGTTCTAATACTTTTGCACATTATTGTACTTAAAACATGGTATACACTGTGTGATGGTAAGATGGTAAGGGTGACTTTGACACGTGAACTTTCAACTTTGCCTCGTAAGACTCTTATGTGGCCAATGATCGTTAATTAATTAATCGCGAAAAACACTGTGGTAGAACATTAAAAGATGGCCGTCAGAAGAAGATAAAGTACTGCTGTCGCCATTGATTTACCTGTTATGTCTTCTCACAAAGAAGTAGAAAGTTGGTACAACTCAAGAAACGCGTCCTCATATTAGCCTCATGATGACTGTTTCAGTAGAAACTTCAGCTAATTTTATGTAATATTTCAATAACGGCGGCTATATTTTTCATTATAATTCTCCTTACAGAGTGCTATTGCACTCTCTGAGATATATGTATATATATAACATATATTTGTGTGCCCTCTCTCAACACTGTGCATATCTTGTGTCATAGAAACTATAATCAAGTTATATTACTTCGAAGGAAGATGTAGCGCCATCTATTAATGTTATCAAAAATAACTTGTGTCAAAAACAGTTAGAGCTCAATGGGACATTAATGGTTTGTTTGTTTTTAATTTTCGGGGAAAGCTACACGATGGCTATCTACACTAGCCGTCCCTAATTTAGCAGTGTAAAACTAGAGGGAATGCAGCTAATCATTACCACCCACAATCAACTCTTGGACTTATGTTTTTACTGACAAATAGTTGGATTGACCGTCACTTTATAAGTCCTCCATAGCTGAAAGGGAGAGCATGCTTGGTGTGACGAGAATTCGAATCCGCGATTCTCAGATTACGAGTCAAGCGCCCTAACCACCTGGTCATAGTAACAATGGAGGAAAAAGAGTTGTGAAATCCCTTAACATCTCTCTTCATGCAAATTATTATCCAACATAGATGGTTTAGATCGGCCTAGTGACGTAGGAGAAGTTAAATAACTGACAAACAAACATACAGACTTTGAAGTACACACACACACATATATATATATATGGCCAGTTGTTTAAGGCACTGGACTTGTAATCCGAGGTTTGGGGTTCGAATCCCGGTCGCACAAAACATGCTCGCCCTTTCATTTGTATGAGCATTATAATGTGACAGTCAATCCCACAATCTATTGATATAAGAATATCCCAACAGTTGGCGGGGAGTTGTGGTAACTAGCTGCCTTTTTTCTATTCTTACACTGCTAAATTAGGCACGGCTAGCGCAGATAGCTCTCATGTAGCTTGGTGCGAAATTCAAAAACAAACAATAAATTGGTAACATATTTTTAAATTTAAAAAATTACTTAAATTATTTTAAAGTCATCACACTTACTTTCCAGAGATATCCGTATTAGTTGATTCGCCCCCCAGTGGCTCAGCGGTATGTCTGCGGACTCACACGCT
The DNA here is from genome assembly GCA_011833715.1 of Carcinoscorpius rotundicauda. Classification (NCBI taxonomy): domain Eukaryota; kingdom Metazoa; phylum Arthropoda; class Merostomata; order Xiphosura; family Limulidae; genus Carcinoscorpius; species Carcinoscorpius rotundicauda. The sequence goes on along the minus strand of CM022395.1, from coordinate 31,209,851 downwards.
AAAATCCGGGTTTCGATACCCGTGGTGGTCGGAGCACAGATTGTGTAGCTTTGTGCTTAATTCAAAACAAACAAACAAACATTAGTTGATTCCATATTGATTTAAAGGTTACTTCCGATAAGGTTGTTCGAATCCCGGTCGCACCAAACATGCTTGCCCTTTTAGCCGTAGAGGCATAATAATGTGACTGTTAATTCCACTATTCATTGGTAAAAGAGTAGCCCAAGAGTATGGCGGTGAGTGGTGATGACTAGCTGAATTCCCTTTAGTCTTACACTGCTAAATTAGGGACGACTAACGTTATAGCCCTCGAGTAGCTTTGCGCGAAATTAAAAACAACAAGAAGAACAAATACATCAAGTATTCTTCGTTAAAATGTAGAAGGCTAATAACACTTTGTAAAAATGAGTAACAACAGGAGTGCTGCTAAAGAATGTTATATGGCTGAACATTATGTCACAGAATTGACCAAGATAAAGGGAATATTTAAATAGTGGGACCTTTTAACTAGATCGAGTCCAGATGTAACGTTTCTGTAAAGGAATCCTTCAGTTGGTCCACTATGGCCAGGTAGTTAAGGCACTCGACTCGTAATCCAAGGGTTGCGGGTTCGAATCCATGTCACTCTAAACATACTCTCTCTTTCAGCCGTTGGACGCTGTAATGGTTCGGTCAGTCCCACTATACGCTGGTGAAAGAGTAGCTCAAGAGATAGTAGTGCACCATAATTCGACCAAGGGTAAGTGGAAAAAGACTCACACTTCAAAATATTAAAAACAAACCTGACATATCGAACTCACCAAACTTAATAATGCATTTACCTTTCAAAGTGGTGTCTTAATAATCATTGTTGTAAGAAAGTTACACCATTGAAAATTAGATTTCACTAAATGGTACTTAAAATGATGAATATGTACCTTCAAGATCAAACTTCTTTACTTCCTTTGCATAAACGGAAATATGAAAAGTAGTATGATATAACCAGTTTTATCAAAGGACTATGAAGCGAATCCTAAAAATAGCTTAGTCAGTTATCTCACATGACAATGATCTCACTGTATCTACGTCATACATTTATACACGTGATTCTAATGACATATCATCAAATCTCTCTCTCCCTTCTTGATGACGAGTAACCCACTTGAAATAAAAACGTATCTCAGAAAGGCTGGTATGGGTATTAATACTTTTATTGATAAACAGAGAAAAATGTTTCGACTTTCCTAGGTCATATTTAGGTTAAGAAAGAGAATTTGCAACTGTCTGTTGGTGGACAGATGTATTAAGGACGAAAGTATAATTCTTTTTACGGAACACACTGTATCAAGTTAACACAAAACTGTAGAACTCTATAGCCTGTACACTTTGAAAAAGTAGATTATTTTCGTCAGGAACAAACTGAGTTTCGTCTGTTCGTGTGAAACTAAGTTATTTATTCTGTGAGGTTTTCTAGCAGCTATTTGAGGTGAAGGAAACAAGTTGATAAACATTTGTTAGTTTTGATTACATTGAATGCGAGTTTCTGCTACACTTTTCAATGAGCGGAGAGTTCTAATAAACGTTCATGGTAATTTAAGTAGGTTAAATACTCTTTGAAAGCAGTAAACTAACAAAAGCACCAGTTAACAGCTTGGTCTTGTTTGAATTATGAAAACATAGAACCACAAATTGCACTCTTCAAATCATTGAAGTCAAGAAGTAATTAATAAAATGTTAACTACTGGAAATAGAATCAAGATTATAATTGTTACTTTTGTTTTTATTGTTATAAGAATTACTGATTAAATAGGAAATTTTTTGTCTGTTTTTATAACACGATACACAGTGTTAACAGCTCTTCAACTGAAGTGGCAATGGTGTACTTTTCTGTTTAATATTTTAAAATACTGTTTAATTCAAAAAGAAATACAGTCTTATAACATACATGGTATTTCAAGATATTTTGTGTATGCACGCGTGTTTGTTTGTTTTGAATTTCGTGCAAAGTTACACGAGGCCTATCTGCGTTAGATATCTTTAATTTAGTAGTATAAGTCCAAAGGGAAGGTAGCTAGTCATCATCACCCACCGCCAACTCTTGGGCTACTGTTTTACAAACGAATAGTGTGATTGGCTGTCACATTTTAACGTCTCTACGATTGAAAGGGCAAGAAAGTTTGTTGTGACGGGATTCAAACCCGCGACTCTCGGATTGCAAGTTGCGTGCCTTAACCACCTGGCCATACCGGGGCTAACTTAATAGAGATAGTATAAAAAATCTTGTTTGGAATATTCACTTGATAAGCTACAATTCCCTTCTGAATCAATTGGTAAACTTTGAGATCCGTCCCTCGCTGAGACAACGGTATATCTACAGATTTATAACACTAAAATCATGGGCTCGATTGCCTTGGTAGACATAGCAAATAGCCTGATCTGGCTTTGCTATTAAAAATACACACACATACTTTGGGGTTTATATTTTTATAAAGTCGATGAAGTTTTAATCAATATTTATCAAAGGAACTTATACGACCACCTAGTAACTAATTAGCTAGGTTCTAACTTCTAAATAGTTTAACCATATTTTCGGATGAGAATCTGAGTAGAACTCTTTCTTTAGCCAAAATTAGATCATGGATATTCTTGGTTAAAACTTTGTGTATTATCCTGTAGACTGGAAAATGTCCATTAATAGATTTATTTGGTTTAGGTGAAAAATATTAGCTGGTCGCTGGTCAATGAGACCTGGAGTTATCAGTGTAAGCTTATTGTTAGACATTGCACACTGCTTACACGATTCAAGAAATTGACTATATATGAACAAACTATTCCAAACTGTAAAACTTAAGAGTATGTTCCTTGCGAAAATTGCCTTATTATCAGCAATGGAATAAAATGTTTTGAGTATTGTAAGAGGAGGAGTCAAGTGTCATATAGAGAATCTAATAATTCTTTGTTTATTGAAGTTTGTTTCAAAGACGTTTGCAAAGTGTTGTTGTTACTGTTTCTTCTTAAACCTTATGTTCGGTAGTGGTTTAGAATAAATTTTAACAGCCGTTCACCACGACATTAAACAATTGTATCGGAAAGTTACGTCTGATGTTGTTTCGTGAAATACCACATAAAACTGTGTGCATTATAACCAAAATTTCAATGATTTTTTTGTACTTTGATTGCTTACCTAATGGGTGAAATTTAATCTTCTACAAAATTTATTATATATTTATTTATTTAATAGTATTCAGAAAAAAAAAACTTTCATACACACTAATCCACATATTTGTGGCAGTTTGATGTTATAACAAGTATAATTACTTTCTATATATTTTATCATAAAGTCATTGAAAAATAGCATACATTTTATAGAGATGCAAACTAAGCAAATAATAAATATAACAAAGTTCCCATACATAAAATCATATGTATAACGAAATGTCTAACATTAATACACTGATAATAACTTTATAATAACGAAAATGACAACAGCAATTTACGTGCTGAGTTTCACGAAATAATTTTTTTAAGTAAAAGCTAATTTCACTTTGTATTTTGCACTGGCTTTATTGTGTTTCACTAAGTCCATTTAGAGTACGACAGCTACATTGGAACTATGTTACTAGCATATGAAATACTGCTCAAATTCTTCAAAGCATGTTTATTTCTTTGTATCACTGTTTCTTAGTATGCACGCCCTTCTTTGATAGACCTTAATTATTTCTGTATTTTGTAGGTTGTGTTCCGGCCGCTACTGATCAGTGAACTTTCGCTTTCAAGTGTGAAACACGGTTGGCTGAGTGTAATTTTTGTGTATGTGTGTAAGGTATTTTAATACTAGCTAAGTGTACTTAAAAGTCAAGTAGGGGAAAATTCAAGCTTTTTAATTTATATTAATGAAGTATACAATGATAAATAGAAAAATAAGAATAAAAAATTTTTAAAACATATTGTAATGTTGCTGACTCAGCGCGACTATTGTCACTTGGACTTCCCGTGTGTGTACGGCGAGCTTGCTAAGATTCTCGTGGTATTTTTGTCACCCCTGTTCAAAGATTTAACTTAATTCTACATGTTCTTCAGGTTCGAAAAACTGTATTATCGAAGAACCTCAGTTTACAAATTTATTCAAAAATGAATTTTCATTAAAAAGCATAATCACTTAAAAAGATTGTGACAAACAAACAACGATTTTTTGTTAGTTTGATTTAAGTTAGGTTATATTTATAGGTTTTGTTTTATGTGCAGTGACAGTTCAATTTTGCTCTTGCAAAAACTTTATAGTGTTCTTACCTTACAAGCAGCATTACAGTTGCTTAAGATATTGTTCTTAATAGTGGAAAATGACTTTCATCTAATAGGCGCATGTTATGCATGTGGTTCCACATAAGATACAAAAATATTTAGGACATTTAAACTCACACGTAAAATTTGGGCTCCTAAATATAAACATTTAAAGCTCAAAAACTTTTAATCTCTATCCTTATTTCAGCTTGGGGATACACTTAGTGGTAAAACATATTGTAGTTAATTTTTGATTTAAATTAGGAGTTCTTTACACGTTTGTAGTAATAACGTAATTTTATGGTTAGTAAAATTTCAGTGTGTTTTTTTGGGAATAGTTATACCGTTTGAATGAGCATAAATAATATGTTACAATACTTATTGGGAAAAATTAGCTAATATTAAGTTTTGTAAAGTTATTATGCAAAAGGTTATACACGTGCTAGTTTGTTCTGAGCAAAATTACACTAGGCCTATCTGCTACAGCCGTTCCTAATTTAACAGTGTAAAAATAGAGAGAAGGCAGCTTCGTCATCACCATCTACCCCCACTTTTTGGGCTACTCTTTTACCAACGAATAATTAGATTAACCATCAAATTATAATGCCCTCACAGTTAGGAAAGAGAACATGTGTGGTATGTCGGGGGATTCGAAGTGCCATAACCACTTCGCCATAGCGGCCCTTAATGTTTATGTTCAGTGTAATTATTATCTTTATGAGGTGTTTTTCAAATCAAATTCGTGCAAAATTATTAAAGATAGATTATAAACACATGAAGTATTTTTTTTCATGAAATATTCCATATTAAAGTTTATCTTTCATGATACGATGTCAGAAATGGAAGCTGGTGATCTTGCTAATATTCAACTATTTAAAATCGTGAAAGTATCATCTTTATCATGTCGTCATGCTGATCGGTGACTAAGAATAACATTCGTTAAGCACATTTCATGGAATAAACAAGTTAGCGGGTCAGGTTTAACTACAGCCATACTATCTGTTTAGACAAAACGTATTATTGTCGCATCGACATTATGATTCTGTGGTGCCCAAATACACAAATTTATGAGCTACATGCTTAGAAAATATCATTTATTTATTTTAATTTTGATATAAAAGTTCTGCGCACAAATTTATAATATACTCGAACCTTATGGATATATTCATAACCAAAACTAGCATAATAAACCTTATTTTCAAAATGCAGACACTGATTTTTTTGAGAAAACTCAAAACTGTTTGCAGCTTGTATCCAGCTTTGCTTTATAATTTCAGAAATTTAATAGAAAATTCACTAACCTCTAGGTTATATGTGTCATATTAGTAAAGCTCAGGTGGATAACTTTTCTATCTTCCTTATGAAGTGTGAGAACCCTACATGTGACACTAGCATGAGAATTTGTTCATCTAATTTTATTCACATCTGTTTGTTTGTTTTCTTTAGTTTAAAATTATCTCTGTGATTTAGCTTATCTAGTTTTAGTTGGATATGTGTTAAACTTCTCATAGTTAGTTTAATTATTAAATTAACGTTTTGTTCATTTGCTTAGTAAATATTATTGAAAATAACCACAACTATTTCATTTGTCTATTTTAATTGTTTCTTTAATTTTATCGACCTGGCATGGCCAAGCGCGTGAGGCATGCGACTATAATTCGCAGGTTCGCGCCCGCGTCGCGCTAAATATGCTCGCCTTCCCAGTTGTGGGGGTGTATAATGTTATGGTCAATCCCACTATTCGTTGGTAAAAGAGTAACCCAAGAGTTGGCGGTGGGTGGTGATGACTAGCTGCCTTCCCTCTAGTCTTACACTGCTAAATTAGGGACGACTAGCACAGATAACCCTCGAGTAGCTTTATGCGAAATTACAAAACAAACAAACAAAACTTTAATTTTATCTTTAATGTTTTGTGGCTCAAAATTATTTTTTTCTTATAGTTAGTGGCTTTACTTCCAAATATTACTATGAAATGTTATTAAAAAATACAATTTATTAGAATGTTCATATTTTGTTTGGAAAACTGTTGAAGCTGTTATATAAAGATCTTGTAAGAGTTAAGGCTAATATGCTCAAATAACAACACACTTTGTCTCAGCAGAGAACTATTACATTACTTCTGTTTTAATAGAAACTATAGAAGCAAAGCACCATTTTTCGGTTCGTTACATTAGCATTTTTATGGCTTGGGCATGTAGAGGCGGCGAGGGCAACAGACTTGTATTTTAAAGATCAAGGATTCGAAATTTCATAACACTAAATATTTTTGCCCTTTCATCTGTGGGGACGTTGTAATGGGGTAATCAATTCTACTATTTGTTGGTAAAAGAGTATCTCAACAGTTAGTGGGTGATGCTGATGATTAGCTGCCTTTATTCCAGTCTTACAATGCTAAACTATGGAGGGCTAGCTCAGATAGTTTTCGTGAAGTTCTGCGCGAAACTCTAAACAAACAAACAATCAGTATTTTAATTATATTAATTCACTTCTTTGGTTTGTTTGGTTTGTAACTAAGCACAAAGATACGCCATGGGCTATCTGTAAGGTACTCATCAAGTATAGAAATCCGGTTTCTAGTGTTATATGACTTCCTGTTGTGTCATTGGGTGGCATTATAATGTGGCGTAACAAAGGATTATTATGGATATTGTTTTTTCATTTTAATTCTCACTGACAATAATTAAGTTAAAGAGCATTTTATCTTATACTGAGAAATGTGAAGTTTATTTATCTAGAAAACCTTGATACGCTTATGTATTACGATACTCCAAGGATTTATGCATTTTTTAAAAATTTCTGAATAATAAAATAATTTTGCATCAAACATCAATCTTCATAGAGAGTAATAAAGGTACAAGCCATTATGTATTATTATTTCTTTAGAAATTCCTGGTCAGCTTATATTACATTTTCTTTTTATTCTTTGTGATTTAAGAAGAGTAGGGAACAAAGCGAATATTTAATTTCTTTTTCTTTTTTCGATAGGATATTGTTTTCAATTTCTAAGAAGTTGTTAATGTTGCTAAAATATATTTGTTCAGTAATTTGAAAAGTGTTTAATATATGTTTGATACTTACTGGTGAAGAGGTATCGGGAATGGAGTAAGTAAAGGTGTATATGTAATACATATCTTACAACGGTTGCAACGCAAGTTCCTGATAATTATCCTGTCTGTAAGTTATGGTATTTTAGGTGTAATTAATTTAAAACATATACTTATCGTTTAACAAAACTGATCCCTCACTCACTTGCCCATTTCAAATTTTTTATAGAAAATGGTTGTACTTTGTACTTACGTAAAAAAAATGGATTTGACTTACATGTCCAGTAAGCAGAAGCATTGCTATGAATTTCGTGTCTAAGGAATATATGTATATATACGTGACATACGAATATCGAGCTTATCTTTTATTTTGTGCAAGACAAAAATAAAATTATATGTTAACATGTAACTATCTATCTTTCATTGATTTATCTTGTCCCACTACATAATCACAAATAACTTACGTCTGCCTGTTGGTGTGTTATTGTGTAAGCAAAGTAAAACTACCGTGTTATTTATTCTTATAAATGAAGGAAAAACAATCGTGCAATATCTTGATTAAATTAATCCACGTGAAGATAGCATGTTTTATGTCACATGATTCAATCAATCTTTAAGACACAACTTTGAGTCATTACCTTTTAATCCTGCTTTGAGTGCAATATATTGTAGAATACAAATGATTACTGACATTTTGCAGTTTGTTGACTATTGCTTGGCGAAATGAGTATTTTCAAAACAGACAATAGCGACATTGTTAGTTTATTTATTTGAAAGAATCGTACGGTTTTGCAATTAGTTGTTTTCAAATTATCGAAATCCTGTTTATGTATGACGTTATAAGGGTAATAGTTTATACCGAATTATCTGTCACGAAATATATCAGTAAAAAAACCACAGAATAAATCATACTGAAGATGTGGAAATATGAATGCATCGCAAGTTTTACATGTGAGATATAAACAGAAAATGCTTGAGTGTCTTGGTATACCAGCTACTCATATCAGCAATTTCAGAGTAATTAGTGTTCTTGATTAGCTCATTTAATAAATCAAAACGAAGATTACCTAGAAACAGATTCACATGACTAAACACGAGATTAGGAAACACTGTGTGCTAAGAACATGCAAATAATATGTTCCATAAAAATTAAATTAAACATACATAAAAAACAACAATTCAGGAATCTATGTTGAAGGCGTGTGACAAGAAACGTAAAACTGTCAGTAGTGTCTTAATATTCAATTTTTAAAATGTTTCCTTAAGTTTTTGGAGGGTCAATGGAGTAATGATAAATTAGAGATGTAATACGGATAACCACTTGACTGCTTTAAGATATTGAGAAACTGTGTTTTTAATCTCTTAAAGAAATAGCTTCAGGTTACTACTATCAAGTTAACATAACACAATAAGTCTCTATACACACACACACACACACACACACATATATATATACATATAAAATAGACCAACAACAAGAAAATTAAAATTATTTGTTTGTAATTAAAACAATTCATCATTCTGCTGTTTGGGATATAAGAACAAACATTTAGAGACTTATAATTAATTATTAAAAGTTGCTTTTTAAATTATAGTCAATATTTAGATTAAACGTACGAATTACAAATGCCAATGAAGTAGCAAAGGTCTATAATTCGTAATTAATAACATATTATAATAAGATCGGTAAAAATAAGTTATTCCAAGTTTAATAATACATGCTGACTCAAAACTGTTGACATCACGTCAGGGTGAAAGGTTCAAAGTCATTGTTTGTAACACAATGGAGGACGGCAGAAACGCTTGGCAGTTTATATTTTTTTTTTTTTTATCTTAATATTTTTTGTTCATGATAATTGTTGAATTAATAGCCAGTCATGAAGAATGTTGCTCGTTTTTATCAGCATCATCATATGTTTTTTAACTTTATACAATAGTAGACCAGTTCCATGGGGTAACAAAACTTTAAGAGTGGTGCTTATGTATATGTATAAACTGAGGATTTGGCCATGAATTTTTCTGCACTTATACTAACTTTTCATGCTGACGTGGTAAGTTTCTTATATGGTTATAGTGTACAACATAACATTATAATATTAATTTAAAAAGTGGCTTTTTGATTTCTTGGAATAAAGCTTCATAAATTATAAAACATGAATGTCGCAAAATTCAATCCCTTATCGTAATTTTGAGCAATAACGTTATTGAAAAAACTATTTTTAAATGACAGCATAGTACAATAAAAAAGTTAAGAATTAACTGAGATAAACAATATCCTGTTTAAGCAGTATGTTTTAACATTATTACTCTACTTTGCGACAGTGAATACCGTAATTTTAAAGTGAAAGATGTAAGAGGTATATAACAATATATACCGTATTTTCCGCCTAATAAGCCGAATTTCTGGCCCTAAATTTTGGACCTGATTTTTGGGGGTCGGCTTATTGGCCGATCACCAGCTTTGGACCAAAAAATACCGAAGACCAAAATCGGCCCCAAAATCATACCTTTGATCTCACAGTTACGCAGAGTCATTTTAGTTGAATAAACTTTATTTATTAATAGAAAAAGGTCTATACATTACAAATGACATGTATTCATAGAAATAACAAAATTCATAAAAAAATACACACTTTAATCTCATAAAATCCATCAAATTCATCATCTTCATCGTCAAAGTCTCTTGAATTTTCGTTATTTCGACCAGCCCACTTTAGGGCAAAAATACGGATCTGGGCACGCGTGACAGTCAGACCACTCTGCCGGTTTTCATTCACCCATGTCACTGCATCTTCTTCCAGTTTTGGCCACTTTGGTTGATTTTTCTGGTTACATTTACTTGTTTTCGACATTTCTTTTAGCACACATTTTGCTTTCTTCCAATCACAAATCTCGGCTAATTGGGCGGTAATAAGCAAAAACCCTCATTTTCAGAGCTGAAAATTGGCCTAAGCTTATTAACCGGAAAATACGGTATAGGTATATAAGAATCGGTTTAATTACACTTGAAGGTCACTAATACCGAACTACAACATATTGCAAATGTATATGTTTGAACTAAACGCTCGCTACAAAATACAAGATTAAATAATATCTCGATGAAGAGATCAAGATTTTGAACATTATTATAAACAAAACAGCATTAAAATATATTACACCTTCAAATCAGCGTTTGTAAGATATCTCTGAAAGCTATAAACACAATAAATGCTTGCTTATTCCCGTAGATGTATATTTTATTCTAATATTATGCTACTTTTGTAGAATATTCCAGTATTTCCTAGCTCAGCTTGTCCGAAGTTGAATTAATAATACAATATTTGTTTTGAAATATCGCGTAAGGAAACTCGAGAGCTATCTGCAATAGCCGTCCCTAAATTTGCAGTGTAAGACAAGAGCGAAGGCAGCTAGTCATCATCAAACACCGCCAACTCTTGGACTACTTTTTTACCAACGAATAGTGGGATTGATCGTCACATTATAACGACCCCATGGCTGGAAGAGCGAACATGTTTGGTGCGACGGGGATGCGAACTCGCGACCATCAGATTACGAGTCGCACGCCTTAACCCACCTGGCCTTAATAATAAAATGATCTCGTATTAAACCACAAATTATTGGGTGTATTCCTACTGCTATAAGTTAGTAAAATGACCTATGATCTTAAAAGAACTTTCATATTTCTAGAAACTTAACCACTCTCTGAGAAGGTGAATATTTGATTTTTCTTTTTGCTAGTTTTGTTTTATTAATTTTTTTATCATTTTTAATCCCTGGTTTGCGAATTGATGTGACCGAATACCGGAAACCTGATAGGTTACAAACAGTTGTAATGGTTTTTGAATTTCAAGACAGAACCAAACAATGGTGTTTTAGTTGTGAGATCAGATATCGCGGAGTTTAAAGAATTGCTGGACTGTGTGCTTCTGGAAGAAAATAGTAAAAGTATTCATTTTGGGGTACCTTGATTAGTGAAATAAAAATACTTACAAATATGGGATCCTAATTGATGTAAAATAGCGATTAACCTATTGTTTTATAAAGTATATTTATTTTTCGTGGTGAAGATGCTCCACTTGTGCGTTTTTATTATTATTACAAATTTATAAGATTTCTCGTTATTGTTTCCAATGAGTTCGCAGATTAAGTGAATGCAAGAAATTAAAATTTTGTTTTATAAAAAGCAAAACAAGACAAAAAAGAAACACTCTGAATACAGGTTTGTAATAATGCAGATAATCTTTAGAGAAAAACTGTTTATGAGAATGTTATGAGGAGAATTATTTCAAACTATCCAACGCTGATAATTTTGTGAACAGTATTTGTTTATTCTGAATTATACTGAATGTAATATCTTGTAGCTTCAAAACCGATTACCATATTCTTTACATCCACAATGTCTCATTTTCATATCAATCGTAAATGAGAGATGAGATATTCAGAAATGTTGATATGCATTTTTACTTTACTTTTAAATGAAATAAAGTTATACACATAATAGTTATCTGCTGATTTTAATCACCATGAAATGTAACACCATTGTAACAATCCTTACAGTACGTGTCAAAGGGATAGCTTTTTAGTAGTTCATAAAAGTTATTGAAGGACAAATGCTGTAAAAATATCAAACATTAACTTGTGACGATTACTGAGGTGTTTCACTTTAATATTGCTCGCTTTTTCAGACATGGAGGCGTTATATTGTGACAATCAATCCTACTACTCATTGGTAAAAGAGTAACCCAAGAGATGGCGGTAGGTGGTGATGACTAGCTGCTTTCCCACTTCTAGTCTTATACTCCTAAATCAGGTACGACTAGGGCAGATAGCCCTCGTGTAGCTTTGCGCGAAATCCAAAACAAACCAATTCACTTTAATACCGATATTTTATTAAAGAAAAGTCATAAAAAGAAAAGTCTTAGTTCTAAACATAAACATGAAGTAATCGTGGAAAAGCATGATGGAAGGCGTAAAACTCAGAGTTGTTTTTTTTACTAGAATTATTTAAGATATTGTCATATGCAGGTATATTACATATTTCTTACTTCCTTAAGTAATACAACATTTTCCAATACTTCTGCAGTCATTATACACTGCTGGCCAAAATCCTAAGGTCACTAAAGATAAATAGAATATATTCATTTTATATCGTTAGACTCAACCACTTATTTCAGTAGAGCTTCAAAGGTTGACAATAAGAAGAGTGAAATAAAAATAAGTTTTCTTTTGGCATTTAACAGGAAAAATGTGAACACTAAGAAATTAGACTAAATACTAGCTGGTCAAAAGTTTAAGGCCATACTTAAATGGTCTTAAATACTTAAAACCGTAAACGTCTTTAAAGGCCACGCTTCCTTCCACACCACGAAACAGCTCCGTTAAACTTTGCCGAGAAGCACCAAACATAAACATAGTAAAGTGGACGATTTGGTTTTCTGATGAAAATAACATTAACCTGGATGATCCAGATGGATTTCAACGTTACTGGCACGATAAAAATATCACACCGGAGACATTTTCTACATGACACAGTGGATGAGGTTACATTATGATCTGGGGCTTTTTCCTTCCATGGAACACTGAAGCTTTATGTTATACAGGGGCTTCAAACAGCAGCTGGCTTACGCTGGCATGTTGGAGAGAGCATCCATATTAACTGAAGGCCCTCGCTTGTGTGGAAATGACTGGATCTTTCAACAGGACAACGCTGCAATCCACAATGCCCGCAGGATAAAGGACTTTTTCATGATTAATAACATGATTCTTTTAGACCATCCAGTGTGTTCGCTGGAAAATGTTTTGAAAATGTTTGGGAGTGAATGGCAAGGGAAGTCCAAAGAAATAGGCGCTAATTTCAAACAGTGCATGATCTTCGTGAAGCCATTTTCACCACTTAAACTTTCAGCCAGCCTTCTGCAAACGCTTAAATCGATCATGCCAAAGCGAATGTTTGAAGTTATTCGTAATGACGGCCGTGCAACTCACTACTGAGACCTTTTGTTGAGCATTTTCTGCGCAGTTTAGGACTTCTTTTTGGTATGATCTTAAAAATTTTGACCAGCTACTATTTAGGTTAATTTCATAGTGTTCATATTTTTATTATTATTAAATGCTAAAAAGTTTTTGTGTTTTTATTTTCCCTTTTCTTATTTTCATCTTTTGAAGCTTAACTCAAATAAGTGGTTGAGTCTAACAACGCAAAGTGCATATTTTTTTTATGTTCATTGGCCTTAAGATTTTTGCCAGCAGTGTATATGCAGCCTAAATACGGAATGTCAGTCAAGAATTTATCTTGCTATAGTTATCTACTGAAACGGGTCATTCAACTTGGGTGTCACATGAAAGTTCTTACAGGAGAGATTAGTGTAAAGTGGAGTATTCTATATTGACATAAACAGTGATGTTCATTTTGTAGTGGGAGGGACCAGCAACTATGTCTTGATATAAATTATATTCTTGTTTTTCATAAATAAGAACTTGTTTTCACACTCTGCACGGAGATAACACAGAAATTCCCTAAATTTATTTCTTGGGAGCTTTCCAGTGAAATTGCCATTAAATGTTTGCTTTTTTTTTAAGTAAAGGTTGATCCAACATGTTTTGCTTTGTGTCCAGGCTGTTTTAGTAACTCATGTTCAGTTAAAGTTCAGATTCATTTTGTTCTGAACTTTCTGTACTAAATCTGTTTCTTTTGCTTCATCTGTCCAATTACTTTTGAAGGGAAATCAGTGAATTTAAGAACATCACATTATAATAGCTTTCAAAATGATGATAATTAGACTTCATTTTTGACAACATATATTTTCTTATTATACTTGTTCTATTTATTTTAATGTCAAAATTTTCAATTTTGTTTTTACTTACACCGAATGTAGCAGGTTTTATATACCACGTGGTCCAGAAAACTACCAAATTGACTTTGTTCTAGATACCACTGCTCTTTTGTTGTTTTCTGAAAAGAACACCTATAAAATGGCATGGAAAATAATGCCACAATGCTGAAGATAGTGCAAAAAATTAAATGACAGAAATGTTCTTAGAGGTCATAGACTCTACTATGTTGAAGAAGAATAACCAGTCATATTTTCAATTTTTTTCCATGAATATTATATGTTATTTGTTGATAATGATGTCGAATTGTTTGTACTAAATACATCTATGTTTTCAGAGTGTATTTAGAATCGAATGATACCATATCTTTAAAAGTAAAAGACCCTATTGCACAATAGGTTGAAAGCATTTCACTTGAAAGATTAAGCGATATTCTGTATCGTAAAATGAAACAATTGTAAATGTGTAACTCGTTTTTGTTTTTCTTGCATTGGCATACACGTTTATCGTTTAGATACGGAAGGCTAAGATAAAAAACAAAAAATATTGTTTCTACATAATGATTTCATCCAAAGTTATCAACATCATTACATGATGTAAAACAAAAAAAAGAGTTCTACACCTTAATCTCTTTTAAAAAGATTACGCATCGTTTTAAACGCATTGACAGACATATCTTCAATGACTCAATCGATCTATACAGGTGCATGTATATTTCATTATATTTTGATCTAAGATATCCTCAAATTTAAAAATATATGCTAGAAATAAATCGGTTAAGCAGAAATACCCACTACCAACTCTTGGGCTTGTCTTCTCTAATAATACTCTATGATTTGCCTGTCTCATGTATGGTGTAACACAGCCTCAAAATGCATAACGCATTTTGTAGCAATAGATCGAAAACCATGGTAACTCAGACACGCAGTCCAAATAGTCCAAATAGAGCTAACTACGGTTGCTTAAATATTAGAGTAATCTATACAATCATATCATAAGAACAAAAATGATATTGGTATTCACATATCTTTAAAATCGCTTTTAAGGTACATCAATCTCAAGATTTTAGCGAAGATATTTGTCATTAATGTTTATAAGTTAATTGTTTTGATGACTTTAGATAATATGTAAATTTTCCTTGTCGTAGAAAGAGAAATACAAAAGAAAACGAAATAGAAAAGGGTACTTTTTTACTTCTGAAATCCATACATAAGTAAACACAACAGCTCTCCAGTGATGTTGAGAAAACCCACTTGTAGAGAAATATATATGCAAAAACGGCTCGTTTGGGTTGAGAAAATATTTTACACAGAAGAACGTAAGTTCACAAAGTTTGTAAACCTCACGATGACCGAAGAAGATTGAAACGTTGTTCGCTCTTCTACGTAAAATATTTTCTCAACCCAAACGAGCCGTTTTTGCATATATACACAACAGATCTCCACAATTAAATATATTCTAGGACTTAAGTTACTCGGTTTAATACATTCAACGAAATCTAATGGTTGTTTTAGGATAAAAATCTATCACCATTTCCAAAAAAGAAAAATAGGCGAAAACCGAGTTTGATATTTATGGAATTTTAATACGCGTAATCTATTATTTCTAAATTTTAATATTGCTCACATAATTATGTAATTAATTGGAAAATATGGCAAATCATTAGATTTATATTCTAATTCATTTTAACTCGTAATTAAAATACTACAATATTCAATATGACAATAATATACAATAAACAATATAAATTTTGTGAAATAATCCAATTAATAATGTTCTATAACTTTACAGGTGTCTTTTAATAACTATAATTTGCAAAGAATCCCACCTTTACTGAGAAATGCTTATGGAAAGCACGCGAAATGTTTAGACCTGAGTTTTAATGCTCTAAGGTAAGAAATTATTTTATTTATCAAATTAAATCAAATTATTTTTATATTTAACAGATTTGTTTGTTTAATATATATGTAAAAACGGCTCGCTTGGGTTGAGAAAATATTTTACGTACAGGAGCGAACGACGTTTCGACCTTCTTCGGTCATCGTCAGGTTCACAAAGAAAGAAAGATCTGTTGGTTTATGTTACTTTCCTATTTCTAAACTATTTCACAAACGTTAAGATCTAGATTTATAACAACAACAACAACAACAACATAAATTATGGTGATTTCGTTTTTAGCTGCAAACTTAATAAAAGGTGTTAAAAGGAGATACTCTAAGAATAATGGTTCTATATAACAGGTGGATAGGGCGCCTGACTTGTAATTTTAGGGTCGCGGACTCAAATCTTCGTCACACCACACATGCTCGTCGTTTCAGCCCTTGGAGCATTATAATTTCATAGTCAATCTCACCATCCGTTTATAAAACAATAGCCCAAGAGTTAGGGGTGGGTAGTGATGACTCTAGCCTTACACTACTAAATTAGGGACAGCTAGCTCTCGTGTAGCTTTGCACGAAACAAAAAAATACAAACAAACAAGAACTCTAATAATAAACTCGCTCCTACAATTAAAAACACTTATAATTTTATTTCACTTTAGTGAATCTCAGGTTTGAATTTGAATAACTGATTCTTACGTTCGTTTAACCCATTTTTTAGTACTTTAAGATTTTTTAATTCATATTTCTGATACTTTGATAATTTCATTAAACTTGACATTGGTATTATTTATAGACCTATATTATCTTAGAAGTTTCCAGCTATCTTATAATCTCCGAACTTATAATGTTAAATTTCTAGGTTCAGTTCCTCGCCAAAGATAGTGCGCAGCATTTTTCATTTTATAACTTTATGCTAAAAGAATAATAGCAACATTGTTTTTGAATTTCGCACAAAGCTACTCGAGGGCTATCTTCGCTAGTCGTCCCTAATTTAGCAGTGTAAGACTAGAGGAAAGACAGATAGTCATCACCACCCACCGCCGACTCTTAAGCTACTTATGTTATCAATGAATAGTGGAACTGACCATCACATTATTACTCACCCACGGCTGAAAGAGCGAGCATGTTTGGCGTAACGGGGATGCAAACCCGCAACCCTCAGATTACGAGTCGCACGACTTAACACGCTTGAGCATGCCGGGCCAAAGCAACATTTAAAACGACCTGAAAGTTTTGTAAAAACATTGTACCATGTCCACTTTAATATTTTATTTCATTGTTTAAAATATCTGAAGTTATTTTATAATAATATTTACTTCTGTTTATATTATTTTTATAAGTATTAAATAAAAATATGGTATTAATTTCAATCTCTTACATTAATTTAGACTTTCTAGATGCAGCCCATTCTTTTGTATTGTATTTTAAGACCATTTTTTTCCATATTTTTGAAAACATTAAAACAATAAGTATTCTTTAATATATTCAAAATAGGTGAATATTTTAAATTAAATATATTAATTTTAGAGAGAAAAATCAAGGAAAGTCAGTACGATATAAATTTATTTTCGTTAATGTCCATTCGTCACACTTAATATATGTTTTTGTTTTTTCTAACTATTATATTAAATTTTCAAACCAGTTTTAATAGTGACGGTGGAAAACAAATTTCCAAACGCCAGTCGATCAATGAAAAAAATAAATATTTATCAACATTTAATTCCTTGAACTGATACTTAGAGTATTAATTTATCTATGTTTTGTTCTGCTGTTTTATGTACTTAGAGATCAAGTTGTCTGTTCTCTTTCTCAAAGTACAATACAGTACATATTTTAATACAAAAGGAATAAATAATTGTCCTTACAAACAGTATCAAAATTATTATAGGTTAGAGCAAAATGTGCAAATCTATGGTATCCTCTGATTATGCTATTACTTTTATGCTTAAACACGATTTAGACAAACGTGCTAAGTCGTTTGAAAAGCTCATACAATCGGGCATCTTACTTTGCAAATCATAACGACATTTCTATAATGAAATTATGACTTCTTGCCAGACATGCCTTTCAAATACTATTTTGTCGCCATTTCAGTTGTAAACCTTTCACTGGAACAAAATAAATACAACAATAAAACATCAAAATATTAAATTAGAACATTATATTTCATTCATGTTACGCTAGCTATAATGAAGTTTTGACAATACCAACATTTTTTCACTTTCACAATAAACAAAACCTTTTATATTTGTTAATAATAACGCTCTTAGAATTAAAAACACTTGTACTATTTTTCACTCTAGTGAGTCTCAGGTTTGAATTTTAAATAACTGGTTGTTACGTACGTTTAACCCATTCTTTTGTACTTTAAGATTCTTTTATTCATATTTCTGATACTTTGATAATTTGTGTTTCTATATGGTCTATGGTCATGCCATAAACACCACATGTATTACTTCTGATAAGTTTACCACCAGATATTTATTTAAGTATCAATATTATACAAGAGAATGTCCTAGGCACATTTCATTTGCAACACATTTGACAATAATTTTCGAATTTATTACAGCCACAAACTAAAAAATGTATCTGTCCTTGCCGCCGCTACAAGCATCACATAATTGACACAACAATATTTGAATTACATGTTTATCTTTCATATACGTGTATTTATATAAATGTATAACTTATTGAACATCTTTATTAATATAATACATAATATGTTGTGTATTAGTGACATGTTTTCTAGGTTTTATCTCAATTATTTTTACTAGATCTTTAGAAGAGTTGAAACATTTTACAGCTTTAGAAGTGCTAATTATAGACAACAACGAACTTGACGATAATACTCAATTCGTGAGAAACACTCGTTTACAAGAATTGTCACTAAATAACAACAAGGTAATTGAAATATCTTTGTTTTTTATTTGTATGTATTTTTTCTCTTTCTTGGATTATTTATTTTCAGCAGATGCGGTATAAAAGACTTAATGTTGACAATAAAATTTTAATAATAGCCAGTACTAATTACAATTATATAACACTCATATTTTAATTATAGTAACATTATTTTAGAGATTAAAACATTTTCTCTTCTACAATAAGATTCGTAATTTTAAATAATGCTATGTTTATATACGTGTCTTATTAGTACTATTTAGTTCACAGATCTGGACAACTTAATGAACCAGTTATCAAGATGTTATCCGAACATGCAGTATCTTAGTCTTCTCGGTAATCCAGCATATCTAAAAAAGGATAAAGACGCCTATCAAGACTTCAGGTGGTTTTTTATACCATGAGTAAACAGATTAAGAGACAAATAGAGAGAGTGCAAAATATGAGGTCTTCAAGATAAAAGTGTGCAGTGTTTCACTGTCTTTACGACAGTATAATCTTTGTATGATAATAGCTTGTGAGAAAAGAGAAGTGAAATGAAAGCTAGAATAATGATATAACAAATAGTAAAAAAGCAAGTAATTTTTTTACTTTGTGTGATTGCGTAACCATTATCATAGACTATATACAATTTAATTTTGACTTTTTCGATTTTCTTTGAAATATATCCCACTTGTGTTGACTTGTTTTACATCAGTATCAATGTAGCTTATTAAAGTTGTTAAAAGTTAAAATAAGACATTCTTTTTTAATATATGTCAGGCCAGTATATTATATAGATACACAAATATTTCAGTAATATTATTCACATTGAATCTCTGTAACAGAACAGAAACTGTCAATTAAAATAACTGAGTTTGTTTTCTTTCAATTCATGTTATGCGTGTATCTTTGCTTCATTCCTTTTGTCATAAGGATAGGTTCATCATAGTATTTTCTTATACAAAGGACTTTTTTGTGCCAATATTTAAATACATTGTGCTTCAAAAATCATATTATATGAAGATTAGGGGTTAGGTATTGAAATATACATAATGGTTTTATTTTGTTTTCCTCCATTCGTTGTATAGGTATTACGTCATTCACAAATTTCCTAAGCTGAAGTTCCTGGACTACACCCGTGTTCTAGCACAGGAGAGGAAAAAGGCCAAGAAAATACTTGCATTTGAAAACGTTTTGGGGCTTAACAAGAACGTTCTTTGTGTAGACAAGGTACACCAGCTCCTCTTCTACAAAATTCAGTCAACGAAATAAACAAAATTTTATGATGTATAACAGTTTATTTAAATTATAAAGATGTGATTTTATCCCTGTAAGCTTTTATCCCTAATACTGTTGAATTATTAGCTAATTTAATGCTTTAGTTCTGATAGTAGGTTCAGATGGAATAATTTACTTAAATTAGTACTGGTCGTAAAATAACCATATAACATTTGATTACCCCAAAATACCTTTCTTGCCACGTTTCTTTAAGTATTCAATTTTAACATAGAATTGAATTAGTTGTCCCAAGAGTACAGTTTTTCGTGATTTTCTTCGTGATTTTAATTAGAAGTTTTGACATGCTTATGTTATTATGGTTACTAAATTTGTTCTTATTATAAACTGGCATTTTTAAATTTCCTATGTCATCACAAGTTTTACAATTTTAGAAATTTGAAATCATAGTTAAGAAACTTTAGAATGTTTCGTTATTACCGAAAATTGTAGCCACCTTCGACAAATATTATATTAAGTTTGCATGCTTGAATTTTAAAGCAGCATAATGGTTCATTTGCATTCTAGCGTTGTAAGTCTACAAACTTGCCGCTGATCAAGTGGAGGGGGGTTACATTATATAACCCAATGGCTAATCATTTATAGGTAAAGAAAATTTCAGTAAAAGTTAATAATATTTTTAGATACGTTATACTGTTGCAATGAAGACGTGTTTTTGTGGGAAGCATAAAGATGTTGATAAGTACTTGAAATATTTTCTAATGTTAGTTAAAAAAGGTAAAGGTATTAACAACTAGAAATATATGTCCAGTTGATAAATAGTAACATACGTACACGTTTATACTGAAATACGAATTTGTGCATAAAGAAATATCAACAGCTTAAATGAACTGTATTTAAAAGCTTCATGACTATGTATACGCCTTCCCAGTTAACACCTAAGAAGAATGGTATCCAATCTGAGAAGCTACAACTTCCTACATTTCCATAAATCACTCGTGGTAAGTACTGTTGACCACATAACAATTAACGTGTTAATTTTAGCATTAAGTTAAATAAAAATATTACTTTGATGCCTAAGTATTCTCATATTAATCAACTAAAATTTCAACTTTTTTTACTTCTTTAATTAGTCACGTTATTTTACCCTTTTATTGGTTAAGATACATTGTTGCTTATATTCATAAATTCTAAATTAAATTTTTTCTAATATATTGAATTTAAACGTGCTAGTTTAAATTAAATATATGGTCATTCATATCTTTGTTAATTTGTAACTGGTGCAACAAGCAAATAAAAACAATTAAGAAGTATTAGGTGTAAGAATACAAACAGGAAAACTGTTTAATTTCGTAAACAATTAAGTTCATAAAATATATGTTAATGTACAAACATTACATAAAGTTTCCAAGTTTTTTCTCCATGTAATTGCATCTGTGAATTTAAATTATTCACATCATAAAACTTTTCTTATATTTACTCTTCGATGTAGAAATGATGCTTTTCATTTGAGAATCGATAGAAAAATCATTTTGTAACGTATCGTTTATTTGCTTTATCCTCGACACTACATTTTTGGACTTTTTTCTGTCATGAACTTGAAAAACAGTTGGTTCTTATGACTTCACCCCACTTCTTAATATAACGATACTATTGGGCTAGTTCTTTGTTGTTGTTCTTGGTTTTTAATGTGTTGTTGTCAATATAACAAACAACTGACGAATCATCAATTTAGTTGTTTTGTCAAATCGATTTTTGGTTTAAACAAAACTATAGAAAATAAACTTTACTCCCAGAACTTTTATTCATTGCTCTCGACAAAATGCAAACAATAGCCAACATTTTAGAGTATCTGTAATGTTAATATAAAATAATATAGCTATCCTGTATTTCAAAATAATAATACAACAAAAAAGGAAGTATTTTGTTTGTTTGCATTTAGTTAGTTTGTTTGAAATTAAGCTGAAAGATATACAATCGATTATCTGTGTTCTGCCCATCATGTGTATCTAAGCCTGGTTTGTAGTGTACAAGGAAAACAATACTAACCTTATTTCTACACTTAACGTTCACACAAAGACCAGTTTTATCGGTGAGAAACTTTTAAAAATTCATTTGGAAGTTCATGAACAAGTTAATAAATGTAAACACAGGACTTAGATTTCGTGACTTTAGATGATAAGTTAGTTATATATTACGCTCAACAGAAAATAACAAAGTAGAAATGTATTTTATTAACCTGTTTTATTATTATAGAGACTTTGTGCCCATCATTTCTGTATCAGGTAATGAAAACTTTTCTGATGTTTTGAATATCACGAAGATCTAACAAATCGACTTCAAACGCCGTTGTTATTTTATTCAACTTTTCCCATTGTAAAGAAATACAGCAAATCCATAAATTAAACTATTTAACAAGATGCAGGTTTTTTTTGTTATTTACTTTAACAAAGCAAGTTTTGCTGATTATTAATTTTAAAGATAATACTTTGTCCACTTTTCATTACTCAAAATTCTTAGTTACCCCATTTTCGTAGTGCTCTATAGAAGAATTTTAATCAGTCATATGTTTCAGAATGGAATGTTTAATTACTTTCCAGAGGTAGTTCAACAGTGTGTTTATATGTATGTTAATTGTTAATATTTCACGTTCCCAGATTCAAGAACATATATAATTTCTTAGACAATTGTTTGTTTATTTCCAGATATTCATGCAAAACTACTCAAGGATTGTATGCACCCATCGTTCCTAATTTAAACTGATGAACTAGAGGAAAATCATCCACTCGGCCACTCTTTTTAGACCGAAAAGTGGGATTTGACCGTCACTCCTATAAATCAGATATATGGCTTCAAATTTGTATTAACGGGACACGAACGATGAAACCACATATCCATAGTCTGACACCGTAACCACTCCACCACATTTTGTTCTATAAGTAGTATTTGTTCTTAACGTAGTATGTTACTACATATTTTTGAAATATAAGTTGATATTAAAGTAATTGTTTGTATCTGTTTGTATTAATTAACTCGTTTTAAACTTTTCAGTGATGTTACAGATGACCATTTTAAAACTTGTGTGAACGAGGGGCGTACTTTATTAAACAGAAAGTATATTTATGTTAACGATTCCATAGTTGTAGAAGAGAAACAATCGAATATTAAAGTGACCTGATCTATCGATAGAGTAATCACTGAAATATTTCTGTGTCACAGCCAGTTTAAACGTGAAACTTTAAAACCGATCATAATATTTGTCTCTAAGTAGGTGTAAACATATTTTTCTGAACTCTTAATCTGTATACACCTGAATGAAGTGGTCTTCTTTAATAATTAATAAAACTTAAGTACAAATGTTAGTAAGTACTGTTTGCTATCTTATTTTGTTTTCAACATTAAATTTACTGAGGAATACGTTTTCGACATGTGTCGTCAGCTCTCTCTGTGCTTTAATACACGTCTATGTTGTTACTCATGATAATAGGGTTCTTATATCTTCTATTAGAAGTCTAAATAATCTAAAGGAAAAAAGTAATAACTACCTATTGAAAAAATGTAAAAAATGAACCACTTAATTTGTGCAGTAAAACATCATTTGTAAATAATTATTGTATGATTTAAAAAATACAAAATTAATGTTTTTCATACTTCTGCCAGTTTTGGCTTTCACTAAACTTATCTATTTCTCAAATATTCAGTTTAGTGTTTCGTAAATATTGTAGAAACAATCCGAAAGAAAACCAGCTGATGTCATTGTAATATCATAAATGTTTCTAATGGTCTAAGTCAGTTGAGAATTTGGAAATGGTATTTCACCTTTTTAAATTTATGCACACAAAATATGATCTTCTCTTTAATAACGTGTTCGCTGATTTCTGAATGCTTGACAATTTTAGTACAAAAGTGAAAAAAATCGAATGAAATAACGCGGAAATAGTTACGGGAGCTCCAAAAAAGCAAGGAAACAAGGAATGACCCGCAGGTTAACGTTACAACCCGTGGTGTTTCTTGATACAGTGCAACCTCAAACTGAGGATAATTATCAAATATTGTCTTAAACCAAATACAACTCAGGAAGCTTGAGAGGTATAAAACATTACATATTACAAATTAATCGGTTTACTGTTGTGAACTGCTGATACGTAAATGGTGGTTGAACAAAAGGCTTCACAAAAATAAAGCATTTATATATGACCATTTAATTATACATTCAATACTCGACTCGAATGAAAATGTGAGAAACTTGCTTTCTTATGTGACTTTGGTTTAATGATGTGTAACTCATTTACCTGTTTGCTTAATGATCTTCTTATTTGTATGAATACTTTGAAAAACTAAACTATATTTAAACTGTCAAATAGTTTACGTTGGTAAATTAATTTTTATTATACGATTATTGCAATAAACATGAAAATATCAATTTTCATATCGTATTTATTAAATGTACTAATAAATATACACCTATACACAGAAATAAAAATACAATCACTTTACCAGTGACAACTAAAAATACCTAAACCAAACGTGATGAAAACTGTACTTATGACTCGTATGCTGTTATCTCTGTAAAATCATACACTGTAAGACATAAATACATTAAATATTTGTGCTCTAATTTGTGGATAAAATTTCTACTATCAAATATTAGTATTCTAATTCTAGTATATCATGTGCAGTTTTCACTATTTCGAGCTATGTTACTTCAATTTATTTATTTAGAAATACTTTTATTTGATGACCGTCAGCGATTTATTTTTATACTAGCTAAACAAATTGTACAAAAATGTTTGAAATCATTTGAATTTTGAGAGTGACTTTAAGTTAATCAAGCAACATCTTCAGTTGATAGTTGTTTGAAGCTATTTAAACAAAAGTGAAAATATAATAACAACAACGTTTGTTAGAATAACGTAAACTTTTTTCTCTAAAAGTCAGAAAATATATATTTACTTCAAATTATCTTTAACGTGTAGATCATGCAAAATAGATGTATTGAATTTAATAGATACTCATAGTTCCATAATGTGTCATAAATAAACTATTTATACTGTTTTATTTACTTTATAATTAAAGTCATGCTAAGATAATTTAAAAAATGTTAGAAATGTTAAAGATAAATGATTAAATTTTATGACTAATAGCACCGTTTTATGTAAAAAAACCAACACCAAAAAAGCCGTACTGATGAATACATTAGGTAAAATGAATTATAAAATAAAATAAATATGGTCCATAAAGTCAGTGAAAATTATAAAAAAATCAGTAAATTTTAACAAAATAAAACGAGGCCTTCACTTAAAGATCCTATTATGCAGAAGTGTAAACAAAACCTTTTTTCTGAAGTTATTTTTTTAGTTGTTAAACACTTTGGTAAGTATTAATATGATTTGACCACATTCGTCTGTAGTCATCAATATCCCCTGTAGCCATTGTACCCACCGTATAATCCAGGAGCAACGCCTCCAATATGGCCCCCATGACCCAGATGGCCGCCAATGAAACCTCTATAAATGCCACCCTGACCGCCGTACCCTCCATAACCAATACCATGTCCTCCTATACCACCGAATCTTCCATAACCGCCACCGTGTCCTCCTATACCACCATAACTATTCTTGTTGTAACCACCTCCACCTCTGGTATAATCATTACCTCCATTGTAATATTTTTTTCCATCATTATAACCTTTGCCATAATAATCATCATATCCACCTCGACCACGCCTTTGATAATCATTACCGTATCTGTTTCCAACGTAGTGGTTATTATTCAGATGATTCTTGAAGTGTTTGCCAGTGTTGTGATCATAGTAGTCACGTTGGTCTTTATATTTTCTTCCATAGTCCGTGTCTCCAGCATCGTCGTAGTACGAGTTGTCATCGTTGTACACTTCCTTGTGGAACACTCTTTTGTGACCACGTTTTTTATGGCCAGACGACTTGTAAAAGTCATCTCCATATATATCTTCTCCTTTCCCATGACCTCTGTATTGATTGTCCCCGTATCTATTCCCGTATTGCCCTCGATCGCTAAAATATCCTTGTTTGTCTTTGCCATACCCATCGTAATAATGTCCCCCCTTCCCATACTTTTGGTTACCACCATAATCATCGTAACCTTTAACGTCTTTAACACCATGGTTATGGGCGCCTCCATAATCCCCGTGGGCATGTTCGGAACCGTGACTTTTCCCATAACCTTCATGACTAGTCTCATCTACCTTGTAGCCTCCGAATCCACTTTCCTCTGCCTGTAAGTCAGCGCCATCTTTTTCCCCGATTTCCTTTGCCTCTTTTGCAGTGATCGAAGACATCACTAACATGCTGAGTCCAGCCTGTACCTGAAGAAAAAAAATAGAATCTACATTTTTTTCATAGTTGTGTAATAAGACGATATGATGAATAAATTTATTATTTAAGGTAGCATGAGAATAACATTTCTTTTAAAAAGAATAAATTTGCATAGTTTTATTAAAGTAAAAGTTTATACACATATTTAATGTTTCATACTAAAAAAAAACATTAACAAGAAAACGAAGCTAAATATCTATTTCAAGCAAAGGTATCCATTGATTTTTATAATACATTGTATTCTTAGTTATTTACATTTTAAAAGTTTTAAATAATCGAACACGTATGTAATTAACAAAAGCTATCAACAGATATAACTGGATATGTAAAGTATAAATTTAATAGATGTTTGGAATACCAGTTAGTCTATGTTTCTAAATGTGGAACTTTCGCAACCATCATGAAGTAAAAAAGACTTGTCAGGATTTGTAAGTTAAATCATTAATAGTTAATTACAAAAAACTTTGTTATTGAGTACTAGGCTATAATATTTGCAGCACAAAAAAAATAAAAATTGAACTTAAGATTCTCCTAATGGTTAAACTTACCCACAGAGCTTTTACTTGCATAGTGATGAATTACAAGTATTAATAATCAAACCTCAAAGACACCTGTGTCTATATATATGTGTATAGGGATATATCCTTTGGATTATTACTATAGCTCGATTTGGGCACCAGAAACACAACCTCCCAGACGTCTCTAGTTGTGGTCAGGAACCTTCAACTGGTCTTATTTCAGACCTGGTCTATCCTTAAATACATTTCCACCATCTCTCCTGCATCAGCAGGGTGAAAGTTAGAAACTATATATCTGTGTCAGGTAGATCTTAGCTCAAGGCAACCAAGTGGCATGCATTAAAAAAACAAACAAACAAAGAAAAGCTTCCGTTTTCTAAACAGAGAAAAGGAGAGCAGAATTTTACGTTTCTGTAATTACCCTGCTATGACTCGAAGAAGGCGTCAACAGTCTCAGTCCAACAGACTGAGGATAATCGTTCAGCACGTTTACTCGACTGTAACAATCTAAAGTCTTTTTTTATTTTTTTTACTTTTCCTAGTTTTCTATTGATAACTTTCTGGTCGCCCTAACTCTGAGTGTATTGTTGCTTACTTGTATCATGAATTAATCAATAAAAGAGAAAACGAGTTTGAAACCTACATTTCCTATTTAGTTTCATGAGATCATACATTTTTCATGTTGTTTTCAAGCTTGCAGAACTCGGATTACCCTAATATAATTTGTTCCAGTTAAAAGAAAGAGAGATTTTAAATATAAATTTATCCAAATAGACTTATATATAGAGAGAGAGGTAAATGTCTTATAATAGTATAAAATTTTTGTTAAGGCCAAACAGCGCTCTTTTATATCTCGAATAAATTAAGCTAAATACCTAACACCTAATCATAGTTCTCATAAACTCTTTAGTTGACTGTTAAGGATACATAAATCTTATTTACTCACATAATTACAAATTAAAATTTAAATCTAGAATTAAGTTTATTCTTTTATTGAATCATTTGGTGTAAAGAATACTTTTTGTTATTGAAATGCATTACTTTATCTATAGTTGAATAAACTATTAATATTAGTTTCTCATCAAAACAAGCTGAGCTACAAAACATGATAGCAAAACAAAAGCCGTTAATGAGTATAGCTTATTGCCTGCTCTTGCTCGTAAATATTAGAATCAATTGGTTTATCAAGTGAATACTCTTTGTGTTGAGTGATATTTTCTGTTGTAAACCAAATAATATTTTATAAGTTTAAGAAAGTTTAGTTACGCCTAAATATTTATAATAATCTATCAATACATCAATTGATAGATTATTATAGATATTTAGTGTTTGCGTTTTTTCCTATAGCAAAGGCACAAAGGGTCATCTGCTCAGCCCACCAAGGGGAATTGAACCCCTGATTTTAATGTTGTAAATCCGAAGACATACCACTGTACTAGCGGGGAACTCCGTATAAGAGAAAATAATAATAACAATTCAAGTTAAAAATATTTCATTATACATCTGTAGAGAGTAAATAATGTTACAATTAATAAAAATGTTTAGAATGGTGAAATATGTTCTATGGAGTAATACAGCGAATTGAATATTTCATACAAACTGAGATTTGGATTTTTAGAAACTGTTCAATATCGTTGTGTAAACAACAACAATAAGGACCAATCAGTCATCACCATGTATTTTAACCTCAAAAGTTCTGAGTTTTATTTAGTACAGATGTTTCATAACTTCATAATGTCGTGTATGAAAACAAATTAGTGTCTACTTTTTGTAATATTTTGTATAATCATTCTCATATGAAATCACTCGTTGAGGCTGAAAGGGAAAGCTTTATTCAATATTTTTTAAAAATACTTAATATGAATTTGATATAGGCGTGTTGAAGTACTACTAAGCGTTTCTATTTTGATTTCGGCTACAATCGTTTCTCAACATAATATTACACGGTATTGTAATATGAGCTTTCTTGAAGCCGCACTAACCATTTAAGAGTTCCATCTGCTTCCTTTTTGGAAAATGAAATGCTACTCCATAAACAATGTTCTTGAAGAAGAAACAGTACTGTTAAAAAAATTTTGCTCAGGTCGGGTAGAAGCCAAAATTCTATAAACAAGTGTATATTACCGTTTAAAATTGCTGGTAAACAACTTTATATTTGATTTTACCTTCACTATGATTAACTGAAGAATGCCAACAATTTTTCTTTTAATTTTCAATCGTTCATTCGATGAACGTATTGTTTACTTTTGGTTCCAAAAATGCCAAACATTGATTTATTTTGCAAAGTAATCTTCTCTGTAGGTTTATGCTATAGGGTTTTGAAAACTTAAGGCTTTTCTGTTTGTTGCCTATCTGAAACAGGTTTACTGTTGCAGTACACCCTATTAGTACTTTACGATGCATTTTGTGTCGCACTTGATAATGGTTATATTTAATGAAAGTGGTTACTCAATCCTATTCAGCAAAGCATCTGCTATATTTTCATTTTCTTCTGAATGAAATAAGCCTATGGTTTTTCCCTCGAGGCAGCAATCATTTCTAAATCAAGGGTGTCTATCGCAAATATTCCTCAAGTAGCTTTGCGCGAAAATTCAAACATTAAGCTTGTCTTCAGTAATACTAGTTACATTAGATCTATTTACTACTTTTGAACCTCAGTTTTTTTAAAAAAAATTGTTTTTGTAAATAGTTCTTTTTGACAATAGCCCCTTTTTTAAGCAAAACTATTATTCTCCGTCTTACATCAACATAAATTATCATAAACTGTGTGTATTGGAACCATATTCTGTACTTTAAAATAGAACAGTCATGGTAGAATCACAGACTGAAGAAACCTTTATCAACTGTTTATAAAAAAAACACACGATAAATATGAAAATAATTTATTTTACAATATATAATTAATGAATTTGTAGAAAACTATTTAATTTTAGATATCACTGTAATAGCTACAGGATTATAACATGTAAATGCTCCAGTCTCAGTTTTTAGAAAAAAAAATAATTGTTGCAATTCTGAGATTCTTAAGTGTAATGTTTTAGAAATCATTTAAACCATACACATGAATTAGAAGACATTTAAACGACTAAGAGATTCCAATGGACAATATTTCTTTATTTCATTTTGAACTCCTATTGCAAGGAGACTGAATTACAGCTTCTCATTTATAAGCAGAAAAGTAGATCTTATGTTTTGGACAATGATGTTTCTCTTTGAGGTCTAATCTTTTGCCTCAAAGAGCACAGATTATGTGTAACACAAAAGCTAATATTTGTTTTGAATCATTCATAAAAAATACTTGTTTTTCTTCAAATTTCCCATTATTTTTGTGTATTTTGGAACTTATCTTAAAGTAGCACAAAAATATTTATTACTTTCAGGATATATTAAAATATCGATGTCAGTATTTCCAAACACAAGCTTCATTGAAATAAATTAGTTTTGGTACTTTATTACGTCACCAAAATAATAGTAATTTTCTCAGGTAAAAAACAACACATGAAAGAAATATGTATAAATAAGTCTTCGATAGAAGAAGGCGTGTGTCCTTTTATAGCAAAGACACATTGAGCTGTCTGCTATGTCTACTCTGTGGAATCTGACCCCTTATTTGAGTGTTGTACATCTAAAGACTTATCGCTGTTCCGTCGGAGGACCTGTGAAATAAATCTTATACTGTGTCAAGTTTGAGGGCTTATAATGCTTACATCTGGAGTTCAATATTTGTCGTAACAGATTACAAATATTTTATTGTTCAGCATTTTTGCTAAAACACAAACAACCGACCTCAAACTCAGTAACACAAATAAAAAAAGTAATTTCAGTATATAACCCGAATAAATGATTTTTAAATGGTATTTCATTACGTTTCTTAATTTCTTATTTATTTACTACCATAAATAACAAAGAGAATAGTGTTTAACGATAAGTAATGTATAACCTTTATAATTTGCTTATTTTCCTTAAAAATAAACAATTTTATAAGATGTTCTAGTCATATATCTCGATTAATTTTAATTTTTTTACTTTTAAAGTAAGCAAATAGTATCATAGTCCTATGTAATTGAAATCGTATCTAGAACTTCTCATTATGAACATAAAAAAATGTCTCATATACATTAGCGCCAGTTTGATTGTGATTATGATACACCTTAATGTATTTTTTACACTTATATTTACGTACTTCATTTACTAAATCGTGTCTTAAAGTGGTTAAGGTTCTCGAATCGTAATTCGAAAGTCGCGGGTTTGCATCCCCGTCGCTCCAAACATGCTCGCCCTTTCAGCCGTGAGGGCGTTATAATGTGACAATCATTCCCACTATTTCTTGGTAAAAGAGTAGCCCAAGAGTTGGCGGTGGGTGGTGATGACTAGCTGTCTTCCCTCTGGTCTTACACTGCTAAATTAGGGACGGCTAGCACAGATAGCCCTCGAGTAGCTTTTTGCGAAATTCAAAAACAAAACAAACAAATTTGCTAAATTATAAACACACATAGTGCACAGCAATGATGAGAATCAATATGTTTTGGCGACGTCTATATCTAGTACATTTGTTCCCAACGTGAATGACTCAGTCTTCAGGCATGGAAACACTCATTTATCGCAATTAAACCTCAAACTGCAATTTTAAAGACTGTTAGTTGAGGATAAGGATAAAAGGTATTCAAGACCTTTTCATGAAAACGCACACATGTCCCACACCCATTATTCTTTCCCACCACCAGTTTAAATTGATTAGTTTCTTGTGTGATTTTCGAGACTACTTTAATTTATTTCAGCCATGACAAAAAGGAAATATGACGAACGTGCATGGTGAATACTCTTAACTTTATTCAGTACGTGAAGAATCAAGAATTTCAGAAGATTGTTTTTTATTTTCAAATTTTACTATTGCTTAAACTTACTTAATTCAAATTCAATTTTTCACAGCAACATGTTGTATATCCGCTCTAAACAGTTCACCAAATATATACTTAAACTATTTTGTGGGTCCTCAAACTTCAATGGAATTATAAACATAACATATATTATTGAATATATAAGTACAACTTGTAGGTGAATGAAATATTGCTGTTCGTTTAAATATAATTATGAATTTTAATTTTTTAGAGAGAGAAAAATTCAAGTAAACTTGTACGGATATTTAAAATGTTTTAAAATACTCAACGATTAAGGTTATATAATATACAATTAAAAGTTCATTTAAAAACCGATTAACATTCCCAAAAAAGGCACTTTACGTCATTCTCAAAAGTGTAAAAGACAACTTTTGTGCAATATGTAAATACAAAAATCCATAGTCACGTGACTACTAGTTTACATATTAAAAAATACCTACCTACTTACTTTCTGATTTCTAATCTTTTGTCCTTATTTAAGAATACATTATTTTGGCGTGTTTCATTGTTCTCACAGTTTATATAATACTTCTAGATGTTATTATATTCGGTTAAACCAAAATAACAATTTTTTTCTTTTTCTAATACGACCAATATAATTTCCATATTCAGCTACTATAGAGTTTTCACTTTTGTTTTTAGCATTTCTTTTATATTAATTGTCTCCCGCTAGTACAAAAGAAAGTTTACGGATTTACAACGCGAAAAAGTTCGTTACTCTCGGCAGATAGTCCGATGTGGCTTTGCTATTAAAAACAACAACAACATACACTTATGTTAATCTACTCTAAATTTCTTCAACTTTTAATTTCATGAATACCCTTTTTCTCTGAGAATGAGTATTTTAAATTCACTAAAAAAGGTTGATATGATAAACCTAGGACGTATGGTGAAACAAAATTTATTTTTTATCTATTTTATGAGATGTCAATTTTCGTTCACTTTTTGGCCATCATTTTTCATTTTGTTAAATTTGCTCACAGCTATGTCAACAATATGAGGTGAGAAACCCCTATCTAATGCTGCATATTTGATAACTAACCCTTATGTTTTTAAATTCTTCTAGATGAAATCTTTGTTTTAAAGACCTGTAAACGTGAGAATTAAAAGATGTCATACGATGCGACTTTGTATGACATAATTATTTATGTAGTGGCTTGACAACAGTTATAAATGTTTTTTGTTCTACGTTCAAAAACGGTAAACAATTATTTTCTTGTACTTCATAAGTAAATCGAAGAGTGAGTTTTATATTATACAAAAAAATTAGCAAAAGTTAGCAAATTTTCTTTATCATGTCGCCACACCAGGCAAGTATTTTTTGTTTTTGAATTTCGCGCAAAGCTACTTGAGGGCTATCTGCGCTAGCCGTCCCTAATTTAGCAGTGTAAGACTAGAGAGAAGGCAGCTAGTCATCACCACCCAACGCCAACTCTTGGGCTACTCTTTTACCAATGAATAGTGGGATTGACCGTAACATTATAATGCCTCCAAGGCTGAAAGGGCGAGCATATTTGGTGCGACCTGGATTCGAACCTCGGATTACGAGTCGAACGCCTTAACACACTTGGCCTTGCCGGACCCCAATAAAATATAAATATCAGTATCAACTATGTAAAATAATTGAATCAAGAAAAGAACCAGAAAAAATGAATGACAATGCCTGAAAAGAACAACAAAATAAAATCACATTTCGATATTAATAACAACAGCAAGTCACAGATAGCAATAATTCACTAATATTATAAACCTTTTGGATTGATATTTCTTCCCTGCTAAGATAACGAGAAAACATCTCATGCCATCATAAATGCGCATAAATTTTTGCTACATTAATAATGTCTGTACATTAACTGTGGGAAGCTAGCGTCAATTTTTTAATATATACATATTTACCAAAATATGAAGCATATAATATGAAATATGAAATATAATTAGCTAGAAGGTGAGTTAGCGTCTTATTGTAACTAAAAATGTATATAAATATTTAAAAGACAAAAGGAATAGTAATTGTATGACAGACGGTAACAAAAAATAATACGCTATCTCACAATTTAAATATACCAACACATGTACATAAAATAAAATTATGTAATTTATATCCCTTTTACATCCCAAGCCAATATTTGATAATGTAGAATTTTTAAATTAATAATAATGCAGTCTCAGTTGTAAAAGTCGTCTAGAGGCTATCGCTATAAGATACATTGTGTAGACGCAAGTAGCACAATATTAGTATTGATAAATAAAATGTAAATATTTACATATTTAGGAATATTACAATAAAAAGTATAGCAGAGAAGGTTCTCTCAAAAACATCATCTATGAAACTCTGCGTTCCTACAACGATACATACATTGGAGAAACGGGAAGAAGTCGCGACAAGAATAAAAGAACATAAAGATAGTACGAGACTGATGAAAACACAAAATTCAGCCATTCCAATGCAATCAGCCCGGGCAAGGATCACCAACATATATAACCCACATTTCAGTTTAGTATTCTGTAAAACATCAGTTTCAAACCTATCCATAAAAATATCACACAGCGATAAAGATAGCAAAGAACGTGTAGCTCGACCTTCGGTCTTTTATTTTATTCAGGTTCAATTCAAAGTAAAGTTTGTTTGGAATTTAGCTCAACAAGTGCGAAGTCATATAATTTCCAGACACTGTAATTCTTAGATAATTTGGGCACAGAAGGTTTTAATCAATATGAAAAATACGTTTTACATTAAATTAAATTTAATGTTAAATATTTATTCCACATCTGTGGTATTAATGCATTTCAAATACTAAGTAAATATATTACTATTTATTGGTGTATTGAGAACCCCTAGTAGCACTAGTACAGCAGTATGTATACAAACTTATGTTGCTAGAAATCAGGTTTCAATAGCCATGGTAGACAGAGTACCATGAGTAACAAAATACGATTTCTAGTGTTATAAGTCTGCATACATAACGTTGTGCTACTGAGGGGTGGGGCGGAAAGGGCGATAACATACCTTGTGGGATTCAAGGTCATAATTATGCAGACAACATGTCGAATGCCTTAACAATAGGCCACAAAATTAAAGAAATTGTCAAAGAAGCGTTGAAAGAACCTTAAATATCATGTGAAAAGAAAAACAAAACTCAAACTTTCATTTGAATTTGAGGCTACTTGAAGCAATAACAAGATAAAAGTTTCTTACACTTTTGACCGTTAACCAAATTTTTAAAATATTTTCACAGACAGATTTAAATGTCTCACATAAATATATATGGTAAAACCTGCGTTCAACACACATTTATTTTGATATTTAAATGACAGTGTAACCTAATCTAATATTAGTAATACTATTTTTATTACAGTCGTTTTTTACCTAGTTAATGTAATTACAGATTCGAGTTTTATTGTTGCTTATAAAATTACTGTTAATCATTACAATTAGAATGAAACGAATATTATTATGATTTCTTTAAAATACAGTTTCGTCGATTATTTTGTTAAAAGAAATAACCAATATTAGTTAAAATAGCGAAAGGGCTTGGTTAGTAATTACACATTTATATGACAGCTAGAAAACTGTAGTTGTTGTTACGTTTGTAGTTTATATTAACGTTATAGAGTTTATTTAGTAGTGACTACTGTAGAAATAAGAATTTGGTTTGAATGTCGCAAAAAGCTATACGAAAGCTATTCGAGATAGTTGTCCCAAATTTAGCAATGTAAAACTATGGGAAAGTCATCACTACCAACAGCTATTTCTTGGTCTACTTCTTACCAACGATAAGATGGATTGATCCTAACTTTATAACGTCCCCACAGCTTAAAAAGCAATCATGTTTGATGTGACGACTATTCGAACTAGAAACCCTTAAATTGCTAACCAAGCGCCCTATACACATGGACATACCGGGCCAAGAGTTAATAATCTGACACACAATTATGATTCAAATAAATACTACGAAATCAGGATGACAGAAATGAATGGTATATTTAAGGGGATATATGTTGTTGTTTCTAACACAAAGCTATGCAATGATCATGGTATCGAGCCTCAAATTTTAAATCCTAATTCTGCAAATTTATCGCTAATCCACAGAGGGGCGGAAAAATATAACATTACGTTTTTGAAAATAACAATTGATTTTTTTCATTATTTGTTGTAATGCTATATCAACAATGAATAAGACTAAAATGCTAAATCACATCTTGTGCATCCATTTTTATTTACAATAGTGCCATTAAAAAACTACTGCAGAAGAAACATTGAATAGTAAAATCTGTATTATTCTCTATAAAAAATGATCTGATAATTCAAATGATAACAAGACAACATGGATGTGTCGATTAACTGAATCATTACTTCATATTAATGGAATCTCAAGGCATTTGAAATGTCTTTCAGCAGAGGTTGTCAGATGACAAATAAATATAT
The DNA here is from genome assembly GCA_011833715.1 of Carcinoscorpius rotundicauda. Classification (NCBI taxonomy): domain Eukaryota; kingdom Metazoa; phylum Arthropoda; class Merostomata; order Xiphosura; family Limulidae; genus Carcinoscorpius; species Carcinoscorpius rotundicauda. The sequence continues at coordinate 31,173,522 of CM022395.1, read as the reverse complement.
ATATACATTGCTGGCCAAAATCTTAAGACCAATGAACATAAAGAAAAAATATGTATTTTGCGTTGTTAGACTCAATTACTTATTTGAGTAGAGCTTCGAAAGTTGAAAATAAGGAAAGGGAAATAAAATATTTTTTCTGGCATTTAACGGGAAAAATGTGAACACTATGAAATTAGACTAAATACTAGCTGGTCAAAAGTTTAAGACCATACTTAACGAAACGTTAATCGTTAAACACGTAACGAAATTTAGTCATTTGTGTTCAAGCATTAGCATTGTCAATATATCTCACTGACATCTCCTGTGTTGCGTTGAATAAAAACATGGCAAAGGCTAAAAAGTTGAGAGAATTTGAACATGGCAGAATTGAAGAGCTGCAAAAGCAAGGTCTCTCAACGTGCCATCGCTAGTGACATGGGCGTAGTAAAACTGTTGTTGCAAATTTCTTTAAAGACCTTAAGGGATACGAACGAGAATTTCAAATTGTCGGCCAAGAAAATTTCGTCGACGTTGAGCAGGAGGACTCGACGGGTTGTCCGCAAAATCACCAGCCGTTTGTCGAACCAGAATGCAGCTCAAGAACAATAAGACGGCATCTACGAGAGAAAGTCTTTAAAAACCGTAAACGTCTTCAAAAGCCACTCCTCCTTCCACATCACGAAACAGCTCAGTTAATCTTTCCAGAGAAGCACCAAACATGGGACGTAGAAAAGTGTAAAAAGGTTTTGATTTCTTATGAGAAAAAAATTAACCTTAATGGTCCAGATGGCTTCTTACGTTACTGGCTAGATAAGAATATCCCACCGACACAGTGGAGGAGGTTCTATCATGATCTGGGCTGCTTTCTACTTCCACGGAACAATGGAGCTTCAGGTTATACAGGCTTCAAACGGCAGCTGGCTACTTTGGCATGTTGTAAAGAGAATTCTTATTGACTGAAGGTCCTTGCTTGTGTGTAAATGACTGGATCTTTCAGCAGGACAAAACTGCAATCCACAATGCCCGCAGGATTCTTTTTGGACCATCCAGCGTGTTCGCCAGAACTGAACCATATTGAATATGTCTGGGATTGGATGACAAGGGAAGTCTATAGAAATGGACGTCAATTCCAAACAGTGCATGACTTTCGTGAAGCCACCTTCATCACTTGGAATAACATTCCAGCCAGCCTTCTGCAAACGCTTACATCGACCATGCCAAAGCGATTGTTTGAAGTTATTCGCAAATACGGTCGTGCAACTCACTACTGAGACTTCTTGTTTGGCGTTTTCTACCCTGTATAGGAACTATTTTTGGCATGGTTTTAAACGTTTGGTCAGCTAGTATTTAGGCTAATTTTATAGTGTTCACATTTTCCTCATTAAATGCAAAAAAGTTTTTTATTTTTCTCATTTTCATCTTTCGAAGCTTTACTCAAATAATTGGTTAAGTCTAACAACGCAAAACGCAGAGGGGAAATATTTAACAGGTTAACGCAGTACCTTAATATAAGAAGATTTGTTTGTTTGTTTGTTTGTTTAGAAATTTCGCACAATGTTACTCGAGGGCTATCTGTGATAGCCGTCCCAAATTTAGCAGCGTATGAATAGAGGGAAGGCAGCTAGTCATCACCATCCACCGACAACTCTTGGGCTACTCTTTTACCAACAAATAGTGGACTAATCGTCACATTATAATACCCCTACGGCTGGAAGGGCGAGCATGTTTGGCGCAACTCGGGCGCGAACCCGCAACCCTCAGATTACGAAGCGCACGCCTTAACGCGCCAGGCCAGGCCCATATAAGAAGACTGTCCTGTAAGTTAGAATCGAAACAAAATTCTCTCTTGTTTCTTTATTAATAAATATATTTTTAATTAATTAATTAACGCATTTAAATTTAAATTTTTAGTTGTACGAAACATAGACACACGAAACGCAACTAAACAAAATACTACTAAAAATGAAAAAAAGCCGACAAAATTTCATAAACATTTTATTCCTACCTACGCAAGACCTACTCATGCACACCACAAATATACGGCATCCCCAAACGTCATAAACCAGATTGTCCATTACGACAAATAATGTCCACATACGAATCGTTTAATTACAATTTTGGTAAATACATAGCATGAGCATTCTCCAAATATGTAACATCAACCAGCTCATTCATCATAGAATATTTTTTTTAAGTCTAATCTTAATCAAGTTAATCATAAAGACTTAATGGCCAATTTGATGTTATATCCATCTTTACAGAAGTCCCAACCACTGGAGCCTGCAAGATAGCCTTAGAACTCTGTATCTAAGATCATAACCCATCAGTAGACATTCCCAGGAACCAATTAATAACCCTAATAGAATTCACCACGATGAAAACAAACTTCATGTTCAACAACCACAACTACATACAAACAAATGGTCTAAGCATGGGCAACCCAGTATCATCAGTTTTAGCCAATATTTTTATGACACAAGTTGAAAGACAAGCACTTAACACAGAATTACATCCACCACTATATAGGTACAGATATGTAGACGACATAATTGCGGGATTCACGCTTAATTTTTTCAAACGCATTAACTCTATACATCGCAACATTAATTTCATCTATGAACAAAAAGAAAGTAATCACATATCATTTCTTAACCTCAAAATTACAAGAACCGACACACAATTCAAAACAGGAATCCACTAAAAAATCACCAATACTGTCTATACATTCCTTGGAACTTAGCACATGAAACAAAACAAAAACTCAACATACTAAGAAACCAAATAAACACAGCCATAAATATATGCTCACCAGATAAAATTAACGATGAGTTAGACAAAATAAAACAATACTTCATCAACATCAATAAGTTTCCTCCACAAACCGTAGAAAACATTATACGCACACACCGAGACAAAAAGCAAAATCAATCAACTAAAGTAAATATATCTCATGAATCAAAAAATCATGAAACCATATAGTGTTGCATACCATATATTCCTGATATCAGCAGACAAATAACCAACATTTGGCAAAAACTAGCAACAAAATATGACATTCCAGTTAATACCAAATATATTCAAAAACCAGGCACAAAACTGAGGTCTATACTATGTAAGAACTACACTGATAAACACCACAACAATATTATTTATAAAATACAATGTGATAACTGCCACGACTTCTATATTAGAGAAACAAGTAAAAAAATGGATTCCAGATTCAAAGAACACAAAAAGTCACGTCACACGTTTTCTAACACTGCAAATCAAATAAACACAACATAACCATAAAAAACACTCAATAACTAAAGAAAGAAACAAATATAAACAAACGCAAAATTAAAGAAGCCTTACTTATACAACAACTGAAGACCAAAATAAGCCAATACAAAGGAACACCGTTATACCAATATTAATAAATATAATCAAATATCTAAGCGCGCCCTCTACATTCCTTCATTCAATTTCATAACTCCCTTCAAAAATTAGGTCATCTATCGGTGAGTTACCTCTTTCTTTCTTTTTAAACCTGACGATGACCGAAGAAAGTCAAAATGTTGTTCGCTACTCTGCATAAACAATTTTCTCTACTCATACAGTAGTTTTTAAGTATATATTTTTCTCTATAAGTGGGTTTTCTCGTCATCATCGCAAGTCCATAAATTTATAACGCTAAAATCAGAGAGTTCAATTCTCCCTCGGTGGACACAACATATAGCTCAATCTGGTTTTGATATGAGAAAATAAATATATTTTAGACGTTTCTGGATTTGTAAAAAAAATTTGCTTAGTTATAAAAGTAACAAACAATAAAATTCTAATTATGTTTGTATTAGTTTTCTTTTTTACGTTTTTTCTATAACTAGTTTTGAGTGATGTATACATTTAATATTTCATTTATACAGAGTAATATTACACAAGGTGTTTCACTGAAGGAAGAAATTGTATTCAAATTGGCAGTAGTTCACATGAACCTTTTAACTAAGATAAAGTCATTAACACACCATTGATTCCAAACTGTGTTCTTGGCTGGAGAAGTTGGGATTTCGGCGTAAGAGACGAAAAGTAACGACAGAAAAAATAGAAGAGATAGAGACGACGATAACGTAACAAAAACGTTCACATTATTATTATAGTTCTTTTTATTGTTGTTGTTGCTCCTGTATCTACTTATCCTTACAAACTTATTTTCCTTTAAGTGTGTTTTTGTGTGTGTGTTTTCTTAAAAGCAAAGCCACACCGGGGTGTCTGTTGAGTGCATTGGGGTGAAAATTTTCCTTTGAAAAAATTATTAAAACAGGTGGAGAATATCTCTGCTTTCCTGTTATCACTTGCGAAAATTATTTTAATGTGATAGTGAGAGAACAACAGAAGCTTTGACGAGTTAAGTGAACGTCATTTCTTTTAAAACTAACTTTCGATATACCGTAGTATTTGTACATGTCGTAATATATTAAAATACATCATAAACCTTTATCCTTTTGTACAGTAATACACTATATCATATTTTTAAGACATGTTTTAGTTTGAATTATTAGGTGCAGAGATTATTTTGGATATTGATTTATTTTGCTTTTAATAAATAATTTGTCAAGTTTGATAGGATAAATTTGTTGTATGAACCATACATAATGCTTATAGAAATACATTTTCAATAACAAACAAATAACTTTTCTTTACTTTTTGATTTTCGAACGTTCTCGTTCTTTTCGGAAATTATGAAAATTAAGATATACCACTAATTTAAGTATACAAAGTCCGAGACCTAAATATTTAGCTTTTATTTTCTTATTTTTGTTTAATGACCGAAAGTTTTTGGATGGGTGTGGCTTTTAAAAATAACAGTAAGAAAAAAAATAGGTAAATAGAGAAAAATAAAACTTAAAGCCCAATATAACAAATTCTTGAGCCGAATAAGCATTATTAATCACCAGCTGCCCCCAACCCCGATAGAAACTGACATTACTTCCATTGGTTTCAACATCGAGCTAAATATCTATAAACGCCTAGTTTTTTGGTAGTATAAACGTAGTATTCAAGTTTATCTCTTTCATTATGTCCTTCCTTACATTGCTGTTTAATCACCTACTTTAATGTTTCGTGTTCCTCCAACTATACTTTCTGTTTTACTTGTCACGGTTGCTTTCGACCTTATGTTTGAAACCTCTATAGGTTCAGCCATGTTATCGGAAACGCTTTGTTTGTTTTGGTTTATTTCTCAGTTATTACAGAGCAAATGAAAAGGGTTCTAGCGTTCACTAGAGTAAGCGAAGTTCCGTTGCGATAGAAACTCATTTGACCATAAATACGAATACAGTGCATATCAGCACAAGTAAACTGAAACGTAACAAGGAAGTGGTAAAGAATAATATACAACGAACAAATGAAGTTTGTAATCGAAAGCGACCTTGTATTGATAATTCTGATAATCTAAAATGCAATTTGAATAGCATTACTCAAAATAACAATAAGTTAAACCCTACATATGAGTGATAGAAATATTAAATTGTATAAGGTCGGTGTAACTCTGCTGATAAAATTATATTTATTATTATCAAAACACAATGTAAATGTTACGCCTCAAATGTTGACCGCAAACACGTAAAATGAGTATAATTTATTATAAATTCTTGAGAATATTTGTGTTCACAACGGGATGCTCGATTCTGACAATATTTAGATATTCTATGTTTAAAGAAATATACATATAATTTCCAGTAAGTTTTTGTCGCTAATAAAATGTTTAACTAACAGACCTCTGGTAAGAAATGATTTATTTGTGCTTGAATGTAAAGCTACTGAGTGAGATGTCTGCATTATACCCACCACAGATAAAGAAATTCGACTTTTAGTGTTATAAATCCATTCAGTTTATCATAAAGGCACTAAGAAGTGTGTCTTGAATGTGGCATGTGTCTCGGCAACAGAACCAGTGAACTCCATATCGACGACGAATTTCATCTGTTACTGCATTGCTAGTCCTTAATCAACATATCTTTGTCTGCTACTTGTAAATATACGAACATAACAGCTACAGCACTTGAACGGGACTTGTATTTCTATGTCTACATATATGTCCAAATACTGTTTAAATCTAATAATATTTCGTTGGGAAATATAAATTTGTCTGCACTGTGTATAATGAACGGAATTACCCTTAAACATACTTATAAGTGTATTTTAAAGACCACTTCAGTTAATACATGTGAGGCTGTAAACGAAAAAAAAAACTAAAAAGAAGAGAAATAATATACACATAGAGTAAAAGTTGACGTTTTATTCAAGTGGTAAAAACTACTTTTTTAATGATTAACAAAATGATGCTGACCATAAGTTTAGTAAGTTAGAAAGGCAAAATAAAATTGTACTTGAAAGTGGGTGACAGTAATGAACAATGCCTTTTGTATTGTAAAAAAACTTAGGCAAAAAATTATACATTGTAGCTTTTCGTATGCAAAACGTTTGACGAACAAGTATTACTACTTATAAATTTATCCTAATTTAAAAATAAAATTGTAATTGGGAACACCAACGTTAGAAAATCGAACCCTTGATTTTAGCATAGTAAATTAGAGGACTTATCGCTGTCCCATCGAGGAAACCCTAAGATAGACTTTTCTGTAGAAAAAGTTAAAGGCAGTGTTTGTGATTTATGGAAAATAATGTAGTATTAAAATACATACTTCATTGCCACCTAGTGGCACAGCTGTATGTCTGCTGACTCAAGCTATTAAAAATCGATTTTTGATACTGGTGTTGGACAGAGCACAGAAAGCCCATTGTGTTGCTTTGTGCTTAATTCTAAAGAAACAATAAACTTCAGCTTTAAAGACTAGTTATTATATTTCATTTCTCTGTCACAACTATTCATAAATATTAGTCATTTATTCATATGTATGCAATTCAATTGGTCTAAAAATTAAATAACATATTCATTGGAACAATCATAATAAGATGTACTATTTGTTGAATAACTTTTACAAAGTATATGATTAAAAGGTCAGTTGTTTGTTTCCACAAATTTTGTTTGAATTACAGAGAACCATTGCTTGTTTACTCAATAATTATCTGACGTTCCCAACCCTGGTCTGAAGTTGTGGAAATTCATGATTAATGAAAGGTCATATTAGGACATTAAAAGTTGCTTCCATTATTTGTAATTGTAGATAAACGTCCAAAAGAAATCTGCAAAATTTCAAATTTATATGTATTTCTACATGGACTTGATAAGCTTCAACACCAAATTTGGTGAATACCCATCTATTGCTTCCTCAGTGGTACAGCATTATGTCTGTGGACTTATACGACTAATGGTAGGCAGAGAACAGATAACCATTGCATAGTTTTGTGCTTAATTTCAAACAAACAAACAATATATGTAGAGTCTTAGTAGTTGTAAAAGTGCTTAAGACTCACACAAAATCGTAAAACCGAAAAGTTGTGTATAATCCCACATGGGCGCAATGAGCTTCCACTTGAATTTTCTTAAAGATCTATCCATACCTTGCGAAGTAGTTACATTTACATAGAACAGACATAACTTGAACGTTCTCAATAAACTCAATAATTGCAGCAAATAAACTAGGTTGTTTATAGTCAAGCAAAATGATACGTTGAAAAACCTTGACCCTATTTTTCTTTACAACTTGACTCACGCATAAAGGCGTGGTTCTTATAAAATAATCTGACAACAAAACCATTATCATTATTATAGCGACTAAAGGAGCTAAGCGTTTAGTGAAGAAACCCATAGATATGCCAAACCCATAAACTTCCTAACAAACCATTTTGTGCTTTTTTGTTAGCGTTTATTTCTTTATTTTTAACTCGTTCCTTTATGGTGTTTTTTTATTGAAATAGTTCATGTGAACGTTTTCATCAACACCATACGTCTTTGTTGAAAAGAAAAGAAAGACAAACTTTGTCACGAAACAAAACAACCTTCGTTGAATCACTAATGTTTCTTTAAAAATATCTGTTTAAATCGTTTCCCCCCATCAGTGGCTCAGCGGTATGTCTACGGACTTACACGCTAAAATCCGGGTTTCGATACCTGTGGTGGGCAGAGTACAGATAGCCCATTGTGTAGCTTTGTGCTTAATTCAAAACAACAACAAAAATCGTTTTTACTTAGAAAGTAACAGCTTAACGGTGAACTATACTGGTGCTTTTAATTCTTTATCAAACCTTTAGGGTCTTTAACCTTGACATAACACACATTAATAGTTCCAAAACAACAGAGAAGATTCTTGTCACTGTTCAAGTTCAATCATATATCAAACACAATGTTTTGGATGTGTGTATTTTTTATATATTTAAATATTTTTATTTACTTTTATATTCAAGAAAAGTATTGAAAACACGTTAAGACTAAAATACATTTCAAAAATGCAAATAAGAGAACAAAAAACAAACATATTTTTTTTCTCTTTCTTTCGTAATTTTGTTTGAAAAGTCCAGTTCAATGTTAGAAATAATACTGTCGTTTTTTGTCGTAATAAAAAGTATTAAGTTTCATATATTTAATCTTTCAAAGCCCTGCTTAGGTTCTAAACATATATTTGCACGTAGCTAAGTAAAAACAAAATACAACTCACTTCATGACACTGGTCTTTATATATGTACGAATAAAGATGTTCGCCATGGAACATCGAGCGACTTATTTAGAACATAGGTTTCAAGTTAAGTTCCCAGAAATTCATTATTTCAATGCCGCTACGGAATCCTTGAATTATGAAGTGCGATTGTTGTAATTAACGATGTAGCAACACATTAAATTTAAATTTTAATATATTAATATTTAACTCGCAAATAGCGCTCGACTCGCAATCTGAGGGTCGCGGGTTGGAATCCCTATCACACCAAACATGCTCGCCCTTTCAACCGTGGGGGCGTTATAATGTTATGGTCAGTCACATTATCCGTTGGTAACAAATTAGCCCAAGAGTTGGCGGTGGGTGGTGATGACTAGCTACCTTCCTTTTAGTTTTACACTGATAAAACTCGCAAATGGAAGGTGAATGTTGAAATCAAAAACCGAATATTCTTTGTTGAGAAAACCTTTACCTGAGAAGCTTGCCGAACTTAACGCAAAGCTGTCCAAAAACTATTTATGCTAACCGTTCCTGATTTAGAAATGATAGGATAGAGGGAAGAGAGGTAGAAAACATTACCCAGCTCAAACACGTGGGCTACTCTAATCGAATAACGGAACCGATCGTCACATTAAGATGGCTCAAGGCTGAAAGAGGTAGCATATCTGAGGATAGATTTTGTACCCATTACTTCTCGATTACGATTCGAGCTCTCTAATTACAAAGTTTCTCTGCATCTCTGCCTGTAGATCTAGGATACATTGCCATCTACATTTTGAAACTTTATTAAAGGGGCAAATTCAATATGCAGTTGTGACTGCTTTTAAGGAGCTCTAAATTGAATCTTTGTTCATGTAGCTGTAATAGAACAGTTTTCCCAACATAAGATGTACCTTTATCAGTTTGTTCCCCAGTGAATCAATGACAAAATATAGATTTCGATGTATCTAGTGGATGATCACAGATATCCAATTGTGTAACTTCGTGCTGTACGACAATCAAATGAAACCCCTATGACTTATAATGTATCTGTAATTTTACGAGTGTGTTTGTATATTTATTCATTACACCACAAAAAGGAAATATATTATTGAAAAAGGAGCCTAATGCTATTCTTTCACCTCACTAACCAGTTATAAATAAAATGTAACCTCTCACCGTAGACAAAGTTTTTCTTTTACTCTCGTATGTGTGTGAACAGAAACCTAAAAAGGTATTCATATAATTTTGACTCAAAATGCAATACGAAGGTTGTCGTCCAAGAACCAGTTGTTTATTTTTGAGTGAATATAATTAAAGAGGTGAATTCGTACAGAAGGCTAAAATTTTACATTATAAGGGTAACAAATTGAACAAAGTGGTCCTATATGGTGATCTTGGCACATCGATCTAAATTTCTGATGGCTAAGAGATATTTAGTGTGAGTTGGTTACTGGAAGACATAAGAGATTTGCTATAGGTTTACACTCTTTCTTTGCCTTTTTAATTTTTAATTTTTGTTAGCCTATAAGCCAAAGGAAACGATAAATGAGTCACTATTCGCGCGAATAGTGGGATTGACCGTCACCTTATACGCCCCCACGACTAAAAGATCGAGTATGTTTGATGTGACAGGGATTCGAGCACGCGACCCTCAGATTGCGAATTGAGCACACTAATCGTCTGGCCATACTGGGCGTTTTACAAGTTAAATAATAATATCCTAAAATTTTAAAATTTAAATTTAATGAATCTGACATTATAAAAAGCCTAAATCACAACAATCACACTTCATAATTCAAGGAATCCGTAGCGGCATTGAATGTTGAATTGCTGAAAACTTAATCTGAAACCTGTGTTTTAAATAAGTCGTTCGATGGCGAACATCTTTACTCGTACATCATTACATACAGAACAAAATTAAAAAAACAAACTATCATTGGTAAGGTGGTGGTTTGCAGCCGAAAGCATGTGATTGCGGGATATTTCAAGGTTAAGTGCCTCATGTTATTTCCTTCATATTTTTACTTACCCACTCGTCTAGACTAACTTACTTTCTGCTGTTTGCATCAAAAACACTAACGTTCTTGTTTCTTACTTGCATCAGAGTTTAAGTTTGTTAGGAATGTTTTATTTTATTGTATTTCTTTTAAACGCAGAGAAACAAAAAAGCGACATCTACTTAAATGCCTAGATAAATTTATAACAAATACATTAATTAGAAATAAATGTTTAACCTTAAAGACGTTATATTTTCAGTACACTAAATGTTTCAATTAATATTATGTTGTATGCTATAGCAGTCAAAAGTTAAGAATCTGATAAATATCTTAACAATAGAAACTCACCAATGAATGGTGGTTTTATATAAGCTCTATTAAAGCTTTTTGCCTGTGAATGACAAGCTTGTGGCGAAATTATCCTCAGTTGTGTATTGTTTGACTAAACTATTTCTTATCCAATCTTTGCTTCTATTTTGACCTTTTGTAATGATTTAATATCATTTTAACATTTATCTGCGTTTTAATTTAATATATATTTAGAAATGAATGTAACTTATACTGTTAAATGGCGTGAAACAAGAAGTTAAAAATAGACGGCTAACTATCTTAAGCGAAGTGTAACAATATCAACTTAGAATTAATTTGCTCGTCGTGGACCTGAACAGTCGACATAAATTCTGACCCACACTAGATAGAACACTGAATATTGTTTATGCGCTTGTAAAATTTTTGTATATAAATCATTATTTGTAATAAACGTTATTATAAATTGTATTGCTAGTTGTATACTGAAAAATACTTGTGTTAAAAAAGATAAATGTGTACATACATCTCGTTAATAAATATCATAAAATTAGTATGTATCAACATGTAATTAACTTCTGAATCAGAATTAAAATTTCCGGCTTTATGAAATTGCAATACATAATGTACGTTACATAATAAATCCGTGGTAAATTATAATACTTCACACCTTTATATATTTATCACTTCTTTAGCCTCTTCTCGAAATTTCAAACACAATTAAGCGAACAATTTGAATTTTTTATGATTTTATAACTTCAAATTACATAAAAAACCCAATGATATAATTATTTTTTCTTTTGAAACAAAACTGTGTATTATGACACTAACACGTCTATATCAGTAACACCCTGTAATCTAATATGATTACCCTTTCAACAGTGAGGGTGTTATAATGTTCATTAAATTCCACTTTTTCTTCTCTAAATACTGTCCCAAGAGTTGGAAATGCGTGGTTGTTGACCATTTGTCTTCCATGTGGTCCATAAATGATAAATTAAGGACAGTTATCGGAGATAACTCTCGTTTAGCTTTTCGTGAAATTCAAAACAAATCAGACTAGTTCCTATGACAAAAAAAATAACGTTTTCTGTACCAACGTATTTTTAAATATTTTATAAAAGAAATTGTATGATGTGTATATATATACATATATATAAGGTAACATCAGTGATGACGAGAGAACCCACTTGTAGAGAAAAATGTATATGTAAAAACGGCTGATTTGAGTTGAGAAAATGTTTATGTAGAGGACCTAACATCTTTTGTTTACGAGAGTTGTACTATTACATTCAGTTACGCTTTTGTTTTTCTATTCTGTGTGTTTTCGTATAGCAAAGCCACATCAGACTATCTACTTTGTTCACTGAGGGGAATCAAATCGCTGATTTTAGTATTGTAAATCCGTAGACTTACCGCTTGTACCAGCAGGGAAATTTTCTATTTTAATTGTATTATGTTTAAAAAATGTAATTTAAAAAGATGTCGGTAATCTGTAGCTTATAACACATATAGTAAAGTTTGCTCTTCTCATCATCGTGTTGTCGAATAATCACTTGAATGTACACATTTAGAAGAAAAAACTTGCAAGTTTCACAGTCTTTCTGCATATATATTCTTTGCAAACTCTAAGCTAAAATAAAGAAACCTCAATTAAGCTATAATATAATAATATCAGCATGAACAGTTTTCATTCATATATTTGCTTAAGCAAACTAACATTTATGTACCAAACCATATTCATAGAATACTCTTCTTTCATTACTTGTAATGGTGCAATATCCAGTACAAGTATTTATAAACCATTTAGATTTCACTTAACTTAATTAATTCTGTTTTAGAGAAGGTCATTTATTCCTGCTGTCTTCTAGTTCTCATTCCTATTCACTGTACGCTAAAAATGAATACATAACAACAGCGACCTTCAGAGGTAAGATGTATAGGAATTGATCATTTGTGTATGGAACAAAATAAACTGTGTGCTAAGCGTAACACATTGATAAACGTTCTAAAAATAATAAAAAAATGATATACCTCATGAATATAATTTTCTGGAATACGGTATTTTATTTTAAAATTGAAAATTATTTAATAAGAAATAAATTAACTATAGATAAGACGAAAAGCGTTTCATATGGAAGTTTCAGAATACACGATCTTTAGCGTGTATATTTTATATATCAAAGCCACATTAGGCTATCTGCTGAATTTACGGAGGGAAATCGAGCTCCTGGTTTCAGAGTTGTAAATCCATATACTTAACTGCTGTATTAACGAGAAACTAATTTTTAGCAAAAATTAAAACGGAAATGAATACAGTTGTAATGATAAATGACGATTCAGTAATAAATTAGTCAAAGGAAATACTCACACATCACACACACACACACACACACACACACATATATATATATATATATATATATATATTCATATATTATAATAACTTATTAAAATATAACTAGTTAAGTGTATTAATTCTTTGTTTAATGTAAGATTACAATGTAGACAAAAACGCTTGCCTTAAATAAAGTATTAAGGATATTTGTTTACCTATTATTCTAAAATATGTAATCATTATATACGGTATCATCCTAATTAAAGACCCTTGGAACGATAAACAATTGCAAAGGAAAAAATAATTATATATTTGTGCACTTCTGGATTCTGTTTTTGACATGTGATTTGTTTGTTTTCAATCTTTTTTAGTAAATAAAAAATACGATAAAAACTGGATTATATGCTGGATTACCATTGCTGTCTCACAAGGTAACATTTTTAAAATACCAATGGGAGCTTTAATTAGGCGCAATATGGTACTGTACTTATATCATATTTTAATAAAATCATTTTTAACGAATATATATTTATATATTTAATATTGATATATGTTTCAGTCAAAGATATATTTAAAAATTTAAGGTGAAAGATCCGCCTATTCTCTAAATTTGTAGAGGGTTCTCGAGAGTAAGGATTAATATTATATGCTTTACGAAAGTACTAGCGTGGCTTCGAATATTGTTTCTGAGTGAACTTTCGATAATGTCGTTTTAAAGTTTATAATTCGATACGCCGAAAGACAGATATATACAATATATTTATTTTGCTACAGTGTATTAAAGACCTCGGAAGATGTGTAAAAATTTGTAAAATACTATAATTGTCAGTACTGTTGTCAACTGAGATTTCGAGAACCTCTCCTAATGATTATAAAAGGTAGCCATTGCAACACGCAAAGAGAGAGTTTAATATTGTTGGTTCATACAATTAGTATACTACAAACCTTGAAGCAATAACTGTGATAAACACTTATGAATTGGAAAACTACAGATATTTGAGCATGAACATTTATAGATTCCGACACTATAAGTCGTTTAACTTCAGTAAATTAACGTAGGATGTTAGTACTTATATGAAGTTTTTTTATAATCTCGGCTATGAACAACTCACGTGAATTATTCTGAGCTGTATTGCCGCTCCATGTGTAAAGCCATTGTATCTTGAGCTTTGACGAAGATTAGACAACCACGTTGATTTCAAGTTACAACAGATCATCAGGGATTTTACTTGATAAACCATAGGTTTCACAGGTATTTACCCATTAATTTCATTTATCTTTTATTGCAAAGTAAAACATAGCATGCATGTATAAGTGTACTGTGTACAGGTCAAAACTATGAAGTATTTAGCCGGTGATGTGTCTTCTGTGAGATCATTTTGCATTGTGTATCAGCCATCCAAAATTGTACTGATGATTGTGGCATACACTTAAAATTGTAACTTATAATCCAATTAATGTTATTTTTATGATGAGATAATAACCTTACATGTTAACTGATCAAATAATATTTTTAAACAATTCTAGAATGAATTTTAAAATTGTCATTGGGCTATTTAGAAGTGCTTAATTTAATGTAACAGGTGCTTGTTACACTTATAATAATAAGAACAATATCACAATCACAGTTAAGGCCTGTATGAATGATGTGAACTTATGAAGAAACCAGCCTTTCTGTGAAGGTCAACTGCAATTTCGCAACTGTGGTGTGGCAGAGGATGACCTCGCAGTGGAGGTTCAGCAGTTAAAACGGCTATTTGCAGGGAAGAAAGACAAGGGGGCAGGAAGTACCTAAACCATTGGAGATTGCAACCATGCTGGAGCCATACAAGGATGCCTTCATGGATTTCCACAAACTTGTATGCATTGCTGAGACCTTGCCTTTCACTTCAGCTGCCTGTGAGAGAAATTTCTCATGTTTGAAACTTCTCAAGACATACTTGCGCAACAGTAGTGGTAACAATTGCACCAGCAACCTTGCTGTCATATCAGTAAACTCCAGGAGGGCTAAACAACTCAATATTGATACTGTTATAGACAAATTTGCTGCTAATCCCCAGAACAGGTGCATTTTTTTGAAGTAATATTGACTATAAACACAAAATGATGAAAGATAATTAGTCTGATAGTGACCTTACTTTTCCTCAGGGTGTATTAACTTCACATAGGATAATTCGCTTCTGCTATGTAAACTATGTATTTATGTTATATTTATTTTGATTTGTAGCTTTACTCTTAATGGTTTATTAAATTTTCAGTCTGAGCTTATCTTGATTTTCTTTATTATTATGTATTACCTTTGGTGGAATTTAGGTGAGCTTCCTCTTTTACATATACGCATATTTTCATGAACATATTATTTTTAATTTGTAATAATGAATTATTATTAAGAGTTTCTAATGAAAACTGCATTGAAAACGCATTTCAAAATGACACATCTTTTTGAAATGCACCTTGGTATTTACATTATTATAATTTACCATCTGTACTTTACAATGATGGATTTTGGGAAGCCCCCCCCCCAACGAAAATATCCTGGCGCCACCACTGAAAATCAATAAATTCGGGCAAACTTGTTATGACTGGCAATATTAGAGTTAGGGCATTGTGCGATATTGACTAGAGAATTAAATGTGGGTAAAACAAAATACAGAAGCGGTAAAAATTACCTCTTAGTAGGTCAGCAGTGTCTCTATGATTTATAACACTTAAAACAGTGCAACCCATTCTGTAACTTTTAATTACAAACAAATAGTAAAAATTGTTACGGGTTGGGTATATTATGAATTATAGGCTATTATACTAAGAGCTGCAGAGCCTATCAGCAAGAAAGAGAAACAATTAAGTAAAAATAACAAAAGTTAATTAACCAATAATTGGAAAATCCTTTAGTTTCATTGGTAACAATATTATCGGACTGTTTCTATTAACAGAATAAAAAAATAAACATATTTTGATAGAAGATTCTGCATCCATATAGATAGAATCAGTAGTTATAGATTTTATTGAGTCAGAGGGAAAAATCTAAGAACTGATAATAAGATCATCACTGATAGGGTTTTCTTAAGAATCCTGATCATATTGAGGTAACAATTTTCATTCGAAAATAATGGAAGGCGACAGTAGTAACATAAATACACTTGTCCTTAAAAATTTCAACTGCGTGGGGTATACGAGAAGTTAGTGGATAAACCTAGAAAATTGTGCTAAGAATGCTAGACAATGGGAAGTTAAAGTGAATAGCTAATTGTAGTACTGAATCCAAGAGTTATAAATAGTTTAGATAAATATTTCTTTTTTCTATAGAAAAGGATGCTTCTAACGGGACATAAGAGGAAGATGTACGGATGGAAAAGTAGTGGGACTAACGGACCATGTTAATATGTTTGAGTCATGATATTTTAGAGTTACATCTGAAATTTGTATTTCTGTTTATTGGTTATTAGTAACAAGACTGAAGATAAAGCGACCATAGAAGTAGACAGGGGATATTAAAATATTTGAACAATTAACTCCCAAGGAACAGGAAGATACACTAGGCTAAACCCGCTTAGTTAATGCCCCAATAAGAGTAACCTCTAATGTTCTGATAAAGTAACTTACAGGGGTTCCATGCCAGTTAAGGTGAGGTCAAAAATGAGAAATATAAATTGGTAAAAGGAGGAAACGTTGGCAATCTTCGAGCTGTCATACATTGGTAGTGGTGTTAACTCCTAAGGCTGATGGGATAAGGTTACGCATCGAACAGAGGAGTTTAAATAGAGTTACCATCTCCGAATTCTGTCTGTCATCTCACATGGAAGATATGATACATGAAGTTAAGTTGTTTAAGCACAGTACATCAGTAAGAATAGTTTAACGAAAAGTTATTTACAAGTCAAATTACATGAATAGGATTAACAGAAATTAACATTTTCACCTCGTATGGAGATTATTTGCATTGAATTTAATTTCCATGAGAGTAAACAATTTTGTAGGAACATTTCAATGGTTAACAGATAACGTCTTACGTGACTTAATGGAATCAGTTACACCTTATACAGATTAAATTGACGTAGATTATAATAATTCCGATAAAGATTTAAGAGTGTTAAGGGAAGTACTATGTGGGTTAAGTAAAGAAGGCTTAACAGCAAAACCAAGTAAATCCAAGCTTGAGTTAGATTGTACACAGTGCCAAAGTATGATAATTGGTAAAAGACTAATTGCTCCCTGTATTAAAGATTGGGAGAATCATCTGACAAAAAAATGATTCAGATATTTTTTTTGGATGATAGAGTGTTACGGGAATATTATTCTCGGGTTTGTGTAGGTAGTAGCTTCACTAACAGCATTAACCTGTAAATCAAGACAAAAACTTGTTGTGCAAGACAATGCCAATGAAAACACCTTTAAAAAATGAAAAGAGGCAGTATTACATAGCCATAAGGAGACGTTATCAAGTATTGCGCATCTGATAATCTGATAATTCTTGAGTAGTAACAAAGGTAATATATGATCAGACAAACATGTATGAGTTATTAGTTTGATCTGTATAAATTGTTTTGGAAATTTGTTTCTCAAATAAAGATACATACCTATTTTAGAGAAAAAGTGTGCTTTTGATATAATCTTTTTTTAAAGATATTAATGCTTTATTTAGACAATTTCTCTGTTCTTCGTGTATAGTCATCCGCCGTTACGTGCCAGAAGTTTTTAAACTTTCAAGAATTAATGTAAAGTAAACGGAAAATACCAGAAAAGTAAGGTACCTTAATTGTACAGTGTTGAAAATCTTCCTGGAACGTTATTGGACTACTGAAATCATTGTTTCAGAAAAAAAATATTGGAAGACGCCAAAAACTATTGCCCAGTATGAACATGCTTTGATTAGGCTGAGACGTTATTTTGCAAGAACAATCTAAATATCGACAGTAACCAGAATTTACCGCTTTCACCATGTTACTTGAGCAAAACAGCATGTCAAGCTAAAGTTGTAACACTGGCATTGAACTATCTTCTCAGATGAGCCCTCTTTCTGGCTTATTAAATCTGATGGCAGCATGAGTAAAGACTGTCATTTCCACGGGGAATCTAGAGGAAGTGGTACAATACATGTTTGGGCAGATATTCATCTTGGTAGAAAATTGCTTTTCTTATCTTCTAGTAACACGTCAATGGTACCTCATATAGGTATCACATGAAGATAATATTTCTGCCTTATGCTAGGTCCAGATTTGGTAATCATTTTATATTCCAATATGACGATGCCACTAACCACAGTTTGGATATTTACATGATTATCTTGATCAGAATTAAGTTACAAGATTGTCATAGCCAACTAGGTCTCCGAATTGTAATCCCACTGATTATTTTTAATTCGGTAAAAACTTGTATACTATGAGTTTTAACGTGCTCCCATCTGAAGTGAAGTATTGCTGACATAATTCTAAGTTAAAACTGAAGAAAAGGAGCAAATTTGAATAATAAAGGTGTGACTATTTATTTATTTATTGTTGTTGTCGTTATTTTCGAACACTTTTTATCTGAGATGAGCACTAGAAACTTTTTTGAGGCTAAAGATTAGATGTATGAAATAATTTTAATTTGGACACGTACAAAAATGAGGATTTGTAAACAGTAATCTCTTTGCTTTTTCTGTGTGGGTATTTGGGTATGTTAATTTTTGAATAACTAGGATGGTCAGGTACACGAGTCCTTTCCCTCCGTAATCTCTTCATGACATTTGGCTTATATTTAAACGCATACCCTCAAACGACGTTCGTGCCGTCTTCGCCTCATCCAAGCCATATTTCACCCATAAACATCGGTCTCAATATACGTCATTGCCCCATAGTTGAAGGTATTTTGTTCTATATAATATTCACGTTCTCATTTTTAAAATCCGTATGCAAAATTAGTTTAAAATGCAGTCAGGAGTTCTACCCATTTTGTAATAACAATATGAATATTTTTTAATATCGAGACATATTTATGTTCAATGTTTATTTTCTGTCACGTAATTATGAAAAGTTTGACATTAATGTACAATAATCAGGAATATAGAGTAAAACATGTCTATGAACGATTTCTTTTACTATGCTTTAGGTTGCAGTTATATATTTCTATATATAAAGCTATTGCATTTGTTCTAAGAAGTTTTTAACTTATACTGTTTCATTCTATTAAGAAATTCTTAATGACGTGTGATATTAACTTGTTCCATTTACTATGAGATACTTTAATTTATAACAGCGTCTTCTTTTTTATTGTTTTAGAAAGTACAACCATTACCATTTTCACAGTGAAGTGACCACGATTCGACATTCTCTAAGTGTACCTAAGTGATAAAGAATATAAAAAAATAATTTGTGTATCAGCAGCTTATTATCAAAAAGTACGATTTCACCAGTGTTTGCAGCTTACATTAAAAGTTAAGCCACTTATCTCTAAATAGAATATGGAAAATTTAAAGTATAGGTAAAATTTGACGAGACGCGTGATCCTGCTTGTGTTGTTCGAGCAGTGCAAGCTATTGGGAGTTATATGATGGAGTGTCAAAACTTTTAGTGGAAGTTCTTGATACTTGATTGACTTTGAAAACTACGCCTACTCTACAATGTTCCATTTCAACTTTGGTTTTAAGGAGTTTTCAGGGTAAGATACTGTTTAAAAACTTACAGAATTTATATTGTTAAATGGGATTGTCTAAATAGTATGATATCGACTTCACTCGTCTATTTTACTTGAAAAGACAACCTTCATTTCTAAATTTAACTGGGCACCTTTTGCAACATCTTAGACGTCGTATTTACCCCCGAAATACTATGTAATCGCCTATAAACCAGTCACAAAACATATCCCTCTGCTCTCTTTAAATACCCCCTAAATGACATAGCGGTATGTATTCGTACTTACAACGTTACAAACGGTGTTTCGATACCTGTGACGAGCAGAGCACAGATAGTCCATTGTGTAGCTTTGTGCTTAATTCAAAAGAACAACTACCCTTTGAATATTTTGTTTTGTCTTTGACAAGTGCAACCAACAGTAAGTTCAGATTTTAAACTTCTCAGCCCATGTAAATTACAGCGTCATTTGTTTAATATTTAATTTTTATAATTTTCTTCATGTGAATCAGATTTATGAACATTTTTTTACATTACTGTAACTTACAGGTAAAAGAATAGTATATTTCATACTACAAAATGTTTCAAAGAGTTTATAGTTCTTATGCCTTAGCTACATCTGTTGCTTTGCTGCAAATTGTAATATTTTCAACATTGTTTGTTTGTGTGGAATTAACCACAAAGCTACACAACGGGTATACATCTGTAGATGTGTCACTTGTTTTTTTAAAACATAATTAAGATAATATTTTGTAATTTTTATTAACTTTCCATGTCAAATTTCTGTTTGAGTATCTAGTACAAAGCAAATTTTTAAAATAATTTGTTCAAAAATATTAAACTTCACTTACACGTTTTACCACCCATCTGACATATTCCTCACTTGTCTCATTCAAAAACCATAGAACCTGAAGTTAAAGATTATTATTGTGATCTACAACGAATTTCTCTTGTATTGCTCCAAGTACCTTATATAACCTTCGGGATTACTTTAAGTGGGTTCATTCGTATTTTACCTTACTTTTAGTTTGAGACTCTATAATAATATATTACGATATAAAACTAAGTTACTTTACGAAAAGATAAGCTATGCATTAAATATGTTGTAACATGACACAAGCTACTCTCTCTATATATATGTATATATATATATATATTTATTGTTTACCAAAGTTTCTGAGGTATTGTTTGTTGGACTACAGCAAAAGCAGGATAATTTCAATTATTAATTGAAAGTATTGTCTCTCTTCTTTGTAATATAAGATTTTTTGTTTTGTTTGTTTTGAATTAAGCACAAAGCTACACAATGGTCTATCTGTGCTCTGCCCACCACGGGTATCGAAACCCGGATTTTAGAGTGTAAGTCCGCAGACATACCGCTGAGCCACTGGGGGGCGATATAAAAATACCATTTAATAAACGAAGAAAAGTCAACTAGCCAAGTTCACTATAAAATACATCATAACCGTAGAGAAGATTTTAGTGTAAAGAAATAATAATGGTGTTGTAAATTAGTTGTTAATAAACTGGACAATATCTTGAAGTCTGTTTCTTATTTTCTTAAAAGTACGTATTTTTCTGTAAACATTTTATTTTGTCATTTATCATCACACTTTCTTTATGTTTTTTTCTAGAAATGTATGATGATTACATTAAAATAAAATTAATTTATTCTCTTTATAATGCTGAGTAAAGGCTTTTGGTGCTATTTATCAAAGCAACTCACAAACACCTATAATGTATAACCAGTGTCACTGGTATTTATTTATTTATTTATTTTGCTATCAAAGGTTGTAGAGTAAGTTAAGAATTTTTTTCAAATATATTTTTTGGATTGATTATGGGGATTTCGTCATTTTTATTTTTTTCAATCAAATGAAAACAGTCTTCATATCCAATAATTGGTTTGCTCTGAATATAAAAATATCAATAAGTGTTATGATCTTCAAAGGTACGATTATATTAGCTGAATGAACGTTTCTTATTTTTATCAGACGCAGTAGCTTGCTTTCCATACTCTAGAAGTGGAAATCGTTGGAGAGAGTTGGGACTGCTATTCTTTTTTAAGCGATTTTGGAAATATTGAAAATCATTTTCGTAAGATGATATGTCATCATCAAGACTAACAAGCTTTTGAAACCGATAACTGTTTTTGTTTTCGATATTTGTGTGAAAACTATGTGGATGGAATTGTTCACGTCGTTTGTAACTATACTGATCACTGTTAGATTGGTTTTGGTTTGCTTCAATGTTTTCGTCAATGAGGGACTTAGAAGGCTCGTATAATTCTGTACGCACGTCTACTATTTGGGCAGGTTAGAGTGAATCATCTTCTGGCAAGAAACAAACTTTAGTTTTAACTACAATGTTTGGTTGTAATCTCGAATAGTATCCTTGTTTCCTTTCCTTTAGTATATGGTGAAATCCTTTGACAACGCCCCCCAGTGGCTCAGCGGTATGTCTGCGGACTTAAACGCTAAAATCCGGGTTTTGATACCCGTGGTGGGCAGAGCACAGATAGCCCATTCTGTAGCTTTGTGCTTAATTCTAAACAACAACAACCTTTGACAACGGTTTTGCAAAGTTTTTGCTCTTTAGGTTGATCGGTTTGTTGTGGCTTAATTTGGGAAAGTGTGTTATTTATAACTTGCATGATGGTAAATAGGTCGTGGATTTGTTCGATACACACTTTTCTTATAGGGTTTGTGCGTATTACCAGAATAAGTTTCACTAGCAGGATTATTTTGTGATCTAAGATTTAAAATGAGTGGCGAAGAGTTCTCAAAGTTGAAGTTCTTAACAGCTAATGAGTTAATAGGATGATCAAATAAATTTCCATGATATTTTTGATGTTGAGAAATATCGTCTGGCTCAATATCAGCTGGCTGTTATTCTTGGTGCTTTCGTCCCTCAGTTACTAGGCTAGGTTGATTGTCTTCTTGTGATCTGTATTTAGAAACAATTTGAGGAAACATTTGTTTATGATATGCTTGTATCTTAGATTTCAGATAGGTGTTAGAGGTTATTTAATCATGTTAAAATTGTTTTCTCATTTCTTTAACACGTTGAGGAGGATAACTATACTCGTCAAATAGTTGTGAGACTGGAATACGCAAGGAAGTTTTATATTCACTTCTTAGATAAAAAGCTCCTGTTTGTGTCAGCGGTATTTTTTATGCTTGTGGTCTGTTAATTATTATTCGATTTGGTGGCGTGTTTTCTAGCTTAGTGTCACTGAGAAATAAAAGGTTATTATTATCATGCGATATTTTTATAATTTGAAAATTCTGTAAGGCGGGAGATAATTTTTTGGAATTGGCTGCAGTAAATTATCATATTCACCAGGAATTTTGAAATAAAAGAATCTGTTTTCAGTCAAAGTTAATACAGGGAATAGAGATTGAAGTTTAGTGTTTGTGTTTTGTAAAGATGGTTCGCTATATAAGTACTGTAAATAGGATTTATTTTGGGTGTGGTTTGTGCCAGCCCTTCTTGAATTTCGTGCCGGATCAATAAAATCAAAGAAATAATCTTCATAAGGTTCTTTATAAGCCAGTTAACTTTTACTAGGAGTAAATTGTTGTGTTGAATGAAAGTCTTTCTCAGAAGGAGGATTTGGTTGTTGATGTTCGTCAATTGAATTTGCAGTAAGTTCCGAATACTTAAATCCTTGTGTTCTTTTCGACCTTTTAGAAATTTGTTCATTAGATTTGGAATTTACTGAATCAAAATGATCAGGAACAACAGACCTCAGCAGAAGTTTGGTTTCAGACTCAACTAAAGCGGTTTTTTCAAAAGGATTTTCACCATGAAAACTCTCCTTACCCAAATCAGCTTTGCTTATAATATTTTTATCAGAGATTATTTCAGTTTTCTGTAGTCCTTCAGTTCGTACAGATGAGAGAGTAACAAACATTAGTATTTCATCCAGTTTAGTCAGTGCATCTTTTGTGATGCTATCAGGAATATATTTAGAATGTGTATATAAAAAAGGAAACAAGTCATGTAATGAGAAATAAAACGAGGAAGCTTATTCCGGTGTTCTGCCGTTTTTTCATTTTCTTTGATCCTATATTCCAGTTGGTGCTTAGGGAATGGAACGTATGGTATTTTATATAATATTGATGAAGCTACAGTCAACTTTAAATCTTTCTACTACCCTTCTGGTACTGCCCTGGTGAGAATGAAAGCCGATGAAAATAATCAAAGAAATTAGTAAACACATGGAATAATTACAAATATGTCATTTCATTTATTACAATTCGATAAACAATAAATATAGATATTGCATATTAATACGTTTTTAATATTACAATTACATATAATATATTACATTATCTCTATCATAATAACGGGTAACAACAATGTTCTAAAAACAGTAATAAAATTTTAATGACAATAAAATAGAATACAAAATTTTAAATTTTTTTGTTTTTGAATTAAGCACATGGCTACACAATGGGTTATCTGTGCTCTGCTCACCACGGGTATCGAAACCCAGTTTTTAGCGGTGTAAGTCCGCAGACATACCGCTGAGCCACTAGAAAGCAATTTTTTTTAAATGTATCTTATCCATCGGTATCACAATTACTAATTTTTATTGAAAAAAATTCGAAATAAAGTGTATTCTGGTGAGAGAGCAATAAGTTTACGGACTTATAACACTAAAATCCAAGGTTAGAGTCTCAGCGGTGGGTACAACAAATAGCTCCATATTGCTTTAGTCTAAAGCAACCAAACTAAATAATATATTTTTGAATGTGTAATTTATTTATCTATTTTTAATCATGTGACACATTGTTTAAGCTTGTAATACAAGAAATTTCACTAAAGCAAAACATTTTTTGTACTATATATACATTTGCAAACATAGAATCTACTTTAAACATAAATGTTTCCCAAATTTGTTTTAAATTTTACCTTTATATGTTCATTTAAATAAATATTTTGGTATTTGCAATTAATGTTTCCATTCTGAGATTTACTCAGAAAAGTCGTATATTGAAAAACAGGAAGGTTAAAGAGACTATGTGTTGCCAGGGTACCAAATCCATAGAGTAAGTCTTGTTTATTATAAATATAGAACCACTAATAGAAAACACACAAGAAACTTGCTAGATTTCTGTAACTTTTCACAGATAATCTGTTAAGTTATTCTCATGATCATTGATTTTCCCGCAAATGTTTGGAAGGAATCACGAAATAGCTAGAAGCTTGCCAGAAAATATTCTGTGGAGTGAAAATTTGAATTTTACACCTTTACTGAGTTTGATACCATTGGCTATCTATTCCAAAAACCCGGTTTCTAGTTTTGTAAGTTCGCAGACATAGCACTGTGTTTGTGGGGATATAATAATAATTTCGTTGGTTATTTCGTGTCATCAACAATTATTTTTGTTTTTTAGATAAAAGTTAAAACCTTTTTTCAGTGTGTTCATTGATTAAATTAATTTGTGGGAAACACATTACCTAGTATTTTTGATCGTCTAGAACAAAAAAAAATGTAAATAATACTTTTGTATTGTCTAATACACTAAGAGTAATTTTTATTAAAAATATACATATTCCTATAAAGTCGTTGATACGTCATATTTGAGAGTATCGATCGACTTAACATTAGATTAGCTAGAACGACAAATTATAATGTTTTTACTATATTTTATACACTTCCTAGTAAGGGTTGCTAAGAAAGATGGCGCTGTTCCTAGAGCGGGTATGTTTTATTAGATCCAACACTTCTACGGTTTATTTACTTACCACCCCATAAAAAGGATGATTATTTGTGTATATGACTACACTTATAGAATTAAGGAGGTCAGTGGTTATAAACAACACTAACGTAATTTGCAGTGAAAGGTGTGTAGTCTCAGACTAAACAAGTGAATCAAGCTTTAAAAAATACTACATATCAATATTTGCTTAAAAAACTTGTGACAAGGCTACATCAGACTGGCTACTGTATACACCGAGAGAAATCATAGATCTTTAATAAACAGAGATTTTCATGAGACAGGTTAATTTTACACTGTGGCATAAAACCTCAGCGTAAAGCATTTTAGGCGTGATAAAAATAATAAAGAGAAAAATCACTAAATATTTAAATATTGCTCCTTCACACTCATCCTAAGTATTCTTTTACGGACTTTTAATCAGACCTAGTAATAAAATTTTGCTGTATTTCATTTGTGAAATATTGGTAGTTCAACACAGATATTATAAAATTTACTGTTACGACAGAAAATGTTCGTACACCTGCGTCCCGAATGGTTTTTTTGCTCATAACTTAAAAGTATCACAAGTAGGCTAATAGAAATACAGTGTATTATAAATATTATACCAACACACATTTACATGAATTTTTATGTAAATTAAATGACAAATTAACTGTTTATGAACAAATAATCAAAAAATAGGAGGAACAAAAAGTGTTCTTACAGTTTAGAACGTGTTAAAAAATGATATTGCCATAAAAAGTTTGTTTAGTTTGGCGAATAAACTACATTATGCCAATCCAGAACTAGACACTTGGTGCATAATTATTGGAATTTAGCCAGCAAAGAAATGTATTTTCGGCAGTTTAGTGCCGTCTCCATCATTATCTGCTTGATTATCATAGCGAACAAGAAACACCTGTCCAGTGCTTTAAAAAAACGGATTTATTGTAAAATACAAGTCTCGTGTGTCTCTTTCCGTTACTTCTACACAACTTAATGCGTCGAAATCTATTATTGAAAGCATAATTACCAAGTTTAAGCTTTCAGGATCAACTGCTAACCTTCCTCGTTCCAGACGCCCCACCAAAATTCCAGAGAGAACCAAGAGGAAGGTTCTCAAAGAAGTTAGTAGGAACCCGCGTTTAACACGTAATGACATACAGAAACTGGTTAGGGAAACTGTGGTTAAAGTGAGCTCCTCTGCACTTACGAAAATGTTATGATCTTCTGGGTTCAAAGCATACCGTCCTCGTAGAACTCCATATTTAAAGCCTGTTCACTTAGAAGCACGATTGAGGTATGCAAGAAAGCATGTAGATAAACACTTTACCTATTGAAAGAGTATTCTTTGGTCAGATGAGACTAAAATCGAGCTTTTCGGCCATAACGATGTTCGCTATATTTTCCGTAAGAAGGGGGAACGAAATCTTCTAGAGAACACCGTCAATACAATTAAACACGGAGGTGGCTTGATCATGCTATGGGTTCCTTCAGCTCTTCTGGTGTAGGCAGCCTTTACCGCGTCAACAGAATCATGAGAAAAGAAAAGTACTTTTATATATTAGGCACTTTTACCAATAATGATGCTCGGAACTTGCGGCTTAGGCGTCGTTGGATCTTCCAGCACGACAATGACCATAAGCACACACAGAAATATGTGCAATCCTGGTTGCAGAGGAACCATAAAAGCGTTCTGGAGTGGCCATCGCAGTCACTCGATCTCAACCCAATTCAAAATGTTTAGCTTGAGATGAAGACCAGGGTTCATCAACGTCATCCGAAAAACTTGCAATAGTTGGAGGCCTACTGTAAAGAATAATGAAAAAAATACCATTCAAGTACTGTCAAATGATGAGAAAGGGCTATGAGGTGAGATTTCGCCAAGTAATTCACTTGACAGGCTACAAAACTGACCATTAAAGAAGATGCACGAACACTTTTTGCCCCTGTTATGTTTGGTTATTTGTTTATAAACAGTTAATTTCTCGTTCAATTACATAAAAATGTATGTAGATGTGGGTTAGTATAATATTTATAATACGCCCTACTTCTATTAGCCTATTCGTGATACTTTTTACGTTATGAGCAAAACACCACTCGAGACGCAGGGGTACGAACACTCTCTGTCGTAATTGTAAACGTATGTAGTTATAAGTTTCTGAAATAAAGCAAATAAAAAGAAAACAATATTGTATAATTAGTACATGCCACGTTTCAAACAAAAATATTGTTCTTTGCATTTTAATTCTCTGAAATTATGTAAATATGTAACAGGAAATAAATATCGTAAAACACATTTTATGTCAATTGGTAAAATAGGGCAACAGAAACTGATAAAAATACTGGTCATATGAAGAAGTTTTTAACTCTACAGTATTTTCAGGTTTATGCTATTTTCTTGAGAAAGATAACATTGATCAGCAGATTAATAGTGGATTTGTACAAGATATTTTGCACGAAGTTATTTTGAGTTGAGATTTCCTGAAAAGTACACAATTATATAAAAATGCAATGAACAGCCTATCTTCATTATACACAAACAGATTTGTTTTTGCTAAATTATGGATGATAGATGGTCACTTTTAGATGGATACTGCGAAAAATGACCTTGTTTGAGATCTTATTCCAGACTGATAGAAGCTTATTTTAATTAGTTAAATGGTAAATTAAATTTATTCAAAGTGACTAATATATTCATGCGATCGGTTACTCCTCTTCAAGTTTGAGAATGTTTTTTCCCCATTCCATCACGTGACCTACCACAAAGCAAATCAGGTGTTATTCAAGAAAAAACAAAGTTAAACCAAAACCAATTTAAAAACCTTCTTGACCATATGTAATGTTAAATTGAGCATTCCTAGAGTAATTTACTAATTTCGAAAAAATTATGTAGTTAAGAAATTCATGGTATACTTGTATACCACAAAAATTTCATAATTTTATGTTACTGAGTGCCTTTTAGTTAAAAAACAAATGCTTATCGGTTTATGAAACGAGGTTACTCATGCATTAAATTTATCGCAAAGAAAGTATCACTCTTTTGTTTAATTTTCCTTGCTGCCAAAAAATGTTATGCATGTTTTCTTAAAATGTTGCTTAAATGCTAATAAAAGTAAGCTTCTTAAAATAAGCCAATGATTTTCTTATTTTGTTTGGTTTTAAAAAGTAAACAATGCATATATGTCTGTATTTTTTACACCAAGAGGCTTGATATACTTATGTTATTATTTAAAATAATCAGAGACATTTATAAAAAGAACAAAAGTCTAGTATTGAACTCGAAAATTAAGGACAAAAAAGTAAAAAACCTTGTGAAAGTCCATGATCAGAATGTATTATTTCCTTTTTGTTTTTAGGTTTCTAGGATTGATAATACCTTTACCTAAAGAGAGTGTGTCCAGTGTAAAGAAGCTTCTATCTTGAAGAAATAGCATTTGTTCCGAGTAAAAAATCGCAGAGTGTTTGATCTAGGAGATGTTTTTTTCTTAATGTCAGGCTTTTGCCAATGTTACAGCATCGAGGTGACTCTGAGTTGTTCATGTGTCCATCACAGCAAAAGTGGTCTTTAGGTGTACGATCCCAATCAATCATTTATGGTACACCAGTCATTGGTATCTGTCGTTCCTAAGTCTGTGGCTGCAGTAAAAAAGATTTCATGCAAAGTACCGAATCTAAGGCTATGGTGGATAGTTTTCAGGCTTTCACCATTGTTGTAATATACCCCAGTTTTGGTACAGCTCATCTATAATTGGTCCAGATAAATTGGAGGTGTTGCTGGTGAGGCAAAGTGGGTCGTGAATATGGTGATACATGGAGAAGTCATGAGCATCTGTGAACAGGGAGTTATCTTGCATGTGTGACAATGGATTAAAATGATCTAAAGCCATGAAGGATTGACAAATGAACTACTGACAGCAATTCAGGCATCATAAATGTTGTGAAAGTACTATCGTTTCTGAGTATGCTTGGTACACCTGATCCATCTCATTTTGACGTTGGCTGAGAACTTGTTAGAGAGGACCTCCTGATTTTCATGGATGTAGCAAAAGAATATCTGGGCATTTTTTCGAAACATTTTAGGCAATTATTTCCTTTGGATTAGTTATTTCCAAATCAGGTGACATAATGTCTGATAGTAAGCTTGAATGATCCATCACGTACCTCTTTCAAACACTTAAGCTAGATACGACATTGAGACTTAGATACAGTCATTGCTAAATTGTATCAGTGGTTTAAATAGGTAGAAATCGAGTAATTTGTTGGGCTAACTTCAAGACTCAGACAAAAGATGCAATCAAGAGCTCGAATACTTGTTTACACAATGCGTACCTGCTTAATGGTGAAGCATATCCTGCAGTGGCCTCATGAAGTCAGTAGGATATTCTGATTGGCATGTTCAGTGAATGGCTATTCAGTGAGATGATGTAACTTCGCTTTCATGTTAGAGACATCTCCTTACTTACAGAGGCAGTTTATGCCATCACAAGGTAGAAAGTGGTATCTTTGAACCAATCACAAACAATCTTATCCAAAAATCTGCATCATTTATAGCTTGAGCTGTGCCAAGGGTTACTCAGCCACTTAAACATCCAAGTATTACATAACAACCACAATGATTTCCACTACATGGGTAGAACCATTTCGTTATCTCATGGGTCTTATGCTACAAACTGTACCAGTGTTATCAAGATAGAGGAGTCATTCTGGAAGTTACAAATAAAACGTATACTTTTCATATGTTATATTGGGTGATTAAAAAGTGAACATTCCATGCCTCACTGTGTAACAACATAGGAAAAGCTGTTATTTTTGTCCAGTAGATGAAACAACAGGTAAGAAACACTGTTGGTGGAAATTCAAAAATTAAGAGCTCTTACGACGAATGTACTGCCGAATTATCTATCAGTGTTGCTATGAACTAATATTCCAGTTATATAATTCTTCCACACCATCTCCAAAGAATCACCATTTACAAAATGGTGTTCCATGGTTTACTATGAAAAGGTAATGCAGCAATAGAACTCATATACCAAATGTATTGTTTTTATGTATAAAGCGCCCAGCTTATCTTGTTGTTATCTCACTATGAAAGACAATACTTTATCAATTTACTAACGAAATAATGTACTATATTACACAAAGAACAATGTTAACATGTCTGTTTTATTTCAAATTAAGAATCGCTCTATTTCATATTTAACAGATAAATATATTTTGGAAATAATTTTCTTATTGCAGTCATTGAAGAAGATAGCAAACAAATCATGAGGAAACTAAACAAATGTTAATAATATCTCTTCAACTCATATACCTCATAAGTTTTTAACAATTATTAGTTTTCCTTAGTTGCATAGTAAATCTTTGTAATCAGCGTGCAAAATTGTGACATCACTTAATAAGGACTACCATCATTCACTCCTAACATACGTCCTTATAAATTATTTTTATTCAAGAGCACAGTCAATAAAATACGGCAGTCCTTTCTCATCTATTACTATGAATTTCATCTCTTTTTGGAAGACTATATTGGGTTTACTATCAGATAATTTCAGCAAAAAATTGTAAAACATCAAACTGCAATGAAATTAAGTTTGAATAATTTGATATTTTAATCAACAAAGTTCATGTGTGTAATCTAGTTTGTTTGTTATTTGACTCAAAGCTTCACAATAAACTGTATGTGCTGTTGCTACTACGAATATCAAAATCCGGATTTTAGCAGGTCACATATGAAAGAATGTTCAAATCGAAAGAAAGAGACTATAATTATTTAAACTTTTCAATATGAAATGTATGCTGTGGTGAATTTTTCATAGTGGTGATTAGAATATAACTTTTTAGAAAATAAATGTTTTACCAATAGTATAAAATGCTGAAATAATAGCACTGAGAGAGAAACATCCTGTTTTTGCCAACATCTTAAAATCTACCACACCATTATCTGCTTTCACTAAACTAAAAAATGGACTGAGGAATGTAAGAAAACATATCTGACTCTGAAGTTTGCTGCTAACTGATATGTAAGCATATCCATGACAAGACTCTAATTTTTTCTAGGATACTGATGCTGGTGCTTGTTGAATGAAAGCAGAGTTATTACACTTTCAGGACAAGGTATAATGTGTAATCACATATTCCAGATGAACAATGATAGATCATGAAACAGTTATTGTAGGCAAGGAGAAAACTGCTTGTAGGTTTGGTCATGATGAAACTCTACTAATATTACTTGTAGAGTAAAAATGTACTGTTAGGATCGACCACGCTGGAATGAAGTGCCAAGTGAACATAGAACAATTCAGAAATAATGATTGTGCATTGAATAGCAGCATTGAAAACTTAAACTTGTTTCATATTTTTGGGCAATTCCCAAAGTATGATCGTATTATTCCAAAACAGAAAATCATCAATATATCTTGCTACATTGTAAGACCTTGAAGAATTTGACCATGTGGGAGCTGAATATATGTATACGATATTGAAGTAAAGCCGTACATTAGGTGATTTTACCAGTGTATGTACACCATGACCAGTGATTAAAAAATATTAGAGATGAACAACTGAAAGACCTAGATCTAACAAATAAAATAGTGGAAATGTGTGCTGCACCAATTGTTTTCAAACGCTAATCCATGGTTCTGTCTCTGAACCGTAGACAGTGGTATCCAGAGCTCCGAAATATGAGATTTTTCTAACGTTCTATAATACAAATACTAGAAGGCACACTTACGTTAATGTCAGTGACAATTCTACTAACGATGTTTAAATCGAGATATTCAGGGACAACCTGAAAGTAAATGAGTGAAAATGTTGTGTGTGTTTTCTTAATTTGGAAGAAATAACATAATACAGAGTATCAGTTAAATAGTGAGATGTGAATAAGTTAATAGGTATGTTTAATACTTAAATTTCAGAACAATAGAACCTTGCCTTTTTAAGCAAATTATTAAAGATATAATTGTAAAATAGTATGAAAAACATCCATTTACTACGAATGGGGTGTTACAATGTTTTGACGAGTCTTGAAAACTTATCAAACAAATCATGTACCAGAACAATGATAATTCCTAATTTGACGGGTTTACTATTATATATCTCTTTCAATATCTATGTTCATTCAAGTTAAAATTATATTTAGAAATCTATGTAACTTCTACTATTAAACCAATAATGCGAAACTCTTCCCTAGTCACTAAAGATGTAGAGTTTTTAAGTGTAAGAATAAATAATATATGTGTGTATGCAAACACTAGTGTATCATCTGTGTTGTTATACAGGCTGAAGTGTCTAGAAACGTTCATCACTGCTTTAGATGTAACTAACGTAACTCGCCAAGAGAAGAGACAGTATATATTATTGGTTTGCTACACTTGTTATACTACAAATCTTGGAAGCTATAACTATAACTAACTTTTATTATTAATCGAAAACTTCAGGTACATAAACCACAAATCTATATAGATTTTGAACACTATGAACATTGTAGCTTCAATGGATTCACATCAAACATCAACATTTTTATGAGTGAGTTATAAAACCTCAGCGGTTAAAAATTCGACATGTCATCATTAAGATATTAGCTAGCTCCTTTTAAAATGAAGTGAATTTACATCAACTAAAGATTAATTTGCTCATCGTCAACCTTCGATAACATATCAAGGATATTCTGCATCAGATAAAGACTCAATATTGTTTGTAAATTCGTAAAACTTTTTGAAATATACAGATCATTATTTGTATTGTTTGTTTGTTTGTTTTTTAATTTTGCACAAAGCTACTCGAGGGCTATCTGCGCTAGCCGTTCCTAATTTAGCAGTGTAAGACTAGAGGGAAGGCAACTAGTCCTAACCACCCACTGCCACCTTTTGGGTTACTCTTTAACCAATGAATTGTGGGATTGACCGTCACATTTTAACGCCTCCACAGCCCTTCCGGATTACGAGTGGAGTGCCTTAACCATCTAGCTATGCCGAGCCTTGAAAAGAGGTGTGAAAAAGTAAATATTTTTCGTTATCTAGTATTATTAGTTTACACTAAAAGATTGAAATCCTTAAACTTATTCCATAAAATTTTCTTAAATTACTTTTAAGTGTGTTATTTAACTGTAAAAAAAATTAAACAAACAACTAAACTAGTTATATTTATTCAGATTATGCATAATATTCTCCAAGCAGTGTAAATTTTTGGGTGCTGTGTAATGTATTTACGTTTCTGCATATTTCCGTTAATTAAATACACTCTAAGATCCCAACGATAAAATGATTTCTACCTTACAGTGAAGGTGTTTTTTTTCTCTTTTTGTGCCTTTTATTACTTATAATCCTTTCTTATAGTTTGGCTGAACATGTTACGTTTCAAGAAAATAGCTACTTCTGATCAGGTTGTAAGAATCAGTTTTTTGGTTGCTGCGAACGACAGACTCGGAACCTCTTATTGGGATTCATTGTTCCATCAAATGAAATAAATGCAAACAAGTATAACACCAGTCTTGTAATACTAATGTTTATGAACTGCTTTATGTGATGTGAAAATACAGTAAATTCAGTTAATGTATATTCTCCTTTAGCAATTTCAGCTTACCGACTTAATACTTTTTTAGTATTAAACTGTAAATATGTCACAGCTTTTGACGACCGAATATTGGCTGATTATCAATGTCCATAAAGAAACTACTTATTATATCACGAAAAATTGTAGAGATGAAGTGGAAAAACTTATTTCTTAGTTAATTGTTTTATTATAAAACTTTATTTGTATTTTTTTTATTTTCAAT
The DNA here is from genome assembly GCA_011833715.1 of Carcinoscorpius rotundicauda. NCBI lineage: Eukaryota > Metazoa > Arthropoda > Merostomata > Xiphosura > Limulidae > Carcinoscorpius > Carcinoscorpius rotundicauda. The sequence continues at coordinate 31,139,231 of CM022395.1, read as the reverse complement.
TAAATATATAAAATTATAGCTTCGTATATCTTCATTGTATACTTTATCAGTCACAACGGCACACGATATTTTAGTAAAATCGCTGGCATTTGGGAGAATTCATAGCCCTTTCCTTTCGATGTAATCGTTCGAGTATTATTTACAACACACAAGTTTTTCGATTCAGTTGAATGGGATGTGTTCTGAGGTATTTTGTTTATGAATTACATAAAGAAACTGTAATGTTTTCAAGAAAGATATAAAAACAGTACAATCATACACGCAACAGATTTATATTAAGTTGAGGTTTTTAATCTCTTAGTTGAGTTTTACGACTGAGAACTATGACCAAATGTATAGATCTTGTTGACAGCGTCTTACAGTCATTCAAGAAAATTGTTACTCGAGAAGAATTTTTCTTAAATACATTTTAAATGATATATATTGAAAGTATACCTGTTACATCTTATTGCGCGTATTACAACACCGATAAACAGAAAAAATATTTCTACCACTATTCATCAAAGAGAGGAAAAGAAGGCAGTTTAGGAACAATGAAAATATTAATACCTAAGAAATGATTTCTTATGGTTCAATATCTTGAAATAAAAGCCTCTTAATACACAAATATATTGAATACATACATAGTTATCTGAACAAATAGATTAATTTTGATTATAGTGTGTATAAATAAACACATTACAAAGCTTATTAAAAGTCTTCATAAATTTTTACCAGTTTCTTTCTTAAGAAAGGCACATACTTTCTTAAAGTAAATGATTTTGCCATTCAAAAATACAAGATTTAACATATTCTATCTGCATCATGAATTCAGACATCTAATCAATATACAGACTGTCACTAACCCTTTAGAGTATTGAAATGTTAAATTCAAATTACTTTTGTTGAAAAGTTTAACTGTTTACGAGTTTATTTAGCAGTTTTCTGTGAATAAAGTATTGCATAAGAAGAAACTGGAAATAAAAGCATGTATCGTAAAACACATTGGACAAATAAACTGTTCTTGTATTATTTTCACTATAGCCATTATAAAAGAATCTTTTGGCTTCTACATGAATTAGTACGGACTCTCTCTCCTTTTTTAGCTGTGCAAGTAACTTGTGTAATAAGAAGTCTCTGTAATAGTCTGTTACATCACTCTTGTGTTGATAAAATAAATTGTTACAGAATTTAGACTAAAGTAACACAAATTCTGGTATGAGCCACTCGATGGTAAAAATGTTTGAGACTGAGTCTATGCTAAGTAAATGCTCCAATTGTACCAAGAACAAAGCATAGACCACATTTTTTTGTTATTTTTCGATGATCAAAAGCTGTTGTAGCTGGGATGTGTAGATAAGATGGTCCAGTCTCAGCTTAGCACATAGCACCTTCTCCCCATTTCTAAAATTATCTGTGTACACAGTAATACATCGTATCATTTCCCAAGCAAGTACTTGTCAAAAGAATGTATGTCGTAATTTAGCGAATCCTAACCCCCTAAAAAAACCCAACAAACTACAGTAAATTATTAGTTTTTCTATAGTTTAGAAATACAAATGTTAAAAAATTGCAGGCGTCTTTCGAAGACTTTCAACCTGTATGTCCTTGTTCGTTAGCGAAATTCAGAAAAAGATAGACATTTGATTGTGAATGCTATTATATGTGTTTGAACTCTAAAAAACTAGTTAACGAAGAGAAGTCACGTCGTCTCTTAAACTTCATGTATAGATTTATAGGCTTTTGTTAACCTCTAACGCAGTTCGGTTTTTGAACTACAACATTTTATATTTTTAGCTCTTGTTGCTGAACATCGTTTTTTTAAAAACAATGAATAAAAAAATTACCTCTATACTAGAGGGAAGCAATACAGCTAGCAATGGTATTTAGAAAGTTAGAAAAGATACTATTAAAGCTAAAATTAGTAGATTTAATTGCAATTAGCCTCTCCTGTTGAGCAACATATTTCAGCTTTTGGCTTATTTAGATGAGGGATGGAAGAAAAGTAAAAGAGACAGAAGAATCTGCATAACAGACTTAACGAAGCTATAGCTAGAAATTATTTCTTGACAAGACATGTGGGTAAGACAGTATGTAGGGTAAAGAGGGAGTAAATTATGCTACCCAAAAGCACAACTGGAGGGTATAATAAAGTGTGTTAGCAAAAATTCAATTTTTATTATTTACATAGGGACAAATGTTATAGAGAAAGGCAGTTTAGAAAAGCTATTTAACAAGTACCAAGGATTGATTGAGACATTTAAAGAATAAATCATAATTTAACTGAATTATGCATACCACCCAGATTTAACTGTTATGATAAAAAAAGATAGGAACATCAGTAGAGTTAAATTCTATGTTTATATTATTATATAACGATAATCAGATTAGCTTACTGTACAAGTAAAACCACTTCATTAGCTAAAGGGAGCTTTTGGGAAAGATGGTTTACATTTGAATAGGGGTTGGTTGGTTTAAAAGGACTATTAACTTCGTTGTAAGGGAAGTTTTAAACTAGTACTTGACAGGGGTAACAGCCAGGATAAATTAAAGGCAAAAAATGATATTTAGAGAAACGTTTAGCACAGCAAAAAACTATAACAGTAGTTATGAGGATATAGTTAATTGTGGTTATTGTAACGCTAGAAATATTAAAAAATAAAATACATCACTTTAGAGCATTTGTAGAAGAGGAGAGTTTCGATTTAGTGGGAATAACTGAAATATGGTTAACTCTACATAATTTTTATGATAAAAATTTATTTGAAATACAAGGTTATGGGTTAGTTTATAGAGAAAGAGTATTAAAAAGAAAGGGGAGGACTGGCTTAATAGGTAACTTTGAGTTACACCTTGTTGAAGATAAGGTAACAGTAAGAGATTAACCACATTTTTCTTTCTATTAATAGATATAAATCGGAAATGCTTTTAGTGGAAATTTGTTCCACACCATCAAATAAAACTCATGAAATTAGTGTGAAAATTTATCGTGAGATAAAGATTGAGTCAAATCATGTGGAATAAAAGTGTTTGGAAACTTTTACAAGTTTCTTCACTACCTATTCAAAGCGTTTTTCCAATTTCCTGCAAAAATAGGTTCGTCATTATGAAAATTAAGTTATGTTACAGAAAGCTAATATGTCGTGTATGCTTTTGATAACTTTATAAAAGAAAAATTGTGAATACGGAATACCAGAAAACAATACAGGTTTCTTTAGTGTGTTGATGATAAGTAGTGTTTCTTAAAGTTGAGATTGATGTTTTCAGTCAAAAAACTTATTATAATAGTGGAATAAAATTGGCAACAACTAGTACTTTAGTGGACATAAGTGGTTAACACAATTATCGAGATTTCATGTGCTAAAATAATTTTAAAAATCAATCTATAGTCTGTGACAAGATTTGTTATGAGTTTCTTTGTTATGAAATGGCTATTCTTGCTATTTTGACTTTACAAATCCTACAAAGTATCACTACAGTGATTAAATGAAAACCATCTAGAAAAATATAATAAGCATATACCTGATGGTAGGCCAGAGTTAAGTTTAAAGACTTCAAATGCTGAAATTCGTGGCTCATTTCAAAGCAGTGCATGAAAGCACAGATTATAGTAATCTTTGCGATAAGAATACAATAACAAACAGAGTAATAAACGAAGGGCCTGACATCGTCTGTCGGTTAGGCCCCCCATGTCGCAACATGGAGGTCATGAATTCAAATTCCTTCACTGAATACGCTCGCCATTTTAGCTGTAAAAACTTTTAATGTGTTGTTCCGTCCCACGTTACATTGACAACAAGATAACCCCAGGGTTGGTAATGAGGGTAAAGTCCTGGAGTAATTATGTGCTTAACTCCAAAAACAAACAGGAAACGAAAGCGATGTTTTATTTACTTATTCTGCCAACGAAATTATGAGTGAAATAATACAAATAATATTAATGCAGAAAATTTGTTTGTTTGTTTGTTTTGGAATTTCGCACAAAGCTGTTGTTGTTGTTTTTGAATTAAGCACAAAGCTACACAATGGGCTATCTGTGCTCTGCCCACCACGGGTATCGAAACCCGGATTTTAGCGTGTAAGTCCGCAGACGTACCGCTGAGCCACTGGGGGCACACACAAGGCTACTCGAGGGCTATCTGTGCTAGTCGTCCCTAATTTAGCAGTGTAAGACTAAAGGGAAGGAAACTAGTCATCACCACCCACCGTCAACTTTTGGGCTACTCTTTTACCAGCGAATAGTGGATTGACCGTCACATTAAACACTCCCACGGCTGGGAGGGCGAGCATGTTTGGCGCGACGTGGGCGCGAACCCGCGACCCTCGGATTACGAGTCGCACGCCTTACGCGCTTGGCCATGCCAAGCCCTATGCGGAAAATAAAATTTATTGAAATAAACATATATATATATCACTTGTTCAAATATACGTAAACATAAACAGAGAAAAGGAGTAATTAATTGGTGTTATCTGTGCTAATCTCTCTAATTTAGCATATTAAGACTAGAAGTAAGGGAGCTAGTCATCACCACTGCCAAGTCTTGAGCTGGGGTACAACAGTACTTGTAATACGCTGCATTATGAAATAAAATGCTAAATATAAATGTTAAATATAATATAAATAAATTAATATATTATTAATTGTGATAAACACTATTCAGATACTAGTTTACACTTAAAACATAAACTATCACTGATTTCACAATATAAAATAAACCTATTAAGGTTCATTGTATGACTTATAATGCAAACGTCAAAAAAATCTGAGATAATAGCTTATAATTAAAATTCAGAACAAATTATAGTTCAAAAAATATTTTGTATTTGCGAAAGAAGTATGATATCTATTACATCAAAATAATATTTTTTTATTTCTTTAAATACTGAAAGATTTAAAAGAGATCACACGGTTAGAGTCTGAACCAGACTTAATAAGTTTACCATGGTATTATGTATTTACAGGACCTCTAACCTGTTGTTGACTAAAAAACAAACCAATATAAATACGTGAAGAATAAGAGGTTTATTTGTTTGTTTTCGTAAAAATTTGCGCAAAACTACACCAGCACTATCTATCCCTAATTTAGCAGTGTAGGACAAGAGGGAAAGAAGCTACTCATCACCACCCACCGCCAACTCTTGGGATACTCTTTTACCAACGAATATTGGAACTGACCATCACATTATAACGCACTTACAGCTGAAAGGGAGAGCAATTTTGGTGCAACGGTGATTTGAACCCCACCATTTAGATTATGAATCAAATGTCTAAACCCACATAGCGATGCTGGGCCAGAATGAGAGGTTGACTTATCTTATACTTTAAAACTCATTAAATATTTTATTATATTTCTCCTTTACCTATCTAAAGCTTTTGTTAATTTTATCTTCATATTCTCGACGGTCAAATGAAACCTTTATTTAAAAAGGTTGAATTTTTCCAACCCATAGGAGTGACGTAAAAGAGCGTAAAGTAATTTAATTAAACAACTGAATATAATATTTTTATGAGTTTTGTATAAATCTTAAAGAAGTCTAACTAATTTTGATAACATGTCAGAGAGTTAAAAAAAACCTGTTCCCAGCTTTCTGTTGATCTTTAATTTAATTGTCACATTCCACTAAGATTAATTTTATAGTTTTTTTTAACATTGCGAAAAGCATCTAAGCCTATTAAAATAAATTAAGGTAATTTAAGTGCTCTTGAAAGGAGAAAAAATAATAATATTTATTTCTAAAGCATTTTTAATGAAATCAGTAGTTTTTCCGTACGATGAGAAGAAAATATTACAAATCCGCATTTAAAGCAATTTGAAACGAATATGCTTACATAAGTAAGCACTATATGTGTAGATAGCCCGATGTGACTTTGCTATAAGAAAACTACAAAGCACCATTTTTATTTGAAAAAAAGGTTCAATCACATGATTATAACTGAGTGTTGAGATAAGAAATCTGGGCAAGTCTTTCTAATCCATTACTAGTTTTATTTTGAAACATATTTATATAAATTGTATGACTAATAGTTTGTAGTACCATTATCGTGATTGAATAGCATGTTTAATGTTTTGTCACGTGATTATTAAAATTCTTTTGGTTTCCATGCACCTTTTAACACACAGAAATACAATAGGTTGATCCCATAGAGCTCTAATAAGTATTAAGAAACTGTCAATTAAGCATAGATAACATTAGTGTTAAGTTTTAAAAAAATATTGTAATTTATTTTTTATAACGTGATAGCGTTAATCTTATACAATTTGATGTTCTTATGCAATCAAAATAAGATTTTCATAGAGCACTGATTGTATAATTATTAATTGCTTAATAATTTAATGTGCGTATTTTTGTTTGTTTCTTATTTTTTAGGATGTAAGCACAAAGCTAAGCCATTGGTTATCTGTGCTTTTCTGTATCTCGGGTAATGAATCCCAGTTTTTAGCGTATTAAGTCTGTCTTACGTTTGAGCTTAAGGGATACAGTATAAAGTCCTGTTAAACATACGATATTGTGATTGTAATTACAAACAGTGTTCAAACCATTTAACAGCAGAGTGAGTTGATATTTAGTAATTCTGCTAAAATGCATATTGGGCAGATCAGTCTTGTGTAGTCGTAAATTATACACCCAGCATGAAACAGGCAGTAGAATAAATTGACTAACATGAGGAGAAAGTATTAGGATTGCGTATGTAAGTGCTCAAAAGTACTATCATTGTTTCTAGATATAACACTAACAACATATATTATTATTGCAACTTTCCAATGCCGCCGCAATTATTTTCGATTACCATGTCTATGAAATTATGTTGGATATTGTAACGCTTAGCATATGTCCAGAAATAGCCCAAGCTTCGTTTGTAATGACATTCTTCTATGATGAATGGTTGCTATGGTGACATAATTATATCTTTAGAATGTTCTGTAATCGTTAGTCAGTAGGAATGATGTCAGATGTACGTGATTAACTGGGCATAATATACATGCTACTCAGAAACTCGATCCTTACTAGAATCCTGCGTCAGCAAAATTATTTACCGGGTATTTTATATAGTATCGTAAGTACATATCTGCTGTTTGATTTATGTAAATAACGTGAAACATCTCATAAGTTTATGAATTGGCTACTCTCCCTGTACCAGGAACTTTATAATTATTTTGCTGATAGCAACGGATAAAGATTACAAGAGATTTTGTTAGTCCTTACTGATATTACAGTAATATGGAAGTAACTTGGATGAAATAACTCTAACATGGTCAGTTGTTCCAAACTTTACATTGTATTATCTGTATCACTGATATTCTGTGTTTATACTTCTTAACCCTACATTGCATTATCTGTGCCTCTGTTATCAGATATTTACATATCCTTATCGGTATGTGCATTTAATAGTAGTATCATTGCCAGAAATCACTGTAATGCACAACTTATAATACTTTGTACACTTGTTACTCTAAAGACAACTCAAGTAGCATTACTGGATTTATAGCCACCTATAAAATACCTATACAGGCATTTTAAAACATTCACGTATAAGGCTCTTACTTCGGCTAGAACAAACAAATCTGTGTCAATATGCCCAAGAGTGCTAAGAATATGGGCAGTAATAACAGCAATACATTAAAGGAAATATCTTCTCAAACCATATAAATGAAATAGATTTCTCTTTACATGTTTTTCTTCACAATTTTTACTTTCTCAGGAATATTTACAACTGTGTTCAGTTTATCATCTTCTTTTTTCCAAAATATGAATTAGCAAGGTCCACATTATTTTTAAAGCAGTAACTAATAATAATGATGAGGTAAAGTTATATATTTTTATTAAACTGCTTAAACTAAACTTGTAGAAAATTAACATCATATTATTTTATTTTTTCTTATATTAGTAGAGCATCAGAGAAGTTTGATTTTCTTCTTGTCACGTTTTTCTCTTTTTTTTTGCCTTACAAAACTATTTATTTGCAAAACAAGAAAAAGCCAAACAAAATCTTAAAGACAGCTGGTTAATACAGCATTGTTAGACATCATCTTATATTTTTCAATGATAGACCAGTGTTTTTATTATTTTCGAACTCGGTGAAAGAGCAATAAATATTCAGTTTTAGAACGCTGAAATCTGGGGTTAGATTCCTATCAGTGAATATAGCAGACAACAAGATGTGGCTTTGTTATATTAAAACACAAGCACTTAAACTTTAATTCTTTAAATAAACTTGCAAATAATTAACTAAGATTAGAATAAAATGCCTCGTAACTCATAAATTTAGTAACTGTTGATAATTTTACCTTTTCACAATAACAACATAAGAAATATGTGTTGCTTGTCTTTAATTACCAGTTATCGTGTCCTTACTGAAATAAATATCTCAAGTTTATGATTTTTAAGGTAAAATAAATTCATTTCTATCTGAAATAATTAAATGCTTTTGACGTTTCATGTAACACTTATTACATCTTCGTTTTATAATAGACAGTTAATTCGCATTTCGATATATTTTCGTATAGCTTCTCTGATTATTATAAAGCATTACTTGCTAAAGTTTGTATTCAGTATTCCATTGTTATTCTTTATTTTGACTTTGCTGAGTTTATTTGGCATGATTTATTTATTTTTCTTGAAATAAAAAGATTGTTGAATGAGCTATGACTATTTATTACTTTTACCTAGGATAATTCTCCGTTATAAAATTGTATTAAATCTGCCAACATATTTTTTTGCAAGGAATAGCATTATAGTTTAAGATATTTGAATGTTTGTTTGTTTGTTTAGAATTAAGCACAAAGCTATCTAATGAGATATGATTTGCCCACCACAGGTATCGAAACCCGATTTTTAGGAGTGTGAGCCCAGACATACCAGCCGTTCTGAGATACAGACATACTGCTGTGCCACTGGGAGGGAGGGGCGATATTTGAATGATGTTCATAAGTATGTTCCTTTGTGAGGTAAAAACTTCCAGCTTTTAAATTGTTTTCACTTAGTTTTCTTCATTTCCACCGTAACTACATATCTGAAGCAGAATAAAAGCCAGGATTTAAAAAAAAAAGGAAATTTGTACTAGACTAGGGTAAAGTAAGAAATTATGCGTGGTGGCTCAGTTACCAGACACAATAATATGTTAACTGCAGATCTATATATATATTATAATATATACTGTTATAGATACAATGTTTTATGCAAAGCTCGTCATCAGGTATCGATAGATGAACAGAAAAATCCTAAACGAAACAGTTCTAAATCAAAGGTCGTGTTTGAATGTAGCAAATAAACGTGTCTAACAATATTTACAAATGGTTGAAAGAATATAAGATAATTAGAAAGTTATATACGTATGTATATATGTACACAGAAATAAACTGAGAATTTGGTAAGAGTAAAAACAGTAGCCGACACAATTTATTAGAAATATTTACGAAGAAATAATAAAGGATTAGATAAATACATAATTGACTGTATAAATGTTGTAAATATATTTAAAACTAAATGAAAGAAAGATTGCAAAAAGCAAAAATCCTCATTTAACTCATAGAAATGATTGTTTCCACTTTAAAAAATAGGATTGTTTTATTGTAATTCGCGTTTACATTTGTCTGTAGAAGCCTTCTTCATAACAAATATTTTAAAATGTTCAACCGTATGGATGTGCAAATTAAGGTGTAGAATCACTGGTTTATCTGTGTTACAATTTATTATGTATCTGAGATATTCCCTGGTCCATTCTGCTAATAATCTATTGAATACTTCTGTATGTAATTTTCCACAACATGTATATATGGTGAAATATGTGATGCATTTTGATGTGAAGTTGCATTGATCCTTAAAGTATAATCACATTACATGGATGTTGTTGGGTCAATGTAAACACTCTTATTTAAGCATCTTCTGTCACAAGGATACCAACTACAGTAAATTTTTGGATTTTCAAAAACTGCCATGAACTGGGTAGTTTTCAATAATGATATTGTGTCGGTAGGAAATCATGGGGGTTTTGAAAAAAATATACTTAATGGTTCACTATAATGTTTTTAAACTGTTTGTTGTTTGTTTGGGGCATGTAAAAATAACAGATGGTCTGATACAGGATAATTTAGAGTTTCTTCTGTGAAAGATAAAGGAGAATTGTTGTTTGATTTACAACAGAGGTACCAGCTCCTTTGAGGGTTGTCACTATCGTGAGAAAATAATCTAATAATCCAAATTGGTACTGAAATTATCAGGTTCATTATACACTTTCTGTAGCCTAATAAAGAAGAATATTGGGGTGTTTTTTATGTGTATGGAACGATTAAGATTAAAATGTAAATAATTGTGGATATTTGTAGATTTATAATGAGCACTGGTTGTGATATTATCGGAAGAAACAGAACATAGAATGTCCAGGAATGGTAGTAATTATTTGGAAACGTTATGCGTGTAGGCCAGTGAAGGGTGGAAGTTACTTACGCAATGAATAATTTTTTCTAGTTTGGACAAGTTGCCTGTGAAGATTCCAACAACATCATTGAAATGTCTCTTGTAAAGGAGAGTTAAGGAGCCAATGTACTGTTTAAATACGAGTTCTTTAATATATTCCACAAAATGGTTTGCACAATTCGGACTTATTTTAGTTTCCCTAACCATACCGCTAGCCCGCTCGTGAAATTCGTTTCTTAAACGGAACCTACTGCATTTTAAACCTAATTTTGCTAGATGGAGTAAAGTGCTAAAAGGGACATAAAATTTAGAACATTTGTCAAAAAAAAAGTCTTAAAACCATTAAACTATCTTCTTGTGGTAGTACGGTATATAATGAATTGATGTTCATAATAAATAAAAAGATCGAGTCTGAGTTGAGATTAGCAACTTTCATCAACTTATTGTAATTTCTGTATCACGTGCACATGAAGTAAGTTCATGTACCAGAGCTCTTCTTTGGCATGATCTCCATTCTCAAATAAACAAATTGAATTATCACTTCAAAATAATTTTGATTAATTTGGATTTTTCTTGTAGAATCTCGTCGGACTCGTTGGGATTTAGAATAATAGTATGTAGCATAGATATCATGCAAAGGTTCAAACTATCAAACTAAAACTTAAAGACATAAAATCTAATAGTTCCATAGGAATAAATGAATAGAACAAATAAAGTATAGTGAAAAATCGAGAGCAAGAACAATAAAATAAAGTGCTAATAATATATATATATATATATATTTGAAATGGAAGGATAAGGAGGTACAAGATAAGAAACAGCATATATAAGTTTCAAAATTCAACTCTTAAGAAAATTATAGCATTCTTTTAAAACCATTACCATAACAGATCTCGAGTTCTGTGATAACTAAAATGAATTGTAATTTATAATTATACTGATAACAGAAAATAAATAAAGTTTTAGTAATCGTAGGATTTCTGTCTCTTAAGCGTTGATTATATTAAAGAGCAAACATAAAGTAACTCAGAAAAAAATCAACTAATAGGATGAGAATCTGGAAACTATAAACCCATAATTAAAATCTTATGAAGTTGTAACTATAAAGCAAAACAAATATTAACTTATGGTGCGATAAAGCTTCACCCAGTAACTTTATCCTAACATAAATAAGAAAGAAACCTATTTAGAAATATCACAAACAAATCAAAGAGCATGAGCTTAAAGAAGAGCTGTGTAAAAGCGACAATGAATAGGAAACCGCATTTTAACTGTTAATGCTGGTATGTATAAAGTTGTTTAATCCGTTCTTTAAATTGATATTTTTTTATAAAAATAGTTACTTAAAATTCTTATAATAGTAAAATTAAAATACTAATTTAGAAAAACTAATAACTAGAGTCATTTTATAAATATATTTTTATAATTCATATTACCTATTGAAAATTTAATTGCGTGAACGAAATATTACTCGTTGTTCCCTTAGCAAAATTGCACACAGGATTTAGCTCATTCACTCATGCAGATTAAACTTAGGTTTTGATGAAACAACATGTGAAATAAAAAGTACATATTTTCTTACTTTCTCTGTAGATAAAGTTTTTCAAGTTAATGTTTCTTTACCAGAAATAAACCGTCTCTGAGCATAAATGCTCCTAGAATAAATAGTTCGTATTCAACACGAATCCTGAGCTGAATTATTAATAGCACTTCTGTGCCATATGCCCGGAACACGTACTGGTTATATGGCATAGGCTACCCAAAACGATCTCTACAAGGACTTCGTGTTAGAAAAACGGACGTTAGATAATCAAATTATTGATATTATTTTTTTACCATTTTTCTGAACTAGAGATCCCCGAGAAAACTTGATAAAAATTACGATGCTCTGCTACTCTTAATCTACTGTGCACGAATATTGAATGAAAGTTAAATCTACAAGATATTTTCTTTACATCTTATAGTAAAAAAAACTAAAAAGTATATACCCTGTAACTAGATTTTCGATTTCGTAAAGCCTTTCAAGTTTGAAAGTTGATTCGACTTTTCATTTAAATATGGATTCTAAGGAAGTATATTAAAACTAATAATTACTCTTATTATTTGGACAGTGATTTTTTCATGTTTTTACTTTTGTGTTGTATCTACTAGTGAATCTAAGTAAAGGTTTGATTAATAAGCCAAGTTTATAGTATAAATAAATACATGCTTTTAATAATTTCATGATTCTAATAAAGAAACATACACTATGATTTAATCATTTATTGGGCTTAGCAGAAAAAAAGTGAGCAATTCACCTCAATAAGTAAATTAATTTAAATGTGACATCAGATTGTTGTTAAATAAAAGCGATAAGATCGTATTTTCCAACTACTTTATTATAAGCATGAATAAAAGAAAACAAAAAACACTGTACTTTTACATGATTTTTGAGAACGAAAGAATCTGCTCATTTAGTTAGGAAATATTAAGGTAATAAATAGTTTGAACTCGTAACTTGATTGTCAGTGATAAAATTAACTTATAAAAAAGTCATACATTCAACACTAACCAAAAACTGGCATTGAATACAGGTATCAGAAAACGAAAACAAGGAATTATAATACACTTTCGCGATTTACATGTTTTGTCCTATATTGAATAAGCAAATTTGAGACAAATTCATACTATGGCATAGAATTAGTAAAGTTTAAGAGGACTTGTATATCATTTCGCAATATGCCAGTGAAACGAAGGAAGGCAATTCTTATCAAACAATAAGTTGTATTTATTATTTGAAACTACAGAAAATATAAAGTAGCACGGCTTTAAGGTAGAAAGTAAGTATAAGCTTATTTTGAAAAGCTTTCCTTATTTCTTTTAAAGTTTTTCGATCAGTGACAACAAATAGTGTTTATGTAATTATTTAATATCAGTATGTGTGGTTCTTCGTGAAAAATAAACTTATTAATACAACAAAGTTTTATAAAATGTTATTATAAAAAACAAGCAAAAATTATAGCCTCCATTGATGGGAAAAGTTAAAGTTAATCTATAAATTTAAATTATTTCTTGAACTTTAAAAACGTTAACCGTGTTGCACACCTATTCTCATTCAGAGCCAAAGCTCTGAATTACATATACTGCCTTCCGTGAAAATTAGTTGTTGAATATTTCAGTCAAATTAAAAGCTGCTGAACATTGACACACGGTAAATCTACACTTTTATTCTTCAAGTTAGTCTCATTTTTTACACATTTTGCTTGCGAAATAAAACCTGGCATCAAAATTATTCATGCCTGGTCTCCTGTCATTCAAATGTAAATGTTGAGCTTTGCCTGCGTGTGCAGCTTGTCAAACGCAGCGCGGGAAGCAGCCGCCATAAAAGAGAGACAGGCGAATGCTCACCTCACAAAACAGCTTGGTTCGCAACATATATATAAGATAACCGTAAAATAAGTACCTAAATCTTACAAAACAAACTGGTTTTTCCTATGAATTTAAAACCACCTTACAAAAATAGCAAGAAAAGTGAGAATTATTACAAATATTAATATTTTAGTTGATTTCATTAAATGTACACAAAATCATTAAATTTACCACAATACACCTTCTAAGGAAATTAACCAATGGGAATAATAAATTGGTTGGACACCTGATTTCCATTTAAAGAAAATTTTCTAGGTATTTATATGAAACAGACAGTGTATTATCTTAGATATGCTTTGATAAAAGTAGTTACATAAGTGCCATTTGAACACTTTACCGAAAATATAATACAATATTTGATGATAAATTTTAAAAAGCTTATTGGTATCTTAAACAATTATGGTATTTCATACTTATATTCATTTATTTGAAACACCAACTTAATAATTTGTTCCGTTTTCCTTATTAAAGAAATTTAATATGATATAATTTATTACTTTCATTCTAATATTCCTTTATACAAAATTAGGAGTAATATAAGAACAAATAGAAATGTTTATACTTTCCTAGACGTAAATTATACAAAGCAAGTTATTTTTTCTTGTTTCTTCGTTTATAGTCTAAGCCGTTATAGTTAAAAAAAGAAACAAATTTTTTTCATGGGAATAAAGAACAAATACATTTACTGTCAATAAAATGTTTCTAGTTTATCTGGAATTTCACAAAAACCTATGCAAGACTTACTTGTATTAGTTATGCCTAATGTAGCTCTGGTAGGTAACATCATTCTTGAGCTACTCTTTCATCTACAATTATTAGGGCTATCTGTTTAATTATAAAGTTTCTACGGCTGAAAGGGTGAGCACATGCGGAAACTGAGTTTTGAGTCAACGACCCTCATATTAAAAGCCAAGCAACTTAGCCATCAGGTGATATTCAAAGCAATTCTTGAACTAATTACGTGTATACAACCCTTTTTGATGCATTAGCGTGTTCTCAAAATTATTCTTATTATTTGTCATCCATATTCTAATGAATAACATTAGACTATATTATTATAAATACCTTGCTAGTTTCATCATCTTTTTTATATTATTTTTTATGATTTAAGAATTATAAGCATGTCATAAATGTCATAAAAGATTCTAATTAAAAAATAAACGATTTGTTTGTATATTTCATGTCACTTATTTGTTTCTTTGTTTTAGAATTTCGCACAAAGCTACTCGAGGGCTATCTGTGCTAGCCATCCCTAATTTAGCAGTGTTTTGGTGTTTCTTTTGACACTGATTTTTTTTTACAATACGACTCTTAAATAGCTGATTTCACGACATAATACTTTAATTCGTTTGTGTACACAATTTAATTGTATGGTACTAATACTTTTTCAAGTAATACTAAAATTAGTTTCTTCAGATATTCTATAACATTCATTACTCTGCTATTGCTAGATTTTCAAAGCAAGAAAATTACACCTGTCATAGAATTTAGGCAACTGCACATAGATGCTTCTTTCATTCATGTCAAGCTTTACAACAAAAGTAACGTCCCTTTCACTCTTTGTTTCTCTGCCTATCTTTCAAATTTAGTTTAAAGTTCTTTTTCACTTCTACTTCCAAGAGTTTATTTTCAAATTTTAAGCATTTAGTTTCTAACTGGTCTAAATTTTTACCATGATAACCTTTCGGAACAGATCCAATATTTTTTTCTGAGGTAAATGTGAAAAAATAATAATTCATTGTGACTCTCACTTCAATTACACTTTAAATCTACTATTCTTCCCCATTACATCTACATGCTATACCTAATCATCTACATTTATAGACCAACCTTTTGCCAGTGATATCCAATTCTCTTCCATTCTTGCATCATTATTTCTTTATTCATAAACAATGAGTCGCATAGTTTAGAACAAACAATAGTTATCCCAACTTTACCACTTCATCCAGTTGACTTTCTTTTTTTGCTGATAAAGCTCCAGCTTGCTAAGTTTCGATTCCTAATTATTTAGGGAATCACTTCTAACGCCACTTTGATATAGATAATTTTTACTCCATTTTTTGTTATTATCGTACTATACTCACAGTTTGCTTTTTCTTGTTATGACCTTGAACTTTATTTGATATCCTATCAAGAGTTGACTCATAATAGTGTAGACATAACAAGTAGTTGTTTATTACTGTAATCAATAACAAGTGGATTTAGATGTTGGTTTTGTTTTCCACTTGCAGTATATTACTATTTTTCTTTGCCTTTATTGGTTTATTTATTTTTTTAACATTTGTTTGTTACTTTCTCCAACTCATACCTAACATTTACCTTTGAATTTTTTAACCTTTCATGTCTGTTTATGGTATATAAGATTATAACATTTTATAATCATTAGGGATTCTCTGATTTTCACACAAGTTTAATAATAAAGCTTTACAGTTCAATCATCTCATAATGAATTGAGAGTCTTATACCTTTCTAATACCTGAAATATTGATCAAAAGTCCAATGCTTTTATCACATTTTTCACCTTCAATTGGTGTTTTTATGTCTAACTTATAACTTCATAACATTCCGCAAAAAAAATTTAAACATGAATTACGTCTTTACCATTACAATTAAAATATCCTTTCACCTTAAATAAATTTCGCCCTACCTGACGAACAATAAAGTATCCCAGTTCAAAATATCTGTTTGAAAACATAAAACAGATTTGTTTCCATCACATAGCACAATGTTTTTATTGTTCTTTTCTCTATAATTTTAAATGTAACAACTTATACACTTTGAGTTACTGTTTAGCCCAAAATATTTTACAACTGTCGAAAACAACCTGATAAACTCCTTTGAGTAAGTTCACTTCGTGTATTTTGTTTGGTCTTACAACATTCATATCATACGGAAGTAGTTAGGATGTTTAAGAGTACAATGAAACGTATCGCATTTAAGCTAGCAGAGGGCCTGGAATGGCCTAGCGCGTTAAGGCGTGCGCTCGTAATCCGAGGGACGCGGGTTCGCGCCCGCGTCACGATAAAACATGCTCGCCCTCCCAGCCGTGGGGGTGTATAATGTTACGGTCAATCCCACTATTCGTTGGTAAAAGAGTAGCCCAAGAGTTGGCGGTGGGTGGTGATGACTAGCTGCCTTCCCTCTAGTCTTACGCTGCTAAATTAGGGACGGCTTGCACAGATAGCTCTCGAGTCGCTTTGTGCGAAATTCCAAAACAAACAAACAAAATAAGCTAGCAGAAATTTAGAGTTACTACATACATACACATATGATAACGCTTGAAACACCACCACTGTTCTACTCTTACTATGGTTCTTTCAATATTTAGCACATTTATATTAGTATACAGACATATTTCAATATTTTATTCTATTTTGAACATAATGTTTTTTGTTCGATTGGAGATTCCCTAAAAATAGTACGTAAATCAGCTTAATTTATCTACATTATTATATATGTACGTCTTCGTTTTTCTCTTAGGTTTGAAAATCATTAAATACTCATTGAGCGCTACATATATTCACTTAACTGTTTATTGATTAGATATTCAATTCGAGGTACATTTTAGGCACAATATCTGTATTATATAAGTAATATATATAATCTTTATCTTAAACTTACAGTATATAATAAAAGCATATATTTGAAATATTCATCATTGTGTTTACCAACTGTCACACTCTATGTTCCAATTTCCTTTTCAAAGTGGTCTTTAACATTTGACTTCTCATGCTGTCATTTCCTCGTGTCGAGTTTCTTCCTTTCGACAAACACGTAGTGCTACTGAAAGTTGCTAAGTTTTGGTTTTCAATATTTCTCTGTTCATTGTCAAGGCCGGCCTTGTGCCTGCTTGTTTGATTCTTTCTGTACTCAAAACACTTTCCACTTAACAATTTAGGAGAAGTTGCTGACGTAAGCGTTGAACTGGATTTTTTGCAATTTCCTATGTAAAAAAGAAGAAAAAACTCACTAAACTTAGGTTTTTAATTCATATAATTTGTGTATTGCCAATTGATCAAGGTAAAATATCTTGATTGGCAGTTACATTAACTTGCCACTTTAATTGAACCCTTACACACATACACGTAGGTAGAACATCACTTTTCTTTATTCACGCAAAATAAATTTATCGTGAAATGTGTCAGGTGATTAGTTTAATTACATAAATGTAGAACTGCTATCAAATTATGGTCCGTAGAATAGTAAGTAAGTTGCATTATATGAAATGTACACTGAAGTATGATAATGAAAATTCGTATAATAAAACCATTGCTTTGAAAGATCAATTGTTTGGTAGCCTGAACAAAAACATATGCTATCAGATTATCTCAGGAATTCAATTGAAATAAGTTATTTTAATATTGTGCATTACTTTGAGGGGCAACAGATGGTTAAACCACGAATAAAAAGTAGATTGGACAGGCTTGTACTGTACAACAAACGTCAGAATGTATTATAAACAACAGATTCGGTCAACAACGATCACGTTTTGTCTTTTAGTAATTGAATCATGTAAATATAATAGAAAGCTAGTTAGCAGTCGGGTAAAAAACAACGCTTATCCTAGACTCCAATAGATAAGTGTAGCTTCAGTGGTGAATGGAGTACAAAATATAAGTTGTAAGGTATTATAAAAGTGTCATGTAATCTGTTGAGTCGTGATTCACCCTCTTCTGTAGTGATGGTTGAGTTAAAAGATTCTACATTTGACCAGTATGTTATTGTTAAAACAACACGATATATTGCACAATGCATTAAAACACTAAAACATGACAAATATAAAACTTGCAAAATCATCTATATATCTTTAAAAAATTAACTTCACGATATTTTAAAAGTTATGAAAGGTGCAATATTTTTAATTAAATGGGTATGTGCTCTATTATTAAAACGAAATATCCATATATTTTTAAATTATGTGTAATTGTGTAAAAACGTAAACAGCAAATATTACAAACATATATAATGCGAATATTAAGAATAACACTTTATGCAAATCTTTAGAATAGGTTCTCTCTTTCTTTGTAAATATACAGTTAACAATGTAAATATTTTAAAAGTAATCCACGTAAATGTAAAAATAAATGCACAAAATTAAAATAGTAATCTACTTATAAGGCAAAACGTGTGATGTTTAAGCAATATGAAAAGCATGTCTAAAGTGTACATCCTTTAAAATCCGATATTCATACACAGTAAAAGCATAATCGACCCATTAAAGTAAAGCTATAGAAATTCTAAAAACAGTGTACAAATGTTTATTGTTATAACCAGATTCTGCATAAAAGTATTTTGTGTATACTGTTTGGAAAGAACATTCAAAAATGTTTAAAATAACAATTTTCAGATATTGTCAAAATCGTATAAATAATATTAATGTACATTATTATTAATTATTATTATTAATTGATTAAATTATTGTTACGTTTTTGTTTTTTTTATGTTTTATGAACGCAACATAAAGTCACAGATAACAGCTTGTATAATTTATTTCAGTAAACTAATATATATGTAACAGATATAACGTAAATTATATATTAACAATGACAGACATTCAGTTTTAACATTCAAAATTAATTACAACACAAAATGGTACTGGCCTGTATCTAATATAATGATCTAGAATGAAAGTCCAGAAACAATTCACAGTTTAATAATTTTGATGACGTTCCTTTAACGATGAATGTCCCAAATTTGTTGTTTTCCAATTTGCCTCGGTTTCTCTTAAACAGTCCCGCACGTGTCGACGCTCAGCACAACCAGTAATTCAAATGAATCGCAAAGATTAATGAAACAAAATCACAGTTTCTGTAGATCTAGCTCTGGTCACAAAGTTAAGTTGAATAACCACACAGCGAACGTTGAAAACTTCTCGAACAAAGACACTATTTCTTGAATTAAATATAAACTAATGACTGACTCTTCTTCTGTTGAATAAAACTAATATTCTGACTCCTTTCTAACTTCTCTCTCGCATCTTCGTCTGTTTATATATTTGTAGGCCTCTTTTCTCGAACATTCACCGGAACTTTGACAGAGTATTCTGCGCATGTATGTTTTTGCACGAGACTCTACGTCTAGACGCTAGGCCGCCAAACACTTCCATTCATAGTCATATATTTGATCTACCTAATTCTAGAAAGTTCTAAATGTTATTTTAAATGAATAACAACGTATTTGATTGTTTAAACTTTGAAACAGTAATATAAATATGGAAATATAAATAATATAAATGAAAATTTAAACACAACACGATATGTTGTCGTTTACAAAATATTTACACGACATTTACATAACAATTATAAATATTTTTATTAAAAGTGTATGTAGCTGTAGATACTCAACTGCAGTTTCGTATTTTTTTCTAATTTCTTTTTTTCTATTTTAAAATGTTTTGAGACAAAGTAGCACAAAAGAATATTCACACATTGGTGTCCTAATTTCTGAAACTCTAGACGAGAAGGAGTACAGCTAGTCAATTACACCCATCGCTACTTCTTTGAATGCTCTCATTTGACCGTACAATGGGATTTGATCCTCATTCTTCCAAAGCATTCACGACCCCAAAGTGTGGAGGCGTTTTTTTATATGGTAGTTGAACACGAACTATTAATTCTTGAGCTTATATATACAGCCACATATGCCTTTTTTATTACCTATTTACATTTCACCTTGGTCACCCGCACATATGTAAAAGTGATAAATACACTTTTTAATAATCATGTGTTTTTGTTATTTTTATTGGGGAGATGAAATAAGATGGTTTGGGAATTCAAATAAAGTTCATGTATAAAAAACAACAAAAATACTGTTACCTTAGTCAATATTCGGATTCAGTAAGTACATAATTGGCCCGGCATGACCAGGTGGTTAAGGAACTCGACTCGAAATCTGAGAATGGCAGGTTCGAATCCTCGTTACACCAAATATATATTTGCCCTTTCAACCATGGGAGAGTTATAATTTGACGGTCAGTCCAACTATTCGTTGGTAAAAGAGTAACTCAAGAGTTGGGGTGGGTGGTGATGACTAATTTCCTTCTTTCTAGTCTTTAACTGATAAATTAGGGTATCGTAGATAACTCTTGCGTAGCATTGTGTGAATTTCCAAACGAACCACAAATGATTTAGGCATTTGACATATAATCAGAATACAATAGTATTCAACATAATCAGAGTGAACATTTATCTGGAAAAGCAATACAGCCCATTAGACACAACCTGCTTCCATGTCATATCTGTTTAACCTTTACATACCTTAATTAGCTAGAAAATGAAACGGGCGTTCATGCTATGTATGTGAAATCATACCAGTAATGTCGCCGGTAAAACCGACGCGAGAAAACCAGCGTTCTCTCATAACAGATGTATTATGGAAAGCTTGTTCTGAGAAGATATGTAATTTGAACATAACAGCCTTACGATGTAATCTTTATCCATGGAAAGCACACTGTCTGCTATTGTCCAGTTGCATGGTAATCAAATAAAACATGACCACATGTAATAAAATAAGCTGTAATTACATGGTAATTCTCAAAAGTTGCTTTGACATTACGTATTCAATCTTCGTATTTTACTTTTACACAAAATTATTTTTATTGTTTTTCTTTAATCTTTTTTGTGTATGGGTTTGGTTTGGTTTTTGAATTTCGCACAAAGTTACACCAAGATTATCTGCGCTAGCTGTCAATAATTTAGCAGTGTAAAACAAGATGGAAGGCAACTAGTCATCACCACCAACGACCTTAAGTTCCTCAGCAATGAAACTTTAATACTATGTCTTAACTTTTTTCTCCTTTTCAAATTACCACATTTACAACTTAGTAGGTCCTCAAATTTACTCATTATTGAAAATCTAGCAGCTATGTGACAGCTTTAGCGTTAAAATACGACATTACAAACGAATTCAGTTAAACGTTTAGTATTATAATGAGCATTTAATTAGTGGGGAAAGTGTATGTTATTTCTATTTTCAATTCTAAATAATTTTCGTCGTGTGATATTTGTGAGATATAATCGAATAAATACGTAGCAAGACTTAGTCTATCAGGAGCTACAGAAATAATGACTAATTTAAGGTTACTGTCAACGGTTTTGCTGTCCGTTACTGGTTAACTAATGGAAGAAACTGGACATAAACGAAGCACTGGATGCTAGTATCAAACAGCTGATTTATCCGAATCGAGAGTGTGTCAGACGTTTCAGATTGCATCCTCAGATCAGACATAATCTTAAAATTACCAGTTCTGATGCAGGTATTCTGGTAATCAAAGCACATATTTTACATATTTCATCTATTATCAGTATTCGTGATATTAAAGTTATTTTATTTTGTTGGTTTATAGAAATTTGCGGTCACTATTAATGTGCTTCATATTTCCATAAGTGAGAAAATAAAATACATGAACATGGAAATAAACATAAGACCACATATCGTTAAAAGTATAGCATTATATTCTTAGTAAATGCAGTAGTGACAACCTAACGTGTAACTTTGTGCTGGGACACAAACCAACAATCAACTTTTATTTTTCTCACATGTGACGCGTCCTAGTGGTGCATCGGTATGTTTGCAGCCTTACAACGCTAGGTTCTGGTTTTAATATTCTTGGTAGGCAAAGCACAGACAGCTCACTTTGTAGCATTTTGCTGAACTTCAAACAAACAAACTGATAAGTGAACTATATGTATCTTGCACACCAACTACCATTGCTAGCTTGAATTTGTTCTGAAGCAGAAGTTAGAAATTTTAACAATTCTACTGGTTTCATAATTCTAAATGGCACTAACTTTGAATAATTTTAGTTTGTTTAATTACAAGTAAATTTGCAATAATGTTATCTTCCCTCCTAGTGTTTTATTTCATATAAATAGGAAAAAAAATAAATTTTATCGGAAGGTATGGATCTGTGATTACTTGTAAAACTGCTATATGTGTCCAAAACAAATTATATATTGCAATAAAAAGTGTACAAACAAGAAAACTGATACTAGTTGGACAGGTTTTGAAACGATTTTCAGCCCTTACTTTGGTTTATCTAAATAAAGTAATATAAATTTACTAATGTAACTCCTCACAGCTGAAAGGGCAAACATATTTGGTGTATCAGACATTCAAACTCGCGACCCTCATATTGTGGGCCACGCTACATCCATAATTTGACACTCTAAAGGGACATAAAAGAAATATGATGTACCTCTCTTGCTTAAAATGTGGAACAGTGAATACGGATATAGTGGTAGTTCTAGTCTACATTTCAATTATATTGTATAATACAGAGTAATAGCAAAAAAAGCCCTAAAGTACTTAACCATTTTTAGTGTGTTTCTTTATTTTCATTGAAGAGCACGCGGCATTAAATTCATCTTTTGGATATAAATCATTGTAGTAATGAATAAAACAAACTGATGTCTTAAAGTTTTGTGAAATTAATGGACTCATTACATCATTTTATTGAACCATAATGTTATATTTAGTTGGAAGAGAATAATCAAAAGCCTAATTAAATATTTGTTCGTTTAGTTTCAAAGCTGCAGGGTGCTATTTACTCCAGCCAACTTCAATTTAGTAGTGACAGAGTAAAGGAGAGGCAGCAAACTAACACCACCCTCCGTTAACTATAGAGCCACTCTTTTACCAACGACAGGTGGAATTCACTGAAACATTATATCGTCTTCACTTCTGAAAAGACGAGTTTTTTTTCAGTTACGAGCATTCGAACCCGAGGCCAACAGATTGTGAGTAGAGCATCCTAACTACAAGGACGCTGACAAAAGAGATAAAATATTGAATTTCAGATTCAACTTTTTGGAACATTTACTGAACTGGATTAACATAATAAAAATTGTGAACTGTAAGAATGAAAAACAAAACACACGTCAGAATTTAATAGTTCTAAAAGCGAAGATTTTAAAAACAAATATTTTGGATGGAGATCAAAATAATAAAAAACTTTTTTTCTAAGTGAGGCTTTGTTCTTTAAATTCTATAGATACACATCGGTTCTAAATGAGAACAAAAGTTTCAATAGATACTAACATTTATCTAAGAAATTGTTGGATTGAAGTAAATGAGTGTTATTATAATGTTTAAAACTACCTTTTATAAATGTGGGCTAAGCATCTCAATTCTGGGAATCGCGTATCATCAGTTTTAATGATAGACACAAAATAAAAACAGGATAGAAATTCCAGAAGATATATACCTTTCTTCTTCAGGGATAAATTAGAAATTTACTCCTGAAGAAAAATGATATACCAATTGAAAGTGCTCTAGTTCTATTGAGTTTTTTAATCTTGTGATTAATCTGATTTTGGAGCATGAGTTATTCATTAGTTTCTAAAATTGAACTATACCAATATTAATAACAATAACCTGAAATCAGTTGCTGGAATCTACGAACATGTGAATCCCGATATCCACACTTCACCACCAGACAAAAATTTTTCCGAAAGTTGTTATTGAAACCTCCATAGATTATTGGGTTTAGCGCACTATTGAAGTAGGCAAAGAAATTGGCGAAGAAAGAAACAGTAGAAAACCATTTAGGAAGCTGTAAAATAATCAAAATATTTGACATTTCTTAGTTATTTTTATGAATGAAATTTGAAAAAGATGTATATTGGACATTCTTTTTTACTTGATAAATGAATGGGAAATAGTTATTGGAATAAATTACAGGGTATATTATTTATTAAAATGTCAAAATAAAGGCATTTCATCACGTATAATTGGTAAGCTATAAAAATGTACTTTGAGAACAATTATGAGTTCAATACAAATGAAATTATATCTAATGGTAAATATAATTTTTCTATATGTAAGTCCGATGGATATTAACGCTTGTAATATTTGTATAATACTGGTTGCCGATTTTGCCTTAGGTGAAATTCCCAGGATTGCTTAATTAACTATAGATTCTAAAGTTTTATGTGTATGTTATTTGATGACAAAACATATTGCTATATATGTTTAAACAAGTTAAGGTAACATTTAACTACAAGTAAAGCCGAAATAAAACACCGTGGACAGTTTGACCTCTTTTTAGTTTACTTTAATGGACATGTTAGTCTTAAATATTTTTAAGAATCTTCAACAGTTCTATAGTTCTCTAAAATAAGATTTACTAAGTTCTAGCAATTGGAGCAGTTTTTTGCAATGTTATTTGTTTCAATAACTTTTTATTGTTAATAAATATTCTAATAAAATGTTTTTTTTTGTTAAACTATCTGTGGACTACAGATAAAAATTATTTAATAAAGATGAAGTAAAACTGGTTAATTAACATTATTATTGAGATTACTTAAGTATGATCGCCAAAAGAGATGCAAATATTTTATATGTTTTGCTTATGATTAAGTAGCCTCATACTTGAATGATGATAATAATAATTCGTGAATGGCCAAATTAAATCCACGTTAAAAATACAGTTTCTTTTAGAGTATTAATAAATCATACTAGTTTTATTCCATGCTCATCAATGGGAATATGAAATATTTATGTCTAGAAATGGGTCCACTACAAAATAGTAATTACAACGTTCTTAGTATGACAATTTTGTCTGTTTGAACACTTTGCTGAATATTATTGTTACAATGTTTCCAACGTAAATGCACCACCCGTTGCATAAGCAAATAATTCCTTTAAAACTTATGATATACAACATTGTAGCAGAAGCTTATGAAACAATAATAATTTCAAAGAGTACAATTTGCCTAATGTAGAACAATATAAAATCTTATTAGATGTGTATAATTAAGATAAAAATAAACCTGATGTACCCTGTATGTCATTTTAATCTGTTTGCTAGAAATTAATACAAAATTATTATATGCTGATATGTTAATTATACCGTAATATTTGTTTGATACATCACAATCCCCCTAGTTAGATGTCTATATTTACGTTGCCTACATTTTCAAAACTTTGTGATTATTTGTATAAAAATACTTATTTTAAACATCTTCGTACATTGAGATCACACTAATTGTACTAGTTTGCATTTTCAGACTTTTTAAACATTACATCACTTTTTATTTTCATAGCTTGTTTCTAAAGTAAATTAACGTGTTTTATGTTTCTTACCTCTCCAATTTGAGTACTGGAGTGCACAAACTGAGAATACAGGATGATAACTTGTAAAGGTAGCCAACAAGCGACGAAAGCTATCAGCAGGATACAAACCAGTTTGATGACCTAAGAAAAACGGAAAGTATAGACAAGCAAGCTCAAAGAAGATTCTTTGTGCAGAAGCTAACTTGTATCTAATGCAAATTAAACTTATTTCGTTCAAAAAGAACTATACAAAAGAGTGTGTCAATATTTATGATTTAAAATTAATAAGTTAAGAGTCAGAACTTTACTAAAAGAAATATTTCTACCATCAAAATAGTTACCAATAATATTATTTTGAGTGTGTATTTCGGCAACAAAGTGAATACATATGTTATTTAATGCGATTATCATACCTGCTGTGTTTTTTTAGAAAGACGTTAGTTTTATAGTTTACGTTATGCTTGTGCTTAATTTTTAAACTTACCTTATTTACTATTAATATATTATAAAAAATATAATTGTGTTATAATCTGTCTAACTTATTATTTAAGATATATTGGTTAAACTAATAACCAATGGTCTAAAATTAAGATACATTACATGCATGTTGATTATCTGATTAATAATTTCTTTGAAAATTTTGAACA
Source organism: Carcinoscorpius rotundicauda (assembly GCA_011833715.1). Classification (NCBI taxonomy): domain Eukaryota; kingdom Metazoa; phylum Arthropoda; class Merostomata; order Xiphosura; family Limulidae; genus Carcinoscorpius; species Carcinoscorpius rotundicauda. The sequence continues at coordinate 31,112,727 of CM022395.1, read as the reverse complement.
TTTCAAAATTCACTATATATATATAAGGCTGGTTTATTAAAGAAATTAATTTTAGTTATATAAATAACTTAAATTAAAGTTTATTTCAAAATTTGTTTCACAAATATTGTATAGTGTTTACATTAATCAGGTTGTTTTTATATCTTTAAAACTATGTTTACTTGATAACTGAATTCTTACATTAATGTTTGACAAATAAACGTAAAAGATAAATTTGCGGTTTAAATTTTGCAAACGTTTAAATTTCGTCCTATATTGGGATCAAAGAGTTTCTGGAGCTTTAAAATTGATTTTTCTGATTTATCTGAAAATTCTCATTCAAAATAGTGTGTGTAAAAACATTGGAACATAATGTTTGTGGATATTTACTAATTTCTTTATGTATTAGTTTTGTATATCGTAAAGGTAGAATTACAGGTGAATAATGTAATAGAATATTTTATACAAACGCAAAAAGTGTAACGTGTGAAGCTTAATAATAGGTCATAACGCGTATGATATCCAGGTTTTTTTAAGATAGCAAGTTTTCATAGGAATAACTTTATCTGTCTTGCTTGTGGAAGCTGGTTTGATATTTATATATTTAGTTTGTATTTGATAATTATTAAATACCAGTAAGCTTTACAAGAATGATTTGGAAACGCTTTTATATCAAAACGACATTTTTATGCAGTTGTCACGAATATTTCATTGTTGGTAAAGAAAAATAATATTTATGTAAAAAAAATTGTCTCTTAGAATCTGGTATTATATGTATTACATTTCTCTAGTGAGATACAATTTATCTCGATTTAAAAGTCTGTACCTTTTTTTTCGATCGGCGCTGTATTTCCATATTGACCGGGTTTCTTTCGCCGGGTATTTCAGATACCCATAGCCTCCAGATAATCAGGAAATAGGTAGCAGCCATAATGGCTACAGGGACGAAAAACAGAATTACTGCAACAAATGTGTAATACAACTGCTTCGAAGGGTAGGTTGTTACACACTTTTGGAGACTTTCATCGTAATCAATGGAAGGGGGCCAAATTCCGTCGCAATGCGCCTGAGCAAAGTTTTTCCACTATAGAAAAATAATAATTTATTAACAAAAAAGAAAAAGAAAATAATCCATTCTATTCGTGTTTAAAATGTTGTAAGACAATCATTTAAATAAGTACTTTTTAAATGCGATTTAAGTTAGTTGCCTTCTGAAACAAAAATTATCTAGATAGTCAATCTACAATATTTTGCTATTTTATAAGTAACATGCAAATAACTTGCGGTGTAGTAACTTCATTTTGAGTTTAACTAATCCAAATTGATTAATGTTGTTAGACCAAAGACGTCCAGAAGTATTTTAAAAATTAAAACTCATCTTTCTGTATCACTTACTCGTCTTTTAATTGTATTTATTAAGACTCGGCGTTACGTGTTTATCTCACAGGAAATAACAAGGTATAACAATGAATTGAAAATTGAATATACAGTACTTCAAAAAAAATTCAGGGACTTTTTATGCATCTGAGTGTACGATAAGTTTATTTCTAGCCAATCAGATACTGTGAGAAGACAGAAGTGATGATTTATCACTTCTGTCTTTTCACAGCACCGAAAATCCATGAAAAAGCTAATTTAATCAAGTATTTATATCAACACACTGATTTTAAACATGCAACATCAGTGAAAAATAAGCACTTCGTTCTGAAATAAATCGTCAATTTGCATTTTAAGAATCATGAAAATTATTTTATGTGAGAACATTATTACACCAGGCCGGGCGTGTCAGATGGTTAAGGCCACCTTGATTCGTAATCTTAGGGTCGCTGGTTTGAATCTCCGTCACACTAAACGTGTTCACCCTTTCAGCCGTTGGGGCATTATTATGTGACGCTTAATCACACTATTCATTGGTAAAAGAGTAGCCCAAGAGTTGATGGTAGGTAGTGATTACTAGCTGTCTTCTCTCTAGGCTTACACGGCTAGCGCAGATAGCCTACGTGTAACTTTACGCAAAATTCAAAACCGAACATACAATTATTACAACAACGTAAAATGAGTGTTTGTAGCATTTACGTTAGTGATTCTCGCCTTTTTAATCCAATAAGCCCCCCAGTGGCTCAGCGGTATGTCTGCGGACTTGCACGCTAAATTCCGGGTTTCGATACCCGTGGTGGGCAGAGCACAGCTATCCCATTGTGTAGATTTGTGCTTAATTCGAAACAACAACGAATTAATCCAATAATGTTATAAATTCAAGAATAATATTTAATTATTTCACACAAAGTTTTTCGAAAAGTTATTCTAGTGAAAAAGAAACGGAAAATATACCAGGTGAAATCTATTGCTACGTGATGTATAGGTAATATTTTGAAGCTGTACATATTAGGATGTGATCAACGCTATTGTATCAAAAATACAGTAAAGAAAAACTTTAATAGAGAAGAAAGTACTTATACGTACACAACATTTATTTTTGTAACTTCTTTAAAAAAATATATTTATGGCTCTAAGTACATTTTCCAATCAATCCATTTTCAAAATTATAAAGGCTTTCTCATGTCGTCTCTCATCTTTTAAAACTAAATTGCATTCAGCATCACAATAAGCTGATTTCTCACCTGAATCTGAAAATATTCCCTATATACTAAAAACGGAGTGGCTGCTGCCAGAGCGATCAGCCATATTACTATTATAACAACTCCGGTCCGTTGCTTAGTAATCCGGGCTCGAAACGGAAATAGAATAGCGACGAAACGATCGCAAGAAATTGCAGTAAGTGTAAGTACACTACAAGTCAAACAGGTCACTGTAAAAGAACGTAAAAAAAGAGAAAGTTGTAAAACGATATATCTGCAATGTATTTAGTTACATGTGCTACAGATCGTTATTTGCGTTATGACTGTAACTGGGAAAAAAAGTAATGGGAAGGAATTGTAATTACTGTTAAGAAAAACAAGGAAAACTATTACTCATTTCCAATATAGATTTTAAGATATTAAATCAAAGTCTAGTTTTGGTTACAAAAAACATATTTATTTTTTGTGTGGATTAGAAATATTATTCACGATTTGCAAAATAAGTGTATAATTCATTACACCCATTATTATCTCTGTCGCGTCTCTTTAATCAGAGAATACTTGTATCAAGCCCTTACAACGTTACGGAATGAAAAAAAAAAGTTTCTAAACTTTATTGTTCGTAACTCCAACAATAAATTTATTAAATCTTTTAGAAGTCAAGCAATATTTCGTTATCAATAGCATTTTATGAAGTTTAACTTATCCAATAAAAATTAATATATAATTCTATATGAATACAATTTGCTTTATAATAAATGAGATACTATTTAAATAATGTAGGCATGCATATTGCAACTTGAAGCATCTTATAATACAGAACTAAAATTAAGAAAGTAGAACGACAATAAATCAATTTTAACAGAGAAATGGCGAGACCCATTTTATCAATATGTATGCTTTGTTCAATAAGTACAGATGTTATATGTTACTCGTGATTATTTCCCTGCCATTTCTATTGAAAAAACCCGGCATGGCCAAATGGTTAAGGCACTTTGCTCGTAATCTGAGGGTCGTGGTTCAAATCCCCGTCACACCAAACATGCTTGTCTTTTCAGCCGTGGGGCGTTATAATGTGGACGGTCAATCCCATTATTCATTGGTAAAAAGGTAGTCGAAAAGTTGGCGGTGAGTAGTGATGACTAGCTGCTTTCCCTCTAGTGTTAAACTGCAAAATTAGAAACGGCTAGTGCAGATAGTCATCGTGTAGCTTTGCGCGAAATTCAAACCAAACCAGACTAGTAAGATACATTGTAAAACGTATTTACATTACTCTGAAAAAAGTATCATGATGACGCAAAAGGATTAAAAAAACAAAAGTCCACGACTTGAATTAAAACCATGGGAAATAAAACAAACAACAGAATTATAGTGGTCTAATAAACTACACTGTGAAAATGAATACTATATAAAAATATGAAAGAAAAACACACATTGAAAAGTACGTAATAATCATCATCATACTTTTGTTTAATTACATACTAAAATTTTAAATAATTTTTATCAAGTAAAACTAGCTTGTTCTCTAGTATTGCAGTAGCTTTTGCATAATGGTTTGTTTTGTTTCTGTTTTTGAATTTCGCGCAAAGCTGCACGAGGGCTATCTTCACTAGTCGTCCCTAATTTAGTAGTGTATGACAAGAAGGAAGGCAGCTAGTCATCACCACTCACCGCTAACTCTTGGTCTACTCTTTTTCCAACGAATAGTGGGATTGATAGGTCACATTATAACACCCCAACGGCTGAGAGAGCAAACATGTTTGATGCGACGGGGATTCGAACCTGCGACCCTCAAATTACAAGTCGAACGCCGTAATAGTTTATAACGGAATAATTAAACAAAGGCTCGATTTCGCAAGCAATAAATGAGTAAAGATAAATAAAACATAATATTTTCGTTCACTCTTCATGTTATTGGTAAAGTTAAGTACAATATAATATGATTTATGATTTTTTCTTCGAGAATGTTTGATAATTTCATAGTAAATTTGAGCTGTGAATACAGAAGGAATGTATAAACTGAATGTAATTAACGCCCGATGTTAACGATTATTGAGATGCAAGTTTAGTTATTACTGGTTTTATTTCCTGCATATAGACTAGAATGACCTACTGGTTATCATACAAATGTATAAATCTAAGAATTTACCTCCTCCCGAAAACTCTCGCTCTACAGTTTGAGGCTGTCTTGTGTCAAAAAAGTGACTGTCAAAACCTACTTTTATATCAGAGAAAAAGTAAACTAAGAGTTGACGATAATTGCTGTTGTCTGATTGCCTTTATTTTAGTTTATCAATTCAAAATTTGGAACAGTTAGGGTGGATTGCATTCGAGTAGATTTGCGCAAACATAATAATTTAAAACAATGTCTGAAAAGAACGTATTGTTTAAAACACAAACATTAACAGTAATCTCCATTGATTTAAAGGATTACATTCTGTATACTAAAATAATTCTAAAACTTTTATACGAAAACATAACTTTATGTTTAATATACTTACATAAATTATAACAATATGTGTATTTCTTCTTTCTTTTAGTATCAGAGTTCCAGTAAGGAGACTGGAAAGGATTTTGTTTTTTGTTCAGGGTTAGAACTACTTATTAATACAGTTCTAAGAAAACATCAAGTATTATACTATTGTGTTGTTTGTCGTTTACTTTATGATAAATATTAGCTTATGTCAGTTTGAAATCTATAGAGCTAAAAAAGTGTTATTAAATAAAATTAATATCAGCTCTGTAGACAGCAATAATACATCAAACGTAATGTCTTAATTATGAATTAAATTAGCATGTAAACCCATTTTTGACCAGCTACTTTCTTTCAAAGTTTCCTTCGTGAAAGTAAGATAATAAAATATTAAATTAGGCTTGCAGCATTATCAAATACGTAGCAATTTTCTACAGGAAAACTCAACCAGACATTTAAGGATATTCAAGAAATAAATATTTCATTACTTTAGTAATTTTTTCGAAACAGTGTGTTGTTCTATAAATATTACATGTAAAATAAATAAATTTTATAGGTACCCAGATTATGTTTCATAAAAGAACCATCAGATATTACAAACGTTAGTTGATGTATTGAATTCTGAATGCAAATATAAAAAGAAAAATCAAGTCGAATAAATTCTTTATCTTTATATACATGCTTTTCTATACTGTAATTTTTCTATCTTTCTAACGTCAAAGTTTGGGTTGACCCTAAACTAAAAACACACGATGCAATGATTTTTACCATCTTAACATTTTTACATGTTCTACAGTAACTTCTTTACACTGAATTAGAAAATGATATTCATTTTTTTCGTCACATACAGATTTTTCACACAACATCATATGTGCTTTTACATAAGTGAATTATTTTCATCAAAATTGGATCACATTTTGCTATGATTAAAATGTTGACAACAACTGTGAGATCCTTACTGATTGTTCTAGAACCTACTAGAAAGACACCGCTAGTATATAGATATTAAAAAGGTCGCTTGACATGTCATTTTTGCATAGTTTTGTTTCTGTATGTGAGTGTTTCTTGTACTTTTATTTATTCATCTGACCAGATGGTTAGGAGCTCGATTCGCAATCTGACACGCGAGAGTTCAAATTCCTGTCTCAACTAAACATGCCCGCCTTTTTAGTCTTGGAAACGTTATTATGTGGCGGTCGATACCACTATTTGTTGACTAAAGAGCAGCTTAAGGATTGGTGGTGGGTGGTGATGGCTAATTGCCTTCCTTCTAGTCTTATACTGCTAAATTAGAGACAGCTAGTTTTGCGCAAAATTCAAAAGAAACAAAATAAATTCATTTGTCGCTGTGGAAACAAGAGGCTTAAACATTTTCTGTTATATTTGTGGTACATTTATTTCGAATTTGATCCAAGCTAGAAATTTTTTTCTAGATAGAGAAAAAGAATATTATTTTCTCAATCTGTATAGCCTAATTGTAGAAAATTTGTTATTGAAACCAAAACGGTTTTATTAAGTTTAAATTCGCAGGTTTATGTTATTATTATTGTTTCAAGAAAAGGTTCCAAAGAAACATTGTTTGTACAAATTCAAACGTCATTTCTTGTTAAGTACAAAGATGTAAGTTAAAATTTACCTTGGACTCATTGTAGGGAATTACACCTTTTACACCATCTGTAATTCATTTTAAGTGCACTGGAATACTGTTTTTACATTTGTATGTTTGTTTTAGGATAAAGGTATATTGGGTTATCTGCTGTGTTTACCGCGTGGAATCGTACCTCAGCTTTTAGCACTGTAATTCATTAAACTTATTGATGTTTTAATAGAGGTCATATTAACGTTCAAACTACAACAATATTATGACATCTTAGAACATTCATTTAATATTCAAATTTTTAACCATTATTCGATACAATAAATTTGAAACTTAATTTTTTTTGTGAACACATTAATTTGTTTGTTTTGTTTGTTTTTTAAATTAAGCACAAAGCTACACAATGGGCTATCTGTGCTCTGCCCTCCACGGGTATCGAAACCCGGATTTTAGCGTGTAAGTCCGCAGACATACCGCTGAGCCACTGGGGGCGAACGCATGAATAGGTTATAAACAAAATTATAAATTGATGTCATTTTTAAGATAATTATTAAGTGCCATAGTACTTAATAGTAAGGATCGGAAAAAGTTCTAAATAATTGCGTTCTTAAACGAAAAACCGACCATTTAAAGCAGGGGTTCCCCATCGATGGGTCGCGACCCCCTTAGCAGGGGAGTTGCGTAGCCTTGTTAGAAGTACCTTGGGATAACATTAATTTTATTTCATCAATTACATGTTCATGCTCTTACATTTTTTTTTTGTTTTGGTGCAAAGTAAAACGTGTGCTACGTTAGTTCAATGTCATTAGGTGATATTATGGGTGCATGCATGTGTGCATGTGAGTGAATGTGTATGTATCTGCAACTGTATGTGTGTGTGTGTACTAGTGAGTAGCCAGTATGTGAGTGCACGCACATGTACGTATGCTCGTGTGTCTGTTTAGCTATAATTAAGTGTGTATGTGCTGGCTGTCGACACGTAAGTCACATGTCCGTTGCTGATTGATAAATGACGAATCGCGTGACTGGCCACGCTCCCTTTCCTCCCAATACTTACCCGATCATTACTCTACCTGCACCCCCCACAAGTAGTCAGTGTAAGATCTACAGTTGCCAAAGCGTTCATTATTCAACATTTTTATTTTATTTTAACAAGGAGATAAGTAAGCAGTAGAGGTGAGTTGTGTCCATGGCTAAACGGCGCAGATACTCAGAATGCTACCTCAAGATTGGCTTCACCACTGTGCTCGCCAACGACGGCATCGAGAAACCACAGTGTGTTTTGTGCCATGCTGTCCTGAGTGCACAGTCAATAAAACCATCAAAACTCAAGCGTCATCTCGAGACAAAACATCCAAAACACTCTAGAAGGGTTTGGATTTCTTCAAACGGCATGAACGGTGTCTTAAAAGCCAAAGAATCAATAGAAGTGGGTCGTTCCAGCAGCAGAGTGCAGCCTTAGTGGAAGCTTCATGTAAGATTGCATTCAAAATTGCTAAACACAAAATGCCTCACACGATTGGAAAAACACTTCTTAAACCCTGAATGATAAAAGCAGTAAATCTTATTCTCGGAGAAGCCAGTGCAAAGAAGATGCAGCAAGTATTCTTATCAAATAATGCTATACAGTGGCGTATTTCTAAAATGTCTATGGATGTAAATAAAAGGTTTAAACTAAAATCAAGGGTTCCCTTTGTTCTCCTTTCAGCTCGACGAGTCAACAGATGTAAGTTCATGTTCTCAGTTGCTTGTCTTTGTGAGATACATTAATTCAGGTGACATCAAAGACGAATTCTTATTCTGCAGTGCACTTGAAACCACAACAAAAGCTGTTGATGTCATGGGAAAAGTTTAACTTTTTTCAAGACGAAGATCTTCAGTGGGAAAACGTGTGTGGGGTTTGTACGGATGGGGCACCCGCTATGCTGGGATCAAATTCAGAATTCCAGTCGTGAGTGAAGAAGCTAGCACCTCAAGCAAAGGGCATCCACTGCATGATTCACCAATATGCTCTTGCCAGTAAGACTCTCCCTGCCTCTCTGCAGGAAGTGCTTGAACCTGTAATCAAAATTGTAAATTATGTAAAGACTCAAGCACTCAACACTCTCCTATTCAAAGAACTATGCAAAGACATGAATGCTGACAACGAAGTCCTTCTCTTCTACACAGCAGTACGTTGGTTGTCGAAAGGAGACGCTATTAATCTTGTTTTTTAAATGAAAGATAAAATAAAGCTATTCCTGGAGACTCAAGAAAGAAAAAGATCTTATAGCTCATTTCGAAGATGAAGCATGGAATAAAAGGGTTGCGTACCTAGCCGATATTTTTGACCAGCTGAACAAGCTCAATTTGAAGCTTTAAGGAAGGGGAACACGTGTTCTCCTTTTTCAAGATAGTCTTCGGGCCTTTGTTTCCAAACTGCAGAACTAGCGTCGAAAACCAATCTTGGTGAGACCGCTATGTTTGAAAAACTTTGTAGAATGACGGATGAGTCTCAGATCCAACTGGATCAGTTCTTCAAGGATGAGATTACCGAACATCTTCAGTCTCTAGAAAAGGAAGTCGAGCGTTACTTTCCTGAACTATCACAGGAACAGGAGGCCTGGTAAGGAACCAATTTTGTACTGAACTTGATGTATCCAGCATCCCAGATGATATCCAACATGAATTTCTGGATCTAAGGAACGACTCTTCAGCTCGTGATCTCTTCAAGGTGAAATCCGTGACTCAGTTCTGGTGCGCTATGTATCAGTCATACTCCAAAGTCAGCATGACAGCTTTACGTGTCCTTCTCCCATTTTCTTCTACCTATTTGTGTGAGGCAGGATTTTCCACTCTTGTCAATATAAAATCAAAGAATAGGAACAGATTGGATGTTGGAGATGACATGAGACTGGTTCTAACAAACGCTCGGCCACGAATTTCAAAGCTTGCTGCTGAAATGCAACATCAGGCATTTCACTAGCTGGGTTGGATAGCTGTTCAAACCTATGTTAATATTATTTTAAGAAATATATGTTCTTTTTGTGAATTCAGGTTGGACCAATGTGATTTAATTTGCTAATAAATAATTACAGAATTTTTAAATATTTTTTCAGATGTTTCTTTCCCTCTCCTTCACAGAAAATAAAAGAAAAATTAAGCTGCTAATACTAAGCCCTAAGTAGAGGGTCACATGGGTTTCAAACTTTTAGGTAAGCGGTCGCGAGTGCCAAAAGGTTGGGAACACCTGATTTAAAGTATTGGTTACCATATATTATGAACATTTATATAAAGGTTCCTCAAGCTTCCAATATAACAATTAAAAATTTGAAAAACAGCAACATTTTTGTCTACCACCTGTCTACGTGATCACGTCGGTGGATCTAGCCCTTAGACTTAGGCCCAGCATGGCCAAGCCTGTTAAGGCGTGCGACTCGTAATCCGAGAATCGCGGGTTCGCATCCCCGTCGCGCCAAACATGCTCGCCCTTTCAGCCGTGGGGCGTTATAATGTTACGGTCAATCCCACTATTCGTTGGTAAAAAAGTAGTCCAAAGGTTGGCGGTGATGACTAGCTGCCTTCCATCTAGTCTTACATGTACATATATGCAACCCAAGTTTATAAATCATTTCTAGGCGTTAATCCAAATTTTGAAGATAAATATAAAAATGTGGTTTATGGACACCAAGATTAATTATTAGAATATGTTCGAATTTGTTATTTATCTGAGCTTTAGTGTTCATAATCAGTTTTTTTTTATTTTTCTTGTAGGAGTTCAAGAACGTTCAATAGGTGTGCATAAGAACTTAAACATTTCACTTTATGAAAGCTCAGAAGTGAATTACTGTTTTGTGAGCATTTTGTTCCTATTATTAACAACTATATATTTTGCAAAATACATTATTCTTCATTAAATAAAGCACCGACTCTTGATGACGAGAAACACACTTAAAATAAATATGTATTTCAGAACGGCTGTTATGGGTACTAACACTTTTACTGATAAGCAGAGAACAACGTTTCGACCTTCCAAGGTAAAATAATTTAGGAACTTATCAATAAAAATGTTAATACCCATGTGAGCCGTTCTAAGATACTTGTTTGTTTTTGAGTTTCGCACAAAGCCACACGAGGGCTATCTATGCTAACCGTCTCTAATTTAGGAGTTAAGACAGAAGGAAAGGGAGCTAGTCATCACCACCCACCGCCAACTTGTGGGCTACTCTTTTACTAACGACATGTGGGATTGATCGTAACATTATAACGCTCCCACAGCTGACATGGCGAGCATGTTTGGCGCGATGGGTATGTGAACTCGAGACCCTCAGATTACGAGTCGCACGTCTTAACACGCTCAGCCATGGCGGGGCTATTCTAAGATACAAAGCATGAATTCTGATTAATTTTCTATATTTACACAAGTGTATTATTCTATTTTAAACGTTTAGGTTCGTAAAGTAGCATTTCTCTATGGATTCCTTTTATTTATTTTTTTACCTTCGTAAATGTTTTGTTCCGTACTTTGCATTAATTTCTTATTAGTAAATTCCATTTTCTTAATTTTATACATTGTTCGTGGGGATTCATTAAAATGTGCTATTTTACAAAATATTATAGCAGTTCATATTGAGACTTCTCTACCTTAAATAACATTATACTGGCATAAATCTAATTGGACAGACTTAACTTATAAATTGGTCTTAACTGCATCCGAATGCATGACTCTAATTAAAGTAAGCACAATGGTACTTCACCAGATTTGTGTAATACAAAAACAAAAACTTAACCGTAAAATTTGAAATACCATTAATGTATTCAAGTTCGACTATGAAATGCTTACATTTTAGGTAAAGACCTTCCAGTTTCAGTGTTTTATTTTGGGTAGAGTACTTCCCAGTTGTTAGCTGTTTGTTTGCTTCGAATCTCGCATAAAGCTACACCAGGATATCTGCGCTAACCTTTCATAATTTAGCAGTGTAAAACTTGAGGGAAGACAGATAATCATCATCGCTCTCTACCAACTATCAGACTAATCTTTTACCAACGAATAATGGAAATGAGCATCACATTATGTTAAGGGCCAGCATGTTTGATGTTACAAGGATTCAAACCTGCGTTCGTCAGATGATGATTCAATCACCCTAACCACTTGTCCATGCCCGGACTCCCATTCCACCATGTTGGATTATAGATCGTATGACTCATAGCTTAAGTTTCGCTTCTCCCAAAAATGTACATGCCACAATATAATGTTGCATGTACTTTGTCACAGTTTCAGTTAAAACCTACTTTTTTATTACATTAACATACTTGTTAGCGGTATGTTATGTTAACTTCAAGATGTAGGGTCTCACCTTGCGTCAGCGAAAAGTTTTCGGATTCACAACACTAAAATAAGGGGTTCGGTTTCTCTCGGTAGACAGCAGATAGCCCGATGTAGCTTTGCTGTACGAAAACGCACACAAATATTCAATATTAGGGACATGTAGTGCCGATAACCCGTTAGCAGGTTTTCTGTCATTTTAATTGGTTGTTTTAGAATAAAACTACATTAAAGTATTTGCTGAGTCCACCGCGGGTAATCAAATCTTGGATTTGTGTTGTTGTATTTCCGTAAACGTGACGCTATTGGACAAAGAGAAAATTTCGTTTTAAAATTTAAGATTGATATGAAAACTTTTGACAAAGTACAAAACATTTTTATAAATTCTTGAATAACATTCTAATATAAATAACATAACAATATTGTAATGATATAACAGTAGACACTTCTCTTCCTTTTATACTTTTATATTACGTTAATTTATCAGAAGTATATAATTTTCCCTGATAATGTCAAAATAAAATCACCGTGGTTAAAAAATCTTAAAATAAAGAAAAGCGGTAAAATCAAAGTAGCGTAATTATAAATATTTACGTGTTGATCTGAAATATCTCAATTTATCCACAGGTTGTGAAGAAAATATAATAACTTTGTATCAGCTTTGTTCAAACTAACTTTTCACTCAAGACATGCATATAGATATGTAAAATGTACTCTCTCTAATCTAATTCCATTCTAGCAAAGTTTTTGAAATTACTTTTAGGATAATGCAGATACTAAACTAATTGTTTGTGTTAACTTTTATATACGTTGTGAAGGACAGTTTCCTTATACTTTTTTCTTAAATCTTCCTTAGTAGTAGTAATGGTAGGTTTCCCATTAAATTATTATCTATTTTAATGGTGGCTAGATTTCAAAAACTGAAATCATTCTTGGAGCCTATTAAATATCCCAGTACATTTACTACAAATGTCATTGAAATAAAAAAAAACATTAAAGCAGTACCTTAATAAACACTTTAAATACCTCTTTAGAAATACAAAAATGTTTTCCATAATTTTTTTGTTGAATATTAGTTGTCGGATTCAATAATTATCGTTCATCATTTGTACGAATAGAAGGATACGATTGCGATACATATTTCTGAAGCTAAAATCAAACTTTTACCTTAAACTTTGCAAACTCATTTAAATTACCATAAAATATATTTTATGATTTAAACTACTTTGCTTTTCTAAGGGTTTAAATAATCAATTGTCAAAGAGGCAAAGTTAACCACGTGAAACTAATTTTATAACACTGTATCCAAACAACAAAAATCAAAGATAATATGTTGAAATGGTTTGAAATACGGCGTTTTATCATAATTACAGAGGATTTTAATAAATCATGCTGTATTAGTTTTAGATAAAGGAGAAATACGAATTTGACATGTTAATGGTTCTGGAGAAGAGTACATTATTTGTTAACAGTACCTTCTTTTATAAAGAAATGATTACAAAAGGCTAGATGTGTAAAGCATACTTTCATATAATTTAACGAAATTACCAATCCTTCTGTTATTGTGTAGATGATAAGTATTTTCAACTACAAATAATGGCTTATTTAGAAAAATAAAGAGCGATCTCCAGTTTTGTTAGATAAAGTTTGCATGCCTTATAAAGAGCTAGTTTGAAGAGAAAATTTTGTAAATTGTAAATCTTTTATATTTAATGATAGACATCAAATGGAATTACAGTTTCAAAATATACTTTTTCAAATTATGAAAAATGTATGTGAAAAGCTTATTTCACTTGTAACTACAAATTGAACAATATAAATTTTGATCCAAGTATCTAAATAGTTCTTTGGTTTTAGTAACTTTAAAGTAAAATTTGGAATATATCATTGTTTGAATATAAATTGAGAAAAGTTACATACGATATACAAAAACAATTATAAAACTTGTAATAAATTTATCGTGTTCGTATAAACAGAAAACTTTAATGTATAAATAAATGCTAATAAAATAGAGATCTTTGAGTTCTTGGCTTTAGTTAACTTTATAACTAGGTGATAATCCTAGGATTCGCTTTGCTGGATGTGCAGTAGAGTTTCTTTACTGATGTTCACAGTCACATTTAGGCTATATACCGTCCTATTAATTTTTCCATATTTTAGTTTTAGTAGCTACACCTTACAATATTTGATTTTTCACCATTCTCAGTACATGTTGATGTCGATGAAGACCTTGCGTTATTGACGCTCATGCCACACTAGTGCAGAGGATGCTCCTCTTACAATCTTTTCGGCTTCGTTGTTTACCTTACCTTTGCATAACTTTTACATTCATATGGTACATATTATGCAATTCCTTTACCTTCTGCTATCCACCTGGAGACATACCGCTTAGAATTATTTGTATTTTTACATATTAGACCACCTATTAGACAATCGCAAATTTCATGTTTATGGCACTGTACAATTTAAGCTCATTTCTTCCATCCGTCTTGAGGAGAGCTTCCTACATGACATCCAGTTTCACCCTTGTGATGCTTGAGAAAAGCTTGGATATTTCATGCACCTTATATAAGATGCTGTTTTGCAAAATAAAAAAAAAACTTACAACAATCTCTCTCGATTTGTCATAATGACTATGATAACAAGTAACTATCCAACATTGTTTTTAAATAGGTGCTGACGATGGTTTCTTTTACTTGAACTTCTATACAAGCTCTACAATTTTTGACCAATCCAATATTACAGATCCCAGAAGCGAAAGTGTTCTATTTCAAAAGCGAGTACCTGAGAACTGGTGGTAACGAGTTATCTCAGTGTTGGCTGTTTAGCACCTGTCCATCCATAAGTGCTTCCTGACGCACCTTCTAGATAAAATCCTACTTTTTTGCAGTCAGTAGGGTTTTTATAGGCTTTAGTGGAGAATAAGCAGATTACTATTTTCAACAACGATAGTCTGTCTACATATTTCAAAAACACCATTTACGTTGTTGTAAGATTATCTTACTTCTGAACAGCCTTCATCATTAATGTGACAAAATTCATGTCAGAGGTAGTATACGAAAAAAAGCAAGAACTGTACTTCTAATTTTGTAATGAAATTAGTTTCATCGCTTAGGCTCACCTTTCTTAAAAGATATAATTATTTTACTTCTATACCAAATTTAGGTTTTTGCGTTCAGAACTAATTTTTAAATATACTTTAAATCTGAAGTGAATACATTTCAAGAGATTGAGCGTGGTTTTACTCTGGGAATGTGATGCACATATAATCTCAATCCTACTTTTTACTTGAAAACTCTTACCTAAAAAAAGTTATCACTATCATTTCATCACCAACTGAAATCAACCCTAAAGCTGTATTTGGAGTAATAGTCATCATTATCCACCGCAAACTCTTGGGATACTCTTTTACCAAGGAAGAGTGCCAATTATGATGTCCTACAATGCATTCTCTAGAACTATCAACAAGTTTTCTGGACAACTTTCATTCTCATGGCGACCTAGCAGCGAGTCCTCTGATTCAATTTTGTAGAATTATAACATTCCCAAGGAAGCCGATAAGCATGTTGTGTCTAACTAATCTTGACAACTACTCGAAGAAACAAAAAAACAGCGGCAAATAACCTTTCAGAAGTGAAAATGGATCAGTAGAATTGGTACAGTTTCTAAACAAATTGATGAAAACATTGCCTGTAGATAGCCGCAAAAAATAATTGGAATATTTTAGAGCCATGTTCACTGTAAATCTATTCACAGTATTTGCGATTTGTTCGTAAAATTATAAAATATAATAAATAAAAATACTACAATTTTTATTCTTTTATTTCAGGAAAGCAATTCAAACGGAATAGCATTGTCACTCCTTGAACATTCAATGGTTGATCTATAATAAAATGAATCGTTATCAGAGCCTGAAAATAATACTAATTTTCTTTGAGATCCATCGTTCTTCGTTGTCATATTTTAATAGCTATTTTAGATTCTCAAGGATAATGATGAATTTCATAAAGTTATCATTTCAACACTTGGCTCTATTATTAAAAAAAAACAAATACCAAACTGAACTTCTGGAAGAAGTAACATGAAAACATCAGGATCTAAGGTGTGGTATGTATGTCACCAAGGACACTTGACTGCTTTATAATTATATGAATTATTTATATGAAAAATACAAGAGGTTACCCTCATCATTTTGTAATACTATTTGATATAGATGAGCACAGTTTTTATTTCGTGAAAAGTTTGGTGTGGAAAAAAGCAAAATGAAGAAAGTACTACAAGCAAAATCTTTTCTACCTAACTTTCGAGAACTTTGAAAATACTTTATGTAAAATTAGTGGCCTGAGAGTAAATCCAGTATATCCACACATGTATGTAAGTAATGATGGAATTTACAACTGTGATTGTTTTAGAGAACTTGTATTAGAAATTCTACTTACATACAATCATTATAATAAAGAACTATAATGTGCACAGACAGAGATTCATCATTTTCTTATTGATGAAAGTAACTACCACAAACGTTTTATTCCAGTTAAACTCATATGCACACACAAAATATTATCATTGTAATTAAAGTTAACCATATTGTTGTGTGACCCACAAAAGATGTGGTTGTTAGTGGAGTAAATTTCATGTTCCTGTTTGGGAGGATGCTGTATTGTATAAGTTGTAATTTTTTTTTTTTCCTTTTGAGTTTATATTTTTCAAGAATTTCTAACTAATATATAGAATATATATTTAGCAATTTTGATGCCCCTCGCTAGTCCTGCGGTAAGTCTTCCCATTTAAAACGCTAAAATCAGGGGTCTGATTCCCTTCGGTGGGCTCATCAGATAGCCAAATGGCTTTGCTATACGAAAATAACAAATAAATAAGACTAAACCTTATAACTTTGGCCAAGCGTGTTAAGACGTGCGATTCGTAATCTGAGTGTCGCTGGTTTGCATCCCCATCGCGCCAAACATGCTCGCCCTTTCAGCCGTGGGGGCATTAAAATGTGACGGTGAATCCCACTATTCGTTGGTAAAAGAGTAGCCCAAGAGTTGGTGGTGTTGACTAGCTGCCTTCCCTCTAGTCTTACAGTGCTAAATTAGGGACGGCTAGCACAGATAGCCCTCGAGTAGCTTTGTGCGAAATTCAAAACAAACAAACAAAACAATTTTTGATGTTATCATAATTTAAAAATAACGTTACATCATTATCATTCAGTTTGTGTGATATTCTTATATTGTTGCATCGATGGAATTTATTGGAAATATTAACATAAAAAGTCATGGAAATAGCCGATTTTATGGTATTTTTTGCATGTCGCTAAATACGTATGAATTAAATATCTATTACCGACAGGAAGAACATTATTGTTATAAACCTGCACAATTCGTAAATAAAGAAGACTGTTATGATGTGTGTCATATTCAGTTTTTCATTTTATACCGTACTGCATTAGTTATGTGTACCAACCAAACACATTTACTCAAAGTGTCCTATGTCTCTGGGTAACGGTAAATTTGCCGGATTATAACATTAGAAATGTTGTTTCTATATCCGGTGAGTACAGCATAAATAACCTGTTGTGTTGCTTTGTGCTTAACAACAAACAAATAAGTTTACTTTGTGATAAAGTACAAGATAGAGATCTATGTACAAGATTTGCATTTTCTCACAGTTTCACTCTGCTATAAAACAAAGTGCGTATATGAACAAAACATTTTTGCATTTTTTTATCTATATCAGATGCATAAATTAACTCTTTTTTGTCTATATAACACCTTATTTGTATAGTTTTATCAACATAACTATTTTTCTCTGAACAGATTAAAATCTTTTGACATTTAAATTAATATTAACGTACCTACTATGAACATCTAACTAATTTGAAATTTCTTTAACTGTTTATTTAGTTCATAAGAAATATAGTACAACTAATTTTAAGTTGTCAAAATGTTATATTTAACTAAAACTGTCAATTTTTACTTTTAATAGGCCATTACTGACTTTGAGTATGATTATTTTTCTGCCACGTGATTAGGTAAATGTAGCCTCTTTTTGAACATACAGAAGAATGAATTAAAAACAACAACACTTAAATTCCCTTTTTAAAGTAGATAAAAAATTGCACATGTCTTCTTACAATTATCTTCATTACGAGATAATATAGGCACCATGCTAATTTTATTACATTTTACTCACAACAGCTGTTTACAAAAAGTCCGAAGAAGCTAATATTGTTTACAAACCACTTGTAGTTTCAAGGTGAGAAACTTCTTTCCATAAAAAGATTAAATTAATTTCGTCTTTATTAAATATAGAGGAGAATAATGTGGGTAGGTACGTTGTGATATTTTTAAATAACATTTTATACCGGTACCATGTCACGAAAATTATGCAGTATCAAATAAATAACTATCGGTATATATAAAAGAAACAATTTTAAAATATTGATACACTGTGAGTAGGTTTTTGAAGCCAGATCATGTCTTAATAAAAAGGAAAGAGAAGTCCTTATAATAACAGTTAGTTAATAAATACAGTTTTATATTTTGTCAAACATTTATCGTAACATTACAATAAAATAAATGAAGCTAGTTGCAGTTTTTCCCAGAGCAAATATAAATTTATCCAAATTTAGAGCTAGCTATTTGTTGTTGTTGTTGTCAAATATTGCTAAATTGGTAACAATAATATTGAAAAAGACTTACTTTGAGTGAAGCCATTAACTTTGCACATTACAGGTCCAAGAATAAATAGAGGTTGAGTTAAGTTGTTGACCAAGTGAACCCACATACAGAAAATTGAGATCAAAATGCCAGTAACAGCCAGATTGACTAAATAAAAATTAATGGTGTTCCTCATGGCACGATTGCAATAAACAGTCAAAATGATCCCAGTATTTCCAATCAAGGACATGCTCATAATGACAACGTAAAACGCTATCTTTAAGTTTTCTCTCCATGTTAAACTTTCAGAAGAAAATTCTTTTGTACCTGAGTATTCAAATTCTGAAAAATTGAAGCTTAGGATATCAACAGGCAGACATTCGATGACATCTGTTATGTTTGCCATTAAAAAAGATAAAATTCTAACTAAATTTGATTTTCGTATTTGAATATATCTTTCGTACTGGTTTATATCTCCTTTTAATTTTGACTTCAGGTTAAAACAACTTTAAGAAGCCAGAAACAAAAATAGTTCACTGATGCAGCAATAACCGTTTAAGGTTAAACCTAAGAAGACCGTAAACATAAGTTTATACATTTACATAAGTATACATGTATGTATGTTAACTTCCATGAAGAACATGTTACATATTTAGATGTATGAAAATAAAGTATAAAATATTATACATTGTTTGAGACAGTAATAGAATACAAATGCTCTTGAAAATCTGAGCACTAACGCGTGACCGAGGAGACTGATGCAGCAGATCGCTTTTATGCTTTGAGGAACACTATCGCCATCTAACGTGTTAAGAGATTATCAAATATATATTGATACATAAGTTTTGATGTATTCGATTGTTATATCCCAATGATTCGGTACAAAAGCATTTCGTTTCTGCGAAATTAAGGGTAAAGTATATTTATTTTGTTCTTTTTAATAAACAAAACTTGTTATTACACAAATTATGCATACATTTCATAGAACTTTAACAAATGAATACAAACACAATCTTCACTGTTACGCATTAGAATACATAGATGCTTACTAAACGTCACAATAAATAGTTTTAGACATAATATTTTTCGGTGGATACTGAATTTCTTGACAGAGAAAACAGTCACTCGTTTGTTTATTTCAATAAGATGAGCATTAATTTGAATAAACATACACATTTTGTATTGTTTCTTTGCAGTTACGCTCGGATATACCCTCCAGCGACAGAATGATATCTTTTTGGAGTTTTAACGCTTAGAATCGGTTTTGGATACAGCACAGATAGATTATTGTGTAGCATTGTGCTTAATTACAAACAAACAAACCACATTCACAGAAACCCGATTTTTTACCCTTAAAAGCTGTTACATTTAATGAGTGCGGGGACATTTTATTTTTTATTAGTCATTAATTATATTTCAAAATTATGAAATAAGCAGTAATTCATATAGAAAGTATATCTATATTAACTTTAAAAGCAGATCTGTTGCATTATTAAATAAACTAACGAAAATAAATAAATGAAATTATTAATGGTTAATTAGGCTTAGATAAAATTTGACTACCATCCGTTACAAAGAAAAGAAAGTTTGTTTGTTTGTTTTAAATATTTAAGGAATATTCTGCACTAGCTCCCAGTTTTAGATTGATAAAGTAGAGAGAAGACAGCCAACACTCTCCATCAATTGTTGAGCTACGCTTATGTTGTTGTTGTTTTGAATTAAGCACAAAGCTACACAATGGGCTATCTGTGCTCTGCCCACCACGGGTATCGAAACCCGGATTTTAGCATGCAAGTCCGCAGGCATACCGCTGAGCCACTGGGGGGCAAGCTATGCTTATCAAACACAACAAAGGGATGTGAAAATTACCCCAAATAGTAGAAAGTGATTTTTTTACGGGGATAGAATTGTGAGATAACATTATACAAATGATTGACTCACAGATCGACAATGTTAATAATGAAATACGAGTGTGCTCCAGTCGTTTGCTTGTTTATTTTTTAATTTCGCACAAATTTACAAAAGGCTATTTGCGTTAGCCGTCCCTAATTTAAAAGTGTAAGACAAAAGAAAGGCAGCTAGGCTCAACCATCAATTTCTTGGCCAACGAATAGTGGGATTGAGCGTGACATAATAACGTCCCAACGGATAAAAGGACTAGCATCTTTGGTGTGGCGTGGATTAGAATCCGCGACCGACAGACTGAGAGTCAAGCGCTTTAATCCCCTACAACATACACGACTGTGGAGCTCATGTTTCGTGGTTCGTGGCCTGCTAATACCGAGCTCCGCAGTTTGGGGTCGTAGATGAATTATGGAAGCAATGTTACAATTCTGCATTTGGTTTGACAGGAATAGTCCAAGAGCTGGCGGTAAGTGGTGTTAACTAGATGTCTTCCCTCTAGTCTATTACTTCAAAATTAGGAACGGCGGAAACTGATGACCTTAGATATCTTTGCGCAAAATCCAACAAAATAAGCAAACTAATTGAATAGTAGGACTATAAAGCACAAATTGAGCTAAAGTGCGAAAAGTAAAGCCTACAACAAAAATGTTTTTGTGATCTTAATAATGATAGAATTTTGGTAATCTTGTAAAATATTCGATGGTAAAATAAAAGAAAATGATAAATAAAACATCTTATTCATAAACATAAACATCAAAGTGAATGAAAAATATACACATTTACAACTAGAAGTAGTAAAGCGTAAGTAATTCTTAATGATTAGAAATCCAATTGAAATAAAAATGTATCTCAGAACAGCTGGTATAGGTGTCAACACTTTCATTGATAAGGAGAGAACAACGTTTAGACCTTCCTAGGTCATCTCTCCCTGTTAATAAAAATCATCTCTTTTGTTACTATAATGAAAAAAATAACTATGACATTTGCCAATAAGATTTTTACACGCAGTCTATTTTCTTAATAGTAACATATTTTAAAATACAAACAACAATATAATTTATAACAACGTTATCACAAATATTTAATTACAAGTAATTATTTATATATAAAATCTTTGCAACATTTTAAACAATATTGTGTCTTTTATTTAATCTGGAACTGAGTATTTTATAGACGGTTCGCGATGAGGAAAGAAACTTTCGTTTGATAGCGGTATAGTTCACATAAAAAGTAACGAGCTACCTCTCGCTGCTCACGCATGTTTTTCACACACGAAAATAAGTGATGTACTTTTGGATATACTAACATTCGAAGCTAATTACTGAAGTCAAATAGTTTGTAATGTTCGAAATTTATAAACATTCCTGGTTAAGTATCTTTACTTTCCAGATTAATGAGTGTTAATC
The DNA here is from genome assembly GCA_011833715.1 of Carcinoscorpius rotundicauda. Lineage (NCBI taxonomy): Eukaryota > Metazoa > Arthropoda > Merostomata > Xiphosura > Limulidae > Carcinoscorpius > Carcinoscorpius rotundicauda. The sequence continues at coordinate 31,090,824 of CM022395.1, read as the reverse complement.
ACAATTATAGCTCCCGAAGCTTATAGTATAGTCACTATAGCAAACTAACAAAATAAAATATAAACTATTTCTTAGGGCGTGGATTTATAAACATTACGGTAAGGTTATCAAATGTTCAAAAATACTCTAATGTTTACATAAGGCATATATTGTTGATTCTTACACTGAGAACCTTCTACAAATTTAGGGAACAGGTGTGAATTTCACAACAAACATTTGACACCTTAAGTTATGTGCATTTCTAAACACGTAATTATGCAGAATAGTAAATTTGTTACACGCAATGATAAGTAATTAAATTGGTGATGGTTTTTACGAACATTTATTTGAAATTCATCAATGCTTATATGAAATATCACATGTGCGAGAAAGTATTTTCGAGTGATTGAAACTGATTTGCGTAAAACTTAATATGGTATAAATATGTGTTTCAACTGAATAATCGCAATTTCAAATACAATAATTTACTTTTCCGCCTTGTATTTTCCAACGAAGAATAAACAAAATGGTTTCGTTTAGGCAAATAGCAATATATGAGGCCTTAATATAGAAAACTGAAGTGAAAAGATCGATATAAAAATATAATTTAATGCAGGAAACTTTTGAGATTTATGTCTAAAATAACTGTCTTTATAAATTGTATACTTATACAAATACATATATTCTTTCAGTAACAAAAGTTGTTTTTTTCTAAGCGAATTAGTTCTGTAACAGATGGAGAAAGAACTAGGTTTTGTTGCTAACTCATAATGTAGATATGAATTTATAACTGTGTTTTTTTACGCAGTTTATTATCTGAATTAGCTGAAAAGAAATTGGTTAAATTTTATTATTGTAAATTGATTTTTGTCTTTTTTGTCTTACCTAAGCTTTAAGTATAAATCTGGAGTTGTAATAAATCAGTAACATTTGGTAAACATTTACTACCTAAACGTCTTCCGAATGCTTTATTTTTGTTTATTGTTCTTCTGCTGTTTTGTTTTCGATGGAACTAAAGACTGCATAATAAGTATGGATCTTGAACACTGTAGATCTATTAGAAAACCTTCAATTTCTGCACATCACATCCTTAAAGTTTAATTCCGAGATTCATCAAGTCATCTGGGTATATAATACCCAATGTTCAACCAAAACGCTATTTGTATCAAGAGTTAGCTTTAGAAACCACTGTAGAGACTTACTACACTGTAACTCTGAAGTTTATTGCATTTTAACTTGATTTGAGTTGAGTGTTTGAGGTGAGAGTTTTATACAGAAACTATCAGGGAAGTAGCATAAAGGTTAAAATCAAATATAATTTCCATCGTTTCAAAGTAGGACAAAAGATGATGTGGAAGACATTCCTAAAGTATTTCAGCGAGGTAAATACCTGAAATGGATAAAGTTTGATGGTTCAACCATCGATGCTATTAAACTCTCGAACAAAGTGCAAAGTTAGAACTAAAATATAGATGTAACTGAGTTTCACTCAAATTTTTAGCCTATAAAGGACGAAGTTGTTCCTTGAGCTAAGTTAAAGATTTTATAGAAGTGTTTTTCAGATAACTTGATCATTTACATAGATATCTTATGTTAGTTTTATAAAATAACCTTGCTTTGATATCAAAAAATCAATATGCTCTCTTTCGTGAATATGCATAGGGAAAATTATGAAGAATCGTTTAGGTGTGGAAGGTCTCACTTTTAATGCACAGAGCACTTTCTGTGTCATTATGGTTTGAAGTCGAGACTAGCCTACCCAAGAGAATAGCTCTTATCAACTTCGAGGTCTGTCAACACGCTCTGGCGCTAAGATAGATCGTCACAGGTGTAATTAAATAGACAAGGTTGTAATGAGAAAGATTCCTTTTCTATGATAAAAATTTATTAAAATCTAAAAATAGTACTTCAGATGATAAGAATGAGAGCAGGAAACTGTACACATATGTTAGGTTACTCGATAATATTTTGGAAAATATGAAGTCTTTATTGACCTTGAAAAGATCTAAGGAGCAAAAAACTGGCTGCTTCATTCTGTGTCCAAGTGAAGTCTGTATTTACTTCAGTTTCATATCATATTACTGAAATTCTGACATTCTGTAGCCAAATCCTCTAAGACAGCTACACTATTACAAAACTGTAAGATATTGTTAGATTTTCATACTGTCATTAGTGGAATAGCAACAGTTTTATCTAATTTAATGATAGGGCAGAATGTATTATAGTGTGTGTTAATTATATAGTCATGCTATTTGAACGTGAGAAGCTGCTTGTAGTTGTCTTTGTCAAATACTTCTGACGTTATTGTTCAAAGATGGCGAGACAGCTAGTTCAGTTTAAAAATAAAAGGAAGAAGAGAAGTGTAATAATTGAACATGCCATGTTTTCACCCAGTTAATAAATGGAAATATTTTTGCAAAATGTTTGAAGATATTACGTATGCATTCTCAATGTAGAATGTTGATGAAGAAAGTCACTAATCTTTCCTCACGCTAGTTACTTAAGTAACTAGATCTTTCATTTAGATATTATAGGAAAAACATCGATGTGATATAGCATGTACTGTATAGAAAGTAATAAGGATCATTTCTAGTGGTAAGTCAGGTGACGCTTCATAGGTTAGAAATCCCCTGTTTTGTAATGAGAGAGATCATCAATTATGTGAGTTATGCCAGCACCCGAAAAGAAAGAAAACTGTGCTTTTGGTGTTTTTACAATCTGAAACAGAAAAAAAGATATTTAAAAGAAACGTATAAGATTACAACTTAATTTGATTCTTGGAAACATTGTTTTGATATATGCTCCAGTAAATGTGCCAAAGTACAATTGGTTTTAACAGTTTTAATTGGATTTTTTTAAATACTTAAATAAGCTTACTACTTCAGATGATACATTGCGCCAAGTTTGTTTCTTTGCTTCAAATTTCAGTCGAAGTTAAAATGACTGATATTTTATTCTTTAGAAAATGTTCTTTCTATCCTCTAGTTATTCGGTTGCTCTTGTCCAATTAGTTGCAAAGAAATTAAAGAACCTGATAATCTCATAATATCAATGTTTGTTTTCTGTAAATTAACTTATAAAACATAAAAAAGCGAATCATAAATATAATTTAAGTTGTAAATAGAAGCTTTAAATACATTTTAAAGTAGGTGTCAGTTTCTATTTGTTTGAGAGAAAGTAACAACTTTTATAAATTAAACCAAAACATAACCATGTTAATATGATGTAAAGACTATTCAATAACTGAAATTAGTATTTATTACCTGAAAAATTGCACTATATTATACCTCTATGTGGTCGAGACTTGCGATGTAAGTCTTAATCAACAAACAATATTTACTGTTGTTTGATTTATTATGACAATATAGTTATTAATATATTTGTTAAGTCAACAAAATATCTACTTTGTCGAACGTTTATTACATCTTCCTGGTTTTCTAGAATAACACGAAACTAAAATTAACACAACCCACATTGATATTAACATCACTCACCTTGTTATAATAATTAAGCTTTCACTAAACTTTCAAAAGAAATCATTGTTACACTTATCGTTTCTTAATATACTGAATTTAGTTTAGATTAAATCCCAGAATATATCGTAAGTGAGGGGTATTTTTCACAACTATTATATGGCATAGAATATCTTATTTTAAATTACAAATTCAACCCGTATCTTTATTTACTTAACAGCTATTATGGTACTGAATTCTAAGAAGTTCTAAAGAGGCTGAGCCACAGCCAGAGAATTTAAGAAACCTCCTTTCTCTTTACCCGCACAAACAATTATGATTATTTATTTACGTGGATGAAGTTAAATTAGTAAACTACTAGCCTGAATTTAACTTGATAATTTGTGTTTAAAACTTATTGACACGCAATTTGTTTAGTGGTTTTAATAGCTAGAGTGTAACAGGCGGAGCTAATAAATGAATTACTCTAAAGCAAGTGGAAAACCCGTGAATGCCACAAGCCGAGAACAGGAAGTTACAATGAGGAAGTGGAAAGCTAGGTACTGATATATTAGTGTAGAATTAGAGCAGAATTGTAACAATCAGCTCCAAAATATACGTGTTCTAAAAGTAAAGCATGCTACATAATGAATTAAGCAACGATAGTCAATAAAAAATTGTAAAGTAGATTTTAAAATTTTATACAAATTATCTTATGTACTACTCAAAGGAATACGAATACCTTCTAAGGTAATGGCTAAAGTCTAACAGTACTAACATTTTAGTACTTAAACTGTATTTTTAAATATTTTCTCAGTACGGTTTCTCATCAGAAACGGGTTCAGAGGATCTAGAGATCAAGTTAAAATCCACTTTAACGAGGAAGGATCAAATTACCCTGACTAGAAATTATCATATGCGTTTTACACAAGCCAACTTTTAAACAGCATTATTCTAGCAGTAATTATAGTGTATTATTAAGTTACAAAACATCATTGAATAACGTTTCCTTTAAACTGTAGTATTTCTCATGTATGTATTCGCAAAATAAAACAATTTTTGTGATAAAAATTATAGGATGGATGTATTAGGAGTCTCTTAAACCAATAATACGTTGTTTTCTTCAAGACAGATGTCAAATAGTATGCGTTTCGTCTATAGATGATGAACAATATGTGTAAAATATCTCAACTTCAATGATTCTGGTTTCACAAAAAGTGTTGTAATAAGTCGTGCACCACTACAACTGAGTAATTCCGCTAAAGATTCTTTCCGCTTTCCGCAATATTGTCTTAAAGTAGCACTTACTGACTTTCAGTTCTTTTGATGCTTAAGTGCAGTCTGCCCAGGAAAATAAAAGAAAACGTTTCGAGACAACTGATGATCTTAATGCATATATACCTATATATATGCTGTTTTTATACTACACCTTTTTTTCATTGCACTCTTATCATAGGGCATTCTGTAAAGCTGTTTATTCCTTCATATGTTAGAAATGTATTCTTATGTTCTGCTTAAAATATGACCTACAATCCTATGCCTACATACAAGTACTACTTTTCTATTCCATGTATGCATTTCTACAATTGTTATTCTTTACATTAACCACACTTTATAATCAAGGAAAAATAATACTGCCTTGTTTACTGTTGTTTTTTATCATTTATTAGAGTACGAGTATCTTATCGTCCCTTACTAAATTAATATTAATATAAACGATGTTAAGCCAAATGGAGCCCAAAGATGTATTTACTACCAAACGTAAAACAAAACTAAGAATTATGTCAGACAGAAAACGTTAACAGAAATCAAGAAGTATTTGATACAGCAAACAGCAACACAAACTAACATGTATTTGAGACAGCAAATATGAACAAAAACCAGTAGGTATTTCAGACAGCAAAACTTAACATAAACCAACAAATATTTTAGACATCAAACACAAACAGTAACCAAATTCATGTTCGACATCAAGCGTAAAGATAAACCAACAAGTATGTTACATATCAAACGTAATCATAAACCAACATAAACTCTCAGATTGACCACCAATCCACTCCACAGTCTGAAGAAGATAATTACTTCATTCTTCTTTCCCTTAAACTTAACCATCTTCTATCTCACGATTATAATTTTCTCACACCATCTGTTAACGATCAGCATAAGCCAGGCAGCGAATCATTCAGTTACAGCAGAAAGCAATTATTTTAAAATCTCAGAAATTTTACTAAGAAACTCACAAACTATTATAAAGATGCCAAGTAACTAGTATACATGTATACCATAAAAAACAGTAACATACCTCAATATCTCGCATTGAAAGTGCCGATAACAATAGGAGCACATGACAAGAAGGTCTCCAACAAATGGCAACAGAACCTTGGAAACACCTTCTTAGAATTCAAGAACATCACTAACAACTTCTGTCAAAATTCTGTCTATATTCTAGTTAAAGAAATTTCGCCGTATTATCACTTGTAAAACTCTTTGCTGGATCACCTTTTCATCAATAATATCAATTCAAAAAGCGCTTCCAGCAGCATTCTTTTTGTCATTAATGAACTACGGTAACATTAAATAGTCTATTAGAAACTATTAAAATCCCTTTATTTCAAAACGAACAGCCTAAAAGACCGTTTGAAAACATTTTATACATTAATTTGCATTAGTCTTCTCAAACTAACAAATCTGTTGAAAATAACAGCGACTTTATAAAACGTACAAATAACAATCAACACTTCTTACATCTCTAGCTTTGTCAATCTTTCAGACATAACTCTTTCAAAAGCATAACTCAGTTTCCTTAATAAAGGTTTTAACTTAGCTATATTAATAAGACATAACTTCTTTCTAATCTTCATGAATTCTCTGGAAAATTAAGACTACGCAAATTTTTTCACAAGAAACTCCGCTCAACTGAAAATAAATGTAACCTAACTTTATAAAAAAGTCTTTAAGGACACCTACACCAAACGGAGAACTATATTTAGAGAGTTATGTTAAAACTCTAGAAAATGACATAATACAGACTTTAAAATCCTCTAAAGAAACATCCTAGTAATATTTACCAAACTGAAGAAAGTGTTTCAAACAATCTTAAATCATATAACAATATTATAATGAGGCCAACAGACAAGGGTGGAATTATTGTCATTTTTTACAAAGAATACTACATCATGAAAGCTAAACTAAAATTAATTTTTGCAAAATAAAAAACAACTCTCACATGATCTTACAACTCAGTTTGTTGAGACCATAACTGATAGCTTAAACAACTTCTTCAAAATGATAAAATTAACAGAGAAAACTTCCAGTATTTAATATCTAGACAAGCTTTTTCTAGTAGATTTTATCTTTCACTCCAAATACACAGACCAAACAATCGTTACTGACCGAAAATCAATAATATAAACGTGGCTACTGAAAAGCTATCCGCTTTTGTTAACCAAGACATAAAATGTATTCCTAATATCCTCCCTTCTTACATAAAGAATACTACCCACTTCCTTACCATTATAGAATTTATTAATGCTGACGGCCAGTTACCATTCATTAGTATTCTTTATACGATGGATATTTCTTCTTTTAAAACCAACATTACACATGTTGAAAAACTAGCAACTCTTCAGTCCACATTTTACCTTTATAACCCATCAGAATCTCAAACAATAACCGATTTTGCCCGCCTAGTTTTAACTCTGAACTGCTTTGATTTAATAACGAGCATTACATTCAGGTTAAAAGTATTGCAATAAATATCAAAATGGCTCCCAATTATGCCATCGTACAGAAAAGTATGTATAGATAGAGAAATAAAAAAAGTATTGGACCGTCAATGTAAACAATGATCAACCTTTTGGAATTAGTATACATCCGTTCGTTGGTTTCATGGAGTCTGTCTGTTTGTATTTTGAAGTACGCACAAAGCTACAGAAGTGCCTATCTGTGTTCTACCCATCATGGGTATCGACACCATATTATTAGCGCTTTAACTACGCAGACATACCTCTGAGCTACTGAGGCATCTAGATGATGAAAATAAAAATAACTTTATTCATTGCTTAATTTTTGTGAAATTTGAAAGCTAAATTTTCTAAAACTTACTATTTGTTTAAGATAATTGTTCATACCTGTTTTGATAAATTGGTTAATATAACCTATCATTTTTCAATCAGTCTCTAGATGTCACTTTTATTTTGCTTAAACACCTAATTGTTCTTACCTGTTTTGACAAATTGCTTAATATAACAAATTTTTCAATCAGTCTCCAGATGTCACCTTTATTTTACATAAACACCTAAACATAGTACAAAAGGGAAATAAAGATTTCCTGGAAAGCCAGATGAGTTTATTAATGTTACTAAACTCCCTTTTTTTACATCATTTCTTCGATTACACCACCAATCCCAGTTTGTTCCCAAAGAAAAAGTGTCTACCGTTTAAAAGCGCTCAGGTTATAAGGTTTCTATTTCATTTCTATGAAGTCTTCTTGAACCTACGTGTTTTTCTAAAACCATGAAGCAGCAAGTATTTTACATATCAAACATGAACACTACCCAAGAAGTATGTTAGACATCAAACACAAACACAAACCAATAAGTACTTTGACATCAAAACATTAACGAAAATCAAAATATATTTTGGACAGAAATGGTAATGGATTTCAAACGGAAAACGTTCACTCACATCAACTAGTACTTCCAAAAGCAAACGTAACTATAAAACAACAATTATTTCGGACAGAATTGAAATAATACAAAACAACAATAACTTGAGACAGCAATCAAAACGCCCCCCAGTGGCTCAGCGGTATGTCTGCGGACTTACACGCTAAAATCCGGGTTTCGATACCCGTGGTGGACAGAGCACAGATAGCCCATTGTGTAGCTTTGTGCTTAATTCAAAACAACAACAACAACAGCAATCAAAAACACAATTCGACAGTTAGTAACGGTTAATCCCATAATTCAGTTATAATATCCGAAGGCGGAGGGTATTTTTGACTAGTTCTCTTTCCACTAGTAAATCAACTAAAATTCATGCCATAGCTGACGTAGATAATACTTTGGTCGCTGTGTACAAATATGAAAACAAGCAGTTAGTTATTATTACCTACAAAGGAATGAAATCATGAATATCGTGAAATAAATTACTGATTACATTATTTTCAAATATAAGTGATCTAATAGTCAGAATCCTAAGTTGAAAAACTACAGATAAATATTGTTTTATAAAAATAGCTTATAAAATTAATAATATTTTATACGTACTGATTCATTTGCACAACAGGTTATTTGCGATGTTCTCTCCGCAAGGATAGAGCATCGTGTTTCAGAGTTATAAAATCAGTAACCCTACTTCTGAGCATTGGGAAGGTTATTCGTTCAGCAAAACCATAGATGTTTATATTAAGTTGATAGCATGATTAATTACATCTCTATACTTATGTATGTTTATCTAGTTTCTGTTGTATTACCATGTCCCTTTCTTTCAATTAAAAGAGACTCTACATATTTCGAAAGTAATACAGATGACTTGTAACATTAGTCTTAGTATAATTTGATACGAAACGTAGTTAAAAACTAAAACTTAAAGATATTTCGTGATGTTCGAACAATTTAAGACTGTATGCATAATATTAGTTTAGATAATTCACTTCAGTATCTAATTTTATTATAAAAATATATCGTTACATTATATATTCCAATAGAGAACAAGAGGGAATCCGTAATAGCCGCGGAACTTTTAGGAATGATCAGCGTAAATTAGTGTATAAGACCTTTTTTTTTACCTTATACATTTTTCTTCCCCATGTAATGTCAAGCATGGTAAACGCACATACCCGATTCGATTTTATTATTCATGAGATTCTCTCTCTCATCCTATCCTCAAATTAAAAAAAAATATTTTAAAATAATCATTCAAAAGGGTTTTACCTACTGTGTCCAAAACTGTAATTAAATCTCAAATCGGTAAAGATATGACGTAGCCATGAGCTTAAAGTTTGTACTTGGAAAAACAACTTAAAGCCATTTTATGAGCTACTATACCTCAACTAAACAAAATGATAACTATTTAGCTACTATTACGGTTATTGTAAATTGCTACCTAATGCTGAATATGGCAAAACAATTTAGTAATATGCATAAAAAAGGATTTTTCTTGTACTTCTGTATATGTAACCATAAGTTTTTGAAGCCGTAAAGTGAAATATTAGACAGTATAATACAATGTTTTTCTTTTACTCCAGGTCTTGTTATAAAATAATCAAAGAAATATTGTTCTACCTCGTTAAAAAAATGTTGTTTGCACTTCACCTCTTTTTATGTATGTATTGTTACTTGTGCAACCTAAGGATTCATGATTTATATTATAACTTATTGTTGAACCATTAACTATTGCTGGTATTATTAAGAAACTGTGGCTTGTAATTTGTTTAATTCATAAACTGCGTAATTTTAACTGTATTGGTAATGGGACTAGAAACTGTGTTTTACCTTCTCGTGAAACTGTGTGCAGCTTATGCTTAACTTTTCTGCAATGAATTGTTCACATAATGCTTATCGATTTATAGTCTGTTTTACTACATTTTTTAAAAATTGTTGTTGTTGTTGTATTAAGCACAAAGCTACACAATGAGCTATCTGTGCTCTACCCACCACGGGTATCGAAACCCGGATTTCAGCGTGTAAGTCCGCAGACTTACCGCTAAGCCACTAGGGGGCAAAATTTATGTATTTCGTTTATCTCTCAAAGTCTAGTTATACTTTGTCTATGCCTCGAATCAGAAACTTTATCTTTTTCTAATTTGAAAGATATTTAAAATGGTTTAAAAGTTAACTATAAACTTATGGTCATTAATTAGAGTAATTTAAAAATGTTTCGACTTTTTCATGCTCAGATTGCCTTTGGTTTAATTTGATAGCATCTTGAAAAACTGAAAACAAAACCTCAAAGATTAAAAAAAATAATAAATTTGACCAAAACAAATATGAGAATTTAAGATAAATAATGTTTTTTTTCCATCTTATGTCTTTTTAATATCATCTGTTATATTTTTGTTTTAAAGAACCTACGACCTCAAAGAGTTCACTGAATAATTAATAAATATATATATAAAGGAATTTTCCTACAACATCAGATGTAATATAACGTTCAGTAACATATATGGATGCTTCAGAAAATAAAAATAACAGAATTAGCGAAAGTAGAAAGAGAAGTTTAGTGACAATGAATAGCTCCTGAATTCTGAGTTAAACCTCATTGTCGGTCATCAGAATCTGTAAAAATTAAATGTTTATCAGAATCGAATAGTTTGAATAATTAAATAGTTTGCCTACTTATTAAAAAAATACGTCGACTTGGTTCCTTTTCGAAAAATTTCAAGTTCAGCGTTACTTTCTTTTACCAAATTATTTTTTTTATCTGCAAACCACGAACTGGAGAAAAGTAATTACTAAATCATGTAAAAAGTAGCTCATGTTTTTTTTTAATCCACATATCATGCCGTGAAATACGTTTTATACAATGTTACTAATATCATGACTTTTCTAAATTTTGGAAACTTTACTCGAAATATTTATATTTTTAGAGTTATAATTAGTATCTATTTTTATTTTTTGTAACAGTAAGATACGTTGTTTGCTACTTCATAGAAATAATCATTTAGACACATTATCATGCATTAAAATTAAGAAAACAAGTATTTTATGGAAAAAAAAGAATGCACTCTGGAGGAAAAGTAATATTGTTTTCCATAGTTGACTACAGTTTTGTAGTTATTTGTAAACTGAGAATATGCGACAGTGACACTACGAATAAGACCTGACATCAAATTAAATGGAAAGCAAATATGCGATAGTGACACTATGAATAAGTCCTGACATCAAATTCAAAGGAAAGCATGAACGTTCAATTATGTTTTAGTTTCTTTGAGAATGATATTTACATGTCTAGCACGTAAACCAAGATTAGCTGCTGTTTCATGCTTATAAACATGAGACGAGGAGCCAGGGTGTTCCTTTACAGTTAATTCTTTGTCACATTTTTCTAAGTAGAAAACCCATATAATTTTTGTATTATGTTATGTAAATAGTGTTAAGAGAAATATAACGCTTATATTTATTTAAAAGGTGTGAAGATAGTTTCTTGTCTGACTTAAGGTCAAACTGTATAGCTTTAAATTAATATTATTTGGATATTCTAAATCAGTATCAGAAGAAGACAGACCAATGCTTCTTAAAACCAGCCGGTATGTTTTTCTTTCCAAAACAAATCACTTTATTATATTTATAAATTGTTGTTTACCAACATATTATTATATTGACAAAATGTGTTTCCATACTTAAATATTCTAAATCACGTCATGATTATAGTGCTAAAGCCATAAATAAATAGAAAGTGGAGCAATAAACTGATTTAATTTTGTTCATATTGTTTTATAACTGTTTCTATAGGAGTTCAATAATCACACTTAGAATAACGTTCCAAAAGTTTCTTATATTTTTAATAATTATTCTACAAAAATAAATTTCAACTATGATAAATTGGGGACTTTAGTAAATAGAACAATGTAATTTTTTCATAATCATTTACAAAACAGATTCATTCTAACAAGATTATCTATAAAACGTTTCGTCCTAAAAAACAACATTTTTTAGATACCAACTAGTAACCAAAGGACCTAGTTGAGAAAGTAACCGAAATTGTAAACGAAATTTTTGTTTCAGTAGATTGTTTCAATTTACTTGAAACTTGTATTTGTAATAATTGTAGATAAACAGATCTGATACCGCAATATATATTTGTTTGTATTGAATTTCGAGCAAAGCTACTCAAGGGCTATCTGCCCAAACTGTCCCTAATTCAGTATTGTAAAACTAGAGGGAAGGCAGCTAGTCATCACCACCCACCGCCAACTCTTGAGCTACTCTTTAACCAGCTAATAGTGTGGATTGACCGTTACATTATAACGCCCCCCACGGCTGAAAGGACGAGCATGTTTGGTGCGACCGAGATTCGAACCCGTGACCCTTGGATTACGAGTCGAACGCCTTAACACACTTGGCTATGTCGGCCCCCGTGATATATAAAACAAAATTATCTGTCACCTTGTGTCAGAAGTTTTGTGTTGAATGAGGATGAGCCATTTTAATGGTAAGTGGTAGAGGGACTTGAGCAGAAAATATAATGACCGAGTATAAGTGAATAAACTATCATACGAACGGTTCGAGTTTAGTAATCATTTAAAGTTTTAACGTCTTAACGCCACGAATGAGGATTTAACCTTGCAAATAAGTCGGTAAAAAAAGCATGAATGAATGTATGGTTTGTTCACATAAAGCCTTATAGGGTTACCTGCTATGCTCTCTGAGAAGATACGAGTTTATAATTATAATGACTTATCATTGTTCCACCAGAGGACCACAGAAAGTTGGAAAATTATCTTACATTTCTTGAATAATCAGGTGATGTAGATTACAGATTTTATTTCCTTCTCTTATTTTATCACAATTTTATCTGTCTCGTAACTTTACAACATATCATATCGCTCTTTGGGTTAGCATTAATATCAAAAATAAAGTAATTCACTTAAAGATTCGGAAAAGGGGGAGGGAGATTCATTGGGAAAAGATCTACTGATGCTTTTTTATTTCTATTTGACCACACTGAAACACGTATGAGAAGAATAAAAGCATAAGTCAAATGAATATATCTACAATACAAAAAAATGGGTTTTAAATTACAGATTTACAACACTAAAACCCGTGTTTCTTTTTCAATTCGATGAACAATCGGTTTTCAGAGGTATAAATCCTTAGACATATGCTGTGCCACATTGAGATCCAATGTGTGTGTGTTTTATTATAGCAAAGCCACTTGGGTTATCTTCTGAGTCCACCGAGATGATTAGATTAACATAGTGTGCCTTTGTGCTAAAAGTAACTAAACAGACAAATAGAAAAAATAAAATGAACATGGGCTGTTTGTATAGTTCCCATCATAATATAAATTGTAAAAAACTATATAACATTTTATTTGATATTATTTAAGTGCAATCTGATCCTTTTCTTGTTGTTTTCTTTAGAAAAAATTATATTTACATCCACATTAACTTTCGGCGGAAGAATGTATAATATATTTGTTTAACTAAGCTTTTGTTTCTGGAACTGGTGAGCTTTAGTAAAAATAATTACCTTGGGATATAAACTAGCTTATTTCCCTGGTCAATTTTTTTCTCTGACACTAATGGTTAGAAAAGAGACCATATTTATTCAGTCCCCTCTTCTATAACATACGTTCTTAATATATTTCTTGCATTTCGAGCTCTTTAACATTTGCTTTTCTTTTCAGTTTTTATTATCTTATAAGCAAGCAGTATCCCGAAAGTAGAAATTTAGCTGCTGTACATTAATAGTGTCATCAACTTACATTTCATGATGAATTACTTAGTTGTTGTTTTTTTTCGTGTAAAGCTAAAATGTTAACCAATGGGCTTTCTTTATTGTTTCAATCACGGGTATCGCAACAGATGTTTTTAGCATTATAATTCTTCATTATTTCTGGGTCATTATGCTCTGGAATATAATTTTATATTTAACTTAAAGTAATTTGTTATTGGCTTTCTATTAAACAAATAAATAACTTAATAAGTTGCAAGGCGGATTTGAAATGCGTGTTGGTAAAGTTATTATAATTTTGGATTTCATAAAACATATTTAAATCAGCTTGCTTTCCAGCGAACAATGTAACAACACTAGTCGTATAAATTTGTAAAATTTTATTGCACTTATAGTTTCGAAGTAAATAAATTCTACGAATCCTAGCAGGATAATTAGAGAGGAACAAAACACATTAGTCTGTATATATATATCACTAAAGTGACAATATTATTGAAGAAACCGTATTACAAAAAATAAATTATATCTTTAATATTCAATATTGTGCTGCGGTTCATGTCACGTTTATGCCACTGTTTAATAACTTGTGAAAGTAAATTTACCAATTATGTTTTTGGGTGATTCCGTTAATTGCAAAGGCTTAGTTGAATTGTTATTTAAGCCCAGTTTAACCTAGTTGTTCGAATATATGTTGTTGTTTTTGTTTTCTATTCAGTGTTACGTATTTTTTATGTTTTAAGTTCTTCGTAGATTAAACGCAACAGAAAAACACAGATAACAGCTTGTATAATTTATTACACAAAACTATTAACAAATATAACAGATATGACATAAATTGTATAATAACAGTGACAGATATTAAGTTACAACATTCGAAATTAATTACAAAACAAAATAATATTAATTTCAAACTTCAGAATAAATCACAATACAAAACGGTACTGGCCTGTATCTAATGTAATGATCTAAAATTAAAGTCTCAAATTCCAGTCTAGGGTGTGAATTTGGTCTCACGAAGTAATTCCGAAACAGTTCAATAAATTCGCCGTCTCTCAGCACAAGCAGTAATTCAGATGTATCGTAGAGATTGACGGAATAAAATCACAGCTTCCGTAGATCTAACTTCAATCACAAAACCAAGTTGAATATTCACAGCAAACACTTAATCTTTCTCAAATAACTAACTCTCTTCTTTTGAAATAAAACTGATGTCTGAATCTCACTCTTTTTCTTCGAATAAAACTAATGACTGACTCTCCCTCTCTTCTTATCTCCATCTGTTTATATATATTATTAGGCTCTTTTTCTCGAACATTCACCGGAAATTCGACAGAGTAATCTGCGCATGTATGTTTTTGCACGAGACTCTACGTCTAGACGCTAGGCCAAACATTTCCATTTATAGTCATATATTTGATCTACCTAATTCTAGAAAATTCTAAAATGTTACCCTAAATAAATAACAAAATATTAGTTTAAACTTCGAAACAATAATATCAATATGGAAAAATGAATAATAGAAATGAAAATTTAAACACAACACGACATGTTGTCGTTTACAAAATATTTACACATATACATAACATCAGCTGCTTTAGTTAATAACTTTATAAACAAAAATATTGTCGCAGTTCGAAAGTGTTTGTTTATTCTTCTCGCTCCAGCCTCCCTTTTTGGTAACTTTTATTTCTAAAGAAATTATTTGAAAAACCATATTACAGAAGAGTAACTAGATGAGATACACAAATAACACCATGAAATTTGCATTAATTTTTTTCGTCTTCATTTTGCAAGAAATGATGAAGTTTTATTGTAATGTTTAGTTTCGTACACCACAGCTCGCTAGACATAACAGTGTTATATTTTAACAGTTGACACTACCTTTTAAATTTCAGTAACTAATTTCAATTTGTTAGGTTAATATTATTACTTTAAATCAAAAAATTATGGACTCATTTCAAATTTTTATGATAACATCTAGTACTTATCAGTTTATTGCCTCGTGATGATGCAATTCATGAAGTAGATGTCTTATTTTTTATACCAATTAAATACTATAGCTTCATTAACATGCAACTTTGAAATAACTACATAATTAATTAAGTCACCATAAATGGTAAAACTTAAGACAAGATTTGCTAGAACCAGGAGTTAATTTGCTAACCATGACAGAAAATAGTAAGAAACCATTATCAGAACACTGATGCACACAGAGCATGAGACGTAATAAAGAAAATTTAGGGCGTTATGGCCTAACAGTTACTGTAGCATTTTCCATCATTTTCGACTATTACAGAAAATACAAAATAGATACAACTTTTACAAACAAAAGCATACAGTGCAAAACCGTGTAGCTTTCCGAAACCATAATTGCTGGTTATCTTTTAGTGCACGTATTGTTAACTATCCACACATAAAACTACAAGTTTGAGAAAAAAATATGTCGCTCAAATTCACAGTAACAAAAATGGAAGTAAGCTACTGATCGAAAGGAGTAAAATATGAGATGAGGTCACAAATTACTTTATTTTCTGGAATTGTGAAATATCGACCACATTTTGCATGAAAATTTTCTAAATTTATGATACTGTATTTACAACTTTAAGAAACTGTTACACTCAACATTGATGCAAATAAGCAGTTGGTAATGTGTCAAATCGTGCAAGGTGTTATAAATTAAATGCGACTCTTACATTGGCAGAAACAGAGATTATGCTCTGGTACACAAGAATACCAACAAGGGTATCTAGCATCTTGATAGGACACAGATGAGAATATAATATATTACTGTAACACAAATTAGAGCTTGACTATGCAGATCTTGACTCTTTTGGGTGAATTCATGAATGACCATAGCGGTAAAAGTAATCTTTTGATCACAAAAAGAGCATCATAAAAAAAAAAAATTGAAGTTGAACCCAGAAAATGAGATATTGAATAAAGTCTACAACTGTAAATAAATTAAATTTACCTGATCGTAGAGAGATTCAGAACACATTCAGAGTTACTAGTTAAAGAATATTGCCAGACGTTATGGTTAATAAAAAACATCGTATCACTAAACAAAAGAACGTAAAGCCTTACGTACTACTATATTACGCAGTCGACGAAGAAACTGGCATGTTTGCCACACGTGGAAACACATCTGAAATATATCTTATTTCGTAGAAAAATCAAATGTGTTATGAAAAAATTTGGATTAGGTAATTAAAAGTGTCACGTTTATTTATAATAGCATAGTTATGTTACACATATGAATGATTGTGTTTGGAAGAAGCTTATTAAACAAGGTACGAGTTAAATAATGTTGTGAAAGTTGTGATAGCTCTAATTTAAGCCTAATTACAACAAGCAAGAACATATACATGTTTTGCTGTGTATAAGTTATTGTACGTATATTAATTTTCCCTACATTATGACACTTAGGAGCAGATAGCAATATTACATTCAATGTAGTAATGCATAAAGATGCAGCAGAGCTGCATAATGAATACCTGCTACATTACAGTGATAGAAAGACTCTGACAGATATTACTATATTGCTGGTTTTTAATTAGGTAAAAACATTGATTTTTTTTATGTTAAGCTAAGCTGTTACAACGTTACATGATATTTGATAACAAGAAAACTCTGCATGATGAATTGCGTTTCCTTACAATATTCTGCAAATAATGGAAGATAAAAAAGCATAAACTGAACTACTGCATTTGTCAAGTGGATCAAGTATACGTGGCGAACGTGAATTAGTCAAGTTTTCCTGGACTTGGGTAGAAGTTCTAGTTTTGTATAATCTACAATATTTGCTTATAAAAACACGCTCGAACACAGTTGAAAGTTCTTCATGTGAAAAGCAACCAGCGAGAGACATTCTTCTTCTTCTTATTATTATTATTATTCAACTACAACCAGTATGCTACAGCCATAGGAAAGTTTAATTGTAATTAGCACAATTAATAAGAAAACTACAGAATTTGACCACATTTTGAACATAACAAACCATTCAACTTTGGTGAATTACTTCGAACATTAGAATGTTTACGACAACATTCAGTATTGTCATCGGGTAAAAGTTAAAGATATGATGAGGTCAATCAAACTACCCAGCTTAACCGAGGTGTGACAATATCGACTTAGAATTAATTTGCTTGTGGCGAACCTGAATCGTCGATAAGATATCCATTTCTAGACTGGATATAAAATTCAGTATTGTTTGTAAGTTTTTAAAGCCCTTGTATATAAACCATCGTTTGTAATAACTATTAGTATCAACAGCTATAATTAATTGTATTTTTATATTAAAATATATTTCTGTTTGATACATATCGAAACCCAAATAAGTGCTAAATTAAAATTACAATCTCCGCCCCCCCCCAATGGCTCAGCGGTATGTCTGCGGACTTACACGCTAAAATCCGGGTTTCGATACCCGTGGTGGGCAGAGCACAGATAGCCCATTGTGGAGCTTTGTGCTTAATTCAAAACAAAAAACAAATCTTCTGGATAAATAAAAATATGCCATATTATTTACTACGTACAAAGTGTAATTAAAAAAGCTTCTAATAGTTTATTCTTACTTGATTTCGTTTTTTGGCCAGTTCACAATTTATGATTATGAATGCCTATCTGATCAGCATATTGTCTGAACTGAGACTAAGAAAATATTTTCATTCTTATTCTAGCTGTTACAATTGTATTCTATTGTTAAAGCTTTAGACAAGCGAAATGTAAAGTGAGAAAGATATTTTCACATGAATTTGTGTACACTGATGCTTTGATTTAATATACGAATTTTTATTCCCTTTAATATTGTTTTACTTCTTTTAATTATTTTTACAAAGTTTCGTGTAATTATTAATTGGATCACGTTAGGTTTAGAGTGGTTGTATACAAGCATTGTATCCCATACACTGCTGGCCAAAATCTTAAGGGCAATAAACATAAAGAAAAAATATGCATTTCGTTGTTAGACTCAACCACTTATTTGAGTAGAGCTTCGAAAGATGAAAATAAGAAAAGGGAAAATAAAAATAAAAAACTGTTTTAACATTTAATGGGAAAAATATGAACACTATGACATTTGCCTAAATACCAGCTACTGTATATGGTATTGCTTTAATGATATATTTCAACTTTTCAATTTTTTTTATGGTTCGTTTCATTTACAGCAAGACAAAATTGTAGAAAATTTGTCACAATTCATTTAAAACGCAACCATAACTAACAATAACATTTTTGTAAGTAAGGATAAGAAAAAAATTCGAATCTGAAAGAGAATGAGTTTTGTCGAAGAAAGAATTATGTTTTTGCAAAGAATAGGAAGAAAAATTGCACAAATACATTTAATCTCGTGACATTGCTATTGTTAGTTTTCTTTATAAAAACTATACTCTGAAAATAGACTTGTTTTAAGTAAACCAATATGTTTCAAGTGTTCTAAAACATTATAAACTAGAGTAGATAAGAAAGAACTAAAAAAATGATATATTTATGATAAATATAAGTAAGTAATAACTGAATACATAATATACGTAGTTGCAAGCTTTTCCTCCTGGAATAGTTAATTACAGAAATGTTTACTTTCACGATAATATGTGTATAAACTATGAAAAATAGCAAGTTTCTATCTGAAATAGTGTATTTATTTTTATCGTATGTTCTCAAAGCTTTTCTCTACTGTTTTCTAGCTAAACACTCACCTACAGTCAATAATAATTAAGAAAAAATATGAGTACAAATATTACTTTCAAGTGCTAGTAAACAATACCAACTTTTATGGTCACATACATATTTTGTCTAAACGAAACATTATTTTACAAAATGTATTGCTAATGTACAGACAAGTTTAAATTATAGTTTATTTAGCTTTGTATAGTGAAATAAATTTAAAATAAAGTACATTTTAAAGGATATTAAACGGATGAGCTTGAAAGTGGCAATCTCTCGATTGCTACATAAACATAGTCCAAAGCTGTACGTGGGGCTAATCTAACATGGACTGGCGTACTGATCATGAGATATGTGTAAATATTTGATTGATTATACCAAAGATAACCAGGGTCAAGCAACGTACCCGTTAACCTCTAAGACACTGAAAGAAATGAAGTAATATTAATGAAGATGCTGAAATAGTAACATTTTAAATTTCTAAATGTAAGATAAACGCAACTGTACAGTTAAATTATAGTCAGCTATTGCAGTTGAAGTTCAAATAAAGAACAGCGTACACAAATCATCTAGTGATACCTTTGCTGCTCATCTTACAACGAAATTTTTAATGTAACATTTACTCTTTTTAAGTGAATGTGAGAAAGGCAGTACATTAAAATTATCTTATAATGATATGAAAGTGACTAAACTGTGAAAACCTTACGATAGAGTTATTTTATACGATTACATAGCACAGCGGAATGTCTGCGAGCTTTAAACGCGCGAAATCGGGTTTCGATTCCCTGGTTGGTAGAGCACAGGTAAACATTGTGTTCAATCAAAAAAATACATGTGAAAACAAAAATCTAATATGATTGTGTTATACTCAATTGTTGCTATTTGGATACTTTCGCTGCTGTCGATATTTTGAGCTGTAAGATGCGGGGAAAATTATCTTTGTAAATCTTCGATTGACCTAGTAGAGTCGTAGATCAAAAGCCAATAACACATTTTTGTCTGTTAAACTACGTGAACGGCATATTAATTCTTGCAAGAATGACACAGTGAGACAAAAGTGATTGGTCTGAAATTACTAGCATATTGCCTGTTTTCCATTCCAGAAAAATGTATTAGGTTCTCACATTGAAGTTTGCGATAATTATAACTCTATATATTACCTTCACTGTAATTGTAAGCTATAAACTGTGGTAATGTCAAATAATATGCCGCATTAATAATTAGGATTTATAATTCTAAAGAAAATTTTACAATTTTATAGAGTTATGTCAAGACATTAAAAGAGAATGCTTGTTATAGATTTGAAAAAAAATTAAACATAACGTCATGTATATTGTCGTGATAGCAAAAACAAGGTAGATTTTGTGAACATAAAGCCCTGTATATATCTGATAAGGTAGACTTTCCAAAAGATATCTTCTCAGAAACGAACCTGTTTAGTTTATTAGAGATTTGCTAATTCACCAAAAAATGAGTTTCATGTTAATCTATCGGAGTGATATTGCTGAATTATTAGTTAAAAAAAACTTAATGGTTGTGAGATGTTATCAAGAATAATTAATTATAGTCCTAGAATACTATATCACTATTATTAAGCAGAATACGAAGGGATCATTTTAGCTAGTTTTGAGTTATTGATCTATTGCGATTAAGCATGTTTTTGTGATAATCAGTTTATTCACAAATTTATTGCTTACAAGTGTAGACCATTCTGTTTTACCACTAAATAATAATGTGTTCAAGTGTTATTGAAATATCTGAAATACCTAGATATTCTTTGCTCTTAATACTTTAAGTTGATTGTCAATTAGATATTTTATGTATTTTTATACTTCTTAATTACGGCTTGGTATTGTCTTTCTTTACTTGTCTGAAGAAATAAATAGTTGAAAGTAAATTAAAGGAAGATATAATTCGTATTATAAATTAAACTGCTCAGGGGAAGTGTAAATTTCTATAGTTTACAAAAGTTTTTACTATTGTTGTGCTCTTCTGATTGCTTCAAATGATTAACATTCTCAAGTAAGAGAATATCCTTAGAGTACATGTAGACTGCATATAATTGTTAGCAACTGACTGGTTAGTTAATGATAAAACATACTAACCAAGTCCACAAAAACAAAGAGTTGCTATCCTGACAACTGTGCATTTTTCTCTGTTTCATAGCTTTGATCAGTAAGAGCTAAAATATTCAAGGATTCTAGTTTTATTACATCACGAGTAATTTTGTTTTGTATCAATTACTTTTACCTAAAACAGTTTTGTAAATGGAGAAAAAAATTCTGGAGTTAAGACCCACAACACATAACAAAGAATATAGAACAGAATAAAGAAATTAAAAAGTACTTTAATCTCGATAAAATAATATTTTAACGAGCTTTCATGTCGTGAGACATGGAATTATTTAAAAATTGTTTTCTTGAACGAGGTATTGCACTGTGAAGAAAAAATCTATTATCTCTTAAAATATCTGATATTAGAGATAATAATGTAATAATCTTCTTGTCCATTGAAAAAAAACATTAAATTATAAATCAGTTTCGTTCTTTAGCTTTTGGGCATGGTAGTGTTTTAACAATAAACCTATGTATTATTTTAAAAGTGGTTCTATAATTTTGTATTTTATTAAATACTATTAGTAACTTTGGGAATATTTTCTTTGAATAATTTCAAACTCATATTCATATAAGATTTTAAAGAATTTTCTTAAATTTGATTACTGGTAGTATTCTTGAACATTAAATATACATTTAGCTGAAGTAAATAATAAAAGCCTATGCAAAAAGCCAAAGGCTAAGGAATTAGCTGTATGTTGATGACGTTAAAGGTAGAAATAAAATAAACACAAATACAACAATTCACAAGAACAAATGAAAGTTGTTACCTTATAGTGATCACTAAAATGAAACAAACTGAATGTGAAACTGTTATGTAATCTAGCTGTGGCTAAAGAAAAATAAAAGCCACAACTGGTCTGTCAATTTCATTTTAAATCTGAGAATAAGACCGAAATGACGAACAAAAGTAAGGTTTGCTTTAAGGAAGTGACACTTATGACCAGAACTTCTCTGCGAGGTAGATTAAACTGTAGTTGTTGTAAATCATAATCTCGCTCTCCTAGCTCATTCTTTAATAATATCAACCTACATGTTTAGTTTCGCTTGAATTTTATACAAAGCTACACGAGGGCTATCTGCGCTAAGCGTCCCTAATTTAACAATGTAAGACTAAGACGGGAAGGCAGATAGTCATCACCTCCACCAATAACTCTTGGACCACTCTTTTACCAACGAACAGTGGGATTGTTTGTAATATTATAACGCCCTCACGTCTAAAGGAGCGAGTATGTTTGGTGAAACGAGGATTCGAACCCGCAACCCTCTGATTACGAGTGGGATTGTTTGTTATATTATAACGCCCTCACGTCTAAAAGAGCGAGTATGTTTGGTGAAACGAGGATTCGAACCCGCGACCCTCTGATTACGAGTCGAGTGACTTAACTATTTGGTCATGTTTGGCCACTCCTACATGTTAAACAGAAATAAAATAATCAACAAATAAAAAGCACTTTTGAATTATCTTTTACCTAAAATAGAACAACAAAATAACTTAATTTAGACAACATCTCAAGATTTGAAGATTGGTCACGTGCATAAAGAACTTATAGAATATTATCTCTATCAGTGACAACTGAAACAAGGGAGTGGAAATGTTCAGGATTATTAAAAACGAATATTACGTTGTCAAGAAAAGGTTTATTAAACCATATGTTGTTAAGTTATACTGTTATTTAAAATAAAATAATTTATAAAAATACTGATAGGTTTCACTCGATCTTTAAAATAAGAATGAATACTTTTATTTGCTGGACAAATCAATACACTAAACAAAAGTTAGTATAGCTCTTAAGTGACAAACCTCTTCAACTGGGTTTAAGACTCAAATCCTTTATTGTACATATTTAGACGCTATAGTAACCAAAATTTAATCTCTAATAAATTATACTATAGGATAAAGCAAAAAAATTTAGAGCTGCGCCTACTCCAATTTAATCAAAGTTGGGTTTCAAAAGCCTTGCAATGTCATGAATTTTCCTAATAAACTATAAAACATCCAATCTTAAAAAGTCAACTTGGCGATGAAACATAATAATGTACAACCTAAACAGAACACTCTATGAGAGCAAAGAATTACAATGTCAAGTACCAGATGACACAATGTAAAAATTGTGCCATATGTGCAATAAAACCATCACTGGCAGATTGTTTTGTATTTACATTTAAGAAAAACCAACTAAAACCAGCAATCATTAGTTTTCAAATAGAAAAGCAATACATGTCCAAAATTAAGTGAGAATAATTATAACATAAAAATTAAACAATATAATACCTAAACACATCATTTAATATTATTCAGTCTCTCTCAAGTTTTTTGTGACGCTTGACTCGCAACCTTTTGGTCATGGGTTCGGATCGAAATTGGTCGCTAAACAAGTCGTGGGGTCGTTATTATGTCAAGATCATATCTATTATTCTGTGGTTTAGAATAGCGTAAGTTGTATGTGATGTTCACCAGATATCTTACGTCCAGTTTATTTAGTCGAAATGATGTACGGCTAGATTAGATATTTTTCGAATAGCTTTGCAGAAAAATTCGACAGACAGAACACAAACAAAGAAAAATATGCTTAAAAAATATCTGCTGTTACAACTGAAGTTCCATTTGACCCCGCAAAGAGAAAAACTACAATAATATAACAATAACACATTAATTTAGATTTTTTCCACGTGAGGATGTTCATCTAACACCTTCCACAATTCTTTAGTTAGCAAGGCAGGAGAACAATATTGTCACAAGGGTTTCCTTATCTGTATTGCGTATATTTCTACAAAAAAAGATACCAAAGTGGTCGAATACTCGATGTAAGCTCACCCAGGCGTGATGGGGCATCTAATAGCAGGTTCTTAAATCTGATGAAAATGTAGCGTCAAAACCTTGTATTTCTGAATCTCTCAATATTCCAAAAGTACCATATCAAAACTATATGCCTGTTTTTGATGACATATCAAGTTGTTAAAACAAAATACATCTTAAAATATCAACTTACTTTTAAACGTAAGATTGCATTGCTTCGCCGATTAATACATCATGATTATCATTTATATGATTTATTATTTATATAAATCATGCGTAACCATTTTACCATAAACTTAAATGAGAAGATTCTCATTACTGCTTATATTATTTGCTCCTCAGAATCATAAAGTTGTTGTTATACGAAGTAGCCACGTAATGAAGTATTTCGTGTAACCTTTCGTATATGTCCTTGAGGATAACAACTTATTATTTGGTGTGTCAAGTGACTGTTTGAGTTTTATAAGTGCACTTAAAAGCTTATATCATAGTTAAGCCATAATTTATCTTTGTATAAAAATACACGGCTAGCAGAGAATTCAGTATGGGATGTCACACGTTTGACTTGACATTGAAGATACCTGTTACCAATCTATCAACAGTCAAAACGTAATGGTTATGATCCTGTTTGTCCTTCCCTTCTCCGGTGAGATAACGGTAAGTTTTCGGATTTACAATGCTGGAATCAGGGGACATAGCAGATAGCCCAATGTGGCTTTGCTGTAAGAATACAAACACGCGCGCGTCTTCTACTACCAAAAGCTGTTTTTGCCAGCTGCAAGTATCTGATCAAGATAAAATGATGGAGGAGTGTAAATTACAACAAACATCAATAATATTAGGAATCAACGAATTCCTTCAACAATGGACATATGTCAATAAATTACTACAGTACTACTCAAAGGACATTAAAACAGTTACTTAGAATCCAATAATCAGTCTCTATAAACACAAAACAACTTCGGCAGTCTCAGAGAACAAACTGTCAATAAAGAATGTCCGGAAGTATACGATGTGGTAAGAATAGTTTCGTTTCACTTACGTAGTGTCGTGACAGTAAGGTAAAGCTATTAAAGGAACTATATCATACCATCAGCTCTGCTTGTCTTTTTTCAACAGTGCGAATGGCTGCAGAATGTGTATGGATCTTTATAACGTTTTCATAGCAGTATTTATAATACTGATTACTTTAGAAGACCAAAAACTATCCAAAATGTTGCTGAACATTATTTTTGCTTAAATGACATTGCTGAATGTCTATCATAGTGGAGAAGGAAGCTTTCTAAACGAGAATGTAATAAATCACAGTTTTTATGTAATTAAAAATTTATTTGATGGAACTGCAGTAATTTTGTAATCTTTTTCAGAAAGAAAAATCATAAAATCATTGTTCAATTAATTTTCTACAAATATACGTAAAATAGTTGCCGAAACATTCTCCTCGGCGGGGCAGTTGTTGACTTAAACATATTTTAAGAGTTTTTTAAGAAAATGGATATTCACAGTAAGTAGTGGAAATGATGGGAAACTGTGGGTGGTATACGATAAGATACCGATTTACAAAAGAGGCAGAAAAAAACTCAATGATATTTTTATATTACTATAATTATTTTAAATGTATTTATATGCAAGAACGTAAATAGTGATATTCTTGATTGGTTGCTGTCTAGCTCTCACTCTTAGATGCTTGCAATATATCTATAAGTGGTGCTGACTTTTATATATTAAGTCATGTCAAATTAAAAAAATACTAATGTGTTTAACTGATGTTTGTTTTTCATAATTTAACATCTACAAGTCATCAAGTTTTTTTTTGTAATCATGTAGCTCCCCGGGTTCTTCAGTACAATTGTATGGTCTCGATTTATGCTTAATTATGTGTTACGTTTATGTTAATATTAATTAATTTATTATTGGTATGACACTCACTGTTCTGGGGTTAAAAAATAAATAAATATATTAATGTTAACTCCTCACTTGGTTATACTACATCAGCTATTTTTGTTTCTCTACAATACATAGCGAGCAACGTTTGATCTGCTAAATGGATACTGAACTGTTCCTCCGATTATTAGAGCAAAAGAAATATCTGCTTTTGTTAGTCCTGATGGATTATATCAGTACCATGTAATGCCATTTGAGATAAAAAATCTTAGACAACTTTCCAGTGAATGATGATTCAACGTTTCAATAATTTGTCAAATGTTGGAACCTATATTGATTATTTGTATTACGTGAAGTTTTGAAGGCTTAAGACAGCCAATCTCAGTGTAAGTTTGGCAAAATGTGACTTCTGTAAAGCCAAAGTTGTTTACTCAGATAATTTATTATACCGTTATCAAGTTTTATTTAAATTCAAGCCAAAGTGTTGACTGCATTGTGGATCATGAAACTCCTACCAACAAAAAAAAGTTGAATGAAGTTTTTGAGAATGGCTTGTTATTACAGAAAGTTTTGTAAAACGTTTGATGACATCACCGAACTATTAACAACAACAAACCGATTGAAGAAAATTCAAAGTTCAAATGATCTGAAACATGTAAAACTGCTTTTCATTAGGTCAGATATTTATTGTACGCTTGCTCTGTATTGAATGCACCTGATTTTGATAAGCTTTTTACATTAACTGTTGATGTCAGCGACTGTGGTGCTAGTGCTATTTTATTACAATCAGACAACAAAAGTATTGAAAACCTTGTTTGTTATTTTCTAAAAAGTTTAATTGTAACCAAAAGAATTATTCTATTGTGGAAGAAGAAACATTTATTTTAATGTTAGTTATAGAACATTTCAATGGGTATGTATCTGTATCACAACAACCAATTATCATCTACACCGCTCAAAGTCCGTTGATGTTTTGGAACGAAATGAAAAGCAAAAAACAGAAAACTGTTAAATTGGAGTTCAACATTACAATAGTGTAATTTGAAGATAATCCATGTCAAATGGGGTTGATAAAATCTGTCCCGATGCTTTTTCACGTGCAATGTAACTTTATGATCATAAGGTCATTGGATAGCATTATATACTGTCATGGTTATTGAAACTGTGTAACTATTTGATAATGTATTATATTTTAAGTGATTATTTGGAATTGAGCATAAAACTACACAATGGGCAATCTGTGTTCTGCCAAACACGGATATCGAAACTTGGTTTCTAGTAGTTTAAGTACGAGTTTTTAATTCTCCAAGGTAGGAGGTGTGACGAATTTACTGTATATATATATATGTGTGAGTTTCAATCTTGATCTGTGTTTCAGCTAAATATATATTTAGATAAGCATGTAAGTGATTCTTTGGAATACATATTGCGAAATTCTAGCTTATTCATTAAAATCGAAGATTCTCGATGATAAAAATCAACAATATATATGTAAACGTAAACCTTGGTGCATTGTTTATATTGTTGCCTTAACTGTCCTTACACCTCCAAATACAACCAATATGACATGCCAAGGGACAGTATATACTACTGGTTTGCTGCAGTTGGTAAACTATAAACTAAGGAAGCTATAACTGTGATTAAGCCTTATTAATTGAAAACTTCAGATGTTTGACCAGGAATCCTCATGTATTTCAAACATTACAAACCATTTAACTTCAACGTATTAACATTTGATGTTAGTATTCTTACAAAGAAATTATATAACTTCAATTGTGAAAAACTCACGTGTGATCAGCAAAATGATAGCTAGTTCCCAATTAAGTAAATGGTGTCTACATCAGCTTAAAATTAATTCGCTCATCGTGAATCATGTTTGAGGTACAAAGGAAATTCTGGATCTGATAAAAGATTCAGTATTGCTTGTAAGTTTGCAAAAGGTGTATATATAAATCATTATTTATAATAACTATTTGTAATAGCCGTTATTTTAAATTATATTATTGTTTCTATATTAAAATATATTTGTATTAAAAATTGTGTGTATCAATCTTGTTAGAAAATATAATCAATTTGATACATATCGATAATTAATTAACTTTTAAATCTAAATTTTCCTTAAATTCAGTTTTAAGCTATTTCAAATTGCAATACGTAATAGAACAAAGTAAAATAAGTTCGTCCTTAGGGTAGGTTAGGCTGTTAGTAGTTTAATTTTGTAGTTTGCGAAATAAAATGGATGACATTAGAGCATAATTCAGAACAGAGGATTTTGATGTAACTGAAATAATTAAAATCTAGTTTATTAAATGTACACGATTTTTAACAGAAATTCCTTCGAAATAATGGTTGTATGTTTATATACAATGGTTTATATGTTTATATATTTGAAGGATCATAGAAGATAAAGAAAGTTGGTCAAGCATGATTTTGTTTGTTCGTTTGTTGTGAAATATCTCACAAAACTACAACAGGTATATCTGCGCTAACCGTCTCTAATTTAACAGTGTAAGACTACTAGTCATCACCACCAACCGCAAACTCATATACTACTCTTTAATCAACAACCGTCACATTATAATGCTTTTAGGGCTGAAAGGACGAGCACGTTTGGTGTGATGGGCATTCAAACCTACGACCCTCAGATTGCAAATCGAGCGCCCTAACCTTCTCGCCATGTCGGGGCGTTCAAACATGAAATTAAGATATAAAATTATGTGAAAACAAGGTTGTCTAAAAAAGGAGAATTTAACATAAATTATTTCTTTTGATACCTATAGATAAATAAAATAATGCAAGGGAATGACACAGGAAGGTTTATATTTGATGATTATGGGATAAATAATGACAATTTACTAATGAAAAGTTAAGTTATATCCACCATCTTAAACAGTAGGCGGATGGAAACCAGATTGAACAAATGATCATATTAATTTTAAACTTGCCAAATGAAAAATTAGAAAATTTAATAAATGTTAAATGTCCTTCGTTTCGATGCTGGTTAAGAACTGGATATATGAAGCACATGCAACTATTTTTCTAAGGTACCGAATAGGTGGAAAGTAACATAAAATTGAAAGTTGACTGTGTTATCCCTTTTTTCAAGCATGGTTATAAACTTTGTTTCATCAATAATTAACCTGTTAGTTAAACGCTAGTTGTGGGAAAAATCTCTTGAATCTCTGGCAAAAAAGATACTTTTTAAAATTAAAATTTAGTTAGATATTTAACGTGATTTCACTAGAGAAAAAAATCTTGGTTCACTAATCTTTTGGTATTTTTTTCATAGGTTACTATTTACATAATAACAGTATGGATGTGGTTTTGTTACAATTTAATTTAGAAGTTATTTAAGAAGGTGACATAAAATATTTGTTAAAGATATATCTGTAGATGTGGGAGATTGATTGGCTCATTACATAAAAATATTGATGAGAAGTAAGCAGAACATTATTATAAAAGATGGTCAGTCAAACTGGATTCGTGTCAAAGAAGAATACCTTAGAGCTCGGAGTTAAAAACTTTAATCTATTTACTTTACATCAATGACATAGATAAAGAAACAGTCTATAAATTATTTAAGTTTTCTGATGGTATAAAACTTTTAAGTTAGTAGCTGTGAGGATAGATACTTCTGCTTTAAAAAAGGATTTGTATTATTTGGCGAGTTTGGCAAATAAGGCAGAATATTTTTTCTTTACAATATATATAAGGTAATGCATGAGAGATATCACAATTTGAATTATCAGCAAAATTGTGTTCAGAATTAATTAGCAGTGCTGCAGAATAAAAATGATCTTGCTATTCCGGTTGATGAGTCTTTTACTGTTGCTAGTGTGTGGTTTGCTACAGAAATACTGAATATAAGTTAAAGAGGTTATAATGTCATGCTTTTGGTAACTGGCTAATGTTATGTATATGTGTAAATATTTTGTTAACGACAACATATCGTGTTGTGTTTGAATTTTCATTTTCTATTATTCATTTTTCCATATTGATATTATTGTTTCGAAGTTTAAACTAATATTTTGTTATTTATTTAGGGTAACATTTAGAACTTTCTTGAATTAAGTAGACCAATCATATGTTTGTTAATGAGTGCTGGTGACTTCGTGTCTCGACGTGTAGTCTCGTGCAAGAACGGACACGCGCGGATTGCTCTAGAGTTGTATGGAAATTGCAAGATTGTTCGAGAAGTAGGCCTATCGGTATAAAAGACGGTGACGCGAGATAGATTAAGTCGTCAGTTTTTATTCGAAGAAAAAGATAGAGATTCAGTCATTAGTTTTATTCGAAGAAAAAGAGTGAGATTCAGACATCAGTTTTATTTCAAAAGAAGAGAGTTAGTTATTTGAGAAAGATTAAGTGTTTGCTGTGAATATTCAACTTGGATTTGTGATTGAAGTTAGATTTACGGAAGCTGTGATTTTATTTCGTCAATCTCTACGATACATCTGAATTACTGCTTGTGCTGAGAGACGGCGAATTTTTTGAACTGTGAACTGTTTCGGAATTTCTTCGTGGGACCAAATTCACACCCTAGACTGGAATTTGAGACTTTAATTTTAGATCATTACATTAGATACAGGCCAGTACCGTTTTGTATTGTGATTAATTTTGAAGTTTGAAACTAGTATTATTTTGTTTTTTAATTAATTTCGAATGTTGTAACTTAATATCTGTCACTGTTATTATATAATTCATGTTATATCTGTTATATTTGTTAATAGTTTAGTGTAATAAATTATACAAGCTGTTATCTGCGTTTTTCTGTTGCGTTTAGTCTACGAAAAACATAAAACATTAAAAAATACGTAACACTAAGACACATTTTGAATATTGAATTCATCTTGAGCTTCTTATCTTAGAAATGATATTGAATCTTTAGAAGAAACTCAAATGAAGGCTGCTAATATGACACCTGTGATGAAAAGGTTTTTATACGGTGCTTATTTTAAAATCTTGAAAACTGTTTTTTCTTGAAAATTAAATCAAAGGAGTTTTTTTTTACTTATTGGTGAGAATGATAAGAATATTGGACGCAAGTATAGATTTTAGCATGGTAGAATTATTCTTCAGCTAACACTACTGTAGTTTTCTAACATAATGTTTGTTGTTTTGGAGTGGGTTATCTTTAATTTGGTAGATACTATCTATTTAAGATAGTCTGAAATAATGCTTGATAAATATTTAAATGATAAGAACTGACTTTGAGTGTTTTTCTTTAGAAGTTCGTATTGTGAGTAGAATAAACTAGCTGGATCAATAGTTGCCCTTAATTTATTTATATACATATGTGTGTGTATGTGTCTGTGAATACGCACATTTTCATTCAGTGCACATTTTATCGTTGTAAAAGTCATTAGATATTTGGAATAAATAACGAAAGTATTCGTATTTCTGCTTTATAACTTTGTGGAAAGAATATGAAATTAATCCAAATAAGTAAATGAATAGGTTTGATTATATTTCTGTCTTAAACATACCGCTATTTTAAAAGAATTGATTGATCATACAACAGTTAGTAGTGGATTGCTTATTTGTTATGATATGTAGTTCTGTTTCTCGAATCTGAAACGCCGAACTTCAAACTCGGCAAAGTTTAAACTTCTTATAATTATTACCTAAGTACTGTGTCTATTATTGGTAAGAAACTGCTTAGTGTCTTACATAAATAAAAATTATTCTTTTAACTTATAAGAAGATTATTCATTCATAATATTCCAGTAGGACGAAGGCCAGCCATTCGTAAAACACAGCTAAAGTGAATCGTTACCACATTCATGTGGAAAGAAAAACTGTGGAATACTTCATAAAAGATGTTTTACAATAAAGTGTAATCATCTGGCAGTTTAAAATTTCCTTTCAGATTGTTAATACATGTCCTTATTGTGAAAAACAAAAGCCTATGATTCATTATTTTGAAACCTATTTCGAATGAATTTTTTTAATAACCAGAGAAGGGAGGTATAAATGATGTTATAATTTATAACGTACTCGTTAAACCCTATGAGAGATCAAAATATGAACTTCTCCTTCCTAATAATTTTAAATAAAGAATATTTTATAATAAGGAACTATTGTGTTCAGAAACAGTGAATCGGCTTCTAACATTACAAATACCACTAATAATGTATGTTATAAAACGCTCTATTAGAAAAAAATATTTATTGTAAAGACTTGTGGAATCCTCATTCACAGCAACTACGACAAGCGAGTACCATGCTTAATATGACGTCACTCTACGAAATGCAAATTGTACATGTACATTTATTCTGGTATCTAGTGTTTCTGTTTCTTTAAATTTTGCGCAATGCTACTCTAGAGCTATTTGCGCTAGCCGTCTATAATTTAGCAGTATAAGACTAGAGGTAAGGCAGCTAGTCATCACCACCCACCGCCAACTCTTGGGCTACTCTTTTACCAATGAATATTGGAATTGAATGTCACATTATAATGATCCCACGGCTGAAAGGGCAAAGATGTTTGGTGCGACCGGGAATCAAACCCGTAACACTCGGATTACGAGTTGAGCGCCTTAACACATTTGGCCAGTTATTTACTGAATTTTGTTTGTTCGTATTCTTTTTGTGTCCTCATAATAGTGGAGCATA
This sequence comes from Carcinoscorpius rotundicauda, assembly GCA_011833715.1. Lineage (NCBI taxonomy): Eukaryota > Metazoa > Arthropoda > Merostomata > Xiphosura > Limulidae > Carcinoscorpius > Carcinoscorpius rotundicauda. Next base: position 31,057,917 of record CM022395.1, on the reverse strand, counting down.
TTCCACTGAAACTTATAGATTATTTCATATTTTTATTCATTTTAACGTTATACAATAAGCTATTGTGCTTTTAAAACGCTAGAGACGTCAACTTATTTTATCACGTCTTCCAAAAACCTGTTAGTTGAATATATTGAACACTGCTATCAGTGGACTTTTATGGCGGTGTGAAATCACAATATACAAGTGATTTCAGGTATACCTCGATTTTTTAAAATTATCTAAACATCAAAATCCAGAAAATTTGGTCAGTCAAGACCAGACTTCCCGTATTTGTGTATCTGTGTTCTGCTATAATGACGTTCGAAAAACAGAATTGAAATAAAAAACTGCGTAGTTTCAAAGTGGACAGTAGAAGACGAAAAAGAGTACAACAAACGTAGAAGTGTACGGAAAAGACAAATTAAAGTGAAACTGACGGGACCGAAGAAGGTCAAAACGTTGTTCTTTCTTGTACATAAGGTCTGGCATGGCCAAGCGTGCGACTCGTCATCTGAGGGTCGCACCAAATATGTTTGCCCTTCAGCCATGGGGGAGTATAATGTGACGGTCAATCCCACTATTCGTTGGTAAAAGAGTAGCCCAAGAGTTGGCGGTGGATGGTGATGACTAGCTGCCTTTCCTCTAGTTTTACATTGCTAAATTAGGGACGGCTAGCACAGATAGCCCTCGAGTAGCTTTGTGCGAAATTCGAAAGCAAACAATCCTCTACATGAAAATATTTTCTCAGCCCAAACCATCCGTTTGTACATATATAGTTGTTATGTAAATATCATGTAAATGTTATGTAAACGACAACCATGTCGAGAGTGTTATGTAAATGTTATGTAAACGACAACCATGTCATGTCGTGTTTGCATTCCCATATTTATTATATTTCCATATTTATATTATTTTTTCGAAGTTTAAACCAAAAAAATGTTATTCATTTAAAATAACATTTTAGAATTAATTAAAATTCATTTACAATTATTTATGTAAAAATTTCTAGAATTAGGTTTAGTGATTACTTGTATTGGCCTGGTGTTTGTACTGTGGAATTCTGGGAAGTTACGCGATTAGTATATAAACAGAAGGCGATGCGAGGGAAAGAGGTCATCCATTTTTACTCGGGTCAAGAAGTGAGTCATCCGTTTTTTACTCGGGTCAAGAAGTTGGTTTTGTTTGAGAAAGTTTAAACGTTTGCCATGTGATTATTCAAATTGAATTTGTAAATAGAGCTAGATCAACTAAAGCGGTGAATTTATTTTATTCCGTTAATCTTTACAATTCAGTCGGATTACGGATTATACCGAAAGTCAATACGAATTGGACTGTGAATTTTTTTGAAAATACCCATTCAAACTTCGTAAATTTCTCCGTGGGACCAAATTCCCTGCCTAGATTGGAACTTTGGATTTCGGATTTGGACACTCATTCTGGATCATATTATTAAGCACAGGCCAGTACCTTTTTGTATTATAAGTGGTTTTGAAGGTTGAAACTGGATGTCTGTTATTGCTATTGGATAATTTATTTTGTGTCTATCACTTATAAGTGGATCATTGTAATAAATTATACAAGCTGCTATCTGTGTCTTTCTGTTGCGTTCAGTCCACATAAAAAACGTAACAATAGTGTGGAACAATGAGAATTTTCAAAATTAAATTTCTAAGAGAAACATTTGTATTTCCTTAAAGCAAAGCATTAATGCACTCAAATTATTAAAACAAAATCTTAAAAACTATAGAAAAGCTTTCTTAGATGTTCATAAAATCAAAATTGTATAATATTGTTGCATCAAAGTCTTCCATTTTCTATTCAATTCAATGCTTTTATAACGTTTAAAACCCGAATAATTTACAAATATTTCTAACAGCTACCATGTCATTTTCCTTCTAATAAAAGGTTTACCATCAATCATTTTAATGGCTGTAATACCTAGTAACCAGCTGTCAACTTTAGGAGGATATTCTTTCCTTGTTATTAATTCTGAAGCCATCCATTGAGGAGTGCCAACGAGTAATGTTCATTTATTTAATTCTAGGAAAATTGGTGCACATGATCAAAAATCAGCTGCATGATGTTAAACACCTAAAACAGAATTATCATATCAATAAAGTTACCGGTATTCTTGTTATGTATATGTGTAAATATTTTGTAAACGACAACATGTCGTGTTGTGTTTGAATTTTCATTTGTATTATTCATTTTTCCATATTGATATTATTGTTTCGAAGTTTAAACTAATATTTTGTCATTTATTTAGGGTAGCATTTAGAACTTTCTTGAATTAAGTAGACCAATCATATGTTTGTAAATGAGTGCTGGTGACTTTGTGTCTAGACGTGTAGTCTCGTGCAAGAACGGACACGCGCGAATTGCTGTAGAGTTGTATGGAAATTGCAAGATTGTTCGAGAAGTAGGCCTACCGGTATATAAGACGGTGACGCGAGATAAATTCAGTCATCAGTTTTTATTAGAAGAAAAAGAGAAAGATTCAGTCATCAGTTTTTATTCGAAAAAAGAAGATAGATTCAGTCATTAGTTTTATTCGAAGAATAAGAGTGAGATTCAGGCATCAGTTTTAGTTATTTGAGAAAGATTAAGTGTTTGCTGTGATTATTCAACTTGGATTTGTGACAAAAGTTAGATCTACGGAAGCTGTGATTTTATTTCGTCAATCTCAACGATACATCTGAATTACTGCTTGTGCTGAGAGACGGCGAATTTTTTGAACTGTGAACTGTTTTGGAATTTCTTCGTGGGACCAAATTCACACCCTAGACTGAATTTGAGACTTTAATTTTAGATCATTACATTAGATACAGGCCATACCGTTTTGTATTGTGATTTATTTTGAAGTTTGAAACTAATATTATTTTGTTTTGTAATTAATTTCGAATGTTGTAACTTAATATCTGTCACTGTTATTATATAATTTATGTTATATCTGTTATATTTGTTAATAGGTTAGTGTAATAAATTATACAAGCTGTTATCTGTGTTTTTTCTGTTGCGTTTAATCTACGAAGAATATAAAACATTAAAAAATACGTAACAATTTTTGATAGATTGTTTAGACAGTATTCATTATGAAACTTTGTAGAATGGACGTCAACTTGCCTGTTGTGGAGATACAAGTGTAGAGGACGACTTTTCGAAAGTCTTCCGCCTTTCGTCTTCTAGTATTTCCATTAACATATAATTTATATTTAGGTTTCTACATAATGCTGCTTTTGAAAAAAACAAAACTATTTTTAATATTAGTTTTTAACTCATACCCTTTTATTATTAATAATAAACAATATTGTAAGTATAATCTTACTTGCATCACATACACAGTAGAATTTTCATTTTTCCACTTAAATCTGAAAGACTAGGCCATTCTCTGTAGCTGTTTTGAAATGAATATTTTTCATAATTTTACCCAGTTTTGTGATTTTAGATAAAATCTATTCTAAAACTGTAAAATTTTGAAGTATTTTCCTGTTAAACCAGTATTTACGTTTTTATGGTGTGTGTTTAATTTCAATTATCAGTTCTTTCCTAATGTTTCTTTTTGAAATTAATAACTTGTATGATAGAAGATTAAAAATGTGATATACATTTAAACATTAAAGACGTCAGTTCTAACTGATATTTAGTACAGTTAAAATTTGGCAGGGGCTAATTGATAAGAAATTTTGTACAGTTGTTGGAGATATGTCTCCATATGAAATACTGGTGCTGAAAGTTTTTGTAATTTTAGAAAGAACTACAGACTTTAAACTACAATAACTTCACCAATTTTAAATGGAACTTCATTATTACTTTATGAAATGTTATTTGAAAAATTTTGTCATCTCTCAAGACACGAAAGTTTATAGACGTGAGTACCCAGAGTTTTGACAAGCACTTACAATAATTATTGAACAGACTTTTAATAACTTACAATCATCAGATATTTTTTCATAAAAAAAGAAATTCTACTAATAATAATCATTATAACATACTTCTTTACAAGCTGTTGATATTTCATTTTCGTAAAGACAGGTTTGGTTGTTAATGTCAGTAAAACAGTAAATTGATAAATATTCCATTATTATCTAAACAAAAAAAGTTTAAATTTTCTCTTACACTTTATTCTTTAATAAATAATACATAATAATCAGTCAGAATAATTTATTTTTTCCTCATTTACAATTATGTCAGTAATCACATATCTAATAAAAATAGTACAGCTCTTCAAACAAGTATTCATAAGATAGGAACTAAAGTAAAAACAGTTTTTTGCTTTATATACGAGTTAGATTTTTATTACTTAAAAAGATGTGTGGTTCGCAGAGAAAAATTAAAATTCAATTTGAGGAGTGTTAAGGAAGAGTAGATTGGCAAAAGACCACTTTTATACACCTTTTTTATTTCTAACTTTAATTTTTTTCCTCAGTTGTTTTTTGAAGTACACTATTTTATAGATTTGGTTAATAAGGCTGTAATCTGATTCCAGGTATGTATAAAAAAAATTAAACTAGATTGTATTTTATGTAAGAAACTAAAAATTTAATATTAATTAGACTACACACTAAATAATATTTACAATTTTGCAAATAATCTGTATTTGAGAGCATTGAATAAACTGCTGATAATTTAACAATTTCAGAATTTTCTTAATAAAATAATTTCAACAACCATATATAAAACTATGCGTGCCAAACACACAATGAAGATGAATAAAACAAGCGTGTAAACTAAAAATTGCTACTGATACACATTAGGAGGAAAATTAATCACATGTTCGATGGCTTGCTTAGACAGATCTTGAACCACCGTTGACAGATGCTGGATGGTAATAGCATTCCGAGACAGAGAGGAGGAAATGGGTACCTGTGATAAATGAGGTGGGGTGTGCAATTGGAGTAAAAGTCCATCAGATAAGACCTGAAGAACCTACTGATATGTGACAAAATATCACCAAAGAAAAACAAATTCTTACAATTGAGCTCTCACTTGAATAGAATTCACCAGGTAGTTACCACTACTATTGGAATCATGCCAATTTACATCAACAAAAGTTACTATATTAAGAACCCCTGGAAGAAGGAACAGATAAGATATGAGAAGGACTAGGACAGAAAACGAAAATAGGGGCTTGTTGTGATTCAGACGGTGACAAACAATCTACCAAGAAGTAATGGTAGAGTATTTTCTACCTGATTGCTTAGAATCAGAAACACGGTCAACTCATATGAATAAATAGAAGAAGCAATATGTAATTTTCTGAAAAGGTGGTTCTTAAATATACTTGGGACAAGGCTACATTGAGACCTGGAAGATTTTAACAGCAAAGAATCTACTTGAATAAGGCAAGATACAAGGTTAACAAATGAGCCAAAGTGGAAATAATAAGGGAAGGGCTGTCCCTCAATAAAACCTCAAAAGTTCAGTGCATAGCCTGAAAAAGATGACAGATGGTAAACAAATACTGTCAGAATTAAGTAAGGGTAAGACAGAGGTGTCAAAACAGACTATGAATTAAACATGGCAGAAAATCACTGAATTCCGTGAAATTAGTATAATATTCCTCAAATGCTGAAGACAGTGAGCTTGTGGTATGCCAAAGCGGACTCATTGGTAGCCAATAGTGGGTGGGATATGCTAAAACCCTTAACCAACTGAAAAATAAAATGCTCCATAAGAACTGGTAACGTGGAAAGACTAAATAAGGAAAAGAAGAACTACCATGCAACACAAGACGACAGAGATCATAGAAAACTGGGGAAAGGTCTAAAACACAATGAATTCAGAAATCATCTCCAAAAAAGCCATATAAGGCTTAGCTTATTCCACTGACGGAGCATAGAAAGACAGAGCAAAATCTTGGAGTGAAAAAAGCTAGCACAACATTTGTCAGACTGAATAGAATAGATATGGTCTTGAGAAAGTGTTTCAAGTTCGGTAGAAGATGATTGTTCCTCTGAGCAAATAATCACAAATAAATCTAATGACGGGTCACCTCACCTACAGCCAATGTAGGGTGATTTTTCGATGGATTTCTGTTTTTAATTGTGTGTCGGTTCTTGTAATTTTGAGGTTAAGAAATGATATTTGATTGCTTTATTCCTGTTCACATGTGAAGTTAATGTTGGGATGTATAGAGTTAATGTATAGATTAAAAAATTAAGTATGTGTTCTGTAGATTTGAATCCCGCAACCTTGTCATCTACATATCTGTACCAGTATAGTGGTGGATATAATGCTGTATTAATTGCTTGTGTTTCAATTTATGTCATAAAAATATTAGCTAGAACTGGGGATACTGGGTTGCCCATGCTTAGGCCATTTGTTTGTATATAGTTTTGGTTGTTGAACATGAAGTTTGTCTTTATTGTGGTGAATTCTATGAGGGTTGCTAACTGGTTACTGGGAATGTCTATAGTTGGGTTAGGGTTTCGGATAGAGTTCTAAGGCTATCTTGCAGGCTTCTGTTGTTGGAACTTCTGTAAAGAGGGATATAACACCGAAACTGGCCATTAAGGCTTTATGATTAAGTTCATTTAGATTAGACTTGAAATTAAAAGAGTCTGTGATGAATGAACTGGCTGATGTTACATATTTGGAGAATGCCCATGCTATGTATTTACCAAGATTGTAATTAAACGATTCATGTGTTGACATTATTGGTCGTAATGGACAATATGGTTTATGAGGTTTGGGGATGCCGTATATTTGCGGTGTGCGCGAGTCGGTTTTACGTAGGTGGGAATAAAGTGTTTGTGAAATTGTGTTGGCTTTTTTTCATTTGTAGTAGTAATTTGTTCAGTTGCGTCTCGTGTGTCTTTGTTGGATTTGTGTGTATTGGCTTAAATTTGTTCGTGTCTGATAGGATATTATTCATTTTTTTGTATGTATTCATTCGTGTTCATTATTACTGTAGCGTCACCTTTATCTGCTTTTAGAATTTTTATGTTTCTGTCTTGTTTTAGGTTTTTAATGGAATTAATGTCTCTTTTTGTAAGGTTGTTTTTTAGTTTCCTGTTTTGTGAAATTATGTTGATGGTACCATATACTGCTGTATACCATATATTCCTGACATCAGCAAACAAATAACCAACATTTGGCAAAATCTAGTAACAAAATATGACATTCCAGTTAATACCAAATATATTCAAAAACCAGGCACAAAACTGAGGTCTATACTATGTAAGAACTATACTGACAAACACCACACCAACATTATTTATAAAATACAATGTGATAACTGCCACGACTTCTATATTGGAAAAACAAGTAGAAAAATGGAAATCAGATTCAAGGAACATAAAAAGTCACCTTCACACGCTTTCGAACACTGTAAGTCAAATAAACACAACATAACACTAAAATACTAAATAAAGAAACAAACATAAACAAACGCAAAATTAAAGAAGCCTTACTTACACAACAACTTAAACCCAAAATAAACCAATATAAAGGAACTTCATTATACCTATATTAATATTATAGATAAAATTATACATTCAAACATTTAACCCCGCCCTCCACATTGCGACACTCAGTTACACAACCTCTTTTCCCAACATGTGGTCAGCTTCCAGTTAGTTACCTCTTTCTTTGTGAACCTGACGATGACCGAAGAAGGTCGAAACGTTGTTTGCTCTTCTATGTAAAATATTTTCTCAACCCAAACGAGCCGTTTTTGCATATAAAATTCTCAAACACATAGTCAAATAATTTTATAGATATTTACGGATATATTATCATGACGTTTGTTTTGAGTATGAAATTTTTTATTCATATTCCATTATGACAACTATAAATATTCAATTATTGTATATTAATTAAGAACACATAATATTTTGTAGATTTTTATGTCATTTGAAATCTATAAAAGAAGCTTATAAGACTATGAAAATATTTACAAATAGTTGTGACTGTGTCTCTACTGTACGAAATGTACCTACAAGAAATGGACAACTACTATTGTTACATTTCTACCTTTAACAGTGGAGTAACCCATGGTGTAGTAATATCTATAAATATTCATGGTCCAAGCGAGAGTATAGTAAGTGTTTGTCCACCACTTTTATGTTGGTTTTGTTATCTTTTTGTATAGCTTCTGTTTGTGTATGTATGTGCTTAACAAAGTAATTTGGGTTAATTCCCAAATTTCTTAATATATATGAATATCTCATTTCGTTAATTTCTTCAGGTTGGGCCCGGCATGACCAGGTGGTTAGAGCGCTCGACTCATAACCTGTGTTTTGCTGGTCTGAATTCTCGTCACATCAAATATGCTTGTCCTCTCAGCCTTGAAGGCGCTATAATGTGACGGTCAATCTTATTATTCGTTAATGAAAGAGTAGCCCAAAAGTTGATGTTGGGTGGTGGTAAATAGTTACCTTCCCTCTAGTCTTACACTGCTAAATTAGTGACGGCTAGTGCAGATATTACAATAAATTTAGTCTGGCATATCCAAGTCGTTAAGACTCTCGACTTGTAATCTGAGAGTAGCGGGTTCGAATCCCCGCCACATCAAACATGCTCGCTCTTACAGCCGTGACGATCAATCCAACTTTTCGCTAGTAAAAGAGCAGCCCAAAAGTTGGCGGTGAGGATAATGACTAGCTGCCTTCTCTCTAGTTTTACACTGCTAAATTTAAGACGGCTAGTGAAGGTGCCATCATTTAGCTTTGAGCGAAATTTCAGAAACAAACATGCAAACAATAAGTTTACAACATGAACCGATAACGATAGTGCGATACCTAATAAGAGTTATTACAATCAATAGTTTGTAAGCTATATATATATATATATATATATATATATATATATATATACATACATAATGCATGAATGAAAATATGTACAGAATAAACTGATCAAAAGAAACAAACTTAGATTTCATGCTAATTCATTTGATTTTATTGTGATATAATACATTATATAACGTAATTACACACTTTAGGAGACAATTCATATAAATAGTCATGACATAGAGTTCCGAATCGAAACTTCATAAAATGTTTTATTTTGTGAAAAGACATGAAATTCTGGGGGTTGTTCACAGGTTTTTTTTATCGCATAAATTCTTTTACAAATCGGAAAGAAGAAAAAACAAACTCTTACTTACAGCAAATTATTATTTTGCTACTCACAGTTAACATCTTTAAGTTTCTTGACGAAACTTTTTTCCTTGTTTTTTTCCGAAGGCACCGAGATTTTCAGGGAAATACTCAATATGTAAGTGTAAGAAAACAATTTTTAAGCTCATATTTCAACCAAACTTTTTGTACTTATCAAGCATATTATTAATAATATTGTCGCAATTTGGATCTTTGTTGTTTCCTAAAAAAATTGTTTATCTACAGTCATTTTTTTAAACTGAGGCCAAAGAAAATCTCTTCTTAAAGTTTCGCTTCTGAAAGAGCTGAAACTGCCCATATAAATACTTGAAACAATCGCCATCTTTGTCTGAGGCCTTTACAAACTGTTTCATCAAATGCAGTTTCATGTAATATAACTTTATATATATCAACCACACTTTTACGTTCAATGTTTGTTATCCTCATATCAGGCTGACTCTTTATGACCATTTCTTCTTTATCCAGTAGTGGTTTCGTGCTCTGCTGTCCCATTTGCGCGCGCGCACACACACACACAAAGTGCAAACTCTGTATAACCGAGTTGTTGATCCAACAACATTCAAAGAAGTATTACGTTTGTACAAAGTCGCCAACCGTCTTATTTCCATTTGATCTTATTAAACAAAATAGTACATTAAACATGTTTTGTGGCTCTGTCACGTTTTAAGTGTTTGTATGATCATCTTACGGCTTATATTACCTCCTAAAAGTATACTTAAATCTGTTGGTACTTTGAAAGTTATATAAAGATATGAACCTCCTCCACTTACAAAAAAAATAAGTAAAATGCTTGAGAATAATAAATAAATTACATCATCGTTTTTATATAAAAGAGCGAAGGTTTTGCAGAAATTTGTGCAAATCCCATGTGCACGTTTCTTTATATATGAAATATGTAATCTACTCTTATTAACTTAAGTAACCGTATGTGTTATATAAGTTCTTACTCTTGAATGCTTCTCAATAAATGATGTCCAATGTTGATAACACATAACGAAGTGAAGCTGTGGAACAAAGTTTAACGTACAAATACAGGATAATAAAATTATGCCGTATGAGAAAAAGAAATACGTCTATCTGTTATTTAGCTTCATTCCTTATTATCGTGTGTAATACACGATAAAAAATTTTTATCCAAACAATGGTCAGCGTCATTTCAACTTACACCTTATACTCATCAGTAAAAAAATGCAGTGTACTTTAAGTTTTGAGATTCATAATTAACGTTTAATGAACCAAAACATTAATACTTGGACTTTTTAAACCATTTTGTACAAAAACACAAATAAATATAGATTATGTTCCCTCCTACATGCTTAATGACTATAACACTTTCTTTTTTATACGTAGGTTCTGTACTTTGGCATTAATTGTAACTTGTCTGAATTGAAATAAATGTGAAAAAATTGATTACTTACTAACGTACCCGTTCAACATACTGAGAAAACATGCTACTCTCCTGGGGAGCCCTTTGGATACATGGCAAATTGGATTAATATTTCACATTAATTTTGTTACTGAAAAGATGGATGTTAAATTTTTGCTTACACTCATCTGATATTAATTTGTACGGCAAAAAAATTATAGTGCCATAAGGCAATTATCCATATATTAAGACATTTTGTTTCTATTCTAATGATCAGCCACCATACTTAATTGGTTAAACTTCAAAAACTATTTTAGGATCTGGAATAAAAGCTAAGATAATATACGCAATCTTTTATTTCAATTCATTTGTTTCTAACGGCTTTAGACTTAAAATTTCTCAACATGCCTACATAAAACGGTGTAAATGGATAGTCTCAGTTATTTCTCTTAGATTTTGTATTATTTTCAAAATGACGCTGCTAGAAGTGTAGTCCAATATTCAAATATGGTTTGTTTGTTTTGGAATTTCGCGCAAAGCTACACGAGGGCTATCTGTGCTAGCCTTCCCTAATTTAGCAGTGTAAGACTAGAGGGAAGGCAGCTAGTCATCACCACCCACTGCCAACTCTTGGGCTAATCTTTTACCAACGAATAGTGAGATTGACAGTCGTGTTATAACGCATCCACGGCTCAAAGGACGAACATGAATTTGGTGCGACAGGGATTCGAACCCGAGACCTGAAATATTTTGGTTGTATGCTCCGCCAATGAAGAATTGCTGCACAGAATTCACACACGTATCTATAAACGAGGCCGTGAACTACACCTGACCAAAAGTTTCTTATAATGGAAAATATATATATATATATATTTAATGTAAAGGCAGATATAGATAACATTTAGACTAACTAGAGATAATATTCATTAATTATTATCTTAAAATATTTATTATAAAGCTTTATTTATATAAGTAAGGCGGATTCACAATCTCATTAAACAAGAACTAAAATACTTTAGTACGTGTTTCATGTAGTTGTTCTGATTTATGTTTTTTTTTCTTTATAGAAAGACTAAGATAAATGCACTAAAGATTATAGGCCATGCCACATTTGTAACCAAGCGGTTTGAAGTTGTAGACGTGATTGAAAAGACTGGTAAATCTCTTTCTGAGACACGGAAGCAATTAAGCCGTTGGAACTATTAGTAATTAAAACATCTAAAACAGGTGGACTGCTATTATTTACAATCTCACAGGGGAATTTTATAGTAAAATATCATGAATTAGGTTAAACTTGAAACTGTGAAATATGTTTATTGTGGCAAAAATAATAAAGGTATCTGCAGAACACGATAACAGCCAAGTGTTCTCATATTGACACAGGAACAAAGCGGTATGAGTGTGACCTTGTGAAGAGCCCATCACAGATTCACTTAATCGTAATTACTGCTGTAAAAAAGGAAATACGACTTATGTGTATGGAGAGTTGCAGAATAAATATAAGAGCAACTTTAGACAATCTTTTAACTAAAAAAATAGCTCATGGATTAAAAATAAATAAATCTATTTATTTTCAAATAATAATCAATATTTGATTTAAACCTTAACTTGCTGGGTTGGACATGTTGTTTTTTAGATTTTACAAATTGTGAATTCCTAGGATTCATGGGTTGCGTTCTGTTTCTGCAAAATTGAAGTACGCACTTTGTGGTACAATAAAAATGATACAATAATGTCGGCCAGTTCACACTATTTGGTCACATAAGAGTAACCAATAACTGGCCATCGCTGTGAACAATAATTGCCTTATGTTTAATTCCTGAGTTCAACATTATGAATCACTATGTACTGAAATATATTTTCTATTTTCACGTGAAAATTCTAAATGCAAAGAACATAGCTATTTTTTCTTAATCATAAAATAAAATAATGTTTCTGAATACTGCTAATAAAAGAATTATTTTACTGCAAAGTATGTTTGGATATTAGATACTCTTAAAAATAAAGAAATTAAATAGTCATCACCACCTACTAAATCTCTTGGTCTACTCTTTTACTAGTGAATAGTAAGATTGACCAAACTTTATTGCGCCCCCACGTCTGAAAGGGCAAGAATGTGTGGTGAGAGAATTATGAGTCGGACGCCCTAACCTCATGGCCATCCCTTTAAATAATAATAATAGCCAAAATAAAGTATGCTGTTGACGTTTATGGTGCTAAAGTCTTACATTAAATTTTGTAACATGAAAAAAGAAAATGTCTTTAAAATAGTGAAATGTTAATGATTATGCTGTAGTAAATACAAAATATTCATCCAAAGAATAATTTCTGCATCAAGGACAATAATGTCAACGTAAATGAAATAATACAACTAACTACAAAAAAGGGGAATTAAAGAACAACATATCCATTTATTTTTCATGTACTATTGATAATTTAAAGTTGTGAGTATTTATAAAATTTTGTATAAGCGTTCTGAAGCTATATTCAACAAATTTCTTTAATGTACAAAGTCTATAATTACCGAATGATCTTCCAAAATGTCTCCCCACCAGTGGCACAGCGGCATACCTGAAGAATACCAATGCTAGAAACCAAGGTTTGATACTTTGTGCTTAACTTCAAACAACAAAAAATTGTATCTGTTCTCTACTATATTCTCAATTGAAAAACAGTGTTGCTGGTTTGTTGGCCCTCACACAAATGTTTCGAAAATAACAGATCTTTTCAAAATTTAGTCATGTTTTATTGGACGATAAATAATTTAAAATATTAAATATGAACAAATGAGTCGCTATTTTCACCCCACGCCCCCCGCTAGTGCAGCGGTATGTCTCCGGATTTACAACGCTAAAATCAGGGGTTCGATTCCTCTCAGTGGGTTTAGCAGATAGCCCGATGTGGCTTTGCTATAAGAAAAAAACACACACGCACGCTATTTTTTACATTTCAATTGCTAATACAATAATAGTCGAATGTACCCAAATACCGCTGCGCCATCTTTGAATCATTATGGAAAGCATTTGACCTATTAAATCTGCGAAATATTCTAATTATAGAAAAACTCCAAAAGCATCTCATTACACTAGGAATTGTAAAGGCTTGATTTAAAAATATGTTTATATATACTCTAATAAAAAGTAGTATATCTTATTTCACGCTTACATATATACTTTATAACCACGTATACATTTCCTTTACTTTCATTTTTATATTGTTTGGTTTAAACGTATGAAATGTATCAGTGATGTCGAGAAACCCACTTGTTGAGAACTTTTATATGCAAAAACGGCTGTTCTGGGCCCAGAAAACACTTCAAATAGAAGAGCGAACAACGTTTCGACCTTCTTCGGTCATCGTCAGGTTCACAAAGAAAGGGTTACTGGTCGGAAGCTGACCACGTGTTTGGGAGGGGTTGTATAATTGAGTGTTGCAATGTAGAGGGCGCGGTTTGAATATATAATTTTGTCTATAATATTAATATAGGTATAATGGTGTTCCTTTATATTGGTTTATTTTGGGTTTGAGTTGTTGTATAAGTAAGGCTTCTTTAATTTTTCGTTTGTTTATGTTTGTTTCTTTATTTAGTATTTTAGTGTTTTCTATGGTTATGTTGTGTCCATTTGACTTGCAGTGTTCGAAAACGTGTGAAGGTGACTTTTTATGTTCTTTGAATCTGGTTTCCATTTTTCTACTTGTTTCTCCTATATAGAAGTCGTGGCAGTTATCACATTGTATTTTATAAATAATGTTGGTGTGGTGTTTGTCAGTGTAGTTCTTACATAGTATAGACCTTAGTTTTGTGCCTGGTTTTTGAATAAATTTAGTGTTAACTGGAATGTTATATTTTGTTACTAGTTTTTGCCAAATGTTGGTTATTTGTTTGCTGATGTCAGGAATATATGGTATACAGCAGTATATGGTTTCGTGATTTTTTGATTCGTGAGATATATTTACTTTTGTTGGTTGATTTTGCTTTCTGTCTAGGTGTGTGCGTATAATGTTTTCTACAGTTTGTGGAGGAAACTTATTAATGTTGATGAAGTGTTGTTTTATTTTATCTAATTCATCGTTAATTTTATCTGGTGAGCATAGTTTTATGGCTGTGTTTATCTGGTTTCTTAGTATGTTGAGTTTTTGTTTTGTTTCATGTGCTGAGTCCCAAGGAATGTATAGTCCAGTATGGGTGATTTTTCGGTGGATTTCTGTTTTGAATTGTGTGTCGGTTCTTATAATTTTGAGGTTAAGAAATGATATTTGATTGCTTTCTTCCTGTTCACATGTGAAGTTAATGTTGGGATGTATAGAGTTAATGTGAGTGAAAAAGTTAAGTATGTGTTCTGTAGATTCGAATCCCGCAATCGTGTCATCTACATATCTGTACCAGTATAGTGGTGGATGTAATGCTGTATTAATTGCTTGTGTTTCAATTTGTGTCATAAAAATATTGGCTAGAACTGGCGATACTGGGTTGCCCATGCTTAGGCCATTTGTTTGTATATAGTTTTGGTTGTTGAACATGAAGTTTGTCTTTATTGTGGTGAATTCTATGAGGGTTGCTAACTGGTTACTGGGAATGTCTATGATCGGGTTAGGGTCTCGAATATAGAGTTCTAAGGCTATCTTGCAGGCTTCTGTTGTTGGAACTTCTGTGAAGAGGGATATAACATCGAAACTGGCCATTAAGGCTTTATGATTAAGTTGATTTAGATTGGACTTGAAATTAAAAGAGTCTTTGATGAATGAGCTGGCTGATGTTGCATATTTGGAGAATGCCCATGCTATGTATTTACCAAGATTGTAGTTAAACGATTCATATGTTGACATTATTGGTCGTAATGGACAATCTGGTTTATGAGGTTTGGGGATGCCGTATATTTGCGGTGTGCGTGAGTCGGTTTTACGTAGGTAGGAATAAAGTGTTTGTGAAATTGTGTTGGCTTTTTTTATTTGTAGTAGTAATTTGTTTAGTTGCGTCTCATGTGTCTTTGTTGGATTTGTGTGTATTGGTTTAAATTTGTTCGTGTCTGATAGGATGTTATTCATTTTTTGTATGTATTCATTCGTGTTCATTATTACTATAGCGTTACCTTTATCTGCTTTTAGAATTTTTATGTTTCTGTCTTGTTTTAGGTTTCTAATGGAATTAATGTCTCTTTTTGTAAGGTTGTTTTTTAGTTTTCTGTTTTGTGAAATTATGTTGATAGTTTTGTAAGAAAATTCTTTGAAAAAATCGTTTAAGATAATGTTTTTAGGTGGTTCTGGAAAATATAAATTTGTAATTTTACCTGGGAAGTTTGGCAGTTGGATGTCAATAAAGTTATCTAAGTTGTCATCTTTCTGTTTGTTGTTTTTGTTTTCTGTAGAAAGTATCACAAGTCTCCTGGCTAGGTCTTCTAAACATGTTTTGATTTCTATGGTTGGAATGTACCTTGGTGCTATTGCGAAGTTGAGTCCTTTGTTAAGTAGATGTATCTCGTCTGTGTTTAATTGTCGGTCAGATCTGTTAATTATGAGGTTCGTCAACGGTTTGTCATGTTGATGTCTTTTCTGTTGCTTACATCTTAGTTTTTCAAGTTTTTTGTTGTGGCGGATCTTTTTTTCTCTCTATCGTTTTTAGTATTGATTTGGTTTATGTTTCGTTGTATTAGTCCGTAAATCTCTGGTTTAATGCAGCATGCTAGTTGATAGTCTAAGTTCATTTTTTGTTTTTGTAAGTCATGTAGTTCTTTGTATTTTGTGTTCAACATGGCTTTAAGAAGTTTTTTCTGTAAATTTTGGATAATGTTTGTGTATTTATTAAAATCTTTTGAAAGTTTTACCTTTACAAAATTAGGGGTTAGTTGTTCTTTTCTACATTGTTGAATAAAGTTGATGTCATTTCTTCTATTAATGATACGTAGGTTTAAATTTCTTAGTTTCTTAACAATCGTGTGAGCGTGTACTGTTAATGGTGGTGTACTGTATGCTTGTTCAGACATAATGGAAACAGGTAAGTACAAATACACTGAGAAAAAACACAAAAAACTTACACTTCTCGAACAATTGCCGTGGTGAAATAACAATCAGTGATGTCGAGAAACCCACTTGTTGAGAACTTTTATATGCAAAAACGGCTGTTCTGGGCCCAGAAAACACTTCAAATAGAAGAGCGAACAACGTTTCGACCTTCTTCGGTCATCGTCAGGTTCACAAAGAAAGGGTTACTGGTCGGAAGCTGACCACGTGTTTGGGAGGGGTTGTATAATTGAGTGTTGCAATGTAGAGGGCGCGGTTTGAATATATAATTTTGTCTATAATATTAATATAGGTATAATGGTGTTCCTTTATATTGGTTTATTTTGGGTTTGAGTTGTTGTATAAGTAAGGCTTCTTTAATTTTTCGTTTGTTTATGTTTGTTTCTTTATTTAGTATTTTAGTGTTTTCTATGGTTATGTTGTGTCCATTTGACTTGCAGTGTTCGAAAACGTGTGAAGGTGACTTTTTATGTTCTTTGAATCTGGTTTCCATTTTTCTACTTGTTTCTCTACAGAACACATACTTAACTTTTTCACTCACATTAACTCTATACATCCCAACATTAACTTCACATGTGAACAGGAAGAAAGCAATCAAATATCATTTCTTAACCTCAAAATTATAAGAACCGACACACAATTCAAAACAGAAATCCACCGAAAAATCACCCATACTGGACTATACATTCCTTGGGACTCAGCACATGAAACAAAACAAAAACTCAACATACTAAGAAACCAGATAAACACAGCCATAAAACTATGCTCACCAGATAAAATTAACGATGAATTAGATAAAATAAAACAACACTTCATCAACATTAATAAGTTTCCTCCACAAACTGTAGAAAACATTATACGCACACACCTAGACAGAAAGCAAAATCAACCAACAAAAGTAAATATATCTCACGAATCAAAAAATCACGAAACCATATACTGCTGTATACCATATATTCCTGACATCAGCAAACAAATAACCAACATTTGGCAAAAACTAGTAACAAAATATAACATTCCAGTTAACACTAAATTTATTCAAAAACCAGGCACAAAACTAAGGTCTATACTATGTAAGAACTACACTGACAAACACCACACCAACATTATTTATAAAATACAATGTGATAACTGCCACGACTTCTATATAGGAGAAACAAGTAGAAAAATGGAAACCAGA
Source organism: Carcinoscorpius rotundicauda (assembly GCA_011833715.1). Lineage (NCBI taxonomy): Eukaryota > Metazoa > Arthropoda > Merostomata > Xiphosura > Limulidae > Carcinoscorpius > Carcinoscorpius rotundicauda. The sequence continues at coordinate 31,040,249 of CM022395.1, read as the reverse complement.
TTCAAAGAACATAAAAAGTCACCTTCACACGTTTTCGAACACTGCAAGTCAAATGGACACAACATAACCATAGAAAACACTAAAATACTAAATAAAGAAACAAACATAAACAAACGAAAAATTAAAGAAGCCTTACTTATACAACAACTCAAACCCAAAATAAACCAATATAAAGGAACACCATTATACCTATATTAATATTATAGACAAAATTATATATTCAAACCGCGCCCTCTACATTGCAACACTCAATTATACAACCCCTCCCAAACACGTGGTCAGCTTCCGACCAGTAACCCTTTCTTTGTGAACCTGACGATGACCGAAGAAGGTCGAAACGTTGTTCGCTCTTCTATTTGAAGTGTTTTCTGGGCCCAGAACAGCCGTTTTTGCATATAAAAGTATGAAATGTATAATATACACATCATGCTGTACGCAATATTATGTTGCTTTATTATGAAATTAGTGAAGAATGCACATCAATTCTTCGAAACTGTATTATTTTTCCAACAGTTTTGGATAGCTCATTTTTACTAACATTGCGTCCTTCTCTGAACACTCTGATCTTGTCAGATACCTATGATGCTGCCAAACGATATGAATTAAATTATTCATGTCATCTTGGATAAAGTTTATTCATCCTCTCTTTGTTTTTGTAAAGCTCTAAGCAAATAAGAAAAAACGAGAATAGGCCCTGAAATAACTATTTTTGGGTTAATAAACAGAAACAAAATGAGCATGAGACTTAAACATATTCTTCTAGCAACAAATACAGTTTGCATTATATTTCAAGAGTTTAAAAGGCTAAACATAGCTTAGTGATTACCATTTAGAGTTATGAATCAGAAGGTTCAAGGTCAATGTTTGAGATTTACTGCTGAACAAGTTGTTAAACTGACAGACAGTCCTGCTATTGGATTAAAGAGGTTAAAAGTGCGGATGTCCAGTTTAAATTTATACAGGTTGGAGGAAAAGTAGAAGGCTATCCTAACTAAAGTTGAAGAAATAGATAAAGATAAATATAAACTGTGAAAAATGACAGCAGGACTTTACAAAAAGCCTAAACTCTTAGATGCAAAAGGGATCAGCTGAGATTAACTGTGACATCTGGGAATTTAGAAAGAACGGTATTAAGGTTAAAAATAGAGAACTAATTTGTAAATACTCTGTTCTATTTAGTAACAGATTTCAGTCCTTTGCCTAGCTGGATGAAGACTGTTGGAGGGAAGGAAAGCAAGAGAAATAGACAAGGATAGAGCTTGTGAACTTAAAGAGGTTATAAGTTATATTATGCTACCTTGAGCACAGATGGAATACATAACTGATAAAGCAAAAGATATAATAAAGGAGAGTGACAATGATACAGTTCTTGTTGTACACGAGTAGATAATCAATATAGAGGTGAATAAATCATAGGAGATAATTAATAACTACAAGAGGTAGATAAAAGCATTTAAACATAAAAGCTATAAATTAATTGTCAGGGATATTGCTAAGAGATAATTATGTAGATGAAATTTGGAGTAGGTTACAAAAGCTAAATACCAAGCTGATATTAATGTACAAGGATGAGCAGGTTAGTTGGTTGGAATTGTCGGATCAGTTCAGTGACAGGAGAAAAACGTTTTGGAATGAATGTTTTACAATTATGTAGAAAAAAAGATCTGGTATGTTTACAAGGGCAATTATCTCAGCTGTAAGGGAAGTTTTAAATTTAGACTGTAGATAGTTGTTAAGGCAAAGATAAACTAAATGAAACAAAATTCATATGTAAAAGAAAATCAGTATAAAATAATTAAAAGAGTAAGCTTGATTGTTACCATTGTAATACTAAGAGTATAAAAATAAAATAAATACAATTAGGGCACTTGTATGAATAGAAGATTTTGATATAATGAGAATAACTGAAGCATGGTCAGATAGGGATTATTTTCTTGGCAGAAATATCTTTGAAATACACCGCTGTAAATTATTTAATAGAAACAGTGGCAAACAAAGGGAGAAGAATGGCTCCATATGTAAAGTGTGAGTTACATCCTGTTGAAGTTGAGAATATTATGAATAACAGCAAGGAGACTGAATATTTTTAGGTTTCTGTTAGTGAATAAGCTCTAAGCAGGAATTTATTACAGATCACCAAATAAAACTAATAAAATTAGTGAGAAATTTTACAATGAGATCAAGATTTCAGCTGTTAATGAAGTCATAATTATAAGTGATATGAATTTCGGACAGGATTTATTGTTAACTCCTAGAAAAGAAATAGTTAACAGGATGGAGACTGGGGCACACGTTAGTAAAAGTGATTGTTGCTGTATTTGGTTTGATGTTTTGCTACATATGAAAACTAAATAATAATATTTTTATTTCAAATTTAAAAAAAAAACTTGAAAGAATGTAACAAAATTATTTTTGTGGATTGGGCAGCCGAGTTATTTGGACACACTGAGAAAACGGGAAAAATATTCAAAGCAAATTATTTTCAATACTGAAACAAATATATTCCTTACAGAAATAAAAGGGTAGCTGCAAGTAAAACCCAGGTTGATTGACAAAGAGTATAAGAAATAAAATTTTCAGAAAGCATTTGATGAAGTACCACGTAAATGACTTGTAAATAAATTTATTTCTATGGGTGGGGAGAAAAGTTAATTAATTGGTTAGAAAAGAAGCTTGATGTAAGAAAGAAGAGAACTGTTATAAATGGAATTCAGCCAAGCTTAATAGTGCAAGTGGTGAAAGTCATGTTTCAGTCTTAGAACCATTGTTGTTTTTAATTTACTTCAATCACATAAATGATGGAATTGTCTATAATTTACTTAAGTTTGCTGTCTTGGGTGTTGTTAGCTGTAAAGTTGATGTTGATGCTTTATAAAAGGATTTGGATTATTCATTGAATCGAGCAGATAAACGTTGGATCAAATGTTGATTAATTTGCAACAAAAATATTCCATCTCATAGACCGACCTTTTATCTAACATAAGTTAAGTATATGGCTATTGTTTATTATAAAACGTAAGTATTTTGTTACTATTGTTACTGAAAGATGACAAAAGTATATTACTAAACTGGCCTTAATAAATACACAACGAAGTTTTTCATTATCCTAGATAACTATATATTAATTTTATTCGTTATCAAACTTTCATGTTTAAAAACATTTCACCATTAAAATTAAATGTTTTATTTTCTTCTGGTCATACATTACCTAATATTGATAGGATGTTGTAAAATTCTCAGCCAATCTAGCTATTTGATTCTAAGAGCCTCAGAAATTGTTGTTGTTTTGAATTAAGCACAAAGCTACACAATGGCCTATCTGGGCTCTGCCCACCACGGCTATCAAAACCCGGATTTTAGCGTGTAAGTCCGCAGACATACCGCTGAGCCACTAGGGAGCAGCCTCAGAAATATATAACTTTTGTGTTTGCTGGTAATTAGTTGCTCTTCTTCTAATCAATTCTTTAAACTTAAAGACAGCTTTTTATTAACCATAGGAATCATTGAAGCAACTAAATAAAGTATTATGCGCATTGATAATTGTAATTCTAATTTTTTTCACTTAACAATGTCAAATTATTAGAACCATGATATTTTTGCACTTAAATGTAAAAGAAAAATTACAAAAATCTAAAATATATAATGAATTACTTTTCAGTGTATTTAAGTTACAGACAAAACAAAAAATCGAACAGAATTTTGGTCAATATAACAATGGTATAAGGCAACAATATTATTTAAATTTACATTGCCAATAATTTGTTGTTATTTCAATATGCTATCAACCCCAAGCTATTAATAAAAAAGTGAGCTTGTCAGTCTAAACATAATGAAAAAAATTAAATGCTCGTCTCTCTCTTATTTACAAATGAAGTGGTTTCAGCATGAAAGAGGTTAGATCTGTAGTAAGATGGTTGGTCCTTAAAAAATTAAAACAGCGTTTTCTTATGACCAATGATCAAATAACGAAGCACTAAGTGAATTCCCCTTCAAAGAAAACATTAGACAAACTCACTTCCAAGTAAAGTTCCTGTTATGAAATACACAAAAATGCAGCCTTGGTAACAGAAAAAGAAATAGTATCCATTATACGTGATTTGGATTCACCTAGGACCTAGTTCATCTGTAAACAATACAGACTTAAAAGAAGTTTATTCTGAATAATGTCATAGCGCCGAATTTTTTATTAACGGAACTTCAGATTAGGTGCTTTACCTATCGGTGTTACGTAACATGGAAAGCTTTTGTTTGATTAAAAAGTGAGTATCCAAATGTAATGACAATGTTCGATAGCAATTTAAAATTTTATTAAGCTTAATAGGAGAGATAAAATATCACGTACTAAATATGTGCCTTATACAAATTCTCAGTAACATTTTCATTATGTTTATATGTATATATGTGTGTGTGTGTGTGTGTGTGTGTGTGTGTGTGTGTAAATGAAACACATAGCTCAACAAAACAATTTATGTTTTAAAATTCTTGGAAAGCACACTATATTGACAGAGAAACCATCTTTAATGTTGCTGATGATTAGAGAAATGGGAAGAAAAATTCGCAACAGAATAAACTAATCCGATACAAAATTCAGATAGATTAGTTTAGTTTATATCAGTTTTTAGCTGAAATAACAACATGCTCGTATGCACGAATTTGTAGTTCATGGGTAGGTTCATTAATACAGGTAGTATTACAGTTACCACAAATGTATTTGTGCACAGCCCCTGAGGTAACAGGGATAGGCAAAATGTCTTTGGTTTTAAACAAATTTTTCTTATAAATGTTAACATAAATACTAAATATAGTAACATTATTAAGTAACATCTTTTGCTTTTTTATGTGGGATTTGATTTAAAATCATATTTGACCTTGAAAGAAGAGTTAATAAATAATGGATATTTCGAGAGTGTGTGTGGCTTTTCGGTAGGTTAGGTTTTATTTATTAAAAATGTTCATGCTATAGGGTGTAAAATATTAAGAAGTTAAACATTAATTTGTGATATGTTATTAATATCTGAAATCTCCAAGTGAAGAGAACAGATATTTTATACTTTGTAAAGAATATTTACAAGAAGTTTATATTTGAAAAAGTTTGGTATGAATATGTTTACGTCCCGGCATGGCCAGGTGGTTAAGGAGTTCAACTTGTAATCTGAGGGTCTCGGGTTCGAATTCTCATCGCACCAAACATGCTCACCCTTTCAGCCGTGGAGACGTTATATCCCATTACCGTGGGTAAAAGAATACCCTAAGAGTTGACGGTGGGTAGTGTTGACTAGTCTTACACTTCTAAAGTAAGGACGGCTAGCGTGAAATTCAAAAACCAAACACACCAATATGTAAACAAAGTAGAGGGCTTTTATTAACACACATAACACAAACTGCATGATTCTACCCTTGGAGAAAATTTTGTTTAGTGTAGTTCTATAGAAATACACTAACGATTGGCATCCACAGTTAAATTTTCTCATATGTTGTTGAAGAAAACGTAATACTCTTTTGGTTAAATATAGCTTTCCTATTCAAAAGAGCGGAACTGTCGAATATCAATGTTTTAACTACTCTCGTAAGTAAATAGGATGACGTAATGGTTCTTCTCAATAGATAAGCAAAAGATTAATTAGATGCTTGTTCTGTGAATAATTTACTATTATGTATTTAAATATCAATCTTCGTTTTATTAAATATACATGGCCATCAGTTTCTCAACGGTATGTCTACGGACTTACAACGCTAAAAACCGGGTTTCGATACCTGTGGTGGGCAGAGTACAGATAGCCCATTGTGTAACTTTAAATTAAATATATATTTAGAAATACATGTAACTTATACTGTTAAATTCGTTTGCGAAATTCTCACTTACTTATAAATTTTGAAGAATATTTTAGAATCAACAATGTATATATATGTATGTAAATACCAGTGTTGTTGCCAACTGAAATTTCGAAAATCACGCTTGACAATTATAAAGGTTGCAATCGCTACATGCATGCAGATAGACAATATATTGTTGTTGGTACACCATTAAGTAATTAACGTTTATTAGTCAGGTAATTATATATAGTTGAAACTTCGAACAACTGTTTAATTTCATTAGATTAACTTCTGATGCTAATATTTCTACGAATACATTATATAACTTTGTTTGTAAAAATCTCACCTGCGCTCAGAGAAGAAACCAGCTAGCTTCCCGTTAAGTGAAGTATACCTGTGTCAATAGATAATTAATTCTCTCATTGTGAACCGTAGATAAAATATTTTGTTCCAGACCAGATAAAAGACTCAATGTCTTCAGTCATGATATGTGAGTTTGTAAAACTTTTTTTTGCATATAAATCACTATTTGTAATATCCCCTATTATAAGGTGTATTATTGCTTATAAAAATATATTTGTGTTAAGAAAGAAAACTGTGTTTGTCAGTTTTGTTGGCAAATATTATACAAGTGACACATATCGACTTTAATTAATTTACAAATCAAATTACTATTTAACGCAGTTTAGGCTATTTGAAGTCGTAATACGTAAATTAATAAATTGGAAACGCGATCGAGATAAATATGTAACATTTCATATTGTAGAGAAATATAACTTTTTAATTATTTTATAAATAAATATTTTATTCAGCACAGGTGATGTAGCATATGTAAACTGGACTTAAAAAACACTATTATCACATTTTCTTGGATCCCGACACCATTCAAAATATAGTACAGAGTAGTAAATTATAAATATTTATGTTATATTTTAATAGTAGTTATTCAAACTTGATATACTTTAATGAGTACATCCAACCATTAGCTTGGAAAATAAGGCTCAACGTGATCAAGTGAAACAATACTAAGATGAAATTAAATTACCCTGAGATGAATGTATTGCCACATTTAATACCTTTCTACTAATTTGTCAATGAGAATGTGCTCAAGAAAACCTTGTTATACAAACTCATTATACTATTCATTTTTACATAACGTTTTATTTTTGACACGTCAGTGATAACTGTGTCCTCACCATTAAATTAATTTCATCTTCAAGTACTGTACATTCCCTGGTTGGTCAGTGGTAGTTTAAAAACTCATAATGCTAAAAAATCCTGGACTCGATACAGTGAACAACACAATGTGGCTTTGTTATAAAAACAAATCGAGTACTACAGGACAGGATGTTGGAGTCATTCAAACTTAGGATCAGGCATATCACTAACTATGTTGTGGTGCAACCAATGTAAGACACGACATATTTGAAAGGATTGTCAAATCAGTCCAGTTCATCTCTCGGTTTTTCATTTCTTTCTGTGTCAAATTGCACCTTTAAGATCATAAAAGTTTGCACAATATTTTCTTCAAATTACATTATAATCGTTAGATATACAATTTTGATTTGGTATAAATTTGCTTTACATGAAAAGAAAAACTGTTAATTCTGATTTAAATTTTTGACTCTAATTATAATCGCATATAGAGAGGAAAATATTTGAACTTTGTGTTAATTTACAACTAGTAAACATGAGAAGCAAAAATTATATATCTGTGTTTTTTTATATTTTTGTTGCTGGTTGTTACCTTAAAATTTTGAAATAATTGCAAACTTGAAAATTGTGGTGTCACAAGTTTTAAAGTCAAAATACTGCAGTTTTTGCTTTGCAATTTTCAATAATTTGAATCTTACGAAATTATGAATATATCGTATGAAGCATTGAAATGTATTTGCCATGGAGCTTCCTTTCTTTTATATAGATTACAAATTTTGAAATCTACTTTTACTAGTTCAGAAGAATGTTATGATCATATGTTTTTATATATTACATAATTGTAATAAACGAAATGTTTTGTTCTCCTGTTGCTTGTCTATATTATTATTAGTTTTGCATTTACGAAAATCTTACGCTTGTAATTTGAAATTAGTACATACCAGAAAGGGCTTCACTAGACGCAACGTGGATACTGGTGAGTTTCAAAAAGGATTACAGAATAAACTTGTATAATAAAGAGACATATTCAAATTACTTTTAATTACACAATAAATATATATAACGTTCTATCGTCACACTTCAACAAAATCACATCATTAATACTTCAGATGATGAGGTCATTTAAAGTGGAAGTTGTCATTCAATATTATAACAATGTTGTTATGATAAGATTAATTTAATATAAGTAATGATGTCGTTATTTTTGATAATTTGGTTGATTTATTTGAATGTATTAACTATGAGTATTATTCATTCGTAACTGCTTAGATACATACAAAACCTTACATAAAGGTAAGTAAATTTGGCTTAACTTATGCTATTAGTGATTCAATGTAATGATAAGTTTACCATAAAGTAACTGTGAAATTAAGATTAATATGAGAATTTTTTTGTAATTGTGAAACAAATAGTAAATAAGATTCGTCTCTTATAATGTAATTTTAATCATAACTTTATGCGAATATATAGGAAACTATGCTTAAGTTTTATGAAACTTTTATAAGGAAAGTTTTAACCTAATTATGATTCACAACAACCAATCTACTGTTATCAAAGTTACATTAATTTAAAGGATCAGGAAATTTGATTTTTACGAGCTTTAAACGTAATATAGGATATGTTCTAATAAAGCGAATATAATTTTGAAAGAAAATGTTTGATGTTAAATTATTTTAGGTTATGAACAAGACTAATGGCATTGTAGGAATATTTCGCTTTACAGATTCTTATGAAGATGAAACATTAGACGTAAAAAGCCAGAAAAGTTTTTTTATAGCTAAGGGAAATGTTTACGGGTGACGTTTTTGTTTATGCAATTGTTTAAATTGTATTAAGACCAGGAGAATACTTAAACTGTAATAAAATGCATAATTTATTTTAAACATATGCTTATTTAGGGTTAAGGTATAATAAAGATATCGTAATATAATTTAAATATTTTATTTGTTTGTTTGTTTGAAGTTATGCACAAAGCAACACAAATGCACTATTTGTGTTCTGCCCATTACTGAAACTCGGATTTCATCATTGCTAGTATGCAGACATACTGCTGTTCCACAGGGAAGGAGGTTAAATTTTGTCCGAGGAAATTTCATACATTTGTTTATAGGATAATACTTTGGAAAAACACATTAAAAATAGCATTTTTTGCCATAATTTCTACTTTCTTAACGGTGATAAGAATATTGTATCATATGTAACCAATCATTTTCAATTCCATTATTGTTAACATTTATCGATGACCCAGGATTTGATCTTTTGAAAAACAATTGGTCAAACCACGTAAAAGTATGTTGTTAATTTTTCTGGATAAAAATCGATATATATATATATATTGTTACGTATTTTTTGATGTTTTAAGTTCTTCGTAGATTAAACGCAACAGAAAAACACAGATAACAGCTTGTATAATTTATTACACTAACCTATTAACAAATATAACAGATATAACATAAATTATATAATAACAGTGACAGATATTAAGTTACAACATTCGAAATTAATTACAAAACAAAATAATATTAGTTTCAAACTTCAAAATTAATCACAATACAAAACGGTACTGGCCTGTATCTAATATAATGATCTAAAATTAAAGTCTCAAATTCCAGTCTAGGGTGTGAATTTGGTCCCACGAAGAAATTCCGAATCAGTTCACAGTTCAATGAAATCGCCGTCTCTCAGCTCAAGCAGTAATTCAGATGTATCGTAGAGATTGACGAAATAAAATCACAACTTCCGTAGATCTAACTTCTGTCGCAAATCCAAGTTGAATATTCACAGCAAACACTTAATCTTTCTCAAATAACTAAAACTGATGCCTGAATCTCACTCTTATTCTTCGAATAAAACTAATGACTGAATCTATCTTCTTTTTTCGAATAAAAACTGCAGACTGAATCTCTCTCTTTTTCTTCGAATAAAACTGATGACTGAATCTATCTCTTGTCACCGTCTTTTATACCGATAGGCCTACTTCTCGAACAATCTTGAAATTTCCATACAACTCCAGAGCTATCCACGCATATCCGTTCTTGCACGAGACTACACGTCTAGACAGGAAGTCACCAGCACTCATTTACAAACATATGATTGGTTTACTTAATTCAAGAAAGTTCTAAAATGTTACCCTAAATGAATAACAAAATATTAGTTTAAACTTCGAAACAATAATATCAATATGGAAAAATGAATAATAGAAATGAAAATTCAAACACAACACGACACGTTGTCGTTAACAAAATATTTACACATATACATAACACTCTCCCCCTTAAAAGTAAAAAAAAAAAGTTTGAGCTTGTGAAAACTTTTTTTTTAGCTTATTTGTTTTTTTAAACCAACTTAAAAGGGTTAAATCCAGTTGATTCTGAAATAACCTCACGAACTTCAAACAATAACAAGTGAACACCCTCAACTCAGTTCTTTGAGTGTTTGTGGCAGTAATTTGGTGGAAACGATCAAGAACACCTTGTGACTCAGGATGGTAGGCACTGGATGAAATTTGATAAACTCTTACTTCATGTATGGCTTGTTCAAATAGCTTGGACATAAAATTTGTATCTTGATCTGATTGCACAACTTTTGGAATTCCGAACATGGTAAAGGATTTGACAAGAGCCTTGACGATGTTGGGAGCAGTGATTTTTCTCAAAGGGATTGCCTCAGGGAAACGTGTAGAAGCACACATGATCGTCAAGAGGTATTCACTTCCTACTTTGCTTTTTGGCATTGGGCCAACACAGTCGATAATGACCCTTGAGAATGGTTCTTCAAAGGCAGGAATAGGCTGCAGTGGTGCTTTGGGAATCCCTTGATTTGGTTTTCCAGTGATTTGGCAAGAATGACATGCCTTACAAAAGCTAACATCTTGGCGCATCTTTGGCCAGTAGAAATGTCGTCGGATACGATCTGTCTTTCTTACACCTAAGTATCCCGACAATACATGGTCATGAGCAAGACTAAGAATATCATTCCGATAGTATTTTGGAATGACGATTTGATGCATAACATTACACTTTTCATCAGCAGCAACGTCAGGAGGTCTGTATTTTCTCATTAACACACCTGACTTTTGGTAGTAACAAATAGGGACAGCTCCTATTTCATTTTCATCAACAGCCAGTTGTAGAAGAGAATGAGTTTCAGGATCATTGTCCTGTTCCTCAACAAGTTTGTTTCGATGAAGAGAGTCGAAAAATGTCTTAGAGTCATCAGTAGAACTTAAAGTTGAGTCAGAAACCTCATCGATGTGAGACATGAATGTATCAGATAAAGAGAAATCCTCTTTGGATTCCTGAGAACGAGTAAAAGCACAGGCGGGAAAAACATCAGAAAACTCTTCAACGAGTTGCTCTGTACTGGGGCTAATAACAGGTGCTTCAACAACACGAACCTCTGGTACCACCTTACTACCAGCCAAATCATTCCCCAAAAGCATAGACACACCTTCAACAGGCAATGAGGCTTTAATACCCACAGTCACTGGGCCTGAGACTAAGTCCGAATGTAAATCTAATCTATGAAGAGGGATAGAAACGACGCCACCTTCTACACCAGAAATGAGCACACTGGCTCCAACGGATGACTTTTCAGAAAACGGAAGTACACTTTCCAAAATCAAACTCTGAAAAGCTCCAGTATCCCGCAGGATTTTAATTGGTTGTAGATGTGAATCGCCAACAAAAGAAACAAAACCTTCAGTCATGAAAGGCTTAAATTTGTCCTCAACTATATCTTCAGGTACATCAATAATATTGGACTTGGAATCCACAGTAGACTGAACAGGGTCAAAATCATTGGGAACCAATGATATATCAAACAAGGGCGAAATGAAACTATTGGGTGATGGCTTGTTTTTGAGCTTATAGCACTCAGAAATCAGATGGCCAGGTTTCCTACAATAAGCACATGTTTTGGATGAGAATGACACGCTTTTGGTAGATGATGAGCTTATAGAATGAGATGGAATCTTCGTTTGAGAATTAGAAGTTTGCTCTTTTTTGTCTCTGACGATATTTGCATAATATTTGAATGAGGCATTGGGTTTCTTTGCTGTGTGATTTGTTTTGTTTTTATATGAGAAATTTTTGTGAGTCAAAGCATACTCGTCTGCCAAGACAGCAGCATCATGAATTTTGGAAGCTTTTTGTTCATCAATATAAGTTTTTAGCTCTACGGGAATACATCTTTTAAACTCTTCGACTAACATGAGTTCTATGAGTTTTGTATAATCATCTTTAATTTCTCTGGAATCACACCACCTGTCGAACAGAGTTTCTTTTTCACGAGCAAATTCGACATAAGTTTGGCTGTCAAACTTTTTGTAACCACGGAATTTTTGTCTGTATGCCTCTGGCACCAATTCATATCCATTCAAAATGCATTTTTTGACGTGCTCGTAATCATAACTTTGCTCGGCTGTGAGTTTGGAAAATACTTCCTGGGCTTTACCCTTGAGAACACTCTGAAGTAATACTGTCCAATATTCGGTTGGCCATTTTAGCCTAAGGGCCAATTTTTCAAATTGCTGAAAATATTTATCTACGGCTTTTTCAATGAATGGAGGTACTAAACGAATTTGTTTGGAAGCATCAAAATTATCCAACCGCATTTGGACAACCTTCTCATCTGTTTGTGCCTTTCTCATACTGATTTCTTTATCAGCTTTAATGCGTTCCATTTGTATTTCGGCATCAAGGCGTTTGTTTTCTTGTTCTGCCTCAAGTCGTTTGCTTTCAATTTCTAAACGAAATTTCATTTCCATTTCCATTTTTTTAAATTCGAAATCTGGGTCAAAATGAGTGACAGGCAATTGTTGTGCAACTGTTTGAGGTAAAACTTTTTGGCTGACCAAATGTTCAACAATAATTTTTTTTAATATCTGCTTTCTTCATTGCTTGCTTTACTTCTAATATAAAATGTTTACTGACATCAAGCAATTCAGATTTTTTTAATTCACTGATTAATTCGAAAAAGGGATTCTGATTAAATTCGTTTATAAAATCTTCAAGTTCGAATGCCATTTTAAATATACAAGCTGTCTATCTGTATAGAATATAAATCTTATTTTATAATAAAATTAAATTGTTTGTTCGATATCCCGGACGATCCCCCAATTTTCTGTTACGTATTTTTTGATGTTTTAAGTTCTTCGTAGATTAAACGCAACAGAAAAACACAGATAACAGCTTGTATAATTTATTACACTAACCTATTAACAAATATAACAGATATAACATAAATTATATAATAACAGTGACAGATATTAAGTTACAACATTCGAAATTAATTACAAAACAAAATAATATTAGTTTCAAACTTCAAAATTAATCACAATACAAAACGGTACTGGCCTGTATCTAATATAATGATCTAAAATTAAAGTCTCAAATTCCAGTCTAGGGTGTGAATTTGGTCCCACGAAGAAATTTCGAATCAGTTCACAGTTCAATGAAATCGCCGTCTCTCAGCTCAAGCAGTAATTCCGATGTATTGTAGAGATTGACGAAATAAAATCACAACTTCCGTAGATCTAACTTCTGTCGCAAATCCAAGTTGAATATTCACAGCAAACACTTAATCTTTCTCAAATAACTAAAACTGATGCCTGAATCTCACTCTTATTCTTCGAATAAAACTAATGACTGAATCTATCTTCTTTTTTCGAATAAAAACTGCTGACTGAATCTCTCATTTTTTCTTCGAATAAAACTGATGACTGAATCTATCTCTTGTCACCGTCTTTTATACCGATAGGCCTACTTCTCGAACAATCTTGAAATTTCCATACAACTCCAGAGCTATCCACGCATATCCGTTCTTGCACGAGACTATACGTCTAGACAGGAAGTCACCAGCACTCATTTACAAACATATGATTGGTTTACTTAATTCAAGAAAGTTCTAAAATGTTACCCTAAATGAATAACAAAATATTAGTTTAAACTTCGAAACAATAATATCAATATGGAAAAATGAATAATAGAAATGAAAATTCAAACACAACACGACATGTTGTCGTTAACAAAATATTTACACATATACATAACAATATATATATTTATCATAAATATAGATAAATTTCAATAAATTCTAAGATGTTTAATTTGTGTGCATTCATTGAAATTAAGAAACTTAATCACAATATTCAACGAATAATTATTTAAGTCGCATTTGAGAAACTGCAAAATCCTGTCGTTGCCACTCATAAATCTAAAAAGCTTACCATGTTTTGTAATAAAAGAAAGTTTTTGTAGATTTTTAAAAAAATGTAATTTAACAAAATAACATTTGAAAAAAAGATATAAAAACTATACAAAAATTCCCAGGCTTTGGTTTATTCCTAAATCTTCATAATTTTCTATTATATTCAATTGTTCTTCTATGGAGGTTTTAGGTATTGCCAGTTTCTCACAAATTTATAACTTATTTCTTGCATCACTTTAATCCTGTACACAGAATAAATTAGTTTATAATTCATACTTTGCACTATCCAAGAGTATGCAAACTTTACCTTTGCTTATTTGAAACACTGAATATCATTCGTAGTTTTCCAATTACATGTTATGAGATAATATAAGGGTGAAAACCAAGAAATTGTACTTAAAGCATATGGAAAAAATAAGGAAATTATGAGATACTTATAACCTTGAGAAATAATTTTCAATATCTGATAATTCATTAGCAAATATAAACCTATGATGATGATGAATTGAAAAATTCTAAAGAACCGATACATTTTTTTGCTTACAGATTACAGAGAAACGTGAGTTCAAACGTTTTTTCTTTAAGAATTATAATACATAAGTGTTTACCACAATATTTTTTTTATAAAAAGTTTTGTTTTAGGAAATCTGAAAAAAGTGTGAATTATTATTTTTATTTAAAATGTTTAACTTTGATATGAAAGTGCACATTCGTCACATAAAAGGATTAACAGACATTTGACTCAGTACGGTTTTATTATATCGATTAGTAAATCGCCCGGCATGGCCAGCCTGCTTAAGGCGCTCAACTCGTAATCCGAGAATCGAGGGTTTGAATCCCTGTACATGCTCACCCTTTCAGCGCCGTGGGAGCGTTATTATGTGATGGTCAATCCTACAATTCGTTGATAAAAGGGTAACCCAAGAGATGCGGTGGGTAGTGATGACTAGCTGTCTTTCCTCTAGTCTTACACCGCTAAATTAGGAACGACTAGCGCAGATAGATCTCGTGTAGCTTTGCTCAAAATTCAAACCGAGAATAGTGTATAAAGTTACTTTCAAGTACGTTTCTTATTATCTAATAAATAAAAAGTTAATTCTCTGAATTTCATTTTTACATTTTATAGTTAAAAATTGTTATAGATACTAAAATTAATTGGGAAAAATCTTATTCACTTATCAAATTAAATTAATTTTCTTTTATTTTATCTGAATAAAATATGTAAATATTGTTTTAAACTATATCAAGGTTTTTGTCTACAGATTAGTCGTGTAGAAGAAGACAAATTATGAAATGAAATTTACCTTATATGAATTTTGGTATAAGTTTTGTATACATAATTATTTAAAATATTTATATTTGTGTGATATATTTATTTTATACAATTCCACATAAAAGTTTTAAATATAAATGAAATTATTTTATTTCTTCTTGAAGACAACGTATAAATTTTTGATTTGAACAAATCCAGTATAAATATAAGAAGTGATATATATTGCATTTTATTTCAAAATCAGAGAAATAAATTGAGTTTTAATACATTTTCTATTTTATCGTTTTCCACGTGTTCGTGTAAGGTATCGATATATATATATTGATACATTTTTTTTATTTTTATGAAAATACATCTAATAATAGAATAAAATGAGAAGAAAGATCTATTAATTTTATTTAATTATGTAGAAGATTTGTATGTTTATTACTATTTTCAATGTGATGAAAATACATTTTATTGTGAGTAGTTTAGTGTAGTTAATATTTTTATTACTGCTATTATTATTACATATTGATAAATTATGAATTTGAATTTAACTCCGTTTTGCCTCCCAGTGGCCCAGGACTTACACTGCTAGAAATCGGGTTTCGATACTCCTGGTTGGTAAGGCACAGATTACCGACTGATAAGGTTTGTGCTTAATTCAAAGTAATCAAGTGTATTTTACTGCTTTTAATAACTTATCACCACATGAGACTGTGAAGATAAAGGTGTTTTGGCATCGTTATTTTTTGTATTTTTTATGTAATATACTGTTGTTGTTTATCAGTATGTCATAAAAGTATTAGAAGTACGAGAATCTTCATTTTGTGGTCTGATGTATGTCGATTAGTTGTTTCTTGTTCTGGACAATTACCATTAATATAATTCAGCATTGTTGCTGAAAATAAAGTACTTTTTGTTTTTTCAATGTTCCTTTCTTATGCATATAAAGATGTAAATATTTCAGGATCTACTAATGGTAAGTTAACACGAGAACAACAAGTTAACTAAACTATAAAGTATGAATGACATACGATAGTTACAATTAAAACACAACTGCATCTAGTTCGAATTTAAATTACTTTCCATCATCATAATATTTTTTCTTGTTACAAAAATAAATCGTTATAAATTGTTTACATCTGTGACAAAAACTAATGACATTATCAATCTGACTCTTCACAGCATAATATTAATTTCTGAATTATTGAAGTACATATATGATAGTATTTTCAAACACTCTATAAATATTTGAACAACAAAACAATGTACACAGTTTGTTGATGTTGGTATTTTAATTATTCTTATGTTTTTGAAGAAATACAAAAGTTCACAGTTACTTTTTATATAGGAAAAAATACACCTGATCAAATACGTTTCACTTATTATTGTAATTAGTTAAAAATATATACAATGATGCAAAAAGAACATTTGATTTACTCAAAATCTACCCTGGAAATAATTTAAATGTTTATAAATTTAATGGTTCTTTATTACCTATATAAAGTATCAATCAAATACGTTAGTGCAAGAGAAGGATAAACAAGTAAATATTTATTAAATACAAAACAAGCCCCAAAAACTTCAGGTGTTATTAATTAATAAATATAACCTGTCAAGACATTTTTTTATAACTAAGTGTCCAGAACTCAAAGACAGAAATGTTCAAAGAAAAAAACAGCAATATTGTAAATAACAAAGTATGGAAAAACAATCAAACGAAGAAGCACAGCTAAACCGAAAAATTACAAAATAATATTAATTCTAAACAATTCTCAAAAGTAAGGTTAAATCACACAGAGCAATAAATCAAGTACATGCAATAAAGTTCATCGCTTTTAATGATTAACAAATATATCTTACACACATCTCAGTCTAAGAGGTTTCATTGGTATCGATTATCTTCAGAGTGGATACTTACATCAGGTTAGTTCAACATGCTGAACTATAAATCTAAAGTTTTGTGGTTCGCATCCCATTAATGCAAAACAAAAATCGTACTTCATGCTTTTTTGGATGTGGATTTAGGATTTCATTATAGATGTGACGGACACACCTCATTATTTGATTAAAGTATCCAACAAACTGGTAGTTGGTTGTGTTTACTAGCTGTCTTCTATGTAGTTTATCACTTGAAATTTAAGAATGACTAGTGCATATTATTACATATTGATGAATTTGAATTTTCTCTGCGTTTTGCCTCTCAGTGGCCGAGCAGTATTGAGTTGCCTTGCGTAATAATTCAACGAGAGAAAATTGTACTCAGAAATCTGTTTAGTTGATTTAATAGTAATTATTATATCTTAAGATAAGAATATTAAGACTTCATTAAAACAATATCACTAGTTTCACAAACGTTATATTTTATACTACCTACGTTTTGAGTAGATCATTAACCTTTTTTAAACATATAAATTTTAACAGTGGTTATTTTCATTGTAGTTGCTACACTATTGTATATCTCTTGATAGATCAACGATAAGGCCCGGCACGGCCAGGTGGGTTAAGGCCTCCGACTCGCAATCTGAGGGTCACGGGTTTGAACCTCTGTCGCACCAAAAATACTCGTCCTTTAAAGCCGTGGACACATTATTATTTGACGGTCAATCCCACTATTCATTTGTAGAAGAGTAGCTCAAGAGTTGGCTGTTGGTGACGATGAGTGGTTGCCTTCCTTCTAGTCTTTCACTGCTAAATAAGAGACGGCTAGTGCAGATAGCTCTCGTGTAGCTTGCGCGAAATTCGAAAAAACAAAACAAAACAGATCAACAATAAGTTTATGGATTTACGAAACTAAAATACAGGTTTAGAATCTCTGCGGCTGATTGAACACAAATAGCTGAATGGTACAGCTCTGATAAAACAAACAAATGTCACTTTCTTCTATTCTCGAAATTAGCCTGTTTACAATAAATCGAAGAGTTTCAAAACACTTACTTTGTAACACATAAATATGAAGACTAAGTAAACTTAAAAACCTGTATTATAATTATAATCACATAAATTAGTTATGATTACAGAACCGTTTATTAATCGACTTACCACCTTTTAGCTAACATAAAATTCGCCATTAAGTATAAATGCAACAATGGAGATACTTACATTGACTTTGAAGATAAATGAGTTAAAAATGTACTTACTTACATGTTTGTTGTTACACATTAGCAGTTTTAGCAATGAATTACTTAACACTATTTGATCAAACGCAAAATAATTTATAGATTACAAGATACATGTAGCAAAATCAATAAGAAATCCCAGTATTCATTCAATGGCTACATAATTTAAATTCGTTCAAAACACGGTTTTGATACACATGTTATGCAGGAAAATGCTGTGTATGCAGGGTAAAAAGATATTTAAAAAGATAAAATAAACATGCAAAACATCCAAGAGCCAGGTTCTTACCAAAAAGAGTTTTATCTCATGCGTCTTTCGAAAATCGATTGTCGCTAATATATTAAAAATTTAACATGATAGATATTTATCATCACATAATTCATCAAATATTGTTTGTTAACACCCCTAGTGGCACATCGGTGTGTCTGCGGACTCACATTACTAAAAACCGTGTTTTGGTGTCTATATTAAGTAGAGCACAGATAGCTTTGTGCATAATTCCAAACAATCAGACAAGGTTTTTTTATTAATTTAAGTTTAAACATTTTACAATTTATTGTATTTTAGTCATTTTGTTTTGATGGTAATCAGACAGCTAAGCAAAGGTCTATTTATTTTGTACTTGTCACAGGTTTCGAAACCCAATTTTTAGTGTTATAAATGATGAGACACATCTCTCAAGCACTAAAGACACTTTTTAATTACTATAACTCAAACTACATGCATCAAGACTGGACATTTTGTATAAACTTTGTAACTTATTTAGGCTTACTTGTATACTTGGAAACTGATATACCATAATCAATTCATCAATCCGTCAAATTGAATATCTCAAATCAAATATAAAGTGGAACAACCTAATTTTAAAACTGATCACTATTTTATATTTTACAGTTAGTTAATTTAAATATGTAATGTATCATATCAAATATATATTGGTATGCATTTCGAAATCGAACGAAAGAAGATTATTAGTAAATATTTAATTTTAGCCTTAATATTTGTCCTATATTTGTATATTTGTCACTAGATGGCGAATCATTATGTATGTTGCACTAAACTGCTAATTTCTTAAATGTTCGAGAAGTAAATCTTTAACCAATACGATGGAAAAAGTCAACCATTCCACCTAACCTTCCAAGGTCTTTCAACAGACTTAAATTTCAACCTGGGCTAGATTCAGGAACAATAGAATTGTAAAATGTATATTTAAACATTGTTATATAAAAGTATTTAACTAAACAGTAGCTCTAGTTGACAGAAATAGAAGTGCTTTGGTTGTAAGGACATTGGATTATTGGTAATAAAGTTAATTTTTCGAAAATATTTACAATCTAACATGAGAAATATAAAAAAGATGGGCAATATTAATAGATAGAGTAATGAATAAAAGTAAAAAAGTAAGGAAATTATACGTACAGTCATTTATCAAAGATCGTTAAAGAATGAACTGATTTTAACAGTTAATTTTTTTTATTTTACAGTAGCATATGGAGATATGCTTTACTGAATTCTGTTATATTCAACGTGTAAAAAGCTGATATAGTTAACGCAATGAAAGCTACTGAGTGACGCTGTATACTAATGTTGACGATACTATTGTTGAACGAATCTCACACACGTCAATGATAGAGGAGAAAGTTATACAAGAAACTAGAAAGAGTCTCTGCTAGATAGTTATAGATGACAAAGTATTCATGAAATCACATAAAACTTGATGTTTGTTGATTACAAAATATCACACATACCATAAGGAAGTCACGATGACATACACATATAGAAAAGTTTCACATTAAGTCTGGATATTGTAATGGGCTCCAATAAGAAATTAATAACGAGTCTTATTCTTTCTAAATATGTAACAGGGTGTGGAGAGAGATATTAGGACTGATGAACTGAACCTTATTTAAAAGCACAGAAAGACACTAATCATGTAAACATATAAGTTGGCCAAACAAGGTGGAACTTTATGGACAGGAGCCATAAGAAGAGGTTCATCCAGATCAGAAGGAGAAACATACAAGGGTGTACTTGTAGTTTGGACGATTAACAGTGATAATATGGACATGATAGTTCTCTTAAAGAACTGTTTAAACCTCATCACCAGACAGGACACATGTTTTGTTTTGTTTTTGTGAAAAGAAGAAGATACATAGAAATTTGAGAGATTTGAAGACTCATAAGACAACTATTATATATTAAAGTACAGAAGCAAATTGTCCATCGAATGTAATGTACAGACCTTAGGTAAACTATTAACATTTTTTATGTAATTCGATGAAATAACTAACATGCGGAGTAAAGTCAGGAAAAGCTGGAATGAGTGCAAAAATGTGTGGAAGGGAGAAATACTGACAGAATCAAATTTAACTGAGCATTATTACTAGAAGGACCATGAGGACAACTTTATTCGGAAAATAGAGCCTATGCCAAGACCAGTGCAAAACTGTTAAGCATTTAACGGTTGTAGTTGAAATAGCTTTAAAATCATCTTATTTACTTCGAGTCCCTAGCATTTAAATTAAAAGTAATAATAAAACAATAATGTTACAGAGTAATATATAATAATAAAAAAGGAACTATAAGGAACTACTTCATAACTGTCAGTGCTGATGAATAAAAGAGACCACAGCGTTATCTCGTTACGCACTGAAAAAAAAAAGTCTTGCGACAGGCTATACACCTGAAGTTAGAAAGCCTGTGCTTCGGTCGGTGCTAAATTCATCTACCTTGAAAATAGATAAATTAATATATAAAAATTATCTATGTAAAATTTCTAAAGCGCTCAATGTACAGTGGTAAGAAATTCCCATTACGTAAGGTGCAGTCTAACAGAAAATTTAATTTAAAAAGTTACGGATTTGTTTCATCTATGGTAAAAAGAACAAAATTAATGTCTATACAAAAGCTGTACAGAAAATATAACAGCGTAATTTTCTTATCAGCTACTTCTCAATTAATGCAAAATTCCGTCATTTGTATTATAAACGGTAACAACGACATTTTCATTTCGGGGTAACTTTCAAAGTTCTGGTATGTTTAATATCAATAACTTCTTTACAGTAAATGTATGACGAAGTTGTAATAAACTAAGTTAACAGTGAGCATCAACAAAGTAATACCTAATAAATAACATACAAATTAACTAACTCAGATGAAATTCGCGCACAACAAGTGATGTTTTAATCGCTCATAAATTCTACTCTAAGGTTTGTTTGTTTTGGAATTTCGCACAAAGCTACTCGAGGGCTATCTGTGCTAGCCTTCCCTAATTTAGCAGTGTAAGACTAGAGGGAAGGCAGCTAGTCATCACCACCCACTGCCAACTCTTGGGCTACTCTTTTACCAACGAATAGTGGAATTGACCGTCACATTATAACGCCCCCACGGCTGTGAAGGTGAGCATGTTTGGCATGACTCAGGCGCGAACCCGCGACCCTCAGGTTACGAAGCGCACGCCTTAACGCGCTAGGCCATGCCAGGCTCTCTATTCTAAGGAAATTATAAAACAATAAAACGCCCCCTTCAAGCTCTTGGACAGAGCTAAAGAACAAATTGATTAGTTTTCATGGGCATATTTAATAGTTACCTAATATTGAACAATATCCTACTCAAGACTATTCGTCGCACTTTTGTAGCAGTTAGTCAAATCCACAACTAAAATTAAGGACTGAATAAATTTCAATAATTATAATAGGATTAGTTTTATTTGGTATACATAACTTGTTTGACAACTTACAGTTTAGTTTATATCACTATATTCGAAGTAAATAAAAAAAAATATTATTCTTCATTTAAAAGGCTACTGCTAAAGATGTCAATAATGATTACCGAAATTTTATAAAGCCCAAATACGTTTTACAATCAGAGACAATTTTTATCATTAGGATCCTCTGAGACTCTTCATACTTATCTTAATCTTATTAGTGTTTTTCAAACAATGAACAGCGTTACAAATACCTCTTATGATAAAAAAGAAAACATTTCTAATTTATTAAGAGAACCTCCTTAAAGTGCTATTGACATAAAGAAAGACTTTCTAGGAACGGTGAAATTATGCACACTAATAGCTGTTATTTTTTGTTACCCGTTGCTGAAGGTGCTCGTTTTTCGTGCTTAGAACCATCATAACAATACAATCAATCCCACTGTTTGTAGCCCAAGAATTAACGATTGGTGGTTTGAATAGGTGCTTTCTCTCTAGCCTAGCACTTGATAATTATGGAGGACTAGTGCTGATAGCCTTTGAGTTGTTTGGACAAAATTCAACAAAAAAAACGCATAAAAATATATTGAATCGAAGGGTGCTATTCAACATCACCTACAACCATCTTTTGGTACTCTCTTGTCTGAACAAATAGTAATATTTTACTGTCATTTATCTAATACCTGTACAGCTCCAAACTGTAAAATGCGCTTTTATGGGCATAGGTCAAGGACTTGGTTTCACAGGTGGAACAGACTTATCTTAGTGTCACGTTTGGCTTCTCCATTATTGAAAACGGAAAATGAATTCTGACTGCGTTTCACTGACTTAATTTAGAAAATGCGACGCATGGACATATATGTTCTGTACTTCCATAATCGCTGCATATTGTTTCAGTGTGTTTGAGATTTTTTTATGAATATCGATCAAGGGATGGAACACAAAGTTTTTCTGGTATTCATTATTCGAAAGATTGTCTGAGTCACCAAAGGCGTTTCATGCGTTTTCCTTTATAATAGATCTGTGTAGCATGAACGACACTATGATTTGTTTTAGTAACAAACCAAGTGATCGTCACCGAGGGTATGAACCATTCCCTACTAATATGAAAATGGCCCTTAGTCACGTGGATAGCATCTGTGATACCATGCTTTTCTTCGTTTGCAAGCACTTTCATAGATGTTCATTATTAAGGTTTAGGTCGAAATTCAGGTCCAGATTTTACTGATATTCATACATATTGCATTGTGAGAGCTTACACGTTGCTTGACTGCTGTTTGTCTTCGAGTGTTAGTTTGTAAATAGTTGTGACGTACACAGTATGTGAATGGTCCATAGAAAAAAAAAAAAGATCCCATTTACAATTCTTCATTGGCATCTTATCAGTAAATTTATTTCTATTTGTAGCTTTGGTTTCACCAATATGTACGTGTCATATTCACTACATCATGTATACATACGTGTGTGTGTTCAGGCTGTGTGATACGCCTTGGAGGCCAGGGAGTAAAATATTTTTTAAACTAACTCCTTGATCCCGCAGGAATGCTCTTCCCGCTAGGATGCTATCTTCGTCACTGATGCTATACAAAACGTAATAGAGCTTGACGTACATTGCTGAAAGAGCGTTAATAAAACGTTCTCTCTCTCAAGCCAAAACAAATAAAAGTATTTGTTAAAACGTTTAACTTATTTTTATTCTGATGTCAATGCCACCCTTACAATCTTGTTGGAATTGTTTGTTTGTTTATTTTTAATTTCGGGGTAACCAACAAAAGGGCTAACTGCGCTAGCCGTCTCTAATTTGACAGTGTAAGACTAGAAGGGAGGCAGCTAATTATCACAGCACACCGCCAACTCTTAGGTTACTATTTTACCAACTACTAGTGGGATTGAACGCCACATTATAATGTCCCCACAGTTGAAAGAGCAAGCATGTTTGGCGGGACGGAGATTCGAGCCCTCGACCCTCGAGTTTAGCGACTTAACCACTTGGCCATGCAGGACCCGTTTACATTCCTCTGCAAGAATTGATAGTATTATTAGCCATCGTTATATTTACTTCCGTTCTTTTTTAAGTTTTGTAGCTTGTTTAGTTATTTTACAATGATAAATTATCTAATAAAAACCGTTTAAATTCTGAAAATAAAAAAGTTAAAATTAATAAATATCATAAATCTTTGTGTAGTGATAT
This sequence comes from Carcinoscorpius rotundicauda, assembly GCA_011833715.1. NCBI lineage: Eukaryota > Metazoa > Arthropoda > Merostomata > Xiphosura > Limulidae > Carcinoscorpius > Carcinoscorpius rotundicauda. The sequence continues at coordinate 31,015,796 of CM022395.1, read as the reverse complement.
TTACGTTTTGTATTATATTATTTACTAAATTAATGGAATGTTTAATTTTACAAATAGATGTTTAACAAAAAAATATTCTAATTTATTTTCTACAGCAGTACCAAACCTTTAGTGTAAAAATATGAATGACTTATTTTTTGGTGTACTTCATAATGCTTCTTTTTTTCTATATGTCTTCTTTTATTTAGAGATATAATCAACTCGGAGATACGTTCTCTCTTATCACTTCTTGTCTAAGTTAATAAATCCAATTAGTTCAACTTTATATTCCAACCAAAATACAAAGCAAAATGAAAAACTAAGAACGTGAAGAAAATTTGAATATAAACAATTAGTTTTTATTTTATATTTTTCTTCAAAAAGAATCATATAAAACTCTACGTTTACATAATATGTAGCACCAGGTCGTTCTTTTGTGCCTCGTGGTAGATTGATTTAAAATAATGTTCAACAACAGAGTCCTGTACCAATTAGACTAAAAGAATTTGTTGCAAATGTTTTAAATATATTGCAACTAGTAAAATTAATTAACATATGTGATGTTTTTAAAAAAGTCGTTTATAAGTATAACATTTTAAACATAAATATTTCTTAAAGTTATATGTGAATTCATCTGTTATCCAAAGTTTTCTTTGTTTAGTTCAAGCTGAGTCTTGATATAGTACTGTTCGCTTATAAGCAGTATATGATTAATACATTGAATCAGTATTTATATTTGAAAGCAATGCATTATTTCAATCGCAGTTGAAGTAAATACAGACAAATTTAGATAACTGAAGACACAAGATATTCATACACTTGGTTTATTAAAATGTGTTTAGGTCGGGGGATTTAAAATGTCAAAGATGAGGTTACCCTTCTTGTTAATGGCATTGCGAAAAAATGGGAATAGAGAAAATGTGAGACAATAGCACCATTCAAATAACACTGGACTCGTGATTCGAGGGTCTCTGGTTCGAATCTTCGTCCCACCAAACATTCCCGCCCTTTCAGCCGTGAGGGCATTATAATGTGACGGTCAATGCCACTATTCATTGGTAAAAGAGTAGCCCCTAAAAGTTGGTGGTTGGTTCCAATGACTATCTGCTTTTTATCTTGTTTTAAACTGCTAAATTAGAGACTGCTAGCACAAACAGGCCTCCTACACGAAATTCAGAACAATTAAACAAATTTATATTATTTTTGTTGCTTTTTGTGCAGTTCCTGTAGTTAAGTATTACATTTCTATGACATTTTGTCTCTCATTTTGTTTTTTCACCTCTTCATTCATGGATTTCCAAGTTAAACAAGAGAAAAACTACTTGGGTTATTTAGAAATAAAAACCTATAATCTAAGTTATTTTTTCCGATCAATTTTTATTCCACTCAAAATCACACCTGCTGTTTTGTTTGTTTTTTCTTTTAGGTAGGTTTGAAAATATGTAGTTTTTGAGCTTTTACATCTCATCTTCAAAGTACACGACTTCGGTGTTTGATAACGAAATTTAAAGCATTGTTTTGATCAACTGGATTCTTTATTTAGCGAAACGTTTGCTGAAACCTACTTTTTATAACATTTCTCTGATTTGTATAATGAATAGAAATGTTTTATTTATGAAGCATGTACATTAAAGAACATATAGTTCATTCATAGTAATATTCAATATTCTTAAAACACACGACTCTTCAATATGTGTTATTTTACATTTAACTGCAATAAAAAACTTAAAAATATGAATGAAATTTGCAACATAAATGAGACTATTTTGACATATTATTACATAAATTATTTCTACTTTTTTATAAAAAAGTAAAAAAAACAACTGCTACAAATGTGTTACGAGCCAATTAGCTTAATAGTTTAAAACAAAAAGAAATTATGATTTGAAAAGATATGTCGATATCCTGTATATATTCCTTATTAATTAAATGCTATTTATCTTCTTGGCATAAATGATTATATGATTTTTACATTGTTTATAAATTGCCTCTTCAGAGATTTAAAGTTAATGTATGTCTTTTATGCTGTATGATTTATCAGTATTTCATTTGAAGTTAATTCTATCGCCCCGGCATGGCCAGCTGGGTTAAGGCGTTCGACTTGTAATTCGCAGGTTCGAATCCCCGTCGCACCAGACATGTTCGCCCTTTCAGCCGTGGAAGCGTTATAATGTGACGGTCAATTCCGCTATTCGTTGGTAAAAGAGTAGTGCAAGAGTTGGCGATAGGTACTCATGACTAGCTGCCTTCCCTCTTGTCTTACACTCCTAAAGTATGGAAGGCTAGCGTAGTATTTCTTGTGTAGCTTTGCGCGATGCCTCCCGCTAGTGCAGCGGTATGTCTCCGGTTTTACAACGCTAAAATCAGGGGCTCGATTTCCCTCGGTAGGCTGAGCAGATAGCCCGATGTGGCTTTGCTATAAGAAAAACAAACACAAACACACAGCTTTGCGCGAAATAAAAAAAAGCAAGCTAACATTATTATTTCCTTTTGTTATATGAGGCTTCTCTATTCTAAATTTCAGTTGAGTTAAAACTTGAGATTGTCGTTATTAGGCTGTTTCCAAAAATTCAAGTTTCGCATTATTTTGCTACAAACATATTTAACGTTTCGCAGATGTTAGTGCAGAATAATTGTAACGCTCAAATCCTTCTATTTGTTCAAATAAACCCTAATATTGTTTACCAACTACGTATTTCCACTCGTTTAGATATAATGCAAACAATTTAAATTATATTGTTTTTCATAGTTCTTTGCTTGGACCCAAATGAGTTACTAGCTTTTGCTACAATTAAGTTGCAAAGAAGGTGAAGTGAAAACTACTAGCCAGCTTATATTCTCTTACAAAAATTCTTTATTTAAGAATTTAGTTCTAGAATGTAAGATAAATACTTCACTAAAAATTTCGAATTTTATTGTTCCTTAAGTATTTTGTGAACTTTGTCAATCGTGTAAAAGTAAGTAACCAATATGATTTTGCTATCGATTAAATTTAATATCGTATCAATTACTACGAGGATTTTATGGTATTTTGTAAGTCTTTGATATGATAAAAACAGCGAGGAAACGTTGACAAAAAGAAGGTCTGTGACAAAATGTATCAATATTAAAACCTGTTATATTGTTTTGTGATTCCATTTCATGTATTTTCATATTTTATATAATAAACACTTCAATAAAGCAGTTTTCGTAATAACCTTATATGAACACAAGTTATTTGAAGTTGTGATTTAAGCAACCAGTGATCAAAGAAATAGGCTAAACTTTGTGTTTATAGAAATCCTAAATATTTATAAACTTAAAAAATATATTTTGAATAATTAGTAATAAAGGTGAATTATGCAAACTAATTGGAATATAATTTGTTTATCATGGGAAAAAATAAAATTATTGGAAGTGAAGCCACAAATCTTTCTCAGCCAAGAATTATGGTTTGAAAACTAAAAGCTGGCGAAATATTAGAAACCAAAGAATAAAAACATTTTAATTAAAATCACCTAAACTATTTTTCAATGTTTCTCTTCATTTATTTATTTACTTCTGATTCAAAATTAGTGTCATGTAAACATAAAATTTTATATTGATATTTTGTCTTTCCAAATTGAGAGCACATGAATTCTTTAATTCTTTATTAAGTAACAAGAATAAACACACTACCAAAAGAATGTAATACATTTATACAAAAAAGATTTGAGATTGAGCTTGAATATTATACTAAATACTCCCGAAGATCAAATTGGGAAATTTATAAGAATGTTGTTCAAAAAGGATCAAAGTTATCAAGATCTATACCAAATCCTCACGGGATTTACTCGTCAGTTTATTAAAAGTACCATTTTTCTATACAACGATATATAGCAATCATAAAAACTGTGAGACATTCATTCGGATATACTATTTCTATATTGCCGGTAATATCACAATGGGTGTTGAATGAAAAGAACAATTGATTCAATTGCCCGACATTTCTTGTGCTTTATAACATTGAAAATATAAATGAAGGTATCTTTCTTCTCTGAAATAACTATAACATTGAACATTATCAGAAATATAATGGTAATTAAAATCACCCGATTGTAAAATATTATCCAAAGCTTCCAAAACAATTGACTTTCCTTAGCATTAAAAGTGACATTTTAAAGATATTTTCAGTTCCATGAGTATGGAGGAACCGGAACAGAATATAATAATTCAAGATAATGTAATAATTGTAAACAAAATCCTTAGTAAATATATATAGTAAATCAATAGTAGAGAAAGCTATAACAAAATACACATAAATTAAAAAAAAAATTACTGTATATTCCATGAATTTCGATAATGATTTCATCTAAAGTCCTGATATAGATTCTGCAAATGAAACCTTAACCAAAATCAAATAAATTGGTACTAACTTATTTGCGGTTTCTGATTATTTATATTGTATGTGACGGTGTCAAGGTTTTAATATTTATCATTTTGTTACACCTAACGAATGTAAGGCAGAGAACGCTGTTTATGGAGTAAAATCGTCGTCGCCAAAAAAAACTAAACCTCTGAATGACGTGTAATGTTTAAGAATGTGTAGTGAAAGTGGAATAAAAGCTTTCACACAAAAATTTCACAAAGACCAAAGTTTTGAAAATTGCAAAACAATTAAATTTTTCATCGATCGTAAAGTGGCAACCATTTGTCAGCCTTCAAATTATATACTTTTCAAAGCAGTCCTACATATTTAAATCTGCCAAATTTTACACTGTTTTGAATAAGGAATTGTTGGTTCTCGATGATGTTTACTTAATTTCACCATCAAAGGTGTATTCTGATTTTGGAGTCCAACTGACGTTAAAGTTACTAAATATAAAAATGAAGATAAACAAAGTACAGAATAGTTATCTTTATAAACCTGTGTGATGTCAATTGCATGAGCAAACACACATATATAATGTTGCTGCAAGCTTAGATTTGAGGTCCATAAGTTAACAAGCAATGGCACAAGTGGCGAAGCTCACCACTGCATAAATAAAAAATCCCCATATCTGAATGAGAAATGATTTGTAAATTACTGCATTAAGTGGTTACTAAGCATTATGCAATTTCAAGTTCTCTTTCAATAAATTCAGTTGAGCCGTTGAATAAAACTGGTATCAGTATCCGAATAGTTCTTAAGGTAAAATCTATGATTACCTGAACCACATATTTCTTCTCATTTGTATTAAGTAAAATTGCAGAGCATCTGTTCCTTTTTCATAGAATATAATTTAGCACATTACATACAGTGCGTACATTATCACTGCGTGATTTTCGTGCAACCATGCGCTATTTTGGTAGAATAGTGATTACGTTTATGGCTTTACAACGATAAAATCTACGACTTTATTTCTCGCGGTAGACACAGCAGATAGCCCAATATGACTTTGCTTTAAAACTACTAACCGCTTAACCGGTTAACTACTGCACATGATTGAGAAGCAACTAAAAATCAGTGATGTCGAAAAACCCACTTGTTGAAAAGTTTATATGCAAAAACGGCTCGTTTGGGTTGAGAAAATATTTTACATAAAAGAGCGAAAAAAGAAGCAACTAAAAGTTCTAATATAACCTCATAACATTTAGAATACGTCTCCAAATACAGTAGTAAGGCCAAGTCTATTCCTACCCTCCTCTTATCAGTTATTGGTAACTCTTTTTCCAACAGAAAGCAGCAACAAATCAACAAGTAAACTGTTTAATTATTTTCCAAAAATGATACCGAAAGAACAGATAAACTGCAGATAAAATTAATTCGGTAGTTTGTTTAATCTATGTCTTAATATGAGCAACACATTTTATCATTTCGAGACCCAAGTGGCACAGTGGAATTTCAGCGAAATTACAAAGTTATTTTATGCCGCCTTTTAAATTCATTAACTTTTTCATTTCAAACACTGTTGGAGTAACAAAATACGACCATAATAACTCCGAGAAAATGTTCTAAAAATCTAGCTGATAAGAATTCACTTGTCTTTCAAGATTTTTTTCCACATCAAAAGAGTAGTTTTATCATATTGAGAAATATTCCACAATAAATGGCCAGGTGGTTAAGGCACTCGACTTATATTCTGGGGCTCGCGGATTCGAATCCCCTTTACACCAAACATGCTCGCCCTCTTTGCCATGAGGGCGTTATAATGTGACAGTTACTCCCATTATTCGTTGGTAAAAGAGTAGCCCAAGAGTTGTTGGTGGTGGTGATAACTAGCTGCCTTCCCTCTAGACTTAGACTGCTAAAGTAGGAAAGACTAGCGCAGGTAGCCCTCGAGTAGCTTTGCGCGAAATCAAAACAAAACAAAATCCTAAGATGGGTTTACGGCCAAAAATGTCGTTACCAGGGAAAATACCAATTGATGAAATCACAAAGACTTATCTTAACAACAATGAATGTAAGAAAAGTATCTCAAACTAACTTTATTTGTTTCTTATGTTCATTGTTTAAATTCTATAAATGCAAATGTAATACTCAAACAAGATATGCTTTTTACAGAGTATATTAGTATTAGAAACGAATGTCAAGATTTTCTTAAAAATCAGTAACATTGTTGTTTTTGTTGTTTTTTTTAATTAAGCACAAAGCTACACAATGGGCTATCTGTGCTCTGCCCACCATGGGTATCGAAACCCGGATTTTAGCGTGTAAGTCCGCAGACATACCGCTGAGCCACTGTGGGGCAAAATCAGTAATAATGAAATAAGACAATTTAAAATTGATCAACACTTATTTACAGTGTACCTTTTATGAATGATAACATCAAGATATTTTCTTTAACTAATAATATGTCCAATAATTCACATATATTTACACAAAAAATAATCAAATATACTTAACTCAAGTTACTACTTAGACATTAAACCCGAGTTACAAGATGGCATTATACTTTAGAATTACTATTTTTTCTCCAATATGAAGGGATTTAACGTTGTTAGTATACGTTTCACCATAATACTAAAATACGCAACCTGGATGATGTAAAAGATGGTGAGAAATACACTACATCTCAATTAAAAAATAGCTGAAACTCAGTTAGTGATAGACTGTACAAATGGATGACAATTAGGACTAATTCCATGTATTTTTACCTGATGAATTAAATAAAATGTAACTGAGGAATATACCGAGAATATCAATAAAATGAAAATCTAGCTTTCATATAGAGAGGAATGAACTGATCAGCTTCAGATATATTCATTAGCCTTTTCACTTATGTGCTGAAAACCAGCTATAACAACAGTGATTATTTAATGAGGATAGTCTTTCCATCGTTTTTATTGATGTGGCCAGTTCTTCTGTCTTTGGTACATTGGGTAAAGTATCTAAGCCATTCCTCAATGTCTTTGCATGAATGTAACTATAAAAACTATTTCTCCAATGCCAGAATAGATGTAACATTTCTTAATACCCGTTCAGCGCTTGTATAGTTCAAAGCCTGAACATTTTTTTTCCTTAGGGGTATGAAAAACACTAGCTGCTTCACACGAGGGCTACCTCATCCTGATGTTTTATAAACAATGGTACAGAACACAGTCCTTAATTTGTAATAGCTTATACAAGTGTGACATTTTGTGTATGTCAGTACAATTTTAGCAAGTTTGTAATTAGCAAGGAAGATAGATATTGATCTTTTACTCATACTTTCAAAGTTTTTTATTAGTCATTAATGATATTTATCTATATGTAGAATTGTCATTTCTCGTACTATTTGGCTTTAACCGCTACATGACATCCGGAATCTGAAAATATAAATAGTTCTTCTTGAACAGTTTCTTGATAAAAATAATTGGTAGTATGGATTACCAAGCGTTATTTTTAATAGATTGACCTGAAGACGAAAGACGGAAGACTTTCGAAACGTCGTCCTTGTACTTGTATCTCCACAACAGGCAGTTGCCGTCCATTCTACAAAGATTTGTCATTAAGCGTTATTGTTCTAATAACTCAAAATCTACAACTTTATGTATTTTGCATCACATCATCCATTGTTTGTTGCTAATTTCTCTATAATAACCACAACATTTTCTGTAGTGAGAAAGGACGTTTTTTTATAACTTTTATGCGTTTTGGTTGTCACACAAATAATGTGTCATTCTTATCAAAAGGGTCCATTCATTCTGAAAGTACATGCTATTGATAATGGACTTGGTGGGATGTTTGTTTGTTTTTTTACAGATACATAATGGTGTGAAGCATATAATTAAACATATTATGATTTGGTGAATCAAACCTCTATAACGCTACCTACCTTATTAAATGCTATGAGAATTCTAGAGTATATCTGAGATCTATTTCAAGAAAACCAGTAAATTGAGTCAAGAAGCATAACATACTGAGGTTTATGTAAGGGTTAGACATCCTCAAGCATGTGTTATCGTCTGTTGGCATTACAATAACAATCGAGTACTTTAAAATCATTAGAACTTCCGCAAATGGCTATGTTTTAAGAATCAAAGAAATTTTAGTCATTTGAAACTTTGATCAAAAAATGAGCTCATAGTCAAAAGCAATTCCTTTGAAAGTATACTTAAAATAAAACCCTTAAAAGTTAAAAATAATCTGTTATAGTAATGTTACAATACCCACACTTTGACAAACTAATGTTCAGGAATAAAAACAGTGTATTTCATATGGAAGTTTTCTCTTTGAAGCACATGACAACAACGCATTTGACTACATCTATATTAAACCCATAGTTCACGACTTCCATGTTGGGGTTAATTACCACATTCTTTCGAACATTCGTTTGTGTAAAATCAGTCTGATTAGAACTGATTGGATACGTTGTAAAACTGCATTTCAACAACTGCACAGCAAAATGACTGATAATTTACACAGCAATCCCAATTAAAAGACTGATTACAAAGAAAAATGTTTATTCTATAGGAGTTTATATTGCACTTCATATATCCCAAGATTTCTGTCTTTTGCAAAAACAAAAATTGCGTTTACTAACTGAAAATGATGGATTTTTAGTATATAATACACAGGATGTTAAGTAAAATTCTGAATACTCCAGTACACACTCTAGAACTCAACTTCATCTTCATGTATTATTATTAGTATAACGCAGCTTTAGGACCGTTTTACTTTCCCAAACTGACAGCAGAACATTTCTAACAGTTTAAGTCAACAGGTACTGCGGCAGCCATTTGGTCATCACTGACTTTCTTGCAGTGTTTGTTATGCTGACTCAAAAGTTACATATACCTGATGGTCATGTCCAAACTCAACTTTATCTTCATGTATCATTATCAATATACCGCAGCTTTATGATTATTTTACTTGTCCTAACTGACAGCAGAACATAACTCGGGTTCTAACAGTTGAAGTCAGCAGGTACTGCTGTAGACATTTTTGGCATCAATGACCATCTTGCATTTTTTGTTGTGCTGACCTAAAAGGTATGTTTGCCTGATGGTACAATCCAATAACAGAATACAGATATCCCTACAACTAGTAGCTAAATGTGCCACTGCTGAATCTTGGTTTGTTTTTATGTGGTTGATGCAGCATAAAGTTACACAAAGGTACATCTGTGCTCTGACCATCTCAGCCATCAAAACCCGATTTTTAGCCTTGTAATCTAGAGAGCGGACTTACCGCTGAGCCACTAGGGGCACATTTAAAGTAGGCGTTCCTTTCCTTGTGTCTATAGAGCTTCTAGAATGATATCTATGACTGCATTGCCGATGTAGTCGTAGCAATTGGACTAATGATACCCTGATGACCCGTTAGGAACAACTGATGCCGTACCATCATGTGTTGCAGAATATTTTGGAGTGAAAACATAATAGTGATAGGTTAGTGAATATTTTGTGTTTTAGTGGCCTTCGTATGTTCTGAAAGCTATTTCAGTGATGAGCCTAAGTCACAGTTGCTACTGCTATTAGTCCCCACTTTAGTCTGGAATGCAAAATGATGTAATCATTTCAAACTTTCTTGAGAGACAAGCTATTTGTCAGTATGACGTCATACGAGTTAACTCGATAATCCTCAATAAACTTGTCGAATGCGTATTTCATTATGACATTTAAGAGACATGGCAAGAAATAGCTTCACATGTAATATCCATTCACATTGGTAGTTGTCACTTTCATGACAACGCTAGGGTTAGTACGTTTATGACCTCGCGTTGTCCGTTGAACACATATTTAGAATTAAGGATCTAAATATCCGATGAATGTTTATAGTCAGAGAGCAGGGATAGGAAAAATATTTTTCATCACACTAACTATTTGTTATGCTTTACCATACAGTTAATAGAAAAGAACACACACAACTCATTTGAGTAGAACAAGTATAATTTTGTATATCGTGCCTTGTTTTGTTAGTTTTTGCTTTGAAAGCTTCAAAATTATATTGCAGTCATTTTTATACTTTCTCTGTCTAGACGTTCGATACTAGTCTCAAAGGCACACAATGGTTCATCTGTGTTTTGCCTACCGCATGTATCGAAACACGATATTTAACGTTATAACTCTCAGATTTATTACTACGCCACCGGGTGTCTTGTCTAGTCATATGTGAGATATTACGAAAATTATAAAATATAAGGTTGTGTTGGTGAATCTGTAATGCGTTGCAGGAAGGTTCAAATAAGCCGCGTTTATAATCTCTTACTGCTTGGTTACCCGCCGTCAAAATCAACTTATTAAAGTAATATATATAACGATCTAATTAGTGTCTTATTTATAAATTTTGTGGATTTAAATAAATACCTTATGTCTTAAAATATATTTTTGGTGTGAAATTCTATTTAATTTTACAGCCAGAAAATAAACATTACTGTTCTTTTATTTATTCATAAAGTTCACAGGCATTTAAATTGTCTTTTATTTAAATTATATTTATGCATATTTTGTGTGTGTGTATGTGTGTTTGTGTTCAAATACACAGTATATAATATCCTGTTTCTTGAAATTTTACATTATAATCATAAGCGAAACACACTTTGAGGACTTAATTATTCTGTATTGAAGAGCTCTATCAAGTGAAGTTTTTTTTCCACATCCTCAGGGTAAAGATATAGACAAGTTTCATTTGACGCTTTATCCGTCTCTGTTCTAAATGTCCTGTTGGATGTATCAAATCACCTTAATACTTGGTTTTGTTGGCTTACTGGGAAATGTGAATACCCCAATAAACACGCACGATTCCAAAATGAAGATATATAGAGTGTCTAAAGCAATTGCGATTTCTTGGCCAGAATTATATATGTCTTGTGTAAAACAAAGAGACTATATACTTACACCCTCTTACTGATAGTATAAAATCTTCTTGTTTCTTTTGTGACTATCCTTACTATGATTATCACGAGCAGTTAAGGAAAGAATTTTGAATATACTTATCGAACGTCAGACAGAGTATAAATAAATATTAAGAATTTAGCCTCTTAGAATACCATAATTAAGTTTGTTTTTCTGATAATTAAAAAAAGTTATTCATCATCGAGAATGTCTCGGGAATTTCATGAATCTGTACCCAGGCGTTCTGGTATCATTTATATAAATGAAGTATGGAAGTCATGGAGACACTATTATTCGTTCTGACGCCTAAATTTTTAGTCATCATTTATTTAAGACAAGGAAAACCATCAATTTTGTTTCATACTATTTAAAAGTATACACTTTTTAACGGACAATTAGATGAACAACAACTGAATTGAAGCCAAAATTCCAAAGCCTGGAGATGAAATGAGCAATAGAGTATCAGCTTCATTCAACTGAACCCATCCGGTTCCTATAATTATGATTTCATTGTTAACTGTAGAATAATATAATTATATTTATAATTATAATTATCTTTATCGTTAGAGTATCTAGCCAGAATGAGTTTGAAAATTTTGCGATTTCACATAAAGAAATCGTATAATTTTGAAAAAAAATATTGCATTATATCACGTAAAATAAATACAAAAACATATATTAATACGTACATTTCATTATGCATATGGTTTCTTTAGATTTAAAATAATAATATTCCTGTTTTCTGCTTTCAACTAACAGTTTCAATGTTGAAAATGTTATGGTACAGATATGTTTTACTAGTTCAACTGGAGTAGAGTTTTTATTTTTTTCAATAAGGAATCAGATTCTGACAAAATAGTTTTCAATGCTTCAAATCTCTCTTGGTCTATTTGGGATTTAAAAACAAACTAAGTTTACAATCATACACTATCTTCGGTCGCAATTTACACTTTGAATTTTAAAGCAGTAGCTCTTTTTCAAACATATGCTTCTACTATGTTGTATGAGCTTGTTCCTCTCGCCTCTGTAGGTAAAGACTTAAGGTAGAAAACAACTGCTCGAAGGCCAATAAATTGGTGCAACATGACCAGGCAACTCATTAAGAAAAATGAAAAACCCTATGGAAAAAAATAACTTCTTCAAATGCGACTCCTGTTGCTTCAGTAACGAACATTTCGCTTAATCTGAGGTTAGGAATGGCCGGGAAATAAAGGCACTCGACTCGTAATCCGAGGGTCTCTTGTTCGAATCCCCGTCACACTAGATATGCTTGCCCTTTCAGCTGTGGGGACATTACAATGTGATTGTCAGTCTCACTATTTTTTAGTAAAAGAGTATACCAAGAGTTGTCGGTGGGTGGTGATGACTAGCTGCCTTACCTAGACTTACTCTGCTAAATTAGGGACGGCTAGCGCAGATAGCTCTCGTGTAGCTTTGCGCGAAATTCAAAACAAACCACTTTCTAGTTCTTTCAACTTATCCCACATTCAAACACAAGCCTGTTTTCGTAATTTATAATTATAATAATAAAGAAACACTATAAAATAATTTTTATATTAAATATTCTGTATGTGTTTAGTGTGGTAAGTTGTGGAGCTGAATTATATGGTTCTTGTCAAATTATCCCAAATAAAATTAAGCTCTGCAGTTTTGGGCCGTTGATACGATACATTATCATGGAAGCTGTCGAGTCACAATACTATTTTGTTTGAAATTACTAACCAAAGAACTGGGTGTGCCTTCTCTCTAGTCTGTTCATTCAGAATTATAGATGAATAGTGTAATTAACTCTTGTGTTTCTTTTTACTGAGTCCAACAAACAATATTTTATTCAGTTACTTCAAACAATTATACCTTACAGGGGTTTAATATGTTTTTATAAGAGAAAACAAATGGTTAATGAGGCGAAAAAGATTTAAATCCAAAAGGATGAGGACTCACATAGTTATTTATGACTACTTTGTTACTAATTCTCATAGTTATTAGTTATGGGAACTTAGTTATGCCTACAATGAAACGACCAATGGGTCCCAGTGCATAAGAAATATAATATTTAAGGAATGATACGTCATTTGGTGAACTTAAGACTATAACAACTGTAAACTTAAAATAATTAGTTTTGTAAGATAAAACTTTAGTATTGCAAGCATAAGATCAAAACAAAGTCCTCTTAATACATAAGTATTAAGTATTATTTTCATTAATGTTACAGTATTTTATATTTATAACAAAGCTTTTAAGGTTATCTGCCACCGCCTCTAATTTTGAACTATTTAGCAAAGAGATGACAGCCAGTTAATAGTACCCTAACACTCACCTTACGCATTAAAAGTATGACTGATACTATTTCAAGTCATCCATAAATTAAAAGTAAAATATATATTTGAGGAATTAAAACCATACACTTGGTGTAAATGCTGTGCCTTAGAATAGGAATTTTAATATATACATATACACACAAATAGGTTTGTTGCATTTTGAGTTAGAAATTATATAAGAAAAATCAGTACTATTCTATTTCCAAACTCCCATATTTATTCTACTATAATAAATATAACGACTTCAGCGATTCACGAAGTATTTGCTAAGAAGCCAAACCACAAATTTCCTCCATTAGCACACACATGTTTTGTAAAGTAGTTATTCAATCAGATCAGACATTTATATGAAAACATAAAAATTTACAGTTTTGTTAAAATTTTTCAAGAATGTTTTTTTTTCGTCAGAAGCTTACTGTTGAGAAACGGGAACATAATGCACTGAAATTTAGATACTTAGACAGTTACAATAAATAGGCAACATCGTAATTAATTAGATCCAAAGTTCGATCACCTAATGCATTATTTATAATGCAAAGACAAGTTAATGTGCATAAGAAGGCAAGGTAATTATATAAATACTTTGAGAACCGTTAGAAACAGCCGTAGCAACCGGAAAGTCTTGAGAGCTATGTTGCCGAGCACAAAGAGCATGTGATTGTAAAATTGTAAAAATGTAACCTTGTAGATTTGAAGAATGCTGCATAAGAGCTTTATTCTGTACTATGTTCACAGCGGGTATAGAAACACGGTTTTTAACCTTTAGACTTTCCCCTGCGCCACTGAGTGCGTGGGAAAATAAGAGTGGTAACATCAGAGCGATGTCAGAGTAAATAATGAATACGTAAATTGTAAAACGATTACTTGTAATAATAAAAACTACGCTGAATGTGTGGTGAAATTTTCCATCTACAAGTTAAAAACTAGGACTACTGCAACAGGCTTACATATCAAAACATGCCAGTAATTTACTTAACAAAACACAGCTGTTAGAGTCCTGGTTAAAATTTATCAATATATAAGCTAAATTCTATGATTTTATTACATAAAAACGATTTTCGATCTTGCGTAAGGTATTACAATTGTTTTTTTTGTTGTTTTTTTGGAATTTCGCACAAAGCTACTCGAGGGCTATCTGTGCTAGCCGTCCCTAATTTAGCAGTGTAAGACTAGAGGGAAGGCAGCTAGTCATCACCATCCACCGCCAACTCTTGGGCTACTCTTTTACCAACGAATAGAGGGATTGACCGTCACATTATACTCCCCCATGGCTGGGAGGGCGAACATGTTTAGCGCGAACCCGCGACCCTTGGATTACGAGCGCACGACTTAACGTGCTCGGCCATAAGGTATTACGAAAGTTCTAGTTTATAAAATAAATTTAGTAGCTGACCCGGCATGGCGAAGTGTGTTAAAGCACTCGATTCATTATCTGACGGTCGCGAGATCGAATCCCCGTCACACCAAGGATGCTTGCTCTTTCAACCATGGGAGCGTTATTATGTGATAGCCAATCCCACCATTCGTTGGTAAAAGCGTAGCCTAAGAGTTGGCGATGGCTAGCTGCCTTCTCTCTAGTCTTACATTGCTAAATTAGGGACGGGCTAACGCAGATATCCCTCTAGTAACTTTGCGCTTAGTTTCAAAAGACATAGTTGGTAGTTGTTCTCGATAATAATAGTTTCTGTTGAAAAATTTCAAAGCTATTTTGGTTCGGAGTATTGGCATGTCTAATTTTATGATGATGACTGGCAAATTAATATGACATTTCAGTACAACATTCTTACATATTTAGTTGAACTGTGTAGAAATATATTCGTGCCTCGCTCAAACAAACATGGTACAGCTTTATTAAAGTACTTTAAATGGTCAACACTGGTAAGATTATTTCGTATTACACTTCTTTTTTCGATTCATATACTTTTGGTAATATCTGTTAAGTAGTCTGTATTAGTTGAATTTTAGTCGTGAAAGTAGAAGCTATAAAGAACTTTAATTCATGTAAGCATTATCTCTTGGCATAATTTTTTTATTATTGGGGTATGTAATTTCCACTTAATTATACTGACGTTTGATTCATAAAATGAAATAGTCTTGAACGCTCACATGACATAAACATTTTCTGCACTATTTTTCCTTAATAAGTCATTGTATGCGTTTTATTAAACAGCATTATAATTATTTACAAGACACCTGTTTAAATTGTTTGTTCGTTCTCAAGCACAAAACTACATAATAGCTATTTATGCTGTGTCCTTTAAAGGATTTGAAATCTGACTTTTAGCGTTATGATTCAGCAAATATACGCTGCTGGCCAAAATCTTAAGACCAATGAACATAAAGAAAAAATATGCATTTTGCGTTCTTGGACTAAACTTCTTATTTGGGAAGAACTTCAAAAGATGAAAATACGAAAAGGAAAAATAAAAATAAAATATTTTTTAGCATTTAATAGAAAAAAATGTGAACACTATGAAATTTGCTTAAATGCTAGCTGGTCAAAAATTTAAGACCATACAAAAAATAAGTCCCAAACAGGGCAGGAAATTCCCAACAAGAGACCTCAGTAGTGTTCACATTTTTCATATTAAATGTAGAAAAGTGTTTAACTTTTATTTTTTCTTTTCTTATTTTCATCTTTCAAAGCTATAGTCAAATAAGTGGTTGAGTTAACAACACAAAATGCATATTTTTTTCTTTATGTTCATTGACCTTAAGGTTTTGGCCACCAGTGTATCTCTCAGCCTGTTTCAAATGTAATTTTTTATTTAGCACTTATGATGAGATTATGTTAAACTTAAGTTTTACTTTTGTTTTTTCATGATCCTTCTACGTAGTTCATTTCGAATTTTATATCAGAAAAAAAGCCATAAGAGTATTTGGAATCTAACGTGTGTTTGCCAAGAATATAAGAAATGTTGTTTCGATTGCCACGCCTCCCTTCAATAATTAGCATCGCAGCAATATATCAAATGCTAATACTTGATGCAGTGTTTGTTTTAACAATGAAACTGCAAACATATTAATCACTAGATGGAGTATCCATCCACTCGAAAAAAGTTATGTTGATCAATTATTAATGAAAGGTTACTCAGAACATAACAAGTTGATTCCCTCACATGTAGTTGTAAATAAAACGTCCATACCTCTGCAAACTATAAAATGTGAAAGAGCAAATTGCCAAGTGTATTTTCATATGGACCATCAATAAATACTACCAAATTTTGTGAAGATCCGTCCATGGTGCGAAATAGTGGTAAAAAACGCGAAAACACGAAACGCCCGTAAAAACTGAAAATGTGTTTGTTTCTCACCACCTACCCATTGAACTTCTATTTCAAATTAGTGAAGATCCATTTAAAAGGGGGAAAATAATGTTAGAAAACGCCAATATAATCGCAAATTTCAAAATGCAGAATTAAAATTTTGTTTGTACTCTTGCATAAAGCTAATGATCCTTCAAGCTAATTTTTCTGTATTTCAGATCAGGGCTATGACCGTTGATGAAACCTTGGAACGAAGAAGTTTATGAAACGTCTTTTTTTCACATACAAAAAAGAACTGTTGCCCAACGCTGATCTAAAAGTTTGCTTAATTGCTTCAAAAACTTGCTTTAGTGTGCTTGTCATTAACCACACAATGAGGAAATTATTTAGGAAACATTGTCGGTTAGTGAACGTTTTTCTTGAATAACAAAGAGCTATTCACTAATATCCTTCGATAATGAATAGTTTGTTTATCTTGGATATTTTTTATTTTCATTATGTATATTCATTAATTTTATTTTACGATTCATGTATATTTTTTATGTGTATATTTTAGTTTTACGCTCCCGTAAAGCATGTAATAATTTCTACTTTATTATTAGACAAACGAAAGTCATAAAACAATATAAAACTAAATACTATTAAAGTGATCACCATATAACGACTGAAGACAGTAAAACAAAATAAAATCCAGGTGAGCTAGACAATAATTTCTGTTCGTGGATATTTGTTTTGTTAGTACTGTTTGTTTCTGCTTTTTACTAACTGTTTCTCATAATATTTTTAATTAAACAAAATATATATATTTATTTTACCAAATGTGCTTAGAAATAGCTTTCACATATTTACTTAAAATAATAATACTAAATTATACAGAAGAGTTCAATGAATATCTTTGGTACGAACATTATGAATACGCATACTTTTCTACTTACTTTATATACCGTTAAAACTGTGTCGACAGTAAATAAGTTGTTTTATCATCGTTTTATACTCAGTTTTACGAACGATTTCTTTTATATAATAGTTGAAGTTAATTTTGTATGACTTTATCAACTGTAGTATATTTCTCAGTGTACAAATATAATTTTGTTCAAATGTTCTGTACACAGAATTTTGAACAGTTATTTTGAGGACGTAATTATATAAAAAATGAATTACTTTTTTGTTCTCTTATATTCTGGAATAGCCATTCAAAGACATCTGAGCTTCTACATAAGTACATCTATCCCAAGTTAAAATAACAATAAAAAAAAGATAAGCAGAAAAAGATAAAAGGTAGTACAGCGGTAAGTCTACGGATTTATACGCTACAAATTAGGGTTTAATTCTCCTCGATGGGCTCAGCAGATAACCCAACGTGGCTTCCTATAAGAAAACACTAGCACTAAAATAATAAAAAAATAAGGAAATACGGTACCTTACCATTAAGGGGTATGTAGGATGAAACTTACTTCTAGAAGTTAGCATTCCTTCCACCAGCATGGTAGAGGCTTCAATTAACATTGATCAATATAAGTGTACGTATAAAAGCATGACAGTCACAGTAAACTTAGTATACTGATATGGTTCAATGTCATGTTAATTAGTGCCTCTACCATATTTGAGGTAGGAATGCTAACTTCAAGTGGTAAGTTTCATCTTATTTATCCCCAAACAGTCGTGCCTTATTTTTTATTTTTATCTTTTTTCTTAACGAATAGTGGGATTGACCACAACTTTATAATCCTCACGGATGAAAGAGCGAAAAAGTTGCAGGACGATGAGATCTGAACCCGTTACTCTCAAGTTGTAAGTCTTGTACCATAAACACCAGGCCATGCCAAACCACCCAACCATAAACACCAGGCCATGCCAAATTACCCAGAGCCTCAAATTGCAGAGTACAATAGTTACTGTTATGCTTTTTTGTGGTATCGGAATGCACACAAAGAATTTTCGAATTCTTAGTTAGGCAGGCTAATAACAGGGCCACACTCAGCCCAAATGAAGTTTTGAAAATATTTTGCAAGAATGCAATTTAATAACCTGTTAAATATTTATAGAAAAAATATTTAAGTTTCATAGCAAAGTAATTTTTTCTGTCTGCTAACAAACAGAGAAGCTCAATAACATGTAACAAGTGTTAGTTTGCAGAGATTACACAAGGTTATATCTTATTCCAATTTTCTTTGGTTTAATTTGTAATTATAGTTATATAAAATTCATATGAAATAAGAAAATAATAGAAATCGAAGGAATATTAGTGTTTTTAAATAATTTACAGAAAAAAATTCAGATATGGGTAAGAATTTTAATATTACTGTTTATTAAGTTTTTTTTTATTTTTCAATAACTTTTCCAGTTTCTATTTAAACGTAAGAATAATATTAAAACTAAAATATTATAACATAAATTAAGCCCTAATATTGTTTCTTACAGTAAAAATCAAATATCTTTATACGTAAACGATATAAGAAAAAGTGACAAATTGTAAAACAATGGTATGTCTAATTTGTTTCAAAAACTGTCAGACTGTTGAACTAAATATAGTCTGCTTCTTAAGAGTAGACATTTGTAGCAATATAATAAATTGAATTAACTGAATAATGTTAATATAGGTTCCCATTAACACTCATAACTTTATTAAGATATTTCTTATGTAATATTTTTAAGTTATGTAGTGTATACATCATAAATCTAGTCATACGTTAGTCGAATTCCAACAACGACAGTGCAGTTATGGCTGAGGAATTTGGTTACAGCATTTATCGGGGAAAGATCTTGAATAAAGTGAGACTGTTGAACAAACTACAGGCAAATAACACAAGTTATTCAAAAGGGGACTATTCAACATATTCTATAAAGAATAAGTAAAACTGGCACAGTACTTTTAAGGACGGAGGCAAGCTAGTAGTTATCGAGGTACCCTAGATACACGCGTTTATTGGCTGTCTCAGAAAGTAGAGATAATGATGATGTAGTGCCACAAAATATAATTTGAAGTCCCGTTGCTACGTCACGATGTTACTTGACGACAGTTGTAATCTGCTGCTAGAGAGTACGTTATTAAAAGGACTAATGTTACTGGAAGTTATCTGAAGTGGTATCAGAAGGGATGTTGAAACGATGAATGCATAAGTAGCTCATGAGCGAAATGCAAGAAGATGACGTAGATCATCATGTCATCAACTTTATAGAAGAATCAAAGTCCTAGAATTAAGAATTTAATCTAACTTGTATAATATTGTGTTTCGAATTATTAGCACTGAAATGTTTGTCATCACAATTACAGTGAAATATAAAATCCACTATTTTAATCTTATAAAGTTTATATTTTTCTTTTACATATAAATGTCAAATATTTTACAAGGCAGATGAAATGTCTATAGACATATCATACTACTAAGTACAACATTAGTAAAAATTGCAAATGGTATTTTATTTTATTTGCTTATCATACGTTTCACAAAAATATGTCCTAAATAGTGCAGTGCACAAAGCCACTGCCTACAGTACGCTCTTGTACGTAATTTTCTCAACCAGAATGACGTTACAAGGTTGTCATGTCCATCAATGTCTCCAGGTTCTAATCCCATTGAAAACTTTTAGACAGAACGGAGCCAGAAAATTGCTAATCATAGCTCTAAACCAGATAATCTAGCTGAGTTGCAGCACCTTCTAATGACAAGTTTAAATAAAATCCTGGTAGAGTACGTGAATAACATAATCAACAGCATGATTTGTTACTTTTATAAAGTCGTTATAGTACCAGGAAAATCAAACAAGTACTAAATGTTTAATATAAACTGATATATGGTCGGAAATCCTATTTCTAATAATTTTATATTGTCTATGTTTTGGTAAGAATTTGTTGTGATAGGTGAAATGCTGAATTACACATCTTCCACCATATGTGTTATAAAATAATTTGCAGTTCTATTAAATTACTAATAATATCCATAAAACCTGTATCATTATATAAATGTATTTGTTTTTTATCTTAATAATGACATTTTTAACAAAAAAAATCAAAGAATTTGGTCAAGACTGTATCATAAGTGAGAAAATATTTCATCAGTAGAGGTAATATATGTAGTCTTAAACTTTCTTTTTCTTAGGACATGATGACTTTCAGAAGGACCTTTAAATTTTAGTCGCTCAAACAAAATATTTTTCTTCTGAACAAAAATATTACTCATCTTCATTTCCTTCAGGAAGGATCTTTATTTGAAATTCTTTATGTGTCTAAGTGCCATATGTGGTAGTAATTTGGAAATATCTTAATGTTCAATAAAAAGACTGTGCAAATAAAGCACATTTCCATCAACAAAGTAAATAGAATACTTGCCACAATGATTGTACTGTCATTCTCTATAAACGAATGTAATATTTTAGCAAAAATGTAACATAACTATAAACATGTGTAAAATGAAATATTTGTCAAGAACTCATTTAATTTATAGAATTCATAGGTATATGAATAGGGAAATAACATAAAAATATATTTTTCTATAAAGCCAAACTAATGAAACAATAAGATTATGATTAAGTTACTGTGTTATATTATCATGAAAAATCCTTCCTTTTCAATCAGTTATTTATAAAAGTTATGCCAAGCAAATGAAATTATTACTATTGTGTTATTAATGATCTTATATAATTTATGCTAGCACTGTCTTCAGCAGCGTCATCTTCTGTACAAACTTAGCATCACTATTTGCCTATAGAGAAGTCATCCGCCTTTGTAAAATGTAGGCAAAATCCAAGTGAAAACTACAAAGTTAATATGATTAAAACAGCAGATTTAATGTTTTACTTATGTTATGTAAATGTCGTGTAAATATTTTGTAAACAACAACATGTCGTGTTGTGTTTAAATTTTCATTTCTATTATCTATATTTCCATATTTATATTATTGTTTCGAAGTTTAAACTAATAAAATATGTTGTTATTCATTTAGGGTAACATTTAGAATTTTCTTGAATCAAGTAGACCAATCATATGTTTGTAAATTAAATGCTGGCGACTTCGTGTCTAGACGTTTAGTCTCGTGCAAGAACGGACATGCGCGGATTGCTCTGGAGATCTGTAGAAATTTCGCTGTGTTTCGAGGAGTCTAGGCCTACAATATATAAACAGACGAAGATGCGAGAGAGAGAAAGAGAGTCAGACATTAGTTTTATTCAAGAGAAGAGTCATTAGAAAAGAAGAGTCAGTCATTCGTTTGAGAAAGATTAAGCGTTTGCTGTGATTATCCAACTTGGATTTGTGACTGAAGTTAGATCTACGGAAGCTGTGATTTTATTTCGTCAATCTCTACGATTCATTCTAATCAGTGTATTCACGGGAAATCGGGAAAATTGGAAGGCGTTCATCGGAGGCATCGTGAAAAGAACTTCGTCGAATTTATTGAATTGTGAATTGTTTCTGAACTTCTTCATTTAAGCTTCGGAATTTCTTCGTGGGACCAAATTCACATCCTAGACTGGAATTTGAGACTTTCATGTTAGATCATTATATTAGATACAGGCCAGTACCATTTTGTATTGTGATTAATTTTGAAGGTTGAAACTAATACCATTCTGTTTTGTAATTAACTTTGAAGGTTTAAACTTAATATCTGTCATTGTTATTATATAATTTATGTTATATCTGTCTACATAAAACATAAAAAATACGTAACACTTATAAAAAAAACTATAACATTAATAAAATTTTTCAGTATTGACAATTGGAAAAATAGCATTATACATATTAGATTAAATTATTAATTTCAAAATGTTGATTGTTACTATAAAGTTCAAGACACATTGATCTACGTCACATTCTAGTGGTTTGCTCTTCAACTGCCTGCAGGTTCATCATACCAACTCACCTCCTAGTTGTACTTAGTGGAACTATGACTCTCAGTAGCATGCTTTCTGTCGAGCAACACTAAAATTATATGACACTGACATCTGACAACGAGCTTTCTGGCAGGAGGCAACTTCCAATGTCAAGTGTCACGACCGCCTATCATCCCGTTTTTTTATTCTGCTTCGTGGATATATGACGTAATCTTCTTCACTCCTGGAGCAGTCAATCAGCGCGTAACTACTCAATCTCGACAACCATAACTCGAGTTATGAAGAATAATATAAAAGAATCGCAATAATACTAGAAATATTTCCCAGTATTATTAAGAAAATAATAACCTGAAGTTGGTGAAAGCTTATCAGATCCTAGGCACGAGGGGAAATCAGTAGCTGTTTTCATGTAAACGATTCTCCAAGGTATTGTGATCACAGCAATTTCTTTAATTCAAATCTCTGAAGCATAACTTTTGTAAACTTGTAGAAAAAAAGTATTACATTAAGTAATCAACTCAAATTCATCCTAATTGTCTCAATGTAATTCTTCAGACTTGTCTTTTAAATTTTTCTTCGAAAGTGCAAAAAAATTAAATTAGCATAATACAGATCTTTGAAATGAGAAAATAACTGCATATTTCCTCAAACAAGTATTAGAGCTAAATTATTACTTTGTGTTATAAGGTGAGGCTATATTAACCAATAGAAAAAAGGTAAATAAATGTTTAAATATTCACTTTCTTGAAAACTCATTTTCTACTTGCCTTTCAACCAATTCATAATTTTGTATCTACTACTAGTCTTACAAATGATGTCTTACAAATAAATGTAAAACTTTTACAAAATATTGTTTCGTACATCTTCAAAATGCACTTGATTTATTTTTATTGTTTCATTGCAACAAGGATATTAACATTTTCTGAACTACGCTAATTATTTTGTGATGTATAAATTAATTCATAAAATAACAAAACATTTTAGTACTATTCAAATAAAGACTGATTTAAAATATCACTAAATTTTATTCATATTTTTGAGACATAAAAGTTTGTTTTAAATGATAACTAAGTTGAAAAAGATAATTTATTAGTTGGTTATAGGTGGACTAAGTTTTATCATCATAAAACCACATCCCTATAGCCTTAAGAAAAGATAAGAATTTGTATACATACATAATAGAAAACAATATACTTTTGACTTTGTGTGGAAACGTAAGATGAGTGATTTCTATGACTGGTACTTAAGAATCAGAGATTGTTAGCGTAATACATTATTAAAAACATTGTAACTTATTACACAGCATGGTACGTTTGATTGGTAAGATAATGGAACTGATAGAATATCTTGAGTATATATGGTTATATTTCTAGCCTTGTCTCCTTCTAAGAAGGTTGATGTGCATTTGATAAAAGAGTTTAAAATTAATGGAAAGAAATACGCCGTGAATAAAAAACATGTACAAAATGTAGTGTTTTTCTTTTAGCCATATAGTAGTACATGAATTGTTATAAGTAAATTAACCTATTCCATCAAAGTAGTTTTCTTTTCTACAATAGTAACTTCCGTTATAAAACTAAATTATGCTTCTGTTCTGGCATTAAATCTCTCTAATGTATATTATTATTTATTATTATTTAAAATGATTCTGAATACACTAATAAGTTAATATGATTGCAGTAATAAGTTTTCAGAGGGGCTAATTTGTTATTTATACGTATGATATAGGCACAAAGTATCTCTCTCTCTGTGTCCGTGGAAGTGTTCCTTATGCACAGTCACATCTCAACGCCACAAGTTTCAAACTCAGAATGCCAGTACAATTTTTTGCGGAACGTAAGACAAATTATATGGTCGCGACCTCAAAGGCGATTTTAAGGCTGCAAACTGAAGCCGAAGTCTCCAATATTGTAATATTTGACAAACAGGACGACCAACAGATTTTAAATTGAGAAATCCAGATTTTTTCGGTAATGTGTGATCGAAAGCACTATTATTTATTACTATTTACGTTTCTTCTCTGTGTAAGTACTTCTCCTACTCATTTTATTCATGATCTATAATGTGTTAAAAAGATTTAAAACATTTGTAGAGTTTTCTGTTGCGCCCTTTCCCCCTCTCTCTTTATCTTCGACAGAAAATTCTTACTTTCTAACTACACTTTATTCAAAAAGGCAAATGCCCTCTCTTGAAAGTGTGCCCATACTTTCCCAATTAAATAGGTTTGCTTCAGCCACATCTTTTGTTTTCTCGCGTGTACTGTAAGAGTCAGCTATGCGATGACTTTACAAAACATTTGGTATCAATAAGTGTTTTCATTTACGTTGAATTGCAACGAGAAGAAAAGAAATCAACTGTTTATTAAATGAAAAGATACTAAAGTCAGAATACGTCCTCTTGACCACACAGAAAAAATAAAGACCACGAAAGGAAACTTGAAATGTCAGACAAAGCATATGCAAGAAGCAAGAGCTATGTGCACGCATTCATTTTGATTAAAATAGCTTTAGCAAACGTTTCTCTTTCACATTGCTATTGTATTGATTTTAATCAAAATATTTATTATCTAAATAAATCATTCTATACTTTTTTTCAAAAAAATAAGGACTAATGTAGCTGATATAATCTAAAACACTCGGGATATTTAAAGTATTTTTATCCGAGCAACGCTGGATACTCTGCTACTAATTCATATGCAAGAAAGAGTCTAGTTAAATCATAAACTCGTCAGATTGCAAGAAAAAGTGATTTTTTTATAAATAACTTTTTCCATCACCAACAGAGGATTGTTTGTTGAATATTATATAATATCCATTGATAAAAAAGCATGTTTTTTAAATTCCATTTATATGATCATATTATATTTGTTGACGTACAGGTGTTATAAAGTTGTGCAAGAAATGTTTGAAATTCTGTTTAGCTTTCTGATCTAATATGTAAGCTCGTACTTTTATGCAATAGAATAAATTATTCTAAAATTGCATGAAATGCAATTTTAAAACCATGGTTTGTTTTAGGAAAAACAAAATTTTATAGCACTTACCTCTTTAATCTTTCATATATTCAAATATATACTAATAACATAAATTTTCACCTCACATCATTTTCATATAATTAGACGGATTCAAATTTTTATGAAAATTTATCACTTCAAATTCACATAACTTTGAAACAGAGACGAATATAATCGTAAGAGCTTAACATCAATGTCTGAATCATTTTGGTACGAAATGTAAATTTATTTAACTTACCATATGTCGTTATAATGTAGATAAATTCAAGGTTTAGGTTTTGCGGTTTAAAATAATATAAAAAGAAACATTTGAACACGTGCCTTACTTTATTCATTATTATCGTAAATGTTAATAATAAATATACTCAAAGATTATGTTCAAAGGTTTAATGAAAATAAAACCTTGCAGTAAACACATTTTTAGATAATAATTATTGTAAATCTATAAAGACTAAATGTTGATTGTATATTCAGAGCCATTGAACTCAAAGTAAGAACCCTTATAAAATGGTTGTAGAAGAAAATGATAGACATGTTAAATTAGCATAACTTCAAGTATAGATTAGCGCATTGCTACTGAACCAACGAGTACCTCTTGGTTATCTATTGTTGAGATTTCAAAAGGGACCATTACAGCAAGTATTAGATATATCAAATGTAAAGAACATGAAAGGATTGGTTGAATGGTCTCTAAGCTAACTGCTGACTATGTATGTGATGAGTGGAAAGAAAATTTACATACGTGGTTTACAGTCTCTGAGAAATGATTAGATGTGTTAAGAAGATAACTGCACAGAATGTGGGAACTTTTAAAACGGCAAGGCTTTTGTAATGTATCTTGGATACTTGACGTTGAATAGCAAAATTATGGTAAAAGATTGCATAGAGGAATTACAATAAGGTATTGCTTTTGTTACTAGTCTTTGAGAGTGCTATTTAATGGGCTTATTGATCGAGGACTGCTGCAAAGGAATAACAGATATGACAATTGCATGGGATGAAAAATCCAATGTAGAGCTATTTGATTCCTTCGAATTATTGGCGTGCTGATCAAGATAATTTTCTTACTTTTGAATTTGATCTTTTCACATTCTTTTCAACATAATTCCTTAAGCATGAGCTTAATAATAATAGAAATATAACGTTTTTGTAAGATTTGACATCTTCTTTGTAAACGTCATTTTTTCAAATAATTTTAAAAAAACGTTAGTATGACTGGTTTGTTCTGAATTTTACGCAAAGCTCCATGAGAACTACCTGCAAAATTAGTTCCTTATTTAGCAGTGTAAAACTAGAGGGAAAGGCACAAAGTAATCACCACCCACCGCTAACTCTTGGGCTACTCTTTTACCAACGAAATGTGGGATTGACCGTTTCATTATAATGCCCCACGACTAAAAGGGCGAGCACTTTTGGTGTGACGGAGATCCGAACCAGAAGAATTATTTACTTTTCTCAAGTTACTTCATATAAAATCAAGGTAAAATAACTTTTATATGTATTATGCAAGACGGATTAAGGGTTTTATTGGTCCTAGACTTTACAACTTATAAAGGTTCCTTCGAGATAGAACCACTACACTATTAAAATGTTTTGATTACTATCAGTAAATATACTTTTTTGAAATGGAAAGTTTGGAAGATCAAATGATGTAACATAAAATATTGGCTTTTCAAGTACATTAATTTCGTCATTTCGGCCAAAACGTTGGATGGACTTAAGCTCATGAAGAAATTAACAAAGACATCATAAAATAATTATTACCACAAAAAATATACTCAGGCCACGAAATAGTGCAAAGTTTGGTTAGATATTTTTGTGTCAAATGCTCAAATGTTACATTCTTTAAAAATATTTTGTTAAATATTATTTTTCGTACTAAAAAGGTTAACTGAATCTGGGTTTTATGTCAGATTAAAGTTTTGTTTCGTTGAAAAGTTTAGTTGATCATTTCATTCTCTGTTAGCTAATATGAACTTTATTTTACTATTACAGACTTAATCTTGTGTTCCTCATGATATTATTTTAGGTGCGTTGATAATTCTTTTGTGGCGCAATTTACTTACGATTCGTTTTAATTATGTTATTCTAAATCAACATTGTCTGTTTGTTTGTTTTTAAATTTTGCGCAAAGCTACTCGAGGGCTATTTGCGCTAGCCGTTCCTAATTCAGCAGTGTAAGTCTGGAGGGAAGGCAGCTAGTCATCACCACCCACCTCTAACTCTTAGGCTACTCTTTTGCCAACGAAGATTATGATTGACCGTCACAATATAACGCTCCCACGGCTGAAAGGGCGAGCAGGTGTGGTGTGACGGGGATTCGAACCCTTGATAGATCGAGTGCCTTAATCACCTGATCATGTCGGGACTCATTGATATGAAAGGTACTTCCCTTCTTAAGACTTTTTAGTAAGTCTGCCTTTGTTCTCTTGTCTTGATAACAGAATTTTTACAGATACATCAATTAATTTTATGATAAATATTACATATTTTGTTCGAGAAGGAAAGATGTAAACCTATTTTTATTCTTAACATTAAAAATGGAAATTCACTAGGTGCGCACTTTCTCTAAAAAGGCCATTTTTAATAGATATGTTTTGTTTGTTTTTAAGCACAAAGCTATACAATGGGCTATCTATGCTCTGCCCATTTCAGCCATTGATACCCGGTTTTTAACGTTGTATTTCCACAAACCATCGGCTCTGCCACTGAAGAACAGCTTACTGCTGAGTAATTTTGGAGCACAAAATAAAAAACTAAGTTAAATAACAATCAATTACAAATAAGAAAACATCGCTTACCAGTTTTTTCGAACTTTTAATATCTCAAGTCCAAAACGATATTTATACATATTTCCTAATTTATATCTGTTAAAATATAAATTAAGTCGTTATTTGCCTTACGTCATTACCAGAGATATTTTAACAACAGATATAATTTACTGGTTATAAGTAACACGATTAACGGTCTTAATTATATTTTAACTGTTGCGTAGAAAATGAGTTTATCTTGGTCCGGCAGGGCGAGGTGTTTAAGGCGCTCAACTTGTAATCTGAGGGACGCAGGTTCAAATCGTTGTCTCAGGGAACATGCTCACCCCTTCAGCCGTAGAGGTGTTATAAGATGACGGACAATTCACTATTCGTTGGTAAAAGAGTAGCTCAAATTACCTTCTCTCTAGTCTTTCACTACAAAATTAGACACGACTAATGCAGACAGCACATTACTGATGCCATTATCGTACATTGTTAACCAGCAATCATTGTAAACGTTTCTACTAAAATCTAATATTGCCAAG
Source organism: Carcinoscorpius rotundicauda (assembly GCA_011833715.1). Lineage (NCBI taxonomy): Eukaryota > Metazoa > Arthropoda > Merostomata > Xiphosura > Limulidae > Carcinoscorpius > Carcinoscorpius rotundicauda. Next base: position 30,986,837 of record CM022395.1, on the reverse strand, counting down.
AAGAAAATCAGTTTTTATGTTCTAAATTGCACTGGTTAGTAAATATTGAAATCATTAATCAGGTTCCTCATGACACTATTTACTGTTTATAAGAAGATCATTAATCATTTTCGTGACGACTCCGTAGGCTTGAATAAAAATATGTTAAAATTGCTATCGTTATCAAAGAAATCGCTTTAACTTTTCCTTGTCATACAGTTTGTTAATAGTACAAAAACAAGCACCATTGGCATTTCTAATGAGAAACTTTAATTTAATAAAATAGTCACATCATTTACTAATAATAAACACGTCGATTAATATTTTCAAAGCCACAAGCAGCTATTATTACAAACACTACTAAATATCCTAATGAAACACTCTTTATGTGAATAACATATTTGTATATATGCATTATTATAAACTTTTGTGACAGCATCTTACTATGTCATTAATTAAACTGTCCCTCACGTCTCTAATGACCTAGGTTATTGTTTTCTTAAGAATACCACTGTTAAAGTGTGCCACAACATACTGTTATTAAGGAAACAAACAAATATTTATAACCCTTACGATATAGAATATTGTTAACTAATAAAGTATTACAAACTTATTTATGACACTTGATGCAATTACTAAACAAAGTAATTATCAATGTTATTAACATGTGTATAAATGACACAATACTCTAACAACTTATTCAATTTACATTTATTTTTTACAGTGAAATATTGCGAGGTTTTCTTGTTTCCTCAGCGTAATTGTTTTCTTCATATCTCTTGTGATATATTCATTTTTATGTGTCAATCTAACGCAGTGACCTCACTAATATTATCATTGCTCATATAAAAAAATCCCTCTCAGAATCATTGGAATTGCTTGTTAGTGGATATCAAGATATACCTATCGTTCTAGTACATTACATCTTTTTACATTATTATTTACTCTCTCAAGATACACTTTACTACTGATAATTACAGGTATGTCTATTTTCATATAGAGTAATTTGTTATTATAAACTCTTTTGTTTTGGGTATTATAGTATGATGTATAAATGTATGAACCACAATACTTTTTAATATTCCTCTCGGTGGACACAGAAAATAGACCGATGTGGCTTTGTAATAAGAAACAAACACACAAAACATACATTTTTAATAACTATTAATAACATATTTACTTTACTTTATAAGAGCACACCAAATCTTGATGACATTAATACCAATTCTATTTATTGCCAATATTTCTATTGAATTTTTGGTGTAATTGCATGACATATTTTCAATATATTTAACAATCATTCTGTATTTGAACATTTAACATCAAGGTTACATAGTGGTATTAAATTAATGTTATTCTTCCTATTCAGTGTTGGATAAAGATTATAAGTATATGATAAGCATAAGCAAAAATATCTATGACATGTAAGACGAAGCAATAATCGTTATAATGAAAACAAATGAGCTTTTCGCGGGTTTTAAGTATCTAAAAATTGTGGTTTTGTTAAAGAAAAATATCTGTTTTGGTTGTTATTGTTGTGCATTTGCAAATGTATTATTTTAAAAACTACAGATCAGCATATTACAAAAAACCAGTATATAATAGAAGTAGAAAAACATAGTGATGATGCTATGAATTAAATATGCCATGTCATTAAATAAAGTTTTCACTCCAATTTCTACTCATCAGTTGTAGTTGTATAATTATATTATTTAAAGAGATTGCTATTACTGAATACTATAAAGTTAGAAAGATAAAACAAGAAGTACTATTTCTTAAAACTTTTAATCATAAAGCAGTCGTAGTTGTTAAAGGACGTAATCTAAAGGGAGCACAATATAAAAATTGCATATTCTGCACGGCTTCAGAATAAAGTAGCTGCCAGTCTAACTACTTTCAGTATAAAATAGCATTAAGTTATAAATCTGGTTTCACAATGCATTTTTTTATGAAAATTACAGTTGTTCTAGTCTGGTGTTTTAGTGATTCCAAATACGTTACAAACTGCACCTGGACTGTAAACACCAAGTGTCACTTCGTTATATTAAAACTAAGCGTTGTCTATAGTTCGAGAAAAATACGTTTGCTTACTGATTCACATATTTGCTATAAATATTTCACTAGATTAATAAGTCTAAAATTCTACATAATAAGTATCAAACAAAAGTTTTCAAGCAACCTCAAGAAGAAAAAATAATTCGTCGAATTATTTTGTGTCTGAGTAATTTTTTTAATACGGCGATCGATTCAGATAAAACAACTGGATTGTATAACATTTTGTGTTATAGGCAGGCAAAAGGAGAAGCTAAAACTATAATGATGACCTTTTAGACCACAAAATGTGTTTCTGTGTTTTAGTCTTTATTAATGATGTCCTCTTTGGCTAATCACCAATATCTATTTGAAAAAGTCAATCCTTATATGCTCGTTAATAATTTAGTGAATGATACAGGCATGGAGTTAGCATAAGATGAAACATTGTACAAAGCCAGTGTACATCTAGTAAGTTCGATTTCTTGGAAGTGGCTTCTGATTGTTCGTGATGGTTTTCCTATAAAACTTAACGCTCACTTTCCCTTTAGTAAGAAGTATGACGATTATGCAACAAGTGCACTCAAGGTTCGTCATAGCATCATCAGAACCGTTCATCAAATAAAGGACGAATGACAATAACATCAGAACTTTTAAGTTCTTGTAATACTTATTCAACTTGCTTTACTGTATTATCAGCATTTGAAATAATCCCATTTTTTTTATAAAGTTGAGTCTAAAGTTGAGACAAATGTATTTCAATGTTACGTTTGAATTCAAATACAAGTTTAATATTATCCTATTTTGTTTTTAATTCGACATTTCAAGTTTTTTGTAGAAGTATTTACAAACTTAATGTATATTTTACTACATGTGTTTGTATTTTTGATAAATTTTGTGCGTGTGTGTGATTTATTATATAGTAAAGCCACAGCGGGCTATCTGTTGTGTCTGCCGAGGGGAGTCGAACCTTTGATTTTTAGCGTTCTAAATTCGTAGACTTACCGTTGACCCAGCGGGGGATGGATGATACATTAAAAAAAAGCAGAGTGCATTATTTCCTATATGTTTAATATCTCGCACTTTGGAATTAATTAAGATACAAACATATCATACATACAGATTTTTAAACCTGAAAAAAGTGAATTACAGTAATGAATAAGTTTTTATTCATCAGAAGTTAATACGATATGTCATGCAAATATTTTAATGCGTTTCATGAACTGCTTTATCTAGGAAACTGTATATTTAAATCAGTAAGAAAACAGAGCATCTCTCTGCAGCCAGAATTTTGAAGAATCCCAGCAAATTCACTATAAAACGTTTTAGTAAAGATTTAATTTCAGTAGAATCTAAGTGTTTTTATCTTAGGAAAATAAGTAGTTTATCATATACAATATTGGCTATATACGTATGGAATTGTAGTAAGAAACACGTTTTCTTATTGTAAAAAGTAAAACATTTACTTTGATTAGCCCTAAGCTGCTATTTCGAACAATATCTGTTCTTATTATGACCAGGAGGATTTGTGATGCAGAACATTAGTCATGAGCATTTTGTGTTTTTAGAAAAGGAAGACAACTCAATGTTGATGTTTCTTTCGTACGTTTCGTATTAGTCTTTATATCACTGCGATTTCAAGAAAAAACGATTACTAGATCTAAATGAAATACCAGAGAGCCTCAAAGCCTCATTTGTTGTAAAAGATAGGAAATGTGTTTGTTTAAAATAAGACAATAAGTTGTTGTTTTTTCTCACAAACAATGTAATATAACTCTTTCGGTAAAACATATTTATTCACCATCGATCAACATGAGTTACAGACTCTTGTTATTCTCCAGAAACAGAGTTTTCACTCAACAGTAGCGAGGGATTTATATAAAATATAATAGTGAGCATATTTTGTCTTACAATGTTTAATTCTGAAACGTGGAGAAAATCTTAATTGTTAAATCTTGCTCAATACTCAAATACTCTCTTTCTCTGAGAAATATGTGTAATTAAACTACATCGATGTTAAATATTCTTTCACAACTGCTACAGTAGAGTATATTTTATTACTTTGCTTATAAATATTCAATAAAGTGATTATTCCAAATAGGCTTAATACTATACTTTTTATATTGACTCTTCTTTGCAGAAATAACATTTTAAATTTAAGAATCGCTAGGGCTATTATCTTTAATTTATCGTGTATCTCGTGTATGTCATTACTTTCACAAAATACTGAAACTAATGATTTGTTGTATATAATTCTAATCCTCTAGTTTTTTGCAGTTAATGTGATTATTGTGGCTGTTTTTGTGTTGTTTTTTTATGTTCAGCTCTCAGTGCAGTAATGAACTGACGAATCTGCAATTCAACTGGCACGTCAAATCTGTTTGGATTTCTTCTAATATGTTCTTTCCTTGTCAGACTTGGACTCACTGTTACATTTAAAACATTACATTCACAACCACATCTAGAACACTTCAAACATGTTTCGTTGCTTCATCGTTTTACTTTACATTTACAAGCTAGCTTATCGAAGTTTGATCTCTTTGTTTTGGAATAGGTTACTTGTTCCTTCACAGGTCTGCTCCATTGACTTTTATACCAAGCTGGCTTATGTGGCAGGTGTTAATGTATGCTAATCAGATGTTATTTTACAGTGTTAACTTTAAGTACATTGAGATAACTGATAATGACACGTAATTGTTACAATGTTATATACTAGTTTGTCTACAACTAATATCACATATTAATGGGTTTTTTTTTAATTATTTGATTTTGGTATCGCTCATCTAATGGAATACATTCTACGAGGTTCATATTTACATTATTATTAATTTATTGCAGTTGTACGTATTGAACAAAACCAAAGACACGACAATGATTCGATATAACGAAACTTTGTGAAGAAATGCTATGTATATTTACAAATTCGTTAATTAGGTGGAAACAGTTTTTACACGATACTTGATTTTGAACATGTTTTAGTATTATAATATTTATGTTGATTTAAAGAAAATACTTTTATATCACTTTTGTAATAGAACAGAATAAATTACAAAACATACAGAATATTTATATTTCAAACTAGCATTCACATATTTACTAACAATTTTAAATAAACAAAGGCCTACCAGTTACTGTGCCGAACTGTAAAGTTAGTTCACACCCCATGACTCCTAAAACTAAAGCTCTTTGTGATTGTAAGCATAGACTGTTGTTGGTTACCTTCCATTCCTTCAATTTGGTTGTTGTTGTTTTATTTTGTGTGTGTGTTAAATTTCGCATAAGGCTACTTAAGAGCTATCTACATTAGCCGTTCATAATTTGAAGTGGTTTGTTTTTTTAATTTTGTCCAAAGCTACACGAGGGCTATCTACACTAGTCGTCCCTAATTTAAGAGTGTAAGACTACAAGGAAGGCAGCTAGTCATCACCACCCACCCCGAACTGTTAGGCTAGTTTTTTACCATTGAATAGTGAGATTGGCTCTCACATTATATCTCCCTTAAGGCTGAAAGGATTAGTATGTTTGGTGTAACAGGGATTCCAACCCGCGACCCTCAGATTACGAGTCGAGCGCTTTAACGAATCTGGCCATGCCGTGCCTAATGTGAAGTGATAAACTACATTTAAAACAGCTAGCTAACGTTATCTAGTGCCAGTCTTGCTTTACAATTTATCAATGAATAATAGAATTAAACGTAAGTATATATAATAATGACAAAACGAACGAATTTGGTGGCGAACTTTGATTTCATGATCCGCAGACTGCGACAAGAAACTTTGACTACCATGCCATATCAGGCCCCAAAGCTACACATTGGATTATCTTCACTGTGCCCATTGTGGGTATAGAAAACCCAAAAGTACGTTTTATATGCATTTAAACTTATCACTGTGTCACGGAGAGGTCCCTTTAATCTATGACTTGTAAAGTTAATGACGGTGAATTTAAGTAGTTTTTGCATTCATGTCAATAATTAATAAACAAAACATACAAACCGATAGTGAATTAACTGAAACTTTTTCACTAATAGTGTATAAAATATTTTATACACCAATTTTATGGGTACATAATTTTACTTTTATTTTTACCCCCAAAGTGTTTCCGATTTTAGAAGAGTTAAGTTAATTAAATCATGCTTAACTCTATCACATAACTCAAAAGGTATTATATGTGTATCAAACCAGTTAGTTTAGGAAAAAGAGCTACAAAACATATTTTCAATGCTTGGTTAAAAGCATTTCCAATAGTAGAAATTTTAAACGTTAAGACAAAGCACCTTTCAAAACGATCGCAAACCGATACGCTATCCCTTTTTCTTTGTGGTTCTTTCTTCAGAAAGAAGTGCTGAAGTCAGCTCTCTAACTTACTGTGTTAAAGTCCCATAATAAAGAACCCATAATGCAGCACTAGAACCTTAAGGCTGTCATTTTGAGCAAAAAGCGCTGTTATTTGGCAGCACTTGCGTAACTGCAGCCTAATTGAATGTCAGTACTTAAAAGATAAAAGAGCTATTCTGGAGTGCTACACGAGTCACGAATGGCTCGTTTCATCAAAGGATTTCCTTGGTTTACTTGCCAATCTATGCTATAATGTGGTAAAGCTTGAAAGGCTGTCTTTAATAGGCAGTTAAAGTTTAAAAATAAATATTTTATGATTCTTCTAGGATCTGTTCATTAAATTTACTAGAATTAAAATGCTTCCACGACGTTGTATGTGTATCGATGTTTGACATCGTTTCAAATTAACTTGAAGTTAATAATTAACAATAACTGCTTTCAACAATGTTTTAAAAACAAAATATTTTTTTCCAATTGCCGTCAAAATTTGTCAATATTCAATAAAAGAAGCCCATAAATTAATAGTAGATCGTGTTGAATAGCTACATTTCTTCTAGACAGATAATGCCGTTCTGGTGCTTTGCGCGAATATTTGAAACAAAAAGCCATTGATTGCTTAATGTAAAATGCTTAAATGTTTATTTGGAAAAGCTCGATTTTTTTTAAAATGTTGTGAATTTGAAAAAAATGAGGTAAAATTGGTCTTTTCACACTTATTGTAGCTTCTCAGATCATCAAATACTTTAATTTTCAAAAAGTGATATATTCCATAAAACGAGGTGAAAGACATTACTGTGAAATGAAACATAAAAATATGTGTTTCCCAATTTGTTTAATTTGATATTTCTAACTGAAACGAGTTGTTTTTATTAAGCATTGGAAGGAAAGTAAACAAATCGTATTCTTTAAACGTTTTTATTAATATATTTTCTATAGTTATATACGTATATATATTTAAGTGCAATTCTCAGTAATATGCTTTTATTTGGCCTAGAATACTTCATTAAAAAAAAAAGAATGGCAAAAGGCATTTTGTTATGTCAACACTACTAGTAATTTTCTGCGGAGGCCCCGCATAGCCAAGTGGTTAAGGCGCTCGATTCGTACTTTGAAAGTTAGGGATTCGAATCTCTGTCACACCAAACATGCTTGCCCTTTTAGCCGTAGGGACGTTAATGGTAAATAGTGATGACCAGCTGCTTTCCCTGTAGTCTTAAACTGCAAAATTAGGGACGACTGTTGCATATAACTCTCGTGTAATTTCGGGCAGAATTAAAAAAAAAACGATTTTGTACTGGTAAAATAATCATATTTTAAAAAGCATTTGAATCAGTTGAAATCTATTTTAAACTTATCATTTCAACATTAAAGAATTTTTAATGTTGATTTAGTATAAGCATAATGGGAAAAACATTTTATAAGACGTCAGAAACCGATTTGACAAAAATATGGAGAGTTGAAATAAAGAATGATTAACTTGCTAGACACACCTTTTAGCTATGCTGAGTATAAAAAGGAAACACTAATTCTACATCTTTAATTCTACAGATTGGGAATTATATTAATTTTATGTTAAATTTGAAGCTATTATTTTCTATGTGGCAAGAAATGTACTCTGTTCAAGAAATTACACCCGCATGAATATCTTTAATCACAGTGAAGACTTTCTTTTTACATTTTTATCTCTGTCATTAAGTGTTGGATACAGACTCTGTTATGTTTTTTGTGGTAAAATATTCATGAAATATCATATTTATTACTGTTTTGGATACATAATTAATACCATTTTTCTTCATTTTGAGTATTTAGCGTAAGATGTTTAAGAGCAACAGTAGAAACATGATAGTAATATATATAGATACATATATATGTTTATAAACACTCTTAAAGTTAAACAGTATGTAACACTCTCTAGACTTTACCTAAGCGTTTTTAACATTATCGTAATGACAAGGTATTTTATGAATGTGTAAAAATATTATTTGATCAGTCTCGGTTTATTAAATAAAATTAAAGGTTTGGTTTTCTTTTAGAAATATAAATTTTATTTGACATTTTCCGCAGTGAAAATTTTTTATAGCCAAATTTCTTTTTTACCTTCTCCCTCACTCTCTCTCTCTCTATATATATATATGTGTGTGTGTGTGAATACGTACCTACAGGGTGTCTCACAATTCTGTAGTTATAGGGAGAAATACACAATTTATTTATTTTTTATTCAAATTCCATGTCATTAATAGTTAAACAAGTATCGATTTCTGGAAAACTGTGATATCAGTGTATTTTCTGCTTGAAATATGTTCAACTGATTTTAGAAATATATTTCTTAACTTTAAGAATATATATATACAGTGTTGTACAAAAGAGTTAGGATAAGAGAAATTTTGTCATTATTTCCATTTTATGAAGTGAATTCTTCTATAACATTATACTGAGTAAATCTCAACACTATGTTAATGTTTCACTGACAATATAAAGAGCGAGGGTGTGAATACCTATCATTCTTTAGAATAAAATATTGTCAACAAAACAAATATTACACATAAACGTTTAACATAATATTTGTTTGACTCTCCGACAAATTGTTGCAGACTTGAAATGCACACCAAATATTATCAACTATATCTTATTTTGTGAGATAAAACCAGATAAATTTTAAAATAAGAAAGGAAGAGGTATAACACTTAAGTTCAATGATACTGGTGTTAAGTATCTTCGTTTATGCAGCCTGTAGAACAGAAAGAAAACTGTCACCGATCTCAAGCACGAGATAAACAAACTTGTACCAAATGACAGGAAAGTATCCAGATGTACAGCGTCAAGAAGATTAAATGAAAATGGAATATTTGGTCCTGTAGCAGTTAAAAAACATTTACTTCGATCTCCACGTATTGTCAAGAGACTGAAAGTTGCTGTTAACAAAACTGGAGTCTTGATAATTGGAAGAGGGTGTTATTGACAGGTAAGCCCAAGTTTGAAATACATGATTCAAAGCATAAATTCCACGTTCATTGGAAGAAATTTGAAAAATTATTACCTCACCTCAGTGTGTACTATACCTACCATAAAGCATAGGAAAATCAGTATGATGGTTTGGAGGTGTTTCTCTGCAGGGGAAACAGAGATATTTATAAAACAGATGGAATAATGGACCAGCGCAAGCACAATCAGATACTGATCCATCATGGTAAATCCAAGGGTAAACGATACTACTAACAAAACTATGACGATCCCAGATATTTCAACTTATTTAGAAATTACTAAGCTAACAAAAAATCTGCTGGATTTATTAAAACGATGCAATAGTCCCACAGTGCTCTTATCTCAACCCAATTGAATATATCTGAATAAACAGATCAAAAACTTGACAAATTAAAAGTTACTTTCAAAAAACTTTATGTGAGTGTATTACGGATATTTATAGCAAAATCTCAAAGGATACTTTGATAGATTGTTTGTATTTATTAAAGCAAAAGAGGGACACTCAAAATATTGTCTATTTACTGAACTCAAACACTTCAAGTGAGTTTCTGTTGTAACAAATATGAATGTCAGTAAAACTTGGTGTTTCGTCTATGATTTACTTTCAATTGTTCCTTTAAAGTAGCATTTTTGTTTTTGTCATAACACTTGTGCACACTATGTATATTAAGAATTAAGTTCAAAGAAAGTTATTTAACTACAGGTTCGTAAGCTGATTAGACGTAACACGCCGCTAAATTACTAGTTAAAATACCTGTTTTAACCTTAAAGTTTAAGAAATATTTTTCAGTAATTTTATCAAAGAAAAAAATTGTGATTTATTACATAAGATTGATATTGTGTTTACAATATTATGTTTATACCATTATTAACAGTAACTTTTCTTTTGTTTCTAATTAAGCACAAAGCTGTACAATGTGCTATCTGTGCTGTATCCGCAACAGGTATGGAAATTCGGTTTTAACACCATAAATCTCCAGACTTTTAATTGTGCCAATAACGTAGAACTGTATAATCAATCTTAGGGTTCTTGTAACTAATATTCTTAAAGTGTCACATTTACATAAAAGGTAAGATAAAGGTTAAATTTTACTCTTTAATACTTTAGAACCGAAGTTAATTCCACATAACATTCAAGTACATTTAAAGGGTAGTTAGGTTTTCGAAACATACGACAGTCGTTTAAACCTTTTTTTCCAGCTTATAGCTACATGAATCATATGTGCTTAATATAAACAAAACATAAGATATCAAAAAAGAATATTTCATATCTATATATGCAAAATTGGTATTTTCAATGTCAGAAGCATATAAGGTGGTCTTAAGCTAAACTGCCTGGTTAGAGGCCCTCTCAGGTTTAAGTATGATTGTTTTTTACTTTGGATTACTAGCCAGAGAGAAAGCAGCCAGTCAACAAAGTTTATTGTCACAAGCAGTTTTATATGATTTGAAAGTGAATATTTTGACTGTATAACACAATTATATCGTGTCTTCAAATGAAATTGAGGGATGTATCCAGCTGCATTAAAGATACCCGTGATGGGCAGAGAACAGATGGCCCATTGTGTAGCTTTGTGCTTAATTCAAAAACAACAACAGCATTAAAGATCGATATTTGTGCTCTGTTCCATCCAAAAATAGGCCCGGCAAGGCCTTACGCGTTAAGGTGTGCGCTTCGTAATCTAAGGGTCGCGGGTTCGCGCCCAAGTCGCGCCAAACATGCTCACCCTCCCAGCCGTGGGGGCGTTATAATGTAATGGTCAATCCCACTATTCGTTGGCAAAAGAGTAGCTCAAGAGTTGGCAGTGGTGGTAATGACTAGCTGCCTTCCCTCTAGTCTTACACTGCTAAATTAGGGACGGCCCTCGAGTAGTTTTATGTGGAATTCCAAAACAAACAAACAAACCATCCAAAAAATGAATGCAGAAACAGTCTCTAATGTTTCCAAATCGTTCAAATTCATTGTCATTGTTTGCGAATAATTCTTCATATGGAGCAAATAAATTTAGTGTTTCTAAAGTAAAAAATTCTGCTTCAGTAAAACTAACATTAAAGAACACAGTAACTGCAAAAGCTCGATCTCATAAACCATGCTTGTTCAGACGTTTTAATAATATCATTAACCATCATAAATACAGGATTGAGATACGCATTCAAATGAAAGAGACAGTTGTTTTATTCTCTACCTAATTTAAATTCTTAAACAAAAAGTATTTAATTTTATCTTTAGTCTATAGCAAAGCTCTTGTCAGCGTTAGTCGTGTTCTATATTTTTGAATAGTACTTCAGATTGGCTGGCCAAAATATAAAATGCAATCCATCTGTGTATAGCTGCTATAGCTGTAATACTTGAAGGAGTTTTACAAAAATGAATTATCACACAGGACCTGCTCAGCACTGAACAATCATGAGTTGTTGTTGTGAATTAAACACAAAGCTACACAATGGGTTATCTGTGCTCTGCCCACCACGGGTATCGAAACCGGGATTTTAGCGTGTAAGTCTGCAGACATACCGCTGAGCCACTGGGGGGCTAACAATCATGAGAGAAGCAGAAAAGGTGTATTGACGTCGCTTATGTGCCAATACTAGGTAAGAAGCAGGATATCTTATAAACTGTGCGAACAACGGTGGTGGGACTCGAAAATTTAAAGTAAAGGATATTAAACTAATAACAACAAAAAATTTACCACCCGATATAACCATCTCTAACAAGAGTGATCGTTAAAAATTAACTTATTTAAAACATTTAGTTTCAGTTAAAACCATAAAAGCATTGTTTAAAGAGTAATAAAATATAATGTCCGTCAAGTTCTTGAACTAGAGCGAAGCGCATATGACAACATTCTGGAATTGTTTTAACTTTCTCCGCACTACTGTGCGCCCGAATGTTTGTTTGTTGAATTTTTCGCAAACAAAAAGGGTTATTTCCACTAACTGTTCCTGTAATTGTCACAAATTTTAAACTCATAAACAAGATGGAAAGTAACTATTTCATATCATCTAGTGCCAACTAGTACAGTACTTGAATCAAACAGAGAATTATTTGTCACTTATAATCACTAAAAGCACCAATTAAACGGGTCAGATTTTCTGTTTGCAGTAACATGATGCAAACCATAAAACTTCCGATCCAAAGTCCGATGCTAAAATCACTAGGTAACACTCTGTCCTATTTTCATAACATAAGGTAACCAGTCAACATCACTCACCGCCAGCTTTTATGCTACTATTTTTAGATAATCGAGGGATTTGACCAGCACTGTTATAACCCACCCAAGGTTCTGAAGTGCGAATATTTATTTTTTGGTGGCAAAGAGATACAAACGGCTGAACCTTACACTTGAGTCTGATACACTAATCACTGGGCCTTTTTAACACACTAATGTAACTGGTTAATAAAAGCTATACTTGTACGCGGCTCAAGGACAATCACGAGAAATGGACCGACAAATTTAAATAGCAACGCAGGAGTACACGAAAGTCCAAGACCGTGTAGAATAACAGTACAACTTTAAAACAGCTGTAGAATCATCAAATAACCAATCATTTTGATGCATGCCGTAGACCAAACCAGATCTCATAGAGCTCAAGGCTTAAAATACGTGCTTTTGTAGCGTACTAACCTAATAAGCCAAGACTAGCCCTATCCAAACCTCAAGTAGCAGCAGCGTTACCTATTTACAATAAAAGTAAAACAGCAATGAAAATTTGAGTATCTCTTCATTGTAAAGCTATGTACTGTAAACAGTAAATGTATAAACTTCTAAGGAAAAGGTGAACTTGAAATAAAACTAAATATGATCTTCTCTTATAATAAACACTTGTGTTATATAAAAATAATATTTTCCTAAATGTATAAAACATTTGCATTATTACTTTTAATTGGCATTCGTTGATTAATCAGTTTCCTTGAACTACAAAATTAAAAAAAAGAGCCGTATGCCTATATGACATTATTCTTGCAAAACTTACACAAATTTAGATGTAGCTCCACACTTTGGCCGTTGTTGTCACCTGAAATTAACCGTCAAATTCCTAAGTTCTGACAGGCACAAGTAAGTCAAGAGTTAATAGCGTGTGTCAGCTATTATCCATCTTCCCTCTGGTCAATCAGTCTAGAATTAATGACGGTAATGCAAAAAAAAAGAAAAAAAATCGCTTGTGCAACTTTGCTCGAAAATTCTGAAACAAATAAAATAAACTTAATATTTCTGTTCTTTAATACAGAATAGTTTTTGCACTTGAATGCTCTGTGCCTGTAACTACAGTTTCTGTGGTTTAATGATATAGCATTATATATAACATCTTTCAATTTCAGCAATAACGAGATTGAGTGCAAAACTGTTTTTTTTTATTATGCGCAAAGCTACACGAAGTCTACCTGTGCTAACCGTCCCTGATTTAGCAGTGTAAAACTAAAGGGAAGACAGCTAGTTGTCACCAACCACCGCTGCTTCTTGGGATACTATTTTACCAACAAAAGTAGGGCTGATCGAACGTTATAACGTTCCCACGGTTGAAAAGACGATCATGCTTGGCGTGACGGGGATTCGAACCCGCGACCCCCAGATTATGAGTCAAGTACCTGGCCATGTCGGGCTAAGAAGATGTGATACTTTGGAGTACAAACGAGAACAATCTAGGATCATAATCAGTTTAAAATTGGATATATGATATGTTTTTTCTAGACATTTTTATTTCGTTCACTTATAAATTTTGTTGTCGCACATTGTATAATTATACAACGTTTCTGGATATTTCACCGACAAAGGAATGTAACAAACATGATAACCAAATTCACGAACTAAACCTTGATATCTCATACTTATTCTAAACATAATTACTCAATATATTAAATATCGCATATTGAACTGAACTCTCACGTGGATTTGTGACAGGTGTTGACAGTGTATTAGGTATAAGCATGAGAAAAACTTTTCAATATTGATGAAATATTAACTTATATATAGGTTAGCGTATTAAATATAAAATAGTTATAATATTAAACCACATGTTATGCTGTTTACCATTAAAAGTAAATTCACTTAGAAATAAACAAAAAGTTCCATGATGAGGCTATTATGTCCAAAACATATCCCTTCTTTAAGCAAGTCTTCAATAAGTCTTTAAACGTACAACAATACTTGTTCCCCTTAGTCGTTGCTATGGCAATAATAACTGAGCTACTTGAGACATGCAACGATTGAACAGAACTGCCGAGCGCGTTAAGGCGTGCACTCGTAATCCGAGGGTCGCGGGTTCGCGCCTGCGTCGCGCTAAACATGCTCGCCCTCCCAGCCGTGGGGGTGTATAATGTGACGGTCAATCCCACTATTCGTTGGTAAAAGAGTGGCCCAAGAGTTGGCCGTGGGTGGTGATGACTAGCTGCCTTCCATCTAGTCTTACACTGCAAAATTAGGGACGGCTAACACAGATAGCCCTCGAGTAGCTTTGTGCGAAATTTCAAAACAAACAAACTTTTTCCAGGCAAAAATTCTTTTTGATTTGATTATGCACTGCTGCTTGAGCCATGTGAACGGCTTTGGCAACCGGTCTTTGTGTGAGTAGGTTACTTCTCTTATAAGACTCGGTAATTGTTGTTTGTTAGACGTTGTTAAAGGTCTCTTTATTTTTCCTTCTGTATTTAGGGCGCTTGATCTGAGGGTCGCCAGTTTAAATCTCTTCCCTTTCAGCCTTGGGGACACTATAATGTTACTGTCATTCCCATTATTTGTTTGTAAAAGAATAGTCGAAGAGTAGGCGGTGGGTGGCGATGATTAGCTATTTTTTGATCTAGGTTTTCACTAACTAATTAGGGAACGGCTAGCACAGAGAACTCTCGTGTAGCTTTGTACAAAATTTGCAAACACCAAGACTTTCTGTAACTAATCATAAAACGTGACATGTTTCAGACAGAGATCTTTCAGTCAGATTTGAAAAGTGTTATAGTCAGGACATGGTTGGAAAATGCTATAGTACTTTTTCCAACGTAACATATACAATTGGTATCACTGCAAAATACAAAAGGACAAAATTGTATAAAATTTGAAGTTACGTATTAACCGAAAACGTTTCGTCACAGTATTCAAGTAACGTACAAAACACCTGTTTGTAGAGAATTTTGCAGGTATCTACCACTACAATGAAGGCGGTTGCAAGCTATAAACGTTTATTAAATTAAAACAACAATTAGAAATTTTAAAATAAAATGAGGTAAATTTATACATACGAACTATGGAACACATTTTAACTAAAGAAATATATAATTTATTACAGAGTTTAATGAATGTACAGTGTAAATAACTCTATGGAATTTCAGTTATATAAAATATATTTAAGTTAGAGAAACTTCAAAACCTAATCGTCTATATTTGGTATGTAAAACAAAATATTAGCCGAAATCTAGACACAAGAACTACACTTCAAATGGACTTCTTTAACTCCAACATCCATAGCATTAGAATATTACTGTTCAATAATAATTTGGAAAATCTACTAGATAACAAGTTACAGGCTCTATCCTTGCCCTTTTTCAAGTCAACTTTAACCCATAAGAACAAGTTTGTCTTTTGAACATTTCAAGCTCACACCTGTTGAAAAACCTTCCCGTCACCTAAAAACATATACACCAACTTTACAAGAAGCGTTTATACATAAAACAAACTTACACGATTTTCATATTTTTAAACTAAAATATATATTTATATATATATATGACATTACTTTGCGAAATTACAATGATTCTGGGCATAAAAATAATATATTTTACAATTTTAGTATTTCAGACATCAGTTTCCCATAAATGAACGCGCTAATGATTTCCGTACTGTTAGTTTTATGGTGACTAGTTTGCTTACAGTTTTTGAGGTATAGTCGTGGCATGACTTTTGGTTTCATATTTTTTCTATGTTGGTTCGAAATGAGACTAATATCATTTGTAATATTTAAAAGTATTTTCAGTATGATACAAAATTGATTGTCATAATTGTTCGATATTCTGTAATATTGCATCATCATTGCCACTTCCTCAATATTTTGCTATATAACAGTTTCAAGGGGAAATTACAATCTTCTTGTACGAATAGTAACAATCAGAAAGTCTAAACGGTTAACGTTATTTCATAAAACCATTTTAATACATTGGCTTTGAGTATCGTATGTGATACTCAAACGTGTCAGTCAAATTACCAGAGTATTTATTTTGATACTCAAAACAGTGAAAGGGTTAATGTTACACAAAGACATGTTTTTATTAATTCTGTGTTGCTAAATAATTAGGTAATCTCATTGAATAAGCGACTATAAAAAGATATACCTTAAGTTCAACAACATTTTCTTGACTTCTAAATTAGGGATGGTTAGAGCAGATAGTAACCGTGCAGGTTTGCTTGAAATTCAAACGAAACTGACAGAAAGAATTTAAATGTTACGTATTGTGATAGACTTGCTGTCAGACCTGTCATTAACAAAATTTATATTGTAATTTAATTGTAATTTTTATGGATCTTAACTATCTACAAAAATTCATTTTTACTATTATTTTTACCAGCATTACCAGTTGTTGCAATTTATCAGTAACAACCAGTTGCAAGCCGTTTATGTTATCTCTTTGGCTTTTTTCCCCGTAGAAAACTTGAAAATGACTTCCTCAAACTGCTTAGCTGATCTTCTGGAGAATTATGTAACCACTCAAACGTGATTGGTGGACTTTGGAAAACCGCTTCCCTTATATGCAAAGTAGACAACATACGAATGTGATTGGACAGAGAACACTATGTACTACTTTTTTTTATATTGTGAATCGTGATGTCTGTCTCTCCCTTCTTTTCTGTCTCATGTTGTAATACATGAATTTGTTAAGTATCTTTCTCCATTATTACAGTTCTAGCGAAGTGCAGAGCTACAAGAATCGTAGTCTAGCTCTAAAATTTGTAAGTTTTGTAACTTTTCAATCACGTACTACGCTAAATATACGTATATTTATGCGAGTATACATTATGCATTTCCTTCCTTTCTAGGTTGAAGTGAAAAGCAAAACAAAACTTTTATTTTTACTATAAACTTAAGGTTAATAAGTTCTTTATTCCAGTTCTTGCCCAGCCGTACTTTATTTTAATAACTTTTGATTCCCAATTAAGTCATCACATCTTCTGTTATAAACTCAGCAAAACTGCCTACAAGAATTTCTCTAACCATCTATTAAATTAATAATAAGCTCTACCTTTGAAAGAAACATTGTATAAAATGTGAGAAAATACTACATCTCTGTCATACAAATTGTTGTTGTTTTTTTGAATTAAGCACAAAGCTACACAATGGGCTATCTGTGCTCTGCCCAACACGGGTATCGAAACCCAGATTTTAGCGTGTAAGTCCGCAGACATACCGCTGAGCCACTGGGGGTCCTGTTATACAAATACAATTTATGATATGTTACCTAGGGACTACGGAATAAACGTGTATGCTTTATATTACGAAAATGTCACATTTTACAAATTGCATGACATAACCACTTTAATAATGAACTTTGCAGTATTTACAAGAAAGCTATAGCGGTACGACATCAATCGTTATCATGTTTAGCAACCTAAGAGATCCGTCAAATCTAGTTGTTAATCAGATAATTTTATTAATAATTACAAGCTTGTTCATATCATACAAAAAGAAATAATAAAACAAACATTATTCTACAACTTAACCCCACACATCTATGGTCTAGATCAATTGTTCTTAACCTTGTTGGAGGTGCTGAACCCCAGAAGTTTCGTACTTGTACTCACTGTACCCTTCGTAATTGGAAAAATAAAATATGATTTTTTTTCAAATTCAAAACATAAGTAGATATTTTATTGGTGCACAAAATGAACCATGCATCAATTGCACATAATGTCACTGTGTTAAAAGAACAAAACCAACAAAACATGAATTTCACAGAAAAACAAAAATATAACGCAATGAATATTTACTGCAAATCAATGTGACTTTTACTGTTGCCTTTCAGAGACAAGTTCAGAAATGCGCGGCTTCACCTTGGCAAGTGCCACTCTCATATCATTTTCGCAACAAAGTTTGTTCCTTTTCTTCATTTTTATGTCCAACATCCTCGTAAAGGATTGCTCGCAAAGATACGTTGTAACAAACAGTATGAGTATCTCAAGGGCTTTATTAGCAATAAGAGGGTAGGCTACGATTTGGTGACATCAAAACGTTGAGAGCGTTGTTGTTCTGAAAAGTTCCTGTTGAATCTGGCTCTGCTGAAGTTCAGTAATTTCGTCGAGGTTTACATCATTGACATCTGCTGTCGCAACACTAAACGTGAACGTCTGTCTCACCCATGTTGGATATGATTCACTGGAAGGGAAGTATACGTCGAGAGACTTTGCGAGCTCATCTAAGTGCATGGCAATTGCTTGCTTCAGTTCCCCGGGTACAGAAATGTCTCCTATTTCAGACATATCTTCGATTTTACTTACACGGTCGTCCAGAAGGGGAAAGATTGGGAAGTTATTATTCTCTGTTCGTCGTATCCATAACGGTAGCTTTTTTTTTAAATCCTTCAGGTTTTCTTTCACTTCGATTATGTTGACTCCACCGCCCTGCATCTGTTGATTGAGAGCATTGAAGGAATCGGCCATGTATGCCAAAATGAGAATAAATTCAATTTTTTCGAAGCAATCTGCATGACAATGTTGGTGCTCTCGCAAAAACAGAGCTGATTCCACACGCATGGTAAAAACAGGATTCAGCACCTTTCCCCGGGATAACCACCGAACGTTAGAATGATACAGAAGTACCTCCAATTCCGAGCCCATTTCATTTCACAGATCTTTGAAAATACGGTGCTTCAGGGCACTATTTCGCACAAAGTTCACACATTCCACTACAATTTTTAATGCTTCTGCCAGTTTTGAAGGCAAGGATTTTGTTTCCAACGCATGCCTGTGCAGAACACAGTGCGTCACAATGATATGTGGTGCATCGGCTTTCACCAGTACACTAAAACCAGAAACCATATCCTACGAAAGATCGTTGTCTCTAAAGAAGTTATCCACAAGTTTCTTCACCTTGGCTGCCTTAGTTGTTGTTGTAAGAGGCTTACGAAATAAAAAAAAATTGTTTCGTCGTTCTTCACATAGCGCACGAATACAACAAGCTGGCTTAGACTGGAAACGTCGGTGGTCTCGTCGAGTTGAAGACTGAATTTTGCTAGGCTTGGAATCAAATCTGCAACTACTTAAGCCAAGATGTCATCGCTCATGTCATCCATTCTGTTGCTGATGGTGTCATTTGAAAAAGGAATTTGGGATAACTTATTTTCAGCAGCTTTTCCCAGCATGATATTCGCCATCTTTAACGCAGCTGGTTTTACGAGTCCTTCACCAGTGGTGTGTGGTTTTCCCTGCTTTGCAATCAAGTACACAACTTCGTACATGGTGTGAGAATCGGTTTATCGATGAGTATAAGGCCAAGAACAAGCAAGGTAGCCTTTTCATCGAACCTGGCTCTCTTTACCTTGAATTCAGCGTTGTGTTCTTGTATTTCCCATATCCATGCAGCTTTAAGGAGTGTTATCTTAGTTTTGCCGGTGCTAGACTAGAATTACTCAGTTTGACATTGCAAGTCATGTATTGAAGACGCTGACTCCCATCATGTTCCGTTATATACGTGAATCCACATTGTACGTATTCGTCCGCCCACTTTCTGTTTTTGCTCGACATAGTTAGTATTAGGATATTGAAAGATTAGGGAAAAAAATCACAAATGATGCACTTTTACTACGGTCACAAGTCGACTGCTACGAGCACGAAGTTCCTTGTAGCACAGATATTAAGGCCAAGTGATGTGACGTGATTAGCTGCAGCCAATGATGGCCAAATGGAGCATGAGTCACAAATCATACGAGTGAGGTGAATGGAACGGACACACACATAATGTGTCTTGACCTCCGTGGAATACCTGAGACTGACTCACCAAACCCCAAGTTAAGAACCTCAGGTCTAAATGAAATACACAACCACCCTACTCTGTTCATTCCTTAGCTGCAGAGACTGTACGGGCCTTCCTCCAGATAAATAACTTAGAAACATAGTATTACCATTAAGAGGCAAAACCTCATTCTAGTTTAAGAACTTAATCCATTTAGTAAACCTTACAGACGCAACTATGATAACCTCGCAGGGTGCAGTGATTAGTTTTAATATGTCTAACTACTCACCAATAAACCAACCCTTAAAATACTATAGGTGCTCTGACATCAACTTGACAATAGCAGAACTCTCGAGGAAGGCTCCAACTGTCAAAATTTACAGTAATACAATTCACAACTTTCTTTCAACACAAAGATAAGTACCGACAACAAGGAGAGAGCTTTGCCATAGGTTCTCCCTTATATCATAAGTATACTCTATACAGAACATCTAGAAGATAATGCTCTCAAAACAGGAACTCTGATTCTTGATATTTGACTGAGATATGCTGGCTATATATTCATAATGTGGCCACACACTTCAAATAAAATTTTATTATTCATTAACCGCCTCTACATATAACATTAAGCTACACCGTTTACAATGGAAATAGAAGATAACAAACTGCTATTCTGCACATGATAGCTACTAAGACATAAAATTAAAGTTAAAAGAAATAGACAGTTACTGGTAAGTTCCTCGATCGCAAATCAAACTACTACATTAAAGTAACGACGTAAGCCAACGATTGGCTGGCTAGTTTTCAGAGAAAAAGAAATTTGTAATATAATAGATTCTAAGAAGAAGGAAAATAAAAGCAAGTTGTTACAAACCGTCTTGTAAGTGTGAACAATGAACACTTGATAAATAAGAAAATAAAAAATATAAGCTCTAATAATAACCAGAAGGAAGATTATAACTGCAAAGCCAATTACCCCATGTTATTGATCTTTTTACAAACATAAAGAGAACATCAGAACAGCATTCAGAAGGTATAATACAACAAAATCGCAGTTCTCACACAACAAACCATTTATAGACCAATGGAGAGCAAACACACGATTTACAAAATTTCTTGTAAATACGGGTCTCAATGCACTAGCGAAACAAAGGTAAGAATTTAGAAATATAATAGAAATCAAAACTTTGTAGTACTGATCTACTTGCAATAGTCCTCATAATAGAACAGAATACCACACAGTAAAATAGCAAATAATGGAATACGAGAACCAAATACAATCCAGAAAGATAAAATAAACCTTCTAAATCCATATAACTGATTATCATAGTCAGCTAACCCAACATTAAAATCTAAATACCCTTAATGGAAAACATTGAACAAGTTATTTCTTGAAAAATTTAACTGTAATGTGGATAATTGGGACGAGCTAACAGCACGTCAGCCTTTTTATGAAAAAAATCCACAACTAACTTCAAGTCACTACTACCTTAAATAATTGAGTCAAGATGTAAGATATAAAGTATTTAGTAATTAGTTTCTAGTAATAATTAAAGAGATAATTCATAGATAACTAGACATAAGTTTGTTTGTTTTGGATTTCGCGAAAAGCTATATGAGGGCTATTTGCGCTCGCCATCCATAATTTGCCAGTGTAAAGCTAGAGGGAAGGCAGCTAGTTATCACTACACACTGCTAATTCTCGTGTTAATCTTTTTCTCAACGAATAGTGAGATTGAACATTACATTATAACACCCTCACGGCTGAAAGGGCAAGCATGCTTCGTGTGATGGGGATTTTAACCTCACGACCCTGAGATTACGAGCTGGGTGCCCTAACTACCTGTATATGTCAAGCCTCTAGTTAATGAGTTAATAACTGATACAAGTATTCATTTTTATGTTTGCATGTGTTGACAAAAATGGTTACAAACTATAAAACTGATTAATAAAACAGTAAAATATAACAATGTCATTTACAACTGTGTGTATAAAACTCAAAATTACTTTGTTCAACCCAGTTTTAAAAAAGCTTTTCAGTGTGCGACGCAATTATTAAGCACATCAATCCTCGAAAGCTGAATGCGAAGTTTAAAATTCTGAAATACAAGACCGTAAGACTAAAGTACAGTATCTATTATAATCCACTACTAAAATGTTTCGTTGTCATAAGGAATTTTTCAAATTCTATATTATTACTTGGTAGGCAGAACTTTCAACAGGCATATATTTGAAATGTAGTTAAATGTAAGAGAGGGTTAAAAGTACCGTGTATAAATAAAACATAGCAGGCTTGAATGTAAATTAGCTGGTACTGGGTTTAACTGAATAAGTTCGGTAACATAAAAATATATTTGTTGTTTTTGAATTAAGCACAAAGCTACACAATGGGCTATCTGTGCTCTGCCCACCACGGGTATCGAAACCCAGATTTTAGCGTGTAAGTCCGCAGACACCGCTGAGCCACTGGGGGGCTTATAAAAATATATAAATTTTTAGCGTATACTTGTATCACTTATATAAAATAAATTTCATGATTCCGCACGTATTTCATGTACTGTACAATGCCTTTTACTAGCTTCTTTATTTTCTTTTTCTAAAGTACTTAGCTATTCTAATCTTTATACGAAAAAACATACCCTCTAATAGCTACTTTCAAAAATCTGGAGCTTCTGACACACATGTAAACGCTTAATGTCAAACAATGCTCTATACATTGCCGTGGGAAGGTTATAATGTTCGGTTAATCCCACTACTGGTTGGTAAAAGAGTAGCCCAAGAGCTAGAGGTGGGTGGTGATGACTAACTTTTTTCCCTCTACTCTTACACTGCAAAATTAGGGACGGCTAGCGCAGATACCCCTTGTGTAGATTTGCGCGAAATTCAAATCAAACCATTTTTTCCTTTTTATTAGCTTTAATTTGATGCCACCAATACCAAGCATGAGGCGGCCTTATACCTGATTTCATTTCATTATTTACAAGGATCTATACCAACCTGTCCTCAAATTAAAATAATTTTAAGCAGAATTAGAATAAGTTAATCTATAAAACATTGGGTGTGGTCAAATAGATCGTTCAAAAGTATTTTATCTCCTGAGTCGTAAAGTGTAATTAGACCTCTAATCGGTGAAAAGATGAGGGAGATATGAGCTAAAAAATTGTTTGAAAAAAAAACCAAAAAACTCAGAGCCGTTCTATGAGTAGCTCGTTGGTGGCTAGAAAAATGTATCTTAGATTAATTTACTTTGATTCGGCTAAAATAATTTCAAGTACAAAGTCTATCAAATATCTCCTCTTATTATTCCAATTCTTAAGGAAGGTATTTCAATAACTAGTCATTAATAAATGCAATATATAATCATATGTTTAAAACACCCTTCCTTCAGAAAAGAGAAAGAAGTTAATACAGTTTAATTTTGTTTACTCACTAAATAAAACACAGTCAAACGTTTTGTGAATCATATATAACCTAATACAGTATATCCCGAATACGAGAATGCATAAATTCCAAAACACGACCCAACTTGATATGAAACTTTTAACTAAGAATGAAAATAGCCTTGTTGAGTAAATTACGTGATGCCCCCAGTGGCTCAGCGGTATATCTGCGGACTTACACGCTAAAATCCGGGTTTCGATACCCGTGGTGGGCAGAGCACAGATAGCCCATTGTGCAGCTTCGTACTTAATTCTAAACAACAACAACAAATTACGCGATATTATTCTGATAAAACGTGCAAATTAAAAGATAGATTTATTTAATAATTTTCAGTCAACTATTACGTCACGTGATGAAATTAAGAGAAGGTTTGCTAGTAAATTGATTGAACTAAAGGTTCTTTCACTCTACCAATATACTAAGTGTTTGAGTGATCCATGCCCTTATATTTACTTTATGAATATTAATCAGACATTGTTGATTAAATGAACTAATTTTTGTTTTTACCTCGTTTTTCATGTGCATACATTGAGTTTTATAGGCGTACATTTCAAATATTTAACCCTTTAACCTTGGTTGACATCATATGATTTTAGCGTTGGCTCCTGCATATAATGTTAGCAAGCATCTTGTATCCAATTATTTTAATGGACAGGGGTAATAGATAGATGCATATCAGCCGCAAACGAAGGTTTAATTAGTGTCTTCGTTTGGCTAAATTCAGAAGTTGTTTTGTTGTTTATTATTAAGTACAAAGCTACACAACGGTGTATTTATGCTCTGCTGACATCGGGTGTTAAAAACTGGTTTCTTGCAGTATAAGTTCGTAGATATTACGTTGTGTCAAAAAGGAGAGAGGTGGAATTTAAAAATATACACATTATTTTAAAGTAAAGAAAATAACACAGAACACAAACATTTTAAACTTTCTTATTATTTCATATTAGAACCATAATAGGAAAAACAAAATTGTGTTTAGATATTTTCAAATTTTCTAAGAACAGATTGGTACATACTTATATTAAGTTATAATGCAGGAGGATTTGTTATATCAAATTCTAAGAAAAAATAGTATTTTGAAGGTAAATTACAGTTCTGTGAACTTGTTATTAGGTTTGTTTTTATAAATCTAAAATTGTTATCGTCGCTCTACCATTATCAAATAGACTGTGCTGCTGGTTCGTCGACACAAATTTTGCAAAAGCCTTAAGTGTTGTTCCTCAACAGTGTAGTTTATTTCATTTAATATTATCACTCACTGATAGAATATTAACTATCATCAAAAACAGTATAGCGCAAAGTTTTGTTCTTAACATGCAAGTAAGATATTTCTCTCGAGATTGTGTATTATCTACAACTATCCAATAATTCTTTGAAACGTCTGGATTATATTATTACTAATAACTACTAATAATCTTATTTTCAATATTAAAACAATGCAACATAAGTAACTTGATTATTCTTTCGTTGCTTACGATTACTTGAGCATTAATTATTATACAAATAATTAACCTCATACAAATCTAAAAATTAACTTATATTAAAAAGAAACAAATTAAGTGCCCAAAATAATGTTAAAACTTTCTTATTGACTAATAATACAAATTATTCACAACGTTAAATATTTAATGTTTATACAAATTTAGAGTTATTGACAAACAAATCGACTAGTTTATCTTGGAAACATGTACTACGTTTTCCGAAAAAAAACAAAAAACATTTCATTATATTTATAAACTGCTGTTTGTTAATTTACTGTTATTGTAGCATAATGCATTTCTATATACAAGTAATTTAGTGTATGTTTGGACTTACGTTGTTGCTGAATTATGTCTCTATCTTGATAATATCTTTCAGTAATGTCACTGAGAAATTATTTAGTAGCCTCGAACCGCAAAAAACATTTGCGCTCGTTTGCATGTTCTTCATTTGAATATTCCTTATTCTATCATTTTCACTCACAACACTTAAGCTACACTTTCTAGCAAGCATTATGTGCAAGATTGATAAATGCTGTATATTTGAAAAAAGAAAAAAAACGAATTCGGTCAAGAAAGTAATTTTACATACATGTAGTGCCCCCTGTGGCTCAGCGGTATGTCTGCGGACTTACAACGCTAAAATCTGGCTTTTTATACCCGTGGTGGGCAGAGCACAGACAGCCCATTGTGTAGCTTTGTGCTTAATTCAAAAAACAATAACAACAACGTACATGTAGCTTTATTTGATACAACTACTCCGCGTAAAGTAACCAATAATACTCGTATATGGTAGTAGTATTTATAGTGGTATATAAGCATTTAATGTAAAGTTTTACACTAATGTTAAAATATTTGGTTTGAATGTTTCGCTTCTAATCGAGGATGGTCTGCGCTAGCCATCCTTAATATAGCAGTAAAAATCTAGAGGGAAGGCAGCTAGTCATTATCACCCACCGCGAACTTTTGGGCTACGAGTAAAAACAGAGAATCTAAACCTAAAGAAGAATAAAACTTACACTTGAAAACATATAGCAATATATGAATCGAGCTGTAGGTATGTTATTGAAAAGTAAAGTAAATGTAAATTTGCAATGAAGGCGAAGTTAGCTTATTATGCAGAAACAAAGTGCTAAGCATGTGGTTTTTAAAGAGCTCAGAACGCGTATTTTCGACCTAAATAAGTAGAGAAAGCCCATTTTAATTTTACTGTACTCTCGCTGTGACAGGGGTAAATATTCGGATTTACAACACTAAATTCTGGGGTTTGATTCCTCTCAGTGGTCACAGCAGATAATCCAAAGTGGCTTTTGCCATGAAAAAACACGCGCACACACCAATTACATTTAGTGTAGTGTGATTTTTTAGGAAATTACCCGAGGGAGAAGTGATGTTTCTGTCAAATATTTTGTAAATAAATAAACTGAAGTTGAAATCGAAGCCACTGGTCACGTGATGACAACGACACTGTGCTCAGGTGCAGTATAATCGTTGTATCAAGAAAGGTGGTTGTGAATGGAAAAGCTAATATATAATCTGGAAGTTTAGCACAAAGGCCTTTGAAATAAAAAAAAATTAGCATTTGATCGAGAAATTTGCGAGAAAAGTTCTGAGCAGACAAACGTAAGCATATTATTCATATTGATTTAATTAGGGTTAAATGTGAGTTTTATTTATCGTAGTGCAACATGACGAATAAACTATCCTGGAGTAGTAAACTTCAGATCTTGCCCTCGAGCTGAGTGTTCTAGTGTTTTACTTGCTAAGCTACAGAGAAATAAATTGTTGGTCTTCTATTTTGGCAAAAGGTATATCAGTTTCTTTTTCATCTTTAGTTCGTGATGCATATTTCTGAGAGGGGATTTTTTATACCCTGGTTGGTATTTAATATTCATATGGATCAAATAAAACGAACATATTTGAGCTTCTTTAAAAATTAGCCATTAAAAATCAATAACACTGTACTAAGGATTTCCTCATACATTTAAACAGACATAAGATTCATTAAATCATCGATATCTATCTTTTCCTTCTAATTAGTGTACATATTATTAAACACGCACACTATTCAAGACACTGAATAATTAGTCTACAGAACATTCTTTATTACTGTAATATTTAACGTGGTAGCTCTCATTGTTGTATAAGTTGTTCCTGATTGAGTATTTTTTTAGAATAAGAAAGTGCTTCGTGAGCTATTTATTTATAATCTTTCTGTGTGTAATAATTTGGTGTATTGTATCAAAAGTGTCATTAGAAACCAGCTGGTATTTTACATATTAATATACAAGTATTTGAGAGTATAGATTGACGATAAGAATAAGAATGTTAGTTCCCTTTAAGACTTTTTGTATTTACAGGCTTTGTATAAATTTAAATTCGTACTGAGGCTAACCACGCTAGATTAAAATGAATTTATAAATGGGGAATCAGAAACTCAAGTGACAACCATAGTTTGATCATAAATGAAAATCAATCGAGTTATCCAATAAGAGACAATAAATTTAGCAATGATTTCGAAGCCTGGGTATCGAGATCAAGTATTATAACCGAGTAAAATTGCTCTGAGGTTTCTACTCAAAAGGGTGACAGTAGTATAACACTGAGTAACTATAGATAAATTAAGAATTTTACACACAAAACCTGAACTCATAAACACTGCTGTCTAAAAGTGTACTCTGACGGATGACAAATTCATCTCAAATCAGAGCTCTCTTAGCACTGTATAGTACTTTATACATATAAACTCTTCTCTTACCCATAATGTGACGTCAGTCGTACTTCTCTATTCCTAACTTCATTTTTAATAATTTAATGAAGCTTAATAAGAATACCACACAGGCACACACGTTTCTCTTTTCATTTTGTAGATGTATATTCTTCTAGAAACGATAGCAATAGCGTAAGTATTCACCAGGATAAGGCTTCCGCTCATATTTCCCGTTTAATCGTCCATACCTCAAACGACCCCTGGTGATTCCTGTATAATTCAGATGTTGAAACGATGTTGAAATTGCCGTCCTTGCTAACTCACAGGTTTACTTCTCACCCATCGTTGTATTGAATACAGAAGTCTAAGTATTATTTTGACCATCACTTTCCTGTCCTTCAATGGTAAGTTTTAAAGCTTCTAATGGTAAATTTTAAAGTTTAATTCCTGTTGCTGACACATCACAAGCAGCCCACTATGCAGCTTTGTGCTTAACAGCAAGTATAATAATTTTGATTTTATCTGTGTTTAGCCAAACAAATTATGAGAATTAAGTTCTTTAAAAAAAATGATTTGTTTTGAATTTCGCGCAAAGCTACACGAGAGATATCTGAGTAATCCGTCCCTAGTTTAGCAGTGTAAGACTAGAGGGAAGGCAGCTAGCCATCACCACACATCGCCAACTCTTGGGCTACTCTTTTACCAACGAATAATGGGATTAACCGCACTGTGATTCAAACCCCTACCCTCAGATTACGAGTCGAGTGTCTTAACCATCTGGCAATGTTGGATCTTGTTAAAAATGGTATGTGAAATGTTGAAATTAGTGCATCAATTGGAAACCTAATAAGAAAATGATCTTACTTCATCTGTAATTATTAAGTTTATTTTAGTCCACTTTCATAATCTCATTTTTAGCCACGGCTAAGCGAGTCTTAGGGCATCATTGAGTTTTTTTATTGTTGTTTTTTCAAGTACAAACTTTTAGGGTTCATAGCTCCGTCATCTCTTGGCTGATTTTTGATCTAATTACAGTTGTAGAATCAAGTAGTCAAATCATTTTCATTGATGTATTTCATCACATTCAAGGTATCGTAGATTAATTAATTTTAATCCTCCTTGAAACAATTTCAGGTGCAGCGATTACTGAAGATTTCTTCTCGTTTATTCTTTTAAAACAGTGGTTTCCAAACTTTTTCAGCTTGTTACCCAATTTAACATGCCACATTAAGCATGTTACTCCTTTCACAAAATGTTTTTAACATTGATATATATGGCTAAATTAAACTAGAGATATATTGCACTTTATTTATTTACAATTTATTTATATAATTTATTCACACTGAATTACACTTTCAATTATTCTATTTGATCATTGTGCATTTCTAATTAATATTGCCAAAGATGTCAAGAACATCAGTGGGATGGATGGAGTTGCATACTTGAAGCTAGTTTAGGAATTCTTGGCTTTGTGGATGAAAGTGCCAGCCTGGCATCGTTTGCAACATTCAAGCGAGTCCTCTTTTTTGTTTTCATCCCCAGCACGGTTGAGAACCCCTTCTCGCACAGATACGTTGTTGAGAATCACACCAACAACTTCAAGGCTCTCTTGGACAGAGTTGGCGAGTCAGCTAGTTGTGAAATCCAAAAGGAATCTGCATTTTGGTTTTGGAATTTGACTTTCAAGGCTTTATTTGCTTGCATTGTGATTCACTCCTCCTTTGCATGGAAATCATCATCATGAATGGCCTCATCAGGTACAGAAAAGACATGAATGATCCACTGAAGACTGGCTGTTTTTAAGTCACTCTCTGGAAAGTAGTGCTGCATGTTTGTTTCAAGCCCCTTCAAATGGTCGCTCATCTCTTTGTTGAGGGTCTGTAAAAATGATCCAGTATCATAACTATTCTCCTCAACAAACTGGTCTAAGGTGGAAAACTAAGCGATCACTCCTTTCTCCAAGCGTCGAATCCAGAGTCTCAGTTTTCCCAGAAATGCAGTCACAGTGTGATGGACATCAATGACAGTCGTGTTTTGGCCCTGGAGTAGCAGATTATCGCTGTTCAGCCCTGCAAATATGTCAGCTAAGTAACAAAGTCGAGCAAGCTACTACTTATCAGTGAACTTGGTAGCAAAAGGAGATTCTTCTTGTTTCAGAAATTCCTAAAGAGCCGTTCGGAGCTCAATGACTTGACGTACAACCTTGCCTCGTGACAACCAGCGAACATCGGTGGGGTAGAGCAGAACTTGATACTGCTCTCCCATTTCCTTGCACAGCTCCCTGAATATGTGTGAATTCACATCCCTGGACTTGATGAAACTGACAATTTTCAACACATCTTCAAACACTAATTTCAGATTACCAGGCAGGCTTTTTGATCCAAGAGATTACCGATGAATGATGCAATGATCTACAGAAATTTCTGGATTCACAGCTTGTATGAGGCCCCGTAATCCACGATTACGACCCATCATCGACGGTGCTCCATCGACGGAGACCTAGATTAAAAAAGAAAAAGTATTATAGATTGCGTCAGTTAGTCATTCTTACTTATCTTTTGCGTTATAATTATATGGTTTTAATTGAATTTAATTTATTTTGGTACTTTAGTATTTCAGTACGACAGGCACGATACTTTTTTGCGAATTATGTATAAAATATTAGCTACACAACAGCTACTTGTACAATAAATAAAACTATATGACTATATGCCATGTAATTCATTGTATTTATACTAATCTAGACTTTATATAAACATCTCTCCCTACCTGTTCGTGGTAAAGAAACTGTTGATGATATTGAAGATATCTTCTCCCTTCCTGGTTGTCAGCAAATCTTCGCATAATAGGAATTCTTATTTGATCTTGTCCTGGTGGACGTAACGAACGAACCCAAGGAGAACAGCACAACTGGCTACGTCACACGATTCATCAAATTGCAATGAGAATTTGCTACATGAGCTTTCCTTAATCTCTGTTGTAACTTGGGACAGAATATCTGATGCCATGTCATCGACTCGTCGGGGGATTGTGTTGTTTGATAGAGATATGACACTCAGTTTCTTCGTTTGATCCTCCCCACATACCTTGCTTACCATCTCGTATGCACAAGGCATAATCAAATTCTCTGCAACGGTGTGGCATTTTTGTTGTTCGGTAACTTTATATGCAACAAAGTAAGATGCTTCGACCGCAGCTTGAAGCTTTTGGGCTTGAATTCCAGATGAACCGAACTGGATATTCTTCAGTGCTACAGCCTGGCGTTGAAAATAAGCCTGATCCTCATTTGGAAGATTTGGATGGCACTTCTGGAGGTGAGCTGAGAGTCTTGATGGCTTGAGGCTTTCATTTGTCAACACTTTGTGACATACTACACATTGTGGCCGATCCTTTCCACCAGAAGGTAAATTCACAAAGCCATAGCAAAGAAAGGCGTCAGAGTAGGTGCGCTTTTTAGACATTTTATTGTTTAATCTGCAGAAAAAGAAAAACTGCATAAAAAAGTGTGAACAATGTGAACTTATTATTTATTTTTCATGGCATTCTAGATAGCATTAAAAGAGCTTATTCAGCATAGGAATGATGTAATAGTAGGTAAATACTAACTATACTGCACAGGGCAGTACACATACATACCAGATTTTGTCTACCTCGGCTGATGCTCACATAGAAACTGACAGTGTGAAATAGAGGCAACCTCAGACAGTGAGTGACGCGTACTGGACACTTCGATGAGTCATCAGGGTTACTGAGTTACTTGTGTTCTGAAGCATACTTGTCAAAATACTTTCAGGTTACCACACACTTAGATACATATTTTTTCTTTTCTACTACTGTATATTAGTTTTTGATGTTTATTGTTGTTTGGTTTAACTTTATTACATACTTAAAATAGGTTTAATTTACAACTTTACATACTAAGACTAAGTTAACATTAAACCTAATACCAGCTACCTCAATGTTTTCTTGATTTTCAGAATTTTAACTTTCTTTCTGTCACCCCTCCATTACCCCCGATAAATTGTTAAATTACCCCCAGTTTACGACCCACTGTTTTAGGAAGTTAAATCGTATTACTAATAATTATTACACTTGACTCTCTCAGTAACTATATTTTGTACAAGTTATATTTTAAAGCTATAAAAGAGAAAAAAAACAAAACATTATTTATTTTCTTGTACATATGTGATAATGTAAATACCATGATTTAAGTACAAAATATATTGTTCCCACTCTAATCTTCACTGTAATGGCACCAATATAACTTAGTTTCAAGGATTTCCTTGGATACTAAGGTTGTGCTATATTAAAGTTAAGTACCAGGGTAATTTTAGGTACATGTCCTTCTGACAAGAAAATGAACACAAGTATATGCACTTTGATTATCATAACACACTAGGACATTAGACTAGCGGAACATCTTTCTCTAGTAAAATGGATGTACAGCTTTGGTCCGGAAGTAAATAAACTGTTCACATCCGCACGTGAGCTGCCACACTCTGATGACGAATGGTCCTGAAAACCTCTTTCACTATGCTTTATGTCTTGGATCTGAATGAGCGCCGGAAATGTTGCCAATCGCGCACGAGAAAGAAAATGACTTCGATAATGCATCACCGTAAGACACACGCTAACTTCAGTTGACTTTGCCTTGTAACCTCCAGCTAAAAGCCATTGCTTATATATGATAGAAACATTAGTTATGCATACAGAAAACAACAAGTAATACATTCATTCTTTGTTGTCTGTTTTACTTCTTCTAAACGATATTGTTTTGTACATATGATCCATTCCACTCACACCTTTCAGAAGAAAAATAAAATAAGAATTAAATAAAAAATAAGACAACCGGAGAAGCCCAGCTTGCAATGAAATTAACTGAACATGATGTGACTAGTTTGTTAAATGGTCACTTTTGAGTTTTTAGTTATTTTAGTTTATTCGAGATGACACCAAGAACGATAAATGAGTCTTGTTTTTCCCTATCTTGTTGCTCTAGCTGCCTTGCAAGTCGACAAGGTGATGTGAAAAAAATCGCAACAACTGGTTGACTGTCGGACGTCTGACAGGCTGCTTGGTTTGATCTTTATCTTATGATAAGTTGCCTGGTTGAATGGCGGTCCGCGAATCTTACAGTGATGTGACATTTCACATGATGGTCTACATGGCTTGAGACAATGGAGTGTGACGCAACATTTGCATTCATTTTGCATTTTGTATTAAATTTTGCGTACCAGCTTGCAACTAAATGGACTTTAGATCATTGTTCAAGCTTACTTCATGAGAATAATCGAAACAACTTATCTAGACAGAGCCATGCATAAGAATGAGTGATTTATTAAGCATACGTATTATGGGTATTGCTTCTTTCTAACTTAACCAAACGTTATCGTTTGTTTGTTTGTTTGTTTGAAATAAAGCACGAAGTAACACAATGGGCTGTCTATGCTCTGCTCAACCGAGTTTCAAGCGTTTTAAGTCCACAGATTTGCCACTGTACCACTGGGTTAAGAGGGGTGGCAAGCTTGTATATAAACAGGAGATTTAGTTATTGGAGATAATAAATTGAAAAGTACGTTTTCAAGAGAGAGTGACAGATTTAATAATTACTTTGTTAATGTTTTATTAGTGCAGAACAACACAATAGGCTAAGTGCGAGGATTCAAAACACATTTCAGCTTTTTGAGTCTGTAAAATTAGTGCTTACCCACGACAGGAGCGAAAAATAAAAGTGAAATGTGCATCAATATCTTATCAAACTAAAGATTATAGTACATATAAAATATCTGAAGAATTTTCTGGGAAGTATTAAGAACATAAAATTTATATTTGGGTTGGATAAGTTCCGAATAACTTAAGGTACCTAAATGTTTCTTCTCCGAATATATAGATGCATATATACATCAACCTGAAAAAAATACAGCTAATGTAAATAATGCATCATATCTCAAGCAACATATATTTTTAATTGATAAGAAAAAAGAAAAACTTGAAATTGTTCAAGTTACAATTTTGGGATATTTCTTCAAACTATACTTCAGTAAAACATTACTTATGTTTTTCGACAGTCTTGCTGGTCACATCGTTTAAAGTTACTCTGGTATGAGTGTAGCATTCATATCAGCAAATGTTTTTTTTTTTTGGTTTATTTATTTAGTCTTTCCAGGAATACTTAGTGGTACCATTAAAGACGCTTTCGACGTTGGCAATTTTAAGACATATATATATATATATACAGGTAATCCAATTATATGTGGTTTAAAGCCACAATCAAAAATATCATATCCTGGTTTTTAATAGCATGCTATAGAAAAATCAAGTAATAATTTTAACTTTATTATTCACGCACTGTTATAGCTTTTTCTTCTTTATACAGCTTTTGTTAATTAGTTGAAATCAAAACAAAACTAAACAAAAAACATACTGTATGTGAAGTGTTGGTGAGGTTAACTTTGATTTTATGCTGTTGTCAAGCTTGATCTTAGAAGAAACGAAAATTCTACATAGTAATTAACGTACACTTATTTATTGCATTTTTTATTATGTTGATGTCAGTTTTGTAATAAGTAGCTCTCAGTATATAATGTATAATGTTGTGTTAATATATATTGTGAACTGTTTTCTTCCTTTCTAGGAGTAAATTTATACTTCTTACTGGAGGTATAATGTGATCTATTCACCACAAGACATAGAAAATAAAATCATAGACCTTTCACTATTTTGTCTGTAAAGTGTTATTAGCATAGTCAAATCTGACAAACGACAAAATCTAATAAAATGAGTTTTTCCAAGATATCATAAAAATATATTTTTACGCACATAAGGAATCCGAATTACGTTCCGATACATAAACCATATTACAACGATTGATCAGCAGTATGGCAAAATATCGTCTTTGTAATTCTTAGAAAGTTTCTTCTTGTAGAATACTGCAACGTCAAATTTGTAATTTAATATATCTAGTTTGCTTCATTGATAACGATCGAGAGAAGTTCCAAATCAAGGAATTCTTACATAGCACTTTTCGTTTTTGCAAATAACTTTTGTGTAAGACCTTTTTACATTAAAACTGGTTGTAGCTTGGGTTTTTAGGAACCCTGAGAATACTGGTCATACATCAGTTACTATTTCACGTATTATAGCCAATCAATCAATAAATATGAAAGGAATAATTTGTAGATGTAAATATACACTGATGTTATTTAGATATTTCTGACTCTCAAACGAATATACAGTCTAGTGAATATATTATAGTTAATCTCACCCCACCCACACCAGTAGCTCAACGGTAAGTCTGAAAGCTTTACGTACCCTTGATGGGCACAGCATGGATGACCTATTACGTAAAACTGTAATTAGAACAAATTAACAAAGATTATTGTTAATATTTTGTTAAGCATTTTTTAATCATCCTTGTTTTCAAAGTGTTAGTATCTGAGCTTTACATTTATTGTAACTTTACTGTTGAATGTAGAGGTCCTTCAAGGAAACCTATTAATGAGCCAACGAGCAATTTTCTCAGGGTTAACAATAATTACAACACTAGAACCTGAGAAAATCTTACTTTACGCATTCTGAAATAGTTCGATATGCAACATCTCTATTGAATCAAGCAATTCAATACAGCGAAATGTGTGTATGTGTGTGCTGACAGCATGGAAATTATAAACTGTAGGATAAGAAACGTGCTATACAGAACTGGTAATTTTGTTAAGTGGACCAACTTTTATCGTGATAATAGTCAGGATGTGGTGTAACGTCAAGTAGTTTGTAAAGGTGCGAGATGGGTCTTATTTAACAATAGATAATATGTGGTCACGTGTCTCAAAGGGGAACTTGTTTTGTTATATGCCAATCTGGACGCAAAACAACGGTTTCTCAAACTCAAGATCTACATTTTGCACAGAAAAACTCTGCATTTAGCACTCTGAAAAAAGACTAGATGAACAGTCTAACATCGATATAAGAAAAATTGTAAGTGACATAGAATGGTTATTTGGGACCAATATTCTATTCACCACTGAAATGACCAAAAATTTATTGTTCATTAGTTCTGCTGTAACGGATTTACCATTATAACTTTATTTTGAATTTCACGCAAAGCTACACAGACGCTATCTGCGCTATTCATCCCTAATTTAGTTGATTTTTTACACGTTACATATATACTTTTCAAAAACAAAAACGCAACAGGAATATTGTTTGTATTTTAAAGAGAAATATATGTAATAACGTTACAAGCTCAGAGTATGTGATGTTACACGTGTTAAGGCACTGATTGTCGGACCAAAATGACAATAAAAGATGTGCACTTTGAAAACGGAGGAAAATATCGGATTTTTCGCCAAAACGCATTCGTGTCTAATAAATTTGTTTGAGACATCTGCATGTTCTGCAAGTGCAACATGTGTAAAATCTCTATAAAAGTTACGTGTTTCCTGTTTCCAAAGCTCAGTCTTAAGCCACCGACACTCAAAACAGTTACGCCAAGACTGGCTGAAGCACAACGCAACAACGCCGTTGGTCGCTTGGAAGCAGGCGAATCTCGATCAGATGTTGCCAGAGCTGTGAATGTCCACCCAAGTACCATCACAAGGCTATGAAATTGTCACCAACAACATGGATCAACTCGTGATCGTCCACTATCTGACAGACCTCGTGTGACCATGCCCGCACAAGATCCCTACATCCGGTTACGTCACCTTCGGGATATGACCACCACTGCGACGTTTACTGCCTCAGACCGTACGCAACCGTCTACGAAATGCAATAATCCAACTTCGACGTCTAATTAGAGGCGTCATCCTCACCCAGCAACATCGTCAAGCACGGCTGCAGTGGACTCGGGCACATCGGGTATGGCCTTATCGACGATGAAGGTATGTTTGGTTCAGCGATGAATTGCGTTGTATGCTTCGTAGGCAGGATGGAAGGACCAGTGTTTATCGTCACCGAGGTGAGCGTTTTGCAGCAAACTGTGTGCAAGAAGTTGACAGATTTGGTGGTGGCAACGTCATGATGTGGGCTGCCATCGCCTACAATGCCAGAACAGACCTTTTGCACATTCGAGGGAATCTTACGTCGACGAGATTCTTAGGCCACATGTGCAACCCATCATGGTGAAAGTCAACAACGTTTTTCAACATGACAATGCCCGTCCTCACATAGCCCGACTCACCACTGTCTTCTTGAGACACCAGAACATCAACGTTCTTCTCAGGCTCTCCAGATCACCATATTTAAACCCCATCGAACATCTTTGGGACGAGTTGGACCGACGTCTGCCACAGCTAAAACCTCAACCGCAGACTCTACCTCAGCTTGCAGCAGCTTTGCAGACTGAGTGGACAGCCATTCCACAAGATGTGATTTGTCATCTCATCGCCTCCATGGGCAGGAGATGCCAAGCAGTTATTGATGCTCACGGGGGACATACTCGTTATTGACGTTGAGAGACGTTTAACTTCAACTTGTGAGCGTGAACTTTGCCTTTGCAGACTTTGGATGTTCAGCAGTGAATGTGCAAAGTTTCACACGTGTCATACAGAACTACCCGAAATAAACTTGTTAACAATTTGTTTCAAATTTTGCCTTTTGCGTTTCTTTTTTTGAAGAGCATATTTTTGAATGTGTATTGCGCATGTCTTCCCTTTTTTCGAAATTGCATAGAATTTCTGACAGTGAGAATCAACAATATTTGTTTGTGAAAACGCGGTAGAACGTTGTTGAAATTTCTACAGACTTGCGTGATTCTTACAAAAAGCGGCTAGCCGAGACTAAGAAGATTATTATTATTGGTGCTTACAATCAGCGTGCTATAATACTCAAAATACATTATTGTGATTATCGTTTACTAATCTAAGACTACAGAACTGGACCAGAAAAGTTATAAATTTGGAACATTACAAACCGTTCAACTTTAGTGAAGTACTTCGGACGTAAGTATTTCTACGAGGACATTAAATATCTTCATCGGGTATGTTCAGATCCTACCAACTGTGGTATTTTGGCCCGACATGGCCAAGCTTGTTAAGGCATGCGACTCGTAATCCGAGGGTCGCGGGTTTCCATCCCCGTCACGCCAAACATGCCCGCTCTTTTAGTCGTGGGGGCGTTATAATGTGACGGTCAATCCCACTTTTCGTTGATAAGAGAATAGCCCAACAGTTGGCAGTGGATGGTGATGACTAGATGCCTTCCCTCTAGTCTTACACTACTAAATTAGGGACGGCTAGTTCAGATAGCCCTTGAGTAGCTTTGTGCGAAATTCAAAAACAATGAAACAAACAATCTTCATCGATAAAAGTCAGCTTATAAGCGGCGTTAGACGAACTAAACTAGCAAGCTTAAGCAAGATGTGACAATGTCAATTCAGAATTATTTGATCGTAGTGAACCTGGATCGTTGATAACATGTTCAGTTCTAGACCAGATATAAGATCAGTATTATCTCTAAGTTTGTAAACCTGTTATATATAAACCATTAATATCTATTGGTAATAACCGTTATTATGTACTTATCATTTTTTTCTTCGTTTATTAAAATATATTTGTGTTAAAAATTGTATGTATTAATCTTGTTGGAAAATACCGCAAATTTGATATATATTAAATTAACTAAGTTTTAAATTTCCAGTTCTTTGAAATAGTAATACCTAACGTCAGGGGCGTAGCCAAGAAAGGGGGTGTTTGGGTGTTAACCTCCCACATGGACCCAAACTTTTTAGACAAATTCAGTTGCCATCTGTGAAGTTTCATGAAGATCTGTGATTGAATGGCAGATAATTTCACACACAACGAATGGTCAAATGTAAATTTCTGATTGAACACTATTTTAATACAGAAGTTTTGTCAGAACTAGAGAAATACAATCGAATATCTATGAAAGGCTCAAACGCCTGTTCGTTCTTGCCAGGACATCTATAACACAATTTAGTTCAACTTTAATATCACGGTGAATGTATAATGAGGCTAGGCCATTCAATCGATCTTCAGTGGTGGTATTTCTCAAATACTTTATGAGTCTTCTGAGAGTTGAAAACGAACGCTCCACTGAGCTCATTGACACAGGCAGGGTGGCAAATACTTTCAACAGTCTAGAAATGACTGGGAACATTTCTGTATTGCACATTGCATGTGCATCTGTGACAATTTTTGGTCTGTTGTTTGCAAGTGATTTGTACCAAACCCTAAGTTTACCTACTGCTGCTAGTGACGTACTGTCAGTGTCAGCCTTGTATATGTTGACCAACTTTTTAATTTGGTTACATTGTTGTGCTGTAGGTTGTGATAGTTCTGTGGTAGATCCTGATGGTAGTAAACACATGAAGTTTGTAAGGATAGTCTTGTGACTGGACAGACAGTGACATATTTGTGAAAGAAAGTGATTAACAAATGGTACAAAAACAACAATACGAAAGTACTCCTTAGGGCTAGTGGCTTGTGGGTTAGCATGGTACATCTGTCTTTTAGCCTCCCTTGGCATTATGATATCAATTTGAACTCATTACACAGAGTTTAAACCTCCCAAGAAATGTTGTTAAATTAATTCACAATACTGTTTCTGAGTGAACGTATTAAATCTTCCACTATTTCTGCGTGACGCATCGAAGCATCTAAGTCAATGTTCTATTGCTGCAGCAAGTTGCACAGAGGTAAATTAAAGGAAAACAATTTAGCAATGGTAAGTAGAGTAATGATGAATTCTGGATATGGTCTCAAAGGTATCTCTAACTGCATGGATTAATTCTTAAAAGACAATGACTGAGCCATGCCTCTCAACCCACCGGATGAAGCAGAAACTTTTCAAACTTTTTTTTTCGATTCAGGTGCTTTATTCTCCACCGAAAGAGCCAAAACGTGCTTTCGTTTGAGAAAGTTTTCAATACTAGAAATTAATCCCATGCAATGTCGCACAGAAACTTCTTTACAAGCATCAGAAATTGCCAAGTTTAGGGAACTGGCACTGCAGTGTACATTGGGTGCAAGTGGAAATTTAGCAGTTATGTGACTCTGGACACCATTGAACTTTCCACTCATAGAGGCAGCACCGTCATACCCTTGTCTTCGCAGATAAGCCATGTCAATAGCATATTTTGTCAAACTTTTTATAATATCATTAGCCAAGTTTCTGCCTTTCACATCATAAACATGCGGCGCTTGCATCAAGCACTCAAACTAAACCTCCCCCCATTACCATTTCTGGCTACGTCCCTGCCTAAAGTACATAAGATTAGAAATCGGTGACTCATTTGAAATAAATTATAATACGTAACAATGCTGTCAAGCGGAAAAAAACTTTTAGACATTACCAACAAGAATACCTAGATATTTTCGGTAACTTAGTTTCTGTGTCTTACATTATACAAAAAAATAATTGAAAGCATATAAAAGTTTAGATGTTTATAAAACTTTTGTAGATCCTGATGGTAGTAAACACTTGAAGTTTGTAAGGATAGTCTTGTGACTGGACAGACAGTGACATATTTGTGAAAGAAAGTGATTAACCTACCCAACTTCGGGTAGGTGTAAAAATGTCAGACTGTTGAAAGTGAAATTCTCTTTAAATCAGTAATGCACTCGAAGTTAAGCAACTATTGTCATAGCTAGACGAGTTTCAATTAATAATATTTATTTGCTTAGCATCATTTCATGTTTGTTGACGATTGATGTCATTCTAAATTAAACCTGAATAGACTTGTTCCAGAGACTGCTTGCCACTGTTTCTTATGTTTACTTAATCTAATAGGTCTAGAATGTAAATCTAGCTACTTAATGACATAAAGCATGGGTTTTAAAGTTGATGTTACATCTACATTTGTATTTGTTAGGTTCTATACGACTAGTAGTAATACTTTTGTTTAGATTAGGATATGTCTAGAATGTGATAGGCCTAGACCTACATGCAGCAGTAACCTGAGAAGGCTTCCAAAACTGCACAAACTAATAAAGCTTTTAATACATAAATCGATCTAAATATTCACTAATTTCATGAAACAAGCACTATAAAACTTAAATTACAGGGCGCCTAAATGCATTTTTAATTTCTGATGCATGTGTAATTATCCTGGGATGAAATATGAACTGAAAATTATTCTATAAGATGTTGGTTTCAGTTTCTTTTCTCGACTGTTTGAATCTGTCCGTTTGGTTGTTTCATTTATCATCTTCGCTTTTCATCGGCTTGAAAGCCGTAGAACGATAGTTTTTTTATTTTTCTTTGGGTATTTTGTGCAATGAATAACAACATAATCAGTTGGTATTATCAAACAACACACTTCTAAGCATTTAACTACTAGATTAAACGAATGCGTTTCCAAGTTCACTGACCTTACTCATTCGAACTGAACTCCAGTAGCTGAAGTGAGCGAAAAATATAATCAAAGCCACAATGTTTTGTTTTTTTAATCAATGTTTATTGTTAGAAACCTCAGACTTACTGTATGGACACAGAGGAGATTGGCACTTATAAAGCTATGTTTCATCTTTGCATCTGAGACAAGTCGTTTCTGGACTAGCTAGCTGTCATATGATGGTTTTTTGAAACTTGCAATGTACATAATAAAAATATACTTTCGAATCGTGACCACTGTTTAAAGAACGAGGTGAATGTAAAATATTTTAAACCACTCTTCCACTTACCAAGCCTGCCTTACAATATCTTCCTTCCGTCAGTCATTAACGTGGTGAAAATTTCTAAATAACAGAGTAACTACTTTCTAGCAAAACATTTTAATGTGCTTAACTGCTTTAATTTGTTGGCTTGTTGCCTGATAGTAATCGAACTTTCAGTCATATCTACTAAGGTCCGTCATGGTTATGAAGTCAGGAGGGCTCGATTCCCAACCCGAGTGTTGCGGGATCGGATTCCATACCACCAAACATGTTCGCCTTTTTACCAGCGGTAGCGTTATAAAGTGATGGCCACTCTCACAGTTCGTTGGTTAAAGAGAAGCTCAAAGAGCGAGTGGTAACGACTAGCTGTCTTCTCTCGAGTCTTTCACTGGAAAATTAGGAAGAGCTAATGGTGATAGCTTTCGTGTAGCTTTGCAAAAAATTATAAACAAACCAAATATATTTTAGATATTTTATTTATTACTACTACGATTTCACATAAAAAAAACTATTTCTCTCTGTACCTGATGATACTGAAACCATGGTAGCGATCATGAAATCTAATTAAGTACGAATGGTTTCAAATATTAATTATATTTGTTAGATCACTTATTTTTTGTGAAGGTTAAACACGAACGTTTATTACATTAGCTGTATATTAGTTACAAAGAATTATGACCTGCAGTATAAACAACGTTCAGACAAGAGTATACATATAGCGTATTTCTTTGTATTTCGGTTAAACATGACAAACGCCTAAATAATTACTTTACTGTAATTATTATGAAAATTTATAAACTCAACAATACGCGAGAAATCACATCATTTGATATGCTTGTAATACAAGCATTGCTACACGTACAAAAATATCATGAAATAGAACGTGAATAA
This sequence comes from Carcinoscorpius rotundicauda, assembly GCA_011833715.1. Lineage (NCBI taxonomy): Eukaryota > Metazoa > Arthropoda > Merostomata > Xiphosura > Limulidae > Carcinoscorpius > Carcinoscorpius rotundicauda. Next base: position 30,944,446 of record CM022395.1, on the reverse strand, counting down.
TTCAAGTCACAGTAAGAGTTATACAATTTTACAACATATAGACGTGTTTAAAGTAAGTTAGAAACTTTGATAAGTTATTTTAGTAGCGAGTAATATTAAAGAGAGATATCTAAATATGCTCCCTGCTGATTTGTTTTGTTTTTTTGGAATTTCGCACAAAGCTACTCGAGGGCTATCTGTGCTAGCCGTCCCTAATTTTGCAGTTTAAGACTAGAGGGAAGGCAGCTAGTCATCACCACCCACCGCCAACTTTTGGGCTACTCTTTTACCAACGAATAGTGGGATTGACCGTAACATTATACACCCCCACGGCTGGGAGGGCGCGCATGTTTAGCGCGAACCCGCGACTCTCGGATTACGAGTGCACGCCTTAACGCGCTCGGCCATGCCAGGCCGCTCCCTGCTGATGTTGAAAAGTTTAAGCAAAGAAATTAATATATTATACTACAGCTTTAACCAAGAATTAACATCATTAAATACTTTATTAAATAATGTAGAAAGCACGGATGTAAAAAAGTAGCAATCAGTCAACTGAAAAAATATTAATCACTCTGAAGGGAAAACAATAACTGACAAGTTGTAAGATTATCAATAATTTGACTATGTTTACATAAAACTAAATTCATCTTTTATATTAACTGTTCTTTTTAATACACGCAAAAACTAGTTAATACAAAAATAAAACAATAAACGTGCGAAATACATTTATGTTCAGAAACGAGAGTCGGAGTAAGTTTCTATTGTGTAGATTGGTTGATTAGAGACCTAAAAAATAAACATTTACTTTCATTACAAAAGAAGTCCCGAAGCCGATTAAATTGGATTAAGTTTCTTCATGATATGAAATCGTTGCGCTTATACTTACAGTGTATTGAATTATAAAAGCTTCTTTGAATTTAGTTTAATCAAATGCAATGCAATGTTTTATTGGGAAAATCCAATGTAAGGCATATATATATAAAACACATCAGTTTGTAAAATTTTCAGAGTAGACTGAAGGATTAAGCCCATTAATTAAAAAAAGGTATCATGACAATCCTGAGAAAATAGAAAGTTTATTCAAACTCGACGTTTCAGGTACATAATCTTATATAAATACAAACTAATAACTAAAACGAACTCGTACAATAATTTTAACCTGACTTAATTGTTCTGTTACGTTTGTCTCTTCGCTTCTTTTTGTGGGTATTTGGGTGTGTTGAATTTTTATCACACATATGTTAAACGGAATTCAAATGATTAAGCCAAAAAGAGGCAAACTGTCGGACATAATTCTTTTGGTTTGTTTTGGAATTTCGCACAAAGCTACTCGAGCGCTATCTGTGCTAGCCGTCCCTAATTTAGCAGTGTAAGACTAGAGGAAAGGCAACTAGTCATCACTACCCACCGCCAACTCTTTGGCTACTTTTTTACCAACGAGTAGTGGGATTGACCCTCACGACTAAAAGAGCGGGCATGTTTGGCGTGACGGGGATGGAAACCCGCGACCCTCGGATTACGAGTCGCATGCCTTAACAAGCTTGGCCATGTCGGGCCAAAATACCACAGTTGGTAGGATCTGAACGTACCCGATGAAGATATTTAATGTCCTCGTAGAAATACTTACGTCCGAAGTACTTCACTAAAGTTGAACGGTTTGTAATGTTCCAAACTTATAACTCGGATTACGAGTAGCACGCCTTAACGTGCTTGGCCATGCGGGCTGTATCGGACATAATAATTACTCTAAAAAATAAGAATTGTTTCTGTTCATTTCGGTTTATAATATTGAATCAGAAGAGAGTCCTTTGAACTTACATTCAGGGAAACAATTATATGTTGTTAACATCACCAATGTGTTCATTATTAACACTGGAAACACGTAATTTTGTATTTTATAATTTTTATAGTACAAGAGTGATACGGTACATTGTTTCTATCAAAACATTTGTTTATATTTACAATAGGAACATTTTAATTAGATTTGTGAACGTTTACTAAATTGTTTGTGTTTACAAGAAACGCTATTATTATTGAGTCAGGTTCAAACTGCTGCGAGTTATGTTCAGTTAACAGTCTGTATTTGTATGCGACTCAATAACCCTTGAGGTTTGAATAAAAAACATTTTATTTTATGTAGTGTTGTCATTTGTTTTTCTAAACATAAAATATACAGCGTAGTTTTTAGCACATGTATAAATGAAGACAAACCAGATCATTCAGCAACTTAATAATTCCTAAAATAATTAAAATTTAATTTTGTACATATTTTAAAGATGTACTATGTTACTGTAGTGTATTATACGTGTTTTAAAAGGCAGATGTATTTTTATATTGGTAATAAAATTAATGCATTATGCAATGGATGTTAGAAGTTGCTAAAATTATATAAATCATCCAACGGTAATCAAACTTGGTCACTATATAATTAACTGTCTTCCCATGAAAAAATATTCATTACAATATTTCATAACTTAACACAGATATTTATTAGAAGTTTATGATGATGAATTGAAGCTGAATGTAGTTTCCTAAAACTAATCATTTTTATTAATTTTTTTTACCTGAATTAGTAAGCGGTAAATTTTCTTCCCAAGAATAACATTGTTTTTTTTGTTTTGTTTTTCACACAAAGCTATTCGAGGGCTATCTGTGCTAGCCGTTCCTAATATAGCAGTGTAAGACAAAAGGGAAGGCAGCTATTCATCACCATGCACCGCCAACTCTTGGACTACTCTTTCACCGACAAATAGTGGGATTGACCATCACATTATAACGCCCATACTCCTGAAAGGGCGAGCATGTTTGGCGCGACGGGGATGAGAAACCGCGACCCTCAGATTACGAGTCGAAAGCCTTAACACGCTTGGCCATACCGGGCCACTCCAAGAGTAACATACGTTCTTGAAACAACATCACAGCTTGAATAAGGCATAAATACGTAAGATAAAAGTGTAGGCCAAGAGTTGGCGGTGGGTGGTGATGAGTAGCTACCTTTCCTCAAGTCTTTTACTGGTAAGTTAGGGATAATTAGCGCAGATAGCCCTTGTGTAGGTGTGTGCAAAATGAAAACCAAGTTTCAGTTGTTCATATAACTTTTTAAAACGCAAAAGTAAAGAAAACAGAATTTTAATGACACTTTAAGTGGTCATGGATATAGGGAAAGAAATTTGATCGTTATATAAGTTTGCTACTTATTTTCAAGCTGTGAATTACATCGGGTCTAAGAAGGAGAAAATAAAATTGCGCTTACAGTTTAGGAAATTAAATAAAAGTTTATTTTTTATTTTTTCGTGCATACAGAATAAGTTTTTCTTAACAAATGAAAATAACTGTTTCAAGAAATATCAAAAAGCTAACCAGAAGTAACTTGCATGCATTCCATTTCGAGAATTCTTTAAACGATTTTGAACATCTATAATAATTGTTACGTTTTTTTTATGTTTTATGTTTTTCGTAAACTAAACGCAACAGAAAAACACAGATAACAGCTTGTATAGTTTATTACACTAAACTATTAACAGATATAACATATATAACATAAATTATATAATAACAGTGACAGATATTAAGTTACAACATTCGAAATTAATTACAAAACAAAATAATACTAGTTTCAAACTTCAAAATTAATCACAATACAAAATGGTACTGGCCTGTATCTAATATAATGATCTAAAATGAAAGTCTCAAATTCCAGTCTAGGGAGTGAATTTGGTCCCACGAAGAAATTCCGAAGTTTAAATGAAGAAGCTCAGAAACAGTTCACAGTTCAGTAAATTTGACGAAATTTCTTTTCACGATGCCTCCGATGAACGTCACAAATTTGTCGCCTTCAATTTTTCCGATCTGCCCGGACGTGTCGACCTTCAGCACAACCAGTAATTCGAAAGAATCGTAGAGATTGACGAAATAAAATCACAGCTTCCGTAGATCTAACTTCAGTCACAAATCCAAGTTGAATAATCACAGCAAACACTTAATCTTTCTCAAACGAAATGACTGACTCTCTTCTTTTCTAATGACTCTTCTCTTGAATAAAACTAATGTCTGACTCTTTTTTCGTACTCGCATCTTCGTCTGTTCATATATTGTAGGCCTAGACTCCTCGAACCACCGCGAAATTTCTACAGATCTCCAGAGCAATCCGCGCATGTCCGTTCTTGCACGAGACTAAACGTCTAGACACGAAGTCGCCAGCATTTCATTTACAAACATATGATTGGTCTACTTGATTCAAGAAAATTCTAAATGTTACCCTAAATGAATAACAACATATTTTATTAGTTTGAACTTCGAAACAATGATATAAATATGGAAATGAAAATTTAAACACAACACGACATGCCGTCGCCCACAAAACACCCGCACGACATTTACATAACATAATACTTTTTTATTTAATTATCCCATGGAGCTTATTACCTTTATTTTGTATGCTATAGTAAAATTCCTGCTATGTTACGAAATTTTAAGTGATTTTCGTAATGAACATTTCGAAAAATACCGAAATAATTTCTTATTACTAGAAGAAAACAAACAATTAAATTTCGTCAAGCTTAAGTTTCGTGATTAAATATTTATATGTTGTAGACTTTCATTATAATCTAAACATAAATATTAAGGATATTTTGATAAAATAGCTATAAAAGTATCTTAATTATTGCTAAAAAACAAATGTTTCTGTCATTATGAAGCATTAAGACGTATAGAAGAATACAGTGACACCATTCCGGGAGATTTTTTTAATTATTAATTTATCAAAGGAAAATATGTATAAATTTATTATTTACTGGAAAATGCCTTAAAATAATAACCGATAAATGCGATACAATATTTCTTGGTCCATTTTACATTAGCTACTTTAATATGTTCAGCGGGTATATAAATTATTTATGTTTAACTATTAGAGCAATAATACATTAATGTGTTATTTCTTACACGTAATGTAGTCATCTTTTACTACGATGTATAATTATTTACTCGTGGTATACAGTGTAGTTTTTACTATATATATAGACCTTATCACAGTAACCATTACACACATACCTATAACATTTAACATATATCTTTACGTTAAGCATTTTTGATACAACCAATATGAGTTTGTTTGCTTGTTTTTCAGGTACAAACATTTAGCTTATCTCATGATTCCGTCATCTCTTAAATAATTTGAGATCCAATCACAGTTTTGGACTTAGGAGGTGAAACCCTTTCAATTGATGTATTTGACCACGTCTAAAGTTTTATAGGCTACTGCTGAAAGCTTGATTTTGATTTGTTATGTTTTCCGGCTTTACCTAAGCCTTCTTTACAATCACATTTCTCTGCTCAAAGAAATAAAAATAAATGAAATAACAAAGATAGATATTTGTATACATTATCTCAATTAGAGACCAAATCCGAACCTGATCTGAAAGTACTAAAAATCATATCTAATGTTAATATTTTGTATTATCAATACTTTAAGATTTATTTTATGAAAGCCAGCAGGCAGATTACAAACATTCGTTGTGATATATTTACCAATTGAAGCTCAAGAATATTTTGGTAGTGAGTACTTATACATACAGCGGAAAGAAAACTCTTGGTAGTTTAAATAACATAGAACGTGTTACTATAATTACGTGTTTTTTGTGGGTTTTTTCTGTTCAATTTCAAAAATCACAGACTTGAAGTAAGTCATAATCTTTCATAAATAAGAGTATGCTAAACGACTGCCATTGAACTTCGACGTTTTGCTGTACTACTTCCATAAACCAACTTCTTAGTGAAAGTAAAGTGTAGTTTTAATGATATAGCATGCTTAATACTTCGTAACATGTGAAAAGAGCCAACGCTTACTGAGAAATAAAACAGCAGAGAACCTCCAACAGCCGCCCCACTTGAAATTCTTTGGGTAAGACTAAAGTAAATAAATATGTGACTCTCTTTTTGTATTTTATATTTTTATGCGCCAGCTATAGAAAGTGTGAAAATTGCGTATACTTGGTTAGATTTTATTACTCATCAGAATCTCTATCAGTCTACCGTCAAGTAAAAATTCTTTTAGGCAGCATTAGCGTGAACTCTTCTGTTAGTTTACGTTGGGCATAATTAATTAATTTTAATACAGGTTTTGCTATCCTGAGTAAAACAAAATTGCAATTAGATTTCAATTCGGTAAAGAGATGTTCTTCTTGGGGAAAAACAAAGCAACTCAGGACTATTTTAATCGATATGTGTCGATTGGAATGTTGTTTGTTTTGAGCATGCGAAATTTTGCGCCAATCATAACCTCTGTAGCTTAATATTATTTCGGATTTATGAAAATGAGTTGTTTTTCAAGTCTAATGTTTTATACTGTTCTGTGTGTTGGTGTTGCTATAATACAATCTTGTGCAGAAAAACTTCGTGTGAAAAAGATACTGACATGTACATTTGCATGATTTTGAAATTTATTATTGGATTCTTTAAATTCTTATAGTAAAATAAAATAATTTTATACGGGGTTATATTAGTAAGTAAAGAATAATTTAAAAACTAATTTTGGTATAGTACATAAGTTAATACAATTACAAAAATATTTTAACTTTAAATGTTGCTATTCATACGTTTCTTAATTTTGTTTCTAAAAATCTTCTATAAAGTATAATTTTCTAGAGCTCTTTAGAATATCATAACGTAACCATTGGTAATAACAGTACGCGTCTTAAAAAGATTAATATAGCATGATTTAAAACTAATTTACAGAATGGAATTCAATAATCTTTGATACTTCGTCATTAACATTAATTAAACAAAACGGGAGCTCTGCAGTCAATACCAAAAAGTAAAAATAGAAAATTTGCATTCTTTGATGTTTACGATATTATTTTTCTTCTGAATTAAAATTACAAATGATGCTGAACATTATCCTGTTTAAACGGGTCTGTAAAATCTCATTCTACAGTTTTGTCTATTTTTGATTCTAGAGCCAAGGAAAGTTTTGCAGAAATTTTCATTAGTCCAATCTCTGTCAACAATCATAAAAAATGCAAATATTATATTAGTTAGTGGTCTAAATTCGTTTGTTTGTTATTAGCACAAAGCTACATAATTAGTTATCTGTGCTGTGCTTACAACGAGTATTTAAATTCTTAACAGGATTTTAATATTACAAGCCCTCATATTTAACCAATGATTCTTTTAGGGAAAATTCTGAACGAGAATAGAAAAACTCAGTATGCACACTTTTGCATAATTTGATTGTCAAAACTTTAAAATATCTTTTATACTGGCTTTGATAATAGCTTCATTGTTGTCATTATTCGCTGATTCTGGAAGTAGGTTTAAAAATAAGGACTACTTATTCAGTAGCAAACACAAGACTAGCGTCTATACTGCAAGCACTGATCGACCATGAACAGAGATCCTTCCTTTTCCAGTTCGGAATCGCCAGGTAGTTAGGGAGCTCTAACTTGTCCCTTCAAACATGCTTGCACTTTCAGCCATGGAGGTGTTATTACGTGACGGTAAATCCTAATAGAATTTGGTGAGTGTTGATGACTAAATGTCTTCTCTCTAGTCTTACACTGCTAAATTTGGGACGGCTAGCACAGATAGCCCTCGAGTAGCTTTGCGAGAAATTAAAAACAAACAATGTTACATCAGTGATGAATAAGAAAGAACAGCAATTTAAAAAATAGAAAATGCCACCCGTCTCCCTTCAGCTATTCCCTCTCGTTCCCATGATGTATTTCGCATAGATCAGCTAAGAACGACAGTATTGTCCAGTTTCACTGTTGCTTCCGTCTCTTTCTTGTACTTTGTCATTCTTAAAGGTAAAACACTATCTAATTCCGTGTAACAAGTGTACTATTAACAACATCATGGGCTCGGCATCGTCAAGTGGTTAAGGCATTCGACTTTTCATCTGAGGGTCGTGGGTTCGAATCCCTCTCACACCAAACATGTTCGCCCTTTCGACCCTGAGAGCGTTATAATGTGACCTTCAATTCTACTATTCGTTGGTAAAAAAGTAGCCCAAGAGTTGGAGGTGGGTGGTAATGATTGGTACCACCCCTCTAGTCTTAAACTTCTAAATTAGAGACGGCTAGCGCAGATAACCCTCGAGTAGCTTTATGTGAGCTTCAAAACAAACAAAAATATCCTGATCTACATATTATTGTTTTTTACGAGTTACTTTCCCTTAAAGATTAATAATTACAAGATAAGTATCTTGTGTTAAAAATATGTGAAATACATCTAAAAATGTTTGAGAGAAAATAAAAAAAATGATGCCTTTCCTTAGGCAGTAAATTATATCTTATAAAAAAGCATCATCACATCATTTTATTCGTGTGCTGTAAAACTGAATTTACATTACATTTGACTTTTAATCCATTAAAGAGTCATACGCTGAATAAAATTTAATGTAGTGAATCAGCTAATACCAAATTATGTTTACGATGATTCAGTCCATCAATTTGCTTGTTATAAAGAGTGAGAAACGAAAACATCCAGTCAAGCACTTCTCAATCCCATAGTCAAACAACTATCAATACGCTTAAATATATTTGTAACCCAAAACTGAAAGAACTCCTGTTTAAGCTGGATTCGCACATAGCTATAGCACAATATGAGCCATGTAACCCTTTGCCCTATGCAAGGCACCAAAGTACTTCTATGGTATAAGGACATAAATAAGTAATCCTGGTCTATGGACTTACTGCTCATTTCTAGTGTAAATTGTATGTTAGTGAAAACTAAAAAAAATGGATTTATTGGAATGCTTTCGCGGTGATCTTTCAAGAATATCTTACCATGTGCTCAACTAGGTTCTGTCTTGTGATTTTGCTAAACTTTGGTGGACAGTAATACCCTGACCCTCTCTCCATTATTCATTTGAAAGAGTGTCTACACATTTTAAAAATCTCTTAGACCATTATTTTCCTATTTAATTGAAACTCATTCTTCATTTCAACATAATATAAACATTATTTTTCAAAAATGCATTAGAGCCATTGCATAGGTAATTGTCGTTTCTAATTCCCTTCACTATTTTATTTTATTATTTTTAAAGCAATTTTCTTATTAATATGACAAATTCAATTTATTATATAAAAAGGTCGTGATTATTGTTGGATATCAAATTTCTAATTTTTTTATCGCTCTACCTTGTAACAGAGATATTAAGTTTATTTTCAACATTCGCAATTATCTACATGTTTGAAGTAATTAAACTTGAGTTCTGACTAATTATCAGCGGAATTCCTGCATAAACAAATTCTATAATCATCTTTAGCATAGCTCTTAACTTTCAATAAAAGATGTTAATAGTTTAACTGATAAAGCACAGACACAATAAAATATTTGATTTTTAATTAATTTTATATATACGGTTCCTATATTTAGTTTTGCACTTTGTGAAATGCAATAATTCTAAAATGAACTAAAATTCAAATATTCACTAACGCATATATTAATTGACGTATTGTCACGTATTATAAATTATCTCGGAAGAATCTCTGACTTATTGTGTTACGTATTATGATTTTAAATAGTCTTAAATTTTCATTTAGAAGTGAATAGAATGTCGACATATATCAAATTTATGCAATTTGTCAAAAAATTGATACACAGGTTTCTTTATTAACACAGTTATATTTTAATACACAAACAATAATACAATTAATAACAACGGTTGTTACAAATAATTGTTCCAAGTAATGATTTATGTGAAGAAATTTTACCAGCTTACAAACAATACTGATTCTTATATTCGGTCTAGAACTGAATATTTTATCGACGGTTCACGATAAGGAAATTAATTTTATGTTATTATTCAAGTACAATTCACTTAATGTGAAACAAGCTATGTTTTTTACACGTGAGTTTTTCTAGACAAAAAAGGTCATTGTAAAAATAGTTACGCCTGAAGTTAATTTCTAAGTATATATTAAATTTAAACAAATATAGATGTAAAAATAAATATATAACAATAAATTCGTTACAGTATTCTCAGATTTTAAAGCAATTCGATACAACTTCTATCGACCTCAGTGCATTTCCACAGACATCTTATTGATTTGTCAGATATGTTTTCTGTAATTGACTTGTTTACTTAAAATTGTCATGTGTATAAATATAAAATATAGTTCTCAGTTAGAAAGTCCAGTGGCTTTAAAGCTAGAGAGCGCGCTTTTAAAGTTAACGGCCACGCACAGCTAATCTATCGCTTCAAGCTCCACAACAACACAAAAATGAAACGTAAATAATGTCTCGATTGTGTGGAAGAAACACGTCTCAAAAACACCAGTAGCTTTTACCTATTGTATAGCACAAGCGTCCAATAACCCATTTACTGAGACAACAATATCTTTTCTAACACAATTCGTTTAAAGTCTTGTCTCAAAACATTTAGAATGTATATTCTCGAACTGCTTGCATTCAATGATAACTTTGCATGATGCACTTGGAACTGGTGCCACGCGAGAACACAAATTTAAAATCCTAGCATTATCAAAACAGGGTCGTTATACTGATGAACGGTGAACATCTTAGTACTGTGTATTAACAAATCTCAAATCCTGGTTTACATTAAAACTGATGAGATAGAACAAGCTTTCAGAATTTTTATCAACATGTGCTTTACTGCATATTCTTACGTTATTCGAATTGAAAGATATAACATATCGAAATATGTTTAATTTTAATGAGAGTCATCTTTACATATAAAAGTAAAAATAAATTTGTTTGTTTATTTATACTCGAACTACTCTGTGGTCTTTAGACCATTCTCAACAAAACTTTGTAGGACCATACAATGGACCAAGGGGCCTGTCATAGAATGGTTATTACTCGGGGATAACGACCTTGGGTCAAGTCTACAGCAAAAATATATTTGTTTAGTTAATGTCTTTTCAGTCTTTGGTGAATTTTTTAATTTTTCTTAAATTTATTTTAGGTTTTATTGAAAACTTTATGGTTTTTTGTTTCATCAAAAATCAAACTTTTACATATTCTGCAGTAAAAATTACAATGAAAGTACCAGGTCAGACCCTTAAAGACGTAGGGCTACATTTGAAACCCTTTGCTTTTTACATGGTAAATTCTATTTTAGGTGTTCAAGAGCAAGATGATCAAGAAATGTTTCTATTTTGCCCCAGGGGGGAGGAAACTTTCAAAGTATGAAGAAACATTGAAGTCCTAGATGGAAATAAGTAAAAGTATTAAAGGAGTTGTTACACCATTTAGGTAAAGAAAGATATAGTAGTTATAAAGTAACTTATGGGTGAAATAAACCATGCTATTTTGTATAAATTATATTACAGAATGATTTATCTTTAGTGTTTTCGTAACGGCTGAGAAAAAAGCACATAAGCTGCAAAATCCGACCGAATATAACTACAAAACTATAAAGTAATCCAAATACCAATCATCTCTTCTGCTTGATTCATACAGTCCATATTTGATTGGTTAATATTTCAACATGTGTGTTTGTATTGGGCGTGTGTGTAGGTGACAACCACCATTAAAGCATTAATTGGTATGAATTATGAAGTAATTCTATTTAGTGTCAGGGCATTTTATTGTAATGGTTATATATCACTGAAATGCGTCATATTTACAAGATGGGCATTATTTAAAAGTTGCAAGTAGCAATTCATACTTCTTTGTGATATATGACTGGAAGAATATTTGCAATGCAAAGTTTGTTTCTAGGAATGTATAGGCCACTTTATAAGAGGAAAGATGAAATGAGTAAATAACTGTGGAGTCATTAACTAAACAAAGATATGTTTGGTTTGACGAGGCTGGGTGGTACCAGGTAATAATCGCCTCATGAGATGCTCTTTAGCCTGACGTAGCAGTCTACCAAGTTTGAAAACGGTCCAAAGACCAAGGTGTAGTAGTTCGCGGACGAACAAGCAAACATTTTTGTTACTTTTACAATTTAGATCGTTAAAAATAACTAACTGCATTTTTCAGATTAGACGTTAGAGTATGTTTTTTGTGTGTTTTTCTTATACCAAAGCGACATTGGACTATCTGCATTGTAAATCTGTATATTTACCTCTGTACCAGCGGGGCACTAGACGCAAGAAATAAGATGGTAACTGCTTTCAGTAAGAGTTTCTTTGTTTTTGAAATTCGCGCAAAGCTAATAGAGGGCTGTCTGCGCTAGCTGTTCCAAATTTACCAGTGTAAGACTAGAGAGAAAGCAGCTAGTCATTACCACCCACCGCCAACCGTTGGGCTACTCTTTTACCAACGAATAGTGAGATTGACCGTGACATTATAACACCCTCACGGCTGAAAAAAGGAACATATTTGGTGTGACGTGTATTCGAACCCGCGATCCTCGGATTACGAGTCGAGTGCCTTAGCCACCGGGTCATATTCAGTAAGAGTTTAAATACGCAACCGATAGGCTTAAGATTTATTTGTTTCAAATATTTAAAGTTACACAAGGGCTATCGAAAGTATCTGGCTCTAGCTTTGATTTCATAAGCTAGTTGTTAAACAATAAGTGAACAGCACCATGCTGTCTCTTTGGCTACTCTATTCGACAAGTGGAATTTGACCATCGTTCTTACAAAACACCCAGTTTAGTGTAAGAGTTAACCATGAATATTCGATTAACAATAAGGCACTTTATCTGCTGGTTTAAACCAGGCAAACTGAAGACGGATAAATTAAATGATCTATTGTAATATAATTTATACCAAAGTATATTACATTTCAATATTTTATTTTTTTAATATAATCATTCACATCTCCAAGAAAAAATAATATTCCAACACGGACTTTATTTCAGTAAATAAAGCATCATTCTTATGTGAAATTATTCTAATTAGGTGTTATTTATTATATCTAACTCCACTAGAATAGTCTAAGATACAGATTTTGTATGCGGTATTGGCATTATAAATCTGGTTTAATTGCTATAGAATAAAGAAATGTGCATTTTTCACATTTTATAATTCTTTATAAAAACGTATGAAAGATTGTACCATCTTTGCCGTCAACGAAAGGTAAAAAAATGACAGATTTATAAGAGTAATGGTCTTATTGTTCCGCATTTTCGTATTAAACAGAGCACCAACGGAAATTGATTCACACGAAGGTGCTTGTTGAGTATTTTTTCATGCAACCTAAATCGTTCACAAAGACCTGTTTATTTAGTAAAATTTGCAATCTATCAAAGAGTTTCGTATATTAAATAAAATATAACAACCGATCGTTTATCTTATCTGACAACAAAATTGAAACCTTGCAAATTGCCTATTTTGTATTTTGTATTGTTTTTCAGGTAGTATATACTCAACTTACTTTCTTATTATTTAGGTTTATTTCCTAGTATGTAGTTTTGCCAAGGTTTTTTTTTTGCTTTTATACAAGTTATAAACATAAATAGCCCCATCCAGTAGTACAGTGGTAAGTTTGCAAATGAACAACGCTAAAAACCGTGTTTCGATTCTCATGGTTGGACGGAGCACAGATAGCTCATTATGTAGCCTTGTGCTTAACTTCAAACATTAAATTGACTATAAAGGGTATAGTTAATCACAGAGACCTACTCTGTGAGCTATATTTTTAATTTATGCTATTGCTTTTAAGTACGCTTTTACATTTAATAGTATATTTATCAAAACTCCATGCAGTATTGAAAATGTTAGTTTACATTTTCCTCTAAAGAAACTTGACGCCAAGTCTCTATACTCATTACTTTTGAAAAAAAACAAATAACTTTAAAATAATCCAGAATTCTGACTATGAATGATTTCGTCTTTCGCTTGAAAAACTAATAAATAGAGCAATTTTGCTTCGAAAATTTCACTGAAATCTTAGTTATTACGAGTTTTTGTTACTGTTACTATTATTATTGGATTATACTTATTTCATTGTGAAATATTCTCTTTAATTAGTTGTTAATTAAGAAAAAAACTCATTCGCATGTTCCACTCAGTGTAATAGCTGACAGTGAGCATCAGTTGATTTCTAGTGATAGATGCTACGCTTCGCAAGCACAAACTGAGTAATCACTTATGATTCAAAGCACCTAAATGACACATTGATTCACAGGTCCCGGCATGGCTAGGTAGTTAGGGCACTCGACTCGTAATCTACGGATCGCGAGTCCGAATCCTCGTCACCCCAAACATTCTCGCCCTTTCAGCCGTAGAGACGTTATAATGAAAGAGGCAGTCCCACTATTCACTAGTAAAATAGTAGCTCAAGAGTTGACGGTGAGTGGTGATGACTAGCTGCCTTCCCTTTAATCTTATACTTTTAAATTAGGAATGGCTAGCGCAGATAGTTCTCGTGTAGCTTTGCGCGAAAACTCAACAAACAGACTGATTCACGGATATTTTTTTAACCAAAACTATGATTTTTAACCTGTTTTAGTATTGTACTTATTTTGTAAAAACATATTTTTCTTAATAATGAAGCACCCCCTCAGAAAAACAAAACACCACTTAATAAACATTTTAAAACTTGCAGCAGAAAGGCAATTCTCAATCAGGCACTCGGTGAAGCGAGGACGCTTATTGGTTGTCAGGTGGAATACACATCTAGTGTGCATGATTTGAAAAAAGATAGCGTAGTAGTGTCAAATTGCGGGTAGAAATGACTTTTTTCTAGCAAGTATGTTAGTATATGTTTTATTTGTGTATTTCCGGTTTATGAAAATATTGCAGTTTGTGTTTTCAGCGGATAAGGGGTCCAAGAATATTCCTACTAAGAGGCCCAAAGAGCTAATACCGCCTTTGTTTAGTAATATGGTTTCACAATCTTCCAAAGTATGTTATTGGGTGATTAATATCTTTTTCATGTTCCAATTGAGTTATTTTGTTAGGTGACGTGTTTTACAAGCATTATACATCAAAATAATAATAATATTCACTTTACGTTACTATTTAAACTCTGGTCTTTAAATTTCTGTTTTAAAAATGTTATTTCATTTACATCAAAAACATTGAATACTTATTCCAACATAAGAAAAATCTATAGCATCTCTTAATTCTTTACCAGAATTTGCAAAGCATATTTACTACACATAATACGTTAAAAAAACACCAGTACACAGTTACGTGATATTGATGTTGTTGTTGTTCTTGTTTTTGAATTAAGTACAAAGCTACACAATGGGTTATCTGTGCTCTTCCCACCACGGGTATCGAAACCCGGATTTTAGCGTGTAAGTCCGCAGACATACCGCTGAGCCACTGGGGGGGCACGTGATATTAAAATGGATAATTTTGTTTATGCGTTTCAGACATACTTTATAATACAATACTTTATATTGTATGTCTATACAATTTTCTATTATATAAACAAAATGTTTTTCTCAACAATCTTCTTTTCGTGTTAAAATTAAGCTGAACTCAGTGACTATCAAAATTCATTTGACATTAACCTTTTCACCGCGTGGTATAAAGAGAAGGAAAACTTTTGATCCTCTGGGTTTGTTTTAAAGAACTCCCTTTCTTTATTTTATTGCTTGAAATATTTTAATCTGAATTCGGACCAGGAATATGATTTAATTTTACGTAATACATTTATAAATTATTATTTCTCTAGTAATAGTTGTATCGTTAAAAAATGTACATATCCAGCCAATTTATAATTTTCTTTTTATCAAAATATTTACAATTGTATTTATAATAATTGTAAATGTTTATTTTAACTGCTTATTAGATAATAACGTTGAATTTTGAAATAGAGTGCTCAAGAACTTACAATCGAGTATTTCGTGTTAGCAGAGGCAAATTACAACTGCAAAAACTTGAAGAACTATATGAGTTACGAGGAAGGTAAATTATAATAAGTTGCAACGAAGTAGTACAACAATATGTGAAGAGTTGAAATATCCAAAAATAAAATGAATTAGCTGAAAAAATTTCAAACACGAAAATCAAAAAAACTTTAGTTACGAGTGAATAATTTGTAAAAAGTTCTTTGACGGGCCCTATTTTGCTCCTGTATGGAAACTGTAAAGAATTCTGAGTATGGAATTTTTTCGCTTGTTTAACAAAATTTTAACTCCAGCTCTGAAAAACTACGGTGTTTGAACCTGAACCATCAACTTCATTCCTTGACATCTTTAACAAAAGTGATTCTCTTTCTTACTGTTAACTAGTCTAACTCGCTATTAACATCACTACAATAAACTAAAAATTACCTACTCCCAAATATATCACTTCGCTGAAGATTGACAACACTACTCTCCTTCATAGAGTATCAATTAGCAACTAAGTTACGATTCAAAGTTCAACAAACCAGCGAAAATGGTCTAAAATGGAAGTAGCTAGATAGTTTGAAGCGGTTGATAATGCATTTCTGATAAACATTGAATTCCATTTACTGCCAATGATGGTACTCATCATTAAGGTGAAAAGTGTTACTTCTCATCCCTCCCCACCCAATAATCTGATTCAATGAACTATTTCGTTTTAGAAATTAGCTCCAGAAATAATTGTTTGAGATGTGAGTCTTTGTTTTTAATTTTCTCTCTTGCATGTATATATATATATATATAAATACGTGGCAAGATACAATGCGTGGTTCTGTTTTTCAGTTTCCTCTTTTGTAAGTCAGTTTTTACTCATACATTATAGTTTATATCTATGTTTATTCGTTTAACTTCTGCATTTATCTTCATTGGGACTCTATGATGTTTCTTGTTGTTTGAAAATATGTTTTAAATAGATTGATTTTTCAGTGATGTCGAGAAACCCACTTGCTGAGAATTTTATATGCAAAATCGGCTCGTTTAGGCTGAGAAAATATTTTACATAGAACTTCGAAACGTTGTTCGCTCTTGATTGATTTTTGTATATCTTAAACTTTTTAGTTATGGTGGGTGCTCTTGATATTGAGATTATAGTAAAAACTTTACAAAGAACTTTCTTATATATTTTATACATTGATAAAAATATCAGCTATCTGAGAATATTTCGAATCTCTTGAAAAAATATTGTCGACTGTATTTAAAATTGATTAAACTTACTACAGTTATAAAAATTCAGAAACGAGCTTTCATTTTTATGCCATCAGAAATTTAGTTTACCGAGATATTTTAGTTTGCATTAATGAAGGTTTTAGTACTTTGGTTTCAAATATTTGTAACAGAAAAATAAACTCTACGAGATAAACTTTTCCTCTTTATGTTTATTCTGTTTAAAGTAATAATTGCCAGAACATGTTTTGACATTTATCTTTGAAGATGAAAATCTGCCCATTTATTGTTATTGATTATATTATTATAATGTATCATAAACTAAAAACGTCAAGGACAAACTTATTTAACTTGGATAAATTTAAAATTCTCACTGCACCAAAATTCCATAATCTTAAATTATTTCCATATTCATTTAACTACGATGATATACTTTGAACAAAACACACACATATCTGTCTCAGTGAACATTCTTTTATTTGAAGATTGCTGTGTGAATAAATCTACCCTCTTCCTGGAAGAGAGGTAAGTTTTCAGATTTACAACACTGAAATCAGGGGTTCTATTTCCATCAGTTGATAGCCCGATGTGGCATTGCTATAAGAAAACACACACAAAGAAACCTGATTTTGTTTTAACATTTTTCTTAGATATTAAACATAATTTTATGATACTACTCTCTTTTCGTAAAAAAATAAATAAATAACAGTTTTAAGCTCCGATCATTCAAAATTGTTTGTTTGTTTAGGAATTTCGTACAAAGCTACTCGAGGGCTATCTGTGCTAGCCGTCCCTAAATTAGCAGTGTAAGACTATAGGGAAGGCAGCTAGTCATCACCACCCACCGCCAACTCTTGGGCTGCTCTTTTACCAACGAATAGTGGGATTGACCGTCACGTTATACGCCCCCACGGCTTACGACCCTCGGATTACAAGTCGCACGCCTTACGCGCTTGGCCATGCTAGGCTCATTCAAAATAAATAGATTTAAGAGCCACCTGTCTTTCCTGTCATGTCACTTAATTACACCTGAATTAGTCAGTTATGACCAACTACTATC
Source organism: Carcinoscorpius rotundicauda (assembly GCA_011833715.1). Taxonomy (NCBI): domain Eukaryota; kingdom Metazoa; phylum Arthropoda; class Merostomata; order Xiphosura; family Limulidae; genus Carcinoscorpius; species Carcinoscorpius rotundicauda. The sequence goes on along the minus strand of CM022395.1, from coordinate 30,926,480 downwards.
AAGGAATTTCTGCCTTTCATTCTGCAAGTGTACCAGTGTGCATTGATCTCAGTGACTCACTGATTAAGAAATTACCAAACAGTTAACAAACATTATTGCCTTGCTTCCTCTATAATTCACTTAATTTTCAATTATAATAAATTATTTCAGATTTTTACATATATAGTATTATGTTTAATAATTCGTCGTTCGCTCATGAGTTGCTCGAAAACTCTAAGATTTATGATATTGCTTGGTCTGTTTTGAATTTTGCGCAAAGCTACACGAGGGCTATCGGCACAAGCCATCCCTAATATAGCAGTGTAAGACTACAGAGAAGGTAGCTAGTCCTCGCTACCCTCGGATTACGAGACTAGTGCCTTAACCTTCTAGTCATGTCGGACCTATGATTTTGCTATCTGTACTGCTGATTACTATTTCTTCAGTGAAATGCGTTTTAAAGTTTCTTAGTTCCACTGTTTTTACATACATTGGTTCATCCACTCTAATGATATAGAGAGCTGCAGGATTAACAAATTTGTTCTGGTGAGATCCAGTGTTTGAAGCTTGCTGGCTATGACAGTTTTAGTCATATAATATAAATGCACGTTTTGACTTTATTGATGTGACCTTAGTTTAAATTTGTATCATCTACTTTTTCGCACGTTTAAACTATATTTTTAAACTATCTAACTTTATATTTGGGTAGTTTATTTTATTCTATATTGAATCACTTCAAACAATTTATTAAAATGCAATTGTTTTTCTTCAAATTTCGTTTAAAGCTGCTCGACGCTATTTATGCTAGTAGTCTATAATTAAGGATGTGATAGACTAGAGGGAATTATATTAGTCAACTCCATCCACTGCCAATTTATAGGCTACTTTAATCGAAGACCGATTGTCACATTATAATTTACTCGGCATGGTCAGGTAGTTAAGGCCATCGATTCGCAATTTGCGGGTCACATGTTGGAATTTCCGTTCCATAAAACAAGCTCACCCTTCCAGCCGTGGGGACATTATAATGTGCGATCAATTCTATTATTCGTTGGTATATGAGTAGCCCAAGAGTTGGAGATCAGTGGTGGTGATTAGCTGCCTTTTCTCTGGTCTTTCACTGCTAAATTAGGGACTACTAGCACAAATAGTCCTAGTGTAGCTTTATGCGAAATTAAACCAAAAACAAACACATAATAATGGCTCCATGGTTGAAAGGATGAACATGTTTGGTGATGGAATTCGAACCTGCGACTCAAAGATTGCGAGTGAAGTCCTGTAGACAAAATCATGCCAAACCAGATTAGAAATTAGAATTAATTATTAATAAAATATATTTCTGAGCAATAAATTGTAGTTATGGCCATTATCAGAATACTATTTCTATCATTTTTCTTTTCACTCAGATTATTCAGTTGACGATCTCTGTACATCACAAATCAAGCTTGCACTGTTATGATAGACGTATTCTCGTCAACGTGAGAGACAAAATTTTTTTTTTAAAACCATAACACCTTGTTTGCTTTTGAATTTTGCGCAAAGTTACACGAGGACTATCTGTTCTAGCCGTCCCTAATTTAGTACTGCAAGACTAAAGGGGAAGGTAGTTAGTCTTCACCACTCATCGTCAACTCTTGGGGTACTCTTTCTCCAACTAATAATGGGATTGACCAATACTTTATAACACCCACACTGATAAAAGATCTTCATTCTGCGAGTTGAACGCCTCTAATCACCTGGCTATGCCGGGTTATCAAAACACTTACTATAAACAATGTTATCGTAGCCATCTTTTCGAGAAATTTGTACTTTGTTTTTTTATTTCAAAGAATTGAATTTTGACTTTTATTTTATTTTAGCTACCACAGTTCAACACATTATTATAATAAAGGGCCACAAGTAGTGACCATCAACACAAGTATGTGTACTATATTTGTACGGCTAATAAATGCTTATTTCACTTTCATTAAAACATATTCATTGAAATTAATAGATTCAAATGACTCAACAAATTTAATATTCGACTCAATTGATGTTAACAGACCTATCCCATACTTGTAGGAAAAACAAATTATTTGTGAGTGCCACAGATAAGAGTGAGCTTTAACAATAAAATGACGTAGAGCAACATTTATTTCGGACGTGATGAAGGAATTTAGATTTAGCGTCATAGAAAACAAAACAACCTCGAATACAGCTTTTTCTGAAATAAACAAATTATGGTTAGAAATCTATATATGGCAGTAAAATGTGGTCAACACTGAGTCTAAAGTTTTTTATTTGTCCTAATATAATAAATTCAGCACAACTTTTATCACATTTTTGTTTCTTATGAAGTTTTATATGTATATCTGGTCAGATGGTTTGGGCACTCGACTCGCAATATGAGGGTCGAGGGTTTGAATCATCTTCCCACCAAATATTCACTCCCTTTCAGTCATGGGAGCGTTATAATGTGATGTGTAATTTTACTATTCATTAGTAAAAGCATAACTCAAAAGTTTACGGTAGGTAGTGATGAGTAGCTGCTTTTCCTCTATTAGGGACGGCTAGCACAGATAGCTCTCGCGTAGATTTGCACAAAATTCAAATTGAAAAAATCTTAAATATATATATATATATATTATTCTCTCTGTGGCTGTATTTACTGAAACAATACCAGTACCATTGAGAACCAAAAAAATGACACAGGGCACCAATGATCCATCTAACTTTACAAACTGTTCTCAAACTTGTAATAATCATCTTGTCATTTGCTAAATCGTCTTTACTTAAAGGTCACATGATGTTAATACTTGAGATATTTGCCCGTTTTTCATTAATACAGTTATAGTTATGATTTTCATTTTATTTTACAGCTTCTTTGATTAATAAACATAATTTCTATCTTGATAACGACAAGTAGTTACAAGACACATGTAGTACAGTATAACTTGTTATGATATCGTTAAACATTGTAGTTCTATGTTTATATCCATTGATTAAACATAAATAGCTAAAATCTTTATGAATACAAAAATAATGCAGGTAACAATATAAAGGCAAATGACTGTCATCTGCACCAAGTGGGTTTTAATATATATGTGAAAATAAATATCTCAGATTCACGCTGTAACTAGTAAAGTTTTGTTTATTTCTTTTAAAGCAAAACCCTATAGGCTTTCTGGTGTGTCCACTGCAGAAAATATAATCCTGTAATCTGACCATTCATGACGACGAGAAATATATTTGAAGTAAAAATGTATTATCAAGACAAATGGCATGGGTATTATTAAAACTTTCATTAAAATAAAGTACAAAACTTTGTGAACCTGAAGACGACCTAAGAAAGTCGAAACGTTGTTATGTGCATTATTTTAATTAAAGCTTTAATACTTTTACCACCGTAAGTTTGTCTTGGGAATCCGTTAACTTAACGTTATCTCACCATTATTAAACTAACCCTTTTTATAAATCTTGCCAAAGCCTATATTTCTTCAACTATATCATGACATTTTAGACGAACAGGCTTATGATTTCTTAATACTGACATTTGTCAAAAAGTTTTTAAATGTAAAACAAACTTAAAGTTAACTTTCTTGTTTTTTTTTAAAGTGATAAGAAAACTCTTTTGATTCACTGACTGCAGATGTTTTATAATGTTCTTCTTTTGTTGTGGATATAAAACTGGATTTATTACACTAGAATATTATTATTTTTTCTTTTCTCTGTAATTTCGTTACATTTAATACGCCTAAAATCATTTGTACCTTTAACCTGTTGATTGCCAAGTATTTCAGCTGCTACAATACAACTCTAATGCTTCTTCAATTGTTAACGTTTTCCGTGACGCTATTTTGGATCGAAAGTGAAACAATTTGTAAGTAGGTCAATTGCAAGTATGGTGCTGACACTTAGCGTTGAAGTTAGGTATTATTGAGAACGAATTAATTCGTCAGTGGCACTGTGTTACCGATCGGCTTGGACGAGTTATCTCGTCTACGGCACTGAACAGGCTAATATAATATTTATAGCAATAATTAATTAAAATAAATGACGCATATTTCAGTTGCGTCTGTATAGTGAATTGTGTAAGTTGCATAAAAATATTATTTTTGTCAGCTTAAAAACTACTTCCAGTGTTGACCAGATTTTCTTATGTTTAGAACTTTTTTTTTTATATGATAAAAGCAGAACATCACACTACCTTTAAGCACATGCAAAATATTTGAAGTAACGGGAAAAGAAATAAACTACAAATGCTTAAAATAGTGCTTGCATTTGTGTAAAATACAGAAGTTTTATGTATACTGTGTTAAAGAGTAAGACAAGCCTTACCCGTCGATTTATATTATTTTATACCATTTATTTATAGCTGTATATTCATTTAAAAAATAACAAACACATTTATGTGCAATTTTTATATTGTGCAATATCTATTTCACTGCAGAAATTTAGATAAAGAGAAAAATTTATTCAATCCTCCACTGCAGCTAGCCGCATAAGAAATACAAAATGTCATATTTCTTTTGTCATGGCCATGCGTTTTGCGCGAATGGTTTAAACATTCCTTCATGACATACTCTTAGAATTTTTTATCCAAGAAGTTCCACAAACTTTAAGCTTAATGTACCTAGAATAATGTTTCATGTCGTCTGCTATTACCATGAATACAGACGTTACTTGATGATTTATAAAACTTTTAAGGTTATGAAATGATGTTATCGCGTGCGTTATTCAAGTAATTTAAATAAAACTTTTATCACAAGTCCCCACCATATTAAATGACCTTGTTGTCTCTTTCCACCGATGTTAAGCGACTACATCAAACAAGTTTGAATGGGTAGTCACGGACTTCAAACACTATTTACTCTCACCAAATTCATCAAACAGTGCTAAATAAAATATATGTGAAGAAACTACTTATTTTAACTGTTAGATTTTAGTTCTTATTTTAATGTTTACTTTGTCATTTCTGTATAATTACTTTTTAATCTAATATTAAAGGTTGTATTTTATTAAGAGTGTTAATTCAAAGCGTAGTACGGACATTTATGCTTACTTGTTCAGTTATTAATGCCACACCCATAGGTACAGCGGTATGTCTGCTGAAATCCGACTTTCGATACCCATAATGTGCAGAAAACAGGTGAACTATTTTTGTGTTCAATTACAAACAAAACTAGTTAATTAATGTTACGTTTCGTAATTTATTTTTAAAAAGTTCGGATTTTATAAGTGAAAATAAACTATTTATCCAGTATTTCTTTCTGTATGTTTTTGGAATTTCGCACAAAGGTACTCGGGGGCCATCTCTGCTAGTCGTCCCTAATTTAGCAGTGTAAGACTAGAAGGAAGGTACCTAGTCTTGGGCTACTCTTTTACCAACGAATAGTGGAATTTACCGTCACATTATAATGCCCCACGACTGGGAGGGCGAGCATGTTTGGCGCGAACCCGCGACTCTTAGATTACGAAGCGCACGCCTTAACGCGCTAGGCCATGCCAGGCCTTTCTCTCTGTAATAACGTATTTTTATAAATATTTGTCAGTGTAAATTTTCATGGTCATAGCCTCATAAACTACACTGGTCAACAAAAGTTTTGTTTCTTTATCAAAAACATTTTATCTCTTTAGATTTCAGTAAGCGGATAAGCAAAATGCCCTTAGATTTTTTTTCTCACGTCATGTTTCTAAAAAAATATAAAAGTGTTAAAATCTATTTAAGAGTGAGTATCAGCAATGAAACAAACCATGTATGTAACAGTCTAACATTTTCTGCACATTTGTAAAACATCCTTGATTGCTCTATTTGTTCTATTGTTGCTGGTTCTGAAAATTTCTGGAATGTATTTGAGATTATATAAAGAAACACTTACTGCAGAGTACAGTTGAGAATGCGAGTTGTGTGTGAAATAGGCAACAGGAGCAATTTAAACTCGTGATTTAAAGTTTTGTAGACTATTCACAGTGGAATTTAAAAGATTGCCCGGTTATTACGAGTTAACAGTATTGAAGCTTACTTCATGGCAGACTCTATTAAGAGTAGTGTATATATGTTTTTTTCATTCTGGTAACAGAACCTAGGCAAAAAAATAAGTGAAGGTATTTAACTGATTTTATCTTTCTACCATTTTAACTATTTTAATAAAGAATTTACAGTTGTTTCTACTTTTTTTAATGTAAAGGTTTGACTTTAATATGTTATTTTTTTTTTCCAGAATTAATTTACATCATGTCTCGTAGGTGTTTCCATGCATTTAATTGTTTTTGTTAGGCATTTAAAGTTTTTATTACTAAATCTAAGAAAATAAAGATCTTCTTTAATAAAAAAGGCATATTAAGTTTACTTCTCTTCTAAAGTTAAATACCAAGATAAAATGTAGGTATCACTCATCTGTTGTGCAGCTTATGCATTTAATCTCAGGGCTGGCTTTATTCAATGGCAATTCTAAAATTAATGCCCTTCGCAATTTTTATGGTTTGGAGGAAACAAAAGGACCACCTCTCAGAGTGCTAACTTTGCTCAACTAATGTTTCTGCATTGTTTTCTTAGGACATGAAAAAAACATTAAAAACTAAAATATTTCACCTATACAATGAGACTAGCAGCTCATAACGAGAGTGTTAACATACCGAAGCCCCTGGTAAGCTGGATATTAGAAGTCCTATTTTCTATAAGAGTCCGTGGCTATATCAAAAAAGTCAGATGGAGAATTTTAACAAGCTATGTTCACTGAAATACATCTAATCAACCATTCTGAACTAAATAATCTCGTCAGAGGTTTAAACCTTTCTAAGCATTAAAGCAGAACTTTTGATGTCTAGACAGCAAGAATTGAATTTAATTGCCAAGAAAGCTTAAATTACTGTCTTAATCTTCAGAAAAGCCTGTCTTTACTTATCTGTCTTGTGGATGAAACTAATGTTACTGCAATAGTGACCGCTCTAAGTCTGGAACATACATCACATAAATGAAAACTCCTTACCGACTCGTTAAAATTAAATTTAAAGTTTGTGTTTTGTTTTTTTGGATCATTTCACAAAAAACATTTGCGAAACGTCAAAGTAAATACTCTCACTGTAATATGGACGTTGACTTTATAAAAATGTACATCTTTCAATAAAGAAACAAATAAAAAAGCCATTTAAACTGAACATTTATAAAATAAGCTAGAAATTGTTACACCTATCGTTACGTTCCTAAACTAAATATGATAGCTGAGATAATATTAACTGTGATACTTTTAATAAACATTTCGGTTGAAAATAAATTAAATCCTTTAATGTTTCAAACTTCATGTATATTACAAAGGCGCATGTATGGAAACATACACAAAACGCATATATTTACTTGTGGCAGGAATAATATTGATATTGTTGTTTTGAATTAAGCAAAAAGCTACACAATGAGCTATCTGTGCTCTGCCTAACACAGTAGTATCGAAACCCAGTTTTTAGCGTTGTGAGTCCACAAACATACCGCTGAACCACTGGGGAACCAATAATATTGAAATAACGAGCTCTGTATAAGTGTTCCTAAAGTCTATTAATGTTGTATGATTTTTTAATTAGATAATTATTCTACAGTTCACTTTATGAATTGATATAAGGGAGTCAAACGTGTAAGCAACAAACAAATTGAAAACAAATCCGTTTGAGAAATACTGAAAAAAACTGACGTATATTGTGTGTATATGGACATTATTATTATTATTATTATTGAAAATTAATAAAGTTAAGTAAACACAATCGAAAGGAAGGACTACGTTAAAAACAAAAAAATTCAAACTCTGAGTGATTGTATTGGTTTGTTATAAACTATAAACAACCCAAAAATTGATTAAAAATAATAAAGAAAAAACCCTGCAGTACTTGAAAGAATTTCAGCGTATAAGCTATAATGTGGGATATAAAATGTACACTACATTTTGGAGGTGAATGAATAGTAGGGCCGACATTGCGTTAGGGATACACCGTCTATCAGTCTTAACCTTCTTTCGCCAGCCTTACATAAAGAAATAAAATAAATGAGTTGCAATAGATATAGAAATAAGGAGAGCCAGATGTAGATGTTCAATCCCACAACTTTCCACATCTATATCACCCTTATCAGCAGATAGTTGTGGAGAAGTGACTGCTCTCCAAAATAAAGAAGAATAAAAATAATTGAAAAAAATAATAAGAAAAATAGGGCACTACAACTTAGTGACAAGTAAGTTAAAACCTTATCTTTTGAAGTTAGCATTTCATCCCCCATTATGATAGAAAACCACTAACTGGTAACCAGTAAACGAATTATACTAATATGAAGAGTCCTGAAATATAAAATCAAAGAAAATATTTACTACTAATCGTACGATAGTTTTGAAATTAAAAACTAAAGAGAATACAAATAAAATTTAAAACAATATTCTCAGTGTAGTAGCAGTGTTCACTTAATAATGTATTTTTTTCAGTTCCTGAGTAACTGAAGTAACTTCTTACAGAGCTTCATCATTAATATATGATGAAATTATAACACTTTTAGACTTGTATTCAATAGTTCTGTACATACAAACTACAATCCTATTTGTCTCACCACTAGCAACAACCCATTGCTTGGATGGTTTCATAGACTGATGAACTATTACACCAAGTTCATGATACTATTGGAGTTATTCCCATCCAAATTATACATAAATTCAAATTATGATAATCAACATTTATTACCTTGCAGTTATTACAATTAAAATCCATTTGTCATTTATTTGCCAAAGTTAACGAATGATTTATGCTATTTCTGCAAGTCAGCAGCATCATCTTCACAACTAGCAATACGCAAGACCTTAATATTATCTGCAAATTTGGTTCCTCCATTTCTACCAGTATTCTAAAGTAAGTCACCTATTTTATTTGTTATACTTTTAGTATCGCTATAGTAACAATTAAATCTATGCTTATATTTACTTCTCCATTCCTTTCTCTTTCTTTGCCAAATGTTTCTCTATCTTTTATTATTTTTTGTACTTAGTTTCTCCTGGCCTTTACTACTGTCTGATCTTAGTTTACTTCCCTTACAATTGAGTTAATAGAGCCAGCAAACAGGATAGTCCCTATCTTATTTAAATGTAAACCACCAATTCCAAAAAGCTTCCTTCTTCCATAATAACAGTTCTGTAACAATGTTTTTAAATAAACGTTGAATAGAATAAAACCCAAGAACTCTTGTTCAGCTCTCTATTTGATTAATAGAATCAATCAATCTCTCAGCTAGCCTAACAACTCAACATTCTTGGTAATTTAAAATCAAAGATAATATTGAGAAACTTACTCAAACATAATATATATTTGGTTTCGATATAAAAATTAAGCCTTTACTTTATGATATAATATTTAAAATATGAAAAAATGTGCTGTATTTTTCTCTACGTATTACCTATAATTGTATATTCCTCATCTTTATTATATCGAAGCACTCCGTGTATCTAATAATTTTAATACGCGATGTTGCTGTTACATCTGTTTCCGAGAAACTTGTTTCAGAACGTAACACCATAGTTGACGAATATTTGTCACTCAGTTCATTGTTGCTCAATGAAGGTCCGGTAAAAGAGACAAAAGCACGTAAATAAATGTGTTTTAACGTAGATAACAGTACGTGTATAATGCTACATACTAATTTATCTACCTTATAAGACTTAAACAACATTTATTAAAGACTAGTTAAACATGATGAAAATGTTGCTGATGTTTTGTGATATTCGCCCTGAGTGAGCACTTCCTTTTTTCTCACTTTCATAAATGACTTTTGTAAAGTGGTCGAAGAAAGGTTTGCATAATTCGTATCCACTTTAAATTTTTGAAACCCTCTTTAATAAAAAGCTGTTATTACTCGTGCAGCGTAAAAACAAATTTGACCTTATTTCAAATTTGTTTTTTTCGCTGCCCAAGTAATGATGACTTTTATAAAAACAGGATTTTTATAAATTTCAAAATTAAAAATTAGGAAAAAGACGAAAAGACATTCAAATAAAATTATTTCCGCGAATAATACGAATCTTAATACTTTTAAACACGTTTTATTTCGTTTGTTATTTTAGCCTGTTGTTACAAAATTATTATATATATATTAAACGCATACCCCCGTGGAAGAGCGGTAAGTCAACAGATTTACAACGTTAAAATCAGATATTTAATTTCCCTCGGTGAACACAGCAGATAGTCCGATGTGGCTTTGATATAAAAAAAAAGACAAACTCGGTTCATTAAACACTTATTCCCTTACATTTTGCTATATCAAGCGAAAGATGGCAGCATATATTTCTCTAAATACTAGAATCATAGGCCAACATTTTTTTCAGAAAAAATAATACTTAGGTGAACACCCTCAGGATTCCTTTAGTAGATGGGTCTAAAATTTAAGTTCTCTAGGTTCTTTTTTTTATGGGAGTTATGGCACTGACACACACACAAGCACTTGTTTTGCGTTAACTTACTATCTAAGAAATAAATATTGTACATTTGAATAATACTTGACATGTAATAATAATTACATTAAACTTATTTTTACATTAAAATAATGTATTTGAATATTTAAAGGTATGTCTTTATTATAAAGTTTGGTGTAAGAATCGGTTGGCGTCGAGAAAGATGAGAAAGTGACCTAATTTATTCAGTTACTGAGGGATTAAGCGATTACAGATATAACAATTTAGATAGCTATTGCAGTGCACTACTATTTTCTATGTCGATGGATATTTGAAAGCTATAAAAATATATAATTATAAAACGTTATAATCAAAACAAGTGTAGGCACTTAAAGGAAAAAAAAGAATTATGAGAAAGAAGAAATAAACCGAAAGAAACGAAAGAGGAAAGTAAAATCCTGCCAGTAAGAAACAGAAAATAATCTACTTATTTATTGACGTAATAATAAACAGAGATTTGTTATGATGAATTTTGATACGGGTCAATTCTTGGTATAAAACATTTCAATTTTAATAAAACTTAAATAAATGCGAAGTGCGAGTTTTGGACAACCTACAAAAAACATGGTGTTAAGATGATCGTAACACAATGATGTGAGAAGACGAGCCCTAGCAGCCGTTAACAACAAATATATATATATCGATGAAAAACAATATTTTATCAATTTGACTAAATAAGTGACGTTAGTTGTCAGATATTATGTTCGTTTTTTGCTCATTGTTTCAAATCAGTTTTATTTGCTTTCGAATTAAACACAAAGATACACAATGAACTATTTGTGCTCTGATCATTACGGGTATCGAAATCTAGTTTCTAGCGGTGTGAGCCCGCAGACATACCGCTATGCCACTGGAAGACATTTCATTACGTCTTCAGTTACAAGCTTGCTATTATAGCAGTTTGTAATTATTTCCGTGTATTTGTGAGAAGCTATAAAAGTGTAGTTTAAGAAAACTCTTTCAAACTAGAGTAGACCTGACAAAAATATAAAGCAAGCACGCCTAATGGACAGACTTTTTTAGATTTTATTCTAAAAATAATTTCAAAGAATTGAGAAAATGTAATTTTTAAGTTTGTTTGTTTATAGAGTTGTAAGTTTGCAAGCACACCACTGTGCTACTGGGGAATTATTGTTAAGGACGGACATATGTTCTGCCTCTTTATAAATTTATAATTTCTTTTCCTTGTCTTCGTACACTGTAGTAACTGAATATTTTTCAGCATAAACATATCTCACTTCCTACCATTACGCTTCCATGTTCAGTAATATATGAATCAACCTATTTTGCTCTACTTGTTGCAACTCACTATATCGTCAATTACCATAACAACAAAATGTTTACCGGCTTGGACGCCTAGCAACATACTAGTAATAAACTACTCTGTCATTAGCAGGAATGTTATGCATTGTAAAGCACCATACAATATGAGAAACAGCATTGGCATTATAGTGATATTGACCTATGTGACTTGATATTTGTAATGAGTACTCATAGTGAATTGTTTCAAAATATAAATTATGAAACCATAAAGACTTGTTAATGTCAACAACTGCACCTTTCGTCAGCAAAAGAGTAAGACGTAATGACTTACTATTACATTTTAAACTTTGTACAAACATTTCTGCAGACAATTATCATAAATAATTAGAACCATCTGCACTATTCTTCCAGATACATCCAGAAACATAATGCAATTGAAGTATGTTTATGAATTTCGCGCAAAGCTACTAGAAGGCTATCTGCGTTAGCCGTTCATAATTTAGCAGTGTAAGACTAGAGAGAAGGTTGTTACCCCTCACAAACTACCTCCAACTGTTGGGCTACTCTTTTGCCAACGAATAGAGATTGAACGTCACAGTTTAACGACCCCACAGATGAAAAGGCGAGCATGTTTGTTCTGACAGGGATTTGGATTTGAGATCCTCAGATTGTAATTCAAGCGCCCTAACGACCTGGCAACACAAGTAAAGTTAAAACATAACTGTTTTATTAGTACTTCTGTTCACACCTACTGATATGAAGAGTTTAAATTATTCTCAAATTAAATTAAAACCACTTTTTCACAATTTTATTACCTAATGATAGAAATTTTGAAATTAGCAAATATATAAAACACAAATGATTATTTTCACCTCAAAAACATAAATACATATGTTATTCTTTCGTAAATCATATACGGAATATGTTTTTGTATTGGACAGACAAGCATTTCTTCGTGCATACGCTATAGAAATAAACAGCAAAGATCTTAGACTTGTGCGCTGAGAATGTTAATCGCCAACTGATGGAAAACAAAAAAAATCCAACAATTGGACATGCGAGCAAATAATTAAAAGGAAAATAATTTATTGTAACTTGAAAATAGATTAGTCAAACATCAACCTCCAGTCTAGCAGATACAATTTATTTTTCTCTTGATATTTTTACAAATAGGAAAACTACATAAATTACAGTTTCCATCGTTGTTTTAAAACGTAATATTGCCCCTTTTTAACTTTCTTTCCTTTACAAGGCAACTTTCAGTGTATCTTAATTTGGCTTATTTTTGTACATATTTCAAGATTATATATATATATATATACACACACACACAAATCTGTAATTTTTAATTAACAAACTTTAACAACACTCAAATAACTTCTTCATGAAAAAGTAGTGTGTAATATAAATAAAATGTTTATTTAATTTGAAGATTATTTTTCGCAATATTTTTGATGGAGATGATATTTACATATATGGTTCAGTCATTTCTTTAATACTAAAAAGGAGTCAAGTTTTATAATAGCACGGCTTAGAGTTATTAAGCCATATGCTCTATGTTAAGTTAATATATAAGAGTAACTAACGGATGTAGAAATATGTCTTAGGAACTCCAAAGTAGCGTATGAAGTTTAGAAATATATTCAAGTAGGAGAGTGAAAGATTAACATTTTAGAGCAGAAATATTTGGGAGATACATTCACCATGAGCTTAGAAATAATTCAGTTTAAATCAAAAACTGATCCTCCATGGATTCATGAGAAGAAAAATAATAGAATGGAAAATATATAGCATTGGACTTTTTATATATATATAACATAGCTTCTTATTACTCCCTAATAACAGATATGTGCATAGACCACGTGTATGGTATTGGATTAAAAGATAAGTTTATGCAGATCTTTAGCACACTTTAATGTGATTTAATATATCTATAAGTTGAACGAAACTTGCTGAATAGTTTCCTTTAAAAAGGGTCCGGCATGGCCAAGCGTGTTAAGGCGCCAAATATGCTCGTCCTTTCAGTCGTGGGGCGTTATAATGTGACGGTCAATCCCACTATTCGTTGGTAAAAGAGTAGCCCAAGAGTTGGCGATGGGTGGTAATGACTAGCTGCCGTCCCTCTGGTCTTACACTACTAAATTAGGGACGGCCCTCGACTAGCGTTATGCGAAATTCAAATAACAAAACAAACAATCCTTTAAAAAGAGAAAAGGATCAATTGTGTTAAGTGAAAGATGCCCATGTCACCGCATATATATATATATATATATATATGTATATATCTCTTATTTAAAACAAAAAAGGTGTTAAATTTGGTCTGCTAATAATAATCTAAAACGTAACTTCAGTTGTTTCCACAAACTTGGTGATTACACTTTATAAATAAAAGAGTAAAAATAGACTAATGCATCTCGAATCAAAGTAGAGCTCAATATAGCGCTTTTTCTGATAGCTAGAAAAACCGGTTGAAATGATGATATACAACTACATAACATTTTATAAAGCTATATTAACAATAGACTGTTTGTTTTCTCAATTTTAATCAGTGATTCTATCAGCTAGAGAACTACAGTCTGAAAACTTATTTATAAAATGTCAAAAAATCTAAGTAGTAGATTATATTTGAATATTAAACGGATGTACGTAGACACCAACAACCACATTACCCAATTAAAGTCAGAATTATTAATAATTTTATATCTAGTATCGGTAAACAACACAACATATATTTAAGTAGCTCATAGGCGCAAAGCATTTTCTTAAGTTGTGCTTGTCAATCTTTTCGACATGAACTATAGATTACAATTCACAGATAATTTATTTTTATTCACTATTTTGTGTACTGTATCATGTTACAAATATTATAACGACGTAAGATGAGCACACCGTTATAATTAGGGCTCAACAACAACTTATTTACAATAACAATACCTATCAAAGCACAATTAATAAACAAGTGCAGAGGAAACAATGTTTTTTTCACTACCAGTGATAACAACATCAAGTGACAAACTATAATAACTAACTCCCGTTCCCCTCACTGAAGCTTCTGGCAGGGTATTTATTCACAGAGTAAGTCATGAGAATACAACCTCATGTGATAATAAATTTACATACTCTTCTGCTCCTTTAATAGTATCTGTATGTCATCGCTAGAATAGCTGGTATCAGTTTCATCATACACAAATATACTTATTCAAAATACAACTGAATATGTAGAAGGTGAGTCATCGTAAATTGATAGATTAGCTTATTTGTTTTTGAATTTTGCACAAAGTTACACGAAAACTATCTGCGCTGAAAGGGCGAGCACGTTTGGTGTGACGGGTATTCAATCTCCTGACCCAATATTGCTAGTCAAGCGTTCTCGCTACCGAGTTCATAGATGAACTAAACGACAGAAGGGAATAAACGAACGACAAATATTTTCAAAAGCATAAAAATTGAATCTTCTATCTCATAAAATAAAGAACGGTTAATTTCTACGGAAAATATTTGTGTCAAAAACAAATTAAAATCGTTGTTCTTCCTGTTGATACAAGCGTTGTGATATTTTACTACAATATTTAAGGTTTCTGTAATGCTAACTTATTTCATAAGTTGATGTACTCAATACGTACAAATACCAAACCAGTTGCAATGAAATATGTCATACCTTTAAATTAGATGTATAAGGCAAAGACTATCATTATCATAAATTTCAAACTGATACCGGATTTGGTTCAAATCGACCACACATAACGCCTTTTTTATAAAAATTAAAACTACCATGCTTTTGATATGTGTGTTTTACTAATTCTTCAATCTTTTGTACATATCTTTAACATTTAGTTCCATCCTAAGGGTATTTTATGCGATATATAGGCTTATGGCTATGTCAAGGACCTTTAAATTTAGGCATAATGTCTTTAATTTCGAATTTCTGATAAGATGAAAAGCGCCATTCAGTACTATCTTATTAATTTACTCTTTTGTCACGTCAACAACTGAAGGAACAGATAAAAAGAGTTAATCTAACAGTTTTATAATTAAATTTTTTAATTAATAGAGGCAATAGTCATAGGGAAGTTGTAAAACCATTTTAGTTTTTCATGGTACAAATGAGTGTTTCTGACAAGTTTTGGAGTCAATATTTCATTCTGAGAATCAAGTGATTGCTTGAATAGTTGTTACTGTTTGTGTTATTTAGCAATGTGAAGAAAAAAATTAAAGTACATCAGAATATTTTCCCATGGATGTATCAGAAAAATAGTCAGCCCAAAGGGAAAATCCATCGAAGTTATATGTATAAGATAAAAGATTAACGTAAGAAAACCAGAACAAGACATAGGTTTGTAACTATTAACTTTAACACCGTGCACATTGGTAAGCAGTTGAAGGTTGTTTATTTTATACTTTCTGACAGACTTTACTATGTGTGAAATCAAAGTAGAGAAAGAGTGGTACGAAGTACTGGTGTTTATTGATACACTCAGAAAGAATGTTTAGATTTATTTACATAAATAAGACAAAATATAAATAAAGCTCAAACATAAGTTATCAAATAATTTTACCAATCGACCCCATTTGTATGAAAAATATAGGTTTCAGAGGCGATAAGACTTGTATGTCATTTGCCTCAAGCTAACTCTCTCCTCAAAATTTTGTTTAATGGAATTGTACAAGAGTATGGTGAAATCGTCATGTAATTATGACCCTACACCGCTGGAGTACAATGAAACTTCTTTGCACAATAACTGCCCTCAAGCACCTTTACTCAAAATAACTACATTCATTTCTTTAGCACTTCCCTAAATAAGTCTTATCTTTTTTTTCATTTTGTTATTAAATTGTGTGAGATTTACTGTTGTAAACAAGCTTTATTTTCAGTCAGTTTTAATCTACTTTTGTTATTATTGAAGCAGAAAATAAAAGTTTTTTTCTCTTCTTCTGGTAATTATGAATATATTTAAAAGAGTAAGTGAAATATTTCCTAATGTATTCTTGTAGATTTTAATATACAAACAACAATGCAATTCATAATAACGGCTATTATTAATAGCTATTACCAATAACGGTTTAAATACAAGTTTTTTTACAAATTGACAAACAATACTGAATCTTATATCAGGTCTTGATATTTTATCGACAATCCAGGTTTACGAAGAGTAAATTACTTTTATGTTGATACACAAGTATACTTCATTCGGTCTCTTGCTAGAACAGAGGTAAGTTTACGTATTTACAACCCTAAAATCAGAGGTTCGATTCCTCTCGGTGGACATGGCATATATCTTGATGTTGCTCTGCTATAAGAAAAACACAACACATAATATGCTTCACTCGACGGGAATGTTAGCTAGCTCTATTCTTATTTGGTCTTACAAGCTGACTTTTCCAATAAAGATATTTAATCCCCTCGTAGAAATACTAACGTCCGAAGTTAATTCACTGAAGTTGAGCGGCTTATAATGCTCAAAATCTATAAACTTTCGCGACAAATATATGTAGTTTTCCGATTAACAGGAGTTAATGACAATTATACCTTCCGAAGCCTACAGTAAGATGGCTGTAGCTGACTAATAATAATAGTACTGTCTCTTGGTGCGGTGGTTCATACAGTTCAAAACGATGTTCTAGAAAGTTCAACAATATTCAAACATGCTAACATTTTCGTAAAACAAATGTTGTTGAAATTTACTCGCATAAACGTTTCACAAATTTAGAAAACAGACAATACACATACAACAATATACGTATTGAAATAAACGTACAACGGTAAATTCGTTACAAATTAAAAACTTATTTTTGTCGTATAGTTTGAGTTTTCTCTTTATCTTTATCCAGTTTTCTTTGTGCTAGGGATAAAATTATTTGTTTAACAAAACAAATCTTTGGAATCTTAAAATAATAAACATAAAAGTAAAAAAATAAATACGGTAATGATAATGTTGTAATTTAGTATAATCTAGAACATTAATGGTATTCTACCTGAAAACAATAAACATAAAGCAATTGAAAAAAATATCTCGTAAATACATGCGTAGAAATAAAGAAATACTTTGTTTTTGCGGTTCTTTGTTTCACTGTCTAGTTATCTAGATTAATTGCTTCCTACACCTTATTCGGTTATCTAGTTAGTCCAATATGTTTTCAGTACATTGTTTTATCATCGCATTATCCAGACCGATGGTTTCCTGCAATCATTTTAATTAATAATTAACTGTCTATCTTTAACGTTTTACCTACGATCGATTCTTGTAGAAAATAATAAAATAGCTTAGAATTTTGTTTGTTTGTTCGGAAATTGTATGAAAGAGCTGGCACTTTATCACGGCATAGGAGTTGATATTTTATCACTGTATAAGATCAACCTAACGTTCAAACGTCCTTTGCTGGATATTTTAGTTGAAGATAATGGTTAGTTTCTGAAGAACGTTACTATCATAAAATCGCATTTATTACCTATGAATTTCATTTTTATAAGATGATTACTTCATTTTAATTGTTAGATAATTTAATTGGTCTCCTAAGTGTTGCTTTACACGAAAAATCTTGAAACTTTTATTCATAGACTAGCGATTAGCTTATTAACTTACAACGCTAAATTCTGTGGTTTGATTCCCAATGAGAGACAGAGCAAAGACGGTTTATTGACTAGTTTTAAACTGAAAAAACAAATAATTCAAAAAATTTTCTCAAATATCTAACAATTTGAGAAATTCATATCTAAACTGCAATGACTAAAGCAGAATCTTCAAAAACATTAAGGCAATAGTTTTAAATATGGGTTTAAGTTATATTCTATAACCTATGGAACTGTAGCACAATCATTACATTGTAAAGTGCATATGTACGAGTTTCGCCTTTTTACCTTCTATATCCTATATGCATTGATGTTAAATTTTGACATTATGTTACTTATTTTACCTAAACGCGAGTATGACTCGGTGGTTAAGGCACTCAACTCGCGAGTTTGAATCCTTGTCACACCAAACATGCTCCCCCTTTTAGTCGTGAAGGCGTTACAATATGACAATCTATCTCATTTTTCGTTGGTAAAAGAGTAGCCCAAGAGTTTGCGGTGGGTGGTGATGAGTAGCTGCCTTTCTTTTCTCTTACACTGCTAAATTAGGGACGGCTAGCGGAAATAGACCTCGTGTAGCTTTACGCGAAATTCAAAAGCAAACAAACAAACTAGTTGCCTTCCGTCTAGTCTTAAATTGCTAAATTACGGACTGCTAGCGAAGATATCCTTCGTGCAACTTTGCGCGAAATACGAAACAAACAAACAAGCTCAAAAGTTAATTTTCAGCTATTTAGTTTGCCCTTTGTGATTGCATAAATATTACATATAACACCTCCACGGCTCAAAGGGCGAGTATATATAGGTGGTGTAACGGGGATTTGA
The DNA here is from genome assembly GCA_011833715.1 of Carcinoscorpius rotundicauda. Taxonomy (NCBI): domain Eukaryota; kingdom Metazoa; phylum Arthropoda; class Merostomata; order Xiphosura; family Limulidae; genus Carcinoscorpius; species Carcinoscorpius rotundicauda. Next base: position 30,907,397 of record CM022395.1, on the reverse strand, counting down.
ATCTGCCACCCTCAGATTTTGAGTCAAGCACCCTTACCACTGGACGCTGGCGGAAGTGGATGAATGTGAAAAAGTAAATACAATAAATTTAAAATAAATACCAAAAATAATTATAGTTCAATAAAAAATAGCAAAGGAAAATAGCAGACCTATCTTTGAAATGGTTTTGTCACAACTTTTTAATTTCAATTCCAACAGTTTTTAATTTAGTGGACATTTTGTAATTATTTACAAGTTCTTACTAAACTAAATCTATGTGTTTATGATAGTCTGAGTTAGAAAATTAAAATATATGAAAGCATTTTTAAATATATAGTCTTGTTGCTGGTTTTTACTGACATCATTTCAGAAAAGCGATTTTGATCAAACATTAAAATGATTTATTAAAATAACGTTTATTTGTATACACATACACATTTTCTGCAAGAAAGTGTTCATGGTAGAAAAAGAAAGTGTGGTATGACTTTGTTCCTCGTTTTTTTTGCCAATTTTTTACAGAGTTTTAACACTTTCTTAAGATTTTGACTTATTTAATTGGAAAAATTTGCCTGATTGTCTCACTTGGTATGCTTACAGTGTAGCTGTTTATAATGCGTAAATTGGAAACTGAAACTAAAAATACAAATTTAAACATGTACTTTTCAATTGTTTTTACTAAATCCAAGTGATTTTAAACAATTAAATACTTTTCTATTTAGGATCTTTAAATGTATTTATTTTAAACTTTTTGAATATTTGTTTATTTTACTTTATAAATAATGTTTCCTTGGATCACCACTCTTCTCTTAAGAATAGGTATTTATTCAGCATTGTTATTCAAGTAAAAAAAAAAAAGTTTAAGTTTTCTATAAGTTATAAAAACACGAGCTAAAATCTTCAAATCACGTTTTTCTATCAATGTAATACTATTATATAGCATTTTAATCACAAATATTTTATGAATCATTATTGGTAAATATACAATAACATTAAATATTTCTGTTGTCTTTTATATCTGTAATATGTCATATGTTGTGGGAGTTGGATGCTATTTTAGACTCTTATTTACCTGTACCATAGATTAACTCAATATTTAATATTGTCTTTCCATATTTATTAGACAATATCTCAAAGGGAACGCGTAAGATATCAAATATAGTGCATAAGGTATGTTTTTATTAATACACAACTCTTTAAACTATACACCGCAAAATCAACATATCATGGTTAGCTGAATTGCATATTTTAGAATACTAGTCATAATTTGTTATAATCTTTCTCAGTCAACTTCATTAGAATGGATTATGTTACCCGTAGCAATATTTATTTTCGCGACCAATTATTTAAGTAAAGCAGGCTAATTTGATTTTTTTCCTCTTGTGATGATTTGTGACTGCACCTATTTCGCCTTAAGAAACACTGAACCATTTACTTAAATTCTTCTAGAACTTGGCCACCCAAGTAGTTAACAAACTCGCCTTGTCTGAAAATATTTAGATTTATCATCAGTGTAAAAACACCGTAAAAGGTATTTCGTATTAAAATGACGGAGACCATCAAATACCAAAGCAAACACTATGCTTTTGTGCTGAATATATGTGTAAATCATATAAATGTGAATGCTACGAAAGATTATTAGTTTGGATTTATTAACTAAAAGAATAAAAACAAATCTCTCACGAACGTGTACAAATTCTACACGTTTTTTGGATATATTATAAACTGTTTTATATCTGCTGTTAAAGACGCTAACTTTCTTTTTTTTATCCTCCTGTTATTGCTTATATCTGAAAGATTGAGCATCAGTGAGTAGATTGGAGGAATAAAATTGCGAAACTTTTAAATAAATCCTATCAAAAAAATCAAAATAGGAATTAGATTCACTATACAGGCTTTCCACTTTCGTCAATATGTTTATTTCGTTAGAATGGAAGCTTGAATATGAAAGGCAGGCTAATTGAAACAATTCTATTAAGCAAGTGTAACTTCCACAGATCTTACAAGAGCAGTAAAATAGATTAAATCTAATTACTAAAAATTATTTTTGATAAATTCAGTAATCCTGTTCAGTTAATATTCTTAGTTTTCATAAATTGTTAACTACATTTACATCATGGTTAATTTCATTGCTGTTGAACTATTTATTTAAATCAAAATCTTCCTTATTTTTTAGGCAGCGTATATAAAAAAAAATATTGAATTAAATGATGTTGTACTTTATTCTAAGCTTGAATATATCATAAACTGAATCCTACAAAAAATCAGATATTCAAATATTACTTATTACATATTAAAATAATTTGTAAAATTATTGTTTTTGTGTTGTTAGATTCTCCTTTTAATGAATAATATGTTTCTCATCTGAAATTCATCTTTTTAGTTTTATTTTCAACATATACATACAAAATGATAGTAGACAAACAAAATTGCTTTTTTTTTCGAATTGCCCCTTGTTAGTATAGCCGTATGTCTACGGATTTACAACGCTAAAATCAGGGGTTCGATTTCCCTCGATGGTCTCAGTAGATAGCCCGATGTGGCTTTGCTATAAGAAAACATCCGCTCACACACACCATCTTCGAAATGATTTTTCTGCCGGGCTCTAAGTTGTCATGCAGAAAGAACATGTTACATTCTATATAGAGTGAGTTCTCATTGGACTGCAAACATTGAACAGGATTACTTCTTATCTTTATTGAACAAATAAAAGTTTACCGAGGATCGATGATACATGGAAACGATTCACACTTGGCTAGAAATAAATAAATAGATTTTCGTTGAGCTTTACTCTTTCCAGTCATGAACATTCTTTCAAACTTCACAGTGGCTCAGAGGAAACTGCAAAAACATACAACTTTTTGATACCCGTGGTGGGCACAGCAAGGATATCCCATCGTGTAGCTTTGTACCAATCAACAAATAAAAACATTATTACGTTTCTCTTGCTATGTTTTGAAAAATGTTGTTACTTTTTGGAAACATGGAATCCTGCTACAGGTTCGGATAAATAAAAGTTTTACAGGGCCCAGCAATTTCAAAAATCTCTCAGACCGAAACGCTTATAACTATCATGAATCTCCTATATAAAATGCACTGATAGATTTAATATAACAATAGCCCTAGAGATATAAGATGTTTATTGCCGATATTGAATTATATGTTTCCTTAATTCCAGTATCACTGTATATCATGTTATTTTGTCGTTTGCTAGATAAGATATGATGAATACTTGTATTAGAATTGAGCTTTGTAGTTTTAAAACACGCGAGTTTCATGAATGATTAACATTAGGTAAAATTAAAATTACGTGGGTGTGATATTATTCACCTACATTCATTTTCTTAATAAATAAACAGATCATTCTTACGATTATATTACAATAGACCAAAAGATGAGCAAGAAATTGGTAAAATTTCATTGTTTCAGCTGTACGGTTACCAGCAAGGTATAACACGGATATGTTTAATATTAGATATAATAAATAATCGGGATAATTAAGTAAAACTACGTTCTGTTCTGTTCTTTGTTTTGTTTAGTTTTTGAATATACTGCGAAAATTTAAGACTAATATATGGTGTGATATAAACTTAATCTTATTTTTTGTTTGCATTTTTTACTGAATCAATACGAAAATTACTTCAATAAACCTACAAAGCATTTTTAATCCCAAGTTTATTACCTTCTCAGAGCACAGCTTAAATCTGGTCAAGCTTTTACTTTTTACGGGTAAGAATATTACACTAAAAACTACTTACAAGAAAGTTTGTTGAAGCATGTGTGAGTTCTTTTGTTTTTATCTCTTAGGACATTTTGTTTATAAGTGCGAACAGCCATTACCTGGAAGATGGCAACTTCGCGGTAACGCATTTGGTATTCTCCAGCAGTAGTTTCTTATTTGTTTTCTAAAACTTTTTTTGCTTTGAAGAAATATCCATGACAAATTTATGTAACAATAGCAGAGACAAATATTTCTTACATTTCATACCTTATAATAACTTACATTTCAAAGCGTATAATAACTAGATATATTTCTGTAAGATCTCCGAAAGTGTTCTATTTAAAGAGTAAATAAAAGCAAAGAGAAGAGTAGCAAATATTTTTATTTATTATTTTTGACATTCATATGCCATGTTGTGTCGTAGCGTATCATAATTCATGTTGCAAGTAGTTAAAACAGAAAACTCCTTCAGGCGGCCTCAGGACCCATTTCGAGGAAATTACAACGTATTTCACATTAAAATAGGAACAGCAGTATATTTGTATGCACGACCTTTACAATATCTTGTGTAGTTAGTTTGTCTTAATTATTGGCCCCCCAGTGGCTCAGCGGTATATCTGCGGACTTACACGCTAAAATCCTGGTTCCGATACCCGTGGTGGGCAGAGCACAGATAGCCCATTGTGTAGCTTTGTGCTTAATTCAAAACAACAACAATTGTCTTAATTAAATGTGAGCTCCATAATTTAATTTCACTATTCTTATTAGCTGTAAAGTTACCAAAATTATATATATTCAATAATACATACATGAAAAAAGTAATTGATTTTGCTAATTTTAATATATTTTTATTTGTTTTAGACCCACATATCAAAGCCCTGATGATTTTACTAGAAAAATAATGGTTGTAATAAATGAAGTATTTGTGAAACGTACAATTGTGTTTATGTATTTGAAGTAAAATATCTTGATATTAACAATATGAATTCAGTGACTGCTTGTATCCAGACTTCAAAACAAATTAATAAACATTAGTTTTCAGAGTTCTTGATGGTTGACAACAAAGCATGCAAAGATTTCCCACGTTTGTTTCAGTCTAATACCACATCGGTGTCTTGTGTATGTTCCCAACAGTTACTGTATGTTTCTGATATTTCATCATTCATGTGATAGATTTTAAAAAAAACTGTATATTACATTTCTGTTTAGCTTTACTGGCTAAAAAAATGGAGTAACATTATTGGTATCCAAACTTTTCATAACATACATTTCCTCCTGAGTATTTTACACAACTATTCTATAGGTTATGTATTTTCTTGTTTTTGTATTTTTATGATATAAAAAATGACATATTTTATCCCGATTTTTTTAAAACTATATCATGTTGTTGCTCTGAAACAGAATGTTTTGAATCAAACATAACATCAATTGATTTTGCAAATGAATTAATTATGTTTCCACAAGCGACGAAAAAACTTCACAAGATTGAAGAAAAACGAATTTAAAAAACTCAATAACACGAGTTTTCATAAGATAGACATTCTTTTTACGGAATGGATTGAGAATGACTTTTGTATTTATTTGCTCTCAAGCACAAAACTACACAATGAGTTATCTGTGCTTTTCCCACCAAGTGTCTCGAAACTCTAGCTGAGACACACGAGGGACAAATAAATGGACAGGACTTGCTTTAGCTACTGCATATATGATTTCAATGATAATTTTAGAAACTCAAAAGCGTTTTCCTTTACGCAAGGCATGGCCAAGCACATAAGGAATGCGACTCGTAATTCGAGGGTCGCGCTAAACATGCTCGCCCTCCCAGCCGTGGGGGTGTATAATGTGACGGTCAATCCCACTATTCGTCGGCAAAAGAGTAGCCCAAGAGTTGGCGGTGGGTGGTGACGACTAGCTGTCTTCCCTCTAGTCTTACACTGCTAAATTAGAGATGGCTAGCACAGATAGCCCTCGAGTAGCTTTGTGCGAAATTCCAAAACAAACAAACAAAAGCAAACCTTTACGAAAGTATAAAACTGTACGCCCTTACAAAATTAAAATATAGGTCATAATCTTTAGCTTATTTTAATATAACTTGAAAGTAAAACTATTTAAATAACTATTACATTTTGATTTTACTTTACATGGCCATTTTACTTTACAATAAAGCGATTAAACCAAATAATAAAGAAAACTCTTGTTAGTATACATTATTAGGTTCATAAATGCAACTCAACATCAAGGTTCATTACAATAATGAAAGTTTATTGAGTTCTAATAAAACTTGTTTTATGTTTTTAACCTTAAACACTTTAAATAATCATTTTAAACTAGCAATTAATACTTAACTTGACCGTGTTTAGTATTAAATCAGTATAGTAGCAAACAGAAAAATCTTTTTGTAAAATGGCCTCATTAATTTTTTTTAAAATACCCTTTTAAACTTTTGAATCTCCGTCACACCAAATATGATCGCTCTTTTAGCCATTGGGGTGTTGTAATAATCGGTCAATCCCACTATTCGTTAGTGAAAGAGAAGCCTAAGTTGACTAGCTGTCTTTCCTCTAGTCTTACACTGTTAAATTAGGGGCAGGAAGCGCAGGTAACCGTTAACCAGCTATATAAATATATTTTGAAAACTTCGAAACATACTTTTCATCGTTCATTTTTTGTTTTTTGTTTTTTAAGGAATTTCACATAAAGCTAAACGAGGGCTATCTACGCTAGCCGTCCCTAATTTAGCAGTTTAAGACTAGAGGGAAGCAGCTAGTCATCACCACCCACCGCCAAATCTTGGGCTGCTTTTTTACCAACGAATAGTGGGATTGACCGTCACTTATAACGACCCCATAGCTGTAAGGGCGAGCATTTTTGGAGCAACGGGGATGCGATCCCGCGACCCTCAGATTACGAGGGGACGAGGAGATAAGCAACTCACGGTTAGTCTGATAACATATAGGATGTAAGATATGTTTAGCTCTCAATGGTGTGACTGAGATACCCATCTTGCAGAATTTCATCATCAAACACCTTTTCTTTGACTCATTGTTCAAAGCTATTTGGGATCTATCAAGGAATGACAATTAAAAGGCAGCACATTAGCATCTACAAAAAATTACAGCTCTAACTGCTGGTGACTATCGAGTAAACAATATGATTGAATAGGCTTCTACAGTGATCAAACCTCATACTGTGGTCCACTTGATCGATTGTTTTGATGGTGATCATGAGTCAATTATTGCTAATCGTACCATGAGAAAGACATGACAAGAATATATCATCTAGAAATCAGCTCAAAAAGAATTTTTCTTAACGACAATCGAGAATGTGGTTTGCATTTTATCATCTCCGTACTGATGATAAGTAGTTATATGAAGAAACGCACAAGATGATAATGAATGTTTGCACGTGTTTCATGTGGTTTACGTTTTACCCTTTCTGTACTGATGTTTGTTTGTTTTCTTATAGCGAAACCACATCAGGTTACCTGCTCTGTCCACGGAGGGGAATCGAATCCCTGATTTTAGCGTTGTAAATCTGAAGACTTACCGCTGTCCCAGCGAGAGGGCCTAAACTGTTGATAAGGTATGAACATAAGAACACGCACAAAATGACAATGAATGCCCGCTTGTGTTTCATCTGGTTTGCGTTTTACCTTTTCTATACTGATAATAAAGCAGGAATATAAAAAATGGCACGAAATGCTTAATTGACAGTGTAATTTAAATGGGTGAATAACGTTTTCTTGTTTTGTTTTAGGCTTCTTGTATATTTTAGTGAAATGTTTGACATCCATAACGCCATATTATTACTACTCGAATAGACTCTTACATAATCCTACTTTGAAGAATATGTCGGTGACCTTGATGGCAGTGGTAAGTTTACGGATTTAGGATGCTAAGTCCGGTCTTCGATTCCCCGAGGTAGAAACAGGAGATAATCTAATCTGGTTTTGTCTAAAATTAACAAACAAATATTTTTGTAAAGAAAATTTGGATACATTAAATATATGTATATACACACACACACATCTTTATATGTATATATATATGCACATTGTTTCAGTTTCTACTCTTTTTTGAGGGCGGGTGGAGAGACAGCATAAACATAGGTAGCAAATACTTTCTACGAATAAGCCGTTCCTGAAAACACCTACAGACTAAAACAATGACGATATTATCGAAAATATTTTCTGGAGTTATTGGTTATGGTTTGTATTGATGTATCTGTAAATACTTAAATTTACAAAATACATTGTAGACGCTACGTTTTTTAGTAGTTACACAATATAAAAGTAATTGTCAATGTGTTGTTTATCTTGTTGAAGCTCGAGGCTACATAATTATCGCCATGAGATTCTTTATCCTGCTTAACCGACACAATGTGAACGTATTCATAAAAACTAGATCCTGGGGGTCATTCTATACATTATTGTTAGTGGTTTACTATAATCACGTGTGTCGAGAAAACAAGTAATTTGAAATACTTGTTTGGTGTGTTCATGAAACAACCTAGTGATTCATGAACCACACTTGTGTTTGTCTTTACCTTTGTTCCACTATCGCTTGAAAGGTTTCAGTTTTATTTGTAGAAAACTCGAGTTTTGTAAGATTTAAAACATCATCTAAATACAGTAAGTGGAAGCCGAAATAATCATTTTGCAGCTAAATAAAAAAAATGAAAACCATTGCCATGAACACGTACTTCAAATCTTTATTGGTTCTTCAGCTTGTGCCAGTTACGAACCGGTTATTTCTGCGCTTTCAAATTTGTGGTTTTCTACTGGAGCTTTATTGGTATGTCTCATTTGTTCCTTATTTAAATAAAACTGGTGTATTTCGTACAACTCTAACAGAAATATCGGTATTCTCTAATACTAGCAAGTTCAATAACTCTATATAAGTCTCATAGTACCTTTTAGTTTTACGCCTGTTAATAATACACATATATAGAATCACCCTAGTGATACATTTGCACTAGCTCTACTAGTACGTCTGACAAGTATGTAAGCCCTACACATACCTTATTCATATTTGTGCAACGGCCCATTACACACACACAGTTTTCAAAAAGAATACTAAAACAAAGTAAACGAAACCAATTTCTAATAAAAACTTACATTCCTAAGTTGGCCACGTTTTTGTAATAAAATCAGAAGTCTCAAAGATTTAAATCTCTGAATTAAATATCACTCATATGACCCGCAACAACCACGAAAAATTCATCTTTAAATAACACTTGATAACAACCAATGGTAGTGCAGTAGTGCTGAATATGATATGGTAAAATATACCCGCGAGACATGTGAAAAACCACATATTAACAAGTAAAGCTACAACTTGAACATTCTTAAGTTAAAAGTATGTATAGTTATCAACAAAATGAAATATAGAAAGCTATATACAGAAAAGGACAGAGTTGGATTTAAGATGTAAATGCCGAATGCCGTTTCTGTTTTATGTCAAACGAGATGTCGACGTTTGACGAAGTTATTCTGAAGGTAAAAAAAGGAATTATTCGTAATCTGTAAAAAAACAGAGAAGCGTTTATTAGCACTACAGTCTATTTGTGTTATAATACTGTACATGTTGTAAATTTGAGAAAAGTAAAAAATTGACATTTATACATTGTAAGGAAGGTATATGAAACGTAGAATTAACTTATACGTTATTACTGGTCACAAAATTACAAGAGTATGTTATATTATAACACAGAGACTGTAATGTTTCCAACTGTTTCTCCATTTCTGATACTTATGGGTTTTTTATGCCTACATCTCTTTTTTATACTTTTACAACACCTTTTTTTTCAGAAATTGTTGATAACATTTGTCATAAAAAGTAGTGTTCTATGTCTTTAATTTATGACTAGCTTTGTACTTCATTCCCACAAGTCACTTCGTGGCGTTCTTTGCCTATGTCCAGGAGCGCACAATCAAATAAACAATAAATATTTGTTTTGTTGACTTTAACTTGGGAAAAGAAACATTAAATAAAAAAAATATAGAGAGAGGTTCATTTAACGGTCAAAACTAAGTTTGTGTATGTATGTATGACAGTTTGTATTTTCAAGACGGCTGGTTTGGATATTAAAACTTTAATTAAAATAAAGTGGAAAACAACCATTCGACCTTCTTAGGTCATCTTCAGGTTACAAAGAGACTTCTGTTTTTAAGTGTTTTTATCAAGTGTCTGTCGGGTATGCCTTGTATTTCAAATACTGTAGTATCTAATTTTGAGGTTAAAGTGTTAAGACTGTTTTTTTCACAAAAAGTAAGTCAACTTACGCCTAAAAGTTTATATTAATGTTTTGGGATGTGTTTTGTTAAATTAATTTTAATATTTATTGAATGCTGAAAGCAATTGTCTTTAAAATGTTCTGTCGCGTAAACAGGATAGAACATATATGAAGCTGATACACTAATCAGCCCTATTAGTAGAACCACATTTGTATTACACAATAAATCATTGCAATTTATTAAAATGAGTTTCTAATAAGTTTTTAAAACTAGCATTTTACAATACAATATTATGGCACAAATGAATACAAAAATAAACGGGTAACAGAGAGCCATTTTTCAATTAATAATAATTTTTCCATTTTGATTTTGAATTCACTGATGTCACTGCAAACCTCATAAAGTGGTCATAGTGATGGTAGATCTAAATGCGAAAGTTGGTTGTGAGTGGATAATATTATTGGAATGCATGGATTTAAAGAGAATTGGATTGATTTGTATGTTGAAAATGATCAAACCATTAGAAACACATGTTTTAACACCACCTTGGAAGGAGGTACACGTGAAAAAGTATTGGAGCTAATGTTATGAACCAAATTGATTACATCATCATTAATAAAAGATCCAGAAATGCACAATCACAATCAAAAACGTAGCCAGAAGCTAGCTATGACAGTTGTAGCATTCATCATCAACTCAAAACATTTAAGTAGTTTTATAATACAATTCTAATAAGAAAATATCTAATTAAAAGAAGATATACAGTTGCAGTTAAAACAAATTTCAAGAATTTCAGTCTGAAAAAAATATGCAAAATGGGAGATTGTTAAGAAGACACTTATTGAAACAGTCAGAGAGATTATTCTATTAATATCAAGGTAAAAGAAAAGGAAGTGAATGACGGAGGAATTCCTTGAACTCAAAGAAAAGAGAAAGATGATAAAAGCTTGTAGTATAGAAGCGTAAAATAAACTTATCAAAAGAATGTGAATTAGATGTTCTAAAGAAAAGAAAAATTAGTTAACAAATATGTATAGAAATTTAAAAACAAAAGGATAAAAATGTTACATCAATTATTAAAAATATTAAAGACATCACGGGTTGAAAAGTAAGTACTGCTTGTGGATATATAAGTATTGAAAAGACAGACAGAGTAAATTGAAGATTTATTCCACGAAAGTTGTGATGAAAAACCTCATATTAACAAGTAAAGTTACAACTTGAACATTCTAAAATTAAAAGTATGTATAGTTATCAACAGAATGAAAACCATTAACGACGGCTAGAAACCCACTCGAAGTAAAATTGTGTCTTAAAACATCTTTAATTCCATATGTTTAACTCTGTCCAGAACTTTAGTATAACCAATAAAACACAAGAGAACATCCTTCTTCATTTCTATTGTCTTCTCTGAAAGCATTTATACAATGAAAATAACGTTTCTTGCAGCACGGTTTTTAATAAAACTACAATGAACCTTTGTAATATCTGGTCTTATTATACTTCTAGCTCTCATCATTAATACTTTTAATAGGAAGAATCATTGTTGCACAGTTCATTAAATTGATGGTTCTCTAGGGTTCACTTTCGACATTATTTGGACGTGCATCATCCTGGTGTAACACAACACCTTATTCGATTGACTAAAGCAGACCTCTTTTCTTTCAGTGAAACATTCAAGCGCTCTATCGGTTGACAACAAAAGTCTGATATAATTGTTTTATTGAGTGGCAGCAACTCAAAATGGATCACACTAACAATATCCCACCAAATGCTTAACATGACTTTCCTGAGGTGGAGGTCCATTTTGGTTTGTTCTTTATCCAGTTTACCTGCACTGATCCATTGTCTGCGGGGCTTAACATTTTTATAATATATCCAATTTTCATTTCCAATTACTAACCTGTCCAAGAAAGGTGAGTTACGTTCACGAGAGTGTAATAAAGTGTAAATATTTACTCTTGCTCTAAAGTTGGCTTCTATCAAATCATGGGGGACCCATTTTCCAAGTTTTAACACCTTTTCAAACTGTTACAAATGACGGTAAACTGTTTAATGGGTTGAATTAAGCTTCTGTGTTAGTTATTCAACTGATACAGTACAATCTTCATAAAGTGGAGCCATTAAACTCAACAGATCGAACTGAACGTGGTGCATCAATTAAGCTGTAGTCACCTGACCTAAACTTCTGAAATCACCTTTGACATTTTCTTTCATTGAGAGACTCTGTAGCATAAACACCTTGAATGTTTCGTGTAGTTTCTGCTGCACTATTGTCTTTCTTAACTCATAAAGATTTATACGCCTAATGTGCTCCTCAGACACATCCATATTCATTAAGGTTTATTTGATTAATGATCTGAAAATGTAGAGTTGAGTTAGTTTCTTTTATTTGTTTGAATATTTTTATACATGTCCTACTACACATTTTAGCCATTAAAACCTTTTACAAAGACAGAAATGATGATGCACTTTGTGCATTAAATGTTTGGACATTATTTATGGGATGACCTGATAGTTTCTGCTTCAATGAGAAGAGATTTATAAAAGATCATGAAGACCAGCATCCTTTTTGGATATGAGACTCAAAGAGAGAGATTCATTGATTTAAAGTTATTCGAAAGTAAAGGAATACGATATAAACATTCTCAAGAGAACCTAATAAATATATCAGTTGATAGGATTAGTTTTGAAATATGTTTTATTTTTAAAGTCATTCATGATATTTATTGTTCATGGATCATTTACTGAAAACGAAGTTACTTTGCATTTATTCAGTAGTATAAAAATACTAAGTTTAATTTTTATTTTTAATATTTCATTTTCTTTCATTACTTTATATTTGCAAAATGTCATCTTCTTTGACGTCCTTTTAAATTAATTTGTTTCATCTATATTACGCAAAGTACTTTTTTTTACAATCATTATACTCAAAACCTTTAAATACGTTACCTGTAATCAGTTGTTCATATATGAAAGTTAACCTTTACTCATTAAAAATACCAACCACAAAAGCCAATAAAGTTACTTTTGAACTTGATATAATCTATTCTCCAATGCATTTCTCACTCCAAGGCATTCAATTAAACCCATATTGTCACAAATTAAACATTTGGTTTAACTAAGGTACTTTTAAACAACCAGTTAGAAGGACGCTCGGTCACCATAGTAACGTCACGAATAGCAATCACTACATAGGTTGTAGCAGCATAGTTATGTGAGATCGTGAGGTCATTTACGTTCTCACTAAAGAGAAAAAAACCAAAATATTATATTTTAGCTTACCTTTAAACTTGATTTGTTTGTTAGTTTCTGTTTTGTTTTTCAAATCTAAACAATTGCCTCTCCGCGAAACCCTTCCTTATTTTGAAGTGACAGAAAACTAAAGACAATGACAAACTAGTGTCTGATATTGTTTCTCTTACTCTTTTAAAGGTGATATAACTTTACTTCAAGAAAAAATATTTTGTTTTCGTCGAGAAGAAACCTATCACTAGTTTTAAATAACTGAGCGCATTCACCTTTAAAATTAGTGGCCCGGCATGGCCAGGTGGTTAAAGCAATCGACTCATAATCCGAGGGTCGCGAGTTCGATTCCCCGTTATATATGCTCCTCTTTCAGCTGTGGTGGCGTTACAATGTGACGATCAATCCCACTATTCGTCGGTGAAAGAATCGTCCAAGAGTTGGCATTCGGTGGTGATGACTAGCTGTCCTTACTTTGCAGTATGAGACTAGAGGGAAGGCGCGAAATTCAAAACAAACAAACAATTAAAATTTGTTTTGTGTTATCCCTTTAATTCAGTGTATTTTCTCACAACATAGGTTGTTAAACAGGATAGGCGTACACATGAAAATATTTATTCTTTATAATTCATATTTTTTAAAAAAATAGCCTTTTTATGTCTTTTCTTCAGTGGTGTGCAGTATTAAACGTGCCTGGGCTGTGAGTCCAAATTCATGATTCGCGTTTTGTTGCTGCACAAAAAAATAGTGTCAGGCAAACCTCACTATATCGTGACGTAAAAGTAGCTTTTATGTTGGTGGTGGATCAGTTAACTAACTGCTGTATCTTTACTCTTAAAATATTTTCATTATTTCTTTGGTATTATCGTTATATTTCAGTAAATTTAAGCTGACCAATAAATCTCGTAACTACAAATAACAAATTCTTATTTTCTTGTTACAGACGTATTCGTTTTATCATTTTTGTCACGATCTGAGTAATTTTATTCAGTTATATATGTGTAGGATCATAAAATTTAAAGGATAATAACACATTATTGAAGACCAAGCTCTCAGAATGAATATGCTGCTGGCAATAAAAAAAAATCATAACATTTTTGCCTTTTCACATCGATCCTGCATAAAGACTGGGTCTTCTGCCAAGTACTGTTGATAGCAAAACATAGCAAGCTTTGTGCTTTATCAATTTTGTACGACTAGCGGAACAAATGAGATAACTGAATAAGAAAGGGTGGACTACCGTCTCAGAACATTTTTGTCGCGTTGATTCAATGCTTTTCCTTTCGAATGGTAAAGATACTTGAAACGATATTTTTTTGTTTGATTTTGTACATGAATAGGAAATAAGTATAAACAAAAGTAATTTATAAGTATATCAATATTTTCTCAGAACTTCTCAAAACTGTCATCGCTACAAGAGTAATATGCTGAAACTTGTAGTGGAAAGCTTTGGATTCTACTTTTATTCAGGCTCTATCAGGTGAAAACCACCATATCACACTTTTATAACATTCTATTAACTCTACTTAAGACTAAACAAAGAAAGTACTTACGTTTGCAAGCGTTTTAGTTACTGAAATAGCTGCAAATATTGTATGATTTAGAAGTACACATATATATATATATATATGTTTCACTATATTGAACCTATTCACTTTGTTTTGGCGTCTTACATATTACCTAGTCTTCCCTACTTTTCGTTTCTATATATTAAATATGAAAATAATGTGTATGATCTGAGTATCATGATATTCCGCTATTAGTTCTGGTATACCATAATCAAAACTTCATCTAGATATAAAAAACAAAATTTCAAACACAAAACCTCCTGAAATCACAATATTTTTAACTTAACTTTCTCATGTTTTATTTTTTTAATTTGATAGTATCAATAGAAAGAGTTAATTAGAAATATTGTGCGTGTGATATTCTGATGTAGAATCGAACTGATTTACCTTAAAAGTAAATAAAATATATTTGTTAAATAACAAGCGATACGACAAAATACTTATTATGAGTTCACTGACTCAGGCCTCGCATGGCCAGGTGTCTAAGGCACTCGACTCGTAATCTGAGGGTCGAGGACTCGAATCACCGTGACTTGAAACATGTTAGCCTATTCAGCAGTGGGGCGTTATATGTGAGGGTCAATTCTACTTTTCGTTGGTAAAGGAGTAGTCTAAGAGTTGGCGGTGGGTGGTGATGATTAGTTACCTTTCCTAAATCCTTACACAGCTAAATTGGGGACGGCTAGCGCAGTTAACCCTTGTGTAGCTCTGCTCGAAATACATAAACACACAAACACTAACTCAGACTAAATGTGCGAAAAGAAGAGAACTGACATAAGTGTGAAACACAGTTAAAACAATATTTATTCAAAAATGTTAGCTATTACGTGTTCTGTAATTCAGTACGAAAGACAGTCGCTTTTCCTGGTGAGCTTAGAATGTTGAGGTATTTATAAAATTTGAGAAGTTATGCTACGTAGATCTAATTTCATTCTCAGAAAACATGAGGTTTTATATCCAAGACTATAACATCGTACTTTCTCAGAATGACCTACACTATCAACGTGACTATTTCTCATTCCAATTAGAATATAAAAAAGGTTATAACCTATTGATATCATTTGAGCTGTGAGTGCAAAAGATCAAAGTCTACACTTAAAGTATCTACATTCTGCAACTTTATAATCATCTTTCTTTCAAGAAGACAATACTGGTATAAAATAATAGGAAGATAAAGTGACTTTCTTCACCAACATGTTTATATGAGAATTACGCATGCATCAGAATAAATTAAAAGTTTAAGCTTTTTTTTTATAAAATATAAAGTGGTATAAAGAAAATGGCCATTAAATTTTCTTATATTCTTAGGGTATTCCAGACTTCTCTAATTTTAAACTTCGAAAAAAAAATTAAGTTTACATGTTAATCAGTATGTTGTTATTGTTTTGAATTAAGCACAAAGCTACCCAATGGGCTATTTGTGTTCTGCTCACCCCGGGTATCGAAACTCGGATTTTAGTGTTGTGAGTTCACAGACATTTCGCTGTGTCATTGGGGTTGTATTAATTAGGAAAAACACAATTACAGGGCAGCATAAATGGCAAAACACTTTAACTAAAATACCAAAGATAATAATAATTTCTATAAGTTCTATTACAGAAATGATCACAAATTTAACACTCATAATTTCAATTAATACATCATATTGTAAGCTTACATTTTTAGCAATCGCAAATGAATGCATAGACAAAAGCTATCTTAAAAATTGATATTTTTTTAGAAATTTATTTTCTTTTATAATGCACAGTTATATATATATATATATCTATACGTTAGTAATGGAAAATTAAAATTTTGTGATCTTATTGGTTACTAAAAACGATAACTCGGAAAACTTTTCTTTCTTTAAACAACAGCCTGTAACACCGAAACTAAGTCACTAACGTTACTTGTATTTCACAGAAGAACTGAAAAATACTGTTTTCTATTTTAAATTTTGTTTCATGTTATTGAAAATATTACTTTCAAATCCAAAAAAAGATATTCATTTTCAAAATTTTGAATCAAAACTTCAAATGCGTATTAAATGTAGTTTTCAAATGCATAAGTTGAAATTAATTATTTTAGTGTTTTCCAAAGAATATATATTTGTGTGTGTTTGTTCAAAAAACTTCTTACGCAGTTTCTGTCAACTGATCTACTCAGTTTGGAATGAAAAGGTAGTTCTAAATTGTGCAGTCTATACTAATTAAAACATATTCTAATTTGTTAATTTGAATTTAGTTTTGTTTAATAGACAGATTCGCATTCCAATTACAGGAAAACAAACATTCACATTCAAATCGATCTGGGTTATAATGTATAAGCAAACTGCATGCAAAATTGAATTGATTTATTGATTATATGCTTGTACTTAAAAGAACAGTAACCTGGCCAAATGTTTTCATGTGGCGTTGAAACAATAAGTTAGATGCAAATAATAGTCATGTACGAAAACTTCATTACAAAATTTATGTATTACATTTAGTAAGAAGCGTAATTTAACTTTAAATGTATGCTGATCTACTATTTTAAAAAACAACCTCCGACTGCATAGCTCGTTACTTAAAATACTGTATGTACTTTATTATTATTTTTTATTAAATGTATATGATTCTTCTTACATGCGCTTAGAATTTTTAAGCCTTGTAATAGTTAATATTTATTAAGCATTTTGAAAGTTTGTAGATAACAAAGAAACACAAAACACAATTTTAAGTTTGATCAAATAATATCAAGCAGATTATAACTGTTGGATTTTAGTTTGAATTAAGCACAAAGTTACACAATAGACTACCTGTTCTCTGCCCACCACGGGTATCAAAACTCGAATTCTAGTGGGTGGTATAAGTCCACAGTCACACCAATGTTTCATTATAATTGACTGAAACAATCAGACAATTTAGCTTGTTATTGCTGTTGCCATTTAAACTGTATTTTTTTCTCTCCACTGACTAACAATTGACACGAAAAAAGTTTAATTTTGACAACATACCAAGGTTTATATTTCCTGATTCCTAAAACACAAGACTACAGCATTGTAAGATATCGGTTCTCTCAGTTCATTTCAATTACTGCACACTTCGAAGATCTTTGAAGTAATTTGTTCATAGTAATTTTAGTACATGTGCCTTTATGTAGATGAGTGTTGGTATAATATTTATAATATACTGTACTTTCATTGTCCTAATCGTGATACTTTTTAAGTTACGAGGAAACAACTACTCACGACGCAGGGGTACGAACACTTTCTGTGGTAAATGTAATTGTAAACAGCTTTATACTGAATAAATCAAAAGAAGAAATTATCAGTGTAAATGCTACATATCTGTGACATTCTTTACATATATATATTTATCACAGTGAGGAAAATAGCTTAAAATACTAAAAATATTATGTACACTTTACCCAATTTATGTAGATGTGTGTTAGTATAATATATTATACTACTATTAACCTAATCGTGATACTTTTTTACGTTATGAGCAAAAAACTACTCGGGATGAAGGGGTACGAACACTTTCTGTCTTAACTTTATGTATAAAGTCGATCTGTCAATCAATTCATGATTTGTTACATAACACTCCATACCACTTTTGGGGAATCTCCGTAAATTGTGGACAAAGACACATAAAAATCCAAGAAATGTGACTGAGTAGATCTAATAATTGGGGTTTCAAACATTTTTTTGTCTGCTGAATATTTCAGAAAAATAAATATGTAGCGTAATTTTACAATTTTGTTAAATCATAAGTCAACATAAGCTCGCTGGAGTCAACTCAAAACACTACACGTAATAATAAACAGGCATTAAACTGTGACAATGAGAAACATTTTAATCGAAATAAGCACATGTATGTATACATATATAGGAGAAGAGATGCCCTGTCATGTATAGTATAATATGTAGGAAACTGGCCACAGGGAAGAAAACGTCTGTGAAATGTACAGTAAATTAGTCAAGATTAGAGAAACTGTAGGTGTTATGATATCATGTGGCATTACATAGTTTGTCTGTATATTATCAGCGCAATGAATCTTCATTTTAAACTAATCAATAGCAATGGA
Organism: Carcinoscorpius rotundicauda; assembly: GCA_011833715.1. NCBI lineage: Eukaryota > Metazoa > Arthropoda > Merostomata > Xiphosura > Limulidae > Carcinoscorpius > Carcinoscorpius rotundicauda. The sequence continues at coordinate 30,888,604 of CM022395.1, read as the reverse complement.
GGAGTTTTCTGCAAAGTCAATTTGAATTGGAACCAGTTGCTTTACCACACGATATTTGTATTTTGTCTTATGAATGAGAGAAATAAGAAAGTTAAAAAAATTATATGTTTAGACATTGTGGTCAAACCACTTATATCGAATTAAAAGGTTGTCTAAATTGAAAAAAAAACGTCAATGAAACGTTAGGAGCTTGCTCACGTATATGTGAATGTTATTTTGTTTCTTTCATTTTTTCTGATATCCTTCAAACTCATCATATTATATTTATGTACGTCATTACATAGTGTAAGTATTTTTTAGAAGTAAAATAATTGATGAGTGACTTTGGTCTCTGTTATATAAAACTTTAGAATAAAAACAGTTGTTGTTCAAGCTTGATAAAAAAGTAACTTAGTGTGATACTTCGAGCTTATTTTCTATACAAATCTTTCAACGACAACATGAATTTTATTCTGAACCAGAATTTCACGAAACTGTTTCATATGTTGTGACAAACAGAGTATTTCAGGTCTGACATAGGTTGCATTATTTTCAATCAGCACGAAAGCTGTTACGTTTTTTATTGCGGACTGAACGCAACAGAAAGACACAGATAGCAGCTTGTATAATTTATTATAATTATCTACTTATGTGATAGACACAAAATATATTATCTAATGGCAATAACAGATATCCAGTTTCAAACATCAAAACAACTTACAATACAAAAAGTACTGGCCTGTGCTTAATAATATAATCCAGGATAAGTGTCCAAATCCGAAATCCAAAGTTCTAATCTAGGCGTTGAATTCAGTCCCACGGAGAAATTTTCGAAGTTTGAATGGGTAATTTCAAACAAAAGTTCACAGTCCAATTCTTATTGACTTTCGATATAATCCGTAATCCGACTGAATTGTAAAGATTGACGGAATAAACATTTCACCGCTTTAGTCGATCTAGCTCTATTCACAAATTCAGTTTAAACGTTCTCAAACGAGATAAACTTCCTGATCCGAATAAAATGGATGATTTACTTCTTGACCCGAGTAAAAGTGGATGATTTACCTCGCATTGCCGTCTGTTTATATACTATATCGCGTAACTTCCCAGAATTCCACAGTACAAACACCAGGCCAATACAAGTGATCAATCTATTTAGTTTTAAAAATTTCTAAATGAATTTTAATTAATTCTAAAATGTTACTTTAAATTTCACCGATTTAAACCTCGAAACAATAATATAAATATAGAATTATAAATAATAAATATGGGAATTCAAATACGACGTTATATGATATTTACATGACATTTACATAACACTCGACATGGTTGTCGTTTACATAACATTTACATAACACTCTCGACAACACTTACATGATATTTACATAACAAAGCTATAAATCTAAAACTAATGTAACATTCCCTCAACAAAAATTTATTAATCTCGTTACGGATTACATTTAATAGAACATAATGGTTGTTACAAAAAAAATCCTATTTAATTAGGTAAGTTTCGAAAATCACAATAAAAGCATAAATATTCAACATTGTTACAAACCGATTAAATATATGTAAATCAAAAGCCGCATTCTATAAGTAGCTGTTATTTTTTCCCATTCATTCTCATTCTGGCATCGTGTTTCACCTATTACTATTTTATGCACATGTGAAATTTCTTATCAGTTAGAAAGATTGAACATCAGCTTTCATAGTTTACACTGATGTTTTTTGCTTGTTTTATTTTTGCTTTTACATGCAATTACACACGACGACACAATAAATATTGTTTTGACAACGTTGTGACTCTTGGTTAATTCTTATTACTATTCTACGTTAACTTAAAGAAACACTCAGGTTTATGTTATGGTTAAACACTTCTTAAGTCTGAGGCTTGTCAACAGTGTTGCATATTTAATATTTTAAAACATCTATATGAGGGGACATCTGTAGATATCTACTAGCATAAAAGTAAGACTTTTAACAGTGTACGTATCAATTGCACTCGTGTAAATTAATATAATATTACATATATATATTTTATTAACAGCATATACATCGTTAGAATTCTCCTTTTACTGTAAGGCTAAAATATCATAATGCTGTAGAAAGTTATATGTCGGTGAACAAATGTAATTGTCATTAACTGCATTACGAGATTACTATGCAGAAGACAATAATTAATTACTCTTTAAAGTAAATTCATATTTCTGCAAGTTAATCTGTTCAGCGTTACAAGGTTCATTATATTATGAATACTTTTAAAGCATAGCCATAATATTCATTAATATTTTGAATCTCTAATATACACAGGAAATATTTTGTTGATAATTAGTACGTTTTTCATTTATTTTAAGCGTTGAAATGTCAGCAATATAAATCAAACACTCTACAATCAAACTTAGAAAAAAATTTAGAGACAGTAAACCTATACTTCAGAAAAAATACTCATTGAAAAAAATATATACGGTAATAATCAACTCTTGTTTAGCAAATAATACAAAAATTGATTTAATTTCAAGATATTACTATTATTTTTATTTTTTGTGGAAGAATAATAACATTAGTTTGATATAACAATAGCATTTAATGATAGTTTAGGTCAACAGTTATTGTATGTAAATCAACAATATACCATAGCTAAGTGAGATTGCTTTTTAATCACAGAGACGTGTCTAATTTTATATAAAAAAAAACTTGAAAGCTGATATCTAAAATTTTAAATTTTAAAACCTATTTTTTGATCATTCCGTTAGAAAGAAGGTAACAGTTTTTCTGTCATAATAGAGAATTTTTTGTACAATATTTGCCCATTAGAAGAAAAAAAAACAAAAAACATTGGCAAATCTATGCAGGCTGTTACGTATTTTTTAATGTTTTATATTCTTCGTAGATTAAACGCAACAGAAAAACGCAGATAACAGCTTGTATAATTTATTACACTAAACTATTAACAAATATAACAGATATGACATGAATTATATAATAATAGTGACAGATATTAAGTTACAACATTCGAAATTAATTACAAAACAAAATAATATTAGTTTCAAACTTCAAAATAAATCACAATACAAAACGGTACTGGCCTGTATCTAATGTAATGATCTAAAATTAAAGTCTCAAATTCCAATCTAGGGTGTGAATTTGGTCCCACGAAGTAATTCCGAAACAGTTCACAGTTCAATGAAATCGCCGTCTCTCAGCTCAAGCAGTAATTCAGATGTATCGTAGAGATTGACGAAATAAAATCACAACTTCCGTAGATCTAACTTCAATCACAAATCCAAGTTGAATATTCACAGCAAACACTAAATATTTCTCAAATAACTAAAACTGATGCCTGAATCTCACTCTTATTCTTCGAATAAAACTAATGACTGAATCTATCTTCTTTTTTCGAATAAAAACTGATGACTGAATCTCTCTCTTTTCGAATAAAAACTGATGACTGAATCTCTCTCTTTTCGAATAAGAACTGATGACTGAATCTATCTCGCGTCACCGTGTTTTATACCGATAGGCCTACTTCTCGAACGATCTTGCAATTTCCATACAACTCCAGAGCTATCCACGCATATCCGTTCTTGCACGAGACTACACGTCTAGACACGAAGTCACCAGCACTCATTTACAAACATATGATTGGTTTACTTAATTCAAGAAAGTTCTAAATATTACCCTAAATGAATAACAAAATATTAGTTTAAACTTCGAAACAATAATATAAATATGGAAAAATGAATAATATAAATGAAAATTCAAACACAACACGATATGTTGTCGTTTACAAAATATTTACACATATACATAACAAGGCTTAGAAGTGAAAATAGCAATGTGTATGCGTACGTGGAAAACTCACATTGGACTTATTGTACATTTTATAATGTTTTCATTACTTTTCCCTTACTGCCGAGATTAACTCCATTTTTTACCAGTGGTGTCCGTACCGCTGACATTAACTGCACGTTCCACCAGTGGTGCGAGTATCACGGTTTGAGAATCCGTGGTCTAATGAAATATTCCGAAATTTCTAAATGTTTCGCTGTAATGTCGTCTGGTTCATCTTCCACTTAAGTTTGTTTGTATGCTTGTAGTTAAGCACATAGCTACACAATGAGCTATCTGTACTCTGCCTACAAAGGGTATCGAAACCTGGCTTACAGGGAAATCTTTCTCGTATTGTAGGTTTTCAGACATGCCGCTATGTCGTTACGTTCACGTAACCAAGCCATTAGACTGGCGTGAGTTTGGGCCATTTCAATAAATATTATACATTCTTTCTTTATTATATACAGTTAAAGTTTGTTCGTAATTTGAATTTCGTGCAAAGTTACATGATGGCTATTTGCACTATTCGTCTCTAATTCAGCACTAAAGGCTAGAAGGAAAGAAACAGGTGATCACCCCCCACTGTTAACTCTTGGGCTACTCTTGATCATGACTTCATAACGTCCTCACGGCTGAAAGGGCGATCATGTCTGGTGTGACGGAGGATTAGAACCCGTGACCCTCGGATTACAAGTCGAACACCCTAACTACATGACCATGCCGGACTGTATACAAATAAATAAACACTACCACCTATTGATAAACGAATGGAATATATATAAAATTATGAGTGTTTGATGATGTGAACACAATTTAAAACTAATTTGTTCAAAACTGTAAAATTTAGAATTTTTGTGCAAGATGATATACATTTTATTCTAATTTTATCATTTGCTTTCTACTTTAGTCTGGGAACTTATTATGATACGTTTTGACAAAATATATATCAATATCCGAGATTAAATTCCCAATTTTCAGGACTGGAGTCTAGAGAGTAGAACCGTAATGCTTAGCTATTATTTAGTTCTCATGAAAACATTTCAACATTGTCGCATAAACAAATTATAAATTATTCATGTCTGACAGAGACTACATAATATTCGTAAGTTGGGTATTTTAGGTGTGTGGTGTTTTACCCATGGGATATTATTTCGCTTCAGCGTATATTATGTAAAAAAGACAATCTGAGAAAACGTTTAACATGAAAATAAAAACAATAAAACGCATTTCTACAAATACATTAAACTGAAACTAACATAGATGTTAAAACTACATTAAACACGTTACAAGGGTGAAACAGGAATAACCAACCAATAAGTAAAATACGTAGATAATAATATTACAATTGGAACTTCATTGAATTTAGAACTTGGATATGAATACGACCTTCTTATGTCTATTGAAACTATGCATTAGAAAAAAAACAACAAGAAAATAAGTGAAGAAAATTTTCGAAAAAAGGAAATAAATGTAGGATGACTAACATCAATCATTTAAAACAATGCGAAGAAGATATTAGGGAGAGTATTGCATCATCTCAACGTAATAACACAGGCAAAAATTAAGATGTAGAAATATATATATATATATATATCAAACAACAATTGGGTTTATTTTTTACTATTTTTTGTCTCTAGTATTTTAGTACACTAAGTGCTTGTATAATATGTCAGGAATTCATTTCTAGCTTATTTTCAATTTATATATTCGAAGAAAAGTCATCATCAGAATTACATCCTTTGTCTGAAGGGATTACTTTTAAAGTCTCAAGCATCTTGAACCTCAGGAAATTTCCTCGTTCATAAAAAAAACTCTATAAAGGAAAGAAAACACAAACTTGTGTCTTTTGAGGTTTCTTGTAGCCGTTAGACATTTTTTTAGAAATTACGGATAGTTGCTTCTGTAAAAATTGATCCATTTGTTAATTTCCTTAGCTCAGTTGTAACATAAAAAGGTAAATAATTAACTATTATATGTGTTTTAATATCACTGTTTACGTATAATTAAAATGAACAAAATATATCAAACTAAATTTCAATCCAACCTTTGTTTAATCTGTTCTATAATTTATTTTAAAAATTCTCGTCCAAACAATTTAAAGTTTCCAATACAGTACACACAATAGTTTTCTATTAATGTGAAGTAAGTTTATAGAGTGCTTGTAACTGTTTTTTTGTTATATTGTGACACAGTAAGAAATGTGAATAATGTCTCTAATTTGTCTCTGTCATAAAGTTCTAAAACCGAAAGAGAGTTTAATCAAACTAATTAACTTAATCTAAGTTAGCTCTTAGTTTCGAATGGGAGGTTAACGTATTCGCTTGTTATATTCTTCGTCAGTTTTTTTTCTCTTCAGATGGTTCGTTTTGTAAAATAAAAAGTGCCTATTACACTAATGACTTCATTAAAACAGATTAGCTACCGTGATCAAACGAGCTTTGAATTTGCAGCTGAAACACATTCGTATTTTGACTTAAAAGCAGCCCAATGCAATGTAAGTAATTTATTTTGACCTCTGAATACTTCATATATGATTTCCTATGACTATCTAATTGTAACTGTATCAAAATTTTTATGAATAACTTACCTTTCTCTAAACAAGATACGTGCCACGTGCGTTTTCATTGCTTATTTTCTGTGTAGCTGAATTTCCAAATTAGATTTAGTACACACAGTGTAAATCTTACTTTATATACTATTACTGACCCATAACTAATCATAATAATTAAATTTTTCTGTTTTCCTAAATAGCTACGCGTAAATTTAACAACTTTTAGCAAATAATAATTTTATTATTTCTGCCAGCACATACATGAATGTTTCATAATTCTACTTTGGAAAGGATATGCAGTAAACATAATTTAAAGCTCTTTGTGAAACACTTTAACAGTACGGAGTTGTATATGCAAATTTTAAGACAATATTAGTAAAGAAAAGAAACAAATGGCTTTGGCTATTGAAAAAAAGTCATTGTAATTCATTGTTGAATAAAATACAAACGACAAACAATTATTTATAAACGAAATTAAAATGAGAAACTGTGAAATAATTTGTGTTTCATCAGCACATTATAGTGGAGTAAATGGTGAAGGGAACAAAGATGAACTACACTAAAAACATATTTGTTCTCATGAAACATAATCAACAATATATTTTCTCGTACAAGTTTAAACAATTTCTCATATCATAATACGTACTAGCAAAGGTTGTTAATTTTGATCATATTTCTCTCTCATTCCTACAACTAACGACGAGTCGCAATATTTACCAAAAATAAAGGAACTATACAGATGCCCCATGATACCAAAAGGCTTTTCCAAAACGACAGTAAATAAAGTAGCATCCAAATTACTTAATAAATCTCTTATTAAGGAAGAATACATTTACTTTAAAATAAAAATGAATTGATTTCACCCAAATACATCAAATGGCGCCAAACTCACTACATCAATTTCTTTATTATAGCAATTTGTGAAAGCAAATGAATGACATACGTTCTTGAAACCTGTTTTTGCTTATGCTCTATAAATTAACTAATAACATGCAATAAACGTTATTCTTTCATTGAGCTTCAAAAAGTAGCAGGTTTCTCGAGAGTGAAGTTATGATGCAATTACAGTACAGAAGTTGCCCAATCCGTATCATACCAAAACAATTAATCAATCTTTTACACTTTCTCTTAACAAAGAAAACTTTTAAAATACTTCCATGAAAACCTCATGACAAGTAGTTATTAGGCATATAGATAATGTTAAGTTTGACTGACCTTCATCAATATAATATTAAGATAATACAATGTTGCATATATGCTGCATTAAAGGATAATTGTTTGTTTTTAAATTTCATGCAAAACTACACAATGGCTATCTGCGCTAGCCGTCCCTAATTTAGCAGTATAAGATCATCTAGTGCAGATCATCTTCGTTACAAAATTGCCTACCATTACACATTACATCTTCCATTATTTTGTGAAAAGTTATGTCATGCTGAGTTCGATATTTTAAAGTTACGAAAGGTGGCCAAACCAATATTAAGTGTAAGCCCCAATAAAGTGACTAATCAGTATTTTCTTCTTGTTTTTTTATTTTCATTAAAATATTATAGGTTCCGTGTAGTTATGGTTACTTTTACAACATCAACTAGTTATAAACATTTTTAATCATTAGTTTATTTCTTAAGTACTACTTAAAAGTTGTAGTATCGTGTTGCTTTAACACAAAAATGTTATTTTTTGTTCAAATACATAAAATATTTCAAGTATATTTACCAATGTTGTGTCTTTATGATGTAAAGATTATTTCCTAAGAATTCCGCTAATAGTTATCTCAATATGGACAAGTCAAGCTCATCACATTAAGTAGTGTGGTACACTGTGGATTGTCAGTCGGCTTTTACTGGCGCAAAGAAGCTAGGCCATCTGGCTAAACAACAGGTAAAAATCGTAAAAGTAAATTTGTTATCAAATATTAAATTAATCGAGTTAAAAATTAAACATTGTTAAAATTCATCTCAAAGAGTTATATAGAATTAAGAAGTCAAATAGCTTGAAATATTTAAAAAGACAATTAGGTTGAATAGAGTCACCACGATCGATAACACCATTGAATGTAAGGGCTAAATCCTTAAAAAAACACGTGTCTGAAAGGATGATGTCACTCAGAGTCGTAACGATGGTGTGACAGTAAAATTAGCGAATGAGTCTAAGAGAAAAGAAAAAGATATGTTAAAAAATTGTGACCAATGCGTAGCCTATCGAAGAAATCTTCCTTCTTTTGATCCTTATGGAAACAAAACGTTCCGAAACTAACAGAAAGTTTCATCTAGAAAAAACGTTGTTCACTTCAAAATGACTGCCAACAGGCGCGAAGCCAAGCCTTCAATACAGAATTGTAGTCCATATACGTGACAGGCACGGTTGTGATGGCACCAGACCAGACGTACTTAACTGCGGTGTTAGCGAACTCGTTCATCCTAATACCAACGTAGACATGTATCCAGAAAACTAAATACTTATAGAAGATAGTAAAAAATGGCCTAGCTGTTATTGAATATCGACAAGAATAGGGAGAGAACTAACGTGAAGCAATGTCAGGGCCAATAAAGAACTAAGAGAGTCAGCAATACAATCAGTAAACCACTTAGCTTCTACATAAGAAAGGTAAGAAAAATAACATGCGAATTGGCAGTGAACACAGAAACTGTATAGAGGATTCTGTGAGCACAGCAAACCATAGTAGAGCCTACAGATTTGAACTGATTTTTAACTAGCTGTGTGAACAATAAACAGAAAGATGGTTCGTAAGATGTTTGGTAAAAAGTTTGGTTTGGTTTTAATTTCGTGCAAAACTACACGAGGGTTATTTGCGCTAACCGTCCCTAATTAAGCAGTGTGAGACAAAAGGAAAGCAGCTAATCATCACCACCCACCACCAACTCTTGCATTACTCTTTTACCAACGAATAGTGGGATTGACCGAACGTTGTAACGCTCCACGGCTGAAAGGGCGAAAATCATTGTCAACCGTTCGGGATAAAAGAGAAAAAAAGGGGCAGCAAAAGAAGACCAGGTACATGAAAATAAGTATAAGAACATATGCTCTACAGAACGACCTCTATTACTAATATTAGCACCAATACAGAGGAGATTGTGTCTATTAAAGTCTCTCAGAATTAAAAATGGAGATGACAACTGTTCAACAAGAAAATCAAGGTATTGTTGATAATAAATCTTTCAGGAAACAGGTGGAGAAAACAGTCAGTGATGGTACGATCCATGAAAACACGAATGTTTATGATCTTTAGGAGTGTACTGAGTGGCACAAATAAGGTAGGCACGCTCTGGTTAACCAGCAGCGCCACCTCTCCTTGCACTTGCTCATCACACAATATGTCATCCCAATATATATATATATATATATAACTGTCGAAAGGTGACTGTATCAGCATGTGTAACAAATAATTCCTTATTCGAGATGTTAGCCTTTTGTGTTTCAATATAAACAAAAGTATATTATATATCATCTGTATGTTTCATTCAAAATTACAGTTTTAAATACTGTCAAAATAAGAATGCACCTTATTCACTTCAAACTTGTGACATAAATGTCTCATTAGCATACCGTCTGTGAACTCATCAATAAAGATGTTTTTGTGATATCAGACAGTTATTATCATTCAATAACCTTTTTCCATGAAGTCAGCACAGCTTATCAGTATGAGAAGTTAAATTCGAAGTTTGTTTGCAGTTATTAAATTCAGAAAAAGCCTGGTGTAAAGCTCTATTCCTCTCTGGTAAGACTAAAATAGAGTTTGTTAGTGATGAAGTCCTCATTTACAAGTTGTTGTACCATAAAGATGTTCCATTTCATTTAAGGGCTTTAATGGACGTTAAATTTCAAGCTTGATAGTTCTAGTCAAGTTAACAACTTATCAATTGAGAACTCAGGAAATGTACAGACAGTATTGAACATAAAAAGGGAAATTATGAAAAAAGAATATAAAAGGTAATTACAATACAAGTGGCACTTCTTTACTGTCATAAATTGGTAATTTATATTGTGATTAGTTGTCATCCAACCAATCAGAAAATTACACGTTATTATACATCCTATAAAAGAGATACTATTTCCAGTAGTAGAAGTTGCAAAAGTTGAAATATGGCAGTAACATTTTTTGAGGCAAGAATATAGGTTTCACTAGGAGAGATATGCTATAGAACTGGTCATAGTAGAACAATTAAAGTTCCAAAATTTTATGAATTCCAGGCTATGTTCTGTTCGAGATGGATAATGTTCCAGTATGGATCTTGCTAGTAGTCTTGCTGTAACTATAGGCACGAATGTTACTTAAAAAGTATAAAATGCCCAGTTATCATTAAATGGTTTTAATGGACGTGCAGTTGCCAAAACAATTATGGAAATTGACGACAAACCACAATCAGTTGAATTATCAAAGCTTAGACTATGTGCTCTTTACAAATGAATCAATGTTTAAAGTCAACTTTCCAGAACTGATTTACACAAAATTGGTAGTATCGTTACTGAAGAAAATTATGACATTTTCTGATGTACATGTCATTTATTTGAAAATATGACATGTTGAGCACGGTTCATTCTCCACCAATTCATATATTTAGTTATGCCATGGAATAATACTTTGGTGATAAAGAAGTCAATAAAATGCTCAAAATCTTGCACATAATTATAATATAAACATATTTTAGGCTTTATGCACTTCAAGATTGTTCCAATTTATCTAGATTCAAACTAAGTTCATGTCTAAAATTTCATATTTGTGTTCTACAAAATTACCTGACAGGTGTTTGTTAGTCTACAGTCTATACAAATTATTCTTAGGGAAATTAGTAAACCTGAGAATATCACATGCCAAAGAGATATATTTTATACCGTAGGGAAGTGATTTTATGGAAATATATCTTCATAATTTTCTTTTTTTCTTGTAAAAAATACGACATAAATACATTAGTTTTTCCTTGATGAATTTTTAGGCAGAGTAATCGTGATAAAACTTTGTAGAATGGAAGGCAACTGCCTGTTGTGAAGACACATGTGTAGAGGACGACGTTTTGAAAATCGTCCGCCTTTTGTTTTCAAGTCAAGTTTCACCATAGTTTTTATACTTTGCAGCCAAAACTCTTATATTATAATTGTATATTTTGAGTAAGGGGATAATTCTCACTAATAAGTAAAAATTAGGCTTATTTTTTTGCTTATATGCTCGCTTCTTTGTGAAGTGAAAATTGTGAAATATTAAAAGAAAACATATTTAATGATATGAGCTTATTAGCTTTTAATATTCCACGATTCAGTTATACAATTATAACGGAAGCAGTCGTTGTTCTGTATGTAAAATAAATATAATTCATGTGGCTTTTCTCTCATCTTTTCGGCACACGTGTCTTTTAAAAAAATTAATTCATTAAATCTCCTGGAAATTAAAAGAGACGAAATAAAGCCTGAACTGTGAACAGTAAACGTTTATAATATCCAGCTTGAATTACGGTACTCGTGTGATGAATCCTGCCTGGTTTTAAGACTGGGGCTACCAAGAAATGTTGCTTAATGTAACAGAACATTCTTTGTTTCAGGAACGAGAATAAACAAATAAGCTTTTCAAAGTTTTGCTTTTATTTCTATTTCAACATTCCACGTGATATTACCCAAATTGGATATGTTTCGTTATTGAAACATTCAGAGTGAGATGCCTGAAGTTCTTCCTCTGGTGTTTAATTATGTATTTTACATGTTATGCTTTGTTGATACTGTCATAATATGTGAATATCACATTCAAAAAGTTTCTTACATGCATTAATACTCTCGTTAAAATTTCGCAAATGTTTTTATTTTGGTTTGTTTGCTAATGTTGTTGAATTTAGGACAAAACTATTTGAGGATTTGCTGCACTAACCGTCCCCAATTTTGAAGTCATAAACCAAAAGAAAGAAATCTAGTCAACTGCACTCATTGTCAACCTTTAGACTAATTTTTTTATCAATGAATAGTATAATTGACTGTCATATTATAACGTCCTCATGACTGAAAGAGAGAGCGTGTTCAGAGAAAGGTCAGATTCCTTGTCTTACGTTCTAATCGCCAGGCTATAATAGCGTATAATTTTAGTATTATTATTTATGGCGGAAGCCTTAACATAGTATTAGCTAAGGTGTTTCAAAATTTCTTGTTATACTTTTTTTTTTTATTTACATTATTTTATACATTTTATTAATATTATCAGAAAATAGTCAGAGAAAGCAATCTAAATTTTACGTTTTAGATAATGTATTGAGCTATGGTGTGTATCATATCCATACTTTTAGCGTTAGAAGCCTAGTGATTTGGAACCAATAAAGGGGTCGTGAACTAATGCAAATACATGTATAAGTTGCTACAAGAGTTGACGCTGGGTAGCGATAACTAGCTGCCGTCCTTCTAGTCTCACACTGCTAAATTAAGGACGGCTAGTGCATATAGCCCTCCTTTGCGCGAAATAAAAAAAATTAACAAACGATTAATATATCTTTCATTAAATAAATTTTATACAAATATGCTTTTTACTGATGTGTTACTTACTGGTAAAAATAACTTACCAAAATTACACAGTTATATGAAGATTGAAGGTTCGTAAAATTCAAAGAAATCAGGACATGATATTTAGTTTGTTTTATTTTTATCTAAAATTTTGCAAAGAGTTAAACAAAGAGTTTCATTTACGTTGTCTTCACTAAATTTGAGCCGATAAAGTTCAGGAAAAGCACTCAGAAAGCAGCATTTGTTGCTAATTTTAAGCGACTTTTATCAAACTAAATTTCGGAACTTAATTGCCATTCTTATAGAGCACATATTACAGCAAAATGCATAGCGCGTTTTTGCGTAAGCAGACGCGAAACCGTGAATTGTAGTTTTCACAGAACGTGTACTTTAAGTACTAAGCCACACCCGGTACAAAATGTTAAAATATACAATTACACTTAAGATAAGTATCTACAGGAAAAAAATAAACGAAATGCCATATTTTTAACGTAATTAGTCAGACATATACGTATATTGCTAAACTAGTCATACCATATTATATATATATGTACAAAAAATGTATGCTCTAATAACGCTTTGTGAACATGCATTACAAAATCAATAACATAGTTTTTGATTTATGTAAATAATAACTTTTTATAATACCACGTGAATTAGGTTATAAATCACCATAACATATAAAACCTTAAAATACTGCTTAAAGTGCAATCAAATTAATTGCGAAATAGCTTACAGTTGTTTGAAACATTATATTATTTCAATAACTTAGAGATGAACCACACTATTATTTAGTTATATCCTTGGACTTGCTGGGATTATATAAAAATGAAAGGAAAATAACATGATTATTTTCAAAGCTAGTTATTATACTTGAAAAACAGTGAAATTGGTTTATTACAGGAATGTGTATTTCCTCTTGCTCCACTTTTCTTTAGTCGTTCTAGCTGTTTAAAGAAGCCCCTCAGAGTACTTTATTTATAATGAAAGTGTTTTTCTTCTCAAAAGAAAGATTTTCTTGTCTTAGCTATGATGGACGATTGTTCTGCGTTAATTTAGGTAATGCAAAAGGATATATAGAGCAATATCCAAGTAAAAAACTATCTTTACCAGTGATTTTTGCGTTCTAGATGCTTCTATACCTTGCACTAAATGAGACTTAATAGTGTTTTTGTTGTGTTTTTTCCGTCTGTAAAATAGGATCTGTTCTACTGCATGTTCACTGATTCTTAAGCATTTTTCTACGTGCCGCTTTAGAATTTGATGATTTATATTCGAGCTTCATTGCTATTTGTATACTTACACCTACTGACACGAGTAAATGGTTTATACGAACATATGTGCAACACATAAACCATCCGTTTTCTTCTCTCGACAGTGAGGGTGGGTTCATGTGATGTTACCACATGTTATCATTTCTATTCATTATTTAAACGATAGCCTAACAAAATATTCTTCTTGGTTTATTTCCTAGCTTTTCAGGTGATGTTTCGAAACATCCTATTTGAATTGGATGGTAAAAACGTTAACCACGTTTCTAAGTAACATGAAAAAAAGAGAATATAGCTACAATGTAATGCAATCTCAAATTAAAAAAAAATAAGCTTGAAATCGCTGTAAGGAATTATGTGGTGAGTGTTCCAATTGATCTTTCTTTGATCAATCCCAATAATTTATTTCAATTTTGGACAAGTTTCTATAGCACTATAAATTCAGTCATTGCTATTATTGTCTTTAATTCAGGTTGCTATATAATGAATTCCGCGCATAATTATCACTGAAATTTCTAAACTTCAGTAATAATATATATATATATATATTTACAGATATTGAAGCGCGGGGGAGATGGTGTACATAACACGTTTAGTTCATTAGACTTTTGAGATTTCATATAGAGTCCGTTCGAATAGTTACCAATGCGTGTTATTTATATAATACTCAAGCTCTTATCTGAAAGACCCGCCTTCATGACTGGTGTTAAATCTGAAAGACAAAATCTCAATAAATGAATCGACGTAGTAATTTGTTATTTTACCTTTAGGGCATGCTTCAGTATAACTCCTGTTTAATAGATAAAGACTTAGGCCATTAAACAATATCTATTACTTTTTACATATATAATTGAAGCACTCACACCAGAGCTTGATGGACAATATCGCTGAATACTTGAAACTGTGTATTTTCCACAGGCAAGTCCGTAACAGCAAAATGCTTTGTTTAAAGTGGGCTTACTTAAGCTGTTGAAACATAAAGAAGGCGGGAAAAAAGCCCAAAATAAATAATGTCTAAAGCAGAAGTCTACATTATGTGAGGGTCAATAGGTATTTCTCAAAACCTCATTGGACGTGAGTTTAGTAGAGATGTATGATGAAACCAAGTTTAATTACAATTGTATTACTTGAGAAAAACCTCAAGTATTTTTTAAAAAGACTTGTTTTCATTGATGGAGCGACATTTATGTAATTTGGATTATTATTCATCTTCAGGACTTCAGCTATTTGAAGTCATATTTATGCTGAAATTTCCTTTCTTAATTAAGAAACCAATGAAGCAGTCGTTTGTTAATTACTTCAGGTGAATGCTGCATTAACTTTTTTCGTACAACTGTAGATGACACAGTTTCTTAAATTTGATGACTGTTTGAAAATCAAAATTTTATAAAACTTGTTAAGAAGGTCATGTCATATACATATATAATACCTGTTAAACGTAAAAATAATAAACCTGAAAGAATCTCCAGTGTACTTACATTTCTTTCGGGTTAGAATATAAAAGATTTGTTGACAAGATGAAAGCTAAACACATAAATATACCAGAACCTAAGTGTAAATAAACAAAAATAACAATGTAACATTTTAAAACTAAGTTACAAAAGTGGTTAGGTAAGTAAGTTATACTATTTTTATTGTAATATTATTTGCACTAAGAGCATTTTAAAGAATGTTTAGTGTATCCAGTTTTACTACATTTTAATAATTATGATTTTTTTTGCATTGTTAGCATAGTATATAAAATTGGGGCTACTCTAAATATTTTCAAGTGCAGCAAACTTCATGAGATATTGTTCAATTTACGACCGAAAATATCGTTAACAGCGAGGATAAAGAAGTGATGAAACAGTATTCTTTATAAGTAAGAATGTAAGAGCAGGATATTTAATTAGTTATGCATATTAAGAGGTTTATTTTTATCTAAATGCAATTTTTGCTCTTTCAAAAATAAATTTAAAACTCTTATTAAACTAATCAATGTATTGATTAAGCTTTGTTATTTGATGTTGTCTGCTCGTTATAAAACTCAAAATTCAAAAAGTACTTTTAAATAAGTTAAAGAATCTTTTATCAAGTGAAATATTTCTGATTTTCAAAGCTGAGCTTTTGTTGTGAAGTACGAATCGCAGATAAAGTAAATTAAATCAATTTCAAAACACTATTTGGTTTTGCTTGATATATATATATAATTTGAAACTGTAGCCATAACAAGGTAGTGTAAAATATTTGTCAGGTAGTTTTATTTATCTCTATGTACACTTTAGCAGTTGCAATAATAAAAATTATCACAAAAGCCTGAGTGGGGGTTATAATTTTGAAAGTAAATGTTACGTCAATTAATTGCGTTAATACAGTTTTTTTTCCTTAACTTGAATTGCAAGTGTTTTTGTTGCGTCAATTTTTATTTTGGTCGCTCTGTATGATGCAATCCCAACACAAAAGTTATTC
Source organism: Carcinoscorpius rotundicauda (assembly GCA_011833715.1). NCBI lineage: Eukaryota > Metazoa > Arthropoda > Merostomata > Xiphosura > Limulidae > Carcinoscorpius > Carcinoscorpius rotundicauda. The sequence goes on along the minus strand of CM022395.1, from coordinate 30,872,029 downwards.
TATTTATTCCTGATACAATTACAGTAATTTAATCTTGTGAAATTGCTTTCTTTTTAACTCAAATGATTCTGTACATAATACATTGATCGTAATTTTGAAACTTTTAGCAATTACACTCAAGCTTTTATCGTACTTTTAAAGCCTTCTTGATAAAGACCATTGTACAACAACGTTCTCTTGTCAAAACGAGTGATCTCGAATATAATCGTTAGCAGCCTACTTATTCTTGGACCTACCTAAATCTGCCTTCTAGTCACCCACACCGCTCGGTCAGCAGCATTCGTCTAGCAACTTCTCGAGTATAGTACGTGAGATGTTACTTAGGGGATAAAGCGGTTTATGTCAGCGGTTTTAGCGTCTCATTTTTGTTTTCATGCTTCATACTCAGCCTGCAGGCAGTTCTGAAGTACTTGGCGCCTTTTATCCAGAAGCGAGAGTGGTCTTATATGTGAATTGTTATGTTCGTTGTATAAAGCTCGATATGTAACAAATCTGGATGTTATGTTCGTCAGCAACTTTACTCGATGATTTTTCTTTTACTGTTGTCTGCGTGTTAGTAATTATGCCAGTGTGTAAAACCATAAAGAGGTAAAGAGAAAAACTGAAATTTCGGATAATACATGTATTTTTAGATCTGGAAATTCCAATCGCATAAATTACTAAACTAAAGGTGAGTTATTAAAGTATTAGATAAAATAATAAGTTGTGTTTCATGTATGTTAACTCACTCTTAGTTTCAACCAGTTGTAAGCATTTTTCTCAAAATAATGGTTCAGTGTAATATTATTGTGCAAGTAATATTCACTGTTCCATACAAGGGCAAAAATGTCACGGCGATTATTTACCTCAATAAAGATCGTTGTAACATGAAATTTTCGAGATTTATGAAGTACACATATTTCGCTAAGCTGGTTTTAAAATTATATCTTCTAAAGTAGCACCATATCCATAATATTTTGGAGAAATATTTATCTACTTAAATTTTAATGGTTAAAATGTAAATATATATATATATATGCTCGTTAAAAATTTAGTGATGCTGCCACGATAATGTTCATGTAATGCAAAAATGATGTTTTAGTGATTAGATATATATACCAATTACTTTCAGTATGTTCACAATCGATATTCAACTGATTAACATAAATATATAATGAATTCGGGTTACAACTATACAAATAGAGTAAATCCATAAAATACTATAGTTTAAGGTTTTCTTTGGATATTTATATGTATATAAACACGGATATATTTCACTTTTATAATCAGGGATTCAATTCCCCTTGATGGATTCAGCAGATAGCCCAATATAGCTTTGCTGCAAGAAAACACACTTCTATAATCAGAATTAACCCCATTTATATGATAGCATTCAAGATAATATTATCAATATAATCATTTAACACAAGTAATAAACAACCTTATAACATCGAATTTATTTTTCTTTAAATGGACACTCAATGTTTTGCTTTATGTTGAGTTTCCAATTAAAGAAAAAGAAACTTGGCGTTATAACATCTTTTACTGCTATAATGTAAATATCTTTTAAACACCAATATGCACTGCAAAAATTAAGTAAATAGTTAACTACTTTGTTTATAATTTCCAACAAGGCATTCTTTAAATACCGTAATCATCTTTTTACATGAAATTAATTTTGAAAAACGTAGCAAATGACTCTCAAGTTGTTTGAACCAAAACATAAAACACAACGTTTATTTTGATATTTAATTAACTATCTCCGTACTCAAAAACTCGTAATCCTTAATTTAAAATCTTGGAATCAACTTAGTCATACATATAAGCATTTTCTTATAGTTTACTATCAGGTTATAATTTGCGTAAGTAAAATTAAAAAGAAATCCATAAAAGCTTTGAAAATTTTCCTTTTACTATACTTAATTGTTTTAATTGTAAGAACACAAAACTAAAATAATAATTTTACTTGTTTTCTTTTTTTTGTGGCTGTAAAAAACATATTACAGACATCTTCTATTTACCTAATCTTAAAATGCCGAAAATATTTTATGATTAAGTTTATCAGAATACTTGTATGGGGTAGGTATTTTTAGGTGAAGTGTGTTATTTTTATTTTACAAATGACAAACTGAGCTCTTTTTTTTCCAAATTAGTGATTAATAATTGATGTACATGCTAATAAATGGAATAAGAAATCCACGTCTTTATAGAACTCTGTTTTACATCCTTACGGGCAAGAGTTTTCCTTCTTTACTAACATAAGTGCTAATGCTACAATAACACTTCAATCGCACGTTTCATTCTTAGACTATGTAAGCTAACAAAAGTACTATGAAAAAAAGTTACTGTTAGTCCATTTGTAAAAGTTTTTATTTTTATACTTGCAATGTAAAGGTTCATTATTACAAAAAAAAGAAATATATTTGTTTAATATAAGCAAAACAAAAATGAATGAGTAAAGTAAAATATATTACTTTCTGATATGCATTCAATTTTTTTCTTTGATTTTGTTTAAGAACTGATAACTATATAATATTCGTCATAAAAGCGTAATTTTGTAAGATCACGAGAAATAAAATTATTATATTTTGCAAAATCACATAAAATAAAAAAAAATTATACTTTTACTTTTTCTAGTCGTTTTTTTTACTGCAATGTTATTTTATATATAAAAATGAGACTGGATATTATTTGTGTAGGCCCAGCATGGCCAAGCATGTTAAGGCGTGCGACTCGTAATCTGATGGTCGCGGGTTCGAATCCCCGTCGCATCAAACATACTCGCCCTTTAAGTCGTGGATACATTATAATTTGATGAGTAGCCCAAGAGTTGGCGGTGGGGGGATGATGACTAACTGTCTTCCCTCTAGTCTTATACTGCAAAATTAGGGACAGCTAGCGCAGATAGCCTTCAAGTAGCTTTGTGCGAAATTCAAAAACAAACAAACAACTATTTGTGTATCCTAATCCCAGCTGTTAATCCTTTCGTAATTATTTATTTGTTTTTAATTGTTTTCAGAAAATATTGTGTATTGATGTTACTTACTTACTTTGATATCTCTAGTTAAATTTTAAACAAGATTTTTTTTTTGGAGGTGACTTTAATTTTTCTTGTCATATTTCCTTGAAATGATATAAATAGGAACCAATAGAACACACAGTGTATCAAAATGTTTCCGCTAGCACATGATATTTGTAAAAATACAAAAAAAACAAATACCGAATAATCCTATACAATTGTACATTAATTATAAATTCACGGTATAATAACTATGAATGGGAAAAATATCTGTTCACTATTTTGAAACTTTTTGTCGCGATATGAATGACTCATTTTACAGAATTAGTACACACATATTTAAACCGTTGATGCTTTGGTTCTTCCCCCCTCAATCCATTATGACTAGACAGTTATTTAGAATAACTATTCAACAGTGAAAACTCTCTATAGGAGAAGGAAGTGTGAAAACAGCTTGTAGCTGGTACTGCTTGGCTTCATGGAAACCAGGACGTATCGTACATTACACAGGCTTCCTTTCAAAACCCATGCTAACGGTACGGAGAAAATAAGGTGCGTAGGACGTTCAGTTTAAATGTATTCCATTTTGATGCAGGCAAACTACTTCCTGTTTCCTTATTCACAAACCATGAATTTTATTTTATAACAAAGTCGAGGATTTTTTCTAATACACAAGAAAATAAAAATCTAGTAAAGAAATAAATTTATAGTGTAATTAAATGATGAATTTCTGTATGTACAGTCTAAAAAAAGTGTGTATAGCTGATGAGTTTAAAAACAAATGCTACTTCCAATGATGATAAAAATAAATTAATTAATTTGTCTATGTGTCTGTTGGATTTAATTTACATTAATTTCAAGTAACGCTAAACATTTGTTACGAAATATATTTATGAACCATTGTATATACACTGAATAACTGATAAGAGTTTGCTTTTCGAAAATTGCATGTTTTAGAAGATACAAAATATTTAAAAGTTTATACTGGTTATTAATACTTACAGAAACGACGCCTTACGGGCAGCTATTTGTAATACTAATTACTAATCGTAGTATTCATAACTCATTGAAAATATTTTGTTAAAACGAAGTTTCTAAAAAAAATTCAGATTATACTCTTCAGTCATACGATATTCATTACATCAAAAATCATTGACTCAAAATTCCTATACGTCTTACTGGTATAATCTGTAATGTTTTCACATATCAACAGTGGTATTGTTCAGTAAAAAAATAATATTTTTAAGAGCTTCAGTTACTACATTTACAAATTATGTCAATAAATATATAATAAAATCATCATGTAAAGTCCTAGTGGGAGTGATGTCCTTCTTGTGAGGAGACTAGTTTTATTTAAAATTGTGTTCTATAAATGGTGTTACAAATACCATAATTATTTTTCCATTTGTATGTATATCATAATGCTTCACTAATATCCTTCAGAACAAAACACGAATAACGCTCGAATGATACATTACATAAACATATTTAACAGCATAATAGTATAAAAATAAAGCTTAGGAACTTTGCATTTGATCCTCGAAGACGGATTATTGCGATTTTGAGGCTTGCTCGGGTCATGCTGTTACGTCCTTAAGCAAGATACTTTACTTAAACGTTTCAGTCTACCCACTTATATGACGGGTACCAGCTGGTTGCTGGGGGTTAACCTGCGATGGACGTAACAGGCCACCAATCTGTTTGTTATTATGCGCAAAGCTATACACTGCCTAACGCTGTTTGTTTGCTTTGAATTCCCGTAAAGCTACACGAGAGCTATCTGCGCTATTCATCCCTAATTTAGCAGTTTAAGACCAGAGAGAAGGCAGCTAGTCATCACGACCCACCGCTAACTCTTGAGCTACTCTTTTACCAACACATAAAGATATTGACCGTCATATTATAACGCCCCAACGGGTGAAAGGGCAAAAATATTTGGTGTGGCGTGAATTCAAACCCCTGACCCTCAGATTACGAGCAGAGTGCCTTAACCACCTGGTTATGCCAGGCCAATCTCTTTCTGAACAACGTTACTAACTAGTGGCAAAATATTCATTGATCTTAAACTTAAATATGAGAATAGCTCTTCATTTGGCTATTATCAAGCAAATTCAGTTCAGATAAAACCCTGAGTCACTCTTTTTTGATTTTTAATTCAAACAAATATGAACGTTAACGAGTCAATCAGGATATGACAACAGCCACAAGTATATGTATAATAATACTCTGTCTGGAAGATACAGTAAAACTAGACCTCTGGTGAGAAAACAATAAGTTTGAGGCCGTACAACTCTAAGATTATGGAGACCCGGCACAGCCAGGTGGGTTAAGGCGTTCGACTCGTAAACTGAGGGTTGCGGATTCGAATTTCCGTCGTAACAAACATGCTCGCCCTTTCAGCTGTGGGGGAGTTATAATATGACGATCAATTCCACTATTCACTGATAAAAGAGTAGCGGGTGGTGATGACTAACTGCCTTCCCTCTTGTTTTACACTGCTAAATTAGGGACGGCTAGCGCAGATAGCCTTCCAGTAGCTTTGCACGAAATTCGAAACAAACAAACAAAACAAAAATTATGGGGTGCGGAGAGGACAGTTTGCACGATGTAGTTTTATTATAATAAAACACACACAGTAACCTTTTTTTTAGATTTATTTCTCTCTTTTCTGTAATTATAAGTTATCCATATATATAATTTTCACTTCATATTATTTATAATATCTATTACATGATTATAATGGCTCTTAATTTTATTCATTTGTTTTTCAATTTAAAAATAATATATATTTTTAAAGACTGCCTTTATAAAGTTAGGCGAAATTGCATATAAAATCAAACATATGCATAATTTTAATATATGTATTTTTACAGTTAAAAATTTATATATTCAGGCCATCGATATAATTTTCAACACATCTCAATGAACATCTCAAAATAATTCATGTGCTATCATATTATAAAGAATCAGTTGTATCACTTAAAAAAACGAAAAAGAGCAGTTTTATCTATTATTCTATAATTTCAGTTTTAAAATAGAAAATAAAATTTACATAATAATTATATTTAAGAGTTCTGTCAATCTACAAATGAAAATTGTACTAAAATGTGAACAGTTCTCCGCTTAACCATATTAACTTTTATTAACCGGCATATCGCTGAATCTCTAGACTAAACCTCGCATTTAAATGACTTTATTCGTGGAAATACCAGTTGCATGAAAATGAAGGCCACTTCTTTAGTGGCATAACTACTAGTCTTATCAAAAACAACGGAAAGAAATTCCAAATGTCAACAGACAACCAATAGTAGTTCGGCAGAGCGAGTTGGTTGTAAACTATTTGTTCTTTGACTGACATTTATTTCGCTGTGTCGTCATTACTTACCTTGATGTTAGCTTGCTTGTCTCTTAAATAACGGCTAGCACCCAAGTCACGAGCATTTCTGCTGTATTATTCAAACTACAAAATTGGATAGGCGTTTCTCTTTCTCTCTTTCACTCGTTAGACCCTGAACAATTTATGGACGACAAGAAGAGGGGGAGTGGAAGTTCTTTGGGTCAGGCTGGGGAGTGCAAAAATAACATTTTCCAGGAACGTGCTCATTTAGAAATTTTAGCAGGTTTAGAACATCAATAATGGAAAAAAATAATCATATATGAGTTACAGAAACAAATGTATCAAATATTATTCGTTGCTTGCATTGTATATTTTTATGGCGTTCATGATATATAGATACATATATTAATTACACCCCAGAACGTAGAACTGAAGAGATTTTAGAGACATTGAATGTCCATAGTATAACTTAATTATTTTTATACATCTCAACTCGTTCGAAAATATAAATAACGGTTACAATCGAACATTTTGTTTTTGTGAATGGTTTCATCTTCCACTGGAGGAAAAACATTGTATAAGATCTCGAAGCTCAATGAAGAGGATGATAGGTTGGTCAAGTTTGTGTGTGAAAATATCGTTTGCAATGAATTTAATCTTTCACAAAAACATGATTTAACTTATCAATAACGTGATGAGTAGATACTGCTGAAATAATGATTAATTTTATTGTACTTTTTAATGTAAGAATATTATATTATATCATAATAATATTATTTCTACATAATATGTTTAGAAAACAAATGTCTTCAAATAAGAGGTTTAAAATAACGAATAAAAGGATCTTAAACTTTTAAAAAGTAATGTTAAACCATGACATGAAAAGAAAAAGGTACATGCAACTGTAATACAAAATAGTTTGAACAAATAACTAATTGTATAATTATCCTAAACAAAAGCCAGTATTTTACAGTTTTGAGCTTATTTGAGTATTTATATTAATATTTAGCATTAGTAAAGGGTTACTGTTTAATTTAGTGACATAAATATTCAAATACTTAATGTGTTAGAACGTTTATTTTTAATTAACAGTTATATACATGCATATATATATATATATATATACACAATGAGTTATTTTGCTACACCTTGAAAACAACATAAACAACAAATGATATATAGTTAATTTAGTAGTGTATTTTATTATAATTATTGATGTGCCTTCACATTTGTTATAAATACGGAGAAAACAAACGCTAATAATTTATGTTATTAATAGTTTTATGCGATTAATACTATGAAGCTGAAATTGTGTTCAAATGTTCTGGGGTTAAAATTTTAAGTCTTACTGCTCAGATCTTTTGCACTAGAAAGTCAATAATATCAAAATCAAGCGTAATTTCAAGAAAAAAGGCTCTTGAGTTATTTTTTAAGAAACTTACGATTACAACCAGTTGGTGCACCTTTTCTTCTTCTTTGTGGTAATAAGGAACTGTCGGTTACTACCTACACATGTGTGTTAATATGGTTCTTATGATCAATAAAACTGCACCTTGACTTTTCTCTTACTACTTTTTCACAACAACTAGAAACCTTCAAATGAAAGAAAGATTTGAATGTCGTTGTAACATTTTCTTTCAAATCGTCCCGGCATGGCCGAGCGTGTTAAGGCGTGCAACTCGTAATCTGAGGGTCGCGGGTTCACAAACCCTTTGCGCTAAACATGATCACCCTTTCAGCCGTTGGAGCGTTATAATGTTACGATCAATCCCACTATTTGTTGGTAAATGAGTAGCCCAAGAGTTGGTGGTGGGTGGCTGCCTTCTCTCTAGTCTTACACTGCTAAATGAGGGAAGGCTAGCAGAGTATAGCCCTTGAGTAGCTTTGTGCGAAATTAAAACAAAATAACGAATAAATCCTTTCAAATTAAAGGGACACTTTTGTCACTTTACAAATACCAACCGGTCGTTTTGTACCCATTTCCTTAATTTAACGATCAAGAAGTATAAAACAACAGTCATGATCTTGTTTGTTTGTTTGTTTTTTGGAATATCGCACAAAGCTACTCGAGGGTTATCTGTACTAGCCGTCCCTAATTTAGCAATGTAAGACTAGAGGGAAGGCAGCTAGTCATCACCACCCACCGCCAACTCTTGAGCTACTCTTTTACCAACGCATAGTGGGATTGACCGTCACATTAGAACGCCCCCACGGCTCGGAGGGCGAGCATGTTTGGCACGACGCGGATGCGAAAACGCGACCCTCGGATTACGAGTCGCATGCCTTAACGCGCTTGGCCGTGCCGGGCCAAATGATGATCTTGATGATTCATTTTTCCAAAACTTGATTTAGTCTATTTTTCGCTTCCTTCTTTTCACCCTTTTATTTATTCCGCTTTCTTGTATTTTGTTTCTTTGTTTCTGTTTTTAACTGACATTATTTGGACATTTAAATTTTTGATCTGATTTCTTTGTCAACTAAATGTTATAGCTATAAGATCGTTTAATTAATGTGCAGATAATTTTGCAACGTCCTGAAAAAGTCAAGTAAGTAGACTGTCAAGTTACTTTTAAGTCATTCTATAAATAAAATTCCGACAAGTAAAAAATGTTTAACAGTCGCTATAAAAAAAAAGACCTGTATGCTTTCATTTTACTTAAAAAAGTTATAAATTATACTTTTATTATTGTAAATGCTGTTGGAAATTTATATATGTATATAATCAAAAGTGTATTAAAAAAATGTTAATATTACAATTTTAAGTTCGCATATTTATTTTACAAAACGTGTTATATGGTTGTTTGTTGAGATGTCATGCAACAAACAAGTTTGGTTTTTTTTGCTCAGAGATACGTAGTGAATTTTGTTAGCTTTTATGCTTATTCCTTGCATTTTTTTTTGTAATAAAAGAAGAAGTAGAGCTAATTCTCTTTCTTTTGTGATGTTTGATTCTGAATTTCGTGCAAAGTTACTCAAGGGCTATCTGCGATACCCGTCCATAATTTTGCAGTGTAAGACTAGAGTGAAGGTAACTACTCATCACCACCCACTCTTGGGCTACTCTTTTACAAACGAATAGTAGGATTGATCGTAACTTAATACCGCCACAACGGTTGAAAGAGCGAATATGTTTGGTTCGACCGGGATTCGAACCCGCGACCCTCCGATTACGAGTCGAACGCCTTAACCCACCAGCGTGGTCTTTTCTTCGTACTATTTCACTATTAACATTTAACGTCATTCTATTAAAACATATTGTAGAATTAACATACATTTTTTTTTTTTTTTAGGTCGGGGAATTGCAACTCCCCAGTGCATGTTATTATGCATTATAACATCGTATCTCACACACTGTTAATAAATAGAGGATAAATAAATACAAAAAATATAACAATTATTTCAATAATAACTATACTTCATGCATTTGCAGTAAAATATGTTTATTAATGGAACACAGTGTTATCTTTTAATCATCTGGCCTTTGGGGTAGCATTATTGCGCTTTCTGTATAAGCCTGCCTAAAATGTTTCAATACACTTGCCTTTTCTCCCCACCACTATTCTTTCACGTGATGTATGTTGTATATATATATATTTTAGGTATGACGTAAAAGCTGGTCACCACGAGTCCCTGGGTTGCCATAGAAACACGGACTCAAATGTCCCTGAGACACCTGCAAATATCTCATTTTCCTTTAAACAGCTCAGCGTTGTCCTTTAGGACGGATGGCTACTTTGTATCAAGAGAACCGAAAAGGTAAGGGTAACTATATAATAACTTTATTGATAGGAAACAAGTCTATTTTGTTTGAAGTACTTTAAAATATATTTTGAGAAAAGAATCACAGCATTTCAAATCCTACTGAACCATTCAATGGATAGCTATAAAAACATGTCATTGAAGAACTTACTCTTTGAACAATAAAAATATTTTATGTAAAATACAGAAAACGACGTACCACCATACTTTGTTAAACTTGGATTAAAACAATAACAATGTGAAATCAATCTTATACTTCGAAGTGAATAACAGACTTTTATTGCTACAGACGTTTAATATGTGGCTTTCTGTTGTTCTCAAATAACAGAGTTTACATAAAGCAATAAGCTTATCAATCTGATTTAACTCTTCCCATACTGTGTTTCTAAAACACAAAGTTATTCACTTCTTTTTATATGAATTAAAACATATATAAATAAATATTTCTTTCTACTCGTGTGTAGATATAATTGTTAACTTGACAGTTTTTTTCTCTGGAATATCTAATATCCAAGAACCGTATCTCTAACACTTTAACATTGTATTTAAAGATAAGCAGATGGTCGTATCTTTAATATATCACATTTTGTAATTAGCCCTACGTTGTATGCGTGAAGGAAAATAAAAATATTACCTCTTTTATCATGTTCTATCGAGGTCATAAATTGTTGTAGCATTATACTAACATACATTAGTTGTTTCTTTGTTTGTCGTTGTTTTTCGTAGCTCTCAGCTAGTACACTGGTATGTCTACGGATTTACAACGCTAAAATCATGGGTTCGATTTCCCTCGGTGGGCTCAATAGATAGCCCGATGTGGCTTTACAGTAAGAAAATACACACTTTTCTTTGTAAAATTTTAAAGATGTCGGTAAACTCAGTGTTTAATTGCAGCTGTTATTAATTATTACTTTGCATGCTTCGAATCATTGCAAATGATGAGATTTGTGACTGGATCACTGCTGAAACTAGTTACTATTTCATATACTTACCTTCAGTAGTAGTTTCAACATTTTTTTTCTGGTCAAGCTGCTGTAAAAATCAACACGAATGATGATGTAGCTTGAAAAACAATCGTATCTCATTAGTGCGTTGTTATACATTAATTAAATAATGGTTAAAAACTTTGCATTTAAACAGATGAGTTGCTTTATGTTTCAACATAATAAAGTGATGTTATTCACTCAAAAGTTGTAAACATTGAATATAAACCAAAATACATCAAAAGTTTGTAAATTAGCAGATGTCGTTATATTATGTCGTTTCACGAGTAAACAAACCACATGCCAACCTTATATTTTTAGCCGAAATTAAGAACACCAACCACTGTAAGAGTATTAATTCAGTTTTGTATGAGGATCAACTACAGAGTTGGATAAACAAGGCAGATTGTAAACTGATATGAATTAGAATTATGGAGCATGACTTTTGTGTTACTTTAAAAAACAAACAAGCACCAACGAAATAGTATGGAAGTATTGTGAATTAAAATTTAGTATAAAGTGTTATATGAAAAATAACAACATACAAATAAATTTATAGCGTAACTGAATGATGAATTTCTATACGTCGAGTTTAAAACAAACGTGTTTGTAACTGATAAACTTATAAACAAATGTCATTTCCATTGGTAATAAAAATAAACTAAATAGTTTTTCCATGTCTCCGTGACAGTTCTTTTATATATTATTAAACAATGCACAAAAATATTTGAAGCGTTGTATCCTGTTACGATATATTGGGGGAAATGCTATTGATATACTAAACAATCTAAAATACAAAATGCTGATGTGTCTATCGTGGTTAATAACATTAACAGTGGAATAATAATAATAGTATTGAAGTATTGTGAATTGTTCAATATAGACGTTTAACTGCTAGTTATTGAAGGAACATTAAGTTAGTGAACCTGGTGTTGACAAATTCAGGTGGAAGTATAGAAACCAGCATAATTCAATATACAGTACTTGCTACAAAACATTTTAGAGTTTCAGTTCCACTCCACAAAATTTATCAGATACTAACATCAACTTTCTAAAGATTAAGTCAAATCTCCATTGCAATAATATATATATAAGATATACATCCTACAGATCATTTGAGTTTGAATGCAACAACAGTTAAAGGCTTTCTCTTTTATTTTTTTATTTAATGTTCTATGAGATTCAAATGCATATGTAAATAATTATATACAAACGTATAGTTCACTATTTTCAAATAATTTTGAATCTCCATCACGTCCTTACAGATTATGATGAATGTACATCTTTAAAATAGCCCTGCAGCGTAGTTAGAATTGCAAAGGGCTCTACTGTAATAATGTAAAGCTCATGGCACATCACTCCTCCATGATAAATTCCATAATCCATTAGTGACAAGAACGAAACTTTTACACTGCCATTTTCATTGGGGTGTATCCCAGTTGCTCATCGTTAAGTCTGAATTCTTAAAATGTTAAAATTCTGGTTTCAATAACTGTGGTGGGCAGGGTAAAGACAACCCATTGTGTAACTTTCCGCTTAACAACAGAAATCCAAAGGCGTTGCGTTTGGCAATTTGACCATTATATTACAACGTAAGTACCTATTTCATTCTCCCTATCCAGCTGTTGAAGTTACTTGTGTCGCTTTTTCAGATTGAGACTCTTTTCGACTATGTTGCCTACTATTGCCTGGAGCACGCAGACAGCTTTGACTTCTGTTATATGACGCCACACTTTGTTTTCTGTGTCTGCTATATGATTTGTATTTAATCCTGGATTCAAAATAAGAACCCTAAAAAACATTAAATTTTGATTGTTTTAAATGTCACTTATTTCAGTTTTTAGGCTTTTAATGTTGATCCTAATTTACCATATCAGTTTAATGATATGATCAGTTAAATAATTTCGTGTTAATCAGTTACGATGAAACTAAAAAAAAAAAAATAATCGTAAAATCATACTTTCAGTGAAATCATATCTACTGCCATTGTGCACTTCGTTTATTCGTAATCACTGCACGTTTATAGTTTTCATAAGAAATTGAGAGAAAAAATTAATCATTTTTTAATTCTTCTATAGAGTTATAAAATATTATATAAAACATCTACCTATTATTCTATATAGCATTTAACATATGCATGAATAAAATTGACGTTTCCTGTTTTGATAGAGCCTCTAGTTCATAAATTCATTATTATTAGGTTCTCCAAAAACAAATGTCGGAATTCACAAGATGACATTTAGAAGCTCAATATTGAGTAATTTATCGTTGGTTGGTTTAATCCAACGTTTGTTTCATACAAGTTGTCTTAATTGTCTGCTGTTTTAGTTCTACTTAGAGTAAGTTTCGTACCCTCTAAGACAGCATGGGAAAGAAGGACTTCCGTCTGATTTTTCTCTACGATTTCAAACTTGGACGAAAAGACACCGAAACTTCTCGGAGCAACAACCAAGCATTCGGCCATGGATTTGTAACTGAACGTACAGCTCAGCGTTGGTTCTAAAAGTTTCGACATGGAGATAAAAGTCTTGAAGACCACAAAGGTCGGGAAGGAAGCCATCCTTACGTGAAAACACATTAAGGGAAGCATTTGAGAGAGACCGTCGCACAACAGTACGTGAGCTTGCAGAAAAACTAGGCACAAGCAAATGAAGCATTGCCAACAATCTGAGTAAGATTGGAAAGACGAAAAGCTGGAAAAGTGGGTTCTACATGAACTGACTGAAGCTCAACAAAATCGGCGTTATGAGACCTGTCAAGAACGACGCTCCAAAAATTGAACGAATGGGGAATCGAGGTTCTGCCTCATCTACCTTAATCCCAAGAGCTTTATCCTACAGATTTTTATTTTTTCAAGCACTTTGACAACTTGTTAAACAATAAACGCTTTCAAAACCAGGCAGCTGAAGAAGAAGCTTCCAGTGAGTTCATTGACCATAGAAACTTTGATTTTTACGGCAAGAGCATAAACAGCATCGTTACACGATGACAAAAGTGTGTTAAAGCAAATGGTGCTTACTCTAATTAAAGCATATTTTACAACACTGATTTATACTTTTCTATTCTTCGTAGTGCAAAAACGACATTTATTTCTTGACAATCTTATATATTAATCAAGACTCACGTTCGAAGGTATTATTCTACTTTTCTAGTAAGTTTGCATGTGTGGTGAATAAAGATATAAAAATTGACACCAAAACCTAACTGTTAGATTTAAAAACATAGAATTTGCACCACTTTAACAAAAACACAGTTCTAACACTTAGTGTCACATGCAATTGAATGAGCTAATATCGTAGTATCAGACTTGAAATGCTGGTTGAAATTAAACATCTCTTATTATTATTATCTGGAGTGTGAAAGTCGATTATTTTTACTGTAACATATTAAATTATAATATTACAATTGAAATACGCTAACTTGTAAACAAGGAAAATGGCATTTTTTACGTTGAGTTACACAACTCTGAAAGTTGAAATTTAAAAGAAATATTACTCGCATGCGCTGTATAAAATATCATTTAGAATTTAGGTACTCGTCGCTGTTAGGAACAACTGCTTACGTTTTTTTTACCTCCTAAAATGTTTTTGTTCCTTTATTCTATATGAATTGTATCTTTTTTAAGAGCAGAATGTAAGTTTTAGTTGCAAGACGTAAAAAGTTGCTTAGGAACTTGGTATTAATCAAAGCTAGCTAAATAATTTATAAAAAAAGTTATAAATAAATCCTATACAACATCAGCTTGTAGCTTTGCGTACATATGTTTGACTTCTTCCTTAAACAGTTCTGGAGCTATCAGTGATGTCGAGAAACCCACTAGTTGAGAATTTTATATGCAAAAACGAGCCGTTTTTGCATGTAAAGTTCTGGAGCTAGTAGGAAGCAAACAAACACAAGGTAACCCAGAGGTGTTAGCTATGTACGAATTCGTTTTACCAATGAAGCTTAAAATATACCTGAAGGTCAGGCATGTATATAATTTACAGTAAGTTTACAGAGTTGAAAACTCGAATTAGGCGACGTATTTTGTTCCAGGGTTGCCATATTTGAAAATATATTTATTACCATCATCCCCTCTTTATGCACATGTTCACACTTTTAATAGCACCAACTTGAAACTGAGGTATTCACGGGTTGGTGTCCTAACTGTACTTTTTGTTGGTTTTTCTTTCTCCGTTGGTGTGTATATATGTATATACACCAATATATATATATATATATATATATATATATGAGTGATTGTGGTTAATGAAGGAATTTAGGAACTTGATCGGTCCACTGTTTGTTTGTTTGGTTTTGAATTTCGTGTAAAGCTACTCGAGGGCTATCTGCGCTTATCGTCCCTAACTTAGCAGTGTAAGACTAAAGGGCTACTTTACAACTCTTGGGCTACTATTTTACCAACGAATAGTGGGGTTGATCGA
The DNA here is from genome assembly GCA_011833715.1 of Carcinoscorpius rotundicauda. Lineage (NCBI taxonomy): Eukaryota > Metazoa > Arthropoda > Merostomata > Xiphosura > Limulidae > Carcinoscorpius > Carcinoscorpius rotundicauda. Next base: position 30,856,528 of record CM022395.1, on the reverse strand, counting down.
ACATTATAACGCCCCCACAGCTGAAAAAAGCGACCATTTTTGGTGTCACTGGGATTCGAACTTGCGACCATCAGAATACGAGCCGAGCTCCTTAACTAACTAGCCTTGCACGGCCTGGGTACACTGACTACTCTGTAAATTACAATGGGGGTCTTTGAGCCCGGCTGCTTAGTTCAATTATTTTATTATACTAAAATATAGTCCAGCAAAACAAAGTGACTTGAAATACTTAATGCCACAAATTAATGCTATACAATAATAATTATACAAAAACCTGAAAAATGTATTAAATTATAATTTCAATATTTACGCCGTAATGTTTCTTATGTTCAAAAGAGAGAATAGCATTCATTGCAAGTAAGTGAAACTTTTGTTTGTTAGTTTATTTCTTTGAGGTTAAACACAGAGCTATACATTGATATATTTCTGCTCTGCCCACCACGAATATCCAAACTTGGTTTTTAGCGTGGTAAGTCAATAGAGAGAACATTGTGTCAGTAGTGGGCGGTAAAATGTCACCTGTCAATAATCTGTCTTTACATAATCTAACATTGAATACCTCGTTCCTATTATTTATTTGGTTCCAACATTTCACTACGTCCATATCTCTTTTAAGAATGTTTAGAACATTAAAAATAGTCTAATTGAAACCTAACATACAAAACTAATGTGTACATGTAATCAGCAACTTGGGTGCATAACTAACTCTATCTTATCATTATTAAATATGCCCTTGGGTTTGTCCTTGTACTAAATTGTCACATATTATCGTAAAATTATCTTGTATAACTGTTTAGACAAAAGTTTAATTCAAAAAAAAGTTTTAAGACTGATTAAAACTAATATCACGTGCTAATGTTTCCTTCGTTAATCGTACAAGATATAAGCTTCACTAAACTACAGTATATATAAAATTTTAGTTAAATTAACAGAAAGCTAAATACATTCAAGTTATAATAAATCTTTATTAACCCATTATTCAGAAAATGGATACTATTATTAGTGTACTGAAACATGGTTTGTGCGTCACATCTCACATTTAAAAACAAATTTCATTTCTAAATAAAACACCGAGAAACATGTTTTCCAATTATGATGATAATCAATAAAATATTTTTCTACCTCCACTAAATAACGTTGCAAATAAACATTGAAAACAAAAATGTATACAAAGGCAACTAAAATCTGTAAATAAAAAAAACTTTTATTTTTTAACTAAATGTATTTATGTGGTTAAAGACTTAAATATATGCAGGCACACGCTACCACTGACCACTTACAAAAATTTGATCAGACATTTAATAGATTAGGAACTGATAAATTTGAATTTTCCATAACGCGGTTTACAAAGGTTGCTCATTGTTCTCTTCAATTAATATCAGTGACGGCCTTTGTAACATTAAATCGTAATGACGGAGATGCATTGTTGACATTTCAACTCGACTGTTGATATTTCAGACCGGTAATACCCGGATATTAAAACAGGCCCTGTTTAGGATAGAATTTTACATTTTATTAGCAAATTAAAAGTATTTTAGGAGCGGGAAAAAAAAGTTAGAAAATAACACATTTCTAACAATCTATATTGTAATTTTATAAATATTAAATGTGCCTTATGCGACTTGTCAATATTGTCAATATGACTGAAAATGCACAAATCCGATAAATTCGACAAGACATACTGCTATTATAAGTATTCGTGCGAAATACACATTATTTTGTACTTAAAATATAGTAAATGTTGAATGTAAGAGTAGATATATATACTCTTCAAAAAAAACGTAAATGGCAAAATTTGAATCAAATTGATAACAAGTTTATTATGAGTAGTTCTGTATGATATGTGTGAAAATTTGCACATTCACTGCTGAACATCCAAAATCTGCAAAGGCGAAGTCCAAGCTCACTAGTTGAAGTTTAACGTCTCTCAACGTCAATTATGCCCCCCGTGTGCATCAATAACTGCTTGGCATTTCCAGCCCATGGAAGCGATGAGATGACGAATCACATCCTGTGGAATGGCTGTTCTCTCAGCCTGCAAAAATACTGCAAGCTGAGGTAGAGTCTGCGGTTGAGGTTGTCGCTGTGGCAGACGTCGGTCCAACTCGTCCCAAAGATGTTCGATGGGGTTTAAATCTGGTGATCTGGAGGGCCAGGGAAGAACGTTGATGTTGTGGTGTCTCAAGAAGACAGCGGTGAGTCGGGCTGTGTGAAAACGGGCATTGTCATGTTGAAAAACGTCTTCGACGTTCACCATGATGGGTTGCATATGGGGCCTAAGAATCTCGTCAACGTATCGTTGAGTCGTAAGATTCCCTCAAATGTGCAAAAGGTTTGTTTGTTTTGGAATTTCGCACAAAGCTAGCCATCCATAATTTAACAGTGTAAGACTAGAGGGAAGGCAGCTCGGCATCACCACCCACTGCCAACAGTTGCGCTACCATTTTACCAAGGAATATTGGGATTGACCGTCACATTACAACGCCTCCACCGCTGGGAGGGCTAGCATGTTTAGCGCGATCGGAATGCGAACCCACGACCCTCAGTTTACGAATCGCACGCTATAACACGCTTGGCCATGCCGGTAGTGCAAAAGGTCTGTTCTAGCATTGTAGGCGATGGCAGCCCATATCATGATGATGCCACCACCAAATCTGTCAACTTCCTGCACACAGTTTGCTGCAAACGTTCTCCTCGGCGACGAAAAACACAGGTAATTCCAGCCTGCCTTCGAAGCATTAAACGTGATTCGCTCTAAACATGCCTCCATCGTCGATGAGGCCATACCCAATGTGCTCGAGTCCACTGCAGCCTTGCTTGACGATGTTGCTGGATGAGGATCACGCCTCTGACTGGACGTCGAGGTCGGATTCTTGCATCTCGTAGACGGTTGCTTACGGTCTGATCGGAATTCTACGCAGCCCTGGTATGGTTGAGACAGTAGACGTCGCAGTGATGGTTCTATCCCGAAGGTGACGTAACCGGATGAAGCGATCTTGTGCGGGAGTGGTCATACGAGGTTTGCCAGATAGTGGACGGTCACGAGTTGATCCATGTTGTTGGTGACGATTCTATAACCTTGTGATGGTGTTTGGGTGGACATTCACAGCTATGGCAACATTTGATCGAAATTCGCCTGCTTCCAAGTGACCAATGGCGTTGTTGCGTTATGCTTCAGTTAGTCTTGGCGTAACTGTATTGTGTATCGGTGGCTTAACACTGACCTATGGAAATCGAGAATCCGTCACTTTTATAGGGATTTTGCGCATGTTGCACTTGCAGAACATGCAGATCTCTCGAACAAATTTATTGGACACGAATGCGTTTTGGTGAAAAATCTGATGTTTTCCTCCGTTTTCAAAGTGCACAACTTTTATTGTCACAATCAGTGCCTTAACACGTGTAACATCACATACTCTGAGCTTGTAACGCTATTACACGTATTTCTCTTTAAAATAAAAAAAACATCCCTTTAGCGTTTCTTTTTTTCAGGAGTATATTATTTGACATATATATGTATTCATTACTCTTTATGTATCGTATGATAACATTCGGACCTATTTTATATTGCATATTATAATTTTTATGGAATTAATTTAACTCAGTTTACTCAATTTTTTTTCAAAACTTCACCACAAATTTTTTTTTGTATTTTCCTATCTAATCGTATACAATTTATATATATACTAGAAATGCTGATTTACTACCCGATAATGAATTCATCTATGTATTCATCTCAGTTAATTAATATGTATCTACTGTTGCTTCCATCACTTCATATAGATATTTTCACGCCACTTCAATGCGCATGTATGGTTCCTTCCATAATTTTTGTTTGTTTATCGATAAATAAAACTCTTTTCAATTTAAAATTTGTTTTTTAAGGACACATAAAACATAACTTATGAACCTGGTGTAACCAAACGTGTTAAGGCGTGCGAATCGTAATCTGAGGGGCGCAAGATCTCATCCCAGTCGCGCCAAGCATGCTTGCCCTTTCAGTCGTGGGGGCGTTATAAAGTGAGGGTCAATCCCACTATTCGTTGGTAAAAGAGTAGCCCAAGAGTTGGCAGTGAGTAGTGATGACAAGCTGCCTTCCCTCTAGTCTTATACTGCTAAATTAGAGACGGCTAGCATAGATAGCCTTCGAGTAGCTTTGTGCGAAATTCAAAAACAAAAAAACAAAACAAAACATAACTTATTTTAGTTTTGAGAAAAAAAAAATCTTGATATTGTATAAAGGAGTATTTAACACATGAAATATTCAAATATTTATACTTATGCCAAACCAACATGTGTTAATAAAAACGTGTGATATTCTGATTTTTCGAGAGCATTCTTAAAGGTTTATTTTTTTGTTTCTGAGTTTCGCGCAAAGCTACACGAGAGATATCTGCGCTAGTCGTTTCTAATTTAACAGTGTAAGACTAGAGGGAAGACAACTATTCATCACCACAGGCCGCCAACTCTTGCGTTACTCTTTTACTAACGAATAGTGAGATTTACCGTCACATTATAATGTTCTTATGACTAAAACAACAAACACGTTTGATGTGAGGGGGATTCGAACCAGCGAATCACAAATTACGAGTCGAGAACCCTTACCACCTGGTCATTCCGGCCCATTCTTAATGGTAAAATTTTGATATTTTGTAATAATATTTGTATGTTCGATTAAATATATACAAACTTACTAATTGTACGTTGATAAAAACAATGCGTTTTTTGTAAACTATATATTAGCTAATTCATCTTTTCTAATATGATGTGTCGTTGTCGTTGAATCAGACCAACTGTTTCCAGTTTATCTTATCAGTGTAGAAACATGTGCAAGTTATGTATATACAATCAAAATTATTTCAGCTGGTATACGATTCGAAGAAATTAACTAATAAAAACAAGTTTTTCGTAACAACAGTTTTCTTTAAGTTTCTTAATTAAATATACACTACACTATCAAAGTGTCAAGAGAAATATCCTTATCCACCAATTACATATTCCTGCTGAGTTTGCACGAAATTCCTTTGGTATGGTTGGTAAGGCCGGCAGCTGTTACAAATAATAATTTGAAATCACAAAGCTATACGGAAATAGTATCATAGGTTTTGAAAGATAAATTTCTACTGAATGCAATATTAATAGCACAAATGTCTGAGAAATTTTAGACCACCTGCTCCATACATAAATTGTTTATGCTGTAATAGAAAAAAATCGGATGAGCTAATGTGGGGAACAAACAAACTTCGAAACGTATTTTTGAAATGAAACTGTGCATCTAGTATAAACTTTATTACTCAGGTCCTTAATTAAATATTAGATCTGTAGACCATTATAATTATTATGTATTAGGAGCTTCTTGTACAATGCTATACACTACTTGCATTAACAGAAATGTAACTGGAATGGCTATATCTCAACTTGCATGATGATACTTTATACATTACTGCAATGGCTAAACGTAACATCCCTTTTATCAGTTTGTTCGCTTTCAATACATTTTAGAGACTTTTGGCGCAGATAACATAAGAATAACGTTGCATGAAATTCAACAAATGAATGAACCTAAAATGTTACTATGTTAAATATATGAAATTAGCAATATTTTTATTAATTCTATATTTCTTGTCGAATCCCATACTTTACAAAACCAGTTTAAAAAGTATGGTATTCAAAAGCAACCAGAGCTGGTATTTAAACTAATTATAGTTTGGTATTCCTAATAAATAAGTTGTATAAATATATCGTTGTTTTATATGAGTGACGAAGCCATTCATGTTCCGCAAAGTCAAACAGTGCTTGTTACGCTCTTTTACCGTAAGAGTATTTTGTGGTTGTAAAAGAACAAATTTTGAGTACCCGTCACATAAGCTAATAGCATTATTCGAAATTCAAAGTTATCTCGATTTTGCTAATGTGTTTTAGTTTATTCTCAAATAAAATGTTACGAAACATGATTACTTCACAGATTGATGTTGTTTCTTTCAAGGTTATCTGTAACTCAAAAAACATTTTCTTGCTCTTCCCACTTCCTTTAAAACAAATGACCAGGTTTTCGTTGTTTCACTACCAGAAGAAAGGCGGAAGACTTTCGAAACGTTGTTTTTTTGTTTGTTTGTTTTGGAATTTCGCACAAAGCTACTCGAGGGCTATCTGTGCTAGCCGTCCCTAATTTAGCAGTGTAAGACTAGAGGGAAGGCAGCTAGTCATCACCACCCACCGACAACTCTTGGGCTACTCTTTTACCAACGAATAGTGGAATTGACCGTCACATTATAATGCCCCCACGACTGGGAGGGCGAGCATGTCTGACGCGACTCGGGCGCGAACCCGCGACCCTCAGACAAAGCGCACGCCTTAACGCGCTAGGCCATGCCAGGCCCGTCGTTTTCTACACTTGTGCCTGCACAACAGCTAGTTGCTATCCATTCTACAAAGTTTCATCATGAATACTCTGCTTAAACAATCTATCAAAGAATATGCTCGAGTCTTACCAGTAAATCATAAATAAAAGGCCCGGCAGGGACAGTTGGGATAATGTCTTCGACTCGTAATCCGAGGTTTGTGGGTTCGGATCTCCATCGCATCAAACATGATCGCCCTTTCAGCTGTGGGGGCGTTATACTGTTCGAGAATTCCCACTAGTCATTGGTAAGAGAATAGCCCAAGAATTGGCGGTGGGTGGTTATGACTAGCTGCCAACACTCTAGTCTTACAGCGCGAAATTAGGGATGACCAGCACAGATAGCCATCGTATAGCTTGGGGGAAATTATGAAACAAAAAATAAAGCGCCATCTATTGGACATTTCTTAATACATTATTAAGTTATGTCTATTATATATAAAACTACTTGTTAATTTAGCTATTACTGTTAAACATAGAATTTATTGTATACTAACCATTCAATATGCTCAGTATTATGTTTTAACAATTTATTGTAGTTTTCCCGCAATAAAAATGCAATACATGTCGAATGCTGTACAAATTAAAACCAAATTTGTGGGTCTTAAATTTCCCAAGTATAAAATACTAAAAGTTTAAAATCTGGGATGAGATCACAAAATTTTATTTTAAAATTACTCCTAGCAGATTAACCGTTTCAGTAGTTTGTGTATGTGATTATAAACATGTATGTACATTGTGTTTTTACGCATTTAAAAGTTAAACAAGATAACAGTAAAGATCAATCATAACGAACAAATCGAAGTCATTTTTGTTATTTTTATCAAAAATCTCTACTTTTTAAAACATCCAACTGTAAGTGCAATATTTGCAACTTCGCTAAAGCAAAAAATAAGCAAACACCAGAAATATATCAATGAGTTTATCATGAAATGTAGTTCATAATAATTTTGTAACAATAACGTTTTTGATAATCGTTTGTTTTTCACTCCTTACTTGGTTTTTCACATAAGAATGTCCTGATCATAAGTTGTATATTGCATGAGCTTTAAAACATAAATAACTGTTTCTATTTTTATTTTTTATTTTTTTCTTAAATAGGTGCAGTTTTACTGTTCTACTCAGTACTTTTAAAAACGTATTAAATATGTATTTGTTCAGATCTTTGCTCCTTATCTTATGCAGATGTAACTCTGTAAAATACGGAATATTTGCTGGACAGGAACAGACGTGAACATAATAAGACAACAGAGAAGAAAAGGAATTCGTGGTTGTATATATGTATATAAAGGTCACATCTTGATGTGCCTTATATTTCCATTAAGCCAGTCTCCCGTGAGTTTTTCGTGTTATAAATGTCTTAAATGACTTTATGTAGCGAAATTTTCTTTGTTACAAGTAATTGGTATTTTAACATCCTGAATAATGTATATTGTTGTCTAACCTAAAGTTTTGTTTGAAAAAATTAACACTGAACTGATCCTGTTTGCAGAAAGCGAATATATTTAATACGAAATAATTACCGAATTCGATACTTCTAGATTTTGTGATGTATTTACTCAAGCTTGATACATTCTCTTCTTGAATACAAATCAAGCACTCGTTTAATATTATTAAGAGTTTTTTATTATTTATTTTCGGTTTGGTTTGTTTCACGCAAAGCTACACGAGGGCTGTCTGCGCTAGCCGTCCTAATTTAGCAGTATAAAGCTAGAGGGAAGGAAGATAGTTATTATTACTCACCGTCAACTCTGGGCTATTCTTTTACCAACGAATAGTGAGATAGACCGTCACAGTATAACGCCTCCACAACTGAAAAGACAAGCATGTTTGTTGTGACAGGAATTCGAACCCGCGACCCACATATTACGAGTCGAGTGCCTTAACCACCTGGTCATGCATGGGTTATTAATTTTGGGACGATGGGATTTTTCTAAAGACTTTTACTCTACTGGTTTAAAATTATCATTGCAAATTTAAATTAACACAGATTTTTGTCGACTTTGCTGATTATCACTGCTTGAAATTAATGAAAGAGTTTGCTATTAACTTATGATTGCAAGTACATTTTTGTTCTAGATAATATTCCAGAATATTCCTTTAAAAACTTTGTATTGAAATATTATTAAGTTGTGTATTTTCAACGATAATTAAAAGCAGTTAACATTTCTATTATTAAATCTCACTTCTCGAATGTTGGATACGATTGCTGAAACGCATAGGTTATACATAAACAATGAGTAATTGCAACTAAATGATCATTAGTGCGATACACAAAGCAAAATATGTAAAAGAAAAGCAAATAAGTTGCACAATGCATTCGTATTTGCTTTGAACAGAACAGTACAGTATGCCATATTTTTCGATGTGGCTTAGTTTTGAAATATGGTTCCAAATATTGTGTTACTTCATAAAATTCAGCTAAGTTGTTTGGTTGCCGTTTAATCAACTCAGTTTTCATACATGATTATGCACCTTCGATATTACTGGTTATCACTGTTTCACTAACTTAATTTACCTCACAAATCAATTCACCACCTTTACTTCATATTTCAAATCACTGTTTAAAATGGAAGATGGATCTCTGACCTGAGTAAGTGATATGATAGTCAATAATATATTTGTTCCTGTCAGTAATAATAAAAGTAATATTTCTGTGTAACTTTCACACACCATTGGTTGAGGTTCTACAGTCCACCCTTATATTTGTCCTTTAACATATTTCATAGTAGAAATACGTAAAGTGTGATGCAGTTCCCCTCTCTGACATTGAACAAAATGTTATTGATTGTTGCCAAACAATTTGAATTTTGATTTATCTGTAAAGAACGCCCTCTTTCAATTTTCTTAATCACACTGTTTGAAGTTTGACACACATTTCAGCTGTTTGATAGTTATCTCTCTTAAGCAATGGTCTTTGAGCAGCTAGTTACACATCCATTTGGATTAATTAATTGCTAATGTGCTTCCTACTATTCTGAAGGTACTATTCACACCTGTTCTTAACGATAGACCACAGACAGGTTTTTAAATGAATTAATATGTATCACTTAAAAGCTGAATTACATAACATCACCTTTGAAAAGTTTGAGTTTTCAACCTAGAACGCGTCTGCTATTTACAATAGGAGATTCGTGCATCCTCTATAGAGTAGTCACACACTTCTTACAAAATCATAAAATCTAGCCTCAATCTGTTACACGGAATTGCTTCAAACATCCAACACTTACATTTTGCTGGTTTTATTTTTGTTTATTTTTCTGTCGAAGGAGTAATGGATGTATTCAATATCTGTAAGGGATAGCGTGACCCTATAGGTTTATGAGATGTATGCTGATGCAATACTTATAATTGGCTAGCTGCCATCCGAATACAATATAAACTATCGAAACATGATTTGATTGTGATGCAGTTCATTTTTATATAGCAGATAGGAGCTATACTCTTATATTTGTATCTTATACCCAGAAGGTTAACTATTTCCGTAAAATATATGTATATGTGTCTGTGTGTGACTTAAATTCTTTTTGACTCTTTTCAACAAAGTTTGTTTTTGTAAATATTATGTGCTTGTCTTGTCTTTGAAAACCATATTTTTTATATAGCTCAGTAGAACCTTGAATGTTAAAACAGATTATACATTCACACGAAATTTTTAGTAATTTATTTCTTCACATTAAGATATCTTTTGTTTTATAATCGTTATTGTTTTTTTCTATTTCTAATTTGTAAATTTATCTCGAACTTAACTTCACTACCAGTAGAAAATTACACGTGGAAATTATGATTACATACTTTTGAAGCCTTGAAACAAGTTTTACTTTAGATATTTTATAGTTTTTATCTAATTAACCAACGAAAAAAAAGAGAAGGTTTAAGGACAAATCAGAAACCAAATCGTAGCTTAACCATGAATCCTAAAGCAAAGAAAAAGTGTACTAGACAAGCGACTAAATTGTAGAGTACTTTTAACACTGGCCGGAAAAATAGGAAGTTTTATATATAGAAAAACTAAAGCAAACGTCTTTCCTCAGCTCTTTCATTATCTTTACGAAGTAGTAGATAATATACTGCTCACAAGAATCAAAGGGAAAATTACATATTTTAGAATATTTTTGTCATAACTAAATTTATGTGTGAAAAGCATATACGTTCATATACAAGTGTATTTTCTAAACTTGCGAGCGAAGTTTGAAGCAACTCAAACGATACTCACCTTACTCAAGGAGAATACAACTCAAGGTGCCCTATATAAGGCTGTTACGTAAAATTATGCATTTCTCTTTAGTTCTCGAAACAAACACCAATATGGATCTTTTGCGGCTCGTTTTGTTAATGTGTAATTACATCTTGCGCACACCAGCAGTCAGGCGCCATCTGATAGAAAAGGAGGTGGCTGGAGCGGTCCAGATGCTGGAGGATAGCCAGAACCAAAGAACGGTGGCACAGTGCATCGGTGTGTCTTCAAGCGTCATTAATCCACTTTGGCGACTCTACCAGGAGACCAGGTGAAGACCGTCATTGCTGCACAACAGCCAGAAAGGACCGTTACATTTTGAGTACCAATCTGCGGGACAGATTAGCTACGGCTCGGTCATTGAGAAATGACCTTCAGCATTCCACTGGAACCCTTGTGTCGACACAAACAGTTCGCAATTGTCTGCGCAAAGGACGCCTTAGAGACAGACGGCCTGCAAGAGACTTAATTCTGACAGCGCTACACCGTAAAGCCAGGTTAGAGTTTGTTCGGCAATGGGCCATAGTGCTGTGGACAGACGAGAGCAGGTTTACTGCGTCTCGTAATGATGGACGTGCGAGAGTGTGGAAATGCCGAGGAGAGCGATTTTTTGCCTGTAACATTGTTCAAGTCGACGCCAATTGAAAGGGTTCTGTAATGATCTGGGCAGGCATATTTTTGGGTGGCCGCACGGACTTATTCACACCCGACAGGGATGCTCTGAACGCACGTCAATATAGAGACGAAATTTTGGAACCCATTGTGAGGTCTTTTGCTGGTGCTGTCGGCGATGGGCTCATTTTCATGCAGGTTAACGCGCGAGCCCACGTCGCCAGACTGTGTATGAACTTTTTTGACGAGAAAGGAATAGAGACTTCTGAGTAGCCCGCAAGGTCTCCAGATTTAAATCAGATTAAGCATTGTTGAGATATATTGTCGAGGCGTGTGAGTTAACGCCAGAACCCTCCTTAAAATGTACAGGAACTCCGACAAGCCCTGGTGGACGAGTGGGCTGCCATACCCCAAGATAACATCAATAGACTGATCCGAAGTGTGCCAAAACAGTGTCATGAATGTCACAGCCTTTTTAGGTCACGCTAGATATTGAAATTTCTTGAATTTCTTGTTAACTGTTTAAAGTATTGTTTCATAAAGGATGTCAGTTTTGGTCATGTTTAAAAAAATTATTTCTTCATGTTTTACTGCTCATCAGACATTAACAGATGGAATTGAAATGAGGCAAATTACCTGAAAAAATAAAAATATTATCAGATTTGGAACACTTAGGTAAGTTATATATATTTGTCCTTTTAGTTTTGTTTTCAGCAGTTTCTGTTTTAAAACTAATTTGTGTATGTAACCCTCAATTGTTTTTATATTATACTACGGCAGCTGACCATGCCTCGTCTATATTTCGCTATAAAGAGTTTTATCTCGTTATTTGCAAGATAAGAGTTATATTTTTTAGAATAAAACCTAGACAACAGTTCTTTAACATTATAGCCTTCATTTCTAGTTCCTAACAGAATATTCGTAAAACAGCTCTTCAATGCATAATCGTAGGTCTAATGATGTACATTGATGTTTAAACACAATTCCAGTTACTTATTTCACTGTTGTTTAATGCACAGTGATAAGATACTTGAAGAGTTGGTATACTTTTAATACTTCGTTCCTAAAATTATTAACTGTTGGTTCAAGGCTAGTAATGAACAAATCCAATACACAGCTGTTTCCTTGTGGCATGGTTTAATAGGATTGTTTCTGCACCTTTAAAGAATGTGATTATTTTCTACCCTTTAAACTATTTGGTTTATCTTGGGATTTTATATAATGTCTCAAAAACATTAAGTATTGTTTACTTTAGAAGCGTTGCTAAACATTATATTATATATATATATATATCTTCGAGCATTACGTAAGTTCTCCACACTGTTCAAAAAATTGAAAATCTTGAATTATTAAGGAAGCAAGATGCTATTACACTGTTGAAATTACATTACACCTTTCCTGCATTAACCTATACATTTCCAATGTTGACATGGTGTTGTTAGTTAAATAATAGAGCTTTCTTCTTCTTGAGATATGAATATATTTTTACTTGTCTGTTGAATTTTTATTAAAAAGAGGAAACAAATATGTTAAAACAATTTTCAGCTTATTAACAAGTGTAAAGATTGTCAAAGATTATTAAATAAACAGTGAAACACAAATAGAACTGGAAAGAAATTTAGTGACTTGTGAAGCATAGTAATTTTAATGAATAAAAAGAAACTAGAACCAAAGCACATTTGCAAAAAAAAAGCTATAGTCAGATAATCTGAGCTACTTGACACAGGTGTTATAGCGCAATTATATTCCTGTTAGCATTGTGCAACATAATTCAGATTGGTAGTGAATAGTATTTACCTTCTATGTCAGGAAGATAAAATATTAAAGGTGTATTTAGTTGAAACACTTATATAATTTAATTATTGGCTTTCAGATACCCAACAATAGTACTTACAGAGATGATAGGTATACACGTGGAAATGAACACGTTCCTTTGTTGTATACGTTTTAGAGACTGGCGTTCGTTAATAATCTAATAACGCTAAAAATCCTTGGGCTCTCTATAATGAACAACCATAAACTTTCTCTTCACTCTATGTAAATACAGAGACAATAAAATATTAAAACATACAAGAGAAACGTGAGCACGTTATATATAAACGATTTGGAATATAGAACTGAACAATTCACGTCACAGTCGCAACCGATATATAATAAAACTGGAATGGTAAAACACGTGTTTGTGTTTTCCGTATAGCAAAGCCACATCGGGCTGTCTGCTGTGCACCCCAAGAGAAATCGAACCGCTGCTTTTAGCGTTCTAAATTCGTAGACTTACTGATGTACTAGCGGAGAACAATGTCAAAACGCATCAGAACTAAATTTTGACGTTGTTTTATGTTCATAGGCTGTATTACGTCACAAAAAATATTACATTGTGGAAGACCATATAACAGCTCTTCCCGACAGAAAATGTTTACACATGCCGGTCATAAAGATGTTTTCTGATACGGGGGAAGAGAGTGCCATTTGTTTTTAATATTGTAAAACAAAGAAATACGTATCAATTTGGCATATATATCGTAATTCAATTCCATAATACCTCCTCACAATGGTATTACTATTCTACTTTAACATGGCGATGAAAACCAAACGCGTGCTGTATTTCTATCTACACGAACCCAAATGTAGGTATAGGTGAATACTAGTTTTAAATTCGTAGTATGTTACCGAAACGACAACCACACATCTCAATAAACAAACACATATTGGTCTTAAATTACAGAAGTTAATAATTAATGCAAAGATAAATTTGTTTATTGAAGAAAAACAAACAACTGGGAGAGAAAGAAACAGTAAAGAGAAACTCAAAATAGATAAGAATAAAATTAAAACTGAACGGTCAACGAAATAGTTAAATATACGTATCAATCTCTTAGTTTATGGAAACACTACATGAACAAAAACAATGTACACTAAGCAGTCCCAACTGAGTGTTGAAATTCTAGAACTAATCATATCTGAAATCCTCAAAAGTCAACCTGGATTTTCAATCCAGCACACATACGTAGCACACTTAGTATTAAGTTTACAAGTGGACAGTAGTGAACAGAACATTTTGATTTTAACCTAGCAACACAGCGTAATATTGGGCATTAAAATAATATACCTCGAGGTAGTAGTTTTTAATACATATTTAAATAAAATACTTTATAATAAACGTTGATTAGTACTAATAAGCCAAATTTATACATCAGAGTTAAATACATGAATAATTATAATAATGTAAAACACAATATAATCATCTAGACAACTTGAAATTAATTACAATGTTTGCGCTGATTTTCAATTTAATATCTTTCAACATTTTTACGTGGTATTAATAATAATGTTTTACACGTTACGCTCAGTTTAAAAGATTTGAATAAATTGTATATCCTAATATTTAGGAATGGCTTTTACTGATGTTTCTAAAGTTAGTTGTAATCCGTTAAATTATTCATGGTGTTGAATACATAAAAGATGCTATAAAATTTTATCTGGTGTTAACTATATTAACTATAATGAAACATTAAGAACAGTCTTGCAATGTCTACATATCTTGACACATGAGCAACTTACCAGAAGCTCTCACTTACATGCACTTTCAACGTGGAACCATCACCATTTCTAGATTAAAACTAAAGACAATTAAGTTAGAAAATCATACATATTTGTTATGCTATTCGATTGCGAAATTAAATAGTGAATCCCATTTTACTGAAACATTTTTTTTGAAGTTAACGTGTGATATGAAGGATAATTTACATATCATTATAGTTAACAATGTATCCATTAATGACGAGGATTTTAAGCATCATTGTTTTATAAACATTACTAACAAACTACTTTTATTGTTTTATTTACTTAGGATTAAGCTACACAATGGGCTACCTGTGCTCTGCCCACTACAGATATCGAAATGCGGTTTCCAGCGGTGTGAGTCCTAAGACATACCGCTGGACCGCAATGAGTGAGGGGTATCTCTTTCTATTTTGGCAAATTATAATTCCATTTTGCTCATGAATTAAAAGATAACCCAAGCCAGTTCATTAGATTCAAATTGATTATCACACGGAGTCTCATGTTTTGTGTCCTCTACGTTTTCAGGAAGTTCTTTAAAGCTTTTATTTTTATGGATGATACTCGTAGATCCAAAGTTTTTTTTAAAATACTCGCAGATTTAAAAAAAAATAGATACAACAGTATTCTCTTCTGTACTTTGAAATTTGCGATTACATTGGCTTGTGGAATCTTATGGTGGTTAAAAGTGCAAGAAGAAGTGACATGTGCTACCTTACTATTAAATGCTGCTAAAAACTATTCTAATCGAATAATATTCCTTGAATATTGTACCGCACCTTTACAACGACTTCGGAGCTATCGCTCACCTAACTTGCACAAATTACAAAAAACAAACGTACTTTATGAATGAGAGGCACTGTCTTTTAGGTGATAGCGTTGTATCTTCTTGTGGCATAGCGGTAAGTCTGCAATTATAACACTATAAATCGGACTTTGATACTCGTGGTAGACACAGCACATGTAGCCCGCTGTTTAGTTTTTTGTTTGACTGCAGACAAATGGATAAAATTGTTGGTTTCGCATATATTAAATGATTCTGTATCCATCTGAACGAGTATATATGATGTTCTAATAAACAACTATACTTCCGAGCCATAACCTCATTTCAACTTTCTTTCCTTTACTAGCCAGTACTTGATATTTTTCACAATGTATATCCTTTTATCCATGTTCGTTAATTTTAAAACTCATATCGATTCAGCCCACCAGTGGCTCAGCGGTATGTCTGCGGACTTACACGCTAAAATCCGGGTTTCGATACCCGTGGTGGGCAGAGCACAGATAGCCCATTGTGTAGCTTTGTGCTTAATTCAAAACAACAACAACAACATATCGATTCATGGATACCTTCCTAAATCAGTATTAATTTTTATCTGTGTAATAAAGTAAATATTTAGTAGTTGTTGTTGTTGGGGTTTTTTCTGGCCATTTTATAATATTCCTCTTTCAAAACATTGCTTTTGCTTGTGTTAACCTCATATTACCAAAATTTGAAGTAAACACGTCTTCTTAGAAACACAGCTTATGTTGCATAATTAATTAAATGTATTCTCTGGACACTAAATGAATAAGACGTACATTTTGTTATACATCAAATATATCATGTATTTTCATGAAAGAAACGATCTTCTAAATAAAATAATTGTTTTATGTTACTATTGCACTAACATCTCACCCTGGAACAAATTATTGTTTAAAAGCAAAATAAATAAGCTAAGTAAGTAAGTAAATTTTAGCTTTGCTCTCTTTAACCAATATATTCGCTTGGACTGCGTGATCTCCTCCTTGTGGCTCAGCGATAAATCTGATGCCTTATAACGCTACATTTTGAGTTTTGATACCTGTGTAGAAGACAGTACAAATAATTATATATCGTTTGGCTTTAAAACAAACAAGCACAAATCACCTACCGAGCTATTTTCTATAAATAAGTTCATTGTTGCGAAATCTAATAGGTAATTTTAGGAGATTGCAAGAACCGTGATACAAACTTCAAAATCAATTTATTTCTATTAATTTTATTGTAATCAATATTAGATTAAATTGTTCTTTAATATTTAGGCGACGTTCGAACTTTAAAAACCCATATCGTTCTTACTACATCTTTAAAAACAACTGCACATTTTTTTGTAAAGCAATAAACTTTAAACTGTTTTTCATTACGCGTTATTGGCTTTTTCTCTATGGTCCACTTTAGATCCTCTATCATTTCATTATTGTGTTTGCGTAAGGTAAACATTGGATCTTGTAATGTCAAATATGTATATATATATACATGACAAAAGCAAATTTAATGCGGAATTCCGGTACACTTATTTCCGACACATAAGAATGAAGTATCCTTTAAGCGTAAGTCCTGAAAATGTTATATAGTATACCAAAATGAACAGGAAAGCAAAAGAAGGTAAATAAAGCAAAAATAAATTATATATTTGCATCTTGAACAAACTTAAACGTTTTTCAATGTACAGAAAGACTGAAGCTGACTACAAGAGAACAGATAATTTTTGGTTTGTACAGATCAATGATCAAGCAAAAGATAATAAACGTCCACACATACACAGAAAAGGAACAATAACCATACCAGGGCCTAAGTGTAATACCCCACAATCTACAGATTCCTCACATCAACGTCTTTCCCAAATAAACATATACAATTGAAGGAAAATATAGATTCACATTCATCATTTGTATAAGTCACTTTCTAAAATAGGTTTACCCATACAGTAAGTAAATGTGGATAGTGAGTCAATCTCCTACAATCACCTGTAAAATAATCTGAGCAAAAGTGTTAGTGTGTGTGTGTGTATGACCTTTGAATATCCAGTTTAACGCGAAAACACTAATTAAATGCAAAACAGCTACAAAAATGGGATAAAATTGCCTAAATATACGCCACTAAATATATATTTTACAACTATCTAATGTAATTCTAACACAGTAATGATTCTTGGAAGTTATGACTCACGACACCTTTCAAGTACCTCATGCTTATCTTGATTTAACACCTGCCCAACTGTGACTCTTTGGTTGCTATCCAATTTAAAGGTCAATATACATCAGTACCCATACATTATATTTCTTTTGTTGAATAAAAAAAGAAGCCCACAATCCAATTTAGATTATGTTTCTTTTGCTACTGCTTTAACTATGTTTCTAATAAATATATATATATATATACATACACATATATATATTGTAGGCGAATACAAGTCCTTTTTACTTGTGAAAATCAGTTTTTTTTTATCATGACTTATGATAAAAGTAAAATAATAACTGCTCTCACTGCTCTATTTTCACTGGAAACCTATTGCATAAAGTAAACATAATAATCTCTCATTTGTAACAGCAATAAATCATTGTTTATGTAAGTTTGTGATGTAAGGTACTGTGTACTGACTTCGGTTGGTAAGTAAAATAGGTGAAATTTTTCTTTTTAAAGAAATCGTAAGATCTAGATACATGCTTAGAGTGCATCAGAGTGGATTCTGTTGGCGAAAAGCGAAGTTTTTACTTTTATATACATTATGTATTACCAGTCACCAGTCATAAATCAGAATTATCAATTTAAATTACCTAGAACCTGAACTTAATTTTTGTCCTGTGTTCCGAAGAAGTGTTTGAAAGTCGCACAAATAATCAAATTAGAACTATTATAATAATGAGTTTTATTTATGTGGTATATATTTGGTATATTTTTAGATAGAATTAGATATTTATGAACCCATAATTGGTCTAAATTGCACATCATTTTACTTATTGCCTTTAAAGGGTGGCTTTGGAGTTTTTCTTATGAGATATCCACTTCCAACATCTAGTCAATAATTCTATATAGGAAATAGATTTTATCTCACTTGATAATATCAGTGTCAAGACAAACGAGTTTTTTATCGAATAAACGACTAACACGTTTCTCTTGTTTCATGTTTTTATAACAACCGTTTGTGAAAGGTAATTAATATTTCTCTGCATGTAAGTGAGAGCTACTGGTAAGTTGCTCATGTGTCAAGACATGTAAACGTTGCATAATTTTGTGTTCTCTAGTTAATGTTTCATTACAGTTAATGTAGTTAACATTGGATAATATTTTAGAGCATCTTTTATGCATTCAAAGCCGTGAATAATTTGATGAATTACAACTAAATTTAGAAACAATAGTAGGAGCAATTCCTTAATATTATGATATAAAACTCATTTAAATCTTTTAAACTGAGCGTAACTTGTAAAACATTATTATTAATACTACGTAAAAATGTTAAAATATACTAATCTGAAAATCAGCACAAACATTGTAATTAATTTCAAGTTGTCTAGATGATTATATTGTGTTTTACATTATTATAATTATTCATGTATTTAACTCTGATGTATAAATTTGGTTTATTATAAAGTATTTTATTTGAATATGTTTTTATAACTACTACCTCTAGGTATATTATTTTGATGCCCAATATTATGCTGTGTTGCTAGGCTAAAATCAAAATGTTATGTTCAGTACTGTCTACTTGTAAACTTAACATTAAGTGTGCTACGTCATTAAGTACTGAAAATCCAGATTGAGTTTTGAGGAGGCCCGAGATGGCCAAGCGCGTTAAGGCGTGCGACTCGTAATCTGAGGGTCTCTGGTTCGCATCCCCGTCGCGCCAGACATGCTCGCCCTTTCAGCCGTGGGGGTGTTATAATATTACGGTCAATCCCCTATTCGTTTGTAAAATAGTAGCCCAAAACTTGGCGGTGATGACTAGCTGCCTTCACTCTAGTCTTACACTGCAAAATTAGGAACGGCTAGCACAGATAGCCCTCGAGTAGGTTTGTGCGAAATTCAAAACAAACAAACTTTTGAGGATTTCAGATATGATTAGTTCTATAATTTTAACACTCAGTTGGGACTGCTTGGTGTGCATTGTTTTTGTTCATGTAGTGTTTCCATAAACTAAGATATTGATACGTATATTTAACTATTTCGTTGACCGTTCAGTTTTAATTTTATTCTTATTTAATTTTAGTTTCTCTTTAATTTTTTTTCTCTCCGAGTTGTTTGTTTTTCTTCAATAAACAAATTTATCTTTGCATTACTGCCCCCCCAGTGGCTCAGCGGTATGTCTGCGGACACGCTAAAATCCAGGTTGCGATACCCATGGTGGACAAAGCACAGATAGCCCATTGTGTAGCCTTGTGCTTAATTAAAAACAACAAAACAGCTTTGCATTACTTATCAAACTCTGTAAATTAAGAACAATATGTGTCTGTTTATTAAAATATGTGGTGGTCATCTCGGGAACATACTACGAATTTAAAACTAGAATTCACCAACATCTACATTTTGGTTCATGTAGATATAAACACAGCACGCATTTGGTTTCCATCACCATGTTAAAGTAGAGTAGTAATACCATTGTGAGGAGGTATTATGGAATTGAATTACGATATATATGCCAAATTGATACGTATTTCTTTGTTTTACAATATTAAATACAAATGGCACTCTCTTCCCCCGTATCAGAAAACATCTTTATGACCTGCATGTGTAAACATTTTCTGTCGGGAAGAGCTGTTATATGGTCTTCCACAATGTAATATTTTTTGTGACGTAATACAGCCTACGAACATCAAACAACGTCAAAATTTAGTTCTGATGGGTTGTGTCATTGTTTTCCGCTAGTACATCAGTAAGTTAACGAATTTACAACGCTAAAAGCAGCGGTTCGATTTCTTTTGGGGTGCACAGCAGATAGCCCGATGTGGCTTTGCTATACGGAAAACACAAACACATGTTTTACCATTCCAGTTTTATTATATATCGGTTGCGACTGTGACGTGAATTGTTCAGTTCTATATTCCAAATCGTGTATATATAACGTGCTCACGTTTCTCTTGTATGTTTTAATATTTTATTGTCTCTGTATTTATATAGAGTGAAGAGAAAGTTTATGGTTGTTCATTATAGAGAGCCCAAGGATTTTTAGCGTTATTAGATTATTAACGAACGCCAGTCTCTAAAACGTATACAACAAAGGAACGTGTTCATTTCCACGTGTATACCTATCATCTCTGTAAGTACTATTGTTGGGTATCTGAAAGCCAATAATTAAATTATATAAGTGTTTCAACTAAATACACCTTTAATATTTTATGTTCCTGATATAGAAGGTAAATACTATTCACTACCAATCTGAATTATGTTGCACAATACTAACAGGATTAAAATTGCGCTATAATATCTGTGTCAAGTTGCTCAGATTATCTGACTATAGCTTTTTTTTTCAAATGCGCTTTGGTTTTAGTTTCTTTTTATTCATTAAAATTACTATGCTTCACAAGTCACTAAATTTCTTTCCAGTTCTATTTGTGTTTCACTGTTTATTTAATAATCTTTGACAATCTTTACACTTGTTAATAAGCTGAAAATTGTTTTGACATATTTGTTTTCTCTTTTTAATAAAAATTCAACAGACAAGGAAAAATATATTTATATCTCAAGAAGAAGAAAGCTCTATTATTTAATTAACAACACCATGTCAACATTGGAAATGTATAGGTTAATGCAGGAAAGGTGTAATGTAATTTCAACAGTGTAATAGCATCTTGCTTCCTTAATAATTCAAGATTTTCAATTTTTTGAGAAGTGTGGAGAAGTTACGTGATGCTCGAAGATATATATACATATATTACAATGTTTAGCAACGCTTCTAAAGTAAACAATACTTAATGTTTTTGAGACATTTATAAAATCCCAAGATAGCACAAATAGTTTAGAGGGTAGCAAATAATCACATTCTTTAAAGATGTAGAAACTATCCTTTTAAACCATGCCACTAGGAAATCGCTGCTTATGTATTGAAGAGCTGTTTTACGAATATTCTGTCAGCAACTAGTGATGAAGGCTTAAATGTTAAAGAACTGTTGCCTTGGTTTTATTCTAAAAAATATAACTCTTATCTTGCAAATAACGAGATAAAATTCTTTATAGCGAAATATAGACAAGGCATGGTCAACTACCGTAGTATAATATAAAAACAATTGAGGGTTACATACACAAACAATCTTTAAAACAGAAACTGCTAAAAAATATGAAAGGATCAAATATATAACTTATCTAAGTGTTACAAATCTGATATTTTTATTTTTTTCATTTAATTTGCCTCATTTCAATTCCATCTTTAACCATTTTTTAATGTCTGATAAGGAGTAATACATGGAAAAATATATTTTTTTAAACATGACCAATGTCACCAAACTGACATCCTTTATGAAACAATACTTTTAACAGTTTACATGCGTGTATTCAATAAATGTTTGAAATTTCAACATCTAGCGTGACCTAAACGAGCTGTGACATTCATGACACTGTTTTGGCACACTTCGAATCAGAGATATGCATAATTTTCCGTAACAGCCTTTTTCAGGGGACCTTAAGTTGTATTCGTAAGTTTGTAAAATACACTTGTAGACGAACGGATATGCTTTCACACATAAATTTAGTTATGACAAAGTTATTCTAAAATATGTACTTCTCTCTTTAATTTTTGTGAGCAGTATATTATCTACTACTTCGTTAAGATAATGAATGAGCTGAGGAAAGACGTTTGCTTTAGTTTTTCTATATATAAAACTTCCTATTTTTCCGGCCAGTGTTAAAAGTACTCTACAATTTAGTCGTCTTGTCTAGTACACTTTTTCTTTGCTTTAGGATTCCTGGTTAAGCTACGATTTGCTTTCTGGTTTGTTCTCAAACCTTCTCTTTTCTCGTTGGTTAATTAGATAAAAACTATAAGATATGTGAAGTAAAACTTGTTTTAAGGCTTCAAAAGTATGTAATCATAATTTCCACGTGTAATTTTCTACTGGAAGTGAAGTTTAGTTTGAGATAAATTTACAAATTAGAAATAGAAAAAAAACAATAACTATTATAAAACAAAAGATATCTTAATGTGAAGTAATAAATTACTAAAAATTTCGTGTGACAAGCACACAATATTTACAAAAAACGAACTTTGTTGAAAAGAGACATATATATATATATATATATATACATTTTTTTTACGGGAACAGGTAATATTATGGGTATAAGATACAAATATTAGAGTATAGCTCCAAATCTGCTGTATAAAAATGAATTGCATCACAATCAAGTTATGTTTTGATACACATAGGATCACGCTATCCCTTGCAGATATTGAATACATCCATTACTCCTTCGACAGAAAAATAAACAAAAATAAAACCAGCAAAATGCAAGTGTTGGATGTTTGAAGCAACTCCGTGTGACAGATTGAGGCTAGATTTTATGATTTTGTCAGAACTGTGTGACTACTCTAAAGAGGATGCACGAATCTCCTATTGTAAATAGCAGACGCGTTCTAGGTTGAAAACTCAAACTTTTTAAAGGTGATGTTATGTAATTCAGCTTTTAAGTGATACATATTAATTCATTTAAAAACCTGTCTGTGGTCTGTCGTTAAGAACAGGTGTGAATAGTACCTTCAGAATAGTAGGAAGCACATTAGCAATTAATTAATCTAAATGGATGTGTAACTAGCTGCTCAAAGACCATTGCTTAAGAGAGATAACTATCAAACAGCTGAAATGTGTGTCAAACTTCAAACAGTGTGATTAAGAAAATTGAAAGAGGGCGTTCTTTACAGATAAATCAAAATTCAAATTGTTTGGCAACAATCAATAACATTTTGTTCAATGTCAGAGAGGGGAACTGCATCACACTTTACGTATTTCTACTATGAAATATGTTAAAGGACAAATATAAGGGTGGACTGTAGAACCTCAACCAATGGTGTGTGAAAGTTACACAGAAATATTACTTTTATTATTACTGACAGGAACAAATATATTATTGACTATCATATCACTTACTCAGGTCAGAGATCCATCTTCCATTTTAAACAGTGATTTGAAATATAAAGTAAAGGTGGTGAATTGATTTGTGAGGTAAATTAAGTTAGTGAAACAGTGATAACCAGTAATATCGAAGGTGCATAATCATGTATGAAAACTGAGTTGATTAAACGGCAACCAAACAACTTAGCTGAATTTTATGAAGTAACACAATATTTGGAACCATATTTCAAAACTAAGCCACATCGAAAAATATGGCATACTGTACTGTTCTGTTCAAAGCAAATACGAATGCATTGTGCAACTTATTTGCTTTTCTTTTACATATTTTGCTTTGTGTATCGCACTAATGATCATTTAGTTGCAATTACTCATTGTTTATGTATAACCTATGCGTTTCAGCAATCGTATCCAACATTCGAGAAGTGAGATTTAATAATAGAAATGTAAACTGCTTTTAATTATCGTTGAAAATACACAACTTAATAATATTTCAATACAAAGTTTTTAAAGGAATATTCTGGAATATTATCTAGAACAAAAATGTACTTGCAATCATAAGTTAATAGCAAACTCTTTCATTAATTTCAAGCAGTGATAATCAGCAAAGTCGACAAAAATCTGTGTTAATTTAAATTTGCAATGATAATTTTAAACCAGTAGAGTAAAAGTCTTTAGAAAAATCCCATCGTCCCAAAATTAATAACCCATGCATGACCAGGTGGTTAAGGCACTCGACTCGTAATATGTGGGTCGCGGGTTCGAATTCCTGTCACAACAAACATGCTTGTCTTTTCAGTTGTGGAGGCGTTATACTGTGACGGTCTATCTCACTATTCGTTGGTAAAAGAATAGCCCAGAGTTGACGGTGAGTAATAATAACTATCTTCCTTCCCTCTAGCTTTATACTGCTAAATTAGGACGGCTAGCGCAGACAGCCCTCGTGTAGCTTTGCGTGAAACAAACCAAACCGAAAATAAATAATAAAAAACTCTTAATAATATTAAACGAGTGCTTGATTTGTATTCAAGAAGAGAATGTATCAAGCTTGAGTAAATACATCACAAAATCTAGAAGTATCGAATTCGGTAATTATTTCGTATTAAATATATTCGCTTTCTGCAAACAGGATCAGTTCAGTGTTAATTTTTTCAAACAAAACTTTAGGTTAGACAACAATATACATTATTCAGGATGTTAAAATACCAATTACTTGTAACAAAGAAAATTTCGCTACATAAAGTCATTTAAGACATTTATAACACGAAAAACTCACGGGAGACTGGCTTAATGGAAATATAAGGCACATCAAGATGTGACCTTTATATACATATATACAACCACGAATTCCTTTTCTTCTCTGTTGTCTTATTATGTTCACGTCTGTTCCTGTCCAGCAAATATTCCGTATTTTACAGAGTTACATCTGCATAAGATAAGGAGCAAAGATCTGAACAAATACATATTTAATACGTTTTTAAAAGTACTGAGTAGAACAGTAAAACTGCACCTATTTAAGAAAAAAATAAAAAATAAAAATAGAAACAGTTATTTATGTTTTAAAGCTCATGCAATATACAACTTATGATCAGGACATTCTTATGTGAAAAACCAAGTAAGGAGTGAAAAACAAACGATTATCAAAAACGTTATTGTTACAAAATTATTATGAACTACATTTCATGATAAACTCATTGATATATTTCTGGTGTTTGCTTATTTTTTGCTTTAGCGAAGTTGCAAATATTGCACTTACAGTTGGATGTTTTAAAAAGTAGAGATTTTAAAAATCCCTGTCACAACAAACATGCTTGTCTTTTCAGTTGATGAGGCGTTATACTTTGACGGTCTATCTCACTATTCGTTGGTAAAAGAATAGCCCAGAGTTGACGGTGAGTGGTGATGATTATCTGCCTTCCCTCTAGCTTTATACTTCTAAATTAGGACGGCTAGCGCAGACAGCCCTCGTGTAGCTTTGCGTGAAATGTAAAACAAACCAAACCGAAAATTTATAATAAAAAATAAATTAATAATAAAAAACTTTAATAATATTAAACGAGTGCTTGATTTGTATTTAAGAAGAGAATGTATCAAGCTCGGATAAATGCATCACGAAATCTGGAAGTATCGAATTCGGAAATTATTTCGCATTAAATTTATTCACTTTTTGCAAAAAAAAACAAAACAGTTCAGTTCATTATATCACATAAGTGTTAATTTTTTCAAACAAAACTTTAGGTTAGTCAACAATACACATTATTTAAGATGTTAAAAATACCAGTTACTTGTAACAAAGAAAAATTCGTTACATAAAGTCATTTAAGTCATTTATTTATAACACAAAAAACTCACGGAAGACTGGCTTAATGGAAATATAAGGCACATCAAGATGTGACCTTTATATACATATATACAACCACGAATTCCTTTTCTTCTCTGTTGTCTTATTATGTTCACGTCTGTTCCTATCCAGTAAATATTCCGTATTCTACAGAATTACATCTGCATAAGATAAGGAGCAAAGATCTGAACAAATAAATATTTAATACGTTTTTATAAGTTCTGAGTAACAGTAAAACTGCTCCTATTTAAGAAAAACATAAATATAGAAACAGTTATTTATGTTTTAAAGCTCATGCTATATACAACATACGACCAGGAAATTCTTATGTGAAAAACCAAGTAAGGAGTGAAAAACAAACGATTATCAAAAACGTTATTGTTACAAAATTATTATGAACCAAATTTCATGATAAACTGTTACGTATTTTTTTAATGTTTTATGTTCTTCGTAGATTAAACGCAACAGAAAAACACAGATAACAGCT
Organism: Carcinoscorpius rotundicauda; assembly: GCA_011833715.1. Taxonomy (NCBI): domain Eukaryota; kingdom Metazoa; phylum Arthropoda; class Merostomata; order Xiphosura; family Limulidae; genus Carcinoscorpius; species Carcinoscorpius rotundicauda. The sequence continues at coordinate 30,830,034 of CM022395.1, read as the reverse complement.
TGTATAATTTATTACACTAAACTACTAACAAATATAACAGATATAACATAAATTATATGATAAGTGACAGATATTAAGTTATAACATTCGAAATTAATTACAAAACAAAATAATATTAGTTTCAAACTTCAAAATAAATCACAATACAAAACGGTACTGGCCTGTATCTAATGTAATAATCTAAAATTAAAGTCTCAAATTCCAGTCAAGGGTGTGAATTTGGTCCCACGAAGTAATTCCGAAACAGTTCACAGTTCAACGAAATCGCCGACTCTCAGCACAAGCAGTAATTCAGATGTATCGTAGAGATTGACGAAATAAAATCACGGTTTCTGTACATCTAATTTCAATCACAAATCCAAGTTGAATATTCACAGCAAACACTTAATCTTTCTCAAATAACTAACTCTCCTCTTTTGAAATGAAACTGGTGTCTGAATCTCACTCTTTGTCTTCGAATAAAGCTGATGACTGAATCTCTCTCCCTCGAATAAAACTGATGACTGATGACTCAATCTGTCTCTTTTCACCGTGTTTTATACCGATAGGCCTATTTCTCGAACAATCTTGCAATTTCCATACAACTCCAGAGCTATACACGCATATCCGTTCTTGCACGAGACTACACTTCTAGACAGGAAGTCACCAGCACTCATTTACAAACATGTGATTGGTCTACTTAATTCGAGAAAGTTCTAAAACGTTACCCTAAATAAATAACATATTTTAGTTTAAACTTCGAAACAATAATATCAATATGGAAAAAAAAAATGAATAATACAAATGAAAATTCAAACACAATACGACATGTTGTCGTTTACAAAATATTTACACATATACATAACAAAACTCATTGATATATTTTTAGTATTTGCTTATTTACTGCTTTAGCGAATTCGTAAATATTGCATTTATAGTTAGATGTTTTGTTAAATTGAACTCTCATGTTAGAAAGTCGTTCATGAAGAGGCCCAGCGTGGCCAGGTTAAGGCGTGCGACTCGTTATGTAAGGGTCGCCGGTTCGCATCCCCGTCACACCAGACATGGTCACCTCTTTTGCCGTGGGGGCGTTATAAAGTGACAGTTAATCCAACTATTCGTTGGTAAAAGAGTAGACCAAGAGTTGGCAGTACGTGGTGATGACTAGCTGCCTTACACTGCTAAATTAGGGACGTCTAGCACAGATAGCCCTCGAGTAGCTTTGCGCGAAATTAAAAAAACAACAAAACTTGTTCATTCAGTGGGTTGTGCAATCGCAACAGCTGCAATAAATATTTATGAATTACATTGATTTTTCTTCTCTATTATGCTTATTCGTTAAACGTTTCTCACACTGATTTATAAATACGTAATTATGAGTAAAAATTACAGATTTATATCTGGGATTTTATATTTTTGAAATTCTAGATATTCGATTAAATTGACATCCCTGTATATAATTTTAAAACGAGAAAAAAATTATAGCACTTCCTTTATGTGTAATGTTAACGTTCGATCATATGTTTGTGTTTAACTATATTATTCTTTCCCTTGCGTTACCATTGACAGTTATTGCATCGGATGTATTATTCAACGAATAATCGCAAAAGATAAAGTCAAAATAATATAGAAATGCGAGCTTTGGAATGTTCCTGTTGTTTCTGCAAACGACTCTATATAGTGTTCTTTATTAAGAATACACAGTGTTTTCAAAAGACGAGAACTTGGCTTAATGTCAACAAAATCCATACTGATGCAGCTGGTAGTATCAGTAATGTTCTTGGGCTTCAAGCCAACATACTTAAAGGGAAGTGAGAAGCGGATCTTATCATCTGCTAATTCAGCTAAACTTCAGCGGCAGGAGTTTTATGTGTTTAAATCAGGAGAGATCAGCTACGCTTACTGTTCTTTAGCCTTACAATCTGCACGCTGAATTATATAAATACAAATGGAAAAAGATCAACCAAAGTGTGCGTATCTAATAACATGAAATACGGCCTGCTTTGGTCACGTTGTTCTAAACAAAAAATGTAAAACTGTTTATACAGGATACATTGTATTTTTTATCGACATTACATTGCGACTTAGTAGGCCCAGAATGACCTTGTAGTTAGGGCACTGTACTCGTAATATGAGGGCCGCGATATGAACCCAGTCACATCAAACATGCTCGCCCTTTCAACCGTGGAGGTTTCTAATGTGACGGTCAATCCCACTATTCAATGGTAAAAGAGTAGTCCAAGAGTTTGCGGTGGGTGTTGATGGCTAGCTGCCTTCCCTCTAGTCTGGTGTAGCTTTGCGCGAAATTAAAAAAAACAAACGAAACGACTTTGTAATATTGAAATTGAAGGAAAAACTGAGCTCGTCCATCACGCACCTTTCTCGTTTGATTAAAAAGTGCGATAACATGTAAAAAATAAATGTATAAATTTTATCTTTGGAATAATATCTTCAGAGCTCATTTTTTCTAAAGGAAATGAGATTTTAAAAAAAATGTCTGTTTTATGATTATATAAATATTTCATTCTTTTCTCTATGAAGTTGTACATTTTTCCAAACTCGTTAAAAATTTGAATATTAGAGTTTTAGTTTTGTTAATTTACAAGTAAGATATATCCGCTAACGCTTATAATAAATCTTGTCAAATTAAAATATTGGATCCATAGGTTTCAATTCTCATTTTACAAGTTTAGTTAATAATTTGCTATACTAGTTTTGATATAATTTAAATATACTAAAACTGTGTTTTGGTATTACAGATTTACAGTTTGACTTCAAATTGTAATGCTTTCTGATATACAAAACGAAACAGAAGTCAGTTTCCTTTACATCTTTCGTCTTCAAAAGTAATTATCCAGGTGAGAAGACGAAAAGTGAGTGTAGTATATTAATTGGTGTTACGTATTTTTTAATGTTTTATATTCTTCGTAGATTAAACGCAACAGAAAAACGCAGATAACAGCTTGTATAATTTATTACACTAAACTATTAACAAATATAACATGAATTATATAATAATACTGACAGATATTAAGTTACAACATTCGAAATTAATTACAAAACAAAATAATATTAGTTTCAAACTTCAAAATAAATCACAATACAAAACGGTACTGGTCTGTATCTAATGTAATGATCTAAAATTAAAGTCTCAAATTCCAGTCTAGGGTGTGAATTTGGTCCCACGAAGAAATTCCGAAACAGTTAACAGTTCAATGAAATCGCCGTCTCTCAGCTCAATCAGTAATTCAGATGTATCGTAGAGATTGACGAAATAAAATCACAACTTCCGTAGATCTAACTTCAATCACAAATCCAAGTTGAATATTCACAGCAAACACTTAATCTTTCTCAAATAACTAAATCTGATGCCTGAATCTCACTCTTATTCTTCGAATAAAACTAATGACTGAATCTATCTTCTTTTTTCGAATAAAAACTGATGACTGAATCTATCTCTCGTCACCGTCGTTTATACCGATAGGCCTATTTCTCGAACAATCTCGCAATTTCCATACAACTCCAGAGCTATCCACGCATATCCGTTCTTGCACGAGACTACACGTCGAGACACGAAGTCACCAGCACTCATTAACAAACATATGATTGGTCTACTTAATTCAAGAAAGTTCTAAATATTACCCTAAATGAATAACAAAATATTAGTTCAAACTTCTAAACAATAATATCAATATGGAAAAATGAATAATAGAAATGAAAATTCAAACACAACACGACATGTTGTCGTTTACAAAATATTTACACATATACATAACAATTGGCAATAAATAAAGGAATAGAACATACTGTATTTGTAATGACGGGTAATTTTACCAAGAATAATTTAAAAAAACCGATTCCTGCTTTCCATCGATGTGACCTATTTGTATATGTTTCATTGTGTTCTATTCTTAAGAAACAACTTCGGGAAAATATAAGAAATAGAAGAATCTAAGCAAAGGAAAATTACTAATAAACTTTCTTTGGTATTTGAACAACAAGGAATAATACAGAAGAATAGTACCTTGTATTTAAACAATTTTGAATTCGGTTTCTAGCGTTCTAAACGTACAGACACCCCTCAATAGGGATCTAATGTGACGGTCCTTTCCACTATTTGTTGCTAAACAATAGCCTAATAGTTAGCGATGGGTGATTTTGACTTACTGATTTTCATCTCGTCTACACTTCAAATTTAGGAACAGCTGGCAAAGACAGTCCCCTAAGTAACTGTGCACGAATTTAAAAACAAAACTATCAGATATGTAGAGAGAGTGTTGAGTTAAAGTTTATGTGTTTCTTTATAGCAAAGCCACATCGGGTAATTCGCCGAGTTCACCGAGAGGAAACATACCACTGATTTTAGCGTTGTAAATCCGTAGACTTACTACTATACCAGCGAGAGAACGTTGAGTTCAAGTTATTGCCTTTACAGTGTTCAAAAGCTGGAGTTAGATTACGAAGTGGTGTTTTCAGAATGAGTTTAGTATTATTTTTTGTTTCAGTTCAAATGATTTTCTCTTGCTCTTCACTTTATAACCCATTTTGCAATTTCAATGGGTTATAAAAATGATAGTAGTGAAAAATTTCCGTATCAGTAAATTCCAACTTTTGCGAGCTGTGATTATTTATTGGTTTATTTGATACTAAACATTTATATATTAATTACAATTAAATTATTCACTTCGTTTACACAAATTTTTGTGATTGGTTGGACCTTATACTATAAAACATATAGTACTAATTTTTCAAAAAAGTGGTCGCGCCAGATATGGAATAAAGACAAAATATCGAACAAATAAATACATTTTCCAGAATTAAAAGTAGTTTGGTTAAATTAATCACGTTTACAATACTCTAATGTGTTATTCGGCAAATTGAAGAATTACACTTTCTTGAATTATTTTAACAGGTTTTATTGAAATATGTTAAATAAACTTAGTTATCTAAAAGTTTGTTCATCTTATCATGAGTAAATGTCAGAAATTAAGTATATTTTCTGCGCCTTCGATAAACAAAAATGTTGTACGTCATTCTTATATTAATTTTTAAAGGTTGTTAAATAAATTATCACAATGTGCTTATAAATTTCGAGCAATTTATAGTGATTAGTTTATACTTAATAGAACTGAAACGAAGTCGAACGTTATAATTAAATCATTTAATTAAGTAATTATGATGTGATATTTTGTTATATGTTTTGTGTTTCACTTATTTTCGTGTTAAGCAAACATTCATTTAGTTGATTTTCGTAACTGTGTGAAAGTCTATGCGTGATATTTAAAATAATTTATAGTTTAATCATTTCGTAAAACAAATATATTAATTTTGGTCTTTCTAGAGACATAGAAGATAGATTTAGGGCTGATAACGTTAAAAGTCAAATTTCGATACCCGTGATAAACAGAGCACGAATATCTGCTTGTGCAACTTTATGTTTAATAACAAGCAAACAAAATTCGTTTTAAAAATACTATATTAAACGTTCCTTATTTTATTTTCTGAGAATTAATATTTTATATTCATTCTGATTTCAACATTGTTATCAAATTTCTGGTTTAACATATTTCAACTTTACATCTTTAATAGAACAACAAAATAAGGATTATCAAGGCAATAAACGATAAACACTTAACTACTTATAACGTACTTTAGCTAAGATAATTTGTATTTTTCTTGATATAACCACAAATATTATAAAACAGTATTTCTTAAGCTACTTTAGGTTTCCTACATGTGATCCTTAAATCCGTGTACCTTTGCTGAAAATTAACACTTCATTTCATTATTTTTGTAAGAAATTAATTATTATAAATGATTTTTGTTGGAATATAATGTGTACTTCTATTCGAAAGACACGCTTTTCTCTACAGTATCTAATACTTTATCAACAATGTTACATCAGCCTTCTGCTGGTGTAAAGTATTGATCGCTATGTTAGTACAAAAAATGTTTCATGGGAAAGGCGAGGACGCATCACATCCCAAGCGTACGCTTCACCGTCCTGATGCTATTATTCAAACCTTAAAGAAAATTTATTTGAAAAGTTTTTGCGGGGAAAGTAAATCGCACAAAATGTGCCCTTGTATATCTCCACTATCAGTCTAGAAAAAAAACTAATTAATGGCACAAACACAGACATTTTAGCTTGAGAAACCGAACAAGGCCTCAATATTACACGTGACATCATTAAATATGAGATGTATGTGAAATTTCAGGTTCATTAAAATCATTTTATAGGCAAAGTAGTACTTAAAGCTCTTGAGCTTACTAGTAGATAATATAAGGAATCAGATCGATGTTTATATGTGTCACGTGTCTGCCTCGTGAGGCGAACCTTAACAAAAGTATAATTAATAGCAAAATTAGGGAAAAACAAATAACAAAATATTCTTACCAATCATTTCATGGCTGTTGTTGTATGAGCTGTCTTAGAAATATATCACATACTTTTAATTATGATGTAATAAAGCACTGTACTTTTGGACAAGCTGTGTAAAGACAGCTAAGTGCTAGAAATTTTGCATTTCGTCGTACGACAATATTATTGCTCTAAATATTCAATATATTTTCTTTTTTTTCTTTTATTCAAACATTGATCATATTATCACAGAACCAGCCAGTCATGTTATTTAGAAATACAGTATTTACTAAAAGAAGGGTAATCATTTGGAAACAAGAACTGTTGAACGACTTTAACAAAAGGTTTGTGTGCTACATGTGTTTCGTTATTCATTGCAATAGTACTAGTATTCATTTAAATAAATAACTCTTATTACATAAATCGAATAAAACCATACAGCTCAAATTCGCTGGGGAATTTTTACAACGTGTATTAAACCATGGACAATAAAGCTATTTCACACTAAAATAATCATATTAAGCACAGTAAAGATGAAAATGAAGCAACTTAAATAGATAAATTCTGGAAAAAACTATAGCTTATGTAATGTGGGAATCTTTCTGACATTATGTGTTAACGAATGTGTATGAATTAGGACTGTTACAGTAAACAATAAAACAATTTAATATGAATATTTTTCTCCTTCGCCAGAAACCTGATTTGAGATTTTAAAATCTGTAAAAGTTTAAATTTTCCTGACATTTTTAACCAACAAGAAATTTCAGTTGATTAGGACGAAGTGGCCAAACAAAACTATCACAAAACATTTATTAATGCGTTACTTAAAAATTGGAAAAAACATTTTACTGTTGCGTTACACTTGCCATATGGCTACAGTTTTCCTTTTACTAACAATTGTCACTATCTATTAGTAATTGTGATTATTATTGTAAAATTTTAGCAGGTCTTCTGGTAGAAATTATTATATATCTCTAATGCTCGTTTTTTAAAGTGTTTAATGACTACAACCACACACACCATCCGCTTAGCAACACTCCATAGACGTATGCACATCTTCGACGATATATATATATATATATACACAGTCATGTGAAAAAGTTAGGACATCCTATGAAAGACTGTGTATTTTTGCAACATGTTTAGATATGTAGATATTTAATCTCAATTTCAACAAAACTGAGAGATCATAAGAATATAACTAAACATTTAAAACTGAAGAAAAGACTTCTCAAAATTTTCTGTAAATGTAACTCTACACAAATGCATATTCTAATTGAGGAACAAGTGAAGATACCCTACCCCCTAATAGCTGGTGTTACCCCCTGTGGCTGAGATAACTGCAGTAAGACGCTTCTTGTAGCCATCAACAAGTCTCTGACATCGGTCTGAAGAAAGTTTGCCCCACTCTTCAATGCAGAATTATTTTGTTTCTTTGTTTTAATTTCGCACAAAGCTACTCGAGGGCTATCTGTGCTAACCGTCCCTAATTTAGCAGTGTAAGACTAGAAAGAAGGCAGCTAGTTATCACAACCCATCGCCAACTCTTAGGCTACTCTTTTACTAACGAATAGTGAGATTGAGCGTCACATTATAACGCCCCACGGCTGAAAGGGCAAGCAGGTTTGGCGTGACCCTCAGATTACGAGTCGCACGCCTTAACGCGCTTGACCATGCCGGACCCCGCAGAATTCTTTCAGTTGTGAGATGTTTGAGGAGCTTATTGCACGTACAGCCAGTTTCAAGTCACCCTACAGCATCTCAATGGGATTGAGATCTGGGCTATGACTCAACCATTCTAGGACTCTCAATTTCTTAGTTTTCAGTGAGTCCTTGGTGGATTTACTGGTATGTTTTGAGTCATTGTCGTGTTGCAGGGTCCGGTTCCGCTTCAACTTTAATTTTCTTACAGATGGTCTCACGTGATTCTCAAGCACTCTCTGATACACAGTAGAATTCATGGTGGATTCTATGATTGTGAGCTGTCCAGGTCCTGCTGCAGCAAAGCAGCCCCAAATCATGACACTTTCATCTCCATGCTCCACAGTTGGTATGAGGTTTTTTTTCTGGAACCCTGTGTTTAGTTTACGCCAAACATGTCCTCTGTTCTAGTATCCAAATATTTTAATTTTAGATTCATCTGTCCAAAGAACATTATTTCAGAAGTCCTGGTCTTTGTCTACATTCCCTCTGGCAAACTTCAGTCTGGTCTTAATGTTTTTGATTGAGAGCAAAGGTTTCCTCCTTGCACACCTACCATGCAAGTTAAACTTGTGCAGTCTCTTTCTCATTGTAGAGACATGCACTTTTACATCAACAGTAGCCAGAGCCTGCTGTAGGCGCCATGATGACATGTTAGGGTATTTGGAGACCTTTTTTTAGCATCTTGCAGTCTGCTCTTGGGGTGAACTTGCTTGGACGACCAGACCTGGGCATGTTGACAGTTGTTTTGAAATCCCTTCACTTGTTGACTATTTTCCGGACAGCGGAATAGCTGATTTCAAAATCTGTTGAGATCTTTTTAAATCTCTAACCAGACTCATACACTACTACAATTTTTTTTCTGAAGGCCTCAGACAGCTCTTTTGCTCTCACCATGGTACTCACTCTCACTTCAACAGTCAGGAGCACACCAAATTAAATGTATAAGGTTTAAATAGGGCAAGCCTCATTCACAATGCTGAATAACGATCTTCTAATCAAATGCATCTGGTGTAATACACCTGTGTGTGAGTTGAGCCATTTTAAGTGGGAATAAATGTGGGGGTGTCCTAACTTTTCCTCAGGTAGAATATGCATTTTTGTAGGATTACATTTATAGAAGATAATGAAAAGTTTTTTCTTCAGTTTTAATTGTTTAGTTATATTTCTATAATATCTCAGTGTTGTTAAAATTGAGATTAAATATCTATATATTCAAAAATGTTACAAAAATACACAAGTTTTCATAGGTGTCCTAACTTTTTCACATGACTGTATATTAGTGTTTTGAATTTTCTACAACAACAAAAATTTAGTCTATATAGTTAACACTTTTGTCGTTTACAAAAAAATTGGAGTCACAAAATAAATATTTTTAATATACGAAACGTTAATAAAAATGTAATACCCATAAAAAACACTTTTCACGAGACAAAACATATATATGTATTCAATGAATTTAAATTGAAAGAGATATACAATAAAAAACAACATAAATTGTTTTCCGTTAAACTATCTTTCAGTGTTTGATATTTAAGTTATATTTTGATTGACATTGTGTTCAGTGTTATCATCGGTTTCAAAATTGAAAGTAACTAGAGTATTGTCTTCTCATGACACTGTGAATATACTGATTACATGTAAGAAAGGCCCAGCAAAAGTAATAGTGCCAAGGAATATTACGTTTTATTGACTTGAGTAATTAGTTTTTTGCATTAAGAACAGTATTAAAAACAAAATATTTAAGCTATTCTGCGATTTCTTATTACACCTATCCATTTAAAATAATCCAGTACAAAATGTACTCTTTCGCTTAAAACTTTTATTGTAGCAAATAATTCTTTCCATGTGGTGATGAAAAGCAACCAGCTGTCATTCTACTGTTAACATCGGTCGGTATCGAAAGAGCAGGAATGTTAATTATACTCTGCGCTGTGATTAATCTTTTAGTGTACTCTAATACCTCACATTAAGATCGTTACAATGGCCACTTGCACAACTATGTACAAACAGCGCTTGGCAACATCTGTTTAAAAGCTTTATTTACGTTTTATATTGACTGACATCGCACAAGACACATTTTCGAAAATCAAAGTAATGTTCATAAACGACCACACTCATCTTCCTTTGACCGACTATGTAACTCATTCCTAAGTCTCTTTCATAACTGGAAATGAGACAGAAGTAATCAATCAATGAGGAAAATAAGTGTCTATGTTCCATTCCACTTTAACAAAAGCTGGTTAGAAGTATTCAAGAATGCGGTGTAAGATTTAAATATGTCTAACCTGGTACTATTCGACCAACTTTGATATATATCTAACTTAGTACCATTCAACCAACTTTGGTATATCTACTTTAGTACCATTCAACCAAAATTCGACAAGCGTTAGTTTGTTTAAAGTCTGCGGTGAATATTATTGGAATGTAGATAAACATAATTGTAAACGGGTCAATGTAGACAGATGTTTACTATTTTATCGTTTATTTTCAAACACTTCGAGAAACTTTCAAAAACAACATCAATTTTTAAACTTCTATTAGTAAAATGATGCAGCTATATTCACGAATCTAGAAATAATAACATGAAATGTCGTCGGTAAAATATACTAACAAGAGTGAAGTTCGTATCACTTTATTTTAGTGCAACAGAAAATACTGCATGGCCCATTAATACTAAATATATGGATCGCATCCAAACACTATTTGTGTGAGTGTGTTTTCAAGCTCATTCATCGGCAATATTTCAGGTAATTCTCTTAATTATGTGATACTTTCCAAACGCAATAACGTTTTTTTTTAATTAAGCACAAAGCTACACAATGGGCTATCTGTGCTCTGCTCGCCACGGGTATCGAAACCCGGATTTTAGCGTTTAAGTCCGCAGACATACCGCTGAGCCACTGGGGGGACAAACGTAATAACAAAAAAAAAAATTAACAATACATATCACTAAACATAGATGTCATCACCTGCACAAGAAACAAAATAAATTCATTGAGACGACTTTAAATAAATATCATATTGTCTTTTATCAATGAAACTCTAAAACAAGAAACTTTTTATTGACCTTGCATACAATATCTTTGCTTGTAATATCCCTAACAAATAACATAAATATGTGTTACGTTTTTAGTGATGTTACAAATATGTATATCATAAAAAATACAAGCCGTCATAGTAAACTGATAAAAATATTTATAAGCATAGTGAAATGGTTTTGGGAGATATATCATAGGTTTCGACACAACATTGGTCTGTCTTCTTCATTATACTTATAAACTATCGTTTTTCTGTTTACTATAATATTAGGATAATGGAATTCGGAACACAATATTGAAGAATTCTAGATCAGTTCTCAAACAACATGTAACTGTGTAGAATGTGCTGTAGGTAAAAAGTAGTACAGTATATTATTAATAACATAGTTGCCACAGATAGTATAATAGCTCAAATTATATAAGTAAAACTATTAAAATTTAATGTGAAGCAATATATATTCATTTCTGAAGTATCTATTTATTAAATTGTTACAAGTTTAGTAGAGTGAAAAAATACTGCTCATGCTATTTTTTTGACAAAATAAAATTTTGAATTCCCTAATATGGATGTTACTATAAAAAAAACAATCCTTTTAATCAGATATGGTTAGAAATATCATCTGCGAGATTTGAAAGTATGTGCAAGTCTAAGGTTTCATCTTGATGCATTTAATAATACTTTATTACCCCTTCTTTCAAAAGTAAACAGGATATATATTTTCATCTTTTATGTGTTTGTCAGCAATATTTTTTCAAAAACGGCTGAATGTATTTGGACAAAATTTGTAATACATTTGTACTATAAACTATCTCAGAATTAACTACGTTTTGGTCACAGAAAGTTCACAAAAATACATTTCTCACGAAAACCGCCTCTTCACACTATTTTTGCCATATAAATCAGTTAAACGTAATTCGATTTTGGTTAAACTTAGCAGAAATGTGTAGAATGTTATACCTAATTGTCGTGCTGAGAATTGTCTGTGTCACTTTAAAATGCCAGGCACACCGAAACATTTTTTGTAGTTTTTAAAGGTCGAATATGGTAAACGCAGTGTGTCGAAGGTATACACTCTAGTGAGTGATATTCATGTTTTTATCTCCTGTTTTTGTATGACTAACTAATAATGAATGAGACCAAACATGGCTATAGCTATAAAGTTAATATAAATTATTGTCTAAAGTGATTTGTCTATCTTCTAGGTGTTATTCAAGATTTCATTCTATGTATAACTGCACGTGGAAGCATTGATTTGAAATGCCAAAGTGGTACGTGTATCTAGTATTTGCAGTGACTACCTAATAAAAGCGACGAATGAAGTTTAATTTGTGTTTCAGAAGCAAACATGTACTAGGAAACATATCCTACATTTACTCTACAACCACAATAATTATGTCGATGATGTATTTAAATAAGTTGCTGAATATTGGGAAAAGTGGGTTCATATTAAATTCCATATATTTTGATATTATAGGGGTGTTTATGCATAATTTTCGCAATATCTTATTAATCTTGAAAGAGAAGAATATATATTATTCAAGAGATGTGTAACGGTAACAATGCAATTTCATCCTATAAAAAAAGATTATATAAATCTTTACACATATAATTATGCTTAATTATGGTTTTATAAGGTAACCATACAAAAGCAGGAGATAAAAAAACCACTGTTACCGAATGGTGTAATGATATGAATAATTACATATATCACGTCAATTTATATTATTTTTGCTTCTCATTCGATAATTGTTTGTGTGCAACTTCGCGTTATAAGTTATGTTTTGTCCAGTTAAAAACTGTAAGAAAAAAAGAGCTTTGGTATGAGTACTATATATATATTTTTATATTGTTTCATTGCATTCGGCTTCGAGATACAATTTATATTTCATTTTTTTTGCTCTGCCACAAATTGAATAGTTTTGTGTTTTTTACAGTTCGATAGCACAGTATGAAGAATATAGAGGTCTGATATTCTGTTCACGTGCCTCAACCATCTCCCACTGGCTTTAGTGACTTGAAATGAGGTTTTGATTTCATTTCGTTTGGAAAGCGACACTCTTCGAGTTGTTCAGTGTAGCTCTCAATAATATTTTAACTTAATTCAGCGTTACTTAAGCGGTTTGTGAGTGAAAATTCAATAGCCACGTTAGGGAAAGTGACAAAATGGTACTATTGCATAAAGTAGGTCTAAGAAAACGACAACGAACTCTTGCTTTAGCTTAGGCCACCGAAGAATAGTAGACTGATATCTGTTGGATTTACTTTTAGCACATTAATGATTAAGATTTTGCTTCCGTGTTTTAAAATGTTAGGGAGTCTCCAGAAGAAAGGATAGTGAACAGAGCGCTCAAATGAGATAGATAAGCTTACTTTGTGTAAGTGATGAAGTTGAAAGTCGTCTGAACTGGGTTTAAAAGAAACGCTGATAAGATAATTATGTCATTTTTCACTCTAATTTACTTTCCTCTAAACAAATGTACAATGAAAAATGATCTGGTAGTTTTTAGTTTATTATTATGTCATCACGCAGCTAAAAATAAAAAATAAGAGTGTTGTTGTTTTTCTCTCAGACCATTAGTACTCAATCTGCTGTTGTTCTTACATAATGGATTTGCTGCTCCATATCTACCGCGAAAAACGAGCCTCAAGTTTTCGTGCTGTAAAACAGTAAGCTTAACAATTATTTACAGATCATATTAAGACACTTAACTTCTAAGCAGTTATCAGCAATTAATATTTGTCTTAACATTATCATAACTTAAACTTTCGTCTCCTAAGTTAAAAAAGAGAAAGAAAGTTTATTTAACTAAAAGCTTCTCCGTGGGCTATATGGGTTGAGCCCATCACAAGTAACGATACTCAGTTTTTAGAGCTATAATTTTTCAACTTACTAATGAGTGGAGAGAAAGATAGAGAAACCTAAGTTAAATTGGGTTAATGAAGATATTGTGTATTAAAATGCATACAGATATTAAATATATGCATTCACTTTTTAAAAGAATCCCGACAGTATTACACATGTGTGAAAATATAATTATTTCAATTACTGCAAAGTACACACGAGTTGTATTCTTCAAAAGATAAAAAATGATTAGTTCAAAGTAAAAAGGAAAACACTTAAATTTATCATACAATTCTAGATGTATGAGTCTTGTTTTTTATTTGTTTAAAATTAAGCATAAGGCTACACAATAGCTGTCTGTGCTCTGTTCACCACATGTATCTAAATTCAGCTTTTAGCAGTTTGAGTCCGTAGACATACCTCTTTATCACTGGGGTATAGGTAGGGGGTCACAAAATTACTTTTTAACAGCATATTTCACTTTGTATTGTCACGTTTATATTCTGTTATGTTTCACAGTTTATGCTTTAGTTGTTCTAAATTTTTTCTTAAACTACATCAAAAAGTTTTCATTCCAATACTTTAAAAATATAAAAAATATATTAATAAAGTTCTAAATTAATATAAAAATTCTTGGGGGCTTTCAAATATCTGTTTGTCTAATAATGTTATTAAAGTCGTCATTTTAATAATTCTTCATTTTTTGCAATAAAACACAAAGCTACGCAATGGGATACATTTTGTTTTAAGTTGTATTTCCAGCTTTCAAACTAAATAACGGTAGACAGAGATGATCGCTTGTTTTGTTTCTATGACTTATATTTTGGTGATATAGTAATATATTGTCGGCTTTCTTTGGTCGTCATGAGAAGGTGGTAAGAGCGCTGAGGGACGCAGATTCGAATCCTCGTCACATAATACATTGGCACCTTTTGAGCTGTGGTGGCGTTATAGTGGTACGGTCAATCTTACTATTCGTTAGTAAAATAATAGCTCAAGAGTTGGCAGTGGGTGGTGATGACTAGCTGTCTTCCCTTTAATTTTACATTGCTAAATACTGGACAGCTAGTGCAGATAGCCGTTGTGTAGCTTTGCGCGAAAATTCAAAACAAACCAAATCGACTTGGCTTTTTAGTAAACACAACATTTTACACTTTAGTTCTCGCGTGTACCTATTTAATTCAAGCTCATTAGTAAAATCAGCTTAATACCTTTCCCCGGATTCTGTTTTTCAAGAACATGATCATCAAGAAAAGCGCTTCAGAATGTAATGGAAATGTGTTACTCTCAAATTGCAGGATTTGCTGTTTTGCAAAAACGGAAATGCAATGAGGAATTAAAAGAATCTCTATCGAACCATAGACTTTCAAATATTTTCCCATGTATTATTATCAAAGGCTTGCAATCTTTTAGCGTGGACGTTTTCTACTTAGGAATAGTTCAGTTATTTGTTTACGTCACTTATAAGATTTTAAATGAAATAGTGTATGTAATAAATAATAAAGGACAGTCTCTACCCTATTTTATTTGGAAAAAAAGTATTCTAAATTATAATTAATCATTAGACTTAATTAATAAATCATCTTCTCACCGAGTTATGTAAGCCCTTTGATTATTAAAACAGATTTCAGTTGAAATGATTTTTAACAAGCTCAATGGTATTCTGTATTGTTGTTTTTTCAAGTCCTTAATTATTTTCAGATTTTATTATATTTTGCATTGCAAATGACAACAGTATATAACAAAATTTTATATTCACTCAGAAACTTACATAAAAAACTAATAATTACAAAAAATCATCGAAATTGACATCTTTCATTGCGGGTTCTAATAAAAAATGATTTACTAGTCCTATTTAAGTAAAATATATAGTTTCGTAGTTACAATTTGATGTTAAACTCTAATAACAGATGATTTTAGTTTATTCATAATAGATGAAGCTGTGATGGCTCATTATATATTAAATGTATTTGCTAGTAATAACTGATGTTTTTGTTTCTTTGTTCCTATATAATTTTCAGTTAGACTGATATTAAGAAAATGCCTTGGTTAACGTATTTGTGCTTATGGTTTTCACTACTTTTAACGAATAGTATAAATATATATATTTAGTTATGTGTGTTTTTATTTTCCTTTGCGTTTTATTCTACGTTTAACGTTACACTTGGCCCCCCAGTGGCTCAGCGGTATGTCTGCGGACTTACACGCTAAAATCCGGGTTTCGATACCCGTGGTGGGCAGAGCACAGATAGCCCATTGTGTAGCTTTGTGCTTAATTTAAAACAACAACAACAACGTTACACTTGTTAGATAATTTTAATAATAACAAGTTTTATGTTCTACTTTATTAAGAAAAGTATTTTTCATGAAAAGCAATATTATTTAAATATTAAGTCAATGTGAATGAATGAAAATGTGTTTCAAACGAAACAGGTAAACAGTTTCCTAACAACAGTATCATTATATAACATGATAACCCTACCTCCTGACTACATTTAATGGAAGAATATTCACACAAAATTGGACAAAAATCATATTTTGGAAATTTATTTTAAATTAAATTATTTACCTATTCTAAAAAAAGAAGGTTACATCTATGAGTTGCTTCTTTTATTATAATTATTATTCTTTTTTGTCCTTCAAAATTTTTACATGATTAATGTTTACTGTTTTAATTAATTGTGTATATATGTCATGCTATATATTCATCCTGCATTTCGAAATCTGCTCCACACTTGTTTACAGAAGTTCCAAGCATTTAAAATATATTCATTTTATAAGGATGAGTCATGCAGAACAGATACTCTTGTAAAGAAAGTGTTATTTCAAATGTACCTAATTTTATTTCTGTATTTTGTGACGATATATTATAAATTAGCTAAAATCTTTCTCGATCTCTCATATTCAAGTAAAGGTCTCTCAATGTGGAATCCAGTTTTGTATAAGAAAGACTGATTTAATTTTGCATTGGTTAAGTGGAATTGGACTCAAAAATTTGCGACTATTAGTACGTAACTTGACTAATACAATTGATTTCTGCTCTAACTAAACCTTTTTAATTTCCTGGTACATAACTGCAAAAATAGAGCGTTACAGAAACTTTGCAGAGTACAAATGTTTTAATACATATTATCGTAATGTACGAAATCTCATGAAGAACTTAGTTGCAGTTCTACCTCATCAGAGTTCATCTTAGGTGTATCTTTATTGTAGTTCTATAAAAACAAAACTAAAACCACAAAATAAGAGTTTTCAAACTCCATTTTGAAAATTATCCATCATTATCTGTGTGGAGGTTGGTTGAAGTGCTCGATACTTCTGAGGCATTCAGTGTCGTTACTCGCTTTTAAAGTTATGCTTTCGGATGTAACACAACTAGACAAATATACCAACATGTATTTTTATTTATAGGTTACTTTCTATTTAACATGCACACATAATACCCGGATTGTTTGTTCAGACCAATGGTACTACACTAAATTAAGGAAGAGATAAATAACTAGGGCCCTGTGACTGCATGACAAAATCCTCTTTTCTTTTTTTCTTTTTTGCAGTAGGGTCCATTGGCTTTTTAAATTGCACTTTTTATTCCAAAGTTTTATTCTTATCATGTAAAAAGACATATATGATAAGCTTTAAATGAAATAGAAGATACTGTCAGACTGAATAAGTTAGTAAATCACAATAATTGTTATAGATGATAGTTTTTGTCATGACTGAAATGAATACCTAAGGTGTATATGTGTTCTTTTATAGTTCAATATTCTGAAATATTTAAGATTCATTATTTTTATATTTGCGAAGAATGTAAACTAAAAAAACAAAACAAACAAACTGAAATATCGAACTGTGTAGACAGTGAGATATACCGGTGGATCTCTATTCTCGTTATACATTGTTGTGTGTAGATTAAGGGAAACCGTAATTCGGGCAAACATAAAGCCTCGTATTCATAAAATAAAGCAAACTGAAGGTTTTATTACGCTGATTAATCTCTGTTTATAATGCTTTGGTATAATAAAGAAACAATGCCTAAAGAGCATAAACGAAAATGATATGAAAGTAGCTATTAACTTTGAAAAGCAACAACAAATTCGTAAACATTAGAAGACTGTGTATTCTGGAGTAAATGAATAGAAGAAAGTATTAGGACCCAGTTATTTATGCTCTTCAGGTATTATACATGGATTTGTTAGAGAAATGACAAAACACCGCTCGTGTTTGTTGACCATTTGTCGGATATTTCACTAAACAAATGTGTTATATACTACTACACAAGAATGGCGAATCGAGCATATTTTACTTTTTTCTCCACCACTGCTGTTAGTGCACAAAAATTTTTGAATTACACATACATAAATTAAACATTAAAATGAAATTTAAAATTCTCATTTATTATTTCATTATCAATCCTTTTTATCATCATAGGTCATGTCTGTGGTCATGCCACCCAAATTCTTTGGGAATATTTCATCTATATTAGATGAACTGACTTTCACAGTTTGCAATCAGTTGTGGGATGGCATTTGGTAACCATTAATATTCAAATATAATCTTAAAGCGGAAATAAAGTGAACCTAAACATTCTAGAATGCAAAATTTCCAGCTTTCATTCCATGTTTTTATTAAGAGATGTACATTGAGGCAGAAAACAATACTATAGTAGAAATAAACCACTCTATATTTTACAAAATACACTCTATTTACAAAATGATATTAAATAGAATTAAAAAAACTATTACATTAATAGCTCTTAAACTTTCATCTTCCAAACTTTTTCCTGAAAATTTATTCAGGTGCAAAATAAAGAGTTGACGTTAGAAGCTTTACTTTGTAGAGTTTTTAGGGTGGCTTTATTTCAAAATTAAAGTTATATATAAAATATATTAATCACACAATTGGTCGCAGATAATAGAAGGCTGTAGGAGTTTAGATATTTTCTCCGTGATGACGAGAAAACTTACTTGTAGAGAAAAATATATATACTTAAAAACGGCTGGTATGGGTTAAGAATGTTTTTATGTAAAAGAGCGAACAACTTTTCGACCTTCGTTTTTAAGCATATATGAGATATTTTCTGTTTAAGCATTTAATTCCTTGCTCTTAACTAATTGCTTATAGTTATTGTCCAGTTTAACGTCAGCGTCTGAACCTTGTCTGGTAAGTGGAATAACTCCAACACTTTGGGTATTATAGTCACGTACATTATCAGATATATTTTCATAGTGACAACAAAATCTGATAACACAGATATGCAACGGTATTATTCTTTTAAAATTCTTACACGATCTACATTATTTCCTGTAAACTGAATCGAAAAATCATGTTAATGTTTCTTCATCGCATATGGAATTTTTACAAAATGTCACATGTATTTTGATATAAGTGAAACACTTTTCGTGAAATCTGGTTACATTTTGTTATGTTTAAAATGCTGACAACCACTG
The DNA here is from genome assembly GCA_011833715.1 of Carcinoscorpius rotundicauda. Lineage (NCBI taxonomy): Eukaryota > Metazoa > Arthropoda > Merostomata > Xiphosura > Limulidae > Carcinoscorpius > Carcinoscorpius rotundicauda. Next base: position 30,810,662 of record CM022395.1, on the reverse strand, counting down.
GCTATAGATCTTTCTAGACCGAACACGAAGTAATAGCCTTATCGATTGTTTAGAACTCATGAGAAACACATTTCTAATATACAAACGGTTACCAGATCGCATGACGAGTCACATTTGGATAGAATTTGTTTTTACGTGCACTTTTACGCTATTTTTATTCATTTTCATGTTGTTTTTTGAAAAGAAAAAAATGATTAAATGTGTAGATAAACACTCATTTATAATTGCATTATTTTATATTAGACTAACAAAAACTTCTACTTAGATAAACATGCCGTAACTTGGAACTTTCACTGTTGAAAACCTAATTTTTATCGAAACAGCTTGCATTGGTGTTTATTTGTGTAAGACTTTTAATATGGGATTCTCTAGTCCATGAAGCTTATTGACTAAGAGAAGTAGAAATATTTTGGTAAATTCGTTTTATACGTCTCTTTCTTTCATTTCCTTAAAATATGTTTATAAAATATGTGTTGTGAACGTTATTTCATGCAGTTCAACATTTTTTACCAATGTATTTAAATGAAAGAATTCTCTCGTTATCTGTTGTAGTGTAAGCAGGTTCCATAATTATTAAATGACATACATCTATTTCTATTTATATTAGTATATATTTCTGTATAATCATCACAACTATTAACTTCATAAGGCCTATAAGCCACGTTGAATATCCTATTGTGATTATTGCGAGAATATGCTGTTAGAAAAATTAGCAACACCAGTTTATCTCTACTCTGGAGGTTTATATTTGATTAACAAATAAGTGGTGAAAGATCGGTGATAAAGCAAAAGGTACCTTAGCCGATTTTCCTCAAATTACATAATATAAAAAACAAAGGATAGACACCTTAAAATCCTATAATAACCTTAGAAAAGTTTTGTTCCAAATATTTTTTTCAGTTTATCAGGTCTGTTGTAAAGACTTTCTGCTGTAACACTTATCCGTCACAAACTGGAAGGATGTATCAAGATGATGACAATTTCCTCTTTTGCGTTGAAGGAAGAAAAAACTTTATGAATTTGGTGCAAACTCTAGGGGAAAAAGCCAATGAACATGTGTCTAGGTAGCGATAATAATACTGCAGATTATGTTGAGAAGAAACTCGTTTTGGTTTGGTTTGTTTGGAATTTCGCGCATAGCAACAAGAGGGCTATCTGTGCTAGGCGTCTCTAATTTTCCAGTGTAAGGCTAGAGGGAAGGCAGCTAGTCACCACCACCAACCGCCAACTGTTGGGCTACTTTTTTACCAACAAATAGTGGGATTGACCGTAACATTATAACGCCTCCACGGCTAAGATGGTAAGCCAGTTTGTAGTGACTGGAATTCGAACCCGTGGCTCATCTGATTACGAGTCGAGCGCCTAAACCACCTGGCCATGCCTGGCTGAAACTCAGCTGTGTAGTAAGTGTGAAACAACTTTCGTCTGTGCAGTAGACCATTTGGCTCAAACATTGTGAAATAGGAGAGCACTCATGATGCTAGAAGGTAACTGAACACCAGCTTTTCTCACTAACTCTGAGTGTTAACCCTTACGTAACGTGTATTTATTCGCCTCTATCAAGGACGTTATTCTGTATTTAACATCTTTCAAGCAGCTATGTTCCAAGAACACTTAAATCATCCTCTCTTGGTACAGTTTCACTATAAAACCCTTTTATATATAACAAAATTCCCTTACTTCTTTGTCTATTTTACTGTGAGTTCTTGATTTCATGATTAAAGTTACAGCGATTTATTTTCCAGCTCTTGTTGAATAAAGAAAGTAGTTTGTTTCACTGATATGAATCAAGTCAAGTGACGTAAATAATCCGCTAATGACCCAAAAGCCACACTAACAAGTGAATCATTTCTCACAACTGAGAAACAATTTATCTTGTTTATTAATGAGTTTATTATTGAAGAGGACAGGAGTTTTCATATGAAACTTCGAGAAACAAATATATATCCGTGTGTTAGAGATGAAAAAGACAAACATTACTATCAAGTTCATAATGTTAGACTTTTATAGAATGCTGGCGTTTCCACAGCCTCTTACTGTGGTTCTAAGAACTTCTCTCGAGTCTCTGACGAGTTGTATGTCGTGTAGAATAAGAAATAAAAAAATGCTAATTAATTCAATTAATTTGTAACTTTATAAACACATAATATTTAATACATATCGCTCAAAGCTACTCAAATAATATCTGCACTAGTGCTTAATTTTAGAAGAAAAAAGCTATTCAACACCACCCACAACACTTTCCTGGTCTACGGTTTTCCGACTAAATAATAGGATTTGACAATCCCACTTATATTCAGCCTTTAGCAATAAATTATCAAAATGTGTTAAACTATTAGGCATTGTAGATTGTTCCCAATGGTTCAGCGAAAAGTCTGAAGGCTTATAACTCTATAAACCACATTTTATCACTCATAGTAGACTTGTTGTTTGAAGTTAAGCACAGCGATACACAATGGGCTATCTGTGCACTGACCGTAGTGGGTATAGAAGCCCAGTTTCTAGCGTTATAAGTTCACAGATATACCGCTGTATCACTGGTGGACCTCATGGTAGGTACGGCATATACGGCTTACTGTGTAGTTTTGCACTTAAGAATAAACAACATTCTATTAAAATATTTTTCACTTTTTTGGATTGGTTTTAAAATTATTTAACCTTCATATGTTTGAATGTAAAATTTGTTTCTGAAATTAAACGCAAAACTACACAATGGGCTATCTGTGCTCTTCCCACCACCCGGTTTCTAGGAACATGAGTCCGCAAACATACTTCTGTGCCGCTTTAAGAGTTGAATATAAGGGAAAGTAATATCACTAACACGTTTGTGCACTAAAATTATGACAAAATAGCTTCGTAGTAAAGGCAGGCCTGAGATAACTAAAATATTATAAGTATAATTTTTGTATTATTCTCTGTTGTTTGTTTTCTTCTTTGTTTCTGTTTTAATTATAATAATGGGCGGTTACCTTACAACAGACTTTCAATAACTGTACTGACCTTTTAATAATGTTCTATTCAGCATTTTACTGCTGACGCCTGCTAACCATATTAATTAATTATTATTGTCAGATAAACAGTAAAGTGTTTTATATTTTGAGGTCTGAAACAGACATAAAGACGAACTATCAATTTTGCGCTAAGGTAGAACCGCCATGTTTTTCGGATTAGTCCTAACTCTAATAGCATCTTGATGCTATTATTATCTACATGTTTTATGACTGTTCAAAAGTTTTATTTTTCGTGATCATTTGATATTTGTTCCTATATGTGAGTTTTTAAGTGCACAAAAAGGTTGTTAGTGTGAGCATCATGGTGTAAGTCATATTTGAAAACATTAATTTAAATGTCGTTCCTTTTCACTTCATACTTCAGAATCGTATGGTCAGAGGTCAGTCTAATTGTGAGAGGAGTTTGTTGCACTTGTTTGACTAATGGTATGCACTTTATTCATTATGATTTGAATTTCGTGTATTCCTAAGCAAAGGAAACAGTACTTTTATTTCATGCCTAGGAAAACCACAACGTAAAATTGAGAAATCTCATTTAGTAGAATAATGAAGTCACATAACTATTTTGATACATATTTGAGTGTGTTAGAACACACAAAAATAATTTGAATGCAAGATTAAACAAACTAAGCAGGATAGAACATCTTATTTGAAAAACAATATTCATTGGAGAAGAGTATGAGTCACAAAAGTGTTAATAAAAATAAATGACCAAAGGTGAAAAACATTTTACATCACTTGAATGTAAAGCCTGCTGCTTTCAACACTCTTTATGGAATGGGGAAAATTAAATAGTAGGTATTTTTTCATAATAAGAAACAACTATTGTTAGGAAATTTTGAGAAGTTAATTAAAGAAAGAAATGTTAATTTACTATGCCATATTTTGATGTAGGAGATACCTACCTAAATATTTATTTTTTGATCATTTTCCATGATTTGATCGTTTTCTTTATATCTCTTAAATATTTTGCTTTCTGTGACTAAATAAATGACTACTTTTGTTTTCTTTCGTATTTCTTATTAACATTATTGAGAAAGGCACTTAGAATAAGTTATATTAATATTTCTTTTCTAAATTACCTCAGATTAATAAAACAAACGTTCAATTATTTTTCATTTTTATAAAGACTCTAATTTATAGTATTAGTAATACAATCAGATTTTCATACATATTGAAGGTTCAGAAAGTTCTAATAATCAATTTATTTATCTTAGATCTTAACCAGAAAATCTACTTGAATGATTTTTTATTCTGTTATTATTATTTTCGTAATCAAAGGCAGAAATGATTTCCTATTAATTGAAAAACAACGAGTGCATACCTTATCCAAAAATTCTATGAAAACAGGATAGAAAGTTGAAACAATGGTTTTTAATGGTATTTGTTCTCATAAAAAACAACAAAAATTTCGATAAAATACTTTTTGTCTAACTAACTATTTTACTTAATGAAAAAATCTTTAACTTATAGAATATAAATTAAGGATACATTGAATTTCTATAGGCAGTTTCCATATCATTTAGAAAAAAAAGTTAATCAGAATGAAAATATTGTTATAAAATTATAGGCTGAGATTTCTTTCTAATAAAAAAACAGGCAAAGTTTTCCGAAATACGTTACTTTATGTCTACAAGCATTTTTTTTATATTTATTTATTTATGGCAGTGGAAATAATGAAAAGAGTAAACTAAACTATTAGGCATTGCAGGATTCCTCAATATTCAGAGATAAGTCTGAAAACTTTTAATGTAATAAAAAGGTGCTATCACTCAGTCCACAGAACTAAATTGATTTTAAATAATATCTTCAGCATAGTTCTTACGTGAATTCTTTGAATTAGAAAAGCGCTTTTGACCAAACTGTCATATTCTCTAATCGTAATATGGTTGTAATATCGAATTTAATTAGATAATTTACCAGACCTTTCCATGACTGTCATCACGTGTTTTATATTTGAAATTTTTATATTGCTTATCTTGAGTCAACAATTATAAAAATCTTGTATTTTGAATTATAACTATATTAGATACTCATGTTTGAAAAGGTCCTTTGTATGGTCAAATTGGGCATAGAACAGTTATGCAATAAAAGTAAGCTAAACTTTCAATTCGAACGGTGTAAAAAAGAGCCATAAGGAAACTTCTATGCAAGTTTTAAGTTATATATTCTTAAAACATCTCAAAAATACGCTTTATACAAAATACAGGCACATAATGCTGAAATAGGATATTAAGAAAACGTGCATTGATATTTAAAATAAATACATTTATATTCTGCGTTAGAAACTTAGCATGAAAAGCATTATTTTTTATCATCCGTTGTTAAATTGGAAAACAAAAACTAAACTATAGGCCTTTTATACAGGAAAAATTCTTTATCGAACACTGATTTAGAAAAATATATGACTTTCTGTTACATTTATGTGAGCCTCTTGTCATTACTTTTTTATTTAATGTTGTTTTCAATTTGACTAATCTTTGAATCAAAAATGTATATTACCAGTTTCTAAAATAAAAAGTAGATAGACAGTAATTTCACGTCCTTATTAAGAAAAGAAAGAGAGCATGCGAGTTTTAAGTTGTTTTTTTTCTCGTTTACTTGTATTACGGTAAAACTTTATTATACCATATATTATTGTACAATGACAATGGAAAATAAAGCAAATGAATATTAACAGGTAAAATTACAATAATAGATTAAATTTTCCATTTTAAAGTGTAGATTTGTTAAGATTACAATTTTACATATATCTTTATTACAATATTTTCGATAAGAAAAATAAATGTGTCCAGTTTAAGAATGCTTCCTTTGAAATTCTGTTAAATTACTTCAGGTTAAGTATCAAATTTAACCATGTACATTATATATCTCTCTGTGTGTATGGGATTGAGACAAGTCTTAAGGAACATGCCCAGAATACTTGATAAAAAACAAACTTAGACATATCTTTCACACTTGAAACTGGGCATATTTACCCAGGTGTAGAAAAAAAATGACGTGAGTTGAAATGTTACCATTTTTTACTTTGATGTAATGTCACACATATATAAAAATGTACCACATTGCATGTGGTAAGATATTCTGAGACATAAAAATGGCCTTTACTCTTGAACATCTGATATAAATAGCAACTCATACAAAGTTTTATATGTTGTAAATCTGTTAGTCAAATAAGTTCTGATATTCAGTGGCAAGCCACTTGGTAAAGAAATACAACAAACAAGATATATTTGAAATATTTTTCCTATACACTCTCCTTGCTAAAAATCAGTAATAAACCAGTGGAGAATGATGTATTATAAATTACTATTTATCTTACTGTATGTAACATCATACATACCTTACTTACTTTTAAACGCCATAATTCATCAGCTAAGAACCTTTTACACCAGCACTTGCTGATGACTAGTTCTTGAATATTTTTAACTCTCTTTTTTATTAAATTCAGAGACTATTTTGTTTAAGTGAATGACAATCCCACGTGATGGCCATATATTTTTAAGAATAAAGAAGCAGTAGCATTAGCGTCACTTTATCAAATTCTTATTCGTAAGAATGGTTTCATATCAATTTAGAAACCACATTTTATATTTAGCAAATATACTGCTTTGGTATAACGGGACTAGCTAGCTCATGAAAATATTTATGGTGTCAAAAAGAACTGTAGAGAAAACTCTTTCCTGCTGCTAAATTTACTTTTGAATGTAAATTATGAAATGATTACGGCTTGAAAAAGATAAAAATCTACTTAATAATAAATTGATGAATAATTTATACACGCGTTTTTTCAGACTATTTTTCATTAGGTCATATACATTATATACCTATATAAGATAGCAAATATAGCAGTAATCTAAAGTGTAAACTTCATTAATTAACTAAGAAGGCAACAGAAAATATGCAAAGAATATTGTTAATGCATTTTAGGTTATTAATTTTAGAAAATTATGAAATCCCATATTTTTTATTCTATTCAACTCAAGAGTAGATGCATAAATATGAAGAATCCGTAACTGATTTAAAATTTCCTTATATGTTTTTGATGTTTCAAACCCATAAATTCGCTGTTATGATTTGAAATGAGGACATTTATTATATCACGTACGATATATGATACACTTTATAATAATCCTGTAAAAGTTATTGTGAGGACATTACTATGTCTCATTTTAACTTTCATCAATATGCATTTTATAAGCTTGAGTTAATCTTATTAGACGAATATTGCAGCGGCTGAATACGGGAACACATATTAATAATGTAAGGTAATCATGGTAGAATACTAATAGGGGAACATTACATTATAAATTAAAATAAAACCCTCAGCATAGTTCTCACATATATCTTTTGGATTAGAAAAGAGCTTTTGACCAGACTAGTATATTCTCTGCTCATAACAAGCCTGTAATATCAAATTTAATTACGTAAATTACCAGTCCTTTCTCATAAACATTATAATGTGTTTGTATATTTGAGATATATCGTATCGCATGTCATGAGTCAATAGCAATAAAAATCTGGTGTTTTGAACTATATCTATATTAAACAGTCACATTTGAAAAGTTCCTGTGTCTAATATTTCAATAAGAATTTGTTGTAAATCTTGACACAAATTACCAATAGAGATTGTAGTGAACACATGTATTATAGAGCACAAATTTATAAGGGGATGTTCTACGCAAATAATATAAACGTTGAGATTATACATCGTATTAAATTACATAATACTATATGTTTCTACTTAACGTTTGTATATCACTTTAAATTTCCTGTATTGTTAATATATTTTTGAATTCCATCGTGTAATATTCAATATATAGGTCGATATTAATATCAAATTTCCAATGACACCTATAGTTATAATATACATATAATTAATTTGATTTTTGTCTTCTTTCAAATAATTTTTAGTGTCTCTGATTCAAAGAGTACTTTCAACAGCAATATAACATTAAGAAATCATTATCTTAATAATGTGGTTTGTTTGTTGAAATTTGCGAGAAGCTGCTCAACAGCTATCTACATAGCCGTCCCTAATTTAGTATTGATAGACTAGAGGGGAGAGAATTATTCACTAAAATAATATTATGCTGTAACTTTGATAGAATGATGTTTTGTTACCTCGTATGAAAACGATGTTGGAATCTCATTACGTCGTTACAGTCCGTGTCACTACATCTGTTTATGCTCTTTCTGGTGTCTTTGCGTCTTGACAGTAGACCTGCAGCATAGCTTCTATTGCAAAAGGTTCTGTCGTAAGGGTATCACATCCAAAACATCCTATTTGTCTGTTATATTTCCATTTTCTTAAGAATATATATTGCTAATGTGTTTGAATTCAATTTTAGTTTTAAGTTTATCAATCGTCAGAGTTTTGTGTAGCTTTGCATTTAACAACAACAAAATACACAATAATTTCCTAAAAGTGTTTTATTGTGCGAATCCATCTGGACACTGTTCTCTCTTTAGCTTTCTTTACCCTCTTCAGTGGCACAGCGACATGCTGGAAACAGAGTTTCGATACCCGCGGTGAGCAGAGCACTAACAGTCCGTTGTGTAGCTTTGTGCTTAACTACAACAAATAAATTACTTTCTCTTTCGTTATTTGATATTTTAAGTTTCACACTTTGAATAAAATAACATTTCTGTCGTTGATGATTCTGTCATGTTCAGATTGTGAAACGATCTTATCGGTAAATGAACAAATTCTAAAATTTTGCGTAACATATATCTTTATTACGTATTCCTTACAAAACATTTTCCCATACACTTCAATGCATTATACAAGAGATAATTTTTTTTCTCATTTAAGATTACGTAAATTCAGATTGTTTTTAACTCCTTATAACACGCAAGCATACGAGTAATTGGTGACTCTGATCTAGGCCCAGCATGGTCAGGTGTTTAGAACGCTCGCCTCATAATCCGCTGGTTCGAATCCCCATCACACCAAACATACTTGCTCTCTCAGCCATGGGAGCTTTATAATGTAACCGTCAATCCCACTATTTGTTGATAAAGGAGTTGGCGGAGGGTGGTGATGACTAGCTGCCTTCCCTTTAGTCTTACACTGCAAAATTAGGGACGGTCAGCGCAGATAGTCCTCGAGTAGCTTTGCGTGAAATTCAAAAAACACAAACAATCGCTGATATCCGTTCCTGAATGCCAAAATCCTTCGTAACTGTGTCAAATGCTGTTTTTTTTAAATTAAAATACATTTTACATTCCCTATGTTATTAAAAACATAGCTAACCTACAATATAGGGTATAGAAAAAATTATAGTATGGCCAGATAGACAGAATTTTTTCCGAGATAGTTACTATTGTAATAGTATAACACGTAAACAAAAGAACATTGTGCATAGATCCTAATTGTCTGCATTTGCGATGTACAGTTACACTTTGAAACTAAGACAAAAATAGCTGTTGTTTCTTTAAAAGCGCAAAACTAGTGAAAACAACTTGTTAGTTTGGATTTCTTCACTCAAAGAAAAAAGTGGAAACAAGCATTACCACAAGGGCGGGTGCTAAATAAAAGAACTTATATTACTCTAAAAAAATAATATACAAAAAGATAAATTACAAATTAGAAAAGAGAAACAAATTGTTGTCTGTCCTAAGTTGATACTGAGTTTTCCACCTAAAAATACTTTAATTTGTTCTGATTTTTTATGTATTTTGTAACATTAGAACAATTGAAGATATTAATCTCCAAGTAGGTTCGATTCCACTTGGCGAACTGAGCAGATAGCCCGATGTGGCTTTGTCTATAAAAAAAACACACACACACATTGTCAGAGATACAGTAGCGTCTCCGTAGACTTAACAGCTCGAAAAACTGGGTTTTAATAACAGTTATAGGCAGAGCACCAAAAATCCTTTGTATAGCTTTATGCTTAATTTCAAATAAACAAGTTAAAGACATTAGTTTCAGGCATCAGTTAACAGTAGTAGATATCTTGATATCAATTAATCAGATTTAACTGTTTGTTAAAGAGTTACTTGAACAATTCGTAATAGTTCATTTAGTCACGTATAAAAACAGAAAACGATTAATTTGTTCGAAATAGAATCCTATCTTATTTTTCTGTATGTAATTTATTGAAGTGTATTGAGTACTGATAGTTTTATTTTGTTTCTTTTCAGTTATGGACAGAAAATTTGGTAACCCAACGATCCGCTGCTCCAAACTTTATTTCGTGCAACAAAGTTTTTGTCGCATTTGTTTTAAAGTAAATTCTTTTCCTCTACTAACTTTAACTTTCTAATCTCAAAGTAAAAAGCATATGAACTTATGAATACTGAACTTTACAAAATTTTAAAGCATAAAGTGGTGTGTTTTAACAAAAGAGATTTCTTGTGGGTCATTTTGAAGGTGTTTTGAAGATTATTCAACAAAACTCACAGGTAAGACTTATAATTTTCTCAGTTTTTATATAGTTGTTCTTCATCATCTAACTGAGATATTTCATTTTTTATTGCATTTTAGTTTAGTATGAATTTCTATAGATCATCGGAAATTACCCAAAACTTATTTACAACTTTGATTTATTTCTAATCTCTTTCTTCTAAAGTGGAATGGAATTTATAGACGATAAATTCTAGTTTTCTTGAATAAATTTTGTTACCAAATCTTTCACAAGACTTTCGAGAATATATTTGTTATTATTATTTTAGTTTGAAATATCTTCATACAGCTATGCAATAATTTGTTGTTGTTTCTTCTCTTCTGGATTACACAGAGTAATACTAAATGCACGTGTACTTTCCAGTAAAAATGTTATTGAAATTAAATATGTTAATATTAACGTATATTCACAGGTAATCACACAGTGCTATAGATGCACATATGTAAGCAGAAGAACGTTTATGATACATAGAAAGATAAGGCCGACTGTTCAATTTAACGTTATTACTCGGAGATCTTTCAAACGCATATGCTAACAAACGCATTGAGCACAAATAATCCATGAAGTGTATAAAAGACTGTGTTTTTTATTGGTTTTGTTCGGCAACGTAAATCACGAATGCTCAATGAGTTTTTTTTTTTAAATGTGCCAAATCTATTTTAATAACTGATGGCGTTGCATTTCTACTTTAATTATGGAATTATTATTTCTTTTTCATGTACAGACTCATTTTTATTTCACTTTAACTATTTTTATAATATTAGCTAAAAACTACTTATGACATACTACTCTTTAAGCGGCCCGGCATTCCCAGGTGGGTTAAGGCGTGCGACTCGTACTCTGAGGGTCGCAGGTTTGCATCCCCCTCGCGCCAAACATGCTCGCTCTTTAAGCCGTGGGGGCATTATCAATCCCACTATTCGTTGGTAAAAGAGTAGCCCAAGAGTTGACGGTGGGTGGTGATGACTAGCTGCCTTCCCTCTAGTCTTACACTGCAAAATTAGAGGCAGCTAGCGTGGAGAGTCCTCGAGGAGCTTTGCAAAATATTCAAAAACAAAGAGACATCTGTATAATAATATTTCTAGTTTTTTCAGCTTACACCCATCGTTTGCGACATGAAGGGCCAAACTATTACCTCAGAGACCTGGGATTCTAATATTAAGCTTTAAAATTACGTAAAGTATATTACATTTCTAAAGTAAAAAGAAATTCACATTCTGAAAATATGCGATGATATATCTGTTTACATGCTTTTTCAACACGCAAACCTTTCTCATTGTCCATTTCATTAGGAGCTTACAAATATCTATTTGAACCATATTTATGGCATTAACATCCTTGGCTCAACAGTTCTTAATCTCTTCAAGAAAAGAGCTTTAAGACTTTTTGTTTTGGTGTTTTTACTTACTATGGCTTAAAATTACTCTATTATTCTATTACCATTTAAACTAATTAAGTCCACATGTTAAAAAACAACAACAAAGAACAGGGATATCATTAATGTTTTTTCGTTGTTTACACCTTTCATAATAAGGAAAAAGTTTCGGAAATTCTTACAATAAAAGGTCTGAAGTTTTATGTATTTACAAACCTAAAATATCTGTGTATGGTTACACTTATTAAGTAGTAGAAACACTTTTAGAAATGTACCAGTCGTCTAGTATCTGAGCGTATTTTTAATGTTAGGTATTTAATGATGATAAGAGTATTTATAATCCTTTTAAAAATATCCTTCGAACATATATATAATACGTTTGTAATCTAAACAATCCCTAAATATTATGAAAAATAAATTCAGTAGCCTTCACTTCGATTATTCAGGTGCTTCAAGGCAGGTTATAATATTAATATAATTTTTGTAAGCATATAAAATAAGTTACCGTCAATTTTGACAATATGTAGTTGGATTCTATGTGAAAAGTGAGTAGCTCACATCTATTTTACACAAAAAAATTTTCTCTTAGTGTACAGCAGTAAATTATTTGACTTTAAACGTGAAATGCGGAGTTTGAGTCCAGCGGTTAACTCTGCAGATATTCCGATGTGGCTTTGTTCAGAAAAACAAACAAACATGAGACTTTAAATAAGAAAAGGATATGTAGGCATAGTTTGACTTTTAATTATATAAATAAGGTATCAACTATATTTGTACAACTTAATTACTAACATGTATGATAACCTGCAATTAATATAATGCATGCGATTTACCAATCATTTAGCCCTTGGCAATTCGAATTGATGCAGAGAGAATAAAACTGGAAACAATCAGCCAATTAAAATTCTCTGTACTTCACCATCTCTAGAATTTACATAAAGCGAATGTATTTCAAAATACATATTTTCATATGTATATATATATGTGTACATAAAAATACATACTTTGTTCACATTTATCAATCTGGCAACACCTAGCTCTGTGAAAATTAAAAGTGTTTGCATATTTATGTTCCATAAATATTCTAAAGCAGTTACTTCTGCAGGCAGCCAGGAAAATGTATATTATTGATGAAGATAAATAACATCGTATTTGATTCATAAAAGAATAACATGTTATTTTTGTTTCATACAATTCAGGGCAAGCGCTTACAAAAATAACTGCTGTCATAACCCTTCTTTCCATGAGGGTGAACGTGGATCATCTTTCATTTTCCCTACGTAGAAAGTTATTTGTGTTGTCGCTAGAACTAAAATCTTTTCCAGGGGCAAAACGCGCCACACGAATATAAAATAGGCACGATTCGTGGAAAAAATCCTTTTCAGTGTATTTAGGGATTGATACATAACACATGAATATATATATGTTATAACGCTTACCTTATCTGCTTGGAGTAACCAATCAGGACCGCACAAACAAAAAAAGTAAAAAAAAAGGATATAAGACCCTCACCTGTTGTCATCGTTATTTATCTAATGTAAATTAAGTTGAAAATAAATGAACATACTCATTATATAATACTTCATATGGCTAAGAACAGAAGAAGGTCTCGTTAGTTTTCAAATGTGAATTTTATTGGTGACAGTAAAAGCAGAGGTAAAATTACATGCGATATAAAATGTACTTAGCCTCACGTACGTGTTATTTTCCTTTCATCTATACTCAGCACAACATAACTGCAAGCCTTTCGCGTATCGTTTACAGATTTTCTGAACTAGTTTTGCTCCCGGTATGATAATTTGTTTTGTATGTACTTAAAATACGTTACCATGTATCTTTTACAATATAATTGTATTTAATACAAATCGTGAGAACCTTATATATATTTATACATGAAACCTCAAAGAAAGAAAAGATGTTTAGACATCTCCAGTAAAAATAAATCTTTATATTCATTTACTTTCCTTTATAATTTCGTGACTGTATTATAATATTTATTACACTCATATGATAAAAAACATAATGTCTACTTTATTTCTTTGGAAATTCTTTTATTTTCTGGACAATGTAGATTTGCTATAGAATAACCAATCTTTCTGCTGGCGGTGTTTTCAGCCTTTAAACCATCTAACGAAAGTAAAGTCACTTTTATAAATGAAAATCAAGTCTGTCCTTTCATAAAGGGCAACTGTTTCAATAGTTATTAGTGAAATTTAAACTTAAAGCTAAAGAATTATGTATCATAGTTCTCAATACGAAGTCTTTGGCCGCATATTGTGTTAGTGCATAAGAGCTAAATAGTGTCTGAGGAAGGTATTCATCATGTGCAAATGAAATGCTTTTAAGAATCACGAAAGTAACATATTTGCCTTAATTGCAAACTTAGCCATCCTGCAAGCTATAAACCTTATTCAAAGTTTTAGAATAAAATAAACAGAAGTAAGAGCATAACGAAACTATCTATACAAAGGACTCGTTCTTTGAGCTTAAATGTACAACCCATATCAATCGTTCCTAAACAAGAAATTGAACTCATATCAGACTCCACACACGAATTTATCTATAGATTAATGCTTTATTCAAACTACGAAAGAAAAGTCAAAAGAAGTGACAAAATTAACATAGTTTGTATCTCATTTCTAACCAAGTTGCAAATTAACTAAGATACGGGCAAATTTATCAATATATGCGTATCATAACAACCAGTTCTTTCAACAACTGCCACAGGCGATATTAACTTGCAATGTGACACTGCTGAGAATATGATTATGAAATTATGTGACACTTTTTAAGACAAAAATACATGTATATATATATCTAAGCTATTAATATTTTTCTTTATGTAGAATACAAAAATACTGGTGTTCCTAAGTATCACAGCTAAGGATTTGTATCTACGCTTGCTAACGATACACAATCTTATTCGTATGATACTGGTAAATTAAATTGTGATGAGTTATTGATTGTTAATACATATATTTACCTATTTTAGGCAGTTAATATTTATATTGTTCTTTACCTAGAACTATATTATAATATACTTGAGGAGAAGATTATAAAACAAACCATATTTTTAGTATCTTTGATGATTATAAGAGCAAGCATATTTGATTGTATTAAACTAAATGATGGTCGTTTAAATGATATAATTAGTAACGTAATTATGCCCCCAAAGTGCATGCAATTGCGGATGGTGAAGATAAAACAAACCCTACGTGCCTGAAAAGCTTAAGAATTTCTAACAGAGGAAATAAATGTTGGGAAATCAATCTCTTATCACACAATGAGGACTATCTTTGGTTAATATCGATCTCTTATTATTAAATGACTAAATTCCAATACATAAATGCTCTTAGAAACGATATTTTGTATTTATTCTTTGTCGCGAATTGTACCACAAAAAATATTATGAAGTTTGAAATACTTTTTAAGATAAATGTGACAATTTTCTTGTTGGTCTTTTTGCAAAGAATACAACAACGCTCACAGAGCTCATACATACATACAAAGTTAATTTTTACAAAGCTAACCTGGATTGTTTATTGCTCTAGTTAAATGTGTCCCTTTTGATGTATATTTATATTAATTTATATAGAAATGGTGTTGAGGATCAAGTCTACAATATAACCACGTGTACAAGTGATGAGAGTTCTTTCTGGTAAATTTCAGAACAAAGTGAAATCGAAATTATAAAAGAAAAATAAGATAAACATACGAGGAAACAAAATATACATATTTTGAAAAGGAATAAACTAAGCATAGCAAGTTGTAAACAGTCTTATTTTATTTTTAAAAAAGTACTATAGCGCCTGTATTTTGCAATAAAATTTAGCATAGTGATTTAGGATGCAAACTTATACGTTACTTTTCATTGCTTTCAATATTGACTAAATGAACAAACAACTTATTATCGAATTTTAAGTTACTATTA
Organism: Carcinoscorpius rotundicauda; assembly: GCA_011833715.1. NCBI lineage: Eukaryota > Metazoa > Arthropoda > Merostomata > Xiphosura > Limulidae > Carcinoscorpius > Carcinoscorpius rotundicauda. The sequence goes on along the minus strand of CM022395.1, from coordinate 30,794,933 downwards.
CATGAATTGTTGTCGATCTTCCTAGTTCTGATAATCCACAAGGATGCGTTACTCTGTGCTTTATTTGTAAACGACATTCCCGGTCCATGTCCAATATTAATTCCATCTGTGCAAGAGAAATGCAAGTGATACAGCCTACAGTTTATATGTTTCCGAAAAAAAATTGAATACTCCTTGCGTGTTCTAGACGTTTTGTGTCACATCTTTACAGTTCAATTGAACTTAGCCAAAACTTAGGTTATAATATTTTACTTATGCAGTTATATAAAGTAGAACACTTTAAGTCCAGTAAGATCTATCATTTTTTGTAGTTATGGAATGATTCTACTAAAACACAGATAACTGGTTATTATTTCAATTGTAGTTATAATTGCAAGTGGCACGAGGTTAATCTTATTAAGAAATGGCAGAGAGACGTTATTAGTGAACCTTTTTGGGGGGGGATTCTAAGCTCCTACTAATGCTTTTTAAACACATAAAAAGTAAAAAAAAATGCATTTTAAAATTAACTTTAGATTTATCTCAACGGCCTTCACCTCATTTATTCATTTTTAAATTCTTTTGTTTATTTGAACAAGAAATACCTCAAGAAAACAAAGATTCACTCACTCCAAAAAAAAAATGAAGTAATCTTTTGAAATGCATTGGATAAATTTATTTAACCATCTGTAAGAGTAGAACCTTTGAGTTATAATCAGTTATATTTATTTTACTTAATGTATTAGTTAATTAAACGTGTATTTTTATTGGTTTATGAGCACTTGAGTTAATCATACAGGCCGGCGGGCGAGGGTTTTATTGCTTAGAATCCCTGTACACTCAATTCGAATGTGAGATTCACTTTTCTCCACCACATACAGATTTTAAAGAAAACCTCATACGTACGTTTATTTAGGTGAATCATTTTCCTTAAAATTGGGTCACACTTTATTATGCTTAAAATGTTGCCAGCCACTGGATTAGTCCAGATTTTTCTAGACTAATCACGACGTGAATTTGCACTATTTGTATCGAAGAGTTGAGACAGTGGAGAAAAATAAGAAAGAGCTTTTGCCTTTTTGAATTACAGTAATGAGGCATGAGTCTAGAAATTGCAGAAATGATTGCTATATTTGCTCATGTAACAGCCAAAACAGTTTTTAAACTAACGCTTCAATTTGCTATAGAACCAGTTGCTCATGGCCTCATGCCTGTACTTACTCCGTTGGAAACTCTTGGTACAGTTTCATTTGGTTCTGAACCTGATGTCAATAGAAATTATGAGAAGGATTGCATTTAACTTGAAACGTCTAGTGAACCAAAACTTTCTATACAAGGTGAACTTAGAAACATGGTAAGAGGTTTGGGCCTTTCAACGTATTCTTCAGGGATTTTGGTCCTATATGACGAAAATATTGTCAATAGCATGTTCATTATTTTCAAAGAGTTGTAACATGAGCTTCATAGTCCATTTTTCACTCTCACATATTGACTATTTCCCTAAAAATCTCAGCGCTCCCAGCGGAGAACAAGGAAAAAGGTTTCATTAAGACATGGAGAGAATAGAAAGGCGGTATCAGGAAATGTGGTCACCATGATGGCTGATTACTGTTAGTCATTGAAACGAGATGCTCCAGTTTTGAGACTAAACTATTTGGTTTGGTTTGGTTTGGTTTGAATTTTGCGCAAAACTATGTCGGGCCTTTTTAATATTAAAAACGATGAGAGGAAAGAAAAAATAACTTATCGATAATAGATTGTGAACAAAAATGGAACTATAATTAGCAAACCCAGTTCAGTTATTGTATTTTTGAAAACTTCTATAGGTATCATATGATCTGATTGGTTTTCAATATTGTACACATATTTTTACATATACCTCTGTTTAAAATTGTCGTCTAATTAACTGTAACAGGGGTTCAACTTCAAATCGTCATTCAAAATTTTGGAGCTTAAATGATAAAAAAATTATTAAATTTTAATTTTCTGATATTTGTTTACTAAAAGCTTCATTTAGTAATTGATTATTTGTGTTTGTATTTGTTAGGTTACTAGTATTTTATATGAAAGTTTTGGCTGTAAAATAAGTCGGAAGAAAAACATTGGAAAGAAGCAAATAACAGTTAGTGTGTAGACGTTAGTTTCATCAACACATTACTTGTTTTGCAGTTCTTTTTAAGAAATGTTTTCAAAATTTTAAAAGTTTTCAAAATAAAGAAATGATTTAACCTGGCTGCTACATGAATAAGAATAACAAACTGACAAAGTTTAGCTATAAAAATAGCTTTATTCTTCTGACAAGTGAGTTAACTACGTTTAACAAAATGATATGTTCCATTTCATGGTCTGTTAAAGCTAGTTAGTTATTTTGAATTTGCGCAAAGCTACTCGAGGGTTATCTGCACAAGCCATCCCTAATTTAGCAGTCTAAGACTAGAAAGAAGACAGCTAGTCATCAATACTCACCGCCAACTCTTGGACTACTTTTTTACTAACGAATAGTGGGATTGACCGTTCATTATAACGCCCCCACGGCTAATAGGACTGGCATGTTTGGGGTTTGTTAAAGAGTTTTCTTTCTCGTATGGTGGTAAAGAAAAATACTTAACATTAAATTTCATAATAAACATTTTATTAACTTTTTTCTCAAGAATCACAGAAAATTTCTTGCTCTCAGATGATAGAAAGTAGTACATTTCTATCAAATGGCAATATAGTAAACCTGGTTTCACCTTAACTTTGACAAATATTTCGATTTATATGGTAGTCAAATTCCTGACATTTCCTTTTTAAAACCAAAAACAGTAACATTAGTATTTCAGTAATGTTGTAATATTTTGTTATTGCAAAATGCATGTCTCTTGTGCAAGTATATATACATATATACTCGTAGTCTAATAATATTACTTCTAGGAGTGTGAATCCAATTTGCACACAGTTGCAGTAAAGTCATGCTCTATACTTTAGAACTGGTAGTGTTGTATGTAGATAACAGGCAAATCTTTTTATTCCATCATATATGAGAAGCCAAAGAAGTGGTAATGGGTACTGTTGACTAGCTAGCCGCCTTACCACTTGTTCGATCATTGTGGGTTTTCGAGGTAATTTCCGAAACAAGTAAAAACAAGCATATTTGAACTTTTATGACAGTTTACCAGTATAAATGACAAGTTTCTAAACAAACACTTTGTATTTCATCGAGTATTAAAGTTTAAAAAAGAAAAAGCAATTTCTTTACGAGCCATGAAATACATATATTTTCTTAAATTCTGAAAAAAATGTCGTGGAGTAGCATAGCACTCAAAATGTCTTATGAGGTATCTAAGGATCTTAAAGTTGAGATTTAGTACTGTTTAGTACGTTTCATATTTTTGGTTAGGAATGCGTGTTAAAAGTAACATTCAGTCTGTAACTTTGATTCTATTACCCTTACACTCCCTTCAGTGTACAACAAAGAAATAAACAAACATCTAAGAAAGAAAATGCGGAGTTTTCTGTTATATGTTTTAAACTTTTAGTTATCAGTTGTCTCTGTCATATTATTGATATATGCAGCAAAGCATTTGTGGATTCATGACTTCGTTCGTTGCAAGGTTCCTAATAATAAAATAGCTTAATAATAAGGTAGTCAATATTGCAATTGATTCTACTGTGTACATAGAAAAGGTGCAGGTTCATCTAATTCTTTTAATAATTTCTTACACTAAGAGAGAGTTGTAACAGTCGTAAATAAAATTTATTTGTGTCAAATTTTCGAGCAAAGATACACGAAGGCTATCTCCGTCAGCCGTTTCTAATTTAGCAGAGTAAGGCTACAGGAAAAGCAACTAGTCATCACCACCCACAGTCAACTGTTGGGCTGCTCTTTTACCAACGAATAATGGGATTGACGTCATGTTATAATGCCTCCAAGGCTAAAAGGGCGAGAATGTTTGGTGTGACAGGAACTCGAACTCATGGCCCACAGATTGCGAGTTGAACGTCCTAACCACCTAGCAATGCAGGCCCTAACAAAGATAAATGCGTTAATATGGGTATCCAATGTAATTTGATTGTTAAACTATTTTTTGTTTAAGAATATGTGTAAACTTTACAAGTTTGGCTTCATACAGTCTGTTTGGTTATTAACTTTTTTCGTAAATGTGTGTTCTACATGTTAATATTTATTGGAGTGAAAATTGCAGGACTTATGTCTATATAGCCTTAACTACTTTAATTTATTTTGTACATTTTTTTGCATACAATATTTGCGTCACAAAGCTACAGATTTAAGTGTTATGGCACTGATTTATAAGCTTAGCTTAAAGTATTTTGATTTATCTTGTTTATTATTCCGTAGATTTGTTGACTTTGACTGCTTTCACAATACCATATTATGAGTATAATTAATGTAAATTGAAAATGTAATGCTCTTTATGTAAAAAGGTGTTAATTTCTTTCTTTCAAATTCTCTCAGTTAAAAAGAAAGAATTTTTGTCTTACGTAGAAGAAATTAAAACAGTTCCAAAACTGAAATAGTAAAACTGCATTATACGTAACTAGTAAGGAATTACACAGTTTTATATATATAATGACAATAATCTCATTTCACACGGTTCTGTATTTTCAAAAAAAAAAAGAGCAGATTTTTACTATAAAATTTGGCTTCATTGCTTCTACAATTTTCTTAAATTCATACTGATGCCATTTTAATCCTAGTTTCTAAGTCTGTAGTACAACCTACATCACTCTTTAACCGTTACTCTAATGCATTCGTGTTCAAATACATCTTTCTACTTCGGCTCTGCTATCTTGTATGGAAATTCAAATGACTTCCAGCATCCATAATCCTGAAGTCGAACCATAGAAAGCCAAGGGACTAGTTATCTTGTTCTTGTGGCGTTTGAGCGATGGTAACGAATGTTTTATCTCCCATTCTTTACTTAAAACGAGGATTGTTGGCTCCAAATCAGTACGTCTAGAGACTTAAATAAGCAATGTTAGGAAGCTCAATTTTTGGAACCATTCCATTTAACTGCAAAGGGGATTGAAACCTTATTTTATGTTTTACGGGATCAATAGCTAATTTCTTTTGCTTTCCAATCCAGATAGTCATGTCATTAGGGATTTTATATCACAGTCGATTTATATTTAAGAGTTTTAAAGCAAATTCTCAAGTTGAATACAACGGTAGAATATTAACATTACAGTACTAAGTCTGTAAAACGTTTTAAAATAACTTTGATAGCTGATAGTAGCCAGATGTTTCTTTATTTAAATTATTTGTTTTTCTTTACCAGTGAATACGTTATATTATTTGTTCAGTCAATCAGAATATCCTAGAATTTAAATAATACGTTTTTAAATCTAAGTACTCTTTGTAATGTAATATCAACAAATAATTCATGCTACAATTTAAAGTTAAGAGTAAAAAAAATATTACAAAAAGAATTAAATCTAGTAATATCTAATATCAATCTTTCAAACACATTGCAAACAAGATAATGGGGATGGGATTTGTATGGGTGAGTTTTCCTTTAGCAAAGCTACATCGGGGTGTCTGCTGAGTCCACTGAAGGAAATCGAACCCCTTATTTTAGTATTGTAAATCCGTAGACCAGCGAGGAACCGTGCAATTTCTATCATTCCGACGTAATAGCATAAATACACAGTGTAGTAGAATGTTAACAGATAAAAAAACTAAGTTAAACTCACTCGTGACTGAATAGTTATATATACTGTTCTGTGTTAATTCATATATCATTATTGAATAACCTAGGAGTCATCAAAGATAAAATCTGTAGATTGCGTTATTCTTGTACAAGGTTTCTTTCAATAATATCTATCACCTATTGTAATAAAAAATAGTTTAGAAGGAACTAGCCGAACATTTTAAGGCTATGAAAATATTTCAAACATGAACGATTTATTTCAGTCATCGAAAGTTTTTGTTGTTTTTACACATGTACAGAGAGCGGTTATCCGTACGAACTAACTTATATGTATAATTAAAGCATATTGAACTGTTTCTTTTTTGTTATTACTTAAATGTTACATTTCTTTATCATTAAGACTAAAATACCTTCTATTGGTCCATCTTGTTTCGTGACTAACATGTCAGTATTGTTTTCAAAAGTCAGACTTCCGAAATCTGTTTTATGACCATCATTTTTATCAGAACGAAATAATAGCTTTCTTATATTTTTCAAAATGTAGTTGAAAGACGTATGACGAATATATTTTTTTTACTTATTTATGATATTTTTGTTTCTTTTCAGCAACGTTTCTTTATATAAAATATAGACATACATTCTTAGCACAATCATTGATAAAATTTTCTATAATACTGTGAGAACAACAATATAGAATTTTAAGCTACTGACAGGTAGAACATTGCATTCTTTTTCTCCTTATATATCATTGATAAATTACTAAATTCAGATATCTAAGAATATCTAATTTCATAGCAAAGCATATATTTTTAATATAGCTTATATGCACATATCTTTTTAGTATGTTATTTGTTTGTTTGAATCGCAGTTAAAATTTGAGAAATTGTTCACAGTTATCATTGTTTCTCACCCAGTTCAATGGCATGACCATAACAACCAATTTAAATACAAATATGGACTTTAATTAAATTAAGGGTAGAGATATCTCAAAGTCTTTCGAGTCAAATACTTCATGAATTATATTATATATTATTTTTGCACTATTACCTATTGGATCTTTTAAACATTGGGGAATCGTGTCTCAGTGATTATTCTGCTGGACTACGGATGAGCTGTCTATCGCTCGCATCTCGATTTGTCATAAAATACTGCGCTGCACACTTTGAAGTCAGGAGTTGTTATAAGAATGATGATCATATACCATTATTCGGTCAGACAAGAGATGTGCGAGAGTTAACGGTAGTTATTTTGGGTTTGTTTTCTTCAATGATCGTTTTAGTTTTCTCACTCTATTTGCGGAACGATCGTTTTAATGTGCACCACTTATAATGCAGTGTGAAGATGTACAATACCATTTTTTTTTTGGAGGGGAATTCGGGAGGTTATTTTTAGATACTGTCGGATCATTAGGCCGCTTTGCAATGCAACGTGGTAGTTAAGGGGTTACAGGCTCTCTTGAGACTCCACGCTATGACATGGTGAAGCGGCTGCAATAATGAAGTGTACGGAACTTGATTGGTTGCTGTGTGACAGCTGCTTAGAGGTCTTGTCTATCAGTTCAAAGTTAATGACGGCTAGCGAAAATAGTCCTTGAGTATCCTTGCGTGAATATCCGAAAACAAACTGTTAAAGATCATAATTTCATGCGCTTTTGAAAAAAGCGAAAGCTCTGAATTTAAATAAATTGAATTACTTGAAGTTAAATACATATATACAATTAGGATTAAGGTCGCATTAGACTAAACACATTTTTTGAAATATTTTGCTCATTTAATTTTGTTATCATAAAGTTTGAGAATGGGATTGTTATGTATATGTGTAAATATTTTTTAAACGACAACATGTCGTGTTGTGTTTGAATTTTCATTTGTATTATTCATTTTTCCATATTGATATTATTGTTTCGAAGTTTAAACTAATATTTTGTTATTCATTTAGGGTAACATTTTAGAACTTTCTTGAATTAAGTAAACCAATCATATGTTTGTTAATGAGTGCTGGTGACTTCGTGTCTCGACGTGTAGTCTCGTGCAAGAACGGACACGCGCGGATTGCTCTAGAGTTGTATGGAAATTGCAAGATCGTTCGAGAAGTAGGCCTATCGGTATAAAAGACGGTGACGCGAGATAGATTCAGTCATCAGTTTTTATTCGAAGAAAAGAGAGAGAGAGATTGAGTCATTAGTTTTATTTGAAGAAAAAGAGTAAGATTCAGGCATCAGTTTTATTTCAAAAGAAGAGAGTTAGTTATTTCAGAAAGATTAAGTGTTTGCTGTGAATATTCAACTTGGATTTTGTGATTGAAGTTAGATCTACGGAAGTTGTGATTTTATTTCGTCAATCTCTACGATACATCTGAATTACTGCTTGTGCTGAGAGACAGCGAATTTATTGAACTGTGAACTGCTTCGGAATCTCTTCGTGGGACCAAATTCACACCCTAGACTGGAATTTGAGACTTTCATTTTAGATCATAACATTAGATACAGGCCAGTACCGTTTTGTATTGTGATTAATTGTGAAGTTTGAAGTTTTGTAATTAATTTCGAATGTTGTAACTTAATATATGTCACTGTTATTATATAATTCATGTTATATCTGTTATATTTGTTAATAGTTTAGTGTAATAAATTATACAAGCTGTTATCTGTGTTTTTCTGTTGCGTTTAATCTACGAAGAACTTAAAACATAAAAAATACGTAACAGGGATATCTGGGGAATATTCCTCGATGAGATCGAATCTTGAATTGTAGTATTGTAAGCCCTCAATCTTACCGCTGAGCCACCAAGACACATATTTATTTAAAAAACTGTGATATTATTTTGAGACTATTTGAGACTAAAATTATGGTTTAGACATCTTGATACAAGTCACCGTTATTTTATGATTCTTTTAATATATTTTGTCGAAAGTCTGATTCCAAAAACAGTAACGGTTTTAAAATAGTACATTGATACAAATACAATGTGGTAAGTGAACTGTTGATCATTAAGAAATTTAGATGCTGTTATATCACATCTTCCGATTTAGTTAATACAAAATATTTTGACAATACAACTCTTAAAGCATTCACTCCTATGTATATATATAGACAAGCTTTTTGTGAGCTTTCTTCACTGACTGTCATGCAGTTTGAATTATTTTGTTGTTTGTAATTAAGCATAAAGCTACACAAAGAACTATCTGTACTTTGTTCACCAGGGGTATCGAAACCCAGTTGTAAGTCTGCAAACATACCGCTGTGCTACTGCAGAGGGGTATAGTTTTACTAAAAACAAACTTTCTTTTAGAGAAATGAATTAATTAAGTTTGTCCTACATAAAATTTGTGAATGCAATTGAGTATTCAACTCCGACATTGCGGCTCATAGAATTTCTTTGGACTTACAAAGCTAGAAACAGAGCTTCGATACCTTAGATGGACAGAGCAAAGATAACCCATTATATATGTAGCTTTGTACTTAACTTTCAACAAACAAGCAGTCTTTTGACCATTTTGATATCTAATTACAGTTTGAGATCAAAACATTTCGATTGATATATTTGATCATGCCCAAAATATCACAGATTATTTTACTCTATTTCTGCGTCAAATAACTTAAGTATTGATGGTAGGCTGGTAGATGCTGACAACTAATAAAACTGAACCAGGTACATTCGTGCTCCAGCTTGGTGTTGCTAGCGCTCAAAAATATAGCTATTAAAAATGAAAAAAAAAATCTCATGGATTACTTTGCTCTAATCCCACCTGAAAGAATTTCAAGTGTCGTGTCTATTAAGGATTTCCTTTTATTTTTTATTATACAGTTAGTAACATTGACATCAAATATATCTTGTTAATGATACTATTACCCACTTAGCTGAAAGTTGTTATATATTTTAACAGCAATAACGCACCATAGAAGAAAATCAAAGAATTCTTGATTGATTTAACGTAATGAACGAAATGATTCAGATTTTATTCTTTCAACCGTGGGGGCATTATAAACTTTCACTCACTTCAACTATTCGACTACAGTACCCCACGTTGAAGATGAATATTGTTTACTAGATGTCTTCCCATTTTCTAAATCAGGGACGGGTTAGTACAAAACAGACCTCAAGTGTTTTTGCATAAAATTCAACAAATAAAGGAATGAACTTGCTTATATGAACGCAAAATAAATATTTTAAATTCTGGTACTAAATTTTAACACAGGACAAAAAAGTGTTTTTTTATGCTAATAAACAAAATTCAATTTGTATAAAGTTGTAAAAGTATTATATATATATTTGATTTTTAATAATCTTAACTGTAACAACGGAAACGTGATTTTACACTTTTAATCGGAGTAATTTTATTTTGGTAAAATGTACCGCGAAAGTTGAACTTTTAATTTCCGCTGGTAAATCTGAAATGCTAACAGAAATATGCCAAACTTGTCAGTCTGCGGGAGTCATACCCTACAAACCGGGTTTTGATACTAGTGTTTGGCAGGTCCCGGCATGACTAGATGGTTAAGGTACTCGACTCGTAATCCCCGAATCACCGTCACACCAAATATGCTCGCCTTTCATCCGTAGGGGCGTTATAAAGTTACGATCAATCTCACTATTTGTTGGTAAAGGAGTAGCCCAAAAGTTGGCGGTGGGTGGTGATGACTAGTTGCCTTTCCTCCAGTCTTACACTACTATATTAGAGACAGCTAGCCCAGTTATTCCTTGAGTAGCTTTGCGGGAATTTAAAACAAACAAACAGTGTTGGACTGTGTATGGCTTTGCGCATAATGACAAACAGATAAACTGAATTGTATTATAAAAATTAATAAAATACCTCAGAAAAGTTTAAAGTATTGTATGAACGTTTCTACTCATACTAAGTGGTCTTTTACGTTGCAAGACTGGAGAGTTGGTACTCCAAAACACTCGCTTTGAAATGCAAAGAAATTAACTATCAAATTTTAAGTTGCATTTCAACTTTTTTCGTGTTTCTAGCAGCCGTGAGCTCTAAGGTTGAAAAAAAAACACTAAAATTTAATATTTTTATTTGAAATTGAACATGTCCGTATAGTTGTAAGTTATAGCGTGGTTGTGAACTTGAATAAAGAACAAAATACGTGCAGTGAATATTGAATATATTATAGTATTTAAACATTACTCAATATATGTAAATATTGGAAGTATCTCACACCATACGAAATTTAAAATTCAAAACCAGCTAAAATCGGATAGAGAAAAGTGCATTATTTAAAAAAAAAATTCCTCCATTGTTAATCTGACATCATCAGATATTCAGCACAATTGTACGCGACACTTAAGTATATCCAATCGGTGACTTCACCCACATAACCCCAAGCTGGCATGAGCATAAACCTATTTCTAGTGTTTTATTTCTTGAAGGTTTATATTTTTGTTAAAATGCCTTCTTTTATTTTACGTTTATTAATATTAGGTTCTTGATATATAACTTTAACAATTTTATTTTTATTATGATGTTCCCTGTAGCTGAAATGTTGGTAGACGTGATGGAGAATGTGCATATTCTGATATTCAAACACTTCAAAAGCCGTAGATAGCCCTCGTGTAGCTCTGCGCGAAATTCAAAATAAAACTTGGAGGGAAGGCTCAAACACGATCTAGGCATCATTAAAAACTATGTAGTGACATCATTATAAGCTCTGCAATTAACTATTAGCATTAATGAGCGTATAGTATTAAAAAATTAAATTTACATTCGTTTTATTATTGTTAAGCATTTACTTATTATTTTTCACTTTCATGGCCTAGTGAAAAAACATTATCATAGGGACGGAGGCTTGTATTATATATTCTAGAGTGCGCTCATGGAAAATTCATTACTAAAATTACAAAATAATCCCTTCATTCTAATGTAGATTATCACGCATCCCTGTAATGCACTGATAAATGCTGCTTCGGCTCTAGGTTGATCTTGCTTGTAAGTTTTAGGTTTCTAATTAAATAACCGCCAGCTTCGGGCCCATTTTTTTTTCCATGGTGACACATAGCGGTGATTATGTTAACGTCGTTAACATTCACTGTTAAATTCAGTCTCTAGATTAATGTTTGCAATAGAAGAAGACGTTTTAAAAGCGAGAACAATGTATAGTTTTGGGTTATTACTGAACACAATAGACTGTATAGATAAATTGTGATAAGAAATGATTAAAGAGTTCTAGATAATCAAGTCCTCCAAGCTAAGGAATGTGTGGAATTAAATAAATTATAGAACAATGCTTGATACTTACGATTTGCTAATCTGACGTTCTATAGTTTAAAATACACAGTTATGAGTCTCAGTTAGTTTGTGGTAGATAATTGCATGTATAAAATATTTTACGCAAGCCTAAACACAACGTCTCTCATTCCGCATTTATAAACTAGAGAGAAGGCAGTTAATCCACCACAACCATCACCACCTGTGTAACGTTATCTGACTCAAAAGTTTAATTTGACCGTCAGTCTTATAAATTGTATAGATAAATTGTAATAAAAAATTATTAAAGAGCTCTAGATAATCAAATCTTCCAAACTTAGGAATGTGTGGAATTAAATAAATTAGAGAACAATGCTTGATACTTACGATTTGCTAATCTGACGTTTTATAGTTTAAAATACACAGTTATTAGTCTTAGTTTGTGGTAGATAATTGTATGTATAAAATATTTCACGCAAGCCTTAACACAACGTCTCTCATTCCGCATTTATAAACTAGAGAGAAGGCAGTTAATCCACCACAACCATCATCACCTGTGTAACGTTTTCTGACTGAAAAGTTAGGAATGTGTGGAATTAAATAAATTACAGAACAATGCTTGATACTTACGATTTGCTAATCTGACGTTCTATAGTTTAAAATACACAGTTATTAGTCTTAGTTAGTTTGTAGTAGAGAATTGTATGTATAAAATATTTCACCCAGTCCTCAGTGTGTCAATTGCATGTCTGAGGACTTATACTAATAAAAACCAGAATTCGATAACAAACAAATTAAACAAACCCTTAATCTCAAAGTGCGGATCACGTTTTTTTGTGACAACAGGATGCGAGTCATGAATTCACAATATTGTGATTTATTAGCAAGCTTGATCTTCACCAAGTACCAGTGTTGCTGTGTAAAACACATAATAAGGCCGTAAAAAGCAGCAGTTTATTATTGAATCGAAGTAACAAAACTGGTTATTAAAAAATGAAAATTTACAAATATGTTTCAAGTCTTGAACAAAACAAATATTATTAATTTGGACCAAGCTGCTAAGAAAAAAGTAATATATGCATTATTATACCAAGAATATCAGTCGAAGTAAATAACATAATCTTATTTATTAATAAAGTACATTCATCTTATCAAAATATCATTGCATCTTATACTACCAAAATACATTTTGATTTACTAGTTTGACATATTTACCTCTGGAAGTGTTTACAATACACAAGGGACAAGTTTCGGTTATTCAAATGTAGAATTGACCGTCACATTGTAACACATATTGTCTGAAAAAAAAAGAGCCCAATGTACAAACATTAGCGATATCGATGATCATTTGACATTGATATGTTATATTGTTGTTTTGTTGTTTTGAATTAAGGACAAAGCTACACAATGGGCTATCTGTGCTCTGCCCACCATGGGTATCGAAACCCGGATTTTAGCGTGTAAGTCCGCTGACATATTGCTGAGCCACTGGGGGGCTGATATGTTATATTACTTTGAAATTAATAAATTATTATCCGATCCCATGGCCATCTAGCAGAAATAACGAGTATCTTCAGTGTCGAGATTCGATCCTGAAAAGAGGAAGATTACGAATTGAGAGCCTTTACTACCACATCGTGCCCTTCGAAAGCGGTTATAATTAACAATGTACAATAACCATATTGTGTTTTATAATACAATATTGCTGGAAACAGGCTAAAACAAACAGTACCATCTTTGACAAAAATATTATTATTAATTACATCTAGGATTAGTATTCTCATCCGTACTAGCGAATTCAGCGCAATCTATTAACTCTTCATAGTAAAATGTTACAATCAGCATTCCTTGTTAACCTACCAGTTATACACTGAATAAATGCTTATCATAAACAGACAATCAGAAGATGTTGTGAGATATAGAATCTATTCAGTTTGATGTCTTTAATATCTTATATTTTAACAAGTCTACGCTTACAGTTTGAAGAGTTTTTTATACTTAAATTTATGCGGAAGACTTTTATACCTTCGGATAACGAAAATAACATCGAATATATTTTTTGAATTACAATTAAACGTTAAGTGTGAAATAACAATAACATCAACTCAAGAATTAGAAAATACTTATTCATAGTAATAACTGTTTTAAAATGATTAAATAATTCGTAATATGAAGGTCAACCTACAACTAAGTTTGCTTTATAAGATTGCCTAAATCCAGCTGTGCTCTTTGGTGAAAGACAGTTCATAAAGCCTACGTATTAATATTTTCTCGTTCTCAAAATATATTTGCTGTGTTGAACATTGTTCAGACACATAAGAACAGTGTTCATCATATACAACAAATTAGAATGGAATTATTTTAACTCATTAGAAAATTTTGGGTTCCAAAATACTCTCGTAATCATAGTATCTGTTTATTTTGAACAGTAAAATAACTTTTGGTAAATGCATTTTGTTGCTATGACTCTTACGTAGCGCTGCTTCCATCAAAATTTCTCTATTGCAAAAGCTAACCTATATTAGACTCACGCCTCAATTTTACCAATCTTTCATATCTGTATGAATACGTTTTAAGTTATAACTTTTGGAATTTTTGTACCATCTTTATTGACCACATGGAATTTCAAAAATACGTGCACATTTAGAACAACAGTGTTTCATGTGTATTATGCTCCTTTAAGCAATGAATGATGGAAACTTGAAAATATTTTTCTAACTATATGAATGTCATACGATGATGCATAAAATCTGATATTTTTGAACGAAATGTTGGTTTTGATAAGGATTTTTATTTAAAAAAATTGCTACATACATTATTCTTGAATTTCTGTGTAGAGAATGTCGGCATGCTTTGATAATAAATCATCTTAAACAAAGGAGCCGTTGATAGATGAAACAGTGTTACTTACAGACATGGTCTAACCTATTTTTTGCGTTTTTTGTTTTTCTATTATTTCATTTATTTCCGTTAGATAACAAGAACTCCATGAGTACAGTTAAAACCAATGTTGTCCTATTTTATTTTTTTGTTTAATTATTGAATAGAACAAGAAAGTTTAGAATATTTAGCATTTAACATATTAAAGTGCTATTATAAAGCTTTCTGCTACTACCTCTTACCAAGTAAAACTTAGCTTTGTATTAAAATACTAATGTTGTCACAGGGTATCACCTGAATCATATTCACGATGTGCTAAAAACACGAAAATCCAAGAAGTGTTAATAAAACTGAAATAGAAACCCTTATAACCCGAATGCTTTTGTAAGGTGAGCTATTTATTTCAGGGGCAATCTGGGAATTGCCTGATTGCACCTGAATCCTGTTGTTACATATCGTCCTTTAATAGTATTGAACTTTTTAAAAAAGTGATCTGATTTTTTAGGTGTTTTAAGCGTTATAAGAATATAAGAAATTGATTGGTGTGTTTTGAATTTCGCGCAAAACTACTTGCGGGCTATTTGCGTAAACGGTTCCTAACTTAGCAGTGCAAGACTAGAAGGAATACACCTAGTTATCATCACCCACTGCTAATTCATGTATTACTCTTTTACCAACGACCGTCATATTACAACACACCCACGGCTAAGAGGGCGAGCGTGTTTGATGTTGACGGGATTTCGAACCCGCGACTCTCAAATTACGATTCGTGCGCCCTTACTACCTGGTTATGCCTGTCCGTATGGAATTTAACGATGACACATGTACCACATTTGCATGTTTATGAATGTTTGTATGAATGTTTCTGTATATTTATAACATTATTTTTATCTCAATATTTGAAGAGAAAATGTTCGAAAACAACTATGACATAACATAACGGTCTGGCCCGACATGGCCAAGCATGTTAAGACGTGAGACTCGTAATCTGAGGGTCCCTGGTTTGCCTCCCCTTCGCGCCAAACATGCTCGCCCTTTTAGCCGTAGGGGCGTTATAATGTCACGATCAATCCCATTATTTGTTGGTAAAAGAGTAATCCAAGAGTTGGCGGTGGGTGGTGATGACTAGCTGCCTTCCCTCTAGTTTTACACTGCTAAATTAGGGACGGCTAGCGCAGATATTCCTCGAGTAGCTTTACGCGAAATTTAAAACAAACAAACAAAACCGTCTTGATTAAGCACGAAATCTATGCCACTGTTAGCTGACGAATATTTTGATCCATGGTGTTGTAATGAAAACATCACAGAAATAAATATAGTCTCTAAGATAATTTATGTTATCAGATTATAAAGAAACGTCAACCTTAAACTTATTTTCAATTTTAACTATTTTTGTAGCTGGTTTCAATGTTTCACAACAGTTTTATAATAGCGAATGTTTCATTTACAATGCTTACTGTTTTTTTAAATGAGAGTCGTGTATCATATGTTTTTATCTGTAAAATAAGACAGGGAATGATAAAAAGGTATAAGTCAAAGCGCTACTTTTTGAAAAGTGTCTAAAAGTAACTTTAAAAGATATATACATATCATATATATGTATATATACTTCAGTAAACACTTTACTTTAACTACTTTTATCTATTTGTTAAGCGTTTAAACTAGAGGTTTTGTTATGTTGGTTCTTGTGTTGAATATATTTTTATCTTTGCGATTTTTTGAAGAAAAGTTACGATATGATAAATGATAGCGTGTGTAAGTTGATGCAGTTGAATTTAAAGTATTATTAGTTAGACGAACTTAGCCATGCTTCAGTCCGAAAAAGGAAAGTACATTTAGTTTTAATATTAGTGTTCGGATTACAACCCTAACATACATTTAGGAAGGCATACATCAGAATATCAATAGAATTGTTTATGTTGCCAATAAAATAAGAATAGATAAGAATAATAATAAAAGTTTTAGCATCTTTAACTCCTCTACTACATAGTTTAATTAATTAATGCCTACCTGAAAATAAAACACACTTTTATTTAATTATTTTTCAATGTCATAAACTAAAACAAATGCCCATAGTGCTTAATCATCGCTGCTAATATAAATAACTTCAGAAACCCTTGTTTAAACAGAACCTTAAATCATACTCTGTGGTTGTACTCGAATGCTTCTCAATATTTCTTTACGTAAATTCTAAACATTTGCGATTCAAAATTAAAGTTGTTGTTTTTTTAGTCAAATATTTTATGATAAATATTATACTACAAAGTACTTTTACTTTTCCTTATTTTTCTTACCATTTTACAGCTTGTGTACTCTCTCAGGGTATGACTAAAATAACTAAATTATTACAGTTTATGAGAAGTATGGAATACAATTCTGTTATTAATACCACTCGTTGTCAACAATGCGAAATAACTGTCAAATGGTTTAAGTGAACAAGGCATATACAATAAATGTACACCTTTACCACATGTGTTCTATGTCAGTATACGTCACATCCACGAAGGTGTGATTTTATGCTTTCAACTTAAGATTAGCAAATTCAGTCATTTGGGAACTTATGAATTTTTAGAGACAAACAAGTCCTAATATTAACCTATTCTTTATAAAATACATTATAGACTTACCTATTTCATGTTCAAAAAAATACAAAAATACGGCAAAGATGAATGGGGATTATGGAGAAGCGATTAAGGTGAAGAACTTGTAAATAAATATTCAGGTACTAGATGTATATAAATATGAGACAAATTTAACGAATACAGTTGTAAAATGGTTTTAATAATCGTGCCACACTGTTACAATGTGTTTCTTTGAGTCTTTACTTTTTAACTGCTTTACATTAACTCATTTCTCTCCATTTCGATTTTTTTCTTACGATTCTCGCCCATTTACCAAACACGACTTATAATATTATACAGTATCGGACAGTCTTACTTTTTTTAAATTATATTTTTATCTGTTTTTCTCATTAACTTCTGACTGAGTTTTTTTTTATTGACACTATATCAGCTTTTCTTTCTCGGACGGCTTAACTTTTTAAGTATACTCTGCTGGCCAATAAACATAAAGAAAAAATATGCATTTTGCGTTGCTAGACACAACAAATTATTTGAGTAGAGCTTCGAAAGATGAAAATAGGAAAAGGGAAAATAAAAAACGTTTTAGCATTTAATGGGGAAAATGTGAACACTATGAAATAAGCCTAAATACTAGCTGGTCAAAAGTTTCAGGCCATACCAAAAAGAAGTCTTTAACAGGATAGGAAATGGCCAACAAGAAGTTTCAGTAGTGAGTTGCACGACTGTCATTGGGAATAACTGCAAACGTTTGCTTTGGCATGGTCGATGTAAGCGTTTGCATAAGGCTGGCTGGAATGTTATTCCAAGTAGTGAAGATGATTTCACGAAGATCATGCACTGTTTGGAATTCACGTCCATTTTTATAGACTTCCATTGTCATCCAACCCCAGACATATTCAATGGGGCTCAGTTCTGGTGAACACGCTAGACGGTCTAAAAAGTCCTTTGTTCTGCGAGCATTGTGGATTACAGCGTTGTCCTGCTGAAAGATCCAGTCATTTTCACACAATTGATGGCCTTCAATCAATGAGGATGCTCTCTCCAACATGCCAATGCAGCCAGCTGTTGTTTAAAGCCCCTGAATAACCTGACGCTTCATTGTTCCATGGAAGGAGAAAACACCCCAGCTCATGATGGAACCTCCTCCACTGTGACGTGTAGAAAATGTCTCCGGTGGGATATCCTTATCGTGCCAATAACGTTGGAAGCCATCTGAACCACCCAAGTTAATTTTTTCTCATCAAAGAACAAAGCGTTCGTCCATTTTTCTACATCCCATGTGTGGTGCTTCTCGGCAAAGTTAAACCAAGCTGTTTCGTGATGTGGAAGGAGGCGTGGAATTTGAAGACATTTACCGTTTTTAAAGTCTTTCTCTCGTACATGTCATTTTATTGTTCTTGAGCTGCATTCTGCGTCCGCAAGGGCCTTAATCTGATTCGACGATAGGCCGGTGTCTTGCCAGACAGCTCGTCGAATCCTCCTGCTCAACGCAGGCGAAACTTTCTTTGGCCGACTACTTCAAATTACCTTTCTATATCCCTCAGGGTCTTTTAAGAAATTTGCAACAGCAATTTTACTTCGCCTAATCTTACCAGCGATGCCACGTTGAGAGAGACCTTGCTTTTGCTGCTCGACTGTTCTAACTCGTTCAAATTCTGTTAACCTTTTAGCCTTTGCCATGTTTTTATCCAATGCAACACAAGAAGTGTCAGTGGGAGATATTGACAACGCTAATGCTTGAACACAAATGACTAAATTTCGTTACGTGTTTACCGATTAATGCTTCGTTTCAGTATGGTCTTAAACTTTTGGCCAACTAGTATTTAGACTAATTTCACAGTGTTAACATTTTCCCTGTTAAATGCTAAAAAGTTTTTTATTTTTATTTTCCCTTTTCATATTTTCGTCTTTCGAAGCTCGACTCAAATAAATGGCTGAGTTTAGCAACGCAAATGTACAGCTTTTCTTTATGCTCATTGGTCTTAGATTTTTGCCAGCAATATATTTTTTCCTGTTATCCTTGATACAACTCCCCGAGCTATTATTTCTCATTATATGTATTTATTTTTGTCAGTTCATTTTGTTCTTCATGTGTTTGGTATTTTTCTGCACCAAATTTTATTTAACGTTTTCAAAACTTTCAACAAAGTTGATAAAGTTTCCACAGACGCGTACAACAATTTATTGTTGCCTTTTGCAACATTTGAAAGAGATGTATAGCTTTTGTGACTTAGAAAAGTTCGATTTTCGTTTTTCTTTTATACAAATTGTGTATCAGCTTCACAGTTGTTAGCAGTAAGTAGATATATGAACATAAAGTCAGTCATATTTTAACACTGTTCGTAAGCCTATAAGTAGCAAAAAACATTTTTTTTTATTTTGATGATGTCACTAAAACAATATTAACGAAAAAATGTCATTATGTGTTTTTGTTCATTAAAAACAAAATTATAAGGTTCGTGACCTTAATCAGCTCAATTATTTAACACTGAATATTACACCTCTTCATCAGTTTCTAAACTTACGTGTTTTTCAACAAATGGAAATAATTACTTATTTCCTGTCTAGTTGAGAGTAGCGTGTAATGTCGCTTGATTCAGTTTTATTTTTTCGAAAAAAAATTTACTTAGAAGGAACTTTCTCAGCCTTCGCTCTAAACTTACTCAGTGGAAAAGTGTAGAAACTTATGACGCAAACATTCGGGTTTCGACGTCCGTGATGGGCTGATCACAGACAGCTCATTTTGTAGTTTTGAGCTTAATAAACAAATATTGACACTCAGTATTTTTAAATAAGCCGAAGCTTTTATCTAGAATATTCCATGAAAGAAACACCCCTTTTTTCTAAGCTAAAAAACTATTTGATATTTGATCTGGGTTTAAAATTTCCAAAAAGGGACTAAAACTTTGCAGTATTCAAGATCTGCAACTTGGGTTATTAAAACAGTTGAAACTTATTCAAATATCACTTGAATTCAGTTATTTCTTTTATTCAGAAAATAAAGGAAAATTTTGAATCGATATTCAGGATTCTTGTTGGTCAGCTGTTAAGAAGAGAAAAAAACTCTTTTCTTATCTCGTCACCTCCTCAGCTAGTCCGTTTAATGTGTTCAGCAGAAGAATTATAGACTCTTTTTTTTTTTCTCTGAAGACTAGAACAAGATCATTCAATTTTTAAGACATATATTTTCGTTTTCATTTTTTTCTTAACTCTCCGGCCGTCTGGTAGTTTTCTCTCCGTAATTCTTAATTTCAAACTGGAGCTATTATGATCCTCATTTACCACTATCTGTACAAGCTTTAATATAGTCGTATTTATTTCTAAACCTGTTATCATATCATCCACCTCTTTCAGGAAGTTTCTTTCTTCATCTTTTGGCTTCTATTGAAAATCACAAGAAACAGAATATTTTCAGCATTTGAACAGCATTCTGATCCCTTTTATTAGAATTCTCCGCTCAAGTGTACTACTTCTATATAATAATCACTTCGTGTTTGTTCATATTTAGTGTGATTATTAAAATCATTTCATTAATTAGTATCTTCAAAATCTTCAGTCATCTTTCTCTATTTATCCTGTCTTTATCTCGACGACTTTTTTACTAGAGGTATATATTCGTTGCTCTTTGTTTGTTTGTCTATTCTGCTTACATTTTGCTCTTCTAACATACCGAGGGAGACTGGTCAGTTACTTTTTCTCTAAACTTTATAGTGAGGGTTTTAACATAACACAATGATTTGGAACTTGCAACTTTCTTTCCATCTGATGTTTCTAGTTATCTACTAGATAAGAATGTTTCAGTTTGTCACAATGTTTGAGGTTTCCCAAAATCAATTAAGTCTATTTCTTCTACACTTCTTATTCCTCATCGCTAGCTTTTTACAACTTAAGTCCGGCTGAACTGTTTTCTTCTTGTACACTAACAGTATTATCTGAATATTTCGCTCGTCTACTTTCATTCGTTACATTTTATTACTCTGCATCTTTCTTAGTCCTTTGAACCGTTTTTTAAATATAATTGTCTTGTGCAATTTACTATTACTTCGCTATAAACTTGGTCAGGATGCATGGGAGATGAAAAAGTAGTTTCAGTCTTAATACTTACTAATAGAGTGGAATATGTTTTAAATACATCAAGGCAATATGAAAAAAAAATATTTCTTATTAGAATTTTTACGCTTACAAAGCTTCCTATTTAGCTTTTTAGTAAAAACCGCAAGAGCTTCTTATATAACAAGGTTGAAGTATGCGTTGGCTTTTAACATAATTCCAAGCTTTAAATTTAGTTTGAGAAAAATACATTACACATGTATTTTATACGATACACATTTGTGTATTTATATTCTTTTTAGGTAATTAAAGCAGTTTTTAAGTCTCATATCATGAATAGTTAAATTATTTTGCATCCAAATAACGCATTTTCAAATGAGCTTACATAACTTTGATCCAAATATACAACTATAAAAATTACAATCCTTAAATTAGCTCTTTTCTTTGGTTAAATGTTAAAGAACTTTCTTACCATAATCTTGAACCTTTGATTTGTTGGTTGTAATTAATATGATTTCATTAATTATTTATAATTCGTATTATGAGAGCTGAGAAACGAAGTACAATAACAATATTTTTTTTGTGAAAGCAAAGTAGACGAATTCTTCAAATCCTGTAAGTTAAATAATGTTTTGTAAAATGATATGTATTATATAATTATTGTATTTAGAAGTCTTTATTACAAATCTTAAAATATGTCCTTTAACTAGAACTCGTATTTGTATGCATTTATTCTCTGGAAATAATTTGCATGTTACGTTGACCTTTCAATAATTTATTATACCTATAATGAGTATTGGTTTTGATCAAAAAACTTTAATTTTGTTTTATTTATATAGCCAAACAAAAACAATATTCAATTACAACGCACTTATTCTTACCGTCACCTTTTCGCTCAGCGGCAAGTCTAAAAGCTTATAATGCTAAATCCCAGTTTTGTCTAATACCTGCGGTGGGAAAAAGAGTTTATTGTGTAGCTTTCTGCGTAACAACAAAATGAAATAAACAAAACAGTTTCTTCTAACTTAACTGTGAGTTTAATTCACAGCAGTACAAATAAATTGTCTTGGAAGCAAACTTGTTCATTATTTTGTAATACAACATTTTCTAGAAATGGATAGCCATAACGCCATGCATATTTCCTTCGATGTGTCTTCCATTTATATATTAATATTAGTTCTTTAAATCAAATAAAACATTAATTATTTCCAAGGAATTAAAAGCCCTCAGTCGAAGTTTTATAACGTAATATAGTATTGTACATATAGAATTAGTTTTGGTTGATGTTGCGATTTAAAAATTAGATAATTGAAATTATTAATCACAACGTGATCAAAAAATATCTTTAATTTTTCTGACCAAAAAAAATTATATTTTCCCATAATAACGCGAAGTAATAAGTACATGTGTGTGTGTGAGTGTGTACATTTCTATCTCTCAAACCTAATTAAATACTCCAAAAAAATATTTTTGAGTTTCGAAATGCTATCAAAGCAATGTTTACAAAAAATTATTACCAGTTGTAATAAAAGGCAAATATTTTTAAACATCACGAGTGCTGTTGGAAAATATTATCAATTTTTATTTGCATTTCAAGTAATTGGCACTTCATTTTAGTGTTCTAATAAAAGAGAATAACAACAAATATTACAAGGTTCCTCACGATAACAGTCAAATTTCCACCAGAAAGTCCTGTAAATATAGGAAATATTAATGATTTAGAATTGAGAGATGTATTTAACTCATATCGTTCAGGCAACCTTATAAATAAGCGTACGTCAAACAATAAGTAACAAAAATACTAACAACTTTTATTGTTACTGTTTGTGTTCAGAATGCATGCAATTTCAATTACTACTTTATAGATATCATTCTATTCTAAATATTCTAAATTGAACTAACATTCAGAAGTCCGTGTGGTTTTGTATTAACATACTGCATGAAAATCAATAAAAAGATGAAGCTATTGAATACGATTCACCAGAACATGTTTCAGAGATTTTCTTGTTCTTTTTTAAATATATGGCTCCACACTGAAATTCAATACTGACACTGACGATTGAGAATTCAAATTTATAAATTCCATGAATAACTAATAAAAATCGATTGTATAAAAGTATCCCCGTCTTTCAGAATCACCTGAAGAGTAGCCTCTGGAATGTAAGTTTCTTTGCACCATATTAGAAACATGCTTACTTTGTCATGAGCCTAAGTTTCTAATTATGCCATTTTATACGTTTGTTTCACATAAATCTCTCAGTAGCTGTTTCTATGTTTTAGTATATTTATCTGTTTAAAAAATAGTTTTCAAAACATAAACGTTTTTATAGTGACCCGAGGTGCAGTCGAGTACTTTCTTTATTCTAACAACATTTAACCCTTAGCAAGTAAATCAGTGTATCAAAATATTTTGATACATGTTTATATGTTTCAAATTTTTCAAACGTTTGTTATACTAATCAAAAACGTTTACTTGAACGCAGTTTAAGGTATTTTTGAAATACGGAACTGATATTGGTATTAATTCCAACTATCGTAATCACAAGAATAACTACAAAGGACGGACTGATTAGTTTTAAAAGTACTTCTTTAAGCGTTAATCGTGTTGCATATGTTTTCTTTTCTTGTTTTTAGCCTTGAACATTGTGGTTAGAAATATTACTTTTTTGTATTATTTTTATGCATCTCTTCGTATAATGTAAATAGCTAAAATAATATTTAAAAAGTAAGTAAAATATTTAAGCTGGACTACGTAATAGTAAAAATATACGCTTTATGAATATATTTGTAAATATTTACTTCCAGTGTCCGCGTTCTCGCTGTACTAGAAATCGGTTTTTGATACCAGTGGGGGCCGAACATAGGTCTTTAACTTAATTCTAACAGAACAAACAATCTTAAATATTTTTCCATATTTATATTAAAGAAGTTATGACACCTGTTCTGAAAAATATCAGATAAAACTTAATTGACTTAACTGATAAATATTCATTCATTCCGAGAAACATATTTAAATCTTTATTTAATGTACTTATCAAAATAAGACATGCTAATAGTGTTATTCCTTTACAGTTCATATGTACCATCTAAATTAAAAATCTAAAACATACAGTTTTATACATGTAAGAAAGTAATATAAAAAAGCAAAAAACATTCAAATAATGTTAATTATCCCTTTCTATTACTATAATTTTAGTATTATATTTTATAAATATTTCTTTAGAAGTGCTATGAGTTGTGATAAAATACAGGAAACAAATTATTCGTTTTTCTTTAACAATTCTTCTCTGTACATTAAGGGCATTATAGTCAATTATTTGATAGTTTTCTTGGTCAATGGTTTACTTGAAACCCCACCAAGAAAGTAAACGGATCTGCCCCTTTGTGATATTGTAAACGCAATGTAAAAAAGTATTAACGTATATCACCCATTTGGTCATGCAAGACCTAGAACTATTTTTTATCAGAGATTATTATAAAACGGAAATTGCGTGACTTTAAATGTAACTGGTGATTTGACACACACACACTTAGTGAGTAGTTGAACTTTTATTACAATAACGAAAATTTCCCACCATGTAGACCCTACTCGATTATGCCTAAAATTGAATACACTAAGCACAGTCACTAAATAAAACTTGCCTTTCCTTGTTAGTGTAATAACTTTCTTTTCTTTTGTAAATATAACATTAATTTGGATTGGTATGATGATTTTTTTTTATTTTGCGATTTACCTAGTTTAATAGCTCACTATTGAATTTACGCTGTGGGATTAGTTCAGCACGCGCAGGTTTCTGCGCTTGCTACCCTAGTCACTCCATGAATGCGCGTCTCTACCGCTTCACGGAAGCTTCGTGCAGGGAAATGAACCCAGCAGGAATAGAAATCGCGACAGCAGTTGCCTAAGCAACCAAAGTGAGTAAAAGCAAAACAATAAAGATCAAAGTGAGGCAGTCTGCTGTCAGAGCGATATTTACACTCGGTTCCAGTCATGGATCTGAGAAAGCACTTAACTTCCAACAGCGTGCGGCGTCTGCAAGTCTAATAAACGTGTTGAAACTTGTGTAGATAGCCTGAAAAGTTTATAATTAGTTATAACTATTTAATAGAAAAGTTCAACTTTTGACATTTACGTTGTTTTTTGAGGTACAGTGTGAAAACGTTACAAAGCTAGTGCGGGGGTCGTGCTTATTCAGAGAACATGTACTTTGAGAGAATGTTTAACTGTAACAAAGTGGTATATAAACCGTTTTCTGATTCTTTAGAGAAAAGAAAATCTATATGGAATTCAAATTCAACAACCTTAAAAACACTCCGTCAAAGACATTCTTCTTATGCTTGGGTTCATTGATTTTTCACAAATTATTTAGGTTTATGCCTATAATAATGATATTTAACCCAAATACATCGTTTTTAGTACTAGTAGTTAAACTAGCTTAGAATTATAATATTTACAATATTTCCTCATTATTAACATACGTAAAGAAAACGTTTTAGAATTCCTGAAGTCCCAGTTGGAAACATGAGATGCTTGCCTTATAACTATTGAATTTATAATAATTTATCTCGTCAGCAGAAATTTAGTGCATTAGGTTTAAAAACATACATTTGACATTTAATATTGTTTATTTTTAGCGTCAAGCTACGCAATATGCTTGCTACCTGCGGTAAGTTAACCAAGGGAATCGAGTCCCGGATTGTGGCCTTTTAAGTCCTTAGACTTACTGCTGAAATACTGGGATAGATCTTAATTATTTAATTTGTTTTCTTTTCTTTTAGTCTTTTGACTTGATTTTTCTTAATAATTGCAGGTTTCCACACAGCATAATCTCAAGGAAAGTCGTTAAATAGCAGTACCAGCTGCTAACTGTTAAGAATAATTGCTAATATGCGAACATATGCAAGGTTGTAGTAACGTCCTCTCCGTTTGATACAGTTTGTATCTCTTCTTTGTATAATGAGTATGACTAAACACGTGGTATCGGTCGCACGAGGTAAATGCATGCAAGGTTTAGTTTTAAGTAAAGACCCTTCATTTATCTAGTCTTTATCTGGTCTTCAGCGAGCAGTCAAATAAAACAAATATTTTTAACTTCTTACCAAGACAACTTTTAATTGTGTTTTACACATTGTGTCTACTTTGCTTCTTTTTTCCTAACTTACAAACGAAGCTAATATACTTCCACCATTGTCCTGTAATAACCATATTTTGTTGAAATCTCAGGTTTAGCAGATTTGTTGAATATAGCTGCAAAATATCTTCAATTAACCTGAAAATACAACATGATGACCATGAAATATTTAAAGTAACACCTATTAGATTTTTTTTTGCTTTTCACAAAAAGTATCGCTTTGTACGAAAAAGAAACTAGAAAAATTTTCAAGCCGGATCATTGAGCTTTCTCTTACTCTTTTAAGTTTTAGTGTGTCTGAAGCAGAGAAACATAGAAAAAGGAAGAAATAGGTTTTGTAACTAATATTCCGATTTATTTTACTTTGTTTTTACACTGTGTGCTATGGAAAATTTCAATAACGAAAGAACTAAATAATTTTTTCAATTTCTGATGAACAACTGCAAGTTACATTCTGATGTATTAGGAAACTATATTTTTTAAGTGTAAGAACTGTTTGAATAACCACCAAAAATATAAAAAAGTTTATCTTTACTTTTTAGGCAATTGTTGATCTTTATATTCGTGATGTATACATAAGAGATCTTGTGAGGTGTTCCATGATTCTGTTTCTGACTGACAAGTCCAATTCGAAATCGTTAAAGCTTCTTACAAATTTCATGAACCTTTTAATCTCTTCAAAATATCTGCTGATAACTGAACTCAAGTATCTAAAGCTAATGACAACACCAAGTGATTTACCTTCCAAATTGAAATAAGATATTTCTTTTCTTCAATAAAACCATAGTCGTCTTGAGACTATTACAAACTGGGTTTTGATTCTCGAGGTAGGCGGAGCACAGATAATTCATTGTGCTTAGTTTCAAACAACTTCTTGAAACTAATTGTTATTCTAAAGCTCTTGCATGACACAGAAAGGCTATACACAAAATTTTGCAGAGTAGGTTATTTGTGGACAACCAAGACTGTGTCATCAACTATAAAGACATTCGTTAGAACCAGTTCTTTCACCTTGGCTTTTGCTCTAAACCTTATAATGTTAAACAAACCTCATCTGGTCTGGCGCGAAGACAAATCCATTATTATGTTATCTTGTAACAGCTGAAGAAGAGAAGATAAAAATTAGATGTCCATGATTTACTCCACTGTTGATGTCAAAAGCATTATCTGTGTTTTCATAAACTATAGTTGTCTTAGTATCTTGATCTAATGAGCAAATGATGTGCAATAGTTTAGAGGCACAACCCAATGTCTTTAGAATAGTAAAGAGACCATGTGTGTTGACTGTACCAAAGGGAGAATAATACGAATGACAAGTTTTTCGATGATAATCAACAGGTTAAGAACCTCTATATTTGTCACATTTGCTTCAATCTCCATTGGTTTTGTATACTTCTACAAACGAAGCATATATAAAATTTTAAGGTTACACTTCCTCTTTTCAACAAGCAGTATGATTTTAATGAGCTTTTGAAGTCGTTGGCACATTTATAGAATAAAGTTGGCAATTGTTCTTGGATGTCTTGCTCCCGAGAATCTACTTGATGGCTTTCTGTAAATCTTTTAAAGTAGTTTGATTTCCGTCTTACTAAAGTATAAAATTTCATAATGCTCAATTCAGCAGTCAAATTGTTTTTATTTCATTCTTAACTTTATTAATTCCTGTTTTAATGTTCTCGTAATTCCACTGCTATCTACCGCTTGAACTACTTACTAGATACCATCACAGTTTCAGCCAAAAATCTTGACCATAACTCCTAATCTCCTTTTGAAGTTCTTTTCAGAACTCCCTCAAATTATCAGGGGTTGTTATGATGAGAGCTTTCTAACAAGTGGTTAGCATTGTACTTTTGTTCTCAAAGAGCGATATAAGGGTTTCTAAATGCTCTTTAAAGAAGTCTGTTACAGCAACTTTTTATATATTATTTCTTAAAGTTTCTCAAATCTCAGAGTCTAAGTTATTTTAGTTTGTTGTTACAGCTTCTTCATTAAATTTATATTGTTCTATGTCTTCAATTTGGTTGGTAGTTCTACTGTTGTCTACTTTTTCTTGGCATTGATTTTAACTGCACAACCTAAGACATGGTTGGTATCATAATCAATACCGCAATAAGGCATAATGTGCAAGATTTCTTTCAGATAGATACACCTTGTGAGTAATAGATCTAACTTTTACCAATGTTGTAGTATTGATTGTTTCCATGATGTAATTCTTGAGTTTGTTCCAGCGAAGTAGGTGTTAAGTAACACGTAAATTCTAACTTGCACAGATTTCTAACAGCCACTGGCCATCTTTATTCATATTGCCAATGCAGTGTTTGTTAAAATGTCAAGCCAGTGTTCAAACTACATCCAACTCAAGTATTAAAAATCATTAAGTAGTACACGAGTCTTACTCCTGTTGGATTTTTTCTATTTCGTCTTGAAAGGAAGGCTCATAAACACTGAACAATACAAGGAAACGATTTTGAATGTACATTCTGGGTGTTGTTATTCGAATAGATAGAGCAATGGGGCTTTCACAGAAGAGTAGTAACCTGTTTCTTATGGCAAATCCAACTCTGTGTTCTCACGTATTTCCTGCTGGTTTCCTAAAAATTATTTAATTAATCCCTTTAATAAAACATACATCTGGTGGCCAAGTTTTTAAGTAGTTCAGTGATATCAATTTTAAATTAAACAAATTTGTAAGTTAACAGTCCCATCTTCCTTAATTCAATGTCTAAATTTAATCTAAAGGTCAAAGGCAAATAATTCCACATGCCACTTGCTTTATTTTATTGTGATCCTGATAAGTAAGGTAAGGGTGTGTGGCTTTTTTTTTACGTATCTCTTCTAAGACTTTTCTAAAAAAAAGAACGATTTTGTAACCATCATATCAAGATCTCCGAGGCAAGAATATGGACAAGTGGAGGTTTCCCAATAACTATTATTCCCTTTAGTACATCCAAATAGATCCAAAATCTAGATCGATTTCAGACATTTATTGCTCTAATGGTAGTAGCTTCTGCCAGAAAGCAACAGATTAAAGCTACTGTTGACTGCTTATCGCCTCAGCTTATCTGTCAGAGTGATGGCTCTAATTTCAGTCTTACCCAGTAAAATCCACAAAGCAGTAGGGAAAAAGGTTGCAACTTTATGGTATTTATAGGAATTACTCCACCACTGCAATATCATTCTTTTTCCCGAATACTTCGTATTAGAAAATGTTTTTGACTTTTAAAAGCGCATTAAATAGTATTACAGATCATAGGATAGAGGCACAATATAATATTGTATTAATTCCCTCTTTTTATTCTTTTTTCCATTATCTTATAACAACAAAGTATGCTTAAAATAATATAAAGTAGTGTTATAATTATATGATAATGTGACTAAAGTCACAAAATAGCACATCAGTTTAGTTTTATGATATCAAAATATTGTATTTGACATTTTGCAATATCATTATTTCAATAACAGTATCATGATTGGCTCACACAGAACTGTACAAAGCCGAAGCTAAAAACAGCAGTTTTACTCAAATTGTAGTTATAGCTAAATGAATTATTTTGAGTGCGCTGACGTCCATTACACCAGTTTTATTTCCATGTAATCTAAGAAACAATCTTTTCATTTTCAAAACAGATGCGTTTATATTTAAGATAAAGCTATGAAAAACAAGTCTTGGCTGGCCTTTAGAACGCTTTTCTTTGTTCAGTTCTTTTGTGTTCCATAATGCTAAACATGTATAATATGAAATTGTTTTTGTATTAAACTAACTATTTTTGAAGACCATTAAAAGACTCACTTATAAAATTTACCTCTTCAGCAACAATTTCCTTTATTGTGAAATTGGAAAATTTATGGAAAAATTATAATTCGAAGTTCGAATCTCTACAGTAAAAAAATCAAATAATTGAATGTAGCCTCCCCTATTACAAATAAACAAGACAATTCCGAGAATAGTTTTTTGATAACTGGTGTGTCAAAAAATATCCAAAAATAAACTTGAATAGAAAAAACTGAAACAACATTTACCATTCCACAATAACCATATAATATCTATCTTATTGTATTTATATGTGGTTAAGATGTTTAGATAAAAATCAAGATAAAGTACAAATATCCTTAGTTTGTGTAAATGTTATACATAAGCATTTTTTCTCAAGTATTTCATGATTCAAAGAGCAACGGAAAATAATGGATTACTAAACAAACGACCAAGTGAAGTGTATTTAGTAATTTTTACTTATCTCAATTCACTGACGTCTTTGAACACAGATATCAGCCACGTACATCACAACACTGTTGCTCATGCTCTCCATCTTAATGTCAGAAAAAAAGCAGTCCGATCCAACACTGTAATGAAGAATTCGAAGATACAACCAAAAGAAACACAAAGTAAGGTTTATAGTCCTGTAATGCTTTCTCTTTAGGGCAACTTGTTTGGTTGTGATTAGACAATAATATACATTTAGAACTTTAACACTGAATACTGACTGATTCCCTGGACACTGATGGGTTTGGCATGTTACACACCTCAAGTGACAGATTGTTTGTATAGAACCAAATGATTATGACCAGCAAAAACAACGAAGATTCACGCCATGCTTTTCAGGTTTATTTGTCTTTTTTTAAGAATTATTTGCTTCTTTTACAATATTTATTTTGTATGATTTAATTACACATCGAGAATTTAAAAATGATGAACTTCAAATGATCACTCATTAATAATTAAACCTACCACATAGAATACTGGATAATCAAGAATTTTACTTCAATTATATCTATGTAAAAACTGCTGGTATGGGTTGAGAATTTTTTTATGTATAGGACGAACAACGTTTCGATCTTCTTCGGTCATCGTCAGGTTCACAAAAAAAGAAAGAGGTAACTGACCGATAGCTGACCACATGTTTGAAGGGGATTGTGTAATTGAATTTAGGAATGTAGAGGGCGTGCTTAGATGTTTGATTGTATTTATTAATATAGGTGTTTTTTGTATTGGTTTATTTTGGGCTTGAGTTGTTGTATAAATAAGGCTTCTTCAATTTTGCGTTTGTCTTTCTTTCTTTGTGAACTGACGATGACCGAAAAAAGTCGAAACTTTGTTCGCTCCTCTACATAAAAAAATCTCAACTCATACAAGCCGTTTTCACAAAAAAATATTTTCCTCTGTAAGTGGGTTTTCTCGTCATCACAGATTTACTTGAATTGTTTGTTCAAGAACCAAAGAGATATAAAGGTCGCAATAACGATCGAAATATGGTTTTAATAGCTTGTAAATTGTTGGTCCTTAACCAAAATAAAGAAATTTTATTCAATATTTCACTTTCAAGACTGATTTTCGTTTAATGGATTGTAGTATCAAAAAAAGGAAGTAAATTAGTTTATTTTATACGTAAGTGCTACTTCATAATTACTACTCAACCGTTAAGTACAAATGCTGCCTAAAATGTTTAATTTTATGTGTAAGAATAATTAAAACAAAAGCTTTTAGTTTAGTTACTTAAAGTTTATCAAAAGCGCCTTAGGTGTAAAAAAAAAACAGGATTGAGTGTGTGACTTTGAGAAATGAAATCAAAAGTGTGTTTGTTTATCAAATAAATTTTCTGTAATTTTGGTACAAAGAAAAAAAGAATTGGAAGAAGCTTAATCAAAATTGGAAATGTTATGTCTCGGGTATTTCGTAATAGAACGTCTTAACATTTGGTATGTGAAGTAGCATTTCATAATAGTAGACCCATTAAAAATCTGTATTAGTTTGGATTAGCACAGTGTGAGATACGGCAAGTAGAATATCGCTAAACAATCACTTTTGTTAGCAACACACACTGTATCTGCAGCAGGTTGTTTTATTCACACCATACATTGCTGTGTGTCTTGATATAACACTGTGTGCATGTTATTTATCTTGGTAAATATCAAAAAGAGATACATGATTATTTCTGAAAACTAAAATCTCTGCGGTCAGTCTTTATAAGTAAATTTGTAAATGGCAACATTTTATTCTGATTTGAACAGTATAGAACTAAAAAGGCGTCATTCGATAAATCATTATAAAAAAGGTCATTTTGCTTGATTTTCAATTGTTTTGTAAGCCAGTTGCTGATTATGTTACAGTAATAGATTACTATTGTACTTATGGAGAAACAATTAGAATTAAAGTTACGATAAAAAAAATCATAAAGGTAAGTTTGTTTGCTTTTCCTCAAAGCCACACAACATCTTACCTGCATTTAGTCCACCGTGAAGATATGAACACCAGGTTTTAGTATTATAAGTCTTTGTAAGTACACTAACTTAAAACTTCTTTTTTCTCATCCTTTAACCTATCAATTCTTACATTCATAATACTTTCACATCAAAGATTTTCTCTGTTTGTTTCAAGCCACACAATAATCTAGCCGTGTTTTGCACATCTTAAGTATCGGAACCTAATTCTTAGCGTCATTAATCCTCAAATGTACCATTGAGTCACTACAAGGTTTACGAAAGGGTCAAAATTCATTCTCCATAAACTTTGATATACCTATCTTCTTCTTCTCCACAAAGTTTTATTTCGTTTTTCACTTTAAGTTTTGACAGGTTTAAAACGATTTGTTCTTTTTTTAATCACTTTTCTTCATAAAAATTAATAAATCTCTAATTGCATGTGCCGCAGTGAAACTTATCTTTTGTCTCCAACAGCATATAAAAATAAGTCTCACTTTTTTTTTACATTGGTATAAAGTTGTATTCATTGTACAGCGATTGAGTACGCTATAGTAGAACGATTTTAGAGCTACATCAAATCATCAATGAACAACTTCGTTATGCTCAATGTCATTTTTATAGTAAATCATTCTATCCTAAGAAATGTCTTTTCTTAGCACACCTAGCTATCTGATTGTTTCACATAAATCATTTAGTATTAGACGACGATAGTTTTCTTATCCCCACTTCAACAATTTGATGACATAAAATTCGATAGACACTGCGTCCAATTATTTAAAAGATATATCTTTGTATGGAAAAGCATAAATGCCTGTTTCATTATCCAACTGCTTGAGGTATACAACCGTTAAACGTAATGGAAGCAACTTGTAAACACGGGACTGGTGTCGCTGTTTTTAGATGGAAATCCTTCTTGTTTTTTCTCCTTATTGTTACTTAAATTATGTTAGTAACTTTTGCTACTAATCTTTTTTATTCGTGGCTTCTCTCCTAGTAAGAATGAATGAGGTACGACTTGTTGCGGGTCTGTTTCCATACGATCCTGGCACACCAAGTTGATCTGTGTTACTTTGTTTTCCAATGTAATAGATGAAAGAGATACCGTTCTATTTAATTTTTTTCTCATTCTGAACGTATAAATGTTGTAAACAGCTGTTTAATACCATTCCTAAAAGCAATTAGTTCTCGGTGTCATAACAATACCTATATACAAAAACGTCAAAATTCTGATATTTTACGTTCAACTACAACTTTGCATTGGTTTTATTGTCACGTGACTTACTAATTTGAATATCCAAAATAGTTTTAATATAAGCTGTTTGGCGGTTTCAGTTTGTACAGTAGAAATATATACTCTTCAAAAAAAAGAAACGCAAAAGGGAAAATTTAAGAAATATTGTTAACAAGTTTATTCCGGGTAGTTCTGTATGACATATGTGAAACTTTGCACATTCACTGCTGAGGATCCAAAGTCTGCAAAGGCGAAGTCCACGCTCACTAGTTTAAATTTAACGTCACTCAACGTCAATAACGAGTATGCCCCCCGTGAGCATCTATAACTGCTTGGCATCTCCTGCCCATGGAAGCGATGAGATGACGAATCACATCACGATGCTGCTGCAAGCTAAGGTAGAGTCTGCGGTTGGGGTTATCGCCGTCGCAGACGTCACTCCAACTCCTCCCAAAGATGTTCGATGGGGTTTTAATCTGGTGATCTAAAAGGCCAGGGAAGAAGGTTGATGTTGTTGTGTCTCAAAAAGAAGACAGTGGTGAGAACGGGCGTTGTCATGTTGAAAATGTCGTTGACGTTCATCATGATGGGTTGCACATGGGGCCTAAGAATCCCGTCGACGGTTATGTACGGTCTGATCGGAAATCCTACGCAGCCATAGTATGGTTGAGACAGTAGACGCGTTGCAGTGTTGGTCCTATCCCGAAGATGACGTATCCGGATGTAGCGATCTTATACGGGCGTAGTCACACGAGATCTGCCAGATCGTGGACGGTCACAAGTTGATCCATGTTGTTGGTGACGATTCCATAGCCTTGTGATGGTGTGCTTGGGTGGACATTCACAGCTCTAAAAACATGTGATCGAGATTCGCCTGCGTCCAAACGACCAATGGCGTTGTTGCGTTGTGCTTCAGTCAGTTTTTTGCGTAACTGTATTGCGTAACGGTAGCTTAACACTGAGCTATGGAAACCGAGAACCCGTCACTTTCATAAGGATTTTGCACATGTTGCACTTGCAGAACATGCAGATCTCTCAAACAAATTTATTGGACAAGAATGCGTTTTGGCAAAAAATCCGATGTTTTCCTCCGTTTTCAAAGTGCACAACTTTTATTGTCATTTTGATCTGACAATCAGTGCTTTAACACGTGTAACATCACATACTCTAAGCTTGTAACGTTATAATATATTTCTCTTTTTTCGAAGAGTATATATGCACACATGCACTTAACAGTAAAACTAGATTATAACGATACATCTTCTTATTTCGTAATGTATTCTATTTGCATTAATGAAACAAAAAACTGGTAAAACATAAATATACAAACGTATTTAATACAAAGGCTTAAATCTAACCTGTAATGCTTATATATATATATACATTTTAAAAACTGGTCCACAACTTTAGTTAAACATTTAAAATTCTCTCAATTCTTCTTACATTTTTCTTTTCACACAACATATTGAAATACCAATACAAGCACCTTTAACTTATTGCTTAGAAAATATTTAACAAGCACATCGTTTAACGGCTACAAATCGTGTTCATTTTCTAATACTGTTAATATTCTTATGCTTGATTATACTAATAAACTATTAGATGCCTTTGCTAGACTATAATCTGGTAGTCCTTCCTTTTGTCTCTAAGGCGAGTGTTTTCAACCGACTAGGCTTTAGCCAGAAAGACGCGTACCACGACGCCTAGTGACGAGAGTGCTATCTACTCTGAAAAAGAAGCACCGCAGATGTATTCAACAGCAGTATTCTTGTCGTGGGAACGAGATGGCGCAGACCTGTAATGTTTCTGTCTCGTGTTATAATACAGGTAAAGAAAATAACTACCAGTATCCTATAAATATATCGGTAAGACCAGCTGATTCGTAATTTGCTTATGTCTCTATAAAGCTAATGCTTTCTAAATGCCGTTTGTGTTACAACTAAAATACATAATTGAAGTTAATTTAATGTATCCTTTTAAAATTCCTTTAAAAATCACAATTCTTTGAAAATTTGCATTCGAGTTTATTTTTAGATATTATACGTTTCATTCTCTTTACGATGTATTTCATATTTGTTAAAACGTTTTTCATGCTACGTAATGTACAAGAAACATTAATTTGGCCCTTTAATACACATTTATTTTGCTTAGAAAATTATTATATTAAATATATTCGACTTTCAAGGAAACTGTACAATTTTATATATATATTTTTCTCACAATCTATTATTATGCCTGATCCGTCATGTTAAACAGCATGACTTCGGCAAGTGTCGCAATAACGTTATTAATCAATACACTCTGAGAGTATGAATAATAAACGGAAATCACATTCAATGAAAAAGCATGTATACGTTAGAGATGTTTTTAAATATTTTCAAGATATTTTGTTAACTACTTGTTGTATAAAACCAGAAATGTTCATTGTTTATACCAGTATTGTTTGCAGATTTTAAACGGTCATCTAAAGATCTAAACTATTAAAACTTTCATAAATTAAAATGTAATTTTAATAAAACTATTACAAGAGTCACTGTAGACATGTAAGACGGGAATATAACTTGAAGGAGACTTTTTATCATTTTATAAATATTCCGCTGAAAACATCGTTCTAGGTTACACGAATCTCTTGCAAAGTACTGATGTAATTTTATTACCTGTGAAAAAGGCACCCAACAGTTTTATGAATTTTTATGATTATTTTAGGGTATAATGTTCATTTATTGCTCTTTAGATTGCAGTGTTTTGTTTTAAATCTAGTTTAATAAATCTATCACAATGCCATTCTAGAATTATAGTGAGTATCCTAAATGTACTGGTGAAGGTATCTAAAACATCATTTATATTGAATTGATCAGCTATTTTTCAATAAAATTATCACATTCTCTCAGTTAGTTAGATTTTATACAATTAGATTATATTTCCTATTTTATTTTGTTTTGTTTTGTTTTTTTTTAATTTCGCACAAAGCTTCTCGAGGGCTATCTGTGCCAGCCGTCCCTAATTTAGCAGTGTAAGACTAGAAGGAAGGCAGTTAGTCATCACCAACCACCGCTAATTCTTGGGCTATTCTTTAACCAACAAATAGTGAGATTGATCATCACATTATAATGCCCACACGGCTGAAAGGGCGAGCATGTTTGGCACGACGGGGATGCGAACCCGCGACCCTCGGATTACGAGTCACACGCTTTAACGCGCTTGGCCATGCTGGGCCTTCCTATTTTATATGCGTTCTTACCGGTCTTAAAATATTGATACAAATTGTGTATTGAAATGCTCACATTAGTAATAATTGTCAAAACGTTATGAAAATGATCATATGCCATTCGCTCACGCTTGTTTAAATGTAATAAGCATCACAAATTTTGATATGAGAATGTGAGCTAAACTTCTCAAGAGCATTGATTCTCATGTTATTATTCATATAACTATATCAACATTATGATTATCTTATTGTACTCAAAGCATTATTGAACCTTACGAAAACAGTTTTATTACAAAAAGTTCATTAGCGTCCTCTACTCCATACCATTTTCAACTTTTATCCATAAGAACTTCCACATGGGATTATTTACGAATTAATAGTCGTAACTAAATGTTGTTTATCAATGTTTATGCTTATTACACACCAGAAGAAGTAGTTAAATATAACTAGATATTTGTGCACATCGTTAGTATTAGACCAGTATTACTTTTTATTATTCATAAATGATAAGGAAATTATGAGACAGCAAGAAAATACGTTGTTTCTCTGTCAGTTGTTTTTAATTTCTTTGCTGACTCCTTCTGAAGAACAATGAATTACTTGGACTACAAAAGAGACTTTTAAATCTCGGTTTGTTTATTTTTTATTCCTAGAGGGCTGCTCAGATGAACTATATGAAGATTGAAAGCTTTGTATTACGCCTAAATTTTCGTGTTTTGCAACATTTTAGAGAAAGTATTACGTTTTTTTATATTACATTGTGATCTTACAATTATTATGAAATAACATATTAATTAACCACAGATGCTCTGGAGAAAAAAATTACGCTCTCACTGAAATCTGAGTGGCAAAAAACAAAACATATTGCAGAAGATTTCGAATTAAATTTTAAAATTTAAAATTAAGGCATAAAATCAACCAAAATCTTATTGTTTCAAATAATGTTGATAAAAAACAATTATCAGTGTTCGATTTCTTAAGTTATTTTTTATGTGTAACTGAAGCATTTTTGAAGCTATTTGCTACTATCAAGTATGATCGCACAACTAATCGCTTTGATGCAAGCAGTCCCTCTTTGTATATTGTTTTGTTTGAACTGCGCTCCATTTTCACAAGCCCACTTCTGTGTTTGGATGAAGTGAAGGGAGAACTACAATGATTTGCTTTAACTAATGCCTATAAGAGGCTAACATGTTTGTAATATATTTCTAGCGTAATATCATCTGTATGTAATACTGCAAGAATTAATGGTATCTTTTATATTTTGACAAGTTGAAACGTCATGATTGCACAATGTTTTCATCATAAATGGAGATCTGATGTGATATAAATAATCTGTTAGCAGGTCAAATCTTTATAGAACATATTTAAGAAAAGATTTCTGGGACTTTCATTATGTCGGAAGATTGCATTTAAGGAGTTACATCTTATCTTTTCTTTAAATAATCAGATTTACGTCATAAGAGGACCAATCTTATTTACGTTTAAAATGTTAAGACGTACTATTCTCAATTTCCGGCGAATCTCTTACGTCTCTTTGAAATTCATTATAGGTAACCACTTTAAATAGATCTGTGTGTGTACCTAAGCAACGTTACTAAACTCCATTTATATGGTTTAATAGATAGAAACTTTGGTTTGAAACACTAGAAGATATTCTATATTCTATCGAACTTAGAATAACCTCATTAGGCGTAAATAAATTTTATTATTTTCTTATCTCTCGTAATTCACTGCTCTTAGATCGACAAATTAATTTTTAATTGCTTCTATTGAATTACAAGAAGGTTGTTTCAAAGTTGTGACACGTAATATTGTTTTATAAATTATGCATTTTTAGTGCTTTCCATCTAAGCTAACATTCCTTTTTTCCCCTAAAATTTCTGTTGCAATTATACGGAAAAATCACTTGCATGACTTAAAAATGTAATTCGTAAATTTCTTGTTACATAATTACTTATCTAATCTGATTATGAGGACTTGCTGTTTTGTTTCAAGAGATCTATGTTATACTACACGACAAAATTAAACAAGTTAATCATGTCAAAATGTGAGTTAAGAATTGAGCGATAATTCTAAGCAAGATATATTTTACTGCATGGCGGTGTACCCTTGTATTTTTTCCCTGTTATATGTGGTTTTACAGCCCAGGGCAGCTAGCTGTCTGATGAGACTTGATGATGCGGGTAAGATTGCTGCATAATTCTCTTACTTTTATTAAGTTTGTCTAGGAGCTATGGTCAACGAATGAACAGGCAGACTAATTTACACCGTATGAAAATAATTTTGTTTTTTCATTTACCATCATACTTGCTCGTTTACTTAATTAATTACGGTGCATTTTAGATGTTGGAAGATCAATTCACCTGTTCCTTTTTTATATTTTGTGCTCTTACAAACCTGAAAACTTCGGGTTACGCTTCTTTTGCAGAACTTGTATTTAACTGTAACAAACCCGCACTTATTCGCCATGTGGCTCCACTAATGTACAACAAACATTAGTAAACCACCTGCACCTGACGTTGATTAAGAAAACGAACAGCTGTCAACTCGCAAAATAGAAGAGCATCAAGCATACAGGGAATTGTCTGCGTAAATGATAACAAATGTATACAATACAAAGTGTTGAAGAGCAGGTGAACTTGTTTATTTTCTTTTGACTTTTATCTGTAACTTCTGCAACAGGCACGTGATATTGGAATAAGTGACACTTAACTGCCACTCAAAGTAAAATAAACGTCAAGTTCTATATCGGTGACCAAGGTAAAACGTTCTTTATCCAACTGTTTATTTAGGGTTTCTATAAAACTTTTAGTTCTTAAAATATAAACTATATCATTGTGAATTTAAACATATTACACCGGATAAGTATCTGCTCCTTACAAATGTTTCATCAACAAGTTAACAGTTAAAACACACAAATATCAATCACAAGAAGACATAAGTGTTGTGTAATACTAGCCCTTAAAGTTTTTAAACGTTATTTTTTTCTTTAATTAAATTTCACAACAGTTTTCATATTTCTAACAAACATTTGTAAATGTTTTCTTTCTTATTTTGAGGAGAAATATGCAGTACTGTGTAAAATATTAGAACAGACTCAAAATTAGATTTCAGGCTACTTTTAAAGAAAAATGGAAGGCCAATCACAAGTGAAATATCAAAATATCCTCGTATTTAGTACAACAGAAACTCAGTGGAAGTGCTTGAGTTCACTAAACAGATAATATTTTGTGTTTTCCACTTTTACTTTAATAACTACAGATAGTTTTTCATACATTGTTGGATAATATTTAATCAAAATGTATTTTCAGATTTTTATTCTAAATGTTTCGAATACCTTTTCACAAGGTATTTGAAAGTAGCTTTTGATTTTCAAGTGTTTGATCTGTCAAATGCCAAATCTGCTTAATTGGATTGAGATTGGAGTGATGCAAGGGACATTGATCATTTGAAATACACTAGCAGTTTCTTTCTTAGCTAAGTAATATCTGTATATGTTGGATGAATGCTTGGTGTTATTATCTTCGTCGTCAGAGAATCCTTTACCAATAATACGCAAACCACCGGGTATACTTTGGAAGATCCGTATCTGATTGTACTTGAGCTGGTCCGTTATTCCATCTATTTCGTAAATGTATCTTGTCGCATCAGCAGAAGAACACTCCCAAACCATCAAACTGCCTCCTCTATACTTCACGAAGGTGCTATGTGTTTTTCCTCTATACATACAACCCAGGCTTTGAACCAAATATTTCAAGCTTGGACTCCATAACATCATTTTTCAATCATCAAAGGTTCAATACTTTTTTTTAGAAATTTCAGTCTGTTGACAGTATTTTAAGATCAAATTAAAGGTATTCTAACTGCAACACAACCAAATATTTCACTCTCGTTGAGTCTTCTTTGACACTTTTCTGCCATTTGAAAAATATTTGTTTAGCTAATGCCTAAGGTTAGTGGCAGTTTTCCTTCTGTGCTTAAGGCTATATAAACGAAGATACTTAACATCAGTATCATTTAGTTTAGGTGTTTTACCTCTTTCTTCCCATTTTCAAATTTACCTGTCTCAGTCTCACGATCTAGGGTGTATTTCACAGTGTATGGGAAGTATTTCAAGTTTGTAGCAATTTATCGGAGTCCAACCAGCATCACATATAACTTTTATGCGAGTTCTTTGTTGTATCAACAATTATCTATGCATTTTGGGCTGTGGCCTAACAACAAAACTTGATGTAGAGTGTTAAATACGTTTTTATTAATGTTCATTTGCGGAGTCTTATTAAACTGATTTCTTCTAGGATATACCGGTACCATATGCTAGCCTTTCTGTATAGTTAAGCTGTCTGAGCTGTAGTGGTCAAATCTCTAAAATATTGAATACCTATTTTCGAGCATTCATGGATTTACATTTTCCATCCGCATTTTGTTGTTGTTTTGTAGATATGCAAAGAAAAAATGTTTTTATCCAATTCAGTTTCTATACTGGTTTTTAGTCGCTATGTTATAAGCTTGACAGTAACACCCTTGTCCATATTAAATTTATTGGCCTCAGTAGTGTAGTGAAATGGGAAAACGCGCAGATAATCGAGGCTAATTACTTTTAATTTGGAGAATATTATTTCCTTCCATCCCTGTCGCCAACAAACATGAGCAGGATGTGGTTTATGAACAGTATGGTCGGACTATGAATCCTGTTGCCATAGAAACGTGCTCCTCACTTTTTAGCTGAGGTATGCTCTAAAATTAAGATCAGGCTCTAGCTTCTTGTTCATTTAAGTGCAACTTAAAGACGAGCGGAAGACACCGTTAATTAACTTCCTTCCATCTAGCCTGTCATTTCAAAACTAAAGGTGAGATAGTTTTGTGCCAAACATCTGAAATAAACAAAGCCCACCATTCTACTGTCCGGCTTAAATTTCAAATGCTAAAAAAAAATTAGTTAACCTAGTTGTATATATTATTACCACTTCTCGCAGTAAGTTATTCACGTACAATTACAATAGTAAAAAACAGGAACGGCTTTCACGCCAACATGCATATATTCTATTTCCATCTGGTATAAATAGTGTAAGACAAGTCTGTTTTATGAATTTACTTTATACTCATTTATTGAATTTGTTTAATCAATATATGATGATTGGTATTCAATAACTGAATAGAAAAACATTATAGCTAGCAGAAGAAAATGCAAATGCCTAGATTGGAAACCAGAAACGTGAACTTTTAACACCAGAATGTTTAACTTTGACGTCCATAAATATCGTTTTCAAATATCTTACATGATTCACCCCCGCTAGTACAGCGGTAATTCTACGGCTTTATAACGCTAAAATCAGCCGTTCGATCCCTCTCGGTAGGTTTAGCAGATAGCTTTATGTAGCTTTGCTATAAGAAGCAACACACGAATGAGCTATATGATTCAATTAATAGTACCAAGAACGCTTAAGATCGGCAACTTAGAGATTTGACTTAAACTGTGGAGGTAAAACAAATGTCACATTTAGACTTCACTGTCTTTCTAAACTCCAGAAGTAAAAGACCTAAATAATAATAGCTTAATTTTTACCTATTTATTACCTAACATTCAAAGATGTAATTTTTCTTATGTGTTGCAAAATGAATTTGTCTGACTCAGTTACAATACTTGTTTTAAAGCCCCATTTTATCAGCCTAGTGCTTCAATCTTTAGATCTTCTTTCCTGGATTTTCATTTAAAAGTTAAATAACGTTAATCTATTAAATGAAACACGATAAAAATCACTTTTTATGCTATTTATTTCTATTCGTTGTGTTAATGTTCGAAACAATTTCTAAAAAGGTATGTTGCAAAACTTGAAACTGACTAAGACCGTCAAATTGTAAATCCTTACATGAAACAATCAACACAATGATGTATGGAATATTCTTATTCTTAAAAGCTCCACACAATCAATGTCAACATAAAGATACAATTTCTTTAATGCATCCCTATTGGACAACGGTATGGTTAAGGACTTATAGCGCTAACCGTCGGGTTGTTGCGTTATTCATAGTCGACATAGTATAAATAACCCGTTATGTAACGATTCGTTTAGGTAAAAAAAATATTTTTAATTATGTTTTTTTGAAGTAAGTAATTTAGGAAACACAACAAGTAAATGTGTATTGTTTATAGCTGTTTTTTCTTTCATAATGATAAGTTTTAACCTCAAACTAAAAAGATGTATATCTATTTTGATGAAAAAAATAATTACAGAACCATAACAAAAAATATTGGAAAAAGATATAAATATATAGGCTGTGGGAAAACCGTACGGCTTACAGTTTTTCATGAGTTATCACAAGAGCAGATTTTAACGGTTTCTTGAAATGGCAATATGGGTGTCATTCTAGTAACTGTGATATTTTCATCATCATTCATGATTGCTGCTGAAATCCTTACAATTGTATTGAATAATGCAAAACGTAACATTTTTCTGGGAATTGCGTGAACCTCAGTCGCAACAGCATCATTTAGTTGATGAATGGCTTATGGGTTATGGAAATAGTCCTACATCTTCTGACAGCTTCACAACCAATAGCCAGTAGAGGTTACTTGGATCGTGATGTACTGAAAACCGTAACCAGCACTTCCATTGTACCTGGCCACTGTATCTCCTGAACTAACTCTCTGCTAACTACAGGTTATGGAGCTTTCTGAAACAATTTATTAGTAAAAGGATGCTGTACATAAATATCTTGATAGTTTCTGAAGATATATTACATTCTGTACTTTTCGGTATCGTTGTCAGGATAGGTTCTGTGACCGAACATGTGGTTGGAAGATTGAACAATTTATATAAGCACCTGTTTTTATCATTTTCAGAAATTTTCTGCACTTCTACGCAAAATATTTTGTCTTTTTCTTACACTACTCGTTCAGTTGATTAGGAATTTATAATTACTATGTATATGCTACGAAAAATGGGTAAACAGGAAAATATAAACAGAATTCGTACTATATAAGTCATTCCTTTTCAGCATATACTATTTTGAACTAAAAATGATACAAATACATTTACCTTATTAATCTATACAATCATTATCAATAAAATTAGAAGAGAAAATTTCATAACAAAAATAATATGAACCTTTAAAATTACTTATTAAACAAAATCGAAAAGAAATCCGAAAATTTATCTAATTTCGTTTTATCTGAAGAAAATATACCAAGAGACGTATATTGAACAATGTAATAGAAAGTTTAAACTTGCAAATAGAAGACAAAAATCTGTGGAGCTGTTGTACGATTAGCACTTAAAAGGTATTTGCATCTTGCCTGGTTTCTAAAAAAAAAGTCTTTGAAAGTCATCTTAGATAAATAAGCGCCATTTACATAAAACAAAGGACACAAAAAGTTTTGTCTTGTCTCTTGACTAGACCAAAAGAAGAAATAATCACGGACCATTTGTTATTAATTTTTCACAAGGATATTTTAAGTAATTATTATAAAAGGTTTCCTAACAAAAATTAAACTAGTTGTACGACTTCTTCCATAATCCCAAATTATTTGGTTCTCCTAAAAATAAATCTTTCATATTTAAAGCAAGATCAAACACAGTTTTTCGGATTAGAATTAAACACAACATTTCAGGTAAAGTCCAAAAGTATTTTATCTGCTTTCTGGCAACAGAAAAATTACAATTTATGTTCACAAGGAAAACCATAATTAAACTCAATTTTTGCTATTCCTAATAAATGGCCCCCCAGTGGCTCAACGGTATGTCTGCGG
This sequence comes from Carcinoscorpius rotundicauda, assembly GCA_011833715.1. Lineage (NCBI taxonomy): Eukaryota > Metazoa > Arthropoda > Merostomata > Xiphosura > Limulidae > Carcinoscorpius > Carcinoscorpius rotundicauda. Next base: position 30,750,076 of record CM022395.1, on the reverse strand, counting down.
ACTTGCACGCTAAAATCCGGGTTTCGATACCCGTGGTGGGCAGAGCACAGATAGCCCATTCTGTAGCTCTGTGCTTAATTCGAAACAACAGCAACAACAATCCTAATAAATGTAGATAAGATATATTTGTAAGTATGGTTCCACCAGTTAATAATAAAACATTTTTTTTAAATTACGATCTTTAAAACCTTCAAACAACTTTTGAATAAGATTGAGATCAACACAAGCTAAGAGTATTGATTTACAGCTCAAAAAATGATTTCTCTATTTCCGTAACTAGAAGTAAGATCTATAATATATTTCTTGACCAACTTGGAATTCCCTTTCTACTGAAGAAACGTAGCCGCATTAGTGTGGATTTATAGTTTTAAATTTCTGAAATAATTCCTTTAACGTTTCAAATAGCCAAAACAGTCGGTAGCTTAGAAAATATATTTTAATTTATATGCAACTTCAACCAAGCCATGTATGAATGATAAAAATAATCTGTTAAATTCGAAAAATAATAAGATTTCACTGATACCATTGAAAATTCGTAGAAATATAAATCATATTGATAGTTTTAAATATAAAATGGTAATCAAAGGACTGCTATCTTGCAATTATTTTAATTAAATTAACATCGTGAATAGCCAATAGTAATAAAAGAAAGATACTTGATGATAGATGCTATTTGAAGAAGATAAATAATAATTATTAAGAATCAAATGCAAGCAGGTTAAGTTACAATGATTCTTACCTCAAAGAAGTAAAATATTTTTGTAGCTGTCTTGCAATACTCAGTGACATTTTGTTCTTAACAATCACGTTTAAGATGAATATGCAATGTGTAATTATAAAATTTAGCTCTTAGGTTAAACACATTTTGCCCGTCTACTACTAAAATCTCTATCATCTCTCGCCCCAGCATGGCCGAGCGTGTTAAGGCGTGTGACTCGTAATCTGAGGGTCGCGGGTTCGCCTCCCCCTGGTACCAAATCATGCTCGCCCTTTCAGCCGTGTGGGGCGTTATAATGTTAACGGTCAATCCCACTATTCGTTGGTAAAAGAGTAATCCAAGAGTTGGCAGTGGGTGGTGATGACTAGCTGCCTTCCCTTTTGTCTTACACTGCTAAATTAGGGATAGCTAGCACACATAGCCTTCGAATTGCTTTGTGCGAAATTTAAAGAAAAACAACAAACAAACTATATCATCTCAAAACAAAACTGACAAGTGGTTTTAAAAGTACATCTAAAATATTTAACCATTTAATATGAAATTTTAGGAACTGCTTTTAACCGTATATATCTGTCACCAGGGCATTTTAAATGTTTTTTAAATATCACTTTTTTTCAAATTTACGAAACATATAAGCTTAAGCTCTTCGCTCTTTAAGGTAAACTTTGTCTACTCTTAGTAATTAAAATTCTTAAATCTATAGTGTTGTTTATAGTTATCAATATATTAATTCTATCTACCTAACAATTTCATGTAAATTGATCGTGAAGGTTATTTGTTTTTTAGTTTCATTAATTATATACAAAATTTTCTCTCTTTTGTTTTGTTGAGCTTCTATCTTTTATATTTTTTTCTGAAATCCATGCCGAATATTTTTGTTTTCTTTCTGACCTTGCACCTGTTTCTCGCGCGTCGAATCATAACGTTTTATAACCAATGAGAATTTTGTAGCCCCTTTATTAGCTGAGCTATATACATCTAGGCTCAAAGACGGCTGACGTACCAAACCACTGTAATTGTTTTCTAGTTAACTAAAGTACTATTAATTCTCAGTTCCTTAAAGACGAGTCAAAGAACGGTCGCTTTCTCACCTCTAAAGTCCAACCGATGTTCCTTACGTCTAGCTTCCTTGCGCTTAAAAGTCGGACGTAAAAGAAGGCAATTTATCCACGTATTTATATCTCAGTTTGTAGAAATGTATAATCACTGCCAGTTTTGGTATTTATGATATAATGTTTTTTGCTCTGCAGTTTTACAGTCTTCTTATTTGTGTCAACCGCTATTTTTGTGTTTATTTTTAAAATTGTTGAAATTAATAAGTTAAAATCTAAAGCACTAGAATTAATTAGAGAAACTTAAATTTTCTGATTCGCTTAAAGAAAACTAGTGCCATGAAAAGTTTTGTTACATTAAAAATGCAACAAATTCGTGATTATTTTTGTTGTTGTTGTTTAACGTTTTGGCTCTTGCAATTATACGGTACTGGACTCTAGAAATTTTAGTCTGCACAACAATACTTATGGAACACTAGTGTTTACCTACACATATATTGTTAATTCTTACACTCGAGAATCTACTGTAACTTTTGCAATACAGAAATATTTAACAGTAAAACTACATTTCTTAATACAAATTTATCTTAAACAAACTTAATATTAAAATAAATATACAATAGTATTCCCGTCACAGTACTTTAACCATGATCTCTCAGCTTCGGCCTTCGGCTTGTAAAACGCTCATATGGCTAATGACCGCATAATAATTAATAGTGTGAAACACTTTGATGAAAATTAAGAGCTCGTGTGGAAAGTCGGCAAAAGAAAGCACCCCTACCTCCACTATTTATCCGTTACCTCTTCCTACAAAGTTACCCTGACCATCACAGAGTATAGCACGTTTAAGTATACACATAGAGAGTTTTTCAAACTTATTCAAAACGTTTGGTGAAGTAATAATGAATACTGTAATAATGTGTTATATTATAAATATATTATGTGAAAGGTAAGATTTTTGTGTCGTTTATCATTGCATCCAGCCACACATATTTTAAGTTCATAATCAGACAAAGGAAGGGTATCTCAACGTATGAAAATATAAAAATGATATATCACTATGACCAACTTGAAGTATTTAGGTAGTCGAAGTGTGCAAATATCAATGGATGCTGCTTAAATATGTATATTTTTTAAATAAAAGTGAAGCGTCTATATGACAAAGCCTTTTGCTTTATTCTTTGGAGTCAACTATGCAAATAAGTCCTTGAAACCCTTTCGCATAACAAAAGGATAGTGATATTTGCGTAATTAGCGTTTTAGGATCATTATTGTGATTGTATTCAACTCTTCAAAGACAAGTAATGATATTTATCCAACAACTGTCAACCAACACCTGTCGTTAAATCATATTCAGTTTGAGATAAATTTAATAATTAGATTAAGATATACTATGTTTGATTTCGTTTGATGGTGATTTACCATATACTATTTATTTTTTATCGTAAACAGTATATGTATAACATATTAATACTTGTTACTCTTAGAAAAACTGGTAAACACTAATTCTTTTTTCAATTATCTGTTCTTATAATTAGGTGGAGCAAAAAAGGGAAATATATAGCAGAGTTAACACGCTTTACATCTTACTGTTTATTTTTTATTTTGGAATAATCTTACGTACTTCAGCTATAAAACACGCTTTTGTTCTTAACATAGAACGAGAAAATTTGTTTCTCAAGAAATCGATTCAACAGTAACTAAATCACAAGCACTACAGCTTTGCCCCACGAAAAAACCACGTTCGGTTACATTTTATCAAGGGCCCAATCACTAACACTTTCTACAACGTATTACAGAATTTTTATGTATTAATTCCAGCACAAGCTTTTACTTCAAATGTGTTAAAGGATTGGAAACTTATTTAGACATTTTAAACTTTGTCAGCTATTCTTATATATATAAGTTATATTTCAGTGTTATATTACACATTTTGTATTTGTTATTCATTTGTTCAAAGACTTGAATAAACGAAATATAGCAATTACGTCAAATATGAGTAAATATGCTACAGCCTTCTAATTAAATTTATCTATTGAGTGTGTAGTCAACATTATTAATGTCAGCTTTTTTAAAAAAAAAACTATAAAAGCATAAAAGACGGAGTAAATAACGGTTTTGTAGTTATGATACATCGAAAATTAATATAGTTTAAATGCTATAAGTATATATGTAGATTTAACTAAAACTATCTAGATGCCCAACCTAATAGCATCTGGTTAACTTACAGCATTTTCATGAATGACTTATTTGAGTATAATGCAGTTTGTATTCTTTGAAATTAGTCTTGTAATGTTATAAATTGTTACTCAAGATAAGTCACAAAAGTGTTACATTTTTATACTTCAGAAGATTTTATTCACAAAATTATTATTATATTTAAACCAATGAAGAACTATAAAATAATTTACCTTCTTTCTGTATATTCATTATTTTGACTTGGACCCGGCATGGCCAAGCGTGTTAAGGCGTTTGACTCCTAATCCGAGGGTTGCGGGTTCGAATCACCGTCGCAACAAACATGCTAGCCCTTCCAGCCGTCGGGCGTTATAATGTAAAAGAGTAGCCCAAGAGTTGGTGGTTGGTGGTGATGACTAGCTTCCTTCCCTACAGCCTTACACTGCTAAATTAAAGACGGCTAGCGTAGATAGCCCTCGAGTAGCTTTGCGCGAAATTCAAAAACTACAACATTGTTTTGACTTATTGCATCTTGAAGTCGAAACGCAAACATTACCTAACACTGTTCATTAACATACTATGCCGGATAAATACATATTCTTAATTTATTCAATTGTTGCTTAAAGCAGAACTAATAAACTATATGTTTATACCAGGCTTATATTACTTGTTTTTTATATACTCCTCCTTCTATTATTTTATGCACTTACCTTGTAGGAAATATCTTTCAGATTAACTGCAGTTGATTTGTCAAATCAACCAAACAGGTATCATATTACATAGAGATATCACAAACAAGTAAATTTAATGAGAAAAATAATAAAAAAAAACGTTTTCTTTTTCGTAAAAACAAAAATTGCCAGTCGTAATAAGATAATTTAATATGTTATGCCACTAACACATTGTTGGTTATATGGATTCAAATAAACATGGTCTAGTGGATAATGCGCTCGACTCACGATCTGCTGTTTACGTGATCGAAACTTAGCGATATACATTCTCGTCGTTTCAACCAACGGAGTGTTATAAAGCAACGAACAATCCCAACACTGGTGGTGATGGTTGCTGCTGGCTATTTACCAAGTTTAAGGCAGAGACCTTAACCGTTTTATTATAAACAAACAAATGTACTTTGTTTATACTTAATATTATACTTGTATTTAATAGTACAATAGTATATTTTGGGAAAACAGATGTGTTCGTGGGGGTTGCACGGAGCTGAACCATTTCTTTTTCACCGTCAGTTCTTTGTAACTTTGTCCAGGGTGCGATCGTTCAACCAGATAAAATTTATGTCTGTGAAGGTGCTATTGTTGAAAATATTGTTTACAAAGAAGTATTTTAAACACTGTTTCCAATAGGAATTCTACTGTTCTTAGTTTTATACTATAGCTTAAAATGCCACAAATGCATATTGTTGAATTTTGACACTTTCATGTAATGCTGTAACTTGAAAATCATGTTTAAAAATCAATTCATAAAACGTTAAATTTAAGATATATTACATTTTTATGCTTTAAAACAGGGGTCGCCACCCTCTGGGGGGTCGCGAAGCCTTGGAAGGGAGTCGCGTAGTCTTGTTAGAAGTAGCTTGGGATAACATTAGTGAGTAGAAAGTATGTAAGTGCACGCGCATGTACGTAGGCTTGTGTGTCTGTTTAGCTGTGATTAAGTGTGTATGTGCTCGCTGTCGACACGTAAGTCACATGTCCGTTGTTGATTGGTAAATGACGAATCGCGCGACTGGCTACGCTCCCTTCCCTCCCAATACTCACCCCATCATTACTCTACCTGCACCCCCCCACAAGAAGTCAGTGTAAGATCTACAGTTGCCAAAGCGTTCATTATTCAACATTTTTATTTTATTTTAACAAGGAGATAAGTAAGCTGTAGAGGTGAGTTGTGTCCATGGCTAAAGCACAGATACTCAGAATGCTACCTCAAGATTGGCTTCACCACTGTGCTCGCCAACGACTTCATCGAGAAACCACAGTGTGTTTTGTGCCATGCTGTCTTGACTGCAGATTCAATGAAACCATCAAAACTCAAGCGTCATCTCGAGACGAAATATCCAGAACACGCAAAGAAGGGTTTAGATTTCTTCAAATGGCATGAATGGTGTCTTAAAAGTCAAAGAATCGATAGAAGTGGGTCGTTTCAGCAGCAGAGTGCAGCCGTAGTGAAAGCTTCATATGAGATTGCATTCGAAATTGCTAAACATAAAAAGCCTCACACGATTGGAGAAACACTTGTTAAACCCTGCATGATGAAAGCAGTAAATCTTATTCTTGGAAAAGCCAGTCCAAAGAAGATGCAGCAAGTATCCCTCTAAAATAATACTATACAGAGGCGCATTTCTAAAATTTCTATGGATGTGAAGGAACAGGTTTTGACTGAAATCAAGGGTTCCCTTTGTTCTCCTTTCAGCTCGACGAGTCAACAGATGTAAATTCATGTTTTCAGTTGCTTGTCTTCGTGAGATACATTAATTCACGTGACATCAAAGACGAATTCTTATTCTGCAGTGCACTTGAAACCACAACAAAAGCTGATGATGTCATGGAAAAAGTTTCAACTTTTTCAAGACGAAGATCTTCAATGGGAAAACGTGAGTGGGGTTTGTACGTATGGGGCACCGGCTATGCTGGAATCGAATTCAGGATTCCAGTCGGGAGTGAAGAAGCTAGCACCTCAAGCAAAGGGCATCCACTGCATGATTCACCGATATGCTCTCACCAGTAAGACTCTCCCTGCCTCTCTGTAGGAAGTGCTTGAATCTTTAATCAAAATTGTAAATTATGTGTAGACTCAAGTACTCAACACTCTCCTATTCAAAGACATGAATGCTAACCACGAAGTCCTTCTCTTCTACACAGCAGTACGTTGGATGTCAAAAAGAAACGTTATCAATCGTGTCTTTGAAATGAAAGATGAAATAAAGCTATTCCTGGAGACTCAAGAAAGGAAAGGTCTTGTAGCTCACTTCGAAGATGAAGCATGGAATAAAAGGGTTGCGTACCTAGCCGACATTTTGACCAGCTGAACAAGCTCAATTTGAAGCTTCAAGGAAGGGAAACACATGTTCTCCTTTTTCAAGATAGTCTTCGGGCCTTTGTTTCCAAACTGCAGAACTTGCGTCGGAAAACCAATCCTGGAAACAACGCTATGTTTGAAAAACTTTGTGGAGTAACGGATGAGTCTCAGATCCAACTGGATCAGTTCCTCAAGGATGAGATTACCGAACATCTTCAGTCTCTAGAAAAGGAAGTCGAGCGTTACTTTCCTGAGCTATCACAGTAACTGGAGGTCCTGGTAAGGAACTCTTTTTTACTGAACTTGATGTATCCAGCATCCCAGATGATATCCAAGATGAATTTTTGGATCATAGGAACGACTCTTTAACTCGTGATCTCTTCAAGTTGAAATCTGTGACTCAGTTTTTGTGCGTTATGTATCAGTCATACTCCAAAGTCAGCATGATAACTTTACTTGTCCTTTTTCCATTTGCTTCTACCTACTTGTGTGAGGCAGGATTTTCCACTCTTGTTAATATAAAAACAAAGAATAGGAACAGATTGGACGTTGAAGATGACTTGAGACTGGCTCTAACAAACGCTCGGCCACGAATTTCAAAGCTTGCTGCTGAAATGCAACATCAGGCATCTCACTAGCTGGGTTGGATAGCTGTTCAAACCTATGTTAATATTATTTTAAGAAATATATGTTCTTTTTGTGAATTCAGGTTGGACCAATGTGATTTAATTTGCTAATAAATAATTAAAGAATTTTTAAATATTTTTAGATGTTTCTTTCCCTCTCCTTCACAAAAATAAAAGAAAAATTAAGCTGTTGATAGTAAGCCCTAAGTAGGGGGTCAAATGAGTTTCAAACTTTTAGGTAGGTGGTCGCGAGTGCCAAAAGGTTGGGAACCCCTGCTTTAAAACAATGCATATTAGATATCTGAACACATTTCGTTTTCATTTGAGTTTCGAATATATCTATAGTTATTATTTTTCGTAAACTTCTTGGAGCGATTGATAGACATTTTCTCTGGTAACAAGCGTTGATTGTCACTTTTTATTAGAAGAATAATTTATTAAAACTCGACAAAATAATTATATTTGTGGTATATCATGTGGAGGCCAGCTGCCACACAAGAGATAGGAAAGAGTTACTCTTGTACTATAACTAGTGATCTTATGGGTATATACTATCCTATTGATTTATAGCCAGTTGCTTTTTCTATCTACACTATTTGATTTATAACAGTCTCATTCCTTCTTTATGTTAATAAAAACTGTCAATGATTGCTGCTTTCACCTTACTAGTGCAGAGAACACAGGTATTCAACTAATTGATTTGTACCAGATTTGTTATAGGAGCTTCTCTGTTGAGCTTGTCATATTATTAGTTTAACCTTATCCCTGCAGGACCTAGAATATAAAACTGAGATAACACATGAGCCAAACATATGTTTATGTGTGGACACCATATGCTTGAAATGTGTATCATTTACTTTTGTTATTTCTCAATATTTATATTTTTGACATCACTTCTGTATCACTCGACAATTTATTTTACCAGTAGGTATTAGTTTGGAGAAGTAAAATAATGCAACACGAAATATTCAATAATATAACTACATTATTTTATTCCTTGCATCTACAATTAAATTACAATATTTATTCACAGAATTCCGAACACAACCAATACTTTTAATAAGTATGTGATATTATTTAGTATCAACACAATATTTTGATATTTGTAATTAATATTGCCTGATATTGTGAATAAATTTATTTACAGAAAGTCTTGAAATGTGAACTTCAGAATTACTGCTTGGTAAAAACGATGGGAATTTCTATTCTTCGAAATGATATGTCCATCACAAAGTGTTTTGAAGTGTTATTCCAATCATAAGTTCACTTTAAAAGTATTACGTTGTTGAATGTTTGAAGAATAGTCATAAATCATATGTATGTTATGCATGACGCCTGTGGCACCACATCTCGTATTAACCTATGTATATCGTTCGTATAAAGTGCTATTAACTCTGTTTAGTCGTTACAGTCTGAGAGCTCAGCTCACAACAAAAACCTGACGATAATAATCGAAGAAGGTAGAAACGTTGTTCGCTCTTCTAACTAGCGCTTTCTATATCCATACCAGTCATTTTCATATATATATAATATTATATACAAGTGGGTTTTTATCGTCATCACGAAATATGCATAATTTTATGATTTTCATTAGAATGTAAATGTTTTCTGAAAGTATAAATTTGAATGACTATTCTTACAAAGATATGCATGTTTATCAGTTAATCAGGAAATCAGTTAATAATGCAGTGAGGTATCTATCAATCGATTTTTATGAGATTAAAATACGAAAAATGATCATTCAACTGTTTTTACCCAATCGTCTAGGAACATATAAATACATTAGCATTTAGTTATTGCTACGTAAATATAAAGAACTGTATGTATGTTTTAACTGTTGGTGACAGAAAATGGTTAACGTTAGAGCAAAAACACAGTATTTAATTACAGAGAATCAGACTCTTAGATCTACAGCTTTTAATGAATAGAGCAAACAACACAGTAATGTACCTAGAGAGAACGTTTTTTTTATTCTTTATACACACTTCAAAGCGTATGAAAGAAGGAGAGCAATACACAAACATGTTAATATTTAGATATGTTATATAATTTATTTCTATTTACAAAGTATAATTTTTTTTTACTTTTCATGTCTGCATTTACAGCTTAACAGTTTATTGATAAAATATGTTTTATTATTCCAATCCTTGATATGAAGCCCAAGCGTGAAGCTCATAATCGCTTACAGCATAAAATCAAGAACTGAGTTGGCGGTAGTCTTTAGTTAACGTTTCATCCCAACACTCAGGTCAAGTAATGTTTGGTAGTAAAGAGAGAGCGTGAAATTTATCGATTTTTATGTTGATACCTCAAAGCCAATAACAAATTTTACATATTTTAATAGTATTCAAAGTTCTTATAAGATAAAGAACTTTAATCATAATGTATCATGAGAAAATATTACTGCACTCTTAATAAATTTCTACTTGTAATTTACAAGTGTGCATGTATACATACAATATTGGAAGATCGATGAAATAATTTGGTTAATTCTAGTAAGGTGTATTAACGAAAACGTTTACATTCTACATTACTCAATATTTTGAAATTGTATTATATTTGTTTTCATTAATCAAATTATTTTTGTTCAGCTCATAATGTATAAGGCTTAAAAATTGTTTAGAATGTTTTATAATCTTGGCACCTGTGTGTGTTTTAATATTAAAAATTATTTTAAACCATTATGAGTTTCTACCCATTAGAAGTTAAATATTCGGTTATATCAAAGTTATCTCAAAAACAGATCTTTTGTATTTTAGTAAAAACACATGAAATAAGTTACGGCTTTTCTTTTCCAATTGCATGTTTCTAAAGTAAACAGAAAAGTCAATTTTATATTAAAATTGAATATTGCTATTTCGAGTGTTAAAAAATATCCACAATTTTTCATGAATTTTGTTATGTATTTCTTGTAAATGTTATACGTAAAATATATAACAATAACTGATATGTAACAGTGCATTGCTGTATAGATATTTATTTGCATTTTATTCCACAAACACCTCAATTTGAAAACTACATGTAATTTTGACGGAAGAACATTATAGCAACAATATTAACATTTTATCTTACCTTCTCTCTAGATCTTAGCAACAAACATTGGTATTGGTAGAAACAAGCAATACCTGTAAGGGTAGATGATTTAGTTATATAATTTGCGCTTTTCTGTTTTGACCAACAAATTACAATGTACCAAAACTGTGTTCCCTATAGTTATATACGTAGCTAAAAGCGTTTGAAACATGTTAATTAGTTTAAAACGTTCTCATTCCTCTCAGTTATTTGCAGTTTTAGCCATCACCTGTAACACTGCTAAAATATTTTAAGTTTTAAGGTTCTTCGGTGTAATACCAAAATACACCATACATTGAAGTGCTGAGTAAACATTTCATTCATATATTTTTCTGTAAACCAAAAATATGGTAATATAAAACTATTCGTATTAGTTTTATATAGCCAAACACAAAGCCTTAATATTACCCGTTGTGGGAAAAGCATAGATAATCTCTTGTGTAGTTTTGTGCTTAATTCAAAATAACAACAACCAAATCAGCAGCAGTTTACAACCCACCATCCATGCTAAGTACTTGACTCTTACTCTTATAATGCACCGAAGACATATACTTTGTGGTACCTCACCGATTCGAACCCGGGTTCCTGACTCCCAAAACAAGTGCGCTATCGTCAGAACACCCCCGCTTAATTACAATTGCAATTTCATGCTTTTATTTATTTTTTGTTTGTTGTTAACAAATTAACAAATTGTTATAATTTCTTATAATTTTAACATCCCATATAACATCTACCCCCATCGATAAGTAACTATAGTCAAATCACCTTGACTTGTAACTCATTCTTATCATATTTGCTTTACACAGAGAAGTTTTCTGATAACAAAAGTTAAAAACTGCAAGAAAGCACACACAAGGAAAAAACCTAACCATCCAAGATATAACTTGTTTGAGAAACCACGCCTTTTAGAAATTTTTGCAAAATACTAGAAAATGAATATTTACACAAATGATTATTGTATATATATATATATATATATTATAATTTACAAAATGCTTAACTGATCTATAATCTCCAGCATATCAAATTGGAAACCAACAGTTCTAAAATATAGTGTTTATGCAACTAATTTTCTAACACTATTTAAACATTGGTTAAGATTGGCAGGATAGAATGACAACAGTGATGCTAATTTGTTTGAAAACATTTTTAACTTTTCATTGTAACAAAAGATTTTGTACTCCTAATAATGTCCTTTCAAAGATTTATAAAACAATATTAAGCTCACAGTTATTTTTTAATGGAAGTTCTCTCTCAGTTGTCTTGACTTAGGAATAATTTTCGACACCTTATGCTTGCCTGTATTACTTGTGCTGCTCCAACAATACTAATATACTAATGTTTTATGTTCAAGACCAGAATAATATTTTAATACCCCGTTTCCTGTTATCATGAATACTAAATGTAATACAAATGTTGATTAGATTTAAAAAGAAAAACAATGCGTCTTGGAAAAAATATTTTACTTTCAATATAATGCTTTCCCAATTAAAGACTTCAGTTGCGTACCATGGTAGTAAGAAATGAGATTTTTGAAAGGTAGAATTTTCTTTTTATATGAATTCTGCAAGAATTAACCATATAACTCTGATAACTTATTCTTAACGATCCCTGCCTTGTATTGGTCGAAGAATGAAATTTCGTTATTGTTGATAATACCTATTCATTAAAATTTGTTAATTCTTGAAAAAGATTTACTGAAAAAAAATGTAACAAAAATTGAAACTTGGTGTATTTTTGTTCATTCAGGAAAACTCAATGTTATGTTGTTCATTGACTGAGTGTTACATTGATGTTATGTAAATGTTGTGTAAATATTTTGTAAACGACAACATGTCGTGTTGTGTTTTGATTTTCATTTCTATTATCTATGTTCCCATATTTATATTATTGTTTCGAAGTTTAAACTAATAAAATATGTTGTTATTCATTTAAGGTAACATTTAGAATTTTCTTGAATTAAGTAGACCAATCATATGTTTGTAAATGAAGTGCTGGCGACTTCGTGTCTAGACGTTTAGTCTCGTGCAAGAACGGACATGCGCGGGTTGCTCTGGAGATCTGTAGAAATTTCGCGGTTATTCGAGGGGTCTAGGCCTACAATATATAAACAGACGAAGATGCGAGAGACAAAGGAGATTCAGACATCAGTGTTTATTCGAAGAAGAGAAGAGAGTCAGACATTAGTTTTATTTCAAAAGAAGAGAGTCAGTTATTTGAGAAAGATTAAGTGTTTGCTGTGATTATTCAACTTGGATTTGTGACTGAAGTTAGATCTACGGAAGCTGTGATTTTATTTCGTCAATCTCTACGATTCATCTGAATTACTGCTTGTGCTGAGAGTCGGCGAATTTATTGAACTGTGAACTGTTTCTGAACTTCTTCATTTAAGCTTCGGAATTTCTTCGTGGGACAAAATTCACACCCTAGACTGGAATTTGAGACTTTCATTTTAGATCATTATATTAGATACAGGCCAGTACCATTTTGTATTGTGATTAATTTTGAAGTTTGAAACTAGTATTATTTTGTTTTGTAATTAATTTCAAATGTTGTAACTTAATATCTGTCACTGTTATTATATAATTTATGTTATATCTGTTATATTTGTTAATAGTTTAGTGTAATAAATCATACAAGCTGTTATCTGTGTTTTTCTGTTGCGTTTAGTCTACGAAAAACATAAAACATAAAAAATACGTAACACTTGAGCTTTGTAATTTCTTTGTAATTCTGAATCGGCCACAGTAATGCAGAGTGTGTCTTTATATGTCGACATTAAATGTATGTTATTATTAATATACTGTGACTGGTTAAGTTAAATTGTTTGTATTTTCTATAATACATAGCACCTGAAAATGGTTGAATAGATAAAATATAATTGCTTTATTGAGTTGTGATTTGTCTTTTAAAGGTTGACTCCTTTTCATATTTATTGTTCTTAAACAATTTTTAAACAGTTAGAATAGGAAAGTTTTATAATAAAAGTAAAAAAGAAATCGCAAGAAGGCACACACAAGAAAAAAATATGGCTATCCAAGACAAACTTGTTTGATAAACCATGACTTAGATTATTTTACACATGCACGTTAATTTACGCGAATCTGTATATATCTCGTAATACAACTTTGTTATTTGCTGTGTGTGGAACAAAGAGAAGTAAATTGGTAATCTCCATTTACGTCTTGAACAACAATGTTCTAGTTTGTATGAAAATTACAAGAAATTAATTCCTGGTTTAAAAAATAACATTCTTATCTATCTATATAATTCACTACTTTGAACAACTCTATGAATGTACTTATTTTATTATCTTTTTTAAATTAATTAGATTTTTTATACAAACATCCTTCTTTTGATGATTTATGTGAAGCAGGTTATTGATTATTTGAAAATCTATTACCTAATAAATTTCTCCTGGAATTTTGCTTTTTAGCTTTGTCTATATCTAATTATATGCATAGATTTGAAAACGAACATTGTTAAATTTAATATGAACCAAAACACAATTAATAGAAATTAACGAAATTATATTTTTTTTTTATTCCACGTATTCTATTAAGTTAGCTCGAATATATGACTTGGTGTGAATAGAACACACTCTATTTTCCATTAGATATCTATATTTCAGTTAGTGTTTCAATTTTTTTATTATTAAGTGTTATGTAAATGCCACGTAAATGTTTTGTAAACGGCAACATGTCGTGTTGTGTTTAAATTTTCATTTCTATTATTTATATTTCCATATTTATATTATTGTTTCAAAGCTTAAACCAATAAAATATGTTGTTATTCATTTAAAATAACATTTAGAAATTTCTAGAATTAGGTAGATCAAATATATGACTATAAACGGAAATGTATGGCGGCCTAGTGTCTAGACGTTGAGTCTCGTGCAAGAACGGTATGTTCGGATTGCTCTGGAGTTTTGTAGAAGTTACGCGATTGTTCGAGAAGAGGCCTACTAATATATAAACAGACGGAGACGCGAGAAATGAGAAGACATTAGTTTTTATTCGAAGAAAAGAAAGAAGAGTCAGTCATTCGTTTGAGAAAGTTTAAGTGTTTGCTGTGATTTTATTCAACTTGGATATGTGACCAGAACTAGATCTACAGAAGCTGTGATTTTATCTCGTCAATCTTTGCGATTCATTCGAATTACTGGTTGTGCTGAGAGTCGGCACGTAAGGACTGTTTAGGGGAGACTTGGAAAATTGGAAGGCGGCAAGTTTGAGACGTTCATCGAGAAGCACCGTAAAAAGAACTTCGTCATTCTCAATTCAAACTTCGGTATTTCTTCGTGGGACCAAATTCACACCCTAGACTGGAATTTTGGATTTCTAATCTGGACTTTTGGACCTTCATTCCAGATCATATTATTAGATACAGGCCAGTACCATTCTGTGTTGTAATTAATTTTGAATGTTGAAACTGAATATCTGTCATTGTTATTATATAATTTATGTTATATTTGTTACATATATATAATAGTTTAGTGTAATAAATTATACAAGCTGTCATCTGTGTCTTTCTGTTGCGTTCAATCCACATAAAAAAAACGTAACAGAAAATTGGGGGCTCGTCCGGGATATCGAACAAATAATTTAATTCTATTCTAAAATTAGATTTATATTCTATACAGATAGACAGCTTGTATATTCAAAATGGCATTCCAACTCGAAGATTTTATAGACAAATTTAATCAGAATCCCTCTTTCGAATTGATCAGTGAATTAAAAAAATCTGAATTGCTTGATGCTGGAAAACATTTTAATTTGGAAGTAAAGCAAGCAATGAAGTAAGCAGATATCAAACGAATTGTTGTTGAACATTTGGTCAGCCAAAAAGTTGTACAACAATAGCCCGCCACTCATTTTAACCCAGATTTTGAATTAAAAAGAATGGAAATGGAAATGAAATTTCGTTTAGAAATTGAAAGCAAACGTCTTGAGGCAGAAAAAGAAACCAAACGACTTGAGGCAGAACAAAAACGTATTAAGGCACAACAGGAAAAAAGACGCCTTGTTCTTGAGGCAGAACAAGAAAACAAACGCCTTGATCCCAAAATACAAATAGAACGCATCAAAGCTGATAAGAAAATCAGTCTGAGAAAGGCACAGACAGAAGAAAAGGTTATCCAAATGCAGTTGGAAAATTTTGATGCTTCCAAACAAATTCGTTTATTGCCTCCATTCAATGAGAAGGCTTTGGATAAATATTTTCAACAATTTCAAAAATTGGCTTTTAGGCTAAAATGGCCTACCGAATATTGGACAGTATTACTTCAGAGCGATCTCAAGGGTAAAGCCCAGGAAGTATTTTCCAAACTCACGGCCGAGCAAAGCTATGATTACGAGCACGTCAAAAAATGCGTTTTGAATGCTTATGAATTGGTGCCAGAGGCGTACAGACAAAAATTTCGTGGTTACAAAAAGTTTGACAGCCAAACTTATGTCGAATTTACTCGTGAAAAAGAAATTCTTTTCAACAGGTGGTGTGATTCCAAAAAAAATCAAAGATGATTATACAAAACTCAGAGAACTCGTGTTAGTTGAAGAATTTAAAAGATGTATTCCTGTAGAGCTCAAAACTTACATTGATGAACAAAAAGTTTCCAAAATTCATGATGCTGCTGTCTTGGCAGACGAGTATGCTTTGACTCACAAAGATTTCTCATACAAAAGCAAAACAAATCACACAGCAAAGAAACTCATTCAAACATTATGCAAATGTCGACAAAGACAAAAAAGAGGAAACTTCTGATTCTCAAACAAAGACTTCATCTTATTCTCAAAGCTTGTCATCTACTAAAAACGTATCATTCTCATCCAAAACATGTGCTTATTGTAAGAAACATGGCCATCTGATACCTGATTGCTATAAGATTAAAAACAAGCCAGCACCCAATAGTTTCATTTCGCCCTCGTTGGATACATCATTGGTTCCCAATGATTTTGACCCTGTCCAGTCCACTGTGGATTCCAAGTCCAATATTATTGATGTACCTGAAAATCTTGTTGAAAAAAAAATTAAGCCTTTCAACACTGAAGGTTTTGTTTCTTTTGTTGGCGATTCACATCTACAACCAATTAAAATCCTGCGGGATACTGGAGCTTTTCAGAGTTTGATTTTGGAAAGTGTACTTCCGTTTTCTGAAAAGTCATTCGTTGGGGCCAATGTGCTCATTTTTGGTGTAGGAGGTGGCATCGTTTCTATTCCTCTTCATATATTGGATTTACATTCGGACTTAGTTTCGGGCCCAGTGACTGTGGGTATTAAATCTTCATTGCCTGTTGAAGGTGTGTCTATGCTTTTGGGAAATGATTTGGCTGGTAATAAGGTGGTACCAGAGTTTCGTGTTATTGAAGCACCTGTTGTTAGTCCCAGTACAGAGCAACTCGTTGAAGAGTTTCCTGATGTTTTCCCCGCCTGTGCTGTAACTCGTTCTCAAAAACGTTCTCAGGAGTCTAAAGAGGATTTTCCTTTATCTGATACGTTCATGTCTCGCATCGATTAGATTTCTGACTCAACTTCGAGTTCTACTGATGACTCCAAGTCATTTTTCAACTCTCTTCATCGTAACAAACTTGTTGAGGAACAGGACAATGATCCTGAAACTCGTTCCCTTCTACAACTGGCCGTTGATGAAAATGAAATAGGAACTGTCCCTATTTGTTACTACTAGAAGTCAGGTGTGTTAATGAGAAAATACAGACCTCCTGACGTTGGTGCTGATGAAGAGTGGAATGTTATTCACCAAATCGTCATTCCAAAATGCTATCGGCATGATATTCTTAGTCTTGCTCATGATCATGTGTTGTCAGGACACTTAGGTGTAAGAAAGACCCTAGATCGTATCCGACGACATTTCTATTGGCCAAAGATGCGCCAAGATGTTGTTGACTATTGTAAGACATGCCATTCTTGCCAAATGACTGGAAAATCAAATCAGAGAATTCCTAAAGTACCACTGCATCCTATTCCTGCCTTTGAAGAACCGTTCTCAAGGGTCATTATCGACTGTGTTGGCCCAATGGCAAAAAGCAAAGCAGGAAATAAATACCTCTTAACAATCATGTGTGCTTCTACACGTTTCCCAGAGGCTATCTCTTTGAGAAAAATCACTGCTCCCAACATTGTCAAGGCTCTTGACAAATTCTTTACCATGTTCGGGATTCCAAAAGTCGTGCAATCAGATCAAGGCTCAAATTTTATGTCCAAGCTATTTCAACAAGCCATGCATGAACTAAACATCCATCAAGTTTCATCCAGTGCATTCCATCCTGAGTCACAAGGTGTCCTTGAACGTTTCCACCAAACTTTGAAAGCCATGCTTAGAAATTACTGCCACGAGCACTCAATGGACTGGGATGAAGGTGTTCCCTTGTTGTTGTTTGCAATTCGTGAGGTTGTTCAAGAATCTACTGGATTTAGCCCTTCTGAGTTGGTTTATGGTCACTCAGTTCGTGGTCCATTGAAGTTGGTTAAAAAGAAATCGTTGGAAGACAATAACTCACAAATTAGCTTGTTGAACTATGTCTCTGATTTCAAAACCGGATTGCACAATACTTTTAATGTTGCCAGAGATGAAAACCTGGTATGACAAAAGGGCCAGAAAGCGATCTTTTAATGTTGGTGACCAAGTACTAGTCTTGTTGCCCACATCAAGCTCTTTGCTTCAAGCTAAATATTTTGGACCTTATTCAATTGAAAAGAAGATCAATGATCTAAACTACGTAATCACTACTCCTGATCGGAGGAAAAGCAAACAGCTTTGTCATATCAATATCTTGAAACCCTATCATGTGCGAAAGAAAATAAATGTGTCGAATGCTGTTTCTGTGAATGTGACAAGTGGTGTGAATGAAGATCATGATCCTCCTCCTTCTTCTCCTGAAATTACAGAAACTAGCATTCCAGACACTCACGTTAAACTCAAAAACTCACATATATTAGCAAACTTAGATGAGAAACTCAATCATTTAACCCAACAACAAAGTCAAGAGCTGAAAGGTTTGATTTTAGAGTTTACTCATTTGTTCCCTGATGTGCCTGGTGGAACCAATGTCATAGAACATGATGTTATTATTGAGAACACTCGACCAATAAAACAACATCCATATCAGACCAATCCTGTGAAATTGTCACAAATCAGGTCAGAGGTACAATACATGCTTGAAAACGATTTCATTGAGTTGTCAAACAGTAATTGGAGTTCACCTTGTATCTTGGTACCAACGTCTGATGGTTCAGTTAGGTTCTGTACAGATTTCAGAAGGGTTAATGATGTGACCAAGACTGATTCATATCCTATTCCTCGGATGGATGATTGTATTGACCATGCAGGTAACTCAAAGTACCTTACCAAATTTGACCTACTCAAAGGTTATTGGCAAGTACCTTTAACTCCTCAAGCAAGAGAAATTTCAGCTTTTATAACACCCGATGGTTTGTACCAATACAAAGTTATGCCATTTGGCATGAAAAACTCTGGTGCAACATTTCAAAGGTTGATGAATCATGTCATTGCAGGGTTGGAAAATGTGTATGCTTACATTGATGATGTACTTGTAGTAAGCAGTGACTGATCTGAACATTTAAGTCACATTCATGTTTCTTTGAGAGGTGTTCCGAGGCTCAGTTGATTATCAACCTGTTAAAAAGTGACTTCGGTGAAGCAACAATTGTGTACTTAGGCCATGAAATTGGTCAGGGTAAAGTAAAGCCTATCCAAGCTAAGGTACAGGCAATAGCGGAGTATCCAGAGCCGACGAACAAAAGAGGTGTTATGAGATTCTTGGGCATGGCAGGATATTATAGGAAATTTTGCCCAAATTTTTCTGATGTGGCTGCACCTTTAACAGCCTTACTAAAAAAGGATGTAAAATTATCCTGGAATCAGAATTGCCAGACTGCCTTTGAAAGGTCAAGGTCATGCTCATGAATGCTCCAATCCTCAAAGCTCCCGATTTTGACAAACCATTTAAGCTTGCTGTAGATGCGAGTGACATTAGTGTTGGTGCTGTGTTGTTGCAAGAGCAAAATGGTGTTAACCATCCTGTGTGTTACTTTTCAAGAAAACTTGATAAGCACCAAAGAAACTATTCAACAATTGAGAAAGAAGCACTTGCATTGTTGTTAGCCTTACAACATTTTGATGTTTATTTGTGTTCATCACCATGGATTGTTAATGTTTACACTGACCACAACCCACTCGTGTTCGTGAACAAAATGAAAAACAAAAATCAAAGGTTACTCAGGTGGAGTATTATTCTGCAGCAATACAATGTTTTCCATTAATCATATCCGTGGTTCGGACAATGTCATCGCGGATGCATTGTCACGGTAATTAAGTTGTTTAGTGTCTTGTTATAATTATCGGTTAACTAAAATTTGTTTCTTAGTTCAATGTTATGTATAATAAGTTAAAAAAAAGTTTTCACAAGTTCAATTTTTTTTTTACTTTTAAGGGGGAGAGTGTTATGTAAATGTCATCTAAATGTTTTGTAAACGACAACATGTCGTGTTGTGTTTAAATTTTCATTTTTATTATTTATATTTCCATATTTATATTATTGTTTCAAAGCTTAAACCAATAAAATATGTTGTTATTCATTTAAAATAACATTTAGAAATTTCTAGAATTAGGTAGATCAAATATATGACTATAAACGGAAATGTATGGCGGCCTAGTGTCTAGACGTTGAGTCTCGTGCAAGAACGGTATGTTCGGATTGCTCTGGAGTTTTGTAGAAGTTACGCGATTGTTCGAGAAGAGGCCTACTAATATATAAACAGACGGAGACGCGAGAAATGAGAAGAGTCATTAGTTTTTATTCGAAGAAAAGAAAGAAGAGTCAGTCATTCGTTTGAGAAAGTTTAAGTGTTTGCTGTGATTTTATTCAACTTGGATATATGACCAGAGCTAGATCTACAGAAGCTGTGATTTTGTCTCGTCAATCTTTGCGATTCATTCGAATTACTGGTTGTGCTGAGAGTCGGCACGTAAGGACTGTTTAGGGGAGACTTGGAAAATTGGAAGGCGGCAAGTTTGAGACGTTCATCGAGAAGCAACGTAAAAAGAACTTCGTCATTCTCAATTCAAACTTCGGTATTTCTTCGTGGGACCAAATTCACACCCTAGACTGGAATTTTGGATTTCTAATCTGGACTTTTGGACTTTCATTCTAGATCATATTATTAGATACAGGCCAGTACCATTTTGTCTTGTAATTAATTTTGAATGTTGTAACTGAATATCTGTCATTGTTATTATATAATTTATGTTATATCTGTTACATATATATAATAGTTTAGTGTAATAAATTATACAAGCTGTCATCTGTGTCTTTCTGTTGCGTTTAATCCACATAAAATAAAACGTAACATTAAGTTTCCCTTTTGTCAGACAAATACTTATAGCTTCCGAATAACATTAAATAAAATATGTTCACTAGCAAAGGGTGCGAGTTACGTAAGCGAATTATGTTAATTTTTTTCTCATAATACAGTAGATTATTATGTCTGATATGACTAAACGTATCTGTTAGTAGTAGTGACTCACAAGCCAGGTTAAACTCTTACATACCCATTGACTATACAAGTTATAATTGTAAATAAGTCTACATTTCATTATAATATTAATAAAGATCTTGGTAAGGCAATAATTTCCGAAATTTCTTCATAACGGTTAAATGCGCTTACACCAAACGTGTGAGTTACGCCATTTAATCAGAGTAACAAATCCTCACTGGCTGAGAAATAAAACAGACAGAGATGTTTGTTTAACTAATAAAGCTAGCGAAAAGACTGTCATCAACTGAAATAGATACTTTGAAAACTCGATTAATGCTGAGATTGTATAAAAAATTACGATGACTACCTTAGTTTATAACTTCCACATATTTCAATTTATAATTCAAGGACCCGGCGGAAAGCAATATCTTGTGTATGGAATAGTAAATCCAGGTATTCAAAGTTCGCGAGCCGTTGCCACACGTGGCACGGTATCGAGAGTTTGCTTTACGAGTGACGGTGAAGTCGGACTATTCAGAAATTGTTGACTAGTTGCTTTTTGTCTAGTCTTACTATTCAAAATTATTGGCGACTTTGTTGGGGAAGATACCGTCGAAATCTTTCAGCATTGGCGTTGTTGGTCAGTCTTCCTGCCACAATGGGCTGTTCCCCGCTAGCATAGCGGTAGCTCTATGGATTTACAACGCTAAAATCGGGGATTTGATTCCCTTCGATGAACTCAGCAGATAGCTTGATTTGGCTTTGCCATAAAAAAACTCAAATGCACAATGGGTTATTCGTGCTCTACTCACCACAAGTATCGAAACCACGTTTCTAGTGTCGTAATTTCGTAGAAATGCCGCTGCAGAGCATGAGTTAAAGACAACATGAGACGAAATCATAGACGCTGAAGTGTAACTATTTTTTCCAAGTTTTTTTGACAGACGTTTCCATTTGCTTACTTTTTAACTGCTACATAGAATTTTGTGTTATTTCTTTATCTGCCACATTAATTTTAAAGTCTGAATAAAAAAATGAAAATTAATTTCCTACGAGATTGAACGTAGTATGTTACAGAAAACGTATTTAGATATATTTCCCATAAGTGCATTTTTAACTTATCCATATAAATATTATATTTACATTTTACAAAAACTTAACATAAGAGTAAGAAAGGCGAAGAAATATGTACTGTGAATAAATTCTAAGTCTGAGTCTTTAGTCTTTAAAATTAGTTATATAAACAAAATCGTAGAATATTAAATATTTTCTGTTATTAAGTTGTATCAGTTTTTTTCAACATTAACCCTGAATTTTGCCAAATGGAAATAATATTATATATGGTATCTTGAAATCTCTTTTACTCTCACAACTTAAGAATTTCAAGTGTATGCATCTTTGAAGCTACTAATTCATTGGGGTGATTATTTAGTTGATAAGTCGTTTAAGGTAAAAATAAATAAATGTGTCACTTCATTTATCACTTTAAATTGAGTTTTACGGTTTCTAGAACTTTCATCAATAACCATGGACAATTAAATTTGCCTTCTCATTATGCGAAATGGAAGAGATAATAAGGTTAATATTTCCTTTAAATCTGCGTTTTGATATTTTTCCTGGTTTAATTCGTTGTCCCTAATTCTGAGTAGTTTGAAATTATATATTGTCTCTTTTTCAAAATATATGTATTTATACTTTTTCCTGGTGTAATGTACTTGATCTATGCAGTGTCATTTAATACTGATATCATTGGAATAGCAAGTAGTTTATAATGAACTTTATGTGATAAAATACAAGGATGCAATATACTAGAGCACAAAAATTATTACCCTTTGTTTCAGTATTCTTACAGTATATCATTATTAAGTTTAATATGTTTTTATAGATCAAGATTCTTCTATAGTTGCATTCTTATATTCTTTTGAATACTGTAGATAAGGCGTTTTATAAAACACGTGTTGATTTCAGAAACAAAAGGGAAGAAGGAGAGAGAGATCGTATGTTTAGGAAAGATGACTCCGTAATGTTTGACAGCCTAATTTGTTATATTGTTGAAATATTCAATAGTTTTTCTGAAACTTGGCAAACGTACATGCGCAAAGATAAATAAATTATTGTTTTTCTTGCTTGATCTAGAGGTACTGGTCATCTCTAGCAGTACATTATAATTTAACCTAGAATGAGATTCCAACAATATTTTAAAAATGTATACACTAAGTCACTTGAGGATTGTTATCTTTATTAATTACATAATTTACAGTGATATATGAAAGAGTTACTCAAAAAATATTACAATCAACTGCACTAATTACTGCTGATATAACTTACTATTCCATATAAAAGTTATCGATTCCTCACAGTTTGTTTGTTTCAAACTGCAGTTTCAACTGCTTATACCAGATCAAAACATAAAGTTAATCAATAAGATGTGATTTATGGATTCCACGTGTAGTGAATGGTTAAATTGTAATGTTTCAAGTAGGTAGTTTAATCGAAGTATATATTTTTAAATATTCATGTTTATCAAGTAGTCTTGTAAACAAAAGTTTTTAAATGTGGTCTGTTTCGACATTTTTGAAACTTGTTACTAATTTTTAAAATTGTTATCAAAATATCCATCTAGAGCACTTTCATGAAAGAGCAATGTTTCTAAACATACCATGAAATATATAAAAATTCTAACTTGAAAAATATTACTGCTTTGCTTGTTTTCTCTTGATTCATAACTAAGCAATGAGCTCTCTGCATTGCGTTTCTGTTTGGTATTCTAGCTCCATATGTCATAAAGCTTACTTTCAAGCCAACAGCGAGGCGAGTCTTTAATATGTACTAATATAAGCTATAGATTACAGCATTGTGTTTTCTTATAAACTATAAACACAGCGTTACGTTTAAATCCTGAGGTATACTGCTGATGCCTACATGATTACTATTTGGCTGAAAACAGTACATTATGCTGCATTTATATTGTTCTTAAGATATTCATCCTAGCTAAAAACTGTTTTGATTTTGTTATGTATTCTTCAACATTATACACAAAAGCAGCTTTTAGAGAGGACCTCGTAAAACTTAACTTTATGTTATGAGTATATTTCCCAATATATATTACAGATACACATGTTAATTTATTCATAATTTCAAGTATCTTTTCTACTTTCAAATTTATAAATTTACTGAAAATACCACAATTTTTACTTTATAACAGTAGTGAGATTTCATTTCGTCCTTTGTAGTATATATTATATTAAGGTATAAAAGTTATGCATATTTTTGCCGATAAATTATTTCTTTATATATACACCGTAATATGTATTGGGATTTATACTGTCAGGATATCATCGTGAAAGTTTTAGTTTTATTCTTACATTTTCAAGAAAAGTAATTTCCTATTTTTACGATAATCAGTATAGTTATGTACTGAACATTAAAATATTTTAGTTTTCATCATCTTGTGATTCAAGCTACCTTGTTTTACTGGTTTATTGAAAATATTAAATTCGAGAGAGAGATAGCAACTAATTAAAATTCACTGTGTAATTTAACCAACGCAGAAGACTTATACCACATACTGACATTTTTTTTCCTCAATCACATGATAATGAATTCCATGCGAAATAAAAATTTTAGCAAAACTAAAGGTTTGGTTGATTGATAACAAAAAAAAAAAATCTCATCCGCCATAACAGTACTACACTGATAAATATTTCTCTAGTATTGTTGATTTTATTACGCTATTAGCTGTTCCTAATACAGTTGTATGCTATTTGCGATTAATTTTAAATAGACTTATTACAGG
Organism: Carcinoscorpius rotundicauda; assembly: GCA_011833715.1. Lineage (NCBI taxonomy): Eukaryota > Metazoa > Arthropoda > Merostomata > Xiphosura > Limulidae > Carcinoscorpius > Carcinoscorpius rotundicauda. Next base: position 30,725,086 of record CM022395.1, on the reverse strand, counting down.
TGTTCATTTTGAGCGCTATTAGTAATTAACTGCTAAACATATGTTAATATAGGTTTTTACTAACTGTGATGTAAGTATTATTCAAAAATCATGTTTTCTATGACATAAAGTTACAATGTTTACAAAAGACTTAGATATTCTCTAAATAACTGTTTGTCTGTTTGTTCTATGCCACGATTCCAATAGTTATTATTCATAAAAGTTATTTTAGTATGATTTTATTAAATTTTTATTAGACACTATTGTTACTGGATGGGTTAGTTGTATAAATGTAGTTATTACTTCTTCGTATACGTTCAATTAAATGTTTGATTGCTACATTCATGCTGATTTAAAATGTTTTTTACGCTATTTTCTTATAACACTATGCAACAAAATTTTCACTTTTACTTGTTTCTGGGCAGTAAGTGTTATTTCCCAATTTTTTATGCCTAAAGTAAATGGAAAAGACATGTTTTTCTCTTTGAACTTTGCTTTTGTGACCTGAGTAATGAAATTTTCAAATTTACCAGTTTAGTTTTAGCTGCTAAGTGAACACATATGCCTGTCTGATTTTATCAGTGATGGCATAAAGCATTTTTCAAGCGCATTCTGCTATGTAAGTGGCCAATTTATCAAGACAAAAGCGAAAAGTGTGTGAAGTCTGCAAGGCATATTTCGGCATGCCTGTTGGGGATCAAGACAAATCCTGGGTACCTCATTTTACGTGCGAGCACTGCAAAATAAAAAACTTTAGAAGGTAAGACGGACAATTTTCGCTTGCTTGAATAGTAAGATTTTATATTACACAAATTTAATTCTAATTTATTTATTTTTTAATTTTCAATAGTATAAAAATATCACAAATAAAATATTTTGCATGAACCTCTTACACATTAGTTGTGAGTGAAATAAATTTATTCTTCATAATAACAATTTTATTTTGCTTTTTTGCAACATGGTACAGAAGGGAAAAGAGAGCCATAAAGTTTGCTATTTCAAGAATTTGACGTGAGCCCACTGACCACTCAACCAATTGCTTCTTCTGCATGGTAGACCCTTTCAAACGTGGAGGTGGCAAGAACGCATTTGCTATCATGTATCTGGACCTTCCATCATCCATTACTCCAGTGCCACACTACCATTAGTTCCATGTACCCACTCTACCAGATATAAAGCAACTATCCTCAGAAGAGAGCAGCAAATAAGTGCAGCTGGTGAGAGAAACCCATACTACTTCAACCAAAGAGACCTCAATGACTTGATCAGAGATCTTGGTCTTACAAAGTCGAATGCCGAGCTTTTGACATCTAGGCAGTAGGAATAAGATTTGTTAGATGAAAGTGTACAAGTCGCAAGTCAGAGGAAGCGTCACTGACAATTTCAAGCTTCTTTACTCGTCAAGATGGGCTCTGCTTCTGTGCGAAAAAGATTTACATTGCAGTCTTAAATCTCGAAAACTACTCATTTCTAAACATTTTTGTATAACTTTAGTATAACTACATGTAAATTTTGATTCATATGTTGTTTTATTCAGATCTCATATAAATTAAAATGCTCAAATTTGCCTGTTTTAACATAGAAAATAGGTTAATTTCTAAATTTTGTTATCCAGGTCACAAAAGCAAAGTTCGAAGGGAATAATGGCCATTTTCTGAATTTTAGAGCATACGTTATTAAGAAATAATATATACTATCCAGGAATAAAATTTGTGTTACATAGTGTAATTAACTTATCAAGGAGTATACTGTTCTTTAGCTGTTTCTTCGTAGAATTCCTCGTTGAATTGGAAATAGGTTGATTGTAGGCAAATGATTGTTAGTTTCATTATGGCGTTTATTTTCATATTTGTTCTGTGTGATAGCCAGTTGTCATTCAGCTGCCGTTGTCTAGTGATGTGAAGGGTTTGTAAAGATGGAGCATGGTAAATAGATCTGTGACGCAAAAACTGACCGTAATATCTTCGAATTTGATGTGTATCTTTTTAAGTTGTCCTATGAAATCTGTCGAGTTTTGAATGTGATGTTCAGTGTTTCCTCGAAGTGGAAATAAGAAAGGTACTAGGACAGATACCTACACTTCCACTCCGATCATGCAACCTCAATAAAAGTGGTATAATCGAATGCTTAAACAAGAGAGCAGAAAACATTTGCGATTGGACATCCATCAAAGCAGAACGCTAAATGATCGTAGAGAGCTTTGAACAGAATGATTAGACCTACTTACTCTTTCATCAAAAACTCCATGAAGAAGATCACGACAGAAAGGAAAGATCAGAAAGTTACCACCACTACCACAATTTACCGACCATACCTAGAATATTTCAGTGAAAAACTCAAATGCATAACCAACAAATTTCAACATAGAAGTCCGGCAGAAGTCTTACAGTACCTGAAGGTTCATTCTAGTAAAAACAAACATCGACCTACTAAAGAGAATGTCAAAAACGTCATCTAAGAAACTCCGTGTTCCTACAACGACACATACATTGGAGAAAAGGGAAGAAAACTCGTGACAAGAATAAAAGAACATAAAGATAATACAAGACTCATGAAAACCCAAAATTCAGCCATTGCAGAGCATTCCACGTCAACACGACACAGAATAAACTGGGGAAAAAGTAGAATCATCGATTTATACAAATTCTGGAGAACAAGAAAAATCAAAGAATTATTTTATATTAATACTATTAAACCTTAACTAAACAGAGATTCCGGATTAAAGGTGAGTAACCTGTGGCTGCCAATGGTCGATTCTACAAGAAACCTCTTTTCCAATCAGAAATAGTAATAATTCAACCAATCATAACATGCTCTTCACAATCCACCAGAAAACTATAAAAGACCGACAACACCTACAAAAACATTCACTTGAAGATGAAAGGCGGAATAGTTTCGAAACGTCTCCAAAACATTCATTTCCGTTCATTCTACAAAGTTTCATCATGAATTCTCTGCTTAAACAGTCTCACAAAGAATACCTAAAGAGGTGTATACAGTGTTGACATAAGCTTTAAATTTCTCGTGCTTTGTGTATTTTACTTTCAACATTTATCATGGCTTTACAGTTTGATTATACATTTTAAAGTGACATTATAGAATATATTTGTAAAAGTTTTTCAATCAGCTGTCACTAGTTAATCAATTATTTGTGTTTTGGCTCGATAAGGAGAGAATAAAATAAAAATATAGCTTTTAATGGTATATTTTTAATCGTGAAAACATCATCACCTGCTCACGTTCTCAAATATTTTCAGGATCTGAGACACATAAAGTTATATACAATAATAAACAAAACACCGTAGAAAATGATGCATTCCTGGGTGTCGTTAACCTAAATTAATAAATAGACACGAAGTCCTTAAATATCATAAACAATGAAAAAATCTTACATTATTTTAAAACTGGATATTGATTAAATATTGGAAACTAAATCAAATATTGAATTTTGCTTTTAAATAATTGTTGTTTTTGTTTCTTTGAATTAAGCACAAAACTACACAATAAGCTATTTGTGCTCTGCTCACCACGGGTATCGAAACTCGATATTTAGCGTTGTAAGTTCGCATTCATATTGCTGAGCTTTTGGGGAGCTTTTAAATAAAAAATATAACTTCGTGAATTTCACTGTGACATTCTAAGTAGGCTTAAAAATTTTAAGTTGAATATAGTATATTCAATATTCATGTGCCAGTAAAGTAAGTTTATGACATCACTATAACACAGCATGTTAAATAACATGTAAAAAGGATTGAAAAAAAAAACACGTTGGATGTTGCAGAGAGAACCAATAAAACTCTATAGAAGATGTTGGAGATAAACTGAATTCCTAACAATTTTCACTGAATACTATTGGATACACAAAGAAATAAATTGCTTTTTATCCTTTTTAAAATGATGATGTTAGGAGAGCGGTGTCAAAGAAAGGTTTTGCTAAAACTGATATTTTCGTTTTCTAAAACCAGTTGATGTGAAAATTACACACAGTTTAAAAAATTCTCGTTCCATGTGAATATTAAAATTATAATTAATCTAACCAAACTAGACATCAATCCTGCTGGAAAAGCATTTGAAAATAATTACTGCTAAAGAAATGTTTAGCATATAATCCGTGATATTCCACTCAATTACATCTTAAAATGACTAGTTTATATTAATTATACCGATTTCAAAAGAAAATAAATCCTCCATATATTCCTACAAATGACATATTGATGTATTTCTAGGCCTCAGAGAGAAAGAGACTCGAGAATAAAGTGCTTTTAAATGTGATGTTTGTTTCGAGACAGTAAATCTATGGTGTGTGTTTATTGGAATGGGTCAGTTATACTGTGTATGACTATTCCTCTTAAAAATTCGTATTATAGACTAAGCTATGTTACTGACGACAAGAAAATTATTATAAAAAATCGATATAAATAATAATACCCTTATTTAATTAAAGCTTTCTGACAAAAGAATTACGACGTCTTACATCTTAGATTCAGTATTTTATACATGCGTGACATTCACTGGTGCATAAAATATACTTTAGTGAATACATAAACAAATTATCCCACTTTGCAAACTACCTTTTCATATTCTATTTACTTTAAGTTATTACTATCGAAGCAAAAATAATTAATCGAGTTAAATTAGGATATCTGTGCAGTTGAAGTTTGTGTTAAATTTGTCTTTTTAAATGGAAAATTTTCTTATTGCTCAGAATCACATATAATGCTTCATACAGATATCAAGCCATCCAAACGATTATTAAAAAAAAACATTCTAATCAAGTATGGCATATCTCATTAAAATATTTAAATAAACGACCTTTATAGCCCAGACAATTTTTTTGTTTAAATCAACGTTTTGCGTTGATGGATTCATTAACATTAGTATATACAACTGTTATACGTTGGTTAAAATAAAAAATGTATAATCATCTGGAGTAATTTAAACCTTTTTATCAAAATTTATAAAATTCTTCCTGTATGCACGACAAATTTGGAAAGACAATAAAATATTTTGGAACAAAGAATAAAGCAACAGAATGAAAACAGTTGTTATGAGTATATTTGTTTTATCTAACATATAATAACAGCTAGTGTGTGTGGCACGCCACACTTGATTTCTCGAAATACAATGAAGTCATAAAAGACAGAATTCAATTATTCAGATAGAATAGTTCAATTATCGTATGCCCATTACGATTTTAGTGACATAGTGCAAGGGCACCTGAAACCTTATAAGTGTAATAAGTGTTGGTATAATAAGCTAAAAGTAAATACGTAGACTATAGGCATGCGCACAAAATGTAACGTGAAAATGAAAATATGGATTTAATTTTATATTTAAATCGTGTCTGAATTAAGTTATTTTTGTTCTATTACTAATGTGTTTAATAAAAATAAACCTCTTTAATCAACAGAGACTCTAAATTAAGTAATCGACAAAGATTTTTCCTATTTTGTTGTTTATACATTTCATATTATACTTTCACTACATAACCTAACAACAATATTAGGAATTTATCGACGTTTAACTACCTCGACTTCATTTTCTATGTTTGTTGGTCGAGCTTCATTGTACATTTCTTTTCTTTTCAATTAACTCTGAAATTTGAGGCTATAATATACTGTGGGTAGTGATGAGGGTGGTAGTACTTGCCCCGTTATTTTTTTAAAGGGATGTACGCTAATATCTTCAAAATGTTTTTTGTATTTGAATAAGAAACACAAATCACATCACTCTAGCCCGGCATAGCCAGGTGGTTTAAAGTGTTCGACTCGTAATCTGAGGGTCCCGGCTTCGAATCCCTGTCGCATCAAACATTCTCGACCTTTCAGCCGTGGAAGCATTATAATGTGAGGGTCAATCCCACTATTTGTTGATAAAAGTGTAGCCCAAGAGATGGCGGTGGATGGTGATGACTAGCTGTCTTCCCTACAGTTTTTTACTGCTAAATTAGGGACGGCTAGCGTAGACAGCCCTCGAGAAGCTTTGCGGAAAATTCAGAACAAACAATACATCACTCTATAATAACAAATATCACGCTGAATTTTGTATCACAGTGACTGGGTAGTCTTTTAATAATACACATGTATATTACTACACTGATTTCTGAAAATATTGTCAATAGTTTAAAAAGAGAATCGTCAGTTTTTTATTGTATTCATATCGTGACTTTGATATTAACATTTCGAACAAAATAATTGCATAAAGACAACAACTTCTTTTTCCTTTTCCAAAAGAAATTTTGGATTTATTTAAATAGAAACCAACAAAGGAATGTATGTTGTTTCTTTAATTTTTAAAACGTCATATATTTTTCAGACCTAAAAACTCGACGAGGAAATTCTTTCAACGCAAACAATAGGCTTCGAATTCAACTTTCTTTTGCCACCTTAATTATCTCACTTATCTTATTCGTTTTCCTAAATTATTATAATCACAACGTACTTTGTCTATGGAGTAGTATTTTTTTAATAACGACATTGCTTTTGCCAATACATTTGAGTCAACAGAAGTGAAACAGCAAATATATACATACGTATATGTATCAAATGCTTTTATTCTTACGTATTTTCATTTTTTAAATTCATTTCAAGAGATATTCTGAATAGCAATAACATTAAAGTTACACAGCGATGCATAATTCATTACGAATATACCATCATCGTCGTCACTTATGACGGAAATTTGTTCTATTTCTAGAAGTATTTGCGCTAAATCCAGTCCTATATTACGATTTTGTTAGCAAATGATCAACCCTGGAACATCGTTAAGGTATTAACTGTAATCTTTATTTTCTTTTACTCATTAGAGTTGCATTATGTGATAGATTTATGCTATTGTTTAGTTACTCACTAAAACACAGAGCAGATAACTTACAACTCTGGTTCAATCTCAACTATATCTATGTTGCTTTCAGATGTTTGTTTTTTGAATTTATGATTAACCGTTAAACATTTTGCATAACTTGGTAGTAACAATATTGTACAAATAAACATCCTATAACTAATTCAAACCATGTTGTGACTTTATAAAATATTTTACATCATGTTTAAGTATGTCATTTCTGTAATTCAACTGTTGCTTCTCTTTTTATTATCTGTTATTTGTTTCTGATTTAGTGTTCGGAAATTTTTATTGTGTTATGTGAAACATTTTTACTGCAGAATGTATGAAAACAGTGTTTGTTTTTTGCCTCAGAAGTATATTTTCTCCCACTTTTAGTTAAACCTTATTTTCATTCACTTTCAATGGAATAAATTCGCAAGCAATTAATATTAAACTGCATATAAACTTCCCATGCCACATCAATTTTTATTTTTCACAAAAAATGTTCATTTTGTTTTGAAAGCTGGTGATGTAATGTAGTTTGACTACGTCAGACTGTAAACGTCTTTCCTTTAAATGGTTTTTCATATTTTTCAGACTGTCGCTTCGAATGGTTACGGCACCTGCTCCTTCATCACATCATTCATCTTGTCAAGTATATCTTTGGTTTTTGAGGTGGAGATTTCGGTATGTAAACCTCGACCAATCAAATTCAATTTCCATGAATTCTGAAATATATATTAGTAAGCTCATCTGCCTCTCCCCAATGGCTTTCAATTATGTGATGAAACATAGATGAAAGCATTTTCAATCAGTACGTTTATTCAAAGCGTTTCTCGTTTGTACTCTTGAATTCAACACAGTACTCTGTCCTCCAGATCCCTAATTTGCATGAATAGGAAGCCGTAAAATTTATTGTTCTTTACGGTCGTTTTTCTAGATTCTCAAACAGCACTGATGATTGTAGTGAGTTATTTTCGTCCTGATAATCTTCATTTCTCGGTGATATTCACACTTTAAACTGGCAAAAATACAACACAAATAATATTATCGCCCACAATATTTTTATATGTGAAATAACCCTCACATTCGGTTTATTTCGTTTGAACTCCAAGCGTATATTTTTCCACAATTAGTTTGTATACTTATAACAATTAGAAATACAACCTTATACTTCCTATTTGTGGCTTTCTTTCTTCTCTCCTTAACTGTGAAGTGATATTTATTTTGTTTGTGTTTGTTTTATTATAAACTGTACACGTTTAATCATCACAAACTTTGCATAAAATTTACCTTTATTTTGAACAGTATTTATTACATTTGGATTTTCTCTTAAACAGTTTACTTCTCATAAAGAAAAAAGTATTTTCAATAAATAGAGCTGTTGGTTATCTTTACCTCTACATTATATCAAATAGTTATTTGGTCACCTTTATTTAAAAAAATAATCAGCATTATTTGACCTAATTAGACACTAACACTCGTTGTTTTTTCTATGCAATATTGCTTCACATAGTTTCTACTTTAAAACTGTCAAATAGGTAGTTAGTTGTTATTAAGCTCAAAGCTACACAATGGGCTGTCTAGGCTCTACCCAATCTGGGTATAAAAACTAGATTATTAGCGTTATAAGCTTTTAAATTTGCACAAATATATGACGTACTGACATGCCAAGTTTCAGTTTAATGCGCGGGTTTTAGTAATACTATAATGTAGCATCAGCAATTTGTGTTTAAGTGTTTGATGAATGCCAAAATAAATCTGTTCATTTGGTTTTCTGTGTTATGCCCAAACAGTGGTCAAATTTCAGAATTTTAGCGTTATAAACTCTTAAGATTACCAATAACTAAGGGAATCAATAATAATAAATTCAAGTACATATTCAATATTAATATATTTTATCGCTTTTAAACAATACACAATAAGCTTTTGAAGGATAAGATGCTTGTCATTTTTTGGAATGTTTTGCGAGACGACATGTATGATAAAAAATATTTCCTAATATTACGTAAATACGAGTCTAAAATCTTGCATTTTTCTTTATTACTACAAGATTGTTCAACTATTTTCTTTCTTCTGATTTCATAACAGAAGAATCTCTTCCATAATCATGGTTCCATTCAGATATTTCTAACTCTTTTGTCCAATGATATTTTCATTACTTCTGATGTTGCATTCTTGTGATACAAAAATGAATAATGCTGACGTACGAAGAACTACTTTACTAAAGCAATAATTTCAATTGTTGATACTTAAGTGTCCAGATCTAATGTGCTCAAGTTAGATAATAAGTAGGTTATTTTGTGAATGAATCCTCATTGTGTAACGGTGAAAGTAATACTACAAGAGGTTGATGAGAAGTTTAGCAGGATTTGTAGTTTGATTGTGAACATTCTATAAGTTTTCTGTATCTATTTATCTCACTATTATTATTATATATATTAAGTTTTGAGTGAATTCATGTCTATTAAAAATAATAATAGCCTAACACTAAGATTGAATCAATAGGGAATTCCAAATATAATAGTGTAGTGGAATTATGGAAATTTTGTATTGATAATAAAAGCAGTTTTCAGTTATTTATGTAACGAGGCACTTAGCGTAAAATTATTTTTTCTACTATGTATTTTATTACAACATTTTAAAACATTTCGATTTTAATGAACCGACCAAAATGTAATTTTGAACTTTTCTAATAACGTTAGGGCGTTCAAAAACTTCAACGCACAGATATTCGCGTTCATTGTTCTGGTGACTCAGCCTCCGTTTCTTGTCATAAAATCTGCTGAATTGTAAGAAAATAATAGCCAATGCATGCGATTTGGAAAACATGCCTCGTCTTTATACAAGTACTAATTCATCACTAACAAGCCGCGGGGGACCTCGCTGCCGATAATTGACATTCATAAATATCAAGTTTGCCACGGAATTGGCGTTTTAATTGCTTTGTCTTCTTTTCTTAGCAAGCTGGTCGGAAACGTATCATCATTACCCAGTGAACGTTTAGTGATGAATAGAGAATTGCAGAAGGGAGTCGAAGGAATGGAACGCCCAAATATCCAGTAATACGCTGTTCTTTGTAGAATGCGCAACTGAGTGGAAAGGCGAGAATACACCTTCTTGGAGCTTTTAACAACGTTATATCTCGACCATAAATTTCTTAAATGAGAGTGCCAGTTGGAGTCCAAGAGAATGAGTGAGCTAATGTTTTGAATTATCTGCAGAAAAGTACATCTACCTTAATGCATAATTTGGTCCAATGTTTTCCTCTAATGAAATTACATGCCATACCGTTTCCCTGTTATCACCAGATGTTCTCTCGGCCTCCTCTTTCTTTGCGTTTCGATTTCCATTTATGGCACAATTAAACGATAGAAACATTAGGATATTCTAAATTAAAATGTACTTTCTTGAATGCCCCCAACCAGTTAGCAATCAAAAGCGAAGCAATTGATTTGGCATGCAAAGCTTAACTGCTTTCAGTATGGGATCTTTAAATATAAAATAGTCTTATAATGAACACTTATATTAATGTAAGAAAACTTTAATTACTTTGTTGCAATATTTTACATTCTTCATAACAGTTTATAGACTTCATTTTGTGCATTGTGTGACAATGTCTGGTAAATTTTACACTTGTTCAAGACGTTACGTTATTGTTAATTTAAAAAAAAACGTTTCTGATGATCGGGGTAAATTATCATCTCAAATAATTATTGATTTGACTATAAGTACCTCATGAAAGTGATATCTGTTACATAATTGGAAAATTTGTTCTTCTTTTCCTTAGGATGTGTGTTTGTATTTTCTTATAGCAAAGCCACGTCGGGCTTTCTGCTGAGCCCCTGATTTTGCGTTGTAAATCCGAAGACATACCGCTGTACTAGCGGGGGGCGTTAAGATATATAGCAGGTCATTGCGTACCTATTAAGGTTGGTACATCTTGACACGATTTTGTTTTCAATTTCTCCGGAATGAAGCGCAAAACTACACAATGAGGTATGTGTGTTTTACCCTCTTCAGATATCTAAACCCGAATTCTACCATTTTATGTTCGCAAATACTCTGCTTTGTCACTTGAACCATAAAATAATATTTATACTTCCTTATATTATTATAATAGAATTATAAATTGTTCGTATAATTTTTATTTTTCATTAAAACGTAATATATTTTTTATATTAGTAAATAACAAATACAGCAACAACGTAAAAATAGCATTTTGTTACTACGCAAAGCCTGACGACAAGGTTAATAATCATTAAAGAGCTAAATAAGTGATAATAGGCTTCGTTGAAACATTGCACATAAACAGTGATGAATATAATAGATCGCTCATGATATCTTATATCTTTAACCTGTCATAGTTCCTGTAATGACGCCCATTAATATATCGAAATGTATGTGTAAATCAGAGTACATTTGCTATGTTAATCACTTCTGAATAGTTACAAAGAAGTTAGATACTTATCGATATACTTAAATGATATGCATCAGCTTATATGAAGACGAAATATTTCTGAGGTACCACATGACAAAATTTCAGGAAGGCTGCGCTCGAGTAAATCGCCAGCATTTTCATTCAGTTACGTGCATCATTGCACTCTCGTCAACAGACTCCCAGTCATAATTAGACGAATTAAGTACATCTAGCCTAGTGGTTGAAACGGAAGGTGTGTAATATTCAAATAGTAATTTTGGAACCGTTCATTAAGGAATGTCTTTTTTGCAAAATATTATAACCACTAAAACAATAAAAATACAACCTTACAAAAGCAAACTGTGACATATTATGCTGTCCGTTTTGAATTTTTTATTGTTTGTTATTAAACGTAAAGCTATACAATGAGTTATTTGTGTTCTACCCATCGAAGGTATAGAAATATAATTTTCAGCTTTATAAGTTAGACTCCCCGCTAAGTCAGATTTGGATTTATTGTTTAATGTCAAGTTTTGACACGAATTTGTCTTGTCGGTTTCAAATATTTATTACAACTGTATAAATATCCAGTTTGGCTAAATATAACAAGATTTCTTGTACAAATAATAATGTTACCAAAACTTTGCTTCGAAAGATCTGTCTTATTTGTGGATCATACATATTCACGTATCACATTATTTCAATTCACCTATGAAAGGCATGATCTGTTGGTTAAGTTGCTGAAATAACAGTCTGTGGATCCATGGTTTATGGTTTATGCACTATTGCTACAAAAACATAACATTTTGGAACTATAGATACATTTTAGAAATGACGGTCAAGTCCCACTACTCAAACAGTTTACTATGAGGTTTCTCTACTTTCTCTTTTCTTCCGTAAATTCAATTTTAGAGAAAACTAGCACACAATAGGACCTGTGTAGCTTTGTTAACATTTTCGAAATAAACCTTTCAGGAAGGGATGCCTCCTCAGTTATATTCTAATAAATACTTTATATGAACAGTGTTTGTGGTACGACACAGTTCAACATTTCACTTTGAACTGCAATCTCAATATACGTAATTATTTTGGTTTCATAAACCAGTACAAAGCTTTTTTTTCAAAAAACTAAAGAATTGAAACTTTGATTATTCTTTAAATATATAGTTGAAATATTATTCTGGTATATAGTCATTTTACACTTGTCTGAATAACAGTTAACTTTATTCATGTGTTATAAACATCATGATATAATCAAGAGTCACAAAGATAACAACTGCATGATAAATGCTTCAAACTCCAACTGTTTTTTAATATAAAATCTATTTTAAAGTGTTTTGGAAGTAAATGTCGTTAAATAAATTTCATTCTTTGTACTGTCAAGATAGCTAAAATATAAAATAAATATGAGTTATTTTTAACGTATTACAAAATAGGACATAATTTGACGTTAATTTGAATGAGTTAAAAGTGTGGTCGAGTAATGTTTTATATGTAATTTAAGTCATTTTTCAAAATGGAATTGATAATGGTTCAAGTCTAACTTGTTTTGTTTTTATCGTTATTAATATATATATAGTTCTCAGTGTGTTTTATTTCACATTGAGATTAATTAGACCAGAATGAAAGATTAAAACAAAACATATCTTTTTTAAAGTTTTTTCTATTATGAGATAATAGAAATGTGTTCGGGGACTTACTCTCTGTGTACATTAAGCTGTTTCATTACACCATTCTAATTAAACTTCACTAGACAAATTAATCTAAATTACCGAAACCAGCTTTCTTGTATTTTTATCAAACCGCGTCTAATTGCACCGTTAGTTTTACAACACACTTGGTATTGCTGCTGGCATTTTTATTTTTTTATAATTTCCGTCGAATGATCTCGCCACTAACTCTGAGTCTGTTAGGACTTGCGTGACTGATTAAATCCTCTGCAATATCAAGCACCTACAGTATCTTAAATTATAGCTTGTTTTCTTGGACTTTCGTTAATGTAAGCTGTGCTTTTACCAGTAAGAAATAAACATCATCTGTCGTTGATGATCAAAATAATACTAAACTGAGATGAGCTGACCAATATACTACTCTTTGGTTTCAGACAGCTGACGAATGTATTCACTAAGTGAAAATTAACGACTGGCAGAAGATCTAGATGTGTTGTTTTTTCAGCCATAATTTAAACTCAGAAATTCTTTATTAAGGTATTGTTATCAGTTGTTTTACTTTATGATGAATAACTAACATTTTCTTTGTCGCACCTGAGGTATTAATCCTAAAAATAATTTCTTTATGTCCTGAAAATTATAGATGTAATCTGTAATCATTCTTTCCCAGAAATTACATTTTATGCCTCACTATTGATTAAAACGCATTTCGTCATATTAGTATTCTGAAACAAAATGTTTATATGTAAAACTATTCAATTTATTCAATGTGATGGACAAAAGCTGTCTACGTTCAATGTACACTAAACAATTTGAAAAAGATCAGCGAAACAGTGACAGGTGACTTAAGAAATGATGGAATAAAAATGACATTATGAATGAGCTAAACTGGCTTAACTCAGATTTTAAGTCTCAAAAATTTAATCTGAGACTTGCTTTTTCATCACTTTTCAAAGCGTATTCTGCCTATCATGAGAACCACTCAGTGTTTCTAAGCGCATGTCGAATGTACTATTTTTACCCTATCTGCAACACGATATTGCTGACGATACTTAAGTATCGAAATGCAGGAGACGAAATGCGCAGTAATGACAGCCTTTAAAGAACGAAAAGACACTTGCATCTATATCAAGTAAGGCGATAAGTCACTCCATATTCTTCCTTTTAATATAGATAATTTGTCACAGCTTAGGCTACTTAATTACCCCGAATATGGTTTTCGTAGATTCTGACCGCCTGCTTTTGACGCATCAGTTCCTTGAGATGGTGAAGCCACTCTTGATTTGTGCCTGCTAGTGGCAGATTCTATTGATCACCTGCATCTTGATTCCAAAACCACTGAACATTTTGTCTTTGTTTTCATCTGCAGAGCTGCAGATTAACTATCGTACTAACAAAATTAGATTAAAGTTCACGTCAGAGATGGGTTAGCTTTATAAATCCTTTAGAACTACTGCTTCTCTTAAAAAAATAGAAAATGTCTATATTTTCAGAAGTTACAGCTTGAAATAATGTTATACTAGACGGTTTAGTATTTCTAAAATGAAGAATAACGTTTTTCAATAGAAATAGTGCAAGATAAAACAACTGATAGAATGAATCTACAGGGTGGTCGCTAGAAAAGCGATTTATAGTTTAAAATTTCAAATACTCTAACTGAACATGTAATTTTCTTCGCTTGCGATCGTGTATTGCAAAATCATAGATCCACTACTGTACACTTCTGAAGTATAAATGGCCTGATCATCAGATAAATTACCGCTGAACACGTGGATTATATGCCAGAGATGGAGTAAATCCACAGTTGAAAAGCGCATTGCTATTTTAAAACTTTAACATATGATCTTTACATCAAATCAGGCTTCCATCTAAACCTAAACGCTCCCACGTTTTCATGGTTACTGCTTCTTGTTGGTCTAAACGAAATTGCCTAAGCTAAGCTTAACAAAATGACTATGTTTAACTTCTATATGTAGAATTTGTTTTATTTACTTATTTGTTTAAAGTTAAGCAGAAAGCAACATAATGTGCTCTGTTCACCACGGGTATCGAAACCAGAATTATAGCTTTGTAAGTCCGTAGACATACCAATGAAGAGATGCGCAGGCAAATGATAAAAACTTCCAGATATTCTTAAATTAAACAGTGAGAGAAATATATTGTGAAATCCATAAAATAATTTATGAGGTTGGAAAAGAGGATATCCGGTTGTTCTCCTTGAATCACTTGCATAAACTGATAGTTGAGATGTCCTAAGATCAAGAAAAAAATATTTACCATTATTTCAAAATAAAATATTTTGACTAAAAAGTCTAATATTAATAATTCTAAAGAACATGACTACGAAAGGCTAAGCACAATATTATGCTTTAACGTTCTCTCTATAAAATTTAACTATGAAGAAAATATGCACATCATTATGCATCTGTATGCAAAATTTGGAGAAAACTGTTAAAGTAAAGAGAACAAAATCCAATAATTTCACAAAATTATAAATATTTTCGCATTAGGATTCTTCTTTGTATTATTCACTTTACTTGTAGCTATAATAACCCTTAAGATATGAGTCACACTTATAAGAAGTAATTATGTATGCAAAATCTTCTCGTTTAATTTCCTGGTTGAAGCGTTTATGTACTAAAAAAAACACTTGATTAATATTAGTACTTTAGTCTAAACTAAACACTCACGTTTACATTCAGACATCTGAGCTAAGTGAACAAAGCATACGAAACTCTTCTCTGGCTAAACGAAGATTTAATTGCTTATGAAGAGATTAGTTGCCAAAAGTTATTCTTACATCATTTGAATAAACTTCTTAATGATAACTTTTACGATCGAGAATGTCGTTCAGAGCTACAAGCTCAGAATTAAAAAGGTATTAATATCCTTTTAAATCGAAGCAATCTGGCGTTTATTTTGTCCGTTGTGTTATATTGAAGTCTACTTATGTGGAGAACACCGCTAAGTGCTTTACTCTATAAAACCCGAATAGTTTTAGACAGGGAAAATATATTACCTAATTAATATGTTATGTTCTTAACTTCTTCACAGATGTTAACATTCCTTTAATTAATTTAGTTTTAAAAATTATTCTGTAGTTAAAAAATGTCACATCCCTTATAACTGAAGGAATACAGCTCGGTACGGCCAAAGTAGTTAGGGCGCTCGACTCACAATCTGGGAGTCAAGAATTCGAATCCTTCATCAACCAAACATACTAGCCCTTTCAGTCGTGAGGACGTTATAATGTGAGGGTCAATCCCACTATTCGTTGGTAAAAGAGTAGCCCAAAAATTGGCGCTGGGTGGTGATGATTAGCTGCCTTCCCTCTAGTCTTACACCGCTAAATTAGGGACGGCTAGAGCAGATACCCCTCCTACAGCTTTGCTCGAAATTCATAAACAAAACCAAAAAAATATAGATAGAAAATATAATAAAACTATCCCTTACAATGTATAGTTTAAGATCAGTCCACAGTTTTTAAACAGAACAATATGACGAGGTCAATAACTAGCTGCTCGGAGTCATTGATTGGCCTTGTGTATATAAAAGGAGATTCATGAAGGAAGATAAAAGATATTAGCTGATATATTTTGTTAGCTATGAAATGCTATTGAGACTAGTAACTAAACAGTCTGACGCAAATGGTAATGTTTGAGAAAAGCACCAGCATCTTTATGATTTATTTTACCGAATTGTGGTGGTGACAGCCAGGCTTTGCCCAGAGTTTGAGTGATGCCTACATAGCATTTTGAACAATGTAAGACAAAAACAAGTATTAGATCTTTGACATTAAATCACGAATGTTGAAAGTAAAGTAAACTTCTCTATTGGCTTAAGAAAGAGATTAAAGTTTCACAAGCTTGTGGTACGTGACGGTGCGTTGAAAACGTTTATAAAGTTTTATTAATATAAAATAGTAAATTTAGCGAATTTTTGGTACTGAAAAATTATAGAATTAAATAAAAATAAGATATCATTTGACATTTATTTGAATGAGCTAAAAGTGCGGTCGAGTAATGTTTTTGATGTAAGTGAAGTAGTTTTTTAAAACGGAACTGATAATGATTCAGATCTTTTTTTGTTATCGTCGTTAATATATATACATACTTCTCAGTGTGTGTTATTTTACATTGAAATTAATAGTATAGCTATAATAATTACATTTTGTATATCCGTTATAAACCTCTAGTGTGAAATGAAATAATAGAATAATCACAATACTGGATATTTACGTGAAAACAAAAGGTTTTTCTTTCAGTAAATTTTCCGTTGTTTGCCTGAATCTTCCAAAATTTTATAAAGTAGTTGAAAATATAACTTGTCTGAATGTCTAATAATACTTTAATGAAGCCAAATACAGTGTTCCCTTGCCACTTCGCGGATCCTCTTTCGCGGGCTCGGCCGACCCCCACATATATATATAAGCATTTATATATATATACACATATATAAAATAACAAACATTAAATCTAAAATATAGCATTAAATACCATTAAAATATTAAAAATAAATATAATTAATAGTATAAAGAAAAAAAAAACAGGTATATTTTGAGATATAAACATATATTTGAGTTTATAACAGCGTAAAAATGGAAACAGAACCAACTGGAAAGGCTATAGATGTACGCATTGTGCGTCTGCGAAGGCTACGCGAGATCAGCTTCATGGCGTAGCGATGTGCAAGACGGGCTATGATTGGTGCAGAAATGAAAGACGGCCAATGACAGCTACCCATTTTGATTGCCTGTGATTGGTGCTGTCAATATTCATGTCTGGCCTGTGACTAGTGATTTCATCCACGGCAGCATCTTTCCTTGTGGAACCTCGCGGGCTCTGGTTCCTGCTTAGCGAAGTGTAAGACGGGTTGTGAAACTAATTAACGAAGTGAAGGAATGCTCACAGGAATGGGACAACGATATGGTTCGATCAGTACTATTTTGCAATAAAATAGAAGAACTGATGACTCCTTATCAAATGATTTTCGATAGGCTAAAGAGGCAGAGAAAACAACTGCCAATAACAATGTTTTTCCAGCCGAGCAAGAAAGAAAGGGTACCGGTGGCAAATACTGTTCCTGAAGTTGTAACGACCGACGAAGAAATTGCCGATTCACCTTCCACAGAAGAGGAAGTGGTGTCCCCCGAAAAGACACCACCTGCTGAAGATATGTAATTTTTAATTTTAAGGCTTAATATCTTAATAATTGTTCTTATTATTTCAGCAATAATGAACAGTATTGTAATGGGAGGGTTAAATAGTTGTACAGGGAGGGTTTTAAAAGTCTAAATGCACATAAATATATACGTAAAAATCGGCGATCCCACTTCGCGGAAAATCTCCTTTCGCGGGGGGTTTTGGAACGCATCTACCGCGATACACGAGGGACATTGTATGAATGGATTCCAAATAATGCTTTAGTATACGTAATGTTAAAAGAAACAACAAACACTTTATACTTCTCACATATGTTAAATTTCACATTGTTAGAAACACCATATTGTTGTGTCTACAGGTAACAATCGTTATATGTAGATTTATATTAGATTAAGAAATATAGAATCTTTTAAATCTGGAAGGTCTTACAGGCCTACTGAGATACAAAACTTAATATCATGAATAGTGGTTTCACGTTTTTGAGACAAATATCGAGTAACATAGATCATGGTTGCATCAAAACACAAAAATACATACTTGGTCATATGCTAACTGACAAAACGCGTCTCAGGCTGCACATAGAGCTTAGAGCTAATAAAATTTACGTTTCAAAGTCACAACATTATGTCTGAAAATTAAACGCATTAATTGAAAAACAACACAGAAATTATAACAAATAACATGAGTGATTGAAAATTATATTAAAAAAAAGATTTTATTCTCGTTACCCCTTACTTTCACATGTATGGAACATAATTATTTAGATATTTATTTTACGTAAGAAAAGACCAGTCGTGCGCTAATGGTTTTGTGTACTCTGACTGTAAGTGCGTGGGTTCATGGTTTACGAAAAAATAAAACTCCACATTTTGGAGGCATGAGTATGCTAGAAAGTAATGATCAAATTCCATTATTCAGTCAGACCAGAACATCCACCTTTTCTCTATAATTTAATTCAAACGAAATAATGGATGTGCGTAGATATTTATTGTTTAGATTTGGAGAAAGCTTCTAATAAACTAATGATGTAATAACAGAGAAAGAGAGAGAATTGTTTTATCTGATGTTTATCACCAGCCTAAACCTAATACTGTCTTGGCGTGTAAAATACACACATTAAATTCCCTTTTTGTGTATTTATCTATTTGCACGAATGAGAGTCAATGTCATGTAACATATCATCCCAAGTTTTTATGAATACTGTTTACACACCAACTCTAAACACAAATCAGACAGATAGTAACACAGATGTAAACCTACAACGTTATAACAATATATATCAAAATATATGAATATTGTAAAATGTTTGTTGCGTTATAATATTTCATAATTTAAAAAATATTCGCCCCTCTGACTATTATCAGACATACAAACTGAATTTAAAGTAATTAATATGACAAAATATTAAATAAGGATTCTGAAGTTATCGGTTGTATCTCAAAATAATTGTAAATTTAAATTTGAAAAAAAATCCCTGTTCGAAAAACTTCAAATAACAAACAAAATTTAAGTAAAATTTACCGTCACTTAAGATACAAAAAGAGCAATAAAAACCACCCATTGCTTGACAACCATTTAACAGACTCAATCCTTAATTTATATATTATACAATATTTACAGTTCTGCAAGGGTTGGTATAGTTTTGAATATTATATATATTACATTTTCAAGACTCCAAACGTTTGATTAAGAATATTTAAACAATCAAATGAACAATTCTGAGTTTGACAAATACCTGTAAGTCTAGTACGTTCAAATACATCAGACATGACTCGGATGTACAACATTGTTAATATACATTCTATATACATATTTTTAAATTATTAACCAACATTTCTTCTTAAAATACCTATGTTTGGAATTTGTGAAAACATACTCATTATGCGTTCTACCTAGATAAAACTATAATGAAAGAAAGGCATGATAAACATTGGAGGTGTTAAAATCAAAGTTCAGAAACTTTTTGAATCGAGAGACATTTTCTTTCATTCTGTAGATAGTGTTAGTTGAACGTTGTTTTATAACATTTGGACATTCGCATTTGTATTAAAGCTTCCCTGTGTTGGATTATCGGAAATAAGCACTGGCCTAAATGTAGCCATTGCTACAGCATATTAATTTTTATTATTCTTAAAAGGTAATCATAATTTTGCTCAACAATGATGAATATTTTATGTTAACTCCAGGTATTTCCAATATTTCAAAATACTCTTACCTTTTTTGAGCCCCCACTTTAAAAAAAATACATGACAAAATTGTTCATATTTCCCATACTAATGTTCTTTGCATTATTCACTTTACTTGTAACTATAATTACTTTTAAGAGATAAACCACACTTACAAGAAGTGATTATTTATGCAATTTTGTCGTTTCTTTTCCTAGTTGAAAGCGTTTATGTACTGTGTGGGCAAAGCACAGATGACTCATTGTTTAGTTTTGTGCTTAGCAACATATAAAAATAAATGGAAAAGAAATAGTGTCATCTCTCTGTTTCCACTAAGAATTTCCTTTCTTATTCTTATATTAGGGCACACAATTAATGAATTTGAGTGTTTTATATTTGTTTAATACTTCATCACAATATTTAAGCAATTTTAACGTCACTAATGTTATAAGCTTTATGTTAAATGTTTCAAAAATTCCTAAGTGCATTTTTACGGTAGAGAGATATCAAAAGCTATTTATTAAGTTAAATTTCTATAGTTATTTTTACTGTGGCCTATTTTAGGTACGAGTCCTATAAACAATGAGCTCATATTCTTAGCTATTCCTTTTGCAGTTTCCCACTTTCTTTAATGTAATCTAAAAATTTCATTATTTTACAGCTGTGACATCACATCTTTCAATTTGCTTATGAGTAGGAAACACATTTTATTATAAGTGTAATAAAAAAAGGAGTATAGAAAACGAGTTGGAGAAAACTATAAACATCTTGACGCCAACAGCAGATGAACAACATCAACTAAATTGTTGGTCAATTCAGATTCATCAACTAATTTTTAAGTTAATGTAAAAGAGGATTGAAATAGTAATAATAAATCACCAAAATTACAATATTTGCTGTATATTAGGATGCCTGCTTGCAAATTAGAATAGTAACAGACATATTTGAAAATAAATTAAATTAGCCTTTCTTCTAGTTTATTTTGGTTGCCAGCTTTATATTATTTTATCATTGAATCTCTCTTGTTTTCGTTGCACCAAGTTGTAAGCATCTCTAATAAATTGTTTTTATTTATTAGAATTACTGACATGAAACCATTGGATTTATATTTAGGGTAAAGCCAACACGAGTACAAGAAAATCATTAGATTTGTATGCATAAATTACTGATGTTTTTACACATCAACCTATTAAATTATAAGGCAAGAACTATAAGAATGAATAAACACAATCGCTGCATTTTTTGCATAATTGAAAGCAAAGGTACAACATCGTTTACATATTTGATTATCTATTCCACAATATCTTTTCACAGTTATTATATCATTACTTTTGGTAGCATTAAAAATTGAAAGTCTTCTAGCAAATCGTTTTCTAAATAAAAAGTTTCATTAGTCTTGGACTAAAACGCATTTAATCTCTTCCAGCAGAACAAAGCTTGAACATTAATCTGAATTGGCTTTTTTTTCATGTTTAACATAAAACGCGTCGCTTTGCGCCACCATTCCATTATCTTAAATGTGTATCTCATCAAGCATAATAAAGATTTTGCAAACAACAATCATGAATACTATTACTGTTTAAAAATGCGTCCAATAGAAGCAAAAATACTGGTTTGTTAGTTCAAAAAGAAAAAAATCTAAAACAATAAAAGTAAAAATAATGAGTCAGATTTGAAATAATGAGGATAGTTTCTACGAACTGTGGCAAAAAACTATTAACCTTCAGTTAAAGTTAAAATACATTGTGTGACAACTAAATACTTTACATTTTGTTTTTTGTAGTTTGATATTTCCCAATATTTTGTTTTAATACTAATAACTACTAAGCATGCTTCCACAAAAACGATTAACACTTAACCAAAGCTTGCTGTGTATAACTATACTTTTTAATTATATTAAGTTATAGTCCAAATTGTTCGATAACACAGAAACATCATACTTTAAGGATGCAGAAAAAAAAATTGATACAGGAACAATAGGAAAACAGATGGTTTGAAATCAACAAAAATGTATTAAAGCTGAAAATAACCTTTTTGGAACATTAAAAACATTCGGGTTCAACAAAATAAAATACCATGTAAAATTTGACACTAATACTCAGATATTTTAGAATTAAGAAGTAATTTAGAATGAAAATTATTATCAGTATAAAAAGAGTAACATATAAGTAAAATGATACAAACTGCACCTGTGTTAACTGTAAAATGTTGAAGAGTATTTGAAGAAAACGATAATAAAGTACGTTTAAAAAGGTGTTTTTAAAATAAAAAGATGTAAGAGCACAAAAAACGTGTTGTTAACAATAACCTCATCACTAGATACCAGATGACAACATTTCCCAACATGTTTTTTTTTTGGTAAAAATTTTCAGTTGTTGAGTATTGACGAAATGGAAACACGTTTCACTACACTTGTCTAACAACCAGCAAGCAAACACACGGAGCGCATACAATCGCTCGTATATGTTTAGAATAACTTTCTAGGTTCCTTACTGTGGCGTATATACTAGCTCTTTTTTTATTTCTGTGGACGAACCAAACATCGAACCACTCAGCCGAGCAGTGTTCTTTAATTCCTCCCTTGTTGTAACCCTAATACCTGAAAGAAACCACTCAGTTTTTGTCTATATATCTATCTGTAGATTTTGCAGAGGCGTGCTTACTTTGTAGAGACAGTGATGGATTGTTGTGGAAATTGTACCCAAGGGGAACCTTGCTTTGGTTTTACTGAGCGACAACTACAATAGCGACATGATATTGAACAACATATTGTGCTTTTCATAGAGCTTTCTCAGCTACTTGTTCGAACAATATTTATCCCTAGTGCATCATTCCACTCTTCGTTACATCTTCCCCCGCTCTTTATGTCATGTGATGTGTGCATCACCATGAGTTGGGAAGATATGTTACTACTGAGAATATCGATTAATTATAAAGTCGTCTCCTTTTACATTAATAATACATTGCTCCAGTGTTGTATCACATACATTGTGTAAAATATTAAAATTCACAAATTGGCTCCTTGATTCACATTACAGAAGTTTGCACTTTGAAAATTTTTTATTGTCAGGTATTTATAGATAGAAACCTGATCAACACGAACTCAGATTTATAAATTATTTTCCTAAAAGTGCTTGTTGCAATGTACATACCACTCTGTTAAAAAGAAATAAAACTGGAAAAACCTTCAAAGATCAGACTGAAAATAAAAATAAAAATCAATTGTAAGACATTAGTATAATTTAACGTAGTTTTCTTTATCAGGTTCCTTATTTATCGCTGAATGTTCGAATACAAAAAAGTCGCTACTTTATAAACTACTTTATGCACCAAGAAAGGCAATTCACAATCAGATGTAGGATACAGAAATAGGTAGTAGAACCTCAAAATGATTCTTCCTACCCCCTAAATCAAAACTAAATAAATTAGAATTAAAGTATTTAACCGTAATCATGAGTTGACAGGTTTCTTTTCATTGTAAGATGTATTCAGTATGTTGTAAAAAAATGTTTTGTTCATATTTTTTTAAAAAAATATTAGATATACACGAGTGTTTAAGTTTAATGCGTTATAATGTGGACAGTTTATATAACGCGAGTGCTACATTTAGTCATTTATAGCAGGGATAGTTCATTGTAACTTTGTTCACGTAACTGTTTACGAATCATAATTTAGGTAATTCAATAGCTAAGAAATTAAATATTATTCTGTAATTGGTATATAGTTCTGGAAGAAACATTTTTTAAGGAAATGTTAGATCTATGAGAACATACATTTTCTGCGGATTCATCATTCCGGTAAAAGTATTATAACTTAGTTCTCTTTTCGGTTTCTGTAATCTTTAGCTCTGAGTTTTATGTTGCTTGGTATTTGATCAATCATGTTCAGCTTACATCCACTCTTCATCCGAAATATTATCTCTTCTTAGTCCTTAAGCTTTGAATGATCACAATCGCACAAGATAATTTAAATTTTTCTATGAACTTTAAGTTGAATGAAGCTGCTTTTATTTCCGTTTTTGAACTCGAATGGAATTTCCACGTTATAACTTGATTTATTTTTAGAATAAAAAATAGTTCGAATGTCATGTGCAGAGAAAGAATAACTATTTTTCACGTGTAGTATTATATCAAATGGGCATCTCAAGCGATATTTTTTAATGTAATGGTGTACAGTAAGCTGATGACTCAAAAACTATTTATTTCCTTTAATTTTTCGCTTTTTGCTTCAACGCATTGTGGACTTTTTCCGGAGAAAGCAAACCTCACTTTTGATATTACAACGATATTTCTATCAGACTTTAGTCAGATGACTCCCAAAGTTGTTAATAAGTAAAACTTTTTGATTTTCAAAGCAAATCGAATATTTTTCACTTACTTAAAAAATTGACAGTTTCTATAGAAAGGGTACCAAATGATAACAAGACATATTCATAAGTTCTAAACGAAAGGGTTAAAAATAATGCTAGTTAGTAAACTTTAGATATATCTTATTCCAATTTTTGGAAGCCACGGAATGCTTTAGGCTAATTTTCCAATACAGTTTTGTTCAACTATATAAACTGAAATACAATTTTCGTATCACAGTTAGTTGACTAACACAGTTTCAGCCTACTTATGTTATAATCAGCACAGATAGTCCTTCAGTAATGCAAGATTTTATTCAAAAACATAGACGTGTCTTAAATGCACGACACAACTTACATATTATATATTTTGCTTATTCTCACACGCTATTTCTCTTTCAGGTCAGGTTTAATTTAACTCACAAATCTCTTTGCTTTGCAATGATATAAATCATATTTTCCTTAAAAATACACATCATTGTATCATGAATAAAACCCATACCATGGCCAGCAGAAAATCTAGTGAAGTTTCTTGGCATAAAAACCTCTGTCATCAAACCAGATCGACAAATGTAAGTTGATATAGTGCAAAATTACATTCGTTATTCTATATCAAAGTCAGTTTAAGCAGAAGGTTTAAACATAATATTTTCCTAGAATTTTGGATTTGCTGTTGTTGTTTTGAATTAAGCACAAAGCTACACAATGGGCTATCTGTGCTCTGCCCACCACGGGTATCGAAACCCGGATTTTAGCGTGTAACTTCGCAGACATACCGCTGAGCCACTGGGGGGCTAGAATTTTGGAAGAACTAAACAGAGATATCTCTATAATCCTATTGTTTGTTGGTTTGTTTTTTTGAACTTCGCGCAAAGCTACTCGAGGGCTATCTGTGCTAGCCGTCCCTAATTTAGCAGTGTAAGATTAGAGGGAAGGCAGCTAGTCATCACCACCCACCGCCAACTCTTGGGGTACTCTTTTACCAACGAATAGTGGGATTGACCGTCACATTATAGCGCCCCACAGCTGAAAGGGCGAGCATGTTTGGTTCGAATAGGATTCGAACCCGCGACCCACGGATTACGTGTCGAACGCCTTAACACGCTTGGCCACTATAATTCTATATCCAAACAAATTATCAATTAAAATCGGCCTTTATTTTTCATCTGTTATATGGATTCAACATTGGCATTGAAGAATAGCCACTGCATAATAATATCATTAAACGAGCTATTTTTCCGTTGTGTAATTTTTAAAAAATAAAGAAATATTATTATTTTCCTAACATCCAAAAAATTAAACAAAATATATATATAAGTGTTTTTAAAAGCATTGAAAGACAGAAATTAAAAAAGTTTTAATTAACCTTGTGATATCTCTATAAATGTGATATATTTTAAAATATGCTGTAGTTCTACATTTGTTTAGGTTTATAACTATTTTTTTAAAGTTTTTAATGACTTGGATGATTGAAAAAGCTAAATAACTTTCTATAGTTAAAAATATTGTACACCAGTATGAATTTGTTTAAACTCGCCTCCCGAAACTGAATTGGTCTTCCATATGACGCCTCCAGGGGCACGGCGATACATCTCTAACCTTACAACACTAGAAATTGGGTTTTGATACCCGTGGCAGGCAGACCACAGATAGCGTGTTGTATAGCGTTATACTTAGTTACAAAAAATTCCTTATGATAATGTGTTGTTGTTTTTTCAGATATATATGTACATATTGAGTTTGATAAACATACTGGTATGTAAGCCTCAAAGAAGTGCGAAACCATTACTAGGAGCAAGTAAACTGTATAAAAATCTGTATAAACATTAGACTTGCGTTTATCTGTTTAGTTATTTTCTCGCAAATTTCTTGATCACACGCTACAAAATATTGGCTTTTCGATTCAGAATAACTTTACTTGTTTCCTGCTTAGTTAAAAATTTTAATGCAACAAAAAAGCGAGGGCCTTCAGTCAATAAGGATGCTCTCTCCAACATGCCAATGTAGCCAGTTGCTGTTTGACGCCCTTGTATAATCTGAAGCTTTATTGTTCCATGAAAGGAGAAAGCACCCAGATCATGATGAAACCTCCTCCACTGTATCATGTAGAAAATGTCTCCGGTGGGACATCCTTATCGTGCCAGTAATGTTAGAAGTCATCTGGACCATGCAGTTAAATTTTTTCTCATTAGAGAACAAAACCTTCTTCCAATTTTCTATTTTTGGTGCTTCTCAGCAAAGTTTAACCGAGTTGTTTCGTGGTGTGAAAGGAGGCGTGGCCTTTGAAGACGTTTACGGTTTTTAAAGCCTTTCTTTTATAGATGCCGTCTTATTGTTCTTGAGTTGCATTCACCGTTCGTAAGGACCTTAATCTGGTTCCACGATCGGCTAGTGTCTTGCCGGACAACCCGTCGAATCCTCCTGCTCAACGCCGGCAAACTTTTCATGGACTGACTATTTGAAATTCTTGTTCCGTATCCTTCAGAGTCTTATGAAAAATTTGCAACAGCAATTTTAGTTCGCCCAATCTCTCTAGCGATGGCACGTTGAGAGAAACCTTGCTTTTGCAGCTCGACAATTTTTCCACGTTCAAGTTCTGTCAACTTTTTAGCCTTTGCCATGTCTTTATCCAACGTAACACAGTCAGTGGGAGATGTTGACAACGCTAATGCTTGAACACAATGACTAAATTTCGTTAGTTGTTTACCGATTAACGCTTCGTTTCAGTATAGTCTTAAACTTTTGACCAGCTAGTATTTAGGTTAATTTCATTGTGTTCACATTTTCCTTATTAAATGCTAAAGAGTTTTTTATTTTTATTTTCATCTTTCAAAGCTCTACTCAAATGAGTGGTTGAGTCAAACAACGCAAAGTGCATATTTTTTTTCATGTTCATTAGCCTTAATATTTTGGCCAGCAATGTATTATACCGAGCCCATATATTTCTGCATGTAAAGCTGCGTTTGTCTTCATTACAACTTTGCATTTATTTTATTTTATAATAATTTTGCTTCAGTTCGTTTCATAGCCAGGTATAATACCTTTCAACTACTAAGGTTTTATTTTTCGTTTTCTCTTTTTAATTTGTGTGATACACTGTACTCTCACAACTGTTTCACACTCTGTACATTATTATAAATGCTATTACTTTACTTCACGTGTAGTGTTATTAAATACAGTTACTGCAATGTGAGTTTTTACTTTGACCGCTTAACTTTGGTTTTCAAATGGACCAAGTTTTATCGA
This sequence comes from Carcinoscorpius rotundicauda, assembly GCA_011833715.1. Taxonomy (NCBI): domain Eukaryota; kingdom Metazoa; phylum Arthropoda; class Merostomata; order Xiphosura; family Limulidae; genus Carcinoscorpius; species Carcinoscorpius rotundicauda. Next base: position 30,697,277 of record CM022395.1, on the reverse strand, counting down.
AATAATACATAATACCTGCAAGAAAATATAATTTAAATGTCGTAAGCAATAGAATAAGAAAAATGCAAGTAAAGGGCATGAAAACTAACTCTGATGTTTGGTGTGTAGCTTCAAGTAAAAGTGAAAAAAAAATTAAAAAATTCAAAGCTATCATGTAAATACTAAGACTATTCTTTTAATAGTGATAACAATTAACATGTACGGCATATAATCACATAGTTTATTTGAGATATGGGAGATAGGGCGTAACAAAACACTTGGTTAGAAAGGGTCGCTAAGAAAAGGTTCGTGCACCACTGGTCTAAGCTACGAAGAAAAATATTGTTCACCATATTTCACATTATGCCTATTTGATATTTAAACAGCTTCACCTCCAATAGTCGATTAACGCAAATATAAGCATAATCTTATTGTAACAGTCCAAAATAAGTACGCCATTACAATCAGAGCTCAACAATATAAACAATTTATTCGCAATAACAACACTTATAATTGCATTTAACACAGTACATAAACAAATGTGTGGCCAGGACTTCACACCAATATTAATAAATAATTTATCATAAATATTAATAAATCAATAATAATGAAATCAGATTAAAACGATAAAAAACCTAATTAAAATACAAAACAAAATACAGCAAATACAATATTCGAGCAATAGCTTTTGACATTAATAATATCATTGAGTCGCAAACAACAATAATTAGTTCAAGGCGTCCTCTCTTAGAGATTTGATAAATATGGCATAACAAGATATAATTTTTGATATCCTTTCTCCCACCAGTCCAATACCATATTTGGGTACTGTCTTTCAGACACCTAAAGGAGTAGCTATAGGATGACTTTAAATTCAGTTCAGCTTACCAGTCTCAATGTGTTAGGAATAGCTGATTTGAATTCACCATTGCTAGCAACTCTCTTCAAGTAATGAAGAGCATTATTACTCAAGATATATTGTTTGGATTTACTTACAATATTTGCAGTTATAGTAGAATCGTATGATAATAGTTGTCAAATAAGCTGAAAATGATGAACATGAGCTTTTTTCAGTAGCAAATGTTCTCGATGATTAGCATTGACAATGGACAAAAGTTTGAATGATAGCTTAATGATGTCCAAATTTGCAGTTTCTTCTGGGAGGTCAATAGGATGTATAGATAGAACATCACGGAACTCATTTTACTTTCCTTTTCTGTGCAGTTCAAAACTCAAATTTTGTAATTTTATTTACCAAAGCATCAGTCTACCAGTTAATTTCAGAGCTGTATGTACAGAGTGGTCAGTTATATCTGTAAATTCTTCCCCATCTAAGTATATCTTAAAAGGTTCCACAGTCCAGACTATTGCTGGACATTCTAACTCTGTAGTAGGGCAGTTTCTTTCTGCAGAGCTCAGTGTTTTACTTGCATAGCTAAGACACTCGTTTGACACGAAATCCAACATTTGAAGCATCAGTATACAAAAATAGTGTTCATATTTTCTTAAAAGTTAAAAGACAGAGGATTCACATGAAGCCTGCTTTAATTTCTGCAATGCATCTTCGCTCTAGGCTGTCTATTTCAACCTGATACACTACCTTCATAACTAATATGAAAGTTTAGCAATTGTAGCAGAGTTTGGAATGAATTGGTTGTACCAGACACACAAAACCAAAAATGTGTTTAAAAAATTTGTGTTTACTTAAAACTGAAGAGTCTGTAACCAGTTTCACTTCGTCATCATTCCCTCAGAAGAAAGTGTTTAAATCCGAAGTATGATACTTCTTAATGGAAAATAATGTGCTTTTAAATACGTTTGCAGTAAGATTAGCTATACATAGCTTTTAGAAAATCAGTTTAAGGTCTTTTAAGTGTTATTTAAATGTAGGTGAAAGCATCATAATACCATCAGTATAAGCTTTGGAACATCTAGTTGTTCTTGTCTTATTTATAAGTCTTTTAAAAGAAAAATATGCATTCTTAAGATCAAATGCATCATTCTACATTAATAAAGTTGTTATCTGTTATTAAAGCAATTTTATGTCGATTCTCCATCTCAACAGAATAAGTGTAATGTACTGATACAGGTTGCTTCTGGCAAAGCATTTGGAAATGTCACTTATATGAGGCAAAGAATAACAGTCATATTCTTAAAGTTGATTTAACATCCTATAGCCGACACCTAAAATCATTAATCTTCGTGTTGACAATAACTGCTAGGAAAATTCGAGAGAAAAAAACGGATGTAATTTAATTGTCACGAAGTATTTTATCTACATGGTCATGTAGCGGTTGTTATTTAGTATGAGGATAACTATAAGGTTTATTAAATACTGATTTTTTATGTGGTTGCTATAATGCTATATTTAGGTTTATTGTTCAAAATATCGGCATATTTCAACACTTGTTCCTTTAGTTATTCGTAGCCTATATCCTTTAAATCTAGACATTGTACTTCTTCAGCGAGTATCTTTTCAGTCTCAAATTTATGCCTAATAGAGGGCACATTTAACTTAAAACATTCGTGAAGAAGTTGAAGACTGCTTCTTTTTGTTGAATGAGATCTAATCCAATAAGATAAGATACAATCAAACCTTTGATGACAAGAAAACATGAGGCTACAATGTTATTTGTTGATAATAGTTTTGCCTCAAAATATCTTAAGAGTTGACAATTCGCCATTTTACTTCCAAAACAAATTACCTTAAAACCAAATTTTTAGTTGAGCTGCTGGAATGCCTTACATGCAAAATCTGCGACGACGTAAACGTCTGCTAAAGCTATTAAAACGTCACTCCAATATCAGATGGATGGGAGCCCTTAAGGCTAAATTACTGAAGATTTTATAACACCAATTAAACAATAGAAATTAAAAAATTCAGAGTTATGTTCTTTCCATTTTGAAAATAAAACAGTCTGAGTTTAGATCACAAATTTATTTCAATGTAACCAATTAAGACGGAACACAAACTCGAATCCCCTCAGAATATCGAGTTCTTTGTTTTTTTATTCTGAACCATTTGTTTAAAACGCATTATGCATACAAAACCTCAAACTACTAAGATACACGAAGTTCGTTCTTACTGAATAAACTAATATTAAAACTTCTAATGATACAAACCAAATTATGTTAAAATGTTTTTTTATGAATCGTTGTTTTAATACATCGAATTCATTTAGAAGATGAAATGATTTCTTTTACCAAAGTAATACTTATTAATGTTTTGTAAGGTTTACGTAAGTACATATATCGACATATATACATTCATTGTTTATTGTAACGAGTATAATGTATGGGTAAGAGGAATTTATGAAAAGTTCTTGTATTAAGTTCTTTCCTATTTCACTCTTACTTCGTATTTCAAATTTTATAAAATTTATTTTCTTGGGTCACAGCATGAACTTTCTATCACGAAAAAGTGGTGAACAACTGAAAATAAACATAATGATTTGAGTATGCAAACAAATTATTAACTCGATCCAGAAAGACTTGTCGGGTGTCGAAGCTTTGTAAAAGATTTATAGTACTGTGTAACGTAGAGGTCGTGACATATTGTACTTAAAGTCCAGTCAGAGCATGGGAGTGACCTTATAATTCGTCACTCTCTTGTTAAGGAGCGTGACTATTTTTTCAGCAAATTTTGTTGGTTATGCTTGAAAGAAGGGAAAGGAAAGGTAAAATAAAACTGAGTATCCGTATAATATGGTAAGCACGCTTGCCTATCTAACATTCCTATTTCTATTGTCCTTGCTTCCTGCTGATTCTCCAAGCCTTCAAGCCATGAAGCACTTATGTTTTCATACAAAATGGATAATATTTTTGTCTGTGCACTTGTCAGATGTGATAATGTATGTCTGCTGAACCGTCAGAGAAATATCAGTTGCACGCTAAAACATAATCTCATTTTGTACATGAGAAGTGTACATCCAGTTCGTTTCTAATGGATCGCGTTGGGCGTAAGCATTATAACAGCTAGTGCAATGGATTATTCAAATAATTCAAGTGTAGTTGCTTAAGGTAAAATTAAATTTAATTATTTTTGTTTTAATTTTGGTTTGTTTCAAGAACTTTACTGAATAAACTCTGATAAAAGTATCAATTAATATTTTCATAACTATTATATTAACTAGATAAGTTGATTTAAATAAGCTTGTTTGTGTGTTCATGCTAAATCACTTTTCTCATTAACGTACATAATTAAACTTGCATGCTGTTACTAATGAAATGTTATTATGACAGATATGATTTTGTAATTTGTGTTGTTCTCGCCGCATTTTTCGAAACTTACTTTTTAGCGTTATAGGCTCTCAATCTAAGAAATATAACAAGTTGTTCAAATTGACAGATTCTATAACAAAGTTCTTATAACTTTAACAAATTTGTTATTTACTTTTCATTCCTATTACAACAGAAACAATTCATACCAGGTTAATATTAACAAATAAATGTCATCATTACTATTTTTTTTGCAAACCTGCCAGTTTTTCATCTGACGAGTTGCTGAGAAATGGAAATGTCGCCTGAACAGATGCTTCTAACACTATGTGCTGAAATGTGACCGACTACAATGGAAGCTCCAAGCATGGGTTCACATTCCACCCATCTGCGTGTACGCGTTCTCAGCCAAATAAAGCATGTCACACAAATTGCTCTCATAATGTCGACCTACGTGTATGCCAAAGAGATATCTTTGAACCATGCAAGTAACATCGTTAGCCTTCATTCGCACTAACAGGTAATTGTTGGGAATACAATAGCAACTGCCTAGTCTGTATAAAACTATGGTAACTTTTAATCGTGAGAAGTTTGGATGAATGTATTCCTTTTCCATTTGTGTCTAAAATTCATTGTTGTATTATAACAGTAATTTTGCATTATATGTAAGAAGATCTGCCATAATTATTTGAAACTACCAGTCCATTGAATACGGAAATGTGAGCCTACCTTGCTTACTAGCTCTAATCAGTTGCTTGATGGATACTTGGTGGTTAAGTTAATTTAATCAAGAAGTAAGCTTAGATATCTCTCGGTTAACGAATCTATCTCACAATAAATCGTGATTATTGAAAACCTTCCTTTAAAAGTCGTGCACAAATTCTAACATCTCAGTCAATGTTCAATGTTCACACTTATGCATAAAAATAAATGTGTTCGGTTGTGTATAATGAGTATTCATGAGTCTAATATTAACTAAGGACCTCAATTTTCTAATTATGAATTGCTTGGTGACTCGTGTTTGTCTTGAGAAACCTAGTGTCGTATTATAGTAAACGTTAAATTACCAATTACTGTTGTTATCTACAATCTTGGAGTTCCACTTAAATAATACTATTTCGGTCTATCAAACAATAAAGAATATAAATAAATTATGTTAATTATTTCTAATAACTTTTGAACTGTTATTTAATATTCTTTGCTGAAAAATCAAGTGTCATCAGAAAAACAAATATTTAATAATAAGTAAAAATCGAAACCTTTAACTTTTAGAAAAAATATTATATTTTATTTCGCCAAAGTCAAGAATAAAGGTGAGAAAAATAATGTGGATCAAAAACATTTTATTATACAATGCAAAATAACATAAATATTTCTATCCGAATGTTTTATTTCTTTAATTAAATTGTTTTAATCAACGTACAAATACTTCTTTATCCATAATAAAATAGTTTAAACACACACCATATAAAAATATAAACTGTTCAATGTGCTTTTAATCTACAACAAGTATATCGTTACAATAGTATTTATAAATCTCCTATCCCTGTATGTTTATGGTGTTTTTAATTTTAAAAATCTATGTTTTATTATGTAAGCCCATTGATTAATAACCATGTTTCTTATACTGATATACATGTTTTGTAGGGCTTATTTATATGGATATCACTGTGTTGACAGTGCTATCTTTATGTTGTTGATTGCTAGAGGGCTCAGATGACTTGTGCTTGTACTGTTTATCATGGTTCTGTAAATTCTAGCCTGACATGGCCAAGTAGTTAAGACACTTTACTCGTAATCTGAGAGTCGCGGGTTTTAATCCCCATCATACCAAACATGCTCGCTCGTTCAGCAGTGGGAACTTTGTAATGTTACGATCAATCCCACTATTCGTCGGTAAAAGAATAGCACAAGAGTTTGCAGTGGGTGGTGATGACTAGTTGCCTTCCCTTTAGTCTTACACTGCTAAATTAGGGACGGTTACCTTGTGTAGCTTTGCGCGAAATTCAAAAACAAACCATCTAAAAATTGTGTAATTTTTGTGCTGAGCACTGTGTTTTCGACCTGGAATAAACCTTGTACTGGAACTAGGCTTACAAATAAAAAACTTTTATATGACTTAAGGGTTTCTTTTTGGTTTATGGTACACATATCAAATCCTGTATCATAACTTGAATATGAGTGAGTAGTTTTGGGAATAATAAATGTAGGATCAGCGTTTTCATCGGGAATGTAATATCCAGTGAAGTTATTTATATAACTTTTTTATTTTCTTCTATTTAAAATTGAGTCATTTCTTTTCTTTTAGATTAATTCAGTCCTGAAGAAAGTGTACATTCATCGGACATTAGGTGAAAAATTAGTTGAAATATCTGATTATTCAAAGGTAGGTTTTTGCTGAAAGATGAAAATAGAAATAATATGTAAGTTATAATAATAACTTACTCTTATATTATTTATAACCAAATTGGCTCAAGTAATTAAATATAACCATAATCTAGGTTAATCTATGTTCAATGCATATAAAACATTAAAATTATATTTCAAGGTAATGATTTTAATGAAAATAAAAGTTAAACCAAGTTTTAAAATGTCATTTGTACAGCAAAGTAGAAAATTAGGATGGCGTCAGCTTCACTTTTGAATAGTTTTTTATTGCTTGTTTGTTTTGAATTTCGCCCACAGCTACTCGAGGGTTATCTGCGCTAACCGTCCTTAATTTTGTAGTGTCTAGAGGGAAGGGAGCTAGTCATCACCACCAACTTTTGGGATACTCTTTTACCAAGTAATAGTGGGATTAGTCGTCGCATTAGAACACCTCTACGAGTGAAAGGACTAGTATATTTAGTGCGACTGGGATTCGAACCCGCGACTCTCAGATTAGGAGTCGAATGCCTTAACTCACCTGACCATCCCGAGTCGGTAATCTTGTCAACTGGTTGATTAAAGTATTAACAAAGGCTAAAACCTTAGCCGAAGATACTTTGATTTAAAAAAATGTTTAACTTTTGAAAGCAAGCAAGGAAAAGTGTCATCTTTCTTTTACAAAGTAACAATTATAGAATTCTTCATAAGCTTTAAACGTTTATTACTACTTTTCTTATTGGTTAATCTTGTAACATGGACTCAATTATTTCCAAAGTTAACGTTTGGCGATATAATACCAGAAAAATATCAATTCCGAAGTACCAGAAATTTGACCTACGGTCTACTATGAGTACGAATCGTTATACAGAGGTCTGCAAATAAATGCTGTCTTATGTAAAGTTCTAAAAAAGAAAAGTCGAAATACAGCTATTAAACTGCTGCACTAATACATAACAATAATTGTATGGAACTAGATTTATAATTCAAAGGAACATGTACAAATTTATTTGTTGAATTTTACAGTTGTTGTTTTTTTCGTTTATTGTTGTTTGTTTTTGTTGTTTTTGAATTAAGCACAAAACTACACAATGAATTATCTGTGCTCTGCCCACCATAGGTATCGAAACCCGGATTTTAGCGTGTAAGTCCGCAGACATACCGCTGAGCCACTGGGGGGGGGGCGTTTATTGTTATTTCATTACTTAAACTAAAGTAATTTCATTATTAAAGTGATTTAACCTTCGACGTTTTCAAACTGCCTTATTGTAATTAATTAAAAGATTTATTTTTCATTTTGTAAATGATCAGTCACCTTGGAGACAATTATCATCGAAAATGTTATTCACAAAATATGAACCTCATTCTGCTAAACAGTATTTTCATAGGAATACTTAACACAAAACAGGCCCTTTGTCATGAGTTTCATCAGAACTTTATTTATAAAAATAATATATAACAATTTCGAACTTAGAAAAACATCTGTTCAATTATTTGTAGATAAGCGAAGAGCTTATTGAAACCGTGTTTCTAGCGTGGTAAGTCTGCAGATATGCTACTGGGAAATAGCATGAAAATCATTTATACTAATTCCAGTTCATAGTATTACTTCATAAAGTTTCACTCATCTACTAATCCTAACTTGATCATATCAGTAATTTAATTATGCAACACTTCCTAAACGGTTTAGATTGGCAAAGATAGTTAAGTCGAGATATTTTTTGATTCTTTAAAACCAAATTAATAACTTTTGCACTTTTAATCTATATTTGGTGTTTTGTTGTTTCTAAAATATCAAGCGAAACAAATGGTGTCAATTATGGAAAAGAACAAGTCACTGTGAGCGTACTCGTTGTTTTAACGAAGCACAATAAACTCCATTCAAGTGAGCAGTTAAGAAATAGTAAAACGAACATTTCTTACAGATCAAAATTGCTAGTTCTGGAACTGAAATCTATTCTCCGTTTGGGTCACAGTTATTTGTAACCAAATAAATTTAATGAAGTACTATTGTGTTTGCGACATATAATATTCCCTCAATAATACTGACAATTTTAATAAACTTTGCGTCCATTTTCTCCCATCTGAACCAGAAGTAATAATGTTTGGTAAATAAACAGTTATTTTAAAATTACATTAATTTTACTATTTGATAGCTAGCACAATAAACGTTAGAACTATTGTTACTTCAAGTATGTTTTGGAAGGTAGTGGTACGTGTATTGATATGTTCTTTGTGTGATATTCAAAAACTGATGAACAGTGTAATATTAAACATACATAAGATATATATATATATTTGAATTGCGTGTTTTTGTTCAAAGCAGTTTTTTTTCTGTCACTGATTCATAAGTTGGAAAACAAAGTTTTATAACCAATATTTGAAATACAATAATAACAAAAGGACAATCTTTAATACCAACGTTTCGAATTTCTTTAAATTTCATCTTGAGCATCCATATCTCAAAAATGTTAGTTCATTAGTTCATAATATTCGAAATAGTTTTAGTTACGAGTAGTTTTGAAGCTCATTACTATATAAAAAAAATGCACATGAGTAAATTCTCGGTTTTTAAGGGGAACATTAAAAACTCCTTTCTTGGAAACGCTGTGTTTTATACCCTACATAACTTAAGGTCCTCCATTGGCAAAACGGTATATCTGTGGGCTCACACCACTAGTATCGAGTTTCCATACCCCTGGTGGGTAGAGCTCAAATAGCCCATTATTTAGCTTTGTGCTTTATTCTAAAAACAAAACAAACATTGGTTAACAAATCCGTTTTATGAATTTCCCCGTTTTGAAAAGTTTTATATGTTTTTAATATTCTCGGCGTAAATTACTACTTAACGGCACTTCACTGTATAATGACTGTGAATTCACTGCGAAGTAATTATATAGATAATAAAGATGCTCATTATAAAGTGTAATAAGATTGAACCTGACAGGATTCTGGTAATTTATACTTCTTTTTGAAAAATATTAATTTACTAAATGTAACGTTTTTGTTTGCTTTTTTATAGCGAAAGTACACAATTTGCTATTATCTCTTTGTCTAGTGTGTAAAATGAAATCCCAAATTCTAACGTTACAAATCCTCAGATCTACAACCGAAGGAATATTAAATATAAATAAATTACGTGAGTGAATGATGGTAAATTGTAGAGTGTAGACAAAGTTTGGCTATTTTGTTTATGATATAAGTATTTTGCTCGATAGCTGCTCATGATGTTTAGTTGAAAACAATTGATTTTAGTCTATTTGAATACTTAAATGAAATTTTGAAGTAATCTAACACAATATAAATGATAAAGGTCTTTAACATAAACAGTTTAGTTAGTTGTGGCAGTACAAATGGTAATTACGAGCTTAAAGAGAGTAACTTGGTAGATGTAAATAAAAGCTCTATTCAGGCAATTATTATAGGGGTTGGAGTATTAGCAATTTTACCCAAGAGAAAAATTTGTTTGTTTTGTTGACTGTCTTGTGATTTTGAAATTTGCAACCGGTAATAGACAATAAAAAAGTATCACAGACTTAAAAGGTCGCAAATTAAATTTTTAACAATTCGAAGTGTAGGAATGTGTCTGCGATTTTTATGCTATAAATTGCCCTTGACATTTTAACACTATCTGTTTCAAGCGAAGGACTTTTCTGATTGTTATGTATATAGAGTGAGGGTTGATATTGGAGATTTTATATAGTTTTGCTTCAACATTTGAAGGTATCTGTAAGAATATTGTTAATTAATAATATAAATGAGTTTCTTTTATATATTCTATTTAATAAAAATCTATCGAATAACGATCAAATAAACTGTCTGTTCTATTTACTTATAATATTGATAAAAAGACGATGGTGTGGCTTTAAGAGTTATTATGACAGTATCAGCTTAGTAAACGAAATGATCTAAATTTTATGTGTACAGCATTAAAAATATGAGACAGTACAGTTGATTTGTTTGTTTGTTTGTTTGTTTTGGAATTTCGCACAAAGCTACTCGAGGGCTATCTGTGCTAGCCGTCCCTAATTTAGCAGTGTAAGACTAGAGGGAAGGCAGCTAGTCATCACCACCCACCGCCAACTCTTGGGCTACTCTTTTACTAACGAATAGTGGGATTGACCGTCACATTATACACCCACACGGCTGGGAGGGCGAGCATGTTTAGCGCGACGCGGGCGCGAACCCGCGACCCTCGGATTACGAGTCGAACGCCTTACGCGCTTGGCCATGCCAGGCGCAGTACAGTTGAACGGAGCAAATAATTATTCATACAACATAAAAATACTAATGTATTAATTAAAGTAATATTTCGAAAACATTCCTAAGCATTACATATGTTTTATATATTTGAAAAAAACACAAAAATTCAACTTTTATCACGTTACCCAAAATTATTACGGTGCCGGCATGACTTGCCCATATAAAGTATTCAAAAAGGTATAGGGAATATATATAAATGTATATTTCTTGAGATGTTAAGATAATGTGACTGTTACCATTAGTAGTAAATTAATTAAATATGCATATGTGCAATACACTGTACTGTACATTGTCCAGTTTAGTAAATACACATAACAGTGTTGCAGTTTCATTAGGTTTGTTGTATCCAATTGCTTTATGTTGCTATTCGAAAGGTAAGATTTTTGCATTTATTTAGTCCTGTTAGTGGCCCGTCATGGATAAGCGCGTTAAGGCGTGCGACTTGTGATCTGAGGGTCGCGGATTCGCATCCCCGTCGCGCCAAACATGCTTGCCCGCCCAGCCTTGGGAGCGTTATATGTGACGGTCAATCCTACTATTCGTTGGTAAAAGAGTATCTCAAGAGTTGGCGGTTGGTGGTGATGACTAGCTGCCTTCCCTCTAGTCTTACACTGCTAAATTAGGGACGGCTAGCACAGATAGCCCTCGAGTAGCTTTGTGCGAAGTTCCAATACAAACAAACAAATAGTTCTGTTAGTGGATAAATTTTACTTATAATTATATTACAAAACATTTTTTAGCCTTAAGTGTTTAAGATATGCGGTACAGTGCTCTCTTTTTTATGTATATGATTTTATTAAGGGTTATTGTGATATATATAAGCATTTAAACTTAAAGCTAATATTTTTAAAGAAACTGGGTAAAGAACATTTTTTTTTACCATAAGTTGACTTCGTCATGAAACATTAAAAATATATATAAAAAAAGAGAGAGAGAGAGATAACGCATAGGTTTACCATTTCTTTCTTTCAACACTTATATTAATTGCTCTCGTTGTAGGCTTGATAGAAAGTTTTTTCTTTTTCTTTTTCGACATAGTAAATTCAATGTTGTTCTTCTCTCTTTTGTATGCTTTCTAAATTTACCAACTGTTTGCAAACCACAGTTTCTGGGAAGCTCACTTGAGCAGCCCAAAGACACTCTGAACGTTTAACATGTTATTGTAGCCGAAATCATGAGCAAAAGTTTGTAAAACCTACTCCACAAGATCTATACTTCATATATATATATATATTTCAAATGTTACAGCGCTGGCAGAAGGCTAATAAGTTACCAGGAATTGGGTAGACGATTAAGTCCATCAAAATATGTTACCATTTGTCACATTACACATACTTCTCATATAGCTTTAGACAGTTTCTCTTGTGGATATGAGTACGGCTCTTCTGTCGCTTGTATGTAACTAAATACACGTGAATTATCTTGTTTATGGTTCCAAGAGTAACCCCTGTTTCACCAGTGATGGATCACTTTATGTTGTGATTATTGCAGTGACACGCTGTTTAAATTTAATTCACTATATCTGTTGTGCAAGTAATTACTGATCGTGGAATAGGTTTTGGTTGTTATTTTTTTACACAAGTTTTTATTGTAATTTTGGTTCGCTACTATAAATATTTCTGTCTTTTCAAAATCCTAACATCTTGATCTTTGCGAAATACAAGAATGTCACGTTCTAAAGACGGCTGGTATGGGCATCAATAATTTAATTAAAGTTCAGAACAATATTTCGTCCTTCTTAGGCCATTTTTAGGTTGAAAAAGACGGTTTGAAACTGACCACTACTTTGTACATGTCTTGGGTACGAGTGTGTGAATGGGTAAGAGATTGTAGGTGATGATACAGGTAAGTATTTGATTATTGATTAATATAGGTATAAAGGTGTTCCTTTTTATTGATTCAATTTTAGTTTGAGTTCTTGTTTAAATATGGCTTCTTTAATTTTGCGTCTGTTTGTATTCGTTTCCCTACTTAGTATTGGTGTTTTATGTGGATGTTGTGTTTATTTGATCTGCAATGTTAACAAATGTGCGATGATGTTTTTGTGTGTATGTGTGTTACTCGACAGAGAAGTCGTGGTAATTGTTACATTGTATTTTATAAATAATGTTGGTTCTACGTTAGTCTGTGTAATTTTTTACATAGTATGGATTTTATATTTGTACCTGGTTTTTGAATAAATTTAATGTTTGCTGGAATGTTTTATTTTTTACAAATGTTAAATACCGAGGATACATGTTATACAACAGTGTAAAGTTTAGTTAGTTGTTTCATTAAATTTATTACTTTTTGTTTGCTGTTGACTGTGTTGTTGGTCTAGGTGTGTGTGTATATATATTTTTCAACACTTTTTGAAATAAATTTATGTTGATGAAATGTTGTTTTATATTTCATCATTGGTTTTATCGAGTAAGCAGAGTTTGGCTGTTTTTAGGTGGTTTATTTGTTAATTAAGCACAAAGCTACACGATGGGCTGACTATCTGTCCTCTGCCAACCACGGATATTGAGTCCGCACACATCTCGCTGTTGAGGAGGCGTGTTTATTTGGTTTCATAATATGTTGCGTTTTTGTTTTCTTTCATATACTGAATTCCATAGAAGGCACTGTCTAGTATGGGTCATTTTCTTCTATTTATATCGGTTATTTTGATTTGTTTTGGAATTTCGCACAAAGCTACTCGAGGGCTATCTGTGCTTGCCCTAATTTAGTTGTGTAAGACAGTTGTGGAAGGCAACTAGTCATCACTACCCACCACCAACTCTTGGTCTACTCTTTTACCAACGAATAGTGGGATTGACCATCACATTATAACGCCCCCGCGACGAGAAGGACGAGCATGTTTGGGGCGACTCGGGCGAGAACCCGCGACCCTCAGATTACGAAGCGCACGCCTTAACGCGCTAGGCCATGCCAGGCCAGGTTATTTTGATCTTAAGTTTGAGAAATGATATTTGGTTTGTGCTCTCGCGTTTACAGACGAGCTTAATGTTGGACAAATAGAGTTAACGTTCCTGAAAAAAAAACTGTGCATGTTCTGTTGTGAATTCACCATCTGTATTGACGACATATCTGTACCAGTACACTTTTACTTCCGGTGGGTTTCTTATCACCATCAGTTGTAAGTGTCATGTTCTCTCACAAGTCACGATGCCTGAAGTCAGTTGAAATAAGGTCAGAGATTTTAATTTGTATGGTCACAGGCCTTTTGTATGGCCAGTGGCAAGATGATTGGATATACAAATTCTACCATAGACCATGAACAATATTTTGTAGCGCAAAATGTGAATAATGTTATAATTGTCTGGAACCAGCTTATATATTACAAAATAATACTAAATTGCTCACAAATATTCATATTAAGACCTTTCTCGTCATTATCTTTTGAAACGAATATTATCTTCTCCAAAAGGCTTAAAAGCAGTAACGTTTACTCTAGATATTTTTACCCTTGTACAACCAGCATTTTTACTGTAATTTATTGCATGATAAGCTACATTCTTCACCTAAGTTCTTTCAACGAAAAAGAATGAGGTTTTTGACTTATTATACGAAAGAATAGATAAATCTTCTAAGTTTCTGTCCAAGAGAAAAGGTTTCCTTTGAGTTGTTGACTTGCTTTCTAGCAATTTAAGTTAATCTAATTCATTAACACCCGTCTTCTCGGATCCTATCATCATTCAACGTAATTAAAAAAAAAAAACTTTCCTTGAATCTACAGTCTGTTTATACAACAAAGTAAAATCCTTGCTTAACAAGTGAATCCTAAACGATTACAACTTACCTTGACACTTTATAATGCTATTAATTTGGTGTACGTAATTCTGACTAATCTCTAGCTGTGTTTGTTGATTCGCTTTGACTTTTTAAAACACAGCAAATAACGTATGAAAGTTTCATAAACTTATTTTCTTGAAATCCAGACTGAGAGCAATTAAGCTAATTTAAGAATATATTGTAAAAAAATGTGTGAAAATGACCAACTTTTAAACTCACGACAAATTTTATTATTGTGTTGTTCACAGAACGTTTCAAATCCATCTGAAAGATTATTTTTCTATGCCCCCTTTTGTCATAGAGGTTGGTTCACTATCTTGTGATAAATACCGAGTTTCAGGACTTTGTGTAGCATGTTATAAATCGTAGAACGCTCAAGAAGAAAGAGGAGTGTAAGTGGGAACAGTTACGCCTTTTATCTAACAAACAAGATAAATGTAAAATTTTACACTTGGTAAGTTCACCAGCTAGAACCTTTATTGTTTTCTCTGACTAATGCACATAAAACTTAAAGTTGATCACCAGAAGAATTGTACTGGTGTTTTACTGGAAAAGTTATTTGATGTGAAGTTTGTAGTTTACAAGATTAACGGAAAAATACACTTTCTAGTATATTTTACTATAGCTGAAAATGAAGTATTTTAGTGGTCGAGAAACGCTTCTTTATAAATAATTTCAAATTATTCTTTTTTATATTCATGTACACAAAAGTTCGCTTTTGGATATTCACAAAAACTAACCCAAGAGTTATCTATACTAGCTGTTTTGAGTGTGAACTAACAGACTACAAAGAAGGCAACTACCTAACAGCACCTAAAGCCAAGTATTGGGCTAATCTTATTTAACCAACTACGCCCCCCAGCGGCTCAGCGGTATGTCTGCCGTCTTACAATGCCAAAATCCGGGTTACCAAATCCGTGGTGGGCAGCGTACAGATAGCCCATTGTGTAGCTTTGTGCTTAATTCAAAGACAACAACAACTGACCAAATACTAAAACTTAATTTACTCTTATAACACACCTTATATCAAAGTGCAAAGTACAAAATAAGTTCAACTATATATAATTTTATTTATTTGAAGGCGAATATTTATTTTGTGCTTTAACAGTTTTTGTTCTTTTTGTTATTTATAGGAAATTGTAGGTATAGAAAACCTCCAAGTGAAAAACAAATGCAATAACAACATAAGTGCAAGTAGTAAATCAGCTGAATTAATGATGTATTTGTGTTTACACGTGATAAACGAATAACTTATCCCAGACAAGTCTCCAATTTATTATATTACGTATCAAAATTTCAAGTAGGCTGAAATTTTAATTTTAATTTAGAAGTTAATTGCATGTCGATATGTATCAAATTTACGATTTTTGCGAAAAAAGACAGATATGTACAGTTTTCTTTCTTTACACAAATATAGCTATATATAAAAGCAGTAGAAAATAATTTATATATAAAAGTTTTGCAATTTCACAAATAATACTGAGTCTTCTGAAAACTGAATATTTTATCGACAATTCACGATAAGCGCATTAATTCTATCTTAATACACAGGTACACTTCACTTGACGGGAAATTAACTAGTTCTTTTCTTGGCTGGCCTCACACGGTTTACAAGCTGGCTTTTCACTGAGAAATATGATATAACGTGTTTGTTGACATACTAACGTCCGAAGTGAATTATCTGAAGTTGAACAGTTTGTAATGTTTGAAACCTATAAACTTTCCTGGTTAAATATCTGTAGTTTTTCTGTTAATAAGCATCTATCACAGTTATAGCTTTAGAGGATTATAGTGTACTAACTGTTGCAAATCAGCAATATAAAAATGTCTATTCGCGTGTCGATTTATAAAATTTAAGGTGAGGTTCTCGGAACTTCAGTTGGCAATAATATTTGAAGATACATTGGTGCTTTCGTAAAACATACGTTGTTGATTCTTACACTTGAGAATTTTCTGCAAATTTAGAGAATAAACAAAACTTTTGCAATACACATTTAACAGTATAAGTTACATGCATTTCTAAATATATATTTAACGAAAACAAGCATCGATATTAAAATAAGTATGTTTATTAGTAAATCCGTTACAGTTATTAAAAATAAAGCAATAAAGTTTCTTTGATATAAAGACAATAATAAAAAATCAAATTTTTAAGATAACTGTTCTGTCTCTTTGAATTTCATAAAGTATTCATCAATTTTTGCCGAATATAAAATTTGTCTTTTTAATATGCAATACTTTGAGAAGCTAATAATATAAATAATGTAATGACGTATTGTTCTCAGTCAAAACCACTAATTTGTGTTTATTTTATATAAAAATGGCCTACAATGACTAACGAATAATTTATATTTAATATTTGTACTTTTCATACTCATAGTAACACTGGTTTGAATTTCGCGCTAAGCTACACGAGGGCTATCTACGCTAGCCGTCCTTAATTTAGTAGTTTAAGACTAGAGGGAAATCAGCTAGTCACCACCATCCATCGCTAACTCTTGAGCTAGTCTTTTACCAACGAATATTGAAGTTGCCCGTCATCTCATAACGCCCCCACAGCTGAAAAAGGAAGCAGGAATTCGAACCCGCGACCCTCGGATTATAACTCAAGTGGCTTAATCACCTGACCATGCTGGGCCGAGTAACACCCTTGTCTTACATTGGTGTTTAATAGATTTCAACTGTAGTAATCGGAGTTAAAAGGTTGACATACCATATTTTTGGTGTAGCTTATCGCAAAATTCAAAATCCAAACCAAACCATATTTCTGAGAAAAAAAGAATATTCTATATTCCTTGGCTTACCTAAATAAGCAGACATTGTTTTACATATAAGAACTGTGTAGCATTAATGTCAGTATGGTATATTATTTATGAGTTAATTGTTCGACGTTTAGCAAAAATATTTTAAGAATGTAATCTCAATGTAATTATTTAACTCGTTATTCTATTCACTCTTAAAGTGTCTAAAAGAAATATGATACTCTTTAATTTTTACCTAGTCAATAACAAAGAAATAATTAGAAATTGGAGAAGCAAACTCAAAGGAATAAGACAGTTTAACAGTTCTAGGTAAGTTTATAACAGATTGATAGAGTAACCGTCCTATGCTCTGTCTCTTTAGAACCTACATTAGGTAGCGTGGATGTAAGTTACTAAAATGACTTTAGCTCAGACCTTTAATAGATCAATTCTACAAGAATTAAATTAAAGATTTTCACGATATATCAAGACATAACTTTAAATGATCTTAGACCTTTTGGACTAGATACTATACCAACAGAGCAGTTGCATTTTTATCACGCTATACAGTGGTGAATCAAAATATCTTTGTACCAGAACATCAGGTCAGGTAGCAAATGGATCCCAATAAGCTTAAACACTCTAAGTCAACATATATTTTACATTCCACACTTTCTTTATTATAACAGGGAAAAATCCATTTCTTTTTACTCATCCTGTATAATCCGTAATTAAAACCCTCAAATTTGGATTTTGTTTTGTTAAATATGCGAAACATGTAACATAATTGTTGACTAAGCTATTTCAGTCATTTACATTTTGTTTATATATTTCTCGTAATGTTTTCAGTTTACAGTTACTGCTTTGCATACGTAGTTTATTCTTAAGCATACTTATTTAACTATACTTACAAAACAATTTATCATTATTACATTTGACTTGTATTTCAGCTATTTGAGAGAGTGTCGGCCTTGTGTGCCCGAAACTTTGACTCAACCTGAGCTTAGAAAAAGGTGAGCAAAGTTTCAGGTGTGTCGGGTTGACTGAAAAAACTGGTTTACCAGAAAACTGGAAAAATCTGTCCAACTTGTGAATATTTCGAGATGTGGTTGTTTTCAAAACTCATTAAAGATAGTCGCTTTTTGTATAAGTGACCAGTGGAATGATATTAAAAACATTTACCAAAATAAAACAGGTAAAAAGAGCCTTTTTCCCAGAATTCGTTTATCAAGGATACGTGGAAATGCATCTTTTTCAAATTGTTAGACAAACCTTCGCTTGCAAACAATTTATTTGTTTGAAGGTTATTCAGTGTTATCCATTGAGAAGATGTGTTCTTTTTCTAACACCCGCATAAGATTGCTCTTGTATAATAGATCTGCTTTATTTGAACATTATTAGAATTATCCAATGACATAGAAACATTCAGTGTTGATCATTTGTCTATCTTCCAAGAGAAGTCTTACGGATTTTTTGTGTTCTATTAAAAAGGCTTCTTCTGATCCAGATTTTGTGTTGTATTGGAGATATGTCTACAAAGAAATCTTTTAGAATGCTTTGTGTGTGGTGATAATGTTCTCTACAGTAAATTCGGGCCAGTCGTGTATGATATCGTCTCATGTACTGAGGCATAGAGCATGTAGCAAATCGATAGCATTTTCATTAGATGACAGATGACTGTTAACAACTTGTAAAGACCTGGTATCCACAAGAACTGATCGTGTTATGTTATTAATAACTAAAATAAGAAAAAAAGTTTTGTAAGCCAAACTTCATTGTGGATAAGAAAAAGTTGGATTTTCAATCACAATATTAGTGTAATATGTATTATTATTTTTCAACTTCTAGATTCTGTACACAGTTGATATATATATGTAATCTGCCAATGTCATTGACGTTATAATTAAAAACAAATCATTTTAACAAATGAATTTTAAATTAGAAAGAACTGATAATTTGCTTCATTGATCCATCTGAAAGCTTGTCTCAACCTTTGATCTGAACAGGTGAGCAAAGTTTCAGGTGTGTCAGAGAAGTTTATTTTCATCTTATTATCAACTAATTGAACTAACCTTGTAGTATAATCGTCCACGTCATTATGCATCTTATAATACTAATTTTCTTGAACAGTTTGGTTCTTTTCCTTTTTATTTGGGGGGGGGTGGATACTGTAATTGTTTCTTTGCTGATTCATGATACTAGGCCACCATTTACTAACCTGTTGGATGATAAATAGTTTTTCAATCCTTTTACATTTGTTTATGTGATCTTAAGCCAAATGATACAGTTATGTTTCTTTAGTCTTTTCCTAGATACCAGAACTTCATGTTTTTATTAAAATAGGAATGGTTATTATCAAACGTTTGATTGCAGAGGAAGAAGTTGATGTTTTTTTGTTGGAAATATGCTATCAGAAAAGCTTTACAAACAAGTATGTTTTGAGAGAGTTTGTTTTCGTTTTTTGCTTCTGTAATGCAATAACTTTTTGGTAAGTTTTGCCATATATTAATTCCATTTTTAGGTATATTGTCATACTTAAGCAATTTTGAATAATTAATTCTTTATTTTACTTTTTAAATTCTTAATGTCTTGACGTAATTTAAGTCACATCCAGTTTTCAGTCTTCTTTAAGTTGGTTATTGTTTTAAATGTAATATATAAATATTTAATTTGTATTTACGTGAAAAGGAAAAATAATAATAATTCAGAAACTACAGTTATGCCTAGGATTACTTGCTTTATTTTTTGCAGTATTTTAGAAAAATAACATGTTATCTTGAAATTGCATTTCAGTTTTACATTTAGTAAAATGTTTTGTTTTATTTTTAAATTTTATTATTATTATATGCAAAAATTATGGGCTTAGAGTACTTAGTTAATTATATTGAAACAACTACATTTTTGTCACACTCACTCTAATGTATACATAGGAACAAAGTAGAATTTTCAGCTTAAAGGAAACCTTGTATGCATATAAACTAAACTGCCAGGTCAGAGACTCCTATGAGTCAGGTATAACCATCTCTAATTTTGATTTATTGACCAAAGACAGTCAGTGAGCAGACGGAAGCACCAGAAGATTATCTGACTTCTTGAACAATTAATGGCAATAAAACGCAAATCTTATTCAGCAGTATCAGGTTTCATGATTTCTTTTTGCTGGGCTTGTTTTTTACCTTTTTAAAATAGAACCGTAAAATATTAAGATTTATTGAAGACATGCACTTTTAGTGATTTTGGAAATTGACGTGAGTAATAATTATTTGAAGAAACAGTATGTTGTATGATATAGCACATATGTAACGTGATATTAGAAATTTACGTGATAATTCCTTAAAAAACATGTTTAATAATACAGTGTATATATAGTCTTGTAAAGTGATTTTAGAAATTGACGTGGAGTATAAATCTTTAAGAAACAGCATGTATAATAATGTAGTGTATTGGTATTGTCATGTAAGATAATTTTAATTATCTATTGAAAGAAAGTATAATCTTCTTTTACACTATTTTGATTTCGCCTGTGATAAAGTACACAGCTAAACAGGTTTCAAACATCTGTCTGGGTCTGTATTTACATTTGCTTTAAATGTGCTGTGAACTTGTGAATATAACGCCCGTCTAAGTGGCTGGTTAGCCTTGTTACTAAATGACACCTGCAGTAGTATTTTAATAGTGCTAAATTTTATTAATTGATTAAATATTGTAAGCCCGAAAGAAGTATAATTCTAAGTTTCCAGGTGAATAAGCAGTAAGTTTAGGAATTCACATTGTAAAAATCTAAGGTTTGTTTCGCAATGATGGACATAGCAGAAATCGACATTTGATTTTGAGCTAAAAGTTGTTGTTGTTTTGAATTAAGCACAAAGCTACACAATGGGCTATCTGTGCTCTGCCCACCACGGGTATCGAAATCAGATTTTAGCGTGTAAGTCCGCAGACATACCGCTGAGCCACTGGGGGGCATAAATTACAGAATATATCATACTGACTATTACACACTTTACATATTATTAAATTATACAGAAATTGATTAGTTATGTTATTAATAATTAACATTAGTTAATCAAACGAAAAAGACTAAATAAATTATTAAAATTCTAGAGCATTAACACAGAGTCCATCTTTTTTTTAAACTTAATATCTGTGATATTTTTAACGAGGGAATATCTTAAAGTTTACATTTTACAATTAAAATCTTCATTTACTTTCATCAAAAATATTATTAACAAAATCACCCAACCCATCATGAAGATCTTTTCTTTATATTTTCATATGCAACTAATACTATAATAATGTTTTTGCGCGAAATTCACAACAAATAAAACCAAAGCCAAACGCTTTTAAGAGTAAGAGCTAATCCAGATTTTCTTTCCGCAAAGATATACACTTGCAACAATTTTAAATATAGTTATCTATTTACTTGTTTTGCAATATTCAAGTGTGTTCCTGCAAGAGTTTGACTTTGGATCTTCAAAAAAGCTTATGACTCTGCATTTCGGTGTGTTGTGTGTTACCAAAATAGGCTTTTAGTCTTCTAATATGAACAACTGAAGAAAATTGACTGACACTAAGTGATGTATAAATCATAATGCAGAAAAGTTTTAAAACCATAACCATTAACAAAAGTTGTATAACTCGAATTTTTATGTTCAATTGAATATATTTAAATTCAAAATAGTGTTCATACGATTCTATAGGATTTTACTAAATGAATAATTGTAGTAAATATTAATCTTCAAATGTGGTTATAAATGCCATTTTATTAAAGTTTTGTGTGTGTTTTTGCTTATAGCAAAGCTACATGGGGCTATATGCTGAGCCCATTGAGGGAAATCGAACCCCTGATTTCAGAGTTGTATTAAAGTTTTGTTTATCCTTACTAATATAAAGCGTGATAGTTTTTATTTTTTATATTTGCATACGTATACCAATATACTAATGATCATAGAGACAAGGATCGTTTCAACGATTTTATAAATGAATTTTAGGTTCCAGTGAATCTAAAATTGTAAAATATAGTTAGAAAAACGTTTCATAGAATATTTCACATCTTTCAAAAATGGAGTTTGTATATAATTGATGGAATGATTATCAAAGTACTTTGTTCAACTTCGATGACTGACTTATGTACAGAAGAGCCAGACTCATTTTCATCACATTTGCGTTTCGCAATTTAACAGCATTCCAACGACGAAACGTACAAAAACATCGTAAAGAAAAATGAAAGTATTACCTTTCTATTTTTTCTAACGCTTTCATAAATTTTAAACAAAACAGGAGCTATGTTTAATTTAAACCCTAGCACTACTTATTTATGCACGTGGTTGTCCAAAAATATACCTACACTTTAGATGTTCATATAACTATTGTAAATGAGCCTTCAAGCCACCAAATTATATTTATTGATATTTCAAGGCAACAAGTTGATTGTATGTATACTACTGTTTGATTTGAAATCTGAAATTGGACTTTACCAGCATTCAACAATCATGACATTTGCGACAGAGTGCCTGATATGGTGTTACACAATTTACAACTCTGATTCGATGGGTATTAGGGATCTGTTACTATAACTTGTTAATGTTTTTTGGTTTGTTTTCATACATCCTCCAATATTATCTGTTATAAAAATAAAACTTTTAGAATCTATATGTATAGAAGTCACATACTTAAAGGACGGGTATACTTTTTGGGATGATCTATACAATCTCGTTGTTTTTTTGTTAACCTGAAGATTACCCTGAAAGGTCGAAACGTTGTTCTCTGCTTATCAGTAAAAGTGTTAATACCAATACCATCCGTTCTGAGATACAGTGCACAAAATAGTATTTTCAACATACTTAAGTATCTGCAGAAGCGAAATATACATAATGCATGTATAAAGTATACAGTTTCTGAAAGTGACCTTAATCAAACATGGATATTTTTGTTATACGTATTATATTTCAAATGCTATTAAAAAAACAAGCCAATAAAATTACTTTTTAAGTGTTCTTTAGAAAATCATTTTCTAATAATTAAGTGAATAAATGTGAGTTTGTGAATTTCAGCAAGTTTTAGTTGAACAGGAATTATATATTAATTTTATTTGGAATAAAATTGAGCGATCGCGCTATGGACATTAAATTAAACAGAGGTAAAAATTATCTGTATACATATATAACATGTCTTTAACTAGCTGTTAGCCGTAAAACTTTGAATGAAATTGAAAAGACTGGTTAAATAATGATAAAACACATAAATCATTTTCATATTTTCATGAATATAATTATATTTTTGTTAGAATATGATTATTTTAGTTATATTTTCCGTCCTTTTTTCTATCTAAAGTCAAATATATCAATTTAATGTCACTCTTGTTGTCTGGCTTAATAGACATCATTTAAATCTCGGTTACTCTTTAATGTGAATAAAAAAGAAAGGTGTGTTATATTCAGTGAGCGCGCTCAGATGATGGTCTACTAAAGTATGACTAAACTTAATAAATTTTGTTCTTGATCTATACTTACATAAAATTACATTTAAATCACTCTTTAAACTATCACGTTACTCTTGAATTCACGTTGAAATATCCAGGAATTAAACTTCTCAATATCGCGGATCTTATACATACTTCACATACGATCAAAATTAGAATTATTGAATATTGAACCAGAATTTTTAAGTTCACGCTTACTTGACTTTAACTTTCATGTAATACAGTAATATTAGATTTCTATGCTTTACAACAGGAGTGTCCTTAAGAACTGTCGTCAGTGTTTCTGCTTGCCTTCAGCCTCAGAGAGCCCCAAACCTCGAGACCAAACGAACGCTTTGATTATGTCAAAGGTTTCGAGTTTCTTTGCTCAGTTAAAATATATACTGTACTTAGTATAAAATAATTTTATCGTTATTATCTTCAAAATTTTGTATTGATTCATTATAAAAAGTTAAATAGAGAATTTTGTGCAGTGAAGTTGACAAAGGATACTTTAAAATGAATTGTTCTTTTAAAAACTCAAAAATTGTGTTTATAGAAAGTCTGACAATCGTCTTATTTTATTTAACGACACACAGTGGATCAATGTTTTCTGCGGATTTATAACATTAAGAATCGGGTTTCGATACCTGTAACAAGCACATCTGAGATACCCCTTTGTGTAACTTTGTGCTTAACTACAAACAAACAAGCAATTTAACGAGTATTATCATTCGAAGATCCTTTAAGGCTGGTGTTTAATTAATATAAAATCTAGATTGTTGCAAATAAACAGTTACATTTTTTGTTCTTTATAAGTGTGCCCTCCGCTAGTACAGCGGTAGGTCTACGGATTTACAAAGCTAAAATCAAAGATTCGGTTCCCCTCGGTAGGCTCAGCAAATGGCTCGATGTGACTTTGCTATAACAATACACACACATACTTTTTATGAGTGTTAGTTGTCACTCTTTGTACTGTGGCACGTTTCAAATCATACAAACTTTCCAAAAACATTTTACACTTTTCTGCAAATAATACGCACGATTTTAGCAAAAGTATCTTGTAAATGTTGCAGTCAAGCCTCTTTTTGACACTAGACAAGAGTATAATATTGAAAATTTAAAAGAGTTAGGATAAAAAGATTTATATACATGCGCAGAATTAATGACCATAAAGCAATCTTCAAAGCATATTACATCCTGTTTTGAAGCTGGACCTTTATCTGATGAGATATCATCACAAGCATTTTTGATTTATTTGATGTTTGATTAGATTTACTTACCATACCAGTTCATTTAATCAACAAGCAAATACAAAGTTCAACTTTAATAACGGCTAATGCTAATAATTGAGTAATGATATACGGTAAATTTTTATTCAGTGTGCAGAAAATAATGGTCTCGAAAATGCCAACGCAAGTGCTAAAGGTAGAATAATAGTTGTGCCAAAATTACTGGAAACGTATCGCTGATGAAAGAAGCGCTCTGCTAATACTGAATATGAAAATGAATTGTTCATTGCTGAACATGAATAGTTCAAAACGAAATGTTTTAACGTGTTAACATGCTGTTTTTTTATGAAATTATAAAATATGTTTTGACTGTTTTGTGATGATATATCCATTTGAAATTCCTGTGAAGCTTTAAAGCAACTCATCATGTACAAGACAATCAATTAAATATTAACATATAACATGGATTAGCTCTAGCACTATCTAGAGCATGTAGAACTAAATAAAATATTAATGGAACAGATTAAGTTGTTGAACTTCAAAGTTACTAACAATTCATCTAGAAACATTTAACATTCTTAGAACACTAAGCTTTATTTACAAATGTTATTTGATTGATGTATTCCAATAAGCACTAGTTACAGTTTCAATGACTGTTGCATCTGCTAAAAAGATTTGTTTGTTTCTTATTAAGCAACATGCCACAAAATGGACTATCTGTGGTGAGCACAGCACAGATACTTAAGCCTGGTCTTTAGGATTATAAGTCTTCCGGCTTGCTATTGAGCCACTTATCAGGTTATCAAAGTTAAAGTTAATTGAAACCTATCTGATAACCCATGACTATCATTTATAGATAACATATGATGCTTTGTTTTAAACGCACAGAATTAAAACCCGTTATTTATAAGACGAAATTGTTTCAAACATAATCGTTTTCAAATATTAATTTGTGATTCCTTTTTCTTGTAGATAAGATCATGCTCTTTCTTAATATACTTTCTCCATTGTCAAAGTTTGTGTTCCGTGCTTTTGTGATTATTGGGCAATTAATACAATTATTTTTCTGCAGAATAAATATAAATTCTCAGTATCAAGTAACAGGTTAATGGCTTTATTCCTTTATCAAGTTCTTTAAAAATACTGCAAAAGTTCTTGTTCGCCCTAAATATTAATGTTTCAAAAAAAATCACACCTATTCAGAAAAAAATAACAAGAAAAAGTACTTGCCCATAGTGAAATGACAATTCTGTACAAAATATCGTCCTAAAAGGATTGTCATCATAACTATAAGACATTTTACTTTGTTCAGTCATTTTATATTAAGCTAGATCGCATAACAAGAATTAACCTGAGTTTTAACAACATAAAAAATAAATAATAGTATTTTATAAGAACCTTTCGCGCTAGTTGTTGTTTATACGTTTATAAAAAACAGTAAAGTAAGTAAAAGCAAGTAGGTTTTGATGACGAATTTCTTCCAAAAAAAATCCACCACATCATATTAATCATTTCGTCTCTTTTTTTCCATTATGTATATCTCGTTTATAAGAGCTTACGTGGTTGAAAAGAAATTGCAAGAAACCTTTACGAGAACCTATCTGCAGGAATTTATCAGTCGTGTATTTTGTTGTTGCTGTTCAATCTGTTTGAAATTCATTTAGCTGATGTGAACACCTTAAAGGTGTTCAGATAAGAGGTTTGTCGACATTTTCCATTTAACATTCAAACCATCGGGTGAAAATTAATTTCCATATTAATTAGAATTTTGATATTTGCTTAGCTATCAAACTTGTAGCAACACGTGCTTTGGCTCTGTCCTATTAATTATATTAAAACGTTTTACGTTTCTTACTAAGAAAAGCTAATTAAAAACGCTTATAAATTAATAAAAATGAACAACCACAATGAATATTTACTCTTTTGTGTGTTTTTTTGTAAATCGTTGTTTCATCTGAAAGGTTTTCTTTATTCGTAGAGTTTAACTTTAGGTAATGTTTCTTTTAGTGTGAATGAGACGACAGCTTTTATGGGAAGGTACTGTGGTCTATATGTAGATATTTTTCTACGAGATGGTGTGTATAATTCTTTCATTCACTTAAAGAATAATGATTTCAAGAAACTTAATTTGGTTAGAAGAATAATTAATTGAAAAATGAAAAATATGTCATCTATTCAAAATTTTCATCAATGAAGTTTTACAGGGTTTAGTTATAAAAGCTGGCTTTCAATATAACCCTATTGGAATGTTAGTGTCAAGCAGTGGTTTTCAAACTTTTTCAGCTTGTTACCCAATTTAACATGCCACATTAAGCATGTTACCCCTTTCACAAAATGTTTTCAACATTGATATATATGGCTAAATTAAACTAGAGATATATTGCACTTTATTTATTACACTTTATTTATTTACAGTGTAAATTTATTTACACTGAATTACACTTTTAATTATTGTATTTGATCATTGTGCATTTCTAATGAATATTGCCAAAGATGTCAAGAACATCAGTAGGATGGATGGAATTGCATACTTGAAGCTATTTTAGGAATTCTTGGCTTTGTGGTTCAAAGTGCTTGCCTGGCATCGTTTGCAACATTCAAGCGAGTTCTCTTTTTTGTTTTCATCCCCAGCACGGTTGAGAACCCTTTCTCACACAGATACGTTGTTGAGAATGATACCAACAACTTCAAGGCTCTCTTGGACAGATTTGGCGAGTCAGCTAGTTGTAAAATCCAAAAGGAATCTGCATTTTGGTTTTGGAATTTGACTTTCAAGGCTTCATTTGCTCGCATTGTGATCCACTCCTCCTTTGCAGGGAAATCATCATCATGAACGGCCTCATCAGGTACAGAAAAGGGATGAATGATCCACTGAAGACTGGCTGTTTTTAGATCACTCTCTGGAAAGTAGTGCTGCATGCTTGTTTCAAGCCCCTTCAAATGATCGCTCATCTCTTTGTTGATGGTCTGTAAAAGTGATCCAGTATCATAACTATTCTCCTCAATAAACTGGTCTAGGGTGGAAGCTGAGCGATCACTCCTTTCTCCAAGCGTCGAATCCAGAGTCTCAGTTTTCCCAGAAATGCAGTCACAGTGTGATGGGCATCAATGACAGTCGTGTTTTGGCCCCGGAGTTGCAGATTATCACTGTTCAGCTCCGCAAATATGTCAGCCAAGTAACAAAGTCGAGCAAGCCACTCCTTATCAGTGAACTTGGTAGCAAAAGGAGATTCTTCTTGTTTCAGAAATTCCTGAAAAGCCGTTCGGAGCTCAATGACTCGACGTACAACCTTGCCTCGCGACAACCAGCGAACATCGGTGTGGTAGAGCAGAACTTGATACTGCTCTCCCATTTCCTTGCATAGCTCCCTGAATATGCGCGAATTCACATCCATGGAGTTTATGAAATTGACGATTTTCAACACATCTTCAAACACTAATTTCAGATTACCAGGCAGGCTTTTTGATCCAAGAGATTACCGATGAATAATGCAATGATCTACAGAAATTTCTGGATTCACAGCTTGTATGAGGCCCCGTAATCCACGATTACGACCCATCATCGACGGTGCTCCATCGACGGAGACCTAGATTAAAAAAGAAAAACTATTATAGATTGTGTCAGTTAGTCATTCTTACTTATCTTTTGCGTTATAATTATATGGTTTTAATTTAATTTATTTTGGTACTTTAGTATTTCAGTACGACAGGCACGATACTTTTTTGTGAATTATGTATAAAATATTAGCTACACTACAGCTACTTGTACAATAAATAAAACTATATGACTATATGCCATGTAATTTATTGTATTTATACTAATCTAGACTTTATATAAACATCTCTCCCTACCTGTTGAACGCTGTTCCAATCCATTCGTGGTAAAGAAACTGTTGATGATATTGAAGATATCTTCTCCCTTCGTGGTTGTCAGTAGATCTTCGCATAATATGAACTCTTCTTTGATCTTGTCCTGGTGGACGTAACGAACGAACCCAAAGAGAACAGCACAACTGGCTTCGTCACACGATTCATCAAATTGCAAGGAGAATTTGCTGTATGAGCTTTCCTTGATCTCTGTTGTAACTTGGGACAGAATATCTGATGCCATGTCATCGACTCGTCGGCGGATTGTGTTGTTTGATAGCGATATGACATTCAGTTTCTTTGCTTGATCCTCCACACATACCTTGCTTACCATCTCGTATGCACAAGGCATAATCAGATTCTCTGCAACGGTGTGGCTTTTTTGTTGTTCGGCAACTTTATATGCAACAAAGTAAGATGCTTCGACCGTAGCTTGAAGCTTTTGGGCTTGAATTCCAGATGAACCGAACTGGATATTCTTCAGTGCTACAGCCCGGCGCTGAAAATAAGCCTGATCCTCATTTGGAAGATTTGGATGGCACTTCTGGAAGTGAGCTGAAAGTTTTGATGGCTTGAGGCTTTCATTTGTCAACACTTTGTAACATACTTCACAGTGTGGCCGATCCTCTCCACCAGAAGTTAAATTCACAAAGCCATAGCGAAGAAAGGCGTCAGAGTAGGTGCGCTTTTTAGACATTTTATTGTTTAATCTGCAGAAAAAGAAAAACTGCATTAAAAAGTGTGAACAATTTGAACTTATTTATTTTTTCATGGCATTCTAGATAGCATTAAAAGAGCTTATTCAGCATAGGAATGATGTAATAGTAGGTAAATACTAACTATACTGCACACGGCAGTAACATACATACCAGGTTTTGTCTACCTCGGCTGATGCTCACATAGAAACTGACAGTGTGAAATAGAGGCAACCTCAGGCAGTGAGTGACGCGTACTGGACACGTCGACGAGTCATCAGGGTTACTGAGTGACTTGTGTTCTGAAGCATACTTGTCAAAATACTTTTAGATTACCACACACTTAGATACATATTTTTTCTTTTCTACTACTGTATATTAGTTTTTGATGTTTTGTTATTTGGTTTAACTTTGTTACATACTTAAAATAGGTTTAATTTACAACTTTACATACTAAGACTAAGTTAATATTATCCTAATACCAGCTACCTCAATGTTTGCTTGATTTTCAGAATTTTAACTTTTTTCTGTCACCCCTCCATTACCCCCGATAAATTGTTAAATTACCCCAGGGGTAATTTACCCCAGTTTGGGAACCACTGGTGTAAAGGAAAGAAACATTCATTGCGCAGAGAAGATTGTTAGGCGAGAAGTACCCATTCTGTGAAATTAAAAAAGTGAGTAGTATTCCATGTGTACGAAAGGAGAGTACAGAAAATTCATTTCATGTATCAGTCAACAAAACCGGACAGCTTTTCAGCAGCTATGTTTGTTTCACGTTTCTTTAAATGTTTGAAGAATATTTTTAAATCTATTGCTTATGGTCTTAATAAACTGAGTATAACTACCTTTGTTTTCTAAAGACGGCTTTAGAATGTGTTTTTATTTTAAGTGGGGTTTTCGTAATCATGAATTACTGTCTTTATTTTCACCTGCTCAACACCTGTTAATCACTCAATACTTGTAAACCTTTTATTCGATAAACCAAACAAACGCACAGTCTAATATTAAAAAGTAGAATATATAAGACCTTTGAATAAATTTGTTCTGAAGGTCTCGAAAGAGACGTACAATTCAAACGTAAATTGTGATTGTCTATTGTTAGAGGGCAAGTGCAGAATGAATTCTTGGTTTTAGAGTTTTTCATTATAACATCTGTTTTACATACGTTCTGTCCATGACAAAAGTTTTAGAAAGTCCATAACGCATTTTCAATAAACCGTTTCATTCTAATGAGCTTGTACAATAAAAAAAAACTGTCTTTATAATTTAATTCCCATGCATGCGTCACTTTGGTTAGCACTGAGTTTTAAAGAGTAGCTTCTGTTTGCCCATGTAACAAAATGTCAGAAACTTTTTAGGGTATTATACTGCAAATAAATTTATTTAAATATTACCCTTATAAAAATACAATGAAAAAAATAAAGTACACCACAAGTATTAAAGAAATATCTTTAAAATACTGTAGTTTATTTATCTTTGACGCTATTTCCAAAATTTAAGGTTGAGGCATAGCTTTCCCAAGTTCAGAAAAATATATGATTGTTTTTTGTTGTTTTTTATTTACTGACATTAGTTGATAAGTTTCTTGTTATGGGCAAACAACCTGAATAAAAACAATAAAAAATAACAACAACAACTAAAGAACAATGGTTTGAAGATGTAGGGCATTACGATCTCCCGTAATCAGGCTATCGTCGAATTCAAACCTTATTTATCACTATTAAAGAAATGTCAATATTGAAAACTAAGAAGCATCTGACGTAAAGAGTTATAAACAGAAGCTCACTGGAATATCATTAACTATTACAATGCATATGCCATATGTTGTTAGCGCATTTCTTACCACGAGAAAGGGTAAAAACAAGTGATTGCTTTAAAAATCTGTAAAATATCTTTTTATACGTATCTTTGACATTTCCTGGAATTGCGATGATTAATACGAAATCAGTTAAACTCTTTATGCCTTTGAAACATTATGTTTTCCTTATATTAACTCCACAAACTTGAGAATGCTTTAAATATAATGGATATTTTTCATTACCAATGATACGATGATACGATTCCCAGTACTGTAAGGAACAACTTTCGGATCTAAAATAGATATATCAAATAATTATGTAAATATCAAAGGGTTTGACGAGTAAAGACTACTCTATATAAGAGAACTGAGACCAAATGTTATGTTTTATTAATAATTTCTTTTTTAAATCATGAATCCTATACTTTTAATAACAGAAAAGGAGAAGTAGATATCCCAAACTTTTCAAAAGTTATTTTACATAACCGATAATATGCTCTTTGCATGATGCACGACATACAGTCTAATGTAGATCTTGCTATTAAGCTAGACATAGATGTGAAATGTCACCTCCAGAAAAAAAAAAAGATGCATATTAGTATGAAATGACCTCAGTAAACGTGCAGCTACTCAAAAGTGCACTGCTTGGGAGAAACTACCAAGATAGGAACTGGATTTCAAATAATGGTACGAATAAATTGGTGGAAGATATTCCTTTATTCCTTACAAATTAGTCAAATTAAATTTTCTTTTACAACAAATTATCATAATTTATTCGATTTCAAAATGAAGATCACTAGCATCAACGTCTAAGACCTACAGTGTAACGCGCTGAATGACCATTAAAAATGTTGAATATTTCTCAACCAAAACCTATAGCATCTTGACTGACGACAGGTATATACTATCAGTTTCTATACACATTTTCATTGCCTCAGAAAGAACATCTGTTGGACAAGGGCCATCTTACAGCAAGACAACTATCTCAGGCTTGCAACTAATATGGTGAAATGAAAGGCGCGAGGAACGGCAGGTCGATGAAATATTCGTAATGGTGGCTAGGCATGCAGAAAGTCCCAATTTAGATATCATTAAGGTTTAGTGGATTTGTATGAAAGTTGAGATGGTCAGTTTAATTTGTGCATTGCATAATGGTGTATAAAAGACATATTAATACTAGAAATAAACGATCTTATAATAATACCAAAATGCTATTTTTGTTTAGTTAAACACTAAACGTTTCTCTTTACTGTTTCATCAGTTGCGTTCACTAAAACGCAAATTGAAACTGACAGTACAGAACTTTGCGTTTTAATGAATGCTTCAGAAGAAGATATAAAACGGAAAATTGAGTATTTAATTAAATAAAAGCAAGCATATTATTTATATGAAGTACGGAAAGTAACACAATGTATAAAATAATAATTCACAATCATATGTTCACACAAGTTTAATAACATGAAAATAAGGTATACTTCTTTGTTTACAACAAAAGTAAATGAAAAGTGCATTGTACAATATATTCGCTTTGCCTTTCGTTATGTTTTCTTTAATACTGTATTGTGCTAATGATCAGTTGACGATCTAGTTACAGTTACTTATTGTTTGTGTGCATCACTTATGTATTTCCATAATTATTTCCAATACTGTATTCTCAACTTAACCTGAAGATGACTTAAGAAGATCGAAACATTGTTCTGTAACTTATTTTAATTAAAGTTTTAATACCCATACCAGCCGTCTTGAAGTAGGTTTCTCGACATCACGAATTATTTTTAGTGCTGTATATACTTGGTATAAAATTATAAATAATGTATCATTACCAAAAGTATCGGACAACGCTACGATTAAAATAATGCTAACAAGAGAAACGAGAACTATATTTTCCCACTTCTTTGAGTTGAAGCACGAGTCCTTCGTCCAATGCCAAGGTCCCCTTACACGTCCTGTCACTTGGTAACCGAATATCATGTAAGGGTGATCCCTCTTTCGCCACAGTACGTTGGTAAAACTTAAAACTTGTGCCAAACTTGAGCCGTATCTAGTTTTTTTTTATGTGTTTTTATGATCAATGTTTGTCTTAATTGTGAAAAGTGGTTACCTCAGTGCTACAATTTTAATTGTTTTATTTCATTCCTGATTTGGTTTCGTAGTGTATTGATTCTCGTTTTTGTTTCATGATCTCTTGTTATCATGTATTCTTGTCTTAGTTTTGTTTCGAAATATCTTGTTATCAAGTATTCTCGTCTTAGTTTTTTGTGATATGTTGTTATCATGTATTTTTGTCTTTGTTTGGTGATATCTTGTTGTCATGTGTTATCGTCATAGGTTTCGGGTATTATATTTTGAATGTGTGTGTGTTTTTCTTATAGCAAAGCCACATAGGATATTATGTTTTGTCTCTTAATAGCTTGTGTAGTTTCCATATTGTGTAATTATTGAAGTTCTGTATTTTTGGAATGTATATTTTCTGCTGTCTTTAGTCTCTTTGAGATCATTAAGTAGTAGCAGTCTATTTCCCGTTGGTTTCTATTTTTTTAGAGATGCTCGATTTTAAGAAGTATATGTAATTGTTCTTTATACGCTAGTCAGTTGGGTTTTTTATAGAACAGTTTCTCTGTTAAATCTTGTTTGTTTATGTTTGATGAAAAATCAAAGACACCCCGCGCTGTCTGCGTCTTCACGGACATTAAATAGCACAAAAGCTAAAAGAACGTATGTAGAGCACATATAAAGATTCAGTATATCAATGGTATTATAAAAATATTGGTATGTGTTGGTGTTGTATCATTTAGTAAATATGTGTATATATATCTTACATAAAATCACGTAGGTATCTTCCATCCGTATTTGCTACTCTACAGACAAAATACTGTTTTTGCTATAGAAATCTTCAATAATTATGTATTTAGTTTAAACTGAGTGAGTTGAAACGATTCATAAAGTTCGTACTCTACCCAAAGTAATCCAGTCTACCAAATGCCTCGGCTGTGAGTCTTAGGACTCTGAAACTCGGGTTTTGATACTCGTGGTTAGCAATATACACATAGTATACATCGTGTAAATTTGTGTTCAACAATGACCAAACCTTTAAATAAAGAATGCAAACCAGCATAGTTTAAGCACAATTAAATTATTTTAAATCATTATAGCTTAAATTAATCAAACACTGAAATTGATTTATTATAATCCTACATTGAATACATATCACATGTAGTATAATTTAATTTTAGTCACACTCTTGTACAATGTTTCTTAAATAGACAGGTTCAGTTATATTATATATATATATATATAACGATATATTTTATAATATTTTCACATCTGTTTAAATCATTCTATGTCAAAAACCAGAGGGAATCCTAAATAGTCGCGGCACTAGAAATTCCTTTAGGCAGGATTAGATTAAAGTAATTTATGATACCTTGGACGTAGTCAAATATATTAGTCAGAAGAGTTTGATCTTTTCAGTCGAAAACTGTAATTGGGTCTTAAATCGGTCAAGAGATGACGAAGCTATGAACTAAAGGTTTGTACTCGCATTTACTTTCCATATGATCTACATGTTGATTTTTCTTCCTTGCAGCATAAAAACTTATACAAATAATAATTGTTACCATGTGAATGAACGAGCAGCCATCATTGGCGTTCTGCTGAGGTTTAATAATAGTTAATTATTTAATGTTTTCTTATTTTGCGTGTGTAAAATTAACTGTGAGCCTTACATCACTTCCAGAAAGTTACTGACAAAGTTTCAAAACTCTCTTATTCTCAGTAAGTTTCAACAGTTATTGTATTTCTTGAAGCTTTCCTTTTGATAAGTTTCAGCCTCCTGCTAGTACAGCGGTAAGTCTGCGGATTCACAACGCTAAAGTCAAAGGTTCGATTCCCTTCGGTGGGCACAACAGATAGTCTGATGTGGCTTTGCTATAAACACACACATGCCTTTTCGCCCCCTGATAGTCCAGCGGTAAGTCTACGGATTTACAACTCTAAAACACACACACACACACACACACTCTCTATAAGTTTTAGGAACAGAATATCATAAGATACTTCCGCAATCATACTGCTGACCTTCAGGGTTATCGTAGGTGTTTAATTACTCTTGATAAATGATTCAAATATAGCGTAAACAAAGTAAAATACCATAATGCGACTTTCTATGTGGTTTATTTATAATTTCAAAGTTTGTACAGTTCTATAATTATTATAAAACTTCAATAATTATCTTATTTGCTCACACTACAGTTGCTTCCTTAAAGCTATTTCAGACGTAAATAATTCAGAAGAAAAACATTAAAATATTATAAAAATACTCTGTCAAAAACCCATGAAAATTGAAGAATCAATGCGAAAACTCCTAAAATATTTATAAACGGTATCTTATTAAGCATTTCTTTTGTTGTTATTTAGATTTATTGCTTTGCTTCTGCTCCAAATAACGGAAGAAAAAATCAGAAAGAAACTCCTTCTTTCTCAAAATAAATTGTTATTTCTTAATCTGCTTCGTATTTCTTGATTGCCAGTTATAGATTTTAAGTAGTAAGCTGAATTAAATTATTATTGAAATAAATATTAAAAGTATTTACAAAACTATAGCAACTGTGTGGTTGTCATACTAATTTATAAATAATAAAATTTGGATGTTTTGATCCGCAAAACTTGTAGCAATCTGTAAAAGTTTGCAAGCAGGGTATTAGTAGAAATTATATGTACTTCTACATTGCATAATGACAAACATTGGTTTATGTAAAACGTGAGGATGCAGTTATTTTAAACAGTAAAAGTATGAAAATCCAAGAGCAAGCCTTTCTCACTGAGTCCTTTACTGTCTGCACTTGTTGAACAAGGAAAGAAATTTTCTCCATTAAAATGCACATTCAGCATTAAACTTACTATATAAACAAATCTGAGTGCACTAGACTTCAATTAAACTGAGAGCAATCTTTGTCGAAATAACGTAACAATTACTTGGACTAAACTTTGCTAGTTCTCATAGGAGTGTAACACTCAACAAAGTTGAAACGTTAACATATTAGTACGAACTTCTATTAGACAGAAGAGACTTAATGAATTTATGCATTTCCTTACTATACAGATCGTAAGAGTTAAGGAAAAAAAATTGAAAATAAATTTGTGTTTTCACTTTATCAAAGTCGGGTTTTATATACCGACAACATAAGATTTAGTTTGTAGTGACATGTCAAACATAAGTAAATGTTTATGTTAACAAAACGTTTTCCCATTAGAACAATGATACCTCCAGAGTTCTGGTTATTTTGCTTCATACTGTTCTGCGTGCTGTGCCAGGAAGAGTAATCTGAATCCCCAGATATGCATCCTAGAATGTCTTACGTCATTAGACAGACTGTAATAGCGACAACTAGGTTTATTTTTCTAGTTCACAAACTATATAAATCTAATATCTAAAAGTACGTTTCTTACGTAAAACAGTAGTTTGTTTTCGAAAAAAACAACAACACGAGTTACAAAAACAAACAAGTCAAATCTGGTTTATTGCCAGATAATAGTATTATTTTAAGACTATATCTTATTGTTTTTAATAGAGAACTTAACGATGACACTTAAATTATTGACCCCCCCCCCGATGGCTCAGCGGAATGTCTGCGGAGCTGCAACGCTAAAAACTGAGTTTCGATATTCGTGGTGAGCAGAGCACAGATAGCCTATTGTGTAGCTTTGTGATTAATTCAAAACAACAACTTCAATCATAGAAATATAATAATGTAAATAAATTAGCAAAATTTCACAGTTTTGTTAGTTTTTCAAAAGAGTTAAATGTTTAATGTGCACATGTTTTAAAGACAACTTATTTTATTACATAACAGTTAAAAATAACTCTTAAATATTTAAATATTAAATATTTTTCAATGATGTGAAACCAGCCTTACATAAGTTTTTCAGTGTTTTTTTCAATCGACAATGGCATTTAAAAACACTTATTTTAAGCTATTCCAAATGGCTATACGGAGTTATTTATTATATTTGGCATAAGTTAACGTTAATTATATTCTTACAACAAAACAGAAAATTATATTAAAATGTTATATATCTCAGAGACTGAATTAGTACTCTCTGTGGAGGAAGGCAATAAAAGCTGCTGCCACTATTGCAATAATGCACAAATTCATCCGAAGTTTCTACTCCGACAGTCTCCATTAGAGTGATATGAAAAGCCGTTTTTTGAGTTTTACTAGCTTCCAACTTTGACCCGTGGCCTTTCAACTTCGGCCCGTAAGATACTTTTCCGCCAATTACCGTTGATTAATAAATAATATGAAACACTACGGAAGGGTATTAACAGAGCTGGCACTACATTTTTTGCTAACTCTTCCTGCAAAATCACCCTGATCATCACACGTTTTAAGTAAATACATGGCCCGGCACGGCCAGATACTTAAGGCACTCGATTCTTAGTCTGAGGGTCGCAGGCTCGAATCCCAGTCTCACCAAACATGCTCGCTTTTTCAGCCATGGGGGCTTTATAATGCGACGGTCAAGCCCACTTTTCGTTAGTAAACGAGTAATTCAAGAGTTGTCAATGGATGGTGAAGACTAGCTGCCTTTCCTTCAGTCTTACACTGCTAAATTAGGGACGGCTAGCGTAGATAGCTCTTTTGTAGCTTTACGTGAAATTCAAATCAAACAAACCACACCAAGTAGTGAGTTCTTAAAGTGTATACAAAACATTTGGTAGATAGTGATTAACACTAAATAAAATGTTATGTTATATATAAATTGTGTAAAAGTTAGGAACATTTTGTTATTTATTACAGCATTCACATCCATATTTATTTAAGTTCATAACCTCAACAATAGACGGTTGGTTAAAATAGAAGTTTAATGTAAGTCTCGTGAAAGTTTGTTTGGATTTAGATTGTATTTTAAAATAATTGATATATTTTCGTATACAGTAATTTTGTTTCTGTTGTCATTTTTTCAAATGTTACATACTGGTGAGAATAAAAACAAAAATCATTGAAACTTTTTATCGTGTTGTTCATAACCGACTGCTCTTTACTGCCTAGTTATATATATTTCGTACTCATTTCCTTTCTCTTACTGTATTCTGTGGTTGTGAACTGTTCTACAAATGTATCATTCTGAAAATCATTTATCTTAGGGGAAACGTCGCATTGCCGACGGCTGCTTGTGCCAGTAATTAATGAGGAATTCATATTTGATTGAAAAACGAACATTTTCTTAAAATAAGTTGTTGATGTTGTTCTTGGGGTGGCGTATTAGAAAATGTTCAGATTGTGCATTTTTGTCACACACAACTCATTATATCAAAATGAATCAATATACAGAGCTTAAAATTTCATAAAACTTACTAATATAAACTGTATTGATTTTATACATTAAAAGTTCAAACCATTTATTACAAAAAAATATAGTTTGGTTTTTGTACTACATTTGGAAATTATTTCAATAAAGATAAAATCAAACCCTCACGTAAATACCTAGTGACAACCATGTTGTTGTTGTGAAGAAAGTACTTTTATTTAAAATTATATTTTATTTTAAAGAAATGGTTGTTGCACATGCCTCATTTATTTTTCTAATCGTCTGTATCCTGAATATTCAAAGCGTGAATTTTTATGGCTTTTTATTTGTTGTGCTACTCAGTAGATGGCAGAAAACGGCATTTATAATTTTGTTCACATATATAGAAAAATACCACATAAAACAGCTACGTTCGTTGAAGTAATGTTTCTTCTATAGCTCTAGCTCAGTCAACCTGAGCTAGCACAGATATCCCTCCAGTAGCTTTGTGCGAAATTCAAAAAACAAGCAATTGATCGCAATCAACAACTATTTGGATCGATGAATGAAAAATGCAAGCTCTTTGGCCTCATGGGATATGTAATAGGTACATGTTAAGCTTCAATGTGTATTTTTAAAATCGAATAAGAAATTGAGATAAATTTAAAAATAAAATTAGTATGTCAACTCGGTTAAATGTAACAGAAATTACTTTACTGCGTTAGCACGAATATTTAATGCTTACTATTATTTGAAATTATCTTTAGGAATAGAGTACAATATTGTCTGTTGATTTTAGTGTTTGTCTTTAGAAAGTACTGAAATATCGTGTGTTTGTAAAATTTCCAGCGTTAAAAAATTAAAAAATACAAAAAAGTGAACAGTTTGCTGATAACGATGGGTTTTCATTTTTCTTGTGGCAAGGTGAAAGCTAGTTAGCAAGTACAATAAAATATTTTTTTTATTAATTTCACCAACTAATACGTAGAAACTGTCTTCAGTATAGGTTGTTTTGATTTTACGCTACTGATTTTACCTATAACTATATTTGGTTATATAGTTTTAAGACACTTATATCAAGTATCTTATTCTGGCTTGGTTTATAACGAGCAAATCCATTATCAAAATTGGTTTATTTTTAACATTGGAATTAATTACCAGTTTTATAGACTTTTTATTCAAAGAATACGTTTAGCTGCGTGTTTTAGAAAAAGTTTATTCTCATACTTTAGAGCCCCTTCCTTCCAAGGGGCGTAGCAGTACGTCCGCAAACTTATAGTACACCTCCCGACCTCAAAATATGAAGCACATTTTTGCGTCAATACAAATCGAATACTAAACACTCAAATCTACAACACGATCATATTGTTTTGTATTCTAAACATTCAGTTATTTAAACTTTCAAGGTATCTAATAGAAATATTAACTCTTTTGTATGTTTAATCATATACTTGTTTCGTTTATAGGAATATAGTATTAAGCTAGATCTTTCAGATTTCTAGTATTATTATAGATAGAGCATTTAATTACAGTTAAATTTGATGTAAAAGCTATTATATTCACATCTAAATCATTGTAGGCTTAAAATATACACAAAAACTATAAATTATCTGCACTGTGTGGATATTGGATTAAAATAAATGCTTATTTAATTAGTTGTTTAAATATCTGTGATTTTCATATGAAAATCTTCTAAACGTAAAAAATTAATACAAAAAATATGTGCAAAATATGGAAAAAACTATTCTCTTAGCATCGAACTCATAGCTCTCATGTACAGGATAGCATTGTGCAACTGAAACAACCGACACTTTGTGTATAAATTATTGTTTAAATAATAAAAGAAAATGCTCTTTTGTGAATGTTTTATTATAGATTTCTTTTCCATGTGATGAAAAATATATTTCAAGTATAATGATCAAAATTTCCCCTCTTTTCAGTGTTATAACACTTTAAACTTTACAAAATTATAAATCCTAAAACCCGAGCGCTTTCGAAAGGTGGACCTTCCTTCTTCTGGAGCAAACTTTACTGTACTATACCATTTACCCTGTGTCGTTTCAAGATTCATCCCCAGCTAAATAATTTAATACTTTATAATAGGAACACACAGCCATAATAAGCTGTCTGTTATACAAAGTAGGTAATTCACTAAAGCAAAATTATAATAGCAGCTTACGGTTCATCTTGTCACACATTTGTCTTGGCTGTGTTGTCATTCAAACATTTTTAACTACTCTTTTATATGTACCATTGTATGCTTAAAATGTGCACAGAAAAATATAAATTATCTGCACTGTATGGATATTAGATTAAAATAAAACAAATTATTTATTCTATTGCCTCTGAAACTTTTCCGTTAAATCAATATCCAAAAACATTTCTTCACTAAACTTAAGAGATATGAAAAATGTTTAAAACGAATTTAGTTATTTCGAAAAAAAAATTATATTTTGAATAAATATGTTAAAGAAACACTTCATTGTTGAATACTATCGTAACAAGGTGTTTGTTCTCCGAAATATTTCGTCTGTTCTGTAAGTTATAAAAAATTCTTATCAAAAGAAACATCACTATAAATATCAGAACCAAAGTAAGCTAGAAAGAAGCATTGTATCAGTTGATGAAGTCAATTTTGTATAGAAAAAATATACGATGCTTAAATGATACCTGAAACTTGAAACAAATATAAAAAAGAAAGTTTATTGTCATTATAGAGACATATGAAGAATTATGTAACAAAATTTCCAAGTTACTACAGAATCCTCATGCTAAATTCGTCTTTACTGCATAAACATATTGGTAAATTCGCAATCCATTTCTAGTTATTCTTTTCTCATAAATTATACAAGGGGAAACAACTAAAAATTAAATTTAAACGGCTAAAAGTTGTTATAAGTACCAGACCGACTCATTATTCACCTGTACAAGTAAAGAACATGTTATGTAAATGTCGCGTAAATATTTTGTAAACGACAACATGTCGTGTTGTGTTTAAATGTTCATTTCTATTATTCATTTTTCCATATTTATATTATTGTTTCGAAGTTTAAACTAATATGTTGTTATTCATTTAGGGTAACATTTAGAATTTTCTTGAATTAAGTAGACCAATCATATGTTTGTAAATGAAGTGCTGGTGACTTCGTGTCTAGACGTGTAGTCTCGTGCAAGAACGGACATGCGCGGATTGCTCTGGAGATCTGTAGAAAGTTCGCGGTTATTCGAGGGGTCTAGGCCTACAATATATAAACAGACAAAGACGCGAGAAGAGGATTCATCAGTTTTTATTCGAAGAAAGAAGAAAGTCAGACATTAGTTTTATTTCAAAAGAAGAGAGTCAGTTATTTGAGAAAGATTAAGTGTTTGCTGTGATTATTCAACTTGGATTTGTGACTAAGGTTAGATTTACGGAAGCTGTGATTTTATTTCGTCAATCTCTACGATTCATCTGAATTACTGCTTGTGCTGAGAGTCGGCGAATTTATTGAACTGTGAACTGTTTCTGAACTTCTTCATTTAAGCTTCGGAATTTCTTCGTGGGACCAAATTCACACCCTAGACTGGAATTTGAGACTTTCATTTTAGATCATTATATTAGATACAGGCCAGCACCATTTTGTATTGTGATTAATTTTGAAGTTTGAAACTAGTATTATTTTGTTTTGTAATTAATTTCGAATGTTGTAACTTCATATCTGTCACTGTTATTATATAATTTGTGTTGTATCTGTTATATTTGTTAATAGTTTAGTGTAATAAATTATACAAGCTGTTATCTGCGTTTTTCTGTTGCGTTTAGTCTACGAAGAACATAAAACATAAAAAATACGTAACAAACAAAACAAGAAATATTTCATAAACAACGGATCATCTCAGGCATAAAACAGATTAGACTATGTTTAACCTGTTAACTGCCGAGTGTTTCAGCTGGTACGGCAACTCCGAACCAAGTTCAAAATACAACTTTAATGCTTCTTCATTTTGTAACTTTTTCGCGACGCCATTTTGGATTGAAAGTGAAACAATTTGTAAGTAGGTCAAATGCATCTATAGTGCTGACATTTAACGTTCAAGTTAGGTATTATTGAGAACAAATTAACTCGTCCGTAGCACTGTTACCGATCGGCTTGGACGAGTTATCTCGTCTACGGCATTGAACAAGTTAAATGATGTCATGCATTGAACAGTTTATAAAGAATTGCTCAAAGAGTTCTGTTTTGATTTATAAACCATATGTTATAAGAGTTTAAAACCAATAGTGCAAACTGTAAAGTTAAAAAGGTAAATAAAACACGACCTGATACTCCAGAAAGCATAACTGTTTATTTAACCCATAAACGACGACCATCATCAATTGATGGTGCTACCTACAACATTCCCGCTGTTTTAGGGTTAATTAATATAATAGCATATTTATGTACGCTTTAAATGATATAATTTTGTCTGTTTACATGTACTTTCAACTTCACAGTTTACAACGATAACATTTGTATATTCTCTCGTGAAGTCCACCCTATTGAACACGTTTGAATTATTCTGAAATCTTTCGTATTAACGTTGACAGGTTAATTATATTTAAGTTTCAAATGCTATTGACAACAGTAATTTTTGACAAAGATAAATACTTTTATAAGTGTGTAGTCAAATATATATTTTGTGTTTCCTGTTGTCTGTAGTCAGTTTATTAAGAAGATCGTATCACGTTCATCAAGAATTTCATAATTTTCCCCACTTAAACTTTTATGGACGTGTAGCATGTTTTAATAATAATAAATTTTTCATATGATGTGGCTAATTTTACATTCGCTCTAACTACTATTATTCACAATTATTATCCTTTGTTGTTACATTTGCTTTTATCTAAAAAAGACTACTACAGTGTTCCCTCGTGTATCGCGGTAGATGCGTTCCAAAACCCCCCGCGAAAGGAGATTTTCCGCAAAATGGGATCGCCGATTTTTACGTATATATTTATGTGCATTTAGACTTTTAAAACCCTCCCTGTACAGCTATTTAACCCTCCCATTACAATACTGTTCATTATTGCTGAAATAATAAGAACAATTATTAAGATATTAAGCCTTAAAATTAAAAATTACATATCTTCAGCAGGTGGTGTCTTTTCGGGGGACACCACTTCCTCTTCTGTGGAAGGTGAATCGGCAATTTCTTCGTCGGTCGTTACAACTTCAGGAACAGTACTTGTCAC
This sequence comes from Carcinoscorpius rotundicauda, assembly GCA_011833715.1. Lineage (NCBI taxonomy): Eukaryota > Metazoa > Arthropoda > Merostomata > Xiphosura > Limulidae > Carcinoscorpius > Carcinoscorpius rotundicauda. The sequence continues at coordinate 30,653,378 of CM022395.1, read as the reverse complement.
CGGTACCCTTTCTTTCTTGCTCGGCTGGAGAAACATTGTTATTGGCAGTTGTTTTCTCTGCCTCTTTAGCCTATCGAAAATCATTTGATAAGGAGTCATCAGTTCTTCTATTTTATTGCAAAATTGTACTGATCGAACCATATCGTTGTCCCATTCCTGTGAGCACTCCTTCACTTCGTTAATTAGTTTCATTAGTTTACCTAACCGCTCTAACGACCATCCACTTTGCTCGATTGTTTCCTCGGCTTCTTTCTGTGTTTCCTCTTCGTCGTCTTTCTCGGCAGCAGACTTCGTCAGTGCTTCTAAGTCTTGGTCGGATTCGATTCTTGGTCGAGTGGTTCGGATTCTAAGTCAATCAGTTCATCTACGTCTTCCTTCGTCATATCGGCAAATCCTTCACCTTTGATTAACGAAGTTAATTGCACTGCTTTTTGAACAGCCGAGTGTTGGATTTCTTCAGGCGTGAATCCCTTGTCGTCGTGCACAACCTCAGGCCACAACTTCTTCCAGCTTCATCTCTTGCAATGCCTTATGAACATTTTGAAGACATGTAGCAATGGTGTAAGACAATAAATATGGGTAGCTGTCATTGGCCGTCTTTCATTTCTGCACCAATCATAGCCCGTCTTGCACATCACTACGCCATTAAGCTGATCTCGCGTAACCTTTGCAGACGCACAATGCGTACATCTATAGCCTTTCCAGTTGGTTCTGTTTCCATTTTTACGCTGTTATAAACTCAAATATATGTTTATATCTCAAAATATACCTGTTTTTTTCTTTACACTATTAATTATATTTATTTTTAATATTTTAATGGTATTTAATGCTATATTTTAGATTTAATGTTTATTATTTAATATATATGTATATATATGTGGGGGTCGGCCGAGCCCTCGAAGTGGTGAAGCCGTGAAAGAGGATCCACGAAGTGGCGAGGGAACACTATATATAAAACATACCACATAAAGATGGACAGTGATATTTTTCACCCAGGAAATAGATTATAACTTAAGGATATCTCTTCCCCAATGATCCTTTTATAAAAAAAGCTGATTCATTCTATTCATGTTTCTTTGATAAAAATCTCAGAATGAGGCTGTTAACACATATCGCTTGTTTAGTCAGTTTTAAAGAGTGGCGAATAAAAGCATCAAAAATACATTAAAAATGAAGTATTGATAAATTTCTCTGAAATATCTATGCGTGATATAACTTGTATAATTGAAAATTATAAAACTTTACATAACTACCTCAGTAAAGACTACAAGTTCTTTCATGTTTCGTACATGATGTTGAATGGAACTTTTTACCAAATATAAACATTTATGGACAACATTATGTAGATCATTAACTAGTCCTAGAAATAGTAATCACATCAATGATTTCAGATATCTATAAATTGATGTTTGAAACAACAAAAAGTAAGGTGAGATATCATTACAATAGATATACTACAACGCAAAAGATAGATACAGCAAAAAAATACTGTATTGCAGAAACTTAATCATTGTCACCCATCCATAAATAAAAATGAGCTCTGTCTTAAGCCAAAATACCAAATGTATTTATTTCTCAAAAGCAATAAACCAAATTGTATTAAATTCAAATACAATGTTTACATCACTCTACCAGCTTCAAAATTTTGTATTTTTATGTAAATTTTGGTTTCAATAACGCGGTAGCACTTTCACATCTATAAAACTGCTCTTCTTTTAGATCAAGATGTACAGAAAGCAGTTGAAGTCTTGCAATAATTTAATACTAACGTGTAGCCCGGGGATATACATAATAATGGTTTTTAACATTTCTGACTTATCATTAGTTTCTTAGATGTTTTGTAGTTCATAATGAGTGTGTGTGTATATATATATATATAGCATTCTAAATACATATAACACTAATAAACGAAAATACGTAAGTGCAATTTAAATGCAAACGTCCTACGAATAACACATGAATAAATTATTTATAAAGAGTAACTTTTTCCACTAAGCAAAAATAGAAATGAAATTATTTAACACGTTAAAATAAAAATGCGTATAAACACTCCAACTGACACTTTTAAGACAAAATCTGATATTTTACAAATTATACCAAAATTTCTAACAATGTTGTACAAAAAAGCAAGAAAAAGAGATAAAATGTATATAAACATAATGATGAAATTAAACAGAAATATACGGAATAGGTAACTAAACTAAGAAAATAAATATAACATTTTACAAAACTCATCCGCAGTTAACATGATAATCCATGTTCCCTTACCTTAACCCTTTCAGTAAATCCTTGATGGTGGCTATGTCCCAAGGTTCAATTAGGGTTCTCTTAGTATCTTGCCAATCCACCCTGTAGAGAGCATACCTTCTACTCATTGAGACACGATGGAGCTATGAATGGCTACAAATTTGCTCCATGTGACAACCAACTACTAGCATTTGCTGCTCATACTTTAGAAATCTCTATTATAGCTTTAACCACGGTTCTTTCTGAGCCTTTTCACAAGACCACTTTGTTAGTGATGTATTGGAGGCTGTCAAGCTAGTCTCTTCTCACCTCATCTGGATGATTGATAATCTTACTAGTGATGTTTATGTCTCTCATTGGTGTCCCTTTATATGTTAGTTCATAGCTCATTTCTAGCTCAATAAATATACTTTCTATTTGCTTTGTATATCGCTTATAAAATATGTATCTCTAATACCTTTGAACTTCCTGATCCCCAAGTTTTGTTGGTTCTCCATTTGACCAATACTTTAGACTTGCTGCCCTACGCCGTCCCCGCCAACCAACATAACTTACTCTCCAACCTGACTTCTTTTCTATCCTTACTCTACGTTTATAATATTAATAGAACGTTGATTCTAATGAGAATTATGGAAGTCGATGCTGTAATCAACTGATCCTGAACTCAATCTTGTCATTTATTAATTCTCCCATAGAATGTAAGTTGTATGATAAAACTAACTAATACGATTCACAGTGTATTCATCCTTAAGATGATTCACATTTTAATTAAGAAATAACTACCTTCATTTTTTGTGATACCTCCTTGATCTAACTGGATGTCTACATTTTCAATCAATTTTATTCCATCTTCATTTACCAGAATGCAGTTGGTATCCACTTTCCTTTACATTCGTGTAACTTAATAATGCAAGTAAATTCAATACAAAAGATTAGAAACTAAAAATTCTGTGATAATATGTGATTTAGATACCAGGATGTCTTCCTAATTTTTAGTCTTGGATATTTCCAATTTAAGCTGATTTTTTTAAAACATATTGGATAGCTCTGCTATATAATGGGAGGATTTGCAAGACATATTACAAAATGATACTAAATTTAACGAAACTATTTACGTTCCAGCAAGGAACTAACAGATAAAATATGATTTTAATACAAAGTAACATCAATTTTTATTTAAACCACGAATAAAAGCCCATTATATGTGTACGTACTTTCTGAATGTTGAGTAGTGACTTACAATGGATTCTTGTGTTGGCTATTGACTAACTGGCTTTATTTTCTCAAGATGGTTTCCTACCAACCAAGTAACATAAACATCATGTACATGAATCATATTTATTACTGTAACGCTAATGTTGGGTTTAGTCACAACAACAAATGCAACTGGTCGTTCTCACTTTGCTTCAAAGCATAATTTGGTTTACCATCGTAGAACACTAACCCTTGATATTCATACAACAACATATAACATTAAAACTATGGCTCCCATGAATACAACAGGTGTTATTTCCATAGAATAAAGAAGTAATAAAGTTAACTAGAAAGATGTCCATGTAATACTTTTCTCAACAATATGTTACGTGAAAACTTCATAGATTCAGAATAAACAGCAAATTTCTTGATAATGATAGAATGATGTTTACAACGTATAAGCAGATGAAGAGGCAATTTTGAATATATTTTTTATGTTTGTACTTCAATCTAAATGGTTTCTTCATGTGCTGATAGCTCAGTTTAAACAAATTGCATTTCATTTAGCTAGCTATTTCCTCAAGCTGTTGTTGTTGTTGTTTTGAATTAAGCACAAAGCTACACAATGGGCTATCTGTGCTCTGCCCACCACGGGTATCGAAACCCGGATTTTAGCGTGTAGGTCCGCAGACATACCGCTGAGCCACTGGGGGGGGCTTTCCTCAAGCATTTTAATTTAATAATGTAAACCTGTCCTGAAATAAAGACTTAATACTTCAATGACTGAATATATCAGTGTTAGCCAGTTTACAAATATCACGTTGAAGGTTTCGTAAAAAGTATTACTTTATTTTTTTACGTTCCTCGAGATTAAAACAATAAGTAATTCAAGCTTAATGTCAGATACATGTTAACTTAACCACAAAGTGTTTCAGTTGTATTCAAGTATTACTTACAGATTTTTCACCAATATAAATATTTTTTTACTTATTTTTCAGAACACATTGCAGAATGATAAACAATGAGAATCCTAACAGCTAATGTATATCTGTCAAGTGTATATATAGTCTTATTCGTGCCCTAATGTACCAGATTACTCACTACAAAACTACGAAACCGAAATCTGTGCTAGACACAGTTTCTAGGACATCATCTTTACAATGATAATATGTTTTATCTAGCACTCAAAGAAATAAACTAAATTATGTCCAATAGTATAACGTTTGTGAGGTCAGAGTCTGAAAATTGGACAGATGCATATGCAGCGCATTGTATAATCCAGTAAATACTAGGTTTCTAGATTTAGGAAAAGTTTTATGTTAAAAACACAGTTTTGTGCACATAATAAAAATTCTTCTTGGTTATTTTGAAGGTAAAAAAATCACTTCAACAACAAATAAAAATATTAAATATTACAATGGGTAATGTTCTTTTCTCTCAATTACCTGTATAGCCTGAATAGATAGTTTGATCAATCAGTTTCAGTTATCATTCCATTTCCAAAATTATCAATTGATAATTATAAAATTCAGAAAAACAACAATACTGTCCTCAGTGTGTCAATCCTCAATGTCATTCTTTGGGAACATACAAATAGTATCCTCAAGAAACGTCATTATATCTAAAAATTATATTTTTATTTTATATGTAAAAAGTGAGAATTATGTTTTTAGAAAGAAAAAAATTGTCCCTTATTATTATCAAAGTATAGGACAAATGGAGCTTTTTGGATTATTAGGAGTATCTCTTTATCTGTAACGCTAGTGCATTAAATCTGTGTGTGATGTATTTATGACGTCATGTATGAACTATGAGAATGGAGAAAAATAAAGTTCTCCGTGACGAAAAACGGAGGTAAAACGTCAAAATCGCGACCACTATTACAAATTTATATGCACACAGGAGAAACATTTTGCAAAGTTGGGTATGTGTGTGTTTTTCTTATAGCAAAGCTACATCGGGCTATCTGCTGAGCCCACCGATGGGAATATAACCCCTGATTTTAGCGTTGTAAATCCGTAGACTTACCGCTGCACTAGTGGGGGGCTTGCTTGTTTGTTTTGGAATTTCGCACAAAGCTACTCGAGGGCTATCTGTGCTAGCCGACCCTCGAAATACGAGTCGCACGCCTTACGCGCTTGGCCATGCCGGACCTGGGGGGGCTTGCAAAGTTAAAGATTGCACACTGCGTAATAAAATAAGTGTTTCTAGTATCATATTAGCAAAAGTTCCATTGTTGCATAATTTATTATAGTTTTGTTGTGTGGTATACAAGTGATATGCACCTTGAACGAATCCATTTTGAGAAGAATGTCTTGGACAAAATTTTAGAGAAATGCAATGAATGTTTTTTGAGATTTTTCATTTACAATTTTTTGTAAGGCAAAACAATGACAATGTTTTAAGAAAGGGTTAAAATATAAATAAGACTTCACATTTCTTATAGATATGTAAATATTTAGTATTAAATAAATCATATTTAAATTATAATAATTTAATATTCTTTTATACTTTTATAAAAACAACATTTGTCATATTTATCAATTACATTTTTAAAAAGTGCAAAAGTATCCAGAAATACAATTAGAATTTCATTATTAGCAGTGACTACAAAAGACAGAGACCACTAAAAACGATTTTGATATATAAATTATATTCCATACGTTTTCCGTGAAAATATGTAGTTTACTGAAACAAACACAAAAACAATGACTTTAAACATTGTTAAAAACAGCATGCTGACCCAATAAAATTAATTTGTAAAACTGAATGTAGTATTCTTTCACATCTCTCCCGTCTTATTCTAAGTATGGCCAGGCATGATTAAGTAGATAAGCCGTGGGGTAGTTATAATGTGACAGTAAATACCACTATTCGTTGGTGAAAGAAAAGTTCACGAGTTGGCAGCGGGTGATGAAAACTCGCTGCCTTCCTTCTAGTCTTTCACTGTTAAATTAGGGGTGGCTAGCATATATAGCCCTTATATAACTTTTTATGCAATTATAACAAACAAAATTACTGTACTTTTCTTGTTAATTCTAAACGAGCAATATATTAAATTTCCTCAAGTTCTTCTTTAATGAATTACACTATGCTATTAGAAACAAAAGTGAAATGTTTAGATTGACACCTTCAACAACTAATAGACTTTAAGTAAAGAAATTATTATTTATCACAACACTGTCTCTCTCCTCCAATACGTTTACAAAATCACGTTCATTTGTTGTTGTTGTTTTTTATCAGAAATTGCTTCTGCGCATAAATATGAAACAAGATTTATGCATCCTGATGGTGAAATATTCATAAGTATTTTCAAAGCAGTTATACAATTATAATTTTAGTTTGATTCTCAGATCAAATTTATTGAAGTTGGTATTTAAACTTTCATTTCTATACCTTTTGAAACTACTCCTGCTGATTGATATTTTTTTCACACAACACTCAGTCTTATGTTTATCAATATAATCCCTGTTGGGTCATACGAGAAAGGACGCCGGTTGGAAATTCAACACATTATTACAATTAATCAGAACATGGCTGAATATTTATAGTGACAGATTATATCTACTAGCAAAATCTAGATTTAATAAGAAAAAAAATCAATCTGTAATAAAATTTCAGTCAAAATGATCTATGCTACTGCACTTTTTTTTTCAATGCTTGTCTATCTTATAATTTTTATCAGTTGTAGGTTTTAATACCTAAAATAAATTTACCAGCAGTGTATATGATATAAATCCAGTGTAAAACATAATCATCTGCAAATTATATGAAAATCGCTAGAAACTACAACGAGCTGGCACCCCTGTAGGACTTTTGTTTTACCCTTGTCCCTACCAATGTTACAAACTGATCCATCAGCACTGGTCAAAGTGAGTTGTTCTTCTTATGTTCAATGTTGAACATTATTGTCTTTTCAGTATACTTTAACTTTTTTTTATGTCATTTACCAAACTTTATTCCTTTAAACCTTTTCTGATATTCTGATGGTTTATTCCACGAATCATGAGAGGCTCTGATTTATTTATTTCCTTCCTTGCTGCCTCTGATAAGCTAAGAAATGTTTCGCCTTGTATAATATTGAATTTTCTTCGTTTTTAGTAAAATATGTTTATTTTTCCGAATTATTGGCCGATTTCAGCAGATTGACACTTTCTACCATTTCGACAAGAGTTGGCAGAAAACCTTTACGTAAATAAAAATTTGAGAAAAATATGATACCCGTCTATAGACTTTCATGAAACAAAATTATAAGGCTTAAGCGCTGTATGGAAAAACTATAGTGCAGAAAATGTAAAATATAATACTCAGATGCATACCCTCAGAATCCCCTGAGTATGTATACGAAGTTTCAAGTCTGTAGGTTCTCTAGCTATAGTGATCACACACACAAACAGAAAGCTCTTTTATTATTGTACATATTAGGACACCAAGTTCACACTGTAGATACCAGTAGCCTAATAAGATTCATAACATAATAAAACGTTAGACGAGACAGAAGAATGAAAAACAGGATATAAGGTTTATAGAAAGTGGCAAAAAATATAATTAAGTTGTTCTATGAAAATTGGCATTTCAGATCTGTTCTCGAAGAAAATGTATCTACAATAACTCCTCACCAATTACTCATTTTTCTAAAAAAAAAGCTCATATTAAAAAGTTATAGTTTAAGACCAATATCTGGATAAGAAAACAATAACCAATAGCATGCCCATCGCTGGAAGTGTGGATCATGTTCAGCAGTATAAGTCTTGAACCTAGAATCTTTCGAGTTCCAGTTCGAAATATTAATCACTATGTCACACTCCCTGTCAGCTCAGACAATTTCGATTATCCCTAATTCCAGTATTAGTATAGTACTGTCAAAAACTTGCATTAGCTATTAAGAAGATTGGTTACCGACCAACTGTTTTGTTCATTATTTCTTGAGTTAATTTCAGCATTTTAAATTTTAAAAATTACGGTGTAGTGATAATGGTTCTAAAACTACAGAATTGTTCTCTAAAGTTTCTAAACATTAAAGCACGAGTGTTATGTAAATGTGTAAATATTTTGTAAGCGACAACATGTCGTGTTGTGTTTAAATTTTCATTTCTTTTATTCATTTTTCCATATTTATATTATTGTTTCGAAGTTTAAACTAATATGTTGTTATTCATTTAGGGTAACATTTAGAATTTTCTTGAATTAAGTAGACCAATCGTATGTTTGTAAATGAAGTGCTGATGACTTCGTGTCTAGACGTTTAGTCTCGTGCAAGAACGGACATGCGCGGATTGCTCTGGAGATCTGTAGAAAGTTCGCGGTTATTCGAGGGGTCTAGGCCTACAATATATAAACAGACGAAGATGCGAGAGACAAAGGAGATTCAGACCTCAGTGTTTATTCGAAAAGAGAAGAGAGTCAGGCATTAGTTTTATTTCAAAAGAAGAGAGTCAGTTATTTGAGAAAGATTAAGTGTTTGCTGTGATTATTCAACTTGGATTTGTGACTGAAGTTAGATTTACGGAAGCTGTGATTTTATTTCGTCAATCTCTACGATTCATCTGAATTACTGCTTGTGCTGGGAGTCGGCGAATTTATTGAACTGTGAACTGTTTCTGAACTTCTTCATTTAAGCTTCGGAATTTCTTCGTGGGACCAAATTCACACCCTAGACTGGAATTTGAGACTTTCATTTTAGATCATTATATTAGATACAGGCCAGTACCATTTTGTATTGTGATTAATTTTGAAGTTTGAAACTAGTATTATTTTGTTTTGTAATTAATTTCGAATGTTGTAACTTAATATCTGTCACTGTTATTATATAATTTATGTTATATCTGTTATATTTGTTAATAGTTTAGTATAATAAATTATACAAGCTGTTATCTGTGTTTTTCTGTTGCGTTTAGTCTACGAAGAACATAAAACATAAAAAATACGTAACAACGAGTAAAAATGAAGTTCAGTCTGTTACAAAACTGAATAAAACCTAAGTGTTCAAAACACTTTAATACGAACTTTTGTGAAACGTAAGAGTGAGGATATGAGACGTCTTAGAAGTAATGCAATGTTGAACAAGTTCTGTTATATCTGTTGCTATCTGTTATTCCTGGCAATCGGTATTTGCAATATGAACAACATGTTATTCGACAGCTATTGAGAAAATGGTACTGTAATCTAGAAAAATAGTACCTTATAAAGTTTTGCCTTTTTCCTTTAAATTTTGAGCATCTAGTAAAATTGTAATCTTGATTCCTTATGTTTAATTGAAATATACTTTATACTGCAACTGTGAGCTCATATATTTATGATTTTTCTTAATGTTCTTGGCTGCAATTGCTGTTTAGAACGTTAAAAATGCTAACTTCTTTATCTTGTAAATCTGTGTAGAGATTTGAAGCTTTAGCCAACTATACAAGATAAAATGAAATAAGAACGAAATATTGCAAGTCAGAACCCACTTTTTAGTCCTTTAGAATAAAGGTGCTATACTCTTGTTTTTACTGTTTGTGAAAAAAACGTGGAGAGTTGTTTGTTTGTTTTTTTGCTTTCTGCTTTTAGAACTTAACTGTAATCTTTGCGAATATTGAAGCATTAGTAACAAATAGCTTAGCAGTTAACAGAAGTAAAATTTACAGTTTAAATAAATTAAGATGAGACTTGTACGTGAAAAATCCAGTTTCGGTTCCAGTGGTGGACAAAACAAAGATAGCCTCATTGCGTATTTAATAGCAAACAAACACTACAGAAAAAAATGTATTGTTTCCTTAGTCTTACTGTAACAAGCTATACAAATCAGTTCCTGTGAGACTGTACTTTAAATTAGGGTCAATAATTTTGTAATTCTCTTACCTGTTATTTCGTATCCGAAAAGTAACGCACAGTAATTACTATACATCATAACCAAATTATAATTACTAGCCGTTTACACGTGACACCAGTGGTCACTTGGGGTGCTAGCAGTTGGTAGAGATGACAGTGTAGGGTGACTATGAGCGATTTGCAGTCTTTGAATAGTAATCTCTGTTGAATTCTCTTTTCTTGCCCCAAAACAAAAAGTATTTACTTAATTATTGGTGAGCAACGTGATAATTAATGACAATAAAGCTACTTATCGCTGTGTAACTCTGCAGTTCGTGGAAAACAATTAGATGCGTGTGTGACGTATAAATAACGTCATATCTCTACCCTGCGTGTTTGTAAACAAACAGCACAATTTCGAGAACATTATTCCAAGTTTTTCTCAATTTATGGCCACAAATAACAGTTTTTTTGCATGAATACTCGGTAGATACTTGAGAAACTGATAGAACTATTTATAACTTTATAACTCAGTAAACGTCTTATCTGCGTGACCTTTCCAGCTTCGTTTTGCTTCACTACGCGCAGCAAATTCAGCTACCCAATTTGTTTCGAATGGAGAAAAACAAGGTTCTTCGCTACGAAAGACGGGGGCGAAACGAAAACATCGTGACCCCTATTGTACATGTACACAGGATAAAAAATTCGTGAAGTTGGGGGTTGCACATAGCATAATAAAAAAGTTTTTTATCATCATGCATGCTAGCAAGAGTTTCGTTATTGTATGATGATGATGCAAAAGATAGAAAATCCGATAATGTCTTGGAAATCAGAATATATTTTATAGCTTTTGCAACTTGTAAAACAGTTACACGTAAAATACAAGTGAACAACTTTTCCTCTTATTTTACTCAAATATATATAACGCTTACAGAAGCTAAGAAAATTAGCAGCACAGAGACTTAACTAAATTTAAACATGCAACTGTTTAAGTGTTACAACAAACGGCTTAAATTTAATCATAATTATAAAACCAATTTCAAAGAAGTAAAAAAAGGCATTATAAATAAAAGGAATCATGGACATTACATGAAATAACTTAAATTATTCCCATGAATTCAGTTTTATTTCGTTTTATTGTTGTTATAGTTGTATACATTTGTCTGAAAAAGACCTTTGAATAAGCCTGTACTCGAAGTATAATAAGCAAGGGAATATTTTTTTTTCCAAACACAGCTTTTGGATTCACTTTCTTAAAACTTCGTTTATTGGAAGATTGGCCTTTTTCTTGAATCTGAATATTGTGTCCATGAGGAATTTATTTTGTAAATTCTATAATTACGTTTTCAATATATACACGCAATATGGGCGAATTCTAACTCTTAGCTCATCTTATTTATTTTTCGTTTCTTTTCCAACAGTTCTGTTTTTATCTCAAATAGTTTCGACTCTGTAAAATTAACAAATTATTTCATCTTCAATATTTTCTTCAAATATAAGTTGTACTTTGTAACACAAAATACCATATAAAATAAAAAAAGAGGATAAAATATGACATTCAAGTTGGATGCTCACTGAATAACACATAAGCGAAAAAAGTAAATTTTATACTGTGAACATCTACATCTGTTCTTAAACTAAAATATTTTGTTCTTTGACAAAAAGAAACCAGTGGTAACTTCATAGCATACATCTAATTTTATATTTTAAAAAACAACACAATAATTCAACTGTAATACTTGTCAAAAAAAGTTGGAGATGGAGTTCTTTGTCTGGCGTACTGGCTGGTGTTCTGTAATATAAAGCATAAAATAATAAAATGTACTGCAAATAAAAATAGCGCACTTTTAACTATTTTGTGCAAAATAATTGATACTAGATAGATAATATATTTCAATTCTAACGCAAATTCTTGCACTTTCACATCATTATTTTGAAATGTCTGAAACAACGTTATATTATGGTATTTAAGTATGAATCTAAACCTTTACACGCACCTTTGATTAGCTTTACACAATATAATTTTAACCTCTTTAAGAATATGTGTATATTTAGTGTCGGTATAAGAGTACAAAACCAAGATTATAGTTACTGTTTGTTTGTTTTGAATTTCGCGTAAAGCTACTCGAAGGTTGTCTGCTCTAATTTAGCAGTGTAAGACTAGAAAGAAGGCAGCTAAATAGTCATTACCACCCACCTTCAACTCTTGTGATACTCTATTACCAACGAATAGAGGGATTTACCGTCACATTATAACGTTTCCACTGCTGAAAGGGCTAGCATGTTTGGTGTGACGGAGATTAGAACCCGAGCCCCTCGGATTACGAGTCGAGTACCTTAACCACTTGTCATTCCACAATATTACACATCGCAAGTGCTTTCAGATTCACAGTCTAACAAGATAACTATTACTTAAAGAGTTATTCAGCAACTGGAACTTGTCTTATAAAGTAAAAAGTTCGAAAGTATGAAATGTTTCAAGGTGTATTTTATTAGTTTGGATGTTCTTTTTTTACATGCACTTATTACAAGTTATTGCAAATACGTAACATGCATCCTTTACTCTAAAATATTTTTTTAATCCATATGGTTAGTTTGGGTATAGACTGTAAAATTAATCTGTATGTTTCCTAAGATTGAATAAATGATCATTCTCCACATCTGAACAGAGAATTTCCCAGGGACCTATAAAGAGAAATTGCAAAATTTTATAATTCCACGAGAAGCCCATTTTGACACTGACTGTTTACTTTGTATTAGCTTGGTTACATTGGAACTAATGTTTATTTATGACTATGTTGATTTTTACCTAAGTTTTATGACATTTTTTTTTCTGTTTGGCGATTTCCCCTGGGGTACTCAGCAGATAGCCCAAAATGACTTTCCTATAAATAAAAGCACACACACACTGTTTGGAAAATGTTAAAGTGACACTCATATGGGTGTAATAGTTTAACTTAAAACTTTAGTTATAAAATACAGTGAAAGATAAGACACTGAATGTCCCTCAACTTTTATTTATGTACATACTATGTGAAGAGGATACTCTCTTTAAAGCAAGGACACTTCTGAAGATATAACTACAATCTGAAATATATATAGAGTAAAGGTTCGTTTATAAAACTCTAAATTGGCATCATTTTGGAACAAACGCAAAATTAATACATTTAAAAGTAAATTATTTCTAGATAATCTAATTGATGTAATATCCAAATGGCGATTCAGTTTTTAGTACAATTCACCAAGTACACGTAAGAAGTACGAAAGATTACGGAAAAGTTTCTTTATTTGTCTGTTTGTTTCCATTTAAGCATAAAACTACGCAAAAAGCTATCCGTGTTGTGCCCACCGCAGGTATCGATACATAGTTTCTTGCGTTTTAAATGCGCAGACAATACCGCTTCGTAACGAGGGGCTGCGGAAATAGGAAGAAGCATATAAAAATAATTGGGAATTAAGTTCAGGATTGTTACCTAATATAGTGATTTACGTATATATTGATTTTCAACCATGGACAGAAAGAACATTTGGTTGGTTTTTATTACAGGTAATTATTAAATAAACTTTCACTGGTTATATCTGCGCTGGAAGAGATATTTATATTCCACATCCAAAATCATTAAAACACATTTCTAGAGATGAAGAAATTCATTTTATTTGTTATAAAATTCAGAATTATAAAATAAAATATAGATATGATAGCAGGAATGCAATAAGTAATAATCATACAATGTCTCTAATTATTAAATAATATCCCAAAATTATATTATAGACAACTGACTAATACTGCATGTACTTGGTTTAAATAAGTTTATCAGTTAAACATATATAACAAATGTCCAGTCTTTCGAAAGATTTCACACATTCTCTCTAGAAATGAACTTTTGTTTTCGGTTGACATTGTTTCTTTTCTGACTGAACAGAAATGATTGGTGATCAAATCCATCCAGAGCGATGTTTAGCCGTGTATTAACTGTTTGTTGTCTCCAGTTTGTTCGAGTGTCATCCGCAATTAAATAATAATGTGACTTTCTTTCAGTTTGTATCAAGTATGGTGATAAAGTTACAACTGCTTCCAAAAGTTTTCGAATCAGACATACATGACAAAGAGCATAGTGTCTTGCTACTAAAAAACATTCAGTTGTTGGCACAGCATCCTCAATAATAGTCTGTGTATTTCAATTGTTGGCTGCGACAAACTCACTGATTGCTTGGTCTTTTTTAACTTTCAACATGACTGGCAATGCCAAGCTTAGGTTTTGATTCACTTTTCCTTCCTTCGTTAACTGTATCTTTCTAACTGCTGAATCTTGGCTGATAATTATAACTGAAGATGAGATCATAGTGTTTCAGTTGTTTCTGTAGTACCTGGAAGACATCTAACATACAATACATTTACTTCTGTCTGCATTCCTTTCTTGTTTTGAGCACTGCATCAACAAGCTGGATCCGGTGATGCTCAAACTTCATGTTTCCGTGAAAACTGTTTTGCACCAGTATAAATAGTGTGCATCACATTTCTCATATTCATTGATGTAAGAAAGTATATGATTAAAGACAGTTTAGCATTCCAGTTCTAATATTGTGGTAATGATACCTTTTGCAATTAGGTCTAATTGGGGAGTACTATACACAATATTGTATAAATATTTCTCCGCAATGGTCCTTCAACATTTTCCAAGGATCTCCTTTTTTCCCATGTTTGCTTTCCATTTTCGTGCATTTGAATCACGTATTGTCAGAACTTTATTTACTGCTTTATTCCAACCATTAGCTCCAATCTGTTCTGGTGAATGTACTTGTAGGAATAAAGCTTAGGAGATGTCATTTGATTTTCAGTCCTGTAGGTAATAAGCTTTTTATATTCCATTTACTTTCTGTTGAATATAGTATACTACCGAAACATTCTTAATTATTTTTAGTTCATGGCATTGGTGGACTTCTCGGTAATAAACAAGGTCTATCAAACTCTGATATTTCAGCATTTGGTTCTATGTCATTCATATGGCAATGTAAGCAGTTATTAACAACAATGTATCTCAAGACGGCTGGTATAGGTATTACAACTTTTATGAAAATAAAGAACAACATTTCGATCTTCTTTCGTCATCTTCAGGTTAATGACCTAAGAAGGTCGAAAAACTGTTCTCTACTTTATTTTAATAAAAGTTTTAATCCCCATACTAGCAGTCTTTGGTTAGAATTTTTCTTCAAGTGGGTTTCTCGTCATCACGAGTTATTAACGAATGTCGTCAAGGCTTTTCATAGCCGAGAATATGTTGATGTAGCCTCATATAGGCAATCTTATATACCTCATATACAAAAGTTAGCACGATTTTGACCTCTGGATTAGGCACCCTCAGTATCCTCATACATGGATGCTTGTTACTGCTTTTCTCCCATTCCTGACCCATTTCTTACAGTTTTTAAAGTCAAACTAGAAAACAATCCATTTATAGTTTTAAATGACCATCCAATGCTTTCATACCAGCTACAATTGCAATAGTTTCAGTGTTTGAGCACTTCTGTACTTTCTCTGTATATTCTCGATACAGTTTAAAAACAATGTGTACACAGGTACTCTCCCAAAAATATTCCAAGAAAGCTTTATAAAATAGGGTACTTCGCATCAAATTTAATTTCTTGATAAAAGATGCGTCTGTTTTTAACATTTTGTCTATTTGTCATCTATCATCATTATGGTGGCTCTGAAAATCTAATTCTTTGGGGGAATTTTCTTGTTTATCGTTTTTATCTAGAGTTCCTCATTTGGACTGAAGTGTATTATCGTTTTCTTTTGATTCTAAATTTTGTATTTATAGATAATAACTGTAATACGAGTAGTTATCAAAGACAGTTTGGTAAAAAAAAACCCACAAAAACATAACAAATTAAGGAATTTTGCAATATTTTGCTAGACCTGCGTATGTTTCCTCTTTATCTTTCTTTCAGCGTTTGGCATTATGAATCACAAATAAAGATATAAAATCTAAAGAATGCATATACAATATAATGTAATATAATTTATATCGTGAACAACCAAGAACTATGTCTTCAAGCAGTATCTGTCATTATGAATCCAGGTTAACGAAGTTTATAGTACTTGGCTGTTTATGTTACGAATTTTGTTGTCACTTGATAACGTAAAATTTTTTAGATTACAATCCAAAAAACTCGAAAAAGCCATAAAGATACACGTAGCTAGTTTTGTTTGTTTTTTGGAATTTCGCACAAAGCTACTCGAGGGCTATCTGTGCTAGCCGTCTCTAATTTAGCAGTGTAAGACTAGAGGGAAGGCAGCTAGTCATCACCATCCACCGCCGACTCTTGGGCTACTCTTTTATCAACGAATAGTGGGATTGATCGTTATATTATAACGCCCCCACGGCTGGGAGGGCGAGCATATGCGAACGGCGATCCTCGGATTACGAGTCGCACGTCTTAACGCGCTTGGCCATAAGGAGCTACACGTAGCTAGAGATACTTGAACAACATTAATGAACAAAACAATTAATTTAAACATGTACATGTAATATGTCGTAACGTAAAAATATTTTAAAGCAAAAGGTGTTGAAAAAATCCGGAATATTGTTATAAGATAAAAATACAAGATACTTTTTATTGACACTTAATGATTCCAAATAAATATGTGAAGTATCTAAATGGTATTTCGTAATTTTACGGAAAATCTAACGTAATTGTTTTTAAAGTATAGAAATCTAGTTTTGGAAAAAATACAATGAAACATATAACAATATAGGCTTTTGTCATAACAGCCAGAGAAATAATAATATTCGTATCACAATGCAGATATATTTTCATTACGTTTTATCAACATTCTTCACGATACTGAGGTAAAATGTTTACGTTGTTCATAATGTGCTTATTATTTAAAGTCAAATTTAAACTTATGTAAAGCTTAATTCTTACGAATTGTAATTGTTTGTAAAGTTAAAACCCTACAAAAAAAAAGTGCAAGCCTTATACACGACCTCTTTGAGCAGGCTCTTGGTTAATGGATACCTGATGTCCTCCTTTCCCATCTTGCAGGGGGTTTGTCATGGCTGTCCATTGTCCCCAACACTTTACGTGTAGGTTATCGAGTGCCTGCTCTCTCATCTATACTACTCTGTCTCGGTGTGTGGCTTCGTACGTGATGCATGTCGCGCATGCAGACGATGTGAACCTGTTCCTTGAGAACCTCACATCCTTAGGTTCAGCGCTGACCATCGTCCATGATTACTCTCAGGCTAGCGCCGCCTAGTTGAATGTCCCCAACTCACATGCGTGGGGCTTCGGAAAATGGGCCCCGTCTGCCGACTTCCCGTTTGGTCTGGATTGGACCCCCTACCCGATCACCTGCTTCGGGTTTGTTTTCTCGCGGGCTCTGGAGCAGCTTGGGAGGGAGTGGTTCAGTGTGTTAGGTCGACGGTGCACGATTACCGCTACTGCTCTGTCAACTTGTTTACAGAACAGTGGTGGTGCGGAGGAGGATCCTTCCCTTGGTCTGGCACCTGGGGGCCGTCCTTCCTCTGGATGACTGCACTGCTCAAGCCATCGAGCGCCATGTCCATGCCTTCCTGTGGGGTGGCAAGCCTGAGGCGGTGTCTCGGCACTCTTTGACGCTTCCGCCTCATAGGGGTGGTATGGGAATCCCACGTGTCGGGACCCAGTGTCTTTCTCTTCTGTCTGTTTCCTTTCGCTGTCTGTCTTTGGAGGGTCACGCCTATTGCTATCTAATGCGATTCTTGGTTGGCACGGGGCGCAGGCTCTTTGGTGTCCCTTTGAGCCGGCCGACACTTATGTGATTTGAACCTCCTTTCTGATAGGACGACACTGCAGCTGCGTTACGGCGGTGTCCTTCCGTGTCTGCCCATGGACTCCCGTTCTCTCTAGTTCCTGTTGATCCCTGCATGTACCATCCTGCTCTCCCGTAGGACGTTGTTTGAGGCCGCGTTGCGCTGTACCATGTTGATCGCTACCTCCAGGTTTTCAACTGGCGTGTGTTGCACAACATCCTGCCGGTGAGTGAGCGTACCTACTTGTGGAACTTATGTACAACTGAGTTGTGTCTGTCTTGCACAGTTTGATTCTCTGTCCGCCATCGGCAAAGATCTGGAGAAAGGTTGCGGGAGACCATGCTGTACCATGTAGCTGTCCCTGTTCCCAGCCACCAGGCATTCGCCTTTCAGTACACTATTACCATCTTTAAGTACGTCATCTGACTTGCTCAGAACAACTTGGTCTTCGAGCAAGCTCCGGTGTCGTATTTTTCGATACTGGATAGGGCCAGATATCAGATGTTACACCACCTAGAGGCGGACTATCAGCGCCTAAGTTCCGGTACGTTTTACCATCTCTGGCGGCCGGACGTTTCGCCCCTTTGTGCAGTGGTGGGATGTCGGGTGAATATCGGCTTCTGAGCTGCCCTGCATCCACTCTCGCATCTTGTATTTTTGTGTATTTTACTGTTGTTTATATTTACTGTTTTTTTTCCCTTTTCTTTATTTGTAAATATTCATGTTTGTATCTATTTATGGTTTTTTCCATTTGTAAATATTCATATTTGTATCTATTTAGGTTTTTTTTCCATTTCTAAACATTCATGTTTGTATATATTTAAGGTTTTTCCATTTGTTAATATTCATGTTTGTATCTATTTAGGGTTTTTTTCATTTGTAAATACTCATATTTGTATCTATCTAGGTTTTTCGTTTGTACATATTCATGTTTGTATCTATTTTGTTTTTTTACCATTTGTAAACATTCATGTTTGTATATATTTAGGGATTTTTCCATTTGTAAATATTTATGTTTGTACCAATTTAGGATTTTTTCATTTGTTAATATTCATGTTCGAATCTATTTAAGGTTTTTTTTCCATTTGTAAATATTCATGTTTGTACCTATTCAGGTTTCTTTCCATTTGTAGGTATTCATATTTGTATCTATTTAGGGTTTTTTCATTTGTAAATACTCATGTTTGTATCTGTTTAAACTCCTCAAACATCTCACAGCTGAATGAATTCTACATTGAGGAGTGGGGCAAACTTTCTTCAGACCGATGTCAGAGACGGGTTCAAGAAACGTCTCATTGCAGTTATTTCAGCCACAATGGGTAACACTATCTATTAGGGGGTAAGGTGTCCTAACTTTTTCCTCAGTTAGAATATGCATTTTTGTAGAATTACATTTACAGAAAATCTTGAGAATTCTTTTCTTCAATTTTAATTGTTTAGTTATATTCCTATAATTTCTCAGTGTTGTTGAAATTGAGAGTAAATATCTATATATCAAATAATGTTAAAAAAATATACAGGCTTTCATAGGGTGTTCTAACTTTTTCACATGACTGTATGTTATATCTAGAAAGAAGTGACAAGTGTGGTATTTGGAGTGGGTAACTAGTGTTTAAATGGTCAGGGTAAAACAATTGGCAGATTCAATTAAAAAGGAAAGCATGTGAGGATGCTTTGTTAACCAGTAACAGTGTTTTTGGCCTGGCATGGCCAAGTGTTTTAAGGCGTTCGATTCATAATCCGAGGGTCGCGAGTTCGAATCCAGATCACACCAAACTTGCCCGCCCTTTCAGCCGTGGGGGCGATATAATGTGACGGTCAATCTCACTATTCGTTGGTAAAAGAGTAGCCCAAGAGTTGGCGGTAGGTAGTGATGACTAGCTGCCTTCCATCTAGTCTTACACTGCTAAATTAGGGACGGCTAGCGCAGATAGCCCTCGAGTAGCTATGTGCAAAATTAAAAAACAAAACAGACACTGTTTTTGTTAGTTGTTGAAGTTTACGCAAAGTTACACGAGTGATTTTTGCGCTAGCCGTACATAATTTCAAAATGATACTAAAGAGACAGTAGATTTTGAACTCCAGCTACTACCACAAAGTGCTTAGCGCATTATTTTAGTTTTCCATGATAGTTCAATAATACTAAAGATTACACAGGCCTGTAAGTTTAAACTTCATAAATGTTGATTTGATTTACATAACTGATTTTCCATAATTCAGCTACGCAGATTTCGAAAATATTTATTTTATTTTTTATCACGTGTATGCAAGTGAGTGTTTTCTTATAGCAAAGCCATATCCGTTTATCTGCTGAGTCTACCAAGGGGGATCGAACCCACGATTTTAAAGTTGTAAATCCGTATGCATACCGCTGTACCAGCGAGGTACTTTTTATCGCGTAAGGATTTTTTTACAAACTGGGAATAAAAATTCATACTTAGCTCAAATTATTATTTTGTTTACCACAGTGAACACTTTTAGTATTATGTTTGTTAACAAAAACACAATACAATTGAAGGAAAGTGAAGAAAACTTATGTCAAACAAATATCAATCCTCATTCCTCCTGATCTATTTCTTTTTTAAAATCTGTCTTTTAGTCTCAAAACTACTTTCTTTTATGTAATACGTCATAACGTTTTGTAAAAAGTTTGTAAGCGACGGTGAAAAATGGATATAATTTTCGAATTCAGTTTACAGGAATTACTCTAGAACATGTACAGATTTCAAGACAATAAAACTATCCCAAGCTTGTGTTATGACTGGATTATACTTTAACAAAAACCCTAAGTCTTATCACAAAATTAAAGACAAACGTATACATAAAACATAGGATAAACCTGAAGGCTCATTTGGCAACAAATCAAATTCTAGGTCCAAACAACATATCATTAGGCCGCTGGGCAACCTGATAAGATATTCAAATGTCTTCAATGAAAATGCATGTTTAAAAGAGGTCTCACTTATTAGATGAACTGTTTGCAATTCAGCAAAAAGCTAAACAATAGGATCATATGTGCTTTGCCAACCACAGATATCGAAACCCGGTCTCTAACGTTGTAAATCCTCAGACAGAGCGCTGTGCCACTGGGGGTTGTCAGATGGAAGATTAGGAGAAATTGGGTGGAAGTAATGAAGTAGAACGAGCACAAGCGTATAAGGAGAGGACAGAGCTTCTTAAATTATACTCAATTTGGCATTATTTCAAGAGCGCAAGCTTGAGGAAATTATTAGAAATGGAAAAGCTTGTGCCATTGAAAGATTCTTCAAACATAAAATATTAGGAGGTGTAATAATTATAGTATTAAAATAATTTTATTTGCACTGGGTACCTGGGGTTAAAAGCAATAATAATTAAAGTACAAGAAAATTTCAGCCGGATGCTTTCTTGTGGATATTGATTCGGAAATCGAGACGGAGTGACACCACCTGATATGTGCAATGTCAAGCGTGCTGCAATGTGAGTGACAATTGGAGTGCGGATAGCCTATGCTTTAGGAACAGCTAAATTTCTTTATGTGTAAATCAATAATTAATAGATTGTTTTAGCATGAAAGATAATAAAAAGTACAACATTCATGTTAGGAAATATCATTTCACTTACTTAATGTGCATCTGGTATTTTCATTATTTTGGTATTCAAAATCGTAATTTTGAGTTACAGTTATAAATATTAAAATAATGTGTAAGATAACATTTCTAGTGTTTCTTTATTAAATCAGTCTTCATTATACGTATAGTATACAGCACAATGTGTCATAAGTTTGTAGGCTTTAAAACGTGGCAGGCGATAACACTACCTACATAAATACAGATTGGATTGTTCACAGAAATGGTATTTTTAATGTTTTCTCGATAAATCTTTAGAGTACTGAATAGTTGTTATTTTTATAACAATATCTATATAAGTTCTGGTAATGTCTGTAAAAGTCTACGCAAGAAGTTTGGATTTCTTGTTCTGCTTCTATTCTATTACATAACAGAAACCAAAACACCCAATTTTACTGAAATAAAATAGTTCAAACGGAGCATCCGATTTCATGACAATTATTAAATAGTAGTAATTTTTAAAAATCGCAATTCTAGAGTAAAAGACGTTATCATTACTTCTTGAGGTTAGTTTTCTTGCAGAAATTTCGTGTTCGTTTAAAAATCTTAACTATTGCTGAATTGTTTGTTTGTTTTTTGGAATTTCGCACAAAGCTACTCGAGGGCTATCTGTGCTAGCCGTCCCTAATTTAGCAGTGTAAGACTAGAGGGAAGGCAGCTAGTCATCACCACCCACCGCCAACTCTTGGGCTACTCTTTTACAAACGAATAGTGGGATTGACCGTCACATTATACACCCCCACGGCTGGGAGGGCGAGCATGTTTAGCGCGACGCGGGCGCGAACCCGCGACCCTCGGATTACGAGTGCACGCCTTAACACGCTCGGCCATGCCAGGCCTTAACTATTGCTGAAACAGGAATTACCAGCCAATAATAAATACACAATAAATGTTACAGATGAAAGTCATTGTATTTAGAATTTCATTATGAATACAACCTTCCTATGTCTGTTGAAACACATATTAAAAACAAACAAACATTTAAAGAAGAACCGTTTCGAACAAGGACGTAAACGTAATAATGACATTTGTATTATCCATACATAATATCAAATTTTAGAATTTGTGCATAAAAATATATGTAACTAATCAATCACAGTTCAGCTTAATCGATCCCATGTTTGTCTGTTAACATTCTACTACCCCGTGTGTCTGTGCTAGGGTGTAGAGTGTAGGGTGGTGCAAATTCCATCTCCACCATCTTGTTTGCATTGTGTTTAAAGTGATAGCAGCCAATACTAGATTTATTTCCTTTTTTGAAAGTTTTCTTTTTCTAACTTGTATCTACATACTTGCATTAATGAATTTTCATTTCTTTTACATGAAGGCGTGAATCTCATGAAAATCTAAACACAATACTAATCAAACTCTACACAACTTTTTTATTTTCTTTTAATGCCTAGCATGTGGCATGCAGTTCAGAGATTTTAAAATTTCCCTTTAATTGTCAGAGGAAAAATATTAAACACTTTTAATGTTGATTTCGGGTTTCTGATGGTTAGAAAAAACAATATAAAGTAAAAAAAAAATTGGTTAGAATTTAGTTTTAAAAACTTTATTATCGTGCTGTCATTTTTCTCTTGTTTATGAATTTTAAATACATGAAACTATCTCAATGATATATTTTAAAATTATTAATGTGTTTTTAATACTTTGTACCGGCTTAAGCTGATCATAAAATCAGTAAAAACAATATATTTTTTTACTACGTGTTATTTTAAATAATCTTACTCTTACTCATAAATTTTCATGTTTACACTTTATTCAACACGCAAAAGGTAATTAGTAAAATTATGTTTTCATCGTTTATGTTATACCTTTTATTTTGCTAATAACTTGCTGTTTTTATATCTTGACTGAATTATTCTTATTTTAGACTTATTTTAAATAAAGAAAAACAAATGAATACAAAAGCAAAAGTGTTCATAGTTTTATCAATAATTCCACTTTCTTCGTCACCATGTTTCTTTCTATGGTAAGCCGTAAACTTCTAACAATATTGCTTCGAAAAGTCACGGAAAAGAACTACATCTTACCATAACTACATCAATATAAATATATGTTAAACTTAATATTTACAAAATATCATATCATTTGTTAATTTTTGCCAAAATATTTTCTAATAGCTGTCAATAAGCTCCTGGAACAAAATCAACTGACTTTCAGGAATAAAGTTAAAACAAAAATCATTATTTGTAAACTTTAAAAAAACTTTAACTTATTTCAAATAAATACGTTTACGTGTTATAAAAAATATATATTTGCCACAGAACTAGAACACATATATTCAAATACATAATTATAGCTTTGTAAAATGTTGATTTTTCTTTAAACTGAGCAAATATTACATGCTGTTAAAATAGACTTTAGCTACTTTCCAGTCAAATCTTTTCTTTAATTACCTGATTAGCTTATTTTCTACAACTTTTGTTGCAAAACAGTACAGTTAATATCTGTTTTACTCATTTAAAATATTAATTATTGAACCATGCGTATCATAAAACGTTAATTTTAAAATTTGATGCAATAAGCTATGCATGTACATCAAATTCCGTTAAAAATTGTTTGTAGCCTATTATAAACATTTTAGCTTCAGCTACTGTCACAGCAATCTGAAGTATATCCCTGTACTGACCTAATGTTGAAATTTTGTGAAAATATGTGTAGACAAAATAAAACACGTAAATTTTACCTTTCTTAAATATAACATAAATTATACCTACTTTCTCTGACTTAAATATATATTTCTTTTTGTCCGTTTCACATACACAATAGATAAGAAATATCGCTGATGCAAGTTCTCAGAGATTCTGCCGCTTTCGTAACTTAAAAGTAATTCATCATATAAATGTAAAATTAAAATAAGCAATAAAAGTATTCTTTCTTAAAAATAACTTGGATTACATGGATATTTTTATAATTAATTTAATTGTTTACTTTTATTTTGTACTACTTTATTGTAGTTTGTATTAGTTTGTTGGGTATCAATAGTTTTCTAGTTTATATAAAGCATTTTTTTTTTATATCTCCGAAATTAGAGTTTCAAATCACAGCATCCAGAGCAACTTTAGAAGCTCCCAAGTCTAAACGTTGGATTCAATCTGTTTGTATCTTTATATGCCGCACCATGCGCTTTGATTTTGAAGTTGCATAACAAATAAATAACTAAAATCACACACGTGTGTGTGTGTGTGTATATATATATAAATTCTGGTAATTTCATTATAATTATAATTACAAAAAAAAATTTCTCTTAAATTATTAAATGTCGTCAGCTTACTAAATCGAAAAAACTTTAAAAGAATTATTATTATTACTAATATTAAAAAATACTAACTTTAGAATTAAAAACATTGCTTGATGAACGAAATAAACAGTCGTTAAGTATAAAACATCAGTTTTAAAATGTTTCCGAAATTGACTTTCGTTACAATTTCATGTATTATTTTTAATATAATAATTTACAATAAAATTATCAAGAAAAGCATCACTAAACCTACTATTAACTTTACAGTGATTAAATCTCAAGACTTAAATTAAATTGGGTGAAACATTACGTCTCATTTACTTTATATTATCTTGTGCAGCAATAATTAGTTGCTGTTGACTTTATTTCAAAATCGTTTTGGTTGCCAGTATTGAACCACTTAAACTGAGATTTTGGAGGATATTTTGAGCCAAAAATCGAAAAATCGTCCAACAAAAGCATCTCATTAAAGAGCTATCATGTTTGTTTGTTGTGAAATTTCGCACGAAGCTACTCGAGGGCTATCTGTGCTAGCCGTCCCTAATTTAGCAGTGTAAGACTAGAGGGAAGGCAGCTAGTCATCACCACCCACCGCCAACCCTTGGGCTACTCTTTTACCAACGAGTAGTGGGATTGACCGTCACATTATACACCCCCACGCGCTAAACATGCTGGAAGTGCGAGCATGTTTAGCGCGACGCAGACCCCTCGGATTACGAGCGCACGCCTTAACGCGCTCTGCCATGCCAGGCAAAGAGCTATCAAAAGCTTACTATAATCAAAGGAACTTAACAAGCGCATACTTTACCAGATTCTACTTGCTGTTATTTGAGCTTTTACACAAGTAATTGGTCAGACATTTCCCATAATATGCTGTCCTAATAACTATATAAAATACAGTTTATCTTGTATTTGTTCAATTACCCTAAACCTGTAAGCAACTCTTGAATAAAATCCATTAATTCGTTTTTTTATCATACCACTTCGTTTATTCCAGTTCACGTGTTTTTGAATTTATTTGTGTCGAGAAATTCGTTATTTTAAATTTTGTGTAATTTTGGCTCATATTAATTTTGTCTTAAAGCTAAGTATTTCTAAATACAAAAATTTTGCTCATTAACTTTTTTTTTCAGTCAACGTACTGAGAATGTCTAACCTGTATGCCATTTTTTCAACTATATACATTCATTGAAGTTGCTCATTTCATCTATTCTTTCAATATTATGCTTAGCATATCTTCAGTCTTCAGTTTCATTTACTTCTGTATAAATTTTATTTTATTTATTTTTTTACTTAGTTTATTAACTGTTAAAGACTATTTGTAGATTTTCAACATGGTATCTTATGTACCATGAGGAAAAAAATGAAAATGTAACAATTTCAAACTTCTGTATTATATTTCTGTAATTACAAAATAATACAATTATAATCAGATAAAATTTTCTAAATGTTATGTGGAGTTGTTCTGTATATAATCAACATCCTTGTGAACAGAATGCAAGGGGTTGTAATTTTTATATGAACTCTTGCCTTCAGTTGAGGTCACATACCACAGTGGCCATTTTAGAGCTTAGACCTGGCTTGGCTATACTTTTGTGTAATCCTTCTCCAGATGAATGAGAAGCACAGATGTTTGTACAAGTTAGTAATATGCTGAGAGTTCACTCCCACTTGAATATATAAAATACAAATGATCACCAACATACATAACCTAGAATTGTAGATTACACACTTAGACTTTGGTGTGACTTGAATGTGCAGTATAGAAATGGATCTTCCAATGATTATGTTCATAATACTAGCCAATAGCGTGACATTGCTTTGGTATGTTTTAATTGCTTGTAATAAAGATTATTATTCTTTGTCTTACACACGTTTTAATATTTGCAAGCTTATATTATTTTCATGTAAATAGATCTCTTTGCACTATCTAATTACTTCAAAATTGTTACATACTTTTAAGACTCATTTTGTTTCTAGATTCCTTAGACCAAAACAATTATACATTCGTAACTTATCATCAGCCAAATATCTTGGTGTTGGGAACTTCAAACATCTTAAAATATTCTTGTATGTTGAAAGTTGCTGATCTCTAATTCAAAAAGTAACATAGAAAAATAATGTTAACAACTACAACAGTCCTAAACTCCATCCTCACAAAAACTTGTTTTTGATATCTTTGCACACTAGATGGTTGAAGGATCGAGACATATATATACACACGCATAGTGCAACAGGAGGTGAGTCTTATACCAAACAAGAAACTAAAAACTAGTCAATGTGTATCAAAATATGATGTATCTAGGGCAATTTGCATTGTTTAAGGACTATTTTAACCAGCAGCTTAAAAAATGTTCAAATAAAATACATCCAGGCCAGTAAACTACTTACCTTTTCTAATAAACCAGTACAGTGATACAACAACACAGTTGGTTAGTAACATATATATAAACAAAAGTCAAAAATTACAATGTGCCACTTCCATTGGGCAACATACAGTAAGATCACTCTCTCCCAGCACATTTACTCCCTAAACTACTATTTATAAGAACTGTAAAATACGATAATGGAAATTGTTAAGTGGCTTAATAATTCAATGGTATAATTTGGTAAAATAACATGTCATATTACTATCACACAAATTTTTTAAGTAGTTTGAAAAAGCCTTGTTAATTATATGAATTGGAATTTTCAATTTCAATATCATCCTATGTCCATGTGGTTTCAACAAAAAGGACATAGAGCTCTAGGGGTTCAAAAATAACTATTTCCTAATTTTAGATTACTGACCAAATGAAGCACACTCACAACAAAACCTTGAAGTTTCTTGTACATTTTGCATAAGCACATTGTAGACATTTCAGTAAGACCACCAAGAAAATCTAAAACAGTAAAAATTCAAAATACATACTGGTTGAATTGAAAACTGCCGTATGAGATTTCATGTAACTCTTGCATGTTCCTGCAGTAGCATTAAAATACTATAAGAAACACAGGCTTCAAGTTAAATAATTTGAAATGACTTTATCTTGTGTAAACTTTCAGTTTGCATAACTTTGTTTTAATAATACAAATCCTCAAACTCATTCCTAAAAGGACACTGAAGGATGGGGTCTAAGACATATGATCTAGTTGAGATATTATCTAATAATACAGATGATTTTCAGTAATGCTTATAAAACTGTATTATAGGATTTAGACTTTCATACATTTTGTTTCAGTAAGCTACCTTTCAATCCTAATAGAAACCAATTCCACTCATAAACCATGACAAATAAAACAGTTTTGTGGTGATTTTGCCTTGTTATAACAAATTAGAAATTCCAATTATTCTTTTGGTAAAATAATTAAAAACTCAAATAAATATGCACTTGTACTTAAACTCTAAATATCTGAAATACCATTTATTATAAATACAATGGCCTCCATTTACACACACAAAAACGACGGACTATACACAAATAGAAAGATCTCTGATCTCTCCCCCTCACATTTCTAAATTTGTTTGATGAACATTACTTTTCCAAAAACAATTTTCATAACCTTGTTTACCTAACTTATAATACTTATCAGCCTCTGTAGTATATTTTTATATGCACTTTTAGACCACCAATGTCTGTTCTTCAAATTTTATCTTTATAGTATATAAATTTGAAAAACAAATATTACAAAAATCGTTTTGAAACAGTTTTTTTATTCAAACTATATTTTACAGAGATACAAAGAAGAAAGTTGTTTTATGATGAAAACATTATGATGTCAATGAAATAAGCCTGTACAAAACATATGAACATACTAGTCTTTTTAACTTATCAAACCTGCTAGCTATGCACTTCTGAAATAACATATGACAGGTAAATTCACTTTGATTTCACATTTTAAGGGTGAACATGAAAACACATAAAACAAAATCACTTCTCAGAAAATAAAAGTGGTCTTTCAAATTCAGCAATCATATCTTACATTCCCTTTAATATTTCTTATTGTGTTTATTGTTCAGTTGCTACTGAACCTGAGCTACACGAAATCATCAGTAAGATGATTAAAAAAAAACTATGAAAGAAACCTGTATTTCTAATGGAGTTCTCACCTATGATAATAAACATTACAAATCATGCATCTTCAAATCACACACACAGACATTTAGTTATAGTATGCTTTATATCATGAATTAAAAAGTAGTTGGTTGTCCATTCAGTAGTTACTTGATATTCATGAGAAACCAAACAAAAGTTCACCTCAACCATCCAAGATGTCATGTCCCAAATACTATTACACATAGCACAAATAACATAGGGAAAAAAGAAAGAGTTGAACAAGTTATAGGTGGAGCTTCAAAATGAGCTTCTACACTGTTGTTGTAATTAGAAATTGCCCATAGGATGCTCTTGCACAGGGTTGTTCATACCAGGTGTAAACTGTTGTTGAGGACAATTCCATCCCCATTGTGGATATTGATAATCTTGTGTATTTCCAAACCAACCACCCATGTTACCCATTGGTCCTTGAGGCACTTGAGGATACATCATATGCATACTGTTCATTCCTGGCATGGGGTTTACTCCTGGCATAGGGTTCACTCCTGGCATGGGGTTCATTCCTGGCATATTGTTCACTCCTGGCATGGGGTTCATTCCTGGCATATTGTTCACTCCTGGCATGGGGTTCACTCCTGGCATGGGGTTCACTCCTGGCATGTTGTTCACTCCTGGCATGGGGTTCACTCCTGGCATGTTGTTCAGTCCCGGCATGTTGTTCACTCCCGGCATGCTGTTCATTCCTGGCATGGGGTTCATCCACATGGGATTATAGTTAGCATCACCAGTCACTGGTCCATACTGCTGCATACCATTTACTGGCATCATACCTTGAGAATTTGGAGGCATGCTTCCCTGAAATCGATTAACTTCTGAATTTTGTTCCAGGTTCCTCTCAGTGCTCACTGGTGGGTCAGAACATTCAAGAGTCTTCTGAGTGTTCATTAATGAGTCAGAATGTTCAAGGTTCCTATCAGTGTTCACTGGTAAGTCAGAATGTTCAAGATTCCTCTCATTGCTCACTAGTTTGTCAGAAATGCCACTAGTACTATCTGTAGAACCAGAGATCCCTGTTTTATTACTATCACCAGTTGTAGCACTAGTTTTGCTGTTATCTTCCTCATTTATCATGTCTTTTAAAGCAGTTGCCAAGTTGGTACTACCATCATTGAGACCTAGAATTGATTCTAATCCTTTTCCTCCTTCATTCAACAAGGTTTTTGTAAGAAGCTAAAAGAATATAAAGTGTTCTTGTACTTATCAATTTTTTTGAGTTAATGCTTAAACTGTTAAAACTGTAACTAAAGTTATAAACTCACAATATTAAGTATACACACACTGAATAATAATAATAATAATAAAGTATCCCAAATCGTGAGTTGAATCACCTTCAGCTTGAATAAGGATGGAAGTGCAATGAAGCATAAATTACACACAATTTGGTACTGTTCTTTAAACAATGCAGTGCATAGTTATGTCAAAGAGGATGGCAGCTGAGGGAGCACCTGATGCAATGTTCTAACATATTCCAAAGAAAGCTTTTTGTGTGAAAACAAATCAGAGCTTCAGTTTCAGCTTTACCTAATAACAGCCACTGATAAACAAATGAGTAGATGCTGGGAGTTTCAAAATATAAGTACCCTTACATTATTCACTCTCATTCAAACTCCATTATTAAACATGTTCATAAAATCTGATATTTTGGCAAGCTCTGGAACTAGCACAAACGAAAAGACTGGAAGTGAAGTAGCAAAGTTGAATAGTTCCTCTGTATTCATCAGAAAAATAACATACATGAAAGATGTTCAAATGAAAGAAGTGAAAGATGAACACAGCTGTTACCAATTTTACAAGCGAACAAAGTTCTTATTAACACAGTGGAAAAAGATGAAATAGATACACCCCTATTAGTAAGCAACATATTTAAGCATGAATTCAAAACTTCACTATTATTTATGAAAGCTGTGTTATCACTGCATGGGATGTTCACTATTTGACATCAGTCACATAGCAGAAATTGTTTTTTTTCATAGCTAAGTAAGTGGTGTGAAGACCTTTAGTAAGATAATCATGTCTTAATTTTAAATGTTTTTATATATAGACATTATAATAAAAAAAAGACAACAAAAATAAATATTTATGTAGTAGTAACTCAACAGAATAGTTTTTGTCTTTCGAAGATCTTTGAAATAAACATTTTTTTCACCAAAAAGCTCTTAGCCTTTATGAATGTAGTTTGATTCATAATGATTGGTGGACTATTTTGGATATTCATACAAAAGCTATCTGTACTAGTAATCCCTAACTTTGAACTGATAAAACTGGAGAGAAAGGAATTAGTGAACAGTACTATTTCTCCAGTATTTTAATCAGATAAATAGTGGGACTTCACTGTCACTCTTATAATGAAATAAAAGCCTTAGATCATAAACATGATTCTATGATAAGAGAATGTAAACCATGGACCATAAAATTCACACTCTACCATAGTAATGACCAGAAAATGTCTAGCCCTTGGTTCATAATGAATCAACCACATAGGATTCTGCCTTTGAAATGAACAAATTCAATGAACAAGAAGCAAAGTACACAACTTAAGCTGAAGAGCGAAAGAGCTGATGCTCAATTCCTAGTGATAAAACAAGTCAAGAAATTTACTTATTTTATCCTTTTACATTGAAAACTTAGCAATGACTGCATCTGTTTCAAAGTCAGCAATCAAAAGTTGAATAGAATACAGAATATTTTGCTTTCAATAAAATCTAGAGATGAATCTGAAAACTTTGTAAAATAACCAAAAGATCATTGGTTCTTAAATTACACATGTATAAAGATGCTGACCTTCTTAGTTTCCAGAAAAAAAATGGAATTTTCAATCCTGTAAACCATAACTAAAAAACAGCTATCTCTGCACATGCACTACTTCTTGTATCAGTAAGAGAATCTTCAGTGCAAGTGGTTTCATAGCAAGCAACATGAAGTTTTATTCATATACTTGTTTTCAATTATATAAATGATTATAAAAGAAACTGAATGACAATGTCAGCAAGAAAACAAATTATACTGTAGTCATATCCATTACCTACAAAGTATCACATAATCTGTTAACTAAGATTACTTTACTAACAAATAAAATAGTAACTACATGATTTCATAATTAATCATTATTTGTTAAATAAAACTTATGTTTACAAAAGTTACATAATATTCTCATACTTTATCTTTAAATCTGTGATTTTATTGCATTTATGATAAGAAAATTTTCAATGAATTTTACCATTAAATCAAATGTTATTTGATACTTTTTCATTAAAATATTATTATCAGTAGTTTAAGAAAGATACTGGTTGTCAGTAAGTGTATTTTATGATTATTTTTAAACAAATACATTTTGACACATTTGTAAATGATTACATTTCTGATGCTAGAAATTAAGTAAGAATTAAGATAAAAGAATATTGTTGTAATAATAAACTTGAATGTTCTATAGAGGAATAATTTAACTATTTCAAATTCCAATGTAAAACAAAAACATGAAACCATATTTAATTAATGTCATGTGAAAATTGAATTCAACAAAGATAATATGTTTTTAAAGTTGTCATGACATAATAATGAATAAATAGAATCTTCAACACAGGAAAGAATAGTGACAAAATTATCATAAAATATAAAATCAAATAAAACTGCATTAACAATTACATTAAAAACGTACACGTAGATAAATTAGTGACTATCAAAATTTTAACTTATTGATTGGTAAGATGTTTGGTTGTACAAGTCAATATTAAATTTAAATCAATATTTTCAAAGTATAAGAGATGCTTCTGTTTTACTGTAAATTGTTTGAAATCTTTCCATGATCATAAGACAACAATTAACTTTTCTCTAGAATCACCCTCAAATATTATAATGTCAGAATTCAATTATTTATTCTAAGCAGCCTCAGGATTGTAAAGGGTTACGTCTACTTTCAGTTATTCTTGCTGCAAGTTGAACTATGTCTAACTACTGACACTGCATAACAAAGCTACAAATCACCTGCTGAGCATATAGCTAAACGTTACAACAAAGTATGAAATTACATAACACGTGTGCTGCTGACATGCATACTTTGTTCAGAAATAGTTTAACATTTTTTTCACTTGTTTTTTATTCAAATTAATGTGTTCCTCATTTTTACATTTTAGTTATATTTACAACAATAAATAAAATTTAGTACTTATGATTGGCCTCTCTTTTCCACAATCTCAGCTCCTGATGAAATTCAGTCTTGCATTTTTTTTAACAATGATAGCAGCATATTAAATAATTATTTATTTCAAATATTCTGTTAAAATCACAAAATATTTTATATGTGAAAAAAAGCACAATGATTTAAAACTATTACAATTTAACCAGCTTTCTAACTGAAATGTAGGTTGATAAAAATTATTCTTTTATCTAGCCGAAATGACCACAGTAATAGAAATAATGAATCCATGAGTAAAACAGTTCAAACTTAAAGTACAACAAGTGTTGTATGCTTTCTCACAAACTTAGACATTCTTACATGTCTGGAAAGAAAACCTGAAATGAATAATTCATAAAGAAAAATAATCACAGGATACATAGACAAGAACTAAGTTTGTTTATTTTCATTTGAATTTAGGGACACTAGATATATCTGAAACCACAAATTCACAATGAATGTCAAACCACTAACAATGAAACAAACATGTTTTGCAGTGTTAAAAAAGAATGGAAATACCATCTCCAAACATATTTTGAATTATCAGGACAGCATTTTAAACACATTCCATAAAATATTTTGAAGAGCCAATGGTCACAGACTTTTTGGCCACCCTGTATATCATCATTCATTGACACCTTCAGCATTGGTTATCTTGTGACAGATTCAAACTTGTTGGTAATGTTATTAACAATTCAGCTCTGAAGATATTGTTTATTTATCCAGTCATATTATTTACAGTAACATCATGAAATAAATGAAGTATAAACTGGTATGTATTTAGAACTAGCAATTTTAAGTACACAAAAGAAAAATTTATGAAGTTTTCAAATCCTCTTCCTTTCCTAGGTACCATATTATTGCAAGAAACACAATAATTGTGATATATGACAACAGTATAGAAGAAACAATTTTAATTACTTCCATTACTATCTCAATTTAACTGACATTTGGAGATTATCATTGTGATCTATACAAATATTAAAAGTCGACAATGTTCTTCAAACCAGTCCTAAACCATATGAACTTTACAGATGGAAGCATCCTCATAAAGATATAAAGCCATCACTATATGGATAGTAATGCAGCATAAGAATGTATCTAATTTTTCAAAATTCCTAACCACAACTTGGATATCACACTACCAAGCCATTGAGATCACAGGTCTTTAGCTATGTCAGCTTACACACATCCTATATCATTATTCTACTCATTGCAGAATTTTTCCATATGTCTGAAACAGGATATAATGTATTCTATTGGACCTCATAACTTTCTTTCATCTGTCATGCATTATATTTAATGAAATGCTTGTATCCTGCAAACAGATGAATGAGTGATAAAAGAACTCTTGCATGCCCATAGCTAGCTCCTCATAATATATTCTATATAACCAGTCCCTTTCAATGGCAGTTTGTTTTCTGACAGGGTTCTTCAAAGTAATCACTTTCCTGACCAGTTTTTATTTAAGGTAAACCTTGGAGACTATTTTGCTAGACATTCTTGTCAGTTTCAGCCTGACTCAAAGGACAACTTCCGTTTAATGGGTACCTATTATCACATCCTTTTGTAATGTCACTCAGGACATTCTGCTTGTCTATGCTATTGAGCTAATGAAGTCAACCTATGCAAAACATGCAAGCTTCACTTTCATGGGGATAGAATGTTGTTCAAAACTGCAATGACAAACTTTCAATAACTTTTATGTCAGTGTGTTAACATAGCTTTGTCTTACTTTTGCATAATATAATGAATGAGAAAACTAATACAATGATTAAAATATTTTCAAATAAAAACAGAAATTAATGAAAAAGCATCTCATTAAATTTTGAGTATCAAAACTATCTCTGAAATATGGCCTAAAATAAGTTTTATGATTAATAACTTTATCTTTAATGCATATGAATAATAAGTGTACCGATATCATTACCTGGTTAGGTTAACACATAAATAAAAACATTTTTAGCATTCTGAATATAATGAATGACAGATTCAGAATATATCCATCAGAACAGGTACTTCTCTCTACTCTTTAGCCTTCTGTAATGAAAAAAACTGTAGTAAAGTTGCTGTATATTTTAAGACCACTAATTCAAGTTTAATGTAGTGAGAAATATACTTAAGATTACCTCTCTAACAGCTGCTGGCAGGCTTCTGAGTTTATACTGTAAAAGCATCTGAGTAAGAGAATTGATTACTTTCATCACAACTGCAGCATCTTCTTCTGTCTTAATAACACAGTTTGACTGTCAAGAGAAGACAAATAAAAAATTGCATAACTAGTGAACACAAAGCATGTGTAAAATAAAAACACACAGGGCTATAAAGTTTCCACATTTGTGTCAATTTCTTTCATCTATTAATTATTACTATTATTACACTTTTATAATATTTTTACTTACAAGTTAATACATAAACTAAAATGGTAGATAATTTAACATTTTATAAATTAATTCCACAAAAAGTAATTATTGATTACTACTATTATTACCCTTTTATAAATATTCTTAGTTACAAGTCAGCACAAAAACTAACACAAACTAAAAATGGCAGATAATTTAACATTTTATTAATTAATCCTACAAAATGTAATTATGAATAACAAATAACTTCATATACTTTGCACAGCCATCATCCAACCACACTATACTGAACTTACTGTGGGACAAGTTAGATGTCATTGTTCTTTTTAAATCAAAGTTGAAATAAAATATCAAAATCAGTTGTGTTTCAGGTGATATACATTATATTTCTTGCAATCTCTTTTCATATGTCAAATAATTAGACTTGGAATCTAAAAGTAAACTTAATGCTTACAGTAACACTTTTCTTGAATAATCAAAAAATGACATGTTTATGGAATTGATTTTTATTACTGATGTATCTTATGAAGCAAGATACTAAAATCACTTTTACACAGAAATGATATGCAATTCAAAACCTATATAACTATATGAGTTTGCCAATGTTTTAATTCAACATTACTAACAGCTGACAGTATGTAGATGATAAAACCTGTATTTTAAATACCAAATTCAGCATCTATAACAGGAACATGCTGATCAAAAGTGATAGCTTTTAATCAAATATTGGAATGAATACCACATAACTTTTATAGTTTTGGATAAAAGAATAAATTTAAGGAGTAAGAATTTTTCTTAAATATTAAAACAGTTCCTTGCTTTTATTTTGTAAAAAGTATTTTGGATAGACACATAAGTAGGCATATTGAGGAAAGACAGTGTACATTAGCATTTAAAGTTAAAAATTCATCGTAATACTAACTACAATGTTTTGCTGTGTTGCAAAATAC
The DNA here is from genome assembly GCA_011833715.1 of Carcinoscorpius rotundicauda. NCBI lineage: Eukaryota > Metazoa > Arthropoda > Merostomata > Xiphosura > Limulidae > Carcinoscorpius > Carcinoscorpius rotundicauda. Next base: position 30,616,913 of record CM022395.1, on the reverse strand, counting down.
TATTTTTAGCTTTGCTCTCAAGATTCAATTTCAAGATTTTGAACATCATGTTAAAGGTGAGTCCTATGAATATTTTTATAATTGTTATGTGGTGCACTTTTGCAGCAATTGCTAATATACAAAATTTCTTGAAACAAATTATTCCTTGATACATGTAAAATATGACAAAACTGCACAGTTTTAAAAATATTTAAAACTAAAGTGAGTTCACACTCAAACTGGCCATTTGTAATAAATATCACACATAATTATGCATAATGAAACATACAAAATCTACTTTTATGAGACAAAAACCTTTCTATGAAGTATTAAAAATGTAAATACAGCTGCACATATTCAAATATATCATGAAAATGATAAAATAACATCACAATGTGCATGTGAATATGTGGCCCATGAAAAAAAAAGAATATTAAAAACTTAAAGAAATAGAAATATATTATTGGCTCTTTGGTTCACTATCAAATTAATGATTGACAGCCAAAATAAGATAGAAGTGAGAACATTCTTATTAAAAATAACACGTGATGAACAAGATAAAATCAGGCATTTTAACCTTGAATTTAAAAAAAAACATCTAAGGCTCAAAAGTCACGAATAAAAATAATTTACCTGAAAATAAAGCACCTGATAAGTCATCAATGTTGTACTGTTTTTAAAACACAATATGAATTAGAAACACCATGATAACCTGAGTATTACTGAACTTCTGAAGTTAGTGATTTAAAGACAGAGTAATTTTTCTGACTAAAATTTATAAAAACTAAAAGGAAAACTGTAAAATGTGCAGATATAAAAAATATTTTTCCCATGCTACAGTAAAATATCTTGCAAAATCAATTAATTATTTGAGAGCAAATAAAAAATTAATTTGAAGTAAGAGCAAAATAAAAAAACAATGTTTAACACATTCTTTGATCAATATACTGTTATGCATTGTAAAATTAGTTAAAATAAAAATTTAGAACATGGTAATTACTTTATTTATTGATATTCTTTCTCTGTGAGCTTTGATGAACAAAATTTCTCACTGTCAATTTACATATAGCTGTTTGAGCAGTTTCTAGTAAGTTCATATCAGTTTTGTTGTGAAATACCTGATTGTTCAGTGATGCAAACAGTTGAGTGGAATCTGTACAAAAATATTTTACATTTATAATGTTGATTGTGTAAGATTATACATGTTATATTACCTATGTGGATTTCTTTTTAAATATGTAAAATGTGTGAAAATAATATTTATTAAAACACCTACCAAACAAAAATCTGATATAATGTCAGAATTTCTAGATGTACTTTATTTTTGGTCCATTAAAATAGAAGCAATAGTACAGAGAAGCTTGATATAATGTAAGATATTGAAGAAAAAAACATATTTGATTCAGTAACAGTTCGCATCAGTTACACTAAAGTATTAAACACAGAAAATGAATCAATAGATTCTGGGTCTTCTTTACACACATACACATTATTTACAAAAACAGCTGAAACTTCACATTGTTTCATCTATTATTCTCATTTATTATTTTAGCCCATCCACTGATAGTATGTATGCAAGATCACATTTTCATTGCAGCATCACACATTTGTTAATGTGTATCTAGTCAACATGTACATGTCAGTTTATTTTTACAAAGTTCTTCTTTATTCCCAGTGAACTTATAATATAAAATAAGAGCAGATGTGATGTTTTTTTTTCTAAATGGAAAACTCTTTAGTTTGCACTACTGTGCTTTAACTTTAGAATCAAATTGAATTTAAAACATTGAACATGTAACTTCAAAATTATGCCATCAAAGAACCTTCACAATCAGTATACGTGTGTGTGAACACGTCTAATTATAAAAAATAACTCACCAACTGTTCCAAGACGACAATTTCAAATCCTGAATCTGGTTTTTCTAACTGGGGTTGAGAAAGACCAGGTCTATTAAGATCTGTTCCTACTGGTTTATCTTCCATTTGCCTATATTTAAAATTCACATTTACAAAATAATGAATACTATTGCTTGAAATTTATATTTATTTGTTTTACCTTTCAATACCCATTAGTTTGTAACAGGCTAATAAGTTTCTTACACATACTTTCTGTTTAATATGTATAAGCTGCTTTCAGAAGATCTGTTATAATAATACTCGGTGTTCGACCTAAAAATGTGTGCACACTTTACTATCTAAACTACTATTTCAACAGATGTAAATAAAACAAGGTGTAAACATACTTAAGTAAACATTTTATACAACAACTAATTAAAAGCTTATCTAGAAAAGTCTAATGTTAGGTCCGAGAATAACATTATAAAATGCTTGAATTACCAGATATAATGTTCATTTCCTAAAACACAACCTTCACCTAAAGTACAAATTTGTTGAAAATATTGTTAGAAGGGAAAGGCTGAGTAGTTTCATCTGGTAAACGTTTTGCATCACAAATCAGATACACAACTTATAATTTGTATACATGCTATGCATGTCTTGTCCATTGCTACACAGATAAAAAGCAAATTATATATGAAATTTTGTTATCTATTAACAAAATGTATGACTGTGTAAAAATATGCATGTCTGAAAGTTTATATAATTTTGTTCCTGCTATTTACAATCTGGCAATCAAGTATTAAAGCTGAAATGAAAATAAAGACATTTAATAATAATATTTTAAAAGAACTTGTTAAAACCAAAATTGTTAAATCCAAATATTATTCAGCAAAACCTAAATTTATATACCATATTTTATTTCAACTCTCCTTGTAAATGATCTATGATTTCTAGGCTTTTTGTTGCAGTTAAGTAGAATTGCTTATGATTAACTTTCTTTGGTCTAAGAACTGATGAGTTATTATACAATTTTTTTACCTTTTTCAAATAAATCTATTTAATTTTATACTTCCTCATTGAAAAATCCCAAATTAATTAATACTAAGCACTTTAAAATCATCTGGGTCAACCTTACACTTGTATTTGTATAAAGAGGTTTTAGAACATTTGTTTTTCCTTGTGATCAGATTTTAAGTATCGGTTAAAATGATAAACACATTTGAACGAATTTGGTTTTATGAGGACTTCCAACTTCCTAACATGTCATAGAAAATAGTTTGTGTGTTATTAAAATACAAAACTACACAATGGGCTATCTGTTCTGTACCCTCCCTCTCTCCAATGAGTGGAATAAAATTCTTAACATCCTCAAACCTCAGGTTCATAAGTGCAGGGGCTTGATGTTTTTTTAATTTGAGGGTGAGGGGCAGTTGCAAGCAGGTTTTGCCCAAAAGGATAAAACTGAACTTAAAAACATGTTCAACAAGAATTAAAGTATCATGAAAAAATTGGTGTCAATGACTTCTATTCAGAACCAAACAGCACCAACAGGTTAAAAAGGTGAAAGTAAAAATGTCACGTGTGAGTAATGCATTTTCTCAAAATGCATAATCAATTTGAAAATATAAAAACTACAGAAATGAATGGAACTTTTGCCCAAATATTTTGGTAGATTTTTGTCCAAGAAACTATTGAGGCTACAACTAAAGGGCAATTGCCCCCTTGATCCCCCACCTCCTATCTCTATGCTAATACTTACCAAAGAGCCACTCTGGGAGCTTAGAGAATGAAAAAATGTGCAGTTTTCATGACTAGCTCATGGAAGCAGCTTTACCTCTCAATAATTTCAAAGAAGTTGCTTCTTTTTGCTTTGTATTTTCATACTGGTTATTATTATTATTTCATGACTACATTAGCAATTTTACCCCAAAAATCTAAGCTTCAAAACAGTTGGAAGAGAATCAGACATTTTATTATTTCACTGCCCTAAAATACCTATTTCAAGTACTTACAAGTCAGAGATCAATAAATCTGTATAAAAATTGGCATAGCATTTTTTGAAAAAAAAATGTTTCAGTTAACTTAAAAGAATTATAGGTATGAAAACAATTAATTAATGCTCTGTTGGAATTTTTGTTGCATTTCATTATTTTCCTCCAATTTTAAATTTAAAGTCTTTAAAGTCGAAATGAAGAATTGTTTCACATTAAACAATTACATCTATCAAAATATTGAATCAATTACTGTATAAAATACATCCATGATCAAAACTTTGAACTATTTACCTGCCATCAAATCTTTTATTTGCAGAGAATTTTTCTTCATCTATGTGACGTTTCTTTGTCACCTGTTGTGAACCTGTAGTAGTACCTCAATTTTATTTTACAAAATTCTTACATATACACATAAACATAACAGTTATGTTAGTTTTTAACAGTACTATTTTACTTTGGATGAAATAACAATAAAAAGATCACATAACTAAACCAAAATCTTTTTCACAAAAATAAGAGATAAAACTAGATTACAAAAATACAGAAAAGTTAAATGTATCTTAACTTCTCCTTAGTTCTAATTTCACACTACATGTAAGACTTACAAAAACAGATAAAATGTATGTTAGACATTATATTGCCATAGATATATAATGCATTTTCACAAATATCTCCCTTCCTAGGATACAGCTTATCTTTGCCACAGTGTAGTTAATTGTTATTTTGTCTGTTAGCTTTGGTGATTTTTGATGTTGGTCTTAATATTGGAATTTGTATGCAAACATGTATGGAAACAATTTGGTATTTTAAATTGTAAAACATTTTTTTCAGTAGCTATTTTCCTTAGTAGTAAGTAAGCCAAAGCATAGTAAGAGTTGAATGGTTAAATTTTAAAAAATGCCAATTAACCTTGTTGCAACAGGTCATGGATCAAAAGCTATGTCATTGCATTTGTTGACCCCCATTCAAAATTTTATTGAACTACTGTTTTATGAATTTATGTCAATATGTAGATTATAATTCAAATTTTAGTATTTTACATTACTTAATTGAAATGCAAATAGTAAATGAACACTCAAATATTTATTTTTAAAGCATGTGATATGTTGAACACAGCACTGCTTCAAATTAGATGTTTATGATGTCAATATAACAAGTCTATAGTTTCATACAAATCAGAAACTCAAATTAACAGTATCAATAAGTAAGCTATAATATAAAATAAGCACCTCATTTATTTTCATTTTGCTAAGATAAGGCTTATGTACTGAACCAAACACAGTAGCCCATTCACTTCTTTACACTTTTGGAAACGGTCCCTTGTATACATTTACTTCAATATATGACAAGTTAAAAACATTCAACAGCTTATAATGTCCAATTAGTAGTTTTCTTAGCTATTTTAAAGTTTATGAAGGCCACCTAATTCTTTAGAACTAAGATTTTAAGCAGGTAGGTTATGTTTTTAATCTGTTCAAATTTTTATATTTTTTATAGACCCATATACAGCTTAGGTACTAAGCTTGATAAATTATAGTGGAATTTTATTTTATTGATATAGTAATTTATAATGTTTTGATTATTCAACTGTGTGTGTGTGTGAGAGAGAGAGAATGTGTATGTAAAACCTCATGGGCAAAAATTTTAAAAGGCTTAGCAACCTAAGTCAAGTAGCAATGAAGTACACAATTACAGATGGAAGATACAACTGTTTGTTTTACTTCTTGGCTTATTGTTTTATGTTTTAAGAAAAAACAAGTTTAAGAAGATATTTCTAAATAGTAATAATTATATACAACATATAATAATGAAATGTTATTATATAATACAAAACACTAGATAACTCACACTACAAAAATTCTCAATCAAGACATTTTATCATAAGAACTAATACTGTGTAATATATGTAAAGTGCTCAAAATAAACAAAAATATTTTAAAAAAAGATTAAATCAAGAAATATCTTTAACATAAACAATGGTTTCATATTAGTGTGTAAAGTAAAACACCAATCATACTTATATCAGAAGGGCATTTCAGAAGAACTCTGATAGACCCTCTTCCATAGGTTGTTTCTAGATGCTCAGCATGTTCTGTTGCAATGATATTCATTTCAGATTTACGCAGTTTCCGTTGAATAATGTCCGTATGAACATTTGGATCATAATGTTTCTACAAATCAACAAAAAGTACATTTACTATATTTATTCTATGGATCTGACTTTAAAAGAAACAAAATTTCAGATAAGTCTTACAAATCTGCATGAGATTATGAACAAAAATATATATTTAAAATTATAAAAAAGTAGGTTCATGCAAAAAATTGAACTATAAAACCTTGTTCACATTATTTATTTCTCTTTTAGCAACTGTTGAAACTTACCAATATCTGTAAGCGATGCTTCATCCCTACAATATGATTTATAATGCTGCTCTCTGTGCATCGGCAATCACAGATGGAACATTCAAAAATAACTTCATCACTGGAATCTTCTCCACGGTACTCAATAACAAAATTCAAGCCTTTTCATAAACAGAAATGCAAAAAATAAATTACAAGTATTTGTTTTATAAAAGTACTTTACATAAATAAAACATGCAATTACCAGTTGTTTTGAGGTGGAAATCCTGTTCTTCAGATTGGAATTGCTAGTCATCAGTTGGAAAACAGTTAGTTTAGATACTCATATGAAAGGATCAATACACAATGCTGATTTAATGGCTTAATGAAACTTAACACTATATTTAGGAAACAATAATATACACATATGTATAGTTTATACATTTTTGTCTTGAAGTGAAATAACATAGCTCTACTTCATTTTTCCAAACAAAATATTAGACATATTTCATAAAAAATATTCAAATTGTTTTAATGCAAACTCTTTTCATCCATATTTTTAGCAATAGTTTGATAATTCAATATAATGAAGAAAAAGGGTGGACTTTTTCATTATGGAACAGTAACCTTCTAATGTTAATTCTAAATTCTTACTCTCTCATTCTGACATGAAGTAAGATTTTTTAATGTGTTGCTTTGAAAATTTATTCTTGTTAATTATGAACAGAAATATCAAAGAATACTAAACACCTGCTAAAATACATTTCAGATTATTAAACTGACACATAGTTAGAGCTTCAGAGTAAGGACCTCTGACATTTAGTCCTTCAATGATGTCAGACTTATAACTCTTATTGTTAATATAGGTTAAAAGTCATTAGAAACTTATCCCTAACATATCACACAAATGCATATTTATGTTCAGTATGTAGAGATAATGTACTGTGTGGAGATAATGCCAGTAAAATAAATATTTATGTGAAAACTTGTTCAGATTTTTTGAGATGAAAAGGTCTACTTGGCTCTTTTAAAATATGAAAATAAATAAGAGACATTTACTGATAATATGTGGCCTAAGTACTATAAAACTCAAATTCTTCTACTGAAGTATATATAACAAGCAAAAGTATCCCTCCCCCAGTAACAGAAAGATTTAAAAATTTAAGTCAATCTAACAAATACACTTTTCTGCAGTGATGGGAAAGGTTTAAATCTGAATTTAAATTATTTCATGGACTTTAAAAATGTTTACTGTGTTGCACATTTGGTTTCAATCAGAGTTAAAGCTTTGAGCTACTTACAGTGCACACTAAAAAGTAATTGTTGAGCATTTCAGTCATGATAAGAGACACTCAACAATAACATATGGTAGTCTACATTTTTACTGTTTGCACTTTTTGAAAGGTGAATGATAGCAGTTGCTTCCTAACAATTTAGTGAAGAATATCTTGCTTGCAAAATATAGTTTGGCATCAACATTATTCATACCTGTTCTCACATAACCTCAAAAGTGAATGTTAAGCTTTGTCTGCATGTACCCCTTTCCACACACAGCATGGGAAACAGCTGCCATAAACTGCTCACACAGACATCAGAATTCACAACATGTACAGATATTCCTTGTTATATGTTGCTTCATTGGTGTAGTGTAAATATTTCATTCACAGATTCAATAAGCATGACTAATATCACAAAAATGTTGGGTAATCACAGTCCATAATATGTGGAGGGAAAATATCATATATCATTCACATCACAGTCTGAAAACCTCAAGTAGCAGCAGAGACATTCAACAAGAACTATATTCAGAGTATATGATCCCCAAGTTATTTACCATAAATAAATGTTTCCCAAAAATTGGGAAACATCTGTATCTAGTTTTTCTATCCCACTGTCATGCAGTTTACTGCTAAACAGCATTTACTCACATAATCTGAGGAACAACTATACTGAAGGGATATTTTTGTGAAAATATGAGACCATAATAATCACATTCTGTAAACTCAATCTTCAATAAATATAATGACATTTTAATTCCCTGACATCAGTTTTTGTACAGTTGTGCAAGATACATTATTTGTGCTTTGTACAAATTATCAAGAAGATTCTACTTTTAGATATGTTTAAAATTTTATGGTGTCAATACTCAAACTTAGTTTTAATTTTAAAATAATTTATAGTTTATCCTGATGTAAATTTTATGAATGTATTTAAAATACAATAAGTTAGTTTCAAATGGCTAAAACTTTTAGGGTTGAGATTTTGGAAGAAGTTATTGAAAGGGAAAACTTTTAAAATTGAGAAAAGATCAAATGAAAGAATTATGTAAGAAACTTGACAGTATCTGTTTTATCTGTTAAAACCAGTTGTGCTGTTACTTGTGCCCCTGTGCCCATTACTTTGATCCAAGGCATCTATCATGATTACACTTCTGTACCTCTGTACAGGATACACTTAAGAGAGTAACTATGTTACTGGTCCTATAACAGTTGCACTTGATGCTGAACTGCCAATAAAAGAGCTTCATTATTTTTAAGAAATGATGTTAAAATTGAAAAATTTCATGTCATTCTGATTTATGTGGGATATTCCTGCTGATGACAGAGGACATGAACAAGGCTTTCCAGAAATATTTTCATCTTGTGCTGTTACTAGGTCACAGAACACGACTAGTCAGGAATCTGTCACAAACATCAGGCTAAAACTCCATGCCACAATGATATTATGATTTGAGCACTATAATTTTTGGAGATTTACATTTTGAAGGCAAGTCAGTTCTTTAAGAGAAATTTAGGCTGAGTAAGCAAATTTTGATTGAGAGGCAGAAACAGGATCTGAGTTTCATTCCTCTCCAGGAATAAGCCACATAAAAACAAAGAAAAATACACTGTTTGTTATTACTTTCAGGATGGTGTGTTGAAAACGATGTGGAAGGATGTTAAAATTCCTGCTAATGAAATTTAGCAAGTTAGAAACCAAATTGTTGTACATAAAGTTTATACACAGAAAATTATGTCTTTACCACATGATTTACCCTTAGCTGGACATCTTGGAGTTGGAAAACTAAGTTGAAACTTATAAAGCAGTTTTAATGGCCTAAACTAGTGATAGATGAAGCAGAATTTTGTAAAAGTGAAACTTGTCACACATTTGGAAAACCTAATAACAAATTTGCAAAGCACCTTTAAAACTTATTCCTTCTGTAAAAGAACCATTCTCTAGATTTATTTAGGATAATGTAGATCCCCTTCCAAAGAAGAAAAAATTGAAACAGATTTTGTTGATATCATTAAATTTTGGAAAACATTTTCACAGCATTTTATTTGATTGCAATTTAGAGGTATTTTCAGTTTTGTTTGCCATAAATGAAGTTCCTACTGAGTCAGTTTGAATCTTTAGTTTTGACATTATCTTTGCCCATAATGTGAAAGGACCTTTGCTGTTGTTCAAAGACAACTGAATGGAAAATAATAAGTATGAGCACATTTTGAACATGTCTTTGCCCTGAACTGAAAGAGAAACTAATATATGAAAAGACTACTGAAGTACCACCTAGTGACCAGTGTTTTCATAAAATATTTAGAGCTTACACAACAATTCAGTAATCAAGAAATGGTAAAAGTTAACGCAACAGCTAAAGTAAATGGTTATCTAAGAAGGTTGCTCTTTGGAATTAATTTTTTTTAAATGCTAAGAATTTGTTGAATTTTTTGTTGTTCTTGAAGGGGAAGAGATGTTAGGATGCTATATTTTTGTAAAAAAACTTGTTTTTTGGAGATGTATCACCTGATCAGTGACATAACTAACAGGATTCTAAAACAGTTTTGTTTCTATTTTCTATACAAAATGTCTCAAGGTTCCATTTATAAAAATATATATATATATATATATATAGAGAGAGAGAGAGAGGAGTTTTTTTGACAATTTTGGTTTAGTTTAGTTTGAGTGGCTTTTTCACACAGATTTTCTGTATCAAACTCAAAAATTTTTTAACCTAGATATTAATTGTAGTTTTTAGTATAAGCAACTATTACTTTTTTTGTTTACAACTTTAAGGAGTTAGTAAGTTTAAGATTTAGTTTTAACTTTCTTAGCTTCTGCTTTTGAGATCTATTAAAAACTTTTTTGAAAATATTGACAAGTTTTGATGCAAATGACGCTGGAACATTGAACATTTGTAACTGTACATCTAGCATGAATTTCAACTTTCAATTTACAACCTGAAGTTGAATTTTGACATGCTATCTTTTGAAATGATTATGTCAAATTGGAGAAACAATCACTATATAGATCTACCAAAAAAGAGCAATTATTTTTGTATTGTACACCTTCATAGATTATTGTATTAAGTTAATAATTAATGCTAGTGTTTTTTAAGTCATAATACATAGCTATAAAATTACAAAATTGCAGAGTTATCATTTTCTTGTTTTTCTACATACTACACAGAACAGTAACAAGAGAGATTGTAATAATATGTATGAACATAAGATGCTGTTAATGCCCTGTTCCGTAATCTATCAATTTTTTCTTTCTCTCTAATGATCTTGTCACATATTTGGTTACCTGGTCATAAAGTGACTGTAATACACTCATGCTTTAAATAGTTTATCTACGTAAAGACTAAGTTGCACAAATATTTCTTAATTATTTTAACTGTAATGAACTATGTGTTGAAGGATTAATATTCAATATTATTATTCATTATTCATATATTCTATCTGCAGACAAATGACTGATTATATCTCCTTTTACATTGATACTGTGATTGAAAAATTTCTTTGCAGCTACAAATGGGTAATAATATAAAACTAAACAAGGAAACATAAGTCATCATAGACCTACAACAGAAAAGAACTGGCTTTTGAAAGATCTTACACTCTGTGGTTATTAACAACCTTAAAATTAAAGTTCAGAAGGAAGTGTTTGTGAAGGCAAAAAATCTTCCAACTCTGAAATAAATGTGTATTAGAAAATAAGACAAATTTTCATCCCAGATTAAGTAACTGTTTTTGCCTTTGTCATATAGTGGGCTTGTCAAATATTTTTATTATTTTATTCAAAACTTTATTTCTTCGTATTCCATGTAACCCTTATTTTTGTTATTTAAAGCAGAGGTAAACCTAATTAATTATGCTTAACATTTAGTTTTTGTTGAAAGAAAATTACAGTTAATAAACTTTAAAATAACAATCATCATATTGCTATTCTTCTATAAAAACATTTTAGCAGAATGTGTAGCACATACAGGTGGTAATTTTTATACAAATAAAATTTAAAATACACACTTGAAGTTTCACTTTTTAAAATACTTTTTTTATAATTACATTTGATGGGTAGCCACACTTTTAAATATGTCATAGTGTAAATTACCTTGTTCTTTTCATTTTAACAAAAAAATTGTATATTTATCATTTTTGTGTATCATTATTTTTAAGCAATATATTTCATACAACTCTCCTATTTGCAGAAAAAAATAGGTAAATTACTCAACAGAGTTAAAAGACATAACAACAAAATTAATGGACACAAGTGTTATCAGAAAATAAGAATTGATTAAATGGAAAAGCCTAACAACAGCTAAAATAATAGATCTGTTCTTGTTTCCAAAGCATATTGAATTTTAGGGAAATAAAATTTGTGAAAACTTATTTCAGTAAATTAATTGTTAATTTCTAATTTCCAAAACCTGGTTTATTTCTCCATTCTTGTAATAAACAATGTAAATTACATAACAGAATTTAGTTTATTTAAGAAATGGTAAAAAAAAAGAAAAAAACACTTCATAGGAAGTATAAAATATTGATGAGATGTATTTATCACACAAATGCATTTTTCACTGAGACTTAAAATGATATAAAGTAAATATAAAATATTATTGTCTGCTTAGTTTATACTAATACAACACTAACTAAAATGTGCATATAATTTATTTGCAATGGGTGTGTGTACAAGTACTCTGTATGAAGTAGAAATCACCACATAATACATAATAATTGTCTGTACTGCCAAGAAAACAGTCCCATAATAAGAAAAACTACTTATCACTAAAACACTGCCAGCTAGAGATGGCAGAAATGTGGTTTTTTGAGCCATCAGGAATGGGAAGGCCAAATGAAGTCATGACAGAAGGATAGTAAAGTAAATAAAAATGTAATTTACAAGCTAACTCTTTATTTAAAGAGCAAAGAGTGTCTTAACATAAAGATCAATTGCACTAAATTTTTTGTTGACTGACTATGTTTTACAATATTGATAGCAAGATACCTTGCACAGTTCACATTGTTTGAGCACAAAGAAAACAGTGAATCTCTACTTTAAACTGATATATTGGGTTCTTTCTTTCATGATTTTATATTTGGGTAACTTACTCATTGACATATTCAAAGAGTGTTCAGAAATATCAAGCTGAGTTTAAATACATGTACTTAATGGCATTATAAAATATTAATGTAAGGAATCATATCAAAAGTATTTCTTAAACGTTTCTTTTCAAATAATGGTATCCTTAGAAGTGTTCTTTGCTGCAAAACCTGTGATTAACCACATGTACTGAAAGTACAACTCCACATTTGACAAAGCATATCTTTGAAATTTAATGATGAATAACTCACATGTGTACAATAATGTCACAATGAAGTGCAGTACAGCTATCTAAAATAAGGATTTCACTATTTTCTATGGAACATACACTAAGAATAAGCTATGAATAAAATGGTACCTAGTCATCAGTGTTATGAAGCCTAAAATCCAGAAAAAATTCATTAGCCACTTGGGCCTAACATGGAACTATTTCCAACTGCAATCAATGGGAAAGTCTTAATTTTCTTTGCCAAATGGTCCCATTTTAGCTAACATAAGCTGGAATGTCTAGTAGGAAACTGTAGTTTTATCATTTCAAAGTGCATCTTAAGTCTTAATTAAACAAGTGGCATAAAGTGTGTTTACATTAGTACAGGGCAAAATGGCATTACTGTTAAAAGTGATTCCCATGAAAAATTGTTCTTTAAACTGTGTGTGTGTCAAAATTTGTCTAGATAAAAATCTATAAACCTAAAACTGAATAAAACTTGAAACAACTGACTTTCTTTTATAAGAGCTTTCAAAATCATATTGGCAGTACACAGATTCTTGTGTCCAAAAGCCAGTTAGCATAACCTGAATGTCCCACCAAAAAATCCATTCAAAATAACCATTATAGTAAGAAGTGAGGTATGGTGAATTACAGAGAATTCCCACGAGTTTAAAGCAAGCAATCAGATTAGAAATATACACATCAGCAGTGAATCAGAAGCAAGTAGGTTTGAAAAACTTTCTCAAAAAATAATGAAAAATAGTTGTTGAACTACAAACAAGGTAAGATTAAAAACATTACATTTTCCAAAGAGCCATTTCTTACCAAGCAGTATACTCTAAATAAAGACAAGGAATGGTGATACTTGTTAAATAAATGACATGCTATTAATTTATTTTTTATCATAGTTCATTGTACTAAATGAAAACAAAGACACAACGATACCTTTAATGGAGCTTCTAAAATCAAATATTAAATAAGTGTTTTTTCACTAACAATGCAATTAGATATGTTGATATGTTTTCTTTTTTCACAATTTTTTGAAAATTGTTTATATCTTTCTATTACCTAAAAATAAACACCTTAGAAAAGAAACTGAAAAGGTCTTGTTAAAAGAAATTTTCACTTGATAACAACCTACATTTTTTTATCCTAAATCACATACACACACACACACACACACACACAGTGATCACTAAAAATTGAACCCCATACTCACTACACTATAAGAGGTTTCATTCATTTTAGTTGTGAAAAAATTATCTGACTGAAACTGCCTTTTGAATGAGTATAGATATTAAAATTTTTCTGTTGTACATTAAAACACACAATAATTTATAACTCCTTTCTCAACACATTTATCCCTTTACCTAAAAATGATATACTTTGTAAAACAGCTATTTTTTGTTATTCACTTCCTGACATTACAGCAGAAGAATTATAATCATGGTATACAATAGGAGTAAAGGTCATTTTGGGGCTACAAAACCATATTAATTTGTCTGCAAAAACTTTTAAAATACATGAAAATACACTAGTGACAAATTGGAATATGATCAAAATTATTTAGACCCTGCATAAAAGCTAGTATGTAAAGAAGAAATAATACAGAGAACAATTAAAAATATCTTGTTACACAATCACATAACTATAAGCTGTTGCTTGTTCAGCAGCAACAAAGTAAACAAAAAAGATTAAATGACATTTAGTGTGTACTGCAAAGAATGATAAAAATCTGTAGATAGAAATATGTTGGATGTAAGAGCTAATACCATGAATCTATTAACTCTTATCATACCATATATGTTGCAACAAAACTTCTACAAACATAACAAAAACAACAAAACAGGCTAACATTACTTTAACAAAATTTTGCTGTGGTTTAAAATACAAATCTTACTACAGCATAGTTTAAAGATAAATACCTATAACAGGTTCTTCAATATTATCCAATTTGTGCTGAATTATGCTAAACATTACAGCTGATGATGGATTAGCAACTGTTGCTGGACAATTTGGAACATTTATATAGTTATTCCCACCTTTAGCTTTTTTGGACTTTCCACCTGAAACACAACAGAGCAAAAATTTAATATGTTATTAAATCAGCTTGTGTTGCAATTAATATATATATATACATACACACACACACACACTAAATTTCTGGCTTAAATTTAAAAGATCTTAAAGGATCACACCTATATACAGATTAAATGATAAATTTTAAAAAATCAAACTAATTACACATACCAAATTACAAAAGTAGGAATACCATTTCATTTATATTAATACTTATTTTAAAAGTAGCATAACGGAACTGCTTTCACATAAAGTTTCAACTCCGAAAAGACCCAAAATATAAATTTCAGGAAAACTGGTAAAACCAGTAAGGTAATTAAAACATAACTTCTTTGACTAAAAATTTAATTTCAGTCATTCATACAGAACAAGTTTTTAATTTAATTAAAAACCTGGAATACAAAATATAATTATACATCGAAACTACTACAATATAATTTTGAAAATGGAAATCAGCAAGTCATGATGACCAAATCCATACAGTCATGATGGAAGACAAAGTATCACAACTACACTTGGGCATTGTTTAGAATTTTGCAGGTACTATAATGCACCAAATATTGGCATTTTTTTAAATAGGATATGCAATAATTCTTTCCAATTTAAAATATTTTTATACACAGATCATAAGACCGTGTTTGGATTATGGATTCGCAAACACAGAGGTTAGTGGCAAAAGCCATCCACAGGCAACAACATGAAATATAAACAAGGATCAAAATCTGGAAATAAGACAAACAAAGTATAACTCCCTCAAGGTAAACCTTCCAGTCTTACCTCCATTCAACTGTTCTACAGCTCAAGCAGCTTGATAATGAAAGTTATCCATACTCTTCCATATTAACATACCAGTCACAATGCCAGAAACAACTCCTATGAATAATAAGATTGCTGATGTGACCACTGAGAAACTGTTTTCCTCATAACTAGCTGGATTGTGGAAACCAGTTATGAAAAAGTGTTGTGCCTTTTGAAATGAAAACTACCTTAAAAAACTATTGCTGGGATGCACAGCTGATGGACAGAGCAAGACTGGACATGGTAATATGGACAATAATGACTTAATAAAACTCCAAAAATTAATTCACTCAACCTCTGTGCATTACCGTAAACAAAAAAAGTAATAAAAATATGTTTCAACACTCTTAATTTTAGCTCTCAAAATACATAAAAATTATAAGCATCTGTTTTTCATGTTTGTGTTAAATTAGTAACTATCAGTTTAAATTTATGTTAAAAGACCCACAAACTTGTAACCCAATCAATTAATTAGAAGAGAAAGATCACATACTAACATTCAATAAACCTTTTCTTTATTTTCTAGTAAGCACAATTTCATTACAACTATGAAATCTAGAGAAAACATGCATATCACAAACCTAAAGTTAACAGAGACTAAATAAACTTTTTTTTCCACTTTTGTCACAAATATAATTTATTTCCAAAATTAAGCAAAATTTGTTACCTATTTAGTCATTATGCAAACCAAAAAAAGATAACTGAAATCATTTACAAACTGATAACTGCATGGATAACAGACAATCAATTTATTCCATTTTTATAATCATAATTCCCAAATATTTATCGTATTAAAAGAAAGAATAATAATAATATACATTTAAGTAATATAGAAATCTTCACTGTACAAAACATTTCTTTTAAACAAGATTAACAAATTAAAACAGAATTATTACAATAAACCATTCCGATATGTAACTATAGTTTCTTACTTCTGCTATGCACGATTTAACTGACACACGAAATTCATGCACATGATTAATACTGGATAGACATCTGACTGAAAACGTGTATAAAGATTTCAAATAAATCATTATCATTACTATACTAATAGAACTAGGTAGATAAACTGTAGTATGTAAGCAAACCTTGCATTTTCTACTTTCTTTTACTTTAACAAATGTCTTAAATTATTGTTTATTTGAGTCACGTAATAGGACATTAACCAGAGCTGTCTAAATAAAAGAAAACCTAAAAGAAACATTGTTAAATTTCCAGAAGAGGAAGAAGTAGAAGAAACTAACCAGCTCACAAAAGCAAGTATACCATTTGGATGTACCAAATGATGATTGTTCCTTGTACTTTTGTTCTGTTTATTTCTTTTTCATGGATACACTTACTTAGAGAATTTAAAATTATTTTGTGATGTATATTTTGTTCAAATCTTGCTATTCAGTAGACCTATTTTTTCATAGAAGAAACATTAAGCAGAGTAGCTGTGGAGCTTCATTGGACCACTAGCACCTGTATTGGAGAAAGAAAACTGGAACATGCTGACAGTAGTTGATTATGTAACACATTACCCAGAAGTCAGAGTACTGCCAAAGATAAATAAGGAGAGAGTAGCAGTAGCCATCCTGGAAATTTTATGAAAGGTAGGTTTTTTTACATAAAGTCTCGAGTAGTAAATGGACCCAGTTTAAATTTGAACTGATGAAAGAGTTGTGCAAACTCATCAGCACTAAGCAGCTCATTACCACCTTGTAAAACTCCACAAGTAATTGACTTTGAGAATCAACAGTCTTAAAGAGCATGCTGAAGATGTACCAGGAAAAACCATGTGACTGGGACAGATACCAAGAAGTCCCATAAGTGAGTACAGGACTTTCACCCTTTGAGTTACTGTATGGAATAACAATGTGAAGTCTGATGCAAATATTGAAAGAATTATAAGAAGAATGGGAATTAAAAGTAAACAACACATACCAGTGTGTGTTAGACCTCAAAAACTAACTTGAGAAAGACTACCAATTCATTGAAAATTTCTATCAGTTATAGGCAGTCAGAAGCATTTCTGTGACAAGAATATCTAAAATCAATATTTCAAAGTCAGACAGAATGTCTTAGTTCTGCTACCCACAAACAACAAACTTACCCTACAGTAAAAAGGGCTTTTTTAAGTACAAAAGTGGTTAAAAGAATGGACTATAAAGTGAAAATGGTATGGGAGGACCAAGATCTACCATGCAAATCTGCTGAAGAGATACTTCAAAAGGGCAGACTTAATGGGTGCAGATACTGAGGTACAGATAAGCATTGCAAGTGTGGCTGCCATAGACACAAAACCAGAAGTCACTTTGTCAGAGAAGACAAAGACCTATTAAATTTAAGACCACTGGGTGGATATCAAACAAAGATGTCAACATCAGTGACATGCAGAAGAAAGAGCAACAAAATCTACTGTGCCAGTACACAGATGTCATTACAGATAATCAGTGATGACAAGAAAACACACTTGTAGAAAAAAATATATATGTAAAAATGACTGGTTTGGGTTTAGCAAATTTTTTTATGTAGAAGAGCAAACAACGTGTCGACCATCTTCAGTCATCGTCATAAAAAATTTTCTCAACCCAAACCAGCCATTTTTACATATACATGTCTTTACAGATAGATCAGACAATATAAACTTTGTAATACCAGGGATCTAGTCACAGTGAAGCCATACCAGGTGCCCTCCACAATAAGAAATACAATCAAGCAAAAAGTCAAGGTTAATGTAAGAAGCCAGAATCACTGAGCCTTTGAATTCAGCCCACTGTTCAACACTGGCAATCATGAAGAAAAGAGACAGCTCAAACCTCTTCTGCACAGATTTACACATAACGAATCTCATAGTAAAGTTCAATTCTAAATCTAAAGCTAACCCAAATACTATCAATATAAAACTAAATTGGACCAAGACTTTACTAAAATCAGACTTAGTGAAGGATACTGGCAGATTCTTATAGATACAGAACCTAAAAAGAAAACAGCCTTTGTGACAACACAAATGTTACCAGTTCAAGAAAATGCAGTTTGGGTTAGTCAATTCAGCAGCAACATACAACCATATAAGGAGGAAGATGTTATATATATCCATCTACATCAAGCATATGTGGATTCTCACCCACACAGCCAGATGGGAAAAATACTTGAAGAAACTCATAAAGCTGCTTGGGTAAATGAGGGCAGCAGTTCTGACCAACAGATCATCTAATTGCTGCATCAATTATTCTGTAGTAGACTTTCTTGAACAAAAGGTGGGCAGCTGATAGATAACCAAGAAAGAGAGCTAACCTGCATATGCTCAAATGACCAAGCAGCAAGTCAGATCCTTCACAGGGTTAGCTGGATACAATAAGAAGTTTATCAAAAACTATAATGTGGTTGTTGCACCTTTGACTGAACTGACCAAGAAAGGTCAACCAACAATCACAGCAGTAAGCATTCCAGAAATTGAAGAACATGTTAGATAATTTACTAGTCCTTACCAGGCCAGACTTCAACAAACAGTTCTTCTTGCAGGCTGATGCATTAGACATTAGAACTGTAACAGCATTCCAGTAAGAACACATACACAGACTGTTTCCAATAACATACATCAGGAAAAAGCTGTTGAGTAGTGAGAAATGTCTGGCCATCCATAAATTCCAGAACTTCTATGGGCAGGATCATCAGACCTTTATATACAACCAGAGGTGCAAAATTGATAGTGCAATAATTATGAGGTGAACACTCTATCTCCAGAAACACTAGTTAGGCACTGAGACCATCAAAGGGACTAAAAATGTTGTTGCAGACTACACAAGAAAACTTTGTGCATAAACTGCAAACAGTTTCTGTAGGTAGTATAAAAAAGACTGTAAATCAGTTGGAGTACTCATACTCTGCATGAAAAGTTGTCTTAGGACACAAAAAGTTGCTTTCCTTATATGTAATTGTAAAAAATGTCTATAAAACTGCAAAACACAAAATGTGAAACCACAAATATTCAGACACATCCAAATAGAGCTTCATGCCAAATCTGGTAAAGATTTATCAACAGGAAGTGAAGTAGTAGTACAAACACAAAACTGAAATTTTGCATTTATCTCCCCATGGACCCAATGAATATCCATACCAAAATTGATGAAGAACAACAGGGACGAAGGTAGTGGTAAAAATACAAAAACACCAACAAAGACTAAAAATTTGTACATGGACCTAATAAACCCCCATACCAATACTGGTGAAGATCAATCCTTAATCTGAAAAGTAGTTATCCAAACAGATAAAACTATATTTACATTAATACTTTTCTTAAAGAGAGGCTTATTCTCAGGTATACACAGCTGTTTCTGTTTCATGGAAGTCTTATGATCCAGACAATTTACACTGCAAAAGTGTTAAACTTAGCTTTTTTTTAGAAGTGACCATGTATTGATGATTTACTTATGTAACTGTTTACTAATCATACATTGTGTAGTTCAGATTCTGTAAATTGGCATTTGTTATATTGAATTATGTTACAGGAATGTCCCAAGTTCTTCTCACTGTTTAAATGCATTATAATAGCATCATAATATTTAGTAACATATTATATGTTATTGGCATCTATCAAGATATAAATACAGGTTTAAAATTTAGTTAGATAGATTTAGACTGTGTGATTAGAATTTTAGCCATAAAGAGTACATAATGGAAATTATTACCGTGTAATGTAATAACATAACGGAAAAGAACAACTGTGTTCTAAAGTAACTAAACCACCTTTTGTGAACTTTAATGAGAAAGAAAAAATTAATTGAAGGTCTAAATAGAAATGTCATAACTAATAGTTATATCTATATTTATATTGTGTAAAATTATCACAGGCTGTATCGTGCTGACAAAGGAGGAAGAATAATTACTCTTGTCAAATTATGTTTTCAATTAACTGAACCAGCCTGCATGGACTTCAAAAAAAAGATGGCATTAAGAGCTTAGTAAACAACTGTGGTATCCAACAGTGTAACAATCATTTGTACATAGGTTTGAATTGTTATAATATGTTATTTTTAAACAAGAAAAGTCAGTACTGTTTGTTAAATGTTGGAATTTATCACCAAACAAGTAACACACTTACTGTAAAGAATCTGGCCCACACATAAAACCTGACACTGGCAAGTTTCTTAGTGAGAAACAGATAATTTCAAAACATCAGGTATGAACCTCAAAGTTATCAAAAAATGTTCATTAACACTTCACTAAACATTACACAAACTAATCATAAAAGTTATATTTATATAATACATTTCTAAATTATTGTTTAATGCTAATAAAATACTTTAAAATACATTAACTCTTTTGCTGTGGGCTTGGCATAACATACACTAGTTTGTCTACACATTTGCACACATTAAGTATTTGTGATATGACTTTTGATACAACATATGTATCTTCATAAAATTTGGTAAAGATTACAAGTATTTTGCATACAAAAACTAATATTTTTAATTATATATTTTTACTAAAGATTTGTTTGTGAAAACAGTCTTTCTAATTACTAATTTGAGTGCAAAGTGATTTCGTGTTATGATTAGAAAATCTATTCTTCATTCCAAAAATCTTAAATATGATTTCATAATATCTAAAATCTCCAAAATACATTTCAAATGTTTGTTTCTTGTAAGACTTCATATTTTATGTTACTTTCTACACTCTAAATATATGGGGTCAGTCACTTAACCAACTTCATAACCACCATAAAAAAAATTGGAAATAAATGTGTTTTTCATGTTAGAATGACTACATATTACAACATGAAAATACAAATGCTTAATGTAAGTACCTTAAGCCTCATCAAGCTATATATTTACATAAATTTAGCTTCTTTTTTTTTTTTATAATATTTACTGTCCAATCATGCCTAGCTAACATTACATAACTTCTACTGATATGGTGCATGTGCACTCATGTCACATAGCCAATAATATAAAACTGACCTTTAGTCTTTACAGTGACCCTGTCTTGGATGTGTTTTACCAGACTAATGTTTTGTATTATATAATCGCAATTCATTATTATATGTTGCATACAGATTATTACTATTTAGAAATAGATTATTAAACTTTTTTTTTTTAAATATAGAACAATAAATCCAGAAGTAAAGCAAACAATTCTCTCTCTTCCTAAGATCTCTGTACTTGACTGCTGTTGGGCATAAGTTGTGAAACCTTTCAAAATTTTACATGTAAAGGATGTCAAATTTTTCCTAGGTTTTATAGATACAGTTGGATAAACAAAAAATCATTAATAACTACACTAATACCATAGAATTCCATCATCATTTATTAAGCTCAGTAACCAAGATGTATTTAGATTTTATAAAATATGAAACTCTGAGCAGACTAAAGACACAACCTATCTCCTTGAAATTGCAGATTGAAAGAAGATGGTAGCCTTTTCATAGAATAAAATGGCTGATGAAACCACTCTGGAAACATTCTAAGCTGTTGATTGGTTATTCATGTCACACATTGAAGTAAGTGTATATTAGAAACCATTTAAAAAAAAAATGGAGAGAAATGAATGGGGCTCCTGTGTTTGATTCAGTACATACGGCATACTTAGCAAATTTAAAAGATACAAGGTTTTTATTCTATATTCTAGCTTGACAGTATTAGTAATTTGAGTTCCTAATTTTTACAAAACTATTGACTTATTACCTTGACCTCACAAACATCTAATTTTAAACAGTACTGCATTAAACACACCAAGACTCACTAAAATGTATATTTAGATGTGTTTTTTAATATTTAATTTTAAAATAAGAAATTAACTCATGTGTAACATTTGAGTTGAAATTATAATATACAATTTCATTCCAAACTTATTAACATAAACTTATAAAATAGAAAATCAGTACTCTAAAATGCAAGTCAACAAATTCAATGACATAGCCTTTGACCCGTGACCCACAGCAAAAGGGTTAAAAGTGTAAATTATTATGCTGAGGGCTTTAAATTGATAAATTTATTTTCTTGTCTACTTTATTTGACTATGCTGATAAAACTGGATAATCATGTGTAAGTGCTACACAAAACTGTCTACATTCAGAGTTATACCATATCTTCTTTCATCATCACTTTTTATTTTGATGTGATATTTTCAGGTAGCATACAAACACGCAATTAAATTACGGTAAAATTATGAAAAGTAAATATTAATTATAGATTATCATTGTTTCATTTCTTTGGAATAAAATTAATACTCTACATAATAAATTACAAACAAACTATAAAAATGAAAATGTAACATACACTTTGGGATAAATGCTGCAAAACCACACTAAAAATAGAAACTAAATTTTAGAAAACACTTCATTTGTAGTAGTGTTTTCTATATATAAAATCTAAAATATTTTAAGTTATCCACTAAAAAACCTGAAAAAGCATTATAAAGAATTTATTACTGAATAAGCAATATCTAGAGTACTGTGATGAAGAGTTAAACACCTATAATGCCAAACCTCATGAGTCTGATTAGTATTTTCTCAAATATGCTTCTTTCTCCCTCAAGTAAACCTTAAGTATTACATTACTGACTTGTTGATTAGTTCCATGCTTTGGTAGCAGAGGCAGGTTTCGAAGTTTTTTCTCACTTGTGAGTAGTTTCTGCCTACAACAGCATATATCACCATTTGTTCTGCGTTGCTAACAACCATGTGTATCATGATTGTTAGCTATCAATGGTCATGACAGTAGCCTGCTGCTGGAAACTAACAGGGAACAAGATTTGAGGGAAATCTTGTAAGTCGATGACACTTACCTCCTTTCTGTTTCTGTACATTCTAGAAGAAAGAAAAGAGATGAAGACCATAATGTTTTACTTCACACTTAAAAACTGATTGCCATTTAGAGCTATTACCCTAAATGGCAAAAACAGTTTCCAAGGGAAGTTTAAACATTTAAAAATGTGGTTCTTTGTAAGAGTTTACAGAGCAAAATTTGTTTTGTGTGGAAGGTAATTCCCCACTCATTTCATAGATTTTTTTTCTATTTATGCTTATGTGTGAAAGTTCGTACACTATCAAAAAACATGCACGTGTAACATGTGAAATATTTAAATTGAAACAGCTTTAAATAGGTAGTATTTCAATGCTTATTTATTAAAATAAATGTAAAATAATATTACATTATCTCTTTAATCTTATATACAAAACCAGATTACTATATATGAATAAAGGAAAATGTGCATGTCTGAGTACAAGACAACCAGAATATAGGAATGCAAATAATGTTACTTTTGAACTCTTTAATAAAAAGGCAGTTGGTATAAAGGAATTAAAAACTCAGCAGCAGTAAGGCCTATGCTGAGATAATGTAAAATTTATTAAAACCTTATAAATTATATATCAGATTATAAATCCAGTTTATTATTACAAAAATACTGGAAATGGTTCAAGATACAGGTTTATGGAAAAACATCCAAAAAAGTAATCATCCTGTGAAAATTTAGGAATAACTAATTGTAAATGAAAAAGAAAAAGTTTTGTTTCTGAATTAAGGAAATTCATCTCTTATCTGAAATGTTACGAAACATTTTAGCTTAGGTTTCTTTTCCATTACTATGTCATCAGCAATTTAAATAAATACTGTTTCAGAATATATAAATACCAATGTCAAAACATAGGTTCTCATACAGCCTCATAAACCATTATGGTATTTGGTGCTTGTGAAACCATGTAACAATATAACATCTAAAGGCATAAAGTTGTACAAAAGCATGTGGAAAATGTGATCGATTAACTTTTCATTAGAAATTCAGTATATCAATTCTAATGAAGAAAAATTCAAAGCTTTGACTAATTATTGTATATTTTAATAAGTTGATAGTAAATTATGATAAAATATTCTGGCCAAATACTGGTATCTCCCTGTTACCTCATTAATTTACTGGAAATTGAATTACTTTTTATTAAATCTTTTAACCACTTTCACCTTAAAGGATTTAAATTTATATATTTAGATGTATACACCAATCATCTGGCAATAATAAAACATTGCAAAATTAATCAAATAGCTTGTAGTGTTTTAACAAGTAGATGCATTTCTAACAAAACAAACTAAACACTAGAAAAAGGTACACATCACTGTAAAGTGTCATGCTGCAGCTGAAGTAATGATCTGTAAAATTAAATACACTTCACAAAAAAGCTTCTATTTCCCATTAATTCAAATGTTGTAACAATCCAGAGCTGTTTCACTATTTTCCATATAGATACTGCACTATCTTTTCATGGGGTGGGAGATAAAGACAGCAATTTAACAGATTATCTAATAAAAATATATGTATATATATTACTGTTGTGCAATAGCCTAACATATCAGTTTTGAGTTATTTTCTAACAAGTTTTAAAAGGTATTGTTTTTTTTTGCTACCTATGTTTTGACTTATTTACAAACATTTTGCAACAAACTAAATTAATTGGTAAAACTGTTGATGTAAAATATTTTAAATGACTGTTTGTTTAGGAGTTTCACATAAAGTCAAAAAGGACTATCTTCACACAGCTGTTCCTACTTTTCAACTGACAGAGAAAAATGAAAGCAACTAATTAGCACCACCCACTTCCAAATCTTGAAGTATTCTTACATAACTCTATAGCAGGATTTAACTTACACAGCACACCCAGAGTCCAAATTGCCTTTTTTTTTGGTCACAAATCCTTAGATTCACTGTTTTGGCATGCTAAACACAATGCCAAACCTGGCCCATTAAGTAATCTTCAACTATGTTGATATAAACATCAATGAATGGTCTAGAAACTTTTTAAAAATATTAGAATGCAAGTAAGAGAGGTACCGTTGTTTTAAAAACATTTTTGCATATAAGCAAGGATACAGTTTTAGAATATTTTTGCAAAGCTACAAAATTAATATCTTCATATAGTCATTCATAATTATACACTGACAAATAACAAGAAATCTAACCCACATCATCAACTTCCAACTCTTGTATAACTACATTGCATCATTTGACCATCACACTTATAACAGTACCTAAATGAACTATGAACCTTCAGATTCATTGCCCAGGATCTCTACCATTAAGTCATACCTGGCATCCACATCAGAATCAGCTTTAACTTAAAAGTCTACATTTCTCAAATGTAAATTGAAATTCACATGTGGCCAACTCAAGTTTAGGAATAAACTTTTTCCATCATTTATTTTTTATTGCAAATTTGGCAATCAGCAACTGCACTGCTTCACTTCATTGATAATGTTGCATGCTTCATCATTGCCACAGACTGCCCATTTTGTAATGTTAGTCTGATCTAGATGTTTGTTATTGAGTGTGCATTGTTTTGCATGCACTTGCAAACATATTTTTTGTGCAACTTTCAAGTGTTTAAATATATTTTGTTTTTAATCCCATAATACAGATAAATGGATAATTTAAAAATGAAAGAATCCTGATGATGGTGACCACTCAGAAAATAAAGACAATTTAATTGATTCTGGCATTACCTCTGAAAAGAGAATGAAGCATCACTGGGAAAACTTGAAACGATAATTTAATGAAATTTGCATTGATTGAAGCAAATATTGCCAGTGTGTCTTTTCTGTAACAAAGTTTTTAGGAATAATAAAGTATACAACTTTAAACAACATTTCACAACAAATTTGATGTAAAATTTCCAGTTGATAGCAAAAATTGTATGAAAGAAATTAGCCATCTGAAAGCACAACTTCATGAACAAAAGGGTGGCTTAAAAATATTTTAGCACCAGTAGAACTAGTTATGTTAGCTAGCTATAAAGTAGCTTGGATTATTGCTGAAAAAAAGAAATTTTCTGATGCTGAACTACTTAAAGAAATATTAATTGTGGTAATTGAAACTCTTGTTGGAGAATTATGATTCAAAAGTAAAGATGATATTCTTTAAAAGGTAAATAATTTGCAATAAAGTTGAGAACAGTTGTCTGCAGAATTCTAGAAAATCAGTTACTTGAAGAACTAAAAGTTGATATTTTGGGTTCGATATGTAACTTCAGATCTTCAAGTGAGGGAGGGGAAATGCTTGGTCTTTGTGGATCACGAGATTGAACATGTGGAAAAAACATCTTTGAAAATTTTCTTAATGTCAAAGAAGTTCAACCTGGATTTTAAGAAACTGGTTTCTGTCACAACAGGTGGTGCTTCCACCATGAATGGGGAGAAATTAGGATTTTCTCTTTTGAAGTAGCATTTACTAGAACATAATATGAATTTTACACTACCATCTTTCCATTGCATTTTGCATTAGGAAAATTAATGTGCTCAGATGTTTAAAACTGATGAATTGAAAAATTTGATGAACAATATTGTAAAAATTGTAAATTATATTAGAAGTGGAAGCTCTGTCATCCATTGACAGTTTGTGGAGTCTCTGAAGAAAAGCATTGACCAATTTTGATAATCTTACTGATTTTCCAAATGTAAGATGGTTAAGTAGAGGAAAAGTCTTGAAACAATGCACTTCCTTATTTCCTCAAATAAAGGAGTATCTTGTTGAAAAAGGTAAGATTGAAAATTTCTCTGAAATTGAAACTTTGTCATGGCAGTGTGATTTGCACTTTCTGTGTGACATGTTAGTTCACTTGAATAATTTGAATGTGAAGCTTCAGGGAAGAGGTAAAATAATAAACTAGCAATCATAGTTATTCATTTAAGCTAAACCTTGAAAAAGAATGACTTGACACACATTTTGCTAAATTGATTAGTTTTCTAGAAAATAACAAGGGCTACGATTTGTCTGATGCTAATGATGATCTCTATGTAAACTGGATTAAAAATCTTTCTCAAAAATATGAATCATGTTTCTCTGAACTTAAAAATTTGAAATTTATATTTGAATTTTTGCATGAGCCATTTCAATTTGACTTAGGAAATTTCAATAAGGAAATTGCACCTTTTTTGTCTTTAGATAAGTGTGGATTTGAAGACAAGATGCTTACCCTGCAAAATGTAGAACACATAAAGGTAAATAAAAATGTTCTATGAGAGAGATGTGGCTCACTATTATGATGAGTCTTCCAAATTTAAAGATAGGAATTTCAAAATTATTTTCCATGTTTGGATTCATATGGATGTGTAAGCCAGCATTTACTACACTAGTTTTTCTCAAGTCCAGATACAGATATCAGTTTATTACATAAATATTAAGCCAGATTTCACAAAACTTGTTAATGAAAACTATAAATTTTCACATTGAAGGTTAGTTGAAATGCAATTATTTTGGTTAAACTAACTTTTTTTTCATTTTGAATAATGTGGCCAATGTTGTTTTCATTAACTGCAGTTGTAACGACTATGAAAAATGAGTTGCCAACTCCTGATCTGAAATAATTAAGAACACAAAAAGTTATTGTTTAATATATCACTAATTTATTTGCCAAGCACTGACTAACATTTGTTTTAGGTGCTAGCTAACATTTGCTAACTGGTTGCCACCAAATGATGGAAGATTATTTTATAATTTACAAACCAGTGAGAGTAATTGCTGCCTTGAATATATAGTGCAAATTCAACATGCAATAATACTGTAGACATTTTTCATTTGTTGTACAATAACTTTGTATTTTGATTACAGAAGATTTATATATTCACAACTCGTTAAGAACAACAATTATAGAGTAGTCTTTGATAATGCTAAATTAACTGCAACATCAACTGTGTTGTGAATTTTATATGCAAAAATGGCTCGTTTGGGTTCAGAAATCTATTTAAAATATTTTCTGAACCCAAACGAGCCATTTTTGCATATAAAATTCTCAACAAGTGGGTTTCTCGACGTCACTGATCAACTGTGTTGTGTAATGATGTTTAAAAATGGGTCAGTTTGTTGCAAGTTAGGCTGTTTAACAAATACATCAAATTTGAAACATACACCTCATTGATTCTTCTACTTGGTCAGTTGTTTCAAACAGTTTACTGGGTACATATGTTTGCAATTGTAAAGTAAAAGCTGAAAGTAAGTTAAGAAGAACTTCCTTTAGCTTATCCTTGTTTATTTTGTATTAATAAGTTCACTTGAATTGATTAATACTGAAATGCCTTTTAGAGACACTGTACCCTCATCACAACTTAAGAAGTTCCACTTTTAAACACCCCCACCTTCTCTGTGAAAGCTTTATGTATGAGTTTACATGTTTTATACATCAAAAATACAGATAAAAAGTAAAATATATCTTTAGTTAATTCCTGTAAAGTAACTTTTAACAATAATATAAGTGAAATGAAAATATTTTTATGCTTTTATGCATTTTACGTGAAATGTTTAAGAGCAATTTTAATTTTCAATATAAAAGCAGAGATGCCAACTATTTCAAGTAACTGAGCATAACGAATTAGACAGAGCCCTTTCACAATTTTAGTCCTTTTAGATTTGTAAGAAACAAGACAATCTGGTGAAGGAGGCCTCTTTTTTTCCACCTTGTGAACAATCACATTGGTGTTTCGATGCCACTTAGAAAACAAGAAATACTCATCCACGCAAGTGCTGATTGGCTGACATGCATTGATGATGTAACTATGGATTCCCCCACGTACACAGTACGGAGAAGCACTGCATTCAAACTATTGGAAGACGTTGGAGATACAAATACTTTTTTATTATTTCAAGCACAAACATGATTATCGCAACTAACCATTTGGACTGTGACATTTATTATCAAAATTTATTTGTCTCTCACTAGAAATTTTCTTTTCAGCCCTTTCAAGCCCTGGGGGAACAATTTATCACTTTATTGTATAGGCCTGTATAATATACAATAATTTGGAAGTTGCAACAAGTCATAATATTTGTCTGTATGAGTGTATAGTCATAGTGTATACACCAAAATCGTAATGGTTGGCATCTGTGTAAATATTTACCAACAAGACCATGTATCAGGATATTTTGTATTTAAGGCTCTGTGAAAGTATATAGTATATAAACAAGAAAAAAGGCAATGTTAAAAGCATACAAGTCCCACTGTTTTCATAATCAAATATTTCTAAATGGTAAGTAAATATTCAGAAAATCTTAAGCTTCTCTGCAAATTATTATATCTTTTCAATGACATTATAATATTTCTTGTACTGAATACACTTATTGAAAAATAAAAAAAATTGTGAAATTATTCAGTTATGATGAAATAAGGTTACACTTGTGTATAGAAGCATGCTATACTAATATAATAGTCAATTGGCAAACAATGATTTATAAATGAAGATAAAACTTCATTTTGCTCATATCATTGTTTGTCTCTTTACTATTAAACAAGGCCATAAAATGGATGTGTTAAACCTATTAATAAACCATTAGGGAGATTCCGAGTTGACTAATACTACATGCATCAAAATGCACTTTAAAAAAAATTAATGATACCTGTATTTCCCAAACGAAAACAAAACAAACATGATTGTGAGTTTACGTAGAAAACATCCATAAAAATCTAGGTACTACCTAGTTTAATTTGGATGTTTTCTTTATGTAACTGTACAGATGCTTTTAAATTGTTGAAATATGTGTCATATTTCCTTACTATATGGTACACAGACAATCCTTTACTTGCAACCAGTTCAGGCCAAATTCTTTGTAAAAAATTACTTACATTTAAGTTTGTTTCTATTTGCAAGTAAGATGTATACAGAAATTTATTCTGCCATTACAGAAAATGTTTCATTACAATGTCTTCATTTTTGATATGTGAAAACAGACTGATTTTTTTCTGTTACCAAGACAATTTAATTAGTTTTACTAACACCAATCAGTTAAGATTAAAGAGTAAACATATTAAAAATTGTTTAAGAGTATGTACTTTAAAATCTTCTAAGGTATATGTTGGTAAGTTTTTACAAATGACCAAAAACTTATCAATTTACTTTCACCTTCACAAGAATTTCATGAGGCAGGTCTTTATGCCACAATAAATTATTATTGTTAGAGTAGTAATTTTTTAATAAACTTAATTTATAAGAACACCTGTTAGTACCAAAGAATATGTACTTTATGTATTTTTCTTATAGCAAAGCCACATTGGGCTATCTCCTCAGCCCACCAAGGGGAATCGAACTCCTGATTTTAGCGTTGTAAATCTCGAGACATACCGCTGTAGTAGTGGGGGGCTAGTACCAAAGAATAATTAAAATTATTTAAATGGCTTAAGTAACTAAAAAGTTATAAGACAACAAGACCATGTGCCAGGTTGATTAATATCTTGGGTTCTATGAAAGTTTCTAATGTATAAATAAGAAAAGAATACTCTTATAAGCATATTAAGTCCTGCTATTTCCAGAATCAAATGTTTCCAAGTTGTAAGTAATAATAAAAATTAGTTTTACCATATTATGTATACTTTTCTTCATCTGGTAGCACGAACTACATTTTTGTATAACAAAAGATTTACTGATTTATTTTTACTGTCATAGAACCATACACTATTTCTGTTTACTAAATTTACAGCATCCAAGGTATAATTCTTCTGAGTGCTTTGTAGCCACGAGTATTGTTTCTTTGTAGCTAACCATAAAGCTATAAAAAGAGCTATTTGTGCTCTGCCCACCACACACCACCAAATCCTAGTTTCTAGCATGACAAGTTGACAGACATACAGACACACCTCTGATGGGCTGTAATATCTTGAATTTTTCAACATTAATAAACAAATTTAATGCTTTTCATCACTCTGCTCATGCAATATTACAAATTACCAACATGTAACCTTGAATTGATAATTTCCTTTACTATAAAACCATATCACAGATTTCAACCTGTTTGGGATTGTAAAGAAATTTCTTTTACTATTATGTCATAAAAGTTAAAATTATGCATGGACATGAAAAATATATTTTTTACTCCTTATTGGTGTTATTATTTATTCATTAAATAATACAGCAGCACTGAATAAAAATAAAAGTTCATAATCACAATATCTAAAAAGACATGATAAGGTCACAATAATAATAATTTTCTTGAACTGTGCATATTTAAATATATAGTAGCTCATTAGGGCAGGTGAAAGTAGTTCAATAAAAATTTAGATGGCAAAATAAAATCATTTTTCTGACAACCTTAGAAATATTAAAATACAAACACAATAGAAAGCAAACCTGTCTGTGACGCTTCCCTTCTAAGTGAGCTTTCATCATTACTTCAGAGTTCATAGAACAATTACAAGTCTGTAAAGTAAAATAATGTCAGCTTCTTTCAGAATTTTAAAGTTTTAAATTACTTAAGTTTCTAAAACAGAAATTAAAGTTTTGTTTACAGTATAAATTAGTAATATGTACAATTATATAATTTGCATTACACCTACATCAATATTTAGAACAACAGTTCATGAAAACACTAAAATTTTGCCTTTCTTCATAATTATTCTTTTCCCAGTTTCATTAACAGTATTTGTTATAATGTTTCAAATAATTTTTATCATCATCAATTTTCCCAACTTACAGACTATTCCACACTTTTTGTTCGTTATCTAAATTTAAAACTAAATTTCAAAAATGCTAATACAGTTGGCTTAACAATCCATGGACAGGTCAATCTGATTTGCATATTAACTCTGCTTGCAATCCAGGAATCCCAAAATTTATTTCACTTCAGCATAACTGAACTGCTTTTGTTACAGTTTCTATTTATTTTGTTCACCATTTATTTCATTCAATTACTTTTCTTCTTTTTTCCCCCTCTTTTATGTTCATTGACAGCAAGCAAATTTAAATTAATTTGTTAAAAGTTGTGTTGCACTGTTGGTTTCAAGTCAGAACCAAAGCTATGAGTTACTTTACACTGCCTACAATAAGTAATTGTTGAGCATTTCAATGATGTTAAGAGTCACTCAGTAATAACAGATGGTAAGTTTGTTTTTATTCTTTAAGTAAATAACATTTTGAAATATGAATGACAATGTTATTAATTCCTAAAAATTTAGTGAAGAATATCCTGTTTACAAAATACATTCATGTCTGTTCTCCCATCATTTCAAATGTGAATATTAAGCTTTGCCTGCATGTACAGCTTTTCAAATGGAAGGCAGCCAAACCCTTTGACAGACACCACAGATTGTAATATATATAATACTGAGAACACAAAGATAAAATATAAACAAATTATGCTCACAATGCAACATGAACCTGATATTATTAAAAACAATGAACAAGGTTCAACAGTGAAATCTATTGCAGTTGTATTCAATATTAGCAAACAAACTGTTTAAAATATAAAAATAAATAAGGAAAAAATTAAATAAGTTGATTATAATGCTGACAGTGTGATTTACCTAAATGCAAAACCATGAAGCCTGATATATAATGAGAAGTTGGACCACATTTTGGTTAAATGAATAACTCTACCAAAATGTGCTTGTTCAATTTGACCAGCCTCTATATACCCATTTAAAATATTTTTATATTTAATACTTTTAACTTCTGATGCAGTGTGTATATCTTTAGAAAATGTGGCAGCCTTTCAGTTAACATTATAAGTATTTCACAAAAAAATATCACTTTTTAGTGAAGTATTTTGTTCTGAATTGTCCATGTACAATGTAATTTTACAAGTTAAGATTAAAACTACTTTTCCTTATCTCAAATTTCCTTTGTATAATCCACAAAAACCCCAAAAATACATTTCAAATGTTTTTTTCATTGATACTTTATATTTTATGTTGTTTTCTCTCCCAGTTAAAAATGGGGTTGGTCAATTTTGACCAACCTTATAACCACCCAGAAAAAAAAAAAGGAAGTTAAACCCAAATTACCCTTTTTTCTTTCTAGAATGGCTTCAAATTGTAGCATGAAATTACATTTCTTTACCCTAAGTAGCTTCAAGCTCTTGGCATTATACATTTATTTATAATTAAAGTGTATTGTTTTATTGACTGTTGAACTATTTCTAACTGCTATTAACACTAAGTCAGAAACTGCACAGAATACATGCAGCTCATATTATGCTACTGAATTAAATTACCCATGAGCCACTACAAGTTGCTTGTGTGAATGTCTCATGAAACAATTTTGTTATATTATTATTTATCTAATCTAATCTAATTTAAAAGATCCTTATTTTTACATTTTAGAGCCTATTTTTTATACTAATGGTAAGCAATGCATGAAATTTTTATTCAACTAAATAATGCACCAAAGATTTTTTTTTAATTATGCCACAAGAGCAACTATAAATTCACCCAAACTACCCATTATTATTTCCATGGGAAGCAAAGTTTTCTCATACGTGAAATTAAATCTTGTGTATTCAAAACACAGCAGATGAAAAACCCTGACTTTTTATTAGTTTTAGGTAATATATAATAAAACATAAAGAACTTTTCACAAATCCTGTAAAGGAGGATGTCACAGAAGAGGTCAGATTTTCCACTTGATAGCTCTTCAACCACATAAAATTGAAGGCTATAAGAATTATTTGTCCAAGCAATGATGATTTTCCAGTGAGAAATTTATGTTTAATTTCCCATGTTTTCAAGGGTTGGTAAGTAAAATAGAGAAGATAAAATACCTGGAAAAAATGTATCATACTAGGGCAAATTCAGGAATTTTTAAAATATTGCCTTGTAGAATTAACCATTTCAAAACAGTTTTGATGTAATATACACAAGTTAAGAATTTATACTAACTTTTAATGAAGTCGATATATCTAAATATCTATATCGATATATCTATATCTATGGCAATTGGATAACTCAAATCTTGTGTCATCTAAATAGGCCAAATTTTTCTTTGACACTTTAGGCATGAAAGGTGATACAAGTGCATTTTCTAGCTGGCTAACAAAATTCAACAAATACCATAGAATAAGAAAGATAAGCCTCAAAAAGTATCATAAAATAGAAAGAAGTTATAATCTTATCCTATCTTGGTGATTCCTTCTATTGCCAAAGCCTAAAGATAAGTTACTGGAGATCAAATTGTCAGTAGTTGAGTGATACAATGAGAGGCCAATTCACCAATCAAAAGTTACAAAATGAAAGCCAATCTAATAGAGCCTTCCAATGCAGCATCTATTCTCTCAGGAGAACACACTTGGGTTAAGACAACTGGCCTGCTCATCTTCATGATGAGAAGCACAAAAAGTCACCATGAATTTGCCAGGATGAAGCCTAACCTTTTTCCCTTTAATAAGCCCAGATCATGTTGAAGAACAAGAAATAAAATATTGTCTAGGGAATCTTATTCCTTCACACATAGATTCTGGAATTGCTGACTGTCAGTATATGCATCACATCTATGAAGCAAGGCACTCAAGAAGACATGGACCCTGAATGATGTGGTGGTATTGTAACTCACATTACACTTGCATCCCCAGTTAACAACACCTCAATAACAAGTAAAGAAACTGAAGAGGGAAACAAAATTTATGATTTCTTGGTTGCACAAAGACCATGAAAAGAAATTTTGTGCTCTCATTACAAAAGTACAAATGATTAGAGTGATGCCCTCACTTCTAGACAACATATAATCAAATATGCAGTAGAACAAGAAGAGGTGAGTAAGTGTGACATCCTATTATATAGTATTGAGCTAGATGAGAGTCAGCTGAGCTCAACTGAGAGAAAAGATTAAAAAAGTTTTAAAAAATTCCTAGACTGATTACATATTAAAATTGAGCAAGAATAGGAGGCCTTCCTTGGTTGTTTCTGAAAGAAGAGCCAGGATGTGATGTGTTCTGACAACTGGCAAGATGATGTTCACAGTAACCAATAATTCATAAAATAGTGTATGCACAAAACAATGTAACAGAGGTAACGAGAGAAAAGAAAAATTGATAACATGGCAACCATTTGTAAAGTTGATGGAACACCAAAGATAAAAACACAGAACTCTAGTACCTCAGCCTTATGCAAAACAAGCACTGATAGTGGTGGCACTCCACTACTATGACCAAGTGCAGGTAGGTACTGGCTACAACAAACTTGGACAATTACAATCCCATTAAAAAAATTCAACTCAGTTTGAGGAATGAGTAGCTTGTGAACCTTACAAAATCTACAAATTGAATTAGACAAGAACTATCAAGAACTAGACAACAAATGCCCATGTGCATAATTGCAACAACAAACTGGAATAAAATATTAGAAGAACTACCACAACTCTCTTCCTGAGACCAACTAAACTCTTATAGCCCCAGAACTAAGTTTCAAATCCTGATGATGTGCAGAAGATAGAAACCTTATGAATAATAGTGATGAAGGTCTGAAAAGAATTAATAATCTGGCTCAAAAACATGCAGTGCACCAGAATCTGTGGTAAATGTTAATGCAAATTTAAATAATTATCGGAGTCAGTCCTCGCAGACCTTGAAAGTATACAATTATCAATTATGCCACTGGCAATCCAAATGGGTAGTATATCCCTTGAACAGAACTTATTCCAGGTACCAATGTAAAAAGGGGCTAATGTCAGGGAATGGGGTCCATGAACAGAAATGGAACTTTAATCTCCTGCAGGAGTTAATGAAACTCAAGACTCCAACAACAACATTGGAGGAGTGAAGCAGCAGAAAATTGAACTAATATACACTCTAACAGTAGATCCAGCTCATCAGCAATTAAGTTGGTGATAATGAAAGTCTTCCAACAAAGTGAAGTGAAAGGAAAACAAAATGTTGGATTTTAGAATTTAAGTCCATAGACTTACAATGTCACATCAGGGGATATTAATATTTTCAGATAAACAAATTCCTTCTCAGAACCACAAAATATGAGGAGCAAATGAATTACTTAAGAGTCAGAAAATACTTCTATGTGAAGGTGGTAGGTTAAAATGCAAAACTCCAAGAACGTGTTGGAAAAGGCATAACTGTCCCTTCACATAACTCAGTGAACCTTCCAGCATGAACCACAATATCCACTGAAGGGAAGAAATCTAAATATTCACTCCCAAATCTTTGTCATGAAATAAAGCACAGGTACAAAAGCAATCTGGAAGGAAGCCCAAAACATCACATCCTTGAAGAAACACTGGAAGAAAACAAATGAAAATCAGCTATTCCCAAAATGGAGTGCACTGTTTGTTATTCTTGTTGTTGATTTTCTTCCATGTGACATAAAGGCTGTTTATATTATTGTTAATTGAAATAATAGTTTGTGAAGTAAATTTGTTTTCTTTGAGCAATGTTGAGCCATCTGCTGTGTCCACCCTTGGGAATCAAACATGGACCTCAGGGTTCCACAAATTTACCACTGTTGCACAGAGGGACTAAAAAGCCAGCAGCCTAAACAAAAGTGAATGAAAAAGTAAATCTAAATTCTGTACAGAATATCCAGGATCACCTGTAATTGCAGCTTCAGAGCCCCCTCCTTGTTAGAAATAACAATCCAGGAATTCATCCTGTAAATTTGCTTTCATATATGTTATTGTTAATCATTATTTCAAAACTCAACTAGATAACATGAATAACTCTCAAAGTATCTCTAAACAACTGTAATACTGGAAAATCTATTAGTAGATCTTTGTCAAGAAAAATTGATAACATTATCTGAATAAGGTGCTCATAAAAAGTAGCATGATAGATGGGCAGAGGAAAAAACCCTGACAAATGAGTAATAGCTAACAGTTACTAACACGCATCATCATGGTTGCTGAGAAGTCCCAGAAAATTTCAACTTAAATAAAAGCACCAATACATGCTCCTTACTATGCATTCTCTGTCCTGCTCTACAAGATACAACTTCATCTATGTAAAATGCATTATATTAATAAAAACTAGGCAATACTCTATCAAATAAATTACAAGACAATAATATAAATAATATTGTTTCTGAATGCATGGAATTAAGCTCAATACTTGCATTTTCACATTTTTCTACATTAACTGCATCTCCAATTATTCATGAATTTTCAAAGGAAAACAAGAACTTCAGAAGAAATAATACAAAAAATGTTCTATAAATATGAAATAAAAATCCTCAATAAATAAATACCCTGGTTCTCCACTATAGTTATTCACCAATGGTGTTTAAGCTGAATAAATATATATTCTCAATTGTAATTCTCAAACTCCCATTGCAGTTATTAATGGCAAGTTCACCAAAACTCAGTTTGTCTTTTGCTCAACTGTAGAAACAGTTCCCAAGAATTTTTGAAAATTCCAAAATGTACTCATCAGGAAATTAAAAAAAAAAAAAAAATCTGCCAACAATAAACTTCGACCAAAGATAAATTTATACTAAAAACAGAAATGTTAATTTTCTGTACTTCTTATATTTTTAGAAGTACTCATCATGTGTGAAAATAATTATGTTTCTTATGACTTTTGATGTGGATATACTTTCATTCAATACATCAACAATCTTATTAATTATAATAAATTGATGTGATGAAATTTAGTTACACTGTTTAGATCATGTATTTGCAACTGTTGTGATAACTTCTCAAGGCTCTGCTAACCTAAGTAGGATTCCATTAAACCAACACAAAGTTCTGATTATATCTGTATAAGTAACAATACATTTCAATCATACCCAAGAAAAATCATTTTGTTCAGAATTAAGTTCAAAATTAAAAAAATGCAGGATGGGCAAAATTTACACAAGCACTTTTAAAACTCACAGGAACTTCCTGGCATATGTCAATCTAACATGAAACAAAAATTAATCTTACTTCACACAAAAAAGGATTTAAGTCTGGGACTTCTCCTGGAATTTTATTTTCCATGGTACCTGTAAGAAGAAACATATCTAGATATGTAACCTAATTTTTAGCACTTTACATAAACCTTAAAATCGTACAAGCAATTATGAAACGAGTTCAATTTATGCATTAACTTTATGTATGTAGATAGGTCAAATTGCAAGTCATAATCTGTTTACAGATAAACTCAAATTACAAATAAAGTACTTTATTATAAATGCAAATCAGTAAACTCATCAAAGCACACATTATAATTCAAAGTTTAATATCATATGCCTTAATTTCTTAATGTCAAATAGAAATTTTAAAATAGATTCACAATATTCACTCTTTTGTATCATGTAAGACTTCTTTGCTTGAAATTACCTATTTTACAATTTCATTCCACCCCTGGATTATTTTTTTAAATTTTCAAGGACTACCACCTTTACATGTTAGGTATTTCTAAACTGAAATGAACATTTATAGCCTCTATTCTTCTTACAATAAAATTATATGCCACAAAATGAAACTTCTGTCATGACCCTCCTCGCAAATGCTTTTTATTAATTGTCAATAATTGATAGTCTGCTGATCTGCTCATGATACTGGTTTATATTCCCAATCAGTTTTGAGTTATTTTATTTCAATATTATAGTTTGCTATCACTAAGAGCACTTTGAACAGGTAAGGATATTATTTCAATGCACGTATAGTTAGAGAGCCAGTTAACTTACTATAGTTTAAGGACATTGTTTTTGTTATGCATTAATATTTATGTCCTAAATTATGTGTCCAAAAAAATAAAATACTCAACACTCCTACAATAACAGTCAATCCTACACAGGGTCAACTTTCATCGGACATTGAGATGTAAAGAGCAAGAACGTACAAAACTCACGTAAACATTAAATTTCTTGTTTGTTTTTTCACATACATCTTTTATAAATTGTTATAAAAGTGACAAGTTACTTGGTTAGAAAAAAGTAAATGAAAAATTTAGGAAAAAAAAATACTCCTATAACACAAGTACATGATACAAGAACAGCATGATTTAAGTTTACCAAGCATAGTGGTAACTTAATGCTGAATTTACACAAAAATTACCTAAAGTGATTATTCACTTTAATGCTATTCTAATTAATGCTCAAGAGATTTGAATTGTATTATTTTTAAATGTAAGAATTAAAAGTAACAATAGAGTCATTCTGGAAAGGAAAAAAAAAAAAGACAGTTAAGATTTATTTTTATAATTTTATTTTTGTAGTGGTTACAATACTGGTCGAATGGACCAAGCTGGTATAGTATTAGGGTATGTGAAAATAACATACAACTCTTCACACAAAAAACTACTTTCAATATTGATTTATGAGGTCCTAGAGATTATGCAAATAAAATGTGAAAACTACAAAATAAAAATGTATTATTAATCTTAGCCTGAAAAAACTGAACTTAGACTGTGATTCCATAAGTTCATATGGAAATATTTAGTGAAAATTCCTGATTAAAATAATCTGATTTTTTTTTTGGTGTAATTCTTTCTAAAACTTGACAAACTTCATGAAAATCTACTTACAAGATTAAAATCATTAAATGATTGAGTTATTAGGAAAATGGCTTTTTAATAAATCTAAACAACATAGCCTTATTTTAGTATTACCAATATGAAAATATTTACATTTAGATATTAAATATTTAGAAAGAAAAATCCCATCATTTAATCTTTATACAGGTAGACCAATTAATCTGTTTTTGCCTTGTTGTGCAATATTTCTTTGCAAATTATTTCTGTTAATGTCTAAGACTGCCAAAAAATAAGATACATATGCTAATGATGCTACCCGTAGAAATGAATTATACTCACATTATACACCATTCAAGAAAGTGCAAAATAAGTGAAGCAAAGGAAGTCTTATTTTGATGGTGAGTAAAGAAAAGTCTGTATCATTTCTTGTTTTATGGTAAAAAGTATTTTGTTTTTATTCCTGCAGTTCTAGATCTATGTTGAAAAAAAGATCAACTTTGAAATTATCCTAAATTAAAGGATGGTAATTAATTAATTACTAGCTTTGCAAAGAATATAGCTTACATAGGAGATAATATTAATGATCTAAAATGTTAAGTAAAAACAGATGAATAGATATTTCTAGTTCCATTACTACCAAAGTACCTTACTTTTAATCCTGTAGTTCTAAATTTATATTTGAAAAATAAAACCTGAAACATTTTTTCTCAATTAAACAATGGTAACTAATTACTAACTTTGCTAAGAATACAAATTATGTTGGAGATAATTTTTATAACCTAAAATGTTGGAAATTCAGGAGCATGCATTCATGGACACCCATCACACAAATAAAATTAATTCCCACATACTTCAAATATATAAATCTATCAGAATTTGCTTAAAGTGCACTTCTTACTACATATAAAACAAGCTGGGTTTTTTTTCTAACAAATTATGTCACCTATTTCACTTTGCTAATGTATACTATAACTTTAAATTACATGGTATCTCAATCTTAAAGGAAAAACAAATTGAACAGCAATTATTTTGAGATCTGACTGAAGAAAATCCATTTTGAAATCTAGCCAACTCTCACTTTAAGACCTTCTAAAATGATTATTTTTCAAATTTTTATACCATTGATAAATTGGCTAACACAATTTCTAAAATTCTAAAAAAACAGCTAGTGTAGCAAATGTTTACATCAATCACCACATACATATAACTGAATGTATCAGCCAAACAAATAAAATAACACTTATATTAAAAAGTATTTCACATTACTTCACAAGAAAAATATGGATTCTACCAAGTCTTAGCTTCTTACTTGGGCAAAATGATTACATGGAGTTTATAAAAATTGTTAGTGTGAGCTATTCCCTAAAATTACCACCATATTAATAACAAAACTGTAATACTGAAATTTTATATTTTCTTTTGATGTAGCTTTTATCAATGTTTATCTTGTGTGAAGTGCAAAAACAAACCGAAATTGCTAGTCCAAAGTTTTAACTTTTGCCCCTGTTGTAATTATTATTGTAATGTGAAAAATGTTAAATTTCTAGACTGCATAGATACATTTTGTCAAATAATAAAACAAAGTTGCAAATCTGATAACTATACATATTTGAGGCTTATCTGCAGTTCAAAATGCATAAAAAAACATAATTTTTAGACTTTTGCCATTTTCTTCAATTTTCAAGTTTCTGAAGGTGACACGATCACAGATGTATCACCTGAAACCTGGGATTTTTCTTTCCCACAATCTATCCAATACTGAGTTACCACTCTTCCATCATAGTTGCTCTAGATGGAAAAGTAATAAAATTCAACATATTAATAGGCATTTAAAGGTTAAGCAAAGCTTTTGTCTTGTAAATTAGTAATGGTTTTCTATTATTTATATGCTACAGAAGGTAAATAAACTAAATTAATTTCCTCTGTGTTTATCTGTTCCACTGAATTCATTGTCTTAGCAGCTCACTTTGTGTTTATAAGAACTCAGAATTTCTAAATTTAAGACCATTGTATCACATTTTACAGAAAAACAGCGAATACCTAGTGAAAATTCTTTAATGCCTCAACATTGCATCTTAAAGCTTTAACAAGAGAAAGGGACCCAAGAGAACACAAAACCATTTCTAATAGAACAAAACAGCTGATAGAATTTGAAACAACAACAGATTCTCATGAATTGTACAACATACAATTATATTGTCACTAACGAAAATGTAACATCAAAATGTATTACAAGAATATAATCATGGTTAAGAAAATATTCATTGAAAATTGAAAAAGAAGATAACTTGAATTTCAAATCTAATAAATATGTACATGTATACAGTGAAAGTAATTAAAGTCACATCCATATATTGTTACAAAATAAATAAAGTATAAATTGTTAAAACTTTCACATACATACTAGCAAAACTACCTATCTTCACTCAGTTTGTTATGGTTGATATTTACTACATAGCTATGTCAGTGTGTGTATTCTAAACCTACTTTAGCATAAACAATTAAAATATTTTAAACATTTTTATTTCACAAAAACAAAGTTATAAAGAAAGCACAGCAAATTAAAAATTATTTATGATGAAAGAACTATTACTACATTAAATATTTCATATTTACATTTGATGTCACAAATGTCACATCCTGAAGATGTGGCAGTCACACAGACACATACATGCCTTTTTATTTTTATAGATACATATATCTATCAGTTGAAGTAATAACCCTCTATCTCTGTTGATTGAAACCTCCTCAGATCTACTTTTTTCTATTTTAATATTAATAGATAGAATGGACTTTTAAACACACATTGCTCATCAATAAAATGTATTGCAACTACTCTTCTATCTACATCTCAGCCATCAATGTGGCAGAGAGATGTTATATGCTATGCTCTTTCACAGGTCTCTCAATATAATGGAAAATATATTGAAGAAAAACACCATAAGAAATACTGTAAACTACACATTTCATATATGTTACTAACCTTCTTACCATCCAGAAACAGTGTGTATTTATAAGGTAGAACATATTCAAATGTAAACTTGATATTATTGTCAAACTGGTTTCAGGAATGATGGAAACAAATTAAGTTGTTGAAATCATCATTCAAAATCCCGTAAATATCATCTATAAAATGCAGCCAAGAGACAGAAGACTATTCTGAGCCAAGTATCAAAATTACAGGTTGATTTAGTCTCAATGACATACATGGAAATTACAGCAAAGGCCATAGACACTATTACCCTTGGCTACTCTTTACACATGAAGAAAAATTTGGTTTCCAAACCTGAGAACATTGTTACGCAAAACAAAATCCAGGGGTCTGTGTTTATCTGGCAGAGAGATTCCCATGGCAAGTCACATTAGCCTTAAGATGATCCAAGGATGACATAATGTCAATTCCCTCTTTTATTGGAATAAATTGATATAGAGAACATCAATCAAAACAAAGAAGGTTGATGTTATTGGTGATTTTATCAATGCTGAAATTCAATTTTTAAGAAAATCATATAAAGTACATTCCATATCATGCATTGGAAGCTACTGAAAATATGATCAACTGTGATGTTAATTGAAACAATCTTCAGCCCCACCTCAATTGAAACAGATAAAGTACATTCCATATCATGCATTGGAAGCTACTGAAAATATGATCAACTGTGATGTTAATTGAAACAATCTTCAGCCCCACCTCAATTGAAACAGATAAAGTACATTCCATATCATGCATTGGAAGCTACTGAAAATATGATCAACTGTGATGTTAATTGAAACAATCTTCAGCCCCACCTCAATTGACAGCTAACAATGCAAGGTGTATGTTGTGCAATGCTAAACTAATAATAAATTTCACAAACCATGGAATAAGAGGGCTAAATACAACATCAGAACAAATGATATCTTTGACTGATAAATTCTTAAACATTAAATGCAAAACTGGTTACCACTCCTTATCACAAATGCTTCCAAAACATTTTAATACAAACTAAAAAATCTGAAACCTTTAAATTTTCTACTTTACATAATAATGAAACTCCTATAGTTAACAATATGTACAAGAAAAATGGAAAACAAAAATCAGTGTGATGATGGTTAGATTGTGATTTCAAAAATTTGATCAAGTATGAAAAAATTGGTTCAACCAATCACATTAGTGTATTTCCAACCCTAACCTGAACTTCTTCTAAATATGAAATGATTTCATAAAACACCAACTTAGTGTTGCTCATATTAATAACAATTAAATTATATTGCCAACAGGAAAGCATTTTGTCCAGTAAAGAAATGTTAATATTCATGACAGGTAATTTTCAAAGTCAATATCAAGCCTTGTATCAGTTTCTAAAACAAATCCAAGGATAACTCACCTTCCATGTCTGGCATCTGTTGTGAAGATCCTGAACCAGGCATACCACTATGATTA
Source organism: Carcinoscorpius rotundicauda (assembly GCA_011833715.1). Taxonomy (NCBI): domain Eukaryota; kingdom Metazoa; phylum Arthropoda; class Merostomata; order Xiphosura; family Limulidae; genus Carcinoscorpius; species Carcinoscorpius rotundicauda. The sequence continues at coordinate 30,572,761 of CM022395.1, read as the reverse complement.
TCTGGAAGTAACTCAGATCCTGGAGGCAACTAAGCATATACTTTTGGTTAGCATGTACACATACTGCACATTTTACACATAGGTTAAAATATTCATCAATATTGAATAGTAGCAACAAGAAATTTACAAAGCTTGTTAGCTTTCCCAAAATTTTTAGCATACTTCAATTGTATACCGGAATTCACTATTTAAAAATTTCTTTGGGATTATGAGATTCAAAAATAAATCATTACTTGAAATTCTAAATTAATTAAATAAGCAATGCTATCATTGCAGTGTTGTATTTTACTTCATTTGTTGGTAGCAAATGCAACTTATATGTAAAGAAATTGAAATTTATCAAGATAAAAGCAATAAAATGTTATTGTTTAGAAATGAATTTTGGAACCAATTATTGAATGAAATAACAAGTTTTTATTGTGGGACAGTTTTTGTCACTATGATAAATTTGTGCACAAACTGGTAACAGATATCAACATACAATTTATATGACTAGAAATTTCTTAAGCTTACTTTAATATGCAAAATAAGACAGACCAGATACTAATATTATTAAAAATATTGAATGATTTAATAAAATATGTTTTAATTGCTTTCTTCCTAAATACAAATGCAAGTGTGAATGAAGAAACAATTGTTATTCTCTTTCATCTCTTTGTAATAACTATAGCTTGAGACAACAAATATTAAATAACTTAAGTTCATACATGGGTCATTTTTAGAATTTTTTTTGGAATACAGAGACACTTAAATCTGTACCTATAAAAATACCACAAAACACACTACATGGATTTCAGCAAAAAATAAGTAAACAATGTAATGACTAAATGGAACGCTCTTCAATGAAAAAGATCAAGTGTTGTTATAGCAGTTGTAATAGTTATATTTGCATATTAGAGTTCAAACACTTGTATAGAACATCACAATGAGACTTTAATAAATAAAAAAAAAAAACTTGCACTTGTTAAAATGAACAATCACATTGTTCAGAAATTGCATGAACAGGAAACACTCTTATTTATTCATGTGTAACTTAAAAAATATAGATATTATCTGTGGTAACATAATGATATCTACCAGAAAATTTATGAATCTACTAGGACAGCATATTCCAAATTTTCTCGATTGACAGCACTCTAAGCAAAGCAAAAACCTGACAGTTTTGGTTTATTAAGTAGTTAGGTACAAACAACTTAAGAGTTTATGTCCTAACAACTTAGTAGCCTTTCGAAAGAATATTACATATCAATTGAAAGTAAATATAATAATTTATTTCATTTTTAAATAACTACAATTACTAATGGAATATGTGCACCTGCTGGGCACTGCACAGCATCCAAACCTTGGAATCAAACTGGACACCACAACCCTCATTTCCTGTTCCACATTAATTTTCACATAGTACTTGTTTTTTATCGCAGCAATCACTAAAAACACAGCTTTGCAGAGATATGGTGTGGTAAATGGAATTAGAATTTGCTAATCTTTAGCACTCGGCAGCAGATATTCATCTTTTACTGAAATCCAAAACTCAGTTCCAAGCTGCCAAATTTTCTTTTTAAAATTTTGTCACAAGAGAGCTCAATGAGATTTTCTTCTTCTGCAGAGGTAAATTCAGATAGAGCATTTGCCTTGAATTGGCCTTGGACCCATGTAAAATTCTCCATATCTTCTGGAAAGTAAATTTCAAGCCAGTCAATAAGCTGTAATAGTTGCTCCTCAAAAACATATTTTACTTCGTAGGACAAATTAATTTCATTGGACGTAACAAACTGCTGCAACAGGAGGAAATAGGCTTTGCTGCCATCTTCACTCATTTTTCTTTTCCACAGTAGTAACTTTTTTTCTGAAGGCTAAACCTTCTATGCAGCTTTCAGAATGTTGCTTCCCTGCAGAGAGAGATTCAATTCATTCAGTTTTTTAAACAGTTTGCACAGGTATTCTAATTTTGACAAAAAATCAGTATTCAAGAAGTTTTTAGCACATTCATATTATTTTTCTCTGAGAATAGATATGAATTAAATTCCTATTGTAATTTGAATAAATGGGACAGTACATTCCCATGGGAGAGCCATCTTGAACGAAAGTAGTACAAGAAAGATGTGTGCTCAGATCTCATATCCTCACACAGTTTTTTTTAAAAACCTCGCCTTCTGTGGCCAAGTTTTTATAAAGACCACAGCTTTCAACACACTTTCTAGGATGATTCAGTGAAGGACTCAGGTGTTTGATGCGAGGGTTTGCCTGTGGATTTTGCAGTGAGTCCACAATGCATCAATAGCTCTGCTTTGTATGAGTGCCTGCAATTTTTCATAACAGCCAGACATAGAATGACTACTGTCAGTACAGACCCCAATGCACATAGTCCAGTCTAAGTTATAACACATACAAGTGTCAAGGAACTTTTGTACTTCTATGAAAGAGGTCTTCCACAATTTTGTCACCAACTACAAAACATGTGTAGCAAATAAAATGAGCATCCTTGTTACTATCCGTCACCTCATCTAGCTGTTACTCAAATTCCTTCCCTTTCATTATTTCAATTAGCTGATCGTTGAGGTCTTTAGCCATGTTTAGGATTCTATGACTGATAATATTGTTGGATAAAAGCACCTTTGAAAGCAGTCTTTCTGCAGATTCATCAACCCTCATGTTCACCATATTCACTGCAGCCAGTAAAATCAATTCTTCTTGGATGGTGTGAGGCTTTGTACATTTCATGACTCTCTATGCCACCTTTTAGGATGCTAGCAAAGCACTACTTGCTACTGATGCTAACTTCCAAGATGTACCTTCTTATTCTTTCAGTTTTTTTTTTTTAACTTTCTGGTAAAATAATCACCAGATTTACTATCCATGTTCAGATGATTGGTATCTAAGTAGCATTTTAGTTTACTTGAAAGTGTGCACTCTGAAGCCAAAACTTTTAGACATAATACATTCTGCATACACTTTTCATGATTGACATCTACTAAAGTAACATGAAAATCTCGATAACTGTCATCATATTTCTGATATTTCTGTTTCTTCACAACTTTGCCACTGGTCTATGGTTCAAAATCCTTTTAATCACTCCCATACTTCTTATTCATGTGCAAAAATCTTTCCATTTTTATGCACAAGGACTAAAAATCAACAAAATAATTCACTAAACTTCACTACACCTTTCAGACACTTGATCACAACACCCTTCAGTTATTTTGACTACTGATGGACCCAGAGAGTTGACAGGTATTTATATACAAAATCTATGAAATAAAAAAATTTGAGAAGTTACTGGCATAGCCAAAAGTACAAGTAAACAAAAACATATTACAAACATATGAGAACATCATCAAAAGGAACATAGTGTAATCTAATGTTAAAACTGTGAACTACAGATGTCGATATCGCTGTTTCCCTCAAGAATATAAAATATACTGTGGCACTGCTGTGAGTTTGCCACAGCACCATGGGGCACCTTGGCACATAGTTTGGGAATCTCTGTAGTAGTGGATAAACAATATGCATACTACAATTACTTCACTATTTGAACATTGATGTGAACAAAAATTAGACAAAGATAGAACTGAATTAACCTCCTTCATACAAATTGTGCTATGTCATATGGGCCAAAACAGATTTGTTCACATATGCAGCATTAATGGGTGAAATACTATATGTACAAGTTTCAACTGGTTAAATCTGTTGATTAACGCTGTCATGTTATGTAGCTGAGTATGAATGAAACAACATCCTACTAAGCAGAATATGGAGTTGTTGTAATGAGATTTAAAGTATTTAAGTGTAAAAAATATATCTATGCAAATGTTTTCCTACAAAAACCCTATCTTTGTGGATAATCACCATTTTTGAATCAGAGCTTGAGATCTTTTTCTTAACCAACTCGCATTTAACAATAATTAAATAATTAAAATTTTAAAGTTTTGATATCAAATGTAAAATTCAGTTGTCTTCATTTGTGACTATTTCACTTATCTTTCTGTTTCCTTCCATGATGAGATGGTACTGTTCTATTTGTAATCCAGAGAAAGGTAAAATATTAATTTAATGTACTTCCTCATGTGTTTATATTATTGAAAAAACTATCTTCCAAGTTAATGTTATACATATAATTCTGTGCTCATACAAAACTGCACTTTAAACATCATTCACTTATGCACAATTAGCCAACACAAATACCAGGTTTCCACATCAACTAGCATGCACAGACTGACTGAAACATTTTAGTTATATAGATACATACCAATGTTTCTAATACAGAAACAATACACCTTGTTTGTGATACATATTGTATTCACTGACAATACTTGTGCTGCCTATATCAACCTGGCAAAAATTAAAATAACCTATGTGGATTAGAAATTTTTCCAGTGAAAATAATTACTTTAATTAGAAATATATGATTAATAAATTTATATACAAATAATTTGAATTTATCTTTAATTCATAAATATATTTTCAAAAAGTAAAATCTAAATTTATTAATAAAAATAAAACTTTGCATTTCAATATAATAGTCCTGAATTTTACTTAAAATGATTATATTTTGGTGTGGAATGTGGTGTGTAGAATTGTGGAAAGCCAATTATCTGTACTCCAATGGCAAATGACAAATGTAATTTTGTAATTTAACAATAACAACAGGCACACAACAATTATCTGTAAACAAAATATCATCAGTTGAAGATGTACTTTATAAAATGAACACACATATATATATGTGCATAATGAAATTAATAAAGCAGTTATTCTCTAACTTTTTGAAATGTATACATAACATCCAAGAAGTTAAAGATTACCCATAACTTTTTAAGGTTTTCATAAACAAAATATCAGACTTTCTAATTTGTGACCTGCTCAGGCATTTCTTTTCTCTCACATTCAAAGTAATTTTGATTTTACAATTAAAAATACTTTTATGCATCAGAAAATTTTCAATTTTCATATGTTAAATTTTTATAACCTCGAGGTAATTATCAAAATTATTTTAGAAAAACGTTATATTTTTGCTACCACATTTCTTTATGGGTTTGGTTGATTTAACTGACCTGGTAACAGCCATACAAAACTAGGAAATAGATATAAATGATGCTTTTTTCCCTTTTAGAATAACTACAAATTATAACATGAAACAACAAACATTTATTTCACAACATTTTATACTATAGATACATACATGCACACACAGTATAACTTTATTGACCTTGACCTTTCATCTGTGTCTGATTAACATTACAGGCATTGTAAAGAAGCAGTGCACGAACAAAATACAGTAATATACTTCTGGTCTTTATAAAGTGCAACTGTCTTAGCTTTGTTGTATTGATCCAGTCTTTTGTAAAATACAATAATATTTTGTCTATAATACAGTACATAGGTATATGTATTATGACTGTTTTAATGAATTTACTTTTACACATTTATTTTGTACCTACATTTGCTTGTGTATTTTTTTACGCACGTGACATACATTGTAGGATGTGTATTGTGCAAGTCAGAGGACAAGAATCAATCAAATGTGGTTTTAGGAAAACTTTGAATAGTGTTGAACATTTTAGAATTTTGCACAAGTATATAAAAGCAAGCCATCAGAAGATTCCAAGAGATTTCTTTGTCAGTTATAGTGAGTATACCATAAGCTTTGAAAACTACAATTGTCATTAAGACTTATAAATTGGAAAACTTCAGAATTTGCAAATCACACTGCCATGGCAAAGTTTCAATTTCAAGGAAATTTTCAATCTTACCTTTTTCAACAAAATACTGTTTTATTTAAGAAAATAAGGAAGTAAATTGTTCCAAGACTTTTCCTCTACTTAACCATCTTACATTTGGAAAATCAGTAAGATCATCAAAAGTACAGTCAATGCTTTTCTTCAAAGACTCAACAAACTGTCAACGGATGACAGAGCTTTCACTTCTAATATAATTCACAATTTTTACAACATCGTCCATCAAATTTTTCAATTCATCAGTTTTAAACATCTGAGCACATTAATTTTCCTGATGCAAAATGCAATGGAAAGAAGGTAGTGTGGAATTCATATTATGTTCAAGTAAATGCTACTTCAAAAGAGAAAATCCTAATTTCTCCCCATTCATGGTGGAAGCACCACCTGTTGTGACAGAAACCAGTTTCTTAAAATCCAGATTGAACTTCTTTGACATTAAGAAAATTTTCAAAGATGTTTTTTCCACATGTTCAATCTCGTGATCCACAAAGACCAAGCATTCCCCCCCCTCACTTGAAGATCTGAAGTTACATATCGAACCCAAAATATCAACTTTTAGTTCTTCAAGCAACTGATTTTCTAGAATTCTGCAGACAACTGTTCTCAACTTTATTGCAAATTATTTACCTTTTAAAGAATATCATCTTTACTTTTGAATCATAATTCTCCAACAAGAGTTTCAATTACCACAATTAATATTTCTTTAAGTAGTTCAGCATCAGAAAATTTCTTTTTTTCAGCAATAATCCAAGTTACTTTATAGCTAGCTAACATAACTAGTTCTACTGGTGCTAAAATCTTTTTAAGCCACCCTTTTGTTCATGAAGTTGTGCTTACAGATGGCTAATTTCTTTCATACAATTTTTGCTATCAACTGGAAATTTTACATCAAATTTGTTGTGAAATGTTGTTTAAAGTTCTATACTTTATTATTCCTGAAAACTTTGCTACAGAAAAGACACACTGGCTTATTATTTGCTTCAATCAATATAAAATTTCATTAAATTCTTGTTTCATGTTTTCCCAGTGATGCATCATTCTCTTTTCAGAGGTAATGCCAGAATCAATTAAATTGTCTTTATTTTCTGAGTGTTCACCATCATCAGGATTCTTTCATTTTTGAACTATCCACTTATCTGTATTATGGGATTAAAAACAAAATATATTCAAACCTTTGAAAGTTGTACAAAAAAATATGTTTGCAAGTGCATGCAAAATAATGCACTCTTGATAACAAACATCTAAACCAGACTAACATTACAAAATGAGCCAAGTCTGTAGCAGTGATGAAGCAAACACCATTGTCAATGACTTCAGGCAGTGCAGTTGCTGATTGCCAAATTTGCAGTAAATAAATAAATGATAGAAAAAGTTCATTCCTAAACTTGAGCTAGCCACATGTGACCTGTGGCCATGGAGTTACCCACCTCTAATCTAAACATCTGTATTTTGATGTTAGAATCTGAAGTTACTCTATAATGAAAAAAAAGCATAACTTATATTTACTTCCTAATTGTTTATGGTAGTTAAAGGTTGGTCAAATCAACCCAACCCATACAAAGGTGCAGTAGTAAAAATAACAAATAAATTTTCTCATTCTACATGTGCTTGGAATAGTAGAGTTTCTTAATATGGAAACTTAAACATCTTTAAGCATATAACAAAACGTTACTTACTGGAGTATCAAAATGAGACAGACCTCTTGGTGTTGTTCCAGGATAATGCTCTTCATCTAGCCATACAATAGTCCAATAAAAGATACAAGGTAGATGTATATTATAATCCACAAATAATGCACACTACTCTTGCTCTATTATGTATACCTGACTTATAGAGCTCGGTAAAAGGTTGAATATTTATACTAACAGAAAAATAAAATCTTAAACCTGGAAAACAGTTATCACTATAATCAGGTGTAAATCCAAACTCATACTTTAAAAAGCTTCAGCTAAGTAATAAAACTTTTTAGTGTCCAAATCAATTCATTTAGATTTTAAATTTTAATTTACACCTGTTTTTTATCACACTCATGGCAATATGTTTTCATTAGTAATTACACAAATTATTTATATTGTTTACTCTAGAGAGTGTTCAACTCACTATTTTAGTAAAAGAATCCTCATTCTAGACAACTTTAATTACCTTTCTGTTCAGATTTCTGTGAGATTTTCTAATAATACATGGATAATTTTAAGTATTTAAAATGTACCATAATTGACTAAAGTACATTTGTTGCATTAAAACACAGAATACTAACAACTAAATATTATGTTCTAATATTTCTCTTGCACCTTTTTCTTCTACAAGCTAATCATTGATACATTTACTTTTAGTCTACTTTATCACACTTTCATAAACTTAATATTTTTTTAAATAGAGAATCATTTAGTCTTAACTTACAGTAACTAAACATTGCTGTTGCTTATAAAAATTGGTTGATATTAAGCAATATAGTCTCTAATTTCTAGTAACCTAAACAATTTTCAGACTGGACAAGTTTTGATTTATAATAAAGCTATGAAGGTTACCTGCTACTCTCCTTAATTTTGAAATGTTCACCACAAAAAAAGCAGCCAAGCTAGGCTCTAGGATCAGTCTTATCATTATAATTAATTGACTACAAAGTTCTCTGTCTTGTAGGATTGTTAACATTTTTCAATTATTAAAATTACTGCTCATAACAGATTATATGTATATATACATATAGAGGTCAATGCAGGTAATAACAAATTTGTTACAGATTATAGAGCCAAAACTCACCTTTTATTCCTGATGACTTTAGTAAAGGACCAGCATTAAATTTTCCACCATGATTCTCTAAAGGAAGCTCAGAACCTGGGGGTATCTATATATACATATATATAGTTATCATGTTCAAATTACTCAAGCCAGATTCTATAACTAATTTGTGTTCTATTAGCAACTCACCACTCAAATGCTTAGGTACATTTCCTTATACTCATTACTGTTAATATTTCAAAGATATACAAGTGTATACATGTCTCTCTTTATATGTATACTGTGTGGCTGTGATCCAACTGTTGTTCATATCGATAAATGTTTGTTTTTTGTTTTTTATTTAACTCCCTTTTTAATTCTTGAGTTATTCATTTCTTTACTCTCCTCAAATTTTCTCTGCTTCATGATTAACAGTTAGTTTAAAAGTAAGCATGTTACAAATCTTACAAACTTTTTTTAGATACAACTTAATTTTTCATGTTTTCTCACAATTAAAGTAGTTGATGATTCAAATATCAGGTCATCCCATAAGTTGTGTGTTTTTGGAGAAGATAAGTTTAAATGCATATTTCTTGGCTAAATGAAGTTATTTTCAAAGTCATACAAGTTACATGGGATAATATGAGAGCATTAAGTGTGAACCAGTTTCTTTCTTCATTAGTTTTTGTTTTTATTTATTTTAGATACCCCAATTATCATGGAGGTGTCAGAGGAGCACAAAAGGCAAATAATGTTTTATGAGTTCAGAAAAGGGAAAAGTGTTGCTAAAGCATTCAATATTTGTATAGCAATGACATTCTGAATGTGAGGAAGTGTTACAATGGTTCGATAAGTTTAGAACTGGTGACTGACATTCTGAATGTAAGGAAGTGTTAAGATGATTCAATATGTTTAAAACTAGCACCCTGTTGACTTTAATAATGATCTGTTTCTAGCAACACTTGAGGATGATTGTGCTGCAGCTGTTGCAGAAACTGTTGAAGAAACTCAATTCATCTCCTTCCACTGTCCATCAACATTTGCAACAACTCAATAGAGTTTTCAATTGATCATCTGAGAGAATGAGCAAATATGAACTTCAGGCTTCATTTTGAATGAGCAATCATGAACTTCAGGCTTTGTTTCTGAACTTCCCAGTGACTGGAAATGAGAAATGGATACTCTGTCAAAATGTTAAACAGTAAATTAGTGCAGAATAACCAGATACACCACACCAAAAAGAAAATCTGCACCATAGGAATGTTTTGCTCTGTGTTTGGTGGGATAAAGATGATGTAAAACACTTTAAGTTGTTACAATTAAACCAGACAATTACTGCTGAGATACTGTCAGCAACTGGATCAACTGAACACTGCAATAAAAAAAAAAAGACCTCCTTTGAAGAATCAGAAAAAAAAAAAAGTTTTTTTCCACCATAACAATGCATATCCTCACATCACTGGGATCACTTCCAGAACAATTGAAGAGCGTGACCGGAAGAAACTTCCACCTCCCTCTTATTCTCCTGAACTTACTCATTCAGATTACCATCCTTTCAGAAGCTTGCATCATCAGTTTACTTCTATAGATGACTTAAAAATAGCTTTTGTACCTTTTTTTGTCTCAAAACTAACCGACTTTTATAAGCATGGTGAAGAAAATATTCTGAGATGTTGGCAGACTGTTACTGAAAGTGATGGAAAATACACAATTGATTAAAGTTATTTCAGTTTTTCTTTTCACCTTTTAAAATATTAGAATTACAAATGACATTACTTATGGAATGACCGATAATTTAACATATATGTGCAATATTTTGTTACTATGTATGTACATTACAAATGTAATTAAACAGTTTATTTCATGCCTGAGAATCTTTCTTCAAAATCGAAATATCTGTGACCTTGTTAGTGGGAAAAAGAGATTTGCAACATCTGCAACCGAAACACAATTATGATATTCTAATTTCATATTTTATCAGCATGATGAAATTGCTTAGAAAATTCCTTGTACTTTTATAAGAAGTTAGAAACAGCTTGAACAATCTTTAGAAGTATCAAATTATTTTATTTGTGGTCTTTCTCATACAACATCACAAAAATGATATATAATAAAGCAGTTTTTCTTGTGATGTTATTGACTGAAATTAATTTTCTGTTTCACCTGGTAGGTAAAACTACTGAATGTACACATTGCAAAAAAGTTCACTTTCCTTTTTTAAATATATAGTACTTATACTGCATAAGGTATTTTTATACATTATTAGTATGCTGTATTTATGAAGATCTCCATGAATGAGAAATTTGCAAATAATTTACAAAACTGTTTAATTTCTGTTTCTTCTCAATGAAATTATGTTTAATTTCCATTTATTCCATGCCACTTCTGTACTGAATCCTGTCATGAGGTTTAAACACAAAAAATCTGTACTGAAAACTAAGGGTAAGATACTTTCATCAACAAATTATATAAATCAATAAATAAATATTACTTTTTTAATTTGTTTAAAAAAATCAAATACTAATGTAACTATAGTGTGCATTATGACAACAAAATAAACTTCAAAATATTACATCAAAATAATATGATAAATGTTTACAAGTTCAAAACCCTCAAATTACAAACTTTTTATACAGTTCACTAACAGTAGGAACTATATATTGCACCATACTCATTAATTTATATTTCTTACAACACTCACTATAAAAAATTATCCACAAAAAAGAGTAAGTCCACTTATTTTACATATAAATAAACAAATACAACTGAGACCACAATAGCAATGATTGAAACTAATTGCAATCTTTTTGGTATTTTGTTCAAATACTGTGTGTGATTCTTATATTATTAAGGATTGTTAAGAAGTCTGTAATTAAAATGATCATGAGACCACAAGCAGTTTACAACATAAACAACTTAGTCGAACATCTTTAAAAGTCAATGGGTTTCTCATCATCACTTTACAGTTAAGACAATTTTTTCAATGTATTTCTAAAAAATAATAAAATACATTAACTTGAATCTTTACAGTATCTTAATAAAGAAATCTACATGTATATAAAATATTTCTCCACGTGAAAACACACAAACCATTACTTACAAGATTTTCATAGAGAGGAGGACCTCGCATTGGTGGTCCAGGAAAGCGTTCTCCATCTGGACACAAAAAGCAAATTAACAAATATGGGATTCAAGTTCCTTATAAATTCTACTTACATACACTTTTGACCACATACAAAATTCAGAGTGTTCAATAAAAGCTTGCACATTTATACAAGCAGTTAACTTAATATATTTTTACCTTGTATAATAATTTGGATTTAAAATGTCTCTACCACAATGCATTTTTACAAATATAAACATGAATAAAAACTCCACTAATTGATAAATAGGGTACTAATATCTTTGCATTATTACTGTTTATTAATGATATCAATTTTCCTTGTATTTTTAAACAAGTTAGTAATTTTTTTCTTGTTCTCTATATTACACATATAAAAACACTTGTTAACAATTTTTTCTTATTTCCTAAAAATTAAGTTTTTTTTTAGCTAGAAGCTTTAAGCTGATGCACCATTAATGCTGGTTTCTTCAAATTGAACAAATACCCAATTTGACAATCAATGATTTTATTATAAATGTTAACATTTTTCTTACACTGAATAGGTATTGCTAATTGGCACTTAAACTCCCCTTGCCATTATGACCTTCTATTCCCCTATTAGAAATGTTACACAAAGAATTTTTATTTTTGGTCTAAGCACACAGCATATCTGACAGAGCATAATATGATGAACCTCCTTCATGATTTCCATGCCATTTTTAATATTTCCTTACCAATAATCTTCACTGGCCTCTTCATTGTTGATATGAATTTGAGCTTTATTAAGAACTAAAATACCTAAGAGTACTCTTGTTTCTACTAAGAAAAGAATACTATACACTCATTTAGTTGCCCCCAAGAAGGTACTAGAGTCTCTTTCATTTTTTATAAGTTTTTCTCAACAGGCATCAGCAACTTTTCCACACCTGGGTAAATTTTTGGCTATGATATTGCCAGTGGAAGATTCTCAATGGCCAAGGAGAAATGTTAAATTTTTCTGCTGAATAATTGGCCAGGATGAAATCAGACAATGCCCCTCAGACTGGGATGCAAGCATGACTAAAGAAGAGAAGGATACAGATGAGCACCAAAGTTAAATGTCAATAAGTTTTTCTACCTGGGTCCATTCTTATTTACCATGGGACTATATCTTCATATTTGCTTTGTAGAATTGAAAGAGAAATTTTGAGTAACTTTCTGAAAAAAAAAATGATGCAACTCTTGCTAACATCGTGAACTAAAACCTCTCCCCACTAAATTCACAATAACATTAGCCATTCCAAAATCAATTTACAAGGCTTCTCTAAAGATAATTTAGTCAATTGCAATTACTCATCACAGTAAAAAGCCCAACATTACATTCCATGATCTCATACTTCACTGCCTTACACATGCTGACATGATTTTTTGTGGTAATAATTTGTCATGTACAGTATATGTATATGACCTTTTTGTATAGTTTATGAATTTTTAATCTAGTAATCTCTTTCAATCCATCTGCAAAGACCTTAACTGACATTACATGGAAGCAAATGTTAAGTATTAAGCAGAACATCCAATCAAAATGAGCTCAGATACTCAATTATCTGAAAACATCAAAATATACCATCTTCCACATAAAGTGTAAAGGTAGCCAGCAGAATGCCTAAGTCACATAGCATTGATCATATTCTGCCTCTAAAAATACAAAAATATGTTTTTATGCCTATCATTATCAACGAACATGAACAATTTCTGGTGGGACAATAAGGATTAATATTCCACAAGTCCACCAGTTTCATCATTTCTGTCTGAGTTATAGAGCAAAAACAGTGTGAAAAATAAGTCCTCATGTTAACAGATAGGAATTAATTTTGGATTTTCATGACCCCAATGTGACCTTCACACTCCAAACACTAGTTACTTCTAAGTTGGATTACAGTCCAAATGTATTCCAACTTTTATCCAAATCCATTTGGCCATTTTCAATAAATCTTGCACGCATACACACAAACAGGGGTGAAACCATAACTTCCCTCACATTCAGTAATAGAGGAAAAATGAACTTAAACAGATTTCTTTCACATGATTGTTTTTAGTTGCACAATACAAAGCACTGATCTAGTTAACACAGGAATGATAATAGTGAAATAAAGTAATTATGAAAGAGATTAACCAAGTAGAAGAAAAAAAAATTCAATGTGTGTTTATGAAGCACCCATGCCCCAATAATATTACACTGAGTGTTTAAATTTCTACAATTTGATTGACTTAGACCTTTGACACTTAAACTTTTGTAAGTTAATCATAACTAGAGCTTTGTATATTCTTTCTATTGCATTTGTTTGATCAAAATATACCCAACCAATCTTGAGATATCCTGTTCACAAGAATGGACAGACAGGGACAACCCAATATACCCCTTTACACTTCAAGAAATAGTGGAAGCATAATATAAACAAAACATTATGTGCTTCAATACTTTCTAAAAGTAACATATAGATAAAGTAATAAAATTTCATTACATACAAAAATGTAGCTCACCTTCTATGCCTGGTGTCTTTAATAAAGGGGCAGGACCAAAATTATCTGGAAGCAATTCAGATCCAGGAGGCAGCTAAACATACTTCAATAAGTTAAAACTGACATACATGTAAAATGCATTTTCTAAAAGAAACAAAACCCAAAATGTTATTTTTGCAAACCTTATCTCATACGTATATATACACCCTTGCACAAATTAATTGAAACAAACGGTCATTTTAAATATTTTCAGCCTGACGGCCAGTATAGGTTTGCTGAATCCTCCGATTTCCTTTAACAGTCATTTTTTCACACAGACAGCATCATTAGGTGTGTTTTGCAGTATGGTTGATCTATTTTTGGGATATGTGACAAAATTTTGAGGAATATTACATCATTCAAAATCGTGTTAGAAGGGCAAGGAGACCAGTCAAAAAATAACTTCTTACCAACTCAATGAAAAAAATTGTTTCAATGGGGTCTGAAATGCAAGAACAATAGAGGAAAGAGTTATTCAGTGATAAGACTCATTTCTTCGCACAGGGTCAAAGAAGTCTGCATGTTTGCAGATCTTTAAGTGAGAAACTTCAAGAATCTCACATCAATCTGTTCATAAAAAAATCCCTTGAAGAAGATATTTTGGAGTTTTTTCAGCTACTATGGCATCAGAGGCTTACATATCATAGAAGGTATGATGCAAGGACCACAGTACATTGAAGTTTTGCAGAGAAGAGTCATTCCAGAATTGAAAAAAAAATTTCCAGATGGATCTGGCATTTATCAGCAAGATTTGGCTCCATGCTACACATCAAAACTTGTGAAGAATTTTATGAGTACAATGCAAATAAAGGTGCTGGACTGGCCTGAAAACTCTCCAGACTTAAATCCTATTAAAAATCTTTGGGCAAATTGTAAAGAAAGACTTTGGGAAAAAGACTGTACTATGAAAGATAAACAAATTGAAGCCATAATTGAGGTGTAGTACCACGATCCAAAAATTAGTAAAGTTTGCAATCAACTTGTGGACTCAATGCCAAAGTTGATTAATGATATTCTGAAAAATAAATGTGGTGATATCATGTATTAACTTGGGAGTAATTTTTGGATTCTCAGACATAAAATACAAAATAATTGAAAAAAATCGTAATTTTCTGTCTTGTTTCAATTAATTTGCACAAGGGTGTATATTTATATATTTGGAAAGATGTACACACAGACAAATCTGAACATTCACTGTTGAAATGATAGGAAAACAAGCATCAAGAATGTTGATGCTAAATTTTACTTTGCAAGCAGGATAATTTGAACTACATTCTGAAGCATTAATCACATTAAAGTTCAAAATATGATTTAACTCAAAGAATAAAAACACATTTACCATATGTTCCTGATAAGCAGTTCTTTGCATGACTGAAATGCTCAACAAATACTTTAAGTGCACAATATAAGAAGCTCAGAGCTTTGGCTCTAAGTTAAAACCAAGAGTGCAACACAGTTAATCTTTTTTAATGTCCATGAAATAATATAAGTTGATAGACTAACTCAAATTTTTCCCATCACTGTGGATGGACAGTTTTGCTTGTTATTTTCTGATAATTTATGAAACATGTACAGCAAATAACAAAATTCTCATAACAATTTTTATATTCTCATTTTCTTATTCTATATTCACCATAAAGTTGTGATTTTGTATCTTAATTATATGAAAATCAACTGAAAACATTAGACTCAATTCAAAATTTACATTCATCTTAAAAAATGTTTTTTAAACATTCTAAATTTATGTCAATGGAGTCAATTACAAAAGCATATTTTACTTGCATATATCAAAAAAATATAGATTTCTTGGTTAAAATTCAAATTATTAAATTGTTTTTGGGTTCTTCTACAGGAACAATTTATAAAACAGAGTTTGTTCTGAAATTTTATTAAACTGTTTTTAGGTATTCATTTTTCAAAATCATTCTTCTCTGATGTTACATAAACATGGAAAATATTGTTTAAAAGATGCATAATTGAATGCTCTATATAAATTTTGAAAAAAGTTTTAAACTGACAAGACATGTGATGCCTAAAGGAAAATAATCCCTAACAAGCAAATAAATACAGCGTGAGCTGCCTCCATCAAGTCTAAATCCACTGCATTATTCTAACAAAGTATTAATATTTATATATTAATTCACAATTTAGAATTTTTAACAATTTTCAAATTTCACTTGGTTTCATATTATAAACCTCTTCTAAAGGTTTTATTTTGCTCATTTTGTGAAAAACAAAAAACTGACATCGTTATCATCACTTTTATTTGCTACCATATCATACCTCTTCTTTTCCTTTTTTTTTGGGTGGGGAGTTCAAAAATTAATTTCTATTGTATTTCTCATACTGTAACACATTGTAAATTCACCTGGAATGTAAGTTATGGCATGTAAAAAAAAAGTTTCACAAAGATCTACATTGAAAGTTATGAATTTTTATTTCGGTGCCCATTTAATGGCTGATTTAGCTAGGCAACAAATACATTTTCTTAATTAAAGAATCTTTATTGTAAAAATTTCTAATACTACAGACCTCACATCTAAAAACCCCACAAAATCATAAAATATAAATGTAGCATACAAATGAAATGAATAGTATCTAAATTATCTATAGTAAAATTACACACACCAAATATTCTTACACAGTAACAAGAAGACCACAGGAAACAGTAAGCCTACTTGTAATTAGAACTTTTTTTTGTCAACAAATATATGTATATGTACATGTTTATGCAACAATCAGTAAACACACAAGTAAATATTACTCACTGGGTCTTCATATGATGGTGGAGGTCGTCTAAGTGGACCAGGATAATTTTCTACATCTTGCCTTCCATTTTTCTGTGATTTAAGCACCTGAGTTGGCAGAAGAGATCGTCTTCGAGGTGGACTAATTCCTTTTGAAGGTGAGCCTACTACTGGACATGGAGGAGAAGAAGGTCCATCTCTATGATGCAGTCTGTTTTCATGCCAAGGTGGATACACTGCTGGACCAATTCCCCTTGAATAACCTGTATCTTCATTATCTTGTGGATTCCACATTGTTTTGTTGCAATCCTAGTTTACCAATATAGGATAATACACTGGTAAAACATTTTTTATTGCAAACACTAATCATAATGATCATCTTAAATCAGATCTTCCCATTATATTAGTACCATCAAAATATTCACCTGATGTGTTACACACAATCTAGGATAAGAAACAACCATGAAGTGTTAGAACTTACGGTGACTCCAATTATTCTTGTTAACTATATAGTGTATAAACACAAATATTGTTTGAAAATAACCACTGTTCAGTTTTTTCATTAAACAATATTAAAATTGAAAACAAAATGGAATATTTGTAGTTAAATTAAATGAAACTGAAATTTTAAAAATATATAAATAAAAAATCAATATAAATGAAAAAATAAATTCACTAATTATTACAGTTCTTTTATCAAAAAATAAACATGATTATTGTTGTGATCAAAATTAATAAAACAACACACTGACTGAAAATTGCATCACAAGTCAAGGTAGAAAATAATTTATCTTTATAATTACAAGATTTGGTCTTAAAATGTTCCAATTTTCACTCATCTTAATTCTTAACATCATGAGCAACTTCTTGCAATATCACTACAGCTGAGCAATTAACTCAGTTAATCAAGATAGTAAACTACACTGATGAACATTACATGAAATTATCAATATTACAATTCAAATTAATGCTTCCTATTATTACTGTTTTATTATTCCAACTAATCAACACACTGCCATTATGATTTCTCATTGTTTTCAATTATTTCAAGTTTAGTTTAAATGATTAATACCACAATTCATGAAAATAACCAACTAATAAAAATCACAATTTCCAGTTATTACTATTTCTGGTCATCTAACTATCAAATTAATCCAAAAATTACTCAATGAGCTACCTGCATGATGTAATTTGTAGCATTAAAGCCTATTTTTATGCAATCTCACATGAAAATAACTGATTAGATGAAAATAGTTGATTAATTCCTCAATTAGCAAATTCTACTAACTGCTCCCAAAGCCACTTTATAGCATGACTAAACAAAAGGATCTTGGCATAGTATTGAATATTCACTCAAGCTACCAAAGTAGTGTTCTGTTGCTAATCGTCAAGTTTACACAATTTTAGGGTATGTTCATAGGCTGCAAGTCAAAAACAGGTAATTATATCTTTATTCAAATCATTAACAAGGCTTTGCTTAAAATATACTGTACAATTTTGACCTCGTGATCTGTAAAATTTAGAAAACACTGACTTTTTGAAAGTGTTTAATAACACAACTATTATTAGGATACTTCAAAAAAAGAGAAAGGTTATTTTATACACAGATGATATTAGAACAAGAAATCATCTAGGCCATCTTATTCACTATATTACACTCTGAAATAAAAATAAAACATATAAAGTCAGCTCTTATCATTTAAATATTTACCAAGCTTTCTCACAACCTTCCTTAAAGTTACTGCATCTCTAATATTTGAGTGCAACCCATTTCCAAAGCTTATCACCCTGTGATAAACAAACCCATTTTAGCTAACATTTCCTCTAATTTTTCATTCCATTCACAGAATGGATTTTTTCATATGCAACAGTATCAAGATAATAAGCACTACCATTTTTTTTTAAGTGGAGAGTAGTTTCAGACTATCAACCCTACTGAATCATTAGGCCACTTTGAGATGCTAGTTGTCTGTTATTTGGTATTTAGGCCTACTGATTGCCAGACTCATTAAGATCATCAATTTGAAGAGATTCCTCAACCGGTTGTTGTATGGCTACACAACTTAAAGGGATAAGTAGTCTTAACTGAAGATGATGACTCTTAACATGTCAAAATATTTCTTTCTGCTGTTTTACCATTTTCAATATTAAGTACAAAAAAGTGATGATGCATTATCACATTCAATTTCTTCAATAACTTCAGATACCTCAATCACATTCCTGCTAACTCCTCTTTTTCAACAGAATAAAATTTCAAAAATCTTAACCTATTCTCATATGGCAACATTTCCAACCATGATATTAGCCTAAAAGCCATCCTTTAAACCTTTTACAACAAATCATTGCCTTTTTTGCAGTAAGGATCTAAAAATTAAATGCAATACTTCAAATGTTGCCTCATCAATGACCTAAACAATGACATCATAACTCTTTAAGCTTGTATCCAGTATCTCTGGACAAAATTTCTGTTTGTCCTGCCAATAGCTACACCACATTGCTTGGTTGGCTTAAGAAATTGATTGACTAGAATACCAAGATCTTTCTTCCATGACACTATTAAAGTAATTCCCATCAAAATAATATTCATGATTAAAACTATGATATTTCACAAAGCACTATCTCGTAATTGTTATAATTAAAACCCATTTGTCAAATCTTAACAAACCAAATATTACAAATCCTTTGGTAAAGTGGTATCCCTCTCCTCACATCCAACAACACTCACAACTCTGGTAACAACAGCAAGTATTTTCTATGTTAATGAAGTAAATAAAATGGTCCTAACACATAGCTCTGAAGCCTATTAATTTTTTTTTTCTAGTGTCTTCACAATTTTAAGGTCCATATCTTCTTTACTCCCCATCTAGAAAAAAAAGAATTAGATGGGATCTTATTTAAGATTAAAAGATTATCTGAATGATCAAAAGGACAAAGGATCTTCATATCTTTGTACAGCATTCTCAAAATAACAGAACAAGATTACACGTGTTTAATAGTTTGGAAAAAGCATGCAATGCTCCTTAAATATTTATATTTCTAAAAGGGTGAATAGCATACTAAACTTATTACAGTTGGCAACAGTCGAGAATGACGATTTACAAGAGTTGAAAAGTGTACATTAAGTTGCATTGACATATGGACAGCCAGTAAGTTAAAAAAAAAAAAAAAATTCCACTTGAAAAGGAAAATCTAACCGTTTAATGCACACAACTACAATTACGTAAACAAAATAAGGCTTATGTTTATTGATGGTTCATTTGACTTTTTCATTTTTATGATAATATCACTCAATATTCATTTTCATTGATAAAATTAATTTTTGAATATTCCAACCAACAAACCAAATCTTACACAATCAACCCTTTCACTACATGCTTGGTATAACACACATGAATATGTCTACACATTTACACACATTAAGTATTTACATCATAACTTATGATACAGCAGGTGTACTTTCACAAAATTTGGTAGACTTTTAGTAAAGATTACAAGTATTTTGTATACAAAAAAAATCATATTTTAAATTAAATATTTGTACTAAAGATTTGTTTGTCAAATTAGTCTGTTTCATTACTAGTCTGAGAGCAATATGATTTCATGTTACAAGTAAAAAAAAAAATTATTTGCCCTAGAAATCTCAAATATTACTTGCATAATCCCTAAAACCTCCTAAATACATTACAAATGTTTGTTTTCAGTAGGATCATATTATTTTCTATACTCTTTATAATGAGATGTCTATCACTTAATGAACCTCGTAACCACAATAACAAATTAGGATTTTTTTTTCATGCTTCAATGACTACATATTATAACACAAAAATACAACTGTTTAAACTAAGTAGCTTAAGTCTCATCACACTGTATATTTACATATATGTTACTATTTTTTATCATACTGACCTTCCAGTCATGCCTAGCTAACATTACATAGCTTGTATTGATGCAGTACATGTGCATATCCAGTAATATAAAACTGACCTTTAGTCTTCCTTCTCTCTGTTGTGTTTTAGTAGACTAGTATTTTGTAATATACAGTCATATTTCAGTTAGTTATTATACACTACATATAAAAATATAGATGTATTTAAAAATAGATTAAACTTATTATTCCTACAATATAGAATAATGAAGAAGTAAATGGTTATATCTTCTATAACCTCTATACTCAGTTGCTGCTAGACACAGGTTACTAAACCTTTTGAAATTTTGCACGTAGATATAAAATAAAATATTTTTTAAGTTTTTGTTTTATATACACACACAGTTGAATAACCAAAAATTCATAAATAACTACACTAACACCACAGAATTCCACCATAATTTATTTAGCTTACTAACTGAGATATATTTATATTTTACAAAATATGAAAGTTTAAGCAGACACAACCAACCTCCTTGAAAACTTAGATTGAAAGAACCTGGTAACCTTTTCACATATTAAAATAACTAAGAAAAACACTGAGGACGTTATAAGCTGTCCATTGGTTATTAACGTGACATACTGTAGTAAAATTATACAAGGAACTGTTTCAATCAATGGAAAGTTAAACAGGGCTACTGCATTTTATTCAGTGCATAAGCCATATTTCAGTAAAATGAAAAAGATAAAGATTTTATTTATATTTTAGCTAAATAACATTAGTAATTTGAGTTCCTAATTTGTACAAAACTATATACTTCGTATTTTGACATCACAACCATTTAATTTTAACCAATGCTAACTTCAACATTCTATGACTCACTAAAATCTATATTTAGATGTTTTTATTTTCTTTTAACTTTAATATTATAAGGAGTTGATTTCTTAAGTTTGAGTTATAACCTACAGTTTGTTTCCAAACTTATTGACATAAATTCATAAAACAGTAGTTCAATAAAATTTTGAATGTAAGTCAACAAATGCAATAACATGGCCTTTGAATCATGACCTGTCCCAAAAGGGTTAATATTCATATCATAAACTTTATTATATTTTTCTTATTTTGGCTTGTGAATGTTACTATTTCACATCATTCCACCTAATGACGATTTAATCAATCAGTGAGAATAGTGAACACGAAATTGTGATTTGTGGGCTGGTATTTGAATACTTACGTTTCTGATAAATAATTTTATGCATATGAAAAAGATTATCTTTAGGTTGCCTGGTTTCTTAGTTAGGTAGCCTAAATAGATTTATTGGCCTTCTTTCCTTCTGTCATCTGGTGCTTTCTTAAAATCTTACGATATTATTGTATCTCTCAATATAATTTTCTGAACTAATTGTACTAACAATTCTTAGAATGCTGTTATAATAAGGGTAAAAGTACATCAGTTTAGATACTCAATATTTTGACATATTTAATAACTATATTTTTACCTCCCTTTTTATTATATACACATTTCATTACAGTTTATTAGTCATTCCAGGTATAAAAGCACTATCTTTCATTTTTCCTGTTTTGTTTATACAAAGTGTACAATATAATAATCTTATTAGAAACATTAATCTACTTTCATATCATTATCACATATAGCTTGGCCTTCAGTTGCTGCTTCTGTCAGATTCAATACGTTTCAGTCCTACACAGAGTATTAACATGTTTTGAAAATTATTTAATAACATCTTGAATTGCATTATGAACTACCACTATTAAAAAATTAAAATGAAGCTCTATTTAACACTATTAAACAGCATGTAATACTTTAAGCCTGTCCTTGCAAACCCACCCCATAAAGAGTGAGAAGTGAAACAAATTTTAAAATTAATAAAACAACTAAATCCGTATACTGAATCTTAATTTAAATCTGCTTGTGTATTTTGTTTTTGCTATTGAACTTGCAAAACTAGTACTAATATTAGCACCACTATTTAAACTTACAAATGGAAATATAATAAACAGCAAGAGTAACCAACTGACAATTTGTTTGTTTGTTTGTTTGTTTTGGAATTTCGCACAAAGCTACTCGAGGGCTATCTGTGCTAGCCGTCCCTAATTTTGCAGTGTAAGACTAGAGGGAAGGCAGCTAGTCATCACCACCCACCGCCAACTCTTGGGCTACTCTTTTAACAACGAATAGTGGGATTGACCGTCACATTATACACCCCCACGGCTGAGAGGGCGAGCATGTTTTAGCGCGACGCGGGCGCGAACCCGCGACCCTCGGATTACGAGTGCACGCCTTAACGCGCTCGGCCATGCCAACCAACTGACAAAAAAGTGGACTGTAACCATTACAATACAGTTTGAACATAATTTATAATTAGCTATGCTCTGAGTATAAGTCATGTTTCATGCAATGTGGATAGATTGCTTTGAACATATATTAAGTACTGGTATATAGTAGCACTACTATTTGTACTAAGTTATAATAAACTTCAGTCTTTATTATACAATTTTGATAGTTTGTAGGAGATCCAAAATAAAGTTCAAAAGCAAAGATATGGGGTTAATGATAAAAAAATAATGTTTAATTTCTGGAATGCATATTGGTGTATAGAAAACCACCTTATAAAAACAAAACTTTATTTAATTAGGTACTCAACATTTCATTTATACAGTTCCTTCAAAAGTTTTTACTAAAACCTAAATTGAAATTGATATTACAAAGCAGCAATTATATTATGTGTAAACTTCATTCAGTAAGAGCATACTGTTAATATTATTGGTATTACAATTACTAGAACTAGCAGTATTACTAATTACCCCAATTTGAAGCTTTGTACTGTAAATTTCAGTGTCTCTCAGCTAACACTTCTGAAGAAGCTGTAAAGCAAAATATTATTTCATTCATTTTTAAATAAAAACCACATTTTGGTGTCATAAGGTTGTTTATTTCTAGCATTAATGAAAGAAATTACACAAATTAAAAATAACAATTTTGCTTATGAAAATTATATAACTTACACATAATCATAACATTAACAATAATAGTAACAGATGCAATTATGTAATTGTTAGTAGACTATTTTCAATACAAGAGTATTTTAATTGTATTATTATTAGTAGTAATAATACTATTACTAGCACTAATTACCTCAGTTTGCAAATCATGTAACAGTGGTATTTTATGAATGTTATACGATTACACTTGCAACAGAACGATGAAACATTCAAGATATGTGTATACGTAATTAAGATAACAAGTTGCACTATTAAGAAACATACTCTTTTTTTTCAATACCAAAATAATGTAATAAAACAGATCCGTTCCTGTGAAATTATGTCGGTTCAGATATCTTATGTGGGTTTTTAGGCTATTTTGACGAAGTGTTGAAGTTTGACTAAGTTCGATAACCGAGAACAGGATCGTGCCCTTGACTCAGTTGAGTTTAAGGTACGACGTCTTTCAGTTTCACTTTGTTTTGTCAGAGTTGACACTTACCTTTTTTTTTTCAGTGTTACAAATATATAAGCGTTACTTAACAATAATATTCTTACATATTCTACAATATTTCAAACTAACACTAACGATGCACACTTCGCTTAAGAGCAACACACTCACTCTACTTCTTTCATCAGTATTAGCGTAACATATAACACACTATTGTTAGTTTTAGCAAAAACAGTAAAAAAAAAGTGGTTCCAACCAAATTAATAACAGAAACACTTAATTTCTATGGCACACGTAATTTAACTAAATCTTATATTTCAGAATTTTCACTCGTATTATTACAAATGTTTCTCTAAAGTACCTGACTAGTTAGAATAAAATATTTGTTGCTGTTAAATTATTTTAAAACAAGATAATGATTTGAAATAAAGATTACTAACTAGCATACAATACCTGCGCACCGCTTCTAGACTCAAATACTCGGGATATTTGACACGATCGAGTTGTTATGGTGTTATAACAGGTATGCAGGTTATAAGCTCAAATCTCGTCACTAAGTATGATTGCTCGTTTAGCCATGTGGGTATAATTATGTAAAAATCAATCGCACTTCGCTGGCAAAGAATAATCTAAAATGTGGGTGTGGACAGGGTTAATTAGCTGCCTTTAAAACCTTCCCTCTTGTCTATCACATCTAGGCCCGGCATGGCCAGGTGGGTTAAGGCATTCAACTCGTAATCTGAGGGACTCAAGTTTGAATCTTTGTCGCACCAAACGTGCTCGCCCTTTCAGCCGTGAGGGTGCTATAAATTGTTGTCAATCCCATTATTCGTTTGTAAAAAAGTAGCCTAAGAGTTAGCGGTGGATGGTGATGACTAGCTGCCTTCCCTCTATATACACCGTATTTATCAGCGTCGAAGACGCATCCCCGTTTTGATTAGCTTACACTGCTAAATTAGGGACAGCTAGCGCAGGTAGCCCTTGAGTAGCTTTGCGTGAAATTCAAAACAAACCAAACTAAAGCTATCACATCTAAATCAGGAACACCTAGCGCAACTAGCCCTTGAATACCTTTGTATGAAATTAAAATAATAAAATATCCAATCAAAGACCTCATTATGAATTATCAGGCTGAGGCATCGCTAGATACCTGGATCCCTCAAATAATTATTTTAATGAGCAGGAAGTAATAAATATAAAAAATATGCGTATGAAGCAGTGATGTTTATACACTCTTGTGCAAGCTATCTGAAACAAGACGAAAAATTACGATTTTTTCAATTTTTTGCGTTTTCTTTTTGAGAATCCAAAAATTACTCACAAATTAATGCATGATGTCACCGTTTTTATTTTTCAGAAGATCATTAATCCGCTTTGGCATCGAGTCCACGAGTTGACTGCAATCTTTACTATTTTTTGGATCGCGGTACCACACCTCAAGTACGGCCTCAATTAGCTTACCTTTTGTAATACAGTCTTTTCCCCCAAAGTCTTTCTTTACAAATCGCCCATAGATTTTCAATAGGATTTAAATCCGGAGAGTTTCCAGGCCAGCCCAACACCTTTATTTACGTTGTAGTCATAAAATTCTTCACAAGTTTCGTTGTGTGGCACGGAGCCAAATCTTCCTGTAAAATGCCAGATCCATCTGTAAAACTCTTTTCCAATTCTGGAACGACTCGTCACTGCAAAACTTCAATGTACTGTGGTCCTTGCATCATACCTTCTACGATACGTAAGCCTCCAACGCCATAGTAGCTGAAAAAAACCCAAAACATCTTTCTCAAGGGATGTTTTACGAACTGATTGATGTGAGATTTTCGAAGTTTTCCACCTGGAGATTTGCGAACATGTAGATCTTTTTGACCATGTAAGAAAAAAATGAGTTTCGTCACTAAATAACACCTTTCTCCATTGTTCTTGCGTCCAGACCTCATTGATACCGTTTTTTCTTCATTGAGTTGGTAAGAAGTTTTTGAATGGTCTTCTTGCCTTTCTAACGCAATTTCGAATGGCATAATATTCCTCAAAATTTCGTCATATATCCAAAAAGTAGATCGACCGTATTGCAAAACACAGCTAATGACGTCGTATGTGTGATAAAACGACTATTAAAGGAAATCAGTGGGTCCAGCGAGCTTACACCAGCCGCCATGCTGAAAATATTGTAAAATGACCATTTGTTTCAATCAATATGCACAAGGTTGTAATGACAGCTCCAAGAACATACCAAAAAAGTTGTCGCTGTACGTTAAAATACTATCTAGCTTATGAAGAACCGACACTATCAAGGACAACAAAGAAGTAATTTGGAACAGAGATTCATAGAAAGCCGCTGAAAACATTCGTTATTTGTTTAGATTGGAACAGATAGACACAATCAATGTCAAAAGATGTTATTCAAGCTGTAAACTAAAGATGAGAAACTGCCCGTTGTATTTTTGGGTTGAAATGAATTGACACTATCGAGGTTAAATGGGGTTAAACAAAGTTGGACGTTGAAACTGAGAAGAATCTTGAAAATTGCACCGACACTAGAGTATGCATTATTGTTTTCAAAAAATGATAAACTAACAAACTTAAGAGTTCGTAAACAAGAAAGAAATCTTGACCATTTGATGGCGTGTCAGTATGAGCTAGTAGTAACCAACGGGCTTAAGAAATCACAAATAGAAAGTCAACTGACACCATGGTACTATGGTTAGGCTGATAATTTTCCCCTCAGCTAGTATAAAAGGTCCTAGAACAACGCCATATTGTTCAAAGTCTAGTAAGCCATTCGACATGACAGAGATCATCATCTAGAGGACTTGGATCTCATCTTCATCAGAATAAGAAGGAAGAGAAGTCAAGAAGAAATCAAGGAACAAGGATAGAAGATGTCTCTTGCTATAAGAAAAACCAGGCCATTTCACGCCCAAGCTCTTTGTGAGTAATTTCAATGCCATTCTTTTTTAAACATCAGTCATTATGTTAATAAAGTTAAAATTATTGCCTGTGATAAATACGAATAAAGATTCACATATGTGGGTGTAAATATTAAATGTTTGATGACTTAAATAAAAAGTGTTGTTGGAAGTCCTAGTCTCAAGTCTCTTCACTTTATTTTAACTATAAACTTTCGAATTAGTTGTGCGTGCTCCATTCGCAAGCCACATCCTCACTTCATATAAATATTTCGTATAACCGCAAGTAGTATTAGCCGAAACTCCAACGGCTGAGCTAAACAACCCACTCGGCCTGTCTACAAGCCAGCCCACGGCCGCGTTACACAGCCATGACCTTACAAAGTTTAGTTCCAGAATGTAGCTGGTCAATTCAACAACGGCAACTGATTGAGAAATCAATGGACTATGATGGAAAGGTACTGTGGAAGGTATATCATGTTCGGTTTAAAATTAATTCAAGAGCACAAAGATAAAAATGAGAGCCAGTTATTCGTCTTCTGCCCATATAAAAGAACTATATTTGACAACGTTGAATAACCTTACAGCCTAACATATCAAGGACTCATAGTTGCCTTGTTATAGATACTATAACAGATTATGATATTAGAATTGTATTAAAGCTTCGCAGATGTACACCTTTGCAATAAATTCTCTGGTAGGCAGTGGAACTTGAATTAGTATAAGTTATCAATAAATTACTAAGTGTACAGTCTTTAAATAATGTGATCACCGCGTCAAATGGTAATGAAACACTCAACTAATACTTTGAAGACTGTGTAGAAGACTAAAAGAATTAGTCAGACAAGTAGCTACATAGAATGGTGGAAATAAACTACTGGAAATATGATGTTGTAAATGCAAATTAAAAAGATATATGTTGTGAAAATAGCAAGTATAAACTTGTTTGGAATAAAAACTCCTTCCAAAGGATTTGGAAAAAAATAAAACGTTATAATGGTAAAGATATGAATATTACAGCCTAAATTGAAAGGAATCAATAGCTGTTAATAAGCAAAGGAGACAATACTTAGAGGATGTGTCTTAGAACTTAAATCATATCAAAGAAATAGCAAAGAATTAATCAAATAATACAAAATCAGATAATTTGACCTGTTGAGCCAATGTCATTCAACAGGTCAACCTGAATTGGTAATGAAAGACAAGAAATTGCCTCCAGTGATGAAAAAAAGAAAAGGAACTGATAGAGTTTTAGCAAGAGAACAGTTAAAAGTTACCCTTACTACAGGAAGTTTCTCTGCACTTCATAATGTGGTTAGCCCTCCCAGTGGCACAACAGCATGTCTGCAGACTCAAACCTCTAGAAACCTGGTTTCGATACTTGTGGTGAGCAGAGCATGGACAGTCCATTGTGTAGCTTTGTTTTCGATTCTAAAAAAACAAAATAGTGTCTATAAATGACATAAAAAACACATGTTGAGAACTGTCTTCGTACACAAGCATGGGTGTGAGATTAGGCTGGATTCGGATATCTTCTCAGTTTATGATAAGAAAATCCCTGTGCATCATATGGCAATTGCTACATGAAAGATTGAACCTCCGATGAGAACAGAGGGAATGATTTGTCTTTGTACCAAAATGAAATGAAATATCTATATCAGTTGCTATTACAAAATAATTCTTCTTTTAATGAAAAGAACGTTGTGAAATCAAACATGCTGGCATGTTCTCGTAGGCTTTACGTAGGAAATAATTTAATGAGCTTTCGATGAAAGGACAAGTTGTTAATGCTCATAAGATTGGAATTCTTAGAAGGTTTATACAGAATAGCTGTAAATTCCCTGTCAAAAACGGACTAGCTCCAATGTTAAGTAGGTTTTGGGAAGAACCGTACGTTTTAATGAAAATTATCAATGATGTGGTATACAGAAAAAAGATGAACGGGTGGCTCAAAATAAAAGCCATCCACTTGACCATCTTTTGAAAAAAGTTGGTGAGAAAATTACCAACTGAATAATTTCACAGAAAAATATACCCGTGAAAAGTCCACTTGCAGAAGAGCTCAGGATTCCTGTCATGACCACTACTAGAATATCACTAACTACAGAGCCACTGTTTCATTCATTTGACCCACTATCCAAGGATAACTCCCTAGTGAGAAGACGCTAATTAATTAAGTGAAAACAAGAGACCATCCTTCCTTTAAAACATAACTTTTGTAAAAGAAAATCACCAAAGACTTCGATTGTTAAAAGGACTTCACTATCTATGGACGGGTAATAGCATGGTAAACTATATTTTCAGTGTTTTAATTTAGATGTTTGTATAGTGGAGAGAGCTGATAATCATGATGATTGTGAAATATTTAAAAAGTTCGTGGAAGTTGAAAATCTAGAAGCTTCGATTTACATTTAAAAGCAAAGATCCATTATAAATACAAAAGTCAGTAAGAAATGAGTGAATGAGGAGTTATTAAGTAATGAATTAGTGATTGAGTTTAATATATTGGGAATCGTGTTCAGTATCATAATTAGGAGTTATTAAATTTATTCAGTTAAACGAAATTAAAGGAAATTCTGTAAGTTTTATGAACTCTCTCTTTGTTAACCTAAGAAGGTCGAAACGTTTTTCTATACTTTACTTTAATGGCCCGACTTGGTCAGGTGGTTAAGTCACTCGACTCGTAATCCTTGGGTTGCCGGTTCGAATTCCCTTCACATCAATTAAACTCGCTCTTTCAGCCATGGAGGTGTTCTAATGTGACGGTTAATCCCACTATTCGTTAGTAAAAGAGTATTCCAAGAGTTGGCAATGGGTAGTGATGACTAGCTGCTTTCCCTCTCGTCTTACACTACTAAATTAGGGACGGCTGGCGCAGATAGCTCTCGATTAGCTTTGTGGGAATTTAAAACAAACCAACTTTATTTTAAATGGACTTTTAATACCCATACAAGCCATCTTGAGATACATAGTAACTAGTTATGGACTGTTAGGGGACTGCATCACTTGCACAAGTCGTTCCACTCCTGTCATATGGCATCAGAAAAAAGTATATATAGAAATTTGCAGTTAAATAACATCTACTACACTAAACGAGTAGTCTGTTTTACTTTCTACACCAGTAAAAAACACAGCACTCTCACTAAAGTTTTTATTTCTTTCTCTCAGATAGCATGTCACCAAAACGATCTTTATCTTACCTAAGCTCATTTTTCGGTAATTGAAGTTCATAAGGTCTTTTTGAGTACTCCAGAGGGCCATCTTTCCTCATAGCAACAAAGTGATGATTGTGAGGAACCTTTACAATATTGGTGAAAATTTAAGATCCATGGGAAGATTTCCCAAAATCTTGCTTTTCTCCTGCAAGTTGTTTTGTTTTAGCCCCACATATATTCCTTTAAATACACCTGCCATCCTGTGAAGAAAGTCATTTTCAAAAATGCTTATATTAGGGTACTTTACTGAAGTATTTACAAGTTTGACTGTTCACTTTCTTGGAAAGAAAAAAGATTCGCACAACAATGACATTCTTTTGTTATCGCACTAACATTTCATATCTTTTACAGCACTGTGGTATTTTTTAACTCCTGAATTTCCGTCAGAATAATGAGTTAGGGTCTTTTAATTAGAGGTTCAAATGTTACCAAGTTACATGACGCTTATCTATTATCTATCTGTCTAATTGAGTTTATCAGAAAGTAAGAGTCAAATCAAAGGAGGTGCACAAGAATAACCTTTATTGATAAATAATGAAAGAAACACAGTAATAAATAAAAAATAAAACGATGGCACATGGATCTGTTTTGTGTCCATAGGACTGACAAGAGAAATAAAGAAAGTGGAATTTTATTTATTAGCTCTTTGTTTCGCCAGTCCAGTGTGTGTTGTCTCTTTCCTTTTAGGTAACTAAAACTAAATGCATCTAGAAAATACAAGTAAGAGAAAAGATAAAACAGTATTTAAAAATAAGCTTTAATTTATCAAATAAAAACAATGTCAAATCTTAAAAACAACTCAAAAGAAATGTTATATCAAATTTCTGACCAAAATTTATAAATGTACTAAACGTTTTTAATAAAGAAAAATTCCATTAAAAGCTGCTTAACAGACATAACTTGTTTTTAATAATAATAAGAAAAACAACAATATAATCCATGTTTGCACACAAAATGTCTTATTATCTTAACCTTCATCCACTGATTTTCGATAGCACAGATAGCTCTCGAGTAGCGTTGTGCGAAATTCCAAACCAAACACACAAACAAATTTGCCCTCCCTAATTTAGCAGTGTAAGACCAGAGGGAAGGCAGCTAGTCATCACAACCCACCGCCAACTTTTGGGCTACTCTTTTACCAATGAAAAGTGGGATTGATCGTCACATTATAACACCCCCACAGCTGGGAAGGCGAGCATGTTTGGCGCGATGCGGGCGCGAACCCGCGACCCTCGGATTACGAGTCGCACGCCTTACGCGCTTGGCCATGCCGGGCCACAAACAAACTAAAATGAAAGAAAAATTTAATGAACGAATTTACATGTGAACTGAGGAGATAGAAAACACATGGTACCACCCTGTAGTATGCAAATAATAAATTAAATATGAACACTAAAGGAAAGACACAAACACAACTGTACAAAAGGGTAAAGAAAAATAAGTTCAAAACAATTAATTTTTTTAATGCATCTGGCTGATACCTCGATATTATGTATACATTTTCGAATCATGGAGAAGAGATAAAAGTACTAATTTAACTCCACCAACGCAGAATTAATGTAAAAGCCCATATCAGTTATTCCGCGACATACATTATTTATATCAGTGGCCTTTTCCAGTAAAATTTTTAAGAGGTAATTTTCTTTCAGTACAAGTAATTGTTCATATCTCGCTCACTTCGGTGTGATCCACATCTCAAAAGTATACAATTCTGAAGATGGGATAAGAGCGCAGGTTCACTGAAATCTCCACAAAAGCATGCAATCATTGCCTGAGGAAATGACCAAAGCTAGCTTACAATAAAATATGTCTTTATATATAAATATAAACATGTTAAGTAAATGCATAACAACTGTGTAAACAAATTTCAATGTATATTAATAAAACTATATTTTTTAATGGTAGGACGTGGGGATTTAAACTGCCACAACACAACATTTAATTCTTGGTTGCACATAACAGAAACATGATGAAACAATGATTATGTTTTTTATTTTAGTTAGTTAGCTAGTTTCGGATATTTGCACAAAGATATACAAAGGTGACTTGTTCTGTCTCCCTAATTATAATACACTCGAAAGAAAGAAACTAGTCAACAATACACATCTACAATTCAGGCTACTAATCAAATGTAACTGTCACTTTTTTTTTTTTTTTTAAACAGCATATCTACAGCCAAAAAGATGGAGTTTGATTATGTGGTAATGGTAGTGAGCTATGCTGTTTTTAATTAAACATACATATGTAAAGTAGAGTAAAATAAAGAAAGAGGAAGAAAGAGAGAAAACAAGGAATGAAATTAAACACTTCGTGACAGAAAATTTTAAAAGAAAAACTGTAGTCCTAAAATAGGGCATCTTGGTGAAGACATTTACAAGGAAAAAATGTGATAAAAAGTCTGTCGAATTAACTGTCGAAGAAAGGAAAGCAACGGATTCCAAAACTATATCAGTGCTATTTCTCCAAACCATTCTTTAATATTGTACTTTAATTTATCAAATTAATAGCGTGTGTGTCTTCGTGCATGAAGCTATTTTAACAGAAAAGTAACAGTCGTATTGAATGGAAATTCTACATTTAATTTAAAATATATCTAAGAAAGACAAGTACTGACACAGCAGTGGAGCTTTCATTTGCTTTGTTGGCTATTGAAAATAATATTACGTAAAATTAATTTTAAAAATATCAACCAACAACAGAGGAAAATAGTAAATTAATACTGTTCGAACGTTTATTGGCAAGACGTTGTAATGTAGGAGTCGGGAACGTGATGTAATGGGTATTTAGAAATTTTAAGAAGTGAATGATATTAATACGATTATCGAGAATTGAGCGTAAGAAGCCGCGCGATTTTTAATCATATAGGTAAGCTAATTATAAATGATATTTAGTGCAATCAGTAATTTTTGACATTCAACAATTGTTATTTAAATACATCTCGCTTGTAGATTGGAAATGGAATCGTATAACGATCGGAACAAAAACTAGGCCTAAAGCCAATTTATTCTACAGGGTGGCCAGTAAGCCTTTACCCATTCATATGTTATTATGTTGTATTCAATTACGCATGTATTATAAAGTTGTTTCTCAGAGAAATATGGCCGATGTAAGCTTATGTCGAGGAAAATGTCTCACAGAACATGGCGTCGCATAATATTATGCAGCGAGAGTGAGGGACAGCACACACATATATTGGATACATAAGACGTGGATGGTTGGTTAGGGACTTGTGGGCTACCCTGTGTAACAAATATAATAAAATGATTAACAGTGAGCAGTGTTATTAATGCTATATTACATAGGTATCAATTGTAACAGTAATTTTTAAAGAATTATACTTTTTATTTGTGAGCTTTTGGCCCTCTTAACAGCTTACATGAGTTCAGTAATGTACTAAGCAATAAAAATTCGTTTACTGTGAGAGTATTTTATTAATAGGAATATAGGCAACAATTGTAACAATAAATGACATTTGGTATTAAAGTTATTAACCATATCAAACTTAAAATTAATACAGAATATAAATTGATCACTTCAAAAAGAAATGTATACCATAACACATACACTAAAATACAATTTTAGGTTTGATATAGAAAAACAGAAAGAAACGTTGATGCATCAGTGTTTATGGAAAAACATTGAAGATATTGGTCCATCTTGGGTGTTTCATCCTCTAAACTAAATTAAAAATGATAATCTTGAAGCCAACTCTTATTTGGAAACAAAAGGTTAGTTGCAAGTGAAAAACCAGGTTGGCATATAAACAGTTTAAGAGAAGAAATTAAAGAAAGTTATAAATTTAAGAAATGTAAATTGATTGGTAGTATGAAGGAGACTTAGAATGACATGAAAATTGGTGAAACAGAAATTTAGGATGTCAAAGGATGTATGAGAAAAGGTTGACTGAAAATGTAAAAGATAATAGTAAGAATTTATTTAAATATATTAATGATAAACAAAATGCTGAAATAAGGGTGAAATCCTTGAGGGATGGTAAAAGAAGGCTAGTACTTAATGAGTTAAGGTGGCTGGGATATTAACTTTTGTTTTTTACTAAGCAAGATTTAAGCAGTATTCTACATCAAATGACTGCATTAATTCCAGGCTGGTTAAGAAAAAAAGAAAAGGGAAGTTTAAGAAACAGTAAGGTTCCTGGGCTAAGTGATATATCCTCAGTTTTGAAGGAGGTTTAAGATTGGATACCTGAGCTATTTACATGTACAACTGTTTTTTATCAGTCATTGAGTAACGGGCAAGTATCACAGCAATTGGAAGTTAGGTAATGCAACTCTTATTTTCAGGGTAGGTAATCAGAATAGTCCCATTAATTATAGAGTTGTTAGTGATGTCGAGAAACCCACTTGTTGAGAACTTTTATATGCAAAAACGGCTCTTCTGGGCCCAGAAAACACTTCAAATAGAAGAGCGAACAACGTTTCGACCTTCTTCGGTCATCGTCAGGTTCACAAAGAAAGGGTTACTGGTCGGAAGCTGACCACATGTTTGGGAGGGGTTGTATAATTGAGTGTTGCAATGTAGAGGGCGCAGTTTGAATATATAATTTTGTCATTAATATTAATATAGGTATAATGGTGTTCCTTTATATTGGTTTATTTTGGGTTTAAGTTGTTGTATAAGTAAGGCTTCTTTAATTTTTCGTTTGTTTATGTTTGTTTCTTTATTTAGTATTTTAGTGTTTTCTATGGTTATGTTGTGTCCATTTGACTTGCAGTGTTCGAAAACGTATGTATTTACCAAGATTGTAGTTAAACGATTCATATGTTGACATTATTGGTCGTAATGGACAATCTGGTTTATGAGGTTTGGGGATGCCGTATATTTGCGGTGTGCGTGAGTCGGTTTTACGTAGGTAGGAATAAAGTGTTTGTGAAATTGTGTTGGCTTTTTTCATTTGTAGTAGTAATTTGTTTAGTTGCGTCTCATGTGTCTTTGTTGGATTTGTGTGTATTGGTTTAAATTTGTTCGTGTCTGATAGGATGTTATTCATTTTTTGTATGTATTCATTCGTGTTCATTATTACTATAGCGTTACCTTTATCTGCTTTTAGAATTTTTATGTTTCTGTCTTGTTTTAGGTTTCTAATGGAATTAATGTCTCTTGGGACTCAGCACATGAAACAAAACAAAAACTCAACATACTAAGAAACCAGATAAACACAGCCATAAAACTATGCTCACCAGATAAAATTAACGATGAATTAGATAAAATAAAACAACACTTCATCAACATTAATAAGTTTCCTCCACAAACCGTAGAAAACATTATATGCACACACCTAGACAGAAAGCAAAATCAACCAACAAAAGTAAATATATCTCACGAATCAAAAAACCACGAAACCATATACTGCTGTATACCATATATTCCTGACATCAGCAAACAAATAACCAACATTTGGCAAAAACTAGTAACAAAATATAACATTCCAGTTAACACTAAATTTATTCAAAAACCAGGCACAAAACTAAGGTCTATACTATGTAAGAACTACACTGACAAACACCACACCAACATTATTTATAAAATACAATGTGATAACTGCCACGACTTCTATATAGGAGAAACAAGTAGAAAAATGGAAACCAGATTCAAAGAACATAAAAAGTCACCTTCACACGTTTTCGAACACTGCAAGTCAAATGGACACAACATAATCATAGAAAACACTAAAATACTAAATGAAGAAACAAACGTAAACAAACGAAAAATTAAAGAAGCCTTACTTATACAACAACTTAAACCCAAAATAAACCAATATAAAGGAACACCATTATACCTATATTAATATTATAGACAAAATTATATATTCAAACCGCGCCCTCTACATTGCAACACTCAATTATACAACCCCTCCCAAACATGTGGTCAGCTTCCGACCAGTAACCCTTTCTTTGTGAACCTGACGATGACCGAAGAAGGTCGAAACGTTGTTCGCTCTTCTATTTGAAGTGTTTTCTGGGCCCAGAAGAGCCGTTTTTGCATATAAAAATATAGAGTTGTTAGTCTTACATCATTTGTGCAAAAATATTTTGAAAGTCTGTTAAAGATATGTTTAACAAAGTTTAGAATTTTATTAGATTCTCAAAATGGTTTCACTAAGGGAAAAACTTCAAATCTTTTGACATTCTCTGAGAAGGTTGCTATTTATTTAGATGGAGGTAAAAGTGTATATTTGGTGTTTCTGGATTTTCAGAAAGCATTTGACAAGGATGGAGAGTGTCATGGCTCAGACTTGGGGCCTTTGGTCTTTTGGATTTCACATTAATGACACAGATGAAGCAATGGTCAATAAAATACTTTAATTTGCAGATTATGTTAAGGTCTTGGATGTTGCTAGCTGTAAAGAAGATTCTACTGCTTTACAAAAGGATCTAGATCATTTATTGAATTGGCAGATGGGTTTTAATTATAATAAATGCAAGAAAATACATGTGGGTTATCATAATTTGAATTGTAAGTATTGTATGAATGAGGGTAATCTTAACAGTATTGTTAAAGAAAAGGGTTTTGATGTAAAAGTTGATTAACCTGTTTAAAGCCATTCAAGAAGTGTGATTTTCTAGTGGTAGGACAAGTAGGATTTTTACCTTGTATGTACAGAAATATTTAATACAAGTCTAAAGAGGTTATCATTTTATTATATAGATCACTTTTAAGGCCACATTTAAAAAATTGTGTTCAGTCTTGGACTTCTTACCAAAGGAAAGACTGATTTGTTGGAAAGGGTTGAGAGAAGGATTAGTAAAATGTCTGAGATGGAGAGGTTGTCATGTGCGGAGAGGGTGAAATCTTTCAAACTGTTTTATGTTGAAAAAGAAGAGTTGGAGGGGATCAGTATTTAAGAATTTTAGTGTTTAAGATTGTAAATAAAATTGATGGTGTTGATGCATCATCTTTATGGATACGTAGAAGAGATTATGTAAGAGCTAGAGGTCACAAATATAAAATCTGGCAGGGAAGAAATCATTTACAGCTAAGAAAGAGTCAGGGTGAATCTTATTGAGATAGTTAAGATTGCAAAAGGAGTTGATAGTGTTGATGCATTGTTTTTCCGTATTTAACAGTGAGAATAATAATACTAGGGGAACAAGTAAATTTTAACAGGGTAAGAGTCATCTATATAATCTAAAAAAATATTAGGAAGGGACTAAATATTAGTGAAACAGTAAGTCTTACTCTTTGCTTTTAATAAATTATTTTTACTTTGTAAATAACACGTATTATTTCTTTCTTTCAATATAATAACATATTTGTTTTTAATTTGAATTTCATGCAAAGCTACATGAGGGCTATCTGTGCTAATAACGTGTTGTAAACTAACATAAGTACATAAAATCAAGTCTTCAAACAAACTTGTGTTACATAGGTTATGTATTATAATAACATACAGCCAGAAATTTTAATTCAGAAGTTAATTAAATGCTAATATGTATCAAATTTATGGAATTTGTCAATGAGATTGATACACACAATAACAGATATTTTAATATGGAAATAATATAATTTATAACAATGGTATTACTAATAGTTATTACAAATAAATATGTATATTATATACAAGAGTTTTACAAACAAAAAGAAGTTAATTAAATTCTAATTTGTATCAAATTTATGGAATTTGTCAATGAGATTGATACAATAACATATTTTAATGTGGAAATAATATAATTTATAACAATGGTATTACTAATAGTTATTACAAATAATTATTATGTATATTATATACAAGAGTTTTACAAACAAACAGTATTGAGTCATATCTAGTGTGGAACTTAATATGTTATCAACAGTCCAGGTCCATGAGGTGCAAATTACTTTTATCTTGATACACAGGTATGCTTCTCTCAATGGAAATACTAGGTAACTCTTTTCTTGCTTGGTTTTACACCTTTTCATGGCAAAAGTATTTAATGCTCTTGAAGAAATGGTAACATCCAAATTAATTCACTGAAATTGAATGGTTTATAATGTTCTTGGTCTATTTCTGTAGTTTTCCAATTAATATGCATTAATCACAATTATAGTTCTCAGGTCAGTTGCACATTGACTGTAGTTGACTAATAATAATAATCTGTCTATTGGCTAACTGCTTTTATACAAATCATGGAAGTTTCTCAAAGTTTCAACAATGTTCAAAACTCTGATGTTTTCTTACAACAAATGTTGATTCTTACTCTCAAGAATCTTCTAGAAATTTAGAGAACAGGCAGAACTTGTGCAATGCACAGCCAACAATATACATCATATGCAAAAATGAAAACTATACTGAAACAAGCATAAGTATTAAAACAAATGTACAATGGTAAATCTATTGTAAAAGAGACATGGCAAGTATGCCACAGCATGAAGAGCCTGCCAAAGACATTGAGATATTTTTGAGTTTTCAGGTTGTACTGGTACTTTACTGACATGAGCTTAATTTCTGTTTTTCTGAGTTTAATTTGAGATTACATTGTTCTCTGTATTTTTAAAAATAACAGTTTTTTTCCTAGCTGATTCATGTAGTTAACCATCTATTTATAAATTTGTTTATGAACAAAAAATAAAATTTCAAACTAAATAAGCATAACTGTATGAAATTATTTCCAATGAGTATATTGACAGGAAATGTGAATCACAAAAAGTACATTTAAAATTCAGTATACACTGTAAACTAAAATAACATTGCATCACATTATACTATTTCTGAAAATATATTACATGTAATTTCTACAAAAATTGCATATGTAATCATTGTTTTTTTGAGTTTTTGTCTTTTATTGTGCAGTGTAAATGTATTGCTGTAATATTGGAGTTAACTGTTGTAGTTCTTCCAAAAATAGAATGGTTGGAAGACAACAAAATTCACAATTGAGGAAAAAGAGATGTCAGAGAATGCGAAGAGGTGTTAGAAAGAGAAAAAATCAGACTGCCTGTACCAGGTCTTCATCAAAAAAATCAGAAACACATTCAGTATCAGATGATGTTTTTGTTGTACTTTCAGATATAGATGATACTGAAAATCTTAATGAACAACCAGATTGTGAATTATCCTACATAATTACTGATGTGCTGACTGATGAGCACAGTAATGAATTATGTGACTTAGCTTTGAAAAGTGATGGAAATGAGCCTTTACATAATACTTCTGTTTTCAGTTCTGGGGATAACGTGTTAACAGCAAGTACCCATACAAATGAAAATAAAATAGATGGTAGAAAACCAAATGAAGTTAGCACAAGTACAGTCACGAATATGGAAATTTTAGATGTTACAGTTAGTGATCATAATCCTCCAGTGAGAGAGAAATTTCCAACATTTCAGTCTAAGGGTAAAAATGAGATAGAAAAGTATTCTTCTTCTCAGGTTACACCGAATTCAAGCATGAAATCTGCATCAACTTTGTGTAGCACAATTAATCCAGATTTAGTTGGAGAAAATAGTAATAAGTTAATAACAACAAAAAGAGCAGAAATAATGATGACAAATTTTGAAAATTCTTGTGAACAGAACAGTATAGAAAGGAAGTCATTAGTGTTAGATAATGAGACAAGTAACATGATCAAATGGAAGGAAAATAAAGATAAGTTTAACCTTGGAATATGTTATGCTGAACTGCCGACAAATCTTGGATTTTCTAAAGACAGTTCTAAAGTAAAATTAGATGGCAAAGATGTTAATAAAAGAAAAGAAAAATGGAAAGATGAAGTGCTTGCAAAATCTGTTGATGAAAATCCAGATGATATGAAAATTATAAGTGAAATTGACACTAAAGGTGAAAGCGATAATATGACTACTGATGATGAGATTGTTCAAGAACATGTTGAAGCAGATGATGAAGAGGATATTAAACAGTTGGATGAAGATTTAGAGAAATTAATTGGAAAGGATTGGCAAGTAGTAGATTTTGATGACAGTAATGAAGAAGCTCTTGAAGTCACAGATTTACAGTCAAAAGAGGTAAAATATTTGTAGTTTAGATTACTAAAGTATTTGTACATGTATAAAAGTTGAAAATAATACTTGTGTAGTTGAAGTTATGTTTGAACATTAAGACTGTATATAAATGTTTTAAAAGTTTGTGTATGTTATTTCTTGGCAAACCTTAAATTATAAAAGTGCTTGGTTATGGAAGAATATTAAGGTATTGTTTAATACAGAGAAGGTGAAAAATACATGACTGAAAATTCCCTCATTGTTAAATGATTGGAAAAATATTAAATGAATTTGAAAAATTCACATAAATGGTGTTGATCATGAGGATATCTGAATACTCTGAACTTTATTTTGAGACTGGTAAATGATCACTTTATCACTGGAAACATGATTATAATTGTTTATATTTGTCATAAGCCATTATATTGGCTCTATTTTATTAAAAAAATTAACACTAGATTTTAAGTCTGGTCCTTAATAATTTTCAAGAAATAGAATAATGTACAGTTATAGTATTTCAACCAGACTGTATTTGTCATATCCATCTCTGATGATGTGCTTTGTGTAGTTTAGACTTTTTTAGGTTGTACTGGATACAATGAACATAGTAGTGTTTGG
Organism: Carcinoscorpius rotundicauda; assembly: GCA_011833715.1. NCBI lineage: Eukaryota > Metazoa > Arthropoda > Merostomata > Xiphosura > Limulidae > Carcinoscorpius > Carcinoscorpius rotundicauda. The sequence continues at coordinate 30,531,922 of CM022395.1, read as the reverse complement.
AATACTGTGATATAAGACATTTACTACATCAACAGTTATTGTGGTTTGAATGACTTTTGTTGGTGAAGCATTGAGCAAAATATGTTGTTGGCAATGCATATTACAATTATTGTATGGTTGAAATACTATTTTGTATACTCTCTTAATTTTAGAAAATCCCTAAAGAATTGCATTGAGAATGTAGTGTTTAAAATATAATAGGCCTAACATAGTGTCTCATGACAAGTTTAAATAATTATAATAATGATTTGTCAGCTTGTATTCGTTATATCCCAGTTGGCTTAGAGTTTCAGATTGAGGAAAATGTGTTGCAGGCAATGAATGTGATTAATATAGTGCAGTTGAAATACTGTTACTGTACACGTTTTTAATCCTTGAAATCTCTAAGAGATAAGATTAAGAATGTAGTGGTAAGAAATATAAAAGATGTAATATTTTATGACATATATAATTGATTGTAGATGTGTTTCACAAGGATATTTAGATATTTTTTGTCAGTAGAAAAGCTGCTGTTTTTGAACAAAAACCTTTAATATTATCATGTTGCTGATGCACTTTATACTCTTGAAAGACTTGGTTTATTTGTAGTATATAGGTAATTGACTTAAATGTACATTAAAAGTAATAAATAAAAGATTATTTTATCATAGAAGCCAAATTGGAAAGAATATAAAGAAACAAAGTTTAGTGGTAAGTTCAGTTTTGATTGATATTTTTAAATGTGTAAAACTTTATTGATATTTTATAAAAGTATAAAATGTTTAAGTGCAGTTGTAACATTTGATATGCAGTTTATTAATTGTTATTTGAGACGTATAATCATACTGCTTTCTACTATTATGGTGGATGCTGAAGTGTGTTTGTAGCTGTTTTAAAGAGCTAAACAATGTCAAATTCAGGTTGTGATTGTAAAGAAATAACAAGAGATCTTTTTAAAAAAGTATCACAGGTACATTTTATAGCTACATGGATTGAAATTTACTCATACTTTAACACTATCATTTCTGACAATGAATCTTGTAATTAGTAGTTGGGAAATTATAGAATGACTTGGTTTTAAAATAATGCTTTCTTTATGCTTTTTACTAACAGCTTTAGTGTAGAAAAATGTTACAAATGTTCAAAATATAAATCTGTTTGTGAGGAATCATCTTACAAATTATAACTTTTCATATTTTGTGGATATTTTATTTATTCAGTTTTACAGCAATTGTATAACTATTATATCTCATCAGTAGAGTCATATAAAAGTAATCTTTGTGCACTTAAAAGATTTTACACAAGTATTATGAAATCCATCTTTTGTTTACTTAAAAATCATTCTTATTAACAGGATGTTAGAAATTTTTACATTATATTATCAGGCTTATTTCATGGGAATTCTCACATGGCAGAGGACTTGAAGAAAATTAAATCACCTTTTATTGGTAAGTGTGGTATTTTTGATATGAAAATAATTATATATGACATGTAATGTTTTTATGGTTTAAAAAGTACATAAGTAATTACTTATAGAAATGAATTATTGCTGTTCACTACTAAACTCTTTGAAGCATTAATTAAAATTGGCTGAACAATATTTGTTTGCAGACAAACATTTTTTATAATCAAATATTGTATCAAAATTATTTTTAAATACAAAAGTTAGGCCATATTAATTCCTATTCATTTGCACTGCTATCATGTGAAATTTTTTCAGAGCTACTGTTTTTACATGATATGAAAGTATTAACATTTTAGATATTATGCTGATTGGAGAAAGCTATTTCAGCTATTTTAATTTGTGAAAAGTCTACCACTTTCTTTGGATCCATGATTTCAAGATGGTAGGTTGTATTGTCAGTTTGCTTGAAGACTCATGTTTTTTAAAATTAAATTCATTTTAGTTATTAAGCTTAATAAAATATGTTAGAATTCTGTGTATCACTATAGTTGTTTATGAATTTTTGGTTATTCAACTGTATATGTGAAACCTAAAAAAAAGTTTGAAACCTTCCATGTGCAACATTTTAAAAAGGCTTAGCCATCTGTGTTTTGCAACATCCGAGTACAAAGATTGTAGCAAGAAGAAGTAATTATTTGCTTTACTTCTTGATTTCTTGTTCTGTATTTTAAGAAAAATAAGTTTAGTAATTTATTTCTATATACTAATAATCTATATCCATGTATATAATGTATAATAATTGAAATGTGACTATATTACAAAATACTAGTCCACTAAAACATAACCAAGACAGGGAAGATAAAATCTCAGTTTTATATTGCTGGATATGTAGCATGAGTGTCTGTGCACCTCATCAATGCAAGTTAGCTAATGTCAGCTATATACAACTGGAAGGTCAGTATAACAGAAAATAATAAATATATATGTAAATGTATAGCTTGAAGAGACTTAATCTATTTAAACTAAACACTTGTACTTTTGTGTTGTAACATGTAGTATTTCTAGCATGGAAAACACATATTTCCTAATTTTGTTGTGACAGTTATGAAGTTGGTCAAGTGACAGACTCTACAGAGTTAAGAGTACAGAAAATAACATGAAGTCTTAATCTAAACAAACATTTGAAATTTATTTAGGAGGTTTTAGAGATTACACAAATAATGTTAGATATTTTTGGGATTAATTTTTTTTAATCATAACATGAAATCATTTTGCACTTGTACAATGAAAAATACTGTTTTCTCAAAGAAATCTTCAGTAAAATTATTTCATTAAAAATCTGATTTTTTGTTTACAAAATACTTGTCATCTTTACTGAAAATCTACCAAACTTTGCCAAAGTACACATGCTGTATGAAAAGTTATAGTGTAAATACTTAGTGTGTAAATGTATAGATGAACTCGTATATTATGCTGATCCTGTAATGAAAGTGTTAATTGGTATTATTCACTTTAGTTCTGACCTTTAATTTCTGTTAAAATCTTGTATAGCTGTTTATTTGTTATAGCTCAGTTGTTAGTTTGCTCTGTATTAATCTTTATAGATCAAATATACAGATACTGTACACCAAAGTAAACATTTACATCATGAATACATGTATATTTCTTTTTGACTAAAAGTTATTATTTTTTATATGTGATCATATTGTATTGCATTGAGCTTTTATTTAAGTAACTCATTAAATGTATGATCACTGCCCAGGCCATTGGACCTTACTGGTAACCATTTGTCTTCCCTACAGTTTACATACTAGTAACTTCTAATATATGCAGCGTATCTTCACAAAACTTTGTAGACTTTTAGTGAATATTACAAGGCTTTTGCAAATGAAAAATCATGTTTTTTTAACTAAACATATTCTATTAATATTTGTTCATGAATTGTTGATTATTTTTGAACTTTATTTTGAGGTTCAAAAACTTTTCTTTGTCTCAAAAATCTCATATTTCACTTATATGACCTGCAGATCTTCTTAAATAAATATATAACTTTTTCAATGAAACTTAATTTTTTCTGTTATTAGATTTATCAATTCTTTAGCCTGTAAAAATTCATCAAATATAATGAAAGAGAAGTTGTAAAATCAGAAATAAAATGAGCAGCAGTGTCTTTTTTTCTTTATTATTAATCAAGAGGTTTCAAAGTATGTACCCTGAGAATTTCAGCTGTTAAACATATCCCATAAATTTTTTGTTTATTTTACTTTCAACATCTAAGGTTAAACCCACTGTAAATTAAGCTCATATCACTGACTGCCTGAGTTTGTCTTTGTGCAGCATGCCCTAATGTGCACAACACTCTAGAGAGCAATAACCCATCTGCAAAACAGAAAAATGTCATCAACACATGCCCTTGTTCCAAGAACATAACATTGGACTAAGTGGCTTATGTTTCCTAGAGATAATTTTTGTAGGCTACAAACATTAACTTTTGGAAACAAAAAACATTGAATTACAGTATTAGTATCCTCAAAATCACTGTAATTTACAAGGGTCTTTAAGTAAATTATATGTGGGTTGAAAAAATTCCATTCATATTCATAGAAATGACTTATTGATCGCACAACTGTAGTTTCAACAAAATGTTTTTTCATTTTGAAGTCATTTATAAACAGTTGTCAGAATAACATAGAGAGTTTTTTGTTAGTTATAAACAGCAATTTAGTAGTAGGTGGTACTAGTTAAGAACTTTCAAATGATTGATTTGAAGTGCAGAACCTCCTTAGTAGGTTTCCTTAATATATTGATATGTCAGCAAATCATTGAGTTTAGAGATTCTTAATATATAGTTTTCTTGTGTATATCTCGAATTTGAGTTTCTAATGTGGTACATACTTTTACATGTTGTGTGGGTTGGCGTAATAGAATAGAAGCTTAGCAGTAAGACAACTGGACGTGTTATGTGACACACAAAAATCAATACTTAAATTATTTTTTTTATATTTCCTCTTAAATTAAAAGTATTAAAACATATATAATTTTAAATATAAATTATAATCTATGTTTTGATGCCAGTCTCATTGATGTAAGTTGTAAACATGCTATTTAATAAACATTTTGAAAATAATATTCCAAATGTGCACTTGAACCTCTAGGGGTGAGCAAAGGTGAAAAAGTTAATTAATGTTTCTATTTTTTTGCACTTTAACCCTTTTGCTGCAGGTAGGTTAAAGAGTGCATGTTATTACCTTTCAGAGAGTTATTTAAAAAAAAACTTATTTAAGTGAAATTGACATCAAATTGTAGCTTTTGACTCTGATGTTGATATTATTTGTTTTAATTTAATAATTAAAAAATAAATGTGAAAAAAACCAAGTATCACTTTTTGACAAGGTACCTCACTGCTTTCTCATTCAGTGCTGATCTTTATTTGCATGTCACATGACTTTTTCTCCCATACACCACTCATTTCACATGGTTTAACTTATATTTTTGCACGCAAATTGTCGTGATAAATCTCCACTAGTAGTAGTGCCATGTGACTTGTAGATCCCTCTGTGCATTTCTGCTTGTCACTTCTCATTTGGTAGTGCTTGTGTTCAAATGCTCAGTTTATGCTCACTTTATGTTTGTTTGGTTTTTGTATCAATTTTTGAACAAAATTTACATTTACTGTAAAATTGTGATATTTGTAAATTATTCCATAGTGAAATTATATTTCTACCTGCTTATGAAACATTTCTTCATTATAAATTTTCTTTTACTTTTCATTTTTTTTTGTAACTTTTTGGTAACCACTTCAGAGGATTTATCTTTCAGCACTTTTACATAGCTTTTAGCTGGTGGTTCTTGACTGGAGAATTATTGGCTTTATTTCATTGGGTGATTGATCAATCAGTGAACTGATCTTTGTCAGGCTTTGAGTTAAGTTTGGGGGCCTGTATATTTTAAGATACAGTCTGCTAACTGTAATTATGCTGTTATGGTTTTTGAGTATTTTTACTGTTGAGGTGATCTGTAGTTATTTGGGCTCAATAACACAAGTTTACTGAGTTTGGTCAATACTCACAGTCAGATTCTGGTTTGAAATTAGAGTATAGTTGTGTCCTTTGTCCTATAATGTTAGGTTAGGCTTAATATGGGTAGGTCTGTTATTTTAGGATTACCTGTAATTCATTTTACAGTTAAGTTGTAAATTAGGTTAATCGTAATGTATTTTCTTCAAAACCTCATATACACATGTTAGTGCCAGTACTCTTTTATTTTTACAATATAATGTGTATTTTTTTTTTCACCATGTCATTTGATATCAGTTTTAAAAATTGCTCTCCAGACTTGTTTTGTTTCTGTATATTTCTTGTCAGATGGTCTGTATTTTACCCAGCTTCTAAATTCTAGGAGTTATTTACAAACACCACCACTTGGATGTCTGATTTTGATTGGCTACTTCCTAATCTGCTTCTCACACAATCAACTCAGGTGGCTGGATTTTCCAGTTGGATGAATTTTTCTGTTATTTACCTGCCAGTTTTGGTTATTTGGGAAATATCTTTTTTAAACACCAACCTCCATTGGGACCATTCATTCTCCCAGTTGAATGCATTTGATGTAGCTTTCTGTTATCCACACAATTATTGTTTATTGTGTTACTGCTAACAAGGTTATTATGCATTGGAGGATGTGGCTTCCATGGAGGCACTTCTTTGATTGTGTTTGGCACATTTGCAATCTTTTCAAGAGATGCTGCATGACCTTTTGTCTCTTGTTAGGGTTCCTTCAGATTCTTCTCTTAACTTTCTTCCTTCCATCTTTAACTGTATGTGTTGGTGACTGAACATATTCCTTGCATTGTTAGGTTTACCAATTCCTTCTCATCATCTGTATTCGTTTCTTTTCTTTGATGCTCATCTCCAAAGTTTGGGTGTGTGAGTTGATCAGCACGACAGTGTTCTTACCTCAGTGCTTCTGGCAGTCCACTGTGCTTTAGTTTACTTTCTTTCTTTGTCCTGATTTGACAAATCATGTTTCATTCTGATTGGTTGGTGGTGATTGCATATATCACACACCAAGAGGGCACTTGTTCCCTTTGTTGAAGAAAGTGGGCTTTCCTTTTACTGTGTGCCTGGGATGCGCTTCAAATGCTTTTGAAAGATTTTTAAACTTTTTCTCTCATTCTGGTCATTTCCACCTATTCAGTACAGCTATAGAAGTGAGTGAATGGAAGTGGTCTCAAAAGTGGGCTTTCCTTTTTGAACATACATACTTGATATACATCTCCTGGTATATCATTTTCCAGGTGCTTGTGGAATATTCTTTTCATCATTTTCATTTCTTGCCATATTCTACCTTTATTCTTGGTTGGATATAGATGATATTCTCTGTCTCATACATACTGTGGGCTACTTCATTGCTTTAAAGGCTTCTTTCCATTCAGTACATTTTCCACAGTTTTGTTCCCTTGCAACATTTCTATATAAGTAATATTTTTTCTTCATTTATTTTTGGTTTCCTTTTTACCATAACCAACACCTGGTGTCTTCACTCAGTTCAAACACCGTATCTTTTACATGCACCTCAGCCCCATCATCTGTTGAGAACTGAGATTACATTTCATATGTTCATCTCCCATGACATATCTGCTTTGAGTAGCTGTTCTTTTCTTGTTGCTGTCCTTTTTCTTTTTTTTTTGAGACAGTAACTTGATAAATTTCTTTTTTTTTTATGTATATGATTTTTCAAAGGCCTATACCATGTTTTGTCCAGGATTCTGCTCTGTGATGATTGGCACCTGTCCATGTTTACGTCATTCACTTATAATTGTGCTCAAAGTTGCACCTTAAAGGCATGTCGACTTTCATAATTTCTGTGGTCTCAAAATACATACTGTCCATTACAATACCATAAGCTAGAGATGAGGTGTTCCACAAGATAATTTGTAGATTATTTCTTCCAATAACTTTGCAACCTAAATGTGCTTATTTGTACTGTACTGACCCATGGAGTTAATGGGTAAAGCAGAAGGAGATTGCTGCCCATCTCTGCTATTCCTTGAATTGAATAGATAAGGTTTGGTCCATTTTTCATAACGAGATTTTGCAGTTACCCATTGATTGTACTCATTCATCCTATACCTCCATGGATGCTGGTTTCTAGCAGTTGAATTTTAGATTTAGAGCTTAACAGATCAACATAAATTCTCACATGTGTTCAGGGTGTTTTTGGTCCATTTTGTACTAATCTTTGATGTCTCTGCTGCAGATGTTGCTGCCTTTGAGGTGGTTCTGGTCTATTTGAGCAATATATAAGCAAACACACACATATGTATGTGTGTTATTTAACTCTGCTCACATGAGCCCTGTTCATAGATCAATGAGGGGATTTCTCTCTCCAGTCAGTTGAACTTAGGTGAAGATGGTAGGGTCCAGGATGGTCAGTTCCCAGTGGTTGATAGGTTGTAGCTGACCTACCCCTATATAAATGTCATTTCAAGTGTTCAAGTTTTGAACACGATTGACTTGCAATGTAAGTTCCATTGTACCCTAGCCATAACATATTTAGAGCACATTTCATATTTTACATACATTCTGTTCATCAGAGAGATTGAAATTATAATAAATTTTGGTTAGGATCATTGTCTAACTGTTTTCATTCCCATTAGGATGTGCTAATTACAGTTTTCCTCTCAAATCATTCATACTTTTCGCACATCTGGACAAATAGTATACTTGGTTTCAGAACTGGTGTGGACTTTAACATATAATCTATCAGAAGGTACACTTGTTAGGGTGTCCTCTGAATGCTTTTGAAGGATTTTTCAACTTTTTCCCTCATTCTGGTCATTTCCACCTATTCAATACAGCTATAAAAGTGAGTGAATGGAAGTAAGATACCTTGTTGAATTTATAATTTTTGTACACTGAAAATGTATTTTAAACAGGTATTTACTTCCATTCACACTTCCATCTGGTACTTAAGTTTCTGCCTAAACTTGAAGTAACAGTAAGAAAGAATAGCACAAAGGTGGTCATGTAGGTATGTGGCACTATTATAGGTGGGAGTTGGTCATATGATAATCTGCATCTGAGAATCAGTTAAACCTTATTAATTGAAGGTTTATGGCATGAAACAAAATTTCCAACATAAGGCAGCACTGAACAAGAATATATACTTGTTGGAAATACATTTTGAGTTTAAGAAATATTAACTCTTATTTTTCACACAGTACCTCTTGTTATCTTATTGCATAGTTTGTTTTATTATGCCCACCATACATTGTGTGGAATGGTTAAAGAAACAGAAATTCAAATCTAAGATACAGACAAGCTATGATATAAAATAAAAATCTTTCACATCTTTGATTTTCTGAGATGTGGCAGAATTGTCAAGCTGCAGAAGCAAGGTCTCTCTCAATGTGCCATAACTGGTGAGATTGAGTGTAGTAAATCTGCTGTTGCAAATTTCTTAAAAGATCTTGAGGGATATGGAACAATAATTTCAAGTGGTTGGCCTAAGACAATTATGCCTGCATTGAGCAGGAGGATTCCACGGGTTGTCCGGCAAAACACCAGCCGATTTTTGAATCAGTTAAGGCCCCTATGGATGCAGAATGCAGCTCAAGAACAATAAGATGGCATCTACAAAAGAAAGGCTTTAAAAACTGTACAAAGTGGCTCTTTGTACTACTATATTCTTTTGAAATTTCTTGTCTGATCCTACCTACTTCTTTTGACTAAGTGTTTGATATCTTTTTTTTATCCTTTACTTTGGTTAATAAACGAGGCTTATAACTAGGTTTTGCATGGTCGATGCACAAGTGTAAAATCTCATAACACTAAATGCTTGAAATTTTTGCACTTTTGAAGTATTTTTTTATTTATTCTTTTATGTTTTAGTAAAAATAATTAAAATTTAAGCATTTATGAATGAATAAATTTGCTGAAAGGGAAATAAGATTATGTAGGCATATACAGATAAATATCTTTGATCAGTGATGAAATACTTGTGATACTTATTGGATCAGATCTGAAGCATACAATAAACATTTTCACAAATTCAGTGTGCAGTCTTATTACTTTGAGAAATTCTTATTGTAAACATTGTAGGATATGTAAGTTGATAAATTCCACATCATGTTCTTGGAGAGGGAGATAAGTTTGCTTTATTTCTTTGTGCATGCTTTGCTGTTCTTGAAGGTTGTCATATTGTGGTGTCATGTAAACAGTCTAATGAAACAAGCAGTGATTTGTTGTTGCTCTAATTTCAATGGATTTCTTTTTTAAATCATTGACAGCAAAATGAAAACAGAAAATAAATGTTGAGCAGTTAAAACTCAACAAAAGAATTTTGAAACTTCATAATCAATACTTATAGGAAGAAAAGCATAGTTGCTCATTTTGTTTCTGATATTATAGCTTTTATTATACTTAGATAATTTGTCTCCTGGCTTAAGAATCGAATATATTATTAGAGTAGAAGTAATAACAGATAAAATACATAGTTTTATTGAAAAGAAAGTTTTATATTAATTTAAGTGGTTTTAGAGGACACATAAATTAAATTTGATATTTTTGAGATATAAAGTATTTTTGATAACAACTTTACCTTGCACTTGGGAGTACTGAAAGAATAAATATTTGATATATTCATGGACAAATCGTTTGTATAAAATACTGTTTTTTTTCAATGCAAACTACATGCAACATTTACTAAAAGTTTACCAAACTCTTTGAAGATACACATATTGTATTAAAGGCTGTAATATGCAAACTAACAAGCACAAAATGGTAATGAGGTCAATCCAAGTGGCAGAATTAAGAAAAATTTAATCCTAGGACTATTTTTTTTGTCCAGCAGTAATAAACATTAAATTTTTTGTGTTTAACACATTTGCCACTGCTTCATATTAACCCATGTATTAAGCCACATTCATTATTGTTTAAATTCTAAAACTTTAGCAGAAATTTGAAATGATCACATGGTATTATGGTATTTACAAATGGAAGTCATTAGCACTGGATCAGCCCATCAATTATCATTTATTAAGGATTTTTCATGATCATCATGATGAAACAAATGCTAAGGAATTTTCTCATTTCATGTGCATCAGTTGTAGATCACTGGCATATTCTGCTTTTAGGTTTTAGGCTGTTCATTTCGAAGAACTGTTTGGCAAATCTATTAATTTCAGTTCCTGTCATATATACAACATTCACAAGAACACAATTTGAAAATGTCAACAGGAATGACCACTGGTTGCAAAATCTACAGCCTTTTTATGTTCTGTAGTAAATGAAGTATTAATTAATGCTGGTATTTCAGTGTCACTCACAGTGTCATCTATTAACAAGTCACCTTGAGTGTTTACCTGGTCTCTGCAATCCACAACTCTTTCATCATCTCACTTAAAATCACTAAGCTTATAATTACAATCATTATCTACATTGTCCTCTTCAAATAACTTAAATAAGATTCTGGTAAAATACCTAGTTTCACTCAGGCTGAAACACTTGCAAAACCTAAGCTCTTGTAGCTATGATGGTAACCAAAACAAACTGCTGCAGAAATCTTAAACCACCACCATCTAACTTGGAACATTAGGATTATTTTTGTTATTCACAAAGTGGCAGGACACAGTCTTTTTACAGTACTAAGGGATCATTTATTTGCTCATTAACATGCAGTTATAGACCTTCTGATAATTGATGTGTTAATGCATCAGTAGAAGGTGTCAATATGCCATTTTTGATAAATGTTTCTAGAAAAATAATTGTTGTGGTAATTTATATCACTAAATTATAAATTGTTAACACTGTTATTATGACTGAAAAGCCGCTTTTTGGTATTGAGTACACACTTGAATATAAATTTCATTTATTCTTTTATGGTCATGTTGAAATTGCTACTCTCCCATCTACATCTTGTTCAAGGTTATCATATGAAACAATCCATGCTTAAAATTAGCAACAAATTCTTCTTATCTTACCTCTGGTTAGTCAAGATTTTACAATTAATACTTTGCACTTTCTGTAATTGAATTAACATGGGTGGTTAATGCCTTTTCTCTGAAATACCTCAGATACAGGGTTATAGACATTTAAGAAATTCTGTAAAATTTAACAGAATTTTTCACATGTATTTGTTTACTTCAAAATTCTATACAATTTTTACCCGTCTTGAGCAATCAATCTAAAAGAATTTAAGTTTATCAGTTTGACAACTTTCTTTTGAAAAACAAGGACAAGCACTATGCACAGTTTTTTATAGGATGAATTGGAAAATTTTTGTAATGTGCTTTTTGGACAAAAGGAACATCAATGTGAGCATCAAGCACATCTAACTAATTTGTGAGTAAACTAATGAACTAATAAATACAAGTTTTGGTGTGTATTTTTGAATCATGACCACAGAATCAGCATTACTTCCTCATATATTTCCAGCCCCACTACTTACTCAAGTTTTGAAGTCAAATTTTCAATTTGTCCAGGGTTGTTGTGATAGGTTTAACATAACCATCAGCTATTTCACAGGACAGTAGTTTTAAGTGAAGATAGGATTCTTTTACCTTATGATGTTTATGTAGCAGACATAAATTATTGTGCATGACTTATTTGAAATGTTTATGGATCCATCTAGTCAAATGCTAATGCTAGGTCAGTTGCATATGTCTTTAAATTTTTTTAAAGTTTTATCTCAGATATGTGTAATAAAGCATGTGTGTGCTATTTGGTTTTTAAATTCATCTACGATTAATTCCCATTTTATGTAACAGTGCTTAATAATTTAGAATGGTAGACAGTGAAATGGGTGATATTGAAAAGGTTTCATATTTTGCATTAATTCACTGGACATAGTGAATACACATTGAGCAACTACAGTAATGGTTGGATTATCTTGTATTCCTAGTGTTTTTGCACAGAGGCCATGATATTTACTTTTTTTGTGATATTTAGTAGTTTCCACTTTGAATGGTTGTAACTAGTAACCAATTTAGATGGCTAATCTTGAACAGGAGGGCTTTATTGACAAAGATAACATTATAATTCACTTTTTTCTTTGTCTACTTTTAGCTGTAAAATTTGTTTGAATCATGAGGTAGTCTTAGTTGATGGGTCACATTCATTTTCAAGGAGTTTGGCTGCATGTTTCTTCAGCTTGTTAATCTTTATTGTAGTTTTTGTCTAATATATCTGGTCATTCTTTAAGGAATGTCAGATTTTAGGTTTAGAAAAAGAGAAATTGATTTCATATGCTTTTAATGCTGTTTAATCAATAATGTATGTTACATTATTATCAATTACTTCTTGCCAATGATTCACAAACTTCTGAATGTCACTTCTATAAAATTCTTGGGGTTTTGAGGAAATGAATGTAGAGGGTAGCTTTGATATCTTCATGTGTTCTAAGCTCTTTTCCATCAAAATAGTTCTGCAAACATTGGAATATATGATAATCAGATAGGGCTAGGTCTGGAGAATAAGGAGGATGTGGAAGTTTTTCCCAGTCTAGCTTTGCAGTCTTTGTAGATGTGATCCTTGCTGTAAACGGTCGTGCATTATCCTGGTGTAACACAACAAGACCTCTAAGACTGATCAAATCAGGCCTCATTTTTTTCAGTGCTCTATCAGTTGCAATAGAAGTCTGATGTAATCATTGCATTGAGTGGCAACAACTTAAAATGGACCACACCAACAATATCCCACCAAATGCTGAACAAGATTTTCCTAGGGAGGAGGTCCATTTTTGGCTGTGCTTTAGCCAGTTTATTTGCACTGAGCCATTGTCTGTAGCACTTAACATTTTTCATCTCCATTCACTAACAAGTCCATAAAAGGTGAGTTACATTCATGAGAGTGCAGAGAAGAGGAAATGTCCACTTTTGTGCTAAGGTTGACTTCTGTCAAATCATGGAGGGACCCATTTTCCAAGTTTTGACACTTTTCCAAGGTGTTGCAGATGATGGTGAACTGTTTAATGGGTTTCATTAAGCTTCTGTGCCAGTTCTTCAACTGTTACAGCACAATTTTTATCAAGTGCAGTCTGCAGCAAGTCATCATTACACTCAACAAGACAACCTAAATGTGGCACATCACTTAAGCTGTAGTCACCTAATCTGAACTTCTGAACCACCATTAGTGTTTTCTTTCATTGAGAGACTTTGCACAATAAAGACATTGAGTGTTTCATGTAGTTTTTGCTGCACTGTTGGCTTTTTTAAACTGATAAAAACTCCACTTGTAAAAACATTATATGCTTAAGGTGCTCTTCAGACACATCCATCTTCATGAGGGTTTATCTGAATAATGGTTTGAAAAAGTGGGGTTTGGGTTAGTTTTTTGTATTTGTCTGAACATTTTCATATACACCCTACTGTATATTTTAGTTATTAAAGCCTTCTGCAGTGATAGAAATGATGATGCACCTTCCATATTAAATTTTCTGATTATGAGATGACTTAATAATATTAAATAAATCACACCAGTGACAGGTAGCTTTGATTTAAACATGAGGTTTCGCTAATGAATAATTTTGTTTTAATGTAAACAAAGCAGCTATCACTGTTGATACAAATGGCTTTATACTTTTGAAGTTCTCTCTTATTACAGACTTGGATTACTTCTTATATAATATTTTTTGTAGCATCTTTTAAAAACAACCACATTACAAACACAAAAGAACTTTTACATAGTTAACTAATTAACACCATTTTCTAATGGCTATTTACATAAAACATAAATAGAAATTCAAATTAAATTAGATTCACAGTATTGATGTTGTTTTGAATTAAGCACAAAGCTACACAATGGGCTATCTGTGCTCTGCCCACCACGGGTATCGAAACCCGGATTTTAGCGTGTAAGTCCGCAGACATACCGCTGAGCCACTGGGAAGCACACAGTATTGAAGAATAAAGATTGAATATAAAAACAACAAATAAAATTTTTATGTTTTTAATAATAACATTCTAAATACAAATAATATTATTTACATTTTCATTACAGCATCTATCAAAAAGCTGCCTTGCCATTTTGACTAGTATGTATTATACCAACACTTAATTCTGCAAGAAAGCACCATGTTTCAATTGTTATACTTATTCTGAAACATGCATATTGAATAGATTTTATTATGCATATGGCTACTTTAAGTAATTATTGCATGTTAGGGTGATAGATAGAATATGTCATTATAATCTACTCACTTTGGTCAAATTAGTATTTGCTCGTGGTAGCAGAAATTTACAGGGCTGAATTAATTTTGTGTGGGGTCAGTCAAAGTAATCAACTTTGCAACCACTGTGTAATGAAGAGATAACCATAAAAGTATAAATATTATAATGTTTAATGTAGTAAGTATATTTTCATGAAATTGGCAATCTATCAGAACACTTTCAAGTATTTTATAGACTGTAAATAAGTTACTGTAATTTTCTTTGTTCTAATATCAGAGAATCAACCAGTTTGACTGACATCACAATATATCACACACACAAGAACTGAAACTACTTTTTTTTATTGTTCTTGTTACGCTCCATTTTATAACAGAAAATTATGTACTATTTAATTTTACAGCTTAAGTTAATAGGTTTTCATTTATTTTTTGTTGTTGTTTTATTTACAGTTGAGCTTGTACCATGTCAGACTGGCTGTAGATATTAATATGCTGGACAGCTTTGTGTGAATAATAGATCCATTTTTCAGTGTTCTTGTATCAGATAAACAGTTGCTTTCTTGCTTGATGTGTGCTATCATTGAACGTGACTATTTTATGTGTTCATTTAAACTTAAGTTTTAGTTTTTAAAATTAATTATATAACAACAAATAAAATATATAGATAAAAAGTTAGAAATTTGGTACTCATACAATTCTAATCAAAGTTAACAAAACCTAGTCCTAATTCAAAGTAACAATACTATAGTATTATAAACTAATTTTGGTACACAAAATATTTACATACATACATGATATATTCTTAAAACTATTACCTGGTTTCTAACTAAGACAGAAATGGCTTAAAATAATTCTCATACTTGGTCAAATACAGCTTGAACATTATCAAACAAAGAGAATGATGCAAAAGTATTCAACTCTGCTAATTCCAAGACTCTAATTGTCAGTTAAGTAAAATCTTCACTTTCTAATATTTAGAAACAATACAATAGCCAATTTCAGAATTTACAGTGTTTTTTGGAAACAGGATGCTCAGTGAGGGGCATGACATGTGGTCTCTTAACCTTTATTGTTTGTATCTTCCCAAAGCAAAAAGCTTGTCTGTTTCATCTTGGCAGTTTATATCATGGATATAAATTAAAACTAGAGACAGAAAAATTATTTAAATATTTCCTTTTAAAATGAAAAAATAGAACATGTATTAAAATTTGAACTCTATATTTTTGATGCCAAGGTTATTGATATACATTGGTAATGAAGTATATTTTATTAAATTTTGAATATAATATTGTTAAGTGGTTATGACTTGCATTTTGCCCCACATTTGCTGAGGGGGTTAATGGTTATTTGGTATATTGGTATATGAAGGTGGATGTTTATCTCCATGAAACACACAATTGTCTTATCATATAAAATAAAATACTGCACCTGATATTTGAAACTGCAGAAGTATTTTCTATAGATTATGTAGCTTTAAAATTTCAAACATATTTAATTGCTATAGGTTTTATACAAAACAGAAATGCTTACCTTTGTTATTGATTTTAATTATTGATATGTGTGATTTTGTAAATTCTCTTAAAATTTTCCTTTAAAGTTTTTATTATGTAAAACTGTAAATTTTATGTTTTGGTTTTTAAAATAATTTCATTATATTCACAGTTACTGATCTACATGAAAAATATCTCTTTAAACTGTGCTAAAATTCTATGAAAGCCAACTTTTTAATGTCGATATTTAGAAAGTTTCATTTTATTATCTAAAGTTATAAGTAGATTTGTATTCATTTGTGTTTAATTTTTCACTTATCTTTCCTGTTTTGCATATTCAAGAAGTTAGATTGGCCAATAAGGCTTAATATTGTGACCAAGTGAATTAACCCTTTCGGTGCTGAATAACAACTTTTAATGTTTGGCATGTCATTGAATATATATATTTGATACCTCAACTAATTGCGGTATCAGCACTAAAAGCATGAAGTCTCGGCAATAACTCGTAAAAAGTCCCTGAAATATTCAGTGATTATACCCAATACTATATGTTAAATTCAATACACAAGAATAACAGGAATCAAGGAAGGTCACCTGCTGCGCTGAGCCTTCCAGTTGACTGTGGTTGCCAACCTTGCTGAAAGGGTTAAATTAAAATTTAAAGGCCAGGTACAAAATATTTCAACTAATTCTGTCATCTTACTCTATAAAAACATTTCATACCATACTTCACCAACATTATAATTCATATGAATTAATCAGCTACTCAGCACTGAATCTACCTTGAATCTTCTGCAAAATGGGTATATTTGTAATTTAAATAACCCGGGTCACAAGAGCAAAGTTTGAAGAGAAAAGTCGGTCTTTTCCATTAATTTTAGGCATAAGCAATTGGGAAATAACATTCTCTGTCCAGGAAAAAGAAAAGTAAAAATTTTGTTACATTGTATAATCAGTTAATGAGCCAGATGATTAACTGCTTATCATGAGCTCAATGATTAATTGATTATCAAATTAAACTAACTGTGGTTATAGCTCATGTCAAGAAGGTGTAATTTTAATTGTCTTTATATTATTCAAATTGAAGATCTTTTATTTAGTTTATGTTTGAATTTTCAATAAAGTGCAGAACAAGAGATTAAACTTTTATTAATGCAGTTTTTAAATTTAATTATAATCAAAATAGTCAAATGTATGCTTTTATAGCATTTTTTTGTTATTGAAGTTTATGCAATACTTTGTTAGAAGAAAAATAATTTACAGTTATTTTTAAAGTAAATTGTTCTGGCAATGTACATATTCTCTTGTTAAAACTTATTACAAAATTGTGTGTTTTTACTTTCAGGAGTAGAATATGTGATAGAACTGTGGCAGAGTAGATGGGAAAAATTCCAACATTTTGAATGTATACTTTGTAACAAAGCCTTAACCCGAAAAAATCTTGTTGAACATCTTATTAGTCCAATCCATAGGACTTTGTACTTGGTAAGTATAAGTGGGATCTAAATTCAGTCATTATCTCTGTGATTTATTGCTTGTTTCACAAAATTTATTTCTTAAAGAAAGTTGTTTATTCATACAAAACATTAAAAACATGGTTAAATAAAAAAAATCATGGATTGTATGTAAATTAAATAGTTCTGTGCATGTATGACTTGTACATTTCAGTTCCTTAGTGATTTTTAACTTTTTAAACATTAATCTCAAGACTTAGCAAAATGCAAAATGTTTTCAGGATAAGTTTTTGCAATTAAGTAACTCCTTAACTTGGTGTTTTAGTTCACTTGTTTGTTGAAGATATGATTCTAAATATTATTTTATTTGTTAGAGTAATATATTAAAATCAATTTAAAACACACCTTAGAGGATTTTATAAAAAGGTTAATTTTGAAAACTTGGTAGCATTATTCAGTAGCTACTGCTGTTTCTTGCCACAAGGTTAATAAACTGAATTATAAGAATTTTATGTTAAAGTGTACCTTGTGGAATTTAATCAGAAGGTACCTGTAAAACAAGTAGTCTCATTACAGCTTATAATTAACTGTGTGACAGGGGTTGTTGACCATGAACCATCTTAGAATGTCTACTTGTGTGACATGATTGACGGGTTACATTTATCTGCTAAAATTTCCAAAATATTGTTCACAAAAAACCTATTTAGAATGTTTTTTAACAATATCACCAAAATTAATATTTTATAAATATCAACATAAGTGAAATATATTTAAGATCATAACACTGTTGTGTTAGCTTGTTTGAGCTTTGATTTCTTTTTTTTATGATAGATACTAAAATTTATAATTTTGTTTATTAACATTTTATCTAGTTTTTTTTTTACTGCAGTTCTAAACATGATTATGCATGACTTCTGTTCGTAAAAATGTTATCAAATTTTGATATTTGTGTTTTTTAATATCTTCCCAGAATTTAAGAAATTTATAATTAATTAATGGTCCAGCAAAGCCATGTTGTTAGGGAGTTCAACTCATAATCTGATAGGTATGAGGTTGAAACCCCATCATGCCAAACTATGCTTGCCCTTTCAGTTATGGGGATGTCACAATATGACAGTCAATTCATTGGTGAAGGAGTATCCCATGTGTTGGTAATGAGTTGGTGGCAATGAGTAGCTGCCTTCCTTCTAGTCTTACACTCCTAAATTAGGGAAGGTTAGTGCAGATAACCCTCATGTAACTTAAAACAAAGTTTCAGAACAAACTAACCAATAAATATTCTTTATTTTTTATGTATATTTATCACATTCTAATTCCATTAAACTGTGAAAAGACATTTTCTATTCCTCCACTGACTGTCTGTACCAAAAGCTTTTCCAAGGTTTTCTTACTTTTAGAATTATAATTTCAGGTCTCCTTATTTTTCTGACCTTTAACTCTCATTAAAATAGTATTCTGAATGGTTTTGATAATTCTTTAAGGTAGTATATTAAAATACCAGATTCATTTGATGTTTTCTAATGTGATTGCTTTAAAGAATATTTACATGAAATGACAAACAAATTATCTGTGTTAAATGAAAGGTATATATGCTATCAGAAACTAATTTCATTTCAGTTATATTCAGTTAAAAAAA
Organism: Carcinoscorpius rotundicauda; assembly: GCA_011833715.1. Taxonomy (NCBI): domain Eukaryota; kingdom Metazoa; phylum Arthropoda; class Merostomata; order Xiphosura; family Limulidae; genus Carcinoscorpius; species Carcinoscorpius rotundicauda. Next base: position 30,512,791 of record CM022395.1, on the reverse strand, counting down.
CATGTCCCATCCCTTATTAATATTGCTTTTAATTTTTACTCGGTATGAGGTTGATACAAAAATAGGTGATACAAGCAATTTAAAATATGAATTATATTTACAATAACGGTTGAATTCAACAGAGAGAAACTTTATATTTTGTGTGAAGTTATTTGAGAATGTTCCTAATAAAAGATTATTTAAATATTTTCATTTTTGTATTCTTTATTTAAGGTGAAAAGGTTTGGAATGTTAATTATATCAATGATAGAGTGTAATAAAAACATTTTAAATAAATGCAAGTGTAACCCATCTATACAAGCACAAGGCATCTTTAATGTCAGCAGTTAAATGCATTTAAAACTTTGAGAAATCAAATTTGTAGTGATTAGCAATTCAGTCTGCTGTGTATATGGAGGTATCACAATATTTTGCAGTAGATAGGAGTTTTAGGTGCTTCAGATTGTTTATGAACTATGTCTGGACCTTACTAAAAAGAAAATGGATGTTTATTTTTTTTTTATTGTGTGAAAAGTCGTTATAAAAATGGACTCGTAATATTTATAACATACTGTTGCAAATAGACTTCATGTATTCGATTTGTATAAAAATTAATTGAGGGAGTGATAGATATTATTTTAGAACTGTGGTTTTACCTTTTTATACCTAACTATTATAAATTTCAGTTACATCACCTTGAACTGCTTTGCTCATTTTATCATGGTCAGACTAGTTGTCTTACCAAATTAACTTGTCTGATATTGTCACATTGAACAAAATAGAAGTATCTTGTAAAGATTGTTGATTCTTTTCTATTTATATGATTATGGCATATGTAAAGCATACTTCAGGTAGTCAACAACATTATGGAGGTTTTTTCAATGTAATTCAATCAGTGCCATGCTCTCTTGTAGGTTATGGCACATACAAAGAATTCTTAGTCTTGGATATTTTTAACCAGACTTGTATCAGAATTTTTGTTTAGCCATTTCATGACTGCTAAAGTTTATTGTTTAAATAAGTATATTATATCATTCAACTATGTCATAAGCAAGTTCCTTCATCATGACAAAGATTGTATATCTGCAGTCATTACCATGTCAGTCTGTTATTTTAATGTGAACATGCTCATCAGAAGCACAGTAAAATCTGCAAGTCTGTTATACTGAAGCCTCTTTACTACTAAATTGTTATTAAAGTCATTCAGTAGTGATGTATTAATTATGCTGTTCACTTTTGCCATCTAGTTACATTTCAACCCGATGGTACTTGGTGTATATGTGAAGATTGCTGCCAATTTTTCTGATCATGACAAGTGTCTGAATGAGTTTTTCTACTTTGTGAATCAGTTGCAGTGCTTTTGCAGGCTGAATTAACTGCAAACAGAACTCAAGAAATATTGCTTACCACTTAGCTTTTAATTATTTTAACAGCTGTTCTGAAGACCATGTTGAGATTATTGACAGTGAATGAGAATTTCCAACAGTTTTGTAATGCAGATGTTACTGAAGCTGCAGCACTTGTTTGTTTTTTGTACATTTTGATTTTTGAAAAGAGTAATGGAAAATTGACTTCCCTGAATGCTTTATTGTTTATTGAAAGCTGCAATGAGGAATGATGTGATTTGGTTGTGACTAGAGTTCAAAAGGAAAGACTATGCTGCAGGTCTTTCCTCTGAATACTTGGACTATAAGTGACATGGTGAGGGTGTGAAATAATGTTATTCTAACATAATGCAGTGGAAATCACTTTAGAGGTTGTTTACTTTTGTGATTGAGCTTTTTGCCTTTATGCTTTGGGAATTCCAGGATTTCCTCACTTGGCTGAAGACACATAGTGAATACTCCAGACTTGAACTTAGACCAACAGAATGTTTTGGCATTTATACTTTCAGCTGCATTAAGTCTCAGTTTCTGTAACTGCAGGATAGTTCATGAATTAATGTTGCAGTTTTTTTTTGTTTTTTTCTCTTTGTCACTCATTTTCGTTTTTTATATATTTGATGAACAGCTTTTAAGTAGTAGATTGAACTTTGCTTCTCATAAAAACTTCTTGTGCCATTCACCACCATGCTTCCAAATGTAATCAGATTAATGGATTTATCAAAACAGATCAGGTGACGTTTTGATGGTTAGATGAATCAGAGAGGATCATAGTTATGCAATACAGTGTGGTTTGACTTGCCAATTTATGGGAGCTTAAGCAGTGACTTAGTGTGAAGACCAAGTGCATGAGAAAATGGATTCAAGCCAATGAAATCTATGAATATGCATGAATGATCTTGTGTTACTCAAAATATTTAAGGAATCTTGGAAAGCTTGCAGAGAGAATGGGATGCAAACTAAAAATTTATTGAGAGTTTCAAGTTGTGTTGTTATTATAACAAGTTATTTCATGTTGAATACAAATTAATAATTGAAAGAATGGTCTATCATATTTTTAAGAGTTCCACATGAAGTTGTTTCACACGATAAACCTTGTTCTTTAGAAATTTTAATGAACTATGTCAGTGAATGTCATGTTGATACACATGCAAACAAAATTTTCAACACTAATTTGAGGTTAAATAAAAGGCACAAGTTTCTTCAGTTGTATTTTTTACATTTCTTTGATAAGAATACTAATAAAGTCACCTGACTGTATGAAAGAGAATTTTATAATTCATTTCTAAATATGAATAAGTTAGGCATTTATAAAATAAAAAATGAACAGGAAGGACAAAATACTCAAGATAATTTTCATTTGCAAGTGGTTCTAGTAAGATCAAATTTTGAAATTTACAAAGTGGACTTGAATAGAAACTCTTGTTTGGAGATTTACCTGTTTAATTCCATAATACATCTACATTTTGTTTTGTTTTTTTGGCAGGAGGGGTTATTTTGCAACAGATTATTGTTCAAAATTATTGCTTATCAGAACAGAATTTGTGAGGTTCTGGATTCAACTTGACTTTCAATTTACCATTAAAATATTCATATTCACCAAGTTTAAACACACTCATAAAACTGTTATTTTTTATATATATAAAATTAAATTGGTTTAATTAGAAAAGTATGTTAGAAGATGTCATATGAATTCTATTTCTGAGTGATCTAACTAGTACTTTTCTTGTTTATAAGTAGGTTTGTGATGTTATTTGAAAATGGTTTTGGAGTTTGTGACTTTCATGGGGTGTGATTAACATTGAAAAGCTAGCATCTTCTGAATTGTAGAAACAAAATGAACATGATTTTTCCAGTGCTTATGCACATAGCACTTTTGTGCAAACAAATGTGCAAAAGCAGATTACAGTAATTAATACTTTTTTTCTGGTTTTGTTGTTTTACAAAAAAAAAAATACAGAGGTATGTTGCTAAAAATAACTAAAATTTTATTAAACAGTAAAAGTCAAATTATGATGAAATGAACACTGAAATACAAAAAATATGGGACAGACTACTATTTTTGATTATAGTAAAATATTTGATGTGGAATGGATTGTTATTGGAATCACCATTACAGTTTTTCTCTTTGTAACTGGTGGTGGCACTATACAACCTGAAGGATTTGTTGAGACGAATAATAAAGTTTCTTCTGAATCAGGGGAAACAATGTGTGTGTGTGTGGGTGTATAAATATATATATCACAAAATCCATATTTGTATTTTAGATTTACTGAAAAGCTGACTTCCTAAGCAGGCTTTTGTTTTTGTCGCAATTCAAAAATTTTATGTAAATAAACAGTTCATGAGTATGAAACAATAAATATCAAATTTTAAAATAGCTGTATACTTGGCCTTAAAATGCCTCAAATACCATATAAAAGAAGGAATTTTTAACTAACAAAATTTAAAATGATAGTGGCTAAAATCTGAAAAATGAAATGAGTAGTGAAAGAAATAGAAACCAAAACAAAAATGGAACATTAATAATTATTATTATTGTTTTTTTGGTATCATATTTGGAAACATAAACTAAGGATGGATCTTCAGTCATTGGAGCACAAATTATGGCATTGCAAGTCCCAACATAAAACTATGAATGGAGAAACTAAGGAAGAAACATACCTGAAGTCAAAATATATTTCCTATTACCAGTAAAAAGCATAATTGTAGAAGTATAAAGTACAGATTTGATGTGAAAGAGTACATAGAGATATGCTCAATTTAGTCCACAATATCCACACTATGCTCAGGATGTTCACACAAGTTATCAGAAAAGCTGTTTTGTTATGCAAGATGGAAAGTTTCACCTTCTTAGGACTTCTTTGCTGCATAGCCTACTGTTCTTGTTGATACTTTAATGCTGGGAACATTGTCATATCCTTGGATTTCAGTTATGATGGTTTTAGTCAATGTTTTCCATACACACACATTGCACCCATTTTCCACAGTTTTGTTCAGTTTGTTTTTCAGTTATTCCAAACTGGGCACTGTCTTTACTTGATGTTCCCAGAGATGGCATGAATTGTATATACTCTGCCAATTGCAGTCACGTTTTCCACATTTAGACATGTCTGCTTGTCAGCCAGTCTTGAAACCAAATGAGTATGAACATTAGATGTCACAGTTTAAATATCAGTGTGTATGTTATCACAGATGTCATAGTATATATGACAGTTAGGTTGCTTATTTTAGTATTTGTGATGATAAATTTATTTTTCTTATTTTAAGAGTACATATATGTACCATATTTCCTTTCATTTTCACATATGATGTGTTGTATCCACAACAGGTGTTGGGGAAGTACTATGGTAGTAAGTGCCTGTTTTTGATATTAAAGTTATGCCAATTTGTGCATTAATGACTTTTTTTTAACATAAATTGTTACAGTACTCAACATTTACCTAATGTTGACAAACACTTTACACAAATCTTAATATTTAACTTGATGAGAGAGAGAGTAGTATAAGCATTACCAAAAGAACCGTTATCTGTTTCCTTTCTTAATATTTTAATATTCACTGGATTTTGACCAAAAATGGTTCATGTGAGGAACTATTCATTGTACAACTCAGCTCGATTACCTACATGCTTCATGCTAGTACTGAACAATTGTCACATATTGTTGTATTTAAACAGATTGTTTCAAGTGAAAGTGCTGTAACAGTCACATGAAAGAATGGCCCCTGCCTTGTAGCAATAACAAGTCAGTTGTGGCAGATTGTAGCTGTTAACTCTGATACATTAACAGCATATACTAGTATCATATACCGTGTTTCTACGAAAATAAGACAGGGCTTATATGAATTTTCACTCCAAAATATGTCTTATTTTGATATATTAAAAAAATTATTAAACTATTAAACTAACCATTTAAAATAAACTGTTATTAAACTATTAAACTAACTGATTAACACTTAAACATACTAATTAACTAACTATTAAACTAATTAATAAATTAATTTTTTTTAAATTTCTTTCCTCTTCCTGCCACTCTTAACTAGGGCTTATTTTAAGGGTAGGGCTTATATTAAAACTATCCCCAAAAATCACACTTGGTCTTATTTTACGGGTAGGTCTTATTACACTGGTTTACAAAGAAATTGAGGCAAGCACAAAAATAGCTGTTTTAACCTAATTTGGGGGTGTTGAATTCAGATTTAAAATCCGTTTTTACTCATCACCTCTAGTTTTTTAGATATCCATACTGTACATTTTGTACACATACTGTACATAAAGGCGTATATGCATTCAGGGTTAATTTCTAATATTGTGTGACTTATGTCTTCTCTTTTAGTTATTATTTAATAAATGTAAGTGATAGCATTACATTATATATATATCAAGACGGATCACCAGTTTCAGGAATCGGAACAAAGACCTTGCTTCATTTTTCGACATGGAAAACAAGTTGTGCTACTGCACAAATGTACCTGGCTTGTTCACTTTCCTTGGTTTGCCACATAATCCTTCAGACTGGCGTCTTTTCATAGACTCTTCCAAGCGAAGTCTCAAGGTTGTGCTTCTGCACAACAGGAATAAATATCCCAGCATTCCCACTGCACACTCTCATCTAAAGGAGTCCTATGACAATATGAAACTTCTTTTAGAAGCTGTTAAGTACAACCACTACCAGTGAAGTCTGTGTGGGGACCTCAAGGTCATTGGTCTTCTTATGGGTATGCAAGTGGGCTTCACAAAGTACTGTTGCTTTCTCTGTCTCTGGGATAGTCGAGCTGTATCCCAGCACTACAAGCAGAAAGACTGGGGGTCTAGAAGCACTTTCGTTCCTGGCGAACACAGCGTCAAGGAGAATCCTCCGGTTGACATGAAGAAGGTGCTTCTTCCTCCTCTTCACATCAAGCTTGGTTTGATGAAGAATTTCGTGAAGGCCATGGACAAAAATGGTGCTGCCTTCCAACACTTGTCTACTGTGTTCCCAGGTGTCAGTGCTGCTAAGCTTAAAGAGGGCATCTTTTTCGGACCTCAAATCCGAGAAGTGCTGAAGGATACTGATTTTGAGGAGCTTCTTACCTTAAAGGAACTGAGAGCATGGGAAGCATTTAAGTCAGTCTGTAGTGGCTTCCTTGGTAACACACGTGTGCCAAATTACCAAGCCTGTATTGAGAAGTTGCTAAAGACTTATGAGGATATGGGATGCCAAATGTCACTCAAAATTAACTTTCTCCATTCCCACCTCAACTTCTTCCCTCCAAACCTTGGAGCAGTGAGTGATGAGCACGGAGAAAGATTCCACCAAGACATTACGAAGATGGAGAGCAACTACCAAGGCAAGTGGAACCCCAGCATGATGGGAGACTTCTGCTGGATGCTCTTGCGTGACATCCCGGAGGCAAAATACACTAGATCATCTAAGAAAACACACTTCTAACTGTCTGCGGTACTATGAATTGTGTACATTGTGTCATCCAAGTATATTTATTCTGTCAGTGTTCTTTATCTATCCTGTTTTATCTGTAATAAGCTGCTGCAACTGTTGAAATAAGCACGTATATACTCTGTATATACTAAAATGAGACTATTTAAAAGCCAGAAAACTAGAGATAATAGAGCAAAACTATTTATAAATTGAAATTCAGCACACCCAAATTAGTAAAAAACACCTATTCACATTCTTGCCTCAGACAAAAAATATTTTTTTTGTAAACCAGTGTTATCGGAGAAACACGGTACAAATGAATTTGTGATTGCTTCTTTGCCCCTGTACAGAAACAAACACACCATGTTCTGATTAATTTTCTCAGCACTAGTCCCATATCCAGGGAAGATTATTTTAGAAAAGAATAAGTCCAGTTTAAAGAAGTGTGGTATCAGTATCAGAAAAGTACTCTTTATGGTAACATAGTGGAAAACTTGGTCAAGGCTGTCATATAGTATTCTTCAGTAACTCAGTGTCTCAAGAGAAAAAACAGTGAAGATGGTAATGAACAAAGTATCACAGAAGTTCTGTAATTTATTTTATTTCTGTGCTTTGTATATGTGTTGCAGCAAGTGTTTAAAGAATATGAGACATCCAAGTTATTTACATCTTTTGGGCAAGACTATGCAGTTTGTAAAAATTTTTAGAATCATCAATTTCAATTCAAAATCTCAATGAAAAATGGAAGAAAATGTTGTAAATTTCCTACAGCATGGAACAGTTTATTGTACCTTATTCTGTATCTGTTGGAGGTCAAGACAGAATGAAACTCTTCATGAATTAGTCTAGATTCATTGCTGATGTGTAATCCATACTCAAAGATTCAATCCATTTCAGAATTTTACAGAGCATACAAACTTCTATAAAAATTTGAATTTGTTTTTCTCAGGTTTTTTCAATGAATATTTGAGTTTGAGTGTCATCTTCAGGTCACCAGTCAGAATATTTCATTTGCTCAGAGTATGCTGCTGTTTTTATGTAAGAAATGTGAAACAAAGCAACTGAATTCTGACAGATTTGAAGTTCTTATAGCTGCAGCCTGTCTGATGGAGCCATTAACAGTACACTTACCTGTTATTCCTGAAACAGAAGTGCTTCTGAATACTGCCAAAGTATACACAAATTGTCAGGCAGCTTGATTCTTCAGGTGAATTTTAAATAGTCAGTGAAGAGCCATTATGTATTTAAAAACTGCTGGTATGGGTAGAAGAAGCACTAGTAGAGGAGCGAATAACATTATGACCTTCTTGAGTCACCATCAGAAGAAGAACGTTGAAACGTTTTTCGCTCCCCTAGTGTTTTCTCTACTCATACCAACCGTTTTTAAATATATAATTTTCTCTACAAGTGGGTTTTCTCGTCATCACAGATTAGTGAAGAGCCATCATCATCAGCTGCTGATTCTCCACCACTTCTAAAAAAAAGAAAGAAGAACTTGTGTTTGCTTTCAATAAATCTTTTGTATTATACTTGCATTATGTAACAACCAGCTGTGTCTTCTAAGGTGCATATAGTCTGTAGAGAAGGAGGAAGAGATGGCTTTACCATTTATTGTTCTGAGCACGAAGTGGAAACTGTTCTGTTGTTTTGCATTGAAGTGAGTATTCACTTTCTTTGTGCAAACAAAATTCCATTCTGAAAGAGATTTTTGAGATTTATTTTTCTATATGCTTTAAGCTTTTGGTCAGAACATGCCAAATCCATATCCATAATTTGTATTGGTAAAACCAGCCTATATGTATATATTTTATGGGAATTACTGTGTTCTACTCACTGGCTGTGCTGAATTTGGTGATGATTCAAACTGAAATTAGTGAAAATGTGATTGCTAAAAACAGCTTATAATATGAAAGAAGTTGATAAAGAAAAGAATTAATTAAATTAGGATTGGCAGAGAAAATTAACTGATTTTGGGAGGTTTTCTTCAAAATGGACTCTACGAATCTTAAATCCCAAAATTTGCAATTTCTGGCATTCATGGACTTGTGAAGCAAATTCAGAATATTACTGACAAGGAAAAAGGAAAGAAAGAAGTTCTTTATACGTGACTAAAGGAAGACTTTTGTTCAATCTTATGAATGTGCATCTTCCTATTAAATAAAAGAAAATTTTTACAATTTGTTGTGCATAGTTTACCACAAAAATACTTAATGTTAAATCTCTTAAAGGTGCCATTTTACATACTGAAAATACAATTATTTTAATAAGGGAATATTTTCTAAATATAGGTGTATCAATTTAGACTTAATTTTAATATATTAAATATACACACAAATATTGGTTTTGTTTTTTCAAAATGTAATTTTTTCCCTAACTAATGCTTGGGCATTATATTTGGTTAAAGACCTCCATCGGTCACATTGTAATTTATAACCAACAAGAAAATGTGGCTATAAACATTTGGTATATGTTTTTTATAAGTATATTATACTTTGGCTGTGTTTCAGTTTCATTCACTTTTTTTTTTCTCATTTAGTGCAATCATATCTGAAATGTTTCATTTGTATATTATTCTGATACTTAAAAATTTAAATAAAATGTGATACCCATATTTATTGGTTGGCTTATGTAATATTTCTTGTAATTTATTTACAGTTTTCTCTGAATATAATTTCCTTGTTAGCACAATGTGAAGTGCATGTGTGTATATGATCTAGTGGAGCAGATGTAGTAAAACATTTTTTTAAGAACGTTGTCTTGTGTATCTTTTGAAACATACTTCCATGAGGGATTATCTTTTTATTTTTATACAATTTTTACAATGCCCTGTTTCATGTTTTTGAGGGGAGATATAACAAGTGAGTGAACTATACATTTGTGCTCAGAGTTAATTACAAATATATTCACCTCTGACCATTGTAGGAGAAACACTTGCCGAAGTATGGAGAGAAATTTCCTGTTACAAATCCAAAGAACTGGGATTCCAGGTTTATTAAAGGATTAGAAGATCTTTGTGAGCAACTAGAAAAGTTTCATGGAAGGCAGAAATTTCATATTACAACTTACAAATATTTTTTAAAACACAAATCTGACATACAATATGCCATTCAGGAAGGCCCTCATTTTTCAGAAAATGAAAAAATCTTATTGCCAGCTGATCTACCCTCATCTGGAAGAATTTGGTTAAGAAGAGGCTTTTCCAAATTTCCTGTTAGTTCACAAAAAATAAAATCTTTAGATTCTGCAAGACCTATAGAAAAGAAGGGAGATTCAAAATATGTATCGGATAAAACAAAACGATTTTCAGACAATAAATTAAGAAGTTTTTCAAAAAACTCCAGAGCTTTATCAAGCTCAAAAAGTCAAAATATTAGAGAATCAAGGTCTATGACAAGTAGTGGTAGAAATAAGAGAGAGTGTAGATCAAAATCTAATTCCAACTTAAATGGGTCAGAAGACAAAGCCAAATCACTCACCCTAAATGATAATGCAAAGGAAACAAACTCCAGTGGTTCTGAACATTTTAAAAGGAAAGTTAATCAGACACAAAGCAAGCATAATCTAGATGTGTGTCATAAAACCCAGAAATTATTTGGACATAATAAGGGTGTTTCATCATCAAAGAAGAAAGAACAAGATGGTAATCCAAAATTAATAAATAATTGTGGCATTGAACAAAAATATAATGGAGAAGACATTTCAAGAATAGATAAAAACTCTTGTAAGGTGTTAAACATTAAAACCAATCACGTAAATGTGGAAATTGAAAATATTAAAACAGCAAAAGCAAAAGAAAAATGCCTACCTTCAGACATCACTATGCAAACTCACAGGATGGAAGGCACTTCAGATTCAAAGGATAATCATGATTCAGCAATAGAAAATGAATCTTCTAAAATTGAAGAGCACAGAAGAAAAATTATATTAGGTAAAGAAAGTATATCTATTGAAAAAAATAGTAGAAAACCTGTGAAAGACAATATTTATGAGGACATGTGTGAAGAATATAAAGAAAAAAATGAACATTTTAAAAATTCTGCTTTGAGTGATAGAGATCTTCAGAATGTAACAATAAATGAAAAGGATTTTGGAAGTAATACTAATCATCAAAGACTTGTACACCAGAATGATTCCAAAAGGGATGGGTATCATCAGAAAAGTAAAGATAATTTTCAAAAGGATAAAGATCCGCCAAAAAAAATGACTAAAGATACTTCTCAAACTGATCAAAAACATCAGAAAGGAAAGAACAGGATGAGTTTTAGAATTGAAGATGAAAACAAGGGTGACTCTTTAAGTGACAGAGCTCATCAGGAAAAGAAGAAATATGATGTTTTTAAAAGTGAGAGAAACAATCAAAATAAAAAGTCCAAGGATAGTACTTTAGGTGATAGAAAATCAGAAAAAGGGTATAAGAATGATTTTCAAGATGATAGAGATTGGCAAAAAGAAAAAAGCAAGGATAGTTATCAATCTGACAAGGAGCAAGCGACAGGGGAGATTAAGGACACTTTACAGAATGAGAAGAGCTATAAAAACAAGAAGCACAAGGATGATTCTCAAAGTAATAATGTTCTTGAATGTGAGAAATGTTGGTCAAATAGTGAAAAAGATTTGAATGTTAAAAATAGAAATGCTTTACAAAATTTCAAAGAACATGAAAAAAAAAATAGGAATAGGATTCAAAGTAGTAAAGATTGCTATAAAGACGACAAAAGCAAAGATAATTGCAAAAACAAAGGAGACCAACAAAAGGAGAAAAACAAAGATGTTATTCAAAGTGACAAAGATCATCAGTGCAAGAATAATCCAGATGCTTCTCAGAGTGATAGAAATCATCAAAATAAGAAGAAAACAGATAATTTTCAAAGTGAAAAAGAACCAAAAATCAAGAACAAGGAGAAGTCTCAGAGTGACAGAGACCAGCAAAAGCAGAGAAGCAGAGATTCTTTCCAACATTATACTAACTATCATACCAGTAATAATTCAATGGGTAGCAAGGAACCAATAAAAGAGATGTGTAAAAAGGATCTTCAAAATACTAGAAATCAGCATAAAGAGAAAAGCAAGGAATATGCTGAACATGAAACTAACAAGAAATGCATAGCAAGCAAAGATGCTTTCCTAAGTAATAAAGATAAGGAAAGAGAAAACATTTATTCACACAATGATAAAGAATGTAATACAGAAAATATAAAATACATCTCTCACAATTTTCAAGAACAGAAAAATAAAGATTGTTCTCAGATTATCACAGATTGGCATAATGAAAGCAAAAGGAAGGACAATTGTAGAAGTGATAGAGACCAGAAAAAAAAAGGTTATATACATCTTTTGGAAAAGAAGAGCAAAAATGGATGTAGAAATGAGAGAGAAAGAGAAAATGGCAAAAACAGCAAGGATAGTTCCAGAAGTAACAAAAATCAAAGTGAACATGATGAAAAGAATCTTAACAACAGAAGTGTTAAACATGAATTAGGAAATAGTAGGGATGACTCGGGGTATAACAGTAAACATAGTGACATTGACAGAAGTTTGAGATATTTTAAACCCAATCAAGCAACATACACTTCTAGAAGTAGCAGCAGTCAAAAAAGAAAGAAGCAAGATTATAGTAGTGAGCAGCTTCAAAGTAGCCCAAACAGAAGCCTTTCCTTTGATGGTGTATCAAGCTATCATGCCAAGAATGAAAGATATCTTAGGGATTACAGAGGTATGCAACAATCGTCAGTGGAAAGAAACTACTCTGAAAAACATTGCCCAGTGAGGATAAAACGAAGTAAGAGCCCACTGACATTATCCAAACCTGATGAAAGAATTACAAACTGCAGCAGAATAAGGAGACAATCCAGTTCTCAAAGCAACGAATGCTTCAGTTTGGTTTCTTCAGATGACTCACAGTCTCAAAATAATGGAACTAAGACTCCAGATATGAGCATGGAATACAATAGATTAGATTCTTTATGGAAACTTGAAGAACAAGAGTTTGACACATCTAGTTATCATAAAAATGGGTCGTCTAGTGTGAAAAGTGGGAGAGAAGAGCTGCCCTGTACCAATCCACCACTTTCATCCTTCAAAGACTTTTTCCACCACTCAAAGAATGAGGTTATTTCTGACAGATTTGAAGGATTAAATGAAACCTCTTTTGTCGATAAGTGTAAGTATTTATCTTCTTGTCACCATTAATTTTCTTCTTTAATGGAAAAGTGTAGTTTCACTGAGTTTTGCACTTACTAATTAAGTTTTTTGAAATGTAGGACAAATAATCACTTAATTAGTGAATCATATTTAGTTGTAATGGAGTTCACTTGATATATCATACATTTTTACCTGTTATAGTTGATTGTAGTGCACTTTGCAGTGAGGCTTATGCAATTTTTTTGTTTTACTCTTGTCAACTTTCTATAACTGTAAAGAGTACAAAAACAAAGATTATTGCAAAAGTAAGAAAAAACTGACAGGAAAAGAAATGTTTTTCAAAGTAAAAATGATCAGCACTTTTCTTAAAGCTATCAACTGTTGTGGAAGAGACTTGATCATTTTGTTTTTAATTGATATTAAGTTGTTGATGAGTGGAAGTTTTTGAAATTCACAGTTGCTATTAGTTTGGGGTAAATCAGAAGACAAAAAAAATCCCAAATAACACTCGAGTAAAAGATAACATCATTGAAAGAAAAAAAATTCAGCACCAGTGTGAGAAATTTGCAATGAAAACTTTTTTGTAATGATGAACATGATCATTATGCTTATAAGAAAAACACTTAAAAATCAAAAGATTTTGTTCAGAATTTCTTTGTAGTATTTCATGTGAAATGTTAAAGTGTCATTTACTGTAAGAGAGATTCTCAGAATTTTTGTGAACTTAACCACTTGTTAAAATTACCAATTTCATGGTGATGTAAAATTTATTACTTTAAGAAACAGTAATGCATGAAGCCATTTCAACATTAAATTAGGTTTTGTGGCCTTATCTCAACAACATATACTTAATGGTTTGTTTTTCTGTGTGGTATTTTAGTATGGAGTTATGAACTTGTTTTTGTTTAGAAAATTAATATATGGTTTTACATTATCTGTTGTTATTTTTTTGGAAGGTAAGTAGTTTTTTGCTTTTGGAAATACAATTTATATATATTTGTGTATGTATGTATATATATTCTGCTACAAATTGCTGAAAATTTATACTGTTTTAGATTTTTTTTTCCTTTAAAGTTATTCATTGTCATGTTTTGCTTTTATCAAGGCTAGTTTCAGTGTTTGTATATATATTTTATGTATTTATGCTGTCATAGTTTCTTTCCAGACATTAACTGTAACCTAAAGTATATTTCATAAAAGTTAACAAAACTCATACCATGATTAGCCAAATATCTTGATTGTGGTTTTTAAATGATATCAACTTTCATCGATATAACAAGGGTATTTGTAGTTTGAGGGTAACCTAAATATTTATAAATATTCATGAAAAAGCATGAAAAGTACTATTTTGATAAAATGAAGATGGCATAAGGAAGTCATGACATAAAATATCCCCTTGGTGTGGATTCCTGTATGTGGTGAGGGAATCTCCGAGGAAAGATTCTGTTCTTTCAGGTTACCTCTTCTGGAATCTAAACATCTATCCATGTGTTTGCTGTGCATGGCAATCTGTGAAGGGGAGGAGAGAATCCTGGTGGTTGAGGGGTCCAACCCTAACGCACCACTTTGGCCTTGAATTCCTATAGATGAGCAGCATTTGGGTGGCCCCCCCTTGGGTCAGTTAACTGGTCCATTTGGGCTAGGGTCAACTAAGTACTAGTGTTGGAAGTTCTCATTGGGTGTTGTGGACATTGGGTCTGATGCTGGTGTTTGGGTATTGTGCTCATGAAACCCTGGCATTGCTGCAGTGTCCTTGCTTGACATTGTAGTGCATCCCCTCGTAGAGTTTTATGGTGGGTGGGGTCAGTGGACATCAAAATTTTCTTTTTTCCTATGGCTCCTCCAAATAAAAATTTAAATAAAACAGTGAATAGGTAAATGACCATATTTTGAAGACTCTGATCATCAATCTTCAACATCTGTACCACAAGTTGTATCTCATTTGCTCATCCTGCATTCTCTTTCAGAGAAACCTTTAGGACAAATGTCCTCTTTTTTTATTCAGAAGGGACTAGAGGGACTTACTGGCTCTCTAAAGTCAGTAAAGAAGCTTCGATCTGGAGACATAATGGTTGAAACATCCATATCCCAACAAAGTGAACTCCTCTTGAATCCAAAGGCAATTGGGGAAAAACCTATTGAGGTTACACCTCATGCAACTTTGAATTCATCAATAGGAGATATTGTTGAGAAGGATTTGAAGAACATCCCTGAGTCAGAGATTCTCGCTGGTTTCTCCATTCAAGGAATTTCTACAGTGAGGCACATCTCCACTTGCAAAGGTGGAGTTACACTGTTGACAAATATCCTCGTTTTTACATTCACATCACCATGTGCACCTGCCACCATCAAGGTAGGTTATCTAAATTGCAGGGTATAGCTGTACATTCCAAACTCTTTCTGATGTTTCAGTGTCAGAGGTTTGGTTACTCAAAGATGTCATGTTCTAGTTCCCTGACATGTGCTCATTCTGGTGGCAAGAACCACGATGCCTGTGAGTATGAAACAGATACACATTGTGTTAACTTTAATGGTTCTCACTCTTCCTATTTTCATTCTTGCCCTAAATGGTTGGAGGAAAAAGAGTTGCAGCATTTGAAAACAATTCATAACATTACTTATCCTGAGGCTCAGAAATTGCTGTCTACCACTTCGTCTCGGACGTATGCAGCTGCACTTCATTCCACAACTACAGTGTGCCTCGAAGAGAATCATTCTCAAAACAAATGAATTGCTTTTGACCTCCATGGTTAAAAAAAGTTGATGAATCAACTTCCACTTCCATCTCTGTTCCTCCCATACAATCCGACAAACCCCAAAATCCACATCCTTTGGTTCCAGGTGCAGGCGTTCCTATGGATACATCTTATTCTCTCACCCCAAGATGCAAAACAATTATTTGTTTACATCCTTAGTCACTGGAATCCCTTTCCAACAATAAAGATCTGCCCAATTGACCCAGGGCAGGATCCATGAAGGTAGTTAGACCTTTCCCAAATAAGCACAGTAAGGGAAAAAGGTATGGTTGTAAACAGAAGGGTTCTCCAGCCAGTTTGCCTAAACGTCATTAAAAATGGCCACCTTGAAACAATCGAACTGCCAAGGTTTCCATTTTAATCTGAATGACACCAAAACACTGATTGCTTCCTACCATTCTGTATGTCTTTTCTTTCATACAAGGAAACATTTCTGAAACCTGCTGATACATTCATCTTTTGGCAATTTTCTCTGTACAGAAATGACAGGTTGTATGATAGATGAGTACATGGAAGGGTGGCACTGTTGGTTGATCAGCAAGTGCCCACCTTGTTTTTGCCACTCAACACATTCTTGTAAGACATAGCCATCCATGTTTCCTTGGTTCATACCATCACTGGTTGTTCCCTCTACCTGTCACTTGGAGATACAAATGATCAATCAGACCTTGATGCTCTCATTGAACAGTTGCCATCTCCCTTTTTAATCCTGGGGTACTTTAATGGACATCATCCTCTCTCGGGAAGTGTTGTTATTGATAGGAAGGGTCGCTCTGTAGAGCATATGCTGGTTCTTCCACTTATTTTCATGCATCTAGTCAGTCCTTTACTGCTATTAATCTCTCAAGTTGCTCCCCTTCATTATTCTCCCATTTTTCATGGAGGGCTGACAATAATCCATGAAGCAGTGATCATTTTTCTGCCCTGGTGGAAGCTGGATCAGGCAGACTGGTCCACTTTCTCTGCTCTCGCAGAACTTGATCCTGCCATCTCATGTCAGTTGTTGAACATGAGATAAGTTGAGCAGCAACTTCAAACTGCCTTCGATCATGTACTAAAGTGGACCACAGCAAACAGCTTTTATCTCTCTCTATCTAAAACCATTTGCATGCACTTTTGCTGCCATTGGAGTACTCACTCTGATCCTGATTTCTGTATCATTGAAGTTTTGCTGCCTGTGGTCCCTGAGACCAAGTTTTTGAGGCTTATCTTTGACCATAAGCTGACCTTTTTTACACACATTAAGCAGCTACAGGTCTAATTACAAGGGCACTGAACATCCTCTGTATACTCTTTACCACCAGTTGGGGAGCAGATCGATATTCTGTGTTAAATGTCTATCATGCTCTTATTCGATCAAAACTTTACTATGGATCACTGGTCTATGGCTCTGCCAGACCCTTGGCCATTTATCAACAAGGACTTAGACTCTGCACTGGGGCTTTCTGCACCTCCCCAGTTCAGAGTTTATGCATAAAATCTCATGAACCTTCTTTGTACCTTTGCCATTTAGAACTGTCTTTTCTATATTCTTTGAAACTTTGTTCTGTATCAAAGCATTCCTCCTGGTGTTGTGTTTTTTTTCCTTGGTGGGCCATACTTTTTCAAAACAGAGGATCTGCCATTACTACTTTTGGTCTTTGCATCCAGGTGAAATTGGATGAATTGGGTTTGTCCTTGGATAACATTGCAGTATCTACTGGTGAGCCCATCCTGCCATGGCTTATTACAGTCCCCAAATGTGACCTTTCTTTATGTCATCTGAGAAAAGCAGATAATTTTGATTGGAAGTACCATCTTTTATTCACTGAACATTTTTCAAACAAATTTTCCATTTCAATTTTATATGGATGGTTCCAAATCAGGTGACTCTGTGGGCTCTGCCATGGTTTGTTGTGGTTCAGTGGTTGATTGAAGAATCAGGCTACAGCTTCTGTGTTCATTGCTGAACTGTATGCCATTTCTCTTGCCCTGGATCATATTGAAGCTACGCAGAACTCCAACTGGACTGTTTATTCTGACTCGCCTAGTTCTCTACTGGCCCTGTAATCGCCTCACATTGATTCACATCCTATTCTCGCTGATATTCAAAGTGACTGGCCCATTTCTCATTAACATCAACTTCTATCCAGTTTTTTTGGATACCAGGCCACGTTGGTATTTGCAGGAACAAGCTTGCAGATGTGGCAGCTAAATCTGTTTGCTCCGGCACTGACACTACTGTGCCTATTCCATACATGGACTGTGGTCCCATATTCAAGGCTCGACTCCGTGCTAGCTGGCAGTTGACTTGGAGTGAGCAACAGGAAAACAAGCTTTTCCAAATAAAGCCCTATGTTGGACTTTGGCCATTTTGCTTCCATTGGGATTGGAAGGAGGAAGTTGTTCTAACTAGACTACGCATTGGTCACAGTTTTTTAACTCATCATTTTCTTTTATCTGAAACTGATGCATCAGTGTGTAGTCTATCGTAACATTAGACAGTGTTATTGGTGATGCTGACATTGTCCACCTTGATAAAGTTTCAGTTTTTTAAAGGCCATTAATCTTTTTAATGTCATTTAAGTTTAAATTTATACATTAAACCTTTTTTAATGTAATTCCTTCTTAAGAATCACAATCTCTCAAGTTTGATTTGAAATTAGAAAATGACCATTACCTTAAATAACTTGACATCAGGACTGGAAAAGCCTATGTCAGGTGACTAACGCTGCTGTTTGAACTACCCTTTAGTCATCCTGGCGAGTTATCGTGAAAATTTTACTATAAGTCTTTTAAAACTTTAGTTACTCTACTTTTTGAAAATGGCTATTATGACACATAACCTGGAACCAGGACTGGAAAGGTCAACTTCAGGTGACTGACGGTGATTCTTGAACTTACCTATTAATTTTCCTGCAGGCTATGATCATTACCATTTTGCTGTCCATTACAAGAAAGTCCTTTACAACTTCTCTTACTCTGCTTTCTCTCATAACATTGTCGACTAGGTGTCAACATTGATTTTATGCTTTTCTGTTTTTCAGTGATGTTTTGTTTTACCTTCATTCCCTTTTATGAATTTTACAACATTTACTTTCTTTTTACCTTTTTACTGGACGTTTGGTGCAGATAGCCTAGCTGCTTTGTGCCATAAAACACTAAATCAACCAACCAGCCAACCAACATAAAATATCTAATGGAAAAGAGAACAACCTTTATTTCAGAAATAAACTTATTACACTTAACATTTTACTGTATGGTATCTTCAGGAAACTAACACTTTGTACCATTTACAATAGTAGGTTCATAACAGCATTTCCTGTCATCTTGAAATTTTATTTATATGCAACATTATTGAGTATACCATTTTAACATGATTTTTTACTTTGGAAGCCCATATTTTGTCTGTCTAAATTCAGCATTGTTTATTTACTCATGAATCTTAGTTAGGTTGTGAAGATTTTTTGAATAACCAATGATATCAGAGAGGATGAATTTCCATGTTTGGTGTATTATTGTGTTAGTTTGACTTTCTAAATTTATATTATGAACTACTTGATTGAACACATAATTATATTCATTTTCTTTTGCATGTTTAGCTTATAGTGTAGATAACCAGGAACAAACCAAACTAAGCCTAGCTTTTGATTCTTTTTTTCTGACATTGCATTTTTTTTTAGTTTTTTACTGCAAATGTGCAGATTAATGATTAATGTTTTTTTAAAAAATACTTTTAGTTCTCAGTTAGCAGCTTTAGCACAAGTACCAGCATCTAAGATGGGGTCTGCAACCTCTTTCTGCACAGAGGCCATGTGAGTGGATGGAGGGCCACATTCATCTCTGTGTCTAATAAATGAAAATAATAGTAATAAAATGCAATGAACTGTGGATAATGTTTATTTCATTTAAGTAATATTCATGTCGTAAAGGACACAGCAATTAGTGTGAGACTTGATACTCTTTGTCACTTGAAATCAGGCCTGAGATAGGACCACTGTGGGCCAGGTGGATGTGATATTTCATTTGGTGACTGAGAGCCAGATGATTTGGGCTGTTGGGTCAGATCTGGCTCACAGGCCATATGTTGCCAATTCCTGATCTAACTTAAACTTTAAAATGTAGCATTAGATATATTCTACTTTATTGATTTTTTCACTCTAAACTCTTACAGACAGGATTTTCTAATTTACCTTTTGATTATAATATAAATATATTTTAATTTATTGGTTTTCCACTTCACACTTTGACAGACTGTTTTTTTACTGTATTTTAACAAGAACAATATTTATTCTAATTTATTTATTTTAATTAAAGCTTTACCACTCATACAAGCCATCTTTAAAATACATTTTTGCTTCAAGTGGGTTTCTTTTCATTATAAAGACAATATTGTTTTTTCATATGACTTTTCTGTTAACCTTAAGTAAGTTCATTGCCTACTTCTTTCTCTTATTTATTTTTTTATGCTTATTTAGATCTTCTTATACCTGTGCCAAAATATTTTAAAATTTCTTGTCTTTATTGTCTACATCCATCTGTTATTTGTGGATTAAATATGCTCAATTTATTTTTATTTTTTTTAACAATCTTACGATAACTTTGACTATTTCAGAATACATCACCTTTAATATGAATGAAGACTGATTTGGTTAGACCTGTAATTTTTTTTATGAATTGTGCTTGGCCATTTTGTTATGTTGTTTTTAAGAATTAATCTTAATTAATCATTGTTTCCATACATATGGATTTCTTTTACATTGATTTCAGGCAACAAATGGGGTTTAGCTATTATATTTTAGCAGGGAGTCAAAGAGTATTTTTATTACCATTATAGTGTATAATATCCTCAGTAGTTTCCACCATATTATATGAGATATGTTTTATGTAACTTACAATTTTGAGTTTGACAATTACAGAATTGGAAAGAAAAACATGAGTGGGTTCAACATGTCATCATTAATTATTCTGCTAGAAATAAAACCAGTGAAAGGCAGCTGGATGAAACGTTGTTTAATCATCGTTCAATATTTGTTGGATGTCCCTTCATGTTATGTGTTACATAAAACTAAAATGATAGGTATAATGTTTCACCTCAAGATGTGAAGAAAAGAGGCTGGTGTTAGTATGAAAGAATTCTTAGCAAAACATATTAATTCACTTTTATGTATTTGTATACCTTTGAAAACATTTTAATGAATATTTTTTATTCTTTATTCTAAATGTAATAAACATTGCATTTGCTGAAAGAAATCCCTGGGTCATATGACCCTCCCTTCATTTTGTGCTGTTCTGACATCTCAAATATGTGATATTATTTGTTTTTGCTGGTTTGTCTTATTTTTTCTCATCCAATAAATTACTATTAATGCATATTCTTTTCTTTATCAGATTTATGTTTACTCTTGGTTACCATGTCCTCTCTGACCTTGACACTATCCTTGATCTAGATTTTTTGCATTCCTGGAGTTACAATACCTCGAGATCATCTTTTTCTATTTTGTCACTCTTGTTTCTCCATTTGTTTTTATTTGCTCAACCTCTTCACTATCTTTTTTCTTTATACCTTACTGAGACTGTGCATCACAACCTTGACAGCTTTATTGGGTAATATCAAACAACATTCTTCTCCACTGTCAGTGAGTTCTTCTTCAGAGTTTTTTTGCTTCTGGCATCTTGTTGGTGTGGATGGCTTACCCAGTGTTATCTCATTTAACATCAGTTTGTACCCTCCTTGCAGGAGAAAATTTTACAGTGGAAGTTTCTCATACTTTGGACATATAAGCTGAAGTAGCTTTTTAGCTGACATTTCTGAAACCCAGCAGGATTTCATCTTAGTCAGCCTCATTAGTTCTTCAAATCCTTCTTTTTATCCTATACTCTCTTCCTTGCATCTTTACTTTCTATGTGCTAGTTGTTGATAGGATCATAAATGATTTGCTTGTGAAGCACCACTGCTTTGGTGCTATGGGAGTTCAAGTCTTACACTTGCACCTGTGGATGCTCTTTTCAATAGGTTCCAAAATCACATATTTATTCTGTCAGTTAGCCAAACCATATATAGGTAGCTGATCAAACACAAACAACTTAAATATATGTATGGAAGACCTGTTATTTAATATAACCATGCCATATTATTCTGCATTAATGCTACATCACAATTAATGTGATTAATGAAAAAAATATATACACACTTTACCCTTGACAACAAAGTGATGTTTGGATAAAATTGTGGTCAGGATTGGCAAACTGTAATAGATTTTCTACCATCAGGCTTTTGCATACAAAATGTTGGATTTTCATGTGCAAATTTGCAATTCTATTTTTAGTTGATGAAAGGGAAGCATTATTGTAAATTTATCAAAATATTGTCTGGCCCATTTCAAGCTCACTTTATTTTTTTATTTCAGAAACCTTGTTAATATAAACCTAATTTATATTAAATTTTGTCACTGTGGGTGCAATTTTCGTGTGTGATTTCAATCTTGGTCAAATATGGCAACAGTAGCTCGTAATATCAATCATGCATTTGGTGTTTGCACACAGCACAATGTTGGTTTAGGAAATTTCACTCTGGTGACACAAAGCATTGAAAATAAACCTTTGTAGCCACCCTCAGACACCCATTTATGAAGAAGAAATGAAGACTTTAGTTAAATTAGATACTTGCCAAAAGATGATGCTCATTATTCAACAGTTTTCTGACACTTTGAATCAATTTATAAAGTGAAAAATTCAATAAATGTATACTTCATGAATTCACTGAAAATGATCAAATAAGATTAGTTAAAATTGGTTTCTCACTCCTTACTTGCATAAAAAAAATGACCAGTTTCTCCATGTAATTTTTACCTGTGACGAAAAATAGATTCTATACAAGAATTGATGACGGCCCAAACAATGGCTCCAGTATGAAGAAGCATCAAAACTAGCTCTTCTCCCTAAAATCAGTGTTTGGTGGTCGTCAGGAGGTGTGATCCATTATTCATTCTTAAACCAAGGTGAAACAATCACAGCAGAGAAATATTGCACCAAAATTTGTCACAAAAATATCTAGCAATAGCCAATCACAGTGAACCCATACTGTCTCATGATAATGCTTGACCTCAATGTTTCACATGTTACTGCCAAAAAATTAAATGAATTTCAGTATAATAATTTACTAGATCCACCATATTCACCAGATTATCACTTTTTGTTAGATATTTGTACATTTGCAAACAAAAGGTTTATTGGACGTGTTTGAATACTTCATTGGATCAAAGATGCCCAATTCTTTAGAGATGGCATTTATAAACATGCAACTCATTGGCAAAAGTGTGTTGACTCTAAAGGAACTTATTTTTAGTAAATGAATTAAATAACAAAAAGATGTACTTGTTTCACATTTTCCTTCAAAAATCTGTCATTTCATATGCAACAGACTGATAAACAAATTTCTTCTCATCCTAAGGTTTTCGTTTCCTAAGGTTAAGTTATATATGATTTAGAGTGTAAATGTAAATGATACTTTCCATATTCTCTTATACCTGATCACCATTTGCTTTCTTTGTTTTGCCACCAACAGTCAGGTTTTGTAGTTGGGGTCTTTTTTTGTAGTTCAGCTTCAGTTCTTCATGTTCTCAGCTAAGTTCTGAGAACTTTTGTATGGAGAATGAACTCATTTGGTCTGCATTTTTATTGTTTCCTGGATGATTGGCTCTGCTTTTTCCCATTTTATGAGGTATTTTCTGCTTTGACCTTGTATTTTATTTTGGAATTTGCTTTTTATTTGGTTGGTTGGTTAAGCTTTAAGAGTCAGTATTTACCTCCATTTTGTATCTGATTCAATTTGAAGTTCTTTATCAATTAGATTGCTTGTGGGTTAAGATACTTTTTTCAGATCTCCAAGACTTCCCCTAGATGGACTTAGCAGCTAGCCTGATGTGGATTTGCTATAAGAAAACGCATCTTCAAAACATGGAGCTTATAGTTATTAATATTTATGCATATACTTACTTCTTTAGAGGTTCTGTTTATTTTATGGACTACATTTTTTTAAGTCCTTTAGCTTTCAGGGACACAATGAATTTTTAATTTTTTCTCCCTTTATCATTTTACAGTTATAGTGGTTTGATCATTCCTTCAAAACTTTAGTTATCTATCTTCAACCACCTTGCTCAGTCTTACATCTGTTCATGAATGTTTATCCATCTTGGTTGGAGGCAGTTTTTGGACACCTTTATTGGTTTTGATACTTGAACTATTAACTATCTTGTTCTCAAGATGGCATTTTAGTCAGCCTGCAGTTATTGTTTTTGTGTGTCTGTTGATATTTTGTCATGATCCATTCAGACAACTCTCTTGCAATTTCTTGCATCAAATGATAGGAAGGTACTTACTTTCAGGACTCCTCATTTTTCCCTCTGGAGATTTCTTTTGGATTAACAACCACCACATCCAGATATCTGCCTGTTATGTCCCACCAGTTTTTAAATAGTGGCAGTTGTTATTTCACATCCTTTTTCACCCTGTGTCAGTGTTCTGTCATTATTTCCCGAGCTCTTTTCCTTTTCTTAAGCACCCGTTCAAGCCATTTCTAATTTGTCATCATCTTGTACAGTTTCTTATTAAGACTGGAACATCAGTACTCAGGGCTCTTACAACTTTTCTAATTTGAACATTGTTCAGCTATTATTATTTGCTTCTCCTTTTATCTTACAGGAAGATATTACTTAGACGTTTTTGTCTCCTTTCAATTTTTTTTTCTCTATCTGATTGCTCAAACCAAGATCATTGTCTTTACCTTAAATGGTCAGTATGATGTTACATTATTTTATTAAACAGTTTTCTTTAAAGGATGTTGAAATGTTTATTTACCAGTAATTCATCTGCTTTTCAAGATTTATCTTTTTTTTTTGTTACTTTAATTGGAAATTGTTTAAGGAACTGATTTGGCTTTCCTTTTTTTCCACACTAGGTGTCACTTTTCACCTTTTTAATGTTATATCCCATCATGTTAATTATCTCGTAATATCTCTATCTTCTGGCTATCAACATCCTTTGGACTAAGTTATGCAGGCAGAGATTAGAATGGCTCTAGTCACCTTGTTGAATCAGCTCTTGGATGATTTATCTCAGAACTTGCATATCCTTGTAAATATTTTCCACAAGTATTTGTCTTTCTTAACAATTTGACGTTGCCCAAACTACACTTCTACCATCATCTTGAAATATTGCTAGCTCTTTGGGGGGATCTAAGCAGGAATATTTTTGGGCTTTCCTTAAGCATTCCTTAAAAAAAAACTAATTGGGTTAACTTCACAAATTAAAGAATACACATACATTGTTTTGCCAATACCTTTCTCATATTATTTACATGTACTGCACTTGGTAAGCAGTCAAATCATGCAAACTGCACAAATGTATAAGATAAAGTGTTTTTCACTGAGTGATGTATTTTTGGGTAAAATTAATTGAAAAACAGTTTTTTTCAAATGGGTATTATTCTAAAATTGGCAAGACCCAAAGTTCAGATGGAAATAATGAAATTGTTTATGCATGATGCCATTGCTTCCTACATTAATGCCTTAGTAGAAAGGAATAGGAATTTGTTTGGAAAATTTTCATAACAATCAACTAGGTATATTGGACATAGAGTATGTATTTTCTATTAGAGATAGAGACAGCATCTCACTGTTCTGCTTCCACCAGGTTTTCCTCCCAATGAGAGACATACTCTCAGGATTTTTCCATTTTGTTGTTATACTGAAAAAAAAAAAATCACAATTTCTTTTTTCACACCAGTCAATCCACCATCTTTTTAGTATTAGATTCTAAATAAATGTTTATTGGAGTGCTTAACATTTCCTCTTCCTGAAAATTTTTTACAGATAGGCACTTGCAGAACCATTCAACCTACCTCCCAACTTTGATATTTGGCTTGTCAAATAGTTCCCAAGAGGTGTATTGTAAAGGAGGTTGTTTCATTCTCATATTGGCTAATGGACTTAATCCAATATTGAAAAAAATGTTTTGGCAGTAGTATCAAGGCATTTGGTAATTATTTTGTGAAAATCAAGTATCTATCTGAAATTATATTTCAAGATAAAACAATTTACACTTGGGTTTATGCTTTGATCAAACATTCCAATATTGAACCATTTTGATTGTTTTTTGTAGTTTTATGTTTTGATTAATACTCTTAAATGGTTTGCACTAATAATGTCAAAAACTTATATGTGTATGTGTGTCTATTTTCCCGTGCATATATTGTTGCTTGATTTTTTTTTCATTATGTGCTGTATGTAATGATGAAACTTCTTAATAATTTTTAAATAGCTTTGTGACATATTTATTATTATGTAATTCTTTCCACATAGCATAAGCTAATTTTGAAGGATATTTTCTAGCTTGCTGTGTGATGTTTACCTTTTCATACTTCTAATGTTGGAGAAGTAAGGAATATGTTATTTCACTAAAAATATGTATGTTTAAGGTTATAATATTTTCTTTAAATTAACAAAGTGATTTGAATGTTTGTTACAGAACAGATCTACTTTTCATTTTATTCTAGTATTTCAGTAACTTAAATTTTGATTTTAATAAATTACTTTTGGTGTGAGTATAAGGTGATTGAAAAGAATAGAAAATTTAAATGTTCTGTAATGAGAAATAATCATTTGTAGTGTTGTTTAAAAAATGAGGAATTACATAATTATTGGCAGTCTTTGTGGGATGGATGGCAACTGCCTGTTGTGAAGACACAATTTTAGAGGATGATGTTTTGAAATGTTGTCCTCTACACTTGTGTCTCCACAACAGGCAGTTGCCATCCATTCTACAAAGTTTCATCATGAATACTCTGCCTGAACATTTCATCAAAGATTATTGGCAATCTAGTGTCTTATTTCAGAAACTACAGTGTATCAATAAAAAAGTATTAAAATCTTTTATTTATAGAGTAACATTTATTTTCAGATTTTTATATTTATATATTTTATCTGAGACGTGTACATACCTCACAAATAGAACTGAATTTAAAGTTTTATTTACAAAAGTATCAATATTCATGTACAGTTTGTTATTGCTTTTTTTCAGTTATGGAAACTAGTAATGGTGAATGGCGTATGTTACCAGAAAGAGAGACTATTTATCTGAATCAAAGAGAAGAGCAATCAGAGGAATGGCGAGATGGGCATGGTTTCAGACTTGAAAAAACAGAAGATTCTTCTCTTTCTCTATGGAAGGAAGAGCTAGAAAACAGTATTAATCGAAATATAAGAACATCCACTACCCCAAAAGAGAGTACTGTGAGTACTGAAGAAAATTGGCAGGAGTTTTGTTCAAAGAGAACAAATGAGTTGCTGAAAGAGGGAATAAAACCAGATTGTTATGATTTTGAAGGAGAGTGGATGGAATTGATAAAAAGAAGAAGAAATGAAGACTGCTCTTTTTCAAGTTTTGGTGCTTGTTCATCCACTGAGCAAGTTGCTGATGTAATGACAATGAAATCAAACAAAAATGAAGTGCTTGATTCTTCTAAGATGATTTCAGATGAGGAAAATAACTTGTGTTCTACAGATGATAAAAACTATCTGTGTAGTGAGTCTCTAGGTCATCAAAGAATTGTGATGTGGCAGTCAACTGACCAGAAAAAACAAATCTTTGGAAGGAAAAGATCGATTGAAATTGATGAATCATCAGTACCAAAAAAATGGTATGTTAGAGAATCTCATCCACTGCCAAGTATAAATGATTCCAAGCCTTCAAACCCTGGTTTTTCTCAAAAGAATATGAGTAACTGTGTCAGTTCAACTCTTTCAAAATTGACCACATTTCCAGCAACAGGAAGATCAGAAGATGATTTACAAGTGGAGCTTCTGAAAGCTTTTAATCAGAATTGTCTTTCTCATAATAATTTATCTGGAAACATTTTCAGTGAAGATTATAAGGAGTCCATTGCTAACCAGATTGCTTCTGTTTTGACAAAACTGGGGATGACAAACATTTCTGAGTCTGTATTGATTAATGTTCTTCATCAGCTAGGGTATTTAAAGGGGAATAGCACTATTACAGGTGCAGATACCGAAACTAAACCAAATAAAGATCCATCATTTTTTTCAAGGGCCACATCTCATTCTAGATGGCAAAGGAATATTCCTTTTGAAAATGACCAGGGAACTTTTCTTGTTCACAGAATTGGAGAAGTTCTGTCAAACTTAGGTATCCAACTATCAGCTGATACCATGCAGACACAGATAGGTGAGATATTTCCTCATCCACCTGTATTATCATCTTTCGATAACTCACTACCAGTGTCAACTACAGTTGCTCCCTCTTACTGTACAAATAAACCTTTCAAATCTGAAGTACCAAAGGGTGTAGCTAAAAGAAAACCAAAATTTATACCAAAGTACAAGCAGAGGCAATTATGGAAAAGAAAAGGAAGACGAAATACATTTGTTCATAATAATTTTCAAAAGCTGGGAACTGAAGCTTTTCAAAATGACAGTCAAGCTGGGTCACTAAGGGTAGGAGAAATGAAGAACACTAAACAGATACCAAATGAAAAATCCTTATTTGCAACCACTTTTAGATCCTCTGTTAATCAAGGACAAATTACAAATAGAATAAATGAGATCTCAAGACATTCTGAAGTAATGGATTCATCAGAGTTTAGGGAAAACCAAAAGAATCAGACACAAGATATGGTTAATCCATTTGGACAGGAAAGAACAGTCTTATCAAAATCTTTAGAAAATAAATCTGGTCATATGGAAAGCTCTTTACCTGGGCCATCAACAAAGTTTCATCAATATAGTATACCTTTGAATGATGATGAAACAGCTACTCAGGATGTTTATTTTCCACAAAGAGGAAATATTGGAAACTCTGTATCACTTAAAAATGACATTCCTTGTCAACCATATTTTAATCCATGGATGAAACCTGATACTGTAGAAAGTATAATAGGACCAGGAAATAACAACTTTAATAACATGACAGGACATTTTGTACAGTCCAAGGAGACCAACATCCAAACTGAAAGTGGCTGGAATTCACAAATCTTATTAAAGAGAGGAGAAAGTTTTTCTCAAAACAAGCCAGTCAGTCAGACTACATCAAACACTTGGAGTATGTCTGTACGTCCTTTTCAAAATTTAGGCCATCATTTCACCTCACAAAACAATCAGTCACATCAGCAAATGGCACATTTCTCAGAAAAATTGGTGAATCCAGTGAGGATGCCAGGACCTCATCAAATAACTCCAAACTTCCCACCACCTTTTCCTTCAACAGCTCAAGCTAGTAGCACGAATGCACTTCATAATATAAACTACAGTGCTACTTCATCCTTTATGCCAAATATATGGAAGAAGTTCTGAAAGCAGAATGATTTTAGAAGTATATTTAGCAAATAATAATTTGAACTTTGTGTCACTTTTCAAAGAAAAGAATTTCATGATCATTTAAAGATAAACTGTTCTTTCAATTAATAGTGAAAAAAGTGCTGATTGTACTTTTTAAATAACTTTTGGAAAAGCATTTTCTGGCTCATGAATGGCTCTCTGAAATGATATCAGATGTGTATTCTTAAGTTATTACATGTTTACACAACAACTTGTATATATATTCTTAAAATCAGACACTAATTGATTAGAAAGAGCATCAATGAAAGCACAAGCTATTTGATTATGTATCCCATACTTCTGTATAAGTTTAAAATTTCTTCTTAAAACTGAACCTTTTAACTTACCTGTGCAAGGTTTTAAGTTGAAAAGGTTAATTAGTTAAAACAAAAAAAAACACTTAGTACAAGTTTTTAGAGAAACTATTGATTTTATAATTTCTTCAATAAAAATTAAAATTTTCTATACTCTAGTATGTTTTCAAATGGACGAGATAATGCTTGGTACTTGTATATATGTGTACATAACACAGAATACAAAACCTCAAAGTGTGCATACTGTTTGAGGTTACATCATGTGCATATATAAACAGAAATATGATATGACACAATACTAGTAATAATGTTTGAGATATTAATTGAATTTGTCACTTTAAATATTATTAATGAATATAATTAAAATATTTTTGTTTTGGAAAGTTTAAGAAACATTCTAAAGTGTTATTTCTTCAGTTTTGATAAACCATATTGTTTGGTAAAAAAAATGTGATGTTTGTATCAAAGTTTATTTCTTTTTGTTATTGATGTACATTTACAGGAAACAAATTTTGTACATTATTTCTGGTGCCATTTAAGACTTGTGTTTGATGTTATCATCTTTCATTACTTTATGCACATACCGTCATTGGTATTCAAAATTTACAAAATTATTTTAGTAAACTACACAGATCCTTCTCTGCTGTATATGATTGACCTAATTATTTCATTTTTTAAGAACTGTGCTTACAAGAAGTTTATAGATATGTAATGTTACTCTTTTGTGACGGCAGTTGCTTCACATAAATTTTTCATTTTAGATTTACAGCTGTGTAATAGGCTTATTGATACATTTGATATTAGATGAATGGTGATTTTTTGGTGTGTACATGTATGAAACCTATAAAGCATCATCAAATAAATGGATTTACTTAGCATAGGAATTATTATTTACTGAATTAAATAATAGAGAATTGTATAAATAGTAAATCATGGATACTTAATTAATTTAAAAACTCCCATCGTAATACTTGTATGTAAAACAGTTTACAGAAAGTCTTAATTACATACTATATTTTTAAACAAGTGCTTACGTTGTTTTATCTATATAAACTATAATAAAGTTAAGAATTCAAAGACATTTCAAAATAGTTACACCCTCTATTGCCCCAGCGTTATGCCTACGGATTTACAATCCTATAACTAGTTTTTGATACCCGTGGTGGGCAGAGCACATATAGTTCATTGTATCTCAGAACGGTTGGTATGAGTATTAACACTTTTATTAATAAGCAGAGACCGACGTTTTGACTTTCCAATGATATCTTCAGGTTAACCTTTGTTAAGAAGGTCGAAACGCTGTTCTCTGCTTGTCAATAAAAGTGTTAATATGCATACCAGCCGTTATGAGATACTTTTTTTATTTCAAGTGCGTTTCTCATCAAGAAAGATAGCCTATTGAGTAACTTTGTGCCAGACTTTAAATAAAGTAGTTGGGAGTGGAACTTACGGTGTAATAGTCAAAATTTCTTTATATTATTATTTTTTTAAAATTACGAATGTTTTCACTTTAAATAATTAATTTTTACCTTGTGTGATTCAAAAACGATTTATTTGTTAATTATGTTCACTTTATGAACAGACAGTGCTGTACGGCAGTGTTTCCTAAATTGGGAACCGAGGATCACCTGAAGACTGTCGAAAAATGGGCCGAACCCAAAATTGTTGAATTTACTTCTAAACAAAGAATTGGCCAATAAAACTTATAAAATAGTTAAAATACACTGGGTGCCGAAGTAAATGTTTCTTTGTTTGTTTCTTTTACAACGGCACTTTTTTTTTCAATCACCGTGCCACATGTAGTGTGTGCTGGGCAACCATGCCAATCAATCGCGACACTCGACACTTCAGAACCTGTAACATAAACGTGAAACAGTCTACATTTGCTTCCATATTCTAATGTCAATAACAGTTGTTATAGGTTGGAGGCCTTAATTTTTTTCTTTAATATTTACGTCAAAGGAACATCAGACTAAAAGAGTTTGGAAATCTATTATAATGTTTTGTATCATATAAAGTGAACACTGAGAACCACTTATGAAGAAATTATAGAAACTGTTTTAATAACAAACATTTATTATAAAGGAATGTGTGACTATGAAGCTTTTATTTTATAAAGCAAGAAGTTTTATACAAATAGAAATACATAAGATTATTATAAAAATAATTGTCAACGCATTGAAGTTGAGTTGAGCAAGAGATGTTAGCATATATCAAGATTTTTTTAACATTTCAAATTTAACAGTGCATACTTCATAATCTGGAGTATTGTATTCAAATCACAATTTCCAAGAGATTTAAAATTAATCTTTTTTTCATTGGTGGTGGTGATTAAAACGTGAACGTTACTGCAAGTGACTGATGAGTGAAGAAATCTTCACGCACTGAGAAGGAGAACCATTTTGTATCTTTATGAATTAAGAGCAGTACAGAAAATGAGAGAAAACACAGAAATAACATAGATCACTCATTTGTTCGTAAAGTAACTACTGACTAAATAAAAATGTTTAAAGAAAACTTTAAACGTATATGGTGTACGAATAACTCAAAGAAAAACCTTGAAACAACAATTTCACCTCGTTCACCTTAAAGCAAGCTTTGTGTGTGTATGTATATATATTGAAAAATAGTAACTAGTAAACTAATTCTCCTGATTTGTTTGAGTTAAACATAGTACACACGTTTGTTATATATATTACAAGATAAAATACAAAAGTTTTAAAAACTAGGTTACTCCTCTCACGCACGAGAATACAAGTAAATGATCTCTTTTGTAATTTGAATGATTATATTGCTGTTGCAGTTGAAATAATTCTCAATTTTCTTTCAAGTATTCTTCCTGTAGCAAATGGTGTCTTTAGAAACACGATATAGAAAAGTATAAACTTAGGATTATTTCTCTACATTTGACAAGAGTTACATACAAAATTGGTTATTCAGTAAGGCATACATTTGTTTGTCTTTGTTTTTATGTAATTTTAGTTAAATTTTTATCGCTGTAGGTAATTTAGGATTTTAGTCTGACTTAACGTATTAAGATTGTTTTGCTTCTATGTAGAGATGTTTTCTCCATCTTTGGCAGCCAGTCATTTCATACAGAATTCATAAGCTCCACACTAATTAGAGACGGTGACTCCGTTTATTACAGTACGAATAGATGTTATTTTACTTTTATACTCTTGCTTACTTCTTTTCATTTATTGTCCATGCTCTGAATCATGCCCTGTATAACATTTCCTGAACCTTCTACCTAGCGTATATATTTAATTGGTTTGTTGCAAATCAACGTACTTGAATACGGTACATTACGTTGTTAGGTAGACAAAACGATATCAAATTCAAGTTTGTGTCTACTTTATATACCGAAGTCTTATTGATGGCTGTCTTGGAATTATATTTAAAATAGCTAATAGGTAACAAATGCATCAAATTACACTGGTTTACAAAGAAATTGAGGCAAGCACAAAAATAGCTGTTTTAACCTAATTTGGGGGTGCTGAATTCAGATTTGAAATCCGTTTTTACTCATCACCTTTAGTTTTTTAGATATTCATACTGTAAATTTTGTACACATACTGTACATAAAGGCGTATATGCATTTAGGGTTAATTTCTAATATTGTGTGACTTATGTTTTCTTTTTTAGTTATTATGCAATAAATGCAAATAAATCAGATGAAGAAATGCCTCCAAGGGAAGATTCTGCCAAGTCAATCTCTTCCGAACATATTGACTCTTCTTATTCAGGAACAAGTGGCAACGAGCCACACTGGATCACGCAAGAAGACCTGAATGACCTTGCTCGTGATTTGTATCTGTCAAAATAGCAGTCAGAGCTCTTGGCTTCTCGCCTTAAACAGTGGAATCTAGTCCAGGAAGATGTAAGGATCACCAGTTTCAGAAGTCGGAACAAAGATCTTGCTTCATTTTTCGACATGGAAAACAAGTTGTGCTACTGCACAAATGTACCTGGCTTGTTCACTTTCCTTGGTTTGCCACATAATCCTTCAGACTGGCGTTTTTTCATAGACTTTTCCAAGCGAAGTCTCAAGGCTGTGCTTCTGCACAACGGGAATAAATATCCCAGCATTCCCACTGCGCACTCTGTCCATCTAAAGGAGTCCTATGACAATATGAAGCTTCTTTTAGAAGCTGTTAAGTACAACCAGTACCAATGGAGTCTGTGTGGGGACCTCAAGGTCATTGGTCTTCTTATGGGTATGCAAGCGGGCTTCACAAAATACTGTTGCTTTCTCTGTCTCTGGGATAGTCGAGCTGTATCCCAGCATTACAAGCAGAAAGACTGGGGGTCTAGAAGCACTTTCGTTCCTGGCGAACACAGCGTCAAGGAGAATCCTCCGGTTGACATGAAGAAGGTGCTTCTTCCTCCTCTTCACATCAAGCTTGGTTTGATGAAGAATTTCGTGAAGGCCATGGACAAAAATGGTGCTGCCTTCCAACACTTGTCTACTGTGTCCCCAGGTCTCAGTGCTGCTAAGCTCAAAGAGGGCATCTTTTTCGGACCTCAAATCCGAGAAGTGCTGAAGGATACTGATTTTGAGGAGCTTCTTACCTTAAAGGAACTGAGAGCATGGGAAGCATTTAAGTCAGTCTGTAGTGGCTTCCTTGGTAACACACGTGTGCCAAATTACCAAGCCTGTATTGAGAAGTTGCTAAAGACTTATGAGGATATGGGATGCCAAATGTCACTCAAAATTCACTTTCTCCATTCCCACCTCAACTTCTTCCCTCCAAACCTTGGAGCAGTGAGTGATGAGCACGGAGAAAGATTCCACCAAGACATTACGAAGATGGAGAGCAACTACCAAGGCAAGTGGAACCCCAGCATGATGGGAGACTTCTGCTGGATGCTCTTGCGTGACATCCCGGAGGCAAAATACACCAGATCATCTAAGAAAACACACTTCTAACTGTCTGCGGTACTATGAATTGTGTACATTGTGTCATCCAAGTATATTTATTCTGTCAGTGTTCTTTATCTATCCTGTTTTATCTGTAATAAGCTGCTGCAACTGTTGAAATAAGCACGTATATACTCTGTATATACTAAAATGAGACTATTTAAAAGCCAGAAAACTAGAGATAATAGAGCAAAACTATTTATAAATTGAAATTCAGCACACCCAAATTAGTAAAAAACACCTATTCACATTCTTGCCTCAGACAAAAAATATTTTTTATAAACCAGTGTTATCAGTAGCTACAATGTATTCGAGAGCTAGACTGATACATCCGGCTTGTATATCTCGTGAACTATTGTTGTTGTTTTGGTTATTATTCTAGGAAAAGGTGATCTGTATAGCAAAGAAAATAATTTAAAAATTCATTTTAAGAATGTCCCTAATTTTGATATTTTTTGGTCTGTACAAGTATTACTTTAACTTTCAAACATACGAGGTGTTTAGTTTTTTTTCAAACAGTGTTGAGTTTTACATGTTATTGATTAAACATTATTATTCGAATACGCTTCTTAATATGGTAGGTCACAGCGTATCCCAAACATCGATTCTTGGCGCCCTTAGTGTCTCAGCAACTTTTTAATGGTGCTCCTAGGCAAAAAGAAAAACCTAACATTTCTATTTATTAAGTAGTTAGGGCCAAACAACTTAATACTTAGTAAGTGTTTATGTTCTAACAACTTAGTAGCCGTTTGAAAGAATAATACACATAAATTGAAAGTAAAAATAACATTTTATTTCATTTTTAAATAACCATAATTACTAATGGGATATGTGCGTTTTTTGGGCACTGCACAAGTTCTCAAACCTTAAAATCAGATTGGATACCGCCACCCTCATAACCTGTACCACATTGTTTTTCGCGTGGCATTTGCTTTTTATCGAAGCAATCGCTGAAACCCACATCATCAGTTTAGAGATATGAAGTCGCAAATGGAATTAGGATTCTCTGAGCTTTAGCACTTAACAGCTGATATTCATTTTTTACTGATATCCAGAAACTCAGTTCATTGTTTCCAAATTTTGTTTTAAAATCTTGTCACAAGAGAGCTCAATAAGATTTTCTTCTTCCGCAAAGGTAAATTCAGATGGGGCTTTAGCCTTGAATTGGTCTTGGATCCATGTAAAATTCTCCATATCTTCTGGAAAGTAAATTTCAAGCCAGTCACTGAGCTATATTAGTTGCTCCTCAAAAACAAATTTTGCTTCATAGGTCAAATTAATTTCATTAGATGTAACAAACTGCTGCAACAGGAGGAAATAGGCATTGCTGCCATCTTCACTCATTTTTCTTTTCCACAGTAGTTACTTTTTTCTGAAAACTGAAACCTTTTATGCAACTTTCAGAATGTGTATATTGCCTCCCTGCAGAGAGAGATTCAAATCGTTCAGTTTTTTAAACAGTTTGCACAGGTATGCTAATTTTGACAAAAAAATCAGTATTCAAGAAGTTTTCAGCACATTCATATTATTTTTCTTTGGGAATAGATAAGAGTTAAATTCCTGTTGTAATAGAATAAATGAGACAATACATTCCCATGGGAGAGCCATCGTGAACTACAGTAGTACAACAAAGATGTGTGCTCAGATCTCATATCCTCACACAGTTTTTTTAAAAACCTTGCCTTCTATGGCCGAGTTTTTATAAAGACCACAGCTTTCAACACATTTTCTTGGATGATTCAGTGGAGGACTCGGGTGTTTGATGCGAGGGCTTGCCTGTGGATTTTGCAATGAGTCCACAATGCTTTGTGTGAGTGCCTGCAATTCTCCATAGCAGCCAGACATAGAATGACTACCATCGGTACAGACGCCAATGCACTTAGTCCAGTCTAAGTTTTCACACATACAAGTATCAAGGATCTCAAACAAATCTTGAACTCTTGTACTTTTATGAAATAGAAGGTCTTCCACAATTTTGTCACCATCCACAAACCATGTGTAGCAAATGAAATGAGCATCTTTTTTACTATCCGTCGCCTCATCTAGCTTCTTCTCGAATTCCTTCCCTTCATTATTTTAATTAGCTGATCGTTGAAGTCTTTAGCCATGTTTTGGATTCTACGACTGATAATATTGTTAGATAAAGGCACCTTTGAAAGCAGTCTTCCTGCAGATTCACCAACTGCAGCCAGTAAAATCAGTTCTTCTGGGATGGTGTGAAGCTTTGTACATTTCATGACTTTCTGTGCCACCTTGTAGGATGCTAGCAAAGCAATGCTTGCTACTGATGCTCGCTTCAAAAATGTACCGTTTTATTCTTTCAGTTCTTTTAACTTTCTGGTAAAATAATCACCAGATTTACTAGTAATGTTCAGATGATTGGTGTCTAAGTGGCGTTTAAGTTTACTTGGAATTATGCACTCTGTAGCCATACATTTTAGTTATAATATACACTGCGGACACTCTTCATGAATGACATTTACCGACGTATACCAAAAATCCAGATAACTATCGTCATATTTCCGTTTTATCACAACTTTGCCAATGGTCCGTGATTTGCCACATTTTCTTCACTCACACATTTCCTATTAATGTTAAAAAAATCTTTCCATTTTTATATACAAGGACTAAAAATCAACAAAATAATTCACTAAACTTCGCTAGACCTTGCAGAAACTTGATCATAAGACCCTTCAGTTATGTCGATTACTGATAAACCCAGAGAGTTGACAAGTATTTATGTACAAAATCTAAGAAACGAGAATGTTCGAGAAGTTACTGGCGTAGCCCAAGTACAAGTAGAGAAAAACATATTTCAAAGCTGTAGGTAGTTCACAGTTTTAACATTAGATCGCGCTACATTCCTTTCAATAACGTTTGCGATCTAGTGTTCAACTGTGAACTACCTAACGCCAGTAGTTCGCGCGGTGTTCGACAGATGCCGATATCGCTGTTTCCCTCATCCCTGTGAATTTGTTCTAGAGCCCTGAGTCGCTTTGTCATGCAGTTTGTGAAACAATGAGATAGAATATCAAGGATAAAATGCAGCTGATTTCATTATTTTCATTTTATGTCTGATTTTCTTTAATATTTTGTGGTATATCCAGATAAAACTGAATTACTTTAGAGGAATGGGTTCATTTAAAGACAAGATATTTAGATAAGACATCGATTATGATATTGGGCGATGTCTCTGAGTTACTAAAGCATAAACATAAATTAAATAAAAATACTGGGCATAAAGTAAAAGGAAATGAAAGATGTATATCACAATTAAGTGATAAACAGTATGAGCTTTTGACATAGGACATTCACTTTTGTTGGATCTTCAATATTCTATTACTCAAGCCGACTCCACGTACCAGACTGACACTGAACATTACTACACAGTGAACAAGTATATTAGTATTACAGCAATACTTCACATGAATAGATCAGTTATTTGTTCAAGGATAACAAAAACCGCTAGTGGAAAATTAGTGTAACGGGTGTGTGTGTGTTTTCATTTAGCAAAGCCACCTCGGGATATCTGTTGAGTCTATTGAGGGGACTCAACTCCTGACTTTAGCGTTGTAAATCCATAGATTTACCGCTGTACTAGCGGGGGACCGATATAACGGTTTTCTCAACTATGTTGGCTCGGCATGGCCAAGCGCGTTAAGGCGTTCGACTCGTAATCAGTGGGTCACGGGTTCGAATCCCGGTGTGGCCTGGCATGGCCAAGCGCGTAAGGCGTGTGACTCGTAATCCGAGGGTCGCGGGTTCGCGCCCGCGTCGCGCTAAACATGCTCGCCCTTCCAGCCGTGGGGGTGTATGATGTGACGGTCAATCCCACTTTTCGTTGGTAAAAGAGTAGCCTAAGAGTTGGCGGTGGGTGGTGATGACTAGCTGCCTTCTCTCTAGTCTTACACTGCTAAATTAGGGACGGCTAGTACAGATAGCCCTCGAGTAGCTTTGTGCGAAATTCCAAAACATACTACTAAGTCATCAGAGGGCACGCTAGTGTTAAGCAGTAATTGTCGTATGGAAGTGTATATGACTATAGATTCTAATGTAATTAGTTATATATTTCTAGCAATAAATAGGTCTATAAGAAAATCTTATGTTTTTGTTCATTAGCTTTTGTAGTTTTAGGCTAATTGATAAGTTTACTAGCTAGCCTATACTGCTCATTAAATTTAACGGTAATTGTTTTTATGTTTGATTGAGTAAAAGTAATAATTCTCATAAGGTAAAGTATAAACCTTTGAGCCATTTAGTAAATTTCTAGGAAGCTCTTAGTAAATGCTCCACTCTTCAATACGTTACTAATGTGTACTAACTAATTGATTGTTTGTAGCTAAGCACAAAGCTACACAATGGGCTTTCTGTGCTCTACCCACCACGGGTATTGAAACCCGGTTTTTAATAGTGTGAGTCTGCAGACACGCCGCTGTGCCACTTGGAGGCGACTACTGCAGTGTAATTTGTTGAGTGAGAAGAAACAGATTATCTAAAAACTGAAATCTTTGAGAAAATTATTCTAATTTTAACTTGGTTGTGAAGTTCCGCATGAGTAAATTCTAACTGGAGTTATCATTTAGTTGTCTTCTCTTTCACAAGCTTAAATTTTCTTTTCTTATTTTTGGGAATTAAGATAATTCCCAAAGATAACTATATGCATACTTTTTTATTGAAAATTTTGCCTTTGTTTTCTTTTGCCACTAATTTTTTTTCAGTATTGCAGACTAAAATACTAAATAACAGAACATCATGCAATCAAGAAACAAGTCAAATTTCTTTTTTCACTTGTTCTAAAATTTATTGGTTTCTATAACATAAAATACCAAGGCTATATTGCAAAATATCTTTAGAGAAAAATTTTGATATATCAGGTAATAAAACTCAGTAAACTAAAGTACATCAGCTTTAATCCCTTGTGTCGTGACTGTTTTGCCAGCAGGGTGAGCTCTTATTGCCCGACAAAAAGCAGAATATTCGCAAAACGTCATTTTCTACACTTGAGCTGCACTGTAGATTGTATTAATTTTATTCAGTATAAACTGTTTCATTTTCAGGGTCACTTATTTTATTATATACACGTACTGGTACATAGGATATTGATACAAGTGTAGAGATATAACAAGAAGTGCTTACTGATAATGTATTAAAACATCGAAGAAAATAGTTTACAAAGGCGCAATAGGTTAAATTCAGCCATTTAATATATTTTGAAACGTAACAAAAATACCAGAACTAAACACACGTCTTGCGATCAATTGTTCAAGTTCAGTAGAAATCTGTTAAACAATTACGTACGTCCCTCGTAAGCAGACACAAAGAGAAAGACAAGTGAAATTCAATTATATTATACTACTGTATTCTTTTAGTGATTTTTATATTGTACTACTATATATATAACTGAAAAACACAATGATTACTAAAGAGAAACTATTAGTTATTTTGATATTAACAGTACGAACGCCTAGAGTACTTAAACATCTGTCTAGTTAATGTGTACAAACTAACTTGACCTGAGCCACTATCTTACAAGTTACTTTTATTCCATAGAAATATTCCAGAAATTACCAGAGTTCTCGAAATTATATTGGAAACTCCACAGCCGTTAGGTTTTTATTTGAAATAAATATATGTCTACACCGCCTTAGCTGTCTCGTACTTTCGTGTTGTCTCTGAGACTTTTTGCCATACTGAAAGTTACTATTCCCCGCGTTTTATGTTTCGTTATTTACGGCGCATGGCCTGGCATGGCCGAGCGCGTTAAGGCGTGCACTCGTAATCCGAGGGTCGCGGGTTCGCGCCCGAGTCGCGCTAAACATGCTCGCCCTCCCAGCCGTGGGGGTGTATAAAATGACGGTCAATCCCACTATTCGTTTGTAAAAGAGTAGCCCAAGAGTTGGCGGTGGGTGGTGATGACTAGCTGCCTTCCCTCTAGTCTTACACTGCTAAATTAGGGACGGCTAGCACAGATAGCCCTCGAGTAGCTTTGTGCGAAATTCCAAAAAAAAAAAAAAAAATTTACGGCGCTCGCGCATCATAAGATTTTAAGTTCAACGCTTCTTATAAATATCACTCAAAGACCTCTTTAATAGTTTTTCCTCTGAAAACAATTTTTTTATATATCATATAAATGTTGCTTATAATAAGTTAACTTCCTATGATCAAGTTCGCCTGTTCGATCATATATGATTTACTGAAAACTTTACAAAAAAAAATGAATGCAAATAATAAACAAGCAAGCATGAATAATGCCGCATTTAAATTTTCGAAGTTGATTGTATTCAAATAAACTACAAAGTACTCAATGGCTAAAAACATTAATAATCCACTATAATGTGACATGATTCAATTAGTTAGGTATTTTAAGTTAATCTTGATATTCCAAGATTTTCTTCAATTGGCATTAAAACCAATATTGTACTTTGCTTTTGTAGAATCTCTGGTACTGTTAAAAACAAACACTGAAAATGATAACTGCTTAACAAACAATCGACTCTAATGACTCATT
Organism: Carcinoscorpius rotundicauda; assembly: GCA_011833715.1. Classification (NCBI taxonomy): domain Eukaryota; kingdom Metazoa; phylum Arthropoda; class Merostomata; order Xiphosura; family Limulidae; genus Carcinoscorpius; species Carcinoscorpius rotundicauda. The sequence goes on along the minus strand of CM022395.1, from coordinate 30,472,001 downwards.
AGTTTTGACTGATTTTATTTATAAATGAAACATTAGTTAAACAGATAATGGGTAAAATCTGTTTATTCCTCTTGGTTAGACGTATTTGAGCGTTCTGTGGTTTATTTAAGAAGTGAACATAAGGTTCTGCTTTTGAGGCTTTAAGCAAACATAAGATATTGAAATGCCATTTTTGTATATAATATTTTTAAACAGAAAAAAACCCGTTAAAATAATTCTTAAAATTATTAACTTTTTTGCTCTGACACAATCTCAAATACAGGCTTCTATAAATGAAGTATTATATGAGATTTTAACCAATGTAAATGTAAGCAAAATAAATAAGTGCTTAGTGAATATAAAGTTTTGGAAAATATTTCCTATATGCGTATTTTGATTCAGCATGACAATACACGTAATGTTAAACACTTAAGTTTTGGCAATATGACTAAAGACATTTACAAGTTTAAACAACTCAGTAATTAAACAGTATATGTACAGTTTACGAGAAGAAACTACTTATAAAGTGAAAAATTAAGTTCGTCAACTCTTAAGGGACTTCCAACAGATGTAAAAAACAATGTAGATTATGTCTACAAAGTGGTAATTTGAGGGTCGCGGGTTCGAATCCACGTCACACCAACCAAATTCGCCTTTTCAACCGTGGGGACGCTATAATGTGTCAGCAAATCCCCCTATCTGCTGGTAAAAGAGGAGCCCAAGAGCTTGCTATGGGTAGTGATGACGAACTGCTTTCCCTCTAGTCTTACACTGCAAAATCAGGGACAATTAACACGGATAGCCCTCGTGGAGCTTTTCTCAAAAACAAAACGAACAGATATACAAAGTTACAGCAACCATACGCAACAACAACGAACATTTAAGAAAATTATATTTCCAGTTAGAAAAACTAAAATTCAAGTGAAAGAAACTATGAATGAAAGACTGTCGTAAAGTTTAAGGTGGGATGATTTTTAACTCACTAATTTAGATTCAACAGAGATAAAAGTCAACTTTAGAAATAATAATTGTTGGAGTCAGTTTAAACAATGTCGAATTTGGGTATATGTGGGAAAATTAGCGTGATAAAAATATCTGTGTTCCAACCATGCACACTAAGCATAACCATGATATAGATGTCTTATTTAGTTTTATTGCTATGTTTAAATTTCCGATTCTTAACAATATGTTTGATATAAATATCTTTAATATACTAAACTATCACCGTTAATTAACTTTTCTGGTGTTAGTTTTGAATTTTTTTTCTTACTGAATTAACTGTGTTTAGCATTTGAAGTTATTAACTACAGTGCAAAATCTTAACATCCAGAAAAAAAGACATAAAAAACCATAAAACATTTTGTCATCATTAACATTTCTATGGCTTTAAATTCTTAAAATAATGATTCAAGATAATGTTTCAAACAAATAACGTGCATACAGATTTAGAATGACCTGTTCCTATAATTACCTAGCTTTAGGTTAACAGTATATATTTATCATTAAATTCCTCATTATCGTCACAGCTCGACACGTTATCGTTTACAATTTACATCCGTAGATCGACAACTCCATTCCATGCTTGTACTTTAAGTAAGTGATTATGCAAAACAAAATGTTTCCTTACAAGTACGATATCAAAAGTTAAAATCGATGTCGAGAAAATATTAATAATAACATCAAAAATCGATCGTTTTATAAATTCAAGACTTTGTTTTTTAGTAATAAACTTTAATCTTTCCAAAATTTCGATATTGATGCCGCAAGTACCCTTTGTGTTAGAGAATTTCTATGATATTTGTCCTTCTTTTAACATATTCCTGTCAAACAACAAGGGGTTGTTTAAGAAATTTATGCTCAACTAATGAACAACGTTAAATAGCTTGATGCGATTAGGTTTAGAGAAGAAAGAACTCTTGTAGCGACAGGCGATAAGCGAATTGATGCCAACTCAGAATAATTAGTGTAAATAAATCTGTATTTTTCCAAGACAAAATCTTTTTACACACAGAAAGTAATATTTAGAGTTGTTGTACATACAGCATGATTTGTTTTCAAAAACATCATTATTCTCACACTTTATGCCTTTGTTATGTTCAATGATAGAAACAATGATTTCAATCTCAGTGTTTGTTTTATACGTAAAACATTTTACATTTTTTTTCTTATACAAGACCTTTATGGTGGTTGAAAGTCTTCTATATGATCATCTATGGGCTTGCGAAAACTGTCTGAGGAATTGCTTGAAACTAAAAAAGTTTCTGCTTTAAGACTTTTGTGAAGTTTCATCTTGTAAAATAAACATGCGGATAATACGCTTATCGCGTAAATCTAACTGTATTGTAGAAACTTATCGCTTTTATAGCGTAAAGGGAATTGTTAACGTTTCCTTGTATTAACTGATTTTTTTAGTGCTGTATAATTGCTCAATTTACAGTTCATGTTCTCCCCATTTATATTTGAGATGGTTGTATAACAAAGAAAAGAAGAGAATGTCTTTTTATGCTCTCGTTCGTCGCAACTGCTTGTTTATTTGAGTTTTTGAAGTAGTTCTTATTTATAAGATCTTGTTCTATTGAACATTTGTGAGGTTCTTTTGTAGTCACTTGTTTTTTTGTTGTACTTGGATACGAATTTTGCAGTTTTATCCAAATTAAGATAAAAGAGATATTTCTGTTTTCTTGTTCAGAGCTTATGCTGAGTGGTATTAAACAGTTATTATCATGTTTGACATTTCTGCAATAAACCTCATGATTAAAGTATTGTCGAAACATCTCCGCAGAATCTGTAAAAGCAGTCATCACAACAGACACATCGACATGTAAGTCAAGAGGTTCGTCAGAGGTTTTTTGTTCCAAAGACATCTTATTGGCAGCTGAAGAGATTTCGTTTGATGATATAAATTCAGTCTCATGTATTTTAAATGAAGCGGTACAAGCAATACTCATGCACGAAACAGCTGGAGGTGTTCTGCGCGAAGAAGACTGATAGATATCTGGAAATGAAAGACGGAAATACGCAATATTTATGGATTGTTCGTTTGAAATTTCTCTGTCTTTAGAAGAGATTTGCAGTTTGGTAATGTTCAACCTGTCATTTAAATAAAAAAAAAGGTCCTTGATATGCAGTTTTTGAAAAGTGAAGAATAGTGTAATTAGAGATTCGAGTAGTTTCTGAGTTTTTGACTTGAAATTTGTAAATGGCATTGACAGTGTGCCAATTGACAAATAATCCGAATGGAGAAAACTTCTGTACCGAGAAACTAACTTCTTTTTGTTATAAGTACAGAAAGAAAGTAGCCTGAAATAGCTTTTCGGAAAGACTTCCGAACGTGGAGAAACATGGTTATTGATCGAAGAACTATTATGGGGTGATGATAAAAGACTTGAATCAGCTATCAACAACTTATAAGATGGAAATCTAAGTTTATATTTTGTTAACTTAAGTTTCTTGAAACGAATATTTCTTAAAAAAGAACTTGATGGAATCTGAGAGACTTCAAGAGCAACTGATTTAAGATCATTACTTAATTGTACTTTCCTAGTCTTAGGAGTATTGTTTGCGCTATCATTTGATATATCTTCCCAACTACTGTTCTGCCTATTGTCCTGAGAAAACATATGTAAAGATGAAGAATCTTCATTCTGATGTTCTCCACCGTTGGAAGGCTTTGGCTGGTCTGGATACTCTGTAGAACTGCGCAGAGACGTTCTCTCCTGTGGTGATTTTCTGCCAACTAAAAAGTAAGTGGTCATGTCTCCTTTTCCTTTCACTTTTACGCGGCCTCTACACTGGAACAAGTACGGATAGTCTTTCAGTAGAAGATATATATCTTCAGTTACCTGGTATAGCAAAATGAAAAAAACAACAACCTTAATTAAACCTTGTTTAATCAAGTACCTCTTTTTTACTCTGATTGTGTTATACTAGTTTCCCATCAGAAACTGTAATTATATAAAGGTTTTAAAATATGGTATGACATTTTCATCGTTCATTGCTAATAATTTTAATAAATTATTTTTTAACATTCTTCTATTAAAAAAATTGCGTTTTCATACAGAGTGACTTATTCTATATAACATGTTATCATTTATGCCCTCTAATGACAAACATTCATTTTAAAATAAGTTAAATCATTTAATAAAATGCATTATTTCCTTCTTTCATTATTTCAGTTTCACCTGATTAATACCTGTGTGTGGTTTGGCAATCCAGTGCTATCCATCCTACTTGCAACATTGACAGTATTGCCCCATATATCATATTGCGGTTTTCTAGCACCAATAACCCCAGCTACTACAGGGCCTACATTAATACCTGGGCAGAGGAAATTGAAATCAATAAAAATAAATGGCATATAAAACACATTTAGATTGTACATATTCCAGAATCCTTGGGATTTGTTAAAAATGAGCGAGGCTAAAATTCCAAGCATTATTAAATTCTCTGCATAAGCTACTTTATGTATATTTTTGATTTTACTAGCCAAATGAAAATTCTTAAAATAAAACGTCTTATTTAAGATACATAATATTAGAAACTAAAAGGGAAACAAAATTTTAGTAGCATAAAACTTTTCTCTTTAGTTGTTGTTAGTAAAAAACAGAGTACATGTATACATAACTAAACTACCAAATATTTCCTTTTTTACAAATATTAATTATGCTGTTTACTAAAGAACTGGCGATGTACAAAGCATCAGTTTCTTCACTGTCATCCTTTCTTTCGGATAAAGAACTGTTAAAGTTGATACCCCTGTATATCTTTCGGTATGTGCTATGATGTATTCAACTGTGAAAGTACAATGGAATCTGATGTAGACCCACATTTAGTCATATAATTTCATCTATAGTTTACATGAAAATGAAGTTAGATTTATAAGAACTATGCATTGTTTTCTGTTTTGATTTTATGTTAAAATGTTGGTGTGTAAACATAACATATTTAGCTCTTGGGATTTATAATTCTCCAATTCAAAACTGTTAAAGTAAGAGCCTCACTGTTGCTCTCAAAACAATTTATGTTGGTTCAAAGCAGGAGTACAGAAGTTCGAATCAATGGGAATAATATATTTTATTTTCATCCAGAATAGGAATATAATTATCTTAACGAATATCCTTAACAGATAAAACGTATTATTTTTATTAAGAGCCCTACATTTTAAGTTCTTTTGTAATACAAATATTTCAATATATGATTAGAAAAGATGCTATGCTTCATTCTACATGTGATATGAATTTTAGAACAAGCATTTTTAAAACTATGAAAGGTAATCACAACATCGAAGATAGAAAAATAAAGAGTGCAAAATTAGCTTAACAGCAGAAGTATTTTGAGCAACGTCTTTGCATTGAATATTAAGATAGAATTTCCCAAATTGCAAATGAACAATGAAACATTACCAGACATATTATATGTATTTCTTGTTTGTTTTCTTATTTAAAATGTTATTATTTTTAAAACCAAATGTTAAATGGTGTACATGATTAAGAAGACACCCTAACTTTTAAACTAAAATTTATGGTATCTCTGAGAGGGGAAAAAAGACATGGCAGATCACGATAGACTAGCATTAACACGAACAATGAAAAAAAAAGATTACATTGTCAAAAAAACATGAGCAAAAATTAAGATTGAGAATAACACAAAAATAATTGCACAGAATAATGTGGCATGGCGAATATGCCATTCTAAAACCTATAAAAATGCAAAGATGAGAGTAAATTGGCACCACTAACATAAATAGGATCGAAAATTAGTGGAAGAATGTGGTTTGATCGGGTGACTTATATTCTACCCTTTATCCATAAAATTGGTGTGTAAGTATGTGGCGAAACCCAAAAGAGGATTACAGTAATGAATATTGTGCGCTATCAGTTGGTATAGCTGCGCTAACATTGGTATACAGTGTTCCCTCGTGTATTGCAGTAGATGCGTTCCAAAACCCCTCGCGAAAGGAGATTTTCCGCAAAGTGGGATCGCCGATTTTTACGTATATATTTATGTGCATTTAGACTTTCAAAACCCTCCCTGTACAACTATTTAACCCTCCCATTACAATACTGTTCATTATTGCTGAAATAATAAGAACAATTATTAAGATATTAAGCCTTAAAATTAAAAATTACATATCTTCAGCAGGTGGTGTCTTTTCGGGGGACACCACTTCCTCTTCTGTGGAAGGTGAATCGACAATTTCTTCGTCGGTCGTTACAACTTCAGGAACAGTACTTGCCACCGGTACCCTTTCTTTCTTGCTCGGCTGGAAAAACATTGTTATTGGCAGTTGTTTTCTCTACCTCTTTAGCCTATCGAAAATCATTTGATAAGGAGTCATCAGTTCTTTTATTTTATTGCAAAATTGTACTGATCGAACCATATCGTTGTCCCATTCCTGTGAGGACTCCTTCACTTCGTTAATTAGTTTCATTAGTTTACCTAACCGCTCTAACGACCATCCACTTTGCTCGATTGTTTCCTCGACTTCTTTCGGTGTTTCCTCTTCGTCGTCTTCCTCGGCAGCAGACTTCGTCAGTGCTTCTAAGTCTTGGTCGGCGAGTGGTTCGGATTCTAAGTCAATCTACGTCTTCCTTCGTCATATCAGCAAATCCTTCACCTTTGATTAACGAACAGCCGAGTGTTGGATTTCTTCAGGCGTGAATCCCTTGTCGTCGTGCACAACCTCAGGCCACAACTTCTTCCAGCTTGCATTAACGGTACAGGGCTTCATCTCTTGCAATGCCTTATGAACATTTTGAAGACATGTAGCAATGGTGAAAGACAATCAAAATGGGTAGCTGTCATTGGCCGTCTTTCATTTCTGCACCAATCACATCCCGTCTTGCACATGCTACGCCATGAAGCTGATCTCGCGTAGCCTTCGAAGATGCACAATGCGTACATCTATAGCCTTTCCAGTTGGTTCTGTTTCCATTTTTACGCTGTTATAAAGTCAAATATATGTTTATATCTCAAAATATACCTGTTTATTTTTCTTTACACTGTTAATTATATTTATTTTTAATATTTTAATGGTATTTAAGTGGTGAAGCCGCGAAAGAGGATCCGCGAAGTGGCGAGGGAACACTGTAGTTGGTTGTGAGGTAGGTAGCTTTTGTTTGGAATAGTTTTTTGTTTTTTGAATTTCGCACAAAGCTACTCAAGGGCTATCTGTGCTAGCCGTCCCTAATTTAGTATTGTAAGACGAGAGGGATTGCAGCTGGTCATCACCACCCACCGCCAACTCTTGGGCTACTCTTTTACTAACGAATAGTGGGATTAACTGTGACTTTATAAACCCTCACGGCTGTAAGAGTGAACATATTTGGCGCGACGGGCATGCGAACCCGCGATTCTCAGATTACGGGTCGCACGCCTTAAACACGCTTGGCCATACCCTGCCTTTTGGAATAGCTTAGAGACCTTAGCTTGTCTGAAAGATAAGGTAAGAGCAAATGATTGCTTAAACCTTAATAGGGATTTCATGAAGACAATACAACAATTAATGCTGTTGAATTTGTTGAAGACTGGCTTAAAGAACGTGTAGAAATTTGAGTTATCGACCATCTATAATCGGGTCTTGAAACCAAATTTCCAGGTAGATTTTCATCAAAAGTTACTTTGATAATTAGAATAAACTTTGATCGACGAAAGTAAAAACGCTACAAAAACATACTGTCTGATACACAACTTTTTATTAATAAGTAAAATCTAAAACTCAGTATGTTTCCATTATTTAGCCCAAACCGAAAAGGTTTTAACTGTACAAAACTTGTAATTGTGTGTGTTTTGTTCGTTCGTTATTATTTTTATGTCGCTTGTTATATAAAACATGAAACTTATTTTGTTTTCTTTTTCATTTATATTATCTCTGGGTTGTATTGGATCGTGGTAAACAGAATTATGACTAGATCTGTTATTCTATTTTTATAATTGATATATTCTATATGCACTATCGTACTTAAACTTTTCTTGTGGAAATATTATGTCATTTGTGTCAGAAACTTTTAATTTTAACAAAAAATACAATTTGCACGATGCATATAATTTCTGACAAACATTTTATTATATTTATTATATGTTCACAAGTGAAGTTAATATTCTTATATGTTCAAGAGCGTAGAATCTTTCATTACAAAAGACAAAATGTTACATCGTATTATTCGTACTACTTTTGTCTGATGTTTGAGCTTTCACATATTTTGCAGTTTTAGAACTGAGAGAAAGAAATGATTTACCATTGGTACTTTCACATTTGTGTTTTTAAGTTTTAATTATAAAGGAATTATTTAAAAAAAGAGCTTTAACACTTGAACTGTTTTTTTCCGTATTCTGCTTTACAGAAATATTTGCATTTTTAATAGAATAACAAATAATAGTGTAAAAAATATGAAAAAAACGACCTTCACACTCCTCATAATCATAAGATAACTTTTATTTCAACCGATGATTCGCCTTTGCGGCTTTTAACTTTATTATCAAAATGTGCAAATACATTCGGTACGCATACAACTTTTGAAAGAAATACGCATATTCTAATAAAAATATAATCAAACGATACTCACCTACTCGCAACATAAAGTTATTGTAAGAATTTTCATTTATATCGGCAAGTCTGTCTCTCATGGCAAACACTAACTCCACCAAATTACTGATATGTTTGGCTGCCTCAGCATTATTGTCCTCCTGAAGAAAACATATGGTTTTGTATTAAATCATATTCAGTAAAAATAGAATCTTATATAATAATTAGCTGGAATATCCGTCCATTGGACGGGTGTGTGTGTGTGTCTTTCATTACAGCAAAACCACATCGTTCACTTACTGAGCCCACGGAGGGGAATCGAATCTCTGATTTTAACGTTGTAAATCCGTAGACTTACCACTGTATAAACGTGGAGCTCCCTTGGACGGAAGTTATGTAAACTTGTGATTAATGAAAGTTTACCTTATAACATGAAAAAGTGGTTTTCCTTGTATGTAATCGCAGAAAACTCAAAAGCTTCTATAAAATCCGCAAACTCAAAATGCGAAACTGAAATTTTGTGTATATCTCTGCATGGAGCTAATGAGCCTCCATACCAGAAAATTCACCAACACCTTGAAAAGTAGTTACATGGACATATAACAGATAACAACAGTACTATTATATTTATATAGTGCTGTGAAACATTGCTAATATTATAAAGACAGTTATGCTTTACTAGAATAAATTTTTATAAAACATATTTATAAATTTCACTTAAAATATATTATCTCTAACGTCATAATTATCACAAATCATATAAATTTTCACAACCAAACCAATCATTACATAGTAATAATAACATATATAACAGTGAAATAATAATATTATTTATATCATAATACATTTAGTGTTACAGCAAACAGTTAATTTTCAATATCAGAACAGATCAATTGTGCAGTTTCTTTTTTAAAAAAAATAATTTCAGAATCTTAACTTACAGGTATACGACAATCCGGAATTAGGCCAATCGTAGCCATGTAAGTGCTTCCTATTGTCTTAATCTTGTCAATAGTTCTGAATCTTTCATCATCTAAGAGCTGAAAATAAGTGTTAATTAAACGATAATTATATCAACTTCTATGTGTAATATTTGAGCTTCCTATAATACGTTGGCGAAGTTTTGATGTTATATCACTGTGACGGATTTACTGTTATATATTTATTTTAATATCAGAGTTTGTTTTAGTCAAATATATATTTCGAAATGCATGTAAGTTATATTGTTAAGTCTATATTCCGAAATTCTCGCCTATTAATTAAAAATGTAGAAGATACTAAAGTGTAAAAATCTACAATGTATTATGTGTGTACGCAAATACAAGTGTTTGCCAGCATTATTGTTGGGCCAACTGAAATTTCTGGAATTTTGTTCATCTAACGTTTATAAACCGAGGTGCCAAGAGATAGTATATACTGTTGGCTTACTAAGGTTCGTATACTATAAACCTCGGAAACAAAAACTATGATTAACGTTTATTGATTGGGAAACTACAGATATTTGACCAAGTATATTTATAGATTTTGAACATTGGAAACCGTTTAAACTCAGCAAATTAATATACGACGCTAATACTTTTAGGAAGACATTATATAGCTTTAGCCATGAAAACTCACGTGTGATCAGGGAATATCTTGCTAGCTCCTCTTTAAGAGAATTGTGCCTATATCAAATTGAAATGGATTCGTTCATCGCGAACTCTCGATAGGATATCAGTAAAGTTCCGGATCAAATAGAAGACTGAATAGTGTTTGCAAGTTTTTGAAACTCTGGCATATAAACTATTGCTTGTAATAAGTATTTGCAATAATCGTTATTATAAATTGTATTATTGTTTTGTATTAAGAAAAAACTGCGTATTTCAATCTTGTTGGGAAATATAAATTTAGTACATATCGACATTTAATGAATTTCTAAATTAAAATTACAATTTAATTTAGTTTCAGGCTATTCCAAATTATAATACGTAACATAATAAATTGGAGGTTCATCTGGGATAAATTATAATACGTAAAATCTCTCCGTTTCAAAAGAAAAAGTACTGTTTAATATCAGTATGAAAAAGAGCGGTATTTTGCGATTTTAAGTTTTGTAATCGATTTCTGAAAAAACGTAAATACAGAAAAAAAAAGAAGGAAAATTATTTCCATGCTCTTTCTCTAAAAGTAAAACGAGCAATTAAACTTTTGTCATGGAATATATATGACACGCTAAAAGCTTCCTTTTCTAAAAATAATATTTGAAGAGAAATTTTGTTATCCAAATTAGTTCATACTCGCTTCTTGGTCACATACTTAAACATTTGTTATTCTTATTTCTGGATTATATGATATTTTAAAATTATTATATTTAAAATATAGAAATCTTTATATTCCACTAACCTCGTCAAAGTCGACAATAATTTCATTAAGAAGTCTCAGGCACTCCACACCTTGATTATTGGTATTGAGTTCCATATAAAACTCGTGATAGTTGGGAATGGAAGCAAACATGACACCAACCTTGGCATAAGACTGGTGATAAAGCTCCTAGATAAATATATTTTCATTATCAAAGGTGACAGCATTAAAATGAACTCTAAAAATTCACGATTAAACTGTTTGATATACACAGTTAAAAGTATGAAGCAAATGGTTTAGTTTGAATTTCGCAAAAAGCTTTTCAAGGGCTATCCGCGCTAGCCGTCCCTAATTTAATACTGTAAGACTAAAGAAAGGGAAAGCAGCTAATTACCACCAGCCACCACCAAATCTTAGGCTACTCTTTTACCAACGAATAGTGGGATTGATCGTCATATTATATCGCCCCCAAGACTGTAAGATCAAACATGTTTGGTATGACAGGGATTCAAACCCACCATCCTCAGCTTAGGAGTCGAGTTTCTTAACCACCTGACCATGCCGGGGTTAAGAATCAGCCAGACATTTGCAAATGTATTACTGTATTATTAAAGTAACTAAAAATTGAAAATAATTTTTAAAAATGGTTTACTAGAGAACAGATTTTAAGAAAAACTAAATGAAATATTAAGCAAGATAAACAAAAATTATTAGTTATTTTGATTAAAAAGTTAAATTAAAAAACTTTTGTGATATCACGTAAAGAATGGGCCTGGCATGGCCTAACGCGTTAAGGCGTGCGCTTCGTAATTTGAGTGTCGCGGGTTCGCGCCCGACTCGCGCCAAACATGCTCACCCTCCCAGCCGTGGGGGCGTTATCATGTGATGATCAATCCCACTTTTCGTTGGTAAAAGAATAGCCCAAGAGTTGGTGGTGGGTGGTGGTGCCTTCCCTCTAGTCTTACACTGCTAAATTAGGGACGGCTAGCACAGATAGCCCTCGGGTTGCTTGGTGCAAAATTCCAAAACAAACAAACAAATCACGTAAAGAAAGATTTCTTGGTAAACATATCATTAATTTTGTAAACGGATGGTAAATTCTCTACAAATTTTAATTTCTACTTATATGGAATTCAAATAATTTTCGTAGGATTGATAAAAAGAGGAAAACCTTACGTAAAGCAACGGATTTCGGGCGTGGGTTTGGCATAGTCAGGTGGTTATAGCGCTCAACTCGTAACCTGACGGTCGTGGGTTCGAATTCGCATTATACCAAACATACTCTCCCTTTAAGACGTGGGGGCGTTATAATTTTACAGTCAATCCCACTATTCGTTGGTACAATAATAGCTCAAGAGTTGACAGTGGGTGCTAAATTAGGGAAGGCTAGCACAGATAGCACTCGTGTAGCTTTGCGCGAAATGAAAAAAAAAATCAAACTTACCGGCGCTTGTTTCATTAGTCTGATCGGACAGTAATTTACATATACTGCGTCTCGTGACATGTCTAGTATTAATTCGTATTCGGTAACATGAATGCTCGTTTTAATATCCACTATCCGATAGTTGAACAGATATAACATGGAGGTGATTTGTGTAAGTGCGACGTGTGCTACTTTTATATAGGAGATTCTTCTTGATTATGTTGAGTTCTTTTGCTTACAGAACGTGGGCTGCGAGTACTATTGACTATTGTGCCCGATCACTTCCACTTCTTAAAAGAAGCTGAATTTTGCTTACCACTGATTTATTACGACTTGTTGCAGATCGCTTTCTAGATGACTCTGGTGTCCGGATTAATATGTATTTCATCATTTTCCAGTAACATTAAGTACATTATGTACAGTAACATCTCTATTCTTTGAAATTATAAACCCATGATCTGAACATATCTTTGTGGTCGGAGTGTACGAGTATTTTATATCGGTGGGACTGTTACGTACCCTTCCCAAAAGCAATCGAGTTTCGGTTTTATCACAAAACGTACGAAATTCAAAACCATATTAAAATGTAGTTTTAATACATACTGTCGCTTGCAACTTTACGTGCATATTCAAATTATTTTATATAATGTATTCAGCTCTATGCTTCTAATGAACGGATCTGGTTTAATGAAAGCATAGAAAATGTTTGTATATGCCTGTCTCGACTCTACCACAAAACGTCGAAAGAATCATAGTATTTCCCTGATTTATATGACATAGATTTAGTTCACATCTAATAATTGAAGAAGGCAGGCTATCTTGAAAAAACATACAATATGGTAAAAGACTGTTTTCTCTTTCGGTATGGTATTGTACAGCGTCAAATCATGTTAACCATAACCTTAAGAAAATGTAATCTGTTTGGGTAAAATTAATAAATTTTAGAGCTTCGATTGAGAGACGTGGAGAAAAGGCCTCAAAATCATATTACGCTTAGAGATGTTTTGAATTAAAGTGGTAATCTATTCCACTCTATGTTTATAACAGTTAATGACATGTTAGTAACAGAATTTAAGCTGTAATCAATGCATAGTTGGCTTACGTTTCATTGTAATAGCATGATAAAATACATCTCCTCAGTTGTTCCACTTATGTAAGCATTTAACCTCGATATATTGTTAGTATAGCAATATTTCCAAGTGTTTTGCCTTTTAGGATGATTATTAAACTTTAGATTGACAGTTATTTTGTTTCATGCAATTTAAATTCTATGTGATACTAGTCTAACTATAAATCATAAACCATTTGATAAAGTTTAATGAATTAAGTGTATTTAAAACTACGACTAGTGAGTTAATACAGTAATAACTTTTAAGCTTAAATTTATTTTGAATTATGAGTTAACTGCTCTTGAATATCTAAATTATAAATCTTCTAATTCATTACATTAGTGAAATATAAAGCATTTAAAGTAATACCAATTAACGTAGAATATTTTAATTTCAACAAAACAAATTCATTTTAAATAGATATAATTTCTATTTAGACAAGCCATTTAATGCGAGTTTGATCATATATATAATTATCAGAGTTTCAGCATACAAAACTTTTAAGTTAGACTCGTAAAAATAAACCAGTTACGCTCCTGACATTATATACTCATGAACAATGTTCTTAAAAATTGAAGAAAAATAATGCTATAGAAAACAAACATAAACTGAAAAAAAAATGTCTCGGTAGACATCAGTTATATTCAGAGGTGTCACTAGGTTCTTAAAAAATTAACTAAAGTTATTTGTCTTCACTTCAAATACTTCTTATTCCTACTCGACATGATATAAGGTTTATCCAATAATAAACAAACTGTTTAGTTATAATTACAGAGCAATTTTTTCATATATTTGAAGGGATAAAACAATTCTTCATATTATAGAGTTTCTAACACAATTTGTCTAGACAGGTTAAAGAATGTATTTATAGATGAAAGAATTGCCACTTCACTTACCATGTTGTTCTTAAATTGATTGTCAAGAAAATGCATTGCCACGTGAGAAGGCAACAAATTGAATAGAATACGGCGATTGTTATTCTGCAGTTGGTTCATCTCAACCTTTTCTTCATTTGCCTGAAATATAAAAACTTCAAATGAGCAAAAAAGCAAAATGATTTTGTATAATATTCTACAGTTCAGAGATACAGACTATACAAACTGTATATGCATTGCTACTCTATTGTAGAATCTTCAATATAAGGAAAAGGTAAATTGATAAAAACTACAAGACAAACTGGATTTTCAAGCTTGTATTGTTGAACTAATTCCGATTGTTACAATCGTTTCGAAAGGAAAAATAACAAAAAAGTTTTAGAAGTTCACAGACTTTATAAAATAATTATAACCTGTTACTGTAAGTAAGTTTATTTTTTTCCAGAAATATTTAACGTTATTTTACATGACATTAGGCTTACCTCTATAATTCATTCTACATTAACAAAGTATAAAAATAAAAGTAATCGGCAACTAAATATGATGACCATCTTTCTGTATTGGTATAAAAGAAATATTTTCCTGCTAATTTTTTTGGTATATTTCAACTTCTGTGCGTATTTAAATATATATTTTGGAAACTCAGTTTTGATACAAACGTCACAATAACCTTTTCCTGGTTAGGTGGAGATGAACTTATTCTTTTATTAAGCAAAAACAACTTTCAATGTTAAACAAGTTTATATATCTGAGCATTATGTGTTAGATAACCGAGAAGTTAAAAGGTTTTCCCATTTCTGTCCATAACAGTGATGCAAAGCATAGTTTCCAAGTTATGAGAATTAATAGCGGATACAATCCTGGCCTATTGAAAGGATAATACGAGAATTTTGATTTATATTATTTTCCGTTGTTTATATTTCCGTTTTATTAGCTGCAGGCGAAATTGGTAGGCCTGAAGTATATTTTCTTCGAGTACATAATAAAACATCTATTAAAACATTTAGATCTCACATAAGCAGTGAAAAGATGTGTTCCTGATGTGATGACCAAAGCCCAGCGAGAGAATAACGTGTTTTATTGGTTTTTTTTTGTATAAAGTTATAATATTCTTTAATATTGGTAAATATTTCTTTCTCGTATTTAAATATTAATATTTAGATACTTTGGTTATTGTACTGAAAGCATAAATAATACATTTTTATTATTTATAAGCTCTGTGTTATGGGTTACGTATTAGTGGTAAAAGCAGGTAACAAAATTGAGGCTGGGGCATTTTCTCTGGTGGGGTGTAGAATATCACTGAACAAAATCGAAATTCCTGTATATGATTAGGACTATGCATATACAGCAATCTCATGTCAGGCCAGGATGTGCTACCGCACTCTTAGCACTCCTAGTTCCAGTGCCTTTGAATGATAAATGAAAGGTATATACACTACGAGGGTTACTTTAATAAATGCTTCCCATACTGTCTATCCATGAAATTATGTAACATAGAGATTCTAAAAGCTGTTGAGTTGTTAACAAAAGATGTAATTACTAAAAATATAATAAATGTATTTAACAGATTTAAAGTCAAATTCTGTATTGATAAACTTCAGATAAATTTAATAGCACTAGAAATCATTATAAGAATTCCAAAAAATCCAAAATTTAATATTTGTGTTTATTTCTTTATTAATCTAATAAACAAACTTTGATATTACCAAATCCCAAAATTATTTCCTTCTACAAGAAGGAAAAGTACTTCATCCTATTATATCAATCCATTATATTCAGGTGAGATACCTTAAATGTTTTAAAATAGCTGTGGAGTTAAGTGAAGAAAACGATATATTTGATGTTGAATGACATTTATTTATGTACATTCTACCTTGTTATTAATTCGCGAAAGCTCAAAGTTTATATAACATTTGTTTTTCTATGATAAATAATATTTTTACACAGTCTTTTATATTCGTAAATAAATAAATATTAAGGATTTCATTTTGAAGTCGCTAATCCTTTGTTACAAAACACAGTTTCTAAATAATTGTTCAGTATAATGAATGTTTCAGATATTTTTTTTACCTGTGCATTCCACAAGAAATCTAATCTTGCTGTCCATTCCACATGGCGACCTTGTACCAGTACGGCAACCAAAAACTGACCAATGGCCACAATTCCGAATATATGAAATGGAACGACAGGTCTGAAAGAAAACAAATCTTCTTTTATGTAACACATATAAAACCATTTTAGATAACATATAAGAATCTCACACTGGTTTGGATGTCAGAAACTTTTTTAACACTTGCAGTATAATTAATCAAACATTTTACTACTTTGCACACTGTAATTTGAATACTTTGAAAAGCCTAATAAAATATCTTAGCTTATGTTTCAGTACCTAAAGAATTAATACAAAATAACTACTATAGGACATTTACGTAGTTTGAATATAATGAAATATGCTAATGGAGACTAAATACACCTGATTTGTATAACCAGTCAATGTTCTGGTATCATTAACCAGGTTCTAAATGAGGTTTCTTGAACGCTATTTTTGACAATACGTACACAAACATCACCAATGTTCTATCCTAGTTAAACACAATAAGAATACATCATCGAGTAAAGGTATTTACTGAGAAAAACGCTAAGTTTGAAATGAACAATGGTTTCGAGTATACAATATTTAAATAATGTTATGTTTCTTTATGATGACCTGTGGATCTGTGATCTATAGAGGTTTCACTAAATTATTAGTGCCTTTAAAACTTTTTAAAGTACAGTGTACTTTTAAACTGTCTCTATGTGTAGCATCATTTATATTTTAACAGATGTGTAAGAACCTGATAGAATTACCAAGTCAACACAGATTACTGAATAAATTAAACGACACGACTTATAATGATTTATTTTCGCTGTTTATAACAGTCTCTAACCAGTCTAACGCACCTGGAAAACGAAATATTATTAAAAATATACACAATAGTTTCACAGTCAGTTAAAGGGATTAGAATATGTTTTCTTAATGCCCTTTAAATTGTAATGTTTCGTATATTTTGGTATCACTTCCTTGCAAATACTTAACTAACTTACATACAAAAAAGAAAGGAAATTAGCAAGCAAAGGAGTTAATGTTGTCAGCAGATCTTTCTATGTGTTATTTTGTTTAAAAGGTGTAGAGGTAATCCGAGAGAATATGAAATTCTCAGAACTAAATTCGTGTAAAAGAGAAAAGAATTAATTTAATATAACAAAAAACTTACACACACTTCTTCTTTTCTAAAAGTAATCCAAGACGTCTAAGATAATAGGATGAAGGAAACATATTTTTAAAGAAGAAATATGAAAAAAGTATGTATTGAATAGTAACTGAAATAAAATTAATCAGCGTTTATTTATACATAAGGCCCGGCATGGCCGGGTGGGTTATGGCGTTCGACTCGTAACCTAAGGTGTGCGGGTCCGAATCCCCATCGCACCAAACATTCTTGCCATTGCAACCATGGGGGCGTTATAAAGCGACGGTCAATTCCACTATTCATTTGTAAAAGAGTAGCCTAAGAGTTAGCGGGGGTGGTTACGACTAGCTGCTTTCACTCTAGTCTTACACTACTAAATTAGGGACGACTAGCGTAAATAGTCCTCGTGTAGCTTTGCGTGATATTCAAAAAACAAACAAGTTTTAATAATTTTCAAAATGAGAAACCACGAGTTCTTTATTTATTTTCATTGTCATGCGTAATAAAAAATATCTTTTAAAAGTGTGACAAAATAACATAAGTCGAGATGACAATAACAATAATAATCTTTATCATTATAAAATCATTACCTGATTATGATAAAAACCCATAACGTTCATCTAGTCTAACACTGCTAAATAAGGAATGGAGAGCTATCAAATAGCTTTGCGCGAAATTCCAATATAAATATATTATTTATAATTATATGTATATATATTTACACACCGTATTTCTCAGCGTCGAAGACGCACCCATATTTTGATTTGCTTACACTGCTAAATTAGGGACTGCTAGCACAGATAGCTCTTGAGTAGCTTTGTACGAAATTCGAAACAAACCAAAGTCAGTTATAACGTTATTCTAAGCCTGAGGAGTGAAAAAAGTACCTATATTACAGCACTATATATGTACAGTGACCTGTTATTGTTTATTTATTTGTTATTTAATTTTAAGCAACTTATAAATTTTATTATGGATCATTTCGAGGGGGCTTGGTATATTGTCTTGTATTGAAATGCTTCCTCTAAGCTTAGGTTTAGGCCTATGACTAACGTAACCTTCGGACTAGAAGACGCAGGGTAAACATTTTAGACTTATTTTTGGGAAAAAATTAACGTCTTCGACGCCGGGAAATACGGTATATACATATAATTGAAACATCTATTGTACGAGACATAATAAAAGTAATTTTTCTCACAAACATGTGTTTTGTTAAAACGTGTTTTGTGGAATTTCGTAATTATTTAAAAGAAATGTGTGTTTGAGTGTGTTTTCTCATAGGAAGTCCGGCATGGCCGAATGCGTTAAGGCATGTGCTAGTAATCTGAGGGTCGCGGGTTAGCATCCGAGTTGCGCTCAACATGCTGACCCTCTCAGCCGTGGGGACGTTATAATGTTCGATCAATCCCACTTTTTGTTGGTAAAAGAGTAGCCCAACAGTTGGCGGTGGGTGGTGATGACTAGCTGCCTTCCCTTTAGTGTTACACTGCTAAATTAGGGACGGCCAGCACAGTTAGCCTTCGAGTAGCTTTGTGCCAAATTCCGAAACAAACAAACAAACAAATCTTATAGCAAAGCCACATAGGGCTATCTGTTGAGTCCACCGAGGGGAATTGAACTCGTGCTTTTAGCGTCTAAATGAGATACTTATAAGATTCCAGTGTATGCTTTAAAACTGTGCTCAAGCTTTAAAAAATGTTACTAGTGGTTGGGTACCATAATCGTTTGAAATAATAATTGTATAATGTGAATAATTCAGCGCGAGTGTTATATAATTTATTTTTATATAAATATTGAAGAGGTCGATAAAGTCAACTTGAAAATTACGAGCGTGCATGACATTCAAATCTATAAATGATATAATTTATTATTTGGTGCCAAGTGATTAGTGTTAAGAATAGGTGATTGCTTCTCAAGGGGTTTATTTTGTTTTGATTTAAACTTCGTGTAAAGCAAGTCGAGGACTATCTTCTCTAATTGTTTATTTGTTTTTGAATTTCTCGCAAAGCTACATTAGGGCTATCTGCGCTAGCTGTCCCTAATTTAACAATGTAAGACTAGACGGAAGGCAGTTAGTCAACACTACTCACTGCCAACGCTTGGGCTACTCTTTTACCAACGAATAATGGTATCGACTGTCACATTATAACGCCCCCACGGTTTAAAGATCGAGCATATTTGGTGGAAGGGATGACTCAACTTGCGCATCATTTGCCCTAACCACCAAACCATGACATCTGAAGAGATGCTGATATCATTTCGAAAGTTCCAGTCCAAACTTGTTAAATGGAAAGATTTGTTTGTTTGTTTTGTAATTTCGCACAAAGCTACTCGAGGGCTATCTGTGCTAGCCGTCCCTAATTTTGCAGTGTAAGACTAGAGGGAAGGCAGCTAGTCATCACCACCCACCGCCAACTCTTGGGCTACTCTTTTACAAACGAATAGTGGGATTGACCGTCACATTATACACCCCCACGGCTGGGAGGGCGAGAATGTTTAGCGCGACGCGGGCGCGAACCCGCGACCCTCGGATTACGAGTGCACGCCTTAACGCGCTCGGCCATGCCAGGCCATAGATATATGTCCCGCGCCGGGCAGGGAGCCCGGGTTTCCTGGGTTTGTGCCAAGTTTCCCCAGGTCTACTAGCCAACTAGACTACGACGGGACTAAATGGAAAGAACCTTCTTTGTTATTTGGCTGGTCTTTATCAAGGTTACATCAAAAGTCAAATATATACATTAAATTATAATAATTCTTGTTTCCTTTAGGAAGAATTTTCAGATCTTCAAAGTTAGATCACTGTTAACAGGTCTGGTTTTAATTTGGAAAAATCTTTATCTTTTGTTTTTTTAATTAAAAATATTATGTTAAGTATAATTCTCACCAACCTGACTCGTTCGTCGTAGCAATCAAATAGTGGCGCATGGGTAAATTCTGTAATTAGACAGTAGATTATCGTCATAGGTAAGAGCAGCGCCCCCTTGAGGAGAATAGATAGCTTAAGAAAGACAGCTATGGGAAGGAAAGCAAGGCAACAACTGATGATTATGTAATGTGGTAGTGGACATGACCGATGGTCAGCATACAAAGGAGCTTGTGTGATATTCGCCGTGGTTTCCACACAAATGGGTTCAGTGACGCACGAGAACTGAAAGAGATTCGAGTTTGCCACGTATGTGAACGATTCTTAGATCACATGATATTAAGGATAAATGATAATTTCTGATTAGTCAATAGTTTTGGAAATATGCGAATGAATGAAGGTTAAACGTGTGTTAAATTTATTAAATCACGTGAGTTTCTTCTTTTAAAATTAAAACATTATACTTAAAAACATTCTTAAAGAAAAAGCAATTTCATTTAAAACCACTTTAAATAAACGTCTTTTATTCGTTTTGACGGCTGATAAAAATAGTACGACAAATGTTAGCATCAGTGATTCCCATAAAATATTTATAAAATTTACAGATATGGTTCCCATTTTGATGCATTACGAATTAACAACTGAGCTGTTTTTCATTTTGATACAAATAAAATGTTTCTTATTTGCTAAATTTTCCTGGCCTTACTCTTTAATATAAATAGAAGTTGTTGTTGTTCGTAATGAGGAATAAAACTGCACATAGGCTATCTGTGCAATGCTCACTACGAGTATCGAAATCCGCATTTTAGAGTTGTAAGTCCGTAGATATACCGCTATGCCACTGGGGATGGTAAATAGAAGTTTCAACCGTTAAAAGATGTAATTGTCTCCCTTTTTAAACAAACGCTGTTTAATATATATATTTTTTACATTTTAGAATTAACTCTTAAATTTTTAAGATGTGGAAATTGCAAGAGTTACTATATGTCATACATTATCAAAGTTTTCTTAGGAATTTGCGTTATATGCACATTGTGAAAACGACTCGGCAAGGCCAGGTGATTAAGGCACTCGATTCGTAATCCGAGGGTCGTGGGTTCGAATCCCCCTCGCACCAAACATGTTTGCTATTTCAACCGTGGGAGCGTTATAAGTGGCAGTTAATCCCACTATTTGCAAGTAAAAGAGTAGCCCATGAATTGGCGGTGGGTGGTGGTGACTAGTTACCTTCCCTCTAGTCTTACGTTGCTAAATTTGGGATGAGTAGCACAGATAGCCCTCGTCTAGTTTTGCGCGAAATTAAAAATAACAATTTTATCAAAAATTAATCAATGAATTTGGATAAAAATTTTTAAAAATATTTACTACCAGCTAGAAATGAATTATTTATATAACATCACAGTAGTATTTAACGTTAACTCCATAGATACATTCTAAAATAATTTAGAAACCTTATTCTTGTAATCAGATTAGAACATCGTGGCTAAAATCTAGCTTGAGTTTTTCGAATATTCACGAAGTGTCACAAGTATCAAAGAGGTTTATACTCTTGAGATAACTTTCTTTGTTCATAAAGTATTTAAGCCGTTTATCAGATATCTATATTTATAATGAAGATACCTTTCAGTATTGCTTACCACGTTCGCTTGAGCAACTGCATATATAAAGATAATTGCAAATAAGGTGGCAGTTAGTCGAGTTAAGAAAGACTCCCTAACGTCCCACGTAATTACCTGTAAAAGTAATAACACAAATTATTTGGATTTCATTTTAATGGCAATATTACAATTTCAACTCACCAATCAACACGTTGACTATGCAATACTCTGAGTTACATGCCAAAAATAGTTTTAGGGTACATTAAAATACGTTGAATATATATGTAATCAGTGATAAGAAAGTTCTTAAATGTGAGCAAATTTAGAAAAAATTATTAAATTATTTCTATAACATAAAATCTTCGTAAAATAAGTAATTAATGAAAAATTCATAAGTAATCTGAACTAATCAATATGATTAACTCTATACGTGTTATGTAATGGATTAGTATGAAAGTTTTATTAGTAATTTTTAATTACTCTCATATTAACTACTATGATAGACAAAACATTGTGCCAACAAGAAATATATTCACGGTAGCTAATAAAACAAAGCGAATAGTAATTTGCATCAGCATAAAAATTACATGATATCAGAAAATAGAATGCACTTCCGTGTCTCAAAGGCAGTCGATGTTATTTTTGTCGTATGATAACTCTTTCTATTCGGCATAGTTCAATACAGGTAATAAGTTCAGAGTTTAGCCTTTTTTAGCATCAGTACGACATTTTGTAAACTTTTCTTTAAAGAGATAATTACAGAAAAAACTGTTATGCCTTAAAAATCCTGTATTTAATATTCAGTGTCTTAAAAATTTTATTCAATTTATAAAACAATGAAACTCGAAACTTTTAAATGAAAGATGTTAGTTAAAGCACATAATCTTGAACTGAAGCTCTTGAGCTGAAAAGAGGGATTACTCACTGAAATTCGAACAATAAGAGAGTTATATTGTTTTTCAGATGGTGCGTATTGCTAAAGATAATTTATACACTTAAAATTACTTCTAATAAAATAGTTCAACAGGTTTAATCCTGAATGAGATAATTAAAAATTCTGTTCAAACTTATTTCCAATAAAAACATAGTTTCTATATGTATACTAAAGTAATCGTTTTTTGTTGTTTTTGTTTAAATAAAATGCATTATTTTATAATTTTCTTATAAAATAGGTATATGATTATATGTACAGCTGTTTTTAACAAAGTTACATCGATAATTCTTTCTTGGTTATTAATACAAATCAGATTAGTAATATTGATATCTAAGTACGTAATCTGTGATTGTGCCTGTTTAATTTTAAAACAAATAGAAGAGTTGAAACAAGATAAAATAAAACTAAAAACATCTGACTTAAATACAATAGTGCACTATTACACTATAAAAGGTAATATTGTAGTTATGATATTTGTTTTCTGTTTGGATAACAAATTAAATTCCTTTAGTTTAGTTAACGGTAGAAAGCAGAACAGCTTTATTAACAAAATATACATCAATTGCTATCGACGTAATTATATCCTCCATACAATAAATTGACAAAATAGCAAAGGCAAACGTAAAAAATACTTGCCACATAACGAGATATTCAGTTATTAAAATTAAAATATATCAAGATATCTTCTTGCGCCTTTGTAATTGATGTAACTATAGCAATATTACATTTGAACTAATCATGCACTTCACAGTTCACTGATAAGTTTGTATTTTAGTAGAAAATGCTTTCTGTCGTCGACTTCTTTCAGCCTAAGGCCTTTACATAGGTTGGTTTGGTTGTGTAAATATCTATAAAATATCTTTGCATGACGTCTAAAATATAAGTTTTTGTACTCTATAAATTATATTGACGGCTCATAATAAATATAAGTGATACATGAAATGAAGGTAAACTTTAAGGAGAAAGTCCCCACTTTTAATCAAACTTGAAATTAAGTCATTGTGGTAGAATTATCCTACATTTCATTCAATAAAATAGAAAATGTTTAGATAGAAAGAGTTTTGCTACTCCAAAATAAGTCATATAAGAATATATTTCATTAAAAAATTGCATTACATGAAACATGATATAAATAAATATAATCAAACATTCCAAAGATAATTAATTATTTGCTAGTTTTAATCCAATGAAAGATAATGATGCAACAATGAGTAACATATCATAATAGATTTTAAATACTCAGTATATTTCGGATATATTGCTGCTTTATTTGAATGCTACTGTAGCATAAAGTATTAATATAAAAGATATCAGATAGGTATTAACTAATATACACTTACACAAACCCCAGTTTCTGCTAATATATTGTGAATTTAATTTGCAAAGTTTCAATTCTGAATCTAACGTAATTTAAAAATTTCAGTGTCAACTTGAAACATACATACCTTTGCATTTGCAGCTAACCCTAAGCTCAAAAGCAATGTCATCCATGCAAAGGCAGCTAAGAATAGTACAACCAGCATGACAGTTCTAGGAAAAACAAACAAACAAAAAAGACTTATTTTATGCAAGAGAAATTCCCCGCTGTATCGGCGTTTAGTTTCCGAACTTACAAAGCTATAGTTTGTTTGTTTTTGAACTTCGCACAAAGCTACTCGAGGGCTATCTGTGCTAGCCGTCCCTAATTTAGCAGTGTAAGACCAGAGGAAAGGCAACTAGTCATCACCACCCACCGTCAACTCTTGGGCTATTCTTTTACCAACGAATAATGGGATTGGCCGTCACATTATAACGTACCCACGGCTGAAAGGGTGAGCATGTTTGGCGCGACGGGGATGCGAACTCGCGACTCTCAGATTACGACCCGCACTCCTTAACAACACGCTTGGCCACGTCGGGCCAGCTAATTTTTAGGCGGTGGAGAAAGCATAAATAGCTCATTGTGTAACTTTCTACCAGAAATCCAACAAGATGTAAGACAAAAAAAAAATCAAGCCAACAAAAACACTATTTTGGAAAATATACTATGACTTCTTTAAAAGACATGCCTACGAATTAAAATTTAGTATTCAGTCACGAAAAAAATTAATTCCAGAGATTACGAATTGGTAAAGTTATTATAAAACGCCAATTTTCTTGTACGGTTTTTCTAAAGCTATGTGTAAGGAAAAATAACATTTCATTCCGTTCACCTTCTCATGGTCATGAAAGGCTGATTACCTTATCTTTAAATAATATTTTACATACTTATATGTTCAGTATACAGGACCTCAAATGCTTACAGACACTACCACTTTATCTAAGAAAAATTACAAGTCTGTTTATTTGCTTGGTCTTGGTAGATCACAAATAGTGTTTGACAGTCATAGATGAATATATTATTATTAGATGATTCAAAAGAGTTAGAAAGTTATACTTTTATTTACAACAAAGTACAGATATTGAGGAGCTAATACTGATAAATATACAACTCACAAAACAATACTTGCGGGATTTGATTAGCAGTGAGCATTTAACATAACATTACACCTGGAAATAATCATATTATTACATTAGTGAAAACTATAAGAAAATTACTTTATAGCAGAGACATTTTTGAAAGATAAAAAAATGTATCGTGTTCTCTAGTATTAAATTGTGAAAAGACTAGTGTAAGTTGCCCAAATCAAATAGGTTTAGGATACTTCATAGAATTTTTAACTCATGATTTTAAGCCATAGTATACCATCAAAATAAAATGTTTGTGGAAAACGATTTGATGACCTTTACTGTAAATTTTATATGTAAATATTTCATAATTACATCAAGGAAAATAACTTGAGTAAAATTTGCATTGTATAATATAGTGTCTGGCTTATTAGAGTTTCGTCTTTGTAAATCTGTAAAATATCTTATTTTTCTTGTTACCATGCCATAATTTTTAATATCCTAAAACTTAGTTGAATTGTAATTTCGATTCAAGAGTTAAATAAATGTCGATATTTTGCCATCGCCAACAAGATTGATACTCCCAATTTTTTAATACAAATATATTTTAATATGAAAAAAACAGTAATGGTTAGTACGAATAATGATTTATGAACAAAAATTTCATGAACTTGAAAAAAGAATAGCGAGTCTTCTTTCTGATCTGGAACTTCCTTGATGTATTATCAAAGTTTCACGATGATTGAGTTAATTGCGAGTTAAATTGGTACAATTCAGTTAACAGGGAACTAATTAGCTCTGTGTTTTTCGTTCTTTGTCGGCCATACGCCGAATTTTTCACCTGTGAAATTATGTAAAGTATTAATAAAAACACTAATGTCTGATGTGAATTCGCTGAAGTTAAATGGTTTATTCGAAATAAATAAACGTTTCTTGTTGAATATCTGAATTTCCCAATTAATAAGCTAGCCGTTTCTAATTTAGCAGTGTAAAACTAGAGGGAAGGCAGCTAGCCAACATCACCCACCGCCAACTCTTGGGCTATTCTTTTACCAACGAATAGTAGGACTGATCGTCACATTATAACGCCTCCAAGACTGTAAGAGCTAGCATCTTAGGTATGACATGGATTCGAATCCACGATCCTCAGATTATGAGTCGAGTGCCTTAACCACCTGACCATGCCGGGCCTCATACAAAAAGACAAACTCAGTTATATTGAATTTACCGAACCGACTATCTTGATATTTGGGGCTAGAAACCGAGTTATGTGAAGAACTACTATAACAAGACACTTTTAATGACGAACTAGAACAAACAGGACAAACCAACGTTGAATCTCTGAAGATCACACAAAAATGTTCGTCTTATGGCTTTGCGATAGTTATATAAGAAGTATTTTTTTGTAAAAATAAGAAATATTTTAGTGTAAGAAATAAAAGTATCACACAGTATATATTGAATTATGCCACAATGCTTTATAGCGGAAGGCTTATATCTATATTATTATTTTTAATTTATTCGAAGCGAATAACATGAATTTCTCGTTTTATAAGTTATTGCTTTTGCTTGTTTGATTTTTTATATATATTGTACATAAATTATAATAGTAAAAATATCCTTTAACATAGTATCTGAATTATTTAAGTTACACTCTAGAATAGCAGTGAAATAAGTAAAAAAGTACAGCAGTAGACACAGAAATCTTACCTTGGCAGCACAATAGCTTGAATGCACCCTAAACACAGTAACACAGCTAAACAGCAGAGAATCCTGTTTCCAAAACCATGGTCTTTCTCTTCGTGAAACTAAAAAAAAAAAGATATTAGCTATGGTTTATTTATTACATTAATATACGTTTTTCTCATATACGGTTGTGAGGGCAGCAGAAGTTAAACTAATAATTGTGGTAAATAAACAATCAGCTACGCGATCTTCATTTCTTATGTAAGCTTGAAAGAAAGACTCGTCGCTATTTTAAATTAAGGCTACTTTCTTCTAATTTATGAATCCACGTTTTCTTTTTATATTTTTACAAGAAAACTAGCAGTCAACTTCGTGAAATACCCATAGTTTTGAAGATATTACTCTTTATTAAAATAAAAAAAACATTAAGTTACTTGTGAAAATTATTTAATTGTGTTCGAACAAAATTATTCTACGTTTTTATTAACCATTTTTTAATTTGTGCACAACGTTTTACTTCACTTCCATAAAACGGAATGCTCTCCTAGTGATTCTACTAGAATTAATGTGTTTAACTAGAAATGTTATAAAATCTTAAAAAAATAATTAAGTAAAGAATAATTATGAAACTTCTTGAAGTTTGTATATCGACAATTTACTGAAGTTCAAATGAATGAATAACATGGAGATTGCATGATTTGTTTTCAGTTGAAACTATAAATAATATTGAATACAGACAATAGTGCAAATAAATAATATAAAATTTAGGATAGTTATAGAAAGCTTACAATAGCAGTAGCATCAGCATTGCAACAGTTCATTCGTATCATCCTTAAAGTACGCTCCCTAGTGGCATATCGGTATGTCTTGTATTACTATAATTATATTTTCTTTACAACAAAATATTCATGTCTACTTTCTCTTTTGAGTTAATTACTTTGAAAAATGTTAAGTTTATGCAGACATGAAGACTTGTTATTCAGTATACAAAATAGAATGTTAAAGTCTTTAAGAAAACAAGCATCAAAGGTTACCCTTAACCCATAATATAAATGCCTTCTTTATGTTTACTAAAGCAGAAATTCATATCCAGTAGTAATTTTTACCTGTCGCTCTTTCTTTTTGTCTTTGAAACAAAGAGTGATGATATTGACGTGAGTAGCTTTTTCCATGTCTACACTTCTGGCTTCTATGGCCTGGGCCAAGTATTTGTTGACCCTATTACTCGGTTGGTGATAATCAGCAGAGTGTCTGAAAGAAAGGGCTGATAATGTATATGTGTACTTCTCGAAAACAATTTATATCTAAAACTTTCACGAGTTCAACAGATCTTAATATGCAGTCAACTCAAGTCGATTTATTTATTTTTCCAAAATCAGGCCTATCCTCATCTATTATAAGTTTTCGGATATTTTCAGATATATTTCAGTTCTAGTTTTAGATTTTTTAGGTATCGAAATTAAATGAATTTGTTTTTTATGCTACAGAATCACATTTTTTCATAAATATAAATAACGCCTGAGAATCGTAAAAACTTAATACACATTTGGAGTCGCACCAAGTTGACTTATTTGTAATATAATATCGTATCTTTTTTAGAATGAGACATCGTTCAAAAGTATTGTTACGATTTATGAATTTTTTATTCAAGCTAATTCTTCAAATACTCTCAAACGTTTTAGTTAAGTTCTAAAATGATTAAAAAACAAAATATTTGAAAAAAGAATTGTGCTTAATTTTAAGGAACTACGATTTTCGCAGACTTAATGATTTGTTCTAATTTTGAAGGTGTCCACACGGTTGCAACAACTAAAAACGTATTCTAAAATTATTTGATTTGAAGGGTTTTACCTGTTAGTTGCCCATATTACCTGTATCTTTTAAATCATACTACGTTTGATGTGTTTGTCTATAGATTTTAACTGTCACTACATAGGAATAGAATAATAATTGTTATTCATTTTAGCAACGGTCTTCAATGTAACTCTTTAAAAGTTAATGTTAATTGACGAAGGGAAAAGCTTAATTTGTTAAAGCATACACAAGGAAGGATATTTCGTTATACATATTAAATGCGAAATACACAAGCTTTTATGGTTATCATAATGCTAAGTAAGAAGTATAAATGAACATTTAAAGAGTAGTACGCTATAGTGATATATATGTTTTGTATTCATGATTTGTATGACAAAAAACTTTACGACATCGTTTAATGTACTTATCTTTAAAGGGTTTTAACCATTATTCTAGAACAAGTGTGTTACGACGGATATTTTATAGATGTATTTCCAGAAAAAAAGACGATACAATGTCTATGCAGAGAGAGAAACATTGTTTTCTTTATCGATTCTTCTTTCTTTCTTCTAAGCACTTTTCAATCTGTCATTAATTTATTTATCGACGAATTAACTTATAAATAGGTAGGGTTAGAACTTAGTTCAATACTTTTAGAAACTTTTTTCTTTAATTTAGAGAATTTAAAAGATTAAATGGTTTCAAATGTTAAACAACCTAAAAATGTATATTTTGGGATTCTGTGCGGTCGTATTTATTGAAACCAAGATAAACTTTCATGTGCACAACACATTGATATACAATAAAGTCACACTTTGAATCTTTTTAGGAGGTTCAGAGTTCACTAAAAACAACAACAATTTTTGACTTTCTGGTTAATTAATCAGTCACATTTTGATCAATTTACAAGGGATTTGATACAGAGATAACTTCCTAGAGATCCAACAAACTGATAAACAGAACCTGTATACTTGCTCGTTTTAGTAATTATATGTCACAAAAAGTGTTATTAAAGTAATTTTAGGGTTTTGTGATAACTACTACTTCGCCATATTCCGGTCAGTTTATTTAAGATTTAGTACAAAAGTACCTTGTTAAAGGTAACGAACGTATACCTACAAAAATGAAGAGTATGACTATTGTTGGTTATTTCATAGAGTTCAAAGGTTATTTAAACTCATCATTTTCGAAATCTAGGTCAATTACTTAGCCTTATTTTGACGGAATGACACAGAATTTGGTGCAAAGATAGTTTTTCTTTATAGACAGTTCACCCTAACAAACTAATGTATCTGATTTTCTCATTTTTAGTAATTACTGAGTGATCAAGATGTTACAGAAAAAATATTTTATTATTTTTCGGCGCTTACTCCGCAGTATTTTAGCAAATTTATATGGTATATAGTAAAAAGATATTTCATTACCGTTCACATTTCTGTTTTCTTTAAAGGGGACGAAAGGCTAAATAAATCCATAACTTTAGGGATTTTGATCCTTCCCCTGACTATATTTTGACCAAATTACGTAGATTTAGTAAAAATATCTGTTTGCAGGTCATAAAGAAATATAAAGACAATTTTAGAATTTTTTGTCTTTGCCTAAGTTTTTAGCGAGGAAAGCAAAATTTGAGGTTTTCATATATATGCCAATCAAATTGCAGGGGATTTTTTTTTACAGAGAATCATTCCTGTGAGTGCTCAGCAGTGATATAGACAATTTTCGATTTTTCTGCACTTTTCACGATTTTACTGGCGTTATAATTGGTCCTTTTAGTATTTTGAGGCGGGAACATGTTTCATTCTCTTACAAATGTTGTTTTCTGTAATTTACTTTAAAAATAATCGAATTTATGAAGGAAATACATTTTATCTTCTGTTTAACAAAGGGATAACAAAGTAAACAGCTCATTTTAATCACTACAGTGTCTAAAATATAAGGATTAGAATGACGCCATTGCAAAGGTGTGGGAGGTGTTACATGAGAAAGCAACTGTATCATTTATCGAATGTCGGCTCATGGGCGCCGGGCGCCATTGTTGCATAATTTGAATGTTGTATGTTTCAGTCGCGTACATGAGACAGTCATAATGCATTTCATACGAGAAGCTACGGACATTACCCATACCGGCTTTTTGTATACAGGCAACTTTTCTTATGATTGTATTTTTCAGGTTAGGTATGTTAGGAGGGTTATTCAGGCAGATACCTAACCTCAGAACAGTAACTGATGTCATTCCGGGTAAAGTAGATTCAGGCATATACACCTTTGTGTTAAATTTCTATTGTTGTTGCAAGAAAGACATGATATCGCTGATTGACCACCAGTGTTGCCAAATCCGCATTAATATTTTGAGAACCGCGATTTAAGGTTTTTTGGATTTGTTTTATTGTGAAATGTCTTATTTGTAAAATGATTTTAAGAATGGTTTTGGAAATTTGTTAGGTTCATATAAGCCTATTTCATTGAAATTTTCGAACAATTTTATCGCCATTCTTGTTTTATTAAAAAATACACCTAAAATCATGCATATTTTGGCCCGCCCACTCGAAACATTCTATATAATAACTAGGCAACTCAAATAATTATTTTGAGGATGTGACATAAAGAGCGGTTTTATTAGTCAGTGCAGCTTTTTGGGGCTTGTTTTGACTTGCAGTGATGTTTGTTTTGGGCTAATTTTAAAGAATTCTACCAATTTCTTTTCGCGAGACTTGGCAGCTACTCATACAGTGAAGCTACTATTCTGGAACATACAACGACATTAGCAGCATATTTATGATATTTATAAATAAAATGAAAGTACTTCTGGGGTAGCTTAAACCATAGGATGGTTTGTAGTGTATCTACCTTTATAGGTTCTTGATGAAGGATGCGCATTAGAAATATGTGCGGTACCACTGTGAGTTTGTTACAGCTTGAAAGTATCTCATTACGTTTTCTGTAAGATTTTATGAAAATCACAAATCTGGAAAAAGGTTAGCTATGACTTGTTACTTATACTGGCATTTGTACACATGATTAAATACTACTACTAAAATACACGATATTATAAAAAGAATTATCGTTAAATCGTTTACATTTTCTCTCAGACTTAAAAATATTTACAGTTAATAATCTTATTTGTTTGCAAATGTCTTAAAGTAATTTAAATTTTTCATTGGTTGTGCAGCATTGATTGTATTTAAGGTCTATTGTAATGTCTCAAGTTGAGAGAAAAAATATGATTTCATGTCCTGTATATTTATTTTTATTTTCTGTTTTTATTTGATTGAGAATACCTTATCGTTGAAAATATTATTCATAATAAAGATAATACAATGATTAGACCGATAGTAGATAATTTTCTTTAGTCTACTGGTCATAAAAAGTAAGATAACTCTTTTACACAAGGAAATAAATTCTAAACTACAAATAACTTCTCCAGATTTCTGCCTAATAAGAAAATTGTTAAGGAAAAGACAAATATCTATGGGCTTTCCTAATGTTACAACTAAAAAAAAAGCTGGGATAATCTGTCTTTATCAAACCTACAATGACATACAGTTGAGATGGGAAAATAATCAATATATCATAAACTAGCTGTCCTACCATTTAACATCCAACTAAATTATTATCAAAAATTTACCCAGACAAGGAAAAACTGGTGTTTTGAAGTAAGAGATTTGGGCAATAATTTTGAGACCAAAAATTCAGTCGAGATTAGAACTCGTCCTTTAAAAAAAATAAGTAGATGACAAATTGAATAAAGTTATGCAAATAAAGTTTACTCAATTAGTGATATAATTAAAATAGATTAATGTCACAAAATGAAGTTGATTAAGTAAGATTTAAGCAACGAAATGCCTTATACATGTTTAGGAAAAACGTATTAATGTCACTAGGAAAGCACGAAAATCAATTTGTCAACTAGGGCACATCCAAGAATAGGAGACAAAATGACGTACCTTCCTTGAATATTCGACTTAATTAGAAGACTGAGAACCACCAACAGAGATGTTTTTTTATTTAATTAGATAACGACAGCTTTCGACTTTCTTAGATAGTTGAAGGCCCGTAAATGTAATATAAATGTTTTAAAATAAAAATATCACTGATAAAGCCTATGCATTTTTGTATCAATTTTGGATATATAGATATTTAATCTCAATTTTTAACAATACTGAGAGATTATAGGAATATAACTAAACAATTAAAACTGAAGAAAATACTTTTCAAGACCTTCTGTAGATGTAATTCTACAAAAATCCATATTCGAACTGAGAAAAAAGTTAGACACCCTACCCCCTGATAGCTAGTGTTACCTGCTTTGGCTGAAATAATTTTGCATTGAGGAGTGGGGCAAACTTTCTTAAGACCGATATCAGAGACGGGTTCAAAAAGCGTCTCACTGCAGTAATTTTAGCTACAGGGGGTAACACTAGCTATCAAGGGGTAAGGTGTCCTAACTTTTTTCTCAGTTCGAATATGGAATTTTGTAGAATTACATCTACAGAAGATCTTGAAAAGTCTTTTCTTCAGTTTTAACTGTTTAGTTATATTCCTATAATCTCTCAGTATTGTTGAAATTGAGATTAAATATCTATATATCCAAAAATGTTACAGAAATATACAGGTTTTATTAGGGTATCCTAACTTTTTCACATGATTGTATGTCATAATAATTTTACAAGTCAAATTTTACTTGCTGTGTATGCTACAATTTCTGCAACAACTTGTTTTATTTCTTCTTTCAAGTTTTAAAATTGTTTAAAACTAAATGATCTTTAAAGTACTGGTTTTACCACCTCTCAGTTTTTACATTATTTTATCGTCTTTGCACTTTATACAGTGACGTCTTGTAAATTTTAAGATTTGAATTTGATGTTTAAACGTAAAAGTTTCATTGCTTACCTCTTTTTAAAAGGTTTCCGGAACTTATCTGTCATTTTAGGCTAAAACGATAAAATAAAATAAATTCTGTGTAAGTTATGTTAAATTTCACGAATTTATTGGGTAAAATGTGTTAAAATTCGATATATTATTTGTTAAAATATAAAATAATATACAATTTTATTGTAACTGTAACATAATTTGGTTCTATAAACTTTAACATAGATTCAAAACAACTCGCTTCATTAAAATAAACACAAATAAAAATAAATGCTAAGCGAACAGAATAGCTTTTACTTTCAGCAATTTTAGTTAAAAAAAATTGCAGGATATATACATGCCAGTCACGTCTTCTTCCTTATTCTGGGTTAATCACGATGCAGGATGTTAGGTCAGTTTACTATATCAGAAGATGACATTCAAACTAATGAAGCAACAACAAAAATTCGTTGTATCCCTTTTCTTTCTGGGGAGAGGGAGGGAGCGTGGTGCGTTATAAGAAAGAAGGTAAATTTTCAATATTCAATTAGAGTAGTCCACGGTTTGGTAGTGGGTGGTGTGTGTTGATTGGGTGGCTTCTTTGTAGCTTGTTACTTCAGATTTAGGTAAACCTAGAGTAACAATGCGCGAAATTTAGCAAACTATTGATCTGTATTCTACTACTTTGCTCGTCTTAATACCCATTAGCTCATTTTTAATTGTATCTCAAAACATGATATTAGTGGTTCTATAATAAAAAAAAATTTCACAAGGATGGAACATTGTTTTGAATTTCGCGTAAAATACTTACGGGCTATCTGCGCTAGCCGTTCCTAATTTAACAGTGTAAGACTAGAGGGAAGGCAGCTAGTCATAACCACCCACTGCCAACTCTTAAGCTACTATTTTACCAAGGAATAGTGCGATTGACCCTAACTTTATAACGCTCCGATGGCTGCAAGGGCGAGCATTTTTGGTGCGACGGGGGTCCAAACCCGCGATCCTCAGATAACGAATCGAACGCCTTAATCTACCTGTCCATGCCTGGCCTTTGATGAAACTAAAGGTAAGTGGTTAATCTGCAGCACTGAACAAAATTCTGTATTTTGCTCAATCTGTATGGCACTGGATAAGTGTTACGTAACATACCTGTTTATTGAAGGAATGAAAGACAGGGAGCGTATTCCTCAAAGACTTGAAGAACATTAAGATATATCAAATTTTCAAATGTAAAAGACTTATTTCAATTACCAATGCAAAAATTCAAATTTTGCAAAATTGAACTGAGAAAATACACTGATAATTTAACTGATAGAACATAAAGTATGTAAAAAGACTAAAAATATTTCACTCCATGTGTCAGTCAGTATAGAGGTGTACAGGTAGGAGACTGATTTATCCAGTTTACTATTCTGAATAATGAAGCAGGCCTAATTAAAAGATTGCTAATTTGTTTCAATAACGAACAATGAACCCACTTTTCAATGATAAACACACATTTGACGTTTCTTGTGATTGAAATTAAACTTTAAAATCGAGTCCTTCTAGTAAAGTTGCATTCATATAGTAGATAAATTCCATACTTATATTCACACGTTCATTATTTTTAACCGTGTTG
The DNA here is from genome assembly GCA_011833715.1 of Carcinoscorpius rotundicauda. Classification (NCBI taxonomy): domain Eukaryota; kingdom Metazoa; phylum Arthropoda; class Merostomata; order Xiphosura; family Limulidae; genus Carcinoscorpius; species Carcinoscorpius rotundicauda. Next base: position 30,436,750 of record CM022395.1, on the reverse strand, counting down.
GAGATTATCACACTGTCAATTAATAAATGAACAGATTGACTCATTGGTTTTCATTTCAAGTACGTCTGTTAACATAACCTGCAGGCCGTATTTACAAAAAAACAATAAAATAATTTTTATTACAAAAAAACAGTCTGGTTTATCTCATATTTTGTAAATTTTCTTTGCCGTAAGTCATTTTTACACACACACACAAATAAAACCGAATGTTTAAAAACAGTTTATTACACTAAGGCATATGCTGCATTAAACAAAGGACAGTAATACGTGCACACAGTAGAAGGGACAATGCTGCTCAGACAGAAACATTTAAACCAAATTCCATCCGTGGAATTTGGTTTAAATGTTTAAATGGCATGGCCGAGCGCGTTAAGGCGTGCACTCGTAATCCGAGGGTCGCGGGTTTGCGCCCGCGTCGCGCTAAACATGCTCGCCCTCCCAGCCGTGGGGGTGTATAATGTGATGGTCAATCCCACTATTCGTTTGTAAAAGAGTAGCCCAAGAGTTGGCGGTGGGTGGTGATGACTAGCTGCCTTTCCTCTAGTCTTACACTGCAAAATTAGGGACGGCTAGCACAGATAGCCCTCGAGTAGCTTTGTGCGAAATTCCAAAAAAAACAAAACAAACAAACAAATCCATCCGTGTAGCTTATTGATATTCTGTATTTCCGCATATTATTTCTTATTTCACGGTAATAAGTACAGGCGCCCCAACTTCAACGTGGAACTGTATATATCAAAATGCTTGGACCAAATTTTAGTGTCTCTTCGTTACTGAATAAACTGAAATAATTTTCAAACTTTTTTACATGTCTTTTTATCTTATGACGAAGCCAAACAGCAAAATTACCTTTTTCACAACGAGTTTTTCTGCCCGTGGCTGCATTGTAGCAATATTTGAAAACGGAACATCCACATTGAACTTGATAGAATGTATCAGTTGCAGTACTACGTTAGAGACATTCTTGAAGGACAATCTTCGTCTAGTAGATTCCGTTAAATGGCGAACTTGCAGTTTGTTGAGCAGAAACATCTAAAAATGGAGAAATTTATAATAAAAATTATAAATTCAATGCTTTTCAATCAAGTCAATGAAGAAAACATTAAAGCTTTACTATGAAATATAATTACTACTCAGTATAAAACATTATTACTCGATTCCAGTTAAAAAAACTAATATATATTCAACAATTTTAAAACAAACTTCAAATAACACACGCATAGCAAAAATGTTTTTTGTCTTATACTGGAACAAAATGCAACTGTTTTTGTGTACTTCAATGATGATGGATTTAAAAACCATGTTGAAATTAGTGATTTTCTCTAGTTTTCGAGTTATGATAACTTTATTCGAAAGATTCTTATATATTGTGAAAATAATGTTTTCTTTAATAATTTTATCTATTCATTGAGTATTGCATTAAGAATGTTTAAAAACAACAGATAGGAGCAATACCAGTTCCAAAAAGTAATGAGCATAATAGTATTATGTATTGAAAATAGATTCAGGTTATGTTTCAAACTTTCAACATGGTATTATTTTTATTGCAAAATAACTTTCTGGGGCCCCCCAGTGGCTCAGCGGTATGTCTGCGGACTTACACGCTAAAATTCGGGTTTCGATACCCGTGGTGGGCAGAGCACAGATAGCCCATTGTGTAGCTTTGTGCTTAATTCAAAACAACAACAAACAACAACAACTTTCTGGGTTGTTGTGCACTTTGTATATGCGGCCTACTGAGTGAGTAAGAAATAACTGAGGGAGAGGCGTTTGACTTCGCTTCTTTTACACTCATTCGAAGTACTTCTCGAAGGTTCTACAAAGTAACCAAATGAGAGCTTTGTGATGAAGCAGAGGTGGTGCAATTTGCTATAATTATATAGAGAACACTTAGTATACATATATATATATATATATATATATAAACAATATATTCGGAATTGAGTTTATGTTTGAGGTTATCAAAAGGAATGTACTTATACCATTAAAGTGTTTAAGTAAACTTAATTGTACAACATAAATCTATTGTACTAAGTTGATTGCATGATATTTTATATAGTGCTGATGAAATATTGAGATATTATAATAGCTCAAAATCTAGAGGTGATGGTTTGTTTGTTCTATTTTTGGAATTTTGCACAAAGCTACACTCGGGTTTTTTTGCGCTAGCCGTCCCTAATTTAGTAGTGTAAGACTAGAGGGAAGGCAGCTAGTCATCGCCATCCACTGCCAACTCTTGGGCTACTTTTTTACCAACGAATAGCGGGATTGACGGTAATATTATACTGCCCCAACGGCTGAAAGGGCAAGCATGTTTGGTGCGACTGGGATTCGAACCCGCAACCCTGAGATTACGAGTCGAACGCCTTAACACACCTGGCCATGTTGGGCCAGAGGTGATGGAGAAATTCTTACAGTAATTTTGAAATAAGCATCATCAAATTACCCCGAATAAATTTAGTTTTACCTTTTAGCTAAGATACTTTGTTAAAATTTAAAATGATAAAAAATACAGATGTTGTTATTTTCACATGAAAACTTACTGAATTTTTATATTAATTATATATCCAGTCGGTATCTAGTAAGCAAGACGGTTTATCAGTTTGTAAATATATTCCCTAAGGAAGTTTCTTGTTTAAAGGAACTTGGAAATAATGCGGACATTATTTTATATGCAAAAACGGCTCGTTTGGGTTCAGAAAATATTTTAAATAGAAGAGCGAACAACGTTTCGACCTTCTTCGGTCATCGTCAGGTTCACCAAGAAAGAGGTAACTGACCGGAAGCTGACCACATGTTTGGAAGGGGTTGTGTAACTGAGTGTCGCAATGTAGAGGGCGGGGTTAGATGTTTGAATATATAATTTTATCTATAATATTAATATAGGTATAATGGCGTTCCTTTATATTGGTTTATTTTGGGTTTAAGTTGTTGTATAAGTAAGACTTCTTTAATTTTGCGTTTGTTTATGTTTGTTTCTTTACTTAGTATTTTAGTGTTTTCTATGGTTATGTTGTGTCCATTTGACTTGCAGTGTTCGAAAACGTGTGAAGGTGACTTTTTATGTTCTTTGAATCTGGTTTCCATTTTTCTACTTGTTTCTCCAATATAGAAGTCGTGGCAGTTATCACATTGTATTATATAAATAATGTTGGTGTGGTGTTTGATGACCGAAGAAGGTCGAAACGTTGTTCGCTCTTCTATTGAAAATATTTTCTGAACCCAAACGAGCCGTTTTTGCATATAAAAAAGGTAATGGATTTGTCCTTATAGGTAAAAAAGATTACACAATGGAATGAATTCCATTTTATCTGACTTCATCAGATCTAGATTACTTGACACATATGTTCTTAGTCTTACTGTTAATGAAAAGAAAAAGTGAAACGCATCTTCAGAAACATTAAAAAGTTAAATATCTCCCAAACAACTTTTGATCACATATACCTCTGTGGCTTTCAAGCCGATGTATTTATGGCCTTCCCAAAGTACACAAATCAAATGTTCTTACAAAACTTATGCGTTCTACTGTCTATACACATTCCTACTAATCACTTAAATTTTTAGTATCCAACCTCTTACCACCAACGAATTTACAGTTAACGATTCATTCTATTTCTTTACTTCACGCTAACATTACTCTACGATCACCTTTGACGCAATTGCACTTTTTATGAACATTTCAGCTAATAAAACCTTCAGCATATGTTTTTATAATATTTAAAAAATGATTTGCAGCTAGTAAACAGTGTCAGCTTTTAAGAAGTTAAACAACTCCTTTATTTAATTATTATCGTTTTGACCAACAGATGGCGTTCATAGGATAATCTCTTCGAAGCCAAACAGCAAAATTACCTTTTATCGGACTTTATCCTTTCTCTTCACTACAAACAATTATAATTTGAACATTGTGCGGGTTAAATTTAACCCTACGCGTAGAAGGTATCTTAAGTATATTTTTGTAATATTTCGTAAATGTCCTTGCTTTTATCTTTCGAAATATTTAGGCTCCTGTCCCAAAACATGCTCGTGAAACTGAGAACAACCGTATTTTGCCTTTATCATAAGCTATTACATTAACTGATTTTCAATGTTTACAACATCCACTTGAACAGCTCTTCCTTCTAACTATAAACTTAATCTGATCACCTGTTTATTTCCCAGAACTTCAAACGGTTGATATTCTTATTTCTCTCTAAAAACTCAACGAAATGAAAAATAGGTATCTTTGGCTTTTTCTCGATATCATCACTCATGACTTTTTCGAAGAGAGAAGCCAGTCATTTTGATAATACTAAAGGAATTGCTGTACCTAAATGCTACGTATATACATGTGTTTTTCTTACTTAAGTAAAAGGGAGTTTAATATTTAATAGCCAACTTACTAATTTTTTACATAAATTCAACTGGGAATTATCTTGAAACCAACACACGAGATAAATAAGTTTTTTCAATATTAAAGGCTGCATTGCGGTTCCACTTCGATCATGGATTATTTACTCACACACAAAACTATATAAAATGATAAAACTAAAGTGCCATTTAACTATGCGTATCCATAAACGGATTGGGATTTCCGACAGAACTAATCCCACTCCTTGGGTCAGTGGAAAGTTGATGGATTTAGAACGCTAAATTCCAGGGTTAGTTTCCCGGTGGTGGCAAGAATAGATAGCACAATTTAACTTTGCATATATATATTGAACTGCTTCATACAGAATCTTTTTAACGAATTTTTACAATTTTCGCTACGGGATACGCAGATTTGAAACATCTGACTGAAAGAAGTCCATTTATGAAACAAAATTTCCTTAACTTAAATTATATTGAATTATACTTATTTCGGTTATTTCTCCTTAGGTGTAGATGCATTTACTAATTTATTTAGTGGGGGCTCATAACAATTTTCACTTAGTGATTTTATAATCTCCGTGTATACATTCAAAACATTCTTTAAATATTTTGTTATTTGTCACTTCTAGGGTTTACCATAATTTTTCAAATAATATTCTACAACAATTAAAACTTATTATTTTTTATTGCATGGATTAAAACACTTGAATTAACCAGGCTATCCATATTTTCTGATAACTATTGTTTATGGTAATGAATAAACATTTACAATACATAAATTATTTTTATAATTATTTTTTTTTCTTACGAACCATGAACAATTTTGTCCTGTGTATTATTTTTCGTGAATAAAATAGATGTTTTACTTTAGGAAAAAGACAGGCTGAGAGAAATAAAAATTATATATATGCATGCACATTTCAGACATAAAACCAATCACAGTACCTTTCTTCGAGAAGGTGGTGGTACAATAAAGTACGTTTTGACGTTTTGTTCCCTTAGATAAGAATTTCGATTGCCTCCGTGACCTGGTATGACTTCATATTCGTTTTTAAGAAAATCAAGCGTTGCTTGGGTAATGTGAACCCGTCTGTTAATGAGAAAGTAATTAGATACTTTACAGAGCGTTCAGTTTCTAAAAAATGTTATTTTGCAGCTCGTAATATATAATATATATTACTACTTAAACATATCGTGTGGCGAGATCTTTTAACAGTCGTAAATATAAAGTTCCTATGAAACAAATTGTTCAATCTTGCAACTTATTATCTGAAAAAAATGAAATATATAATAATAAAAAAACGTGTATGCTTATATCTCTTATATGCAAGAGGAAAAAATTAGCAACCTGAAATTTTGCACCCATAGTAAGTGGACCCTGAGAGTGTGCAACTGGGCATTAGTCCTTCTGTTATTTGCGTGAATGCGTGCATGCAGGCTCATATATTTTTAATGAGGCAAGTTTGCAAAAACCATAAAAAAAGGAGTGGTTCTTTATATAGCAACTTCTAATATACAGAAAAGCCAATGCATTTTGGTAACAACGCACTCCAACAATAGTCTTTGTGTCATGTTGTTTAGCAACTAAAGTATGTAGGGTATACTTTTATGTTAAAATGGATTTAGAATACATTTAATATGAGCTTAATAACCTACATGAAAATGGGTACTTTCACGAGGCTGTAACAATAAAAAGTCTGCATGTTTAACTGTCATAGTGCCAAGATGAAAGAACCTGGAGACCTAAAACTTTGTGGTCAATTGTTTTTCCCTTTAGTTCTTAAGCGCCATAATTCTGCGTCCTGAAGGTCTATAGAAAAGTGTCATATTTGTTTTTCAATTTTCACCTACTGAATGAACCGTATGTGGATGTTTTCTGCCAAATGTTTTTTTTAAACACAAGTAGGGGAATAAAAATACAAATATGAGAATTAAACAATGTTGAATTTAACTACGTTTAAAAACGGTAATATACAACGAAAACAAAATATTAATGAGAGAATATTGGATAATTCTGAGTATGAAAAGAACTCAACTGAAACGCAAGAAGAAACCAAGAATGCGAGAAGCTAAATTAAAGCTACTTACTTTTAAAAATAGAACAATTAAATTAATTTTGGGAAATGGCAGCATACAAATTAATTAAAGAATTTGCGCATTGGAGTAGCTGTAGAAGTAGTTAAGGTAACAAAGACACTTGACAGGAACACTGAGGCTACTGTTAGTCATGAGAGGATGTTAGAATCTTGCAAATAAATGTGGGTGTTTTATGTTTGTAGGAATTGAAATCTGTACTTTTTGTTTTTGAAAATAACATAAGTGCTGTTTGTAAAATGTAATGGGATATATACGTATATATTTGTTTCCAAATTTTAATCATTTGCAAAACTGGCTATAATAAATTGTTTATAATAATCCGCAATACTCACGTTACTGACTTTTCATAATTATTTTGTTTTTTATTGCAGTCTTTATTGTATTTTAGAGTTTTACTGATTGTTGTTCTTATGAAACATATACTTGTTAAATTCGTTCGAAACATTGTACAAAACAAAATCGGGAATATAATAAAATGTTTGAATAGTCATGAATCTAAATGTATTATTTGTATGAATAGCACTAACCAAAAAACACACTAGTTGCAAATATAAATACCATTACTCTCAGTAACAATAAGTAAAATAAAATGATATTAAAGTAAGTTGATGAAAAGTAAATTGATGTATGTTAAAGCATTTTAACTGTGGAGCATTTGGTTTATATTATTGGACTCATATCTCAACTTCAAACTGTAGGCTGAGATGACAAGCCTACCCGGGTTCACCCCCAGCCTCCATGTTATTAGCTAATGTAACGTCATTACTCCATACATCATACTGCCATTTCCTCAGGCCTAGGACACCACAAAGTACTCGCCCAGTATGAATTCCAACGCGCATGTTCAGATGAACATCCGTAGTTTCTACTACCGAGCTATTAAAATAAAAAGAGAGAAATACAATACTGTGCTGGTGATCTGAAACAGTGATATTGGCTTAAAATATATATAAACCTTAATTTACTAAATTTAAATTTACATATTCACTGAAAGCACTGCAATATTAGGTTTATACAGTGTAGACAAAATAAATAACAGTCATTAGAAAAATATATTCATATTACATTGACTTTTATTATTGTTATTATAACATTATTTGATTTGTTAAACATTAGAAACTCAAAACAACATTTTTTCTTGTGATTTCAAACACTGTTTTTCAAAGTTTTTTTGTATAAAATCACTGCATACATTAAATTGTTAAACACATATCTTTATTTACTTTAATCTTGGTGTAATTTTTAAATACAAGTCTGGTTATTACCATCTTACTACTTACAAATCTAAAATAATAATGTTTCATTAGGTTTGGATGACGGTGGCCTGGCATGGCCAAGCGTGTTAAAGCGTGCGACTCGTAATCTGAGGTTCGCGGGTTTACATCCCCGTCGCTCCAAACATGCTCGCACTCCCAGCCGTGATGGCGTTATAATGCTCAATCAATCCCACTATTCGTTGGTAAAAGAGTAGCCCAAGAGTTAACGGTGGGTGGTGATGAATAGCTAGCTGCCTTCCCTCTAGTCTTACACTGTTAAATTAGGGACGGCTAGCACAGATAGCCCAGAGTAGCTTTGTACGAAATTCCAAAACAAACAAACAAAAGCTTTGTGCGAAAATTAAAAAACAAACAAAAACAAAAAAGGTTTGAATAAAATAACTTGAATTAAATGATGTTGCTAAAACACTCTTCAACACACCACTGACATTAAATCTCAGAAATACTTCTAATCCGTGAACATAATTTTTGTAAATCGTACAGTAGTATAATTTTTGTGTTATTTTCTGTGCTGGATCGATCGAGTCTGGTGTAAGACAAGTCTATTTGATAGACGAAAGGATTTTATAAAAGTATATTTATTGTTTTTAAATGCTATTTTTTACATATTTTGACAGGAAAGAGGCTCATATTCTTTTTCTAGTTAGCTATGAATAGCTAAAAGAAAATATTTAGTGTTAATTTATAATTGAAACTCCTCTCAAGCTCTCAGAATACATATTATAAATATTTATTTATTATCATCAAAAGAAAGGACACAAGGCTTAAACCTACCTCATACATTACATACATAGATACATTTTGGTTAAACTTGCATAGATTACATTAGGTTATAACTCAGATAAACATATCCCGAAGCATTCTTCATTTTGTTACTAGACGTAAAGTTATAGTATACACATATCACAGAGATCGATACTAGTATTTTAGCGTTATAAGCTCTCAAGCCTGTTGCTGAGCCCCTGGGGACCATTACAGCACAAGCACTCTGTTTTGTAAATTGCTCTTACGTTAATATAAATTTCATGATAATTTAAAATTACCTAAGATACTCATAAGCTGTTGTTGCAACTATCCTTCACATTAACATTCTTCTTGTCAAAAGCTAGGTACTTCTTGTAAAGGCAACATTATTACAAGAAGATTTACTAAATTATATACTCTTAAAAAAAGAAACTCAAAAGGCAAAATTTGAGACAAATTGTTAACAATTTTATTCCGGATAATTCTGTATGACATGTGTGAAACTTTGCACATTCACTGCTGAGCATCCAAAGTCTGCAAATGCGAAGTCCACGCTCACTAGTTGAAGTTTAACGTCACTCAACGTCAATAATGAGTATGCCCCCCGTGAGCATCAAAAACTGTTTGGCATCTCCTGTCCATGGAAGCGATGAGATGACGAATCACATCCTGTGGAATGGCTGTCCGCTCAGCCTGCAAAGCTGCGGCAAGATGAGGCAGAGTCTGCGGTTGAGGTTGTCGCCGTCGCAGACATCGGTCCAACTCGTCCCAAAGATGTTCGATGGAGTTTAAATCAGGTGATATGGAGGGCCAGGGTAGAACGTTGATGTTGTGGTGTCTCAAAAAGACAGCGGTGAGTCGGGCTGTGTAAGGACGGGCGTTGTCATGTTGAAAAACGTCATTGACGTTCACCATGATGGTGAACATGGCACATGGGGCCTAAGAATCTTGTCGACGTATCGGTGAGCCGTAAGATTCTCTCGAATGTGCAAAAGGTCTGTTCTGGCATTGTAGGCGATGGCAGCCCACATCATGATGCTGCCTTCACCAAATCTGTCAACTTCCTGCACACAGTTTGCTGCAAAACGCTCACCTCGGCGACGGTAAACACGGGTCCTTTCATCCTGCCTACGAAGCATAAAACGTGATTCATCGCTGAACTAAACATGCCTCCATCGTCGATGAGATCATACCCGATGTGCCCGAGTCCACTGTAGCCGTGCTTGACGATGTTGCTGGGTGAGGATGATGCCTCTGACTGGACGTTGAGGTCAGATTCCTGCATCTCGTAGACGGTTGCGAATGGTTTGATCGGAAATCTTACGCAGCCCTGGTATGGTTGTGGCAGTAGACGTCGCAGGGTGGTCCTATCCCGAGGGTGACCTAACCGGATGTAGCGATCTTGTGCAGGCGTGGTCACACGAGGTCTGCCAGATCATGGACGGTCACGAGTTGATCCATGTTGTTGATGACGATTCCATAGCCTTGTGATGGTGCTTGGGTGGACATTCACAGCTCTGGCAACATCTGATTGAGATTTGCCTGCTTTCAATCTACCAATGGCGTTGTTGGGTTGTGCTTCAGCCAATCTTGGCGTAACTGTATTGCGTGTCGGTGGCTTAACACTGAGTTATGGAACCCGAGAACCCGTCACTTTTATTGGGATTTTGCACATGTTGCACTTGCAGAACATGCAGATCTCTCAAACAAACTTATTGGACACGAATGCGTTTTGGCGAAAAATCCGATATTTTCCACCGTTTTCAAAGTGCACAACTTTTATTGTCATTTTGGTCTGACAATAAGTGCCTTAACACGTGTAACATCACATACTATGAGTTTGTAAGGTTATTACATACATTTCTCTTTAAAATAAAAGAAATATCCCTTTTGCGTTTCTTTTTTTGAAGAGTATATTTCAAAGAAAAAACTGACAGATATGTGCGTTTCAACAAACGAGTTAGTCTCCCGCTGGAACAGCGGTAAGTTTACGGTGTTACAACCCTAAAATTAGACGCTCGAGTCTCTTCGGTGAACACAGGAGATAGCTCGATGTGGTTTTGCTATTAGAAAACGCACACTCAAATGTATAAATGTATATTACCTACATTTTTTAACGTCAAGAGGCATGATATGTTGCGGGTGGTAAATTGCTTTACCTGGCCATGTGTGACTCACCATTTGCCTTCCACAACATATCGAGGGTGTAAAGCACTGTTCTTCGACATAGGAACTCCTCAAAGTACTTTGAGTTTATGTCCAGGTCCGCCAGTACTTCCGTGTTCCCAGGATACCAGGTACCTCGGGCGCCCATTGGCAAGCCGTGAAAGACAACGGAAGTTGCACCAGTTAGATCTTTAATATGTGGTGCGAGCTCTTCATAGCGGGCGACCTTGGAATCGTATGCTTCCTGGAGGGAGCTATACATGAGTTCATATCGAACCGTCACGACAACGACCACCGCTTTTTCCTCACGGTGGAAGATCAGATCCGGTCTTCGACGCTCACCATTACTTGCCTGAATGGTGGGTTCTTTGAGTACTTTCCACCCTTTGCTTACACATTCTGCTACTAAAAAGTCACAGATCTTGTTGTGACGCCGTATCCTCATAGATTTTAATTTGGGACACTGACCACTAAGATGACATATGGTCTCTCTCGGGGCCAAGCAACCCCGGCATTTAGCAGCTTCTTTGCTCGTACTCAAGTTCCCTCGAGAGAGGGCCTCTCGAGTGGGATACACATTTGCCCTCAAGGCAAGACACTTCACCCAGTGGTGGTCCTTCATTCCGACTGGCTTTGGGAGCCAGTGGTTGGCAGATCTTGAGCCTTTGAAGAGACTTACACCGTGTCCTTGCAGGGCAAGACCTTCCCAGCGCTTCCTTTCCATATCTCTCCAAATAGAATGATATGTCCTGGAAGTCTGTTCGGGTTTTGGGATCGGAAGTCCCGCCTTTAAGGCAATTCCTTTGATGTTGTCTATTAGGTTTTCGGTTTGAGCTAGGTATTTTATTGATTCGTCTGACGAGTTTATATGCCTTATTCCCGTCTTGATCTTAAGGGTTGGAACCAGCATTTCCAAGTTGACTAGTGCTAGGCCACCGTCACGGTAACGGGAATAAAGCAACCCGTCATTTGTACAAGGCGGAAGATGACACCAAATCTTCACGGCCTTTTTAATCATATTGTCCAATTCTTTTAACATCTTACCACTCGATGCTCCCAGTTCGAGTTGGTACAGGAGCCGGGGTACCGCAAAACGGTTGAGGACTTCAACCCGTTGGTGTGGTTTTAACGGCACCCTCGATATGTTATCTATCCACTTCTCGAGGATGGGAAGTACAGGCTCGCTGTACACCCCGGTCCATGGACAGACATTGGCTCCTAGGTACCGGTAAGATTCTTTGGGTCCGATCATTGGGAGTCCTTCGCCATTAACTGTCCATGGAGGACAGTTATTGACGGTAAAGGTCTTGCTGGACCCCCTAATCAGCATTCCGGCACTCTTCGAGATGTTCAGTGAGAGGCCGTTACCCGTACAGTACTCATTCACAGAGTTCAACATTTCCTGGAGATTAAGTAAAGCAGCTACCTTATAAATTTATTATTCAAAATTATATACGGACTTTTTCAACACAATTTACTTGATGAATGTTTCGATAAGAAAGTCAAAAACTCAGTAAAAATATTTTAACACAGAGAAAAGTATTCTTATAATTCTACATATTAATTTAACTACGTTATTACTCTTAACAACTCACAAATTTATTTCTAAGTTCATGAGTTCAAGTCCGTTGAGTCAGAGAAAACATTAATTGTTTTCAATTGATCTGTAATAAAAATAGAGAAATATATGTTTTATTTTAAACAGCTATATCCATTTAACTAGATTTACGGACGTGTAAAAATAATATGTGTTAATCCAGCTTTCCATTATAAAGTATTGAACTTGATAGTTGATTCAAAATAAAAACAAAATTATTATCTAACAGTAAATTACTTTATTCGGATGCTGTTTGTTATCATAAATTTAGTTTCTTTTGTGCTTTTTATATTGACACTCCTGTCAATTCAGTGTTTCAATTAGCGACAACCTTCGAGACGATGCATAGAGTAGACAGTAAAGCCAATATTGTGGCTTGAAAATTTTGTTGACAAATACGGAATAACTGATGTTGATTGTCCGACACCAACAAACATTCTTTTTCAATGCTAGAAATTTTTAAACGGGAAGTGTAAAGCTATTAATTTCAAGAACGTTTACTCCCCCCCCCCAGAATAGTTCATTTTTACTGTTTCGCTGTTTGTATTTAATCAGTAAAATATTTAAGCATGTTTTAAAAACTATAATTTTATCCGTTTGCATGAACTTTCAAATTTATATGTTTTTGGGTGAAGCCCATGTTGCTCTACAAAACCGGATTATTGTTGAATAATTGGTATAAACCTAATTAAGTTATAACAAGTACTTCTGCTCCAATGAAGACGTAATGACCAAAGCTAGCTTAATAACAAATCAATTATATTTTTTGGGGTAACAAACTGTATTTATTTCAGTTTTTAACAATGAATAGAACTGTCCAGTTTGCATTATACACTTTAAATTCACTGAATTTAAGCTTTCTGTTGACAAAACAAATTGTAATTTTAGTATAACGAAAACAGAATAGACAATGCAGTTTACATGATTCCTTTGAAAAATGCTGACAGTTTACCATAACATCCCATCAATTAATTTATTCCTGTTTAATTGCTGTCATCGTTGCTTTCCTGAAAACGATAAGTCTGTTATTTGACTAGTTAAACAAGTAATGCATTTAGTAATATTTGGAACAAATACCTTAATAGAAGCTTGTAAATATGGATTAGAGGTGATGATTACATTTATAAAATTAAGCTACTTGCAAAGTGGTTTTAGATCATAAGTTTGATAAAATTGCTAGAAGGATGTGTTACATGATTTGAGTCCAACAGCCTAGTAATCCTGCAAGTTGCATGATTTGAAGTGTGCGCTTACCTTGTTATTTTAGATTTTTTATTGTAGATTTCAAATGTTTGTGGTAATGAATAGCTTCTAGAATTGACACGGTGTCGAACAAAATGCAATAATCACTGCATACAAGAAATAAAGATTATTTATCAGAACTGACGTCAACATAGGAAGAACTATAAATCCCATTCTGTAAAGTAACTGGAATTAGATAGAAAACAGTCCGTTTTCAAAATAAATAGGAAAAGACATAAAACTGCGATTTTTAAGTTATATATTTCTTGAAAATATTTTGATAACGTAAACAGTTTTTGCACAAAAAAACGTTTGTTCATAAACAATTCACCACATAGACTCGAATATTTTGATATTCGTTGGTACTAAGGAAACTTAACTGCTACCAACTTGAAGTAATTATTCTACATGAAGTTTGTGTCTGCTTTTACAATAATTTAATAATTCAACACGATTACTCCCCATGCACTTTCAAATATAGGCTTCAAAAATAGTTATCAGTGAAAGGTAACTTAGTGTGAAACGTCGTTTTTCTTTTTGTTACGGCATAAATTATTCAAAAAGAGAACAATTGATGGTTTTCCCAACAATTTGTTTCAAGATAAATGTGCAAAGTTACAAGTGCTGTCGGCGCAGAGCTGTCCGTAATTTAGAACTAATGAAGTTGATTGTAGTTAAGCACAAAAAACAACTACAGAATGAGCTATTTGTGTTCTGCTCACCCCGATTATCAATAACCGGATTTAGAAGTGTGAGTCCGTAGACGTATCACTGGGGGCAAGTGAAAGGAAAGGCAGCTAGTTAACAGGAATGTTGTTAACATTTGGGCTACTACTGTCTCATTTAATAGTGGGATTCGACAGTCAATTTTGTAACATATCCATGGTTTCACACTAACTTTCACTTGTACGAATTAACATTCAAATCCATAGTTCAAACATCTTAAGCAAGGCCACGCGCGATTCTTTTCCCAACAGAAACAAGAAATAAAGGTGGACTTTTTCTCTGTGTGTCATATCTTTAAACATCTCTTCTATTTTCAATTTTTACGCAAATTATTACTGCAAAACAAAGAAAATAAGAGCACTTATAACTTTACAAATATAGTGATCAATTGATGAGAAAATGATTCTGTTTGAATGCTAAAACTAAACTAAACTAACGTGGCAGGGGTTCAGTTTAGAGAGAGAGAAATCAGAAGAGTTCTCTCCCCAACCGGGGTGTTCAGGAACGTTGTGGTTCCTCTTCGTCCCCTTTCGTGGATTGTTAGTAAGATTAAATGGTGTTTTTTTTGTTTTATATATATATATAAATATATATATATTATAATTATTATTCTTGACTATTTATTTGCAGGTGATTTAGTTTATATATGATGGCGTTGTACCATACGCTGTCGAATGCTTTTTTGACATCTAGGAATACCCAAATGGTTACTTGATTGTTGTTGTAAGCTTTGTTGATTGATTCGGTGAGTCGCGTAAGGTGATCTGTTGTTTCAGTGATGTCGAGAAACCCACTTGTTGAGAATTTTATATGCAAAAACGGCTCGTTTGGGTTCAGAAAATATTTTAAATAGAAGAGCGAACAACGTTTCGACCTTCTTCGGTCATCGTCAGGTGCATATAAAATGATCTGTTGTTTGTCTATTTTTTCTGGAGGCATTTTGAAATTCTGGAAGGATGTTGTTTGATTCACAAAAATGTAGGAGACGGTTGGAGATAATTCTCTCCATCAGTTTGCCAAGGCAACTTAACAGACTGATGGGGCGGAAATTATCTGGATTTGTTCTATTAGTTTGTTTCTTGGGGATCGTTGTTATGATGGCTTTTTTCCACGTGTCGGGATAGTACTCGGTCGCTAGTGAGATGTTCATGATGTTTGTGAGGTGTTGTAGTAGGAGAGTGGAGCTTTTTTTCAGAATAATATTTGGTCCGGGCGAAGTGTTCTTCAAGTTTTTGATATTAATTTTTAGCTCGGTTGTGGTTATTTTTCTGTTGATTAAACTTGAGTATGTTTCTAGTGTCTCGCCGGGGAATCGTGGTGAGAATAATGCTTGGTTTGCGTTTATGTAGTTATTGACATGGTGTTGGTGTTGTGTGTCGAAATCTACTGAGTTTAAATCGCTAAAAGAGGATTTGTAATAGTCAGCTTTCTCTACGTCCGTCCTTGCGATTTTGTTGTTATGGGTGATATGTTGTAGCATGTGATTTGTGTTTTTGTCTGAAGCGATACTCTTGAATTTTTTCCAAAATTCTTTTGAATTGTTCTTGGTTTTTTCTAAGTTTTTACAGAAGTTATGCCAATTGTTTTCTCTTACTTTTTAGATTTCTTGTTTAATTTTTGTATTTGTTCTATTGATTTCTGTTTTAATGTGTGGATCGCGTGTGACGTAGTGTGTTCGTCTTAATTTTCTGCGTTTGAATATGTTCGGTCATACCTTTATATATATGTTAACAATGATATGAACTTTGATGTAAGGAAAATAATATAATCATATGTAGAACGTTTTAAGGTTTTAATTCATCTTGATAGGTTAACTTGTTTGTTTCAGAATCTTTTATACAAAGCTACATACAAGGCTATTTGCACAAAGCCATCACTGCAGAAGAGACTAAAAAGAAAGCCGTTAATCAACAACATCCACGCCCAGCTGTTGAGCTAAAGTTATATAGGTAGATAGTATTATTTGATCATCATTGTTATAGCGTACTCACGGTAACAAATTGCAACGTGAACCATGAACCTTTGAACTCATGGTAACAGTATGTTAACCGATAAGCCAAGCCCATCCTAAATGTTCTCGAGAAAACGTATAATGAACATCTTATTTAACAAAACTGAACGCTTAAAGATTATTTGGTGTTATTGTTTTTTGTTTTTAAATTAAGCACAAAGCTACACAATGGGCTATATGTCCACCAAAGGAATCGAAACCCGGTTTGTAGCGCTGTAAGTTCGCAGACACACCGCTGAGCCATTTGAGGGCTATTTTCTGTTAAACGCAAAGCTCCGTTGGGCGTCATGCGTTCAATTTACCACAGAGATCGAATTCCAGTTTATAGCATAATAAGCATTTCGTTATTACCGCTGAGCAACCGAAGTACGGAATGATTTAAGAACAATTTTTACTACTCAGGATAATGTCTTGCAAAAATATTACTCTCCTTGCTGCAAAGTTTCCACATTTTGTTGAGCAAGCAAACATGAAACATTCAAATGAAAAATTATAATTAGAATCGACACAATCTACTTCGAACTGACACTGTGTAAACGATTTAAAAAAAGAATATTTTTAATTGCATAAGTATTCAATTTCTTTGTTACGGCAACTCTAAGTTGGATCAAGTACAAAAGATTAACTTGAAAAGTCACAACATTAGTGTATTGTTCTCTGTTTGTGTGTAATCAAAGTGCTGTAACTTGACTTCAGAGTAAATGCATTTGTTTAAGCCCCAACTAACATAGTCATTTGAGATAATAACCATGAAGAACAAAGAACTTACCGAATAATTCAGAGATAAAGCGCTAGAGAGACATAGATCAAGGGAAGGTTACAAAATATTTCAAAGTCGCTGATTATTTTTTAAGTTCTGCGAAGTCCATTATTAAAAAGTGGAATGTACCTAGATCAGGCCGCACTTCCAAACTAAACAACCAGACAAGTAGGAAAGATAGAGAAAAAGAATAACTTTACATGGAGTTTGCGACAAAGAATGTAAATGATACTTCAGATACGGTTTGGTTTTGGTTTGGTTTGAATTTCGCGCAAGGCTACACAAGGGATATCTGCGCCACCGCCAACTCTTGGGCTACTCTTTTACCAACGAATAGTGGAATTGACCGTCACCATTTAACGTCCCCACGGCTGAAAGAGCGAGCATGTTTGATGTAATGGAGACTTGAACCTTCAACCCTCGGATTACAAGTCGAGTGCCTTAATCACCTGGCTATTCCGGGCCATTCAGACATGTAACAAAAGTATTTGTGGTCAGAGAAAGACAAAAACTAAGTATTTTGGTTCAAATTCAAAGCGTTACGTCTATCTCAAGCCCAATATAAAAATATCATACAGTCAGCACAGTCCCAACTGTCAGGCATGGTGGTGGTAGCATCATATTATAAGGACTATTCTCATTAGCAGGAACTAGAAAAATTTTCAAGATTGAGGGGAAAATGGATGGTGAAAGGTACAGTCAAATACGAAACGAAAAACTGCTTGACTCAGCCAAGAATTTAAAATTACATCCAAAATTAGTATTTCAGCGGGATAATGACCTGAAACACAAGGTCAACGCCGTTTTAGAGTGGTTTGGAAAGAAGAAAGTGAATTTTCTGGCGTGGTCCAGTCAAATTTTTGACTTGAATTCAGTAGAAAATTTATGGCGAAACTTGAAGATTGCAGCTTATCAAATATCCCCGACGGACTTTGAGCAACTAACACCATCCCATTGTGCAAAGCTGGTAGAGACCTATCCAAAAATACTTACTGCAGTAAGTACTGCTAAAGGTGCTTCCACTAATTAGTGATTTAGAGATGTGAATACTTATGCAATCAGCAAATTTTAATTTATATGTCTTCTTCGCAGGCTCTGGTAATAGCCAATTTCCTTCACACATAACAGTGATAGATTTCATCATTAGAATTTGAATAAAAATAAGTTCATTAAAATCGTTTATATTATTTCTATTTGATCAAAATATGAAATTATTGGTAGGGCTGAATGTTTCTGTAAGGCATAGTAATTTTATTTTAGGGTTTTATTGTTCATCAAAAAATAGAAACTATATCGTCGAACGAGCCTAAATGCGAGCAAAAAAGTGATCCATGTTATTTAATTCTTTTAGTAACTAAGACATATGGTAATATTTATTCCGATGGACTTGTAAAATGTATAAAAGACTTATACTCAGACAAATTTTGTTTAACAATAATAATTTTATTTTGACAATAGTTTACTGTAAAGATAAGAGTATTTGCTTTGAATAATGGAAAAAATAAACTTTTCATCATAAAACTTTCAGTTTCGAGAAAATAAAATTGTCCCTCAATTCAGTAAGAAACAGAAGGTCGCAAACTCTGCGGTTTCAGTACAGGCAAGTTTTTAAGTGAAGAGGTTGTTAGTGTGCTGTACAACTCCCAACCAGGAAGACAATTTCTCAGCCCACCGAGGGGAACTGAACCCCTGATTTTAGCGATGTAAATCCGGAGACGTACCGATGGACTAGCGGGGGGTTCAATTTCGAGAAACGTTATAGAAAAACTACCAATTTTTATTTGCAATATCTCACTTAGCACTAAATATTTAATATCAAAGAGGCGTATATTGATATATTCAGAATTATGAATCATACAAATATTAAAAAAATAAGTATTACAGGCATGCCTAAAATAAAAATTTTAAAAGTTTTCACGTAAAAATATTTATTTTCCTATTACTAGTTAAAATAGCTATGAAAATGAATGATATGATAATAAATTAGATAACGTTTCTAAAACCGCGTACAGTTAAGCTATATATAATCATGAGCAAATATGATATAATGACTATCTGAACTAAATTATTTTAAATACTTTTGCCGCTGAAATATTCCTAAAATTTATACTAGATGGATGTTTCATGCAATGTTTTATTTTATTATGTATTGTAGAAATTCAGATTGTAAAGATAAAAAGGTTTCGATAAAAATTAAATAGAAAATCCCTGAAAACTAAAGGAAAGAAAATCTTCACATAACATTGTTATTAAATAAAAACACCATGTATATTTTTGCTTCTACTAGTTTGTTTGTTTTCAAGTAAGCACAAAGCTACTTAATGGGTTATCTGTGCGTTATCGAAACGCGGTTTTTTATGTGTAAGTCCGCAGACATACCACTGTGGGACTGCTTATACTAAACTAATATACAAGAGCATCTTGTTTCATGCTAAAGATTATGTTACTTTTTAAAAGAATTTATCCTGTCAGTTAATTATATGTAAGCATAAAGCCAAATTTTGAAGGAAAAAATAACAAAAAACCGTTTTTACTTTCGTAACATTTCAACTCACTTTGTTTTATTAATAGTCTAACAATGTGTCAGTAATTGTGTTTTCTTAATATATTCCAGAATAATAAAAATTTAAACACTTAGTAACTTTATGTGAAGATAGTTCAATCACAAGAACTGATCATTCTGACACAAACTGCTGTTTCTTTTCAGCCATTGTCAGATATATATATATATATATATTTAATATTATACTATAAAAAGAAACAAACGAAAAATGTATCCTCTTCAGCAATAATCGAACAATCATATGTAAAAAGAACAAAACAAAAACGCATGAGATATTTTACCTATCAGTACAAAAGAAAATATGTTTGTTTTGGTAATTCTATTTGCACAGAAGAAGAAAAGGTTGTTTACATATGTTTTACACGGACTTTTCGTTATAAACTTAAATAACATGACACTTCATTTTTAAATAACGTACTGTATTTCAGTTGAAATGATTTAACTATTATACTGTTTAGAAAAAAAACATTACAAATAAGAAAAAATAAGAACCCCAGATGGAACAACATACGCAATGGCCTCGATCATATCTAATCCCATTTCCACACAACACTGAGCATGGTCTGATCGTGGTTCGGGAAGTCCACTAACACAGTAGTAACAATCTCCAAGAAGTTTGATCCTTAGGCAGTGATTGTCCTACAAACAACAACAAAAAGGTATTTTCTTATTGTATATTTGATACTTTACAGGCAACGTTTGTTATTAAAACTGTTTGCTTCCATCTCCATATTTGTTATTGTTACGAAACTGTTTGATGCCATCTCCATACCAGTTATTCATTCTACGCAATTAATTTCTGAAAGGAGTAGAATTGTACAAATTCATTGGTTTTAGATATAAAATATTTACTTAATAATTTTATACAGTTGAAAGTGGTGTGGCGACAGAAAATGCATTAGACAAATAAAAAAAGTGTGAAATAAAAATAAAACTTAAGAAAACTTGACGACATTTTAAATATATTGTAACTCTTCATTAACTTTTAAAGTAATGAAAGTGTGAGGAAAATAATAAAAATGACATTAAAGGTAGGATTTATATACTCAATGAGCACGAAACAGATTGTCGTTACGACTTTGTGCTTATCAAAAACAACAATAAAGAACTAACAGAATGACAACATTGTCCTTAACTTTTTTTCAATGTAGGTTTTTAATTTTGTTTAATTAAGACGCTTTGTTTAAATCATTTATCTTAGTTCGAGTCTTCAGAATAGATAATGATTGCTCATTGTCAGAAGAATGTAACTAAATATGTCATCAACAGATTTCCTTTACTTATATTTCATGTTACTTTGATTTTCATTTTTGTTAAGAGATTTTGTTCTATGTTTTTATTGCTTATTAATCCATCTTCTTTCAGAATACTTTTCTGAGGTGTACGAGAGTTACAAAATCATTCATGAATATTTATTGCTTGATCGCAAAATTTAAATTGTAATATTATATTAGTTTCATATCGATTTTGGATGACTAAATATTATTTTAACTGTCAACTTCCCACCCACTCCTCCAAAATATTTTTCGAATTCGAGTTGCTTTTCATGCGCAATGAAAATTGATAAAAATAACCATCGCTAAAACGAGATACCATAGATATATTTCTTGACCTGTGGAATTTTGAATATTAATTTTTGCACTTCGTAAAACTAAAATCATTTAGTGGTAATTCAAAAGAGATGTGAAAAAGTAATCTTGATTAACAATTGGTCAAGAAAATCTAAAATATTCAAATATTTTTGGTTCATTTTCTAAATATATACAGAATGTATTGTTTTGTTAGCACGTTTCCGTGAGATTATAGATTTCAAATTACTCATTAATACATTATGAAAGTTATCAAACTGGATGGAATGAAATAAAGCTACAAGTGTATTAACAGACAACTAGCTTTACTGGGAGTTTAGTGAACTAAACTCCTTTAAAAAAAAAAGAAACCATCGTTTTTCTTTCTCATTGATTAAAAGGCTGTCGAGAATTTGTTTTATGTACGTTTTTTGGAGGCGATTTATGACAAAGTACGTATAGAGCACTGACTCATTTTACACATAAAATCCAACGTAGCCAAATTAGAAAAAGCAGTAAAATTGTAGTAACTAAAGTAAAATGATACAATGTTCTTATTGAACCGTAAAACTTCTAAAAGAAGAAAATAATGGATAAATGTTTTGAAACTTAGAATACAGCACCTCTTTGCTATAAAGATACGTAAGAATAAAATACAATTGAAACTTGAAATACAGCACCTTTTCACTATAAAGATATGCAAAGATGATAAAAACTATTTTTATGTAAATCTAGAACTAGAAAAGGTACTTAGTAATGCCAGACTTAAAAGGAGATGCAATAACTGGGGAAGTGGGCTACTCTCTTCTACAATTTTAAGTCGTATCACACGAACCGTTAGTATACTACAAAGATACTCGTGCTACGTGAGGCCCTAAACATTAATGTCATTTGACGTCCACACCACTTGTTTTTTTGCCAAATTATTTTGGTCAAGGTAACTGTGATTTAAAGCAATAAGGTGTTAAAATCGAACTGGCTGTCATTTTGGCTGTTTAAAATTAGTCATTGAGGGATCAGCTTGAGTTTCCTTGCCAAATATAATCGAAATTTATGTAGCTATTCCAAACAACAACTCTCCAAACCAGGAACATTTTGACAACACTACTCTACACGTATAGAATAAAAACCTTTCATGCAAATTTATTAAGTGTCCCAATTTTTTATACTCAACGTTCTTAACTTTTGATCTTCTGCCTCAAATTACTGTAAATTTTGTCATTAATTTTTAACCTTATATCTAAAGACCTTTCACGTACTGATTTTTTTTCACGCAACTATACATCACATTGAAATAAAACAATAATGTTAACATTTAGTTTTCTTTGTTGTACGTTACTACATTTGCTCATGGTTGCTTTTACTTTTTGAAAATGATGTTACTATTGATATTAGTGTTTTAGATCTATAATTGTTAACCCGTTCTAATATTTGTTTTTTGTTTCGTTATATACCCTATCTAGTTTCTAATATTTGGTTACACTTTTCTATATGCTTGTTTATATCTTTGTGCATACGGATATTATACTTATTATTCAATAGCTTTTTTTTGATCACATCTGACATTAACTAAAAGATTTTTGTTTCTATATGCTTAATATAAGGGTGTTATATTTTTGGTTCAGTGCTAATTGTTCTATTACAGCTGATTTCCCCCTTCTTTTGAAATTGTTTGTTTGTTTTTGAATTTTGCTCAAAGCTACTCGAGGGCTGTCTGTGCTAGCCGTCCCTAATTTAGCAGTGTAATACTAGAGGAAAGGCAGCTAGTCATGACCATCCACCGCTAACTCTTGGGCTACTCTTTTACCGATGAATAGTGGGATTGACCGTCATATAATAACGCCCTCACGGCTGAAAGGGCTAGCATGTTTGGCGCAACGGGGATGCAAACCCCCGACCCTCAGATTACGAGTCGCACGCCTTAACACGCTCGGCTATGCCGGACCTATTTTGAAATTGATATTGTGCATATCATCATTATGCTTATGGTTCAGTTTTCAATCTTTCTAGGAAAAACGACTCCAGCTTCTGAGTTTGGTTCGAATTTAGTTTTCCGCTATACACGCCTACATTTACTTTGAAAATAAAACGATACAATATTAGTAAATATTGATAGTTTAAAAGGTCCGAATAAGGATTGTAAAAAATATAGAAACAAGTTGAATCAAAGTGCAAATATTACATTTTCAAACCTTCAACTAGGGACTTTAAAAAGTAAACGGTTATAGCTGGGGATTATGTCTGCATTAAGAAACATGACAGTTTGAAATCAAATGTACTAGAAAATGTACACAAGTTGTAGTTTCCAATTAATGCTCAAGCTAAAATACATCAAAGTTTCTGGTGGCAGAAATGAAGGACACAGAAAATTTCCAACCATGACAAAATGAGGTCACACTATGTTTAAAATTTCTATTTGATCTCACATTACAGTACATATTACTTATAAACATTTGTAATCATAATAAGGATTTTCAGCTTGAAAAAACTATCAGCAGTAAATCTTCAGCAACCTTTTTTTCTTATTTTTTTGGTGATCCTTACTTGCAGATTTTAAATTTAAAATTTTCAGTTATTTTGCGTGTTAGGTTTTTATTGCCCAGTAACGGGCAAAAAAGACTGCTGGTCAAAATCTTAAGAACAATGAACAAAACAAAATGTGCATTTTGCGTTGTTAAACTTAACCACTTATTTGTGTAAAGCTTCGAGAGATAAAAATAAGAAAAGTGAAAATAAAAATAAAAAACGTCTTAGTATTTAATATGGTAAATGTGAACACTATGAAATGGGCCTTATTACTAGCTGGTCAAAATTTTAAGACCATACCAAAAAAAAGACCTAAACAATGTAGGAAATGTCTAACAAGAGGTCTCAGTAGTGAGGTGCAAGTCGTAATTGCAAAAAACTGCAAACGTTTGCTTTGGCATGGTTGATATAAGCGTTTACAGAAGCCTGGCTGAAATGTTATTCCAAGTGGTGAAAATGGCTACATGAAGATCATGAACTGTTTGGAATTGACATTCATTTCTAAAGACTTCCCTTACCATTCACCCCAAACATTGTCAATGGGGTTCAGTTTGGGCGAGCCCTCTGTATGGTCTAAAAGAATCATGTTATTAACCATGAAAAAGTCCTTTATCCTGCGAGCATTGTGGATTACAGCGTTGTCCTGCTGAAAGACCCTGTAATTTCCACACAAACGAAGGCTTTCAGTCAATAAGAATGCTCTCTCCAACATGCCAATGTAGCTAGTTGCTATTTGACGCCTTTGCATAACCTGAAGCTCCATTGTTTCATGGAAGGAGAAAGCATCTCAGATCATGATGGAGCCTCCTCCACTGTGTCGTGTAGAAAACGTTTATCATGCCAGTAAAGTTGGAAGTCATCTGGACCATCGAGGTTAATTTTTTCTTATCAGAGAATAAAACCTTCTTTCATTTTCCTACGTCCCATGTTTGGTGCCTATCAGCAAAGTTTAACCCAGCTGTTTCATGGTGTGGAAGAAGGCGTGGCCTTTGAAGACGCTTACGGTTTTTAAAGCATTTCTCTCGTAGATGCCGTCTTATTGTTCTTGAGCTGCTTTATGCGTTCGTAAGGGCCTTAATTTGGTTCGACAATCGGATTGTATCTTGCCAGACAACCCGTCGAATCCTCCTGCTTAACGCCGGCGAAATGTTCTTGGGCCGACCACTTGATATTCTCGTTCCGTATCCCTCAGGGTCTTTTAAGAAATTTGAAGCAGCAGTTTTACTTCGCCTAATCTCACTAGTCATGGCACGTTGAGAGACCTTGCTTCTGCACTTGACAATTCTGCCACATCTCAGAAAATCAAAGATGTGAAATATTTTTATTTTATATCATAGCTTGTCTGTATCTTAGATTTGAATTTATGTTTCTTTAACCATTGCACACAATGTATGGTAGGCATAATAAAACAAACTATGCAATAAGATAATAGGAGGTGCTGTGTGAAAAATAAGAGTTACATATTTCTTAAACTCAAAATATATTTCCAACAAGTATATATTCTTGTTCAGTGCTGCCTTATGTTGGCGATTTTGTTTCATGCCATAAACCTTTTACTTCCACACACCCCTCAATTCATAAGGTTTAACTGATTCTCAGATGCAAATTATCATATGACCAACTCCCACCTATAGTAGTGCCTATAGTAGCTCGACATTCCTGCCACGTTCAAACTCTGTCAACTTTTTCGCCTTTGCTATCTTTTTACTCAATATAATATAGTAGATGTCAATGTAAGATGTTTACAATGCTAATGTTTGAACATAAATGACTAAATATCGTTACGTGTTTATCGATTAATGCTTCATTTCAGTATGGTCTTAAACTTTTGACTAGTTAGTATTTAAACTAATTTCATAGTGTTTGCATTTTCCCTGTTAAATGCTTAAAAAGTTTTTTTATTTTTATTTTCACCTTTTCTCATTGTCATCTTTCGAAGCTTTACTCATTAAGTGGTTGAGTCTAACAACGCAAAATGCACATTTTTTCTTTATGTTCATTGGCCTTGAGAATTTGGACAGCAATGTATATGCATAGAGTAAGACAAATGCCAGTAAACGCATAGAATATTTTACCAGTAGAAAGCAGTCTTTTAAAATCAAAGAAATGCATCTAAAACATAGCTTTAAATAAAGCTTCGCGTCTATTAAAGTTATTATTTATTGGACTATAATCAACAATAATAATACAAAATAATTGGCAAATTTTGATTTTGTTCATAATTATGAAACCACCGATTTTACTTATTATTAATATTTGAATGATCTTAATAACTGAAAATAAAGATTCTGGGAGCTTTTTTTCAAGAAGTCTGTTTTTTAAGGTAGTTTTTCCCAAACGTTTAATAGAACATTTGATCCCTGTTACGAACTAATATTGTGGTTCATGATAAATATATATATTTAATTTTACATGCCTTTACATGAGTGTGTATATTGTTTTTTAGCACGACGGACTTTCGTGTGTAAACTTCAACGAATCTGTTAGATCAGTATCAGATAATCAAAATAATGTCTACGATCGCACTGCAAATTTAGTGGCGCATTTTATGAGTTCACTGTAACATTTATTGTCACTGGCTGGTGGTAACAAATCGTTGATAGCTGGTATTACGTCCTTTAATAGAGGGTGAATTATTCTCAGAGATGGACTTATTTATTTCAAACAGTTGTTATAATAATATACTAATGCATTCGAATACCATCAATACTTGAGTAATTAAATTTAATCCATTACAGATTATTTTAAAGATACAACCAAAAAATGGGAGAATAAAATCAAGATCACTATTTAAAGAGGAATTACACCTGCGATATATATTTACTGTATATCCGAGTATTGTTCCTGCTTAATGAGGTGTGTTGATCAAAAACAACAACATAATTGCGTAATAATAACCATTAAACGTGAAAACAAGTGTTGAACTACTTGCAAATTAAGTTGTGTTCCGGATCGTGAGGTACAAACGTTGATAACTTACTCGTCCATTCTTTTGTGCATGAATATAGAACTAAGGAGAAGCTATGCTTCATATAAAATGTTGTGGAAGCACAAATAATATTGTTGCTTAACTATTACGAATCAGCATGACAATAAAATACTCTTTTCTGGAAGTCAAAATAAGTGCACATTGTATATTTTTACTTTCAGCATTGATAACTGAAATAAAATGAAGCTGTGATCACACTAGAATTACAGGTGCAGTTTAGTTTATGTTTTTCAAACGATTCTACGTTACTTAAGGTCTAAATAAAATATTTTCTTTTCTCTCGTCTTCAATGTCTTTCCTCTCTCTTGATTTGATAGAGGAGGAAGCTCTTGTAAAGACTGGGCATTTCAAATTTGTACAAGGTGTTGCTGAGTCTTGGCTATCATAACCTGTTTTTATTGAAAGATATAAACCTGTACAGCGTGTCCTGCTGCTAGAATATGTACCAATTTCTTTTTTATTTTCTATTTTTACAGGAGTCTTCTGAAGATCATAGGAATGTTCGAAGACTTGTTGAATATGTAAGTTTTTGTTTGTAGAACTGCACGTCTTACACTTAGCTACGTTTCTCAGGTGTTTGGTAGTAAACTAACAAGGTTAACCTACCTTCAACTGAATCCTCTGAAGCCAGGGAATCTTCAGGCTTGAACAAAATTGTTAATAATTTGTGGGATATTTCTGTGCTTTTTTGTACAACTGAAAAGAAAGCTTCTCAAACATTCTGTTTGTTGATGCTTAAAATCTTTCCGCTCCCTCTATCTTTAAAGTAGATACATAGTAACTAGTGTTTATCTTTTACGATTGTTCTTTGTTGTAAGTGTAGGTTTGTTTAAGTATTCCAGTAACATAGTGATACCCGTGTTACTTAACTTCAGACAAACTTTTTTTCGCTTTTAAAGCTTTATTGAATATAAAGCAAATATTTATATATATTTTTTTAATTTAAAGCAGCGATATCTATTAAGAGCAAATTGACTTGAGGAACTTATTCGACGTAACTTAAACAAAATTTATTTTTCTGTTTGAATAGTCCTATTTGATAGAACGCAAAAGATTCTGTTCTAAACTTCACGTGTTAAACTGATAAAATAAATAAATAAAGTAAAGCAAATCTAAAAACAAAAGATTGGAAAGGAAGCTTTGTTTAAAATGGAAAAAACTAAATCAGTAAAACTAACAGTTGGATATTACTACAATTAAAATTTTATATCAAGTTTAATTAAAATATTGAAATAGATCAACTTCTGTTAAATGGTAGGTAGATAAACAAAATATAAAAAAAAATATTTAGAATAAAAATTTCTGATGTACTACTCCATACGCATTCGATTGATCGTTTGGCGAGATGATTTATACACATTTTCAGAGTAAAAATGAGAGAACCCATAAGCACGCTCTTATAAACGCCAGTTTTGTATGTTTGAAATTTGACCCGTGGGTACAAAAACCGTAAGAGAAAACTAAAATAAAAAGAAAGTTAAATAAAATATGAAATTTAACTTGTTTTAAGTGTAGACTGATTTATGTAAGTATAGATAAAAACGAAACAAAAAAGACATTATTTATGTAAATAAGCAGGTGAAGTCCCTTACATTAGTCTTTGACAAGAGGGCGTTCGTGTGAGTGGGTGAGAGATAATAAAAGATGGTAAACTAAGCAGAACAAGCAGGTTATTTTTAGAGCTAAACAGTTGATATATAAAAGGAAAAGTTAGCAGATTATAAACCAAATTATTATTTTTTAATATCTATTGTATGTTACAGAATTATTTGTGAGGTCTGGGTACCTTGCAGCTCTATTTTGTTTTTGTATTCAGTTTACAGAAACATAAATACCATATTAAGTTGAAAGTGTTTTTATCCATAAATAATTTCCTACAGTTGTATAGACTTGATTGAAATTTTTACAATAAGTTATTATCCCAGCAACAATTAAACATGTGCACATCTTTTTTGTACTCTTATACATCATTATCGAGAGTACGAAAAGGGAAAATGCTGGTATTCATAGCCTGCTATTATATAAAGGAACATATTAATATTTAATTTAGAAATTTTGTTAGGCTATTTAAGATGTATTATATAGACTTCTCAGAATCTTTTTAATATTTATAGCTGTAATGTTAAGTCCGTAGTTCCATTTTAAATTTATAACGAATTTTAATTTTGTGACATAAGTCAGTCTTGAGTGTTGAAACATTGTTTAATATTTCTGTCATTAAGTAATAAGGGTAGAAAGGGTGTGAAAGGATGTTAGGTGAGTAATTAAAAATATTACATTTTTTAGTTCCTATAGAGACACATTTTTGGTCTACGCCTTTAAAAGCTTGTGGAAATTTGAATTCATTTAATTGTATAACTGAAGCAGCTAAGAATAGTACTGAAACTTTTCATTAGTTTCTTAGGATCAAGTATGTTATAAACATTTAGTTATAACGTCATTTACAAGAATTCAAAAGATGTGAGGATCATAGGAAATATGATAATGAAGATTATAATCTTCTTGTACAAATCAAGTAGTCTTTATAAGGCAAGGTTGTAAGCAATTATTTTATTATTTTTACATTATATGAAACGGTCTCGAATTCTTGTGAAACAAATTAACAATAAGCCTATTTTTGTCGTCAAATAAAAAGCTGTGCTATCCGTGTTGTGCTCACTGTAAGGATCGAATACGAATTTTAGCACTGGTATTCAACCGGATAATTTATATGTTTTTTTAGGTGAAGGTACTTTTTGATAGCTTAATGATGCGAAGTTTAAAATTTTCACTTTGTCGTCGGTTTCTATTGGTTGAGTGGAAAGTCAGTGGACTTATAAATCTAAAAAACGGATTTTGATACCTGTTGTGGACAGATCACAAATAACCGATTGTGTAGCTTTGAGTTTAAGATAAAAAAATAAACTATATCTTTACATTATTATTTATCTTTTTTATTTGGAAAATTAAAATTTTGAAAAGAATACACTTTTAAATAAGTGAAGAAACTTTGGACTTAGTAATAGAAAATATTACTATTTTGTTTTTACATAATTATTTAGTATTAAATTTATTTACAGACACTAGAGTCAGAAGAAGTTTTCTACTACAAACTGCTCGATTAGTCAGCATTGGATTTACAAATACGTATTTACCAGAAAAGTTGTGAATTGAAATGTGTTCTCAGAGAAGATTTAATATGCATAGTTAAAAACTGTATATGAATAAGTTTAGACTTTCTACTTTTTCTGATAATATGTACAGGTCGTATACAAAATATAAATTGTTTCTCGATTTTTGTACCTATTCTAATTTTAATATTTTTCTTCCTTTTTCTAGACAGAACTTATGAATATTCTTATTGGCGGTGAATGATTTTGTTTTTGATGTAATCAAACCAGTTCATTGGTGAGACAATTAAAATGATTAAATGGTGCTTTTGAAATAAAACAATTCGTCAACTGATAACAATTGGCAAAAACTAAAGATTATATTTATAATAGTAAGCGTTAATATGTTAATTCTATTTATTTCGTTGTCTTTAATGGAAACAATGACGTCAACTTTCATTTATTTTGTTGTATAAGCTAACATTAACTTTAAATTCCAGATGTTACTTGTATTTATTTTTTTGTACATTCTAACTTGTTCTTTGTACTTGCTATTTGGTCTCTGTATACTGCCATTGCATTCAGTGTATTCATGATTTAACACCTCATCTTTCTGTAAGATGTGACATCAATTTCTGGCTCTTTCTTTCAATGTGTTATTAAACCACGACGTTAACTTTTGTCTTGATATAATTAGCTTCAATTTTTGACGTCAGCTTTTAAATCAATTTCATAAGTTCAGTTATTAAATAATATGCTGCAACTATGTGCCTAACGTACACTGTGATAGTTCTGTACTACTATAATAGTGATATAAATTTCTAAGCCGTCTAGAATTCAATAAAATATGAATTGCATATTGAAATGATCAAATTTTGTAGAAGTAGTTTAATATATAAGGACTCCTTGTTCGAAGTGTTTCCTCACTCGAACTACATTACATTGTCTTAAACAAATTGTTCTTTCTATCTTTAGCCCTCAGCGCTGATGGTTCAGTAGATATTCTGAAGGATTATAACATTAAAAAGGAGTTTTGATATTAGAGATAGATAGAGCACAGAGAGCCTGTTATAAAGTTTTCAGTTTAATAACAAACTCCATTTTTCTCTAATCCATTTTTTTTCTATTTCAAAAACAGTAAAAGATGTTTGCAATTAAGCAGAAAGCTACACAATAGGCTATTTGTGTTCTACCCACTACGGGTATCGAAATCCAGTTTTTAGTGTTGTAAGTCCACAGATATTCCACTGTGACAATGGAAGGCAAATCTGAAAGGAATAAACTTTAATAACAAGGTCAAGGAACAATATACAATATTAATAATACGTTGTTACCTAAATTTCATTATTACAATTTATTTACAGATGTTTAAGTCAGAAAGAAATTGTTTACTGGAAACTGACCGGTTCACTAACATTGTATTTCCGTATACGTATTGACACACGATAAAATTTGTGTATTGAATTGCACTCTTAACTAAACGAGAGCTAATGTGTATAGTTAAATACTGTGTATGGAACAATTGAAATTATGCACTCCTGTTATAATTTATGATATTTAAATATTGATATAGATAAACTTTAATATTTTATTTTTATTGCAATTAAAAGACAGGTTATTCTTGCTGACGAGAAACCCACTAAAATAAAAATGTATCTCAGAACGGCTGGTATGACTATTAACATTTTTATTGATAAGGAGTGAACAACATTTCGACCTTCCTAGATCATCTTCAGGTTAAGAAGGAGAGAGTTTGCAAGTGACCGTTTCCGGATAAATGTCTTAGAGACGAGAGTACAAATGGGTACGGGATTGTAGGGGGCGATTCAGTTGAATGTTAGGTTATTAATCAGTTAAGGTATATAGGTGTTCCTTTGTATTGGTTTAATTTTGGTTTTAGTTGCTGCATAAGTAAAGCTTCTTTGAATTTGCGTTTGTTTGTATTTCTTTCCCTGCCCAGTATCTGGGTGTTTTCTATGATTATATTGTATTTATTTGATTTGCAGTGTTCAAAAACTTGTGAAGGTGTTTTATTTGTTCTTTTAATTTAATTTTTGTTTTGCTGCTTGTTTCTCCAATATAGAAGTCGTGGCAGTTGTTGAATTGTATTTTATAAATTATCTTGGTTTTATGTTTGTCAGTGTAGTTTCTACAAAGTATGGACTTTAATTTTATACCTGGTTTTTGAATAAATTTATTGTTTACTGGAATGTTTTTCGCTTGATGAAATAGTACAACAGAGGTGTGACTGAAAACAAATTAAATGAATTGAGTACCTACTTACAGAAGGCGTAAGATATTGGATAGTAACTGAACTGTTGTATGCAGTTAATGAATATTATACATGTTTCACACGAGTAATGTTTGTTTGTTTGTTGTTAAGCACAAAGCTATACAATGCGCTAATTGTGCACTGCCCATTACGAGTATCAAAACCCAGTTTTTAATGTTGTAAGTCCACAGACATAACGCTGAGTCACTGGCCGAATAATGCGATGATTAAGTTATAACCATATACATTTTATATGATTGATTATTTTATAGCTAGTATGTGTGAATATTGTTTTGTATAATTTAAATAAGAGTAATTGCAGTAGAAATGGATGTCGTAATTTATTTTGAAGTTAAATTATTTCCGTTTAATATTATAATATTCATATTATCAGTCGCATGATACATTGATACATCACACATTGTGATGACGATATACAATATCGGTTTGACTTCCACACGATCTTCTATAGATAATCAATTTGAGAGTCACAGCTTTCTTAACAGTTATCTTTGCAGTAATTAACGATAACTTAAAGTTCCAGATGAAATACTTATTTTTAGGATTACTAATTGCTAATGTTTGGTTTGTTTGAATTTCGCGAAAAGCTAGTCGAGAACTATCTGCAGAAGCCGTCCCTAATTTAGTAGTATAAGACTAGAGGGAAGGCAACTAATCATCATCACCCACCGCCAACTCTTGTGCTACTCTTTTACCAACGAAAAGTGGGATTGACCGTAACATTATACGCCCCCACAACTGGGAGGGCGAGCATGTTTAGCGCGAACCCGCTACCCTCGGACTCGCGAACCGGACCCGCAAGCCTTACGCGCTTGGCCATCCCGGGCCGGAGGCATCTGGAAAGAAACATTTTAGTTCTGAAAATTGCTATTTTAAACAGATATGTTATTTTTTCGTACTTTTCAGGTATGTTTTTTACTTTCAATTTGATAAATTGCTCATCTGTTAGCTGCTAAAGTCTAGATGTTTAGATCTTAATATTTCCAGAAAAGAATGCTTACATGTAATATTCTTGTATGTACATAGAAAACATTTGTGATGTTTGTAAATACATTCGAAAGGTTATAATTTCCAAATCGTACAACAATCCAAGAGTGTGCCATTATATTTAGAGTAAAACAATCAGCATTGAAATTGTGGTTATTGATTGTAATATTTAAAACCATTTTGCTAGAGTAGTCTTCAAATAATGCCTGATTGTTTGAACAGCTGCCAAAAATATATCCTTCAGTGAGTCAGTGGTAAGCTTAGAGATTTTTAACGTTAAAGTCTAGGGTTAGATTTCTTGCGTTGGACAGAAGGCAGCTAGCAATTGTATTTCTTTGCTATGAAACAAATAAATAATGAATTGTTGTAGCGTAGGCTTAAGCTGGACATGAATAATATCTATGAAGTATTTTTTGTTTGTTTAGAATTAAGCACAAAGCTACACAATGGGCTATCTGTGCTCTGCCCACCACGGTATCGAAACCCGGTTTTTAGTGTGTAAGTCCGCAGACATACCACTATGCCACTGGGGGGCATCTATGAAGTATAGGCAGAAAGATATATATTTTATTCCAAAAATATATCTCAAGTAGTCTAATGGCCATCCAATAAATAAATTCAAATCAAATAGAATAATATTTGTAGATAGAAACTATTGATCCTTTTATACAACTTTATTTTAATGAACGTATCATTGTATCATAATATTTTAACGAACATTTCTTGATAATTCTAAAAATAGATTAGTCTTTTGAAAATTTACTTAAACACACTTTATCTTACTTAGTTATTTGTTAACTATTAGATCTAAAAATGTAAAAAAAAACATCTTTAAAAACATATTTATTTCATGCAAGCTGAGATGTACGGAACTTACATTTAATTGAATTTTGTGTCCAATTCTACATCTTAATAAATAATCCCTCTATTGGCTAAAATATTTAGAAATGTAATGATCTACAGAAACTCAATCGTCTTACTAAATAGTACAGTTATCATGTAAAAGCTCGTATCATTCATGTTTAAATTAAAGCTAAGGAATAAAATACACAGTTAATAAGTAAACCGTTTGTTGTTATTCAAATACATACTAAATAGTTGATTACACACCTTGGATTTCATCAAGTTCTCAGAGATGTGTAATTAACAGTCAACAGAAGGGAAAAGTAATAATGCTTATTGATGTCATTAAAATCTTGAAACCCTTTTCGCTTCTCTGAACATTATCGTAGCATTACGAGCTTTCATTATTAATTATGACTTGAGAATATTACAATAAATTAGATAAGAGTCTTTACTACAAGTGTTTGAACATTAAGTGGTACTAGAGTAAGCTGTATAAATAAATTGTATTTTAATATTACTTCTGAGCTAAATATTTCCAGTCTATATATTGTTATTGATCTAAACATAAATGACATAAAAGAAGTTAAAACGTGGATTTTATAATGCAATGTGTGATATTTCGGCTTCTGTAAAGATATATTTCATGTTTAGTCATAGGTACAACAAAATAACATATTTTGTGCAATATTGGTTGTGTAATGTCTTTCAGATTCATAATGCTTATAGCTTATAAATATTCATTCATAACATCCATTGTCAGATTAATGTTACTTTATCTCCAACTGGCAAATGTTTCTGTGACTGAAACATAAAGTTTTAATTCATACTAATTGGTCGTTTTTGATTTACATATGTAGTTAAAGTGATTACTTTGAATACCATAAATATTAATAAATAGGAACAAAGAAAATAAAATGACTGTTTCAGAAATTTGATGAAGAAACTCACGCTGGCTAATTGGTCGAATCTTCCAAACAATTCATTCAGCAAACGAACCAGTTCTTGGGCTGTACACTGAGAAGCTAGAACTGTAAATCCCACAATGTCTGCAAACAGTATACTATTAAAAAAAAGAAACAGAGCTGTTATTACAAAATTAAACATGTATAGAAATAAATTATATG
Source organism: Carcinoscorpius rotundicauda (assembly GCA_011833715.1). NCBI lineage: Eukaryota > Metazoa > Arthropoda > Merostomata > Xiphosura > Limulidae > Carcinoscorpius > Carcinoscorpius rotundicauda. Next base: position 30,401,795 of record CM022395.1, on the reverse strand, counting down.
GAAACATATATTAAGCGAAAATATAAAATCGCAAATGCAGCTGTAAAACATTGTTGGAAAATATAATAAAAAGATGAAGCTGTTTTCTTGTTTCAGATTTTTAATGCAGTACAATACAAAGTGTTGTCTGCAGATAGTTTTTTGTTGTTAACCATAAAGTTACAACACAGTTACAACAAAAATTCAACTGTTATAAGTCTTTAGGCTTAATGTTGAATCATAAAGGGGCCTAAAGACCATTTCTAGTTTTTAATGTTGTAATTTGTTATTAAGCACGAAGCTACACAAAGAGTTATCTGCGCTCTGCCCAGCACAGGTATCGAAACTCGGCTTCTAAAGGTATAAGTCCGCAGAATACCGCTACACCCCTCAGAGGCTAGCTACTCTTCTTTAATTAAATAGCGAGATTTGCTCGTCATTGTTATGGTAAACCCACGACTCCAAAGCGAGAAGTGTGTTTTTTTTCTGCAATGGAAGCTAATCTTGAAGCTAATCACTCGGCCACGCTAGGCTCAGAAGGTGAAGCTATAGAAATCTTATGAACAAGTGCTAAAACTAGAAATTACTCAAAAACGATTTATAATTTTAAATTATAATCAGGATTTTAAACTCCTTATAAAATAATGTTTAAATACAGGTTTATCAGTAAAACTTGTTGTATGATTCACGAGCTTTGAGCGAATTGTTTAAAAGAGGTGTCATTACATATGCACTCAAAATATAAATATATTATTTCGTTTTTGTCAAAGATCAAATATAACAGTTCTAACTATATAAACTAAGAAGTTAAGGCTAGGCTTTGGAAGAGAAGTACGAAAGACAGATTTGATACATGGTTTCGACCATGTCTATCTACAAGCCACGTTAATAAAGCCAACAGTTGAACCTATTGACTTCATAATTTCATGGATATCAAATAACATAGCTCTTTGAAAGAAACATAGTTAAATAGAGATTACGGTATAAAATATTTCATTTGTAAATGCAGTGTTTGAACCGATTTATAACTCTAGATATCTTTTAATGTGATTAGAAGAATCTGAGTTTCTATATTGCAACAGAATTACTTAAAACAGATTATAACGAATGTGTTTTACCTACTTATATCTTCGTTGTTATTGAGCACTGTACAGATTAGCAGAGTTAATGTGTGTCAAATATATGTATTCTGTATACACTTGTAAAGGTCATTCAGAATATATCATTCATACGTTGAGAATTTACTTTCATGTATCTCTTATGTTTTAAATATTGTACTGCAGACACAAACGTTTCCTGCAAGGCACAATTTTTTTCTGTTAGTGGTGTATAACAGGGAAACTTAGTTTATTTCGATACACGAAAAACACAAGATACGATATTTTAAGGTAAATCGTAGACTAAACATTTGGAAGTTTTTCCACAGAATGTTAACAGTAAGTGAGCTTTAGTTTTCAAAACCATATTTAACCAAGTCATGTTTTTTGTTTGAATTTCGCAAAAAGCTACATTAAATTAAACTGGAACTATATCAGATAATTTAAGTAGTATGTGGTCGAATGTAATTATGTGATTCTAGTGTTTTTGACCATAATTTATGTCTCTCCGCTGGGACAGCGGAAAGTCTTAGGATTTACAACTTTAAAATTATGTATTTGATTTCCCTTGGTGGATACAGCAGATAGCCCAATATGGCTTTACTATAAGAAAAATACACACATAAACCCGTGACTTGCGAAAACAACTTCTGATTTTGAGTTTTGACTAGAAATACGTGAACGTTTGGTTTAACTTGTTAACTGCCAAGCATTTCAGCTGCTACAATACAACTCTAATGCTTCTTCATTTGACGCCATTTTGGATCAAAAGTGAAACAAGTTGTATGTAGGTCAAAGGCATATATGGTGCTGACATCTAGCGTTAAAAATAGGTATTATTGAGAACAAATTAACTTGTTCGTTGCTCTGTGTTACCAATCGGCTTGGACGAGTTATCTCGTCTACGACACTGAACAGGTTAAATGCGTTAGTAAACTTCAAGTAGTTGTGAATGGCAACATTAGATATGCCTAACTTCATTGCAAGGTTTTTATTCGTGTTAAAAGGTTAACTTCTTTAACTGTAGCGTTCTTTTAGCAGAAGAGAAAATTGTTCCAGGATTTAAGGAGATTTATGAGGTTTCTTCTTCGGAAATAGTTTTTATATTTTTCCAGCTATAAATTTCCCGTGATGCTACAGGAGAGTTGAGAGGTTGGGAATTTTTCGTGAACGAAATATGCAGATTTAGTTTTTGAATTTTGCACAAAGCTTCACGAGGGCTATTTGCGCTAGTTGTTCCTAATTTAGCAGTGTAAGACTAGATGGAAGGTAGCTAGTCGTCACCACCCACCACCGCCAACTCTTGGGATACTCTTCTTATCAATGAATAGTGAGACTGATCGTCATATTGTAACACTCCCACGGCTGAAAGGGCGAGCATGTTTGGTATGACTGAGATTCGAACCCGCGACCACAGGATTACGAGTCGAGTGCCTTAACCATTTGGCAATGTCGGGCCAAGTATGCAAGTAACACGCTTACATCTGTGGCAACACTTCACAGACTAAGAACACACAAGCATTAAAAAAAAAGAGTGCTTACTTAGCCCTGTATATTTTCTGAGTAGATAAAATGAGCATTGCAATGTAACAAAAACTATCTCTATGAAAATGAGTAAATAAAAATTTCAGATGCACATCAAAACCTCTAGAGGTAGAAAGTATTTGTTTGTTTAGAATTAAGCACAAAACTACACAATGGGTTATCTGTGCACTGCTCACCACAGGTATCGAAACCAGATTTTTAGTATGTAAGTCCGCAGACATACCACTTTGCCCCTGGGGTGGCGGTAGTAAGTGACAAAATAAGTAGCAATTACAGATGAATAACTGCATTACGGAAGAATGATGCCTTGTAATGGAAAATTTGATAGTTAAAGTAACTATGGTATTGAGATGGAGATAACATACAAACCTGTGTAAGTTATTTTTCTGTAAAAGGTCAACATCAAGAAAAGAATCAGAAAGAGAAATGCAGCCTGACAAAACACTTTGGCCCAATGTAAACACTTGATAGAATTACATTCCATATGATTCATGATAAATTATAAAGATATTTATTAAGATTTTATAATAAGAGTTAGCTCCACATTTGGTATCCTACCCAAGAAGCATCACTTGGAATCCATATACAGGTATAATATTGGAAGCATATTTATTTAAACTATTTATGCGCCAAAATGCTTATATATTTACAGTTTTGTTGGTGACAGAAACCCGAATATATATATAAAAACGGCTATTATGGATAGAGAAAGAACTATTTAGAGGATTGAACAACGTTTCGACCTTTTCGGTCAACGCCAGTTTCTAATAACATAAAAATTTAAAGAAATATGTCATCAATAATGCAGTGACCCCAGTAATTACTGTAGGGATTCTGTATGTATTTTGCGTAGAAAATGAATGAATAAATTCAATCTTTAATCACATGTTATTTACAATGATATCCGTAACAGACAAACTCATAAAACTGAGGGATAGCTGTTACCTAGTACCTATTACACTGATCGGTGAATTCGAGAATTCGTGGTTCGCTGTATGTTGCTGCAAATTTGCACTTCACACTTTGAAGCCGTGGGGCACAGTAAGAGTGATGATTTTGTAATCTTACTATTATGTTCAATATAAATATCTCCAAAGTTCGCTGTGGGTGCTGTTGACTGTCTTTTCTCTAGTCTATTAGTTTAAAATTATTGACGGCGTTGCGGAAGAAGCCGTGTGTAGGTATGCACAAAATTTCAAAATAAATAAGCTTAAACTGTTCAAAAATGATCACAAAGTGATATAAAAACCGGTCAACAATTTGACGGATAATCACAAGTTAATACTTTTGTGTCAACTTTTTAAATGTTGTCAATAAGAATATTCAAAATCTGAATAAATTATTAACAAAAGTCTCTACTGAGTTTATCAAAATAAGAAAGAAGAGAGAAACATACATTTTTAACCTTGTTGAAATAATTTTAAATTAAACATATAGCATGAAGGTATAGAAGAAACCAAAAAAAATATTTGTTTTCTCTATCTTACTTATAAAGATTTACACACTTACATGAGATATATAGACAGAATTTAGTTTGGTATAGACTTGGTTAACTTTTTTGATACTTTGTCAACATTTCTAAATTATTACCAAAGCCGTATAACAACCTGGATTTCTTGTTTATGCTGGTTCTCCAAGGAATGGTCTCTTGTAACGATTAAAACAACATATTTTATTCATAAATATTTGTTACTTGTATTAAATGATAGACATTTGCTTTCGTGCAATCATAAGTTATTCACAACGATGTTTTTGGTGTTATTTAGTGTAAAGTAGCTAGCTTAATAGAATTTTTGTCATGAGAATACTTTGCGTGATAACTGTTCGTGTGTTTACACATGGTAATGATTAATGATTGAATGCTGTATCAAATATCGAAATGTACATTTAAGTAAAATATACGTACGAATTCTTAAAGCTGTAAAGATTACGTAAGTGCTTTTAGGAGAGTAAACACTGCACATCTAAAATGTTTTCAACTCTCTATTGTTTGCAGAAGCACAAAATAACAAACAGATTTTTACAGAACCTATTAAAAAACAAAACGGAACAATAAACACTGTAAAGGATAGAAAGACGGCTAATGTCATAGATATACGTAAATTAAATCAGTTGCAAAATCAAAATTCGAGAAAAACATGCAAAAATGTAGTATAGATGAAAGAATGAAAATGAACGAGATGTGATTAGCTTGCAAAGTCGCCCAAGGATCGAGCTCAGAACACCACTGAACATTTTACATTAGATTTGTCAGTAACGATACAGCTGATACAAATAAAATGTTTATAGGGTTTAAATTTCTCAAGCCATTAAATAATAAAGTCTACTAAAATGTTCCTTATCAAAATAATTTATGAGAAAAGACTTTGTTTCTTAAGTACAGATGACTATTATTTTTGAAATGTTTTTCTTTCAAATATTTGTGAATAAAACTACTACAAATGTAATCTGTCGTACTGACATATGTGTAAACTATCGTATTTGAAATATATATAGTTAAATTTCAGATCAATGGTTTAAGAGACAGGAAAGTTGATGGTATATTACTGAATTAGAGAAATATGAAAGTGATTATGTGCTGATAGAGAAGTGTTTCTTTCTTTCTTGACGTAAAGTTATGTATTGGGCTCTTTATGGTCTCATCATTGCATGGAATCAAACTCTGGATTTTAAAATAATTTTTTAAATGTATCACTGTTCTATTCATAAACGGTTTACTATATTTAGGTAACAAAGATTTTTACTTATTTTTATTTTACTAGTTGTTACTTTAAAATTTTACATAACGTGGTCTTGTGTTAGGGTTACCAAGCTTTGGTTATATTGATTGACCAAACGATACGACCTTTGGACAGGCTTTCAAATGTGCAACAAATTTAAGAACATAACGTTCACTTGAATTTAAAATGGTCACGATTTAAACCGGTAATAATAGAGAAACATTAACAAGCTACAATGTGGTAGTAAACAAACTGTCAAAAAAAAGTCAAATATTGTTTTTGTCGGAATTTCGCGAAAAGCTACACGAGGGCTATTTGCGTTAGCCGTTCCTAATTTAGTAGTGTAAGACTAGAGGGAAGGCAGCTAGTCATCATCACCCATCAACGACTCTTAGGCTACTCTTTTACCAACGAATAGTAGGATTGACTGTCATGTTCCAGCACCCCCACAGCTTTAAAGGCGAGCAATGGGGACACAAACTCGCGACCCTCAGAGTTGAGCTCCCTAACCACCTGGTTATGCCAGAGTCAAATAAGAAAGAAAGAGGAAAGGACAGCTTCATTTAGACTTCAAACTGAAAATGAGGTTAATAACTGTCTTAAGTAAGAGCTTGCTATACGGTTTGATTAGTCACATTTTATAATGTTCTGTGCTAATCGAAAGTAAACTTATGAAAAGGGCCTCATGAGGTACTTTACCCTATAAGTATTATGGTAGTATAGGGATCGTTTTCTTGGAAGATTTGGATCATATGGGCTCTTTCAGAAGTGAATATATCTTATATAGTATATATGAACGTAGTTATTGTTGATTGTGTATTATAGAACACTGCATTTTACTATTATTAATAAAGAGCTTTCCAAGACAGTAATGGAACATGCAAATGTGATTATCAGCTATCTTCCTTATAGTATTATCACTGGTGTTTAATCAGATAATTAGAGAGGAGCTTGAACAAGCATTTAATACTTACGCTATTCATTCATGGTTGAAAATATATTTTTGAAATTTGCCAGTTACTGAATCAAATTATTTGTGATATTAGTTTCTGAATATGAATGAATATTAAAAGATATCATAAGAACGTTTTTAAAACCAACACTCGTGAGCTTTTAGTTGTCTTGTTTACATAATACAATTATAAATATCCTGTGATAACAATAAGAGTGTCTCTTTTCACAGGTGTAACAATGGTGTTAAGCTGCTTCGATAGAGTTTTTCATACACATTTTACTATGGACGATTATAAACACAGGCTTCTCTCATGAGACTTGTTAGTATAGATCATTCGATAACAACCGTATACTTAGAAACCTATTATGGCTCGATAACGGTCTCAATGGACTTAATTCAAAGCGATGTTTACATTTTTCTCTTCAATGCTTTTCTGTGGACGAATGTTCCAAAACGTATGTCACGTGATCTAATTTGCATTACCATTCCCAGTGCAAATTATCTTACACAAAACAACTTGCGTGGGACTTTCTTGCATGCGTGACGTCACCGATAAAACATGTCGATGGAAGTGCATTGTGATGAAGAAAAGAAGTATCACATAAAAACTGAATCCTACGCTCCAAGTGCTAACATAGCAAACCTAAGTGCGCATGCTTGGAAACATTCTTAATGTGTTTTTGTTCCTAAAGAAAACCGAGACTTATGGAGTCAAACATCTTTTGAGTTTCGCCATAAAAGCGTGAACGATGTTTCGTGCAGAGTTGAATACTGCAAGAGCCGAGTCTGCTCATTGTTTGAGGCAAAGCTATTAACGTGAGCAAATATCTGTCTTTTATTCACTAACACTTTCACGATAGTTCTAGTTAAAACTTACCCGAATTATACATTGGACTTGAGAGTTGCAAAACCTTAGAAGTACTGATTTTTCCTAGCTCGAAAGAGCATAGGTCATATTTTTGTTTATAATTTTTCATATATATATAGAATGCTTTATCAATTTCTTCAAGTAGCTGTAGTTACATGATAATAAAAAATACAGAAAATATCAGAGTGAAACAATAGATGTAGAATCATATATTCTGTAGAATACCTAATGCAGTATTATTATGCATAAACAAGCTGTAAGGAAAGCTTAGCAAAAAACATAGCACTGTCCTTTTTTTTTTACAAAAGCATTTGGATAAAAATATTTATCTGTTCCTTTAGAGTTTATGTAATTACAACTATTGTATAACATTTCCAATATAATTTTTATTAGTTTTTTTGTAATACAGTCATGAAAATACCAAACAAACCTATGATGTATCAAGGATGAATTAAGTTTGCTACCATGTATCTAGGTGTTAAGCTCAGAAACTGAGGTTGAGTACATGTCGTTATTGTTCACGCTACCATGACCGGTAGTGTTCCATCTGACGTTTCCCATCTTGAAGGTAGACAGACATATAGCTTTGGTTCTATTGCAAAGGAATTTGCCTTAAGGTTTTGTGGTCAAAAGATGCCACCATATCCCACATGCCATCTAGTGCCCGGGGACAGAGACTCGTAATACTTTTTTCGAGAGTTTGATTACACAGAAACGTATAATTAGAGTGTATTAATACCTGACCAGCATGTCTTTATACGTAATAGCATTAATACCAATTTCGTTCTCCAGCCATTTGAAGTGTGCATAAGTTGACCATTTATATTGTGGAAGCAGCTAATGTAGAGGTGACTCATGTCGTATTCATAGACAAACATCCTTCTTGTTTAAGTTGATACTGTTGTCCAAAGCACATGGACGGCTTTTACAATTGATCTTATGTGTTTACTAATTCTCATCTGCTACAAGATGACATTCTTTACTTATCACGGCTGGGCCACAGCTTGTTACAGGTCTCCTTCTCAATGGTCCATTGTTCCAAGTTGATCTATATTCCTTTGTTTTCCAATGACATTAAGTACAAGAGATATCACCTTCTTGGAAATTTTAAATTTCCGATCGGAACACGTGTATGTGATCTGAGTATTTGAATATTTTACGTCAAGAAAATCCGTTATAGTTTCTTCTCAAAAACAATCAATTTTCGACAGCAGTACTCTATATATAAAATCTCAAACAGTTTTAAAAGGTAGTTCCTATACATGCTCTTCCAACACGATTTTACAATGGTTTTGGTTGTGATGTAATTTCCTGATTTGCATATTCAAAATAGTTTTATTGTAACATGCCTATGCTTATGCACTAACATGGTCTTATCACTAACTATTTCTTCTATTATTAGACCTATCTTTTGTGGTTAGTAACTAAAGCTGATTTTTTGTTGTTTAGAATATTATTATTTTTTATCACTAGTATGCGTTTCTTCACACTTATCTCATTCAATTTTTGTTAGCTTAACAAAAATTAACTGAGATTGCTTAAGCATAAAATTACAAGCTATTCATAGACATATTTCATATTCTAGAATAAAACCTTATTTTCAGGAAACAAATTGTAATTTTATTAACTTAATTATATGGGAATTTTCAGGCGATGGTTTAAATTAACAATTTATTTGTTTAAAAGAGATAGATAGAAACTAATTCATTTATTTTTACTTATTTAACAGATATATTTTCTGCAAATAATGTATGAGAAGACATTTCTATGAAACAGATTCACTTTAATTTAAGTTTTTATTTTAAATAGAGGAGGTCTTGTAGAGTCACTGGACATAAATTACTCAAAACAAGTGACATAAAATTTAGTAAGTAGTCAATCATACATTTGTGTGTTTACTTATAGCCATAAATTTTATGAGGTAGTATTTCTATTTAGTTATGATAAACTTTGTTAATAGTTATCTTATTCATTAGTCTAGCTGAGTGTTGTTCAAATTGTAGGAAAGTAGTGGTTTCGATCATTCCTGTCTGTACATATGTAAGTGTTAGAAAAAAATTGTATTTTAGCTGTTTGAGATGTAAGTCAAATAATTGCTTATCGAATTAATATACTATGATCACGAAACAAAATAACTTGCATTTAGTTCATTGAAAATTGAAGTGCATGCTTTCAATTATTATGGTGTCTATAGAAATATAAAAGTAATGTGTGTTTTCTGTTGTATGTTGATGTAACTATTTCACAGGGTCTGTATGGAGCTTCGCCAAATTTGGTAAGGAGATTCAATGTATCTGTGGAGAGATACATACACATTTTCAGTTTTGAATTTGGAGTTTTGCGGTTTTGATGGCCGTTTTGCCTTTATGTCCCACGACGTTGTCTCTTTTAGATGAATCCTCACCAAATTTGGCATGAAGGTTCACTGAACGCGTGTGGATATACATTCAAACTGGCACTTTCACCTTTTGTGCTTTGCAATTTTATGGGTGTTTTTGCGATTTTAAAATTTTAGTGTTTTAGGATAACCTTTCATTAATCATATGTTTACATAACTTTCGTCCAGGGAACAGGTAATCCAACTAGTTATAGATAAAATATAATATTGGTTAGTTCTTGTATAATTTATTATAATGATCTACTTATGTGATAGACACAAAATAAATTATCCAATACCAATAACAGATATCCAATTTCAACCTTCAAAACCACTTATAATACAAAAAGGTACTGGCCTGTGCTTAATAATATGATCCAGAATGAGTGTCCAAATCCGAAATCCAAAGTTCCAATCTAGGCGGGGAATTTAGTCCCACGGAGAAATTTCCGAAGTTTGATTGGATATTTTCAAAAAAAATTCACAGTCCAATACGTGTTGGCTTTCGGTATAATCCGTAATTCGACTGAATTATAAAGATTGACGCAATAAAATAAATTCACCGCTTTAGTTGATCTAGCTCTATTCACAAATTCAATTTGAATAATCACATGGCAAACGTTTAAACTTTCTCAAACGAGACAAACTTCTTGATCCAAATAAAAATGGATGACTTACTTCTTGACCCGAGTAAAAATGGATGACTTCTTTCCCTCGCATTGCCGTCTGTTTATATACTAATCGCGTAACTTCCCAGAATTACACAGTACAAACACCAGGCCAATGCAAGTGATCAATCTACCTAGTTCTAGAAATTTCTACATAAATATTTCTAAATGAATTTTAATTAATTCTAAAATGTTATTTTAAATTCCACTGGTTTAAGCCTCGAAAAAATAATATATATATATGGAAATATAATAGATATGGGAATGCAAACACGACATGACATGGTTGTCGTTTACACAACATTTACATAACACTCTCGACATGGTTGTCATTTACACAACATTTACATGATATTTACATAACACTCTCCCCCTTAAAAGTAAAAAAAAGTTTGAACTTGTGAAAACCTTTTTTTTAAAACCAACTCAAAAGGGTTAAATCCAGTAGATTCTTGCATAACTTCACGAACTGCAAACAACAACAAGGGAACACCCTCATCCCAGTCCTTTGAGTGTTCGTGGCAGTAATTTGGTGGAAACGTTCAAGGACAACTTGTGATTCAGGATGAAATGCACTGGATGAAACTTGATGGATGTTTAGTTCATGCATGGCTTGTTGAAATATTTTAGACATAAAATTTGAGCCTTGGTCTGATTGCACAACTTTTGGAATCCCGAACATGGTAAAGAATTTGACAAGAGCCTTAACAATGTTGGGAGTAGTGATTTCTCTCAAAGAGATAGCCTCAGGGAAACGTGTAGAAGCACACATGTTTGTCAAGAGGTATTCATTTTCTGCTTTGCTTTTTGGCATTGGGCCAACACAGTCGATAATGACTTTTGAGAACGGTTTTTCAAAGGCAGGAATAGGCTGCAGTGGTGCTTTGGGAATTCCCTGATTTGGTTTTCCAGTCGTTTGGCAAGAATTGCATGTCTTACAAAAGTCAACAACATCTTGGCGCATCTTTGGCCAATAGAAATGTCGTCGGATACGATCTACGGTCTTTCTTATACCTAAGTGTCCTGACAACACATGATCATGAGCAAGACTAAGAATATCATTCCGATAGCATTTTGGAATGACGATTTGGTGAATAACATTCCACTCTTCATCAGCAGCAACGTCAGGAGGTCTGTATTTTCTCATTAACACACCTGACTTCTGGTAGTAACAAATAGGGACAGTTCCTATTTCATTTTCATCAACGGCCAGTTGTAGAAGAGAACGAGTTTCAGGATCATTGTCCTATTCCTCAACAAGTTTGTTACGATGAAGAGAGTTGAAAAATGACTTGGAGTCATCAGTAGAACTCGAAGTTGAGTCAGAAATCTAATCGATGCGAGACATGAACGTATCAGATAAAGGAAAATCCTCTTTGGACTCCTGAGAACGTTTTTGAGAACGAGTAACAGCACAGGTGGGGAAAACATCAGGAAACTCTTCAACGAGTTGCTCTGTACTGGGACTAACAACAGGTGCTTCAAACTCTAGTACCACCTTACTACCAGCCAAATCATTCCCCAAAAGCATAGACACACCTTCAACAGGCAATGAAGATTTAATACCCACAGTCACTGGGCCCGAAACTAAGTCCGAATGCAAATCCAATCTATAAAGAGGAATAGAAACGACGCCACCTTCTACACCAGAAATGAGCACATTGGCTTCAATGGATGACTTTTCAGAAAACTGAAGTACACTTTCCAAAATTAAACTCTGAAAAGCTCCAGTATCCCGCAAAATTTTAATTTGTTGTAGATGTGAATCGCCAACAAAAGAAACAAAACCTTCAGTGATGAAAGGCATAAATTTGTCCTCAACAAGATCTTCAGGTACATTAAGAATATTGGACTTGGAATCCACAGTGGACTGGACAGGGTCAAAATCATTGGGAACCAATGATGTATCCAAGGAGGGTAAAATGAAACTATGGGGTGATAGCTTGTTTTTGACCTTATAGCACTCAGAAATAAGATGGCCAGGTTTCTTACAGTAAGCACATGTTTTGGATGAGAATGAAGCGTTTTTGGTAGATGACGAGCTTTGAGAATAAGATTAAGTCTTTGTTCGAGAATCAGAAGTTTGCTCTTTTCTGTCTTTGTTGACATTTGCATAATGCTTGAATGAGTCATTGGGTTTCTTCGCTGTGTGATTTGTTTTGCTCTTGTACGAGAAATCTTTGTGAGTCAAAGCATACTCGTCTGCCAAGACAGCAGCATCATGAATTTTGGAAGCTTTTTGTTCATCAATATAAGTTTTAAGCTCTACGGGAATACATCTTTAAACTCTTCAACTAACATGAGTTCTCTGAGTTTTGTGGAATCATCTTTGATTTCTTTGGAATCACACCACCTGTCAAACAGAGTTTCTTTTTCACGAGCAAATTCGACATAAGTTTGGCTGTCAAACTTTTTGTAACCACGAAATTTTTGTCTGTACGCCTCTGGCACCAATTCATAAGCATTCAAAATGCATTTTTTGACGTGCTCGTAATCATAACTTTGCTCGGCCGTGAGTTTGGAAAATATTTCCTGAGTTTTACCTTTGAGAACACTCTGAAGAAATAACTGTTCAATATTCGGAAGGCCATTTTAGCCTAAGAGCTAATTTTTCAAATTGTTGAAAATATTTATTCACAGCCTTCTCATTTAATGGAGGCACTAAACGAATTTGTTTGGAGGCATAAAATCTATCCAACCGCATTTGGGCAACCTTTTCTTCTATCTGTGCCTTTCTCAGACTGATTTTCTTATTAGCTTTAATGCGTTCTATTTGTATTTTGGCATCAAGGCGTTTGTTTTCTTGTTCTGCCTCAAGGACAAGGCATCTGTTTTCCTGTTCTGCCTCACTACGTTTTTGTTCTGCCTCAAGTCGTTTGGTTTCAATTTCTAAGAGAAATTTCATTTCCATTCTTTTTAATTCAAAATCTGGGTCAAAATGAGAGGCAGGCAATTGTTGTACAACCTTTTGAGGTAAAACTTTTTGGTTGACCAAATGTTCAACAACAATTCTTTTGATATCTGTTTTCTTCATTGCTTGCTTTACTTCCAAATTGAAATGTTTTCCAACATCAAGCAATTCAGATTTTATTAATTCACTGATCAATTCCAAAGAGTGATTCTGATTAAATTTGTCAATAAAATCTGCAAGTGGGAATGCCATTTTAAATACACAAGCTATCTATCTGTATAGAATATAAATCCAATATTGGAATAGGATTAAACTGTTTGTTCAATCCCGGACGAGCCCCCAATTTTCTGTTACGTTTTCTATGTGGACTGAACGCAACAGAAAGACACAGGTAGCAGCTTGTATAATTTATTATAATGATCTACTTATGTGATAGACACAAAATAAATTATCCAATACCAATAACAGATATCCAGTTTCAACCTTCAAAACCACTTATAATGCAAAAAGGTACTGGCCTGTGCTTAATAATATGATCCAGAATGAGTGTTCAAATCCGAAATCCAAAGTTACAATCTAGGCGGGGAATTTAGTCCCACGGAGAAATTTCCGAAGTTTGATTGGATATTTTCAAAAGAAATTCACAGTCCAATACGTGTTGGCTTTCGGTATAATCCGTAATTCGACTGAATTATAAAGATTGACGCAATAAAATAAATTTACCGCTTTAGTTGATCTAGCTCTATTCACAAATTCAATTTGAATAATCACATGGCAAACGTTTAAACTTTCTCAAACGAGACAAACTTCTTGATCCAAATAAAAACGGATGACTTACTTCTTGACCCGAGTAAAAATGGATGACTTCTCTCCCTCGCATTGCCGTCTGTTTATATACTAATCGCGTAACTTCCCAGAATTACACAGTACAAACACCAGGCCAATACAGGTGATCAATCTACCTAGTTCTAGAAATTTCTACATAAATATTTCTAAATGAATTTTAATTAATTCTAAAATGTTATTTTAAATTCCACTGGTTTAAACCTCGAAAAAATTATATATATAGAAATATAATAGATATGGGAATGGAAACACGACATGACACGGTTGTCATTTACATAACATTTACATAACACTCTCGACATGGTTGTCGTTTACACAACATTTACATAACACTCTCGACATGGTTGTCGTTTACATAACATTTACATGATATTTACATAACACTCTCGACATGGTTGTCGTTTACATAGCATTTACATGATATTTACATAACACCTACGGATTTAGAAGCCGAAACTTAGGGGTTCGATTCCTGTCGGTGGGCTTAGCAGATAGCCGGATGTGGCTTTGCTATCAGGAAATACATATGTGCACAGATTTTAAAATAAATCTTTTTTAACGCTTCTCTTGAAAATTTAGTTACATTTCACAATACTCAGTTTTAAGCTTAAAAATAACTCTATTGAAAACTACTTCGTTTAAGTCTTAGCACTAGAAAGTTTATGTAAAAAGAAAATATTGCAATTTTTAAAAAAATTTACGATCTCGAAATGATTAAGACATCTTAAAAATTTTGTTTTGGGTGATGAATGGCCATAAACTTCGAAAAAAATTGTATAATAATAACAAATGTGTGTATTAATAGATTCACTACTTATTTTGATGTTGAAATCTAAATACTGAGCTCGGGTTTTAGATACCATAATATTTGTACTTTTAATTGTATGGTATACATGAAAATGATAAATTGAGCTTATTATTGTGAGAAGCAATTACATTACTAATATGTCAGTTAGTTAATTGGAATTAAGTTAGACAAAGGGATATCTGTGCTCTGCCCACCACTAGTATCGAAATCCAGTTTTTAGCGGTGTGAGTTCACACGTTTACCACTGTGCCACTTGGGGTGGCCAATATGTCAGTATTATTTTAAACAAATTTATTTTGAACTTTTTTTTCGTAAAGTATTCATAAATATTTAGTTAGTAAAATTAGGATAAAAAGTAACACCCATATATTAGTTTGTTATAATGAAACACAAGCCGAACCAAAAATAAATTAAAAAATAAAAAACGATGCACCCATTAAAAGGATTCCAGAGTACAAGCTATAATGTGGAATATAAAATGTGCACTCAGGTTTGCGGTGCCTGAAAAGTAGGACCCACATTGCAGTGGGGTTACACCATTTATAAATCATAATCTGTATTTGTTGACCTCACATAAAAAGTAAAATAAAGTAAATGAATAGCAATAGAAATAATTAATGTAGAAACGGAAATTAGGAGAACGAGATATGGGTGTTCAAGCCTAAAACGTCCCACATTTATATCACCTTTAACTGCTTGCAGACAGTTATGGGAAGGTGAATGTACTCCAAAGTAAAGAAGAAGAAGAAATTAATTGTAAAAGAATAATAATAAAAATAAGATGCTATCATTTTGTGGTAAGTAAGTTAAAAACTTACCTCTTGAAGTTAGCATTCCAGCTCTCATTATGGTAGAAAGGCACTAATTGATAGCCCAGGTTTTTCTTCTTTTCATTTTATTTACTTAACTCTATCAAGACTAATTCTCTCTTTCTTTCTACATGTACAGAAATTAATAATATGTTTTACACTTATATCGTTAAGAGCTTAATACAATAATTAAATGATGAGGGATGATTCAACGCACAACTTTAAAATTAATAAGAAATTTCGTATTCATAGAACTGAAATCAGGTAAAAAAATTGACAGAAAGATATTAGAGGATGATTATTCAAACTCTTCTTAACTTTTGTTTGATTTGTGACGGATTTAATATCATATATACATTTCAATAATGAGGTTTTAAAGTTAAATTTATCTGTAGAAATGTATATATTTTATATTGTTAAATCTGTATTGTGAAATTTTATCCTGCTCAATAACATTGGGGGAGATTCTCGAGTGTAAGAATCAATAATATATGTGTATTCATAAACTGTAGTGTTTCGTCTGTATTACTGCCAAAGCTAAAGTTTCTAGAAGCTTTCCTCACGTCTATAAATGTGATCAGTGCAACGTACCAAGAAACAGAATACATGTTATTCGTTTGCTATAGTATTCTAACTAAACATTCATAAATTTTGAAAAAAAAAAATTAGTTTCAACGAATTCACATCGGATATTGGTATTTTTACGAAGACTTATATAACTTCTGCAGTGAAAACTCGGTGAGTGGCTAGCAAAGAAAATAATATAGAGCTAGCTGTTAAATGAATTGTACCTACATCAACTCGAATTTAAATCGCTTATCGTGAGCCCTCTATAATACATCAAAGAAGTTTCAGACCAGAGAGAAGTCTCAATATTTTTGTACGGTTGTAAAACTTTTATATGTAGATCATTATTTATAATAACCGTTACTGTAAACTGCGTTATTGTTTGTGTATTAAGTTATATTTGTATTAAAAAGAGAACTGTGTATATTAAACTTGTTGGCTAGTATCATAAGTTAGATATATATGAACATTTATTTAATTTCTAAATCTAAGTTGCAACTAAATCATTTTTAAGCGATTTGAAAATGTAATACTCTACTCACTGCATCAAATATATTAGCCTGTGATAGTTTAATTTATCCATTCATCAGTATTTACTAAGAAAATTTTGTATAAGACTAAGTTTTTCAGTTAGTATTAAGTAGCCAAATGTGTGCCAAAAATATTCCTCACACCATTACACCACAACCTCTAGTCTGTACCTTTGACACAAGGCGTAATGATCCATGAATTTTGGTTGTTTACATTAAATTCTGATCCCACTATTTGCATGTTGCAGCAGAAATCGAGATTATTTAGACTTGGCGACGTTTTCCAATTTTTAATTGTCCAGTTTTGTTGATCCAGTGCCAACTTTAGCCTCATTTTCCTGCTCTTAGTTAAAGAAGTGGAACCTCGAGTGGTCTTCTGCTGCTGTAGCCCATCTGCTTCAAGGTTCGACAGGGTGTGTATTTACAAATGTCTTCTGCACATCACTGTTTGTAAAGAGTGGTATTTGAGTATTTGTGGCCTTCCTATCAATTTGAACGAGTCTAAACATTTCCCTTTGTCCTCTCTCATTAACATGATGTTTTCGTTCACAAAAGTGCCGCTCACTGGATGTTTTTTGGGTCAGCGATCATTTACATACATTGAAAAAATTTAAGTGAAATTAAATAAATACATTCAAATAAAGTTAAATGTGATTATAATATATCATGTTATCCCATAAGTAATGTCCGAAAATTTAATACAGAAAATACATCGTCATTTTTGTCTTTGTAGAAGGCTTCAATGACTAAAATATGTAAAAGGACGTGTATAAAATGTTCAAACAAATAAAAGAAACCAATTCAAATGCAGTTTTTTAGATCATTAATCAAATAAACTCTTATAAAGGTGGATGTGTCTGAGGAGCACATTAGGCATATAATGTTTTATGAATTTACAAAAAAACAATAATAGCAAAGCAGAAACTTCATGAACCATTCAAGGTGTTTATGGTGCGGAGCCTCTCAATAAAAGAAAATGTTGAAGTTGGTTTCACAAGTTCAGGTTAAGTGACTACCAGCTTTACTGAAGCGTCATGTTCAGATCGTCATGTTGGATTTCATGATGAGTTGCTACTGGCTGCATTTGATGAAGATTGTATTGTAACAGTTAAAAAGCTAGCATTAAAGCTTAATTCAACCCATTACACACTTCACAAGAGTACATATTTGCACTTTTCTGCACTCTTGTTAACGTTTTTGAAGAAGTTAATGCCTGGAGATGAAAAATGGATATCTTATAAAAATATTAAGAGCCACAGACAATGGCTCAGTGTAAGAAAACTGGAAAGTCTTTATAAGCATTTGGTGGGATACTGTTGGTGTGATTCACTTTGAGTTGCAGCCTCGCAATGTAACGATAAAGTTAAACTTTTAATGTCAACAGTTAGAGCGCTTAAATGTTTCACAATAAGAAAATAGGCCTTCTTTGATTAATCGTAAAGGTGTTGTGTTACACCATGATAACGCACGGCCCTATACAGCAAGGTTCACATCTGCAAAGATTGAAGAGCTAGACTGGAAAACATTCCACATCCTCCTTATTTTCCAGGCTTTACCACATCTGATAACATCTATTTTGGAGCTTGCAGAATTATCTTGATGGATAAGAGCTTTGAACACATAAAATGGAACTGTAACATTTTAATCGATTATCGTTAGTGCCTTCTCTTTAAAAACTTATGAAAAATTATGAATTAAATTTCAATTAAAAATTTTAATAAAATAATTATAAATAATTACAAATTAAGTTGAATTGATATCTCTCTTTAGTGGCAAAACAGTATGCAGGCAAATTTATAACGCTAGAAACCGGGCTACGGTACCAGCAGTGGGAAGAGCACACAGAATACCATGTGTAACTTTGTGCTTAATTCCAAACAAACAAGACCTGGCACAGTCAGGTAGTTAGGTCGCTCGACTCGCAATACTAGTGTCACGGATTCGAATCCCCGTCACACTAGACTTGGTCACCCTTTTAGCTGTTGGCGCGTTATAAATGTGACGGTCAATCCCACAGTTCTTTGGTAAAAGAGTAACCCAAGAGTTGGCGGTGGGTGGTAGTGACTAGCTTCCTTCCCTATAGTTTTACATTACTAAATTAGAGATGGCTGGCACAGAGAGCTCTCGTGAAGCTTTCAGTGAAATTCAAAAACAAACAAACAAATTAAAAAATGTATTTAAGATGACTGGTATGCTTATTAAAACTTTTAATAAAATAAAGTATATTACAACATTTCAACCTTCTTAGGTCATCTTCAGGTAAACAAAGAGAATTTGCAACTGATCGTTGCCGGGCACACTTCTCAGGAACGACAGTGTTAACGGGTACGGGATTCTAGCGGTGATACAATATATATATTAGTATATTAATTAATGTAAATATAAAGGAGTTACTTCATACTGATCTAAATTTGGTTTGGGTTGTTGTATAAGTAGAGCTTCTTCAATTTTGCGTTTGTTTATGTTTATTTTCCTACTTAGTGGCACGGCATGGCCAAGCACGTTAAGGCGTGCAACTCGTAATCTGAGGATCGCGGGTTCGCATCCCCGTCGCGCCAAACATGCTCGTCCTTTCAGACACGGGGGCGTTATAAAGTGACGGCCAATCTCACTATTCGTTGATAAAAGAGTAGCCCAAGAGTTGAATAGCTGCCTTTCCTCTAGTCTTACACGGCTAAATTATGAACGGTTAACACAGATAGTCCTGGGGTAGCTTTGTGCGAAATTCAAAAACAAACAAACAAATGTACTATCAATGTAAGAAATTACATTCGGTTCTGTTTGTATGAACGTTGAATTTGTACCTATGCGGCAATAGTGGTACTGTCTGCTTGCTAATGAAACATGTAATACGTTAGACAACTGACAGTATAAAAATTCCACCAGAGGACGCCCACAAACACTTTAATTAAATATTTTTATTAAATTATATTTCCCAAATGAACAAACACACATGTGTATACACCAATTTTTGAGTTTTAATTTAAGTTCACGAAGCGATATAATCCTTTTATAATAACGATTGAAACTGCAATATAGTAAATCAGTAAAAACAGTATTTTTTGTGTATTTTTCAACTGTTAATAAATATATTATATCACTATCTACATCCAAATATCCTGTTCTTATCTAAATTAAAACTTTATGCTGTTATTCAGATTTAAACGTCCTCATGCCATTTAAACTCAGTTGTCCTCCTCTTATGTAAATATCTGTTATCTAAATCTAAACTTTATAATATTATCCAAATTGAAGCGTCCTCATGTAATCCAAACTTAATTGTCCTCCTGTTATACAAATATTTGTTGTTATCTAAATTTAAATTTTATACTTTTATCCAAATTCAAACGTCCTCATATAATCTAAACTCAATTGTCCCGCTGTTATATAAATATCTTATAAATGCCACAAAACGCCTTGTTGTATATCTGAAGCAGAACAAATAAACTGTATTTAATGAAATAATATTAACTACATTTGAGTCTTACCTGGAAACAAAATTATTGCATATGTAAACAGAAATATGACTTAAAACAATAATAATAAACTTTCTGTCATTTTTTATAGTTTTTATTATTTTAATGTTAAAGAATAACAAGCATTTTTCTTTAATATTTATGATATGTTAATATTTATTCATTACTTTTAACTGCTTTATATTACACTGATTAAAAATAGCTCTACACTAAAACATTTATCAGCCATGTTTAGTCTTAATCATCCGTGATGACGAGAAAACACACTTGTAGAGAAAAATTATGTATTTTAAAACGGCTGGTAGGGGTAGAAAAAGCACAAGTAGAGGAGCGAACAACGTTTTGACCTTCTTCGATCATCGTCAGGTTCACAAGATCTTTTTATTTACATCTATGTTTCTGAGGTTTGAGAATCTGTTTGATGTATATTTTAGCTTATTTATGTATAATTAAAAAGGATTAGAAAGAGAATTGCATTTTCTGAGTGCTTATCTAGTTTTTGTTAAATTGTGATTTTTTTCAACTTTCATGAATATTTTGTTTGACCTTTTCGTAAAATAATTTTACGTAAAACCAAACTTGTGTTCATCAATTTAATGAAAACTTATAACACTGTTGTTTATTGCCTTGTGTTCATTTGAATATTTTATCTAAGTGCTTTGTTTGCTTTTCTTCTTCTTTATTTAAAATGCAGGAGTCCAAGTTTTAAGTTCTTCTGTTAAAACAGAGCAAATATCTCATTGTGTGGTTAAAACTCACATCAGAAATTTTTTAGAATCTATTTTTGACTGAGCCTTTGTCCCTCAGTGGATGGACGATAGACAAACAACTACCGTATTTTCCGGTTAATAAGCCGAGGCCAATTTTCAGCTCTGAAAATGAGGGTTTTTGCTTATTACCGCCCAATAAGCCGATATTGGTGTTGAAAGTGTAGAGAAGTCATTTAAAACATGCAGCATCTCAAATGCAATGGATGGAACGGAAGATGATATGTTGTGGTTGGACGACGACGAGGAAGACAACATTCCACTCACACAGCTAATAACACCAGAGAATGACCCGTACGACCACCAGGTCTCTGCCGAGGATTGGAATCTATTATTTGGTGCTTCTGACGATGAAGATGATGAATTTGATGGATTTTAATACATTTCTGAGATTAAAGTGTGTATTTTTTATGAATTTTGTTATTTCTATGAATACATGTCATTCGTAATGTATAGAGCTTTTGCTATTAATAAATAGAGTTTATTCGACTGAAATAACTTTGCCGTAACTGTGAGATCAAAGGTATGATTTTGGGGCCGATTTTGGTCTTCGGTATTTTTTGGTCCAAAGCTGGTGATCGACCAATAAGCCGACCCCCAAAAATCAGGTCCAAAATTTAGGGCCAGAAATTCGGCTTATTAGGCCGAAAATACGGTAATTTAGCTTATCAATAAAACAGATAAATAAATAGATTGACCTTACCTATTTCAGTTTTGCTAGATATATTCGAGAATTAGGAGCAATTTATGTAATTGTCATTCATAATTTTGAAAAGTACAGTATATTCAATGGTCTTATGCCATTTCTGAAATTACTAACCTCACATTCTCGTGTCTCTGAATATAGATTTTATGAAACTGACCCTCGCGGGGACTGACAATGTCTTCTTTCATTTCCATAGCAACATGCTGGGGAAGAACACTGAGTAGCAGACGTTCCTGTAATTAAGCCATTATTATTCCATACTGTTTAAGTCAGAAAATAAGTATTTTAATAATGTGAGTTTTACTGGGGAAAAATAATTTATAACTAAACTTTCATATACATTATACATATTTTAAATAGATACAACTTCAGTTTGAAAGTTATTCATTTTATACTGTGAACGATCTCAGGCTGCTTTTCTAAAATAATAAAACAAAGATATTACTATTTTTTAAAGATAAAATTACAATAATTATTTACGGATTACATTGAAACATACCAGCTTTTCATTTTCATCCTCCATTTCAAGTCTTGTATTTATGCAGTTTCTGGTATCCAAGAAAGCTCTCCTCTGTGCATGCTCCATGAGAATGTGGACAAATATTCCAACCATATTTACACAAAGGAAGGCAATCCAGTTAGAAACCAGCTGAAAAAACGACCCAAAACACAATGCATTAACCCAAAATGACTTAAACATGTATTCACTAGTAATAATTTGTATAAGTTTGATTGGTAAGAAGTTATAAGGAATGAATACAAATATAGTACAAAAAGAAGAATATAACTCCAAGACCGTTACAGTCCCATCACCACGTTTCTTCGTTTTGTTTACACTCACATAATTTTCCACTGACACATTTTCGTAGAAAAACTCTTTCAAGTTTTTAAAAGTCTCAGTTTTCTGTCATTAGGCTCTAGCAAGCTCTAACAACAATGTTTTTCTTTTTTCAAAATTCCCTATATGCATTAAGCACATGAAATATTAAACTTTTTGTTGCAATATTTTCACGTAAAACACAGTATTCTAAATGTTCTTTGCATATCCATATTCTGTAAGCGTTTTGAATCGATTTGTTTTTATATTATTTGAAAGCCAGAATCATTTTATCTGAACAATTTTCTTGGATACTCCTTCTTTTTCATTTGATTTTAAACATTCGACTGCCATAAAACATAAATACTATAATATATTTGAAAAGCTTTTAAATAATAAACCGTTGAATTTTTATTATATAAAACAATATTATTTAGTTGATTTTTTATAAAATAATCTTAACATATGTTCTCTGTATTATAAAAAAGAGATAAGAGGTATGACGAGTTTGAAGGTCTAAATAAAGAGATATATTGATGCACCGAGAAAACGCTAAGAAAAAGAGTATATTGATTTGTTTAGAATTTCGCACAAAGCTATTCGATGGTTATCTGCGCTTGTTGTCCCTAATTTAGGGATATAAGACTAGATAGATTCAATCATAAAATGGTTAATAAGTATATATCTTAAGTGACTTATTAAAGTCACAAACATTAGTGACATAAGTCTGTTACGATACATATATATATGTGTGTGTGTGTGCTCTAAGAAAAATTAAAGAATTGAGTGATTTAGGATCTAAGAGAAAGTTTGTGTGCTTGTCTTTTTATTGCAAAGCCACATCGGGCTATCTGTGGAGTACACCGCGGGGAATCGAGCCCCCTGCTTTTAGGATAGTAAATCCATAGAGATCCCACTGGTACAGCGGGGTACATGAGAAAGTTAAACAAAAGTATTTCAAATAAAAACAATACTTTATTTTGAAATGAATCAATGTAGCACAAGGACTCTTCATCATCAATAAAAAAAGAATGTTTACAAGAATGTTATCTGAGTGAAAAGTTAACCTGCAATAGCTGGACGAAGATTAATTTTTTTCTTTCATGAATTAAATTGTACCATCTGTTTATTTGGCAACTGTTGTGCTCAATGACATATTCTTTGGAAATTATAATTTATAATGAGCACGTATAACAATACAAAATAATTCTATTATTAGGTTAATTTCATAAAATATAGCACAGTCACGTTTTTTTATATTTTAATTATAAACATAATTAAAATTATGAATGCAGTTTGTGAATAGTATGTCAAAGCAATTCATTAAATTACTCCAACTTGTGCTAAACTTGGTCAATAAACTTTTCATGAAATATATATCACATTAACTCCAGATAATAAGTTTAAAGATCAATTCCGGTAAAATATCTTATCTTATTCCTTTCACAGAAAGGCAAGGATCTTTAATTGCCTTAACAATGATGGTACTTTCAGGTGATATATACTAGAGTTTCTTACTGAATCAGTGACGAATTATAAAGTTATCATTGTTTACCAATTTTGTAATGCCAACATTTAGCGTGTTAAGTAGCGTATTTTATATTAGGGTATTATAAAACCAATAGCCAGTTATATAAGTACTGAATTCAAGACATATTTATGTGTTTTACCAGCTAGAAGGAAATTATAGAAATATCTGTATGTATTTCAATGTTTTGTATTAAGCTATAACTTAAAAACAGTTCAGTTGCTAATAAATTAGTATTTAGGTCGAATTTAGCTAAGTTTCACTTGATTCTTACGTCTTCTTTGGGGAGCTAGCATGATCGATTTCCATCCCTAATACATCAAACAGATTCTAACGAGGTTGTATTGAGCTTCGCAGTGAGCTAACCTTTTGATGTTAGTAAACAAAAGTAAAATAGCAAAATAAGAGTGGTGAAGGACAAAACTAATATATATACATACAAATATATATATGTATAAACGAATAGAAATTTTATAATAAACCAAAACCCGTGTTTACATAAAATAAAATAAATAGCGGAATAAAAGTATTGGAGGCAAATAGAACTAATAAAAAAGAGAGTAATAAAATGAAATATAAAATATGAAATAAATAAATAAAGAAAAATATTTCAAATTTTGAAGACTTTTAAGAAAAAGTCAGAAATGTCAGGGTCTGGATATATAAGTGCTATAAGGATTGCACCATGTCTGCTTATAAACTGCAATATCTTACTTTTAAGGCTTTTGTTGAATTATAAAACCAATATAGAGTTCACTCATTAACTCATTGGAATACCTAAACAAGCTGTAACAATCAGCGATTGATAAGACTTCAAGCTGTATTTATGAAAGTTTTGTTTTTAGATTGTTTTTTTGTTTTTGAATTTTCCGCAAAGCTACATGAGATCTATGTGCGCTAGCCGTCCCTAAATTAGGCAATGTAAAACTAGTGTGAAGGCAGCTAGTCATCACCTCCCATCGCCAACTCTTCGGCTACTCTTTTATCAACGAATAGTGGTATTTACCGTCACTTATAATGCTCACCGTACATAGCAGAGCATGTTTGCTGCGACGGTGATTTGAGCCTGCGACCCTCATATTATGTCACACACCTTAACCACCTGGCCATGCCAGACCTTTGATTTTAGAACTGATTGGGATAAACATTTTTCTTTGTGGTACAAGTGACGTGTTTTGTGATCTTCTGCTAGTTTTGTTGCATTCATCGGGTCTGAGAAGTGGGTAAAGAGCTCAATATATTTGCAGGTTTGGCAAAGTCCTTTTCTCGCAAAGACTGTTATGTATACTGAAGGGTTGACCTAGAGTAATGTTTAACGAAAGCTCAAGATCAACTTAATTTTACAGCAACTTCAGACGTTACGTCTTACCCTTACAAATCACGACCAGGATATGTGTTCAAACAAAATGAAAAATAACTGATCACTGACGACTGGCTTGGGATCACAATCACAGAGGCCTAGGATAAGAGGGAAATCAAGTATATTTGGCACCAATCTTCTAAGAATGAGTGAAAACATTAAGCTGACCTGAAGACTTCTCAAATATGTTAGAGTGAGCCAACGGATATTATGAGTCCTTTCGTTTTTCGAAATATTCAACACAAATTTGAATTGATAGCTTAAAGGGAAGAGAATTAGTCAACAACACTGACCACAAACTTTTAAAATGCGCATCTACCGTTACAAAGTACAGATTCATAGTCTGAGCACTCCAATTACTAGTTTAAACCACAACCGACCATTCAAGAAAAGTAGCTACAGGTGATTATTAACAAGGTTACGAACTAAAAGTTTCTAATTTGTAAATGTTTTGAAGAGCATTATTTCATTTCTGCCAAATCGTGGCAGCTTACACAACGGAAAATAAGAGATCTCATAACACCGAAAGGCAGGTTCTAATACTTGCTCTTTACAACAAATAAAAGTATTTATTGAAATATGTCTATTGTTCAGTTGTATATATACTGGTGCTGAACTGTATTATTTAAAACATGTACTAAAAGCAACGAGAACATGAAGATATCTATCAGCTATTATGTCAACAAGAAAAGGAAGCAGATCCACATAATATTCACAGAAAAAATAGTCACTAATAAGGATTATTACTCATTCAGAAGGTGGTTGGCTATTCTCCTCAATTTGAAATTCTTAGAGTAAGAGTTAAAAAAATAAGACTTATTATCTGAATAAAGAGTTAATATTTGAATTATATGTGAGTTTTTTAATCATTCTTCAATTTTCAATAGTTGAAACCCCTTTTTTCATGGTCCTAACGTATCATGACTTTAAGATCTTAAAATCTTACATTGTTAATATTATAAGTAGTTCAATTCCTTTATTAATTAAAATCAGGCCAATTCCTAAATATTGTATAATGAAAAGTAATTGACAATGTAAGTGGTTTCAGATACAGAACAAGGCACTGAAATCTTCTTACACCATATGGTCGAGTCTTTTCTATCAATTTTCACCACTTATGGCCCAGCATGGCCAAGTGTATTAAAGCGTTCGTCTCGTAATCCGAGGGTCGCGGGTTCGAATTCCGGTGGTACTAAACTTGCTCGTTCTTTCAGCCGTGGGGACGGTATAACGTGACGATCAATCCCACTGTTCGTTGGTAAAAGAGTAGTCAAAGAGTTGGCGATGGGTGGTGATGACTAGCTGCCTTCCCTCTAGTCTTACACTGCTAAATTAGGGACGGCTAGCACAGATAGTCCTCGAGTAGCTTTGCGCGAAATTCAAAACAAACAAATTCACCACTTTATTAGTGAAACAACAAAGACTTTTCATTTTAGTAACTGCGTGAACAATGTATAATTACTATGAAATATCACGTATGTTTAATCTGACGTCTGTATTTCTAGACTTAAATCTCATGCTAATAGTTTTTTACTTTTATATAATAATGCAGAACTTCATAACTTAATTGTCATCTATTAAACGAACACACGATAAAAACATATTTCATGCCTTACCATGAAATATATCAGAAAATAGCGATGTAAGTTATAAAAACTGGTAGTTTTAATTTTTGAAGATCTGTTGTCAAAATCTTCCAACACCTGGAGGGTTGTGAAAGAAATATTTCTTATCTTAATTTTTTACTTGTGTTTAAACATTACTGATAGAGTGAAATGATTTCTATGTTATGGTAATTTTATTGTGTGCGAGTCTTGTCTTCTTGTAATTCTTATTGAAAGCTAAAGTCGATAAAAAAGTATTAAGAAACTGGGACAGCAATAGAAACCATGCAATAGAATGCATTAGTCATACGGAACAGCCATGGATAATTTAATAGATAAAGGTGAGGAATAACAAGGAATTTAAAACAGCAATAAAAACTGATATTCTGATTTCTGTAGTCCACTGTGCAAATAAATATGCCTAATAAATATTGAAAAATTACTAAATTTATATATTAATTACAGTCACTCAATAATCAGGTATGACTAACCAAAGTCTGTGTTTAATTTCATTGTGTAAGCTACATAAACACGTAATAAAGAAGACCTTAGATCTAGAAATCTCAACTCACATCACGAAAGGATTGAGATGAATACGTGATAGCATGTTTCAGATATTTATGAAATTCATAATAGTAAGTAGTTAGTTTCAATGGATTATAATATTTTTTTCAAAAATTTTAGTGGATTGGGATGGATTACAATAAAATCCATAATAAAACTTTGAAATAAGATGCAACACACTACCTATCTGACAGATTGGAAAGTGTGTTTATCCTTGTTATGTAAATATCATGTAAATGTTGTATTTTTTCGAAGTTTAAACCAAAAAAAAAATGTTATTCATTTAAAATAACATTTTAGAATTAATTAAAATTCATTTAGAATTATTCATGTAGAAATTTTTAAAACTAGGTAGATTGATCACTTGTATTGGCCTGGTGTTTGTACTGTGTAATTCTGGGAAGTTACGCGATTAGTATATAAACAGACGGCAATGCGAGGGAAAGTCGTCATCCATTTTTACTCGGATCAAGAAGTTTGTCTCGTTTGAGAAAGTTTAAACGTTTACCGTGTGATTATTCAAATTGAATTTGTGAATAGAGCTAGATCGACTAAAGCGGTGAAATTTTTATTCCGTCAATCTTTACACTTCAGTCGGATTACGGATTATACCGAAAGTCAATACGAATTGGACTGTGAATTTTTGTTTGAAATTACCCATTCAGACTTCGAAAATTTCTCCGTGGGACTCAGTTCACCGCCTAGATTGGAACTTTGGATTTCGGATTTGGACACTCATTCTGGATCATATTATTAAGCAGAGGCCAGTACCTTTTTGTGTTGTAAGTGGTTTTGAAGGTTGAAACTGGATATCTGTTATTGTTATTGGATAATTTATATTGTGTCTATCACAAAAGTAGATCATTATAATAAATTAAACATGCTGCTATCTGTGTCTTTCTGTTGCGTTCAGTCCGCATAAAAAACGTAACAATCCTGCAGAGCAGATTTTTTTTCTTAACGTATAAAATTATGATTTTTTTTCCAAAAGTAATTGCACTAAAACCACCAACAAGAGAACATTACTTCAAGGTATCGGGCTGTTGTAACGAGATGTCTTCAGAAATTAGTACAACTTCTGTGCATTACTTATAATGTAACACATTGACAGTTTTCACGGTATGACAAAGATATATGATTAAAAACTGAATCAACGATTTCAGCAGACACATTTTGCTACGCCACTTGAATCTTGTACCATCTTTTTATTTTTATTCATCTTTCAATATGCTTATCTCGTCTAATTTTCTGGTCCGTGTATCATGTTAGAAATTAAACATGATACATTAATTATTTGAACGACTTTAGGGTCGCTCAAATCTTGTGAATATTGTATTGTTTGTTTTATTTTGAAATTTGTGCAAGCCATGAGAGGGCTATTTGTATTAGTCATCCATGATTTAGCAGTGTAAGACCACAGGGAAGGCATCTAGTCATCACCACCCACCGCCAACTCTTGGGCTACTGTTTTACCAACGAATAATGGGATTGCCTGTAACTTATAACGCTTCCACGGCTGAAAGGGCAAGCATGTTTGTCGTGACGGAGATTCGAATCTGCGACCTTTAAATTACGAGTTGAACGCCTTAACCCAACTGGCCATGCCGGGCCGTGTGATAATTGTAATTTCCGAGTTTTATTTAGAGAACGAAATAAATGACATAAGTTTCTGTTAATTTTACACCAAATTGTACAAGAACTTTTTCAAAATTATCAGAATTGAAATACGCTCTTCTGTGACTTCGATAACATATATAATGGTTATTTTGCAGAGAAACTGAACAATAACTTTGAAATATTGTTTCTCAACGATTCATGAATTTTATTTTAATTAGGATAACACAATGAACAGGACCTTTGCTGAGCGATAACAAAAGTTTATTTTTATTATTTCCGTCGTTATTAACAAAATAAAGAAAAAAAACATTCATTGAGAAAGATTCACTTTCTTCACTCAATAATGTATGTTTAACCACAGCATTACATTGTGCCTACTGACACGATTCAAGCATTTTATTTGTTGTTATTTTCCAATTATAACTGAAATGAGAAAAAATATATAAGATATATTAAATCAGCTAGAAACGAGCCATAACTGTGTATTTATGTTTCAACATAACATTCTACAAATTTTAACTGTATGAAATCAATAACCACTTAAAACTACTAGAAGGTGAACATCTACTAATAATTATATTATTTAAATAGTTCCCATTATCCTTAAACCAGAGTTGACATTTTAAATGCCTCTCAGTGGCACAGTGGTATGTCTGCGGACTTACACACTAAAAACCGGGTTTCGATACCCGTGGTGTGCATAGAACAGAGATCCCATTGTGCAGCTTTATGCTTAATTCTAAACAAACAAACAAAGAGATTTTAAATTGTAAAATTATGAAAAAAATGCAATAATTCCTAAAATTATCAGAAAAGATTGAATTTTAGTATTTACATTGTTTAAAGTAATTCTTACATTCTTAATTTATGTCAAACATAATAAAGTGAAAGAAAATAAAAATAGTTTCCTTTTTGCCTATGCGCATGTTTTATAGAAATCCTACAACGATAGAGCGTATGTCAGTTTTCTGATTTACAATAAAAAACACTCAGGATCATTTGTGCATTGAAACGGTTTGATCATCGATCACTTTTCAACTGTGAAGTTTTAGAGCATTGATGTCTCTTTAATATATCCTATCTTTTTTCCTAATGAGAGCATTAAAAGAAGTGCTGACGTAAGCATTCTATTTTTCAATAAAATTTGAGAAAAACGCCACTTGGCTGATTTTAAAATGCTCACAGCGTTAAAGCTGATCACATTGAAATATACCAATTTTGAATACAGCAGAAATAGCTTCAAAAATTTTATTCAGGTTTTCAATCGCGGTAAACTTTACACTTCACATACTGCATAAAAATATAGTTTGATCTATATTTTCTTCGTTAAGTTAATAGCTTATATTTATATATCCCAAGATGGTACTAATCGAGGGCAAGTAAGAAGTAGTCACCATTTTTTGAGTTATCACCTCTACTTCTGACAGAATACTGTATTACAGAAAATACATAAAATGTAAAGTAGACATGTTTTACGGAGAGAACTGCACTTGATACAGTCAAGATAAATAAGAGATATATCTAGCTGATCAGTACTCAGTTTGTTTGTTTTGAAATTTCGCACAAAGCTACTCGAGGACTATCTACGCTAGCCGTCCCTAATTTAGCAGTGTAATACTAGAGGGAAGGCAGCTAGTCATCACCACCCACCGCCAACTCTTGGGCTACTCTTTTACCAACGAAAAGTGGGATTGACCGTCACATTATAACGTCCCTACGGCTGGGAGGCCGGGCATGTTTGGCGCGATGCGGGCGCGAACCCACGACCCTCTGATTACGAGTCGCGCTCCTTACGCGCTTGGACATGCTGGGCCCGCTCAGTTTGCATAAAAACGAAATAATTCGATTCACTTTTAATGTTAAATTTTTTATAACGCTAAGTTAATGTTTTATTGGTATCGTAATGTTAATGATTTGTCCATTTAAAGCAGTTTTGCGTATAATAATTCTTATATTATAAGTAACGAGACAGCATGTGTTTTCTTAAAGCAAAGCCGTATCGGGCTATTTCCTGCGTCCATCGATGAGAATCGAACTCCTGATTTGTAAATCCGTTGTCAATCCGAAGACAATTATCAGACTGATAATTGTAATTATAGTAAATGCGTTGAAACATAATTTTGTACTTGAATAATATAATATCACACTAATGTTATTGTAAAAAGATCAACAGCTTCGGGAACAATTTTTTTTTCTTATTTATCATACTCTTATTTAATCTATTTGTAATTTGATTAAACATCATAGACAAAAAAATTCAACAGGAAACGTACACCCTTATACAAATTAATTGAAACAAGATGGAAAATTACGATTTTTTAAATTTTTTGCGTTCTATTTCTGAGAATCCAAAAATTACTCGCAAATTAACAGATAATATGACCCCTTTTGTTTTTCAGAGGATCGTTAATCCGCTTTGGCATCGAGTCCACGAGTTTATTGCAATCTTTACTAATTTTTGGATCGCGGTACCATACCTCAATTGTGGTCTCAATTAGCTTATCTTTCGTAGTGCAGTCTTTTCAACAAAGTCTTTTTATACGACTCGCCAAAAGATTTTCAATAGGAGTTAAGTCAAGAGAGTTTTCGGTCCAATCCAGCATCTTTATTCGCGTAGTGGTCATAAAATTCTTCACAAGTTTCGATGTGTAGCATGGAGCCAGATCCTGCTGAAAAATGCCAAATCCATCTGGAAATCTTTTAAATTCTGGAACGACTCTTCTCTGCAAAGCATCAATGTACTGTGGTCTTCGCATCACGTCTTTTACGACATGTCG
This sequence comes from Carcinoscorpius rotundicauda, assembly GCA_011833715.1. Lineage (NCBI taxonomy): Eukaryota > Metazoa > Arthropoda > Merostomata > Xiphosura > Limulidae > Carcinoscorpius > Carcinoscorpius rotundicauda. The sequence goes on along the minus strand of CM022395.1, from coordinate 30,369,899 downwards.
GCTTCCGACGCCAAAGTAGCTGAAAAAGCCCCAAAACATCTTTCTCAAGGGATGTTTTACGAACTGATTGATGTGAGATTCTCGAAGTGTCTTACCTGAAGATCTGCAAACATGCAGACTTCTTTGACCCTGTACGAAGCAATAAGTCTCATCATTGAATAACATCTCCCTTTATTGTTTTTGCGTCCAGTTTTTGTATTTCAGACTCCATTGATACCGTTTTTTCTTCATTGATTTGGTAAGAAGTTGTTTTTTCACTGGTCTCCTTGCCCTTCTAACGGAATTTCAAATGACGTAATATTCCTCAAAATTTCGTCTTATATTCCAAACATAGATTAACTGTACTGCAAAACAGCTAATGAGGACACCTGTGTGAAAAAATGACTATTAAAGGAAATCAGCTGGTCCAGCAAGCCTACACCGGCTGCTATGCTGAAAATATTGTAAAATGACCATTTGTTTCAATTAATTTGCACAAGGGTGTACTCATATCAATTACAGTAATTGTTTTCTTAATTTCGCGCAAAGTTATACGAGAGCTGTCTGCGCTCACCGTCCCTAATTTAGTACTGTGAGGCTAAACAGAAGGTAGCGAGTCATCACCACTTACCGTCAACTCTTGGACTACTCTTTTGAAAAATTAATATTAGAATTGACGTCACGTTATAACGTCCCCACGGCTAAAAGGGCAAGCATGTCTGATGTAACGGGGATTTGAACTTGCGACTGTAAGATTATGATTAGAATGCCTCTAAACACCTGGCCATGCCGGGTCACTACAGTAATTGCGTTACATAACAACAATATATAATATCGCTTGTCCTAAAACAGAAATACAAATATTCGTATTATATCATTCTTATCAGGTCAAATCCAGTGAAAAGAAAATCACAAATAAAATAGGATAAGAGTTATACCACTCTTTTCTGTACTATTTACACAAAAATTTTAATTTTAACACATTTTGCACTGATCATACTATATCATTTCATCTCTTTATTGAATACAAAATAAAACCTTATATCTCATTAAGAAATAACAACAATTAAACAGTGTCGTGTTTATCTATTATTAGGCTGTATTATTTCTACCGTTTACTTAGAACGTTCTAAAATAGTTTATAAATGTTCCATACTTTGACGGTAACTATTAAGTTTATTATAAGTGCAAATAAGAACATTTCGGAAACCACACTTAAAATTCTCTTTTATAAAGTGAAGAAAAAAGTAAATGGAATAAAATTATTAGTACTTATATATACTCTTCAAAAAAGAAACGCAAAAGGCAAAATATGAGACAAATTATTAACAAATTTATTCCATGTAGTTCTGCATGGCATATGTGAAACTTTACACATTCACTGCTGAGCATCCAAAGTCTGCAAAGGCGAAGTCCACGCTCACTAGTTGAAGTTTAACGTCACTCAACGTCAATAACGAGTATGCCCCCGTGAGCATCAATAACTGCTTGGCATCTCCTGCCCATGAAAGCGATGAGATGACGAATCAAATCCTGTGGAATGGCTGTCCACACAGCCTGCAAAGCTGCTGCAAGCTGAGGTAGAATCTGATGTTGAGGTTGTCGCCGTCGCAGACGTCGGTCCAACTCGTCCCAAAGATGTTCGATGGGGTTTAAATCTGGTGATCTGGAGGGCCAGGGAAGAATGTTGATGTTGTGGTGTCTCAAAAAGAAAGTGGTAAGTCGAGGTGTGTGAGGACGGGCGTTGTCATGTTGAAAAAGTCGTTGACGCTAACCATGATGGGTTGCACATGGGGCCTAAAAATCTCGTCAACGTATCGTTGAGCCGTAAGATTCCCTCAAATGTGAAAAAGGTCTGTTTTGGCATTATAGGCGATGGCAGCCCACATCATGATGCTGCCACCACCAAATCTATCAACATCTTGCACACGAGGTCTGCCAGATCGCGGACGGTCACGAGTTGATCCATGTTGTTGGTGACGATTCCATAGTTTTGTGATGGTGTGCTGTGAACATTCACAGCTCTGGCAACATCTGATCGAGATTTGCCTGCTTCCCCTCCGATAAATGGCGTTGTTGCGTTGTGCTTCAGTCAGTCTTGGCGGAACTGTATTGCGTGTCGATGGCTTAACACCAAGCTATAAAAACCGAGAACCTGTCACTTTTATAGGAAATTTGCACATGTTGCACTTGCAAAACATGCAGATCTCTCAAACAAATTTATTGGACATGAATGCGTTTTAGCAAAAGATCCAATGTTTTCCTCCGTTTTCAAAGTGCACAACTTTTATTGTCATTTTGGTCTGACAATCAGTGCCTTAACACATGTAACATCACATACTCCGAGCCTGTAACGTTATTACATATTTCTCTAAAAAATAAACAAAATATTTTTTGCGTTTCTTGTTTAGAAGAGTGTACATTAAAAATATACATACACGCAAAATAAAATATTTTAACACGCAAAACTGACTTGACAAACAAAAGCACTTGCATGAAAAAAAATAATTTGGTTCACTTTTGAATTTAAGTTCTAAAGAAGAATTATATCTTCTATAAACGAATAAATAGCTCAGAATTAATTTCACGAGCTTGCGTTTGAGATTTGAATTTTCGTTCCTGTGAAACAAAGAAAAATAAAGAATCTTCTCAGGTAATAAATTCCATTTGTAATTTAGTTACGTCAGAAGTAAGTAAAACTTTCCTTAACTTATGAAATTCATATCTTTTATATAAGGTTAATAACTAAAAAACAATTTTAAAGTATTAACTACTTATTTTCCCAAACTCAGAAGTTAATTCCGCTTGTACACTCTTGGATGCTAGTTTGTTACAATGAACTTTTGACAGTCGCACTATGAAACATTTGAGAAACGAACAAAGAGAGTGAAAGTCATGACAAAATCTTGTTGTAAAAAGAAGTCTTCATTAAAAAAGAAGAAAAAGAAAACAATATTGCAAAGCATTGTTTGTTTGTTTTGAATTTCGCGCAAAGCTACACGAGGGTTATCTGCGCTAGCCATCCTTAATTTAGCAGTGTAAGACTAGAAGGAAGTAAGCTTGTCATCACCACCCACCGCTAACTCTTGGGCTATTCTTTTACCAACGAATAGTGGGATTGACCGTCACATTATATTTCCCCAGAACTGAAAGGGCGAGCATATTTGGGGTGATGGGGATCAAAACCTGCAACCCTCGGATTACAAGTCGAATGCCTTAACCCCCTGGTTATGCTGGGCCCCTGCAAAGTATTAGGAATGAATAGAAAAGATAAAACTTATTAATGTGTGGTAATTAATTCAACCAGTGTTTATGTTTTATCTGAATAAGAGGATTTGTCAGACAAATATAAATAACGAATAAAAAATACTTGTTTTAGATTTTGTACAAAGATATGTAGTATTACAAAGTAACAAACTACTGGTAGAAATTGAATATTTTACTGAAATCAAATGATGAATGCCTTTTTGTGTAATTTCATATTATAACGTATATTAATTGTAATATGTTTTTTGTGAAAATTCATGGCAAATTTTAATTATATGCTGATAAATATGTAATAAGTATTAATGGTGTGTTGTTTGCATAAAATAATAAAGTTTTTCTTCCACATCACACATATACAAAAGTGTTTTGAGAGAGCTTCCAGGAACAGTTTTATACAGAGGAAAAATATTTAGCTCTGATAATATAGTTAGTTAAGTGTTATACTATAACAATACTAATACCAATTAATAATTGCTGCTTAGAGGAATTTCTTTTCTTAAACTCTTAAAACTTTGTTTGCCATTTTTACTTTGCATATCATTAAAGTAAATGAGCTTGCGAATGTAGATTGACCTTTAATTCTAAGAATATATTGTGGTGAATCGAGTAAAATGGATTAAATTAAATTATTGAGAGGACTTGTTTAAAAAAAAGATTCAAAGTGGCAAATTTGATATTCTCTTTTCTTATGCAGTTTTGTAATAATCACATTGTTCTTCTAAACTTTAACGTAAATACAGTTGCATCTCATTGAGATATTAAGAAGCTTCTTTTAACAAAAACCTGCTTAATTGAGTTATTTTTTTTATAAAAAATCCAATCGATTGTTGTCTTGTGACTTTTTTAAAATTGTAGTTATTTGACGGTCAGAGTGAAGAAAGTGCTTATTGTTCAACCATAGTAATTTAAAGATTAACTTATCACTGTGGTTTCTTCTAGTAAAGCCACATCGGGTTATCTGCTAAGTTTACCAATGGGAATCGAGCTCAAGATTTTACCGTTGTAAATCCAAAGATTTACCGCTGTAGAAGGCGAACTAGTATGAGTGAAGCAAAACTAATACAAAGTATCTGTTAAAGAAATAATTCCACTTAATAGCTTATACAAGGATACTAAAAATATCAGATGAATCTCTTTGTTAGCTATCATATATACCGTTGGAGTTGATAGATATGGCTATATCCTCCAAAGATATCATTAGTAAACATGGTACACAATTATTTTAAAGCTTACAATAATGTTATTTGCAACCAAATTGTACAATTATGTAAAACAGTCTAATGGAAGTTAATATGTTATTGATTGAGACATATCTGTATTCAACTTAGCTACAATATATTTCAAGAAACGTTTTGTAATACAAAATACAAAGAATAAACATTCTTCATTATTACCAAACATAATCATTAAGATAAAATTGTATGTACAGATCTCGTTGTGAAGTAAGTGTCAGTGACAGCAATTTTAGGTATTGTAAAAATAACTAAAAGTGCGATCGGTTTAACAAGAAGGTACATATAAATTGTAAGAAAGCCACTGAATTTCAAAAATGAAAGATATTTTGTTTGAACCCCATAAAAATATTTTCTCAAAGGGTCTTTCATTCACGAAAATACGCGTTCCTGTGGATAACTACATTACAATGGAACCAGCAATTGGTAACTTTCAGGTTCTCATGTTACCATTACAATAAAGAACTTGTATTGCATCCCTAATCAATTTTTGTGCATTTTTAATGGTAAAAAAATATAGAAACTCTTGATCAATTTTTAAATGATCAATCAGAAACTATATACTTAAGTCGTGTCTTTCAAACTCAATTTCGTTCGGTATTAAAAATACTTATTTCCATAAAGTAGAAATCTTCATTAACAATAGATTATAACAACATGGAAGTAAAATTATAAAAAAACAACAACTTATATCAGATACGAGTTAAAAGTAGTCTTATATGATTAAGTAAAGTCCATTACTTTGACATTTTGATCTCATTACTTGTTTCTAAACATCGGGTGTTAGTAAACTATAATATCTGAAGAACAAAGCGACCTTTAACTTTATGTACCATAGACATTAAAACACAGAAACAATTCAAAACCAGTCCGTGTAACAAATTACTTGCCGTGGTGCTAGATGTTATGAAATTATTGAGTGATAAACAAAATAACATTTCGAAAACTACCCCGATAAATATTTCAGAACAAATTTAAGGGATGTGAATGTAATTATGCGTTTTGATTTATGCATATTCAGCTTCAATTAAAAACTTCTGATGAATAAACTCTCGTGTATGTATACGCGGCTATTCAAACTAGGTGGACACTTCATTTTTTCTGCGTGTATTTTAAAGTGCAACATAAATCACCATATCTGGCAAAAATTATATCCCAAACTGTTCGCACTCTAACAAAAGTTCATCTAAACATGATGAAAAGTGAACAAATTTTCTGTATTAACATTTTACAATTTTGAGACATATACTTCATAAATTTGAAATTGGAGAGTAAAAATAATTTTATATAACAAATAAAGGCAGAAATATATGTTTGAAAATTTAACAATTTATCATAGGTTTCCCAGTTTTTGCAAATAAGATCTGCTAGCCTTGGGTGTGTTGTGTGATTTTATTATAGCAAAGTCCCAAAGGGTTATCTGCTCAGCCCACGGAGGAGAATCGAACCCCTGATTTTAGCGTTGTAAATCCGGAGACATACCGCTGTACTAGGGAGGGGCGCTAACTATAGGAGTTTTCATTAGTTTTCAATGCAACTGTTAAAATTTCATATTTTAAGTTGCAAAATACATTAAATATTACTGATTTCATTTATCTTCTATGATAAATACAGGTTTAAATATCCGTGTTTAAGTACTAAGAGACTTGATAGTTTCCTTTTATTTGATAAATTATTGCACAAAATAAGCATGAAGTTATTTAAATGGAAAGTATAATTTAGGGTGTCAATTGACTAAACTTTTTGCATATTCATTTTTTTCAAAATAAGAAATGTTTCCCATGATATTTAAGAGATTATTTAAAAGCAGTTATGAAGGAGTTATAATAATATATTTTTTTAGTTGATACAATTTAGTGTCAAAATTACTTGTAAGAGTTTAGTCTCTTTGGAAGCTCGCGAAGGTTGCACGAGGGCTATCTGCGATAATCGTCCGTAATTTAGAAACGAAAGACCAAAGGGAAGGCAGATAATCATCATCACCCACCGTCAACTCTTGGATTATTCTTTCACCAAAGAATAATGGGATTGAAAGTGACATTATGACAGACACACGGTTGAAAGGGCGAACATGTTTGGTTTGACGAAGATTAAAATACGCGATTGTAAGTCGAGCATCTAATCAACTGGTTACTTGTAAAATACTTGTTATTTAAAAATAAAAAACGCTGACTAATTGCGCTGCTAACAATAAAAATAAGTTAACGTTACAATAAAGTTAATGACATTTCCTCATATTTCAGAGAGACGTGGAAGTACTGAAACAAGAAAATCAACAATTAAACAAATACACAACAAGAAATAATTCAAAATAATTTAAGCAATGCAAATATGATTCGTGTAAACTGCCAATTCTAAATAATTTTATACATCAATAGAGTTCAATAGGTATCTATTAACATAATTATCTCTTGGACGTTTCAAAATAATTAAAGTATAACATAATTAAAACGTTAGTTACTAATTTATTTATAATCATCTGATATTTTAAAGTTATCTGCTACGTTTGTTTATTTTTGAATTTCGTATAAAACTACTCGAGGGCTATCTATGCTAGCCGTCCCTAATTTAGCAGTGGGAAGACAGCTAGTCATCACCATCCAGCGCTAACTCTTGGGCTACTTTTTTACCAACGAATAGTGGAATTTACCGTCACATTATAACGCCCCCACGGCTGAAAAGGCGAGCATGGAGTAAGTTTTCAATAAGCTACTGAATAGGAAACTTTTAACTTGAAATAATGTTAACTTTTTAAAGAGCTGGTGAGTTACTGCACCAAATACCCCTTCTCTATTAATTTATCTAAAATTAACAACAATACTGAAACAAAGTATGATATAAAGAACTATTACACTTGAGACTACAAAATCAAACATATTTACGCTTAGGTATTATATCCTTAGCATAAGAGCCTTTTGTGTTCTCCAGATTCAATTGATGCAATAGTTACCAACGCTAGGGGGCTTTTCACGTGTGAATAAATCGTAAAGATGATAGAATACATTTTGTGGTGATATAATGAATGCTATTAGATGTTTTATTGGAAATAAGCGTGTATTCTTACTTGTTGAAAAACATATAAACTCATAAATCCAATTTTCAGCACCTGTATTATGTGATGTCAAATGGCTGCAGTCCCTTGAGTATTTCAGCAAACTCAACCATAAAGATCTGGGAATAATATAATCTTCCACCATGAAAAGCTTTGCACATAAAATTGTTTGAAAACAATTAATTTCTTTTTCTATGTTGACGAACGCAGGAAGATATAGAACACAATCTGGGAATTACAATCGTCACGTATCAGTATATTTTGGTGGAATTTACGAATGCGTACTGGATGATATTAATTTAAATCTGGTTAATATGTTTTTATGTTCGTGAACTGTTTTATTCAAAAAGAGTAATGAACATTTTAGAAACAAAATTTAAATCTTTTCTTCATATAAATGCTTAAATTAAGCACGGTTTCCATGCTTCTTTTATTTCGGTGGTGCAAATGAGTTGATATACTGGTTAATATAAATGTCTAAACCAATGTCATTAAAAATAGACAAACAACTATTCACATAAGGTAATGCATATTTCTCGAACACAAAAACCCATTCGTCTGTAAAGGAATTTAAATATTCATAATAATTTTTTAATAAAATTGTTACATCATATAATAATATTACGACAACGTACCTAAGACTAGATTATAACGTTTGTTTGTTTTGGAATTTCGCACAAAGCTACTCGAGGGCTATCTGTGCTAGCCGTCCCTAATTTAGCAGTGTAAGACTAGAGGAAAGGCATCTAGTCATCACCACCCACCGCCAACTCTTGGGCTACTCTTTTACCAACGAATAGTGGGATTGGCCGTCACATTATAACACCCCCACGGCTGGGAGAGCGAGCATGTTTAGCGCGACGCGGGCATGAACCCGCGACCCTCGGATTACGAGTCGCACGCCTTACGCGCTTGGCCATGCCAAGCCAGATTATAATGGATTAGTTGTTTGTAATTAAACAAAAAGCAACACGATTGGCTATCTGTTTATTTTCCATCACAGGTATCGACATCCGTTTTCTAGCCTTATAAGTGTGCAAACATGGTGTTATGCCGGCTGATTATAACGGAAAAATAGTATAGTTGAACTGATTAAATTTAAACACAGAATTATTAAGTAAATATTTTAGGGTATTAATTTTCCAAACTATATAGAATATATTTCCCTACAGTAATCAATGAGATATGTTGATTTAATGTTAAAAATTTGAAAAAAACAACACTCTTCTGTTTTGCACTTGAGAATCTGTACATAAGTAATTCGTGTGCGATATTATTTTTTACAGTTATGTATATTTTTAGATACTTTTTATTCCCAATCAACTGAAATTGCATATTTTTTTCAAAAATGTATCTACTTTATATAATTAAAATAACTTTAACTAATTTAAAAGTTTTTGGTATGATGTGAAAAAGAAGGAAAAAAAAAAGAAGCCCGCCATCCAAGAAGGCATTTCTGGAAGTACTTTGTTCTTTATCTCATGAAGTTTTTCTTCAGATTTGGTATCCTCAACTCATATATTTCAAGAAAGTAAATATTGAAAAGCTGTATTTCATTTAAAATACTTGCATTTAAACCTTGCGCCTCCCAAGAACAAGATTAAAAAATTATAATACACAGCGTAAAATTGTAGATTTTCCTGAAATGTTTTGCATTTAGTCGGGCAACAGTTGATAATGAGTTACAATAAACATTAGGAAAGAAAAACAATAGGTAGTAAATTAAGTAAATATCCAGATAAAGTAGTTACGTATAATCTGAAGTCATGTATCATCATTTTTAGTTAATTTATTTATTGTTTTGTGGTTAGATCTTTATTTTTAATTTATCCATTATCCAGGATATATCATAAAATATGATGATATTTCATAATCATAATATTATGAGACATAGCTCAGACTACTAAGACGGGCCAAAGTATTGTTTATACCCAAACTTTGTGGTCTCTGTCACTAATAAATGATGCATTCATTGAGAGTGCCAAACAAGTCAATTTTCAAGCAGGCGTTTTGAAATGTACCTTAATCACAGATGCATCAAGTCACAACCAACTACAACAGCAATGAATGCAAGATGAGGCACGAAATATCGCCGAATGCACCGATATCATTACTGAGCAATATTTTTACAGCGCAACATATTTAAAAAAAATTAATAGCGTGTTCACATGATACTGTCAGCTTTCTTTATTCTGAAGGTACAATTACGGAGCCGGCAATTAATCATGCATAATATTGTGCAAGTATTAAAGAAGTTATAATTGTTACAACAAATAAACTAATTCTACATCACGACTCAACAGCTACACGAGAGCTACCTGTGCTAGACGTTCCTAATTTAGCAGAGTAAGACTGGAGGGAAGTCAGCTAGTCATCACTATCCACCACCAACTCTTGGGCTACTCTTTCACCAACGAAAGGTAGGATTGACCGTTGTGTTATAACGCCCCCACGGCTGAAAAGGCGAGCATGTTTGGCACGACGGGGATGCAAACCCGCGACCCTCAGCTTACGAGTCGTACGCCTTAACACGCTTGGCCATGCCGAAGACAAGAAAACATTTGATAACTGGTTTTTCCAAAGAACAAACTTTTTAGCGAAATGCGGGGACTTTGTTACTAAACATCAAAATATCGCTACTCTTAACTTACAGTAACAAATTACAATCGAAAGTATCAGTCAGGCAGTACATCGCTATAAATCACTTCACTTTTCATTTATAAAATGCACTGCTAGGGTGAAAATGAAATATGAAGTTTTTCCTCAGCTTCACAATACGGCTGAGTATTTTCCTAGCGTACTTTTCTATCCAGCGTAAGTTTGTCATACATGGATCACATTGTTATACAAGAAATAGAAAACCTCTTGTTATTCGAAGCTCTTGATTTTAAAATGTTCATAACACTCGCAGAATCATGTTAGTGTTTTTATATATGATATGTGAGGTTATTTCTAACGCTGTCATCACGAATTGCTTCTGAACTATTTCTTGTTTTCCATAAGTGCATACTGAAATACATTTAACCCAAAAACGGTTGTTCGTGGTGAAAAACTCATCAACAAAAAAGAAGATAACTTCTCTTATGGCTCTTCTTAAAAGTACTTGGTAAAAGAAAAATTCTTTGCTCACTTCCTCTTCGTAAAATATCGCACATATACCATAAACTGAAGTAACTTTGAAGCATTTGTGGTTTTATTAAATTGTATGGTGAATTTGAAATTGTTCTGGACGCGTTTTATCAACCGCATTTTTACGTCATCAGATTTGACTCCTCGTGACAGTGTTACGTGATAATGGAATAGATTTAAGGGCTGCATCATTCTTCTCTCTCCAAGTTTAATCTCACACATTTTAATAGCACCAGAAAAACTAAGACGTTTTCTTTATTTTGTGATATGTCTTTTCAGTTGCTTTACTTATCGCCTGAAGAGCTCGATAGCTATACTCACATTCTCAAGGTGTTTGATTTCAGTGCCTTATAAGTTTATGCCGCTTCATGCTATCATTAGCTAAAGTCTATGAACAAAAAAAGGCACTGTCATTATTCCTTTTTATTAAAAGCTCTGAAAGCGAAACCAAGTCTTAAATAATCCTCCTGTAAGCTTTACGATCTAACGAAGAGCGTTAACTCAAAAACCTGAGCCTCTTGAAAACGATAATGGGAAAAAAATTGACGATTGTTTAACCTATTCTTTAATTTCGATATATTTATTGTCTATGCGGTAAACTATCAATTTTGTTCAGTAGAAACAGAAACCAAATAAGTGCTTGGCTCAACTACAAAGTTATTTATTTGTTTTTCTTCATTATCATCATCATTTAAAGATTTCTTTACTTCTGAGGTGTCACTCGAATAAACCTAAAAGCGTATTTTTTCCGATATGTTTTTGACTAGCTAATAAATCCATACAGACTGGAAAGACATAAAATAACAAAAATTATTTTATTACTTATGTAAATACAACATAGAAGTATGTTCTCTAAAATAGCAATAGAATATTGTAACAGCAGCTATTTTCGTGCCAATGTACAAATCACAATTGTACAATTTCAAGTATGAGTGGTTACTTTGGTTTCTTCATTATTGTGTATTTATTCTTCAGATTAAATGCTCTCTTTAAAATTATTTAAGGATAAGAAAATAAAAAATCATTGTTAAATAAAGATGTAACTGAATTTCATGTAACTTGTTATGTTGTAAAACTACAAAGTAACTACTCCGACTGATAAAAGAAAGCCATGATACAAACTTAATGACCATAATTTTTTTTTATCAAACAGTAGAAGAATAATCAAATACCTAAAATATTAAACAAAACAAAGTGAAACAGTTGAAATGCAAAAGTTAACATAATCAGGCAAACTGTAAGTCAAACAGCTGAAACATAAAACAAGATTAAATTAACAGACTGTAATTAAAACAGTTAAAACGTGAAAGAAGATATAGTCAGGCAAACTATGAATCAAGCAGATAAAACATAAAATAAGACAAACCAACAGAATAAAAACCAAACAGTTGAAGTATAAACGGTACAAAGTTAAAGAAACTATAAATTAAAAGCTGAAACTTAAAAAAGACAAAATTAAACAAACGATATACTGAGTAGCTGAAACATAAAACAAGAATAAATTGACAGACTATAAATCAAGCAGCTGAAACATAAAACAAGAATAAATTGACAGACTATAAATTAAGCAGCTGAAACATAAAACAAGAGAAGTTAAGAATACTATAAATCATATAGATATAACATGAATTGAGAAAAACTAACAAACTAGAGATCAAACAACTGAAACATAAACAGGACAGAGTCAAACAAACTATAAATCAAACAGTTGAAGCTTAAAGGAAGACAATGTCAAGCAGACTAGAAATCTGTAATCACATACTTTTGCAAATATTTTACATTAAGTATATACTAATTTTACTCTAGGTCTTAATACGTCAAGTTGTTGCTCAAATTAAAATATTCATCTTCGTTCCGATGAAGCGTGGTTTTTGAAACGTTTAACATTTATTTTCATGTTTGGACAACTTATTTAGCATTTGTATGTTTGGTTTATAAAAAAAATTCTAAGCATTTGACAAAGCATTTCTATCAGAAACTATTATTTGAGAGCTTATGTTATTTTTCTGGCTGTTCAACCGAATGTCAGAGGTACATAACTAAATTATGTAGTGGGTAATATTAATATTGACTGGTAATGTCACTTATCGCCAGTACATTAAGAACTTCTAGAAATCTCTAACAGAATTATGTATATACCTATAATTTTCAATCAAGTACGAGAAACTTTGGCATTAGTTGGACCAGATGGGGCTCACAAATATGATGAACAATACTTTACCATCTTTGCTGTCCATTCAGTCAGGCCATAAGACTGAGGATGATAAATTGAGGTAAGAGTCTTAACTACCTTGAATATCATACCTTTCTATAAGAACTGGCTATAAATTTTCTATTATGTCTCTATGAATTATATAGGTGAAGGGGATACAAAGGTAATTCGTCAGTGTCAAGAAACTGCCAACTTGGCACTTGAAATGTTGAAGTAAATGCGATAGCTTTATAAACATAAATCAAATAATATTCAAATTTCACGGTATATGACCAAATTTTATTAATATTTCAAAAATCAGTGGAATTTTACATAACCTGAAATTACAAATCATGTTGGAAGATGTTGTTTTTTTTTCGTCAACTTTTTTGTCCATTTCTACACGTAAGAAACATGATACAAAATCTAAGCTAATTTAAGCATCAAAATTCCCCAGGTAACCAACACTCCTGATGAGGAAACTGGAATGAAAGAAAACCGCCTGTCGACAAAACACAAATATAGATGGAAACGTTTCGAAATACTTCCGTCTTTATATCAATGTGTGTAAAACGTTGCGATGAGACATCCATCTACACATAACGCTAAAATATCAAAGAGCGTTTTAAACAGAACAGTTATATTCTTTCTCTTGATCAATATCTACCTAAAAAAAGACTACAACACAGAGAAAAAATAAGACGAACATTACTAGTACCAATTACCTTCCCTATGTAGAAAATGTCAGTGATAAATTCATTCACATAGTCAAGAAGTTCAACAAATATGTCCTGTAGAAAAGTAACAGTACCATAAGACCTATTCTACTCAAAACAAAACAAACCTACTGATGAAAACGCGATAACGTCATCTATAAATATTCCTGCAAATATACATATATACATTGGAAAACAATAACAACATAGACTTGTGAAAGTACAAAATCTAAACATTGTAAAATATGTCATGTTAATCGTTTGTTTTTGAATTTCACGCAAAGTTCGATTGTTTTTATTTTAGGTAATGTGGCACGAACTATAAAACCTGAGATACATAATCTGGAAGGTTAATCGCATTTGTTTTGTTACAGATATTAATTTATAAGCTATGACATCACAAACAAACATTTTGAAATAAGTTTGATAAAACGTTGGGTTGTTTTTTTTTTACTTTCGCGCAAAACTACACCAGATCTAGCTACATTAGCCGTCCCTAATTTAGCAGACTAAGACTAGATGTTTTGAAATTTCGCACAAAGCTACTCAAGGGCTATCTGTGCTAGCCGTCCCTAATTTTGCAGTGTAAGACTAGAGGGAAGGCAGATAGTCATCACCACCCACCGCCAACTCTTGGGCTACTCTTTTACCAACGAATAGGGGGATTGACCGTAACATTATATGCCCCCACGGCTGGGTGGGCGAGCATGTTTAGCGCGACGCGCGCGCGAACCCGCGACCCTCGGATTACGAGTCGGACGCCTTACGCGCTTAGACATGCCAGGCCATCTAAGACTAGAGGAAAGGCAGCTAGTAGTCTCCACTCATGCCAACTCTTGGGCTACTCTTTTACCAACAAGTAGTGGGATTGATCGTACATTATAACGCCTCCACAGATGAAAGGCCGAGAATGTTTGGTGTGACGAGTATTCTAGCCTGCTACTCTCAGATAACGAGTCGAACTCCTTATTTGTTTATTACTGATTAGAGTGTGGTTTATTTTCTTCAAATTGGTCTGTCCAGAAAGTAATGATCTGGTTTGTAGTTCATTTATACGTCTTTACGTTTTTCTTTTTTTTTCAAATGAAAAAGTTCTTTGAGGGAAGGAACTTTACTTCGTCTGTGTACGTAAACCTATCGGATGGCTTAACTAGTCGTAAAATTATTAATTTAGACTTGGCTCCTTCTATTATTATTTTTATGGAGATGTCTTTGAAGGAGTTAAAGTATCTTTCCAATAATAAATAAAATTATTTGTTTATTACTGATATGTTTAATTAGAGTGTAGTTTATTTTCTTCAAATTGGTTTTATACTTACGCAACAAAACATTAATTTTGTTCAATGGCATGCAGTTCTTGTTCTTGCAACCTTAATACAGACTTAGATGAACGATCATCTTCTTAAAACAAGTTTCCATTTAAATACAACTCCAAGTTTACTGCTCAATAGATTCCAAATGAAAAGGCGCAGGTGAATTGAACACCTGCAGAAGTTTCATACAAGTAATTTAATGTTATGAGATAAAAACATTACCAAACCAGATCTCAGACAATTCGTGAGTTGACATGTGGGTTCTATTAGGCTGGAACGGCAAGATAGTTATTAAATATCTACACAAAGAAGACGTGATGGTTTCGAAACTTTCTATGTGTAAACTATAATGGTTACTATATTCTATCCACATATTTGCATCAGTTCAAGAGCCTGTAAGAATACCTAAATGTTTAATTTTGAAAAAGAAAAACACTTTCTGGAATAACTAAATAACACTAGTTTATATGGAACGAATATATTGCTCACATTTCTGAAATTATTATTAATAAGAAAATATAGTAATTTCTGCCCCCACTAACTAATATAGCTGAAAGACTACGGATTTACAACGCTAAAATCGTCAGTTCAATTTCCATCAGTGGGCTCAGCAGATACCCTATGTGACTTTGCTATAAGAAAACACACACACACTTACACAGTAATTCCTCGTAAACTTAATGAAACTATCCAAGAATTTAGTCGAACACGAACACTTATTCTGAAACATTGTTTAATTAAAAATAAATTTCTATGATGAAAACATTAATATGTATGTGAAAAAGGGTTTCCGATTACATGGAAAAGGTTTCCAGATGGTATAGTGGTACGTTTACGATTTACAACGCTAAAATCAGGGGGCTCGATTTCTCTCGGTTGATAAAGCAGATAACCCGACGTGGCTTTGCTATAAAAAACACACACATACACATTTTTTTGCCAGGAATATCTTCGTTTATCGGCTGTATTTGCTTTGTCTATCTGAAAGTCTGGTGAAATTATTCATTTAGTATTAAACATATTGATCAAAATTTGTTGAGATTGCACACAAAAAAAACAGAACAAAAAAAAGACAGAATGGTGCTTCTGTTAAAAATTGTAGTTTTATTACTTTCAACAAAGTTAATGAATAATATATCCAGCGTAATTATTCATGACTTAACTTAATGAAAAGATTGTCTTTTGTGTGGCCCGGCAAGGCCAAATGTATTAAGACGTTTGACTCCTAATCCGAAGGTCGGGGGTTCAAATCCCGGTCGCACCAAACATGCTCACCCTTTCACTCGTGGGAGGGGGTTATAATGTGACGGTCAACCCCACTATTAATGGTAAAAGTATAGCCCAAGAGATGGGAGTAGGTGGTGATGACTAGCTGCCTCTAGTCTTAGACTTCTAAATTAGGAACGGCTAGCACAGATAGCCCTCGAGTAGCTTTGTGTGAAAGTCAAAACAAACAAACAATCTTTCATGTATCGCTTGACTTAAGAATAGAACAGAAAAAAAATTGTTTAAACAATCACCAATCCTGATAGAAGATTTTGAGTGTCGAAGAATCTATAAAGAAAAGTGCATAGTTTCATTTGCAACCTCAGTTGATTTAAATGGAATTCAAAGAAAAAATATCTTTTAAATACCTAAAAGAGTGTATAATAAGTTATTTATTGTTGTTTTAACTAATCTTTTATTTTTTTATTTTTGTAACACAAAATGCTAAGGTTGAACTGTTTTTCTTATTTTCTCTTAGTGTTTGAACTTCAATACATAAAAAAGAAAAATATTCGATTTTAACATGTTGGCTCCCAAGCTTATTTCGCTGATGCTTTTCGGGTCACACTAGTTATTTTACAATTGCTTTTTCAGGAAGAGCGTATATGTAGCCGTTGTGTCCTAACCAATAAGTATTCCTTAAAAAAGAAAGTAGAGCACCACTCACCAGTGGATCGTGGGGGAGCAAATGTGTTAAACTATTACTGAAGAGGGGATTGAGCGTGGCCAAAAGTGTAGCGTACTGAGCTTTTGATATGTGGGTTCATCATTTGTGTCTCATTATCTCGAGAAAACAAATAAACAACGACAACAAACCCAATTTTTATTTTGGGTACATTGTAGGAATGATAGCTGAATATAGATATTCAGTCAGTCAAAAGTTATCTAAGAATTGTCGAAGAGGAAGGTATTGATTAGCTGTTTTATTTCTAGTGTGTTAGTTCAAAGGTGGGACGACTAAAGTAAGTTTTATGTTGTAAAATAACCACGAATAAACTAAAAATAAGCCACTTTATTTTACTGTTTTTTTTAGTATTTCATATTAGACAACCTGAAAGCTTGATATTTGCATTTTTGTAAGAAAAAACAGAAATAAACTAAATTATATTAAAATATTACTTATTATATCTGAATTAGGAAAATCAGTACTATTAAACGTTTCTCACATCCCCCACATATATATTTTTTATAGTATGCTTGAGAGCTTATTACTCCGAAATTTAGAGTTCGATCCCATTGCACATTTTTGCGTTTAACAACAATGTCTTTCAAACAAGAATATATGTGTATTTGAAACACGTCTCATCATTATGTATTAAACTACAAATAGCTAACATGTCTTTTTTGTGTTACACCCACATACGAAATCTGAATAGAATAGCCTAGTGGAAAAGTTTCAAAAATCTTCGAAAATACGATTTCTTATGAATTATGACGAGTTTTTCCTGAAGAAGCATCGTGGAGCTAGTACAAAGACTTCGCATACTAAATCGAAGTAAAACGTGTATCTAGGAAACATTTTTAACTTGACTAGTATGTAGTCTGAACTATAAATTACACTTTATGCATTACAAGGAAAGTAAAATTCGTATAAGACGTTTTAAAAATCTGATAATAAATTCTTAAAAAGAGTTCGGAAATAGATCTTTCAATTTGTCTTTCGGTTTATTTTTTGAAATGCACGAACTTACAAAACACGGTATGTTTTCTGTACCATCCATGGGTATTTAAATACAGTTTTAAGCGTTATACGTCTTCATACCTACCTCTGAGCCACGAGGGGTCTTTATTTGGCATAATTCAAGAAGAAAAATTGCTGATTTAAAAATTTATATAACTCACGAAGAAGATGCTATTTGAAAGCAAACATGCATTACGTTTTGTAATTTAGGTGACAATTTGTAAATAGTTGAAAATTGCTGGCACAAAGTATGTTTGTATAGAAAAATATATAGGTTGGGGGAATACAATCTACTGCTGTGATAGTAGATGCAAGCGTAAGAAAAAGTAATATGCGAAAAGATTTATGAAAAACAAATCGTATAGCCGTCCCTACATTTGAAGTGATAGAACAAAGCTAATGCAGCCAAAAAGCATTGACTACTGTAATCAGGTTGAATAGTGGTAATGAATTGCAATTATTATAATATATCCAAGGGGTAAAGCACGATTTTGTTGATAAAGATACTCAAACCAGGAACTTCAGATCTAAAGTCTAGAATACTATATTGAAACATGTTAGCGTCAGTCATACTAAAAGGAAATAATTTCAGGTATTGGTATGCTTTATTATTTTTCAAAGAAAAGTTGTGATTTTTTAATTTCTAGAAGGTTTTGAATTATTTTTACATTATTCAATCTAATTTGGACAAAGTTAGTATCGTTGTATTTATTTATTTATAAGTATTCATTTTTAATAAATCATATATAATGGTATAACGAATTTTCAGACCATAAACTGCCCCCCAGTGGCTCAGCGGTATGTCTGTGGACTTACACGCTAAAATCCGGGTTTTGATACCCGTGGTGGGCAGAGCACAGATAGCTCATTGTGTAGCTTTGTTCTTAATTCAAAACAACTACAACGACCATAAACTATTTATTAAAAGTACAGAAAATATAACATACTTTGAATATGTGATGAAAATAGGTTTTTGCAACCTCCAAATTCTTAGGTAGAGACTTGGGAGTTACTGTTTTATCTCATGTTACAAATGGTTACATTGGCACAACAATCCAATAGTAATATGTGATATAATAACAAAAATCTAAGAGAAAGCATTGAACTTCCTTTCGTTCATGATACGCGGGAGTTGGTTAACTTTCCCAATCCGGATCAAAATGTATGGTTATCGACGCTTTCAAGACTATCTAATTCTTGTTGATTGGTCATGATAACACAAGCTCTCACAGGAAAGAAGCTATAACTAACGATTTTACATACTAAAATAACTGTTCTTTTACAAATCGAGTGAAAATTAAGACTTTATTTTGTAATAAAATAAAAATTGGTTTCTTATTTTTATCGTACGTTTCATACTTTCCTGAGTGATATTTATTTCGTGAGTTATCCGTATATACATATATATATATTGGAAATATTTTGAACTGGTGTGATTTTCGTGACCCTCAGGCGATTAACCTGAAAAAACAATCACTCGAACACGAAGCTTGCGCCTCACGAAGCATATTCTGAAACCTCCTGGCACATCTCTCTTCATCTCATCATTGAAGGTACTATTATTATTATTAACATTTGACTAGTATATATGGATGGGCAGTTTGTATGTATGATGCTATACAATCATCTCTTTCTTAACGGTAAACAGTTTTTGGTTGCCCCAGATCTGTATAAAAATTCCATTTTCCTGAAAGAATTTCAAACTTTTTTACAGGATAAACGTATGGGAAATGATTGCTATTTAGCGTTGTCCATACAAACTTTGTCAAATTTCTTAAATCCAAAAGTAAATTAAATGATATATTTCTAACATTCGGCCGTTTATGTTCTTTCATATTTCTTTCAAATTTGCTGAAATTTTTAAAACTGTTTTGTTTCAGGATTAAAACACCATGAAGCTGTATCTTCATTGTTTCTATTTTTTAAATGAAATATATGTTAAGTCAGTCATTCTAGATTCTGAACGCTTGTAATCTATCGAGTAACTCAACATAATGTGTTCCAAAACTTGATTTTAATATCACTTATAATATTTATAGAAGTAACGATTATGAGTAAATGAAGGACAGATAATTGAATAACACATGTCGATGCTATTTTGCATTAAAGTCTTTACCCATTATGAATAATCCCAAATCTTTAGTGGGTAAGATTATCCTGGGATATATGGGATATAGCACGAATACAAAACATGGATATTTAACTCATTTGCAGACAATCAGAATTAAGAATAATATAAAACTCTATTTTGAGTTTTATTTACTTTATACTTCAATATTAAAAAACTAATTAGACGATGCAAAGTTAAAAAAACTTAATGGGATAATTAGTACATTAATAAATGAAGTATAGTTGTATGTATCAAAACTATAACGACTGTTAAGGGAATTAATTCCAAGAAAGATCATCTACGGTACATTAAATTTGATTACATAGACTTTCTTCACAAATCGTGTAAATTTTGAAACATACAATAACAGCTGGTGTAAGATGTCCTAAACATTAATAAGGAAGTTTGTTAAAAACGCAGTCGTGTTATTCTTTATTTCTCCAGAACTAATGCTAAATATAAACGTGAATTAACACATTAAATTCTGAAACAAGTATTACTTATGATAAAAAACAGCATAATACAGGTATCAAGGGAATGCAAAGTGATATATCCCAATGTAATTCTGGTCGCACCAAACATGATCGCCCTTTCTGCCGTGGGGATGTGATAATGTAACAGTCATTCCCACTATTCGTTGGTAAAAGAGTAGCCCAAGAGTTGGTGGTGGGTGGTGACGACTGGCTGCCTTTCTTCTAGTCTTGCACTGCTAAATTAGGAACAGCTAGCGCAGATAGCCCTCGAGTAGCTTTGTGCGAAATTCAAAACAAACAAACAAACAAACTAAATATAATACCATCGCACATTGAACTAACACTACAATTCATTTTATTTTTAAAACAACATTCTTCATTGTATACAGACAGAATTAGCAACATCACACATTAGTACAATGAAATGAAAACGAAGCACATCATTATGCACTGATGTGGAACAGCATGAAAGACTGAAGCAATATACAAATAGTGCAATAAAAAAACTAGCATTAATGACTCAGATGAAAGATAACCTAAACCGTGTAAATTAGAAAGATATAGAGTAAATAGAACTTTACAAAACCGTACAATAAGATTAAAATAATAAACAATAAAATCTGACAAAACTACAAATTGACGAACAAAAGAGTAAGAAAGCTCACGCAGCATATATCAATGTTCTAAAGCGTAGCCTGGGTACGATTTCTACAATGAAACTCGAAAGACATAAAACAAAATGTAGTAAAACTAAACAAAAAAGGACATGCTTTGATAAAACTAAATTAATGAAAAATACTATATAATCAAGATGTGTTTGAAAACTTTAGCTTATTTTTTAAGGTTAAAAGACATGAACGAGGATGAGATACCTTCAACCCTAAGAGCAGTTGTTTGGTTATCCAATAAGCATATTTTCTACAGATGCATTTAGTATATTTTGTTCGTTCGTTGATGTTTCACTCGAAGCTACTCGTTGGCTATCTACGTCATTAGTCCCTAATTTAGAAGTGATTCATGAAGAGGCAAAAAATCTTAATTAACACTACTCACCATAAAATATTAAGCCATTATAACAAATAGTAGATTTAACCGTCACATTATTACGACCCATTCTTCGTGATTAAAAAGGCGAGAATATTTGGGTATTGGATTTGGACCCGCACCCCTCAGATTGAATGTCAAGCATTCTAATCACGATACCATTCTGAGCCCACATTTTATTTTCCATCTAATTTCATGGAAGCGCTTTAGTTGGAATTAGGCTCGCAGTAAAAGCGATTTTTGATATATATTAGTGCAAAATAATTTCACGCTGATTCGTAAACGTGTCCATTGATACTTCGTACATTAATAAGTTTTTAGACATTAAACAACACTAAATTTTTTTTTTATAAGTTTCATTAATTGTTAATATTCGTGCTGTTTAAGATCATATTATTTTAAATACAGTTCTAATTGTTAGTTTGTGTTGTTGAGTTACTAATTGAACTTAAAACTACCCAAGTGTTTTAATCTCATGAAATTTCACCGGGATTACGCCACAAAAGGTTTGCTGCAGAGTTACCTGATTGATTGTTTAATGCACGCTAAATGTTATAGATTTTAGACTCACGAGTCTCTGTATTTTCTTATAGCAAAGCTATATCGGGCTATCTGCTAAACCCACCGAGGAGAATCGAACCGTTGATTTTAGCGTTGTAAATCCGTAGACATAACGCTGTACTAGCGGGGACTCGTTAGTCTATCATATTCAAAGCTTATAGTTAGATTCGTGAACTGGATTTTGATCTACCAAAGGTACTTCGTTCCCATATTTGTAAATACATTTTATTTTGATATTTTAGATATTGTGTTATAATCTGAGCGATGTAGCGAGGAAGCGATAGGGCCCCGTGAGGTAACACAGTGGAATCAGGTTCACCAACTTAATTATGCCACTTACTTGGAAGGCCCAAGGGTACATGCTAGTCCTGTTGGCTTTCAGTCTAACACGTTGCCAGTTATTGTTATACACACACAGATTTCAACAAACATTGACTTAAATAATTTTTTTGAAAAATAAAGTCTTAACATTTAATTTTCTTGTCGCAATTTCTCTTTCATTTCATAATGTTTACAAATTCTCAAGATATAACTTGTCCATATGAAACACATTTCCGATTAGAGTTAGTGAAAAATAACAAAAAAAAAAATGCTTCTCAGACATGATAAGAAATTTGTATCACTTCTATCCTTTACTCTCTCAAAAGTAATGGTTACTGAATTTGTAGCAAGAGATATTTGCATAATGAAAACCGTTAAAAGGTGGTGTGTGAATAAAACTCATTAGGCCTATTTTTTCTTCCAAACTGATTGTTTCGGTGTGGCCCGACATGGCCGAGCGTGTTAAGGCGTGCGAATCCTAATCTGAGGGTCGCGGGTTCGCATCCTCGTCGCGCCAAACATGCTCGCCTGTTCAGCCGTGGGGTGACGGTCAATCCCACTTTTCGTTGGTAAAAGAGTAGCCCAAGAGTTGGCGGTGGGTGGTGATGACTAGCTACTTTCCCTCTCGTTTTACACTGCTAAATTAGGGACGGCTAGCACAGATAGCCCTCGAGTAGCTTTGTGCGAATTTCAAAAAAACAAACAATTGTATCGGAATAAAGCTATTTGAAAATCATTTTCTTCCAAATGAAAGAACTAAAGTTACTTCGATATTAATATTTATGATTTATTTACTCATTTATAAACTTATAGGAAGCTACATTTAATTATATGATCATCAGAGTAACTGGTAAAATTGATTTTATCCATCTATCCTTTGCCCACAGCAACTTTGTTGTGATAAAAGTTTTTTTTTTTAATCACGATATGCATCGATTTTTACACCAACAACACGTCGCTGAAGATCCGAAAAGTACGTTTAAAAGCGATAACCGGATGAAGTTGTCAGATGTAGTTTTTCATGCGAATACCAGGATAATCGATAATTTTTCTGCGACAAGGGGCTAATATCCTTGTCAAATAACATCAGTGACACTCATAAGCTTATCTTTTGTTCACAACAAGTATCAAATGATCAGAATTGTTGTCTTACATAACATATTTCAATGACAGATCAAAGTGAAATAAACATATTGTGTTCTCAACAGTTTGAACAATATCCGAGTGTTCAAACACTTGCCGATTGACAGAGAAACATGCTAAGACCAGACCGGAGGTGATTTTTATCTTCTATGATATGAAAAGCAATATTTCTGTTAGACGTTGGTTAAACACAGAAGCAGTTGCAGGGTGACTACAGATCTCGCTAAATTAGGGCAACGTACAGTTCTTTCATGAGAATAACACAACTGGTTAGAGATTTGGACAGTCTAGAATATCATCAATATCTCTGTAAGATTTTTGTTATTTGACAGTATGGAATCAATAAAAAAATTACCACTTCGGCTTTCCAGCTGAATTATTGTAACTCTAAAGCGTATAAACAATAAGAAACGGCCATCCTAAATGCTTTTAAACAAATGTGCACACTAATGTAATGTTTTGCTATTTTTTCTGTCAGGAAAGACATACACTCGAGCTGTAGAGAACGTACAAATGCGAATACAGACAGCTTTTAGTGAATCCATAGCCTTCACGTTTTTTTTGTATTTTTTAGTTTCAATCATTTTGTTTATCATATCTCTTGTAGCAGTGGACCTGTATCAAATGCATCACAGAAACTAGTTCGAAATTTTATAAGTGGTTTAGTTCAGCTTTAAACATTATTTTTCTTCTTATTCTTGATTTATTTTATTTTAATTCAAGTCAACAGTTGAAATTTCTACTAGCCTGAGCAGGATGATTTCTGTTCAGAAACTGTCCAGAATGTCACTGAGCTAGCCCGTTATTACTATTACTAAGTTTAACTACATTTCCATTTGCAAAAAACACATCTCGTGCAAGTAAAAAATTATTTTTGATAGTGTCTTATCAACCTTGCACAAGGTTAACGAAATGTTGGGAAAGTTTTTGCATAAAAAAATGACAAGGAGCAATAAAAAATTCAGCGACACATAAAATGGAAGTTTACCTTAAAATTATAAACTAATAATTTCTAAATAATATAATAATAGTAAAATCTGACCATTCAATTGCAAATATTTAAAACTCTGGTACGACTATTTAATTTTTCATAACTAATCAAACAAGTGTAAGACTAATCACTATAAAATATAATACAGTAGTTCTTATATTTATAAGTCAAAACTATTACAAATCATGTTATTTTGAAATAACTAGTAACGTGCAGAAGAATCCTTTGTTACATATATGTTCTTTACAATAAGTAGATTTACTTTTACTTGCTGTAAACAGTTTGGATACGCTAATATTCGTGACAAGTCGCTGCTGATGCAAGCCGTGGCACTATGGAAGACATGCCTAACAGCAAGTACATTTGGTTTAAAGCACGTTCCCGAACATTTCCTTATGTATTACCGCCAAGTGAACTGAAGATTTATGTCATATTCACATTTGAGGAAAATAGCAGAGAGAAATGTCAAAGGAATAATAATTTCAAAGACGACTGTCCACGGCACTGGAGGACATTGGTCATCTAGTATTACCAAACTCCCTGACCGTCTACGACCTCCTTCTCTCCCTATCGCTTTCACTGATATATGTAAACGAGAACCCTTTAGTTTGAATTATAATATTTATTAACAATTAACATAATCAATGTTGGATGATAAACTAATTTCTATGATATATTAATTAGTTTTCTAGATATTATAAATGGTAGTTAAAATTTGACGGTAATAGTTTGCTTACAGAACAATAATGGTCAAACAACTAAAGGTATATCTAACAAAACACCGCATTCACACACCCATTATCTATCTTATCCATTTCTTACTTAGCTGCAGAGGTTCACCTTTCTACCCTTTAGCTAAATATTATATAAATGTATATTATCACCAATCAGTGATGTTGAGAATTTTATATGCAAAAACGGCTCGTTTGGGTTGAGAAAATATTTTAAATAGAAGAGCGAACTATGTAAAATATTTTCTCAACCCAAACGAGCCTTTTTTGCATATAAAAATATATTATCACCAATCGGTAAAACTCTTTCTTATACATAATATCTCATTTTATAGATATTATAAGAACAGCCACGATAACTTCGCAGTATACAGTAATCAGTGTAATACTTCTGATCGTCACTAATGAACAAGCTCTTTAAAATATTAGAGAAATTGATTATATCATTTGCTTGAAAATAAAAGAGCTTTCAAAGAACTATACAAATGGTAATCCTCCCCCCCAAATAAGCATTTCAATACAAGTTATTTCTGACATGAATTGAAATAGTGCCAAACGTAAGAGTGTGTAATCACGAACTTACACCTATTACTTTTATTTCGTACCTTTTGAAAAGGACATATTCAAAACAACTTCTTTAAGACCCAAATACTTGCATAAGTAGTTTGATGACGTATTCTTGATATGGTCATGCATAAAAACGCGGCTACAGAATGCATAAACAAACTTAGCAGACAAACATTCAGCGACACAATTTGTAATAAAAATACGAGATAACTTATTACCATTCCAGTACAGCTAGGAGTTTACTGAGAACTCATAAGTCATGGGAAAAACCTTATCAATAAAATTAAACCTCCAAATAGCTCAGCAGTGACGTCAGGGTTCAAACACTAAAAACTGAGTTTCGATGTTCATAGTAAACAGAGCTTAACCAAAAAAAACAACAATAAATTACATTACCATGTAGCATTGCATGATAATTCATTGTTATATTTGTCGCTATATAAAAATTTGAACATGTATAAAAGTTCAAACCACCCAAAGTAAAGAATGATTACATTGACTTAGTGATCACTAAAACGCACAATGCTGTTAATGCAGAACATGCTAAAAAGATTGAAGAAAATGCCTCACTCAGTTATTTTATATATATATATATGATACCCATAATTTCCTTCTTTCTTGCATTTACTAAGTTCTCTATTCAAGTTTCGGTTCTGGATTTGATCTTAGTAGAGTTATTTTCATTTAATTCAACAAAGTACATAAAATTACATTGAAACATTTTATGAATTTCAAATAATGATTGTCGTGTCTGCTTCAGAAACTTGTTTGGTAATAAAAAGCCACGAAAGTGTTCTGGTGTTTCGGATTGAGATTTTTTCAGATATTTCTGAAAAGTAAAAATGTATTGGAGTACGTTATCGTCTTTAATCTTTTCTCAGAAATACAACCGTAAATATTTATTTATAGTTGAGTATTCGATGGCCAGTTTCATATGCTGGATATCATATTCAAATTATTCTGGTAGACTTGAGAGTTGTATTTATGACTTCAAACACCTTTCTTCGTATGCCGCTGTAGCGTATTGCTGTGTGTTTTAGCATTCAATTTTGGTTTCAGTTTTTTAAAGATCAACATTTCTTAAATATTGTTCTTTGTTGAAAATATATATTTCTTTTAATGTGAAGTTACATCAAATTATTTATTTGGTCTACATGTCTTCTGACCTTTGAATAATTACCAACACTAGCCTTAAAATTATCTTCTTTTTACGATGTTATAAATGACGCATGGCTGATTGATGTTCACGGAACATCATAGTTAGTTTTAAAATAAGTGAACACACCATTAAAAAAACGCTTTAATTGAGTAACGATAATGGAAAACAATTTCTTAACAACATAATTTCAACGTAAGTTATTTTTGTGTGTAAATAATGATTGTCACTGGTATTATGAGAAACTCTATAAAATAAGATATTTATGATTAATTTTAAAAGTTCTATAAAATAAGATACCTATGATTAATTTTAGAAGTTCTATAAAATAAGATACTTATGAGACTGACCTAGTACTTAACTATAAAATTAGAAAGCGACTATAGAATGATGTATTTATTGACTTATGATATCTTCCATGTGAGAAATAATCGACAAAGTTGTGAATTTTAAGATCCAAAAAACAAATGTTTGAGCTATTTTCTTTTGTGATTTCATTGTTTATCAGAAAATATTGTTTGTTTTTATCTAAACAAAATTACATTTGTTTTCTTCTTAAAATTAATAAAGGTATTTTCAACAAATTTATGGTGTTTATTAGGTTTAAAATTTTATGAATTGGTACTTGGAAATAAAACCTAAAATATTTTGAAATCAAACAGTTCTTCAATTTCAGTATGTTAACTTTTAAAATTGGGGCTAAAAACAAAACATTTTTTTCTAATAAAAGACAGAATTAATAAATTTTATCGGTTTTATATTTTTATCAATATGTTTGTTTTTGATGTGGACGAAATTATATTGCTTAGAGAAACATATAAAAGAGCAACTGAGTCTTTATAGTGATAATTTTTCAAATACTTAAACATAACTATATCAAGAATATGACAGAAATCTTAGACAAGAAAGAAGTTTGAAATAATACGCAGTTTTAAAAACAAGGATGTGATAACTTAGTTGTAAAGAATGAAGAAACCTTAGCCATAAAGAAACTGAAACCAAAGTTAAATATTAATTCATCGGTAATTGAATTTATTTCTAAAATTATTAATGTGACAATTTTTTAAAAATCTGTTTTTATTTTTTTAAATGAGCTAATTTGGGATGGTTTTGCTTTGGCTAGAAGATGATAAAATATCGCTTATACTTGATGATGTCGATGTTTCATTAAAACAGCTATGGCCTATTAATTTCCAAGAGCGCTTTGCATTGACAAGCATTTACTTTTTAAGTTAATTACATCTTATAAAAAAGAAAGTGTTGCCCATTTTTAGGTAATTTCAGTAGAAAAAATTTAAACATTCCTACGTGTAGATTAGAAAAAGGATAAGAAAATTGAATTGTTACGCCCAAGAAAAAATCTTCATTACATCTTTAAATGAAAAATGAGAATCACTTCACAGCATCATCATTTCTTTTCATTTAAGAATAAAAAAATAAGTATGAGCGATCAGATAAATGGATAACGTAAATAACAGAAAAGCACAGAAAAATGTAGAGGGCCAAAAATTTCAAAACTGTTATCACAAAAAAGTAAATAAAATAAATATAAATAAATGTAATATAAAGCGAGAATTCAGAGAATATTAAACATTCACTCCACTATTTTTAGGAAACTGAATTACCTTTGTGACTGATATGTAAAATTAAGAAAAAAAGAGCTTCCTATAGTTTACAAAACTTTATTAACATTTATTGAACAAACCAAAACGCAGTTGTAATGGTCATACACTCCAACACGGCAACATAAACAAGGAATAAAAATTAGTGAGGAATTTCTTTGTTGAAACTTTATAGTTAATCAATTTATTAATAATATATATATATAGATAGATAGATGTTATAGGGGTTCTTGAGATGCTGTAAAAATTGAGTTATTTTTACTACATGATCTCCAATAAGAACGTTTAAAGTACAGAGGGCCAGAACATTAAATCAGCAAATGTACTTACACTTTTAGCTGTGATAGTGTTATGACATGATCATCAATCCCACTTTTTACTATTATAAGAGTGGTCCAAGAATTTACGTTTACAAGCCACTCTCTTTCTCTTCTCTATAAATTCTAAATTAGGGATGATTAGCACTTATAGCTTTTCAATAGCTGTGCGAAATATCCAATAAATAAATAAAAATGTATAGCACTATATTGTTCAACGTCTAAGTAACACAACATAATTGGACCAACACATAACTTACCTGGTGCTTCAATAGTCCTGGAAATTCTTGTGTCATTGTTGAAGCCACACTTGTGTGTATAGTTGGCAGAAGTAGTCCAAGTGTCATTGATACCCTTGTTCTCAGTGGCAACATAGTGTATGACACAAATAAGCAATAAACTATTTCCCATACCCCATCAGCAGCACTGTGTGGTGCACCCCAAGATCCTAACCCCCATGTTCCTCGTGTCCCGATATCCACTGGCATGCAAATCAGGCAGAAGGTTACAAAGAAACATAAGATCACGTAACACAAAGCCAGTAAGTAAGAATCTTTATGCCATTTCGTATAGATGAAACACAGGATAGTGCAGAAAACTAAACAGTGTAATATGAAGTACAAATTTGCAGCAGAGGCAGTTTTAACAAAGACTAAGTGTAGAATTGTTAAAATTCCCGTGAGGAAGATAAACAATGCCAGAACACTAACGATCGAAGACTGTTGAATCTTAAAGGTGTAACGTTGATACAAGGATTCTAACTCTTCATTGTCGAACCTCCTTCGATTGATCAGTCGAGAAAATATCATTTTTCTGTGTGCATTTACTGTTTTAGTTGAGTTATCCATCGTTTATAACTCAACTATTGAATTACGATCCAAATAACCTTATTAGACGTTCACTTATTTGACGAATTGAACCACTGAGATATTTTATATAACTGGAATATAAAGATAAAGTTTGAGTTATATCAGATATCTTCTGTCATTGGTAATTAACTCTGAATTATTTTAGGTTCACCATTTTCTTTGTGCCATTTTGACAAATGTTTAAGATTGTCAGTATTTTGTAGAATTGTCCATTCTTATTTGCACGTAATCAAAATGTGTGTTTAATTGTTTTGTCAATGATCTTCATTTATCCAATTACACAGACTTCCTAGTTTTGGGTTGCGTAAATACAGAAGTTAAAATTATGATTCAGTTTGTGATATAAAATCAACTTTAAACGATACCACGACAACACAACTGAAAGATGACAGATGACAAAAAATATGGTTTTACAATGGTAAAGAAACAGATAAAAATTCAAAAAATAAAAAATATGGAAAGAACACGTTTTAGTAAAATTATATCAGTCAAAACTTACAATATATCTTCAAACATTTGAAAAGCCGTGAGTGCAGGACAGTAACTAATGATAAAATAAAAATTATTTTCGCCTGTCTCTTCTTCCAGCAAATATGTTACAATTATTTTAATAAGTTAAGCGTTACTCCATGTTCCGTATCATCATCGAAACTACATGTGGTATTAGTGAGCTTGCTATAAAACTGGGTGAGACTCGTTACTGACGTTTTCAAAGAGCGCTAAAGTCACACAGCGCCATCTTAAGATTGTGGTTATAACTAAGCCATAACAGGAATGTGAACTCAGGAATGTTTTTTTTTTTTTTAAATGTACATTTCCTCTTTCTCTGTTATAAATATATTAATATATTTGAAGTTGTTGTCGGAAGTTGGTAGATATAATTTATTAAAGATCAAGCAGGTTGTCACAGAGGGTTTAATCTGCTATATATCTGTAGATACGTGAAAGCATTTGTTATAGTGAGTTGATAGGTACCAGAAGCAAAGACGAGAAAAATAAGTCATTTAATTTGATGTTATATCTTTGAGTATCGGTGCCAGTTCTGACCGAAAAATCAGTGTGTACAGACTGTGAATATAAAGTTCACGTTCTCTTGTCCAGAAACATGCTCCACACTTTGATATCGTGGTGATTCTATAAAACTGACGGTTAAATCTCACTCAGATAGTGAGACATGAGTATTACATCGGTAGAGGTAGCGAGTACTGTTAGCTAGATTCCTTTCCTCTAGTCTCTTAAGTAAAAAAAATTAGTGATGGTTATATGCAGACAACCCTTTGCGTACTTTTGCATGAAACGTCTAAAACAATCAATCTTTCTTTATGACGAGCTGAAGTAATTCTTGATGGCAAGAAACCTACACGAAATAAAAATGTATCTCAGAACCTGAAGATGACACTTTTCTAAGTTCATTCATTCACGCTCACTTACATCTTCCTGCATTCTCTCTTTCTTTCGTTAAATTTCTGTTTTTTTGTATTTCTTGCTTAAACACCCACTAAATCTGCTCCTTTCTTTTGACCTTGCACTTGTTCCTCGTGAACTGGATTATAACGTTTCATATTCATAGGGGTCTTAAGGCCTCTATACTGACTGAACGAAAAAAGGTAGTAGTTATATCACTCATTACAATAAGATTCTAATGACATAAGTTTTTGTAATGTAATTTTTTTGGAAATTGAGCAATGATCGGTCTCTTTCTCACACTCTTTCATCTTAATGGTACCTTACATCTAACTTTATAATACATGATTTTTGTGGTTACAGTTTTAACTCGCACACTATGTGTAGTGAAATATAAACCTGTCGCCCAACATGTTTGTACCTTTAGTCGAGTGAGTGTTATATTTAGACAGACAATGATAATTTTCATTTTAAAATGTCCCGGCATGGCCTGGTGATTAGGGCGCTCGACTCGTAATCTGAGGGTCACGGGTTTGAATTTACGATACACCAAATTTCCTCTCCATTTTATCCGTGGAGGCGTTATAGTATTACGATCAGTCCCACTATTCGTTGGTGAATGAGTAGCCCAAGAGTTAGCGGTAGGTAAAGATAAATAGCTGTCTTTCCTCTGGTCTTACACCGCTAAATTAGGGATGGTTAGTGAAGATAGTCTTCGCGTAGTTTTGCGCGAAATTCCAAAAAAAAATGTTTTTTTTTTAAATGTAGCCATTGCAATGTTAACGGTTGTTGCTGACGATCAGTTGTCATCATTTTTGTAGCCAAAAACTAGCTAATAAAACCTGAAAGTATATTACCTTTTTTATTTGTAACTGTAATTTCTATTGTAACCGCTTTTTATTAAATATGATGAAACCAATTTTAAAATACACTTTTGACAAAATTTTTAAAGGCTCTCCACAATACGCAGACGTCGGCTTCAAAGGCCATATTTCAGGAGATCTAAAGTACAAAGGCTCATAAAAGTTGCAACAGAAGGTTTGACAGGTATGTGGTCGAACAAGCTTGATGTGATTGCAGTTTGTACAGCCATATTCCTGATGAATTGTTGTTTGTTAGTTTTTTTTAATTTCGCACAAAGCTACTCGAGGGCTATCTGCCATACCAAATTTAGCAGTGTAAGACTAGAGGGAAGGCATCTAGTCATCACCACCCACCGCCAACTCTTGGGCTACTCTTTTGCCAACGAATAGTAGAATTGACCGTCACATTATAACATCTCCACGGTTGAAATGGTGAACATATTTGGTGCAACGGGGATTCGAACCCGCGACCCTGAGATTACGAGGTCGTACGCCTTAACACGCTTGGCTATGACGGGCTCTCCTGATGAAGCAGCTGTTAGTTTAAAGGTGTGTTTCAAGCCAATGGGACCTTGTAACCTTCGCAACATTGTATATTATCTTTTAACTGTGTCAATAAATAAGTTCAGCTACTACCCTATGGATTTACCTGCCAGAGAGTTTTCTTTCATAACAAGAGCTTCCACTTCGTGAATAAGGTTTTTTTCTCTCGGTTTGAGTCATGAAGCGGTTCTGAACGTTATAACGGGTAAATTTTGAAAAAACAATATTGAAGAGTATTATCTTCCAAAGGTTGTGTTCTTTGTTTTTATGTCATTTAACAATCTAGTTACATTTGTTTATTTTCTGATCTTCTCGCAAAGCTACACAAGGGATATCCGCGCTAGCTGTCCCTAATTTAGCAGTGTAAGTCTACAGTAAAGGAAACTAGTTATCATCACACACCGCCAACTCTTGGGCTACTTTTTCACTAACTAATAGTGGGACTTACAGTCATGTTATAACGCTCACTCGGCTGAAAGGACGAGCATATTTGGTTTGACAGGTTTTCGAACCCATGACCCTCAAATTGCGAATCGAGCGTTCTAGCCTCCTGGCCAGTATTGTTATACGAAAATATCTTCTACACTATTAAACGGTCGCGAAACAAATATGTAAGTGCTAAATATATCACTCACAGCACCACGCCTCGCATCTTTGGCGATAAGACACTGAATTAGCTTAAGCACATTTAAAGTGAGATGATTTATTCGTAATGGTACATGTTTCTGATATTTTTGTTTACATCCTACATGCTTTACTATTAACTCTGAAAACAGTACACTTAAAGGTATTGAACAGTTAACAAACCTTAAAAGTAATGGTTCAAATAAAACGTCTGTGACTGATTGACAACGTATCAATTTCCACAGCTTAACTTGATTGTGAGTGTATTGCAGTTCTTTTTTTAGCTTGTTTTGGAATTTCGCACAAAGCTACTCTGTGCTAGCCGTCCCTAGTTTAGCAGTGTAAAACTAGAGGGACGGCAGCTAGTCATCATTACCCATCGCCAACTCTTGGGCTACTCTTTTACCAACGAAAAGTGGGATTAGCCGTCGCATTATAACGCCCCCACTGCTGGGAGGACGAATATATTTGGCGCGACGCGGGCGCGCACCCGCGACCCTCGGATTACGAGTCGCACGCCTTTAGCGCTCGGCCATGCCAGGCCAGTTGATTTTAGTTTTATGAGCTCATAGATATATGGACTTGTATTGATCTAAAGGTTTCTATGCTGGAATATGAATACAAAAATCCCTATTTCGCGTCTTCTTGCTACCTATAAGCGCTGCTTACTTTGGACGGTGTGTGATATAAGAGTGATGGTAAATTCCACTATTTGATTAGAGAATCATAAGAGTTGGTGGTTGAACATGTTGA
Organism: Carcinoscorpius rotundicauda; assembly: GCA_011833715.1. Taxonomy (NCBI): domain Eukaryota; kingdom Metazoa; phylum Arthropoda; class Merostomata; order Xiphosura; family Limulidae; genus Carcinoscorpius; species Carcinoscorpius rotundicauda. Next base: position 30,335,981 of record CM022395.1, on the reverse strand, counting down.
CCAGTTAACTAGTCTATCGGTTCAAAATTGGGAACGGTTAGCATGTGTAACTTTCGAGAAGAATATCCTAAACGAACATTTATATTTTCCGGAAAATTTAATAAAATAAAAAGACTTTCTGAAACCAAGACATAACCTCCTAAAAGCAATTCTTCACAAGCAAAAATAAACATACCCTTAAAGCTTGACAAACATATCATTAATATAAAGACGATTGAATGGCTCCAAGAGTTGAGAACTGGCATTTACACAAATAAATTTCAATTAATACAAAGACTAGTGTTTATAAGTTCTTAAAACAGATTAATTAGTTGACCGAGTACATTGTTTTGTAAGTTAGAAAGTAAGTTAATCCTTGTGGCATTTTCAAAAGCACATAAGACCAGTGCTCAAGTATGGTTTTCTATGTAATAAATGGATGAAAATGCCAACACAAATCCCCTGGGTGGGATGCTACTCTATCGCAGATTATTTCCTAGCTATCTGCTGGTACTCATTATACAGCTGGATAGACTGAAGCAACTGAGGTGAAGTGCTTTGCTTAGGAACACAAAAAAATATCCTCCCGATGGAAAATTGTATGGTGGAAATAAATGCTGTTTATAAAATTATAGTGGGAGTTTTATAAATATCTTGTTCTGTTTCTTATGCACACACACAGATGTGTATTTATTGTTTTATCTACAGCTTATGAATATTATCGACAAATTTATTTGGTTAATTGCTTGTTTGTTTTGGAATTTCGTGCAAAGCTACACGAGGGCTATCTGCGCTAGCTGTTCTTAATTTAGTAGTGTAAGACTAAAGGAGGCAGCTAGTCATCACTACACACCGCCAACTCTTGGGCTACTCTTTTAGCAACGAATAGTGGAACTGACCCTCGTATTATAACAAAATTCAAAATAGACAAACAGTAACATTTATTTTGTATTTTTATTTTACAAATATATTTTAAGAAATATGTATTTTGTGCGGCTACATTTTAACGAGAGATAGATTATTGTATCATTTATTTTACTTTGCTACATGTGTAAGATAAGCTTCAATATAAATCTATTTTTACCTTGTATTTCAAACCCTTGCATCGGTACCGGATTTTTATTTGCTTTTATTTAATTATTGGATTTTTGTAATATATACATTTTGTTTTGTAAAATACTGCAAAAAGAAAAGTACAATAAAAGTGTTATTATAAAAGTAATTATACATCAGAACCTGTTCTAACTCTTCTTGAATTGACCCACTACAATGTACACTCGTTGAAGTGTATACAAATTAATGGAAGCAAAAGTGTAGGGATGATACACAGATCATTCCTACGTGAGTTTAATGTCAAAATTTAATGTTACACTGTAATACGCACGAGTACAAAATGGTTACATGACCGATAAATTCGACCAATCTTTTAGCAAGAAACTGTAGTAGTCTATATTTATAAAAACATATTTTCATTCAACTTGGTTTTTCTTGTACGTAAGTTCTAGGCTCTTAGTCACCTACATTGATGCATAATACCCTGACATAACCATGGTACTATGACAACAAATTCCATACCAACAGTGAGGAACATACAACTTTCAATTGATGTAATATTAAAGTCAAGTATGCATATATATATATAGATATAGAAAAGCACAAAAAATATCTGTGTCTGTCTTTTTGTCCGTTATCTAACTACATTTACATCTCTGGGCCAATCTCAAACAAATCTTGTGGGACGATAGTTTAAATCACGTTACTGGTAGATTTACAATCCACTCCTTAATCCATCATTGCTGTTATTGAGCATTTATTATGTTTAACGTGAGATGCTGTTAACTACATTCAAAGATGACACCACGTTTTTACATCGAAGGAAAAAAAAGATTTATTAACTCTTCTATACATTCCAACAGTGTGAGTGTAGAGCACACAAACTTCTTATGTATCCTATTACCACTACTTTAGCCGCTACGTTTCCATACAAAATCACCCTGACCATCACACAGTATATACTCTGTCTTAATTATATATACCTTTGGTGAGACAATACTGAACACTAAGATAATATATAATGTTATAAATAAGTTATGTTTTTATTACTATTTATACTAGTATCCAACCTCAGATTTTTTTTAAAGTTCATAATCTCGACAAATGATGGGTATCTGAACTAACTGAACGTAAATATAAGCTAAATACCTATAGATGCATATTTTAAATTTGTTCGGATTGTTTTGCTACGTCTTTCAAAAATGTTATATGTGGAAATGCAGCACAATCGTTTTTTTTTTCATATAAAGAGTGACATATTTTATTACATTCTAAATTGGATTACACGACAAGAAATTGAGACTAGAAAATCTCAAAGTAGAAATACTTTACCGCGTTATTATTGCATGGCAATACATTAAACTTTTATTTGCACAAATGACAATACTTATTGTAAAATCCTATTTAGTTTTGAAAATATTTTAGAAATAAATATACCTGGGAGATAAGTTTCAGGTTGAGAATGTATCCTATTATTGAGCATAGTAACACTGATATTATGACTGACATTAATGACATCTTGCTATTTTCTCACTCTCAAAGCTAGGTATATTCAATATAGTAAAGGTAGTTATACTCATAACATATACGACATTGATAATGATTTGCCGCTTTTGCTTTACGCAGATCATGTTTCATTTTCAAGTAACCTTATAAGTTTGTTTGTTTTAAATTTTGCTCAAGGCTGAACAAGGTCTAACTGCGCTAGCCGTCCCTACTTTAGCAGTGTAAGACTAGAGGGAAGGCAGCTAGTCATCACCACCCACCGCCAACTCTTGGGCTACTCTTTTACCAACGAATAGTGGGATTGACAGTCACATAAAAACGTTCCCCACCCCCGACTGAAAGGGCGAGCATGTTTGGTGTGACGGGATTCGCAAATCTTATAAGAAACAAATAAAAAATTCTTCACTTCACATATTGATCACAATGAAAGATCACATATGATTAAAATAAATCACTCTACAGCTTAATATTAACTTAATGTTTTCTGTGTACCGGCATAGTCTAATGTGTTAAGGCATTCGTCTCGTAATTCGCGGGTTCAAATCCCGGTCGCACTGAACATGCTCGCCATTTCAGCCATTAGGGTGTTCTAATTCGTTGGTAAAAAAATAACTCAAGAGTCGGCGATGGGAGGTGAGGACTAGCTGTCTTCCCTCTAATATTACATTGTTAAATTAGGAATGGCTAGGACAGATAGACCTCGAGTAGCTTTGTGCAAAATTCAAAAAACAAAATAAAGAAACAGTGTACCGTGATAACGAAAAGTAAATTTCATTTTCGATTACTGTTATCACTAAGCAGGGTAGTGCTGAGAAAAAAGGACCAGCAAATATTATGTATTGTTCATCATAGTCTTAAATCACACTTATAAGAGTCTAAGAGACTATTTTAAATGCATACCTTAGGATTTCGAAGTTTTCAAGAGTTATTGAGACTTTCAGTTTAACCAAAAACATCACTAAAACAGAGAACTGGCGAGTAGCGTAGCAGTAATGTTCTGATTATTCTGGTTTTGTTTGGAATGGCTAGCTCACCAATGGTTGAAGTTATTGCAATGATTTACATCTAAATCTTTGCATTTTTATTTGGGAAATGTAAAAATTATATAGCATTTCACTAATTCGACACTTGATGTCCATGAAGACAACTCATTACGACAGGCTGAAATAGCTGCCTTCATAGCAACTGCTATTTATTATAAAATATTCATTGGTATTGGTTTAAAAAAATGTTTCGACAAGTAAAAACAATTCTAAAAAATAAAGATGATATAGGGTACAGAAACATGGTGGATATGATTACAAAATACCGCACAAAAATTCCTAAATTAGTAGTCACTAAATCAATGTTATAAACTTATTGGAATTACATATTGTAAGACAATATAGTTTTATTAAGTTTAAATACTTTCACCAGACTTGAATTCATGCAAATAAATGGAAATCATTTAGTTGTAAATAAAAGTTTTTTCATGGAAAGCTTTGACTACTTATTTAGGGATTTTTATATTGATTTGTGTTTATATACGTTTTGGTATTGCCATCCCCACTTCATACTTATTTTAAACATTTTCTCATTGTTATTTTTTACACTCACTATTAAGCGGCCCGGCATGGTCAAACGCGTAAGGCGTGTGCCTCGTAATCCAAGGGTCGCGGGTTCGCGCCGGCGTCGCGCTAAATATACTCGCCCTCCCAACTGTGGGGGCGTATAAGTGACGTTCAATCCCACTATTCGTTTGTAAAAAGAGTAGCCCACGAGTTAGCGGTGTGTGGTGATGACTAGGTACCTTTCCTCTAGTCTTACACCCCTAAATAAGGGACGGCTAGAACAGATAGCCCTCGAGTAACTTTGTGCGAAATTCCAAAAACAAACAAACACTCACTATTAAAAATCTATTGGTTTTCTTTCGTAGGCTCGTCACTTTATTAAATACATTTTTATACCAAATATTTATTTCCTAAGAATTACAAAATTTGCGTTCATATAAGCATTACAACTCCACAAATATGACAACTTTTGAAGAGAAATGAAGTACTTGAACTGACTTTGTCGTGAAGTCGACGTACTGTATATGTGGGGATGGTCAAGGTACTTTTGTAGGCATAATGCGGATATACAAGCTAAAAATCAACAGCGACAGAAACTTTTACCTTAAAAGATGATTACAAGTTAATTTAATTTGTTTTTATATTCGACAATTCTCGAAACAAAGTAAAAAAGGATAGCTAAGATATCAAACCAAAAAGTGATCAACCAACCAACTTGTTCATTTTTTTCTTGTTTAGTTGAGATAATTCTACGACTACCTTATCATTAACATTAGTTTAGACTTATATTCAAATTATGTTTATGGACAGTGTACAATGTTATCGCTTTGTCGTAATAACTAATGAAAATTTAAACAATGTTATAATTACTATTTGAAGTTAGCTTTCTTACAAAGAAGAAAAATAAAAATATGGTGAAACAGAATTATCTCCCAATTACAGATGAACATTAGATGACTGTAGTGTATAATATACTCAATGCTTTGTACATTATATAGTTAGTGTTTCTGTATAAAGTTAAGGAGTTAAAGAAAATCAGTAAGCATATTGTTAAATTTCATTACACATATTCATGCCCCCAATGACAGATGGCTAAAAACTGGGTTTCGATACCTCTGGTTGGCAAAGCATAAATATAACCCCTTTTGTAACTTTCTGATTAACCTTGAGTACACATTCGTACAATGTTCAGCCAGGAGTAGAAATAAACCATTGTGTAAATGTAAAATTTCCAATCATATTCCATTGTATTACGATAGATGGCGCCTATTGGATAAAGTGTAGAATGATACCAGAAATTCTTGTGCAGAAGTACACTGATATAACTTCTGTATACTTAAACAACTGCAAAACTTAATAATGATATAATTCTAACGCAAACTTCTTTTATAATGTTTAACATCAAGGATTTCGAAATAAACAGTCAAAGAAAGTGTGTTTGATTCTCATACTTTTGTTATATATGAATATTCCTCAAGAGTGTCTTGTTTATATGTGTGATGAAACTGGCTCCGAACTTACATTTAAACGTGCACTCAGAATCGTACATTGAAAAGTTAGACTAGCAATATGAATTAAATGTAAAATTTAAGAATTAAGTTTTATTTTAATTCCAAACGCAATTTCGATTTCTATTTGCATAGAAATGTGTATTAGTATGAACTTTATTTTTGATTGGTAGTTTCTGTAGAAACCAAATACTAAACCAGCAGTCTTAAATATAGACAAACCCTATTTGTTTCACAAAGGGCAATCCTACTTGGTTTGATTTGACGAGAATAGTCAAAGCTTATAAAAGAAAACAAGATTTAGAGCATCTCTTTTGGCGGTGAAATTTAATTTGTTCAAAATTTGAAAACATTAGAAACGATTTCACACGTAGTCAGACATTTAAATCTAAATTAAACCTTTATTCCTTTAAAATGTTTCCCACTGGTACAGCGATAAGTCTTCGGAGACTTCCATTTGTACTTTTTAAGTATCTGGCAGTGTACCAAATTTGACAAAAGATTATAATAATTAAGAATGTTTTTAATCATAGAAAGTTTCCGTATTTTGGAACGAAGAAAAAGAGAAGATACTCAGTCAAAATAGAGATGTTACGTCTCAAGTATTTCTTAATGAATTTCTAAAAATTTGTCAAGATAACTCAGATTCCAGTATAGCATATCCACTTTAAATATGCTATAGTTTATATTACCACTGTCCAAGCTACATGAAGTGAAAATTTTCTAAATTATGACTCCTGTTAATAACATCCAGTGTGTACTGGAGGTTGTTTTTTTTGTCCTTAAGATATTTTACGGTGTCCTGATAAATGCTTACATAAGCTGGACTGGAAGTACTGTGCCGTCTTGATCATGTTTATACAAGAGAAAGATCTTTTAAGTTTTCTTTTGAAGGAAAAGAGTTATTACATAAGCAGTATTTTTCAGAACACCTATAATATTCAGGTTTCAACCATGTATTTTTGATGAACTATCATCCTTTGTTCACAGTTCATAGTAGACTGGATTAAAGGAGAAATGTCAGGCTCTCTTGGGAAAAGAAATTATTTTTGAATGTTTAACTTTGTGTTAGAACTAGAATAGTTTTCAGCAGTATTGATAAATAACTCTTTCAATATCATTGTACTTCATGATATCAGTAAGTTAAAATTGCCACTGAATATCAAGATAACTTACTTTTTGATCTGTCACAATCAGTAATTAAGCTTCAATCTTCAGATGCAGAGAGGTTGAAATTAATTCATTTCTGTAACGCTCGAAAACTTCTTGAAACTGACATATCGATCATTTACAGTTGAACATTGGTATCATAAGTCATGATGTCTGATTTTACGCAAGTGTCGTAGCCGTTTTCTTACAATGTATCAATCTTATCCTATTGAATAAGCTCAGTGAGATAATATTACACAGTATTTGTCACTATTGGTTTCTGAAATTCTGCAGATAACTCAGTAGAGCTGCATCATGTATTTTAAATGTCATGCTCAAGTTGGTATGCTATACATAATTTTGAGTTATGTCACTTATTACACAAAACTAAGTGTTTTTAAATGACTTTATTGTATTCTTAACATTGTTCCTTATAATAATCATATCAATTATATACTTCTTGTTACTCCTGAATTACTTGCTTCTGTTAGTTATTATTTAATTAAGTTTTTAGAATGACCCTATTGTATTCTTAACAATGTTTCTTGTAATGTTTACATATGTTATATACTTTTTGTTATTCCTAAACTAATTGCTTGTGTCATTTATTATTTAATTACTTTTAAATAATTTATTTAATCTAATTTTAATAAGTATGTTTTTGAAAGCTGTACTTTGTTAATATCTCGTGTGAAGTAAGATATTGACTCTTGTCAAGAGTGGAAGATATCGGCCTAATTTCAGCATCATTCCTTTCGGAATATGTGAAACCAGACTAGAACCCAGTATCTTATTTCCAAAAAAACATATTTTTTTTTTAATTTAAATTTTCGTATTCAGTTATGTCTATTTAGTGATATATTTTGAAACGTTTTGTCTTGTTCATGGGTGTTATGTTTTATAATCATTGTTTGCACTTAGTTTGGTGTTATGGTTTACTTAAGGTGTTATGTTACTTTGTCAGTTATTTTTCATGTATCCATACGTAAGTATTTTTATCATTAATAAACAATTTCAGAAAAGATAACTTATATTATGGTCTATAATCTATGATGTTCTTCCATGTTGATTAACATGACACTAGCTTATGATCTATGTCAGTTTTGTAAATGTGTTGTAAGCTGAAGAAAACTTGGAAGATGTTATATGTCAAGGAAAAAAACAACCTTAGCATCGATCCCGAACTCTGAGGTACTTTTACTTCCAGAGTAAATATTTCCAACTTTAACAGTCTTTGTCTTCTATAATCATCTGAAAAGTCACCTGAAAGTATGAAAACTGTGGGTTGTCAAAAAATTAGAAATATTTATCAATATTTTCTAGTAGACAGTGATCAAATTGAAATTTCATCATTTTACACATTTATGATAATTCACAATGGAATACTTTTTATTCTATAAATTAATGTGTACATGGAGTGGTAAAAGTCCAATGATTATTAAATAATATTGTGTGAGCAAAGAATCATATATGCTTTTTGAATAGAAAATTTTATATTATATCAAATACAACCTTATATCAATTATCACATATCATTCAAGCAATTAAAGGAAAGCATAGTGAAATGGATGAAACTAGATAAGGAGAGACGAGTACAATTATATAACAGTTGAAAATGAGCATCTTCTTCAGAGCATATATTATATCAATTAGTTTGTATTGGAATTAGCTGCATTTATCATATTGTAATTTATTCATACTTATTTCTTGTTAATTTATGTGTAATGTGGATTGTAGCCCAGTATTAAAGTATTTAATCTACACATTAATTGGTATACTAGAAAAAGGAAGTGGGTGATCACCTTCCACTAGAATTTGCAAATATGTCATTTCTATAGCTACTAATGCATCCTCGTTTACTAATTAAGATTTCTAATTAAGAATGTCACTCAGATATCGTATGCAATTAAGTGTTTCAAGTAGGTAAGTAGTTCTGATAATGGAGCTTTCAAAAACCGTTAAAGGATATTATTTGCATTTTTTAAAATACAATATTGGAAAGGATTTTAAAACTTCTTGATTGAATGAAATTAAGCATAAAGCTTCAAAATGGGTTGTGTGTTATCTGGGTATTGAACCAAGTTTCTAGGGGTGTGATTCCGCAAACATACAGCTGTGGTAAATGATTACGTCTTATACACTTTCTGACGTTTCATGAATGGCCACAGTTCATATCTTATAGTGAATACCGTATTTTCCGCCTAATAAGCCAAATTTCTGGCCTTAAACTTTGGACTTGATTTTTGGGGGTCGGCTTATTGGCCGATTACCAGCTTTGGACCAAAATCGGCCCTAAAATCATACCTTTGATCTCACAGTTACGGCAGAGTTATTTCAGTTAAATAAACTTTATTTATTAATAAAAACAGCTCTATACATTACGAATGACATGTATTCATAGAAATAACAAAGTTCATAAAAAATACACACTTTAATCTCAGAAATGTATTAAAATCCATCAAATTCATCATCTTCATCGTCAGAAGCACCAAATAATAGATTCCAATCCTCGACAGAGACCTGGTCGTCGTACGGGTCATTCTCTGGTGTTATTAGCTGAGTGAGTGGAATGTTGTATTCCTCGTCGTCGTCCAACCACAACATATCATCTTCCGTTCCATCCATTGCATTTGAGATGCTGCATTGTTTAAATGACTTCTCTACAGTTTCAACACTAATATCGTCCCACGATTTCACGACCCACTCACAGACGGTAGCGAGTGATGCAGCGCGCATATTTCCGGCAGCAGTAAAACTTTGATTGCCGGAAACCATCCACTCATTCCAGCATTGACGGGGTCTGTCTTTAAAAGGTTTATTTAAACACACATCTGAGGGCTGTATCATAGATGTCAGCCTACCGGGAATAACTTGAATATCGGTATTGCATCTTTTGATCGGGGCTTTAACGTTTTCACACAGGTGGGACTTAAACATATCCCAAACGAGGAGAGATCTATATTTCGGCTTATTGGGCGGTAATAAGCAAAAACCCTCATTTTTAGAGCTGAAAATTGGCCTCGGCTTATTAACCGGAAAATACGGTAAGCTTTCTTGGCTAATTCTGTTTTTCTCATTGTATTGATTTCTTTTGATGAAATTTGTTTTTTCTTTTAATCTCATTTTTTCCTTTACTTTGTTACTTCATTGCCTCAGTGTCTTTTGTTTTTTTCAACACCAAGAATAAGTTCAATCAATGTGCCCTGACTGTTGGTTTTTTTCAAGACTGCCTCTACTTTACCCACGTTAAGAGACATTTGACTGTTACAAAATTCAGTAAAATATTTAAGGTCAGTTCTATCATATTCTAAAATGTTTTTAATTGTTTAGTTCATTGATATGAGGCATGGGATCTGCGTCTTTAAATTGCTCAAGTAGCTTTAGGAAAGCTTTAAGACTAAGTCTGGATACTGATTTAAAACGCTTATTTTTACATTATTTACTAGCTCTCATAAATACCAGAGAAAATCCCAACTTGCGAACGATGAAACCCTTTCCAGTAATATTTAATGTAAGTAACTGCTGATTATTCACTTATTGAATGTACCTACATTAAAAATGCGATAATATATGTTTCTGTACCTGAAATAAAAATTACAAACTTAACATAATGATATTCTTTTCATTAAACTGATACTTTTTCATTGTTAGAATAATAAAATAACTAATATACCTGAAAATATGAAAAGCAAAGATTTACATGTCTGTTATTTTGGTTTCAAAATGAATAAATTGAGAGAAACGTGAAATAAACAAGATATACAATTTAACTATAAATGGTTTTCACCATGGATGTTAAGCCTCTTAGTTTCTGAATTTTCTTTATCTTTCGACCCAAGCTAGCGGAAGCAAACTTTGCACTCAAAAGGCGGATGACCTAAGTTTCGTTGGGATAAGGATTTTGCTGGGGTAGTTATAAAAAATAATTTGTGATAACGGAGGAGCTTGATCAGTACATCAAAACCACTATAAATCATGAGGAGCCCCTGATCTATGAATCAAAACAAACACATTTCAAGCTAATGTCAAACTTTTACTATCTGCAAAATTCTTATTTCAAAATACGTAATAAGTTTATTATTATTGCAAGGAATATCACAGTTCGTGGTAAGAATAACAGCTTATTTTAGTGTATATTTTTATGTTTCTAAAAATAGTTCTAATACTCTTTAACAAGCAATGACAATGCGACTTTACGCTAATAATACACCCTCGCTAGAACAGCGGTATGTCTACGGAATAACAACGCAAAATCAACGGTTCGATTCCCCTCGTTGGAATCAGACCATAACTCGCTGTGGCTTTGCTATAAAAAAACACACACTTATAAAGATATTTGTGTATCAGAACTATAAAACTAAATTTAAGGACGCTAAAGTTAATTTTGCCCATACAAATTATTATTGAAACTATCGACGAATTTTAGAGCTGTTATTTCACTGCATTTCTACAGCAATTATTACAGCTGTGCTGCAGTATTAGATCCAATTTACATAAAATACCAATGAAATTAATCAAAAGTTAATAAAAACATAAGGATTACTTTCTGGTGCGATACGTAGCAGTTGCCCAACAATAGTTGAAGTTGTGGTGAAAATTATAAAACGGTGATTGCCAGGAGAGAAAAAACATTTTCCCTGTGCAATTAGCAGCGATAAAATTACCAAGAGCATCGGGTAAATAGAGTCAACAATTTTGGATGTCATGCATATGATACTGAGGCTGTTTCTTTACAGAATATAGATCGCTTATGAACTGTGCTATCAGTATGCGTAAACGAGCGACTATACTTCTGGGTCGACAGCATTTAGCTTGTCAAGATCTTATGGACTGATAGGACTCGCTTTTCTCTTCAGCTGCCAGTCACATTTTCTCATGCATGCAAACAATGGTGAACATAGTAGGTGATCACAGTGGATATGCACTTTTCACAATTAACAACCCCTGGTTACAATTATTTTGACACTCAAATCAGTTATTCCATAATCTAACAAATATTGTAGTTCTTAGATAAGCTGATAAATTGTATAATAACTAAAAACAAATATAATGCGTTTTCCTTTTTTAACAACTACGAAGAAAAAGAAACCATTATAAAAAATATTATGATATATTCAAATAGAAATTTGATCCATATGTTCATTTTTGTAGTTGGGAATCCTTTCTTCGTGCAATGTGACGTTAGCCCACTTTTCGGTTTTATACTGATAAGCAACACTTACTCACAATAGTTTGAAATACAGTATTAGGGCAACTACCTGCATTGACAAATAAAGAAACTGTCAAGCTAAATCTTTTGACAATATTATTAAATTTTCGCATAGTAAACATATCTACACAACGACATTTATATTTGCAAGAAGAACCTTATCACATTTTTTTGTTGCTTTATAATATTATTTTTTTCTCTCAAGAGGAGTTGTTATCATATCTTTTAGAGTTAAAAGCACACAGAAAAGTCGAATATTGGATTGGAACACACATGATGTATCACTAAAGTTTTACTAACGGTCTCCCGCTGGCACAGCATTGAGTCTACGGATTTAGAACGTTAAAATCAAAGGTTAGATTCTACTCGGAGGACTCAGCAGATAGCCTTATGTGGCTTTGCTATCAGAAAACTCACACACTTTTATTAACGACCCCGGCATGGCCAGGTAGTCATAGCGTTCGACTTATAATCTGAGGGTCACGGGCTCGAATCACTGTCACACCAAAAATGCTCGACTTTTTAGCTGTGGAGTAATTAAAATGTTATGGTCAATTCACTGGTAAAAAAATAGCCCAAGAGTTGCCGGTGAGAAGTGATTATTGGCTACCTTCCTTCTAATCTTACATAGCTAAATTAAGGACAGCTTACACAGACAAACTTTACTAACGATAGTCTACGTATTTTCTAAGTACGTGATATGACAGATCATTGAATATCGACTGAAATAGTGATTTTTGCAAACACTATAAAGAAGATCAGGTAGTTTGTTCTTGTAACTATGAAAAGTTTTTCCATAGCAGCAGTTGATAATCTGGATCATAACCCGTGTTCAAGTACAGCCTTTGGGGCACGTTTCATCGATGCTGTGCGACTGCAAGGCACGTTCAGTTTGTATTCTAGAGCTGTGAAAGCTCAGATGTGGGAGCTTGATAAAGAACACATAAGTACTGCAAACTGATATTAAAGATGAACGGCTGGTTAGAGAGTCAGTGTGATCTCAGTAAATATGGTCGGCGTAACAGGGGAAGACAAATTTTTAAGCTTTTAATATAAACGGTGAGACGAAAATCAAAGTAATTCGCCAAACATTACGTAAACTGGAGAAAAATATTAACTTATACTATGTTACAAGGAAAAATTAATCAAACAACAATATTAAACATATTTGTCATATTAATTTAAGAGGGTCACGGGTTCGAATCTTTGTCACACCAAACATGCTTGCGCCTTCAGCCGTGGGGGCACTATAATGTAATTGTTAATCCCACTATTCTTTCTTAAAAGAGTAGCCCAAAAGTTGGCTGTGGGTGGTGATGACTAGCTGCCTTCCCTCTAGTCTTACACTACTAAACTAGGGACGGCTAGCGCAGATAGCTCTCGTGCAGGTTTACGCTAAATTAAAAACAAACCAAACCATGTAACAACAACAATACTGTTACAACAAGAACAACAACTATTGTAACAATAAGAAAAAATACTAAAGTATGGGATTACTGTGACAAATATAATGTTTTCTTTTTTTACATTTGATACAGTTCTACACCTATGCTAAATAATGGTGGATCTTATACTTAATTTCAGCAAATTCTCATTTTCTCTGCAACATTCGTTCTTCTCGTTGTTAATGTTGTTTGCTAGAGGTTTCGTCTTCCCCAGTTAACGAAATGCTCTTCAAAAGTGAGCATTGTTGTGCAAGTGTGACCTAACGAGCAAATCATAGATTTGAGTGAAATGACCAAATATTTCGCTTTCTTTTTTGAACTTCGCACAAGGCTGTCTGCTCTAACTCTCCATAAGTTACCGTGTAATACAAGAGGGAAGGCAGCTAGTCATCACCACCAAAAGCCAACTCTTGGGTTACTTATTTACTAACGAATAGTGGGATTGACAATACCATTGAACTACAGCTAAAAGGGCGAGTATGTTTGGTGTGAACGGATTCGAAACACGACCTTCGGATTACGAGTTGGGTGCCCTAACGACCTGGCCATGTTGGGCCTATTTCAAGAATAAAAAAGTTTGTTTGTTTTGGAATTTCGCACAAAGCTACTCGAAGGCTATCCGTTCCTAATATAGCAGTGTAAGACTAGAGGGAAGGTAGCTAGTCATCACCACCCACCGCCAACTCTTGGGCTACTCTTTTACCAACGAAAAGTGGGCGTGACCGTCACATTATACGCCTCCACGGCTAAAAAGGGCGAGCATGTTTGGCGCGACTCGGACGCGAACCCGCGACCCTCAGATTACAAAGCGCACGCCTTAACGCGCTAGGCCAATAAAAAAAAGCGCTACGCGCACTTTGGTGTTACATAAATCTTTTTAACGTTAGAAACGTCTCCCCCTGGTACAGCAGTAAGTCTACAGATTTGCAACGCTAAAATCAGGGTTGGATTCCCTTCGGTGGACTCAGCAGATACCCTGATGTGGCTTTGCTATAAGAAAAAACACATACACGTCAGAAAAGTAAAAAGATATAAAGATAAATGAGATGTGAAATATTCGTCTAGATGTACCTGTAATTGGTGAACATTATTATTTTGAAAAGTTGTTAATAAAAAATGATATATCTAATCGCAAAGATGAATTTTGCACAACTGAAATTCTTGATAATACGAACATGGGTTAGGTTAAAACTTTCCAGTCCATTATAACAGAAGTTTAAAGGAATTTAGTTCAGATAACTGCTTTGAAGTTAAGCAGAAAACTACACAATGGACAATCTGTGCTCTGCCCACCACAGGTATCTAAGCCAAATTTCTAGTGTTGTAAGTCTGAAAATATACCGCTATGCAGCTTAGATAGGCATTTAGATAATTTTTCATAAGAAAAAACTTATCTTTACCTAGTCCAGAACCAAACACGTGTCTGTTATTCAGATCCAATTTGCCCAGGATTCCCTGGGAAGCTAATTTTGTAGAAGCCAAATTATCTCATTTTTTATTTGAGCTGAAGTGTAGCAGTTTCCAGATTTCAAGATAACACTGAAGTCAGTATCAGTGGTTGTCACTAGGAAAACTATGAGTGTACAATTAATTCATGTGAAATATACAATTATAATTTAACTTATTCATTCACTTGCTAAAACAGAAGTATTATGATTTTTTTTCGATTTTTAAATAAAGAAAATTTAGCTATTTCTTATTGGTTATTTTTGACATTGGAATGACTACATTTTTGTTAACATTGAAATATCTCTAACTTTCAATTTTTTATGAATTCCTTAAATAGCTTTATTTCAGATTTTCCCATATTATTCTGTTACTATATCTGTTAAAATGATGTTTATAAATCATATAAACATACCTGACAATATTACAGAAATGAGCATCTGATATATTGCTTTTTAAATTTCACTCTAGAATAGCTGCGACCTGAACAAAACCTGTTTCATATACTTTAAATTTACATTTTTATGTGTTTTTGTTTTCAGAATAACATCTTTCCATATTTATTTTGCTTAGTAATACAGTTCCTGTAAGTTCAACAAAGCTTCTTACATTTCGATTGCAAGTCTCTTTGTTTTAAAGTTGTTAAGTTTAAAACATTTCACACTCTCTGCTGCTTATTATAATGCATCTGATGTATGAAAATGGCAGCTTCTAAACATCTATTTGAACACTTTGTAGAATGGACGGCAACTGCCTGTTGTAGACATACAACTGTAGAGGACGACGTTTCAAAAGTCTTCCACCTTTCGTCTTGAGTACCGTCAATTCTATAAAGTTTCATCATGAATAATCTGCCTAAACAATCTATTAAAGAATATCTGTTTGGACAGTTCAAATGCAAAGAAGTTCATAGGTATGCCGTCGAATGGAAGAACAAAAATACCGGTTTCTTTATTCAACCGTTTGAAATATATGTAAGATGACAAATATGTTGTGACTCTTATCACAATTCTACATGAAGACCTTTTTTATTTTTATTATGTTGAGTACTGTTGTCTGGGTAAGAGCGACAAATTCTTCTATTTACTTTTGAGATCGTGGTTTCATATATGGCACAAGGCATCTCATTTCATTCACCACAGCAGGTCTCTTTCTGGATGATTCTAAAATCTTAAATCTTAAGTTTATTGATATTTCTTTCTTTTTATCAATATAAAGTAAAAGAAGTGTTTCAATTTTAAAAGTAATGGATCTCCGATTTAAGCACATCTTTACGATCTGAGCAAGCTTCTCCAAAGCGATTTGTTTTTCGTTGTTTTTTTTTGGAATTTCGCACAAAGCTACTCGAGGGCTATCTATGATAGCCGTCCCTAATTTAGCAGTGTAAGACTATAGGGAGGGCACATCACCACCCACCGCCAACTCTTGGGCTACTCTTTTACCAACGAAAAGTGGGATTGACCGTAACATTATAACGCCCCCACAGCTTGGAGGGCGAGCATGTTTGGCGCGACTCGGGCGCGAACCCGCAACCCTCAGATTACGAAGCGCACGCCTTAACGCGCTAGGCCATGCCGGGCCCTCTCTCCAAAGCGATCTGTTTTAGGTTACAGCATCATAAGTACGCAAGCCAAATAATGTGAAAATGTAATTTTTAAGGCTATGACATTAAACTGTTTGTGGTTATCAACTGACTTGTTGGTTTAGAAATTCAACATTATGTTAATATAACGTACTCATACTAACTAAGACATAAACTTAATGTATTTTAGAATATATTTAGTACTGCAATTAATTTGGAACTAATAGGAATACAAAAGGCACATATTATGAAGACGTTCCAATTATGTTAAATTAAAATAGTATAATCATTTCTTGATAGTTCGGTTTGTAATTAGTTATTGTCATTGAAACAATCAATTAGTAAAACGTTTGTCTATTGCCTATAAAAATGACTGCAATAGTACTAATCCCAGCAGTAGTGTGGTAAATGTACAGATACGTCACTTGACAAACATTTAAAATCAAAGTTTTACCTGATGATGGATGCTTAAAGCAATACGTTGAAGACATTTGAAATTTCATCGAGGGCTGTATGAAAATTTACTACTGTTGATGGCTAAATTAAAATTTTCAAATGGGCATCAATAATATAATTATCAACACTCGATGTGTGTTTTCTTTCTTAAATTTGAATCTAAGATAAAAATTATATTGTAACACCCAGCAATATCGAGTTCGAAGACAGTGAGGAGACGGTATTGAGGTTAAAGTATATCATCTATATAATAATAACCTAGGGAAGTACGAGTTCAGTTGTAAGCTTTAGGAATTATAATGGTAAAATTTGATCGTCAATTTTCGTAGCAAGCATAACATATATGGCCTGGCATGGGCAAGTGGTTAGGGGCCCTTGACTTGTAATCTGATGGTCACGGATTCGAATTCCCGTAACACCAAACATGCTCGCCCTTTCAATCGCGAGGTCATTATAAAGTGACGGTCAATCCCATTATTCGTTGGTGAAAAAGTTATCTAAGGGTTGGTGGTGGGTGATGATTACTATCTGCTAAATTAGGGACGGTTAACGCAGACAGCCTTTATGTTGCTTTGAGAGAAACTCAAAAACAAACAAACGTAACAGACATATTCGATTGAACAGCTTTGTGTTTAACAAAACAAGTAAACCGATAATTTATGTAGATATAATAAATTATTTTTATTTTAATGTAAGTGATATGTTAATAATGTACAAACACACACATACACAGACACAGCAAGTGAAAGATCGCGTACGTGAAACTAGCGGATGGTTTTGGTACAAGACCATAGTACTTATTACATAAAATGCTTTAGCTACAGAAGAAATCAATAGCATAAGGAAATAATGGTTCATATTTCTTTTTCAGAAATTCGTCCTACTATTGCATCATCTCTTACTGGGAGAGCTAATACAATCGTGAACTACATCTCAGTCAATGATGTTTGATGTTCATACAAGAATGCTGATTTTTAATCATCATGCCATTTCCTCTGGAATGAGGCTGGTTGGAAAGGCATGAAACATATCTGGTGAAACAATACCTGGAAATAAAAGGGGAAGATGTGATACTCGCAGCACTTTCTCCAAGAAAAGTCTCGATATCAACAGTAAAAAGGATCTATGGGTTTATGTGGTACCTGAGACGGTCAAACAATAGTTTAAATTATGGGGATTAGTAGAAAACATTTGAAGTATTTTGTTATGTTTTGATAAATTGATGGTATCATAAGAACAAAGTTGTACTGTTTTGTTTAAAACAAATAGAACTTCTTAATCTTTTGTGTTTTCGGTAATAATGTAATGCGCTAATACTAACTTGACCATTTAGTTGCAATAATTCACTGTTTGTGACTACTTTATTTGAATCATCTGCATGTTTCCGTTACTGTTTCCATACGTAAATACCAATATATATTGAACAGGAGTAAAAAATCCTTTTGCAAAATGTTTCTTTTCTCTTCAGGAATAAACAAAAGAACGTTTATATTGAGTCATTGATTTGAAATGTTTATCTTCCTAAAATTCTAAAAAACCAACAACAAATACAAACATAACATGTGTGTGTGTGTTTTCTTATAGCAAAGCCACATCGAGCTATCTGCTGAGCCCACCGAGGGTAATTGAACCCTGATTTTAGCGTTGTAAATCCGAAGACTTACCGCTTCACTAGCGAAGGGGCTAAACATAACAAACTAAGAAACTAAAGAATACAAGTAATCTCTAATTTGAAACTGGTAGATTACAGGAGACAGTTTGTCAAAATACCCACTGTCGACTTTTGGGAGAGATGAGAAAATTTAAACATGTAATATAAATCTTCAAAATACAATGTAAAAACAGTGTTAAACTTATTTAGTGTTGTTTTTCAATGTTATTTTGAAAATAATGATTTGTATTTATTATTAAGATACAAATCAGAAGGAAACAGCCTGTTCAGTGAATTTCGCACAAAGCTATATAAGGGTCTTCTGTGTTAGCTGTTCATAATTTAACGTGATAGAGATAATTAAGACCATCAACCAACTATATATCTTTAAAGTAAAGCATGTTCAGTGAAGGGTTACAAACCTGCAGGCCGCGAATCGATTGTTTTAACAACCAGGCTATGCCATGTCTGAAGAGAGGAAGAATGAAACTTATAAAAGTATAATTTTTTTTTAAATAAGTTCAATAACAGTGACTCGAAAACGTTATGTGATAGCAGGTAGTTGTAGCATTACAAAATAAGCCTCAAAAATAACACTTTTAGATGAAATACAATAAATTATAAAGTTTAAAAAAAATCATAATTTACAGTTTTACTTATTTACTTACGTTTTTGTTGTTAAGAACTAATTTTTCCAAAAGGTTAACTGTACTATGCCCATTTCGGTTATTGAAACCTGATTTTTAGCGTTATAAGTCTTTAAATTACATGCAGATTTACATTTTCTGTTTAAACAGATAAAGAAATTATCTGAAGAAGTGATATACAATGCTACAGTAAGCTAAAACCCACATGTTTTCTTAAGATAAAATAGTTTTTATCTACACTATTCTTAATATGTAATTTTGTATAGATAAATTTCGCATTTTTAAAATGTACATTATTAAATATATTAACTAAATGTCAAGAAAGAAGTTGCATACGAACAATTTGCTATATAACAGTTTGTGTTTTCACTCACAACTTTATTTTTGACTTTATGAAATCTAAAGGAAAAATATCAGAAATGTACCAAACATTATCACTAATAAAAACCTCAACTCGGACAAATTCAACTGATACAGTTTACATAAGTAAGCCTGCAAAAAGAGCAAATAGATTAGAAAAGTTGATACCCTTAATATATTTATACCTATTACATGTGTAGTTAAAACAGAAAGTGACAATGTTAAAGAACTATTCTACATTTTGTTATTAGTAAATTAATTCAGACAAGAACAATTATTTTCACATGAAACAATATATCTTACACATAGATATTTACTTCAACATTTATTTTCAAACTTACATTTGGTTCAAATATTTTTAACTAATATTTATTAAATTTACTGGTCTTTATAAGGTTTGTCTCAAATGGTTATAAAATGAAAACTCTTAAAATTTCAGTGTTGAAAAGGTTTTTTTAATAAAATTTAATTCATACTTTAACTGTGGTTATCACTGAACACGTTTATTTTTAAAACTTGAAATATCAAAATTATTTAAATTATCACATTCAAGAGAGTTTAAAACTTTTTAAAATAAATGTCTAAAGTTTCATTAAATATAGTCCCAGGTTTTATGTACACTATCGTACATAAACAAGTTTGATAAATGTATGATTTATACTAATTATTCCTCTATTTCTCAAGGATATTTGAAGAAGATTCAGTTTATATTAACTCTTTTCAAAATACTAATTAACACTTCATGTTCAAATAATAGTTGCTGTTAAATATCTTGAATTAAAAAATGTTTATTTAGTCTATTTTCAATGTATATCAAATAACTGGTATGTTAATCTTTCGCATATATAAAAAAACGTGTTAGAGTTTTTATATTGTATTATGAAAAACAAACTAAATAAGTTTTGCAACATGTTGCTTACCAAAAAAAAAAAAAAAAATACTGCGAATCGGCAGTTATTTGAATGAAGATATATTATCAAAAACGAATGCTTCGTTTGAAACTTATGACGATAGCTACCCTTTATTATCAAAGGTTGGTGTTTGTTTTAAAAAGAGTTTGTATTTTAACTTGAACAAACTTCATTGTAAAGGTGAATATTTAATTATAATTTGGCATTACTAGAGCAATATAACAAATTCTCAGAATAAGATATGCTTTTTTATGTTACTCCTAAATTACTAACATGCTTGAATAACGTTTACTATTAGTGAGATCTACTTATTGTATTATACGAGTAAAGAACTTACCAAAATGATTCATTGAAATCACTCATTTTCTATGTAAAATACATTGATTGGATTAGATCTATTGCAACATTAACGTTATAATTTTTTTGAGTGACTCATATGATTTTATAAACCATTCAGTTCACAAATATATGGACTCACAAACAATTTAGTGCAAAAATATTTCAGAAACGTGTTTCAAAAATAGTCGAGTTCCCTATGTACTCCATCGTAATTCTGGTGTTAAACAAATATTTTACCTAATTTTATCTCTTATATTTCAATGTTTCAAAGCTATGACATGTTTCAAAACGGATTAAAGAATAACATTACTGAATTACGATTATAAAAATTGGTTTTAAATAGATTGTTTTAAATAAGAACATTTTCGTTTTAAAAATTAAACAATAAATATGTAATAATAGCTTGCTACTCAGTCCTGTTTTCCAGTGGTAGTATAATTTAATATATATAAATTTATATTTAAAACGCCTCATTGTTGCTGAAGAAAACATTTCATAATTCACAACAATATAAAGATGGATTGTAAGAAGACAGGACAAATATATATATATATATATATATGTTAGAGTAAATTATTTATAAAATCAATATTATTGTATGAAAACTTAACCTTTCATTTACCAGTGTTTCGCAAAAGGTAGTTCTAAATGGATAATATAAATCAAGGTACTCACCTTCTAATTGCTACAACTTCACTAAATATCAATTAAACTTTCTAAATCTAATTATATCGCTAAAAACAATGTTTCATATACAATAATATAGGTGGAACAAAACTTCCATCCACAAGAAGTTATAAGACGAAATTAATTAACAAAATTCTCAAAACGTGCAGAAAGAAGTAAACAGCTGTTTTGGTATAAAAGACAGTTATTTGTGATTAAGCTTCAATATAAGGATCACTATTTTTCGTATACAATCCGACCAGACCACAGTTTCAGGAGATATAATTTCAAATAAATGTGGATTTTTTTTTTCTTACTCGTTCCTTAACAATTTGATTTAGTGATGTATCTAAAGCATTTTAGTAGTATTAAGAAAATAAAGAAACTTTCAGTTTAGGTGCCTACTGACTGAGAACCTTACAGAAATAAACCCTGTCTCTAAGGTTATTAAGTGCATATTGTTGTAATATTAAGACAAATGTAAGACAGTGTTTTTCAAAGTTTGGGTCGTGAAGCTTTTCATATGGGGACGCCAAAAATGGGCCGAAAACAAAGATGTTGAATTAACTTTAATTCTAAATAAATAATAAGTTGACAAAATTATATTTAATTAGCTAAAGAATACAGTGCTATTTTTCAATCACTATGCTAAAGTTATAGGTTGAGGGCCTCAAACATTTTTATTGACATTAAGGGAACTTCAGATTAAAAGAGTCTGAGAACCAGTCTTTCTTGGCAGATTACAACGAAAAGAGTATTTGTAAGCTCATTTAGAAACAGTGAACCTTCTAATTTCTAATGGCTCGGCATGGGCAGGTGGGTTAAGGCGTTCTACTCGTAATTCGACGGTCGCGGGTTCGGATCCCGGTTGCACCAAACATGCTTGCCCTTTCAGCCCTGGGGGTGTTATAATGTTACGGTCAATCCCACTATTATTTGGTAAAAGAGTAGCCCAAGAGTGGTGATGACTAGTTGCTTTCCCTCTAATTTTACACTGCAAAATTAGGGACGGCTAGCGTAGATAGCCCTCGTATAGCTTTGCGCGAAACTGAAATTGAATTTATAATTTAAACAACTAAGTATGCTGTTTATTTGTATAAATTAAAACAATTAAGAAAATTAAAGATTATTTTACAGGTGAACAACTAATACAAAGTCATAATTTTTAAGTTTGAAATAATTAGTGTTGTACTTCGTCCAAAAAAGTGTTCGTTCCCCTGAGAAAATAGTAAGTATATTAAACAATGGAAAAAATAAAATAAACAGAAAATTTCGAAACCGTACTTATGTATTGATAGAAATATTAAATTCTCTGTGTACGTGAATAATATAGTTATTGAGCTATTCAATACCAATCAATTTTACAAGTAATTTTACAAGGATACGTTCAGGTTAATTACACATTTATAAAACCACCTTGAGAAGACTAATTAAACATCTAATATTGTAAATTTTCATTATCTGATATGTTTATACAACACTATTATTGAAACGTTTTGAATGACTTCAGTCTGTTGATAATAATAATACTTTCAAATCATACTTCTAATGCGATTTCTGGTCTTGATTTCCGTTATATTTAGTCACTTGTAATGATCCAAACGAACTTCATGTCACTTTTCAAAGAATATTTCTGTTGTATAAGTTAGCCTTAATTTTTATTATATTTGCTATAATCTGAAGATATATCATGCTTCTTTTCAAAAATAATTTTTATTTCATAAACTAACCTTGATTTTTATGACATTATTTATCACTTAAAGGGACTTCATATCATATTTAATGCAGAAATTAACCTTTATTTTCATTACATTTGCTATAACCTGAAATAGTTACAGGCCATTCTTTAAACGTCCTCCTCGTACACAAGCTAACATTAATTTTATTTACATTTACTAATATACGTGAAGGAGATTTATGCCACTTTTTGAAAAATACTTTTAATGCTTATTTCATACGCTACCCTTTCTTGACGTGTGAGTTCCTCTAATTATTTGGTGGGGGCTTACAGCCTAATGTGTGATATTTAACTGTACGGCTGTTCTGCTAAACATCAGTCTATCGCTGTCCACCGTAATCACCTGTTTTCTTTCAATTTGAATTGTAACTCTAACAGTGTAAAAGATTTTAATTGATACAAATAATGTTAATAAATATGAAGAGTGTTTTTATGACGTAAAACCATTCCGCTATTTTTTTATTTTATCTTATAATTAAAATGTAGTAGACAGTAAATTGAGAATAATGTTTTCCTAATAGATAACCACTGTAGTTTTCATATCCCGTAATCACTAAATATTCTCGTAAGTGGTTATGGATAAGACACGTGACTTATGTTTTCAGTTTTATAGAATGTACACATTATTCCATAATAAAAAAGCGATGATAAATTAGTGGTACATTGGATGGTATAAAAATAGATTGAGAGATAAACGAGCTGCACATTTTTATACATTTGAAGTTTTATAATCTCTTTCCTGCATCATAAATGATCGCCTATCAACCATCTTATAATCTCTTCTAGAAGGTCTTCCGTTCATTCTGCTATCTGAAGATAAAGTGACATAAGCGTTTTCTTCCTGTTTTGTTATCCAGTTATCACTCTGACTCCTTGAATTACGAACTGGCAGAATCATCCTTGACTGTTAAAAGAGAAAGGGAATGAAAGATGTTAATGCTTTTTAAATTTAAAACTTATTCATTATCTTCATTTTTTATTCATTCTTAAGATCCCAAAATGCAACATCCTTGAAACCTTAATCAAACAGTAACAAATTTGAAGACTTTGCATATTTGTTTCATTTACTGTAGTTTTTTACTAACTGGTACATACTATATTGTGTTATTTTATGACTGTAAAAATAAGCTCTTTATCTTACTTCAAGTCCTTAAAGTTAACAATGGCTACGTTGTTCTTAAATCTCTTAAAATTTTTCAATAACAGATAAGTGTTGTATTTTTCTTACAATAATCTAGTATATCACTATTGAATTAGTGCCGGCTAGCGCAAACAGCTCTCGAGTTGCTTTTTGCGAAATTCTAAACAAACAATCAAATAAAGTAAATTCCTACAAGCTCTTTTCAGAATTCAATAACAATGATAAGCATCCAAATCTCTGCAATACTGATCTACGTACAGCCTATAATACTAGAAAAGAAAGTCACACATATGTTGGAATAAGGTTAAAATGATAGGACACAAATCATACACTAAAAAGAAAATGGTACAAGGAGCATTTTACATCCAACTAAATGACAACATTTTCAGCATGCCTAATTTAGATGTCATCGAAACCTGGACACCCTTCTTGATTCCATGAAAGTAGTTTTTTGATTATGATATTGTCACAGTTTGTAGACTTGATGTTGAAAGTGCAGTTTAATAATTTTACTTGCTATGAATAAGCAATTTACCTTGTAATATCTTCATTGCGATAAAAAATAATAATAAGATGTAATCATGTTGAATTGAACACTTGCTTCAATTTTTCTTAACACATTTTTTGAGCATCTCACAGAGCTCTGCATTAGTGTTATATGCGCTATTCTTTTGTGCCTTTTACGATTGCTTAAAGACAAACTTCTTTAGTATTTTAAGAAAGAAAATATCAAACTCTGTATTTTGAAACAAATTAAATTTCAATTTATATTTTAATGTGACAATATTTGCTAGCGATAATAAATAAAACTGAAACTTTAAATTACACTCGTGCGGTATATTTCAATTGATGTTTCTGAAATTTTTAGTTGTACAGTTTTTTAAAATCTTCACAACTGTGTTATGCTTCTGAAACGATAGGATATCGTTTCTACTTTTGAATACATATCTGTGCTTTCTTTCTATTTTATTTTGTATTAAATAAATTCATTTTCTTATCTGAAGAGTAAATATTAAATATTTTTGATGAAGTGACAGAGTTATCAAGTGAATATCTTTAAATAAAATATCAGGTACTACTGATGAAAGGGGAAGAGTTATCAAGTAGATATCTAAATTTGTAATATACCCAACAACTGAGCGAATACTTTTTCAAGGTATAAAAGAAGACACAAAGACTTCATGACACCAGTATTTTAATTACCTCTAAAATGTGAAAAACTACAACCAAAAAAATATGTTAAAAGGTAATTAAGCTGGAGAAACAATAAGTAACCTGGATTAAATCGGCAGGTTGTGATTGGCTACGCACAGGTATATGAGAGTCTTCATGCACAGAAGAGGACGCTATAAGGCGTTGTTCAACGCTCTGAGCATTTAGTAACCCAGGAAAATCCAGGATAGGCTGATCTTCAAATACCGGGTTCGCTAAAGATCTAAGTAAAATAGATAAATATGATAACCAAGTTAATATCATGAAATGCATTTTCTAATTTATAATACAAAGATTATAACGATGTTTAAGTGTATCAGATGAAAACCTGCTTGTGAGATGTGCTTGTTTGTAATGTAAAGCTACAATGAACGAACTGTCCATTATCACAAGCTTGCATCTGGAAACTTTTTTCCTGCTGATTTAATTTTAAGACCTGATTATAGTTAATTCGATGGCCCTGAATTCTGAAAATACCTCCTTTTTTTCTATCAGGCCTGATGAGTATTTTACTAATTACATTAAAAAAAAATTCACTTGTATAGTAATTTTCTATTGTACCTAAATGCACGATGACTGTTTACCTCTGCTACAAACCAGTTAGAATATATCATTAAGACATGAAGAAATAAAGGCGCATATTTGTAAGTGAAACCATGTGCAAAGAAACATTTCGACGGTATATACTATACTATATGACTGTGTCTGCACTTTCTACAATGCATTATACCACTATACTTATTGCAGATAAGTTTCAAAATTCAATCTGAAAAAAACAGAAAACAAACTAGTTATTACAAGAAGAAGAATTAATATGAAAGCATAATTATTATCAAAATATAATTAATATGTTGAAAGTATAAATATAGTATAATTAATTACAAAAATAAATGAAATTTGCCATTTTGATTACCGGCTTTTGATCTGACACTAAAAATATAAAAATCATTTTTGGATTCAGCGTACAATTTTTCTGTATAAACATCTGCTACTTTCAAGTCAACAGGAACATTGTTGGGCAGTGTTAACTGTTGGAAGTAAATTGTTTTAAAATCTGTTAATTCGTGACACTATAAAGCGCACAATATGCATGAAAACATAACTTAATCTTCATATGGAAGCACAGAGAGATAATCTATAAAGACAAATATGGGAACCGGTCAGACGACTTACACTCATTGCGAGGATGAGATGTACTAGGGTAGATTTTTTTATGATTACAACCAAACATTCAATTCAAACTCAGGTTGTTAAATTAAATTAAACATTCTTTAAGATCATGGATTTAGAAGTGTTTCACAGAATTTATTTAAGCTGTCTTACCTGTTTTCAGTAGTGAATAAACCAAATCTTAACGTCAGATACTGAAAGTTTCACTGGTTTAGTAGTTTATTTTTCGATTGCTATGTAAAACTTACTGTAAAATTATGTGTGTTTTTACAACCTTATGTGAATTTTTCTACATAATGATAAACTTTCGCATAAATCCTACTTAAAATAAAATAGTGGAAAACAGAAACGATTTAAACGAGAAAATAATATAGATATCATGTTATATCTATTTGGATTTTATAATACGACATATTATTAAATAAACTACCAGTATTAGTATTGAATGAAATAAAAAAAAGCTGACTTTTATAAGCATATTTCTCTGAAATGTTTCATAAATTTTACTAACCTTCCTAAATCTATACTCTGCGAGAAATATTTTACTCTATGCTTTCCCGAAGAGGAAGGAGTACATTGCAAACTATTGACTCTCCTGCAGGGTTTACTTCTTACTATGTCTGAAGCTAGACGGTTTTTAAAATATTTTTGTTTTGGTATAAATTGAGATGTCGTCGCTTCTTTAACAGGCCAAACATTAGAAGTACTAACTGGTGGTACTGTTATGTAAGAAATATTGGAAGTTTGGAGCAGCTGTGACAAATGTTGCATTATTATCTTCATATCGTTCGTGACATGATCCTCTAAATTTTTCACTTGCCTAAAAATAAGAGCAAAAAATTGTCAGTTAAGATAACAGAATTACAGTGAAATTTAAATAAAAGCAGTTTTAAAAACATAGAAAACCAGAAGCAAGAAATGTTTTTTTGTGTGTATCTAACAAATTTTATCATTTAAAAAAGAATTTCTAACCATAAATTTATCAGTTAGTTTTATGAGTGCGATACAATAACATGAATTCTAAAATAGTTGGTTTGTTTGTTTTTAAATTTCGCGCAAAGCTATACGAGATCTATCTGCGCTAGTCTTCCCTAATTTTGCAGTATAAAGCTAGAGGGAAGGCAGCTAGTCATCACCACCCACTACTAACTCTTGGGTTACTCATTTACCAAAGAAGAGTGGGATTGTCCGTCACTTTATAATGTCCTCACAGATGAAAGGGCGAGCATGTTTGGTGTGACTGGAATTCGAATCCGCGCTCCTCGGATTACTAAAAATTCAGGAAAAGTTTGATATTATTATTTGAGGAGTAGAAGACACTTTCATTAGAAATGACACTGAAATTACGCAGGACTGAAATGAATTAGTTAGTGAATGTATAATAAAACAAAACCAAACGTAATAAATATTAAAATATTTTTTCTATGGATAAAATGACTTAACATATTCAGTAACCAACAGCGCAAAATCCATTTGAATTTAAATGACTTTGTAACTATAATATTGTGATCGAATTCTGTCTTCTGGCAGCTCACTGGTAAGTCTATGGGTTCGTCACACTGAAAATCGAGTTTTGATATCCTTGGTGAGCAGAGCACATATAACCCATTGTGTATAGTTATGTTTTATAACAAACAAACAAATAAAGAACAATCTAATCCTTTCAGATTCAACAGAATGTTTTAAACATTACGTATTTAACAAAATAAAGGATTGCATTAAGTCATGGAAAGTTTCAGTAATGTTTCGCCGGAATAAGTAGAGTTGCACATGACTCAGATTATTGCATAAAGTACGTCAGAATAAGTCAGGATCTCGTACCTTTTGACTACTTAAAATGGAATAGTGTTTTAGATACATGCCTATTAACTACTTAAACGTAAAGGTTAAGTCTATATTATTAATTTAAACTCTGGGGTAGTTGTAATGGTTGTCATTGTAGTGCAGTATATATTACTATCGCAGAAAGATATTAACTAGTACAATTTTGTGCTGCTTAATCTGTCACAAATTGTTATAGTATATCTCTTTCATTTTTTTAGCAATTGTAGTCTTAAGCATGCACATTTCAATTATAATTATTAATTTTGGTGAATATTAATCACAGATGTAAGCTATTAGGCTCCAAAAAACGATATTATGGTATTCAGGGAATTTTTTCATTTGTATATAAGGATTGAGCATGGTTTAATCTTTAGAGTATCAGATTATGAATCTGTTAATCTTAATTTGCGTGAAGATACCATTACCACAAGATCTCGTTCTTCATTCTGGGGCCTTTAGTGTATTATAAGAATAAGTGTTGAATTCCACTATTCGAAAATGTAGCCTACCAATTGGTGTGAGTAGGTATTGTTAACTGGCTGCCCTACCTTTAGTCTGTCAGTTCAAAATTATAATGATTAAATCATGTAACCCTTGCGTCGCTTTGCATGGTATCCAAAATAAATTTTTTATAAATGAAGATAGCACAAAGTAAATAAAATGACTTTCTTGTTAACAAATACAAATCACAAAATGATTCTAAAACTCACAAGAGTTACTTCTAAAAAAATTTAAGTTAGATTGAACTTTTTGGTCTAGAATAGTTATTGTAATAGAAATTTCGCTGCATTATATTTCTTTTACAGTCATTTCTAAATAAAAAAGCTATCTGTGCCTTTTTTTGTTTCTGATATCGTAGCCAGAAAACATTTTTTCTGCTACTGTGAATCTTTTGTATTATTGTTTTTAACAATAGCACGTCACCACTTTATATTTCGCTAATGAATCGTTTTATTATAAAAACGAGAGTGGCATGCAGCTACTCTAATTTTTATTTAAGTATTAGTATTTCTTTACTTACATATGTAAGAAATTGGTCTGGACACAATAAAAAAATACATTACATACAAGCAAGAAACATCCAGATGTGATTAAAAGTATGTTATGACAAAGAAATACTCTTATTCACGCAAGAGAAGATTTGAAAAGAGCTTTGATACTACATTTCACACGTTATGAAATATGTCATAATATAGATGTAACGCGAAGATGTTACATAACACACGTTATGTTTTCTGTCACCATTTCGACAAGACGTAACTGTTACACCTACAAGTATCTAAACCACATCTATATAAAATGAATCCAAAACATCATTTACTGTATGAATACATTGGAAGAAAATAAAAGTACAATTTTTAAAATATATCACTATAAAACAAGTCTACACAACTAACATAAGATGAAAACATTTCAGTAAGATTTATTTCAATATTTAGACTATCGTAAGATGTAAAAAAGATGTCAGCAATTATATTTTTATTGTCGCTAATTCATCACTTGTTTGTTCGTTCTTAAAGGAAAAACTACACAGGCATGAAATCAGATTTTTAGTATTATAAGTCTTAAATTTATCACTGATCCCCTGGTGACATTATTTGTCAAAATGTATCATCTGCAACTGGTTCAAATATTTCCGCAGAAACGAATGTGAATTTCTAATTTATTCTAAATACACTTTGGAAACGATTGATTTTCAGTTAGTATGTCTGTCAAAAAATACATTTAAGAGTAGCATATTATGTTTTCATGTAATTTCAGGCAACGCGAGCATGATACATTTCCACATAATTGTTTCAGAGAAGCTTTTTTGTGAAGAAAATCGTTACCTGACTGCTATTTAAGAATCGATAAATTTTGAAACGGGCTCAATGCGATTCCAATTTACATGTTTTCTTAGTTTTGTCTTCCTTTGTTCATTATCAGTAGTTTTTGGCCATAGTTTTCGACTGCACTATTTCCAATAACGTAGTTTGATATAAGAATATATATTGCTTTTGCAAGAATAGGTGTATCGCGAAGAAAAAAAAATGCTATAAACGCCATACTGACACATTGTTTATTTTCTATTGTGCTGTATTTATCAAATATTCTGTATTTTATTCTATACTGGTAAAATGAACTACCGTATTTTCCGGTTAATAAGCCGAATCGCCGAATAAGCCGAGGCCAATTTTCAGCTCTGAAAATGAGGGTTTTTGCTTATTACCGCCCAATAAGCCGAGGAGAGATGGAATCAACGTCATTCGTTATTGGCTCCACTCACTGTAATTAGGTAACCAATGAAATTCCAGAATTTTTCTCAGTAATTAAAATCACTAACCCAGGGTATAAATACCAGGAGTATTTAGTGGGAGTTTATCATTGTACAGTCAAAAGCCAAAGATGTCTACACCTGCAAAAAAAAGAATGCGTTATCGTGCTGCTTTTAAACTGAAAGTAGTAGAGCTAGCCTTCAAATCCTCAAATGTAAATGCCGCTCGCCATTACTATGTGAATGAAAAACAGGTCCGTGAATGGAAGAAAGCAGAATGTGTGCTAAAAGAAATGTCGAAAACAAGTAAATGTAACCAAAAAAATCAACCGAAGTGGCCCAAACTGGAAGAAGGTGTAGCGACATGGGTGAATGAAAACCGGCAGAGTGGCCTGACTGTCACGCGGTCCCAGATCAGTATTTTTGCACTAAAGTGGGCTTGTCGAAATAAAGAAAATTCAAGAGACTTTAAGGCAACCAACAGCTGTTGTACCCGCTTCATGAAGCGACACAGCCTTGTACTTCGAGAGAAAACGAAGATGATGAATTTGATGAATTTTAATAAATTTCTGAGATTAAAGTGTGTATTTTTTTTATGAATTTTGTTATTTCTACGAATACATGTCATTGGTAATGTATAGACCTTTTTCTATTAATAAATAAAGTTTATTCAACTGAAATAGCTCTGCCGTAACTGTGAGATCAAAGGTATGATTTTGGGGCCGATTTTGGTCTTCGGTATTTTTTGGTCCAAAGCTGGTGATCGGCCAATAAGCCGACCCCCAAAAATCAGGTCCAAAATTTAAGGCCAGAAATTTGGCTTATTAGGCGCAAAATAGGGTATATAATTTGAAGCCAAAAATATAAAAGGCAGTACAAGGAAAATAACTGTCATGACTCATATTAGGGTTTTTGTTGACAGACATTTGATCTCGTATTAAGTACTTTTAGGAAATTTGAATAACTAGTGAATTATAAAAGTATTATTACATTTTTAACAAAAATGAATTTTGAGTAAATACCATACATATAGGGGTTTTCGTTATATATTTTTAAGCTAAATCCTCCATTAAACCTAATAAAAAGATTTAAGATGTAATATGAAGTGGAAACCCATTGCATGAAAATTAGTTTCATTTCCTAAATTGTATTACTTGTTTCAAAATATTATTTAAAGCAAAGAAGTTTGGGTGGAACTTGTACATAAAGAAAAGAATGTGGTAGCACATGTCATGATGTACTGATCTGTCTGACAGTCGTTCTTAAATGGAATTGACGCCTTAAATTATTTGCGTAGGCGATTAAGGTTTTGTAGTTTGTTTGTTTTTCTAAATTACGCAATATAAAATTTAGTACATTGTAATTTGCATTTTTATTGTTCTTTACTTAAATAACCAAATATTTAAAACTACGCTTCAGGAAAAGATTCTTCAGAACACAATGGACAACACAACTACATACCTACTAAGAGTATCTATTCTCGACTCCAGAGTTCCTAAGTGACTCGAATATGGATGATAAGGAGTAGGACTTTCGCCTTCGTGTGAATGAGGACAGTATGGAGTTGAGAATATCATAGGAACAGTAAAACTGGAGCTCAACTTTGGACTATTAATCGTTGTCTGCTTGACGGCGCTGGTATCGTTAGAAGCGAGGAGGCCTGGTCCAGACCTGCATTTCTGAGTTAAAGGTTTTCCTGTAACTGAGGACAATAGAGGTGAGACAATGGAGTTTGTTGAAACAGCTAGTCTAGGAGTTCTACCTAATGGCATAGATGATGATCTTTTTATGGAAGTGAGGCCAGCTCTTCCTGAAACTGTAACATCAAGTGGAACTGATAGCAGTGATGATTATAATTGAAAAATATAAAACATTTTAAACAAAGAAAAGAGAAAATTAAAATCCAGGACAGTATGTTGTTTCAATGGGCAATAAATTATTAAAAGATTTTGCAGGTTATCAGAAATAGTTAATACCCTGTTAGAAAAACAACACAACAACAGATTACTTTAATATTATAATGGGCCAATAAATATTTTTTTAAGTTTAAAGTTAAATGATGCAATTCATTAATTACACCTATTAATAAAACTTGTAATTCACGGCAAAAGGCTACCCTGAATAATAGTTGGTTCATAACCTCCGAATTTACCTCAGCGATATGCACTATTGCTAAAGTATTGCTACTTTAAATTCTCGCTTTTTACGTTGGAGTTAGTGTCACTAAAATAGAAAATTAATACAGTAAAATGACAAGAACAAGGTACAATTTTACCTTTCACAGCAATGCGCTTAACTGATAGTAACATAATGAAAATATTTTGTAATAAACAAAATGTGATAACATGAAAACAGGAAGAGAGCATTAGTAACAGCATGTTCTTGGATTCGTTAATATTCTACTTATGTGAGAGATGTATGAGCGTACTGATGAAAACAATGCTTTTAAACAACAACTCTCGATACAAAATTTCAGGTTCATTAAAGCTTGCGCTTATGTGTGAAAAAGGAGAAAGGAAACTAAAGCCTATATTTTTGTCTCTGGCAAGAGAGATGCAATGATATTTTAGAAAAAAAATTCTGGAAACAAAACATATCTGTCAAAGATGACATGTGAAACAAAATAAAAAAAATCAAGAAGTAAATTATGTTTTTCTCCATCACGCGAAGTATATTAAAGATGTACAATGAGTTTTTAGATATATTTTTATAAGGACATCGAAGACAACATACGATCCAGTTACTAAGTGAAAGTTCAAAAGACATGTAGAAAAAGATAAAGAACTTCAAAAATAATTCATAAAAATATTCATTTTTTCTGCTAATACTTTAAACACGAATATTTCCTTCAAGAGTTTAAGAGTGTTGTGATTACCTTAAAAGTCTTTGAATAAACATTGCTATTTATATGAA
This sequence comes from Carcinoscorpius rotundicauda, assembly GCA_011833715.1. Taxonomy (NCBI): domain Eukaryota; kingdom Metazoa; phylum Arthropoda; class Merostomata; order Xiphosura; family Limulidae; genus Carcinoscorpius; species Carcinoscorpius rotundicauda. Next base: position 30,302,272 of record CM022395.1, on the reverse strand, counting down.
ATACTGTTATCTATTAGTGGACGAAAATAGAATGCTTTTCATAAAACATGAAAACGAACTGTATTTTTTCAACAGATAGCTATACGATTCATGATAACGAGAAACCCAATTGAAGTAACAATATATCTGATGACGGCTGGTGTGAGTATTAAAACTTTTCTTACAATTAACTAGAGAATAACGTTTCGACTTTCTCAGTCATCTGAATAACCTTTGTTAACCTGAAGATGACCTAAGAAATTCAAAACGTTGTTCTCTATTTTATTTTGATAATAAAAGTTTTAATATTCATACCAGCCGTCTTGAGATACGTAGCTTTTTTATCGACACTCTAAGAAAGATTATAGAAAAGTGATATTACAAAAAAATTATGACGTGTGTTATCCTATTAGAAAAAAATCATTGAGAAAATGAAAATTACGGCACATTCCAAGATAAATTATTGTAAAACTTGGAGGTGCTTAGTCATTTTCTTCAAATGATTTGCATACTTCTGAGGTATTTTAGGTGTTTCCCTTGCACTTTAAACTGCGAGTGTTTTGCAAAAGTGACAGTTAACTTTTAAGCATGGATGGCAAAGGATAGGGGGTCTGCAAACCGCTTGCCTTTCCTCTGGTTAGTAGTTTGAAATTATAGTATACGGTATATAGTTTTAATAGCTTTGCCATACGTACAAAAATACAGATACAAATATTTATGCATATTTTACAAAGAGTTTCATGGGTACACATCATAGTCCGTTTTAATGGGGACTAAAATACAGCTTGAAAATATCAGTCATCTTAAAATGTCTAGTTATTTTAAAGTCGAAGAATGTATAACATTCTACAACTATATATAATAGAACTAAAACAATACCAAAGTGGTAAAAAGTTACAAAGAGAACTAATTATAAAAAAATATTGTTTATATTATAGCTATTGCAAGAAATAGAAAGTCGGCAGATTTATTGAATAATCAAATAAAAAAGACGGATAAAATACAGACACAAAAAATGATAATTCGAATAATTATAATTTTAGATGATGGCTAATTATTTTTCAGTTTTTTTCTACATATTTTGTACTAAAAATGTATTTATATTTACAGCTACGACTGTAGTAATATAATAAATAAAACATTAAACATTGAATTTATTAAACATTTTAATCACTGAATTTATTGAACATTATAAACATTTGAATTTGTTCTACTATTTTAAGAGAATTATAAAGTAATCTGTTCAAGAATTACTTGCTCTACTAAAATATAATTACTTAAATGCTTAATGCACAGACAATCTAAATAACATTTCCTCCTACGAAACTGAATAACAGTTTATTTAGATCCATGTATATTATGGTTAACTACAGTTCAGGGACATATTTTGTTCAGAACCTGATACTGCAATCGTATTGTTGCCGATTTCTTTAACTGAACCAGTTCTTGACTCTAGTCTAAAGGCAGGGATTATATTCTTTGTTCTTTCTTCTAATTTCATGGTAAGACTTCCAGAGGGAGACCGGTCATCGATTGTCTCATGAGCACCTCCTAAAACTACAGTAGTTAGATTTATTACGCTACTTGACATAGCATCAGCTAAAAAAAAAAGCCCAACATTTGAAGAAGAAAATTTTCACTGATAAGATAAATTATTACACGTTTTCGAAGTTTGATAAGAATCACAAATCTAGACAAATCTTCGAGTCTACTTATGTATTAGTGAGCAAGTTTTCATGTTTGCCGATTTCTGTTCAGCTTATGTTGGGCCCGGCATGGCCGAGCGCGTAAGGCATGCTACTCGTAATCCGAGGGTCGCGGGTTTGCGCCCGCGTCGCGCTAAACATTCTCGCCCTCCCAGCCGTGGGACGTATAATGTGACGGTCAATCCCACTATTCGTTGGTAAAATAGTAGCCCAAGAGTTGGCATGTGTATGCTTCTTTCAAAACTAAAGAACTTGCCAATCAGCTGAGTTAATTACATATACTTTTCTTTACTCGTGAAGATTAGAATGCTTTGTTTCATCAGTTGGGTCCCTTCATTTTTAAAGATATTTTTGAAAATATTTCTAATTATGTTTCTCGGGGCTCGGCCACGGTCTGTACTACAAACTTTTATGATCATACCATACATTTCCTATTTTTTTAAAGTGCAATTTTAGATATGTAAATTACATACAACAATTGGTAAGTAAAAAAGAGACTCTTTTTCTGTTTGTTAATTTTGTAAAGTAAATTGGTATATTGATGATACAGTTTTGATTTATAAGAAAAAGCTGTGCAATTTGAAATTCGCTTTGATGGTAAATTTCAAATAGCAACAAGATATACTATTGAATTTCATGATAATGGGAGTCCCACAGTTGCTTAAAAGTTTTATTCAGGAGCCGATTTCACACTATAAAAGAAAGGACATTACAAAGACAGATTGGTTGAAAAATTATTATTACCTACCAATAAGTGATTGAAGTGTATTACGTTGCTTATTAGGCCGATTATCAAACTCTAGATTTGCAGAAGTTATGTTTTGATTTGCTTTATGTGTCGAAACCTCTAAGATCCCCATTCCATAGTATTTCCTATCATCTGCTTCATCAGTTAGTTCTGTGATACATTCAGGTGATTGAGTATGAGAAGCTTTTTCCCGCTTTCTGGGTCGGGGATATTGGTGAGCCTCAACACGCGGATCCTCCGCTAGAAATAAAACACGTCAGCGGTCACATTCAAATAATGAATACGTAATATTTTTAAATTTCATAATAAACATACACAATAGAGCATCAAACGCATATTCAATTACTTTTGTCTAATATAAAGAATTTTACGATAATTATGTTCTTCTACAGATGGTCATAACTCTTCATGTTATCAAAATATCATTAACATCTGAAAATAAACGTAATTTAATATTCTTTTTGTGTTTAGGACAGTTTAATTGAATAAAATTGTGGCTAATTAATATTGAATAATGCGTTGATTTTTGGAAGTAATACTGAATTTTATAAATGTTGAGGGGTAAAATTTACGAATAGATTGTTTGATGAGAAGAAAAGCACATTCAAAATAAATGATATGCTGAGCAAAGATACGAATTAATGTCGAAATTATATTTACTTTGCCAGCATTAGCCATAAACTATAAGAACTAACTTCAATTTTTATCCATTACGGCTTTTTTATTTTAATTAGATAATTTTCAATATTACTTGCTACATAAAAATGAGAAAAGTGTTCCTTTAAATAGTTATATGTAAGTATCAAAACGACTTATTTTAACAAAATAATATAATTATATTATGTTATACAATAAGTAGAATAATTAAATGTAAAAGTGTATTATGTGTGGCTTGTTTATGATAACTAAGACATGTACCCGACAAACTCACTTTGTTAACCTGAAGATGACCTAAGAAGGTCGAAACGTTGTTTATACTTTATTTTAATTAAAGTTTTAATACCCATATCAGCCGTCTGTAGAAAAAAATAGACACAAATAATCTGGAGAAAAAAAATAAACACAAATAATAACTGTGCAATAAGACAGCGTACAGTACAAAATTGCTGGCAGAACAAGTCAGGAAAAAGTGTTGCTGTAACGGTTAAAATCATGAATTAGCAAAGTAAGAAATCTTTTTGTGTTGAGACCCATTTAAAAAAAATATTTATTTTAGACCCAGATTAATAATTTCCAGAAAAAAATGTTTATTCTTAGAGTTAATCGTACTTTATAAGAACGACATTCGAGGTTCTTTCTAGCTTTGGTTTTTTTTCTACATTGTCGGTCGTCTAAATCTAATAAACGTAATTATGTATTACTACTTGACAACTGAATATGGACTTCAAAGACCATTTCTAAGTAGATTGGATGTGCAAAAGTCACTTGTAACTGTATAGCTGCACTTTGCAGTTAGATACCGAATGGAAGTACTGTGATTATACTGTTTATCGAACATATTTCACCTGAAAACTCGGAAATGTTTATTTTCACTGTTATAGATATTGAGTCGGATGTTGCTCTGAATTGGGATGACCGTGAATGTGAAGTCAATTGTTACTATTGTGTTACAGTTTGCATTACCATAAATTTTGAACAGTCAATTTCACTTGCCTAATATTGCCATTACTTTATCATCTCTTAAAATTTCCATTGTTCCCCTTGCGATGAAATGAAGCGCTACCAGAACATCTCCACGATATACTAGCATGGCACTATTTTGTTTTCTGTGCATACTTACTGTAGATAAAGTATCGTGGCAGCATTACACTGTTGAATGGTGAGATAATTACCATAGATATATGTATATATATATCAAAAAGTTGCTAAAATATCACTTATGATGTCACGGATAGCATTAATGAAGCAAATCGTTTTTATAGTCTTAAAGTATAATTAACCTGCCGTTTATGCAAAAGCTATTCGTAATCATGAATTCACACATAACTGTAAAATGATAAATAGAGGCTTAATTTAAGACTAAATTTCTAAAACGATCCTAAAAATGTTCATCAAACACAGTATTTTTTTTTCTAGTTTACTCTGTAACGCCTTGTAAAATTTCATCTTTGGTATCAGTAAGCACGTATAGTAATAATTAAAATCAATAAATATATGAAAATACACCTTTATTAGTCGATTTTACTTGGCCATAAGCAAATTCTCCTCTAAAAATATCTGGGTCAACTGCAGCTTGTTCATCCTGAAAATACACAGTTAATGAGTGTTTATAAGCTATACATATTAAATATATAGCAATCATTAACAGTTAAAAGCACTTTAAGACTTTCGTATTTATAATCAGCACAATGTTATTGCCGATTTTAATGAAACAAACACATTACTATTTTGTTTTCTTAATAGAGAAAGTGGAAGTATTATGTGAATATACAAGTTCGAGTATATTTCACTGAATTATCTACTTACATCCCGGAGGTTGAACGTGATATCCATGTTGTTTTTAATGGAATCGTAGAATTCTGGATAAAGCTCCAGAACGTCCAAAAGATCATCGCGGAGGATTTTGTGAAGGTCACAGTAGGTCAAAGCACGGACATTACAACTAGACTTTCCAACTGTTTGATAGATGCAAGGATTCTCTCCAAACACATCATTTTTCCCTATAATACCAGATCAGATGAAATAATTAATTTAAAGAAACATTTGTTATTTCAATGTTTATAGTTTGACAGATATAATTGTTTTTTTAGCATCATTTTTTGTTATCTTTATCTTCATTTTTTGTTCTTAGTTTAAAAGATATACTGGGGAAATAACCCCAATAGGTATGGTTTGGATTTCGTGCAAAGCTATCCGAGGGTTATTTGCCCAGCTATCCTTAATTTAGCAGTAAAAAACTAGATGGAGTGCAGCTAGTATTCACCACTCACTACCAGCTCTTGGGCTACTCTTTTACCAATGAATAGGGGGATTGATTATCTCGTTATAAAGCTCACATAATTGAAAGGACTAGCATGTTTGGGGAATAGAGATTTGGACTCGCTACCTCAAAGTGTCCGTGAAATGTCATAACTACTTGGATATGCCTAATATACACGATAAAGAAGAAATCATTATATTCTTCAACAAAACATTTTAGAAACAGCAAACACAAATCACAGAGCAAAAAGTAAAAACATATTTCTTTTAAGTAAGAAACATTACAGTTGATAATTTGCTAAAAATTTTCAACAGTCAATTTGACTTACCTAATATCGCCATTACTACATCATCTTTTAAAATTTCTATTGTCCCCCTTGCGATGAAATAAAGCGCTACCAGAACATCTCCGCGATGTACTAGCGTGTCACCAGGTGGAGCATGTGTTGTTTTGAATTTCATAGAGAACGCCCTCAAACATCCAGGACTTACACTATTAAATGGTGGAGTGTTTTCTAAGAGCTCTCTATTCAAGTGAAGGCATATGTCAGCTTGAAGACAGTCCGGAAACCCTTTCAGCACCTTAAACAAAAAGGTGCCCAGATATTATTTTAACTTATAAGATAGCATTTGTACCACTCTTTAGGATATCTGAAACAACGTTCAAAGCCCATTCTTTCGGTTAATTGTTTGGCCTTTCATAGCGCAAAGCAACTAGGCTATCTGCGCCAAACAACCGGTAAATAAATTAAAATAAAGTAAAATTATTTGTAAAAAATTGTAAAAAGAAATCATGTTAAGTCAAGACAAAGTCCATTTTTTGAATTAAAAACTTAAGTGGCGTTGCAAAGGCTAATGGCCTTTAAAAATTAAAAAAATATTTGTAAGGCCGACAGTATCACCATCATCAATGGCTGTGGTTTCCCTAGATAGTAGATAGGAACATTGGAAATTTCGTTAACCCATTCGGTTGTAAATGTCGGAGGTGTAGAGGGATTTCATGAGACTCAATGTACAAACTCTGGACTGTAGAAGTGCAGAGCCGAAGCCCCTGATGATGAACGAGGTCCAGCATCTTTAAAGCTGAGGTCCTGGCAGAGTAATAGATCAAAAACCCACAGTTTAGTTTTGATCGAATGAGAGCACGAAATATCTTTAGCATAGAACATCGATCCGCTTCCCAAAAGGGTGAAGAAAGGACATTGAGAATGTTCAGTGTTCTTGTACACTTGACTCGTAGCTGCTTGATGTGTGGTTTTAGGGTTAGCTGACGGTTAAAGATAAACTACAATAACTTTGCCCTAGAGACAATGGGAAGTACAATTTCACCAACTCGAAGTTCAGGATCGGGATAAAAATCCCGTTGGTGGTAAAAGTACATGTAAATAGTTTTAGAAAGATAAATGTTATAACCGTTTGCTGTAGTCCACTTCAATAAGCGAATTGAAGGCAGTCTGTAGCTGCCACTCAATAAACCTTATGATCGACAGCAGACACGAGCCCATTTGCAACACTAAGAGGGAGATGTCTAGTGATGGCATTAATCTTTGCACTAAAATCGTAAGAGACTCCAAGTTTCTGAAGGAAAGAACTGGAAAGCGTCTGACCCACACGAACTTGGAATCACGTACCCATTAAAAGTGTTTTGGTTACGTAACCCACATCAATAGAGGTCTCGAAAAATGCTATACCTCCATGTGGTATTATAAACCTTCTCAAAGTCAAAGAATACTGACACAAGATGTTGTTGCTTGAGAAAGGCTTCTCTGATCGGCGTTTTAAGTTGAATCAGGTAGTCCACAGTGGAGCGCTGTCGTCGGAACTCACATTGGGTGGGCGAGAGGAGGTCGTTTCATTCGAGGAACCCAACAAAACGAGCATTAACCTTCCTCTCTAAGGTCTTATATTAACAACTCGTCAAAGCAACTGGACGATAGTTTGAAGAAATCTTCGGATTCCTCCCAGGCTTATAAAAACATAGGACAATAGCCTGGAGCCACGCATCAGGAAAACAGTCCCCGACCAGATCCGGTTAAAAACACCCTGAAGAATAGCAAGAAAAGTAAGGGAATAGATAGCGCAACATCTCGTAGTGTATGTCATCTGGTTCGAAAGATGTACTGCCAGACTGATGAAGAGAAAGCTTGAGTTCCACCACTGTAAAGGGATGATTATAGTCATAGAGACGATCAGCTTGAAAGGAAACAGGCAATCGCTTTGCCTGAGTCTTGATGGCTAAGAAGGTTGAGGATGAAGCCAAAGTGTTAGTTACCTGGCAAAAGCTTTCACCGAGAGTATAGGCGAAGCTCTGGGCATCAGCAACTTTCTGGCTAATAGTAGTCAATCACTATATTTTATTCCTTACGAGATCAAATGTTGTATCGAGTTACTTAAGCATAAGTGACATTTTGTTATGTTTAGATATATCAGAAGGACGGTGGGATTATCGAACCAACCAGAACCCACAGCCGTGGGTAAACGAACCGCAGAGGTTAACGTTACAAGTTCGTAAACTTACTACTATTCCACCAGATTACGTGTATGAGAAGGTACTGTGATTATGTAAACAAACTCCATGTGTAGCAGCGGTTGGGCTTTTGACAGATTTTACTTTTTGGTCTTCGGATATCTTAACTCGTAGTATTCATAATTTTTTTTAAAAATAATTAAAATATCAAAATATTCACGATTTTCATTTTGGAGGTGTTTGCTATACACTTTTTAAAGGTTCCTATTGCGAATATCAAGCTGTGTAAATGCTACAAACAAATGCTTTAACTCTTAATAGTTAATAAGGTATAACATTTCAGTTAGTTGTCACAAGCTCAAATAATTTTTTATAATCATCGTGTCATGAACGTAAATAAAACGTGTCAGGAAGTTTAATGTAAATTTTATCTTAGTTCATACAATTCATAATACACTGTGTTAAATTGACGTTACAGTCAAAGCTATAACAAATAACTAACCTAACCTATTGGAAATTGTATGATAGTAACTATGAAAAGAAACAATTGTAGATATATAATATCAGGGACGTAATCATAATAAAACAATGAATAAAACCTGCTGAAAACAGCTAATTTTCTACCACTACTTTTACAGCTGAATATACTGTTAAAATATAAACGTTGTAAATGTTTCTACTAAGTGAGTTTTGTGAGAATTAAGGTTGTAAATTATTTTCGTCATACTATTTTACATCATCAAAATTATTTGATTTTTTATCTAAGTAGGCAATATACAAAAAATAATAAATACTTCATGCTCATGGCTAGATTTCAAATGAAATGTATCAGATTTAATGGAACCTTTACTATTTAAGATCAACATGTGGTGTATTCAAAATATTATCCCGTCCAAACTAAGTTCAACGCTTTTGATATATTCACTAACACTTATCTAGTGAATTTTGCATATAATATAGCAAAATCCCTTCTTTCACTTCGAATTTGAAAAGCGGGATAACTCTAAATAGTTCTATAAAAGCAATGAATATATTACGTTAAAAACGGAAGGTAGTTTGAGTAAATGGGCACAGACAAAAATATGTAAATATAAGTACATTGGTACAAATATTATTTATATATAACACACATATATAAAACTGGAATACTATAATATGCCAAACACTAAATTTATAATCCGTTAATCTATTAATCTTAAATAGTGAAGAGGTCTAATACTAACGGTTGTTCTACTCAGATAACATTTTGAATCTGGTTAACATAAGAAACTACAAAGGCTTTTATTTTAAACCGAAATTTTACGAAAAATATTTTAATACAGGACTTTTCCCGGTGATTAGCAAGTTAATTGGGGATCAGATCTAAGGTGAGAGCTCGAGATATTTCATTCAGGATGCTCCCAATATGCAACTGGTAATAGTTATGTGTAGCGTAATATATATAAGAAACCTTGAGAAACAGTCAAACTATATTATAATTCTCAATGCCAAATATTTGCAATAAACAACAGAGTTAAAGGTCTTTATATTTATATAAAAGAAATACACTACTTGCAAAGCATATACCCATTATTTTATATTTTGCTGTACAACTAACTTGTTATTCTGTTTAAGTGCAAAGGAGCCCCCAGTAGCATAGCGGAATGTCTACGGATTCACGCCTCTAAAAACCGGATTTCGATACCTGTGATTGGCAAAGCGCACATAGCCCTTTGTGTAGTTTTGCACTTAACTAAAAACAAACAAACAACTTGACACAAGAGGAAGTGTTACTATGACATGCATTCAGATAGTTTGCAAATAAACCTTCAGGGAAAGATGTGTATCAATTAATAATTACGGTTGGCAGAGCACATATAGTCCATTATGTAGCATTGGGCTAAATTACCAACAAACACATAAACAGTCTTGAAATCAATATTTTGTCTCATTTACATATTGTTGTACTTATGCTTATTAGTGCTGAAAGTTTTTATCACAACTAAATTTATGTTTTGTAATATTAAATATGTTTTTAAAATGTGGACATTGTTTCTAGAGGTAGATGATATTACTTGGCAAACTGTTTTATTAAGGCTAGTCCTACTGGGGTGGATGATGTTCATAAATGAGTAGCTCGATAAAATGATGAGCTCATGATAGGGTGTCTAAACACATAATTGCATTATCCATGTCTACATTTAATTATGATCCCTAAAAGTTACGAGTGAAACCATAATATCAATGAGACAACTATTATAACACTTATATAGTATCTAGATTTATCCATTATTTAATGAAGGCAAATATTATATCCAATAATTTACCTTACATACTTTTACAAATACTAACTGCTTTCTGTATAAAGTACTTTACTGATTTATTTAGTTTTCACTTCTATACTTAATGTTTTTGACATACGTTTTGCATTTGCTGACAATTTATTTGTATTTTTATACTATGTATTCTCTATTTGTACAGAAGAGGATACATACTTAAAATCATATATTTAACTTTTTAAATTGTTTTTTTCCACCGAACCTTAAAAGATCTATGTTTAACCATTATTATTTTTATATTTAACAAATTTGGTTTCTTTAATAAATTAAGCATAATAATGAACGTATTTTACTAAAACTTGTTTGTACGGATATAAACGATTTTTCTTCTGTTATGGAAGCTAAGGACACTACAAAGTCTGAGTCTTCCTCACGTGGTTGCCTATCTGACTGAACATAGATGGCAAACTCAAGGAACTTTTATTTTGACAAATACAAAGGGTAAGCAAGAACGTCACTTAACCACGCCCATTTTAAAACTTCTCTGGAATTTGATAGTTTTGTAGCACACACATAGATATGCATGCGTAATATATACACAAATACTACTTATTTGTAATGATATAGAGGAGACTAAAGTTATAGCACTTTCAATCACATATATTTCTAAACAAATAATATGTTCTATTCCTATGTCTTTTAAAATTGTAAAAGTAGTTCGTGTACATTATAATGATCAAACGTCTCAGTTCAATAACATACACTTTCATACACGAATGAACTTAATTTATAAATGATAATATGCATTTTTATATTTCATCTTCACTCTCCAAAAAACAATTTATATATGCAGGTTATATAGCGTATGAGTCTTGCATTCTTCATTATTTATATAAGTGTTTATACATAGCACTATTTCAATTTCTTTTAACTTATGAAAGTCAGTTTGCTTTATCATGTTAGACTTTTCAAAGTCTAATTTTTCTCTATGTTAAAACACTTCCAATCCCACGTTATAACAGTTAATGAACAAGGATTTTGAAACAGTTTTGCAATGGCTTGAATTATTCTTTACTTAACAATTATACAAATTGTCATTTTCAAGTTAGTTATCATATATCAGATGGAATCTAGTATTTCAAATAGAACTTGTTAAGGACTCTCAACTTATGAAACATCATAAAAGTCAGTCTTGTGTTGACCAAATATATTTCATAATATACATGAAGTGGCCAAACCTGGGCCTCTCATCTATATATAAACTACAATCAAATTAGTCTATAATCAGTTCGAATTTCAACATTCAAGCAATTACTTTATATTGTAGTTTTAATAAGGATAATTATGTGCTGTGAGTAATATTCCATATTTTTAAATATATGCCAGAATTAAATGATACATAGAGCTATTTTGATACTGATAATACGTAATCAAGATACAATACATACAATTGCATACTTATGCATGATATAATCTCACTATACGCTAGCTATTACATGTGAGTTCCAAAAATGTCCCTACAATTAGACGGACTCTAACTGTTGAAGATACTGCAAACTTAGAGGTACTGAATATTATAAGTTGTCTTCATATTTGTTTATGAAATTATATTGCTTAATACAATTTTCTACACTGATATAAAATTATCACTTTTACTTCTTTGTTATATGGACACCATATGATGAAAGCACTAGCAAATGCAAAGTTATAAAGGTGTCAAACACTCATCTAGCAAAGAAGAAGATTTAAGTTTTCAATGTTTGTTTGAGCATAAACATTTACATATCTGAATAATGTAAATTTGTTTAACTTTCATTGCAAAAAATATTTAGTAATACGTTTTTTTTTTTTTACTTATAGTCATTTGTTTATGTCTTTCATTTCTTTTAATTAAATGTCTTTGTAAGGAAGAAGGAAATAATACTGTTAAAATATGAAATAAGAGTGTTACAAATATAATACAGTTGCTGTAACAAACAACAAATCATTTAATTCCAAACTTTTTTGACATCCACTTACAAACATTATAAAAATTACAAACACCCAATAAGAATAATCAGAACCTAGTACATGAGACAAGTCTTTTAAACAACAGAGGTAAAGTTAGGGTTTATGATTTTTTTAATCACTTAGATAAACCAATAAGTACTTGTTTACAAAATAAGGAGTTATTTTCACCTAATATGATCATAGCTAATATTGAAAATGTAAATTAAAGTAAAAATGATATATCTATATTCTAGGCCACTGCATTGGAATTCCCTGTTTGTAGTAATAATTGTAAGTTATAAAAAATATTTAGTCTTGATTAGGTAAAAAAACAATATTTTTTTTATGTAGAACAATAATGACCTTTGCTGTGGTAATAGCTTTTGCATCTCTTTGAAAAAAATCCCCAATATAGATATATCATGTAATAACATTTAGCAAAGAATACTACTCAACTGTATGGCTAAAAACTTACATGATTCATATATTTCTTTTTCAAGAGAAAACCTTGCAAAATAGAAGAAATTTCAAAATTTGAGCGTTACTTCAGGTAATTTCAAACGCATAATTTATAAAAGTATTTCTTAAAAAGGTTTTATTTGATATCATGACAATAATTTTGATATTATAACTTCAATGACCAGATTCCTAGGGGTAAATTATTATTGATGTGATTGCAACACAGCATTTGAAGGTGTAAATGAACATTATTATTTAGGTTATTATAATTTTTATTACAGTAATGAATGTACAATTCGTCAACTTATGGTTTGTGCTCGTTTTATAAATTGGAAGATTTTTTACAATAGGCAAGGGCAAAGAATGGAAAACAAGTATCTTCATGTGAGAATTTTCACCAATGCAAAGAAAATCTTTCTCTTACTTCAGGTATTTCCAGTCAGAGACATATTTTGACGATAATATTTTTAATTAAATAAAGAGTTTTTCACAACATGTGTTCATTTGTTTGTTTGTTTGTAACTGAGCACGAAATACATTTTGAGATATCTATTTTTGAAACCCTAGTTCTAGAGGTGTCAGTCTGCAGACATAAAGACATATCACTGTGCTACTGGGGTTTTTACAACGTGTTACACAGACCTCTCCATTGTTTCTGTATGCATTGCTGTATAAGAAAGCAGGTTTACTCCACCATGATAGATAATTACAATTTTGATTCAGTTAGTTGTCTCAGAGCTAATAAATTTCATAAATTAACTGTCCAATTCATTATGACGAAATAACTTATCATTCGAGTGATAAAGAAGTCTATATTATATCAAATATATCGTAAATAATATTAATAATTATATGTGCAACTGAATAAATTTATATGTTGTTCGCTTACACTGTTTTTGTCATTTATTCATCATCACATCAAGAGTTAAGCAAATCCAGGATTTGCTCTAAGCATTAATAAATATGCACATAAACAAATAAAATATATGATTATTGGAACTAATAGTGATTTTATAACTTGCATTTGTAAAAGTGCTTTAGGGATTTTAAAGAGTAATGTTTCTGTAATAAACATACAAAAACAGAAACTTAGAAACTTATCTAGACTAGAAGAAAAGAACTTGCAGGACAATCATCAAACAAGAATATCTCACACGATGCTGTTGGAAATTTATAAAAATGGATGTATATGAACAAAAAACTTAGAAATGTGCTTGCTGGTGATCATTACCTGACCATGCAGCAAAAACAAATGTATTTTTTCTATAACGTTTTGCGTCATAAGACTGGTAGTCACTGGGTCTGCATTTACTTTAATTGAGATGAGAAACCAAAATATTTTGATCTATTAAGACTGCCTCCACGTAACTTTAACATTTGAAAATTCATCAAAGAAAACTATTAAATGTGTACTTAAAACGTAAAAGTATTGTGAGGACAATATTGTATGTGATTCTTATCGTTGTTGACGCATGTTAAAATGAAAAGTGTTATCCAAATTTTGATTACAGAAACATATTAGTGAAATCTGTTTACAGTTTTATTTGCAAAACATTTTCATGTAAATACGTCTTTAATAGGAAAATTTTTTTAATGTGGATCCGACAGCAAAATCTTCATTGTGAGAAAATAATAGTGTCAAAATGAATAAAGGACAAGTAATATTAATACATGTAATCAAATACAGGTATTTATCACAAGTTGAGAAATTTATGACAAGCTCATCATCCAAGTAAAACACCCACCTATACACTTACTATCCTCTAAAAATTTATGATATTAAAACAGCAAATTGTTTTACTGCAAAACTGTAATTTTGAACAGAAATTGTGTCATGTAATTTAGCTAAAATATCTATTTTAAGACTTGATTTTTACTATAAGTTTGATTACACATTGAACTAGATCAGTCGCTTATGATTCGCTCATAAAATTTCTGTGCGCTCATCATATCAGCACGCCTTCTGGTGCTACTTTGTGGCCCAGCAACAAAACTCTAATTTCTGTAACACTAGAATTATGGTGTTTTTTGGCATCTTTTCGCAACATGCTATTTGATAACAGACATCTTCTTTCGTCAAATATCATGGCAGCATGACAGCTTCCGCTCCTCAAGTAGTGCTCTTACTTCTAACATTATGCCACTTAATAAACTTTTGGGCTGGCATGGCCAAGTGGTGCTTGAGTCATAATTTAAGGGTCGCGGTCTCGCATCCCCATCACATCAAACATATTCGCCCTTTGAGTCATCGGTTAAATGACGGTTAATCCCACTATTTGTTGTTCAAATAGTAGCCCTCTTACATTGCTAAATTAAGGACGACCAGCGCAGATACATGTTGTGTTGCTTTCAAAAATTCAAAACAAATAAACTTGTTGTACCAGTTTTGTTATATTCGACATAATTTACTTAAGGTGTTTTAATTTTAAATTTTAATAAAATATGTTAATATTTCAGTTTCACTGAACCTGACGATGACCGAAGAAGGTCGAAACGTTGTTTGCTCTTCTATTTAAAATATTTTCTGAACCCAAAACGAGCCGTTTTTGCATATAAAATTCTCAACAAGTGGGTTTCTCGACATCACTGATTCAGTTTCACTATTTAAAATTTTTCCAAGAATATTAATGTATGATCATCATCAGTAGCAAAGCGTTAAATTTAAGTTTGGTTTGAATTTTGCTCAAAGCTACTCGAGAGCTATCTGCACTAGCCATCCTTAATTTAGCAGTATAAGACTAGAAGGAAGGCAGCTAGTCATCACCATCCAGCGCCAACTCTTGGGCTACTCTTTTATCTACGAATAGTGGGAATGAATGTCACTTTATATCGCTCCTATAGCTGAAAGGGCGAGCATATTTGGAGTGACGGGATTCAAATTACGAGTCAAAAGCCTTATCCCATCTGGCCATGACGGGTCGTTAAATGGAAGAACTAACAACACAAAAAGATGTGGATTGATTTCCTACAGTGAATACAGGAAATAGACCAATGTGGTTTTGCCCTAAGACAAATAATAGTTATTACCATTTGACTTGCTTTCAAATCACATTATTAAAACACTAATCCAACACAGTAATAGAACACAACTTTTATTTATTTTTAACAAAAGTTACTGATGCTAAATATTTCATTCACGTTTTAATTTTTAAAAATTACTTTTTTGATAATGTATGAACGAGCATACAACCTATACAAAATATAATACAAGAGTGTATCATTAGAAATACTAGCTGACTACCTGTGGTGCAAGTGCATTAAATTTGCAAGTGACGCATTCATGACATCATATCTGCACCATGAGAATGGAGTAAAATAAAGTTTGCACTCACAGTAAACAGCGGCGAAACGGGAAAATAGTGACCCTTATTGCAACTTTACATGAACACAGGATAAAAAAACTTCGAAGTTGGGGTTTACGTATTGCGTAATAAAAAGTTTTTCCAGTATTATATAAGCAAGAGTTCAATTATGATATGATATCGACTCACAATGTTTAAAAATAGTTATTTGATTATATGATACATGCTGTTTTTCAAATTATTGTAATGCTGTTTAAGTATAAAAGGTATATAAGTTATACAGTTTAGCATTAGATACTAAAAGGGCTGTAAATATTAGCAACACTGGCCATATTTGACCAAATAATTACCAGAAACAGATACATTTATATTTGAATACTTGCAAATAACTAATTTATATTGTACCAACATTTAGCGAATGTTCTTTTAAAAGCTTAAACGAGATTTTAGGGCAACTGTTTCTTGCTAATTTTTTTTTCAATATATTATTTCACATTTCACTCATATATACTGAAATACAAGATGTTCAGTCTTAACGTCCATATTTTGAAGAAAAAAACTCTCCAAAGACTGTCAAATAATTCAGAAAAGTATTGTCTCGGACCATCATATTCAACATAACGTGTTTAAATGGCCAATAATTAATACATACAAACTGATTCCGTACTATTCTTAAAAGTTAAAGAGTTTGCACCTAAATAAATTATATATACATGGTAAGCACTTAATTGTATTTTGTTCGCGGCTATAAAAACATCTATTGTAATGTAATTTTGAACAAAAACAGTCCTTTTCATTAAAAGTAAAACTTTTACTATTTTAATAGAACTTTTATGATTTTTATCACTACACTTTTATGTGAAAGAATATTTTACATAAATACATATTTGTATTATTCAACTCATTTATACTTTCACGTCAATATTAAAATAATAAATTTCACTTTAATATTTTTATGTAAAAATTATCTCAGTAAATCCATTTACCCTCTTTGATTTTATTCCGATAATTTACTTTCACCAAATACTTACGAATATTTCAGTTGAATCCCCTTAGTAAATCAAATCATGTACATACAAGCATTCGTTTCGTACTCATCTATTCAATTTATTTTTTAGAATTAAATGACTTTTTTTCAAATTAAAAGGAACAGTACTATTTGTTATAAGCGAATATATACTAAAACCTATAATATAGTATTCCTATTATTCCGTTTAATAGACTATATTTTATTTTAATTTCCAAGACTGGCAAAGTAAGATCTAAGTCGTATCTCTGTACTCTTTATGAAACCAAAAAAACAAATCTGCTAAATAAACAACTGTGAAAAACACTGTGTCTAAAAATATATTTACATTTGAAAAATCGTTGTTGTTTTTTTAATATGACAAATGTTAATAAAAACAGGGTGTTAATTATAACAGAGTTTTCCCTTATGAAGATAAATTTACAAAGTACAATCGGGTTATCCATACCACTGATATGGTAAAAATATAATTTACAAATAAAATACAAGAATGAAGAGTGGAAAAGAAACAACTATAATGAAAAATTAATTAACCGATTGCAGTAAGTTAGAATTATGCCACTAATAGAGGCATTAAATGCAAATGTATTTGTTTCATATGAAATCAAACCATTCTTTAAAATAATTATAAACGAATTTTATAATGGTATTTCTGTCGAGGTTTTACTACAGATGAAGTCAAAAATTGGCATAAAATTAATTATATAATGTCAACCTGACTAGCTGCAATTAACTTGCCATGGGCATATTAATTATAGTATCATCTAACTAACAACATACCATATTCATGTCGATACCATTAGAGTAAGTCCAAGCGTGCTGAAAGTATTCTTCCAACCTCTGCCGAAGTGGGTTTGGGATCTGATGAAACCGAATAAACTCCTTCACCCGAAGTAGCTGAGTATGATAACGAGCGGTTCCAGAGTACAATCTCTGAATGATGGCAGATACATTACCAAAAATACTGGCATACATCAGGGCTGCATAAAATATAGGTTTAACAAAAACCATTACATGATAGGTACCATTTACAAGAACAATGACCAATCACCTTAATAGAAATTAGAAATATTATACAGTTCGGAAATAAGTTCATTTCGAAGCTATTCGAAATAGCACTATTAATAAATAAATAACTGTTTAAAATGATTTGCTTTAAGGTATTATAAAAAGAAGTTCAAACGGATTTTTCTCTGATAGATATATTGTAATCAATAATTGTATTAACCAAGAAAATATTCTAATTAAGGCTTAGTCCAATCAAAGATTTACAAATGACTTTATTATTTTTCATAATAAATAAAAAATATCTAGTTTTTATCATTTTCCTATCGTTGTATCCAATTTCTGTCATTTTTTATGGGATCAATGTCTAAACACGTTTTCTCAAATTTTTTTTTTCTTTCGTTATACATATTTTAGATTCAAAATTCTGCTCTCTTCGTGTTATGAATGCAGGCTTTGCTTGTTGTTTGGTTGTTTCAAAATTAAAAGACAAAAATAAAATATTGAGATTGATGGTGTGTAAGTTTTGCTATTTCAGCCAAATAACACAGTAAATAATTTGTAAAATACAATGAGACAACTTTGATGGACAAAATAAACCGCCAAACACAATTACAATAAAAATAATCATATGATACAGGGAATTGGTTATACTGCTTTGTGGTGTCCGACATCTCTAATGTAAAGCATTTTTAGCTTATGGAAAGTGACGACTATTTTACATATTTGAAGTATAGAACAGTTGAAAAGAAAAAAATCGTATACTGCTACAAAATCCTTGTAAGTTAAGTTATTTATAAATTATCTAATAATTACAACAAGCACAACAAAAACTTTTGGATACGATAAAATAAAGTAGAAAAAGTTGCTTTACTATATCGTAACTCCGTTTAAAGATAAAATTGAAACTCTCAAAATAATTACTGTAAAAACTCTTTATAAAATGAAAACTTACATCCTATAAGCATGATAAGAACGGCGAAGATTTTTTCCATGTTTGTGTTTGGAGAGACGTTGCCGAAACCCACACTCGTCAAGCTACTGAAGGTGAAGTACAATGCAGTCACATACTTGGTTTTGATGCTAGGTCCTCCATGTGAGTTATTGTAGAATTGGTGGGTAGCATTAGCCAAATGGTCTAGCCAGCCTATCTTGTGGTTTAGAAGAGGGCGCTCAGCGTTGCCAATGGCATACCAGATGCAGGCTAGCCAATGAGCAATTAGCGCAAAAGTAGCCATGAGCAGAAGCAACACAGCTGCTCCATACTCTGAATAGCGGTCGATTTTTCTAGCCACCCTCACCAACCTTAGCAGTCGAGCCGTTTTCAGCAGACCAGTCAGTGTAGTGGTCTGAACGTAGAGAAAAAAGAAATTGTCCATTGGTTTAAAATTTTATGATTTGGTCGATATATCTTACAACTGTTTTTATTTCAAGGTGGATATGGAGCAATGCAGCCAAAGCAGGGATTTGTTTTAAGCCTTTGATAAATTTTTATCATTAAGTAAATGTTCTATTTTGAATCTAAGAAACTAATTTTCCTACAATTTAAAACGGTAGGTGAGTCGGCGATTTAATGCGTAGTGTTGTTTTGTAGATGAAAACATTAAGCAACTAATAACAGAAACTAGAAATGTTTTAGTTTGACTTAAATTTAACCTTTTCGGTCAATCTTGCGAAAGTGAATAATTCTACTCAGAAACACTATTTTCAAAAAGCAGAATTTGTTGGTTTTATTGTGTTACCTTGAAACTAAAAGCCAATAGATACAATTTTTGTATTTAAAGCATGGGCAAAAATAATTTTGAAAATTGTATAAACTAATTTTATTATTTCTAGTTTTTCCAAGATAACAAAGCATGTATTTTTATTTTATCTCTCCCAAGCCATAAAGCATGCTATAAATTTAGAAATGGTTTATATATTAAGAGTCAGCATGAAGAAGTTATTTGTGATTTTCAGACCCTCTTTTGCTTTTATTAAACACAGAGCTGAATCTCAATATCACAAGTCGTCAATCTTATCAAGTTAAATATTATAAGTTTTTAATCTCATGAATTTTAACATCAGAAGCTCCCAGTATCATCAATTTTAAAATCATAAATCTCCAATCTTATTGCTGAACTACTAAAAGGTTTTTCGAATGTACAGTTAAGTAATGAAGTGTTTACTGAACAAGAAAGCTTGAACACAACTTTTACAAACTTAAAGTAATGTGTAAATATAATAATAAACAGGAAAAAAGCAATCTTATCTCGCGTCTGGGATAGTTCATTTGTAGTTGGAATTTTCAAGCTACTAAATATGTGCATATGTATATATAATATGTTTCGCGTATGATTAAATCATGCCAAAACACTAGTTATGGCAAATGACTAATGTTTAAGATATATTGCTATCGCATTATCTGATTATTCAAATAATGAATAAATACACGTAATTTACTAACATTTACAAACGTTCACTATTTTAGGTGCTAAAACTTTGTTAGCGAACGCAGTCGTTTGTGTGGCACTATAACACTTTTAGTTTTAAATAAAGGTACGATCAATAACTCTGTAAGAAAATGTTTTAACATCGTGTAGTCAGAATAATACTTATAGTCTGAATTTATGATTGAAACCAGTGAAAATATTTTTCATTCATTATTTAAACAATGTTTTACAAAATAGTTTCTTTTTCGTTAATAAAGTTCGAATACAGAGTTGCTAATAAGAAGAACAGTAATTGTTCATAGTTCTTTGTAAATATTCCATGCTACTAATTAAAGTCATGCATGATCGAAACGTAAAGACGTAAAGAAGTGATTGGAAATAAGCAAGTGAAGAGGAAAAAATATCACTTTTTTTTTTATCAAAGTAGCAATACTACTTCTGCTCGTGGCTACTCCCGCGCTGATTGATTATGGGCCACCAAAAGCCACTGTGTCATGTAGATCAATTTCACCAAGCAGCAAAAGATAAAAAAGAAGGATATTACACTAAACATTTTTGTAAGAATCTAGAATCTATGAGGTTTTTGAAGACCATTTGTCTAGCTAATATTGGATAAATCACTACGACAAAAAACTACACAAAAACACCACCACCAACAACAAAAACGACAAAAAACAAGAAAAACACCTGCATTAATGCAAGTAATTGAAACTGTTTTCATGCATGTGCCGGTACGCACTTTACTGTGATGTCGAAAGTTATCGCTACAGTTTCAATGCTTAATAATTCATAAAATTTAATAATTGAAAAGTACAAGTTGCCTTTTTAATGGTATGTTAGTAGCCACTGAAAGAGAAAAACATATTATTTTTATGTATAATACTTTGAAAACTAGACTTAGTTACGACCAAAATGTAATGTGTTAGAGTGTATAACTTGATATATTTCTACTCTCGAGCTATATGGAGTAAAATAAATATTTTTATGTCGCGATCAGCTTATAAGTTTAAATTTGAGCATAGTATATGTTTGATTTTCAAGATCTCTTTGTTGGTTTAATAGAAGAATAATTATAAAACACCATGTCTTTGACCAGGTGATTCAGGACATTTGTCGTGAATGTTTGTAAACAGTTGAAATCGAATGGAAATGTGCATTTCATAGGAAATCTATGGATCCAGCATCTAGATACTGATCAAGATAGAAAACATTTGGTCGTGAAAGTGAAAATCAACAGATGACAGAATGTGTCCCTATTTTTGGTTCCTTCAGTAATGGTCAACACTTGACTATTTTTAATTGTAAGATACGAAAGATAATGTAAGTTTATCATATAGAAATATAGAACTATATCAATATTTCTTTATTATCATTATTTCTGAAATAAATAGAAAAGAGGGTGTTATGTAAATGTCATGTAAATGTTATGTAAACGACAATCATGTCATGTCGTGTTTGAATTTCCATATCTATTATTTATATTTCCATATTTATATTATGGTTTCGAAGTTCAAACCAATAAAATATGTTGTTATTCATTTAAAATAACATTTAGAAATTTCTAGAATTAGGTAGATCAATCACATGTTTATAAGTAGAATGTATGTCGGCCTGGTGTCTAGACGACGAGTCTCGTGCAAAAAGACAGACATGCGCAGATTACTCTGGAATTCTGTGGAATTTACGCGATTGTTCGAGGACACAATAAACCTACTAGCATAAAAACAGACGGTGACGCGAGGAGAAAAAAGAAGTCAGAGAAATCAGTCAGTCATTAGTTTTTATTCGATTCAAGAAGTTGTCCTCGTTTGAGAAAGTTTAAACGTTTGCTGTGTGTTTATTCAACTTGGATTGGTGACTAAAGCTAGACCTGCAGAAGCTGTGATTTTATTTCGTCAATCTTTACGATTCATTCGAATTACTGGTTATATTGAAGGTCAACACGTACAGGACTGTTTAGGGGAGACCGGAAAAGCTGGAAAACGACATATCTGAGACATTCATCCGAAACATCGTAAAAAGAACTTCGTCAAATCTATTGAACTGTGAATTGTTTCTGAACTTCTCCATTCAAACTTCGGAATTTCTTCGTGGGACCAAATTCACTACCTAGACTGAAATTCTGGATTTCTGATCTGGACTTTTGGACTTTCATTCTAGATCATTATATTGGACACAGACCAGTACCATTTTGTATTGTAATTAATTTTGAAGGTTGAAACTGAGTATCTGTCATTGTTATTGTATAATTTATTTTATATTTGTCACATATATAATAGTTTATTGTAATAAATTATATAAGCTGTTATCTGTGTCTTTCTGTTGCGTTCAGTCCTCATAAAAAAACATAAAAAACGTAACTGGGGGATTTAGTGGCGTTTAGAGCGCAAACTATAGGCAATAAGTTCAAGTATATGATGTGGTTTGTAAGGAAGATATAGTAAATATTCTTGACCATAACATTAATTTTATTGATGAATATGCCTATTCTACAGTGCCAAATTTCTACCATTATATACAAGGCTCTTCCAATGAGATAACATTCCAATATCCTCGAAATAATATAAAAGTGTCTTTTTCATCTTTTTTGGTCAACAAAATAATCAAACTTCAATCTGATGAAGGACATTAACATGAATTTCAATGTCACTTTTGTTATGTACTTCTTTGCTTAAAGTAGCAAATATACATTTTTATGAATAAACTATAACTAAACAAGATGCCGTCTATTTTCAAGCGGATTTTATACCACAGCAAGACCAAGCTTTTATCTGAATGTTACTTGGTTAAATCCGATACTAACTGAAATATTTTGATTCAATGATCAACAAAACGTTTTCGAATATTTAATAAAGCTTAATATTTACATTAGTAAAAAGTATGAATTACGTAAATTAGTAAAGAATGAAAAACATTATTATTTACAGTATGAAACTCATTCGTTAAATATTTCAGAAAACTTGAGCTTTTACGAAACACTAGCTACAATACTGTAGCTTAGTTTTGAAATTCATCAAACATAGATTGCATTTCATAAACCTGAACGATAAGAAAATCGTCCAGTTTATCTCAAATTAATGTCGAACAAATATATAATTATTGTAGCATTTACACTTCAGTATTATAACAATATTTACTTATTTTACTTTTTAACAGTTTTTAACTGACAACAGCAACGCTTGAGTTTGTTTTATGAAACTTTGGTTATTGCAATAGTTCCAAGTAAAGTGCTTGAAATTGTAAAATTTAAAAAAATAATCAAATTTCTTAAAAATGCAAATATTATACAAGAAGAAAAATGAAAGAATGAAAGATGGATAACTGTTTTTAATGTCCAACGAGAAATTATGCGATAGTTCAAAGCGTAATAGAAAATAAGTTAATATGTTAGATTTCACTAACAATTAAAATTGTAATAGCTTTCTGATTATTAGCTTTTATTGATTAAAATATCCACTAATTTTCTCACAAATGCATGTATTGCATCTCTAAAACCATTTCTTGAAATTCTATCTTTCATCTTTTGAAAAAGGTGCTGGGTTAAAATGCTAATTATGAAGGTAATAAGTTCTCGTTTTGTTATTTGGAATTATTAACATTATTTATAGCAAAGATATATACTTGCTTTTATTTTTTATATCGCATTACCTTAAAAACCCTCTAATTTCTCTGTATAACAGTTGATTTACTTATATATAGATTAATGGTGTTTGTTCTGTTGAGTCAAAGGACTGAGATTGTTTTCATTTTGCTTTAACAACTGTGTATCAGTTTTATACCATGAGCCATTGTGATGTTAAAAAAACAATTTTTTTTACATATACTAGAATTTTTATTTCATGAGCATTATGTGAAATTCGGATGAGTTTTGAAGGTCTTTAAATATGCATACTTTATAAAGATGAAATATAACAAGTTCTATATACAATAATTCAGACAAAAATGAACTTACCTCGTCCGTTTCGTAGTCGAAAAGCAGCAAGTCAAAAGGAATTGCTGCTACGATATCAATAATAAACCAACCTCGTAGGTAGTGGACAGCAATCCGACCTGGATGGCTGACGACTTCTTCATTTGAGTTGACGTAAGTTGTCCGAAAGTTGATGAGTATATCTATGATAAACATGACGTCGACTAAAAGGTCAATGATAACGATAGGATTATCGCCGTAAGTTTTGCTACGTTTGGACCTATTCTCATTTAGAAGAAACGCTGCAACGTAAGGTGTAAATATAGCAGTGTAAATGACTAACAATAGTATTATCCAGTCCCAAAAGGCCTTAAAAGGAGAGTAGTGAAGGATAGTCCACTTGTTGATCCTGGGCCTTTGAAGCTTGTGCTCTGGTAAAGTATCAGCGTTTAACGACAGCACCTGCTTAAAATAGAAAAAGAAAAGCTCGCACCAAAATATTTGAATAATTATTCAGTTTTTAACTTTGCTAATAACTTCTTTGGTCATTCATGAATAGCTGACTAATCAAACGTTGTTTTTCTTTCTATATTGGAGCTGTAAAGATTAACAATGAAATTGACAATTATCAAACTGTCTTAGTTTGAAATAACTGTTATTCTAAGACAGTAGCTGTCTTTATACCTTATAATTACTTAAGGAATGAATTTTAAATTTATTCAAATAAATATATATAGATATATTTTCTCTTAAATCGACTCAAATCTCACTTGTTAACGGTTTACTAATTCACAAAAATTAGTATCTTTTTTGGATAAAATTGAGAACATTATAATGATTGTGGAATGTCGCACAATATTGCAATCAACATCATCGTGCTCAATGTTGGTCTATTTGACAACTGTGCTTTTTGACAATAACCTTGTCGCATAGGTTTGATTGCAAAAAGGCTCCCTCATAAGGTTATCACGGTTAACGTGTATCTATTGTCTTCACATGCTTTTAACTCTCTCACCATGGGCTCGGTTCCAAGGACCAACTCCCTAAACATTTTGAGTTTGTTATATTTTTCAGTCTTCATATCTGAATAAAAATTTTAAATTGCAAGTAAAAATATCAAAGCTTTTGTATACAAAATACTAGATTTTTTTAATGAGCTTTAATATTTTGTAAGTAATGACTTGCTTGTGCATTTTTTTCCTTTTGAATATTGACTTTTCAGCATGCAAAGAAAACTCGATTTTAAAATTAAAAGTACTTTTGTGCATCAGAAAATGTTCACGTTTCCCTTGAAAAAATTATCTATGACCTCCAAATATTTACTAAATTTCCTTTTTAGAAAAAACTATGTAGTTGATCTGTGATGACGATAAAAACCTCTGGTACAGAAAATTACATATTTAAAAACATCTGGTATGAGTAAAGAAAGTACTAGTAGAGGAACGAACAACGTTCCGACCTTCTTCTTCATAACAGGTCGAAACGTTGTTCGCTTTTCTACTAGTGCTTTCTTTACTCATACCAGCCAATTTTAAATATATCTGTAGTGGTTCTGTTATTTTCACTATTATATCTCTGTACGAGTTTGGTTGATTTTATGAATCTCATAACTACCACAAAAAATAAGAAGTAAATGAAAATAAAATATTTATTTTCATTCTAAAATGACTACACCTTAAAATATTTAAAGATAAATGTTTAATCTAAACAGCTTAATTTTCATAACATTATAGTTTTATATCTATCTATTATATTGACCTTTCAGCCATGCCTAATATTACAAAAGTTGCAATGACGTAACATATGTGCACTCATCAGTATCCAATAGTTTAATAATCATCTAGTGGACAACAAGTCTAGTAATTTCATTAGTATATCTTCATACTAGATATTGTTAATATTTATTTGAGAAACCATCTATTTGAGAAGTATTTCTTGGAAGCAACTTGTTTTCAAGTAAACTGAGCCACTTTCCCAGAATGAGATTATTGGTTAAGTTGTCTTGGGCATATAAGAAGCTTTTCCTCCTTTGTTTGTGTTCATATACTCCAATCCCTTAGAAAAGAAATATTTAGGTGTTGTTTTGGCTCTATATTATCATAATGCATACATGTTTGCATTAGAACTCAACCACAATGACCACAAAACGCCATTTCTGTATATGGGGATACTATAAAGTCCTCTTCAGCAAACTAATGCCATGGTCTCGCCTACTGGTAAAAGAGATCAGGCTGGTAAGTACAATTCACCAGAGGTATCTCCAGTCTCTACTAAAGCTGGAATTTAGCTGCTTTAGCAAATGATTAGTTGAAAAACTGTAACATTATTTACGCATAGTTTCAGCCTCAGCATGTCAGTTTCTCCCAGCTAAAATCTTTTACAACCCTATAAGAAAATAAATGAAAGTTTCCGGTGAAAAACAGAAAAAGAGCTAGGAAATACATCCTGCGATAATGGCAGTAAAATTCTTCTCTCCTCCATATTTGTGTAAGTCTCAATGCATTTATTTCCTTTAAAGTATACAAACTGAACCCACAGAATAACATTGGACAGGACAGGAAATAGTATGCAGTATTAAACAATAATTGACTGAGTTGTGAATAATGAAAGATACTTAATGCATTGGAAAACGTGTTAAACGATCTTTATTTCAAAAGAAAACGATCGACTTGGCCAGAATGAACAAAATATCATGTCTTTATTGGTGGTTTAGGGGAAGACAATTTCTCTAGGTCTCTGTGAAGAAATGCAACTATCTTTAAAAACCATCAGAGAATGAGAAAACAAAGTATTGTATACACAAAACAATAATGCTATTTTTTCACAAAGGTTGTGTGCTATGCACTTTAATGCTAGTCAATCCATCAGAAAATAATAGAAGTTTTAACCTCAAGGCACCATCCATGTAAACAAAAAGAATCCTTGTTTACTTTCACAGCATTTATTTTACTTTACAGAGTTCTTTCCACATAATACATTTAAAAAAACCAAGATGAGAGGAACTCAGCTATTTATTGACAAGTACCACATGCAATTATATTAACGGAAACTGTAAACAATAAATATAAACTTAGTTAAATAGAAGAGGACTAAAACATCAATCATGTCTTTATAAAGCACTCCTCATGTGTACACGGCATCACAGTTTGTTTGTTTGCTACTATGTTATTTTTACTTGTCAAAGAGTAAATAAAGAAATTCTACCAGTCGAATACTATAACGTGTTTTAGTGTTGGCTTTCCACAAAGGCAAGAAGCAGTTAAATGAATAAGTGCGCGTTTCAAGAAAACAAAGGCTTTTTAATGTATTCGTATCAAAATAACAATACAAAATATAAAGTAATAGAATGATTGTTATTTAAAAAGTAAACAATAAGCCGCTCTGTAAATTCTATTTTTTTTTTTAAAAAACCTAAATGAAAAACATTCAAAATTCTATAATATATTAAACTGCTTGCGGCACTATTATAAATGTCAGATGTGAGATAAAATTATACGAACAGGTTTAGCGAGGAAGACATTTCAAAATGTTGAATCCCTAAAACGCAGTATAGCAGTTTAATCTATTTGTAACATAATTATAGATAACTGTAACCTTGAACTAGTTAAAAAAATGATGGAAGATTAGTTAGTTTATAGTTAAATATACTGAAAAATTACTAATGCTCATAACAAATGTGAGGTTACAAATAATTTACTCAGGTTCTTTTTTCATTTTAGCGTTATAAGTCTATAGATATACTGCTGTCCCATGAGGGAACTTTGTATAAGTAATGTTTAAGTAAAGAATAAATGTGCTGCTGATTGAAAATCCAGGGGTTTATGAGTTATCGGATTGTTTCTGACTGAACCAAAGCTTATCAACTTAGCATGCAAAGAAACACTTGTTCATGCTGTAAAAACACTTAATATAGAACTAAATTATGAAGAAAACCCTATATTTAAAATGATTATATCTTTAAATCAACTTAACAATAGAGAACGCAATATCACAATATTCTTACCGAGGAGCAGAATATATAACATTGACAATAACGTATTTAAGAAACGGACTGATACACTGATTGAGAATGAAGCACTTTTAACACGTTTCTATTATCGTTTTTGAAACTTTCATACGTGATGTTCTACAGAAATCTAATTTTTCTACAACAAATAAATTTACGTATGAAGGTGTTTTAAATAATAATCATATAAATTATTACTTTATCACAAAAAGTTATAGTAAAAACATCTGGTTTCTGTACAAAAACCCATTAAATATAACTTAGAAGATATCAATCATTAATACCAGTAGATTTCAAATGTTATTTGTAACATATGGATAAAGAAATAATAAAACACGAGTAGTTATTCTTTAATTTAAAAGTATCCGATAAATTTTACACAATGTCAATTGAATATAATGATGTTAGACAGTAATGAAAGCCAAGAAAGAACATTTTCGGAAAGACTCAGCAAACAGACGCTGAAATACATCTGCAGAAAATCGATACATTTTACTTCTTAAACCAAAAGAACTTGTAAGTACAGCATGTTTCCTGTAATAAGGTGCCCTTTTCGTCCTTCAACGCTAATTTTTACATCTGTATGTCAGAATATTCTTTTTTTTTTGTAACAGAGAAAAACACACAGTGTGAATTAAGATACTGAGGAATAAGATGAAAACATTTTAACTAAAGAAACTGTATACTCACAAATTACATTGAAAAGATACGTTGATTTAGAGTTTTAAGTACAGATTCATTTGATATAAGATAATTATTAAGCTAATCTAGGGCATTTATCTAAGAAACAAAATTTGTGTAAGGGATAAAGTTAGATAATGTCCCCTTTGCTTCTTTATCTTGTTATTAAACGTTAGATAATGTCCTTCTTTTTTAACTTGTTATTACATATTACATAATGTTTCGTATCCTTTTTTTTTGTTAATAAATCATCAATGATTTCATCAGATGCTTATTGCACATTTTACTTTGTGAAAGGTAATAACTGATACGTTTAACTGACTAAGTATTTGCGCCTTTACATTCAGTCTAAAAAAGGTGGAAAAATATGCCCTGTTTGAGGGTAATTGCTGGAACAAAAACCCAATAACAAAAAAACAATGTTAGATAGTTTCCAGCTATCATACCAACTGTTATGGTAATCGATCCAGCCAAATCTGGTTGATAGATGCTAACACAAGTATACAATGGATCAGCACTTTTCTAAAAAGTGTAAAAAAGTCTAGCTTAAAACACTCTTAGCACATTTGCTCGTTTCCTTTAAAATATTATTATATAAACGAGTCATAATTATTTTACATACACAAACACAAAAACAAATAAACATTTCTTTCCACTAGCAAAGTCGCAATACTGATAACGTGAACGATATTCTATAATCATTCCAGATACCTTTGAATATTTCATGCTTTATAGAAAACTGATTTTTGCTTTGGTCTTATCTGAGAAACAAATAGGTGATATGTTATGTTAAAAGCCTTCCTATTCAGAAAATAAAACCTCGTAATAATACTTTCAGATAAACGAATAAAGGGATTATATCTGGTCATCCCATATGTAATGTCCGAAACTTTAATAATACAGATACTGCTTCATTTCTGTCTTTGTGGAAGGCTTTAAAGGATTAAATGTGTAGTAGGACGTGTACAAAAATGTTTAGACAAATAAAAAAAGTAACCCAACTTCATTTTTTTTGCATCATTAATCAAAAACCATTATGTGTCTAAGGAGCACATTAGGTATACAAGGCTTTATGAGTTTAAGAAAGCAATAGTGTGGCAGAAGCTATATGAAACAATGAAAGAAAACGTCAAAGGTGGTAAAATAAGCTCAAATCAGGTGACTACAGCTTAAGAGATGCGTCACGTTTAGACCGTTCTGCTGAGTTTAATGATGACTTGCTGCTGGCTACATGTGAGGAAGATTGTGCTGTAACATTCAAGAACCAGCACAGAAGCTGGTTCAAGCCATCCAACAGTTCACCATCATTGGTAACAGCTTGAAAAGGTGTCAAAATTTGGAAAATGTATCTCCCGTAATTTGACAGACGCTAACCTTAGACCAAAAGTAGATATTTGCGCTTCTTTGCACTCTCGTGAATGTATCTTGTCTATTTTTGGAAAGGTCAGTGACTGGAGATGAAAATTGGATATTTATTAATATATTAAGCGCCGCAGATAATGGCTCAATGAAGGTAACTGGTTAAAGCACACCCAAAAAATGTACCTCCACCCTAAGAAAATATTGTTAAGCGTTTAGTGGGATATTGTGGGAGTGATCCAATTTGATTTGCTGTCACTCAATGTAACGATTACATCAGACTTATATGTCAACAGTTAGAGCACTTAAATGTCTTACTCATAGAAAAGAAGCCTGCTTTGATCAATCGTAAAGGTGCTGTGTTACACCAGGATAATGCACGGCCCCATACAACAAGAATCACATCTACAAATATTGTAGAGCTAGACTGGGAAAAGCTTCTACATTCTCCTAGTTCTCCAAAACTTGTTCCACCCGATTATCATCTATTATGGAGTTTGCACCACTATCTTGATTACATTATTGGTTAAATAACATTAAAAGCATTTGAAATTCTTTCTCTTTTTCTGTCCCTTAAATCGGACGTTATTTAAAGGACGACCTGATAGTTATTGAATACCAGGAAACCTGAGAAACGGGAAATTTGAGTGAATAACTTCTTCCTTCATGTGAAACTACGGGACAGAGAAGGTAAATGTATTTAAACGATGACAAAAATACTTTGAGGTTGGTAGAGTCATCTTATTAATATATTACTTAAAAAACTTTATAAGTGTTGATGTTGTTCTCACTAATGCCACATTTTCTCAGTGTAAATCTTTTCTCACTTTCGCAAGTAGACAAATCAGAAGTCAATGTGTATTACAATAATAGTTTTTAGTAAGCACTAAAATTAACTTTCAAAATTATTCTATTTATTCTTTATACATTCAACTAAGATATAATACAAAACATATTTAAAGATATGTGTGTATGTTGAAATTAACCAATTAGAGAATAGAAATATTCATTACAAACAGTTGAAAATTCCTATCTGGTAAGCTGATGTATCTTTCTTTCCATATATAATTACATGTAAAAATGTGGCGCATTAAGTTCTACATGTGTAGCTGAACTATTTTTTTAATTCTTCAGCTTATTATAAATGCCCTTATTGCTCAAAGAGGGTGTGTATGTTTAGTCAAGTCTTTAAATAAACCAACTAAAAATATATAAATACTCGTTCAGGAAGAAAAAAATGTATAAAAGATGTTTGATATTTTTTCTCCTTCGTATTTTATTATTATTCTAATCGTTAAGTCCCTAATGATCTCATTAGATGCTAACTGCACACCCTACTGTGTGGAAAGTAATAATTTACTCTTTTAACTGATTAAGTTCTTATGTCTTTGCATTCAAAACAAAATTTTGTAAAATACCATATTTTTAGGCGTTTTAAATCAATTTTTAGCTAAAAATCCTGAAACAAAGTGATCTATAGCACAGTTGGACAGTGTCGAGTTACCAGTGTCGGTGATGGAACCCACCAACTCCAGGTAAAAGAAGCTCACAAATACACATTGATACAAAATCACGCATACATAACAGACGTACTTTTTAGAAAAATGTTCTTGACATAAAATGTAGAGAAATAACCGGCATGCTAATATCATTATTTTTCCACCTTAAAACAATAACAATAAACTTATGTTTAAATAAGGGTGTTTTCCTTTCAGGAAAGTCACATTGGGCTATCTGCTGTGTCCACCGCCGAGAACAAAACCCCCTGAGTTTTGCATTGTAAATCCGTAGATTTACCGCTGTACAAGCGGGAGACTTACATAAAAGTCCAAAGATACAACTTTTGAGTGGATAATTTATTTTTATTTAAGTATCTTATGACATTTTGACCCCTCATGTGACTATCATCAGATAAATGTCTTTAATTGGTTAAATACTTAGCGACCATTTTATACCACGTTTGAAAACATATAGCAAGATACATGAGTTTTTTACTTAAATTAGATTTTAGTTCACGAATAAATAACGCTTCTGTTATTTTTCTTTTATTGATGTGGTTCTTATTGGATAATATTTTGAAGATGTTAATTTTAATGGGTTAATGACTTCTTATGTTATGTTTGTAAATGTGTGATGGAGGATTATTATGGTTTTTAGTTACATATTTCTCCTATGTAAGTGCTATCGCTTGTTTGTTGTTTGTATTTTTAATCTCGCGCAAAGCTATTCGAGGATGATCTACATTAGCTTACCCAATTTAGCAGTGTAAGACTAGAGGGAAGGTAACTAGTAATAACCATCCCCCGCCAACTCTTTTACCAACGAATAGTGAGATTAGCCATCACCTTATAATGCCTAAACAGTTGAAAGGGCAGATATGTTTAGTGCGACTGGAATTTTGACCCGCGACCCTCAGATTAGAAGTCGAGTGTTTTAACCACCTGCCTGTACTGTGCCGAATGCAATCACATTGACACTTGCAGATACTTCAGTTATTGAAGTTGTCAGAATAAACTTTTTTAAAAAAATAACCTTTGATTTGAGTGCTTGGCTCTTAAATTAAAGTGACTTTTCTTTTTATATTGTGTTATATTGATACTTGTTTCTAAATGTTTAGGATGTATTTGTTTCCTAGCTATGATATGGTAAGATACATATTAGTATGAATGAGTTTGTTCATTTTGTGTCCTTCATGGAGTTCATGATATTTTCTTTCTTTTTTTCTGTTATTAAGTTTGTTTGTATACTCAGCTAAGGTGCTGGTGATAATGTGTTTATGGACGAAACATTGGTTGATAGATGTATCAGTTACTGAATCTAGTTTGTACTGCGACTACATGTGTTAAATGCTATGCTGAAAGTGCTTAGTTACGTGCCAGTTTGTTGAGTTGTGTTCAATGAGTTCCATTTTGCATAGTTGTTGTCATTATCAGATTTATGAAAGTTTTTCCTATTAAAATTCTTGGAGTTTCTTTTTGTTGTTATTTTCATATAATTAAAATCCTGGATTTCATTCTTTTCTTCACGAGTGAATTTGGTGTTAGAGTGAACATTGTTTACATATTGTAGAAATGACAATTAATGGTCTTTGTCTCAAATCCACAAAAACAAAGTGTAAGAGGGTGTTATGTAAATATCATGTAAATGTTGTCGAGAATGTTATGTAAATGTTATGTAAACGACAACGATGTCGAGTGTTATGTAAATGTCATGTAAATATCATGTAATGTCGTATTTGAATTCCCATATTTATTATTTATAATTCTATATTTATATTATTGTTTTGAGGTTTAAATCGGTGAAATTTAAAATAACATTTTAGAATTAATTAAAATTCATTTAGAAAATTTTAAAACTAAATAGATTGATCACTTGTATTGGCCTGGTGTTTGTGCTGTGGAATTCTGGGAGGTTACGCGATATGGTATATAAACAGATGGCGAAGCGAGAGAAGAAATCAACCACTTTTACTCGGGTCAAGAAGTAAGTCATCCATTTTATTCGGATCAGGAAGTTTGTCTTGTTTGAGAAAGTTTAAACTGAATTTGTGAATAGAGCTAGATCAACTAAAGCGGTGAAAATTTTTATTCCGTCAACCTTTACAATTCAGTCGGATTACGGATTATATCGAAAATCAATAGGAATTGGACTGTGAACTTTTGTTTGAAATTACCCATTCAAACTTCGAAAATTTCTCCGTGGGACTGAATTCAACGCCTAGATTAGAACTTTGGATTTCGGATTTGGACACTTATCCTGGATTATATTAGTAAGCACAGGCCAGTACTTTTTTGTATTGTAAGTTGTTTTGATGGTTGAAATTGGATATCTGTTATTGCCATTGGATAATTTATTTTGTGTCTATCACATAAGTAGATAATTATAATAAATTATACAAGCTGCTATCTGTGTCTTTCTGTTGCGTTCAGTCCACATAAAAAAACGTAACAGAGGGTGTATAGCTGTGTTAATGGCATGAACGTAATAATAAAAAAAACACCATAATGAACATATAATTTACAAAAAAAAATGAAGAACATTGATGTCAAACAAATGGGAATCATTTTTCTTTGTAAAATTTACATCTTTTACTCGGAAACTACGTATTGTGGTATTTTTTATGTATTGCGTCTGGAGCTTTTCCTTTCAATATTCAGTAGTGTGATGTTCCGCCTTCCCTAATATCTCCTCTCCATTTTCCTTGGAACCTTTTCCCTGACAGAGCAGAGATTTTCAGGTAAATAGTCAATACGTGAGTGTAAGAAATAAACTTTCAAGCTCATATTACAGCCGAATCTTTTAATTTATCGAGCATGTTATTGACAATGTTTTCGTAAGTTGGGTCCTTGTTGTTTCCAAAAAGTTGTCAATAAGGTCTTTAAGGTAATCCACGTTTTTATTTTCAACTTCCTTCACTGTCTTCTCAAACTGTTCATCTAAAGGCAATTTCCTAAACTACGGACTAATAAAGAATTACCAAATATAACATATTACGTTTGGTGTATTTGCAAAATTCGTTGTTATTATAGAGATAAATCAATAAATAGTATTGTAATTATCTAGTGGCATAGCAAAATGTTTGCAAACTCACATCGCTAAAATTCACTTTTCAATACCCGTGGTGGGCAGAACACATATAGCTCATTGTGTAGCTTTGTGCTTCATTCAAAACAAACAAACTAAATAACATTAGAAAGAAAAATAATGTCAAAGTACGTGTACGCAAAAACAAATACTACCCAGGATACAACGTCATAGGGTTTGTTATTTGTTTACATCCTAGTGGTTTGTTTTTCGTGGGTTTTGAAACTATAAATAAGAATCAGGCTTTGCTTTTAGAATAAACTTATAACAGCTTACATTAATATATAATATATAGATAACTTACTGATTAACCTCACGGTGCGAACAACTAAGTATTAATACATTATGTTTCATTTACTATCCAACAATTTCCCAGTTGGTACAGCGGTAAGTCTACCGATTTACAATGTTAAAATCAGTGGTTTGATTCCAACTGGTGGACTCAGCAGGTAACCTGATATGATTTTGCTATAAGAAATTACACACCGACTCTCCAATAAACTTCACAATACATTTTAAAAGTCTCATAACAATTAGACATTATTTCCTTTTATTTCGTTATTGTTCATCTTGAAATACTACCCTTGCAAAGGAGTTTTCAATATAATTGTTCAAATATTTTCAATAGTTTTCGAGATAAAATTATATGGGCTTAAAAATCAATCTCTAAGAATTAAGTGTTCCAAATTTGTAAAAGCATTCTAAAATTGTTTGCGTCTACATTTATTAGTGAATGCTGAAAAATGATATAAAGAATTGATAATATACATTTAATTATTAGTAGTTGATCTCCTATTTCCTAAAATAGCCGTTGTAGTAATGATGTAGAGAACATTCAATTTCTAAATCAAATATGGCAACCGCAACGAATTTTTGATCAATAACTTTCAGTTTTGAAGATAGTGAGAGAGTTCAATGATTAGTGGTAAAAACTGGACTGGAACTTCCCCGAATAATTTACCAAGACAGTAGCATGGTTCCTCTGAGTTTTCAGAATAAATAAGAATCTGATATACTTATTAGATAATTTTGCTATAATTCAAAATTAACCGTCCTAAGAAGAATATTCCTTTTATGACTTTTTCGTCCCTATAAGAAGCCTTTTTGTTATATCTTAGCCGAAGGCTACTGAAACAGAGTGGAATTCACTTAAACTGGAATAACTTTATGATAAATGGTGAATCGAATGATAGATTGAACTTCATACTTTTCTTAAGATTACACTTGACAGTACTTCAAGATGATAAAATACCAGTTTTTATTTTCTTCTTCTAAGATTTGTCACAGAGCATAAGAGTTATAATTGGTTGAAACACTCGCTGCTCTAATCCTCTTTTTCTAAAATATTTTTTTTATTTCGTTAGGATTGAAAATCTTCCCACCAAATGTGAAGCGTATTTGACTAAATTATGATCCTAAACATTCACTGATACGCTTAATCAAGGTAATATATAGCAATTTAGGCTTGAAAGTACAGTGATTAAATTTCACAGTCAGCGTTTAACTATTGTGCGGTGTGTTTAACTTTTTCAGATGTCTGTCACATTTCTTATTACGTTTTATTGTGTTTCAGGTTTATCTCTCTTGTGACCCTTTTGTCCTTATTTTACCTGATTCTCAATTTGAAAAACACTTATATATATATATATATATATGCACTAATATTATTATTAATGCGATATGACTTTTTAAATTCTTCTCTTTAACTGCAATCTTTAATAACTTTTAATTGTCTTATTTACTTAGAAAAATAAAATTCACACGTACCGTGCCTGATGGTGACTGGGAAGACCAGGATCTGGTTCGTCGTGTTACGTGTTTCCAGTTTTTGATACTTTCCTGGACCACTCGGAACATTTTGTCTGTTGTTACGTAATGTCTTTTTTGTTAATAAAGATGAAGGTTCTTCAGTATAAAGTATTCACATCGCTTCAGTATGAATTGTTTCTACTTTTTAGTATTAACGATATGTAATGCTTTATACTTATACGATCATAACATTCCTTCACTGTTTCACAGTTATAATAATTCAATAATCTACAGCAGGACTACAGTTTTACTTGTAATACAGCTTATCGCATGTAATCTTCTCATTGTTTGATAACAGAACACTTTAATATTTGTAATACACTTAGGTTTGATTAAGAGACGTTACTGGTACATGATTTTAACATTGTCTTCTGACAATATGATGTGCCTAACTTGGATCACGTTAACGACTATTGGACTGTTACAATATTCACGAGATACCTTGAGTAGCTTGTGATATTATTAGTTATTTAATTTATAACTAAGATGATAAATAATGAAGGTTTTACTGACCAAAAATTGATCCAAAACCACTTTCCCCTAACTCAGTATATGAAACAGGAGAGGCATTAAAATACTTAAACAAAATCATGTTTCAAAATCATCTTCTTTAAACCTTTCAATAAGATATTATTTGAAATAAATTCTAAATACCTCAACAGAATCGAAATCTTGAAAAAAAGAAGCTAAAGTAAAACGAAAGTAAGGACATAAAATTAGTATTTGTTATGTAAGACGACAGTACAGTCGTTAAGGAAGAAGCCGAAACGAAAGTAAAAATGTTCTACCTAATTTATGAAATGTCGCACTTCTATCAGCTTATCCTTAAAAAGTATAAGGTAGTATAAAAGACAGTGGTACTGATATTTTATATTAATGTTACATTTTATAGCTGTCAAATGCCAAAACATAATATTAACCACTGAATTAGAATGAAACGAACTAACAAGTAAAAATTAAGAAAAATTGACTTTTTGTTTTGTTCAACCAAATGTTATTAGGAAAACAAACTAACATATCTGGACAAGTGGCAGCATAGCATGACGAATTCCTTTAATATATCCAGACCGAAATACGTGTTACTACAGATATTACCGAAACTTCTAGTGAAGCGCTGTTGTAATCCGTCGAACTACTCTCATGGTAACGGTCTCATTCAACGGCCAGCAAACATTTTCACAGTTGCTTGTATCTGAAAAAAACAATAAATATATCGCTACGACTTCTCCTCAGAGGTTGATATTTATGTGAATGCTTAGTAGCTCAAATATTGTAAGCGTAAAACTGTCGTTGATAAAGATGTTCATTACGCTGGTAACAAACTTTTGCCTGAAAAGTCACTCTCGGCGCAAATGGAATCTGGAACATGAATCGCCATACTGTACATCCCCATCCGGCAAGGAACGAAGGAGTTGCCATGGAAACCTATCAACCAGACTCAGTGATCATGTTTCTCATTTTTTAACGCTCTTCTTCTGAGAGCACAAAATTAAGTTTCTGTGATTAGATTAACAACATGACAATTCACGTCAAGGAAGTGTTATATTTTACTCCTAGTCAGTGATCTAGTTTCCTCAATAGAGGAAGACTAAAGACAGTTTCTCATATTATGTCAGCGTTTATTGTTATTTTTTATTTCTTGTGTTTGTACAATTAGAGTATGCACGTTTAGTTGTAATACATATTAGTGCAATATGATTTACTAAAAGAAACATACACTTTCCTATTACAAAGCAAATTAAATGAAAATTATCAAATATTTTAGTTTCATATAAATATTCATTCTATTTTGCTTTTTAAACATCAACATTTGGATAAACTGCATATAGATTGCTCAAAACAAGTACAAAATTATCGCAGTTTTCTATATTTTGGCTATGATTACTGTTATTTATTTACATCATTGACAATCGCGAATTAATCAGTACGTGAAACAAGTATCGAGTGGCTGACGAAGTGATCTTATACACACACTTTCGTGATTTAGGAAAGTGAAGGAATCAATTTGTTCTCACTTTATCAGTTTGATTAATAGCAGTACATGTATAGAGATTGATAGTAAACATAAATTAGACTGATAGTCAACTTATGAATGTGAATAAAGAAGGATAAGGGGAAAAAAACTAGTGTTTATTTCGGATATTGAAGAAAAACTAGATTTGAAGTGGTTATGTTTTATTTGATTTTTGAATTTCGCACAAAGATACTCGAGAGCTATCTGTGCTATTCTTCCCTAATTTAGAAGTGTAAGACCAGAGGGAAGGCTGAAAGGGTGAGAATGTTAGGCGCGATGGGGATGCGAACCCGCGACCCTCAGAATACGAGTCGCACGCCTCAACACTCTTGAGCACGCAGGGCCAAGTGGTCGTGTTTTCCCATCTCTGATTTTTTGTTGATAAACTAAAAAAAAGGATCGGCATGGCCAGGTGATTAAGGTCCTCGACTCGTAATCCGAAAGTCGTAGGTTTGAATCCTCGTAACACCAAACATGCTCGCCTTTTTAGCCGTGGGGACGTTATAATGTAACGACCAATCCTACTATTCGTTAGCAAAAGAGTAGCCCAAGAGTTGGCGTTGGGTGGTGATGTTTAGCTGCCTTTCCTCTAGTCTTACACTGCTAAATTAGGGACGGCTAGAGCAACTGGTGTAATTTTGTGCGAAATTAACCAACAAACAAACTTGATAAAAAGAAAAATCTTATCAACAACTAGTTCTTATGATATTCTGTAACGGCCTAAAATGAGTATTCACAAAAAAAAACACTCAAAAATAAGTTAAACACAATTATTAAACAAGGTTTTGGCCAGGAATTTACAACAGTGTAAACAAACAATTAATTATGAATATCAATAAATCAGCATCAATTACAAAATTGTATTACATTCACTTCGTAAAAAAACCTATCAAATACAATATTCAAACTATACCTTTTAATACGAAAATTAATATCGATACCAATATTGAGAGACAAACAGCACTAACTATACTATCAGTAGCTATCTAGTGACTCTCTCTATCTCGCTCACCTTCCCCAGTCTGCGGACTTACAGTGCTAAAAACCTGGTTTTGATACCCGTGGTATAGATAGCCCTTTCTATAGCTCTGTGCTTAGCTTCAAACCAACTAACAAACCCACACATTCTCTCTCTCAGTGAAGCCTCGGACAGAGTAGATCATGAGAGTACAACCTCATGTGATTATAAATTTACACATTCTTAAGTTATATTAATTGTATCTGTTCGTCACTGCTAGTGAAACTGTTGAGAATTTCGTGATACCCTTATATATTTACTCAAAATATAAAGGATTATGTTGAAAGGTGAGTTAACGTTTCAGTGAAACTAACTAAATAATTGAATAAAATAATAAATGAGCGACAAACACAACCATCATCATAAAAGCAAATAGTATTTGCTATGTCACAACTCTCCACGAATGATGAGATTTGGCAGTCTCTTTTATATCCCATACAGACCTTTTAAATAGGGTAAATGGATCGTGGTCCATAGAATTAAGATCTACAGTTAAGTTCCTTATCGATAGGAACAACTAAAACAAAACTCTAAAAACAATAATTATTTTCTCATTATTTTTCAAAAAACATGAAGAATAATGAGAAACACTAGCATCAGAAAAAGTAATAATAATAAGAATAGCCCGTACGCTTTCGTGAAATACAAACTTTTTTCTCTTTTTTAAGCAGAAATAAAGTAGTTTTAGTCAATGTTATTAGTTGTTTTGTTACTCGTGTCTATTGAGTTTATTTTACACTTAAATTCTTTGCGTTCCAGCAACTTAACCTGTGCGATATTTTTCCAGAGAGTTTTAATAATCTACCAAAGAAATGTTAGTAAAAATAATTTTGATATATTTTTGAATGTCGTAAATTTTATTTATACAATCGAAGTAAAACAACACACTTTTTGAATTATTGGTAATATTTGCACTTTTATAAAAATCATGTTTAAAAAGTTTCTTAACAGATGATGTTTAATGAATTACTTTACTTAATATTTAGAACAAGATCTAATCAAATATTATAAATAATCAGTTAAAATTTCATTTTGAAAGTTGTTTAAATAGTATTAGAAATAAGTAAAGTTATGAAAATGTTTTTGCTTTTGATTTTACTAATTTATAAAATAAATATTATTATTTAAACATTGAGATGTAATAAAAAGTCTTTATTTTATGATTCGAGTCTTAAAGTACTCCTTATTTTATTATCAGAAAATAACAATTTATAATGATAGAACATATATGGAATAGTGACTTAATATAATAATTAATGAATTGTGTAATTATGTATATATATATATATATCTTTGAACTAAATAAATAGTCAAGCGTTGTTGCAATGATTGTGAGGAAAATTCTGCTTACAACTTCTATATTGGCAGTCTGTACCGCTCTGTTAAAATACTGATTTGTACATCCCAAAGTGTACAGTCATGCGAAAAAGTTAGGACACCCTATGAAAGCGTGTGTATTTTTGTAACATATTTAAATATATAGATATTTAATCACAGTATCGAACCTAAGCCATCCACTTTATTAAGTATGTAACAAAGAGTGTCCCTCCAAGACATTAAAGTTGATCAAAATTAGTTTCTTAGTGATCGTAGTCGAAAAAAATTAAAATAACAGGCATGACATACATCACTTCCACGTTTAACTGTTTTGTTTGTTTTTGAATTAAGCACAAAGCTACACAATGGGCTATCTGTGCTCTGCCCACCACGGGTATCGAAACCCGGATTTAAGCCTGTAAGTCCGCAGACATACCGCTGAGCCACTGGGGGCTCCACGTTTAACTAAGAGTGGCTTAATGACTGGTGTGAGAGAATGTGAATTTGAGATTCTTTGGTTCGATCTTCGTTACTGCAAAGAAATAAATAAGTAAAATGCCACTGTTTGATAGGTTTTTGGTTATAACTAGCTGCATCTTGTATAATTTATCACTTCAAAATTAGGGAACGACTTATACTGGTAGCACTTGAGTTACTTCATCCACATTAACCATCTTTCCTAGTATGACAAATATAAATTCAAATCGTTAACTGATTTTTATTATCTTTTTTATTCTCTTATTTCTCTGGACTAACATTTCCGAAAAAATACAATATATATTAAATATTTCAATTTATTTTTTGACAAATCTCAAAGATCTACTGACAAATCTACTGTTTGTAATAAATGGGCATACCCTAAAGAACATGAAAATCAAAAAGTTTCTTTTTGAATTTCGCGTAAAGATACTCGAGGACTATTTGCGATAGCCGTCCCTGATTTAGCAGTGTAACACTAGAGGGAAGACAACTAGTCATCACCACTCACCGCCAACTCTTGGAATACTCTTTTACCAACGAATAGTAGAATTGACCGTCACATTATAACATTTCCACGGTTGAAATGGT
Organism: Carcinoscorpius rotundicauda; assembly: GCA_011833715.1. Classification (NCBI taxonomy): domain Eukaryota; kingdom Metazoa; phylum Arthropoda; class Merostomata; order Xiphosura; family Limulidae; genus Carcinoscorpius; species Carcinoscorpius rotundicauda. Next base: position 30,260,215 of record CM022395.1, on the reverse strand, counting down.
GAACATGTTTGGTGCTACGGGGATTCGAACCCAAGACCGTCGGGATTAGGAGTCGAACGCCTTAACACGCTTGGCCATGGCGGGCCGAAAAATCAAGAAAACATTTAAGTAATTTAGGTTTTAAAACAAACGTTATCAATACTTGAAAAATAAACTAAAACATTTCACCAATTTACACTTGAAATACTTGAATACTTAAATGAAAATTCAATTGAACTTTGATTAAAACGTTACTAAATTATTAGCACCTTGGCTCTCAAGCCTACTTTGTGGGTACTTTCTAGGATCCCACTAGTTAGTTTTAATTACTTTTTTTTAAGAAGAGTGTATATGTAGCTGTTGTGTCTCAGCCAATAAGCGGCCCTTTATAAAGAAAATAGATTACGACTTACAGGTGGGCGGTGTGGGTTTTACTGGAAAAAAATCACAACCCACTAGTGAGTCGTTTGGGAACCAACGTGTAAAACGTTTTCTGAAAACCTATCGAATGAAGAGAACAATCATTTCACCAAAAGCTACAGTTTCGTATCCAAGATTCTGCTTTTAGTGTTTAGGGTACTACAAAGTTAAAAAAGTCAAAAACAGAAAGCCACAGTTTAAGTAAGTATGAATTGCAGGCTTTAAAAAATAAGAATAGCGATAAAAATATTGTAAACATTAAAGTGTGTTAAAGGAATGTGGCTTCATTTCAAACAAAGTTATTGATATTATAGAATACAAATGTATATATATATATATATATATATATTGTATGTGTGAATAAATTATAGAAATCAAACATTGAGAACAGAAGCCTAAATTCAAAGGTATCTGTTCAGTACATGAAAAAAGTTTCTCTTTCTTATGGTCTGTACCTTATAAGTTTAATACATAAAATTAATTTTATTCTTCTTTCTGTGATTACTTCATTACTAAAAACTAACTAATGGTACAAAAGTAAAAATATTTTGAGTATTAAAGACAAACTTAAATGTGATAAAAATATATAAACAAGATTAATTTTTATGAAATGACCTGTGAAACAGCATTTTACACAGAATCGCTTTATCAGAAAAGTTTCCGATATTGAAATAATGCAGATTATTTCTAAAGTGTTTTCAAAGGTTACGAAACAAAGTAATTCAATTTGTAATTATCCAATTTGTGACTATGGGGTACATACATCCAGTTTTCTAATCTTCTTAACCTCATTTTTCGTTTAGTTTCGAAGGTAATGCTATATCGAAATACTATGAAGAATACCTTAAGCTTCTATGATTTAGAAGATATGTACAAATATATTAATTTTCCTTTATATGCAAAAAACGGCTCTTTTGGGCTCAGAAAACACTTCAAATAGAAGAGCGAACAACGTTTCGACCTTCTTCGGTCATCGTCAGGTTCACAATGAAAGAGGTAACCAACGAATCATTAATAGAAGAAATGACATCAACTTTATTCAACAATGTAGAAAGGAACAACTAACCCCTAATTTTGTTAAGGTAAAACTTTCAAAAGATTTTAATAAATACACAAACATTATCCAAAATTTACAAAAAAAAACTACTTAAAGCCATGTTGAACACAAAATACAAAGAACTACATGACTTACAAAAACAAAAAATGAACTTAGACCATCAGCTAGCATGCTGCATTAAACCAGAGATTTACGGACTAATACAACGAAACATAAACCAAATCAATACTAAAAACGATAGAGACAAAAAGATCCGCCACAACAAAAAACTTGAAAAACTAAGATGTAAGCAACAGAAAAGACATCAACATGACAAACCGTTGACCAACCTCATAATTAACAGATCTGACCGACAATTAAACACAGACGAGATACATCTACTTAACAAAGGACTCAACTTCGCAATAGCACCAAGGTACATTCCAACCATAGAAATCAAAACATGTTTAGAAGACCTAGCCAAGAGACTTGTGATACTTTCTACAGAAAACAAAAACAACAAACAGAAAGAAGACAACTTAGATAATTTTATTGACATCCAACAGCCAAACTTCCCAGGTAAAATTACAAATTTATATTTTCCAGAAACACCTAAAAACATTATCTTAAACGATTTTTTCAAAGAATTTTCTTACAAAACTATCAACATAATTTCACAAAACAGAAAACTAAAAAACAACCTTACAAAAAGAGACATTAATTCCATTAAAAACCTAAAACAAGACAGAAACATAAAAATTCTAAAAGCAGATAAAGGTAACGCTATAGTAATAATGAACACGAATGAATACATACAAAAAATGAATAACATCCTATCAGACACGAACAAATTTAAACCAATACACACAAATCCAACAAAGACACATGAGACGCAACTAAACAAATTACTACTACAAATGAAAAAAGCCAACACAATTTCACAAACACTTTATTCCTACCTACGTAAAACCGACTCACGCACACCGAAAATATACGGCATCCCCAAACCTCATAAACCAGATTGTCCATTACGACCAATAATGTCAACATATGAATCGTTTAACTACAATCTTGGTAAATACATAGCATGGGCATTCTCCAAATATGCAACATCAGCCAGCTCATTCATCAAAGACTCTTTTAATTTCAAGTCCAATCTAAATCAACTTAATCATAAAGCCTTAATGGCCAGTTTCGATGTTATATCCCTCTTCACAGAAGTTCCAACAACAGAAGCCTGCAAGATAGCCTTAGAACTCTATATTCGAGACCCTAACCCGATCATAGACATTCCCAGTAACCAGTTAGCAACCCTCATAGAATTCACCACAATAAAGACAAACTTCATGTTCAACAACCAAAACTATATACAAACAAATGGCCTAAGCATGGGCAACCCAGTATCGCCAGTTCTAGCCAATATTTTTATGACACAAATTGAAACACAAGCAATTAATACAGCATTACATCCACCACTATACTGGTACAGATATGTAGATGACACGGTTGCGGGATTCGAATCTACAGAACACATACTTATCTTTTTCACTCACATTAACTCTATACATCCCAACATTAACTTCACATGTGAACAGGAAGAAAGCAATCAAATATCATTTCTTAACCTCAAAATTATAAGAACCGACACACAATTCAAAACAGAAATCCACCGAAAAATCACCCATACTGGACTATACATTCCTTGGGACTCAGCACATGAAACAAAACAAAAACTCAACATACTAAGAAACCAGATAAACACAGCCATAAAACTATGCTCACCAGATAAAATTAACGATGAATTAGATAAAATAAAACAATACTTCATCAACATCAATAAGTTTCCTCCACAAACCGTAGAAAACATTATACGCACACACCCAGACAGAAAGCAAAATCAACCAACAAAAGTAAATATATCTCACGAATCAAAAAATCACGAAACCATATACTGCTGTATACCATATATTCCTGACATCAGCAAACAAATAACCAACATTTGGCAAAAACTAGTAACAAAATATAACATTCCAGTTAATACTAAATTTATTCAAAAACCAGGCACAAAACTAAGGTCTATACTATGTAAGAACTACACTGACAAACACCACACCAACATTATTTATAAAATACAATGTGATAACTGCCACGACTTCTATATAGGAGAAACAAGTAGAAAAATGGAAACCAGATTCAAAGAACATAAAAAGTCACCTTCACACGTTTTCGAACACTGCAAGTCAAATGGACACAACATAACCATAGAAAACACTAAAATACTAAATAAAGAAACAAACATAAACAAACGAAAAATTAAAGAAGCCTTACTTATACAACAACTTAAACCCAAAATAAACCAATATAAAGGAACACCATTATACCTATATTAATATTATAGATAAAATTATATATTCAAACATCAAACCGCGCCCTCTACATTGCGACACTCAGTTATACAACCCCTTCCAAACATGTGGTCAGCTTCCGGTCAGTTACCTCTTTCTTTGTGAACCTGACGATGACCGAAGAAGGTCGAAACGTTGTTCGCTCTTCTATTTGAAGTGTTTTCTGAGCCCAAAAGAGCCGTTTTTTGCATATAAAATTCTCAACAAGTGGGTTTCTCGACATCACTGATTAATTTTCCTTGTTGACATAACGTTTACGAAAAGGTCCTTCCAACTGAGTGTATTCACATTTTTTTACTATAAGTTTTAATAAATAAATTATAAAGCATACCAATATTACACTATCATTAAAATTCAAAACTTAAGTTATAGTCACATTGAAGGAATGTGAAAGGCTTATTGAAATAAAATCTATTGTTTCCACAACTGTTGTGGAAAAATCTCCAACTCTGGTTCAAATTGCTATTGAATTATTACATGTTCATATTATGAGTTAATTATTTGGTAATAATAATTATGTTCAATGGATCTGTTTAGAGAGTAGTTTAAGGAAGGTTGAATTACTAAAGTCATATTTTTTTCTATTTCTGATCCAACTAGTCATCTACTAAATTTATTACTTATAAAAGAGTCCTAGGTTTAGAATAACTTCTAAACTTTCTAGCAGAAAACACGTTTTATTATATTTTAGTAGGAAAGAGAAATAATCACGCTGCTTTAAGTCATAACATTGTAAACCATTTAGTCAGCTTGAACAATTCCATTTATATATTATGCAATACTGTTTCAATAAGTGTTTTGGGTTGCAAATGGAAGTTTTACGATAAATCAACACCGAGAAAATAAAGTATCTTTGAAAAGTATCTAAATATATTACGCCTAAAGAAACAAATTTAGCTGAACAAACCTAATAGTGTTTCACATGTTGTTATATTAAATAATTTCATTTGTTTTCTCAGATAGTTTTATTAACACGTAAGATTTTACTCTTCAAACCTAGTACAGTACTCAGTGTGAAGGCAAGTTTGTTAGATATATTTCAACGAAGTTTGATAAATTAGTTTGAGCGTTTTTAAGTGCAATAACAAAATAAAATGTATTACTACAGAAAAAATATCGGAATTTTCAACTTGAAATACTACTTTTACGACGTGAGGCAGGTTAAAACTCCTTAGATATCTAGTCTAACTCTTCCATACTTTAAAATAAGGAAGCCAGTCCTTTAGCATCACCCTCCAAATGTATTACAAATGAGGTTCACAAGTTATTTTTATTTCATTATGAAAAACAGACTGGTAATATAATTGTTTGGTGAGTGCTTAAACACTATTAATGCTAACATTTAGTAATATGATGGTTGTTAATCTGCCTCAAACAGTATTAAATCACTGAGAGTGTTAGTGTCTATCTAAATGATGAGTTGGTAATAAAAGCAGTTGATATTGACTGCTTACAGTCATCTGTTGTAATGTATGTAAGTATTAAATGAGCAGTTGCAACCAGTAATATTGTTTTTGTTAAATGTTAGTGAGTTATCCAAAAAAAATACGATTATACAGATTTCAGATTGCTTCAAACTGACTGATGCCTTTAGTAGTAGTTAGATTTATACGTTTACTATTGATCTCTTATAAAAATTAAAAAGGAAAAACATCAGACACGTCGTAGCTGCCAACCAACCCGAGAAAACTGCTAACACATAAAGAAGAAAACTCAGTTTTAAAAGTATTTAAGAGTAACTTATAAATATAATTAATGACGAAAATTGTGTAGTCAGTTTGACTAATGGACTAATAAGCCACGTCTCACTCTTTTCTATAGTGATGGTTGACTAGAATTATGACGAAAATCACAAAAGCTACTTGATTCAGATTGTTGTTCTAAACGAAATAAAAGCAGATATGATATAAGAGTCCTATTGAAGTAATATGCTAGCTTATCAGGTTAAGTTAAATATCAACAATTAATTGAAGGATAAGAGATAGAGAGAAAGATAATCATCTATAAACTACTGTCTACAGCTACACGTTTTAATAATATTTTTAACATATGCATATTGTCATAATAAATTATTGATTGTTTAAGAATTTGAACAAAATATTTTAAATAGGATGCTATCCACAAATGAGTTCTAATTATCTTCAATATAATAGAAAATAGCAATAAAATGTTCTAGATATTAGTATAAGTCAGATAGTATGGTATTATATTATATTCGACCTGAAGTAGCCTTTAGATACTCGCTTTATCATAACATATGCACGTAAAATATTCTGCCACAAAGTCTTATAGTTATAAGAAACTGGAGTTAATAACTTTCTACTATAAAAATATATTTGAAAATGTAAGTGTACACGTACTCTTTTGTAATGTGGTGTACATTTTTATATCCAAAATTTGTTTCCTAGAAATAAATTATATACGCATGTATAACAGATTTATTTAAATTTAAATCAAGAAATTTAAAAAATTACTCTTTTAGTGTTCATAAGTACATGATTTATCAAGTATTTTTATACAACAGAAATCAGTTATAATGAACTAATGTTTTCCACAAAAATCAAAACCAAATTTTACATCACTAATTGCAGGAAAGTATGTAATCTAGGTATAGTTTATTTTGTATTTAGCGCAAAGCTACTCGAGGACTATCTGAGCTAACCGTCCCTATTTTAGCAGTGTAATACTAGAGGGAAGGCAGTTAATCATTACCACCCACCACATACTCTTGAGCAACTATTTTACCAACGAATAGTGCGATTAACCGTCACATTATTACACCTCCACAGCTGAAAGGCAAGCATGTTTGGTGCGACCGGGATTCGAACCCCAACCGTTGGATTAGGAGTCGAGCGCCTTAACACGCTTGGCTATGCCGGCCCTAATTTCTTGGGATATTAATATTGTATTTCATAGGAACTTATTTCGATGGAGTAAGAACTCGTTTTCAAATTATAAAGCTCTTTACCAGCACGTGAAATAAATGGTCATGGGTCATAGAATCCCAGAAGACTCATCCCTAATTTTAAGCTATTGACTAGAAGACCGCCAACACCATTCTTCGCCACTTGGGATTTACCTGACACTTTGTCCCAAATAATGAGTTTGACCTTTACTAAATTAACGTGCACAGAAATAAAAGCGCATGCAATTATGTCATGCTTCTTTGTCACGAAGTCGTTACTTTTCACAAGTATTAAAAGAGCGCTGAAAATCTTCAGCTACAATATTTTTTCACCAGTCACATCCTTCCCATCCTCCCCTGCAGCACAGCGGTATGTCTTCAGGCTTACAACATAAAAAACAGGATTTAAGGGTGGGCAGAGCCCATTATGTAGATTTCTGCTTAATTGCAAAACATGAACCAACCACATTCTTTCCCACTATTTTTAGAAAAAAAGAATGAAGCACAAGTACTGATATACTAAATTATGATGTCATTAAACTGCAAATGGAACTCACATGTAAAGAAGAGCTAAGTTCAAAATTGAACTAATTGATTAATTATGAGCCGCTACTTATATTTAACGAGAAAAAAAATACTATCTGTGTTCCAATTGTTACTTTTTATCTATCTACATACTATAAGATGCACTTATATTCAGCTTCTTTGAGGAATTTATTTCGATTGACAACATTTTTTTCATTCTAAGGATCGGAAAATCTTAGAAGTTAGGAATAGTTTTTCTTATACTTTAAGCTACAGAAAAGAAACAAGACAACCAGTACCTCTTGTTGCCAAATAACATGCACAAAAATACTGTTATCAATAACATTGAAAACTTTATTACACATGAAAACAGACAAATATGGACATGGAATACTGGCTGAACATTGAATGTATGTATATATGATGCACTTTAATTCAAAGACACTACAATTTTTACAACGCTAAAATTAGGGGTTCAATTCTCCTCCGTGAGCTCAGCAGATAGCCCGATGTGGCTTTGCTATAAAAAACACACAACAATTTTTTAAAGTTTTAAATATTTTTCAAAATATTCATTTTGAATATTTAAATTTAGATGCGACCGTCAAATATATTAGCCTTAGTATCAGTATACAAATCAGCATGTCACATGAAACCCTCAATCTATGTAAAGTCTCGGTGTCACGGAATGAATCATACTACGTAATGAAATTGAATGTTCATAGGTAGGTTGTGGGATGCGATCGAGTACTGCTCTCTGTTGGCAATGGCATGTAATAACCCTTTCATATCAAAATGTTAGACTCTCATATAATGTGATCTGATAAGAGATTTAGAATTCCTAGGACGAGAATATCTCTTGTAGATAATGATAATGGAAAGCAAAAGACCAACAGCACTATCCAAAGCAAAGTGCAACGTCGTTTAATAGGTTGAATCTAGGAATACAAAGTTTAATGGCAAATGCAGTCTATATAACCTAGGCAACAGTAGGTATCATATTAAAACAGAACCTCCTTTTGTAAAAACGTTGTTAATACACAACAAGCTACCACCACAAATCTGTTCAATGATTGCACATCTCAAGCATTTACAGAATAAGGTGGTTATTAATGTTTTTCCATTTGATGACAAGCTATTCAAATTATTAAACGTAGTGTCCCTGCATTTTTTTGAACACTAGACGACTAATAGAAAACCTATACGAAGTACTACTGTACTTTTGACGTGAAAGCCTTGCGACGGAATATTTTACAGTAGAAACTACTGTAGAGTGTTATTGTTAAGATGCCCAGCTATCAGGTAAGCAGGATCGACCATCTTGATAAGTGGGGTAATGAGATGAGATTCTTATGTTGATCCTCGTTGTGTGTTTCTGAATTTGTTTGTACGTGAACTTCTCCTGCAGTTTTAAAATAGAATAGGATCAAACTTGGCAGGCGGAGTCGATGGAGTTTTCGTTATCCATGTTGTGTTGCCCTATATTAAGTATTGCTGAAACATGCTTAGAAGAATATCAAGGAATGGAGAAATCTAGTAGAAGGTTGGAAGTTTTCATGGCCTCACTTGGGATTCTGGAAGAAACATGATTGAAACTACATTCATACATCCATTATAAGTCAGTGACACCAAATTATGGTGCATACTTTTAGGTATGAAGGGCGGATGTCTTAATGTCTTTTGAGAGTACTATAGAAACCATTGGAAATAACGAAAAAGCTTCATCGCCCTGTTTGGACTTGTTTGAATCACGAAGGGACCTTTAAACCCTGCAACTTACTAAATCTCTGTAGCGAATCTACGCCAGCGTATTTGATTGTTTGTTTTGAGTTTCATGTAAAGGTACACGAGGGCTATCTGGAGTAGTCATCTCTAATTTAGCAGTATAAGACTAGATGGAAGGCAGCTAATCATCACTATCCACCAGCAAATCTTGGTCTTCTCTTTTACCAACAAACAGCTAGATTGACTCTCACATATAATGTTCTCACTGTTGAAAGGGCAAACATGTTTAGTGTGACAGGAATTCAAACCCGCCATCCTCAGATTAGGATTCGAAGGCCCTAACCACTTTGTAATGTCGGTTCCAGGCCAGTCTGAAGAAAAGAAACTTAGAATATGAAGTGGGTCATAACAAATATGATACTGCTACTGTCTAGTTTGCTTAGAAAATAGGACACCAATAAAAATAATTATTGCATCAGATATTAGTATATTATGGCGAATCATATAAAATGTTTAATTGAATAAACGCTTATACTTGTTCTTTGATACGTTTTGAGTGAAACCATATTAAATTATAGTATTAACATGGTCTTAATGTTAATATTATATTCTGTAAAAAAACATGGAATGATGTTTTAATCTTATTAGTTTATTATACTATTATATCGTGATATTCGTATTTAAAAAGGCGCGGTCTTAGGAAAAAGAAATAGCTTTATATATGCTGGAAAGATTATAAAGATTAAAATATTTATTTTAGCAGTAAACCTTAATTATGCTTCTTTATTGTTTTAATTAGATGTTTCTCACTATAGACGCTTGTTAAAAATTATGAAATAGAAATACGTCACAGCTAGACAGTAAACACCTTTTTATCAAAGAAAGATGAGGAAGGAGGTGCGTGATGTTTTGTTTTTTCTTTTATTAATATATAACTCAAGAAGGTAAGGCTAGTGAAAATTTCCATGTAAGTACACAGATTGTTCATTAGATTTCATAAATATTAAATATTTTTGAGTTACAATTATAAGTGGTCAATTTTTGAAATCAGATTATTCTCGCACTGATGATTACAGTTTTATTTATTTATGTAAAATCACTGAACTGTGTGAAAATTACTTTATATCACTCTAAATACTGAATTTCTTTTATGCAGTTAATTCAACAAATATCAGAACAGAAAGCTAAAATGCACTATCTAATGATATGGTTTAAATACAGAGAACTCACAGAATGTTTTTTTTTACGTAAGTAGAAATACCAATAACATTTTTCATTGGAGTTCAATCACACCGAAGAAATAGAGGATTTCAAGTCAAACTCAACTTATCTGAGGAATGATATCATTGTGACGGCTATTGATGTTTGTATAAACTTATCGTAGGTCATCTTTCAGATTCATCTAGGTGTAGCGTTATAGCACTTTTTTGTTTCTACTCATAAGGCTTAGCTTGCGACATAGAGTTGGTAGATCAGGGCGCTGGAGGTCTCTAGATTATTTCCTTTGGCTGTTGGTAACCAATGGCATGTGACATGTATCCTCATGCAGTTTATTACTGCCTTCATCTAAACATCATATTAATATCTGGTGATGAGAAAAGTTTGTTTTTGATCTCAGTTATGATGAGTAAGGAACAGATAATTCTGCCATTCGTGTCTCTATTGCATTAATGATATCCTTTGTCCGAGGCGAACTCAATATATAGCTTTCGATTCTAATCTTTACACTCTCTACTGTGATGTTCAACTTTCTTTACACTTCTGTTACTCTGTATATGTGCCTGCTTAACTTGCCGATCCAAACTTCCCCCGAATTTTCTGTCTTTTTTTTAACCTTTTCATTTCATTTGTCGTTCAATATTTCACTTCAGAATGCCATCGGTATTCGTGTCTTAATAACTTGCCCTTACATTTTTGTTTTTCCATTTTGCTCAGTTTTTAAGTCATTTGCTTTATCTTTATAGTCGTTTATTATTCTATGATAAGAAAATTAAATTTATTTTCTGCGTTATATTGAAAACATTTCAGTTTCTTGTCATCATGATTGCATATATGTCTTTTTGTTAGTCTTATCATAACTTGGATTTGAGTTAACTTTAACACATTTCGTTTCTTCTGTATTGTTTCTATTGCATATCACCTTATTTGCGTTATTTCAATTTTCTTCCACATTATTTCTACCATGCATTTGTTCGTCAACATTATTTTTAACATATCCCTTTTTCTCTTCAATTTGTGGTAAACTCTCTGTTATTCTCCTGTTCCACTTTAATACTCTTTACTTTCTTGTGTTGTTTTTTGATGCATGCGTCAACAGGGGACTTATATAGTAAATCTCTTACTTGACTGGATCTTACGATAAAAACGACAGAGATTTGCGGAGCTGAGATTTCTGCTCCTCTACCAGTTTGGTTTGTTTGCTTCTAAGTTGATTTATAACATTTTACCTAATATAGCAGTACATCTTTGCGATACATTTGCCTATTCGCCAACTTTTTGCAAACATTTGCAAAAGACCAGTTTAGCGCAAAACGGTAATAAAAACCCGTCATCTCAAAGCGTGAGAACATTAGTAAAGAATGTCAACATAAGTTATCCTTTGAGCAAACTCAAATATATGTTCATTTACACACTATTTTTAACCTCTTCCGTTTCGGCACATTGCATGTGGCAAGGGACAAGTACAGTTATCCAAAATACATAAGTCTAAAGCATAAAACATAGCATTTGTTTTTTTAAGAAGTAGATGTCATTCCAAACAAATAAATGCAAAGTTGATGAATTAAAAAAACATCTTAACTCACTTTATTAGCATTTTCTTCTTTATAATTCGTTGTCTTTAGTTAAGAATACCTTATTGTATACTAAAAAAACTTCAAAAAATCATTAGAAGAAATCGTAGCATCTAATTTAACTATCTTCTACGCAAAGTCAAGAATAATAATATGCAAGTTTTAATATGCAAAAGTATTATAGAGAGAGCATGCATTTAACCATAGACACTAGAAAAATTTGTTTTGTGTTTTTGAATTTCGCACAAAGCTACTCGAGGGCTAGCACAGATAGCCCTCCCTAATTTAGCAGTGTAAGTCTTAAGAAAAGGCAGCTAGTCATCACCACCCACCGCCGTCACATAATAACGCCTTTACGGTTGAAAGAGCGAGCATGTTTGGCGTGATGGGGATGCGAACCCGCGACCCTCAGATTACAAGTCGCACGCCTTAACGCGCTTGGCCATGCCAGGCCTAAACACTACAATTAAATTACAATATACGTCGAACATAAAATTTAGCCTATTTTGATGTAATAATTGATTCAAGTTTACTTTAGCTGGATAAAAAGGACGTAAAGCTCATTGTTATGTTAAAGATTTTTCAAATTCGTTGATATTTATTCATATTATTAATGTTTTTTTGCAAAAATAAGATGAAGTAAAACCATAATTATTGAATTTGAACAGAGTTGTGATATATGAGTATCATTTGCTGTCATCTTACATTTTTTTTTACAGAAGAGAGAACTTTTCAAGAAACATAAGGCTCTGAAAAACAAGAGCATAAATTATAGTTTGGACATCGTTGTGATGGACATTAAGAAGGAAACAAGGAAATTTATTTTTTTGTATCTGATATGATAGGTAATTAATATTAACGTAATAAAATTATTTATTGAAAATTAAAAGTAATATGTGTAATTTTATGTGTTTTTTTTCCTTATAGCAAAGTCACATCGAGCTACTTGTTGTATCCATCAAAGGGAATCGAACTCCTGATTTTAGCTTTGTAAATCCTAAGATTTCCGCTGCGCAAGCGAGGGACAAAAGTAACGTAATTATGTAGTCACAACTGAATAGGAGGCCTTTCTTTCTGAAAATAACTCATACGTGAACAACGATATGACAAGTGTCAAAACACTGTAAATATTAAAGATTGAACTTTCCTCTTGTATAGTTTTTTTTTTGTGAATTTCGCACAAACCAACTCGAGGGCCATCTGCGCTATCCATTCCTAATTTAGCAGTGTAAGACTAGAGGGAAGGCAGCTAGTCATCACCACCAACTGCTAACTCTTGAGGTACTCTTTTACCAACGAATAGTGAGATTGATTGTCACATTATAACGCCCCCACGGCTGGGAAGGCAAGCATGTTTGGCATGACTCGGGTGCGAACCCTCGACCCTCGGATTACGAAGCACATGCCTTAACGCGCTTTGCCATGCCGAGCCTTCCTATTGTATACGTAGGTTTTATGTTATTTTTAAATTAAATTCAACATTTTAAAAAATAATCTCAAAAATCACATGATAAGCTGATTTTGCATGATGATGAATTCTAATTTGTAAAAGGTGCTAAACTGTATCATACCCACAAATTATAGAAAAAAAAATCAACGTAAAATCTACAACAGTAATGGTTCATGTGTCCAATTATTGCAATTATTGTTTGTCTTTTAGATAATTATGCCAGAATTATCATGTAAAAATCGATCTATATTTAACTGGAAAAAAGAGTGATAGTCCTTGAAGGACTAAAACATACTGCGTTTGCTAGATTAATTATAACGAATACTTTATATTTTATCAACTAAAAATAAAGTGTACATTTGTAGCACACAATTTATTAAAGAAGAAAGACAAATTGTAGAATTTAGAAATATTTAAATCAAAGTGGTGCACAAAATCGGTGAGTTTCATTGCAAAACGCCAAGCACATAAAAGACAAAAAGTGATGAAAGTGATTAACGGGTGAAAGATCATCTTCGAATTCCGGCATTCTTGATTTTGGAGCAACTTAAGCTGAAACCAAAGAAAATATACCTGCCAAATAGAGGATGATGAAATACAAAGTAAGCCTTCGTATATAGCCTAGTCCAGATACTATCTGATGGCTCAGCGCAATTACGAGCAGGAATGTGAACTTGTCGAAAGCAATGTCAAAGAAATAATGGGCATTGAATACCCACAAATAATAAAATTTCCATACGTTTTACAAAGGAAGACTCTTATATTTACCTAAAAATGTAGACAAAATCCTTCGATCGTGGCTTGTGTATTCTGAGTCTTCAGATAAAGTGTGTTATGTATTACTTTCACTGAGTTAAATTGTAATTTGGATTTAAAAGTTAATTAAATGTCGATATGTGTCACATTTATGATATTTGCCATAAAGACTGATTTTCACAGTTTTCTTTCTTAAAACAAATATATTTTAACAAAGAAACACTAATATAATTTATATTAATTATTATTAGAAATAATGATTTATATACACAAATTTTACACACTTTCAAACAATATTGAGTCTTCTCTCTAATTTAGAACTTCATTGATATTTTACCTAGTGCTCACGACAAGCTAATTAAATTTGATTTGATATAAGTACAATTCATTTGACGGTGAGCTGGCTGATTCTTCGCTGATAAAACATTAGTTTTTTCACCGTTAATGTTACATAACATCTTCGCAAAAATGCTAATGTCCAATGTTATTCTGCTGACGTTAAACGGTTTATTATATTGGAAAGCTAAAACAGACCTTCAGAATAAGATGACAACCTGAACTGGAATAAAGTTCTTCAGGCTACTGTTGAAAACGTTAACCAAGCAAAATATTATGATGTGATCACAGATAGTACACCAGAGGTCAGTCACACAGAACAATGGTTAGTTATACTGCACATTATCAATTGTAAATTTTCGACTCGTATGCCAATTTCGGAATATTTTACTGATTTATTACTATCTAAGTAGTTGGCCATTGCCTGCAAAGCGGTAAGTCTTAGAATTTACAACACTAAAATCAGGGGTTCTGTTCCTTTTGATAGACACAACAGATAGCTTTGCAAGAAGAAAAACACAAACACACACATACGTATAACCAACTACTAGCATAGTTCTATCTCCGACTATTTTTGGATATTTACATGATTAAAAACTAATAATAATGAATGCAGAGAACAGAGTTAAAAAGATAGAAGTAATATGAAGAACAAATGGCAAGATGTGCTGCAAAGTGTGTTTGTTTGTAATTACTTTGTAAGTACAAAGGTACCAAACGAGCTATCTCTGTTGTGCCCACCGCAGATATCGAAACCCGGTTTTTAGCATCTTAAGTACACAGACATACCTCTGACCCACTACAGGGGTCAAGGGTGTTGTAAATTAATAAATAAACACTGCTCCTGTTTCATATTAGTCATGGCCTGAGCTCAATCGTAATAGTTACTGTAACATATCTTGAAGTACTACGGCACATATTTGTTACACTCAGTTCTTCAATTGCATAATGGTCCATATTCAAAAACCATGCTATTTACATTACTGCAAACAACTGTCAAACATTTGTCGGGGTTGCTTTATTTAAATTTTTAAAATGTTTCATTATCAACTGAGCAAAGGGCATATTTTCCTCGGAGCTCTGGTAGATTTGGCAAATTAGAAAAAAAAAATGGACTGTATCAGAGGTATAAACCGTTGCGTAAGAGTCCGCTTTAGGTTATTTTCTTTTCGACGTTTTGTTTCAAAGCATTCGAGTAAGTAAACTGCTTCAGGGCATCAACGTAGGAGTGGACATATTTTAAAGTGAAATTCACTCAGCGTTTATATTTGCGCAAGATTATAATGAAAAACGGATTTGCCTCATTCTAGCTTGGACTTAGAGATAACATTTCCCAGAATAGAGAAATCGAAAATGCAAACTTCTTTGACTGTAATTTTATAGTCTAGAAAATTAGGGATGGCTTGCGCAGATAGCTGTCGTTTAGCTTTGCGTGAAGTTTAAAACAAACCAAAATGTTTGTGGTTCAAAAAATATGTTTTGTGGCCTACAGGGCTGGTTTTACCCAAAACAAAATCAATATTTTAAATTAACTTTAAACAATACAGGAAAAAGTAATACTATTTCTTTTGAGCAAAAGTTCGTGGAATTCTGACAAATAATTTTATTTTAAAGTGCTTATAAAATTTTAAATCGCCTCTATCAATGGGCGAAGTTTAGAATGGCTTCCTGTATAATCATGCGAGGCTCGCAAATTTTAATTGTTTATTGACAGCTGTTATTTCTTTGTAGAAACCAGTAGATTTGCTTTCAAGCTTAATTGATAAATTTATTATCTATAAGTATTAGTCTATTTATAAGAGCACACAAAGTGATGAAGTAATTCGTGTTGACGAGAAACCCATTTGAAGTAAAAATGTATCTTAGGATAGCTGACATGAATATTAGTAAAAATGTTAATACGCATATGAACCGTTCTGAGATACGTAACCAAAGTGTAACCTGTTTTCAAGAATTATTCACTATTCACTATGGGAGGTGTGTATGTTTACTGTCTACAGTTTGATCATATGCTTCCACTACATTATATGAGATTTGTAAGTGGTTTTGGCTGAGTGGCTTAGTCCAGAAGCACATAAGTTTTGCTTGTTAATCACTATTGAAGTATTTTATTAACTTGTGTGTGTGTGCCTGGTGCTATTATAATCAAGGATTTTTTTGTTCTTAGAGACATTAATAACAAAGGTATGTGTATATAGCTATATATATATGTATTAAAAACACGCATTTGTAGTGTCACATTCAAGTTTGATTATTTCTATCGATCAAAATGAAATAGAAACTCTGTAATCTCAGTCCTTTCAACAGTTGAACCTTTCTTCTTCAGGGGCAAACTGGCAATGGTAGTGTGATTGAACGAGTAATATATAGAGAGAATGTTTTGTGAGCGTCTCATTTTCGGTGCAGTTTAGCTGATAGCGAGAGTGTATGTGAAAAGGTGTTAGTGATGATTTAATTTTGAAATGCTAAATGTATGTGATTTTTTTAAAGAAAATGCTTAAGTGTCTAAGTAAAATAAAATAAAGATAACACCTGGATAGTGATTAAAAATATGTTAAACTAATCAATTAAAAATTTCACCTTTAATATTTCATGATAAAGTAAATGAAGAATAAAGTTATTTTTCTTTTTCTGACAGAAACGAAACTAATGACCAGAGATCACTAATTCCAGGATCCAGATTAATTCCCAAAGGTTGAACAGTGTTTAGCTTGACAATCCAATTTCCTTTTTTTATTTTTCTATCTGCTCTAGTTTTGAATCCTGTTTCAATCCCAGTAAAAGTAACATCGTTAATGGAATGACCCTACTGTTGAAGTGTTGAGCGACAGGGAAATATTTTTCGGTTTTAATAGAAGATTTATGATTGTTAAAACGTTCTTTAAAAATTGTTTGCGTATGTCCTACTGTTATGTAAATATCATGTAAATGTTGTCGAGAATGTTATGTAAATGTTATGTAAACGACAACCATGTCGAGTGTTATATAAATGTCATGTAAATATCATGCATATGTTATGTAAATATAATGTAATGTCGTATTTGAATTCCCATATTTATTATTTATAATTCTATATTTATATTATTGTTTTGAGGTTTAAATCGGTGAAATTTAAAATAACAATTTAGAATTAATTAAAATTCATTTAGAAAATTTTAAAACTAAATAGATTGATCACTTGTATTGGCCTGGTGTTTGTGCTGTGGAATTCTGGGAGGTTACGCGATATAGTATATAAACAGATGGCGATGCGAGAGAGGAAATCATCCACTTTTACTCGGGTCAAGAAGTAAGTCATCCATTTTATTCGGATCAAGAGCTTTGTCTTGTTTGAGAAAGTTTAAACTGAATTTGTGAATAGAGCTAGATCGACTAAAGCGGTGAAAAATTTTATTCCGTCAACCTTTACAATTCAGTCGGATTACGGATTATATCGAAAGTCAATAGGAATTGGACTGTGAACTTTTGTTTGAAGTTACCCATTCAAACTTCGAAAATTTCTCCGTGGGACTGAATTCAACGCCTAGATTGGAACTTTGGATTTCGGATTTGGACACTCATTCTGGATCATATTATTAAGCACAGGCCCGTACTTTTTGTATTGTAAGTTGTTTTGATGGTTGAAACTGGATATCTGTTGTTATTGCCATTAGATAATATATTTTGTGTCTATCACATAAGTAGATAATTATAATAAATTATACAGGCTGCTATCTGTGTCTTTCTGTTGCGTTCAGTTCACATATAAAAACGTAACAGAAAATTGGGGGCTTGTCCGGGATCTGAACAAACAGTTTAATCCTATTCCAATATTGTATTTATATTCTGTACAGATAGACAACTTGTGTATTTAAAATGGCATTCCCACTTGCAGATTTTATTGACAAATTTAATCAGAATCCCTCTTTGGAATTGATCAGTGAATTAAGAAAATCTGAATTGCTTGATCTTGGAAAACATTTCAATTTGGAAGTAAAGCAAGCAATGAAGAAAACAGATATCAAAAGAATTGTTGTTGAACATTTGGTTAACAAAAAAGTTTTACCTCAAAAAGTTGTAAAACAATTGCCTGCCTCTCATTTTGACCCAGATTTTGAATTAAAAAGAATAGAAATGGAAATGAAATTTCGTTTAGAAATAGAAACCAAACGCCTCGAGGCAGAAAAAGAAAACAAACGCCTTGATCCCAAAATACAAATAGAACGCATTAAAGCTGATAAGAAAATCAGTATGAGAAGGGCACAGACAGAAGAAAAGGTTGTCCAAATGCGGTTGGAAAATTTTGATGCTTCCAAACAAATTCGTTTAGTGCCTCCATTCAATGAGAAGGCTGTGGATAAATATTTTCAACAATTTGAAAAATTGGCCCTTAGGCTAAAATGGCCTACCGAATATTGGACAGTATTAATTCAGAGTGTTCTTAAAGGTAAAGCCCAGGAAGTATTTTCCAAACTCACGGCCGAGCAAAGTTATGATTACGAGCACGTCAAAAAATGCGTTTTGAATGCTTATGAATTGGTGCCAGAGGCATATAGACAAAAATTTCGTGGTTACAAAAAGTTTGACAGCCAAACTTATGTCGAATTTGCTCGTGAAAAAGAAACTATATTCGACAGGTGGTGTGATTCCAAAGAAATCAAAGATGATTATACAAAACTCAGAGAACTCATGTTAGTCGAAGAATTTAAAAGATGTATTCCCGTAGAGCTAAAAACTTATATTGATGAACAAAAAGCTTCCAAAATTCATGATGCTGCTGTCTTGGCAGACGAGTATGCTTTGACTCACAAAGATTTCTCGTGCAAGAGCAAAACAAATCACACAGCGAAGAAACCCAATGACTCATTCAAGCATTATGCAAATGTCAACAAAGAGAGAAAAGAGCAAACTTCTGATTCTCAAACAAAGACTTCATCTTATTCTCAAAGCTCATCATCTACGAAAAACGTGTCATTCTCATCTAAAACATGTGCTTATTGTAAGAAACCTGGCCATCTGATTTCTGAGTGCTATAAGGTCAAAAACAAGCCATCACCCCATAGTTTCATTTTACCCTCGTTGGATACATCATTGGTTCCCAATGATTTTGACCCTATCCAGTCCACTGTGGATTCCAATATTCTTGATGTACCTGAAGATCTTGTTGAGGACAAATTTAAGCCTTTCATCACTGAAGGTTTTGTTTCTTTTGTTGGCGATTCACGTCTACAACCAATTAAAATCCTGCGGGATACTGGAGCTTTTCAGAGTTTGATTGTGGAAAGTGTACTTCCGTTTTCTGAAAAGTCATCCATTGGGGCCAATGTGCTCATTTCTGGTGTAGAAGGTGGCGTCATTTCTATTCCTCTTCATAGATTGGATTTGCATTCGGAATTAGTTTCGGGCCAAGTGACTGTGGGTATTAAAGCTTCATTACCTGTTGAAGGTGTGTCTATGCTTTTGGGAAATGATTTGGCTGGTAGTGAGGTGGTACCAGAGGTCCATGTTGTTGAAGCACCTGTTATTACTCCCAGTACAGAGCAACTCGTTGAAGAGTTTCCTGATGTTTTTCCCGCCTGTGCTGTTACACGTTCTCAGGAATCCAAAGTGGATTTCCCTTTATCTGATACGTTCATGTCTCGCGTCGATGAGATTTCTGACTCAACTTTAAGTTCTGCTGATGACTCCGAGTAATTTTTCAACTCTCTTCATCGTAACAAACTTGTTGAGAAACAGGACAATTATCCTGAAACTCGTTCTCTTCTACAACTGGCCGTTGATGAAAATGAAATAGGAACTGTCCCTATTTGTTACTACCAGAAGTCAGGTGTGTTAATGAGAAAATACAGATCTCCTGACGTTGCTGCTGATGAAGAGTAGAATGTTATTCACCAAATCGTCATTCCAAAATGCTATCGGAATGATATTCTTAGTCTTACTTATGATCATGTATTGTCAGGACACTTAGGTATAAGAAAGACCCTAGATCGTATCCGACGACATTTCTATTGGCCTAAGATGCGCCAAGATGTTGTTGACTTTTGTAAGACATGCCATTCTTGCCAAATGACTGGAAAACCAAATCAAGGGATTCCCAAAGCACCACTGCACCCTATTCCTGCCTTCGAAGAACCGTTCTCAAGAGTCATTTTCGACTGTGTTGACTCGATGCCAAACAGCAAAGCAGGAAATGAATACCTCTTGACGATCATGTGTGCTTCTACACGTTTCCGTGAGGCTATCCCTTTGAAAAAAATCACTGCTCCCAACATTGTCAAGGCTCTTGTCAAATTATTTACCATGTTCGGGATTCCAAAAGTCGTGCAATCAGATCAAGGATCAAATTTTATGTCCAAGATATTTCAACAAGCCATGCATGAACTAAACAACCATCAAGTTTCATCCAGTGCATTCCATCCTGAGTCACAAGGTGTCCTTGAACGTTTCCACCAAATTTCTGCCACGAACACTCAAAGAACTGGGATGAGGGTGTTCTCTTGTTGTTGTTTGCAGTTCGTGAAGTTATGCAAGATTCTACTAGATTTAACCCTTTTGAGTTGGTTTAAAAAACAAAGAAAAAAAAAGATTTTCACAGGTTCAAACTTTTTTTGCCTTTAAGGGGGAGAGTGTTATGTAAATGTTATGTAAACGACAACGATGTCGAGTGTTATGTAAATGTCATGTAAATATCATGTAATGTCGTATTTGAATTCCCATATTTATTTATAATTCTATATTTATATTATTGTTTTGAGGTTTAAATCGGTGAAATTTAAAATAACAATTTAGAATTAATTAAAATTCATTTAGAAAATTTTAAAACTAAATAGATTGATCACTTGTATTGGCCTGGTGTTTGTGCTGTGGAATTCTGGGAGGTTAC
The DNA here is from genome assembly GCA_011833715.1 of Carcinoscorpius rotundicauda. Taxonomy (NCBI): domain Eukaryota; kingdom Metazoa; phylum Arthropoda; class Merostomata; order Xiphosura; family Limulidae; genus Carcinoscorpius; species Carcinoscorpius rotundicauda. The sequence continues at coordinate 30,239,024 of CM022395.1, read as the reverse complement.
GCGATATGGTATATAAACAGATGGCGAAGCGAGAGAAGAAATCAACCACTTTTACTCGGGTCAAGAAGTAAGTCATCCATTTTATTCGGATCAAGAGCTTTGTCTTTTTTGAGAAAGTTCAAACTGAATTTGTGAATAGAGCTAGATCGACTAAAGCGGTGAAAAATTTTATTCCGTCAACCTTTACAATTCAGTCGGATTACGGATTATATCGAAAGTCAATAGGAATTGGACTGTGAACTTTTGTTTGAAGTTACCCATTCAAACTTCGAAAATTTCTCCGTGGGACTGAATTCAACGCCTAGATTAGAACTTTGGATTTCGGATTTGGACACTCATTCTGGATCATATTATTAAGCACAGGCCAGTACCTTTTTGTATTGCAAGTTGTTCTGATGGTTGAAACTGGATATCTGTTATTGCCATTAGATAATATATTTTGTGTCTATCACATAAGTAGATAATTATAATAAATTATACAGGCTGCTATCTGTGTCTTTCTGTTGCGTTCAGTTCACATATAAAAACGTAACACCTACATATTGATAATTGCATTTTATACACTGTATAAGATAAATGGTATTGTTTTGTTTCACAAGTGATTTATTTAGATGTATTAATATTGACGGTCAGTCCCAGTGTTCTTTGGTAAAAGAGTAACCCATAGCTGGTGGTGGGTGGTGATGACTAGCTGCCTTCTCTCTAGTTTTACATTTCGAAATTTGGGACGGTTAGTACAGATAGCCCTCGCGTAGCTTTACGCGAAATTTAAAAACAAATCAAATGTTTAGTCATCTCAAAATTCAAATATCACGAACATCTATTTTACATACACTCTCGTCATTGTTACATTGCACCGGAAATGAGACGCTCGCAACAGTACATAGAGAAATAAATAATTCCCTGAAAACCGGATTACCCCTATGATGTCATTAAACACACTCACTCACTCTCTCTCTCTCTCTCTCTCTCTCTCTCTATATATATATATATATATATATATATATATATATCAGGAGCTCATACTACCATTCCCAGTTTGCCCCTGGGAAGAAATGTTCACCTTTGAAAACTCTCTGTTAAAGGGTTTGTACTTCATTTTTATTAAGACTTCTTCAACCTACGTGTTCTTCGAACATTGTAATTTCTATTCATCAAAGGTGGATTGCTATTGGAAGCTATAGAGCATCTTTAATAAATTAGACTTGGATATTTGTAAACATGATAATAAGGCTACTGATAATCATTGTATGCCACCAATATGGTGAAGTAATTGGAATATTATTGGAACTAATTCTTCACTTATGGTGCTGTTTATTGCATTGTTCCTCCTTTGCAGTAAGGAAATTGAAAGTAACCATGACCCAGGTCTTTGTACAATGTCTTTTAATCGTGAAAGCAATATGAATGTTAAATATCAATATGAAATTAGTATACTCATGTAGATATGTTGTTAGAAAGAAGAACGTAGTAATTTAAATGCGTCTATTATATATTAATATGTTAAGTTTTCTGAATGTCCACCTGGCAAAGAGAAAAATGCTGACTTTAAACATAATTTATAATTGCAAATAATTCATATTTATGCTATCGTTAATAAAATGTAATACAAAATACTTTAGTGAGAAAAAAGTTATGGCCAATAAAGGACTAAGCTGAAACTAAAGGAAATTAATTTAGTTTCAGCCAAATCGTTAACTACATTTATAAGGTGTTTTTTTTACACAACTTGGGCATGATGGTGGTTAAAATAAAATCTATTATGAATTATTATTGTAAAATTTTATTAATGCTTTAAGTGTAGCTATCACTTTAACCGCCAATTTTCATTTCATTCTTTTAAGTCGCACGTTCAGTGCTTTTTTAGCCTCACATATTTTCACACTTAATGTTTTTTCATAAGCTATCGTAACTTTTTGTCAATACACACACACAAACAACAGCAAGCAAAACAGTGATACTCGATAGTGATTAACATTACCTTTAGGATCGCAACGACTCGTAATCCAAGGGTCTCGGGTTTAAATCCCCCTTGCACTAAACATATTCATCCTTTCATCCGTGGGGGCGTAAACTAAAACTAAACTAACGTGGCAGGGGTTCAATTTAGAGAGAGAGAAATCAGAAGGGTTCTCTCCCCAACCGGGGTGTTCAGGAACGTTGTGGTTCCTCTTCGTCCCCTTTCGTGGATTGTTATTAAGATTAAATGGTGGTTTTATATATATATATATTATAGTTATTATTCTTGACTATTTGGGTCGAAAATGTCTCTTCTAAATGTTGTCTTGGATGGAGGCAAAGGCAGCAGCAGAAAGGAAGCCCGGGACCTGTCCCGAAAATAAGAGGTTGAGCAGATGTGAACATGAATATTATTCAGATCCAGATCAAAAATAAAACAATTCAAACGGCACGATTCAGGGTCTGGCAAAAGAGATGCCTGGGCTGGGATCTTTAAATCCAATGCCTGAAGATTTTGAGGTGGGGGAAATGGGAGTGCCCCAGGAAAACCCACTTCCACAGGACAGGCGCCGAAAGTTTTGCCTGTCGTGTGCCCTGTATCTGAAAAGAAAAGAAAGAAAGAAAAAAAAAGAATTCGTGTTAGTGACGTGGATTTTAGATTCTTTGTTAAGTAGAATGTGATTCTTGAAATATGTTGTGCGGTGAAATGTATTTTGTTGGTGCACTTGATAATTTGTGTAGTGATGCCGTTAGTTTGTTTCTTTTTTCTGCTTTTAGATAATATTTGAGAGAGAGTTCTGTTATTCTATCTCTTATCGTTAGTAAATTACTAATTTTGTGTAGATAGTTTGTTGGCGTAAATGACGGTAGGCCAAATGCGGATTTTAATATTCTGTTTTGCTGTACTTGGATTTTCTGGAGAGTGTTATTTGACATATTGTATGTTACTTGACATCCGTACTCTATTAGTGGACGGATGTAAGCCTTGTATATTTGTATAATGGTGTTCGGTGCGCAATTCGATTGTTTGCCGGTTATGGTCTTTAGATATGAAATCCTTTTTCTGATGGATGTGTATATTGTTTATATGTTTTTTCCATGTTAGTTTTGTGTCGAAAGTGACGCCAAGAAATGTGATGTTTTTACTCATGTTAATGGTTGTGTTTCCAAGTGATAATTTTATTTTTTCTAGATTTTTTCTTTGCTTCTTAAGTTTCCTATAGAAAGTAATTGCTTGTGTTTTTGTTGGATTTAACACGACTCTTCACTTGTTGCTCCATGTTGAGACGTTGTTTAATGATTCTTGTACGCGGGACATGGCCATTAATGGGTTTCTGGAGGTGCTCCAGATTGCGATGTCGTCTGCGTATTGTGAATTGTGTGTGTATGTTAGATTTGGAAAAGGTATGTCACTGACGAAAATTATGTATAGAAGTGGAGAGAGGACTGATCCTTGGGGTACTCCTGCCGTTATATTAAATAATTTGGATATAGTTTTGTTGACTTTTACTTGTGCTGTTCTATTTGTTAAGAAATTTGAGATCCATTTGACTATCGTGGGATTTATTTGCAGGTGATTTAGTTTATATATGATGGCGTTGTGCCATACGCTGTCGAATGCTTTTTTGACATCTAGGAATACCCAAATGGTTACTTGATTGTTGTTGTAAGTTTTGTAGATTGATTCGGTGAGTCGCGTGAGGTGATCTGTTGTTTGTCTATTTTTTCTGGAGGCATTTTGAAATTCTGGAAGGATGTTGTTTGATTCACAAAAATGTAGGAGACGGTTGGAGATAATTCTCTCCATCAGTTTGCCAAGGCAACTTAACAGACTGATGGGGCGGAAATTATCTGGATTTGTTCTATTAGTTTGTTTCTTGGGGATCGTTGTTATGATGGCTTTTTTCCACGTGTTGGGATAGTACTCGGTCGCTAGTGAGATGTTCATGATGTTTGTGAAGTGTTGTAGTAGGAGAGTGGAGCTTTTTTTCAGAATAATATTTGGTATTTGATCATGTCCGGGCGAAGTGCTCTTCAAGTTTTTGATATTAATTTTTAGCTCGGTTGTGGTTATTTTTCTGTTGATTAAACTTGAGTATGTTTCTAGTGTCTCGCCGGGGAATCGTGGTGAGAATAATGCTTGGTTTGTGTTTATGTAGTTATTGATATGGTGTTGGTGTTGTGTGTCGAAATCTACTGAGTTTAAATCGCTAAAAGAGGATTTGTAATAGTCAGCTTTCTCTACGTCCGTCCTTGCGATTTTGTTGTTATGGGTGATATGTTGTAGCATGTGATTTGTGTTTTTGTCTGAAGCGATACTCTTGAATTTTTTCCAAAATTCTTTTGGATTGTTCTTGGTTTTTTTCTAAGTTATGCATTAATAACGTGGGGGCGTTATAAGGTCATGGTTAATTCAATTATTCCTTGGTAAAAGAGTAGCTCAAGAGTTAGCGGTGAGTGGTAATGACTGGATGCCTTCTCTCTAGTTTTACAATGGTAAATTAAGGACGGCTGGCGCAGATGGCCATCGTGTAGCTTTGCGTAAAATAAACAAACAAGCAAAGTTTTCTTCTGTAAAATAGTGTTAACTTAATTTATAGCAACAATATGGAAAATAGAATAACAGTTTCTTGTCGTTACTCACATGCACTCGGTACACTCACATTAAGCGCATTATTAACGTTAATTGCTTATATTACGTGATGCTAAATGGTCATTAGCTAGAATAATTTATGCCTAAAATGGCAATGAATAATAACCGATTTTTGGTATTATTTTTTTGAAAATCTGGGCTAAAAATTGCTAATCTAGTTTGTCTGATCTAACCATTACTTACATAAATAACACGTATTTTCACTCTGTTGTTTTGTTGCTCTAAAGCATCTTTATTTAATCCGAATGGTGATAAAAAGTAAAAACGGTCCATTTTCATTTTTAGGTTAAGGTGTGGTATAAAGTTATAAATCTTTACCTCATGTGAGGTTTTTGCGTAGTTGTGTGCAAAAGTTTTGGTCTAAATTGGACGTTCTTTTTTAATAACTTTCCACAAGTGGATTATATTTAGATCAAATTCGAAACGTATCTTTGATGGATTAATTATTGTGCCAAATTTCAAAGAAATCCCTGAAAGATAAATATGTTTTTCTATCCAATACATTTTCATCACTATCGATATGAAAGAATTTGTAGCTAGTGTATTTATCAATGGATTGCTTTGAAATTTGATAATTGACGTATGGATTTAGCACAGCATATCCGCTGAAAATATGAAATAGTTTGTAATACCATTGTTTAAGCCTCCTCCCAGCGGTATGACTGCGGATTTACAACGCTAAAAACCGGGTTTCGATACCCGTGGTAGGCAGAGAACAGATAGCCCATTATGTAGCTTTGTGCTTAATTCAAAACAACAGCAACCATAGCTTAAGCTTTAGAAAACGAAAAATTGCTAAGTTATCTCTCTTGTTAGTGATACAAAGTTTGTCTTGCAGGTTGTTTAGGCTTCATGACACATTACAACGTGTCTTGATCATGTTTCTATAGCTTAAAAAGGAAAAGAAAGGCGATCAGTCCATGACAGTTGTTGTTTCAAAAAATAATTTATGTGAATAGTATTCTGACGAATAGTGTGGTTCTTGAGTCTAAACTGGTCCGCTAAGCACTTTCTTGAGCAAACCGCGTTCGATAATGAATAGACATGCTATACTCTAGATCATTACTATGTCAGCTTTATTTCCAGCCGACCTAAAGAGCACTAAAAGTAGACGAATGGCTTCATCAACATTGGAAATGATAGATGTAGTGTGGTTGGCATATTATAGCTTATTTGTCTTTGTTTCAGCTCTAAAAATTCGTAGGACTACGGTTGAAAAGTGACATCTCAACCACTGTTTTGCTCCTGTAAAATATATTTTTGTCTTATATTGCAGTAGAAGAAAAATATTTTTTGGTCTATCTCTCTCTCTCTATATATATATATATACACACATCTACACTTCTTTTACTACAACAGTATATTTATATGAAATGCATACAATTAATTCAAGCGTGTCGCTCCTTATCCGATTGTACATGGTTTTATCGAATACATAATCTGGACCCATTTTGTTTCTCTTAGAAGATGTTTTATTATTATCTGAAATAAGTCGCCTACAAGTTTAGAAGTTGTTTTTGAATAATTTATTTGTCAGTGAGGTATTTAACAAAAACAATGTGATTTATTTCAACCTTGATACAGATTGGAAGGACAGTACGCTTATAACGTTTCTAATTAATCTTTATAAATTATTTTAAGGTATTATTGTAATTTTTGTTGTTGTTGTTTTGAATTAAGCACAAAGCTACACAATGGGCTATCTTTGCTCTGCCCACCACGGGTATCGAAACCCGGATTTTAGCGTGTAAGTCCGCAGACATACCGCTGAGCCACTGGGGGATACTACTGTAAAATAAAATTTATTTAGGCAAATAACTTTTTATATATTTTTTTTAATAATTTAATTGAAATTTTGTTTCGTTATGACGAGAAACCCACCCAGGGTGACCATGTCTAGTGTGACGGGGATTCGAATCCGTGACAATAGTGTTGCGGGTCGAGCGACCTAACTACCTGACTGTGCCAGGTCTTGTTTGTTTAGAATTAAGCACAAAGTTACACATGGTATTCTGTGTGCTCTTCCCACTGCTGGTACCGTAGCCCGGTTTCTAGCGTTATAAATTTGCCTGCATACTGTTTTGCCACTAAAGAGAGATATCAATTCAACTTAATTTGTAATTATTTATAATTATTTTATTAAAATTTTTAATTGAAATTTAATTCATAATTTTTCATAAGTTTTTAAAGAGAAGGCACTAACGATAATCGATAAAAATGTTAGTTCCATTTTATGTGTTCCAAGCTCTTAGCCATCAAAATAATTCTGCAAACTCCAAAATAGATGTTATCAGATGTAGTAGGGCCTGGAAAATAAGGAGGATGTGGAATGTTTTCCAGTCTAGCTCTTCAATCTTTGCAGATGTGAACCTTGCTGTATAGGGCCGTGCGTTATCATGGTGTAACACAACACCTTAAGGATTAATCAAAGAAGGCCACTTTTCTTTTTTGTGAAACATTTAAGCGCTCTAACTGTTGACATTAAAAGTCTAACTTTATCGTTACATTGCAAGGCTGCAACTCAAAGTGAATCACACCAACAGTATCCCACCAAATGCTTATAAAGACTTTCCAGTTTACTTACACTGAGCCATTGTCTGCGGCTCTTAATATTTTTATAAGATATCTGTTTTTCATCTCCAGGCATTAACCTCTTCAAAAGACGTTCACAAGAGTGCAGAAAAGTGCAAATATCTACTCTCATTCTAAGGTTAACTTCTGTCAAATCATGAATCACACATTTAAGTTTTGACACATTTCTAAGCTGATACGGATGACCGTGAAGTGTGTAATGGGTTGAATTAAGCTTTTGTGCTAATTCTTTAACTGTTACAGTACAATTTTCATCAAGTGCAGCCAGTAGCAACTCATCATGAAATCCAACATGACGATCTGAACGTGACGCTTCAGTAAAGCTGGTAGTCACTTAACCTGAACTGGTGAAACCAACTTCAACATTTTCTTTTATTGAGAGGCTCCGCCCCATAAACACCTTGAATGGTTCATGAAGTTTCTGCTTCGCTATTATTGTTTTTTTTAAATTCATAAAACATTATATGCCTAATGTGCTCCTCAGACACATCCACCTTTATAAGAGTTTATTTGATTAATGATCTAAAAAACTGCAGTTGAATTGGTTTCTTTTATTTGTTTGAACATTTTATACACATCCTTTTACATATTTTAGTCATTGAAACCTTCTACAAAGACAAAAATGATTATGTATTTTCTGTATTAAATTTTCGGACATTACTTATGGGATAACATGATATATTATAATCACATTTAACTTTATTTGAATGTATTTATTTAATTTCACTTAAATTTTTTCAATGTATGTAAATGGTTGCTGACCCAAAAAAAACATCCAGTGAGCGGCACTTACGTGAACGAAAACATCATGTTAATGAGAGAGGACAAAGGGAAATGGTCAGACTCGTTCAAATTAATAGGAAGGCCACAAATACTCAAATACCACTTTTTACAAACAGTGGTGTGCAGAAGGACATTTGTAAATACACACCCTGTCGAACCTTGAAGCAGATGGGCTACAGCAGGTTCCACTCGAGGTTCCATTTCGGTTAACTAAGAGCAGGAAAATGAGGCTACAGTTGGCACTGGATCAACAAAACTGGACAATTAAATATTGGAAAACTTCGCCAAGTCTAAATAATCTCGATTTCTGCTGCAACATGCAAATAGTGGGATCAGAATTTAATGTAAACAACCTAAATTCATGGGTCCATTCCGCCTTGTGTCAAAGGTGCAGACTAGAGCTTGTGGTGTAATGGTTTGAGGAATATTTTTGGCACTTATTAGGCCACTTAATACTAACTGGGTATCATTAGAATGCCACAGTGTATCCGAGCACTGTTGTTGACCATGTGCGTCCATTTTCCAACGGGCTACTTCCAGCAGAATAATGTGCTACATCACAAAACACTCATCAACTCAGTCTGGCTCCACAAACATGATAGGGCCTTCAATGTATTCTTATGGCTTTTACAGTTCCCAGATCTCACTCCAGTAGAGCATTTTTGGGATATGATGAAACGTGATGTTCACAGCATGAATTTGTAGCGAAAAAATCTGCAGGAATTGCGCGATGCTCTAGAGTCAGCATGGATCAAAATTCCTAAGAAGTATTTCCAGTACCTTGTTGAACTCATTCCGCAAAGAATTCAGCCTGTCCCTGAAACAAAAGGTGTATTTAATAAAGTGGCCAGTGAGTGTAAGTTTCATATATCTCCATTCTAATTATCAAAAAACTGGATTGTTTGCTTAAAACATTTCTGTTATGTAAAATGAAGAATGTTTTTGGAATTTCGCAGAAAGCTACTCGAAGGGTATCTGTGCTAGCCGTCCCTAATTTAGCAGTGTAAGACTAGAGAGAAGGCAGCTAGTCATCACCACCCACCGCCAACCCTTGGGCTACTCTTTTACCAACGAATAGTGGGATTGACCGTCACATTATACACCCCCACGGCTGGGAGGGCGAGCACGTTTAGCGCGACGCGGGCGCGAACTCGTGACCCTCGGATTACGAGTCATACGCTTTACGCGCTCGGCCATGCCAGGCCATAAAATGGAGAAACAATTATTTGATAATTATGTAAGGTATATCCTCAATATATTGAGTCTCTTAAACCATAATGTTCCTGTATTGGCATAATATCAATAAAAGAACCGGGAGGAAATATTATTTTTTAAAATAAAGATGTGAACTTGTTATTTATATATTATTTCTCAAAATCTGACAAAAACAGTCAATAATTACCACAATAAATTCTTTGAACACACAGAACCAAATGTCATGATTTGGTCATCTTTATTAATCCCTTAACTGCAGCTTAATTTTAAACTTTTGTCCTTCTTCCTGTTCTCTTTCAAATCACAAAATAAGAAAATCAGATGCATTTATCCAATTGATACATTGCATAATCTTGGGAAGAATAAATTAAGGAAATGTAAATGTATTCTGAAATATAAGTTATATCGCTTTATATCAAATATAAGTTATATATAATCGAAAGTATTATCTTTCTTAGATATCAAGACCAAAATTGTAAATACATTGTAAGTGAGGTCTAACTAATGATCTGTACAAAGATGTAATGACCTCTGTTGAATTTTATTCGTTATATTTACAGATACACCAGAAAGTTCGATTAGCTCTAACATAAGTAATATAAAACTATTAATCACTGTGTATAGTACTTTGATCCTTTTCTTTAGCAACGTTTTGGAGTAGTTTCTCGTTTATAATAAACGTGTGATCCAAAGTACAATATCTCAACTAAATTAGCTTGTACTTACCAAAAGTCATTTGGCAAATGCTTCTTCAATTTATCATCTGTTTTATCCTTAACATCCCAGAAACAGCTAGAAATATTAACAAGTTTAATATCATCTGTAAAATTTACTAATTTGAAAACCATGCTTTTATCAGTTACATTAATGTATTTAAGAAAATAGCAAATAGCTGAAAATAGATCCTTAGAAAAATTCACCTGTTAAACGGCTCGCTTTGAGTAGATATCATTAATAAAAACGTTTCTTACTCTATCTCATCCTCCCATTTTACATTTAATTAACTAGGCTTTCATCATAATTTATTCCAACCTTATTTTCATGTATAATATATGTCACCCCTCATCAATCGATTCCACTTGGTGGACTCGGCCGATTGTCTTATGTCGCTTTGCTATAAGAAAACACACACACCTTATCAAAAGTTCACACCATTTCCAGTATCCATATAGCAAGAACTCAATCTCTAAAAAAATCAACAAATTAATATTTGTTCGTTTGTAATTAAGCACAAAGCTACACAATAAGATATCTGTAACCGTCAACCACGTGTATCGAAACCCGGATTCTAGCTTGTAAATCCGTAGACATACCGCTGTGCCACTATTGAGGGCAACAAATTAATAAAGCTAAATTTCACCTATTCATATTGAACTTCTTCTATGACATTATATTTATCGAAATGATTTTACAAAACTTCTTTTACGAAACTCTAGAATTATTCTCACTACAGATACAAGATTAACCGTCTTATAACTTCCAGTGCAACTTTTATCAATCCTTTGAAAATTATTCTTGAACACACCTATCAATCTGGACTCATTCAGACGTCTGATGTATTTTAAAAGTCGTTTCAAAAGTATTGTACTTCTGTATTCTACTGTTAGTAGAAACAAATGAACGAATATGCCCACTGGTTTGTTTCAAGAATGATTTTAACTTTGGATGTAAAAAATGCTAAAAATTATGATACAATAATAAATTTATATTGCAATAAGAAAATAAATATGGAATGCTAGAGATACATGTGTGGGAAATCTTAAAAAAGTGGTCAGTCAATACATCACATAATTTGGACCTACTAAATATCAGAAGCATTTTAGAACTTATGTTCGATATTATCAGATTATCGATGACTTAGTCATGTAGTTTTGTTTTGTTCAGTCAGAACAAAGCCACACTGAACTATCTGTTGTGTTTACTGTGAATGTTTGCGTTGTGACTCCGGTAAATAATGGTAGTTTAAAAGCTAACATGAAGAACCTCCAACATCCTGTCGAAATGATACCTGCTTTACATAAAATAATTTGTGAATATGTCACATGATGTTAATATGAGTCATTTTTTGACCTCCCACAAACATATGAAATATTTTAGGCCATGTTAATATTTGTATTATTTTCCGAAAATAAGTTTTTATTACTGATACAAAGAAATTTAAAATGTATGATCATATCTGCATTAGAGGTGATATCTTCAAACATGTGAAATGTATCTAATTATGTCAATATTAGACGTGTTGTATGGACATATGAACAATTAAAATGTGCGAGATTATTTCGTTATTCAAAGTCGACAATACGGACTTTATACATGCGTACGTGAGTGTTCAGTATGACAGAGCATGTCTCTATGGCATACTATTTATCGCTCTTTTAGCTTCAATTCCACAATTTTCATGATAATTCAGAACATCGTAGTTCATTTAAATTTTCTGGTTCCATAGCCTTGACAGAATGCTTAAACACTGTTCAATGTTAACGACCAGGAAATAAACTAAAGCAAATGACACTGGTTGGCTTTTTAAACAAGTAGGAGAGGGCGTAACTGATACGAAAAGGAAGTATAAAAAAAGCTGAAAGTTAAATTTGTCTCTTGATTAAATTTAAAGAGCTTGAAAGTATTTATGTCCAGATAATATGCTGCAAATGTAATGTTATTGGTATGTTGTATGCTTAACTTTGAGAGATAGATTAAAGGAGTCGTTTTAACTAGATTATTATTAATACACAAACCTTTAACATCATGAAAAAACAAATGTTATTTTCAAGAGTAAAACGTCACGATATTTGAAAATCTGATACATAAACAAAACACTTGAATGCTTATTCTTTATAAGGAAAGTTGTAGCTTAAATACAATATTATTAAAAGCAATAATGTTACCGAAAACACAAAAAATAAATAAGTTTTACAAACTTTTTAATAAGTCCCTAAATGGAAGAGCGGTAACATTACGGACTTAAACGCTTTAACTTGGGAATCCAAGGGTTGTAACGCATTCTTGATGATTAATTTTCGTTATATGATTATCCCTTCTTACCTTATACCATTCTCATTACATTAATCATGAGTAACACTAAGATATGAGGTAGAAGCATAGTAGTTACGACATACTTAGATTCAAAAGAGGAAATAATATCATACTTTTTATAAACCCTTTGCAAGGTCGATCTGCGTTATATTAAGGCTTGCCTATCTGGCTTCTTGAGTATGATATTTTTTACTTACAACGTGTTTGTTAAAAAAAACATTTATTTTAAGTTCTTTTTGTTTTAAAATACTGTTTACTTATTTGAAAACCAGGAAAGTTTAATTTTTGTAACACTTAGTAAATAATTTAAAACTATTTCGGTTTAATCTTATTTATCAAATGAGATTTATTTACATCCTTCTCTAAGCAGTTTTGCAAGTGGTGCTGAGGAAACTAGTAATTCTAAGTATTATTCTGCATTCTAGCAACACTATGTTTTTCAGGTATTAGTATCACTGAATACGTAATGTGATAGACGCTGGAGTAACTGTGCAAGACAAAGTTAACCTGACCTCTGTTCCTACTGGGTCATTCGTGGCGTAGTGTCCCCTCTCTGGTACAGAAATAAGACTGGATTTACACCGCTAAAATAATTAATTCGACTCTCCTCGGTGAACACAGCAGATAACCCGATGTGCCTTTGCTATAAAGAAACATACACACTTACATACTCTTGTCGTAGTAATTAAATGCCAGACTGAGGTTAAGAAGTCGAAAGTTCGAACTCCGATATGCTGTAGAAATGTCCCTCATTTTTAGCTGTAGAGGAATTATAAATGTGACGTTAAATCCCACTATTCGCTTAAGAATAGCAGTTAATTAGTAGTTGGAGGTTTCTGAAGAGTTGCCCTTCTACTGGAAATCAGCTCAAAGTAAATGAAAATAAAGGAGAATGTAAAGCAATATGTCAATATACTATATCGGTCGAGTGTAGTGCCTACGAGGACTGTCAGCAACTACCAGGGCTCATCGGACCGACTAAGAATAGAACAGATAAGGTAGTGGTAGAAAAGTTATCTATATTATCTAATTGCATGAAGAACAACTATTTTTCAGTTTTCTTGGAATATTTCTGTTCTGACTTTTAACCATGTGTAATGTTACTAATTTCGAAAATATTAAATACCAAGCACATCAGATAGAATGAGTTACATTTGAGTTGATTTGTTGCTTGACATTCAATTACATGTATATACGAAATAATTTATTTCTATGTTTTATGTTTTCATTCATGCTTATTGGGATGTTATTGGAATGTGTTATTTAGTTATACAGGAGTGTATGTACTGGAATTATATCACTACAATATTTATATTACTTCATTGTGTTGTGTTAAGATATATTATACGGTTTATATTGTAAGGATTATTCCATTGAAGAAATATCATCTTTTCATATATTTCTGTATAGAGTTACTATAATAGAGACATGTTAAGTTACTACTATATATTGTCTTATTTCCGTAGATGCTGTTTAATAGATCAGCTTAAAACGTTATGGCTTTCAGTATCCAGAACTTACCCATTTACACTGTTATTCTCAATTACTTGCTTTACAGTTTTGAACCAGCAATTTGAAAATTGATTGAGGATATGGCGATGCCAGGTGGTTAAAGCATTCTATTTGCATGCCTTCGTAGTGCGGGATTAGAACAATTTGCTGAAAATATTCACCTTTTGAAGCGTGAGGCGTTGTAACGTTATGGTCAGCCCCAATATTTGTTGATATGCCTTGTTTTTGTCAATCGCTAAGGCAGAATAACAATGATCTTTGTTGTAAACAATTTACTAGAATTATTTTTATTTATTTCTTTGCACTTGAAGAAGAAAGGTCCACCTTTCGAAAGCTTTCAGATTATATGTATTTGTATCATTTTCTATCAAGACTTTTTGGACCTAAATGATTTTCTGATGGCATGAACGTACCATTTATTTTCGCTGTTTTTACATTGATACATATGCATACAAATATTCTTATATATACTTGGGAAGTTTTAGATTAATTTTCATGCATATGCAAATTCATACTGTAAGAGATTTTAAATGGATTTGATTAAACTATTTCTCCCTTACAAGTTCTTCTTATGTTCAAACCGTAAGCCAGAAAATAATGAGAGTTAGTGACATAGGTTGAAAGAAGTAAATTTACTTTTGAAATATTATTTCATTTTGCCTTGTAGAGACAAAAGCTAAGACAACGAGACACCTTTAACTGATTTCAAAGGATGAGTTTTACCGCAATTTGTCAATATAAGTTTGGTTTCGTAGCACTTCGTTATCTAGATGTCTGTCCGTGAAGAAAATTTTAAAACTTCTTGACCTCTGACAATAATAAAATTTCAGGGGTTCGTGGCTATATTCAAGGCGTATGTAAGTTAGATGACATACTGAAAGAAGTTTTATGATATTAATATGAAGAAGCTGATCAGAAGGACAAATCGTTTTTAACGCGATTATGGCACCATTCGATAAATCTGAATGGAGGTCGACACGCATTATCTTCGTGAAGCCAATGAAATAAATTGCGTGCGTAGTACAGGGACCGTTTCAGCTTCAGGTAAGTACTAGTGAACATTTTAATATGCTTTAGGTATGAATACATGTAAATCGTATTTGGAAGCAGGCACGTTGATCAGAAAGAAAGGTCATTAGAGCACACTAAAATGTTTCTTAATCAATTGCTTATTGAGGTTACATAGTTTAACACCTTCACGTGAATCCAGCACTTGTGTCGTTTTGACTTTGGGGTGATACAAGCTTGTCATACGAAAATTTAATCATTTAAAAAATAGGTGACTATGACAACCCGAGTGCTATAATTTCGAATTAAAGTTCTATTATATAACCTCAGCTGACGTCAGAAAATATTCTTTCATGTTGTGGATGTGGATTCACTTTTAACACTTCTTTATAGACGAATGCTTTTAAATGTAGTTGTTGAACCTTATTTAGATAATAGATATAGATGTATATGTGGTAACATCTCTTCTGTAAATCTTCTGTTTACATGATTAAGGACGCTCTTCAATTAAGGCACCCCAGTGGCTCAGCGGTATGTCTGCGGACTTACACGCTAAAATCCGGGTTTCGATACCCGTTGTGGGCAGAACACAGATAGCCCATTGTGTAGCTTTGTGCTTAATTCAAAACAACAACAAATCTTCAATCAAGAGACGTGACATTCTGTCTTGTGGCTAAAAACTGCACGACATACTGTATCTTATTAATAGGATTAATAGTTTAGAGAATTCTGTGACTCGTACTGCATTAATCCAAAAAATCAAGTATACGTTATACATACCAAATTTCAAGACTAACCTCCAGAAATACCGGAAATATGAAATCTCCAACTGTGACAAAATATCTTCCATTTTTGCACCAAAAGTACGAAAACTATTTGATTAAAAAACACTACTTAAAAGTGTTTTTGTTTTTCAAATTTGGAACGCTAATACCTACAAATAGATGAGATATTTGGCCTAAATATAAAGTATTCAACAAACACCGCTCAAATTTACAAAAATGTCTGCATACCTCCATGGAAAACTTACTCGAGTTATCATCGGTCTAACATTATTACTACAGCTTTGAATAAGTGCAAAATAGGTCAATTTTTATTTTTGTCATTCACATTAAAGGAGACTGATTTAGGGCAGTAAAACTATAAGGTTAAAGTATGTGCAGGCACATTAGTATGCTAAGTTAATTAGATTATCAGTTTGTAGCTCAAGTTTTATTGATTGTTCATTGGTAACTTTGAAGCACAAATTTATTACATTTTATGAAATTATCCTAATTAAAGAGCGATTAACGCAACTTGTTATCGGCATAAATAATTATGCTTGATACAGCTGCACAGACAGCATGGCGGTAATGACATTTTCTTAAAATTTGATTGGTTCTGTGAAGTAAAGGTTTGTTCCTAGTCACAGTTTGTGATCCTAAGGCTACTGTTGATTATTATCGAATGCGAGTTTCTTCCTTTTATGTTTCATTGGTCTGTATTGACAAAATGCCATGATATTTAATAAAAAAAACCCTTAGATGTGAAATACAGTTGCAGCGAAAAAGATAAAAGACTGAAGTTGCGAATCAAAGTAATGAATTTAAAATTGGCTGCTAAATTATTAGCTACATTTATAGCACTGATAAAAAATGTACACGAAATATTCATTCGTTTTGATAGTGTGGCCACACAGTTTATTTTAATCATCATCATGCCCCATTGAACTGAAAATACAGCCTGGCTAACTAATGACTGAATATTTGTTGTATCAAACTTATCAATACTCTAAGTGTAGCTAACAGTTTGACCGACAATTTTCATGTCATTTAAGTCAAACGCTCAATCATCTTTTGATAGCACCTTTCTTTCTCATGTCTGAGGTATTTTAGATTAGATTAATTTTACTAAGACGTTCATAAAAAGAGTTTAACAAATCTAAGTCGTTAGTAAACTAGCAAGCTGACAAACAGACGTTTATAGTTCACACTATGTTATAAAAAGCATTTTCAAATAAGTTACATAGCTGCCACTTAAGTACTTTATGATTACGAACATTTCATTGTATCATACAAGGTGGTACTAAAGGTAGTTGCTTTCAACTAATTTTTTCTTTGGGAGTAACATTTGAGCTGCAACATCATACTTCATTAATCTTTTGTCATTCTGTACATTCTTTATTATTTCTATATAATATCACATTCACTTGAAAAACTAAAAGTAACTACTGTACTGCATTTAAGCAATTAATTTTTAGCCAGTTCTGTAGCGTAAGCCAGAAATCCAAAATTTAGCGAATTAAATTCGTTCTGAGTTTGAGTAGCGAGTTTTAGTTAGTGTTTATACATTAACTTAAAAGTACAGGATTTTAATTAAATAAATAAGTATGAAATTTTACAGTTTAGACTCACGACATGAAAAGTAAATAACAATCTGTGTAAACACATGGAAATAAAAGATATAAAAATTGTTTTTCCTGGCGTGAAGAGCATGCATGTATTGTGTGGATAAAAAATGTCGTAAAATAATGTTTACCTTATCAACCTTCTTGCCAACATAGATAGCATTTGCTTTGCTTCTGTATCTACCATAAAAACTTGTATTGGACGAATGAGTATTCTCTTTTTCCAAGTTAATTAATGATGGTGGCAGAACACATTGTTGATAAATTTCATAACGTAACCAATCTGAATCTGAGGAAGTAATTGAGACAGGTTAGCTTCGATTGTTCACTGTAACGATAATGATAAAAAGTTACCACAAATATCGAAAAATAACAAAAGTAATGCAAAATCAGAATCAGTATTTTATTTGTTTGACAAAAATTATCTGCGAAAGACGCTAAAAATTCAAATTTTAACATCAGCGGTAGGTAGAACCCAGATAGCACATTGTATAACATAGTTCTTTACAACAAACAAGAATAATGTAAATGAAAAATGCTGGAATCACTAAACAAAATAGTCAAGCCTTGACACTAAAATGTCTGTTTAAAAGTGCTGGGTTTATCAGTATTTCTGAAATGAGATCTATTCACTTTTTTGACTCTAAAAATATGATAAACACCATCAACCTACCTAACGTGATAGCATCAGTCAGGATTATAATAATGAGAAGGTGGTATACTATAAGAATGGATTATGGTATAGTGAGGTTTTAAATACCCAATAAAGCATTAAAACACTATCAGTTAAATAGCAGAAGCAAATACGATATTAATAGATTTATGAAACAAAACTGTCTGTGTTAGAAAAATTGATTATAAAATAATTAGGCATTTAACATTGCACACTTTCACTATTTAACCAGTAAAATATATGTCAGGTGTTAAGTTCGTCAATTGTTTATTAAAGGCATTTAGTTATGTTTCTTTAGAGCATGCCCCCGCTAGTATAGCGGTATGTCTCCGCTAAAATCAACGGTTCGATTCCCCTCAGTGGGTTAAGCAAATAGCCCTTAGTGGGTTTGCTATACGACAAACACACACACACAAACACAATCTTAAAAGTATAAGTGTACAATTTGGTTGTTTTTTGGCTTAGGATTTTTCTTTAGTAGGTGTTTGTGACATGCTGGCGATAAATACTACGATAAATGCATAGCATGCAGTACACTTGTTTTGAAAATAATATATGTATTCGAAACTAGTTTAACTTATGTACAACAAATTCTAATACTGGTAGTGCCTTACACTATAGAGATTATAGGGGTATCAGACATTATATGGTTTTCTTCTTTTTAACAAATGTCCATTCAGACCTATTCAATTACTTTAGAATGAAGTTCAAAAGTCGAACTAACTTGCACTTTTTCTATCGCATTAGTATCTGTGTATCATTCACCTACAATTGCTGCGCGAGTTACAACACTCATATACTGATCTTCCAGTAATCGTTTGGTCGTTTTTCTTCAAAATATTCTCTGTTCCTTTTGTCAAAGTTCATTCAGGCTGATTCAATCACTTTATAACCACACTTAAGGAAAAATATGTAATTTTATATTTTTTTTTTATTGTATATTTACTCCAGCATATTAATATTTAAGCCTTTTCCTCCTACGACAGTTAACTTTATGTTTAACTTCACTTTGTCTATTTTTGTCTAACTTTTGCTCATCTTACACTATTTATATGTTTTCATTACATAATTGTTTGTTCGTTATATTCTTAACACCAATAAATTTCAAACACAATTTCCAATAACCATTGTTTTTAATTATCTTATAATAAAAGAAACTAAACAACCGGCTCGGCATGTCATTTGTAATCTGAGGGTTGCGGGTTTGAATCCTTGTTACACCAAACATGCTTGGTCTTTTAGATGGTAAGAGTTTACGGTGGGTAGTGATAACTATCTGCCTTCCCTCTAGTCTTACACAGCTAAATTAAGGATGGCTAGTGCAGATACCCCTCGTGTAGTAAAATTAAAAAAACAAACAAACTAACTAGGCAATCACAAAACATTCATTTATAAAATAAATTAGTTAATAAGATGTGCACTAATCAGAATTTTATTTTTTAAAAATATTAATTCAAATGTGTATTTTTTTGTTTTGTTTTTTACAATCAAAAAGGAATTTATTGAGGGCTAATTTGAAACAGATTGCTTTGTTTTAGGGGAAAAATTACATTGGATTAACTTCTACGTTCTCCGCGTGAAATTAGATCCATTTACGATTAAAATACGTATCAGTTTAGTCTACCTCGCTGATATAGCAGTAAGTCTACGGATTTACAACGCTAAAATCAGGAGTTTAGTTCCCCTCGGTGAATTCAGCAAGTAGTCCGATTTGGCTTTACTATAAGAAGAAACATACACACTCAGTTTGGTATCATATATTTCATTACAAAACCGAATGTATTACAAATGATATAAGCTAACTTTATAAATTTAGCCAAAGACTGCCTTACTAACCAAATTAAAAACATGAAAAAGGTGATAATAGTAATGTAATTCAGAAAGTTACGTCAAACTTTTGAATCAAGAAAAAATATATAACAAATGAAGAAGCTCATTAAACTAGCACTTTTGATGTCAGAAGAGTTAAAAATATTATGGAAAATCCAGTGATATTTGAATGGCCTGGCATGGCCGAGCGCGTTAAGGCGTGCGCTGTAATCCGAGGTCGCGGGTTCGCGCCCGCGTCGCGCTAAACATGCGCGCCCTCCCAGTCGTGGGGGTGTATAATGTGACAGTCAATCCCAATATTCGTTGGTAAAAGAGTAGCCCAAGAGTTGGCGGTGGGTGGTGATGACTAGCTGCCTTCCCTCTAGTCTTACACTGCTAAATTAGGGACGGCTATCAGAGATAGCCCTCGAGTAGCTTTGTGCGAAATTCCAAAAACAAAAACAGATATTTGAATATCGACGTTTTTTTATCTGCTTTATTTTCAAGTTATATATCTATAGGATAAATATTTTGAAAATTGTTTTTCGTTGAGTTGTATTATTTGTTGGCCTGGCATGGCCGAGCGCGTTAAGGCGTGCACTCGTAATCCGAGGGTCACGGGTTCGCGCTAAACATACTCGGCCTCCCAGCCGTGGGGGTGTATAATGTTACGGTCAATCCCACTATTCGTTGGTAAAAGAGTAGCCCAAGAGTCGGCGGTGGGTGGTGAGGACTAGCTGCCTTCCCTCTAGTCTTACACTGCTAAATTAGGGACGGCTAGCACAGATAGCCCTCGAGTAGCTTTGTGCGAAATTCCAAAAAACAAAAAACAAACAAAAACGTATTATTTGTTTGTTTTGGAATTTCGCACAATGCTACTCGAGTAACTGGGTTCAGTTCTAAAGCTGGGTGTTGTTGACTATAGTAATAAAACAATATTTTGATATTGTTTTCTATAATTTTAGAAATTGTACACAATATTTGAGAGCTATATTTGCAATCTACTTTACAGTTTAAAACTAGCCTTCAATATACAAATCAAGACTTGAAGTGTCACATATTAGGGAATATTAAGCTTTTTACAGTGTAAAACATTTCTATTACACATGAATAGACATAAAAAGCGCCAAAAACATATCATAAACTATATTTAGTTTTCATATGATAAAAGATAATACGTACTTTTTATAAATACAGTATGTATACAATCCGAATAAGCTGTTACGTTCATTATATTAAATTTCGATTACATATCTGCTGCTTAAATATAACACGCAAATTTAGATACGTAATCTCAACTTCTTAAAGATGTAATTATTGAAGCATATATTGAAATATCGGTATCAATCTTACAATTTTCATCTGAGGTAATAATATTCTGAAATGTGTTTAAATTAAAATAGTTTTCATAACAGTTAGTGTATAGTCTTTGTTATACTTATGTTGTTACTTAGTAAAGTCAATCTATTTAATATAACAAAACGAAAGTTAAATTATATTTGGTATTTTTTTGAAATTTGCGAAAAGCTATACGAGGTTTATGTGCACTTGTCCCTAATTTAGAGGTTTATGACTAAAGGGAGTACAGCTGGTTATCAGCACCCGCCGCTAGTTCTTAAGCTATTCTTTTACCACCAAACAGTGGTATTTATCATCACATTATAATGCTTTCCTAGGTGAAAGAGCGAACGTATTTAGTACGACCGGGATTCGAAACCGCTACCATCAGATTACGGCAGTATTTAAAGAATTTCATGATCACGTAGTGTTCCCAAGTGGTCACACTCCAAACCTCTAACCGGGGTCGATGCTCCTTAGTTTCAAGAAGTGATAGGAACCGGCTTTTTTATTTTATCTTTATTCAACCCGCCTAAAGTACCGGCTATAAAGAATTTTACATAAAAATACACTATTGAATAAATTAACATATGAAATGAATACAGTGCAAGATAAGACCTTGCTGAAGAATTACAACAAAAAGAATAAAATTTATGATGAAATATGAACAAAGTTAATACTTAGTCGTGAGTATCTAATACAAAATACACTACTTTCAATAACAAAATTGAAATAATTGCAGGGATAACGGATGGCATAGCACATCGAGTTTTGCTTTGTATTGAGTTAGAAGCTATCGGAGTGCAAAATACAACAGAAGCAGCAGTAACATTATGTCAAAGCAGCCCAATAACAAATGAGGTTATGGAAACCCTAAAACAAGGCTGACGGCTAGAGAAGAAATAATTAATCCGGTAAATAATACAAATAACAGAGAATTTTAACAGATATTAAACTAGAAAGTATGGATCGAGAAGAAATAACTAAACGGCATTTAGAAAATGAGAAATTGTAAAATTCCATAGTAATATCATGCAGGACGAACTGGAAATAAGACCCCGGCGAGATTATTATTGCCGGCAGAAAAAAGTGTCGAGAAACAAATGTAATGGAAATGAAATATATGATAGGAGAAACTCGCAAAGGAATGTACACAGACCCTAGAGTTACGGCATGATGTAACATCGAATAAACATTTTGTCGTAGCTAATATAAAAGATGAAATCTGTAAAGCTTACTAGTGGCCGGGTATGTTTGAAGACATAGAATTTGACGTAAAACAGTCTGCTGATAAGACTGTCCCAAAAGTAGAATGTCCAATGATTAATTTAAGTTTGTTTTTTTTTATATTGACCTTTTAAGGTCTGTTATTGTAAATATTATCGGACAACTTCCAGTAATCGACAAGAAAAGAGATATTTTCTGACAATGCTACTTGCACGTTGAATTTCATCCTTTTACTTATTAAAAGGAAGACATGTTAAAAGCTTTAAGCATAAAAACAATTTTACAAGAAAATTAGGAGACTTTGTGAATTAGTTAGTTGTTGCACTGAAACCATTATCAGAAAATAGTTTATCAGGAAACTTAATTGATCCTTTCACTACATTAAAGCATGTGGATAAATTAACGTATGAGGTAGATACAGGGAATGAAGAAATAGTGGGACGAGTGTATAAGGTAAATATGTTAAAACCATCGTACACTAGAATCACATCTGAAATTCGTGTAATGACCTGTTTAGAAGCTAGGAGTAACAAGAATGAACAGAAAAATGCTCTGATGGACACACATTATTACTACAGGAATTTAATTTTACACTATTGTAGGTCAGCGAGTGGCTATTGAAATGTTGATGCCATTTTGTGCTTTAGTTAAAATCAACCTGAAGCTTTTCTTTTATTAAAATTAATAATGTTATATATATTTGGAGTTTAAAAAAATTCCGTCAAACTAGTGCTAAAGCCGATGTTTTAAGAATTTGCCCTCAGTAATTCATTACTGAGTGGAGGAAACGAAGGGTATTTCTTAGATTAATTTATTGTTTTTATTATTTAAAAATATTAACATTTAATATATGAAGGAAAAATCTTCATTTACTTTATTACAACAATTAATACAACCACAAATAGAAAGTTTGCATCACATCACGTAACTTTATAACAGAAAAGTTTGTAAGTTTCACAGCAGACCATTATATTAGATAATTTCACAT
Organism: Carcinoscorpius rotundicauda; assembly: GCA_011833715.1. Taxonomy (NCBI): domain Eukaryota; kingdom Metazoa; phylum Arthropoda; class Merostomata; order Xiphosura; family Limulidae; genus Carcinoscorpius; species Carcinoscorpius rotundicauda. Next base: position 30,215,848 of record CM022395.1, on the reverse strand, counting down.
GAGTATGTAATAGCTCTGAAGATACTCTTAACTATTTTTAAAGCTGTTTACTGCTATAAAATATAATAAATTATTTGTACAATATCTCATATGTATAATAAGCACAACGCAAGAAACTTACAAGCTAACGTAATAGAAGACATACTGTGAATTAACTCCATGAAAACTGGGGAGTATTTTACTTAATATGTACACAAAAATTTGAATGTGTTTCGATACCCGTGGTGGGTAGGTCACAGATAGTCCATTGTTTAGTTTTGCGCTTAATTAAAACAAACAAAATATGAAGAAATGTGTGACAGTGATGAAATTGTTAATATAGAATATTTTGATTAATGCGTTAAATTATTAATTTATAAAAACCCATAAACAAGTATTTTTATGGCAATAAATAATGAGCATCTTAAATTAAAAATGTAAGAAGCTAAGGCCTCAATGGACATCTTGGACATACTCGCTGTTTTAAGTTTCCATGTGAAAGTTAGCAAAAAAGTTACTGATATTTCATATAGCTACTTGTAGCATAAAGTAGATCGTATATCAGATATTTAGGCACTAAAACAATAAAAGAAAACGATCTATATTTTAGCATTCACAACTGGTTTTACCTTTCATATTTCTCACTCTCTCTTTCACACACACACACACACACACACACAAAACAACGTTGTTTGTTCTCTAAAGCTGAGAAAATGCTAGAATATTAGACATTTTCTTTAATTTCTTGTACCGGTTTCGAGACATTAAAGGTCACTCTTCAGAAAATAGCTTTACTGAGAACATATATAAAAATGCATAGAAATATCGTATTTCAACTAAACATAAATAACTGTAATTAAATACACGTTATCTTGAAATATAATATATAATCCATGTATAAATTAACTATGTTAATTGAATTTGGAAGACAAAAAAAAAAACAATTTGTTGACAGTGTAATTCTTATTCAGTAAGCGATTGAGACAAAATTAATAAACGTTTCGTCTTGAGCTGCAACTTTTCATCATTGATTATTTTATCTCTCAATTATGAACATTTATATTCACTTACATAATTTAGATTATTTTTAAAATATTTATTTAACGTTGTAATAAAGATGGTTGTAACATTAAAACAGCTGTGTATTTTGTTCCTTGTTTGAACATCGATTACACATTTAGCTGTGTGTATAAAAATAATTGACTTTAAATTTGCCAATTTTGTTAACGCTGTTCCAATGAATATTAGCTTTCATGTTCCCTTGAAAACTAGGCCGAAGGCAATCATTGCTTTACCAAAAGCTGCACTGTTACTAATTTATCACTGAAATACTTAATTGGCCATATATGAATTAAACAAGTCAGATAAAAATATCTATACAATACCATTTTTTTAAAAAAAGAATATACGCTATTCATTTGTACCCGAAAAATTAGTTTTCCATATTATTGGCTCGAAATGAAAACTATTTAAAAAAAAAAAAAAGTGCAAATGATCTTCCATATGTGTTGGAAGCATATGTAGACGTTGTAGAACTTCAATACATACGATTTATCATTAAAGTTTTTACTTTGATATCTTGAAATATAGATAATTACACAAACACACAATTGCATTAAAACTGACTTAAACTTTTTAAATAATTTCGAGACTTTGAAGAACAAACCGTCGTATGGTTATTGATCTCATTCATTTTGTGCATTTCTTCATTTGAGCTTTAAATGTAATTATACAAACTTTGTTTCATTACTTGTGTTACGTTTTTTTATGCGGACTGAACGCAACAGAAAGACACAGATAGCAGCTTGTATAATTTATTATAATTATTTACTTATGTGATAGACACAAAATATATTATCTAATGGCAATAACAACAGATATCCAGTTTCAACCATCAAAACAACTTACAATACAAAAAGTACGGGCCTGTGCTTAATAATATGATCCAGAATAAGTATCCAAATCCGAAATCCAAAGTTCCAATCTAGGCGTTGAATTCAGTCCCACGGAGAAATTTTCGAAGTTTGAATGGGTAATTTCAAACAAAAATCCACAGTCCAATTCGTATTGACTTTCGGTATAATCCGTAATTCGACTGAATTGTAGAGGTTGACGGAATAAAAATTTCGCCGCTTTAGTCGATCTAGCTCTATTCACAAATTCAGTTTAAACTTTCTCAAACGAAACAAACTTCTTGATCCGAGTAAAAGTGGATGATTCCTTCGCATTGCCGACTGTTTATATACTAGTCGCGTAACTTCCCAGAATGCCACAGTACAAACACCAGGCCAATACAAGTGATCAATCTATTTAGTTTTAAAAATTTCTACATGAATAATTCTAAATGAATTTTAATTAATTCTAAAATGTTATTTTAAATTTCACCGATTTAAACCTCAAAACAATATAAATAGAGTTATAAATAATAAATATGGGAATTCAAACACGACATTACATTATATTTACATAACATATGCATGATATTTACATGACATTTACATAACACTCGACATGGTTGTCGTTTACATAACATTTACATAACAACTTGCTTCCTAAAACAAAATTGTATAATAATATTATTGTGATTATTCTTGGAATATTTCTTACTACGTTTCATTAATAGTAAAATCTGAGAGTTTTGGGAACAAATAAGTTATTCCTGTACCAAAAAGTAAACAAGATTTGTTTACTGTTACCTCGTATAAGATGAACAAATAGTTATGACAGTTGGTAGTGCCATAGAATCGTGATTAAACTCTTTAAGTACTTTTTTTCTACCTTTTCAAAACAGTTTGTTTTCTATTTTTTTTAATACAAGTTTATTAACAATAATTTGTTTTATGTTAAAAGCACATACTACTCTGTAACTATTGTTAATAATTCTAAAGGCATCTGAGTAAAGAAAGATTTCCGAAAGAAATAATAAATTGAAAATTAAATATATTTATTGACAAACAAGCAAAGTGGATAATATCTTATACCAAGAACAGGTACACCAAAAATTCGATTTTGTAATCCTATTGCGAAAGTGATAATGAATATTATTGAAATGTTAGAGCTTTTTAAAACACGATATTGTCCCCCAGTGGCTCAACGGTATATCTTCCGACTTGGGACGCTAAAACAGGTTTTGATACCCGTGGTTGGCAAAGCACAGATAGCTCATTGAGTAGATTTGTGCTTAATTCAAAACAATAACAAGCACGATATTAAGCACAGTTGAAGATATAGTTATACAAAATTTGATATATCAAAAAACATTAGTTATATACCAGTAGCTTTGTGCTTAATTCTAAACAAACCAAACAACTAGCAGTCTAATTTTATATCTTTAAAGTTGCGCCATTTTGTAATGAATCATACAACGAAACAAATAAAATCCTTTTGCGGATAAAAAATTTAGGGAAAATTTTGATTGTACTTCAGTCATATATTTTTTTAACTCTGGTTTCTTTACTATCTTTTACAGTTTATTTTCCTATGTTAAACAATAATTGGTGAGTTTCATTAAGTAAGAAAGTGGAGCATATTTTCTTTAGTTCTGAAATTCTGAAGCCAATTGTACGACTTGCTTTTCACTCAGAATTGAATAATTAGCTTTGACATAATTTTTCGCTTCATATATTTCTCGTTAAAGGAGTATCTCTTCCAAAACATCTCTGACATATATTATTTTGCATTTTTAAAGGATACATTACTTTTTTGTCATAATCATTAACTTCAACTAAGGGCAAAACGTCATAAAATCCATATCACCATTTTTCATCGTGCATAACTTCATCATTGATATTCACAATCATCTAACTGTTTTTTGTCCGTGCCTTTTTTCTCTACTTTTTGTCGCATTATTAATACTTGTCAATAAAATTTTTATCTGCTTTCTTTCATATCTCCGACTTAATACAGCAGAAACTGATAATCCATTACATTCCCAACCACTAAGAGAACATGCTATGCATTACACGTTTGCAAGATAAAGGTCTCATCTGAACTAAACTTGCATTTTTTACAGTCTTTTAAGTAGTTGTTAGCAATTTTGATTCATCAACTTGCAGCAGTTAGTGGTCCACTGAAAGTAAAAATACGCTAACGTAAATTGTCGTTATTTAGGCCAATGATATTGCTCAAAAAATAAAACAAAGTATATTTAGGCAATGGTGAATATTTTTTCTAACAAACATAAAATTACCCAATTTTCAGATACCGTCAATGTTAAAATATCACTAAAAATCATTATTAATGACAAATTGTCTTTAAATAAAACCGTAAATAAAAGTACAATGTTCTTTAAATAGCATAGCTTCTTGTTTTCCCTGTGTCTTTGTGTGTGACTATATATACAGGTAACTGTGCGGAAAGAATAAATTTACATGAAATGAATTGCATACAAGCAAGAAGAGATTAACTAGCAAAAATAAATACTTTATTGTAAGTGTAACTATTAGTATATTCTGGGCCTGGCATAGCAGGTAGTTAAGGGACTCGATTTTTAATCAATCTGTGGGTCAATTCCACTATTTGTTGGTAAGAATTGGCGGTAAGTGATGATGAGTACCTTCCATTCCTTCTAATCTAAATCCCCCAATGGCTCAGCGGTATGTCTGCGGACTCACACGCTAAAATCCGGGTTTCGATACCCGTGGTGGGCAGAGCACAGATAGCCCATTGTGTAGCTTTGTGCTTAATTCAAAACAACAACAACAACAACCTTCTAATCTTACACTGCTAAATTAGGGACGTCTACCGCTGATAGCCCTTCTATAGTTTTTCGTGAAATCCAACACGTAAACAATTGTAGATCCAGAGCTGAAAACATATTTCACTTTACTTTATAATGGTTTCTCAAGCGAAATACCTCATTTGTTACTTACTATAAATCATGCAACATTTGTTTCAGTAAACATACTGAAAACCCATAATTTGACATTATGTTAACTACCTTTTTTTGCGTTTTCCTAGTGCTATAATTCTCTGGGTTATTAGGAGTGAAAATATTTATCTGCATAACATTACAAACTATCAACCACTGACCAAGTAATCAGCTTCCTAAGATAACGACAAATCAATGCCTCTTTTCATTACATATATATAAATTGTGCTTTATTTTAACTATATCAGCCATTTTTGTGACATAATGACATTATATCTCTGTAAAGTCTTTATGAAATTGGTCAGAAACAAAAGTAGCACATGTCTGTAGGATATATAAACTAACATGATAAAATGTTTTTTGTTGTTCTTTTTAGTTTTTTTTAAAATGCCTCAACGCTCGTAAAAGGCCAAACAACCGTTTGCCTAGCCAATGATGTGCCCACGTTTATTTTAATTCAGTTAGTACATAATCAGGGACAAGTTTCGAGTTGCCTGTGTCAAACTTTAATTAAATAATAAATTCAAAAATAATCATTAAATTTCTATTGTTGGTTTTTTAAACCATATTCAGCAGATCTAAACAAAACGCACAAAATTATGCCCAATGTATTTAAAGAAAATACACAATATTACTTTTAATTACATAAAGGTCGTTTCAGCTTTTATAACTTTCTTTAATCAATAGAATAATCATCATGAGTTGAATAAAGATTTATGTTTGTACAAATAATATTGCTTTTGATCTATTAGCCTCGGACTTGTTGAACAAGAAATAATCTATTTGCGTTATTTGATCACCGACAAATGTGAAAGTAGAACATGTATATAGAGGCAAAGATAAACTAAGAGAGTAATTTAAAGTACCGTCAGATGTTCACATGCATAGTTAAAAACTTACTTGCACATTAAAAATAAAACCAGTTCTTTTAACTTCTGATGATAAATTACACATACACACACAAACCAAACACTTTATTAAATATGAAGTTTTACATATGTTAGCAGAATGCGGCATCTCATTAATGTTTGATTAACATATAGATTCTCAAAGTGGTAAACCCTTTCAAACATTAAAACAAAAACGATGGAATAGTGATCATAACTGGATTAACAAGAATTAATTTCGAAGGCTGTTTATTTATACGGCATTTCAATGAACTTCTTTATGGTATATGATTGACACAATTCTAATTGTCTTTAATTAATAAAATTAAATACAATCAACGTAATTTTGGATCATATCGAATAACAACCAACAGCGTGTTTTTAATAAAGTCAGTATCGCTCCTTTTTCTCCAAATTTAAAATTAGTGATCCGTGTTATTTTTAAGGAAGTATAATAAACTTCTATGAGTTTAACATTAATACAGAATTTGATTAAAACATTTGATGCCAAAATCTCTGGACAACTTAGAGTATACATATGATTACTAGTGGGAATTGCATTATTTTTTTTCTTTATGTAAGTCATGACGGTTTAATCTGCTATGTTATTCGCCAGATCAACTGATATGAGCTTTCATCTAATTAGTTGTTTAGTTCTTTTTTTTATAATTCAGTAGGAGGTTTTTATTTCGTTATATATTTTCCAAATCTTTGTTTATTTTTTTATAGGATGGTGCACATGGGTGACTAGGTTGTAAGCATTATTCTGAATTTTTATAACTCTTGCACAGAATCATAAAAAAATAGGTAATCAAATATCATGTAGGCGATTTTTCTCTGTCAGATGATAATAAAACTATAGTTGCTGTGAGAACTAGATAGGCGCTAACCCTGTTTATCAAATATGATGACGAACGAAAATGAGAAAACTGTTTTAACTGTTCACTGTTTTTTGACTTTAGAAAATGGCATATAAACCGGGACTAAGATAATTACGCCAGGCAGTTTTTGATATCTAGCTTCTGATGACCAATAGAGAAGAAAATCCAGATTACTTGTGTACTGCTTTCATACGATTGTCCGTTCTTTCCCAAAGTTGAATGAGATAACGTACTTTCTGTTACCAGTTAGTTGATTGATGTATCATCAGTCGAAAAAGTATCACTACTAATACTGTTCGAGCTACGTAAAAGTACTTTATGGAAGGAGGTTGATTTCATGTCTTAGAATAATCGGTCTATTTAGTAAGTTCTAGAAGCATTTCTGAGAAGCTGATGCATATTTACTAAATAGGATAGGATACATTGTAATATAAGACCCAGACAACAGGCAGTCGTCATAAAAGGTATTAAGGGAGATGGGTTGTAACATAATATGACAGATTTATATGGATTGCATGCTTCAGAATAAAATATGGGTTGCCCTATTATATTGTATTTTATATGAAATAAATGGCTGTTTAGATATGTTAAAGTTATATAGCTGTCATCTGTCGATCCATTAGTACGTTGTACTGTAGGTAAAAGTGTTCAATTTACAAATGATAACTTTAAATGTGACTTGGTACAACGACTCGTTTCTCTTTTCTATCTATGATTACAAACATGCTCGGTCTTTCAGCGGAGGTGTTATAATGTTTTGGTCAATCCAACTATTCGTTCGTAAAAGAGTTCGCGGTGAGTGGTGATGACTAGCTGCCTTCCCTCTAGTCTTACACTGCTACATTAGGGACAACTAGTGCAAATAGCCCTCGTGTAGCTTTGCGTGAAATTCAAACCAAATGCTTTTATTTTCGTGAAAATCGAAACCCGGTTTTTGCCGTTGTAAGTCCGCAGACATACCGTTGAGCCACTGGAGGGCCGCTAGGAAGAAGAGTGGCTCCATGTGTGAAGTGTGCGTTATATCCTGTTGAATTTAAGTATAGTGGGGATAGTAGCAGAGATATTTAATCCATTTTTGTTTCTGTTAGTGAATATAAAGGGAAAAGAAATTCATCTTAGACCACCAGAATGAATTGATTAAATTATTGAGAAACTTTACAATGAGACTAAGATTTTAAATGTTAAGGAGCCAGATCATGAAGAGAGAGGTTTTTAGGAGTGCTCGAGATCGATTTCTTCATCGATTGGTCAAGCAGTCTACTAGAAATAATGTTATTTTAGATTTATTGTCAGCTTTTAATATAAAAACGATTGAGAGGGTGTAAACCAGGAATGCCTGAGTGCAAGTGATTATTACTGTAAATGATTTGATGTTTTGATGTGTGTGAAAAAGGATATCAAGGACTGATATTTGAGCCACTTGTCCACAATATCTGTAAGTCCTTGAATAATAGACAAGTACTAACAGATTGGAAATTAGCTAATATCTCCTTCAAGAGTGGTAATAGAAGTTGTCCCAGTAATTATAGGCCTATTAGTTTTATATCAGTTGTGGCGAAAGTTTTGTAAAGTCTGATAAAAGATACCTTGTAAAGTTAGTAAATAAAGTTTGGAATTTATCGGATAGTCACATGAACATGGTTTCATTGAAGAAAAATCTTAAAATGTTTTGTAAAGGCAACTACATATGCCGATGAGAGTTGTAGGCTTAGTGTATTTGAATTTTCAGAAAGCATTTTACAAAGTGCTAAACAAAAAGCTTATAAAGAAACTTGTGTTCATAAGTATAAGGAATAAGTTAAGTAATTAGATAGAATAGTGGCTTGAAGAAAGAAAGCAGAAAATTTGAGTCAAATTGGATTAATGTTGCAAGTGATGTGCCTCAGAGCTCTGTCGAAAGACCATTGCTTTTATTTGTTAACATTTTTGATATAGAAAGAGGAACTGTCAATAAATTACTTAATTTGCTGATGATATCAAGGTCTTGGATGTTCCTGACTGTGAAGAGAATAATGGTGATTTACTAGGAATTTATGTCATTTAGTGAATTGATAAAATAAATAACAGACGTGTTTTATTTATGATAAATTCAAGATATTGCATGTGGGTTGTCATAATTTGAATTATAAGTATGATTTGGCTGGGTATAACCTTAACAGTGTCACGAGAGAAAGTAATCTTGGTGTAATGGTTCATTTGTCTCTTAAGCCATTTAAGTAGTGTACTGTTGCTAATGGTTGGGCAAATATAAGTTGATGTTGTATTTACAAAAATATTGAATACAAGTCTAAATATGTTACAATTTTATTGTTAATAAATTTTATTGTAAATAACATGTATTTACAAAAATATTGAATACAAGTCTACATATGTTACAATTTTATTGTTCAGGTCACTGGTTAGGCCATATTTGAAGTAATGTATTCAGACTGGGGATACTTGCCTTAGGAAAGACATTGATTTTATGTAAATGGCTAAGATAAAGGTTGCTAAAATGGTACCTGAGATGGAAGAGTTGTCACATGAGGAGAGATTAAGATCATTAATTGTTTTCTCTGAAAAAAGAAGAGATAGAAGGGATCTGGTTAAAATATTTAAGATTGTTAAAAGAATTGATGATGCTGATGCATCAACACTTTTCATACTTAACACCAAGAATTATAAAACTAGGTGATACGCGTATATGGATTTAGACAAGATAGAAGCCGTCTTCAGCTGAGACAATTTTATTTTTCATATAGGGTGGTAGTTGGTCTGTGGAATGAGTTGTCTTCGTATGTTTGGAGGCAGTAAATATGAGTAAGTTTAAAAGAAAGCTTAGAAGAGATATGAATGATAATAAGTTGCTTTAAATTATTATTATTACTTTAATTAATTTAATAGACTTAATTTGATTTAGAGAATATGACGGCTTAGAAGGACCAACAGGTATTTGTTGTCCCTAAACATAATGTTGTGTTTTGTTAAAAATCAACATCTCAGTTTGATTAACACTTCGTTAAAGCGTAAATCAAGAATAGTAAACCAATTAGAAATTGACATGACGTCTTCAGAAAATTATTAATATCAAAAGAATTATACACATCTATATAAAAGATATATAAAGCTATGTAATGAAATGTTTCTCAGAAACTTACTGAAAAGTTAGAAAAGAAAGTATTTTGCTTTACAGTATCATCAGATGTGAAATAATGTAGAGAAACACGAGCATAATTTCATATTTACAATTATGATAGACGGAATCACAACCTGTTAGAAACAGGTTTGTGAGGAAATTATATCAGTCTCAGGCTATTTGTGTCTGACAGAAAAGTGACAGTTTAATAAATATGTCAAAATAACAATAAATATATTAATGCAAGTATATTTATATAATTTTGTTTGATTTTTTTTCAATCTTATACTTTTAAATTTAATATTTGTAAATAGGAGGTAGTAAACTTGACCTTGTTTTAATCTTAATTTTAGTTAAGGCTACAAAACACTATGTAACAAAATTTTTAAGTTTTCTTGTTCCTGGGCAGACAGTGTTATTTTCCAATTGCTTATGCCTAAAGTAAATGGGAAATACATATTTTTCAATTCAAATTTTACTTTTATGACCTGGTAGCGTATAACGAAAACATAAAGGGAGACTATATTTGGGGGCTGATAAGTGAAAGTGATTTACATTAGTTTCAAATCTCGGAAAAACTACTCGCTTCTAAACGTTTTTGAATAACTTTAGTATAAATACATGTAAATCTCGATTCGTACGTTGTTTTTCTCAGACCTTATATAAATGAAAATGCAACTTTGCCCGTTTTTTACATAAAAATAATTGGTTAAATTCTAAATTTCACTATCCAGATCACAAAAGCAAACTTTCTAGGAAATAATTGCAATTTTCTGTACTTTTACGACATAAGTAACTAAGAAATACAACTACTATCCAGCAACAAAATTTGTATTATATATTGTAATTACATGTGTCGTATCAAAACGTTTTCTTAAGGCTTCTGTTTTTTCTCTCCCTGACATGTAAACCATACCAATATTTTGGAGCAATGCAGGGTTTTGCAAATATAAGCATATGGTGTATCTTTCCTGAAACGTAATAAATAAAATACTTAATTGTGGGATACTGCATTAGAACTCTGGTTTGTCTGATGAAGTATTATTTGTCTGTTCATCTTGTGAAAAAGCCTCTTTTTTCCCTACCTCTTCAACAAGATGTTGGCAGTTTACCAGATAAATGTGATACATTAGTGTGTACTTGGATACAAAAAATATTATTTTTGTCTTGAGGAAAATACACTTTGTTTCCTTGTGATCGATTTTTGTTTGTTTGTTCTTTTCAAACTACCAGTACTTGTGTACTTTTCATTTAACTGTTGGTTTTTGTTTGCTTGAAGTTAAGCACAAAGCACAATTGGATATCTGTGATCTTTCCACCAGAGGTATAGAAATCTAGGTTTTAGAGTTGTGTGTCAGTAGGAAGCTTAACTGTTCGTTACAGTTGTAAACACTACAATTTAAATTAGAAAGAACACCTTTGTGAAAATAGAAGATTGTTTGTAATGTACGAGGAATTTACTTCAAACATACTTCTTTTACCTGATTTACTCTCTATTTACTATTAAGTTTATAAACTACGATTATGGAAAACTGAATTTTGTATGTCACGAAAGAATTAAGGAGGGTTGGAGAAATATGTTATTAAGGTTAGTATTATCCGAGTGTGTTGCATGTGCTGGAAGAAATTTTGAACTTGAACAAGAACCCTTGATGTCATTACGTGATCTTTATTTATTTTTTCAGGCTGTCCTCGAGATGACAAGGTCGAGACCCGATCTAAAAAGAATCTTACTGTTGCACAATTTAATCTCCCTGAGTATACACATTAGGATATAAAAGAAAGAAAACGCTGTAATGTCCTTCCTGATGCATCGACTTGAGTTTGACAGTTCCAAGTGCTTTTCGTTACACATATTAACGAAATCCTTGATTATGAATTACTTTGGAGTTTTTTTCTCATGTTATAGCATGAAAAGTTTTACTATTGAATTCTTAGTCATAGGTAATATAGTGAAGAGACTGTTTTCTATACCTGAAACTCTCCAGCACTAGAAACGGACGATGATCCCAAAAGAACACCCAAAATTTAAAATAAACATTTTAAAGTATTTCCTCTAATACCTCTGTCATTATTTAATAGTATAAAATGAATCAAAACTGTGACTGTTCCCATTCTAAAAGTAGAATAAAAGTTGTTTTACTTGATAATTTTGACTTCATTCAATCAGATTATCAAGTATAAAATATTTTTAATTGTATTTTGAGATTGGTGAGAGAATCGTGCTAAGATTATTAAGTTTTATCAAACGTTGAGTTTATATCTCTGAATAGCGGAATTGATCAGCACATTATTAGGCCACTACGGTTAAAAGAGCAAACATGGTTTATGGGACGAAGATTAGAGCCTATTACCCTCAGCTTGTGAGTCAAGCGTATCAATAATCTGGCCATGCTGGGCCCACTTGTGACAGATTTTCATTGAAGCAGTCAATGTTATCTTAACTAACTGAAATATCCGTTCTATGGACGAAGGTATGTAAATTCATGATTAATGAAAGATTATCTTAATACACGAAAAGTTGCTTCCTGCATAGGTAATTATAAAAAGTTCTAATTAAAACTGTAAAAATAAAACCACAAATTTGCATATATCCAACAAATCTACGTGCCAAATTTGGTGAAGCTCAATCAGCAGGTTAACGTAAAAAATACCGATTAAAAACCATAAAACTCAAATTACAGAAATGAAAATTAATATTTACCCCCACATGGATCTGATGAGCCTTCATATTAATTTTGATAATTATCCTCCACACTCTGAAAAACAGCTACAGGGACATACGACAGACAGAACTAACATTTATATTAATAAATATCAATAGTTCAAAATTTCAATTAATCATATTGTAGTTACAGATTAGAAGAAACAAAAACAACAGTGATATGACGAGAGTACGAAAAATTTATAATAAACAAATCTCAAGAAGACCATTCTATTCTCAAAATTTAGTGAAAATTTAATTGTATGTATTTTTTTAAATGTTGATATTGTTGAATGTTAACTTAAAAACTTGTGTATTTCAGAATGATGACACTAGTGATCAATACGTCTTACCTGTTTTAAATTTTTTTCCGTACTGTAAAAGCTGTAACTTGTAAAAAGATAAAAAATAAATATAACTTAAACTTTGAAAAATATTCGTTACAATATATTACAATGAATAAATTACATGTTGATCCATCATTTATATACTTATTTCTTGAATATATTTATTCATGAATGTTGTTTGTAAGAATGTGCGTTTTCATATATCTAAATCGCATCAGGCTATCTACTGAATCCACCGAGGGTTTATCGAACTATTGATTTTAAAGTTGTAAATTCGTAGACTTACCGCTGTACCAGTAAGGAAATGATCGTAGTTTTTCGTACGTACAGATTAAGGTTATGTTAAATAAATGTTAAAATATTAACTGAATGATAAACTAAAACAGTCGTCAATGTTTATATCACAAATAAAATCAAACATTAATTAAGATACGAAAAAGTATCGAAAACGATTTTCTGTCTGACAAATTTGTTGAAGAGTGCAATTAGTGATTGGGAAACACTTTATATATCTGTAAACACAAATAAGAGTTTTAGTTGTCCTTGGAACAAAGAAATTTGAAATGCCTGAAATAAGTACTGTGAGTTAATAACGTGATAAGATTGTCGTGCATCAAAATCACCAGCATGCACATTATACTCAGGCAAATTCCGCCAGATGTTCCACTTCCCAAGGCAACGTTTCCTGCGCCGTTTCCAGTATTTAATATAACGAAAAGGTTTCGCGGGAGTGTATTTTTTGTTTATTGTTCCTTCAAATGCAAAAATCAATGTTTCTACGTCAGAATAAATAGGCTCAAATCTACCACCATGATTTTGGGTCACCAAATCGATATGATATAAATAAAGCCTTCAATGTCAATAACAACATCCGTCGTTAAAACGCGAAATTCTTTCGCTATATTTTGAAATACACGATACGAAAATAGATATATATTATTGCTTTATTTATGTATTTGTAAAAAAACATTAGATAGTTTTACATGCCATTATTTTGTTTGTGTACTTCGTTCAATTAAGAGTATATATTTTAAAGAAGTTCCATTAGTTTTATCCTAACACAGAACGTGGTCTTACAGCATGTTTGTACGTTCGTGCAAACTGACAAATTTATAAAGGTATATTTGAAAAACCCCTTTTCTTTTCTTTTCTGGATATCCTATCATTGCCAATGCAAACATCATATCTGCACGTGCTTCCATTTTGCAGCGTACTAGTTGTTTCATTTCTGTTTAAATGCCTAGAAGTTTTCGATATTTTAAGTAGTTATGTTATTGTAAGCTGCATATTTTTTTCTACTTTGAAAATAATTGACAGTCTACTTTATTACATTTATATTATTTCATAGTATTCAAAGGAAACCTTTGGTAGTAAATACATTTTTGCTTTCAAACAAGAAGCTATTTTTCTCTCTTTAGAATTAATACAGCTTTACTCGTTGCTAAATGAATTTTCCATTTTGCATAATTACCTGTATAATCTAGTCGTTCAATGAATAATATTCTAGTTTAATAAACAAATTAATTTTTTCTAAGCTCATGCATGTACAGTGAGAACGTGGATACCTGGAGGGACATATGAAAGTTTTTCAGAGATATAGGCACCAATCAACCATTATTTTCATACCCATCTCCCAATGCTTCAGTTCACGGACTTGTAATGCTGAAACAGAGTTAAATTCCCAATGATAGACATAGCGAAAATAGTTTTACGATAAAGCAAACAAATTATGTCAATACATCTTAACAGCAGATACTGGATATTTTTTACGTTTACCCCTTTTTTTATAAGGGAAAATAATGTGTTTACTAGGTTACTTAAACTGAGTAGTCAAGCAATGAACCTGTATCTCTGCTAAATGATTAATTTACTGCTGATTAGAGCAATTTTTGCTGAATGAAATATCAAAGAACACTTGAAGAAAGTGAGAATATTTTAATACGTTTGAAGAAGTAGGACGAAAAGTTCATGCTATGTCTGTATGTTTTGTTGTTCTTCCACTTACAGTGAAATTAGTAATAATAAACTTTTTGTTCTACATATTAAAATACACTTCTAGTATCAAGGCTTCAGATAAAACGATTATCAAACTATAAAAGAATTTAAAAATTCTCAGACCAAACCTGTCCGTGATAAAATTTTTAATTTATAGGTTGTTATTATCCAAAATTATTGTATTCACTGTGTGTATAATTTAATAAAAGTACTAACTCAGATCGCTGATAAGAATATAGTTGTGCAAAGTTTTGCAAAACTTATTTATTATTTGATGAAAAACATGCGTACATATTAGATAAGGGTAACCGTAAAATTATGGTAAACATCTGGGTGGCGGTTTAATGAAAATGCCGATAATGACGAAAGATACTTAATGGATAAAGCTTAAAGTTTGACTTTTTAAATAACGTTTAGTCGCTTAAAACACTTCGTGTCAAGTGTATTCAAACCTTTTATGTGCGTGCCTGTAATAGATAAAAACTCTTACATTTGAAAGAGAAAATTTTAAAATGAACTAAACTAAATGCAACGTGATTAAACTATTACGTACAAGGATGACTACCATGAAGTAGTGATACATGTCAAACAATAAAACAAAATATATCATGAAGTTTATTAGTTTATAGCAAAAATAGGAGTTTCCCTAACTTTCACATTTGCAATTTATCGAAATGGTAAGAGTTTTTCTACAGTTAGATAAATAGGTTTATAATTTCATCTCGAATTATTTTGCAAATGTTTTTATTTCATAAGACCTTTTACACTGATATTGCTTTGTTTTATGCAAAGCACACGAAGACAAATATCGTTTTTGTTAAAAAGTAAAATAGAGCAAAATAACATACTGTATTTTTAGCATCAAAAATCAGTTCAACAATAATTACAGTATCTTATTTTAACTGTTATACACTGCTTTATAATTTAAACATATAATTTGTAAACATATCAATGTAATCCTGCTATCACAGTTCATCAATGATTAATAAACGTCATGCACTTTATGTTTATTAAAACACTAAGATGAACTTGAACAAACGTTTGCCCCAAAAAAATAACAAACTATTACATATCCATGTTTTAATACAAAAAGATATCAGTTTGAGTTAAAACGATTCGATTGATCTTCGAGTTCTGGAAAAGTCTTTTGGACGTTTCTCTTTATACTTGAGACGTGTCTTTATCTATCAAAACAAAACTTGTTTTCAGCAAATCTTGTTCTAGCATACAAGTTTCATATAACATTACATATGATATCAGGGAATATCTAGAATAAAATAGGCAGCACCATAAGATTGCAAATATCAATTCATAAACTTGTATACCAATAAAAACAAGTCATAATATGAAACGATTAACCCACTACAAGATTCTTTTACTTAATGGCATCTTGCTTATTGATATTTGTAACTTGAAAAAAGTAAAACAAAAACTATATATTATCCTTGCAAAAGAGTATTCATTAAGGTAAGTTTGGGTAAGTAACATTAACAATGCTTTTAGTTGCAAAACAGGACCAAATTAAGCTCAAAACAATTTTATTTGAACTGAAGGATATAAATAAAAATATGTCAAACGTTTTGACACAGTCTAGTGTCTTCCTCATTGGCTATTGAACGTTGTAGTCGGTAGGTTTGTTATTGGATGATACTTAAAACCAAATGTGGATTTATGCACACCAAGATTCGATATTTCTGGAAGAACGTAAAATAGCAACTACTAACCAGGCAATACTAAAAGAGACAATTGGCAACAATAGTTAAATACAATTAAACTACAAAGGCGTCCTTATAAAACAAATAACATCTCTTGCAATCACGGAAACTTTAAATAAGGATATACAAGGTCCACTTAGGAAACTTTATAATAAAAAGGCTCTTAAAACTGTCATAAACTGCTTAAGAGATTCACGTTTTTTTTTAAAAAGTGGAACACATGTTCAATAGTCTTAAAGAATGATTTTCAATACGAAAAAGATAGAACTCAACAAACCAGTTTTTTGAAACGCACGGTTCAAATGACAAATATCAAAATGTAAACGATTCTCTAAACGGTGCTGTAATATAACGAGGCATTTATCCAATTGAAAGCGAGTTAATAAATATGTCACAGGAGCTCAAAACCATAAAGACAAATATTTGAGAAAATACGTTCTGAAATATGAGTTACTAAGTAGAAACGCAACAGAAAAACCACCAAAAGAAAGTATTACTCGTAATGACTTATCTGCCACTTCATTACAGTAAATACGAAGCCACATACACAGCGAATTCAAAGACCACTCTGAAAAAGTGGCAATTGTGTAAAGTGGAGATCCACATTGACTTCGGCAAGAGACCACGAAAGTAGAAACCACGATAAGACTTGCTTCTAGTAGAAGAAGAAAACTGCAATATTCATGATATGAAGCAAGCACCTCTGTAGATGGTAAAGTAATACACCGTGGTGAAGAGTACCATTTACAATGAGCAGGATGAAAGAAGCGATCGAGGGATGAGACACACAAAACCATGAAACGATTTATACTTTCTTATTGGTAACTTCCGTATATTTAGATTTTAATAAGGGAAAATAAAGTCTCCAAGTATTCATCCAACATTGTATGATATACAAAACCAACAGAAGAGAAAGAGAAATGAAAAACAAATTGAGATTTGCTTTTCAAGTTGAAATATGAGTTAAAGATACGACCGCTAAAACTACAGTGGCACAGCAGTATGTTTGTGGTCTTACAACGCTAGGAGCCGGGTTTTGATACCCAATGTGGGCGGAGCATAGATAACCCATTATGTAGCTTTGTGCTTAACTTTAAACAAAGAACTAGAGTGAACCTCTATTTTAAAACAAATTAATATATGTTTTAAATAAAATTAATATAGAATTGTTATTGATTGGTTTGTTTTGAATTAGCAGTGTAATATTAGAGGGAAGTCATCACCATCAACTCTCAATTTTTTTTTACCTACGAATAATGGCATTGACCGTCACATTAAACATCCCCACGACTGAAAGGGCAAGCATCTTTGGTGCGACGGATATTTTCACCTGCAATTCATGTATTACAAGTCGAGTGACTTAACTATCTGTCCATGTTGGGCCTAATTGTTATTGACCTCGCACGGCTTTAAGTCATATTTTAGTCCGTTCAAAAGACATAATTTAACCCAAACACAAAATCAGTATCATGTAATAAATTAATTGTGAAACGTGTTATAGAATTTAAAATAGTAATACAGATGGAACATTAACTGCGCTTATTAAAAAACAAATTATATTAATTTAAAAAAAATCATCGTTTCAATCTCAACACAACATATTCTTACAAGTAATCTCATTCCACATTAGAAATATGAATTCATAGCTATAATCAACACCAAATTTGAACGCAATTCTTATGGGTCAGTGCGTATCCTAGGAATAAAAAAATCACAAGAACATTGGTACCAGTTCAAGCGTTTCATCAGAGTACCTCGTGTTACTACAGTTACCACATTTTATCTAGAATCCACAACACGCAGCAGCTATTAAGGAAGACATCAGAGTGTCGAAATGTCTGCCAGTTTTCTAACCATTTGATTGAAAGAACTTGTTTTAAACTTAATTTTATGTAAAAAAATATTAAAAATATTGTTAGTTCAATACAATAGTTATTTTGGAATCATATTCGATACAACTGTCGTTGAAGCATGCAATTTTGCATGTTGTATTACTAGATAATTTTAGCAATTAAAATGTTCATTAATATCCATTGTGAGAGAGTGAACAACTGTAAATATTCAATACAATATAACTACCATGAGGTTTTAGTTTCGTAACTACTCAGTAAATATATAAATATATAGTAATTCGTATTATAACCATCAATCATTTTCATTACAACTTCAATTATTAGTCTTTCAAAGTATGCTGTAACAAACATATTAAAAATACTATTAAATTTTCCGTCTAATATATATTCTATGTAAGCTTATTTTTATTTGAAATGTAATAAAAATGTTATTGTTTGTGTGTAGAAATTAAATATCACTCCTAAATCCTACACCAGTAAAAAATATTAAGTGCACAACTTAAAATGTAAGGCACAATAGAAATGCTAGGCACTTTCAGATTTTTGTTTTATTAATATGAAAACATGAACTAGTAAAAATCAAATATAATATAATTTTTAATAGCTTTAACGCCAACGTGTTTTCAACATAATATAAAAGTTTATGAAGGCAATGGTTAGGATGTAGGCACTTCTAAGATTTATGATATCATATATAAAAGCATTGTTTGTTTGTTTTGGAATTTCGCACAAAGCTATTTGAGGGCTATCTGTGCTAGCCGTCCCTAATTTAGTAGAGTAAGACTAGAGGGAAGGCAGCTAGTCATCACCACCCACCGCCAACTCTTGGGCTACTCTTTTACCAACGAATAGTGGGATTGACCGTCACATTATACACCCCCATGGCTGGGAGGGCGAGCATGTTTAGCGCGACTTGGGCGCGAACCCGCAACCCTCGGATTACGAGTCGCACTATATAAAAACAATAATAAATATTTGCAATTCCTTATGCCAATTCTAATGTTGGCGACAAAAAACATTATATAAAAATGTATAGTAAATGAAAGCGAAGAGTATGTGATTTTATATTTTATTCCATTAAATACTGTACACTTTTTAGGATATTTCTTATAGTCATTTTCATTGTATAGCGAAATATAACGCTAAGAAGCTTTCTCCATCTAAATCTATGCAAACTTCCATTGAGTGAAAATTATATCATCAATATATCTCAGCTCATGAGAGCGAACAATGCTTGAAATGTACTTCTAAGATGGTAATGATATGAAATTCGCTGCTTAATATCGAGTGGTAATGGCAGGGACGTGTTATCTAATATAATATAGTAATAAAATGGGATTTGTTACATAATATAGAATGGCAATGGTAAGGGACGTGTTACCTAATATGTGATTGTAATGTAATGGGTTTTTAATCAAATATAAGGGGATAATGGTGTAGGATTAGCCACTAGATGTGTACTTACTTTGAAAATGTAGAACATTGGAAGTGAAGGCACCTGAGAACTACCTTTAGCATGAAAGGCGGTAGCCTCTTTCATAAACAGAGTCCAAAGATGTACATAATGATAACGCTGAATTACTTTAAGTTTTGCGTCTAAATGGACTTGATAAGTTTTCTGTTGAAAAATATAATGTTAGCAGCATCAAAAATAAAAAAATCAGTTTCTTCCTCTAATCTAATCTCGGAAAATGAAGGCCGAAGAAACTTATTTGCAGTGTTTGATAACGTTTCTTCATACTTCAATTTCAAAAGGCCTTTCAAACTTTAGTGGTTACATAGAACGACAAAACTAGACTTGTTGTAAATACTCAAGTCATTTAAGTGACAAATATTAAACAAAAAAATATTAAAAAGAAATTTTTGTGAATCGTCATAAATAAAGTATAACATTTTGAAAGACAAATAAAATAATATACGAAACAATATTAAACTTGCGTGTGTTTTATCATTATGAGTTTCCTAAATATCCAACAGGTAACGCTACATCCACGAATGGAATTCAAGAAACAAAAGCATGTGAGATACGATAAAGATACACAAATATTAATGGGTTCATTTTTGAAGAATAAAAGAGAAAAAGTATGAAAAGTTATACTATAACATGTAAAATAATTAAATATTCGTGAATACAAATTTTTGAATTAAATTAAGAAGATAGACGTCACAAAACTAACTAGTACTATAAAGTGAAATTAATTTGAAAAGTGTAAGTGTGCATTATCACTTTTTGAGAATTTAATACCCTTCCTAAGATCAGTTTTCTGTCATATATTGACATTTAGTATTTTTAATAATAAATAATTATTGAATTAACTACAACTCTATTTTTAGCTGTAAGTCTACGTTATATAATAATGAATTGTTCGAAAATATATTTGACATTTGTGTTTAACGTTTTGTATTTTAACAAATGCATAAAAGTACTTATAGTTAAACATATAGCTGACTCACAATTAGACACAACAGAAAGCAGACTAAACTTTTCAGAACAAGTAAATACATTGACATATTGTGTTTGTCATCTTGCTTGCAACAACATATACTAACTTTTTGTCTTAGATTCACTTTTTGTTCATAAATAGTGTGTACAAACCCAACTTAATTTTGTAGGTTGGGTAATATATCATGATTCACTTTTTTATTATACAGTATAGAACCCTCATTATTGCATCCTAACTTCTTGTATTTGAGGGGCATAGGATACAGGAAAAATAGTTGGGGTTCCTCCATGAACAGGTTGCGGGAGTGGATAGGCATAAGGAATAGTAGGTAGAAAAGAGTTCCCTCCATGTCCGGCAGGAGGAGCTGGAGTTACTGTCGAAATCGGATAAGATGCATCCATTCCATTTGTATACTGAGCAGGAAACGCCGTTGTGTAGTCATAGAAGTGAGCGTTTGCTGCAACCGCACCAGCCGGAGAAAGCGAAGTGTGTGGTGAAACGATCAATCCGGGAGTAGCGGGTAGAAAAGAAGAAGGATACACATACTGGGTAGGGAAACTGAAATAAAGAAAAAAACTGTTAGCAGGTGAAACAATGAATTAAGTTTCTAAAGAAATATTAAAATTAATGTCACCAGACAAAAGATAAGGTCACAGTGGAATTACATAAGGATATATCCGACAACAAAAGTGTCCAAATTTCCTGTTTTACAAGTTTTCTTTATTTTATAATATTTTAAGCACCCTATCATACCATATCGACATGGATCGAATAAAAAACAAGTCAGAAGAATATATAACTTTTTATTTCTAGAAAACCTTTGGTTCGGTTTATGTTTCTAATACTATAACTGTGTATAAAATTGACATTGGAAATGTGTACAATTATAAGGAGCATACAGAAATTTGTAAAATGACACTCTTCAAGTCCAGGATATGTGGTTAAACTACATCTAGCAGCAGGACACCTAATTGTCAGAACAATAGTAAGTCAGTTACTCTCTACTTACTGTAGTCTCTGGGTCGTCCTTAGGCAACGCATGACATCCATTAGCCGTCCTTACCAGAGTTGCAGTTGAAGCTGGTGGGAGAGCAGGACGGTTGGTCAGCTTGTCTAATGGATGCCTGGTATAACTGAGACAATGACAGAGAAACTTTATCAAGTTTGTTGAGAACTACCATTAGAAGCAAGAAATGGCAACCTAATGTCGCATATTACCAAGCGTAATCTATGGCCCTTCTTGAATCTGGGAACAGCTGCTCGAAAAGATTCCTGAAAAACATCTCGCTTGGAAAGGAAAGCCATGTGCGCTAAGTCACCATGAGCATGATATTGTCCGCACCCAGTAGAGAGCAGTCAAAGCTGCAATGTAGAATGTGAGGACACAACATTATATTGAAAAACTGTTTTGTCTCAAGTATGAGATAAAGAGATTAAAGATAAAAATTCTAGGTCTGCAAGAAAAACTTTAAAAAGATGCTGAAATATTGTTTTAGAAGAAATTAAGATAATCTTTCAAAAGGTCAGATGCCAGAAAAGGAGTTGGATTGACTTTGGAAAAAGAAAACTCAAAGTTTCAGGGATAATGGACAATATCCGATAGAGTGACGCTTGTCAAAACTGTAATGATATAAATTTGTGCAGTGACAGCTGAAAATGAGGAAGAGGACAATTACCGTTTCTTTGAACACCTTGGTAAAACGATAAAAGCTATGCAAACTTCAAGAGGTGGTCAGGCCTGGCATGGCCGAGCGCGTTAAGGCGTGCGCTCGTAATCCGAGGGTCGCGGGTTCGCGCCCGAGTCGCGCTAAAACATGCTCGCCCTCCCAGCCGTGGGGGCGTATAATGTTACGGTCAATCCCACTATTCGTTGGTAAAAGAGTAGCCCAAGAGTTGGCGGTGGGTGGTGATGACTAGCTGCCTTCCCTCTAGTCTTACACTGCTAAATTAGGGACGGCTAGCACAGATAGCCCTCGAGTAGCTTTGTGCGAAATTCCAAAAACAAACAAACAAAACAAGAGGTGGTCAATGTGATGGGAGCTCTAAGTGCAAAAATTGTTTATAAACGAGTAAATAATTTTGTTTTCTATGGACTCCATAGACTTAAAGAAAAAATGAAAGAGTAGAGAAATGGATTTTGTTGTGAATTGAAAATGATCAAGTCATTTGCTTGAACACCAACCAAATCGAGAACCTACCCTGGTGCTAACTGGAAAAGCACCCATATTTCTGTAATACGCACAATGTCTTGAGGAAACTTAAGTCAAAAATGATAAATAATTTCGATTATACAATTTTAATGGAAAAAATCTGATTAAAGAAAGGTATAAAGTTGTAGTTAAAACCATTTTAAAGAGCTTGGAGATGAAGTAAATATGTCAAAGTGAGAAAATTTTAAAAAAGCACTAATTAGAACAGCGAAGAAAGATATTCTATTAGAAATCAAGCAGAAAAATATATACTGCTGACGAAATAAATTACTGAACACATGGAAGATAGAAGGAAAATGCAAACCATCAGTACAAAATATTGTAAGGATTTTGTTTGTTTTGTTTTTAAATTTCGCACAAAGCTACTCGAGAGCTATCTGTGCCAGCCGTCCCTAATTTAGTATTGTAAGACAAGAGGGAACACAACTGGTCATCACCATCCACCGCCAACTCTTGGACTACCCTTTTACCAACGAATAGTTGTCACATTATAATCCCCCCACAGCTGAAAGGGCGAGCATGTTTGGCATGATGGGGATGTGAACCCGCGACTCACTGATTACGAGTCACACGTTTGGCCATGCTGGGCCCATATTGTAAGGAACTGGACAAAGTAATTTGTTCAATAAGTAATGATTTGGTTGTTTGTTTTGGAATTTCGCACAAAGCTACTCGAGGGCTGTCTGTGCTAGCCGTCCGTAATTTAGCAGTGTAAGACTAGAGGGAAGGCAGCTAGTCATCACCACCCACCACCAACTCTTGGGCTACTCTTTTACCAACGAATAGTGGGATTAATCGAACATTATAACGCCCCCACAACTGAAAGGGCGAGCATGTTTGGCGCGGCGGGGATACGAACCCGCGACTTTCAGATTACGAGTCGCACACCTTAAGACACTTGGCCATGCCGGGCCTCAATGAGCAATGAAGAAAAGTAAAAACATTAATAAAAATAAACAAAACCAAATATAAGAGGTTAGAGATGTATCAATGTCTAGGAATAAATATCTAACACATCACAGATAACAAAGATGCATTGCTAGCTGATGTATAAAACTACGAATGGTTATACAATTATGGAACGCGAACAAGCATTAAAATAAGGACTTAGTATATTGAAGATTATGCCACGATAGTCATGAGGTAAAGCTATCTATTGTTAATTCTTAAGTCAAAAGTATACGAATATGTATCAACAAAATGAAAACGAATAAGGCTAGAGGATCAAATAAAATTGCAGAAGAACAAATGTAATGTTTGGACAATTTTAATTTAGAAAAGTTAACAACAATTATCAAAGAGATTTATGAAAGTGGTGAAACATTTGAGTATTTCAGTAATCTATATTTATTGCGCTCTCCAAGATAGTTGGAGATATTGAATGTGAATGAGACATGTGAAAAAGATTCTATTAAAAGTGATTATGAGAGCTAAAAGTAGAATAGGATTGGATATTGCAAAACTTCAACGTGGTTTTATTGAATATCATAGTACAATAAATGCTCTATTTATGGTACGAATGCTTCCACAAAGGGTAAAAGAAACGAAGAAGGATTTTTAATTGTGTTTTATTAATTATATCAAAATTTTTGTTAGCTTTAAACATGTGAAGGTAAAGAAAATGCTGGAAGAGTTAGATGTTGGTGTTAAGAAACTTGTATTAGGACCAAATCGCAGTAATGAAGATAGAAAATAACTTAAGTGGTTTTATCTGAATTAAGAGAGGGGTGAAGCAAGGCTGACTTTTCACTTGATTTATTGAATTTGTACGGGGAGATTGAGGGCTTACCAAGTTGATCATTGGTGGACAGAATTTGATCATCTTATCTCATGCTGATGATATAGTGTCAATAACTGGTTTAGACAAGAAGCTAGAAATAATTTTAAAATGAAAAGAAGGTTTTAAGTATCAGCTGCAGAAAAGCATAACATATAGTAATTATAAAAATACAATCATTACTATATGCAATGTCTGGGTAGGTAATAAATAGACAATCTGGATCAATAAATTTACGTACCTGAGAACCTGGATAGCATCAGATGGTAAATGTGCCGATGGAATAAAACGGATAATATGGATAACAGAAGGCATATTTCTGAACATCAAAAAGATGCTAAAGATATTAAAATCTTTAAGGGACGTAGTTTAGAGCTATGAATTGCTATGTTATACCAATCATTATTTATGCACCAGAATGTTGGACAAAATAGTTAAATATAGTAGTGATAATTGGAGGAATTGATTTGTGGTTATTCA
This sequence comes from Carcinoscorpius rotundicauda, assembly GCA_011833715.1. NCBI lineage: Eukaryota > Metazoa > Arthropoda > Merostomata > Xiphosura > Limulidae > Carcinoscorpius > Carcinoscorpius rotundicauda. Next base: position 30,190,591 of record CM022395.1, on the reverse strand, counting down.
GGTGCATCCTGAAGGCATGTTGCACAAATCACACCTAAAATGAAGATATTTTGTCAAGAGCAACTTGCAGAAGGTAGCTTCTCGAGAACTGGAATTTCGCGGACATGTTATGAGAAAAGAAGACATTTAAAGTCTGATTGTAACAGGAAAGATTGAAGAAGGAAGAAACCGTGAAAGAGAGAGTAGGTTTAAATGAATGAATTTACCGACTTTAGAAATTCTTTGTGCCTCAAGGAGAAGAGATCTGTGAAAGAACATAATCATCAACGTCCTATTTGGATAGGGCCTGGCATGGCCGAGCGCGTTAAGGCGTGCACTCGTAATCCGAGAGTCGCGGGTTCGCGCCCGCGTCGCGCTAAATATGCGCGCCTTCCCAGCCGTGAGGGTGTATAATGTTACGGTCAATCCCAATATTCGCTGGTAAAAGAGTAGCCCAAGAGTTGGCGGTGGGTGGTGATGACTAGCTGCCTTCCCTCTAGTCTTACACTGCTAAATTAGGGACGGCTAGCACAGATAGCCCTCGAGTAGCTTTTTGCGAATTTCAAAAACAAACAAACAAACAAACCTATTTGGATATGGTACTTTGAGAGTGACAATGTCTGGTATATGAATAATTCACAGTGTTTGAAGTTCTTTATGAAAGCCTTACTTCTTGTTTGTACTTTTTGAAGTAAGGCTTTCGTAAAGAACTATAAAATTATAATTAATTAAAGTACTATTTTGGGGGCTCATTTTATGTTTGATCAATACTTCATGATTCTTTGTATGCTGTAAGAAATGTTTAAATATTATTGTCATAAAAACGTACCCAGATATTTTTTCTTACACCGTGAATATTGTCACTAACTCAGAAACGTTACTTATACAAAAATAAAAACAAACTGCCTCTATATTTTATTATATTACTTTTGTCATTATCTTTTTGATATGCATGTTATACATGTGTATCAGTGAATACAAATCTTAATGGCATGACCAGGTTGGTTAAGACGTTCGAATCGTAATCTGAGGGTCGCGGCTTTAAATCCCCATCGCACCAAACATGCTCCCTCTTTCAGCCGTCGTGTCGTTATACGTTACGATCAATCCAACTTTTCGTTTGTAAACGAGTAGCCCAAGAGTTAGCAGTGAGTGGTAATGATTGGCTGCCTTCCTTTTAGTCTTATACTACTAAATTAGAGATGGCTAGCGTAAATATTCCTTGTGTAGCTTTGCGCGATATTCAACAAAATACAAATTTTAATAATTTTCAAAACGAGAAACAACGAGTTCTTTATTTATCTTCATTGTCGTGTGTAATATAATTTTTTTTTTAAAAGTGTAACAAAATAACATAAATCAAGATGACAATAATAATATTAATAATATCTATCTTTATAAAATCGGCCTGGCATGGCCAAGCGCGTAAGGCGTGCGACTCGTAATCCGAGGGTCGCGGGTTCGTGCCCGCGTCGTGCTAAACATGCTCGCCCTTCCAGATGTGGGGACGTATAATGTGACGGTCAACCCCACTATTCGTTGGTGAAAGAGCAGCCCAAGAGTTGGCGATGGGTGGTGATGACTAGTTGCCTTCCCTCTAGTCTTACACTGCTAAATTAGGGACGGCTACCACAGATAGCCCTCGAGTAGCTTTGTGTGAAATTCTAAAAAACAAACAAAAAAAAAACAAAATAACTTTATAAAATCATTACCTTATTATAATAAAAACCCAGTGTGAACCTAAATTTTTCACGTATAAACAAAACAATTAACAATTTTTTTCACATGACAGAAGTCAGTGACAATCTTGATGAAACTGGAAGTCTTTCATGCTAACGTGCAATGTTTATATCTGGCAAAATATGTTTGTTGTGAAGACGGATCGATCACATAGCTTCTGTATGTACATAAAAACAAAAGTGTTGTGTGTATAGTATGTTAAGTTGTTCCTCGCATGTTTAGCCTATTGTCCTTGAAGGTAACTTGATATGCAAATCATTGTTGATATTAAACCACTTCGATGGGTCCTACTTAAAATAATTAAGTAGGATAAAGGATCATAACACTAAGTAATGCAATGTACTATGTGCTAGTAATGCAGTGACAGTTCCAGCTTTCGGTATAATGTATTATGTGCTAGTTAAGTGGTTACATTTCTGACCATCAGTGTAATGTAGAAGTATTATGTACTAATGACTCAGTGAAAGTTGTGCACTCATTGTAAATTACTAGTACTAGTGACACGATAGCAGTTCCGGCATTTCATGCAATTTATTAAATACAAGTGACGTAATAACAGTTCCTGCTTTCAGTTTACTGTACTACATACTAGTTATATGGTAATAGCTCTGAACTTTAGTCCAATGTACTAATACTCATAATGACAGTTCCGAACTTCAGTGTAACGTAAGATGTATTACGACGCGGTGACAGTTCTATTCTTTAACCTAATGTACTATGTCCTAGTGACACCGTGAAAGTTCCGATCTTCAACAAGAAAACTGTGTGTTAGATATGGTAATAGTTGTGAGACTCATTAGAATATTCTATGTACTAGTTGCATGATGACAGTTTAATATGTCAATGAAATACATTATGTACTAATTACATGGTTAAAGTTCTGGCTCTCGATGAAATCTTCTACTTGCTAATGATAAAATATAGCGTATTCTAGTAACATGATTTTGGCCTTTGAAACAGTCCGACACAGATTACCTGTTTTATAAATTACACGTTATCAATGGTGTTAGTGCGATTCCCCCTCCAAATAAAATATAAAATAAAAGCTCAAAATAGTCAAATGCTTTTTGTATTAAAAGATGAAAAATATTCATAGGAAAATAAATAAAGAAAAAGTTGGTTATTTTTTTTGGTTGGATGGTTTTAATTGAACACAAAGCTATGCAATGAACTACTTGTGCTCTGCTCATCACATGTATCGATACCCGGTTTCTAGCGTTATTATTCCGAAGACATACCGTTTTGCACTAGCGTTCTTCTTTTCGTTAAGAATAACACGACGCTTCATGAAGTTGATTGTTATATTTTTGCCTAAATTCATATCCATGGTTGAATCCATCCTAATTAATTATTTAGACATTTTAGTAAATTCTCCAGTGGTTCAGTGTTCAGTTTGCGAACTAAAATCTCGGGTTCGATTACAAGATGAACAGAATGTAAATATCTCATTGTATAGTTTTGCTATAAGAATACAATGAAAACAATTGTTACTAAAAATATGGTAGAAAAGTTCTGAACATATCAATATCAGTATATGCTAAATTTTATTAGATTAATTATGAAATAATTACTAAAATTATATTTTCATTAATTAAAAATTATAATACAGGTCATGAGACATGAAGACGCCATTGAGATATACTATAATTTCATGTTTATAGTTTTCTAAATGTCATTATAATTTCAATAAGTTATGTATTATTTGCATAAAGCTGTAATCTGGAATTACATGATGTATTGAAGTTAGAATTGCTAATTATATATGCTTTTATGTTGTTTTTACATGGGCCAAATGTTTTAAGAGAATCTGATTAAAAAGTAAAAGTAAATGCTGTTTGTCATTATGCTTGTTTGATAATGAGAAATACGAGCGAATTTGCATCATCCACAAGTACCCTACACCGTAAAAATGAAACCGGCGAACATTTAATGCCATCTAAAAAATTACAATTGAATGCATTTCCACAAATCTGTATCTTGCATAATCTATACAAATATCATTTCATAAAAAGCACGTTCTACACAATTTGGATAAACAGTATTTCATTTTATCTTCAATTTTGATTATTTGTTGATTTACTGTTTTGGTAATCACTTTAATCTAAAATATCATTTCTATATAAATGTGTGAAAATACTATGTGCTGGTGCCTATGGTGGTTTATGAATAAAGCAGAGACTTTGAGGTCAATTTTACACACAAAACAGATATATTTAGGCAGGTCAGTAGTGTGAAGCTCCTACACATGCCACCAGACAAATGAGTTTTACAATAAATGTGTTTGTTTCTGAAGAGCCAGAGATGAACACAAAGTGCCTACTTTGCACCCAGTTTCCTGCCAGTTGTTATGCAATATTACGGAAGTAACTTTTGTTAATTCTTTGTAAAGTGGCTGCAATTTGTTTTTACTCATAGCTCTACTATTGTAAAACAAGGCTTCAAGGAATTTTCGTAAAAATTTTATTAAAAAATTACCGTAGCGTCCAAATTACACAAACATCAGCTGACTGAGCCTTCCAGGTGGTCCAACAAAACTTTTAACCATCGTGTTTTATTGAAGAAACTGGTTAGCAGTATTTAGTGAATAAATGGTGCTCTTATAATACATTTTAGGTTCAACACAGTTGTTCACTGGTTGAAATCTTGTCATTAAGACTTATGGTGTTGTTCTCATAAAACATAATATTTTAGACAACAAGTTCTTATTTTTATTCTCATTAAAACACAGTGACACACATGAAGATTCCAGAGGATATATTAATTTTTGACATTAGAATTCAGAATAAATTTTAAAAGGTTAAAATTTCAGGATGACTCTGTAAATTAATAACAGAATTGTTTGTTTGTTTTGGAATTTCGCACAAAGCTACTCGAGGGCTATCTGTGCTAGCCGTCCCTAATTTTGCAGTGTAAGACTAGAGGAAAGGCAGCTAGTCATTACCACCCACCGCCAACTCTTGGGCTACTCTTTTACCAACGGATAGTGGGATTGACCGTCACATTATACACCCCCACGGCTGGGAGGGCGAGCATGTTTAGCGCGACGCGGGCGAGAACCCGCGACCCTCGGATTACGAGTGCACGCCTTAACGCGCTCGGCCATGCCAGGCCGCTAATAACAGAAACACTCAAATTATTACCGTTTTCAAGATATACAATAAAACTGTTTTATTTTGAGACGTCTCGAAATGGAAACTACATGATTCGACACACAGTCACGCCAACAAAAACAGTAGAAACCACATTTACGAAATTAAATGTGAATGTGTATACATTAGTCAAACAACAAAAAACTTAAAATTTAGAATAATTCAACATAAGAGAAATTGTAAAAAATAACAAAAGTGAAAATTTTCCACCAACTGTCAACTAAGCTATACCGGTCATATCAATCAGTGGAGAAAAATATTATTTTAGCTAAACTCTATTATATGATGGCTAGAAGTTTTATAGAATATATAGAAATGATGAAACACACTGCAAATAAATATTTTATTTTGAAGACGGATGAAGGATTGGCCTGTCAAGAAACATGTAGAAGGCATGATATTGTTTAATTTTAGTAGGAAATTTAAATAAATTACACATCTGTTTTGAAACAACTGATGGTCCCAGAATAAAATTTTTATTTTGTGTACTGGAAAACTTTGAACGTTTAAGTATCTAAATTGTTCAAAATAAAGCTTATTGCTGGATTACTGTATGATTTGACTTTTTTCTCCTTGTGTGTTAGATAAATTGCGGTAACAACGAAATAGTGATTTATTTTGTTCTGTATGCGTGCAGCATAAAACCATTCCTGGATCTTGAAATTTGAACGTCTATCTTAGTACACCAACTTATGAATGTTGTTCATTATGTACTTAAACACGGCTTTTTACTCTAATATTTTATGACGTAACGTGACACACAACTACATTGTATAATTTATAAATATAAACATGTATGATTGTATGATACCGACATTAATAAAACACCTGCACTTACACTTTAAATACACGATTTGATAAAGAAGAGTTACAAAAAATAAGCCAATAATTACGTGAATGGATAAAATTCTAATATAAACAGACGCCATTGGATACTATTATTATGATTGAAACGGTTCATCAGCCAAAACAGTTACATTTTGACTAATGAAACTTAAATTAAAAAACAGCGTATTAAAACAAACAGTATATATATATACTAGGCGCACAAATAAAAATTAAATAATATTACATGTATTACAGTACTAAATGTATATGATACTATACCCTCAGGTAAAAGTATCTTGAAAATGAGAAATACAGAGTATTCATGAACTTTCTCCCAGAAATATAGATTTACAAAAGATATTTTATCTCAACCAATGGACATTATTTCTGCAATAAACATCTTAATTAAACTTATGTCAAAACTATAAAATATTTATTTAACTATATAATTTTTAGAAACCATTTATCCATGGTTGCTATCGTAGCCAACAGGAAACAAAATCGATGTCTTATTTATTCTAATGAGAGCATAGTAACTTAGTGACACATACGTATCCCTACATGTGATAGGTGAATTTTAATAGCTAGACGTAAATTTACATTTAAACATATTTACGTCTTGCTTATAACTAGGCCTATTACTGATGAGAAAAATAAATCCATTCCAAAAACAATTATTTTATATTATAAGAATAATATGGATTGGTAGTTGTACCTGTTGGATTTATTAATAAACCAGTAAAGTGAAAAATAAAAATATAGTATGTTTAGAGTGATAATACATTCTAGATTGCATAATATGTTGCATTTAATCGAAGATGTTTCATTATTGTAGGTAATATTTTATTTTACTCTCAATTGTAGCTTGTGTTTGTTTTGTGTTTTCTCGTATAGCAAAGCCACAAAGGGCTATCTGCTCAGCCCACCGAGGGGAATCGAATCCCTGATTTTAGCGTTGTAAGTTCGGAGACATACCGCTGGACTAGCGGGGTGCACAATTTTAGCTAATCTTGCATTTTGTAGTAATATATAAATGTTGTGTTACATTAAAATTTATCATAATTCGTATTAAAAATTCTGTGTTCTGGAATTTAACATTAATTTAAGGTACACAGATGAGTATATTCCGTGATATTTTATTTGTTTTTAAAGTAAGTTTAGCAGTACAAAACTAGTTTGAAAATATGTGCAGTTATATGCAATGTAAATACTTATGAAAAACTGATTAAATATTGTGTTACAAATTGCATTTCTTATTTTTATACAAGTTAGCTAATTGTTCTGGTCTCGAAAAGAACCATTTATTGTAATCATATGCAGTAAAGACGATTACAGAGCAGCATTTCTGTGAAGTTAATTTTTTTATGTTCAAACCACAATTAGTCTTCAACATATTGAAGGTTATGAAAAAAAAATGAATACTAGTTTCTTCTAAATTCCTTAGGATCTTTTTTCAATTATTACAGGTATTACAACTAAGTCTACTTCTGAATGAAACTCAAAATGTAGTAATGACAAGTTTTTGCTGGTTTAGAAAATGTTAATAGGGTTCCAAATTACAAGAAGAAAAGTTTTCCAGTAAGTTCTTTCTTGAGTAGTTTAAAATTTTAATGTTAATCAGTCCAAATGTTTTAACTGATACGTTCTATACATAATGCAACAATAAGTATTTGTCAGTCATGGTATAACACTTTAGGATTTTGTCTTTTTGGAAACGAACCAAAAGCTCATTAAACGCTCGAAAACCTTTTTGCAGTTACGACAAAATGAACGAAGCAAAAAATAACTTCATGTTATTTGACTCCAAAGCTCTGAACATTTAAATTACATAAATGATTTAAACGTGTGTTATCACTTCAGAAACAAATATTCTAAGAGAAAAATATCTAAGCCCAACAGTACTCGTTATTAAAATCATTCTTAGCGCAGCTATATGTTTTAAACGTTAAAGCATAGTAACGTATCCTATTGTCCCTCTCAGAATACAAATACGTTATGGATGTTTTAGATGTAACATCTCTATACAGGACTTTAGAGGCATATACACTGCTGGCTAAAATCTTAAGACCAATGTACATACAGAACAAATATGCATTTTGCGTTGTTAGACTCAACCACTTATTCGAGTAGAGTTTCGAAAGATAAAAATAAGAAAAGGTAAAAAAAAATAAAAAACTTTTCTTCAGCATTTAATAGGGAAAATGTGAATACTAGCTGCTTAAAAGTTTAAGACCATACCAAAAAAAGTTATAAACAGAATAGAAAATGCTCAACAATAGATCTCAGTAGTAAGTTGCATGGCCGTCATTGCGAATAACTCCAAACATTCGCTTTGACATTGTCGATATAAACGTTTGCAGAAGGTTAGCTAGAATTTTATACCAAGTGGTGAAGATGGCTACATAAAGATTATGCACTGTCTGAAATTGACGTCCATTTCTATAGAGTTCCTTTGCCATCCATCCCCAAACATTTTCAATTGGATTCAGTTCGGGCGAACATACTGGATAGTCCAAAAGAATCACGTTATTCGCCATGAAGAAGTCCTTTGTCTTGCGGACATTGTGGATTGCAGTGTTGTCCTGCTGAAGGATCCAATCATTTCCACACAAGCGAGGGCCTTCAGTCAATAAGAATGCTCTCTTCAACATGCCAATGTAGCCAACCCCTGTTTGACGACCCTGTATAACCTGAAACTTCATATTTCCATGAAAGGAAAAAGCACCCCAGATCATGCTGGAACCTTCTTCACTGTGTTGTGCAAAAAATTTCTCCGGTGGGATATCCTTATCGCGCCAGTAACGTTGGATGTCATCTGGATCATCCAGGTTAATTTTTTTCATCAGAGAACAAAACCTTCTTCCACTTTTCTGTGTCCCATGTTTGGTGCTTCTTAGCAAAGTTTAACCGAGCTGTTTCGTGGTGTGGAAGGAGGTGTGGTCTTTGAAAATGTTTACAATTTTTAAAGCCTTTCTCCCGTTCTCTTGTTCTTGAGCTGCATTCTGCGTTCGTAAGGACCTTAGTCTGGTGTTTTGCTAGACAACCCGTCGAATCCCCCTGCTCAACGCCGGCGAAATATTCTTAGGCCGACAACTTAAATTTCTCGTTCCGTATCCCTCATGGTCTTTAAGGCCACAGCAGTTTTACTACGCCCAATCTCACCAGCGATGGCGCGTTAAGAGAGACCTAACTTTAGCAGCTCGACAATTCTGCCACGTTCAAACTCTGTCAATGTTTTAGCCTTTGCTATATTTTTACCCAATGTAACACAGTAGATGTCAGTGGGAGGTGTTGACAACGGTAAATTAATATCACCCATACTTTAGTTCTACTAGTGTCTGAAACATAAATTATTGAAATTTAATTGCGCTGTTCAGACATTATTACGAAAAATGACATATATGAGTTGAAAAAATGTTTGAAGTAAACAACAAGATAAACAGTAATTAAAATATTTTCCCTTTGTAATAACCCATTGTTCAAATATAAACATGAATTCGAGATTCAACATATGCAGCTTACTGACCCTGTTATTATAACATAATTTTTTTCAATTAAAACGTGTTTTATTGCAAAAGATAACTAAATTATTTATATGAACTATCAACAATTGATATGAAATATTATTTTCCTTGTGAAAGATGCAACTGCGTCTCATGCCTAAAGGTTACATAAAAGAAAGGAAGTGTTTTAATGAGCCTTCAAGTTGAAATAATATTCGATATAAACGGTACATATAATTTTAATTCGGACAATTATCTCTTTTTTTTACAATGTATAATATCATGTAACTTTTACATAGCAGCTTCTGATATCACACATGAGCCTACATAAAGTGTACCTAAGAAACCTAGCTTGAAGTCTACAGAAAGCGAGTGAACATTTAAAGAATTATGCAGAATGAACTGTCGACGTTTATATTTTTAAAATAATCAACAATAAGAAATTAAAATATGTAGAGGGCGTTATATGATTTTGCAAATCACTACAGAAATAAAATAGTAGGGATGTCAACTTATAAATAGGCAATTTAAAAGTTACATTTTCGCCATTTGGATTGAATGTTTTTACTTTTATTTTGTTGCTTGTTCGTTCGTCATTTCCCCACCTATTTCACGTTTTATGAATGCGTCGTTTATTATTTTATTGTTCGGATTCCGGTTATCTACAGATATTTAATATTAATCGAAAAACATTGTAAATATTTATTATGTCTATATATTAACGTTTAAGTCACGAAACCGGTTAAAAATAAAAGTATAAGTGTATAAACAAACTTTTTATGTTGTTATATTTCTCTGTATAACATATTTAAAAAAACAAAACCAAACAAATACTTATTTAAAAGACCGTAGAACAAAAGTGTAATTCCTCGCGTATCTAGAAGTATGAACCAATACAGTGATTCAGTACCATCAAGTTTTTGATAATTATTGAAGCAATTAAATGTGTGTTGCATGATAAAGAAATGTTACTTTAGACATTTTATATAAAATGAGAAGATAAATGAACAAGGTCTAAATTAAGATAAAATAAATAACAAAGAATAATTGTAAACACAGGAAACAGTTTGATTTCTTTCTCGAGAATACACGATTTCTGAAACGCTTGAAAATAAACTTTACTGTCACTTTTCTTTGCATTTTAATGTACATCTTAGTGTTTGTTTACCTTTTCTTTAATACTACAACTCATTAAGCTAAACATAAAATGTAAACAAAGATAAATTAAACTTCTTGCAAACTTGATATGCATAATTTCTGTATATAAACAGCTAAAAAATAGTAAAATTATTTTCAACTTAAGCATACACTGTATGGTTAAGTGAAAAGATGTTTAATCGTTGCTTTGGTCTATAAATGAATACCATTGTAAAATGCTTCAGACATATAATGAAGTAGTAATGGCAAAGAGTCTAAGTGCGGTTAAGGATAAAACACAGTCATAGTTCGCCTAACAATAGTTTGAAATAGTAGACTACAAAGATAGCTGAATTAGTGACATTGTTTAAAATATCCTTAGTCAGTAGTGCACTGAAATAGCCGCTTTCATACGTTTTAAAGTTTTAATTAATTATTGCGAAGACATTTAAGAACTCCTCAGTAAAGTGCCCTTTCTCATGTACTGTGTCGTTTGGGCCAGCAGTGTTTTGAAAACGCTAGTTATTTGACAGGCACAACAAATTACTGAGCTCAGCAATGATTTGGCACTAATGTTGACTCTAAAAAGAAGTCGATCCTTATAATACCAGGATAGCTAACAGACCAATAGAAGTGTTTGTCAAGAGCAGTGCAATTAATCAAGTTTCAGAATGCAGTAAAGTAAAGATCTTATTTTTACAAATTTTGCAATAATAAAAATTAGCTCTTAAAATTTATCTAATTCTTGTCTAAAAGGTTGATAATATTATACAAACCACATTGAATAGAGTTTTAAAGAGATATAAAAAATCAAGTGATCTGAACCTCATGTTAAAGAAAATTTAGAATTCACAAACAAAGAGTTCCTACAGACTGAAGAACAACATAAAAGCAAATAATTAGAAAAGAAAGATAGCTAATACAGTGAACTTAAAAACATAAAAATAGCACTAGAGTGAAGGCAGCTAGTCATCACCACCCATCGCCAATTCTTGGGCTACCAAAAAATAGAGGGATTCACCGTCACATTATAATGTCCCCACGGCTGAAAGGGCGAGCATGTTTGGTGCGAGGGGGATTTAAACCCGCGATCCTCAGATTACGACTTGAACGCCTTATCTTAACCCACCTGGCCTTGCCGGACTGCCCAAAGTAATAAGAAAAGAAAACGAAAAATGATCATTGAAGAATCTAAAGAATTGAGTAGAGAATAGTTAAACAAATAAGTAACATGAGACAGAAAAAAAGGCTGTGTACGTGTTTGTCTCGAACTATCGGGAGACAAAACGCTGTGAAAGCAAACAGAAATAATGAGAAAACTTATGTAGAGGAAGTTATTTAGGTGTTTAATTTCAGTCGTTCAAGTAAGTTTAATAAAGTTTTACATTTTATGTATCAGTAAACACCAACAAGACAGAAATAAATATCTTGAGAAACGATGAAGGTGACATAGACATAACAATATTGAAATCACATTTACTCAATGTTTTACTAACTGTTTAATTTCTAGTTTAATCGATGAAATATATGACGCAAAATGTTTCCAAAGAATATATTTATTTTACTAATTAATAGGTAATGGGCTGTGAACCTACTGCACTTGAACTTGTTTGGCAATTTCATGGAAATCTATATCATGGCTACCTGAGCATGGCGGTTTCTAATTAAAAAAAACTACCAACTAAACCGAAAACAAGCAGTTAATAGCACATATTGTCTACAGTTAAGTTACATACGAAACACTAAATAATAAAAATCAAGTAGACACAAATTAGTTCGTACGTAACAAAAGTTTCTTTTATCTTAAACATTATTTATCATGTTACACCTTCTTTGCTTGTATAGTACAATAATTTTTATGACAATTAGGTAAACCCTCACACCATTAATTGTGCTGTCTAGGACACGATAACACATATAGAAAGCTTCTAATGGCTGGATCGCATTCCATAATGAGTACTATGATAAAAATAGACGCCAGCTCACTAACTCTAAAAAGAATGGGCTGACGAATTATTTTTAAGGATAAATTCTGCTATGTTAACCTTTTTTTCTAAGAAATAAAAATTCTCTGTAATGGAAACTAGAAGATAGAAAAGAAATAAAAGAAAAATACGTGTGATATACATAAAAAATTACAAAATTTACTTAACTTTACAAAATACCACATTTTACAGAAATATAAACGGTTAATTGTCACTGAAAATACACATATGAAAATACAGATGACAATGTTACTTTTCTTAAATTTTGGCCCAAAGTTCATTTCATTTCGCTAGAAATGACTAATGCTACGTGATACACTTTTGGAAAGAAAAGTGTGTTTGTTTTTTGAATTTCGTGCAAAGCTACTCGAGGGCTATCTGCGCTAGCTGTCCCTAATATAGAAGTATAAGACCAGAGGGAAGGCAGCTAATCATCACCATCCACCGCCAACTCTTGGGCTACTCTTTTACCAACGAAAACTGGGATTGATCGTCACATTGTAACGACCAGCATTCGAACCCGCGACCCTCCGATTAGGAGTTGAACGCGATTAGTAAAACTCTGATTAGGAGTTTTATGTTTTAAGCTATTTTGAAAATTATATCAAGAATTTTCCCTCCCCTCGGTGGTACAGCGGCATGTCTGAGAACTTATAGCGCTAAAAACCGAGTTGTAATACCCGGAGTGGGTAGAGCACAAATAGCCCATTGTGTAGCTTTGTGCTTAAATTCAAACAAACAAATCAAAAGTCCTGATTATTTTATAAATTGTCTTTCTCACTGTAAGCAAATTTTGAAACGCAATTACAGTTACGACAGAAAGTGTTCGTAGCCCTTCGTCCCGAGTAGCTTTTTGCTCATAACTTAAAAGTATCATGATTAGGCTAATAGACGTATCGTGTATTATAAATATTATACTACCACACATCTACATACATTTTTATGTTAATTAAACAACAAAAAAATTACTTTGTACAAATCAATGAAAAAGACCATAACTTACCAGAATAATAATGCATTAACGAGTACAACTTTTTTCGACAGTCTATTAGAAGCATAATAATGCACAAAATATCTAAAACTAATCTTTATCATTTTATGTTGATCCGGTATTATTGTTGTTTAATTTTAAAATATTTTGAAAAGAAAGAGAATTTTCTGTGATTTGATTTAAATATTTTTACCAGTTTAACACACGTAAAATTGAACAGTGCTTTAACCGAATGTGTATTGAAACGTTCTTTTTAGCCGCGGCTTATAGAACGCTTCTGAATTTTTGTTTTTCGTTTTTTTCAAGTGAAAGTTTTAGCTCATAGCTCCTTCATCTCTTGACAGATTTGTAATCTTATAACAGTTTTTTTATTTAAGAGGACAAACCTTTTTGACTGATGTATATCACAACGCCAAACAATTTCTTAGTTATTCATCTTTTATATTAAACAAGCTGTTCAGTGGTAAGAGAGGGACTTATATGCTACAAATAAAGTTTCTATACTTAAGGTGATTAGAGTACAGATAGAACATTATGTAAGTTTATGCTTAATAAAAAATAAGTAAACAAAATGTATGAAACAAAAGTAAAATAAATATTTATTTAATTATTTCTAATTCGATGAATAATACTTACTAGATACTTTAGAGAAAGGTCGACACGCATATATAGCGCCTTGTTTTGTGGCAAGAGTTGTGACTTGAAGCATGTTATTTTGTGTATATTTTACAACCTTACAATCACGTCATGAAGCAAACTTTCTACAGTCTCTATTCATAGATGTAATTTTTTTTCATAGGTATTAACTAACAGTTATTGAAAACATTTACCTAAATTTTACTTAATTCATCAATTTCAAAAACAGTAGACATAATATGTTAACAGATGTTATCAATTTAAAAGAAATATCAAAATTTATTGGAAAGTGATTGCAAAATAATTTAAGCAGAAACGTGTGCTATTTAAAAATATTATTTTATTAAAAGAACTAGCTTCTTTAGCAATTCATTTTTATTGCTGCAAAACGAGCAATTTGAGTTCAATGGTAATAATAAATCTTTGAGAATGAAAGACATACATCAGTTATTTTGAAATTATTGTTATCAGTTAAAACACTGCATAAGATTTCATTGAATTGCTATTATTTTTGTTACTTCGATTATTTGAAAACATCATATATTATGGTTAATAATAATTTTATTTGTAAATATATACAAACACTATATTATTTAATAGGCCCAATATAGCCAGGCGGCTTATAGCGCTCGGCTCGTAATCTGAGGGTCGCAGGCTCGAATCCCCGTTACAGCAGACATTCTTGGTCATTCAGTCGTAGGGGCGTTATAATGTGAGTCAATCCTAGTGAAAGTGCACCCCAATAGTAGGCGGTGGGTGGTGATGACTAACTGCTTTCGTCTAGTCTTACACTGACAAATATGGAACGTATAGTTTTGTGCGAAATTCAAAACAAACAATTTAGTAAGAACTGCCATTTGACAAATATTATAAAACTTGCAGATAAAAATTATTTCAGACATAAATAAAGTTGCTGTTAAAATGATATTAATTGTTACCGTTTTAAGAATTCTTGGAAACATTATTAATTTTGCATGCAATTACATTTACTGATACGGAATAGATGGACATTCTTACAATATCTGTGAAAGTCAATAATTGTGGACGTGACTCGTTTTCTAGCAAACTGTCATTAACTGTGAACGTCATGACGTTTTGTTGCAAACATTCATTAATTGCAGATGTAATTCGTTTTTTAGCAAACTGTATGCATATGTGTATGTCATTAATTGTGAACATCATGATGTTTTGCAACAAACAATGACTAATTATTAATGTCATGACGTCTTATAGAAAATAGTAATTAATTACATGGACAACATCATTTCCTTGCAAAAAAAACTAAACATAGTGCACGTTATGACATTATCTAACAAACCGTTATTAACTGTGAACGTTATTATGTTATAAGGATGCTATTACGATTGGTAATACAAAATTATTGTGATATTTATTACATTTCTGGGTAATATAATTTGTTTCGACATGTAAGTAAATTGTTGTAGGCAAATGTAAATTCTATATACTAAGAATAGGTAAGCACGAAAATAAAAATAGTACTTCTTACGAACCGTATTTGTTGTTATAAAACAATGCTTTTCTACAAGGGAACTAAAAACTGAGGTAAATTCTAGTAGCAGAATATATTGTTACTAATAATCTCCAGCTTCAATACATTCTACGTGACTGCAAGAACAAAAAATAAAAAACGAATGTTTGTAAAAGTTTCTTAAAAGTGAATGTAATGTCTAAGCACTGAAAAATTAAATTAAGCAAGTTTGTCTTCTACGTTAGAAAAATTCCGTGCGGTCATACAGCAATATTCCATGTATTTTTATTGATTTGAAGCGTGAAATATTTAATAAGTTTTCATAAAAAATTAAATGAATTGTATCACTTTTATTAAAATAGAAAATAATGCTTGTTAAAGTATAAGTAACTGTCCATTGAGAAAGAATAAATACATAAAAATATCAAAAGTTTTTTTTCTTTTTGCTAGAGCTGTACAGTGTTTTGTATATATAATAACAGTAATGGCCATTTATCTGATAATTTCTGCCACAATTTTAGCAGATACTGTAGGATGACTACTATTACTTGCATTAGTAATCAATCCTATGTATTTTGATTTTTATTAGTTTTTTCGTTCGACAGTTTCACGTCAGTAGTAACAGGTGTGTTATAATCATTGCTATACAAATGCTTATGAAAGCAATTTTGACGTTCAAAAACAATTTTGAAAAGCGGAGTAAATATTGATATGTTCGATGTCAGGTGTGTGGAATCTCTTCTATTCAAAATTTCACTTCTGTGTGACTACCCCTGGTTACCTTGTCACGTGATAGAACAAAGACGTAAAGTATAAATGAAGTATCTTATAATAAGCAAATTTATAATAATTATTACATAATGTTGCTGGAATTTTAAAATGGTACATAGAAGACCAAGATAAAATATATATATCAAATACTGATATATAATTCTGAGAGTTATATTGAAGTACGGTGTTCTAAATCCACATGGAGAGACATTCTAATGACACTACTTATCGAAAATGGCATGCCCGTGTTGGTCAGTATATCCTGACAGCATTGTCTCAAGTACATATATTAATCGTTTATACTGGGATGTAACGCCTTTTGCTTACAATTAATGTATTCAGTCAAAACAAAAAAAAATCATTCCTGATTAATAAATTTTTTGTTGCTCTAATACGTAGTCTCAATAAATTGACGTTTTATTCTAACATCACTTCCGTAGTTAAAGATAACATTCTTAATTAATCGCCTAGCGCATTTCCAGAGCTATAAAGAAGTACAAAACATCATAACAATAAAAGAAAACTTCAGAAAATATTTTATGTTTTGTTTCTAATTCCTTCCCAACTGTAAACTAATTATTTTAAAGTGATTTTGATTTTATATTGTTATTTTTAAATGTAATAGATTTTCAATTACACTGTTGTGTATATTATTTCAATAATATACACGATGAGCATTCTCAGAAAAATGTTTTAGGTCGTGAATTGAACATTATTTATCATGATTTAGTCTTTTTTTTCTTATAAAATAACTTATGTTTCTTCTAAATAAATAAATTATGACTAAACAAACAACATGAGTTATACGGGCTTGTTAGAGATAGTTACTAGCTGACACTGTTTCAAACCCTTAAGTAAACATTTTCAGTGTACATTGATTTCTCCCTTACATTTCCACTTTCTACGTCCTGTTACCAAACATTTGACGCAGTTGATGTATGTGTTCATTTTTCTGGCTTATGTTTGTTTGTTTAGAATTAAGCACAAAGCTACACAACGGACTATTTGTGCAGACATGCCAATGTGCCAGAAGCACACCACAGAACAACATCGCACACTCAAATACTGGTATAGATTTTTTTTCACAAGTAAGTCAGACACAGATGTAATGCAGAAAATATAGAATATGCAAATTAATGCTGCCATGGTTATGGTTTAAACAGATAAACTCTGCGTTCATACAAAAATATGAACGCTTGAATAACTGAAGGTAACTATCTAAATAATTTGTCGGATGTTAAATATTAAACTACGAGACATTTCTAACTTTTTTTTAAACAAGTAATCAAACCGAATCATATCACTGGTGCATTTCTGTTCAACAGTCGTTAGTTGTTGAAGTACAGCATGTCATTACCTAGTGGTATACCAGAAAATCTCTTGGTAAAGATCGATTTTCATTTTTTACCTAGAAGCACTTGAAACACGCACTAAAATATAGTCTCTCCAGAAAATAAACGTTTCCAATGAAAACATGCAACACAGATTTACAAATTAATCAATCACTTTTAAGTAAAATATTACAAAAGTAAGATATCTCCCACACACACAAAATGAAATGCCTTATGAACCCCATCAAACGCTGTATTATTATGAGACATTTATGGGCAAAAAATCTTTATTAACAAATATTTAAAAAAGCACTGTTTAACTTTTGGATAAAATGTTAAAAACTAATGCTAATACGTTAATCTTACTTCAAAAAACAACTTCGAAACTGGATTTGAATAGGAAATCATCTGGTGCGTTGATTATGAATTTACGTTGTTCATATCAAAATAGATTCGTATAAAAGTTAATTTCTAGTGTATGAATACGAATTCCAAGTTGCAAATGTGACGTACAATCCCCAACACGTTTTTAACACGATATTGTTCAGAATATAGACAGCCACATACAATAGTACATGTGAACGGCAAGTACACATGGAAGACAATGCTTATGTACTTGTTCATTTGTTTGTTGCTCTACTTACTTATGTGTATATCTTTCTACTTTTATATCGCTTCAGAATTCAGCAGTAGTTGATTCCTTATAAATTAACAGGAAAGACTGTTAAAAATGTATGCTTCAGTAATGATAGTGTCTGTGTATTAAAATATTATGAGTAAACGGTGTTTTATGAGTAAAGTAAGCAGGTGCTTATTTTCTCTGTAGAATTATTAATGAATTTCGATCATTGGCATAAGGTACAGTATTTGTATGATAAATCATAAATTTTGACCACGGTGAAATTAACCGTTTCAGATATATGTTACTTTAAAGTCTGATCTCAGGTTTTAAAATGACTAAAGTATCTTTGATTAAATGTTTCCTGAACTTTGTTATGTATACCACCAGTAGAAAATACTTCCCAAAGTTTACGTTTTCAATTACTTTTAGATTTTAAAAGTGAATGTGAAATACGCTGAAATGGTAAAAATGTAAGCGTGATAGATGTTCTGCTGTCGTGTTTAATCTTCTCACCTTTGTGACATGATATGGATGTATTATTCATGAAAAAGCAAATTAATGGAACGAGGATATTTTTTCTCGATATTGTGATCATATCTTAGAATATATTGTTCGCTGTAAAGTTTACGCAATGAAGGAACAAAACTCTTCGTTTATTTGTTTCTAAAAATTTAAAAGAACATTTATTTAGTCAATCAATTTGTTTATTTATTTTCAATGCCATGTGTTGTTATTTTAGTGACGACAAGTTACAAATAGTTTGTTTGTTTGCTTGCTTTGAATTTCGCACAAAGCTACAGAAAGGCTATCTGCACTAGCCGTCCCTAGTTTAGCAGTGTAAGACTAGAGGGAAGGTAGATAGTCATCATTACCCACCGCAAACTCTTACCATCTAAAAGACCAAGCATGTTTGGTGTAACGAGGAATCAAACCCGCAACCCTAAGATTACAAATGACATGTTGAGCCGGTTGTTTAGTTTGTTTTATTATAAGATAATTAAAAGCAATGGTTATTGAAAATTGTGTTTGAAATTTATTGGTGTTAAGAATATAACGAACAAACAATTATGTAAGGAAAACAAATAAATAGTGTAAGATGAGCAAAAGACAGACAAAAACAGACAAAGTGAAGTTAAACATTTATATGTTCACTTTCTTAGATCGTATTTATGGTATTAACGTGTGTGTATTCGTAATTAAAAGTGTGATGGTTTTCATCAAACTAGGTAACAGAATAAATTGCTTTTGGAATATGCAAAACAATCCCACTATTCGTTGGTAAAAGAGTAGCCCAAGAGTTGGCGGTGGGTGGTGATGACCAGCTGCCTTCCCTCTCGTCTTACAATACTAAATTAGGGACGGCTAGCACAGATAGCCCTCGAGTAGCTTTGTGCGAAATTCCAAAACAACCAAAACTAACTTTTTGTCGTTTATTTATACATTATAAAACAACATCGACATCTTTGACTTCATTATGCGTATGTATTATCTACACTGTTTAAATAAAGTTATAAAACATTTTTTGATGAGTTTATATCCTTAGAACATGGACGGCTAAATACAAATCTAATAAGCACCTAGACTTCGTTGATTATGACGAATAGTGTTTTGAAGTTATCCACCGGCAACAATATATCAATGAGAATCATGAAATAGCCAGGGTATTTACGTATAGAATAAACATATGTAAGTATAATTAGAAGTTTTCGTATTTAAATTGGGTTATTGACACTAAATATCAAATTTCTCAGCGAAATCAAACAAATACAAAAACACCTTTAAACCAACATTACCTTTTCGGTAAAGTTATATCTCTCTTTTTGCCCATACTTTAGTTGGTAATGCAGTTTCAAACCAAGACAAATAACAAGTTCTTACCTTAATTGACTCGGGATAAAAGAAGGATAACCTGTTCTAACAGAAATTGGCAATCCTATGAGTAGAAAAAATACCTGTTATTAGTTTAATATATATTTAGTATAATAATTTATTATTTTAAAATAAATTAGATTTTGAACCGCTGATAATTTAATACAATTAAATTAATTTTACGCTCTCATGAATCGATAAGTTAGATATTTCAATGCCCCCCTGCTAGTACAGCGGTATATCTCTGGATTTACAACGCTAAAATCAGGGGTTCGATTCCCTTCGATAGGCTCAGCAAATAGCCCAATGTGTCTTTGCTATAAGAGAAACTCAGACAGATATTTCAAAGGGTCAGTTTCTTTAAATCTTGAAAAATCATAAGAGGACAACTATTTTAATAAACGATTTCTTGAGGTTTAACGTTCAATAAATAAATATATCAATGGTATAATTTGCTTATAAACCATTAATATATTTATGATTTAGAATTTATATTAGACCAGCCCCATAACATATACATATCAAAGTGGCATTAATGTTATTCAGCTGTAATCACATGACTTATATTTTCTGCTTATCAGTATGAAAAATAATCATACTACAGTCGAATAATAACATAGAGCTCATGCTCTACATTGAACTAATCAAATAAAAAGTGCGAGCATAGCTTTGATATTTGATTTAGTAAACTTTGAATAAAGTGTGTCAGTTCACAATAACATTTCAGTGATGATCGATTATGTCCACAAACTACGCTGTCAGAGTTTTGATCCTGCCAATATCTTCTTTGTTTCGATATGAAGTAACTTAAAAGGAGCCAAAAATTCTCTTTTCCATAAATTTTCATGTAATTAGCACAGACCTTGACACATAAAATATGATACAGGTCTTGATATCCAAGTGAGGTTTTGATATCTAACTAAATGCGGAAATAAAAAGATCTGAAGTTTACAAGTAAAATACTGCGTGATAAGATTTTCACCTCAAGCATGTATTTTATGAATATCAATATTATTAGTACACGACCAATATGTTAAACCTTTATGATGGGTAGAAAGGTGTGTGGTAAAGCATATGAGTATGGATGCTAGAATCATGCAGATAAACATTTGACAAAAAGAAAAGATGCTAGGAAGGTAAATATAAATACTTTATTTCATTCCCCAATACATAATTCCGCACTAAGCATAATCGTTAAATGGGAATAAATGAATCATGAAGTGTTCTCAACTGATGTAATTTATTGCGTTGCGTCACCAAATGGACTCCAATTCATGTTGGATAACGGTCGCAAAAATTTTTTAACATGAAAGATTAATGTACTTCAAACAGTAACTGAATTTACTGTACACGCAATAAGATTAAATTCGTGTGGATAACCACTACTTAAGAGTAGATTTGTTTTGTAACACGTCACGTGACACTATTTATAGGAAATGTGTGTAGATGTGTGTAGTATTTTTTGTATGGAAGCGCTTCTCAAATGCTATGATACATATTCAAGACTTGCAATCTGAAGTTTTACTGTTGTAAAGATACAAAGTTTGAAACAGTCTTTCCTTTTGCTAGAAACCAAGTAAACCTTTTCAAAAACTGCGTGAGACGCAATCACGTACTCTTTAACACTGTCAGTCTTCTGGAGATTTGTGATCGTTTTAGAACAACAAAATAATTTATTAGTCAAGGTAATATGTATATTTCATTGGAGGACAAAGCAAAACTACAAACTACTTACTATAATACAAGGAGCAGAAACAGAGAGTTATGATGTATAAAGCAAGATAATAACTAACCACATTTGTTCCGGGGTAAAACGTCTATTGAATATGTAGTTTATCTTAAATTAAACCTT
The DNA here is from genome assembly GCA_011833715.1 of Carcinoscorpius rotundicauda. NCBI lineage: Eukaryota > Metazoa > Arthropoda > Merostomata > Xiphosura > Limulidae > Carcinoscorpius > Carcinoscorpius rotundicauda. Next base: position 30,168,709 of record CM022395.1, on the reverse strand, counting down.
CGGTGTTTGTTATATATTTATGTTATACTATCATTTCCTGTACTTAACTGGGTTAAATACTGCAGGTTTTGAAAAAAATATTAGTGAAGTTTTAATATTCAAGTCGCTCTTATGCCAATCTAGAACTGCACGAAGAAGTCTAATATCATACACCCCGTTAGTTTGAATATTCCCCACATTTACTTTGAGAAATATTCCGGTACTACACATTCACGCAGATGAATAGAAAATCCAAATTTTATAGTTAGTAACCATATTAATTGTTTAATTTAATAGTATTTTTATAGCTCGTGATGAATAAATCACAGTATAAGATTGCTTTTGCATTAGTTGATTATTAAAATATTATAAATTTTTTATAACTCGACATGAAATAGGAACAAACAAAGTGATGGCCCAAGGCGTAGGAAACTTATTGTAACATTCTCCCACTCGAATGTGAAATTTCAAATGCTCTCAATAACTGGTACTTTATCAGAGTCTGAAGTTAATATTAAATTTGTAAAATATATTTCATTTCAAAAATAAATAAAAACTGAAAATAATGAAATAGCATTGTGGTTATTTGCTATGTACCTTGTGCTACTCTTTAATCAGTAGAACTAACTGAAATAACCTTTTGTTAGCCTTTTATGCTCTCTAACGGCATTAGCTTTGTTTCAACTAATTTAATATCCAGGTTATAAGGCAGGTTTGTGGAATTTTTATTCAAAAACAATTTATTCAGTGTCTAAACTCTATATAATGTTATATTACCTATTGTAAGCTCTGATAAATGTGGGCCTGGCATGGTTTAGCGCGTTAAGGCGTGCGCTTCGTAATCTGAGGTGCGCGGGTTCGCGCCCGAGTCGCGGCAAACATGCTCGCCCTCCCAGCCGTGGGGGCGTTATAATGTGACGGTCAATACCACTATTCGTTGGTAAAAGAGTAGCCCAAGAATTGGCGGTGGGTGGTGATGACTAGCTGCCTTCCCTCTAGTTTTACACTGCTAAATTAGGGACGGCTAGCACAGGTAGCCCTCGAGTAGCTTTGTGCGAAATTCCAAAACAAACAAACAAACTGATAAATGTATTCGTAAACCTAAATATAGTTAAGACTTTGTAAAACAATACAAGTTCAGTGAAAACATCCTTTCTGAGTTTCAATGGCAAGATTTACTTGTAAATTACTGTGAAATTTGTATCGATCTACTTAAAACTAAGCAAATACAAACAACTGTAAATACTGAAACTGAGCTAGCCATCCCTAATTTAGTAGTAGTGTAAGACTAAAGGGAAAACAACTAGTCATCTCCACCCACCGCCAATTTTTGGGCTACTCTTTTATCAACGAATTGACCGTCATATTACAATGCCTCAACGGTTGAAAGATCGAGAATGTTTGGTGCGATGGGTATTCGAGCGCCTTAACCACTTGGCCATTCCGGGTGATTTCGATCATACGAAAGAATCATATTTACAAAATTTCTCTATTCTGTGTTTAGCAATTTACGTTATATAACAATTTCGTTCGGGGACTATACGTAACTTGACTTCAAGTATCAAAAGATGACAATATTATTTTACTAGATATTTAATGTAACTAACACAGTGGAAGTACTTGAAAAATATCAAGTTTAATCCTTTAAATAAGATTAACTATTAAGAAAATCTTGTGTAAAAAAATCCATTATACATTTTCTAGATTAAGGCGACTATGATAATTCAACTCAAATACCTGAACTTGAAGTAGTTTATAAACATTAATGTAACATTGTTGAATTTGTTTATTCAAGCAGTTATACTTTATTTAGATAATGCTTTATACATGTGTGAATACACACAAAATAATATCCCTCTGATATGCCACTATAGTGTAGACAATGGCTGCATTCAATCAGTTTTGCTGAAGACGTCTCTAAATCCAGCAAGGCATTTACTTTCAGCACTCTTACTTTTATCTGTTCCTTTTTCAATTTTACTTTTTCGTCAAGGGTGAACAAACACATTTGGCGCAGTTCACGAATGATACAATAAGAAAACACACATTCAAATCTGTTTTTGTCAGGATCATCTCTGTAGAGAGAATGAGGTTAAAATATCGCTTATTTTCGGTGTGTGAGATCTCTCAGAGAATATAAGTTCTGAATGAAAGAGACAGAAGTAACGCCACAATAATAATTAAGTAAAAATACTGGTTACTTTTATATGCAAAAACGGCTGTTCTGGGCCCAGAAAACACTTCAAATAGAAGAGCGAACAACGTTTCGACCTTCTTCGGTCATCGTCAGGTTCACAAAGAAAGGGTTACTGGTCGGAAGCTGACCACATGTTTGGGAGGGGTTGTATAATTGAGTGTTGCAATGTAGAGGGCGCGGTTTGAATATATAATTTTGTCTATAATATTAATATAGGTATAATGGTGTTCCTTTATATTGGTTTATTTTGGGTTTGAGTTGTTGTATAAGTAAGGCTTCTTTAATTTTTCGTTTGTTTATGTTTGTTTCTTTATTTAGTATTTTCTATGGTTATGTTGTGTCCATTTGACTTGCAGTGTTCGAAAACGTGTGAAGGTGACTTTTTATGTTCTTTGAATCTGGTTTCCATTTTTCTACTTGTTTCTCCTATATAGAAGTCGTGGCAGTTATCACATTGTATTTTATAAATAATGTTGGTGTGGTGTTTGTCAGTGTAGTTCTTACATAGTATAGACCTTAGTTTTGTGCCTGGTTTTTGAATAAATTTAGTGTTAACTGGAATGTTATATTTTGTTACTAGTTTTTGCCAAATGTTGGTTATTTGTTTGCTGATGTCAGGAATATATGGTATACAGCAGTATATGGTTTCGTGATTTTTTGATTCGTGAGATATATTTACTTTTGTTGGTTGATTTTGCTTTCTGTCTAGGTGTGTGCGTATAATGTTTTCTACGGTTTGTGGAGGAAACTTATTAATGTTGATGAAGTGTTGTTTTATTTTATCAAATTCATCGTTAATTTTATCTGGTGAGCATAGTTTTATGGCTGTGTTGATCTGGTTTCTTAGTATGTTGAGTTTTTGTTTTGTTTCATGTGCTGAGTCCCAAGGAATGTATAGTCCAGTATGGGTGATTTTTCGGTGGATTTCTGTTTTGAATTGTGTGTCGGTTCTTATAATTTTGAGGTTAAGAAATGATATGTGATTGCTTTCTTCCTGTTCACATGTGAAGTTAATGTTGGGATGTATAGAGTTAATGTGAGTGAAAAAGTTAAGTATGTGTTCTGTAGATTCGAATCCCGCAATCGTGTCATCTACATATCTGTACCAGTATAGTGGTGGATGTAATGCTGTATTAATTGCTTGTGTTTCAATTTGTGTCATAAAAATATTGGCTAGAACTGGCGATACTGGGTTGCCCATGCTTAGGCCATTTGTTTGTATATAGTTTTGGTTGTTGAACATGAAGTTTGTCTTTATTGTGGTGAATTCTATGAGGGTTGCTAACTGGTTACTGGGAATGTCTATGATCGGGTTAGGGTCTCGAATATAGAGTTCTAAGGCTATCTTGCAGGCTTCTGTTGTTGGAACTTCTGTGAAGAGGGATATAACATCGAAACTGGCCATTAAGGCTTTATGATTAAGTTGATTTAGATTGGACTTGAAATTAAAAGAGTCTTTGATGAATGAGCTGGCTGATGTTGCATATTTGGAGAATGCCCATGCTATGTATTTACCAAGATTGTAGTTAAACGATTCATATGTTGACATTATTGGTCGTAATGGACAATCTGGTTTATGAGGTTTGGGGATGCCGTATATTTGCGGTGTGCGTGAGTCGGTTTTACGTAGGTAGGAATAAAGTGTTTGTGAAATTGTGTTGGCTTTTTTTATTTGTAGTAGTAATTTGTTTAGTTGCGTCTCATGTGTCTTTGTTGGATTTGTGTGTAATGGTTTAAATTTGTTCGTGTCTGATAGGATGTTATTCATTTTTTGTATGTATTCATTCGTGTTCATTATTACTATAGCGTTACCTTTATCTGCTTTTAGAATTTTTATGTTTCTGTCTTGTTTTAGGTTTCTAATGGAATTAATGTCTCTTTTTGTAAGGTTGTTTTTTAGTTTTCTGTTTTGTGAAATTATGTTGATAGTTTTGTAAGAAAATTCTTTGAAAAAATCGTTTAAGATAATGTTTTTAGGTGGTTCTGGAAAATATAAATTTGTAATTTTACCTGGGAAGTTTGGCAGTTGGATGTCAATAAAGTTATCTAAGTTATTATATATTATTATATAAGATTATATAATATTATATATATTATTATATAAGTTATTATTATATAAGAACCGACACACAATTCAAAACAGAAATCCACCGAAAAATCACCCATACTGGACTATACATTCCTTGGGACTCAGCACATGAAACAAAACAAAAACTCAACATACTAAGAAACCAGATCAACACAGCCATAAAACTATGCTCACCAGATAAAATTAACGATGAATTTGATAAAATAAAACAACACTTCATCAACATTAATAAGTTTCCTCCACAAACCGTAGAAAACATTATACGCACACACCTAGACAGAAAGCAAAATCAACCAACAAAAGTAAATATATCTCACGAATCAAAAAATCACGAAACCATATACTGCTGTATACCATATATTCCTGACATCAGCAAACAAATAACCAACATTTGGCAAAAACTAGTAACAAAATATAACATTCCAGTTAACACTAAATTTATTCAAAAACCAGGCACAAAACTAAGGTCTATACTATGTAAGAACTACACTGACAAACACCACACCAACATTATTTATAAAATACAATGTGATAACTGCCACGACTTCTATATAGGAGAAACAAGTAGAAAAATGGAAACCAGATTCAAAGAACATAAAAAGTCACCTTCACACGTTTTCGAACACTGCAAGTCAAATGGACACAACATAACCATAGAAAACACTAAAATACTAAATAAAGAAACAAACATAAACAAACGAAAAATTAAAGAAGCCTTACTTATACAACAACTCAAACCCAAAATAAACCAATATAAAGGAACACCATTATACCTATATTAATATTATAGACAAAATTATATATTTAAACCGCGCCCTCTACATTGCAACACTCAATTATACAACCCCTCCCAAACATGTGGTCAGCTTCCGACCAGTAACCCTTTCTTTGTGAACCTGACGATGACCGAAGAAGGTCGAAACGTTGTTCGCTCTTCTATTTGAAGTGTTTTCTGGGCCCAGAACAGCCGTTTTTGCATATAAAAGTTCTCAACAAGTGGGTTTCTCGACATCACTGAAAAATACTGGTTATTTTTATTTAAGCATTACTGTAACTAAAAGATGAAGGAAAAATTCATTGATCAATTAAAATAAATTATAATTAAAAAGCACATCTCTTAAGTATTGAGGGATATAATAGATGAAATATATTAATAAGTTGTTTTGTTTTATTGGAAATACGATTGTTCTTTAGGTAACTGAAACTCTTCCAATAAAGTGAGCACAAAGATAATGATACCTAATTATAATCAAAAGATTCATATATCTTAATGGAATTAATGTTTCCTTTTAGTGTGTACAGATTAATTATATCAACTTATTCTAATGTTCATTCCTGTATCTCAGCATTTACTTTCAACATTTATAACAGTAATATTTATGGTGGAACAGCGATTAGTCTTCAGATTGACAACCCCAAAATGACTAGTTTGATTCCTCTTGGTGGACACAGCAGATATCCTGACGTGGCTTTGTAATAAAACACACACACATGTTTCGTATACCAGACAGAAAACAGATAGATATTTGTACAGTTTCATTTCTAACAACAAACGCAAACAAAATCATAATGTTTATGAAGAAAGAAGTGTTTATCCTTCTGCGTTATTTTTCAAATATACAAGTCTAACCAACTTAATATTGTATTTTGCATTTATTTCATGCAATACAGATGATATCCTCTACAAAACTTTCTGAAACGACATAAACATGTAAGAGTAAGATCTTTCTTTTAATAAAAGTTAGTTCAATTTTAACACTTACATTTCAAATAACAGCATTGCATAAATTCCTTGAGCTTAATGTCAACCACTTTAATAAAAAAAAAGTTTGTTGTCTTGTTATAAAGATTGATCTATCTTCAATTCGAAGTCAAAATATTTGAAGTAAAGTAACAATAATATTATCAAGAAATATAATCACAAAGAACAGAAGAAAGACGTTAACGTGCGGACATGAAATTATATAACAAATACTGCTTTTCGCAAAATTACTTTGGTTTAACAAATTAAGCGATATTAAGTCGTTTTCTTAATTAATTTGTTTTTAATAAATAGCTTTAACTTTATAAACATATTTGTAGTGTATTTCAAATAACTTTAAAAATTTAGTAAACCTGTCGACAAATCTCTGAGTCACAAAAATTTCAAGTTTGAAAAATACATGTTTTATATAATCTAATAACGAGTGGCAATTAGTTCAGACTTAATCATGACCTTTGATGATCACTTAGAAGGAAAAGATAAAGTTTCATTCCGTAATGGCGAGAAAACACATTTGTGAAAACGGCTGGTTTGGGTAGAGAAAACTCTATGTAGAGGAGCGAACAACGTGTCGATCTTCTTTGGTCATCGTCAGGTTCACAAAGAAAGAGGTAACTGACAGATAGCTGACCACATGTTTGAACGCGGTTGTGTAATTGATCTAGGATAAAACAATGATTTCAACTGCAAGACTAAATTATTGTTAAAAACAGACCAATAATTTTGTGATACATATATATAACGCATTAACTTCAGTTTCTAAAACATACAAAGGAGAGCTGGTACTCTCAAATTTTATTGTGACTTTATTATTTGATAAACTTCTCTATAAAAGTCAAATACATACTTTTGACATCAATACATAATAATCTGAAGTCAGAGAATGTGGATCTCCCTGACGTTCAAACACAATGTTATTTATGTTTATTGTGATTTCATTCTGTTTTATTTTGTTGCTAATAATATTATAATGTTTATTCAATTGACTCTGATATGACCGTAAAGAGTGCTAACAAAAGCATCGGATCTCTGAAAATGACAGTAAGTGAAACGATAAAAATAACCTAAAAATTATATAATAATGTAATGAATTTACTATTATACATTGATTTTAATAACAATGTATGTTTCAGTTAAATATATATACATATTTAGAAATACTCGTAACTTATACTGTTAAATGCGTGTTGTTGTTTTTTCAAAATTCCCGCCTATTCACTAAATACGTAAGAATCGACAGTATATGTTGTACAAAAGCACTAGCATATTGTCAGTATTGTTTTTAAACCAATGCGCCGTGCCAAGAGACAGTATATGTTGTTGCTTTGCTATAAACTTCGAAAGTCACAACTATGACTAACGCTTATTCATCGGGAACGTCAATATTGACCAAGAACATTTATCGAGTCCGAACATTACAAATCGTTTAACTACGTCGGATTAAAATCGGCTTTAGGATTTTTAAAAAGACATTATATAACTTCAAAATTGAGAACTCATGTGCGATTGGCGAAGAGTTAGCTAGATCCCCGCTAAGTGAAATCTAATGTCCATGGACTAGAAAAATAACCGACTCATCATGAACCCTCGATAGGATACAAAGGATGTTCCGGCTCAGGTAGGAGACTTAATATTGTTTGTAATTTTTAAAACTTTTGTATATAAATCATTCTTTGTAGTAACTATTTCTATTAACAATAGATTGTATTATTGTTTTAATATTAAAATATATTTATGTTAAGAAAGGAAACTATGTGTATCACTCTTGTTGGCAAGTATCATAAAATTGATACATATCGACATTTAATTAACTTCGAAATACAGATTACAATTTAACGCAACATAATAAACTAAAAGCTCGTCCGAAAGAAATTATAATACATGACGATACTGAAACTGAGAGAGATTATTTTGATCCATTTATTCTTGATATTATTTTAAGTCTTTCCTGAACTGTCTGGGATGTAGAATGCATTGAAATATTTATGTTCATCTGTAAAACCACTGAAATTTTAAAAAAAAAGTAGTAACTGAGAATTTTACACATTCTCATGCACAAAGATACCACTACAAGCTAGCCTAAATAATACTTTTTTCCTAATATTTTATCAAGCATCATTACTTAATGTAGCCTGAACTAGCATTGTATATGTATGTGCACTTGATGTAAAATTCAGCAGGGCTTTTACTACAATTATTAATACAGCTTTACCTTAATTCCTTAATCGGATGCACTGAATATATTTAGACTACTTTGTCTAAGTTGAGGGTCCTTGAAAACTGCGTAGTAGTAGCACAAGTCAACAAAGAAGATATATAATAAGGGTTTCCTTCGAAAAAAAGTTGCGTCATGTTACCATCTGAATAATGTATATAATATACAAGTTCTGAGGTATACAATTACATAAACGACAAAAATGGATAAAACCAGGGAAGTAATTTTGTTATAGATGAATAAAATGCGTATAAATAATTATAAGGTAAGTATCTTTACTTTATTTTATCACATATTTATTTTAACCAATTATTATACATAACAAAAAAATAAATATATAATCAAAATAGAGAATCACTCCAAATGTAGTGTATATGTGGAGAAATGCTCACAGGGTTTTGGAAAAAGCAGAAAGTTCCATTGTTTTCAATGAGCAAAAAATTGCCAGGCCCGGCATGGACAGGTGGATTAAGCTGTTCGACTCGTAATCTAAGGGTTGCGGGTCGAATCCCTGTCGCACCAAACATGCTCACCCTTTCAGCCGTGGGGCGTTATAATATGAAAGTCAATCACACTATTCGTTGGTAAAATAGTAGCTCAAAGGTTGGCGGTGGGTGTTGATGACTAGCTGCCTTCCCTCTAGTCTTACACTACAAAATTAGAGACGGCTAGCGCAGATAAGGTTTTTAGCGTTGTAAGTCCGCAGACATACCGCTGAGCCACTGGGGGGTATTCGTTGTAAGAAAAAGAAAACAAATTAATTGATGAGATGCAAGTGGTCACTGAGAACTCTTTTTTTCTAAACTGTAAAGGGAGAAAGTAAAAATTTTAGTAAGTTAAATCTCATTCAATATTTAAACGCATTTCTCTTTTGCTCTTAAAAATGCTCACAATATAGGTATATATGCAAAATATTGATACTAGTTGAATCATTAGAGCTAATAAATTTTGTATTTACAGACCCGCTCTGGTATTTGTCTAATTTTTTAAATTTAGCAGATTCACTTGTAAATGAGAACTAATAACAAAGTAACAATAGTTAACAAATGTTGAATGAAATTACCTCCTTCGGTCAGCTTTGCTTATACATAGATATATATATATATATGTATATAAATATATTGTTTGCAACTCAGTATAACACTAATTATAAAACATATGAAAATTTATGCAAAACTCGCTTCTAAGATTTCATGTTACTTTTGATGATATAACCTAAGAAACTAACTTGATTTGGAAAGTGTTCATAACAAAATGTCTTGTCCGAAAAGTTTTGTCAACAAAGTACTGAATACATATTCAAAATAAAATAATGTGGTTTAATCTATAAACAATGAATGTATAAATAGATTTGTCTCAATTAAGAAGAAATTGTATAAAAGTAAGCTCCTTTATATATTACATTTATTCATGTCACCTGAAGATGGTTAGTTTAAAGTTAAGGAAAACTATATTATTATGCGCCAATATTTCTACTAAATGCAAGGCATATAATTCTAGGCATTTTTTCAAAACTGAGATCGCTTGTCATATGATTGTCTTACTTTCATTAAGCATATTTTATTTCTCTTTGTTCTTGTTTTATTTTAAACAGAATAAAATATCTCAGATCGGTTACCATCTAAAAGCTTGTGAATTTGTAATTTTTCACATAAAATTGTTTTTTTTATCCGAAAACATCGTTTTTTTTATTTTATCATTTTTCGCATAATCTAGTTGTAGATTTCCAACTCACAGTTATTTATTTTACTGAATTTTTCCAAAGTACGAACTTCACAGGTCGATAGTTACCCTCAACAGATACAATACTTTATTTATACTGAAAAAGAGGTTATTGTACCACAATTAAAACTTTTAGAAGAGAATAAAATAAGAGATGTGTAAAAAACAGTTCACATGGTTCTAAGTAATTGATAAAAACCTGAACGTTTGTTTATTCATTAAAATCTAGCATCACAATGTTTAACGTTAGTTCAACAAATACTGAGCCTTTAAACTGTCTTAGGTTACTGGAAATTGAGAGATGATAACAAAAAATCAACACTGGTTTTACCATTCACTGAGTTGATTCTTGGTTTTGCACCAAGGTAGGCAAGATTTACGTTGGCTTTCCTACCATCAATGATAGGATTAGCATCTCTTACTGCACGTTCAGCCGCTTCCCGGTCTGCCATTGTCACCTGCGAGATAATAATTTAGACAATAAAATATAGGATGCTAATTTTAAAAGTGATATATCACAATTTTTTTTCCTTCACATATAATTTGTCCCTATGTATGTCATTATGATACATTCAGAGATTGAATCATTTTATAAAAAGGCAAGAAATGACATTGTTTAAATAAATAAGTGAATCACACTACATATACATACACACGCGCACACACACATTCAAATACATATATATAAATTATGTATGCAACGAGCCTCTAAAATAATAACTGTGGTTCATGGAAAAGTTGTGTCGAAATCTAATTCGTTGAGGATTTAAATACAGATGATCACTTGATATTAAAATTGTAAAGAAATATCGATTATGAACTTCAGTCCCATTAGTAAATTTTGTTTAAAACAAAGCAACATTTCATTATTTAATATATTTGGAAGCTTGCAGTTGTCCCACAGGGAGACTGTAAATTAATAACTCAGCATTAAATATTAAATAACAAATTAAACGGATTTCAGCTTTAGTGCAAAGATAGTCAATCTGTTAAGTGCAGCTATAATACAATAACAAACTTAACCATTGTAATAAGGGCAGGGAGTAAATATTAATAAAAGGGGCAGAAAGTGGTTTTAACACACATGATAAGGCTCAACATATTTTAATATGAACATTAATTAGTAACAGTGAAATACCAGTGGTTAACTATTACAGAAATTAAAACTTAGAAGTGGGTAAATTTACTGAAACTAGTCATTTTCATTAACAGAATATATATCCGACTTTTCTTGAATGTAAAACTGGTGCACCTAATTGAGGTTTTTAGGACGCATTAATACCACTGATAAATATCTGAACTACAAGCAAACTACTTTTAGTTTTAGTAGTTATTTGACGTTATATTATTGAAATAGTATTGATTTTGTCAGGAATGTATCAAAATTATTCTACGTGAATGTATTTTCTCCCTGTAACTAAATTACAGAATTAAAAGGCGCTGTTTGGAGAGACGTCAACAATTATTGTCAATCTTTATTAGATCACCATGCCTGAAGAATACTTGATTTTTGCGATATAATATTTTTAGCCTATAAAATTTAAGATGGTACAGATTTAGAAATTGTTAGAGTCTGCATAAGTAAAATCATAATTATCGAGGTTTCTAGTGTTTAGATTACTCTTACTATAGGATAGAATCCATAAAAAACAGAAGACTTTTTTATAGTTCCCGTTGTTAATGTTCAGAGTGTATTTATAATTTTGTTTGAAAATTCATATTTTGACAGACTCTAAGTTGAAACGCTTAGTTTTATAGATATACACTACACGGTCAAAAGCATGTGGACACCTGACCATCACACCTATGTGTGGTCGTTGAACATCTCATTTCAAAACCATGGGAATTAATTGGAAGTTGGTCCTCTCTTTGCTCCAACACGTTTCCACTTTACAATAACAGCACTTACAGTTGACTGGAGAATCTTTAGCAGAACATAAATTTGACGAATTGACTTGTTGAAAAAGTGGCATCCAATGGCAGTGCCACTTTAAGAGTCTCTAAGCTCTTTAGTACGATCCATTCTAGTTTGTTTTTTTCTCTTTATTTATCCCACCTCAACGAGGGGGTATACACAGAAATACAACAATTAAAACACAAGTTAATAAATTATCATGTATCAATAACTCTACAGATTATCATGCTAAAAATTACCACAAAGCTAATAAATTAGAAACAAAAAGTATACAAAAGATGTAATTTTGAACAGCAGTTATTCAAATAATACAGTTTACGTATCAAAACAAGAAACAAATAGATCTGTTATTGGCAACAAAATTAAAAAGACAATGCAAATAAATAAATTACAACGTATCTTAATAAAGTACACAAGTAATAACTTTGGGCACCTTGGTTTGCCATGGTACCAACATAAGAATACGTATAATAAAAAACACCTAATGAGTTATGTAACAAACACCTGTGGTAATGGAGATAAATATGTTTAGGTACACGCACTTTAAACATGGAAATTAAATGAATTTCGTGATGGCTTGCTAAATAAACTGAACGAGCAGAACATATAACCTGTCGTGCCAAACTGGTAAGCAAACGAAATATGTTGCAGCATCTCCTAGGTAACGAAGGATGTGATCCCACTAATTGGCATCTCCTCCACAGCCAGTTAGATAGAGGACAACCAAAATAAAACTCCAATAATTTATATACACGACCCATTCTAGTGCCAATATTTGTCTGTGAGATTGTATGCTTGATTTTACGCACCAGCTAGCAATGAGTGTGGCTCAAATGTCCGAGCCCACTAATTATAAGGGGTGTCCACATACTTTTGGCCATGTCGTGTATATACATATATGCGTGTGGGGGTATGCTTGATTTTAAACTTTCTCAACCCTTTAGGCTTCTAAATACGTAAAGTAGATATTTCTTTTAATTTTGAAGCTGTTTGCTCCCAAAATTAACTTTGTTATAATATAATTTTGGAACGTCTTTTGTAAGAGTTACCTCCCTGATTTCAACTAATGAGATGCTAATTATGTGCGTGTTTTACTTGTTTCTTATTCCAAAATTTATCATACTACAGGTAAAAGTTTATCGTGATCTTACCGATCAGCTTTTAATTAATTAAAAATAAAAGTAAGCATTTCTTTGAACAGAAAGTCATGAATAAACGTTTAATGTCCAAACTTTATAGGCACTACTTTCACCTACGCAAACTAACACGTGCGAACATACATTGACTTATAAGCGTACTTTTAGAATATCTTAACCTTGATAAAATAATCTTCAGATTGACTGTTATATTATATAATTTAACATTCAAAGTTTCGAAGCAAAGATGATGGAAATGTATCAGGAGGAGTTCACCTAGATTGGCAGACTTCCAGCAAATGTCTGCACCATGTATGAGAAGTTGCTTATATTGATTTAATCTTTTAGCAGAACAAGTCACTCTCTTTTCGCATTGTAAATTGTCTCCTTATTATTTGAACTGTAAGGATTGTCATAACCTTGAATTTAAATATTTTTTTTTTTTTTATTATACAGCGGACTATTTTATCTACCTTTTCAACTTATTGTTATCATCATATCTAACAAATTATGCGAAACAAATGCGGTACATAATCATGGATTTTCATTAAACGTTCTTAAAATAACAATGAAAATAACAAAAGAATTAGCCATGTTAAAGTGAATTACTTCCAGTAGCAATTAACTTCAAATTTAATTTTTTTTTATCTAGATGTAATGAAGAAAAAGCTCAACATCGTACCACAAACCATCTTTATTCCATGTTTGACAAGTACAGTGAGTAACTATTTTTTGAAAAAAATTACACACAACAACACCAACTGACGGGAACTTAAATAATAATATTACGGTTACTTATACTTATTATAACAGTAATACATTTAACATGAAGTTCTATATTTGGTTGTTCTTTTTATTAAGTATTCTTTTCAGCTTACAAATTTGTCAACAGTAACCTTATCAAATAGTAAATAAAGAGGATATGAAAAACAATGAGCCAAATATCGTAGTTAAGAAGGCTGTAAAAATATCAAAAGCTGGGAATTTAAATAATGTATTGAAAGAGAAGCATCACCTGTTGACCCAACTTTATAGTTTTTTTTTATTATTCCTGTTTAGTTGTCATTTTATAAAATCTTTATTACACTATAAGAAAAGTGTGAGCTCCTTTCCAGCAAATAAACTGTTTAGTATTACCTAAGTTGAAAATGGACACAGATGAATAATAGATTTGTTAGTGCTATTTGTAGAGTGTTTACAAGAAGTATCTTTCACACACTTAGGATTTCTCGTCGTCTTTGTTTGAAAACTGTTGTGTCATTGCAAATAGATAAATCCAAATCTGCTCGTCTAATTCTGTTAATACACTTTCTTCATAAATCTGTTCAAAATGTTAGTCCACTTCTTCTCAGATAAAAAGTTGGGAAGTTTAAAGGTCAACTAGAGATATCACGGTTTTTAAATAAATTTATTTCCTGGAAATGAAATGAAGGAGTCTGTGTTTTAAGAAATAACAAGACGTTCATGTCAGCAATATCTGTTCATGTCTTCTATTTTTCTAGCTCTGCATTATGTAAGAAGTCATTTTATGCATCTAAAAATTGGATAAAATGTTATATATATTTGGCGTGCTCGGTTAGGGTGGTTAGGCTGCTTTACTTACAATCCTCGGGTCTCAGAGTCGAAACCCGTTGTTGAATATGGTCGCCCCTGAAAGCATTATAATATGGCGCTTATTTCCATTGTTCTTTAATAAAGATTAGCCTATGATTGGCACGTATAGTGTTAACTAGCTGCTTTCTTCCTAGTCTATCACTTTAAAATTAAGGACAGCAAGCGCAGATAGCCATTGAGTAGCTTTGCTCGAAATTTAACACACAAACAAAGCTATTTTGTCACCCTATGATAAATCATACAGTTTATCATTGAAAAACTTATAAGGACTGACTAGTCCCATCATCTCCACGAACGTACAAAAAATATAATCGTCACTAACAGTCTTTTGTGTTCAAACTGTGTCGAAAAACACATACACAAATATTTTCCTGTTTCATAACATTATTTGTATAGTATGTTAATACGATTCTTTACACCATAGATCAAACAACACAAACCAGATTAATTGTGCAATATAAGTTCTTATAAACGCATTCTACCCTAACGTGATTTTGCACGTTACAGTTATAACCACAAACAATCACATAAATATACGTTGTAACGAACAAAATCTGGTGTCTTTAAGAGCAGACCCACATAATGGGCTATTTTTGTTCTGTCAGTCGCGGTGGATCGAATTACATAAGTTAGTTCTGAAAGTCCAGGACTTCACTACCAACTTACCGAGAACTAAAATTCATATAAACTTTGCTCATCACCTGCCAATGTCATACAACAGTTTTTTAACCGATGTGTTTCAGACCATCTCTGATAATCGTGCTATACTAACTTTAACTTAAACTTTATTGACGTTATCCTCATTTTATCAATACTTGACTCGTAATAATATGCATAAGAGACCTTTTTATGATTCTAATTAATAACACATAGATTTAGAACGAAAATTTGTCTTACTAGTAGCATGCCATTTTCATTCTTCCCTCGCTCTTAGTTTAATTACTCCCTCTCTCACTTCCCGGTACACTTCCTTCTGTAAAACAATAATCCTTTATATCCCTTACTCCTAAACCACGCCGAACGCATATGTTTCTCTATTACTAGATTACTCACCTTGTAATTGTAGGATGTTCCTACAGAAGTTGAACAAGAAAGACCACCATTCCCTTCTGTAGTTTTTCTAACGAATTAGTGAGTGCATAATTCTCTTATCCCTTAGTGACTGATCTGTAGTCAGTTGCTTTCTCACATCTTTCAGTGATATAATTTTGTGCAAAAAGTTATTATCAGTTTTAATATCTACATTTGCTGGATTTTTTTAAGGTTTTGTCACACATATTCATAAAAAAATGCGAGTCATGACTCTTTAATAACTTATTTTAAGATGTTCAAATTTAATTTATCATTTCAAGACTTTAGTTGCTCGTAACGATTCTACATTGATCAGATTAATCAAATGTCTTGGTATTATAATTTTTATTTTGGCCCTGTAACCATAGGTTACTCCCATGCTGTCGTGGTACGTTTGGCTACAGTTTCTTACAAAATGAACATGCAAATTATTCGTCCGGCTTTCTCATTGAAATTCATACTATCTCTTTGTACTATGTGATTGGATATAACAGAATAACCTTTTTCATTCTTTGTTCAATATCTTTATCTGTTTATCTCTGTTATTATTGTATTCCATCTTTCCTCTAGAGCAGTCCAGCAACTCAAGTACACCTGGCAATGTGAGAAGTAGACTTCTTTAATTTTGTTTTCTAGTCTGGGTCCGTCATGACCAAACGTGTTAAGGTGTTCGACTCGTAATCCGAGGGTCGCGTCAAACATTTTCGCCTTTTCAGCCGTGGGGGCGTTATAATGTTACGGTCAATCCCACTCTTCGTTGGTAAAATGTACCCCAAGAGTTGGCGGTGGGTGGTGATAACTAGTTGCCTTCCCTCTAGTCTTACACTGCAAAATTAAGTACGGTTAGCGCAGATAGCCCTCGAGTAGCTTTCCGCGAAATTAAAAAAACAAAAAACAAATTATCTGGTCTAGTGCATCTTGTGTTGTAGAGAAATATGAGCATTTAATACGGAAATTTGCAAATCAAATATTTATTTACTTGTGTACAACTACAATTATTTTTTTTTATTAATTTGTACACGTTTTTCACATCATTGTCTTCAGTCATATATTTCCAGTAATCATAATTTTAGTCGGCAACTTATAAACTGTGACACACCTGTTATTGTAATCATACCTGTTAAAATTTGTGAGTTAATTGTTTTAACTCAATAAGTACAGAGATATAAATATATCATGGTTATTTTGTATGAAATTAAGTAGAAGAAACAATCTCTCTCACTTTCAAAATGGTCTGGTATACAGTTCAATGTTACCTAAGTTCTCAATGATGTCTTTAATTTTGGATGTATTAATTTTAATAAGACAAAATTCTGAAATATGTATTATGTCTGATCTCTCGTCTTTGAGTTTTAAAGTAAATGCTACACATCTTATGCCTTCTACAAAAGTAGAAATGTCAATATGATGCTGGTAGTAGCACTGACTGTGTAGGGATGGGTCGAATTATTCATCGAAATATTTTTGTCTTTTCTTTTACTTGATAGTGTTTCTTTTTATAGTAATATCGATCAGGTCAGCCCTCAATTAATGTCTGATTTTAGATTAAGAAAAAGTGAAAGGATTTCAAATATTTTTAATGTTATTTAATCAATAATAAGTGTTCCAATTTTATTAATTACTTCCTGTCAACGATTCACAAGCTTCTTAATGCCACTTTTACAAAATTCTTGGAGTTTGGAGGAAAGTAATGTAAATAGGGAAGTTTTGACATATTCGTGTCTTACAAGATCTTTTCCATCAAGATATTTCTGCAATCTTCGGAATAAATAATAATCAGATGGTGCAAGGTCTGGAGAACAAGTTTTTTCCTAGTCTAGCTCTTCAGTTTTTGAAGATGTGATCCTTGTTGTGTGGGGCCATGCATTATCCTGGTGTAACCAAATATCTTTACGATTGGTCAAAGCAGGCCTCTTTGCTTTCAGTAAAACATTCAAGCGCTCTAGCTTTTGACAATAGAAGGCTAATGTAATTGTTATATTGAATGGCAGCAGCTCAAAGTGATCACACCAACAATATCCCACTAAACGCTTAACAAGATTTTCCTACGGCAGAGGCTAATTTTAGGCTTGCTTTAGACACTTTACCTGCACTAAGCCATTACCTGCGGCGCTTAATTTTTTTACAAAATATTCATTTTTCATCTCCAGACACTAATCTGTCCAGAAAAGTGAGTTGTGTTCACGAGAGTGTAGAGAAATGCAAATGTCTGCTCTTGCTCTGAGGTTAGCTTCTGTCAAATCATGAAGAACACATTTTCCAAGCTTTGACACCTTTCTAAGCTGTTGCAGGTGACAGTGAACTATTGAATGGATTGAATTAAGCTTCTGTACTAGTTCTTCAATTATTACAGCGCAATCTTTATCATGTGCAGCCAGCATCAAATCATCATTAAACTTAACAGAATGACCTAAACGTGGCGTATCACTTAAGCTGTAGTCACTTGATCTGAACTTCTAAAACCACCTTCGACATTTTCTTTTAATGAGAGACTCCGCACCACAAATACCTTTAATGTTATATCTAGTTCCTGCTGCCCAATTGCCTTATTTTAAACTCATTATATGTGTAATGTACTTCTCAGACACATACATCATGATAAAGGTTTATTTGATTAATGGTGTAAAAAAGTAGAGTTAGGTCAGTTTCTTTTATTTGTCTGAACATTTTTATACACGTACTACTACATATTTTAGTCATTAAAACCTCCTACAAAGAGAGAAATGATGATGCACTTTCTGTGTGAAATTTTCTGACATTACTTATGGGACGACCTGATATGTAATGAATGAGTTACAAGTTTTTGGAATGTCTATACATATCATAACAAAAAAGGTCTGAATTTTTTTTCTTCTTTATTCTGCCTCTAGTTATATAACTGAAAAACCAAAACAATAGTGTCAAATCTTAAGATTAATGTGGTGTGACCTTTTAATACGTTTACTGTTTTTAAAAAAACTTTTTCTCGTAAATGCCGTCTTATTATTCTTGAGCTGTATTTTGCGTCCGTAAGGATCTTAATCTGGTTCGACTATCGGCTGGTGTCTTACCGGATAACCCATCGAATCTTCCTGCTCAACGCCGGCGAAATTTTCTTTGACTGACAACTTGAAATTCTCGTTCCGTATCCCTCAGGGTCTTTTAAAAAATTTGCAACAGCAGTTTTACTACACCTAATCTCACCAGCGATGGCACGTTGAAATAGACCTTGCTTTAGCAGCTCGACAATTCTGCCACGTTCAAACTTTGTCAACGTTTTAGCCTTTACCATGTTTTTACCCAATGTAACACATGATAGGTCAGTGGGCGATATTGACAACGCTAATGCTTAAATACAAATGACTAAATTTTGTTAGGTGTTTACCGATTAACGCTTTGTTTTATTATGGTCTTAAACTTTTGACCACCTAGTATTTAGGCTAATTTTTCATAGTGTTCACATTTTCCCTATTAAATGTTAAAATAGTTTATTACTTTTATTTTTTCTTTTCTTATTTTCATCAACCGAAGCTCTACTCAAATAAGTAGTTGAGTCTAACAACGCAATATGCATATTTTTTCTTTATATTAATTGGCCTTAAGATTTTAGCTAGCAGTGTACATTTAAATGGAGTATCAACTTTTTAAGTATTTTTATTATATAATAGTATCTGTTTTAAAAATAAATCATAGTTCTATTATTAACCCTTGAAATTAGCTTTCTTATAAAATATTTTTGCCCTACAAAGCTTATATGCAGGATGAAAGAAAAATTATAGCCAGTTATGGATAAACAATAAATATTACAGCTGAAACCTCATTGTATTTGGAACTTGGTTTTAAGTACGTCCTTCCTGTGTGTCTATTGAAACACGAGCAAACAAGTAAAAAAAATACTTTTCAAAAAAGGAAGTAAATTTAAGGATGGCTGATGTCAATCTTTTAAAAAGCAATCAAACAAAATAGGAGGGATGGCATTTGCATCATTCCTCGATAATAGCATATGTAAAATTAACTTATAGGAATGTGTATAACTATTCAATCACACTTGAGTTTACTTTTATCTGTTTTTGTTTTCTCAATGTTTTAATACATTGTGTACTTGTGGTACGTTGTAAGACTGATGGAGTGATGCATATGTCATCTCTACTATCCTGCTTTTGTATGGTTGATATTTGACATCCCTAAATGTATTTACTTTTTTTATTTAGGTATAATGGAGAATTATTGCTTTGGCACAAACGTCTTATTATTATTTGTTGACTTTTGATGTTGTTCTGTAATGGTAGAAATATAAATATGAAAATCTTGTTTTTAACAATCTTTGTGACTTCAAACATTTCGAAATACATTTCACTGAACAACAAAAGTCTGAAATAACTTTATACCTTTCTCGTAAAATAGATGTTTAAGTAGTTTGTCGGAATCTAAAAAGTTCATGTTTCTGCGACAGTAAATATGTTACTTACATGTGGATCATTTGACAGAACTAGCAACTGAAAAATCCAAGTTGGTAAACAGCAGTTAACGTTCTGTTCATTTCCGCAGTTTCGATCTTCTTGAAGAACTAGTTTCATGTGCTTTTGGACTCTCAACGCTAGAGGAACGCCGTTTATTTCAGTACCGCGAAGTCACATTAATATATCGCCCCGCTAGTAAAATGTATATATAGTTATGGCTAAAGTAACTTTTCTCGTACGTCATAATATTACTATACGAAATATAGCAAGTTGTATAACTGCTAGTATCATTTAAAATCTTGCTCCAATGTTTGAAATGTTATATTCTAAGAAAATTTTCAACGTGCAATATATATATATATATATTCCATAAAAATGTGTCACTAGAAAAGAAAAAAATGAAACAAATTTAGCAGCTATAGTTAATTCGTAACTTTAATAACTTCGTAACCTATGTCACAAATGTTGCAATCATGGGAGGATGTGTACGAGTGATTAGAGTACTTTTTTCGAGGTTTATACTAATAGCAAAATAGGCTGTAAATACAAAGATGTTTACATGTCACTGAGGCAATGTAATATTTGTTATTACTGCCGTTAGCAGATCACCTGAAGAAACGATATTTTATACTTAAAATAGAAACGTTGTAGATTACCTATTGCGGAAAAGTAGATGTAACCCGAAGTAAAGACATTTTGTAGCAATATAGGATCTTCTGATGATATTTTTTTTTCCATTATCGGTCTCTTGAGGCTATTTCTTATCCAGCTTATTTTTAAAAAAAACTTTACACATCACCTTAGTAAGATAATTACTAACCTAAAATAATTTAACTAAATCTTTAAAATCATTTAGGCCGAGCATGACCAGGTGGTTAGGGCACTCGACTCGTAATCTGAAAGTCGCAAGTTCGACCGCCGTCGAACAACTGAAAAATCCAAGTTGGTAAACAACAATTAACGTTCTGTTTATTTCCGCAGTTTCGATCTTCTTGAAGAACTAGTTTTATGTGCTTCTTTACTCTCAATGCTAGAGGAACGCGTTATAACGTCACGGTCAATCCCACGTTGAGTAGCCCAGGGGTTGGCGGTGGGTAGTGATGACTAGCGACTAGCTGCACAATTAGAGACAGCTACCACAGGTAACCCTCGTGCAGCTTTGCACGAAATTATAAAACATATAAACAATATTACAAGAAATTAAAAGGTGATGATATGTTCTGTCAGACCCTCGAAACCAATTTGATATCCTGTATGAGGTGGAAAATGACTTTCCAATGATAAATTTATATAAGTTTGCAGTTCAATTGCAAACTAAATAAGAGAATAAGTTTTTTATAGCCTAATAATGCATATTCTGTCTAGATATTTATATATATTATAATACAACTGACTCTAAATTCCCGCTCTCTCTCGCTCTCAGTGATTAGACGTGACATTTTTGTTATCAACACGTTTTTACTATTTTTAGAGTAGTGGTTGAAACTTAAATTTTACATTAGAACGGAGTTAAACATTATATGCTTACAGATCTTAAAATGATTAGTATGGGTCGTTCATAAACATTTCGTTTACGTATTTTTAAACATAATTCACAAATACATATCCCAGCAGTTTAACTTTAGAAAATAAATGCCCAAATGTAATTTTTTATCTGAAAACTTTAACAAAACTCGTGATCTTTCACATCTTACGATGTATTAATGCTTTATTTACATTTAAAGTATAGTGTGTTCCTGTTATGGGAAGTGTAGAAAAACTCAAACCATGAAACTGTTCGACCTATATTGAATGTTCACTCGTGTTTGTTTCCTCAATATCCACCACAAATGGGGTTTTCGTGCTAAGAACATACCTATAAAATAATTACACTTATGGTCAATTCAGTGAAAGCAACGCTTTACAAGAAAGTTAAATACATTATTGCATGGAATTTAAAGTACGCATGACTGATACACAAAATTACAAGCCGTCTTCTGTTTTACAATGAACACGGACCACTTCGACCTTTTATTCCGATACATTCTACTTTCAGTTGAATCATTTAATGCCAGTGACGTCAGTAACAGTAATTTATAATTTCTTATATATTATTAAAATTGACTTTAAAGTGCTCTATGTTCTGAAATAAAAATACAATGAAAAAATTCCGCCCTTACTACAGCTAAACGTTTAATTAATTTAGACATCATCGAATTATAAAAATATAAAAAAACAACAAAGGAAAAAACATGGAATATTTGTATATAACAGCAAAACATTATAGCTATTGTTAAAATTATAGAATTAAAACATCTGTCCAAGAAACAATATAAAAGTTTGTTCAAATCAATAAGCGAAATTGCGACATTTGACTATTGGCAACACATTTTCGTTGATACTAAACTTATTGAAAAATTAGATAACTTTTCCTATACTTCAAGTCACAGCATATGAACAGCGCTATTTTAATAGTTTACATTTTTTTCTGATCATATTAGTTTACAAATTGAATTGCTTGAAAAACTGTTATGTTTTTTAATTTGCAGACATACTTATTCCGCTAGTATATTATTTAACTTAATATATTTGCAACAATAAGAGTAAGCTGTCAAAACTTCTTCAAAATCAATAAAAAGTGAATTATTTCACAATAATACAGTACAGTGAACATTTTCTCAAATATATATAACGTAGACTAACAAACACATGTTGAAGACAAAACAAAAACAGCCAATTTTTCAATTTTCCATTGTATTTATTTTACAATGTGAATAGGAGCTGTTTGTTTTTAATCTGAAAAAAGAGAAACAATTCGTGAAAGAAATTAAATTAATAATTTTAAATAAAGATATAATCAGTTGGCTTGTACAAAGGACTAAATGGATACTTCAGAAAGTGTTTTAATTTTAACCTTTAAGGAAAATTGATGCTTGTACTTTAAAGGTTCATAGATTTTGCCGCTACAGAAATGGTGGTTTAATGTTTCATAATTTCCTTCTTTTATTACTGTATGGTTGATCTTAACTGATAACTCAGGCCTATCATAGCTACATGGTTAGAGCGATCAACATCAAAATATGAGGGTCTCGGGTTTGAATCCTTGTCTGACCAAACATTTTCGCTGTTCAGGCGTAGTAATAATACAATCAACCCCACTATTTGTTGGTAAGTAAGTAGCCCGACCAGGGTGAAGGATAATGACTAACTGTCTTCACCGCTAAATTAAGGACGGCTATCGCAGGTAGCCATCGTGTAGCTTTGCCCACATTTGTAAACAAACTGATAACGTAAGCAAAGTTCCAGACCCTAACTAAATATTTAAAATAAAGAAATGAATCTTCAGAATACTGTGTTCTTCTATAAAATCTTGTTAAGTGTATTTCTTTGTAATTCAAGAAAAAAAAATAGCATTTTGTTTTAAATTGTGATCGATATCTACTAAACAGGGAACTTTGTTTTCATCTTTCAGTTTCAACCGAAACTTAAATACTGAAACACAACAAACGGTATTAGAGGTAAAGTAAAAGAACGGCTGTTGTAGTTCATGAGCCAATCGTAACGAATCTTGAGATTAGTTGGATTTCAATTTCCGCTATAGAAACAAATGGTCCACGCAAAGTAAGAAGCCACATATTCCGAAGATTAACGAAAATACATCAATATATGATGTGAGTGGTAAACATGAAATACATCTGGGAATTACAAATGGGCGATTCTTTTAACTTTCTGTTTGCCTTAAAGTCTGCAGTATTTGATAACTTTACAAAAGCTAAAACATAAACAAAAATTGTGTATAGAATGGTTCTAGCAAGATGTTTTTCTTGTTGCAGAATATTAACAAAAAATCATCTTAAAGAAAGGTAACATTTGTTGCTATTTACCTAAAGATAAAGTTAAATTCAAAATGTATTTCAAAAGCGGAGGATATGGGTATTAAAATTTTAATTCAGATAAGGTACAGAACAACTTTTCGACCTACTTCGGTCATCTTCAGGTTAACAAAGAGAATTTTAATACCCATACCAACCGTCTTTATATTATATATATTTTTTTTTACTTTTAGTGGGTCATCATGAAACTTAAATTTAATTTCACATTAGATAAATTGGTATTATACCCACAGTAAGGGAGAGTACATAGAAGTGTTTTTCCTAATAGCCAAGCCACATTTGGTTGTTTGCGTATTCTACCGAGGAGAATCAA
Source organism: Carcinoscorpius rotundicauda (assembly GCA_011833715.1). Taxonomy (NCBI): domain Eukaryota; kingdom Metazoa; phylum Arthropoda; class Merostomata; order Xiphosura; family Limulidae; genus Carcinoscorpius; species Carcinoscorpius rotundicauda. The sequence goes on along the minus strand of CM022395.1, from coordinate 30,144,385 downwards.
ACAGCTGATTTTAGCGTTGTTAATTCATAGACTTGCCGCGACACCAGCAAGGGACAATTAATTTGGTTCATACGAGAGAGAGTGCAGGCAGATTTCGCGTTTTGCATTTTTTCCTTTTTTATTTCTACTTTGCCCCCTCTAACTAGATCTTCACCTACTTTTATTTGAAAGTCTGATGGGCCTATTGAGAAATACATATAAACTTTCGACTTTGTATTTTGAGTTTTGCAATTTCTATGAGAGTTTTTACTTTTACAATTATATACGAGGAAAGCAATTTTTCATGTCATACGAAAAATTTTAATTACTCACGAATTTACAATATTTCCGTCCAAGGGACGAGTACTCCAACCAGTCTATAATAAAATAAACCATGTTTCTATTCAAAGCGTAGCAACAGAGAACTCTTCGCTCAATTAGATCAAATAGATTTATATGTATACAGATATAATATTGAAATGAATAATTACACTATGTCACAAAATTATTACTTTTTCTTGTTCCTGGAGAGAAAGTGTTATTTTCCAATTGCTTCCACCTGAAGTAAACTGAAAATACCTAATTTTCTCTTCAAACCTTACTTTTGTAAAATGGGTAGTGAATTTTTTAAATTTACCCATTTTACAAAACATTCCAGGAAGATTCAGTGCCGAATAGCTGATAGAGAAGTTTCTCAAACTTACATGAATTTTTAAGAACATTCTAGAATTGTTGTAGAACTTAAAATCTTCAAGAGCCTTTTCGAATTTTCTAAAACTTTCCATAGTAATTTATATAAAGGGGCTCACCACTTCAATTTATTTCCAGCTGCCTAATTGAACACATAGACCTATTTGAATTTATCAGAAATAGCATCAAAAAGCTGCAAGCATTCTCCAGACGCTTTCTGTTGTATATGTGGCCAGTTTATCAAGACAAGAGCGAAAAAGTACTCTGTAACAGCATCCCCTAAAATGTGTAAAGCCTACCAGGCATATTTCAGCATTCCTTTTGCGAATCAAGACAAATCCTGGGCACTTCATTTAACCTGCAAGTACTTCAAAAAAATCTGGAAGGTAAGACGGATAATTTTTGCTTGCTTTCATAGTAAGATTTTATATTATACAAATTTTAGACCTTTTAAAATTTGAATACATTTTACTTTATAATTTCCAATTGTATAAAAAATATCAGATATCAAATATTTTGCATGAACCTCTTGCACTTTAATTGTGGATAAAATAAATTTATTTTTCGAAATAACAATTTTATTTTGCTCTTTTGCAAGATGGTACAGAAAATAAAAGAAAGTCATGAAGTTCGAAATACCAAGAATTTGGCGTGAACCCACTGATCACTCAAGCAATTGCTATTTCTGCATGCTGGACACTTCCAAACGTCGGGCTGACAAGAATGCATCTGTTATCATGTATCTGGACCTTCTGTCATCCATCTCCCTAGTATCACACTGCCATGAGTTCCCTGTACCCACTCCGCCAGAAATAAAGCAATATCAAAAACTACTGATTTCTAAACATTTTTGTTTAAACTTTAGTATAAATACATGTAAATATCGACTCGGATGCTGTTTTATTTTGACCTTATGTAAATGAAAATGGGCAAATTTACCTGTTTTTACACAGAAAATAGGTTAATTTCTAAATTTCATTATCCAGGTCACAAAAGCAAATTTTGAGGAGAACAATAGCCACTGTCTCTACCTTGTAAGAAATTAGCAATTAAAAATAACATATGCTATCAAAGAACCAAGTTTGTGTTACATAGTGTTGTAAATCAGAGAGTCGTTATAGACAACGACTCTTGTTATATCAAATAATCAATTTTCTTCACATAAATGGTTTTTAGTTAGCCAAGCACTCGACGCGGTTGTATGAGTTTTGGGATTTCATGCAGACACTAAGAGAATAAAAAGTTTATTCTTTAAGTACTGAAGTCGAGATTATAGATTTGGTCTTTTTTATTTATATAGGCATTATATAGATATTTAGATTTATTTTGAAGCATCCATAGAAGGTTTTATAACTCTTTAGAGATGCAATGAGTATTTTGAAGTTTTACTTCAGAGAGTTTGACATAAACTCTTGACATCAACATCTCATTATAAAGGTTAAGTAGTTGTGGAGTCTTGTTTAAGTGGGGTAGGGTACGTTATGTTATTTTAAGTAAAGTAAATGTCATGTTGACCATGGCTTTTGAGTTCTTATTTGGAGGTAGCGTGCGGTGATCTTTATTTCGTGTTTTTCGTGTTCTTGATGCACCCAGCTAGTACAGCGGTATGTCTCCGGATTTACAACGCTAATATCAGGGGTTCGATTACCCTTGGTGAGCTGAGCAGATAGCCCTTTGTGGCTTTGCTATACGAAAAATACACACACACATAGTTCTTGACAATATTTTAGGTTTCGTAGTGAGTCCTTTCTCAGGTCTTCATTTTTGTAATGAATCAATAACATTTTTTTTTCCGATAGGCTAGCGGTAAGTTTAAGGACTTACAATTCTAAAAAATCTGACATCTGTTTCCCCGAGGTAGATAAAGCGTAGATAGCCATTGTATAGCTTTGCTCAAAAGCAAGTAAACAATTAACATGACCTTCTTGTTTATGTTCTTGGTTGTAACCTACAAATCGTAGATTTACATCCTGTCACCGAACTTGTATGTCATATCAGCAACGGGGTGTAAAAATGGGACAATCAATCCTTGTTATGTAGGTAAAGAGTAGACCAAACGTTGGTGGTGTGCGGTGTTGACTTGATGTTTTCCTCTCTAGTTTATATTTTATAAAGAGATAAATAATCATCCCCTTTTAACATCATGTGGAATATAACTAAAGAAATATATTCCACATCCTTAAAGTATAATGGTCTCCCGGTGGTACGGCGGTAGGTCTTCAGATTTACAACGCTAGAATCAGGGGTTTTCGTCCCTTCGGTAGACACAATAGCCAGCCCGTAGTGATTTTGCGTTAAAAAACAAACACAAATGAAGTGTGACGGGCGATTTTTTTTTTACTTTTGACAGTAAATAGTCACAAATTACAGAACCTTATATTTACAGTCGGGTACAAATAATCACTTAGCAACGCTCTTACCAGTTTTCAGTGGTTTGTAAATATTGGTATTTTTCTAGGTTTTCAGAATTATTATTGAGCAATGGGATCGGTTTAAAACAATTTTGGATTCAATATTAAATTGTGAGATTGAAGAATATAAGTGTGGTAAAACACTGTTCTCAAACTGTCTAAAATTAAAAAGTGATAAAAAATTTTGGCACAAGTTTTAAAGAAGTTATTTTTTTCTCTCAACATTCTATAAACGGTGGCATTTGTTAGACACAATATTGTTCCTAAACTTAGAGCAGGAGGCGCGAAAAGAGAACTGAGATCTTGAAGAGGTAACATGATAATTGCCCACAAATGCTCAAAGTAACATGATAAAAGACGTTTTGGCATTTATAAAAGAATAAAAAAGCAGTTTGTGAGCATAGATTAAACGAGACAGCTGTAGACTCAGTATGTGAGATGTTTTTCTGCTTACGTTATGAATGTTTACCTTCTCTGAAGAGACATAATACAGAAAACAAAGGTTTCAGAACTTCAATAAGATACATTCTTTGAGTAAACGACAATTAATGTGCAAATGAATAATGTACTACGATATTGCATGAGTAGCTTTCCAAGAGCCATAACGAACAATGAATGATAAACAGGCAAACCCAAATCAGGAAAGATTAAACGAATCAACACATTAGCACAATATTTGGCGGGAGCTAAGATCAGATAGCCTGGTTCATTAAGTCTTGTTTTACACTGTGCAAGTAATGCTTTCCTACTTACACAATAATCATTCATATGTATAGGGATTTTAAGAGTACCAAACATTAATTTCATGATTCATTATTGTGAATTATTCAACCAGACAAGCTCTTTTTAAAATATTAAAAAAATGTGACCCCTAATCTATCATTCAGTTTACTGTTCGTTATGAAGTTATATCGATTTTGAAGAATTACACTTCTCATCAGCATTTCTAAAATTTCTATGTATAAATATAGGATTACTGTATGTTTTCTTTGTTTGTTTTGAATTTGGCAAAACTATACGAGGGCTATCTATGCTACCCACTCCTAACTTAGCAGTGTGAGGCTAGAAAGCACGCACCTGGTCATCATTACCTACCGCCAGCTCTTGGATTACTTTCTACCAACAAATTATGAGATTGATCGACACATTATAACACTTTCACGGCTGAAATTGCGAGTATGTTTGATGTGAGGGAATTTGATCCCACGACCCTCAGATTTCGATTCGAACGTCCTAATCACCTGACCATGTCAGACCCATTACTGTATGAGTGAGAAATATCTAAACGAGTTACGTGTAACATATACTATTCTGTAAAGTGAAACCTTGTCTTAATTTTTCAATTTATTTTTGTCAAAAGTTCTGACGAGGGGTGGAATTCCCTGAAACTGACATCAGTCGGTGACAAGTGGTAAATTGGGTGACCAATTCAACTTCACATTTATTTCTTGTGTTCTAATGCTCACATAACTGTGTTATAAGTGCGAGGTGCTTAATATTTTCACAACTAGAAAATAATATAGGCTTTTTTGGTCTCAGATTGAGGTTGTTCAAAATGACAGAGATAATCAATACTAATTGATCGACATTCTTCAAGGATTAAATGTGAAACTAGTACAAACTTGTCTATTGACTCATTAATCTTGCTAATATTAACGGAATTTGGTTTGTTTCGGATAGTGTTGCCGAATGCACAAAGGATATCAACACACGTCTAACTTTGAACTGATGGTCTAAAAGGAAATATTAACGGAGACACTGACTAGAATTAAAATGGATTCGTCAATACAGAATATTAGTATAAACATAAAACATTGTAAGATATATATTTACGTGTGTGTTTTTTTCTTTTGAGTCGTCCGTTTTAATTCATTGAACAGTTTTTGTATTACATTGTGTTATTTATTACTAGAGGAACAAGTTGATTTTATCTAATACATAAAAAAGTAAAAACATGATCAACTTTAAATAAAATTATGCTTTTTATGAGAATTCCCGTAGTATATTGGTCACTAATTGATATATAAGATTCTATTTGTTTGGTCGTGCTAGTGTGTATGTATGTAATTACGCATTGAACTCTGAAATCGTAATTTCTAAGAGATTTTATCCAAATTAACATTTGTGTATGGAAACAAATATTGACGTTTGTATAATAAAAAGAAATAACTAGCTTCATTCTGAACTGGAAACCAATTCTGAATGTATGACAGCTCATTCCATTTTCGTAGAGAATAGTTATCTCTACACTTACATTTGTGATATTATAAAGCATGACTTAAACTGGCCCCTCATTAGCACATCGGTTTGTCTGCTGACGCACATCACTACAAATCGGGTTTCGATGCCCGTGGCGGGCACATCGCAGATAGCCTATTGTGTAGCTTTGTGCTTAACCTGAAATAGACTTGAACAGGGAAGTACGCAAAAAAAAACTATAATAAGAGAATTTCGGCAAGATTTGTAGTGCAAAATGTGAATACATTTAACTGAATCTGAGAAGCATATTTGTTTTTCTTATAGCAAAGCCACATCAGGCTATCTACTGAGCCCACCGAGTGGAATTGAATCTCTATTTTTAGCGTTGTAAATCCTTAGACTTGCTGCTGTACTAGCGGGTAGTGAATATGAAAAGAAGAGACCATACCAAATGTTCAGTTACTGACAGAATAATAATTTCCATGCTATCTGGTAGTAAAAAAAAAGATGTTCGTATCAAATTAACAAACTGTTCTTCACAGTAAGAACCAGAAAAGTGGAATCAAATCACTGGTCGTGTTGTTAGTTACCTTACTCTGTTCCCCACCCCCCAGTTTAGTTTACTTAAGCGTTGACCCAGGTGTGATGGTCATTCTGTGGAAAGGTTATCAGAAAGTCCTTTCTATGATTATATCGACAATAACTGTCTTGTCGGACAATAGTGTTCGCCGTTAATGGAAGAACTCGTCCCAAGGACAGGACTAGAACATTAGTTTTACAGACTTTTACAATGAATATTCAGTAAAGAACATGAATATAGGTTGTTCGCGCTTTCACCATTTTGTCTTGTGAAACGTATTTTAACCTTGATATTGTCAAAAAATGATATTGTTTGAATAAACTAGATCCTAAATATTAAATAAATATATATACTTAGTATACATTCTTATATTTTTGAATTTCGCACAAAGCTACACGAGAGCTAACTGCGCTAGCCATCCCTAATTTAGCAGTGTAAGACTAAATGTAAGGTGATGGGTAATCACCACACATCGTCAAATCTTAGGCTATTCTTTTACTAACGAATAGTGAGGTTGACCATCACATTACAACACTCCCACAGCTGAAAGGGAGAGCATGTTTAGTGTGACAGGGATTCGAACCTGCGTCCCTCAGATTACGAGTCGAGTGCCTTAACCCTCTACCCATGTCCAAGCCGTTTACATTTGTAATCAATTAGTTTTCATAAAATATAGGCTAAATATTAAAAAAATTACACTTTGATTATAATCGTAATTACTGAGTTTCCCAGCTTTATAGTATTTAGATCAATATCGATCAGCTACACATTTCAAAACTAGTGAACAGAGGTTGATAAGCCCTTACACATTCATATGAAAACGTATTGAAATATAAAATAAATGTTTGGTTTAATTGTTTAAAACTACTTTAGTATTTAGTAACTTAAACTACGTATAAAACTCGTCACGACACTACTAATAGCAAATGATTAAAAATAAATTTGCACTTGAATTTTTATGAACTCTCCCTATATTCCACTATTAAGCGTATACGAACTTTTCTTGAATGTAACAGTAGCAGCATTCGAACTTTAACTCTATGAAGTATTTTTGTTAAGTTCTGAATTTTTTAATAGTTGTGAAAATTGCTATTTATAGCAAAAACAAGTTTCAGACTTATCTGCATTATCTTTATAAAAATGGAAATAATTTAAAACATAGATATGGAAAAAATTACCTTACTTTTGGAGACAGTAAACAGTTCACAGAAAATAAAACTAGAATAGATACAGCCATGATGGTAGATGTTTAGGAAATGGACCATTAATTAATACTGTCGACTTCCACCAAATTGTATAACGGTAAGACCAAGTCTGTTTGTTTGTGTTTTTTAAGTTCGCGCAAATTTACGCAAGGGCTATCTGTGCCATAATTTAGCAGTGTAAGACTAGAGGAAAGGCAGCTAGTCATCATTGCCCACGGCATAACTAAAGACTTATAATACTAAAAACTGAGTTTTGTTAACCGTGGTGGGCACAGAATAGATAGGCCAATGCGTAGCTTTGTGCTTAAGTAAAAATACACAAACTAATAAAACACTAATTCTACATCAACATTTTAAGTAAATATTGTACGTAAGTGCATCTAGTCATACAATTCGTGAAATATTTGTCTCTATACATATAATAAGCTTGTCAAATTTTAACACAAAACAACGCGATATTTTGGATGTACTTCGTCATTGTGGAACATAATTTTTGTGATTAAAGTACTATTGCTTTCCAGTTTTATCAAAATTGTTGACGGACATATTTCTATACGACCGCTATTTTCTTGAATGTTGTATATCTATAACTACTGTTAAAATTTAACTAATTAGTCCTCGTAGAGCTACACTTGTGTACGTTCATGCGAGAGTAGTGGGAAATAAGCACATGCAGAACCCGATGGTTCAAACGTTAATTGATCCTGCTGGTGTTTGATTGAATTATTCATTGGCGAGCTCTGTCGTAGTGAATGTTTTATAGCATAATTTCTAAAAAATTAAGAGAGAGGCAAATATACTTTATACCGTGAACTGTTAGTTTTACATTATCTCTAGGAAAATAGTTATTATTCAAAACTTAAAGCGATGTTTTAAACCTATAGTTGAATAATACAATTAATAAAGTTACAATAATCTCACGAAAGGTGGTACACGAAGAAATAATTTAGAAATATTTGTTTTTTTCTTGTTTTTCTGAATTTCGCGCAAAGCTACTCGAGAGCTATCTGATCTAGCCGTCCATAATTTAGCAGTGTAAGACCAGAGGGAAGGCAACTAGTCATCACCACCCACCATCAAGTCTTGGGCTACTCTTTTACCAACGAATAGTGGAATTAACCGTCTCATTATATCGTCTACACGGCTGAAAAAACGAGTATATTTGGTGCGACGGGGATTCTAACTAGTGACTCTCGGATTACGAATCGAATGCTTTAACCTAACTGGCCATGCCGGGCCTGTTTTGAAACATACAATGTAAGAAAGATTGGTGTTTAAAAGGGATAAAAATTACTAAAATCACACAAACTAGTTCATATTTTGCTACAGCCTTATAATGAAATGTATTTTTGTTCTGATTTAAGTAATTTAAAAGTAGCAAACGATAGACGAGTGTGTTATAATACTGTTGTAAGGTATATTTTCGATATTTTAATTTAATATTTTGCTATAGGGAGTTTTGTCTTTATATTGATGATAAAATTTAGAAGTTTGCAAAAGATAAGAATCGAGATGTTTCCTGAACTGTATAGAAATGAGAGAACAAAATAAGTATGAGTAATTATTGATTAGTTGACTCAATTTAGTAGCAGAAACGTTATTGTTAGAGTTATCGCGTCGATCTTGCTTTTCAGCTACTCAAGTGAGATATGTGCTCGTTTATCGATCGAAACTAAGTTAAACATAAATACTATTAGTCTCTGAATACATTGTACAACAATTTTTTGAAACGTTCTGCTTCCTGAAAAGTTTTTGCTGATTGTTACAGGTACCTGAAGGGTGTGCACAAATATAGTTTTTGTTTTACTTCGTCATGTAGGAACTCTGAGAAATAGACAGTTAACTGTTTACTAACAAAAACGTATTTAATTGCGTTTATGTTTCTAATACGCTATTAAGTTTAACATAATTAAAACTGTTTTGCTCTTGATTTTCGTTTGTATTCAATGTCCGGTGCATCACGTTGCAGTGTTCAAAAGTAGTCAGCAAGCATTGACGGATTCCAGTTGCCCAGATATCGTTTTTCCGTTGTAGCAATGTCCTGGTGAAACCTTTCACCCTGATCGTCATTGACAACACCGAGATTTGCGGGGGAGAAGTCTAAGTGTGAGAGCAGGAAATAAACCTTGAGTGACATGTTGCAATTCATTGTTTTGTATGCTTTGAGAAGTTTGCTTACTAGCTTAATGTAATGTGGGTCTCCGTAATTGCCAAAACAATTGTCAACAACGTCTTTGAAGACTTTTCAGGCAATCTTTTCCGGCCCAACTAACAGATTTTCGAATCACTTGTCACTCATTTCATGTCTGATCTGAGGGCCAATAAAAATGCCCTCTTTGATCTGGGCGTCAGTTATTCTTAAATAACGCAAAACCTTCTCCTTCTTTGTTCATTGCTTTCACAATATTCTTCATGTGAATAAATTTATGTGAAGAGGAGGCAAAAAAATCTTTGCCAGGTGGACAAGCGATTCATACGTCACATTGCATCTCTGTATGCAAGCCATTTTTATAGCCTGCTGAGATAGTGTCAGGCCGGCTCCGTTCTGCCCAGGCATGCGCGGGCTGCATACTTCAACAAAACAGCTTCCAACCTGGCCTGATTTCATACCTAGACATGCCCAGACTGCACAAAACATTGTTCATTGATATCTTACAGAAACGAAAATGTCTGGACACAAATATAAGAAAAAACATGAGAAAACTGTATATTTTGGTGAAACGGTACGTGATGGGCAAATTTAGATGTGATTTTCGTGATCAGCAACCGAAAATGTATATGAAACACCCAACATTATTCAAGAAGCAAAAACTTTGTTTGCAGTGATATCTGTTGAAACGTGTTTGAAGTTAGGCCTGCAAGTTAACGTGGCTGTAGTAAACGTAAAATAAATTAAATAATTCGTTATTATTATGTGGACTGGACTTAGTTTTATTTATATAAATTAAACTTAAATCCATCCTCATTACAGAACACTTAACGATGCTGGTATTATCAGAAGAGAGATTATTTTTGGTGTAGATGAAATAAAAATTCGTCCAAACAACAAGACTATAACACTAGCAAGAAGCGAAGCCAAACTTTAACTAGAAATAATTAAACAACTTAGGAGAAAGAAACGGAAAATTAGGATAACATGTGTTAAATGAAATAAATGTAATATTTAAGAATAAATCAAAAAACGAATTCAAAACAAAGGAATTACAAAGCTGAAGAAGTACATAAAAGTAATGAAGACAAATCAATGAAATACAAAAGAGGTAGAAAGAACTGAGACAGAATTAAGCATCTAGTAAATGAAGAAAAATCAAACTGTTCACACTTCTTCCTTCATCTGCATAATAATTCCATTAAAAATAATTTACTGTCAAATATGGAACAAAATAACTTACTTAGGATAAACCTATTACCACTACTATTGAGCTAATTGTTAATGCAGGACCTTCCAGGACAAATGAAGCTGTATCACTAACCAATCCTGTTCTAGAATGTAGAACGTCAGCTGACCAACTTTGCCCATAAGAGAAACAAATATGTTATGATGGAAAGGTACCACTGTTGTAATATCGCGCTCTCTTCGAAATAATTTCTATTACGATTAAATCGAATATTCTATTTATTTAACTTTGTAGAATTACACTAACTGACAAAGTGATTGTGGTGGAACAATGCTGGTCCATGAACTTGTAGTTAAGAAACATTTCTCTAGTGTGACATTGGGCATTAAAGGTGAGAAGAATTCTCGTGGCTGTACAGGTAGTATTCTCACATCAAAGTAATCATCTGCGAATCAAAACGTAGAAAGATCGATGTTAAATTTTCAAACAAGGGCAGCTTATTATATCACTTATAAGAGCTGTATAATTGGAGGTGTGATGGTCTTACACCAAATTAGTGACATTGATTACATGACTTGTTCTCTGAGTTTCAAGAAGCCTTCCCTTGTTGATTTTGTAGTTTAGGCGGAACAAATGAAATTGGAAATGCAGTCCCAATATGGCAATTAATCGACTCTTTCTTGTTGAACAGGCTGAGAAATGAAAGCTATGAAGAAATATGCACCCTCTATTATATTTGAGAAAAAGTAAAAATAGATCCACAAGGATCTGTGAGGATTATCAAAAGGTAAAAAGTCCCAAAGAAGTATTTCTACATGTTGACAACTGAATTGAACGTTCTACCTGAATCCAGCTGGTTTCCAACATTGGATCCTGTAAACATGTATTGGCAAGTGCAAGTCAATGTACTTCAGGTGATTTGAATTACGTAATGCAACTGTCATGTTTTAATAACTAATGGAGTGTGAACTCTCTCCTTGAACTATTGTTGTCACAATTACGAAATCAAAAAGCATGAAGTTACTGCATCAAGGTACTATAGTCAGAGAGTAATTTATTACACCTTCAAGAGAGCTTATGTCAAAAAATAAAATATATGTGTAGAAAAAAACAGCATCTACAGTTGGTACTTTTACACTCCATGTATTCTAAAGCATATCATTTTCACAACATTCTGACAGCTGAATACTTAGTATTAAAAATATACTAACAAAAGTAAAATAATGTTTCCATTTAGTCGGATGGCAAAGATCCACAGAATATTTGCTTAAATCATGTGTATTATGATATGAGCAAAACAATCGACAAAAGAAATACAGCTAATCATGACAGTATTCCTTCATTTTTCCCAATGACATGATGTGGAAATATAGCCACACATTTTAAATCAAATTGTCATTTGCTTGAATGAACATCAAAAAACCAGTAATTAAGATTTTCTATAGTTAATTATGAGCTATAATTGAGTTTTCTGTATTCGGTTTTCTCTAAGCAGGGTCTCACATAGAATTTGTAGAGAGATTAAGCAACAACATATATATCATACATCACTTTACGCTGAGGATATTTAAACCACCACAAAATGAAATGAAAATTCGGCATGATGTTAATGCTGGAAACATTAGATTTCATCAAGATGTAAAGTATATTTATACATTTACTTATTCATTTTTCTTTGCAAGAAAAGACGAATTCCAAATATAAATCTTTATTTAGAATAGGTATGTGTGGTACTGACAAGAATCAACGATGTGGTTTACATAATTCTAGAAGTCAGGCAGTCCAACCAACTACCATCTTCTATAATCGTCTTTGATAATGTGTTGTTGAAAGAAAGATTAACTGGATAATTTCAGAGAATAATTTGCATGAAGAAAGGAAACCTTATAATTATTTCAGAGTTTCTGTTGAGACCACTTTCAAGGATTACATAGAGCCACAAGTGTCTCTCAACCAGGGAAGATTCCCTCCAATGACAGTAAAATAAAGAACAAAATGTTATCCCATCAGCATAACATAATGCCAAGAGAAAAAGCCACCAAAATGCTTTGGTGAATACAGTTTAAGGTACTGCTTTGTTTCTATATTAGGATTGTTCAGAGGACTAAACAATGCAGTAAGGAAGCAGTGTTTTTCCATGTTTCAGTTTAAATGTTTGTTTAAGGGTACTTCGTCATCATAATGACGGTAAAATGAAGAAAAGCCATGAAAGTTAAAACTTAAGAAGCCTTTTGAACTGTGTACAAATAAAGTAATATAAATATCAGTAATCAATTATTGATTGAATCACTTTAAAATTGGAAAAGTAATTCAATATCATTAGGGAAAGCTATTGCGTCTATGCCGTTATTCAATTACCAGTAATTTAAGCATAAATAGACTAAAGCTTAGTAAGTTAGTACTATAATCTTCGGTCTCACACGGTTTATTGATCAGGGCAAACGACTCGCACTTTGTAGGGCACAGTTTTGAATTCTATCTCAAAATATGTTTTCCATTTCACCCGTGGGGCCGTTGCAAAGTTCGATCAGTTACAGTATTCCATTAGAGTAGCACATAAATTGGCGGTGAGTGGTGCTGATTAAAGGCCTTTCCTCTAATCTATCACTTTTAAATTAGAAACGGTTAGAGAGTATTTCCTTAAGATAACTTTTTATGAAATTCAACAAAATAAACAAGTCATTCATCTCGAAATATTTGTAACATTTGAAGTTAGGCTTAGAAGCGAACCTGGCTATCACTTAGCTCATGGTCATTTATTTCATGTTTGAGATCAGTGTCAATCTTTATTCTCTTCAAAAGACTATATAAACGAAGATACTTAACATAATAAGTATCATTAATTCAATGCTATTAAATTTATTTCTTCTAGCACATACCGATACCATATGCTAGATTCTTACTAGCTTTTTATTCTGTTTAGTTAAGGCACAGTATACGATACCATAACAGTTATTCTAGACTCTACATTTGGTAACTATTCTCATTCAAGTAGACATACTCTTACCACATACCCTTGGTACAAGTAATTGGGAATTCTACAGAATGATAAGTATTCTCGTCATAGTTCATCATTTGTCAAAAAGGATTAGTGAATCAATACCGCAGTGTTGAAATTTACATTTTGTAATGGCATGGAATAATTAGTCCCATAAAATGGAAAGAATGACAAAATATTCTTTTGTCCCAATACTTTTGCACAGTACTGAACCTATTTGAGGTTAAATATTTTGGATAATGCAAAAGAAAGTTATAAAAGCACCTAATACCAAAAAGTTACACATATTACTGCACAGACAAGAAATTAACAAAATTACATAGGCTGTGGATCAAGACAGTAATACAATAGATAATTCGTTGGAAACATGCCACAAGCTGCATGAGATAAAAGCTAGAAAATAGGTCACAACAATGAATGCGAACCATTATAGACAATACACTAATTTACATTGCATAAAAGACATAAAAATAGTAAGGTAACACACGCTGTAAAAAGAGCATTTAGTGTTAGGAAATACGTGTTGTAAACACGAAACTAATAGTATTAGACAACACTTTGTAAAAAATGAGCTTTAACAGCGTATTACATTGCATAACAGAGAAGATGTCAAGCCTGAAGTAATAACATAAAATATGTCAGCAAATCAGTTAAATACAGTTAAGCCTATCATAATGATGACATGTATATAATATTTTGGAGAAAATATTTTAATTCTCCTCAGAATAACCCACGTTAATTTATACGTATAAAATAATGCAATGACATTTCGGCCAGCTTATCATTCGATATTAAACAGCAGAAAAACTGTTTAATGAATTAAAAAGGAGGACTTAAAAGAAAAAGCAACAAGAACACGTAAATATGTATCTTATAATATTTTATTTTTATACGAAAATTCTGTATTGACGTATCCATTTCAATTGTAGTCCGTTTCTTTGTTAACATTTCCTTCTAGGCCATTAGCTTAAAGTTAGACTAATGTAGATAGCCTTTGTTCATTTCGGCAAAACTATTCGAAACAAGTCAACTCCGTCAATATTAGCATGATTAATGAATCAATAGACAAGTTGGTACTAGTTTTACATTTAATTTTGAAGACAAGACTCAATGAACCATGCTTGATCTTAACTCCCCCAAATGTTGTGTTAATGTGTTGATTCGTTTAATCTTTCCTGATTTAGATTTGCCTGTTCATTATTCATTGTTTATTAACAGTTATGGCTCTTGGAAAGCTACTCATGCAATATTGTAGCACATTATTCATTTGCACATTAATTGTCGTTTACTCAAAGGATGTATCTTATTGAAGTTCTAAAACCTTTGTTTTCTGTATTATGTCTCTTCAGGGAAGGTAAACATTCATAACATAAGCAGAAAAGCATCTGCTTTTTTATTGTTTTTTAAATACCAAAACGTCTTTTATCATGTTACTTTGAGCATTTGTGGGAAATTATTATGATACCTCTTCAAGATCTCAATTCTCTTTTCGCGCCTCCTGCTCCACGTTTAGGAACAATATTGTGTTTAGCAAATGTCACCGTTTAAAGAATGTTGAGGAAAAAATAACTTCTTTAAAACTTGTGCTAAAATTTTTATTACTTTTTTATTTTGGACAGTTTTAAGAACAGTGTTTCACTACACTCATATTCTCTAAATCTCATAATTTAATATTGCCTTCAAAATTGTTTTTAAACTGATCCCATTGTTTAGTAAGCCTAAAAAATACCAATGTTTACACACTACTTAAAGCTCGGAAGAGCAATGCTAAGTGATTAATGTACCTCACTGGAAATATGAGATTCTACAATTTGTGACTATATATTATCAAGGCCCGGCATGGCCAAGCGTGTTAAGGCGTGCGACTCATAATCTGAGAGACGCGAGTTCGCATCTCCGTCGCGCCAAAAATGCTCCCGTTTTCAGCCGTGAGGGCGTTATAATATTACGGTCAATCCCACTATTCGTTGGTAAAAGAGTAGCCCAAGAGTTGGCGGTGGGTGGTGATAACTAGCTGCCTTCCCTCTAGTCTTACACTGCTAAGTTAGGGTCGGCTAGCACAGACAGCCCTCGAGTAGATTTGTGCGAAATTCAAAAAAGCAAACAAACAAATTTATTGTTGAAAGTTAAAAAAATATCGTGCATCATACTTTATGTGCGTGTGTTTTCTAATGCAAAGTCACAACGGGCTAGCTGCTGTATTTACCGAAGGGAAGAAAACCCCTGATTTTAACTTTTTAAATCTGAAGACTTTCGGCCGTACCACTGAGGGACCATCACAATTTAAGGATGTGGAATATATATGTTTAGTTACATTCCGTATGATGCTAGAAGGGGTGATTATATATCTCTTTGTAAAACATAAACTAGAGGAGAAAAAAGAAAGTCAATCCTGCACACCACCAACGTTTGGGGTACTCTTCATCAACATAACAAGTATTGATTTTCCCATTATTACATCCCATTTCTAAAATAACGTATAAGTTCGATGACGGAATACAAATCAACGATTTGTAGGTTGCAATCGAGAACATTAACCATGAGGTCATGTTAATTGTTTTCTTGTTTTTGCGGAAAGTTACACAATGGCTATCTACGTTTTGGCCACATCAGGGAACCGAATGTCAGATTTCTTAGAATTGTAAGTCCTTAAACTTACCGCTAGTCTATCGGGAGAAAAGTGCTATTGTGTCATTATAACAATGAGAATTGAATCTCACTCTTTGATTAAAGTTGACCATAAATTAGCGTTTAATGATGTTGATTTTCTGCCTCTTTCTTCTAGCTTTCACTTCAAAGTCAACGACAGCTAAAGTAAGTAACCTCGTTTGCAAAATCCAAAAAAACAATCTTACATCAAGAGATTTCTCAAAACTGGAAACCATGATTAAGCCATTGGTATGTCCACATAAGCTCTCTTGTAGTTTGAAGTATTTTTCACTGAGGCTACATCATTATAAGGAGAGCATCATTATACTGAATACGAAATTTGAGCGAAGACCTGAGAAAGAAGTCACTACAAAGCCTGAAATATTGTCAAGAATAGTACACATAAACACGAAATATAGATCACCGCACACTACCCTCAAGTAAAAACTCAAAAGCCATAGTCAACATGACACTTACTGTACTTAAACTAACATAACGAACCCTCCCCCATTCTAGCCACACTCCACAACTTCTTAACCTTTATATTGAGATGTTGATGTCAAGAGATTATTGTCAAACTCTCTGAATTAAAACTTCAAAACATTCATTGCATCTCTAAAGAGTTATAAAACCTTCTAGGGACACTTCAAAATAAATCTAAATATCTATTCTGCCTATATAAAGAAGAAAAAGACCAAATGTACAATCTCGACTTCAGTACTTAAAGAATAAACTCATCCTCTTAGAATCTGCATGAAATCCCAAAACTCATACAACAACGTCGAGTACTTGGCTAACTAAAAGCCATTTATGTGAAGAAAATGAATAATTTGGTATACAAGAGTCGTTGTCTATAACGACCCTCTGATTTACAACACTATGTAACACAAACTTGGTTCTTGGATAGCATATGTTATTTCTAACTGCTAATTTCGTAAAAGGTACGGACAATGGCCATTATTCTCCTCAAAATTTGCTTTTGTGACCTGGATAATGAAATTTAGAAATTAACCTATTTTCTGTGTAAAAACAGGTAAATTTGCCCATTTTCATTTACATAAGGTCAAAATAAAACAGCATCCTAGTCGATATTTACATGTATTTATACAAAAGTTTAAACAAAAAGTGAGTAGTTTTTGAGATTGCTTTATCTCTGGCGGAGTGGGTACAGGAGCCCATGGCAGTGTGGTGCTAGGGAGATGGATGACGGAACGTCCAGATACATAATAGCAGATGCATTCTTGTCAGCCCGACGTTTGGAAGTGTCCAGCATGCAGAAATAGCAATTACTTGAGTGATCAGTGAGTTCACACCAAATTCTTGGACCAGCGAACTTCATGGCTCTCTTTTCTCCTCTGTATCATTCTGCAACAGAGCAAAATAAAATTGTCATTATGAAGATTAAATTTATTTCATCCACAATTAAAGTGTAAAAGGTTCATGCAAAATATTTGACATCTGATAATTTTTATACCATTAGAACTTAAAAAATAAACTATATTTAAATTTTAAAAGGTCTAAAATTTGTATAATATTAAATCTTACAATTCAAGCAAATAAAAATTATCCGTCTTACATTTTGGATTTTTTTGCAGTGCTCGCAAGTAAAATGAGGTTCCTAGGATTTCTCTTGATCCCTGACAGGCATGCTGAAATATATCTTGTAGGCTTCACACATTTTAGCAGATGCTGTCTCAAAGTACTTTTTCCCTTTTCTCTTGATAAACTGGCCACATACAGAGCAGAATGCGTCTGGAAAATGCTTGCAACTTCTTGATGACATCTCTGATAAAATTAGATAGGTATATGTTTACACTTAGGCAGCTAGAACTGAAGTGGTGAATGGTGAACCCCTGTATATATGTATCACTATGTAAAGTTCTAGAAAATTATCGTAAGTTCTACAAGACTCTAGAAAGTTCTTGAAAATTCTTGGAAGTTCGACAAAATTCTCTGTCAACTACTCAGCTTTGAACCTGCCTCGAATATTCTGGAAAACTGCTAAATTTTAAAATTTCATTACCTAGGTTACAAAAGCAAAGTTCGAAGCAACAAATTGGTCTTTTCCATTTATTTTAAGTACAAGCAATTACGAAATAACACTTTCTGCCCAAAATTAAGAAAAAGTATATTTTTTTATATAGTGTAATTAATTTTATTCCAAAAAGAACTGAAGAATGCATGCTCTTTCTTGGTCTAAATTTCATTACTAGTCAGAACTTTCGCGGTTGTGAAAGACAACACAAAAGCAACCGCTTGACAAAGGTATCTAACTGGTGAAGGCTTTGAAATTTCTTGATAAAACCTATCAAGAAAGAAAGTAGAAATCAAATCATTATATATAAACTTCAACATTATAGTTCTTTCCGCCTGGAAAAAAATTGGAAGATAACGACAACAAGCCACTACAGATTCTTACACGCGGACAATATAAAGTATTAAAGAACAAACTGAAAAACTTGGAAACAAAACTTCCAGACTAATTAAAAACTAGTATTCAAAACTTACAACACAGATATAAGCTGCACAGCTTACCAACCCTATGGTAACCCTAAGACTCATAAATCTGATTTTCATTCAGACTCATCTTAAGTGATGTAGACTGACTCTACTTGTTAAGAATTAGCCGGATAACTATTTTAAATCTTATACTTCTTACATCCACAACCGATATTTATATTGATAACTTTACATTATTCATCACCAAAATACCAACAATCAATTTATAGTGCAGATAGAAGAAAACCTCCAGCTACCTTTCAGAAATATGTTAGTTCTTTGACACAAATGCCAAATTATTTACAGGAAATACTAATTCCTTATTTAAAATAAAATAATCAAAGCTAAAAGAACTGGTCTGAAGCAACTTATGACTCTGAATATTTAAAACAAGAAGCCAGTTTTATCTACAAAAATTTTAAACAAAAGTGCACTAAGATAATTTTTTTTCAAAAATCGTTGAAAAACCAATTTAACACAGATTAAAGAGGCTGGCACAAATCCTCCATATTCATTGAGGTTTGTACAAAATATAATTTAACCAAAAAAATCTGAAATATACCAGTTTGCGTAAAATAATACTTCCCACAAAAAACAAAAATAGCAAACAATATTCCCCACAGTTATTAGGAAATGTTTTTCATTGAGAAAACGAATAGCAGCATTCAACAAACATTAAAAACTCCTGTAGATGTAACATGGCTTATATAGCTAGAAAAATTTGGAAACACTGATATAAATATTGATTTAAGAGAAAACACATGCATCTTCTCGGAAAAAGTTATTAAAATAAGGCATTTGAAAACTATTTTACTTGAAGAAAGTACGTAGAAGATGCCCTTTTAGCCACGTTATCCAAGTATCTCGTTCACCTTTCCATGAAGTATGAAGAGTGATAACTTAGTACCTGGCTATTTTTGTCTTTATGTCAAATCATTTCTCTATATTCTTCCTCCAACTATCCATATCTGAGGAAAATCTCAACATGGATGTCTGAAACGTTTTCATCAACAAAAAATGCAAGAGCTAACTTTAAAAATCTTTCTCCAATAAACAAAATTCAAATATAACACTTGTTTTCGTGCACATGTAATTAATGATAAAAGTATATAAAACGTTTCGATTTGAATCACCCCACTAGAAAAAACTATAAACTAAAAACAAGTGACCTCAAATTATCCTATTTAATACAACTTTCTTTGATCAATGATGCACCTGGAACTTCTTAACATAAAACAGATAATATATATATACACTGCTGGCCAAAATCTTAAAGCCAATGAACATAAAGAAAAAATATGCATTTTGCAATTTTAGACTTAACCACTTATTTGAGTAGAGGTTCAAATGGTGAAAATAAGGAAAGGGAAAATAAAAATAAAAACTTTTTGAGCATTTAATAGAGAAAGTGTGAACACCATGAAATTAGCCTAAATACAAGCTGGTCAAAAGACCATACTGAAACGAAGCGTTAATTGGTAAACACCTAACGAAATTTAGTCAAGTGTGTTCAAACGTTAGCGTTATCAATATCGCCAACTGACATATCATGTGTTACATTGGGTAAAAACATGACAAAGGCTAAAAAGTTGACAGATTTTGAACGTGGCAGAATTGTCGAGCTGCAAAAGCAAGGTCTCTCTAAACGTGCCATTGCTGGTGAGATTGGGCGTAGTAAAACTGCTGTTGCAAATTTCTTAAAAGACTCTGAGGGATGCGGAACAAGAATTTTAAGTGGTCGGCCCAGGAACATTTCGCCAGCGTTAAGCAGGAGGATTTGACAGGTTGTCCGGCAAAATCGTCGAACCAGACTAAGGTCCTTACGGACACAGAATGCAGCTCAAGAACAATAAGACGGCATGTACGAGAGAAAGGCCTTGAAACCCGTAAACGTATTCAAAGGCCACACCACACCACGAGACAGCTCGGTTAAACTTTGGTGAGAAGCACAAAACATGGAACGTAGAAAAGTGGATGAAGGTTTTGTTCTCTGATGAAAAATAATTTAACCTGAATGGTCCAAATGGCTTCCAACGTTACTGGCACGATAAGGATATCCCACCCAAGACATTTTTTACACGACACAGTGGAAAAGATTCCATCACGATCTGGGGTGCTTTCTCCTTCTATGGAACGACGGAGTTTCAGTTTATAGAGGGGCGTCAAACAGCGGCTGACGATATTGACATGTTAAAGAGAGCGTTCTTATTGACTGAAGGCTTTCGCTTGTGTGAAAATGACTGAATCTTTCAGCAGGACAACGCTGCAATCCACGATGCCCCTTAGGATAAAGGACTTTTTCATGGCAAATAACGTGATTCTTTTGGACCGTTCAGCGTGTTCGCACGAACTGAACCCCATTGAAAATGTTTGAAGGTGGATGGTCTATATACATGGACGTCAATCCTAAATAATGCATGATCTTCGTGAAGCCGTCTTCACCATTTGGAATAAATTTCAGCCAGCCTTCTGCAAACGCTTATCTCGACCATGCCAAAGCGAATGTTTGAAGTTATTCGCAATGACTCACTATTGAGACTTCTTGTTGGGCATTTCCTACCCTGTTTAGGACTTTCTTTTGGTATGGTCTTAAACTTCTTACGAGCTAGTATTTAGGCCAATTTCATAATGTTTACATTTTCCCTATTTAATGCTAAAAAAATCATTTTTATTTTTACTTTTCTTATTTTCATCTTTCGAAGCTCTACTCAAATAAGTGGTTGAGTCTAACAACGCAAAATTCATATTTTTTCTTTATGTTCATTGGACTTAAGATTTTGAATAGCAATGTATACATAATCTATAAACTGTGGCTTTCTATCTTCCCTTCAAAGAAACTACTGCAGAAGAATGCTGAAAAGTTTCTGATATTAATTTTCATTATTTCATAAGCATAAAACTATATTATTCTTAATGGCCAATTCACCATTAACACGTGCTGAATTTTTCCCTGAATAATTCTAGAAATAGTTGCATCTTTATGTATATTTGTGGGATTAATGAGCATTTGAAAGTTATTACTTTATGAATTTGCTTTAATAAGTTTGGTTTGTTTGCTTGAGCAGATTTCTATTGATTATTCAGTACACGCTTTTGTGGTCGGACATGTGCATTAAAAATATGATTCATTCTTTAGAGAAACCACCACACATCTGTCGATGTTTGACAAGGATGGAGAAGCTTGCATGCATTACATGAACTGATAGAGAAATACACGTCGCACTGAACCCAGATGTGAGAGGAAATTGTACAATTGTTTCGTCATACACTACACGTCAACATTTTATCCCACATTGACAATAGACAAGTAGAACCTGACATGAAAAACTCGCACACCAGTTTATACCTGACGTGTGTATGTATATATATATAAATACATATATATATACTCATTTATATATCACATATAATTATCAGGAAGGTATTTGGTCTTATAGAAGTATAGCTTTCCCTAATAACTCCAGCTTTTTAACATAATTTTTTGTCAGAAAGAAAACATAAAGAAAGGAATCCGTAATGGAGTTGAACCAGTTACATTAGTTTACTATTTAAAGTGCTTTTGCCTATATGCAGGTTTCCTCTTTGCTAGCAATATAGACACTTTGGTGAAAGAAAGAATTCATAAAATATTGTCTCTTTTTGAATATATAGAATATTTTTTATTATTATTAAAATAACTATACTGCTTTCAGTAACTTATCACTTATTGGGGAATCGGCTGGAGACCAGGAAAATAACTATTGTCAGTGACTGAAGCGGTAATGCTTATAAATTACATATATATATTTAATTTTATAGCACCTATAATAGTAAATACGGCTATATAATCCACATACATATATGTGTATATACATATGAATTACTCATTTATTGTCATCTCATGCAGAGATTTTAGGTTATTCCTTTAGTGGCACGCTAGAAACCAGGTTTCGATAATCATGGTAGGCAGAGCAAAGATAACCCATTGTATAGCTTTATGCTTAACTTCAAATAAACAAATTTTAGGTTATTTTGTACAATCGGTATTGCTTCTGCTGCATTTTATTCTCTATTGTTATGTTATTATTATTATTATCATAATTTAGCACCAGTTTGATTTTACGCTTGTCTTTCAACATTTCAGCTTCATATGAACTATTTCTTATGTGACTTGATCAATTGTGTCAAACATTTCATCTTCTATGTGAAGTGTTTGAATTACTACAGCACAGGTTTAAGCTTTTAAAAGCACAGCCATTCCGGACTAACAACAACTGTATTGTTTTATGCACAAACTTTGTGTTGAAGTTTACAATCTATATATATACATAATGTTCCTTTAAAACAATGTATTAGATTGAACAAAATTTTAAACTGAAAACTTTGCACTGTTTATGTTGTTAAACAGCACACAAACTTAAGTGTGGGAAAAATTTGTAACAGTTTACAAAATATCCTTTTCCTACAATGGTTGCCCACCTACTCATAGTCTTGAGTACAAATTGATCTTCAGATCCAACTACATTTAAGTGCGAATAAACTGTAAATGTACATAGATATAGATGTGCGAGATATTCTGACGGTGATGGTTTTTAGTACGTTAAATTATTATTACAAGGTAATGTGACAAATAAATTTATGTATACTTACGAAACCGTAACCTCGACTTTTGCCTGTCTGTCTGTCTGTTATGACAACAGCTTCCTCAATCTCTCCAAAGCTCTCAAAAAATTGTTGTAGGGACTTATCGGTGGTATGATATGGTAGTCCTCCGACGAAAATCTTGGTGTAGGTGGTGTCCTTCTGTTGCACACTGCTCATGTTGTGATGTTGAATTTCCGACATTTTGATATGTGTCCACAAACAAGAAAACGTAGTGGATGTTAGGAACTTAAAAGTAATAGCAGGCTGCAGGAATTTTGAAATTACGTTCTTCACTCCTATATTATAGGCCTGCTTATGAACAACTATGAACCCTAAGAATAGAAAAATATAAAAAAGTTCAATTTCTCCAGGGCAACTGGTTATCTCTGCGAGAATGTCATAGTGCTCGGAGGATAAGTGATTGACACGCAAGAGATGAAAACTGTGGGTACAACTTTACCTTTGCAATAGCACAGTCTTTAGCTTACACTGTGTCGTGTGTCAAGTAATAGAAAGTCGCGAGAAGCAACACTACAGCAGCAGTAGTTGCTCCGCCCCCTTTTTCGAAAGCAAAGCAGTTCGCTCGCGAACATTTTATTCCTATCCTATCGTAAGTTGCCACGAGAACACATTTTATGAGCATAAATAGAGAAAGTCACGTGTATTCACGATATTAAACCTTGGCAAAATAAAACATGTAATGTCAAAATCAAAAGTACCTAATTACCGTCCAAGGAACTGCTTAATTTACTACTATACAATTAAGGTATAAATTTACTAGTAATTAACTTTACTTAATTACAAATCTACCATTAATTAACCTAATTTTCACTCATGTATCATAATTTAAAAACTTTTTTTCGGGGGGCCATTCTACCACTTAGTCTAATATAGATGTTTTAACATTTCCATAAATTTTTCTATGCTAATTTAGCTTTCCTTTGCTCCAAGCTGAAACGCTCAAGTAAACATAATAAAAAAAGATGTTTGAAATTGCTCATTTGACTATTTTTGCCAATTATTTCGTTTCAATATTTATATATGCTCTATTTATATGTAAAACCACTCATCATGTATCCATTATATAAACAACGTATATTTAAGTGCTCTTCTATTATTTCCAGATCTAATAGTATCTTAAAACTAATAAGGCTAACAATAATCTTTGTGTAACACTAGAAACAAAAATATGCTGGAGTGTAAGTTCATCTTACGGTTTCTTGGTGGTTAGTTGGTAAACTTGAGTGATTATAACGTTAAAATTCGAAACTTGATTTCTGATATAGACAAAATACACAAAATATATTGTAAAGTTTCTTTTTAAATAGAAAAACTTATGCTAAAAAATAGCATTAATTTACTACCACATGATTCACAAGAGATAAGTTGAAATCGAATCGATATTTACAAATGGTAGTACTCTAGAAGGATGTTCCAAAATGTTATCATCGAAAATATTAACAATGCAAACAATAATCAACTGAAACATCTTTTTTACTTATTTTAGTTGTTTAAAATTTCACTAATGACTCATGTCGTTTGCATGAGAATTCTACAGATTAGAAACAGTATACAGGGTGTCCCAGAAGTCGCGCACCATATAAATTTTTATGTTAATTCATATGAATAACAATTTTATTGATAATAATCATAACAGATGCTCAAACTGTTCACCCTCTGCTTTGATACATTCATCAATTCTCTTTATAAAACTGTCTTTTACTTTGTTGAGGGTTGCAGTGCTAATCCTTTGACATTATTATATGTACGTATGGTGCGCGACTTCTGGGACACCCTGTATAATGTCGCTAAATCAACAAAAACTTCTGCTAATAAGTTTGGTTTGTTAAAGTATTTGTATACCTTATGTTATATACCTATGTGTGTTTGTGTCTAATTGTGTAAAAAATCTCTATAATTACATTTTGGGTAAAAAGAAAATAAACTGAATACATGATAAATATTTATCTGTTTTGTTAATTTGAAAGGATATTTTATTTTCAGTAAAGTTAATCACACAAAATATTCATATTGTATTAATATTTTGCTTACATATTCGTGATATATTATTATGAAAAACGGGAAACTGAATTATACAGTATCATCAGATGTTGAAATTTGTGAGTGTTAATAAACATATTCCTTTCGTGGAATTTCTCTGCTTGAAAACAAATATAATTTAATATATATAAACTTATAAATAGAAAAAGAAAAGTCTTTGTTGGAAAGAAAATGTCTCAACTTCAAAAACAAGGTTTCATTTTCAGTTTAATGTGAAACAGACTTCAATACAAGCTATTGCTTTGTTTGTTAAAATGTTTTTTTTTTTTAATACGAAGGTATTAAATGTAAAACATTCACTTTTTTCATGTTTCGTTGTCTTTTATTGGTTCTCTCGTTAATTTCTTTCCGCTTATATAAAGTAACTTGTGTGTGTATGTGGATGTGTTTTTCTTATAGCAAAGCCACATCGGGCTATTTGATGAATCCATTGAGGAAAATCGAACTTCTAGTTTACGCGTTGTGAATCCCTTGACTTACAGCGGTACCAGTGGGAGGTAACTTTTTCAGTAATATTGACACTAAATAAACACTACGTATGAATAACAAACGTTAATGATACTTTCTTATATATAGACAACTGGAATTACACTCTACATAACGATTAATTACCAATATGCTAGATTAACCTTCACCCAAGTTAATGATAAATAAGACCTAATGCAAAATTATAACATATTGTTGGTAGTAAAAGGAGTGAAACGTATTTAATAATACCAAATCCACCGCTGTAATTCTTGTAATAAGCAACAAACTAAAGTGTATTTGGTTACATCAGTTGAGATGTAACATAACCATTTAAAGAATGAGATTAAATTATTACCTCATACACGGTTACTTCTTTAGCGGCTACAAAAACAACTTAAAACTCAGTTTAACAAAATCGACGTAAGATGCGGAAGCAAATTCTATTTTATAAATTTATTGAAGGAAATGCAGTTATTAAAAATTAAGAGTAAGATTTATATTATTGGATCTTGTAGTGAAACAGAGTGATGATGTGTTTCTAAATAAACTTTTTATTGAATACACCGTAACGATATATCAAGAAGGTTATATTCAAGTATATTGTGAATACATTGTGCTATGCTACAAAACTGACGAGAAACGTATAAAACCGGTTCACGTTGTAGAAAAAAATATAAGCTGAAGATACTGTTGTTGTTGTTTTGAATTAAGCACAAAGCTACACAATGGGCTATCTGTGCTCTGCCCACCACGGGTATCGAAACCCGGATTTTAGCGTGTAAGTCCGCAGACATACCGCTGAGCCACTGGGGGGGAGGCGAGCTGAAGATACACTCCTTACTTTATTTTTAATCTTTAATTAATGTGCTGTTTATGCTGCTATTTCTTTTTTTTTGTCTTTGTATTACCATTTAAAAACTTTAATATAAGGGTACTCGCCTGTCATTAAAATTTATACTTTCGATTAGCAAAAGTAATAAATTCGAAATACATGTTCGCAGAATATCAGACGAGTTCTTTTACCTATTTATATTTGTATGTGATTAGAAAATATATATAGAATATCAACTTTTGTTCTTCAGAAACCTGATATTTTGTGTGCTTATAAGCACAAATAATTTATATGCTATCTTGTGAAGTATCAGGCAAATCTTCAGATAATATTAAAAGTCTGGATTGACTTTTAACAATAATCATACAAATATCTCTTTGAAGTAATTGAAAACGAAATTTACTGAGAATTTTATGTCACGTGACTGATTTAAATAACAGTAGTTTATCTTGTTTCATTTAGTTTTACGAAGAAAAATCATGATTTATCTGAAATATTTTTATTATATTTTTTCATAATGTACCAGTATAAGGTATTCATAATGCTACCAGTATGAGTTTGCAATTAATTAGAAATATTTTTAAATAGACTCTTGAAATATCCAAGCAAGTAAGTAGATGCTATTTAACCTTTATTTTAAAGGGTCATATAACTTCGAATAGCAGTTCAACAATATGTTTGTGTAGTATCAAAATACAAACAATGTTTTTGTCAGAACTGTTGTACTTAAATACGTTCAACTTTTGACACTTTAAAATAAAGTGTATTTTGTTTCAAAAATTAAAAGTTAAAATATATTTACTTATGCTGTCTTTTTTTTTGTTTTTCGGGTTATTTACCTGCGACTGTATCTTTTTATATATCACTCACCCCACATTACAGTAAACAATAAAAAATCCAAAAAAGAATTACACAATTTTCTTAATAATGGTTACAACATTTACCATGTGTCTTGTGATCACTTAGATGTCTAAAACTTTTAAGCAATTATAAATTTTCATAAAGACGCCCGTAGGAATAGAAAAAAAATGACATTTTATATATTAACTTAGGCGTAGAATATCTCCAATAGACCTAAGCTGAAAGATCTGGCGTTATAATGTGATATTCAATCCTACTATTCGTTGGTAAAAAAGTAATCCAAGAGTTGGCGGTGGATGATGATGACTAACGATATTTAAAGTTATGCCCAGCATGGCTAGATTGTTAAGGTGCTCGACTTGTAATTTCAAGATGAGGGGTTCGAATTCCTGTCGCACCAAACAGGCTTGCCCTTTCAGCCGTTGGAGCTTTAAAATGTGATGGTCAGCCCACCGTTCGTTGGAAAAGCGTAGACCAGGAGTTGGCGCTGAGTGGTGATGAAGCTACCTTCCCTCTTGTGTTACACTGCTAAATTATTCTAGGCCTTTATAAAAAAAAATACAACAGGAGAATACTATAATTTGATGCAAGCATATTATAATGACTCTTGATAGAATTATAAAGGCCTTTAAGATACGAGGCCTAGTTATGGTTAATACGCCTAAATTGTGAACCTCAGGTTTCATGAAAGTTCAGTACAAAGAAAAAAAAACGCTACAACCACATAACCAAGTTTTACCTACATATGATAACCAGTTTCTAATAATTTAAGTTTTGATTTAACTTTCGCTTTAAATAAGCAAGTCTGATACCAGTTTAGAGTTTTATTATTAAGCACAAATTTTCACACAAAAAAGTCTTTATGATCATTTTCAAAATGCTGATGTCGATGAATTACAGTTTCTGTATAATAACAATATCCGAGATCTTATGATACTTGGTTACTACTGACATTACCAGTAATATAGTTGGTTTATCCTAATGTTCGTTATCACGCACCGTTATCTCGGAACGTAATTCCCATTCTAACAAACTCCTACGAAGGACAACGAGGTCAGTCTTTGGTAACACGTCTTTATTTAGGTTTAACAAATTCTCTACTGACAGTGGACATAGGCGTACAAGACTGCATTCTAACAAAGTAAAAACACAAATGCCTATTAGAGCTGCATCTGAAAAGTTAATAGATATGTGGTCCAAGGGGAGTGATTCCAGTCTCTTCGGCCATCTTTACAATCAAAACAGGAGCTGGTTTTGAGATATGACTGGAAGTTTGTTAACTTTTTGCTTCTGAACCTTCAGCAACTTCTAATATTTGTTTTTTCTCATGTCAACAATGCTTAATGAAATTTGAAACAGTCATCAGCTCACATCTCACCAGAACAGAGTAAAATCAATTATTTAATGTAATTATATTTAACATTGTATATTATAATATGACACACTTTGGTATATTAAAACTGTATATCTAAAATAAGATACACCTTACAAAGTAATATCTTGAATAAATTACATGTTTTCTTTGCATGGTAAAAACCATAGAAATATATTAATGTTCATTGTGCTTTTTTAACCAAGGTTTGGTTCTTTCACCGAAATATCATAGCGTTTTTGAATACCATACAGTATAATCATCTTTTGTTGATATTGTAAGAAACATTACATCGGTTTCCAAGGTATAACTGTAACGCAGTTACATAAAAAGTGATCCATAAGATTCGTTGTTCAAAAAGAGTAAAAGATGTATATATATATTTATTCACAGGTCAGCATTTTACAACTGGAAATAAGTTCGTGATTGGATAAATTAACCAAACATACATTATTAGATTAGTAAACAACAACAACTGTTTTAATAAAAGATTCAATCAGGTGGCAAATATCGTTTCCCACTTATATATTTTCATTTTCAAAGAATCCATCATGAGCCAACAAAAACAGAGGTAAAAGAAACTATAACAACATATAACAAGGCTTTACATTATATCTTCTCCAATTTATGAGATATGTATGTGCAACTTTGTACGCAAAAATAAAAACTGAGTTTTCTACAGTAGTGAATAACAGTCTACCTACTTAGTACACAAAATCTTTAGCCATTGCCTGATTCAAGTATATATTAAACATCTGTTTACTAATTTCTTCCATTGAAAAAGTATAAACGATGCAAAAAAGTTGTAATAAATTCAACAGTAGACAAAGTAACATATTATTGGTGACTGTTTAGATAGTGTAAACAATATAATTATCATTTCCCAACCGAACTTACAGATTTTGTACAATAATTTCAATGAATAAATTATTAGCATTAGTAAGATCTCCTAGTGCCAAAATACATGTCATTTAGTCCATAATCGATTTGGATCTGGTATGGCATGGTTGTTATGGCGTCATTATGTGATGGTCAAGAGTAGCTAAGAAGCTGACAATGGTGGTGTTAACTAAGTGCCTTCACTTAAGCTGTAAGTTTAAAAATAGAGTGAGCAAGCTCACATAATCCTCGTATAGTTTGGAGGAAAATTCAGTAAACAAGACAGAGCTTAATTTTCATCATTTTTGACTAAAAACACTGTACATTCAAAAGGACTCTACCTTTCTTGTATGGTCAGTTATACAAAATTTTTGAGCCAAATATTATTAAAAATTACGTTTTATTGACTCAGTTCGAAATCCCTATTAATGTTAACTGAAAATCTTTATAACCTTTGTAGCTAATGATCTGATCTATAAGAGTTCGAACACCATACTAGTAGTCAATAGTATTTTTATCAGGACATTTGGTAATTTATATTTTAAAAATTCCTTAATTTTATATGAGAAAAAAACATTGGAAGAATAGGTTTGTTTTTATGTAATGAAGTACAAACCTACACAGTGGGTTATTTATGCTCTGCCCACTACGAAAAGAATAGTAATTACAAATTCTGAAATTAATTCACACACATATTAAAATACATTGTAAAAAAACAAATATACATGAAAGTGATAACTGGCACACAAAAAATACCTTGAGATGTGTAGCTAAAACCAACATACGAATTTAGGTATAGAATATAAACAACAAAAAGACAAAACTAGATATAAAATAAAAATAGGTAAGTAGAAAATTCATGAACAATTTACCGGTGGCTAAAAATTAGTGCATGTATAATAAGAAAACAGACTATATCATATTCATTCTATCCAGGAGCGATAGTTTTATCTCCTTGACAGAAAAAACAAAACTGTATATAAGCGCTTGGATGCAGATTGAGCGGATTATGAAACTTTGAAACGTTTCGACAAGCTTATGGCATTATAAAGACAAGCTGTTCACATAGACTCAGAAATACACGCATACATACAGTATGAGAGGTCACGTGACCGAAGATTGCTTAACGGCTAAGGAAAGGTACTTCTTGGTATCCTGGTACATAATCTCGTCAGAACTTTGAATATTTATAAATATTCTGAAGCTCTCTCCAAACTTATATTTTCCAAAATGTGGGTTCCTTTTTATCAAATTTAAAATTTAACTTGATTTATTAATTTGTTCGTTATTTTGTTTTAAACAAAAACAATTTTATTTTATGTACGGATTTTTTAAAATTATCACGTTTAAAACATTTATTTTCATACAGATTGAGTATATTTAAAGATAATTATACACCTTTATAATACGTGAGATTTGTAAGAGATGTACGGTATAATGAAAGGCTATTGCTGTTAGTGTGTTCGCGCAAATCCACGTTATTTGCAGTGTTCTTCGTGATAAATCGAACTTCGGACTTTTAGCTTTGTAAGACCATAAAGGTACAGCTGTCTTACCGAAGAACAAAAAATCGTCGAAATCTTTATAACTAATGACTTACATACTGTAACTTTCAGGAACGAGTAATACTGACTTAATTCCAAGACCCAAGAAGACCAGTGAAAATAAACAATGCATATAAACAGTAAATATACAATATATATATATAAGTTCTAAGAAACTCAACAATTTGCGTTTTTGTTTGTCTCTTTATTTAAATTTAAGCACAAAGCTACACAATGGGTTATCAACTCCACCAAATCACAGATATCTATATCCGGTTTTCAGCGTTGTAAGTTGGTAAACATACCGTTATGCTACTAGAAGGCCAACAATGTGCATTAAATCTAACTTAAAAAATGTACCTTTGCGGCAATCCGTATTTTGAGTCCAATAATCTTTCAATTAAACAGAAATTCTGATTTATAAAATGGTAATACTTCTCCAACTATATACCTAGCATTCACGTACTGTTCCGTCTTTATATAATTTCAAGTATTTGCATTTTCCGAGTAACAAACACTACTCAGAAAATTACATGTTTACAACTTTACTTATAAAATGAAAAAAAGCTAGTAATTTTAAGAAACTCGTTTTAGAAACAACGGTAATTGTCGAACAATTATTACGATAAAAAATATTAATTTTCCATGCGAACATGATTTTTTATTTTTACATTATTTCTGTATTGTGATAATCACGGATTTATATTTTAGAGAAAAAAGGATGTTTTACGTACTAGTATATAAAATCATAACACATTTATGAACTCCAAACTCAATGTAGTTTAAACAATATATAATCCAGTTTACTTTTTAATTGCCCCCCCAGTCGCACAGTGGTATGTCTGCGGACTTACACACTAAAAACCGGGTTTCGAAACCCGTGGTGGGCAGAGCACAGATAGCCCATTGAGTAGCTTTGTGCTTAATTCTAAACAAACTAAACAAACTTACTTTTTAATTAGCCCTCCGCTAGTACAGAGATGTGTCTTCATTTACAACGTTACAGTATGGGGTTCGGTTTCCCTTGGTGGGCTCAGCAGACAGCCTCATATGGCTTTGCTATAAAAAATATACCCACGCATTTAAATTATGTAAAGTAAAAGTTTTGAATTATAACTTGTATAGATAATACAATTTAACTGAGGCTTATCTGATGTTAAAGACATTATTTTTAGTGGTTAACTGTTGTTATTACGCTCGAAAAAGTAATTTTCAATTACTTATGTGAATATACTTGCATAACTGTTAATAATTTCTTATAGTTTTTTTTCTCGTATTTTGTGACATCTGGCTGAGAATGTATTCAGAAATTTTTTTTCCATTTTTAAGAGATGACTATCAAATTATCACAACATTACTTTATTACATACTCCTGACAGCACAGTTGAAACTTTATGGTTGTTTTCTCAATTTATCTCACATTGCGAGCTGTCAATAAGCGTTCGTTATAACACTATATTAGAGAACGTTTTACTTCTAATTTTCTTTACCTCTTGAATACCTCTATCTCTTTACAATGGAGCTAATATGAAAATATAACTATATTTTCATAGCTTTATGAATAATCAAACATAGAAAATACGCATGAATATTACTTCTTTTATCTTAAAACGGTGTTTCTTATTTAAATAAAACTTATTTAATGCTCATATAATAAAACATGCTTATAATACAAAATAAATTTTAAAAGTTTTGAGGAAAGTAAAATGTAAATGGTTTTGTAATCTGTACAAAATAACGAACACATTCACAGAAGAATAATCTAAAAATCAGTTTTATGTACACTTAAAAAATTGAAGTACTTCAGTAAAATTGTAATAGCAAGTTAACAGATATTTTTCTAAAAAAACGTGGGTATTGAGTAAAACAAGATGTTTCGCTCAACATTAAGGCTAATAAAATTCATGTAATGCTTTAAGATATTAAGGGAGACCAGTTGAAGTTTCCCTCTTGAGAAACAAATTATTCTTATAACGCAGGCCATTGATTTGTTGAGCTTGTTCAGATAACTTCAATATTATAAACAGATTTTATGTATGTAGTTCTTCTGTAAAGTTTATTTCAAACTTTTCTGATGCATACAGTGTAGAATTTATATTATTATATTTATTTTCCAAACGTGAAAGTAAATTTGTAGGTGTTGTTCATAGGTGTTTTCTAGGTATCGCATCACAGTTTCATTCTCTCTATTTTTAACACAGGTCTACAAAACTCATATTTTTTTAGAAATTCCTCAAATCTTTTTACAAAAAAGTAATCGTTTATCAAATGATTTATTTGTGGCATTTGTTGGAGAATGTTTCATTACCATATAAACCATACAAAGTAACGTTTGTCGCACTGTAATCCTTACCATTTAAATTGTGAATATTATTTTTTCTACAATTTTCTTGAAATCAGCGTAGAATATTTGGAAAGTTGTATTAAACCAACCTACTATCGTAGCTGAGTTATTATTCAATAGCTATTTGCCAAATTTATATTAAATATTTATAAACTCCATTTTAGAACTGTTTACATAGATAACAAAATGACTAGTTTATGGTCGATACTACCCCAATCTTCTATGTATTTGCATGACAAAAAGCAGATTAAGAGCCAATGATAGAATACTTTATAAGAAATATATGATCATACTTTTGTTACATATAATGTAAATATAAGAAAACCACGAGCACTAACGCAAGAGAGAAAGTAGTGTAATGTATATCAATACCTTATGGTGTCGGTTTGTACGCCTGTGCCAGTCCCTTGTCCTTTAAAGGTTTTCGCTTTAGCTGGGCTTTATGGTTTTATGTGTTTAGGAAAATAAGAATGACTGGAAGATGTAGATTTTATTGGCCTAGAAAAATAAATAAAAGTCTGTAATTCCTACGAAAACAAGCTGTTTGCCAAGCAAATATAAGAAGACAGCGGCGGGTGAACAATGAAATAATGACTGCCAGGACTAGTAAAACCTGTGAAATACTTTAAAAACGTACATACAACCACGTTTACAAAAGCCTACAGTGACTTCAAATCGCTGCTACAGCTTTGCAGCATGACATCCACTTTAGCTCTATTCAAATAAATAAGCAAGAAAAAATATCGCCAAGGAAAAACATCGTAATGACGGAGCTCGTATAAAGTTTATCTATACATAAACATTCTTCCAAGATTAACAGCCTATGCTTGGTAAAGCCTGTTACAAAATGTCAGAGTTCATAGCTCTTATTTAAACGAAAAGAACCATACCAGTGACCACAATACAGCAAACAATGATTGTCTACGCTTTCTGCCGAACAAAGCACTAATCAAGTAACAGCTGAGCAAGTGCTTAAAGTACAAAACCCTGTTGGCTCGAAGCCTTTGAACTTAAACAGTTTCTTTCATTTTGTAATCGTCCCTCAGTGAGTAAAAGTATAAGCGAATATTAAATTGTTACATAAATAACTAGTTGTTTGTAGTGTACCTACACCCTTTCCATTTCAAGTGGATATAGAGCATAATACACGCGCATACACACATAGGCGTTTGTACAGGACGTCACTAAAGTAAAGTTTCAAACATTCTTCCAGTTTCTTTGTCGAATTTATGAAGCAGTTATAAAGTGTTTGAAAGGACAAAACGTAAATATAGGATGATTAGTAAAACTCAAACATGACAATTTTCAAAACTTAAACTAAGTTTTACATTTTCTAAGATCCTTTGCACACCAAAAACAACTCTCGGGCAACTCAGTAATCAGAAAAACCTCAGAAATTCCAAATCTCTTTGACGTTTTCAAGAGTCTTTGAATTTTTTTATGACTTTAGATTTCATGCTGGGCCGATAGCCCACATGAAACATTTTGATTCGTTTTGTCAGATACTGTAGAAGTTCAAATTCAAGTAAACTTTTTATAAATACATATATAGGAAAAGTGCCATCTAACTAAGTTTTCTGTTATGCAAGGAATCTTTATAAAATGGACCAGCATTATCTAGAACTGTAACCTACAGCACTTCTGTGTAACAATACGTTTCAATATATATCATTAATTACAACTATGCGTTCAACGATAATATTTCCAAGCGTAGCTGTGTATGTAGAATTGTTAACATGTGAAAACAAGAATACAGAGCAAAATGTACGATTTTTCATTGAACTGCTATTGTTTTTGAAATAAATAACGAATATAATGCTGTTTCTATCTTAATTATTCATAAGACTGTTATAAGAGTTAAAGTAATAGAAATTAAAATTAAGCATTTGACACGTGGTGTAAGGTGAGGATTAGAAGGATACAATTCTATAGTTTGCACAATTTTAATTCCATAATCCTAAAATCATATTATTAATAATGTGATGAACATGCGAATTCTTTTAAACTTTTAAGCTCCCTTACATCAGGCCCGGCATGGCCATGGCTCTCGACTCATAATCTGAGGGCTGCAGATTCTAATTCCCGTCGCACCAAACATGCTCGCCCATTCAGCCTTGGGAGCGTTATAATGGTCGGTAAATCCCACCATTCGTTGATAAAAGAGTGGACCAAGAATTGGTGGTGATGACTAGCTGCCTTTCCTCTAGTCTTACACTGCTAAATTATGGACGGCTAGCGCAGATAACCATCGAGTAGCTTTGCGCGAAATTCAAAACAAACAGTTTAGTGACATGCATTTCAACTGTATATGATTAAAATCGTCTTGTGGTTATGACGTTTACTGCAAATTATGTGTTATTTCAATATTCCTGGGTTATTTGTGCGATCAGTATCCTTTTATAATATTCATAATGTGTGCATTGTAGAATGTCAATGAAAAGGTAGATCATTCACTTTATTGAGTGATTGAACAAGTAGCAGATTTACATTTTTGCTTGTGGAATTCCTGAAAACTTCGAGTTATTTTTATTCACTGTGTCAGTTAATAAAAATGGTGATCACGTGTATGTGCTTTATTCTGTGTAATTTAATAATAAATGAAGGGTTTTGTTCTTTTTACTTTGTTTGTGAACTTTGTCTCATTTCTCTACTTCATTGCATCAAATAATTTGTTCAGTCATATTACTGCACTGATTCTTAGTCCTTTTAAAAGTTCATTATATCAATCTACTTTTTTGACAAATAAATCTTATAAGAATTCCTTATGATAGTTAGAAAACAATAATTAAATACCATGGTCACGACCTATAAAAATGATACTTCTGTTCTGCAGAAGGGCAATACAACGAAGATGAAAATATACACTTGTGTCAAGCCTAGAGTGAAGAACCCGAGAGAGGCACAAAGGAGCTAAGTTTTTTAAGCATGAGAAACAACCCTAAACAATGCCAAAAACTCAGATTTTCTCTCTAGTCATGATCAACACCAGGAGGCATGCTAAGTTACTGGTTTTGTTGACTAGTCCAAAATATCTGTAAAGAACAAGATTCCGTGTGAGGAAGATGAAGTACTGGAGCAAATATGCCAGAAATAGATTTCGCAGGGAAGATTCTAAGGGAATTTTTAATTTGTTTATTTGTTTGTTTTGGGATTTCGCACAAAGCTGCTCGAGGGCTATCTATGCTAGCCGTCCCTAATTTAGCAGTGTAAGACTAGAGGGAAGTCAACTAGTCATCACCACCCTCCGTCAACTCTTGGGTTACTCTTTTACCAATGAATAGTAAGATTGACCGTCACATTATAACGCCCCCACGGCTGGGAGGGCGAGCATGTTTTGCGCGACCGGGATGTGAATCCGCGACCCTCAGATTACGAGTCGCACGCCTTAACACGCTTGGCCATGCCGAGTCAACATACAGGTAACATTAGGCTTAAATATTCACAGATATACAGTGTACTTCGTAGCTAGCGACTAACAATGTTTCAGTGACAAGTGATACAGGTGATGCAGAAATGATGATGAATGTAGATTGGCTCTTCCAAAAGACATGTTCCCCTGCATGGATAGATAACAAATGGAACATTAGACTGACCCACCATAAAGCAGTATAACATTTTGCTTATTTTAATCAAACATTAGACTGAACAACAAGACATGGCGCATGTTGAGAGTGAACCCACAGTGCATTGTATCCAGAATCATAAAATGACTTCGGAATACGAGAAGCGTTGTTTCAGAAAAGTATATTTGTATATACCAAAAATTTACTGTCCTAGATGACTGTATCTTGATCAGGTTAACACGTCAAGGTCGAAAGAAATCTTGGATCACTTTGTTACAAGAATAAAATGAAGACAATCACTCCGGTGTATCCAGAACAACAGTGAATATAAGGCTGATCATACAAGATTACTTTGTATGAAAAGCAATTTGCAAACAGATATTAAACAGGATTGACTGTGGTTTCCATGATACTTTGGAAAGACGGCATGCTAACTTACAGTTAGGACTTGTCATATTTTCATATGAGTCCTGTTTTCGACTTCTTAAACGTGGTGGTAAAATTTATGTTTGCTATTTGCCTGGAGAATAGAAAAAGGGAGACTGTCTTTCTCACAGGAAACACACAGGAGGTCATGCACCATATGCTTCGGCAAATTTTCACCATAATAGTAAACTGTTGTTCAAATTTTCCAGGAAAATATCAATGGCGCCTCTTACGGGATTCACAATGAGAGAGTATGTCTGACATATATTAGGCAAAGTTTGGCTATAACTTTATGTTTCACGATGACAAAGCCATTGCCCACAGTATACGTATTGTGAAATATTATCTCGACCAGGAGGATGTTAAAAGATTTCCATAGTCAGTAAAGTCTCCAGATTGCAATCCTGTTGAGAATTCTTGGGAATAGCAGGGTCGGAAAATTGCTAATCATGACTTTTAAAGTAGTTACTGTAACCAAGTTGTATTGTATTTTAGTAACACGTTGGAAAGAAATCATTACACCAATAATCTCATCCACAACATGTGACGCCACCATGCAAAGGACATCAGAGTAAAAGAAAGATCTACCACGTACTAAATCTTTAATATCAACCGATACAAAGTTACACACATTACTCATGATATTTTAATGTTATATATACACATATAACCGATCTCGTTACACAAATAATATGTGTAGATTTAATATGACATACACTTTATACTTCAACAGCACTAAGTGTATTTTTGTTCCACCTTAATAGTAATAATCTTATTTCTTAACACATCTATAGCGGCCCAGCATGGCCAGATGATTTAGGCACTCGACTAATAATTGAGGGTAGGAGGTTCGAATTCTGTCACATCAAACATGTTCGCCATTTCAGTCGTGCAGGCGTTATAATGTATGGTCAATCCCATTATTTGTTGATAAAAGAGTACATAAAGAGTTGGTGGTGGGCATTGATGACTAACTGTTTCCCTCTAGTCTCACACTAACGCAGATATCCCTCGTGTAGCTTTCTGCGAAGTTCGACTGAAACTACACTTTAATGTACTAGTTCATTGAAAACAGAAGGTGATAAGAGAGCTTAGATTTATGTATATGTATATTAACGATACTTTTCGATTTTAAAACATTATTTGGGGGGTCCTGAATGGCCAAGCATAATCCGAGGGTCGTGGTTTCGAATCCCGATCGATCCAAATATGTCCCCCTTTCAGCCATGGGTTTGTTATAATGTGATGGTCAATCCCACTATTTGTTAGTGGCCCAAGAGCTGGCGAAGGGTGGTGATGACTACCTGCCTTCCCTCTAGTCTTACACTGCTAAATTTAGAGACGGCGAGCGCTGATAGCCTTCGTGAAACCTTGCGCAAAGTTAAAAAACAACACAAAAATAACACACACACACACATATATATAGACTGGCCAAGACTGTATGTCTAATACTAACAACAGTGTCATGGTTAGAGTTGATCACGCATTGCTGAAATGGCTAATGACCTTCACAGTACTAGAAGTCATACGGACGCATTGGTAAGAGTATTGTAAGGGTGAAACTTCAATATACATTATTGCTCATGACAACATCATAGAAATTCAGATAGACTTTTCCATTAGTGAATACGACTGTGTGTATTTATAGGATGTTATGTTACGGCTACAGTGATGCATAAGTGAATCAGAAGGGGTAATGGTGAGAACTGATGGTTAACAAAAGGAAGGGTAACTAATGGATTCAGAATAATCGTATTTACTCTACAGACCAACTTAAAAGGTCTTAACATGTTATGATCAGTTGTTTTTTCATGTTATCACTAAATTAATGTGCTTGCGCTCTGTTCAAATGGGTTAGATAGTAAATCAGCTATCTTAGTTTCTGAAAATAGCATAAAACCCTGAAGCGTTCATTAAAGTGATGGGGAGTATCCCACAATCACATGTTCCCTTATCTCGCCCTTAGACTAGCACAACTCTTCTCTTCTCTACAATAAATTTTACTCAATTTCTAAGAAACATCTTAAATGATATGTCACAAAAACACAAGAGAGAAGTGCTTTGGAAAAATCGAAGACATAAGTTAAAAACTACAATTACTAATTACTAGTTCATGATCAACGATTCCAAAATTTAATTTCAGTTGAAGTAATTTGTAGAATTCCAGGGCTCAGGACGAAACAAACATACAATTACTTGACATCTGCAACAAAGATAATTTAGAAGAAGAAACATCAGTGATAAGTTGTAAGTGGAATGAAGGATGTAAAACAAGATGTGTGAAGCGGACAAAACGTTTTATTTAGAGAAGGAAGAATAATGGATTAAACATTGGATAATCATCTGATTGGAAAGAGTTTATTTGTATTTAGAATACTTTATTGAGCAAACTGGTTGATTCAAATAAATAGATTATAAATAATTCTTTATATTTTATTTATTTATTTCCAATAAAAACGTCGTCTAAGAAGTAACTTAGCTTTAGCGCATTAATATTACGTGTGATTAATCTTAAAGATGTTATACAGCAGTAATCATAAGAATGAAGACATCACTAGTAACAGATCAATTTAACATTGTATTATTTTATCTTATTTAACATTCAATACAGCATGGTTGTTAGAATTTTCCACCTGTTAGCTTCTTTGTTTATCAGCAATTAAATAACACCAACACATTTGTAAACAATTTATGTGTATTTTTCGAGGCCGTGTTCCTCAAAAATCAGGGTTGTATTCATTCTTTAAATTGCATTAGAAACAGCAAAAAAATATCTTGAAATTATTCAAACATCTATCAAGGTATTCGTATGTCTTAAGGCCAAGAATTGAATATAACACCGTACTGTCACTGTTTCTAATATTACATCTTATCCAGTACTTCAAGATGTCGTAAAATTAAACTTAATATTGTAAAATTTTAAAATGTAAATCTCAATTACTGCTACTATTTCTACTATATGCTACTGTATGTTTCAATATACGGACAACGAACTAAATACTAATAATGATAACACTGTCAAAACCGTTCTGACATTTCTTCATTTAGCGTCACACTGTTTAGCCCTTCTTTGCTGTGATCGTTGAGCTTGTGATATTCTTGGAGATCTGTTTTTATACTTCTCTTTGATAGAAATTTTATAATCAGCGTTGTTCTTCTGAAAAGCACATTTAAGATTAGCTTCTTCAGTTCATGAATTATTTTTTTGATTATTTGAACCATCATCAAACTTATATCAAACTCACAAAGAAACAGATAAACAGCTATAATCAACAGCTTGTTCAAGCTGTATGTTTTTGATGCAGTTAGCACATTTGCCCATGTACAAAACATCAAACCAACACATATTGTGTCTCGAATAATTCTAATAGCTACATTTCTACATTAGTAAATCAATCCATAATTTATTCACAGTACCTTGGAGTTATTTTCCTCTAATTAGATACCAAACTTAACAAATAGAGGAATTTATGGGTACATTTAATGGAGAAAGACACTTCCTATCTTTCATCAGTGATGATAATTGTCGTAAGATAAAACAAGTTATCAGGTATTGAGATTTGAAAGATAAGATATCCCAAAGCTCTAGACTTACTATCAGAAATCTTTTCGACTGTCCTTCGCAAAACCACAATGTTTAAGAAAATTTTGTGCCTATTTTGAAGTTAAACTGGAAAATAGTTGCACAGTAAGAAAAGCTGCATATAAACTATTTTATCTTTTTACGACTTCGCTCATAATCATTGATTCACAATAGAGATAAAAATAATAGAAACACTTATTAACTATCAAAATTTCATTATTTAATTGTAAACAAATACCAGACGTATATTTTACAGCAAAAAAAAATAACTTTTGATTACTTTGATTTTATAATGATTTGATTAATTTTGATATAAAATTGCTTATGTTTTGTTAGATAGATGTACAATTTAATTAATAATTATTCCTTCTGAAAATATCAAGCAAGACTATTTAGTTAAAATTTTATTTTTTGATTTCAAATCATTCTCTTCGAATCTCTTTTTTTTTTATTTTGTTCTACGCCCCCCAGTGGGTTTCGATACCCGTGGTGGGCAGAGCACAGATAGCCCATTGTGTAGCTTTGTGCTTAATTCAAAACAACAACAACAACAACAACAATAATTTTGTTCTACATTAGTGTTTGATCGATCGGTAAAGACCAGACGTGGATTTAATTCAAGATTTTACTGAAGATTTTTTCACGTTAAGACAGCAAACGAGTTAGTATGAATAAGTATTCTTAACTAAAATACCTAAATGCATTTCAATTTTTGAAGGGTTATTCTTAAGCAGGAAACTAAATATAACTTAAAAATTTTAAACAATAATGGAGAAGAAGGGAGATGAATAAAAAATAAGGTTTCTTAATTAAACAAAATATATTAATTTATAATTTCATACAATGAAAACAGTTATCAACACTTGTGTCTATATTCTTTGCAGTGACAGTATTCAATTGGCGGATGTCTCTAAATCAGGAATATTTGATTGTTACATATTTTAAGGCAAGTACGCATTCGCGTGAATCAGAGAATAAGAGTATTTAATACATAAATGTCCTTACTTCAGAAATAATTAATTACCAGATGTTTCTAAGGAACAAATACAAAAGCTGCATCTAAACACATTGAGCATCTTTGTGAAAAAAAAAAGTCAATGAACTTCTATCATATAAGTGTATTATCTTAAGATCCATCCATACATTTATATAACAGTTTAAACACAGTTTGTAGTTAAGATACGAAATTGTTCTGTAACACTCCTCTCATCAGAGAAAACTAGAACAAATATAATATTTTTTGTCCAAACATATAAAACCAAGCAAGCAACATTCTCATATAGGTAAAAAAGATCAACCATGAACATTTTAACTACATAGTGTCTATATAAATGTAACAAAATACATATACAGTATTTAAGAGGCTGCTAACTGGCAGTGTTTCAACCAGTGCCGTCTGGAACTTATCCGCACACCGTCTGACAAATGTATTAGATAATGTACGGGTACAAAAACGGAAAAGTTCTTGTCTGTCTTAGATGCAGTGACAAAAATAAACAATGCACACGTTTAGGCACATAGATACGGAAATAAAAGTAAATTGCAGGCAAAAAAAGAGGTCACGCGGAAAGTATTGTGTATATCAAAGTGCTTAAAATACAATTCACTGTTTGTTCAATAGAAAGTAGATTTTATAACTATATCAAAAGCATCCGCAGGTTAAAAACTCTCAGATATTACAAAAAAACATTAATTCAAATGATATAATATGGTTCTGCACTAATTTCAATGGCACAATTAACTCAAACAAGGAATAAGTGTGTTTAACCAAAGAAACCTAAAAATGTTTAACCTATAAAACAACTTTATCAATACGTAGGTTAAGACGGTTTGGAAGTAACTTTAACTTTTAAAATGGTAATCACATGATAAAACAGAACTTATAAGGAGTAAAATTATGCAAAGAAACAATTTTAACTGTAGTGGTTTTGGTTCATGACCATGTCTCTATTCTTTTAACATGAGCTAGAAGAGGTTCATAATATTTATCCCTATATTACATATAAAAATGTCCCATCCAAATGGTGAAATTATTGGTTCATAAATAAACACAAATCAAACACTGCTTAACATCTTAACGAATAACAAAGTGAATAATTTTATCAACATGAGAATCTCTACTTAGTATGAAAGCTAATATTACCCGATATTCCTAGCTAATTTCCCTAGCGAAGTAAAACCTAACAAAGGCATAATCCAGTTGAATCTATTAATCACTTGTGAAAAGTGAAGTTCTTACAGTTTAAGTACCAAGATACGGTGAATTATATT
Source organism: Carcinoscorpius rotundicauda (assembly GCA_011833715.1). NCBI lineage: Eukaryota > Metazoa > Arthropoda > Merostomata > Xiphosura > Limulidae > Carcinoscorpius > Carcinoscorpius rotundicauda. Next base: position 30,101,010 of record CM022395.1, on the reverse strand, counting down.
TTATTAAAACTGCTTGACCCGGCATGGTCAGGTGGTTAAGACGTTCGACTCGTAATTTGAGGATCGCAGTTTCAAATCCCTGTTACACCAAACATGCTCACCCTTTCAGCCGTGAGGGCGTTATAATATGACGATCAATGCTACTATTCGTTGGTAAAAGAGTAGCCCAAGGGTTGGCGGTGGGAGGTAATGACTAGTTGCCTTCCCTCTAGTCTTACACTGCTAAATTAGGGACGGTTAGCACAGATAGCCCTTGAGTAGCCTTCTGGGAAATTCAAAACAAACAAACAATATGAAGGACTTGACGCTATTCATCAAGTTTGGCATAGCATGCTGACAGACAAAATAAAGAAAGGTATATCGTATATATTCAGATACAGATCAGTAGTGATCTCACCAGATAAACAGACTCTCTCGTGGAGAGTCATTTCTATGTTTAACTTTGTATAATTATGTCACGTTCCCCCACAAAGTCTACGAGAAGAAGCCAAACCACTTGGGGCTGTAAAATTTGAGCATTGGTTAACTTTCCATCAACACACTATTTTTTTAATCTTTTGGATTGTTTTAAATCCTATTTAAATTATAAAACAGTTAGAATCATTACATGAGGAAAATGAATATATAGTCAGTGTCAGATAGATGACCTTCACTGGAAATTGCCTCGATGAAACTCTTTCGGCTGAAACATTACTCAAAACAATTTTGGGTATTTTTTCTATTTTTAGATTTGATGTCAAGCTGTGGCTGCATTTGTTATATTTTAGCATTTGAACATTATAGCCTTTCCTCTCGTTTCCTCAGCGATAAGTCTGAAGCCTCAAACAGGAAAAAGAAAATTCTGATAAGCATCATGAGCACAAAAAGTCCATTGTGTAAAGTTGCGTTTAACAAAGAACGAGGTAAAATATATAGAAACACCGTTAATTTCCTTTATTATTGTGAGAATAAACTAATTTATCTCTAGACAAAAAAAGAGCATAATAAAAATCCAACTCAATAAAAAGCAAAGCCATGCATTGTTATTGTTCACCACGCTTTTTGCTAAAATATTAAATTTAAAGTTTATGGTTTAATATATTGTGACCATCTTCATATTTTTAAAAACAGCCATACCTACAGATTATGGAGAAAAATAGTTTTATTTTTATAAAGTTTCATTGCTAGTTTTAAAATATCCAATTTTAGATCTCCAAATCATGATAAAGCTACAAATGAAAATTCATTTTCAAAAAGATGTTGTTCTAAGTATTCCAAAGACTTTGATCGTAGAATGTGTTATTAAGCAAAGCAAAAGTGTTTTTCTAAGTTATATATATAGGTTTATGCTGGAATCTACATGTTTCATCTGTTTAGAAACACATACAGTATAATCTATAGCTATTATTATTAGATATAGCATGTAAAGGTTTCTGAAGTAACTGAGCATTCTAATTTCTGTAGATAAACTTATAACACAAACGTCATTTTTTATTTTGATTTTTAATAAATTACAAAGATGTAACTATGACTACGATGTCATTCGTTTTTATAACTGGTTCCTTTTCTCTTTGCTATTGGAAAATTGCAGTACAAATTACTTTACTATTTTAAAAGTAAAGTTTTACTGCTGAAATAAAATCACAAAGTTTGATTTCTTTGAGTACAGACTTATTTTCGTATTGAAACAATTACTGTGTCAAATGATATTCTATTCATCATGATTTTATAAATACACATATATTTTTGAATATTTCCTGACATTCTAAATAACATTTGAACGCAAAATGATGTTAAATATCGATGTTAATAAGGAGGCAAATAGTTTGTAGGCATGCGTTAATCTTTATTTGAATATTATATATGAACAGAAAGATTTTCTCAGCAATATTACACGTAATTTGATCTTTTCTTTAGAAAGTTCGTACCTTATTTTTTGATACATATAACTATGTGTCCCGGCATGGTCAAGCGTGTTAAAGCGTGCGATTCCTAATTCTGAGGGTCACGGATTCGCATCCCCATTGCGCCAAATATGCTCGCCCTTTCAGCCGTGAGGGTGTTATACTGTCACGGTTAATCCCACTATTCGTTGGTAAAAGAGTAGCCCAAAAGTTGGCGGTGGGTGATGATGACTAACTACCTTCCCTCTAGTCTTACATTTCTATATTGCTCACCAAACATGCTCGTTCTTTCAGCCGTGAAGTCGTTATAATGATATAGTCACTCCCACTATTTTATGGTAAAAGAGTACCCTAGGAGTTGGTAGTGGATGGTAATGACTAGCTCCCTTTCCTCTAGTCTTACGTTGCTAAGTTAGGGACGGCTAACGCAGATATCCCTCGTGTAGCTTTGCGCGAAAATTCAGAAACAAACAAAAAAACATTTATCTCGTCCCAAGCTTTTATTAAAACTTAATATGTTCAACAACTAATTTTAAGATTATATTTCTTATTCAGGCTAGAAATAAAATTTATTGTTAACGATTCAAAACGTTACTCTTTTACCAACGAGTAAATCCTGCCATTGGATTTCATATACCATAAAGGCCGAGCATAGTTAAATAGCTAGGCTGTTGGTCTGCGGATGGAAATATTAGGCATATGAGATATTCATCGGATATGTGCTTCAAAAAGAGTGTCATTCAATCATTTTGTTTGGTTTAAAAACACCGGAGAAATATATTGTGACACCTAATCCTACTCATTAGGTGTACTTCTCTTTTCGTCGATAAATCTAAACTAGGGACTTTTGTACATGAACTATAGATCTTTGATCTCATCAGTTATCCAACGTATGCTTTAGGTGCTGTACAAGTTGAACCTTCCAACCTTCCAAATTCTTTCATGTCCACGACAAACAGATGTTTACTTCTCAAAATCTTCTAAACAAACAGTTTAAACTTCAACTTCTACACCCAAAACTAATAATGTATTTTTCTTCTATTTCGTTGATAAATATATGTTTAATATATTACTGATAAGATTCTTAATAAATATTTTCTTATTCTCAATTGTAAACATAGATTAACTATCACACGTCTCTGACAAAAGAACGAGGAATCGATGGGTCTCCATAATAAGTGTTTTTCTTTTACAATGAATTGCAACACCTTATTAGCCATGATACTGAGTTAAGTACAAGCTACAAAAACACTTTCATCTGTCTATCAGGTATTAATAAGAACAATAGTGAGGGAAAAACACTAGTCGTAGTGTTATTCACATAACCTACACAAAGTGAAAGTATAGCGAATAAAAAGTATGAACGTGATGTGAAATAGTCGTAAAGATGAATGTTAAATATCTAAATCCACAATTTTCATGTTATGGTGATTCTAGAACCTCAATCGTTAGTGTCATCAGAACCATAATTTCAGTTTCATCGTCAGTAATATGATCTTGATGCTGTTTAGAAACTCCGTGATTATTGGTAGACCGATGCCATGTTTTCTACATTTAGACATTTCTAATGGTTGATTTTGAAAGGAAAAAAGTCGATTTCAAATAATATGTGTTATGATATTATGAATGTTAAAATGTATATATTATCACAGGTGTCACAGTATAAGTGAATATTGGATTTCATAGTCATTAAGGTTTACAGTATTGGTGAAGACATATTTAATGTCCTTACGCTATAAACAGGAGTTCGTACCACATTCATTTTAAAAATATGTCTTCATGTCTTTTTGTTCCATTACATATTCCATGCAGACCTCATGGTAGTGCGCACATGTGTTCGTTGTTGAAGTCAATTTTGTTCTTATACAAACGACCGACTTTTGATAGGAATCATGCAATATTAATGATATGCACACTCATGTTAACAAGCAAATTCCACAAATCTTCATTTTGGTTGTTGAAAGCTGGGCAGTACTAGCACTACCTAAAGCACCGTTTATTGATTCTTTCATCAGTACTTTAACTTCTACTGGATTGCAGGTCCAAAAGTGAGTTCTATGGGGACTCATACTTTTATAAGAAATTCCAGAGTTAATTTAGTCAGTATCCGTTACATCTTACTTATCTTGTGCTACAATGTAAAGACGTGTTTACGTTTTACTTCATGTGGTATTTTATACACGAATATTATACAAAAATATGTATTAATTTGTCGCAAAAGACAAACTATCCAGTTGTTAAATCCATTGTTTCCGTACTTTACTGTATTTTTCGGACTATTTATTGTCGGTAAAAATTTAGTACTACAAAAATACAAGTGCTGTCACACCATAATAAACAATGCATAGAACAAAAAAGTTGAGTTATTGCTTAATTTAACTTTTAAGTTGAACTAAATTACTAGAAAATTAATAAAAATAATATATTCACAGTAATCAATAAATGTACATGAATACATTTTTTTAAATTAAATTCACCAGATCAAACCTAATGTTAACAAGTAATTAATAAAAGAAGCACTTTAATACAATTTTAGAAAAAAGCTACTTTTATAATCTAGATATACATAAAATACTTTTATAGAGCTGTTTGATTAAGCTGCTAAGGCAAAAAAACTGTTTAAATCTGGAATTATATATCTGGAGAATAAATGTGTTTTATAAACTTTTTATCAAAATATGTAAATCCCACTAATATGCACAACGAAAATTTGAAAGGTAATATACGAAGACTCGTAGTTACCTTGTAAAAATCAATTTTGGTTTTAGTGAATTTTATAAAATACTGTAATTTCCTCTTTCATCAATTTTATAAAATAATCAAGCCATTAAATCAACTTTTTAAAGGAGAAAGATATAATAGCTATACAAAGTTGCATGAGAACACCGCACATTTAATGACTATTCCAACAAATACAGCTTCACTATTAAACAGTCTCTTAAAGTTACAGATACTGAAGCTCACTTTTACTCTTTTTTTTTTACATGCAAATGCACACTGTTATTCGCTTTCTAAATCAAGACGTATTCAGATATGTCTAAACTCTTAATTTTTTTACTAGTTATACCCACTAGGATAATCTCTTGTATACACAAATAAAAAAGAGAATCCTGCCAGTATTTTGTCACGTTTTACCAAGTAGGCAACTTTTAATCCTTGGTCTATGGGTGATCGATGCGTGCTAGGATGAGAGAAAATAAGTGGTTCAGTTATATCAAAAATATCTCAGCTCAGAATGTAGCTTAATAGGCAGTTTTTCGAAAAAACTTGATAAATAAAACAAATACAACTCATTAGTAAATATAGTATCGTGAACCTTAGTATTTCAATACACTCAGAAGCTTTTTATCTGATGTTTCTCGTGAATCTATTCCATCTAACCAGGAAAGTTATTTTTTCTTGCACTAGATGCATTATATCCAGGTTTAAAGATAAAAATAAAGCTCATGATAAATCTGAATTATTGTGAAATATTAACATATAAGTTTATTTTAACAAGGCGTAATATTAATAACATCCATATAGTGCAAACTTACTGTGATTGGAATACCATTTTGTGCTTATCTCTCATAATCCGCATATAAAATTCGTGAGAAACGGTAATAGAAAGAGTGAAGATGCTTCTTTTGTATCACAATTAAAAAGTGGTTCGATCATCTTGTATTTGTATTACAATTCTGAATTTTTTTTTTCCGTAAACGTTGGCAAATGTGAATACATTTTTAAAATGGTCAGTGTTAATTTCTGAGAATTCTTCCAGTTTCACAATGTAACTGTAACCACCTATATCTTTTATGTTCTATGTAAAAACAGAATAAAAAATGAACAAAGTCAACTGTAGGCAAACTAAATAAATAAATTCACAGTTTAACTAATGTATATGAAATTATCTTAAGTAAAGACCGTTTAGTGTCACGTGGTATCAGCTTAAGCAATTAGCGTAATAATGATGCTTGTACTGAGTGCATTCGGGTGATGAGAAGAGAGTGTTAATGTAGGTTCCATAGTGTTACTATGAATGTGAATAATAGATGAAATATTTGCCTGAAAACAATTTATATCGGTATTAATGTCATCGCAAATTGCATAGAAATTACAGTTTATAGGCTCTGCTAAAATTCAACCGATAAACTTAAATAGTTGTTTGTGTTTTGTAATTTACTGTAACTATCCGATTTTATTACCGAAAACAGAAGCTCGAACATTTAATCAGGTCAATAAGTTAAAATATAGAAACTGAACCACTCAATTTTTATTATCTCAGCTTATTTCGAATTATAAGCATAAGTCATAATTGAATGTTGAAAAGTAATTCTGTAGTGATATAGCAAACTCGAGAAAACACACGGATAGTTTTTGTGCTTTTTATTCAAATTGCTTTATAACATATTTGAAGCAATAACATTTCTTACTATTTCCTTAGCATATTACAATAAATGTATCCCTCGTTAGTACAGCGGTATGTCTGCGGATTTACAACGCTAAAATAAGCGGTTCGATTCCCCTCGGTGGGTTCAGCGGATAGCCCAATGTAACTTTGCATAAGAAAACATACACACATACAATACTATGTACTAATTGCATCAAAATTAAAAACTGTCAAAATACCTAGAACCATTTGTCAAATTTCCGAAGCAAAGAAGTTAGACCTTTCAACGATATCAGATATCTTCTAGTGAGACTAATTAAGTCGAAAAGCAACATTGCGCTTTTATGACAATTTACTAGTTAAAGAACTGTAGTATTTCTAGATGAGGGTTTGCGAATTTAATACGCCTGCCACTAGTACAGCGGTATGTCTCCGGATTTACAACTCTAAAATCAGGGTCTTGATTCTTCTCAGTGGGCTCAGCAGGTAGCCCGATGTAAGTTTGCTATAAAAAAACACACGCGTGAATTTAATGATTGCTAAAATGTGACAATTTCTTTTCAAAATATATTGAAACATTTTCCAATAAATAAAAAACTCATGAAAAAATAATAGATACGTAACTAGCTTTCTGATTTTTGTGTCACTTACGATATACATTTTAAAAAAAAATCTATGATGTCAAATTGCTCAGCTTTTTTTTCACGTTAAAACCTACTAACTGTAAAATTAATATGACTTTTCATTACGCTCAAAGTGTTTATACAATAAATACAGATATAAAGCTTAAAAGATGTCCCGTTGTAGTCTAGTTGGCTAGTAGACCTGGGGAAACTTGGCACAAACCCAGGAAACCTGGAAAACCCTGCCCAGCGCGGGACACATCTTTTAGCCCCCCAGTGGCTCAGCGGTATGTCTGCGGACTTACACGCCAAAATCCGGGTTTCGATACCCGTGGTGGGCAAGAGCACAGATAGCCCATTGTGTAGCTTTGTGCTTAATTCAAAACAACAAAAAAAGCTAAAAAGATATTCGAATAATACTCTCCATATTATAATTCACTAAGAAATGTAGTGAAATTAAATGAACAACTACTTAATGACACCAATTAACATTCATCTGTAAGTTTACAGATTTACAACGCTAAAATCAGGGGTTCGATTCCCCTTGGTGAATTTAGCAGAAAAACAGATGTAGCTTTGCTATTAAGAAAGAACATGCACACACAAACACCCATTTGCATAGTTTGATATTGATAGAAATAAGTGATTCACACAATTCTGTCTGGGTCCGATAAGAAATATTCTATTTCTAAAATCACACTTACATATATTTACGTATATTAAGTCAAATATTCAAGAATTAACTTAAACCATATATAATAAATATAGAAAAAAGTTATAGGTATAGAAAGTAAAGAATCAGAAAGAAGATGTACTCTTTAAGTTAAAAGGTATATGAACACACAGAGAGTGAGAAATGAACTTTAAAAAATATTAACAAAAGGATTTAATTGTACATTACCAGTAAAGAAAACACTAAAAATGACGATGCTTAGATAGCAATTTATGAAATTCTTACTTCAAGACTTTGCTACTTTATTGATATTTACACCCAAACTGCGATTCTACGTGCAGTATATTATACTTCATGAGTTTAAAACTGGTATAAGAAGAAATATTTGCTATTCATATTTATTTTTAAAGGAAATCCCAAGTAATACACTGTGAAAAAACATCTACAGAAAATTATTACAATAAACTTTAACCAGGTGGTTAGAATGCTCGACTCGTAATCTGACGATCGCAGGTTCAAATCCCCGTCATAACAGACGTGCTCGAAGGAGCTTTATTATGTGACACTGCTAACTCTTGGGCTAGTCTTTTATCAACGAATAGTGGGATTGACCGTTACACTATAACACCCTCACGGCTGAAAGGGCGAACATGTTTGACGCGACGGAGATGTGAACCCGCGACCCTCAGATTACGAGTCGCACGCTTTAACTCGCTTGGCCATACCGGGCCACGCAGTTAGCCCTCGTGTAATTTTGCGCGAAATTAAAAAAAACAAACGTTCTGAGAAATATTATTTGCACCAAATAGTCAGTAAGATAGAATACCTGTTATTGTATTTGAGTTAAGATGAACCTTAATTGATTTTAATTAAATATTAGAGGTCCCACGAAGTACAGATTTAGTAAGAAGCGGTGTAATTGCACTTAAAAGTTCCCCGCTGGGACAGCGGTAATTCTAAGGATTTACAATCCTAAAAATCAGGAGTTCGATACCCCTCGGTGGGTACAACAGATAGCCCTCTATGGCTTTGCTATAAGAAAAACGTACAAACACGCATTTCGATACACATAAATACTTGTTTTAGATTTTACGAACATTGGTTAGCAAAAGAGAAAAAGAACACTATAAATCTCACTAATACTGACAAACCTTTTTAAAAGAATTCGTTTTGAGAATTATGACGAAATAATCTCATTAATTCAAATTTAGGAGGTGGGCAAAGACTTATTTGACAGCAAAATATGAAAGTAATTCATTATTTAAGGCTTTAAAGTACATTATGTGTTTATTCCTTTATTTTAAATTTTATATTATTTTTGATTTAGGTGTTTTACATTTCGTGCTAACTGTATCTATCCTTTACACCATTCATAGTGTCAGAAGGATTATAAAGGCAGAGTAATGGCATTGAAAGTAGGCAATAGAGGGAAAACAACAAGATGCTAAAAATGAACCGTTGTAAACACTTACGTTTGTAGTGTTCTATTTGAGCAAAAAGCTATTATTATTATTTTTTCTCTTTTTGTTTTTCTTTATTATCACACTTCATTCGGAACTACTATCTTTCTACACATTGGACGTTGTTGGCTTGGGTATCTGTGATTACTCCTAAATTTTAAATTCCGGCTCCAATTTTAGATTCACTTCACATACGAGTCTAAAGGTTAAATGTAATAGTCCTTGAATTCCCTTTAAACTACTGTGTGAATTCTTGCCTTGCACATAATACTATTGCCCCATTGGATATCCTGTACTGTAGGTTCGTTTGTTCGTGTAATTAATGCAGTATCTTTTATGGTTTAATATACACATATACATATACATACACTCACACACACACATATATATATATGTATATGGATTTGCGTCTGTAAATAGGTTTTTGTATTTAAATAGTAATTTTAAATGTCGTTCGCTCGACAGTGAGAGTAAGATATTACCATTAGAACAATAGTTTTGTATAATATTTAGTCATTCGCACAAATTAACCTGTATTGACTAAGTCGTAACTTGTAAGTCAACTTTAAATCACATGTGTTCCAACGCTATTACATTCTAGTTGCGCTTCAATAAAGACTGACTTATCCGTAAATAATTCATAATAAATTTCCACAGTACAGGCACGCCATCAATAGAATCATGTCCGGGATCAAACCAGTTTCATCACTACAATTATAGAACCTACAAAATTTACATGGTTGACCTGTACCTATTTTACAGCTACAAATTCATAGAGTCATAGTACGAAAATAAGAAATGCTATGTTGATTCAAAACCCTCTGTTAAGTAAACCACGTAAAATATAGTCACTCCACATGCATTCATTTTGACGGAACTAGACAGATAAATACGTCTTTTCAGTAATTTCTGAATCATTACGATATCAAAAAAAATAAATAATCGAGTATCACCAATTCCGTAAGGAACATAGGGCCGTATAAGTTGTGGTTACATGAACAAGCTGGTTTTTAAGTGAGTAGGTTATTAGCCTTCCACACAATCCCCAACTTGGAAGACAAATTCTCAGCCCTCCGAGTGGAATTGAACTGCTTATTTTAGCGTTGTAAATCCAGAGACAAACCGCTGGACTAGCGGGTACCAATTACGATATACTTTTCACAAAAATATTATTATACTCTCTTAACCCATTACAATTCAAAATTCCAACCTCAAGCAACATGCCCCATTTTATTCATTCAGATGGTTAAGGCACTCAACTCGTAATCTGAGGGCCGTGGGTTTGAAAACTGTCAGACCAAACATAATCGCCCTTTCAGCCGTGGGACGTTGTGATGTGACAGTCCAATTATTCGATGGTAAAAGAGTAGTCCAGGAGCTGGCGGTGGGTGGTGATGAAGCTGCCCTCCCTCTATTCTTACACTGCTAAATTAGGGACGGCTAGTGCAGATAGCCCTCGAGTAGCTTTGCGCGAAATACAAAACAAGCCAAACCAATTCATTCACTTACATAATTTAAATGTGATTTCTTTAAACTTATTTGATAGTATTTTCCTACCCTAGCGGGTTCTTCATTCACCTCAACACTTTCAAAAGCTAAAGTTCGAGAGCATAAACTCGAAAGTCCTCAAAATCGTTTCTTACGCTCCAGAACAGTTAGTCTTTAAAGCACTAAAATTCGTCTTGGAACTACTGTCGCATTAACATAGTTTGTTTCCATCATTTGCCACCCTTGTTTAGAGAGCCCCTAAGTGGCACATCGATTTGTCTGCGAAATCATAGTGATAGAAACCCGGTTTAAATACTTAATAGGCAGAGCAAAGATAGTCTATTTTGTAGCTTTGTGTTTAACTTGAGGCTAATTTAGGCTAATTTCATAGTATTCACATTCCATTTTCCCTATTAAATGCTAAAAAGTTTTTTATTTTTTTATTTTCCCTTTTTTATTTTTATCTTTCGAATCTCTACTCAAATAAGTAGTTGAGTCTAACAACGCTAAATGCGAATTTTTCTTTATGTTCATTGGCCTTAAGATTTTGGCCAGCAGTGTATCTTTTCAGTAATACGACGATCTTGTCACAATTGAATTTCATTAACCTGTTATTTAATAACTCAATTTCAATAGATTTGATCTTTCCCTAGAGACTTAACGGTAACAGTATATTTAGTTATTTTATTAACCACATGAGTTTGCTAATACAAAATGAAACACAAACCTTAATATTAGTTTCATTATTCCATAAAAATATAACTTCGTATCTAGCGAGAAGATGCACATTCGAAGCAATAGCAGTAGTCCTAAATTAAGGATGTTTTAGATATGTTATACCGCCATGACTTAATGTATACAACAATAGACAAATACACGTCTATGCATTATATATATTATGTAAAATCCTGAGCTTTAACCTTCCAGGTGTACATGTCTGGTAAAATATAATGTAAAGACAAGTTAGTAAAACCAAACATAAGCCACTAGAAATAAATGTTCGCCAATTTTAACAAGGTTTTTTGGTTTGTTTATTTTTTTTAATTTAGAGCAAAGCTACAGGAAAGCTACTGCGCCAGCCGTCCCCAATTTTGCAGTGTAAGAGTATAAAGAAGGCAGCGAGTCGTCAATACCCGTCACTCTTGGGTTACGTTTTTACCAATAAATACTATGATTTACCATGATATTATAACGTCACCACGACTGAAGGGGAGAACACATTTGGTATAACAGGGATTCCAATCGGTGACCCTTAGAATATGAGTCGAGCACCTTAACCACGTGGCCATGCCGGACCCTTTTAACAAAGTTTGCCGGTGAAGAAACAGTAATGCCCGGAAAAATTACACGTTTCTAAGTTTTTTTTAGGTTTTACGCACATCTGTACTTTGGAAGTTGGTTTGTCTTAAAAATTACTTTTAGTTTTTAATACACTGCCTTGGTTATTAAGTTATTGTTATTAATTGTAGTTAAACACAAGGCAACACCATAGGTATCGTACTCTACTTACAGCGTTGTAAGCCCGCAGATATACCGTTGTGCCACTGGAAAAGATATTAAGACCTAAAAATGTATTATTATTATTGTTTCTTGTGAGGTAGTAATTTGCTATTAAACAAAAATAAATGAGACGAGCGGGGTTTGTAATATTTGTCAAAAATCTAAAGCTAGTTAACTGTCTGACATATTCGTAACACGGTTCTTTGTTTCAAGTGATTTAACTGTTCGGTACACTAGTTTGGATATTTTTACTTGAGCTGAATCAAATACAGGTATTTGACAGAATCCAACATTAATTTTTATTTCAAATCTTACGTGTCATGGAAGCTACTAATACTTTATCAATGGGATATAAATTTGTTATGCAGATGTTTTCAACATTGTTAAGTTTAATTTTTATGTTATTTATATTCTAAGTTTTAAGAGGTATTCGGCAAGGGTGCCGTCTATTGGCACTATTGTACATTTTATGTTGAAATATTTCAATACATGCTTGTTGTGAAGTTTACAATCCTACCCTAACATGAAAAACAAATGGTTGTTAGTAATACTGGTCATATGAATATTCAGATTTTACGTCAGTGTAACCTTTACTAATGTTTCATTATAAAGATAGAATATAAGGAGAAGATATTTACTTTCGTAAGTTAATGATATTAATACAAATAACATGTTGCACTGTTTAGAAAAAATACATTAAGCTCTGGCCATACTATGAGTCAGTTCTGTTACTACTTGTATAATCAATGAGTAAAATGAGTAACCTCATTTACTTTCAAGAAATGGCCTTATTTCTCTAAGAGTTTGATTTAAAAATAGTTATTCTGGATGCGCTACGGAAATATTAATGTCATGTAAAAAAAACTCAACATTAAAAGTGCTTTTCTGTGATATAAAAATGAGAATTAATTTAAAATTCAACTGAATCAGTCTAGAGTTAAACAATGAAAAATTCAAGATTATTTAGTGTGTTGTCATTAGATTTAACTGACAATTTTGACAGGCAGAAATTCTAAACGATCTAGCAATAGGATTCAATCGTTGTTAAAGATCTGATCCATATCACGAGTTTTTAGATGGTTAATGCTGTCATAATAAAGGATCTCAAAATTCTCTCAAATTATATGACTTTTAATTTTATATAACATAAAAATGATAGGGAAGAGTCAACTAAATGAAGCTGGCTCCTAAATCAAATTATGGCAACATTATAGTTCTCTGAATGTAATCTCTCATTTGCTCACCTAGGGCTTTCTAGCTTAACCAGTGTTAGATCTTGATTTTCTCCATAATGCTGGTCTCAGATTTGTTCTTATATGGTTGAAATCCAAGAGAATTTACTGACCGGTTTATTCTCACAATGAAGTTATATTCAAGGAAGGCAGTGATGATAAGGAAGTAGTATGGATGAGCATAAGAATGAAATTAGACTAAATGACTGTCAGGTTTTTCACTCAAATATCCATTCCTAATGATGCACTCAAATAGGAATTGCATTAGTTTGTCAAGTACAGTAAGAAACCACGGCTTAATCATATTAGCACAGCAGTGTTTTTTTTCTTTATCTTCAACTGAAATTACTCCTGTATTTCGACACTATGACTATATGAAAAAGAAGAGCAAATATTATTGTCTGTAAGAATAGTGGAAAATACAGAATTTATTACAAGAGAAAGTTATACCTCAATTTTTAAATGAAGAACGGGATGTGTTTAGCAAAACTGCTGTATCATTTGTCTCAGTCCCTCTTAATGATATCTTAAATAATTGCAGTCATTTTCTGTGAAGTGCAAAGGAGTGACCAAAAGGAACGTAATCTTCTTTGTTTCGAAATGTTTTTGGACATGTCAGTGAAGAAACAGTGTCCATACATTAAGCAAGAGTAGAAGTACCACAGAAATAGCCAACCTATAATGACTTTGTAGAATCCTAAAACTTCTTGGATGGGTAAATATTTAAACAAACTGAAACATTACTGCATTATAGTACACATTACTAAAGGAAAAAACATGAATATGATGATATATTATTGTGATGATCTGCAGCGAAAATAAATTGAGGGTCTTTGAATTAAGAATAGCAGATTCGTCAAAAGTATCAAGTTTTTATTCAAATAAACTAGATTTTTAGAGCTGTCTTAAGAGAGCAATGATAATTTAAGTAATTCAAAAAAACAACTTCAAGATATTTTAACTAAATATAAAGTGTTGTAGACTTATCCTGAAACAGATTAAATAAGAAGCACTCCTTGGCAGAACATGGAACACGATAGCTTTCAGAATAATATATATTGGTTTTCATAAGATCCAAAAAGAATGTGTGTCATTTTGTAGTAATATTGAGAAAAAGCAAAAAAAAACAACAACAGTAAAATGTGCACTATTATGTTTCCTTACGCTTTGTTACATCTATCATCTTGATTAATTTTCTGATATTGAGGTTTTGTGGAGGTAATCCTAATGAATCAAAATATTCTCACTGTTCTTTTCGACCAAAATAAATACAGATTCAGAAGCTATAAAATTTATGACCAGGTTCAAGATTGATGACATACAACTGTTTTCTCCAAGATATTCAATAAATTTCTAACATATTCATATCTTCTGTTATGATGTTTCTTGAGAGACTTATATCTAAAACTCTCTTAAATTATGTATATTCTAAAATATTTACAGTGTTAGGTAAAACACTACCAAAACGCATTTCAATTAGTAAATTTCTCTGTTTCAAGAAGTTAAAAGCCGCAGTTTCCAACAAATGGATCTGATGTACAATCAAAGGCAAATAGTGTATCTCCTTCACAGTATTCATAATGCCATATTTCTTGAAATTCTTCTTCCAGTTCCAATAAATAGCATATCATTGCTTCATGCATACAGCTCAGCTTCAAAATATGGCTGAAATGGGTATCCGTTTGATTGCCACGAAATTGATATTGTAGTGTTTGAAACTCTGTGATTTTTTCGAAGATCCAGTTAATACATCATTATAAACACATCTTATTAAAAGACGTATTTGACATAAAAATAAGTATTATCAATAGATGCTGCTTAGTTTTCCTGGGATATTGAAAAGATTTACACATTATATATTTCAAAGAATGTCTCGCTGTTCCTTTCTAAAATGCTTTAGCATATGACAGACTGACCAATGGGCTGATCTTAACTTTTCTAAAGTTAATAGAATCATGATATAATAAACTTTTGAATTCTGATTCATCATTTGACATTATACAAAACGAACCTTTTACTTCGTACGAGTTCCCCCTTCAGTAGCACAACGTTAAGTTTGCAGACTCACAGCGCTAGAAACCAGGCTTCGATACACGTGGTGGACAAAGTACAGATAGCCTATGGTATAGCTTTGTGCACAAGGCCAAACAAATTTCTTGTAAATATTTGTTAGTAAGCTTAGAATAGTGTAAGATTATATTCATGTGTTAGATATACGTTTTTCATTTGGGCCTATTTTAGGCCCGGCATGGCCAAGCGCGTAAGGTGCGCGACTCGCAATCCGAGGGTGGCCGGTTCGCGCCCGC
Source organism: Carcinoscorpius rotundicauda (assembly GCA_011833715.1). Classification (NCBI taxonomy): domain Eukaryota; kingdom Metazoa; phylum Arthropoda; class Merostomata; order Xiphosura; family Limulidae; genus Carcinoscorpius; species Carcinoscorpius rotundicauda. The sequence continues at coordinate 30,085,476 of CM022395.1, read as the reverse complement.
GTCGCGCCAAACATGCTCGCCCTCCCAGCCGTGGGGGCATTATAATGTGACAATCAATCTCACTATTCGTTGGTAAAAGAGTAGCCCAAGAGTTGGCGGTGGGTGGTGATGACTAGCTGCCTTCCCTCTAGTCTTACACTGCTAAATTAGGGACGGCTAGCACAGATAGCCCTCGAGTATCTTTGTGCGAAATTCCAAAAAAACAAAACAAACAAATCGTATGAGTTTGAATTTTGAATTTACACCAATTAGACAAGAACTTGTTCTGTACAAATATATCTGAATGCAAAAGACCAGTCATGTCGAATGTTTGGGTACCACGTGTATTCGTGTACTGATTTTTGAGTCCATCGCTCTTATCGTCATTAAGACAAAAAGATTCAAAATTGCTTGCTGTGTCTTTTTTTCACATGGACGGTATCAAATGACTTATCTTCACCATTATAACTTAGTAAAGTTTTTGTGTGGGCCTTGTAAGCATAAAGGTCGTAAGACGAAGAATTGAGTTTATCATTAAGGTGTACATCCACTTGAGAAAACAAAGAATGACATGGAATATTTATAGGTGCAGAATCTTTTTCATCCTTTTTTTAATATTAGTACCATTAGACTTAACAATCTTTGTCTTTAAATGAATATATGATTGGGCTTGATCTAAATATTCATATTCTGATCCCCCTCATCTGGGATCCTCTTACGCCAAAAATGGAACTATAACCTCGTCACTTTTGATGACATTATTCCTCTCTTTGTCTCCCTCCTCTGAGGAAGCCAATGAGCGTGAGGCGGAATCCTTTCGATAGTTAAGTGCAAACCTTACTACTATTTTAATAACAAATTCAATATTATCATCAAACTCCAATAAGGTGGTTAAATATAGATCGGTAATATAACGGCTCATCATAAACAAATTACACTATTTTTCATAACACAAAATATATCTCTAGAAACTTGTTGTTTTGATTCTATGAAGAGTTGTTAGTTAAGTCTTTCGTACAAAGGTTCAGCTCTTTCTTTGTTAAACCTATCCTGCAGTTGCACATACCATGATGTCGTTGTACAATAGTGACTTGACATATAGTCTAGATTAAGTTACAGTTTGAGAGCAATATTATTTCAGGTTTAATTTAAAAATTTAATAACACTTATTTGGAAGCATCAGTTTATTATTGTGCAAGAGAGCTAGATATACTCGTTGAAATTCAAACACACTGCTACAGTTATAACTAGAGTAATATACATTTTTTCTAAACCTCAAACAAATAACATGACTTTTAGTGTTCTTGAATAATTATGACGAAAAACAGGAATTGCTGATTCTTTAAATATGCTTATAACAGAAATCATCAATTCATTAGGTTATAGTTAATGAGTTTGCGTGTTTCTAGATATTAACAATAGGATGCACTCTGTAACAACTACATTCTTCTTTCAGTACTACCACATTCTGTAATATGGCTAACCAGTCATGAATGAAATGAAAGTATTGCTTGGAATTAATGTTGTAGTTTCTTTCTTTAGGGTGGTATCATGTTATTTAGTTTTGTTTAAAATTTTAAAAACGTTTTTTTTTCAGCAAATTTTGCGACTTTTAATTAGTTACACTAAACAATCCAGTTTTCATAAACCTAGTGGGAAGAGTAGAGATAGTTTATGGTTTAATTTTATCTTAAACATCACACAAACAAACAGATAAAACAGATTTCTTTTCATTTTTGGCTTTATTTTATGCCTCAGCGGCAAGCCTGAAGACTTACAGCTAAAAATATAATTTTGATATCCGCTGTGGACAGAGCACAGATTGACTACACTGTAGCTTTGTGGATAACAAAAAATTAATTCTAGGCTTGCATGAAGAACTCATTCAGGGGATATGATTTCTCAACATCTTTTAAACATTTGATTAAAGTGTAGCCATAATGAATGTAATTTTGCTTAATACTGTTTACACAAGAAAATAATATTATTTAACAGAATGAAGATAGGAAAGGAAACAAAAAACGAACATATGGAATTATGATAGCTTGTTTCTGGATAGTATCCTTTATTTCATAATTGCTTGTACGGTAAAAATACAGAAAATGGCCATTATTCCCTTCAAACTTTGCTTTTGTGACCTGGATAATGAAATTTAGAAATTAACCTATTTTCTTTGTAAAAACGGACAAATTTGCGCATTTTAATTTACATAAAGTCCGAATAAAACAACATATAAATCAAGATTTACATGTATTTATATTGAAGTCATACCAAAATGAACAAAAATGTGTAGAAGTGACTGTAATGTAAATCACTTTCACGTAACAGCTCCCAAATATAGTCTCCCATCATGTTTTTGTTATACGCTCCTAGATCTCAAAAGTAAAGTTTCAAGAAAAAAATAGGTCTTTTCCATTTACTTTAGGCATAAGCAATTGGGAAATAACACTTTCTGCCAGGAACAAGAAAAAGTAAAAATTTTGTTACATAGTTTTATTACCAGATACTCACAAGTCTGTAATTACTATTCATCCGTAGCTTTCTTTGTTTGTTTTGGAATTTTGCACATAGCTACTCAAAGGCTATCTGTGCTAGCCGTTCCTAATTTAGCAGTGTAAGACTAGAGGGAAGGCAGCTAGTCATCACCACCCACCGCCAACTCTTGGGCTACTCTTTTACCAACGAATAGTGAGATTGACCGTAACATTATAACGCCCCACGGCTGGGAAGGCGAGAGTGTTTGGCGCGTCGCGAATGCGAATCCGCGACCCTCAGATCATGAGTCGCACGACTTAATGCGCTTGGCCATGCCGGGCCCTGTCCGTAGCTACATTAATTATGATGAATTGTCAGCTTTCACAGCAATGTTGATTCTGTTAAGAGCTATAGATCTACATCTAACACATCCAAAGATGTTATTAAAAAGTATTCTTTTATACAAATAAACGACCATTTACCTATGATTTCTACATATTACATTGCACATCGTTTTTTTTAAAAAAGTTTTTGCTGATTGTGACAGATATGCACAAATATAGTTTTGGTTTTGCTTCATAACGTAGGAAATCTAAGAAACAGACAGTTAACTGTTTATCTGCAATAACGTATTTAATTGCGTTTATGTTTCTAATACGCTATTAACTTCAACATAATTAAAAGTGCTCCTGATTATCGTTTGTATTCAATGTGTGGTGCATCACGTTGCAGTGTCCAACGGATTCCAGTTGCCCTGATATCGTTTTTCCATTATAGCAATGTCCTGATGAAACCAAGATTACGATGAAACAGTAAGTGATGGGCAAATTTGGATATGATTTTCGTGATCAGCAGCCAAAAACCTATACAGTGTTCAAGAAGCAAAAAATTTGTTGTGCAGTGGTATTTCTATAGTAATGACACGTAACCTTTAAACCAAAAAAATGGCCATTTGTTCTTGGAATAATATCCTTAAACTAAAATACATTCTTAATCCTAAAAACAAGTTTAATAACGAATTTATAAAGAGAAAAAATACACTCATCTCATTCCTTTTTTTTTAGAAAGTTTGTTGTCGTGTATCTTGGATTTTGGCATATCAGTCATCAAGAAATCAATTCCAAACGTAACCATCCACTTGTATGAAACCATTTTGGAAAAGGAAACGTGTATAAACATACAAGTGTCAAGTACACATTATAGGTGTGGAGCTACTGCTCAAACATGTATCTTTGATTTGTAATTCCAATAACAGTGGATACATTGTGCCTATTCTTAATGATATTTTTATGACATGTAAAATAATGATACAGTGGTAGCATATAACATAGTTTAAAATAATGTTAAAATCATACACATCCCGGTACATCCACATAAAAATACTGTTGTAAAATTATTTAGGACTGAATTTTATTTATGTTACGAGGCTGGAGTAAACCCTGAATAACATTCTTCCTCAAGGAGTACAATGAGCATCCAACTGAGGAATCTAATGCTTCAAGGTTTATTATCAAAGTGTGTTTTGTTTTTCTTCTTTTGTTAACTTTCGCATAAATCTAGCCAAGGACTATCTGTCCATTAAGAAGTGATAGACTAGATGAAGGACAGCTACTCAACACTACTTATTATATTATCTTGAGCAATTCAGTTACTAACGAAAAGTGGGTTTGTCCGTAACATTATTATGCTTTCATGACTAAAATGGCTACCATTTTGGGTAAAAGGATTTAAATCGGCAGATCACAAGTCAAAAAGCCTTACCATCAAGTCATGAGAAGCTATATATCATTATATATACAGTGACACTACTGAATATGATTCTTACCAAACAGTATATTCATTTTATGCTGTTTCAGAATAAATAATTGATGTCTAAAATTTCTGCTGAACACTATATAGCCTCACTAGAATCTTTATTCAATAAATATAAATAATACAAGTTTTTAATTAACTGTGTTCTGAAAAGAGCTTACGGTGCAGCAGTAATCTTTCAGCTTTGAAAATTGTACATATTTCAGCGTTAAGGTTGAATAGTTCCTAAATGTGAAGCACATATTGTAATTGCTGAAACTATACATATGATGTCACCTAATACAAGTGGATATAATTTAAAACATCTAATGAAAGAGTCAACATTTCGGTTTTTAATGCTAGAAAATTGTTAATATGTAGAGATAAAAATTTGTTGTCTTTAAAATGATTTCGATAAACAATCTTAATGTACCACTTTTCAACAACTATTTTTATTTCAACCCATGTGTGATATCTAAAGGTTTATTCACCATAAGTGAGTATTATAAATTTAAATTCATTAGAAATTTACTCCCAATTGTCTCTAAAATATACCTCTTTTCATCATGAGAAAGGTGATCGAGTGAAGTTAAACATAAAGCTTCAGAATTAGTTGTCGGTGCTTTCCACACCACGTGTCATAGCGCTATATCTTTGCAGACATACCGTTGTGCCACTAAGGGGCTAAGAGGAGAGAGTGTAAAGTTGACATTTTGTTAGCTACTTTGCTTAGAACCAACACTAGCCTTTTTATTTCAGTCATAAGGTTTTTTAAAGCAGTGATTTCCAATCTTTTCACTTTACTGACCGATAAATTATTTCTAACGAGAAGTTACCGTTTAGAAGTAATCGATAGGTTCTGAATTTTTATGTTTTTAGTAAAAATCAGACTGGTATTATAATACGAGACAAATAATAATTTTACAGATTGACGTTGCATAATTTGAATAAAATGTTTATTTGAATGATTATTTTATCTAGGAAACCTTGTATTTACTTTCTGGTCTCCGTAAGTAATTGAACCCCGGATTTTAAATTTTTAATAAATAGAATAGATATATCACTGCCTAGTGACGAAAATCAGTCTTACGTCAGGAAGTTAGGCTTATCATTGAATGCATACGTTAGCAATGAAATCTACAAAAGGTAGAGTATGGTGTCATAGTGACTGAGGTCGGAGGAGAATGGAGAGAATACCCTAAATACAAATAGTACTCATTTGTATTTGTGAAGTAAGGGTTGATTTTATGCTTATTGAGTGTTTTTAAATACGTCTTTCTTTTTATCTTTGTCATGATATATATATATCTACGATCCATATTATGAGTCCTCACAACTTTCATAAATAACTACAACATCACCTCTTTATCTCACATGATGGCTATCACCGGATCTCGTCTGTTTACCTTTACCATTATGGCCAGTACATTTTTGAATAAAAATACATAATCCAAACACAGACTGTGAATTATGAAAATGTATGTCATCATTTGATTTGCAACCATAAAGGAAAGCAATGTCCACACAGGTTTAATAATAATTTCTGATAGGCATAAAACTGCGCTCCACATTATAAGAGTAAGTAAAGAGTTGGCAGCATATAGAGCTGAATAGTTCTTTATCTCTACTCTATCACTTCAAAATTAAGATAGCTAATTCAGATAATTCTCGGGTAGTTTGGAAGAAACTCAACATCAACAAAGTTTACCTCATTTATTATCAAACATTGTATTTAAAAAACTTCTTGAAAACGTTATATTAGCGTATTGCAATTTCTAATGTCCATAAACTTACGGCCCGGCAAGAGTGTTAAGGCGTTTAACTCGTAATCCGAAGGTGGCGAGTTCGAATCCCGGTCGCACCAAACATGCTCGCTCTTTCAGCCGTGGGGGCGTTATAATGTGACAGTCAATTCCACTATTCGTTGGTAAAAGAGTAGCCCAAGAGTTGGCGGTGGGTGATGATGACTAACTGTCTTTCCTCTCATCTTACACTGTTAAATTAGGGACGGCTAGCGCAGATAGCTCTCGAGTAGCTTTGCACGAAATTCAAAACAAACAAACTATAAACTTAGTGATGTCGAGAAACCCACTTGTTGAGAATTTTATATGCAAAAACGGCTCGTTTGGGTTCAGAAAATATTTTAAATAGAAGAGCGAACAACGTTTCGACCTTCTTCGGTCATCGTCAGGTTCACAAAGAAAGAGGTAACTGACCGGAAGCTGACCACATGTTTGGAAGGGGTTGTGTAACTGAGTGTCACAATGTAGAGGGCGGAGTTAGATGTTTGAATATATAATTTTATCTTTAATATTAATATAGGTATAATGGCGTTCCTTTATATTGGTTTATTTTGGGTTTAAGTTGTTGTATGAGTAAGGCTTCTTTAATTTTGCGTTTGTTTATGTTTGTTTCTTTATTTAGTATTTTAGTGTTTTCTATGGTTATGTTGTGTCCATTTGATTTGCAGTGTTCGAAAACGTGTGACGGTGAATTTTTATGTTCTTTGAATCTGGTTTCCATTTTTCTACTTGTTTCTCCAACATAGAAGTCGTGGCAGATATCACATTGTATTTTATAAATAATGTTGGTGTGGTGTTTGTCAGTGTAGTTCTTACATAGTATAGACCTCAGTTTTGTGCCTGGTTTTTGAATAAATTTAGTATTAACTGGAATGTTATATTTTGTTACTAGTTTTTGCCAAATATTGGTTATTTGTTTGCTGATGTCAGGAATATATGGTATACAGCAGTATATGGTTTCGTGATTTTTTGATTCGTGAGATGTATTTACTTTTGTTGGTTGATTTTGCTTTCTGTCTAGGTGTGTGCGTATAATGTTTTCTACGGTTTGTGGAGGAAACTTATTGATGTTGATGAAGTATTGTTTTATTTTGTCTAATTCATCGTTAATTTTATGAGCATAGTTTTATGGCTGTGTTTATCTGGTTTCTTAGTATGTTGAGTTTTTGTTTTGTTTCATGTGCTGAGTCCCAAAGAATGTATAGTCCAGTATGGGTGATTTTTCGGTGGATTTCTGTTTTGAATTGTGTGTCGGTTCTTATAATTTTAAGGTTAAGAAATGATATTTGATTGCTTTCTTCCTGTTCACATGTGAAGTTAATGTTGGGATGTATAGAGTTAATGTGAGTGAAAAAATTAAGTATGTGTCCTGTAGAATTGAATCCCGCAACCGTGTCATCTACATATCTGTACCAGTATAGTGGTGGATGTAATGCTGTATTAATTGCTTGTGTTTCAATTTGTGTCATAAAAATATTGGCTAGAACTGGTGATACTGGGTTGCCCATGCTTAGGCCATTTGTTTGTATGTAGTTTTGGTTGTTGAACATGAAGTTTGTCTTTATTGTGGTGAATTCTATGAAGGTTGCTAACTGGTTACTGGGAATGTCTATAATTGGGTTATGGTCTCGGATATAGAGTTCTAAGGCTATCTTGCAGGCTTCTGTTGTTGGAACTTCTGTGAAGAGGGATATAACATCGAAACTGGCCATTAAGGCTTTATGATTAAGTTGATTTAGATTGGACTTGAAATTAAAAGAGTCTTTGATGAATGAGCTGGCTGATGTTGCATATTTGGAGAATGCCCATGCTATGTATTTACCAAGATTGTATTTAAACGATTCATATGTTGACATTATTGGTCGTAATGGACAATCTGGTTTATGAGGTTTGGGGATACCGTATACGGTATGGTGGGCTATTACAATAAGAGAAGAAAAGAAAAATTGGTCCTGGCATGGAAGAAAAAGAATCATTCGAAAATTATTCAAAGTCATTCAAAGTAGTAAAGAACATAATCAATAAATTATAAATAAATTAGACATGTTAAAAATAATATAGAATCGAGAAAGATAAAAATTGAAGAAAGAAAATGTGCTAGAAATAGGAAATTTGAATCTTCAGTTATAAGCTTGCTGAAGGAACAAAAAATAGAAATGTTTTAAGACAGAGAAACCAGAAGAACCAGAAGCATGAGAAGTGATGCAAAAGAAAACTGTATAATTGGTCGAACTAATTTATCTGAATCATAGGATTGACTCTGTTTGTTTTTATATTGCATGTATGTACAATGGTATCACTCCACGAATCTTCTAACCTTCAATCAACAATATAGCACATAACTATATTCTTTTAAAGTACTGAAGTGTTGAAAACTGAGAAAGAAAAAGTGTATTAAGATATTAAATAGTTTGGAAAATAACATAAGAAAAGTATAAGAGCTAATATAGCAAGTAATCATTTTTACTTTGAATCAGTTTAGAAGTCTATCTGCTATGGCGTGTGATTGATGGCACCATAGCCAACGGTTAGGAATTAGTTAAGAAAAACAGTCATAATCTATTTAAACAAAAAGGGATTTTTAACACAGTAGATTATTAGAAAAAATAAATTTAACCTGTTTGCTGTGAACTTTATTGTTCATAGACACACACTGAGATGCATTCTCTTTCGATTATATAATCCAATTTCCAAGAGGCTGCTCAGACCATTTGTTATAAAGCTCAGTACAAGAACCAGCTAAGGTGAGAAAGTAGCCAACTTTGTCTTTAAATGATTAACAGATTTCTGCACTGAATGATTAGTCAAATATGAGGAAAACAGAAGTATTTGGCGTGGTGTGGGGAAAAGATATATAAAAGAAGGTATTAAGAATAAAAGACTGAGAGATGCGATAGCTGAAGAATAAACACAGGCAGAGAAAAGGATAATATGCTGCTGTTAAGAATCAAAACTGGTTTTAAATCCAATTATCTTATACACTGTTGATATACTAATAAACATAAATTTGTTATTTTTAGCATTGATACAGATACTTTTGGTATAGAAATAAATAAAATCTTCTTAAAGTTGAAGGGAAAGTGACTTGAGTGTATAATGTAATTATGGCAAAGTTGGTTCATATTAAAGCAGTCTTAGAGGTTAAGACTTACAACAATTTGGTGTCAAAAAAGAAGTATACAGCAAAATGGGATCAGAGGTCACAACTAATAACAAACTGATGTAATGGTTGGATTAATCCATTTCTTAGGAACCAAATTCAAACAATGGAAGAAAAGTTTGTAATTGGAACCCTATCCACAAATTTTAAGGAGGAAAATCAATGCTAAAATCAAGAAAGAGAATAAATTTTTCTGTTTATGTATTGCCTATTTAGGGTTTGACAGTAGTCCAGTTACTTTTTACTAATTAACGTTTTGTCCCTTATGTTTAAGAGAAGAGAATTAACGATAACATGGGTGAAAACTAAAATCAGTGTCAAAAAGTTAGTTGATAATTAAAGAATTGGGTAATATGATGTAGTAGCAGTTATAAACAATATAAAATACATGAAGTTTCAACTGAGGCGAGAGTCACTATAAATGATTTTTCTAGCCTTGAGATTAGTGAAAACATGAGAACATCAAGTTTCGTTTAAGAAGATTATCACATTAACAATCTAATAACACTCGCTAGATGTAGTTAAAATTTAAATGTTTAGAAGCTAAGAATAAGCACTGAGAGATAGTAGCCAAGAAGAATCATTTAGAGTTAAAATTATAAGTTCAGCCCTACCAAAGGAAATTCAAACTGATAATCAATTATTCTGATAATAGGGTTGTCATGCATGAAAATAACTGTGCAAATACCTAACTTTGATGAAGGGAATATAGATACATTTTTCTCTGGTTTTCATAAACAGTGAAAGTGGAAAAATGGCAATCACAGGATATGGTGAGGAAACTAATTCCTGCATTATCTGGAATGGCGTTACAGCATACAAGATAAAGAGTGTATACAAGCTAGAGTATGATGTAATAAAATCAGCTACTTTAGAAATGTATGAGTTAAATTCAGGCTTGCCATAAGAAGTTCAAATAGTTAGAAAAAAAGAAAAAGGGATGTTTAAACACTGTGAGACAAAGGTGTTTAAGTTCTTACTGAACTAAATCGATGGAACTAACTATTCTGGAAACAGTGAAAATGTTACAGATTTGATATTGCAAGAGCTAGTTTTTATCAAAAGACTCAACACAGTTAGCAATATGCTTAGAAATAGGAGATGTACATGAAACAGTGACATTAAAAATAAATATACAGTGATAGGAGGAAATTTAGTGGAATGAATATAATAGAGGTACCTACAACAAACAAATATCCGTGAGAAGTGTACTGTTTGTTACTTTGTTTTTGAATTTCACGCAAACCTACACAAGGGCTATCTTTGCTAGACGTCCCTAAGATAGTACTGTAAGAATAAAGTGAAGGCAGTTAGTCATCACCATCAACTCTTGGATTATTGTTTCTTTAACGAATAATATGATTGACCATAACATTATAACGCCCAAACAGCTGAAAGGGCAAGCATGTTTAGTGTAATGGGAATTCAAACCCATGACTGAGAAGTGTCAAGAAAATATTTCCATAGAATGAGTTTTCAAGTAAGAAGAGAAACTACAAATATCCGTCAAAATGTTTTGTATGTGACAAGATTGAACCCACAGCTTAAGCACACTAAGAAAACTGTAAAAAATAAAGAAAATTAAATGTGTGATGTTATACACAGCAAGAAATTTTAAGTAAATATTTAGAAGGAAGGGTGGTAACATGGGAAGCTCTAAATGCGTTAAATGATATTGGTAGTAGGAAAAACCTTGGCGAGAGAAAAGTAAGTAAAAAACAATCAACTTGCTGATGATACATTAGATTTCAATGGGTTTCAAGGTAGCTTGGTGTACTGTACTTCTAGATAAAGTTACTTTGAAGTGCCTAACTTTTGTATGTGAAATAGTTGTATTTGTGACAAGTGGTACCCCACATCCTTTTCTCCTTGATAATAAGATGGAAGGTTTTGGGGCTCAACATACACCTTTAGCAGTGGTGACACGTAGCTAAAGTTGACAAATAATAAATCAGACTAGAAAATATTCTGAAACAAAAATAAAAGTTGGTGAGAAAAAACATCAACTAATTTATATAAATAGTGAGAAATTTTTAACTGCTGTTAGAATAGGGAATATCGATCAAGAACAAAAAGTCGCACTTAGAAGAAAGCAATTTGGAGAAATATTACACTGAAACTGTGGCAAAAAATCAGTTATAAGTAAACTTAAGTAAAATTATTATTATTATAGGTGTAAAAGAGTGTTGAGGTGTAAAGATAATGGGAATTATGCATTAGATGCGAAATATAGTAACATATGCAACCTGTTTAATTGGAAGTCCCCCAGAGGTACAGAGTTATGTTTGCAGCCTTACAACGCTAAAAATTCGGTTTAGATACCCGTAGTGAGCAGGGCAAATATAGTTTATTGTGAAGCTAAGTGCTTACTTGTAAACAAACAGAGCATATTGACATTTTCGAGGAATTAACTCCTAAGCAATGAAAGAACGTCTGTTAGATTGTGAGTTATTTTATGGGTGTATTTGATGATGAATCATAGCAAATATGGTTAGTTAAGCATGCGATAAAAGTAAATTATACACCAGCACATGGCCATTAAATTGCAGATTTTTTTTCTCCATTTGGAGCATTGAGACCAGTCTGTGAGCTTTCTCTGATATACAATATAAAGACACATTAAATTTAAGATTCATCCAACGTCAATGCCTGATTATGCAATCGAACGGAAGAAAAAGAATATGTAAACTATTGTTTCGAACTCTGAATAGTGAAGTGGTATAATTGTGCTTAATTATAAAAATACACTAAACTTTTTGTTATTCTGAACTTTTTGACGTATTGCCAAGGTGAATATATATGATTATTAATTATTAAAGGAAAGATTGGAGTTGTAATATGATGTATGCAAAGACAGTTGAATTATTAGTGTCCCCCACAAAATTTTTGCAGTGGTTTGAAAAAAAAATATGAAAAAGAGAGAGTGAAAGATATGATAATAGTTGAACAAACAGAGAGGGAGAGAGAAGCACAGGAAAACTTGATCCAATTAAAAATCCTAATTAACTCTAAATCTAATTTTCTGATATATTATTGATATAGCAATAAACAGAAATTTGTCTTTAAATTTGGTGTAGTTAATTCCTGATAAAAATAAATAAAATATTATAATTTTAAAAGCTATGTGCAAGCACAACATAACCAAACAAAGCCGATCAGTATTAAAGTGGTGTTACAAATAGTTTACAACATAACGGTGTCAGGAGGTAGTCTAAATTACCTTTGAGTGGTTTTTTTACTATTCTGGCACATTCACCTCATATCTCTATCTTCTTGGCCATCAAATTACAGGCTAAAAGAACACTGCTTTCTATTAAGGCTGATAATATCTATGACTATAATGCACTATTCATGCTGTTAAAACGTAAGGCTGTCCTAAATCACTCTGATAGTACGTAGGTTGGGCCACATGATATTCATTATGATATACTGAGCTATCTTTCTCCTAACTCTCTTGCTCATCTTCTGGTTGAGAAAGAAAATTCTATAAGTACATGTAATAAGGCTATTTTCATCCCTTTTTTATAAACTTAAGAAGGATTATAAAATCCCTTCTAATTATCAACCTATTATTTGACTAGCTATCTCTGTAAAGTATTTGAAAATAGGATACATGCCATTTTGTTTGGTTCATTTAATCAACAAACTTCTTCTCAACCACTAATTGTAGTTTCTGCAGTTAGTTTTTCAATATAGATCACCTAATTTGACTTGAACTCTCAAATAGAGAGTCCTTCTTTAAGAAAAAATATCTTGTTGCAGTCTTCTTTGGTCTTAAGAAAGACTGTAACAGTACTTATCGGTTGTGTGTCCAGTTGTCCTATATTCACGACATTTTAACAAGTATGGACTGCTCTCGATCTAGATACCCTCTGGGAATTGTTGCAATTCTCGTAGTGGTTTATAAAATGTTATTGAGGCTTATCTTTAACCATAAGCTGAAATTATTCTACACATTAAACAGCTTTGTGTCGAGTGTTCAAAGGCACTATAAATTCTCTACATTTTCGTTGCCACTTCTTAGAGGCGACAAGTGTTTTATGCTTCAAAGTTGTCGTACTCCTATTTTATCAACCATGCAATATATTGCGCCTCATTTAATGTTTTGATGGCTCTTGAATCACTTAATACCAGCTCTTGCACACTACTCTTGGATATTCAGAAAAACTGTCCCGTTTCTTTTATTATCAAGTTTACAATGTTAGTGCATGTGAAACACTACCAGTATTAGTTGTATGGTAGAAATTACATCATATAGGTAGCCCATGCTTTGCTTAAATTGTTAACTTTTTAAATATCTTGAAGGGATTGTAACAAATTGAATGACAAAATTGCATGAGTATGGTATAACCATAAGGCATCATTTAGGTTAACAACATGTTAAATGTTCTGGTCTTGTATAATACTTTGGAGTTAAAACCATTTATTTCATAGTTATATCAAGCCATACGGTAAATGATTCCACAAATGGTTGAATACCATGATTAACATTTCAGTAGCTGAGCTGTGAAAATAGTATCTGAAGCACCTAGATATGTCACTGATGTGAAGTCTAGCCAGATGCTCATTGGATAATGCAGCATAGAGCCATATAGCTTGTGGCACTTGTATGAGTGAAAAAATGTGTGATACCATTGTATAAACCATCGAAACATGGGCCTCAGTCTCTTCAGTAACTTTATGTACTGCTTCATACATCTGCTGTCAGAGAAGTTAACATGTCTTATAAGTATCGCAAAGTAAGCAGTCAGTAATAGAATTCAGTTCTGCTAAGAATTTTCAATGAAAATCCCAGTTTGACCATTGATATTGCTGCTGCTACTACATTATATATCAATACACTCTCATATTAACATTAGCTATATAATACTATGTAAAAGTAATTTATTCTCTTATATGGACATCAACATTAATATCAGAACAATGAAGACACTGTTTCACCATACATAAATCCATTCACTGTCGCCGCAGAAAAGTTAATACAGGTAAATCCAATGAAATTAAAATCATTTGACACAGATTCACAATAACCCTGTCTGCATTCTATTCTGTGAAATATCAAAACTATCTCACTTCACAAGGATAAATTGTACACGTTGTTGTGTACTGTGAAGATTCCAATAAGTACTAAATTTCCAATTACATAGAGTTTGCATCAGTCATCTAGATGGAGGTGAGTAATTCTTGTAAAATGTTCTTCAATCATTTCACTGCAGGAAATAACTTGGGAAGCAAGGTTTGTAACATATTTTACTGAGTTTTCAAATTTCTGTTTAACATCCTCAGTTGTACAAATTGTTAATGCTCATGAAGTTGTACCTACCAAGAGCGTCAGTAATAACTGTTAAATAACTGAACAGATGCATTTGAATAAAATTCTGTTCAATAGCACAAAAGTATGGTTTATTATATTGTTTCGATCTTGTTAATTATACTGTCAAAAACAACAACATCCTAATATTGTAATAATCGAGAAGCTGTCAAACAATATCCTGCAGATATTTTCTAGTGATACTTCTTGAAGAGCATGGAAAATAAAGGTTCACCATGTGATTGCTGTATTCCATGTGTCAGTGGACCACTCTTTCGTGAGTGCTAAATATAGATCACTGCTGAACCACTTCCATGCTATTGGTATGTACCAAAGCGATACCTAGCCCTTATTTTGGAACTTTTGTTCCCTAACAAATCTTGATGACAATGTCCTTCTATAGCTATTAATATTTAAACTCATGAGCTTCAACCAATGTAAACTTTAACCACCACACATATTCTCGTGAACGCTATTGTACATCTATAACACAGGGAGGACCAAACACCACCTGCACTATTTCTTAACCAAACTCAGCCAGTCTCTGTTTTGTTGCATGACACAATGTCAAGTGCTAATTCTAGTCAGTTAGACTGAAAGTAGCAAATTTTAAAATGATTAACCTTATTATATGCAATACCACTTTAAAATAAACTGGAAGTGATGAAGTACAACGCACTTTTCCACTGATACTTTTCATAACTCATAGAATAGCTGGTTTTAAAATTAGTATCCTGATCTTTGACACTTTTAGGTGCACCATATTGGGCTATCTATTGATCTACAACTTTATAAGATACGAATTATGATGAAGTATTAGCCAACTGATAAGAGCAAGGCCACTTAATGGTAGTAATAAATAACAGTCAGCACATAACGAGTACCTTATACAGTCTCTGTGTGAGAACCACTGATAGCCAGGGCTCTTCTCTGTAAATTCTAGTTTATTCAGCAATAAACATACAGTGTAGAAACAAGAAGACTTGTGACAAAAATAAAATCTTAAAGACAGTACAAAACTGATGAAAATTTAAAATTCAGCTGTTGCATTACACAACATGTCACCTGGCTACAAAATAAACAAGGAAAAAATTAGAATAATCGACACAGAAACTTTTATAAGACAAAATTAAATAATTATTTTATATCAACAAAATAAAGATTTCATTCAACAGATATTGTAGATTAGAGAAGCAGGGATAAATCAACCAATCAAAACACGCCCTCCACAATCTCAGAATACTAAAAGAAAAGGACAACACCGAATATACACTGACCTAAAAACGAAGAGAAGACTTTTGAACTCGTCTTTAGTTCTTATTTTTCTACCACAGGCAGTTGTCGTCCATTCAAATAAATGTTTTCTTGACATCTGCACTTAATATTTAAGTCAAATGACGTCTATAAAACTGCTATCATATGTTACTCACAAAAGCAAAAGAGAAATCCAAGTTTCAATTCTAAAATCCATTAGATGCAAACCATTCTGAAAACTAAGACCTTTCAGTTGATAAAAACAAAATGGCACACCTTTCTGTTCTTGTAGGTTCAGGTTTGTACAAACTGTGTTCCTCTATCTTTGGTACCTAAGATTTATCTTGCTGCATAAAAAACATCAATAATGTTAGATCTGAGTCTTTCAACTGCTATTTCTGGAACTTGTGCGGTAATTATAGAATTTATTCATTAGTAGAATCTCGTACTGCATGGTTTGATGTTGCCAAAACAAAAATGGTTTCATCTCTCACATAGTGTATGAACAAACAGTCTTTCATCATACAATGATACAACACATTCACATTTTTATTTTCTAGCTTAAATTATGTACTAACAAAGTCAGTTTTCTTGTAATATATTTTATCTAATGTGCTATCATTATTTTAAGATGCTTCAAGTTCATTGGATATTTCAACAAAGCATGGTCCTTTCAAATGGTTAACTTCCTGTCTTGCAAGTATTGTTAATATTATTTTAGGATGCAATAGTTTCTTTACTGTACAATATTTGTGCGGAGAATCTATGAGCATATAACTAATATAAGCACAAAAGATTATGTTTTATTTCATCTTGCAACAATAATAATTCTGTTCTGATACCAATATAATTGGTCTCAGTATTAAATTTGAGATCACTTTCTTGTTACTGGTATGCTAGCATTGAAGCCTCAATTAAAGTAAGTTATAGCAAGTAGAATGCTTGCGCTTGCTCACATTTCTCACTCAAGCAAGAGTTTTTTCCAAGTTTTAGTAAGAGCAAACAATTCTGCTTGTCAACTAACAGAGACAATAACCACTTCACATATTATTGTGAACCTGTGGAATGCCTATTGTAGACGAAAAAAACATGTTTTATGCATAGAAAGAAAAAGACTTCTCAGACAAACATCAGAATATTCAACATATATATGTTGATCTCTGGTCAGTTGAATGATACCATCATGATGTAGAACAAGTTTTACAAATCAATTCTGTTGGGATTAACAAGTAACTTAGTAAGTACATGTTTGACAATCTGTGTCACTCTTTCCAATAAACCATAAACTGTGGATTATAAAGAGAAGTGCATGCCTTCACTACACAACTCAGAGAAAAGTTGGCTGTTAAAGTTAACTGCCTGATCAGTATAAATAGTGCTTAACCAGTACAACAACTATAGACTATGCATGTATGTTGACAAATGGGTAAACTTCCCACTTTGTGATGTAGTTAATGACAACAAGAATATACAGGTCACTTCTATCAGTCTCTTGGAGTAGACCAATCATGTATAGGACTCTTTTCTGTTGAGGAAAAGTAGCATTTCTTTATTGGAGTTTATTATGTTAGGTCTGTTTATTTTGCAGCTGGCAAACACTGCAAGTGTTCAAATCAATACTGAATGTATAAATACAGCCAAAAGAATGGCAACTGAACATTATCAAAAGCACGTGTAATATCTTGACGTCTTCCACCTTTTGTGCTGTATAAATTCTGGGGAATCTCATGCTTCAAAACTCTACGAACCACTAGCTGTAACACAGCCTGGAAACTACAGGTTGGAAATTGTCAACAACAGCACATTACATCTTTCTGTACATATGATTGCTTACTGAAGTGCGTTAATTATAGTTCTTTTGTATGATCCTCAATCTCAGTTATTCATGTTTCTCACCCAGGTTCCTAAGCAAACCCTGCTTGCTTTTTCGACATGATACAACTTGTTTCATGTGTGGAGTGAATAACGATATTAGGCTGCACCAAAACAATAGACATTTTCTGTAGTAAAACACAACACCACTTATATAGATGGAGATAATGTAACGTCCTTTCCCCACAGTTACATACTCCTGGGTTCGAACTGATCGGTGTCAGCTAATACTTTTAGGAAATACCAGCATTTGTATAAATGAAACTAACCAATAAGCTTTACTGTAACTGTGTAATCCATGAATAGAACAAGTGTTACATCCAGATAATAACAAAGGCACTAGCTTCTCCGTTGGGCAGCTAGCGTCAAACTTTCTGGGCTACATGTTATGAGAAAATTGCATATATAAAGAATAAATGATAAATTCAAATTAACATAAGACAATAGAAATACACAGCACAATAAATAAACTTTGAAATATTTGAGTGGAGTTGTTCATCAAACAATTTTTCAAAGCGAAGTCGCAAAAGGAATATACGGTATGCAAATTTGATGGCTTATGAGTGAAAGAAAAGAAGAATATGTAAAAATTAGTCAATCATATATATTTGTTTTATCTAGTACTAACGAAATCTTTCGTCTCATAGACCAGCTCGGATACAAAAGACACAGCAGTGGTCGAAGAAGTATTTATATTTATTGAGTTATTGATGGTAATATACATAGACATGACATTTCTTTTAATGCTCGTGATGTGTTCTTTGGTAAATTTTAAAGGTATGAGAATATTAGTTTTTAACCTTGTAGTATATTGATATTCTTTGTTTAAAAATTATATATTACATGCAATTTTATTAACTGGTTATCACTGTACAAAAATTTTCCGTTTTACAATGTTCTAAAATTGAATTCTATAAAAATAACAAAATTTTCTGTATTTTGATAATACGATTTAATATTAATTTCTTTTCTTTCGTTTACGTCAAAAAAGTGAACAAGTCTTCGAAGGTACGAAAACGCGAAAGCCTTTGTGAGCTGGTAATGTTAATATCGTTGAATGATTCTTGTTGGTAGTGTCTAACCTAGTTGGAGTTAGAAGTAACTAGTCGTAGTAGATTTTGTACTAGTATTACTAATAGTACTATGGAGGTAAGAATAATTTTGTAATTTATTGTTTCTAAAACCTATTCGTATATGAAAAGAGAAACTGTAGAAAATCTTAGGCATAGTATTGCGACCTATTTTGTAGACGTATAAACACCCAATAAATAACACTAAACGGTAGTATAGAATTTTAATAAACAGAAACTATTGATTTTATTAAAGTAATAGTATTGTAATAATATATACATAAATAGATTTCACAAAGCACAAAATGTGTTTTAATATAAAACAAAAGTTACAATATTACTCACTATCAGCGTTAAAATCTTAAACTGCTGCAGGAACACAGATGAATTTGCGGCTATTTATTAAATATTTAACTTGACTTTTAACTATACTAATAACCCTTATAGGCGATCCTATAAATACAAGTTAAACTTAATTTCACATACAAGTGGAAACCTTGATTATGGCTTTAACTTATAAGTCACAACTTACTTATAAGATTTGCACTAAGATGATTGGATTTCAACTGATGAAGTTTTTGTGCACAATATATATGCTATTTGTGCAGTTTAGATATATCTTTTAATACTACTAGCAATATACTGTATCAATATTTATTAGTGGGGCAGTCTCAGTCATTCTGGAGCCTTGGGCAGAATTTATTAAATGGGGATCCATAATGATAAGAAAACATCAAAAATTGGGAATAGATTAAAAGGTTCTTCAATGTGTGAGGCCCTGGGCAATTGCCAAATTATACCTATTGGTATGACAGTTTGTTCATTAGTTATTTTTTTATCATTGTATTAGCCCTAATCATCTAATTATTCCTAGTGAACATTTTCACTTGAGTAAAATCTTTAGTCATAATTGTT
Source organism: Carcinoscorpius rotundicauda (assembly GCA_011833715.1). NCBI lineage: Eukaryota > Metazoa > Arthropoda > Merostomata > Xiphosura > Limulidae > Carcinoscorpius > Carcinoscorpius rotundicauda. The sequence continues at coordinate 30,065,847 of CM022395.1, read as the reverse complement.
GGGTCATCTTGTGATGATCTATTCTGACACTTCTAAAGTAATTCCCTATGTCACCTGCAAGGGAGGCACTTGCTTTTAAGATCTGTACTGTTCCTTCTTTTCATAACCTCGTTTCTTTCATTGATTGTTGGTTACTAAATGACACTATCCATACCTTTTGCCTCATTCCTGACTCTATTGTCTTTTTATTTTACAACAGTTTTTTTTCATTCTACTTACTTTTGGTCATTGTCATTTGGATGTCTACTTCATCTCCTCCTCTATATCAGAAGTGCCTGTTGATTTGTTACCTGACCACTTCTTTATTTTGAACACTTGTTCTGCCTGAGTGATCAGTGTTTTTCTTTTTTTTTCTTCTGTTTCCTATTTATATGATTGTTTCATTCGTGATCATATACTTTGTTTCTGCAGTGACTGTCCATTGCTCTTCCCTTTTGGTGAGCACAACCATTGCTTGTTTTTCTTTTAACTTACTCACTCCTCTAGTAAGTTATTCCCTTCTACTTTTAAATGGTTTGGTTTGTATATTTATCTGTCTGACATTTCTTTTGGTATGGATCATGCCAACCACATTTTATATCATTGCTATCCATAAGGTTAAGAATATAAGCCTTTTGTTTCATTCTGATACCAACATTTGGTGGAAATCATGCAACCTGGTATGTGGACATTAACACACTCATCACTTGTTACTTATATCACTTTGATGTTTCATATGTCTCTGTTATTTGCTTTTCTCAGATCACCATTCATCAGTATATTCAAGTGCTCAAGTATGGCAGGTTTTGTCTGTTGCTGTATTCCCTGATCTTGTTGGATCTCTATATCATGCATTTCAAGATACTACCGTTCATGTACTCAGTTATTCATACGTCTTCAGTGAACACATAGTGTAAAACTTATGAAATTAGATGCTACTTATTGTTATGTTTGGTGTCATTGGAACCCACTGAGTAGCTGGTGCTGCCTCATTGGTACAAAAAGTATTAAACCGATTCTTCTGTAATTAATACCCCCCACTGAGATGTGGTTTTATGCATGAATGCTCTAGCAGTATATCTGTAGAAGTTATATGACCATTTCTGCATATATACAGAAACAAGAAAACCAGACAACACCAAATTTACTCTTGATTTTACATGTGGCTTGTGCTACCTGTGTTTAGCTATATTAACTCATTGCATTATATCTTGGTGGGGATCCTCTGTCAGGTGAATGTGCATAATAAAAGTGGCACACACACATCTTTTTCCATACTTAAGGCCTCCCCTTATTTGGAATGGATGGCTAAAACTGTAGACAGAACACCCACTTACAGTACAGTATCTCTGAAGCAGTTCCAGATAGACATGCATAGGCAAAAAATAGTTGAACTTTTTGTGGGATACTGCTAAGGACTCCCTCCATCTGTTATTATAGTATCTATCATGTAAGGATTTGATCAAGATGGAACAGCCTAAAGTGCTAGTCACACAAATGCATTCTAACATTAATCTCTTTAATAATATCTTACTACCAATACTGATATCCTTGGCTCTACTATCTTAGTATAAAAATGAAATAAACACTGACTTGTTGTGCAAATAGTATTTATTCTCTGTTTGAAATGGATGTGGTATCCCACCTAGTGCTGTTCTACTAGACAGTTGTAGGTCTCATGAAAGTCACATTTTTCTTGTTACTTTATAAAGGAGCTCATCTATGTAATTGATCAGTACTTTCCATCGTGTTCAATGTTGGTTCTAGCTCTTAGTAGTACAGAAAGGTAAGTAATATTTCTGAAGTTAACATCTTTCTTACCTGAAAATGTATTTCAGATAAATAACATACTCTGTACCACATCCAACCTTTCCTTCACACTGCTGATACATTTTATTTGGCTTATTAATAATATGCCTATGATCATGTGCTAAATACTGTGCATAAAGGTTTTGTTTCCTTCCTAATGGTGGAGTGCTAAAGCATGAGGATTGTTATGTCATTGGCTAGCACAGCATATGTATAGTAGTGGAAATGTATTTGAGGCTTGTGGCATGCACACAAAATCTCATAACAGTTGTGCCTGAGGTAATAGCTCATAGTGGTGCAGAGAGGTAAATGCATATGAAATTAATTTTTGGGTAAAGAAAATATTAACTTTGTTAACAAGACTTGGAAACGTATAAGAGATTAAAAAAGTCAAAATTAAATGCAAAGAAGTAAAGAAAAAAATATGGCTGTATCAACAATGCCAAGAAATAAAGAATAATTGGCCAGAGTTAAAAATATTTCTGTATGCCGTAACCCAAATGACCATCTGGAATTGGGGCTGACTATGAGATTTTTTTTACAAGTGTGACCTGGTAAATTTTTATTTTTAACAATTTCTGCAGATATACTAATACATGTAACAAACTTCAAAATTTTTATGAATATTGTATGGCTAGAATAATTTTTTCAGAAATTCATGAAGTCTACATTGAAGGGGATCACTTGATCACAAGTTAACAGCTCAATTCTGATTGGCCAATATATTAAGGTTTGACAACACAACTTATCACTTTTCCAGGACCTTTCACACTAAACTAATAAATTCATACTATTGACCAGCATAAATTAACGACATTGGGTCATTCCATGTCAAATCATCCAGGGGGCTGCAGGTGACCCTACAGAATGCCTTGAAAACATTCACGTGCTCATCTGCCTATATAATGATAAATTGCCAAAAATTAGATCAATATCTCTAATAGTTTCTGATTTTACAGCCTTGTAAAATTTAGTTAATTTTTTTTTAATTTTTGATGAATTCATTTTTGGGCAACTTTGGCTGTTTAAAGCTGCAAGAGTAATGGTGGTAGAAGGCTGAAATTAGCTACACTGACTGAATTAATTTCACAGAATTCAAAAATGGTCTTAAACCAAGTTTATCTCCGTTAAGATTTGCATAGTGAGGCAGTAAAATCACCTGAAAAGCCAAAATTGTAAAAAAACAACAACATTGGTTTATGTAATAAGCTATAGCTCTAAGTCTTAATATAATACAAAGCTGAATTTTGTTTTCAAATTTCCTTTAACATATCAGTTGATAAATCAGCAATATTTGTAATTAAAAGTATTAGATCTCGTGTAAATAAATTTAGTTGCATGCAACTTTTTATGATTTAGCTAAAAATAGCCTTACTTCAGGCCACAGTTTGACCATGTCACCAGTTGTTCAGCCTTTTCAGATTTTTACCATATATTCTTACATCTCTGAATACGATCTACAAAAAAAATCAGGACGGTGTTCAACCTACTTTTTGAGTTATAATTTTTTAAAAATATCCTCTGACCATACGTTTTTTGTTTAAACAATTCAGTTCAGTGTGTTACTGTGTGCAAATATATCCATACAATTTGGAAAAATACCTGTCAAAATTTTATGAATCCCACTGAAATATTCTAACCAGCCTTTTACAATGCTAAATAATGAAATTGAAAGAAACAAGAAATCATTTCTGAACAGATTTATTGGCATAACTAGTTTGATCACGTGGGAGTGCGAATATATTGTGTTTGCATTAGTTATGTATATAATACTGAGTTTAAGATTCACAATATAATAAATACAAAGGTAAATCAGACACAAAAAGCACAGTGCTACAATAGGGGACAACTGAGAAAGATTATAGTCACGCCAAACTGCAATAATCGTGTCAATGAAATGTTTCAAAATTTGCTTTGGCAAATCATAGAAAGTTGAATGCAACTAAATTTATTTACAGGAGATCTAACATACTTTTGATTGGAACAATGGCTGATTTATCAACTGATATGTTGTAGGAAATTTGAAAACAAAATTCAGCTTTGTATTATATTACATCTTAGAGTTATGGCTTATTAAATAAACCAATGATTTTTACATTTTAGGGTTTTTAGGTGATTTTACAGCCTCACTATGAAAATTCTAACAGAGATAAACTTGGTTTGAGACCATTTTTGAATTCTGTGAGATTAATTCAATCAGTATAGGAAATTCCAGCCTTCTACCACCATTACTCTTTCAGCTTAAAGCAGCCAAAGTTGCCCGAAAATGAATTTGCCAAAAATAAAAAAAAATAAATTTTACAGGGCTGTAAATTAATCCAATATAAAAATCGTATATCTACTAGATATTTTTTTCTTTTTTGTGATGCCACTTAAGTTGGATTTTGTGACCTTTAGATGATGTGTTAGTTGGCTGAGAAATATTTGGTTTGCTGTAACAATAGAGAACATCATTGTTGTCATACATCAGTCTAATAATATACAAATTATTATGTAAATCATAAAAAATTATCCAGGCTGACCAAATTTCCAATAAAAATTTTAGTTTCATATTAGTTTTCTTTTGATTTCATTGAACATGGATTTTCTATTGCAACAATTTCTAAGGATTCTTTATCACTGAAATTGTGCATGTGAGATGCTTGCTACAGATAAGTTTTTATTCCAGTAGTGATTTGGAATCCATTACTGTCATTAATCATCACATAGGTGTTGCCTGTCCTAAGTCCTTCTCACATTGTACATTCTTGTCAACTACTTCCACCACCACCTTAAAAAAAAAAAAAGGGAAGGGGAGTATAACCCATGTGGCAAAAATTTTGACAGTATTGGAAGCAACACTCTTAAGTTTTCAGCATTTACTATAAAAGGATGGAAACTGGAAACCTTGGTTGTACTTAAAAGGGATGTGAACTACTAGGTGTTAGATGAAATGTCTGATCAGTGAAGAAAATAAAAATGTACAAAAACTAAACCCAAGAAAGACTTTACATAGCTAAGGCTGAATTGTAAATAATAATTTTCCAATACTAATGAAAGACCTGTCCTATTTAAAACTGTTATTCAATAATGCTGTTTAGTTTCTCTCTTCTGAATTTTATTACAAGCTTGTGATTGTATGCAGTATTGTACGTTACATTTGATGCAGTGTTTTTCTCTTTCACACTATCTTGATACACTGGTGTCTTTTTTATATTAATTCTTATTTGCTTTAAATTTAATTTTTGTAAAAAGTCCATTGGGATTGCTGTATAAAGTTTGTGCTTCTATTTGCCCACTTTATACAAGAAGAGTTAACGGTTGTGTAATGTCAATTAATTGTTTTTCACATTTTGTTTGAAGTGCAGTGAGGGACTGTTATCACTCACTCAATTCATTTCACATTGTATCAGCTATTATCAGGCAGTTTGCCAATATAAATAGATCCTTAACCATTGTTATGTCTGTTGTATGCCCCTGCTAGTCCAGAGAATCTTGCTATTGGATAAAATGCTTTTTTAACATTGAATATTGTAGATATACTTATGTAATTGGCATACAGTATTATATACTCTTCTTTACTTTGACTCAAAAATTCTAATTAATAATCATAAAATTTGGTGTTATGGTTTTTTACTTGAAGAAATTTTGTATTATTAAATACTTTGTTTCTTATCAAAATTACTCTACTAGCGATAAATGACCTTTTATAGCACCAAATGTTTTTTTTAATTATGCACTTATTGCTTTGCAGTGTAGTTGGTTTGTGTTTTACTGAACACTTCTAAATAAACTACAAAGAAAATCAGTAAGATAAAGTAACAAACTTTGTGTTGTAAGGGTGTTTCTTATGAGTATTACAATTTTTTTTATATACCGGTATGCTCCACATGCATTAAATAATTAGTTCATTGTTGTAATTTGATTTTCAGTGTTACTTGTAATATGATTTATTTATATATACGATTTTTGGTATGAAGTTGAATTATTCTCTAATTTTGTTTGTGTGTGTGATCATTCTATGTTGTAGGGTATGCTTGTTCTTTTTATATGTGTGTTGTACATGCATTTGAAGATTTACTTTATTCTTCATTAGGGTACTTTTTTATTATAAAATTTTTCTGGATATTTCTGTAAGGTATTCATTTCTAGTTAGGTTTTACCACATTTTAACTAAATATCACATGTTTGTTATAACATATTAAAGTTTTTGTTTATTCAACACCATCCTTGCAAATTCTTTGTTTGGAGTTGTGTTGAATTTTAAATCTAAATTAGATAGAGCTATATTGAAAGATAGTTTTAAGCATTTGAAGGTGTGTCAAATGTCATTCAAGTAGTTTTTGTTTTTGTCTTCTTAACAGGAACTACTTGACAATATTTGAATAATTATTACGTATTAAATGTCATTTTCATGTAAAATTATCTTTGGTCTTATATAACACCATTAATTAAAAGATGTATTAAACAGAAAACGTGCACCATCACGATACTATAGTATTGTATAGTTATTCCTAGTGTAAAAACATAAAGTTTTGTGAAACATAAAAAGTATGCTAAATTTAATATATTTTTAAAATTTTTGTTTTAAATTTTTATTATAAGTAGCTGTACACAACAACGCTGTAGTTGAAATTTTATGCAGTATGTAACTATTTTAACTATTAGGACATTTCAACTTCTGTGAGGTGTGTGCCTTTCAGGTTTCAGATGTATATCTGCATATTAAATTTCTCGAAATTTAAGTAAAAATCTAATTTCAATTCTATGTTAATGTTTTATTCAAAAATATTTTTAAATTGGTATTTTGCATAACATTTTTGTATTACACAAATAGAAATTAAGTCTTCTTGCCTTCATTTCTGTGTGAGTTTGAGAAGTCCTAATTGTAAATAACATGTATTGACTTTGTTTTATATTTTTGTTCTTCCAAGTATAGTTTGCTGTTTGTTAAAATATTGTATTTTTTTGGAAATATAAAATTACTTTTCATGTGGTTCATCTTCCTACTCTATCAGTTGTTTGTTATTACAACTCTTCATTTTCACCCTTGCATGTGGTTTGAACAATTCATAATGATGCTTTGAAAATAACTAGAGCCAATGTTTAAAACATCATGGAAAAAATTCTAATCTGTTTTTGAAAACAATAACACTCCTGAATAATAATTTTATTCAAATCTGATGTTTCAGTTTATGCCTTTCTGGCAATACAAACTGAAAACCAAAAAGAAAAACATGCACCACATTTAGAAACTGTTTTAATAAAAGAAATATTACATGTTACAGTACATAAAAAAAGATTGAGAATGACAAAATAATTTTTTGTTTGGTGCTGATAAAACTAAGTACATTTCATGGTTTATATAAATTCAATGTAACTTAAGCTTAATAGAACTACATAAAGTTAAAAAAATAGCTACTGATACAGAAAAAAAAATTGTAGTGGATTTTCTTCAGGCACAAGTACAATACTCTTAAGAGTATAACCAAAATTATAACAGAAACACTGAAGTGATATTTAAATTGTTTAACTTGTGTTGAGAAACTGGCATGTGTTTCTGAGAGTACAAGAATATTTCATAAAAATCAAATAATTGCAGAATTATAAGCTTGCATTTTAAATATAGAAATCTACAGTTTAATAGAAAATAAAGAAAAAGTTTCTCATTTTAAAATTTTCCATAACTCAAATATCCAATATAATCCATTTCCAAAAGTCAGATCTAATATTTACTAATGAGAGCAAGCTATCAAATAAATGTAAAAAATTAAATAATAAACATTAATTACAAAATGTAAGAATTATTTTTATTTTAGGTTTGTAAGATTGAATCAGGAGTCTCTTTAAACTTCCTATAAAGGAAATTGTTACACATTATTAAAGGCTTAATATTTAGTGGTGTTTTGTAAACTGTAGTAATTTGCAGGAAAAAAACATTAGTGTTTAATTTAAAACTAAGGTTCATGTTGACACAGGTATGTTCCTCAAAATGTTCATGTATTGTGTCACAGATTTCATCAATGTATTTCTCAGCAAATGTGCCTGTCATTTTGTATATTACATTTGTATTGGTACAGGAGTTATCTAGTCCAATGTTTCTGCCAATAAAATAGTTTGTACTTTACAATAATTTTTCTCATATTAAAAGCCAGATAGAAAAGTAACTATTTGAATGTTTCCTTGATGTTATACAGAACAAATATCTTACTCGGATTTTTCTGTAGCTATGTGTTGATGCTTAATGATTGGATTCATTTTGAAAAATAAAGCCATTGGTCAGTTTTGTTTGTGTTGTACAGTTTATAACTAGAAATTGGAAAGTTTTATTTATCTTTGTAAATTATCAAAAGAAAAGTATTATTAAATATCAAACTCATTGAAGCTGACAAGATATATGATATTAAGTAAGGTAAATGGAAAAAAATTAATATTTTCAAGTGGTTGTCTTACAACAAAACCTTAAGTTTAAAAGTTTTAAAAATGATATAATTACTTTTTAAGCAGAGAATATGTGTCAAACTTAATTTAGAATGTAGGTACTAAATTTTATGTAATTTCATTAAGTATTTTCCATTATAAGAAAGAAAAAGCAAATCAGGATACATAGATTATCATAAAAGCACCAGAAATATACATCAAGGACATTTTTCATCACCCATGAATAAGATTTTGTTATCTCATGAGCATTCTTGGGTGAGTTTCTGGCCTATCAGTCATTTGGGAGAATGAGTATAATATCTTGTGACGTTTCCCTCTTGTAGAATAAACAAGCAGTGGAAGTGTTTGAAGTAATGAGTAAAACTGAAAATGTTTTTGCAGCAGAGTATATTAAGTAATCAACCTGCAATGGCCAGTATACACTCCAATGGTCATATACTAACTCTTGAAGAACTGACTGAAAGGAGGGAGCAAGTTCAGAATACGCATGAGAGTGGAGAGTGTTCTGGTCTTCGTAGTCCTCCAAATCACCTCTCTTCAACTATTTCTGAAGGTTTTCATACAGCTCACCACAGTAAAATGCCAATACTTGGACCAGGTATTTGTTGTTCTTTTGTATATTTTCCTTTTTTTTGTTTCAGTATGAACAAAACATTTTATATGAAATTGCTACACAAAAAGATCATCATGAGAATGGTTATTGTAAAAGTGACTACACCCATTTTATACTTGGACCAGGTATTTATTCTTTTGTATATTTTCCTTTTTTGTTTCAGTATGAACAAAACATTTTATATGAAATTGCTACACAAAAAGATCATCATGGGGATGATTATTGTAAAAGTGATTACACCCATTTTATATGTAAGTGACATAACACCGAGTTGCTTTTGAATATCATGGGAGAGATCCAGAAACAATGACTGCAGTACAGTATTCTTGGATGTAATCTTGCATCATTTCATAATTTTTATTTCATGATAAAATGGTAATGATAACCTTTGGTGTCTCAATTACTGTGCTGTCCTATAATGCTTTAATTAATATTTGAAATAGCTTGATGATCTGACATGTGAACTATATTTTGTGGTATCGTGAATTTATTATACACATTTTTGTAACATTATTCAAAGAAAATTGAATTTTTTTTTACTAATTAAGAATAATAGATCTGCAGGTTAACTTTAAAATTGTATCTCAAATATCAGTTGTGATGTAGTTTTGTCTTCTTGCCAAATTATTCTCCATTTAATTTTGTTACTTGCTACATACCTGTCCTATACAGTATTGATTCCTCTAAGAAATTACAACTGGAAAAACATAAGTGTAAACACTCCCCATTGACTTTTTGATAGAGGCTATTTATAGCCCCTTTCGTTTCTCAACCATGATGAATGTAGTTTAGATATTGTTTCTGTTTGAGTTAGCGCTGAATATTTCAGTTGTATATAAAAGCATATGTTGAGTGATATTTATGATTTTTAGAAATGATGTAGGGATAAATGCCTGGGCCTTGCAGTCCATTCTTATACCACCAGTGGTGGACTTCTGTGGTTTAAATTTAGTTATGTACTACTTTTAATTGCTGTTAATGCTGCAGAAGACTGGTTTGGTGACTTGGTTATTTGGTTGACCATTGAGCTTTGATAGTCATACTTTATTAACATCCAATTCTTACAAAATTGTTAATTCCCCATGATGTAGTCATGTCAAAATGTTAGCTAAATAGTCTTCATAGTTTGTCATCATTTTTTCATCCATGGGTTTAATTTTTCATTGTAGATGTAACCTTCTACTATTTATAACTCTCAGGTAAACTAGGACAAGGTTCGTACCATTTTTCATGTTATATCATTAGCAGGAGGATAACAAATGCCCTGCACATATTAACACAAAAATGCATTTGTCCAATATGATGATATATTTTCATTTGTCAGTTGTCAGATACTACTCTTACAGTTTTCAAGAGCAAGAATTCAGTTTGACTATATGCTTTTTAAGTGACTTGTAAGCATGGTGCATGTAAAGACAATTTCTTGTGAATTATCTTGTTCAAAGAAAGATCCTGACCTTAGTTGTATTTGATAATGCTGCTTTTGGGTTAGTTTCAGTGATGAGTTCTATAATTTTCTTCACAATCTCTGATCTTTGACAGCTGTGATATTCAGATGCACTGATATTTATGAACAAAGACAATTGAAATGGATTTTAGGATACAAATTGAATAATTTTATTTATGATATTTAAATCTAATGTATAATCATCTGCCATCTTTTGCACAATTAAAATTTTTCATCCTTGTTATTTTGCATCATAATACATGTAGTATAGGCATCACTAACAAATGATATATTGGTAGCAAACAAACTTCTAAAGCAGACTTTTGTCTGCTTGAAGAGAGACATGTCAGAAATTTACAAAACAGCACATACTATTGGAATTCTTTAAGAAAACTGTTGGGAATTTATATTGGGTAAGTATGCCCAAATATGAATAGCAAATTGATACATTTGGACTTGTAACTTGATCTTTACATGTGTAATAAGTAAAAAAATGTATATTACCAGGAATTTTTAAGGCTCAGTCTAGGAATCAGGGAATGAGAGTGAGGAAGGCATTTGGTAGTACATTTAATCAGTTACAAAGTATGAAATCATAAGCTTGTTTGTAAAGTTTATTGCTGACCATTTACTATTGATTTCTATTAAACTTACCTGGAAATACAGGCATAAATTTCAAAGAAAACAAATTTTGGATTAATTTCTATTGTAATGTCTTGCCTATTTTAACAATCTATTTTGTAACCAAATTTTACATACACTTTTCATTAAAATAATGTATCACTGTCTGTAATTACTTGTATTATTTTTAAACTTGCTTTTACAGATAAATTGATATTTTCCTCCATTTTCATGTAGGTCCTGCATTTTTAGACTATAATACTAGAATCATTTAGTATTCTAGTTCATATCTAGTTGCCACGTTTTGAAAAGCATTTGTATCAGAAAAAATGTACAAGGCCATCTGAAATATTTTTTGTGTGTTTTTATTAGAGCAGTTTTGTTTTACTGATGACAAATTTAAATTTTCAGGCACAAATAAATTGTCTTGACTTGCAAGAGCCACAAATATATTTTTCAAGTCATGATTTAATGCTGTGAATTGTATATATCACTTGGAAACCAATGTTAAAAAAATAATTAGGCCTATCTAGTACTGTGTAAAAGTGTTAGGACGAAGTACTTTCATTTTACTTTGTCTACAACTCAATAACAAAAATTTAGTCCTGTGTAAAAGTATTAGGACAAATTCAAAAATTACATTTCAGGCTACTTTCAAAGAACAACAGAAGATAAATCAATGCTGAATTATCAGACTCTTATTAATCTTCATGTTTATTACAAAAGAAACTTAGTGGAAGAGCTTTGGTACAGCAAACAGTTAATATTTTGTTTCCCCTTTTGCTTTAATAATTGCAGATAGTTTTTCAGACATTGTTGGATAATATTTAATCAAAGTGTCCTTTTCAATTTTTCTCTAAATGTTTCTAATGTGCTCCCATAAAGTTTCTTTGAAAGTAACTTATGATTTTAAAAGCTGTTGATTTATCAAATCCCACATCTGCTCAGTTGGGTTGAGGTCAGGACTCTGTGGGAGCCATTGCATCATTTAAATAATTCTAGCAATATCTTTCTTAAGTAATTTCTGCATAGGTTGGATGAATGGGTCATTATTTTTTGTTAGTAGCATCCCTTACCACTGATACACAAACCAGTTTATATATTGTAATGAATTGGTATCTGATGATACTTGTGCTGAACCATTATTCCATTTACTTTGCAATAGCTCCTGCCACCTCAGCAAAAAAAATACCCCCAAACTAATACTCTGCCTCTTCCATGCTTCATGGCAAGTGCTGTGTATTGAGATAAGTATCATTCACTCTTTTTCTGTCAGACATACAACCTATGCTAAGAGAACTAATTATTTCAAACTTAGATTTATCTTCCCATGATATCCTTTTCTAGTCATCAACAATCTAGGTTTGTGTTTTTTAGTGAATTTGTCTCTGGACAGTATTTCAAGATCAAATTAAAGGTTTTATTTTAACTGCTATGAAACTAAATATTTCATTCTGGCTAATTCTTGATACTCTAGATTTGGATACTTTTCTGTCATTTGGAACATGGTCATTTATCTCATGCTTGAGATCAGTGAGTCTTATTTTTGTCCCAAAAGCTTCATACGTGAAGATACTTAACATCAGTAACATTGAGCTTAGATATTCTACTCCTTATATTTGCTGAATTATTAGTCTCAGTTTTGCAAGCTCGGGTGTACTTGAGTGTTTGGGGGAGCATTTAAAGTCTGTAACAATTTGACAAAGGCCAACCAGCAATATGTGAAGCTTTTATAGAAACTCTCTGCTCCACTGACAATTCTCTGTGGATTTTTGGCCATGAAATGACAACAAAACTGAGTATATATAGTGCTAAACACTGTTTTCATCAGTTTATCAGTGGAGTTATTATGAAAATGATTTCTTCTGGTCTTCACCTTTACCATATGCTAACTTCCTTCTGTATAACCAAGACATTGCTTGGTGTATTATAACAGCTATTTCATGGCCTAAATTTGATCAGTATATTCCTTCAAGCAGAACTCTTATGACATGCCTTTAGTACAAGTATATGTAGTGCTAAAATTTACATTCTTTAATGGCATGGAAAAATTAGCCAGATAAAATGGATAGAAGGACAAAATATTCTCTCTTCCTATCGCTTTTGCACTAACTGTGATTATTAGAAACCCAGTATGCTCCCCCAATAAAATTAATGATGATATCAACAAAATAAAGCACTTCATCGATATCAATTAAATTCCTCCAAAAACCATCGAAAAAATTGTATGCACACACCTAGACCAACAACAGAAACAAGTACAAACAAACAATATATTCCAAGATACAACAAACTACAAAACCCTACATTGTTGCATATCATATATCCCCGACATCAGCAAAAAAATAACCAACGTTAGGAAAAACATAAAACACAACATTCCGATAAACACCAAATTTATTAAAAACAAAGTAAAAAAAAACTAATGTCTCTACAATGCAGAAACTACACTGACAAACACACCACCAGTATTATTTATAAAATACAATGCAACAACTTCTGTTTGAGAGAAACAAGTAGCAAAATGGAAACCATATTCATAGAACAACAAAAAACAACCCTTTACAGATTTTTGAACACTGAAAATGAAATAAACACATAACCATAGAAATGACCCAAATACTAAGTAGAGAAACAAATACAAATGTGAAATCAAGAAGATCTTCTTGTACAACTAAAATAAAATTAAACAAATATAAATGAATGCCTTTTATACCTATATTAATTAAAAACATAAAACCTAACTGCATTGCCACCTACAATCCCTTGCATGTTTTCAGCACAGTCAGATGCAGGTTCTCTTTGTTAACTTGAAGATAACCAAAGAAGGTTGAAATATTGTTCTCTACTTTATTTTAATGAAAGTTTTGATGCCCATACCACCCATCTCGAGATGCACTTTTGCACAATACTGCATGATCAGCCATAGCTGATGTTACGAATAACACACAAGTTTTAAATTTGACCATCATGTTTATAGGTAATTGCAACATGAAGAGATGCTGTTAAATTGGCCTACTTTTCTTTTCCACTTTTATTTTGCTATATTTGCATACCCAACAGTTTTGAATGTTTTTCTTTTTCTGTACTAATGAGATGCCTTATTTTATAGGGAAATCTCTTCCAGTACATTGTGTAGTGGAGCAAGTTCCTTCCCATTTTAGCAGCTCTTCCAATGGTTCTACTGTGGTTGAAGTGGACAGTTATGCTATAATTTCCACCAGTACATTATTTTCTGAACTTCTACAGACAGCTATTGTTAAACTAGGCTACTCTGCTTCAGAAGGTGTAGGTGCAAAAGGTAAAACTTTTATCAGAGCTTTATTCTAACAGAATTTTTTATGTTGATTTAATATAGATTTGAGTTAAGACATTAAAGTGTAGAATACATTTCATGCTGTGGCAGAGCAAAGTATTTGTATGCATTAGGCTTAAAAGTTATGAAAATCATTACTTTCACTTAGCTATTCTTGTTCCTTGCTGCCATTTATATGCATACTTTTTGTATATATGCCACAAGCTTTTTTCTCCCCTTCATTAGAATAAACCAATTCTAATCTGTATGTCATATAAATCCTCATACAACAACCCTCCATCAAAAAGAATGCAACATACTCTTGTTATGCATGTGACTCCCTCCATTAAATTCTACTTAACTGTTCCTTCTTGTTTGGTTGTACTTGTGTTGAGTTCCTTTTTGCTTTTAGTGCTTTGTGTGTGCTTTATAATAATTTCAGTTACAAAATGGAATTTCTCTGTACATTTTTCTCATTATATTGAAAAAACATTTTACTTTATTTTCCCAGTTTTTCTTTCCTCACTTTTGCCTTTGTCTCAAACATTTTGGTTTGATTTATATTTCTGAAATGAATTCTGAGGTTAATGTTACCACTTTGAGTATCATACCTCAGAAAAGCACTCTTTCACAGGCTGCAAGTAGGGGTGACCTTTTGGATTTATCAGTGATTATCCACAGAGATTGGACATTATATGGGTCAACCACCTGCTCCTGAAAAAGCTGAACTTGGTGAGGTCAGCAACGATTTTGACAGTATTTCTACCTCCAGATATATGCTGTCTTCCTATGCCCAACCTGCAGAATCAGCTATGCCTAATATGACCTTTTTTAAATGTGATTTCTCAGATATATGATGTTTTTATTCATTTCCACAATTTCCTATGATCTCCATCCTTTGTAGCATTTCTTCCTCTCAATATTTAATTTTTCCACACTCCCCTTTGATATTAATGTTCATGTTGAGCAATTTCTTTACAAATTGGTTGAGGTTGTCAGCATGCCTTTCTCTTCAAATGCTATGGATCAGTTTGGCTTACGCTCAAGCTATCTATCTGTTTCTTGACTCTCACCATTTGGGTCTAATTTCAACAGCTTAGAATGTCACCCAAGCAGTTTTCTCAGCCATTTTATTTAGTCTGTGAAAAATGTGATTCTTTTGATCCAAATTTTCAATGAGGTAGGTTGTGTTTTTAGTCTGCTTTAAGATTTATATTTTATAAAATTAAAAAAAAAAGTTAGTTACTAAACTTAATAAATTTTAGTGAAATTCTATGACATCAGTGTAGTTATTTATATTTTGGGTTATTCAACTGTACGTATAAAACCTAAAAAAAAATTTGTTTGATATCCACCACATGCAAACTTTTAAAAGGCTAAGTGATCTATGTACAGCACCAACTGAGTACAAAGGTTGTAGCAAGAAGAGATTATTGTTTGCTTTACTTCTTGATTTATTATTGTTTTATATTTTAAGAAAAGTTTAATTTATTTGTAAATAATAATAATTATACATATAATATTTTGTCATTTAAATGTTACTATACATTACAAAATGCTAGTCCATTGAAACACAGCCAAGACAGGGAAGACTAAAGGGTCAGTTTTATATTAGTCGATATGTAATGTGAGCACACATACACAACGTCAATACAAGCTGAGTAATGTTAGGTAGGCAGGACTGGAAGATCAGTGTAATAAAAAAATATATGTTTATTATGTAGCAGTAGTAGACTTGAGCTAATAAGAGTAAACATTTGTATTTTTATGTTATAATATGTAGTCATTCCAGCATGGATAAAGCATATTTATATTTTTTCTTCTTTTGTAACCATCATAAAAAAAAAAAAAAAAAAATTAAGTGATAGATCTCACAGTTGGAGTATACAAAATAACAAAATTTTACTGAAAACAAACATTTGAGATGTATTTAGGAGATTTTAGAGATTATGCAAATAATATTTAAGATTTTTAAGATAAAGAATAGTTTTTTTAATCATTACATGAAATTACTTTACACTCAGACTAATAATAAAACAAACTATTTTCACAAACAAACTCTAAGTAAAATTTTCATTAAAAAGACTGATTTTTTTGTATACAAAATATTTGTAATCTTTATTAAAAGTCTACCAGATTTTTGAAAATATACTTGATGTAAATGTGTAGAAGAACTCTGAATCTGTTTGGAAAGGGTTAACTCTAAGAATGTTGTCTGTTAATAAGTAGTTAGCCTGCCGGACTGTAGATTCAAAGTTGAGGAGTTTGCACTCTATTACCACAAAGTAATTAAATAACTTGTACTCCACACGTTAGGGTAATGGCTGCTGTATAACAGTGATGGTAACATTCTGTTATTGAATTAGAATGGCTCAAGAATTGATGGTGGATTGTATTAGCTAGTTGATTTGCTTTCCCTTTAATATGTCAATTGAAAAAATTTAAGATGGCTAGTGCAGAGAGTCTTGAGCAGCTTCAAGTATATTTTATCAACAAGAAGAAGAAACGTCAAGCTGTCCTTCAAAAGAGAAAGAAAGTTTTACTTAATGTTACAAATTTGTTATTAAGAGTTAAAAGTACATATAAATACCAAAGAAATAATCCAACATTTGTTTTTCTTTTCAAAATGTTTGGAATGACTATGTAACTGATAGTTTATTAAACCACAGAAAACTTTATCACAGAAATTGAATCATCAAGTATATAATCAATAATTAATGTTTTTCATTTTGCTTTATAGTACATTTGTAAATTCAATATTTTATTATTCCAGGAGCTATACAGCTCAAGAAATGGAAACCATTATCTCTTGATCAAATCACTGATAAACCTGAAGCTACAGTGGGGGATATCTTGGGAGATATTGCAGGAATAGCCACTTTGAGGATTCTACTACTAAGGTAGCTCATTTTGTTTTACATCAGTTAAATAGTTTGTTTGGTTAAAGCTGAGATTGCCCAAAACTGAATCTTACAAAGGCATATAATCACATTTATGAAAATAGTGTCTGAACAAATATTCTTTAAATTTCATAAAAAATTTTTTTTCCTCTAAATGTAATCATAATATGATAGTGCTGGGAAAAAACTTGTGTTAGCTGAAAAGCATGTGATAATGGAGTACAGTTGAGTTTCTTGCATGATTTATGTATTCTGCTTGAGTAAGAAATAGTCTTCTACAAACATATATCATAAAGAGTATCGAAAAAGTAATACTAAAACATTGACATCTTTGTTTGTTTTTTAATTTTTTTTGTTTATAAAGATTAGTTTCAGGAAAACCTCAGCCAATGTATTTGGTAGAGCTTAAATTTTAAATAATCTGCAAACACAAAATAAATAACTGCTAGACATACATAAGAAAGGGAAAATGAGATATATAATATGGGATATAATTAAATGTGAATGAAGTAAGCAGAGCTTCTATTGGATACAGTCAAATTGAAAAGAGCAAAATACAGGTAAAGGCTCATTTGTCTTGATATTATAAAATGGGTTGGAGATGAGAAGATCAAATTAATAAAATTGGTCCATGCTGAAAGAAAGAGAACAATGGAGAAACATGGTTGTTGACTCTCAGGAGTACCCCAGAAAATCAATTTTCACGATCAGGACACCAAATAATCTACTCTTACAATTCCAGGAAGTTGCTGGAAGGAAATCATGGTTTTGCATAACAGCAAAACATATGAATTAAAGCAATGATGTATCATAAGACCAATCAGGAGGATATAGGTAGGCCATTCATGGATATAAAACTGAGTGATTGATTCTATTTGTATTGATGAGTCATTCTTTTTCTGTCTGGGACGATTTGAGTCTTTTTTGCGAATCTTATTTGCGTCTTCTTACTGAACATGATGTTAATCTCTGGTCTTAACATGTATGAGTTGAGTCTGGCTTGTGGCAATATTCTTCAGATTAGGTCACTGTTGAGAATTAATGTCAATGTTAGTCAGAGTATTGTTATCTTTCTTAGAATTGAGGGTAGATATGCTGTTAGCAGCAGAGATAATAGGCATAAATAGAGTTGAAAAATTTACTGGATGAGGGGTACTCTGACAGACTTGATGTGTTGAAGTGTAGTTGGTCGATGCTGGGGATGTTCGGCCTTAAAATGAAAATAATGTAGGATGCATCCGTGGCTTAGTATATAATCAGCTTCCTGTTTATGCTGGCTGAGTCATGATGTTTTTACAAAATGAGTTGGTAGGTCTGTGGTCTTGGAGTGGATTCTGTAGGTTGCATGGAGTTTCAAGGAAGTGGTTATTTCCAGAGAATGTTGTATTTCTACTGGAGTTATAAAAAGATGAATGTTCTTAATGAATACTGAGAATAGGCTATTGGAACTTTTGGTGGGATTGCAGTACATTACCTGTTCTCTCAGATATATATATATATATATTTTTTGGTGCTGCCCTCTGTATACATAAATTTTCTTTTGCATCCCACGTGCCTTTCACTTGCACATTTCCCACAATTATCCTGGTTCAACTGTGTCTTGCATGTGTATTATCATGTAAACACCAGTAGGAGTGTGACACCTCACTCTCTCTTTGATTCTATCATACTAAAACGTCTCACTTGGCAGATCCCATTAAATAATCCAATACATGTTAGCAAACACATTAACAAGTTAAGTGTATTGTAGAAAAATATCACATACTTTTGAAGAGTGTTTCCAATGGTGGGATCCAGAACCCTCTAGGTGACCAAAAAATGGAATCAAAACAAAGATGCTGAGTTAACTTTAATTCTAAATAAACAGTAAGCCAATAAAGGTATTGTTGAATTAATTAAATTACAGGGGTTTTGTATTTTAAAATGACAATAAGATAATGTTGCATAAAATTATCTATTTAATTGTTCAGTCTACAAATTTTACCCATACATAATAAATTACTAATAGTCTAATTTTATATATAAATTGATAAAAAAAAAGGTAATATTAAATTACAAATATAAAATTTAATAACAAAAATACTTCATAAAAGTCCTTAAAGGTGTAATTACTTATTTTTTGAAATTGATGAATCACATTTTAGGGCATTTTTATTGGTTGGTGGTAGAGCATCAGACTTTTTCATTCTTTGAAGGAAACCTCAAAGTTTAAAATTTTGGGAACAAGTGTTTCAAGAGAACCTCTTTTTCCAAATATTTGTATTTTGATATTCATATGGGAAAAATGAGTTATTTTATTAATACATTTAAAATCACATTAAATGTTTTATAGTTTAACATAAAGGAGTTTTGAAACCTATATAAAGCTTTAAGGTCAAAAGCGTGAGAAGTTTTTCATTGTTGAGAAACTTGTTCAAGAATTCTTTATTGTAGAAACTGAAAAGCATCCTAGATAATACAGGACTGGTGTTTTATGCTATTCATTTTAAATTAACAGTAATAAATAGTTTTGAAAATATTTTTAGAATATATTGTTTCAGTTACATGTGCATACTGTAGTAAACAATTTCCCTCTTTCCTGAATGATATTTTAGGTAAGACAGCAACTTCTTGTTTGTGGTTTTTTGGGAAATCCTCTTGTTTAAAAAAATCTCTAAACTGTAATCAGTGTGTGGAAACATCTGACCAATAAATAAGTTGTTATAAATTGTAATATCAGTATTTCTTTTGAATAATGTTAATTTCAAATGACATTGATGTTGTATTTATTTCAGATTAAATACATTAAAAAAATTAAATACTGTAATACTAATAAGAAAATAAATATATAAATCTTTCCAAAACGATGTGTAAGCTTTTAGTTATGTGCTTCAACAATCTGGTTTAATAGACCAGATTGTTCCTGTATGTGTAATTTACATACAACTATACGTTCTTTCTTAAGCAATAATAATTTTATATGTGATTGATTAATTATCCATAAATATTTTCTTGTAATTAGTTTAATAATTTTTGGATTAAAAGGTGAATAATATTTTTTTCAAATACTGTCTTAGTGTAATTAGTTTTATATAAATAAAAACAGTTTTGCTAGTGTTTATTTAATACTGAAATTGTTAAAACTAAATTTTGAACTACAACAGTGAAAATCTTTAACACAATATTGACAAAATATTTATGCAACATACAATATTGTGTTTACATTAGCAATATCACCCCAAATTAAATTTGAGTGAAAGAAAGCATTTTGTATGTGTTCAAAATTATTTAAATAAAAGTAGATTTTGTTGTGGCCAACTTGAAAAATTAAACCAATTTTATTCTTAGAAATATTAGGAGTCTTAGTAAGTATGCATAAAGAATATTTTAATAGTCACAAGAATATTACTAGGACATTTGCAGAAGTTTAATGGTAACAAGATAATTAGAATTGAGTAATCAACTAAGAAATTTTGGTTTAAAATTCAGCTGTTGTTTTTAGTCTCTTGACTTTGTATGGTACTGATTCTTTTATTTCTAAATCATTCATGTATTGCACAGTGAAAAATCAGTTAAATCAAGAAATTAGTGTTAAAGAGTTGGTTTCCTAAAGATATGATCAGACAGATCTGTTTGGATTAAAATTGTTTATATAATAGATTAAATATTGTAATGCAGAATGTCATCAGTCTCGATCCTGGAATTGTTGACCTTCGTGCACCTCTAAAAAAAAATTAAGAAAAAACTTTGTAATTAAATTAATTTATTTACTTTCTTTCACTGTTAGTATTATTCATTTCTGTTCCTCAATATTGGTCTTCTTTGCTATATATTTCTTTAAATTATCATTTTCTGTAAATCCAACCCCCTTTTATTTCACTTTTCTATCCTTTGAAAACTGTTTTAACATCTTTTAAGTCTCATTACTTTTACATTTCCATTGTACAAGTTAAACCTCATCTGAAATGTCAGCTTCCATAGCATCAATATGTGTACCTATGTATTACCTTTCACTCATTATAAATGACCATTTGTTCTGAAGAACAGTAGTCAACTGTTTGAAAATGCTAAGTTTGTCTTCTCTCTTTTTTTGCAAGTTCATTGCACCTTTTTTTATGTGATAACTATTATCAGAATAGAAGAAAAATATGTTTCTGAGATTGCTAGAGCTATGAGTAGTTAGCATCACAATATTTCAATGAAAGTCAAAATTTTCAATTAACATTTTTCAAATTATACAGTAAGTAGTGTAAAAAATAGTTGAAGTTGAATAGAACACTATATATGTATTTGTTTTATTTTTAATGTCAGTTGTATATCATCTTGAAGCAAAATAATAAAGTGATAAGTTTTTATTCATTAATATTTGAATTTAATTAAACATTGACAGTCTGTCATGCCTTATTAGATGTGTAAAGGTGTATTTTAATACATTATAATCCAATTATAATAGTATTTTCATTGTATAGATTACCACAAGAGGAAGAGAATCTACAAGTTCATCGAAAGTGGATTCAAAATCGGAGAATATTTAAATGCTTGTATTGAATGATAATATAGCTAGTTGTATGAAAAAAAAACCTGAGATCAATTAGTATTCATTGGTTCTTTGTGCTTGGGTTTGTGTGAAATAACCCAATTACAGTAGTAGGCATGGAAAGAGAAGATTAAAAATCTTAAATGCATAGAAAGTTTTTTGAAGTTGTGTCTTTGGATTCATTTTGATTCAATAATTCTGATAAAGTAATAAAGATAAAATAACTTTCTGTAAATTTAGAAGAATGGTGTAAAAGATGTACAGTTAGCTTAGTTTCCAAGTAGTTTGTGTCATGGGAAACTTCCTATAACAAGTTGTACTTGAATAGGATTTTCAAAAGTACAAATATAACACCTAAATCTCTCAATTCTATGATCTCAGTTTTGTGTTTTTTAACAAAAGGGATGGAATGATGTTTCTCAAACTCTCAATGCCTCAGACTCAATGTACACTTTGTCATTCAGATGGAAACAAACAGTAGTCTAGATGTCCTCATCTACAATCACAAACAACATATCACAATGATAAAATATTGTACATCTACTCAAACAGGTATATCTACTTTAAACGAAATCACAAGAATGAGGCAGAAAATTGTGGTGAGTGAGACTTCAGTAAACAACAGTTTACAATCTAGTTGATGGACTTTTTGTCTTTATTGAAAATGAAGAAACACGGAAATGAAGGTTAAACACATTCAATTTTTTTAATGTTAAATTGCAAGGTTTGAATAATGTAACACATACATTCTACATTAAAGTCTATTTCTTGAAAGAAAAAAAAAAGAATCTATAACCGAAGTAAAATGACTTGGCTGCCAAAGAAAGTTATCTAAGAACTTTCTTCTTATAACACCTTACATGAGACAAAGAACAAAAGACTTGAGGATACCATAGTTGTTACTGGCATTGTAATGCTTTTTTTAAATTAAACATTCAAACTGACCACATAATAAATTTGGTCTAACACCAAATTTTTAGTACATCTCAACACTTTAAAAAAAAGTAGTCCTTTATTTTTGTGAAACTGTAGCAAACTTTTTCAGTCAGTACCAGTACCATTAGAAATTTACTGTGTTTTAAAATGTGTACTTATCGAGTATTTATAATGCAAAGGCCTTTTCATTAATATTGTTTTGTTTTCTTGTAAAATACAAACTGACATAACCAATTATATATACATATAGGAGTTTCTAACTATTTTATTTGAGCTTGTATATCAAAGAACACATTGCAAATTCAAGATACAAATTATGCATGCATGCATATCCCTAGCTGCAACACTGGGATTATAGATATGATGAAACATTGCAATTGTACTTTCAGTGATTGTAGTAATTTAGTTCTTACATTTAACTGAACTCAAGAAAGAATGTGTAATGGTATTTAAAGTCATTTTTTGTAGCAAAACTTTGTTTACAGCCCCAGTTTGAGAATTATTTCAATAGAGAGTAGTACCCAGCATACTGGTATTGCATCTTTTTACCAAGAATCATTGTTAACTAAATTTATCAGTGCTATTTCAGAATTATTCATAATTTTTGCCCAAAATATTATGTATGTAAAATTGACAGTTTTTTGATAGAATATTATTTAAAGAACAATGATTGCTTTCTCTAAAGTTTATTTTAAAAATACTAGTTATTTTATGTATCCATATAGCTGAACTTTCACAACAGAATGTGCATTACAGGTAATTTCCAGGTTAAACCAGCTACAGTTTTTATGTGATTGATGATTGTGTAACTAAATATATCTTTTCATGTCACTGTATATACATATATGAAGATATATTTGTTAATACCTTTCTTTCAGCCCATCCAGGTCACCTTATTCAAAAATTAACTACAGCATGTTGTGTACAGATAAACAGGAAAGGAATTCAACTACTAACTCTTACAGTAGAATTTGTGATGGATGGCACAGTTCCATACACAAAGACTCCAGTAACAACAAAAGCAGGTCAGATGTAAAAGGCTGGGTCAGTCGTCAATGGATGGCACCATTGTCTTCACCAACCTGCACCTCTATACATCTTAACACAGGTCCTTCTTCATTAACCACTAACAAAGAAGAACTTGCATATGAACCTCTTTCTTGACACTGATCTGGAACATCTTAAACTACAGAAGTAGTTTGCTCATAACCAGAACTTAAGACTTCAGGCTGAATATTTTTAATTAACTTACTAGAGTCACAAGCTACTAAACATGAGTTATGCCACCTCCAGTGTAAAAATCATTACATTGCCCACAGAAAAGGCAGTCTGTAAGTGCATGTTTATAATGAACTAAGTGAAAAGTAGACTGCTTTGTCATTAAAACCCTGATAATTCAGTTGATAAAGTACTGGTCACAGGGCATTTGTATGAGGTGAGAATCCTGGGTCAAAACCTCAGTTTAAGATTATTGTTTTTTTTCACTAGCTGTAATGATTAGAAATAGATAGATGAAATGTAATGTCCTGAAATTGATTTATCTCACTGTTAAGATAAACTCCAAAAATACTCATTCAATGTCATCTATACTTGATCATTCAACAATCATTTCACAAATATTAATAGTGTTGGTTTAAATTGTAATGAATTCCCAACAATATTTACCTAGAATAAAACTGAAAATGTTGTGCAATTAATTAAAAAAAGCTTATGTTAATTATTATTAACAGTATTGTGGAGTCATAACTATGCGGTGATCTTATCATATCTGCTGTTTGACACTGAACAACAGTGAAGAGCAATCAGGAAGAAGCAAACTTTAAAGCCCTGTAAAATAAAACATCAGAAACCTTACAGAAGTAAAATTGTGTGAAAGCTTGTAGGTATACTGGTATACTATATTTTAATGGATCAAGACATAGGCTTTTAAAGCTTATTGGTGTATGAACAGAGTGGTATTCCAACACCCTTTACAATAGATATTAGGCTAAAAAAGCTGATAAGGTTTTACCTGGAACTTTCACAGTTAAGATGAAAACATTAAAGTTGGGTGATATACACTAATTGGAACTGAAAGCTCATATAGAAGTTTGTATTTTCTCTTTTTTTTTCTGTATGCTTACATTAACATGTTTGGAACAAACCTCATTACAACCCATAAATTTCTTGCTGCTTATGGAGTATTAGATTACAAGATATTAACAGCTTATAGCCCTTTTTCAAATGTCATTAATATGTAGAATTGATTACTATATATTGAAATATAAAATGTACATTACACTGCTGCCTATCAGACTTTTTTTTCTTATGTTTCATAATCTTGGAAGATTTATGTACATTTTCACTGTGTTGAAGTATTAAGTGGTTTTAAAATGTTACAACTTATCTTTTTATTACATAAAATTTAAAAGTGCATCATAAACTTGTGCAACCTTTTAGGGTAATGATCAAATAAAACATAAAAAAGAAAGGGAATTTGGAGTTTTTAGTACAGATTATATCATTAAACTAAATATACCAAAACTATAATTATAAGAGGTAACATAATATTCTCTCTAGTAAGATAAACATTAAGTATGAAGTACATGTATATTTGAAGTGTATACTGACATGTTTCTTTTTAGACTGTACAACTTTTTTTCATCTATTTGTTTTGAGGAAAAATAAAAATATAAAAGTAGAATAACAAGAACAAATCTGTTGTAGTTACAGACATGAAAAACTAAGTGGATTTAGAAGTAATAATGACTTACATTGGAATATGCTGAGAGTTAAATACTGGCACTAAATTATTCAATGTATGACAAACAGAGCTTGTTCTTTTTATCAATCATTGCATAAGCATGCATCTAATATATGTCAGTATTATTAAATTGGTGTAACAAAATATCATTTACTTATTTTATATTTCTAAAAGCATTGACATTTAAATAAGTATTCTCTCACAGATATCTTCTTTGCAGTCACTAAGGTTTATCTTCACATACCATCACGTCTCTTTCTTTATAAATTAATTGTATTAGGTTGTCCAGAAATAAATACCAATTTGGAACTGTGAAATTTTGAAAAGTATAAACCAGTGTTTTAAAACGTGCTTTAATCAAAGTGAGCACTCTTTGCTTCAAAACACTATTTTTAGAAATCGGTTTCTATGGTCAATTAACTCTGAAAGCTTCTGCAGCTACCTGGTTTTGAAAGTTATTATTGCTCAAAAAGTTGTCAAAGTGCTTCAAAGATGAAAATCTGTAGGGAAAGGGTCTAGGTAATAAAGTGGATGGAGCAGAACATTGATTCCCAATTTGTTGAGTGTCATCCTTCACAGTTCTCATGGTGGCATTTTTTTTTTTAATCTTCATTTAGCTTATGCAAAACCCATTCAACCAATCTTTTTGTTTTTCCATTAATGTTCAAGTGGTTGGCAATGCCTAACTTGCCTGTACCTAGCTGTTGCATAAGGGTCTGTCTCAACTGCTTCCCTTAATGTGTTTCAATCTAAGGATAGCTTCCTTCCATGGTCTTCATGCTCTTCAAGAATTTAATCTCCAAGTCGAAACATTTAGAATCAATGCTGAACTCGACATTCATTAACAGATCCATGGCTGAATGGTTGATGATCAATGTAGTTTGATAGTTTTTTGTCCAAGTTCAAAGTCACAGAGGAAAATCAGATGGAAATCCTTGTCTATTCTGCCTTTGGGGTTGTTAAACTTACTCTGAGGAGTAACAGCAGTCAGTTAAGAAACCTTGTAAACAATAAACATAGGATTAAGCCAACCAATCAGTAATAAGTTACTTAATATTCAGCTTCTGAATGTCATCATGAGAATTTTGACATTTATTTTTGGACAACCGAATACATCTGGAAGATAATTGTTTTTCAAGACCTTTATACCTTTGCAACATATCTTGTAGGTTGTTAATGTGGCATGTAATTCTCTGACATATAGGTTAAACAGAATTCTAGAACATAGGTAGGAACCTTTTCCATGTTATATCTGTTATGCATTTCTCTTAAGTCAAAGCAGTAATGGAGAAAGAAGCTTCATTTACCTTATGTTTATCCATGGTTAGTTTGAGATTAAGGTACACTTTACTTGTGGCTTATGTTAGTTGTTTTTTTATTTGCCATGTTTATAAAGCCTCGATAGATTGATGTGATTTTAAATCTGTTCAAGAGAGTGAGATGTGTCACCTATTAATAATGTACATGAATGTTTCTTTAAACACTTATTTGACTCGTGTTTTGTATTTTATAGTATAACTGTTTTGAGCATGGAGCTCAAAAGTTAACTGTTAATTTAATCATTACTTACCTCTTGCACTGTAGTTGTTTCTTATCCTTGCTGCATTGATATCTTGGATGACAGACTTGTATGTTGCTGGAGTTTTAAATGGCTAAGTAGGCAAAGGAGTGTGATTTGTCTGTGATGAGCTCTAACTCATTGAAAATTTAAATGAAAGATGATGTATGTAATGTACATAGTGTGTGTTAAAACACACTGGTGTGTCTTAAACAATACCAATATGGGTTACCAAATAAGGCATGATAGAAGATAAACAGATTCCTTATATAAACGTTATTTGTGAAAAGCACTAATACACTTTACTGACATATATTATAACAGTGACCACTTCTTTGCCCAGTGGAACATGGATCTCAGAAAATAAATTGCCTGGTTATTAAGGTGGATGAAGAGTTTGGAAAGTTGAAAGTACCTTGATACAGAGAGTGAAAAAAAAACCACTACTATATATATAATTTAAAATCTCATATAAATGCAATATATGTAGTAAATATTATATCCCGAACATTTTATTTTTACCTGATATTTGCTGTTTTTTTACATGTGAAGAATTAAACAATTTTCAAAGCCATGACAATTCATTTTACTAATAAAATTTGATAGATTGTTTGAAGACGAGTAATTTTTTATAGAACACACCAAAAAAAATATAATTTCAATATACTAACTTGATATATTTGATAAGTATTCCACATTTCTCAGCTTTTCAAAGTTGTAGGTAAGAAATATTCAACATTTCCTTGTAGAACTGTAAAGCAGAATAATACTGCTTTAGATGTATTAAATATTGACTTCCATCATAAGATTAAATAAATAGTCACTACCATTCGTTTGAATAGTGAGTGAAAAGTATCCAACAAAAGAAAGTGCATTATAAATATATATATATATATATATATATAAATGTAAGAACTATATACATTTAATTAACTATGCTCATTGCTTGGTTGATTTGATCAGAAGTCAGTAATAAATGTAAACTTCTACCTTTATGAACTAGCAAGAAACATGCCAGTTTTACACATTAAATATATTTTGAAATTATATGATAATATCTTGTTAAAACTAGCTAAAACATAGTGTTTATGGAATCACCTCTTTATTACTGATGTTTATAAGAAAAAAATCTTAATTATCAGGATGTAAAAAGATAAATTTAAAACTGTAACCATAGGAATCTGTGTGTGTGTATAAAACTAAACTAAGGATTTTTAATTTTCTTCTGGGTATTAACAGTCATGATTTCTTTGATTTATTATCATGTTTAGTTATTTAACAAAAGTATTATTAAAATGTTTCTGTACTTATTAATATCTTGTCATTGTTTTTTTTCCTGCAAAATAACAATACAGTTAATGTAAAGACATTCTTATAAAGATTGAGATTATTATCTGTGGAGAAAGTACTGAAAATGAGGCGAGCTGATATTAAAAATTATAAAGTATAAGATGACACATACTGGACCAATTGATTTAAAGGCGTTTGGAAAATAACTGCACACCATGCTTACAGAGCATTAAAAAGTATTTTCACATTTTACTCATAACTGTTGGAAAGTCATTGTTTATAAGTGCAGCATTTATTTGAAGGATGGTCAAAATAATTGTTGGATCTTTGTTTTGATGGGAGTCTCTCCAAGGTAACAATTTTAACTCATTGGTAGGTAAGGCATTCCAGAATAACTTACGAGCATATGCACACATTATAATTCTCACTGAAGTATAAAGATATGTTTCTACTACATGAGAATCATGGAAAAACAATTTTCCATTTCTGTAACTTCATTAACAAAAAAAAATTAAAAAGTGGCTCAGCAATAACCAATGGCTTATACCACAAAAAATTGGATTTTAATTCTCATGATTGGAACAGCACAGATATCTCATCATATAGTTTTGAGCTTAATAAATGAACAAAACATTATTAAAGTGCAACAGAAAAAGCCTTTGTGTAAGGACTAGTTTATGACACTAATTGTAATAGTTTTGCAGCTGTTGCAGCCTTTGCTTTCATAAGAATGTCTCTGGATGGTTGGGAGTTATAGCATTCTCCATCTCCATTTGACTGCATACACATCTTGTGTGTTATAATACTGCTCAAAACTGAAGTGCTCAAGTTTGGTGTGAACTTGCTTTTGTTTTTCACGAAACTAAATATCCTTTCACTGTCAGCATTAGAATGGAAAATTGTAAGAATTCCAATCATAACCCTACACAGAAAGTCGTACTTCTGGTTGTTATTTCCATTAACTGCAGATAGCTGAACCATAAACATGTCAACATTCAACTGAAGGACAGTTTCTGAGAAAGTATTAATTTGATAGTTCAAATATTTCCCTTTCAATTTGTCAATAGTGTCATGGAAAAACAATTTTCCATTTCAGTAACTTCATTAACAAAAAAAAAATTGAAATGTGGCTCAGCAATAACTAATGGTTATTAACTAATTGGTTCATGTGTATCGACAAAGACAGGATACCTGTCTGTCAAGAAGCGTAGAGAAGATAAATCTTTGCTGACTTTCAGTTTTGGATCAATATTCATGAGGTGACAGGCACAGCCCGTGAAGTAAATGTTAGGCTATCGTCTTGAGATGCGTCTCATTACATCTTTACCTATATAACTGAAGCATTGTCTGAAGGAAAACTAAGACAGTTTTCCCATGTAATTTTCCTCTTTGTCAGTTTGTGGTTTGAAAGCTTGAAAATATTCTCCCCCCGTTGAAACTTCTTTCTACCATTGTCAAAAGAGAACAATTTTTTCAAGCACAAAGGGTCAAGATATCGTACAATCACTGGATACAGTTTTGAGTCATCCATGTTTGTGGATCCATCCATAGCTAAACTGTAAACATTGTTAGTAAGTATTTTTGAAATCATTTTGTCATTGGCCTGGCATGGCCGAGCGCGTAAGGCGTGTGACTCGTAATCATTATCACGGAAGGGCACTTTCTCAACCTACCTCGACATAGATGAAGATACCACAACTGAAGTGTGGGTTATGAAAATGAGACAAGAACTAGAAAAAGCACTGTCTTGGACTTAAAGCTTTCATAGGAAGTGATGAGAGTAATGACTGAGTTCTAAGGCCTACGAGATTGATAGGCATCTCTGACTTTTTTGATACTGCCTGTCTTACAAAAGTCTCCAATGATCATTTTCCATAAATTGTAGATATTACATTAGAAAATTGTCATGATGGCTTTGTCACCTTAAATGTTCCAAGGTATACTTAGATGACCCCAAGGTGCTGGTTAAAAAGAACATCACCTTAATTGCAGAGAGTTTCAAGATACTTCACAACATCTTGAAAAGTGACAGAAAGCAACTTATGTTATTTTTCTTTAGAATTATCAAGTTATGTTTCATATTAAATTTAGCCTGATTCACAATGTTGTTTCACTCTGAGGGTTTTTGGATGTCAAACTTGTTGAATTTGTTACACAATCATTTGAGAGCCTAACCTAATTTCAGGATTAATGATAAAGTAATTTTGGTTTTGTGTTGGGTCTGTGGAGTATTATTTCTTTCGGAAGCTGAGATAATATTGGTAGTTTTTCAAACTGATATTCAGTGCATTTATTTTGGTGTTTTAAAATATATTCACAGTAATTTTCTAATTAAAAACATCCTGTGAATGGTTGAATTTTTAATGCAAATACATGTTTGTATGTATACTATAATGGTGAAGTAACTCTAGACATTGGGAGAAGTCTGAAAGAGTTGGTTTTCCAATAGCGATTTCCTTATCTTGAATATTAAAGTATTTCTGTGTAGAGCTGCAATTTCAAATTCATCTATGTAACTGCTGTTAAAGAGTGGTGATACCACCAGCAAACTATATATTCGTTTAAGTAATCCATTTTGAAATAGAAAGTAGGTAGACTTCGTACAGTATTTAATTTTAAAAAATCCATTATAATATTTACGTTGATATTTCTTTGATATAAATAGACATCTGCTACTTAATTGTTTTGAGTTATAAAAAAGCTAGATTCACAAGAATGCTGAGAAACACTGGAAATTTAAAAGCTAATCAGAGAGTTAGCTGGGTTAATTGTGAAAGTTTTAGCTAGGAATCTGGTTGTTCAGAGGTAAAATGAATTTATGACATTTACTGTTGATCTGACTGGAACATATACATTATTTATTTTGATTATTTGTCTCTACAACAAACTGTAGATTACAATTCATTTTAATTGAAGCCATAGTTTTGACATCAGCATCTTCTTTTTACTAAACTCAAAATGAATGATATATCACATATACGCTTACTCTCGTTGAGAAAGAAGTATGCAAAATGAAACTTTTACAGGACCATGCTGAACAACGAAAAGACATTATACAATTAATAACTTTGAATTAAAAGCACATTTTCATATTATCCACCTATTCTTGCAAAAACTTCCAAAGGTAACCTTTTATAAACTCAATTTCCGTTTGTTTTCACTGTTGCTACATACGGGCTCATAATGTTCGAAATAGGGTTTCGATATCCGTGGTGGACAGAACATAGATAGTCCTTTGCATAGCTTAGTTCTTATTAACTAATACTTTATGACAGTAAAGCAATAAACACAAAACATAATTCATCTTAACATTGCACGTATCCCCCGCTAGTACAGCGGTATGTCTCCGGATTTACAACGTTAAAATCAGGGGTTCGATTCCCCTCAGTGGGCTGAACAGATATCCCGATGTGGCTTTGCTATAAAAAAACACACACACAAAACACAACATTGCACGACTATAGGAGAAAATGTTTCCCAAACGTAGTGTGTGACAGTAATAATGATTTGTATTTACTAACTGTTCCTTTCTTCGTTTTAGCTTAGAAAGAATTTTCGAGATCCGTCTACTTAAAATGTTTTGTTTTTTCCGCAGGAACTTCTTCCCACATCGTCCATACAACAAATTTTAGGCAATAGATCTATCGATTCTAGTCTCATATCTTTTTTTATTTTGCATCTAATGATCCCTAGATATATATTTATCTACAGCAAAATACCCTTTCTATACAACTTACACCACTTCAAAGCAAAAGGAAATTAGCCAATTTCCAAACACCCAAGTTTTTCAGGTTTCAAATATTTTTCATGGTGAATGAAATGGAAACTTTGGCTTCAACTTTAGGAGAAGGAGCTTCTCATTATTTGAAAAAGACAGGTCTCTTATGCATCTTAGCTACATAAAGGAATGGTAAGGGGATTTTGTTTATTTTGAATTTTCGCGCAAAAGTACTTGAGGGCTATCTACACTAGCTGTCCTCAATTTAGCAGTGTAAGACTAAAGGGAAAGTAGCTACTCATAAACACCCACTGCCAACTCTTGGGCTACTCTTTTGCCAACAAATAATAGGATTGACTCATATTATAGTGCCCCATGGCTGAAAGGGCGAGTACATTTGGTGTAACGGGGAGTCAAACCTGCGACCCTAACCACTTGGCGATGGCGGGCCAGGGATTTTTGTAATAACACTGTTAAACATAACTGTACGTATAACACTTATGGGTCTTAAATTCAAATGAAGCATATTAAACATTGCAGTCTAAAAGCATATAATTTGGAAGCAAACTCATCTTTAGTTTTTATTCTTAATATTACTGATAAGAAGTGGAACTCCATAAATTATGGCACAGATAGCCTAGTTGTTTGGCGCCAATGAAAAACTAATCCTATTTAACCTAATTTTTTTCTGCAGAATCTAAAAACATGTATGTAAGAAATAATTAGTTATAATTTAGGCATTTCCCTGCTAGTAGAGCGGTATGTCTCCGGATTTACAACACTGATATGAGGGGTTCGATTTCCCTCGTGGGCTTAACAGATACGCAGATGTGACTTTGCTATAAGAAAACACACACTTACAGCAAACTAGTCATGCCAAAAACCAGTGGCCAAAGGCACAACTCTCCGAACACGATATGAACTGCAGTTTCAAGTCAGTTTTGGAAACTGAGTTTGTTGAAAGTAAGAAAAGCTGCTGCAATTGACAAGGATCTTGACAAAGTTATTTTTATTGAAATGCTTAATGATATGAAAATATAATATAAAATTTTATATTGCAGCTTTATATATTGTGGTACAGATAATTTTAAATTATATATGAAAAAGTTAAGGAGACTTTTGATCATTTTATGTAACAGACATTGTCTTGGATTACTTACTCAGACTTAGATTTGATAATTTTTCTCTGTATGTTACTAACAAGTTTTAGTGAGTATTTTAAGTATAACGAAAAATAAAAAACGAAAAATCAATTTACTTTATATACGTAAAATTAAGCTGTTCCCTAAATTTCAATTTAGTTAAGTTTAGTTAAAATTACACTTGTTTACAAAAAATATTTTTTGTCTGAGGCAAGAATGTGAATAGGTGTTTTTTTACTAATTTGGGTGTGCTGAATTCAAATTTATAAACAGTTTTGCTCTATCACCTCTAGTTTTCTGGCTTTATAATAGTCTCATTTTAGTATATACAGAGTATATACGTGCTTATTTCAACAGTTGCAGCAGCTTATTTCAGATAAAACAGGATAGATAAAAAACATTGACGGAATAAATATACTTGGATGACACAATTCATAGTACCGCAGACAGTTAGAAATGTGTTTTCTTAGATGATCTGGTGTATTTTGTCACGCAAGAGCATCCAGCAGAAGTCTCCCATCATGCTGGGGTTCCACTTGCCTTGGTAGTTGCTCTCCATCTTCGTAATGTCTTGGTGGAATCTTTCTCCGTGCTCATCACTCACTGCTCCAAGGTTTGGAGGGAAGAAGTTGAGGTGGGAATGGAGAAAGTGAATTTTGAGTGACATTCGGCATCCCATATCCTCATAAGTCTTTAGCAACTTCTCAATACAGGCTTGGTAATTTGGTACACGTGTGTTACCAAGGAAGCCACTATAGACTGACTTAAATGCTTCCCATACTCTCAGTTCCTTTAAGGTAAGAAGCTCCTCAAAATAAATATCCTTCAGCACTTCTCGGATTTGAGGTCCGACAAAGATGCCCTCTTTGAGCTTAGCAGCACTGAGACCTGGGAACACAGTAGACAAGTGTTGGAAGGCAGCACCATTTTTGTCCATGGCCTTTACGAAATCTTCATCAAACCAAGCTTGATGTGAAAAGGAGGAAGAAGCACCTTCTTCATGTCAACCAGAGGATTCTCCTTGACGCTGTGTTCGCCAGGAACGAAAGTGCTTCTAGACCCCAGTCTTTCTGCTTGTAATGCTGGGATACAGCTCGACTATCCCAGAGACACAGAAAGCATCAGTACTTTGTGAAGCCCGTTTGCATACCCATAAGAAGACCAATGACCTCGAGGTCCCCACACAGACTCCACTGGTACTGGTTGTATTTAACAGATTTTAAAAGAAGCTCCATATTGTCAAAGGACTCCTTTATATGGACAGAGTGTGCAGTGGGAATGTTGGGATATTTATTCCCGTTGTGCAGAAGCACAGCTTTGAGACTTCGCTTGGAAGAGTCTATGAAAAGACGCCAGTCTAAAGGATTATGTGGCAAATCAAGGAAAGTGAACAAGCCAGGTACATTTGTGTAGTAGCACAACTTGTTTTACATGTCGAAAAATGAAGCAAGATCTTTGTTTCCGATTCCTAAAACTGGTGATCTGTCTTGATATATAGCTATATATATATATAATGTAATGTTATCACTTACATTTATTGCATAATAACTAAAAAAGAAGACATAAGTCACACAATATTACAAATTAACCATGAATGCATATACGCCTTTATGTACAGTATGTGTACAAAATGTACAGTATGCATATCTAAAAAACTAGAGGCGATGAGTAAAAACGGATTTCAAAGCTGAATTCAGCACCCCAAAATTAGGTTAAATCAGCTATTTTTGTGCTTGCCTCAATTTCTTTGTAAACCAGCGTTATTTATTAGGACATGTCTTATGTCAAACCTATTTTCATTCCGCCTGATGAGAAAATTACATGAGAATTCCTTGCTCCTTTCAGAAAATATACGCTTATAAATAAACAGTAAATCTTATATGATTACATATACATGTGTTTGGAGTAATCATGTTTCATGAAATTTGTATGTTAATGTCACAGACTGGGCCGGATTGAAACCTTCTTCATAAGGCCTTAAGTACTGAAAATATCACGGTGACCCATATATATATATGTATGTAATTCAAAATATATACATCACTGACATGATTCCACTGACACGAATGGTACTAAATTTCAGAACTTTACAAAATGTACGTTCGAAACACACATACAGCTTTATGGATTCTATATTGATCAATGCAGACCTAGTTTAGGTGAGGATAAGTAATAAAAAGAGAACAAAAATGAGGGAAGAGTGTATAATTGAATATAAAGAAGTCTAACAAACTTTTGATTTTTCCCATGAAGAATTCTTCATTCTGTTTCTGAAATATCAAATTATTTCAAAAATTTCTCATTTTCGGTGCCATAAACACGTGGTTAGTGTGCCTATTGAGTAATCCAGGAATGGTCCAGGTTCGCAGTCAGAAGACCCAGTTCATCTCAAAACAAATCACCTTGAAAACTACGTAATAATTCCAAAAAAGAAATGTAATAGTAATGAACATTTGCTTAATTTTATGATTGCCTGAACTATTTAATTCGAGTTAAAATCATTGTTATAAGTTAGAATATTAGAAACACATGTTTTTACTTGTATCAAACATTCTATAAAAGTTACACTACTCTATAAAATCCCATAATAATTTAAAAACAACCATTACATTTTATAATAGTGAAAGAAAAACTATTAAAACACTCTCATATCCAATAATAATTAAAACTACCCTATAACATCCCATAATAGTTAAAGATAAACACTATAACATCTCAAAATAGTTAAAATATTGTAATATTACAGAATTAAATCACTCGTCCTGGATCTAGTTGAAAAATATTTAGTTCTGGACCAGATAGAAGACAATTTGTAAGCTTGTAAAATTACTATATATAAACTGTTATTTGTAATAATCATTATTATAAATTTTACTGTTGTTTGTATATTAAAATACATTTGTTTTATGAAAGAAACTTGTGTGTATCAATCATGCTGGCAAATATCATAAATTTGTTACATAATGACATTCAATTAACTTCTAGGTTAAAATTAATATTTCTGGCTATTTTAAATTATAATACGAAACGTACGTAGCATAATAACTCTGAGACTCGTCTGGGATATATTATAATACTTAGTAATGGTTTTCTGCTATCTTGTCTTATTAGAAAAATGCTCATGCGCATATTGGTGAATAAGTAATAATACTTACGATCCACTAAGCATGTGTACAAAGTTTTAGGTTTCTAGATTATTTCCTTTTGGAATTATGACGGTCGCACACAGACGCGCCCTTTTATTATTCTGGATAATAAATGATATGTTCGAAAGAAACATGTAAAAGTGATAAACAGTTCATATTTAGTTTCATTCGCATATTTATCGTTGTTAGAAATGAGTGAAGCAGGTGTTAAAAAAAGTTTGTAATTCTTTCAAATATATAAATCTTAAACTGCAGATATTTATGATGTTGCTGTTCTTTTAGTTCAAAGAATCACAATAGGCTATCCGCGTTCAGTCTTCCACAGGAAATCGAATCCGAAATTATGGCGTTGTATGTTCGGAAACATACGAGTGACCAACCGCAAGACGCTTGCAAGGTAATCATTGCTAACTAGTTATGCTCTAAAATTCGTTAAATGTCATAAATATGTGTCTTATTCAACCCATTTAATTTGTATGAAAAATAGAATTAATGCCTTTTTCAGCAATAAGCCTAAGATTACCAATACAACACAATTGAATTTTCCATACATAACCCATTACTTTTGAAATATAATGTTAATATGTTTCACCACCTGATGGAAGACATGCAGGTTAGAAAACTTTATGCAGTGTTAAAATACTAAATATATGTGTCGTGTAATTTAAAGGTTGTTAATGAAAGAAATCCAAAACAACAAATTACCTGATGTTTTTCGTATTTTATGAGGTATATTCGCCAGTATAATATTTGTGGCAAAAATATAATACTAAAATCTAAGGTTAATTGTTTAAAAACCACAGAAAATGTTTGAATGCTGATGAAAAAAAATTGGAAAAAATCTCAAAATCGTAACACTAGTTCTAAGAGAAAGAGGTGAGATTTTCACATGCAAAAAAGTAATTATTAAGTCCGCGATACAAGAAAATTGTTCGTTTTTCTAATTTTGCGCAAAGCTATATGAGGGCTCTCTGCGTTAGCTGTCCTAATTTAGCAGTGTACGACTAAAAAGAAAGCAGCTAGTCATAACCACCTACCGCCAACTCTTGGGCTACTCTTTAATCAACGAATAGAGGGATTGATTGTCACATTATGATGTCCCCACGGCTGAAAGGGCAAGTATGTTTGAAGTGAGAAGGATTGAAACCCGCGACGCTCAGATTACGAGATTTGGAAAAATTAGTTTGTATGAGAATAAACTAAATATGGACGTTAAAGGAAAAACGGGCCCAGGAAGGCTAGTTTGTTAAGGCGATCGACGCGTAATCTGAGCGTCGCGGGTTTGAATCCCCCTCACACCAAACATTCTCGCCCTTTCAGCTGTAGAAGTGTTATGATATGAAGGTCAGTCCCATTATTCATCGGTAAAAGAGTAGCCCAAGAATTAGCAGTGGATGGTGATGACTAGCTGCCTTTCCTCTAGAGATAGATTGCTCAATTAGGGATGGCTAGCGCATATAGCTTTCGTGTAGCTTTCCGCAAAATTTAGAAAACAAACAAACAGAGAAAAAACTAAAACACGAGTACAAATCAAGTAACAACAAAAGAAAATATTTTTTACACATTTTAAAAACTAAGAAATGCTACAGTATATACGGTTTTAACTGGATGGCTTTCAGGTTCTGATTTGAACTAAATATAGCTGTTGAAACTAAGGAAGAACTTGTTTTCATAGAAAAAGAAAAGCCAGGATTGTGTCTATACTACGATTTGAAATCAGACCAAACTCTTAATGTGGTATCCCTTGATCTTAGATTATTAACTATGTTATTGGTTCTTCTCCATTACACGTATTAAAAAAGAGAAGTATAACTTTTGACTCAAACTAACTTGTACAAGTCGCTCATTCCGCTTGACTTCGATACGAACTATGATGCTTCATTGAAGATAATGTACAAAAGTTTATTTGCTTGAAGTTAAGCAATGGGCTATCTCTGCTCTGTTTACCACGAGTACTGATATAGAACCATAACCAAGCAAGTGAAAGTTGTTTTGAAATTATTGCTGGAGTATGTGACCTGAACATGGATAGATGTTCAATTCATGTTTACAATTATTCATATTATATTTACTACATTATTAACCAAGTACGAAATATCTACATGAAAAGTTTAAAACTATTATTGAATACGTCCGAAATAAATATTTTTATAGTTATAAAAGGGTATACTACAGTAGTTTTAACTGAATTTAAAGTTCACTCGTCACTGGTCTGAGCTTGATGTCAAATAAAAAT
The DNA here is from genome assembly GCA_011833715.1 of Carcinoscorpius rotundicauda. Taxonomy (NCBI): domain Eukaryota; kingdom Metazoa; phylum Arthropoda; class Merostomata; order Xiphosura; family Limulidae; genus Carcinoscorpius; species Carcinoscorpius rotundicauda. The sequence goes on along the minus strand of CM022395.1, from coordinate 30,027,478 downwards.
GTGAAAAAATTTTACGCTCAGTTCACAGCATGCAGGTTCGTCACATAATACAACGATTGGAGTCCTTCACAGCCTGCACAACATGATCTAGGTCAAATGTTTCACCTGTCATTCTCAAAATCCATATCTGGCTATCACTTCTTGGAAAGCGATAGTCACTTTAATCGCTTCACAAAATTAGCAACAAATTGTCAAATTAGTTTTAATGAGCGCAATCTCAAAGTAAATAACGCTAATCCTTAAATGTGATGTAAACTTTGTATATCTAAACTTTTTTCAACGTATAACAGCATAACAGATTGCATGGTGAGCATTCATATTGGATTACACCACACATTAGTTTGTTTGTTTTTGGAATTCTGCGTAAAACTACACGAGGGCTATCTGCGCTAGTCGTCCCTAATTTAGCAGTATATAAGAGTAGAAAGAAGACAGCTAGTCATCACCACCCATCGCCAACTTTTGGGTTACTCTTTTACCAACAAATAGTGTGATTGATCGTTACCTTATAACGTTCCCTTGATTGAAAGGGCAAGTATGTTTTATGTGACAGGGATTCGATGACAAGGGTCGAAATATTATTACTTTTAACAACAGCATTTATTAATTATATCAAAACACTAAACTTCATTTGCATTTTTGTGTGTGTGCTTTTTTCATATAGCAAAGCTACATCAGGTTGTTTGCTGTGTCCACTGAGATGAATCGAACCCCTGATTTTAGCGTTGTAAGTCCAGAAACTTATCTCTTTTTCACGTGGGGACAATTTCACATGAAACCTGTATACTAAAATCACTATAATCAAATTCATAATAATTTACCATATACAAAGTACAAGCATGTTGATGCTTATTATTCTAAAACCTTGTTTTCGTAGAAAATCTTTCTAGTGATTACATTGCTTTAGTAATAAGGTAAAAAATCATGAAAATTAATAAATGTGAGAAAGTATTAAATTGTTCAAAAAATATGTTTGGTTTTTCAGAACTTGTTTTGTTAATAGAGGGCTATATGTGCTAGCCGTCCCTAATTTAGTAGCATAGGAGTAAAAAGAAGGCAGCTAGTCATCACCACCCACCGTAAACTCTTGGGCTACTCTTTTGCCAATGAATAGTAAGATTAACCAATATTATAACGCCCCCACGGTTGAAAGGGCAAGCATGTTTGGCGCGACGGGGATGCGCACCCGCGACCCTCAAAATACGAGTCGCACGGCTTAACACGCTTTGTTATGCCGGGCTGGATTTTCAAAACTTTGATTATAAATATTAAATAGTAAGGGGAGATTATGTCATGGACATGAAGGTGATTTTTCGCTGAAAACCAAAATAAATAAGCCGTTTCTAACCAACATATAATGATGCAAAATCAAAGATCATCAATATTTATATAATCAAAAGAAATCTAAAGAGGTTGCCTCTACAAAATAAATAAATTACAAATGTCTTCTCTCAATAAAATAACAACAAGTAAAAATTATAAAACGGATCGATTTACTTTCAAATTTATTTACAAATTTTACACGGTATATTGATTTTTTTTTTTTTTATCGAAAGAAAACTGAGAGGTAGTTGTTTCTCACGAACCACACAAGTTACATCATGTACATTCTTCACATTGATAATTACTTCTGAGAAAGGCGTCAAGTAAACGGATATTAAGCGGATGAATAACGCTTATCTTACCGGAAATATAATAGGAAAAGGATTTTTGTTGCGGATCTATAAGTTTTAGACGTTAGGCATCAAATTCCAATGTTAAATGTACCCTAGGTTCATGCTCTGCAGTTCTTTGAAACACAGTAAGTAAACGTTTTCACATAATTTTCTTTCTTTCAATCTGTTACACAAAAGATAACAAAATTGAACTGGATTATTAACAAGAACATTAAGATGGCAAAATGTAACTTAAAAAATAACGTTACTTTTGATTACTATACGTAATTGCATTCTGATTTACTGAAATCAAGAACAGTTGAGGTTTGCTTACTTAAGCAAACTGGAATATTACGTGTTACTTAGAAGTACTATCTGGATATTAATATGTTCCTCTACTATAATCACATCGAAAAATAAATAAATAAACGAGTAATGGCAAGAACTATTAAAGATACAGTTCTTAACCTTCTACTTATAAAGATAATAATGTATTGTTTCATTTTTCCTTGCCTAGACGAAATTACAAAACCGTATCTCAATCAGTCTTTACAATAACTCTTCTAACGCATATTTTAATTGTTATTTATTTTTATTATTTAATGTACTTGAAGTTTTTGTTTTTGCTTTCTACGGAGATATAGTAAAATAATATATTTATTATGTTTGACAATAAAAACTCTGAAAGAAATGTGGGAGTAAAAAATCAAATTACTTTGGCATTAAGTTTTCAGTTTGGTGTTGAAGATATTTAATTTACAAACTGATAACACATGTGAACAAACTTTCTAGGAATTCGTATGTATATTTTCTTTTTCTTTTTTTTTAAGACGAAGAAATAAAAGTGATATCATGATCTGGATATCCAATCTTGTCGTGATTTGTTGTATTTTTATGGTGAGTGCAGATGTACAGGGATCATCTCATTCCAGCTGCTTACAAATGCACTCAGAGGTGAGTTAGTTTGGTTTGCTTTCAATTTCGCGCAAAGCTACTCGAGGTCTATCTGCGCTAGCCGTCCCTGATTTAGCAGTGTGAGAATAGAGGGAAGGCAGATAGTCATCACCACCCACCGCCAATTATTGGGCTACTCTTTTACTAATGAATAGTGGGATTGATGAAAAGACGAGTATGTTTGGTGAGTTAGACACTCTTTCCAACTTTTATGAATAATTTTACTCTCTAAATATGTGTATAACAGAAATTATTAATACATATTCACTATCAACATAAACTCCGGGAATATGTATGTATATCTAATTACTTTATAAACAAATCAGCCTTGGTGTTCGTTCGTGTATTTTACAAAAGTATTATAATCGTTAATAGACAGTTGTGAGAGCTCTACAAATACTTGCTGTTTTTATTTTTAATAGCATATACATAAAAATATAAATAATTTCCAATATATACATATATATAAATATTTTGTGGAGAGATATTTTTACCTCTTTTTATTTGACAATAGTGCCAAGTTGATGAACGGTCAAACTCTGGCTCCTGTTGTTCAGAGCTGAGCTGTAGAAGCTATTATCCAGGCTCACCATCAGGAAGATGTGTTGAAAAGAACTGGATACCTCAAGTTTTGGCTTCAGCAGGAGACCGTCACAAACATAACATTTTACTTTACGTTATAAGCACAAGTTTTGCTTCTTTATACATGTACACAAATTTTAAGTGTTTGATGTAATGCAATTATTTGGCGTAAAATAACATTACGTAGCGGGTAAACAGAAACATTATACGTTATATAAAATGACTTGTTAACATATAAACTGTTTCTTTCCTACAGTATGTGTTGTTTTCTAGTTAGTCGTACACTGTAGTCTCTCTTTACTGCAATAAATGGCATTTTGCCTCGTATCGTATGTTTCAACTGTTTATTCTATCACTATCACACCTCTCATTAACATGAAAAAACAAAATTTTGTATATGCTTTTGAACAATACTTCTTTATTTGATATATACATTAGAAATACTATTATACAAAACTAAACAATAGCACCAAGTTCATTGTGGGCAAAACGCAGATTGCCCATTGTTTAGTTTTGACCTAAGATAAACACATAAACAAAAAATAATAATTCCAGATTCGTTTTGCTCTAATTTTGTACTATATATGTATAATTAAGTACAGTAATACTTAATAGTTGGGATTGACAAGGTTTTCAAATAATGCACGCAACGTAAAACCACTGAATTGAATTCCTAAGAGAAAACCGACCATCCCAATTATTTGTTAGGATATATTATACGAATAATTAATGATCCCTATTTTCGTTAAAGTTTCATTTTTTTATCATTTTCTACTTTGTTATATGTGAAATTGAAACTATATTCCTCTAATTTATTCTTAAATATTGATATGTTATTTCTGAATTACTTAATCTTAAAACTAAACCGTAGATAAAACATCTCGTTAATTTATAATGCTAAATCGATTATTTTTCTTGGTGAACATTTAACAATTTTTATTATAATTTTTATCAAGCAAAAGTATATGTAATTTAAGCATGAAATAAAGTGGTTATTATTCCACGCTGTAGATCGCAAGATCACGGTTTGAGTCGCGATGTGCCATTGTTCACGCTCAAAGTTTTATCTTTGTAGGTGTCTGTTACGTATTTTTTATGTTTTATGTTCTTCGTAGACTAAACGCAACAGAAAAACACAGATAAAGCTTGTATAATTTATTATACTAAACTATTAACAAATATAACAGATATAACATAAATTATATAATAACAGTGACAGATATTAAGTTACAACATTCGAAATTAATTACAAAACAAAATAATACTAGTTTCAAACTTCAAAATTAATCACAATACAACATGGTACTGGCCTGTATCTAATATAATGATCTAAAATGAAAGTCTCAAATTCCAGTCTAGGGTGTGAATTTGGTCCCACGAAGAAATTCCGAAGCTTAAATGAAGAAGTTCAGAAACAGTTCACAGTTCAATAAATTCGCCGACTCTCAGCACAAGCAGTAATTCAGATGTATCGTAGAGATTGACGAAATAAAATCACAGCTTCCGTAGATCTAACTTCAATCACAAATCCAAGTTGGATATTCACAGCAAACACTTAATCTTTCTCAAATAACTAACTCTCTTCTTTTGAAATAAAACTGATGTCTGAATCTCACTCTTTTTCTTCGAATAATAACTGATGACTGAATTTATCTTCTTTTTTTGAATAAAAACTGATGACTGAATCTATCTCTTGTCACCGTCTTTCATACCGGTAGGCCTAGTTCTCGAACAATCTTGCAATTTCTACAGGTCTCCAGATCAATCCACGCATGTCCGTTCTTGCACGAGACTACACGTCTAGACACGAAGTCACCAGCACTCATTTACAAACATATGATTGGTCTACTTAATTCAAGAAAATTCTAAATGTTACCCTAAATAAATAACAAAATATTAGTTTAAACTTCGAAACAATAATATCAATATGGAAAAATGAATAATAGAAATGAAAATTTAAACACAACACGACATGTTGTCGCTTACAAAATATTTACACGACATTTACATAACACTCTCCCCCTTAAAAGTAAAAAAAAAGTTTGAGTTTGTGAAAACTTTTTTTGTTTTACTTATTATACATAACATTGAACTAAGAAACAAATTTTAGTCAACGAAACACTGAAACACTTGAATACCGTGACAATGTATCCGCAATGACATTGTCCGAACCACGAATATGATTAATGGACACATTGTATTGCTGCAAAATAATACTCCACCTGAGTAACCTTTGATTTTTGTTTTTCATTTTGTTCACGAACACGAGTGGATTATGGTCGGTGTAAACATTAACAATCCATAGTGAAGAACACAAATAAACATCAAAATGTTGTAAGGCTAACAACAATGCAATTGTTGAATAATTTCTTTGGTGCTTATCAAGTTTTCTTGAAAAATAACACACAGGGTGGTCAACACCATTTTGCTCTTGCAACAGCACAGCACCAACACCAACGTCACTCGCATCTACAGCAAGCTTAAATGGTTTGTCAAAATCGGGAGCTTTGAGGATTGGAGCATTCATGAGCATGATCTTTATCCTTTCAAAGGCAGTCTGGCAATTTTGATTTCCGGAAAATTTTACATTCTTTTTTAGTAAGTCTGTTAAAGGTGCAGCCACATCAGAAAAATTTGGACAAAATTTCCTATAATATCCTGCCATGCCAAAGAATCTCATAATACCTCTTTTATTCGTCGGCTCTGGATACTCCGCTATTGCCTGTACCTTAGCTTGGATAGGCTTCACTTTACCCCGACCAATTTTATGGCCTAAGTACACAACTGTTGCTTTACCGAATTCGCTTTTTAACAGGTTGATAGTCAACTGAGCCTCGGAACACCTCCCAAAGAATGCACGAATGTGACTTAAATGCTCAGACCAGTCACTGCTTACCACCAGTACATCATCAATGTAAGCATACACATTTTCTCATCCTGCGATGACATGATTCATCAACCTTTGAAATGTTGCACCAGAGTTTTTCATGCCAAATGGCATAACTTTGTATTGGTACAAACCATCAGGTGTTATAAAAGCTGAAATTTCTCTTGCTTGAGGAGTTAAAGGTACTTGCCAATAACCTTTGAGTAGGTCAAATTTGGTAAGGTACTTTGAGTTACCTACACAGTCAATACAATCATCCATCCGAGGAATAGGATATGAATCAGTCTTGGTCACATCATTAACCCTTCTGAAATCTGTACAGAACCTAACTGAACCATCAGACTTTGGTACCAAGATACAAGGTGAACTCCAATTACTATTTGACAACTCAATTAAATCATTTTAAAGCATGTATTGTACCTCTGACCTGATTTTTGACAATTTCACAGGATTGGCCCGATATGGATGTTGTTTTATTGATCGAGTGTTCTCAATAACAACATCATGTTCTATGACATTGGTTCTACCAGGAACATCAGGGAACAAGTGAGCAAATTCTAAAATCAAACCTTTCAACTCTTGATTTTGTTGTTGGGTTAAATGATTGAGTTTTTCATCTAAGTTTACTAATACATGTGAGTTTTTGAGTTTAACATGAGTGTCTGGAAAGCTATTTTCTATAATTTCAGGAGGAGAAGGAGGAGGATCATGATCTTCATTCACACCACTTGTCACGTTCACAGGAACAGCATTCGACACATTTGTTTTCTTTCGCACGTAATGGGGTTTCAACATATTGATATGATAAAGCTGTTTGCTTTTCCTCCGATCAGGGGTAGTGATCACATAGTTTAGATCATTAATTTTCTTTTCAATTGAATAAGGTCCAAAATATTTAGCTTGAAGTGAAGAGCTTGATGTAGGCAACAAGACTAGTACTTGGTCACCAACATTAAAAGATCGCTTCCTGGCCCTTTTGTCATACCAGGTTTTCATCTCTTCCTGAGAAGACTTCAGGTTTTCCCTGGCAACATTAAAAGCATTGTGCAATCTGGTTTTGAAATCAGAGACATAATTCAACAAGCTAATTTGTGAGTTATTATCCTCCAACCATTTCTCCTTAACCAACTTCAATGGACCGCGAACTGAGTGACCATAAACCAACTCAAAAGGGCTAAATCCAGTAGACTCTTGAACAACCTCACGAACTGCAAACAACAACAAGGGAACACCCTCATCCCAGTCCTTTGAGTGCTCGTAGCAGTAATTTCTAAGCATGGCTTTTAGAGTTTGGTGGAAACGTTCAAGGACACCTTGAGACTCAGGATGGAATGCACTGGATGAAACTTGATGGATGTTTAGTTCATGCATGGCTTGTTGAAATATCTTGGACATAAAATTTGATCCTTGATCTGATTGCACGACTTTTGGAATCCCGAACATGGTAAATAATTTGACAAGAGCCTTGACAATGTTGGGAGCAGTGATTTTTTTCAAAGGGATAGCCTCACGGAAACGTGTAGAAGCACACATGATCGTCAAGAGGTATTCATTTCCTGCTTTGCTTTTTGGCATTGGGCCAACACAGTCGATAATGACCCTTGAGAACGGTTCTTCAAGGGCAGGAATAGGGTGTAGTGGTGCTTTGGGAATCCCCTGATTTGGTTTTCCTATCATTTGGCAAGAATGGCATGTCTTACAAAAGTCAACAACATCTTGGCGCATCTTTGGCCAATAGAAATGTCGTCGGATACGATCTAGGGTCTTTCTTACACCTAAGTGTCCCGACAATACATGGTCATGAGCAAGACTAAGAATATCATTCCGATAGCATTTTGGAATGACAATTTGGTGAATAACATTCCACTCTTCATCAGCAGCAACGTCAGGAGGTCTGTATTTTCTCATTAGCACACCTGACTTCTGGTAGTAACAAATAGGGACAGTTCCTATTTCATTTTCATCAACAGCCAGTTGTAGAAGAGAACGAGTTTCAGGATCATTGTCCTGTTCCTCAATAAGTTTGTTTCGATGAAGAGAGTCGAAAAATGTCTTAGAGTCATCAGTAGAACTTAAAGTTGAGTCAGAAATCTCATCGATGTGAGACATGAATGTATCAGATAAAGAAAAATCCTCTTTGGATTCCTGAGAACGAGTAACAGCACAGGCGGGAAAAACATCAGGAAACTCTTCAACGAGTTGCTCTGTACTGGGGCTAATAACAGGTGCTTCAACAACACGAACCTCTGGTACCACCTTACTACCAGCCAAATCATTCCCCAAAAGCATAGACACACCTTGAACAGGCAATGAAGCTTTAATACCCACAGTAACTGGGCCTGAAACTAAGTCCGAATGTAAATCTAATCTATGAAGAGGAATAGAAACGACGCCACCTTCTACATCAGAAATGAGCACATTGGCCCCAACGGATGACTTTTCAGAAAACGGAAGTACACTTTCCAAAATCAAACTCTGAAAAGCTCCAGTATCCCGCTGGATTTTAATTGGTTGTAGACGTGAATCGCCAACAAAAGAAACAAAACCTTCAGTCATGAAAGGCTTAAATTTGTCCTCAACAATATCTTCAGGTACATCAATAATATTGGGCTTAGAATCCACAGTGGACAGGACAGGGTCAAAATCATTGGGAACCAATGATGTATCCAACGAGGGCGAAATGAAACTATGGGGTGATGGCTTGTTTTTTACCTTATAGCACTCAGAAATCAGATGGCCAGGTTTCTTACAATAAGCACATGTTTTGGATGAGAATGACACGTTTTTTGTAGATGACAAGCTTTGAGAATAAGATGGAGTCTTCGTTTGAGAATTAGAAGTTTGCTCCTTTTTGTCTCTGTCGACATTTGCATAATATTTGAATGAGTCATTGGGTTTCTTTGCTGTGTGATTTGTTTTGCTTTTGTATGAGAAATCTTTGTGAGTCAAAGCATACTCGTCTGCCAAGACAGCAGCATCATGAATTTTGGAAGCCTTTTGTTCATCAATATAAGTATTTAGCTCTACGGGAATGCATCTTTTAAATTCTTCAACTAACATGAGTTCTCTGGAATCACACCACCTGTCGAACAGAGTTTCTTTTTCACGAACAAATTCCCCATAAGTTTGGCTGTCAAACTTTTTGTAACCACGAAATTTTTGTCTATATGCCTCTGGCACCAATTCATATGCATTCAAAACGCATTTTTTGACATGCTCGTAATCATAACTTTGCTGGCCGTGAGTTTGGAAAATACTTCCTTGGGCTTTACCCTTGAGAACACTCTGGAGTAATACTGTCCAATATTCAGTTGACCATTTTAGCCTAAGGGCCAATTTTTCTACAGCTTTTTCATTGAATGGAGGTACTAAACGAATTTGTTTGGAAGCATCAAAATTATCCAATCGCATTTGAACAACCTTTTCTTCTGTCTGTGCCTTTCTCATACTGATTTCTTTATCAGCTTTAATGCGTTGTATTTGTATTTCTGCCTCAATACGTTTCTGTTCTGCCTCAAGACGTTTACTTTCAATTTCTAAACGAAATTTCATTTCCATTTCCATTTTTTTAATTCGAAATCTGGGTCAAAGTGAGCGACAGGCAATTGTTGTGCAACTTTTTGAGGTAATACTTTTTGGCTGACCAAATGTTCAACAATAATTTGTTTAATATCTGCTTTCTTCATTGATTGCTTCACTTCTAAATTAAAATGTTTACCAACATCAAGCAATTCAGATTTTTTTAATTCACTGATTAATTCGAAAGAGGGATTCTGATTAAATTCGTTTATAAAATCTTCAAATTGGAATACCATTTTGAATATACAAGCTGTCTATCTGTGTAGAATATAAATTTTATTTTATAATAAAATTACATTGTTTGTTCGAAATCCCGGACGAGCCCCCAATTTTCGTATTTTCGTTACGTATTTTTTATGTTTTAAGTTCTTCGTAGATTAAACGCAACAGAAAAACACAGATAACAGCTTGTATAATTTATTACACTAAACTATTAACAAATATAACAGATATAACATAAATTATATAATAACAGTGACAGATATTAAGTTACAACATTCGAAATTAATTACAAAACAAAATAATACTAGTTTCAAACTTCAAAATTAATCACAATACAAAATGGTACTGGCCTGTATCTAATATAATGATCTAAAATGAAAGTCTCAAATTCCAGTCTAGGGTGTGAATTTGGTCCCACGAAAAAATTCCGAAACAGTTCACAGTTCAATAAATTCGCCGTCTCTCAGCACAAGCAGTAATTCAGATGTATCGTAGAAATTGACGAAATAAAATCACAGCTTCCGTATATCTAACTTCAATCACAAATCCAAGTTGGATATTCACAGCAAACACTTAATCTTTCTCAAATAACTAACTCTCTTCTTTTGAAATAAAACTGATGTCTGAATCTCACTCTTTTTCTTCGAATAATAACTGATGACTGAATCTATCTTCTTTTTTTGAATAAAAACTGATGACTGAATCTATCTCTTGTCACCGTCTTTTATACCGGTAGGCCTAGTTCTCGAACAATCTTGCAATTTCTACAGGTCTCCAGATCAATCCACGCATGTCCGTTCTTGCACGAGACTACACGTCTAGACAAAGTCACCAGCACTCATTTACAAACATATGATTGGTCTACTTAATTCAAGAAAATTCTAAATGTTACCCTAAATAAATAACAAAATATTAGTTTAAACTTCGAAACAATAATATCAATATGGAAAAATGAATAATAGAAACGAGAATTTAAACACAACACGACATGTTGTCGCTTACAAAATATTTACACGACATTTATATAACAATACCACTTGAGGTCATAAAACGGAATAAAAGCATTCTATATTAAAAGCCAGAAGAATTATGACCCTCAACGATTTTAGTTTTTTAAAATGTTGAATGTACAAAGAAGTTTAGTTTAGGAGAATTTGCTCTAAGCTTTATCTGTGTTACTTAACACACATTCAAGTTGCGATATCGTTAAATTAATTACATTCCTCTACTTTAATTTAAGTAAAAGTATTATTACATTTTCTACTTTTTATTACTTGATTATTTAAGTAATGAATATTATAAATGTAAAGATACTTTACTCTTGTAAAGTCTCAAAACTGATCTGTTTTAAGCTTTCGGGTTGCTTCTAATAATTGTTTTCTTTCTTACAAACTGAACGTATAATCACAAAAATATCTGTTCTTTCTGAAAAATATTTCATACAATTTTTCCATGACCAATTTTTCAAATACTTCATGTCCTGTGAAAAGTAAATCAACATATTTCTCTTTCTCCCGTAATTCGGTGTTCATTTTTAAATAATAGGTTTAAAACTTTATTTATCAGTTTGTGATTTAAGTAAAAATTGCTTCTTAAAATCAACAATATAGCTTATTCCTTGTTCAATATAGATAAAACTAAATAAGTGCTCGGTAAGTTGAGTTGGAATTTTGTAACACTATTAACTCAGTTTTAAAAATATAGGTACCTGTTAGAGAAATTAATCATATATTTTTAAAAGGGAGGCTAAGTAAAATAGAATAGTTTTCTTGGGCAGAAAAAGATTAACAAATGTGTGTATGTCATTTACTTAAATATTTTTCTGATTACTAATTTAACATGATTAGTTCTTAAAGATTAAAGAGGTTTATGATGACGTATTTACAATCATATAAGGTACCTATTCTTTCAAATGTTTATATGTATGTTTGTGTGTGTATACATATAACTAGTTTTAAACATAAAACAAACCTAAACAAAAATAAAAAAACGCTGGACCAATTGAAAGACACCCAGGTTTTATGCTATAATGTACGATATAAAATGTATCCTACGTTTCAGAGGTGACTCAAGAAGTAGGCTTCACATTGCGGTTGGAATACACCGTTATCAATTTTAACCTTAAAGGAATAGTAACAGAAATTAAAATAATATAAACAAAAATAGAAATTAGGAGACCGAGATATGGGTGCTCAAGACCATAACGTCCCATATCTATAATTGTCCTTCACTGTCTGAAGACAGTTGTGAGAAGATAACTGCTCTTCAAGTTATGTATTTTATTCGTTTTTATTATTTTTTCATTATTTGTTAATTTTGACTTTTTATATATTAATTAAAAAAAAACTTGCAGTAATGATGGAAAGTATGGCACCAAAACAGCCATTTGTGGTGAATAGTTTATTGTAAAGTTTCAATTTTTACTGTCTAACTCTGGGCATTGCATCCTTCATTGGATTAAATGGCAGTCTGCATCTTGTTATGCAGTTAACTGTTCACAGGGCATGATACATGTCCTGAGACGATATTTTCGTAATCATACTAAACGGCACAGAATGTTCTAACATATGTGACAGAATGTGTTTCACCCAAAAAATAGAAATCTAAAACACCCAGAAAGTTCGTCAATCAAAACTCGGTGGTTGATATTTTTCAGCCCTTGTATTTAATTGCAGTAGAAGAATGAATAAAAACATACTGCTGTGCTGAATTGGGGTACTTGGAAGCAAAAAGAGCTAGTATGAGATATAAAAGTTTTAAAATGGTCAGGCCGAATTCGTAATGCTAAATGCAATCGTTTTTAACTTGAAGCTAGTCGTCACTTCTTTTTGGTAAATACGCATTTCAAAAATTGGTGATATATTTTTTCGTTTCATAGTGAGTCTTAGTTTTGATGTAGCAATTGTTTATTATAAGTTGAACTGTTTTGAAATACTGATAAGACAGGAAAAATTTTTAAAAATAACGAAACTTTTTTTTCTAAAATCATCAATAAATTTGAAATATAAAGATAATTATCATTTAAGACAATATTTACTTAACATCGAAATATTTTAAAACAAGAACCCATGTGCGGGCCCTTTGGACATATACGACAGTTGTATTGTACTAGATTAGCTGCTAAGAGGAGGTTGACAGCTAACGAACGACAAACATGCTCTGCAATGCTGTTGTTTTTCAGACGTTAAGAGTTCGAAGCCCCGTCGCACCAAACATGCTCGCCCTTTCAGCCGTGGAGGCGTTATAATGTTACAGTCAAAATCCCATGTAATGATGACAAGCTGTCTTCCACTACCAAATTAGGGACGGTCTGCGCGGGTAGCCCTCGTGTAGCTTTGCGCGAGATTCAAAATAAACCAAATCAAACTATTTTAGTTTAAATCGGCTTCAAACAACGTGATATAAACTATTTCCCTGAGCTATTACAAAGAGAATGATTTTAGTACGCTAGGCTTCATTGCTTCTTTTGTTGTTATTGTTTTTACGTCAGTGGTGGGGAACTTTTTTGAAAGGATGATAAAAGATTCTTTGTAAGGCCATTCAACAAACTTGAAACTTTTAATAGCTCTCAAGTGGTTAACTAGGTTAAGGATATAAATTTTTATTTCATATTCTTGGTGCTCTGTTTACACATTTCATTTAGAAATCTCTTACTGAAAGTGTTTGTGGTTATTCATTGAAGACATACTTGTGCACAAAACAAGCTAGCTTTCTTTAAAGAAAATATATTAAATATTATTTAAAGAAAATATGTTAAATGTTATTTAAAAAAGATATATTAAATGTCATTTAAAGAAAATATATTAAATATTATTTCTAAAAAAAAGTTCAAAGTACTATTTCGCAACTTCTAATTTGTTTTGTTTTTTTAACTTCGCGCAAAGCTACACGAGGGCTATCTGCGATAGCCATCCCTAAATTAAGAGCGCAAGACTAAAGAGAAGGCTAGTCAGCTCCAACCATCGCCAACTTTTGAGTTACTCTCTCACTAATGAACTGTGGGATTGGCCTTTATATTGTAACGCCCCCACAGATGAAAGGGCGAGTATACTTGGTGTGAGGCGGATTCGAACCTGCGACGCTCAGATTAGGAGTCGAGCGCCTTAACCACCTGGCCATGCCGCGTCACCAATAAAGGGATCTAAGTCTGGTAAAGCGACACAAGTCACATGTACACAATTTATTTCCATGACATATTTGTTCAACTGTCCTATACCTGTAGCAGATTGAGAATGAAATTGGCTGAAAAGACAAGTGTGTTTTGGTGTGACGGGGATTCGAACCCGTGACCCTCCAATTACGAGGTTTAAATTAAGCATGTGATGTAATTAACATTCTTCCAGTTCACCCAGCATAGTAAAACTGATACAAAACTTGTTTCCCACAGAATATGTTGCACTTATCACAATTAAGCTACTAAGATTTGTTTTTCACCATGTGTCTCAATTACGTTGAGACCTTTCTTTCTCTCGAAATTCTTGGCAAGACCTTATGTATAAACTCACCGGGTTTTATCTATAATATACATTCAGAGAATGTCAAAATTTTGTATTGTTATTGAGTAACTGAACTAAACAATTTTAGTTCTTTTTAAATATTAGAACCGATTAGGGATTGCAACATCTTGTTGCAGGAACTTTATCCGTTGATTTACATACGAATACGCATTCTTTAGATTAATTAAATATCAAAATGTTTCAATTGAGAAACAAGCCGAGTAGTTATATCATAAATATTGTTAATTGAGATTATATTCTAACACTATTACATTCAAGTGAAAATTAAATATTGTTAAAACAAATTAATTGCAGATATTTCTTTTTCATATTCTGTTTAATTTATTTATTGCTACCCAAGATCAAAAATGTGTAACAGATAACATTTTAATTCTGTCTTATACCTCCCATAAACAATGAACAACAGACACAGTTTTATAGTTTAATAAATTTAAAATATTAGATCAGTAAATCATTTTAACCATGTGTCGTACAGTTTTCGTAAAGAAATTGTAAAAAGTAGATAAATTATTAAATACGTATATTAATAAACTCTCAGTTCACAATATCTAGTTTTCATTGGACTTGAAACAAAGATCTAATAAGGAACTGTATAATTCCTGGCTATATTTTCGTTTGGTATGATCACGTAATCAGTGTTAGTAAAGATAAATAACAGTTTCTGCACCATGTAATATCTAGCTATCTTTGTGTACGCACAGTTGTAAGATTTTGCATACACACAGTGAACTAGCATGTTACAAAAGTGATATATTTGTAAACGCATCCTTACATTCGTATTTCATTCCATTTTTACAACATTGTGCCAGTTGGGCATGTTTTTATTAACTAAAACAACCACGCGGTTATTTGCGTCATCGTAAGAGTGTAAGCGCGTGTGATACGGAAACGTACGCCTCTTGTCCCGTAAATACAGCTAAGATGAAAAGGCTTTGCTTCGTTTCGGTCACGAAAGAAATATAGCAATAACTGCTGCGTCATTTTCTAATATTTAGCCAGTTGAAGCTCTAAATACAGAGCAAGGCCTGGCATGGCCGAGCGCGTTAAGGCGTGCACTCGTAATCCGCGGGTCGCGGGTTCGCGCCCGAGTCGCGCTAAAACATGCTCGCCCTCCCAGCCGTGGGGGTGTATAATGTGACGGTCAATCCCACTATTCGTTTGTAAAAGAGTAGCCCAAGAGTTGGCGGTGGGTGGTGATGACTAGCTGCCTTCCCTCTAGTCTTACACTGCTAAATTAGGGACGGCTAGCACAGATAGCCCTCGAGTAGCTTTGTGCGAAATTCCAAAACAAACAAACAAACAAAATACAGAGCAAAAAGATAACCAAGAAAGATATGGATTGCGAAAAAGCCAAAATATCTGTTTATAAAGGTAATTTGCAGTGATAAGTATTGTTTTAGCTCGTATAGATTTAATATCACAGTATGAAATATACAACAGTTGCTTTTCTAGCTTGTTAAGTGTACAAAGAACGACAGATGAGATTGATTAATAACATTCTAGATCATGAGTCATGGATTATGCAGAATGATCGAGACAAACTTGATAAGAACTACCTAAATAACATTTAAAGATATTAAGAAAAATAACACACAAACTCTACGACCTCGAAGGACAGAAACATGAAGAGAAAAGAGAAAGTGCAAAATAAAAATCTAAAGACTTAATTAAAGGGAGAAATAGACAAAATATAGTGCAGGATAATATGGAAAAATACAGACAAATAATGGCAAACAGTAAGTAAAAAGTTAAACTGTGTGGAAAAGAAAGAAGTAAATTTGATGTGTCGGACATAACAGAAGTCATCAGTAAATTGTAAGAACAATGTATATTTTGAATACTGCTAAACGACATTAATAATTCACTTCTGAAGTAATATTCTAATTCTGATTTAATTTTTTTTACTTCTGGACGACTAACATGTATTTTTGTGTGAACAATTTTATAAATAAGTTTTATATAATCAAGGATTTTGTGATATAGATTCAAAATCAGTTTGAAACATTAATAAAAAAGAAGAGATAAATATGAATTCTGAGAACCAGTGAGTTACATGTTACATGAAGCAGGAAGAAAAACTGTTTAAAAGAAATGAGTAAGTAGTAGAAACAAACCCTGGATGAATGACGAGATTCTAATAAAAGAAGACAGAATAAGACAACAGTTAAGAAATATAGAGAAGTGGAAACCAGGCGTTTGTGAGGGAAAGCAATTTTTTTTCAATTGAAAATGTTATTGAGAATTGTATAACCGATAACATTTCTAGAAGAATGAGAATCAAATTAGCAATGAATCAGTAATTTTGGAAAAAGAAGTATAGGAAACCATTAGAAATCAAAATGAAATCACTGGCTGAATGAGCGAGATATAGTCTGAATGTTTAAAGGGGGTGAACATTTTAAAGATTAAATGAAAGAATACAGTTAGTAATCAACTTGTAGATGAAGGATAATGTCAACAGACTTGAAAAGTTTTTTGTTTTTTTTTTGCTGATTCTCAAGAATAATATAGCTGAGGAGTTAAGCCAGTGCAGGATTGTCAGCGTAGTCAATAACACTTTCAAAGTACTGCTAAAGATAATCTACAATTATTTCAAACATAAGGAAGAAAATAAGCTCTCGAAAGACCAGAATGGATTTAAAAAAGGTCAGAGGCCGCAAGAGAGAATGTTGAATCTTAAGATTTTTGGCGAAAGACCCATAGAAGTGTGAACAACTCCTTATGTATGGTTCTCAGACTTTGGAAGACTTTTAATGTGTTAACCATAATGTATCAGTTTGGTGTCGACGAAGCGCCCCCCAGTGGCTCAGCGGTATGTCTGCGGACTTGCACGCTAAAATCCGGGTTTCGATACCCGTGGTGGGCAGAGCACAGATAGCCCATTGTGTAGCTTTGTGCTTAATTCAAAAACAACGTCGACGAAGCAGGTATCAGAATTCACAGTTTGCCCCTGAAAAGGAAAGGCCTGCCATCGGGTTATAGGATTTTTTATCATTATGTAATTAGAATTCTGAATAATTTATTCTGGAGTTAGGAAGCAGTGGTTCGAATTCATAAAGAATTAAATATTTAGCTTGTGGTTAAGAGAGTCGTACGGAAAGAATGTGTGCTGTCACTGAAGATATACAATTTTTATGCAGCATGGTTGACGAGAGAAGTAATCATTGATAAGCAACGCTCAAGGCGAGCGGAAAATAAAATATGTAACAATAGACATGCGCAATATACAGCACTTGTGGATGAATCTGAAACAGAAATACAGCAGGTAATCGACAGGTTTCTTAATAAAAGAGAAGAATTTTGATTCATAATAAATGTCAACGAAACTACGACAGTGGTAAGTAATATAAAATAAAACTTAAATCTACTGTTACGGAATAAGTTTATGTAAATTCAAGATTCGACGATTTTATGTATCCTTTTCAGTCCAACTTTTCTACTTTAACATTCCAGCAGAAGTGGAGTGAAGAGTATACTGGTTTTACTTCAAAACTTGTATCAGCATGAACTTAATATTCCGTAATAATCGATCTAAACCTTATTTAAGAAAACGGCAGTTCTAAGGCCTAAGAAAGCTCCAATTATTATATTAAAGTAGAAGATAAAGAGTTTGAACAAGTAGAGAAACTTGTGTGTATTATATAGACAAGTGTGGTAAACGGATCAAGCAAAGAATAGGAATGGTAAAAAGAGCATTCTTCATTCTCAACATGTTGCTCAAGTGATAATTCAAGAAGGAACTACTAAAATTTAGATAAAAAGCGTTAGAAAGGTGAGGTTATAAGCACATGAGAACGATCAGATACAAATAAAAAGAAACTATAGAGTAAATACTAGAAACCATAATACAAAAAATACATGAACTGGATGATTGTAGGAAATGGAAAATTTGCTGCTTCGGGCATGTAATTAAATAATAGAAGATACTGCCAGATATCCTGCTTTATAAAAATGGAAGAAGAAAACGACAAGAGATGATTCATTTTGTTCTGTGACGTTACAAAAGCTTTGGAGAAAAAATTAATTAAGAAGTTTGTGAAGGAATCAAGGCCTGGCATGGCCGAGCACGTTAAGGCGTGCACTCGTAATCCGAGGGTCGCGGGTTCGCGCCCGCGTCGCGCTAAATATGCTCGCCCTCCCAGCCGTGGGGGTGTATAATGTGACGGTCAATCCCACTATTCGTTGGTAAAAGAGTAGCCCAAGAGTTGGCGGTGGGTGGTGATGACTAGCTGCCTTCCCTCTAGTCTTACACTGCAAAATTAGGGACGGCTAGCACAGATAGCCCTCGAGTAGCTTTGTGCGAAATTCCAAAAAACAAACAAACAAACAGAAGGAATCAAGAACAATGGAGAAGAATATTCGTGAATCCTCAGAATTGAAGAGTATAGCATGATTAATTAATTATTGTTTTTGATAAAACACTCTAATGTATATTTCTATAATATTTTGTGTATTAAAATTACGACCTCAACTAAATATGAAAAGAAGAATAAATCTCTGTTAAATTTAAGAAACAGAAAAATAAGAAAAAATTATCATTTTTGCCTATTTATTTTGTCTGAATTTTAGTTAATTTTTTGTACACCCAATAATATTGAGTTGTTAAGTGCGAAATAACTATTCATTTACTTTAAAGTCTAAGTTTTATGTTATGTTTATATAACAAGATATAATTTAATAATTTAAAATTTATACTGTACAACAAACTAATATAGATTTTCTGCAACATGCTTATTTTCAATGTGTTCTTTCAAACAATTTTAGTGTCGAAACTGGCTAATGAATTATTTCATAAAAAAGAAAGATTTTTATACATGTATGAAGCTAACCTATAAAAAAAGCCAGTGTTTCTCACGTCACACTTTATTTCTCAAAATAAAAGGAATCAAAAAAGGCAAAATGCATTTATCCAAGTATAACAGATCAATTATTGTCTGCTCATTACGTGAGGGGGTGCCATGAATCCTCATAAATGTAGGGAGTGCTGGATAAATAAGCCTGAAGTTAAGATTTTGTATGAGATCATCTAGCCTATAGCTAAATACATACATCTTTCATGGAAGTAAAAATATCGATTTAAACGTAAATCGTTTCTGAATAAACTGTTTTCTGTTATATAATTATATTTTTCAATATAAAACAACAGAGACGTTAACTCGAGAAATCAATGAATATTTTTACAATTTTGTTTTTTGTACATTTCACTTTATACTTTCTGTACATAGCTTAACAGCAATATTATGTTACTAGCGGATACCTCCGTCAAAAATTTGGAAAAGTACTACTACCCTACCTATAGTACATCCTATCCTCATATTTCATAACTAGCTGAAACAAATAAATTTGTGAAATCGAGCTTGACCAACAAATAAGCAGAAAAATGTGGTTGAGAGAGTTATACGTTCATAAATTCTATTGTAAGCTAACCAAAATTAAGATAATTCATGAAATAAATTCTTGTCATATTATGGAATAATTATTAATAAAATTCAGTGAGATTAACAACTTCTGGTGCATAGAAAAGCCAGTGTATTTGGGTAATACTACGTTCCAACAATGGCTTTTATTGCCATGTTGTTTAGCCTCACTGAAAACAATTTTTCAATGTCATATGTGTCTATACGCTCGTAGATGAAGATATATTATTAAATTAGAACAGAATTAAAGAAGAAATATATTTGTTCATACATATTAATGATTAAAACATAGTCAAGAAATATGTTATATATGTGTAAAAATTCATAGAATATTAGATCAGGAGAATGAATATAAATTTCTGCAGAATGGATTTTACCAAATTTTATCCTTCGGTCTACGTCAAAATCCCCGTCTGAGAATTTACATCGCGGCTAAAATAATTTTTCTTTTATCGACCCGATGTACTTGTCTAAATATACTACTGACTGAATGTTTTCCTTTGACGTCATACCATCTGCGAAGAATGGAAATGTAGTAAAACGGCAGATACTTTATTGGCTCGTGTCCAACTGCTTCGTTAATGTCGTTGAATGTTCATGCCTTGCCTTTACGTTATGAAATTCTGGCATCTTTAATGTTCAATGTCTGGTTCTGTTTATGCAGCGGTATTCATACCTGTCTTTTGCTTCTCCCTAAATATCAATTGATTTATACTTATCTATTTAATACACAATTCTTATGTGTATTTGTTTATCTGTGTATTTAACTTGCCTGCCCTTACTAATCCAACTATCTGTCTTTTCATGTACTACACATTTGAGTGTGTATATTTGTTTGTACTGGTCCTCCGGTAGGACAATTTACAAACTTACAACTGTAGAATCCATGATTCAATTTACTGTGGTGAATAAAACAGATAGCCCAGAGTGATTTTGTTCTAAACCAAACAAATATGTTCGTGCTAATCAATGCGCTGTTTATTTTTCTCATTTATCTGTCTCAGCTTCATTTTAGTTCATCGTCAATAGTCTAATTGAATATAGTTATGGCTGTTGAATATTGTCATGTTCAAAATTTCATCAAATCATCAGAGTTAGACCTGTCTTGGACTATTAAATCACTTTATTGAACTGCTTGATGTGTTAGGAATATTATAACGTGACGGTAAATCTTATCGTTCGAAGGTAAAAGACTTGGCGGTGTGTGGTGATGACTAGCTATCTTCCCCCTCGTCTTACACTGCTAAATCTGGGAAGGCTAGAGCAGATAGCCCTATTTCAGCTTTAGGCAAAATTAAAAAACAAACAAATATTTGTGAAAGATAACGCACTTTCTCCACTCACACTTTCTCGTGCTTACGTCACGGAGAGGTTATGAGCTATAGAAAGGACTTAATCGGAAATCATTCGACCATAAACAAGCACAAACGAGTTCTACAGTGTTCCCCCACTTCGCGGATCCTCTTTCACTGCTTCACCATTTCGCGGGCTCGGCCAACCCCCCCCATATATATATATATATATATACATACATGTATATATAAAATAATAAACAATAAATCTAAAATATAGCATTAAATACCATTAAACTATTACGAATAAATATAATTAATAGTGTAAAGAAAAAAAAACAGGTATATTTTGAGATATAAACATATATTTGAGTTTATAACAGCGTAAAAATGGAAACAGAACCAACTGAAAAGGCTATAGATGTACGCATTGTGCGTCTGCGAAGGCTACGCGAGATCAGCTTCATGGCGTAGCGATGTGCAAGACGGGCTACGATTGGTGCAGAAATGAAAGACGGCCAGTGACAGCTACCCATTTTGATTGCCTGTGATTGGTGCTGTCAATATTCATGTCTAGCCTGTGATTGGTGATTTCATTCACGGCAGCATCTTTGAATTTTTGTGTGTGTTTAAAGCCCCTGCAATGGCTCCCAAACGTGCTAATACTTCTAAGGATGCTTCTACGCCTAAACGTTCACGGAAAATGATGACCATCGCCGAAAAGGTGAAGATATTAGATATGGTAAAAGAAGAAAACTCTTATGCGTCCATAGCCCGCCATTACGGAGTGAACGAATCTACCATTCGCTACACCAAGAAGGACGAAGTTAATATTAGGAAGACTACTGCTATTACTTTTAATACAACGGCCAAGAGGGTTGTAACATCTCGTAATAAGAGTATCGTTCGGATGGAAGCTGCTTTGGCCATATGGATAGCCGATTGCCGTAAGAAAGGTGTTCCCTTGGGTACTAGCATTATCACAACGAAGGCTAAGATATTGTATGATAATTTCGCGGAAAGGGATGAAGATGAAGAAGACGTAGACAACCCACAGCCAGGAACGTCCAGTGATTCCCAGCCTAAGAAACCGTTTTCTGCAAGCAAAGGCTGGTTTCAGAAATTTCAGCAACGATACGACATGAAAAACGTATCGTTACATGGAGAGGCTGCTTCGGCTAACAAGGAGGCTGGTGAAGCTTACGTTCGGGAACTTTTAAAGAAATAATCGCTGAAGGGGAATTCAACATGGACGAGACTGGCCTGTTTTGGAAGAGGATGCCTTCCCGAACGTTCCTGTTTAAAGATGAGAAAAAAGCCCTGGTTTTAAAGCTCATAAAGACAGGTTCACCCTCTTAATGACTGGTTATGCTGCTGGTTTTATGTTGAGGCCGACATTAAGTTCCAAGTCTAAAAACCCGAGAGCTTTAAAGAATAAGAACATGAACTTGCTACCGGTCCATTGGATTCACACTCTTACTTCCTGGATAACGAAGCCTCTGAGCTCTGATTGGTTCCATCAGAGTTTCATTCTTCAAGTTAAACTTTATTTATTAGAGAAGGGCTTGCCATTCAATGTCCTTCTTCTTTTGGATAACGCCGGTGGCCACGCAAGAAATGTTTCGTATGAAGGCGTTAGGGTTGAATTCCTGCCAGCCAGCACTACGTCCCTTATACAAACGATAGACCAGGAAGTTATCAGGGCTTTCAAGGCCTTAAACATAAGGAATACCATGTCTAACCTCGTACGTAGCCTTGATAATGCCACCAAAACCGAACCCGAAAACGACACGTTCACCCTGAAGGAGTACTGGAAGTCTTTCACCATTGCTACATGTCTTCAAAATGTTCATAAGGCATTGCAAGAGATGAATCCCTGCACCGTTAATGCAAGCTGGAAGAAGTTGTGGCCTGAGGTTGTGCACGACGACAAGGAATTCACGCCTGAAGAAATCCAACACTCGGCTGTTCAAAAAGCTGTGCAATTAGCTTCGTTAATCAAAGGTGAAGGATTTGCCGATTTGACGAAGGAAGACGTAGATGAACTGATTGACTGAGAATCCGAACCACTCGCCAACCAAGACTTAGAAGCACTGACGAAGTCTGCTGCCGAGGAAGACGACGAAGAGGAAACACCGAAAGAAGCCGAGGAAACAATCGAGTTAAGTGGATGGTCGTTAGAGCGGTTAGGTAAACTAATGAAACTAATTAACGAACTGAAGGAGTCCTCACAGGAATGGGACAATGATATGGTTCGATCAGTACAATTTTGCAATAAAATAGAAGAACTGATGACTCCTTATCAAGCCCCCCAGTGGCTCAGCGGTATGTCTGTGGACTTACACGCTAAAATCCGGGTTTCGATACCCGTGGTGAGCAGAGCACAGATAGCCCATTGTGTAGCTTTGTGCTTAATTCAAAAACAAAACAAAACAGACTCCTTATCAAATGATTTTCGATAGGCTAAAGAGGCAGAGAAAACAACTGCTAATAACAATGTTTTTCCAGCCGAGCAAGAAAGAAAGGGTACCGGTGGCAAGTACTGTTCCTGAAGTTGTAACGACCGACGAAGAAATTGCCGATTCACCTTCCACAGAAGAGAAAGTGGTGTCCCCCGAAAAGACACCACCTGCTGAAGATATGTAATTTTTAATTTTAAGGCTTAATATCTTAATAATTGTTCTTATTATTTTAGCAATAATGAACAGTATTGTAATGGGAGGGTTTTAAAAGTCTAAATGCACATAAATATATACGTAAAAATCGGCGATCCCACTTCGCGGAAAATCTTCTTTCGCGGGGGGTTTTGGAACGCATCTACTGCGATACACAAGGGAACACTGTAATTGGTAAAGGGTGTCTATTGTCTGACTGCCGAATTAATAAATAAATTATGCAAATTAGCATGTGAATGAAAAATTACTAGCTACCAATAACATTAAAAATAAATCCATTTGAAAATCATTTTAAAATCTATTCAATTAATATCGCTTTATTTGATTGTGTACTTTTTATTGCAAATTTTATTGTTTTCGGAATACTTAATGAACCAACATTAACTCTTTGTTAAAATTCTGTATTTTTGTCTATGTATTTATCTTAGTGCTATTTTTGGTTAGAAAAAACTAAAAATTTAATTCTACTGGAGCTAAGGTCTTAGTACAATATATTTGTACAATATCTGCAGCTTATCTTATTTATTACGTAAGATAACTCAATGTTCACGTTTATAGGTTCCTACATTCTCCACACCAGGTCTGATCCTATACTTCTGCCGAGCTCAAAATGTGTTCTCTGTGAATACAGCGACATCTACAACGTCAAGTTTCAATAAACAGCATTATTACAAGAATGCTTGTTTTGGTTTGTTTTGGAATTTTGCACAAAGCTACTCGAGGGCTATCTATGCTAGCCGTCCCTAATTTAGCAGTATAAGACTAGAGGGAAGACAGCTAGTCACCACCAACCACCGCCAACTCTTGGGCTACTCTTTTACCAACGAATAGTGGGATTGATCGTCACATTATACACCCCCGCGGCTAGTAGGGCGAGCATGTGTAGCGCGACGCGGGCGCGAACCCGCGACCCTCAGATTACAAAGCGCAAGCCTTAACGCGCTAGGCCATGCCGGGCCAACAAGAATGCAACCAATAAGTAAAAATTTGTGACCCAAACCCCTATCACGATTTGGAAAATCTATTTAAATTCAATCCCACCACGATAACAACATGTTAACATTAGAAAGCTCGTGTAATCACTACAGTTCTTGTTTCTCGTAAGTATTTTAACAAATATCAGACATTATTGAATAAACACAATTTGCTTAAAACTATACATAGAAAGTGTTAATGTTGGAAGAAGAAAATGGGAAACATTGTTTTTGAATCTATATATATTTGGTTTTAAGAAAATTAACAGGAAAACAAACATATTTTTATTTTCAAACCTACCGTTATCACATTATAACAATAGATGACGCTGTAGTATAGCATATACATGTGTGTGTGAAATTTTAGAGGGAAAAATATCAGTTGTTTTTTTACTACATCACATTTATTTCCCCATTTCATGAATATTAGATGCCATAAAAATATAAGTTTGTGTAATAACGATACTTAGAATAAAAGGACAAGCAAATAATAAAAAATAAACAAATCTCCAGTTTATTTTCTATATTTGACTTAAAGCACGAATTTTTTACACCGAAAACCATTAGTATGGAGTAGAAGAGTGGAATAAATATTCATTCCAAATTAGCACGCTAAGTTGATCTGTAAGCTACACTTTTAGGTAACTCATGTCGTGTATTTGATTCGATAGTGTACGAAGCTAACCAAACCAAGTATTGATCTTTTCTCGCTCACAATATTAATTATTATTTGGTTTACAATAAAATACTACTTATAGCTGGCGCCACCTGTGGCACAGAGGCATACCTACGGATTCGCATAGTTAGAAATCGGGTTTCGATACCTGTGAGGGGCAGACCACAGATAACCCTTTCTGTGGCTTTGAATTTAATTCCGAAAAAACAGATTACAGGTGGCTGAAAAAATTAACTTACGTGAATATTTTTGTCAACATCTCTCATGAGATGTATTGTATTATTCAACTATGATTATTAATAATTATTTACCAGAAATTTTGTCTCAGTACTCATTTCAGTTTAGTCACATTTGGACGCTTAGTGTCATAATGCATGGTATGGTGCTGAATCAATTAAAAGAATTTATCATGTAATTTTCTTTTAGGATTAACTATAAATAATCTTATCTCTTTTATTCTCTTCAACTCAGACGCCTTTTAGGGTTTTACCGGCTTTCTTAGAGGCCTAATAACTTTAGTTACCAGTAACGCAAGAGTGAATACTGTATAACACAACAACAGAAGAGCACATACAGTTATAATCTTCATACAAATACTATTTTTGACCTTTAATAATAGTTGAATTCTTTAATAATGAAGATTAATCTAATTCTTACAATAATAATTCTTCCTTTGTTGACGTAAAAATCTCACATATTCAAAACACTTCCTGTACAGTACATACATACAAACTTGATTTGTTACAACTACTCCATTTATCCACTTTACTGTTTCATCATAACAACTTGTCATAAATTTGTGTTGAGATTCACTGAGGCTTTTGGTAAAGACTCACTGTTATCACTCTGTGACTTATCAGAGCCATAACAGTGGCCTAGCCATTTTCATGTTCACTCTCGTGAGACTAAAAAGATGAAAAATAAATAGAATGAACGACAAGATTAATAATAATATATATATATGTGTATATACTCTACATTTTAACCCAACTGCTTTTTTAAAAAGTGTGAAAATGAGATTTTTAATCAGTATAATCGTAATGCTGTTTAGTTTATTTGACTTTTTTCATAAAACACAAGTTTATAGTAAAAATATTAAATAGCAAATATGAAAACTCAGTCTATCATATGGTTCACCACTTTTCACTGATTTTTATCGGTTTTTGAAAATACCACCCTTTTATCAACAACGCTGGAAATATATAAATGTAGGTTCTTTATGATCAGTGAAAGAAAGATATAACACTACACATATAACAAGTCATGCAATCAGTAACTTAGAAATATATACATTATAATAAAATAATTTGAAATTTTGTAATAATGATGAAGTAATCAGTACTTGTAATATAAACGTTATATCATTATGGGGATATATTACGATTCTTCTAGTTTAAAACTTAGTGGTTAAACGAATACGTTAATGTTTGCTCTAAAATTTACATAAATATTTAAATTATTAAAAGTCAATACAAAATAATATGTCTACACCCAATACTGACGTCATATAAGAACTTGCATATTCTTCAGATTGCTTCTGAAATACATTGCAATTTGCATAGATCAATATTATCGTTTCATATATTCTAAATTATTTAATAGACACAAAAATATGTCTGTAGTATTGTTTACGACACAAATACATTCAATTGTTGTCTAAAAAGATTCAAATAACTTGTTTTTTTTTCCCAAAAAATAACAAAATTAACTATGTTCACCACTGAAATAATATTTATCAGCTCCACACACGCAAACCTTCTCATAATTCTTATTGTAATTTAGAGAATATATTCACAAGTAAGTCTTAAAACTTATTACTTATGTAATACTTATACATTTTTGCGTTTTTATTTTGTTATGGATCATGTTTTATAATTTGTATATTACATGTTTGATAATCATAAACTTTATTTAAATATACTATATTGTTTGTTAGTAATAAAGAAAAGTAATGAAAAAAGTTTTAGTGATTTTATGTTAGTTATTAAAACAAAGGAAGTGATTTGTATTTGTAAAGCTGATGTTTCATGATGCTAAATAATATATAAACACAAAATAGCCTCCAATTCATTATTTTTTATGTAGCTTCAAGTTAGTTATGAAATGTGACAGTATTAGCATTCAATATGTCCAGAGGAAAACAAAGTTTTTCAATTAAAAAGATAACAATAACGATAATCAATATGAATAATCTTATTTATTATAACAGAAGGGGACAGAGACAGACATTTCAGAATTTTACAGATTGCATCTATAGTTTCTAAAGCACAATTAAATAATTACACCATTCTTCAATAAATAACTAAAATATGAGGTCTGTTAAAAAAATACGCTAACTGTTTGAATTGCGCGGCTCCAGTTGGTTTCAGGGGAATCCGCTTGATGTCGCTAGGTTCGCACAGATTACGACGCCATTTCCCGATTGCAGATATCTTCATTTGAGTATTCGCTTCGCAGTTATAAGTGAAGTGCGATTTTTTTCGTTTGGCGGATTTCAAAATGAATGGCCTGAAGGAACAACGACTTGCTGTGAAATTTTGTGTTAAACTTGGAAAATCTGAGACTGAAACTTTTACTATGCTTAACACGGCTTACGGTGTTGTTGCTCTGAAGCGTACGGCATGTTTCAAGTGACATGAACGTTTTAAGGATGGTCGACAGTCCATTAAAGATGATGAGCGTCCTAGACGTCCTTCCACGTCAACTGATGACTCACACTTCGACAAAATCAACACCCTGGTGCGGGCAAATCGACGTCTGATTGTTAGGGAGCTTTCTGAAGAGTCTGGGATATCAATTGGATCCTGTTACGAGATTTTGACCGAAAAATTGAAGATGCACTGCGTTTCTGCGAAATTTGTGCCTCAAAACTCGTGAGTTTTTGTCCAAACACTCGATCACTGTTCTTCCCCACCCCCCTACTCACCTGACCTTGCTCCTTGCGATTGTTTCTTGTTCCCCAAACTCAAAAGATCCTTGAAAGGAAGAAAATTTGAGATGATTCACGAAATTAAGGAAAATGCGACGAAGGAGCTTGAAGACATTACAAAAGAAGCGTACCAGGACTGTTTCAACAAGTGGAAACACCGTTGGGATAAGTTTGTGCGTTGGGGAGGAGAGTACTTTGAAGGGGTCCCAGACCTGTAACTTCTAAATAAAGTACATTTTGTTTTATGACGCCAGTCCGCGTATTTTTTGAACAGCCCTCGTGTGTTGCTGCAATAATGATAATTTAATCAAAACTAAGTGATATAGAAGAATAAATGAGAAACAAACAAAAATACTGTGCATATCAACAAACGTGCACTTTGACAGATGAGTAAATGTTATTCCGTTAGAATATAGAGGAAGCATAGGAGTTACTCAACTATTTTATTTTCATGGAAATTCACATATGTTCATTGGTCCTAACTACTAGATGGCGTTTGGTTTTGCCAACAGAGGAGGAATTACAGTTTCCACACGTGTAAGAAACTGAACACGAATTTATCAAATTTCAATGTCCTTTGCGAGGCCAACAACACTGACTTGAAATTACTGATTAAAGAGACTCTCTACATCAAATAACTAAATACACTTTCATCAATACGGAATAACATGCAGTCTTCAGTTAAATTGCACAATTACTGATGTGTACAGTATATTTCTTTGTTTGTCATGTACTTTTCTATGTCATTTAGTTTTGAATAAATTATCGTTATTGCTTGTTTGTTTTTGCCCTCCAGTGGCTCAGCGGTATGTCTGCGGACTTGCACGCTAAAATCCGGGTTTCGATACACGTGGTGGGCAGAACACAGATAGCCCATTGTGTAGCTTTGTGCTTAATACAAAACTACAAACAACAACAATTGTTTGTTTGTTTCTAATTTCGCAAAAAGCGACTCGAGTGCTATCTGTGCTGGTCGTCCCTAAATTAGCTAGTCATCACTACCCACCGCCAAGTCTTGGTCTACTTTTTTATCAACGAATAGTGGGATTGACCATCAATTATAACGGCCCTACGGCTGAAAGGGCGAGCATGTTTGGCACGACGGGGATGCAAACCCGTGACCCTCAGATTACGAGTCGCACGCCTTAATACGCTTGGCCATGCCGGGTCATATTGTTATTGCAGCAACATATTTTTAATTATTTTATTTTGGTTTACATACCTAAGATGGAATCTGTAGAATTCCAAAACGTCTGTGTTCCTTTTTGTTATAAATATACAAGATGACATAATTTATTCATCTTTCTTTACTGAACTTATAGCTGTCATGTCTCTACTCCAAATACTCTTGCATTCTCCTTCACATTGAGAGCAGGGACGTTGCAGAGCGTAACTACCGCATTCCAAACAGTCCAGGGAAACGTGGTTATCCATCCAACCAACCCCACACCTGTAGAAACAACACATAAACTATATGAGCTGGTCCACACGATTAACATTTATTCACTTTCGTTGTTCTATTTATTTTTAAGGTTAAAATTTTTATATTTATTTTAAAAATAAATATTCTCAAATGTGTGGAGTGGTTCATTTTGTTACAAATGTAACGCTGTTTTCATCAAATTTAATTAAACTCTAGTAACCTGTAAAGTTATATGTTAAACAAAAAAGAAAACATTTCAGTTTTTCGTTCAACAAGCTGGCCTGATAGTTTTCTGTATCTAGTTTTTAATCATATTTCTAACGTTAGTCGAGATAACGCCTGAGCATTTTTATTTTCCTTCCAATTCAGTTTTTCTGTTTCAGTACATTGAAAGACAGTTAATATTACGGCCCGGCATGGCCTAGCGCGTTAAGGCGTTCGCTTCGTAATCTGAGGGTTGCGGGTTCGCGCCCAAGTCGCGCCAAACATGTTCGCCCTCCCAGCCGTGTGGCATTATAATGTGACGGTCAATCCCACTATTCGTTGGTAAAAGAATAGCCCAAGAGTTGACGATGGGTGGTGATGACTAGCTGCCTTCCCTCGAGTCTTACACTACTAAATTAGGGACGGGTAGCACATATAACCCTCGAGTAGCTTCGTGCGAAATTCCAAAACAAACAAATCAATATTATTTTCATTTTCGTTTTAATTTCGAACTTACGGCAAAGCTTCTAAAACTATCTATCACCTACTTTGATTCTGAGCTATTGATGCATTGACAGTCACTATTAAAGTGCTTAAAGTCTGGGAATGTATTTTAATTTCATAAGCATTTGAACAAAACTCGCCATTTCCAAAATTTAAAGATTTTCATTGAAGGCAATCAACATTAATACCTTCAGCGTGTACACATATTATGTACAGTTTGAGTTTATACAAAGTTTCTTAATTTGACACTGCAGTCCTGCTGCACATCGCTTGTCAGTCTAATAAAATCATTGCTATCTTTATATATTTCAAAATGTTTAAGCCTTTTAATGCGCTTTTTAAAATAAACACTATTATCTCAAATAAATTAATAATGTGAAATAACTCTTTCATATGAAACGACTTGGTTTAGATAGGTTACAGATAACACTGGGGAACACTTTTTCAGTAACTTTGAGTTGCATTAGATATTTTAATTAATTCTGAAGAAGTGTTAGGCGCTGATTTCATATCTGAAATTAGTTTTTCTCTACAAGCTCTAGTTTGTATGAAATTTGAGGTTAATGAACTTGTACAAATGTGAACTTGCGTAAACCATGTATAAGCATTTTCACGTCCATATATATAGATAGCTTCTAATATTTTGATCATTCTTCTTTTGTTTCAGATCAAACATGGCTTCCAGAAATAGATATCATTGCAGAAACAAGCCTGATGCCTTTTGCTACATATGTGGATGCTACACACTCAATCGTAAGACGTAACATATCCTCGTTCGTCAAGCGTGCCTACAAGGTATATTTTGAAGTTCATCTTGGTGATCAAGACAAGCAATGGGCTCCTCATGTTGTGTGCCACAATTGTGAGGAAATGCTTCGAGACTGGACCAAAGGAAAACGCAATGGTCTGCCTTTTGGTGTTCCAATGATTTGGCGCGAACCCACCAACCATGTAATTGACTGTTATTTCTGCATGGTAAACACAACGGGTGTTGGGAAGAAAAACCGACATAAGATTATGTATCCGAACATTCCCTCAGCTATTCGGCCTGCTCCGCACTCTGAAGAAGTTCCTGTTCCAGTTTTCAAAGGCTTGCCTTCATTGGTCGAAAAAGACATTGGACATGATACAAGCGAACAAGACAGTTGTGACAGTGAATTGTCAGAAAAGTGTACACAATCGGAGAACTGTTCTTCAGACACTGAACCTTTTCCCGTCCCCAAGCCTTTTCCCCAGGCTGAACTGAATGATTTAGTGCGGTATTTAGGTCTTTCAAAGAAAGCAGCAGAGCTCTGTTAAAGTATCATATTTCAAAAAGCGTAACCAGTTTTTTGTGACCTTCTTTTCAGAAGACAGACAGTTTGTTTACTGCCATGACATCCAAGGGCTTCTCAAAGAACTGGGTGTACCTTACTATAGTCCTGCTGAATGGAGACTCTTTTTAGACAGTTCAAAACGCAGTTTAAAGTGTGTTCTTTTACATAATGGGAATGTTTATGGAGCAGTACCTGTCGGTCACTCACTGCATTTGCGGGAAGACTATGATGATATAAGAATGGTCATGGACTTATTAAAAGATCATGAGCACAATTGGATCATTTGTGTAGACTTAAAGATGGTCAACTTTCTTCTTGGACAACAGAAAGGTTTCACCAAGTTTCCATGTTTCCTTTGTATGTGGGACAGCCGAGCACGAGACAGACATTGGGTCCAGAAGGACTGGCCTATTCGTGATACCCTTGAAGCAGGCATGCCAAATATCATACAACACCCAATTGTAAGCAGAGATAAGATCATCTTTCCTCCTCTTCACATCAAATTAGGTTTGATGAAGCAATTTGTTAAGGCACTGGAAACCGAAGGTGAATGTTTCCAACACATCATCACAGCTTTACCAGGGTTATCATTTGAGAAGATCAAAGCAGGCGTGTTTGATGGCCCACAGATTCGAACCATAATTCGTGATGATCATTTTGTTGCTAAGATGACCGCTTTAGAAAAGGCAGCATTGTTATCCTTTGTGGCAGTCGTTCAGAACTTCCTTGGAAACAATAAGGCGGAGAACTACAGTGAACTTGTGAACAGAATGCTCCTCGCTTTTCGTGATCTCGGGTGCAACATGAGCATCAAGCTTCATTTCTTTAACAGCCACCTTGATAAGTTCCCTGACAACCTGGGGGCTGTGAGTGACAAACAAGGAGAACGATTCCACCCAGACCTAAAGGTCATGGAAGAATGCTACCAACGGCGCTGGGACAAAAGTATGATGGCTGACTACTGCTGAAGCATTAAACGAGATTGTCCAGATGAAGTGTACAGACGCAAATGTTACAAACGCAAATTCCTACCTGAATAAAATACACAACCAAATTGATAATCTATTCCTATAATTTCCTATAATAACGAAAAATTAAAAAAATAAATAAAAATGTCAAATTGCATAAAATCTGTAGCTTGCAGACAAAAACCGACTTCAGATTTGAAATCAACACACTCAAATTGACTCTAAAAAGGTCTTTTTTTAAATGCAACAAAATGAGTGTTCCCCAGTGTAATAAACAAATTCAATATATATATTTTAAATATAATGGTATTAAGATAAATATTTTTTATGTGTCAAAATATTGAAAACATAAAGTCGAGTAAACTATATAACTGAGTCTGGTGGTGTTTCATGGAGCACAGCAACAAAGCTATCTACGTTAACTGAGAAAGAGAAATAACTTAAGAACACGATTTTCACAAAAATTAAGAAAGGTGTTTGTTATTAACCTTCTTGGTGCATTATTATTATTAAATATATGACAATGAATGGACTATAATGTTGTACAGCTTGTATAATTGTAATACGTTTTTATTACTTGTATGTATTTTTTTATTTCTGGTTGTATATTCAGTCAGTTTTTAGTAAATTTGTTCCAATCAATCCATTGCTTTATATA
This sequence comes from Carcinoscorpius rotundicauda, assembly GCA_011833715.1. Taxonomy (NCBI): domain Eukaryota; kingdom Metazoa; phylum Arthropoda; class Merostomata; order Xiphosura; family Limulidae; genus Carcinoscorpius; species Carcinoscorpius rotundicauda. The sequence continues at coordinate 29,994,046 of CM022395.1, read as the reverse complement.
ACATAAAATAATCAGAATATAATATGAAGAAAGAAACTATGAGTGTGCTGTAATACAACTGTTTCACTTTGTTTCCAAAAACCAGTTTAAAACTGTGAAAACAGTCTTCCTTCTTTTTTAAGCCTATTTTCGCATTACAGACACTTAAAATTTGATTGTTGTATTAAAAACACTCAAAATAGTTTGTTTGTTTTGGAATTTCGCACAAAGCTACTCGAGGGTTATCTGTGCTAGCCGTCTCTAAGTTGGCAGTGTAAGACTAGAGAGAAGGCAGCTAGTCACCACCAACCACCGCCAACTCTTGGGCTACTCTTTTACCAACGAATAGTGTGATTGATCGTCACATTATACACCCCCGCGGCTAGTAGGGCGAGCATGTGTAGCGCGACGCGGGCGCGAACCCGCGACCCTCGGATTACGAGTCGCACGCCTTACGCCCTTGGCCATGCCAGGTCCACTCAAAATAACTATGAAGTGTACTTTCTTCTGAGTAACTTCAAAATAACGTATAAATAACAAAATATTCATGTTCATTCTAATTGGTTATCGGTACTTAATATATACTTTACTATGAATAAAATTAGCTTATACTTTACACAACTTTTATTTGTTCCCGCTAGTACAGCGGTATGCCTCCGGATTTACAACGCTAAAATCAGGGGTTCGATTCACCTCGGTGGGCTGAGCAGATAGCTATTTGTGGCTTTGCTATACGGAAAACAGATAGCCAACAGATATTGAAAGTTTTAATTGTGTAACAGAACAGCTTTGAGGCTTAACATTGATGAATCAATAAAGAGACGCCACTCTTCCTTGTCATGGTCACAACCCAAAGCAGAGAATAACCCTTCGATTTCGGCACAGAAACAGAGACTATCAACTCGTGAAAAGAATTTGGTCATATCATCTTGGTGACTTCGAAAAACAGAACTTTTCGTATCTAGTGACAGAAAACACCATTCAAACAACTCGAACCCAGAAGTTCGGTTTTTGCTTTTGACAGACCAAATCTCTAACCAGATCGTTTAATTTTGACAATGTTATGAGATGCGGATCGCCTGAGGAGCACGATTCAAAATCCAGATCAATGTCACTACCAGTTCCCTGCGTTGCAATTTCTTCATCTGGTTCGTCTAAAGTCCATTCCTCTGGTGGTTTCGGAATTAAAAGTCTGTCATCGTGTGGCACGGGTCTCATTGCTGAAGGCAGATTAGGGTATGCAATTGACTTCATGTTTTTGGCAGAGAAAGCAGACACAATAGTCAAACAAAAGTAACAGTCCTTCACATGGCATTGTCTTTCGAATGCCTCTTAGCCAAGCTCTCAGACAGACAGCACATGTCGCACAACAAATGTGATTCCCCCATTTCTGGTCTTGATCAGCAATTTTACAGTCAAAGTAGAGATGATATGCTTTCTTCACAAGAACGTCTCTCATGAACAAACGTATACTCGCCACAAATATAGCAGAATGTATCGCGTCTGTTGCGACATTTACGAAACATATTGACCGACACCAATCGTCCTGTAAAACGTTTATAACATCTAACTTACTTGTTACAGTGCTACTAAGGCAATGCTATATTCTGAAATAATACGTACACACTATAATGTCTATATTTATCCAATAAGTAGCATCTGTGTATGCAAGCCACTTTTATAGCCTGCTGAGACAGTGTCAAGTTAGCTCTGCTCTGCCTAGGCATGCGCGGGCTGCATACTTCCACAGAACAGCTTCCAACCTGATCTTATTTCATGCCTAAACATGCCCAGACTGCACAAAACATTGTTCATAGGTCTCTTACAGAAACGAAAATTTCTGGTAACAAATATAAGAAAAAACAAGAGAAAACTGAATATTTTGGTGAAACGCTACGTAATGGACAAATTTGGATGTGATTTGCGTGATCAACAGCCAAAAATTTAAAAGGAATACCCAACAGTATTCAAGAAGCAAAAGCTTTGTTTGCAAGTATATCTGTTGAAATGTGTTTGAAGTTAGACCTGCGAGTAAACGTGGCTATAGAAAACGTCAAATAAATTAAATAATTCGTTATTATTATGTGGACTGGACTTAGTGTTATTTATATCAGCAGCCTAAAAGCTATAAGGAACACACAACAGTGTTCAAGAAGCAAAAACTTTGTTGTGCAGTGAATTATCCTATATCAAGACGCCCTAGCGAGATACGAATTTAGCAATATACAACTTAGTCTTTTTACTTTGATTTTCTTCAACGTTGCGATACTAATATCTGTTGTTAAATTGCTTGTCCTTTTAACCATATTAAAACTAATGTTGCTGATCGCTTGAATTTTCCAACAGTAAGTAGTTTTAATCAGAAACAGCGGCCGACAGCTAGTAACTTAATTCCAAACAAAAGAAATGTACCTATGATGATAAAAACCGTGAGATTAGCTGAACTGCGAGTTAGACTTACCGTACCTCTCTTGATGAGAAACAATAATTCTCTTTTTAACATTTCAATATATTAGTGTATAAATGTAAAAACAACAACAACTAATAAATAGTGTGAAGATATTTATAATATCACCATTTCTAATGTGCATTGTTTTTCCTAATAAAGCATGGTACACGTATTTGTGACAGTTTTAATTACAGATTCTTAGGACAGTCAATGATTTTGACATCATCTTCTAAAGCGTAAGCATCAGAAGAGGACAGTAAACTATTTTCCAAGCAAAGTAAAGCCACGCTATCAGAAGGTATTAGAACAAATCATAGTTAAAAGTTTGTTATCAACACATTGAGTTGAAGTCAGGAAATACATGTTAAAGACAGTTTCATAGCAACCAGCGACGTACTGGTGATAAATGTACTTCTACGAACGTTAAAGAGACGATTCAATTTAGGTGAAGTGAAAATTAAAGTATTAGAAATCGAAGTTACACACAAAACATAATTTGAAATTATTTTATAAACGAAATAGATTTTCATTGTAGTATTTCTGAAATCTCCAAAATAATATACAGCAAATTTATTTTGGTAAATTTAATCAATTATTAAACTATTTCTCAAACAAAGTAACACTGCACTAAGTGTGAGCAAAAACTATGGCTGTTTCTGATTTGGAAGACAGAAATATGATAAGAACAAAGCAGAATGAAAGTTACAATAATTTCATGAAAATGATGAATTCTTTGAGTAATTGGCTGACAAAAGTGTAAGAAATCACACAGTATTTTACAATTTATTCTACCTTAAAACAATACAAACTGAACTGGAGATCTACAAATATCCAGCTTATGTAAGAAAAAACAGACAACTTTCACTCTTAACCTTTCTGATAATAACAAGCGTCATATATTTCTGAAGCGGAGTTAGCACCTTCAGAACTTCCAAATATCTTCTCTATCTCACAAACCAGAACATTCTAATCACATAGCTGGTATTATTTATATGCAACTAAAAATTTAAGTTATGACTTACTATTAACGTGAGAAGAACTGGCATGCCGTTCTGGTAAAAATAAAAGACCTTGTTGCCTATAGTAGCCTTTATTCGTTTATTACTGGGTTAAAAGCATCTACGTTCCTACCAAATCAGCTATTACACTGTTGAAGTTAAAACTCTTGCAGACTTTGCAGTGAAACAGAATACAAATTATTATTTCTTGCTGAATCATTGGTGTCGCTGATTGGAAATTGTTGATGTTTTGATAAAATAATGAGAGTAATTATTTGTTACCTTATGAAGAGGATATTTACATCAAAAACTATTAAACATTACAACGCATTTCTTGATTTCTTATTATATTCATTATACTATAAACGAGCAAAAACTGTGTTAGACGGCAGTTACCGTGTTCCTGATTGCAGTGCATTATAACATTTGGCAAAGGTCTGAGAATTAGCTGGTTGAAATATTATTAGATATACTTATGAAGGTAGTTAAGTAAGAAATTTTGACAGTTAAAGAATTTGCTTTACTACTGAACCAAAGCAAAATTAAACTACCTTTAAACAAATCCAAAAGAAGTTTTAAGGACAAAAATATATCGTTTGTGACATCGTTCAAGAATATTTGTCAAATCGTTTTCTTTGCGCAACAAAGAAAATTAGTTGTATGCATTTATCTTCATTTTAACATCAGCAAATTCGTGACTCTAGCGCATGAAATTTGTATTATATTTTTATAATGACTTACATTATATCCTAATTACATAAAAAGCTTTAATTAAATCAAGTGTTGTTTCCATTTCAATACTACCTTTCGAAATTCAAATTAACTGACATTATTAAGAAAAAATTCTTTTTGACCTTTTTCTCCTTCTTTTTAAAGTAGTTCTTATGTTCGAATTTCACTGGTATATCTCGAAAAAAATCATATTAGCGAAATAACTGATTTAGAGCTAAAATACCTTTAGGATTCCAGCTTAAAATGAAAGTTTTGAGAATAACTGGGTAAAACAAGAATGTTAATGTATTTTTACGTAAGCATTTTATTTACAAATAAAATTTAGATACCATCGAAATATATCCTTTAACATAAAGTCAGTCTATATATAAATGTATCTTGTTCCATAGGAACGTTCCAGCTCTTGCTTTAAAAAAATTAAAAACTTTATGATCAACTTTTTGAAAATTTTATAAAAGAGGCATACAGTTTTAGACCTCTCCGATTACCTTTTTTCATTATGTTTGTCTTATAAGAGCAAATAACCTATTCAATTATGCGAAAGACTGACAATGGGAAAAGAACTACCACACAAACTTTTAGAGTTAAGGTAAATAACTGAGAATAATTATTAAGATTATCTTAAATCTGAAATATAGGATATTACGTATATCAATGAAAACGTCAAATTAGCTTTACTATAGATAAGCTATACGGGTATATAAGGCGCTATGGTTTTTGTATTGAGCAACCTTAGATCCAAGTGAATTGAATTAGCGGGACTAATAATTTTATTTTTGTTACAACATGTACTCTATTTATTTTAAAATAATACATCAAAATAAGTCAAACGTACATACAAATGTTTGTTAAACTGTTGGTTATCATAGTTGTATTCAGAACTTTAACCAACTGTCTCTTTTTATCAAAGTCCACACTGAATGGTTCAGTTACCTTAGAACATAACTGACAAGACCAGTTATTTCTTTTCTAGTCTGTTATTAATACAGTCTCTGATAACTTCACTTTGGAAATTGCCACTATAAGCTATTTATGGCAAAATTCACACTCACACAGTCTATATCTAATCTAACTATATCTTTGTTTAAATATATAATTATCTTTCTGTTTATCAATGTAACTAACTCAAACTAAATTTTATGTGTACACCCATGGCCCAACCAAAGCTTAGAAGATTCCACACACCACAAGACACCAGATGCAACAATACTCAATCAAAACAATGGCAAAGCTCAGAAGGTTCCAGCAACATGATGGCAACAATACAACTGTCAATTCACAAGTACTGAACCACACAACACACGATTGGCACAGACTTACGTAAACACACCTGCAAAGACACTATTGTTTACAAAAATAACTATATTCAGCACTCGCACCATAATTAAACCATCTAAATTATAACGTTCATCTTAACTTAAACAGTGGTGTATATTTAACAATAAGCCCATCTTTGAGAAAAAAAAGTATTTTGTAGTTCCTGCACTAAGTCTAGTCACATAGTCTGTTTCAAAACATCCAGTCCTTTTAATACTCTCTAGCTCTAGAGGTACTTCCGGTCACCTCGTGTTTATCGCATTGCCGATTTTATACCACTGGAAGTATGCAAGAGACTAATGGTCTGTCTGGATTATGAACTCCTTCCTCTAAAAGTAGTTCTGGAATTTCTGATGAATTGTAAATATTGTGGCCAAACACTCTTGTTCAATCAGAGAGTAGTTATTTGCACTAGACAACAGTTTTATTTTACTGATATGAATTATCGGAAACAGTTCATCTCCATATTCTCAGAAGTACTGCTCCAATTACAATGTCTGTTTCATTGGTCTGAACAATAAAGAATATGTTAAAATTCAGCATTCTCAAAATTTATGAGCTTTCTATCATTTTTTTCAACTTCTCAGATGTTATTTGCTCATGTTGTTCCCACTTCATCTTGTTAGGTTGAATTTTCTTGGCCAGATCTGTAGTGGGACAGTTACTTTAGCATAGTTTGGGATGAGCTTTCTATAGTATCCTCATAACCCCGGGAAGAATCTTGCAGTTGCTTAGCCATTAGATTTGGTGCATCTTGTTTGTGGGTTAGCTTCTCCTCTTTCATGGTCATCTGCAGTTTATTCAACTTGTATCCAACAGAGTTCAGCATAGAATGATCAATGTAGCACGCAAATGGTTTGGTAGTCAGATCTGCTGCTCTAATTCTCCATAAAAACTCTGAGTTTATTCATGTGGTCTTTGTATTTGGTGATGTGGGTCTGAATGTCATCCACATAATGCTTAATGTTGATGATTTTGTGAAACATTTTCCTCATCTTGCAGCTGTATGTTGATGCTTAGTTAAACCAAATGACATCTCCTTGAACTGGTGAAATCTGTTTGGCATTGCAAAGACACCACACACATTTCATGACTGAAAGATATCTGAGAAGAACTGTTTATGCAATTATATAGATCATGACTGAAAGAATTTCTTACATCAACTTAGTTGTTAATAAATGTTCTGTCTATATTACTGAAAATAAAGAAGGCCTTATTAATGAACACCTATGTATTCAAAATCAAAAATTTAATAACTTAGATTTAGTGTTGTTTCAAGATAACTTTTAGAGTTTTGATATCATTGAAATACTTAGCATTGTATAAATAATATACTATTCGATTTGCCTTCAATTATCTCTGTGTAAGTTATTTATTTCACATGTAAACTTCACCAAGTTGGTGGCCTGTGCGAAACACTCATGTAAATATGACCTCAGATTCAATTAAATTTCTTTATAATGATTGTAACACAATAGGCAACAACTAAGCCCACAGTATGCCTACTTGCCCATAATATTTGAACATCTTGTAATGGGCAAATAGATCACTAAATATCCCCATGCTGTCACAAATATGTCTTAAAATAGCGAATAATACCACATTGATCTTTTTGTGAATTTCTTCATGTGACACTTACTAATGGACCTTAAGACTAATAGGCAGTGTATCCCTATTGTAATATGGGTCTTACTTCCTCAGTCATCTCCAAAACCTTGGATACATTTTACATCCCGCATTATATCCTATACTTTGGGAATCCTTTTGATTTATGTAGTGTTTTTTATTTGATTTTTGGTTTGGTTTTTTATTTGTTTATTATAAAACCATTAGCCACAGGCTTAAATTTTATGCTTTTAATGCAGCTTTTCCCTTTGCTTTTGTTTTAGTTGGCCATTGAGTATCAATCTTCAACACACACACACATACATACATACATTTCTTTAAAAAGGGTTTCTTATTATTATTTTATTGTACACATCTTATTTGGTATTTATTATTATGCTCATAAGGTTCAGTTAATTCTAAGGAACTGCCTTTTTTTACCTGTTTGATAAAACAGGACCTCAGCAGATATAAGTTTCATAGCCATCATTACCAGTCTATCTGATTATACTGAAACAAGAATTGATGTTAGTTATTTGGAGATAGATTTTAACTTTATACATATTACGATTTAATACTGATAAGTCCCCAATTTATTATGTTGGTACTACACAGCTTGAAATAGCTTAAAACTGAATTAAATAATAATGTAAATTTAGAAGTTAATTAAATGTCAATATCTATCAAATTTGTGATACTTGCCAAAACTTTTGATTTACATACATTTTTCTTTCTTAACACAAATATATTTGGATATATAAACAATAATACAATTTATAATCATGGTTGTTACAAATAATGATTTATATCCAAAGTTTTACAAATTATATACAATATTAAATCTTCTATCTAATCTGGAAATGAATAACTTAGAGGGCTCACAAAGAGTGAACTAATTTTTATTTGATAAGGTACAGTTCACTTAATGAGGAGCTAGCTCACTCTGCATTGAGTTTTTCATCAATGAAGTTATATAATGTTTTCGTAAAAATACTTATGTTTAATATGAATCCACTGAAGTAAAATGGTTTGTAACATTAAAAATCATAAACATTCTTGGTCAATATATTAGACGTTCCTGATTAAAAAGTGTTAATCACAATTAGATTCTGAGGTTGAGTGTATAACTATAGCAAACCAATAATATATAATTTCTCATAGTGTGGCATATTGGTTATGTTTGACATAGCAATTATAAAATTACTATTGCAGATGTATTGATGTTGGATGTTACTGTCTATATACAGGGTTTCTTCCTTAACAGACATAATGCTGCTGACAGGATAACAATTTTTACCACTGCATAGTCAATTTTAACCATGTTACACAAATGTTTATGCTATTTTTCACAAAATAAATCTTTAAGTCATAGTTTTAAAGATACACCAAGCTTAGTTTAAGCATATGATAGGCAATCACAACTATGGCTGAAGGTAAGTACCTATTGTTTGTTTGTTTTTAATTTTGCACAATGTTACATAAGGGCTCTCTGTACTTGTCATCCCTAATTTAGCAGTGTTAGACTGTGGGAAAGGCAGCTAGTCATCACCACCCACCTCAAACTCTTGGACTGCTTTTTTTATCAGCAAATAGTGGGATTGTCCATCACATTATAATATTCTTATGGCTGAAAAGGAGAGAATATTTGGTGAGATGGGGATTCGTACCTGCAATTCTCAGATTATGAGATGAGCTCCTGAACTGAAGGATCATGCTGAGCCCTATAAGTGTCAAATTATAGCCCATACTACATGATTACAAGTTTTACTGATGCTGTAGATAATGTAGCCAACCTTGAATCTCATTATAAGGACTGATGAATTGTGTAAACAAGAGATGGCAAACATGACAGTTTTTTTTAGGTGAAAGTGAGATATTTTGTAATTATATATTTGATTTAGAAAATTTTAGTTTCAGTTAAAGTATGCAGCATCAATGGCCCAATAGAGTTGAGGGGGGTGAGGAATATAAACATAATCAATTCGTAACTATTAGTTAACATGTTTTAGATCTTGTAGAGTATGCAGAATCACTCTAAGTGGAAATCTGGCCACTTGGAGCAAACATATGATAGATCTTACTATGACCAATAGAGAAGGGAAAATATAACTGTAATGATATCAAAAACATTTATATACATATTTGTATACATGTTACAATGACACCTGTTGTATCTGCACTGAATATATTATGCATGCTTTTACACAACGTAAAAAAATTTATGTAGCTATCTATATATGGTTTTACAACTTAAAGTCTTGATTCTGAAATAAAGGAATAAAAACATAAATAATATAATACTATGAATCATAATGTGCTTTATAATAATAATTTCATTGAAATACATTGTTAGTGAAGTGGTTTAATTTCAGTCAATGAAAAAGAAAACAATCTTGCATCATTTCAGCATCATTCAGTTGTCACTCCAGTCCAGTATTTACAGGCCCTCCATATAGCTGCATGGTATAAATATAGTAGCTATAAACATTTTAGAAGCAAAAACATAATATGTGGTATGTTTACTACTATGCAGCAGCGATAATATATGCAGTACCACAATCAACGATAACACTATGACAATGATATCAAGATCAACAGTCATCCAATTTGCAATAAGCCAGTCCACAGGTTGTCAATTTTTCCTGAGACACCAACTACATATATTATTAAACTGAACTCTTTCAAATAAGACAGTATTGCTGTTATACAGATTATATGTCTATGATGGATACAAAAACTACAGAAACATAACTATTAAAAGTTGTTAATTTAAGAAAATGTAATAGGGGTCTTCAAAGACATTTCGAAAACAAGGTATGTAGCTTAAAGTAAAAATTCAGTCACCAAAAAAGTAAACAAACAGCCTTAAGGCTTTGTCATCCTCAACATATTGAGTCATATGTTTGGCATTTTAAACGTGTTATTTGTAAAATTTTAATGACAACAATATCTCATGAAGTAAATTAACTTATGTAAGTAATAACTTATTTTCACTCGTACACCTCTGAAAATGATAAGTTAGTCAAATATTTTCGCGCATTCGAAACAAATGTTTGTTTGGAATTTCTCGCCAAGACACACAAAGGCTGTTTATATCAGCTGTTCTTAATTTAAGTGGTTAAAACTGAAAGAAAGGCAGTTAGTCATCACTAGTTCTTGGACTGCTCTTTTACCAACGATTCATAGGACTGACCGTAACATAATAACGACCCTACAGGTAAAAGGGGAATTAAAACCCTAAACTAAAATTACAAGTCGAGCGCCCAAACTAGCTGGCCATTCCAGTTCTTCAAAACAAATGATACATAATCCCAGTAATGTTAAACTCCGAATACTTGTGGCTCTGAATAACGACATTTCCCACCGGGATATGAAAATGAAAAACAGTATTTAAACATTAATAAATGTTGAACAATTTTATTTGGATAATATACTTACATTTCTCTAATTTAAAATTAATGAAATGTATTAAAGTTACATACGTAGATCTAAACAATCCCTAATTATAACGTAAAAACTAAAGCTTTTAAGTGAAAACAAATGTAAGAAACTTATTCCAATAGGCGTAATTTAATTGTATACAGTGAAATGTTGTGTTGCGAATATTTTATTTCCAAATTACACAAGTACCAAAAATTCATATTTATTCATACTGTTAAGTATATGTTTGCCATATTGCCTGTTAATGCACTTGAAACAAGCTTTTCAAGTTTTAAATTTTATCTTGCTGTTTCATATTGCATAATAGATAAGAATAAACATAGAAATAACACTGTACATTCAGTTTAATCAGTAGTGAACCTAAATTGGGGTTAATATTCACGAAAATTCATACATAAATCAGAGCCGTACACTTCTTTGCTTGGTGTCTTGACTTTACAAATTGTTGAAAGTAACTGACTGAAGCAATTCTGATGAAATTTAGCAGAGTAACTCGTTCGATTATCGCAGAGAAATTTGTTTGATCATTTTTTTTGGCTGAGTGAAATAAGAAGATCTATGAAACTATAGCAGGTGAACAACAATTTTTACAAGAGTAATTAACTAAAAGTCATTAAAAATTCAGGTATTTACGAAAACCAGAGTTAAAATTGTGATTTGAGTTCATATAAGAACAGATCTCGTCGATTGCTTCTAAAACATATAGTTTTACATATGTTTATGCTATCGAATGAAAGATATAACAAATTGACAATAAATTTAAGAGGATCACTTTTTTTCCAACCCCTATATATATACACACATATATTCTCCATAGTTGTGCTTCTGAGAATCAAAATTAAAACTCTATCTTCTTATTTTAAGTACCTCGATGGTATAGTGATAACTATAATGACTAACGATACTAAAATATGGGGTTAGTTTCCTGTGGTGGACGCAGCAGATAGCCCAGTGTGAATTTGCTGTGAAAATAACAACAGAAACACACACAGAAATTTATATGTTGAAATGCACATACATTTACTGACTTACATCTTAATAAATCCAGTGATGTAAAATTTTAGGTGAATCAGGTGTCCTAATTAATTAGATTTTTTTAACTGTGCTCCTCAGTTTAGTGGTTAAAATTTTGTGATGCATTTTTTTCTTTTCTTTTCTACAACTGTGGAAGTTATATATACGTAGACGAAAACTTTCACCTTATTTATGGAAATGTATTTTACTTAATACATTCTAATAAATTTTAGGTTATTTGAAAAAATAATTACACTTTGTGACTGAGCGTTTATTAGTTTATTAAAGTATCATAGTATTATTTGTAACTTAGTGTTGGTAAACCAAACTGAAGGCTAATCTGCAGTTTTTTTTTTTTTAATATTACGGCAGTGCCGATAGTTTGTGAGACTGAGCTTTGCCCTGGCCCTCAAGCGAGTAAATATAGAATCTTTAAACGATGCTGAAAACAGGTTGCAGCAAGAATACGGTTATTATGCAGATAATAGCGATCGTGGTTGGTTGGTGAACTTATCATCTTCAGAAGCTAAATGATAAAATAATTATAATAAGTGAAAATTATTTTACAACAAACAAATTTTCTGAAATAGTAGTCATAATTTAGTATCAATACACAAATCACACCTGATAAGCTATAAAACTTGAGTATTTCTGTTATATTGAGTATTATCCACGCTGCAGCACATCAGCAGTGCAGTAACCAGTGCACTGCTTTATAGTATACAATAATCAAGTTGCCGGTGCGGTTAGACCGTCTTGCACAGGTAGGCGTATTTGTTTACATTCACTGATGCGGCGGTAATATTTAGTACAGGGTGTTATTTATTAAATAATAACTATTTTATTATTTAAACTTAAAAAAGGCATTTTTAAACTAGTGTTGTACGTGAATCATACTTTGTTCTACTTTTATGGTGAGATATCTTGGTACTTTATAGTAACAGTTTTAAATTAATGTTTACAAAATAAAGTGGCAGCATTTAATTGTGTTTGTGACAGAGAATAAATGTTTGATTTTAAGTTGTTTTTTTTTAAGTATTGGTGCAACGAGAAAGCCAGAAAAATTATTGTACGCTTAAATATGATGTAGAGAAATTTGTGAAAAGTAAAAATATATTAGAAGTATGATGTGATTAATTTTTAATGTACTACAGCCTATACAAATTCTTAAACAGTTAAACAAAGTATCAAGCATTAAAACTGGAATAAGTCGCACTTGTTATGTGTTACAATGTATATAATATGGAAATTTAATTTTGTGTCCAATTAATCAGGTGAAATAATGAAAATTGTGCTTAAAAAAGAGTAATATTAAGAGCTTTGTTTATTTATATTTTTATACATTTGGGAGTTTTATTAAAGTATTAAATAGTGTAAATAAGCTGTGCATTTGTATTTTGGAGAAGCTTATTCTTAATAGCATGAGTTACATTTGCTTGTTTTGGAGGATGATAGGCCAGAGTGATCTTCTTGGATTGTATAGCTTTTTGTCAGATTGCTTATTGGTATGTTTATATAGAACAATTTTTCACTTGAGGATACTCAAAAGTAATCCATCAATAAATACTAATTAGCTGATTTTGTTTGATATTCTAACAAGCAGTATAATCTCAAAAAGTTTTGTTATACTGTATTTTGAATATTTCAAGATTGTTGAATGTAGAAGGACTATCTTTTCACATATGTGTCTTATTTCATTAACTTAAATTATGAGTATTTTAATCATATTGTACCAAGTAATTACGATGGTTTGTTAGAAGTTAATATATTTGGAGTAATTTGAAACATTTAACTCATTTGACTACAAAAATCAGACTTGCCAGATTGAGTCTGTGTATTAATGCATATTTCCTTGATTGATTCTTACTTGTAAATTGCCTTTAGTTTACTTTCTGATGGGTTATCCTAAGATTAATTTGTATAATGCTTCTTTTTGTTTATTCATGAAATATAATTTTATCGAAGATATATTATTCATTTCAAATACTTAAGAGAGGGTGAAAATTGGTGTATTTGTGGATGTAAGTGATCATTGCTTTATTAAGTTTAATGTTTTGCAGTATATGGAAGTATGGAATCATGATGTGTTGGTTACAAATTTTTAAAATAAAATTATGAAGAGATGTAACAAAAATTATCTCTTGTAAATTAACAGCTGATTTATTTGGAGATACTGATCAAATGTAAATAATTTTTGAAAATGGATTTTAAAATACAGAAGTTAAACATATTCCTTATATAAATAAAAATGGTAGTTGCAAGTAAAACACCAGGTGGACACCAGGAAGAGTATAAGAGATGAAATTAAAGAAAAGCATCATAAATTTAGAATATGTACAATTATTGTATATCAAGGAAGTTTAGTGAAATATGAAATTAGGACATCAAAAGGTTGTCTGAAAATATAAAAATTAAAGAACTTCATTCAAGAAGTAAAAAATTAAGAGTAAACAAAATGTTATGGTAAGGGTAAAACCCTTAAAGGGTAATAAATTCTTTGGTTTCTACTAACAAAGATTTAATTAGTAATTTACATCCTGAATAATTGATAGATGGAAACAAGATTGAAATAGATGAGTGCATTAATGCTGAGCTACTTAAGAAAAAATTGAGAAGTTGAAATAATGACAAAGCTCCTGAGCCAGATAAATATTTTCCAAAGGGTTTTGAAGGAGGTTAAAGATAAGATATGCAACTATTTGTTGTCAGAAGATTGGAAGTTAGATCATGTGACTCTTATGTTAAAGGGATGTGATAAAAATTGTCCCATTAATTGTAAACTTGTTAGTCTTGCATCAGTTATAGGAAAAGTTTTGGAAAGTTTGATAAAATATGCTTTGCAAAGTCAATTAACAAAGTTTAGAATTTTACTTGAAAATCCACATGGTTTTGCTAGGTGAAAAATTTTATAAATCCTTTAACATTCTTCGAAAATGTTACTACTTATGTAGATGATGGTAAGAATGAAGATTTATTATATCCAGACTTACAAAAAGTGTTTGAAAAGATGCCACATTAAAGGCTTGTAAAAAAATTATTTATTTAGGTGCGAGAGATAAGTTAGCAAATTGGATAGAAGAGTGGCTGAATGGAAGAAAGCAAAAGATTGTTCCAAATGGAATTCAGTCAAATTGAGTTAATCCCACAAGTGGGATACCTCATGGCTCAGTCTTAGGACCTTTGCTATTTTTTATTTATATCAGTGACACAAATGAAAGAATGGTCAATAAATTATGTAAATTTGCAGATGTTAATTTTTTGTGTTACAAGATGAAAACAGAATACTACTGATTAACAAAAGGACTTAGATCATTTAACAAGTTGGCAAGTAGATTTTAGTTATAATACATCCATGATAATGCATATAGGTTATCATAATTTGAATTACAGGTATGATTTGGATGGGTATAATCTTAACAGTGTCATAAAAGAAAGGAATCCTGATGTAATAGTTGATCAGTCTGTGAAGCCATTCAATCAGTGAGTTGTAGCTAGTGGTAGGGCAAATAGGATTTTAGGTTGTATTTACAGAAATAATGAATACAAGTTCAATAGAAGAGGTTATAATTTCCTTTTATAGGTCACATTTAGAATATTGTGTTCAGTCTTGGAAACATTATCTTAAGAAGGACATTGGATTGTTAGAAATGGTTCAAAAAGGGTAATTGTAATGGTATCTGGGATGGAGGGATTATCATATAAGAAGATAAAATCTTTCACTTTGTTTTCTAATGGAAAAAAAATTAAGAGGATCTGACAAAGGTGTTTAAGATTGAATAGAAGGACTAGGAGACACAAGTCTAGATCATGGCAATGTAGGAGTTATCTTTAGCCATAACAACATTGCTTACATAGTAGTTAGCCTTTGAAATGTGTTGCTTGTGGGAGGCAGTAAGTTTAAGTGAGTTTAAGAGAACTCTTGATGAATAAGTGAATGATAAGGGCTGAATGTAAGATTTTATTTATTTATTATTTTAATTTATTGGATAGAATGGCACAGCTAAGATTGAGTACTGAGTCTCATGTTGTCCCAAAATGTTATGTTGAGACTAAACTATTGTTTCACTTGCACTTTTTTAAGTGTGAGTAGAATTTTGATTTAAGTATTTCAATTCTTCCTCATTAACACATTTGATACTGCAAGGAGTGTGGGAATTAAAACCAGTTGTAGTCTCAGTTCTCACTTTAGCATATTTGATTTACATGCTTATTTTATCTTTATAGGTTTTGCAGTATTTCTTGTAATGAATTATGATGGATGCTTCTAAAGATCAACAGTCTTCACTATTAAAATCTAAACCTTCAAGTCTTATTCCTCGTTTATGGCAATCTCATTCTTTTAAGGAAAAAGGAAAACTTGTTTTGCCTTCCTTTAATGAACAGTTAGAGGAATTCAACTTTCATATTCCTTACAGTAGGCTCTCTATTACGTCTCGAATTCCTATTCCTATACGCAAAGTTGGGCAGAAACATAACAGTTCCACTGAAGTGTGTTTCCGAAGCCGTAGTGAGACATTTGGATATCCAGTGCAAAGTCAAGAATATTTTACACCAGTGACATCTGATGGTGAAAATGGTTCATTAAAAAGTTTTGGTAGTTCTGGCAGCTTCTTGTTATGTGACATCACTCCACGAGCTGTTTTCAACAGATCATCACCTCATGGAGTTAATTGGTCACCTCCTGAGAAGAAATACATCCTCCACTGTCAAAGAACTTACGAGTCTCCTGAAGAATACCTTACACCCACACAGAGAAAAAACAGACAGATCCACCAGTTGAAAGCTGCTTTAGCTAGAGCCACCAAAGCATGTGAAGTAAAGGATGTTGAAATAGAACATCTTTATGCAGAGGTGAAACGTTTACGCAGGTCTTCCTTACAGGTTGGTTGTAATATTTGATTGGAGGTAAAAAAATCAATCTTTAGTATTTTGAAATTGGCAGTTTTAGCTTTTTGAAGTTAAATAGAAACTATGTCTGATGTATTAGTTTTATGTACATGTCAGGGGTCAAGCTTGTATTTTAAAATTATGCATACCTTTATATGTAACAACATATATTGCAATCTATGATGCAATCACTCATCATTAGACTTTTGCCTTCTTACTTCCTTCATGTACAGTTGTCCTCTTAAGTAATTTTGTGATGAAGAGCTCATTTTTTTCCCTTGGCATTTTAGTGTTCAATTGTATTTTTTTTTTCAATTAAGAATCGTATATTTTTTGTATTTATTATTTCAAATCTTTAGTTAACATCAGTGTTATATTTCTTACCCTAATTTTCTTTATTTTAAGAAAGAAAAATTCAAATATTTTGTTTCAGCTAGAGCTATGAAACGAATTCATACTTTCTATATTAGTTTGATTTTTCTTTATCGGTATTAGAGCTGGGATGCATGTTTTACAGTTTTTGATAGGGTTGCCTTGCCAGGAATATTCTCTGTTTATATCTGATGCTGGTGTTTGGGTATAGTGCTCTCAAAACCCTGGCGTTGCTGCAGTGTACTTGTTTCACATTGTAGTGCATCCAGTTGTAGGGCTTCATGGTGGGTGGGGTCAGTGGGCTCCAAAATTTTCCTTTCTTTATTATAGATACTCCTAATAAAATCTTAACAAAATAGTGTAAAAACATCCTATAGGCGAACGACCATGTCTTGAAGATTCTGAGCAGCAATCCTCATCAGCTGTACTAACTGTTGCACCTCAGTTCCTTATATTGCACTCACTTTCAGACAAACCTTTAGGGCAAATGTCTCCCTTTTTCATTCAGAAGGAACGAGAGGAACTTGCTGGCTCTCCAAAGTCAGTAAAAAAGCTTCAATCTGATGACATATTGGTGGAAATATCCACAGCTCAACACAGTGAACTCCTGTTGCATTCAAAGGCAATTGCAGATATGCCTATTGAGGTTACACCTCATGCCACTTTGAATTCATCACAAGAAGTTATTGTTGAGAGGGATTCGAAGAACATCCCAGATTTGGATATTTTTGCTGATTTCTCCACCCAAGGAGTTTCTGGAGTGTGGCATATTTCCACTTGCAAAGATGGAATTATGGTGCTGACCAATGTCCTCATTCTGACATTTATGTCACCATGTCTGCCTGCCACCATTATCTTAATTCCAATGTACGGTCATACATTCCAAACCCTCTTTGATGTAAATTGCAATGGCTCTCACTCGTCCTACTTTTGTTCTTGCCCTAAATGGTTGGAAGAAAAGAAGGTGGAGAATTTGAAAACGATTCATAGCATTACCTATCCTAAGGCTCTAAAATTGCTGTTGACCACCTCATCTCGGATGTGTGCTGCTGCACTTTGTTCCACAGCTACTGTGGGAGTGCAGACAGATCTCTCTGTGTCTCCTAAAGATTCATTCTCCAAACAAATGAAAGGTCTTTTGACTTCCATGGTTACAAAAGTTGATGAATCAACTTCAACACCTATCTCTGTTCTCCATATATTCATTCTACCAAACCTCAAGATCCACATCCTTTGATTCCAGGTACAAGCATTTCCTTGGATCCATCTTTCTTTCTCACCCCAAGATGCAAAACACTCATTTGTTCACGTCCTCAGTCTCTGGAATTTCCTTCCAACAGCAAAGAGTTTGCCCAATCGACCCAGAGCAGGATGCATGGAGGTCAATAGACCTTCGAATAAGGAAAGTTAGGAAAAATAATGTGGTCATAAACAGACAGGTTCTCTGTCAAGTTTACCTGAACGTAAATAAAAATGGCCATCCAGGTACAATGGAGCTGTTGAGGTTTACATTCTAATCTAGGTGACATCAAAATGCTGATTACATCCTATCATCCTGTTTGTCTTTCCTTACAGGAAACATTTCTCAAACCTGCCGATACAATCACCTTTTGGCAGTTTTCTTTATACAGAAATGGCAGGCTGTATGATGGATGAGTGCATGGAGGGGTGGCATTGTTGGTTGATTAATATTTGCCCACCATGTCCTTGCCACTCAACATGCCCTTGGGGCCAAGCCATTCATGTTTCCTTTGGTCGTACCATCACTGCTTGTTCTCTTTTCCTTTCATCTGGAGAGACCTATGATTAATCAGACTTCGATGCTTTCATTGAACAGTTGTGAACTCCCTTTTTAATCTTGAAGGACTTTGATGGACATTATCTCTTCTGGGGAGGAAGTGCTGATATTGGTGGGAGGGATTGTTCCATAGAGTGTATGCACTCTAATCATAACCTTTCTCTTTTTAATAGTGGTTCTTATACTTATTTTGATGCACTGAGTCATTTCTTTACTACTGTTGATCTCTCAATTTGTTCCCCTTCACTATTCTCTTACTTTTCATGGAGGGTTGACAATAACAGACAAGGCAGTGATCACTTTTCTATAATTTTGAGAGAGACTAGCTGTGGTTGATGCCACCAGACCCACATGCCTCTGTGGAAGCTGGATAAAGTAAACTGACCCTCTTGCAGAACTTGATCCTGCCATTGTCTGTAAGCCATTAATAGAAAATTGTGTGGAAGTAGTAACTTATTATAGTTTACAGGGAACCGCTCTGTGTGTTTTTAAAAACTCAATGCATTTTCCACAGTATTCTTGTCTATTGTGGTATCTTGCCTACCACATGGTATGGAGGGCTCAAAAACGGGCTTGGGATACTTTTTGTAGGTATCCCATACTCTTGCACTGCATCACTTTCTAGTAGGCCCATGCATGGGCTGGATGAGTAAGATGTTAAAGCCAGAAGGACTCTTGTTTAAGTTCACAACCAGCATATGTTTTATTACCAGTTCCAAAGTCATGGGAGAAGATTTGAAAGGTTCAGTGAGCAATATAATTCTGTCTTTCTCTCAATCTTTCTTACTCTCTGATGGCAAGGAAGTAGCTGATACTTGGAACATCACTGATACTCCATGTGAAAGCTCTTGCTGGGTGTCTGGCACTTCTTCATTCTCCACCTTCTTAACTATTATTGCTTGGGCAGAGCAATCACCTCTTTCTTTTTAAGCTGATTGTCTGTATAATTATAAACATCCCTTTACACTGGTAGAACTCAAACTGGCCCTTCATTGCTCTGGCAATACATCAGTTGGACCAGATGATGTACACTATGAAATGTTGTGCTATCTATCTCCTGCTTTTCTTGCTATTCTTCTGATTGTTTTTAATCAGAGGTGGCAGGAAGATATTTTTCCTCATGCCAGGCAACTGTCCTGCCTTTCTCTAAGCCTGGGAATGATCCCAATATTCTTTCAAACTACCGTCCAATTGCTTTGACAGGCTGTCTCTGTAAGACTCTAGAGAGGATGGTTAATACTCATCTTGTTTGCTTTCTCAGATAAAGCAACCTCCTTTGATAGATTGTTCAGGCAGAGTATTCATGATAAAACTTTGTAGAATGGACAGCAACTTCCTGTTGTGGAAACACAAGTGTAAAGCATGACATTTTGAATGTCTTCCACCTTTTGAAATGTTGTCTTCTACACTTGTGTCTCCACAACAGGCAGTTGCCATCTATTCTGAAATGTTTCATCAAGCAACCTCCTTTTACCCATCCAGTGTGGGTTCCATCAATAATGGTCCACTATGGACCACCTAATTTGACTTGAAACATTAATCAGAGAAACCTTGCTTGCTTAAATGACAACAATTTGTATTGTTATTCTTTGATACTGAGAAGGCTTATGATACGACATGGAGGTGTGGCATTTTGCAAGACCTCTATTTATATGGGTTATGTGGCCATTTTTCTATGTTTATTAAAAAATTTTAATGGACAACTGATTCCAAGTCCCTGTGGGTTTGACACTTTCCAATTCTTTCTACAGGAACTTGGAGTCTTTCACAGCTTTTTCGGGTGTCACACTTTTCATTATAAAGATTAATGCTATCACTGAACAAATCCTTCTTGCTGTTGCAAACAGGCTCTATGTTGACAACTTTCACATCTCTTTACAATTGTCAAACATGAGGTGTATTGAGTGGCAGCTATAGACTGCCCTCAATCATTTACTGACATGGATCACAGGAAACAGTTTTAACTTCTCTCTCTTTAAAACTATTTGCATGCACTTTTGCTGCTAATTGTGTATTCACCGTGATCCTAAGCTCCATATTGGTGAAGCTGTGCTACCTGTGGTCCCTGAAAGAAAGTTCTTGGGACTTATCTTTGACTTTAAGCTGACATTTGCACCACACATCAAGCAGCTGAGGGTCAAATGTACAAGAGCACTGAACACTCTCCACATTGTCTCTTTCACCACTTGGGGAGCAGATCAATGTTCTATGCTAAAGATATATCATGCTCTTCTTTGATCAAAACTTGACTATGGATCACTTGTCTGTGGCTCTGCCAGGACTTTAGCTTTATAGATGCTGGACCCCATTCATCATCAGGGACTTTGGTTCTGCACAAGGGCTTTCCTCACTTCTACAGTTCACAACTTGTACACAGTCTTGTAAACTTCCTTTGCAACTGTCTTTACTGTATGCTTTAGAACTTTTTTTGTACATCCCATCTGGGGTTATGTTTTCCTTCCTCATTTGGCTTTGCTTTTACAGAACAGACGATTTGTCATTGCTCCTTTTAGCCTTTGTATCCAGGTGCAGATGGATGCATTGGGTCTATTTTTGGATAACACTGCTGTATCCATTAATCAGCCCATCCCACCATGGCTTATTACAGTCCACAAATGTGACCTTTCTTCAAGTCATCAGAGAAAAGCAAACACTTCTGATTAGAAATGATGTCTGTTATTTGCTGAAAATCTTTTGAACCATCCTTCAATTCCTATTTATACAGATGGTTTGAAATCAGGTGACTCTGTGGGCTCTGCCATAGCTTATTTGTTGTGTGCATGGTCCCCTCTACAGCTTCTGTGTTCACTGATGAACTGTGTAATTTCTCTTGCCCTGGATCACATAGAAGCTAAGCAGTACTCAAATTGGACCAATTTTCTACTGGTCCTGAAATTGTTCTACATTATTTCTCATCCTATTTTTATGGATATTCAAAACCGACTATTGCATTTCTCTTTAACATCTACTTCTATCAAGTTTTTCTTGATATCAGGCTATGTGGGTATTCATGGGAACATGCTCACTGACACTGCAGCTAAATCTATCTGCTCTGGCACTATCACTGCTGTGCATGTTCCATACTTGGACTATGTCCTCTATTTAAGGTTTGGATTTGTGCTAGTTGGCATTGGACTTGGAGCAAGCAATGTGAAAACAAGCTTTTACAAATAAAAACCCTCTATTATATTTTGGCCATCTTGGTTCCATAAGGATTGGAAAGAAGAAGTTGTCCTAACTAGTCTATGTATTGGTCACGATTTTTTTAACTCATCGTTTTCTTTTATCTTGGACTGATGCACCAGTGTCTGTATAACACTCAGGTCACAATAAGTCACATTTTACTGTCTTTCTGTCGTTACAACTTTCAATGAAGGCACCATTTTAAACATGTTTTGTTCCAAGGGGTGTCTGTAACATTAGACAGTGTTATTGGTGATGGTGAAACTATCCACCATGAAAATATTTTTAGTTTTTTTAAAGGCCATTACTCTTTTTAATGCTATTTAAGTTTTTAATTTATGTATTAGACCTGTTTTAAATGTGTTTCCCTTTTAAGAACCAAAGTGCATCTAGTTTGATTTGAAATTAGAAAATGACCGTGACATTAAGTAACTCGAAACCAGGAATGGAAAGGCCAACTTAAGGTGACTGATGGTGTTTATTGAACTTACTACCTGTTAGTCTTCCTGGCAAGTTAGGATAATTACTATTATGCTACAGAAAGTCCTTTACAACTTGTATTACTGTAGTTTTTCTTTTACTTCTGTAGAGTGGATGTAAAAATTAAATATAATGTTATTTTTTTTAGTTCAAAAATTAAACTTTGTTTACCTTAACTTTCTTTTATGAGTTTTAATAATTTTACTTTATCCTTTTACTGGATGTTTGGCACAGATAGCCTAGTTGCTTTGAGCCATAAAACATCAAACCATACAACATCAAGTTTCCACTTGTAAAACCAGTCCTACGCTCTGTAGCCTTGGAAATATTATCTTTGAGCATGGATTAATTCATCTTTTTTCTGTATATCTATTCTTTTCCTATTCCTTTTGATAGTCATGGAACCTTTTATTTTTATCTTGTAGATCAGTCTTTCACCATAATATTTTATGATTTCATGATTTCATTTTTACTTTTAACTAGTCTTTTGCAATATCATTATGTTTCTTTTGCAGAGTAGTTTGCTTTCTTACTTGCTGTTAGTTATATTCCCTTGATGTTTGGATGACATCAGATTCATGGGCATCTGAGTAACTCAAATTTCTTGTTTCACACTTGAATGGCTCAAAAAGGTAAGAAATATCTACTACTATGGACCTCTGGGATTGAGTAAAAGTGAACGTTACAGTCAGAGGCGTAATCTATCAAGGCTCATTGTTGTTTGAATAGAAATTTAAACGTTGTGTGAGCTCTTTCACTTTGTTGGTACATTTTGAATTAGTTTGCACAGGCTGAGATTTATGTTTTCTTGAATCTCTCTCAGTTTTTCTGAGGTAGTAGATGAATCTTTAAGTTGACCAACAATATATCACTTACAAGTGAGTAAAACTTTAATGGACTTCTCTTTTAGTATTCTGCCATGTATCACAAGTTGCAAGGTATGAGCCATGCATTTCACATTGGGTATATTGCTTAGATCTAAGGCATTTGTGATGTTGCAGCCATTATCCTGGAGCATGATGTGAATATGTCAAGCTTGCAGTTCCCACTTGTCAAGAACATTGAAAAAATCTTTTGACAAGTTGGATTCTGTATGTGGCTCATGGAGGTGTTTAAGTGATAGAAGTATGAACTGTTGATCCCAGTTTGTGTCAATCCGATGTGCAGTTACAGCAAGATAGGAAGCAAGGTTACCATCAGTAGTCTATGGATCTTTAGTAATGCTGAGCTGTGGTGCAAGAAATTCTTTAAAGGTAATTCTCAATTTTCCTTTATCCTTACTGCATAGTTTCTGAATTGCAAAGTCTGAAAAGTGTTCTTTGAATGATAGATTATAACAATGATCTAGGAGGGGGATTAAATATGGTAATCCAGCACAGTCATCTTGTTAATGGCACAAGTAATTAATGACATATGGGTCATTACTGATGTAGTTTTCTGAAGACATTACTCAAGAGTTTGCATTTTACTCCTCTTGACCATTGAAATGTTAGTAGTGGGATCTTTGTTATCGCAATTTCTGTTTTTGTTCTCATTTGTGTTGCTCTGTATAGGTGTATATTCTTTATGAAATGAAGTGAGATGATTTCTCAGCAGTTCGATTCCAAATGTCTTGGGTGACATGCCACTTATAGATGTAATGGTGGAGAAAAGGGTGCTCTTAGGAAAATGATTCAGCTTGTTTTCTAACAAAACAATGTCTCCAGATCAAACTAGCCATGTTTACCATTTGATCGAAAAAATAAATAAAATAGCAATTTAAAATAAGTTTTTGACTAAAAGTAATATTCAACTTTACACAACAACAAGAAGTGATATACAGGGTGAAAACTAAAAAAAAAAACTGACAAATTTGGAATTTACTTTTTATTATAATAAAACGATTGAAATTAGTTATCAACTATGTGCAATTTCTGGGGCTTTTAAAAGTAACAGAGAGATTTGAGGTGTTGACACATTATAGAATCATTATGCTGATTAAGGCCTGTTTTCAACTTTTCAAACCTTAACCCTGATGAACTCAAAATTCCCAGAAATGCATTTCTCCATTCATGCTTGTTATTAACACTTTTTGATCTTTGAAGTCCCAACATTCAATGGTCGGTCAGTTTTTGTTGATTGGAACACATTTTTTCATTTAAATCAACTACTTATTGTAATTTTCAGCACAGCATAATTTGCCACAAAGATTAGGGTTTAGTTGCTATTTTCAAATGCCCAGATTTGGCTGTCTTTAACTTTGACACTCAAATGGAGCCAAATATCCCATTCACCCATACTGTTTTGATTTAAAGAACTCAACAGACTTGTCTGTTTCTTTTTGGGAGATTTTTCATGTGACTTTTCTGTGCCACCTATCCAGTTTTCCATCTCTTAACTTCTCTTATCTTTGGACATGGATGTCTTCTGGATGAGAGGTTGCAGGTAGAAATATGGAAGGCAATCCAAACATTTTTATCATATTACATATACATTGAAGTTTCTTCTCTTTGGGGTTTTGTTTTCTAACGTTATATATACTGGGAACAATAGAACCTAACAACTGGTGATGTTTTACTGGCACTACTTCTCTTTTTTGGTGTCCAGATCAAGTAAGGGGGTAACAAGGTGTTAAGCCAATCAACTGCTGCTCAGAGGCTGCTGTTGAGATGGGCTTTTTGCAAGACTTGCATGACTGTCGTAGTAGTTTATGCATTTACTTTTCAAGCTGTACAGCTACTTGAATTAAAAAGAAAAAACGTGGTTAGAGTGTTTGCCAGTAATTCTGGCCATATGTTGCTGTTCTTGTTTGTGTTAATCAGTTTCACAGTCTCTCAGTTTTAGACCTTCTGTAAATGATATTATTCCTGTTTGATCTTCATACCACTTTTGAGTTTCTGCCCTTTATAAATTCTTCTCACCAATTTTCTACTAGTGGAGTGGAATAATCCTAGCTTTCCCAGTATGAAGTTGTTATGGAAGTTAATATGGAAGTGCCTCTTCAGGTTAGTGTTGTCACTGGTATTAGACTGTAAAGATGCATGTATTTCTTGGAAGAAGTATCAGGGTGTCTAACTGAAAGTATGGTATAGTTCACCCCCTATTTTAAGAACTGGAATAATTGCTTCGAGCCAGATCTTGCTTTTTCCCTAGGATACAGATCTGGAATGATTCAACCCTGTACCTGTTTATTGTAATAAGTATACCATCTGGATTGTATGTTTTGTATGATGTATGGCTTGATTTGTTGCCATAACCATATTGCATGTACATAATCTACCAACCCCTGAGATATACAGGCCATTTAAGTAGTCTTTACCTTACATCCACTTTTATAACATTTTACCACCACACAATTTTCCAGGGTGATGCTGCTACTATGCCCCTCCCATCTTGTGGGTACTACACTCCACAAGTTTTCCCTTTTCCTTATTATTCTCAGAAAGTAACCCAGCTGTTTAATTTATTTTTCTATACTGTTCCACCCACCTTTTTAATGTGAATTTCTAATTATTTGTTCTATGGAGAATTGAGTAGCATTTTTGAAGAAAAAATTTTTTTACTCAAAAATGTATTTCAGATAGATTTGAGTGTATGCATCATGCTCTTGGAGACTGCTGCACAAAGATGTGTTGTCCTGTTAGTTAGTGGATTTTTGCCTAATGTTGACTGTTTCATAGATTGTCGCAATACATAGTACATGCACAAAACTTATCAGTTACATGAAACATTAGCTGTTTGTTTTAAGGAAAGGTGAGTAGTGAGTAGCATTTATGAATTGTTTTTTATTTTAAAAAAATGTTAAAATAAATGCCACATGTAAGCTGAACTATTTAAAGATGAATAGTGGCTGTTATATCAGTTTATGAAAGAATCAAATGACATTTGTAAGCTGTAAGTCATATTTGCATATTTTGAACTCCTGGTATACATGTACCTTCCATATAGAATTTGCTGAAGTGGGTAGATAAAAGGGTATTGTTCCTCCTATTATCTTCAGATAATCTCATTGGCTTAAGTAAATGTAAACATTTTATGTGTTATACATGTATTATTGCTACAAAATGTGAACACTTGAGAGAAGAAAGGTTTAATGTTAAAAGGAGATTTAAATCAAAAACCTGAAGGAAAAGAAAATCATTGAAATATAAGTTGCATGAATAGAATCTCCTTAGTTTGGATCTTCAGATATGACATCATGTGAATCAGTCTCCTCTTGTTATTTTAACTACATAGTAAAAACATAACATTTTGAGTAGTCAAATTTCTATGGTTCTGATATGTTGTTAAAATTGATAGAAATATAAAATGTTGCTATTTATCCAGTGTGAGTTACATGTACTACTTTCTATATAAAGTATTATCTGAAGCAGGTGTCTTAGAGCTTTTTGTATGATGAAAAATATTCCAAAACACAAGGTTACCTTATTTATAAAAACTTCAGTATTCAAAACAAAATAATTACAAGAAAAACATGGAAACCTTTTTCTGTGAAGTAGGCACTTAAATAAAAAAATCACATAAATTTCATCGTATTACATATGTTGATTGTATTTTTTTCTCATGTTTCATTATGTCGTGTTTATGTTGATACATATTTCTTTTATCTGTTGTCAGTGGCAGTGAACAGGGATATTTGCAATCATTTAGCAACATGGGAAAGAGAAAACATAAATCTATAAAACTGACTTCAAAAATTATATAAACTTTTTAAGTAGAAAATACTATTGGTATTCTGAAGGCAGAATTAGTGTAACAATGTCATAACATAGCATTTTCACAATCACCTCAAACACATTTTGCATCAAGAAATAAGAGCTACTTTAATCCTGGCTTGTGAATCACATTCATGGCTTTACAACTGAATAAACTAGCTGAATCTGTACTTATGCATCAAAATGTGAATACAACTCTTCATGTTTGTACATTAGCAAAAACCAGCTGACACAAACTTCTTGTAACTGTAGCGATAAGAAAAAGAACTTAATGTGTACCTTTAAAAGAAATATTGTAGTTGACCAGGAGCAAATAGCATATGTTTGTATGTTCAGATGCCAGGATATTAGTATTTAATAATTGGTACATATGTCATGCAGATACATCCCTGTTTGATATTTTTAAGTAATATTATTTCTTATTACATATTATTAATGAACTTTCAAACACTAAATATATGTTGTTTTGTCTAGCAACCAGATACAGGGTCAGGAAGAACACTTGTTTCTACATCACCTGTGCTAAATGAAATAGATGGCCCAAGGCATTTCTTGTCAACTCAAGTTTCTGGCTCTTCAGATACAATAGAGGAAGTTGATTTGGTCAATGAAAGAAGTACTGATGTTGAAAAGTCTCTATTTTTAGAAGACAGTGGGATTCTTTCAGATGTGGGATCATTATCTTCACCTAGTGAAATGCATGACACTTGTAGTTCTGACCAAGAAACATTTAGCTCAAATGTAAATTATAATACATATAATTTTTCAAAAGATGAATTAACAAATAAGGAAACACATTTTGACATTAATGATAAGTCTCAAGTGTCTGAAACGGAATTACTTCTGTTTACCACTCCTAATGAAACATCATCTGTACGTGTATCTGGACACGATTGTTGTGTGGACAGTGCAAGTTTAAAGCATGAAAAGTGCTTAGTACCTTCTCCATGCAAAGTAAAAGAGAGTACTGAAAGACCATCTTCAACAAATAGTAATGAAAACTGTTTAACTTCTAAAGAAATCAAATCTTTGAAAATCATAAATCAAAATACTTTGGTAACAACAAATGTTTTAGAAAATAAAAAGGAAAGTGTTCAAGTAGGAACATCTAATGAATATACACAGAACTGTTCATGTACAACTAATGAAAGAAGTTCTGGGAGAACCAAAAACAAAAATTTAGTAATTTTCGAAGAAGATGCATTTGAAGACTATGAAAGGGAGCTAATAGAATTAAAGCTTCAGTATTCTAAACACTACCAAGAACTGAAAGAAAAGCATGACAATGAAATTGAAAATCTTTCACAACACCTGGCTGATATTAATGCAAGGTAAAGGCTTTAATTTGTCTTAAAGATAAAAAAAAAACGAACAAAACTGTGTGTATACAGAAGAATAGCATTTACAGAATTTTGCTGATATATTGAAAATAAACTCAGATAATAAACAAATAAAAGGTCATACAGCTTATACATAATGAATTTTATATACAAATACGTGCAGTTTACAAGTGTATGTGCAAATGATTATTTTGTTGTTTTACATGTGCATGGATAAAATTAAATTCAAGTACATAATTATTTATAGTAGAAAGATGGCAGTAACGAGGAACATTTGATATATGCATGTACAGAAAACAAACAATCCTCAAACATTTTGGAATGTACATATTTCATCTTCATCAAGCTATATTGAACAGGATAAAATATTTGTACAAAAATTTATAAGGTTCAAACATTTTATAAAGAATAATTGAAATACAAAATAAAAGGATGAAATAAAAGATAAATGCATAAACAAGAAAGATCAATTCTGAATGATCCAGAAGAGCTGACTTTGATATTTGTAATCCAAATATAGTGAGTGGTTGTTGTTTTCACTGTGCATTTTAATTGTGAAGTCTGGTGGTTTTGAAAGTTTATACCTATTCTAATTGATACTCCTGTATATTTGCAGGCTTTTATGTGTAATTTGTGTATATTTTTGCTGATGTAAGTGGCATTATGTGGCTATATATAGATGGGCAAACAACTGTTGGTATTGTATTTTCATATTTGATTTTTAACCTACATGTACACCTTTTTCTACTGTACTTTCCATTATCGTAGAAAAAATGAGCTAACAGTTACCTGAAATTTATGAATAACTTGTATTTTTATGCATATACATTTATGAAAAGGCTGTTATCATCTGATAAAGGCGTTGTTAAAAAATCATTATTTAAATATATGGCTAATGGGATTTGTGTACCTTATTCTTTTTTGGAAGGCCTTATTCTTATATTAACTCTTTATATTTCAAACCTGGGCTGCAAGAGAAAATAATTGTAATTAGTGGTTGGTAGACAATAATTTTGAATCAACTTTACACAAGTTACAAATACAGTACATTTAATTACCATATTGTACAGCCTTAGGTTAAACATAAGCCATTAAATCCAGGAGTTTACATTTTGAATTAGTCTCACTGTGAGACTAATTATTGCAACACAAAATAGTACAATTCACTATTTTTTTAGATACTCATATATCGACAGTTCTGAAACTATTTTGAAATAGCTCTACATCAAAATTGTTAAATCCTTCACTGTGGGAAGCTAAATTCTCATTAATCAAACCTGTAAGATTTATCAACATTGAAACCAGAACAAGCAGATTATCAATGAGGTTAACACGAAATATTTTCTCAGACATAATTATCTTATGAAGTTCTTTTAATATCTCTTCCAATATGTTTCTGAATAACTATTACATCTTACACTAGTTTTGTTAGATTTTTAACAATTAACTCTTAATCATTACTTTGTCAGATATAACATTCACTATATACTTTGCAAGATTATGTAGATACAGCAGTGATTGCTTACAGGAAATGTGTGTGGCAAATGTTTTCCCAGATTTGTAGTAGAGCCATTCTGAATTCAGAAGTGTGGAGGAGATTCTGAAATATCCTGGACCAAGAAAAGATCTCCAGGACCAAAATCATGTTGTTTCATTATACTTCACAGATATAAATGCAAGTCCTCAAAAGTTTTGATTGCTCAATTCATCTTGGGGCTCTTTTGACCAGATTGGTATTTTTGGGGTCTTCTATCAAACCAAAACCACAACTGCTTTTTGATTGGTTTGAACAGAACTAATTTCCTGTCATTCATTGACATGGGAGTGGATATCTGAATCTACTGAGCTGAATGTGTGGATAAAATTCAATTAATTTCTGTCCATTTACATATATTCTTCCACTTGTTGCTTTTCATCAAAATTCTGTTACTTGATGCTTTTAATGCCACTTCCTTTAGCACTGGTGTCCAATATCATAAACATCAGTACTTTAATGTTATTGTATGTGATGCCTCTGAGGAGAACTGCTAACCTCTTTCTCATATTACAGTCTGGAATGCAGTCAAGTTTTTAATATTCTTTTTTTGGTCATCTTGTTGGACCTTGTTGCATTAGGTTATTTCTTGGCCTTATTTATTTAATCATCCTTCTTTAAATATTTATTTTACATTCACCGTTATGTGTCTTTATTCTTAGGCATGTATGAAAATTTTGTTTTCCTAAACTTTGTAATTTAGCAAATTCTTCATAAATATCTCTAAAGTGCAGTGTTACCTGCTTTTATTGGTTTCTATTATTGTTTGGAACATCATTTTTTCATACTGTCAATGTTAATTATTGCTATTTAACATGTACTGAATTTTTCACAGGGTTTTGGAAACTCTGAGGTCATGTTTTAACTACATCAACAAATTGTCTGCATTGTTGATCCAGCTTTTTTACTGTGATGTTCCAATTCCTCTTAAAATTATATTTCTGGTTAAATTTCACCAATTACTATTTGTTGATGTCTTTAAGCATCCTGTTATAATACATTTGCAGTGTATTATGTCGTTTGCCATGTGTACAAATCAGAACATGTTGATATAATTTAATGTACAGCTATTGTTTCTTCAGTTTTGAGATTCTTTTTACCTCTGATACTTCAACACGTGTGTGTCTCTAGAAGGTGAGTTCGTTTATGTTTCCTGCTTAGTTATCACATAGTTCCTAATGAACTCACCATCAGTAGTTATTTTTAAGAGGGATTTGAAGTACATCTCTGAGTAGGAGATTCTCACTGGTTTCTTCACCCAAGGAGTCTCTGCAGTAAGTTGTATCTTTACTTGCAAAGATGGAATTATAATGCTGACCAGAATCTTCATTTTAACATTTACATCAAGGCATCAACCTGTTGCCATCAAGGCAGATTATCTTAATTGTAAGGTATAGCCATACATTCCAAACCCTCTCAGATGCTTCCAGTGACAGCAGTTTGGTCACTCAGAGATATCATTTTGTGGTTCCTTGATGTGTGCTCATTGCAGTGGCAAGGACCATTATGCTAATGAGTGTGAAATAGATCTTCATTGTGTCAATTGCAATGGCTCTCACCCATCCCATTTTTGTTTTTGCCCTAAATGGTTGAAAGAAAAAGAGGTGCAGCATTTGAAGATGATTCAAAATGTTATTTACCCTGAGGCTCAAAAGTTGTTGTCCACCACTTCATCTTAGATGTATGCTGCTGCATTTCATTCCACTACTACAGTGGGAGTGCAGATGGATCTTTCTGTACCTCCAAAAGAATCATTCTCAAACCATATGAAAAGTCTTTTGACCTCCATAGTTAAAATAGTTGATGAATCAATGTCAACATCCATCTTTATCCCTAACATTCATTTCAGCAAACCCCACTTTCATTAGTTCTGTGTACAAGCATTTCCTTGGGTACATCATCTTCTTCTGTTTCAAGATGCAAAACAATCATTTGTTCATGTTCTCAGTTGCTGGATTCCTCTTTCAACAACAAAAACCTGTACAATTAACTCAGGGGAGGATTCATGGAGGTCGACATACCTCCCTTGAATAAAGACAATAAAGAAAAACGATGTGGTCATAAACATAAGGGCTCTCCACCCAATTCACCTGCACATAAATAAAAATGGCCACCTTGATACAATGGAACTGTCAAGGTTTACATTCTTATGTGGATGACATCAAAGCACTGACTGCTTCCTACCATTCTTTGTCTTTCCTTAGGAGAAACATTTCTGAAACCTGCTGATATTGTCACCTTTTAGCAGTTTTCTTTGTACAGAAATAACAGGCCATGTGATAAACAAGTGCATGGAGGGGTGGCAATGTTGTTGATCAGCATGTGCCCACCATGTCTTTGCCACTCAAATTGCCCTTGGAGTCCGTAGCCATCCGTGTTTCCTTTGGTTGTACCATAACTGATTTTTCTCTCTACCTATTGCCTGGAGAGACCAGTGATCATTTTGATCTTGATGCTTTCATTGAACAGCTGTCGTCTCCCTTTTAAATCCTGGGGAATACTAACCAAACAGACATCATTTGATTTGAAAGGAAGCAACTGATATCCAGAGCATTGCCAGAACTTTAGGTGAAAGCTTTTGCCATGTTTCTAGTGCTTATGCTTTGTTCTCCACCTTCTTAGCCATCAAGTCTCTGGCAGAGAAGTTACCTCTTTCCTTTCGAGCTGATTGTGTCTCTGATCATAATTGCCCCTTTACACTGGTGGAACTTGATTGCCCTTCATTGGTGTGGCAATACATTGATCAGACCTGATAATGTACACTATGAGATGCTGCACTATCTATCTATTGCTTCTCTTGCTATTCTTCTGACTGAATTTAACCATATCTGGCATGAGAATATTTTTCTTTCTGATGCCTGGCTATTGACCTACTTTTTTCTAACCCTGGGAAGGATTCCAAGATTCCTTCAAACTGCCATTCAATTACTTTGAAAAACTGTCTCTATAAGACCTCTTGTTTGGTTCCTCGAATCAAATAACCTCCTCCTGCCCATGCAGTGTTGGATTCGGCAAAAGCGCTCAACCATGTACCACCTGATTTAACTTGAAACATCAGTCAGATTAGCCTTTCTGTCAGTATTCTTTGACCTTGAGAAGGCTCATGATACTACATGGAGGTATGGCATTTTGTGAGACCTTCATTTATATGGGTTACATGGTCATTTGCCCATTTTTATTCAAATTTTTTAAATGGATAAGAGATTCCAAGTTTGTATGCATTCTACACTTTACCATTTTTTTCTTAGGGTTGTGTTTTGATTGTCACACTGCAGTATAAAGATTAATGCCATCACTAAACAACTCTCTCTAACTGTTTAAAATGGGCTCTATGTCAACAACTTTCATATCTCATCTCAGTTGTTGAACATGAGGTATATTGAGCAGCAACTACAGACTGCCCTCAATTGTTTATTGAAGTGGACTACAGTTGTGCTACTTGTGATCCCTGAGATAAAGTTCTTGGAGCTTATCTTTGACCATAAGCTGACCTTCACACCACACATCAAACAGCGACAAGGCAAATGTACAAGAGCAATGAACATTTGCTGTATTCTCTCTTTCTATTTCTCATGTGGCAGGTGGATTGATGTTCTATGCTACAGATATATCATGATCTTATTTGATCAAAACTGGGCTACGGGTCAATGGTCTGTGGCTCTGCCAGGACCTTGGCCTTGAAAATGCAAAACCCCATTCATTATCAAGGACTTTATCTCTGCACTGGGGCTTTCTGCACTTCTCCAATCCAGAGGTTATGTGCAGGCTCATGAACCTTCTCTGCTCCTTTGTAATTTCCAACTGTCTTTACTGTATGCTTCAAAACTTTAGTCCTTACCACAGCATCTCACCTAAGAGTTTTTTTTTCCTTGATAGGCCAAGCTTTTTCAGGACAAGACTATCTGTTATTGTTCCTTTTGGTCTTTGTATCCAGGAGCAGTTGGATGAATTGGATCTGCTCTTGGATAACATTGCAGTATCCAATGGTCAACCCCATCCCATCATGGCTCATTACAATCACCAAATGTGACCTTTTTTTAAGTCATCTGAGAAAAGCAGTTACTTCCAGTTGGAACTGCTCTCTTATTTGCTGAACATCTTTTGAACCATCCTTCTATTCCTGTTTATGTGGATGGTTTAAAATTAGGTGACTGTGTGGGCCTTGCCATAGATTTTTGTGGTTTGGTGGTTGCATGTAGAATCCCCTCTACAGTTTCCATGTTCACTGCTGAACTGTATGTTATTTCTCTTGCCCTGGATCCACATAGATGCTAAGCTGAACTCCAATTTCACTATTTGTAATGACTTGTCTAGTTCTCTACTGACCCTGGAATTGCTTCATGTTAGTTCTCACCTTGTTCTTATAGATATTCAAATTCAACTGGCCCATTTCTCTTTAAAATCTACTTGTATATAGTTTTCTGGATACCAGGCTCTTTTGGTATTTGTGGGAATGGGCTTGCCAACATTGCAGCTAAATCTATCTGCTCTAGTACTATCACTGCTGTGCCTGTTCCACACATGGACTATGGTCCTGTATTCAAGGCTCGGCTCCATGCCATTTGGCAGTCGACTTGGACTGAGCAACGTGAAAAGAAGCTTTTCCAAATAAAATCCTCTACTGAACTTTGGCCATCTTGCTTCTGTAAGAATCGGAAAGAGGGAGTTGTTCTAACTGGACTACTTATTGGTCACGGTTTTTAACTCATTGTTTTCCTTTATCTGGGACTGATGCACCAGTGCATTGTCTGTATGACACTTAGGTCACAATAAGCCACATCTTACTCTCTTGCTGTCATTATGTCTCTCAATGACAGCTAATTTTAAACATGTTTTCTGCCAAGGTTTATCCATAATGTTAAACAGTGTTATTGGTGATGGTAGCACTGCCCATCTTACAAATGTTTTTAGTTTTCCAAATACCATTAATCTTTTTAATGATACTTAAGTTTTTAATTTATAAATTAGACCTCTTTTAAATGTGTTTCCCTTTTAAGAATTAAAGTAGTATTTTGATTTGAAATTAGAAAATGGCTGTAACGTCAAATAACTCGAAACCAGGACTGAAAGAAAGGCCAACTATAGGTGACTAATGCTGATGTTTGAACTTATTTGTTTGTCATCATAGCAATTTATGATAATTAAAATTATGCTACAGAAAGGCCTTTACAAACTTGTATTACTGTACATATGTAACTATAAACTATTATATATAAACTACATATTTAAAAATTCGATTTAATGCTATTTGTTTGTAATTAAAAAATTAAACTTTTTTTTTTACCTTAAATCATTTTTAATTTTAATAATTTTACATTAATTGTTAACTTTTTACCAGATGTTTGGTGCAGATAACTTAATTGCTTTGTGTCATGAAATACCAAACCAACCAACCAACCAATCATTCTTCATATGGTGTCTCAGAGCTTCAACAAAGATGACTTTTAAACTGTGGTACATACAGTAAATTAAGATTATTCCATTAAACAAAGGCAAAAAACACTAGATTTTTCATCAGTATTTCCCAAACTGTGGTTTGCAGTCATAAGGGGAGAGGCATGGGATCACCAAGAAAGTTGAAGGTATATATTTTATCATATTTCCATTTTTATAATTAAAAAAAAAGCCAAAATTTTCTTTGATCTGACAGTATTTATACTATTTAGTGCTATGATCTTGTTATTATGTTATATTTGTGTAAATAGAGTTCTCAAGAATGGGAGCCATTAATGAAAAATACACATTTTGATTGTCATTTGTAAATGGCCTCATTTGAGCTTCAAAGACACCACTCCATGAATTCAACAGTTTTGCTTATCCAGGTGAGCACGTATCTTTGACAAATAAGTTCATTCATTATTTTGATACATTTTAATGTTTTTTTAAGGTAATATTTATAATCCAGGTGTATACCGTTTTATATATCATAATGTTAAATTTTCAGGTACCTCGAATTACGACCTATGTATGAAAAGGCTCTTGATCAAATTAAGTGCTTGGAATGTCAGGTTGTAAAGCTGAAGAAAGAAACTTCAGCTCAGGAGGAATGGCACAAACAAATGTACCTCAAAATGTACAGGTTTGTGCAGTTAGTTGTTTCTTCTGTGATGTCATATAAATACACTTTATTACCAGAAAAGCATTCTCATTTATTCTGTCATATTTTTTACTAAATATTTAACTGTATGCAGGATAATATGACTGTAATACTGGCTTTGAAAGACCAATGTAAATATTCCACTTAGAATAATTACGTGTAGCAACATCTTATGGTCTAATAGATAATTTAATATTGAATTTTTTTGGGTATGTTTTCATTTATAATGTTAATAAATATGTAGTATAAATAGCACAAGACTGTCTTTATCTTCAGATAGGTAAATTTAGCTTAGTTTGAGATATTTACCTGTAAATTTTTAATTGAACTGCATTCATTTCTTTCAGAAAATTTTAATCTGTTGATAACGTTAAATTTCAAGGTGTAGCTAATTCATGTGATTTTGATAACTGCTTGTAACTATAAATATGTATATTATTTATGTATTATTTTATTTGTAAAAGTTCCACTAAATTAATTGAGGCTCAAATGTTTATGGTATAAAATTGTTACTGTATCTGTCTATAAATAGCATATATGTTACATATAAATGTATAAAATATTAAAGTACAGTACTTTCTGTAACACAAGTCATTCCAAATATCACTTGCTACTGCATCAATTTTCCTGGGTATTTGTGCTTAAATACACCACATTTTGGAGTAACTAACTGTTCAGCAGTGAAGTAAAATGTTTCTTCCTTTTGTAATTTTTTATTTATTTATTTTGGGAGTTATTCATTTTCTTATATCACTTAATTACAAGTTCATCATGTCTCAATTAAGTACACTATACAGTTTAAGCTGAGTTTTGTACACAAATAGGTACTCTAGCTGAAGTTTTGTTCATGCAAGTGAAGAAGATACGCTTTGTAGTGAAGCACACTTTGCTGTAGCTTTTTGTGCACTTCAGTTCTCTCTTCATATCTGAATACATAATTAATTATTAGAAAAGTTAACAAGAAAGTGGACATGCAGAATATGTGTATGAGAAAAGTATTAGCATATCTGACAAATGGGTATAACTAGACTGACAGTGTGATGACTTCTCTATTCTTTAATTTGTTATGAAAAATTGACCTCAGTTAATATTAATGTATTTCCTAGAAAAGGGCAAGAAGCAGCAAAATTTGAGCATGCTGATGAGGTACTAGAATTTGCACAACAAGCACCAAAGAAGATATCAGTTCCTGAACTATTACAACAACTGCGCCAGACCAAACAAGAATTGGAACAAACCAAAGAGTTGTATCGAAGTGAATTATATCGCAAAGCTACCACAGGATCACTTCATCATCAGGCTGAGTATACACTAAAATTTTTGAAGGATGCTGTTTATTATTTTCTAACAAAAAAGGATAACAAAGGTCATCTTAATGCCATTGAGAGCATCTTAGGGTTTTCTGAGAAAGAGAGGGGGGCAGTTGCTAAATCCATAAAACACCGAAGAATATGACATGTATGTTTTTCTCTACTACAACTTTGGAAATGGCAGATGAATTTAAAAATAAATAGTTAAGCTTAATATGTATAATAAAGCTCCCAAATATGAAACATAATGTGTCAAACTGTTTATATGTGAGTGTTTATGCAAAATTAAAAAAAAACATTCAGACTCAAAATATCAAAATATTTTGAATTTGTTTTAAATTTCAGTATTTAATTTTAGTGATTGTAAAAGGTCATATTGATTCAAAAATTGACTGAGAAACTTTTTGAAAACCATCAGATGATAATGTGGCCAAAATGACATCTTAGTTATAAAAACCTAAATATATATAAATATTTATGTGGAATGTACATGAAAATGCATGCACATGTTTAAAATTATTTTTAGCAAAGCAACTTCACAAGTTGCAAGTTACAAAAAATATACACTGGAGCACAGGATAAACTAATGGAATAATTAATATACTCATAAAATGGTTTAACATTATGTTGAGCAGATTAATTTATTTTTATCACATAGTAACTAAAATTTAAGAAAATATTGTGTGAGGGTGTATATTTATGTAAGTGTTCTCTTTGGTTTAAAAATTTCTTTGTTGTTGGCCTTAATTAACAACTTGAAATGATTAAAATTAACATGTAAATCAATATCAACCAAGATATGTTTATTTTTGGTGAAATAGGAACTTTGATGTTTTCTTATTTTATTTCACAAGTCTATAACTGTCACACTGTGGAAATAACATACATGGATTTTTGATATTATCAAGGATACATAAATTGGTAAACACATTAGCTATTTTCAGTGGCAGCATGCTGTTTTTGTATATGAAAAAATAGGCCATTTGTTATCCTGGTTTTAAAATGCATCTAAACTTTATGAATAAGTAAGCTTCATGAAAAACAACTTAGATATTTTGAATTTTAAAGAACAGCTCTAAGAATATTGGATAAAGTAATAGATACTGTAATCTTACAGATTTACTTAGATTACTCAGTGAATTTCTGCTTCTTTAAGTTTTCAGTGATCATGTTATCTAACATACCGATGGGAAGTAAGTGATTATGGTTTATTGTAAATATAATGTGTTATATTTAGTCTTAAGGTTATGTATATAAACAATGATAATCTTGTTTGTTTGTTTTTTATAAATGATAAAGTATCATATGTGTTTATGCATTGGTGGTGTGAGGGTTTGAATGATGCTGGACACTTATTTAATGACACCATTATTAAAGATTAAGCAAGGAGTTCGTAATTTTAAAATCATCTATTTCATCATAAAGAATATTGTTGAGCAAAATAGATCACTTATTAATAAAATTCATGATATTTAAAAAAATGTGCATAACAATCCATAACTTGTTTTGTTTCATTGTAGTTATAAACATAAGACAGTATTGTATTTATGAAGTTTTTTATCAAGCAATATTGGCATACAAAGACTTAATTGAGACTAACATACTATAGATTACTCTCAGAGTTCTGTATTTCCCTTCATAATTACAAACCGTTTCTTGATACATAGATATATTCCTATTTTTGTATTTTCCTAAAAATTTAATTAGAATTTTGACTAAGTCATGATTATAAGTACCAATATTAGAAATGACGAAACTCAACAAACATCCTACATTTGTAGTGTAGGAATACCATAAAATTCATTGAGTTCCTGATTGTTTAAAATAAAAAAAATCTGCCTTGGTTAATAAGTTTTGTTTAATTCTGTCAGATATCTATGGAACTTAGTTTAAGTGTTAGTGGGAACTTGATTTAGTTTGACAAGTTTGTTTGTATCTGGAGAAGCTAACACCCTTATTCAAATAATTCAAAACATTATTAGTTCCTTTATGTAATATAATTATAACATTATTCTTAATATTTACTAAGATTTTTTCAGTGCTTGTATCTTTTTTTTTAATTTATGTTGAAAAACCCATTAAGAACTGATCTAGGATTTTAGTTTGAGTGATGATAATGATATAAATGGGGGAGAGGGATTGTCCAAATTAAGTTTTACATTTTTATTCTGAGACCTGAGAAGAGACTAAAATAAATACTGTCCAGTATGTGTTTATTTAGTTATTTTTTCACTGGTGAAATGTAATTAAATTTAAATGTGTGACCTTAAACATAGTATTAATTCTACTGTCTATTTGGGAAGTGTGTCATGGAGGGTTTCCATAAACTTTACCCATTTCATTTCATAAGAACATGTACACATGTTTATTCTTTGACAAAAAAAAAGTTTGGTAAAGTGAAAAGCATAGTATATCATGTTGCAGAGTCAAAGAAGTTTATTTTTAAATTCCTTAAATCCTTGAAAGCTGATGATAAAAACTAAATTCATTAAAAATTGTTTGTTATGGGGAGAAGTTCTGTTATATGCAATGGGAAAACAAATTAGTAAGTGTTAAATAGTAACAGTATATAAATATCTAAATGATCCACTTTTTTTTTATTGGTTTACTATCAATATCAGTATTGCTCTTGCACTTAAAGAATGATTTAAGCAAAATGCACTTGACTGGCAAAGTTGAAAGCAAGATAATTACTGGTATTTTCTCCTATGCATCAGGTTTGTATGTCTTGCCTTGTTGTGGCTGTTCAGTGGTTATTAGGTGATTTTTCAAACACTTTCAAATATATATTTGCTCACAAATAGTTCAGTAATGCTTTTCTTTTCTTTGTAAATTTTTTTAGAATGAGAAACTGTTAATGCCAGAAGTACAATAAACCATCTTACAATGTAGATTCATCCAACGTGAATTTGTTTGTACATGCAAAAATAAAAGCAGCTAATGATCTGCTATACAGAGAAAATAAGATTATGAGCAATTCACCCAATAGGCAAATATATGATGCACTAGATTGTTATAATGCTCTCAGTATGTACTTTGTCAAATGTCTCCTTTTTGTACTCATTTGAAGTCTCTAGATTTAATATTTCTTATTTTTATTTTAGTGCATACGTCTTCAAAAATTTAGTAGTCTTTCAGTTAGCATAACAAATCTTTCACACACAAAAAAAACATTTTTGAATTAGATATTTTTAATGTAACTTAAAAAAAAATTTGACTAGAAATATATTAAGTATTTGTTTCAAATGGTCTGAGGTCTGGCATGGCCAGTTGGTTAGGGAGCTTGACTCATAATCTGAGGGTTGCAAGTTCAAATCCCCTGCCATACTAAACGTACTTGCCTTTCAGTCATGGGAGAGTTATGTGACAGTCAATCCCATTATTTGTTAGTAAAAGAGTTGGCAGTGAGTGGTGATGACTAGCTGCATTCCCTCTTTTCTTACACTGCTATGTAAGAGAAAGTTAGCACAGATAGTTCTTGTGTAGCTTTGTGCAAAATTCTAAAAAATTTAAATGGTGTATGTACAAAGTAATTTGCTTGTTAAGATTAAAAATACTTTCTTTCATTTTAAAAATCTCAAATTTCCTTTGTGCAATTCATAAAATATTCTTATTACATTTCAAACTATTTTTTCAGAAAACCTTTATTTTGTCTGTTATTTTCTCTATCTCTATACAGGATTGCTCAATTTGACCAATCTCATAACCACCAACCAGATATCTAAAGTACCCCCCTTTTTTTTTTAGAGTGATTTTAAATTGTAACATGGAACTACATTAATTTATCCTAAGTAAATTTAAGCTCATAACAATATACATACATTTATAATAATACGCTGAAGAACATAGGCTAACAACAAACAAAATGTGGACAATTTACCATTAACTCTCAAAATTTTCTAACTGTGTGAAAAGAGTCCTTATAAATTCATCCAAGTTTGTCATTAACATTCTCATGGGAATAAACCTTGTATTTGTGACTTATGTTTCAGAAACTTAATATAAAAGATTATGTTATAGAAAAAAGCATTAGCTTTTCATTGGTTGTAGATTATATATAATTAAATGTAAGAAAGAACTATTAACAAATCCTGAAAGAAAGGATGTGGTAGGAGGGTTTTGATTTTCTGTGTGATAGCTCTAATACAAAAGAGTATTGAAGTTTATAAAAATTATGGTTTATCTGAGCAAAGATGACTTTATACTTAGTAAATGACATTTGATGTTTTTGGGGAGTGGTGATAAAATAGATGAGAGAAAATATCATTTGTATAACACGAGGGGAAATCCAGGATTTCTTATAGATATTACCTTAGAGAATTAAGAACTGAAAACTTGTATGCCAGTACGATGTAGATTATCAGTTAAGATTTTATGTTGTACTAATTAGTATAACACGTAGCTCAATAAAAAAAAAATTGAATATAAGACAAAAATCTTGTGACATGTGCAGTGAAGTTTATCTATACAGACACAAATACTCTCCAGCTTGCTGAGCTTTACTTTATTCCTGCCATGTGTCTAAGTGATCGGGCTAAATTAAGTGTTGTGTAGTCAATTTACTTTTGCCATTTTTTCTACAATTTCTAATTACTCTTAGGTAGCAGTATGGAATTGAAATATAAAGCATCTTCAGGTGTTAGTCAGATGAAGAAAAACTGCAAAGTTGTGACATTAGCTGAGAAAGTTGTAAAGTGAGATGAGTGTATCATCCATAAGCCAGGCATATGGTGTGAATTAGTTCTTGATACTTATGATTAGATTGATTGAAGACAAAATACATGCAGGTATTAAGACTTACCTATAAAGGCATAGGTTTTTTTCAAGTATCTAGGAGGAATTCTTTTATGCAAGAAGTAGAGAAACTATTGAATGTGTGGATCAGTAAACAAATGATCTGTAAAGAAAGGCTCTGTTATTGATAGCATAGTTTATGAATACATAGTCTCCAATGAGTGTGGAAGTACTGTGGATGACATAAGTTTAAGACAAGTAAAGATTGGTTTGCCAAATTTAAACAATGCTTGAATCTCTATAACATGAAGCTGGGTCAGCAGATACCACTTCACATAAGCAATTCAAATTATGGTTTCTTTAATTCATATATAGACTTCAACAGGTGTTTAAGTAGATGAGACAGGTTGTTTTTTTTTCATAAGAAAATGAGCCACAGGACATACATTACCAAGGAGAAGAAGGTTGCATCCAGTTTTAAGGCCTGTAATGATAGGCTCACTTTGCTTTTTTTTGTTGTTGTTTCTGAGATCATATTTCAAAGATTCAATGAATGAAGACTTGAAGTATTGATATCCTCCAGTAACAGTGATATATATGAAGATGCTGAGGAGACAGAAGCAGCTAAAGCCATCATAACGTTTCAATTTGGTCACAAAATTAACTGTAATTTTTAATCTCAGTTTTTGCTTAATATTAATTCATATGATTAAACAGATGGTGAATAGATGATTGAAGACTTAAGTTTGTAGATGGTAATTTAATTATATATAAAAATTCTGAATATGTTAGAAAATTGTTAGAATACATTAACAGTAACCTAAAAAAGCTAAATTTAGTGTATATTGTCAGGAAGTGCAAATACTTACTGTTTTAAGTTTAGTTCAGCACTGTGTAATGTGAAATGTAAAAAAAAAAGTTTGTATTTTATATTCCAGCAAAGTAATGTGTCATATACTGAAAATATTTTTGTGTCCTGTAAAACAATAATATGGGGAGTAACAAGTAGAAACACTTATAGTTTTTAAAATCTGGCAATAACTTTCACTCAGAGTTGTATGAATTTTCCAACTAAAGTATGTTCCAGAGTGCTTAGATCTTGCATAAGTAGCTGTTCTATGAATTCTAATATACTCTTCTGCTTACTACTGTGTTAATTATAATTATTTAATATTTATGAACACAAGGTTAGCAATGTGCTTGGCTCTTACAAATTATTCCATATTTGTTGGTATAGCATTCCTTAAACCTCCTTTATAAATCTGCATTGTTGCAAGGC
The DNA here is from genome assembly GCA_011833715.1 of Carcinoscorpius rotundicauda. Lineage (NCBI taxonomy): Eukaryota > Metazoa > Arthropoda > Merostomata > Xiphosura > Limulidae > Carcinoscorpius > Carcinoscorpius rotundicauda. The sequence goes on along the minus strand of CM022395.1, from coordinate 29,950,803 downwards.
AACATTTTTAAACATTGCATTATTTACATTCACATATGTTAGATTAGCAATTCTTTATCTATTCCTGTCATTGAACAATGAATATTATAGTCCAGCAAGTGCTGTGAGTACTATATTTCTTTTTCTCTATGCCTGTTAGATCAATGTGTTGTAATGTCTGTTTTCAGGATTATTAAATCATTTAGAAACTGTAACAGTTGAGACATTTCAATATTTGCTTGGTGCATTGAAAGTGGAACATATTTTGTAGTGGGGTTGCTTTAAAAAATAATTGCAATGTTGGTATAGTATGGAAGTCATGTATTCAGTTGCTGTTATATTAACTCATTAAAGTAAAATGAATCCAACATCAACATATTTAAGTTTAAAAGAAAGTTTTAACTTCAATTCTTGCTGTAACATTTATAACTAAACTCATCAGAAAAAATTAAAAAATTGCAAAATAAATTCTCCAACAAAATTATCCTTTATTACACAAATACTAAGAATAAGAAATTTTTCTTGGAGTTTTTTTTCACATATTTTTACACTGGCAATGTTAACAAAGAAAAAAGAATTTATAGCATGAAACAAAACTGTCTCTCATTGATTTTGCTTTGAATGAATTATTGATAAACAAGCAATGTAAAACTTGCGCAGTAAAAATGAACATTGCTGACACAGCAAAAAGCTTCTGCACTGCAGCTTAAGTACCCTTAGTTACTGCAAGAATTCATTGTGGCTAATGGATCATAGCTTCTTGATGTGAGTCAATGAAACACTCCAGTAGTTGCAAGGACTTCTTTGTTTCTTTTCAGCACTAGTTATATGAATAAGTTATAAATTGTGATTGTTTCTTAGTTCTCTGCAGGAGGTGTGGTTACTGGATGGATCTGTTGTTCCAGTGATACGTTGTAGAACATGGTACATGAGTCCAAAGTCAAAGACAAACCCTGGTGGTGAAGGGCAAACAGCACACCCTTTAAACTTCTGCTTAGATATTGAACCTCTTATCAATAGTAGATGTTTTAAAGTACTAGAATAACATTTTAGTTTATCCATGAAACACAAACTATTTGAAGACTGTTGTTGGTTCATTTAACATTGAGTATTCTCTAATTTCTTAACTGTATTTGAAGATCGGGACATATCATGGCCAATTCACACTAGTTTTTACTTGATTGACTGTACAGAAGCTACACACAATCCATGAATGTTTGGAAATTGTTTACTTGCTGTTACTTTTCTAATATAACTATTTACTGCCAATTCTAAATAATGGTTAAAGCAATATCATGTAAAAGGGAACATATAATCTTTGCATGGCAGAGTCACATATCATTGCATTCACGTGTCACTCGCAATGAATTTTCTAGTATGACTATAGAAAACCACATGTGTTGCATAAGTGCTTTCTCTGTAGCTGCTGATCTAGTTCAATCAAATTAAGTTATGCATTCATCCTGTTATATTGAGCATTTATATAGACAACTATGAGTAACTCATCAGCTAAGAGAAAAAGCTCTAAGTTATTTACCACTATGTTTGCAAAAAATTCATTTCATGTGCTGTGTGGATGCCATTGTATTTCTAAGTTGCATTATTAACTCTACTTTCACACCATTCCTCTTTGTAGTTGAATTATACTCATAATATAAATATGGATGGCTAGATTTAGAGATTTAATATCCTATCCTGAAAACATTTATTGTAGAGAAATATCAGTAGTGGCAGATCAAAGTAGTTATTTTGTTTTTAAGTGAAGGTTACTTTTTTAGATGTTAATTTTCATAGAAGGCTTGTGTTCAACTTGATTCCATCTGTTTCTTTATTTTTACCTGAAGTAAATTTAAATAAACTTTCTTAGGCCCAAATGAACAGCATTATACCATACATTTCACAAATAGATTCTTTGTTGTGTATTTAAACTCAGTCTTTTGACTATATAGCAAGTTGCACAACCTGTAACAGGTCAGTGAAGAAACATGTTTAAGATCTTTGTGATTTATTGTTATTGAATTATATTATTATATCCAATAACAGTTTTCAGTATAACAGAAAGTTCTTTTTATATTTGCCATACTCTACTTTACATTGCTTTCTAGTATAATAATTGCAAAGTTGCATTACATTTAAGAATACATCTAAAATATGTGCTAAAGAGTTACTTTTACTTAACCTTATCTAATATATATTTTTTTAATCCCAGATTGTTTGGTGTTAGCTGGTAATTTTGTTAGGAAAAAATTTTATACCTGGCTGCCTGGCACAATCAGCAATCATAGAGGAAGAGCATTTTTGGTAATGGGGTTCACACTTGCAACTTTCAAATTGAAGGTCATGTGCTTTAATCTTGAGGCCCATCTACATGACATAATACAGCACTCACTCAAAAGCTTAAAACAGTATTAATTCAGTTCTGATGTTGACTTATATACCAGTAAAATACCATTTTCTAGAATTTAAAAAATCTGTTTTTGTTTTTTGTTAATAAAAAATGTGATGTAATCATATCTGGTTGTAAATGTTTCTTACACCAAAGTCCACAAATGCATAGATATTGGCCAGGTTTTCTTTAGCTAGGCTGTTGTGTTTGTTTACTTTAACATCAACAGGATTCATTTCCTCTATACAGCACCATCAAAAAGTTGTAACATAACTTATTTGTTTTACTCTTTTTTGCGACTTTTAGTTGAAAATAGACTGAAACAAATCTACCCAATTCATTAGCTTCACCTTTCATTGAAGAAGTGATGTTTCACTTATGAAGAAATGCCAGAATGTTAGTTTCTGCCTTGTTTTCAGTCCCAAAATAAGCAGTCACTCTTTAACCACCCCTTATCTCAAGTGATGATTCTCTGAAAGAAATGTTGCACAGCACCATTACTTATATTTGGGAATAATGATAAAACCTTTTTACAACAACAAAATATCTGAAACTTAGCTCTTCTTCTGATCTGTCTTGATTTCTCTTTTCCGTTTTCTTTTCCATTAGCATCTTATAATATTGTATACCTGTATATTTGTGCCAAACAGTTGCAAGTATCTGCTAGTTTATACAAAATGTTTTTTGTCATGTACTCTCATCTTGCTGTAATGTTAAATTTTGAAAGTTTTTATAAAGAAAAACATTCCTGGTCCTTTTTTTGAAATTTTCAAGTTTCATTCTAATATTATCAAGAAAAGTCACAAGGATCTTCAACTGTTTACAAAACAAAGGTTATTTAAGAATGATTTTCCCATTTTTATGATAGATAAACAAGAAAAACGTAATTGAACAAACTAAATATAAATTTCTGATATCTTGTATCTATTTTCTTGCCTTTGATCAATAAAATTCTGAGTGCCTAGTCTTAATAATAGATTTTATCAATGAATAGTTCAGGTATTTTTTAAATTAAGATGTCATTTACAGTATTTTTCAGGTTCAAAGACAGATCACCATCACTGAAATCATCTGCTCCAATTTATCCTTTTTTTTTCTCCTTGTTGTACACACTTAAAGAAGAAAGATACAGTATCATGTAATAGAATATGCAAATAACAAAGCATCTAAATGAGATTACCATCTACCTGAACATTCCATGTGTGAATTTGATGCTATTTATTATTAATATTATAATCTTGAGATGTTTATTAAGACCTTGTAAAAGAGAACCTGCTTATGCACTCATCCAGTCACAATTCAACAAACCAGCTCAGACGGTATTTATTACATTAAGTTAAATATGCAATTTGTACTATTTCCTTACACTTACAGTAGTAAGTCATCAAGGTTATAGTTCAGTAAGTATTGAACTTAAAGGATTATGATGCAAAATTATACATCATTTTACTTTATATGTAATAGTTTTTTTTAATTCCTGAAGATAATTTCCATTTACTTGCTTTTTACTTTTTTGTAATTCCTTCTTTCAACATTGTTTAGTTTGTATATAATTTTATCTTCCATAGATTAAGTTTCTGAGATGTGAGTTGCTAAGGGTGAAATTTCAAGAACAATATTTTTATTTCTAATTACATTAATTTACAATATCTAATAAATGGTTATTGTATGTTTGAAATCATTCTTGCTTTATTGACAGGTTACTATTAGGACAGTTTTTAAGTGCCAGATGTCTTTATTCTACAGTTATGTTTGACTTGATAATAAAGTAGGAAGGAATACTTTAATACTTCAATATAATACATAAAAAATATTTTAAATCATAAAAAGTTTTAATGGTGGTACTCTAATTTAATAATACAATTAAGCATTATCTTGTATGTTGGCTTTTCTAGCAAAACTGTTATAACTGCAGAATAAGTAATTTTGTAATATATATATATATATATATATATATATTGCTATTTAATAGTTAACTATATTATATAGCAGTTAATCCAAGAAGCTGATTGATAAATTAGTGTTACCACTATGCACAAGCAGACTTTCAGTAAAGATATGTTGCTTTTGATATAACTGTAGGGTAAAAATAACTTCTAAAATTTTTCTTGTACATTTACAGAGCACAAACCATTTATGAATAAAATATGTATAAAAGTTACCATGACAAACGTATATGAGACCTTGAATTGCTTTAAAAATGATAGTGTTTTTTTATACATACATATATGTATATATAAAAATAAACTTATTAAAGTAATACAGTTTATAGGAAATGTTGTGGCTATTAGAGATCACTTGTATTTTTCTGTAATGATTGGGTAAAACTAAAAAATAATAATTTGTCATGGTTTGAATATTATATTAAGAAAGGACAAAGTATCAATGTGCAATAACGTAAGTGAAAACTACAATTCTGCTAAAGTTGTGGTATCTAATGTAAGTATTGAAAAATAGCAAAAACAATATGGCAATATTGTAATTCTATCAGATTGTATCTTAAATTTTCCAAATTTTATGAAGTGTTTAAAATACATTCCCAGTGATGATGAAAGAAAAATATACTTAAGTGTAAATATACACATATAGTGAAACTCTGAGTATAATGTGCAGTACATTTTTGACTTCACTTATGAGGAAAATTCACAGTGTCCATACATAATGTTCAGATTTATTTTAACAGCTGTTTGGCTTCTGTATGTTGTTTTTATTTGTAATTTGCATGTGATCATAGGAAGTAATACCACTGCCAACTTCTTAAATATGTATCTTAATGAACAGAGTGTGAACTTGTGGCACTTGTAACTTGTGTACATATGCTAATAAATAATCCCCTGTAAATAGGGCATAGGAAAGTGACTATGACTGAATGCTGCTGTGAATTTATTTATTATAGTGTAGGATAGTAAAATCATCTTAACAACTCAGTGCAAAAACTTTCAAAAATTAAAAAGTTTTGCTAAATTACGTTTTATGAGATGATATTAGCAAATGCATGTATATAAACCATAGGTTTTATGATTGGCAAAATAAAAATATACATGTATGAACTGATGCCTAAAAGATAAATGTAAGGGCTTCAGACTTTTTTTTTTTGTGATTCAACATTGATTATATCAGAATATAAGATGTGTTAAGGCAGCATTCAAGTTGACAATTTATATAAATTTAATAAAATACTGGAAGAATATTATTCTCTTGTAGAATGCACCTTCATATTTTAGCAAAATATATGGAAATCAAATGCACACTGTGAGTATTTAGAGTAAGTATTACATATGCGTATCTGCATTGTAGATATATTTCTTAAGTATTGATAATTGAAAGTTAAATACCTAGAAGCACAGATGTAAAATAAAATATATTCAAAATGATTATTCTTATAGCAAATAAGATATGTAAGCAATCATGTACTAGTAAATCATATTGATGAAGTTCTATACCCGCTTTCAAAAATCATTTATTTTTGGTTGTCTTTCTTAAGTAAATAAACATTTATAGATAGCAAAATTAGGTATTTGTGTATCCCTCACTGGTACAGTGGTACATCTGCAGATTTACAATGCTAAAATCAGGGATTTGATTCCCCTCAGTGGACTCAGTAGGTGGCCCGAGGTGGCTTTGCTATGAGATAAATACACACAGATATATGTGTAATTTTGATGTTATTACTTTTGGGATTGGACATGTATCAAAAGTGTAGCAAATTAGTTGTTAGTAGTAGGATAGTTTTTGAAAAAGGTTAATAAACCAATGACACATTTGTTAAACCCAAGCAACTGTGTACATTTGTTTGTTTTAGTGAACTACTAACTATATATTAACCTGACAGTTTTAACAGCAGTGGTAACTTTCACGCATATTAACACTTGTTGACAAGGAGAGAACAACATTTTCACCTTTCTAGGTCATCTTCAGGTTTCGGAAGAGAGAATTTGAAAGTGCTCCCTCTGATGGACACGTCTTAGGGATGAGAGTATAAACGAGTACAGGATAGTTGGGTGTGTTGCAGATGGATGTTAAGTTATTAATTAGTATAGGTGTAAAGGTGTTTTTTTATATTGGTTTATTTTTGCTTTAGTTGCTGTACAAGTAGGGCTTCTTTGATTTTGCATTTGTTTATATGTTTCCCTACTTAATGTCTGGGTGTTTTTTTATGGTTGTGTTGTGTTTATTTGATTTGGAGTGTTCAAAAACGTTTTTGTGTTCTTTGAATCTAGTTTCTTTTTTTCTGCTGTTTCTCCAATAGAGAAGTCGTGGCAGTTGTTGCATTGTATTTTATAAATAATTTTGGTGTTGTGTTTCTCAGTGTAGTTTTTACATAGCATGGACTTCAGTTTTATACCTGGTTTTTGTGTAAATTTGGTGTTCATTAGAATGTTTTCTTTTGAGTTTTTTTCCAAATGTTGGTTATTTTTTCAGTGATGTTGGAAATGTATGATATGCAGCAGTATAAGGTTTCGTGGTTTGTTGTGTCTTGGGATTTATTTTTGTTTGTCCAAGTGTGTGCATATAATTTTTTTCATGGTTTTTTTGAGAAAATGTGTTGATGTTGTTGAAGCATTTTATTTTGTTGATTTCATTGTTAATTTTATCAGGTGAGCATAGTTTTGTGGCTGTATTTATTTGGTTTGTTAATATGTTAAGTTTTTGTTTTTGCGAGATAGCTTTAGAACTTTATATCCAAGACCCTAACCCTTGATACACATCCCCAGCAACCAATTCGCAACCCTTATAGAATTCACTACCACCGAAACTGCCTAAAAATAAATGGTTTAAGTATGAGGAATTCCATGTCACCAGTTCTGTCCAATATTTTTATGACACAGATTGAATCACAAGTGATTAATTCAGCCTTGCACCCACCACTATACTGGTACACATATGGTGATGATACAATTGCTGAATCCACATCTACAGAACATGTACTTAGTTTTTCAATCATGTTAACTCGAAACATCTCAACACTAAGTTCACCTGTGAACAGGAAAAAAAACAAACTAACCAAATAGCATTTCTTAATTTCAAAATCACTTGAACTGATACACAATTCAAAACAAAAATCCACAAAAGAATCACCCATACTGGACTACATATTTCTTGGGAACATGAAACAAAACAGAAACTCCATATTAACAAACAAAATAAACACCGCCACAATTCTATGCTCACCCAATAAAATTAATGATGAAATCAACAAAATAAAACAACATTTTTCAACATCAACAAATTTCCTCAAAAACTGTAGAAAAAAAACTATATGCACACAACTAGACTGACAACAAACAACCAATCCCAAGATACAACAAACTACAAAACTTTATACTGCTGCATACTATATGTTCCAAATATCAGCAAGAAAATAATCAACATTTGACAAAAACTTAACAAAATGCAACATTCCAGTAAACACCAAATTTATTCAAAAACCGGGTACACAACTAAAGTCCATACTATGTAAAAACTACACTGACAAAACACAACACCAACATAATTTATAAAATACAATACAGGAACTGCCGTGACTTCTATATTGGAGAAACAAGCAGTAAAATGGAAACTAAATTCAAAGAACAAAAAAAACACCATCACATGTTTTTGAACACTGCAAATCAAATAAACACAACCGTAGAAAACACCCAGATATTAAGCAGGGAAACGAATATAACAACTGTAAACTCAAAGAAGCTCTACTCATATAGCAACTAAAACCAGAATTAAACCAATATAAAGGAACATCTTTATACCTATACTAATTAATAACCTAACATCCAACTGCAATGCTCCCTACAATCCTATTTATACTCTTTTACCTAAGACGTGTCCTCAATGATCACATTCAAATTCTCTCCTTCTTAACCTGAAGATGACCTAGAAAGATCGAAACAGTGATCTCTTATTATCAATAAAAGTGTTAATACCCATAACAGCCATTCTAAGATGCATTTTTATTTCAAGTGGGTTTGTTGTCATTAAGAGTGGTGACTTTCCTCCTGCTGAAGTCTTTATTAACAATTGACCAGTGTATACTTTAAAGTAATACATGAAATGAGGTTCTGTATCTTCGTAATTGCAGCTTTTGTGTTACATTTCAAAAAAATCATGAGATCAGAAATGTTTGAGAATATTTTTTTTTTCCTGTGAGATTGTGATAAAAAATTTAAAAGATAGTTTTCTGTATATTCATTATTTTCCATAGATTTTTCTATTTACTCTGAGGGAATAACTATAATATTTTAATACAAAGAATGTTTTTTTTCCTTTGCTGAAAATATGAGAATGAAAATAATTATGAATGTAGCCTGTGGTAACCTCAGGGAAAATGTTTATTTAACCCCATGTTTTAGGTTGCACTTTCGTTTAATGCATTTTAACATTACAATTTATAAATATGTTAGAATTGGAAAATTTAGAAAGATGATCAAATGTTTACAATATATTTTTGTTCTTTAAAATGAGTTTCATTTTTTTTATATTGTCAGAAACTGATGAGTACCATAAAATTTCAATTCATAATTACTTTGTGTAAAAGTTTCACAAGATTTTCTAAATTTTATCCCTATTGCAAAAAAGTGTCAACATAGCTTTTCCAGTGTAATCCTTGAACTGTTACATCTGAGTAAAAATCCAAAGTTGGAAAGAATTGCGAGACAAAAGAAACTGTTACTTAAATGAGAAACTGTAAATGCTAAAGCAAAACTAAATGTTTTTAAGATTTATATTATCAACCAGAAATTTATTCATTTTAGCATGTGATGTAATTGAAGGAAAACATCATTTGTTTCACATTCAGTAAAAATGTTTTGTGTAAATTGTTTGATCTCTACATGTATGGTACACCACCTAAAAAATTTGTAACTGCATATATAGTGTATGTGGATTTTAATGTTTTAATGTATTGTGTATAGTTAGGTCAAAGGTGTTTTTTTACGTTAATTAAATTAATCAACAGTGAAATGTACTTGATTTATCAAGCAGGTTTTAGGGGTAATTCAAAATAAACATTACTATTAAAATTAAATGTAGGACTAATTCCTTAATATGATTATAAAGTACATATAAATATGCTGTATATTGAATGCTGATAAAAGTGAAACTTGGAGGACTTACCTAAAAAGTGCTTAAAAAATAAGATTGTTTGCAAATTAGCACATGTACACCTTAAATGATTTGGGCCTAGACTTTGCTTCTAGTGGCAGTTAATTCTGTTTTCATATCTTGATGTGATGTAAGTACAGTTGTGTACATGTAGAAATATATGCATTAGTTTGTATTTTTCTGATAACATACATCTCATATATTATGCTGGTTTTACATTTACACGTACAATTCCAATCAAACAATCAGCTACTGTTGACATAATCCTTGAAATGTACCTGTGCTTGTTGATTAGTTTTGAACACTTTCATATAATCTATATTGTGCTTGCAGTCAATGTTATCAATCAGTTTTTGAGTATTGTTGAAATGTGTTGTGTGTTTACGTATTATTATACCCAAATTTATAATATAGATACACATATTTTCTTAGAATATTTTGTCAAGTTATTGTGGTGTAAATTGGCTGATTATTTGGCACATGAATTACTACAGAAGCTTCTTATTGTCACTTGATGTGTGGTGATAATTTACAATAAAAAAAGATATTGTAAACACTTTTATTGTAACCTTGCATGTGATTACACATGTATGTACTACATTCCATTGTTTATAAGGTAATGTGCTATCATGTGATGAAAAATATTATTTATTGTGGTTTTTAGCTGTACTCTTTCTTTTGAAATATTCTGGATTTGTTTTTTGAATAAATGTTAAACAAGACTTTGAATACAAAGAGTCCAATTTGATAGGTGTAGGTCTTAAGTTTGATATCGTGAGATCATGGCATCAGTTGTATTTTATAAATATTTTGTGAGATTCATTATGTGGTAAATGCCTCTTGGACAGTAAATGAAATGTGTACTTCTTCAACTATATATAAATGTGTTTTTGGATCAAATACTGAAACTGTCATAAATCACTACAGAAGAGCATCTTCAGAACAAGTTTAAGTATTAACAAGAATGTGGAAATAATATGTATAAATCATGTACTGTAACAGTAGTAAATTAATAAGTATGCCAGAACAAATCAAGAACAACAATACATTCTACATTGTAAGTATTAAAATGAAAACCTGTACATGTGCTAGTGTGTTTAAAGAATTTAGTCTTATGCTAAAATTAAGTAATAAAATTTGAAATCTAATGAAATTAGTCAAGATAAGTTCTTAAACATTTGTTTTGATAAAAAAAAAATACCATGAGTGTACCAACAGTGTTTGCAAATGAATATAACAAACATATAATTCATTGTTGATCAATAAAGGTATTATCTATGAAATGGGGATGTTCGTTAAATATTGAGAGTATTTGTTCAAATGATGGCTGGACTACAACCGTATAAAGAATGAATTTCATTGATTATCAGTAATTTCATAAAATTTTGGGATTTCAGTAGATATAAGATGGATTTAAACAGATTGAACAAATTGTCTTGTAGAAATTCACAACAGGCAAGTTCAGTCTAATATTACACATTACTTTTGTGCAACTTAGTTAAGATTACTGCTATGCCTTACTTATGTAGAACAGAATTGTGCCCAAGTTCATTAGTAATTCACAGTTATGAAGTTAAAGTTAAGATATCAGTTCAGAAAGTGAATTAAGACGTGTGTAGGACAACATCTGTATTTTCATGTTTTAACTGCATGGTAATGTAAGGAAATATGCTAACTTCATGATAGGTTAAAAGTGAGCTTCCTTGTAAGTTGAAGTACTTGTTTCACTTCATCTTGTGGACTCGAGTCAGTTAGGTCATAAATATCTTGAGTAATCTGATTATGATTTCAGTAATGAATTTGAAAGCTTATTTTATTGAACATTGTTGAACATGTACAGAGTTGATATTCTGTTTACTTGATGAATAATGCTTTATCGATTTAAGGGTTTATCATTGGTTCTCCAGTAAAGTTTCTTAAGAATTGGCAAATAATGTTCAAAGTAAGCTTCATGGGACTAAGAACAAAATACTCTCTACTGGATAATAAGCTCGATGCTGCTTTTGTTTTTGAATGAGAGAATTAAGGTTACCACAGAAATATAGTTGTTGCTTATTAGGTTTTTAAATGTATGATTTTTAGTATATAGGTTAGTAATCAGTGAATTTGGAAAGATATTTTTTTCTGTGATAAAGTTTTTTTTTATAAATGAGCTAATTATTTTAAATTGTATACATATAAAATAGTTTCAGTGGTCAGATGCATACTGCAGGAATGAAAATTGTAATTTTTGTATACAGGTAAATAATTCTTTTGATTGTTTTATAATTTGTATTTGGTTAAAGCAAAAGAAAATAAATGACATATACAGTTGTTTAAGTATTTTTAAGTCTTTTCATGTTTGCTTTAAGAAACTTCTTTAAATTTCAGATACTTTTGAAGTTAACTTTTTCTAATATTCTCAATTATGTATGGTATAAAACCAGGTTGCATATTCACTCTTGGTTTTATTTGAAACCAAAACTGTTATAAGAATCATTCTATAAAATTAAAATAAATTGATATGTACAAATATTCACATGAATTTGAGCACACTTGTGGTATTAATGGAATGAAGAAATTAGTTTTTTATCCAGCAATGTAACCTTCTCGGTGTGTGTGCGTGTGATATAATGTTTGCCAAAACATCATTAATTTCAAAAACAGTGTTGTGGTTTAAGGATTTTTTTTTATTAGTTAAATTGCATGTCATTATCTTAAAATTAGTGACAGCAGGTACACATACAAATGAAAAGCATGACAATCCCTCACAAAATAACAAAGCAAGGGTATAATAAAGAATATATAATTCCAGAGATTAATTTAAAGAATTCCATATGTACATAAGTGCTTGATAACTATAATTTCTTAATTTTACTTTTAAGATATCTTTTTTTTAAATGAACTTTAGGTTTTCAATATCTATATGTTAATACCTTTGAAGAACCGTTGTATTTATTACCTGCATTGTAAAGTTACTCATTGATAGTAGTGTAGGCTCAATATAGAATAATTCATTTGGTGAAATAAATACTTTCAGGTAAGGGTGTCATGTGAGAAACAAAACATTTCAATTATTTTGATATTGTGAAATAAATCAAGAGAAAACTATGTAGACTAGTGTGTGTTTGTAAATATACATTCTAATTAAATTTTGCCATTTAAAGTACTTTATCTTTTTAGATTATGTCATGAATTTAGGGAATATTTATTCTACGTTGTAAAGTTCCTAAATGAAGAGTGGAAAAATAAAAGTACTAACAGTAATTTAAAATTAATATTATAATGATTAATTTGTTTTAAAATTTAGAAATATTAAAATGTGAGCCCATCATGGCCAAGGGGATCAGAGAGCTCAACTTGCAATCTGAGGGTTGCAGGTTCAAATTACTGTCACACCAAACATGCTTGCCCTTTTAGCCATGGGGCATTATAATGTGAGAGTCAATCCAACCATTCATTGGTAAAAGAGTTGTCCAATATTTGGAGGTGGGAGGTAATTACTAGCTTGCCCTCCTTCTAGTCTGACACTATTAAATTAGGGATGACTAGTGCAGATGCCCTTCATGCAGCTTTGTGTGACATTCAAAACAAAGAGAAAATTAAAATGTTCTGTTTTTGTTAAATAATTAGTTTAAAATAATTTAAGGAAATTTTCAAACGGTTTAATATATCTGCATGCGTAATAAGCTATACTTCAGAATACCATAATTTGTAAATTCTACTAAAACGTAATATATTTTTATCGTTTCTAGTCATTTGTTTGTTTCAGTAAGTATGTATGCCATGATTTATAATGATTACATTATTTACCAGAAAACACAAAAAAACGTATGTACTTGCAAATGCTCTGTTTTACACTGTTACTTTTAATAATTTCATATACACCAATTGATACTTTGATTACATTTTAATTATATTTGGTTATCATTTTGCTTTTCGTTTTTGTTTCTAGTCAGAGGAGTAAATATAATGAATAAACAGCTTTGTAATTTTTTATAACTACAGTCCTTGTGATGACTTTATGAAAAGCAGAAGAATACATTTAGAAAATTAATTAAACAGTTTACTATTTAAAAGAGTATGTATGTTAATCTTGTTTGCAGTATACACACAACATATAAACTTGACTGACTAATATTTCATATTCAGTATCCAGACAACTGCATATACAGTAGTCACTTATATATTTGAATTTTCTCATGCAACTTCTCTGAAAGGATTTTACATTGTTACCTTGTTTTCAGATCCATTGCATGTGTCTGCTGTATATACAGGATGAAAACATGTTATAGCACAGTGCGTATAGAATAAAACTTTTTATAGAGGTTTTGTTAAAGTAATTTAAACTTTAAGAGATGGAATGTTTCTAAGTTAAAATGTATTCTTAAAATTACTTACAGGTTTATCAAAATAGCTTAGGAAACTAGTAGTATACATTTCTAATTGTTGTTATACAATGTGGTTATGTAGATGCTAAATAAAATTTAGTGGTATGGAAATGCCAAAAAAATGTAAGTATTTCACAGACAAGTTCCTTTGAGCTACTTAATGTAAGAATGATAAGTTCCTTTTTGACTTTACAAATTTTCATTATTGATCTTAGTGGATACCGTAGGACTACTAGCAATACATATACGTAAATATAACTGTCTGATTATGTTTTATTAACAGAACATTGTTTTGTATTTTAACAAGAAAATGGTATTTAAATTAAAACTTTTACATTATATTACAGTTTGTGTATTCTTTGTGAGAGCACATCTGATGAAGCTCTACATTCCCAAATGAAACTGATACTGTATTAAAATGTGGGCTACTTCTTTATTTGTATGTAACAAGAGTATATTTGAATTCCGGTGACAATAATAATAATAATGTGTTGTTACAGTGTAATGCATATTTATATGTGATTTATCACTTATTCATTAAACCTATTTATGGATTAATAACAAGTAAACCATATCATCAGTGACTTTCCAGTTGCAATACTTAACTTCTAGCTCATGTCTGTAAAAAAACAAACTACATTTTGTTTTGTGTAATTATAGTTTGGAAAATAATTTAAAAATGTGTTTTTGAAACTTATGGTATTATCTGCTGTATTACATTGTTTTTTGAGTGAAATAAAGGACTGTTGCTTTCTTTGAAAATGACTGATTGTTTGCAGAATTTAATAAATTTCATTTCTTTGAGATTTACTGTAATAATTATTAATAACAAATTAGCTTAAGTTTGGAATGCCATGTCTATTCAAATGTGTTTATATTAAGAAATAGATCTGTTGTTACTACATTTAAAATACTTTTTTGTGATTAGAAATAGTAATTATTTTCAGATATTATTTGGAAACTTGCTGCAATTAAGTATTTTTCTGAGATTTTGTTAAATTGTCATATATTTAGATATTCACAACTTAATCTTAAGTTTAAGTGCTTTTTATGCTTACCACTTAAGTGTGTTAGAAAACACACTTTCACTGGGTGTTATTCACATCTTGAAAGTTTCATTTCAATATTTAGAGAAAATATGTTTAAAACCCTATTATACAGAGCATCTAAAATATTAGGAAGTCAAAAGCTTTTTTCAAGTAGAAGCTAAAAACATCAAAGAAATGCTTAAATAAATGTGTTTTTTTTATTTCCTGTAAAGAATAACCTGTATCAAATATGAAATTAAATACCCTGTATGTTATTAGGGTAGATATTGAATTACTCTAATCTTAGTCTACTTAGACGGTATTTCATACATGACTAAGAAGAAAATTATCAACAGCTGTTACCCAGAAGTTCAGTTAAAATGCCTTTAAAGCAGTCTAGGTTAAAAGGATTTATATCTTAAAGATAATGCCATTGAATACCCCATTGGTGCGATATACCAGTTTACTTGTGTAAGTAACAACTAAGGATATATTGAATTGAGTACTAGATGGATGTGCAGTCATATAAAAGAACATTGTAATGCTAAAATCTATAATCCCAGTAATATTACCAATCACCATCTAGACAAATTTAACTTTTTTTTTTTTTTACTCCATATTCTCAGTGTCGTTCTCCATTCCTGGAAAGATTCCATGTTTTAATTAAGCTTTTCCAATTAAGCTGAGAAAATTCACTCTTAACAAGAAGCTAGGAACAATCCCACAACAACTTCAACTGTGAAAGAAATAAAAAAAAGAACAGAAAATGAATTTCAATCACTGAATTTAAGGTAGGCTAGAAACTATCACATTCTAGTAAATGGGTTCTTGCAGTTAAGTATCACAATGTTTTCTTAAGCCACAAATTACCAAATTTGTAAATATTCATTACTCTGAAAATGCATCTGAAAATGAGGAATCTCACTTTTTATAGTTTTTAAATATTGGATATCGATGTCTAGTGTCTGAAACAATGAGTATTGCAGAGATGTCAAAGTGAAAATTAAAAAAAAATTAATACTGATGAACTACAAAAATTATCATTTGTCATCATATAATTATTTTGAAAGACTCATTAAACTCAAAATTTCTTCACATTTCAGATCTTTACCTGCGTTTTTTGTCTATTTCTTAATTCTTTCTTGTAATGTCAGTCTCAATGTTGCAGTTGGTGTTAAATATTGTAGTGCATGGTCACAAACGCTTTGTTGAATTACACTTTTCTCACTAATATCCTCAAAGTAAAATATTATTAATTGCATAGTCAGTAATGTCTTGGCCAGTTTTAAGCTGCAATACATTTACTCTTTTTCCAAACCATGTAGCATGTTTATCACAACCTTCTCCCCATAATTTTGATCTATTGGCTAGTTATTTTTTCTTGCATGTTATAAACACAGGATTCTTGTTATCAAAAGAAGCCCAAATATATAAATGTTTCTAAAATTTGCTTGGGAGATATATTTTTGAATGTGCATCTGCTATATAATTTGTAAGTTGCTTATCAATGATAATATTTTCTGATGGTTACATATCACTGCTAAAATGTCTGCTTTACACTCCTTTATTGAAAATACTTTTTATAGGATAACATCTTACCTTTGTTAACCTCAGTTTTTAAGGATTATGAAAGAAAATTTTCTAGGAAATGTGAATATATTATATGCCATTGCTTTTGAAAAATTGTTTTATCATTGTCTTTGTTACAAAGCTTTTAGCTCCATTCTTTGACTTATAAACACCATCTAATAGAATTACACAAAAGCAAATATAATAAATGTTAGAGTTCAAAAGCTTCAATGTGTCTTCCAGTGTATCATTTTTTTATTTGTTCAAACAGTGTTATGTCGGTTTTTCTTCTTGCATACGTAAATAAAATTGGGCAGCATTAAAGTTGAATTTTCAAGAGAATTATGATGACTTTGAAATAAAATCATTAGTAAATTAGTAAATTCCAGTCGCGCCAAACATGCTCGCCCCCTTCCAGCCGTGGGGTTATTACAATGTGACGGTGAATCTCACTATTTGTTGGTAAAAGAGTAGCCCAAGAGCTGGCGGTGGGCGGTGATGACTAACTGCCTTCCCTCTAGTCTTACACTGCTAAATTAGGGACGGTTGGCGCAGAAAGCCCTAGAGTAGCTTTGCGCGATATTCAAAAACAAACAAACAATGGCCAGGTAAAATTCCCATCTTGACCTATAAACTAAAAAAAATATAACATTTTATATTTAGATTACGTGGTGTTGTAATTACTCAAAGCTACTTTTGAATTATACTTTTAAATTGGAGTTTAATGTAGATGATATGTATAACTAGTTTGACTACATATAGCGTTTCGACTCAAAATTTTGGTTTTAAACCATAATTATGATCTTATTCATAAAGAGAAACACTTTGGTTAATAACAAATACATTTTTATTTACAGTTCGATTTATGTATATATATATATAATGAAGTATTAATACTATTATGCCTTTTGGAGAAAATATAACTTTTATTTTACGTATACAACAGCACTGAACTTTAATTAGTTAAGTTCACTTTAGGTTAATTCAAAGAAAAGCAATATTTAGTCTTTGGTAGTCATTCTATCATTTCGTAAAACATATTTAAAACCAGAAAGTATTACTTCTATGAAGATTTGATAACAAAACGTACTCACAAAAGAACAAAATAAGGTTTTCTCTATTGTGGAAAAGCGTATTATTATATTTAAAACACATATTGTCCCAAATTATTAATAAATCTTTTCCGATTTATTAACAAAAGTTAATGAATCACGGGTCTGCACTTTTATGTCACATTTTATTGTGTACTTTCATGAGATGGTTTTCGTATATGTTTTTAAATATTTTGAAAAGAAGATTGACTACCATTAAAACGAATACATGATAAATATTTATTTTTCTTTTAATAAATTGTTTGTTTGTTACGAACATTCGTAGATAACTACTTAGAGGTTACCTGCGCTACCTGTTCATAATTTTAATGTGATAGGTTAAGAAGAAAGAAGCAAATTAATATCACCTACTTACTGCTAATTCCAGGGCTACTCATGTTAGACAGAGTTGTGAGATTTCACGTATTGCTTGCCACAAAGTGTAGAGCACAATTTTACTTATATTTTGATTTTACGGTAATGCGATGCGTCTTATCATTTAAAAGTGCAAAACTGAGTACATATTACAATTCAAAGCGCTAAGTACGAAGAAAATTGCTCTAATAATCATGTTCATTATCTTAATTACGTACACAAAATTATTCATGAGTCGTTACATTTATTTAATCATTATCTGGCATCAAATATTATTGCATTCAATAATGATGTAGAAAGTCCAAGTGCAATTTTTTTCATTTTAATTTTATCATTCTAATAGGTGAAACTTAATCACCTTAAAGAATTTCAAGCTGTTTTTAACATACGGAAAATAGACGTTTAAATTTTTTCTGTTTCGAAATAATTTTTGACATGAAATTTAATCATAAAGTGTGGATCGAAAATGTGTTATGTATATCATTATTAAGCTGCAGACCATTTGGAATATTACTTTTTCAAAAAGTTTATAAGAAAACTTCTTGGAAGTCAACCTGGAAATTATATTTAAAATATAAATTTTGATAAAATGTTTTAACATCTCTTTGTATCACAACAACAAAAAATAAATAAAGAATAAATCTAAAATCAATTTTAACAGGAAAATTGTTCTCGTGAAACAACAAGTATGTGTCGATAAATAGAATAATTAATGATAACATCTACCGCTATAATCTCATGAACTAGGTTTTAAAGTGGTAAATATATGTTGGTTAGTTGGTTTAGTGTTTTATGGCGCAAAGCATCTAGGCTATCTGCGCCAAGAGTCGCAAATATATGTTTTCTTACTATGATATTGGTGATTGTCCATTGGTATTAAATTAAATACATATATTTACTAATTCATTTTGTAGACGAGATATATGAAAATCTTCAGATTTAGACGTCTTTATAAGTCAGTTTTTTTCTCTATGTTGTCCACTGCACTTTCCATAAATAGTAAAGGATATCGAAAAAACTGGACATTCAGTAACTTTTTAATGGAGGACTAGCGTAAAATGCTTCTTAAATAAAAAACGTATTTTAATTAATTGTTAACATTGAGCTAACCATTTATGGTCTATTTTATCGTTAAAATATTATTACGTCGTAATAATAAATCAGAAGTCTTGTGTTTCTTGGACACCAGTCACGGTGGGTATCCTTAAATAACAGTGAATAACAGTTGTGGTTTAAACACCGAAAGCTGGCGAAGCTTCATGAATCAATAACCTACAACTGGTAAAGTAAAACGATTATAGATATAAAACAACAACAATAACACTTGCAGTTTCTGTGATTTTCACCACAAAGTTTCCTAAACCCTCGTCAGCTATTAGCATTTAAATTGTCTCTTTTAAATTATCTTCCTTCGTATATAAAAAAATCGTACGAGAAAATACTTTGTTTCCTATCATTTCCCATAACTGACAAGTTCTAGTATTGAACAAAAGGTTTCTTCGATAATTACTTATGCGAGGCAGAAGATAGATGTGAAAAACTATTTTTGCACAGCTCTAACTTTATATTTGAAATAGACAAATTAAGAAAAATGTCGGAGAAAAGTGTGGTTTATAAGCTTTTTATCACACATTTTATGAATAATGATAACAAGAATTTTCTTTACAATATATTTGACTCATAAAATATTTAACGTTCACAAAACTTACTCTTCTTGTAATCTAAAATTAAGTGGAATTGCAAAGTATATATGGTACTTCAAAGTCGGTATATTGCGTAAATATGTAACTATATGATTGTGTTAATTTCCCCTTTTTCACGTAAACTAAGCTCGATTATTATCGCGTGCAAAATACTTGTGTTTTGAAAAGTTTGCAACAGAAATAAAGAATTTTACAAAGTCTTATAGACCCAATATGTGATCATATATAAGTCATTAAAAACCATCTGTTAGATCGCAATATTTACAAATCAGATTAACACGGTAACAAATAGACTACGATGGACCTCGCGAATTAATAAATCACTTCTGAATAATCACTGGACAGTTCCGTGACTGTTATAGCCTGTCATGGCCATGTGGTTAAGGCATTCGACACTTAATCCGAGAGTCGAGGGTTCGAATCCCCGTCACACCAAACATGTTCACCCTTTCAGCCGTCGGGGCGTTATAATGTTACGGTTAATCCCACTATTCGCTAGTAAAAGAGTAGCCCAAAAGTTTGTGGTGGATGGTGATTACTAGCTGTCTTCCATCTAGTCTTACACTGTTAAATTAGGAACAGCTAGCGCAGACAGCCTTCGTGTAGCTTTGTGCGAAATTCAAAACAAACCAAAATGATTGTTATAAAAAGTATGGCTGGGTCTTTTAGGTCTTGGCATAACGATAAAAGTAAATATTTGTTACACCTTTAAACATTCCTCACAAGACTGGTTCGTTGAAGAAAGTTATAAATCATTCCCTTTGCTAAACTTATTACAAGTTTCACACTATATTCCATGTAAACATGTAATTTGTAATTATTTTACTTTAGTATATCGCTTTACTCCCAATCATTAAATAAAGTAAATAAATTTATCAGACATTAAGTAAACCACATAATTTTTATGTCAAAGGAATGAACTTTATTACTCATCTTTATAGCATTTTAAACTTGTTTCAAATCCAAATTTAAATAGCAGTTAGCCAGTTACTGAATTTGCATGATATTTGACACTGAAATTTGTTCATTATACAATAAAACCTGTCTAAAGTGGAATCGCACGGGACCGAGTAAAATTTTCGGCTTAAGCAGATTTTCCGGCTCAGACAGTGAACATGCATTTCTTTCATTATATATAATTTTTGAGCGAAACCTTATACTTCCTTGACTCAAGGGAAGTAAGACGTTTGTGAATGAAATGATTATACTGTTTTTGCTATATTTATTAGAATAAGAACAAAAATAAAAAATCAATATCTAAATAAATACACAAAATTTTAATCAAACTTATTTGAAGACAGTGTCACATTTCAACTGTTTCGTTTTTTTTAATGAGCTTTCTCATGCGGTTAAAAGAGAACGCCAATTCTACGGCCTTTCATTTTTGCATACAATTTGACAGCGTTAATGTAACTTAACACTTGCGATGAAGTAGGATTTTTTTTTCTCACTACTTTTTCCCTATTTTTTATCTTCAGAATCTCTCATACTGTTACCATCTTGCGATTCTATTATAGATTTTAAAGCAATTTCATCAGTTACTGTTAAAACATTCTTCTCAACGGTCACAAAACTTTCCGCACTTACAGAATAATCTGCATCAATCTTCTCAACCACGATTTGTATTTCACTAGAATCGTCATAACAAACAACTTTTTTAAAAAAATGAGGGTATTTAGTGTTTGTTTTTTTATAAATGAGGGTATTAAGTAAATGTTCCCTAAATTTTAAAATTAGGGAACAATAGGAATTTATTTTTTTTGTGAGAATTTCTTAAGGAGTAGAATTTTGCACTTAAAAGACAAGTATATTACTAAAATTGTGAATCTAATTTAACTGCAAAAATAATGGCGGCAGAAAAAAGAACATGATATATTTAACCAATACTTAATGAAACAAAATGTCAGAAAATGTATTAATATTAAAACAAATTATTAATAAAACAATTGTTTATTGATATTTAAAGAAATTATTAATTAAATAAGAAATTAATGTTTAATCAAAAACATTTTTCCACCTTACTCAGGCTCTAATCCTACAGATTGATAGATGAGGTAGGTAAAAGATAGTTTTTCTTCCGCGTTACGCAGGTTCCGCCTTATAGAGGGCCTTTTATAACCGAAATCTTAAGACAATGCTGCAAAATTTTGATATTTCCTTCTTGTACAGGTTTCCGCCTTAGACAGGTTTTACTGTATAAGGTATAATAAGTAAAAATTATTTTATAAACTGAACTTTATTTTACTTGTTGGTTAATAATTACAGATATCTTATAATACTAGAGCGTGCTTTGTTGGCGCTGTTAATTATTTGACTCTGAAGCTAGTGACGTGTGCATTCGCTATTTTGTTAAAAGTAAAACTTTGATATCGACCGATCTCATTGTGTACTTTTTATTCAAGCAAATTGCCAACTTGTGCGGCCTACAGTTCTACGAACAATACAGACGCTTTTCATTTTAATCATGGAAAATATTTCATGAGAAAACTTTTTATCAAAATCATTTGTGACACATTTTGAGAACTATTTAAACTCTAATACATGCATACATTGAAGTCATGGATGTCTGTTGAATTCACATAAAGCTAATCGAGAGCTATTTAGATTTAGCCGACATTAATTTAGAAGTGGTAGACGAGAGAGAAAGCAGATAGTTAAAATAAACATAGTTAACTCTTGGACTATTCTTCAACAACAAAAAGTGAGGTTGACCATCACATTACAACGTTCCCACTGCTGAAATAATGATCATGATTAATTTGGGATTCGGAAATATTATAGATTATAGATTTAAATAATGAAATAATGAAGAATATAGAAGCAAGACAAAAGTGAACACCAACAAGCACAACTAATTTTAACTTCTTGTATTCAAGAAAAAATATTTCTTAGCTCTCAAAATCAGATTGTACATCAACGAAGCTTGGTAATGAGAAACAGATATTTAGATTACACAGTGATTGACAAATACAAGTCTAATACCTTATGAGTTAAATGGATTTGGGGGATTTTATTCCCTTTTGCTTTACAAGTTCCACACATTGGCAAGACTACAATGTGCTTTTTATGAGTTTTCTGTCCGTTTCTATCGCGAATTTCACACACTAGCAACAGATGTCTTTTGAAACATTCTTTGAGTTGTTCCACCTCCGACGCCATTGTATTTGTTTACGAATAAAAGATGGTATCTTCGAAACATTTTTGCATATGCCGAGTATTTTTGTTTCAAATCAATAACTGGGTCTAAAGTAATAAATTCCAATGGTTTCTCGTTCTCGAGGTACACAATATATGACTGAATGACAGGATTACTAAAATTTATCATTTTCAAAGAAAACTTACAGAAATGCTTTAAAACTCGTTCACAAATAACTGCATTGACATACATATATAAATAAATGTACTCTAAAATGTATTTGCTAACATAAGAAAATAAAAGCAATATCTGAATGATTGAATATTTTTGTGAAAAGGATTTATCCCCATTCTCCAAATAAGCATATAAATCATGACCTATCGATTTTGTTACATTCTTAAAGTATAACAAATAATTGTACTCAAATGTATGCAAAAAAATATATTGTAAAACACGTGTTGTCATTTTGGTATTAAGAAACAAGAAAAATATTTCTCTGAATCATTGACTGGATATTTAATTCCATCCAGTATATTATGTATAACTCCATAGGTTAAAAGCAATGAGCATCAACATCCCCTGGCTTAAAACGTATCTTGTATTTAACACACAACGTTGTATTTGGAAGGAAATTTCATTTAGTATTGGTTATAGAACAAAATAAATTATTTTGAGAATAGGACAGAAATTAATTTACAATTGTACTTTTCTAGTTTGTTGAAGTTAAATTTCTATGCTATGTACATTAATTCAATATTCAATACATATAAATGTTTTGACATATATTCACAATATGACGGACGACGGCTTGGCGAATCAAAAGTCGTGCTTTGTCTAGTATTGAAAGATATCTTTGTTGATCATGTTTGAAATCTGCGATATGTAGATTGGCAGTGCAAGCAAACCAGCGTTCTAGGTATGGTTGACAAGGCACTTAAACAAAAACAGATAAAACACGGTCTTTGTGTAAATACTCGTCTTTCAACGTAGGTCTAATGACAAGAATACGTTTGTTTTTCTTTTAAGCGATTAGTGCACAACGGTTTATGTGCGCTGTGTTTGCTGTAAGTATCAAATCTTAAGTTTTAACATTATAGAACTTTAATATTATTCCTGAGCCAATGTGGGAGGGTATTAATATATATATACATATGTATATATAAAGACGCATGTTATTTATCTCTCGTACTCTTCATTGTATTGTTTAGCCCATTATTCATGGAATAATGGACGGCAACGACCTGTTGCAAACAACAAGTGTAGAGGACGGCGATTCGAAAGTACTTCTGAATAAAAAAGACGGATAGCTTTCGAAACGTCGTCTTCTATACTGTTTTATTTTTCTGCAACAAGTTGTTGCCGCCCATCTCAATGTACTCATCTTGTACAAAGCTTACTTTACAAAGTGCAAGTAAAATTATATTATCAATAGTAGTTAAGTAAAGTGCCGTAGTTAAAACCAAATTTGTCTGTAAGTCTCAAAATTTCAACTTAATTGAAAGTGTTTGTTTGTTTTAGAATTTCGCACAAAGCTACCCGAGGGATATCTGTGCTAGCCGTCTCTAATTTAGTAGTGTAAGACTAGAGGGAAAGCAGCTAGTCATCACCACCCACCGCCAACTCTTGGGCTACTCTTTTATCAACGAATAGTGGGATTGACCGTAACTTATAATGCCCCCACGGCTGAAAGGGCGAGCATGTTTGGCGCGAAGTAATGGAAAGTGAGACATCATTACATTATATGTTTATCATTCAAACGACAACTACGTCACCCGTACTTTTCTTGTTTGAGAAATCTGTAAAAAAATGTTTGTGTAGAAGCGACTGTGAAACTAATAAAATCTTTGTTTTAAAGGTAAAACAACAAATACTCTCTAAGAAAGTTTGAAATTTAAATAGAATACCTTCTTATTTTAATATACTTTTGATGTAATTTTAAAGAAGTATTTGTGTGTTGTATTATACATCAAAAGTAACGTTTTCTTATGAACAAGAACCAATTTTACTGGCGCATGCGCATATGCTTCAACAGATACAGCTCGTAGCCACTATCAGAAGAGCTCGGGTAATGCTACGAGGAAGTAAAGAGGTACAAGAAACGCAATTACGTGCTCATTGAACAGGTGAGGTGCTTAATTCAGACAGTACTTTTCCTTTATAGCAGAGGAAGGTTGAACCTAATTTGATCTTTCTCAAGCGTTTTTTTTTAACCATGGTTTACGTATCAGTCAATAGATACAGAGTATTGACAACGAGATCGTGGAGCTAACGATAACATATTTTGCCTTTCTATAGCTACAACGCTGGTTAGTGAAAGAAAATATCGAGCGCATCATTTGGAAGGACAAGAGACTTAGAAATATATGGAGGTGTGTGACACCGTTTGTTAAACACAAAAATCACTTTAAGAAATGTAAGTTAGTCTTAGATTTTAACTTTTTATTTCATCATTATCCTCAGTCATTCGCTCCAGTAAGTTGCCTTATAAAATCGACGAGTACTATATTGTCATGAGTTTATAAAAATACATTAACTTTCGCTGAGTATTGCAAAACCAATTGGATTTATAGATTTAAAATATAGAATTTCTTGAAAATATTCTCTACCCTTTGTTTGTGTAAGGTGTTATTTGATAAGCACTTTAAGAGCGTGCAAAATAAAATTAAGAGATATTGTGGACAAAATAAATTAGACTAAATAAAAGACTAAACATTAAAATGTGCTCCATGATTTGAAAGTCGAAAAATACTTCTGTATATTTCTATCTTTATTTCTGTTGTACAACAGAAAAAGTTTGATTATATTCTATGCAAAAATAAATTAATATGTATATGATAAAACAGTTTTAGTATATATTATAATTAAGGATATTAAGAGGTTTTACTAAACCAGTAAATATGCTTGATGTTCAGGACAGGCTGAAAATAATGTATGAACAATTTCGAACGAATAATTGTAAAGTATGTAATTACAGCTATAGTCATAAAAGTAAATATTGTAGAAAATTTTGTCACATTATATTAATGTATGATGTGCTTTTAACTTATGGAAATCAATTTTTTTTATAAAATATACAAAATATAGATATACAAAATTCTGCACTATTAAACATTATTGTTGAAATGCAGAGCTTTCGATTAATATTTAGGACGTGTCTACTAAATGAAACTGAACCTAAACAACGAAAATGTTGTTTTTTTCGAAATCAAATGGAAATTAGTTCAATTAACATACAGATGATAACAAAATGTATAATTGTTTCAGTCATTATGCATTCAATGTTGATATAATTTGATATTTTAAGCATTTAGAAGGTTGTTAAGTGTAAGAATAAACATAAAAAATACGTTGTTTGTTGAATAGCATCATGTATTTATTTCAGAAAATTAAGGACATAATTTTTGAAAAAGTTATAAAAGCAAGCATTTTGTCTGACGAGTTATTTATGTAAATTTTGTGCTTATAATTTGTAATTTTTTGTTGTTGTCTAGAACAATACAAGGAAACATATCACAACTAGAAGGATCAGATGAAACATGTTAATGTTTTAAAAGAATTTTTTGTGATAGTGAGTGAAAAAAATAAAAAAAAGACTTAACCATGGTGATTGGAGAAGAATCTGTTCACACTCATCCTAAGATTCAATCTTTAAGATCTGTAACAAAGCTACGTTCACCTCCTGCTGTTGTTATTACTGACGATTCGGACATTTTCACAGAAATTAATTCTACTTTATCTGACACTGGTCTCTCTTCAGTTGAACCACTATACTGTTCCTCATCCCTCATGCAATCTAACCCTTCTATAGATCGTTGTAGTTCCATTTCTAAAATTCATGGAATTTTTTATTCTGGGGCATTCAACCGATCATCTGTAGGATCCCTCAGATCCTACTCGCAAGAAGGATTCCAAGTACTTCATAATCAATCTTCTTCAGAATTTCAGACGGAAGTAAATCACGTATCGAACAACTATCAAGGTGAGACATTTTTTTCTTCAGTAAAAAATTTCCGAAGGAATTACTTCGCAATTTATTTATTTATTTTTAACTGTAATTTTACACACTGATTGATGAAAACGGAAGTTTTAAGCGAGCCATATGGATGCGTATTGGTATTACTGGAAGTAACGTTAACACTAAAAATCAAGTAAAGATATTTCCAAAGGAGGACCGTAAAACTAAAATATTAATACTATTTCAAAAAATAAAAGTAAATAAGCTTGAAGAAATCCTTTAAGTCTTTTATGTTTACACTTAGTTTTGACAATCTGAAAAGTGTACAATAAACATACAAGCAAGAGCCATGTACATTAAAATAATTCAACTAAAATTGCCAGTATTTAGTTGGAAATTTCCCAAATATCCAACTCCACAATGTATATAGCTATTTTAACATCTCTCAGTTTAGCCTAGTAATACAAATATTTTGAGTTAGTTTTCTTGTATTTTAAATTTAAGGACATGTAATTGCTAATCATGGTGCAGTTTTTTATGTTAATTACATCGATCATAACTTGGTTTAAATAAATTAAAGTAGTCTAAATTCTTCTGGTGTACGTAATGAGTTTACTTACTAAGTATCGTTAACAGCGAGAATATCGGCAAATTAATTAATGCTGGTCGGTCATCAAATGTTTTATGTTCAATAACCATTCCACACCATCATTTGAAATGTCACCATAACGTATGAAAGGTTTTAACTCTCATAACAATTATTTTAAACTGAATCCTTATAATAGTTGACATATTTTTTTCATATTTAGAATTTCCATAGATCAAAGTTGAGTTATTTTATTTTAAACTCTTATTTTAGTCTCATTTTAACTGATATTAAATTCCAATTTAAATCAAACATTAATTACATGGAACTTATATATAATATACAAGTATGTGCTGTTTTGAACTGCCATGTAGTTAGTGTATTAATTTTATAACGGCATCAATTATTCTATATTATTTGTTCATTTAACCAACATTGTTCATTTATTTTCAAATATCCACAAGTTTTTCTATCAGCAAATGTATAAAATACTTAATTAGGCTTAGTGGTACCTGAGGAGCAAATAGTTTTTCTATTCGTATACTTCAACAGGCTGATGGTGATTTTATTTCAAAGAAAGGTTTTAAAGACGACTCTTGCATTAATAATCTTTTCATATTTTATTTATATACATAGTGTTTAATGGTTATTGATAGAGTTTTAACAAACCATTCTGACATTCATTGTGTTTTGAAGAATGACTATGCAAATATGCTAGAAGTCTATATCAGTGAGTGAACAGCCAGATGAGATCTTAGGAAAACCTTTTGAGATATTTCATTACCTAATGACACTAAAAACAGTTTTTGTATAGATTTTAATACTGTACGCAATAACAAACATCAATGTTTTAACGATGTGTTTGGCTTGCGTTCTAAGTGGCGTATCTCTTTTGTTCAGATAACGTCATATATATATATACACATGTTGAATAACTGGATGTTACTGGGGAGCATTTCTGGCTTCTTAATTTTTTTAAAAAAGAGTTATATTATAATAATTTTTTTAAGTATATAGTGAAAAAAATATCAAAATTCAACTCGTTACTCTTTATATCCAAGATAAAAACCAAGATTTCCGGAAAGCGATATTTCTAAACGCGGACTTTATAGCAACATTGACAGAGACATATAGAAGATGAACTATACAGGGTGTCCCAGAAGTCGCGCACCATACGTACATATAATAATGTCAAAGGATTAGCACTGGAACCCTCAACAAAGTAAAAGACAGTTTTATAAAGAGAATTGATGAATGTATCAAAGCAGAGGGTGAACAGTTTGAGCATCTATTATGATTATTATCAATAAAATTGTTATTCATATGTATTAACATAAAAATATATATGGTGCGCGACTTCTGGGACACCCTGTATAACATACGTTAACTCGTTTTATTTCATTATTCATGTAAATCCTCTCAATTATTTTTCAGTTATTTATCGATAATGACGAACGTAGCATATAATTGTAGATCTGAATTTTAGTGTTTAAAAAAAATCCCAGTTTCGACAGTTTTGGCATGAGCACACATTCGTATATTTATTTGAGCCCTCTTTTGATAAATGGTGGTGTTCAGCTTATTTGAAGTGGTATTCTCAAAACATCTATGAATTGAAGAGCGTTATAGATTTCATGTCCTATGGAAAATTTTATGCCGTCAAATTAGTTATTCTGATGAACGTGAAAGGTTTCGAGCTCTTCATCAACCTCGCATATGTGTTTTTAAAATGCTACATAAATAATTTTTTGCTGATGCAGACGATAAAAGTAAACTCATTGAAGTATAGTTTAACATAAAGTAAAATTGGGCCATTCCAGTGGAAATAGTTTGCAGTGAGATGGATATCCAGCAAGATCATAATGTTCTAGAAGCTGATGAAGGTTCTTGTTTAAAGTGAGATGTTGTCACTTAATCGTTTGTATGTTATTTTCGTGGTATCTTTAGCAGTTAACTGAGTGAAAAAGTGCAACAACGTTGAGGTTAGCCATAATATCTTTTTTTTTTTTTTACATTACTTAATTAGAAATGTGGTTGAAAAATTCTTGTGAGTTCCTAATTAAATAAGCCGGATCTGTTGTTAGAGGCTTTAGCACGTTACAAATAAACGTGTCTGTTTTGTAAGTTCGTTGACATCCGTAAGATACAATAATTCACATTGGTACGTTAAGTTTACGTATCTTTGACAAACCATAAAGCTTTGGGAAGACGGAATGGTATACAGATAATCACTGCACAGCAAATGTTTTAAAAAGTTTTGGTTCCTTAAAAGTTTTTTTCTGATTGTGATAGGTACCTGAAGGGTGTGCACAAATATAGTTTTGGTTTTGCTTCGTCACGTAGGAACTCTAAGAAATAGACAGTTAACTGTTTACCGGCAATAACGTATTAAATTACGATTATGTTCCTAATACGCTATTAAGTTCAACATTATTAAAAGTGTTTTGCTCTTGATTTAGCAATCAAAACATAGGGTAAAAATTGGCTAATAATTATTATCTAGTAATAAAAATATTAGTAACTAATTAAATATTTTTATTATGCGATTGTATAAGCTGATCAACCACATCAACGAGTGAGATCCGATTATCATACCTTCACCACAGATACTGAGCTGATTTTAAGCTTCATAGTGAATGTTAAAACTCAAAGTCTTGTCAGAATCTTGTCTTTACTTATCAACAAAGTAAACTGCACGCATAATTTACTAAAGATTCGGTTGCTTTGTCGATTAAAGAAAGCGAAATCGCTAGTTCGAACATCCTTAAAAACAAATGTACATTAAAGGATCGTGGGTTACCGTTAAATATATCTAAATATTGTAATATTGATTGTTTGGATGCAAGAATGATATCAGAATTAATTTGTTACTAACTGTATAATGTAGCTAGATAAAGTTTAAAGATAATTATAATAAAAAATAATATGTCATATTTGTTCCCGTAAATTCTGTATAAACATAACATGTCTCAAATATACCACCTAATACCATTCGTAACTCTAAATTTAAAATACGTAACTCAACGTGCAATACTTCATTTCAACCGTTATAAGAATGCTGGAAAATTGGTTAACCATACTAATTCTGAGCAACAAGTAAGTAAACTCTAACTTCTATAAAAGCTATATACTGTATTTTCCGGTTAATAAGCCGAGGCCATTTTTAAATGCATGTTGTGTGTGATCATTGGCGTTCTGTGGTTTTCGGCAATCAAAGTTTTACTGCTGCCGGAAATATGCGCGCTGCATCATTCGCTACCGTCTGTGAGTGGATCGTGAAATCGTGGGACGATATTAGTGTTGAAACTGAAGAGAAGTCATTTAAATAATGCAGCATCTCAAATGCAATGGATGGAACGGAAGATGATATGTTGTGGTTGGACGACGACGAGTAAGACAACATTCCACTCACTCAGCTAATAACACCAGAGAATGACCCGTACGACGACCAGGTCTCTGCCGAGGATTGGAATCTATTATTTGGTGCTTCTGACGATGAAGATGATGAATTTGATGGATTTTAATACATTTCTGAGATTAAAGTGTGTATTTTTTATGAATTTTGTTATTTTTATGAATACATGTCATTCATAATGTATAGACCTTTTTCTATTAATAAATGAAGTTTATTCAACTGAAATAACTCTGCCGTAACTGTGAGATCAAAGGTATGATTTTGGGGCCGATTTTGGTCTTCGGTATTTTTTGATCCAAAGCTGGTGATCGGCCAGTAAGCCGACCCCGAAAATCAGGTCCAAAATTTAGGGCCAGAAATTCGGCGGAAAATACGGTAATCATAATACGCTTTTTTTCTCGAAATAATAGGATCATATAAATCAAAATTCATTTATTCAGATAGATTAGTTCGATTACTGTCTGCCAATTACGATTTTTGTGATTGGTGCCGAGAAACCTTATAAGTATAGTACGTGTTGGTATAATAAGCCAAAAGTAAAGGGTTAGTGTAGGACCATCTAACCTAGAGCCGAGTGCATACAATTTATGAAAGTAAAAATATCGATTAAATTTTGAATTTAAATTGTTTCTGAATTAAACTATTTTCTGTGATATTACTTATATTTGAAATGGAAACCAAACTTATTTAATCAACAGAGATTTTAAATTAAGTAATCAACCAATATATTTTCAGTTTCGTTCTCTATACATTTCATTTTATACTTTTAGTATACAGAGTATCAAAAGTATTATGTTATGCTTTTGTGGCTAAGCAACATGACATAAAGGCCATTGTTGGAAAGCTGTGTTACCAAAACGCACTGGTTTATCCATATATTAAATGTTGTTAATCTGACTGATTTTCACCAACAATTATCCTATGAATACACTACGAATTCACTTCATAAATGATCTTAATTTTGGTTGGCTTAAAAAGGAATTTACAGACGTTTGACTGCCTCAACTGCACTTTTCTGCCTCTTTATTGGTCAAGCTTGATTTCGTAAAATTTATTTATTTCATTTAGTTATGAATATGAGGTTGGGTTGTAGTATTTACCCATTCATTTAATCTAATGATAATTTTAGGTGAAGTATAATAAATCGTTTCTGCTGTTTGCAAAGTATTAAACCTTAATTTTTTTTCTAAAATTTAAACTTTTCTGTCTTAGCGACTTGAAGACATATATTTTAATTGCTGTCAACCGATTTAGTTGATGGCGAAAGCCATACTTTAGCGGGGCAGTCGCAACTTTACATAACTCCCAACGCTAAACTTTGGGGTTCGATTCCTTATAATGGATGAAGCACAACTAACTCGTTATGTAGACGTTCGCTAAAGCAAAAATAACAACATGAGAAATGAAAATGAGTGATGCAATGATACTAAATTTTGAGGTGAGAGGTTAAAATTATCTCTCTTATTTCTACTTTCCTCTGACAGAACAGCAAATTATGGAACTGATGATTTAACTTGCTTGTTTGTTGTGAAGCGCAAAGCTGTGCAATGGCTAACGGTGCACTGCCCATTGTAGGTTCTGAAACCCCATTTTTAACATTATAAACTGTCAAATATTTAGTAACATATCATGAGATTAGATGATTAGGGCGCTCGACTCGTAATCTGAGGGTCGCGAATTCGAGACCCTGTTACACCAAACATCTTTGTCCTTTCAACCATGAGGGCGTGATTATCTGATGTTCAATCTCACTATTCGTTGATAAAAGAGTAGCTCAAGAGTAGGCGGTAGGTGGTGATGACTAACTGCCTTGCCTCTAGTTTTATACTGCACAATCATGGAATGTTATAGCTGATAGCCCTCGTATAGCTTTGCGCGAAATTCAAAACAAACAAACAGACATTCCATGTATAAATGTTAAATTATGGTTCTCAAATACAATTTGTAGGGGTCAGCTGATCATCAAAAATTTGGATCTCGAATCATGTAGATTCATTCTCTGTTAAAATAAGTGATGCGGAAATTGAATGTAATTCATACTAACTTATTATCTATTGTTTGAAATATTCACAGTTGATTATCCATTAAAACGGAAACCATTTTCAAATTAGGGAAACGAAAAAGACACTTAGTGCACATATATTTCTCTCAGGGAGTGTGCCTTACGCGACAATAATTTATATTGATGTGCACGTTCAAATACTTAGAATATTGCTAACGTTTTTAACAAATATATTCACATTATACAAGAAAATCCATTGTATATTTTGTCATTTTTATTTGATGGAAGATTAAATTGGTACAACCGATTCAAATGAAAAACCGTCATTAGTAGGTTAATTTCCTTTTATCGAAGTGCTATAGAGTCGATATTATATGACATTATATATCATTACCGATATAATTAGATGAGAAAACCAAAATTGATCAGATAGGAGAAGGTATATTTGAGGATAACAATACATGCAATATTAAGTATAGCGCTATACACATTATATTATATTGATTCACCAGACGGCGTGCAAATAAAAATGAAAATTTCAAATTAAATGACAGAAACTGAAATCAAGTGTTTCAACATCGCATATTCTTTACTCAATGGTAACTAATGAAATTGGTTTTGAAACTAACCCTAATATGATGATATAAACGTCACATAATTAGAGATTTAGCTACAGAATGCACTTCACAGTCAATAACAACAAAAACCCTCTTCATTATTTGTATTTGCATACAAAGTTAGGTGTCGAAATTAAAAAGAAATAAAGCTGAAGGCAGGTTAATGAAAATTAAGTTTTTGTAAGAAAACATTATACGTAGAATAAAAGAAAAACAAAGAATTGGGAAATATGTAAACAACAGCACAGATAAAATTAGAATAAAATCAAATACAACAAAAATTGTTTTCAATAAGCAAAATGTCTTAAAACGTAATATAAGACAAACTGGAAACGTCATTGTGGTATGGGAGAATTACATGACTATGTAGAAGGTTAAATGAAACAGAACATAAATTTGCACTTGTACTATATTGATCATAAAAGAACTGTTTTGGAAGATTTGAAAAATAAACTTTATGTCCACTGATGTACCTTAATATATATAAACACTTTCAATTGTATAAGAGATCAACGTAAAAGAGTAATAAATGTCAACTCTAGGTGTAAAGTAGCTTTATAAATTATCATCATGCTACGCAAATTAATTGAAAAAATATCAAAAGTAAATATTATATAAGTGTGAGGGTGTCCAGATAGTTCGTGATACAACCTACAAAGAAAACCAACAACACTGGTTTAACTATGATTCAATTTTAAACAGAATCTCGTCTTAAATCTGCATATCTGCGTTCGCCCTACTATAAAGTTTTTGTCCCCTTGAAAGAGCTTTACTTTATGGTCCTCAATTCATGACTGAAAGAGATCATCATCATTCTGATATCTTTAATCTTTCAGAAATATTTTAGTATTAGAGAAGAGAATAAAAATAACTTGAAGCTAGACCTGTAAGAGTAGTTGAGTAATTTGAAGTCAGTCAGCATCATAAATAATATTCGAAGCGACAAGCAGTGTTTGAGCTGGAGCAAGAATTTGATGGAGTAGCAAACCTTACATGAGCGATCCGCTGTTTTTATTGATTGACTCAATATATTGACTGCGGCTATGTAGCAACCTTTGTTACGTTTTTGTTTATGTTTTATGTAGACTAAACGCAACAGAAAGACACAGATAACAGCTTGTATAATTTATTACACTAAACTAAATATATATATGTAACAGATATAACATAAATTATATAATAACAATGACAGATATTAAGTTTAAACCTTCAAAATTAATTACAAAACGAAATAGTACTAGTTTCAACCTTCAAAATTAATCACAATACAAAATGGTACTGGCCTGTATCTAATATAATGATCTAAAATGAAAGTCTCAAATTCCAGTCTAGGGAGTGAATTTGGTACCACGAAGAAATTCCGAAGCTTAAATGAAGAAGTTCAGAAACGATTCACAGTTCAACAAATTCGACGAAGTTCCCTTCACGATGCCTCCGATGAACGTCACAAAATTATCGCCTTTAATTCCTCCGATCTGCCAGGACGTGTCGACCTTCAGCACAACCAGTAATTCGAAAGAATCGCAGAGATTGACGAAACAAAATCACAGCTTCCGCAGATCCAACTTCAGCCACAAATCACAGCAAACACTTGAGCCTTCTCAAACGAATGACTAACTCTCTTCTTTTGAATGAACTAATGTCTGACTGTTTTCTTGCATCTTTGTCTGTTTATATATTGTAGGCCTAGACTCCTCGAACCACCGCGAAATTTCTACAGAACTCCAGAGCAATCCGCACATGTCCGTTCTTGCACGAGACTAAACGTCTAGACACGAAATCGCCAGCATTTCATTTACAAACATATGATTGGTCTACTTAATTCAAGAAAATTCTAAATGTTACCCTAAATGAATAACAACATATTTTATTAGTTTAAACTTCGAAACAATAATATGAATATGGAAATATAAATAATAGAAATGAAAATTTAAACACAACACGACATGTTGTCGTTTACAAAATATTTACACGACATTTACATAACAACCTTATACAACTGTTTTACCTCTTTTCAAGTAATCAAATAGTAAAACACTTGATATTCCCCCACAATGGTACCACGATCTTCCCAACAGAAGATTGTAACTTGATTTTCTTTGGGATGGAAGAAGTTCCATTTTTGTCTCTGAATTGACCTCATGTTTCATGCATAGTTATAAATTTATTGAAACCTTAGTAATGGTAATTCGTCTGTCATATATGAGAAAATGATTAACTGTACTTACAATTTCTGTTAAGGTCGATGTCTAGAGCTTACATGCTATCAGATAATTTTCACATGATTGTCTAGAGCGACCCAGCACATCATTATTTAACTATTTAGTATGCTGTTTCCATCTCCTGAAGAATTGCTTACAATGTTATTTTCTTTTTAACAAAGTTTTTCATTGATGCCTGTGGTTTGATCTTCTTCTGTCTAACTCGGCTAACTCTCCAAAATTCAGCAACATACAAATTAAGCCTGTTAATTACACATTACACATTATTTTCTCATAAAAAGTCTATACTAAATATTTATTAGAAAAAATTATAAATTCTAATTTTCTTGCTGGGGTCACGAACTTTTCGGACAATACTCATGTGTCACATATCGAATGTTTCCTGTCTAAACAGTTTTAAGATCATTTAGGAGTATGTACTTTGAAGATGAATGTTACATATTATAAAACAAATACAAACCTTTCACAAATAATAAGGTATTAGAACGAACACACAGGCGAAGAAGCGTTGATCAAAAGGACTTGCTTCCCATCTTTATCTATGTACTCATAGCAACAACATTATCGACTTTGTTAGATAAACCCATATTATAATGGTACCATTCTCTACATTCTCCATGAAAAATTGAATAAATAATATATTTCAATGAATGTTAAACGATTTTGTGTAAGTTTCAATTTCCAAAGTATTTATTTTTTATTGTCTTTACGTATTCAAAGTATTACATCGCCAGTGTAAGAATTAAGAGAAAAACAATTACAGAAATTGAGTTTATGTTGATAGAAACAGATAAATGGTTCGTGCAAATCGATTCACAATATATATGTTCACATGTAATTGCTGTACGGTATTTTCTACAGAATACTTTTAGCTGTTTTAGAGATTGAAATATATGACTCAAGAATCGTTGCACGCGATATCTCAGAAACCAATGTAATTGGTTCAAAAAACATCAATGTAATTAGTAGCATAGTATTATACCGATATTTAATTTTACAAATATTAAAAATAAAATTATATAAATGCAAAATTTGAATATTCGTGTATTGTACTGGTACCTCTTTCTTTTAAAAAATATAACCTGAAGTAAAGAAGCTTTTTGTTCAAATAAATATCAAGAGAGGAAATTTAATAATTGTAATTCTTATGTAACAGCAGGAGATATCGAAAATGACGATCAATCATCAAACAGAAGAAAAGAATTTCAATGTTTCTCTAAGAAACTTCGGCGAATTATTCTTGGAATATTTGTGAAACTGATGTATGCTGGTTCTTGGGCTGGAGCTGCACATTTACTCAAGTTAACTTACATATCAACTTTTCATCTTGCTCCAGGATTTACTCAAAATGTAACCACTGGTTTTGTAGAAGAAGCTAAGATTAACGTAATCACTTCACTGCCAACAATGACACCTTCTTCCTTCAATGCACCTCTTTTCACAACTTGGTTTTGCACTATGTGGAATATATTGTTTTTTCCTATCTACTTGGCATCAAAAGCATTGACACAACCTGAGAATGATACAACAACAAAAATTATTTTGTAAGTTTTATTTTCGTTTTGTCAAACTAAGTATATTTTAAATGCTTTAAAATACATAAACTATTTTTATAATAAAGAACTTATTGCTAAAAATCACAAATTTTACATTTCAATACTCCAAATCGTAATAACATTTTTTTTCGGAAAAGGGAAAATAAATCAAAGTCTTGTTTTCTTTATCCTTTAAACATGTCTTGCAAATTTTAAAAAAAGCTTGATTTTGTATTTTGCATATTTTATAAATGATATAAATCTATATTTAATTAAGTTAATATGCACTAGTATTTACACTTAGCTTGAAGTAGCTCGTTCTTTATAAATATTTAATAGACTTATAAATCCAGAAACAAACAAAATGGTTTAATTATGTCAAAAGAAGAATGCTTTCCTTTCATTTTCGATATTAGTTCAACTAACTCACTTTTAAGTTTGACGTATAGTTCTTTACTCAGCACTAATAACCTAAAATACTTTAGCTGTTTCAATAATATTTGACTATACCGTATAGTTATATCTCATTCAAAATTCTAAGATATTTTAGGTTAT
Source organism: Carcinoscorpius rotundicauda (assembly GCA_011833715.1). Classification (NCBI taxonomy): domain Eukaryota; kingdom Metazoa; phylum Arthropoda; class Merostomata; order Xiphosura; family Limulidae; genus Carcinoscorpius; species Carcinoscorpius rotundicauda. The sequence continues at coordinate 29,913,181 of CM022395.1, read as the reverse complement.
TAGTGGTAAGCAAGCGACTTTAAATCAAAACCTACAAACTGTTTACATTTCAATACAATATAATACCTAATGTATTATCGAAAATAATACTGATGAACCCTATATTCAACGAGACTAGTTTACTGCATAGGAGTAATGAATCAAATACTATATGTACGGATTCTTAACCGAAAGTACGTAGTGCATCATAACATAACACTGAACCTTTCGATCTATCTAGGGTGTCCTCTTTACTTTGTTAAACTAAACACTAAAAACTTCAGTGCCAGCTCTTGTCATTCAAATACTTATCAAGCTTTCCATTAAACTCAGTTAACTGAATCTATCTTAATTAAAGACAAAACCTTTTCCAAAGTTTGATCTAACCGTTCTGTTAGAGAAATCAACCTGTCTTTATTGAAGATAACTCGTATCCTGCAAAAAGGTTCACTTATGCACCGCGGTTTTTTACCATTTGCACCAGTAAATATGATAAAGGTGATGCATTAATACTTTCACTTTCATTAACAACCTTAAACACCTCATTCAGATTTCTTTTTTCAAGAGACTAAAAGTCCAGACATTTTGACATATTCTTTTATGATAACCTTTCAATCACCCTTCCCTCGTTGTCTCTTCTCTGAACTCTTTCAAATAATTCAGTGTCGTTTCTAAGATAAAGGTTCCAAAAATGAATACAGCGTTTCAAATATTGCCTTAATACTTTTCCCATAAAAGTATGATATCTTTACACTTGTATTCAATAATTGTTTAGATACAATCTAAAATCACTTTAATGATTAATAGAATAATCAACAACAGTACCATTTTTACTTCTTCAATAACACTGTAAAAGCTATTCATATCAAAACTAAACTTATAACTCAATTTATAATATTTCACATGCATTATCTTATAGTCAATAAAATTAAAAGTCATCAACTATTTATCTGCTTGACTCACCAAATAATTTAAATCCCTTTATGAAGAAACGAAAAATTCACAAATGAGCTATTTTGGTTGAACATTATGTGTCGTATTATTGCAAGTTTAAAGTTAAAAGAGGAAAAGTATGTAACGCATTTAACATATCAATATATATAATTTATTATACTTCAAAACACAATGCTTGTAAAATTAATTCTTTATCAAAATATGTTGCAGTGAATTTGTGCATCAATTTCACGAGAAAGGTTTCACGACAACGCAATTCTTCGGACGGTGTTCTTTGTTTTGCTTCCTCTCGGTCGTAACTAAGTATATGTTTATCTATTCCATCGGTATCCTAGATACGACTGACGTCCTTGCTTTGTTTTCGTCCAAAATTTCTTTCATCTACCTTTTGTCTTGGGTTGTTCTACACGAGCAGTTTGTTGGGTTAAAGGTAACTAAAGGAGTAATCTTATTAAATTTCATTTCAAGAGTGATATTTAGTCATCACGATATTTCTACTACGTCAGAATATAAGAATTACTAAATAGTTATAAAATTCTATGCATTTGTGAGAAATGTGTTTAAATATATTTTTAATGCTCCTCCATAAAACTATATTTATCAGTGGTCGAGCAAATATTTTTTTTAGAAAATTATCAAGGGTATTGAGTACAAATAATAAACAAATCTACGCTATTACTTTGACACCAAATTTTTACACAAATATATATATTACGTGTATATTAATCGTTATTTTATGACATAAACAACTTCATCATTTCTGAATAATTGTCACAACAAGTATTAATCTGATAAGCATACGTTGTAAACATCTACGTATAAACTAAGTTTGATCAAAATCAGTTTAACATTATTTGAACTCATGACAAGAATAGTATCAATGATAATGGCAGACGACGACGATTTCATAAAATTTTCGGGCCAAGAATTGAGAAAGAGGTCAATATGTTATGTCTGAAAAACGAATATTATTAAGCAACAGTCTGTTTGTGAAATCTCAACGTCAGCCGTTTGTTAATTGAATAAATCTAATTAAACATGAAAAACACGATGTTTCAATACCCTTGTATTCTATCAATATAAAAATGAATTAAGAATTTACTTCAATGCCAAAGTTTTGATTTAAAGTTATAGTTTACGTATGTTTTGGTTTTGATGCAATGTAGTTAGTTTACTTAGTGAACTTATCATCAAACAGTACAAATAACTTTCTATCATGTGGAGGATTTACTCCTTATTTTAGTCACATGGCAAAAATATACTCTTCAGAAAAAGAAACGCAAAAGGGATATTTTTGTTATTTTAAAGAGAAATATATGTCAAAACGTTACAAGCTCAGAGTATGTGATGTTACACGTATTAAGGCACTGATTGTCAGACCAAAATGACAATAAAAGTTGTGCACTTTGTAAATGGAGGAAAACATCGGATATTTCGCCAAAACGGATTCGTGTCCAATAAATTTGTTTGCGAGATCTGCATGTTCTGCAAGTGCAATGTGTGCAAAATCCCTATAAAAGCGACCGGTTCTCGGTTTCCATAGCTCAGTGTTAAGCCACCGACACGCAATACAGTTACGCCAAGACTGACTGAAGCACAACTCAACAACGCCGTTGGTCTCTTGGAAGCAGGCGAATCTCGATCAGATGTTGCCAGAGCTGTGAATGTTCAGCCAAGCAACATCACAAGGCTATGGAATCATCACCAACAACCTGGATCAATTTGTGACCGTCCACGATCTGGCAGACCTCGTGTGACCATGCCCGCACAAGATCACTACATCCGGTTACGTTACCTTTGGGATCGGACCACCACTGCGACGTCTACTGCCTCAACCATACCAGGGCTGCGTAGGATTCCCGATCAGACCGTACGCAACCGTCGACGGGATTCTTAGGCCCCATGTGCAACCCATCATGGTGAACGTCAACGACGTTTTTCAACATGACAACGCCCGTCCTCACACAGCCCGACTCACCATTATATCTTTGAGACACCACAACATCAACGTTCTTCCCAGGCCCTCCAGATTACCAGATTTAAACTCCATCAAACATCTTTGGGACGAGTTGGACCGACGTCTGCAACGGCGACAACCTCAACCGCAGGCTCTACCTCAGCTTGTAGCAGCTTTGCAGGCTGGGTGGACGGCTATTCCACAGGATGTGATTCGTCATCTCATCATTTCCATGGGCAGGAGATGCCAAGCAGTTATTGATGCTCACGGGGGGCATACTCGTTATTGACGTTGAGTGGCGCTAAACTTCAACTAGTGAGCGTGGACTTCATTTTTGCAGACTTTGGATGTTCAGCAGTGAATATGCAAAGTTTTACACATGTCATATATAACTTCCCGGAATAAACTTGTTAACAATATGTCTCAAATTTTGCCTTTTGCATTTCTTTTTTTAAAGAGTATGTGTTTGAAATGCTTGGATTTATAAAGATATGTCAATTTATATTACATGCAATTAGTTTTTCCTCTTCGACCATATAAATTAGATTAGTAATATTATTTTTTGGGCATGAATGTTGTTAATAAATTGTACTTGTCTATTCTCAGAAATTTCAGCTTTATTCGCCCAGTTATAATCAAAATATTTTATTTCTTCTGTTATAGGTCAATACAATTCTTTGTGAGCCCTACAAAGCTGGAAATATTAACTATTATTTACTTTCTAGAATAACAGAATCTCAGAATATCATGAACCACGAAAGACTTGCATGAAACTTTAATAGAATGTTCGGGCAAAAACACTTTGAACACTAAAGGTTCAATTCAAACAATACTTTATAACCTTAACTATTGACTGCTAAAGCTGTACACATATGAAAAAATCATAAAGCACACAATGTAAAACTTATAAAAAGAAAACCCGCTCAAACAAAACATTTTTAATTTTTTTATTCTTCTTCTTTTGCTAGCATATGACAAAAACGGCTTGATATATTTCAAACACCTTGTATAATACTAAATAAGGTTTCGAGATGGTTGTATAAGTATCAGAAAGTTGATATGTTTCTTTTATATTTTATATAAACTAAAATAATAATAATTTTAGTGTAAACGATGTTATCATTATTCTTGGAAATTAGTTTTCCGACGAATATACGGTATGCTTTCATTAAACTTAAGAACAGAGTGAAACAGAAATTACCACCGAATAATGGATAAACTTGAGATGACTTTCGCATGTAAATACACAGTGCTTTGTACATTATACAGTTGGTGTCTTTATGGAGCCGTCTCATATATTATATACAATTAAATTAAGGATTAAATAAAGATATCAGTAAACACAATACTAAATTTTATTACACACATTCGTAATTCTAGCATGGAACCAAAAAATATGTTTGTAGCTTGAGTAAATAATGTGTACAGTATCTCAGTCCTTGTTTGCTTACTTTTTTACGATACCTATTTGCAGATTTTTGAATTTTCATTTTTTTATTTTTGTTTTTACAAGGCAATGTGATGGTTCTTTAGTTATTGCGAACACGAAAATTTGTTGACAGTCAACAGGCAACGACAACATTTTTATTTTTGAAGCAATATTGGGATCATAAGAGAAAGTTAAAGCGATATTTTTGTGTTCTAAACATATTAAAATATTTAAGGAAATCAAAAGCTTATTTTAGAAATTAATTTATGATTTTACAAGTACTTAATTATGACACAAACTAATTTGGAATAAGATTCTAAAATAATGAAAAACATAGCCTTTTTTAATGAAAAGTTTTGTAAACTTGATAAATTTAAACATTTTATCTGTTCTTAAATACAGTTTAATGCTCACTAAAAACTGAATACTAAACAACTTATCTCACTGTTAATTCGTTATGAAACAGAGTATTAAAAATCATACACATAAATTTAAGTAGTTTAATACAATAAAACACGAGAGCTACTCAATAGCTTATCTATGCTATAAATATCATACTTCGAATCCTAGAAATATAATCTACCAAACTTGCAGAAGGCATAAATATTGTTTTCGAGTATTGAAATTTTATAATCGTGATTCTAAGTTTTTGTTTTAACGAAACTGGACAGATTTTCCAATTCAAATACTACTGTTTAAGAATATATAAGCCGTGCTTTTTCTTTTCTTTTTTTAGTTTAACAACACATCAACTAAGTGGTGCAAGTACACTAAAGATACGTTATTTGCTTCTCTACGTTATATATGGTTATGCTTTTAATGTTGTAAAAAATGTTTAACTGTTTTTAGATTGTAGCTGTCATATTATGCAATACAGGAATAGCTTTGTTGGCATACATGGATGGAGTTACAAAAACTCCAACGCTAGGGGGTGTTCTCTTGGCCTCTGCTTCAGCTGCAGGATCTGCAATTTACAGGGTTAGTGTTATTTCTTTGTGTTTTTTCTTATCTAATAATATTAGATCTTCAGGTCAGATGGTTATAATTAACAGAGAAAAGATCGTAACTTGAATTCAAAGCACCTCAGAGTATAGTTTTTATATTTAAATATAATATTACAACAATAAATACACGCCTGTATTTAAAGATTTCTTGTGTGAAAAAAAAGAAACAAACTTTATCGAACATAATTATAACCTGTATGCGCTTAGAATATTTTTAGTTAGTGTAGATATTTGGTAGGACTCTTTCATAATAAAAATACAAAAAGTTTTAGAGTATCTTGTACTTATTTTTCGTACCCGATGGGAAATGCAATTTTACGACATACGTTTAAGGAATTTTGAATACACTGAAAAATAAAAATAAAAACTGAAAAAGTTTTGGTCATTTAGGAGTTTAAGAATTGAACGCTCTAAGTTTATTACTTCTGACCATTCTATAAATTTTATTTGTCTGTAGTTAAGCACGAAACTACACAGAAAACTATCTGCGCTCTGCCCACCACAAGTATTGTAACCCTGTTTGTAAAAGTGTATATCTGGAGACATACAGCTGTATTATATGGGGGTATGTGGGTGGGGGAGGAAAATTGCATCATTCAGATAAAGTAAATTTTTTTTGTTCACGTGGAATTTTGTTATATATGAATAAATCGGTTAATGAACAACAAAAGTACATTTTACTTGAAGAGAGGTCAAAACATTTTATTTAAACGTTTATTTGCACTTATATTATTGATCATATTATAGTAACATTTGTTTGGTTTGAATTTTGCGCAAAGCTACACGAGGCGATAGCCGTCCTAATTTTGCAGTGTAAGACTAGAGGAAAGGCAGCTAGCCATCACCACCCACCACTAAGTTTTGGGCTACTCTTACCAACGAGTATTGAGATTGACAGTAACATTATAACGCTCCCACGGCGGAAAGGGCGAGCATGTTTGGTGTGAGGGGATTCGACCTGACGAAGAAGTTTTGCATCATTTATTCCAATACAAATGAATTAAGATGATTATTTTTGTATTGTATTATTTTGCATACGTTGTCAATTTATTTAAACATATAAAATAATAAAAAACATGTTCACAAAAATCCAACACAATTATGTTAGAAATAACGTTTTAAGTTTCTTCTCAACTAAAATTAATTAATGTGTTATTTGAAATTAAAATTTTAATTTGCGTCGAATTTCATGTTACAAAGAAATTTATTAAATATTAATAATCAGATGGGTTGAACTCGAATTAAGGTATTGATATGTCTGTTCCCATCGATTCTTATTTTATTATTACTATTTAATTGTTGCGTTGCACTGAAAATAGAACTGTCTCAGGTTGAGGACAAAATAAAATTCCATTTTGATGAAACATATATAATGTCTTAAATTAAAAACGAATATGCTTCAAATAAGATGGCATTAAAAATTATGTTCCTATTGTTCTACGAACATGTGCGTTAGATATTTATAATAGCTGTCTCCAAACATTTACAGTATAAATAAAATAAAACAGAGGTACTAAAAATGAAAGATATGAACTAAATAACTTAGAGAAGAGTGACTGAAATGTTTTGTTATATTAGTACGTGTTTAGTTTAGAGAAAAACTTTAATAACATTAATATGAACAAGACGTTATAAGAAACCTTATTATATGAAGGCGTGCTTTGTACGATGACATGAAACCCTACTTCAAACTTTAAAACAAGCGTGTAAGTCCGCAGACATACCACTGAGCCACTGGGGAACACAATAAAAATGAACCAGAACGACTGTTGTCGCAACATATTAATAAGTACAGTGAAGCTATTTTTTTTACATAATCATTTGTTGTAAATTTCGCAAATTTCTTGGTAAGCGTTAATACTTTGTTGCTACAATAATATGATACAAAATTATCAGAACAGCCTGCTTATCCATATTTGTGAATGACGAGAGAAAGCAATTGACAACCACACAGTTTTTGATATGTTCAATGACAGTTCTTAAAGAACATAACGTCATAAAACATGAATATGACAGCAGTAATAATAACAAATGCAAGCTAGTAAAAAATAATAAGCAACTAATATTAAAAAATATTACGTCTCATAGTACTTGTTCAATTTTGTCATTGTTCTTTATTTAATTTCCCAGCATGAAATTTTCACTCAAAACTTATCTACCAATGCATCTTTTTATGTACGAGAACATAATGAATGAAACGAGGTTTAAAAGCTAGTGAAGAGAACACGCTTGATTCGTTTATCACTTGAAGTAGATAATTCTTTGTGCAGGAATAGTGTTATTCGATTGTTGCTACTTTGGGACGAATTACTCGCAAATGTTGCTTACAAGCACATTAAGAAGTTTTCTTTATCATCTCCTTCTGTGCTCGAAATTGACGAAATATCACTTAAATCAACATTTGTTGTCTTTGCTGCAACCTTCCATTTTCTCTGAAAGTTTTTAAATACCGTATTTTCCGGTTAATAAGCCGAGGCCATTTTTAAGAAGTGACAAGTTTCTTCAAAATGATTTCTTAGTCTCGTTTCAGCGTCAGCATGCATGTTGTGTGTGATCATTGGCGTTCTGTAGTAAAGCAGAACGTGTCGTATTGAGACAGAGATGGAATCAATATGTCATTCGTTATTGGCTCCACTCACTGTAATTAGGTAACCAATGAAATTCCAGAATTTTTACTCAGTAATTAAAATCACTAACACAGGGTATAAATACTAGGGGTATGTAGTGGGAGTTTATCATTGTACCGTCAAAAGCCAAAGATGTCTACACCTGCAAAAAAAAATGCGTTATGATGCTGCTTTTAAATTGAAAGTAGTAGAGCTAGCCTTAAAAAACCTCAAATATGAATGCCGCTCGCCATTACTGTGTGAATGGAAGAAAGCAGAATGTGTGCTAAAAGAAATGTCGAAAACAAGTAAATGTAACCAGAAAAATCAACCGAAGTGGTCAAAACTGGAAGAAGATGTAGCGACATGGGTGAATGAAAACCGGCAGAGTGGCCTGACTGTCACGCGTGCTCAGATCCGTATTTTTGCACTAAAGTGGGCTGGTCGAAATAAAGAAAATTCAAGAGACTTTAAGGCAACCAACAGCTGGTGTACCCGCTTCATGAAGCGACACAGCCTTGAACTTCAAGAGAAAACGAAGATCGCGCAGAAACTGCCAAGTGACTTGGATGATAAAATCACCTCGTTCCAGAAGTTTATCATTCATCATCGCCAGAAACACAACTACCCTCTACAAATGATTGGGAATATGGACGAGACTCCGATTTTTTTCGATATGGTTGGAAACAAAACCGTTAACAAAGCTGGCGAGAAAACCATTTGGGTTAAGACAGCGGGCCACGAGAAACAATGTTTCACTGTAGTATTAACGTGCTTTGCTGATGGAACAAAATTACCACCTATGGTAATTTTCAAAAGAAAAACATTTCCTAAGAAAAAGAAATTCCGAAAGGAGTGATCGTCCATGTACAAGAAAACGGATGGATGGATGACGAAGGATGCATCAAGTAGATTAACGAAGCGTGGGCGCGTCGTCCTGGCGGACTGATGAAATCTAGATCTCTGCTCGTTTGGGATATGTTTAAGTCCCACCTGTGTGAAAACGTTAAAGTCCCGATCAAAAGATGCAATACCGATATTGCAGTTATTCCCGGTGGGCTGTCATCTGTGATACAGCCATTAGATGTGTGTTTAAATAAATCTTTTAAAGACAGGCTCCGTCAATGCTGGAATGGGTGGATGGTTTCCGACAATCAAAGTTTTACTGCTGCCGGAAATATGCGCGCTGCATCACTCGCTACCGTTTGTGAGTGGGTCGTGAAATCGTGGGACGATATTAGTGTTGAAACTGTAGAGAAGTCATTTAAAAAATGCAGCATCTCAAATACAATGGATGGAACGGAAGATGATATCTTGTGGTTGGACGACGACGAGGAAGACAGCATTCCACTCACACAGCTAATAACACCAGAGAATGACCCGTACGACTACCAGGTCTCTGCCGAGGATTGGAATCTATTATTTGGTGCTTCTGACGATGAAGATGATGAATTTGATGGATTTTAATACATATTAAAGTGTGTATTTTTTTATGAATTTTGTTATTTTTATGAATACATGTCATTCGTAATCTATAGAGCTTTTTCTATTAATAAATAAAGTTTATTCAACTGAAATAACTCTGCCGTAACTGTGAGATCAAAGGTATGATTTTGGTCTTCGGTATTTTTTGATCCAAAGCTGGTGATCGGCCAGTAAGCCGACCCCAAAAATCAGGTCCAAAATTTAGGGCCAGAAATTCGGCTTATTAGGCGGAAAATTCGGTAATGTATTTTTTATAGTTTCTTTCCTAGCGTTCGAGTTCATCCAAATCAATTTAACCCGCAGGTGAAAATCAGCAGCGAGACTGTGATATCTCATTGAGAAAAGTAACTTCTAACAGCTTCTCAATTCCTCGAATCAAAGCATTAACAACTAGCCTGCAAACTTAGTCTACCACAAAGATCTTTCAGTTTTGTCAAACATGCGGTAAATATTGGCGGAGGCCCCAGTATGGCCAGGTGGTTAAAGCACTCGACTTGCTATCTGAGGGTCAACGACTCAAATTCTGATCGTATCAAACTTGCTTGCCCTTTCAGCCGAGGGGACTTTGTAATGTTATGATCGATCGCAATATTTGATAATAAAACAGTAGCCTGAAAGATGGCTGTGAGTAGTGGTGACTATCTGCCTTTCCTCTAGTCTATGATTTCTAAATTAGGGATAGCTAGCGCAAACCATACGGTTTGGCACGAAAGTCAAACTAACTAACTAATGGCATCCTCTCTTCTTTTATTTAATCACCACCTCTCGAAGAAGTAGGAAGTTCAACTTAAATTATTCCTTATAACTTTCCTAAGCCAATATGCAATCTAAACATCTTGGACAAATGCATTTATAACGATATGAGAGTTGTTGCATTTGATCGATGAATTTACGAAAATAAGCGCTGCTTTTTCACTGTTTATTAAACTTTTTGGATCAATCTAATGCACAGCAATGGCAGCACCAAACATGCTCGACCTTTCAGCCGTAGGGGCGTTATAATGTGACGGTCAATTTTACTGTTCGTTGATAAAGGAGTAACTCAAGAGTTGGCGGTGGGTAGTAATGACTGTATGCTTTCCCTCTAGTCTTAGACTGCTAAGTTAGGTACGGGTAGCGAAGATAGCCTTTATGTAGCTTTGCGCAAAATTTAAAAACAAACAAACAAACAATGGCAGATAGAATCTCTAAAGTAACAAATTCAAAACTAAATCAGTGAATGAAAAACCATATACCATACACTTTCAATGCAGGTATTATCCTGAAGTTTATTTCAAGTCTATTTCTATTGTTGGATCCTTTAAATTTCAGAAACAACAATAATTTTATTATCTGTAAACGTTTTTTAACAACTTACCTGTTGTGGCATCTCAGCTGTGGTCACAAACCATCTTTTTGTGCTAAGTTTCCCTCTCATTCATCTTTTTTGTAAGCGAATTTATTGTTAATTGCGCATCTTAGGATTTTCCTACCAAAACTGTTTTATTTGACTGTGATGTTTCAATTTCCTAAATTGTCAAATTAGTTACGTGTGCGTTTCTTAATCAACCAGGCACTAGCAGCGATAAAGACTCCAACAGTTGGTTGTTCTATTTATTTCCTATTTTTTTTCTCTCCCTAGAAGTATTAGACTCTGTCTTCACTATTCTATTTCAGCTAATGACGTGTTTCTCTTGTTTACATCAATTTCTTTACTGATGCTTAGCTCGAAATTTTCTAGTTTATGGGAACGTTTGTAACTGACATGTTTCTTTAGATTAAATGTTATTTCTTATTGGCACTGAATATTTCTTTTTAGCAAATACAACCTATACTGCAGTAAAATATTTGGAGTTGGGATCCACTTTCACTTCCAAAAACTCAAAATAGTTTTCTTTTGTAAGACTAAGGACGGCTTCTCAGATAGATTGTTAAAAACTTATATTTCAGAAATAGTGTTCTTTGCGGTTTATTTTAAACTATATTCCATTTTATGACATCAACTAATGTACACGTCGATATAACCTCGCGCTAAACGTTGCTTTAACCGAATGACGAACGGAGATAAGGTGAATAACTTTTGGCTGCTATAAAGAACATGTTGAATCCTGACACAAATTACAGCAACTACTGTAACGCGTTTTTTTTTTTTGTATTCAGAATGCAATGTGAATATATTGTATCAAATATGTTATACAAAATACTATATAGAAAACGATATAATACTATTATATATTCTAATAAGTATATATAATTTATAAGATATTAAATACATAATAATAAATATATACATACTGTTTTGGCATTGCATGGCCAGTTGTGTTAAGGTGTTCGACTTGCATTCTGAGGGTCGCGGGTTCAAATCCCCGTCCCACTAAAAACATGCTCGCCCTTTCAACCGTGGAGGCGTATAATGTGACAGTCAAATCCCATTATTCGTGGGTAAAAGAGTAGCCCAAGAGTTGGCGGTGGGTGGTGATGGCTAACTGCTTTTCCTCTAATATTACAGTGCTAAATTAAGGACGGTTAGCGCAGACAGCTTTCGAGGAGCTTTGCGCGAAATTGAAAAACACACCAAATAAACATATTATTTTATTAATAATAATATAAGCAACGTATAATATTATAATATATATACATATCAATTGTGATGTCTCGCAGCGCTATAAATCAGGATTCGATGCACGTAGTAGGCAGAACACAGTTAGCCCATTGTGTAACTAACTTTGTGCTTAATTCTAATAATAATGTATGTCCATTATCTAACTATTCGTGGCCCGGCATGGCTAGGTGGGTTAAAGCAAAGCTACTCGAGGGTTATTTGCGCTAGCCATCCCTAATTTAGCAGTGTAAGACTAGAGGAAAGGCAGCTAGCCATCACCACCCAATGCCAACTCTTGAGCTACTTTTTTACCAACGAATAGTGGAATTGACCGTCACAATTTAACGTCCCTACAGCTGAAAGGGCGATCATGTTTTGTGTGATGGGAATTCAAACCTGCGACTCTCGGAATATGAATCGAGTGCCTGAACCATCTGGCCATGGCTTCAGTTTGTATGTTATAAGTTACGATTCACAAAATGCACGAACACGTAACTTTTAAGCAGCAGATAAATATACTACCTCTGTTCTTTGTTGAAAAAATGTAAGGCGCAACTGGTAACATTTTAAAATTATATGTTTGTTGTTTTTTTCTTGCGAAATGGTTGGTGCGCTTATACCACGAAAATTGTTATGACTACTTTGGTCGAAAGAAATAGTTCGTCATAAAGCAGGATAAGACACGAGAATAGTATCAAATATGGTTACAGCATTAATTTAATTACCCTGCTTTAAGATAATTTATAACTACGTACAAATGTCGTCTATAAGAACCTACCATTACTTCTCTTTAACTCTAAATGTAATAATAGTCTACAATTTTGTTTCTTACGCATCACCTATTTTGATGCGTAGTTTGTTTTTAAGGAAACAATAAGTAAATTTCAAAATAATTAAATACCTCTTTTTTGTGTTTATTTTTCTTAGGTGTTTTTCAAAAAGTTGATTGGAGACGTCACATCTGTACAGCTGTCTATATTCGTTACTCTTATTGGCCTTATAAACTTTTTAATTATGTGGCCCTTTTTCATCACTCTCTACGTAATGCGTATAGAGACTCTTCATTGGAGTACGTTACCATGGATTCCACTTGGTGGAACTGCAATCTTATTTTTGGGTAACGAATTTTTTAACTACTTATATTTGCTAGCCTACTTTTGAAATTTTGATAAGTGAAAATTTAGCGATATAGTTGGATCTAGTTAAAAGAAAGATGTTAAGAAATATTATCGTCATTATTTTTTTTCTGATAGGAAAAACGAGAAATATAAACTATCCACATGCTTACAACATAAAATATTAATTTTCACAATAAATACTTGTTGTATTTTGATCCTAACAATGTCATGTATTTTACAGTAGCCAACTTGATAGGAAGTTTTGGAATTGTTTGGACATACGAAGTATTTCTTACTCTAGGCATTGTTCTTGCAGTACCAGCATCAGCAGGTGAGACGTAATACGACAAAGCACTTTTTGTATATGTTCTTGTATTTCTTATTTAAACGTTGTAACCACATAGGCAAACAAATCTTTATTTAGGTTTTCCTCAAAAAGCTACATTATTGAGAGTTAGTAAATAAATTAGTGAATTTGATTGTGGTCAGTTATAAGTTTATCTACAAATTATGAGTTAATGATGTAATAATAACGTAAATTTAATCGTTTTTATCGATACTAACTTAAACTGTGCACCTAACGTATATAACTTTGCCTGACTTAGAGTTTTATGTATTAAAATGAAGAATGTTTTGTGTTAACATTTACATCGACATACTTTTCTACTAGAAGTAGTTATTACAGGAACACATTACTGTCATTGGACAGTGTTATAAGGCATATGATCGGTGTTTTTTGCTATTAACATATTTTGACATTGATGCTTATGTTGATCAGGTGGGGCTTATGGTTATCTCGTCTGCACGTTGAAGCCAGTGGATACATTATAAGAGTAATAGTTAAATACTATTATTCGAGTAGAGTTGTCCTTAGCTGGAGCTAGATACTGTTTATGAATTGTCTTTAATCTAATCTATTAGTTCCAATCTCGGAACGACTAACACAGATAACTTTTACGTACTTTGCACAAATATCAAAAACGTGTAGAAACAGAAATAAACTGATTCTTCCAAATAGCTATCTAATATTGTGAATAATCTCAAGAGCCGAACATCTTTGTTACTTTTTTATTCTTAAAATAGTTATTTCCTTTATTACATCATTATTTTTATCTCATTTTCTCTTTACGTTTTAAAAAACAAGATGAATAAATTTCGGCCGATTCAAAGTTAAGTATCAAACAATAGTGTTTAACACTTTGAAACTTACTATCTGTTTTTGTTTTCCATTCGGACGATTAGAGGCTTTATATATATATAGTCTATCAGCACATGTATTAGAAAAAGGAAATAAGAGGTATATGAAATCACAGCTCAGTGAAAAACTTTGATGTGCATTGGAGGTCAAGTGTGGGAGGAGGACTTTGTAACTGTAGCAGTCAGTCCTATTATTCGGTTAAAAATAATTGTGTAAGAGGTGGATGTACCGTTTCTTTGTTTGAAGTTAAGCACAAAGCACCACGGTTATGAAATCAGGGTTTTAGCATTGTATGTCCAAAGATATATCGCGGTGCACTTGGAAGCCGAGTGTTACTGACTGACCTTACTACCATTGTCCAACAGTTTTACATTATGGAAGGCTTTGTTTGTTTTGAATTTCGCGCAAAGCTACACGAGGTTTATCTGCGCTAGCCGTCCCTAATTTGACAGTGTAAGACTGGGTAGAAGGCAGCTAGTCATCACCACCCACCGTCAACTCTTGGGCTACTCTTTTACCAACGAACAGTGGGATTGACCGTCACATAATAACGCCCTTACAGCTGAAAGGACAAGCTTGTTTGGTATGACGAGGATTCGAACCCGCGACCCTCGGATTACGAGTCGAGTGTCTTAACCAAATGGCTCTGTCGGGCAAAAGAAAGGGGTTTGTCTGAACCATAGGGTTTGTGACCCAAATATTTCGCTCGTATGTCACTGGTGAAAAATACCAGATTTATATTTCTACTATATTGGTAGTAATATGAATATAAAATTAAGACAATATATTAATTTTTACCGTGGTAGTTTTCTTTTAGTTATTTAGTCGTGCTAAAAAAGTACAAAGTCAATATATTGGCTTATAAACGATTATCTTTCAACCTAAATAGCTTAATTCTTCAAAATTACCAAACAACGCATATAATTTATTCTTTTTTCTATGTATTTTAATCTAAAGTTAATGAAAGCGTTTGCCCAGAAAAGGAAATTAAATGCTGTGAAGTGTTTTGAAGGTGAAAAAGTAAGCGAACTAGAAACAAAATAGCAATTATATACAGTTTTGGTAAGTGATTTTAGTAAATGAAAGGTATTTGGTTGTCTGATTCCTCGATGTAGCTTTGCTGTAAGAAAACACATTATTTTAGTAAAGCTACATTAAGTATTATCTGCACACTGTCCACCGTGAGGAATTGATTCTCAGATTTTATTGGAAAACTGCTAAATCCTGTTGCTGATGCATTTAGATACAACGTAAATAAAAGAAAACTTAAAAATATACCCTCGCTTTACCCTATTCAACATCCATAAAATGAATCCGAAAATCATAATTTGAATAATGTGAAAACAAATTTATTGATTTCAGGTTAGCTAACGAATAATGAAAAATGTTTTAAAGATTCTAAACTAAAAAATACCATTTCTTTAAAAGCATTACAAATGAAAATTAAAGAAGTTCATGTTTAGGAATTTATAATCAACAATTTAGATCCTAAATTAAAACTTAATAAAGGCTATAAAGTTGCTCTGTTGGATTTTGTTATCGTTACTACTATATATCTACTGTCTTTTGGTGGCTCAGTGGTAACCTTAAGGGTCTTTAATTAACAAACAAAGGTTTAGCATCTATCTACTCAATGTAAGCGAATGTGATCATTATTTATACTTGAATAACATCATTTCGTGAAACAAATGTTGTTGTCAAATGACTTATTGTAAGAAAAAAATAAATAATTTATTTGTATATGTTCTTGTATTTCTTATTTAAACGTTGTAACCACATAGGCAAACAAATCTTTATTTAGGTTTTCCTCAAAAAGCTACATTATTGAGAGTTAGTAAATAAATTAGTAAATTAGTGAATTTAGAATTTCCATTTCTATTGTCAGATACTGATTGAAGGCTTTTAAAAATGAACTTAATAGTAATTTATAAAATAAAATGTACTTTCTTTTCAATGTCATTTCATTAAGTGTATTGTTAGAAGTTTTATGTCTACTTATATGCTATTTATAACAAATTGACTCATTTATTTATTTTTATATTTACAGAGATGAATTGTCACATAAATTTGTGCACTACTTATTTTCTGAAAGTTTAACCAATTCACGCTTATGTAAATGTAACATATTTATGATTAATTATATAGAAATAGTGTTATTTGCGAAGTAATCATGTGATAGATTTTATTATAGAGCATTGGTTATCTTTTTGAAATTTTTAGTCATCGACGTTTACATTTATGGAGTTGTCTTTAAGGGAATGAGACTGGCAGGAATACTTTTGATTTCACTGGGCTTCTCATTTGTCCTCCTACCTAACAATTGGCCAGATTACATCAATTTGCTTTTGATAATGCGCAGAATGTATCAGAAGAGGAGCAAGAGCAGATTAGCAGAGAGCGGATCTTTGAATGATCATAAGTTCAGACTAAGAAATGCCAAGTAGAAATAAGGAGTCCTGCAATTTATCTGTAAGCTTTTCAACGAAGTATTATTAAGCTAGATACATTGACTTGAAGACGCTGATCAAATGTTTTATACTTATATTAGATATGCACTACACGTATAGACCAGTTTGGTGAAGAGTGTAGGCATTTACTGGTAATCTAATTCAAAGTATTTAGGTGTTATAAAATATTAATTTAGAAATGGTTTTTATACTCTGTGTATTACATGGATGAGAATTTCATAACCTAGAAAGCAGAAAACCGTTAAAATTAATGGAAAATGTAATGAAGTAGTTTTTTATATTATGTTTTACTAATGTTGTAAGTGCTTTTAATGTGAGGACGGATACTTCAATTAAAATAATTAATGCTTTCCATCTGTCAGTTTCCTATTCTGTCTTATTTTATACTTGATTTAAAATACTTTTTAAAAATATTAATTTATATTAGAAATGTAAATATATAAATTTCTCGACTACTTTTTCAACGTATTGTAGTTTAATTTTCGAAGGTTTTTTGTTTTGAGTTAAGCACAAATCTACGCAATGAGCTATCTTTGGTATGCCCACCACGGGTATCAAAACGCGGATTTTAGAGTCGTAAGTTCACAGACATACCGATGAACCAATGTGGGTCAGTTTTCGATGGTCCTTATGTTGATTGAAAATATTTATTTGAGAATTTAAAAACATTGTTTAAGTAATATTCCGATATTTAATTTTTTTTCCCCTTAGTGAAGTAAATTATAAATTCCTATTTTAAAAAATATAACTGAAATTTTTTTATAATTCTTTGCCTTTTGGAAGATCTTATTGCACTCTTTCAAATTTTTTATAAATATATTTTTTTTAAATACTAAACTGCTATATCTAATGGAATAACCAGTGTTTATACTAATGCAGCAATTGTCACTGCACATGCGATTCGTTGAGCAAATGAAACGTATGTATACATGTTTGTCTCACAGTGAACATCCAACCAGGATTTGAAGAATTATATTACTGTAATTTCTCAGGAAAGTTATTTATCTGGAGAAATTGTTAACAAACGCAAGGTTAAAAGACACAACATTTTAAAGAATGGAGTTTTCAGTGTTCTCTTTGAAAGCAAGACAATTTAGCATGACAGGGTGCTCATGACAAAACGATACGTTAAGTCAATCCAAAATAAAGCACTCATTAATAAAATGAAGACTATGGTTATGAGGGAAAAAAACCCTCGGAATTACAACTCCATTGACGTGCAAGTAGAAATAGTATAACTTGTTGACACTAACAAGATAATAAACAATAATCTGAAGTTAACAGTGACTGACAAGCTACGAGACTCACTTCTGAATCGTTGATTGTTCTTACGATAAAGATGGTTCAAGAAACCGTAATCGAATCAACCCAATACAGTGACATATCTTTTAAGTTCTTCTATGTAGTTTTAATGAGATTTGTCTCTTTTTTCTCTTTTTTAAAAGTGCTTTTGAAAGCTGAAAACTATGTACGATATAACTGTGTGGAAAGCTTGCCTAGATTTGTAGTTTTAAAATTATTTGTGGATCGTGTTTAGTCTGAGGCCATGATTCAACCTTATTGCTTAACGTAGAAACTTTCATTATCACAAGTATTTGTGAAGGAGAGCAAAGCCAATGTTAACCCATATATCTGCGATATTATATACCTCCTTTACTTTATGATCGTTCACAGAAATTAGGTGAAAATGCCACATTTGGAAAATACTTAAATTTGTATTGATATGCCAACAATTGCCATTATTTTAACTATAAATATTTTTCTTTTGTTTATATTAAAATGCTTAGAGTATGCAGTAAATTGCACAAAAAAATTTCAGAGATAGACACAATTTCTATTACATTTTGAAGTATAATTTGTACTCGTACAAATTGAATATTTTAAAACAATGTTCATCAATCCTCTCAGTTTAATATATAAATCAGGCACCTGATAATTTGTCATATGATCTGAAATAGAGCCAGTGTTATATATAGTAGTTCAAATATTTGTTTATTTAGTCATCACTTTCTTGTGAGTCTCATAATTTCATTAAGTATTTCAACTTATTTAGAAGCCAAAACTGGTAAACGAAAAGAGATACTTTTAGTTGACTCGCTGAAGTTTAGAACCAGTAGACAAATAAAAAAAAATCTAATAATAGAAATCTGTTTAGAATTATATTCAAGTGTTTCAGAATGTGAAACCGCTCCAAAACAACGATACAGTGACAAGGGTATTTGGATTTCCAGTTATAATTTCTTCGGCACCAGTCTGGCAATGAAAAAAATTTCAGTTTGTGTCCTAATGTTTAACTTAATCAAATGAAACAAAACTTAAAATTACCTGAAGAAGACCTCAGTATACAAACTAATATATGTTGTTCATTTAACAAGTAGATGTACTACATTAATGTTCTCAAACATATTATGTCTACTCTATCATCACTTCCTCTGAAAAACATGGAATACTCAAACAATCGCATATATATAAGACATATGGATCAAATAATTTTCAATAATTTACAATGCCATGTGCAACTTGTCAAACATTCTTAATACTGATTGGATACAAAAATAGATAATAGATAAAATTACTGTTTTCATCAAATCTTCATATCAAAAATCATTCATACTGCTTTTTTTACATTACTAAGTATGTATGTTAGTCTACTTTAAAGTATTAAAACAGCTTTTACAATATATATATTCTAAACTAAACGATTATTGAAATAAAAAAATAAAATGCTACCTGTGCCTACTAAAATGAAAAATAATAATAAGATACCATTTATGCTTTGATTTTAGTAAATGAAAAACTAATAACCACCTCCACAAAATCTAGGTATCGATACTCGTGGTGGGCACAATATAGATAATCTATTGTTTAGCTTTGTGCTTGACAAGAAACAAACAAAGAAGCAAAACCTTCACAGTAAAATATCTCAATAGCAACAATGTGATTAATTGCGCGATAGCCCCAGTTATATAACATTACGAAACACAATGAAAATTTGATATTTAATTAGTGGAATACACAACCTAAAATTAGGTGTTGGGTGTTTTGCATTTCTAAAATAGTCACTCTAATAATGATGCATTTAAATCGCAGTGTTACGATTCATTTAGTGGCAATATGAATTCGATAAAACTGAATATTCGATAAATATAAACTTCGCCTGTTAGCACAATACAAAAACAAAACAAATAACAACAACAGAATCAAACACTGTAAGGAACAGTATAATAAATCTCGCAAACCTTGAACTCAGTGAATTTCAAACCACATCCCCAAAGAAACGTTTAAAGCACGCAGTAACTCCTGCCATCATCTAAGGTTCAGATTAAAAGAAAAACAGCCTTGAAGATCTCTGCAGGAAAGTAATAATATAGTCAAATATTAGAGTCAATCAATAGCAATTAACCTCAAGTCAAAGACAACAAGAAGAATCTGCGTCTAATTCGTCTCAAGACAAGGAAGATTCATTAGGAATATTCACTATTCTAAGAACAACTTAATGAATAATTTAACCAAAAGCAGATCCATTAAAAACTTCCTAGATGAATTTAGTAAAAAGAAACTTATTAAAAAGAAGCCTGTAAAACAAAACTTAAAATCAGCAGAAGGAAAAAGCCTAAAACTTCTTAGGAACGATGAAGATATTGTCATTCAAAGAGCCGATAAAGGAAACTCGATCGTTATTTTAACAAGCAAAGAGTATGATTCTTTGATGGTGAATAATGGCATGCCTAATTTTACTCAGTCAAATACTGACCTCAACCAAACATACAACAAAAAATGAGAAAACTACTAAAATCCTGTTAAACTTTACAATTTTTCATATAGAAACTACCAAAAGTCTATAGAAATTCAATAACCTACGCTCAGTTAAATCTTTAATTAACTCTTGATGACTAAAACCTTGGTAAATACTATAATTAGATTTTAGAACCTTGTGTTTTAAAAATAAGGATTCAAGTAAAAACACTTCACATATCCTATAACACTTATATAATTTACAAAGTAACATAATTACCTCTAGCTTTGATGTCGTAAACTCCTTATCATGAGAAAATACATTTCTTAGTGTAAAAATTGTATTACAAGACTCCAACAAGATAATCAAAATAAAACAGGAACACCTAATTGAACAATTAGCTATATTTATTTGTTTTAAATACAAATATTAGTACTTTCTTCAGTTACACGAACTTGCAATAAGAAGTACATTGTCAGGTGCTTTCACTACTCCAACAGCATACCATAGCTACTTCCATATACAAGTTCACATTTGACTTAGAAATGTAGATGACGTTTTTTGCAGCTTTACTTGTCAAGATGAACATAATTTCTCCAATACATAAACAACTAACAGAAATACTTATATTTCATAGCTGAAATGAAAATAACTACATTATAAAAAATTTAAATAATAAAATTGCATAACCTGGCTATTTTAATCATGTTTTCATCAGGAATTAAATGCTCTAAATAGCCTAATAAATTTAGCATGCACAGTACGCACTGCATAAAAAATGCATACTAACGTTAATTAGTTTCTTACAAGTTAGTTACAAAACTATTAAAGAATTAAAAAAGAAGCAAGAGACACTTTACAAAGTCAAACACTCTACAAAATAAAGGAAACCTAATTGCTTGTACTACCCCATTACAAAATATAGTTGTATACCTCTTTCAGAAATTTCAAAAAGACTAGCACATAAATACAACCTTAATATAACGCATAGATTCCTTTTCATTCCAAAATAAAAAAATTAAATACACATACAGAGAATTATATAATGAACCCATTCCACCAGGAAACATTTACAAAATACAATGTGACAGTTGTCCAGTCTTTTACATAAGTGAAACAGGACTAAACTTGAGAATTAGGTTAAAAAATACCAAAAGTTTCCTTCCAAAGTCTATAAGCATGTGAATAGAAACATACTTAGATGTTTCTAAACGGAATGTTACCGTTCTAAAACACGACCCTAACACTAACAGAAAAAAAAATCAGAGAAGCTTTATTAATAAAATCATACAATCTCATAATTAACAAACATCCGGGCACACTTCTATATATTTTTTATCGTTATTCTATGCACACATTCTTAATCTTGTGCAAATATTCTGAATAAAATACTGTATATATTTTTTAAATATTTACTCATCTCTTTTATTTTGTTTAGCCATAAACAAATAATATGTAAATTTCATACAGATTCATATGTGCATAAATAAGTAATCACTAAAAATTCTGAAATATAAATAGATTGTTGAATGCTTATTGAAATACTAAAACGTTCTTTACTTTTAAAACTTGTGTGGTTAACGTCGCATATATTTTAAAACAAATATTACTTACTTCAGAAGCTGTAAGTTATAACATAATATAATAGAATGTAACATAAAACTTGCGGCATACACATGTTTAATAAGTAGCATTGTTAAGCGAAATCATTAAATGGAAAGGCTTAAATGTAATCATAAACACTGTATATTTTAAATAATAATAATTATAAAATTAAAAACACTAAAAAATAATACTTATGACATTAATAACAATAGAGAGGAGTTAATATTATTTAGTGTTGGTTGATCATTTAAAGTAGAAAGGCTTTTTTTAGTAAAGTGTTTGTAATCTATGATTACAGAATCAAGAATTTTAAAGTTTTGCATAAATATTTTGCTATTTAGCGATTTTTTCCTTATACTTAAGAAAAACACAGTGTGCATGAATACAAAAATATATAAATATAATGTTTAATTAAAAATTATGGAACTACTGGCATGTATACATTTACAATGTTCAAATTCGTTAAATTTTAATTCATGATTAAATTTATGTTAAACTTTCTAATCTATCATTGATACATATATGTTTATTTTAAAACACATACCTATAAGAACGTTCTCGCAGAAACTAAAAATATAAAACGTTGAACAATAAATTATACTATTGCATATTGATTTGTTCAACCTAAAAAAATAGGAATATTATTGATGGTTTTGTGTTGGAATCAAGCCAGTGGGATAATTTTATTTTTTAATTTCACTTATAGTGTATACCATAAATGAAAGCAATACAGTTAGACAGGAATACTTTTACCCATTTAAAAGAACATCAAAATCCACTTTTTCTCATCGGTATAATATCTGTTATTGTCATTAGGCGATAAATTCCAACGTGTCATTGTTAATATTTGGAGTTTGGTTGGATAACATAACTGTATATTTATATAACCCACATTTTTAAAACAGAATTTCAAGTATGAGTACTTGTATTATTATGTTATATAAGAATCATCATTTAATCATAATTAGTTTTAGTTTTTACCGTATTCAGCTATTGTAAAACACAGACGTAAGGTTTCTTACAAAGCTGTTAGTGACGATTTTCTTCACTATTTTTCAATCTAAAATAAAATGCCATTTTCGGCATTTATGAAGCAAAAGATTTAGCTACATTCTGTGAAAGTGAGGATAAAATGCACTTCTCTTCTCATTTGAACTCCTTATAGACAATATAATGATAGGTCAAAGTGATTTAGATTCGTAGTTGTTTCCCTGTTTTGATTAACTTTTCTACGCACTGTTAATAATAGATCCAACGAATATTGTTTTACTTTCTTATTTTACAGTAAATCTTTCAAAGTAATTTCCCAGTAAAATACTAAGTAAGAGAAGACAAACAACTTTCTATTTAAAATATTTTCTCACTTGTGGCTCATTTGGGGTTGTCTCTGCGGTAGAGATATAGATTTAGGTCTTGAAAATTCTGGTTCCAATCATTGCACACTACCAAATATTTCTTGACTTTAACATGTTGATGACGTAATACAGATAGGGTTACTGGATGGTAACACGAAGGTTCAAATCCAAACACTAACCTAACTTTCTCCTTTGGGTACATTCCAAGCTTGGTGGCAATAGGTCTAAAAGTTTGTCAGATAATAGTTAGAGATTAATATTTTACTTTTTTCTTACAGACACATCAAGATTTTGTCGATCTGATGATATGCTGCTTAATATGTTTAAATATATTCAATAATTTTATGTGTTATTTTGTTTACTTTCGTTCCATAATCCCAGCTTTTGAGTTACATATATAAAAACAGTAATAAATATGTAAAACTAAATTGAATTAAAGGGAGACCTCGTCTCTTGATAATGAAAGTTTTGTTTATGGATAAGACAAGTAATATGTTCCTAAAACCGTGCTAATTTTCAAAAACACTACGTTTCCCTACCTTTACCTATCATCACCAGTTGAATACAACTTGATGACGGAACAAATTTGTTACGTTTAAACATAGCATAATGTTTAAAAATAAAAGGAGACCTATTGAATTATTTTGACTATTCCATTCTCTAAGTCAAATTAAAACTATAAAATAAATTAATTATAAAAATTAAAGCCCACCGTTATCATTCATATACCTATACAGCTTTATTTTAAACTCACACAAATTTACTGTCCCCACAATATTCGAAAGCAACCCATTCATAGGCCAATCACTATATTTGAAAAATAAAATTCTCTTAACTGATGACGGATTTTACCTTATCTAAGCCTATATTTGTGTTTCCTAGTTCTATAATTCTCGCTATTAAGTACACGGATCAATATTATCAGTTTCTTTTACAATCTTAAACACTTCACTCAGATCCCCTCTAGCTTTTCCCTAAAAAAAAACGAACAGTTTTAAAGATATTATTATACCCTCATTTGACAACAAATTCACCCCAGGTACCATTGTAGTAACTCTTCTCTAAATCCTTTTCAACAATTTAATATCTATCCTAAGGTTAGGAGTCCAAGACTGAACTCAATGCTCTAAATGTGGTCTAACCAGTGACCTGTAACCCGTATAATGAATTATAACCTATTTAAACTTGTACCGAATACTTTTGTTGATACAAACTAAAATCTTATTTGCCCTGCTGCAAGTAACAACACACTGTTTGGATAACTTAAGACAGATCAGCCATTACACCAAAACTTTTTTTCATGAAGCTGTTAAGGTTATTTTCATCCATACTAAATTTATAATTCAAATTATGAAAACCCCCATGAAATAACTTGCATTTATCACAAATAGAATCCATCTGCCATTTATTTGCCTAACTCACTGAATAATTTAAATAATTTTATAAAGTAGCAGCATTCTCTTCACAGCCAGCAACAAAATGTTGATTTTGATCTCAAACTGCACGAACTTTAATAAATGAACATGAAACGATTTTAATCTGCCATGATATATGATCAAAAGTTGGGAAAGTTTTCTTTTATAATTTTGCGTATAAAATTTTTATAATTTATATATTTAATTTATATCAAGTGCTAGTAATCTATACGTCTCAGAATATATTTGAACATAAATTAAACGTGACTTACAAATAATGTACAAAACAGTTATAAATTCTGATTTTTGTTCAAAAAACATGTTAATACATGTTTCCTACGTGAATGTGATTAGCATGGCGAGGTATCTTTATAACGTGATTATTGAGGGTTAACCACACTTCACAAGAGCAATGTTTCAAATCCTGTGCTGCCCTTAGAACTACGTCCGCCATCATCGACTATGTTCAGTCTAGCAGCTTTCTTATGAACAGTTGGCTAACATGGCAATTTCTATTAGAAGATTTTAACAAATGTTCCACAAACCCTTCTTTTACTGTACGTAGATTTTAGTTTTCAAGATCACATATATTGAGAGTTCTAAAGCTAAAAAGTTATTTTAATTTTCATTAAAGGAGTGTGTGAAAGATACACGAGCAAATTGAATTGTCATGATTCCAGTTTATTTTGTCAGTTTTTGTTGATTTGTAACAGTTATCTATTATTTTGAAGGTACGCCAGCTTCTTCTGAATGAATTTTTTTTTGGGGGGAGGGGCTTGACTGCAGCGACTTTGCATTATGGGAGAAAAGTCAGAAAATCGCTGTTAATTAAATAAATACATTTTACATATGTCGCCTGTAGATTGTTGTTTTGAATTAAGCACAAAGCTACACAATGGGCTATCTGTGCTCTGCCCACCACGGGTATCGAAACCCGGATTTTAGCGTGTAAGTCCGCAGACATACCGCTGAGCCACTGGGGAGTGTCGCCTGTAGATGTCAAGGCTCATATCTCGGGTGATAGGTAATTCTCTGGCTTACACATATTGTTAACCTTCTGTATGTTCAAGAAGAGAAATGTCATAACAACAAATAAATAAATTAACTACAAAAGACTTTTGTAAACATTATGTTCTCTTTCAAAAATTTGTAGTGTACACTGGAGGAATTTACACATATCAGTAAAATACATTAGAGAATAACGACCTTTAAACTCCAGATACTTTTAGTTGTATGTACTAACCCTGATGAAGCCACAAAGTCGAAACATTGGTTAAAATAAAAAGTTATGTCACATGTGTCGAGAGTTATAGGGTCGTTTTTCTCTAACCTTTTTATCAAGACATTATGCTCATTATTGTTGTGGGTGCTTTAAAAATTATTTTCAAATATTTGTTTTATCATTCGCTAAAGACAGACAAATGAACTTAATGCAAGAAAAAAGAGCTTACAAACCAGATAAACATACAATAAACATTAATAGTAAGAGTTGGAATAATGGAATGAATTCAGAATATGCAAGCAAAACTTTTTTCTCAAATATCAATCTTTATATTTATATGTACATATACATAGAATGTGCTTTACTTTTACATCGACTGTGAGCCAAGCCCCATCTATTAACGGTTACATAGAACAATCCAAAGAAATCGGAATGAACAGGTGAAAGGCACACAATTGATTACTTGCAATACAAAGGATAACACAATAAAATAAATTTTATGTGATTATAAAATTATATAAAATAGCCATGTTTGCGTTATACTTGTGATTAGACGTTTTGATTTCCATAAACAATATTACAAGAGAAACAATAATACATAATGTAAAACTTTCTATTTGTAATTACAGAGAATTTTACAATTGTAAAAAAAAAACATTTTAACAGAATATGTACATATACATAAATAAACAACATTAAAGAATACGGCAATTACATTGTAAACTATAAAACATACAATACCAATAACGTAAAAGTTTGCAACTATTTCTCTACATCAATAGTATTTAATAGCTAAATACCCTAATTTAATATTCAACGGCAGTAAAACAACTTAGTTAAGCTACGTTTTTGAGATCATGAAAACTTTGTGCAAAAGAACTCGAGCTTTAGCATATCGTTCATTTTTAACCTAAAGATGGCATCTTTGATTTCCAACTCAGGTCTGTCCACTATTCTTTAACATGTAAATTTTATTCAATGATACCAAGATAACTGCCTGTCGTCATTTGGTGATTCCTATTATTTATAGTATTTATTGTGAGTTTTAGTCTCAGATGTTCGTGGAATAACCTGAAAAATTTTCCACACTATCAAGCTCAATAGCTTTTCACTTCTTAAAGAACAAAAGAAAAATAAACTAATATACATAATTTGTTAAATCAGAAGTCATATCATCTTCTTTCTGGTTCAAGGTTCATTTGTGATATGATTTGTACACATTATTTGATTTTATACTATTCTAAGTACAAGATTTGACAAATTTTAAAATGTTAGAAGTGACTTTTTCTCTCATGTATAGCAAAATAAGATAAGAGTATTGATCAAAAGTTACATCAGAATATTTCTTAAGCCATTAAAGTGTTGTTTTTTTTTTATTGTACAAGAAATCTTGCATCTGTCCAATTCTCTGACTAGTTAGAGTGAGATGCAACAAGATAGAAAGTCATGGAATAAATACTTGAAACGATTCAATGAGTTTTTATATTGCAAATAGATGTATGATTGTTTAAGACCAAAAAGAAACAATTAAAGACGAGAATCAATAAAAATTATAAAAGATTACTATATGGCTAATAATGAAATGAGTGCTATGGTTGTTTATAATTTTTAAAGGTTTTATACATTATGTCAGGAATGTAACAATTAATAATTTGTAAAATTTTCCACTGGAAAATTTTGATTGACATACGGAATAAACAAACTTGAAGGATTTTTTTTTTAATTTTAAGATAAGGACGGAAAGCTGTAAGTACTTAGTCTTGTTACTGTAGTGGGAAACTCAGGAAGACAATCATACCAGGGGTTTAGGAACAAAATTCTGATGCCGTGTAAAGAAAATATAGGAAGACCCATGGAAACAGCAACTGAAAAATAAAATTTTGGTTATATCTATTGGCATTTTTGCATCGATTTGAATAAGAACTATTAAAAAGCTTAGTTTTTAAAATATAAAAATATTGTTATGCATCGGAACATTTTAAGTAGAGATTCGATAGTAAGACAGAATAAAACATTTATAGGGATATACTAGAAAGAAATGTCACGTTTAATCAATTTTATTAGGAAATCATGCAATACATTTGAGGTTTTAAGCAGCCCATTCATTACTTAAAACAAATGTATTTTATTCTTCGGGCAGACTTCACACATGCCTATTCAAAAATACTTTTAATCCTACTTGCAATAGTCTTCAAGGGATTAATGTCAAACTGGCGAAACGATTGGATAAATACTAGAAATATCTTTATATACACATACTAATAGAACTGTCACTGACATAAATTTACCTTTCTACTCTGTAAGAGTTCGGTTTATGTCAGTAAAAATTTTTCTGAGTGATTTTATTTTTCATGTCTCAAAGACAAAAATATTAAGCAGTTTCATATCATCTAATTAACTGTGTATCAAGATATGAGAACAAGTTTCGTTTTCAATATTTCATACATAGAAACATAAAAATATTTATAATTTTATTCAGTTTAATTTCTAAAAATTTTCAAAAATTAATACTGTTATCTTAAGGTTTTGAACTAAAGTTAGTGCTTAAAACAGTAGCTGAAATTCTAAAATATGCATACTTTTAATTTATAGAAAGTTTTCACATGAAATTATGGCCCCACATTTAAATATTGATTAATACTTTTGTTATTCAGTTGTAATGAATGTATATGTGAAACAAATTTATTTTATTCTTCCGGCAAACTTGTCAGGGGAATATTCAAAATTATTTTTAATCCTACTTCCAATAGATGAAACTATAGAACAATAGTAGTAATTTTTCAATTGTCCCACGGCTTTCTCACCTCCTATAATCAAACATATTAAGTTATAAGAACAGCAAAAAAAATAATAGTATTCACATGAGGTGAAGTAAAACTGATCCTCATGTAATTTGTAACAGGCCCCCCAGTGGCTCAGCGGTATGTCTGCGGACTGACAAGCTAAACTCCGGGTTTCGATATCCGTGGTGGGCAGAGCATAGATAGCCCATTGTGTAGCTTTGTACTTAATTCAAAACAACAGCAACAATTTGTAACAGTTCTAATATTGGGACTGAAACACATTTCTTGTTATCTGACATGAGTTATTACATGTTTAATAACATTTAATTTCTGAAACTTTTGCAACAAATGTAAAAACAGAAACAAAATGTTGACGTTAAAATGAACAATACAATTTTACTTAACCAAACGTCAAAATTAAAAAAAAGAGACCAACTCTTTCGGCAGGTTTACGCTTCCTACCAACATCATTAGTAAAAACCTACATGGCAAGGAAATATTTTTATAGAGAAAAGGTTTAACTCATTGTAATCTTTGAGAGTGGTGTGAATATTGTACATAAAGAGTCAATATTTCTTTACAAAATTGTTCATTATCATCAGTTAACCCCTCATCTTTATTTAACAAAATTATTCATTTTACAGCACAAAACTTTCGTTGATTCTTTAACATTGAATTACCATCAAGTTCTAGATTCACATAAAATTAGTGTTTCATACATTGATCTCTTTCAACAATGTGTTGAACAAGATACGTAGTTTTACGTTCAATATTTCGATTTGGTTTAGTTTGACTAATATATTTTTATCGCATTCACATCTTTTCTCTAAAATGTCCTTTTTTACGTTTACTGTTAGAAACTTTTATTTTGATTTGTTAAATTTTTTTTTCTGAATACACTGGCTATTAAGCTACTTATAATTTGTATATAAAGTAATATCACTGTATTGTTAATCTAGTATAATGCTTAATAAACATTGTGCCCACCGCTTGTACAACGGTATGTCTCCGGATTTACAATGTTAAAATCAGCGGTTCGATTCCTCTCGGTTAATTAAGCAGATAGCCCTTTGTGGCTTTGCTGTATGAAGAACACACACAAAAGTTGAATTGTAAATATACTTTTTGTATTTTCTCGAATTTGATTTTTTGACACACTTTTGGTTCAGTGGCATGAATATATTGAGTTAAAACATTGGTTGATTATCTAAATAATGTTGATCCTTCCAAGTCTGTTCAGTTTACGTATGAGATTGAACAAGATAATTATTCACTTTTGTGATACCCTTGTTATATGATAATGGAACTATTTCTACAATTGTTTATCGGAAACCATATTTAATCTTTATGCTGCCCATTTTATAAATAAACTACGAGCTTTTTAAATTTGTACAGACAGAGCATTTAAAATTGGTTTTAATCCTGCTAAATTGGAAAACGGATTGAATTATATAAAAATCATTACGAAAGTTTGGTTTGTTTTGAATTTCGCGCAAAGCTACTTCAGGGCTATCTGCAATAACCGTCCCTAATTTAGCAGTGTAAGATTAGAGGGAAGGCAGCTAGTCATCACCACCCTCCGCTAACTCTTGGGCCACTCTTTTACCAAGGAATAGTGGGATTGACCGTAACATTATAACGTTCCCCCGCGACTCTCAGATTACAAGTCGAACACCTTAACCCACCTGGCCATGCTAGGCCTCACTGCTAAAGGTAGAGAATATAATGTTTGTATGACGGAACATATAATACAAATAATTCACAATTCAAAAACAGTCAAACATTGTATCAGGTTAACAGTGTCTACGATAATGAAATTTATAACAGAGTAATATTACTGTACACAGACAATGTATAAATAGCCAAATAATCAGTGTATTCAGAAAAATAATTTTAAACTATTTAATGGAATCAAAATAATAATTACTAGCACGAAAGATAAAAAGACATTTTAGAGATAAACTGTATATGCCAAATTGGGTGTGAATGCAATAAAAATATATTGGTCGAACCAAACGTAATTTGAAATCTCATCTTAAATAATATAGAGGTTTGTTACATGACAAAAAATGCCACTTATCCTCTTACCGAACACATTGTTGAAGCACATCACTCAACACAAAACAAAACACCATTATTCTTAATAAACCTGATACTTAAAGTTAATTGAATGTTAAATAATCAGTTAAAGTTTTGTGCTATGAAATGAATAAGACTTTATATAGGTTTGTACTTCTGATGTTGGTAGGTAGCATAAAACTTCCAAAACTTTTAGAGTCTTCCAATTTTGATGTTTGGTCAAGAAAAATTTACGTACTTTAAACTTTGATCTTTCTATTTTTAATTGCGTGCTACATTTTGAATATTTTTGCTCTTTAATAAATTTGTCACTTCTAGTAATATTTTTTTACATTTTGCTAATGTTCATCACAAATATCCCCAAAATAATTTTTTGCAATTTTCTTTTTTATATTTAACAACATTTAAAGTTAGGAGTGGCATGGCCAGGTGGTTCGGGTGCTCGATTCGAAGATGGGAGGTTCGAATCCTGTCATGCCAAACAAACTCGCCCTTTCAGCCGTTGGAGCGTTAAAATGTGACTGTCAGCCCATCTTTCGTTCATAAAAGAGTAGCCTAAGAGTTGGCGGCGAGTGGTGATGACTAGCTGCCTTCATTCTAGTCTTATACTGTTAAATTAGGGACGGCTAGCGCAGATAGCCGTCTTGTAGCTTTGAGCGAAATTCAAAAATAAGCAAACAGTTTTTCGCATGCAGAAATTTTGGCTTGTATCCAATTGATTTTTTTCTGTGTGAATGTAAATCGATAATTGGTCTGTGAGCAGAAAGTGCTCGGAAAATAATTGAATAAGAAATACATTTTGTTCTTTGAAATGTCGTCTAGCAATTTAGGTTTTCTGAGACAAGTTTGCTCTATATATTGTAGCAAAATAAAAATTATAAACTTAAAAGCGAGAAAGGAACATAATTGTTTTGTTCATTTATTTACAAACAAAAGTATTGTTTGAGACACAGGTGAAGTCATTTTTATACAAGGTGACATACTTTACATACCTTCACATGCTAGTTGGCCTCTCTCCACTGGATCCAGATGGACTAGAGGCAGATTGACAACATGGACCTGATCTTTCTGGAGAGACAATCTGTTGAGCTGATCTGAGCTTAACATCTGCAATTAGATTGTAACAGAGGGTTCCTGAAAATGTAGAACCATTATACATCTAGAGAATAATGGGAACAAAATGTGACATTAAAATACTCTATCTGAGTAAAATAGTTTACAGAAAAGTAAAATTTCTAAGAATCCAGGCATTAGCACACATTATTATAAATTACGTAAAATTTAATAATATAAAAGTTATACTATCGTCTTGAAAACATTCATCCATTTTTCAAATTTTGAAAATTAAACACGTAGCAGAACTGTTATTTTATCCATAAAAATAAAGAGTCCAATACGTGATTGTACAAATCCAATATCATTTTGCAATGAATCAAAAGCACTTATTTTTCTGATAAATTAGTAACATGATATAAGTAGTAATTAAATATTGAAAGATTTTTAGAAAAATGTATAGTTAATAAAACTATTTTACATCGTTTGAATTCAGCGTTTACGTTATTTTTGTCGTCTGTTTCACTTTTCTTAGATATTTCGTTTTCATGGTATTTACATTTTGAAACGTCCTACAGTAAGCTCAACATAAATGATAAATGTCATATATAAGTTGAAAATCTCAAACTAGATAGTAGTGTTAGAGCTAACAACGGATATTTACTGTGTTAACTCCTATGTCGTTAAGTCCGTTTTTATCATACTTAACAAAGAACACTTATAATACTGGGTAGTTCAAATAGTTTTATGCCATAAAGCCAGAAACCTTTTAAATTGACTTGTAAGAAAAGACATTATTAACCACAGCATTGAGCGATGGATCGAATTCCTGGAGATACTAGACCGGACGAAAGTCTAGTGCTTTTCTCTTGTTCTCTACAGCTTACAAGAATGTAAGCCTTAAACCTAACAAAATACTTAATGGATCCATAACAAACATACAGGCTATTATATAATTGTGTTACCTTTGTTATGTTTACAACCAATCTATATGTTAAATTAGTTTTTTTTCCTTTTTAAACTGTTATTTTAAACTAGGATTTACTCTAGAACAAAGATTTTACCCTTAATCCAGCTTCGTTTCAGGTGGTCCGAGGAAAGTTTGGAAAATTACAGTAAGAAAGCGATAGCCTAGCGTATAAACAAATCCAATGAAAGTATGTCTAAACAAAAAAATACAACTTGTCTGCGAACAAAAAGGTTTGGAAACCAATGGCTTAAATACGTCATCTCTTTTCGACAATGTATAGAAGTATTAGCACATATACTGCTCTAGAAATGAACATGTTCCTACACTGACTAGTCATTTTCAGGGTACCATTTAATATCAGATTACACTATATTTATCATAAGTAATAGATTGCGGTGTATTTGAAATGGACTTTACAAGACTCCAGAAAGCATTTTCTACAATTTTATCTTATTGGTTGAGGAGCATGGGCTGCTATTGGCTCAGATATATTTTGCTTTAATTACAATGACGAATGCGATGGTGTCTCCAAACATTGCTCCAAATATTCCGTAGTTTTACTAACCATGAAAGATGATTAAAGCTACTGTCATACCATTCGAACAAAGTTCTTAAAATATCCGTACCGTAAAGCGTTGCATTATGTTCTTGGAAAAGTCTTTGTAAATCAAAATAGAAGTTTAGCAGATTTACTCTGGATGGCATTTCCTCTTTCAATCAAATAACGCATTACTTAATAAGAAAACGTTACCTCCACACCATTCATAACTTCACGCTCTTTATCGGAACAACACAAGGGGGAAATGCCTTTTGGATTTTATGTAAGTAAGAAACCACAAGAATCAAACTAAAATGAAGTGTAATGTGCAATTTACTAGGCAATGAACCATTCATTGTTCACAGTTTGGGTTCTAAGCATTGTCGAAACAGTTCTTTCCATCTGCATATTGACTGTCATATATATCACTTCGCGTTATAATAGTCGAAACCTGACCACTTTGAAGGATAATTCCTTCAAACATTTCGAACAGTATGAAAACTGTTGAATAAATCGTATTTTCTCACTGTCTGTCATCAGTTTTTGGAGATCACAGGTTTCGTATTGGCAGATGTATTCCTTTGCAGTTGGTATATATAATTCAGTGACAGAATTTCTTAAATAGTTTCATCAGAGAAACGGTTTTTAGAACGACACCTCTATATCGTGCTACTAAATACTCATGTAAATGGCAACTTTTTAAAGTTGTAGTGTATAAACACAACGGAGAAAATTTTTTTAATGATAGTTGTGCTGAAAGTGACAAGCATTAAACAGAAGATAATGTACTTTTGTATCTGTTAACAATTCTAGCAGAGTACTTGTCTTGAATCATTGTTTCTAAATTGATAGTTAAATTGCAGTTGAGCAAACGTAACCATTTACACGAAATATTATTCATTAAATTTTACCTAACTTTATGACTTTGTCATAAAACATAATTCACATCAATAGGTTCATCTTGGTCAAAAGTGAATTAAATAAATTTCCGTACATTGATTCTTACAAAAGATTTGAAATATATTTTAATTAGTTTGATTAATTTTTGTATTTATTGTTTTAATATCCATATAAAGCTCGAATTATAAAATAACTTATCTCACTGCAAATATTTGTTTGTTTGGAACTACCAGCAGAGCTATACAATGACTATTCACGCTAGCCATAACTAGTTTTGAAATAATAAGTCCAAATGAAAGGCAGCTGGTTTACTGATATCAATTCTTGGGCTCCAATTATCCAGTAGTGGGATTTGAACGTGATTTTGTGGCAACAGGAAGCGAATCCAAAACTTTACCTTCCACAGTCCGGAACGCTAGTCACTAAGTTATATCAAGCGCTAGATGAATATAAACTTGTATTACAATGTAATACTTTTTAAATAATTTTAATTACTCACCTTGGCTCATTGGAGGCAGATAACAAACAGGTCTCGGTGGACTTCTTTTTATTGTTGCATATGGACCATCGTTTCTTGTTTGCTGCGGAAGATAAAATAAAACTAATAGTAAAATAATCAAATTAAACTCGCTGACATTCATGGTTCATTCTTTTCTTTATTTCTTACGTACAATATGTTATATCACATGTATTTTTTCATTTAATATTTTTTTCTTTAGAAAAGTTTACTTCTTGATGAAGGCAATAAATTAACTCTTTCTTAGGATATTTTAGACAGTATAAACAAAGGAAAGTCTCATTTCAACGAGTTGGTTTGTTTATAATTAAGCTAGGCAATGAGCTGCCTGTGCTCTGCCCACGACATTTATCGAAACCAAGTTTGTAGCGTTGTAAGTCCGAAAACATATCGCTGTGCCACTGGGGGTTTGTTTTAATGGTTTTATCCTGCTTGTTTCTGGAGTGATATGATATTTCTGTTTCGACACTGAGGTTTTCTTCAGGTCGAAGTCATAGCTTTCAACGACCACAATATCATAGCAGGTATTTTATGTGGATTCCACAACGAGATAAAAAATTAAAGAATCTCTGTCTATCCGCTTTCTCTCGCTACAAAGGTAATAAACCAATAACGAAATTATATTATTTTGGTTAGTTTTATAACTATGTATGTTGCTTTTGTTTCATTTGGGAACTAACTATAGCAAGAGAAAACTGAGGGAATAATTTTCGAGATAGTTTACAAGGTAAATGCATTCGAATTCTTTTGCCCCTCGGTGATATATCGGCAAGTTTAAGACTTATACTGCTTATATATGGAGTCATATTCTACGCGGTGGATAAAGTAAATAACCTAATGTGGCGTTGATATAAAAACTAACTAACTATTTATCCAATAGTATAATGTCTCATAACTTTGTCGAAGAGTTCTTTGAACGTTTAGTTTACCAACTTTGATGGAGTTTATAGTTTATAGCAGCGACAGTCTATGAAATTGACATTTTATTCGTCGTTTTCCTTCTGGATATTTGAAGAGTCAACCTCCCTGACTAAGTTGTGTTCGCTCTGACGGTTTCAATGGTTGTCTGGGTTTAATGGTCGGATGTACAAGCATGTGTTGTAGATTTTATGCTATATTTTCAGCTGTGACTTGAATTTTGTGTTCTGTAACTTCAACTTCAATTGTATACTTTTGGTGGAGGTTTCAACTTTGGCAGATATTTGTTCTCTTTTGTTTGAAGCAGAATAAGTGAAGAAACAGTTGTGTTGAAGTATTTGTTTGATCTGTTAGCTGATAAGGGTTTACTTTAATTTTGAAAGATAGTATTTCACATTTTAAATTGGTAAGTCATCTTCTGGCATTTCTTTAATTTCCTGAATAGCGAAATAAAGGTTCACATTTCGTAAAAAAGTACTTTATAGGATACTAAACAGGGGTGATAAAAGTTTACATGCTCTTTAGAATTACAGACTGAATGTATGTTATATTTAAGTTAGTGATTAAACAAATATACCACCATGTTTTAAACGACCTTCTTTTTGTCTGTTTGAATTTTCGCAGCGAGCTTGTACTTTTTTATGAAGATCTGGGATGGAAGTTCCTTCTCTGTACTTGTCTCTCTGTTTCACTATGAGTAATTGGAAGCGTGTCATGTGACATTATCATCCATTTTACTGAGGGAGGTTGTGATTTTTCTTGTTCAAATCTAGCAACCGTCATCTATCTCAAGACATTTGACTTCTAGCCTTACAATCGAGTTCACTCAAAGGAAGAAATCGAAATAACACTCAGCCCCTATATATAGCCGCACTTCAAAAACTTTCTACTGAAAATTTTCCCGCCTAAAATTAAGAAACCTTTGTATACGTTTACAAAAGAAATTCAAAATCAATGATATCGTGTTCTTCCTTGCTTTAGTCTATACCATAAAATTTACTAAATCAACCTTAAACACTAACGTATACGGGAAATTCAAATCTTAGCTTCTTTTGTAATACATTGTAACATGTATTCCGGAGACCAAACTTTAATATACAATTAAAGAAACCCTTAAAGACCACTTTAAAACTCAACAAGAATAGATCAAACCTGTTGATATAAGAATCACCTCTCTGCCTCCAAATTTAATTCAGATGTTGCAAAAATACATTATAATGTAATTCAGCAGAGAAATATAATTCAATTCTCAGTCAACAATAATAAATTATTTTTTGAACAAAAGTAACAAAATTAAAAGTCCTATTTGTGTATGGGAACCTTTGGGAAATCAGACAGAAAAGTTAGCTTCAGAATTAAGAAAACCAAGTATATAGTTTATGCTTTCTAATTACTTGATCCGGTAATAAAACACCGTTAATATGAACGCAAACAACATCATACAGTTGAAAAATGTATAAAATTCACATTGTATAAAACAAGCCAAACCGAATAAAGCAGCATTAAGACATCAGATTTACGGGTACATTTCGTTCAAAATGAGTTATCCATTTCTATCAGCAAAGAACAAGTCTCCATATCATTAGTATATACAAATATTGTAAATACACCAAATAATATTATTGAAGAAACTTTAATTTATAATTTTTACTTATAGAATTATTAGAACACTCCCGCTGGTACAGCGGTAAATCTAGAGATTTAAAAGCTTCAAACCAGGATTTCGATTTCCCTAGATGAGTTTCGCAGATAGCCCGATGTGGATTTACTATAAGAAAATACACGTATTATGAAAACGTGTAAACGAGAAACATTTATGTCATATATCATAATGCATTCACTGATGTTTAAGTTTTCCCACCTAATATCTCTTTTTATTTATTTTATTTAAGGGGGCCTGGTATGGCTTAGCGCGTTAAGGCGTGTGCTTCGTAATCTGAGGGTGGCGGGTTCGCGCTCGAGTAGCGCCAAACATGCTTGCCCTGCCAGCCGTCGGGACGTTATAATGTGACAGTCAATCTCACTATTCGTTAGTAAAAGAGTAGCCCAAGAGTTTGCGGTGAGTGGTGATGAATAGCTGCCTTCCCTCTAGTTTTACAATGCTAAATTAGGGACGGCTAGCACAGATAGCCCTCGAGTAGCTTTGTGCGAAATTCCAAAACAAACAAACATCTTTTCTTTTTCACCTCAGAGCATAATTAGAAGACGTCATCAGATGTTGGTATTAAATAAAAATACCATAATTTTTTAACCTTCTCGTTTTGCCTAGTTGGAGTTGGGCAAATATTTTATGTCTTTCTGCGTGCAAAGTCGTAAATTCATCGTAAAGTGTAGGCGTCAGTAGACCATTATTTACGACAGGAAACGTCGAATGGAAAATGTATGAAAATAGAAAAATGTGTGAATTTAGAAAATTTATGATTTTAACCTATATAGATCGTGCATATCTATGACTGCTTGAGGCGATGTGACCAATCGTCCCCATGAAAGTTAACAGTTGGTGTTTTACTTAATTGCAAGAGAAAATAATATTTGTGCATAGCAGAAACTTGCACGTTATATGCAACAACTGCGCTATTTATGTATGAGATATAAAATTATTGCATTTTCAAAACCATGTATTGTGATTTAACAGCAGTGATATTATATAAACTCTCTATATGACTTAGTTGTTTGTATTGTGATATAGAATAAAACACATTTGCAAATATATCATATCAGTAAAATGAGGTTACTTAATGTTGATACTTATTTGGAAATACGTGGGGAAACGCTGGCGATTTTAGACGTTCTTTCATGATTTTGGGGCAAGTTTTAGGTTAAAGTATAGATTTTGACGAGACAGTATGCTTTTGTGTTTTCGTGTGTCTATTCTTAGCCATTAATCACCAAGTAATTGTGTTTTTCGTGTACAATGTTTAAGCTTATTTTATCTTTCAGATTAGGAAACGGTTTTTGGTTGAATCTACAAAGTACACACTTCATCTGATGTTTCCCATATAAAATTAGCTAATATATCTAGTTAATAATTTGAGTGCTATCTGAAAAATACTTTAAAAGACAATCTGGCTTCATTGTTTGCATTTCATCAGGCTGAAAAATATTACCTTTGATTATTAGAAAATGTGTGTAATGAAATTCTTTCACTCAGATATTTAATCAAGATGATTAATAGTGACTGTTGATTAGCTAATGATCAAGCAATCTTTATTATTTCAAATAAAAATATTGCGCAGTACAAAAACATTGATTGTACCAGTAAAAATGTATATGTGGATGTTCAAAAATATCTCAAAAACAGTTTGAAAAGTCGTTAAGAAGATTAGTTTGTCGCTGCGTTATGTTTAAAGATTCGATTAATTATCAAGGCTAAGATAACTATAATCGAAGCACGCCACATAGTAGGTCGGAAATAAAAATCAACCCAGTAATTAATATAGCTAATTTAATGTACTGTTTAAAATGTATTGACTCATAAGTTGGGACACCTCATTGTCGGTAATATTTAGGGCTATAATCCATGATATATTTATCATGTGGTTTGGCAAGCTTATATCAAGCTAACCTGGTGAAATAACAGTCTTAGGAGAAAAAAAGAGTGCTATATACAATAAACATTTTAACCAATAGAGTTAATGAAACTAATATTAAGGTAATATATAAAATATATAATATATATAATATATAAAACCCGCATTTTAGCGTGTATGTCCGCAGACATACCGCTGAGCCACTGGGGGGCAAGGCAATGTAAATAATTTACAAAACATATAAAACTAATTGTTTGATGTTATAACTGATCCTCTATCCCTTGAAAAAAGTGAAATTAGTATGCGATAAACATTATATAGCCTTCCTGAACAATGTGTGTGGACAGATGAAAGACTTTAACAGCTTAATATCAACGTAATATGTCACAAATTAACTTGAGTCGGATGGCAATGCAGTACTGACAGTACAAAAATTTTAATATTTATCTTAATATTCATAGAAACAGAATTTAAAAAACGGTAATGAATAACAAAATAAATGCCCCCCCGTGGCTCAGCGGTATGTTTGCGGACTTATCAACACTAAAAATCGGCTTTCGATACCCGTGGTGGACAGAGCTCAAATAGTCCATTGTGTAGATTTGTGCTTAATTGAAAACAACAACAACAAAATATATATAGAATATAGTCAGGTAATAAAAAGTAAAAATACTAAAACTATAATTGAAATAATAAAATTAAATATTGTAAAAAGAAAAACAGTTTACTAAACATACTATGAGTTCTGTCTTCCTCAATTTGACAAGTAGTAATTACATTACTGATATGTATTAGCGTTTTGTTGCAATCGAAAATTGACCCAAGAAATACAATAAACGGTACTTAAATCTGTTGCAAAATAATAATTTAGGTCGGATGATTACAATGATGTAGTATTGTGACAAACGGTTGATTACAATGATGTGGTATTGTGACAAACGGTTGATTACAATGATGTGGTATTGTGACAAACGGTTGATCACAATGATGTGGTATTGTGACAAACGGTTGATCACAATGATGTGGTATTGTGACAAACGGTTGATTACAATGATGTGGTATTGTGACAAACGGTTGATTACAATGATGTGGTATTGTGACAAACGATCTCTTGATCCAGTTATTCATGTAAGTGCTGATAATTTTTTGCAGAAACTTCACGATGATATTTCTAAATCTTTATGATCACGTACGAATGGTTACAAAATGATGAAGTTTGGCCAGCCTGTTTTTCCTGCAGGTAGGTCTTTCGAAAAGGTGGAAAATGTAAACCATATATCAATC
Organism: Carcinoscorpius rotundicauda; assembly: GCA_011833715.1. NCBI lineage: Eukaryota > Metazoa > Arthropoda > Merostomata > Xiphosura > Limulidae > Carcinoscorpius > Carcinoscorpius rotundicauda. The sequence continues at coordinate 29,872,497 of CM022395.1, read as the reverse complement.
ACTACAAGAATGTTTAAAGATACTTAGAATTAGACTATTAATAATTACTTGTAAATTTTGTGGAGTAATGGAAACATTTTGATGTGACTTGTACGTTATTAATATTTAAATCTGATCAAGTTGCCTTTCTCAGTGACTCAGAAGTATGACTCTAAGAACTTATAACGCTAAAAAAATTGATTTCAATGCTTAAAGTGGATTAATCACAGAAAGTCCTTCATGTAGCTATGCGTTTAAGAGAAAGACAGAACTGATTAAGCAAGCTACTCACAAAACTGAAATTTTAAACAGTAATGAATATAGCTATTTTATCATATTGTACTTGCATTCTTACTTATATTATAATAATTAGAATGTATCTTTTCATGACCTATAACGGATCCTTTAGTCATGCGAGAAAGTCATAATCCCACAGGAAATTTGGCAGACAAATAGTTCATACCCTGAAAAATTAATTTAACAGTTGCATACATAGTAATTCTCGTGTTAATTTATCATAATGTATCATAGATCAGTTTGTATAATAGATTTTTTAAACTACTATGCCAGAATTTAGAAGGTTACCTACAGCCATAGACATCATTACTGGGCAACTGCTCTCATCTACAACACATCGTGGGGGTGGCACAGAAGCATAAGGTTCAGCATACTCATGGGTCTCGTCTCTCCGACCTGAAACCAAAATGTTGCTCAGTACTACTGTAACAGAGTTATAATATTGATATTATCAGCGGATGGGCAATTAAAAAACTTGATTTATAAGTATACTTCAAACGTGTTAGTTGGATATTATTTTACTTTTAAAATGGAATTTACTTTTTAAAGTTCAGTAACTTTTTTTAAATTAAACATACTATGTCTTTTCTATTCTCATTAATTTTTTTGTTATTTCATCCAGTAAATATGTATTGCTAAGGGCAAAAAGTTTAATATAATATACTTTCAATATAATGCATTCGTACTCTCAGTAACAAAGTATAGGAACCATACGTGACACGTGTACTCACAAGTATCACAACAATGTTCTAATATATGTATATATTTTTTGTCTGGCTAGGGCTCCCTTTTTAAGTAGCTATAGAAGCAGTCGAGAATAATGTAGAATCTAGACCACTATATTCCTCAGTGAATCATGACGGGTTGAGATCCATAATCAACCCAGACATTTTGTATTAATTACTTTAAGTTTATGTTACTGTCAACTAATGCTTTTCATATCATATTATTTTTAAGCAATACTAATGAACTCTCAAAGCGAATGATCTTATTTTAAGGGTTAACTACTTGAGTGAAACAGGCCCAAAGTATCCTTTAAATATTGGTGTATTATGTAGTAGCAGTAGAACATGAATAAAACAAGAACCTACAAGATTTAAAGCAACGAAGTATAAAATCATGGAGTGGCTACAAACTAAATATTACTTTGTATAATGTACATAAAACTTTTTGTTTCTGTATAAACACCTTGTCTTTCTGAATAACCACCATCTTAGATTAAGGTCTTAAGGTTTTTTCTTTATCGAACTATTGATAAATCGACATTATAGAATAGTGAATTTTTTAAAATAAATGGTATCAAGAAGTGTAAAAATCAACTATTTTTGTTTGCTGCTATTTCACCTACTTTTGTTTCATAATTGTATCACTTGTTTTTGTTCTTCTCTAAAGAATTAAAAACATCTGGTCCATTACCACCAATAATATAAATGGTATAATAATATTATTTACCAAATGGGTAAGCGTATTCTAAATTTTATGCTTAATTGTCGATTTTTAGAGACCTTTGGTGGGAAGTTGGAAACGTACAACAGTTACAAAATAATAAATCATTAAAATTATGGTATCACGAAATGTAAAATGTTCACTACTGCACTTACATAAACATAAAAGTACTCTTCACAATTATCCGATAGAAATAATGAGTTTATATGTTATCTAGCATGCGTACACTGAAGACTGACTAAAGTATATTTAATTAATTACGTAGATTTTAATTCTAAATTAAGCTTTTTCACGCACATGACAAGGGTTGGTTTAAGCAATAATAATATAACAAGACCGTGATCACGTGAAGTTTGTTCGAATATAGCTTGCAACTAGTACATCGGTGTTATTTTGGACATTGTCTTGGTGATAATAATTTGCATACTGTTTATTGAAAGAATAGTTCTCGTGTAGAACGAAGCTAAGAACAAGTGTCTACACACTAAACGTTAAGCAGCATATTCGACATAATTATTCTATAACAGTTGTCTTATATTAGTGTATATCAGTTGTTAAAGTAGTTGAAGAAGTACTGTGCCAGTTACGTGAAATGTCCTTGTTCGTATTCTGATTATGGTAGTTTGTATATTATTTAAGTTTGACTTATATTTTGATATAGTTTATTCAGAGTTGTACGCTAACCTGTACGATTTATACAAAAGGCAGTAATTTAACATAGATTGAAAAATTATTGAATCAGTAACTAACAAATTTATAATAAATAAATTAAGAAAACCTGTATTATTTTCCTATATTTTATTGAATTAATTTTTCTAAGTGATATTTTGATGCCTACTTATTTTCAGACTACACATTATAAAACAATAATAGGAGTTCAATAAAAGCTTTTATGGTAATTATACGCGGTCTTATATGTCCAGTGGCATGAGGATAACTGAAGCAATTTTTCGAAGTTCTAAAGTAATAGTGCCTAAAGCTCTGCTGAAACGTATTAATATATATAATACTTTTTATTTCTTTGTTTTTAGTACAAATCTATATGACAGTCCATCTGTGCTATGTTTACCGCGGGGAATCAGAAATTTGGAAATGTAAGACCATAAACTTACTATTCGGCAGTTAGCTGCTCTAGAAGCTCTTACTTTAGAAATGAAAGAACTAAAGAAAAGACAGCTAAGCAATATCATTCACCACTGATTCTCAGATTACTATTTCATCAACGAAACTGAGATTGATCGTCACATCATAATACCCCTCCAGCAGAAAGTGCTAGCATTTTCGTTAAATGCATTCGAAATTCTTATCCACAGTTTACGAGTCGAGCGTCCTAACATTAGGGTTTGGCATCTCTTATTTATAAAAATAATACTGTAGTTTGTCATTATATCAATATTGAGATGCAATAAAATTGCATAAAACACTGTATTATATCAACGGAGAAAATCTGTTCCATTTGAAATTTTATGCTTACAAAAACAAGTAGAAGAGAAAATTTCAAAGTTTACTCAATCTTGAGCGTAAAGATAAGACTTGATTTATAACGCGTTAGTTAAACAGTTTCTAACAGCAGTTTTAATTTCCTAAAGATTTAAGTGTGAAGGACTTATTATTATATATTTGTTTTAATATTGATATTTGTTTCAGTTTTTGTGTTTAGTATTTCAAGGACAAAAACAGGTCGAGGAATAAAGGAAGATATTTTTGTTTTTCGTTGTTCGTGCAAAGACATTCAAGAGTTGTCTGCGTGAATCTCCTTTAATTTCAAGCTTATAGTTAAACTACTGAAAAAAAAAGACCACAAACACTAAAGGTATTTCTGTCTGACCGAATAGTAGGATTTGATTGTCACACTTATAATATACTCACGGATCCAAGTTCAAAGCGCGATTTATTTTTGGCGCTAATGGAACGCGAACAATAGGATTTTCAGTTCTATAGTCCTGCATAACAACCAGTGTGCCACTTTTCGACAAGAGTGAAAGAAAATTATTGTGCTTTCCAGACATGCTTAGCCTTTTAGCCATGGAGGCGTTATAAGTGACTTTCAATCACACTATTCATTGATAAAATAGTAGCCCAAGAGTTATGGATGGATAATATTAGCTAGTTGATTGCTTTTAACTTTTCACTACTAAATTAGGGATGGCTATCGCAGACTGAGTATGCCACACAAATACTATACCATAATAATCAGTCCTGAGAATGGTATATCTTTCTGAATAATTTTATATTATCCATTACTACAGTTTTTTTTATTAATTTTGTTTGTTGAACCCTAAACAGTTTTTTAGAATAATATTTTATGTGTACGGAAACAATGTCAAATGTTTCAATTCTCTTAAGATAACATCGAAACTCCTCTCTCTAATATATATATATAATAAAACAACAGAAAAAACAGCATTTGAACTAAATCAACTTACTTTGATTTCTTGATTGAATCTATAACTTGTTATACTATTCTAGTATTATATTAAAATATTAAACCATGCAGAATTTCTTTATTAAAGTGAATGAAAACTTTGTGATATAATTTATTGACAACTTGAAATTGGGTAAATGAACTTACGCGTTCGACCTCTAGCGGCAACGGGCGTAGGCTTTCTGGTCGGTGATGAATAGTAGGAAGATTTATATATTGGTTCCATTTCTTTCTGTGGTTTCTGGGAGAAGTCTGCCATTCCTACGTTTTCAACTTGTCTACTCTTTCGTGGTTGGCCATCTGGAATTAATATAATAAAATTATTTAATATATTTTACAAAATTAGAAAATGTATTTATAAAACGAAATGTAAACAAAATAATAAGATAATACTGCGAGTAAAACACACAACAACAAACATCTTGATTTAATTTTGAGAGTTATACATAAAATTCAACAATTCAAACAAGCAACATTAGTGATTTCATGAATTACTTTCGAACATTAAAGCTTAGTTAAATGGGTTGTAACTTCGCATCACAAGTGTTGTCGTAATGCGAGGATGCCTCTCGTAGCATTTTTATTCTCATTTTAAAATCTATAAAAGATATAAATTTTACAAACATATTTTGTACAACCTTACAGAAAAACTGGCTGTCTTAGTTTTATGTTACATTACCTGAACCAAAAACAAAATTAATCACCTCCGCTGCTGTTCCCTATGCTGTCATCTGACTGCCTTTTCAAGCACACTAAAACAACAATGGTGACTACTAGCAGTATGATGATGGAGAATATTACCGGTAATATCACAGTCAGGTTTCTGTAAAAGGGTAAAGTTGAATCCCAGCCAGCTGGAGGCTTTGCTGGCGGAGACACCGTCGCTGCTGAAGCTTTATTGTAATTATAGATCACCAATAAATCTTTTGAAACAACACACCTTATTTCAGTAACAAGAGCTGATAAGCTGAATCAAACAACAAATCAAATATAATTATCAAGCTTAAGTTATCTTTCTAAAAATACAAAAAGAAAATGAACTTTTTTCCATTACATATTAAAACATGGAACATTGCAAATATTGCAGAATAACTTATATACTTGATATTTCTAATGGAAAGTCATACAAGTGCCATATTTAAGGCGTGTTACATATTTCCATAATACAGCTATTTAAATATTAATGTAACATTATGTTTATCTTTTTCTCCCTTCATTTCTATTTTTACAAAACCAATATTAAACTAAGTTTGGAAATAAATAGGGAAGCGTGATTAATATAGTATTCTCATCTTCTCTGATTATAAAATTTATAAACAACAGCACATCAAATATGAAGTTTTAATGGTATGTGAAAAATATGGAGCTCTGGTACTCTAGCTCAAGAAACAGCGTTTTTGTTTTGCTGAAGAGAACTACAAAGACGAAATTTAAATAAGTAGGCAAAATAATATATTTCAATTCCTCTGTTATTATCTTGAGTATATTACATTTATAGCCCAAACTAGGTAATAGACATTTACAAATTGAAAGAAAAGGATTTGGTTGGTTTTGAATTTCGTGCAAGGCTACACGAGACCTATCTGCGCTAGCCGTTCCTAATTTAGCAGCGTAAGACTAGAGGGAATGCAACTAGTCATCACCACCCTCCGCCAACTCTTGGACTACTCTTATCAACGAATAGTGAGATTGACCGTCACATTATAACGCCACAACGGCTGAAAAGGCGAGCATGTTTAGTGTGACAGGGATTCGAACCCGCGACCCTTAGATTACAAGTCGAGTGCCTTATCCACCTGGCCATGCTGGGGCTGAAAGACAAAGGGATGTAATGTTCATCATCATAAGATAAACTTCAAGTAATAGATATGAGCTATAAATGATATAAGCTTCAACTGTATTAATAATAAATAAACTGTTTTTATAATTTACATTTGAAATAAAAACTAGTTTACCAAAGAACGTGTAGTTCAACGTCTTAAATATATATTCAGCCTCCGTAGTCCCTGCTTCATTATGTGCACTAACTAAGATACTGTATTCCCGACCAGGCGCTAGATGTTTAATTTTCAAAATTTTTTGCAGCGCCATCACTTGAGAAGCTACGGTATTCCACAAATGATTAAAAGTGGGTCGATATCGAATGGAGAAATGTTGTATTGGACAACCACCATCTTCCCACGAACTCATGTTCAAAGTCACAGAAGTTGTGTTTATTGATAGAAACGTCCTCTTGGGTGGAGATACAGGAGCTAATAAATTATTAAAAACTAATAATTAGTATTTAGTAGAAATAACGTGTAGACTTATGGTAACCTAAACACAAACAAAATATTTACTTTTTTAAATATAAAGCCATTTGAAAACTAAAGGCTGTGCCGTTGTTAAATTATACGTGAATACTCAATAGCCATACATTCAAACTGTATTAACTTAAAATAACTTTTGGTACTTTGAATGGAAATAGTTTCAAGATTTGCCATTTGACGTACATTTTTAAGGTCAGTTTAACTGCAAAAAATAGTTTATAATCGAAACCTGTCAAAAGTGCTTTAATTACTTGTGGTACATATAATATTCTGACCAGACGTAAACCAGTATAACAGGTCAAGAAATTGGGTCTGCTATATTTAACAAATTTACAATACTTTATTAAACATACGATGTTGTTTGATGAAGGAGATCTTGACATATGCTCTGAAACATATCTTTCAAAACATTCAGCACATTGTTATCTTGTAATAACTTCCGAAACGTGTTTACAGTACGAACCTCAACAATAACCTTAAAGCTATTCGCAAGAAAGAACAATTATCTTAGAAAATTATTACTACTCTGAGTAAAAATAAAACAAAAACATTTGAATATTAAACAGTAAAAATATATTTATTTTCTCTCAAATTAGATTGTTTTATTATAAATATACTGTTGTATAAGAAATATTATGGGCATCAACATTTTTTATCTGTTTCTTCTTCACTATAATAAAAATTAAGGAGTTTAACTCATATATCCGGTTTCTTTTATTCAATTCAATATCAACTGGGAGTTTACAGTATAATGTATCTTATCTCTAAAAGTATTAATGTTAATGGAATCTATGATTAAAAAGATATAATATAAATAGTATATGGCATATAAAAATCAAATTGCTTGTGGGTTCATGTTTTATTTTGTTGCAGATTTACAACAGCATATGAATCACAAAATATGAGCAAAACTGGTTTCAATATTACAAATACTCTTGCTAATTATTGAGGGGTTTTTGTGTATTTTGTATAAAAGAGCAATGGTGGTACCAAATTTTTGTCCGCTTTTGATAATGAGAATTTTATATAAAGTTACTTAATATGATGTGGTCTGTGGACCTAACAGGTAAAGAACAGCATATAGTTAATTCAAACAATTGAAGGTTATAGGACGTAAATTAAGTGTTTAGTGTATTCGAAAGGGAATCTAATATTTTTACTTATTTTCCTTACCGTATGATAGTTTTGAATGAAAATAAAAACTCATTTGGTCGTTAAGATGAATCAGTTATGAAGTAATTATATTGTAGTGCATATACTTCTCTAAAATGTTAAAGACTAACTAGTTACCTCCTCCTCTGGTTCGGCCTATAACTGTTGCACTTGGTTCTCCTGTACCAAGGTTGTTGGAAGCTGTCATATAAAGTCTGTAACGGGTACCACATTGAAGGTTTTTCAGAGTGTATTTATGAGTTTTCGTACTTATCATTTCTTTGATCCAATCTTTTTCTTCTGCTTTATAGTGAATAATATAATCTAGAAGAAAAATATATAAAAGTTACTGAAACACATCTCACTGGCTCACTGGAGCAATCACAAAATTAGCGTTTGTTAGGAAGAGAAACTCTAAGATAGAAAGTTTCTTTTTGTTTATTGATGTTGTTTTTAAAGAAAAAAAAATGGTTTCCACAGTAACAAAGCATGTTTTTACGAATTATTTGATATAAAGAATGACAAAAGCTAGTTCCCACCGGCATCTAGATTTCTTTTTGAATGATGAGAGGGTGCACCTAACAGTTCTAACATAAAATTCAAAAACAAACGAAAAACATTACAATTATAAAACTAGTAAAATAATTTTATGAAGAAAACTTTAATCGAATCAAAACTTAGATTCTGTTCTTATCAAGAATAACAACCTGTTTAATCTTTAAGTCTGTTTGTTGAGAATTTTTGCGCAAAGATACACAAAAAGCTATCTGCGCATAACGGACCCTAATATATTATTAGTGTTACATCAGAAGGAAAACACACATTCAACAGCATTTAGCGCCAGTTGTTGATGTTTTCTTTTCTGATTGAACAGTGAGGATTCATCGTACACATACAACCAAAACATCCAAAGCGCGATTTAGCACCAACGGGCCTTGAACTAAATCCTAACCTCTGGACTATACCAGGATGTAGTTTTTAGTTACATAGAAATTATAAATGTTCAACTTTATTAGATAGGAGAAATAATATGTATATTTTTATTCGAATAAAAGTATATTTTTAATATTATTTAATATTGATATTGTATTAATAAAATACTCATTTTTTCATTTTACGTACTTGCACATTGTGCCTCTTAATTAATGGTATTTTCACTCAATTTATCAAAATATTTTATTTTTGACCTTTTTTATTACCTTTAAGTTCTAAATCACCGCTCTTCTCCCATCCGATAGTTATAGATGATGGTGTTGATGATACCACTGCCAATCCTGGAGAAGTGGGAGGAGCTAAGAAAAGGTATAAAAACCAATCATATTTAGTTCCTGAGAATGCTTTACATATTATTGGCACAATCAATTACTAAACTGCAAACTTTTCATGAAAACAGAGTGAATTTTGAACGTAATAAAGTTTATGAACAAAAATTTTGACAAGCAAAACATTCAAATGAAGTCTTTAAAGGTAATATATTTCAACAATTATGCATCGACTTAAGACCTACATCTGAATAACTAATAAACTAAACATTTAATTAACAAAGTCAAAGATGAAATTTAATTGAAATGCTCTATTATCATGCAGTTAGTAAGACATAATTTATAATGAGGACTTCTTTACTAAGAAAATATAGCCATTTATTATTTAGATTATTCGCTACTGTAATTTATTGATCTCTCCACTTTGAAATACGGAATAAAATACAACTTGCTTATTATAATACATATGTTTTTATTGTGTAAGGAAGGAGTCATAATCTAGAAAATCAAACACACTTGCCGCAACATCTTCTCTTTTACAAATCGCCAGTAATTCTATCTCACATCTTATACAATATCATTTACAGCCAATAGAAAAGAAAAAAAAAACTTTAATCTATCTATTGACGTATAATGTTCCGTTATTTCAGTTATAGAATATTGCCAATTTCATTTTTAGTTTGATAGTTTTTCCCTAAATGTTTAGATCGAGTAGTAAGAAAATTAATTAAAGCTTTCTTGTCGTAGTTACAAAGCCAGTTCAATAACAATATTTATGAGACATTGTTTGTTTTTGTTATTAGTGTTCTGTATTATTATGCGCATAAAGTAAATAAAAATTATTCAGTGTACTAGTGCCATTATTATTGAAAAAATAGCCTTTAATTTATTTGTCAACCAACAGCAAAAAAACAAACAAAAATACAAAACAAGAGATTAAACATAAATACTATATTTCTTTTTTTTCATACATATGTTAGTTATTGATATAAAAGCAGATTAAGTTTTAAAAATTAGAATATTATTAAATTAGATAAAGTGAAATTAATTACAATAGTAATAAATGCTATTAACAGAAACTGTTCCTGAGCAACTCGTGTCTTACAATACTGTAAAGAGAAGTAGTGGAATTAAAGAAAATTTCTGGAGATCATAATTCATCTATGGTATTTTTAAAAATATAAATCAAATAATTTAACATAAGTATTTCTTAAATAGTTTTTTTCAAAGCTTCATTACAAACATGATTCTAAGGTTGTAGCTTGGATTTTATCAGACTGGGGTCCAGCTCCCGCGTTATTGTAGGCTTGTACTAAAATGCTGTAAGTTGTAAGACGTCGAAGGTTTGTAAGGTAACTTGTCACTTCTTCACTTCCAGGACTCACGATATTCTTATACTGGAATGATTCTGTGTTGTCTTTTTGCCTATATCCTAGATAGTAACCCTGTAACTTGCCGTGGAGTAAATGCTTTTGAGGAGGCTAGAGAGAATGAACATACTGTAAACACATACATATTATTGCAAGAATTAAAGTTTCAGTCCGTTTTTTTAAACATTCAGTGTAATATTCATTTCAATAATATTTTATTTAAAAACAGAACAAAATTAAAATTATCTCAATAGATGTATTTTAGATGTTTGTCACCAGAGGACGACATAAATGATTTGAGATCTTTACTACATATCCAAATAAAGTACTCTGCTTGCATTACTAATAAACGTACATCATATTTCCTAAAATAGCAGATTTTATGTATACAGTATTGTAATTTCATGTTACTGTAAATTTACTTTGAAACTCAAAAATAGGTAATTACACTGGAATATGTCAAAAATGTTCTGGTAGCCTGAAGTCTGTTATTAAGTGTTAATTAAACTAATTTTCTTTGACTATTTATTTATAAAATTATTGGATAATACGGTGGAATATAACTAAAACCAACATCAGATTATTCTGTAGAACAATGATATTTGAAATCTCCTAGGGTAGGAGCTCGAATGACAACGGCGAGTCGCTTGTACTATTACTATAAAGATAAGTTTAAAAGGAAACATTAATTTCCTATTTTAGCTAATAACGCTAGAGCTTGTCAGAAATTTGCCGTTAACTTGAAGAATATCGTTATTATTAACTAAAAATTATTCAGATATCTGACAATTTATGTTTTATCATTGTTGAGGGGGGATTTTGTTAACTTTTTAAATGCCATAATTTCATATAAAAGTAAATAAAGCTATGAATGTATGCGGGTGAAAAATGTGAATCAGTTTATCTGTAATAAAATGAATGACTTTTAAATGTTATTAGCTTTGTAGAGATAGTAAAATATTGGTGGTAAGAGTTGTTTGGTGTTTATAAGGCTATGAATAGCTTAAAAATCTTCACTTTTTGTTGTGATATTACTGTGGATTACATCGTACCTTCCACGTAACCTTTAAAGAATGTGCTCCATTAGCTTCAACTCTGACGTCTAATGGCGGACCACCAGGAACTATTGAAAATAAAACTCAACATCAGCCTCTTTACTGAAATCATTAGTCTTAACCCACAAAACGGCACAATCCAATAGAAATGCAACGTTTTAGTAGAAATAACGTGTAGACTTATGGATAAAGAGTGTCGAAACTTTATAATAAAACTGCAAATGTTTGTCCTTCACTGATAAATATACACAAAACTAACATTTCCACTATACTTATAAAAAAAAAACTGCTTTATATTAAAAGCGAAGTCACTCATTCAATGATTAGAATACATAATTCACATTGAGTGAAAAGACAATTTTCCCATACATACTAAGGTAATTTATGGATACAAGGTACGTATAAACATAATAACTTAATCATTGACTAAAAGGAAAATTGTTTTAAAAAAAGCCAATAATAATAATAACAGTAAGGCTTTCATAGTAGCTAAACGCTTCCATTTTTCTTTACAATTAACAACTACGTACGTGTGAAGGCAATTACAAAACAAGTTTATTCTAATCTTAACTCATCATTACTACAAATCGCCGTTTTGACTCTACCAAATGTCTAGGTAACAGCATGGATCCAAATTAGGGATATGTACTTTGAGTAAATAATGTCTTCAGCCTCATTTCTTTACTTTTTTACGATCCCTATTTGCATATTTACAAATGTTTAGTACCAAGATTATTTATTTTTACCTTCTTCCGCTGTAACCAAGGTTAAAACTTCACTCGGCTTGCTTTTACCGAGTGAATTCTCAGCTATGATTCGTAAGTCATATGAAGAAACCGGAAGTAGATTTCTGATGGTAGCTGAAGTCTCGAAACCAGAAACGCTAACTTGCAAACAATGGCTCCAATCGTCTTCAAATAAAAAAATATAAAAGTAATCTGACAGAAGAATTAACCAATTATAACAAATCGAACACCAAAACTAAAAGCAATGCTTGAATTATTACTGTAATAATATTCAAAAATACACTTGTTAAAAGAACAAACAAAAATTCTTAATATGACTTGAGAACCAGGTATTGAAATTAGATGTATGTATTGAAGTATTTTAATGATATTGTTTGTTTCTGATTGTTTGTAATTGTTATTGGTCAACAAAAATATATTATATTAATAAACTGACTTGGATTTTGTTTTAAAGGTTTCAACACGTACTGTAATAATTACTATTCTTTCAGAATACGTTTATTACAACATAGATAATCAAATCTTAAAAATTAAAAAAGACAACTTAGAATTAAATAGTTTAAATGATATTGATATGATTATACTACGCTGTCTCAAACTTACATTATTTGTTCTGTTTATGCTATTGATTGGAGATAAATACTATTGCTTTTATCAATTTTCTAAAAAGTGATAACTCAAGTTGAAAATTTTCGAAATATTTTTATTACCATAAGGCTTTCGACTTTCTGGAGACACTTAAGTTTAATCGTAGCTGCTAAATAGTTTGTAGTTGATAATGTGACATAGTCATCTCTTACATTCTAGTTAAACTTTTGGCAGCATAACGTCATCGATCCATTGCGTACGAAAATTCCCGACGCGAAAGCTTTATTTAATTCAAATTTGGCGCCTCGTCGTTCTTTTGTATATGGATTATCAACCTAAATTTTCCTTATCACAATCTATCATTCTGTGTTTCTAGCGAACATCACAGACAGTTTTTGAATTGGATAAATAGGTCGCGCCATCTATCCACTACAGTTAAAAGTATTAATTACATAAGCATGAAGTGGTGAACTGACTCATTCTTAAGCATTTTATTTAGATACTTTTGTCATTTTTAAATGAAAATTTATAAAAGTAAATAAACGGCAATATATCTTATTCAGTTATGTAGTTTTCCTATTTTCTAGACGATATTAAAATGTTGAGAAAGAACAAAATGATTAGCCTCGGATTCCATTATCTCTTCTGGTTTTCAGTGATTTTATAAGGTGAGTAAACCTAAAGTTATACTAACAATGGACTCATTATAAAGAATACAAAGATTAATCGTGAAGACGAAGACAGTTTATCAAACACAAAATATTTCATTAGTGTGAACATTTAGAAAAGAATTGGGTCAAAATTTCTTTAATGTAAAATTAAAGGTCAGAAAATCCTACGGTTATTATTGCAGAGAAATCGTTAAATCAAATATTGTGACATGTGTTGACTGAGTTTAAGTAGAGAACGGTTGGTTCTGCTAGACACTCATAAATGTTCAATTATTCTAGTTTTTAAATAGCCAGTGCATGTATATTTACACACGAACCATGAACATAGAAATTGTGAACCCATAAAGGGAAGATAGATAATGACAGATAATTTAGAGTCGTTGTCACACTGGCTGTTGATTGTAATTTGTTTTTTAAAAAATTGCGTGTAACCTTCGTTAGAAAATCAATCAGATAACCATTATTCAACATGTGTTTGACCAAAAGAGTAGCGCTGTGTGAAGTCATATAATTCTAATAAAAACTAAAAATTATGATTAACAATAAGATGAACAGATTACGCTTGAAAAAGTTAAGGATAAAACTACTAAAACTGGTATAGCGACCAGAAAAAACTATTTTATGATAAATATAGGTATAAAGTGTCTGCTTCTTTGGTAATCCTGACGTATATGGACGGAAAGGAATAATCTTCCTCAAGTTCAGATGTGAACTAGATATTAGGATGTTGAGAATTATGGCAAGAAAGGAAATGGAACTTGTAAACGTGACATGATTGTTGAAACAGCAAGAAAATGTCATCAGTGTAGTATTTGTAAAGAGCAGGTTTGAATACAAATGGATAGTTCTTTTTGCCATTTGCAATCATGAAAGCTTAGAAGACTATTGGCTATCGTTGGCTTTACTTGTCCTTAAATGACATCTTTATTTTGTGTGTTTGTTATTAAGTACAAAGCTACACAAAAGGCTATCTGTGTTAGGTACACCACGGGCATCGATACCCACTTTCTAGCGGTATTAGTCCACAAAAATACTGCTGTACCGTTGGGAAACTACTGACGTCATTAAAAGGTAAATGATTTAAACTTGCAAAGATTATTAGAAGTTCCAAGAAGTGCTTAATGTTCGAACGCTCTTGATGATTAATTAGTTCTACTAAATTAATTAATTTCACATCAAAACAAACTCCAGAGAGAGATAATTGTTTACGGGTCAAACCAAGATACTATTCATTTTCAGTATGAAAGACAATATCCGCGATTAAACGTAAAGTTTTATCAAGGGAATATTAATATAGAGAGATTGAGTATCAAAACTAGCCATAACATATTGAACAACAGAGAAAAGTTTGAAAATTTAAGAAACAACAATAATTATAAATTCGTTGATGGTGAAAGGTTTATCCATAGGAAAGATAAATTCAGACAGGTTGTAGTTGCAAGAGTTTACAGGTTAGATAATAGGATTTAGTGCCACATGTAAAAAATTGTTGAAAAGTCGTTTCAGAGAAGATATTTTGACTTTTGGTGGTCTTTAGAAAACGTAGGATCTTGTTTTATCTCTTAAAAGTTAGGAATAACTTTACATAACGTTACTTTAAATTTATTAGAATTTCAGCGATTATTCAATTGCTCTTAAAGAAAATCGCAGAAAAAAAAATCCCAATAACATGCTGCTTTAGATTTTGGTTTCATCGTTAAGGATTTTATGATAAAACCTCTGTAATACACATATGTTTTTTGTTTGTTTTTTTATAAATGATGATCAAGTATCCTCAAAACCGGTATTTATATGCCACTTATAAGATTACCTATATTCGAAAGACCAGCTATCACGTAATACGTAACATAGAATTTAGTGGATATTTCAAACAGTAAATCTATTTTTTAATTATTTTAAAAACTAGCATTTATATATCTAATAGTCTAATAAGAAACAAAATTTAGTCCTAAATATATAAAATTGTTCTATGTAACTTATAAATATATCTTTATATATGTTTCTCTTAAAGATTTTATGTACCTGAAATATTTTTGTATTGAACAGTGTATTTTATGATAGCACTGTTTCCGCTGTACGATGGTTTCCATGACAACTCTACCGTCCGACTACCTAGCGACATTTTAGTAACGTCTGCAGGTGGACTTGGTGGCTCTGAAAAGTAGAAGGTACAACCTATCATGAAAAACTTTTTCAGTAAAAAAAAAGGTTGTGAGATAGAACGAAAGAAAAGTTAATATTGATTTTTCAGACAGCCAGCAAAAGTTATAATACATGATTTTACTTTTACATAGTAAAGTTTGTTTTGCTTCAAAACATTTTCGTTGAGTTTTTCTTTTTTAAGAAGTAGTATAATGAAATGAAGGTTAGATACGGTAAAATAAAATAATAAGCTTGACGCTTAATAAGTTGCAATCGGGCTTTTTTTAAGAGAATGTTGACTGGATAAGTTTATAGTTAAGAGTTTTAATTTGCTTATTCATTCAAGTTATTAAATTGTTATGCAAAATTTTCCTTCTGTAACGGCAGATTTTAACATGATTATTTTGCTAAAAGATGTAAAATAAACTTGTTTTACATAATTAATCAGTAAGCGCATGAGGTTATAACATTAAAAATTGGGTTATTATACCCGTGATGGTAACAGCACAAATAGTCCGTTGTTTATCCTTGTGCTCAATGAAGAAGAGAAAACCAACAAAACTTTGCACCAAGGAACTTTATGTGGTTAAGCAGAAAGCTATGTAAAGGATATCGAAACCAGGTTTCTAGCTGCACAGACAGCGCTGTACTACTGGGGGGCTTTTGCAACAAACTTTGCAATAATTAAACAATATTACTTTAATGTAAGCATGAAAACAAAAACTAGTGTTTTAAAACATGAACAGTTTCGATTACAAAAAAAAATAATTAAAGCAACACATGAGGGAAATAAAATGATATTTTGATGCCAAATATAGAATCAAATGTATTTTATACTCTCGTACCTTGCACAATAAGCTGAATATTTGTTTCGTCGGAACCATAACTGTTGGTTACCACACACGTGTAAAGAGCTGAGTCGTACCTGTTTGAGAACGAAACTGCAAGGCTTGATTTTACTGTGGATTTAGTCTCGGTCTGTCTCACGGAAAATCTGTAAAAGAAAGATAAATGTTTTGTTGTTGTTTTTTCTCACCAGGAAGACAAAATTTAAAAGTACTCCATGTTTTTGAAATTACTAACCACAATACCTTACAACATCGCTTTCTACCACTGCTGTAAACATTTTGCAGTTATTTATTACCATTACTTACGGTAAATGGCAGTTTATGCAAAAGACAAAGGCAATGCAAAATGTTACATCTCAAAGTGATGAAGTAAAACTAATTTTTGTTTAGAATTCTGAATCCAATGTATATCAGTTTGTTTATGAACCTTGTATTGCCAAACACTAAATTACTTAAAACTAACCTATTATTCTTATTGCTATAAAATTATTATTATTACAAGTGACCTTTAGTTTTTGAGGGACATTCTTCTAGCTCTCGTGCATTGCTGTACGTGGGTAGCTGCAAAGCCTATTATAAATACAACAATATAATCATAACGTTTGAAATTATAGTGTATTTGTATCTCAAAATTATTTGTTTATATGACTAAAAGTAAAACTTTATACTTGTGTTTTAAAAACAATTGATAACTGTAATAAAAGAATAACATTTAATTGATGTGGAGGACATAAACCTTGAGTGATCAGTAAAGATATGTTTGTGTTTTCCCACACCAAAGCCACATCGGTCTATATGCTGTTACCACCGAGGGGAATCGAACCCTTGATTTTAACGTTGAAATCTGTAGCATTACCGCTGTTCCAGCAGGGGAACCAGTAAGGGTCATTATCTTGAAACATTGACCAGGTTTTTTTACATTTTCTTATATATTTTATTTTGTTGAAATGTTACCTCCCATAGGGTTATTTATGGAAAATACAGACTTGTATTTTTTATTTTCTTTTTAATACCTTTTTGTTAAAAGAAATCTTTTTAGGCAATTTCTAAATCATCTGACAGATTGATGTGCGCCAATTTAAACAAACACACAGCAATTAATTAGAAATGCTTATTGAACTATATATATTATTCCTCCACGGATTTTTTTAGAGGTTTCATTTTGAATAGTTCATATATAACCTGCCCACCCTCACCCCAAAAAATAAAACTACAACAATGTAGTATCTTTGTGGTGAATTAATAACGACAGATGAATGTTAATAGATTGGAAAGACAACGCCACGGGAAAGAAGATTGGCAGTATACATAGTCTACATCCATACAGGTTCATTTCCGGTTATCACTACAAGTCTAATGCATGTTATTGCTGTTAAGAAATAATTTCAAAATCGTTTAAAGTGATTGTTTATACAAACGATGATGTCTTGATTAATTCTTTTTTTTATGTTGTTAGAGTTTACGTTTTATATGCAAGTGATGTAAGTAGTATATACAACAAAGTATAATAATGTATTCCAAAAATAAAAATAATGTGAAATTTTCAAACAAACTATGCGCTATCCATTTTTCTCTTCTTTGATTTGTTTGTCTGTAATTTAATACAAAACTCCGTACAATGGGCTAGCGGTGCTTTGCCCATCAAGGTGTCGAAATCCGGATTCTAAAATTATAAGTCCGCAGATATTCCTCTGTACCACTGCGATTATTTCTTCTTTGAAAGTAATCCCTAAAAATCCTATTTTTAAAGTTAACATCTTAACATTTTTAATCTTTCCCCAAAATGACTTTGGAAGGAAAAAATACTATAGCTTTGGTCTGTGTTAACCTCCATATATCCTATAGGTAATGTTCTCCAGAAATGCAAACAGTTCAAAGAAGAAAACATTTAAGAAAAAAATTTATGTTTATAGTACTCACGAAAAATATTATTTATTGTGACTGCACATTATTAAAGTATTTTTGTTAACCAGATAAGCCATTTTTCTTGATTTGAAACATTCAACCTTTTCTCTATTTCCAAGTCTAGTGGCTGTTTGTCTTTTTGCCATTTCACAACCACAGGTTGATCTGCCTCAACTTCACAATTTAAAACCGTCTGAGCACCCTTTGCAACGGTTTGGCTGATGAAAGTAGTCTCAAATCGAGGTGGCGCTGAGAAGAGAATCAATAATAAAAATACATATCTAAGTAAATTTATATTTAAGTTATTAATTGCCAAACAAACATGATAATAAATGAAATAATTAAGAAAAACTCTCAAACATTAAAACATAATTGGCTATCCACTGTTCCACCATGGATGATTGAATCATGTATTATAGCGTTTTAATTCCAAAACTTATTTCTGTCTTACCGGAGAGTAAATGTTGTACTCGATTTTTTTATTTTAAAAAATTATCGCATTTGCGGTAAAATTGTGTTTCAGCTGAATTCAATAACTTGAGATTAATATTCATATTTAGTAAAACAAATAAATAAAACGTAAACTTAAAATGAAATGTATGAAGTATAGAAAATGAATGATTTATATTTAATTGTTGAGACAAAACGTGTACATTAGCAAACTTAAACCATTCATTATATATATATATATATGTGAAGTATAGGAGATAAATGGCTTAAGTTTGTTAATGTACACGTTTTGTCTCATGAATTAAATATAAATCATGGGTAAGAAATATTAAACAAGCATCCATACATATACAGTTTCTTATTATGCAGAAAGTCTCGCAATTATAATGCTGTTACAATTGCAATATCATTAAAAACCTTCTAATGTCAAGTTATTTACCTTAAATTGTTTAGATATGATAGGAAACAAATTATTTAGTGCGAGGTTCTTTTATTAAATACTTCTGTGATTATCTATACCAACACACAAAGCTGAGATATATTTCAAGAAAATCTGATTACGTACGTACTATACATACAAAAGATAAGATACTGCTTACCGTGAACAGTGACAACTATGAGCTTTGTCAGTCCACTACCAATACTATTAGTTGCCTGACAGAGATAGTGTCCACCATCGCTGTCTCCTACGTCCTGGATCATCAATGTGCCATTGCTAAATACTTGTGTACGATAATTAGGGTATACTTCTCGAAAATCATTTAACTGTGGCCCTGAAATGAAAGTGAATTAACGAGAAGTTAAAAAAAAAGTCCACCTACAACTAAATGAACCCTTTTAAAAATAAAAGGAAATAAGTTTGCTAAAGATAATGTGGAACTCATAGAAAGTCCACTCGCTTTTATCTGAACCAACTAACAGAAGTAAGAAAAAACGAAACACTTTCATTAATTAGCAGAAGCAAAGTGAAGGAGACAAAATAAAAATGGCTATAAAAGAAAGACTTTTAAACACTAATGCATCTAACATAGATACTATTATTTTAATGACAAGGAAATGACGCTGTTGGAAAAGTAAAATAAACAAAAATTTTCTGATTAAAACACAGAACTTTATTTTTACATTCATTATAATTACGTTAAAGTCATCTACTGTGCTCTATTATTTATAATTATGTTATAGTTATCCACTGTGAACTAAATGCGAAAGAAAATTAACACCTATTACGTGATCGTTCAATCATTCTTTCAGTTTAATCTTTTCCTTCTTAGTTAAAGAGGGGCACGAGACATCATTTTATATTCAAGACCGCTTTTTTCATGACGTTGGATTTTGCTTATTAGTATTTTCAATTTTTATCATAAAAATACAATTTAGAATGCCATTAAAAACGCATTTCACTTACATCAATAAAATCTTTCTGCTGTTTGAACTAATAAACTAATTTTCATTATCTTGAGAAATACGAGATGAATATGTATATCAGTTTGGTCAATGAATCCACGACAGTCCGTGTGTTTAGATACGCAGGCAGAAGATGAAACGCTTTTTGAGACTAAAAAGTTACCATGTAGCTCAAAAACAAAAATAAGAAAAAAATAATGCCATTGACCTTTATGTATATTGCAAAAAAGTAACAAAATACGCGTTTATTATGAAATAGAAATTTGACTATCAAATAGTTTGACCGTAATTCAATGTGAAAAATGTCATGTCCAATTTACTTAAGAGTGTATGTTGCTTGCAGGTAAAGAGTGTATAGGATTAGAATACAGGATTTTACTTTCACAATATTAACATTTCTACATATAAGTGATTTTTCATAAAGAAAGAGAATGTTATACTCAGTTCGTCATTTTAATGGTTAACAATAACAAGCACTGAAGACTAAACACTCGTATGTAAATTATTAACATATTTTACGCTTAGTATTTTTTCCTTTATTCTGTAGAGTTCCTCGATGGTACAGCGGTAAGTTTACAAACTTATAACGCTAAAATTGTGGGTTCGAGTTCCCGCAATTAACACAAAGCAGATAACCTATTGTTTAACTTTGCGATAAAAGAAAAAGGGTAAGCTCGATAAAACAGAGATATGGAGTCACAAATATAATGTTTCTTTCATTGTCCACATAGAAATAGTAAATAAAGTTTTTGTTTTGTTTTTTACACGGAGTGTTCTTCCAAGTGACAATTATTGCGCGATGTGCATTATGTGTGAAGCCTGAAAGTAAGAAGGTAAGATACTACAATTTGATGCCTGATGCATAATGCATAAGAGCGAGTAGACCTTCGTTAGTGCAGAGTATAGTACACCTTCGTTAGTGTAGAATATAGTAGAATTTCGCTAGTGCAGAATATAGTAGACCTTCGTTGGTGTAGAGTATAGTAGACTTTTGTTAGTGTTTAATATAGTATGGTAGACCTTTGTTAGTATAGAATGTAGCAGACCTTTGCTAGTGTAGAGTATGTACGCAGCCTTTTCATCATTCTTTGCATGTGATTTGTTCACAGTACATTGATATAACGTTATATTCTTCAAATATTCCCTTTTTTCATTATTTTGCGTGTCAAATATCATGGAAACACCTCATGTCGCTAGCAGCAGGTGGATATTTGCATATTAACAAATTCGTTCACCAGCTTATTTCCTTCATACTTATAGGATAGAATAGAAAAAATCTATGAAAACATTGCTAAACTACAGAACGATATTGAGCAAACAAAGTTTCCCTTTATTAGATTTGTTTTAAACACCCAAATGAAACGTAATGATTAAGTTTATTCTGTATCGTTATCTACGCCTCACATCATCCGACCTCTTCTTCGTAGTCAACAAAAGGGAACGACGTGCCTTGTAGTCCTTGGATATTAATTGGTTATAAACAGTATTTGTTTGAAGATTTCAACAATATCTAACAATGATTATCTTATGACAAAATTAAACAAACAGTTCATCTTAATGAGATTTCTTATTTTACGAAAAGCATTTTGCTTGTAATGGTTCATAGCTTCCGAATACTTTAGTGAAAGTTTGATACGTGCAAGCTGTTTTAATGAACTTTTTAATTACGCTTTTCACTTTTATATTTTGAATTGTAAACTTATGCATATTTCATCTTACCATTAACGAAATAATATTATAATTAACTCTTAAAATATTATTAGCAAGATTATGGGTGGCATGTATTAGGTCTAATAGTAATATATACAACTATAAAAACAATTTATTATAACTTAAGCTCAATTGGAAGTTTCAGTTTCAAAGAAGTAGCCCAAGACAGTTTATGATTTGATGTAGTGCTAATTGCTGGGAAACAGTTTTTCTTTGCTTGAAATATTTATTTATTGGATTATTTTATAGTTTTCAAGACATTATGTACTTACACAATTCAATAACTTACCTAAGGGCCTTTTCCAGGACATTCGTGGTTGAGGATAACCTTCAGCGATGCAGTCAATCGTCACTCTTTCTCCTCTAATGACGTCTTTATCGATGGGTTCTATCAGCCACCGGGGAGGAACTAGAAAGTTAATAACTCAGAGATTACATGATTATCAGTAACCTTGTACAGCAGAGAAGTCTCAAGAGCGAGTAATGCGTGCCATTCGTTACTGTAATATGCGCAGTAAAGAGCTCAGCAGTCAATTAAAAGGATTTTTACTGTAACTAAATAACATAAAGATTACACTGAATAAATTATAAGGAGCTATCAGTTAAGTGTAAATGTTTCAATATAAAAAAACTACATTTAGCATTTTTAATCAAACGTTTGTAATGAATTTAAGTAAATGTAAGTTTTATATTAACGTTTTAAACATCTAAGTGAAACATTGTTCTATTTTTGTCGCATACCTGTTGATACTAAAACGCAATTTTGAAAAGGCTTTCTATATTTAAGTTTCATGATAGTAAACTTAGTTTTTAAAAAAAATCATTGATTTTACCAAATATTTAACATAAAAATATAAGATCAGAATAACATAGAATACAGAATTATGTTACCGTTCACAATCATGGCCGTTGTTCTACTAACAGTTGCCGCTGAATTTGATGCATGACACGTGTAATTGCCGGAATCCCTGTATTTCAGGTGCTTCAGGATCAACAAGGATGAATCCTCTAAGTTTTGAATTCTTCTGTGCCTCCCTCGGTTTATAAGAACATCATCTTTATCCCAAGTAATTGTTATTGGTGGATCACCTTTAACAATACTACACAGTAGTTTTACACTCTCACCTTCAGTCGCTGTTCGTTTTTCAGGAAAAAATTCTTCGTCGATGTGAGGTGCCACTATATGAATAAAATGACAAAACAATTCAAATAAAGTAATGTCACTAAGAAGCGTTAAGCTGCAAAATATTCTTACAATAATTTAAAGGAAATGCAACAGTTACATTTTAAATGGACATGAGACAAAATTTATCGGTAGTAATTTAATTATTTAGTGCAAAATAAAAATTCAATACAGCAAAATAAATGTATTAAACTAAAATTATCTTTAATGCAGAGCTCATTTTATTGATATATAATCAATAAGTATTATTCGGAAATTATTGAAATATTTCGGTTTTAGGGGATCTTTATTCCTATTTTTTAAACAGAATTTAAATAATATTATGGCAATATTTCAGCTTGCTTAATTAATTCATAATCGTAATCCGTGCAATAATTTTTTCTCACTGTGGTTAACTGCATATCATAAAAGAATATATTTGGTAAACAGTAAAACCAAGGACACACTGACCTTTCACTGAGACAAATACTCTACCACTCGCACTGTCTCCATTAGGACTTTTAGCTATACATGTGTACTCTCCTTCATCCGGTACACGTTCCACGTTCTTTACGACAAGTTTCCCGCCAGTTTTTAATTTCTGACGAAGTAAAACAGGCAGCTGAGAGCCGGCTACAGTTAATTAACAAAAGCCATTAGTCGTTTGAAAACAACAAAAAATTAATTGATAAGATATACACAGAGACAAAACATTCCAGCAAAATATTTAACATTGTAGTAATTTTACTGGCAACAGTAACACAATATTTTCATATGCTGACATAATTAAGAATAACATATTAAGTAATTGTCAGAACAAATAAGTCATTCTAACTACCTATTATGTTTGGTAGGGTAACTCAAATACAACATCATTTCCATTAATTACCCTGGTTGAATATGAAGAGTTTGTACTTTTAAACTAAAAGTAAAATCAAAACCAAAAGTTCCGAATCACTATTTTTAGTATATCATTGATATGAGTTGTATTAAACTAATGTGTGTTGTTGTTAGCTTGTTTACTCCCCAAGAAATGTTCTCCAGAAACTCTGGCCCAAAAGCACTACAACAACTACATAATAGTAGCTGATATGAAAGCTAAGGATGGAGGAAGTGGTCTTGTTCACATGACCCTCCTGGGTATTTAAAAATTCAACATACCCAAATACTCACAAAGAAGAGGTGAAGTCGAGTGAATCCACTTTATTCCGTTATCCCTGTGAATACCATAATTAAATGATGTGCGAGAAACAGGTGCATTTGCAAGAATTTTTGTTAAAGCAAATTATATAAGCCTTTACAAAATAACTCAAAATGTTAGTGATTTGAACAGTCCGATATAATTAACAATAAACATCAGATGTCATGTCATGATGTTTGAAGAAAAAAGTATCAACAACTAAATTAAGATAAATTTTATTATAATTACTTTAACATACCTACAGGCTAGAAGTGAAGCACACGAAATGTGGGCTTGACTCACATAGTATGCAAGTAAGATAAAAGTGCCCAGTGTAAGAATATTGCAATACAGAAAATGAAAACATAGAAATAGAGATCGAGCTAACCAAGTAAATTTAAATTGCAAAAGTATTTGTCATAATCAGCAGTTTTTTCTATGTTCCCACATCTCTCCATCTTTTTAAATAAATGTTCAGGGAGTTTAGATAAAGTACTTTCGGTTGACTAAAAAGTATTTCCCGGGGTCAAAACCCAAGAGAGTTGTTAAATTTAGTGCAACTCTGAGAGTATTATCGAGAAGAAAGGAAGTATTACATATTTAAACATTAAATAACAAACAATTAGTGGAATTAAATAGTATGGAACATGTGCTCAATTTCAGTGTAAAACAATAGTTCTGATCTGATTATAAGACCAGAAAGAAAGCTTTAAGGCTTAGCACTGAATTTTAATCTTGTATTGTATTTGTTGGTTAAAGTTTACTGTTGGGTTTGTTTCAGATAAAAGTTAAATCATTAAAGATTCAGTGCGATATGCTGATATAAATTTCAGGTTAAGACTGAGTATGGCTCAACCATACTAGTCTGAGCTAAGTGCTTAATTTAATTTAGATACAAGAGTCTGATATTGTTTCAATGTATAAGAAGGTTAAATATTATTTTCTGCAAGTGGTTTTGCGTTAAGAGTGGATGTCACTCAGCTGTATAGGTTAAACGTGTCAAAGTTAAAAATTCATTAAAGCTATTAAAATAAGAGATTATATAAACCGGTTTTATTGTAAAAGGATAGAACGAGTTCTATAACTCTGTAGCCATAAAACTATGTGAAGTGTTTCATCTTTTAAATCCGAGAATTGTGCAAAACTTGACTTAGTTTCAGTGATCTGAGTTTAATGTTATTTGCAATTGAGATATACCAACTCCACGCTGTTGTTGAGATGATATACAATAAAGTTGAATTTATTTCATACATCGTTAAAGAAATTGTCGATTTCTCACTTTAAATTTTTTATTTCAATTTCGCGCAAAGCAATACGAGAACTATCTTTGCTAGCCGTACCTAATTTAGCAATGTGAGACTAGAGGGAAAGTAGCCAGTCAGCACTACCCACGACCAACTCTTGGGCTACTCTTTTATCAAATAACAGTGAGATAAACCGTCACATTATGTCGCTCCTACAGTTGAAAGGACGACCATGTTTGGTGTGATCGGGATTCGAAACCGCAACCCTCGGATTATGAGTCGAGTGCCTTAACCATCTGTCCTTGCTGGGCCCATTTAAACAGACTCGTACGGGAGAAACAAGTTTTGAAAATCCTATTCTAATAAAGGTTAAATGATGAAGCTGTTAGAGTGGGTACTACGTTTTCACTGTAATATTTACGAATGTTGAAAATCAAAGTACAATTCAAAAAAGTCTAATATAAACAAAATGTTTGTGATTTTTGTATAATCTATTTTGAAAATGAGCATAAAATTCTGCTTTTCATTTTTTTGAGCTTAAGATACGACACCAAGCTTACCTCGTGTCCATGTCATTGACTTAATTGGATGACCTGCCACTGGACATCGCAATGTCATAGTTTCTCCTGACAAAACTGAAACGTTCCTCATCGGCCGAATTATCGGAGGACCATATATATTGATAGTCGCTGAATGTGTTACCATTCCAGCCATATTTGTTGCTATACATGCATATTCTCCCCCGTCTTCCACTCTTATGTTACTAATGTTAACAAAACTGACCACATGACCTCTAGAGGTCACATAGTCGCCTAAACGAATTCTGGATAGCTCCGGAATGCCAAGCTCTTCCAATGTCCAAGTAATTTGAGGTATAGGGTTCCCTGTGGCAGTACAGCTTAACGAAAGATCTACACCAGGCTTCAATAGTTGCTCAGTAAAAGCTGATAAAATTACTGGGATGACTTCTAAAGAAACCACATGCAGTAATCAGCATTATAATGTCATGTTAATATTTTGATTCATCAATATCTTTTTTTCAAAAGAAGCTTATTTAAGAACGATATTTTCTTTTACTTTATTTTAATAATGATAGAAAGTAATATTAGTAACATTGGAATCAGATAATTTTCTTTAAATAACAAAATCGCCATCACTGATAACATTCGTATCTGAGGTGAAGCCACTTTTATAAAGTTTACTTCTTTAACATTCATGAACTCTAAATACGAGATTAATATTCTACTAAAGAGAATAGCTTTAATATTAATACAAACATACGTATGAAATACTAAGCTTATTATGAAAAAAAAATTGCATTATTGTTAAGATATAAAACGTACTAAGAAAATATATTCACCTTCAGAGCAGATTCCAATAAATTAAATTAAACAAAAATTATGAATTCATTGTAGACTTTCCGATCCAAACGTTTGCTTATTCGTTTTCATTTCTTATATACTGTGAAGGTATACAATAGGCTATCTATGGTCTGTTTATTCTGTTTCAAATGAAACGCGATGTTTTAGCGGTATAAGCCCTCTGATTTGCTGCTGCACCATTGATGGGCCATCCAAATAAGTAGGAGAATTAAGAACAAGAATACAATTTCAACATTTTAATAATGTAGAAACAATAATATGTTTTGGTAATAGTTAGAGTAATTTATAAACACTACCCAGCTAGTATAATTGTCCGAGATAGCTCAGCGGTAAGATTGAGGGCTCATAACATTAAAAATTGGATTTCAATACTTGCGGTAGGCAAAACAAAACTTATCCATCCCAAAGCTGTGTTGTAAAATGTTTTCAGATTTAATCGCAGAAATAGGTTGATTATAGCTAATAATGGAAGATATGTAGTAATTTATTAACAAAATAAAATAGAAGTTTCAAATTTTAAGTCTTCAAAAATATTTCTAATTAAATTTTGCTATGATTTCAAATATTACAAATGTTATTGAACCTTAGTTTTGGTATATGCTTTTAGGGACACTCTGTACAAGTTAGAATTGAAGAATAGGTAAATAGGAATAAAAATAAACTTAGTTTCAAAACCAAAGCTCACTATAAAACAATTGCCGTATAAATGTAATAAAATAAATTACACATCTTAGTACAGATCATAAGGTAAATATTTTATATTTAATAATATAATCCTCTTTTTACATTTTTTCCCAATTTTATGTATGCTGTAAATAGTTATTTGTGGATATGCGTAATTGTATGCCGAAATCCTTCCGTATTTGTAAAAAACGTTGAATTTTTGAAAACGTTTTTTTTGCAGTGACATATAAATGTTATAAGTCTCTCAAACTTGGCACCGCTATAAAATATTACACTGTAGGTATACAAATCATATTTATTTAACAAAAAATTAGAATTTACAACGTTAGACGCTAAAAAGCTTTAAGACTACTTCTTTAATTTCCCCTTTATATCAGAACTCTTTTAAGTATCCAAAGAATACATTCTGGATCATTTTTTCTCGATGTAATACTATAAATTTATTCATTTGATGTTTATCAAACAGCATTGTATACTTCCTCTTAAGAATATGTATATATTCGACTTGATTTACACGTTGCTATGAACACATAAACATGGATGGCTTTTCTCAACATTCTTGTGTAACGTTGCAGATTTTATCGACCTAATATCAGGACAACTATCATTTATTTGTTTCAGTTGCTGGTTTTTCCTGGAACTTGATCGATATAGCATTTCTTTGAAATGTCGCTATAAATACATTAAAAGCATAATTTGCTGAGAATGTCGAAATATATTATTCGGGCTGCCTGAATGAGTAAGGTAATGAAATGAAATTCAAAACATGTACTTTACAGTTATATAAACGTACAGACATACCTCCAAGTTTCAACTCTGAAGTTCCTTGAGCTGATTCTTTGTCATTATAAACAAAACATTGATACATTCCTGTATCTTCTCTTTCCACCACAGAAAAGTGTAGTACCTTTTGATCTAAGATTCGGATTCTTGAATTTGTTTCCAGGGGTACTGCATTTTTCATCCATCTTATTTTATGAACCGGATAACCGGTTAAAGAACAGTTCAGTGTGGTGGATCGACTAACGTCAGCAACATGATACTGAGGTGTGACGTGAACGGAGAAGGGTGCTTAAAATATAAGAATATTGTAACATTTTAAACCCACTTATAATATTTTCTAATGAAGTAAACAAACAAAAGAGATAGTTTTATAAAAAGCGTAAGAATACTTTTGTTAAGTGTTATTTAATATGGTAATTCACACACCACACTGAATACTAACATTAAACACAATAAAATAGTACGTTCGACACATTAATTTTGCATGCTGCTAAACTTTACATACTTTTTATTATTATGGTGATCTTTAACAACTATTGTAATATGGGAATATTCCAGCTAAATTTCTCTTCGCCACGAAAGATGTAGTAAAAATATACCGCTGGTCATTGTTCTGTGGAAGCCAGTGAAACTCCAGGGCGATATTATTGCTTGTTGTATAGATGCATTGCCAATATTTCTGTTTTTGATGTAGTGAGGCATGAGCGCCAAACAAATTATAAACTCACATCAAAAACACATTGTTTATCATAATGAAGTAACTTAGCTGTATAACCCTGCAACTTCAAGAATGATAGTGAAAGTGATGATGATACACTTGATCAAGCCATGTGCACAGTCTTCTGTTCTGGGAAGTGATATTTTTAATGGTTTTTAGAACATGCATCAGGTTTTCATACATCAGTAGCTATATCCTTTTGTGTGACAATTGTAGTTAGCACTATAATTTCTATTTTTCCTAATTTTGAAAAAGTAGATGTTATTAGCCAGAATAAATTCATAAAAATGTGAATAGTTTCTTATTTTGTATAATATATATGGCAATGGTCATTTCATTCAAGGTTCGAACAAATCTATGAACGCATCATTATGGGATTTTATCTAAGCATTACCTTTACACTAGGATTTGTTTTCTAGGTGATCTTTTCAAACAACTAGGATAAAAGAAAATTGTAACATAAAATTGTCTTTTGTAGTTTAATAGTTTTGTTTAAACAATAACATATAACTGATTGAAGAACAAGATGTATCCTTAATTTTAGAAAACATTGCTTTAATTGAATTCAGTTTGTTTGACTTCAACAGCTAACATTTGTGTGATCTGCACTTAAAAACAAGGTACTAGACGTTTTCTAACACATTCATTTTAACTGGTCCAATATAGATTGGTCTCTGTTTGCTGAATAATAGTATTTTATATAAGTATCACGTCCATCAGTGTTCTTATATAACACATTCCTCGACAGGTCTATGGGAAGTTTTAAGGCTTATAGCGTTAATATTTGAGGATTGATCCCTGTAATTAGCACAGTACAGGTAGCTCATTGTACAGCACTGCGCTTAAAGAAGCAAAGTACATTATTCTGAATTCTAAACTAAACAGAATGCGAAACGACATTGTTTTGCAATACGTTTTTATTTCGTTTTGAAATTTTGCAGTTTTTTTTCTTAATTTCGCGCAAATCTACACGAGGGCTATTCGCGGTTGCCGTCCCTAATTTAGGAGTGTAAAACTAGAGAGAAGGTTGAAAGTACGAGCATATTTGGTGTGACGGGTGTTCGAACTCGCAACCCTCAGATTACGAGTCGAGTTCCTTAACCACTTGACCGTGCCGAGCCTTGGCGCATTAATATTTTCACCAATATTTCTTTTCTGTAAAAGGAGGAATGTAGAACGAAAATAACATTGTGAAAACAACTGTTATGGTAAACCACACTTGATAATCTTCTTATTGCTCTGTGCTTGTGAATCAAAAGAACAAGTTTGTGATATTTTTGTTCAGCAATGAATACAACGCTACAGTGTTTACTGGGCACACACTGATATCAAAATCAATATGTATGGCCATAGTTATTTTTCCTAATTCTTTAAAAGTGATATTACTAAACTTTAGCTGTTAGGGGTGATTGTGAATTTTTGAAATAAAAGCCGAGGCTCGAGATCTCAGGATTTAATTTTCACAATGTGATACCCAGTATCTTTAAATAAGTGCTCATTTTGCGTTGATGTTGTACATTAAAGATACGAAATATTATGTGCTTTGCTCAGCATGCGCTTCCAAAATTAAGAAATGTGCTTTTAAGTTTCAGAAATTAATGGAATTTGCCACCATTGAGTTGCATTTTCTTTTAAATAGTCTCCTACAAGGGGTTATTTAAGTTTATGGACTTACAATGCCAAAATCCGGGGTTTTATTTCTCGTGAGGGAAACAACGGCTTTATTCAAGAAATAAAAACAAACATCTCTTAAATAACATTATTTATAAGCAGCTAAAAGCTTCCGTTAGAAATCAAGAGTATTACCCGGTTTAGCCAAATATTTTCTTAAATTCCATGACCACTACTGGCACAGCAGTATATCTACGGACTCACAAAGCTAGAATACGAGTTTTGATACTTTTGATGGGCAGCGCACAAGTAGCCTTTGGTGAAGCCTTGTTTTTAATTCCAAGACAATCAATTTAATTCCATGGGTAAAATTTTTGGAGAACTTTTCCAAAAATACTGAAGCATATAATAAGAAATATACATATTTAAAAGTGTGTCTTTTTTTTTGTGAACGAGTGATTATATCATTATGCTTTTATTTTATACTAATTTCCGACATGCATAATTATTATTTTTCAGTTTCAAGTACCTTCAATCAGTTACATTACAGGTTATATAGCTAACTCTGAAGATATTCTCAGTTAAGTAACAGTGGAACCTTAGCCTAACTACAATAGCTATTAAAATTGGATGAATTACATATGATAAGTACATAGCAATTATTAAACTTTTTGAGACTAAGTAAAATATATTACCTGAAACAATAAGTCTCATATCTACTCTTTCTTCTCCTTGTGTATTATTCGCCACACAAACATAATTGCCAGAGTCAAACGAACTGACATACTGCAAAATCAATGAATCACCACCATGCCGCACGTTATGCCCTCCATAAAGTAATTTACCATCCTTGTACCACCTAATAAGTTGAAAAGCAATATATTTTTATAGCTATTTGTAAGATTAATTAAGAATTAGCTAATATAATAAAACCAAAACCAGAGCAGGGAAAAATAGAAAAAGTAATATGGAAATTAGCAGTTGGT
This sequence comes from Carcinoscorpius rotundicauda, assembly GCA_011833715.1. Taxonomy (NCBI): domain Eukaryota; kingdom Metazoa; phylum Arthropoda; class Merostomata; order Xiphosura; family Limulidae; genus Carcinoscorpius; species Carcinoscorpius rotundicauda. The sequence continues at coordinate 29,840,988 of CM022395.1, read as the reverse complement.
TCTACCAATGAAGATGAAATAAATTTGTGTATTGATTCTGAATTGTATCTCTGTATCTATTCATATTCACTAGATCTATAAAGTGATTTCAAAACATTTGATAAAGATAATTTAAATTTGACGTACAAACTCTCATAAAAAAGTATTTCTTGTTTGTTTTTTTAATTTCGCACAAAGCTACTCAAGGGCTATCTCTGCTAGCCGTTCCTAATTTAGCAACGTAAGACTACCAAGCGTGCCAAAGAATTGTGGGATTGACTGTACTTTATAGCGTCCCCACTGCTGGAAAGGAGAGCATGTTTGGCGTGACGGGAATGTGAACCTGCAACCCTCAGATTATGAGTCACATGCCTTAACACGCTTAGCCATGCCGGGCCGGAAAGAATTGAGGAGTCAAGGAATTTGAAGGTAGCTCTGAGGCTTGCTTAAATCATTCTTCTTCAGAGTTAGTAATTTTCTATTAATTCAGTTTGTAGCTTCGTAGGTACATATACCGAGGTATCTCTAACCACAGTTTAGAACTAGGAAAACGAAACCTGGCGGGCAGACTCGGCGTTGCTCATGGGTTGTTCTTTTCTATATGGCGTATCCTATCTATCAAAGGGAATTAAAATGTTCCCGGAAGGCTACCAAGGTATGAAAAGGAGCTAAGAAAATGATTTTTTTTTCATTTTGCGCAAAGCTCCACGAGGTCAATTTGCGCTAGCCTTTCCTGAGTTAGCAGTGTAAGACTAGAGGAAAGGCTGAAAGGACGAGCATGTTTGGTGTGACAGTTATTCGAACCCGGTACCATCAGAGTACGAGTCGAGCGCCCTAACCACCTCGTCATGCAGAGCAAGAGTATGTTTTAAGAGACAACATAAACCAATATGGTATTGTATGTTATGTAACTATGCACCCTCAGGATCCCTAGGGAGGCTTATTTTGAAACCTTCAGGCACAAGCTAGAAAGACCAAACTTAGCATAAATGCTCAGCCACGACGGGCAAGCAATTATAGAAATGACGTAATTATAAAAATAATTGTGGATAATGGAAGAGCTTTATCGGTACATTGAGGCCCCTGTTAATGATGATGGGGCATTTGAACTGCACAACAGAACGTGGATACACTTTGATTGTGAAATATAATGAGCCATTAAATGTAGTAATATAAATTCAGATTTAGCTATTTTTCAAAATTGAACCCTCACACGAGTTCAATGGATTGCGAGTGTTTTCAAGACAGAAATCAAGAATTTACACAAAAAATGCAAAATAATAAATCTCCGCATAAAATAAGCACCTTCGTTTAGATTTTCGAAATTTCAATATTTTCTCTCCTAAATGATGGGGTGGGTGGATGCATAGAGATTCACACGATTGGTTCCTCGAATTTGCTTGAAAATTAGCCAGTAAAAGCATAGTATCCTGAAAATGGTTATAAATTGTTTACGAATCGAAAAAAGATAAATATTGATGTATTGTAAGCAATACAATAAAGAAGTATGATAAATGTTACTATTTTAAGTCAACGTATTGAATAGCCTGATAACATACAACTTTACAATTACTTGACGAAATATATATTGAGAAGTGAAATAGAAAACGAATAAAAAAAAATTAAATTAATTTTAAGCTAAAACTGATACATAAAATAAAAAGTAATGACGAATTATTCTTGTAAAACATTAGTAACAAATATGAAAGTGGTAAAACGAAAAATTTAATTTTGATTAATTTTACAGTATTGTCGAATAGTGTTCAGCTTTTTCATGTGATGTTGGACTTTACAAATATAGATGCTCTTGAAATCGATTGTTTAATTTTTAACAGTAAATAACCAACAGAAATATTATCACAAAAACAAAATATAATCGTCTCATAAGAAAGTACTGTTTGTTTTTGAATTTCGCACAAAGCTACTCGAGGGCTATCTGCCTTAATCGTCCCTAATTTAGCAGTGTAAGAATAGACGGAATGCAGCTAGTCATCACCACTCACCGCCAACTCTTAGGCTACTCTTTTACCAACGAATAGTGGGATTGACCGTCACATTATAACGCCTCCACGGCTGGGAGGGCGAGCATGTTTGGTGCAACTCTCGGATTACGAGTCGAACGCCTTAACCCAACTAGCTATGCCGAGTCTATAAATAATATTGACTGATAATAATAGCACTATTTTAAAAGCACAAAAAACCTCTGGCATTACTTTGTGAAAGACAGTAAATAAACTATTTATTTTCACATTAGGGAATGTACTCCCAAAGAAAAACTTGGTAAAACTTCCACAAAGATCCATCAGGAATGACACTATTTTGAAGTCTCCGATAATCTCCCAACCATACTCATCATAATTCAAGGATTCTAGCAAGGTCTTTACGCTGTTGTATTCCTCTTTGAGGTGCACCAAATGAGCCAGGTGAAGAAACGGACAATTATTCCCGTTATGGAGCAGCACAACTTTGAGGCTTCTGAATCAATGAAGAGGCGCTACGCGTTTGGGTTATAAACAATTCCAATTACCTCGCACAGGTCGGATACATTATGGCAAAAGCAGCATGCCGAAATATGTCTTGTTAGCTTCACACATTTTATCAGATGCTGTCACATAGTACGTTTTTGCTGTTGACTTGATACATTGGCCACATACATAGCAGAAGGCGTCTGGTGAATGCTTGCAGCTTCTTGATGCCATCTCTTATAAAATCAGATAGGTCTATGTGTTCACCTAGGCAGCTAGAACTAAACTGAGATGGTGAGTGGCGATACCCTGTATATATATATATACATTGCTCTGGAAAGTTCAAGAAAATTCTAAAAGGTTCTTATTCTTAAATTCTGGTAAGTTCGAGAAAATTTTCTATCAGCTACTCAGCACTGAATCTACCTGGAATATTCTGGAAAAAGTTTGAATTTGAAAGTTTCATTACCCAGGTCACAAAAGCAAAGTTTGAAGAGAAAAATAGGTCTTTTTCCACCTACTCTAAGCATAAGCAATTGGGAAATAACTCTTTCTGCCCAGGAACAAGAAAAAGTAAAAATTTTGTTACGTAGTGTAATTTTATCAATATAGCATTTGTATTTGTCGCAGAACTATTAAGGTTACTTGCCGGTATTTATAACTTTGAACTACTCACAAGAAAAAGAGTCATCCAGTCATCAGCACCCCCAACCACCATTTACTGCAAGAAATGACTGTTACTCTTATAACGCACCTGGTTTACAGTGCGATAATCATTTGGTTGTACCTCACGAATTCGAAGACAGCTCACTAGCTCCGAAACTATGTGTCTACACAGGACAAACTGGTACCCAAAAGTGCAAAACTGCACAATTTTACTAAATTAATTACAATTTACAAGAAAAGATCACATTTCACTCTTTGTTTTGCTGACGCTGGTTACGGGGCTAAAGAGATGTATAAATATATTTCCCCCTCAAAATGCCCCTCGCTAGTACACGATACGTCTACAGATTTACAACACTGAAATCAGGGGAATCGATTCCCCTCGGTGGGTTTAGCAGATAGCCTGATGTAGCTATGTTATAAGAAAACACACACCGTTTCAGAATAATATTCTGACGTAATACATTTAGCTTGAAAAAAATGATTAGTAATGCCACAGACATCATAATAATTTTTACTCAATTTTCATCGACACTAAAAATCTAATCTTACGAGTTGTTTGTATCGAATGTTGTAATTTTTTCTTGTGTTTATTAATTATAAATAAATGTAAATGTTTGTGGGTAATAGTTGAGCTGAAGGTTTCAATAGTATGGGAAAATTACTTTCAATTTTTGGCTTAAATATAATTTTTTATTCATATATATTTCATGTTTAAATCTCGAACAATAAAATCACAACAGTTTTCTTAACATGTGTTACTAGTGATCTGTCACTTATATTTTAAACTAATATGCTATATTGTTATTGACTTCATTACCTGTATGTTGGGACAGGAAAGCCTTGAGCAGCACATCCTAGTTCAACTGTTTCACCCTCTCTGGCTCTTACTTGAATTTGTCTATCTACGATGTTTGGTATCGACTTACTCTGAGGTTCTGTTGAAGAAAAAATAGTGTTGAACAAACTTATGATCTTTTATTACATAAACTGTTTGTAAACATTAATAACCAAAGCAATGATGATATGAATCATTCAGAAGGTTGAGTACGTTATCGTAACAAGATTATGAATATATAAATCAGTAGGTCACATTTTGATATTATTTGGAACTTTATAGATGGTTTGATACCACTAAAATGTAATTGGCTTTCGGAATGGTATAACAATCTCTTCCAATGCAAAATATTTTTACTGGGAGCATAATGATGTATTTATACAGAAAATTTAAAAATTTAACGACGTTGAACACAGACAAATATAGATCAACCTGTGACATTGGGATCATTCACAAAGAGACCTGCAACAAGTTGTAGGCCAGCTATGACAAGTAACGGGTTAAAATACATGAACTCGAAGGGCAGGGGCAAAAGTCGTCTACGTATACCGATACGAATAGATTGTTTTTGTTTTTGAATTTCGCGCAGAGCTACACGAAGGCATCTGCGCTAGCCGTTCCTAATTTAATAGTGTAAGACTAGAGGGAAGGACACCATCCACCGAAAACTCTTGGACTACTCTTTCACCAACGAATAGTGGAATTTATCGTAACCTTATAACGCCCCCACTGTTGAAAGGGTGAGTATGTTTGGTGTGACGGAGATTTGAACTCGCGACCCTCAGATTATGAGTCGAGTACCACCTGGCAATGCCGGGCCATCAATAGAGGGATCTAAGTCTGGTAAAGCGACACAAGTCACATGTACACAATTTACTTCCATGACATATTTGCTCAACTGTCCTATACATGAAGCAGATGGAGAATGAAATGAGTATTAATGTACGAAGGCATGTCATTCACGTAACCAGTTCACGTCTATGGATTTCGGTGTGTTGGTTCTGTGAAAACGGGCAGTGGGAAACTTTCGTTCGTCCTCATACACTAGACTGCTTACGGGAAAAAAACAACAAGGAACATTGTGTACTTTTGATAAGACAACTTTTCGATAAAATATTTAGGAATGAGATATAACAAGATGCTCGTCTTTCAGATAAGGCATGAATGTACATGGAAGATAACAACCTAGTGAAGTTTCAAAATCGTTTTCATGTAACGTATTCAACAAAAGAAAGAAATAATTTCTAATTTACTTGGCTAAACACATTAATAAATAAAAGTAGCACTTAAATCTGTGTTTAATATGGGATTGAGATTTAACTCATAACATTATTGTTCGCTTTATTTGGTGAAAGAGATTGCATAATTTTCTATCTCAATTTCAGGAAGGTTGGTGAGATGACAAAACTGTTATTAACGTGAATAATCAGTTCTAGTCTTGATCTGAGAGTGATAAAGACATTTTTAAGCTCAGCTGAATAAACATTAAAAAATAGGAAATTAAATGCCATACTTGTGTTGAGTTGAAAACAAGAATTAAAGAGAAACTCCCTCTACATCTAACGTTAAAATATTATTTTTATTTCCTTATTCTCTTTTAGTCGCTACCCCACACTTAAAATAGCACGACATTGGAAGACGGTAGGCCTGAAGATTAGCCAGGGTACAAAGCTACGTAACACAATAATTCAAGGCATTTGTGACAAACAGGAGTGTGTGTGTGTTTTCTTATAGCAAAACCACATCGGACCATCTGCTAAGTCCACCAAGGGAATTCAAACCCCCTGATTTTAACGTCGTAAATTTGTAGACTAACTAACCCGCAGTACTAACGACGAACGGGACAAAAAAGGACAAAAGGATTAGAGACATTATTGTTAACTCATACAATTCAAGATAGAAAACTTTTTTGGGGAGGCTTCTCATTTGTTAAAGTATCTGCTAATAAATTCAGAAGACAAGTTCAAAATCTGATGGGTAACATGATTCATCGAGTGATAAATTGCAGTTTAATAAAAAAAACTGACATTTAACTACAGAGTAAAAAACAATTGATGCACAATAATTTCTGTGAAATTGCCATTATTATAAACTAATTTCAATGGGCTTTTTCCTGGGATTGAATTATGAAAACCTGTATGAATAAATGTAAGACGCCTTTTAGAACAGGAGACCTTTATGAAGCTTAACTCATAAAATATTTAGTTGGGCTTTTGTTGAATGGGTTTTATCAAGTCTAATGATGCATATAAGATAGTCTTTATGAGTTGAACAACGTTTCGGTCTATGTGTTATGGTTGTGGTTTGTATCAGGCATAATAGTGTATGTAAGGGTTTTAAAGCTTATCTACTTTTAAAGAAATACATGGGTCCGTGCAGTGTGTAAATATACAATATTTATACGTATCCGAAGAGAGAGAACTTCTAACAAAGTAACATTGTTGCTTTTAAACAATTTTCATGTAATTTAGTAAATACTATTGAAAACTCTTCTTTGATAACAGTTTTACATAAACACTGTTTTTTTACTCATTCTGGATATGATTTCTTTCACTTATCAAATGATTTTAAGTGTTCACTGAATTATAAACTGAGTTCAATTTATACGTTTATGTAAAGTTTAACTACTATTTCTTTTGAAATAATAGTAATTCTTTATACGATTATGTTTTTTTTTCTGCCCATGTTTGGAAATAATACAATCCACAATTATAACTCCCAAGCAGAAGCGAAATGTAAGCGATATGTTTATAGGTAATAACCATTTGCCAAATTTATTTATTTATGTTTTATCAATTTATGAAAATATCATAAAACCAGAGTAAATGTCATATTTTTTTGCACAAAGATAGTACCATTGTGAATAACAAGAAAGATGTGAACAAAATATATTTATTAAATCTGGTAAGATTTAAAGTCAACTTAGTTGTTGTGATCTCTTCACAGCAGTTTTGTATTTTATTTATATAACATAAATTTACTATTATATCTTTATAGAAACTTGCAATGAAGATATAAAGTGTGTATCGTATACTTTTGAATAAAAGAATTATTTCTATCTCACCTCTGACAATTAGTCGTCCCCTAGAAGAGCTGCTTACAATTTTTGAGGTCAAGCGATGGTGAGTATGACAACGATAAATGTCTCTTTCGTCTTCTGGTGTCACATTTCTAATATATAATTTGCCCGAGGAGAAAACACTGTACTTCCCTCCTATTTGGATGAAAAATAATGTTATTACTTTAATGATTTTTGATGGTCAAATAAAATAAGTTTTGTTTTTTGCTTCTGCGAACGATGTCATTCTCAAAGATGTCAATAGTGGTAGCATTTTGTATTTGTTTTTTATTTATTAATTGTTGTCAAACATTATTGGAAGGAATATAAGCTATGGAACAAATTATAAAACTTCTAGAATACAAAATGACAAATCGGTGATTCTTGGTTAGATTGACTTTTTATTAGGAAACACGTGGCGATTAAATGACGGACAAAAACAATTATAAAAAGTTTGCAGATCATTAAAAGATGTTCGTGTTTTATTGTTTGAACAAGTACTTATTTTAAAGTTTTAAGATGGTTAGTTGTATAATCATATTTATTATTCGTAATTATCGTTTTAACATTTAATGAGCAAATTTATAAAATACTAAAACTATATATTTCTCTTATATTAGACAGATGGTGTTGTCACATTTAGAAGATATTTGCATATTGTTACTTCGAGGCGTATAGTTGTAATTATGAGCCTTGAAACAGATGTAGCATATATATTTTTAGTCCACAGTAAGTTTCCAACCACTTGACAGTTCAAAGCTAGTAGAACTGACTTATAGCTGGAAGAATACGTGACAACTCCTCCTGAAGAGATCTTACTATTTCAATTTGGGTTGCATTTATGTAGCCAAAGTACGCAACATCTTGAAAATGAAAACATTCAGTGTTCCAATGGAAACAAAAAAACGCACATAGAGCATTTTGGACAAAGCTTCGAAACTCAAGCCCAAATCAACCCCGAGCAATATCCTTATCTTTTAATTGTGAAATATATTAAGACCGTCAGAGCTATGCAGTAACCTTAATTATAATTGTTTAGTTTAGTAAGAATAACATATTCTTTTAAAAAAGTAAAAATGTAACATTCTGTATGAAGGTTAATCCAGATAAGTTTGGAAAGGGACCTGAATTTATAATTATTTCTGGCTTGTTATTCAGTTCAGTTTGGAATAAAATATAGACAAAGCTCAGTCTTTCAGTTCCTTTATTTTTGGTATGTTTTAAGGACTAAGGATACTTTAGCTGTTTAATCCACGACAGTAACATTTTCTAGTATTTCTATGTTTTATTAAATAAAATACGTTTGAGGATACATTTTTGTAAATATACATAAGATATGTAAAAATCAATAACAAACGATATTTTGTTTAAACGTGTTTATTGAGTTCCGTCTTTCGTAGTTACCTCTGCTACTTAGTTGATCAACGTAAAAATTATTTTTTATTACGAAATATATTAAGGGCATTATGCCTTAACGTTATTCGAAAGTTGTTAGTCTGGTGAGGAGGAATTATTCTTGGAAATATAGTTTGCTAGAGTGAATATACAAATTTTAAGGACAGGTTTGAAAACGTGGGTGCTTAAAACTTGTATTAATAAGTGGTTTGATAATGCCACACACATACACACGGACAATTATAAAAATGAATCTAGATGGAATTGGTTACTTTTGCACTATGAACCAAGAAGAGTCAGCCAGTTAGCAGTTTCTATTACTAAAAATACTTTGTAAGGAACATATTAGTGAAACTGATTTTCATTTTAAAAACACACCAAAAACGCGTTTTGTGACATTACGTCTGGAACCCCAACTTTGAGATCCTTAGCGCCTCATACTGGCTCAGCGGTAAGTCTGAGGACTTATAGGCTGAAACTCTGCTTTTGATACCCATTGAGGCAAAGCAGAGACATCTCTTTATGTAGCTTTGTGCTTAATAGCAAAAAAAAAACAATAAACAATTAGGATCGGAACTTAATACGCTAACCACTAAGTTATACCTGATCCTCTATACACTTGAAATATAAATATTAAAAAAATCTTCATTCACTAAAGAAATCCCCAACATAGAAAGAAGGTTTATGAGCCGATGTTAACGAGCTTAACCGACAACAAAAGATTTGCGAAAAAATTCATACTTTAACTGAACTCTTGCTTATATGATACTGGAAAATCGTGTTATTTTGCGACATGCAACACTCAACTTCCCGAAATTTTTATCCTGTGTGTATGTAGATTTGTAATTGGGGTACACAATTTCACGTTATACCTCCTTGTCCCGTCAAGGATAACTTTATTTTTTTCAATTATCAGGGTGCAGATATGACCTCATGAATACGTCACACGCGGATCTAAAGCACTTGAGCCAACTATATAAATATAACAGTGTTGTTTATTGTATGTCCATGTAAATACTTTACAGAGTGTGGATTAATATTCACCAAATTGGTATGGAGGCTTATTAGGTACATGGGAAAGTGCACGCAAATTTTCAATTTTGCATTTTGCGGTTTTTGTGAGTGTTTCTTGGGTTTTATCACAATAATTCGTTCCGGTTGATAGATCTTCAACAAATTCGGCATGAAGGTTCGTTTGGTACATGAGGAAGTAAATGCAAAGTTACGGTTTCACATTTTGTGTTTTGGTGTCTTTGTTTTTAATTATATGTTAAGAAAACACTTTTTATGTCCTAAAATAACTTTTCATTAATCATGAATATGCATATTTTCCGTCTACGGTATGCATATTCCAGCTAGTTCGAATAATTGAGAATTATTCTTTCTAGTTCATACTAGTTATTGTTAAGGAGTTTGTAGTCCCACAACTGGGCTGCTCTTGCTTCATCGAATAGTGGAATTTGAATATCATTCTTAAAATGTACTTGTGGTACCTAGGTGAGAATTATAACATTTTTATTGTTATCGAGACTTGAAAGTGAGACCCTAACCTCCTCATCCCGCTATACTTACCACTGGGCGAACGTGTTGCATAAAGAAGTTAAAAGTTTGTTTGGTTTGTTTATCTCTTGTTAAGAACAAGGCTATATATAGGGTTTATTATGTTTTGCCCACTTTGGGTGTCGAAACCTAGTTTTTAGCATCATAAATCTTCCGACTTGTTGTTAAGTCAACAGTAAATTTCTTTTTTATTCTTGAACTGAACTGTTTATAGGAAGCTAATTATTTTAAGCTGTTTTGATTAGCTTGTGATATTACAAATTAAAAATATTTCATATAAGGTAGCTAAACGCTAACACATAGAAAGTCACACTGTATTAAGCAAGTTAAGCAATAAAGTTATCGTAAAATACTTTAATATTTATACTAGGTAAACGGTTTACAAGAACGTACTTCTCTATGAAAACATTTATTTTAATTTTGCTCTTCCTGATAAAATTACGTAGCTATTTTTACGTGGAATAGCATGGCTTACGGTCTGAGGATAGAAAATTTAAATACTATCGCTGAACATTCTTGTTGTATATAGTTTCCCTCTCGACCGATCACTCAGGTATAAAATTTTATGGTTTCCAAAAAAAACAAAAACCGCCCAATCCCATACTAGTCGAAATTAATGTCGTTACTGAAAAAAGAATTGTGTGTCGGACGATTCTGAAACACACTGCTTAATATGTTAAGCCTTATCAGAAACTACACCAAATATTTTTCTCAACCTAACATTTTCATATTTTAATTATGTTTATGCAGACTGTAAGTTTATATTATTTTGTTAACATTACTTTTTTCTTCAGATGTAAGTTTATGTTAAAACTGAATAAACGTATAATCTAGATACATAAAGACAATGATCTAAAGTAATATTAAAAACTTTTTTAAAGCACAGTATTTCTTGAAGTACATCTCACTAGTTTGAGCATTGTTTGTTTTTTTAAATTTATTTACCTTGTAAAGTTGTTGATGTCAATTGTACTCCATTGTCTCTTTCCCAGGTGAATGTGACATAATCTCGAACAAAGAACGGCACGTGGCATCTTAACACTGCTGTATTACCTCTAATAACAAACTCGTCAAATAATTGAACTTTATAATCCTGTTGTATTGCTGTGGAATATGAGGACATAAATAGAAAGATTTATGTTAATTTTCACCAAATAGTTCACAAAATGTTTTTGATGCTAATTTTCAATAATTATCTTTGAGAATAATGACAAATTATAAATATGTACAATAAGGCTATCTGCACTATGTTCTTAATTTTGAGGTAATAGACTACAGAAAAGGCAGCTGGTCAACGTCATCTGCCATTAGTCTTAGACTTCTTTTAACAAATCAAATAAATAGGTTATAGAGTTACTCTTATAACTCACTCATCGTCTCAAATTCCGTCCAAAACTGGATCGGCCTTTCAAGTGAGCTATTCTCATTTTGTACAAGTCTAAAACTATGTATTCCAGCACATATGGCTATTTATTTCTATAGTGCTTAATAAAGAGGTGGAGCAGAATACAGGCCAGCAATTAACGGTGGTCCTGAAAGCATATGTGCATTACAAATCCATCTGACTGATTAAAGAAGCTTACAAGTGGGCGGTGGGTAGTGCTGAATAGCTGCCTTCTTTATAGCTTAGTACTGATAGCCCTTGAGTAGCTTTGTGCAAAATTCAACAACTGAACTATCTAAAGATATTTTAGTTTGGTGGTGAATATTTTGGACTTTTGAAATGCTAGACTGAATCGGCGGGAAAGCAACTACACCTTAATCATGAAAAAGGTTTTTCATGTTACTTTTAGAGAAACTTTCATGTCTTATTCTGATCTTGTTTTATTGGCACGAGCTATAGATAGTGAGGCAAGACCATATTATCAGTGCTTTGTTTTTCGTATTTGCTGTCCTTTTTTTCTTTCTCTATAAAGCCACGAAATACATAGAAGACTCAAATTAAAAGTATGCAGCGTTTTACTTAAAAACTGGAGACATTTATTAAGGATAATATATTATGTTAAGCAATAGTGTTGAAAAAGGAAGTAAAATGATTAATAATTATTGATAATTAATGATTAATAATTAATACAAATTAAAAAAGAAAGCTAAGCTAGCTTCAGTAGGCTTACCTAACTCCGTATACTGTTACTTGATACATAGAACCTTTAAAATAACATTGAGTTTTTATTGCAATGAATGTTAAAATGCTGCGTCATTCATTGAATTAATTTGAACTCAGTCTTTAATCATTGAATTTGAAGCACAGTTTTATACACTACCAATTGTCCGTTTTGAAAATAATATTTAACACTGCATATTTTTAATAAATATGAACTTCTATACTTATAACTTAATAATCTTCTTTAATTTATATTAGTATAAAAATTATGTTATAAATACAAAATAACATTCTTGCATAAGTTATTTTTCCGTCAATCAAAGTGATTACGCATACATACAACTACCTTACATGTGTGGGAGAACATTTTGTTTTCCTTACTATACGTTTTACATAATTTTGTTTGTGTTTGAAGTAGAAATATTAAAAAAAAAAGAAAACACTTAGTGTTGTCAGACAGCACCACTCTCTTAAATACAAAATCTGTCAAATAACTCGATCTTATTATAATGGCTTATCTCAAAAGATAAAGATCTGTTTGTTTGTTTTGGAATTTTGCACAAAGCTACTCGAGGGCTATCTGTGCAAGAAGATTACGAAGCGCACGCCTTAACACACTAGGCCATGCCGGGCCCCAAAAGATTAAGGAAATGGATACATTGAGACTTAAAACAATTTTTAATAATGTTACAATATTCCAAAATATATATTTTCAAATTTAAATAATCCGATATTAAAAGAAAAAAAAAGTTTCACTTGATATGGAATATGTTTTAGTATTTTTCACTTGTGAAACGACTCAGCAGGACAACGTGGGTTAAACGTTCGACTCGTAATCCTAGGGTTGCGGGTTTGAATCTCCGTTGCGCTAATGATGGTCATCCTATTCAGCCGTGGGGGTGTTATGATGTGACACTTCATCCCACTTTTACTTCGTAAAAGAGTAGCCCAAGAGTTGACGATAAGTGGTGATAACTACTTGCCTTTTCCCTAGTCTCACACTGCTAAAGTTGTGACGACTAGCGTGGATGCCCTCGTGTAGCTTCGTGCGAAATTTAAAAAACAAACAAACATTGTGAAAAATTGTGTTATTTTGTTTCAGATTTTGAATTGATTATACAGTTGCAAGTACTTGCAACAGATTTACAGTTATACATTTATTTTAATACCTTCGTGTGTTTCAGTTTGATGCATGTAACATACATCGTTTGATGTGTATTGCGCAAGTCTCGTCTGTTCTTTAAGGTTATAGAAGGCTCTAGAGAGTAAGAATCAACAATATATGTTTTATGAAAACACTACCATATCTTCAAATATAGTTGAGCTTTTGATAATCTCCCTTAATGAGTAAAAAAGCTAGTCAAGAGACAGTAATAGATTATTGTTGGTCAGTTTCAGTTAATCTATACTATAAACTTTGGAAGCTTATTAATCAGAAAAATACAGAATTTATAAATTTTGAACATTACGAATTGCTCTACTTCAGAAAATTAACCTGGAACGTTGGTATTTGAAGATGACTTTAGATATCTGTCCTTCTCTTTGAAAAGTAAGATTGTAAACCGCGTTAGGTTAAACAAGAATAGAGCTAGCTTGCATTCTAATGAAGTGAAGTAGTAGAATATGAGGTAGTAAAAGTAATATAGTTTGTGAAATATGTGATTATTACACTACACTAAATTTGATTTCTAAAGATTAAATAATAAAAGTAATGAAGACATTGGAATTTCTGCAAAGTTTGTAACTTTAAGGTGGGTTGTGTTTTTCTTATAGCAAAGCCACATTTGGGCTATCTGCTGTGTCCCCCGAGGGGAGTCGAATTTCTGATTTATAAATCCGCATACTTACCGATATCCCTTCCGTAGACGTAACTTTAAGGATTTAGCCAAATTAGGTGTCACTCTTAATTGATATATTTTACACATTTTATTTTCAAACATGCGGCTATGTTCTGTTCATTAAAGTGTTTTTTTTTATCTCTGTAGACAAATATTAAAATATGGTATTACAATAACATGTTTAGAGCCTCATATAGAATGGTGTTCTTAGAGAAATAGTAATACTTTAAAACTGATTTCAATAACGAAATGTAGGTTTTTCTTCTCGATATCGGAATTTTTCATTATTCAGTTTTTAAGAAAATAAAAATATAGTGACAAAATACACATGTTATTACGATCGATTAAAACACTATTAAAATTTAATATATCAAAATATATGAATAGCGTAATAAACGTGAGATAAATAATATCATAAAACATTTATATTTTATCACGCAAACATCAAATTCAAGATATTTGATGTTTCACTAGTATTACACTAGTTTCACACAGTGAACAAATAGATTTATTAATCAATAAATAAATCAAACTCTTTTTTTTAATTTAGAAATTGCTTTTTGTTTCTTTGTTTAAAACTATGTACAACGCTACATAATGGCTATCTGTACTCTGACCACCACGGATATCGAAACCCGGTTTTTTTGCAGTGGGAGTCTGCAAACATACCGCTGTGTCACTGGGGACATGACAACTGTTACTTTAGAACCTGTTATAATTGTAACTAACATTAATAGTAATGTCGTTGAAAATGTGCACATACACACGTAAATTTGTATAAACATTACAATTATAATTATGGATTACTTTGTCTCTAAAAACTTTCTGCAAAAATTAGAATAAATGAAAAATGCTTATTATCACTAAAATATGAAAAATACATTTTGACAAAGTTACTATCTATAAAGATATATTTTTGATTAATTTTATCTTTCTTTAGAATACGACTATTCAACTCTTTGCTTCTATAATCATTTTATTAACCGCGGTGAATATGTTTGCTTATAAACCCTTTTTTTTTTTTTATCATACCAAGGAAGTAACGTTATTAGTTGACAAAATAAATTGTTCTTTATTTGTTACCTGATATGATTTCTATGATGGTAAAAAACATGAATTAAATTTAAAGTAAGAGAAAAGATCTAATAAGGTAATGATATATCATACATACATTTATAGTATTATACGTGTCTTGAGGATAAAACAGATCCAGTCACGCTATCTTCAAAACTGATAAGACATGCTATATGTCGTCGAACAAATTTCACATTGAAAAAATAATCTATATGTCTATCTGTTTCTATTGCTGCACTTCTTTGCAAATAAAGAAAAAAAATATTTTTATAATTTTCAATGGTGGAATTTAAAACAAAGTACTTCTTGAGGGTGAATTATTATTATTATTTTGTTTATCCAAGGCCAAAAGTTATACCCGACATAGATAGAGAATTTGGTGATTTCTGAAGGAAATTGAAGAACTGGTTTTAAGAAACCCATATTTACTTATATTTCTCTTTTCCCATAACTTTTATGCATTGGCCTTCATGGCTGTCAATAAAAATGATTGATACGCATCATTAAAGCCTTGCAGACAAATTGTATAGGTATTCCCTCGTATCTGTCAACAACCTCAATCGAATCAAGGAGAGCTCATGCACGTGTATTAGTGAGAAGAAACTTCGCTTTTCTAAATGATTTTCCTTAACAAAAATACAACTCAACACTCTTTATGTCAAACTTTATTTCAAGGTTTTTTAAGTTTAAAGCTGTGATTGTGATGTCACAATGAAACTTAGTTGCTTGAAACTTAAAAGGTTCTTAGAGTGAAATGTGCTGTATATTAAAAAAATCTTTCAGGAAATTACGTGAATTAAATTGCAAGTACGAGAAAATCTCACTGAGGCACACAGGTAAAATTTATTAAACTTAATTCTAAAGCTTAAGTTATTGATATTGTTTACTCTTTATGCTTCTCTTATTGTTTACCTGTTTTGAATAAGAACGCTGATTTTTGCGCTGTTCTTCGATATAATTTCAAATAGTTTCTTATACTAAAGATATTTCATTCCAGAGAGTCAGCAGTTAGTTAACGGGGTTCGACTTCCCACGGTAGGCACAATGCAGATAGCCTCTTTGCGAAGCTTTACGCCAACAAAAAACAACCAAAGATGTTTCAGACGCTAACTTTATTTTCTGTTTGAGAGCATATAATGCATTTTCTATGTAATGTTTGAATACTGTTTACCATAAAAAAGAAGAAGACAAGACACCGATCTTCTTTAATGCAATTGTTATAACAAAGAACTTTCTGAAACGTTTCTTGTATCAGTATTATTGAGAAAATAAATGCCGAGAGCACGACAGTTTAGGAGATATAATTGCGTGCAAAAATATTTACAAAATAAAACAACACAATGTAGTTTGAAAAACTTTCCTGTAGCGAGAGTACGAAATATTTCAAAAAACAGAACTTTCACGAAAACACCTTCGTCGACCAACACATATTAGGTCTATCGAGTTATGTATATATATTCTAAGTATCAAATTAAGATTGTTTCCGTGAATTAACGTGTTTTTTTTTTATTCACGCGTGCTCGCACATATACCAGCTAACTGGAAAGACTGTTGCGAATTCTTATAGTGTGCGTGATTGCCGAAAATTTGAGTTTTAATATGAAAAGAAATCCCATCTACATGCTGATTGATTTGCCTTTTCCAGTTCTTGCAGTTCAATTTCTACTCTTTGCAGCTATACAAAGCTTTCTGCTGGCTAAGGGTGAATTGCTCATAGTTCATTACTAAGATTATTCCGTATTCTGCTCAATAGTTACTCCAAAATTAATAAATAAAGTAAAACTGTACGATGAACTAGTTAGTCATAAAGGATTGTAGCTTGGAATATACTTGAAATAGTTAATAGATTACTTTGTATAGTACGCAGTTCGTGTTCATTAATATTAACTATGAAATGAAGGCACATATTCAAAACTTCTCTTCCTAATCGTCACTTAAAGTATTAGGTCAACTGTGATGTAAGTTTAACAGAATAATTAAAATGTGTGTTATAAACACTTTTATTACTAGGGATAAACAGTGTGCAACTTCTGTCTTACTGAGCAAGACAGATATGACTTATTTGTTTTGATATGTATTAATTACCTTAAAATAATTTTTACTTTCAATAGGAATTTTATTGGTAATACGATTTCACTAGAAAAAGACATTTGAACAATGACATTTTCAAATATTTAACAGGTTCCTCACAAATAACTCAAGGACATTTTTGTTGAAAACAAAACAAAAACTACCCAATCTGTTTTGCTTTAAATTGACTGAAATTTTTGGATATATTTATTGGCTAAAATTTCGGCATTTCCCGCACTTTTTTTTAATATTGAGGTATCTGAAAAGTGATTTAAAGTAGTAGATAACTGAAATCCGTCAGCGCATCACGAGCTTCACGGCTAAGTATAGGAAGCTTAGTGGATTTCAAATGGAACGCAGAGATATTGAGGAACCATTTATAACCACCTTGGTAGATATTTCTCGGCAAGTCGAGTATAATATTGTGCCTCTAGCTGCTTTCAGAATATTCCTGTCTACTCATCCTACTGCTGACTATCGTGATGCTTTGACCTTCTCTACCGAATCGCTGGTATAATCAACAATATTTCAATTGATAGTTAAACATAAAAATGTGATAACAGAATCATAAAAGGTTGGCAACTGCTTACTTAATGATACTGAGGTCTAGCACCATTGATATATATATTAAATTTATTGCCAGCGGGTAGATCTCAATATTAGCTAGTATGGAGAGTTGAGGACACTGTATTTTACTTAAACCTTATCAGTTAACAAAGGAAAACTTGTCTCGAAAAGATACGCTCAAACGAAACTGTTTTTTTTTTTTCTGGATTGAACTCACTTTTAATATTTAAAAAATTGTAGTGTAACTACACCTATTGGCTCCTGGAGGTCATGTTAAATTATCTATAATAACACAAAATCAGATCTTAATACCTTTTATATCTTTTTCTAATTCTCGTTTATAATTATGATAGCTATTTTTGCTGAATTTCGTTACACGTAATAACAGTGTCCCAAATAAAACTGCAGATTTATTGTAGCATTATTCCACACAATTTTAAAATATAATAGCAGCGAATAAGATTTGAGAACAAAGTACTCGAGTATACAATAGTGATTAACCACTATATTCAAATATATCACTTTATTTGCAAGGCATTTATTGCAATGCATTATAACTATACATTATTATTCGCATACACATGCGTACATGTAATTATGAATAAAATTAAAAAATACATCTTAAGTTTATTTGAAAACTATATGACGTAATGGATTAATATTTAATCACCTTCAAATGTGCATGCACAATCTTGGCAAAATTGCAAATTAAAATTACTGCAACAGTTGATTTCCTCATACGTTATTTCAGACATGAAGAGAGATAACCATTACACCTCTTCTTCTCTTACTTGATACATATACGTATAACAGACCAATGAAAATATGAGTAAGTACATATTTACCACCAGAAGCAACACAATGTTTTCTGTTGGCATGCAAATTTAATAAAGTGGCATTTCTTAAGTTTAAGATTTATTTTATCCATCGTAAAGTATAGTAAGAAATCAATAAACGAAAGAGATACGTAATAAATATTATTTAGTCGGAAAAGTCAAATCACAGAAAATCTGGTAATGAAGCGTATAAAGTCAGGTAGACAACAAGAAGGAATTTGAGAGACAATTCCGGTGCATTTCCTTTCAAAATTACTTGCAGTGTCACAACGTTCTGACAAGATGGTTGCTGAGCTACACTAAACAAAAATTGAAGCTTCTGCTCGAAATAGACACGCTGCTACAAGCGTCGTTCTAACTGTCGTTGCAGAATTTTCTAACGCTCGTGACACACATATACAGTATGCGTTGAAATCAGATTTCCTTGAAAAAGTTAAGCTGCCAATAACAAACCGAAGAATGCATGTAACTTTTGAAATATGATTTAATAAGATATACCGAAAATCAGAAAATTGTATGTCAACGTATTTAGATCCAATCAATTATCGAACTAGCTGTTATTGGTAAAATTTCCTTTGCAACATTTCAAAAAACAAAATAAAATTGTTTTCTCTGTGGTAACGTCAATCGAAGTTCATTTTCAACCCTTTATTTAAATTTTGTTTTTGTTGGAGATCTAGTAGTACTGTGCTGATATTCTGGTTAAAAAGGTGAATTTTAAGTTTAATAAAAATGTTTTAGAATTTTAAGGTATAATTATGCTCGAGAATGTTGTTGTTGTTTTGGATTGAGCACAAAGCTACACGATTGATTATATGTGCTCTGCCCATCACGAATACAGAAAACCAGATTTTAGCTTTGCATTTCCGCAAGCACTGTGCCACTGAGGGGCTTTCGGGAAAAATACGTGGAAGACACTGTGAGTAGAAACATCACATTTGTTCGCCCACTAACTGGTAGTACAACTGATGTTGAGGTTTTAGCTATCATGTTTTTTATTTGACTGTAGAGTCTTTTAGTGGTTGGATCAGTATATCTCTGGTTGCATTTCATTAATAAAAGAATATTCAGTGGAATAAAATAAATAATACTATTTCATATATGCTTTATATTATCTTTTATTTTATTTTCTCCTTCCTGTACTGACATCAGGGGAAAAGAAAAAAAAAGAGGTTTTTATTTCATTGTACATTTTGGAGTAGCTAGAAGTAAAATTTATTTATTGATTACATACTATCGAACTATACTTAGTGCAACATATACGAGTTTATCTATAGAGCAAAATACATCAAAGTATTTGACAATTCTTGAACAAACTTAGATGATATTTAATATAACTTTCTTAGTTTATGTGCGCTTTTCATTCATCAGTTGTATTTAATTCTCTAACACTGAATAGCACTATCCATTTTTACCATACATCCTGTGTCTGTCTAACTCGAAAATTATGACAAATAAAAAGAAAATAATAAACAGAACAAACTATAGTTTGTTTCATATTAAACACTACTGCTGTTGTTTCAAGAATAATTTGATAAAGATTTTTTCTACTACATTTGTTTGAAACTATACATCACCTTAGTTGGTCTCTTATTATATCACAAAAAAAAATCACACCAGAAACTTACATGCTTTAATTCGAACGTCTCGACTTCTTATTTTCCCATTAGTGTTGTAAGCGATACATCGATAGATGGCGTCGTGCACGTTTTGTTGGAAATCTTCTGCTCTAAAAGATGGGAAAACAAGAGATCCATCCGGCTGGAAATGTCGTAATCCAGCTAAATCGTGAGCTTTTGTACCATCTTGCAAGACCCAGTCAATTATGGGGTTAGGATTTCCTTCAGCAGAGCATGGAACCACAGCTCCACTACTGTTATCAAACTCCACTAAAACAGGTGGTTCTTCCAAAAATCGTGGTCCTCGATTTGCTTCTTGTTGAGAAGCCGTTAAAAACCCTGAAAGAAGAAAACCAAATCAACGAGTTAGATTACTAAAATTATTTAAATTTTGTTGTTAAGTAGTGTAACAAGTGTTTCTTTTAAATAATGGAAAATGACTATTATGAATTCACATAGCGTGCCGATTCACTTGTCTGATTCTTGTATTGATATTACGAATTTAGCGTTGAGGAACAAAACTCACCGAAAGCGTCATTAATGTACGCAAAAATAAATATTTTCCAAAAGTAATTCAGAGAGTAACTTAAATTAAATGTAAAGAGAAATGTCAAACAGAACACATAGTTTCAGCAGAACCAAAAGTAATACCAACATTACTTGTGTATCGAAGCACATATAATATGTTCTCCCAAATAACACTACTTTATTATGCTTATAACACGTTATTTGCTGATTTTTATTAACATTAACCTAATTGTTTAAAATATTATACCAATCCTTGTGATATTTAAGGAAAAATAAACCATAAAATATAAATATTCAAACAAATTAAGTTATAGAATTACCATTTCAGGTTTAAATGAATGATTTCGTAATAGAGACAATTACATTGAACTCAAAAATTCAAGAAAGACTAGCAGATTGAAACAATGACAATATCAATATGAGTGGACAAATACTTTTGTGGCCACTACCTTTAAGAAAGTTCATATTCAATTAAGAGTAGAAATATTGTGGTTTTGTTGTAATGTATAGTACTGTGCAAAAGTCTTAGAACAAGAGAATATTTTATCATTCTTTCCATTTTATGGGGCTAATTTAAATGTCCATACCATTGCAGAATTTAAATTTCAATACTATGGTAATGCTTCACTGATCTCTGTTAACAATCGAATAAGCCAGGATGAGAATACTTATGCATTTTTAGAATTCCCATATACTTCTGCCAAGGGTCTGTCACAAGGGTTCTGCTTACCGTATTTTCCGGTTAATAAGCCGAATCGTCGAATAAGCCGAGGCCAATTTTCAGCTCTGAAAATGAGGGTTTTTGCTTATTATCGCCCAATAAGCCGAGGCCATTTTTAAGAAGTGACAAGTTTCTTCAAAATGATTTCTTAGTCTCGTTTCAGCGTCACCATGCATGTTGTGTGTGATCATTGGCGTTCTGTAGTAAAGCAGAATGTGTCGTATTGAGACAGAGATGGAATCAATATGTCATTTGTTATTGGCTCCACTCACTGTAATTAAGTAACCAATGAAATTCCAGAATTTTTACTCAATTAAAAGTCCTAACGTGCTTTGCTGATGGGATAAAAATACCGCCTATGGTAATTTTCAAAAGAAAAATATTTCCTAAGAAGGAGAAATTTCCGAAAGAAGTGATCGTCCATGTACAAGAAAACGGATGGATGGATGACGAAGGATGCATCAAGTGGATTAACGAAGTGTGGGCGCGTCGTCCTGGTAGACTGATGAAATCTAGATCTCTGCTCGTTTGGGATATGTTTAAGTCCCACCTGTGTGAAAACGTTAAAGCCGCGATCAAAAGATGCAATACCGATATTGCAGTTATTTCCGGTGGGCTGACATCTGTGATACAGCCCTTAGATGTGTGTTTAAATAAACCTTTTAAAGAAAGACTCCGTCAATGCTGGAATGAGTGGATGGTTTCCAGCAGTCAAAGCTTTACTGCTGCCGGAAATATGCGCGCTGCATCACTCGCTACTCGTCTGTGAGTGGGTCGTGAAATCGTGGGACGATATTAGTGTTGAAACTGTAGAGAAGTCATTTAAAAATGCAGCATCTCAAATGCAATGGATGGAACGGAAGATGATATGTTGTAGTTGGACGACGACGAGGAAGACAACATTCCACTCACTCAGCTAATAACACCAGAGAATGACCCGTACGACGACCAGGTCTCTGCCAAGGATTGGAATCTATTATTTGGTGCTTCTGACAATGAAGATGATGAATTTGATTGATTTTAATAAATTTCTGAGATTAAAGTGTGTATTTTTTTTATGAATTTTGTTATTTCTATGAATACATGTCATTCGTAATGTATAGACCATTTTCTATTAATAAATAAAGTGTATTCAACTGAAATAGCTCTTCCGTAACTGTGAGATCAAAGGTATGATTTAGGGCCAAAAATTCGGCTTATTAGGTGAAAAATACGTTATATGAACACAACGATCAAATTTGTGGTGTGAAATAATTGTCATGATACCCCATACAGTGTATCAGCTATGTAGAAAGAAGCTAGCGAGGAGCTAACATATGATGCTGGTATATGCCAGGAAAAACCAAATTAATACCTTTTAAAAAATAAAAGGTGATAAAAACTGTATTTAACATTGTATATTAAGTTTTGTTGTTATTCCTCAAAAAACTAAAATCGTAGATAAATCGCATAACAAATTGATGCTGACTGGAAATGTCATGTACACACTAGAAAGAATAAAACAGAACACTTAAGATCAATTATTCTGTTGTTAAGTATCTTCGTTTATGCATACTTTGGGACAAAAGTAAGATAACGATCATGTACCAAGTGACAAAAATATTTCCAGATCTACATTACCAAGAAGATTGATACTGGATTTCATCAGTACATTTTTTTATGTATTTTACATGGAAAAAAAACTTCACCTCTGAGTTTATGTGTTGTAAATGCAATCGATAAGATGAATTCTGGTATTAGACGAAAGGCCTATTCAAAAGCAATATGGAATATCTATTATGGAGTTGAAATGCCATTATTTACACTTCTTACAAGAAAGCAAAGGGCGAAGACTAATAGAGTAAAACTAATTAAAATTATCATAAACATTACTGTGCAGCAAAATGATGCAGTCTCTGATTTATAACGTGGTTATATTTTAATGTTAATTTCGGTTTTGCAATTTATATATATGTACATTCCTCCTGGAAACATGCATTGTTACATTTTATTTTTATAAACCTAACTGACTGTGTAGCAGAGAGAATTTAGTTATTTTATAAAGCATAATATAATAAATCATCAAATAATGCTATTTTAAAGAATAGCAACATTGGGTCAGAATTGTACTTACATTGAGGACTGAGCCATTTACCTTAAGTTAAACAGAATATTGCTTTATAATATTCGTTATATATACAGAGGCGTGTATTGTATAGGGTAAGAATCAGTAATAAGCATGTGAAACTTTACTTGTCAGAAAATTACTGTAGAGCTATATAGTGTATTACCCAGTGGCTCTGGAGACATGGTTTCTGTTACTAAACTCTAGTTGCTTAACGACTCTACTCTAGATCTGTAATAATAGTAAAGATCAATCATAATAATGTTACTTATGTACAAGAAGTTATGCAATTTTAAGCAGTAATAACAATATAAATGTACAAAAACGTTACATATAGTGGATACTTTTAGTTCCAGTACTGATTGTATGTGTGTTCTACATTTAAGTTTAGATTGCCACATTATTCCCATTCACCATAAAGCTTATTGTTTTGAAACAATGGTATCATATCTTATATTTGGACTGCTGTGAGATCTATTATTCATGGAAATTCATAATCTCTCTTTTTGAATTTACCTTGAATTAAAATATTACATTTATGCTTATGATAACAACAGCAACAACAAAAACAGCTCTTGTTTTTTTATGAACAATCGCGGAACTAAAAATCCAGTTTCGACATTACATTAAAGTGTGATGGTCTTATTTTTTCTTCGTTCTCTTGAGTGAACGTAAAACATTTGTAAATATGTATGCATCTCTATGTATTTTTATACATTTTACGGAACAGAAGTGTAAAAAAAAATGTACGATCTGCCATGACGGATTATAATATTAATTCCGGAGCTCGATTTCTCGTGATGAACTGAGCTTCGATGGTTCATCACGAATCTTTGTACTACACAAACCAAGCACTTTGAAAACTAAGAAATTATAATCAAGAAATAATTTTCTGACTGAAAACATAATAAATGCATCAGTTTCGAAACAGGAAGGACTAAGCACATATGATCCAGCTTGTTTTCATTTTAAAGGCAGTTCTGGTTCAGCTACTGTTGATCAATTAAAAACAACAACAACTATAGAAAATAGTCCAGATAATTTAACACAGCATTATGTAGCTCCAGAAGTTCAAGCAGCATAAGTTTGTAATTATACATTTATAAGAACAGTTACCTAGTACTAAGAGTATATTCAAATTACATTACAAAAACTGTTGTACGTTGTCTTAGAAAGAGACATGGGTCTTAAATGGTCGAAGAATTCAGCGAATAAATAAGTAGTAAAATGCAAAGATGGTAAAGTAAATAGATAAAATTATCACATTGTTTCTTATTTCAAAAAGAGTGTTTGCTCGAAATATTGCCAAGTAAATAAATTGATATTATAGTGTATAAAAGTTTATTTTTCTGTGAAAGTCTAATTTCATTATTTATCAGCTTCGCAATTTCTATTTATTTAAATTATAGAAGAGCTGCCGCTATGCAGCACATATACAAATAGTCTATATATAGTTGTTGTTTTTGCCTGTTTATTGATTTATTAAGGGTGTTTCATTGATTTGCGGTCAACGTTCGACATACCACAAAGTCTCTAAAATTATATACTTGAACAAATCAGTACATTTAGAATACTGTGGAATTCATTATTAGTTTGTTTTTTTAAAAGTTTGCGCAAAGCTACCCAAGGGCTATCTGCGCTAGCCGTCCCTAATTTAGTAGTGTAAGACTAGAGGAAAGACAGCTAGTCATCACCACGCACCGTCAACTCTTGGGCTACTCATTAAACTAACGAATAATGAGACCGACCTTTACATTATAAGGCCCCCAAGGCTGAAAGGAAGAGCATGTTTGGTGCGATGGGGATTCGAACCCGCGAACCTCGGATTAAGAGTCGAAAGCCTTAACCCATATTATTATTAGATTAACCAACAAAGTAATTAGAACTCTGAAAGCAAGTGAGGATAAACAAAATGTTTAGGTTGGCAGAGTTAAGAAACGAAATACAAATTTAAAATAAACCACAAATATTTTTATTGAACTCTAACCAAGTCAAATGAGAAAAAAAACAATTGAAGGAAATTTAGATAAAGTTAATATCAAAAGTGAAGAGAAAGCTAGCTCAGGAATACGAGGAAAATTTGAAACCTAAATACACTCTTGGTAATTGAACTTTGAACAGGTAAGTCGTCGAAATTAAAACGAACAATCTCGTTAACTGGAAGCCAACACTGAACATAAACTTATAATGTTGCTGACGTATATTCTAAGAAGACAGTTGATCGATTGCTGTAAAATTAAATTCAAAAATCATTAACTCAAATGTTACTAATTTCCACCTACTTGTGGCAAATGTTCAAAGCGTAATGAAAAGCTTGTTCACGACCTCTCACAGATAAACCACATGATAATAATGGAAAATAAGATGATAATTAATTGCACCTGTATTAAAAAAGCTACAGCTCTAAGAAAGCTTTTCATGTGGCTCTAACAGGTGTAAATATTCTCACACTGAAACTGAAACTCAGAAAAAATAAATTTATATATATATTTATATTTACATATATGTATCTATGGAAATCATAAAATGTTAAAATTTCAAAGGTGAAATTACACCTTTCACAGCAGAAATACGTGAAATAAGTTATGAAATTATTGAAATATCTAAGTTTTACGAGACGTTTTCAATAATGTTAGATAAACCAATGGAAATTAGTATATAAATTATTTCTCTAAGTTGTAGAATTCAATATTGAACATTTCAATTTAAACAGCCTGGCATGGTTTTGCGCGCAATTCAAAAATAATTCAAATATTGAATTTTCAGTTTCTATATTTTTTCATGTGTAGTTTTCAGTATATGTTCGAAAAATTCATTACTTAGGAAAAAGTTCACGCTTATAATATTGTTTAACGATTAGCGTGACAGGCTGTATATCTAAAAGCCTCAAAATTCGTAGCTTGTTACCTTTCAACACGCTTTGAAATTTCAGGTATCGAAGCGTTACATGAGTGACAAACAATTACATTTATTTATTGGAAACTGGACAAAACCTTTGTAGTGACAGGTACTTTTGACTTACAGCCATTCGTTTGATCACTATCTAAAAATTAGGACCATCAATATCTGACTCATTGTTTTTGAAATTCGCACAAAACTATACCAGGGTTAATTGCGCTATCCGTCATTAATTTAGCACCATAAGACTTGAGAGAAGGCAGCTAGTCATCACTAGCCACCTTCAACGCACGAGCTACTCTTTCACCAACGAATAGTTGGATTGACCGTCATATTATAACGTCGCCATAGTTGAAAGGGCGAGCATTTTGGTTTGGTGTAACTGGGATTCGAAACTTCGACCCTCAGATTACTAGTCGAGCGTCCTAACCTACCTCGCCACGCCGGGCCACTTGAATCCTCTGGAGCTTACAAGTATAATGTGTCATCATATATATCAAATTTAGAGGCGTGATTTTTTTTCAGAAAGTGATTGAACAGTTTACCGACGTTAAGAAATGTTTACAGATCTGGCATAGAATACATAAGCTGACGTGTTGATCAGTAAGTAGTGTGATATTGTATATCAGTAAACTTGTTAATGATTTTAGCTAGACTTGTTCTACTGGCCCTATATGGGCTTTAATAAAAGTTATAATTTATAATAACATTTTAACTCACACCTATTAAACAAAGTGTTTGAACTCGGTATTTGTGTGTAGAAAACAGAATGATAAAACAAAATTTATCGTTGAGCGAAAAGGCTTAGCGGCAGCAGTGTGTAACGGAGGATGTGTGCAGTTGACATGTTTTATACACTCTTTTTCTGCTCAGATTTACATTTCTTGTAATTATTGTAAATCTTAGTTTTGCAGTGTATGCGTTACTTTAGAGAACTTAAGACTTAAATTACAGTATGTAGCTTTTACCTGTAAATATGAATTATAACGTCTTAACATCTTTACAGCCTTTCAACGTCTGTCTTATTTTGTATTTTATGACAAGATATGATCTCCACTACGAACTGGTGTAAAGAAACTTTCCAAAAAACCAGAAGGAAACTTCACGTTTTTAATCAAAATCCTTCTACAGAATTTTCAAGGTGTTAGGCTACATACTTTAATTACATAATACACATCAACCCGAGCCAAACTGTGTATCTCAGGACGGCTGGTTATGAGTATCAACACTTTTACCAAAATAAAGCAGAGAACAACGTTTCGATCATCTTAGATCATCTTCAGGTTAATCAGCCGTCCTGAGATACACTTTTACTTTAAGTTGGTTTCTCTTCATCACGAATCACAAACTGTGCTGTGTTCTGTTTCGCCTATATGAATCGGTTTCCTTTATAGAAAGTACAAAGAGAAATACAAACATGCTACCTTGAGACTTAATTTGTAGTATGTAGCATTTAGATGTTTAAACTTTTCAACATCTTCATAATTGAAGACCATGATTACCAGCAGAATTTCAAGGAAATTTAGAAGCAGTATGTGAATGCACCTTAAGAATGATGTATACTTTATCAATTATAAAAAAAAGTAGTAGCTGTTCGAACTACGATAACCCCTTCCTTATTTCAGAATGTTCCACAGCTGAATATCAAAACAAATTATTACTAACCGAATTAATAAGTTTATTTCAGGTCGTAAGATGTTGTGATAACTTTCCTCAGGGGTCACACGTAAACAATAGCAACCATTTAAAAGGCTAATATGGAATAAAGCTCAAAATACATTTTACCAAATACACATTAACAAAAAGACGACAATACAGAATTGAGAATAAAAATATCAAAGTTAAATCATGAAAACGAAAAGCCATAGAATTAACATATGAATTAAAATTCTTAAAACAAAATACAGATCAAAATTTAAGATGGAGATGAAAATAAAACAAATCACGAAACAACTAAAACATGAAGTGAAATACACTGAAACTGCAAATAAAGAATATCACAATAATCAGAGTACAGTTTGTAACAATGTTTATTTAAAACTAAAAAAAACTCTTGATTGTGCAGCAGATTAAGGCTGTTTAGGTGTATTCGACTGATGTGGTGGTTGTCGACCAAACTCCATCTCTCTCGTCAAACTCTGGCTTAAGGTAACGAATCTCTAAACACATTAGAGATATGTCATCCATGACGGTTTTTTTTTAAATTAGCAATTTGTATTTCCGGCTGTTAAGTCGAAGGCTTTTCTAGTGTTGTTTACTGTAATTCTTTCGTAGATGGTACAGATGGTGAAGCATTTTAAAATGCTAATTATTATATTAAGAAGTCAGAATTGAAGATTATGTTCTAAAGTACCTGAGCAATACATCTGAAGGCTTATAACGCGATAAATTGTGTTTCGATACCCTTTATAAGTAAAACTTAGATAGCTCATTGTGTAGCACTACATTTAATAATAAGAAACAAAGAAATTTTGAAAGTTAAGTTGATTTCATAGCTATATTCTCTAGGCCTGTAACTGTGCTCGCCAAAGGTAAAACTAACTGAAATTTGAAAAAGTTCAGTTATCTCACATTCGTGGGAATTTTCCCAAGTTTGTTCGATTCACATAAAGACGGAGTTTGGGTTCGATATGAAAAGAGGACAACCTACAACACACACGCAACTTATACTGATAACCAAAATTAGTCCAATTACTTTACAAACAACTATTAGAGCTTTTAACCTTACAAGTTTTATAATTTATTTGTTCACAATTGCAACCTGTATTTTCACACAAGATGAACATATCTGACTAAATAACTGAACTCATATCTAACATTATAAATAAGTCCAGATTTTTGTTTGTGTGTTTTCCTCAAAAATTATGTTATAACATCACTGCAAAACATATTTAACTCAAAGTCCTTGAATTAAGAAAAACCTTTTGAAAAATGATATCGAGATTCAAGGTTCATTAATATCTTTCAAAACCCAGAAATTGTTTAACAAATCAAAGAAATATATGTATAGATCAAGCCTACTAAATAATAATAGGTACTTTGTTTTTCAATTCGCACGAACAAGTGTAATAATGCGATTTCATTTATTAGGTCATTTACGTAAATATATTATTTCACTACCAGAGGCAACACTGTTATCCACGTTTTTCATTGTTTGTTTGTTTGTTTTGGAATTTCGCACAAACCTACTCGAGGGCTATCTGTGCTAGCCGTCCCTAATTTTGCAGTGTAAGACTAGAGGGAAGGCAGTTAGTCATCACTACCCACCGCCAACTCTTGGGCTACTCTTTTACCAACGAATAGTGGGATTGACCGTCACATTGTTTAGCGCGACGCGGGCGCGAACCCGCGACCCTCGGATTACGAGTCGCAAGCCTAATGCGCTTGGCCACGTTTTTCATCTACCGTGATACAAATTATGTAGAAATTCCATTTCAGTCTGTCAGTGATATATCACAAGCTTAAAATATTTTCTCTTTGGGAGAAAACTTTAATTATTTCTTTTCTTCAATTAAAAATACAACACAGAACATATGTTTATTTTTTAGTGTGGTTTCGATTAGCCACTGGCTTTTTTATGAAATACGCTAAATTAAAAGTTTTATTAATCTCAAAAGCTATATACTTGTAAATGACACATTCAGGTAAATAATTCGTTTATGCAAACTGATTCAAATGCTAATCGAAACAATACTCGTACTGTCACAGGGTATCCATTGCCACACACATTAATCAATGCATACTTGCAACACGTAATATTGTCGTTCACCAGCTAGCCCAGTTTCCATGGAAACCGACATCACCATAACTCGTTTTCACACAGGTGCCAAACGTGTATTATGTCTCAGGTGCAATCTAAGTAGGTAAGATTTATTGTAACTCAAACATTCTCACGAAATTAGACTTAATCACGGACCGAAATAACGAGAAATATTCTAATTTGTTATAAACATAGTCAAGATCACGTTTCGTATCATAAACTGCAAAATACCCATTTTCTGGATATTTAAAGATTAATAGCTATTCCACTGACACAGGGTCCGCTTGAATTTTCTATTATAAGAATAATGGCGTTAATGTTAATAGCAGAATTTTAAGCAGCGTCCTTTTGTTATGAGGAATACTTAATACACATCTTATATTTTTTGAACCATATACTTTGTACTTTCTTCAGTTTATGTCAGTAGTGTGCCAGTTCCATTGTCATTAATGTATGTATCACTGCTGAATGGAGAATTCTGATAAGGATTAACTTGCACTTATACTCTAAACAAGGTATACATCAAGCATCAAAATGCATCTGCATATCCCAATCTCTACACAAATGTGTGTATTGAGCTTGGTCAATGTAATCAGTTGTATACGCATTTTGAAAAAAACTGGCCACAAACCATCACAAAAAAAACAACAAAAGATAAAGCAATATCTTATTTGTTATAAACTAGGTACAGTACTGGATCACTGAAACATTTGCAAAATTAGCAGATTGTCCGTTTCCACTGACTGTGTGATCAAGGAACGGCACTTCTACACACATAACGGTAGACTTTCTAACACTAAGTTTCAAGTTTCCATTTTTGTGTGTAATATTCTCAAATTCTTAGCTATAGCTTGAGTCACGAGTTTAAAACTGTCTCCAAACTAGACAGAAGGCAAAATCAGTTCGTATGAAATTATTCAACATTTAGATTTAAAATATCATTAGAAGATAGCTTCTGACTTGGTAACTGTGACAAACAGAATATCTGTGTACTTTTATAAAGTCAGAAGGAGTATCACTACAAGGGAATATAGATGGTTTTATAATTTACAATATACTGTTGGTCATAACTGGTAGACTTTCAATTACCAAGAAGTGTCTAAAGTTATACCATAAATACTGATAAAAATTCCCATATTTTGTATTTAAGTATTTTTCGGTTCTAAAAGAAATAAAGAGGTTTAAAAAAGGTTTACTTATGTAAGAATATCAACAAATAAGACTATTGTATTGTTGTATTGCCAAAACATAAGAAATATTTACAGTACTAAATAGTTTAAATTAAAAAGATGTATACAAAGTTTGTTTTGTTTTTCCAAACATTAACAAAAATCAATATATTTTGTGACAATTCTTTCATCACTACACCTGTTTTCCTGCTGGCTGATTGTTACGTGTTTTTTATGTTTTATGTAGACTGAACGCAACAGAAAGACACAGATAACAGCTTGTATAATTTATTACAATAAACTATTATATATGTAACAGATATAACGTAAATTATATATTAACAATGACAGATATTCAGTTTCAACATTCAAAATTAATTACAATACAAAATGGTACTGGCCTGTGTCCAATATAATGATTTAGAGTGAAAGTCCAAAATTTCAGATTAGAAATCCAAAATTCTAGTCTAGGAGGTGAATTTGGTCCCACGAAGAAATTCCAAAGTTTGAATGGAGAAGTTCAGAAACAATTCACAGTTCGATAAATTTGATGAAGTTCCTTTTACGATGTTTTCGACGAATGTCTCAAATTTGTTGTTTTCCAATTTGCCTCGGTTTCTCTTAAACAGTCCCGTACGTGCCGACCCTCAGCACAACCAGTAATTTGAATGAATCGCAAAGATTGACGAAACAAAATCACAGCTTCTGTAGATCTAGCTCTAGTCACAAATTCAAGTTGAATAAACACACAGCAAACGTTAAAAACTTCACGAACAAAGACAACTTCTCTTGAATTGAAATAAAAACTAGTGACTGACTGTTCTCTCTTCTTTTCTCCTCGCGTCACCGTCTTTTTATACTAGTAGGCCTACTTTTCTCGAACATTCGCCATAACTTCCACAGAATTCCAGAGTAATTTGCGCATGTCTGTTTTTGCACGAGACTTGTCGTATAGACACTAGGCCGCCAAACATTTCCATTTATAGTCATATATTTGATCTACCTAATTCTAGAAAATTCTAAACGTTATTTTAAATGAATAACAACATATTTTATTGGTTTAAACTTCGAAACAATAATATAAACAACAACATGGCATTTCAAAGCTTTATACATAACACTGATTTAGCTTTATATTTTCCAACAAACTTCAAAGAGGCATGTAAAATGTAAAGTTGAATAGAGTCATATGTTGTTACTGTATTTAAAAGAAAAATATCTCGAATTTGTATTTTGTCTTTTCAGTAACGACTTCTTTAACTGAAACTTTCACAAAATTAAGTAGGTATAAAAATCCCAGATGATTAAGCTTTAAATATAGAAAGAATAAATAACAAATTGATATCCCCATCCATCATCCAGAACAACAACGACTGTTTTTCTCAGAAACGAGTTACCCTGAAAAAGTTCTCAAAGGTTCTGTAAATTTTATGTAACAACACTTGTGGTGGGGTAACAAAATTAAGCCAGCGTTAAAAAGTGCTAGCTTAAGCAATATCAATAGGAAAGGTAACTTTATAACGATCAAGCTATCATTTGATCACACTTTGTAAAAACTGTGTTGTACATACTGAGCTGTTCACGAATTTATTTCCTATATCTTTAATTTGTTTTTGTGATGCGCATGATTACATGTGTTTGTTTGACACCAAAACAATATTTTGCGACTGATGGCAAACTCATCTTTAAACCTTATACCTCAACAAACTTTCCTTAGACGTTCGACATTGGTTTATATAAGTACACCAGAGTCTATTACAATTGCAGTAGTTGTCTTGAAAAGCATGAGGAAGAATGTATTGACATTAAACCAAGTATTTTAGTTATTTTCTTTAATAAAAAAAGACTTTAATTTTGATGAATAACTGTATACTTGTCTCCGCATCGGCATCAAACCCTTGTTAATGTATTATTAACAACAGCTTCTCAAGTTTCGTAACAATAGTGTAGTCGAGGTGTTATCTTTCGCCAACATAGTTTTAATTTTGGTGATAAGTGTATTGTTGCTGTCCTGCTCTGCTGTAGAAGATATTCTGCTTTCATGAAGAACAATGAAACAATAAAAGCTTTATTCTTCAAAATGTCGGGTACTTTGGCTTTTCATCGTTTAATAATCTTGCTGCACATATATACTTCCTTGAAGAGGGTTGTGTCAATAGCCTTCAGCTCTAAGTCAACTCGTAGTGTTATCGCATTGTCGAATGGCCAAGTTTTCGCCATGAACTAAATATATAGTTGCTCGAACAACAGACAGTACTATTATTTTATACACATAATCATGTATCTCAAGCGAGTTTTGTTTCCTTTTCATCTGAAAATTACACAATGAGCTATCATTGTCTTGCCCATCGTAAGTGCGAAACTCAGTTGTTGGTTTTTATTTTAACCCTCAGATTTTTCGCTGAATAATTGGCAGGCGAAATAACCCATAAAACATGTTGGTTTTTTACAAGAAATCTAACAAGCAGACGAATCTATATTATTGTTATATGCTGTGTTTGAACTCATCTCAATCTCTTGTTACATACCATAGTACACTAAGTCTAAAAATTACCCATGTACACTGTTATTTTAAAGCCCATATCTGCACCTGCATTTCGCATAAAAGCATGCGCACACACACATACACTAGTCTATATATAGCTTCGTGCTTGTAGTGTTCTTATACAAATCATCTCAGTAATGTATATACACGAAATACACAAAGATAAAATCGCCTATATACGATTTTACTAATATTCTAGTCGTTTTCAAACTTTAATCAATACTTTATGTCACGCACGATTTGTTAATAAAACGAAGGCTGCAAATACGAGTATAAAATATCATAGATGAACGAAGTTTCGAATTGTGTATAGAGAGCTGAATATTTGGTAGTCATAGCAACGTACTGTGCCTTAGGCGGTTTGTCATAATAACTGAAAGCCCAACCCTGACATTGCGCTGTTTCGAGTATAACACTGTGTTACGAAAGCCTTGAGCAATATCTACTAAGTAAACCTATGAACAGAAATTTGGTCCATTGATGTCAAGCTCATAAAATTAAATTATCACGGTTACCATTTTATTGATTTTCTCTTTCAGTATTACTCGCATGTAGTCGAACACTAGACTAACATTGTCAAATTATTTATGTCACTATTTTCATGGTTCCCTAAGCAAACATTATGAACAAAAAATGTTCTGGATGAGCTTGCTATCTTTTGAAGCCTCTTGATGAATTAAAAATAAGACAATTCATACCTAAATTTTTAATCTTTTCTTACATAATCCCGTACAGCAGTTCATGTTTTATAGATACTTAATTTATTAGTTTTTGGTGTATTATCACTTCATGTAGAACCACAGGTGTATTACTAATATTAGAAGTTTTCGAACACGTTGCTATTTTGTAACATTCTTTTCACACACCGCTCCTAATATAACGACTAACCGGATTATTCTTTGGAATACTGATAATAAAATGTTATTTCTTGGAAGTGTTAGTCGACGAATGGCAAATAAAAGTAAGCATGCTTCATTTTTCTGTACTGAGTTATAATATGCTATTCTTTTTACGTAAAGCAATGTTTAACTAATAATTATATTTCAGATAGCTACCTTTAAAATTAAATAGGAATATACTGTTGTAAAATATGTGAAATGTTAGTACTTTTAAAGCTTATAATATCAGCGGGTAAAAGGCTTTATTTTTTGAATTTCGGGCAAAGTTACACAAGAGTTATCTGCGATAACTGTTCCTTATTTAGCAGGGAAATATTAGAAGAAAGAAAATAGTCATTACTATTCACCACCAACTAACGAATAGTGGGATTGACAGACACTCTATAACGCCTCCACGGCCGAAAGCATGTTTGGTGTGACGGGAATTCGAACCCGCAAGTCGAGTGCACTAATCCCCTAGCTATTTCGGGACCAGGGGAGAGCAGTAATTTCTTTCCTCTCTATTTCGGACCATATACCTTGGGAAACTGAGGAAGGACAAATCATTGGGTTAAATAGTTACCCTGTTTCTTTGTATTATGAAAAGTAATGTTTCTTCTTTGTATAAAATACTATAGTATTTTAAACTCTAAACAGCCATATCTTAACGTTGTCATGTTATTTATAAACTAAATAACTTTAATTCATGAAGTTCCCTCTCTTCAAGTAAAGAGCTGTATGGAAAAAAAAATAAATTACATAATTATGTCAATTTATTTCTTCGTCCACGTATAGTAGAAAATTAAACGTAACTGTGAATGGTAAGCGTTTTCGTATTAGTATTTCAATATTAAATAAGAAATATAATGTAGTTGAAATGTTATCAAACACAATCTTCTTACCGAAAATTAAAAATAAGCGAAAAAAGAATGTAATTTCGTAAATTAAAAATAAAGAAGAAGCAAACAATATTATGTCATAATTTATTATCGGTCTTATTACGATGTAGTATTACACATACATGTTGCTATTATGTTGCAGACTCAACCGCTATGTGGATCAATATCCTACACATATCTTTATAATATACACTGCCAAAATCTTAATGCCAATGAACATAAAGAAAAAAATGTGCATTTTGCGTTGTTAGACTCAACCACTTATTTGAGTAAAGCTTCGAAAGATGAGAATACGAAAAGGGAAAATAAAAAAATAAAAAAAAACTTTCAGCATTTAATAAAAAAAATGTAAACACTATGAAATTCGCCTAAGTCCTAGCTGGTCAAATGTTTCATACCATACCAAAAATAAGTCTTAAATAGGGTATAAAATGCCCAACAAGATGTATCAGTAGTGAGTTCCACGGCCGTCATTGCGGTAACTGCAAATATTCTCTTCGACATGGTCGATATAAGGGCTTGCAGAAGGCTGGATAGAATGTTATTCCAAGTGGTGAAGATAGCTTAACGAATATCATGCACTGTTTGAAATTGACGTCCATTTCTATAGACTTCCCTTGCCATCCACCCCCAAACATTTTCAGTGGGGTTCAGTTCGGGCGAACACGCTGGATGTTCCAAAAAGAATCACGTTATTCGCCATGAAAAACTCCTTTGTCCTGCCGGCATTGTGGATTGCTGCGTTATCCTGCTGAAAGATGCAGTCATTTCCATATAAGCGAGGATCTTCAGTCAATAAGGATGTTCTCTTCAACATACCAATATAGCCAGCTGCTGTTTGACACCCCTGTATAACCTGAAGCTTAATTATTTCATGGAAGGAGAAAGCACTCCAGATTATGATGGAACTTCCTTCACTGTGTCGTGTATAAAGTGTCTCCGGTGGGATATCCTTATCATGCCAGTAACGTTGGAAGCCATCAGGACCATCCAGATCAATCTTTTTCTCATCAGAGAACAAAACCTTCGTCTACTTTTCTACACCCCATGTTTGGTGCTTCTCAGCAAAGTTTAACCGAGCTGTTTCGTGGTGTAGAAGAAGGATTGGCCTTTGAAGACATTTACGGTTTTTAAAGTCATTCTCTCATACATGCCGTCTTATTGTTCATGAGCTGCATTCTCAGTCCGTAAGGGCCTTAAGCGGGTTCGATAATCGGCTGGTCTCTTGCCGGACAACCCGTCGAATTCTCCTACTCAACGCAGGCGAAAATTTCTCAGGCCGACCACTTGAAATTCTTGTTCCGTATCCCTCAAGATCTTTTAAGAAACTTGCAACAGCAATTTTACTCGTGCCAATCTCACCAGAGATAACACGTTGAAAGAACCCTTGCTTTTGCAACTCGACAATTCTGCCACGTTCAAACTCTGTCAACGTTTTAGCCTTTGCCATGTTTTTACCCAATGTAATACAGGAGATGTCAGTGGGAGATGTTGACAACGCTAATGCTTGAACGCAAATGACTAAATTTCGTTACGTGTTTACCGATTGACGCTTCTTTTCATTATGGTTTTAAACTTTTGACCAGCTAGTATTTAGGTTAACTTCATAGTGTTCACAATTTCCCTATTATATGCTAAAAACAATTTTTTATTTTTATTTTCTTCTTTCTTATTTTCATCTTTCGAAGCTCCATTCAAATAATTGGTTGAATCTTACAATGTAAAATGCATATTTTTTTCTTTATGTTCATTGGCCTTAATATTTTAGCCAGCAGTGTATTTATAAACTGAAGAAAGGCTTAGAAAAGATATTTTAACACTTAATATTTCACTTGTAATTGAGATTTTTTGAGCCCAGAATCTATAAAATATATCAACTTGTCTTTAATAAAGGCGAATACAAAATTCAACTAATATATTTTTGAACTTTATTTTGAACTTCGAAGAAAGTTATAGGGTTATCTATATTAGCTCTCTTTAATGTAGCAGTGAAAAACTAAAGGGGAGGCAGCAAATAATCACCACCCACCGTCAACTCTTAGGCTACTCTTTAGCAGCGAATAATGGTTTGACCGACACATATAACACCTCCAAGGTTGAATGGTAAGATTATTCGATGGGTCATACATTCAAATTTTCAACTCTTAGATTTCGTGTCTTTAAGCTGATAACATATTGTTATAAAGCAAACAATACATCTACGAGTAGAATAGAAGAATAAGTGCAGAAAAAATATTAAAAATAGAAAAAAACGTTACACAATTTTATATTAATAAACAATAATATAAACAATAATTAAGTTTTATTAAAATATATAATTTATTGTATTTTGTTGAGAGCTGTTGTTATTTATATTTCAGCACAAAACTACACAAATGGCTATCTGCACCATGCCCACAACGGGTATCGAAATTCGGTTTTTAGCGTTGTCAGTTCGCAAATATACCACTGTGCCCCAGTGGGGCTTTGTTAAGAGAGAAAATTTGTAAAATAGTAATTGGGTATGTATGGTCCTTTTATATAAATAACGAAGTTACACAATGCAAATAATAAAATAAACCATTTTCTAGATTACACTCTGAGGTAGTGAATTATTATAACATTCTCATGTCTATTTAAGTGTTTAAAATAGTCTCCAAAGAAACATTTTCAACGGAAAACTCGTCTTTCAAAATGAAAATTGCAAAAGTAATAAACGAAACTGTAAACTCTCCAAATACTTTCTTTTTATTTTTTCCAAACTTAATACGTTGAAGAAGAAATATCAGCATACTTTCATCTATCTGTTTATTTTTTTCAAAAGAATGACTAAATGCGTACCAATGGACGCAGACTGGCTCTGTGATAGATATCTGGATAAAGGAGCTCACAAATCCAAGCAACATTACTAAATATTTCGTGACCTTTATGCTGTAGATTCCTTAGAAACATAGTAGTTAATATTTACTTATATTTATATATCGCTACATGTGTATAATGTTAAAATAATAAATACTGATTGTATTGATTTTAACGTTGTGTATTATGAAAGTCAATCCTATGATAATGGATGGTAAGAGCTGTTGAGTGATCAGTTCCTGAAATTACTGACAGCGATTGATAGCCTTTGTAGCTTTGCCATAGATGCAAAATAAAAATAAAAATACTTCTCAATGAAGCATTTCACTGTTACCTAATTTCCCTTTTGGATGTAAAGTGATAAAATTGTTTTGTTTACCAACGATTTACAAAATCTTCCAATTTATTATTTGGAGTCAAGCACAAAGGTACACAGCAGGCTACCTGTGCTTTGCCTATCACGGTTATCGAAACCCGATTTCTACAGTTGTAAGTCTACAGACATTCTTTTGAATGGGAGGCTTTTATTATTTAAAGTCAAACCAAAATTAATATTGCAATTTGGATGTGGCAAATTTAATGCTAATTGTTTTAATCTTAGAAGGTATGTCACTGATAATCAGTGATGTCGAGAAACCCACTTGTTGAGAATTTTATATGCAAAAACGGCTCGTTTGGGTTGAGAAATATTTTAAATAGAAGAACCTGACGATGACCGAAGAAGGTCGAAACGTTGTTCGCTCTTCTATTTAAAATATTTTCTCAACCCAAACGAGCCGTTTTTGCATATAAAATGTCATTGATAATTTATAATAACTTGTGATACTTTTCTCAGACAAATGAAAAAATTAGAGGCTTTTGTGTATTTATGTGATATTCATAATTAAAAATTCATATAATGTTACGTAGTTTAATATTATATACGCACACGCACCAAGAACTGAAAGTTCTAGGAACTCACCTCATCAATGCTATTTAGAACTTAAATAATATAACATAAAAAGTAGCCCTAGAAACTGGTGGCTATGTAGAGTCAGTAGTACTTTATAGCAATACTTTTGCCACCCCCTACAGACAGTTTGTAAAAAAGTAATGTGTTTATAGACATAGTTCGTGCTCGTAAAACTATTGTTCGTGATTCTTTGTGTAGCGTATGTGTCACTTTCACATCGAAGCTTTAATTTAAATAAATAAATATCATTGCTACAAATGATATTACGTAGATAGGTAAGTACCTTAAGCTACCTAAAATATAAACACCTTTCTGCTGAATATTTATCTTATGGGCACTTTAAGTACGTCCTATATTAAATGTTCTCTGACAGTTATAAAACTGACTTATTTGAGCCCCCAGTGGCTCAGCGGTATGTCTGCGGACTTACATGCTAAAATCCGGGTTTCGATACCCGTGGTGCACAGAGCACAGATAGCCCATTGTGTAGTTTTGTGCTTAATTCAAAACAACAACAACAATGACTTATTTGAAGAAAAAGAAAAATCTTATTATCATGAGAGGATTATAATACGTATAGGAGATGTAAGATAATCAAGTAACATAAAAGCAAAAATCTTACTCAAGTTATGGGTAACAAATCAATCTATTGATTGATAAATCATAAATCAAACTCATAAATCTATTGACGAGTGCAGCCTTGCTAAGTTTGTGATAAAAAGTAAAAACACATTGAATCAAAGAAACATCGTAAATTTTACAGCAAACCATATATTTTTGGTTCGGAAGACTCATAAATCATGGTTATATCCTCACGCTCCTTTGTAGTCGCTGAAGTAGTGTATTGACCATCATCCCTGGATCATGTGTTCAATTTTTCAATGTACGACGTGTTTCCTAAAGTAGTAAAAACCGTTGGACTGATGCTTTTTCACATTAAGGTCCGTACAATGATGAAATTCTCGCATTTATCATGTGTGCAAAGAATTGGTTGCTACACATTTATGAAGAAAAGGTTCTAAGACTGTCAATCCAAGCTGACATGCTTATTAATTCAACAAGAAAATTATAAAACTGGTAATTCTATAGTTTATGCAATACGTTTACATAACTGGAAACTTTTGTAGAAATACGTAAAAACATACAGTCCTTTTTTCTTTATTTACTTCACTTATAGAGGTTATATTATAATTTATATTTTTAATTTCCGTAATTTTAATGTGATTAAAATATCTTATACATGACACTAGCCGCGCTTTAACAAACAATATTAATTTTATACATTAATTTTTTTTTATCACAGTGATAGATATCCCCCGCTAATACGGTGGTAAGTCTTGTTTGTTTGTTTGTTTTGGAATTTCGCACAAAGCTACTCGAAGGCTATCTGTGCTAGCCGTCACTAATTTAGCAGTATAAGACTAGAGGGAAGGCAGCTAGTCATCACCACTCACCGCCAACTCTTGGGCTACTCTTTTACCAACGAATAGTGGGATTGACCGACATATTATACACCCCCACGGCTGGGAGGGCGAGCATGTTTAGCGCGACGCGGGCGCGAACCCGCGACCCTCGGATTACGAGTCGCACGCCTTACGCGCTTGGCCATACCAGGCCCCGGTGGTAAGTCTACGGATTGACAACGCAAAAATCAGGGGTTTGATTACTTTCGATGGGTAAAGAAGATGACCCGATATGGCTTTGCTCTAAGAAAATACAAACACAAACAGTAAAAGATACGTTCTTCAGTAGTATTAGCCAACTTGTTTTGGTAACAAAGTTGGATGAAACAGTTTATAAAGACTGTCTTTCATCATCCCCCCAAAAATTTTTTAAATTTTTATTTTAAGTAATATAATGTGCCTGAGAAAAATACATGAACATATTCATTATATATAAACATATATGTCTTATTTAACCCCACACTGACAGCGATACGTCTGTGGATTTACAACGCATGAATTCTGGTTTCGATATTTGTGGAGGGCATAGCACAGAGAGCCCATTGTATTTAACCTCAAACGAACAAACAAGATATCTTAACTAAACATAAGTGCCAGAAACGGGTAAATTGAAAACACCATCATTCACACACCCAAACATAGCTGACGTTAAAAATAAAATTTGTCTAGAAATAGCTTTCATTCATTATTTAAATATTTAATTGAATATACATTTAAAAACTTGTGTATTTTATACTGTTAAATGTATCTTAAGAAATCCTTGCTTGTTCACTAAATTTGATTCCCGAGCGTGAGAATCAACAATTATTGTTGCCTTAATTGACATTTCTAGAAAATTTCCTCTCAAGCTTATAAAACGTAACCAACGCAACGAGGAAAGACAGTTTTATATTGTTTGTTTGCTACAATTAGTATATTGTAAACCTCGAGAGCTATTACTTTTATGAACACTTATCATCGGGAAACTATAGATATCTGACCAGGAACGTTTATAGAGTTTGAGCATTACAAGCAGTTTGATTTCAGCGAACTAGTGTTAGACATTAAAAGTCCTCGTCGGTAAAAAATCAGTTTGTAAACGGCGTGAGACCAACCAAGAATAGAGAATTAGCTGGCTATTCGTTAAGTGAATTGTGTTGATATCAACTCGAAACTAATACGCTCGTCGTGAATTGTCGATGAAATGTTTAGTTTCGTACCAGATAGAAGACTCAATGTTGTTTATAAATTCGTATAACTTCTGTATATAAATTATTATTTGTAATAAAAGTTATTATAATTTGTATTGTTGTTTATATATTAATTTATATTTATGTTAAAAATTAAAACTGCTTAGATCAACCTTATTGATAAATATCACAGCACTGGTACATATCAAAATTAATGTTTACATTCAAATTAAAATTTTACGCTGTTAGAAATCGTAATACGTAAAATAATAAATCGTAAACTCAAAAGGGATAGATTATAATATTAACAGTTTCTAAGTAACGGGGCGGTTTTTTATATTATACTACCTGTGCTTATAAATATTTTAAGTATAAAGTAAAAAGTAAATACCCAATAATACGGTTTGAAAACCTTTAAAATAACCTAAAACGTTAAAAATAAAAGGAGAATTGCCAATTTTATGCTATTTTCATGATTATATTTGTTCATTCAAAGTTTAGCAAATGCTATCTACGCTAGCTGTCCTTAACTTTAAATTGATAAACTAAAGAGAAGGCATTTAGTCAAAAACACTTACTGTAAACTATGAGCTGCTTTAATAGAACAGAAAGGTTTGTCTCTCACCTTTATAACAAATCCCTAAACCCCGAAATGTGAAACATGACTTTTGTTTTCTGCTGTAATTGGACACAAACTACATATAGATTACCTAATCTATTGCATGCCACTCGAATGATTATTCCACGATTAGTTCTTCTTTTGTGAAAGAAATATTCTTAATATCAAATAATGCTACGTTCACCTAAGTACATCCAAATTTAAAGCTGAATGATAGTAGCCACCCCTGATATTGATTTATTTAAAAGATAATACATATACAGTAAACTATATGTTATAATATTCAATATGACAAAATATTTATTTTAAAGATTCAATTTAAATATAAACGCTAGTAAATAGTTACCAGTGAAATCAGTAATAAGTTCTTGAAAAAACAAAAAACAAAATGAATTATAACCGTAAAACAATAAAGTAATATAATATAAATTTATGGCAGTTGTTATCCATATTAATTTACATATGTGTGTGATATTGAAATTATACGAGAAAACATTTGTTATACATTGACTGAAAACATTTACTAATTCATTACTGAATTATAATTTATAAAAGCTATATTAATAGTATATTCCTTTGGTCTAGAAATGTATAGAGTATAAATCCACTTAGCCTCTTACTTACTGTATGAAAAGCCTAAAGAACTCTCAGTATTCGTTTGACTTTATAGGATTTTATTATACTTTGTTTGTTTATGGCAAAGTTATTAAGGCTATTTACTGCCGTCCCTGATTTTCATCTGTTTCGACTATAG
This sequence comes from Carcinoscorpius rotundicauda, assembly GCA_011833715.1. Taxonomy (NCBI): domain Eukaryota; kingdom Metazoa; phylum Arthropoda; class Merostomata; order Xiphosura; family Limulidae; genus Carcinoscorpius; species Carcinoscorpius rotundicauda. The sequence continues at coordinate 29,797,622 of CM022395.1, read as the reverse complement.
GTATTTGTTATATATTGAATGAAAAATATTTACTAAATTATTACTGAATTGTATTTCATAAAAGTTATATTAATAGTATATTCCTTTGGATGGCAACACCAACCGTCAACTCATGAGTAAGTGAGTGCACAAGCACGTCCCGCCCAGATTCGATCCCGCTACCCACAAATTGCAAGGCAAGTGCCCCTGCTCTGTTCAGAATGTGCCCCTTAGCGATCTCCTTATCTGAGTCTATTCATGACAGTGGTGGCTAGCAGGAAAATATTCTGAGCATACAACACAAAGTCCCTAACTAAGGAAAATTGCAAATATTATGGGTATTGTATTTCTAACACTTTTATAGCGTCCCTCACACACACAAACACAAAATAGAAAAAAATGTTTAACTTCAAAAGATCTAATAGTAATGTTTTATGTTTTTATGAATAATTACAAATACTCTAAAGCATTTTAATCGTATATACAAGCACGAGTAATAATGTCAACATTACCCCCATAAAGTGTACCATTTACCGCAATCCTCTTATACTAACGCTTTAAACTATGTTAGTCTTGATAAAAACATATAATGTTGTCTTTTATGAGGCATATTTTAATGCGATTTCTGTATCTTTCGTGATGCTTACAGAATGTTGTAAACAATAAGTAAAGTGAGTGAAAGGAGCTTAAGTATTGGTGAATTAATCAGTTTTAGTTTATTATTTTTAAATAAGCAGGATAATTAGCATCTTAGGAACTAGTAGGTTTTGATAAACAGTTTAATTTTTTAATGTGTTGGTTTTGTTCTTGTGCATTGAGGTCTTTCTTTAGATATTTTACAGATTTTCATTTTGTTCTTTTGTCATTTTCAGATGAAAATAGTAAATTCTATAAACAAACCCACACTTTTGTTACATATATATTAGTTGTTATAAAAGAATATGACGCCTGACAAAAATAAAAAAGGACAAAAAAGCTCAGAGATTCGATTTCCCTCGGTGAACTGAGCAAAAAGCCCTTTGTGGCTTTACTATAAGAAAAGCACACATAACAAGAAAGTCTCTTCACCCTTCTGCTAGACGTTTGAATGGATGAAGAGTTGAAAGATCGCTGAAGAGAAAATACCATTCGTGACAAACAAGTACCTGTTCAAAGAAACTGAATGTGCAAGTATTGTGTTATTTTTCAAAGTAAAAGTTTAAAATAGTAATAATTTGTTAACATCGTCCTCGTCGTTACGTTGCTCTCTAATCTACCTTTAAGTTTCTCTGTGTTGTTTAATAATACATAAACCTTCGTTTTAGTAAATGGAACATAAATGATAGGTTTTCATATGCATTCTCATTTTTTTAAACTGATATAGTCTTCCGACCGCAAAAGACTCTGTACTTAGACGAAACTGACATTCAAACTGGCAATCTGCATAAATAATTAAATATAATTTTCTGCGTTCTAACATGTAAAAATTAGAAGGGATTTTATAATCAGTTGGATAACATAAGAACATTTTCGGCCATGATCCCGATAGTATTTCATAAGATTCAGCTGTCTTAGAAGATTTGAGTTAGTCCTAAATACTACAAAAAGACTGAAACATATTCCATAATAATTTTTGTTAAATGTGGTAAAAAATACAAAGACAAGCAATAATACTGATATTAACTTTATATGTCTCCATTTCCTGACGTAATCAACATACAGATATGAAAATTACAAAAACTATGTAAAGAGAAAGATAGAAACTCCCATTTGTGATGAAAAGTTATAGCTCGTTGGTGAGCTTGTTTTCTCAATAACTTGAAAAAATGTTATTTTAAAGCTTAAAGAAGTAACCGTATTAGTAAGTTTATTGATTTTTTTCACTTCTGTGTGATATTTAATAGAATGTTTAGTGAAGCATCACCACCTAAAAAAAAAGTAATCGAAACCTGTTTACTAAGACTATTATATGTTTTAACTAGTTATCTCAATAAATGAACAAAGCTCCTGCAAGATAATAAATGGTGTCACCAAAACATAAATATTATGTCTATTTTTGTTTTAGGTTACTTAAGTCGTTTGCATTGATCTACGTGCTTGTGTTTAGACGTTTTTCCAAATTATATTTGATGAGATGTAATCATTTTGTTACATTTAATCATTCGGAAATTGTTTAACCCTTTTTCGTTTGACGAACGCCTCATGTACTCAATAGACTAAAGAGACTATTATGGTTTAGGAAGCCTATCTGTGTTAGCCATCCTTAATTTAACAGTGAAAGACTAGAAGGAAGGCAGCAAGTAATCATCATCCACCGCCAACTATTGGGCTACTGTTTTACCAACAAATAATGGGATTGTTCTACACATCATAACGCCCCCACGGCTTAAAGTGAAGCATAATTTATGGGACACATATTCGAGCCCTCGGATCTTAGATTGCATGTTGAGTGCCCTAACCATTGGCCATTGCGTTTATTATTTAGACATAGCCGTCCTTAATTTTAATTACAGACCAAAGGAGAGAGAACCGAAAAGTGGGACTGACTATCACTTTATAGCGTATCAACAGCTGAAATTATTAAGCATGCTTCGTTGCACAACGTCTAAGCCCAGAACCCTCTTGTTGCCAGTCTCTAATACAAATTAGTAAGCAATACTTATGTCATTCTTCAGGAAATGAAATATTTTACATATGTATACAGAAATAAACAAATTTTATTTAAATATTAAATATCGCGTTAGTGTGAAATAATATATGATACCGATAATGGAGATGCTTAAACAGTATATACTGAGATACTAATTATATGACTACACGAATTTATCATATAAGCTGTGATCCATATGGAGAAAATAAATAACTCGTATCGTTAGTGCGGCTTTGACTTCAAGTGGAAGACTTTCACTAAAAATGTTCACAATGAGGCAGAAATACTTCATGTAGGTTATTAGATTATTTATAGCTTAAAATATGGAGGATTATTTGTAGAATTAGGTAATGTTGTAGGTACTTGCTAATCTTAAAAGTCTATGTTTTAATCTTAACCCGTTTAGTTGAACCACATCACCTTAACAGCGTTAATAAGTGTAAGTTTGGTTTTATAAAATAGAGGTTAACTTAAACTTCTGTAAAACACTTTTAAATATTTAATAAAAACATATAGAGTAAATTCTAAGCTTAACACAATTGATGTAATGTTACCTTAATGTTTATAAAATGCATATGGTAAGTACGCTAATCTGGACATTGTTTGGTATACATAAATTACGACTGTTGGAAAAATATTTTAATTGACAGAAGTAAAATAGTCATCATAATACATGAGTTTGTTAGCTGTTATAATTAATTGATAAAAACATTATACTTCTTCAATATTCTTCGAAATAAGAATGTAATATTAGTTTTTTGTCTGCAAGCTGTTTTTATTCTTCCCTAATGGTCCACGTGTGGAAATGTTCTTAACATTCAAAAGTATAAGTAGTGCTATGTCACAAAACGTATTAACTGTGGAAACATTTCACCAGCGCTTTTTCCTGTTATAACATCCTGCCAGTTGACGTTCCCCGAGTTAGTGGTACGAAATTAAGGGTAGATATGTTTTAACCTTGGGGTGTTTTAGGTAGCCTGTATCTTGTAATTGTAGGAATCAATATTTTTCATCGCTCGTCAATGAACGTACTAACAGTCAATACAAATGCATATAGTATTCTAGGAGCCCCGGCATAGCCAAGCGTGTTAAGGCGTGCGACTTCTAATCTGAGGGTCACTGGTTTGCATCCCCATCGCGTCAAACATGTTCGCCCTTTCAGCTGTGGAGGCGTTATAATGTGACGGTTAATCCCACTATTCGTTGGAAAAGAGTAGCCCAACAGTTGGCGGTGGGTGGTAATGACTAAATGCCTTCTCTTTTGTCTTAAACTGCTAAATTAGGGACGGTTAGCACAGATAGTCCTCGAGTAGCTTTGTGCGAAAACAAACAAACAAGTATTGTAGGAACGATTTTTTTTTTCTGGATCGCATAGCACTTAAATTTAAGTTTTCACATTTATATAATATTATATATCGTTACAAAATTATATTGATATTTCATGAGTTCTTCGTCTTTCACAGCTATGCTATTGGGATCCTTAATTAATCGAGTTAGACCATCATTCATCTCAATAATAACATAATCTTGGCGTGGCATTTACCTCAAATGATGCTTGAAGGTGTTTTTAATGATTCCAGTTCATTCTTTCAAAAAAACTGCCTGAAATTGGTTCACACACGTCAGCCATATGCTTAAAAAGGAGGATACAGTGTTTATTATTAAGTGGTTGAATCGGTTTACGATGATGTGACTCTAATGGCCAAGAAGAAAACACACGATAAAATATACTTTAATGTTTTTCAAATCAATCCTGCATAGTGTTAATAAGGTGGATTGTTTCACTGAAGAGTCCTTTGTTCTTAGGATAAAACTGGGGTGCATGTTACTGTAAATAACATTTAGATAGACTCTGATTGCTATTTCTTCGAAAGAGATCAAATAATCTAACCACTCGCCACGACACAGTTTTCAGAAGCTTACACCGTTGGAATAGCACAAGAAGGGTAAAGGAGGTTTCACACTGTATTTACGTTATCACGATTAGAACAAAAACTTAATAGTCTATCATAAAACTTTCTATCATATTTTTGTCATTTATTGTATACTGGCGCTTTGCAAACAACGACTAACATTGCGTTTTTCTGTTAACATTTGAGTGAGATGTTTTCTGGACTGACTTTTATGTGTCGGTTTTGTAATGTCTTTCATACAGTACGGCTAAAGTAAGAGGAATTATGATTACTGTAAGTGAACGATTACTTAGGACATAGTCTATTATACTTTAAAATTTGTCTAATTATTTTTCCATCGGCGAGTTACCAGTGATTGTTTCTGGTACTCATTTTCTTTAGACGCTGCCGGTAGACTCTAATGTGAGATTTTTTTGACAATTGATTAACGAAATGTCTTTGTCCACTCAGCCTTTTTCTCTTTCATTAATTATTGCATAATAATTTTATGCAATATCACTTTGAAAGTGATATTTTCTTTTATCCTTTTCTCTTTTTTGTACAGATTAACTACGATATAGTTGCATATCTGCATTAATTAGGCTTATGCTATCACATGTAACATTGCATGAATTGTCTTTGTTTGTCTTGTAAATATAAGCAAACGAAGTTTTCTATAAATGCTTATACATATAGATATGTGACAGACAAGTCCCAATAAAGAAGCCATTTGATGCGTTAAACTGTTCAGAAAAACTATCATGCACTTCAGCAGAAGAATTAAAAAACACAAACCTCATCTTCATAAACATTTCATATACTCACAATCCTTTCTAATATTGTATTTCAGAGTAGCAATCTAGACAAAGCATGACTTAAATCTTTGTTACACGTTATGGAGCAGCATCCCTCACAATATTTTATAATACAGGGTGGTCGCTAGAAAAGCGGAAAATTTGAGGGTCAGATGAGATCATGAATAAAATGCGTGCTTACTCATTTCTATTTTTACTTCTTTACATCATGAATAAAATGTATGATTTTAATATCATAAAATGCATTTTGAGCATCTATGAGTGTAATTAATATAACATATGCTTTTAAAAAACTTTGTAAAAGTTATTCTTTGTAAAAATAAATAGCTGTTTGACAAATTTTCTGCTTTTCTATTGACCACCCTGTACATTCGCCTCTTTATACTTTATCATATTATACTAACATAAATTAGTGGATTTCGGGTTATAAAAGATTTTTCGGAAGTTTCAAAGAGACTGATATATTTTCATCTTGTTAAAACTAAATAAGCGAAGATTGAGTACATTACCGTGTAAAACAATAAACATTAGTCGATTTGAATACACATCTAGTAAGCATAAATACAAGTTCATCCTAAGTTTTCTAGCTTTCAAAAGTCTTACCGGTGGGTCAGCACTAATATTATAGGCGTGTAACGCATAATTTCAGGGTTCGATTCCCTGTGGCGGATGTGGCTTTGCCCTAAAATACGCAAACGCCTTTACAAAAACAAAACTTTTATTGGTTAATATTAAAAAATATATTGTTCAGGAATTGTAGAACACACGTACGTTTCAACATTTTTCGTCTCAAATTAAATCGTAATTGTACTTTGCTTTTCATTTATACAAATCAAACAACTTGAGCACAGTATAGATGGTCCATTTGGTGGTTTAGCGCTTAAACTATTTTTTTGTCAAACAAAAAGTTAGGTATATTGTGTCACATTAAGTCACATTTTCACTTAAATCGCTGAAAACTGCATAGTTTAACATCATTGGATCTCATTAACATAGTAATTTGATGTTACAGCACGACACTTCCTCAAAAAGTGTAGATATTTGACGGTCATGATACGAATTCTATTTTTTATCTGAAGCTACTCTACGTTTGTATTTAATAATATTTATGCTTACTTTTATCTTGTAATAATTTATAATCCGTAGTTTTGTTTATTTGAAGTTAGGCACTAAGCTACGAAAAGGACTATCTGTGCTCTTCCCACCACCGGTATTAAAACCCAGTTTCTAACATTGTAAGTCAGCATACATACCGCTGTGCAACTAGAGGCCATATTACAGGTGAGAATAAGGCTTGACCTGGGTTTGTAATTGACTACTATTTTCAAATGACAGTTCATGGGACATAGTCACGCATAATAATTAAATAGTTACAATATTCCAGTGAAAAAATATTTAAAATTTAAATTATCAGATTAAATTTATATTGACATTTGAGTACAATATAGATGCGTGAATCCTTAACGGTCGGAAATGTCATTTGCAGCGAAAATACGTAACAAATGAAATAATGTTACATGATTTCTATAAGTAAGTATGTAACGAAATAATTTATTTATTATGTTTATTAACATATTCACTTTTAGCTTCAATCTAAGAAGGTGGTTTTATATAATGGAAAGCCGATATAAATTCTTTATCAAATACACATACGTTTTTTTTCTGTCAGTCTCATTTATAAAAAAAAATAATGTTATTAAAATTTTAAAAACTTTTGTATTTTAGGATTAAATAATTCTAGTTGCAAATGAAATAAAAATAAAGTTATTTTCATATATTTTACGCTTGGCATGACCAGGTCCTTAGTGGGCTTGACTTATAATCCGAGAGTGGGGGGTTTGAAACCCCCTCACACCAAACATCCTCGCTCTTTCAGCCGTAAGGGCGTTAATATGTGACGGTCAATCTCACTATTCGTTGGTAAAATAGTAGCCCAAGAGTTAGCGGTGAGTGGTGATCACTATCTGTCTTCTCTCTAGTCTTACACTATCAAATTAAGAACGGTTAGCGCAGATAGCCTTTGTGTAGCTTTGCGCGAAATTCAAAACAAACAGTCAAACAAAACCTTTATTTAAAATAGTCAACACTACATTCAACTGTTGACTAAATAGTGGCAAAATAAGTGTTTTACCCATCATAATACTACAAGTTGAACAAAATATTGTCTGGCTAAAATTGAATGAATATTTGTTCTACAATTTTTGTCAATGTTAGAAGTGTATCTGACAGTTTCGTCACTAACTTTTTTCACACATAAGGTATTTTTGATTAGTTATGTATTAGCTACAACCACGGTTGGACCGACATGATGCTCGCTTTTTTATCTAAATTAGGGATGGGTAGCGCAGATCGCCTTCGGGTAGCTTTGCGCGAAATTCAAGAGAAAAAGATAATTATATTGTATTTATGCTCTGCTTTTATATTATAATTTATTACGTATTATTTGTGATTTGAAAATCCATATATACTTACGAAAGTAAATTCCTATTTTCGTTTCATAATTTTAAACATTTCATTGCACACATTAGTTATGATAGCCAGAGTTCGCTATGTAGTATACAAAATAGAAAACGATTACAACATATCCTTTAAAACATTTGATATTCATTTAGAAAGTTATAGAGATTGTGTAAATGTAATGATAAACTGTAAGATGAAAAACTGTATTTAGAAAAAACTGTATGTAGAATAATGAAATTTTATTACAAACAGCAGCAAAACTAAAAATTAACGTTTTATTTTCTCATACAAAATATTATTACAGAGAAAGGTTTTCTGATAAAGATCCCTTGAGCAATAGACAATTATTTTATTTTATAAAGTTAAGAACAAGTATTTTATTTATGGTACGCGTGCCGATCAAATTTCTTTCACACTTTCAAATTACAACTTTGACATGAATTATCAAATTAGTATAATTTTAGAGCAAAATGAATTCTCTATTGTTAACTGTATTTAATAGGGACGTATTAAACTTATTTAATTTTGTTTTTTAGTACTCCCATTTAACTTAATGATGACCTGATTTCGATAACCTCATTCAGTGACACAGAGGAACATCTGTTGACTTACACTGCTAAAAACCGGGTTTCGATACACGTGGTGGGCAGAGCACAGATAGCCCTTTGTGTAGCTTTGTGCTTAATAACAAACAACTGATTAATAGTGTATTTACACTCAATAACTTTAATGTGTTGTAACTGAATTTAGTTTTTATGTTTGGAAAATATTTTATTGTAATTTTGACTGAGAAGCACACACACAAATCTTTCAAAGGAATTTCAAGTCATTTGCCAAAAACGACCTGTGTGAGGTCTCATGGTCTCATCATTGATTACCAAGAGAGGTGAAATAGTATTGCATACTGTTCAATGGCTGTCAGTACGCCTTCAAGTGATTCCTATCACATCAATCTTTCCAGCGTTATTCCAGTCCAATGGTTGAGCACATGAACAACTCGCTTCGGTGTGGCATTGTAATGTACAAATGATCAATAGCGTATTTCAGGCAACTGGTATCGTCATTTGCCACTGATCAGAAATAACTGGGAAAAATACAAAGCAGATTTCGAATATAGACATGCTTACACCAGAACTATCTCGTACATGAAAGATCACTCTTCAATTCTCTCCAACAGTTATGTAAGAAAAACAAAAGAATGTTAAGAACACTTAATTATTTTCTTAGTATTTTACGCTAGACTTTGAATCGTCAATTCTATGTACTTATGCTTGATACGAAAATAAAATATCTGGAGTTTTCTACTTAAGTTTTTAAGAATTTTTTTCTCTGGAAATAATTTTTATTATTATTTGTTTCCTATTGTTTAAAGTATTTATTTGTTTCAGTATTCCAAAGTGATAAATCTATTATCAAAGGAACAACAAATTTGACTTAGATTATTGTTTGTTTTGGAATTTCGCACAAAGCTACTCGAGGGCTATCTGTGCTAGCCGTCACTAATTTAGCAGTGTAAGACTAGAGGGAAGGCAGCTAGTCATCACCACCCACCACCAATTCTTGGGCTACTCTTTTACCAACGAATAGTGGGATTGACCGTCACATTATACACCCCCACGGCTGGGAGGGCGAGCATGTTTAGCGCGACGCGGGCGCGAACCCACGACCCTCGGACTACGAGGGCACGCCTTAATGCGCTCGGCCATGCGAGGCCGACTTAGATTATTATACGTCAATATCTTTCCTGTTACAAAACTGACAAATATGAAAGTCTTATATCAAGAAGTGTCTTCAAAAGAAAACAAATATCGATGATGTACGTGAGACGTGTTTCAAAAATAAATAGATAAAAAAACCACAAGCATTACTGCAAAGAATAAAATAGGCTTAGTTACACTTTAATTATATATTATCTTTATGTTTCTTCGAAACTGTTAATAGAATTTGTGAATTTTTATTCTATTAGTTTGACCTTTCAATATGCAGTTTATTTAAGTTTTTTGTTGACTCTATGATTTCTACTGTGAGTCGTTCATACCAGACTTAGGTATATGTTTGAGTATATATCAATCAATTTTATAAAATGTATTCATTAACATGTTATGTTTTACCAGATAAATAACTTTTGCTGCCGTTAATTCATATCTCTTTTTCTTTTCACCAAGCGTACATTTTTCAGTTCTTGTCAATTTTTTAAATCACTAATTTTGATGAAATAAAATTAGTACTATTTTTCTTTATGAAACATTTTACTTGTTTTTTTATTTCTCTATTAATGACTCAAGATCAATGATAACAAAGCTTTAACGGTTTGAATTTAAACTTTTAACACTGCAAATCAAATAAACACAACACAACCCTAGAAAACTCCCAGATACAAACAAGGAAAACAAATATAAACAAACGAAACATCAAAGAAGCTGTATTTATACAGCAACTAAAACCAAAATTAAATGAATATAAAGAAACTCGTTTATTCCTATACGTGGGCTGTTCAAGAAATACGCGGACTGACGTCATAAAACAAAATATACTTTATTTAGAAGTTACAGGTCTGGGACCCCTTCAAAGTACTCTCATCCCCAATGCACATATTTATCTCAACGGTGTTTCCACTTGTTGATACAGTCCTGATACGCTTCTTTTGTAATGTCCTCCAGCTCCTTCGTCGCATTTGCCTTAATCTCGGGAATCGTCTCAAATCTTCTTCCTTTCAAGGGTCTTTTGAGTTTGGGGAACAAGAAACAATCGCAAAGAGCAAGGTCAGGTGAATAGGAGGGTGGGGAAGAACAGTGATCGAGTGTTTGGCCAAAAACTCACGAGTTCTGCGTGGCACAAATTTCCCAGCAACGCGGTGCATCTTCAATTTTTCAGTCAAAATCTCGTAACAAGATTCAACTGATATCCCACGCTCTTCAGCAAGCTCCCTGACAGTGAAACGTCGATTTGCCCGCACCAGGGTGTTGATGTTGTTCGCGTGTGGGTCGTCAGTTGACGTGGAAGGACATCCTAGACGCTCATCATCTTCAATGGACTGTCGACCATCCTTAAAACGTTCATGTTACTTGAAACATGGCGTACGCTTCATAGCAACATCACCGTAAGCCATATTAAGCATAGCAAAAGTTTTAGTTGCAGATTTTTACAGTTTAACACAAAATTTCACAGCAAGTTGTTGCTCCTTCAGGTCATTCATTGCGAAATCCGCCAAACGAAAAAATTGCACTTCACTTAAAACCGCGTAGCTAATACATAAATGAAGATATCTGCAATTGGGAAATGACGTCGTAATCAGCTGATCTGTGCAAATCTAGCGACACCAAGCGGATTCCCCTGGAACCAACTGGAGCCGCGCAATTCAAACAGTCCGCGTAATTTTGAACAGACCTCGTACTAACTAATTGCCCAACATCCAACTGCATCGTCCCCTTCGATCCCGTACGCGTTTATTCTCTCGTCCCTAAGACGTGTCCTTCAACGGTCAGATTCAAACTTTCTATTTCTTAACCTGAAGATGACCTAGGAAGGTCGAAACGTTAATATCTGCTTATCAATAAAAGAGTTAATGCTCATACCAGCCGTTCTGAAATACACTTTCATTTCATCTGAGTTTCTCGTCATCAGAGAAACTTGTATTCATAATAGTATTTGTGAAATGTCAAACATGAATATAAATTAGTTCTTCCATTACTTGATCTAAATACATGACATATTAACATATATAATAAATTGTGGTGATTCATATTCGACGTACACCCATTATGTAAAGACTAACTTATGAATTGAAACGTTTAAATGTAGTTGCTTTTAACAATTTCTGCTTTATTCCTTTACACGATAACAACTGGATCTCAGTTTGAGTTTATGATTAACAAACAATTTTATATTAGTAAATAGAATTACCTGTTTTAATCATAAAAACCACCCACTGTTTGTTTAAAATTTCGCTTAAAAGCTTGCATGCAAAAAAAGCCTCATATGACAATATTAATTAAATTGCAATCCACTTTTGTAATTCAGATTGATCAAAACATCAGAATAAGTATAAATAAAAGGTTCGGCTTTACTACACTGTTGCTTATCCATGTCATTTCACTTGAATCTCTTGAAAGGAAATATTCAAGCATGACTCGGCATGACCAGGTATGTAGACAGCTTGACTTGCGTTTTCAAGGTTGTGGGTTCTGATCCTCGTCCAAACAAATATGCTTGCCCTTTCAGCCGTGGGGGATTTATAACGTGACGGTCAATCCCACTATTTGTTGATAAAAGAGTAGCCCAAGAGTTGGCGATGGGTGTTAATGACTAGCTGCCTTCTCCCAAATATTATGCTGCCAAATTAAGGACAGATAGCGCACATAGCCTTTGTGCAGCTTTGTGACCAAACGAATTGCTGTCGGTCAAAAGTACCGCCACCATAAAGGTTTCATTTAGTTTTCAAGAAATAAATATGATTATTTGTCACTTACGTAATGTTTTAATAACTAAAATTTCAAAGCATGTTGGAAGATATTGAGCTGCGATCTTTGAGACTTTTCGATATAGAGACTGTCACGTTAACCGCTAGGCAATATTACAAGCGTAAACGTTTCCCTAAATAATGGATTTTCGAATGTTTTTCCTTATTACAGTTTCCCAATTTTTACTTGAAAGATATGTTTATGTTTTATTATAATGGATATGATTCATCATTGTGTTACAGAACTTTCATGGTATTTTCCTTGGAAAAATGGTGACACAATATAATGAATAATGAAACAATTACACGTAAATTTTAAAGAATGAAGCAAACGTACAAAAAAGAGAAAGGTGTTGGAACTAAGCTCACTACACTTGATAAGATAATTAATCAAAATTTTTGAAGAACCTCACTGGTTTGGCATGCTTATTTCTTCGTTATTTTTAAGCAATGACAAAAACCTCGAGTATATATAGTGTTAGGAATTATAAAGGAATATTGCTTTTCAAATGTATTTTGATTTTAAGATAGTTCAGGGAATTTTACAATTATCTATGTTAATTAAATCTTTTGGCAAAAAATTTTTTTAACAATTGCTTTGTTGTTTTAATATCTTTTGGAATATTTTGGATATCAAGCTATTTTGAAATAACTTTTTAGTTCGCCAGAAATTACAATTAGAATGAAGGCTGCTTTTCGTGGGAAGTTTATTGTTAGAAAGTCTATAATTGTGCGACTTGAGAGTGAATATCTTTATTTAGTCACATTCAGGAGTATTATTTCTGTAATCTGCAGTTATTGTCTTTTGAAGTATATAGTTAAGTCGATTATATCTTGTTATAGTTAGCATAAAAATTATTAAAAGTTGATATTTTGACCATGAAAGACAACAGACAATGAAGCATCTTTATTTCGTTCGTTTTTTTTATTTCTGATATAATTTATGGTAGTTTCTAAATGTTTATTTTATTACATCTAAAGAACTGTTATTCATATATTACCTAAACAAATTTACTCAGATTTCTTTTAATGTCCTGATAAGTAATAAGGCAACGGTTACTTGAGGGATTTACGGATGAATATGTTGTTTTAAAAGAATATTTAGCTCGAAACCAAATGTCTAATTTACAGAATGTTTTCAAAGCAAAAAAGTTCAGTGCTAAAACGTTTCATCACTATGATTGATCAAGGAAATTATGTTAATATTTTAGATGACTTTTTATTAATTGTAGTTCTCTTTTATTGATGCAATATGCTTTCATTATTATAGTCAGATACAATTTTATATTCCGTGATCATATGTATGTTCTTTGCAGATTCTTTCTTTCTTGTAGTAAAACCTATGTATGTATATCTATATATATATTCAACCAACCAAAATAACCAGTTATTGTCACAAAATACAAAACCTATTATTCGTATAGTATAAAAGACTTTTCCTTTCTCTCTCAACAAGCACACATTTCTACTCGTGGTTTGATCGAGTATATAATTATTTTGCATATGTCTTTGTGAGTCAGAAACAAACTTATTTAAGCTGTATAACTAAATAATCGAGGAGTAGCAGAGTTGGACTGATACTTTAAATGAGTTCTGTTACAGAGGTTTAGATATTTTACGTTGAATACAAGGTACTGAGTAATTATCATATTTTATTGCTGAATGATAAGAAAGCATTTTGAGGTTAATTGTATATAAAAATATTTTATGCTTAATTATTGCAAATTTTATGCACACTTCATTCTAGTGTTACGTATTATAACTTATATCTGGCGAATCTCCAATTTACTTTATTACATACGGAAATTTTAATTTTAATTTAAAAGTTTTGAAGCTTGATATGTGTCAAATTCATGAAATTTGTCAACAAGATTGACACAAACAATTTTTTTTTCTAACACAAAGATATATTTTAATATACAACAACAATACAATTTATAATAACAGTTATTATAAATGATGATTTTTATACAAAATTTTAACAAACAATGCTGAATATTTCATTTGATTTAGAACTAAATATCTTATACGGTTCAAGAAAGAACGAATTGACTGTGTTGATACACATTGTACATATCATATAATGATGACACTAGCTAGCTGTTTATTTGTTTTTACCGACGAAAATATATAAAGTCTTCGTAGAAATACTAACATTCGAAGTTAATTCTCTGAAGTTAAAAGGCTTTTATTATTTGAAATCAATAAACCTCCCTGGTTAGGTATCTGTAGTTCTCCTATTAATAAACGTTTATCACAACTATAGCTTCCGAGGTTTATAATATATTAGCTGTAGTAAACAAACGCGCATCCTACATTATTGACTCTTACGCTCGAGAATCTTCTACATATTTAGAGAAAGAACGGACTTTCACAATACACATTTAAAATTATACCTCACATGCATTAAACCGAAAGAAACAAAGATAAATAAACGTATAACAGTAAATTTGTTACGCCAGCGACACCAAATAACTTAGCCTTGTCAAGTTTTAAACGTTAAAGCATTGTAAAAATATTACTATATCGCTAAGATTCACTTACTCTGTATAATGGTTACGTGAATTAAGGCAAATATCGCAAGACACCACGTTTAATGGAATACATTTTTACTTCATTTACCGAATATTCATTGAATAATTTGTGTGTTTGTTTAAGTTCAAAGCCACTTTGGACTATTTCATTAGTCCACAGTGTGGAATTGAACCCTCGATTTTAAAGTTGTAAGTTTGTGAATTACCGTTGACCCACCGGGAAACTCACTGAAAACGATGGAATTACTCCAAACATTTAATCCAATAAATAATTATCAAATGGCTTAAATCCTTAAATACATCAGAATTACATGGTACTTCTTAAGTTCATTGTAAATCGTCATACTTTACGTCATTTAGAAATATATGAATTATCAACATTTTGATACAAAAACCTAAAAAAATATCAATGTTTTAGCAAATTCCAATTGGAGGCCACAGTACATTTTCATGATTATTATCGAGAAGTTATTAGTTAATAAATAAGTTTTTGTTAATAACATAATATTTGAGAGGTACTTTAGGTTATTTGTTTTAAAACAAGAGAATAAAAATGTTCTAGTGTTGAAATATAATACGCACGATCATGGTAAATAAGTAAAGTAATTCATTGATAAGTTTATCAGTGTAATATTATACCATCTGATGGGAAAGATAAATCTCAATAAAAAAACATTAAAAACAAAGAAGCATTTATATCAAAGAAGCGTTAAACGAAATTTAATGTTCATCAGCTACCTATCTTATGCATGTTGTACTATTTATGTTTGTCGTTACACCGACGTTAATTATCATATGCTTTTACAGTACTGAATAATTAAGTTTGCTAACAAAGGTTCTTTGAGGCGTAACACAAAAGTTTTCTTAATTACTTTTGCATTAATTATAGATTCTATATAGTTTGTGATAATTAACTTAGGTCGTGTAACTAAATTTTTTCGTGATTTATTAAACATGTTTCTGTATTTTCAGAGAATTCTACCTAGCAGTTGCTAATTTGGCAAAAAAGAAACGTTTGTCTACGTATATATTTAGCATAGTTTTCAGGCATATTTACAACACATGTTCCGTGCCAAATTTATTTTGTTATCGTGTACGTTGAGTTCCAGTAAGGAAATTCGCATGTTCTAAACATCAGTATTACGGGATAATACATAATACATGTTCGAGAAGAGACAAAAACGCTCTAATATTTCCACATTAGTAAATCACAAACGTAGTCACCTAAGTACACCAACTGATTTTGCAGAGTGTCCATTTTGTTTACTATTATGAATTACAAGAATTGGGCCAGACGTCATCTGGCTTTCTATTCCTTATTTAGAAAAGATCCGCATCTTGTTTGTGCCCAATTCAACAATAAAATTTACCAGTTAATTACACATGATACAAGAGTGAAAATAAATTGTTCTCAGTTTCACGTAGATTTACGAACGTGTCTTAAATATTGTATGTTAATGCATTATTGATATCCGAAGTGCAGGTGTTATTTGCCGCTCTTGGAAATATTCTGAGCTTTCTTAAACATGCGCTTCGCTAGTCTGCGGATTTACAACGCAACATCAGCGGTTCGATTCCCCTCGGTAGGCTCAGCAGATTTGTAAATATACAAATTAGATAAAGGTTTTAGTTTTTACAAGGTTTAAAAAATAACAGAATTATTTATATCACATTTCCGAGATAGGGTCAAACTAATGTTATCTTCAAAATATTTTCAGTGCCATTCTTTTTCATTCTTGCTCAACAAGTACATACCAACAAGCTTTGTGCGAAATTCCAAAAAAACAAACAAACAATAGTGTATGCTGTTCTTTAGGTACGATGAGACGCAACAAGGGCTTTGGTAAGATGATGTCTACCTTATTAAGTGATATTGAAGAAGAGTTTCGTATGTTGAAAAAAAGTGTTAAGATTGGGGCCATTGTTCTTTCTTGATTTATATTGCTGTCTTATTCAAACTTAATCATGTTATTACTTAAAGTTATAAAGCGTGTATGACCAAAAGTAATGCTGATGAACTGCGATATGTTGCTTATGATAAACTACAAAATATCTCTTGTAGAAACTGAAACACATATGCCATATTAGTCTTTTAATAACGATCAAAAACTAAGTCTTAATAGTTCAGAAAGAATATATAGCACTTCCTTAGATAACACTCAGTAACACAGCGGCATATCTGCGGACTTCCAACGAATTAAATCGGGTTGCGATACCCGTGGTAGGCAGAGCACAGATAGCCCTTTGTGTAGTTTGTGCTTGACTACATTCAATAGAAAGGTGTAACTTAAATGAAGCATCTGTCTTATAGGTTTAAACCGGTTAGTTCTGATTTAACAGTATTGTACTCTTCATACTTTTAGCTGATTTGAAACTGAGATAAGGCGTAATTGGTGTAAGAGACAGTAATTATTTCCATAAACATTGTGATGTGTGATATAATCTTTACTATAATATATAAAGGTGAAAACACAAGAATATTTTGTCACAAGTGACTTTTCCGTCAAAATTAACTTGTGCAATAAAGTTCATTTTATACTAAGCTATAGTTTTTGTATGAGTTATGGTGATATTTCATCATAAACACGCCTCGGTATAAAGCAGAATGTGAATATCGTGTAAACACAAGATATTTCGGTATTACCTGTTGTTTTGTGGGTTTGAAAATTACTTGTATGAGCCACTCTTAACGTGATCTGCTATTGTTGCTTTGCAACTATCTTAAAAAATGAATCTTATTACTTGCTCGTTTCACGATTCTGATGTTGCTACTTATTGTCTGTTTCTTTGATGATAAAAAGAGAAATGTGATGCATAGCAAAATGGGATTTTTATTGAGCTTCTTATGCGTGTTACTACTGATTTGATCGTATGAAGTTTATACTGGTTTAGTTTGTTTTGAATTTCGCGCAAAGCTTCTCGAGGGTTGTCTGCGCTAGCCATCCCTAATTTAGCAGTGTAAAACTAGAGGGAAGGAAGCTAGTCATCATTACCCACCGCCAACTTTAGGTTACTCTTTTACCAACGAATAGTGGCATTGACCGTTACATTATAACGACCCCACGGCTGAAAAATTAAGCATATTTGATGTGACGGGGGTTCGAACCCGTGACCCTCTCATTACGAGTCGAGTGCCTTAACCATCTGGCCATGCCGGACCAGTTTATACTGTCAAGACGCTGATAAAAATAATCTACATATAAAATGATACTAGGTTTGTCATTTACTGTTTCACAATATAACAAACCTCCTTAAAAAGAATCGAATGTAGTCATACATAATGACAATTATTACAATTTTCTTTATCTAAGAGGAACAAGGTACCAAAAGCAAAATAAAACTGCCCAATTGTGTATGTATGTATGTATTTTGTTTAATGGAAAAAAACTATAACGCTTGTAAAGTAACAATGCTGTAAGCATTTTTGCTTTTGTTTAAAAAAATCACGTTTTTCTCATAAAAATTACCTACAAGAGGTATTGCAATACTAAACCCAAACATAAAGCTTTTATGACATTTCTGAAATTTGTACTATGATGAAGTTGAGAAATATTTTCGAACATTAGTGGAATACATTTATAGGATGAATTTTCCTTCTCTGAATTTCTTTTTTTATTCTTTTGGGAAGGAATGGATTACATAAAAAACTTTAAAATTCTGGGCGTTTAGAACATAAAAACCTTTAGTGCACCTTAGGCCATACTTAAAGAACGATTGGGGACGTCATATCCCTAGTAAAACAGACTTTAGAATCAAAACAATGCGAAGGTTAGTTTGGACATAAAATCAAGGAAGCGCATTAATCCTTCTGAGTTTAGTGACTGGCAGTTATATATATACTTGCACGGTTTATAAGATCTGTAAAACCCTTAGACAGCTTCCGAGTAAATCTTGTTGGGATTTCGTTGGAAACAAGCGGCTTATAAAACCATAGTAAGTACTGCATGTGTTACATACTTGCAGGTTTTTACTAAACCTTATCACATATGTTATTATAACTAAAAATTTAAAGTATTTTTAATATGTGTGTTTTCTTAAAGCAAATCCACATCGGGTTATCGGCCATCTCCACCAAGGGGAATCAAACCCCTGATTTTATCAATCTAAATGTGTAGATTTACCGCTGTACTAGATTAAGTTTCATTATCGCTTTCTAACTAAAAATATCGTGTATGAACAAAATAAATTGATAAAAAAAATTACTATTCATTTCAAACGATTATACTGTGCTTGTTTTATTAATAAGTTTGTTTATGTAGTCTTTCAGTTAACGAGACAGAGTTGACAATACTGATGGCACCAGTAATAAGTCATGTAATTAAAATGAATATTACATGGATTGTGTTTTCGGTTTTCAGATCTTGCTTGTTATTTTCATTGCAAATTTCTTATTCTTATTTTTTGCTCAATCAACAATTCCAGATCACTAAAAGTATCAGAGTATTTTATTCTAAACTTGTAATTATTACCTCCCATACAACTCGCTTATGTAAATTGTATCTTCGTCTGCATCATGTATTGTTAAGTGTTACATAAGGTTGAAAATTATTGAGGTTATACAAGTTTATTTCAATATATTTCGAAAAACAAAACAAAACAATGTTACACCAAACTTCTTGTTGTATTCTACATATATACTTTAAACTTAATAAACTTTCTAGTAGTTGTGTTGTAGGTTCGTGTATGTGTTTGTGTTTTTTACAGCAAAACCACATCGGGCTATCTGTTTAGTCCACCGTGATTTTAGCGTTGTAAATCTGTAGACATACCGCTATACTAGGGGAAGAGCATTCTAGGTTCAATGCTGCTTATTTGTAAATCGTCGATTGTGGTCAGTCAAAGCTACATATTATTGTCTGACATTGAAATTATCGCTGTAACAGGATTTGAATAAGGATGTCGAAAATAGTTGTAAACTACAATCTTGACAAAATGTATAAATTCCAAAAAACCTTACAAAGAATACAAGGGCCATCTTCCAAGAGCAGACAAAATACACATTGGAGATGAATTTGGAAAACTTCAATGGTATGCGGTTGAAAGGAATTAGAGTGATTTTAGTTACAGTGACCATTTTCCTCGCAAAAACAAATGCTGATTTAGAATAAAGTGTAACTACGTAGCATGTGAAATTCTTGACTTATGAGACTTCATGAGCAATAAATAATTATTTTTTTTAAATATTATCTTAAGTACTATGAGTTAATTGCATTGAATCTCATGAGCTGAAAGAATATCTTGTAATAAAATATTTCTCTTCTCGATAAAAAGGTTGATCCATAAGAAGTTTGGGGTATGGTTCCAGTTTCAGTTGGAGTTCTGGATTACTTGCAGAAGAAGTTTTTCCACTTCCATTGATGCAGACTATGCCTTTCATCCTGCTATGTTACTTGTCTTTATGTCGTGCAAAGCTCTCGTTTTATGAAAAGCTATTTTCGAAAATCTTGGGAATTTGCAATCAATCAAATATATGTATTTTAACATGCTGACCTTGTTGTGACGATATTGTTTTTGAATTTCGCGCAAAGTGATAACAGATACACAAAAAAACGGCCCGCCATGGCCAGGTGGGTTAAGACGTTCGATTCGTAAACTGCGGGTCGTGGGTTCGAATCTTTGTCACATCAAACATGCTCGCTCTTTCAGCCGTAGGATGTTACAATGTGACGGTCAATTCCACTATTCGTTGGTAAAAGAGTTGCCTAAGAGTTGGCGGTGGGTGGTAATGACTATCTGCCTTTCCTCTAGTCTTAAGCTGCTATATTAGGCTAGCGCAGATAGCTTTCGTGTAGCAATGCGCGAAATTCAAAAACCAAACAAACAATATGGAAAAAACAATAATGGAGAATTGAAAATGAAATAGCTACAGATTGTTTCAATGCTAAATTTTGTAACTATTTAGTCGGTAGTGTAATGTAGTATTGACTATTTTAAATAAAGGTTTTGTTTGTTTTGAATATATATATGATTTACACTCTATCTGCATTCAATAAAAAGAAAAAACAAATTCAAGTAAAAAACTGTTACAGCAATAAACGGTTGAAACTATTCATATTTCAAGACAAAAAACGCATAAAACTTAACATTCAATACAGTTATGTTCAATAGTGTCGCAATATGGCAGTTTCTGCAATGCAAAATATATAAGATCGTAAAATTTAATGTACATTTGACACAAAGCTATTGTAAACTGTTAATTAGTATAGACAGATTTTCGTATTTGTAAATGTAAAGTCATTACAATTATTTATATTTAACATATGATTACACTTTTTAACATTGTAAAACAATAATTAGCTTTGATAAAATACAAGTAGAAAGCAACAACATATATTTGCTCATTATACATTTATATAGTAATAGAGGAGAGATAGATTATATAAAAAGCAAGCATTTCAAAGATATTTAATCACACGTGTTGTAAATTACTTCTACGTATATTTGTTTGTTTGTTTTTTGGAATTTCGCACAAAGCTCCTCGAGGGCAACCTGTGCTAGCCGTCCCTAATTTAGCAGTGTAAGACTAGAGGGAAGGCAGCTAGTCATCACCACCCACCCCCAACTCTTGGGCTACTCTTTTACCAACGAATAGTGGGATTAACCGTCACATTATACACCCCCACGGCTGGGAGAGCGAGCATGTTTTTTGCGCGACGCGGGCGCGAACCCGCGACCCTCGGATTACGAGTGCACGCCTTAACGCGCTCGGCCATGCCAGGCCGTTACTACTACTTAATAAACAGAAAGTGAATGACATTACTATATTGTTTGTTTCGTTTCTCTTTTGAGTTTCTTTAATTTGAATTTATTTTTGCAAATATTTCTGTTCAATAAAAATAATTTATAGATTAGGTAGTGCAATCTGTACCAGGTATAAATTGCAATATTGGTTTATGCTGAGAAGTAAATTTCTCAAGCTTATAAACAAAATCGGATTTGTATGTGTACTTTATTCAGTTACATCTTGTAATCATCAAGAAAAATTCATGATAATATGTAAACATATATTGTCTTATTACAGTATAATATTCTCTTTTGTATGTGCCGAGCGCGTTAAGGCGTGCACTCGTAATCCGAGGGTCGCAGGTTCGCGCCCGCGTCGCGCTAAACATGCTCGCCCTCCCAGCCGTGGGGGTGTATAATGTGACGGTCAATCCCACTATTCGTTGGTAAAAGAGTAGCCCAAGAGTTGGCGGTGGGTGGTGATGACTAGCTGCCTTCCCTCTAGTCTTACACTGCAAAATTAGGGACGGCTAGCACAGATAGCCCTCGAGTAGCTTTGTGCGAAATTCCAAACAAAACAAAACAAACTCTATTGTATGTACTTACTAGCTGTGTACCGGCGCATAATTATATTTGTATGTAGCCTAGATTTCTCCTTGTTGCCAAAGTAATTACGTTGTCGTTCACGTACCTGCTTGCTTAAAATCTAGTTTTTCAAATGAATTAAGTCATTGAATTAATTTTAACTCTTTCTTTAAATCGTTACTTTTAACTCAAAAAACAAATGAATTTGACAATTGTAATTTGGCATAAGGATAAAATATTTCTTCTTCACTTCGGAATAAATAAGAAAGTATCCATATCAATATGTTTTACAGTTTTGGTTGATTTATATAGAAACACATATTCGGCATACATATAAAACAAAACCAGCTTATCACAATCTTTCTCTAAAGTTTGTAACGGGTTTACTCTTACATGTGTTGTGTTTTCTTATAGCAAAGCCACATTGAACTATTTGCTGAGTCTACTAAGGGGAATTTAACCTCCGATTTTAGCGTTGTAAATCCGTAGACATACCGCTGTACTAGAGGAGGGCTGTTTACTGTTAGTATTTATTTCACTGTTGTTGGTGTGTTTTAGTAAATTATGGCCCGGCGTGATCAAATGGTTAAGGCATTCAACTACTAATTTGAGAGTTGCGGGTTCGAATCCCTTTCACACCAAACTTTTTCTTTTTTCCACTTTCACCTGTGGGGGGCGTTATAATGTCACGGCCAATCCCACTATCTGTTGGTAAATTAGGAACAGCTAGCGCAGATAGTCCTTGTGTAACTTTCGGCGAAATTCAAAACAATCAGTTAATTATACATCTCAAAATGCATGTAACGCATTAAATTTATTTTGCACATTTCCTACTTATTCGCTAAAGTTCGAGAAGATTCTCGAGTGTAAGAATCAACAATTTACTATGTTTGCGTGTAAAAACTAGTGATTGCTAGTATTGTTGCCTTGGCTGAAATTTCTAAAAACTCTCCTCTTAAACTTATAAAAGATAACCAACGCAACGGAAAAAGACAGTATATGTTGTTGATTTGTTACAGTTGATATCTCAAAAGCTATAACTATGATTAACTCTCACAAATCGTGAAATTTTAGATACTTACTACTAGCATTTATAGACGTCGATTATTACAAACTATATAATTTCAGCGGATTTACATCAGAAGTTAGTATTTCTACAAAATCATTAGCTAACTTTAGTGATGAAAAACTCACGTGTGATCAGTGAAAAGCTAGCTAATTACTAGTTAATTGATTTGTACTTATATCAACTCAAAATTAATTCGCTTGCCGTGAACTCGCGATAAAATATCACGGAAGTTCTGGATCGGATAAAAAATTCAATACTGTTTGTAAATTTATAAAACATATGTATATAAATCATTATTTGTAATAACCAGCTATTTTAAGTTGTATTATTGTTTGTATATTAAAACATATTTTATTTATAAAGAAATCTGTGTGTACCGATCTTGTCAGAAAACATCATAAATTATATATATTTTTAAATTAATTAACTTACAAGTTTAAATTACAATTTAACTCATTTTCCGGCTACTTGATATTGTAATACGTAAGAAGTGATAAAATTAAACTTATAGTGAAACACTTTTAAAATATCTAACCTTGAAACGTTAGAAAAGACTGTAAATACACTTAGTCATAAAACAACAACAGAAGTTGGTAAGATGTCCAGGTGAATTGTAGGTAATAAACATGTAAAATAATAAGTGAGAAATCTCAAAGTACTTAAAACATATTATTTAATTTGAAATGAAACCTGCAGTTAACTAATTACAACTCGCTTTAAAACTTTTTAATAACATTTAAAAGAACTAATCGTCGACAATGTATTATCAAACACAAACAAACCAGAAACATTGAATATCATTGTATTTTCTATCTTTAACCCCAAGCTATACTGTATTAAAATACTTAAGTTAAAATACTAAATTATGATATGTTACAATAAAAAGAATATTTTTTAAGGATTTTCAGTTTATTTCTAATAAATAAAGGTCCAAATTTGGAAAGTGTTTCAGGTTAGAGGGTCTTATTTTTTGTTTCTTTTGAATTTCAGGCATCCGTCACTTAAATCAACACTCATCAGCTTACAATTAAATATCGTTGAGAAACATTTCTCAGTATTCATGTGTGTCTTTTCTCAAAAATCTTCACATTAGAAGAATCGCATAAGAGAAAAGGGAAGAAAAAGACAGTCTTAATCGACCGTGTAATAATTTAATGCAGTTATAGTTTCAGTAGAAAATAGTTTAACGTCTTGTTTACAAAGCAACTTTTCAGAATCATGACAGTTTTATTGCGAGAAGATACTGCATATCTAATAGGATAAAGTGATGTAAATTAAACACGTTAAATAGAAACGAATTTGAAACCTTGTCATATAATTACTCTTTTTGTAATCACGTCGAGTCATACTGTATCTGACGACTAAGCGTCTTAACAATAGTTCTGCAACGTAATTTTCATACCAAAACTCTGTTACATATATATGTCGAAATACTTCCCGATTTATTTCCTTAAGACGTACTAAATGAGTTTCTTACCGTCCGTTTTAATGGTATCGTTACATATAAAACCATAGGCGACTTAGCTGTTATGTAATTACATGAAATAGCATAAATATTCGTTTCATTCTATATCTTCTTGATTGTGTTGTGTACTGACGCTGTGAGAAGTAGGTGGTTTTTGCCAAGTTACAAGGTATTAACATTGCTTTCCATGGCTAGAGTACCTCTTCTTGGGGTCTCATTCTAGATAGTCCTTGCTCTCAAATTAATCCATAATTCTCTGTTATCTAATTCCACTTAATACAAGGTATGTTCTACTTTGAAAATTCTAAATAATCGATTCGAAGACATATTTATATTCTGAGTATATGGACATTTTGTTTCAAAAAGAGACGTTACATACTATTCCCAAAAGTGATCAGTTTTTAATGTCTTTACGCTGTCTATATAAAGCTAAATAATGCCAACATGTAGTTATAATATTCATTATTTCACCATGATTTATTTCAAATGTGATTTTCACGTGACTTGATGACCTGCGAATTCAAAATTGTTTTATATTGTGCACTAAACCCTCGATATGTTTAGCTGATAGTGGATATAACCTGAATTAAAACAATTAAAGCATAAGCTTTTGTAATACAAGTAAAGAGGAACATACCAAGAAGATACAAAATAGTATTTAATTAGCTACATTATTTTTCGTGAAATAATTATAGCGAAAAATGATGAGACATTTAGTAGGAACCTGGTTTGTGAATAATTACATATTAGAAAAACACTCGAAGAAAGCACCACGTCATCTAGTGTTTTCGGAGATTGTAATAATCAATTTCAAACATGCACCAAACTTTTCTTTTTCTCGGTAACATAAGCCTATGTGCCAATATCATTGGTCTGTCTCAGTTTGTTCCCTTTTTTTTTTTTGCAAATTTGAAAATATCAACTCACTAATGTTAGAATAAACGAATTAGATATTGAGGACAACCTTTTATTTTAACCTACATCCACTCAAATATAATCATTTTGTTCATAATGGGCACTCACTTTTTGCTATCAAATTTGATCAAAATCAAATGAATAAATTTCAGGTTATACTTTCCAACACATACAAGATTGAAAACAGTACTCCTAAAATTATTTACTTGAAAACAAAGTATGTTATGGTAATCATAACGTCCTAGCTATTGTTATTATAATATATATTACTGGCCATTGGTTGGAAGTCAATCATGTTTAGTCAATTAAAAGCTTCATTAACAATTTTGTTCATTATACTACACCATTTTGGCGACTAGTTTAAAGTGTAGCGTTTCTCACAAAGCAAATCCTGAAGACTTTGTGCTGGTTATTTGTAAGTGCAAAACTAAATATTAAAAAAAACGCAAATATTCAACATCAGCAAGTATTGTGCAATGTTACAATACTTTTAATGGAGTCATGGTTTGTACGCTTCGCTTCGGTACTTTATAAAAGAAGTTCACGAAAAGTAGATCTTCGTAAGACGTTTAGAGTTGTTAAAAACACTTTTTTCTAATGTTGAAGCTTCGAGAAGATATTGTCACTCTTCAGAATAAACGTTACGTTAGTTTAATAAACATTTTTTTAAAAATAAATATAAAGAAAGAAAACCATAAAGACCAGTAAGTGTTAAGAAAATTTTATTTGAAAAATAACAGCTTAAATTATATAGGTGAATAAATATGCCGAGAAACTAAAATGCATGTCAGTCAATATGTCCTTTATTTTTTGTTGAAAAATGTGAAAAGATGAGTAATTTTGTTCACTTAATATAGGTACAATTTATTTTATTTTAATTTTCGCTTATAGGCATCCTGATTTTAAAAGTAATGGACATATATATCATTAAATAACTACTTCAACCGCAGGAGAAAGTTCATCCGTCCGATGATTGCAATATCTAATCTGAGGTCAGAGATGACAACCTTTATTCTCTAAATAACACTTCTTAAACGTAGCCTACATATACTGTTTCTCTAACGTCTAACCTATTGTTAGTTGCTAGAACTGAGTCACTATTTACTGACTAGAGAAAGTTAAATATTGAGTTATTGCAGTTCCTGTGTCATTTAGGAAATCAGTCTCTCACCCTTGCACCTTACTGATACGTACCACGCTTCACCTAGCCATAATAGAGCTGGGCTGACCAAGATATTTGTTGTACTTTATCAATAGGTGGTTGAGTTTAATGTGGTCTTCATCTTTGTTTTATTTTTTGGAGCATTTGCTGCAGTACTCATAAGTCAAATATTTGAGTTGTGAGTGGGTTGATATTTGTTGAGCTAATAGCTGAAACTAATAACTCAGTTATTCATTCCACTATCTTGGCAATGTAGAGTTGGGTGCAGTAATATTTAACATGGTATGTATCCCGTAAAGACTCTTTGTGGTGAATTGTAATTCACATATGAACATCTTTGTAGCATGTACCTCGTAGATGGTCTTTGATAGTCTAACTAACTGACAGGAAACTACATTAGTGATAGGGCGTAATAGTTTTCTCTGTGAACCTTTTTCCTGTTTAAGAGTTGATCCAAAGTTATCACTTTATACTGTGTCACAACAGAAACTGCATCATTTATAATAAGAATTTTCCTCACACCGAGAAGCTATCTCATCGTTTCTATGAGAAGATAGTTAATGAATTTATCCATGAGTATATCTTCTCAACCTGATGATATAATTACTAGTTGTGCAATTTAGAGCAATCGATGCATGTCATCTACATTTACAGCTAGTTTCTCAGTGCTAGTTCTTTTTCAATCTTAAATTTAACCTAATTAATTACTCGATTATTTGTTGGGTTGAATCAGTAACACATCTAGGCCCGAAATGCCCAGCCTCAAGAAAAGGCATTGACAATGTGTTTCAGAGTTGCTTTTTTTCATTCACCTTTCTGAAACATAAAGATTGGTTCAGATCTTATTATTATATTCCCATAAATATAAGGACAAAACATGCTTATCCTTGCTCATAGAGACCTGTGTCTTTCTTTCCTGGGTACTCAGTCAATACTTGAAGGAGATGCTACTAGCGTTTTTGGTGTAGATCAACAGACATACTCAGAGAACTTCCTACTCAGATAGGTAACTGGTACATTCTTCACGGGTGAAGGCTAAAAAATTACATACGTAAACTCATTGTACAGTTCTAGATATCATCACAATATCTAATCAATGTAAAGAGGTACCACTCGGCTCGAAGGAGCTCAGTGTGGTATGGTTCAGAATCCTTTGTTATAAATGCCTGCTGTCTTTTATGCACGGTAATAACTTTGGCGGGCGGAAATCGCACACCAGCAAATCATCCAATTCTTTTTGAATGGTCATTGGTAGTCTGAACTAAAAATAAGGTTTAGATGCTATGGCTGGTGACAGCTTGTCCGTCTTCTTGTAACTGAACATCAAACAGGTACGTGCACCATTTCATATTGACAGACTATTGTTCTTGATTTTTTTTGCAATTACTTGATTGGTACAGAAATCAGCTGGTTTTCTTCAGTACAAAGTTGTAGCCTGATTAACATTGTGGACTTTCTTAGTATTGGAAAAAGATGACTCTTCCCAGACTTTACGTCTATTTTATACATTCTATCTTAATTTTATTTCCAGACTAACCCACTTTTTCTAAATGAGTACGTTGCTATAAACTCAATAGATCAATTGAGAAACTTTACAATAAATTATATGATCACAACAAGAAAATTTATCTCTATTTACTTCTAGCTTTTCTATGTGAAGTGATTTTCAGAAAATTATGAGATAGATTTTTTTACAACAGCAGAGTTTAGCGGAGTATTTGTGGAGTAACGGTATTTGAAATTTTGACAAAGTTTTTAAACCGTGAGAAAATAAAGGTACAGGGGACTTTTGATGGAAAAAGGAACTCAATCTTTATCTCAAACGAAAGCAAAATAAACAGTGTGGATAGAAGCAATCATGTGAGTGTCTGTGCAAGTACGCACACTGTTTTTTTGCTTTCATTTGAGATAAAGATTGAGTATACCTTTACACATTTCTTTCTCTCTGAAGAGAACTATAACTAGTCATACAAGATAGCTACTATCATTTCTCTTGCGATGGTGTTAGCAGGTGACTGTATTTCTGTCATAACATTTTTTGGTTGTAACATAAAGACATAACCAACAAAACCAGCACATGATGCTACAACTGTTAACATTTTCAACGCAGATTTATCGTAATATACCCCCAGGCAGTGTAGACACTATTTGTTTTATAGAATAAAGACACAAAGATAACTACATAAAACAAAAATTAAACATTTATAGACTACATGTTTATGTCATAACCGTATAGAAGCTAACCAAATTACAATTTTAAAAACTAAATTACAATATAATATCGAGATAAAGTTGTTATTGTTCATAATAGTTACTCGAAGGTTTTCAATTAGTGACGAAACAAAAATAATTTTAACATCTTATTTGTAGTAGTTTATGCTAATTTCTCTCCAACATGTGATTCCCTTGTAAACTTGAATGATTTATGACACTAAACTTAGAGGTTTCATCCATGCAGAAGAAAAAAACACATGTAGTCATTTTGCAACATTATGCTTAACAACCAGAAAATGAAAAAAAACAACTGCTTTATCATACATATCACCAATTACATACCAGTAACACCCTCGTTATATATCTATAAAAAGTAACTATGTAAGAAATTGTAATCTATGTGTGTCTAACTCAAAGATTTACTTTGACCAAATATACAAACTTACAAATTCGAAATTGCAACCCTAAAAGTGTAAAAGTCACATGATCTACTCTGCAGTAATCACTGTTTTTCTTGATAGTTGGTTAAAGCGGCAGTATAAACGCTAAGCGTAATAGTAAAGGCTGTTGAGAAGAAAGTTGCTTGAAACCTAGATGGTTGTATACATAATTTGCTTTTTTTATTCCCTTCTGAGTTATTAATACTTTTGGAACATGCAGAAGAGTATATGGATGACTGATTATTAATATCACTAAATATTTCACAAAATATGTATGTATATCATTGTTGTTTTTGTTTATGAATTAAGAACAAAAGCGGTTTTTGGCGATTTGAGTCCGGAGACATACTGTTGTGCCACTAAAGAGAGGGACGTACCTATATAATTTATATGATTCATTATACTGTTGATTATATGCTAGTGCGAAAAAAGTATTTTTGATAGGTTTGAAAAAATAACAATTTGATATTTTGAACCCATTCACAAAATAAATATCTTATATAAAAACGTTTCTTTCTTCTACAGTTCAAAACAAATTACGCTCAGACAATATATTGTTTGAAATAGTCTTTTACTGATATTTATTCACAAACACTAACTAACAAACTTATAATTATTATAATGTAATTTTGCAATATACAGTAATAAATAGTGCCATTAATTAATTTTCTTGTTATATTAGCAACCACTAGCGTTACAACGATAAGGCAAGGGAGCATTGCTTTCCCCTTGAAACTTCAAAATAAAATATATTTGAATGATACTTTTTTAAAATACATATTACAAAATTAGGTGAAACATAAGTAAGACATAGAAATGTATCTCAAAACAGTTGATACGGATATTAACACTTTTATTGATAAACAGAGAACAACGTTTCGACTTTCTTAGGTCATATTAAAGTTAACATTGTTATTTCAAGTGGGTTTCTTGTCATCAAGAATAAATAAGACATAATAAACCAGAGAATCGCATTCAAACTTTAAGGTAATAACTTGCACTTTGCGATAGCGTGTATGGGTGTGTTTTCTTATAGCAAGGCCACACTGAACTATCTGTTGTGTCCACAGAGGGAAATCGAACCCCTGATTTTAGCGTTGTATATCCAGTGGGGACATTGCGATAGTTTTTTTATACCTACATAGAAAAACATTATGTGGATGCTTATGTTAGCAATGGATAAATGTTTAGCAAATGTAAAGTTAACTTTTTATAAAATATTTATACTGTTTAATTACTCTGTTAGGAGCCTCTAGCTGATATTGAGTTTGATGAACATCCGCCTCGAAACGATATGGAATTAGTTGACATAAGCTAACAAGATGCTGGAGGTAATTTCTTGGATTGCAGCCTAGCCGTCGAGGGTTGTGGTCTAAGCATGCTTTTCAAATCCCCCACCACATAAAAAATGATTGTGATGTCGAATTTGACATTTAAATTAACTCTAAGGATGCTTCATCGTTTTCGTATTATATTGGCCGCGAAATATGACTTGAGCTATCGTTAAAAAATAAATCAGTTTTTCATAACGAACCGCAATGGATTATTCCATTATCATTTTCGAACAAAAAATATTTATCTATTAAGTTGTAAATGCAACATTATTGACCACATATTATTATATGATGACAAGATGATACTTTTGCATGGAAATATGGTGACCAGGAAAAAGACAGATAACCAACACTCACAGCTGCCTTTTAAAATAAATTACAGTTTATTAAATAGCGGGATTTACCGTCATTTTAAAATTTCACCGCATCTGAAAGTGTGGAGCGTGTTAAGAAATACTTGGTGGGATTTAATTTTATATCAACTAATTTCACTGATGTGGATTTGTAATGCTTTTCTACTGGAAATAAATAAATTTCATTTTAAGTAAAACTCTTTATAATAATGTTCTTAAAGTGTGCGAGTTATTAAACCCAGATATCAGACAGGCAATCTTCTTGTTACAATTTATTTGGAACTCCTTAAAATGTGAGATAATATATTTGAAGTTTAAATTTCTTTCCTGCTGAACTTTTTAACATATTTGTTAAAGTTATATTTTCTTCTTGCGCAATAATTATAAGACTTTGGATTTCCTGCCTCACATGAAACGTTGAGTAACATATGTGTTGTTTGAGAGTTTTGCGCACAAGTTAAAACAAGCCAGACATTTTTGTGTGTGTATGCATTTACAATATTACACGGAAGGGCTAAAGTAGTAGTTCCAACGATAACATAATAACTATCAAACACAGTATGGAAAATAAAATAGTTAATAACCCATGAAGAGTAACAAACTCAGTTTTATGATACTTTGGATCAATTTCATTAATTATTTTTTATTAATTATTTTAAAAGTGAAATTTCTAACACTACAAAACGCAATATTTTTATCAAAATAACATTTTGTAATGATAAACAGTTTCGAGGGTGTTTTATGCCAGCATTTCCACCATCACAGTCTCGCAGTTCTCGAACTGTCTACGAGTCAAATTTGTGCAATCAGTATTGAGACAAAAAATCTGAACGTTCATCAGATTCAAGCAGTTGTCATTTATAACATGCGTATAGTAATTTACTCCATAAAGTAATGGACTTCAGAGGTGTTTTGGTGTCGCATATGGTTATGTATGACACAATCATACGAAACTGCCCAAATTTATTTCGGTTTGTAAACAGCGAATAAAGCTAAATAATAACAAGCATTCTTTTTATGACCTCATTGTGATTGAAACAAACATTTTATGCTGATACAGTGGTAAGTATACGGATTTACAACGCTACAATCAGGGGTTCTATTTCTATTGGTGGACACGGCAGTGGTCAAGCACGTTAAGGCTTGCAACTCGTAATCTGAGGGTCGCGGGTTTGCATCCGCGTTGCGCCAAACATGCTCGCCCTCCCAGTCGTGGGAGCGTTATAATGTTACGTTCAATCCAACTATTCGTTGATAATAAAGGTAGCCCAAGAGTTGGCGGTGGGTGGTGATGACTAGCTGCCTTCCCTCTAGTCTTACACTGCAAAATTAGGGACGGCTAGCACAGATAGCCCTCGAGTAGCTTTGTACGAAATTCCAAAACTAACAAAACAAGGACACAGCAAAGAGTAAACTGTGGCTGTGCTATAAGAGCATACACACACTTGAAACAAACTCATACGGAATTAAGGTATGATTTCCAGAAAGGGAAATAGCGATCATCCAAAAAACATTTTAGATATAATAAGCTTTACTTTCAATCTAAAATTATTATCAGTCTATGCTGTTGGACCTTCTTCTCAATTATTCAATTAAGACAGACAATGAGGATAAGGTTTGTTCTTATATAAAGGATGGGGGGTTTAGCTTATTAAAATAAGCATGGTAAGCTAAATTTTGCATGCTGTTTTTAACGGTGTTACTAGAATAATAAACTGCATTCAGATATGGATAAAATAAATAAATACTCACTTGTTATTCAATTCACTTTATTATGGCCTTTATTTGCTATGTCGTATATATCTATTAGAGAGTTAACAATCGTTTATGAATGCAGTCGAATTCACAAGTTTAGTAAGTGATCCCTTTTAGTAATCGATTAACTTTCATTACTTTTGTAAATTCATATAAATATGTATAATTATTCTTTTTTTTAAGATAATTTATAAAGTTTAGTTTTTAACTGATTCAATAAAATACCAATTTCAGTTTTAATCTCAAAAATAATGATACAATGATTAAAAAGTACCATAAAGATGAGATAAGTTTTTGGTTATGGTTTAATACATATCGAATATACTTCTGTACTAAACCATCTGATATTAAAATGAAATGACGATAAAATTTATAATTTATGTACAGTGAATACATATTTACATATATGAGCTTAAGTTAAAAGGTAGTTTTTGTACATTATTTAGTACAGAGTACTATTTATCGGTAAACAAGATAATCCATCATCACGCTATGAAAATACTACAGTACTAACTGTATCAATTATTTTTATAATCACGTTAATGTAGTTTTTTACTCCGCAGAAAATTGGTCTTAACACTCCACGTAACATTTATAAATTTTTTTATCCTTTGTTGAAACAAATATGATGAATATCAAGGCAAATAATTTTAACTTCCGCTAAAGTAGTGTACGAAAGAAGTTCGTCCAAATCCCAACGTTCATTTATACTACATTTGTTATAAAGATTTTATATTTTTGCTCTCATACTATTCCAAAAACATAGATATTAGTCATTTGCGTCTATTGTTAAGATAGGAAGAGAGCGAAAGATGAGTTTTCTTTAAATTTTTGCTATTTCTGTTCACTGAGTTTATATTGTTGCTGTATGACTTGTAATATTTGAGATAAAATAAAGGATTTTAGTTAGACTAAACATCGAACAACAAATAGATTACCACATTTCTTTTAGTTCAAATGTTAGGTTTACAGTCACACAATTAATGCCTCATCCAATATTATTGTACATTCTATTAATTGAACTTTTTTTTTAATTCACTTCTTTCCTAAACGTCTGTGTATCCAATCGATATAAAAATTGTACTCTTAAAAATGTACGAAATAAAAAAGAAAATTGTAACAAATGTGTCAGCGAGAATTTAATGAGAGAATTTGTTACTTTTATTTCATGTAGAAAATACAACTGAAATGTATAATGGTTTAATTTCCATCTATCCTCTAAATACAATATAGAACTAACGTCACGAATTTTACTGTTTTATTTGTTTTGGAATTTTGCACAAAGCTACATGAGGGCTATCTATGCTAGCCGTCCCTGATTTAGCAGTGTAAGACTAGAGGGAAGGCAGCTAGTCATCACCACCCACCACCAATTCTTGGGCTACTCTTTTACCAACGAATAGTGGGATTGACCGTCACATTATAAAGACCCCACGGCTGGGAGGGCGAGCATGATTAGCGCGACTCGGTCGCGAACCCACGACCCTCAGATTACGAAGCGCACGCCTTAACGCGCTAGGCCATGCCAGGCCTCTTACTGTTTTAAAGAATTTCAATAGAAAGAGCAAAAGAAGAGCAGTTTCGTGGATTTGCGACTTTTAATATTTTTTGTATGGTACCATTGTATATAGAAAACTAAGCAAATAAGTAAACAATTTAATTTTCAATATTAAAATCAATAGTTTACAATATGTATTAACAATGTTTGTGTCATAATGTTAAAAATAGGATTGATAATTGTCAATCTTGAGACTTAAGTATTCTTGCATTTCAAACAAATAAGAAATTGTCTCTGATTGTGTTTTC
Source organism: Carcinoscorpius rotundicauda (assembly GCA_011833715.1). Classification (NCBI taxonomy): domain Eukaryota; kingdom Metazoa; phylum Arthropoda; class Merostomata; order Xiphosura; family Limulidae; genus Carcinoscorpius; species Carcinoscorpius rotundicauda. The sequence continues at coordinate 29,763,033 of CM022395.1, read as the reverse complement.
TTACAGCAAAGCCACATCGGGCTATCTGCTGAACCTTGCAATTGCCTGTAAACTAAATCAAATTGTGAATTTAAGTACAATGTAATGTTAGTGTAAAATACATGCAACCATTTAATAGCTTCTTTAATACAAAAAATATATAATAGACTTACCTGAAACCATTCGATGCAGAGAAAAGGAAGAAATAAGCATGACCAGTGATGTCAGAAAGAACATCGTTTTCAAAAGAGTGAGTAGTATTGGAGACCAAAATAGTATAAAACTTGTGCTTGAAGGAGTCAGGTCAATGTACGTATCCTTGCGTAGGTTTAGACAGAACTTTCTGAATAGTTCTATTCAAAACGTTACGTTCTAAGATTGCCAAAGTTTTTTTTTTTTTTAATTCCTTTATCATGAATCATTTATCCATTGCTGGTTCTGATTAAAACCGTATTTCAGTATGTATGTCTCATAAATACAAGTTGAAAAAATTCATTACGATTTTGTTTAACAAATTTCAATTGTCACATAATTTTCAATAGCATTTCTTACCAACGTAAGCTAGTTAAACAATCAAGTTAGGTGTAATATTCCAGTGAATTAATAAAATTATTTGATTTGAATGAAATCCTCTTTCTCTCAATCATAAATTATCCTAGATAATTTAATAAGAGAATGTATGTTCCAGTCACAAGGTGGTCAACTATCACGTTTTTCACAAGAGAATTCAATTATCCATGTATTGACAAAGACTGTTTTCTCTAGACTACAACTCTGCGTTGAATAACTCGTTCGTGCGTACCGAAAATGTTTTATCTACACTGAGATACTTACTGTATGCTGACAGGCTGTGGTCAAATCTCAAACGATTTGCCTCACGATGCGTACCGCAATGTATAGGTTAAGAACATATTTTAGCATTAGCGCCCTCTCTAGGTAACATTTTGTATAATTTTTAAACAGAGTAAAATATACATGCATCGACAAATTATTTTAATTTTAATATTATTAGGCTAAACCTCTTTCATCTTTAACTGCTTTAAGCATAAACTCATAGGCATTGTTATCATGAACATTTCAAATTTAGATTCAGATTTGAAATTGAAAACCCATTCTTAACAAAGTTGACTGAGAAGTAAGATGTGTTACTGGATCTGCCCCCCAGTGGCTCAGCGGTATGTCTGCGGACTTACACGCTAAAATCCGGGTTTCGATACCCGTGGTGGGCATAGCTCAAATAGCCCATTGTGTAACTTTGTAGTTAATTCAAAACAACAACAAATTACTGGATTTTTTTTTAGCCTCGATCTCGTTTATGGTCTAGACCACATCACAGTGTGATATAATACAGCAAAAGCTATACTTTCTAATAATATTTAGATATTTTTGGAAGATTATGCCAGGAAAAAGAAAAACAGTTAACTATACAACGCTGTAGTAATTTTTGATGTCAAAATACGCAAAGACATCACGTGATATATAATTCTTTGATAAAAACACCGTGAAAATTGGCTCTAATTTATACTGTACAACAGATTTTCGTAGAGGTATTAAGAAACGAAAATTAAGATATTTTATATTTTGAACAATTAATATCTTTTATAAAAAAAATATATTTGCTTAGAATACAACTGATACGTACTTGTGGCTTATTGTTGTAGAAATATTGTTGTACTTGTGACATAACTGTATTGTAAAATTAACATTTATGTAACTTATTTTTAATCGGTTTATTATTCCATAAAAACACTTCGTCATTTATCATTTGCTTTATTTTAAAATAATATACATATCTGTTGCTTTGTGATATGGGTTATCAAATTAAGGATATTACTAATATTACTTCTTTACTTTAGCATAAAACAAAAATATTCTTCATTATTTCTCTTTGGTACTGATAAAACGTTAAGACAATTTATAATAAACCATAATGAAAAGATTGTCGATGACACAGTAGAATTTATGTTGCCTCTTGCGAAAATGAATTCGCCTTAATAGTATAATATCACTGGTGACACCATAGCTCAGGTTTTAGGCTTAAATCCACAGAATTAACATTAGTTTGTTTGTTTTGTTTCTTTCTTGACTTTCGCGAAAAGCTACTCGAGGGTTATCTGCACTAGCCATCACTAATTTGGCAATGCAAGACTAAAGGAAAAGCTGAAAGGATAAACATGTCTGGCGTGACGGTGATCTACGCTTGTCTCCCTTTTTTATGGTCATCACCACCCGCCGCCAACTCTTAAGCCACTCGTTTGCCAACGAATAGTAGGATTTGCCGTCACATTATGACACTCTCACAGCTGAAAGGGCAAGCATGTTTGGTGTAATGGGGATTCGAATCCGCAACCCTCAGATTACGAGTCGAGTGACTTAATCACCTGGCCATGCCAGGCCCATTAATATTAGTTTACATCTCTCATAAAATATAATCACCCATTATTGGCAGGCTTAGTGATTTAGTACATTATGCTTAATTAGTTTTATAGTATATTTTATTTTCAAGCTGTTACGTTATTTTAAAAAATCCTATGCTAGTCTATTTAATATTTTTTTCCAAAATTTATATTTTTTTATTAATTTTAGTCATTATTACAGTGTTTACTGGTTGCTACAAAATATTATGTCATAAAATGTTTGTATAATTTTTTCAAGTTCAGTTTCCACAGAGAGTTTGAATATATTTTGTTAAATTCTTTTAATGTACACCAGATTAAATTACAGCAAGTTTACAGAATTACAGCTCACAAATGCCAAATTCGATTTTCTGCGGTAGACGCAGCAAATAGCCCAACATGGTTTTTCTTTAATACAAACAATTCGTTTAGTTGTAGCTTATAATATCTTTAAAATTATTTATGGAGGTAAAAATAAAAATAAATATGGCATTATGTAAAACAACAGACTTTATTTAAATGACTTTATAATTGTAGTTGACCATTATTTGAGATACAGATTTTGTTTGACAGTGAAATTACCATTAGCTTACAAAAAATATCTAGTACCGCCAATTTTAACTAATTTACCTTCTCTTCATGACTAACGCTAAATATATGTTAAAACTTCAGTCATGAAGAAAATTGTTTTTACACTCTAAACTGTAAAGATTTGGTTTGATCATCTCAAAATTTGTCAGATGCTTAGAGAACTTACTTCTTAGTAGAAACACGCTTACGCTTGAAACTGAGGACAGTCGCCAGTAAGAAAACATCTGAAAAGAGTTTTCAAAATTATATGTACATATTTATGTTGCAAAGACATAAAAAGAACAGCAGTAAAGAACTGAGTTTTCAAATTGTTCTGCATCGCTTACGTTGAATGTTGATTCAAAAGGAAAGACAGTTAGTCATCACCACCCACCGTCCACTCTTGAGCTACTCTTTTATCAACGACTAGTGGGATTGGCCGTAACATAAAGACGCCCTCACGGCTGAAGAGGCGAAGACATTGGTGTGACGAGGATTCGAACTCGCGACCTTCAGATGTTGATTGGCATCTGTAATCATATTTTTCTGAAAGATACAGCAAACCAAATTAATTTTACGTGACACAAATATATTGTACAAACTGAGATTGGTAAAACTTAAAACACTTATGTATATGGGCTTATTCAAGTGCATTTTATGAACCAGCAGATATGTTAGTAATCTAAAAGTACTATTAAAATAATTTAAATTATAACTATTTGATTACTTATGTATACAATTCAATGATAAAAGTGCATGGTTTATTTTTTTCTGTAACGGACTGTAAATTTGAAAGTCCAAGATTTCAACTGTAACATTCCATTAAACATGCCTCACACTTTTAGCTATGAGTGCTATACCTGTGACAACCAATCCCGTTGCTCTGTTTAAAATATATCTATTGGCAACTTGGTGCTATTGATTAGTTGCCGTCTCTCTGATCAGGTCCCACGGTTAATATCGTTATGTTCATGGATTTACAACGTTAAAATTACGAGTTCGAATTCTCTCGTTGAACACAGTAGATAGATTGTAGATTTATAATAAAAACACACTCTCTGATCAGCATTTACAAATTAGGATGGTTATGTCTCTACATCGTGGGTCTCTATCCTCGCCTTTTAATCCACATGTCATAGAATGTGATGTTCAGATTTAAAATTCTAAGCCTCTGGATATGGTGAGAAATAATTAGTAAAGCAATATATATTTCGCAGTCGAAATAATCTCGAAAGATTTTTCTTTTAAACTATTTAAACATATTATAATTTTAATTTCAGCGTTACATAATATATCTCGGCCTCGTAATCCGAGGGTCGCGCTAAACATGTTCGCCATCCCAGCCGTGGGGGTGTATAATGTGACGGTCAGTCCCACTATTCGTTCGTAAATGAGTAGCCCAAGAGTTGGCGGTGGGTGGTGATGACTAGCTGCCTTTCCTCTAGTCTTACACTGCTAAATTAGGGACGGCTAGCACAGATAGCCTTCGAGTAGCTTTGTGCAAAGTTCCAAAACAAACATAATATATCTGTGAAAGGATAAACAGACACTAAAATAAAGCTCTCGCTACGTACACTGCTACACCAATTCTTCAATTTCCCAGATGTTTTATTAATTTTTTAGTTACAGGTGAACATAGAATTTCAAACTTCTAAGCCTGAAGCTAAAGGTAACATATTGTTTTCATGAAAGCGTACAGCTTCCACAACTCATTTGTTTACCATAGTAACGAAAGTAAGCGAAATAATATTTCACATGTTCCTGCACACATCGCTTTTACAAGTATAATGCTCAACATTCAGAGAAAAAGTCAGGTATGGTATATATTTTCCATTCCAACATTATAAAATCAGAGAAATATCCAATAAACTTATATTCCTTTTCCCTCATCAAATATGGAGAGAAATTCAATGTGGTTAATAAAGCAGCAACATTGTTTAGCCTTGTATTCCATGTAACCTACATCTTTATTATGCTATAGCGAAACAAAATACCAGTATTATCACGTAGTGCTCTTTTATTGTGTCTAGACATAGACTGGCTAAGACAAAACCCATCTGTTCCAAAAGTAGGCCTATCTACTCTTCTCTCGGTGTACTAAAGCTGGACTTTTTTTTCCTTCTCCAGGTATAGGAGTATCTCCACTATTTGTTCACATATTTTATTCACAGTGATGAATAATTTATGTCTCGTAGATTACAGTGTATAGTACCATGTGCTTCCAACTTGCTTTTCATCTATTGGGAAATTCCAAGATCACCATTATTATTCTTTTAGGAATTCCTATTTGTTTCACCATAAAGTTATTATCGTTCTCACTATATACAGCAATAAAAGTACTCTGTCTTTTATTTCTTGATACTGACATGACCATGTCACTGCTGTATACGTTATATTTTTCAATACAACGTCTTTCTGTGAATATGAATCTTGTACATCTTACTGTATAACGCTTTTCACTATAGGTCCAAAATGAAAGATCAAAGACGAATGTTTGCATTTTGTTTATTGGCTGCATTAAAGGACTTTTTGTAAGTTGAAAGTTATGAAATACATTGTATACTTTGCCACGTTCTTTATTTCTTTACTTCTCTTGAGCTTTGTCCAAACGATAATTTTAATTTTAACTCAGCTAAATTCTTGTTGTATTTCCTCACTATTGTGTCTCGGTTATTTAGTTAGTCTGCATAAAGAATATTCCAAAGCATTAAACACTAAATTTTTAGCTTTATTTAATATATACCAATTCATACTGCTATTTCTCTTGGGGCTGAATCAGAAGATTTGTAAGATTTTTTTCGAAACAGTTTGTAACTAGGAAGGCCAGATAGCTTCCTTGAACCACCTTCCTCCCACAGATAATTATTCTGAAAACAGTCTTCCACGAAGCTGGTTTAATGTTTGAAGTTTCTCTTTGCACAATACATTGTACCTATTCAACTGTTCATTAGTCAGTTCTTCTGTAGAGAAATTTTGTATACATCACAATTTACCCATTGCTGTTACTTTTATCCGAGTTCTGGGTCCTGTTGCATCCAGGTTTTTCTCTCTTTTTATAAAGGCAAAGAGCTTTATTGAAATTCAATTGTGAAACCGTTGTTTTTTAAAATTTTTTTGCATAGTTTGTATAGGTTGTTTATATAGGTCATATAAAGCCTCCAGTCATCTATTCAAATAACACAAATTATATGAAAACATATTTGTCAGCTTTAGAAATAATTGTTGTGGTATCCCAACTATATGAAATCGGTCTCAAGATGAAATTATAAGGTTAAAAATAAAATACAATACAGTTTTATTTAATAAACAAACAAAATATACTTGCATAAAAACTATTACTTTTTGACGCCAATTTAACCCTAATATACAGTTCATAATAGACTTAATTGAACATGAAAACGCTTTTCACCTCAGTCGTAAAGAATGTTTGAAACTTTAAATTCTAGAAAACGTAATAAAATGTTTCTTAGTAGTAAATCAGTTTAGTTTCCACTTATTATGTTTAAAGAAAAAAAACATTTATTTTATTTTCATACACTGAACTACATTTTTACATCAAATGGAAAAAAGTGTTAAAAATAATATATTATATAACTTTAGAAAAATACATGCGTGTAATGTCAATATTCGTAGTAAATATTCAAAATGATCATAAAACATAATAATTAAATATACCTGATACGAAACTAAAATCAGTGTCATATGTGTCTTTGACACGTTTTAAAAATGATTATGTATTTAATGACACCGTAATGACTACAATCAAGTTAAAAATCTAGATTAACACTCCCCTGGCTCCATATACCAAACTACTGGTCAAAACTGGAATGCAAATGCATTTTTACATGCTGGACTACCAGAATTCTAATGTTAATGAACTGATACGGACACTCTTACATCACATTTAACGGCTTGACATATCCAGACGGTTAAAGCACTTGAGTACTAATCTGAGGATTGCAAGTTCGAAAACCCGTCACATCAAATATGTTTGCTCTTTCATCAGTAAGGGAGTTATAATGTTACGACCAATCCCACTATTAGTTGGTAAAATAATAGCTAAATTAGGGAGGGTTAGCACATATAGCACCCTTGTAGCTTTGCGCAAAATTCAAAAACCAGACTATAAACAAACATCACATTTAAAACGTCAACTTCATATCTATTTGAGATTAAAACAAATAGTCAATCAAATATTGATAAATTTATTATTACTCTTGTATTTCTAAATGAAAAGGCAAAACCTAAATTACTCAAAGAAGAATAGACACTAAACAAAATTACAATAATCAGAACTAAGAAGATATTGCTGGTTTAACAATTGTTGTACAGGTTAATAAGTTTTATCAATATGATTTGAACACTGCAGTGACGAATCACTCTTCACTGCCAATAAGTTAAAACCACTAATTAATGAGACTGAGTGTTCGTGGAAAACGAATGAGAGAACGGCGTAAAGGTTTTAGACACTGCATCTTTCTTAACTAATAGCTTCGTGTTACACAAGGGGTTGAAATACCAATTCTGGTGGAATCCTACTTTTTAATTAGCAGTTAAATAAAAAACATAGCAACATATATTATATCTTCTACATATGGAGAGAAATGCTATTTTAAAGACTATTAAAAGTATTACTGTTTTTATTATTTGTCTGCTTGATATTTTCCGACAAAGAAGTAAAAAAGTTTAAGTACATTAAACTTAAGTGGATGCTTAAGTGTATTACGTAGATTTAACAATAACCTCAGTAAATTGTATATCGTGGGCATTTTCGAAATATGTAACATCAATCGGCTCTTTTTCAAAGCCTTTTTTTTAAATTTAAAGCTATTCTTAATCAACTAAATCATAAAACCCTAATAGCCAGTATTGATCTAAAAGTCCAAACCACTGAAGCCTTAAAGCTAACTTTAGATCTTTATATCCAAGACCCAAACCCATTGATACACAACCCCAGCAACCGATCAGTAACCTTTATAGAATTCACCACTTCCAAAACTAACTTTATGTTTAATAACCAAAACTACCTACGAATGAAGCGTGGGGAATCCCGTGCTTCATTTCTAGCAAACATTTTATTGAAGATACAATTGCTAGATTTACATCTACAGAACATACACTTATTTTTTCAACTACATTAACTCTATACACCTCAACATTAAGTTCATCTATGAGCAGGAAAAAAACTAATCAAATAACATTTCTCAAGATCACAAGAATCGATATACATTTCATAACAAAAATACACGGTAAGATTATCCATACTGGACTATACATTTCCTGGGACTCAGCACATGAAACAAAACAAAAACTCAACACATCAAGAAACCAAATAAACACACCCACAAAACTATGCTAATCCAATAAAATAAATAAAATAAAACAACACTTCATCAACATATCAAATCAAAATCAAAAACATAAAAACATAAAAAATCAAAATAAGCTTTGATTTTTAACGTGGCTTTGAAACAGTAAAATGGAATGAAACATATCAAAATACGTGTGGAGAACATATAACAAATTTCCTCCAAAAACCGTCAACAAATTATACGCACACACCTAGATCAACAACAATTAGACAATAATAAATCCCGAGATTCAACAAACTACAAAACCTCACAATGCTACATGCCACATATTCCCAACATCAGCGAAAAATAAACCAATAATTTTGTGGCTCTTTAGGTTCACAGTTTCTTAAATTATTAGTTAAAAATAATAATTCATTAAATTATTGCTATTTTTTTTATTTGAGATAAAAAGCAACGTGAATTTAAAAAAAATAAACGGCAAGTTATCTTCAGTTGTTGTTGCTGTTGTTCAAAGCTGTAAATGAAAACTATTGTTCCTTTGAATGAGGTGTTAAACATGTTTGAGGCCTGTGGAATATTTTTATCATTTACACAGGTAAATATCATTTACTGAAGAATGGGAATCGTGGAGAACATATAACATTGAACCATAAAAGTATTACCAAAGGAGAACATCTGAACGTCATCGATTTTGTTAACAAACATTTTCAAAATTATTTATGAACCGAATATCTTGTGATTCCATGAACTTTTGGTCACAACATAAGCATATAAGATACACAAAAAAATAGCGCAAATATTACATTTTATTGCTTCAATTGCTTCTGGAGTTTTCTATGTGTTTTAAATAGAAATTAGAATAGTTCATCCAGAGATTTCATTTTGACAGGCTTTGCAATAAATGTGTAGCAGGCAAAAACTTAAAATAATTCAGTAGTGCAAGGTACAAAAGTCAGTAATTTTGGAGTTAATAGTGTTAATAATAAATTAACATCCCTATACCACCAACTAAATATATATCTGTATTTTCGGTGCAAATTGTGAAATAATGTTTTTTGACTCCGTGTTACGTAACAAATTGGATAGTTGGAAAATAAACAAGAAAACTGTTAACTTCCTTTAAATGCACATACAAGCTATATAATATGTCGATTTTCATCACTGCGATATATACTTACTACGTTGTATTCCATAAAATTATTTGTTATTTTTTATTAAATTTGGTTACCATACACAAAGTAATTAGTTGATCATGGAAAAAATGCGTTTTTCTTTTTCTTTATGTATATAAGTTAAACATTTCTCCCTTAAAGTTCTTTAATAATTTCCTCATTGCTTATCGCCAACAGCATGTTTTCATTGTACTTTTTTAAGTTACATTTATATACACCTTATTTTATACAGAGTGAAAAAATCGTATACTATATTTTGATTTATGTTTCATTCATTCTGTGTTTTCCCTGTAAATAACTTGTTTCTTAACTTAAAAATAGCAAACGGAGAGAAAAAGATAAAAAAAAATAATGAACATGCTGAGCATAAATAAACCTGTTGTTAATTTTTAGATTTTGCGGGGATGTTATTGCAAACAAAAATTACGCTTTTTCCTTCGAATTTTTGGTTTTTTTTCGTTGCTTAAAACCGACTAAATTAAGAGACATTTGAAACAATATAATTTGTGTATTTGTGACAGTACTTGTAATGTTTTCAAAGTGAATAAACGTCGGCCAAGTATCGTTTTTTTTAATTTCTGTAATCCACATTGGTCTATACGAAATATTTTAAAGCTAGAAATAAACGAACTTATAGCTCCAAATATAATTAAACACTCAGTTTTCCTTTACAACTTCTTCAGAAGCGTTTCACAAAAATACAAACTGTATAACTAATAAACTGGACTTTATAAGATCGTTTACTTCTAATATTATACATAAATTTTGTTTGTAAGATTTAGTATCTATATTTTTGTTAATAAACATCAAGCTACACAACAAAGTATACGTGTTCTGACCACAACTATCGAAACCTAATTCTTAACGCTATGAGTTTTTATATTTTTATTTATTTGTTTTGTTTGTTTTGGAATTTCTCACAAAGCTACAAAAGGGCTATTTGCGCTAGCCGTCTCTAATTTAGCAGTGTAAGACTACATAGAAGGCAGCTAGTCATCACCACCCATTTCCAACTCTTGGCGAGCATGTTTGGTGTGAGGAGATTCGAACTCGCGACCCTCAAATTACAAAACGAGTGCTTTAATCAACTGGCCACTCCGGGTTTGCCCTTGTAATTAGCGCTGATCAACTGAAGAATTCTAACATTTTACGTGCTCTCAACTGGGCCAACGGCACGTCTGTCGACTCATAAAGTTAGTAATTGAGTTTCGATATTCGTGGTAGGCATCTCACAGACAGCCAATTGTGTAGTTTTGGGCTCACTACAAACATAAAATTAAGAATTTTAAAATCAAGTCTGGTAATTAGGAAGGTATCTATGTCCGTAACAGACAAAATACAAAATTTATTTGTTAATCACTATCTAAAAAAAAAACATTTTTGAGAAACAAATCCTCATTTTGTCGTTGGAAAACAACTTTAAAAAGCTTATTGAACGTGTTTATAATACTTTAGGCGTAGGAAATATATATAGTAAATGTAAAGATATCTGTAAAACCAATTAATGAAAAAAATATTATGCATAACAAAAGTGTTTAAATTGAGCTCGTATAAGAAAGTTATTTTCAAGTCATAGCTGCAAACAGTATCTGACGTTCATGTATAATTTACGAGATAAAGGTTTAACGAACAACGAGTGATTCAACGCTCGCAGAAATATTATAACTTTGGCAGAATCGCATAAAGTGTAAATAAAAGTTTTGAGTTTCAAGATAATTAATCATTGATGTCTCTATTTATGGCAAACGCAAACACAGTAACCATAACCTCTGATATGAAGCATTTTAAAGGTAGAATGGTGTATTATTTCTTTCTTTAAATAATAGTCGCTCCAAGAAAATAAACTCTCACAGCACTGCTAATTTAGTATCATTTTTAATTGTGACTATAAGAAAACGTCTAGGGCCCGGCATGGCCAAGCGCGTAAGGTGTGCAACTCGTAATCCGAGGGTCGCGGGTTCGAATCGCGTCGCGCCAAAAATGCTCGCCCTCCCAGCCATGGGGGTGAATAATGTGACGGTCAATCCCAATATTCGTCAGTAAAAGAGTATCCCAAGAGTTGGCGGTGGGTGGTGATGACTAGCTGCCTTCCCTCTGCTAAATTAGGGACGGCTAGCACAGATAGCCCTCGAGTAGCTTTGTGCGAAATTCAAAAACAAACAAGGAAACGTCTAAAGTGGATTATTAAGTGAATTTTTCCTTTCTACACAATCAAGACAATATTTTTATAGAGGGTTGTGTTAGTTTACCCTTGTCAGACTTATTAAGATTATGATCATCACAATTAGGGAAATATTTACCTTGAATATAAATAAACATCAGAGTGAAGATACGCCCAAGAATAAAATTTCAAACTATATTTATCTTCTTTTCTGCGACTGGTGCAAGTTTACCACAAGATTTATTTAGCGAAACCGTACATTTTCATGGAAAAAAAAATCAGTAAAATATTTTTATGCACTTGTTAACAGAGTGAAACTATTTTTTACGATGTTTCTTTAGCCTAAAGAGTTTTGATTTATTTTAGTGGTAAGCTTATAACCTCATTTACATAAATCCGATATCAGGAACATCGCAACATATAAAAAGCAGAGTCTGGAAATAAAAGAATAAAAGGTCTGAATATAAACTTAGTTAAACTATGCTTTATTAAGCTAAGAAAATCTAATTTTAGTTTATGATAAAAGCAAAATGTTGATTAGAACACAGCATAAAAGTATGTAAAATCGCATAAAAACTCAAGCTATTTTGATTAAATATTCTATATGCATTAAAGTTGTTTTATTTTTAACTTCATTTGCAAGAGATGTAAAATTTATGAATGTATTGTTTTTATTTTCCGTTTCTGTTGTAATCTTGGTATTTTTAATTACATACAAAACCGTGTTTTAAAAATATAAAAACTATAAAAAAAGTTCATATGCGTTATTTTTCATGTGTAACTAATACGCATATGCTTTGTTAAGTTTCTCATTTATCAGTACAAAGTTTTTGTAGCTTCTTTTTATGCAATGTTTCTAAGCACATTTGAGCCTTTATTTTACACCAGAGAAGTATTATATTTCATTATAAGATCCTCAGCTACTAAAACTCATAGTTCTTTTTTTTCCTTAAGCAGGTTAAAAAGTGTCATTACAAAAGCAGGAGTACTACTGCCATCATAATTCGAGAGTTATTGTAACAATTTACTATCAAACATATGAAATTGGCAGAGAATAAAAACCATTAAAATAGAACAATCATTGTCAAATGACGAGAAAATTTAAAGAGAATGTTTTAAAACATAGAAAGAAATTACTTACAAATCTATATTTTATACAGTTGGTGTTTGAATTCATTTATTTTTTGTAATTGAATGAAATAATTTTTTACCTTACGTTGAATACTGTTTTTATTGTTTTTACCTGGTTATGTTATCCAGCATTTATTCAACTACGTCTTATTATATGGATACATTAAAGCTTTCACATTTCATCCATACATACGAAAACTATAATATATTTTTCTGTGCGACTGAAACTCAACCTATCTGATCTTATACATCTATTCCTCAGTAGAATAGCGGTACGTATGAGGATTTATAATTCTCGAATCTGTGGCTAGATCCTTCGCGGTGCATATAGTGCAAATAGCCTTAACGTAGCTTTGGGTTAAAAGTTCTCATTTAAAAAAAAAAAAGTGTATATAAATAGAATTACTAAATGTTGCTTTCGAGTTTTTTTTTAAAAAAGCATAAAAAATCTAGGTTTATGCTAGACATATTACATATTGCTACTTGAAGTAACTGTTCGTATGCGATATATTTTTATCACTTTCATTTTATTCTCGAAAATCTTTTATCATCCGTTTGTTCAAAATGTATTAACACTGTATATCCGATTCTTCAATGTCTTAATTTTCTATATACACCCCAGTGGATCACGATATATATGAAACCTTATTACACTAAGAAATAGATTTCGATACTTGTGGTAGGTAAAGCTTAGATAGCCTATTTTTTATTGTTTTTTTTAAGAAAAAAGATATAAACAAAGGGTGACAGGTATCTAACTCATCTGTGTGATTTGGTGGAAACTGTAAAAAAAATGTGCCAGTTGTTGTTGCTGTTTTGGAAATTGACCCTTCCTGTATTTTATGAAGCTATAACCACTTTACTCAAGCCTCGACACATTCACGTAATACCCTTGGTCATACTAGACTTCTGACTTTCCAAAGAATAAAAACTACATGTCTTTCTCTCAAAATATTGCAAAATCATTTTATTTCATCATTTGATTTCTGTATTCTGTACTTGTTTTGGAGTTATTTCATACAGTAGAATAAATGACTATGAACAAGTTGTTAAACTGTCATATTTTGTTACTTGCACCATCAAGACAACAGTAACAAACACTGAACCAGACTTTAAGGTAGACACAAACTGAAAAAAAAGTTAAGTATTATTGAACTGCTTTCTTTCAAAAACAAAAATCACACTTCTTTATGTATAGAATATTCTTAAATGTGTGTGTCACTTGCTACTAAAATATATACTCACATGTTTTAAACTTCATTTCATGAAACTCACGTGCAGTTGCTTCAATTTTTATTACAATTTGAAAGAATTCTATTAAAATTATATGATTATATAATTATGCTTTCACAAAAGTGAGACAAATGTAATGACCCAAACAATAAAAAGTTATAAATATTGACAGATATGATTTAATGCTCAAGTATTCTAGTTATAAAGAAACAAACATACGAATATGTTTTTAAAATGTAGAGTTACACAATTAATGTTTCAGAAGACAATAATTCAACATAGAATGAGGCTGGATTTGTTTACGTACGAAATTTGTCAGATTAAAACAACGTTATCATGAAACTGTAAAAAATTCACTGTGACGCTTATTTAATTTACTACAATATGTACTAAATTGCTCTAAATAATTTATTTGTTCTTAAACTATTTCATTGCACGTGTCAACTCAACCAGGCCTATCAGCTAAATAATAATATCAAATTTAAAATATTTATTTTCCAAAGTGTTTGTCTTTCCTTATTGCTAAGCCACATTGGGTTATTTGCTCTGTCCACCGAGTGGAATCGAACTCCTTATTTATAAACCCGAAAACTTGTCGCCGCCCCTCATACCTATAATTACAGCTATTTTTGCTCAGGTTGATATGAAATCTGCTAAAATATGTTCCTATTTAAAGCGACCATATAAGGATAAATTGTACAAAATCTAGAAGGTAAATAACACACTACTTATTCGTGGGCATATTAAAATTTAGAATAAAAAAGTCAAAGCAGAAGAAGCAATTTATTGTACATAAAATGTACCTCGAACAAGTCTCCGATTTATTGTTACTTATTACGATTTCAAATAGCCGGAAATTTTTATTTTAATTTAGAGATTAATTAAATGTTAATATGTATCAAAGTTATATAATTTGCCAACAAAATTGATACACAATACGTTCTTTCTTAACACAAATATAATTTAATATACAAAAACACAAAAACAATACTATTTATAATAACAATTATTACAAATAATTATTTATATAAACAATTTTACAAACCCTCACAAACAATATTATCAATGGCCCAGGTCCATGAGGCATAAATTGTTTTTTGTGTTGATACACAGATATGCTTCACTTGACTGGACTGGTATCTAGCTCTAGTCTTAATTACTCTTGTTACGTATTTTTTTATGTTTTATGTTCTTCGTAGACTAAACGCAACAGAAAAACACAGATAACAGCTTGTATAATTTATTATACTAAACTATTATATGTATGTAACAGATATAACGTAAATTATATATTAACAATGACAGATATTAAGTTTAAACCTTCAAAATTAATTACAAAACAAAATGGTACCAGTTTCAACCTTCAAAATTAATCACAATACAAAATGGTACTGGCCTGTATCTAATATAATGATCTAAAATGAAAGTCTCAAATTCCAGTCTCGGGTGTGAATTTGGTCCCACGAAGAAATTCCGAAGTTTAAATGAAGAAGTTCAGAAACAATTCACAGTTCAATAAATTCGACGAAGTTCTTTTCACGATGCCTCCGATGAACGTCACAAACTTGTCGCCTACAATTTTTCCTATCTCCCCTGGCTAGTCCCGTACGTGTCGACCCTCAGCATAACCAGTAATTCGAATGAATCGTAGAGGTTGACGAAATAAAATCACAGCTTCTGTAGATCTAACTTCAGTCACAAATCACAGCAAACACTTAAACTTTCTCAAACCAATGACTGACTCTCTTCTTTTGAATAAAACTAATGTCTGACTCTCCTTCTTCTCGCGTCACCGTCTTTTTATACCAGTAGGCCTACTTCTCAAAAAATCGCATAACTTCCATAGAACTCCAGAGCAATCCACGCATGTCCGTTCTTGCACGAGACTCAACGTCTAGACACGAGGCCGCCAACATTTGATTTACATACATATGATTGATCTACTTAATTCTAGAAAATTCTAAATGTTATTTTAAATGAATAACAACGTATTTTATTGTTTAAACTTTGAAACAATAATATAAATATGGAAATATAAATAATAGAAATGAAAATCCAAACACAACACGACATGTTGTCGTTTACAAAATATTTACACGACATTTACATAACAGTCTAACACGTTTTGCAAGCTTACTTTTCACAAGAGAAAACAAACATCTAATGTCTGCATAAAAATACTAACGTCCAAAGTTTAATTGTCTGGAGTTGAACGGTTTATAATGTTCGAACTCGATAAATGTTTCTGGTCAAATTCTGTAGTTTTTTTATTAATAAATGTTAATCAAAATTATAGGTTCTGAGGCTTATAGTATAATGACTGTAACTGAGCAATAACTTTTTAGGCGAGATAGAGGTTCCAGAAAGTTCAATTGGTAACAATACCAGCAATCACATTGCCGATGGCGTAAATAGCCAAGTTACTTTGTGCCATAAAATGCCTAACTTAACAACCAACATTGCCGATTCTTATGCTCGAGAATCTTCAACAAATTTAGATAACAGGCGGGACTTCATCAATACACATTTAACAATATAAGTCACATACTGAAACAAACGTAGGTATTAAAATACGTGTATAACGATAAATCTATTACAAAGGTTATTGATATTTTATAAAAAACGATTTTTTTTCCTGCTGTGATAGTGACGTGTTGTTGTGGAGCATCTGGCAAGATCTTTAATCTACATTATTTAATTCACAACAAAGACACTTGTCTTTCATTATATAATAACATTAACAACTTGTGGCTAAAGATGTATGCTATTGAATTTTTTTGAGAAAATATATTTCTATAGTGAGATTATAACACAATACAGAGCCAAGTAACACAACATTCCGAGAAAGAAGCTTCAATGATTTCCTTAAAAACAAAATTTGTTACACTATTATGTATTTAGGGCAGCAACAAGCTCTAACAACACAGGAATTGAAAATAATGAAAGCTCCCACGTCGAATTATAACGAGATTTCATTAACAACTGTTTTCAAGATTAACCAAAGAAACCAGAATTGGAAAAAAAAAATAATGACCAGTCCCCCAACGGAAAGGTAATGTTTTTGTACATTCACTTTTAATCTGCATAATTGATTTTTGGAAACCGATGCTTCCATACATTGGATACCTAAACAAACAAAGTTACAAAGACTGGCATTACCCTCCTGTGTAAAAGTTTGTCATTATTTTAAATTAAGACAGCAGTCAGAACGAGTACGATCAACGAAGGATGATTTCAAGACAAATATAAACAGATATAAATATACATTGATACAAACATAACTTGATAAGGCATAACTTTTCATAACTGACGTACACCATTTAAAATCATGTCAAATATCACGGAAAATGTCAACAACTTTGATACATTTGTAACAAGCTACAAGGGAAAAACGTATGTTGATGGTGAAGTGACTACGCTTAACAAGTGCGTTAAATAAAGTTAAACTATTCAGCTTATTTCAAACACGTATCTTACAATACAAATATTTTATAGTAGATCTTTTAACGTTTAGAAGAATATTAACATTCTAATAATATATAATACCCAATGCCGGGTAATATATAAAATAGTGTTGTAAGCCATTTTTTCGAAACAGTATTAAATTGGCTTATATACAATTTTCGGCATTTCAAGTGACTTTTCAGCCCCACAATTGGTTTATGAGAGAAACACATGTAGTACTCAGTTAAAAACGGAAATTACATCAGAGATTTGTTCGGCTTAAAATTATCTTCAATAGCGTTTGAAATTTATCAACCTATGTATTACCGAACCTTATTTTCGACATAATTTTCAGTTTTATATATTGATTTGGCTGATTTACATTTTATTTTAGGATCAAGATTCATCATGTACAGAAATATATTATTAATTTTTTGACCACTTTAACATTTTTGTTTACGTTCTGAATGGATCAAGAGTTAATTTCTCTTAGTTATTGTACCTTATTCTTCCTAGTTAATCTGAGGAAAAGTTGTAACCATATCTATTATACTCTGTATATCCGACAATAAATATGTTTAAAGTTTACTCTACATTTCAAATAAATACAAATAATTTCATAATGTTAAAAGCTATGCGAACAATTTCCTTTAAAGTTAGTTGTATGATACTGAACATTAACATAAAGCAAAAAGCAGAAAAGAAAGAGATCGTTATCATATACTGCATTACACGTGACAGAGTATTTTGAGAAAAGTTTAATCACTGTTGGAATTAAAGATAAGATATGTGCATTATCATGTCTCTGATGTGTATTAATTAGAATGAGTTAGTTTACCGTATGAAACAATTTTCGTAATTTAATTGCCCACATTTCAATGGATGATAGCTAATTTAGATAGTCAGAACTATGAAAGGCTCATAAATTATTTATACGTATATATGGTAATGATAAAACTAAGCACATATCACTGGCTGGTGTTTTGTATAATCTCAGTCCATCTTTGTTTATATACAAAAGACGGCTATCAATTTGATAAAAGTGGATAGCGGGGTAGTTATAGATTCAGAAATTATCAGTTTGCTTTAAAAACAGAGTATACTTTCCAAGCCTTTCTCGTTTTGTATTTCTTTAGTATCGTCTGTTTTGATCATTTCAACACTCAGAACGTTATTTAGAGAATCAAAACATACGTATAAAACTATCTTCCTTATCTCGTAGCAGAGATTGTTCAAATACTATTTTCATAACTGACATGTGTGTTACAAAATTTTACCAACTTACTAGTACTTTTAGTTTTTAAAGCATTTCTGGAGAAATATTTCATGTGTGGTACCACAAGACAAACACGTATCAGTAATAGTTGAAAAGTAATATATAAAGCAAAATTTCCCTGTACAACTATTTTACCTTAAAAGAAAGGATTCCATTTTGTTAAGTTCCTCAAATAATGGAAACTATAAAAGTAATACTAAAGTTTCTCTAAAAATATGAAACCCTTTGTAGGTATGCAAGAGAAATCACTTTGGAAATAAAAATATTAGTCACGGAATGTGTAATCAGAAGTAAGGATCTCACATTATATTTGAGAAATGTTAAAATACATTAGCACACGTTCTTTACTTTCAAATATTGATATACTGAATTAAAATTCTCATTTGCTCAATAATACATGAACATTATAAGTTCAAGTTCCCTACGGGTCCAGTGATATGTCTGTCAGCTTACAACGCTAGAACCAGGGTTCTGATATCTGTGGTGGGATAAATACAGATGGCCGACTATTTAACTTTGTGCTTAATTACATATAAATATAAGCCTAAAGGGAAAATTTGAAATTAAAAGATCCTTATTTTATAGATTGTATTTACTGTGAAATAATAACATAAACGTTTTCCTTTTATTATATGTAACCGGAGTTGTTTTTTTTGTTTGTTTAGAATTAAGCACAAACTACTCAATGGGCTATCTGTGCTCTGCCCACCACGGGTATTTAAACCCGGTTTTTAGTGTGTAAGTCCGCAAACATACCACTGTGCTACTGGGGGGCTGTAACCTGAGAGTCGCTCTTCACACCAAGCATGTTCGTCCTTTCAGCCAGGAGTACTTTATAATGTGATAGTCATTCAAACTATTCGTTAGTAAAAGAGTAACCTAAGAGTTGGCGGTAGGTGTTGATGACTACCTGCCTTCTCCCTAGGCTTACACTGCTAAATTAGAGATGGCTAACTCAGATAGCCCTCATGTAGCTTCACAAGAAATTCAAAAACAAACTTTCCTTGCATAATATTTTTCTGTTACTGTTTGTGATTTGTTATTAGCATCTTTAGCTTTCTTTTATTCAGTCAACGAAGACAAATGTTCATAGGAAGGAAATAAATTTTGGATTTAAGAACTTAAATAGGAATCTAGCTAAAGGTATAAAGACAAAATGAATAATAAAAACACAATATACACACTAA
This sequence comes from Carcinoscorpius rotundicauda, assembly GCA_011833715.1. Lineage (NCBI taxonomy): Eukaryota > Metazoa > Arthropoda > Merostomata > Xiphosura > Limulidae > Carcinoscorpius > Carcinoscorpius rotundicauda. The sequence continues at coordinate 29,743,169 of CM022395.1, read as the reverse complement.
ACATTAAAAAGAACAAAAAAGCACTAAAAAACCCAAAGAAGAGATAAAAAAAATAAACTCACAAGCAACAGAACCGTCAACACAGATTCACATCATTTTCTATATGATATGCAACACAACATCTGAATAGAAGAGTTCACACAGTTTGTTCCTGTATGGTTGCACGAAAAAGAAACAGAAATATCTAAAATCTATTAGAAGAAGAAGGAGTAACAATTGTAATACTAGTTATGAAAATCTTGCATAACCTGCAGAAATTTCGAAAAAATCATTGGTTTGTATGACTGCTAGTATAACTATAGTATCGTCTAAGATGTTAACATACAAAAACTAGAGCTTGATAGGAAATAATGACAAAATTTAAAAGTGAAATATTGAAAAAAAACTGGTAAATTCCGCATAATAATGTGCATATATTTAATATGTGAGGATGACGAGAAATGTTTATAAAATGTAACCACAAGCACTAATAAGCACTGATAGATAACTTATAGAACTGGTAGAACTTATAGCCTCTAACGAGTATAACATAAACCTAGATAAGGTTTTAAGATCACTCTTGACCAAGAAACCATAAGAGATAATCGTATTAATCTTCAAATTTAACCTTTCGTATTTGATCTTAAAAATATATAGTGACATAAAATTCTCTATTGAATTTTGTTTGTTTTATTCAGACGCAATAAATAAATCTAACACATTATTTATATTCGTTAAATCTTTAACGGTTTATGGCAAAGTCAGCAATTTTTTGAAAAGAAGGGGTATTTAAATATTGTTTAAACAAAGGTGGATTTAACTAAAATTAAAACAAATTATGTAACTAGGTTAGCATTGACGGGTGATATCTACTAAGCAATATAATGCTACATTTTCACAATGATAACAATATAAGTACTAAAAATATTCCGTTTGGTATTTTAACAATGATTTTTATCTAAATCATATTACTTTGATAAAAGATCACGCCCATACTATCTTAAAAAGTCATTTTAGAACAAAGTATCCTTTTTGTTTTAGATAGAGGATAGATTATTTTTGAGGACATAGCTTTTCGACACTTTTGTACCTTGCTAGAACGGATTCGAAGAAACAAAAAGAACTAGATACCTTACAACAAATGTCTCCAAAACTGTCAACACAAAAATATATAGAAAATGATAGTCACATTGTTATCCAGAAATATAGTTGTGATTTACAGATATTAAATTTATAGTTGTACAGAGATTGCAGGTATCAAATTAAATATATTGTAATTATTATTTGGAACACCTCTTATCACTAGATTGAGTGAATATAAACCAGAAAATACCTTACATTTAAAAACTATGTTGAGATAATACATTTACTTATAATACTTATACAAGTAACTTTTATTAAAATTAGAGACTGTCTATGGTTTCCAAAAAGTTGACTCTACATGTTTCTTACAAAATTTTAAATAAAGCCTGTCTACGATTTTCAGAAAGCTAACCCTGCATGTTTCGATGTTACAATAATGATGACGTTATAAAGTCGAAATATATAGTCTTCTTTTTCACAGTTATAGATTGGCCTGAATAAAAATATTTTAATGTGTAGCTATTTTCAATGTTTTGTTTTATTTATTATTTCTATAAACGCTATTCTATAATTGCATGATAATGGAATAATATCTATTCTATGTTTGTTTGTTTGTTTTGGAATTTAACGCAAAGCTACACGAGAGCTATCTACGATTTATCCTATGTTATTAATGAATTAAAATGTATGTAAGTAAGATAGAGAAAACAAACACAATAGGAGTTAACCTTTGTTAACCTGAATATGACCTGGGAAGATCGAAACGATGTTCTCTTCTTATCAATAAGAGTGTTAATACCTGAACCAGCCGTTCTAATATAAATTCTTATTTCAAGTGGGTTTCTCATCATAAAGAATTACTTTAGAGGCATGTTTATGAATACCAGAGTTAATAATTTTCAGCTTTCGTATTCAGAAGTTCCAATGGTTGACTTCGTATGTTTGATTAACTATTTTGACATTCCTTTTGAAAGTAAAGTTGGTAATGAAACAGTGAACTGGAAATGGTATACTAATCTCTTCAAAGTTTGTAATGCATATCAGACAAGAAAAGTGGTTAAGAACTGAAAATGTGAGCCACTTGTTTTAGTTCATAAATTGTGAGCAGGTGTCAGAGGATTGGAAATTGGCTAAAGTTTTTGAAGAAGGTGATAAAAACTGTGCCAGTAATTGTAGGTCTGTTAGTCTTATACTAGCTTTAGAAAATGTTCTGAATAACCTGATGAAGGATACTTTGCTTACAAGGTCATTTAACAAAGTTTAGAATTTTATTGTGTAATCAACACTATTTTACAAAGTAAAAATCTTGCCTTAACAATCTTTTGATATTCTGCTGATGTAGATAAGGGTAAATTGGTGAGTTTGGATTTTCAAAAAGTAATTGACGAGGAGTCACTTAAAATCATTCTCCATATATGGGGAGATAAGCTAGTTAATTGGTTAGAAGATAATTATTATAAATGGAGCTTAGTCAAGTTAGATTAATGTCACAAGTGAGATACCTCAGAGATCAGTATCAGGAAATTCGCTATTTTTTTATTTACATCAGTAACGTTGGTGAATAAATAGTTGATAAATTATTTAAATTGGCTGATGGTATTAAAGACTTGAGTGTTGCTAGCGGTGATGCTGCTTACTAGAGGGTTTATAGTTTATTACATGATTTTGGCAAATAAACGATAGTTGAATTTTTAAGTACAATAAATGCAGCTTAATGCATGAAGGTCATAATAATTTGAATTATAATTATAATTTGGATGGGAATAACACCAACAGTGTTATGGAAAAAGGTGTTTTGGTGTAGTGGTTGATGAATATCTTAAGCCACATAAGTAGTGTGCTGTTGTCAGCAATAAATCAAAAATGATCTAATCAAAAACATCTTAATTAGGTCTCAAAAAGATGCGGCCAAAGAAAAAAAAGATTGAGCATGCGGCTTAAAGAAACGAAGTTAAAAGTGACCGCCAAAGTGTTATCTACACTTATAAAATTGATAAGAATTTAACAACAAATATTCATTCATTACTTAGGAACCCACGTTTTTTGTTGAACTTGGAGCATGATAATAAATATATTTGCGCCAACTAATTGATCAGATCGGTACAGCTTTTGCAAACATGTCTTATATTTAGACCAAATGAGACACCTAATTCTAGATTTCAAAGATCTATCCATCTGAAAGTTTAAAATAATCCAAAGGTTAATTTTTTCTGCCCTTTAAAGTTTCCATACCTTCGGCGTGAAGAAAAATATGAAAAAAATGTTTATTTGGTAATGGATAATCTTGAGTTTTGATATATGAAGTAAATTTCCAGTATATTACATCTATAGAAATTATGTGACAGTTTGGATTACATCAGTTCAAGATACAAAAATGAAAAATCATTAACCTGTTTCTCCTGTTAATAAGAATGTATCCTGAAAGTTGTTTTGTCCGCTAGACACACATCTTCTGTCTTGATTTATAAATTATATGACACATTTCCTTTTATTTGCATATCCTTGCTTCTGATTAATAAGAGACCATTAGTTCAGAGCAGTAGAGGTACTTCTGTACTTTTATAGTTTTGGTAATGGAACATACTGCAATTCAGATTCTTAAAATTGTAGAATGCTGGTTTTATACGATATTTAATTTCAGGAAGGCTGTGATTATCGCGTCTTTAAATATAATTCTAATAAAGAGGTCATTAAAACTATGTACTACATTCCTCAGCATAACATAAAACAATATATTTATGTTATGCTGAGGAATGTAATATCTACGTACTTTTTAAAGCAAACAGACATAGATTTGAAAAACAATAAACTAATTCTAAAATAAAATTAAAAACTTTGAATATGAAGTATAACTACATTGGATATCATTTTGTACTTAATCTCTGTGTATGATGATAATTTCCAGCTGAGTCCCTGGCAAAGAGTAATAAACAACTAATCAAATAAATCCTTTTACCAATGATAGCCTTGTTCACCAAATACCAATTTGATATAATTATTACTAATTGCTAATAATACTAACAGTGTTTTGTATTACAATTTCAATCTTGTTCAATCTTACTTGAGGATCAAGTGGTTATAAGAAAGCTTTAACTGCATAAAAAAAGTTATTTCAGCCATTTCATACTACACCGAGAAACTTATTGATTTGACTAACAAAACAAAATATCTCTCGTACAAAAATTAACTTAATAATAGATGGATACATTAAAAAATCTAATTATTAATCCATCCGTCAAATTCTTTCCTACAGTTGTTTGAACAGGGTCCATTCCCATATATTCATAAATCTCACTTGTTAATATAAATTTATCCTTTCTAAAGAGTTTTGTGTTTTTCCCATAGCAAGAAGATGCTTTTTAATTCATTTGTTTAGACTTTACCATGGTTTTAATTGTTAATTTCTTAGTTACTTTCGTTATATATATATATATAAATCATAAGCTTCAACTAAAACCATCACAGACCATGATGTTTAACTTAAAACATTAAAAAAGTGATGTGAAAAATTATACATTTGATTCATCTTGTTTTAATTGTGCATAATTGTTATGGTGTGTTTTATCCACTCTTAAAGGCAACTCTTTGTTTGGTTTTCAAAATCATTCATCGTCTGTTTTGTAAATTGTTTACACGAGATATTCTTTTTTTATATGGTCATACGACTGTATTCTTTGTGTTTTCAGATGACAGAGAGTTAAGATCTGGAAACATAAAGAACGTAGAAACCAGAAACAATTCATTTAGTTGCGTTTAAAGCAATGAAAGAAAATTGTAAGTAAAATAGCGCTCTAACCGCATTGTACTAAGGCTAGAATGCCAACTATGCTGTATGCACAACTTAATGTTACAGAATCACCCGTCTATTAATCATAGATCAACTGTGGACTTTAAAACATTATCGAGAATAGCTATCTGATATTTGATGAGTTCAACTTAGATTTAAGTAGAATATCTTTGGGTATGCAGGTGACCAAACAGCATTACAAAAAATAACAGCTATTGTATTGTATGGCTGCACATTTCAAAGACGAGTAGTGTTTAATATTCTACCAATAAAAGATGAAACAGCCGTAAATCAATATCCCCATTCAAAATTATTGAATATACCTTGTTAGGTGCAGTCAGTATTGAAGGACGTATAGTTTTGATTCTAACATCAATAGAAAATTATGCTTCTTAACATGTGACAATGCTGTATCAGAGTGAAGCATTACGTAAAACAATAGCAGGTGTCGTACTAATAAGACTGTAGTAGAGCTTATTGAACGTTGTAAACGTTGACGCTATAACTCACCAGATAAATGACATTGCACTGATAATCGAGTGAGACAGAATCTCTCATGACAAAATCCACCAACTATTTACTAAAATGATATCTCACAAAATCAGATATTACATTAAAGCCCAAAAAGATGTGTTAACTGTGTGACTTGTGACAGTTCGAAGATTAAACTGTGCCATTTATTTCTTTTCCTCTAAAGTTCAGTTTTAGTGAAGAGATAAAATTCATTATTTCAAAACTTTTTATTCATAATATTTTAAATTAATAAATAATTATCACTATTAGTATTAGTATTCTACACATGAATATAAAGTATTCATGGTTGGCAAAAAACCATTGAAATCCATTACAGTAAAGGTAGCGTTCTTTGGTTTATCTTTACGTTTTTGTTTGTTTATTGTTAAACACAAAGCTTCACAATAGAACATCTGTGGTATGTACACTACAGGTATCGAAACCCAGATTTCAGTGTTATTAGCCTTCAGACATGCCAATAATTTTTACACATATTTTCTATTCCATTCAGATATTATCGTTAACTCTACATGAAGATTGAAGTTGTAATAGACACATCCTTAATTAATAACATAATATCTGGATAGATACAAATTCACATAAAGTATAACTTTATATCGCTGGGACTTTATACAACAAACTAAAGATCATAAAGTCTCGCATACAGTTTAAAGTTACACAATTATATAATGTTTACTGGAATATCTCAAAATAGATAATATAAAAAATTTATATTTTAACAGGTGATCTTGCATCTTCTTCGTGGTAATCAAAACTATTTTATCTGGAGAACACAGGAAATCAGTTATTAACCATCTACTGATTTTTTCCTTTATTGGGTTAGTTTACATTATTAATACATAAATAAAATTAGCTGGAAATTGCCTTCTACTCTTTCCACAGTTCCCTGTGCTGTGGAAGGACTTAGTGTAACTACATACAAAGTAGGTGTTTCAAGCCTTAAAAATGTATAGAAATTTAACATAGGTAAGTTTACCTCCTAACTAGATACTGCTTAAAATGAATTGGTAATAACTTAATTATTTGAACTAAATTATTATACGAGTTTAAATTTCACGGTTTGCTATTTCTATAATACATTTAATTTAGGTTTAGTCATTTTTTTCTATTGATTATTATTTACCGTAATTATTTACGTACTTATCTCTAACCAGTTATCCACTTCATGTGTTTTTTTCAAATCAATAAAATACTTTTTTTGGTTTATTATGTGAATTATTATAATACATCACTCTTGTAGTTTTTAAATTAATGCACTTGAGCTATAATAACTAATAGATAAAAATTAAACTCATAATTTGATAACGAGTTAATTTTCTATTAATTTTGCAATGCAAGAAAGTGTTAAGCATTCCTTCATGCCCCCCAGTGGCTCAGCGGTATGTCTGTGGACTTACACGCTATAATCCGGGTTTCGATACTCGTGGTGGGCAGAGTACAGATAGCCCATTGTGTAGCTTTGTGCTTAATTCTAAACAACCAACCAACCATTCCTTCATATTTCCGAATAAGATGTTTCAAGTTATTCACCACGATATTTAAGTAATCATATCTTGATCTTATTAGATTATGCCTTGTAGATCACAGAATGGTTACAACAAGTTGTATCAGTTTAATAAACGATACAAAATTTCACCTTTTTAATCTAATTGTTTCTGAGTTATTATTAAACTAGTGGCTAAAAGACTATTTGATTTCATATTAAACTTGTATTATGGCCATTAAATAAACGAAACATCAGCAAAATTGCCAGAGAATATGAATACGATTCGAAAGTGTCTTTAAGACAATTTCAAACGACAATAAATAATACGCAGAAACATAATGCAGCACTTAAGTGATTACGCTAATTAATAATATTGTTTACATTAAGATGAAAATTAGTTTAATGATAGTTTCGACTGATTCATTTGTGTAAAATTGCAGAAGTAGCTTTTCGACGTAAAAATTCGCAAAGGTTCAATTTTTTTTTACTATGGCGTTAATAACAATATAGTTCACAAAACTAAGACAAAACTACAACTCATAGAATTTTACTATTCACTGTTTTGCGCAAAGCTGCAGAATGAGTATCTCACTAGCCGTTCTTAATTTTGAAATGATAAACCAGAAGAAAGACAGCTACTCAACACCACCCATAAACAACTTTAATCTGATCAAATAGTGGAATTTGGTCGTCAATGGTATAGCGCACCTGAAGTACTGAGCATGATACAATTTTATTTAAGTGAAAAGTAATTGGACGTGAACCATGGAGCTGTAACTTTGTATTCCAACCCGTTAACCGATGGGTTTAAATTCGCTTTTAAAAAACATTTTAAAATATCGACAGAAACTTTTGTTTGTTTGGGTGGTTTGGAATTTCGCACAAAGCTATTCGAGGGCTATCTGTGCTAGCCGTCCCTAATTTAGCAGTGTAAGACTAAAGGGAAGGCAGCTAGTCATCACCACCCACCGCCAACTCTTGAGCTACTCTTTTACCGATGAATAGTGGGATTGACCGTCACATTATAACGCCCCCACGGCTGGGAGGGCGAGCATGTTTGGCGCGACAGGGATGCGAACAGGCGACCCTCAGATTACGAATCGCACGCCTTAATACGCTTGGCCATGCCGGGTCCCCACAGAAACTACATTAAATATAACTAACCATAAAGTGCTACACAACAGTATATTATTAGTAGAGCTAGGACGAATTACAGTTAAAGAATCATGAAATTATTTAACAAACTAAATGCTAACTGATTATAAAGAATCTTTGCTGATATGTCAGGATGAATTTAATATAAACCTATTTGGACAGTTGAGGCATAAAAAATACAAATTTTACGGAGAAAATTTGCTAATACTTTCAACATTGGAAACACAATTTAACATGCAATCTCGTTCTGATGTGAGCACTTATTTATTATTCTTAACATGAACCCTGATTACGTTGTGTGTTTTTTTAATGTTGGGATACACTGTTTACATTTTTTTTCTCCAAAATTTAGTTTATTAAATTATCTTTAACAAAAATTATATCATTGACTTTGATTCTACAGAAAGGATAACAACATAACAATATATTTTTGAAGGCCAGGCATGTTTAGGTGTGTTAAAACGTTCGTTTCGTAATTTGAGGGTCGTGAGTTCGAATACCAATCTCACCAAACATACTCGCCCTTTCAGCCGTGGGGGCATTATAATGTGACGGCCAGTCCCACCATTTATTGATAAAAGAGTAGCCGAAGAGTTGGCGGTGGGTGGTGATGAAGAGATGTCTTACACTTCTAAATTAGGCTTTGCGCAAAATTCAAAACAAATACAATTTTGTAAAATTCACGAAAACCCAAGTGTAGATACTCGCGATGCGCACAGAACAAATATAATAGCCCATTGAGTAGTGTTATGCTTAAATGAAAACAAAAAATAAAATATAAAAAAATTAATAACAGTTTATTGTCATCTCAAAACTTTATTTAAAGCTATTTAGCTCACCCATGCCATCTGGTGGCTCGGTAGTAAATCTGAAGATTTATAAGGCCAAGAAATAAAAAGCTTATCTCTTTCATCTGAGCAAATTTTAAATTGAAATTGATTAAAATAAAAAAAACATGTCTTGATAGATTACATATTTTGAAGAAAAGTAAGTGCCATTTATTTAATAATATATAAGTAAAAACTTTAAAGTTTGAAGTCTGTTTTTTTTTAAATTAAGCACAAAGTTACACAATGGATTATCAATGCTCTGCCCATCACAGGTATCGAAACCCGGATTTTAGCGTTTTAAGTTCGCACACATACCGCTGAGCCACTGGGGGGCCATTTCAAGCTACCCTTAAATCAATAAATCAGCTACAAAATGAATAAATACTTTCATAAAAAATGTTGACAGAAGAGAAAGTTAATGTTCTGTTCTAAAGATCCATAAAGATTGTTTGTTTGTTTTGGAATTTCGCATAAAGGTACTCGAGGGCTATCTGTGCCAGCCGTCCCTAATTTAGCAGTGTAAGACTAGAGGGAAGGCAGCTAGTCATCACCACCCACCGCCAACTCTTGGGCTACTCTTTTACCAACGAAAAGCGGGATTGACCGTCACATTATAACGTCCCAACGGCTGGGAGGGCGAGCATGTTTGGCGCGAATAGGGCGCGAACCCGCGACCTTCAGATTACGAAGCGCACGCCTTAACACGCTAGGCCATGCTAGGCCCCAGATCCATAAGGAAGTGCTATACTTTTTAAAATAATTTTGTCTTTCGAAAGTACAGGAACTATGATTAAGAGCTAGTAACTCTAAAATTCGGATTTCGTTACCTGCGGTTAAGGACAGACTATTAGGTACAGTTATGCTTCACAACTCGAAAAACAGAGAAAATTTTCATGGAAAGATTTTTGTTACATATGTATCTAAGAATGAAGAAATGAAATAGCAAAAATCATATCATAAAACTAAAATGATAGTTAAATAAGAAAATAATTATTGAAGTTAGTAGACGAGGCAATCAAATAACAAATTGTACTTACTGTAAACACGTAAAGTCATCCGAAGATTAAAACACGTCTTAAAATTCACGACAATGATCTGCACGAAATCTCCCTATTACTTCTTTTCAGTGACTCATTACCAACATCAAAGACCAAAATAATCTTTTTGATCACTCAAGAGATACCAGAAGAGAGCTCTATTTCCCTTAATTTGTATAAAATTAGATTTTAAAATCCTGTGGTAAAATGTATATTTTTCCAAAATCTCGGTTTAAAACACCATGAAAAACTAAAGGGCCCAACATTGAGTAAATTATTGTAAACTAGATCCTATAATTATTATTTTCTGTTTGAAAGCTTATTGCATACTTTAAGCACTGAGAAGAAATGAAATCTCAATCACAAGTACTGGTTTTGTTTCATTTTTCACGACTTTACCTTTTTCATAATTTTCATACATTGAACATTTGCTTTTAAACTGAACTGATAATACGGTTTAGAGAAGAAGTATATCATTCTCCACGTTTTATGTTTCAAATGATTTTTCTTGCTAACTAATACATGATTTTACACAATTAATAAATCCACGAGAACCACCTTTAAAGAAGATTAAAATACGATGTATTAATTGTAACAATTTTTTTCTGTTTTGCATAGAACATATAAATATATAAAACACTGTATATAGTACTGTACACAAGTGTTAAGACAAAGTCAAAATTAGATTTTCGGCTACTTTCAAATAACAATGGAAGGTAGGACCACAGATGATACAGTCTGGCATGGCCAAGGGAAGAGAACACTTGATTCGTAATCTGCTGGTCGCGGGTAAGATTCCCCATCGCACCAAACATGCTCACCTTTTCAGTCATGGGGGCGTTATAACGTTATGGTCAATCCCACTATTCGTTGGTAAAAGAGTAGCCCAAGAGGTGGCGGTGGGTGGTGATGACTAGCTGCCTTCTCTCTAGTCTTGCACTACTAAATTAGGGACGGCTATTGCAGATAACCCTCGTGTAGCTTTGCGTGAAATTGAAACAAACAAATGAAACGTCAAAATATTATTAATCTTCAAATTTGGTACAACAAAAACTCAATGGAAGAGCTTGAGTTCAGCAAACAGTTAATATCTTGTTTGTCTCTTTATATTTTGATGACTACGGATATTCTTTTTGGCATTGGTGCAATATATTTAACCAAAGTGTACTTTGGGATTTTATTCCAAATGCGTTTAAAACAGTGATACAAAATTCCCTATGAATTGTCAAGTCTTTCAGTTGTCAAATCTCAAATCTGTTCAATTCGATTGACATCAGGACTCTGTGGTGACTATTGTTTCATTTTAATGGACTCAGTGAGCATCCATACGAAATCTGGTGAATATCCAAATAATGCTGAAAAACGTCCATTAAAGTCGCAAAATTCAAAACTGAAATTTGGCGTGTATTCCCACATGAAGTTAATGAACCTTCATACCAATACACCAATACTGGTGAAGATCCATTCAAACCCTGTGAGCGGTTACGTTAGCATGCAACAGACACTGCTATTATATTTATATAAGCACTGTTTACTGTATTGAATGTAATGAATTTTATTTTATTTGTACCGTATTATGTTTTGTCATTATACCTCTATTATATTTTGCATTCGTGACTAACTTAAATCTCCGAAATTGGCGAGCTTTGTGAGATACTATTGGACAGCCGTAAATATCTTTTACAGCAAAAAATATTCAAGCAATGAAATAATCCATCCTAATGTTTATAAGTAATTACCTAAAAATATCAACGGCCAGATTGAATTTTAGTTTTGTTCTACGCAAATAGCCTACTCTGATAAAAAGTTATTATTTGCTACCTGTCCCCAATTTATATATGATTGATTATACTGAAGGTAGATATCTAACACTACACTGAACCAACTGTTGGGTTACTATTTGTCAACGAAAAGTGAAATTAATCCCACGTTTTTAACGCCTCTACTGCTTAAAATTCTAGAACCTTTAGAGATAGGATTCTAGACCACAACCTGCGGATGGCGAGTCGAGTGTCTTAACAGCCACGAACTTTAGGTCGTGTACGCACAACATGTTTGAGAGTTTTGATAGAATGCAACTGCTTGACGAATGAAAAAACCTAAATTTTTGTCAAGGATGAACAAACAAACGTACAGTCAATTGAAGAATGTTTTAGTATAAAAGTCAAAACGCCCTCCAATTTTAAACCAGCAAGCAGTTACAGCCATCAAAGTTCTCAAACCTAATGCACAACTACTCACAATAATTAAAGGATAAGGATATTTGTTTATATTCGAGCGTTTCTAGTTTTTTGTTTTTAAAATTTAACATGTTAATTAAAGAGGATTATACTAATCCTATCTAGACCTTACACATATATGCACGAATGATTCTTTATGCAATAGACCATTATGAGAAATTACCCAAATTGTACAAACGAAAACGCTAGTTTTAATTGATCAGAAACGTTATTTACTATTGACAAAATACTAAGTTTGTAAATTTCTTGCTTGTAATGACTTTTGCATAGAGTTTGCAAGCTGTTATAAATCATTTAACAGAAATTAAAGTTTTCAGAGCTTTCATACTGCTTGATGACGGTTCTACCCATGCTGAAATGGCTGAAGTCATGGGGATATTATAATCTGTGGTCAATAGACTGTGGCGCAAACACCAGGCTTAGGAGTCTCCACCAGGAGGTCAAGGCAGGGATACAGGTGCAAAACAGGACCGATGATTGAGAAATTAATCCCTTATAAACTGTAGCAGTAGAGTCGTCAGGAATCTAAGTCACTATAATATGTGTATCTTGTTCAACGGACAGTGGCAGCTTGATGAGGCTGGATTTAAATCCAGGACACCATTTAACCTGTGTTGTAATATCAAGACACTGAACACTTTAGCTAGAGTTTGTTCAAAAACATGTCAGCTTGAGACTTCAACAATGGACCACTTGTACTGTTGACAAATAAGAGCAGGTTTTGTATGCATTTGTTTATGTTTGTTTCCCTACTTAGTACATAGTATGTAAGTGTTCCCAATGTTTATTTTGTGTTTATTTAATTTGCAGTGTTCAAAAACATGTGAATTGTTTTTTGTGATTTTGAACAAACGCAAAATCAAAGAAGAGCTACTTACATAACAACTAAAACCAAAGTTAAACCAATATAAAAGACACCTTTATACCTATATTGATAAATAATATAACATCTAATTGCACCGCCACCTAGAATCTCATACCCGTTTAAACTCTCATCTCTAAGACGTATGCCCGACAATGGTCAGTTGCAAAATTATTCTTTATTAACCTGCTAATATCCATATCTTGAGAATACATTTTTACTTCAAGTGAGTTTCTCGTCATCATGAACTATTAAAATTATTTGTGTCTAAAAAAAGTGCAACTGCGTAATAATTAAACTGTTTGAGTTTGTACGTTTCCAAGAGTTTCACAAGGAATTGCTTTTATTAAATATTATTGGGAAATTACAAACCAACTGTTTAATAACAAAAATATTCCTTACAACTTCCTAAAATTAATTTTCATTACACGCCAATAGATGGCAGAGCAATAAATATATATTGCTTCTGCTTATTTCATAAGTTGTGAAGCGCGAAATTAAAGAATGGGTTATTTGTGCTGTGACTTCTGCGACCAGAGATCTGGAAGTCCGTAAAGGTGTTCATCAATAAGATCCAGAAATATGGGTCCTTCGGTTTGGACACGACTTTCATAGTGGAAGCGTACGGTTGAATTCTGGCTGGCTGATTCTGATAAGTAGTAACTTGTTTCGTAGTCCACTATTAAGGAAAACCTAACAGTCTCAGTATTTTTATTCTTGTTTTATATAAGTGAAAAGTCGTTTGTTCTGAGATCCTGTAAACAGAGCTTTGAAATATTAGAAATTGTAAGGAGGAAGAGGTCTAATGTACCTGACCCTCCTGAGTATTTAACAACTATACTCAAATACCGACACATCGGAACGGACTTCTGCAAGAACCAATCCCCAGATTTTTGGCGTTACAAACTTTTAGGCCTAGAGCTGAGGTATGGGATAATTGTTTAATCAATGAAATGACACAGGCAAAATTTGTTTTTTCTTCTAAATTTCTACCAGCAACATCTGTACATGTAAGCTACATGGATAAGAAGTGGTATACAATCAGATTCTAATAAAATAAAATTTTCATAGCATGCCAAATGAGCAAAAAATAAATTGGTGCTAAATAAAATATATCATTTTGAATATAACATTATATTTATTAAATTTATTTGTTTATTTATTTATTTCTATAATTTTTATCAATAATGGTAAGCTGTCTCATGCTTATTAGTATTTCACTGACAAATACCTCCACATGAGTTAAACATTATTAATTGCATTATAGAAATTGCTACAAGATGTCCCACTTTTTATGCCGTGGGTGGGAAAAATTTGTTGTACATCTATATCTGAATTGTCCTAGTAGTGTATGTTTCGTTATAGCAAAGCCACATCGGCTTATCTGTTGAGTCCACCGAGGGAAATCGAACTTAAGTGAGTAAGTAGACTTACCGCTGTAAAAGTGGAAGATGTCCTGGTGGTCTCAATTTCATCCACATCCTTTGTTTAACAATGTAATTTCACTACAGATGGTATTTTCTTATTTTTAATCCCCGATTCGAGAACGTCTTCATGATTTGAGTAAACGAAGTCGGTTGCATCACACGACTCTATGCAGCCAAACAGTGTCAAAATGTAATACTGATACGAGCGGTTCCACCACGACTTTATATCGAATACAGATATCACGCACCTGTTTATATGTGCACTTGAAACCATTTTAATACGACATTTTCAGTCAACTGTAATATAAGTGTGTACTGGCACTTGTCAAAATAGGGATTTGGATAATTCGTTGTGATATAAGGAGTGGTTTAATCATACCAGACACACTCATACACGTAATTAAAATAAGGCAAACTTATTTTAATATTGTATAATAAGTTGGGATTAAACGGTAAAGCTATAAAATAACTAAACGACAAAACTTATAAAATGTTTTTGAACAAAATTCCTTGAATTACTTTTGTAAAATTTCAACACCATTGATGTTTTTTATTTTATACATCAATCTGAGCTGGGTTTTTTTTTATCTATATGACACCTCTAAAATTTCAAACACTTACTATGTATTTCTAAAATCGTTAAAGTATATGGTTTATAAATTTGTAAGCAACCATAAAGAAACCCAAGGAAAGGAAGAAAACAACACACTCAAACTTTTCCTTAACTTAAATAAAATACGTTTATAAATGTGTAACTAAGATATATAAAAAAAAACTTTAAAGACAGAAACACTGAAATATTGTTATATGTATAAAGAACAGTGTTTCTTTTGGCGTAAGACAGTCTGGTCGTAAAATTCTTAAAGTTTGCTTCTAATTAGTTTGTAATACAAAATATGACAAATGAGTTTGTGGTCAATAAATAAAATCTCAAAGTCTAGACACTTGAAAACATAACATATTCTTTTTATTTTTGTTTTTAAGTCTGGCTCTAAAATCTAAGATTAGATTTAATAAACTAATTTCTTTTAGTTTTTCATAATCTTTTTTCCATGAAAAAAAATTTTAGAACTAAGTAGTTCTTTTTCAATATTGAATAAAACCAAATAGAAGCATAGTTATTGTTTTCAAGAAAATAAAAAGTAAAAATGACCAGAAGTATGGAAAGAATGTATATCAATTCATTTATGTAGTCGCGGGTTCAAATCCCCATCAAATATTTTCGCCCTTTCAGCCGTAGGGGTGTTATAAATGTTATGATTAATCCCACTATTCTTTGGTAAAAGAGTAGCCCGGGAGTTGGCTGTGGGTGATGATGACAAGTTTCCTTCCCTCTAGTCTTACATTGCTAAATTATGGATGACTAGGGCAGATAGCCCTCGTGTAGCTTTGTACGAAATTCAGAAACAAACAAAGAAATAAATCATTTATATGACTGAACGTGTATGTATATATATATATATATATATAACCATAATTTTAAGCCAAATAAAAAGCATTAAAATTAAACAAAATATATATATATTTTTTAAAAATTGTTGTGAAATAAAATAAATACATTTAAATTAAGTTAAAAAAGTAAATAAAATCATGAGAAAGGACTGCGTTAGAAACAGCAAATCCTAACCTTTGATTAATTATAACTACAATTTGTTAGACAAAATAAAACACATTAAAACTAAACAAAATACGCTGTATTCTTTATGTGTGTATATATACATATATATATGTATTGTTCTAATTGTTTGCATCTAGACAGCAAATTTCATTCCTTATAATCATATACTAAAAACCAGTCCTACGATCCAGCAGCTAAATTTTATATTTTGTATGTATAGTTTAATTTTGAATATGATATAATAAATATGAAAAAAACTTCTTTAATTTGGACGTTTCGGGATTTTGTTACAGCTCATCATCAGCATTAATAGCTAAAAAAAATGTTAGTTCAAAATATTCTAACTGCAACAAAAAACATTAGCATTGAGCGAGGTTTTGCATTCAGTCGGAAGTTTAGAAATACAAACAGAAAGTTGAGTTCCATGTATAAGGAAGAATGCAAGAAACCGATATTTCACCAATATAAAACCACACGACCCTCATCTCAAATGAGGTACAATAATAGGGGAGATAAAGAGAATAAATCGAAAGTGCTCCACTCAGAATGCCAAGTAAGTATCACAAAATTAATTTGAAACACTATTACTATCAAGCGGTACCCCAAATATTACACCTACAGTGTTTTCACACAAACCAAAAACATTACAGCAGCAACAGACCCTGAAACAAAAAAGCAGACAAGAGAATGCTTACAATGAACATTCCTTTTACACACAATACAATCATAAAATAAGATTCGTAAACCAATAAAAAAATCCAAACTGATCTCAGAACACATTTGTGTGTTATGTAGGGTGACCAACATAAAAATCTCTCCAACAGAACATTTACTATGCAAACATGAAATCCCAAACAAAAAAAAACCCAGACTCATTTCCAGTTTATATATTTAAAATATCAATGATTTTAATGAGGGAAAGTATAAAGAAACTGTATCATTAACGAAAAAAATCCAAATTAACAGAGACACTTGTAGATACTTGTAATTGAGCCACCATTTATAAAACAACACATTGTATCAATACACTTTATACTATTATCTTCACTAACATTTGCTTTCTCTAATATTACACAGTTTTATAATTTGTTTTTTAACAATGCTAGAAAGCTTCATATCTTTTCTACTTGTTATCATTCCTAATGGCTCCTACTTTCTGTTTATGTATTTTTAGTTATTCGTAAAAAGTATTATAGTTCTCTTTATTTTATTTTTGTATATTTTATACAAGTAATATATGTTATGTTTATATAACTACTCACCTGGTATTGTGACTATAGTATAGAGCTATAACAATAATGAAGTAATTATTATATTTTTTTACATTGTTAGACGTACGACACAGCAGACTCGAGGAAAACAATGTTAAAAGCAGTTTTGTGATTAAAAGAATATTCTAATATCAAACAGTTATTGAAAAAACCGCAAAGATGAAACTCTGGTTTAAATAAATATATATATTGTTATATTTATCTGGAGTGTAAATGTTTTTTCTTAACTTTTATCAAAATTGAAAAGAATATATTTATATGGTAACAACGCAATTGAATGCAGCATACACATGTTTAGTAAATAACATTATTAGAGAAACTATTACAGTGAAAGGTATATATATATATATTCTGGTATGCATTATAATTTATTTCGGACGAGTCTCAAGTTTATTATGTTATGTACGTTACATATTACTAGTTTAAACGGCGTAGATAGCCTAATTGCTTTGCGTCAAAAACACTAAACCAGCCATTTCAAATAACAGGAAATATTACTTTTAATTCAGAAGTTAATTGTTAATATGTATTAATTTTGTAATATTTGCCAACAAGATTAATGTACACATTTTTTCTTTTTTTACAGAAACATATTTTAGTAAACAAATAAAAATACACTACAATTTGTAATAATGGTTATTATTAATAGTCATAATAAATGATGTTGGTTATGTACAGGTATTTCACAAAGTTACAAACAATGTCTCATATCTGATTTGGAACTGAGCCTTTTGTTTGACGTTCACGGAGACAAATTATTTCTTCGTTGATACACCTGTACACTTCTTTAGACAACTGGCTTAACTTTATGCGGCGACAATATTTAATATCTTTGTAGAAATACTAACGTCCGAAGTTAATTCATTGAAGTTGTAAACAGTTTGTAATGTTCGAAACATGTAAACGTTCCTGGTCAAATTCTGAAGATTTCTTATTAACAGATGTTAATCACAATTATAGACACCTGTCTCTTGGCACGTTGATTTAAACGATTTAAAACAAATTTCTAAAACGTTCAAGAATATTCGAACTTACTAGTGTCTTCATAAAACAAATATTAGTGATTCTTACATTCAAAAATATTCTGTAAATTTAGAGAACAGCCAGGACTAGCGCAATACACATACAATAATGCATACTATCGTATCAAACTGAAACAAATGTAGGTGTCAAAATAAACGTATAACAGTAAATCCGTTACAATTAATACTATAAGTAAATGACTTGATGACATCAAAATGTTGTTTTGATTTAATTAAACGCTCGACGTTTCTATTTAACGCTTGTTCAGGAGTTTTCACTAAAATACAAACTGAAACTGACAGAACAAAGCTTTACATAATAAATTTCATCTGAATCTGTAACGCACATTGTACATATTAATTAACAAAGTTTATTGTTGAGTTTGTTTGTTTTTGAATTTCAAAGCTACACAAGGGCTATCTGCGTTAGCCATACCTAATTTAGCAGTATAAGACTAGAGGGAAGGCAGCTAGTTATCAGAACCCATCACCAACCCTTGGGTTACTCTTTTACCAACATATTATAATAGTGAGATTGACCGTCACACTATAACGCCCCCATGGCTGAAAGGGCCAAAATGTTTGGCGCGACGGGGAATCAAACCCGCGACCCTCAAGTTACAAGCCGAACTTCTTAACCCACTTGCCCATGATGAACCACTGGTTATTGAAAGAAAAGTACTGTTGAAATAATTCATTGCTACAGATAGTAAACAAAAGTTCTATTAAGATTAAAGAGTGAAATAATAAAAAGATAAAATTAAAAAATAACTAAATTATAGGTGTAATCGTTTTTTTTATTATTTGTTGTTGTATTTGCTGCACAAAAGATGTTAAATAAAGGCTTATACAAAAATGTAAACAATTTTTTTTTCAAATAGCAATAAATATCGAATAACAACTCTGAGAATCCGGAATTGTTTACATTATGACAAGAGAGGTGAGTTGATGCTATTATTTAGAGTTGGCTGATCATTAAAAAAGGAAACGTTTTCATTGATAAACAGTTTGTAATCTGTAACTCCGGAGTACAAAATTTTAAGTTTCCAGTATTATGGAGGTAGTTGTTATTCTGCAGTTGATTATTTAGTTTATATCCATTTCTTGCTGTTTAATTTTCCCTTAACAACGTTATTGATGGAATGCATTCGTTTTTATTGCTATCGTTTAATTCTTTTCTTTCAAAACTTCGATTAAATACAAAAAATTGCTTGATGCCAATGTTGTTAATGTAGTTCAAATATTATGAATTAATCTTTTCTTCAAATATTAACTCTCTAAATTAAATTTAAGGTAATAATGAAACGTCCGTAAAAAAGATTTTTTCTTAATTCCGACTTTTTATAGTTATTATAAAATTTTGTATCGCATTTGATGAATCAATTTAATATGATATAATATAAATGCAAAGTTTTCGAAGTTCAAAAAATTATTTTCTGTAATGTCAAGAGAATATATTATATTGCAAATGTATTGAAACTGTAGGTAAAGTGGTTTATTTCTTTGACTTATTGTTAGTGGTCTGCAGTCTTCTTTTGAAACAAACGTTTACAAATAGTTTAAAGACTTGGAAAATATATTTTGTAGCGCAAAATATTTTATTTTAAGTTTCATTAAAATTCCCATATTAATTTATATTAGCTAATTAAATTAAGAATTTTCAGATCAATCATTATATTTGGGAGATAACTTATTAATTTTTTATTATAAATGTCTAATCATGAAGTGTATACAGTTTTAGAGGTATATAGGATATACTTTTAATATTGTTGTTCACAAATTTAAAATGTTTAGTTTATGTATTAGTTTACTATTTAACTGTCTTTTGTTCCATTATCTTAAAATCGTTTTTCTAGGGTCGAAACATTCTCATTACATCATGTTTGTCATTATAAAGTATTGTGTCATTTGCTATTATCATTGACGTCACTAAAAGATAATCTTAAACTGAACAGAATGTGCATTTAATTTAAATGTACTTAACACATTTCTATTCTTTAGATTGAAAATTTTGCTTTGTAACCACGTTCTTGTTTACACTGAAATGAAGTTAATTACTTAACAAAACTAAAGAGCTACTTGAGGTACAAACTCATTTAGTTTGTTTATTGATTTTAAACCACAGAAATAAATCCAACATTTTAAATCACTGCAATGTGAGAAACCAAAAACACACTTTAAAATATGTTTATCTTCAGAGTTTACTTTGTAATTTAATAGTTTGAGTACTTTCATCAGTTTACCTATTTATTCATAAATCTAGAGACAGGTTACCCCTTACTTGAAGTTATATCTACCAACAAAATTCAAAATCTCTTTTTAACAAGAAAACGCTATAGTTCCAATATGCATATAGGTAGGTACATTTTTACTTTTCTCGAATGTATAAAAGGTAAACGTTATTAAACGCAACGCATTTTTTATATCATTGATTAGAATAGTACAGGGAACATTTTAGTGATTTTGTTTATATACTGAAATGATATGTAGGTATTTATACAAGAAAATATATGAGGACGTAAGACCAACACAAAATTTTAAATCCATCAGATTTACCCAATATTCAAATACTTCACTTATGAAATTTAAAAATAAAATAAATTTTACCCCGTTAAACACCACTTAACGCGCTGATAGTAGAATGTTAATTTATATTATCAAATTAATACAAAGCTAATATTACATTTATTTTTTTACGAATTTGACTACTGACAGAAAATAAAACAATCGTTCTTTTAACAAATGTATTAAAATATGAAAATATTATTTATATACTAAGTTAGATTCTAGATTTTTATCGCTGAAGAACCGTCTCGTTAATGAAACCTTACGAAATATTTACTGCATTATTGATAAATATTTAACTCAACTTACATACCTCAAGAATATACAAATCACAAGCTAATGCTAAAAACTAAGAATGTTTGTTTTGTTTGTTTTGAAACAAAGCTACACGAGGGTTCTCTGCTCTAGCCATCTCTAATTTTGCAGTGTAAAACGAGAGGGGAGGCAGCTAGTCATCACCTTTTGTTTGTTTATCTGTTTTGGAATTTTGCACAAAGCTACTCGAGAGCTATCTGTGCTAGCCGTCCCTAATTTTCCAGTGTGAGAC
This sequence comes from Carcinoscorpius rotundicauda, assembly GCA_011833715.1. Classification (NCBI taxonomy): domain Eukaryota; kingdom Metazoa; phylum Arthropoda; class Merostomata; order Xiphosura; family Limulidae; genus Carcinoscorpius; species Carcinoscorpius rotundicauda. Next base: position 29,721,726 of record CM022395.1, on the reverse strand, counting down.
TAGAGGGAAGGCAGCTAGTTATCATCTCCCACCGTCAACTCTTGGGCTACTCTTTTACAAACGAATAGTGGGATTGCCCGTCACATTATAACGCACCCACGGCTGAAAGGGCGAGCATGTTTAGCGCGAACCCGCGACCCTCGGATTACGAGTTGCACGCCTTACGCGCTTGGCTATGCCAGGCCTAGTCATCACCACTCACAGCCAAATTTTGGAGCTAACTAAACGTCACATTATAACACATCCACCGCTAAAAGGGCGAGCATGTTTAGTGTGATAGGGATTTCTCCCACAACCCTTGGATTACGAGTCGACTGCCTTAACCACCTGACCAAAAGAACGTCTATAACTGTTTTAAATTAATTAATTTCAAATGGAACGCATGCATCTATATTATGTAAAAAAAAGAATTTAATGTTTCTGGTAACATTACTTGAAAAGTTAGTGTAGGCAGGTAATTTTATCTTTCATTATTATTATTAAACAATGTCACACTATAATGTAGCATATTAGTATCAGAATAAAAGATGATAACAATTTGTAATTCTGTAGGTCATCAATTTTCACAAGTTAATCTATCAGCAAAATAAACTAAACTATCTTTTACCAAACTTTCTGTAAATAACATATTACTTCTTGGCATTGTACCATTTGCAATTTTCTGAACATTTTGTGTTTTTACATCGTCACTGTTGAACTCTTTCACAGAGTAAATCGATAATTACGTTTACTAACACAGAAATGGTTTGGTCATAATAATTTATATGCGAGACCATATGTTACGAGAGTCCGCTTAACACCTACATGCAAATTCTGTGAATGAAGAAACTCGTTACTTAGCAATAATATCAAGAGAGACACTTTACCAAACATTATACTAAACTTTGTAGTAGTATGTAGATCAAGTATGTTCCAAATTACATTAAACAATTACCTAGCGTTGTTAAAAATTGATGCTTTGAAAAACTGTAATTGGAAAAATAAATAAATTACTACAATTGATAACAATAAACTGAAACGAGCATGGCTGTGAAAAAAACAAAACAAAAACATTTTAAACTACACACCATGGGAAAGAAAACTGTAAAATGTTTGCATAAATACTATAAAGTAGCATACAATAAATTATCCATTAAAGCGTATTATAAAAATAACATTCTACTAGAATAAAAACACAAATACCTTTTAATATGTATTAATATAAATTTGTTACAATCATTATTATGTCGATGTGATGCGTGACATAACTACAGCCCATTGCGAACGTTGTATTACTTGTAACAAAAATAGACAGGTTCGTTGTGGAACTTGTTTACTCAAATAACACATGGAGTTAACATTCCCTGGACATTTTTGCATGAAAAAAGGGCACAACTTTGGAGTTGGAAACCTCTTCCTCACACAGCAAGAGCCATTTTATTTCTCGGCTTTATTAACTTCTGGCGAGACAGTGACTGATGAAAGAGAATGTATTTTCAAATATATAAGAATTAGTTGTCTTTATGATAATGAAATAAATCTTAGTCCCTTTTTTATAGCTACCGGACACTCATAAAAAAACATATTAATGAAAGGTATCCTTTCGTAGTTGATCAAATTTATCAGAATATTATCAAGACAAGAGTTCACAAACGATTTTATTTCATTGGTCAAATACAGAATATATAGATTTATATCGTGAAATTAAATAAATAGCTTTAAATGAAGTTAAATAAGTAAATAAAATCATGGTGAAAGACCTGTGATTAATTATATTATAGCTATAATTTTAAAGCCAAAATAAAACACATTAAATTTAAACAAAATACCTGTTTATCCTGGAAAGTTTTGCCGTCTTATGATACTAGTTTGAATTCTCTTTCTAAGTACAGACGTTACCCTTGTCTTGGTTAATACATGAGTAGGAGAATGAATCAAGACTTTTAAATTGTATTCATACACCTGATAAATTTCCTTATAATTATACAAAGCTTTAGAATCCAGATTTTTTTCTCCAGATAAAATGTTTCTAAATTTCTTCATGATCTGTCAGTTTGAAAACATGTAATTCAAGACATACAGCACGTATGTTTTTATTTTCAGTTTAATAATTTCATTGTATATTCTTGTACTGTAGTGTAGTGTAGTGACTACACCAGGGATGATCCGGTTAGTACAGTTCATGATGTGCTAAAAGTAGTCTTGAAAAAACTGAAATAGAAATCCTTGTAACCCGAGAATTTTCGAAAGGTGGACCTTTCTTTTTCAGGGGCAATCTGGGTATTGAAAATGTTTGCTTCGTTATAATTAGTGTCTTAGAAACTATTACTGTGCCATTTAAAGAGATAAAACTCCGAAGAAAAAAGCCCGATTTGGCTTTGCTATGAAGAAAACACACACACACACATTTAAAGAGAAGATACATTTGTGTGAAGCGATTTATAAACCATGTTGCTGGTATTAATTAAAAAATAAAGTAAACTGCTTCTAAGCTTATGCGTGATAAATTTGTCATTTTTTGCGTTGCATAAGAATCAATCATCAATTACACTTACAACAGAGCTGTTTATACTTTTTGTTGAAAAATCACAATTTCTACTCTGCTGATAAAAATTAATTAGTTAAAACTAAAAAAGATTTAATAGAATTTAACGTTTTATATGAATAAATCCTTTATTTTACGTTTTTACCTTTTTTCACTTAAATGTATAAAAGTGGTCATTCTGTTTGCAAACCTTCGCTTTGACACTGGAATCCACATATAAACATGAGAAAGATGTTGTTGCTACATCTAAAATTGATTTAACCTGTGAGAGTAATTCTCAAAAAATAATAAGCATTTAATTTTAAAAAATCTAAATTATTATTTGATACGCCAGGTATCAACTACAAATTCCCAACATTAAGTAAATATTCCAGAATCAAAGACGTTGGAATGTCGTTGGTTTTACCAGTTTTTCAGTGAATGTCCTGAGCTCTATAATCCAATAATATTTTTGGGGGGCTTTTTAACACACAATCGGATCTTAAGATGTTTTGACATAAACACATAAACGTATTTAAAATAAAGTCTATGAGACTTTCTTTTATTTAACAAAACAAAGCAAATAAAATAACTAAAGGAGTTTAATATAACTGTGCAAAACAGCAATGTAAGTGAATTGACCTTATAAAGAGTTGTAGTATATACCTCTTCGATTTCATAATGGAACTATTGTCGGCATTTGGTTACTTGAAAAAAACAAATTACTATTTAATGCATATGGAAAGTATGTTAAGTGGACTTCTTAACCGTGTTATGTTTCATACACTTTCTTAGTGATATAAGCTTTACCAACTGAAATGAAAAGATCGCTTGTTCAGTTCACTAAAATACAAGGAAAATAAGATGAAATGCTACTGTTCGAATGACCAAACTTTGAGTTCAGTTACAAGTCCCCACTCCCCTCGAAACACTCACATATCTCTCTTGTTCTGCTACAGTTTGTGCTTCGTCTGTCTGTCGTCAAATAACGTTTAGTTACAAAACTCTTTGATTTAGTTCGTGTGCGAAAAAAGAAATAGGACATAATCGAAATCAGCCCAAAATCAACTAGAAAGGGAAAAGACCAAGATGTCAACAGTCTTATGTTTCTGTTACACTTTCTAAATAACTGCCAATTGATCCTGTTAAATGAAGAAGGCCTTGTACGTAGTTTTATGTAATAACGTAGTACGCCAAGAAGAGCAATATTACAAAAGCCATATCATATGTGCATATTGTGCATAAAACAACCTCAATATTAAAATTATGTTCAGACATAGATATATCAGTTACCAATTCCTTCCAAAACAAAACGAAATAACAAGGAATATCGGGTTAAAATATCATTTAAAACGAATATAAATAGTTTGTTTTTTGAATTTCGCGCAAAGCTACTCGAGGGTTATTTGCTCTAGCCGTCCCCAATTTAGTAGTGTAAGACTAGAGGGAAGGCAACTGATCATCACCACCGCAAACTCTTGGACTACTTTTTTACCAAAGAATGGTGGGATTGACCGTCACATTATAACGCTCTCACGGCTAAAATTCCGAGCATGTTTGATACAACGAGGATTCGAATCCGCGACCCTCGGATTACGAGTCGAACGCCTTAACACACTTGGCCATGCCGGGCCTTTAAATAGTAATCAAAGTGAAAAATATAATGTTTTTTTTTTTCAAATTTAACATTGTTGTTGTTTTCAATTAAGTGCACCACGAGTATCGAAATGCGATTTTTACCGTTGTAAGTTCGTAAGTATACCAAGGAACTACTGAGGGGCCGAATTTATTGTACGTAAATTAGTTTCCTCTTCTCCCATAAAGAAACTTAACTACACAAGTTCCATTGACTTCCAGTATACATTTTGTCGTTATATAAAATCATAAAATCCTTATAACCCAAGAGCTTTCTTCTTCAGGTCCACCTTTCGAAAGAGCTCGAATTATAAGGTATTTATCATTTTGTATGAAGCCTAATTCAATCTTCGTGTTTTCTGACATCATGAACAAAGCAATTAAATGTTATTTGAAGCAATTTTTAGTAAAAATATAAAAACGGAAATGTTGTAACCAGTTCAAAGTAGGACTGAATAATTTCGCGAGTTGTGGTTTGCAGATATGAATAGATAGATATATTAATATAAACGAGTATACTTTACTTTCTCACAGTGCAAGTTTTTTTTACTTTTATTTTCCATGACTCTTTAGTTGTGAGTTGCATAGTATGTCTTCAGTACATATATAAATTGTAGTTTTTATATACCTAACATCATGACTATATCATGTGAAATAATCAATGCAACAATAACATTATAAAGATCATTTTTTAACTATTAACAAGCAATATTTGTACCACTATTACAAGGTTTATAATAAAGAAAAGCAAAGAGTTAGCGACTTTTTTACCTGTGAAAAATAATCGAGAGTACATTTCTTTTTGATTCGACGAAAATATCTTAAACCACAAAGGAAACATACACTTAAAAGTTAGAATACTCAGTACCTTTAACATGATAGTTCTTAAAGTATTAAATGTCATCTTTCAAAACACATCAGTACAATTTATCTCTAATTCAAGTTGTTAATGAGATCGTACGCAGTAATGAGTTAATTTTATGTAGGTGTCTTTCTTATATTATACAATTCAAAAGTATTTAAATGTTAAAAACATAAACTTTTCATCTGAGTTATTCACTAGAAAAGTTGTTCAAGATATTAAAATTAAATACGACGTCCAGTTTATCATTCCATTGAAGACTTGCCACTGAGATATACTTGTTTCAGAAAATCAATCTCTAATTTGTAGCCATGGGCCGTAGCAAATCGAAAATTATTTTGTTTGTTTGTTTTTGGAATTTCGTTCAAAGTTAATCGAGTGCTATTTGTGCTAGCCGTCCCTAATTTAGCAGTGTAAGACTAGAGGGAAGGCAACTAGTCATCACCACCCACCGCCAACTCTTGGGCTACTTTTTTCCCAACGAATAGTGGGATTAACCGCAACATTATAACGCCCCCACGGCTGGGAGGGCGAGCGTGTTTGGCGCGACGGGAGGCGATTTCGCGACTCTCAGATCACGAGTCGCACCCCTTAACGCGCTTTGCCATGCCAGGCCCGAAAAGTAAATAAAGAAAATATTTCTTACAACTGCAGACTGTATCCTATATATACTTATAATGTTTTCAGATTTATTAAAACACAAATTTAAAAAAAGCATACACTTCTTTCGTTTTAATTTCAATCATGTCAAGCAGTCATGTTACGGAACATAACATTCATACACAAATGATACAAAACAAAGGTACTGTTTTACTCGAAAGACTAAAAAATTCTAAAGAAAACAGAATTATTGAATATAACATTTAATTAACATATTCTGAATTTGTAATGTTTTTAAGTCATGCAGTTATTTTATCAGGCTGGTAATTACCGTTGTTTTGTTCCAAGTTTGGTAAGAAAAGTTGTTTCTTGGTTAAAATGTTGCATTACTCTCGTGCAATAATATAAATTATTTCGTTTATTTATTATAATACTTCATTTGATAAAGTACAGTTTTTAATACAACAAAATAAATTTCTTTTAGTATGGAAAAATCTGTCAAATATCTTACCTTGTAGAGAAAATCATGTAGATTTATTCGCAACAACGTATTTCAATTATTTCAACAAAATACCATGATATCGATATATACCACCACACAATCTCGTTTCTGGCATGAATGGTATTATAAATACTTTATTGTTCTTTAGGATTTTAGAACAGGCTAAGTTTTTTTATATACTTAATAATATAACGAATGCGTCCCATAATCATCAGATTTGATAGTGAATAGAAAATAATCAACAACTATAAAACATACGATGAATGAAACTGCTGCTTTATCTACAAAGTTTGTTTGAAGCCCAAATACTTCAGTTTTTCAGAATTACTAGCTGCTCTATTTTTGATAGTAAAAAGCAAAAGAAGTGGTCATAAATGTTTAGACTTACTTTTTTCTTCAGAAATACCAAGCACTGCTTACTAGCTGTTACTTCTGTTTGTTTAATCAATCATGTGAGAGTAAGTACACTTGACTTAATCCTCGCAGGAGAAACAATGACGGTTTTGTTTGGAGCTTGTTACGCTCCGCAATTTCAGTAAACTTTCTCATACGTACAATTAATATGGATTGCTTATACAAAAGTCTGTATGGTAGTCTAAAAAAATATCTTAGTTCATCTCAGTAATACAGCAGACAGTACAAATGGATTATAATAATTGTGAGAAACTTTTCCTGCATTGTGATGCCAGAGGAAATTTTTGTCAAAAACTAACATTTTTTGTGTTGCAAACATACTTTGAGCTATTTTAAACTAATATAAACTGATAACATTTTATGAGAGTATTTTAAAATGAACATCTGTTGCAAATACTATGTAAACATCCAGGATACATGGAGTGCGAGCGAGCGAGTGCTCTTAAAAACAGAAACATGGAGTTTCAAGCACTAATTGATTATCACAAATATATGTAAAACTGCTACTTGACTAACAGTGTAAAATATTTATTGATGTCAATTTCTGAAATTTCACCTCTCTACTAGCCCTTTAAAAGTGCTACATGGTTTCTTTGAACATTCTAAACGGGTGTCTGAGAGAACATAGACCGCTGTTCTATGTTGTGGATTGTGTACTTCTGACACCACTTTTTACAACTTTATTGAGGTTATACTTATTTCTATTGGGTTTATTTAGGATTAAGCAAAAAGCTACACAATGGGCTATCTGTGCTTTGCTCATCTCGGCTATCTAAACCCAATTTTTAGCGGTTTGAATCCGCAAACATATCGTTGTGCAACTGGGGAGCTTTTCATTAGGAACTGACTAATACTAAAATACATATTAAGTTGACGTTTATTACAACAACATATACATTTAGAACTACATTTTTATTCTTATTGACATCTTATTCTTACTTATGTCTTACTTATTTATTCTTAATGTCTGCAGATTTATATAGCGAAAAATCGGAGTTTCGATTCTCATGGTGGGCAGAGCACAGATAACTCATTGGATAGCTTTGTGATTAACTTCAAAAGAAAGAAACAAGTCTTACTGATATCGTTTTGCATCTTAAGTCTTCTTAGTTTATCCGCTCTCTCTCATACCTATCAGTCCTCTTTCTGTATTTTATATTTCATTCTTATACCATTTTCTTTCAGACCTTTCACAGCTGTTTTATTTAATTATGATTGTAACGTTCATAATCTTAAGTGATTTTGTATACTGCTAAACAACAAAAACAGATGTTCCCTCCAATAATTATCTAGCTATTTAAGGCTGTAATCTGCCTGGTCCCTACTTTCTCAGCCCTCTCTCAGTTCCAACTGATTCTTACACTGAATTTCGTATCACATTTCTCACCTGTTCTTGTGTTTCTATCTAATATCTATATTATTCCAGGATATATTTCAGCGTGCTATTACATTATTTGATAAACTGTTTCACCATTCACAGTCGTTTTCTTAATATTTTATAACTTTGCAACCTTTTATATTTGTGTGTATCCTACAATATTTCCAAAAATGTACAGTATTTGTTTATAAATATATAACTACAATAACAATAAAAAAGCTTTTCAATCTTTAATATTTATCTTCACAAAAAAATCAGATAATACCCTCTGGTACCTTTATTCCATTTTTACTACTAAGTAAACTTAAAAATTATTCTACTTATTTGCATTACCGGACTTTCACACACAACATCAGTTTTAGATGGATGAATCTTACGTTACATATTTACTTACAATCTACATCAGAGCTTGGTCATAAGCTGATCTTAATAACTTAAGTACAATGGGGCGTCTGGCCCATCACGTATTGTAAAAGTTAAAATTTTTACTAACAGATTTCATTACAGGAATTTTCTGTTCTCATTGTCTACCAGATTAAAGGGTTAAGTTACATTTTTTACGACAAATGCTTTACCTACACGTTTAATTGTAGGTAAGGGAGCTATCCTTTTACGCAGTTAAACTATTATTTTGTACTGGGTCCAGTATCTTTTGTCTATTCTTACACTTTTAAATAGCTTCAACTGATAATTTCTACCTCTTTGCCTCAAGCTGATCATGTACACTGTTACGCATTATCATTTCAAATAGCTTAAAACTGTAAAACTGAGTTATACTGTAATTTAGATTTATAAGCTAAATAAATGTTAATATGTATCCAATTTATGATATTTGCTAACAAGATTGACACACACAGTTTTCCTTCTTAATACAAAATATTTTAATTTAAAACAATAATACAACTTATAATAACGTTTATTACAAATAACGATTTATACACAAAACTTTACAAACTTACAAACCATATTGAGTCTTCTACCTGATCCGAAACTTTATTCATATTTTATCGAGGATTCGCGATGAGTGAATTAATTTGTGCAGATATTTATACAATTCACTGAACAGAGAGCTACCAAGCTTTTCACAGCTGATGTTGAATGACGTATTTGTAAAAAATACCAATGCCTTATGTTAATCCGCTTAAGTTAAATGCTTTGTAATGTTCAAAATATATAAATGTTCCAGGGTCAAATATCTGAATTTCTAGATTAATAATCATTGATCACAGTTATGGCTATCGAGACCTATACTATGTCAAATACAGCAAACCAGTAATATATACTGTCTTAGCGAGTGTCATTGGTTAATTTTAAGTGTAAGGTGAGATTCTAGAAATTTTAGCTTGCATAACAATAAAATACACTAATATTTACAGGCACACATTGTTGATTCTTACACTCGAGAATCTTTTACAAATTTAGTGAACAGGAGAGAATTTAGCAATACAGATTTATCAGTATAAGTTATGTACATTTCTAGATGTAGATTTAACTTAAACAAACGTCGATATTAAAATAAATATGTTATAGTAAATCCATCAGAATACCAGTTAAAACAGTTCGTTACTTGACTTTGTCTCTGGACCAACATATTTATAATAAATCTAATAACCTTTAATATCTCAACTATATAGTAACTGCCGAGAGTGAAAATCCTGTTGTTACTCGGGGGACTCCTTGATATGCAAACAGTACAAAAAAGCAATACCATATTCCAGTCAAGAGATTATTTTGCACTATTACCCTTAACATGATCTTAATTCTACCATTTATTCTCATACACTCTCTCTATTTGGGAACTATAAAAACTAGTACGTCCTATTTTTACTTCTGTGTTTTTTTATAATTTTTAATTATTTTTGACTAAATATTGTTACCTAAATTTGATAATAATTCCTCAGAAAACCAATTCTATGAGAATGCCATTATCAGCTCCTGTGCTATTTTCTCTGCTACCATAAAAATCTAGTGCTAATGTTCCTACACATGTAGTAACAGAATTAACCAGTCAGAAGATAACTATTCAATCGTATAATTACTAGAAGTGGTCCGATAATAATTATACTAAGAGGACTAAAATAATAACTTATAACTAGTAAATTAACCAATGAACGTTTTACTTTTATACCTCTCTTATTGGCTTCGTTCTGCTACAGAAAAACTGTGGCATTTATTTAAACTCTTATCCTATAACTTCTACTTAATTATTATTTCTCGATACGTGATTTTTTTAATGATTTATTTTTTTACTATGTTCTACCCAAGTTCTAGAGTTACCCTTAATTTCGTGTGTTATCTCGCTACTTAGGCTAAGTTCCTTGATTACCAGATAATTTCGCAATAAGAAAGCTCATTACAAAGCAAAACCACTATAAATACTATTTTACTTCAAAACCTCGGCACGTCAATATGACTTCAACTATTGGTACTGTACACCGAGCCCCTACTGCTGTAGTGCTAAACCCAGTTAAATCTATTGTGAGCTGATTAACTTTTACTAAATATTTTTAATCAGATATTGTCGAGTATCAGTAGTCCTTTAGTGCATTTACAGCCTGCTGATTCATCATTACAGTTTATTTGAAATGTTCGTTCTGTTTTCAATACAACACATTAAATTATCCGTTCTTTCGACGTGTTCTTTTTTATTCTAGTCACAGAACTGAATTATGCGTGCAACTTGGTAACAAAAAGATAACATTTCTTTTTACTTATAGTCATTTTTAGAGATATCCTCTTCAAAAGTATTGGTGGACTCTTATTCAGTTTATTTGTTTATGTTAGGTTGTTCTTATATTTTATTTTCACCTACTTTCGACTTACTATGTTTCCTCGTCATTGTATATTCTTGTACTAACATTATTGTTTAACGCATTTGCTCTTTTCCTATCTTCTCATTATATTACTAACTCAAAATTTGCTCTTCAAGCATCAAACCCACCGTATTGTCAACACCTCCAATTGCATTAGGTCATTTGGTCTATTTAGCTAGCAACACGCGCATTTTTGTTCCATATTCTTTAAGTTCTCATTTACCGTTTTTTCTAACTCTCTGAACTTCCTTTGATAAGTCTTCAGACCTACCTAATTGTCTGAGAAACATCTGATTTCACTCTATCATACTTTTATTTGTATACTCTCCCAGTCTTATTGTTTGCTGCTAATGCCTTATCTGGTTAAGCAGTTTTCATAATGTCCTGTGATTGCTATTCTTCTGCATTTGGCACTTTTTAAAAGCACAAAAAATTGAATTTATATCCTTTTAGCAGATTGCATACGAACTCTTGTTTCATACATGTTAGCCTTATCAACAGGATCACTCTGTCTTCCATTTATCATTAATTTGAATTATCTCTAAACAGTTTTTTTTCTTTGGTTCTACTTTCAACCAGTTATACTCAGTTTTTTTTTCCAAGTGTTTCATTTATAGTTGAATCCCAGCAAGTTTCAAATTATTTTCTTGATATTCTTCACAAACATTACTCGCTGTTAATGCTGAAAAAATAATATTTTCTGACTTCCGCCTCAATAAAACTTAAAATATAACTTTTTTTTAACTATTTCTTCATGCTTTTATCCAGTTCTATATATTCATTTACCAACTAAAGTTTTACAGAAGTTTTCAAATTTCTTCCATGCTGATGCTAATTATCTTAAACAAAAAAAAACAAATAATAACAACTAATATTTAACTGGATCGCAAAAGAAACATTCTGAATCACAATAAAAAACGAGGAATAAGGAAACTTATTCGCTTTTCCGACTTCACTGCTTTATCTTGCTGACTTTTCTCATCGGCTAATTTTTTATATGATTTCACTTCAAACTTTTCTTTCATTGCTAAATAACTGAAGAGTCGTTCTTCTTACATCACTTTGTTATAGATCCGACTTCTGACATTGCATTGTTGCGGATCTCTCTTGGCATCGCTTTGTTGTAGATCCCACTTCTGACATAACTTTATCGTACTATAAGCATACTTGCTTTCTCGTCAACTTTATTAAGGCTGTACCTATTTCTATCAGGAAATGACTCAAACTAAAATATGTAACAAATTAAGATGTATTACTATGACCAACAACACACTAATTTAGAACTAATTTTATTTCTCACTGGCAAAACTTTACTTTCTTCCTCGCCTATCTCAGTTTACCTCTTCACCCTCATATATCCCAGTCTCCTTTCGTCCTTCTGTTAAACAGAATATAATTTTTGTTATACCTTTTTCTCAGAACCAGACAAACTGGATTCTTTCTGTCCAATCATCACATCTGTTTTCTGTAATTAGTATTATAATGCTCATAACCATAGTGGTTTTTATAAATTTCTTGGTGGCAAAACAAGAAAGGTGGCCAATCCTTCCAATCAGTCTTTAGTGTAGTAACACGCTAATCTATCAATGATTGAGTAAAAATTACTCCTTTCTCGTCTTTCTATAACCCAGTCGATTCGGTAATTACCTTGAAATTCATAACGATCTGTAATAATAAGAGCTACATGTACTACACTGTCATAAGATTGCCACAAATTAAAATGTCACGAATTGTATATCTTATAATCATATATTTCTGTTATTACCAATTCCTAATTTAAGTGTTTATCTTTAATTATAATACTTGCATTCCCAATTGTAATTAATCTAACTTCTATGTTATAAAAGACCAGTAGTCGAGCACATTAATTACCTGTTTCGCTCTTGGAAAAGCATAAAATATTGCAACACATTGACTGAAGATCTAGTGCTGCACTATAATAGGATAATAATAAAATAAGAAAATCCACTACAAAAAGCACTGAAAGGAATAGAATGGTAAATAGCAATTGTTGATTACATTATATTAAAATAGACTCAAAACCTTATACCAAGTCATTACAGTTCATTTCACCACGTCATGTCATGCTGCGATCGTGCATCTTGACAACAGCCCAGTGTTTTTTATTCAATTGCAAAAAACAACAACAATAGTACATCTGTAATGTTCAAAGTACCCCACTCCTTCCTGAAGCCTTTCTACAATCTATAAAGTGTGTGAGCCCAGTAATTTACTAGCACTTGTTTCAACTGTCTGATCACACAGAACTCCATAGGCGCTGAACCTGGCGTCTGTACAAATGTGTATTCGCATCGAATTGCATTTGTTTATGCTTTATTCTCCACCTACTTGGGGTATGCATTGTTTGAAAAATTGTTACGAAGGCTTGTCTTGGTAAATACATATGTCGCGAGAATGATTTGCGTACACGTAACTTGTGTCGATTTTCCAGATAGAAGGTTATTATTGTAGGTATTATGTTTTGTTGCCTGATTGAACACGTAGACAGATTTTCCCACTGATCTTTGTGTTCGAGATTTCTCACCTATTACATAGCGCCGGCCTTTATCACGGCTGGGATAAGTTTTGTTGCAGGTCTCTTTCTGGATGATCCTGGAGTCAAATTTAATACATGCTCTTTTGTTTTCTGATGCCATTAAAAATAATGGAAAAAATTCTAACTTTTCAATCTTATCACATCTTTATTATCTCAGTACATGAGCTGAATGGAACTATTTCTAAAAGTGTTCAATTCAATTGCAACTCACCAATTAAAAGCTTCAAAATAATGTCAGAAGGTAGTCTTGATACATGTCATTCCACAACGACTACATATCGGTTGTAGCTGTCGCGTTACTTGCTAATTTCTAATTTCCAGTTGTTTTATTATAACATACTTAACCTTCTGTATAAATGTTGTGTGTCGCTTCGAAAAATATATGCAATATTTACCATTTATACTAAGAAAGGCTTGACATATTTCCAGTTAAAGATATAATTATGGAATAATTGATAAAAGAATGTTAAAGATTAATTCTAAACAATATAATAAAGACTACTTTGTTTGCCTTAAAAGCACATAAACCATAGAAGGTATCATTTTCTTCCAAATATATATTTAAGAACATTAATAAGCATAATATTTACGTTGTTGCTATTAAATAAGAAAAATATTAAATTAAGGTTTCAATTGCAGACAAGTAAATTTAAAAAAAATTCTTAACTAGATTAACAACACTACTTTTTCAACAACAAAAAATACCTTTAAAGTTGTTTTTTTCAATATAGCAAGATTAAATGCGGATGTAAGAAAAAGAAATAAAATGGTAAGTTTTACGATTCTCTAGCTTACCCTAATCATTAGTAGAGGTAGTTTTCCGAACATTATTCTTTACTGACACATGGCCACGATTTTATCTCAACCGAATTCGTACATGTTTGTTGCGTTAGGTCACATACAAACATACCACTGGACAGTGGATAGTGGTGATAAGCCAGTAAGGTCACATTAGCTGTTTAATGTGAACAGTCGACGTCTGTTTGGGAAGGTCAAAACGTGGTATATGACTTCGATATCACGTGACAGGAAGCAACATTGCGAACTAATGTCAGTCGGGAAATCCCTAGAACTACGGTAGACGACAGAGCGCGAGAGTTCTCAGTTGCAGAGAAACATAGGCTCGATGTGGACGAGTAAGTTCGTATAACTAGGAAACAAAAAAGCTTTTTATTAGTGAACTATATATGTTATCCGTGGTGTATGATATTTTCAATACAGAAACAAAACATGTTTGACATAGCGGAGTAATGTGATATTAGATATATATTCATACACTACGATTTGCTGATATTTTATCATGAAGACCGAGATCTATGTATCAGTCTTAATTCTAAACACACATAATAAATGTCTGGATTAAACGCAACATATCAAAGACGCAATATTGTTCTTGACGAAATTGCTCGAACAACAAAAGGGATCTTGGAAAGCCTAATCAATAAGACAGACTGTAACGTATATTTGTACAGGCAAGTAACATTTTTAGAACATATTTTTAACCTCGAGAGAAAAAACACAAATAGAAGACAAAGTTGAGTTTTTGGAATACATGTTGAAGTGATGTATAAACGATCTATGATGTTTTGGATTTTGCTTACATTTTTGACGGAATACAAACTTCGTAAGTATACATTTGTATTTGTTAACTCAAAGAAACTTTTCCAATAATTTCATGTAAAACTTTTGCAATACATTTCTGAAACATACATAAATTGGAATCTTTAAGGGACTTACTGGAGCACTGCTAACGTTACGTGGAAATAATGTTCGATTACACAGTTCACATAATGAATGAATATTCTTACAAAATCATTAGAATATTGTAGTTATAAGTAATTACTAAACTTCCAAATATTTTTGAAGTATTATTTTTTTCATATTAGGTAACACTGCAGAATATTAGATCATTTAAAATTTTACTGATATAATGTAAACTATGGTTAACATAGTACCATACTTTTATTAAAGTCTCCTAACGGATAGCATCTACATTTTTCATAAACCTGGCATTAACAGGTGTGTAAATAGATACATGAAAGTAAATTAATGCAGATAGACTTACAAGTAAAGAAATGGGCAATTAAAATAGGTGAAAAGAGTTAATTGAATTTTATCACTCAGTATTATAATGTATGAACTAACTAGAATGTTAACTGTAAATATATACACATGATACACATTTATTGGAGCATTTCAGAAATAGTCATTTGTTGAAATGTTCACGTAAAACTTTATTATATTATTAAATTTATTAAACAAATTAATTTTTAATTATTAAAAATTAATAATGCAAGAAACTGTTACAAAATTACTACATTAATAACATATTTAAGGTTTTTTTTATCTTTGTTTGCTTTGGAATTTCGCACAAAGCTACTCGAGGGCTATCTGTGCTAGCCGTCCCTAATTTTGCAGTGTAAGACTAGTCATCACCACCCACCGCCAACTCTTGGGCTACTCTTTTACCAACGAATAGTGGGATTGACCGTCACATTATACGCCCCCACGACTGGAAGGGTGAGCATGTTTAGCGCTACGCTGGCGCAAATCGCGACCCTCGAATTAAGAGTCGCACGCCTTACGCGCTTAGCCAAGCCAGGCCTTTTTTTAAATGTTAATATTTAGTGTTAACAAAGTAGCATAGTTGTAAATCGTGTCTGTGTACTTTCTCAGAGTATTTGATTGACTTTGTTTCCATTTTTCCAGTAGTATATATCCAGAAGTTTTTTTTAGTACGTTGCTACCTCTTTCAGCTATGGAATCCAGCGAATTTCATGTGTTCTATATTGTTAAAGTTGTAGATCTTATAGCAGCTATTTCATGCATCATAGCCCTCCCGAGCTTTCTTTGCCACATAAACTTGACATTTCTTAGAAATAGATTTGGAGTCATTATCATTTTGAAATATAAAACTTCTTCCCAACTCGCTTCTTTTTAGAGGAATTAATGTATTGTTTTCTGTATGCTGATCCATGATTACTTTAATTTTGTGAAGATGACTTGAACGATTTTTAGATATTGTGGTCGAAACCTTGAGCAAGATTAATTGTTGACATAAAGTATTTTTATAACCTATAATTGAATCATCAACAAATTTTTACACACCAGTTCGGGCAAAACTCTTGAGATTTAGATCCGTCTATCCAAAGTACCATGCGCCACTGTTTACATGAGTAAGATAAATATTATTTGACAAAAATATATTTTCTTTGCTATATTCTCTTTGCGCAGTAGATCTCTTTACTTAATCTTCCCTGAAATGTATAGAGACATTTATCTCTCAGTATTTCGTTAATGCCACCAGAAAAGTTTTTGACAGTTTTCGTTTGGTTTTTCAAGAAAAAGTTTTGAGATTTGTTTCTTTGAACCCT
This sequence comes from Carcinoscorpius rotundicauda, assembly GCA_011833715.1. NCBI lineage: Eukaryota > Metazoa > Arthropoda > Merostomata > Xiphosura > Limulidae > Carcinoscorpius > Carcinoscorpius rotundicauda. The sequence continues at coordinate 29,705,088 of CM022395.1, read as the reverse complement.
GTTCCGACAACACATTGTGTAGCTTTGCGCTTAATTACAAACAACAAACAACCAACTGTTCCCTGCTTTGTCTAACACCATTTTATAAGATTTCGTTAGAACTATCCAATGTGCATCTCATAGTGCACATGTTTATTGAAACATTGCTTAAAATACATCTTGTATCATGTAAATATTTGAACCATTTTTCCAATATTTTAAATTCAATGGTATTATTTCATAGGAACGACTAATCAGAACTACAGAATCAGAAATATGTCCTCATAAATTTGACCGTTACTGTGTATCTCTTATATCTATTAGTAATCGTAAAATTATATTGCATTTTGCCTAAAACAACTTCAGAACCTCTTCAGTTTTTAAGTTTTGAATTGACAAGCTAATATCATCTGGATGTTTAAATGTAAAACGTAGAAGTTAAGGGCTTATTACAGTTTAGAAGTTTTACAGTTAATATCTAAAGTACAAGAACCATAACACTTTTTTTTCATTGTGATGTGTACAAATTTCCGTAAATATATATGATAGCACGAGAATTCTTTTATTTCGTGTAAATTAAGACTTTTATAATATTCGTTTTTTCCGTTAATGCGTATTAAGTAGTTTGTCAAAGGTTGGGAGCTGATACTAAAACTGTTTTTTTAGATTATGATTTTGAGAAAATACTGACATATCCATATATATTCTCACACATTTTATTATTTTTATATGTGTAGAAAATGTGGATGCATTAACTAGAGAAGGACCAACATTCATCGTCGAACCACCAGGTCGTGTTGACTTTGCAAATGACACGGGAGCAGTAGTTTCTTGCTTAGCTCAAGGAAATCCCCCACCAGTTATTACCTGGACAAAGGAAAATGGGAAAGTAGTAACTAATGTCCCAGGCCTTAGATACGTTCGGCCAGATGGTTCACTTGTATTTACACAGTTCGGTGCAGATGAATACAAACAGGATATTCATGACGCCACCTATCAATGTGTTGCTTCCAATTCCATTGGAAAAGTTGGAAGTGTAAAAGTTCGAGTAAAAGGTGGTAAGTATTTATCATATGTCTGTTCTAAGAAATTAGAGTAAATCCTCAAATACACGTTATCACACACCAGTGTTCAACCATTACCCTAGGAGTCACTTTCTTTAAATAAAAATTTAATAATGCTGTTTTCATGTATATTTCTTAAACATGTTACAAATAACATGGAAAGAGCTAGTATATAAAAAAATTGAGGTACTTTGTATCAGAATGTATTCTTCAATGTATTCATTTTTCGTGTTTAATCTTTGTTTTGTTTAATAATGACAAATGCAAACTTTACAAGTTACAAGAAATGCTTTTTCATATCAAAAGGTCTTCGATGAAAGCTTGCCAAACATTTGTAACAACACAAGGTTAAGATAATGGCTGCTCGTTAGAAATATTAACATTCGCAATTGTAACTGTTATTTATCACCTTAATAAAAGCAGCTCTCTCTCTCTAAATATATATATATATAATGTCAATTCAAAATATTTTTGAACATATATATATAGAAAATAGAAAGAGATGGCACAACATACTAATCAAATTAGTAGATATAGTTTCACACCGCAATAAGTTGTAGACAAATCTTCACAACAGATTTGGTAACAACTGAATGGTTTGAATTTCACTGTCCTACTTTCCGAACAAAAATAAAATTTCTAATATTCATTTTTTCGTACTTCATAACGTTAAAGGAATCTGTATTAAGGACTGAATACAAATGCATATTTTCTTCCACTCATGAAATGAAATCACTTCAAGATTAGAACGTCATAGAGTGCAAAAATAATAACAAATTATTATTGAATATATATATAAGTATATATTTACTTAGGCTTATCTAATTTATCGTGAAATCCAAAGAGCTTCGTGAAAATGGTGAAAATTTCGCCCTGTGAGGCATAAAGGTTAAAACAAAGTAATTATAGAATTAATTCTTTAATTTATGTGTCATTTCAGCACATGTATAGCGAACATTTTAGATGTTTAGATACAAAATATAAACATATAATGTAATTATATATTAATATATAGAGCTTAAAATTTTGAACAATATTTTTGTCGTCGAATTCAATGATTAAATGTAGGCTTTGGTTTTCTGAATCGTACACTTTCATGAATTCTTAATTGCTTTTCATCCTCTGTTCTACCCTCTATTACAAAGTTTTGACGCAATGTAGCACTCAGATAAAACGTATTGTATAATACTTGGCGAATTATTAAGTTTTCAAGAATCTCGAATTAAAACATTATAATTTCGTATTATAACGATTAGAGCTCATCAATTCTTCTGTTTAAATTTAATTTTGTGAAATACCATGTTACGATAGAAAAAGACACACCTTAAATTTTCAATGACTTTGAAATTAGAATATATGCTTTTAATGATTACGTTTTCCCTAAGAATGAATAATTTATCCGTGGTATAACTAGCAAGGAGGTACAACGAATTCCGTGAACTTTTAAAACTGTTGATATATTATACAGAAACATAAGGGTTCTATTAATCTAACTTTTCATTCAAACATTTTAAGAATTTTTTAAAAGTTGTGTGTTTTCTGAACTTCAAAGTTTCTTCATGTAGAATTTGTTAAGTCAAGATCATGCTAAGAAAGAAAATTGTGTGAAAAATTAGATTGCATATAAGTTATTATTTCTCTAGAACTCATATTAGACACCTTACATTGTTTTCATTTTCGAAACTTTAAGTCAGAAAATAATAATAATAACATGTATCTTAAGAAAACTACAAAGTCGCTGCAAATCTTGAAAGAGATATTAATTCTATTACAACAAAGCAGGAAAATTAAATGGTAGTAATTTTAAGTTGAAAAGACAGTTATTAAGTTCAATTACATATTAAATTTGTGAATTAAAATAAATATCCGACTCTTACAAAGATACTTACCGCAACTGATATACATATATCTAGTTTACCATTCATCTGTATCTTAGTATATAAATCACAGAGTAGTTCTGAAGTGAATGTGTATTGCAAATGGACTTTATCCAATGTCTTTGCTTATTTGATAGTTTTGTTCCAAATTTTAAGGTAAATTTGGTCAAATTGCTTATTAATTGTGTTTTCAGGAGCGTAGTTAATTATTCCATATTGCAAGATGAAATATTTAGCATTAAAAATCTTGAAATTTTGATGCTGATTAAATTAATAGTAACATGGGTTAAATAATAGCTGTTCTGATTATCCTTAAGGCTTCTTCACTAAACTAGTAGTAATAGCTTTACTATATCTGCAACAACAAAGTATATAAGCAGGAAGTTGTTTTTAATCCTTTTAGTCTATATCATTTCAAAATTAAGAACGATTAGTAATGGGAGCTTTTTGTAGTCTTGCAAAAAGTTCTACAAAATTAATGATTACGATTATTAAACACATAAAAACATTAAAGTTTTCTCTCAGTTTCAAAATACTTAGCACAAATTCGTGAATTATTGATCCTGAATATAATACTGTATGTTCAGAATTCTATGTTGTTTAATGAATGATGCTAAATACCCACGTATGCTAGCTAACCTTATGTCAGAAAGATAACTTTGATACGTAGATCACATCAGTCAAGTATGATTTAATTAAAGCAATTTATATTCAAAAATAAATTATCTTATTTTTTTGACTAAAATAACTCTTGACAGTTTTATTTAAAACTTTAATATTTTATTGCAGATTACAAAGCATTGGAAACTGAGATATTAATACCTTTCTGGATAAAAATAGAGAACCGTTACAATTAGGTTAAGGGTATTCATAAATTATATTGTGACACATAGAATGTTCTTGTCTGTTTATCCATGTAATGATTTGTAGGCTGCATTCTTCTTAAGCTGGGTAAGCGAGTATTAATATGAGACGGAACGGTTCTTTACCAATTTTAGATACGCTATAATTTGATTGGTCTCACCTGAAAAAAAATGAATACATAAGGACGGGTATTATCTACTTCATATCTTTTTCTACATTTTCACACAGCAACGAGCCCGGTATGGCCAGGTATGTTAAAGCGTTCGACACGTATTCTGAGAGTCATAGGTTCGAATCCCGGTCGCACCAAACATGATCACCCTACCAGCGGTGGGGGAGTTATAAAGTCACGGTCAATCCTACTATTCGTTGGCAAAAGAGTAGCCCAAGAGTTGGCGGTGGGTGCCTTCCTTCTAGTTTTACACTGCTACACTAGGGACAGCCAACGCATATAGTTCTCGAGTAGCTTTGCGCGAAATTCAAACAAACAATAACATACCAACAACATATTGTAAGAAGCACACATTTATTTTAAAGGTGTTTTTATTATTAACTAAAACATGGGCAGAGCACATGTAGTCTATTGGGTAGGTTTGTGCTTAACTTCAAACAAACACACCAGTCAGAGTTAAATTTGCAAACACACATGTTCGTCATTTCTGAAAATATTTGGTAATTAAATGAACATCGATATTTAAAAACTTATGTTACATTTCTAAATGCCTGTAGGGGGCTGACGATTCTTGATATACAGTAAAATAGTCATATCACAATTCATAATTATACATTTTTTTTAAAAACATTTTGTCAGAAAATTTATTTTCAATGCATTTTACCTGCACAACACAAGTTGGTCCCTCAGGAGAAAAACTGTATACAAAATTTCACGTTTTTAATATGCATGATATAAAATAAGCATCATTAAAACAATTATGTATTCATATACACATTATTTTTTTAATGCGTTGAGTTAGTGCCTGCGAAAATAATAAATGAAATGATCAGTGTCTGGTAACCATGCTTTTAATATTATGTTACCAACTGCTCAACAGTTTGGTGTGTTGTAAAGTTAAATTAATTATATTTCAAGGTTCAAATATATATTCACAAAATATTGATTAATTTTTTTTTTTACCTTTGCATTTTTACAGCTTTCTGTATTAAGACATTAGTTTGTTTAAATTTCGCGTAAAGATACACTAGAGCTATCTTTGTTAGCCGTCCCTAATTTAGCAGTATAAGAGTAAAGGGAAGGCAGCCAGCTCTTGGGCTACTCTTTTACCAACAAATAGTCAAACTGACAGTCACATTATAATGGCCCTACGGCTGATAGGGTGAGCATGTTTAGTGTGACGGGTATTCGAACTCGTGACCCTCAGATTACGAGTCGAACGCCTTAACCCACCTGGCCATGCCGGCCCGAGATACTCGTGAAAACGTTTCAGTGATGTGTAATTATGTTTTTTTTATATATAAATATATTTCTTTAAAGTTGCCGTAATCTATAAAAAAACCAATTAGAATTTGACGATTGTAAAATATTAAATTAATTCATAGTTTTAGTCACTAGTGAAGAGAAATATTTGTTTTTTTTTCATTTTGCGCAAAGCTACTCGAGGGCTATCTGCACTAGCCGACCCTAATTTAGCAGTGTAAGACTGAAAAGAAGGTAGCTAGTCATCATCACCCACCGCCCATTTTTGGAATATTATTTTAGTAACGACTTGTGGGATTTATCGTAACATTATAACGGCTGAAAAGGTAAGCATGCTTGGTGCAATGGGGATTTGAACAAGCGACCCTGGGTTTACGAGTTGAACGATTTTACTGTCATGGTCATGCCGAGCTCTAGTAAAGAATGTAAAAGTTGAATGATCAGTGAAATATTGAAAGTAAATGAACTTGAACAGGAAACTACTGTAAATGAATACTTTTCAAACTGTTTTATTTTGATAGTAAAATATGATTATAAAATATAATTTAAAAATAAATAAATAATAGGAAATTAAAATAAAATGTGGCTTAGTATCAAATTTAATTTTTCAGGTTTCTTTTCTTAGAATGTTCAGGGATCTTTTCCCGGAAATCAAATTTTCTATATTCAAAATACTGAGGAATAAATCTTGAATTTATAAGAAATCAGTTAGTGCTGACAACAGATAGAATATAATAGAATGTCGGGAGATAGAATACTCTCTAAACAATATTCAATTAACGGTTTAGAATCTATTACAAAATATCCCATTTCTTTTAGAACTCAGAGAAACACTACCTGGTGCCAAATATATGTAAATAATAACAATGAAGGTTCATGGTTTGTATGCTATTGCAACAACAATGCTCTTTGCGCTTTAGAGTCGTGGGTGTGTTATGAGGGTAGCAGTAATATTTCAATATTCTATCAGAGTAGTCCAATTGTTCATGGTAGGTGGTGTTTCAATTGGTCATTTAATTTCACTTTAGCCTACAAGTTTAAAATTTAGTCGGTTAACAAAGAAAGCCCTCAAGTAATTTCACTCGCATATCTCAGAGAAACAACGTTTTGTAATGATTTTTACGAAACAATATTTAGCGTATTATTTTTTTCAAATAATGATTATAGTATCTTCTGTCACATATATGATTATATACAAATGTACAAGTCTTTAAAGATTAAGTTCACTATAAGCTACATTCCTTGCTTCCGAGAAAAATAACCTGATAGCGGTAAGTATCATAAACCAAAATATTATGTTGATTCTACATAATTCGAAGTGAAATGTTCTTTTACCATTTTATCATATGCGAATATTTTTCGCAGCAGTCTGGCTTTTCCAATAAGATCGTTTCAGCGATCAATGACAATAGTTTACTTTACGTGTGTGCTTATATACTATCAATATTAACAATACGTGAAAACTGATTCAAACATACACGCATTGTGAGAACAAGAAATGTATTGTATTATTTAATGTCAGTAATTTTGAATTTTACTCTGAATAATACAAATCCTTGGTTTTCATCCAAATGCTTTGCTGGTTTCTCCAGCACGTTCGAGTAATTGATTGTGAATATTTCTATGGTGGGACAATGTTTAGCTATATCCTCAGCTGGTTGTTGTTAATGATTAAATCGCAACGATTTTAAAAAGTTTCCAAACACTGCGTTTTGCGTCCTCACAGTTTGTAGTGTTTTGTTTCAACTATTGATCGACTGTTACGTATTTTTTATGTTTTATGTTTTTCGTAGATTAAACGCAACAGAAAAACACAGATAACAGCTTGTATAATTTATTACACTAACCTATTAACAAATATAACATAAATTATATAATAACAATGACAGATATTAAGTTACAACATTCGAAATTAATTACAAAACAAAATAATATTAGTTTCAAACTTCAAAATAAATCACAATACAAAACGGTACTGGCCTGTATCTAATGTAATGATCTAAAATTAAAGTCTCAAATTCCAGTCTAGGGTGTGAATTTGGTCCCACGAAGAAATTCCGAAACAGTTCACAGTTCAATAAATTCGCCGTCTCTCAGCACAAGCAGTAATTCAGATGTATCGTAGAGATTGACGAAATAAAATCACAACTTCCGTAGATCTAACTTCAATCACAAATCGAAGTTGAATATTCACAGCAAACACTTAATCTTTCTCAAATAACTAAAACTGATGCCTGAATCTCTTATTCTTCGAATAAAACTAATGACTGAATCTATCTTCTTTTTTCGAATAAAAACTGATGACTGAATCTATCTCTCGTCACCGTCTTTTATACCGGTAGGCCTATTTCTCGAACAATCTTGAAATTTCCATACAACTCCAGAGCTATCCACGCATATCCGTTCTTGCACGAGACTACACGTCGAGACACGAAGTCACCAGCACTCATTAACAAACATATGATTGGTCTACTTAATTCAAGAAAGTTTTAAATATTACCCTAAATGAATAACAAAATATTAGTTTAAACTTCTAAACAATAATATCAATATGGAAAAATGAATAATAGAAATGAAAATTCAAACACAACACGACATGTTGTCGTTTACAAAATATTTACACATATACATAACATCGACATAACAGAAAAGTTTCTGATTTGTGTGTTATAACGTTTCATATTATTAGATTTCAAATTTGAAAGTGTTGGAATATAAAATATTTTAGTACATTGAAAAATAATAGTGAATGAAGGAAGGAACATTTTATTAAGATATTTTATTGAAGATTACCTGGCATGTTTGTTTTTACTTTCTTAAGGCTTATATATTTTTTAGGATACTGCAACAAGTTTCTTTATTTTTAAATGAGAGTGCAGATAAACATGTTATTGTTACTTTAAATATTACTATATACAAATATTAGTACTGTTTGAACTTGTGTTTTATCAAAACAACACCTTACAATGATGATAAATTTCAAGTTTCACAATTTCCTGTTATATTTTTTATCGAAATTTGGTACAATAATTGATAAATGGTCGAAAATATATAAAAATGGCAATTTAGTATTTTGATGTGTTATATAGTAGAATACACATTTCAGTACACATAACCATGCTGAATTGTATGTTTTGATATAGCTATATGGGCGTAAAATCTGAAACTTTAATAAAATCTAAACTTTGAATAAAGATTTATTCTTGTTTATATATTTTTCTCTATTTGTCATTCAGTTACATTATTGTGCGCAACGCTTCAGGAAAAGATGTTACGAAGAATTATATTCGCGTAATGCCAAAATTTATAAGACAGCTATGATACTAACGAAGCAAGTCATGTTAATGTCATTTAATGAGTAGAGTGGAAGTATATATAAAATTGTTTAATCAGTAATTTAATATATTGCAGCGCTAACAAAGATATGGATAAACTTTCAAGTTGTATAATAAATTCACTTTTATATTAAACATCAGTGAAAGCTATTTCTGTAAGTTAAATTTAATTTGGAATTTACAAGTAGAAAGAAACGTAATTCTTCAGTATAACGAGTGAATGGTTAATGTCCTTCGTTTAACAGTATATGAACAAAAGAAACAGAAACTTACGTATATAGCGCTTGATGGATGCTATCTAAGCAAATGAGAAAATTATGTATTTTCTTGTTTTTGTTTGTAATTTCGCGTAAAGATACATGAGAACTAACTGCGCTAGTCGTTTCTGATTTAGCAGTGTAAGATTAGAGGAAAGGTAGCTGGTCATCGCTGCCCATCACCACCTCTTGGGCTGTTCTTTTACCAACGAAACCATTGTCTAACCCTATGGCTGAAAAGCCGAGCATGTTTGGTATGAAGGACAGTCGAACCTGTAACCCTCAGATTGCGAGTCGAGCGCCTTAACTATCTAGTTGCTCCTTTTTATAACTTATTTATACAGATATCCGCAGTGCAAATAAACTATAAAGAAACAATATTACTTATCTGTGTAACTTATGACTTATACTGAAGTAGATGGATTTCTCTTATTGTAACATTCGCTTTACCTATTAGTTTCAGTATAAAACCCATTTCTTTCTTGCTTTGTATTTTTTAACCGTTTAGATAAACATTTGTAACTGTTTATGGTAAATGTTATATGTTTTATTTTGATTTAAAATGTATCACTTTTACTCTCTATATTTGAATTTTACGATAAAATTTAATTAGCAAGTTAACGAATAAACATATTTATTATTTTAATATCTTCTTATTCTCAGCATCTTTTGCAATAAGCCTTGCTGCATATAAATTATAACATATTGTACAAAACAATAATGTATAGCATTTATTATCTAAATTATATTTATGTCTTAAAGTAAAGTTAACACTGAAACAGTTCAAAACTATAATTGGAAGATGTAGTTTAATTTATTTTAGTACGTTTATTTATGGCTTGTTGTTCAGACTAGAAAATCAAATAATTTAATTTGGTTGATTTTTACAAATAACATGTTCATAAGAATGTTATTTTGAGTGTGTGAATGAGCAGAGTAAGATGAAAATGTCGTAGGACTTGAAATTTATATACGATTTGTGAATCCACAAATTAAAATAGACAAAAAATTCAATACTTTATCTTAATTAATTGGAGTGAACTTGGGATCTAAGCTTTTAATGGCTGAATGACAGAACATTTCTCTAGTTTATAGGAATGGAGGATTTCATTTGGAAGTTTTACTTATTATATCTGGTATTGGTTGATATAATATATTAAAAATGTTTGGAATTTTAGTTTAAGTGGGATGAGTTCAAAAAGAACTATGTAATGCATTTTAACTTTCCCTGTCTAGAATATTTTTATTTGCGCACAGGCTTAGCCATTCAAATTTATTGCAGAGATCAATTAACAGAGAAGATGACCAAAAGATTGTAACAGTTCAGCATGGTTCAGTTAACGACTAAACGAGATATCTTGCTGATTTCGTTGTCACATTAAAGAGGTGGTGAACGTGGAGTGTATTTCTAAGACGTAAACAGATATTAAAGAAGCGTCACTCTATGCTTTAAATGATAGAAGCCACACTATCACGCTTTCTAAAATTTACTGTTTAGGTTACTTGATTTTCCTTTTGTAGCTATTTATTTGAAAAGATTCGTCTTGTGAAATTTAAGAACATTTGTTTGAGTTTTAGCGGCTGCTTTTAAGAGAAGCCTCAAAGTGTAATGAAAAGAATGAAGTTTAACGATTCTAGTACAAATATTAAAATAAAAAAGAAACATAAGAAAAAGTGCCATGTATTCAAATCTCCGTGAATACGAACAGAATTTGACAAAGGCTTGGTTGTAATTTTTCTCACGGAAGCATTTATTGATCAGTAAAGAAATACTTCGCGTTTATGATAAAATATGGACAATAAAAAATAGAATATTTGGAATAGAAATGTTATTTGTAAAAGGTATATTGATTTATATATATTTGTATATTTAATTATATTAATTCAAACTATTTAGAAGATTTGCTGTTTGCTCTAACAAAATTAAATGTTTCCTCACTCACAGTAAAATGTTTACATACACATCTTGTAGCGAAACCTATTATTTAGATCATTTTAGCATGCTTGATGAATGTTCATTACTGTTTGCACACTTTTAATGAAAAAACTTTTAATTATCACCATTGGAAGCAGTAGTAACGAAAAAGAAATAAATCGTAAAGAAGAATATTTTCGATCAAACTTTACATTGATGTATAATTTTGAAATGTTTTTTTAACTATTATAAAGAGAATAAAATATAATGAAACTTTTGTCTCAAACTTATGATATAATAGAGAATTGAAGACCTGGGAAATGCCATAAAAATTAGAACATAAATTCTATTACTATTGTTTTGCTATCTTATCGTTTTATTCTTTTGAATCGTTCTGTTGATTGTTAGGTCAGTTTTATCTCGTGTATAACTCAAGTCCTTTATAGCTTATCTATCTCTGTCTTCTCATCTTATTTCAAGTACAACTCATGCAGCAAAAGAATTATCTGTATTTTGTATCGTGATTAATGTATTTCAGGTTACAGCACTGTTGATAATACTCTAATTTATATCGCTGTTCTTAAGCTTTCTCTTGAATCTAAGATCCTCTAGCGGTATGTGTGAGGACGTATACCATAAAAAACTTGGTTTCGATTCCCGTTATGGGCAGCACAGATAGTCCTTTGTGTAGCTTTGTGCTTCATAACAAAACAAAAAACAATTTGATTCTAATATACAAAGTTAAAATATTATATCTATTTTCATCGCTATTTTGAAAGATGTACTCATTCTTTTCTTATCAAGCTTTATAAAATAAACGTGTTGGCATACATTGCAAAACTCACATACACCATTTATTGTTGAATTGTTTTCTAATTAATATTTAAATTATTCCAATTAAGGTTTCTATTAAAAAGCAAGCTTGAAAAAGAAAAACACATATTCTGTGTAAATGCACCTTAATTGACGAATTATTCAGTGGAGTCATGTGGAGATACAAATAACTTATTTTACTTAAATTAAAACAGTTCGAATGCAAGAAAATACAAATCAAACTAAAGTGTTTTAGTATTGCCTAATATAAATGACACCAATACTTAAATTTTGCTCTTAACCTAATTTGCTGTTTTATCTAAGAATCATTAAATAACGCTGTTGATCAAGTAGACAAATACAAACGATAGATGAAATTTATTTCAAATTGTGTGTTATTTTGACACAATTATAGGTATAATCAAAGATCAAGCGTCATTGCTTATATAATTCTGATAATATTGGTAATAAAATTTATATACGAGTATATGTAAGGATAAAGCTTGACTGTCAAAAAAATGTGCTTATCATACGATATAAATATCTAATAGTTTTCCAACTAAATTTTTCAAAATATTTTAAGAGTTATATGAATGTGTACTAATTATCGTTTTTAACGAAAATTCTATTCTATTTATTTGTTTGATTAATAAGCTAAAAAACGTTTTTATTTAAAGCAAGAAGGTAAATATTTTGAAATAATTAATATTGCATATAGTAAAGTTTACTCTGAATATATTTTACTGTTCTTTTGTAGAAAAATGTTTTGGTAAAGCATGTATTTTGAATGTGATATCATGAAATTAATTTAACGTAGAAGTAGATTTAACAAGAACAAATTCAAATAAATTAGTTCCTGTCTCACTAATACTTATTGCCCACGACGGTTTTAATAATAGAAGATGAAAGATAAATAAATTTAATCCGTTTTTACACTACAGCTCACTTACGTCAACACGTGTGGTATAACGTCACTTCTATAACCTTATTAAAATATAAACAGAATAAACGGTAGAAACAATTTTCATCAGTAAAAATCAGAAAAAAGAATTATGTATTTTTATCTTCTTCAACGGTATGTATATTTCTGTGACTTTTAAAAATGAAACTCCCTATTTATACAATTGGTGACTATTTCAGTGTGGCCCCTTGTTCTTTTTCAACAAGTTTGTTTGTTTGTTTTGGAATTTCGCACAAAGCTACTCGAGGGCTATCTGTGATAGCCGTCCCTAATTTAGCAGTGTAAGACTAGAGGGAAGGCAGCTAGTCATCACCACCCACCGCCAACTCTTGGGCTACTCTTTTACCAACGAAAAGTGGGATTGACCGTAACATTATAAAGACCCCACGGCTGAGAGGGCGAGCATGTTTGGCGCGACTCGGGCGCGAACCTGCGACCATCAGATTACGAAGCACACGCCTTAACGCGCTATGCCATGCCAGACCCTTTTTTCAACAAACCTGAGTTTAACAGTATTTTTACCATCAATACCATCAAGACATCAGTTACGTAGTGGTGACATTGCCCTGTAAATAATAACTAAACATAATGAAAGCTAGTAAGTCATGTGGTTAATGTAAGTATTTAATACATCAAATAAATAAAATCACAAGCAATAAAGTTTTCCGTTGATGATTTATCTCAGTGCTTCATATTTGAGGTTTAGTAATGGTCATTCAAATTTAAGTGTCAATAAAATTCATAGTGAATTTAAAATAAAGAAACGTAAGATGCTTGAATTGTAAGAATAAAACAGCTAGCGTGAGATAATACACATCAGAAGGAAATACAAATACCGTAGTTCTCTGTAACTGCTTCCCAGTTGCACCGCGGAATGTATCCTAACTTACACTGCTAGAAATGAGGCTTTGATACTCGTGGTTAATAAAACACGATTGATTGTATGTGTACAATCTGTGTACAGATGCGGTACAATCTGGTGATTAAGGCGTTTTCATTTGTGAAGGCATTATAATATAACTGCCAATCAAATGTTACTGGTTTTGATATGAGCGTTAACACATTTTTGGTTATTTTTTCGGCTTTATCCCAAATATATTATTAAAGTTATTTCACTGTAATGCAACAAATCTCTAGATTCACTGTTGATAAGACTATTTAAACCAACTTTGTAGTTTACTTTGGGTAGGTATACTGTGTTATAAGCCTTGTTTATTTTACAACTTAATATTCTAAATATTTGCTATCATTTGATGAAGTATTTTTTAAAAAATTGTCAATATCTTGTTTTCTTGATGCCATCTTACCTACATTAACTTGCAAAATGTACAAATATTCTATTAGTATTTCATGCAAGCAAATTAATAAATGTGTATTAACCCGTATTAATATGAAATAATCTTTTAGAAAATGATTTATCATTTTGTTTATTTCAGTTACATTTAAAGGTATGTAAAATATGCCTGAAATTTGGATTTATACCCGCCGAGCGTGTCATTTATGAATAACATATTAATAACACACAGACAAGCTATTTTATAAGCCTAATGATATCCAACTGAACCACTTTTTATTATGATAATATTAATCCAGTATAGGTGCGAAATTAACTCCAGAAGATATTGTAAAGTGTTTTTTTATTGTACCCACTTTGTCTCAACTGAGCCTGTCATGGCTGTGGTTAGGGCGCTTGATTTGTAATCTGAGGGTCGCAGGCTTGAAAACCTCCCTTTTACCCTTCCAGCTGTCAGTGTGTTATAATGGCACAATCCATCCCATTATTCGTTCGTATAAGATTAGACCAAAAGCTGGTGAATGGAAACTACCTTCTCCCTAATCTCTTAGTGCTAAATTAGGGATGGCTAGCGCAGATAGGCTTCGTGTTGCTTTGTGCGAAATTCAAAACAAATTGGCTGCAACTGATTCACAAATGTCGAAAAAGATTTCAGGGAAGAGGCGCTCCAGTAGCACAGCGATATGTCTGCTGACGTGTAGCTTATTGTGTAGATTTATGCTTAACTTCAAAACAACATCTCGAGTTGCTGGGAGGAGGCATATGTATGATGTTCAAGTTACCCAAAAGCTGTCCAGCTGAAATGAGGTTATTGACTGTAATGGCCGAGGAAGATGATTGACATTACAGTTGTGCTTTTCTACCTAATTTCGAACATTACAAAATGTATTGTGCAATAAAAAATAACAACTTTTTCTTTGTCATACTCGATACTGTGATTAAAAAAGAATGAAATCAATATCCCTATTCATTATTGAAGCAACTCTCTTCCCACAACAGACAATGATAAGCGCTAAGGGTGTAAGACATTATAAGGTTAATTACCTTACTTTGCTCATAACTTAAAAAAAAATGCTTGCAATTTTGTTTTGTTCCGACTCTATCAATAAACTTATGTACGTAACATATACTCACGTATGATTTTTAAGCGGAAACTAGAAGATTTTTTAAACATTTTTACAAGTGAAGAGAAAGTATAAAATTCAGGGCTATTAAGGTTATATAAAGTTTTTTCCCAAGTATTCATGATCCAGAAATTATTCTTATGATAAATCTTTTATCTAATTATATATCTCATAATGATTTAAAATAACAACAAAAGCCCCTAGTGGCTCAGCGATATGAGTGCGGACTTATAACGCTAAAATTCGGGTTTCAATACCCGTGATTTGCAGAGCACAGATGGCCCATTGTGTAGCTTTGTGCTTAGGTTAAAACAACAAGAAGAAAAAAATGCAAGTTAACCATTTGCAACCGAACTTGTAAGATTTACGGTGTATAACTTCAAACCTGTTTTTAAACTAAAATAATTATTTTTGTAAGTTTTTTCTCTATAATATTATTACATAAATTTCCAACAGTTTTATTGAGGAGCTTATTAGTAATACCTTTATGCTCCTAGCTAAGCCCATTTTTCTAGTTATTGCCCTTCCCAGTATATTTAAAAGCTTACTTGTGTGACAGCAATAGTAATCCAACATATAATCCACTTTTATTACCGTAATTTTGACTTGAAAAAAGAGAACACACATACACACAACACTCATAAGCATTGAAATAAACGAATCACGTATGAAAAACAGAGACAGGAACTGGACAAATGGTGTAATTAGCAGTTTGAAACGCCCCCAGGGGCGTTAATTAAAGGCAATACATTAGTATAAATAATTATGTTAACAACACTTTGTTGATATGCATGTCTCTTTACGAAGAAGTAAAGAAACTGCGAACTCAATGTACAATTAATGTGTTGAGCATATGAATGCATCAAAGAGTTGTGTTCCATTTTTGCTATTTTCTGTAATACGTAGCAAACCCGTACTACGTGATATTGTAATATGACGTTCAATAGAACTCTTAACAAAATTCATATTTGAAAATGTTCATTTTTGTCATTCCAGTGAATTCGTTCCCTAATTTACTAAAACTACATAAAGTGTATATGTTCGAACAATCGTACACAGGTTATTAAAATTAAAAACAGTGGAATGTTTCCTCATACTATTTTCTTGTAGACCAAGCGACACGAGTCACGTGATTACAATTCTTGAATTTAACTTGAAACCACATCAAAGTCCCGCTTTTCTTAAGTGTACACACTAAATCTGTTGAAAATATTACCCTTTTGACCTTTAGATAATGAGAATAGATTTGACATTGATTTCGTTCCTTTAGAAAGATTTAAGATCAAAAGAACATATAGAAAGTTTAACATCTCACCAAAAGTTTTAAGTTGCATTTTAATTAAATATTTGTAGCTACATACACAAAAATACAAACAACTTCATTATTCAACCGTGTTCAACCATGTTGTTGTTAGTGATCGTATCATAAAGAATAAAACATTTTTTTATATACATAATGCATTCATCATATAAACATTTATATTTTTTCCTAAAGAAAAATACTTAACTATTCGAAAGCGCTGGAGCTTTGGGCGTTGTTTGAAAACAATTATAACAATTTTATGTGATCCTGTATTTTAAATTTTTAATTAGAATTTATATTTTCTGTTCGTTGTATTGGTTTAGCTTTGTAGGCAGAAAATGTGAGAAAAAGTTTGTTTTTCTGTTGTTCGCTTTTTAGTGGTTCTCCAAAGTTTCAAAGTAGAAGTATATGACGACAACGTGGTAACCGGAAACACTGGGGTGTTGAGATGTCGCATACCTGAACGTGTAAAGGAATACGTAACAGTGACGTCATGGCTTCAAGATGAATCATTTATCATCAGGGGTTCTTCAACGTCAAGTATGTTTGTTACAATTAAATTGACTTGCAAGATATTTGACGTGCTAGTACAACTAGCGTACGTTTTACCTAAGGGTGATACACTCCATTCAAAATGATATATATATGTAGCAAATATTAATATTTAATTTATGTATTTGGAAAATATCATATGCGTGCTTACTTCGCGCGTGTGCGTTATAAGCACGTTATCTCAAATAACTTTATATTTCATTAAATTCCTTTGTTATACCTTGTGTGTGGTTTTCTTATAGTAAAGCCACATCGAGCTATCTGCTGAGTACACCGAGGAAAATCGAACCCCTGATAATAGCGATGTAAATCCGTAGACCTACCGTTGCACTAGCGGGGGACTTATTATATCTTAACAACAACAAAAAATTACCCTTCCCCAGTGAAGGAAAAGATTAAATTAATTTATCGATATAAATTACTTCATAGATTAAAAAAAAAAAAGTTAACTGTGTTGCATTCTTAGTTTCACTCAGAACCAAAGTCTACAGCAAAAAGTAATTGTTAAGCATTTCCGTAATGCTAAGATAGTTTGTTTGTTTTGAATTTCGTGCAAAGAAACACGAAGGCTATCTACGCTAGCCGTCTCTAATTTAGTAGTGTAAGACTAGAGGGAACACAGCTAATCATCATTACCCATCGCCAACTATTGGACGACTCTTTTGCCAACAAATAGTGAGATTGACCGTCACATTATAACGCCTTCGCGGCTGAAAGGGCGAACATGTTTGGTGTGACAAGGATTCGAGCCCGTGATCTTCAGACTGCAGGTCGAACGCCCGAACTCATAATCACCTGACCATACCGGGCCGTAAACTGAAATGTTTTTTATGTGTGTTAAAGGGTTTATTCACTGATCTGTGTTCTTGGTGTATCTCAATTTAACATTTTCACACACAATGTGTAAACACTTAAAACACATTTAATGAAATTCAAAAGGACAATTAACAGCACTTGTAAAAAAAACATGTAAAAAATATCATTCATAATATAGATATATGTAATTATAATGTACAGGATTCAAACACCAGCAAGAACGTTTAACTGGAGTCACTTGAAATATTGCACAATGCTTTTTTGCGAACTGCTGTCCCTCTGGCACTTGGTCACAAACTGCTCCATCATGTTTAATTGAGAGATAAACTGTCCTGCGTTAGCGTGGTGTTCAAGATATTTCTGAAGTTGCAGGCACATCTCACGAGCTGCAGAATGTTTTGGGATTGGGGGTTCCTCATTGTCGTCATCTTCACTTTCACTCTCATTTTCTGGTGTCTGTTTATTTTGCACCATGGCCACAATATCACTGTCTGTCAGCGGCGCGCTAGTGATCAGATCATTATCAGCAATCTTGTAATCTTCTGCTGTGCCATCCACCGTAAATCCAGTGTCATTCAGCCGTGTCAAGAGCTGGGCCAATGGTTGCGTTTTCTATTGGGACAAAAGTTGTCTCGAGAAGACATTACGGTCTCTTTATTTTTCAACCATGTTGACAAAGTGTTCAGAAACACATCAAATGCTTTTGCTATTTCTGTTTTTGTTTTAACTTTTTTTCAACTTCTTCTGTTGCTGCAATTTTAGTTTCTATCGATACAAGCTTGCGCTTCGCCATGATCAATGATTAATGATCTATTTAATTTGACTGTGATTAGCCTTTTATAGGCCACAGCATGCAGGCTGCCCAGGCATAATCTACTCAAGCCATAATCTGAAAATTTTATATATAAGTTAATTTTTGCTGGGAGGGCGGGTGAGTTGGGGCGGGCAGGGATTTAAAGTGTTATTGACCATAATTGTTGTAAAAACATTGCTAGGCTAATCTACTACCCCATCTGCAGTCCGCTATTTTTCAAGTGTAAGATTTTGATGGTGGCACCACACATTGTTGCGCGGAGACTGACTAATTGCACTTGCTAGCGGTGTAGCGGGTGGTCTGCAGCCGGCAGCGGTGACAATTAATTTAGGGAAGAAGAGAAAAATAAATATCTTCGTACTTGGTTCGATACAAAGGATGTAATATTGATGCTTTTCACACCCTAGGGACTATAATTATACATCGTTACAAGCCGACACTTCGATACATGCAGTTCGGTTCAAGGGGCTTTTGTTACTATGTATTTATATGGACGGTTGGCCGGACCAGTCAACAACTTCGATACAAGTGATATATTCGGTTCTAGCGACTTCGAAACAATGAGAGTTTACTGTAGTTAATTAGTTTAATTTTTTCTACTCGAATAATCTTTAAGCATCTTCCACCAACTTTGTTCAAGCAATTGAAAATTACGTAAAGATTATTAACTTTAAACAAAAATAAGATTCATAACTTTAGTAACTATGAAAGTAAACCAGTTGATATATTACGTTCTTACTATGTTATTATAACAAATGCTTTTATTTATCGAAAAACAGCTTTGAAGTCTCAGAAAAAAAACCAGAAAAACACGTATTTAACAAGCTCAAATAAAAATAATCTTTAAAAATTATATATTTAATTTATATGAAGGACTGAAAAATAGATATTACAGTTAATGAGCCCCTGATACGCAGGATTAAAACGTTATAAACCGAATTTCGACACCCGCAGTAGGTAGAGCACACATACTGTATTGTGTAGTTTTGTGCTTAACAGAAAATGAATGAAAATAAACACATGTATTTGTTTCTCAAACCCAACATATAAAATTCGATTCTTCAAAATTATTAAAACGTTTTTGCAAATATTTATTTAACCATCCAATTTGTTCATGTTCATCTTTGGATTCATCGTTTGTTTTGAGGCCCTAATGCATGTAGGCTCAAATGTATTTAATGGATAATGCAATACTGTTTATTATTACATCAGCAGGTTTATAGGCTGTATGGGTATTGTATTAGCCGTGTTTGTTTTCCACAATAAAAAGAGGATCTGAGTGATGTGTGTGATTTTACCATGACTAAGGTTTACGAGTTAACTCTAAGGATAAAGATGTCATTGTTCCTTTATGCAAAGTTCTATTTTCGACAACGAATATTTAAAAGAATTAATTTTAAAAAGTATACTATGAGGTGCTGTGTGCAAAAAATATAGGGCTTTGTGGAGAGGCTGAAGAAATTGTAGGAGGAAAGCTTCTAAATTAGTTGACGATCGTGTGTTAAAACAAATAAGCCTGCAATACTCGTCAATTCACGTCCGTTAAACTCAAAAGAGCATTGCAGAAAACTTCAGGGGATGCTGTCACTGCTCGCATCATCTGGTATCACCCGTACTCTACTAATCTCCCAGTCAAACAGCCTTCCTCACAAAGAAGATGATGCTGAATTGAGCCAAATAGCGTGTTCAATGGACTTAAACCATTTGGAGTAAAATTATATCTTTAGATGAATCAGAAATCAACCTGTCCAGGTCTGATGGAAGACATTTGTAGGACGTCGATGTTGATAAAAGCGTATTTGAATAAAACTGTGAATCACCCACTGGATTGGGTTAGGGTGGGGAGTATATGCGTTTTCGAAAAAAACAAACAAAAACACTCGATTCCCAGTTAAATCAGAATCGCTTCAGTGAGCTAACCAATACACATTCCAGAATGGCTCTACTCCATATCACAGGGTTAATAAAGTTGATAATATACATGCAGTGGACGTCAAAGGAAGGTAAAATTTTATTGTACATGTTTCGAAAAGACATTTTAGATTTTATTTTATTGCTTCCGAAAGGAGAGGATCAAGACACTACGTTGGTCAGACAACGGCCCGGATCTCAACATAGCCAAAAACTGCTGAAAGTGGGGGCAAGAGAAGAAACTAAGAATCATATTGGAACTGCAGGAAAACTTAATTCACCTGTGGTATTATGAACGTATCCCTGCCTACATTCAGTTCGTCGTTCACTGTTTTATACTACTTCTGATATTTTCACAATGTTTTTTGTTTTGTTTAGAATTGAGCACAAAGCTACAGAATGGGCTATCTGTGCTCTGCCCACCACGGGTATCGAAACCTGGATTTTAGCGACTAAGTCCGCAGGCATACCGCTGAGCCACTGGGGGGCATTTTCACAATGTACTATTTCGTAGAAAAAAATTACAGAAACGAAGAAACATGTAAAAAAATTTGGTGATACAATAATTTGTTCCACCACTGTATAGTTCTTCCTATATTAAATTAATTATATAATAAGAAAAGCTGCTTATTGATTATTTCAAAAAGAATATGTTTTTTTAATTAGTCACAGTCAAACTAAAATTTATGAGTGACGCTTTGACCTTTGGCACCATCAATCAGTCACTAATAAGGAAAAGTTTACTTGTTTTGTTACTTGTGTTACTGTCTTTAATTAATTTATCTATTTTCTTCAGCTAACAACCAGGGAAACAAAATAGTAATCACCTTATTTATAAGTTGAAATATTGAATTATGTTAATTATATGAATTTTCAACTTTTAAAATATTTGTTTTATTACGAGTTTACTATTACTTATTTATACTCGCTGTTAAGTTATTATTATAGAAAAAAACACACGTTCTTTTTCTATGAATTTTAGGTAGATATAGTGTATTTCCAAGTGGAGAATTTCATGTTCGAAGAGTTACTGTTTCTGACGTCCGTAAAACTTTTCGTTGTCGAGTCCGGAACCGCTTGAATGGCGAAACTCTTACAAGTTCTTCTTCTGGAAGACTCGTGGTAACAGGCGAGACGTTTTAAGATTTACTCTTGTTTGTCTGTCCAGAACATATATAAAGTCAACGGAGATGATTTAATCCATATTCGCTCGAAATACATGCCTTATTTTGAAATAAAATATAATGAATAATATCATAAGATGTTTAAATTTGCAACTGATAAGTATAATCACTTTCCACGCTTAAAATATTAAAGACTAGCTATATAAATACAAACACGAAATATAATGTAATTTAGGTTTGTTAACTACATATTTTATCGTGAAAAGTAGTTAGAACTTTCTTAAGTTTAGTCTCCAGAATGTCTTAGGCTCTATCGTAACCGATATTGCCTGACGTTTAAACACCCTACAAATAGGTAAAAGTGCTGCTAATGTTATTTTAAAGTATCCATTTCATTGTTTCTGCGTAGTTCACCGCACTAACTCGTTTTTCTGAGCAAATAATTACAATACTAGATTTATCTAAAAGTACAGTGGACAGTTCTCGTTCTATTTAATTAAAATGCTGTTAAATGGCATGTTTTGAAACATATTTTCTGTGACTTTTAACTAAACCATCTCTGAAACATAAATATGTAATTCAATTTACAATTAATATCTCTTGTGATTTTTGTTCAGTAATTACACTTTCTGTAGGTATTAAACATACTGGTTTTAGCTGTAGTTTATAATATACATAAAACAGGAATGCAAAATCTTCATCTGACATTAAGTGACATCGAACTTTTAGATACAGAAGAAATAACTTTGTTGTTAAAAACATAATTGGTGGAAGAAAATACTTATAAATCTTAAATGTCTTCTGAATTTCTTTTTATGTAATCTTTTTTTCTAAAAATGATTGAAACAACTATTGAATTAAAAGTTGTTTCTACGTTTGCTCATTGAAAAGACAATTTCATAAAACTGGTTATTTTATTAATTACCTTTCATCAAAGGTACTTTAAAATAGTTAAATCTGGAAGAGCATAACCAACCAGTTTATAAGGAAAGCCTACATGTATTTATAAACATCCTATTTATTTGTTTATGCAAAGTAAATTGATCATATGTTTGCTTAAGCCCTATACATGCACAATTATAGTTATAGAAGGATTAGTTTTTAAGACAATGGATAAGAACAATGATCTCTCCAACTTTCAAAGGCTTGTAATTGTATGTGCTCAACATCGTTATTAAAGCTCGTTTCATTGATTTCCTCTTCATGAAAAACGTGTTATCATGGTCTATCAATAGTGTAATTTGACAAACAGTACGTATGTTACTAGAAACAGCTTCAGCCGTCAACTATGGAAATATTGAAAACATGATAAGACGGACTTGTAAAGTACAATAGACGTCCGATTGGGTCTCATTTGAGTTATACCTTCAACAGTGATCATGATTCGTCTATTTGTGGCGGTGTCTTGCTAATGACAGTGCAAAAACTACATTAAGGGAACAAATAATCAACAAGAAAATATATTAGATCATACACTACAGGAAAGTATAATTTCAATTATGCTGGTGAGTAATAAATAAATTAGAAATATATGACAATGTGAGCGAATAATTTATGTTTTACTCTCTTTTTAACTGTGCAGTAGAGCAAATATTTGTAAAGAAATCATATAAACCACTTCAACTCACTTTTTGTTATCTGAACTTAATTCAAATAGCACAGCAGTGATTTCATTTACTTTTCTTAGCTAGCATATGATGAGTACGAGACGAACATGAACATTATGTACATTACTTTAAAACTTTATGGACATATTCAAAGCATTTTCGCAATATATTCTCCATGAATGGAAAGCAATCAAGTAAGATATATTACAACACCGTATAATGTATATACCGTACTGAGTTCAAGCTATAGCTAAAGTGATTCAATATGATATTAGTTGAATATCGTCATAAAATTGATAGTAAGCGTATGTTATTTAGCAAAAAATATTATTGGAAATGAAGTATGTAAAAAAATAGATATACTTTTTAATATAATTATTTAAATGAAAGGACGCATCTTGAGATAATAATTCCCATAACCGGATATTACATTTCAATTAATCTTTCCTGTACAAAATATCCTGATTACAAATTTCTTTTGTTACACAGTCTCTTGATTCTTTAATGTCAGTTTACCACTACTCTTTAAGAAATGTCATTCTACAGTTAACAAGCCATGCATAATTTTAATACTTCTAGTTCAATCTAATATATTATTAATAAATGTACTATGTTTTATAGCACTGTAAAGTACCATAACTATTTTATCCAATTTATTTTTTCTGAACATCATCTAAAAAGGCATCTTTGCTTACGTCACATGCAGAATTTATATTTTTGTGTTTGTGCAGATTGCATATTTACCTTTGTTTTGTCTCATGTTTAATAAAAACAATAATAAAAACAACAAATCTGGATGAATGATGAAGCAATAAAAAAAAGATCTCTATGATTGTTATAGTATCTTATCATTAAGATCTTCTAGCCTTTCTTAACAGACCCATCATGGCCTAGCGTGTTAAGGCGTGCAACTGGTAATCTGAGGGTCGCGGGTTTGCATCACCGTCGCGCTAAACATGCTCGCCCTTTCAGCCGTGGGGGAGTTATAATGTGAGGGTCAATTCCACTATTCGTTGGTAAAAGAGTAGCCCAAGAGTTGGCGGTTTGTAGTGATGACTAGCTGACCTCCCTCTAGTCTACACTGTTAAATTAGGGACGGCTAGCACAGATAGCCATCGAGACTCTTTGTGCGAAATTCAAAAACAAACAAAAGAAACCTTTCTTAATAACTAATTGTTGATTTTGATATTTTTGCATACTTTGTTATTTTATGAAATTAAAACTGGTTACTCTTGTTATTTTTTAATATAGAAGTAATCACTAATTATTCTTTGAATACTGTGAAACATGCTTAGAATTGTGCTAAAACCTTTTATGTGTTTGGTATTTTAGTTTAATAAAAAATAAAAAGTTATTATTATTTGCACTTGTAGATGCACTAAGCATGGTTCCCAGATTAACAGACTTCAAACTGTACCTGGCAGCAACGGAAGGAAAGATGTTTGAGTTACCCTGTGCTGCACAGAGCTCACCTTTGCCAATTTATGAGTGGTACAAACATGTGAAAAACGGGCTCAGCCAGATTACAGATGGAAAGGAATTCACTTTTCTAGATGGAACATTGTTGATTCACACTCCCACCTCAAACGATAGTGGAAAATACCGATGTATTGCAAAGAACATTTTGGGATCTGAAAGCGCTGATACAGAATTGGTGGTGTTAGGTCTGTAATTTCTAGAGTGTCCATAATATTTTATATAATTATTTTGATGTAATATTAAATATTCCAGGTGTAAAATAAATTTACTTAAAAAAGAATTTAGTTCCACAAAACATGTTCGCTCTTTTAGCCGTAGGATGTTAAGATGTCTCGTGTCAATCGTACTATTCGACAGTAAAAGAGTGGCTCAACAATTGGCGACGAGTGGTGATGATTAACTGCCTTTCTTCTATTCTTTAACTGCCAAATTAGGTACGGCTAGCGAAGATAGCCCTTGTGTAGCATTGTGCGAATTTCCAAACAAACCACAGGTGGTTAAGGGATTTGACCTGCAATCAGAGGTGTCGTTGGGTTTGAATTCTCTTTACACCAAATATTCTTGCATTTTCAGCCGTGGTGGTGTTATAATGTTCCAGTCATTTCTACTTTTCTTTGGTAAAATAGTAGCTCACAGTTAGCGGTGGGTGGACTAGCTACCTTCCATATAGTCTTACAGAGAAAATAGTTCTTATGCAGCTTTACGCGAAATTCAAACCAAACCAGATGATGCATCTCGCCAACCCGTAAAAAAGAAATTCGCGGTTTTGATATTATATGGTTTATTGTCACTAGAATGTGAAGGGCATAATAGACCTAGTGAAATAGTCAAAAATGGAATACATATCTTGCTCAAAAATATACATTTTATCTCTGTATTAAATACGTTAAAGCATGTAAGATACTGTCACAGTCGAATGATTCAGGTGTAACTTTTTGAGGAATATTTACTTTTAAAGTTAGCCAACATCTTTTCTTCTTATCTCTTTTTCTTATTAAAATTATAATTTGTCTTATTCAGTATGCGTACTGATGTTTACGTTTTTAATTTTAAAAAATATTATTTGAACAAGTCAGGATTTAGACTCGTTTCCCCCCTTTTGCGTATCATTGAACTGGAGAGCTTCTGGGCCATTAATGTTTTTACAAATCGATTAGATCGCTGGATAAAAAAACACAAAAATCATTCTATCAAGATAAAATTTCCATTTAACCATTAGATTATTAATAGGAATTGGTTGTCTTAATACATGTAGTGATCATTGAGAAAAACAGTTGAAAAATTAAATGCATTGTTGTGTAAAATCTACAATACGCTTTATGTTAACTAAATTAACGAACTGTGGATTATTTTGTGTTAATTTAATTAAATAAATTATTGCTGTATATTGGCAAACAAAATCCAAAACGTGAAAAATATTTATATTATAATTGTGTAATCTTTAATATGTCGCCCTGTTAGTATAGCGGTATGTCTCCGCATTTACAACGCCAAAATCAGCGGTTCGATTCCCCTCGGTGGGCTGAGCAGATATCTCTTTGTGGCTTTACTATACGAAAAACACACACACACACACTTTAATGTGTCATAGATAGTATTTATAGACATATTATATTATAAGGAGAGTTTCATAACATAGTTTAAGTAGTGGCTTAGTGCATCATTGATCAGAGAACACCAACCCCTAGCAATGCAATTTAATATATTTTAATATATCTTAAGTGGCAGAAAAGCAAGGAGACCGACTATATCCTCTTCTTATTTAAGATTTTATAAGCATCAAGTGTTTCTCAAATAATCAATAAAAATTGTTTTTAATAAAATACAGATTTTATGTTTTTGAAATTAACGAACATTTTGAATCCTATTATTGAGGGAAACATTTACTTTAAACGTTTTTCTTTATTTTCTTTTAGTGGTTATTAATGTTTAGGGATTGGGAACCATATGTAATTTTATTGTTTTAGATTTAACTTTTAAACTTATAAAAATAATATTTATTTTTGCTGTTAATACCTATGGTGGGCACAGCAAATATTTTCTATTTATTTTATAGATTTGTGGTTAATTATAAATAAACAAATACATTTTTGATGTTTTGTTAAACAAATAAATAAATATCATCATACTAAACGTGTTAAGTTTCATGTACAAGATTATTACAACAGTAATTATCAGAATCATTTAATAAATCGTACGTTAGCATATTTCTGTCTCTTTTCTTGTTTATATATCAAAGAAAATCGACCATTACTGATACATATTGAGAAGTGCGCTGCTTTTTTAAACAGGTTTTGAAAATTTATCAACTTTGAGTTATTAAGGGACAACGTTTTTATTTTGGAAATTTTTCGTGTAATGTTGCTAAGGCTTTTTATCTTACTTTCGTTGTATTGTAGTTTTTCTAACACACCTTTAAAATGAAAGTATTTAAAAAGGAACCATAACGAGTTCTGTTTTATTTTGTGTCATTATGTCTTCATACGTCACTTATACTAAGTAATACATTTGCGTTTTTATAATAGCACCTTTGTCTGCCAAAATATACCCTCGCCATCAGATAGTGGATGTGGGAGGAACTGCTTTATTTAGCTGTAATTATTCTGGATTTCCGATCTTATCATTAGAATGGACAAAAGACAATAAGCCTTTTCAATGGAGTGATCGAGTTCGACCGGTGGGAGATAAAATACTTCGAATTTACCCCGTCAAAAGTCAAGATAGAGGAATGTATCAATGCTTTGTTCGTAATGAAATAGAGGCTGCCCAAGCCGCTACTGAACTCAAGATTGGTGGTATGGTAATTTATGTGTATAAGTTTAATTTAGCTATTTATATCTGAAAATTCGTTATGATAGAATGGGGCTTTAGTTTATTGGATTTCATATTTAAATATAATTAATAGATATTTGAAGGTGTTATTAAAATTATTTAATTAATTTTACTGTTTTAATGATACTTAAACTATGTCAGGTATGTTATTAAGTGCTATAAGTATTATAATACATGGATTTAGATCTAAAATCACAAAAAAAAATTCAACTCAATGCCAGTATGTCGCTTTTAATTAAATATTTATAACTCTTTGTTTATTATATAAACATTATTCTGGTGCATATTTAAGCATGCAGGAATTCAGTTAATCAACTATAATAAGAGCCCCCCAGTAGCTTAGCGGTATGTCTGCGGACTTACACGCTAAAATCCGGGTTTCGATACCCGTGGTGGGCAGAGCACAGATAGCCCATTGTGTAGCTTTGTGCGTAATTCAAAACAACAACCCTACTAAGAACGTAATGCAAACCTTATTAGTAACAATTTTAAAATGTACAACTTTAGATGGGCCCTTCTTTTGAAATAATTGTACCATGTACCATAAAAAAACAACAAACAATATTACAAAAACATAGCTGAAAATCTAAATTCAATAGACGAAATTAAAATCGATATGAAGGCCTCGTTTTTGAATTTGAAAAGTATAAAATCAGAAATATCAAAATAAATTCACTAAAAGATTGTACAACTTCATTATCAGAAAAACGTTTCTCAATAAACTACACAATGTGATCTTTGAGTTACAGACGAAGTTTATTTGTTCATCTTAAAAATATTCATTTTCTTTGCGTATAATTTGTCAAAACTACAAGGTGTCCCATAAAATGTATACACACTTTGAATGATTATAAATACAATGTTTATTAAGATACGTCTAGGTTTTATAATCCAAGTTTAAAAAGACAAGTGTAGAATCTGTTGAGTTAACGCAGATGTTCGAACATATGAATGTTCTGATCCAGGCACTGCTGATAACGTGGACAGATGCAACTGCAAACTTCATGAATCGTTCATTTGATATTTAAGTGCATTCTCTTTCAGTTGCTGCTCTCAGCTCATTGACTGTTTCATGGTTTTATGCTAGAAATGTAATCTTTGACGTATCCCCATAAAAAAAGTTCAGAGGTGTGAGGTCTGGTGAGCGTGGAGGAAATTCAATGCTACCTCTTTGCTCAGTCCTTTTGTTAGGCAAATTTTCGTCAAGATAAGCTCTCACATTACGATGGTAGTGGGGAGGTGCTCTACCTTGCTGGAAATAAAACTCCTCATCTCCAAATTGCTCTAGAATGCGTAATACGACAAATTCTTGCAGAAAGTTCAGAAAAACGAGACCAGTGACTGTGTTTTCGTAAAAGAATGATCCAATTACGCAATGCTGATAATCCACACCACACTGTAACCACTTGTAAGTTAACGTGTTATTCAACCGTATCATGCTTGTTCTGATAATTGCACCCAGTAGGTGCAATTGTGACGATTAACTGAGCCAGTTAACTTAAAAGAGGCCTCGTCACTGTAAATAATCTTATTTGGAAACTATACATCTTCTGCAGATTTTGCTGGCCACCACTCACAAAATTCAACTCTTTGGTCAGGATCATCTTCATTGAGTGCGTGGAAAATGCCGGTATAAAACTTTTCCAATGAACGCGCTTCAACATGAGATGGTTTTGGGATTCTTGTTTTAGGAATTTGTGCAGAACAGAATTTTTGGAGATCGGTTGCGACTTTCCAACAGCTCTGCTTCTCGTATGGGACTGATTGACGACCACCGTCTTCTTAAACTATGGACGTCTTGAACATTTCCTTTCGTTTCAAACTTATGCTAGCAATAGTGGGTCGCATTGGTAAATCTGTTTGAAACTCCCTTCTGAACCGTCTTTGCACTTCAGCTACGTTCTCATACTTCCAGTAACACTTTAAGATAAATTGCTTTTTTTCAAAGCTTAGTCTTGCTTCTGCTGTTACTTCAAATCAGTTGCACCTGTGAAAAAAAAGTTTGAGTAAGTTATAATCATTCAAAGTGTGTATACATGTTTTTAAAACACCCTGTATATAATACTGGACTGTACAAAACCAAATACTTTATACTCTGAGACTTGACTTTTGACAACATTTGACAAAAAAGTTTGTTTCGTAAGGATGAATTATGACAAGCCATATTAACAAAGTCCTTTATGTAACTTTTGAGAAAATCTCTATAATGTTTGGAATAATAGTGAAATGAAATATAAATCCAAATTTATAAAATCCACATTTATATAAACAGAAAACTTTGCTTTCATTTTATAAGAACTCAAGAAATCTTATTTTAGAAATAAGAAAGAATGTTTGAAAAGTATAGTACCATTTTTTGGCAAATTTGAATTAACTAATATACACTAGCCATAATTATTGCTGTTTTATATTTTGATATTGCAGATGATGAGCCTATATTTCAAGAGACATTTCAAGATCAAGTAATGAAGCCAGGACCTCCAATATCGATAAAATGTGTTGCTCAGGGTAATCCTTTGCCCCAAATAACGTGGTTATTGGATGGTATGCCATTACCCACTAGTCCACGGTTCTCCAAAGGTGATTACGTTAACGAGAATCACATTTTAACTAGTTATGTGAATGTATCCAGTATTCGATCAGAGGATGGAGGAAACTACAAATGTATAGCCAAGAATGACGTGGGTGTCCTCGAACATTCTGGGAATATTCAGATATACGGACCTCCTTTCGTCAGATCAATGAAAAACATATCTGTTTTAGAAGAAGAAACTTTAGAATTGCAATGTCCTGTAGGAGGCTATCCGATTGATTCTATAGTCTGGGAAAAAGGTAATTGGCTACGGAGATCAAATATAACTTTGATGCATTACATAAATTGTTAGTTTCTTCATTGTTATTGTTCTACGGTAACAAGTTTTCAAAAAACAACAACTGAAATTAATACATAAGCCTAACTCTAAGAATAATGTAACCTTGAGACTTATAAGAGTATGAAATATCATTCTATAACTTTATTAAATATCAGACTTTATAACTTTTATAGAAACTGTATCTACAAATTAAACTATAAGAAGGTTACATAAAACGTGTAAATTATAAACTAGCTAAGATCCTTCAAATAATTTTCTAGAAAAATAAAAAAGTCGATAAATCGTAACTGAAAGCATAACTACACAAACTATTAGTTTATTTCGGATAAAAAGTTGCCTTTAAAAGCATTAACTGAAAACGTTTTTAAATTTTGATTTATTTGTCAATTATTTTTTTATTCACAGGAATAAAATATGTTGCAGTAACTATAGTCATAAGAAGATTCAAAAGCTATCACTGTTACATTAAATTACCTCAAAGTGAAATTACTTATTTGAAAATAGCTGTTACAAATATTATAAAAATGGAGAAAAACTACAAGAAATGCATTGAAAAGTGTTTTGGCTAACAGATATTCTTAAGAATTGAAATATTAGAGATTAACTTTGATTTGCTGTCCTCTTTAATGAGAAAATACTTAAATCAATTTTTACTCAGCAGGAGCTACCTTAGACCTTAGAGTTAAGTTGGGCTTCTTTTTCTCTCCCTTTCTCCCTATATATACATATTTATGTGCTTGTTATACTTCTGCACTTATGGGCTCTTGATGCTCTTAAAGTGACATCAGTTTCAGTGCAACTACTATTAATATCACACAGAATTATATTAATACAAACCGTCAGTATAGAACTTGAGTAAATTACTTATGTTTCCTTGAAAATAGCGGAATAGTTCTAAAACTACGAACATAATATAAACAGGAACTAACCACGCATGTTAAAAGAAACAGGCTTGAAAATATATCGAAAACGTGCTATGTGAAATTTTGCTAGTGTCAGTATATTTAAACGACGTAGAACTTGAAAAGTGCAATATTTTGAAGAAGGGCGCCTGTAGTGTTTTCCATAAAAATCGAAAACTCGCAAAATAAAACAAGAATGAAAAAAAAGGTTCCAAAACGACGCCATAGGTCACCCAAAATTTTAGCTGAATAGTAAAACCACACTATTACTTAACTAGAACCTTATCTGGAGAGTGAAGGGTGTAGTTACGAAGAGAACTTTCTAACTCGTAAAATCATCATGACGAAACTGGCACTTCCCTGGTAACGTTACAACGATGATGAACAATGGTTTGAAATTAGTGAAATTATTCCCTCAAATCAATGTTTTTTATAAAATATATATTTATAGAAACTTGATTCACTGCAACCGGTTAAATTGCAAAATTTATACTAATTTATTTTTACGACTTTAGTCTGCTTTTAAGCTCTTAGAAGTCATAATTCTAAGATTTTAGCCTGTTTGTAGAAGTATGTACAAGAGAAAACGGTGCATTAAAATAGATACTTGTACTTTGAAGAAACTAAGTTTCATAGAAAAAAATCATTGTACAGCTATTGCCAGAAAGATAGAGCAGACTTGTCGGATTAAATGTAATATTTGTCATTAGTAAGTCGATCTTAACAATCAGATCGTTTTCTAACTGCGTAAATGATCCTTTATAATAATCAACTTAGCTATCGCAACGTAGGAATATATTATATATAGACTGTAAAACATGTAGAACGTATGAATTGATAAAAATGTATTTTCTTTTCTAATTGAAATTATCAGGTGCGGTGCGTCTTACATTTAAATGTAAAAAGGAATATGCTCTCGTATCCTCACAATGAATCAAATGACACACGAGCTTTTCTAAACATTGTGACAAAAGATAGATTTGTACGTTATTTAGATTATTCCACTTAATACGTACCCAGATAGAACAGCAGTAACTTTAGAGAGTTACAACGTTAAATATGGGTTCGATCCCAGCGATGGACACTTATGATGGAAGAAACTGGCTTTGTTCTTAAACAAATTAACAAACCAGAATATATTATTTATGCCGGAAGATTCAATGATAATAATTTTTTGTTTGTTTGAAATATACCGGAGATAGTGTCGTTGATTTAATGTAATATAACATATATATATATATGTATGTATTTTTTAAATAATAGGATCTATTTAGTTGTTTAAGTTAGAGCTCAAGCAGCAGTAAAACCAAGAACAATAGCAGGAAGAACCAACAAATGGCACATTATGAAAACTTACACTGAAAGAGACACGTCTGACAGAATAATTTGTAAAAATATACATTTTCTTCTACGATGAAATAAGAAAGATAATACTTGCAAAAGAAGCGGAGAAAAAGACCAAAAAGGTTGCAGCTAACACAACCTGTGTTTGGAATATTTATACAAGTATGTGATTAAACTTTTTTATGCGATGTTTGTACAACAATAATAAGTGAATGGCTATTTATGAGATCACATATTTTTCTTTCTTATGAAAAAAATGAATGAGAATCGACTTTTTTGAGACAGTGTTATTATTTCTTGCGGGAGGATATTGAATTAATAACCTGTTCGTTTGTGGTGTTGTTAATAAAACCAGAATGACAGCGTATGGTATACACTCACAGCCCACCAAAGGATGCAAGTTCAACATTATTGCTAGCAAGAAAATCCGATAAGTGTTGATATGAGTATAATAAATGGTTGTCAATGCGGAGAAATTTTGGCACACTTTCTTGCTAATCCAATAAATTATATGCTCTTCTTTCTGTAACCAACGGTATCTAGCGGGGCCGCTTTCATAATGACAGTGTTCTTTTTTTGATTAATGAATGATGAAAGGTAAAATAGCCCGGTTAATTATTAAAGTGATATTTCGCGGTAACAAATACGTGAGGTTTATTTGTTCAAAGAGTAAATTGTAATTTCTAACTAACTGAATTATCTACAAAAACATTAATTAAAAAAAGTTTGTTTAAGGTAAAGTCGATGAAGTCACAGATAAGCTTTATTTGTACTTAACAACTGATTATTTACTGTTTCAGAATGTTTTTTTATTTTAATTTCATTAACTAATTATAACCTATTAACGTTTAATGACACTAAGCACAAATATTCAGTGTAACGAAGATTTTAAGACGCCAAAAGAAACCTCAAAATCTCCTACAACGATCCTGCTTAAGTGTGAGAAAACAAACACAACCTTAAAAATACAAATTCTTCAGTTTGGTTTGTTTTGAATTTCGCACAAAGCTACACGAGAGATATTTGCTTTACACGTGCTTAATTTAGCAGTGTAAGACTAGAAGAATGGCAGATATTTATCATTACACTCCGCCAACTCTTGGGCTGCTCTTTTTCCATCGGATAGTGGGATTGACCGTTAAGTATAATGCTCCCACAGCTGTGGACGAGCATATTTGGTGAAACGGGGCTCCGAACCCACGACCCTCAGATTGCAAGTCGAGTGTTCTAATCACCTTGGCATGCTGGGTCCGATTTCTTCAGCGATCAGGTAGAAACATTGAAAAAAATTCATTTAATTACAAAACCACTATATTCTTTTGTGAGTCCACAGTACTAGAAATGAGGCAGATTTTGTAAAAGCATGGAAATCAGTTAATCATATAAAGGTTATTTTTGCCAGTATTGAAAAGATTAAATAATTTTGATTAACAATTCATTCTAGTAACATGTTTTTACATCTTCAATAATTACAGAGGAGAATTATTAATTTATACGAATCATAGATAAGACAAATACGTTTGATTTACATTAGATCTAGCCAAAAGTATGTGGACCATCACATATCACACCCTAATGTGCTTTTTGAACATTTCATTCTAAAACCATGAGCATTAAATGGAATTGATCCCTCTTTTGTTGCTTCAACAGCCTTCACCCTTCTGGAAAGGCTTTTCACTACAATTTGGAACATGGCCTCGGGGATTCGCTCCTATTCACCTATTAGTGAGGTCGGGCGAGAAGGCCTGGCTCGCAGTCGGCACCCCAATTTATACCAAAAGTGTTCGATGGGGTTTAGATCAGAGCTCTGTGCAAGCCAGTCGAGTTATTCCACAGAAACCTCAGAAAACCATGTCTTTATGATGCTCGCTTAGTGCATGGGGGAATTTTCATGCTGAAACAAGAAAGGGCCTTCCCCAAACTGTTGAAAACAATTTTCTTCTAGAATGTCATTGTATGCTCTAGCATTAAGAGTTACCTTTAGTAAAGCTAAAGAGCCTAGTCCAAATCATGAGAAACAGCCCCATACTATTATTTCTTCTCCACAAAACTTTAAAACTATGTTCTCCTAGGTAGATAGTGTTCTCCTAGCATCTACCAAACCCAGATGTGTCCGTCAGACTACCAGAGAGCGGAGCGCGATTCATCACTTTAGAACACGCGTTGACGCTGTTCCAGAGTGCAATGTGCTTTACATCACTCTAGCCGATGCTTGGTATTGCGCATGGTGATATTAGGCTTGTGTGCGGTCATGGAAATCCCTTTCATGAAGCTCCTGAAGAACAGTTCTTGTAATGACATTGCTTCCAGAAGCAGTTTGGAACTCGGTAGTAAGTGTGGCAACTGTGGACTAACGATTTTTACGCTCTACACGCTTCAGCAATTGGCTGTTCTGTTCTGGGAGCTTGTGTGGTCTTCCGCTTAGTAGCTGAGCTGTTGTTGCTCCTAGACGTTTCTACTTCATTATAACAGCATTTACAGTTGATCGGGGCACCTCTATCAGGGCAGCAATTTGACTAAACTGACTTGTTGGAAAGGTGGCATCCTATAACAGTGCCACATTGAAAGTCACTGAGCTCTTCAGTACAACCCATTCTACTGCCAATGTTTATCTATAGAGATTGCATGGATGCATGCTTGATTGCATGCATTTGTTAGCAATGGGTGTAGCTGGAATAGCCGAACTCGCTAGTTAGAAGGGGTGTCAAGATACTTTTGGCCGTGTGTTGTATATATATATCAGATGTATTTTAGCTCGTTTGTGACGTGCATCGATGGCCAGTAACATATTTCAGTGAAATAGAAAAAGAATTTGGAGGTAAAAAGATTTTCTGCAAACATTTTCTCTTTTTTCTGTCTCTTGGGGGGGGGCAGCATAATGTCTACAGAGTTACAACGCTAAAATCAATGAATCAATTTCCCTCGGTAGATACAGCCGATAGTCCGACATGACTTTGCTTTCATAAAGACATACT
The DNA here is from genome assembly GCA_011833715.1 of Carcinoscorpius rotundicauda. Lineage (NCBI taxonomy): Eukaryota > Metazoa > Arthropoda > Merostomata > Xiphosura > Limulidae > Carcinoscorpius > Carcinoscorpius rotundicauda. The sequence continues at coordinate 29,669,638 of CM022395.1, read as the reverse complement.
CTTCTTCTAATTATTGCTTAAAAAATAAACTGAGCGTAATTATGTTCTAATGAACGTTAAAATTATTTAATAGAAAATTATTTCAATGCTCTTAAACTACCATTCTTCGCCATTAAATTATTAACTGATGTTTAACAATTAATGTTGTAAAAGTCGTTGCACACTATATGCAGATTTTCTTATCGTTTAAGAATAAAAACGAGCTGTCTGTCATACAACAGTGTTTTCCAGCCTTTATTTTAGTATTTATTGAAAAACCAAGTATCACCTTATGAATTATTAGTTTTGTAACTGATATAACAAAAATAGTTGTACATATTGATTCATCATAAAATGTTTGGACCATATTTTTGTCTCTAGTATTAATACCTTCATGTTATTATACAATTGCAAAGAAAAAGTTTAATTTTGTTTTTACATGAGTTACATATCAAATAATTTGAAGTGCAACTTTATAAACAAGAATACATTTATCTTATTTCTGAAAAAAAAGATTCTCACTTTGACACGCTGGAGTTTCAATTATTTCAATTATGTTTTCCACAAAGATTTGTCTTAAACTCATATTACAGTTAAACCTATGTATGTGATCAGTGAAACGTTTAATTAATTCATCCTTAGATGGAAAATTATCAAAGGTCAATATATAACTTTTGTTTTAAGGAATATTTCTCAGAGCATGAAACTGTTTGGCTAATTTGTATTATAAGAATACTCATTTGTAAGATAGTTTTTGAAAAAAACACACTGAAATTAGGACAGATAAAGAAAAGAATGATAAAAGAAACCGCTTAATGAAAGACAAATTATGACTCAAAATAAAAGCTTAAGTATTCCAGCATAAGTTCTCAGAAAAAGGTTATACTACTAAAATTCTATTCGTCAACTATAGCAACAATTTTCTGTTGAGAAATTATATTGTTAAGGAAAATAAGTAGAATATAAATTTACCCCTTTTCTTTTCATTTCAACTCACTTCTTTGACACACTTGTAAGAAGCCTTACAAGACATAAAAGTACTTTACACTTTGTAGTGAATTAGATTATTTCATTAAGATTTCAAAATTAATGTAAGGGGAACGTAGCGATAACAAATGCAGTGTGCACTCTTACTTTCAAGCTGTGCCCTGAAAATCTTGCGTTTTGTTCAGCTTTGTGAAGATCTCACTATCCAGCATAAATTACGCACAGTTTTTATTGTATGTCTCTTATCATTTTGGGGGAAGACGTTACATAAATAACACCTTCCCTTATCACAAATAAGTCAATGGTGTATTGGCCAAAACATCTGTTGTTTTTTATCTGGTATAATCGAAATTCGGTTTTATATTAACGTAAGATCGATCATCCAAGAGATATGTATGAATCAATGCATCCTTGTATTGATTAGATGCTTGTCACCAAGCAGAATAGAGGTAGGTGAGAAATCGAACAACACATTGGGCTGTTTTGTAGCTGTGTTGAACAAAACCCTATCATTATTATGTTATAATGAAGGGGTGAGCCGTACCAGGCACAGTGTAAATCTTTTAGGCTTTTTTTTTCTCTCAGGTTTTGTTGCATAATATCTTTTGTACCTAATGCACGTGCTATTCAATGATCTTCAAAACCCAATACCTGGCTACAGCACGTGTCGTTGTTTAGATATAGGCAAATAATCGATTCTTCAAAGGAAATGCAATCAGGTTAAAGCTAGATCTTTTTGTATATATTCTTCTGTAGCATTTTTTCTGCTCTTTATTATACAATGCTATTACATATATTGAATATATATATAATATATATATATTATTTATAAAAATATTCTTTTTTCATTTTAGTCTTTTTTAATACTTTGAATATTTATGAGATACACCACGTAAAAAATAAGTTATTCATGATTTGTGAAGAGCTAAATATATGTGTGTGTGAATCAGATTTATGTTACTTTTTTCCGTTTATGTAATCTTTATTTAACTATTTTCTACATCTTTATGAAATATGTATGATTGTAGTATAACTTTACATGAAAAAAATGATAAAATACATGCACATAGTGCAAGTGAAAGTGGTTGAGGAAAAACGTCAACCAATAAAAATATGCAAAAAGTCATCAGAACCTTTGTTTATTTTCCTTAGTTTGCAAATATGTAGATTACAATATAACATGAGATTAAATTAATGAAAACTACACGATAGAAATTGCTAGTTTTAAAATCATACAAGTGTGAAATGAAACAGCAAAACTTTGAGAATAGTTGCACATACGAAAGAAAGCAAATTATCGAAAACAGCTGTTGCTTAGCACTGCTCAACTATTTATTTACATATATATTACGTGACATCGTGTTTTTTATATGCAGTTACGACACAAAGTGTTCGTACCCCTGCATCCTGAGTGGTTTTTGCTCATAACTTAAAATGTATCACGAGTAGGTTAATAGAAGTATAATACATTATAAATATTATAATAACGCATATTTACATAATTTTTTTATGTAAATTAATCGACAAATAAATTGTTTATAAACAAATAACCAAAAATAGGAGCAGAAGAAAGTGTTCGTACATTTCAGAACGTGTGAAAAACTGATATTCCCATTCAAATTTTGTTTAGTTTGACGAATAAACTACATTATATCATTCCAGAACTAGACACTGAGTTCATAATCATTTAAATTTAACCAGCAAAAAATTTACTTCTGGCAATTTTGCGCCGTCTCTGTCATTTTCTGCTTGGTCATAATGGAGAACAGGAAACAAATGTCCAGTAATAATAAAAAAAACGAATTACTGTAAAACACAAGTCTTGTGTGTCTCTTTGCCACACAGCTTAATGTGCCGAAATCTACTGTTCAAAGCATAATTGCCAAGTTTAAGCTTATAGGATCAACTGCTAACCTCCCTCGTTCCTGACGCTCCACCAAAATTCCAGAGAGAACCAAGAGGAAGATTCTCAAAGAAATTAGTAGGAACCTTTGTTTAACTTGTAATGACATATAGAAACTGATAAGGGAAACTGGGGTTCAAGTAAGTATCTCTATAGTTACGAACATATTTCGTTCTTCTGGGTTCAAAACATGCCGTTCTCGTAGAACTCCATATTTAAAGTCTGTTCATTTAGAAGCACGATATTTACATGCAAGAAAGCATGTAAATACACTCTTTATATATTGGAAGAGTATTCTTTTGTCAGGCGACACTAAAATCGAGCTTTTCGGCCACAATGATGTTCGCTAAATTTTCCGTAAGAAGAGGGAATGAAATCTTCCAAAGAACACCCTCCCTACATTTAAACACGGAAGTGGCTCGATCATGCTATCGGGTTTCTTTAGCTCTTCTGGTGTAGGCAACCTTTATGGCGTCAACGGAAACATGAAAAAAGAAGAGTACGTTGATATATTAGGCACTTATATCAAGAATTATGCTCAAAACTTGCGGTTTGGGCGTCGTTGGATCTTCCAGCAAAACAACGACCTTAAGCACACATCGAAATATGTGCAATCCTGGTTGCAGAGGAATCACATAAGTGTTCTGGAGTGGCAATTGCAGTCACCCAATCTTAACCCAATTGAAAACGTTTGGCATGAATTGAAGATCAGGGCTCATCAGCGTCATCCAGAAAAGCTTGCAAGAGTTAAAAGTCTTCTGCAAAGAAGAATGGAAAAAAATACCAGTCAAGTACTAGCAAACGATCATGGATGGCTATGACGAGAGATTGCTCCAAGCAAGTCACCTGAAAGGCTGCACAAGTGACCATTAAAGTAGATGCACGAACACTTGCTGCCCCTGCTATGTTTGGTTATTTGTTTATAAACAGTTTATTTGTCGTTCAATTTATATACAAATTTATATAGATATGTATTAGTATAATGTACTTTCATTATCCTATTTTTATACAGTTTAAGTTATGAGGGAAAAACTACCCACGACGCAGGGGTACGAACACTTACTGTCATAACTGTACAATACTTATGGAATATTGGTTGTTCTTCCATGAATTATCATTATAGTTTAATATTTCCTTGTTATTAATAAATCAGTTACCAAATAAATTTTGAACACTACAAACAATCTTCTTGATTCTGATTTATATATATTTTTTCATGTTCTGACTGAGAGACGTAACTCGCTTTCGCTCTGTCATTAAGCTAAGATTGTTTTACCATTCATTAAAGTCATGAAATTAAATAAATGTGAATTTTACTGTGTATTAGTAATGACATATGATCGGTTCAAAACTCTATGTATGCTAAATTTTCGGTTTTGAATCAAATATTATTTAATATAATATACTAAAGGTAGATAATTTTTTCAAACTATTTTCCAATACGTGTTAAGTACTTGTAAAGTCTGTTCGTTTTTTTTTCTTCCAAAGAGGGTTCTAAGTTACCATACAATCAAAGGCAGAAAGTGTATAGTAACGGCACCCTTGTAGTGGAAAGTGTTGATCGAGCAACAGATGAAGGGAAATACGTTTGTCAAGCTAAGGACAAGAAGGGTAGGATGGCCAAAAGCGACGTTTACATATCTGTTTTAGGTAGGATTGCAGTTAATTAAACTTGTGTAAAAGTACTTTGTTATGGTTATTCCGACAGTAATAGCATATAAGTAGTTTATACAGAAAGTTTGTTCTTTAGTATACTCTTATCCAGCCTAAGAAAACAAACTAAACATAAAACTGAAAGCCTTAAAGAGTTGCAGTTTACAGAAGATTAGATAAAGATTTTCAATAAATTAAGTTTCTTACTCTATCAGATCGTCTTTCAATTCGGCATTTTAAAGAAGTGTAAATATTAGTTGGTATTAACAAATATTTTGTAACTGGGCTATAGCTTCAGCGATTTACAAGAATTGTTTCTACATCCTAATAAAAATATTATTGATTCAAACTACTTTTCTAAAAATACCTGAGTCAGCACAAATTGATTTCAAGCCGTCTGCTATGAAAGTAACTGGAAAAAAGAATGCACAATATTCAGACCTCTACTGGTAATCCATGTTTTTCACACACTAAACTTTCTTTGCTTCTATACGTATGATGAGTAACACATTTTCGAATAATATACAGTGAAATTTTCCACTCATAGTTCTTTCTTTATGGTACCTTGCTGTTTTAATTTATTTATTCCCTTACGAGATGTACTATTAGCGGCTACAGCGAATCAAGTTAAGTGTTTTTTTAGCTTTTAAGTATATTTATAACTGCTTTTTAACTTTTATCGTGTTAGAAAATTTTAAATCATACTAAAACATTTTGTTAATATAATATTAATATGCTAAAATGTAAAAAAATAAACACCAAGAAAAAATGGACAACTGAGCTGAATTAAACGAGACATAAAACTTAATTTAACATTTATAATGTGAGAATCTACATCCTTTAAGACAATTTTTCAAAACTATTTGAGATACAATTCTTTGAAAGAGTTTCAAGGTTTTGAAAGAATGTGTCTTTATTCGAAGGAGAGTGATTTTCCATAACTTTACTTAAAATTTGGTTAGCCCAACATAAGAAAATATATAACAAAAATATTGCGCTATAATATTTAATGAGCCAATATCTGCTCAGGAGTATATAAAAATAAGGCAAAATCTCTTTTGTTGGATGTTACTGTAAATTTTCTTGTGTTATCTAATTGTGTTTTCTTGGGCGTGCTTTTTTATAACAAACAGATAGATTATTGTCCACGCAAATTAAAACAGAATAAGTTGAGAATAAAAATCAATCATTGAACAAAAATATTTAATTTTAATGTGTAATACATACCTCCGGGGTACAAATTTGTTCTCAGTCGCACTAGGCTATTTAAGCCGGAAAAAGATAATTTGTTAAACGTTTTGCATTGATTCTTTGATAATGTAACAGAGCTAAAACCATGGTCTTCCTGAACCTACTGAAATTCTGCCATATTATACCAATAATCTAATAAAATTTCGATTTCCCTTTGTTTATTTCGAGAAAAAGAGGCCAAAATGGTACCATTAGCATGTAAGTACAAACATGCCACGTGTGAATTATGTGGAAAATGCTCCGCGAGTGGCTGATATTATGATGGCGAAAGCTTCGAAGAGAAAATGAAACGCAAAAGGGGTAGTCAGTCTGATTCAAAGGTACGGAAGATACGAAGAGTAGCAATTATAACGGATATAACATTATTTTATTATCCATATTTGTTTCAGTTAAAAATATATTTAGAAATGTATGTAACTTATATTCTGAAATATGTATTGCGGAAGTACTGCCTGTTCTCTAAATTTGTAGAAGATTCTCGAGCGTAACAATAAACAATCTATACACCTACGTAAATATCAGTAATATTGGGTCAAAAGAATTTTCTAGAATCTCGCCTAAAGAGTAATAAAGGTTTGTTTTGGAATTTCGCTCAAAGCTACTCGATGGCTATCTGTGCTAGCCGTCCAAAATTTCGCAGTGTAAGACTAGAGGGAAAGCAGCTAGTCATCACCACCCACCGCCAACTCTTGGGCTACTCTTTTACCATCGAATAGTGGGATTGACCGTAACATTATACACCCCCACGGCTTGGAGGGCGAGCATGTTTGGCGGACGCGGGCGCGAACCCGCGACCCTCGGATTACGAGTCGCACGCCTTACGCGCTTGGCCATGCCAGGCCCGTAAAAAGGGTAGCCATCACAATACACAGGGAGACAGTTTAATATCATTGGTCATCTACAGCCATTATACTATAAACCTCGGAAGGTATGACTGTGATAAATTGGAAAACTAGAGATATGTGACCGGCAACATTTATAGATTTTGAATATTACAAACCGTTCAGCCTCAGAGAATTAGGTTCAAACGTTAATATTTCTATGGAAACATCACATAAATCTAGCGAAAAACTCATATATGAGAAGCGAGAGATTATTTATCTCTTAAGTAAACTGTACCAATATCAACATTGGATTATTTGTTCACCGTAAACGTTAATAAATATTCAGTTCCAAACCAGATAAACGGTTCAGCATTGTTTGTAACTTTGTAAAATTCTTGTACATAAAACATTGCTTGTAATAAACATTATTATAAGTTGTATTGTTATTTGTATATGAAAATATATTTGTTTTATGAAAAAAATGTATTTATCAATCTTTTTAGCAAATATCATAGCTTCGATACACATCAAAAATCAATTAACTACTAAATTAAAATTATAATCTTGGGCTACTTGAAATCGTAATACGTAAAGGAGGCTTGTCCGAGATAAAATATAATACATAACACAACAGAATTATGTTGAGATTTCAGATTCTGTGATTAAGGGAACAAACTTGCTCATGAAAGCCATACATGCATGAGATTCAAAAACTGATTAAATTATGGACAACGTTTTCTATTAATTTTTCATATTACTATCACTTTTAAGGAATGAGGTTAAGAAATATCATTAAAATATTTTCCATATTACAGGCAGATGATTTTTTCTTTGTAACAATAATGTTTACAAAAATAATGCAATATTGTTTTTCCCAGCAGATCGAAATCAACTTATTGATATGGTACTTATCAGCTACCAAATATGTACTAGTAACTGTGAGATGATGTCTAGCTTACATCTTTGTCATGACGTTCGCAGAATGCAAAAGATATTGAGTGTGGGTTCAATACAAAAAATGTGTTAATGGTTTTGTTATGTTACTATTTTCAAATGAGACAAGTGAAGGCTTTGTACAAAGACACAGTGCCAGATTAGAAACCTTCAGGAAGGAAAATGTACAGAAGTATATGAAAGCATTATAGCGCTTTGGAATCTCGGAAATATGTGGGAAAGGTAAAATGTCATTTATGAAATGTGATACTTCCGTTATGTAAGCTGCAATCAGATTCATCTTGCCCTCATCAAATAAGCAATTACTTTCACTGAATGAGCATAACGTTGATATCGGAGGTTCATCGATCACTGTACTAAAAATCTTATGGAAATGTATTGCAAAATTGATTTACATACAATGTGTAAATAGTTTAGTGAAACATTTTGTAAGAGAAAGTTTGTTTTTAAATTATGAAATACTTAGAATTTCAATAACTTGAAAGCTTTGACTGTCTGAATTATGCAACTAGGATTTTGGTAAATATTTCATTTGATCGTATGGTTTATATTATTTATATAATTGAATCAGATATAAGACGTAAGTGCAAAAAACAAATGTTCGTTGTGAATCAACTTGTGAAACGATATATTGACAAGGAGGCAGTGCCTTGTAGTGGTGGTAGCTCAGAATGTGATTCTCATTGTATGAATCATGCTTTGCCAGAAAGTAGCTTTCCAAAATAAAACGTCGTACTAGTCAAAATTTCTTTCCATGGAAGGGTTGAAGAAAACGTTTTTACAAATTACCATCATATGCTTGATGATATTCTTAAAAAGTGAAATTGTAAATGGGGCATAACAGTCAGATACTCAATTAATGTAATTATAAAGATAAAGCAAACAATTCTTCATGGGAAACAGTATGATTCCTGGATGGTGCATTTATTTACTTGCAAGTTTAATTATTCAAGTTCCATTACAAGCTGAATAGATGCAATTATATTGTCCAATGGATTATAAGATGAAGCAAAGCTCATTATATTATTATAAGAAAAGTAGAAAGCATTTTGGAAAATGCGGATTGGGTTAGCATAGTACAGTGATATAAATACTTTTAACTGTGAATCAAGATGCAAATGATGTAAATGGAAGGCAGTAGCCTGTCTTTGATCACATATCTTATGATCTCATAACTAGAAAGGATTAGAAACAGGATTATTTTACTGTATATCCAGAGTAATAATGCAAAGGCGTATCAAAGGCACAAGCTTATTGTTGAGATATTACGACTAAATGAAACAAGTCCAATACAAACTGTATGATATATCCATACAAAAAAGGAGATAGCAACAGATGCCCATTTTGCTTGTACAATGGCCTTTGGTTTAAGACATGTTAGAATGGGAAATAATGTTATGCCTGCAGCACAGTTAATTACAGCGTTGGACACAATGGGAGGGTTAGAAAACGATGTTCCAGAGTTTTATACACTTGATTGTAATCAGCAGGCAGTTTTTTAGACAGCTGTTGAAAGAACTATCAAGTTCTTTTAGACATCTTTTTTAAGCGTAGCGTCATAATTTTTGATGAAGATGGAAAAGCTGATGTGATAAAGTACTCCAGCTTCCATCAATTGCAGCGGTCTGATTGCAGCCAGATGTGGTGGAAATTCAGAGTATTACATAAAACGGATTCGAAATGAAAGTTTAACTTGAAGGTGAAGTCGAACTCGAGTACGAGCATCAAGATGAAATCGAATTTGAAGTTCAGAATAAAATACTAATACTGACAGTATAATGAGACTTACATCCATGAAGATGATTTCGTTCTTGATATGCATGGAATATGTGGATAAATTGAAAAAGTCCTTAAATATACTGATGTGAGTGCTACGGATGAAACTCAAAACGATATTTTTTTATGTATGTGATGCCATCACAAGTAAGTGATGAAGAGGGCATGTTGCCATCCCAAGAAATTACTATTCCTTGTACAAAGATTGCGGTAGTCTACAGTGGAAGAAAGAAGGATAAGGCACTCTAGATGAAACTTGCACAGTTTAAAATAGGAAATTTGTTGAAGTCATAAATGCAAAGGACCACCTGAGGAACGTGATGCAGTATTGTTTGTAGAGTTAGAGGCATAGAAACTATTGAATGGAGGATCTGTTGAATTTATTCAACGTATCTATGATGGTAATTTAACTAGTAATTTTATATCTTTATCCTGAAGATGACTTAGAAAGGCCGAAACGTTGTTTTCTGCTTATCAATAAAAGTGTTAATGCTCATAACACCCGTTCTGAGATACATTTTTATTTCAAGTGATTTCTCGCCATCAAGAAGGTAGTAATTTTTTCTTGAACCTGAAAAATGTTACGAATTTTTTCAGATAAGTTGACCAATAAAGCTTCTTTAAGGAAATAAATTGTGGAAAAGAGGATATAAATCGTTATATGGATGATGTGTATCAAATGTGTGATGAATGAAATATAAGTGATGAAATAAAGTTTCCTAGTCGCATATTTGAAAAGATAAAAATAAAATACCTCTCTACTCTGGATCTACCATCTAAGAGAGTAGTTCGTTTGGAAGTCAATTCCTTCATTGCAAAAGAATAAAGAACAGCCAAAAACCATCTTTCAACTCCTATACGTTTCCAGATGTGCTTTCAAATATCATAAAAGATATTCTTGATTCGAATGAAAACATTGCACCAAATGTATATTATGTGGTGGTACTAAAAAAATATTAGATGATAATAGAGACAAACCCCATTGAAGATTTTCTTGAAGAGAATAAAAAAAGAAGAAAAGGCAAGTAGCTGAAGGAAGAACCCAAGGAAGTGTTTCTTTATGAATTTATTATTTGTTTAAAGGTAAATATAAGTATTCATTCAATAAAACAACAACAGCAAAACTTCAAAAAAATTGTTATTAATTTTCACGAGACAATTGGCTTGGAAAAAGATGTACTTCTTTGAAATATGTAACCGAAAATTGTAATTTTCAAACGATCATAAAACATTTAATTACTTATGGTGATAAAAATAAATGAATATATGGCCTGGCATGGCCGAGCGCGTTAAGGCGTGCACTCGTAATCCGAGGGTCGCGGTTTCGCGCCCGCGTCTCGCTAAAACATGCTCGCCCTCCCAGCCGTGGGGGTGTATAATGTGACGGTCAATCCCACTATTCGTTGGTAAAAGAGTAGCCCAAGAGTTGGCGGTGGGTGGTGATGACTAGTTGCCTTCCCTCTAGTCTTACACTGCAAAATTAGGGACGGCTAGCACAGATAGCCCTCGAGTAGCTTTGTGCGAAATTCCAAAAAACAAACAAAACAAATAAATGAATAAAAACGCCTTTAAAAATATTTTTTGCTGCTTTACTTTATTACTAAATGACCAATTTTAATGCTTAAATTCTGCAAGTAACGTTCCTCAAAAATTGGCAATATATCAGGAAATTTCCTAACCCAAGGTATATATTACGTGTTAAGTACAAAATACACAATGAGCTATTTACACTGTGCCTCTTGTGAGTGGGTACTTAAACACACTTTAGAGTGATTGGCGCTTATCCTGCCATTGAGCTACAAGAGAAACTTAAAATAAATCTAATGGTAAGAACACTACAAAACACATTAATAAAATTTAAAAATATGTATGTATAGCAAAAAGTGTACAATTCAGAAAACAAAAGCCATTTTACGATAATTATACTAAATATAACGTTACTGGCTTACGTACTTGTCAACGCACGTAGTTACACATTGGATGGGGGCATATCAAGAACCTTTCTCTATGGCAATTCTTGCAATAGAGTATAAACCAAGTTTCGTGACAATCGGTGTAGCGTTTTTTTAGTTATAAAATGACACAAATGTAAACTTTTACAAAATAAACGTTTAAGGTAAGGTTGATACAATATGTTTAACTATATCAAGTACATTATAGTAGACTGAAAGTACCTTTAGACGAAGTGTTCTCGTTTGACTTTCTTAGTCTTGTATTGTAATACACAGAGATTGGTTTGCTTACCTCTTCTCAGTGAGATGGGCATGTTAACACACTATAGGTACTAATATGTTGCAAAAAAAACATAAGCTGATGTCACAATAATGTCAATAAAGTGAAATTTAACCTGATTTTCTAACAAATAGAAACCTTACTCATTCAGGGCTAAAGATATTATTTAAAATCAAATCGTGATCCTTTAAAACTTCATTTAATACCTTTACTATGAGAGCTGAGTTTGAAGGTAGGATATAGGTGAATGTAACAAAAGAAGAAATTCCTAAAAAGAAACATACTTAATAATAATTATGAAAGATAACGGTGCTAAGACATAAACTAGTTTAGTTAGGACAACTTATTAAAACAAATCACAATAAATTGGTGTTAATGTAAAAAGTTTACTTCACCTGAAAGTTAAAATTCATATTGCTATATCGTTTGAGTTAAAAGTAAATCGACAGGTAAATAATTCATAAAAGACAAGGGTCCGACATGGCCAGGTGTGTTAAGGCTTGCGACTCGTAATCTGAGGGTCGCGGGTTCGCATCCCCATCGCGTCAAACATGCTGGCCCTTTCGGCCTCGGGGGCGTTATAACGTGACGGTCAATCCCACTATTCGTTGGTAAAAGAGTAGCCCAAGAGTTGGCGGTGGGTAGTGATGACTAGCTGTTTTCCCTCTAGTTTTAAACTACTAAATTAGAGACGGGTAGCACAGATAGCCCTCGAACAGCTTTGTGCAAAATTAAAAAACAAACATAAATGAAAAGATGTAGACAAGTAATTATTAGAGGTATTGAAGGAGTATTTGTTGGCAAATGTTATTAAACGTTAAGAAATTTTAAAAGAAAGACCTTCAATATTAAGGGATACAAATTCTTTCTTTTGCAGCTGCCCCTAAATTACTAAATAATTGCACAATATTCACTTGGAGAACATGGTACAGATACTGTCGTCATAATTCCCGAGCTGTTACCTGATTTTTGCCTAACAGTTCCAAAATGAATGCCGCTTTCAGATGAGGTTATATAAAATGTATGTCAGCGGCTGCATACTAAAGGCTTGACCGAAACAACGTGGAAGCAGCCGAGCAAAGCAACATTTATTGATAACGTTGTTGTTTTGAATTAAGCACAAAGCTACACAATGGGCTATCTGTGCTCTGCCCACCACGGGTATCGAAACCCGGATTTTAGCGTGTAAGTCCGCAGACATACCGCTGAGCCACTGGGGGGCTATTGATAATGAAGCCGCCGTATTGACATTCATCTCGTTCGAGCAGCACTTTGAACACAGATATTGAATGAATGTCGTGTTACGTATTAAAATTTATATCGAAGAAATCTACATTTTATTGTGTTGCGTAAGTTACATATTGTGATTTCAAACGGCCGGAAATATGATTTCAAAAGTTACTTAAACGTCAACATGTTATGATATTACGAACAAGAATGACGCACACAATTTTTTTTTAATAAAAATATATTTTACTACACAAAGAACAATACAATTTATAATAACTGTTATTAGAAACAGTGATTTATATACAAAAGTTTCACAAACTCACAAACAATATTGGAACTGATTATTTTTTTGGCGGTTCACAGAGAGCGAATTAATTCCAATTTATATGCAAATGTTTTACAAAATTAAAAACAATATTAAGTCCTCTACTCGATCTAGAACTGAATACTTTTCACGAGACGCAAATTACTTTTATGTTGATGCATAGGTACACTTCATTTGAGATGAATGCTGGCTTGCTCTATTCTTGGTATGTTAGTTTTTTATTCTCGACGACAACAGCTTATGTCTTCAGAGAAACACTTATGTTTGTGGTCGCATGGCCAGGTGATTAAGGTGCTCGACTCATAATATGAGGGCTGCGGATTCGAATCTCCGTCGCACCAAACATGCTCGCTCTTTTAGCTGTGAGGGCATTATAACGTTACTGTCAATCTAACTACTCGTTGGTAAAAGAATACCCCAAGAGTTGGTGTTGGGTGGTGATGACTAGTTGCCTTCACTCTTGTCTTACACTGCTGAATTACGGACGGCTAGTGCAGATAGCCCTAGTGTAGTTTAGCGCGAAATTAAAAAACGAAAACAAAAACAAACTAACATTCGAAGTACGTTAATTCACTGAAGTTTGTAATGTTCGAAGTCTATAAATGTTCCTAGTCAAGTATGTGCAGTTTTCCAATTAATAAACGATAATTACAATTATTACATCCGAAGCGTATAGTATACTGACTGTCGCCAGCAAATGAGTTTGTGTGAACTGTCTTTTTATAATATATTTATAATCTCTAGACGGGACTTCGGGAGTACACATTTAAAAATATAAGTTATGATTCATTTCTAAACATATATATTAAGCTGACACAAATATAGATATTAAACTTATAATATATCCGTTACAGTCACCATTCCATATCAATATTAAGGTGTTGGCCTAAGTTGCATTTATGTCTACAACAGTTGCTGTTATGGAGCAATTTGAAAATTTTATATCTTAATTTTTCATTTGTTTTTGCTTACACCTTTGACATTTGTTTGTATAATGTATATTAATGAAATGTTATGATGAGTCATTGAAGTTAGCCTTGACTGACCTCAATGGTATTCTTCTCAGGTAGGTCCACTATATCTCGTTCCAGACCCCAAACAATTATTTACCTTTACCTGCCCGTTTCTGAATTATTTGCTTGTTACTAAGTTTTGAATAATCTGAAATATCATTAGTAACTAAAATTGCGACGACTTCTAGGTGTCGTGTCACCTTATAGTGATGTGTATTTATAAAGCAAATATTAAACTTTAATTAATATTACAACAAATGTATATTTTATTACAAGTAAAATTTCGTTTTTTAAATATATTACAAACCTCATTGTTGGTTTTCAAATTCCTTTATTGGTTAGAGTGACGTTTCGACTGTCCTTCTGCAGCTAATTGCATACTTATATGGAACCTCATAAACTACATATCTTTTCATTAGAAAGGTTAATTCATTATATTGCACCATCTTAGGAAAATCTTACAGAATTAATTTTTACATTTATTAAAGTGTTTCTCTTGTAGTGGCAAAAAACAATGGATGTTGATGAGCATAACGGTTTCAGGACAGACAACAAACTTTATCTCATAACCCTTCTTGGTTCAAGAGGAAATATTTTTATAACGAGTTATATGATCAAGTCAGTCGATTGAAAACTCTGTAAAGCAATGTTTCGACTACCCAATATCGACCGTCATCAAACTTATTACAAACTTCTATAGAATTTGAACATAAGTGCTTTCGTGAATCGTTGTACCATTCTATTATATTACAATATGATTTCAAAGTGCGTCCACAAGTGATTCTATGGTTGCTACGCAACATGCAGAAAGAAAAGAATGTTTATATTGCATTGATAGAAAAGACAAAATTATTAGCAAGAAATCTTAACTGTTGTAAATGTAGTATTCAAATTTATTATGACTTGAGTGGTGCATACGTAAAATACGGAATGATTGACAAAATAAATTAAATTCCAGTGACAGTTTTTTAGTTCTAAAAATACATACCTCTTTAAACTAACAAACTAATTTGCAAATTATTTTAGACATTTTACCAATTTCTTATGGAAACTTTGACTGTATAGGTATATACTTATATAAATTTTGTCTTCACCATAGTTGATTTACACACGTTATACTGCTAGAAACTGGGTTTCGGCCCAGCATGGCCAAGCGTGTTAAGGCGTTCGACTTGTAATCCGAGGGTCGCGGATTCGAATTCCGGTCGCGCTCAACATGCTCGCCTTCCCAGCCGTGGGGGCGTTATAATGTGACGGTCAATCCCACTATTCGTTGGTAAAAGAGTAGCCCAAGAGTTGGCGGTGGGTGGTGATGACTATCTGCCTACCCTCTAGTCTTACACTACTAAATTAGGGACGGCTAGCGCAAATAGCCCTGGAGTAGCTTTGCGCGATATTCAAAACCAACAAACTAGAAGGAAACCGGGTTTCAATACTTGTGATAGGCATTATATTCTACTGTGCTTAATAACTAAACAAACAAAAAACCTTTAAGAATAAACTAATTTGTTACGCTCAAAAATGGTTGTTTACCAGTTTATTATTAACTTAGCATAACGTGCTTCCATTCTCAAGTATAAAGCTCATTTGTTATTTAGAATTATTCAGTATATTTTGATCGTCTTATGAATTTTTTATTATAACTCACGTTATATAAGATAGTGTACACAAGTTACTTATAAAACTTTAAGTCTAATTATACAGTCTGTTTTTTTTTTTTCCATATCGCGTAAATTCCGATACACTTAAGGGGACTTAGGCACGCCTTCTACAAAGTTCTTTTTGTGTGTGTTCACTAATTTAATTATATTTCAGCAACTTGTTAGATTGTGCCGGAACTTGGTTTGTAAGCACTGGTATTTAACTGTTATATATATGTATTTACATATATGCGTAATATGTATATTATTTATGTAAGAGAGTCTTTCTTGTATTACTGTGTGGTTGTATTTATCAGTAGAAAGTAATGCCTTTGTTCTTTATTTGTGTGTGTACAGCTATAATAGCGCCAACAGAGAGATTAGAAAATTGTAGTTTTGCTTTTCTTGGTATCACTACAAATGCAATTCTTTCTACATATGTTTCTCTACATTACAGTATTTTAGCTGCATATTCCGCGTTACCGATCATGACTTATAATGCAAAATATTTTATAATATAATGAAATTTAAGTCGAGGTATAACACTTTATTATCGGATGTTGATAGAAGTCTTCTCGAAATTATTTTTATCTTTTGTCCTTGTTTATTAGAACCTTTCTTTCCAAAGCAGTAAACAGTATCAAGTAACCTTGAAAAGTTTGTTTCCTATTTGTTGAATGATACATATATAACTAGTGATAAATAAACGGAATAGCTTGTTGTTTTGTTGTTTTAAATTAAGCACAAAGCTACACAATGGGCTATCTGTGCTCTGCCCACCACGGGTATCGAAACCCGGATTCTAGCGTGTAAGTCCGCAGACATACCGCTGAGCCACTGGGGGGCAACGGAATAGCAGAATCAATGATAATCTTAATCAAGTTCTGGAACTTTTAAGTAAAATGTACTTGTTGGAACATAATAACTTAAGTATAAAGATATAAAATGTAAATTATTCTATCCACTAATCTATTTGTTCTTTATTACACAATTATTTTTAATTTAAACTGCGGCATATTTTTATTTCAAGTATAAATATTTATTGAATGATTATCATAAAAATACGTGAAAAGTAAAATTAATGATTTACAAGAAACAAAGTATCTAGACTGCAAAAGAATAACCCATAGAAATTGTACTCTGAATTTAGGCCTATTGTGTGTACAATTTCATACATTAACTGAGATCTAAATATTTACTTCACTTATTATGTAGTTCGTCCCGTCATTCAACCATTCAGTCTTCCGACTTCCATTCGTTTTGGGCAGAGGTTCAACCTTATGTGTGTTGTCACCAAAGGCGATCCACCGATCAACATTAGTTGGTTAAAAAATGGTCAGAAGCTTGCAGATTTTCCAAACGTAAAAGAAGTTCGTGTCACTGATTTTTCATCTACACTAGTGTTTGATTCTGTCCGCCCAGAGTATCATGGTAATTATACTTGCTTAGCCAGTAATTCAGCTGGGACCTCAAGTCAAACAGACACCATGATCATCCATGGTAAGGTGGAGAAAACTTTAATATATCACATATTAGTAATATGAGCAAAGCATTATTAAACCTGTAATAAAAAACTCTAAACATTCTAAAAAATAATATCAGTATTAAAAGTTAAACTTCATAAAATATAGAGATATTTAAAGAGTTTTTGCTATACAGACACAGTTTTAATTCATAATAATTATATTTAGCGCTGTTAGCGACACCATAGAAACCCAATGTAATATTTAAGAAAATTCTGAGTGAAGTCTATCGATCGATATATATCAATTCACGATATGTGTTTGTACATTTTTTGTCCACAGCAAACTCTTCTTACAGTTATAATATATATCACTACTCGAGGCTATTATCCTTATCACGTTTATTTATTCCGATGAGGCCACTGATAAAAGGTTAAAATGTTTGAAGTTCATAAAATTACAGTGAATAAGAAAATGCGTTCCTAAAAAGTTATGTTCAATAACTTGGCTTATTTTTAATTGTGCTATTTTTTATTGGTGTTGTTATAATCATCATAATTAATTTTAAAATATAAACAATCAAACGTTATTTGTATGATTACTACAGATCAGATTTAAAGGAACATGTGAACTAAGTTATACAAACATTGATATTGTGAAATTTCATTACATTTTATGTTCTTACTTTCTTCACTTAAACAAATTAGACTTATGGAATAAATGGCACTTTTCTCCATTTTCATTTTTTTTAAATTTTACACTGTGTTTTAATGTAAATCCTTAATAAGCTAAAACCTCAAACCGAAATTAAAAATACTATGCTTAGACAAATAAAATTTTATCTATGATTTTATTTGAATATATTGTTTGTAAGTGATAAAAGCAGATACATTTATGATTTTCTGCATCAATTATTAGTCGCATAAATATATATATACATACATATACAGTTATTGCGTAAAAACAGTTTCCAATTATATTTCTCATATAAATACATAATTTTAGATCCATAAAAACAAATATATTATTTTTGACTGAATTAATAGTAAATGATAGATGCAGATATTTTTCGATTACCTGTGTTAACACCCTCTTGCAACGCATATATTAAATTTGTGTTAAATAATACAATGTAGAAAAATGTTAAAAGCTAAAATTTGGCCATTAATATCATATTTCAAGGAAATACTTTGAGAAACAATAATAAAGACTGCACAAATGGCAGTTTTTGAGCAATAATATATTGTGCGTTTTCTAAGTTCCACCTTCTTGGAAAATTGAACCAACTGATGTGGCTGTGACAAAAGACAAGAATACCATTATTAACTGCAAGGCTGAAGGTTTTCCGTTTCCAACAATACATTGGAAGAAAGCCAAGGGTAATATTTGTTTCTTCTAACGGAATAGCGTTCTATGATAACAGACTTTTGTACCTTTCTTTGAAATAACAGTTATTGTATTGGATTACTTTTAAGAAAATTAACTTTAAATAAAAACTATTCGAAATTTATCACTATGCTCAGAATATTACTATAAACAATTATTCGAAGTTTAACGGTTTCATACATTATATTTTTTTTATATATGTGTTGTTGTTGTGCTGCTTTTATTAAGGAATATCGCATTTTGTTAATTTTTCTCACAATTATTATTTGCTATGTGAGACAGTACAAAATATTGTTAAAACCTATATGAATTTAAACCAATGTATTAAAGCCAGTTTATTAAAGGTAACCGTAACAGGCAAGCGGTAGCACTGTCTATGCGGGAATGGCTCGAATTGTTCATTTATAATGTTATTATAAATATCCTCAACAAGTTATCAGAACTTTGCAATACTGTACAGTATTTCCTTTTACAACACCATCTATGTGACGACTGAGTCAGAGGTTATGGGATAGTTTGAAAATATCACAACAAAACGTTTTAATTATTTGTTCTGCTCTTTTTTTATTACATGGTAACTCAAACCCTAAATAATACTATAAACTAATTTCACTGAAGCGTGAAACAGTTTCAAACGAAGTACCAACTTTTAAAATTATTGTTAATTACGAGTAGTAATTAAAAAATCATAATTCTAATCTAAACAATGTTATCATTACCCCTTAAACTAGCCTTTCTACTGACAAATGGTGTTCCTTTCAAACACTTAAGTACAGCGTGAAACAGGAATTACCAGCCAATAATTAATAAACAATGGCTCGGCATGGTCGAGCGCGTTAAGGCATGCGACTCCTAATCTGAGGGTCACGGGCTCGCGTCCGTGTCGCGCTAAACATGCTCGCTCTCACGGCTGGGAGAGCGTTATAATGTGACGGTTAATCCCACTATTCGTTGGTAAAAAAAGTAGCCGAAGAGTTGGCGGTGGGTGGTGATGAATAACTGCCTTCCCTCTAGTCTTACACTCCTAAATTACGTACGGCTAGGTGCAGCGGGCCAACAACCTACTCATTTAAAAATCTGTTACGGAAACTGCAGTGATTGCGGCCCTATGTTCCTCAAGGAATTGAGTGGCAGATGATGATGATGGATTGATAAACAATAAATATTACAGTTGGAACCTCGTAGTATTTAGAATTTGGTTATAAGTATAACCTTTATATTAATATTAAGACACTACTTGAAATTTAGATGTTAATATTATACTATTTAATATTTTCATTTCAATACAAGTTCTACAATATTAATCACTTCTTGATTTATTCTTAATACAATTATATGTATATGTTATTATACAGGATATATATCTGAACTGCAGAATTTTTATTTTACATGAAGCATTAAATGTGGTATATTATTTCATCAAAAACATATTATTACAATGGTGTATGATAGAGATCTCATTTTTTTGTGATCAAGCCTTTAATAAACTTTTGTTATCATCCAGTCCTTATATGTATACATACATTTTTTTACTAAAAATAATAATGTTTTGTGAGAATGACATCAGTAAGTTTTATGTACTTAATATCCTGAAGGTTCATAGTACTGAAGAACAAAATATAATTAACCTTGCTGGCTTAATGTAGACTGGCATTTCATTCCTATATCAAGATCCGGATAGCACCCGGTGTGTGGGATTGTAAATATGGTTGGCGTCCCGTTTCTTAAAAAAATATCTCAGAGTCCCCAATTTATTATACTAATATCAGAGTTTGTAGTAGGTGTTTGGTAATAGCTCTATGATGTTAGTTCCAAGTTAGATACGACTTTTGCTTTTGTATATATCTTTTGCTTTCTGAAGAAAATAAAATTAAAATATTTTAAGTTATATTTATCAAAAAAGTATTATATGCAAACCCATAACGCTATTTCCTCTTGCACGTGTATTCATATGAAATGAAATGAAACTTTAAATCAATCCAAAACATCAACCAGTACATATTTGTCAAAGAAAAAGTGAAAAAATTAAACATTTTTTTTTAGATTTTAAAACATAATTCCTTCAATAAATGAGAGAAAACATGAAATTGTTGTTTTCAAAATACTATATATATATATATATATGTGTGTGTGTGTATATATATATATTATATACATTTTAATGAAGTTTAATGAGCAAAATCACATGAAAGAACTGCGTTAAAAACAGTAAATCCAAACCTTATTTCCTTATTTTCTTCTTATTTTTATTTCAATTTTTTCTTCGTTACTTGGGAGAGCAGTCACCTTCCCTTAACTGTTTGCAGTCAGTGAAGGGTGATATAAATGCGGGACGTTGCGGGCTTGTGCACTCAGATATCGCGCTTCTAATTTTTATTTCTTATGTGAGTGACGTTGAAGAATGGTGGATAAGACTAACAGACGGTGTATCCCCACCGCAATATAGGTACCACTTTTTCAGTCACCTCCTAAACCTAGGTATATTTTATAATCCCACTTTGGAGTTTCTATTCTTGGATCTTTTCAATTAGTACAACGCGTTTTGTTTAACTTATTTTTGTTTAGGATTGTTTTTAAGTTATAACTAATGTTATATATATATATATATATATAAAGTTCAATGATAACGATAAGGTAGTGTTGAAAGTAATGACATTTTACAACGTGAACATATTGCATTTTTTATAACTTTATCCAGTTATCTCACATAGATACTGATACACCCGGACAATACTTCTCCATCATCAGTAATTCCCGTCTTCATGTTTATGATAATGGAACCCTGATTATCTACAAGCCACAGAAAAATGATGCAGGATTCTATGTATGCGAAGCAAACAATGGTGTGACACCTTCGATTAGCAAAGTCATCCGATTAGATGTCAATGGTCAGTATTGAAAACAACAGATAAATCGTAAATTTCTTTAATGATTATTAGTAATTCAACAGTATCTGTAAATGTTTGGTAATTTATTTCGAACTCGTTAGAAAGTTTATACTTGTCTCACAGCGTAAAAAGTATCTTACTGCTCTATATTTTGTAAAATTTTGCTTGTAAAGAGTTTTTAACTTTTTAATGTCAAAACTATAAAAGGCATTGTCATTACGTTGTTCTAATGTGCTAATGAACTTGGAAAACATTTTGACGGTGCAAAATATATTAGGACAGTTTAATAGTTAAGTTTAAAAAAATAATTTATTTATTTCTGAATTATACACAGTAATATAACAAAAATGTGACAAAATTCTGTGATAACTAAACATTATGTCTTTAATTAAAATATTTTCAAAGGAGCAAAACGTTATGTATATGAATAATTAAAATACCACTGTTCTCGTGTTTTAAGTTAGTTGTGGTTTGTATCTTTTTTTTCTTTTTTATGATATACAACTCTGTTGTTCCAATCTAAGTTTCTTTTCTGTGTTATTTGGTATCTCATCTATCAGTACATTGTCGAAATAACTACCACATGCTTTAAGTGAAAGGTTAACTGATGTATCTAATTAATAAATCAAGCTAAAATATCTAAAACTGGGCTAAATGATATTATGTATACATATATCTGTTTAATTTTTTCATATATTATAATTAACAAAACATTACTATGTATTTACATAAACATAAATGACATGTATCATTCATGCTTTTTTTAAATCTTAAAATTGTAATATAACCACTTTTATAGCTTCCACGTGTGTTAACTAGGATCACTCGATAAAATAGCTGTATACATCAAGAAAAGAAAAAAACACAATAATTAGAAGTTCAAGTCTAGTTTTGTTTTTTGATAAGCTTACGAATTCATAATGCAAAACAATCGTGACTGAATCCCCGGTTTATTGTGTTGCCGCTTCACAAATAAATAAATAAGACACCAGTTTTAGTTTAATATTTAATGTGTGTCTTTTAAAAATTATTGTAAACATTGATATGTAGTAACACTTTTAGTCTCTAATATGTTTTGTAGGAAGCATAATGGTAGTATTGTTTTCTAAAAGGCCTAAAACCTGAGTTATTAAAACATTGTGATATTAATATGTCGTGAAAAACTTTATGATGAAAATCAAGAATGACTTAACAAATAACTCAATAAATTAATGACAGATATATTATGTGTTTTTAGCATTAAATTAATTTTTCACGATTTTCATAATAAACATTTCACTAATGTTTATTTTTATTTTATTTTAGAGCCTCCAGCTTTCAAATCTCGATTTCAAGTAGAAACTGCGCAAAAAGGTATTCAGGCAAGGTTAAAGTGTGAGGCGAAAGGAGACAACCCTATAGCAATTTTGTGGCTTAAAAATAACCAACGGCTTGATATTAGGGAGCTGAAAAGGTCAGTGCATAATCACAAAATCTGTTGTACTCCTTTGAAATTCAATTAACATCTCATTTTGAAATCGATAGTCTTATGATAAGACATACAATTTTGTTTTATACCTCTGTTTTGTTAATTTGTTGAAAAATTTAAAATGTATTGTATGTATTTTTTACACATTTCATTTATGTATGGTTAACTTTCTAAATATACAACATTTGCTAGCTACTGGTTTATTGGTGAACTTCAAACAAATATATTTTCATCTATAAATAGTTTATCTCAGTAACAACTCCGCTGCAAAACTTGCATCTTGTATATGTCTTATCAGCTTTTGGGAGTTTTTAATAATTTATGATTCAAGTTTGTTGGCAAAACTTAGCTGTTATCGTAACATTTTACATTATATGCTTGCGATTACATAAATTTAGAATGACATTTATTTTAACGTATTTTCATAATAATTACGCACTGATGTTCTGCTTTACAAGAATTTCCATTTATTTCTGCGCTGGAACATTTTTTCACATTTTTCACACGACGTTATCGTAAGTTCTACCTTCGTAGATTTCACAAGCTTCTTAAAAATCTTTTCGGTGATTGTCTTTCTTCAGTCTGATTTAAATTATTAAATGCTGGTAGATTCTGATACCACATGATTTAAACAGTTTGCAAAAGAAATGTTCTTTCTTATCGACGCTGTGATAAAATACGCTTTTACTATTAAGCCTATTTGAAATTCTCGCTCTTTCAGCAGTAGGGACGTTATTATTTGATGGTCAATTCAACTATTCGTTGGCAAAAGAGTAGTCCAAGAGTTGGTGGTAGGTGGTGACGACTAACTGCATTCCTTCTAGTGTTACATTTCTAAACCAGGGACGGCAAGTGCAGATAGCCCTCGTGTGGATTTGCGAAAATTAAAAAAACATTTGAAATTCAACAAGATTTCTATTCCTGCCTTCACGTTCTTTGTTCTTAAACAGCCATTATTTAAAAACACTTGAAATGAATTTTCATAAATCAATCAATATTACTTAAATCATATAAATCTGAATATATATATATATATATATATAAAGAAGAAAAACAGAGAAAAAAAGAAATAACCAGGTCAACAGAAACAGGATAGGGGACAATGGCTTGCTTGTAACTTAAATTTCGATATTCTTAAAGAATTACAAGTAAGTACAACTGTTGTTATTTTTGAATTAAGCACAAAGCTACACAATGGGCTATCTGTGCTCTGCCCACCACGGGTATCGAAACCCGGATTTTAGCGTGTAAGTCCGCAGACATACCGCTGAGTCACTGGGGGGCAAGTACAGCTGCAATTAAGAAAAAAAGATTTAAGAGTGCTTAACTTGCTGTTGACTAACTGATGATGCCTTACAAGAGTTGAAATTAATTTCACGAAATGAAAAACAAAGTTGAGTGAAGTAAACATAAGAGCTTTACATAACAAAAAATAAAATTTTACATAAATATACATTTTCCTGACTCTTTTATACCAGTTGGTACTTACACACTTTATACTTTTTATAATAAAGTCTGATACTATCTTACTAACAACGAAATTATATACAAAACAATTAGTGGCTACTCAACTTTTGCATGTGTTTGTCGAATCAATAACAAAGAGGGTTTGCTTATTTGTTTTAGAATTTCGCGCAAAGCTACTTGAGTTAATTTTATGTAGGTGTCTTTCTTATATTATACAATTCAAAAGTCTTCAAATGTTAAAAACATAAATTTTTATCTGAATTATTCATCAGAAAAGTTGTTCAAGAGTTTAAAATTAAATACGACGTCCAGTTTATCATTCCATTCAAGACTTGCCACTGAGATATACTTGTTTCAGATATTCAATTTCTAATCAGTAACCATGGGCCGTAGCAAATCGAGAAGTATTTTGTTTATTTGTATTTGGAATTTCGCACAAAGCTACTCGAGGGCTATCTGTGCTAGTCGTCCGTAATTTAGCAGTGTAAGACTAGAGGGAAGGCAGCTAGTCATCATCACCCGCCGTCACCTCCTCGTTTACTGAAGAATAGAACGATTAACCGTCACATTATAACGCCCCCACGACTGAAAGAGCGAGCATGTTTAGTGCGACTGGGATTGGGACCTGCGACCCTCAGATTACGAATCGAATGCCTCAACCCACCTGGCCATGCCGGACTCTAACAAAAAGGAGAAGCATTACATACTTGTTTTTTGAAAGTCGCTTAATGCAGAACGTCAAACCTGAATAAGAATCTTACCTTGTGACCTGATAATCAGGTATGTAGTTTATCTTAACTAAACAAATACACGACATTTCTATATGTTTCGATATTGTTCTATATCCTTTCCAGGTACGAACTTAAAGAGACGCAGTTTTCAGATTCAAAAATGTCTCACCTATTCATTAACAGCCCTGACAGAAGTGACTCAGGGATGTTTAGCTGCTTAGCTTCAAATGCTTTTGGACACGATGAAACAAATTTGCAACTTATTTTGCAAGGTAAGCTAAGTTTATTTTTACTGTACACATTATATACCTGTTGTTTCGAACAAGTATTTAATCCTGGGTTCTCTCACCCATAGATTACAAGAGGCTTATCGGTAAGTCTGCAGACTCACACCGCTAGAAACCGGATTTCGAGACTCATGATGAGCAGAACACAAATAGCTCAATGTTCAGCTTTCTGCTTTATTCCCAACAAAACAAACAATTCTCACCCATAAGAATATTGATACACACTTGTAAAGTTTTTATTCAATACAAACAATTATAACGAAATATTTCTTAACAATATTTTTATAAAGGTTGAATATTCATCACAAAATTACATTAGACTGCAAATTTCTTTCTTTCATATTATTTTTCTTTTTGTTTTACGTATTTGAAGTCAGAAGCGTGTAAAAATCGTTTAATATCTAGTTTTTTATTGCCTCAAGCCACTACTAAGAAGAACTTTTCTTCAATATCAGAAATCGTTAGCTAAATTGAAATATGACAGTCCTAAGTTGACTGACAAGATATTTATGAAAATTAAAGTAGTAATGTCGAACTTTGAAAGCTAGTGAAGTATTGAAATGAGTAGGCCTAAAAAGTGGTGATGGAAATCACGCCGCCAAGCAGAAAATTTCCACATCCCTTTTAATTTCCTGCTGTAAGTGAAGAACTATTTTTCTTACATACTGAACGCTGGCAGGGGTGGCTGTAGATCTGTTTATATTATTTGTTGAACGATGACAGTGACAAAATAACTTGTTTATGTTCTATGTTGAACAATGGAAAAATAATTTTTCGTATTATATGTTTTGTTAATGCAACAGTAATGGGGATACAGTTGCTGTAAAATGTTAACAATAACAATATTGAATAGTAGTACAGGTTACTGGAGAACTGTTTATTTTCTATATGAGATGATTTGAACATCAAATGAAAAATTATTTCTTAACAGCAAGTGAAAGACTATTTTTATGCTGTACTGAGCAATGATAGCAGTGAATAAAAATATCGTTCAACAATAAAACATATAACTTCTTTCTAATAGTAATTAAAAGATTGTATGTTATTTTACTGAAGGATTTTGCCAAATGTTGAAAGCCAGTTTCTATTCTACTTTGAGCTACGACAACAGTTACATAATATAGTTTTGTAATTTAGCAAGGAAATATAATTACTTTGGTTCTGTACAATTAAAAATAATAATTCAGTGCTGAGTAGCTGATAAAGAATTTTCTCGAACTTACAAGAATTTTTAAGAACTTTCTAGAATGTTGTAGAACTCACAAGAATTATTTAGAATGTTGAAGAACTTACTAGAATTTTCAAGAACCCTTTAGAATTTTCTACAATTTTCCATAGTAGTATATATACAGGGGATCACCACTCACCACTTTAGTTCAGTTCTAGCTGCCTAACTGAACACATAAACCTATCTGATTTTATCAGAGATGGCATTAAGAAGCAAGTATTCTCCTGACACATTCTGCTATGTACGTGGCCAATTTATCAAGACAAGAGCGAAAAATTACTCTTTGAGAACATCTTCTCAAATGTATGAAGTCTACAAGGCGTATTTCAGCATGCCTGTCGGGATTCAAAATAAACCCTGGGCACCTTATTTTATCTGCGAGCACTACAAAAGAACTCAAGAAGATAAGACGGACAATTTTTGCTTGCTTGAATAGTAAGATTTTATATTATACATTTATTTTAGGCATTTTATATTTTAATTTCCAAAAGTTCAGAAAAAATATTAAGTATAAAATATTTGCATGAACCTTTTACACATTAGCTGTGGATGAAATAAATTTATTCTTTATTATAACAATTTTATTTTACTGTTTTGTAGGATGGTACAGAGGGGAAAAGAGTTCACTATTCCAAGAATTTCGCATGGATTCACTGACCACTTAGGCAATTGCTACTTCTGAATAGTGGACCCTTCCAAGGAGGCTTTACCAAGTTTCCCCATTATCTTTGGCTTTGGAACAGCACGGACACCACAGCACATTACAACAAGAAGCACTGGCGACAATAGACCAAGTTCTTTACAGGAAGGCACAATGTCAAGAGTGAGCCACTAGTGGACCTCCAGAACGAGTTCCCACCATTGCACATAAAATTGGGTGTAATGAAACAATTTGTTACATCTCTTGATAAGGAGTCTGCAGCCTTCAAGTACCTTTGAAACTTCTTCCCTAAGCTGTCTGAGGAAAAGGTCAAAGCTGGTGTCTTCATTGGATCACAAATAAAGAAGATCCCGAAGTGTACAGAACTCCTCAAAACGCTTTGCTTTTGCGAGTTACGTAATAACATTTTCAAATTTATCCACTTTCCAGAACTTTCCCGATAGATTCAGTGCTGAGTAGTTGATAGAGAATTTTCTCGAACTTACAAGAATTTTCAAGAACTTTCTAGAATGTTGTAAAAGCCTCAAAGCTGTGTTGCTCCATAACGGGAATAAGTATCCGTTTCTTCCCTGGCTCATTCGGTGCTTCTCAAAGAGGAATACAACAGCGTCAAGACCTTGCTAGAAACCTTGAAGTATGATGGGTATGGCTGAGAGGTTATCGGAGGCTTCAAAATGGTGCCATTCCTGACGGGTCTCCAAGAAGGCTTTACCAAGTTTCTTTGTTATCTTTGCCTTTCAGACAGCTGGTACACCGCAGCGCACTACAGCGAAAAGCACTGGCCACAACGGACCGAGTTATCTGGAGGCACAATGTCACGTATGAGCCACTAGCGGACCTCCAGAAGGTGTTGTTCCCACCGTTGCATATAAAATTAGGTCTTATGAAACAATTTGGCACAGCTCTTGATAAGGAGTCTGCACTCTTCAAGTACCTTCGAGACTTCTTTTTTAAGCTATCTGAGGCAAATGTCAAATCTGATGTTTTTGTTGGATCATAAATGGAGAAGATCCTGGAGTGCACAGAATTCCCCAAAAAGCTCAGTAGGAAAGAAAGAAAAAGCTTGGGGCAGCTTTGTCGCAGTGATTCGGGGCTTTTTGGGCAATTACAAGGCCGAAAAGTATGTGGAACTAGTTGAGACTCTGGTGAAGAACTACGGCACAATGGGCTGCAGGATGACCCTGAAAGTCCATATTCTTGACGCTCATCTTGACAAATTTAAGGAGAACATGGAAGCATACTCAGAGGAACAAGGCGAGCGCTTCCAACCAAGATACACTTGACTTTGAACGTCGCTACCAAGGAGCGTATAACGAAAACATGATGGGGACTGTATTTAGGGGCTGATAAGTGAAAATGATTTACATTACAGTCGCAAATCTCGAAAAATACTTACTTCTAAACTTTTTGTGCAACTTTAGTATAAATATATGCAAATCTTGATTCATATGCTGTTTTATTCAAACCTTTTGTAAATGAAAATGTGCAAATTTGCCTGTTTTTACATAGAAAATAGATTAATTTCTAAATTTCATTATCCAGGTAACAAAATTAAACTTTGAATGGAATAATGGCCATTTTCTATACTTTTACATCATAAGCAATTAAGAACTAACACATTCTATCCAGTAAAAAAAATTGTGTTACATAGTGTAATTTAACATGACTAATACAAAATATCCACGTTTTGGTTCAAAGCGCTACCACATGACTCGTAAAGGTTGTTATGTAACTATCAAGATCTTGCATTATTTTTGGGATTTTTATCTGAAAAGTAAACCCCGTTAGAACACCCGCCTTAAGAACTCTGTCATGTTTAATCTCTAAAATGTTTGAGTAAGATACTAACACCTAGGCTGATATCATATTCGGGTTCAAAAACCGTACGAACCTGCCTCTAGACTACTTTTTTATGTCTGAGTAACCTTTGGACGCATTTTAGTCCTCCTTGGAAAGAAGGGCTACACTATGTACATAAACACACTTCTTAAGTCACTCCAGTTTCATCTACCGAGAACAATTCTGCTATCCACAAAACTGTGAGAATAATTTAAGGACAGACAAATTTACAAAGCACAAGATAAATTATTTCATGTAGGATTCTTTACATGGTTAACATAACAACTTCAAAACTAGCACTTTATTATGACATCACGTGGTATATGGTGTACCACTTGTCTCCACGACAATGATCTCAGTAATGAAAGTTGTCTTGTTTAATTGTTGTCGAGTCTTCTTGAAGGATGCCTGAAATTGGCACACAAATATCAACAAACAATTACAGTAGTAATTTGCAAGCTTTCAATTCATTTGAAAGACGCTCAATCTTATGAATATCCAACACTTGTGCTGACAAAATAAGAAACTTCATACCTTTCAAATTAACTTCAATTAACACGAAATGGAGGATTGTTTCATTATATTCTTTGACGAATCTTTTTTGTTAGGGAGTAAATATAATATCATGAATTAAAGGTGTTCTCAATAACACTATGGATGGCATTTACCATTCTTAAAGGATAGAAAGGACTCAACTCCTGTCACTAGATCCTCTCTTCACACTCACAAACAATTATGTTTATCGCTGGCTGTTTCTTAAACATTTAAGCATTATTAAGTGCATTTGGATTTTCCCCACATTTTCATTTTTCCATCAGAATAGTAAAGATAGGAATGTAATTCTCTAGACCCATCACACGCTTCAGCTTATTTATTCTCCACAGTTTGCGCTTTAAACACCACTGAAACCGTATGTTGTGTGTTTGTTTGCTTTATGAGAGAAAACCAATTCTGAGACTGATTATCAGCTCTCATATTATATTGTCAAAATGCAGACTATCCATAACATTACCACATTACTGTTTTTATAGGGCTTAAGCAATCACCTGACACATCAATCACATTAGCAATCTATTTGCCTTTTCGAACTAAATAGCCTTGGAATATATGGTAATCAGTCAGTGTAGTATCATACAAATAGATTAGAGCAGCATGCGTATTTCTAAGAAAAATAAGCTGGCATATTTAAAAAAAAATGGTTTGACATTCACCAAACTTTAGAACTAAAATAAACACATATCAATGAACAAATATATCTTGAGTCTAGAAGAATGCTTTTAATTTCGATAATGTAAATACCATACACATTTCACAATAATTGGCTTGTCTAAAAAAAAAAATTATCTTTGGCTAATTTAAGCGAATTCACTCTTTAACGTTTATACTTAATTCTTCAATTACTGTAGTATGTTCTTTCTTTTTATTGTGTGTATAAACAGTATGAGAAGTATCATCAAAATAATAATGGTCGTGTATTAATAACTTATACCTAAACTTACTTAGTTGATTTATGACTTTCATGTCTACTTTTTTATTGATTACAAGGAGACCTGACAAAACTTAATTTCATTCTAATATAAATGTTTTAGTATGAGGCAAAAACAAAATTTGGTGCAATTTTATCCCACAATCCAATGTAGAAACATAAAAAATGCTGTAGTGTATACGTTTTTCATATTGGCTGATGTATTAAAACTACGGTATTTTTTAACTCTATTATTGTGGTTGGTAATCAAGTACAAAAATTACACAAATTTTGGGGCTATCTGTGCTCTGCCCACTTGGGGGATTGAAATACGTCTTTTAACGCTCTGAGTCTGCACACATTCCGCTGTACCTTTGGAGGGCGTTTTAAATCTGATAAGCTGTTTTATTTCACAAGTCTACTTTTGTTACTCTAACCTTTTTGTATGATTATGCTTCGTATACAGGGTGGTCGCTAGAAAAGCGGAAAATTTGTCAAACACCTACTTATTTTTACAAAGAATAACTTTTACAAAGTTTTTTAAAGGCATATGTTACATTACAATCATAGATGCTCAAAATGCATTTTATGATATTAAAATCATGCATTTTATTGATGATGTAAAGAAATCAAAATAGAAATGAGTAAGCACGCATTTTATTCATGATCTCATCTGACCCTCAAATTTTCCGCTTTTCTAGCGACCACCCTGTATTTCTCAAGAGTATATATTTTGAAAGCTAAGTAAACAATTTTTTTGCTTCTTAATTTGAGATGAATTATGATTTTTAGTAAACTAATTAAAAGCATGTGATGGTAATAAATTGTAGATTTCGATTCCGTAAAATATTAAAATTTGAATCAATATTGTGCGCTATTCTAGATTGCGATTAAAATGTACGTTTTTTATTTCCAATTTCCATATCAAATTTCTGTCTGATATCTTGTGTTTTAACTGTTATTAAAATATTTAGTTTTTTCTTTGTTTATGATAAGAAATTCAATTAAATTGTCTATTTTTAATTTAAAATACATACACATTTAATTAAATGAATGTAGGCATTTTAATAAAGGTTAAAAATAACAGGGGTCAAAATGTCCTAAGATAAGAACTATTGATAATATTTTATAAAAGGTTTATAAAACTGTAATAGAAGAAGAAAAAACTGTATATTTATTGTATTGAGATATAAGTGTTATAGAGACAACATAATTTAGGCCAGTCGCACCAAACATGCTCGCCTTTTCAGCCATGGGAGCATTATGTATGGTCAATCCTACTATTCCTTAGTAGAAAAGTAGCCCAAGAGTTGGCGATGAGTGGTGATGACTAGTTGTCTTCCCTCTAGTTTTACACTGCTAAATTATGAACAGGTAGCACAGATAGCCTTCGAGTAGCTTTGTGCGAAATTCAAAACAAACAAACAATATAAATTATATACGACAGGAGATATTTATGATACACAAATTTAGGACAAAATTGTCAAAGCATCTGGGCCCGGCATGGCCTCGCGCGTTAAGGCGTGCGCTTCGTAATCTGAGGGTCGCGGGTTTGTGCCCGAGTCGCGTCAAATATGCTAGCCCTCCCAGCTGTGGAGGCGTTATCATGTGAAGGTCAATCCCACTATTCATTGGTATAAGAGTAGCCCATGAGTTGGCGGTAGGTGGTGATGACTATCTGCCTTCTTTCTAGTCTTATACTGCCTAATTAGGGACGGCTAGCACAGATAACCCTCGAGTAACTTTGTGCGAAATTCCAAAAAACAAACAAACAATCAAAGCATCTACTGTACCGCCAACTTTCAAATCTATTAAATACGTAAGCAGAGTTTAACAGTAGTAACATTGCAAATGTTTCAATTAAGGTTAAGTAGTCAGTACACAAGATCATCTACAAAAGTTGTAATATTTTCAAAACGAGACCAAAACTCGTGCAATTTTGATGATGAATAGTCAACTATTCGAAAGCGCTCGAGTTTTGGGTCTTCTTTTGTAAATGTGTAAAACATCATTCTTTCATTTTAAGGGAATAATTACTTAGTTTACAATATCTTTCATAAGTGTATATTCAGAACCAGGGTGTTAGTTATGATATTCTGTTAATATCTGGAGAAGCTTATGTTAAATAAAAACACTAAATAACATATAGCTGGTTATTTTAGTACTAATTATTCCATATAACTGTTACTACTTATCTGTTCCTGAACTCTTCAAATTACTTGTGTTCTGAAAAACAACACACATAACAATAAAGAAGAAAAACAGTGCCTTTTATCTATTTGCTATTTGAACAATTTTTGCAGAACCACCAGATACGCCTCAAAATGTGAAAGTGGTATCATTTACCAGTAGAAGTGTGACGTTGTCATGGTTACCACCATTCACAGGAAATAGCCCAGTGCTGGAATTTATAGTGCAGTGGAAAAAAAAAGAAGGTATTGTCTTGAATTACGTAACTTGCATAATTTCCAATGTTTTGCTTCCTCTCTTTTTTATCATTTCGATATTTGATCTTCCAAAATATTATTTTGGTAATCTTATTATTATGGACCTTGCAATGCATGCATCGAAAACTTGAATTTTGAACCTACCACCCAAATAACAACTGGATAATAATTTTTTTCTTTAATTAGGCAGTATTTTTAAAGCTGAGCAATAAATAAGGCAGCCGAAATTTTCGATTTTATGAAAATTATAAATTTAACCAATAATTTAAAAAAATGACTAAGTTTTAGATTTAACCAATAAAAGACATAAAAAGGAGTAATTTTCAAATATACTCTTCAAAAAAAGAAACGCAAAAGGGATATCCTTTTATTTTAAAGAGAAATATATGTAATAACGTTACAAGCTCAGAGTATGTGATATAACACGTATTAAGGCACTAATTGTCAGACCAAAATGACAATAAAAGTTGTGCACTTTGAAAACAGAGGAAAACATCGGATCTTTCGTCAAAACGCATTCATGTCCAATAAATTTGTTTGAGAGATTTGCATGTTCTGCAAATACAACACGTACAAAATCCATATAAAAC
Organism: Carcinoscorpius rotundicauda; assembly: GCA_011833715.1. NCBI lineage: Eukaryota > Metazoa > Arthropoda > Merostomata > Xiphosura > Limulidae > Carcinoscorpius > Carcinoscorpius rotundicauda. The sequence goes on along the minus strand of CM022395.1, from coordinate 29,635,951 downwards.
TGACGGTTCTCGGTTTCCATAGCTTAGTGTTAAGCCACTGACACGCAATACAGTTACGCCAAGACTCACTGAAGCACAACGCAACAATGCCATTGGTCGCTTGGAAGCAGGCGAATCTCAATCAGATGTTGCCAGAGCTGTGAATGTCCACCCAAGCACCATTACAAGGCTATGGAATCGTCACCAACAACATGGATCAACTCGTGAACGTCCACGTTCTGACAGACCTCGTGTGACCACGCTACAGCCGGTTACGTCACCTTCGGGCCAGGACCATCACTGCGACTTCTATTGCTTCAACCATATTAGGGCTGCGTAGGATTTCTGATCAGACCGTACGCAACCGTCTACGAGATGCAGAATTCCGACTTCGACGTCCAGTCAGAGGCGTCATCCTCACCCAGCAACATTGTCAAGCAAGGCTGTAGTGGACTCGGGCACATCGGGTATGGCCTCATCGACGATGGAGGCATGTTTGGTTCAGCGATGAATCACGTTTTATGCTTCGTAGGCAGGATGGAAGGACCCGTGTTTACCGTCGCCGAGGTGAACGTTTCGCATAAACTGTGTGCAGAAAGTTGAAATATTTGATTGTGGCAGGGTCATGATGTGAGTTGCCATCGCCTACAATGCTAGAACAGACCTTTTGTACATTCGAGGGAATCTTACGGCTCAACGATGCGTCGACGAGATTCATGACAACGCCCGTCCTCACACAGCCCGACTCACCACTGTCTTCTTGAGACACCACAACATCAACGTTCTTCCCTGACCCTCAAGATCACCTGAATTAAGCTCCATCGAACATCTTTGGGACGAGTTGGACCGACGTCTGCAACGGCAACAACCTCAACCGCAGACTCTATCTCAGCTTGCAGCAGTTTTGCAGGCTGAGTGGACAGCCATTCCACAGGATGTGATTCGTCATCTCATCGCTTCCATGGGCAGGAGATGCCAAACAATTATTGATGCTCACTGTGGGCATACTCGTTGTTGACGTTAAGGGACGTTAAACTTCAACTAGTTAGCGTGGACTTCGCCTTTGCAGACTTTTAATGTTCAGCAGTGAATGTGCAAAGTTTCACACATGTCATACAGAACTACCCGGAATGAACTTGTTAACAATTTGTCTCATTATTTGCCTTTTGCGTTTCGTTTTTTGAAGAGTACATAAAACAATCAGAAAATAAACTTAGAAAGTCCTTTTTTTTGCATAAGCAAAAATTTCATGACTGTTGTCACAGAAGAGCAAGACATTTTCATTGATAACTGCATCTACAAAGAAATACTTTCTATAAAATACACTTTGTGATGTTATGTTGTGATGATAGCTCATTTTTAAACTAAAATTTCATAAAATCCTTTTTTCTTGGATGGTGAACATTATTGAATGTCAAGTATGAGATCATTGTTACAGATCTGTCAGACTTTTTCAGATCTAATAGTCTTCCGCAAGAAAAAGCAGTTGTATCTGCTTGAAGGGCTGTTATTTCTGATAGTAATGATGACGTGCAAACTTCAAGAGGCGCTCTTAGTATCATTTAACAAGTAATCTTCTTTACTAATTCAGATCGAATCACAATTCCTGTAATAAAACGTGTCAGTGTTATTTGACATAAATATTCAGTTTTATTTTTTCATAAAGCTCTAATCAAGATTTTATTACTGTGTATATCTTTTGTCATGTTTATGCGTTTAATGAATATTTATACTAGTTCAAGGAAAACAAATAGAAAATCATGTTTCTTATAGGCATTCCCTTTGGTATATGGCCCTGTTACCTGTATTTCCTTTATCGAAACAAACAACATATTTTCCGTTAGGCCAGTATTACAACAACAAAATACGAAGTTCTAGTCGCATCGGTAAATTGAGAAGATAGCCCGATGTGACTTTGCTTTAAAACAAATTGTTTTTGTTGTTGTTTCGAAAAGTAGTGTTTATGCATGTCATTTTATGGTTGTGACATAAAACTGTCACCTTTTTAACCTTTATATTTAATTTTGTGCAGAATAATAGAATAAATCCCAATGACAGATTTTTTTGTTATAACTATAATTTAGTATAATTTTGATGCATTTTAGTTATTTTTTCTGTTTTTGTTTGTTTTTTGGAATTTCGCACAAAGCTACTCGAGGGTATCTGTGCTAGTCGTCCCTAATTTAGCAGTGTAAGACAAGAGAGAAGGCAGCGAGTCATCACCACCCACCGCCAACTCTTGGGCTACTCTTTTGCCAACGAATAGTGGGATTGACCGTAACATTATAACGCCCCTACGGCTGGGAGATCGAGCATGTTTGGCGCGACGGGGATGCGAACCCGACACCCTCAGATTACGAGTTGCACGCCTTAACACGCTTGGCCATGCCAGGCCTGAATTAGCTTTTGTTTCAAAATCACTGAATGCATTCAGTTGTCTGACAACGCTTGTTTCCATATGTCATTATCTTTGTGCCGAGTTAAACAATATGTTTTTGTTATTATGTGAGGATAATTTATTATGTATATGTGATATATTATTCTAAATGAAAATTGTCTAAATTCGTGACTAATGAAAAGTTATCTTAGGACATGAAAAGTTGCCCTACTTATAGTTGTATGTATAAGAAAAAGACTATAAAACTGCAACACGAAGAATGTGAAGCCACAATATATGTATATATATATTGGAATGTACTCCTGCAGAGACGTAATTAATCAGTATGCCAGTTTCATTGAACATCCGTCCACACCCTGTGATTTAGATATACGACCGTACAACAGGCTACAGACCGACTTATTATATTAATATAGATTTATAACTGGTGATAAAAAAACTTGTAATTATGATATCATCCAAACTGATAGATCTTTAAAAAGTTAGAACCAATATACAGTGGATTCTTTCATATGCTTTCATTATAAACTTAACTTCGGAAATAAAAGCAATTTAACAATTACAGCAGCCACAGAACATTAATATAGTGGAAAGGAAATGTCATTATAAGTTACAATTACGAATATTATTTTAATTACAATCTTTTAATATTGTTACAATATGTATTTACAATTTTTGAAGCATTAATAGAGCCAGTCTAACCGAACCGTTAGAAGCTCTGAACACATTGTGAATACAAATAAATAATTAAAATGCAACGATTCGTATTTATTTGATTGCAAATATTATACATTGCTTATATTACGAATTATTTCGATGAATAAAATACCTCAGGGTGTTTCTTAACTACGTAAAAGTGTGTGAGTTATTACAAATAGCAGATCTGGAAACTAGAATCGCCTCCATTATCTTATCAACATTCGTGTAAAAGATTTTTTTAATATATAATAAACTAGTGTAGGCCAATACCTCCATTCCCTCAGTAGTGCCATAAAACAGATGAGTTTCAGAATATAAATATTTGTATTTTGGAATATACGGCACTGCTACTGGAGATCCCTTTAATCTTTAGTTGTTCCTTTTGGTCAAATGACCTGGGAGAATTAGGTAAATCCTGGACCTCTACGTTCCTCCTTGACTGTTGGTTTAGTGTTTGATTGTAGTAAATGAAACCCACGTCATTTCTCCAATTTGGCTCGGTAGTCATGGAAATCCATTAATACATCATGTAGCCCTTCATGCATCCTGTATTGTTTCAATTAAGAAATTTTGCAGCATTCTCTAAATTTGAACTACTGTCACATAACCACCAAAAGTTATCTTTAGAACTTACGGAATTGTTTTATTACTGTTATAACAGAATTAACATGCAATGCTTCAAGACCCCGATCTTTTGTTTTGCATTTATCAATTTGTTCTGGCTGAAGATACTTAATTTGTAATACCTCTGAAGAAAGTAACACTTGTTGTTTGTTTAAACTGAACCAAATTAATTATAATTTATTTAAGCTGGTACTATTTTATAAACAATTGCTTGGCCTTATCCTTCCATTAAATCTATAATTGAAACTGCATTCCAAAGTTGAAGGATGAAATTACCCAAGCCATTCTTGAAGTTAATCTGTATTTGCCTCTCTATATTTTCAGCAAACTTGTTACTTGCATATCTTACAGGTTAATTTAAATAATATATCTTTCTTTATCTTTAATAAACGCTAATGCCGAAGACACTAACAAAATGTCATTTTCTTCTAGTAAAATTGTTACAGAGTTACACAGTTCTGGAAAAATTAATTAAGTTGTGTTTCTATTCTGAATTCTAAGCAATAATTTGTTTGCCATTTAATAAGTTTCAATACTCAAAAAGGCCAGAAGACAAATATGGAATAAGAAAAAGCAATCAACTCACTCCATTAGTGTTTTAAATTACCGCTATATATAAATCATTGTTTAGTTTTCCTTGTGAAACTAAACTATCATATTGCTTATGATATGCTTTAAAGCTTAGATAATGAATCGATTTCACACATTTAAATTTATTAAATTGTAACCAGCGAAAAAGATGACTAAAATGTAAGTAAAAAATAAACCAGGAACGAAAGTAATTTATAGAAACGCTAAAAATCTTGTATTAGAATATTTATAATTATGTGTCGTTTGTTTACTTGATCATGAAAAATCAGATAGTGACAGTTATTATATATATATGTGTGTGTGTGTACAAATAATTTGAAATTCAGATTTTCCTCTCAAGACTTTTCTACTAACTATAACTTACATTATGTAGGAAATAAAAACCGATTTGTTTGAGGGATGTTGCTTCTTTCATTGTTTAGGTACTAAATTCTTATAATTAATTTTTATTGCCGACAACGTTACATTTATTTATTTATTGTGTTATTTTTAATTTGAAAATCTTACATAATAATCGTCCCTTATATTAATTCTCTAAATTTATTACTGGTCATCAGTTTATCCTATAAGGTGACCCAAAATAACTTGTTATAATCAGAAGACTCAAGAAGCACAAGTTTTTAGATGTTTAGTTAACTCCCATGATCTTGACATGCTTAAGTTTTTTTGTGTATAATCGTTCGTAAACCATATGGTTTTATTATTGCTAAGCATGAAGTTACAAAATAGTCTGCCTCTGTTCTGCCCATCACTGGTATTAAAACTCAATTGTTAGCATTGTAAGCCTATAGACTTACCGCTGAGCCACCGGTATGGGGAATTTGTGGAAAACTTAATAAATAATAGATTTTAGGATATTGGAAAATGTGTTATAATTTATTATTATATAATGTGTACTTTTAAATAAAACACAATTATTTCAAATAAAATTATTTAGCTATATATTTTTCAGATAACTGGCACCAGAAGTCATCTAATTTCTCTGTTCATGGAAATGATACAACGTCCACTCTCTCAAGTCTACTCCCTTCCACAAATTATGAATTCCGTATTTTTGCTTCGAATAAATTAGGATCAAGTCAGGCTAGTCAAGTGGTACATGTTAAAACAAATGAAGAAGGTAATAAGAAGCTTGGTTGCTTAGCAAATAACTCAAAATTTTTAAATGAACACTTTTTGAATGTTGTTTTGATCGATTTTTATTTTTATTTTTAACACAGCTCTTTAACAATTAACAAATAAGACAACGTCGAAACAGCATTTTCTTCTTCCAGTCGTAAATAAAACATTTTTCCTAACACTTATTTCACTTATGTTTTAAAGATCTTTATTGTACATTGAAATATTCACGAGTTTAACACGTTATTTTGCCATTTAATACGTTTTATCTAGTTTTGTATAATCGCAAATTTGAAGCTGTCTTTTTGAGAGATCATCTCCAAGTAGTGTATTTAGGCTTAACTGATTTGAAAAGAAGTAGTGTATATTTATTATAATTCCAATTAATAATATAAAACATGTACATGCTAGTCAGATACATCACCACTTTAACAGTCTTATTATCGAGTTGATATTTTAGGTTAGTCTAAGTGTACAGTTTGCTTTGAATTTAAGCTAATTAACTATACTTTTACACGTCTATAAGTGTTATTTATATCACTGTTTTCGATCACAGCTTTCTATTTTAACCGGCAGTCCTAACCTTTTTGTTCATCAGTTTTAATATACTTCATTTTCGAGAAAGTGGATACTGTTTCTGTCAGATTCCGCATTCCACAATGAATGCTATAAAGCTTTCTAATGACGTTTTGTAGGCTATCAATCTTTATAAACCACTGTACTGTTCGTACTTAACACCGGAATAAGAAAATAACCTCTTCAGATCTTTACATAAAAATTTGCTGCATCCTGGGTGTAATAATGTTAAGTTCAAAGTTTCGTTGGAAGACAATGCAAAGTTTACCCTTTGTTAAGTAAAGCGATGCGCTCTTTAATGAGATCTTTCAAGTATTAATAATATTTAGTTTTATATTATTACTGAGTTCATATAGCTCATCTGTGTTGGAAAAAAAATTTGCGACCTCATTAGGAAGTAGTCGAGTTACAGATCTTTAAGGTTTGTAGTGAATGTTGAAACAACATTTTTAAACGCGGATACAAAAATTTATATTTACTGAACTTAATAAAAAACTAAATAAGATGATTAAAATATTCTGTGATAAATATAAGAATGTACAAAATGATATAAAGAAGTAAAGACTAATGAAAATTTGCTGAAAGTTTCTAATAATTATTTTTACCAGTTTTTAATGAGGTTATATAATTAACTTCGCACTAATTTACACAGATGAACACCTTATCACATATAACGGCTTGTTTAGAACCTGAAAATTGGTAGTTACAGTGGATGGTGGTTGGGAGTTATACCAATTAGTTTGGATAACTGGTTGGGATCCTTTATACTAGTATAATTTGTCTAGTGGACGACTAATTATTGTCTTACTACCATAATGGAGATTGGAATACCAACTTTGGCTTATTTAACTTATCCCCAAGTAAAGTAATACATTTTTTATTATTTTTATTTTTATCCTTTTATTTTCTTCTTCTTTACTTTGGAGATTAATCACCTTCCCACAACTGTTTGCAGGCAGTCAAGGGTGATATAGATGTGGGACGTTGTGAGCTTGAGCACCCACATTTTACTCCTTTATTTTTTTTCTGCTATTTTGATAATTTCATTCTTTAATTATTCTTCATGTGAGATTGACGAACGGAGGTTAAAATTGATAGACGGTGTATTCTCATCACAGTGTTGGTCATATTTAGCGATATATTTAACATTATAGCCTGGCGTTTCCTTTATATTAGTGCAGTGTTTTTTTATTTTTATTTGGGATTGTTTCAGTACATAACAAATTAACAAATTATTGATACTCAAAGGTTTGGATTTTTGATGTTTTTAATGGAATCGTTCCTTTTCATTTTGTTTTATTTTACTTCACTTCCAGCACTAATATTCTATATATATACATATATGTCCCCTGCTGGAACAGCGGAAAGTCTATGGATTTACAGGGTTAAAATCAGTGGTTGAATTGCCCTGGTAGACTCAGCAGATAACCCAATGTAGCTTTCCTTTTAGAAAACATAGACTCCTTACATATATATATTCATTTAAAACAAGTGAGTTGTGTGCAGTCTCTTTAGAGTTCAAATTTATCGCCAATAAGTTAGAAACAAAACAATAAAATCTTAACAAATATTCTCAATAAAGCTTGTTTAGAATCAGCTTTTTTGGGATGTACTGTTAAAGGACATTTTACAACCATGTTTTCATCAATCTTTCTATGGATGCACCTTAAACAGGTATAATAGTAAATTGATAAGCAAAGATTTATAAGCATAATCATTGAAGTGATTTTATTTCGTAGAACATACTACATGTTTTGACTAAACATTGTTCTAGATATTGGAACATCAATTAGTACATCAAAATAATTCTTATTTGAATAACATAATGTGTTACTTTAGGTATTTTAAGAAGCTATAGTTGTACTAGTCTGAATTATATTTAATAACGTAAGTTGTACTTTGTGAACCGCAGCACCTGGTGGACCCCCCCGAGAAGTTGAAGTTGAAGCTATAAGATCTCAGTCAATCAAAGTGACTTGGAAGGTGAACGTATTATAGAATATTTTATTTTCATCATATTTTACAACATAGTACTCATTCTTAAAACGAAGAATTTTCAGTACATAAATACTATATATATAATTAGAGCAGTTTTGAAAAGACATGAAAAGCTGACAGTTATCATTTCTTTCTTGAATTATATTACACAAAATAAACAACTTTACTTGTTTCATTGTTACTGTTTTTTATGGCCCAAATAAAAGCTAAATATCCTTTTGTAAACCATTTTACTTGCTAATTTAAGTTAAGAAAAAGTTATTTTTCAAATTTTTGCAACTCAAAGATTAAAAAATCAGTTACTGAGGTAGGCTATCTTATAATTGAGTCGTTCGTAACAAGCTTGCCATCAAAAATACTGTCACTTGTAGCTGATTGACTACACACTATACCAATCAGTACAAGTCAAAATTATTCATAGTATAAAATATATTATGAATTACAAAGATAACAGCACGGTGTTAGTTTCTAGCCTATATAAATACTTTACAATATAATTAATTACTTCACGAAATAAAATGCTTACATAAAACTTTTCTATGGTAAATTAGGGACGACTAATGCTGATAGACCTTATGTGGATTTGCGCGAAATTCAAAAGGAGTTAAACCAAACCATAAGGAAATAGTAACTTTTTGGGGTATCTATATCGATACCTCTACATATTTACGTTTCCTGTACCATTAACTTTTTGGAGCATCTATTTCGGTACCGACATATAATTATGTTTCATGTACATTTAAAACTTACCAAACAAAATTACAATATGTATTAGGCAACCATTATTAACTTTGAAAATACAAATAAGGCAATTTCACAACAATATGTATATATGTAAGTGTACATGATAACAATTTTATTTATTATGTACAAACAAATGCATATCACGTCACTGCAAAACTGCTCAGTTAGTTGTAAATCTGTTGTACATAACTTTCTTTTGTCTTTTGTTTTATTTATTATGATGTACAAACAACACTAATGTGGTTATTACTGGTTAAAAACGTATTAGATCTGCGATCTAACAATGTTTTCTTTTCCATTTACTTCAGCCTCCTACAGAACAGCTTCTATTTGGTGCACTGAAAGGTTACTACGTGGGTTACAGAATAGCTGGATCTCTTAACACGTATGTTTATCAGACGCTAAAAGTGACAGATCCAAATTTCAGAGAAAAGATTCATCTAACCAATCTGAGGCGCTTTACAAAATATGCAATCGTTGTTCAGGCATTTAATAGTAAAGGAACAGGACCAGCTTCTGCAGAATTAATAGTACGAACATTGGAAAATGGTAATATTTCATATCTAACTTATATCATCTCAATAATAGTTTCTATGTAGTTTATTTTGAATCCTTCAATTTGGTATTTACAAACAACACAATTTTTATTAAATCCAGATCAAGATTACACAATTTCCATTTTCACCAGTCTTCAGTAGATTCATAGTTCCTAAATGTATTCTTATCAGCTTGAAACCAACTTGTATTTATTTTTCTAGTACCATATTTTTACGGAATTATGTCTTAAATGTTATGTACAGGCTGAATGAAGTATTCATCGTTCATTTTGCATAGCGCAAGGTTTGTTTATCTTTAATGATCAAGCTTATATAAATTGTAATAATAGAAAAATAAAAATTATTTATGATTTCATGATTTTCAAGTGTCGGAGTCGTCTTGTGAAAATGTGAAAAAATGCATATGAAATCCCAGAATGATTTAGATCTAATCTCTTGTAATTGAGGTTTATCCCCTATGGAAATTGCTTTAATGCAGTGAATGGAAAAGCTGCAACAATTAAATTCAAACAGTATTCAAAATTAAGTACCCAGATAATGATAAAACGCAGCTTATTGTTATGTTCACACATACACAAACGCACATATATTTATATATTTTATTTTCACGATTTCTTATCGGTCTGACATTACCTGGTGGTTAGGGCACTCTCCTAGAAATATACAAATCGCAAGGTTGAATCCAATCATCGAATATTCTTGTCTTTTCAGTCACGGGGTTTATAAAATCACGAATAATTCCACAATTTAATTGAAATATCCCAAGAGTTTTGTTGAGTGGTATTCACTACCTGACATCTCTCTATTTTGTCATTTCTAAACCAGGAATTATTATTATATATAGTCTTCGAGTAGCTTTAGGTTGAATTAAGCAAATGTAGAAAACATGATTTTACTTACATAATTATATCCTGTTATTTGAAATATAAACTCAGGAAATTTTTTTTGGTGTATATGTGTTACATGTTTGGGATCACTACTTCAGACATAACTTGTCTTAGCCTCTGTATGTGATTCAACTTCTGATATAAACTTTGATCAATTTTAATTAATTTATTTCACATAATGTATACCTACTTCAGTGTGATTTGTTGTTATTATGCTGTTATTTTCAGATCCTCCTGCACAGCCTTCGTTAGATATATTATCAAGTACATCTTCTGAAGTTCATCTTTTATTCAGAACAAAAGATAACATTAAAAATAATCAGCTTTCTGGTAAGTTATTTTATTTTTATCCTTTTTTTTCTGATATTTTATTGTAATAATTAAACAATAACATATCTTGATTTTTGACTCAACCTACTGCTTCGAATTGGAAATTGATATTTAGTCATATCTAGTCATCGAGTTTTGGAGCAAGTTCTATTACCAACTTTTAAACAAATGGATGAATTAAAAATTTACTTATCATTTTAGTTGTAATGAACGTTATTTTGACCCACATCTGTACTGGTATACAGTCATCTACATATTGCCCCCCCCAGTGGCACAGTGGTATGTCTGCGGACTTACACATTAAAAACCGGGTTTCGATACCCGTGGTGGGCAGAGCACAGATAGCCCATTGAGTAGCTTTGTGCTTAATTCTAAACAAACAAACATCTACATATTGCCATTTCTTCGCAAAGCACTGTCATTTTATGTTAGACATCGTAACACCATTAATAAAATCAGGAAAGTATTTTTATACAGTTATGAATAACTGGTGAAATTAGTTTTGAGTATATTTGTAATATGTAGAAATTACTTACTTTGGGTTTAAACTGCAATGAAAATGTAAATATATATATATACATATATGTAATTAACTTTATTTAATTATTTTCACAGATACATTTCAAATAACAACTTGTAATCAGGTCATTTTTCGAAAAAAGTAAGTTAACGATAAATCAAAACACGAACGTGATAATAGGAAGCATTTATTAAACGTCTCGGAATCATCATAATTCTGTAATTAGTATTTTAGAAGTACAAAATAAACAAACAATATTTGTAAGTACAACAGAAATATGCACATGTAAGAAGTAAACAGTTTGAATATACAATTAAAACCAGAGAAAATGAAAAAGTGTTTGCACAAATGAAGCAGTTAAAGTAAATTTAATTCATATGAATACTGGGTATTGCTCAGAGTACCTAAGGTTGACATAATCTTGTCAAAAATTTGCATCTATAAATGTAATCAACAAAAAATTGTTCATCTCTCTGTTTGTTCGTTATCTAACTAATCCTAGGTCGCTAGCCCAATCTCAAACAAACTTTTTAGAATTTTACTTTGGAACAAGAAGTATGCTAATCAATCTCTTATATCGATAATTTCTTTTACTGTCCTTTTATTATTTGTAAAGTAAGTTTAGAGATGACACGACGTCCTTACAACCTCTACAAAACAACGCATACATACACGCTGTGGGGGAGGACACACAAACGTCATATATATCTCAGACATTGTGCCAGCAATCTGTTCGAAAATAACACAATTAAAATATTACCGTTACTACTGCAATATCACATTAACTCAGCTGAAGAGTTCGAGACAAAATAAAGCTGATATAAAGAACCGTTTCTTGATTATACCCTTTTCTTACTTTGACCCATGACTTTCCAATTTCGATTTCTGAGGCACTTCTATAGCCAATGATCGTCAATTAATTCATCACGTGAAACACTGTGGAAAGATATCAAGAGCTGGATGTTGAAAGCGGGTAACAGAAAGAATACCTACTGCCACTATAAATGCCGTTACCTCTTCCTATAAAGTCGCGTGGACCATCGCACAATATATACATATTGATTTATAAAATCTTATACAAAACTTTGGGTAAGATAGTGATGAATACTGTACTAATATGTTATATTATAAACAATATATTTAAATGTTACGATTTCTCTGTTATTTTCCATAGCATATATCCTCAATTTTGTTTTTAGCTCAGAAACTGGATAAAAGATGGGTACATCAACATGTCTGTAACAATGTTTTTTTTTAGTCAAACCGCATCAAAATTATTTTATTACATTAATGTTATGTTTGTATGAATAGTTTCTACGTAGTACGAATATTATTTTAATACCAGGATTTTGGACAAATTTAACAGATAGAAGATATTTTTGGTTGATAGTAAGGTTTCTGAAAATATTGGTTATTTTGTCACTTACATCTGGGATGATCAGGACCAGTAGGGCCAGGTGGCTTGAGCTCTCGACTTGTTAGTTGAGGGTCGCGGATTCTAATCCCCAAACATGCTCGCCTTTTCAGCTTTGGGGTGTTATGATGCAACAATTAATCCCACTATTCGTTGGTGAAAGAGTACTCCAAGAGTTGGTGGTGAGTGGTGATGACTAGCTCCCTTCCCTCTAGTCTTACACTGCTAAATTAAGGACGGCTAGCTCAGATAGCCATCGTGAAGCTTTGCGCAAAATTCCCAAAACTAAACAAAATGTTTCTGGACTAGCATATGCATCAATATAATGTTTTGTTATTGCTTGTATCGTTGGATTGGGGATGTATACTGTAGTATTGATTTAAATTTGTGTGTGTAAATTTTTCTAAATTATTTTGTGCAAATTTTCTTAAGTCAACTAGTTGTTGTTTCATTTGATTAATTTCGTCATTCAAGTTGTCGGTCGAATATAATATTTACGAGCTGTTTTTTTCCATACTTTAAACTTAGTAATATACAGAATCCCAGAGAATATGGAAGTCTGTATGAGTGCTTTTGCAGATAATTTGGTTTTAGAATATGAGTATAATTGAAGTAGTTTTTTAAAATAAATCTAGATGCTGCAGAAGTAAATCCCACATATTTGTTGTTTACATAACTTATCGGTACAGTGATTATTAAAAGTTTCGAAATGTGTTTGTTTTGTGAAATTGGTGAAAAATTTTGGCCATGCTTAAAATCATTGGCAGACATGTACATATAGTTCTGGTTGTTGAACATGAAATTTATTTTATTGACAATAAATTGGAGGAGAACAGCTAGATGAATAACACAGCTTGGATACGCTGTTTTATTTCTTAATAGCTTATGTTGTAAAAGTACAGAAAATGGACATTATTCCCTTCAAACTTTATTTTGGTGACCTGGATAATGAAATTTAAAAGTTAACCTATTTTTTATGTAAAAACGGGCAAATTTGCACATTTCTTTTACATAAGGTTTGAATAAAACAACATATGAATCGATATTTACGTGTATTTATATAGTAATGAAAATCACTTTCACGTATCAGCCCCCAAATATATTCTCCCATCATGTTTTCGTTACACGCTCCTTGGTAGCGGCGTTCAAAGTCCAGTATATTTTAATGGAAGCGCTCATCTTGTTCCTCTAAGTATGCTCTCATGTTCTCCTTGAATTGATGAAGATCAGCGTTAAGGATATGGACTTTCAGGGACATCCTGCAACCCATTTTGTCGTAGTTTTTCACCAAAGCCTCAACCAGTTCCACATAATTGTCGGCCTTATGATTGTTCAAGAAGCCCCGACCCACTACGACAAAGCTGCTCCAAGTTTTTTTCCTTCCTACTGAGCGTTTTGGGAATTCTGTGTACTCCAAGATATTCTTTATTTGTGGTCCAACGAAGACACAAGCTTTGACCTTTTCTTCAGGCAGCTTAGGGAAGAAGTTTCAAAGGGACTTGAAAGCTGCAGACTCCTTATCAAGAGCTGTGACAAATTGTTTCATAAGACCCAATTTTATGTGCAAGAGTGGGAACCCCTTCTGGAGGTCCATTAATGGCTCACACTTGACATTGTGCATCCCCACAGAGAAATCGGCTCGTTGCGCTTCGGTATCCCTGCTTTTTCAAAGGCAAAGATAACAGGAAAACTTGGTAAAGCTTTCTTGTAGACCCATCAAGAATGACACCATTTTAAAGTCTCATATAACCTCCCAGCCATACTCATCATACGTCAAGGCTTCAAGCAAGGTTTTGATGCTGTTATATTCTTCTTTGAGGGGCACCGAATGAACCAGGGAAAGAGACGGATATTTATTCCCGTTATGGAGCAGCACAGTTTTGAGAATTATGGATAAGCTATCGATGAAGAGGCGCCATTTGTTGGAGTTACAGGCAGTTCCATTTGCCTCGCACAGAACATTGTGGCAGAAGCAGAGCCCATCTTGTTCTACATTATTGAAAATTATTATAAGTTCGAGAAAATTCTCTATCAGCTACTTAGCACTAAATGTACCTGGAATATTTTGTAAAATGGGCAAACTTGAACATTTCATTACCCAGGTCACAAACGCAAAGTTTGAAGAAAAAATAGCTCTTTTCCATTTATTTTAGGCATAAACATTTGTTACATAGTGTAATTTGAAGCTTGTGTCTTTAACGTAAAGTTCTGAAGTTGACGTTGTAGATATATTTTTAAAATGAGGCAAAGTGTCCATGGTATATATTTGCCGAAATTGTAGTTTAGTGATTCATAGGTTAATACTATAGGTCTCAGTGGACAACCAGGTCTGCGATCCACTACCTTCAAGTGAGTTGCTCAATATCAGGTCTATAATTTCTTAGTTACTTTCAACACACAGCTATTGGTGAAAATTAATATTTTGTTTAAATAAATAAGGAAGCTTTTACTAACCCAGAATCATATTGTTATAAGTTCTTCTCGCTGAGCCAGCAAGGGGAAGTAGGGCTAAAATAAAGTCTATGATTTGTTTATTTTTTTACAAAGTTAATTTATCATCAAGTATGATAAGTACATTTATTTACAAAATATTGTCAAAATATTTACAAAATAAAGTCTATAATTTGTTTATTTTTTTACAAAGTTAATTTATCATCAAGTATGATAAGTACATTTATTTACAAAATATTGATTTTTATTACAGAGCTGTTAACCTTTAAATAAGCGTTAATTGAGACATTTTAAATGCTCTTTTATAAATAGATATATTGTTTTAACGTTGATTTCTGTTGGTATTTGCCACCTAATATTTTAAGAAATATATTGATTATTCCTGCCTATTTCTAGAGTAGAACAACCTTTTTTCCTATTTTAGGCAAAAGTCAAAAGGTGAAACGAATCAAATCCCTGAGTATGGTGGGTTTGTAAATTAAACAACTTCCCTTTGCCTCATTTACAGTTTAAGAATATGACAACGCAAGGAGAACATTTTACACACACACACATACATCCATATATACATTCATGCACAACTATCTAAAAATGTCTGGACGTCAAAAGATGCAGATGATGGATGATATTTCTTTCTCTTTTGTTTGGTAGGAAGCTGGGATTTTAAAACTGAGAGGTTGTTGGAAAGTGAGTAGTTCCTCTATTTCTGGTTGTGGTTATAACATATGTGTTACGATGTAAATAAAAATAAATGAGAATGAAATAAAATGACTTTTGAAAATAAGTTAATTTCAAAATAATAAAATCAAATTTCACACGAAAATATACAATCACATCCGCATATTCGTACACATATGTATGATAAAAGAGTTGTTTAAAATGTCGTGTTATTCATAAGCTAATTAGCTAAACTATGTCCTCAGAAGACATATAATAAAATGATATATTGAGCGATGTGTCAGACAAGTGTACCTGACAATCAATTTGTATGAATCCGTGAATCCAATGCTGCAGGTTTATAGATGTATGAGGAAAACAGAAATACCCTGAAAAAGGTCCAATTTTACTGGTCTGGTGCAGAAAATTGTATCCAAACAGTATCTACAGTGAAATATAAATTTGGAGAACAAATGCTATTAGTAATTGCATAAGTAAATGAATTACATAAATTATTGTCTAGACTTGGAAATCAAAGTCTCCTTTAAATTGGATAAAATTAGCTGGAAAATTTACGAATATGTAAAAACTTAAACATGAGGATTAGCTTTGGGTTGGTGTTAGCTTTATTTTGACGTCGATCAGGATATTTTGAAGTGTGTTAGGTGTGAGAAGAGTTAGCTGTTCAAACAAATGTCTTAGGTGACCTCAGGGAATTATTTTCATGAGGTAAGGTTTGTGCTTTTCTGAATATGGTTTTGCGGGTATGCTGGTTTGGATCTGATTGCTCTTGTGTTTTCTGTTAGATGGTGGAAAATGGTAGGGTTGCTTTGTGGACGTACATATTTTTTTTCGTTTTGGGCTGTTCTTTGGGTTTCCTAGTTCTTGTTGAAACTTGGTGTCAGTGAAACTGGAGTTTGGAATGTATTCTTGGAAAGATGATATTGATCTTTCGTTGAATAGAATTCATGCTTCTCTATATTCATTCTCAGTAATTTTTAGCCATGAAGTGGAAGTAACTTAGGTAAAACTACATAGAAGTATTTGATTAGCAGCTGTATGACTTGAATTAACTACTATTTTTATTAATGGAGTGATTTTGTGGATTTGGGGTACAGATTCTAAGTAATATGTGAATTTTGGCTAATATGTAATTGTCTTAAGTAGTAATGGAAATATTCATCTTCCTCAGGAAAATACTAAATAAGATGAAGCTGCATTAGGTGGATGATACTCTACTAGAGCATAAGTACATTAATTCTTCCTGCGTTCATAGATAACTGAAGATGTCACCAAGTTGAAGACTTTTAGGTTTCCCCGCTAAAGATTGGTATCAAGTTTGCACTTTCTGATGAGGTCACATATTAGTTCAAGAGTACTTACTTGGCAAACCGTTGAATGTCACTTCGAATATCATGGTATTCCTTCGAAATTCTATGTGTCAATGTATGTTATCTGTTATTCGCGTCTTGAACTCCCTCGTGTGTCCGTCTGTGTGTGTTTTCTTAGAGCAAAGCCACATCTGTGGTAATTCTACCGAGGGGAATGGAACCCCTGATTTTAGCGTTGTGAATTCGTAGACTTACCACTGTACCAGTGGGAGACTTACGATGCCGTATGAAATAGAAAAGTTTGGGAAGCATTCGTATGTTAAAGACCTGAGAACTGTCGCCTAAAAGAACTTACCTGCTTAATGCTCAATATGTAACCAAATAGCACAAAATCGGAAATATAAGAAAGTTGAAGACATAGGTAATAAAAATATCTGAACTAATATAAGTACAGTGATACATACCAATATCAGATGGTTAAACGCTATTTATTGTTGATCAACTTAAACGGGGAAATACATTTTTGCCATGAGGCTGTAGTGACTGCTATGGTAAGGAATTGAGCTGAAATAAGATGGGTTTTTTTTTTAATATACTATAGACCTTAGTTTAAAAAATCTGTTGTTATCAAGGGGAGAATTTCTCATTTTAGCATGGCGAAGTATATGTAATGACGATTGCTTATTTATGTTAGATTTTTAGGTTCAAAGAGCCAGGAGAGCTAAAAAATAGATAATTTCTTTTGAATACGTCCGTATTTTAAGAATAATAATTCATATAAAATTAAAAGACAACTAACCATGGAATTTGGCCCTAACTCTGTTCACACACCAGCTGCAGAGAAAGCCAGAAAAGCACAATTCATTATGAGAGTGTAGACATTATTGTTCTTTGTAAATTGTTAGCATAATCCAGTACTCCTGATAAGATAACGAAAGATAAATAAAATAATAGTTTTGTTTGTTTGTACTTAAGCACAAAGATGCACAATGAGCTATCTATGTTCCGCTAGCTACAAGTGTCGAAAGTCCGCAGACATATCGCTGTTACTTGAGGGCAAAAAAATGATTATGTATGCATATGTTGGCTTGTTGTGTGTTATAGAACAAAGAAACATTGGGTTATCTGTGTCCACCACGGGAATCGATCTCCAGCTTATCGAGACAATATAAAAGTAAAATGTGGAAAATAATCACAAGATCCAATTAAACGAGAAGGAGTTCAAAAGATCGAATACTTGTAAATTTAATGTGGAGGGAGAAACGGAGTACACCCTAAAAACGCCAACTTTCGGGTTTTTAGCACCTTTTTTTTACTTAACACAGTCTTTTAATAAAAAAATTTCCCCTCAATTGTTTTTCCATGCGTGTGTAGAAAAACCTGTAAGTACAATGTATAACGTCACCGATCATTGTTTAGTTTGGTGAAAGAGAAGTCCAGAGGTTGCTGATGTCAAAACCATGGTTTCAGTTGAGTCTTAGATCTTGTAGTTTGATGTAAAGCGTCTACATTTCCTGATTTACAGAAGATGAGCTTTGCCAAGAATTTCATGTTTATCCCAGTTTATGATATAGTTTGTAATTATGTTCTGCTAATTTTGATTTTTGTTCATGTATCTGTCTGGTTGTGTCTTTATATTCCTTTAATTTATTTTCTGTAGTTCAACTTGTTTCTTAATGTACTTATTTTAACACTAGCACTGCATTTTGTACATTTGTTCTTCTTGTTTTAACTTCATGATGAATTGTTTTACCTTCGTTATGGTGCGTTTTTTTTAAGTTTCATATAAAGTTTTAAGTTGAACTTGTGGAATATTTCTCTTTTAATTTGTGGCTGTATGGTAAAGAAATTTGGGTTTTGTATTGCTGTTGGGACTCGGAACTCTTGTTAATTTTAGAATGTTAAGATGAACCTAATAACCTTAAGATTACTTCAAGGTAAATATAAGATGCAAAAGATTCTCAAAGTTGGTAAAAATACCGTTTATTACTTGTTTTTACAAGCGAAGGTTTTTCACACACTGATGTAGCCTGTGCTTCAGTTTTAAACATTATTGACAAGCTTTTTATTATTATTTTAAATGTATTTTGTTATTTTAAATAAGCACACTGAGTTAAAAAAAGTTTTTCATAGTACATGTAAAAATAAACTGGAATATTAAAATTAATTCAAATTTACGAAAGATTTGAATACGAAAGATTGAGTGAAAATGTTTATTGATACTGTTTTCTGTAACTATGTAAATACCTAGTCTGTGTTCAAAACCAATCGTTACGTTATTCACTTCAGAATTTTCTCAGTTTTCATGATATTTTCTGAGGTTAATAGAAAAAGCTGTATCTATTTACTCTAATTTCTTTTACTGGTTAAAAGACTTATGACAGTATTTTCACTTACATGTGTTAACGTATATAAATAAAACAGTTTCTGCAACTTCAGAAAAACTAGACAGTAGCTTTCCTCGCGGTTAAAAACGAACAGATGAGTTATTTTTAGAATTATTTCTAAATTGTTTTCAGAGACATTTTCCTTCTTTACCAGAAGAATGATTTTCATCAATTCAACTGAATAAGAAATTCATTATTTAAGCCACAAGAATTGTCAATGAAATATTACTCAAAACAATAAAAGCATATTTGTCTTGTATTTGATATGTCGTTTATATATTTTATTTTTCTACTACCTTTTTGAATAATATTTAAATGATGTTCCGAATTCCATGAAACTTTCAGGGTATCTACTGTACTACAAAGGTGAAAGAGCAGAATGGAACACAATTGCAATTCCACCGAACAACATAGACTATAAAGTGACAAATTTGATGTGCGGATCTCGTTACCTATTTTATTTAATACCATTCAATTCTGCAGGTAAAGGAGAGCCGAGTGAAACAATTAGTGTTAAAACAAAAGGAGTGGGTAAGTTTTATTTGCAGAAAACAATATATATTCCCGTTCTGGCACTTAGAATAATTATTTTAATATTAATTTGTTTCAGAAAATCAGTGCACATGCATTAAATAATTGACAAATAGTAAGACACTTGTTACGTATTTTTTATGTTTTATGTTCTTTGTAGACTAAACGCAACAGAAAAACACAGATAACACCTTGTATAATTTATTACACTAAACTATTAACAAATATAACAGATATAACATAAATTATATAATAACAGTGACAGTTTTTAAGTTACAACATTCGAAATTAATTACAAAACAAAATAATACTAGTTTCAAACTTCAAAATTAATCACAATACAAAATGGTACTGGCCTGTATCTAATACAATGATCTAAAATGAAAGTCTCAAACTCCAGTCTAGGGTGTGAATTTGGTCCCACGAAGAAATTCCGAAGCTTAAATGAAGAAGTTCAGAAACAGTTCACAGTTCAATAAATTCGCCGACTCTCAGCACAAGCAGTAATTCAGATGAATCGTAGAGATTGACGAAATAAAATCACAGCTTCCGTAGATCTAACTTCAGTCACAAATCCAAGTTGAATAATCACAGCAAAAGTTTAATCTTTCTCAAATAACTGACTCTCTTCTTTTGAAATAAAACTAATGTCTGACTCTCCTTTTCTTTTCTTCGAATAAAAACTGACGTCTGAATCTCTTTTTCTCTCTCGCATCTTCGTCTGTTTATATATTGTAGGCCTAAACTCCTCGATAGACCGCGAAATTTCTACAGATCTCCAGAGCAATCCGCGCATGTCCGTTCTGGCACGAGACTACATGTCTAGACACGAAGTCACCAGCACTTCATTTACAAACATATGATTGGTCTACTTAATTCAAGAAAATTCTAAATGTTACCCTAAATGAATAACAACATATTAGTTTAAACTTCGAAACAATAATATAAATATGGAAAAATGAATAATAGAAATGAAAATTTTAAACACAACACATGTTGTCGCTTACAAAATATTTACACGACATTTACATAACACACTCAAGTAATTTATAAATACAAGGGCCTGGCATGGCCGAGCGCGTCAAGGCGTGCACTCGTAATCCGAGGGTCGCGGTTCGAGCCCGCGTCGCGCTAGACAAGCTCGCCCTCCCATCCGTGGGGGTGTATAATGTGACGGTCAATCCCACTATTCGTTGGTAAAAGAGTAGCCCAAGAGTTGGCGGTGGGTGGTGATGACTAGCTGCCTTCCCTCTAGTCTTACACTGCTAAATTAGGGACGGCTAGCACAGATAGCCCTCGAGTAGCTTTGTGCGAATTTCCAAAAAGCAAGCAAACAAACAAAACATATAAATACATATATTTTAGTAGAAGGTTTACGATAAGTAAGAATTAATTTTAATAATAAAACTTTCCTTGATCTATGACTACCTAAGCGTCATCTGTTGAGCACTTATACAAATAGAAATATAAATGTAAAATACAAACCGAATAATTATTACATGATCATCCTTCGGTACAAAAATACGTGATTTGGTTCCACATTTTTAGTATAAAAAGCAGTGTTTGAATGTTAATAATATATTTGTTAGACTTTAATTTTTATCAAAGAAGTATGGCCCGGTACTTACACAAATATACAGGTGGATAAAGCACTCGCCGCGAATCCCCGTCACATCTAATAATAGTTATTAAAATCTTTTAATAACTGTAACATGGATTATAACTATGGTGCAATTTGTGTGTGTATGTGTGCATTGCGAGATAATGAAAATGAAATAGCAACAAATTTGCTACTGTCTATAATTCATCATCTTTGTCTTTCTAGCTCCAGTTGCACCAAGTAAGCACATACTTCTTTCCGTGAACTCCACTTGGGTAAATATCCATTTAGCGGCCTGGAGTGATGGGGGTTGTCCCATTAGTTACTTCACTATCCGTTATAAAGAAGAATCAGATAAATCATGGAAAACCTACTCCGACCACATTCTGAGTTCTCAAAGTGATGTTTTCCTCCCGAATCTAACCCCTAGAAGGCACTATCTTCTCCAGATCACCGCTAAGAGCCAAGCTGGAACTAATGAAGCTGAATACTCAATTGTAACTCCTCCAACAACTACTGGTACGTGTTACAGACTTCTATTGAAAACTATAATTTGTTTACATTACTCATCTTTGCCTTTTTTAGATGTTTCGTTCATTTTCAAAGAAATATCAAATCGTCCCTAATTTTTAAGACATTTCTATCTTCTGATAATACTTTAATGCTCTATTTATGATTTTTCACTTATATAGGTATGTTTTAATAAAACAAATGTACTAGAAAATCACAGATTTGTCTGTATTTGAAGAAATAAAACTTTAAATAAAGTAACTCAAAATTCACTAACATAATGTACATTAACAACTTTTTATTTATGAAATAAAGAAAATCATTATAAAATATATCTTTATTTAGGATTATGATAACTACTATATAAAACATAATAATATAAGGGTATAATGAAACAATAACAAGCCAGAACACTGATGCAAATTTACACGATTTTAAGTTCATGAAATCGTTATTTCCTTCTTATTATGCTAACGTATAGTGTGAGGTAGATTTTATATTTTAGAAAAATATCTATGTCTTTAGACTTAATATTTGTTTAATGGGTGATAAAATGGCTATTTTACATTGTAATAGTAAAAAGGTATTATTGGTTTTAGATAGTTCAGAATATTAACTTTTTCTTTCTTCAACAGCAGGAGATTCAAAATCTTCTGTAGAAAAAATAGGAAAAGAACATGTGCCATTATACTTGGATCTGAGCATTGTTCTGCCTGTTGTTGTGTCATTAATGGTACTTATAGTTATAATGACAGTTGTATTTATTATTCTACGAAAGCATCATTCACCAGAAAGTTCCAATAATGGTAAGTGAGAATAAATTTAGTTTCTTTAACTGTTTCAGCTACTTGGTAAAACAAATTAATAAAAATGTATTTCAAGATTTTCGCTTAACTTTTCCATATCTAACTATCCTGAGTAATTACATCTTTCAACAATTTTGGACAAACTACTTCACTTTAGATCCACTGTACTTCTGGATAATCTTCCAGATATTTTGTAATTTTACTAAAATCGATTTTCATTATACCTAATAAACAATCGTGAGGAAAAATTAGTCATGTAAACATTTATGAGTTTTATTTATCCCTTGATTCTGTATTTTTATATTAATTAGAAAAAAGTAGTCAAGAAAACATAAGGTAAAGAAATGCTAATTAACGTTGAAACCAGGTGAAACTGCATAGTGACTAATCATTTATTTTTAGTACTAGGCAAAAGGGTTAGGACAAGGTCAAAAATAAATTTAAGACAACTTTCAAAAAACAATGGAAGGTAAATAAAAGGTGCAAAACAAAAATGTTATCACTTATTCTATTTACTACAGCAAAAATTCGCTGGAAGTGTTTGAGCTCAGAAAACAGTTAATATTTTTGCGCCTCTCTTTTGCTTTAATAACTACAGACAGTCTCTCAAGCATCGTTGCAATATATTTAATCAAAGCGTCCTTTGGGGTTTATCCTAAAATATCTCTAATACACTCCAGAAAGTTTCTTTGGAATCAACTTTTGATTTGTCAAATTTTCAATCTACTAGTTCCCAGATCTCTTTAATTGAGTTGAGTTCTTGGCTCTGTGGTAACATTTTTATCATTTAATTCTGTTTGGCAGTTCTTAACCCAAAATAAAAGTGCTTTAGTTTAAATATTTCACATAATTCATTTCGTTATTTTTTATTTTTTTCCTACTAATTTAGTAAGATTACTTTGCTACAAAATTTTAACAGTTGATATATATTAGTTTTCAACAATATTATTTTTAATTATTATCTTTCGTCATTAAAAGTACACAATTGTAATTTATTAATCATTGTTATTACTTTCACAAGATTAAGTTATCTGTATTATTAAAGTCTAAGCTATTAAAAATACAATTAACAATTAAAGTTTTATTTTGACATTCATAACTAATAACTGACTTTATTGGTTTAATTTTTAAAAAAATGTTTTAGGTGTAAATTAATGTATAAATAAATTGAATGTTTCTTTCATTAAACTTTTACCTTTGAAGTTCAAAATAAAGTTAACTAAGTTTTCTTTAAAATGCGCTTTTTATTTTACAACATACCAATTTTCAATCTGTGTACAATAAAAAATGTATATTTGAGTTAAAACTAAAAGAGTGGAAAGACAGTTTTGCATATTTAGTCCATATAAATATCGGGCAACAAATTTACAGAAGTTATATTGACTATCAAAACTAGTATTTAAAATATTTTAGCTCTGAGATGTGTTCTTTGTTTTTATTAGGAAAGCCATCAGAAAACAGTTCTGAAACTCTTAACATAGTTCAAAATAAAGTAAATTTATCGGTATCAAAATATAAATAATTTTATTTTTGAAGTATATTGCGGTAATAAACAAATTACAAAAGAATTAATACGGAAATGGTCCAATTCAATAGCTTTTACGATATTGCATTCATCGAATGAACTACATAAAAGTATTCAAATTTCCAGTCATATTTTGTAAATTAATAAGATAATAATATTTTCAATAACGATAAGAAGTTTATTATGGATTTAAAAGTAATAATTAAAATCAGTGTCGTATCGTGAAGACGTGAACATAATCGTATCGATACATCATTCAATACAATACGATTTATATATCTTCTACAAATGTGGCAAGTTTTCACATTATTAGCCTTTGGTAGAGAAAAAAAATCATAACTTCTGATAAAGTGTTTTATTTTCAAAAAAATTAATCATTCAACACAGGCAGATAAGTATCGAATACTATATGCTGTCTTCATGTATTTTATCAAAAATATTACTTGTAAAGTAACATAACAAATTGATAATAACAAAATAGATAGCCAGATATTTTTTTTACTTCTCCTGCCAGCTGCCGCTTAGTTGATCAAACTTGAGAATCTTGAAAAAACATTGCAAAGTACTTAAATAATATAATGTTAATAATATAGATAATAAACTACAGAAAAGACTGTAAATTTTGTAACAAACAGGTGATAAAATTTTGGTATCTTAGACACGTATCGTATCGCGCCATCAGTATTTGGACAAGAAGTGTATCGATTACTATAATGAGATACGCATCCATAGTAATAATTGTTGTTTATTATGACACTTTATTTTACCTGTATTAAGATATTAAACGTATAATCTATAATTCGTGTCTGTGATGAGAGTAAGTAGTCTTTAACATAATATACGATTTCGGTAAGACGACGACAATAAGGACTATAATTCAAAGCCACATTCCAACCAATTATACGTTTTTACACAGCAACGCATTATTAATGGCTGTTTTATCACCCGAATGAAATACAGCATGATCACACCAATTATTATGAAATTATATTTTAATCATAATAATTATTGTGATTATTGTCTTTAGATGATAATTATGTGTCATTCTGAAATATTAAGATCAGTATAATAAGAAATATAATATGGAATATATGTATTAACATTAAAAATCTCAATATATACTTGTTTATATTTTATCAGAGTCGTAGTTTTTATTAGATTTTCCAAAGTTTCAGAATTGAGACAGTGAGGCATTGCTATGCAGTTTACATCTTTACAACCCTGTAGTGTTATTTTTTTTCATTTTTAATTTATCACATAATATTTACGTTATGGTACGAAATGCGTTTTCAGATGTAATCAAATTTTCAGATGAGATTCTGAGTGGCTCTAAATATATATATATATCTATATATACACATTACTTACTAGAACTAATTATTATGAACACTGCATATTTAATATACTTATAAGAACTCTATTGAATTTCAACAAAAATGTCTTAGTGGAAAAAGGAATCCCTTAAGATAGCTAGTTTGTCATTCAAATGTCCTCTCGACCATTTATATTTGGTTTGTATGTAATACTGTTCATAGCTGATTAGTATAAAAAACTATAATTTATTATCTTGTAATCAAATATTCAGTGTGTTCCTTTTTCACATCTGAACACTATAATTGTTTTTAGTCAATCATTACAAACTGTAAAAGGAGCCTCCAACCTGCTTTTCGTTTGAAATTAAAATGGCCATATAAAAAACAAACAAACAAACATGCCTAATTGAAAAAAAAAATTGGATTCCGTAAACCTCCAATATTCAGGATATAAGTTACAAAAATTATAAAACATACATTAAACTAAGTTCTATAGAAAACAATATGCCTGAATAATATCTTCATTTAATTTTCTTTTTGTAATATGGTAAGACTTAGAACACTTGTTAATAATAAGCTAAATGATAAATTATTTATTTTCTCGACACTTTTATGTTAATGTTGGTTTTAAAATCAATTTTAGTTTATAGTTTATGTGACTCTCCAGAAAGAGTAATAAGAAAACCTTTATACTTTAATATGTTACGTGTAAGACTAAATCTTTACTGCGTTGTTTTAATTAATTAATAATTTTACAAACCATATGTGCTTCAGCTGTTATTTTAACTTATATTACATTTAAGTGATATACTTTCGGCTAAACGCAACGTTTATTAAAAACATATATAATCAAATATTCATTTTAAAACCTAAATTATTAGTTTATTAATTTTGATATTTAATTGTATAAATAAGGTATATAACGTAGTACTAAGTAGTTTTTACTTGGACTTTTATCTTATAAAAATGTGTTTCGATACGAGATACTTTTTCAATTAATATTAATTTAGTAATCGAGTTTTATCAGAGATGTTTATCATTTATGTAGATACATATTAATTCTATATTTTCTTTGGAATTTTCGTTGTATTAATACTTTTGTCTACTTTATTACAAGGATGTTGGAGTTGTTAAAATTATTATAAGTCTCACATGGCTAGCAACATCGTAATTTAACATGTTTATCTGTGAAAGACTATTGCGATATATATGAAAATAACGTTTTGAATTATATTTTTCAAACCTTGTGTTCATCTTATAATTTTATCCTATTTTCGTATATAGAATGAATTTCACTTAGACATTTTACACAACCATTACTATATGGCATACTTTTATTTTTAGACTGTGTTACTTATAACAGAAGAAAGCTACAATCTAAAGATGCTCTAAACATGATTAATTTCAACCATAACTTAAAAGGCCTTGGTTCAATAGAAGATGGCGCCACGATTTATTATCCTGAACCTTATGCAACAACTAAGTTACCTAGTCATGAAGAAAATCAGCTTAATGAATTAGTAAGTTGATTTTAAGATTATGATTGATGTCATAATTTTACCTAATTCGAATAGCAGGTTATATTTTCGTATAAATTCAATAGATTTAGAAATACCTACAAGGCCTGTGTGAACAAGTATCCTATCCTTTCGATAGTGTCGGGCCAAACCTAGAAGATGATGCAGACTAATCAGCGGGCTCTGAAAGGGGACTCGGTGGTTTTAAATGCAGACATAACACAGACATAAATTTGTAAATTGTAAATTCCTCGATGATGCAAATACGTGATGAATTAATAAAAATTGGGAAAGACTACTGTAAGTGCGAAAAGTTTTTTATACAGAAATGTTTAGTTTCGCGTGTTTTGCTGCACTTAAAAACACTTAACGTTATCGAACATTATTGTTTAGGAAGTATTTAGCTCTCCTAAATACTGTCAACAGAAGTAACATTTTCATCGTTTAACAAAACAAATGTTGAAATATATTGCCAGTTACTTTCCTGTATTTCTATTTTTTTTCAAAGCTATACGAGAGTTATCTGTGTTAGCTGCCCCTAATTTAGTAGTGTAAGACAAGAAGGAAGGTAGCTAGTAGTGATCACCAACCGCCGACTCTTGAGTTACTCTTTTACAAACGAATGGTGCGCTTGACCGTCACGTTATAGCGTCCCCATACCTGAAAGGGCGAATATGTTTGGTGTGACGGGTAGTCAAGCCCAGTTCCCTTAGAATACGAGACGGGCGCTCTAACCACTTGGCCATGCTGGGCCTACCTTATTTAAATACTTTGTAAAAAGCCTAGACTAAACAAACTGTGCAAAACTCTAATAACGCTTAACAATGGTTTTGCGACTGATCGCTAATTCTGTGTGAAGTCCTTTACTCCATTCTTAAGTTATGACTGATTATGGAGATGGAACAAAAAATAAATAAATCGACTGCGATTGTGTTTTATCAAGTGTGACAGAGTTACTTCTGGTTTATGGAGAGCTAGAAGTTGTCCATTTGCACTGTGTCCACTGCAGAGAACCTAGCCACGGACTTCATCTTTAATGGTGACAATCTGAGTGATCGTATAACCATAAGAGAAATGAATTACAATAAAACTGAAACTTTGTAGTTACAAATAAAGTAGTAAAAAATTTCAAAATGAAAAATTCACATGATTACAATAGTTAGAAAACAGTATACAAATTACAGTTGTACCTAAAAATTATTAAAAGTTGTTTTCCTGAATTATCTGATAAATTATCTATATCTTTATAATGTTTCAGTATTGAGAGATTATAATTTAAAAAATATTACTAAGTTTTTATTTCTGAAGTTTTCGAACGCTTTTAACTAAAAATTTCTTTCTTAAAAATACACAATGAGCAAAGGATGAAGAATAATATTCAATTAGAGAAGCTGCTTCCATGGATATCATAAGACTATTTCAATCACATCTTTTCAATTTTTGTTCTGTATCTTAAAGCTTTAGACATTGTTAAAATTATCGCTACTAATTCCTTTTTGGGCATTTTTGTCAAATTCGCCTGAAAATATTTTATTAATAAAACATTTCATTATTTATTAACGTAGGGAGTCACATTTAAAAAAAAAAATATATATTTTTGACAAAGGATGTTGCTTCAAAGAAATGAAACGTATTTTTGACAAAGGGTGTCGCTTTTAAAAAATTAAATACGTTTTTGGTTGTTAATTTTAGGTAATGTATTTTATTTAAGTGCATTCGTTTATCAATTTGTTGGCTATGATCTTCATGGTTCGTTTAGGGAAAATTTATATAGGTTCGTTTATATCTGAAATTATTAAAAGAAAAAGATGATGTGAAGCGTTGAGCCACAAATCAGGTGTTAACGCTGTGTACAGTAGCTCCTTAAAGATAAATTCAAATTTTGATATTTGCATTTCGAGATGGAAATACTTCATAAACACCTATGTAATTGTTATTTGCAAATGTAACTGGGGAAATACTGCTTAGACAATTTGTCTGAAGAAATAAACTAATTTATTAATGTGGTATTATTTATTATCTTAAACCAAATAATACAATTAAGTCGAGGAATTTTCAGCTTAAAGTTCAAATTAAAACTATAATCACTTTGTACCTTTGGCTAGAATGGAAGACTTAACTTTATTTAAATACAAGTTAAATAATTGGCTCTTTCAATAACATAGTTTACCATTATAAGCTTTAATCTTTACATTAAGCAATCGGTTATTAGGTATAAGTAAAGTAATATTAGCGTCAGTTATAATATTGATAAGAGGGAATCATCAACAGCCGCAACACTTGAAACTCTTATAGGCAGGATTAAAGTAAATTAATTAATGAGACCCTTTTTTCTTCTTTTTATTAACGATGTTTTGTGCGCCAGCAACACCAAGGGTAAGGGACGCATACATCGGATTCAGTTTATTATTCACCAAGATCTCTACCAGCCTATCCTCAAATTGAAAATTCTATGAGGCATGATTAGAGTAAATTACTGTATGAAACCTCGGAAGTGGTCAGACACATTAAATAAAAGGGTTTCACTCTTTGCGTCCAAAACTGTAATTAGATCTCAAATCGATTAAGAGATGATGTAAATATGAGCTAAAAGATAGTATTTGAAACACTCAAAGTCATTTAATAACCTGCTATTCCACGGCTTAAAATCACAAAAAGTAAACTCAATAAGCATTTTGGTGTTAATTTTAAAATAGTTTGAATTAGAAAATTAAATTTACAAGAGTTTAAATTTTATCACTTAAAATATAACAAACTATAACAATATTAATATGTAGAAATAAATATTCCAATTAATTTTCACGCAAAATGTAGGAAATATTAATTGTTCGACTTGTGAAATAAAGAACTTCAACTAAGCACTTTTATAACAATGCTCTTCTGTAGAATAAAATACTTGTTGCACCAGTATGGAGAAAAAATAGCAATAAAAAACTCATGACTTTTTATGAAAATAGTGTCAAAAATAAATAAAAAGTATTATATATGACTTTCACAAGAGTAACAGCACAAAAATAATACATTAGTACGGCAGAACACCTTTATTAGAAACAAAATATTTGTTTATTTGGAAGTAAACACAAAGCTACACAACGGACAATCTCTGCTCTGCCTACCACGGGTGTCGAAGCCTGGTTTCTAGCAGCAGGAGTCCACAAACATTCCACAATGCAATTCGGAGACGAAACAAAAGGAACATAACTGTTTCAAACAATTAAATCAGCTACTTCCGAATAATGGAGCCGACATGGTTAAATGGTTAAGACGCCCGTCTCATAATTTGAGGGTCTCGAGTTCGAACCACAGTCACAGAAAACATGCTTGTTCTTTCAGCTGTGGATGTGTTATAATATGAAGGTCAATCCCACTATTCTTTGATAAAAGAATAGTCCAAAAGTTGTCGGTGGGCTGTGATGACTATTTCCCTTCCCTCCAGTTCTAATACTGCGAAATCAGTGATGAATAACGCTGATAGTCCTTGTGTAGCTTTGTACGAAATTAGATAAAACAAACAACTCAAAACCAGGTTTATAAATTTATGCTGATTGTTTCTTCTCTTTAAAATCATTGTTACGTAAGTTATATTTTTGATGTTAATAAATGATATGTGTTTGATAATACATTTATTCATTATATTCCCCTTTTTACCATGAAAATAATTTATTGATTAAGGGAGCTAGTCATCACCACCCACCGCCAATCCTTGGGTTGCTCTTTTACCAACAAATATTTGGATTTACCGTCATATTATAAAGACCTCACGGCTGAAAGGGCGATCGGTAAACAACTCTTACAGATAAAATCATTGAAGCCATATAAATTGTAGTGTTTCATAACCAATTTACACAGAAATACCTATATATCTATAGTAATTTTTTTATATTCTACTATTTTAATGTTCTATGTTCAATAAATGTTATTATGCAATTTTAGTGAAATAATACCTTTTGTATGGTTTAACAATAAACGAATGAATAACTGAAAATAACGGATACTGCAGAGCACAGATGAGCCTCTATATGCTACAGTGAAACGTACACCTCGACCACCTCGATTAGGCGCCCACGTCTATAATTATCCAGGTAAGAAATGGTTTGAAATATTTTGAAGAACTTTCCTATCTTTAGCCATTTTCAATAAGAGAATTGTATTTCATATAATATAAACTAAAAATGAAAAAAACAAAACAAGAAATATGTGACAACATTAGACTTACGTCATAGCTGCAATAAAGAGTTAATCATTTATCTTGCTGGTCATATCGTGATTTTTATATAAAGAAATATATATTTAAGAGCCAAAATTAACAAGATGGCCATATGATATATAAAAATTGGTCCTATAGTTAATTTCTTTAATTCTTATTCTTATAAAAGCTAAAGGACTATGATTCGTTTCTTCATATTATTTAAACTTTTACTACTTCACTGTCCACAAAGTTGAGGTATATAGTGAGTCAATCAGATTTAGTCAGTCAGTTAACCAATTTATATACTTTGTTGCTCCAACGTAGCTTTGCGGAAAGGCTGAAAGTTTATTATAACATTAAAAACCGGGTTTTGATACCCATAGTGGACAGAGCACAGATAGTCGATTCTATAGCTTTGTGCTTAACAACAAACAAGCCTTGTTCTGACTTTAAACTGTGTACAGTTCCAAAAACAACATCATAAAAAGGAATGTAGAACAAAACTTTGTTTCACTATTATGACCTGTTATGCAATACAATAAACAAAAAATTAGTGTACGGTATGATAATATCTGAAAATAAGATAAATAAATACTTGCATACACATGTCTAAGTGCAACCTGGAAACTAAAAATGATTATTACAATAAAAAATATTTAATTTATTCAACATTTCGACTCGCATTAAAAGTTTTATTTATCTGGAGTTTTTTTTCCTGCATGGATACCTCTGATAAAATAAACTAAAAGATAAACCATAGATTATCGTATTTGCCTAATTTACTTTATGAAATAGTAAAGCTGCTCTAACAACTAAATTTGGTGAAAAGATTCTTAAAATATTTAATATATCAAAATGTTTTATTATAAATATTATAAAATAATATCATATCTGAAACATTTTGACAGATGTCAAAGAGAAAAGTGTTGCCTAAATTCATTCAATTTAGAGTACGTATTTCAGGTTTTAGACAACCAAAGCAAAACAAAAAATACACTTTCTGTAATTTTAGTTCGACTTTTTTCTGATGCAATCAACGATAACTGTCCTTCTTCAAGCAAATGGAAAGAAACTCCAGAAGGACTGAGTGTGGAAGAGCCTAACACATGCATATCTCATGCAGGTAAGCATTCATTCTGTTTTAATATTTACCTGACTGGCATTCATTCAAGAATAAACAGTTCAGTGCGTCTGTAAAGTGAGAACAGGTTATTGATGCTTTTGCTAGTGAAGTAATTTATTTTGATTTTGAAATTAGTTTTGCCCATTGTTGGAAGATGTTCTAACTAAACAATCATAACTTTAATGTACATCTTATAAGATTAAACAAGGTATAAGTATGATGCAATAGATTTAAGGTTTGTCATTCAGGGAAAAGCGTGAAATTTAACGATGATGTTTTTATGTTTAATTTCTATAAGCAGTAATTCCGTAGTAGGAATCAATATGCGATTATATATACATATATACACACATTATTTGCACATGTTAAACAAATTATAAGCACACAAACTCTTTGAAACTAATGTGTTTATTTTACAAAGAACATATTTTGTTTCCGGTAGAAGTACTAGTACCAACGTTTAATTCGATTAAATTATTATGGGAATTAAAAGCTAACATCTTCTGTATGGCAGATCTATCGTTGAACAGACATGGAAATAATTTACAGTAAATTGTAAATTACATAATTTAAAATGTAATATTGATGATATTTTTACTAATTTCTTTTGAAGAGCACTATAATGAATTTGATTGCTCGTGCAAACAAAACCACTTAAACGTTAAAACCGCTAAATACTTAAATAATAGTTGAAGAATTGTCGAGCATGGCCACGAGGTTAGGGCTCTCGAATCCTTTTCCTCCCACATCCCTACCTCTTTAGCCATAGCAATATTTTAATATCAAGGTCAATCCCACTATCCACTAATAAAGGAATAGCCCAAGAGTTGGCAGGTGGGTAATGATAACTAGTTGTCTTACCTCTAGTTTTCCTCTGTTAAAGTAAGGACAGCTAAAGTAGATAGTCTTGTGTAGCTTTGCGCAAAATTTATAACAAATGAAACCCCTTTAGATTGCCCCTTTAGATAAGTAGTTTGAAAGTAGAATTCTTTATAAGTTAACATTTTTTAAAAATTTTATGTTGTTCTTTTTTCAGTGTTGAAACATTCCCTTTTAAAATGTGTAATTCAGATTTGGCTAACTGGGCTTTTAAAATAACGGGTAATTCTACATTTTATATGATTACATTTTGTGGCATCCTATTTCCGTTAAGAAAAAGTTACAGTTTACTTTATGTGGACCTAGATTGCACCCTGTCTATAATTTATTTTATCGTTTCATAAACACTTTCCGAGATTTAAACCGTTATAACCTTACAATTTTAACTGAGAAAATTATGTCTTGTCACTAAAATCTGCAATTAGTTGTTCGCCATAACTTTGGAAATTCTAAGCATTTTTTTTAAATTAATGAAATGTATCTTAGCTTTAATCATATTGATCTGTTAAAATATTATTCATGGTTCGTGTATTTTATATTAAAAATCACAAGTTATTAAGTTTTCAAACTTCACAGCGAAAATGAAAGGAATAAAAACAGAATAAATGTGATCATTAACTACGAAAGATTTAATGGGGATCTGTAAAAGATGTATTCGTTTTTCCAACTCTTCAACAGGCAACACGCTACACGTATATCAAAGCATTAATGAGATATATTGTAATGAGGAAAAGTAATACTCTGGAGAATTTTTTTCTCAAAGCGTATATCTTTGGATAAGAACATTTTACTTTCCAAGAGTGAATTATTTTAAGCTTTTTGTTTTAATTACATTCTTTTCTCTTGATCAAAAGTGAAATATATTTTATTTTAAATTTCCGTGTATGTGGAGCTTTCAAATAAAGCTTATTTCTTTAAAAATATTTCTCTCATCTATGCATAGCTTCATATTTGTGTGAAACTCTAATACTGAATTATAAATAAATTATTGTGAACTGTCTGTTGTGTAGATGAATTATTTATGCCGGTAATTGTGGTTCTCTGTTTTTCTCTTTTCTATTCTTTGTTTTACAGAATCTCCAAGACGTAAGCTTCCGAAACGATCCAGCATGTTATCTGAAAAATAAAATGAATGAAAAACTTTTCTAGATTTAAACAATAACAGGTATAAACGTTTCTTTTATGTGTCAATAAAATAGTAACTATTTACAAAATTCACATGTCACTGTTATCTAATGGAGCTACCAACATTGTTTATTTTTATTTTCTAGACTTACTTGACTCTTAAAAATGATACAAAATATGTTTATTCTGTTTAAATTTTATCAGCTATCCCAGACTAAACTAGTGTTGTTTCTTGTCACATTGTGTTAATTATCTTTATTATTATGGCTATATAAATTTATTATAAAATGAAACAATAATTTTAAAATTGCGATTCCTATGATTAATAGAACTTTTTCTCTTAAATTGTAGCAAACGTAAATGTTACTTAAGAATATTAATAAAAATAATATATTATATTTGATGCACATGTTAACCAAAGCGACTTTTTTAACTCACACTTATTTATTTTTGCAGATAACACCTATCGGTTGAAAGTAGTAAAAACTCAAGTCATCTATGGAAAAGAACATGTAACATTACAAAAATATTAACACATTTTAGTTATTCTACATTTATTGCATTTTTCCTGAATCATCTTACTTTGAAAAAGCTTTAAATCCATTAAAAATCCACTCATTGGACGATGTTATTATGAATAAATTTAATTTTGTTTTTATAAAATAAATATTTAACTACTTTTCACATGAATGCGTTTTGTTTTTCTATATTTTGCACTAATTTTCAAATATGTATTTTGATGATGATGAAATTAATATTTATATAGTCTAAATTTGCTGATAAAAATACAATCCGTGACAAGGTTGCATTTTGTGATTATTAAAGCGAATATCCTGATACCTGAAAATGTGAAGTTACAATTTCTATTTCAATATATACTAACCACTCCCGTTCGTAAGTAAATTGTTCAAGATAATTGCTTTTATTTATATACTTGATCAAGATAACGTTCAGACACTATGATCTTAATTTTTTATTGCTATAAATGTTAAAAGTAGACTAATTGGCTCATCAACACATTTCTTCTTCACAAAAGAAATAATCTTTTGAAATTTTACCTCTTCAGTCTTTATCTTAGGTAAGTAGATGTCGTATATGTTCATAGAAATAAGAAGATTTGAAATATATAAATAATTACGTGGATATTTATGTGTCTCTATCTGTAATTCTATACGTGTGTTAAATACAAATATTTATAATGACCTTATAAGTAAGTAGGAGCATTAGCAAAGCCTAAATTTTTGGTGTAATAAATTAAAACGTTAAATAAAAGGTATGACAAAACATTGTTACAGTGTTGCAGCTCTCATCAAAATAAATTTAAGTATTTATAAACAAGAAAACTTAATCTCATACATATTAGTCATTTTTTTAAATAAATGTCGAATTTGTCTGTCACGAGTCACTACTTAGGAGGCCTTTCGTTAAGTGCCATAACTTTGAAGATGTTAGACAATTAGGAATAAAAGACTATTGATATATGCAGGTTTATACTTTAGAAGGTGTGATTTAATGATTAAAAACGGACAAACAATAAAAACAACAATGCTGGTCTAATAATTGTGGTACAAATTTGTAGTCGGACTTATGGTTAGACTTAGACGAAAATACATTACAGCAGTTACAAAAAATAAAGGTATTCATTGTGCATGTATATGTGAAATGAAGTTTGTATATATCTTTGATTTGAAATTCTAGATAAGCGGAGGAATGTGGGAAACAAATCTGCAATTTACATGATTTTATCACAAATTTAAAGCCTGCAAGTTCCCAACGTTTCTCCATCGTTTGGAGTTTAAACCGTGATAGAAATATTTTACGGTTTAGTTTGGTTGAGAAAGGTTGAAGAATTTCGGTTGCTCTATATATGTCATTAGTTATTCAAACGTCCACACTTGGATATCTCCACAATGTCTGCAGTAAGTAAACGAGCCCTGAAATTTATCGCTGTAAGTCCTTAAACTTACTATACTTCTAACAGGGGACTGAATCATTTTTGAATAAAGTTCCCTGTTGCCTGTAAAAGTGGTTGTTGTCGTTTCCTGAAGCCCAGACAATTTAGACAATGATACATCCCCAGAAAATAAAAGTTTTTTTTCTAAAAAAGATTATTCTTAGCAAATTTACCTTCAATTAGGTGGCTTTATCTCTTATGGTCAAAGCAGTTATTGTAATTAGATTTCATCAGTAGCAAATAATAGCTAATAAGATCACAGCATTTGAACCACAAAATTTTTTACTATTTAAAAATAACTGTTTTAATATTTTCTTATAAATAATTTAATTGATACACTTATTATAAATAGTATAACTTTTCCTGCATGTTCGTATTTAAATATACCATTGTTATTTCATAAATCACTGCTATATGTAATTTATTTGTGTATAGAATGGTGTGTGCATTTGTTTTCACTCTAATAATTTCTTTTGTAATTAATAGTGTTATTATTTTTTGTAGGATAATAAATACGAGCAATAACCAAAATAATTATGCTCATTTTTGACGGAACCAAGCTCACTTGTTCTTAAAGTTTCTAGTATAACTAATATATTTTAGTTTAATATCCAATGTTTTATATAATTTAAATCTGTCAATTTACATTCTAGCTCTATAAATTAGCAATTCATAAAATATTCATGTCAAGTAATACCATTTTCTTTGAAATCATTCTCAAACAAAAGTATTTTTTCTTACTGTAGTAAGTCTAACTTACAGTTTTTGAGAATGCATTGAGTATACTCGACATATGGACCATTTTTACACTTTTTTTTGCCTAAGCAAAATATTAACCACTGAATATAAATGAAGGGTGAAATGTTCGGTAGAAACTTGATGTAAAAAATGGGTGAGCTCTAACGTTTGGTTGAGCCAATGCTTTTGAAAATTTGCATTGAGAAGAACAGAGCAGTTCAGATTTACATGAAAATTTCCATATGCATGTAAAAGATCGTTCAAAATAAGTATCTGAGTTGAAAATTTTGAAATTTCATGTTAGTGCCTCGAAATGAAGGATTAAAGGGGTTCAAGAGCTTTCAAAAATAAGCGAACGTTTTTATTTGAAAATTTACAGGGAGTTATAAATGTTTATTCAAAAGAACGTGTATTGGTTAAAGGTTGTTTCCTTACAAAACATTAACGGATCACTCTATTTGTGCAAATGTTGGTTAATTAGTCAGAACATTGTAATATTCAAGAATGATCTGGTAAGAATGAGGTTACAACGAGAAGATGCGACAGTGCAAAAAATAAACATTAGTGGAACTGAAAAATAAAACTTTTACTTTAATGAAAATATGCATATTCTTGATTATCTCTTGTGTGTTTTAATGAATGCATATTGTTTACTGATATGAATTTACACAAATGCTCATGCTCAGAGATTAAACTGTCTTTTAAGATAAAATATTTGTCATTCGACCCGTCTATAATGCCTCTTAATGTAGTTAGCATTAATTTTCCTGTAATGTACCTGTGGTAATTTTGTTTATTATAACTAATACAGTACGATTTATGAGGTAAATATTTAGTATACCCTGAACTTGACTGAGACGAGTGCACATGCTTCAAAACGGATACCACTTATATACACATCCCAACCACCAATACTTACCCTTGCACAGAAGGGTGCAATATGTGTATGCTAAGTCACATTTCATATCGCAAGTGGGATAGTATATTGACAAATTTGTTTTAGTGGTTTCAATATTATTGTCTGACCTTGATGTCAGATTTATGTACCAATCATAGAATGCATTTAGAATGCGACTCCTTAAAAATTTCTTAAACATAGTTTTCAATATCAGAACAAAATTTATAAATATAACTTTAAATATGATCCTTCATACAAATACACTTGACCGATACTAACGCTAAGAGTTGGAAACCATGTTTTTGCTAGATATAAAATACACTTCACATGATGTTCCTCACCTTCCTTTCTGCAGTATCTTGTTAGACCTAACGGTAAATTTGTTTGTATGCTTTAAAACAAAGCCACATTGGACTATCAGAAGTGTCTTTTATGAATAATTTCGGACTGAAGTTGAACACCGTGATTCTGTAAACTTATAGGTGTCTCACCGGTGGATAAATAGTAGTAATAGCTAAATCTGCTTTGCAAATTGATTCATTAGCCGGCAGTCTAGATTGCACAATACAATCCGTGAATAATAATTGTAATTTTTAATATTATCGCTATGACAAGGCCAAATTCATTGTCATAAAAATAATGAACGTGGCTCAGTTGAGTTTAATATAATGAAAAGCAATCGTCTGGTGCCCACCTACTTGATTTAGAATGCAAATGCCTGATAATTAAAGTGATGCCATACAAAATAGTTCTGCACAATCATGTCTCATATGTTACCTTGAAGTGTATAGCAGAAATTAAAGTGTTTATGTCTAAAAAATGTGTTTGAATATTTCACTGAAATGGAAAGCCGTCTGGTGAGTAAATGCCGTCTGTTAAAAATTGGATTGAAAAATATCAAAATAAGTAACAACTTCCAAGCTAGAGTTAAAACTCAAAACGAAGGAGACTATCATCCAGAACGCAAAGAGATTGCTGTTTACCGCCAATTATCAAACAAATTATAATAATTACATTATCCAACCTTCTGCGGACGATACTGCAAAATTCAGTACGTTAAATTAGTCACATTCTTTGAAGTATTGGTTGATTGAATAAATTGTTGTCTTAAAGGAGCGTAATAATCGTGATGGATTCATGGTGCGACTCAAATGATTTGAAATAATTAGGGAAGAACATTTTATGCTGTAATAGAAAATAGAAAGTTCAAGTTGAAAGCTCTAATATCTTAGTGCATAACGTATATTAAGTATATACACGGTGATTCGTAAATATACTGACGTACAAATAATTCGGAAATGAAAATGTATAAAAAGATATTTTTTTCTGCTACAGAATGAAATATTATGGGTCTGTTACGGAAATCATTTACGTTTTTTTTCGAAAATTTTACTTTAATATTCTCTATATGTCAAACACGTTACTTGAAAAGGTAACCGTAGGCAGAAGCAAACGAAATATTTTAAACTAAATTTATTCCATTACAACAACATAAATTCGTACAAGGTAAACATTATGAATTAATGGCAAAATAGTTTATAGCTGTGTTAAACGTGCTACCCAAAGTTATAAATGCAAAAAATATGACTTCATTGTTAATATTTGTTTCTGTGCTTTAACTGACCGCGTGGCTTTTAACGTAAATGTGCCTGCAGTAAGCAGTCACTGTCACACTTTTACTGTTGTCTCATGGAAAAAATAAATTTCATCTGTAGAACAGTTCGTTAAACAATGTAGGAACAAATCTTGTATTTCTACAGTATTCTCCATACAGTAGGATCATATAAAACTTCTTCAGTGAAATACTCTGACTTTAATGAATTTGTTTGGGAGAGGCTACAACGTGATATTTGTGTGCTACTAAATATAATGGATTTTTAGTTTAATGTTTTAACCTTTAAGATCATTCAAAGGTGTAGCAACCTACTTATGCAAACTCATATCAGCGTAGCAACCTTTTCTATAATCGGATATATATCTTCTGTAACACAACTCTATATACATAAAAGAGCGACTTTAACACTTTTTTGGTTTAAGGACTAAGAATATTAAATTCTGTGATGTGATTTACAGCGATGGACACAAAATATCACCAATGTGGTTTTTTTGTTGATTGATTTTTGCTTTATGACAAACAAATATGGCCCAACATGGCCAAACGTATTAAGGCGTTCGATTCATAATCCAAGGGTCGTGGGTTCGAATTCCGTTCGCATCAAACATGCTCGCCCTTTCAGCGGTGGGGGCGTTATAATGTTACGGTCAGTTCACTATTCGTTGGTAAAAGAGTACCCCAAGAGTTGGCGGTGGGTGGTGATGACTAGTTGCCTTCCCTTTAATCTTACACTGCTAAATTAGGGACGGCTAGCGCAGATAGCCTTCGAGTAGCTTTGCGCAAAATTTAAAACAAACAAACAAATACTTCTGCAGCTGTTCTCTATAGCGTATATTTTATGCGTCAAATGTTTGTTTTTACTTATTTATTAAGATACCTATCATCTTGTTTTCTAACACTAAATTCCTTCCATTTTAGTTTTTAAATACAGAGGTTACGAGATAATGCAGTCGTGTATCATGATAGATACTATCTCATGAACCTAGTCTTGTTGCCAGGATATCAAATGCTACGATACATTGCTTTAAAAACAAGTTCAACCACGTTTAATATTCCTGAAAATATGCAAAAGACACCCAGAAAGCTATGCAGCTGTTCTTTATTCGACGAACAAGCATGTTTATAAACATGTATCTATATATTATACACACACACACATGCATATTTTTCGATGATGAACGAAATATCTATTTGACCAAACCTTTTTGCGCCATCTATTGAATGGCTCCAAAAATAAAACTCCACAAAAGTTCACACCGTGAATGTTCAAGATTCAGACAATTATAAAAATAATTGTGGTATGTGTAATAACAATTTTTTTATGACAAAACACAATTTTAAATAAAAGTACTCTCCTCGCAACAAGAACACGACTCTTGTTAGGACTGTGTTTGAGAGTTTTATTATATCTTTATTGATGTAATTTTAAATGTAGCACTGAGCAAGTGAAGTTCTTAAAAAATAACTTTTTTCCAGTGTCACTTTTACTATATAAAAAAATTAAAGCTTATTTCAGTAAAAAATTACAAAAATTCTGACGCGTATGCATTGAATAATTTTCATGTAATGAGTTGTGTATTACTAAAGAGTAGACTCTGAACACTTTTCCAGTTCAGTACTTTCCTAAACATAAAAATCAGTTTTATAAAACTGGGTCACTTTTTCTAAATGGTTTTGAATAAGGTATAAATATTACGGTTACTAATTACTCACAAAAACGCCACCACACAAGCAATACAACTTACATTATTTATTTAATACGTAAGTGAAGTAAACTAAGTCAAGAGAACTAAATACATCAATTAACATCCTTCCTTATTTCAAGTCTTTTGTTTTCACCTATTGTTTTTTTTATAATTGATAATCGAAATAGGTAATTGTAATTGTGAACAAGTGGTAATTATATGATAGAAGAATGTGGTGATTATGAATATAGTTTTGTAGTTCAGCACGTCATATCTCACAAATAGTGTGGCATATGAAAATGGAATTTCACAAGGATGTTAAAAATACTATGTACATGCATATTTCACAGTTGACACTTGTTACCGTCTGAAGCACCAATATAGTTTCTTTTCCACGTCCCACGTGTATGTAAATAGATATATTGATTGTAGTACAGTTTATTAAACTAACATGAAACTGAGAAGTGCAGGGAGGTGAAATAACAAAATGTTTTTATGTGTTTGTTTGCATTTTTCTTATAGGAATGTCAATTCAGGATATCGACTGTGTCCACCGGTGGGAATCGAATCCACTGATTATAGCATTGTAAATCTGTAGAGTTGCCACTGTCCAATGACAAGGCATATTTCAGGTAATACTGCGGAATGAATAAAATCCATAGACGGCCTTGTTCCGGTATTGATGTGCATTAATTAAAAATATATATATATAAAACGTTTGAGGAGATAAGTTATAAGTCTCTGACAGGCAAACTACCGACACTTACAGAAACTATCTTTGAAATCAGCCAAGTCGTAGCACAACAAGCCAGCCCAAATACATATCAGTGCCAATGTGATCGTCTGTTGTCTAGATTTGCTAATTTAGATAGGTCGTAAAGCTAGCCAGTAAACTTTGTGAATGTTTCCTTAAAAGATTCATCATATTTGTACACTGAAGAAGACGAATTTAACATGGTATATTAATTTTGCACATGTTGATACGTCACCGTTTTTGGAACTGCATTATTTAGTCGGAAACTAACCGATAAGCAATATCTATTATACACCTTTATGATGCTAAGATGACAGTGATGTGTGGTTTCTAGTTTCTGTGTTTTTTGAATAACCATCAAAATATGAACTGCAAACCTGCATAATTAATGCTCACGGTATCATTTAATGTTCACGATCTAAGATATTCCCATGCTGCTGCAATATAATATGATATACACCATAATTTTCATGCAGGATGGCGCCTATCAATGTATTGATAACCATGTATTGCAAGAACACTTTCAAGATTTCGTTATAATGACCATTTCATTCATCAACCTTTATCACATCAATCGATTTCTTGTTGTGGAATACCTTAAGTCATGTGCTCGCTGTAGAAAGTTTAGCAGTAAAGAATGGAATTGCTATGGAAATATCTAATATACTGGAAGAGATGTATGCTTTGCTATAACGATTCTTTGCTATCGCAAAGCATTGTGGGCATTGGATGATAAATTTTGAAAAGTTACTGTCAATTGTCAGAAACCAGGCTATTGTGGCGCCACCGGTGACAATTTTACCCTATATACCATATCGTTTCTGACAAATGAACTGCTCATCGACAAAACTTTACAATCATCCTAAAATAAATGAAAAGTTATCAGATTGGCTTTATTGAACCATGCGTAGAAGTTTTAGGATTCCAAATGAATTATAAGGAACAAATTCGTAAAGGTACTATTATATCTTTAGACCATACTGCAATATCAGTTTACTTCCTTTACGTTGCAGACACGTTTATGTTTTTAGTTCTTATGTTATTATGTTTGTTAAGATATTATCTCGTTTTCGAGTACTAAATTTTTGTCTCCTTTTTTTAAACTACATTTAACTCTTAGATTACAAAGTTATGTATATTATAGTGGCCAAGTTGTTAGCGTATCAGCATTACAATATATTATATTAAATACAAGTTCAATCATGCATAATGGATAGAAAACTGTTATGATAGTGAATTACCCTTCTTGCCTCTTCTTTACCCCAGGAGTAAAGAGTCATGTTTGCGGACTTACAAAGTTGAACTTGGGTTTATATACTCTTGTGAGCAGAGCACAGCTATCTCATTTTGAAGATGTGTGCTAAACTACAAACAAATTTGAGTGATTATCAAATTCTAAGTATAGTTTCCACTTGTATGATTCCAGATTATAATGTCATTGTTTTTAATTCGTAACCGACTCCTTTTAAATCACGATATGAAAATAACTTAATCGAAGGTTTATTATAACAATGTATCTTATCAATCTGTGCCACTGGTAAGCATTTTTTTTCTCAAAATATGAATTTTCGATTGTCGAACGTTATATACTTTAAACCCTTAGTCAAATAAAATTAGCTGTTGTTAAATTGTTGGCTCTCAAGAAACATGCACTTTTTTAAAACGAAGTTCAGTACACTGTATTAAATGTAACATTTAGATTTAAATCTATGAAGATGAACTGATTTTTTATGAATATACATGCTTCTTTTTTATACGAAACGTTGTAAGTCATTGGCTTAAGATTAGCTAAGTTAAGTAGAATTTTAAGTATGTTTGGCTTGTTCCAAAATTCTGTATTATTCATTTTCCATAAATTTGTAAAATGTTCAAGCGTGTCTGTATCTTTCTCATGGTGTTTACAACAAAGACTAATGAACCGATATACCACATTAAA
The DNA here is from genome assembly GCA_011833715.1 of Carcinoscorpius rotundicauda. NCBI lineage: Eukaryota > Metazoa > Arthropoda > Merostomata > Xiphosura > Limulidae > Carcinoscorpius > Carcinoscorpius rotundicauda. The sequence goes on along the minus strand of CM022395.1, from coordinate 29,591,991 downwards.
TGTCTTCTGTTTGGTAATGGTAGTTGTTATTAATCATGTCATAGCGGCTCTTGACTGGTATGAAGTTGTTGTTGTTTTCCAAGTACAAACTTTATGCTTCTAGCTCCGTCACCTTTTGACAGATTTAATATCCAATTATAATCTTGAACTCAAGAGACAAACTTTTCGATTGGAGTATTTTGCTTGTTTCTTTGTTTTTGAATTTCGAGTAAAGCTACACGAGGGCTATCTGCGCTAACCATTTCTAATTTACAAGTGTAAAACCAGAATTAAGGCAGCTAGTCATTACCAATCACCGTCAACTCTTGGGCTACTATTTTATGAACGAATAGAGAGGTTAACCGAAACATTATAACGACTGAAAGTGAGGCGAGGGTTTGAACCCGCGATCTTCATTAGATTGCGAGTCGAGCGTCCTACCACTTGACCTTGATGTATTTAATCACGTTCAAGGTCTCATACATTATTTTACTATCATACTTCCTGAAATAATTTCAATTTGAGGGTAGTAGACATCCTGACGAGTAATAGAATATTATCGGGTATACGTGTGCACCTCGCTTGATATTGCTGGCACACTAAAATATAGCCAATAAAAACGGTATAAAAGGCCTCATAAATTAATTTACTCTAATCCCGCCTAAAATATTTTTTCTTTTGAATTTCGCACAAAGCTACTCAAGTACTATCTGCACTAGCCGTCACTAATTTAGCAGTGTAAGACTAGAGGGAAGGCAGCTAGTCATCACCACCCACCGCCAACTCTTGAGCTACTCTTTTACCAACGAATAGTGGGATTGATCGTAACTTTATGACACCCCCACGACTGGGAGGGCGAGCATGTTTGGCGCGACGCGGATGTGAACCCACGACCTTCAGATTACGAGTCGCACGCCTTAACGCGCTTGGCCATGCCGGGCCACGCCTAAAATAATTAAGTGTCGTGGCTATTGAGGCTTCCCATTTGTTTTGCATCTGAGAATGATTTTCAGTAGAATGCAAAGTTATAAATACTGAAGAGTAAAGAACTTCATGTAGTAATGATGTTACTTTATATTTGTTCAAACACTCACAGACTACTCTGTTGTGTAAGAATTTAATAATGTTATTAAAAATCTTCATATAAAAATTCATAATTGCTTGAGATTACCTGATTATCTTCCTTTCCGATGCTTATAGATAGTACTATAGTATTTGTTAAAGCAATATGAGGTTTATAATGGTACTGATATATTGGGCCACAGCTACAATTCTATTGACTTTGTCAAGTTTCTCTTATCTTTTACAAAGAATAATCGTCAAACTATGATCTAATATTTAAGTGGACAATGTTTTGAGTTCGATTTTCTAATATTTGTTTTACATGGACCATTTGCATAATATTCAGATAAAAATACTCGTAAGTTTCAACTTCAACAATTTTATTTATCATAGCATCGACCAACAGCTTGCAAAGTTACACCATCATACAAGTACACTAAACTGCACTTCACCAGTTAGCCTATTTGTATCGACCATTACAAGGCAAGATACAGATGAAGCAGTGGCCTTAAAGGTTATCTTGCTCTTAAATATGAAAACATGTATAGAAAAGTCATATAAACACTTACTTCTATATGCAACAAAAGCACAAGTCTTCTGAGTTCATACCACAATATGAATTTTTATTCTTCTCAAGTCAAAAGCAAATACTTCTCTGAATTTGAGAATAATTCTCTATTAATATAATATTAAATAAATAACTGAGATCTGAGGAAATTTAGAAGAGATAGCATTGAATTAAGTGTTACCTATGCAATTGTGGTTTTACTAAAAGTTGTGACAACAAATAACAAAACATTATTTTCATGGCGCATCTAATTTTTCAGATACCTACAAATGTGAGGAGAGACGAGATAAAATAGCTTTACGCTAAATGAACCTACATTATAAGAAATATAAGTAAATTTTAGCGAACAGACATACATTCATGCTCACTTAACATTTTCTAAGTATTTTATTGATTAAAAGATAATGCAGGATAAAAAGATTATAATAAATATACTAGCCAATAAACATCAAGATATATTTAAATTCAACAATCCAGTCATACATGAAGCATCAACACTGCCAATTACTTCAGTTGAAACTCTTTCAACGACAATACAGTTGGAGGGAGACCAAGCGTACAATATGTATCTCTTCCTGTGGGGAAAAATTGGCTTCGTCGATGCATTTTCTAATGACACCCCATCATTCACCCAATCAAAGGCAAGGGACCAAACAGGTATACTCCCGGCACTTTAGATTCTGGACTTCCAATGAACTGAGCAAAAAGCTCTTGGTAGCGGCTTAAATTGATGCCACCTAAACGTTGATCATCTTCCTGAAGTAAAAATAATAAATAAAAACAACTAATAACGAATCATTTGTAAGATTTGTAGAATAAACAAAGAAAAACTAGATTCATAAAAAATAAGTTGTTTATTGCTCATAGAATATCAATACAAAATAAATTTTATTTGATAGACATATTTAGCTTATGAAGACTATCAAATAAAAAAAGTAAACGAATCCTTAACAACATTTAAATAAGCTACTATATATATACATATACATGCATTATATCCTATTGTTTCTATCTAAATATCATTACGTCATAAGTATGAATTTTCGAAAACTAATTCAATTTTTAGTTTATAGTAGAAATGTTTACATTTAACATTTTTAACGTTTACTTAGATTTAAGTTATTTTCAGACCTATATTTATTGTTTTATACATGATTGATTTACTTTTTATAAATTAATATATTATGGTTCTACGACGTTTCGCAGCCGCAATTTCTCACTCGGCTTCTGGCAGCCAACAATTTAACAGCCGAGCTCTTTGGCAGCGGACAATTTCCAGCGGATGATTACTCAGCCAAGCAATACATAGCTACGTTATGGTGTTGTTCATGATGTTACTAATGTTAACTTAACAACAAATTAACATCTATTTGAAAATTAACATCACTATTAAACCTGAAAAAAAAACATAAAATGTCTGCGTTTACTGTTAGAACTTCAACACAAAGTTTTTTCATTGAACTTTCAAACATCAAACAGAGGAAAGTCGAAGGCATGCAACGATGGATATGCTTATTTATTCGATAATGGTAGCAACAAAGACAATCAGGTAACTTTCTCCATGCGTGAAAATTACAGAACTTTGCACTGCCCAGCGTGGATCCATGTCCGAGATGATACAGTTGGAGCTCGCCTCATGGAGCACAGCCACGCACCCGATGGACCGAGAAAATCCCCCAACCACTTCGTATTGATTGAACATTTGAAAAAGGAATAGCAAATGAATTTAAATCTTCTGGAACAAATGATTACAGGGCATGAACCACCAAGGAGGAAGGCAAAGTACGAGACTGTAAATCAAAGAGTCCTGCGTATAATTAACGAATATCAAGAAAGGGTTCTTATTCAAATCCTTCGAGAAATTAGCTACTGCTTTAAACTGTGAATAGATGTGGTAGTAAGATTGTATGATTTTGAGTGTGAATAAATGTGGCTACATGGCTGTATGATATATGAGTCTTTTTTTTTAAAACTGTAACGTTGATGTAAATACTTGGACGAGTAATCATCCGTTGCTAATTTTCCTGGGTGTGAAATTGTCCGCTGCCAAAGAGCTTGGCTGTTAAATTGTTGGCTGCAGAGAGTCGGGTGCAAAATTGCGGCTGGGAATTGTCGGGATACCATATATTATGAAACAGTTTTATATGCCAAGTTATATGAAACAGTTATACACTTATACGAAACCTAATACCTTTTTATGAGCACACAAACATGTTTTAATGTATTATTATATTCTGAACTATTGTATAATTTCACGCTAATGAAAAACTTTTCAAATTTCGACAGACTCCCAACGTCAATATTTCTAAATATCACATTTGACGAAGATCCAGGATTCAACACTATGTATTAAAGTTTCATAGTGGTTTTAAATGCACGCGTTTACTCTACTTTAACCATATCGCTACGTATTCCTATCGGCTCGGGTCAAAGATCATGTCATCACGTTTTTAGACTCAGATTCAAAATTTTATTTAACTACATTTTTATAAACGTATGTCTGTGAATTTGATATCATACTGTAGATTATAATTCAGTTTAATATTATGCATTAGTTAATTTCTTAATTTAAAGTAAATATTAAACAAATCCAAAAAAATCGATTTTTGTGTGTCACGTGGCTATGCTGAAATCAACATTGGTTCATATTAAGTGTTTGTAATATTAAAACAAATGCTATAGTATCTTACGAATTAGAATTTCAAATTACACATAATGACAAGCTAGAATATAAGATAAGAACGTCCCATATTTTATATTTTTGAGATATTAATATATTTAGTGAATCAACCAAAGTGACCTCCGCCCACATCTTCCATTTTTAAAAAATAGTTGCTTGAGGTACACCTACTTCTCTCAATGATGAATGTAAAATCGAAAACTCAGAATGTTCACTGGTAGTTTTCTTAGTCTCTGTAAAATGTTTACGCAGGAAGCCCTTACATTTCATAGTAGAATCCAATCGGAAAGGTAAAGCATTAGTGAGCTCGAAAATTCAGATTTTTAGATCCAAATATAGCTTATTTACTAAACCTACTGAATTATAGTGGAATTTTGTGTTACTTATACAGTCGAGTGTAAGTTTTTTGTATAAGTCCGAAATGCATATATAAGACCTAAAAAATGTTTTGTTCTATATACTCTACGTGCGAAATTTCACAAAGCTGAGTAAACTACGGGCTCAGCATGGCCAGGTGGATAAGGCAATCAACTCGTAATCCGTAGGTCGCGAGTTCGAATTCCCCGTTGCATGAAACATGCTCGCTCTTTCAGCCGTGTGAGCGTTATAAGTGACGGTCAATTCCGCTATTCGTTGGTAAAAGAGTAGCCCAAGAGTTGGCGGTGGGTGGTGATGACTAGCTGCCTTTCATTTAGTTTTACACTGCTAAATTAGAGACGAATAGTTCAAATAACCCTCGTAAAGCTTTTCGCGAAATTCAAACTAAATCAGTCAGTAAATTACGACAAACACCAAACAAGTACAAACTTCGTAACTAGAGGATATTATAGTTTTCACTACTTTTTTACTGTTCTATGTTTATGAAAAATAACCATAAGTTAGAAGCTTATTTGTAAACAATAATAATATATATACATATATGATGTATTCTAACCGATATGTGATTGTATTTTACATTTTCTGTTCCACGAGAGCACACTGAAGGTAGGTCACTTTGTAAGATCCAGTTTTATATTATTGGAATTGGACACGGTCACATGAGTGCACATGGATCGTGTCATTCAACTTTTGTATTGTTAGTCAGACACTATTGAAAAATTAATGGCCCCTTGTTGCTCAGCGGTATCTATAACTTGTATTGTTAGAATCCGGGTGTCAATACACCCGCAGGGCAGATCACATGTAGTCTTCTGCACAGATTTGTCTTTAATAAAAAAAACAAACAACAACTGAACTGTTAATAAAACAAAAATAATAAATGTTCTGCATATATAATGTTATGAGACTTAATCTCTTTATACTAAATATTTTTGGTTTCCTGCAATAATTTCTAGTTACTCCAGAACGAAAAAATATCTGTTTTAACACCACAAACATATAATTTTAAACAATACTGTATTCAACACACAATGTGATACACAAATGACAAAAATAGCTTTTTAGGATTTTTTTAATATTTACTTTTAAATTAAGAAATTAACTAATGTATAATATTAAAATTTATATTATAATATACGATCTGTTACCAAAAGAATTTGTATAAAGTAGTTGAATGCAATTTTGAATCTGAATCTACGAACGCGATGGCATGGTCTATGATTTGTAACCATAGTAAAACCTTAGGGATAGGGTTAAGTATTCAACTTTTCTAGAAATAACTAGTGAAAATTTATCTACATAATACTAACATTAAGCAATTTTCCAAAACATTCATCTATCTCTGCAACGCTACCAATTGCTGTCCTAGAGACACAGTCTAAACGATATTCTTCCAAAGTTATCAATCCGTCTTCTGAAAGATGAAAAATAAAAATAAAATAAAATGACATTCAGGTGAAAAAAATAACACTTAAGATTTATAACCTTCAGTGGTGTGTTAGTTTTTGTGTTGACAAGCATAATGCTCAGCTTGGCACTGAAAGTAAATAGTCCTGAGATCTATTTAACCAAATATAATAATACATTTTGCGCATGCCCATACCCAACGAGGTGTGTTTCAGCGGGTAATATTTTGCCGATATTCATCGGTACTGAGCAATAGAACTTATTTTTTAAGGTTATAGAAATACAGCGGCTAACTTGAGCTACTTTTTTGGATACTTATCAGAAAGCATTTATTTACTGAAACTGTAGTTTCAAACGTAAAGTTTTTTGTGTTTTTTTTGCAAAACCAAGTCCGCTTCACCTAATCTACGTTTTTGAGAATTTTACCCTTGGCGTAATGTATATATATATATATATATATACTAGATTATAATTTTTATATATGAATCAAATAAATTATTATAAACAGAATTTCAGTAAAATAATAACAGTAAAACCTGCCTGGCATAAAAATATTATCACTGAAATAAATCACGGACAAGTTCAATAAACTTATTTCTTTAAAACAAATTAACTTACAAATTACATTAACTTACTCACCATTGTTATCCGTAGTGTTGAATTTGGAAGTTATGGCGTACTTGAGTGACTCAGGAAAGTTATCAAACGTTTTTCCAAAACAAACATTCTGAACAGCTTGCTTGAACTCTTCTACTGTCACTTGCCCATCCTAGAACAGTACAGCATAATTGAAAGAATCATAAAAGTAACTCGATATAAATCTAATACGTGTTTTCATGTATGAATAAATTAATTAACACGCTTTGTACTAACTCTCATTCAAAGCAAGAAACCTTAATAACGCTACTTTTAATACGTCATATTCGCAATGATTTTTTATTGATAGACATCCTATTGTTGTCCAAGAGTCTAATTTATATTGTCATTTGTCTTCTGTAAACGTTAATAATTTTAAATATAAAAAAGTATTAAAATCACTACTTAAAACCTATTTTGAATTTATTACAAAAGTAATATAAAACAATTATTTTTCCAACGGGAAGATTTTTCATGAAAGTTAGTGGATGTAGATACCTTAAGCATCATATAGAGCTAGGTATTTGGAGAATGGATCTGTCGTTTCTCAGAGCTATCTTAAACAGCAGTGTTTACGTGTTGCAATTTTGTGTGAGAATTTCCTCATTTGCTTATAAACATTAAGAGTAACGGTACCGTTACTCATTCGTCATTTCTGATCAGACGACGTAAAGTGACTTTTGCACGAGAGATCTTTGATGGGTATCACGTTTTGTGGAATAACTTTAACTAAGTGATGTTTAACCTCGCAGTCTTTGAGACGTTCGGCATGGCTATTACATAATTTCACAACTCTTCGTTTGTGACTTCTTAGTAATTCTCTATAGTAGTAACCACACAGCTGATAGATCAATGCGTGATGAATTGTTACAAAACTATTGTGATGTTTATTATGCCTATTTTTTACAGAAAAATAGAATGTGAACTGGGAAAATATTAAACTACGTTATAACAAGTAAAATGTTCGTCAAAAATATAATTCCACAGACTGAAACATTTAGTCGCTCTGAATAAGTGTTTATACTTTTTAGATTGAAAGTTATAGACAACTTTCTTTTAACGTTGTATGTGATAATAATATAAATAATTGATTATCAAGAAGATAAAAAAACAAGTTTTATATATCTTCATTAAACGATTTAGCAAGTTAGCTAGATGACTGAATTCATTTTTAATTAACAGTTTTTCATTAAACCAAAACATGTTATCCTACTGTTAACCAGCGAATTAAAAAAAAATACTAAGAAACCACAGATCGTTATTATATGGTATTACGATGTATTTTTTAAAACAAGTATATGAGTGCAACGCTATGGTTTCAAGCGTAAAGTTGAAGCATTGAAACTTTAATGTATTGGTGGATTCACGAATTTGTTTTAGCTAAAACGTGATCCATGAATAAGGAAAATAGTTATATGGGACCACAACAGTTTAACATGCTTTTGATTAATTGGTGAAGTTAATTATAAATATCATTGTAGGATAAATAAAAACATCTAATTATGAAGAAATTCAACTGTGAAATTAATAGCTGAAGAAATCGGCCAAACTGTAGTTGAAGACTTTAAAACGAAAACAGGGTATTAAACTTAGAACAAAAATTCGTAATTAGTAAGAGCGTTAACCTCTTGAAGAGCCCGGCATGGCCAGGTGAGTTAAGGAGTGCGACTCGTAATCCGAGGGTCGCGGGTTCGCATCCCCGTCGCACCAATCATGCTCACCCTTTTAGCCGTGTGGACGTTATAATGTGACGGCCAATCCCATTGGTAAAAAATTAGCCCAAGAGTTGGCAGTGGGTGGTGATGACATATCTGCCTTCTCTCTAGCTTTACACTGTTAAATTAGGGACGACTAGCGCAGATAGCCCTCGAGTAGCTTTGTGCGAAATTCAAAACAAACGAACAAAACATCTTGAAGAAATCGCAAGATGAAACATTGAGGCGATAAAACATAAAAGTTTTACATTGAAAAAAGTTGTTTTCTTTTCTTTTTGTATTAAGCACATGCACACATATATACATGAGTAAAATAATTTGAAAATGTGCAATAAAACAGCATTTCAAAATAAAAATAATGTTCTAATATGTAATTTTCTTTACTTTCAAATAATTCTGTGTATATAATTTCCAGCTTATCAATATACTTTAATTTTATTTATCTGGTATACTTTCTACTTTCAGATAGATTAATAAAAATTGAATAATATATTTTGGAAGTGGACCACGTATTTTGTAATTTTTTTACGCGCACCTAAACAATATTCATTCTTTTTATATAAATTACACTAGAGCAGTTTTATATGTTCCTTTACATAGACTTTCAAATGTCTTACAATAGGGTCTATTAAAGAGTTTTCTGTTTTACAAACAATTACTTAATTTTACACAAAACACATGTTGCATAAAATATTTTAACAATATTTTTACTGATGCTCCTTTTTTTTATATAATCAAGTATCAACTACAAATTTACTTATTTTGTGTCATTTGTTGAGTTGTACTTATTAAAATAAAACATAAAGTGCTATTTATAAAAACTAAATCCACTATCTTCTAGGTAAAATTGTATTTACAGACTTTTTATTATATCATACAAAACCTGATGAACAAGTTCCCAAGATAAAAAACTTTGGCTGTAGTTTTTAGTGCAGTCGTTTGAAGTGATAAAGTTATTAAAGGTTTTGTACTTTATATGGTCATTAAATTACGATTGTAAATGACTGTTAAAATATTTAGTGGTCCTGTTAAAGATCTTCTAGACATAAGAATCAACAAAGAAAAGTTTCAGATGATTAATGACAATGTTTCTGTAACAATATTAAAAATTAATTTGGATAAACTTTGCTGGTACAAGTGGAAATGGTTTACGACTGCTCTTAGGTATTGATTTAACAATAATTGAAGCAAATGTGATATTTGTTGAAGTGTTTGCTCTCTATGCATTCCACTTCTAAACTCCATTTAGAAGAAGTACTTAGAAGAATAAATGTCTTAATTTTTAAAAAACTATTTATCTTTTATATTTAATGAAAACGATTGAGATCCAACATAAGAGTAAGACAACATTTTGTTTAAAACCAATAAACCTGTTTCTTTAATATTCCTGCTCTCTATAGGATCCATGTTTTTCAACACAATCTGTATGAAGTATTCAAGTATGAGTGTTCATAACACACGCTGAAAGATCCAATGGCATTTGAAAAAATGTTAACAATTTTAACCATAGTTGTTCAATGCTGAAAGTAATCTGCAAGTTTCTGGCGAAATTTCACTGCTGCGTTATAGATTTATATCTTTCAAGTTTTGTTAACCAGTTCACCAGTTTAAAGCATTAATTATATTATTTGTCTTATGATATAATATGCATATTTCAAACACTGGAAAACTCTTCACTGAGTGTTTTACTTGAAGAATGCCTGATTATAACACTCGTCTAAAGAAGCTTTTTCTTTTAAACATGCATATTTATGTTAAATATTTTTAAACTTCATCGTCATTTTCAAATTATTTTCAATAAAGCTCATATCACACATCACATTTTTTAAATACATAACTATATATATATATATGAGTACAAAATATATCTCACAAGAGCAGAAAGCCTATTATGCAAACTTGTATTAAACAAAAGAAATTGATTGGATAAAAACAAAATATCATTCAAGTCGTATACATTTCTTATGTATCCTCATATTTTCAATTTAATTTGACGGCATTTTACACCTGTTCACATTCTCCAATTCACCACAATTAATCATGCATCATAATAGAATGAAACACTTTGTATATGACTTACACTTCATATATTATGATTACTTTGACACATAATTGAACAATATGCTTCGATGATATGCCTTTTTGTTTCACTTTAATTTGTTTTCTTGAAACAGGCGCTGTATAGATTATATACTACAACATCTGTATAAGTAAAATTAATCATATTAAGTAGGTATTTGTTTTATTCTCTTGGTACTTTACTGTAATTAAATTAACATTTTAATTTACAACAAATTTAAACTAATAAACTCTTATATTAGCAATGGCAAAATAGATTTTTTTTTCATCATGACTGAGGTAATCACGAAATTTTATCATCAATACCTCATATACTGAGCTAATTGCTTTAAGGTAAGGAAATTTTAAATAGTTTAAATAAAAGTACAGTACATTACCAAGTCATCATATTCTTTATATGTATGTGTGTGTATTTTAGATAACTGAATGAACTACAATTGCGGATGATTCAATTAATTGAAACACCTAAAACTATTATCACAACAGTATAAATATTACATTTATGTTAGTTAAACTATTATAAAACATAGAATATAAAAATTAAAAACATGTTAGTTGTTTATTTTATGCAATAAAAGATAAATTCTTTGTTAGCTGTTTCAACAAACTAGTTTCGGTAACAAAATCGCCATATCCACCTCAGTCGTACCATTCATTCCATGTGTCAAAATTATTAACCTTTTATGGCTATATGCATGCAATTATAGAAATTAAAGGTTTTCTTTTAATTTCTGAGAGAAAGAGTAAGGTTTGCTATTTTGTATTTAGATTTTTAAGCAACTTACTTTTAATTGTCGCTGCTATTAAATCAACACCATAAAAATTGTAAATTTGGAAGCTGAGAAAAACGTCTTTTGTAAAAAATAATTTTTGTACAGAAAACTAATTGTTCTGTTAAATATGAAGATATTTACTTTCGGGATGCCATTTAGAATCATAGATTTCATTTTTTTTGTCAACTAATAGTGTGATTGATCGTTATATTATAACGATCCCCACTGCTGGGAGGGCGAGCATTATTGGCACGAGTCGAGCGCGAACCCGCGACCCTCAGATTACGAAGCGCACGCCATAACGCGCTAGGCCATGTTAGGCCCTCCATTTATTTCCGTGATAAGTCAGTATAACATTTGTCGTAATTTAAAATTCACAATTAAATGGATGTTATTATACATTATGTTAGAACTCAAAATTGTATGGATCATTTATTCTAAATTTATTTAATAACACTTTTAGTACAATAAAAACAGTTATAAATATTTTTTTCATAATTTTTCATTGCAAGAGTTAACGGAAGAATCAAAATCATTAAAAAAATTAAAATCAAGCTTACAACAGCAACAGCAAACATTCTTGTGTGTAAATCGTTTTGCTCGTCTAATGTTGGCAATAGACAAAAACAGTAAGTAAGAAAATATGAAGGGTTCCGTATGGAAATAATATTTAAAGATTCAATATGATTTATATGTTAACAGATTTAACAACTTTCGTCCCGCGAAACTGAAGTAACTGTATAGTCACAAATTCCCGAGCAGTTACATATCTTGTTTGTATAAGATATTTAAAAAAACCGTAAATTGGTAAGCCACGTTGGTTGAATATCTGTATATATAAAGATATTTTATTTTATTACATTCCGGATGTATTTTACAACCGGAAATCCACGCACTAAGGGATATTGAATAACATTAACAAACTGTACAAATTGTAAAACATATTCGATACAGTGACATACAACCAAGAAACATCATATCATACCAACACTAACTACTGAGAAACAGAAGCACTGCTTTCTTCCTTTAACATTTTCTAATAAAACCTAAACTCTATCATCCTGACATCGTATATACAGGACATTATTATCTCTAGTGATATGAAGGTCATAGCTAATGAAAAACTATATATTATATGTTTGTTTGTTCGTTTTTAGTTCAAAGATATACAATGAGCTATTCGCTTTGTGTCCAATACAATAAATTGAACGCTTTGTATCAAAGTAGCAGAATAACAAATTAAAACTCTCTTGGCAAACAACAAACTCAATCAACATTTCGTATTACAACAGCGAATCAGATCTTCACCAAAGGCGTCACTCTTTTACTGGAAAAGCTGGAAAAATTATTTACAGTTAAAATTTAAACAAAATAGTAAATACGATAAGTTAACAAAGTATATAATACTGAACAGTTACTGACTAGTTATGAAAGCAATATTCATTTTATTGCTACTCAAAATCACAAATAAATTACTATTTTATTATACCACTCTTCTGGTATAACTTTAAATAAAATGTTATTAATTTCTACGTTTATCTAGTGTATTAATTCCATGGGCTAGATTAAATTGCCGTTATCATCAAATGTAAGGTCAGGCATGGACAGTTGGGTTAAGGCGTTCGACTTGTAATCCGAGGATAACGGGTTCGAATCCCTGTCGCACCAAGCATACTCGCCCTTTCAGCCTTGGGGGCATTATAATGTGACAGTCATTCCCACTATTCGTTGATAAAAGAGTAGCTCAAGAGTTAGCGGTGGGTGCCTTCCCTCCAGTCTTGCACTGCTAAGTTAGAAACGGCTAGCGCAGATAGCCCTTGAGTAGCTTTGCTCGAAATTAAAAAAAGAGCGAAGAAAAAATCCATTTGTGCCAAATTATTTGTGTCATCTCTGGAAGTAAGAAATTATGAGAACCTTTTCAAATTAGTAACTTTTTTTCAAGGGCATCGTCATTTCCATTTTTACACGTAACTTATATAAAGGCCAATGTGTGTCTCATCACGTTACGCTTGATTTCTCATAATAGAAGGAGTCATAAAAGCCAAAATGCATTAATCTAGGTGAAGTGATAGTTCTATTTCTCTATGTTTTTTATGATTTCAGTAAGGGGGAAGAAGAAGGGACTTACAAGCGTAATGAGTCTTAGCATAATATGCTAAAAAAAAGATATAGCGTGAGATCACCTAACCTAGAGACAAATGCATAAGATATGTCATTTAAGTAAAACTATGGATTCAGTTTCATTAATCATGTATGAATTAAGCTATGTTCTGTTATACCACCAACGTTTTGGTAAAAAAACTAAAAATCTCTTTAGGCATTGGAGATTTTAAATTAAGAAATCTAGAAAAAAATAACAGTAGTGTTGTCTCTCGCATGTCTACGTAACTACTTCCCAAAGTGCGGATGGAAATTCACCATAATTGGTATGGAAGCTCATTACTTCCATTTGAAGGTAAGTGCAAGCTTTCAATTTTACAAACTGCGTTTTGCAGATTTAATGTGCATTACTTTGCCCTTTTTATATTTGATTTGGATTTTTTTTTAATTTTGTGCAAAGCTATTCAAGAACTATTTGCGCTAACCGTCGCTAATTTAGCAGTGTAAGATTAGAGGGAAGACAACTAGTCATCACTACCCACTGCCAACTCTTGGGCTACTCTTTTACCAACGAATAGTGGGATTGACCGTCACATTACACGTTCTCACGTCTGATAGGGCAAGCATGTTTGGTGTGATGGGAATTCGAACCCGCGACCTTCATATTACAAGTAGAACGCCTTAACCCACCTGGGCATGCTTGGCCTCCTTTTAGATGGATCTTCACCGAATTTAGAATGAGGTTCATAAGAATATGTTTATAGATATTCGATTTTACAGTTTTTATAGGCGTTTTTGGGTGTTTTACAACTACTTGCAAGAGAAGTGGTTTTTCGTATCCTAAGATAACTTTTCATTAATCATAAATTTATATTTACATAAATCTACATGACTTCCGTCCAAGGAACAGGTAATTTAGCTAATCAACAAATATTATTCAAGTTTTCTTATCTATGAATTTCATTTCGTACTTTCATTACATGGACTAACAACAATATTAGGTTAAAGTTTTGTTGTTAAACAGCAAGACATAAAAGCCATCGATGAAATGAAGCAATACCAAAATGCATTGGCTTTTTTATATATTAGACGCTGTTAATGCAATTGGTTTTTATTACTGTTCATGAACTATCTTAATTTTTATAAGACCATAAAATAATTTACTGATGTTTGACTGCCTCTTTGTTGGTAAACCTTGATTTGGCCAAATCTATTGATTTCACTAGTTATGAGATGTGAAATTAGTGTATGCTATGGAAAAATAGTACTTTTCTCGTCAATTTTAACAGATTAAAAACAAGTAACCGTATGAAACGCACTGCAATCTATCTTGCAAACGTTTTCATTGTTGGATGATTGCCATTAATTTTGTCATTTCGTTGCAGATTTAATTCTAAAGTGTTTTTATACTATAATTTGGGATGTATCATTGTACAAGTTTCCAAGGCAACCCAAAAACGTTATCATATTTTTCAATTTTTGTTTCATATTCGTGCAAATTTTGCTTATTTTTGTTTTTCCAAGAAGATATTACTCAAAACTAGAAAGATATTCTTTCGTATACTTTAGAAAAGGTAGCATCTGCACTATACACGTTTAAGTGAAATTTGGACAATCTTTGAGCAATTTGAATTTTCATTAAAATTGCCTTGAAAGCTGCGTTTTTACATATTTTAGTGCACATTTCCGGTTATAGCACCCTCTTTATTTAAGCTCGGAAAATTTTGAAAGCAGTAACCTGTTAAACATATTGTATTTTGTATATATGCCAAATGCTAGAAAATATGAGCATTGGGTAAGAATTTAAGAGAGCGCCTTGTGCTTCCACTTCATCCCATCTAAATCTGAACATGAGTGAGCAAAACTACATATAGCTGATGTAGCAGAAGATTAGAATGTGTGTTCGATGAAACCTTCGCTATCTTGTCCGTGTGAAAAAAGGAAACTTTTTCTCAGTCCTGATATTTTTTAATAAACTTGCTACAACCTTCCACATCTCAAAGGTGAAGCTGTAACACTGAAATGTTTTGCAGCAGAAGATATTATAACCAAGAAAGCTCTGCAGGTAGTAGAAATGGAAAAATTATCCTGGAGTCTGTTACTCTTTTTTAACCATATTTGCTGAATGACACCATGGAATGCGGCCAAACATTTTAATAAGTTAAACAGCACACAAGTTCTTTTGATCATGACTTGGTATATGCTATCATCCATGAAAAACAAAACAACTCGAATACATCATACCCTTTAATGACTGCAAATCTGGAGTTCATTCAGATCCTCAAGTGGCTTGGTCATAGTTAATCTTACTTCTTGATGTAAGAAATTGATATGACCTTGTGTTATGCAAATGTTTACACCATCCAAAGAAAACTTCACTCCTCCAAAAAATGTCCATCCTGAAATTTCACGAACCTAACCTTGACTGATTTGAAGAGTCAATTAGTGGTAAGAGGATATCTCAAAAAGTTAACGAAATTATTATCCAGGAAGAGAAGTTGACCTGCAGACAATTAAAACGCTGGCTTCCGTTGACAAACCCCAAAAAAGAAACATGAGTACATCACCACTGATTCTGCCCACATACAATATTGGATAACAGGAATGATCAGACTCTCGTGAAAACATGAAAGCTTACTCCACTATTTTCCAGTGTTTGAGAGTAAAGAACATTTTCAAAATTATGGTGTTCTTGTCAGAGGAAGAATACAAATTAATTATCTGAGGAACCTGGTTTAATATTGTGACTCGAGGTGATAACAGAGTTTTTCAAGACAACACTGAATATTTATTTGTTTGTTTGTTTTGGAATTTCGCACAAAGCTACTCGAGGGCTATCTGTGCTAGCCATACCTAATTTAGCAGTGTAAGACTAGAGGGAAGGTGGTCATCACCACCCACCGCCAACTCTTGGGCTACTCTTTTACCAACGAAAAATGGGATTGACCATCACATTATAACGTCCCCACGGCTGGGAGGGCGAGCATGTTTGTCGTGACTCGGGCGCGAACCCACGACCCTCAGATTACAAAGAGCACGCCTTAACGCGCTAGGCCATGCTAGGCTCCCTGGCTATTTACCAAAAATCAATGTATATCCAAAACAAATATTAATTGCCAATGAAGTGTTAAATAAATCAGTAAGCATTATGTAGTCTTTAGAATAGTCAACTATTGTATGTGTTATTTATAAGATAATGTATGCAAAGGTTGCTCTGTTCATATGGAAACAGTCTGTTAAGCTCAAGCACCTAATGATCATCACAATTGAAGCATTCTAAATTATATGTGCATTCCTATCAGCCATTAAATACGTGTTTCCCAGACACTAGATTTGTGGATCTATGCATTGAGTCTGATGCGATTGATGAAGGTTCTGTAGTAGAGTCATAAGGTTTCACATGTTGGTGTACGAGGCATTCAGGAGACTAAAATGCAAATTATTCCTCTCGTGGTTGCAAACCATTTCCAAAGACAACCTTATCCACTTATCCAAGCTATTTAATAATATCATCAATCTGTGTCAGGGAGTCTCCCAAGCAAAACTACAGAATATCCTTCAGAACAAAACACAGAATATTAAGTAATTTAAAACGTACTTGGATTTCTTTTGAAAATGCTAACTGAAGTCTCTCTTTTTGGCTTTTCTATCTCAACGTGGTCACGATTTTGCTTGACCCCATTCAAGTTTTAATAGAGGCAGACTGGATGTTGCATCTAGCTTGTGTTTGTGAAATGAGCTCCTGATGCGTCGCAATATGACGGGCTCAGTTTCGTATGCTGCCTTCCATGCTATGGACAGATGTTGCAACCGTCTATAATGAGTTCAGTTGAAATGGCGTTTTTGTTTAGTTTGGATTCAAAAACCCCTCTGGATGAATCTTTGTGGATTAGATAACCAACAAAGACACTCAAATGCCAGAAATAAAACAATGGTTCAGTTTGAAGTCAGGGATTGTAAATAAATAAATATCTAACTGTTGAGTACAGGATTACGTACTTCAGCCAACAAAGATATATGATTAGCCATGGTGAATGGAAACTGGATCATCCTGATTTCTAGCATCCAAAGATCAAGAAAGACAAAAGTATGTCATGTCTCTGGTTGAACTTAAAGAGAACAACTGGCTAGATCCTACTGTCCTGATGAGCCTGAAATGGTCAGCTTGTCCACTGGTTCTATGATACTACCTAGTAATGACAAGGTTCTCCCTACAGCCTGAGATGAGAGGAAAAAGGAAATATCAGGCGTTCAAAAACACGCTTACGGAAGATGATCTTCCAACAGTAAAACTTCATGACAAAATAAAATATTTTAGCCTGAAAAACTCCCCACTGTAAACACTGATAAAGTCAATGAAAAAGGTATATCTAAAGAGGTAGTAGTTAGGGTTCGTCATATTTTTGTTACCAAGAGCAGACAATTACTTATGGAATATGTCCTCACTCACCCATTGGGCCCTTTATTATGGGCTCCTGCAAATGCTGATGGGTAATAAGGCAAACAAAGATGGATTTGCTAGAAAGCTCTAAAAAATTGTTTCTCCATGAGAAGAGATTCGTAACTTATCAGCCTACATCATTGATGGAATGAGTTTGGTACAGAAACTAAATGTCAGAAACAAATTGTTTGTCGAGCTTTCATAGTCTATATTTTCTATAGTTTTATGTGAGGGTGTACAGAATCATTGGACTGATATGGTGTTTGAAGTATACTGAGAGACGTTAATCTAAAATGTTTGAGAAATACAACAGGGAATCAGATATATATATCTTCAGTTCAAGAACAACGCATGAGCTGCAGGAACCCATGAAGTTCAACAATAGAAGAAGTACTTGTGAAATTCTTCTAACAATTCAAGTCTGATCAAATGCTTGGTCAAAGGTTTCAATATTCAAAAATTTAGTAAAAAAGGTACGAAACAAGACATTGTATGTAACCTTTGAAGATGTCTGACACAAGATGACCAAAGATGACTGCATGGGAGTTGCCTAATTCAGATATATTCAAAAAGAGACTGATATCCATCTGCTCTTGCGTGTACTTTTCTCTGCAAAAGATGGATTAACGGCAGTCATAGTGACAGGAAGACATAGAAATGTGGAAAACATAATTAAACAAGATTATTTGACACTGACAAACTGACAATTTTTCTTTAAAATAGCATCTGTACAGACCTAATTATACAACATGTCATTACTGGATGAAAATGTCGCGGGAAGGGTGGGGCTCAAAAACCATGTGAAAAATAGCATCTACCAGGACTCATTTAGTCAAGTTGGTCTGTCCTGAAAAATGCCTGAAGAGCTGTTTCAGGAAAAATAACTGTTTATCTGCCATCTATATGCAACGTATGTCATCATTCACGAGTTGAATGAACTGTGGTACCAATTATACTGTGCCAAACGAGAAAAGATTGAATTAAGTCAGCGTCCACAATGCAGGAACTGCCCCTGAACGAGTGCATTCTACGCAGACTACTAAGCAGCAATCTGCAAGGAAAACGAAGTTCTTATTGAACTTGGCAACTCATATGACAATGAAGAAGATGTTAGTCGAGAGCAATGAAGTTCATGCCCCATGTTTAGACTGTGTGTGCGATAAATGGCTGTAACCGTATGTTTCATGTTGTTACGAATATAAGGTTTGAACTAGTTAAATAGACTTATGTTCTTAAACATGAGTGCTGAAAACATTGTATCCTTAAATTCTCTGTTGTACACAATTGAAACATTATGATTGCATATCACTCCTGCTACATGTTTCTGGACCTCTTTTTTGTTACAGTTATATTACGATATTTAATAAGACATGTTTTATAAATTCTTTACTTTTCTCAGTCATGTCCGATTACGAAAGCTGAATTCCAACAGTTATTAGTACTTATGACCACATGACAAAACTGAATAATTTTACTGTGTTTTTCTGTAAAAAATCACGTATCTGGAAGAGCTTCATTATTTACTATCTCTTGTACTGTTCCACAAATAGTGTAAAATTGTATTATAATAAAAAACAAACATTATAAAGGATGAAAATGAAGGGCGGATAGAGTGTATTGAAGCCAGAGGTATCGCATGTTTAGGCTATTTGCAGGTTACCTTGCTACTACTGTCTGGGTTATGTTGCCTTGTACAAACTTTAATTAAACTTACGAACTGACATCATCTTGAACTTGAGTGTTGAGTGTTAAATTCTCTGTTGGACTCATTGTGGATCCATATGATTTTTTTTACATATTCTTTGATGTATATCACATCCCTTTTAAACACCTACATTTAATTTGTCATATATTACGAACATAATATTACTGACATTAGTCATACAATCAAGGTATCAAACTTTCAAAAGTTTCCAGTTCTTTCAGGCACACAACTCTGTAAAAGCATATTCCAATACTTGTTTAATGTTCCTACCAATCTTTTCGGGGATAAGATGTGGTGTTGGGAGTTCAATAATGTATTAGTTCATTAAAAATTGTCTAGATTAAACCTACTAAAATATTAACAAAAAATAAGATAATTTACCCATAAAATCACACAAAACATAAACCACTTTTAGGAGGCAGTTGTAATACAACACAAATATAAGTATAGGACACAAATTATCATTTCAGCAAAGTGATTCTCAGCACCAGTTTAAGTTGTATTGACAGATGTCTTTATAGTCAGAGAGGATATGAAAATGACAGTCAACAAACTATTTTCTTTATTATAATGTTTATGTTTGGTTACTGTAAACAAACGAAATGTATAATTTATTTTTATTTACATTTCACGCCTAACAATGTAAGCAAACACCTTTAATATTTTTAAATTTTCTGTGAAAAATCACATATCTGAAAGTACTTCACAATTACGTAACTTCTGCACTGTTCTACAGATATTGTAAGATTGTACATTAATGGAAAAATATATATAAACAGATTATTTCATGAATTTCTTTTGCCTTTATTCGTGTACTTTTTAACCATATAACAGAGGCTACTAAATCTGAAACTTAATCGTTTTACTGAAAAATTTGATCTAATTTTGAGAATCAGTAATAATTATAGGATTTAAAAGTTATAACAGGTCATTCTCATGTGATCATGCCAGTGAACATATAAGGTATTGACCTCTCTCGCATATGTATAAAATTCACCTGTAGGAATAATGAAATTTCAGATGTAAATTAGACCTGAATTAATCTATGTGTTTTTCTCGTCCTTGAAAAACTTCTCATATAAAAAATTCTGTTACGACGTCTTGCATAAATGGAAACAGCCCTGACAACTGGGTAGCAACAGTGCGATTTATTGTCCAGCTTTAAGGGCAATATTTAAAAACATAGTGTCATACTACCTAATGCACTCCAACAATAATGGCAAAGAATTCACGTTAAGAGATTGAATGCTTCTCCGGTGGAAAGTGCAATGTTTGCGAACACAGTGTTTAAAGCTGGGGTTTGATTCCTTGCTATGGATACAATAGATAACTTAATGTGACTTTTTTCTGAAACAAACAAACATAGGTGTAGAATAGTGAGTATTGATGCAGATATATAATAATACGTCAATGCAAATAAAAAATATCGAATGCATTATTGAATTTTCTATTTCTTACCATCTTAAAAATCTTCAAATAAAATATTGCATTTTTTAGTCAGAAAATAATCTCTTACAATATAATTAATCTATATCTCAGAACGGCTGTTATGGGTATTAACACTTTTACTGATAATGAGATAACAACGTATCGACTTTCCTGGATCATCTTTTTTTAACCTGAAGATGACCTAGACAGGTCAAAACGTTGTTCTCTCCTTATCAGTAAAAGTGCTAATACCCATACAAGTCTTTCTGAAATATAATTTTATTTCAAGTGGGTTTCTCGTCATCAAGAATACAATTAATCGATCATCAAGCGAGCTACAGAATGAATAACAAAACTGCAGAAAACATCATCAACCGTATACTGCTGTTTCTCACCATCAAGGTGCCTGGCATTGCCAGGTAATAAAGGCACTCGACTCGCAATCTGAAAGTCGCGGGTTTGAATTTTCGTCGCAACAAACGTGTTTGCCCTTTCAGCCGTGGGGGCGTTAAAAAGTCACGATCAATCCTACTATTCGTTGGTGAAAGAGTAGCCCAAGAGTTGGCGGTGGGTGGCGATGACCAACTGTCTTCCCTCTAGTCTCACACTGCTAAATTAGGGGCCTAACGCAGACAGCCCTCATGTAGCTGTGCGCAAAATTAAGAAAAAAAACAAAGAAAAACTCACTATCAAATTAAGAGCCGTTTTTATTGTTCGGAATTAAACGTAAAGGCATAAAACGGCTTATTTGAGCTCTGCCTGCCAAGGCTATCAAATCCTGATTTCTGACATTCTAAGTCCGTAAATATACCCCTGTTTCACTTGGACACAAAAGCTGTAAAAAGAGTTACTAAATGTAGTCACAATATTTCTGTAAAAATCCAACGTTCAAAAACAACTCTTCAGTTCTTAGGGTCACACCTGGCTACATTTAGAAGATATTGTAGGTCAAAAGCTACAATACAATTTGTTGAACTCTGTGTAAAGCTCTTTGAGGGCAATTTTAGTGGCCATAGCTGTTTTAGATGTAATAGGCCTACGAAAAAGCAGTTAGTCAACACCACTAATAAGTTTATGACGCGTCCATAGCTGAAAGAGCGACATGTTTATTTACGAAGTTCTAATTCGTGAATCGAGCATCATTACCACCAGTCCCCTTTTATCCCGTGTTTTCTATAAGTTTCATATAAACTGACTTTTGTAGAAGATCTTCAAATAAATACTAAACATCTTTTTAAAATGCAAATTGTTAATTCTTTCTTCTGTTATAAAATATTGTATCAACTAATTAGGGAATCATACAAACCAAGATATTTATTTATAAAAAATATATATATTGTGTGCAGTAAAATCAAATCACTTTCCAGGTGTCACTTTATTTACACTGCAAGAAAATAAAGTCGGTGTAAGTGCAATATAATTGCGATACATTTCAATGTTTTTAAATATTTGTTATAAAATATAATAAATTGTTAAAGAAGCGTTAGTCAATAAAGTATCTGGTGACAATAATTCGATACGTTTAGAGTGACTGCTTTCAATTGTATAATTTGGAAATACAGAGAAACCAGTTTTAATTGGTAGTCACATATAGATATCAATAAATGCATTATAATGAAAATAGCTTGAAGTTATATTGATGAAATGAACTGAGAAAGTATTAATCTATATCATATAAAATTGTGAGGTAATTGCAGAAATAAATTGCTTAAATATTATTCATGCAATTAATTTTTTTTCTGAGTATCCAAGAAGCACTGAATTTTAAAAATGATTTCCGAATTTTCCCCTTATTACTAAATAATAGTTGAGATTAGGATAATATAATGTAGTATACTAACTTGTTACTCTGATGATCCCAGCAAACATTCATAGAATATAATTTAATTTTCAAAAGAATGTTGCAGAAACACAAGTTTGTTCCTTTCTTAATTATCATAAATGATAATGAGTAAGATAAAGAATCTCTCTGATTCTCGATAAAATATAGGAGTAAATATAAGATAAATTAGAATTTTGTTGTCGAAAAGAGATTTTATTTTATAATGACAGTGAAAGATAGTAGTCAGCAACGTTTATCAAAAGTAATGGTCCGGCATGGCCAAGCGTGTTAAGGCGTGCGTCTCCTACTCTGAGGGTCGCGAGTTCGCATCTCGGTCGCGCCAATCATGGTCGCCCTTTCTGCCGTAGGGGCGTTATAATGTTACGATCAATCCCACTATTCGTTGTTTAAAGAGTAGCCCAAGAGTTGGCGGGGGGTGGTGATGACTAGCTGCCTTCCCTTTAGTCTTACACTGCTAAATTAGGGACGGCAAGCACATATAGCTTACGAGTAGCTTTGCGCGAAATTCAAAAACAAACAAACAATCAAAAGTAATATATTAGTGAATATGATAGAGAGTAAAGCCTCAATAACCACGTGAAATTTCTTAAAAAAGGATTAAAATAAATATAGCCATGATACCTTTGTTTTTTTATTAGTTATATCAAGCGTTGGACATGCGTATAACAAATTCAGTTTTACTACTCATAAGAATCTTTACCAACCTCAAACTGAAATTATTTTAAGTAGGATTAGGGTAAATTAATCTATGAGATCTTTGGCTGATTATATACATCAATCAAAATGGTTTATTCTCTTGGGTCGAAAACTGTAATTAGATCTGAATGTGGTCAAGAGATGATGAAACTGGGAGCTGAAAGTTTGTATTTCCAGTCTTTTATAAGCTGTACACGTTGTTATGAATAAATAATTTATTGAAAATTATTCGAAATGATAGAATAAAAGTCTAAGTTGATACAACTTCATCCCAGAGTTTAGTAGCTGGAGATTGACAAAAAAAAATCTAAAACGTCTCCTATTTGGTTACAACGATAAATGTTGAAGGAAATATAAGTAAAATATCTAAAAACCAATTATTTTATCTTCAAATAATTCATAAACGTTCAGATCCAGCAGAAGTGCTGTAGATATTATGAATACATCCACATTAATTTATAAAGACCTAAATATAGCTAGAAATCATCAGAAACGTTTGTACAGAAACTTGTATGTGTTTATACTAAAGTATATCAAACATTTGAACTATATACTTATATATATGTATGTTAAAAGAAAACAAACAAACACAGTCTCTTGATTAAGCATAACTCAGCAAAAGAAGTATCAAATACGTGAATAAATCGAGACTCTCAAAGCTACGAAACGAATTTTTAGAGCCGATTTTTTATGTCATGCCATTCAGTTTCAATATTAATATTTTAACAGTTACAACTAAATGTTATCAATTACATTTAAAAAGAAATTCAACAAATTTATTTACAACAAAATACGTGTAAATAAAGTATTAAGAGAAAGCCAATTACTAGTACAAATATGAATATGAAATCGCTATCAGAGTTATGCATTCTGTCCAGATATAGTTGTTTGAGTTCCTTTGCTGCTAAACAAGCTTTGCACTTTGCAAATGTGAACACTCTATACGAATGTTGGTTTAATGTATTACACATAGTTTGTTTGCTGTCTCTAAACAACGGAATTACAATAAACTATCTGAAAACCACCAGTATGTAAACCGATTTTTAGTGAACAAAATTCAATATGAAATAATCACCATCATCTATTTTCAGAATAAAAATATTAAATAAGAAATAAATGATGTAAATGATAAAAGACCCAATAATTTGTTTGATTTTAAAAACACGTTTCTACCTATACCTACTTCACTGTTTTAAATTTCTCACTGGCAACAAATGTAGTTAAAGAATATTCACGAGATTGAAAAATAGATATCTCTATGTTTTGATGGATTAGAATCAGATAAAGCCACACTCGCGCTGAAACTTGATGGTTCATCATGCAAATTTATCCAAATTTTGAGTAAAATGATGTTTTTAAAACTGAACAATTTTAGGGACTTTAACAAAGTTGTTTTGTATTTTTCTCGACTATTTTGCCAAAACCGATTTTTCTTTCGCAATCGTATTTATAACCTATTTAGCTACACATTTTAGAAATTTCAATCAAATTGATTTAATATATTTTTTTTATAAAACAGAGCGAAAGACACATTATTGTTTTTCTAAATCTTAGCTACATTTTAGCTACTGTTTAAGTTATACGTTTATTATTGGTGTCTTCTCTGTTATCGGCATGTTTTGTTACAACTATGGTCTTTCAGTGAATACATACCTAGAAATCTATAATGCCTGTATCGTAGCTACTGCATCATTGGCGACTACCCTAATTTGGAAAGTAAGTTATGTGATATAGCGCTAATTCTGTCTTTCACTAAAAACAAACGATGAAAGAGTAAGCAGCAGTAAAATAAAAATTAAATTTACTATAAATTATTTTTATTATATATTCTTAATTCTTTATAGGTTATTAAATTTGCATACGTTAATAGAGTTACAACCGATTTCAAAGAGCACTATTTGAGAGGAAGAACACACCTATATATAACGTACAAAGTAAATTTATTTTGTAATATTGCCACTAAGAGTAATGGACAAATAGAATACAGTGGTACCTCGGTTCTCGAACTTAATCCGTCCAAGAAGGCTCTTCGAAAGCCGAATCAATCTTTCCCATAAGAAATACTGTAAATTAAATTAATCCGTTACAGACCTCCAAAAATCAAGCATTATGAAGCATTTTAAATAAAAAGATTGCTTTTTTATACCTGTATAATAATACTTACATGCATAAAGTCAACCACAAAAACTATAAACACAATAAAAAACAATACTGTATTTTCCGGTTAATAAGCCGAATAAGCCGAGGCCAATTTTCAGCTCTGAAAATGAGGGTTTTTGCTTATTACTGCCCAATAAGCCGAGGCCATTTCTAAGAAGAGATAAGTTTCTTCAAAATGATTTCTTAGTCTCGTTTCAGCGTCAGAATGCATGTTGTGTGTGATCATTGGCGTTCTGTAGTAAAGCAGAACATGTCGTATTGAGACAGAGATGGAATCAATATGTCATTCGTTATTGGCTCCACTCACTGTAATTAGGTAACCAATAAAATTCCAGAATTTTACTCAGTAATTAAAATCACTAACCCAGGGTGTAAATACCAGGGGTAAGTAGTGGGAGTTTATCATTGTACCGTCAAAAGCCAAAGATGTCTACACCTACAAAAAAGAATGCGTTATGATGCTGCTTTTAAACTGAAAGTAGTAAAGCTAGCCTTAAAAACCTCAAATAAAAATGCCGCTCGCCATTACTGTGTGAATGAAAAACAGGTCCGTGAATGGAAGAAAGCAGAATGTGTGCTAAAAGAAATGTCGAAAACAAGTAAATGTAACCAGAAAAATCAACCGAAGTGGCCAAAACTGGAAGAAGATGTAGCGACATGGGTGAATGAAAACCGGCAGAGTGGCCTGACTGTCACGCGTGCCCAGATCCGTATTTTTGCACTAAAGTGGGCTGGTCGAAATAAAGAAAATTCAAGAGACTTTAAGGCAACCAACAGCTGGTGTACCCTCTACAAATGATTGGGAATATGGACGAGACTCCGATTTTTTTTCGATATGATTGGAAACAAAACCGTTAACAAAGCTGGCGATAAAACCGTTTAGGTTAATTTCTGAGATTAAAGTGTGTATATTTTTATGAATTTTGTTATTTCTATGAATACATGTCATTCGTAATGTATAGACCTTTTTCTATTAATAAATAAAGTTTATTCAACTGAAATAACTCTGCCGTAACTGTGAGATCAAAGGTATGATTTTGGGGCCGATTTTGGTCTTCGGTATTTTTTGGTCCAAAGCTGGTGATCGGCCAATAAGCCGACCCCCAAAAATCAGGTTCAAATTTAGGGCCAGAAATTCGGCTTATTAGGCGGAAAATACGGTAAATGAAAATTTAACTGCACTTTACCTGTGCTGAGGAGAGCTAATGGCGTAAGTGAAAGATGGTGAGGAACATGGAGAGTAGGAGGGTTATTATTGTTTGGAAGGAGAGTCACCTTCCATAAAAAACAACAGGTAACTCTTCTTCTGGGGTTCTTTCTCTTTCCTGTTTCTTTGAACCGCTACCACCTGCTCACTGGACCTATTTCTCACTAAAAACTTGTCTAATGAGGTTTGTTTCTGCCTTCCTTTTTAAAATGGTTCTGAAGTAAAACATGGCATTGTCATTAGAAAGGTTTATGTTGCGGTTTGCTATAGCTTTATCAAGGATGAAATTTTTTATTAAAACTTTGTAACTCTCCCCATTTTCCACACATTTCCTTGATTAGTGAACTAGGAACATCCTCACTTCTCTCCTTCTCATCTTAAGATACTTCCTCAGTTGCCTTCTGTTGCTGCTCCTCTTGATGGTTTTGGAGTTCTTCCGTGGTGATCTCAGTGTTGTGGTCTTTCACCAACTCCTCCACATCATCACCACTCACAGTCAAGCCCATACACTTGCTTAGTGAGACAATATCCTCGACAACAGGCTTAGCCTCAAATCCTTCAAAGTATCTATCTGCTACTGAGTCTGGCCACAATTTCTTTCAGGCCGAGTTCATGGTCCTCAAAGACACTTTCATCCATGCTTTGTCTATGATCTTCAAGCAATGGAAGATATTAAAGTGATTTTTTTTCAAAATTCTCTGAAGGTTAGCTCTGTGTCAGAGTTCATTTCAAAGCAGCTTTGAAACAGTGCCTTGGTGTAGTGTTTCTTAAAGTTCGATATGACCAGCTGGTCCATGGACTGAATGAGAAGAGTCGTATTAGGGGACAAGAGCTTCACCGTAATGAAACTGTACTCCTCCACCAACCCGTCCTCCAAGCCTGGTTGGTGAGCAGGTGCATTGTCCATCACAAGAAGGGCCTCAAGTGGCGACTGTTTTTCCGTGAGGTAACTCTTTACACTTGATGCAAACACTTCATGGATCCACTCCATAAAAATTTTCCTGGTTACCCATGCTTTACTATTAGCCGTCCACATGACATTTAGTTTACTTTTCAGGACATTATTTTCCTTAAAACCCTCGGGTTCTCTGAATGGTGCAAAAGCAAAGATTTAAGTTTTAAGTCCCCACTTGCATAACTACATAACAATGGAGTTAGCCTTCCTTCAGTGGCCTGTGTCCAAGCAGTGACTTTTTCTCCTTGGTAATGTAGGTCCTCTTTGGCATTTTCTTCCAAAACAGGCCTGTATCATCGCAGTTGAACACTTGTTAGGGAATAAAACACCCAGCTTCTACACATTCTTTAAGTTCCCTAACAAATTTACCATGAGCTTCTATGTTAGAACTGGCACCCTCCCCATGTCTCACCACACTATGTATGCCACTTCTCTTCCTAAATTTTTCACACCACCTCCTACTAGCCTTACAGGCATGACATTTTTATCAGCACTCATTCCATGGGTGTTTTTCAGGAGGTCAGCATGCAACAGCTTTGCTTTCTCACAAATGTTATCACCAGCTAACTGTTTTTCGTTTACCCAAATGAATAGCAGTTTTCCACCTCTTCCATTGTTTGTGATTTTAGTTTCGTAAACATTGTCACTCATTTTGCAACATCAGCTCCTTTGATGACCTCTTTATTTTTCAGTATGGTGCAAACTATAGACATCGCCATACCAAACAACGTAGCTAGGTCAGACACGCGAACACCACTTTCATACTTTGCTATGAGATCTTTATTTCACCTCTATTGTGGCTCTAAAAACTTTTATTTTTAATTTGCTGCTTTTATTCTTCTTCTTTGACCCCATGGTGGCTTATTTAATCAGAATATTTAGAAAAATAAAGAAACAAAACAAAAAGAAAAACGAGAATGTTCACAGCAGATTTTAGCGGGGGTGTGGACAAAGCGACAGGTTCGGGTAAAATGTTTTTAGCAAGCTTGGCGTGGACCAAAAATGGTCCAAGAGTCGTTCGGATCATCAGTTGGGTTTTTTCTGAAATTAAGGCCATGACAGCTTGGTTCTGGAACCGAGTTTATATTCGAAAATCCAAACATTTTTTTTCTCACACAATATGTTCGAAAACCGAATTGTTCGAGAAGGGAGTCGTTCGAGGACAGAGGTACCACTGTATTCGTGATATTCTTTCTTATTTAACTAACAAATGCATTAATAGTAATAATAAATAATTATTTGACGTCAGCAATAATAATACCAACTCTTAAAAATGATAAACAGTCTGAAACAACTGAGTTAATTACTTATTGTTCAAACTAATAAATGGTAAAGGAACTACGATACATCAGCTTACAATAATATTTATAAACAGCTAAACCTTTAACCAAAGAAACAATAAATAATAGTCGGCAATGAATGTGCTATGTACCTTATTAAAGTCAGCCATGTCTGCTATCTCGTTCCACAAGTTGATCATAATCTGTTTTTTCTTTTCGTGTACTTCTTTATTGTAGGCTCCTTTGCATTCTTGAATGGCATATTTCTTTTAGGTACCGGAACACATTGAAAAAAATAATTCAGTGACTTTAATTCTGAAAAACTCACTAAATACACAATTTACATGATATTTGTAAACTGTTTCAAAAATCTAATCTTTTGAAAATGCCTTTATTAGTTATTATTACAAAATGAATCAGTTCGAAGATAATTGATTCTACCTGTGTCACGGCAAAAATACTTTATAAGTACAAATTATATGATATCAAATTATGGCAAAACGTTGATTTAATGATCAATCATATTTAATACAGTCTTACTAAAATAAACAAATATTGAATACTGTTTTGTACATAAATATAAAACACATATCTCGTTTTGTTGGTGTATTTTACTTTAGCCTATCTTGGATTATAATCTAAAAGGGAAGGTCAAATCAAAATATTGCTAGAAAGTATCAGCAAAAATATGTAGGTTCTGATCAAATTTTAACAGAACAGACAATGAACAGTTTAATGATTTAATTGCTACAGTTAAACACTTTTTGATAAAAATAGCTTATAAAACGATCCTTACTTATCATTGTTTTTAAATTTATTTTATAAAGGCTGTAATTGTAAAGATACATTTTTGGAGTAGTTTCATACTTTTTATAATTGTTATTATTTTCAAAATGCATGATAATGAATAAAAACTATTATGATTAATATTTGAATACATTGTAAGTGTTACGAGCATGATGAAAAGTTATTGAAATCGTTTGAAATTTGATAAGAAGCAAAATGCATTTTCTTTATCTAAATCTTAGTGTGTTTACGCTTCTATTTGTTTAAATAATCCTTGCAGCTAAGATCTTGGAATCAGAAATTATTTGTAATCACAGAAGCGTTCTTACAATTGTACACTTTGTTCTGTTTTGATACCTGACTGTACTCTACGTGATAGTATTCTTTGTTATATAATATTATGTTATATTACGCTATTAAAATGGAAAATAATTTTTGCACTTGGGTATTTTCTTTTTACAAATATCACTATAAGACCACCCTAAATGAAATTAAAAATGCTTTATTGTCTAATTGTATTGAAAGAAAAACAGGATATCTTTATGAAATGTACTTGTTAGACCGTATTATCAGAATATCAATTTATTAGATGACTCATGTATGTATGGTATTTGGTGCTATTATTTTAAACAACTTAGCAACCTAAATTTACTACTTTTTGTCAGATTGATTTAGTTTCCTACGACAATAGTATTGAATTAACACTAGAGTTGCAGAGATATAAAGGAAATAGCATACAAGAAAGCATGAAAAAATCAATGAGCAGTATACAAAGTCTGATTTCTTGAAGAAAAGTTAGTTCGTTTATCTATTCTACCGAATCAAATTCAATCTGGACTTCGCCGTTAGATTTTGTAAAACTGCTGTTTGACGGATAAGTACGATATAAACCCATGTAAATATATCATATACTTAATTTAGCTACTTTTTAAATATTTGTTTTATTATTATAAAGAGGTTTCTTTGTATATTACTGAACTACTAGCTAATTGTAAAGGCAAAGGAAAAATCCAAACTCACCAATGCAAGGCATTCAAAATCACATACATCCAAGTATCCATTATTGTCTGTATCTGTAAAGAGAGTACATATTAAAATTAAGTTACACTAGAATATTTCACAAGAAAATGTAACACACACATACATATATATATATATGTCATAAAAATGGCACCAAGCTTAGAGGTAGATACTGTTGAAGGTGAAGTATTAACTCTGTAACTAGTAGTTCTAACACAGCAACGCTGCAAACTAAGAAACTCCTTATAATATTATAATGACTCAAGAAGGATCAATTTGCCATTAAAATATTAATCGTCAAGTAAAAAATAAAACTAAAGAACGGTAGGTAAAGACTGAAGTTTTTAACCATTTTGTCAATCGTTATGAAAATAGTTATAGATGCAAATTAAATGAAAGGGATTTCTACGTAAAAAACTACAGTAAAGCACAAGAAAGCACTTTGTTAAGTAGTCCTGCACTAATAACACTAGATAGTATGTGTTATTTCTCAGTTGCTTATGTTGTAAAGGCACAGAAAATGGCTATTCTTCCCTGTAAACTTTGATTTTGTTGCTTAGATAATGAAATTTAGAAATTAACCTATTTTCTTTGTAAAAATGTGCAAGTTTGCACATTTTCATTTACATAAGGTCTGAATAAAACAATATATGAATCAAGATTAACATGTATTAATTCTAAAGTTATGCAAAAATGAACAAAAACGTTTAAAAGTGAGTATTTTTTGAGATTTTTGACTCCAATGTAAATCATTTTCACGTATCAACCCCCAAATATACGTTTCCCATCATGTTTTTGTAAAACGCTCCCAGGGCATAAACAAAAGTTTGAAGAGAAAATAAATCTTTTCTATTTACTCTAGGCATAAGCAATTGGGAAATAACACTTTCTGCCCAGGAACAAGAAAAGGTAAATATTTTGTTACATAGTGTAATGCACAATCTTATTGCTGCATTTTTGGTATTATAAAACATGTGGAACTTTCACATTTTACCAAAAAAACATTTATGTTTAGAATGTAAAATCATACACAAGACAAGTAGTAACATTTGATATACTTGTGACAAGTGACTAGAAGTTATAAAATATTATAGTGTCCTAGAAAAGGTTATTACTGTTGGTTAACTGCATGAAAGACTACTTTACTACTAAGTTATTTCTTTCGCAGTCTTTGTGGATCATAGAAAACTTGAATATCTCTGATCCCCGCGACCTTCATCATTTTATGTTCTATACTTTGCTAACAGTATCATTAGCTATAGCCCTTCATCTATTCAACCTCTTAAAGAAAACGTGCACTTCTTACATTGACGTAAAAGAAAAAAAATCACAGTAACATTTAGAAAGGTTGTGTTATCGCTTTCACAAGAAAACTAGTGTTGTGACTGATTATGGTTCTCAGGCCATATTAAATGTAGTTCCATGAATTACGCCACGAAAATCTATTTTATAGTTGCACAAGAAAACCATATCCACAAGATCTTTTAAACTGAACTTCAATGGTGACTCTGGTAATATATCCACAAATTCATGATTTAATTTTAAATAAATTGAATATTTATCCTTTCTTTAGATATTTCTTTTCAGGTGACCAACCAAAATATTTTTATTTGGTAAACTTTTTGTTGTTGTTTTAAAACTAAATTGAAAGAATGATAAAATGTTCTCCCTGTCGTACCAAACATGCTCGCTCTTTCAGCCGTGAGGGCGTTATTATGTGACGGTCAATCCCATTATTCATTGGTAAAAAGTAGTCCATAAGTTGACGGTAGGTGGTGATGACTAGCTGTGTTTTCTCTTGTCTTACACTGTTAAATTAGGGACGGCTAGCGCAGATAGCCCTTGAGTAGCTTTGCGCGAAATTCAAAATAAAAAACAAGCTAATTTTTTTACAGTTTGTGTGGAACAAAAGTTTCAGGGAGTATTTGTTATTGTATATAGTCTAAAATATTTTTACTCTATTTTCTTCGTACATTTCTAAACTCCAAGACATACATGACTAGACTATTCTAGCATAAGCAATTTCATCGGTTTTGATACTATGTTATTAAAGTTTAACATCTATAATCTAAGCGATAGTAAATTGTCAAAAAACTGCATCACGAATCAAATACTATAATTTACAACGTTCGATATTTTAGTTTCAAATATGTTCAGTTACTTCAAACAGAGATTTTTAGGACAAAAGTGTTATTTAACATGAATTAGATTACAGAACATACTGTTTTACCAGGCGTTTAAGTGCTATTGCGGTAGCTTGGCCGAACAGTCTAAGGTGCTGGTTTTAGGTATTAGACCAAAAGGGCGTATGTTCGAATTCCACTACTGCCATTCTTTCTTGGCTTGGTATGGTTATGGGGTTAAGGCACTTGACTCATAATCCGAGGGTCAAAGGTTTGAATCCCCACAAACCAAACATGCTCACTCTTTCAGCCGTGAGGACGTTATAATGTTATGGTTAATCCCAGTATTCTTTGATAAAAGAGTTGCCCAAGAGTTGGCAGTGAGTGGTGATGACTATGTGCCTTCCCCCTAGTCTTACACTGGTAAAATAGAGAAGGCTAGCATAGATAAACCTCGTGTAACTTAGCGCGAAATTCAAAAACAAACAAACATTAAGTGTTATCATTACCCTTATATACATCTTGTAAAGGCCAAGTCTTCTTCAACATTCAACTGACTAGATTGTAATGATAATAAATCAACATTAACTTTTACGGAACTGTCGGTGTTCTTTAATTTAGATAATTAAAGGGTGACGCAACGTTCTTATTATTCTATACATCTTCAGTAGTGTAAGCTATTATAAGAGTGATGTATCTCTGACGTCACAACTGACTAAACAGCATCTGTCTCTGTAAAATAGCTTTCACTCTTCTACTGTCAATTTTACAATACTAATCAGATACAATAACTTCATAAATATTTTATCATATGATCTTGTATTTGTCATTCTACAGTAGTAATAAGCTCTTATAATAATGAAGAAATATAGTAAAATCTTTAAGTATCAGGGATAACAAAACAAAATAACATTCTGGTATTTAATGTGCGAATTGTTAAGTGAAATACTTTATTTCGCCCTTCTGACAAATATAAGAAGCTTTCAGAAGAAATACTGTTATTAAATATTTTTTAAAGTTCAAAACCACTCAATAACTGTCGGAAGTTAATTGAAATTAATCTAAGCAAACATAATTATTTTTTAATAAGTACCTTAAAAAATTCGTTAAAAGTGACATTGTTGTAAAGATCTAAGTAATGCTCACATTTATTATATTGTGAATTCATTCCTTTTAAATTTATAATGCACAACATTAGACTACTTGACATTATCGTCAACCCACTATATTTATAAACCCGTAATAGCATAATTCAGAAACTAGTTAACATAAGATATTACGCATTTTCTGACTTATAATATCCTCTGTTAAACTTAGTTTCTTTATTGGAATAATAATAATAAACTTAATATCTATACTTATTGTATAGTACATAGACATTTATTCGTTGAATAGAAAATGAAGATGGACTTTTGATTAGTTCACTCGATAGGTTATAATATAATGGTTAATACTAGTCAGTAGCTCAAAACGAATTATGGCCATTCCTTAATCTTAGGAGTATTTGACCTTTCCTTTTAGATTTTACGTGCGTGTATTACTGTTCAAGTTGAAATCTGATAACCCCTCTGAGTGTTATGGATTTCATAATAATTACCTATCTATGTTTCAATGTTTGCATGTGAGGAAAAGTTTATTTGTAGTGCAGTAATACTGATACGAAACGTTTTATACAAACTTCATACAACCTTAGCAAGTGTAGTTAATTTTTATAAAAATAAAGTTAATACAATCACACAAAGAGTTGTTCGTTAAAAATACAAAATAAAATGAATAAAGCATATAGCTCAAAATTTGATTAAGAAAATCTATATCATCCGAAAATACCTTAAATTTACATTTGAGAAAATTGTTATCTTTCCACCTCAGTAACCTTTTCAGACAATATAGAAATGCGCTTTACCTAACTATACGCCATCCAATATAATGAAATATTCATACTTAGTTTTCGGCAGCTTAATTATTTGACTTATATTGTCTCTCAGTTAGCATGTTTATTATGGTATCTCTATATATTCTGTCAATTGTAATACTAATGAATTATCTTGTCAGATAAGACACAGCCGTTTAGCTAACGCAGAGTAAATAACATTCTTGCTAATGACTTTCTCTTAACCTTACCAACAGGCTGTGTACGATACTTTCACATCGTCAATAACATTATAAAAACCACAATGTATTGTATACTTTAAGATTTCAACAGCTGGGTGATTATGGCACTCGACTTACAATGTTCATGTACGAGCTTATTCGCTCTTTAAGCTGTGGAAACAATATAATGTGATGTTAAATCCCTATATTCTATTAGTTTTAAATTAAAGACGACTATTGCAGTTGATCCCCAAATAACTTTATGCGAAATTCAAGAAACAAATAAGCAGTCTTTTTCATGGAGTCAACCAAAACTGTTTCACCTCCATACCTTATTCAGTTTAATGCTTACATTTTTATAGCATTTTAGCTTAAACTTAAAAGTTCTATGAATAATAAAAGTAAATCGGCATACTTTTGAGCATTTTGATATTATTTTGTTATTGTACTACAGCTTTTTTACTGGTTCAAAAAATATACATGCAGTTTGTCGGCTTATATGTGTTATAGCTTTGTTAAAAATGTGGAGTTATACTTTCAAAATATTGAATTCTGTATTTGTTTTTTTCTGTTTTTGTGGTTTTGTCGTACTAATAAAATTGAACCTGCTTTTTATGTTGTTTTTTTAAGAATATGAAAATGATTGTATTAGTTATATGCATAAATTACTGCTGTCGTTATTCAGTCTAAATATGGTCACTCAAAATAATATTCAAACTTTCTCTAAATCCTTTCATCATCTCTCATTATTGATATACCGTAAACGCTATGAAATCTCTTGATTTAAAAGATAGAGAAGCGGGATATGATTATAGCAAATACACTTTTAAAATCTATTACATTAATATTGGATGTTTGTAGTTATAAATTAAACAGATGAAACTATTCACGTAATTGCTTCACTTTATAACAAAGGATGATTAGAGTTATTTCAAAAAACAATTTTATAATCCAGTAAAAATGCAATTATTATTTCTAAACTTTACTCCAGATTTAGTTAAATATTTTGTGATAATGAAATGATGTTTTTATTATCTTTTGACGCTCTCAATTTTGTATCTGGATATCTTATAACTGTTTAAATAAGGTCCTAAAATTTCAACCAATTGCCAAATTATGCTGACTGGAATTCAGTTTTATTTATTTGTGAACTAAATAACTTTAAATTGTTATCATAACGTACAAGTCTCATAAAAAACAGTTTATCAACCTCATATCTCAAACAAAGTGCAAAGTCTCTTGACAGAGCTGTTAGAAATAGCTACTTCCAATGGATACAGTAATCTTAAAGAATTTTCAGGTAGTTTTAAATATAAGGTAATTAGAGCCAAATGGATTATAATTTCATCAGAATTTTTTTTTTATAAAGGAATCGCCGTAACTCGTTCATATTAAATATATAATGAGCCAGAGAATAACAATATACCTTTATGAATGTTGAAAAACTTTAGTTCAAAAACATATCTTCAGATAAAGCATCGTCTTTTGTTATAGTCACCCAGATATCATTTTGTATTATATTAATTTCAAAACGGAGGTTATTCGAGTGGAAAGTGATCACGACAGCAAAGAAAACTAGCTGGCCACAATGTGATTTTATGACGCTTATTTCGTCCTAAGCTAAAATTTATAAATCATTTCTCAACACTAAGGAAAGTTTGCACACGCACATACAAACATTAATTTTTTTCTTTGCATTAATCGAATTTTCAGTCAAGTAGTTTCAGCAAGCTCTTTATTTTATTCAAGTAACTTGAATAACTTCTAACTTGCCATATTCATCTTTGTCCATTATGTTTTGTTTGGTTGTCAAATTGCATTGGTCTAAACTGAAAACAAAAAGTAATCTCTTAGCATAATCTGATACTACTATTTATAACAAATCATATCTATAATTTTTTAGAGTAACTGTAATGGATTATATGTAAATTGCGAGAGACTTTTAAACTTAATATTGTCTGAATATGTTGTATATAAATTTTGCATTTATAACTTACTTGGATGTCATAAAGAATTCATTATCATTCAAAGTTATATCCATTTAACTTCAAGTTTCAGTATCTTCTTTACAAAAACATCTACATATTATTGAGTTGTTTCTGACTTAGATGTATTACACAATTCAATTCATGTGATATGTTTATTGGAAGTGAACACAAGAGTAAACCTACCGATGTTTTATGGTTTAATGTGGAGCAAAGTAACTATGAAATATAATAGTGCACAATAAAAAATATTATTTGTAAAGAATGAATAACCAAAATGGTTTTTTGTGAGGAATGGAATTAAAAGACAAGTCGTTCATTTTACTTAACTATTTTTATGATAAAAAAGAAGAGACCTTAGGATTAAATAGCATGAATTCCTTTAAATGTTGTCATTGTATTCATGAAGGATAACATAAACGAAACTTGAAACTCTTGATATATTAAATGTAATTGATGAAGGTGTTAAAATATGTTATATTAATAAGATTAAAAGCACCTTTTTATATGAGTGTGATGAGTGCAATTCTATTAATGAGTATATTTTTTTATAAATAATAATATGTGTCTAAATTATATGAAGTTACTAAATATATCTCATCTTTACCGATTCTAAAAATATCAAATGACTCGTACATAGTAACTCGTTGTTGTTAGTTTAATGCTTTCCTAATTATGTCATACAGTAGAGCTTGTAAAAGACATATATATTCTTAGGTTAAAAAATGAGGATTAATTTCAATTAAGCCAATATGAAAACAGTCTAAATAAAAAGGAAAATAATATTTATAGTGTAAAAATCACCGAAAATGGAAATACCAGTGTTAAGGAAGATACACTGAATATTAATAGATCCAAAGGAAACATTGTTGTGATGAAGGTGATGGTTGTATGAATAAACAGTTTTAAAACAAATTTAGTTATTCAAACGAAAAGAGGATATACTACAGAGAGTCCATTGTATGACAAATATTTGCAAATCATAGCCAATAATACGTAAAAAGATTAGTTTTAAAATTTTCACGAAGATGCCAAGGGTCTATCTCTAATTTTGAAATGATAGACTCCTCAAAAGCAGTTATTCAACATTACCCACTGCTAACTCTCGTGCTATTTTTCACTAACGAAAAGAAGAATTGATCCTTATATTATAAATTCAAGAAAGATACACCACCTCAAAAGGTCTAAAAGGGGTTATGACTCATATTCCAAGATATATGTGAAAAGTTAAAAACATGTTTGACCAACACAGTTATTATCCAAAATGTTCACATCCTAGAGAATTGATCAAATTTTTATCACATGCATGTAATGTTGGAATAATCAATTGATTAAATTATCTTTAAATATTTTTATACTAACTGAAGATCGCATTTTATGGTCAATTTAATGTAATGTATGGAAGTACATTATGCTGATATGATAATATAATGGTAAACAACACACCAATATTCTGTCAGAACATATCGAATGTACTCTGTCCTCAAATAATCCACTTTATTATACTTCTAAATCGTTGTTTACTAACACATTTCTTATTTTAGCATATGCCGTTGGATATAATATTAACTGACCTTCACGACATCCCAGATGTTAGTGTTATGTCAATAATCAGACGTAAAACAAATCTAAATTAGCACTTCTATTACTTACACATTCTAGTTACAGAACACATATATTTTATATGTATATATGTATATGTATATTAAAAAATTACGAGATTTCTCTATTCAGCAAAAGCACTCGTAACACTGACAGCAATCACATTATTTTCAAGAAAATAAGTGTTTTCATATTGCTTTTAAAATGTGATCCAAATTTTATGATGTATAACTTCATTATTAATTAAGGCCAATAGGCATTTATGCAAAACTGAAATATGCCATCAGATCTGGACGAATTAAACGCATGGAAAGTTTGTAAATTCTTACACGCAGAAAGAAACACTTTAAATTGTAAGTGATAAACAAACAAATGTTCCAAAAATTTTACTGGCACAGATGGAATGGGTTGATCTATTTATGTAATGTTTATTTGATTGATATTTTGGATCAAAGAACTTTTACTCCATGTAAAACATTGTTTAAGAGAACATTGATAATTCGCATTTCTATCAACTTAATGGTGCTGAAGAAAGAGGCTTACTATACAACTTAATTTTAGTAGGGAGGGCTGGAAGGACGAGCATGTTTAACGCAACGTGGGCGTGAACCCACGACCGTCGGATTACGAATCGCACGCCTTACACGTTTGTCTCATAGACAAAAGAACAGACTATAATAAAATTGTAGAATACACTACAACATATTAAGAAAATATTATATCACAACTAAGAACTTTAATATGGTTTAAAGTGTTGACGATAGTCCAAACCACTTATGCTAAACTTCACAGAAACAGCACGGTAATAAGTGAATAATGAAGTTACATGGATAGTTAAAAGATAAAATTCCTCTTTTATATTAATCTGTACAAAAGCTTGGCATGATCTGCAGATAGGTGCTTGGCTCGCAAGCTAAGAGTGGCGAAGTTGAAAAGCAATGCTGAATATGACCGCCCTTTGAGTCCTTATAATGTAATATTCAATCACACTCTTCATTGGTAAAAGAGAAGTCTAAGAAATAACCGGATTCCTTCCAGTGTTCGGCATTAGATTGCCTAAATAGATTTAACAGAAACTGTAAACAAAATATTTATTACAAAAAACTGTGTATATATTTTCCAAGATAAGAAATTTCGGTTTAATGTTTCAAACAGTCTTTCTAAACAGCATCTACTGCCAAAATACTGTGATAAAGAATAATTGGATTTGGCTATCATTATTGTAACACACCTATTACTCTAAGAAGTTGATCGTGTTTTGCTATCTGATTGGAGACCCGCCATTGTCAGGTAATTAAGGCGTTCGACTCGTTATTCATGGGTCACGAGTTCGAATCATTTTCACACCAAACATGCTCGCCCTTTCAGCTCTGAGAGAGTTATAATGTGATGGTCAATCCCATTTTTTGTTGGTAAAAGAGTAGCACAAGAGTTGATGGTTGGTGGGGATGAATTGTCTTACACTGCTAAATTAGAAATGGTTAACGCAGATAATTATCGTGTAACTTTGCGCGAAAATTCAAAACAAACAATTACTTGATTGCTTTAAAACTATTTACAGTACGAACAACTCTTAGACTGAATAGAAAGCTCACAAAAGCGATAACTTTTACATCATACTTTGTTAAATTGTAGAGCACACTGTCACCATTCGCTATACGTTTGACTTCTTTGCCAAGACAAAACGTTCAGGTAGCTGAAAATTTTACTTATATATTTTATTAGCAGTCCCTAAAAATGAAAACTTGGCGTATTAAAAATGTACAGACATGTTTTTCATTTAGGGTTTAATAGATCAGCTTTTGTTTTTAGTCTGCTGCTAATATTTGAATATTTAGACAAATAATAGACAATTTCAATCTCAACAACACCTTACGAGCATGTATGATAAATTTGTAGGTCAAAAACATCGAACTAAGTTCAGATATAATCGTGCCTAATTTTGAACTACTGGATTAAAGGGAAAGAAGTGTTATCCAGAATTTATTGTACTTTAATAATATTCCTACAGATGAAATTGCAGAACGTTATATGAGACATCATGTTTAAATTCTTGGATCCCTTGATCCACAGTCTGGCTAGAATGTGCTCAGTCCCTTTTATATAAACGCTTTAGATGCATAAACCCTAACCCAGGATAGGCACATATTCACTTAGTCTCCTGTTGGAAGGACTTGCATTCTTAAACAAATTATCACTTGTGCTCAATAAAAAATTGCTATCTCTAGGAAGAGCGAAATTATTCTGCCTACCAGGAGAGTATAGGGTGTTCGGAAAGTCACTGTGTACTTATATATTTATTAGCAGACAAAACTGCACAGTTTTAGGCCTGGTAGATGGTACATGCAATTAAATAATACCTTACACGCCTTACGATAAGCTAGAATAAAATGTGTACGTACAAGTAAAAATTTACATCAACTTATCTCTAATGTGCTGTTTGAATGTATTTCAGGGGGTATTAAGTTATATGTGTTTAGATTTTACGTAGTGCACATACTTAGGATTTTGAAATTAATTTGATAAAACTTTGAAAAAGAGTATTCTTATTTATTATTCCATTATAGCTAATATTGTACCGTAGGAGATCCAGCTACTTAACTTCAGACACTGAAAACCACAGAGATCATATAAATTCAGTAATTTACCCTAATTTACCAAAAACTGATTTTGTGGTAACTTCTGTGAACTCTGTAACAAATTGTTCTTGGAATGGTTCGTGCTAAGTTTTTACTAAAACAACGATTGGTTTTGTATTTATATTTTGAAACGTAATTATAATAATGATAAAACGGATATTAGGTGTATTTGAAACTTTGACATGTATCATTATCAGCATGCTGCTGTGTGTACTTATTATATCGTATTATTTCGTAATTTTGATTTCTAGAAACTTTACAGCAAGCCATTGCTTTAACGCGTGCACTCGTTATCCGAGGGTCGCGGGTTCGCGCCCGCGTTGCGCTAAACATGCTCGCCCTCCCAGCCGTGGGGGTGTATAATGTGACGGTCAATCCCACTATTCGTTGGTAAAAGAGTAGCCCAAGAGTTGGCGGTGGGTGGTGATGACTAGCTGCCTTCCCTCTAGTCTTACACTGCAAAATTAGGGACGGCTAGCACAGATAGCCCTCGAGTAGCTTTGTGCGAATTTCCAAAACAAACAAACAAACAAGCCATTGCTTTATGACCTTAAATATTTTTACTAACGTCTTAAGAATTGGTAAACACATTTCTCGTCTCCAACATTCAAGTAGATCATCTATTTTATCGCATACTAGTTTACATTTTATGCTGATTTACAGCCATTCTACCCAAATTTGTAGTTAACTAGCCACGTGAAATTTGAGCGTGAAAATAACGGTTAAACGAGAAACTAATTTGTTTGTTTTTTTTAAATTTCGCTCAAAGCTACACGAGGGCTTTCTGCGTTAGCAGTCCCTAACTTTGCAGTGTAAAATAAGAGAAAAAGTAGCTAGTCATCACCATCAACCAACAATTTTTAGGTTACTTTTAATCAACAAATAGTGGAATTTGACCGCCTCCACGGGACCCTAAC
The DNA here is from genome assembly GCA_011833715.1 of Carcinoscorpius rotundicauda. Classification (NCBI taxonomy): domain Eukaryota; kingdom Metazoa; phylum Arthropoda; class Merostomata; order Xiphosura; family Limulidae; genus Carcinoscorpius; species Carcinoscorpius rotundicauda. Next base: position 29,549,736 of record CM022395.1, on the reverse strand, counting down.
CACCTGGCCATGCCAGACCTTAAAACAATTAATAATGAGGTCAGTTATGTTACCGCATTTCAAAGTTTGTTTTATTTAAAATATATAAATCAGAGTTAATAAGTTTAAAGTAAACATAAAACATTTAGAGAGTGATTAAAAGTCACCATAAAGAAAAGAAAATTTAACTCCGTAGTAACACCAAGGATCTATAACATTAATAATCGGGTTTTGATACCTGCGGTGGCCAGAGCTTAATGAACAAACAAGTGCTTTGTGGGAATTGCTAGAACATTGAATAAAAACACATTAAAAATAGACTAAACACTTTATCGTCTGAATGATAAGTATGTGTTTTTGTAATAGCAATTTTGTTAGTGTTGAGTCAAGGAAAGATTCAAAAATAACTAAAATAAATTAGATTAAGAAGAATCTTTCATTACTCGAACCTTAAAGAGACTTATCTGTAAGTGAAGCTCTAAAATGACTGATCTGTGAGTTAAGCCCAAAATAGACTAATCTGTGAGTTAAGCCCGAAAGCGACTGATCTGTGAGTTGAGTTAGTTGAAAGATAATTTTTATTTAGAATTGTAGGTCAGAAAAAGACAACTTTTAAATATGTGTTAATTTTTACTTCTCAGTGCTAAATAGTTTAAGATTAAGATGGATTCTTTTCACAATTCAATTAATTTTACAAACTTTTTTATGTTTCCTTTCTGAAAAGTTATTTCTTCAATTAAAATTTTGATTATACGAAAACGGAACCTTTCTATCATTTTAATAAAATCTGAGTAACTATACATAAAATAATATTGTCGGCAGAATTTGTATTATCAAATGAAAAAGAAGTCTGTAATTTTCAACTCCAAAGCACAGCTAATATAATTTAGTTCAATTCACAGTTGACTAACTTCTTCAGGATAACATTCCGTACTACAAGACTGGTTTGTAGACGTTACCATCTCGCCCAATTCTATAATTAAAAAGAGAGTAGCCGTTTGCTTTCTTCCACAGTCTACAAAAAAATTCTTCTTCGATCCAGTAATAAAACTAAACATTTCCAGTTTCTTTAATAATTGAAAGCTTAATTTTTCTGAAATGATATATCAAACGGACTAAAACTTAGTTTATATGAGTGCAAAAGCTATTCATATTATATATTAAACTGTTTTGGTTTTTCAACAAACAACACCACTGAAACATCGAAAATAAGACAGTTTGTAAATATAATAAGTTTTGTAAATTAAACATGACACTGAAGTGTATTTTAATTCACAAATAAACGGAAGGTTATCGAAGCTTGGATATTACAAAGGATCTCACGCAAACTAGTTGCCTTCCCTCTAGTCTTACACTGCTAAATTAGGGACGGCTAGCACAGATAGCCCTCGAGTAGCTTTGTGCGAAATTCCAAAACAAAACAAACCTCCATCTTTTGTAATTTTGCAACTTTCCCACGTGAGATGTTTACGTCACTAAGTTTAGGCTTATCAAACATTAATCAGTGATGTCAAGAAAACCCACTTGTAGAAAAAATATAAATGTAAAAGTGGTTCGTTTGAGACATTTTTTTTTTATGTAGAGGCGCAAACACCGTTTCGACCTCTCTCGGTCATCGTCAGGTTCACAAACAAAGGAAGAGGTAACTAACTAGAAGCTGACCACAAGTTTGAAAGGGGTTGTGTAACTGAGTTTCGGAATGTAGAGGGCGGGATTAGATGTTTGAATATATAATTTTATATTATTTATTTTATTAATATTAATAACATTATTTTAAAAATAGGTATAAAGGTGTTCTTTTGTATTGGTTTATTTTGGTCTTGAGTTGTCGCATAAGTAAGGCATCTTTAATTTTGTGTTTGTTTGTGTTTTTTTATTTAGTATTTGAGTGTTTTCTATGGTTATGTTGTATTTATTTGACTTGTCGTGTTCAAAAGTGTGTGAAGGTGACTTTTTAGACCTCAGTTTTGTGGCTGATTTTTGAATACATTTGGTATTAACAATAATGTCATATTTGGTCACTAGTTTTTGCGAAATGTTGGTTATTTTTCTGCTGATGTTGGGAATAAATGGTGTGCAGCAGTATATGGTTTCGTGATTTTTGACTCATAAGATATATTTACTTTTGCCAGTGGATTTTGCTTTCTGTCCAGGTGTGTGCAAATAATGATTTCTACGGTTTATGGAGAACACTTATTGATATTGATGAAGTATTGTTTTATTTTGTCTAATTAATCGTTAATTTTATCTGGTGAGCATAGTTTTATGGCTGTGTGTATTTGGTTTCTTAGTATGTTGAGTTTTTGTTTTGTTTCATGCGCTGAGTCCCAAGGAATGTATAGTCCAGTATGAGTGATTTTTCGGTGGACTTCTGTTTTGAATTGTGTGTCGGTTCTTATAATTTTGAGGTTTAGAAATGATATCTGATTGCTTTCTTTCTGTTCATGTGAAGTTGATGTTGGGATGTATAGCATTAATGTGATTAAAAAAATAAGTGTGTGTTTTGTAAATGTGAATTCCGCAATCGTATCGTCTACATATCAGTATAGTGGTGGATGTAATGCTGTGTTAATTGCTTGTGTTTCAATTTGTGTCATAAAAATATTGGCTAGAACTGGTGATACTGGGCTGCCCATGCTTGGGCCATTTGTTTGTTCATAATTGTGGTTATTGAACATGAAGTTTGTCATTATCGTGGTGAATTCTATGAGGGTTGCTAATTGGTTACTGGGAATGTCTATAGATGGGTTAGGGTCTCGGATATAGCCCAAAATAAACCAGTACAAACGAACATCTTTATATTTATATTAAAAATAATATTATTAATATTAATAAAATAAATAATATAAAATTATATATTCAAACATCTAATCCCGCCCTCTACACTCCAAAACTCAATTACACAGTCAGCTTCCAGTCAGTTACCTTTCTGAACCTTACGATGACCCAAGAAGGTCGAAACGTTATTCGCTCCTCGACGTAAAAATTTTTCTCAACCCAAAAGAGCCATTTTACATGTATATATATTTTATTAAACATTTATGATATTAGAGCGGTTTCATGATCATTGAGAAAATTTTTTGTTACTCAAAACTCCTTTTTTCTCTGAAAAAGAAAATTATTTCAAAAAAAATATTTTTAACAAGTGTTAAGTGTAAAAATATTGAATTTATTGCGTAACTTTTAAATTGTATTGCCTCTTTATTCTGGGCTATTAAATTCATATATTATAACATTGATTTACTTAATTATCTTGGGCGTAAAAGAGTTCTTCATATTATTGAAAGTTTTCAAAATGAAAAGCGTTGTTGGTAAGAGTTTATATTTTTGGACCACTATATAAACTATAAGGCCAAGTGTATGTGGACCCCTCTTTTAATTAGTGGGTTCGTTTATTTCAGCCACACCAATTGGTAACAGGTGCAGAAAATCAAACATGCACCCTTACAATCTCTTTCCACAAACTTTGGCGGTAGAATGGTCGTTCTGAAGAGCTCAGTGGTTTTCATTGTGGCACTGTCGTAGGATGTCACCTTTCCAACAAGTCAGTTTGTCAAAGGTCTGTTCTGCTAGAGATGCCTCGGACAAATGTAAGTGATGTTATTGTGAAGTGAAAACATTTAGGAGTAACAACAGCTCAGACACGAAGCGGTAGGCTACACAAGCTCACAGAACAGAAACGTCGAGTGTTGAAGGGCATAGCGCATAAAAATAGTCTGTCTACATTTGAAACACTCACTATCGAGTTTCAAACTGACTCTGGAAGCAACGTCAGTTCAATAATTGTTCGTCGGAAATTTCATAAAATTGAGTTCATGGCCCAAGCAGTTGCGTAAAAGCCTAAGATCACCATGCACAATACCAAGCATCGGCTGGAGTGGTGTAAAACAAACCGCCATTGGACTCTTCAACAATGAAAATGCGTTTTATTGAGTGATGAATCACGTTTGACTATCTGGAAGTCTAACGGACGAACCTGGTTTTGGCGAATGCCAGAAGAACGCAACCTGCCTAAATTTATAGTGCAAACTGTAAAGTTTCGTAGAGGAATAATAATGGTCTGGGAATGTTTTTCATGGTTAGGGCTAGGCTTTTTAGTTCCATTCTTAATGCTACAGCATATAATGAGATACTAGAAAATATGTGCTTCTAATTTTGTGGCAACAGTTTGGGGGAGATCCTTTTTTTATTTCAGCATGACAATGTCCTCCTGCACAAAGCGAGTTCCATAAAGACATGGTTTGCCAAGGTTGGTGTGGAAAAACTTGAGTGGCCTGCATAGAGCCCTGACCTCAACTCCATCGAACACCTTTGGGATGAATTGGAACTCAGACTGCGAGCCAGGCCTTCTATCCTGATCTGACTAATGCTCTTGTGGCTGAGTCATGTTCCAAAATCTAGTGAAAAGCCTTTCTAAAAGAGTGGAGGCTGCTATAGCAGCAAAGTTGGGATTATCCCCATGTTAAATGACCATGGTTCTGGAATAAGATGTTCAATGAGCATAAATGGTCAGGTGTCCACACACTTTTGCCTGTGTAGTGTACCTTCTTATTAAGATTGTCAAAATTAATTTATATCAAATATTATTTCAAAAACTCAATGATAACATTAAAATATTTATTTTCTGTTATGTAAGCAAAGAAAGACTTGTTACTGATTCTTTGAAAAATGTTTAATTTCACTGTTATCCTTTTTGTATTATCATAGGAGTGAAAATAATATCAAACTCTGTCCATTATGTTTTATATCTAATCTAAAATGGAAGGCGCAATTAAAAAACTTCATTTTGTTAAACTTTTATTGTAATTTACTTGGAATGAAATATGTTATTTGTATCCAGAGGATATTATTCATAGACTTCTGGTCAATATAAAACTGAAGGGTTACTTAACTCTTTTTTATTTATGGTTTGGTTTTCAACACACTGCGTAAATTTAGCCTTATCTAATGATATTATTAATTCCTAAGAAGGCTATGAATTTTCGGTAAATCCGTAGATAGATACATTAATTTTTTTATTTGCGCTTATTTGTTATTCAGTTGCTATAAATTACTTTTGGGTACATATTTGGTTACATTCAGATGTTATTTGGGGACCAGTAAATGTACAGCAATAGAATGTTTTTGTTGTACTGGACCGTTTTTGCTCCTTCAGCTATAAATATCACTGTGTATTAGGAACTTCTAAATATTTCATCTGCCTCTCTAACAAGGTTTTTAGTTTGTGAATGTAATTTTAATATTCTCAAAGTACAAGCGTTAGGAGGAGACACTAAACAGTGTTAAAATCGAAGTGCGTTCTGATTCCTTCGTAATGAGTACCCTCACCTCTGCAATCACGAATTTTTAGATGAACAATATTACGTAAAATTTTAAGCTAGAAATTAAATAAAACGGAAATTATTATTTATATTTCTAAAGATAAAATAAAACGGAATGGTAAGCTTATTATTTATTTGAAATTTCCATAGCATTATTGTATTTTTCGTTCCTGATTTATGCAGAGCCTTAATGATGAAAAAAGTGAAATGGGCACTGACTGCTAACTTTAGCATGATGCTTGTGTAGAAAGACTTGGAGAATTAATCAAATGCTACTTTTGTACATCAGTCCTTCCAAGACGGCCCGACATGGCCTAGGGCGTTAAGGCGTGCGCTTCGTAATCTGAGGGTCGCGGGTTCGCGCCCGAGTCGCCATAAACATGCTCGCCCTCCCAGCGGTGGGAGAGTTATAATGTTACGGTCAATCCCACTATTCGTTGGTAAAAGAGTAGCCCAAGAGCTGGCGGTGGATGGTGATGACTAACTGCCTTTCCTCTAGTCTTACACTGCTAAATTAGGGACGGCTAGCACAGATAGCCCTCGATTAGCTCTGTGCGAAATTCCAAAACAAACAAACAAATCTTCAAAGACATTCTGCTTATCATCTTCTAGAGTTAGCTAAAATCCTAGAGAGAGAGTAGTTTAATAATTTATAATAGTAGTATTTAATTGTGGAAAAACTGTGCAATTGTACATAAAATTCCTGCTACGAATGAGTGATGGCGTATAGTATTACCTGTTAGAATATATGTTATTTATTTGTTAGATACATAAATGAAGTGTTTTATCATAATGACGTGAAGTTGAAATACTTACCTGTTTAGTGAATCATGTTTATCTTTAAATAATGTTTGGAAAGAAATAAACATTTTCGGGAAGGATAAATAAATTAACGTAATTTTCTTAGCAGCATCCAATTGTTTCATTTCATATAGATTATTAAACTACCAAATGGTTTAATTGTTAGTCTTTAAACAAATAAATCTTCTTCTTAACGAAAGTAACTCTTGCATCTAAAGTTAAATCTATTTATACGCAACACTAAAAAGTGCCATGAGTATCAAGGTTATTTTATACACGCTGGTTGTCACAATTAATTTCTAGTTAAATTTATAAATAAACATAGAGAAGGTCAACGAACTAGATGTGAGAGTCAATATAGTAGGACAGGAGTATCAAATAAGAAAACATAGTTTTACTTAAGCTCAAAAGTATTTAATCCAAACTTAGCATTAATGGGTAGAACTAACTTAATAGTAAAGAATGACTGACTTCGCACACGAAATAAAAAAGAAAAAACAACAACAAACATCAGTTGAGAAGTTAACCTGAATCGTTTTAGTATTAAAAAAATGAAACTAAAAATATGCATACAAAATTAGACTCGAATCAAGTATCAATCGTAGTTTCTAAACTGCAACTTTACAGCCTTAGTTTACTCATTTTTATTTACATTTATGACTTGGTACGTCATAAATTGTAGCCCTTATTTACCTTAAAATTAACAAATATGATAGGTCGGTGGTACAAAATATTTATTTTTGTAATTGCACCAACACTCTGCGTGAAAGAATGAAGCAATTTCCAGTTCGCAATATACTAATGTTATAACATCATATAATATTTAACAGTTAAAACTGAAATGTTTCACTATAGTCCTGAACAGCACACAAAATATTAATCTTGGAGAGTAGGAAATAAATTATGACAAAAATGTAACCAGATATTTTGTAAGTGTATTCTAGAAAACTATGAGTATTGAAACATGTCACAGAAACACATGAAATATATTATTTAAATTTACATTGGCAATGACGTGCTACGTTACATGTTTCCTGAGCTATAAAAGGTAACCCGACCAAGGTTAATTTTACGTTTTTTTATATCTTTTAATAAGGTTTGATAATGCGATTAAATGAACTGATTTTGTCGTACCGTAACAGGATACAAGTTAGTGAAATAAGACTGAGCAGATACTTTTTTTTCAGTAGACTCTAATTATTTACGGATTTTGCTTTTTGTTTTTTCAAATATTTCAACTAAACCTTATTGATAACAAATGGGTTTCTTTGTATTAAAATATAAAAACAAAATCTTCCAAAACTTACCGTACATATAAGTAACAATGAAATGCACCCGATTGCTCCACTCAAATGGTTCCATCACTGTCGGTCCTGTAATATAAAAGTGAAAGTTACATGGTATAATATTATTTGTTTGTTTGTTTTGAACATCGCCCTAAGCTGCACAACGGCTATCTGCTCTAGACATCCCTAACTCAGCAGTGTAAGACCAGAGGTAAAGCAGCTAGTTATCGTCATCTGCCACCAACTTTTGGGATACTCTTTTACCAAGAACTTGTGGGATTGACCCCAACGTGAAAACGCCCTCATGGAAGAAAAGATGAACAGGGATTTGAACCTGCAACCCTTAAATTCCGAGTCGATCGCACTAATCATTTGGCTATGCCTGACCTATGGTATATGTGAAACCACACAAATTCCTGAACTGTAGTTATGTTTCTGCCTTTGCGCTAATACAGCCGAAATTCTCCGAATTTATAACGCTAAAATCAGAGATTCGATTCCCTCGGTGGGCTCAGCAGATAGTTTGATGTTTTTTCGCTTTAAAAAACACAATTATACACAGTTTTGTGTCTACAATAATTATTTCCTAAACTTTTTTCACGTACGATATTTGTTTAAAGTTTACGGTGTCAAATAACATATATTTTCCCTTCTGAATAGGCAAGACGTGCCACTGTATTTTGTTTAAACGTATATGCATATATCATGTATATACTCATTAATAAGATCGTCCAGTTGAAAGTAAGATAAAAAGTATGATTTATATATTAATCACTTTAACATATGTTCTCATACGTTGGTGTCAGCAAGAGCTGTCGCTCCATTCCAGGTATTTGTTTGTTTTTGAATTTCGCACAAAAATACTCGAGAGCTATCTGTGCTAGCCGTTTTTAATTTAGCAGTATAAAACTAGAGGAAAGTTATCTAGTCATCATCACCCACCGCCAACTCTTGGGGTACTCTTTTACCAACGAATAGTGAGATAGATCGTCACATATAAAACCCCCACGGCTGAAAGGGCAAGCATGTTTGGTACGACTGGGATTCGAATCCGCGACCTTCATATTGCGAGTCGAACGCCTGAACCCATCTGGCCATGCCATGCCAAGCCACCATTCCAGGTATCTTCACACTGGCTGATTGGGATGACCTGGCATGGCCTAGCGCATTAAGGCGTGCGCTTCGTAATTTAAGGGTTGCGAGTTCGCGTCCGTGTCACACCAAACATGGTCGCTCTCCCAGCCGTGGGGGCGTTATAATGTGACGGTCAATTCCACTATTCCTTTATAAAAGAGTAGCCCAAGAGTTGGCGGTGGGTGGTGATGACTAGCTGCCTTCCCTCTAGTCTTACACTGCTAAATTAGGGACGGATAGCACAGATAGCCCTCGAGTAGCTTTGTGCGAAATTCCAGAAAACAAACAAAAAACAAACAAACTAATTGGGATATGAAAAATATAGAAATGTTTTGTTTTTCTTGTTTTATGTACAAGTTCTCAATTCGTTCCTCAGATTGTACTATTTATAGAAGGAACATTTTATAGACTGTATGCTCTGTATGCAAGTGTTCTACAATGTTTAATTTTCTCGCCTCTCTTCTACATCCCGTATGTCTCAGATACATCACAGTCTATTGAAATTTTCTAGTATACTGATGATACTGCCTTAATGTCCTTCTTCTCAACAATAATCATTTTATATGACACATGAATGTTCCTGCACGCCATCTGGTCTTCAAAACAAAACCACTCAGTTCAAGGCAGGACTTGTTTGATCGCATCACATTTTAGAACATCATTCATTATCAATAAAAGCTTCATATACAACATATCACTCGCTATGTCTTGATTTATAATGTTATTCTTACTATCTTGCAAAACTGCTTATGTTTATTCTCTGCTACAACTGTTTCCTTTAGCTTAACTTATTTTCAATTTTCAGCAAATATCTCTTCCTGTAAGTCATCCAAGACTTTACTTTCTTTATGCGAAAAATGTCTCCGTATATTTACGGCATCCTGATATATTTTTCTTTCTCATATCTCACCTTTGCAGCTGATTAACTTAAGTTTTGAACTCGTGACAAGCTTAATTTCATATAATTAAATTTACATTTTAGAATCCTTTTCTGAACAACAGTATTTACACCTGTTCATCCATTATCCATGCCCACTATACTTTGAAGTTTTAATCTCGGGGCTAAAGAGAGAAGGCAAAAAACTCTTCTGACTCGTAAGCCCTATTTCGCTGGAACAAAGTGACGGAGGGAAATCACTTGATTTGTCGGTGTACAAGGTAATTCATGACATGTAGAATTTATTCAAAGAGGTATAATTTAGTAGTAAATGGTAAGTTGGAATATAAATTGGAATTCATATTTTTTTATATTATACACTGCTGGCCAAAATATTGAGGCCAATGAATATAAAACAAAAATATGCATTTTGCGTTGTTAGACTAAACCACTTATTTGAGTAAAGCTTCGAAAGGTGAAAAAAACAACATTTGATTCTTGTGAACACTATGAAATTATCCTAAATACTAGCTGGTCAAAAGTTTAAGACCATCCCAAAAAGAAGTTCTAAACAGAGTAGAAAATGCCCAACAAGAGATCTCAGTAGTGAGTTGCACAGTCGTCATTGTAAATAACTTCAAAAAATTGCTTTGGCATGATGAATACAAGTGTTTGCAGAAGGCTTCCTGGAATGTTATTCCAAGTAGTCAAGATAACTTCACGAATGGATCATGAAATGTTTAGAATTGCCGTAAATTTCTATAGACTTCCCTTGCCATCCACCTCACATTTTCAATGGGATTCAGTTCGGGCTAACGTGCTGTATGGTAAAAAAGAATCACGTTATTCTCCATTAAATAAATCCTTTGTCCTGTGGGCATTCTGAATTTCAGCGTTGTCCTGTTGAAAGATCTATTCATTTCTACACAAGCGAGGGCTTTCAGTCAATAAGGATGCTCTCTCCAACATGCCAATGTACCCAGCTACTTTTTGACGCCCCTGTATAACCTGAAGCACCATTTTTCCATAGAAATTGAAAGCACCCTAGATCATGATAGATCCTCCTCCACTGTTTCGTGAAGAAATGTCTCCGGTGGGATGTTCTTATCGTGCCAGTAACGTTGGAAGCCATCTGGATCATTCAGGTTTAATATTTTCTCATTAGAGAACAAAATCTTTGTCCAGTTTTCTGCGTTCCATGTTTGGTGCTTCTCAGCAATGTTTAACCGAGACGTTTCGTGATGTTGAAAAAGGGGTGGCTTTTGAAGACGTTTACGGTTTTAAAAGCCTTTCTTTCGCAAATGCTGTCTTATTGTTCTTGAGCAACTTTCTGCGTCCGTAAGGACCTTAATCTGGTTCGACGATCGGCTAGTGTCTTACCAGACAACCCGTCGAATCCTTCTGCTCAATGCCGACGAAACTCTCTTGGGCCGACCACTTGAAATCCTCGTTCTGTATCCCTCCGAGTCTTTTAAGAAATTTGCAATAAGTGTTCTACTACGCTCAATCTCACCAGCGATGGCACGTTGAGAGGGACCTTACTTTTGCAGCTCGACAAATTTGCCACATTCAAACTCTGTCAAATTTTAAGCTTTGCTATGTTTTTATTCAATGTAACACATGAGATGTCAGTGGGAGATGTTGACAACGCTAATGCTTGAACACAAATGCCTAAATTGCGTTACGTGTTTATCGATTAACGCTTCGTTTCAGTGTGGTCTTCAACATTTGACCAGCTAGTGTTTAGGCTAATTTCATGCTGTTTGCATTTTCCATATTAAATACTAAAAAGTGTTTTATATTTATTTTCCTTTTCCTTATTTTTTCTTTACGTTCATTGGCTTTAAGATTTTAGCCAGCAGTGTAAAAACATGATGTCCTTTCTCTTACGAATAACATGTTTTGTCAGTGTAAATCCTCTCTCCCTTTCGCAAATAGATAAAGAACAAAAATCAATGTGTATAACATTAATACTTTATGAACAAGTTCTCAGGATTGACTATCTTAATTCTTCCATTTATATTCTCAGAATTATGTGAACCCACACCCTTCAATTGAGACAACATTCAAAAGATGTGAGATGGGAAATATTACCACTTAAAAGGGGTTAAAAGATTACTGATATATATGAGTTATGTATTGATATGTACATTTATATAATCGGTGTAAATAAGCATAAGAAGTGCACTGTTTTCTACGTATACATTTGAATTATTTATTATTTCTTCAGCCTATTCTGCAATAATTTGCTTATTTATATATATTATGCTGCTACGTAAGCTTAAAGTGTGGAAAATGATAAATTAAATGTATTTGAATATATATATATATAAATACACTGATTTAAGAATTTCAGATTATTCTAAGTTGATTGCTCGTTCATTCTGTTAAATTTCACGCAAAACTACTCCAGGGTTATCTGCACTAAGCGTTCGTAATTTTGGAGTGATAAATTAGAATAAAAACAGATATTCAACCGAATGAAAGCGCTCATACTACTATTTACCAAAACACAAGTAGTAGAGCTGTCCGTCACATCATAGCAGACACATGGACAGCTGTACAGGTGAACATGTTCAATGACAAGTTTTGATTTCACGATCCTCATCTTCTTGAGGGTTGAGAGTTCTAAATACCAGTCGATGTCAGGCCATATTGTGATTTAGGTAGTTGAATATATATTATATTGTCTTGTTGTACTTAATACAATCTTCTTTGAGATCTTAACCTAAAGAACAACTACACAAAAAAAGTGTAGATTGTTTATTCTACTGTTAAACGTCCGATTTAAAGATCTAAAGCACGCAGGTGCAAATAAATGTTATGGATAATGCAAAATTTATTGTTATATTAGGGGCTTTACAGACTGTTTGGATATAGCATTAGCTGTTTTATGGCTAAAAGATATAGATTTTTTACTGAGAACCAGTTCAGAAGCTTACCTGCTACAATGTGAGTGTTGAATTATCATGTTCAAGAGCTAGATGTTAACACCATGGGAAAAAATCAGTCATTGTTGCTTTAAGCAAAGAAGAACTTTTGTCTCTTTTACTGGAATTTATTTTAACAGGCTACTGTGAGCAGGTGAATAAAGAGATATAGAGAAATTTATTGTGTAGAGAAGAGGAAATGAAAGTGGTATAAATAAAGCTTCAAATGAAGTTGACAATCGTGTTCTGAAATGCATATCGTCTACTGTCGTCCACAGATCTCACAATTACATGGGAATAAACTTACAGGGCCATTGTCACCGCATATGCCATCCACTCTCCTCAGTTTCCCAGCAAAACAGTCAAGAAAGAAACATCTTTTCACCAACAAGATAAAAAGATGAAGCTCAAGTGGACAAAAGAGCGTGTCAACTAGAATGATTCAATGTGGAACAAAGTGATCTCCTCAGTAAAACTAAAGATCAAGTTGTACGGGTCTAATGGGAACCACTCTGTATAACATTTTTATGGAGAAGAGTTTCATTGAGCTCGTTTCAATATAACTGTAAATCATCCACAGGATCAGATGATATAGGGATGTAGATTTCTCTAGAATACATGGTGTCAAAAAGTCTGAAATCGTATGGGGTTTGCAGCTTTTACTAATTCCAGATACATCACTTAATATGGCGCTGTTACAGAGTGAAAAGATGTAGTTAATACTGCTGTATGGCAGAATAGTTCAGTTCCAACAGAAGTATTTTAATGCACAACATCTTGAAAGACAGAAAAATAAACATCTTCTACGGTGCTGTTAGCAGTTTGTGACCAGGGTCGGAACATTACAAGAATATGCTTTACAGCGTACACAAAATATGAAAATACCATTTCCAATCTTGTTACTAATTAAAAGGACAGCACGTGTAACATGTCTTGTAAAATTCGCTAAAGTTAATATGGTTCTAAATATCCTGTATAGTTCCAATTAGCCCCCCAGAGGCACAGTGGTATGTCTGCGAACTTACACACTAAAAACCGGGTTTCGATACCCGTGGTGGGCAGAGTACAGATAGCCCATGGAGTAGCTTTGTGCTTAATTCTAAACAAACAAAATAGTTCCAATTAAAGGAGTAGGATTATACTTTAATAATGCATTCAATATTATTGTTTGTTCTTTGCAATCAGAGAGCTAATTTTCGAATATACTGCATTTTTAATGACTGTTTATTTTCTTTGAGAGAGACAAGGCGATTCATGAACTTCACGTTTTTTGTGTAACTGTTAAAAGTGTCTTTTTTCAGTTTGCATCAATAAATAGATTTGTGTGAATAAATTTCTACAGTTTTATACACGTATATATATTATTCACAAAGCAAATCAAAATGGTATTAATCGTTTGATTAAAAGGACAAATATTTTTAATAACATCATCTTAGTCATAATTATCTATACCACCAAATACAATCTTACTAGAGCCAGTGGACAAGGTACATTATGAGTGATGCGTATCTTAGGTTAAGTCATTGATTATTGATTGTATAGTTTAAATTTATTACGAATCTCCAGTTAAGCTAGTTAAATCATCAAACTCGTAATTTATTATTACTTGTTTTTAGAAGTTATTATTTTAATTGCAATGAGAGAGAAGCTTAGTTAGTTAAACATCCGTTTTTAGTAGAGTTATAGGGTCCATACCCCCCTCGAAGTTTTTCATTTCTTCAGAGAACTTGATGACAATGTAGTTTAATTTGACGTAATTTGTTTTTGCCGCTAAAGTATTAAACGTAATATGCTAAGGATTAATATTGCATTCTTTGATCCTGGTATACTAAAACATGCTTAAAATTCATCTGTATAATCCTCTATTATGAATAGACACTTGATACTGAGAAATTAGTCTTAACAAATTGCATGTTTTTCAAATCATCTCATTTTCAACAGTTAATTACCGTCACAAAATCATAGTATCTATAGAAAAGATTTGTTTGTCTGTTTTGGAATTTCGTACAAAGCTACTCGAGGGCTATCTGTGCTAGCCGTCCCTAATTTAGCAGTGTAAGACTAGAGGGAAGGCAGCTAGTCTTCACCACCCACCGCCAACTCTTGGGCTACTCTTTTACCAACGAATAGTGGGATTGACCGTCACATTATACACCCCATGGCTGGGAGGGCGAGCATGTTTTAGCGCGACGCGGGCGCGAACCCGCGACCCTCGGATTACGAGTCGCACGCCTTACGCGCTCGGCCATGCCAGGCCCCTATAGGAAAGAAGAATAACAGGAAAGCTTGTCTTTTCTTGAACAACTTTCTTTGTTTCTGGATGGCAATAAGTCTCCACTTTCTCTTTTATAATAAATGGCCAAAATTGTCACGGTCATAATTTATCAACAAAAGCTTATCGAGAAGGGTAAGTGTGCAATGTGGTTGGCATAAAAACCAAAAGAAACTTCCACTTCCGGAACACATACATAAAAATAGTTGTATAATTTTAAGTTCTACTAATAATATAAATGGGAAAATGTTTGTAGTTTATAACGAGAAATGATGCAACACAGAAACAATATTTAACAATAGAAAGTTGTTCACTCTTTCTTTGTTCACAATTCTACAAGCATTACAGTCATGTAAACACACACACACATACGAGGTCTGTTAAAAAAAATACGCGGAGTGTTTGAATTGCGCGGCTCCAGTTGGTTTCAGGGGAATCCGCTTGGTGTCGCTAGGTTCGCACAGATCAGCTGATTACGACGCTATTGCTCGATTGCAGTATCTTCATTTGTGTACTAGCTACGCGGTTTTAAGTGAAGTGCGATTTTTTCGTTTGGCGGATTTCGGAATGAATGACCTGAAGGAGCAACGACTTGTTGTGAAATTTTGTGTTAAACTTGGAAAATCTGCGATTGAAACTTTTGCTATGCTTAACACGGCTTACGGTGATGTTGCTATGAAGCGTACGGCATGTTTCAAGTGGCATGAACGTTTTAAGGGTGGTCGACAGTCCATTGAAGATGATAAGCGTCCTGGACGTCCTTCCACGTCAACTGACGATCCACACGTCAACAAGATCCACATCCTTGTGCAAGCAAATCGACGTTTGACTATCAGGGAACTTGCTGAAGAGTGTGGAATATCAGTTGGATCTTGTTACGAGATTTTGATCGAAAAATTGAAGATGCACCGCGTTGCTGCGAAGTTTGTCCCTCAGAACTCGTGAGTTTTTGGCCAAACACTCGATCACTGTTCTTCCCCACCCCCCTACTCACCTGACCTTGCTCCTTGCGATTTTTTCTTGTTCCCCAAACTCAAAAGACCCTTGAAAGGAAGAAGATTTCAGACGATTCCCGAGATTAAGGCAAATGCGACGAAGGTGCTGGAGGACATTACAAAAGAAGCGTACCGGAACTGTTTCAACAAGTGTGTGCGTTGGGGAGGAGAGTACTTTGAAGGGGTCCCAGACCTGTAACTTCTAAATAAAGTGCATTTTGTTTTATGACGTCAGTCCACGTATTTTTTGAACAACTCTCGTATATACATAATGTATACATCAAGATATATTAGTTTCACTTGTATGATGCAGTAAAACCAGCAACAGTTCCGTATAGTAAAAAATATGAAAAGTTTATATTTTTCATAATTCTATGCTTTTCAAACAACAACAAAAAAAACTATTATATCTAACTACGGTAGACTGGATTTTAATTCATTAACTTTAAATCTCTATCATCCCTATATATTATTTAGGTCTTCACTCCACTTTATGGTTTACTGTTTCTCCAACCCAGGTTGAATCACAAAAATAATTCTTCTTCCATCTCACTTTTATGCAAAATTTAATTAATTTTTCATTATGAAGCATATTTTATTAAATGAATACTTTTCAGTATGAGTATGTTTTCGTTGAACAATAAAACTGATAAATACGATTGCGAACATCTCACAGGGAGAAAAAATGTTCAATAAATGTAATATAATATCTTTTAGTCTGTAATTTTCACAAACAAAAAACCGATAATAATTAGAAAACGTTTTTTAAACGATGCGAACTAAATAAAGAAAACAACAGTGCAAATAGAATTGAAAACGCAAAGTTTATGATATAATAATATAGTAATTTAAAAGCAAGACTTCCCATTCATATTTAACACCACCGTTCTCATTATCAAAATATTTTATATTAAAATGCTACATTTTTTTCTGTTTATCAATTATTAACTAACGAGTTTTATTCATGAAGACACGAAATACATAGCCTGAAATATTCTTCACAAAAACGTTTGTTCTCTAGTTATTACATTTTATACACTTTTCTTAAATTGTCATACCATATGATGTTCTCAGAAATCTGTACAAAAATGTTAATATATAACCTATTAATGTAAGAAATATAATTCAGCTTCTATTTTATTCTTGTCTTTATGTTTTTCATTTATTTTTATTCACTTATTCATATATCACGTTCTTTATAAATGCACACATCTCAGTAGCTTTGTATGAATATAAAATAGTCATATTTATTTCATTCAAGTCCTGCTATGACAAAATTCTTTATTATTTGACATTTGCTTTTGTTTTTGTTCTGAGCTAAACTGTGACAAATTTTAATTGGAATTGTAAGTAATTTTTGTTTGTTTAGAAGTCAGACAATTTACCTTGTTACCGGTTTTCACATTTTTGACTTTCTAAGAAATCACCTTCTTTGGTATTATTTTGTCCTCATGCCATCTGTACCCTCAATATAGCTTATGGAGCTTGTGATTTAATAGCGCATTTAGTGGCTCCGATATTTCCCTAAAGTAGCTACAAAATCTTGAACGTTTAAAATTAACTATTATTGATACCAGAGACAGCGCAGAAATAGTACAGATCTGACTTATATGGACTGTTTTTGCCTGTTTTGTAGAAAAGAAATAATGTTTTGATTATTTAAGCTCAATCTCTAACATGCAGTTCATTAATTTAAAATTACTCAATCACGTAATTACACAATTCTAACATAGAAATGGTATGTCAGATTTTTCCAGGTTGCTAATGACTAAAGATTTTGTATTACCATGAGATCATTAAATCTTTAACAAACTATTCAATTAAATTATAGAATCACAAAGAGTTCAAAATGGAACATAGAAACGTTGTTTGAACAGAATGTAAAATGAGCTTAAATAAATTATTCGTTTTCTACTTTGTTCTGTTAATGTACAGTTGTTCGAAATACAATAGTGAAAGTAAGTAACGTAACCATGTGATAGAGCATTGGATATCAGACCTGCCAAGCCAGATTCGAATCTGTGCTACATCATAAAATATTCCTCAATTTAAGCTATGCATGTGTTATAAGAGTGACATTCAATCCAATAGTGTATGTGATACGGCGCAACTAATTGGTGCCCTCTTTATGATCAGGAATTTAGAATTATAGACATGGGCTTATTAGCTCTGCCATAAAACATAAAATACAAATGCTAAAGTAAAAAGTGTATAAAATGCAGTTTTATCAGAAGGCATCCTGTTTATCATGTGGAAATATTGATAGTTCACACTGTAGTAGGTAGTCATCCAAAAATTGCAAAATGCAGTACCAGTAATAATAATATATTAGCCACGTCTTCCAAGTCTAAAATGTTAATATCAGTGAAACGGCTGGTCAAGAATGCTGTGTGCGTAAACTTATATAAATATTTTTCATCTCAGTAAGCTTTATATGCAAAGTTTGAAAAGGGTACGTCAAACTGTAATTTTTAATAAAAGGGTAAAGCTAGAAAACAGAACCTTAACTTAAATTTTAAGTGTCTCAATTATGGTGTGTTATAAATTACCGCAAAACGATCTTAATAGAGATTTATTTCTTTGTTTTTAAATTTCATACAAACTCCCTTAGGGCTGTTTGCGCTAGCCGTCCCTAATTTAACATTGAGACTAGAGGGAATGCAGCTAGTTACCACCAACCACCACCAACTGTTGGGCTACTCTTTTACCAGGAAATTGTATGATTTATCGACACATTCTAAAGCCCCCATGGTTGAAAGGGCAAGCATGTTTGGTGCGACAGAGATTCGAACCCCCATCCTCAAATTGCGAGTCGAGGGCTCTAACTAACTGGCCATCGCTGAAAATAATTAAAAAATTCAAACAACTGAAATATGCACCTGGACACAAACAGTAGAAACAGCAGTCAGTGTGCTTTTTATTGATGAATTCAGGCTTGAACGTTTCATCAACATTAAATCTTAGTTCGTTACTTCGATGAAAAAGAAGAAAACGACATCATAGTCAATGCACAACATCCACAGTGAAAGAGTTTAAGGGATGAGTATATTTCGTGAGCTACATTTCAGTCTTCGGTACCGATGACATACATAAAATTTAATTGTGCAAATACAATCAGGTTCTGGTCGCAATGTCATTTCTTCAGGATCATGATTCATTGGACTAAAATCCTAAGTGTGCAGCAAATATGGTGAAACGACACGTAAACAGTAAGAAAAACGATAAATCACTCACAATCATGGTTTGACTGCACAAAGTTCATGTACGAATATTGTTGAGAAGAGACAGCATGGGCTTAAATTTCACTTCCATGTTTATTAGGTAACACACACAATGGGCATTTTTAATCTGATTTCAGCCCTCCAGTGGCTCAGGGATGTGATGTTGCTGTTTTGAATTAAGCACAAAACCACACAATGAGCTATCTGTGCTCTGCCCACAACGGATATCAAAATCCATTTTTTAGCGTTGTAAGTCCGCAGACATACTGCTGAGCCACTGGTTGGTTGTGACGTGATAAGCGGGCAGGCTTAAAAAGCTGAAATTTGGGTTTCCATACAGCTAGTCTGTTGTTTCGCTTTGTGTTTACCAAAAACTAAATAAAACTCTACTTTAATATTGAGTATTATGTGAGATATGCATTATGCCTCCAATATAATAATTGAAATTTCATCAAATGTATATAATCTCTTCTTTTAATTAAATTTCAGCTGTGGACGTTCCGACAAATTTAATTTAAAATTATAAAACAAAATAATTATGTAAAAAACATATGTTGCTGAACAGAAATTTGGGATTTCTTTCTTATTTCTAACTAATTAAATTACTTGGTTTCGCTCCGGTTATTAGGTTGATAGTGTGTGTACTCTGAACAATTTTAGCATAAACTATAGGTTGTATACTTTTGTTGCCAAGCAACATGACAAAAAAGCTGTTGTAGGAATACATTATTACCAAAATGCACTGGCTTTTCTATACATTAAAAGTTGTGGTTGAAAATCTATTTCTTTCCTGTGTAGTTTTTGCCCGCTTATCTTATTAAAAAAACGCATGCCAGCACGTGCGAGGATAAGAAATAATACCCAGGTGCACCATCTTTATGATACACTTAATACAAATGCAAAATATCAGATTTCTAGATTCTTTCTTCTCGGAGCTAAGATTACACGATTCTTTTCTACATGGTATTTCGTTAGCTTGCTTCATGAAAAGATGTATATGCACATAAATAGTTAATAACACCCAGTTGCACACCATCAGGATTCACTCAGTATGAGTAAAAATTTTCGGGTTTCTAGATTATTTCCTCTTAAGTTATTGCGGTCATACACACATTGACTCACATAAATACGTCTTTTTGCTAAAATAGATATGCATATTTTAATGAATTAGTATTTATTATCACAGTAATGAGCATTATTGTCTTTACTCTCCTCGTTAACACCTTATAACTGTATATATAAGATAAAACCTTGATATCTACTTTAGTGAGAACGCCAAACCTCTCATTCATTACACCAGCTACCACAAAATTTACTTGCGAGTTTTTATAATGAAAAATAAAAGCCTGATAAACCGTACTGTATTTAAGTACATGTTTATACATACAAATTAGCCGGGTTGTTTGCGATTAATATTGGTATTCCCAGCTCTCACGGAAACGACAACAACAAAAAGAAATACTGGTTGAAGTCGAATAATCTTTTATATATACATAAATATGATAATAACTTTAGTGCTTAGTGTGCTCTTTCAAAGTGTGTCACAATGGAAGTAGAACGGACAATATTCATAAATATATTCTAGAAAAAAGTTAGAACATAGTTTTTTATTATTATAAATGCATAATGTACAAATTCCGTGTGTAAAAATACGTGCCTCAAACATTTGCAAGAAATGCTAAACTGTTTTCACAGCTAACGTGAATGATAAGAATAGTGCGTGTTTACATACATTCATTCCTCAGGTATATAAACATATTCTATAAACCTATATCCTGTACACCATACTCATATATCTTGAATCTGTTTTGTTTGTATATAGAGATATAAATACTTTTCCATGATAAAATTAGTTTATAAATTAACATAAATTTAATTACTCTATTATATTTCTTTATGATAGTACACTTACAAATATTTTTAACCATAGCTTTTAGGAAGTATAAAATCATACTACAAATTTTTACTTTTATGGAAATCGGTATACAATAGGTTTCTCCTCATTGTAGTTCATTCCCTTAATGCTGTGACATTAAAAAGTTCTGTGATTAAAAAAATATGTTTTGGTTTTTAGAACACCACTAACGTTTCGTAAGGCTGATCAAATTTTTAAAAAAAATTAAAGTTTCATTGTCAGTGCTTTCATGAGAGATATTTGATTAGGTTATTTTTTAAATATTTAATTAATCATTTTGCAACTCATTGACTTAGGAAATGACGATGTTTTACATGAATATAATATATTTTGTTGGATATGAGTATACGTGATTCGAATTTAATAGATTAATCCTTCTTTTCTGAAATTCAGTCTCCACAGGAGCATTTGAAATAAAACAAGTTCATCTGTTAACTCGATGTCTACCACATATCCACTGAAGAGAAACGTGTTATCTTTAAACGAATCAAACTTATACTCTCTTTTAAGAGTTATTGTTTTCTTTATTAAAATAATTTTAACAAGCATGTTTTCACGTTAACAAGTACAGATAAAGACGATCAATGTTTTATTCAAGCTACATATAATTGCATGTTTCATGCACCACCTTGAAAACCATTAAATTTTAAAATAGCGGATCAGCTGCTAGTGAACATAATAACAAAAATAAGTAGGAATATATTAAAATAAAACGATGAAAATAGATACTTTTGCGTAAAAAGTTATAAGGTAGTCGAATTTTACAGGTTTTATGTATATCTGCTTGTGTAGTTAAGCATAAATAGCTCTAATGTCCACAAAGGGTAAATCACGTGCTTTTTTCACTCATCATTTTATTACGTACTGTAAATTACAAACATAGGAGCCTAAAAGAATTATGCTTTCACTGAGAAGACAATTAGCATATAACCTTCTCTAAGTATTTCTACGGTTTCGTTCATTATAAACACAGAGAACATCCGTAATGTTGATTATATATTTCTGTATATGTAAGAAAATGATTTCAAAGTGTTTCTATTCTACGTTTAGTTGATTGTGGTTCATGTGTTTGTTTCTAAAGCTTGGAATAGAGAACTGATTTTCTTTTTCCATCTCCTCTAAACGTTTGTGTGTAGCATGAGTTTTCATCGTACTTTGATGAAAAGATTTAATGAGATAAAGACACTGAATGCTGCCGCTTCAAAGCTTTATTAACAAAGCAGTATGGTAGATACCTTTGAAACTTATACATAATTCATCTTTGCTCTAAAACTTTGTGACGCTAGTAGGTATAGTATAATTAAATTATCAAATATTTACAGGCACTGAGAAATCAAACTGCCTTGGAGTTTTCCATTTCTTTTGAAGTCATTGCTTTTGTCTGCGTAATATTCGTATAACATTAGTTGTCCTGTGTTTTATATCTTTCAAGTCTGCTGAAAATTACTTTCTTGTTCGTATACAATGAACATTTATTCATGACTGGAACGTTGAGTTTTTCATAACAACCTTACAATACATGCAAATGTGGAAGCGAATTTTCTTGATCTGTCTACAAACATAACACAAAGATAGAGGCATAAAGTTCACGAAACAATGGTGATAGAAATTGATTGAAACTTTGTGTATCATTTTACGAGATTTAAAAACACTGAATATCTTTAAAATGATGTTGAGATTTCTTATTTTGACTGGCTATTTCGCAGATTTTTAAATGGCATTTCAGATCTGTAATTTGAGCATTGTCATAATCTAGTGGATTATAATGTATTTAATCTAGTTCTTAAAAAGAACTTTTTTAAATATTATCTGAAATGATTATTTCGTGACTTATAAATGCATAAATTTTTTATGGAAAAGAAATATACATAGAAATGAGAATTGGGAGTAAAATCGTCACATGATCCAAATAATAACTCTTGTTATTTTTTCTTCATTAACGGGAAAAAAATCTTTGTTGGACAATAATCAAAACTCAATAAGTGCCCATCCGATAGCAAAAAAATGATGAAATGTGTTTGTTTAAATAGAAAATTAAAACCAAAAGTTGTTTCTTCTATAAGTTTTAAAAATGTTCTGACATACTATATTAAGTTATTTTTCTTTGTAAGCATAATCATTAGGTTACAGTAATGTTGGTTTCAAACCTCTGGAATTTTAACCCTTTCTTATTTTGAAAAATCTAGGAAACATTGATTATCTTGAAGATGACCAAAGCGTTAGAGATAATCAGACTAATATCGTAATCTTACCCAAATATCGACCAGAAAGTAAATAAAATTTCAAAATAGCAGGATTAGAAGGGTGAAGCATAAATCTATTTAACTTAAATTATTTCATTGGAAAATTCCTAATTGCTTTTCTATAAAATATGAATAAATATATATTTTATAAGGTGGTTTATGTTTTTGCTTTCAATTGAGCTGTAGTGTCGGCTTAATCGAAATATTAAACTACATTGTCAAAAAAATCTAGTTTTTTCAAACTCCAACTTTTTATTTTATAATATGAATGTCTGGGTGTATATAACATCGAGTTTTATTTTATTAGCAATAAATACAAACTGATAATTAATTAAGTCTAACTTGACTTATTACTCAACAGTGGTCAGATGAACAGCGTTGGCAAGAACACGGAGAACCAGAGAAAAATAGCCATGTTAAAAAATTTTAAATTTAATTATTTTCATATGTATATAGATATGTGTACATGACGTGTGTTTTTTCCAAATACAAAAAACGCATTACGTCATACTACCAGTTAATAATATAAATAATTTGTTTTAAATAAGTCCTGATTATTTCTAACTATTCAAAACCTGCTACCACTTTTTATTATTCGAAAAGTGCTAGACACAAATAATAGGAAAAATATTTTCCCAGGATAAACTCATTTGCGTGATCATTTACTCATTAGTTTCAAAGAAGTTACAGCAAACATTAATTTTCTGTCTGTGTTCCTAATTATTTCATTGTTACTTCCTCATCATCATTAGTAAGTGCCCCCCGCTAATACAGCGGTATTTCCAAAGCTAGAATCAGGGGTTCGCTTCCTCTCGTTGGGCTCAGCAGAGAGCTCGATGTGGCTTTGCTATAAAAAATCACACACTCACAACAAAGTTCAGACTTTAAGATATAAAACTTCCATGCGTGACCACTTTATGTTCAGTAACTACAAACAGGTGAACAACAAGAATTCATCAGACATGGAAATTCATCAACACTTCATATAATTCAGGTATTGATCTATCTAAACAGAATTTTAGTATATATCAAGTACTGTTAACTATAGAATTTAAGTTGTATAATCAATTAGGAATTCTGTAGAAAATAGCAAGACAGTTACTGCAAATCCCACATGAACACTCAAAACTTTCACACCGATATTATTTTGTGTATAAAAAAGATGGAAATATAGCTTGCCTAATTCACGAAAACTACGAAAAACCCAAGCATTTTATATAATACAGAAAAGATAGTAATTTCAGCTTTATTTAGTATCAGATGTCTAATCAGATCATTACCCATAATAACTGCAAAACATAAAGTAGAAAATATTATTACAATAGAACTCATAATAACAAGTGAAATAAACCTTTCAACAAAATTTAGGTAGTTATTAGTTAATTTTAAATTTAAATTTTCAACGGAATTCGGAAATTTATAGAATATTAGTTGGACATTATTTAAAACAATTTATTCTTCTTAATGATGTGCTCAAGATTATCATTATGAAATTTATGGCTCTTTATTAATTATCTAATTTTTACTAAAAGAACTCATGCTTCTTTTTTATCTTTTCTTTCTAACACGTAGAAAAACCTTGATAAACGCATTTGATCCCACAAAGAATTAAAAGTTAGGTTAGCTTTGTTTTGAATTTCGCACGAAGGTACTCGAGGGCTATCAGCTCTAGCCGTCCCTAATTTAGCAGTGTAAAACTAGAGGGAAGGCAGCTAGTTATCACCACCCATCGCCAACTCTTGAGCTACTCTTTTACCGAAAACAAAACAAAAAAAAATCCTGATACTTGAATAATAAGGGTAGCTCCAACATGAACGATATGTTTCAAATGAATATAACATTCCTTTAAAATATCAAACAGGTCTTATAAAATAGAGATATATCACCGAAATGTTTATGAAAGAAAAAAATAATGCATCTCTTGAGTACAATTTTGTCTACGGTTTAATTCGGTGAAACATGTAGACTTATAAAAACTAGTTATATAATACGCACATGATCTGTTTGGTCTTTACTGTGATACTACCATAATATTGAAAAAAAATATTTTGTGGTACATTACCTTTCAGGTGAAGAAAAATATCATCTAATAGATAAAACAGTTTTGCTATTACGGGTCTTCCGATGGATCAACCTTAAATTTATTGACTTTCAATCCTAAAATTAAGGATTCGACACTTTTCAATGTAAAGAGCGTAAATAACTCAATGTGTAAATCTGGCTGAAATTGAAATTTACTCTTACTGATTCAATACTAGATTTTCATTTTTATAATATCACAGTTTAAGAGCAAATTATGAATCAAACCCATGTAAAAAAACATTATTACTATGTCGGTAAAAAAATATAAATAACCAAGAAAACAAGATAAAGTTAATTTCGACAATACACGTAAAATATTAATCAAACAACAAATAAAAATATCAAAATATACCTTATATAAAATGAATTAGTAATAAATGATAGGTCAACTTAATAATATTATAGCGATGTACGGATACTTATGTGTGTGTGTGTGAACCCTATATATTCTTATTCATAAAACAACACTTCAGTTTTGACAATATTTACCTTAAATTTAAACATACTGTTGATTCAAATAAGTAGGTTAAGATGTATTTTGACAATATTTGTATATTTATACTCCTACGTAATTTATTTAATTTCTTAATTTGATATAGAATATAACCATATGTTTCTAGTCTACAATAATGCAACAGAAATCACTATTTTGGAAGGTTAATTTCGAAATAAAAGGGGTGCTACCTTGTAAACTTCTTCTTTATACACTAATCCCATAAAAAGCTTTGAATAACAAACTATTCCAATATATGTACTGTCGCGTAAAAGTAGGCTTATAATGAACTCAAATGTCAAAACCTCTATCGTTTTTATTGCTATTATAAGCAAGTTGTTTTTATATAGGGGTACTATTATCCTTGATATTAACTTATTTATTACTCAAATATTGTTAAAGCTCAAGAACATGTATCTTTCACTCCAAAATTATTAAAGCGGTAGCAACAAACCTATTGTAATGAAATTGTTTCAAACTTTTAAAGCGTTCATTCAAGCATTCTTTTTCATGATAACACAAAAATACATTAGTTGTTTTTGGTGTAATTTTAATGTCGAGTGATTCCATCAATCCATTCATGTATTTCACTGTTAACACTAAAATGTGATTCTTCCGTGGTAAAGGGCTATATATTTTTTAATTATTTAGCGATATAAAATAATTGATTAAGTAAAACTTTTACCTGACATATTTATTGTTTCTTATAAGGATAAACTAATACATAGCGATTCAATATCAAAATTATTTGCAGCAGTATTTTAAATATTTTTAATCTTTTGAAAACTTAACATGTTCTAATACTATATATCATTGTTTAACGGTTCAAAAGTGTACTAACAATAACAATTATAATTAATTATTATAAGTTTCTAAATTACAAGTTATTGGTTTCTGGATATCTTTATTAATGCATTAAAACACTTGTGTATGGTCCAAGTGAGTTGTTTTATATACTCCTATTGACACAGAGGTAGGTCTGTGAACTCTCAACGCTAGCAGTGTTCGATGAAGGGTAAATTAGGGATACCCCATAGTGTATCTATGTCTTAATTACACAAGAAATTATTCATTATTTTAATGTTTAAGCCATTTTGTTTGTGATATTTATATAAATTTACAAATTTGCTATTATCTTACAAAAGTATACATCTATTTTTCTCTTAGCTTTTGTAAAGAAAAATACATATTTTACTTTTTATAATGTTTATTAAGGCTCATCGGGCTATCTGCTGAGTCCGTCAAGAGTTTTTGTAAGGAATAGGTTTCCTTCTTAATTTACAAAGTGCATCAATTATTCCTTTTCAAATTATATTTCCCTGCTCTCTCCTCAACTTATAAGAAACAAACATAAAAGTAATGAAGGTTTGATGATATTTTAAAAAGCAAAAAATTGTTATTTTTTTCGATTAGCTATTTTACGCTGTCATTATTAACCGCTACAAATTTTGAAATTGAGTAATTCCGAATTTTTCACAAACATTTATTGTCTTTTGCTGTATAATATTTTAATCAAACGAAAAAGACCACGAGGAGGCTAAGTGATTAATATTAACTATTCTAGTAGCGTTTTACTATTGGTATGCCACGAAATGTAAAGTAAATTGCGAACGATTTTATCTTGTTACGAGAAGACATTGTTGTGCATATATATATTTTTAATGAAAAAGTAAGATTATTATGCAAAGTAAGATTAACATTTTTACAGCTCTACTTTTAAGCAACTTCATATAGATATTTTTATTCTACATAAATAGTTTAAGGTTTTAAATATTATTTGAAAATTAGTATTACTGAAAATTAAGCAAAACAAACGTCAGAATTTACTAGCTATTTAGCATAAGGTCAAATTTATAGTTTTGACTGTTCAAACCATTTTTAACAACAAGAAAGTAATCTTGATACAGTTTCATTTGTATGAATTTTGCGCAAAGCTGCACGAGATCTCTTTATTCTAGTAGGTCATAATTTAGCAATGAAAGACACCTATTCATTATTACCCACTGTCATTGTCTACGCGGTCACTCTCAGCAAGGCAACTGGATTTGCCAATGAAAACACAGCGCTCCAATTCCAGCAAACCTTAGATTTTCTTGCAGCATGACAAGCTAACCCCTAAGCATTTTTTAGTATTAGCAAAATCAATCATATTGAACTTCCTTCTTTAATTTTATTTACTTATTGGAATGGTTTATAATTTTAACTAATTCTACTTTTTTATTTTTTAAGTAATACAAGAAATTATCTATCATTGTAATATTATTCATTTAGATGCATTCAAAATTACTAAAAGAAGAGGTATAGTTAATATAACTCTCAAAATACTAAAATATAAATAATTTCAATGTTTTACTTTTTTTTAAATTATGAGGTAATAAGATATATTAAACGACAAAGTAGTGTATTCGAGATTTGGGATTTGTATTTTGTGTTTCCCTAAAATAAAACTAGCATTTATTTTAAGCAGTTTCAATATACAGTGAATAAATCCATTATTCGAATTTTTCTTTGAGTAGTTATTTTCCACGTTGTTTATTGTTAAGCTCAAAATACACAATGAGTTTTTAGTTCTGATTAGTAGCTTTGTGCGAAATTCCAAAACAAACAGTTTTGTGCTGAATGAGCTGCTACTGAAAAAAAACAACTTTTTTCTGTAACAGTTTACAAAACAACAATAAACTTTTTTAAAATATAGCTTACCATACTGATTTTTACTGTTAAATTTTAAAAGCAAAAGTATGTTTAGAAACTACAATATTTTTGATAAACAAGGATTTATTACCTTCAAATAAATAGCTGTCGTCTAACAGTACTACTGTTTCTCCATACCTTCACTGATATAAAATAATTAATGAAGAATACATAAAAAAATCAATTCTAACAATAAAAGGTTAAAGACAACTTCATAACTCACCCAAGTTTTTCGCCATTCAAATCTACTGTTGATAAAAATGACCGAATAATACAAGGCATACTTTTCAAATGTCTGCTGCTCTTTTAAAGACGTTTGATTTCTACGTTTCAATAACAATCACGACACTGAGGAATCTTTTTCTAGTAGCCATATGAAAGATAAATTGTACTTAAGAACGTATCATTAAATTACACGTGTACTCAATTTATCGGTAATCGAAATGTGTTCTTGTAAATATTAGAATAATTTGATCGATTCTAAAAAGGACTGGTTGAGACATAAAAGCATTATACGGTAACAGTTATGTACGTTATATTAAAATGAATTCATTAAGCAGAGCAGTACGTCACGTAGCAGATATGGCCAATATAATATGAGTGAAACAGAATGTATCAGAAAAGAATGTCATTGCTCGTCGTTCCTTAGGTATAATGATGCCATCGAATAGATAACCGCTTTTGGGAAAGACATGTAACAACTTTTTTTCGAGCAATATATTCATATAATCAGATCATGAACGATGTTCAGAACGAAGATTTAGAACTTCCGAAATGGGAATATCACATGCACTTCATGAGGTTAGAAATCAAAGGCATGTGGATCCATGTGGACCCACAAACACCCAGAAAATGACATGTAAGAAGTTGTACTATAATTGTAATAATCAAAGCATCGAAAAAACGAAAACAAATCTCAGTGGTAAACTTTATTCAAGATTCCCATGCAACATCACAAAATCTTATCAGTTAGAATATTCATCTTATGTACATAAAATACTTTCATGGATTTTTGAAGAAAGGAAAACCAAGTGTAGAAAACTTTTTGAATGCTACCTAGCCGCTTAAAAAAATAAGAGCACTGTATAACGACATTCAATGACACATATGTACTTTGGTAACTACATTTTCTACTTTTCTACTAATCAATAAGTAAACAAATGTCCAAACGTGACACGCAGAATATCATGAAACGTGTTCAAGAACATTCGTAATCATCGCTGGGTACTACGGAAGGGGAAGGCAAGAAACAAAGAGATTTTATAAAAATAGTATGTAAGTGAACACTACATATTGGCAGGCCAAGGTTCTGGACTACTTATTGCACACAGATATAACTCATTATCGGTTATAGGCTCACCAATATATGCCCTTCTGTCATACCTCCAGTTCAATCGTTGCATACCTCAATCAAGTGATATGATATTGACCTGGCACTTTCTGTGGTTTCGAAATCTAACAAAGGGATTGTTGGACAAACAGGGACTCTCAGAATCTTCTGTTTCTCTTCAGAACACTAGGAGAATTAAAAGTATTCTAAGGTAAATTCGGAAAAAATTAATAAACTCAAGCTGATTGACAATTGAACGACTATTTTATATCATTCCATCTGAATACATTTCTTCAAGTTACCAAACACAGTAGTTCTGGATTTATGCACGGTCACACTTTAACATTGTTTAAACGGGGGTTGGGACACCGTCATCCTCGTACGATAGACAGAATATGGAAAGAGAACAAGGAAGTTTCTTTGTCCTAAAAATAAGTCTTTCATTTTTAAAAATTTCAAATACTTGAATCGTTGACTGTTTCTTTACAGTAAGAAATAACAGTGAGTACGAGTATTTAATACAGAATATTTGGGCTACTGAAGATGAATTCTGAAATGACAGTGAATTAATATTGTGCTATGAAATTGTCAGATTAATCTTTTTTTAGCTTTAAATTGATGACAGAAAAAAATCTGTCTCGGGAGATATGGGAATTTCTTAAACTTATGTATAATTTATTTCCTCCTAGAAGAATGATGCGGTTTTATACTCAGTTTAACAAAAACCTATTTGTTTATGTACGTGTTATGCAGCAAAATCGATGGAATCATGTAACGATTTTTTTCGTACTGTTGTAGTCATGAAAGTAATACGGATTGTATCATAATAAGAAATATAACTGGAATTTCAGAAATTATAGTTAATGTTATTTCATATGACAAGATCTCTTTAACTTTAGAGTAACTAGGCTATATCTTAAATCTGAAAGAGAGTCGTTATTGAAAAGCATTTCTTTTTTTATATTGCTTAAAGTGAATTCAAATCCTACATTCTGGACTTAATCAAACAAAGTCTACTGGAATTGATCAAACAACTTTACATTTTTTCAGTTAACCGAGTAGTATGTAAGCTTTGGTTAGTGATACTTGTTCAGAAATAAATACTCATTTCCCACATAGCTCTTGTAAATATTTGCGTGAATTTTCAATAGAAACGTTTTTTGTTGTTGTTGTTTTCGAATTTCCGCAAAGCTAAACGAGGAATATCTGCGCTAGCCGTCCCTAATTTAGCATGTAAGATTATAGAGAAAGCAGCTAGTAATCACCACCCACCGCTAACTCTTTTACCAACAAGTAAAGAGATTGAATGTCACATTATAACACCCCCACGGCTAATATGGCCAGCATGTTTGGTGTGGTGAGGATTCGAACCAGCGACCAGCGAGTCGAGCGCTTTGACCACCTAGTCATGCCGGACTACGTTTTTCATTTCATTATTATTGAGATCAAAACTTCTTGTGAATGAAACTACTTTATGAATGTGTAAAAAAGAGTCCTCACTAGTATAGAACCTTATTACTCTCGTCTTACATTTCAAGAGTTCCTTGCGTTTCTTCTGTTGTTTAAAACCTTTTAAGCTAGAGATATGGTTTCAGTGCAATTGCAACTACCTGTATCTAGAGTGAGACGATGCACTATTGACAAGATAGGAGCAGTTCATTAAAGTAAAATCCTTACTATGTTTAATCTACTTAAAATACCCTTGCTTTTGAGATGTCCCTGCCTTTTCCCACTGTATATCTGAAGTGTCTTTTAAATGTCTGCTTATTTCTTGCTCACTCTGAATTATTTTGTATACGTTTAAAAGTGTATCTTATAATTATATTAGCTCTAAACATATCTCTTCAGTAATTCATTTAAATTAGTAATAACATTTAAAAACATTATTATACAATTTCGGTACTACAATTGTTTATGTAAATTTTTAGTAATACATCTCTGATTCCGCTTGTGACATTGAAGGTCCAATATTCCATTTTTAAGTTGTTTATAGCTTCGATAGAGATATAAATATTTTAATACTTTTTGGCGTTATATTGAGAAAAACCAAATAAGTTGATAATAATAATGTTCTTTTTATTTGAGTTTTTTACAGTTATGATATTGATTCATCAGTATACTTGTGCCAACAATAAATTTTATTAAGTTTATCTTATTTATCATTCTGGTGCATTGAAAGATAATACAGTTAAAGCATGAAATGCTTTGTGGTTGTAAAAAACAAAATGTTGTAAGTAAGTCTGCATCAGCGAAAAAATAGAAAAGCTAAAAAAGATACATGATTAAGTTTGAAAAGAAACAATTTTATAGTATAATATCTGTCGTTTATCATGTGTAATAGCGAAAAAAAGACATCAGTAACACATAACTCAGATTAATTTGGGTAAGAAAGAAAAACATTCTGAAACAACGAGAAGATAGAAATGTTTTTCCTCTTGGTTTTAATCTCTTCATTTTTGTTAAATTTTGCTTTTTGTCTGCCTGTGTCTCTGTTTTTCATTCTGTTGATATAACTTGTCTTTTATATTTCATTAAGTACTTAATTTTTTCACTCACTTGTCCTCTTTTACCACAATATATAAACAGCTGTCACTATTTTTCATCAAGTTACTTTTTGTTTATTATTTTGAAACAATGAAAACTGCTTTATTACGTAAAGAGTTCAACTGCAAATAAATGTTTGTAAAAAACATTGAATTCTATCTATTAGTGTTTTAAGTTAGAACTTAAAATAGCTACAACCCGGGATTTAATTAAATTCACGGTAGTACTATTATTGGACAAGTTCGATGCTACCAAACTTAGTGAAATTTCTCTAATACATGTTTGATGTACCATTTAACCCTGTTTAAAACAATCGCTAAAATTGTAATCATCTTGAAAATATTTTGATACAGTTAAAATATTTATAAACTCCCATGATCATGACAATGTGTTGTTTTCTTACTACTGATAACAAGAAAAACTCTTACGTGACAAGTCAATGTAATGCACTTCTTAAAATATTTACATTCCCTGAATCACTTTGCAAATAAATTGCGCTATTATCGTATTAGACGGTGCCACTCCCCTAATAAATCAAGTATAAGTTTCCGAACTTACAAAATTAAAATTCGAGATAAGATTCCCCGTGATGGCTAAAGCAGTCAACTTTAATAGTAACTTTGAGCTGAAACAAAGGAACGTGATTTACATTAACTTCAACAATAGTAACAAGATTTTTAAACCTGATTATAGAATTATAGCAAATAATTTCGATTTAAGCATATGTATTCTGATTATTATTATGTTTAAACAAAACACGAGCTTATTCATTATGAATTTATTCTTTTCCTAATTTACATCGTGATAAAGGTGTACGATTTAAGCTGTGTTTTTGGTTTCTGTTAAATCGTGTTTACTTTCGTGTTTATTTTTTTACATTATAATATTTACGTAAGTTTTTAAGCTTTATTCATTCTTTTCCCTAAGAAAGCTGTAGAAGAATTACACAATACTAGATAAAAAACTAAAAAAATGTGTCAATAAGTTGATGTACAATCACTCCCTTTCTGCAGTAATTGCAGCATTGCATAAGATATTACAAAATTCATTATCTCCAAATCTGTTTCCCAAAATCAGTTTTCAAACAACCGTTTATAAGCTACGTCAATCGTATTTTATTAGTATAAGTAAAGTTAAAAATTTCATGACAGTTAAATAGTTAAAATATAAAACAGTACAACAAGTATAACAAGCGCTAATACTCAGATGTAACAAAAAATGTTAATCATATAATGTAGCGTCTTAAACGACTATAAATTTTGGTTTTTGATGATCTTTAAAATATTGTTTTCTTACTCTTTTGGCAAAAAAATTTGATACTTTTAAATTTCATAAGTGTTTTTTCTTCGAACAATATTGTTTCAAACAATTTAAGTTGCATTTCAAATGAAGAGTAAAAATACATACCGTTATTGACTAAACGCATAATAAGTACGTTTTCCTCTTAAACAAAGTAACGTAAAATAAAATCTGCGTTCTGAATCATCAGATCCTTAATTCAAAAATCAAACAGAGTATAAAGAGTAGCTACATATCTTTTGCAAATTTATTTTCTTGACAGTTAAGTGTATTTTATGCTTTTAATATGATTATTGTTTGTTTTAGAATTAAGCACAAAGCTATACAATGGGGTATCTAACCACCACATGTATCGAAACGTGATTTTTAGCAGTGTAAGCTCACAAACATACTGCTGTGCTATTGGAAAGCCCGTATTTATTATAAGTAGTAACAAATTTATTGATATTAAAAGTTTATTTTTAAGTGAATAGCAAGCAGGATTAGCTGTAACAATTGTAACGTCTTCATTAGTCATTCTTTAGCCAGTAGACATCCCCTGGCCAAAATAATGCTAATACGCAATAATTATTTTGTTTCAGTAAGAGGTGTAAGGCATAAAGTTAGCCTCAAAAATACTAACATTGGAAAGGATAAGTCTGTTTATTTTTTTTCAATTTGACAGAGAAATCAAAAAGAATTTCTTTGATATATAACAAGAATTTCGTTCCCCAAAATTATAAAGCAGTTAGCAGTAATAAAGCTTGAATTGTTTCAGAATTTAAAGTAATGAAGGAAACTTTGAAAAAAAAATGAAAATACAAAACCAACTGATAAAACGTATTACAACGCTAAAAGAGTTATATATATTTGTTTATTTTTTAAATCCGCGAAAACCTATACGAAGGATATCTGCGTTAGCCATCCCTAATTTAGCAGTATAAGACTAGAAAGAAAGCAGCTACTCATCACCATCCACTGCTAACTCTCAGGCTACTCTTTTACTAACGAATAGTAAAATGACCGAAATATTATAAAACTCCTACAAATGAAAGGGCGAGCATGTTTGGTGTGACGGGTATTCGAACCCACGTCCATCAAAGTGAGAGTCGAACTCCATAACCACCTGACCATAAAAGGCTAACAACTACGTATGAAAACTTACACTAATACTTTCATCGTCTTGTCTTAGTGTATGAAAATTTACAGTAATACCTTAATCGTCTTGTCTTAAACATTTTTCTGCAAGTTTAAGTCTCATTAGAATAGGATGTTATTACAAAAACAATAAAATGTGAAGAATCAATCGATGTCATAAAGGCTTAGAAGTACTTTTCCTGCTTATGCATTTTATACAAGTATAAGGCACGAGATAAATTTTACTGTATTCGACTATGCAATACAAATAATTTAGACTAAATTAATCTTCATATTAGAACGTAAATGGTTAAATTTATGGTATCACCGCAGAAAAAAAGTCAAATTAAACGTTAGTTCCTAATAAATAAACTTTTTCAGCAACATGTTGCACTATATTGTAACAATAGGTTTTTTCGTACATAAACCTTCATCTGCTAAACACAGTGTTTGTTACACACGTTTATTTTTCGCTTAGTTTCTTAGATATTACAGGAAACTAAGTTTCTCAGGAACCAAATGTTAAAAGACTGTCTACGTGTGGACATAATTTAGGTTAATATGTTTCGTTGCTAGCTTCCGGAAAATGTCGAAAGAATATAAAGTCACGCAATTTCAACCTTAGGCAAATTAGTTTTTTTCTTTGTTTAGAAAAATCGAACTAGTAGGTTCACAAAAGCTAAATGCAGTAGCGATACCAATCACACTATAATATTATTCCAGAGGTAAAAAAATGTATAAAATCGACAGCTGGGAAGAAAATCATTTTAGATAATATAAATTAACATTACATAATCAAGAAAAGGAACACACTGCTAGCCAAAATCATAAGGCCAAAGAACATAAAGAAAAACTATGCATTTTGCGTTGTTAAACAAAGCCATTTATTTGAGTAGAGCATCGAAAGATTAAAATAGAAAAAGGGAAAATAAAAATGAAAGAAATAGCATTTAATAGAGAAAATGTGAAAACTATGAAACTGCCAAGATACTACCTGGTTAAAAGTTTAAGACCATACTAAAACGAAGCTTGAATCGGTAAACTCGTTATAAAATTTAATCATTTGTGTTCAAGCATTAGCATTGTCAACATCTCATTTGTTATATTGGGTAAAAATATGGTAAAGGCTAAAATGTTGACAGAGTTTGAACATGGCAGAATTGTAAAGCTGCAAAAGCAAGGTTTCTCTCAACTTGCCATCGATGATCAGATTGGACATAGTAAACCTGCTGATGCAAATTTCTTAAAAGATCCTGAGAGATACGAAATGAGAATTAAAAATGGTCGGCCCAAGAAAATTTCGTCAGCATTGAGCAGGAGGACTCGACGAGTTGTCCGGCAAGACACCAGCCGATCGTCAAACTAGATTAAGGACCTTACGGACGCAGAATGCAGCTTAAAAACAATAAGACGGCAGCTACGAGAGAAAGGCTTCAAAGGTTACGCCTCCTTCTAAACCACGAAACATTTTGGTTAAACTTTGCTGAGAAGCAACAAACATAAAACGTAGAAAAGTGGAAGACAGTTTTGTTCTCTGATGAGAAAAAATTAACCTGAATGCTCAAGATGGCTTTCAACGTTACCGGCACGTTAATGGTATCTTACTGAAGACATTTTCTACACGACACAGTGGAGGAAGTTCCATCATGACCTGGGGTGTTTTCTCCTTCTACGGAACAGGTTATACAGGGGCGTTAAACAGCAGCTGGCTACTTTGACATATTGGAGAGAGCATCCTGAAGGCCCTCGCTTGTGTGGAAGTGACTGGATATTTCAGCAGGACAACGGTGCAATCCACAATGCTTGCAGGATAAAGAACTTTTTCATGGCGAATAGAGTGATTCTTTTGGACCATTCAGCATATTCGCTCGAACTGAACCCCATTGAAAATGGTTGAGGGTGAATGGCAAGGAAAGACTATAGAAATGGACGTCACTTCCAAACAGTGCATGATCTTCACCACTTGGAATATAATTTCAACCAGCCTTCTGCAAACGATTATATCGACCATGCCAAAGCGAATTTTTGAAGTTATTTGCAATGACGGCCGTGCAACTCACTACTGAGATCTCTTGATGGCATTTCCTACCCTATTTAAATTTTCTTTCTGGTACGGTCTTAAACTTTTGACCAACTAATATTTAGGATAATTTCATAGGGTTTAAATTTTACCTATTAAATGCTAAAAAGTTTTTATTTTCCCTTTTCTTATTTTCATCTTTCGAAGTTCCACTCAAATAAGTGGTTGAGTCTGACAAACTGCATATTTTTTTGTTTATGTTCATTGACCTTGAGATTTTCGACAGCAGTGTATATTTATCGCTGAAAAAGCTGTCAAGACAAAATGTTGTCTTAAAGAGATTGAGTAATTCTTTACAAATTTTACTTAACTTAGAGCAACACAAGAGCTTGTTGGTTTTTGTCGTTTTTTTAATTTCACTCAACGAAACACGAGGGCTATCTGCGTTACTCATCCCTAATGTAACAGTATAGGACTGCAAGAAAGGCAGCTAGTTTTCACTACCCACCTAAAACTCTTTTATCAACTAATGGTGGGATTCACAGTCCCATTATGACGTCCCACGGCTGAAAGGGCGAGCATGTTTCGTGTGACTGGGATTTAAACGCGCAACTCTGAGTTTATGAGTCGAGTGCCCCTAATTATCTGTCATGCCGGGCCGTTATCCAAGAGTACAAATAAAAATCAATAACAACGTACTTTTGATTTTATGTATATCTGCATAACATAATTTCAATAATGACATTCTTAATCAAGGTTCTGTTTTTATTAAGCATAAAGCTACACACTGGAGACCCGGTTTGGTCAGGTGATTAAGGCATCGACTCTCAACCTGAAGGACGTGAGTTCGAATCTCTGTCGCAACAAATATGCTCGCCCTTTCAGCCGTAGGATGTTACAATGTGACGGTCAATCCCTTTATTCGTTGGTAAAAGAGTAGCCCAATAGTTGACGGTGGGTGGTGATGACTACCTGCCTTTCCTCTCGTCTTATGCTGTTAAAATAG
The DNA here is from genome assembly GCA_011833715.1 of Carcinoscorpius rotundicauda. Taxonomy (NCBI): domain Eukaryota; kingdom Metazoa; phylum Arthropoda; class Merostomata; order Xiphosura; family Limulidae; genus Carcinoscorpius; species Carcinoscorpius rotundicauda. Next base: position 29,512,181 of record CM022395.1, on the reverse strand, counting down.
ATTGCAATCTCCAAAAGAGTAATACGCAAGAAAAAAAGAAAAGGGGAGGAAGCAAGTATACAATTTTTTGTGATCCAATAATCTTTATATAGTTTAGTTATCTTTGTCTTGCTGTCTCAAGAACTCGTATAATAAATACTTTAAAATATCACCACATATGAGTTATGTATATTTAATTTTCCAATTTTAGATCAGCAATCGTCATCCGTATTACAAGATATAGACGTTAATACGCTCCGTCGAAAATAAATGAGATGAATATTTACTAATAATCAAGTCAAAATTAAATTACAAAAACATAAAAAATAATATAATGAAACTAAAATATCGAAAGATCTACCTTTGGGTATACATTTATAAAAAACATAATCAAAGGTAATTCGAGTAATTGTTTTATAAAATACGTGACTTATAGTTATAATTTGCTGTGTTATAAACTTATATATCGATGAATTTAAATAGTCTTTCAAATATTGCAATATGATTTAATTAACTATGATTTTATATATTTATACAATCGCTCTATCAGTTTTATTTTAATTATAGAAGATAAATGCTATAAAGCTCTGACTAAATACCTTCTAAACTTGGTTCAGTATCAGTTTTACAACATTTTACATCATTGAGACTTTTTAAGCTTCTCTTTTGTTTCGGACATGTACACTGCTACCAAACTTGCATAGATCAGAGTTAATAAACACAGCAATTTGAAGGAAAACACAAAATCGAATGTTTTACAAGATTCGTTTGCTGTGTGTATTTACTTTATCTGAAAGCCATTTGCACAGCAGTGACATTACATCACTATGTATCAAAAAAATATATATCATTTAAGACAGCTCCATCAAAGTAAACCAAATTTTGGTCCTCTGTATTTTTCTCATAGTTGAAACATTTTCTTTTTATTTAGTATAAACCCGATCAAAAAAATGAAAAATTCTCTAAAATTGTGTTTTATCTGTCAGATACGCTTGCTTTTAGTGAATGACAACTTGAATGTTTACTTTCGGAATACTTGTTTTTGTTATCTAAAAATTTACTCATGATAACACATAAGATGAAGAATTTTTAATATTACATCATCTATGTATTAAAAGGAAATGTATAAGAGAAATACAATCCAAAGTATAATGTGTTATAGTTTCAGATATTTCTTTCATTTGTAAAAGATATACAGTTATCCATTTTCAAAGTTTACGTTTATGTTTTGCGATATTTCACCAAGTTTAACAAATTCTTTTCATTTAAAAATACACTAATAAGATAATATCAAATGTTTAATTTTTAAACATTATGTTTATCTTGAATTATTCCATTTTTTGTTAAATATCACACTTCATAGATGTGTAAAAAATTCGATTGAACTTAGATTCTTGCTCAGAACCTGTCAGTTCTAATTGAAAAAAAATACATAATTTTAAAACTTGGTGTAGCAGCGATATTACACTTTGCTGTACTGAAATGTTTGTAAGTATCTTACCAAATTAAATCGAGTATTGAATAGAGTTTACACATTTACCTCAGATAACTGAAAAAAAATACACTTATGTAATTAAATTTTAATTAATATTACAAATAATACCTATAATCGTCCAAGTATAGGTTTCATATCACATCCTAGTTTTAGAAATAGCTATTTAAAACTATATGCATAGTTTTACAACAGTGTACCGTGAAAACATTTCAAAAAAGTTTTGATGTAATATGTACTTCTGTATCTTTCTGGTTATTTTAATTTTGTATTAATAAAACGAAGAAATTAATTTTAGGATGTTGATTAAATTTAGCACAAATAAAGGTACTTTTCATACATAATACAATGCTCATTTTATCCACCATATTATTATAAAACTCATAATTGATAGCGACTTATAGTTTATATATAGTCATGCTTCATCTGGTATTAATAATTAAATGTTTGTTTATATTAAACAATGATATTAGACATGTTATAACTCCGATTAATGTCTGGATTTGCAATACCTTAATTTATTTCCAGTGGAATAGGTGACACCACCGGGTACCATAATGCAACTATAATTCCTTGTGTTTTTACTCCACCAACAAAATATTAACATGATAAGATCCCATCCCATTCTGAATAAAATAAAATATCAATTATATAGTAACCTAAATGGAACCACCACTGATTTCTTACTTCTCAGCATTGTACTTATAAGCTATAACATCATTTTCATACGATAATTCATCGGGAACTTAACAAGTATTAAACGTAGCTATTTTCAAATATAAATAAAAAGCATTGAAAAAATAAGCTATTATATTCATCAATTGTTATTTTAACCTTAAGTAACACATACTTATAAATTTTATACTGAATAAATGTTAACGTAGTTTTCTGTGTCTTGTGGCCATTTTGATTGCTAGTTTCGTTTTTTTACTAAAAATAAAAAATACATTTGCTAGCAGTTGTCTTTAATTCTCAGCAAAGCAGCAAGTCAGAAGAACTTAACACCAATTATTAAGCTACCTTTAACTTACCAAATGTGGATTTGACATTCAATCACCTTTATAGTGCATGCATTGATTCATAATCCAAGCACTGGATCACAACCGGTACATTCCGGCATCTTACAAGCAGTTTTACTAAGTTAAAACCATGCATTGTAAAAATAACATAAGGAGAAGTGTGAATATTTGTTTCATAGCAGAATATTATTAACTAGATTATACTTTTAAGACAATGCATAATCTAAATGCTATGATATTTTACATTTCATATGTTTCCGACTCTCTTCAGACGTGTTTAAGATTCGTGTGAATGATTTAGTAAAACGCACTTATGTTGTTAACGTAACTAAGATGTTTATTCTTTACAATAATTAAATATTCTGTGTAATCAGTTTATAATTTCATGGTTCTATTCTATGAACAAAATTTTTATTATGAATAAAATTAGATGAAAATATATTTGCCTTTAATAAAATCACATTTTATCACTTTATTACTATTTAACCATTGTTATAATACAGATATAAATAAAACCTGTAGGTTACATTGCTGCACTACTATGTTTAGTCTAATTGTTAGCATTTCGATTATGCATGTATAATAAAAATGACTGACAATTCAATCATTTTGTTGTAGAAGATATGCAAAGCTCTTGTAAGGCAACGAGTGCCTAGAAGTATTTTAGCTTGGTCTTTTAGCCTACGTGCGAATAAGATGCCATTCAAGATGAGAACCTTAACTGTTTTGTAGAATATCTTGTTAAACAATTCTTACTTTTATGTAAGTTTTAATGGCTAGTGAAACAGATTGTTATTTCTTAAAATAACAGTTTTATTACTGAGAGTTTATATTGTATCACATATTTCATTCTAAAATCTGCCTTATCAAATCTAAAAGTCATTGTGCTTCACACGAATTGTTAAAGGAAACAAATAGTTCTTACATGTAATTATGCTTTGGAAAACAAGCATGCAATTCTGAATTGATATTCTCCACTTTACCAGCACAAGCTCTTAAAACACTGTATGAAGTGATTTTTAATTCTTTTTCTGGCTCACAAGATCGTAAAAGATAAGAGAAATCGATGAGAGGGAAAAGACTTTTTGTTGATGAAGACATTTCTGAGCACGTTTCCAATTGAACGCCTTTCCTGGATTTCTGCCAGAATGTTTCTTCAGGCGTAATTTTTTTCGTTCTAAAATAACGACATATTACATATATTTGTGTATGTGAGAAACTGTGAATAATACTGTATATATTCATATGTTTCTCCTGGTTTTCTATCGATACGACAACCAAGTATTTGTCCACAAAACATATTTCTTTAAAGCTGTACTTATGTATTACGTAAAATTCATCAGCTAAAAGGACAACTACGTCATAACATTCATATGAACTTAAGTGGCAAATTAGGTGGAAAAACTGAAACAAATGCGATCAATCAAAATGTTTTAATGTCACAATTTCAGCTAGACCAAGTTTCCGTATTACATCTCTTTATTGAATTCTGAACATCTGCAAATGACATCGTCATATCTAATGAAAAATGACAAAAACGAGTGGGTTAAACGATCAAAGTCGTGAATGACAAAACAGCATAACCACAGTAATGGCTTGGGCTAGAGAATGTATCATAAAGAATGTCTTTTACAGATGGTTAAATATTTTAAAATGCTTGCCTTATTGTGAGAAATTGGCCATAATTCCAATGACCGCTTTGAAACAACTTTTGTTATTATTATTTCATTTTTGTCTTATTCATCGCATTTAAATTTTGTGTTCGACTAGAAACAATCTATTTACCTCGACATGTCACGTAACCATAGCTGTTTCTCAAACAAAATGATCGATTTACATTCTTTTCATACAAAGTACTAATGATTCATAATAAAACGTTATTAATCATTAGTACCTGTTGCAAAATCATAGAGGTTTCTGATGTTGAACCTTTTATACGCATAACGTTATTACGGGTTCATTCAGTTAATCATATTACAATCTTATTTTACATTTAAAAGCATACCGGTAACTTTTAAGAACAAACAGAAAAAACAGTTATATAATATAAAAAGAACAAAAATAATTTGATTAATTGCTTTAATTTGCGTTTATCACCTATATTATTGTTTATGATCTTTAAAGGTATTGTGGCTTAGCAAATAACGAATAGCTTGGAATCTTACGCCTGATAGGATTTTTTGTTGTTATTTGATGTGAAATAACAAAAGACATCTAATATGGAGCATAAGGCACTCTCCATGAACTTTCTTATCATACACTCCCTCTCTTCATCTCCTTACTACAGTAATAATAATAATAATAATAATAATAATCATTTTATGGACGTTGTTGGTTTGTACCGAGGAATACATTATTATCAAGATAAAGTTTGGAAACGAGTGTTTCACCATGAGATAACAGACTCTCTACTACTTTAAGACGTTGATAGTACAGACAAAAAACCTCCGTTTATATTTAAAGAGATTATAACTAATAAACATCTCAAATCAGCTTTCTCATAAAACTAATGTTCAGTTCTTTTGCTCTGACAAATAATGGTAATATAGCTTTATAATTGTTTCTCAGTTGGTTCAGTATATGTCTCTCACCTGTACAAAGATTCATTTAATCTCTTTTCTTTGTGAAATTAGTCATTACCTCAGCTTCGTAAAATCGCAAACGAAAATAAAACAAACTAAAGTCGTAAATGTATTCCACAAAATTCATTTTTCTTTTTGAATTTAAAACGACGTATATCAATACAACTTATGATAACATCAATGTAATTATTTACTAATTGATAATTATTTATTTTCTTACATAGAATTTCCATAATGGTTAAATGCATATGCCAGATCAAATAATCTAAGACAAGTTTAATCTTTATCATAAGCAAAAAGTATTTTCAGATTACGAAATATTGCTTTAATAGTAACATACTTATTTAACTGTACAGCTGACAACACATACTTATGTTCAGTACTTATTCGGGCCCGACTTGGCAAAGTGTGTTAAGGCGTTCGCGGATTCGAATCCAGGTCGCATCAAACATGCTTGTCATTTCAGCCGTGGGAGCGTTATAATGTGACGATCAATCTCACCATTTCTTAGTAAAAGAGTAGCCCAAGAGTTGGCGGTGGGTGGTGATGTCTAGCTGCCTTTCCTGTAGTCTTTGACAGCTAAATTAGAACCGGCTAGCACAGAAAGCTCTCGAATAGTTTTGCGCGAAATTCAAAAGAAACAAAAGAAAAAAGTACTTATCCATGAAGGCATTAATGTTTTCATCCTCAATGGCATCTCATACACACATGATTTAAATGGTCAAAATGGATAGCTCAGTTAAGTAATCCTGAACTTTAAAATGTCGGCTAGAGAGAAAAGAACTAGTCAATAGTATCGTTTCCGATTTCTTCAGCCGAAAAACAAGTTTAATTGTTATTCCTATAACTTTCATATAGCTTAAGGTGAGAAACGTATTCAATAGCATTTCGGTTCGAATCCTGGACCTCCGAGTGATAGCCAACATGTTAACCATTCTTAAGAAACTACACCATATTTTAGAAACGTAACTGTTGGTGAAAACGTTATTAAATGTCAAAATAAACAAACATTTAATGAACAAAACCATGAAATAAATGTTTTTATTGTATTGGTAAACGTTTTTTTTTATGCTTAGCATTGATGTATATTACGTAATGGGTATTAACTATAACAACCTAAAGTGAGTCAGAGCGCAGAAGTTTATTTATACGTATTTAATTTTGAAAACTCAACAAAACTTCTGCACGCACATGGTGAGATATATACATTTAAATATCGCAAAACGTTCACATAAAGCAATAATAAATATAAGTGTGTCATTCAAAACTGAGGCGATTTAGAAATGAGCTGGTTAATTTGTTTTACTTAGAGTTCGATGAATCTCTAGCGCTTACCAACGCTGCGTTTTCTTGAAATTATAACTGTTTAGGTCTTGAAGTATTAGATCCCTAATGTCTTTAATGTCATTAACATAAATAAAAATGTTCTTTGCGTCATGAATGAGATGTTTATGACTTATTTACTTTGCGATTTTAAAAAAATGTTTTCACTTAAATATCAATTTAATTAAGTTTTCTCATTTTCGCTTCATTTAAATGTTTTCCTCTAAAATCCTTGAATTTAGAGTTATTTTATGAAACACCTAAAAATAACCGGTGTGACTGGTTTAGTATTATAAACTTATTTTAATATCGATGTTTGTTTAAGCTAAATTTAGATCTAAATTTTTCATAGCTTACACTGTTAAATATGCATTGCAAAATTCCCGACTATTCCTTAAAGTTGTAGAAGATACTTAGCGTAAAAATTAATAGCACATGCGTGTATATAAACATTAGTGTATCTTCTGTATTGTTGTGCATGTTGAAATTTCTAGAAACTCTTCTTATGCCAATAAATGTAAAAAATGCGTGTACTATACTATACGTTGGTATACTACAAAACTCAATTTAACGCTTACTATTTGGAAACTTCAAATATTTGATCAGGAATGTTTGTATGTTTCGAGTCTTACAAACCTTTTATATTCATCAAATTTACATCAAACATTTGTACTTTTACAAAAGAAACATTACATAACTTTAGTGGTTGAATAACTCGACGTGTCTCTGTATTACGAATTTTTTTATGTTTTATGTTCTTCGTAGACTAAACGCAACAGAAAAACGCAGATAACAGCTTGTATAATTTATTACACTAAACTATTAACAAATATAACATAAATCATATAATAACAGTGACAGATATTAAGTTACAACATTCGAAATTAATTACAAAACAAAATAATACTAGTTTCAAACTTCAAAATTAATCACAATACAAAATGGTACTGGCCTGTATCTAATATAATGATCTAAAATGAAAGTCTCAAATTCCAGTCTAGGGTGTGAATTTGGTCCCACGAAGAAATTCCGAAGCTTAAATGAAGAAGTTCAGGAAACGGTTCACAGTTCAATAAATTCGCCGACTCTCAGCACAAGCAGTAATTCAGATGAATCGTAGAGATTGACGAAATAAAATCACAGCTTCCGTAGATCTAACTTCAGTCACAAATCCAAGTTGAATAATCACAGCAAACACTTAATCTTTCTCAAATAACTGACTCTCTTCTTTTGAAATAAAACTGATGTCTGAATCTCACTCCTATCTCTCGCATCTTCGTCTGTTTACATATTGTAGGCCTAAACTCCCCGAAAGACCGCGAAAATTCTACAGGTCTCCAGAGCAATCCACGCATGTCCGTTCTTGCACGAGACTACACGTCTAGACACGTAGTCACCAGCACTTCATTTACAACCATATGATTGGATTACTTAATTCAAGAAAATTCTAAATGTTATCCTAAATATAATAACAACATATTTTATTAGTTTAAATTTCGAAACAATAATATAAATATGGAAAAATGAATAATAGAAATGAAAATTCAAACACAACATGACATGTTGTCGTTTACAAAATATTTACACGACATTTACATAACACTCTGGCAAAATAAAAAGAATACAGATCGAGCTAGTTCCTTCTTAAGTGAATTGTACCTCCATGAACTCGAAATTAAATCGCTCATCGTGACCCATCGATGAAACATAAAAAAAGTTCCAGCCCAGACAGAAAACTCAATATTGTACTAACCGTTGTTGCAAATTGTGTTATTGTTTGTATCTTAAAATATATTAAAAAAAGAAACTGTGTTTTTCAGTCTTATTGGTAAGTATGATATATTGATTACGTATCGACACGTATTTACTTTCTATATTTAATTTATCATTTAACCCAATTTCATGCTATTTGAGATTGTAGTAAGTAACAATGGTTCTTGCTCTAAATTATTAATCTAAATAAGCAAAAAGTAAAAGGGCAAGATAAATTATATGAACGTGTATTTTCAACTTTTTATTACCTATAACTTCATGAACTGTGAATACCTCCAGAAGCAGTAGTAAGTTTCAGTAATTACGATGCTAAAAATTGAAGTTCGATTCTCTGCACTACATAGAGCACAAAACAACTCTCACGCAAAGCATTATAAGTCACTCTTTACTCAATAATTTGGGATATTACACACGTGATGCTACATAATGTGCAAATTAAAGTTCTTGATAAACACACACACACACACACATGTATATATATATATACGTTGAGAAATAGTAGATATCTCATATTGTTTATATTGTTTAACTTTACGTACGTTTCATATAACACAGCTCTTTGCAGAAAAAATATCTTACTGAGTACCTTATAATTTTCACAGAAACGTTATATCTTACACCTTCTATTAAATGTTGTTTATTATTGATTATTTAGTAAAACACTTTCAGGTGGAACCTGAATTTTAAAAATTTGGATATAAAATGATTTTCGTGTAAAAATAAGGGTATTTTAAAGAAATGACTGAAAATCAATACTCGTTTTGTCTTTATTTTGTTTTGAATTCACACTGTAAAATTTTAGACTTTCAACTTGTCTGAAGACATAAATTGTATTGACATATAACCACTCAGAATAAAACGCAGAATGTGTTTTAGTTTCTGCTAAACTGTCTGAACGAGAGATTGTCTTTGGTGAAATGCGTCACAAACTAATGGATGTTGTCAGTAGTCGAATTGAAGATTTGTTTTTGACGTATTATAAGTTTTATTCAGTAGAAAAACATTTTTTTTTGTGAGTTTGCCTTCTAAGACTAAGTTAAATGCAAAAAAATGACAGATAAACAACGAAGTATAAAATCAGCTAGGTAAAGAATTAGAGTCTGTTCAAACATAAATAGTTTTTCATTAAACATGTGTAAGTACCAGATCTTTTTGCTACGCTGCACCATGATGGAAGTCAAAAGTCGACTTAATCTGCTATTTTACACATTGTGCGAATGCAAAACTAATGTTATGGTGTCAAATACTGAAAGCTAGTCAAACAAGGAACCAGTAAGCCTGATATTTCTCGTACAAATCATGACATCTTGTATATTTTTTGCTCATGCTTTTAATTAACCCAACCTTTGGCTAAAGTCGCTATTATTTTTCTTCAATGGCTTTTTGAAGTATAACACCGTAATTTTGATACTGCACGTAAAATAATATTTCACGAACATAGCTAAACCAGTTGGATCTGATGAGGAATTACGCTAGCCGCTTCAAATTTTGTCCAAACGCGTCTAAGGCAGATATAGTTGATAAAAATTTCCAAACATTACATTTTAAGTCGAAGTTGGATCTCTCACAATCATGGCTAACTCTTATTATAAGTTTTGGCAAGGATTGAAGTATTATTTGAACATTTATTCCTGGTAAACAAAAAAACAGATGTAGCACGTTATTTAGAAACCTTCTCTGACTTGAAATCAGTTACATACTTAATAATCGGAATTAAATAAAAAATTTAAAAGCATTTTTCTTCTTACTAATAGGGTCTGTTGAATTCGTATCTTCACTACAATTTGCAGCTTAATTGTTTTATCTAAAAAATAAAACGTAGTGAAGTATTATACAATATACCAAATACTGAAGTAGGTAAAATTAAAAATAAAAACACTAACAGTTACTTTCCTACCTATAGAAAGTTCTACATGTGTGATTCTCTTCCCGCATATGTCAACCGTTGGGACAGAGGTAAGTCTTCAGACTTACAATGCTAGAAACAAGGGTTCGATTTTTTCTAGGTAAATGCAGCAGAGTCGAACGTTCTAGCCATGCTGGGACTCTGTTATAAAAAATATTGCCCATTGTGTCTTTGTTTAGTGGAGCTTCAAATTCCCATATGAGTATGAATTTTTTAGGAAAATTGCTTGAGGTCAAACATCAAACTATGTTGTAACATTATTGATACATATAATGATATCATAAATAAATAAATTGTTTAGAACGTTTTTTTTTTTTTTAATTTTGCTCGAAGCTACTCGAGAAGTATCTTCTCTAGCCGTCCCTAATTTAGCAGTGTAAGACTAGAGGGAAGGCAGCTCATAGGCTACTCTTTTACCTACGAATTGTGGAAATGAATATTACATTATAACGCACCCACGGCTGAAAGGACGAGTATGTTTGGTGCGACGGGGATTCAAACCCGCGACCCTCAGATTACGAGTCGAACGCCTTAACCTACCTGACCATGCCGGGCCTAAATAAATATGTAGATATTAGTTTGTTATAACTCAAAAACAAGTCGAAACAAAAACAAAATAAACAAAAAAACGCAGCATTAACTGAAAAGATTCCTGATTTTGTTTTTGAGTTAAAACAAACTAATATAATTGGTCAGAAGTTTGGATTCACTGTTTTCAACACAGTCCTTGTTTCTGATTTTACTTATTTAACTTCATTAAAATGTATTATTTTTACTAAATAAATAAATATATATATATATATATATATACATTTGTTGAATGCAATCTCTCAGTCTTCTATTATTAAACCTCATTCATAATTGTTGCTACGTTATTCACACTAACCTAAGCAAATATTAAATATTTCTTGAATACTGCTATGTTAAGAATAGTTTTAATTTTAAACGTAAAACATAACTTATTAATGTATTGTATTCCAACTTTATAATATAAAAGTTAAATTCCCGTAAAAATATGTTTGTAGCTTTCTGAAAAAAAAATACCGATTGTTTTTAGTAACACCATTTACAAAATGATAATGAAAATCAGATTAATATAAAAATAGGACTACCAAAGATGCATAAGTAAACCAAAGTGAGTTTTCCCGACATGATAAAATCTAAAATAAACCGAAACCTCGTGATAAAAGCGCAGAAGTTAAACGATGAATTCCACTGAATGTCAACAAGTATTCCCCTGAACTAATCAATACTTTGAACTTTTAGCTAGGATTAACTAATTGATCACTCCCTACAATCTAATCTGTATCTGCCGTTTTATATCCGGCTTGATGACAACTGGTATTGAGAGGAAGCCCTCGCCAACACTGATTACAGCAGATATCATTTGCTTTTACTATTTCAGGCTTTAATTTTGTGTGTGTACTAATTCATCACTTTAAGCATTTCTAGCCACCTTGCTACACCTGATAATCTTTATTGAGATGTTTGTTATTTTTCATTTATTTTGGTTTTGATATATGTGTACACATCGAGAATTACCTGGGTTTTGACCAGACAATCGTAATAATATTACAGCTTCAACAAAATTTCGAACAAATTGATTTTTATCATGAAAATTACATGCATTTATAACTAAATTATTTTTGTTTTTTTCAGAAAAGTTGTAACTGCTTAAAATATTGTAAATGGCATTGGATATAGAAAGAAAACGTATCAAAATGATTTTGATCGTAATTACGGTTTGTGTATTAATATATACGAACAGGATGCTGCAGGAGAAAGAAAACATTAGAAAACTAAACTCGTGAGCTCGGCATGGCCAGGTGGGTTAAGGCGTTCGACTCCTAATCTGAAAGTCGCAGGTTTGAAAACCCGTCTCATAAAACATGCTCTTCTTTACAGCCATGGGGGCGTTATTTTGTTACGATCAGTCCCACTATTCGTTGGTCAAAAGGTAGCTCAAGAGTTGACAGAGGGTGGTGATGACGAGTTGCCTTTTCTCTAATCTTACATTGCTAAATTAGGGACGGCAAGTGCAGATAGCCCTCGTGTAGCTTTGCACGAAATTCAAACAACAAACAAACAAACCCAAGCTCTTGGAGATTTTTGAATATTATCTAACATTAATAATATCATTTTATATATTAGGATAAAAATAAAAATAATTTATATATGTAGGAACATTGGTAAAAAATAATAGCAAGTTTAAAACATTAAATTAAAGGTTAACAGTATACACTATAATAAAACGTTAGTGAGACTTAGGACACCTAACGGAACTTCAGACTTAACTGTAATTTAACTTATGGGTAAATCATTACAAAATATATTTTTTAAACATATACATTTTAAAAATCAGTTGATTGGTTTGTGTTTGCGTGTTTTAGAAATAAAATTGGTTAATTATCCATAAGTTGAAATTCGTCTGTTTATTATTTTGAAGCTAAGCGCAAAGCTACACAATGGGCTGGCTGTCTGTGCTCTGCCCACCAAAGGTATCGAAACCCAATTTATAGTATTTTCAGTTTACAGACATACTGCTGTGACACAGGGGACAAAACTAATGCTGCTATTTTTTTAAAACACACACACTAAAGGTAAACAAAATATTAGAATTAAGAGAAGGTCCTTTGAATTTGAATTTTTAGAAAGTATTTGATTAGGTATAACATAAAATACTTGTAAAAATTGTTACTAATTGCACAGAAGAGTGGCTGAATGGAAAAAAAAGCAAAGAGTCATGATAAATGAAGTTCTTGGTTCCAGAATTTTACATCAATACCATAGAAATAAATTTTATAATGATATTAAGGCATTTGGTGTTGTTGGCTGTGAGGAAATTGTTGCTGTTTACATACATAGATAAATTTCAAAACAACAACCTAAACATGAGACTGAATACCTACAACAATTGAAATCAAATCAAACTGCAAATTTTTATTTTTTTTCTAAGAAAAAAAACTAACCTCAATATTTGTATCCAAGAAAATGTTTAAAAAACAGCCTTACGCTCCTTGCGAAACAAAAAGTTTGCTAATTGAAAAATAAGTACACATTTCATTATCGATGCGCTAACAGAACTGACAAAAGGTAGAGTACGATATGATGTAATAGAACATAAAATTTTGTGTAGTTGCTAAAAATAAGAGAATTCTTCTGATTAAACATCAAATACTAAGGAATATTTAGTTGCTAATATAAAACAATAATAACATTTTTTGTTTGTTTTAATTACATAATCTTTTTAAACGCTCCCTAAATTATTTTCTGAAAATTTATATGAAAAAATTTGTTGTAATAACTAATACATTTCAAAATTTTCATGATCATTTCCTTTGTATCGCTTTAGTAAATTATTTAGTTTGTAAAGTAAAATTTTGATTAAAATATTCCACGTTTGTAATTAACATAAAAAAATGAATTTCTCACATGAATTTGATGAGATGTTCGTCTTATTTCTTTTCATTTCGATAACTTAAAGGGTATTTGTTTTTATTTTCTCTCATTCTCCCACTTTTGGATAAATATTGCTATAAGTAAATTTTAAAGTCCTGTAAAGATGAAAAGTTTTTCAAACACTCTTTGGAAGAATAAACATATCATAATGATTATATTTTTTATTAACTATATTTTTACGATAAAATATTTGTTATATGGCTTTGAATATGCTCGTGTAATAAGAAAGAACGAGTTAATTATTTTATTGCAAACAGTACTTATTTATTCAACTACTTCAACTTAACTGGAACTTGAATCAGTAAACTTTGCCTTTAAAATTCAAAATATGAGTCTTCCTGGTTAACATATGATTTTATACATTAAACTTATCGTTTCACAAAAAAAAAGAGAATTGATTTAACAGCATGTATTTCTTGAAAAATAAAATGAAACAGGAAGTAACTGATAGGGCTTGTAATAAAGAATAGGACATTCGTGAACCAAGATAACTTCAAGAATAATTACATGATTCCGGTTGTCAGTTAAGGGTTCCTCAACAAACGTGTACTAGTATCTGAATGCCATTAATTAAAGCCTCAATGTTTAATTATAGTCAAGCTCAGAAGCTGTAAATACCTGATAACACTCTAACTGTGCATAGAATAACTTTAAAGCATAGACAATGTTAGAACATATACACAATTCGTGGCAACATCATCACCTCGCCCATTTTCGATTTCTATGAACCCAAGATAATCCAAACATATAATTATACTGGTAATCCTTTCGAACTCATTATTACAAAAGGATGAACACGCACATGTTAGAGATTAACTACGAAATCCTGTATTAACTTTCACTTTGTATTTCTCTCAAATCTCATTTACATGAGTATTCCAAAATATAAACAAACATAATAAAAAACTAACGTGTAAAGCTATCCCATCACACATCACTGACTTCAACAATCTTAATTTATTCGCGCTTACCTTGGTTATATTCTGTTTATTTATACATTTTAAAAATTTCATTTAATGTTACACAATAAATATCTACGCTCTGCAGTTCCTAATTTTATCTTAACTATTTAAAAAACAACGAAATTGTTGCCTTATCTTTTCTAAAAGATAAGGGTATAAAATAGCTTTATATATAAAAACACAGGGATATGACTTAGAAACGTAGCGCATTCCTTTTACTGTTGAACTTAAGCTAGTTGTCAAACCGTACTTGTATTTCCTGTTTATTCAATGCGCTTTCGAATTGAATTTTTGCATACATTAGTCGCAACCCTTGAATTAATTTCTGTTTGATAATGAGCCTGTTTGTGGTGTCTACTTTAATATTATATTTATTTTGATTTATCAAACTTGTTTATCTTTTATTAACTAACTTAAAACATTACTTAATATAGCAATAGTATTATCATATACTATGTACAAAAATGAAAAACACCGAGTTAAGGTACTGTCTCCTCTACTGGGACGGCCCTGCATGGCCAGGTGGTTAGGGTGATCGACTCGTAATCTGAGAGTCACGGGTTCGAATCATTATCAGACCAAACATACTTGCCTTATAAGCCGTGAGACCATAATAATGTGACGGTGAATTCCACTATTTGTTGGTAAAATATTAGCCCAAGAATTGTCGGTGGGTGTTAATGATTATTTGCCTTCCTTTTAGTCTTACACTTCTAAATTAGGGACGGCTAGCGCAAATAGCCCTGGTGTAGGTTTGCGCAAAATTTAAAAAAAGGAACAAAAAGCATTTATTTGGTTTTATGAATCATTTATAAATTTGGTAAATTTATAGCTTGGACATTTTCTAAATATCTAATATTATTTTAACTTTAAATATATTCTTAAACAACTAAATCATAAAACTTTAGTAGCCAGTTTTGATGTAATCTCCCTGTTCACAGAAGTCCCAACCACTGAAGCCCACAAGACAGCTTTAGAAATTTATATCCTGGACCCTAAGCCATTGACACACATCAACTGCAACCAATTAACAATCCTTATAGAATTAATTACCACCAAAACTAACTTTATGTTCAATAACCAAAACTACCAACAAATAAATGGCCAAAGTATGGGGAATCCCGTGTCACAAGTTATAGCCAACATTTTTATGACACAGACTGAATCAAAAGTGATCAATTCAGCTTTACACCCACCACTATACTGGTACAGATATGTTAATAATGCAATTACTGGATTCACATCTACAGAACATATAGTTAGTTTTTCAATCACATCAGCTCGTTACGCTCCAACATTAAGTTCACCTGTGAACAGGAAAAACTAACCAAATAGCATTTCTTAACCTCAAAGTCACTAAAACTGACACACAATTCAAAACAGAAATTCAAAGAGAAATCATCCATACTGGATTAAACATTCCCTGGGACTCAGCACATGAAACAAAACAAAAACTCAATATATTAAGAAACCAAATAAACACAGCCACAAAACCATGCTCATCCGATAAATTTAACGACAAAATCAACAAAATAAAACAACACTTCATCAACATCAACAAATTTTCTCCAAAAACCGTCGATACAATGACACGTACACACCTAAACTAACAACAAACAAGAAGTAATCCCAAGATAAAACAAACTAAAATAACCTTACCCTGCTGCATACTATATGTTCTCAATATCAGCAAAAAATCACTAACATTTGTAAAAAAAACTCATAAAAACACCATATTCCAGTAAACACCCAATTTACTTAAAAATCAGGCATAAACTAAAGTATATGGTATGTAAAAAAACTACACCGACATAATTTAAAAACCACAATGCAACAACTGCCACGACTTCTATATTGGAGAAACAAGCAGAAAAATGAAAACTAGATTCAAGGAACACAAAAAACACATTCACATGTTTGTGAACATGCAAATCAAATAAACATAACCAAAGAAAATACCCAGATACCAAGTTGGTAAACAAATATAAATAAACGCAAAATCAAAGAAGATTTACCTATACAATAACTAAAACCAAAATTAAATCAATATAAAGGAACGTCTGACATCCACCTACAACGCCCTTTACAATCTCGTACCCGTTTATACTCTCGTTTTTAAGACATGTGCCCGGAAACTGTCAATTGCAAACTCTATTTGTTAACCAGAAGATGACCCAGGAAGGTCGAAACGTTGTTTTCTGCTTATCAATAAAAGTGTTAATACCCATACCTGCCGTTCTTAGATACATTTTTATTTCAAGTGGGTTTCTCGCCAACAAGAAGAACAAACAAATCTATTAGAATTTAGGCACACAGTTCTATTGAGTTCATTAGTTCTGGTTCATGTTTTAACTTAAGGTCTTAAAGCATCACTAGAAAAAGCATGCAACATCATTAAGTCTTTGGAAATATTTATGCATAATATATATAATAGTAGAGTTATACAGAAATTAACAAAGTATTTGAAGTTAAACATCAGAAATCATGTCATCTGATAAAACACAGGACATCCTTAAAGAGTAAGTTATATAATCACTTTATCTATTAATAAACTATCTCTTAATTTTTAGTAGCACACTGCATACAGTAAAGATTTCAAAATTCTCTCGAGAAAAGTACCATGTTTGCTTCATTTTTACCTACAACTTATAACTTTATAGCGATAAAAATATTTTATAATGTAAGTCTTTTAATTCATAATTAAATGTTGATATTAAGAAAACTATTAGACCTTTTAATCTTACTGTTCCATTTGTTTTTATTTAAGCGCTGTGTAGCCTTCTGCTTAGTTACAAACAAAACTTCCTATTTACCATCATAAGACAACACATTCATAAGTGCACAGCCCACATAACTTTATACCGTCCGTAACTACCGACAAATAGGAGGCAACCGAATGGCACAAATTTTTATGAACAACTTAACTTTTTTGGTTTTGTATTATGTAGTACTGTGTCTCTTCTTTTAACACAAAATCCCCAATGTAAATAAGATTATTTTAATACAATGACTTATAATACTATTGAGCACTTGTGGAGATTGGCACAATCTTTGCAAGTGGCACTTCTCCTTTCAACATTCTTCTGAGAGTGGAATTTTTCCTTTTCCCGTTTTAAATGGAGAACTAGTGACAAGGGTATCATGTAAATATTCTTAAACCATGGTAGATTAAAAACAAACTTGAAATTTGGGTAATAACTTGTTTAAAGGCTAGAAATAAGATAAGAAGAAGAGCATTTTAAAATATTTAATGGGTTTATTTTCTAAGGATCAGCAGGATGTGCATGATATTGTGAAATATAACGAAGGGTATTTAATCTTAGGAAAGAACAAAACCTATAAGTTAATAAAGCATATGATAAAATTAACCTCTAACGTTGTAACAGAGGTACTCGAAGGGAAAGTAGCATACCATAAAAAAGGTAGCTTTAAAAAGTAAAATAGATAAGTTGTCAAAAAGAAAAAAATATTAGGTATTCTTCTAGCTCTAAGGCATGGGCTGTAGTGTGACTACATAAGATTATGGGGATAAATTTATGCTAAAGCATATAAAAGTTGATCAAAGTAACTATCGCCAATTCCTATCTATTACTTTACATGAAGGATATGATAATTAAAGATAGTATATCATTAAAATTTATTTGTTGAAATGTTATTTCTAAGTTGAGTTTGAGATGAAAAGAAATTAGTATTTTCCACTCCTTATATGAGCTTGATGTAATAGCCAAGGTAGCAAATTCTACTCTAGCAACATTTCAGAAGTTAATTAATAGATAATGTGTCATAACACGATCATACACAACTTACATAGATGACAATTTCATATATGATAATAGCGAGGAA
This sequence comes from Carcinoscorpius rotundicauda, assembly GCA_011833715.1. Classification (NCBI taxonomy): domain Eukaryota; kingdom Metazoa; phylum Arthropoda; class Merostomata; order Xiphosura; family Limulidae; genus Carcinoscorpius; species Carcinoscorpius rotundicauda. Next base: position 29,493,843 of record CM022395.1, on the reverse strand, counting down.
GAGCATCTACGAATGTTAAAGGAAACTATTCGACACATTAATTAAATCAGACTTAAGAGCAATACCATGAAAATGCGAAATATTGGTAGGCTACTTAGAGTATCTTGGTCAAGTGGTGGAAACGGTTTTACTGCCCATAGAGGCAAAGATAAAAGCTATCAGAGAATGCGAGAAACATATGGTAAAAAAGGGAATTACATCTTTTCTTGGGATGGCAGGGCATTACAAAAAGTGCATCTCAGCATTTAGAAATATCAAGCATTCTTGCAACATCGTACTTTAATTATGGACCAAAAATTTGTCCTGTGGAATGAAATCAGTGAGATTGTTTTTAGGAAAGCAAAAAGCCGATTCATGTAAAATTAAAAAATTACATATATAAGAGGAAATGTTTGTTTTCTTTGTTCAAACCGATACATGTATCCACCTATATGGTAGTACTGAGTCAAATAGAAAAGGATGACATTGAAGTAGTATAGTGGCATTGGAAATTCAGTGGTGTAGTTAAGACGAAAATTACTAGCACGTCAGAACATTTTATCCACCACTGAAAAAAGATTACTTAAAAGTCGCGAAGAAGATTGTCAGATTAAGTCTATTTCTCTTAGATAAAACATCTTTTTTGGGAAACAGACAATAATTCTTTAATCTGGTTGTACAGAAAGAAAAACAAAACCAGAAAACTGTTGCACTGAAGTATGTTACTAATAAGCGTTGAATTTTATACCATATCAGAGACTCGCAAGTGGATATCGCAAAATGAGATTACTTCAGCACTCTGATTTAAACTAGTAAACATTAAGGTCAATCAGCTCAGTTAAGGATAAATTGTATGTTGTGTATGAATATCTGTTCATGTAAGTGAACTCAAAAGTAAAATATTAGAAAGGAGGAGATGGAGGGTTTTCCGTTTAATTGTCCATGGATACAGTTCTGTGAACTTTTTGTTTTGTTTTAATGATGTATATGTAAAATTGTGAATTTTAATGTGAGATATGTAAAAACAGTGAAATTATTAATGTTTTTAAACATTGCAAGTGGTGAAAATTTTAATAAAGAGTTTAATAATACCCCGGAATTTTTGTCACCAGGAATAAAATCAAGATTACAAATAAACATTAGCGATATTGAAAACAAATAAAACTATCTAATTTATTCAGGAAAAGGAAAGAAGGAGTGTTATGGTTGTTGTTGTTTTGAATTAAGCACAAAGCTACATAATGGGCTATCTGTGCTCTGCCCTCCACGGGTACTAAAACCAGGTCTTTTGCATTGTAAGTCCCCAGACATACCACTCAGCCACTGGGGGCGAGTGTTACGTAGTTGGGCAAAACGAACATCAATTGAGAGAGGTGAGAATGTTGCCAGCTTTTGGTCAGTCTCTGAAAGATTAGGGAATTACAATACACCAAGTCGTAAGAAAATTATAAGAAGGAGTGACTGCTTTTCTAAGTTCAAATGTATATAGAAGCTGCATGATTCCTTGTGATTCTTACACATTTTAGTTCTATATTAGTGAAGCATATGTGATGTGTTCGACATGGTTTGTTTTAAAAAAGAAATATAAAAGACACAGTGAGGTGAAAATAAAAAACTGAGACAAGGAAGAAAGCAAAATGCTGCCAATAGAAAATAAAACCTAATTTATTATACATTATTGACTAAAGTAATCAAGAAAAATGTGTGATATTTAAACTGAGTCATTTCCTAAAAAAATTAGTACAACCGTAACACATTTGAAGGCGAGGTGAGGTGTGAGTATAATACGATCTGCAACAAAGTGATATCAGAAGGAATCTTCAACAAAGATCGAGAATAAAATCCACCTATTCCATTACAATATCCCAAGTAACAAGTGTGTATTATGTAAACTAGCTGCTTTCCTTTAAGATTCTCAGTTTAAAATAAAGTGCCACTAGAGTAGATAACCCTTGTCTATCTTTACACGAATTTCCAAAGCAAAGAATTAAATTACGTACAAGCTTTAATGGTGCAATTAAGCGACATAAGCTTAAAAAAAGAAAACAAAAGCAGTTTAAATGCACAATATTTGTATAAAATAATAGAAGAACTAGGTGCTCTTGTTCTCGATAACTGCCCAACTCAGTACTTTATTTCTTGATATGAGGGATAACCATTTCACTAGCTGGAAATTACTGATGATAATGACGTGTTATTTCAATTTTACGATATAAGTTCCTGAAGCCTTTTAGAACGTTCTTTTGTGAACAACTGAATTAACCATGCACGACCTTTTCAACATCTTCTCACGAAGGTCATATTTTCAATCAATATATTTTCAACCAGCTTTAATAAAAATAATTTATAAATTTACAATTTCATTACTTTTCTAAGAGCAAACATATAATTTGTCGAATTTTTAAACCATTAAATCAATATATCTTCATAACAGTATAATCATTTTATTAACTTGCCTCACAAACGTAAAAATTATCGTTTCGTACACCTTAATCGCTTATCTTTGTAATATTCAGCAACCAAACCAATAAATAGTGATTGCTTAAAATTTGCACTCTTTCACCTTAGCAACCTTTTCGATTTGTTTATGTTTTGAGAAAATATTGGCAAGTTTGGTTGCAAAACCGCTTATAAACACCTGTATTTCAGGCGCTATGCTCCGATCAGTATAAAACTGAATGATTTACTTACACAGCTTGAAATGAAGGTAAGAATCGATTTCCACTCCAAGCTGTATGCAGTTGAATTACAGCTTAAGTTTAAGGAAATATATCCAACAATAAGCCACTAACGAGAAAAGTACCAATTTTGACCATGAAGTTAAGGAAAAGTCTTGCTTTGAAATTCAGGTGTATTGTATTTTAACAAACTTCGAGTTAATAAAAACACTATTAAGATCAGTAGAAAGAACTCTGTGACATGTTTAAGATATCTATGTTTCAATGTATTTCCCTTGTGTACGTGTATACATAAAAAGAAAAAAAAACATCTTGACTCTTGTTTGTATCACACTAACGTTAAAGTAGTACACAAACTCCTGAGAAACACAAAATAAAGAGACATCTCGAATATTATGTTGTTTTTCGGTGTAATTTACTTTATGGTCACTTTTCTCTATTTTAACTTCATTTAAACACATGAAAGCTCAGAGTGATTAATGGAGTTAAGTTAAAACCTCATACTCACTTTCAGATGTGCTGATGAAGCTAATGACACAGGCTATGACAATGGCTTTATTGTTCCTTCCTAAAGTACCTTACAACCATATAAATGAAATAGTTTCAACTGGATATCCCAAACTATTTTCTTTTTAATAACAACTTTTGTGCCTGCGACTTGTTTATAATAAACGAACAAGCTCCCGAATCGCTGAAATATGTTTGGTTTTTGGACTAGTCGTTTCTAATTATAAAGTGATAGAATAGAAAATAAGGTATCAAATAAAAAAAAACCCTCTGCCAACTCTTGTTAGACCGAATAATCGGAACTGACGATAACTCTTAAAAAATATACAACACCAGAGTGTGGAGCGTTCAACATCCAATCCAATTCGTATCAATAAAAACTGATTCAATAAAGATTATTTAAAAATGAAATTACTTTAAGTTCAAAAATTCTAAAAAAAACCTGTAATTGATATTGGAATAATTTCACTGTTTTATTACTAACAAATATTATTTAAATACAGTGTTATGTGTTTTATTCTTTTAGCAAAGTCACATCTAGCTATCTGCTGTGTCCACCGAAGGAAATCGAGCCCCTGATTTTACTGTCGTTAATCTGTCAGAGGAGAGGACTTAAATTTAGTACTTCGAATGCATGTTTGGAAGTCTTTTTCTCTTTTTTTACTATTATCTCTACACATCATCAATAACCATCTTCCCTTCTCCGACCTTCTTCTCAGCTTTCTCTCAAAACCTTTCCATCAACACTTCGAAACGCGATTATAGTTACGATAACGAATTATTTTCTCGCGTGGGGTTGAAGGGGAACAACTGCTACAGATCATCCCTGTTGGAAAGAGCAGATAACTATCACGTTGTTTTGTCTTACTTCAAACAAAATTTCTGCCACAGTTAGTGCTTTTCTATTTCTTTGTTTCATATTTAGCGCGGATTATATTTAAATTTTCAAGCTTCACTATTTATATGTTTAACTTCCTTACCGAGTGACTCCACATAGTTAAAAAGAGTGATTTTTTTAAACTCACTATAAAAGACGACATATGGCGTGATACAAGTGACACATTAAAGATCTGTCTGATTATGCAAAACGTACATTACAATTTCGTCACATATTTATATACGTTTGCCATTTTTGATTATTTTATAAAATTTATACATATAACTATGAAACATGAGCTTCCTAAATCTCTGTAAAACAGCAATTTGTTAAAACAACTGACATACATTAAGCAGAATAAACACAAAAAATCCTTAAATAACTTCAAAAAAGATAGCTAGATATTCAATACACCAGTTCCTTCTTTTTTAGTAGTTCTGTATTAAACTTGCAAACCTATATCGCTAAAAATTAGGTTTTGACAACCGCGTTGAGCATAGCACAGATAGCTCATTTTGTAGTTTTAAGATAAGTAAATAAATAAACAATTTAAGGAGAATAAAGGACGTTATTCACCCTTGGAAACGATTATTATTTTCGACATACTAATACTTAAGACAATACTTCCTATTGCGATTACATACTCCCTGTTGCAACTGCTTCTTAAAAATGGTTTTGTAGTGGGTCTTTCTTCAGAAAATAGTCGTGCCAGTGTTACCTCACTTCTTTTACCCAACTTGCCATTGAAGCTGCTTCAGAGAACTTAACAAAAATGTGATTTAAGTTTCTCATCATCTTTCTAGTGAAAACAGCCTTTTATTTTAATGTTTGGCTAGCATTGCTGAAATTTGGCTATATTATTCTGGTCAGATTCATATCGTTATTTATATACTATAAATGTTCAACTTTACATAAAGAGGTTTATATTTCATCAATAATACAGGTTTATCTTACTGTTTGAAAGAAAAATGATTTTTTTTTCTTTTATGTATATTTATTAAAGGACATTATCGCCTCTTACCCTGATAGTTCAATGATAAACCTGAAGGTTTATGTTACTAATAATTTTTGGTTTGATCCCTGTGGGGAACTCAATATAGATGAACTGTACAACTAAACAAGTATCAGTAACGTCGTTTATTCAATACCCACTAGTGGCACAGCGGAATGTCGGCGGACTCACAACGTTAAAAATTGTGTTTTAATACCAATGATGGCAGAGCATAGTTAACTTATCGTGCAGCTGTATGCTTAATTAAAAACAATTAATTCAGTTAGGCTAGTTTATTTAGTTGATAATTCATTTTGCCAATAAGTTAAGATAATAACAAGAGGTTTTTGATAATCCAAAATCAGTTTCATTGCAAATCGTAAACAATTCGGTTGAACGTAAAAGAGTTAGAAAAAAATTTGAAGATAATCTGTTTTCAACGCATATTATACACGAGATTTAGCCTGTCGTATTAAGCCAAAGTCAAGCTTTAATAATTTTCTGTCTTCCAGACATACTTAAATTTAACTACAACAAATAATGAAAAATAGAAAAACATTTTAACCTTCAAATTACTGAATTCATTATTTATTTAATTTCAAGTACATTTCGTATTAATGTACAATTAACACTTACGAAATGTAATGTATTTTTAATAACAAATGATAACAATTTAGTCCAGGCATAGTTCTTGTTTACTGGTATTTTTTACCTGGCAGATCCACTAAAATCTTACGTATTAAATTACAAATGTGTTCACTTAATTATCGCTATTGGTAGAGGCTATGTATCATTATATTACATAGAATAATATTTTATTTTTACTTGTCACACTCAGTGTAAAGAGTTGGTCAAACCATTTATTGAAATTGTCTATTTCGTTCGTAAACACCAGTTGTAATTAATAGAATTAAAAGCGCTACTGATGGTAACGTTATTTAAACAATTTGTGCATATGGTATTAGGAGCCTCTGTGATTATACATATCGAAAGCCTACAAGTAAATTACTACATAAATATTTCGGAAAAAATATTTTTGAAATTTTGGTAGGATCCATCCATTGGTAATTCTAGGTTTATCTTGCTCTGTGAGACATATATATAGTACTTAAGATGTGTGAGAATCATAAAACATATTTCGAAGGAATTTTAAGATAAACACTTCGATAGCTTTAGATTTTAAAACAATTAAATAAGCTATAAACTTTTCCTTAAAGCTTTTAATTTCAGAATTTGTGGATACCTCACTTTACAATATTATAATTAGAGAAAAATGGTATTACTCTATAGAAGAGATGAGCTGACATGAATGAGTGTTTAAGCCAGGCTCAAGTATATAAGGATGAAACACACGAAACCTTTTATATCAGAAAACAAACTGCATTTATCTCCAGGGAACTTGCTAATCGAAGAAATATATTCTTAAAGCTGTTTCTGTTTATTGTGAGCGTTGCGGCTTAATCTGGAGAAGTGCTTTCAGCACAGTTATTGAACTGAACCTTATTCTAAGTTGTTCTAGCGAGCAAGTCTGCCATCTATTCTCAAACATTTCGCATGGTGTCAGATTGATGAAATTTATTCAGTTGCTCTAAATCTATTCTTCTTTCTCATTGCTAACCTCAACATACAATTATTTTATAACCTTGATATACACATTTTATTTTGTTTTTGTTTAGCCAAATTCAAGATTTACTTTGAACAAAGTTTTAAATATAACGTATTGTACAAAGTATGATAACTCTATCATTACTTTATTTATTACTTAGCACATAGCTACACAAAAGACTATTGTACACTGCCTGCCACGCTGAGCCGATGGGATTGTTCCACTACAATTTGTCTCTTAAGGCAGCATGAAGTTAACACTTAGGCAGCTTTATAAGAAAATGTATAAATATATTATTATCTTTATGATAAAAATATTTTAATAAACCCTTAACAGTCTTCAAGTTCAATTTCTGAGTAGAGAACACGTTTGTTTCGTAGAATGTATCTTAAAACATAGAAGAAAATACCATTCTTTAGATGTATTAATCACTTAGGATTTGTTAAAAATCAATACAAAATAATCAATAAATTATATTTACTCACAGCAACACATTTATGGAGCAAATGTGTTACGTAACTCCACTTTTCTATTCGTTATTTAATATATTTTGCAACAAATGCAATTCATAACTCTTGTTCAAAATGATTTGATAGGGAAGGTTCTATGTTAAAAATATGATTCTGATTATTAACATTTTAAGAAACATTGAACTTGCGAGCATCTTAAAAGAATCTTTATACTTTGAAAACCTTCTCTTGCACGAATTTTAATTTTGTCTTCTGCTTTGTTGTGTTATAACTCTTCTAGATAATTTCCTCATTATTGTTTTGTAACCACATTAATAGCTTGTGATTTTCTTGATTGAAACCAGTGATGTCTTCAAGTGCTAGCGACAGAGTATATTTTTTTAGATTGGTAATATGCAATATTCATAGGCTCTGTGTGTAGAAGATGTTACCGAACGTCTGACATCAGACCCTCAGGTGTTAGCATGTTTTTTGCATCATAATACTGATTCAATTCAAGATATATTGGTATTACCCTACAATGTTTATTAACTCACATATGTTTATGGCTTTGTAGTGTATGTAATATATAGTATTAACACATCAGAAGAAATTGAAAAATATCTCAAGATTTAATTATTTTGTGTTTCCTCTGTAATGTTTACTCTTCTTGATTAGTTTCATGGTTTACGAGTGTGTTTGCGTGTGAGCTTACACAGAGTTTTATGTGTTGGATGACCAACACAGTTTTGTCGAATACTAGCTCAAATACTTCTTATAAGCTTTTATTAGAAGTAATTAGATGATATTTTCATTATTATGTTCTTACAGGTCTGTAACTTTTAATGTGAGTTAAAGATAAAAAAAATATTTTTAACGTATCAAAATTTGGTATTTGATTGTAGACAACTGAAATATTCAAAGTAGTTTGTTAATTTGTTGTTTGTTTGTTTTTTATTTGAGTATAAATAGTTAAAAACAAATTGACAAACACGATTCTAGACTTTACCACAATTACCTCATTGTTGGCAATAGATTCATTCTGAGGAAATCATAATCTCAACTGAAATGTCAGAATGATTGGTTTGCTTTTGGAATTTTGCACAAAGCTACACGAGGACTATCTACGCTAGTCATCCCTAATTTAGCAGCGTAATACTAGAGGGAAGACAGCTAGTCAGCACCACCCACCGCCAACTCTTGGGCTACTCTTTTACAATGAATAGTGGGATTAACCGTCACATTATAAAGTTCCCATGGCTGAAAAGGCGAGCATGTTTGGTGTGAGTGGGATTCGAATCCCGCAATACTCAGATTACAAGCCGAGTACCTGAACCATCTGGCTATGCCAAGCATATCAGGACGACAGAGACAAACGATCCATTTTTCTGACATTTCACATTATACATAATTCATCTATAAAAAGTTTCTACAACTCAAACCAACAAATTACAATTGAAAATGCAACAAAATTTAATATTTGTAAAAATAAATTAATATAAGATAAACAACATCATCAGAAGCAAAGGGTAGCTAAGAGTAGCCATCCAGTGGCTCCTTGGTATGACCCACAACACTAAAAACCGGCATTCGATACCCGTGGTGGACAGAGTACAGATAGTCCATTGTGTAGCTTTGTGTTTAATTCAAAACACAACATCTAAGAGTAAATAAAAACAATTGACTAATTAAGAAAACTAATGATGTGAAAAATGTACGTGATTTTTGAAATAATTCTTCAATTCATAGAAGGATGTTATTCCATTCTCTTAATTGGCGTAAACATACGGGTAAAAATCTTGAAGTGTTAGCATAGTGTATACATGTGTGTGTACATCTATAAAAAACAATATGTATATTTGTTTTTTTGTTTTTGACTTTCAAACAAAACTACTCAAGAGCTATCTTTGCTAGCCGTCCCTAATTTAGCAGTGTAAGACTAGAGGGTTTTGTTTGAATTTCGCACAAAGCTATTCGAGGGCTATTTGTGTTAGCCTTTTCTAATTTAGCAGTGTAACACTAGAGGGAAGGCAGCTAGTCATCACCACCCACCGCCAAAATATCTTATTATTTTTTAATTTAGTTTGTTTCTTTTCATTTCATTTGGTATAAGAATATCAAATCCAGTAAAATTTAAATAAAATTTGATTCAATTGTTTAAGTAGTTGTAGATAACATTTTAAAGTACGCATTTTTATGCAAAATTTTTTGCAATGCTGTAAAATACAAAAGACAAGCTGATGCTATAACTATCAAGGCCAGTATAACTTATATTAAAAATATTATTTTTTAATCGTAACAACAAAGATTTTCAAATAAGTTATTATTTCCTCAATATTTTATTTCTTTGTTTAAGGACTACATAAAATCAACAAAAATTATATTGCCAGATGATATTTGGAAATATATTTCGCACAAAAATGGATTAGCTCCATTACAAGTGAATAGTTTCTATACGCTTTTCAAGACAAAATATTTATAACATGGTATTCTATGAAATGTTACTTTACTTGAAATTCTACCCCTGCTAGACATACATCTAGTTAATTACGTAGTAGAAATTTTACAAACTGATATTTTTATCGCTATCTATATAATTTAAATTCTATTAAATACACATTATGATTGATATTTTAATGTTGTTGAGCGCAAGCATTTCTCTTGCTTGACCCTTCATGAAATAACATTTATGGAGTATGAAATTAGTTTATGTATAATTATAGTTTAACGTAAAGTTTCCATACACCTTCAGACAACCCGTACAACAAAAGTCATTGCATAAGACTTACAAGCTGTATTGCATTTGATACAAATATATTTGTTTCTTTGTTTGCTTTATGACAAAGCGGCATTTGCTGTGTCCACTGCGGGAAATCTAGATCTGAATTTTAGGTTTGTATTTTACTAGACGTACCCCGAAGGAACAGCGGTGGTATAAAAGTGTATTGTAATTTTTTTAAAAATTGATGATGTATATATACCTTGATTTAGATTGTCTAGAATTTATATACATGTATATATATATAGAGAGAGACATATATATAAATAACTATATATAAATGGATAATAGCAATAGTACATAATTTGCTTTGACATGGTATGTTAGATGTAACTTAGAATTTAGAATTTTGCATCTACAAACTCAGTTAATACAAAAAGAAAAGAACTAAAGATCGTGTTGTTTGATCTAATATTTCCTCGAAGTATTTAGAGGGTACATAGTTAACATTTTATATTGACTGTCAATTATCGATTTGCCATCTTAAACATTGGTGCTTATTTATACCTCACTTTAAAAGTTCTATTTTTTTAGAAAAACGAAGACATATTTCTAAAGTGGGAAATAAAAATAAAGATGTTGCAGTTTGTAAAGCAAAATCTTTCTAAAGAGACAGTATTAAAATGTTTATAAGATTTTCTTTAAAACTTATACTTAATTAATATTAGTAAAATGACGAATACACGCGACTCGGCGATAAGGCAGTCAGTTCATGTTTTGTTAATAATGAATTTCAAAAGTCCGTTTAAATGCCAACTAAAATATATTTTCCAAAAAAGAAATATGTTATAACAAGAGTTAAAACTTTATTTAATCAATGTTTTACCAAAATCATTAAACATTATTATATTTAATGAAAAATACTCTTCTAAAATATAACTAAATTTGTTAAAAGCTGAAATTAATTCTTTGTTTCTTGATTGTTTAAAATCTATAACAAAGATAGAGAAAAAATAAACTTAAAGATAAATAAAAATCATGTTTCAAATTTCAGCCTTATATTCAGTCCATTCACGCTATTCAATAGAATTAACAAGGTTTGAAGACAAAAGCTCAGGTGTAGCTTTATATGAAAAAATGAAATTCTCTGTTTGATATGGTTTTCAATGCATGTAGGCCCCCTTTGTCAGAGCAGTATTTCTACAGATTCACACAGCTAAAAACCGGGTTTCGATACTCGTGGTAAGAAAAGCAGAGATAGCCCATAGTGTGGAAATTATGCTTTATTCTAAACTGTTTGTTTAGAATACTCAAAAAATTATCTGATAAAGCAAAGTGCATTGTAAGCAACTGTTTGAATAGAAATAAAATACTTGATATTTTAAAGCCTGATTTAGGTAGATTATAAACACATTTTCTACTGAAACAAAATGAATTGGGAAGAGATAATAAACTTTCTGGAATTCTATTGATCCCAAGTCTTCAAAACGTGATTGTAGGATGTTAAACAAATACATCTTAGTTTATTATTCATTTTGTGTTAAGATGGGTTAAATTTCTTTTCGTGAATTCCTTTTATTACTATTCATAAGTTAACAGTCAAATAACGCATTGCAGCTGATTATTGCAATATACAGGATATATAAGTTACTCTATATGTGAAGGAAATAGACGAAAATGTAACCAATATTTATAAGAATTTACTAGACACTCCGAAATTAACTATCAGTAAACGACAGAAGATTGAAGGTTGTCTAAAATGTTTTCAGACGAATAAGTGGTTAAATAGACAGACATGTAGCTAAATAAATAAGTAAATAGTGGAATGTATACAAGCAGCTCGAGATAATTAAGTACATCAAGCACTATTTTTATCAAAGCAGGTTAATACAAACAAAAAATCATTACATCAGTAGTTTGGATTAAAATATGTATTGTTTATCTAAATTTTAATGTGCAATTTTATTTCGAAGACAGTGTTTCTAATATGGTTTTGGTATTTAATGTTAATGGCCAATACTTGTAAAAGAAAAGTTCAATACATTAATTACACTGGTTTACAAAGAAATTGAGACAGGCACAAAAATAGTTGTTTTAACCTAATTTGGAGATACTGAATTCAGATTTGAAATCCGTTTTCACTCATCACCTCTAGTTTTTTTAGATATGCATACTTTACATAAAGGCGTATATGCATTCAGGGTTAATTTCTAATATTGTGTGACTTATGTCTTCTTTTTTAGTTATTATGCAATAAATGTAAGTGATAGCATTACATTATATATATATATATATAGCTATATATCAAGACGGATCACCAGTTTCAGGAATCGGAACAAAGACCTTGCTTCATTTTTCGACATGGAAAACAAGTTGTGCTACTGCACAAATGTACCTGGCTTGTTCACTTTCCTTGGTTTGCCACATAATCCTTCAGACTGGCGTCTTTTCATAGACTCTTCCAAGCGAAGTCTCAAGGGTGTGCTTCTGCACAACGGGAATGAATATCCCAGCATTCCCACTGCACACTCTGTCTGTCTAAAGGAGTCCTATGATAATATGGAGCTTATTTTAGAAGCTGTTAAGTACAACCAGTACCAGTGGAGTCTGTGTGGGGACCTCGAGGTCATTGGTCTTCTTATGGGTATGCAAGCGGGCTTCACAAAGTACTGTTGCTTTTTCTGTCTCTGGGATAGTCGAGCTGTATCCCAGCATTACAAGCAGAAAGACTGGGGGTCTAGAAGCACTTTCGTTCCTGGCGAACACAGCGTCAAGGAGAATCCTCTGGTTGACATGAAGAAGGTGCTTCTTCCTCCTCTTCACATCAAGCTTGGTTTGATGAAGAATTTCGTAAAGGCCATGGACAAAAATGGTGCTGCCTTCCAACACTTGTCTACTGTGTTCCCAGGTTTCAGTGCTGCTAAGCTCAAAGAGGGCATCTTTGTCGGACCTCAAATCCGAGAAGTGCTGAAGGATACTGATTTTGAGGAGCTTCTTACCTTAAAGGAACTGACAGCATGGGAAGCATTTAAGTCAGTCTATAGTGGCTTCCTTGGTAACACATCGTACCAAATTACCAAGCCTGTATTGAGAAGTTGCTAAAGACTTATGAGGATATGGGATGCCAAATGTCCCTCAAAATTCATTTTCTCCATTCCCACCTCAACTTCTTCCCTCCAAACCTCGAAGCAGTGAGTGATGAGCACGGAGAAAGATTCCACCAAGACATTACGAAGATGGAGAGCAACTACCAAGGCGAGTGGAACCCCAGCATGATGGGAGACTTCTGCTGGATGGTCTTGCGTGACATCCCGGAGGCAAAATACACCAGATCATCTAAGAAAACACACTTCTAACTGTCTGCGGTACTATGAATTGTGTACAATGTGTCACCCAAGTATATTTATTCCGTCAATGTTCTTTATCTATCCTGTTTTATCTGTAATAAGCTGCTGCAACTGTTGAAATAAGCACGTATATACTCTGTAAATACTAAAATGAGACTATTTAAAAGCCAGAAAATTAGAGGTGATACAGCAAAACTTTATAAATTTGAATTCAGCACACCCAAATTAGTAAAAAACACCTATTCACATTCTTGCCTCAGAGAAAAAAATTTTTTTTGTAAATCAGTGTTATATGACCTTATTTCTTATAAACACAGATGTTTCATTGTAAACATTAACGGAACGAACTAGGTCGTTGTGAGATCAAAAATGTATTCAGAATTTTCCCATTGTGTTATCTTGCCTTTGGAAACATACCCTCATATGTGGTGGTGCTATAACGAATAGTGTATTATTTTTCTAAGTTTGCTCATTAGTAAAATAAATATTTTAGGTTTGCGAAGCACGAAATTTATAAAATACAAATAAACACTAGGTGAGTAATAAAAAAACCATTTCATCGCACATTGTTCAACACTTAAGTGTGAGCTCACGAAAAAACAATGTGACACAATCTACTGAATTTTGTGAATTTTTTTCAAAAAATAAAAAACGTGGGTGTCACCATTCCGAATAAAACTGGCTTAAATAATACAAGAAACACCTAAATGTGGATTACTAACAACTGTACTCTGCTCGCGAGATAGATTTATCATTTAAATTTACATCATAATAGGCTATATATCTCCGATATCTTAGTCGAAGCCTAAGGTTTCTTTTTACTATGATAATAATATATCCATTCATTTGAAATGAGCCTCTACTGAGACATCACACACTAAAAACTGGTTTAATCTCATTAACAGTTTGTTTTAATAGCGAAACAAAAGACAACAAACTGGTTGTCTCTTTGTTTTGGTTTGTTTGTTTTGGAATTTTCGCACAAAGCTACTCAAGGGCTATCTGTGCTAGCCGTCCCTAATTTAGAAGTGTAAGACTAGAGGGAAGGCAGCTAGTCATCACCACCCACCGCCAACTCTTGGGCTACTCTTTTACCAACGAATAGTGGGATTGACCGTCACATTATACACCCCCACGGCTGGGAGGACGAGCATGTTTAGCGCGACCCGGGCGCGAACCCGCGACCCGGGCGCGAACCCGCGACCCTCGGATTACGAGCGCACGCCTTAACGCGCTCGGCCATGCCAGGCCCTTTGTTTTGGACAGTACACCTTTGTACACGAGCTTAGTGGTCTTATACTCAAACATTCACTCTTGGTGATAGATAGAAGGTTTTTCTGTCATTAAAAGTAATTATTAATCTGCATATATGAGCCACGACTTATTTTACGTTAGAGTCGCTATAAGAAATACAAAACTGGATACTATAGTTTGCCAAGTAACTTAAAGCATATGCCTATTAACTGCTTATATATAGGCATACTTTTAAGTGCATGTCACTTCATCGCGGTTGGTAATAATCAGATACTATTTTCAATGTTCTCATTTACAAAATGGCGTTGCTAATTCATAAACGTGTGCATATTTTATAAAAAAATAACTTTATACTTACTAATAATTCGCTGGTTATTTCGAGAAAATTAAATATTTATGTGGCTATATTAAATATATTTTCTTATCATGCATGTATTTACTCAACACTTTATTTTGTAATCAAATTAGCTACATTTTACAGTGTACCATGTCATGTCATAAAGGTTTCTCATTTTCTACATCATGAACGTTCTAGTTATAAGTACTTAGAAGTGCTTGATAAACAAACAACCGACTTAAATTATGAATTTAGGTTTTGCGAAATTGTATAGTACTAAACAGGTATAGTGGCATTTTATGTGTGTCTAGGTACAATTCCAGTTTCATAATATATTTACATTTAGAAAAATAATAAGTTTCCATTATATCCATCATTAAAGCCTAAGCTGTTGTTTTATGTATTTTGAAAACATGAAAAAGTATTTTCAGTCACCATAGACTTCGTGATCTCACGCATTATAATGAATATTTAATATACTGCGTAATCTTTTCAAGTCTCTTCAAGTTGTAAAAAATATTTACAAAATATTAACAAAAGCGTGTGAGGTATATTATTGTGAGAAATAGAATAAAAAGTTTTACATTTAGTAACTCTGAGATTATGATAGCCTCTCTTTCAATAAATCACATGTACATACATATTTGAACTGTCTATGTTTGTTTACGTGTCAATAGACATAGAATTACATTTTTATAAACTATACATTTCAACTATTGACACTAAGTATTTCAGTGTTAATAGCGTTCTGATCTATTGTACAACACTCAACGCTAGATTTCGATATCCGTAACCGGGACAGCAAAGATATCCCACTGTGTATCTTTTCTTTGTTGTTGTAAAGTACAGAGTTATACAACGAGAAACTGCTTTTTTTAAAAAAAAGTTTTTTTTTATCAGTAACTAAGTGATCTTTAATTTAAAGAGCTGGAAAATTTACTCTAAGCATATAACAAAGAAAATTTACCTATAGTATATGTTTTACCAAGGATTTTGTTTACGAACAAGTTTTTCTTAATTTTAAGTGCAAAACTACTCAATGGACTGTTTGCGTTGTTTTTCTCAGTGTATTGAAGTTTGATTTTTGCATTATAAATCTACAAGCTTATAGTTTATTTATAAAGAACTGTCAAATATATACTGGTAAAATAAAACATATATCAGGGTATCCGATATTTCACTAAAGTTTTGCATAAGTTTTTTTAAGATAAATGGTGGAATATTAGTGAAAAATCTTAAAAAGTTTCTTTGAAGTCAAAGCGCTTATTTCTGTTTACTTTTTAATCATTAATCTATTACAACTAATACAAACCAGTACGTATACAGTACGTTTTAAATTTGTTTTTCATCTACCAAGGTAAGAGGCGATAAAGACTCCTTATTGTATTTTTAACAGTTGAAATAGTAAGATTAACCAGTTGTAAAACTTTATCGACTAGATGTAATTGTACAAAGTTTTCAATTAAAGAATAACTATGTTGGTCTACACTGTTTATTCTCTATGTCGCTTATCAACAAAACTATTCAATACTCCCAAGTTCCTATTCTCTGGTTGTTTACAAGCTTATTATATAATTTAACGAAGTATTCACTATTAAGAACTACAGTGTCGCATCTTTCATTTCTTAAAACTCTAAAACAAAACTACATAATGGAATATCTGCCGCGGTTTTTAGCGTTGTAAAACCTCAAACGCGCCACTAATCCAAGAGGAAACACACTAAAATAGGCAGATAGTCAACAACAATCACAGTAATATTTTGGGCTGTTCGTGTTTGACTTAATACTTTGATTTGGCCGTCATTCTTACAGTGCACCCACGTTTCACAAAATGTGGAAACCGTTTTTGCAAAAACTGGGTGCAAATCGTTAACTCTTACATTTACAGTCTTGGTATAACTAGGCTGAGATGGAAGACAAATCTCTCTATCTTCAAATAATATCTATTGGAATAAGGTTTTTCCATTGTAATACATATTAGCTGGACTACGCGTTCCCTGGACGAAAGTTATGTAAATTCATGATTAATGAAAGATTATCTTAATACGTGAAAAGTTGCTTCCCGTATATGTAATTATAAAAAAACACAAAAATACCCGTAAGAACTACAGAACATAAAATGTGAAACTACACATTTACATAAACCTCTGCATGGATTCAAAAATCCTTCATGCCAAATTTGGTGAAGATCCATCAACAAAAGGTGAATAATTAGTAAAAACCACAAAACGCAAATCTGAAAGTATATATGTATCTTCACATTGGCCAGATTATTTTCCATTCTAAATTTTGAGACGATCCATCTCAAACAAGCAAAGTAGTGGTAAGAAAATGCAAAAATTCACATAAAAACTTCAAAGCTCAGTATTTAAAACTGAAACTTTGTAAGTACCCATGCATGGACCTATTGAGCCTCCATACAAATTTTGATTATCATCCATTCACACTTTGTGAAGCTGTTGCATAAAAATACGAGAGATACTACTATTGATACCCTAGAAATATCTGTGTGAAATAATCCATGATATGTAAAATACATCTACTATAAAGAAAAAACACAGAAAGCTTCTTACAGTGTATTTGTATTGCTATAAAACAACACAGAAATAATACTGATAGCTTTGTAAAATCTCGTGACTAAATCATTTTTGAAGAGTGGATACTTTTATATCATGAACAAGAAGGGAAAGGAAAAGTATGAGAGATATTTTTTGAAGCAATAGTCAAACAAAGCATCCCATGAACATATGTTAAAATGTTTTAGGTTGATTGAAACATATTACATTAATTTATAAACACGTTTTGCCTTTTGAAATTTTGTTTCTTTTCAAACATTACAACACTAAGCTTACTTTGGTTGTGTCGAGAAAACTGTCCTTTTACCGAATATTGATGAATTTGAGCTTTTTGTTCATTGTTCAGTAAAAATAACTGGCAAATAGTTAAGTACATTTCAATATATATATATATATAATGTTATTAATAAGATGCATTATAAACTTAAAAGCGTAATTTCTTTTTTCATCAATTGTCTACACTTAGGCTACAAAGATTTAAATTTGTTCCCCAGTGAAGCATAGACCATTTCTGAGTGAAGTCAACTGGGAACAACCTAAGTAGCTCCCACAACTAAGGTGTCATTTCATAAATAAACTTTCTCTGATTTGTTCTTTAATCATTTAACGCACACATCTATGAATAAAGATAATTTAGCAAAATCAGAAGAGGTATTGCAATGCGATATCCTGAAATATGGTATTTGGATTTCATACAGCCATTAACGGTTTGCCCCAAGTGACTCAACCATAAGTATTAAGGTTTATAAAGACTAAAAACCAGGTTTAGATACTCCAGGTGGTTACAGCCCAGATAGCTTATTGTACTTTGTGCTAAACAACATAAAATAAGTAAAACAGTTATTCTTCAAAGGTAACGAAATTTTCCTTTTATTCAAATTTGAATCATAAATTGTTGCGGGAATTGTAATATTGGATATAACAACACAAATAAACTATACATTGATAACGTTACTTTTGATATTTTGATCGATTTGTTTTATAGAAATCCATTTCTATAGGAATAAATATATAAAACACGATAGTGTTCTCCATCAATCAATCTACCTACCTATATATATATATCAAAACACTACTTCCTTCTCCTGAATGCCTTATATCCTAGATCCTATTAAAGTTTTTGTGTAAAATGTAAAACTTTTTGCATTCTCTTCTCATCTTGATGTGTTGAATACATTTATCTCCTATAGTAGCATCGTTTGAATTACTTCTGCTGCAGTTATTGTTTTTGTCGTTTCTTATATATTTTTATTAATTGTGTTACAAATTAGTCTTTCCTTTTCTATTTTTTAAATCTCTTAGTGTATTTAGTGTATTTTTAATTATTTTCCTTAGAAATTTTCTCCATTTCTCTCGATAATATTACAATTACAATTGCTTATATACATAAACAAATTTCTGGTGAACCAAGTTTTTAACTTACTTTCTACTTCATTGTGATAATTCTTTCTAAGTAGAATACAGTAATACAATTTATTGGTTTTTCTATGAATAAAGATATTTATAATAAGGGCTGAAAGATATTGTTGTATATCTTACAGGTAATCAATAATAATTTATTCCTCGTACCTCGGAAATGATATATATATGTATATGTTCAAACACTCAAGTAGAGGTAGTTACAATCTATAGTGCTGTTTACTTTTATTATCCACACAGGTATAAATGCGCATGTGCAATGTAAAAAAATTAGTCTATAAATTCTATTACAACCTGTTATGACTTTATTTCGGTTACAGACATATTTTATGCAAAGGCTACGGAACACCTTAAACAAGAAAATATCAACATCATTTACATTTTTCTATATTAAACTATAAACGTTCATATGCTAAATGAAAGAAATTAGTCTACAAATTATATTACAATCTCTTATGAATATTTTAGTTTATTTGATATTACGAGAACTTTTTGTCTTATTTTCGACTTTTTTGGTGATTATGTAAGATTATCTAATTACAATGAATGTCAGTAAGTTAACTCTTTCCATATCTGACAAATAGGTTACCACAGCTTCTAATTTAATAAAAACAGTTTGCTAAGTTTTAGCTCAATGATTGCAATTAGAAGATAATAAGGCATATTACATTTTCCATAAATAATCTAGGTCTAAACTTCTGTCAAAAATAAATTAAATGAAATTGAACACTAATTACTTTTCCCGTCTAAGCAAGCGATTCCACAATTCGAGATGTCATACACTGCCAGACGTGTCTTTTTATCTTTGAATATGAACGCTAAATTTATAGATACAATATTATTCTAATAGAAAACATTTTTGTCTGTAAATATACTGAATTTTTATTTTTAATTAACTACTTGATAACATTTTTAAAAACTTTCTATTTGTTTACTAATACGTTAATAAATATAAAAGTAGAATGAATCTTAATAGCATGCTGAGTAATTTTGCATACAGTTTCTTTCAATGAATTATCAATCAGTACATTAGTTTAAATCGATATCTTCAAATGTTTAACATATCCAGTTTCCTCTTAGTCAATCTTATTAGTCTTAACTTTTAACTGTTTTGTTTGTTTTGTTTTTTTAATTAAGCACAAAGCTACACAATGGGCTATCTGTGCTCTGCCCACCACGGGTATCGAAACCCGGATTTTAGCGTGCAAGTCCGCAGACATACCGCTAAGCCACTGGGGGGCTAACTGTTTTGCAACCTTATGCGGCATGTGTTACAAATGTTGTGATATATCTATTTCAAATACTTTGAAAAATTGGTATAATATATTCGTAGTAGGCGCAAATAGGCTAGTATGTGCGCAAAAAACGTATTATTTTAATGTTTTAAAATATACGTTGTGGCTTATGATGTCAATAAGGTCACGTAAGGAATTTGGAGATATTTCTTTGCCCACCATGTGTATCAAAACTCCAGTTTCTATCAGTATAAGACCACAGATATACCGCTGTTCCACTGCAGGTTTGTAGAAGGGATGAAGTGTAAATTTATCTTTCAAGATCACATTAGAATCTTACTATCAAGTAAAAGGCCTTTTAGCTAGGAAGTAATTTTACCAAGAACTCCAGATTCCAAATCCAACTGCTGCTTTAAATCACCTAAACTAAGCCATTTTCAATAAAGAAATAGTACATAACCACTACATCCACATGAGGTACAAGATAAAATAGTGTATTTCTTCCGTTTTATATAAGCAATAAAACTCGTAATTAAATTAGATGATAACAACGGTAAATTACCTGAAGTTGAAAATTATCAAATTTATATTTTAATTAATAAAACCTTAAAACTTTAATTAATTTTGTTCCTGCTCAAAGAGAAATTAAAAGCTGTTTTATGATACAATTTTCTTAGGTATTTATTTATCAAAACGTTAATTGAATACTATATATCACACCTTTTCCAATTAAGCTCCAACATTTATGTCATATAATAATAGTCGTTGTTCTAAGTTGTTCTTTTTCGTCCGTTATAGCTGCTGTAGTTCATTTGCAATTTCTAAATTACTGTTCTCTAAGTGTTTAATACCGCACAATTTGAAGTTTTATGTTAAGCATATGGTATAGCCTTTTATATCATGTTTAAAATCAATTTTATACAGTGCGAAAGATTGTTTCTTTTTGAAAAATGTAAACTAGTCCAAGTAATACATTTTCCAATTTAAAGCTCTTAATGGCCATTCATTTATGACTTTTAAAGTACTAGTAAATAAAAGATAAAAAAAAAGAGATGAAAAATTTACCACACGAATTTGTTTCAGGTTATTGAAATAAACTAGCTGAAAGTGATTTGTGTAATTTTTATAGGATTGCAATATTTTTTTGTTTCGTTTCAGTAAATATTGATACATTTTGTGTGTTTCTTTTGGGATGATATATTTTTTTTTAATTATCATACAACTTTCATTTATTATACAAAAAATAATGATGAATATCAGTTTTTCTGCTAAAATTTGTTCTGAATTACAATATTAGTAACGTGTTTTTTAACAAAATTAGATCATATTTTTCTGATAAATCCTGTAACACCGAACTATTACTGCGAAAATAAATAAAATGGTCAATTCATATCAGAGAAATTTACATGTTACTTACCAAAACAATAATCGATTTTTAACATATTCCTTTGCTGAGTTAGAAGAAATATTAAAAAAAGACATTAGATTTTGTTTAAAAGCATGGAGTACAGGTCGAAATATACTTTTTAAACGATCCATAATTTGCAAAATATCTAACGGTAAAAATGTAATTAATCCAAAATACAACAAAATTTATTCCTTTTATAACGCTTTATTTTAATTCATGAAATGTTTCTAGCCATAACTTTATATAAGAAAAGTTCTCTTAATTATAAACTTATATTATATCACGACCGAATATATTTCTACTATGTTTTTATGATAAAATAACTAATAAAGAGCTAAGTAAATCAGACTACTGTTGATTAAACTTCCCTATATTTAATACTTGCCTGATATTTTCCCTTGTATTGATAAAATCATTTTTGGAACGAATGCTTTTAACCCTTTGGTACAAAAATATACATTACACACGACATCCCCTGCCCAGAAGGCTCAAAAGATTGTCAGAAGCTTTATAATGCAAAAACAAGTTTTGGTGTTCGTATTGGCAGTGCACATATAGGCCATATCGTAGATTTGCGCCACAGAAAAAACAAACACAAATTATATGAAAAAATAAATTTGTTCCTGATGGATATTAAAATGCCTCACATATTGATGTGTTGCAAAATTCCTTATACAATTTAAAGCCTAACTTTGTAAGCCTTAGTAATGCTTTTAATTTATATTATTTTAAATACTTTCCTCTATTTTGTATCGTACGTTTCTTTCATGTTTTGAGAAAAATATAACCAATTTTTATCTTCACTAACGATTTTAAATTCGAATTTATGAATCTATCATTTGGATAAGCACTAGAACACTTTATTACAGAAAATATAAAAATGTTTGAGGTAGAAAACGAGTCCTAATAATGAACAATTGAAGATTATTGCATTTTTTTTCTGTAATATCTTTACCACAATGTATTGAAAAATAACGAAAAATTACCCTTGGTTACATGCATGTTTTTCATATAAACAGTATCCTTCGAATTTTTAAATGTAGAATTTTTTATGCATAAATATTGCAAATTTTATAGCAATCATAACTTACGATTTGAAGTTATTACTTGTTTTTGTTTATCCTGATTATTATTGCCGGAACTTAAAAAAACTAAAACCAAACAGGAATCACTCAGTGAATGAAATACGTTTGAAGCATTCATAAATATTTTGTGTGATAGATGCAGTGTGCAAACTCGGACAACTATTACATACTTCATTGCTGTAATTAGCTGTGTTTCCAGCATCGCCGATTGTATTTCTGATGTCACGGTTTTGGAAGACTGCCTAAGATTGTTCACAATGGCGTGAATATGTATTTCGTTTATCATTTCAGTTATTCTTCTTTTGAGTAATTCAATAAAAATTTTGACATTTTGATTATGCTTTTGTACTTCTATTCAATATTCTGGCTTTTTCATTCACTGTCTTAAATTTTTAACAAAGATGAAGCTTTCATTCTGATTATAAACGAAATAAAAGTGTGTAGAGAAATAATATCTGTAAAAGCAAACTTGCATTCAGTTCACTTTTGTAGAACATCGTTTGGTAACGAGAAAGAGAAATTATTGTAATCAATAATATCGATATACCTCTGATTGAGAAGAAACGTATTACTTAATTATTTTGACGAAATATGGTACACGAATACGAAGCATATCTTTAAAAGTGATCATATTTTCATAACGACAGGCGAAATGGTAAGTGTTGTATAAATATGTATTCCTGAAAAGTGGCCTTCTGTTGATGCCTACTGAAATATTAGTTTGACTTGTAAATGAGTAGTTATTGCTCGAATATCTTGTTGCTATTATTTTAGCGTTACTTTTACGTAAAAAAAGATTGCATCTAATGAGTCTCAAGTGTAAAGAAAGATCAATCATGACAAATTTCATTGTTTATTAACAGGACGTCAAAACGAAACTTTGATTTCAGCCTAACATAGTTTTATTGGATTTGTTCAGAACGAAGAAGGTGAGACATAGCTCGAATATACTATATAGATTTATAAATCCACTTGTGGGGTTACAAACATAATATTTATATATTTCTAAACAATATAATAAAACCAGGTATATGTAGATACTCTTACATTTCTATGAAATTAATACAATACGTGACATACTTGTAATGCTACAAAATTTCTAACTGGATAATAAAGGTTTCTGTATTTTACAATTAAATTAATTATGTGTTATCATTTAACTGAAGCTATCCTACTAAACTAATTTAACTGCTTTGTACCCAATCAGTCTAATCTTACAAAGTGTATGAAAGTAAATTACTACACAAAAATCGTAAAGTTTCTCTTTACTTTTAACACAGTCTGAATGAAACTTTTTGATCTTATAGTTTAAAAATAATTTAAAATTAAAGTATATCATTTCTGTTTAAATTAAAATACTTTAATGATGTATCTATTTTGTATTTGTCATTTGTTTTCACGTACATTATGTAAAAGAAACTTATAACACTTTGTTTTTTACTAATCTTCTTTATTAGTTGCTTGTTTGTATGAAGTTAAGCAGAAGGCTGCATAATGGACTATCTGTGCTCTGCCCACCACAGGTATTAAAATCCGGTTTCTGACATTTTAAGTCCGCAGACATACGACATAAGAGAGCCATTTATTTTGTAATTAAGTCTAAAGACGTAGTATGCAATAGATTACCATAAGCCCAAGAGTAAATATTCTCATGAAAAAAATCAATTTTAAATCTAAATAATTTCTGAATTAAAATATTTTGCTATTATATAACCGAAGCTGTAAAAAATAAAGTGTAAGAAAAGAAACTCAACAACTAAATCAATGTTATTTAACTTCTGCAGTGGATGTTAGTTTATAGAAAACATTAACACTAGAAACGTTTGTTTCTTTTTAAAATTTTGCACAAAGCTACTTGAGGGCTATCTCTGCTAGCCTTCCCTAATTTAGCAGTGTAAGACTAGAGGGAAAGCAGCTAGTCATCACCACCCACCGCCAACTCTTGGCTACTCTTTTGCCAACGAATAGTGGGATTGACCGTCACATTATAACGCCCCCACGGCTGGGAGGGCGAACGTGTGTGGCGCGACGCGGGCGCGATCCCGCGAATTACGAGTCGCATGACTTACGCCCTTGGCCATGCCAGGCGTACTAGAAACCTATGATCTTATAATACCAAATTGTAGTTTTATTTAATTAGACACTTTTATTTTACATCTTTTTCAGAAGATGTAATGTGCAGAAAGAAAATTAAATATACATGATTTAGAAAATTGTTCATTATACGAAAAGCGATAAAAGTTCAGAAGCATCAGAAATTCAATAGAATGTATTTTATTGTTCAAACTATTTGAAGCTTCCTACTGCCAGTTTCAGTTTATGTTTTAGTGAATGCTTCTGCAGATGCTGCAAAGTGAAACGTTGAATTTATAATTAAATTAAAATAAGGTCGGTTATTTCTAGTATTAATAAATCAACATGTATATTTACCATAAACACCACAGGTGGCCTAACAACGATATCAGGTGATTGTTTTGTTGCTAAGCGACCATTTATATTGTCCAATATTACCAAATCAGGAGCATGACACGAAGATAGAAACTGCTTATTTTATATATTATCAATATTATTACATATATGTTAATTAATGTTACCGTGCTTGTATTAATTTGTGAAACGTTCTGCAGTTAATGGTACTATTGTTCAACAAAGTTTATAAGTAAAGCAGAAATTAAATTAAAGTAGCTTATTCGAAATTCTTACACCTTTTTAGAATGAAATGTTTAGTAAATATTGTTTCACATAATGCATGGCGTGTTTTATTACACAAAATGGTAAACATTAAATCATGCGATGTCTATATATCTACTTTGAATATTGAAGGCTATCACGTAGTAATATTCACAATCATTAAATTCACACTAGACGTTATATATCATATTTAAGATAAGTTTTTCAAGATAACAGCTTCTGTCATCTTGATATTGAATAATGTCTATTTAGCATCACATCCTTTAACTTACTAGGACAAAACCTTTTTCGATCACAAAGCCTATTGATCATTGAATATTTAAGAAATTTGAGTAAATTTCAGAACTTAGACCAAAACATATCCAAGAAACTCTATCAATCTTTATCTTTTAAAAGAAAATTATAGTCATGGAATTTAATGTGCAGAAAGAAAATTAAATATACATGATTTAGAAAATTGTTCATTATACGAAAAGCAATTTTCTGTTTGGTTAAAATAATTTATAAGAATTGCATTTCTTCTTTACAATATGTAGATTTCTAAGATTTCACCGAGTATTGTTTCTGCTAGGATTCGTTTTTTTAGATATGTCATAGAGCATTAGCTACTTACATTCACGTGCTATTGAAATAGTTATTTCATACTTATCTAAATAGCTTTATAAAGTCTTTAAAAAGCGTTAAATGGAACAATTAAATCTGCAAACTATCAAATGAAGATTTCAGAAATAAATTAATAGTAGTATGACATAAAATTAAAAATAATACGCTTAACCTTAAGTCTCTGGATTTCAGCAGGATATTTAAATTCTGTTCTCGTGTAGAAAATTTATGTCAGGAAAAGCAAAAGGTAATGTTTATTTGATAGTCCAATTGAACATCGTAATAAAAGGGTTATCATTTATGTTATGGTGCTATCAAATATGTAAATGATGTTTAATAGCTTATAATATATAGTTTATCTTCAACTATGTATATGTATACATAAGGCACATGAACGTAAATTATCTATCACGTTTCAGACTGTATGCTGGTCTTGATTTTAAAATTTTGTTGCAACATGTTTATTTACTCTTGGAGTGCAATATGATGTTCAATAGCAATTTACTTTTATTTGATTACCTTAGAGAGGAAGAAGAGGAAGAAATTCGATGATTAGTCTTAGTCATCTGCTTGAAGTTCCTTCAGGCACTCAACAGCTGTTAGTGTTTATTTGTCTGGTAAAATATACTAAATGTTTTTATAATGTTATCTTCAAAAAACACAATCGTTCTTCCCAGACACATTTACTTATTTTTTTTCCTTTTCTATCATATCAAAAATAATAATCATCAAGAGTGTTTGCCTATTGTTTAGTGGTTTGACTAATGAACTGTTACATTAAGTTTATCTTTTTACAATACTCTAAGAGAATCATTCCCACCGCTTTTACGGATTGTTTCGTTTTAGCGATTACCACATTGGAAAAATGTAAGCACTATTTCAAACATTGACGTCCTATGTTATTACCTATTCTGAAAGAAGAGTAGTCATTTCGACTTGTGATAGAACTAGTAAAACGGGAAATATTTTTCCCTTCTCGTGGAATAATCCTGACTATCAACATAAATTGAGAATTACGTATATATATATACACGCACACATGAGAGGGACAAAAAATTGGCCCCTCGAAAGTATTGTTAATTTGTGAAATATTTTATTAGATAACAGAAAAAACATGTAAATATTTTTAGAATGCACTCGACGTGGTTATTACAAATACGATCTCAAATTCGAATTTTAACACTGGCATTCATACCTGAACTTTTCGTGATTTTATACATATTTTCATAAAAAGTTGGCTAACCTTTTTCCAGTTAGCCAACAAAATGACCGTAGAAGTTTCTTTGCAATAATCAAACACGAAAATGAAACTAAAAAAAAACAAAACAAACCGCAAACCAGTTTCTCAAGTTAATATTTAGTCAACATTCCCTTGAATTTCGATACTCTTTCACATCGACGTAACATGCTTTCAGTAAGTTTGTGCAGATATTCCTGAGAGATTGACTGCTACCCTTCATCTTCCATGTTTGGCTTGCGATATTTTGTTAATCGGTTTAACTCAGCCAACAACTTTTCAATTGGATTAATATCAGGTAACTAACCTGGATATTACATAACATAAATTATCTGATTTCTAAAACATCTTTCTAACTACTCCAAAATTGCAAAGAAGCACATTTAGATATCTAATAAAAAGTATAACAAATTAACAACATTTTCAAGGAACGGGCCACTTTTTGTTCACCTCTTGTATATAGATCAGTATTTATAATAAACCCAATTTTCAATGACTACTAGGCTGTTCAGATTATTCGTGCGTAAGAGTAAATGTCTGAATAATGACACACGTAGATCATAGTAGTTCTTTTAAATACGAAAAGTGAATATTTAGGTTTTCAGAGGATTCTTTTATTGCACTTAGAAAGAAAAAAGGAAATATTTTAATTAAATCCCAGGAAACATTTTACCCCCGCTTCTTAAGAACATGTGTTAAATAATTATTTTTAAGTTTTTCAAATATAAATCATAGTTAATAAATGTTTAACGTTATGTTCTGGACATTCTTTTGGTATTTATCTATCAACCATTATTAAACATTTGGTTTAAATAAACTGACGTGTAAAAAAGACAAAACAAAAATAAAACATA
Source organism: Carcinoscorpius rotundicauda (assembly GCA_011833715.1). Classification (NCBI taxonomy): domain Eukaryota; kingdom Metazoa; phylum Arthropoda; class Merostomata; order Xiphosura; family Limulidae; genus Carcinoscorpius; species Carcinoscorpius rotundicauda. The sequence goes on along the minus strand of CM022395.1, from coordinate 29,465,991 downwards.
ATAAATCGATGAATTATGAATATATACTCAATTAAATTATTGTTAAACAAGAAACGGACTGATATTGTAAAATACTAGATAAGCACTATACCTATAAATATAGTTGAATATGTAAGATTTTCAGAATGTAAGAGTCATTGTTCTCTCCGTAAGTTATCTTACTATCTTACTGGTTTTACTTGTATATATATATAGATCAACAGTAAATCGTTATCATTAAAACAAAAATTAACTAAAATCCTTAACCACGTTAGAGTTTCATTATATTTTTTCCAGAATTATCCGAAAAAAATATTTCCATAATCATAAGATGTTTCACCAAAGGTATGACTTTATTGTTGAAATATTTTGCAAGGCAAACTCGTAGACATCAATTGTTTTCCCTAAAATAGGATATTTCTACAATAAAAAGGAATCTGTACTACAGAATGTAATATCTTTGACATAATATACTATTGTATATGAAATGTTTGACGACCCGGCATGGCCAAGCGTGTTAAGGCGTGCAACTCGTAATCTGAGGGTCGAGGGTTCGCATCCTAGTCGCGCCAAACATACTCGCCCTTTCAGCCGTGGGGTCGTTATAATGTGCGGTCAATTTCCACTTGGTAAAAGAGTAACCCAAGAGTTAACGGTGAGTGGTGATGACTAGCTGCCTTCCCTCTAGTCTTACACTTCTAAATTAGGGACGGCTAGCACAGATAGCCCTGGAGTTGCTTTGTGCAAAATTAAAAAAACAAATGAAATGTTTGGAGTATATAATATTCTAACCAACAGAAGGCTGTAAAAAAGAACTGAAAGAAGAGAAATTCCCATATTATGTATTGCAGTGTAAGAGTTATTTCGATTTGAACTTTAAATGTTTAATTCAATGTGTAGTGTAAATGTTCCTTATTGTAAGTCTTAACATTATAATTAAAACATGTAGAAACTGATTTTAAGTATTTTACATCAAAGTAGTTACAGCAAACAAACCGATTTAAGCTTCAAATAGTTTCGTTTTCTTTGTTTTATAACAACAAAGAGCATATCCGAACTTATAAGTTCCACGAACGACGCTATTCGAACTCGCTATTTCTTTATTCGTTAATTTACTTATTAAATCATTGAGAAATGTTGTTAAAAAAAAACTTAAAATTTTCACCCGTGTATGAATGAAACATTACAATCATTGATTATGTAGAAAACTCTATTTCTTAGCTCATTTGGTTATGGCGACTGGAAAGGATAATAACTGTATTATGTAAGTGCAGTTTCCACATAAAAGGAATATATTATCTATTTACTCAAATCTTAGAAATAGATAAAAAGTATTGTGGACATATTGGATTCACAATATTGGTACTACATTATATCCCTAGCTTTTACATACATATATATTCACGATATTTATCGTAACACAATTTTATTTTTGAACGAAAATTAGATGCACAGCAAATATCTTTAATTTCACAATACATCAACCCTTTAACTAAGTTGCATTGATATCTAAATTATGAATTTTAATCAAAATTATGGATCTTATTGTTAAGTTCTCCTTTCAGTGTGCACCCCAGTGGCTCAGCGGTATGTCTGCGGACTTACACGCTAAAATCCGGGTTTCGGTACCCGTGGTGGGTAGAGCACAGATAGCACATTGTGTAGCTTTGTGCTTAATTCAAAACAACAACAACAACAACCTTTCAGTGTAACATTTTACTTAAATAGAGGTATGTCAATATTATAAAGTGGGATTCTGAATTAAAAACCATTAACGCTTATTCATGAAAATTTGGTACAATTGCATTCCCGAGATTCACTCAAATGGTTGGATTATTGTAGAAGTTCAATTTTTGGTCTACTGAGCTTTAAGATATTATAAATTATAAAATGATGAAAAAATAGAAAGAGGAAATATCACCATGAAAACGAAATCTTATAATTCAAAAGCTTCACACTATGATTTTATCTCCAGTATTTCCGTTATATTTATTGTAGAACCCCACCTTACAAACTACATTAAAATGAGATTTTTCCAAAGAAGCAATTCCTGTGTTACCTAGCAAATCGATTTTTTCGTTTAGCAAGAAATATTTCAGACCAAAGATTGCGCGATCTCTATCGTGATGCTTTCTATTTTTACACTTTAAGTAACATCTTTAACTGGAATGATTGACAAACTAACAATGCTTCATACAGTTCTGGAACGTTGAACATGTTTCTAGTGTCGTTTCTCTTTTGAACAAAAATCTACACAGGTGTTTTCAAGCCAATGTTTCTCATGATACATGTACATCCTACTGAAACTACACTATTGCACAGAGCAATAAATAGGTTTATTTGTTGTCTTGAGTTGAGGGGTATTATTAACCATGTGCTCTTGGTGTGTAACACGTGATTATCTCTAAGTTGCCATCAACAAAAATATATATAAAGTTCACCATGGTAACCTTTTAATGAAAAAAAAAGAATTATATCTGTATGGTAGATTTGTTTTCTTGTTACAAGTATGATTTATTTGAATAAACAATTTGTTAAATATAATGGTTGTTTCTACTATTTGCGTGAAGTTCATGAAAGTTCATTTAGAATTATGTGTGGAAAGATTTGTGATGGTACTTAATATGTATTAGTAAGTCGTATAAAATGATAGACATTATATAGCTTGCGAACACACAATTACACAACATTTTAATTAAGGCCATGCGAAAGTTCTAAATTGCAGACGAGAACGCTAAACAAATCTTGAAGGATATTTACTCAATTCTGTTACACATTCATGAATTTTGTTCCCACCCTTCTTCAGTTTGTATAACACACTATGAAGAGTTTAGAATATGATTTGCCGAGGAAAATTTTAATTTCGATAATGTTTTAATGCAGTAAAAACTTGTTATTGTTATTAAACTAGTCTGTGTCTGTGTAAGGTATCTCCTGCTACCACTTTATTGTGTAACGCTTCTGCAAAAAGACAAAAATGGCGTTTTATTACTTGAGGAATTACATCCATTTACAACTAATTCAAGAGTTCGATTTTATTAATCTTTTGCTTAACTATGAGCACAACGTGCTTTAAACAATTTTATATGAGTTTAAATAGCTAACTATTCCTGTATTCTCAAAACTGGAAAATTTGTGTTGCAAAATATAAAAAATAAATCTCTGTTAATTAAAAAAGGATTCTTACGTATTTTCAGATAACAGAGGTGCATATAGTTAGAATATACTATTTTATTTTTAGAACGAACGTGTGTATATATATATATATATATTCATGGCATGCAGCTAATGAAAGCGAAGACACAGGGAAAACAATATTTCTGTTACATTTTCTTTATTCGACACATAATGAATGGTTTAAAACTGAGAAAATTAGAAAGAAATTAAAAATGAATATCACAAAAATAAAAGGTTTTATCATACAATACAAGTTTTATATGAAATAGAAATGTATTGAAAACATGTTATATTGAAAGTATCTGATAAAATGATTTATAAACAAGTGCAGGATTTCGTCGCATAAAAGTGTTTTTTTTTTACTCGCTAATCATCCAACATATCATGTGAGTTAACAGACAAGTATGTAGAAGATATCAACAGGTAAGGTAATACTTACTTGATCCTGTTTCAGAAGAACCCCGAAGAAACTGTGGTAGGTAACGGTTGCAGTAAGTCTGGAATCGTTGATAGACTTGACGGCCGACGTGGGTTACCTTGTTCTGGTCCGTGTTATGATCTTCGGCGGACCGAGCTTCTCTGGAAGAAGCTGCGGTCGCGGAGTTTTTGGTAGCCACTTTGAACACGTGAGCTTGATCCAACCTTAGTTCAAGAGTACTCCCTTACCTTCCTACCTATTTACCCTACTTGCTTACCTGACTACCTACCTCTGCTTATTTCTAGCTAGTTTGCGTTTGGATTGGGCAATATGTATCCTATTCAAACGTCACTGACGGGGTTTGTAATGAGGCTCTTTCCCCCGGAGTTTCGCTAATCCCTAGCTTATGACGTTGTGCTTTTCCCCCTACTGCGCCAGAAGACTAGCTTCTGCATAACACATTGATGAATACCCGGGCTACGGCTGTTGTCGCACGCTCTCCACTGGAGTTCAACGATGAAAGAGAAGGAATGCTTTCTTGGTGAGAGACGAGTGGCTACAGCAGCGGCATCACGGCGATGCCGCTACTGTAGAGTGCTGCTCGGACCACACGCTGAACTACAACAGCACAAAAACAAAAACCGCATTCAGAACATTTAAGTGGAAACGAAGTACTATAGGAAATATTAAAAGCTGCTACTTTTCCTTCGTTTTATTTTGCCTTTCGTGCTTTCCGTTGGAAAGTCAATAAAACAAGCATACTCCAATATTACAATTTTTGTTTGTGTCTACAGATTATTGATTATTAATATATGTTTCACTAGTAATGCTTTTTAACATTGCTTGTATTTTAGGACTGGGACAACAATAGCATTCTTTTAAGAATGTTATACGATTCGTCCAAATTCTGTAAATAGTTTAATTAATAATCAGAATAGGGACACTTAATATATGGTTGTTTATTTATTTTTAAAGTTTAATGTAAAGCTACTAAAAATAAACTGTTTTTCTGATAACCGCGTTTAAGCTTAAAATTATAGGCTAAGCAAATTGTCAACTACACCCAACATGAACTACAGAACTACCTTTGTGTGACCAAAAACTCCTATAGCGCATTCATATCCTCAATGATCCGTCGAATCACAGTACAAGCACGCTAACTAGTAAGTCGCGGTCGGCACTGAAAATATTATTTTATTCTTGTGTTCAAAAATATCTTTTTCTAACAATCTTTTCCCAGATATTAGCATTATTTTATTATAGATATGTAATCTGGCGATTCCAAAACGTTATTAAATAAATTTAGTTAAATAATTTTACATTTGTTTGTTATTTAGCACAAAATTACAAAAAGAACTATCTGTGTTCTGCCCACCGTGGGTGTCAACATGCGACTTACAGTGTTATCAGTTCTCAGACTTACAGCTGAATTTCCGAGGAAGCACAATCAGAAGTTTTTAGAATTTTAGTACCACTGATATTATAGCTATATATTTTGCTTTTCATAAAATTACTGGCTAAGCACCAAGACTGAGGACTTATAATCCTAAAAATAGGTTTTTAATACCAGCGGTGGACAAAATACAGATAATACATTCTATAGATTTGTGTTTGATTCCGTATGTCCATGTAGCTAAAGCAGTTACCTCGCAATTGGAGGGTCTCAGGTTCACATTCCCCTTTCACCAAACATGTTTGCTCTTCCCGCCGTAGGGACGTTATAAATTGACTTTCAATCCCACTGTTCTTTGATAAAAGCGCAGCTCAAGAGTCGGCGGTGGGTGATGGTGAACTAGCTGCGTTCCCTCTAGTCTTTCATTGCTAAATTAGAGACGACTAACGCAGATAAGCCTTCATGTACCTTTTCTTGAAATGAAAGAAAACTAACAAAGACAATTTGTGTTTGACAACAGCGAACAAACAAAATAAAAGATTGTGAAAAAAGTTCCGCATATTTTGTAGACAAAATAATTTCCTATTTGCGCACTTCGAAAACAATGTTATATTTACAAGCTAACAGCTAACTTCTCACGGAAGAACGCTGCATATTCTACTGATAAAACGTAAAACCTGTTATAATATGATATGCTGGTTATAAACTATTTTATTCCATGTTTGTGCGGTACTAGTATATTTCATGAGTTATTGAAATATAAATTTTAATGATAAATCAGATTGAAAAGCTTGTTTTTTCTTAATCTGTAAGTGAAGTTGATGTTTATTTGATTTTTTTGTAATTAAGCACAAAGCTACACAATTGGCTATCAGTGCTCTGCCCACCACGCATATCGAAACCCTGTTTTTAGTGTTGTAATTTCGCAGACGTTCCTCTGTGCCTCTAGAGAGCCTGTTTATTTGAATAGATCTGAATTCATACTATGATAAATATTTAATTTCCCAACTTGCGTCATTAATGAAAATCGAATGAAACTAAAGACCAAAATTTTATATCTCTAACATGCCTAACGTATTAGGGTTAAAACAAACTGTGTCAGATGGTGAAATACATATAACAAAACTACTTGTGTATATTTGGAAAAAAAAAAAGAAAAGCTAAATTATATCGTTATGACAACAAAGTTAAATTGTAGCCACGTGATTCAAAGGAAGAACAGAAAATTGATGACGAAAAATATATTTCCTTTTTGAGAGATAATATTTCAAACGAGCGTTCTAGAAGAAGAAAATCACATCCATTATTAATAGATAGTGAACACAGTCTGACAATGATATAAAACAACAACTCTAACAGCTCATCCAGTGTGTCTGTCTATGGCAGGAAATACTTTTCAATCGGTATAGTAATTAAAATTAAAATATTGCTTTTTTCTGTAAGTAATTCTGTGTTTTAACTAAGATTGTTTAATTGAGTAAACATTTAATCATACTTATTTTGTTTTGTTTTTCTTGGTGGTAAATAATGTATTTTTACACTTCGATTAAATACTCTTATTTTCAGGACATATTCATTTCAGGCAAATAGCTTCAAAGAAGAAGAACAAGATTTTGTAAAAACTGTCCAACTATTTTTGTTTGAAAATCAAATATTAAATGTAAAAAGGAAGTTTATACATTAAACAAAACCAAATTTTCACAATTAGAAAACAATATTTTACTTTGAAGTCGTTTGGACTGCCTACCCTATCTTACTGGATAATGAGAATTGTTTTGGTTTTTTGAATTTCGCGCAAATCTACTCGAAGGCTATCTGTGCTAGCCGTCCCTAATTTAGCAGCGGAAAGGCAGCTAGTCATCACTACCCACCGTCAACTATTGTGCTACTCTTTTACTAACGAATAGTGGGATTGACCGCACATTATAACGTCCCCACGGCCTAAAGAGCGAACATATTTGGCGCGACGGGGATGCGAACTTGCGACCCTCAGATTACGAGTCGGTCGCCTTAACACGTTTGGCCATGCCGGGCCCAGGATGATGAGAAAGTTATTTTATAAAAATGTACTTCTTTAACGAGGTAGAAAAATCTCATTAAATCAATAAGTAAATATGACTATCGTAGACTGTTCCATATATGACTCTAATCAACAACTAGAGACTCATTGATTAAACAGATGAATTTAAAATGTATATAATCAGGTTTAGAAAAGATTAAAATGTTTTCAAAAGAAGTACAGACGTGAAAAACAATATGGGAGCTTAGTTAGATCCTTACAGAAATTATTTTGAAAATAATACAAAGTTGAAATATGTTATCAAAGAGGATGTGGTAGCTGAGTGTATATTGCTTTTATTTCTGTTTATACAAGCAATTTCAGCAATTGTTTCCATAAACATGGTCCTCAGTTTATTTTCTTCTACCGCAGACGTTTAATATTTTATTTTGGAACTTGTGACCAAATATTCACGAACTTACAACTTCGTGTTTTAGTATAGCCTCATTTATTTCTTTATAGTTTAAGCTCAATGACAAGAAAAGGGCATAATAATTTTATTTTCAAGCTTTTTCATTTCACAAGTGTCAGTAAATATATACTCAAATACTTCAATATGTATTTAAAAACATTCATTTCATGGGTGTGTTTGTGTGTTTTTCGTATAGCAAAGCCACAAAGGGCTATCTGCTCAGCCCACCGAGGGGAATCGAACACCTGATTTCAGCGTTGTAAATCCGGAGACATACCGCTGTACTAGGGGGGGCATTTCATGGGAACGAGCAAAAATATGTTGCACTGACACCTGGTGGAGTGTCTGGAATCACTGGAAGGTAATAGAAAAAGGTTTCTACGCTATAATGGTAAATCGAGTTTCACCATTACTTTCGTCTGGGCAACTGATGTTTCAACGTATTTTTTCTTCGCTCATTTCAATTATAACTAACATTTGATTCAGGTTAGTTATGAAAGAAAACTACTTAAGGAAAATCAGAATTTTTGAATAAGATTAATCTAGAAAATTGTGTTTGTTCGTTTATTGGATGTCAAACACAAAGCTGCACAATAAAGTATCTACACTATGCCTACCGAATGTCTTTACACTTAACATTTAATTGCAGGAAGTACAAAAATAGTAGGCATTGTACATAAAAAAACGACAGTGCCATAAAACTTAATGGATCGACCTTTCTCGCATCATTTTGGTCAGATGTTACACACGAAAAATATATACTGTTATAAAGTTTATACACTCCTAAAAAAATAGTGCAGAGAGACTGTATAATGTAAGTAGTGAGTTCCTTATTCAAAGCTTTGTTTTCAACTATGCTTGAAGAAAACTAGAATTTCAATACGATTTGTACGTGTGTTTTTTCTTATAGTAAAGCCACATGGGGCTATCTCCTGAGTTAACCAAAGGGAATTGAATCCCTGATTCAGAGTTGTAAATCCGTGGACTTCTAGTGTGAGACCAGGAATTGTAAGTTGGGTTGCAAGTGTATGAAACATACGACAGACACTTCAGACCATTCTAGAGAGTTAAGACTATTTTAATTTGAATCTCACGATCTTATGTTAGTTGACTGGTTAGTTGAGGAATTGCTCTGAAATGAAACCACAGTCCAGACTTTTCTACATTTTACTATACACGAATAAAATTATGTTATACGCATATTGTACAGCATTTTATAATATGTCTGAATTTGTCTAAAATACTCCTTATGGTAGAGTGATATTGCATTAGTAATGTCCAATACGTAAAGACCTATTACATTTGGTAACTATATATGTCTGGTTTATTTATTGTTCCTGGAAGGTATATTACTAATATTATTTTGAACAGATCTTGTACCAGTAAATCCATGACAGAATCATATTTCTATATCCAGCAGACATAACAACCCGTGTTTCTCAAACTGGCTAAAAATAATTGCGTGAACATTGCTGTTATTGTTATATTTAATTGCTGAGTGTTGAACATGTTAGATTTTTAAAACGGTAAATTATTATATTTATCTATGTATTAACAAATTATTTTCTTCATTACACTAATAAATGTTTCCTACTTGTCTCCATTGGAATTTCAACCATTTATTTAGAAAAAATGGATGTGTGATACTGTTTCGTCCACATAATCTAAAATATTTTATTAACTAGTTTTTCTCTTATTAAAACCGACTTACGAAATATGTAGTCTACACTGTATAAGGACGTACTACAGAGTACCTAAACATATATTTCAAGAAAACTCCGTTTATTTGCATATATAAAATAAACTGACCTTAAGGTATGTTAAACTGTTGCTTTCGCGCAGAGAATGTCGATACATCATATCATGGTTGGTCTGCAAGACAAATGATAAGAACCAAGGTCACCATAACTTCAAAAGAGGCATTTTAGCAAGTAGCTATCTATTAGATATGCTTCCAATAAGACTGTTGCTTCAAAAGGTAATTTAAAGACATCTGTCAATACAGTGTCATTTATCAAAAAATGGCAATTCACAGGGATTAGAACGGCTTACAGGAAAGTCGGTGTAGCCTGGGAAAAAACAAAAAACGATGGTATACTTTAATGTGATACAACTTACATCAAATTATATCTAATTTAACAAATTATTTCAAAAAGGGTCAGTGTTCGATTACCTCTAACAGTACCATGTGTTGAGCAACTAGCCCAAAATCAATCATCCGAGAAACAATAAGGAGAACACAGTTTTAATGCTTAGAGCAAACTATAGAAAACAAATTATTTGAAGCATGCGATGTTATGTGTTGTTGAGTAAAATCGTGAATAAAAGCACGTGAAACATTTCATCCTGATCCTATTGCTTTTGCAGTTTAAGGGTATAGGGAACAATCATGTTGCAAAAGTAGGGTCGTTTGATATTTTTTATGAAAATAATAACATATACCTTGCACATGAAGTCGATTGAATAATTTACACTACTGGAATTTCATCCAAATGGACAATGACAATTTCCAGGCAATTTGCTGTACTGGTCTTATCTGGTATGTTTGTTTGAAGTTAAGCACAAATCCACACAATGATCTATATGTACTCTGCCCACCACAGGTATCGAAACCTGGTTTCTTGCATTGTAAGTTCGCAGACATACACTGTACCACTGGGGAGCTATCTGATATGCAAAATGTGTCAGCAAATTTTGTTCAAGCATTTTTCTTAATTAGTGTAATCTTCGGATCCCAATCTTAATGGAAATATATAGGATGGACTTTAAACTTCCAAGTGCATTGATATTCCTCTAGATCCTTCATCACTAAACTTCAAACCATACTCCTCGACGAATGGCCTACAGTCAAAGAATACACTTTCCTACATCATCTAAAGTGGGAATAGCTGTACCATTGTAACGGTTCTATGGTCAAAAAAATGAGCATCTTCAGCGGTAGAACTGTTTTAAATATTCGCTTTCATAAAATTTAAACTTTTTATGGTGACAGTGGCCTGCTGACTTTGTATACTAATTTATATTTAGCATAAATATTCAAAGTTCTCTAAGTCTTTTCGCATATTACTAGAAAGTTAAACAGCGTTTGATCTATAAAACTATGTCATTGATGAAAAATATGCTTTAACGAAAACTTGAAAATAAAAATACCTGACGTTTCAACAAACATATAACAGTGAAATTAAATAATTACAACCAAATGGCGCCAAATAAGCAAACAAAATCTTAAGGAAGTACTGCATTAAAAACAGCAAATCCCAATCTCTGATTAATAATATTATAACTGTAAATTTTAAGCCATAAAGAAAACACATTAAAATTAAACCAAATACCCTGCATATTTAAAAAAAAAATCTAGGGTACAAGCTACAACGTGGGCTTATAAAATATATCCTAAGTTTTGGAGGTAACTGCGTGATTGGGACCCACATTGCGGTGAGGATATACCGTATATCAGACTTATACGTCTTATACATATATACAAAAAAGTAAAAGTAAGCGCATTGAAAACTACAAGTATAATGGGAACTTGCTCGCATTAAAATGGGATGTCAGCAGAAATCAAAGTAACACAAATCCTCTTACTATGATGTTCATAGTGTGTGACATCTACGAATATCACCAATATAATAAATACAATGTGGTCACATCTATTCAATGCACAACAAATACAAATCCATAAACAGTCACACTTTGGACATTCAAGATTCAGACAACTGAAAAAAATAATTCAATATGTGCAAAAACCATTTCTTCAACATATAACACATTTTTTAATAGAAGTGCATTTCTTACAACAAGAATCTTCATTAGGGCCGTACTTGAGGGTCTGATTATCTTCATTACTGTAAATTGAAAACGAAGTTTTCAAAACTGGTATCTCTCAGATAAGCACTGTGACAGTCAATCTTACTATTTGTTGGTAACAGAGTAGACCAAGAGTTGGCGGTGGGTGGTGATGACTAATTGCCTTCCCTCTGGTCTTACACTACTAAATTAGGGACAGCTAGCGCAAATAGCCCTAGTTGTATCTTTGCGCGAAATTAAAAATAAACAAAATACAAACCAAGAAAAATTTTATGAAATGTTAAATTCTTAAAGTTTTCACAATGAAGTATGAATACTACTTTTAGTAATTACTGGCACAGATAGTTGCTAATTGGGAGACGTTTCTTCTAGTGTTTAAAGTTTTGTTCAATATCTTATCGTACACAGAAGACTGGTTGTTAATGTAACTATCGCAAACACTAATTTTCAGATAAAAATTAAAATATCACAAATATAACACTTTGATTATCGATTTCAATGAACTGTAACATAGAGTGAAAAGTTTTATGCAAACGTTTATACTAAAACTAACAGATCTGTCACTGAAACTTGTCCCTCGCTCGTACAGCGGTTAATCTGTGGATTTACTGAGCTACAATAAAGAGATCGACCACTCTCGGTGGACTCAGCAGATAGTCTGATGTGGCTTTGTTATAAGAAAACACAAACTTTTACAAAAGCAGTAAAAATATCAACATAAATCTCTGCTTGTATGAATCCTGATTACGGATATAGTAGTAACACTTTTCTAAATATCGTTGTGTTAGAATTGCAGAAGACAAAGAAAAAAGTAGCAAATCTTCACATAAATAAATGTCTATAACGATGTGGTAAAATTCACTGTAAGCAAAAAAAAAGTGTTAAATATAACTGTCTATTTAACAAAAAAGTTGTGATAAACATTATTCAGTATACCCTTGTAACCAGTCGAGACAAATTTATAAAAATAATTTTATAGAAATCTCCCTAATCAATTCATGGAAAGTAATGAGCTTCAGAATCCTTTACTTTACTGTAAGTTTCTTTACAGCTAAAAAGCATCTGTATTGTAAAGTAAAATACAGACATCAATGATTTCAAAAAGTTCTCGGTTCCTCTTACATCATGTTTGGTATGACAACTGGCTCGAAATTCTCTCATTATTAATCTTGCAAAAAACACCGATGTCGTTCATTGTTCACAGAAATTGCATTGCATGTTTCAGTGATATGAATAGGTATACGTCTAACATAAGCACGTACGTCTTCCATAAACTATGATATTCTGCAAGAGACTGTAGTTACAGCTGGGAGTTCTCACCAATGCCCTTACTGGTGTAATGATTAGGTTGGTTCTTGAATCTGTCCGAAAATAGAGTTATTAAAATATTTACATTAACGTATAGTAAAATTTACTTAGATTACACAAGAAAACATTTCACTATAAAACTATTAAAATGAATTGTCAGCGTTGCCTTACTTTATTGAAATGACAAATGTTTAGTTAGAAATTAGTGTTAAACAGGAGATAAACTCTTGGACATCTTGAAAAAATATCCTCACTTTGTCGTTATATTTCGGGATTTGTGCCAGATAAAATTACGTTATTTTACTGTTTATTTATTCATTTCTCTTATCTGATAACAGAAGCACTTGAATGATAAAAGGGTCTGTGTGTGCGTGTGTTAATATATAAATATCATTTCTATTTTTGACCAACTCAGAATCTCCAACACATAAGTCCAAAAACTTTTATTGCTCAATTAATATACTATTGCATTGACTTTTGTAACATAATTATTGGAATTTAAAGATTTTGTTATTCGTATTTTATATAAACATAATGGATTTTTGTTGTTTTGAATTAAGCACAAAGCTACACAATGGGCTATCTGTCCTCTGCCCACCACGGGTATCGAAACCCGGATTTTAGCGTGTAAGTACGCAGACATACCGCTGAGCCATTGGGGGGGGCAAACAGAATGGAAAACAATTTACCATAATTTTAGTTATGGTCTCGTTTTTTTTTATTTTATACAGGTGTTAATAAACATATATATTAAAATATAAGCGTAACCAATAAATATCAGTGTAAAAATTAACTGTGGATGACTGTCTCTAAATACATAAAGTGCTTCTCGGAAAGTATCTCATCACAGTGCAAATTATTTTCAGTCACTTACTGCCATCAAACCGTGGCATTCCATCATAAGTATATGTTTTAAAGTTACTAGCATGTTCTATTAGATCATTTATATAGGCACAGTATGGACATGTTGTTATATTGCTCAACTCAGCATCGGTCTTTATAATGTCTTGATTTAATCACTATATTTCTAGGCAAAACAAAATACATGTAAGCTCGTAAAGAGCGCTCGTGAGCTTTTTTACTGTATTCTAGATCACGAAGTAAAAATATTCGACTGTACAAAAGATAAAAATATTTGATAGTACTATTTGTTTATGTAGAGAGTATAGGAATCAAAACACCAAAATAACGTTTATTAATTAATAATTTATCATCACTTAAAACTCTTTAAACACCGAAACAAATTCACAACTCTTTTGGCTGCACAAAAATTAAAGAACACTAGTTTGTACTAATAAATGTTTATTTTTTTATGTTTTAAGGCCAAAAGGTAATATATGTGTTAAAATACAAAAAGAATAATAATTACTTAACATTTATTTTTAAACATTTTAATACTGACTGCATTAGAAGTTTCATTTAAGCATTACGCCTAATACATAAACGTAAAATAAGGCTAAATTAAACTATTTTGTTATTATATTATCGAAGTTATCAAAAGATAAAAAACAACAAAAACAAACCTTTCTATCAAAGCAACATACATACTGATCATTCAGCATGAACACCATAGTTCACCTAAAAACAATAAGGTGATATTTTTTGTAGTTTCTTTGTGATTTTTTTCCTTAAGCGACAATTCATATCACTGAGCATTACCAACAAACAAGCATGAAAGATTTCTCGATAGAATGGCAAGGTCCAGCATGGCCAGGTGGTTAAGGTGCCTCACTCATAATCTGAGGGTAGCAGGTTCAACCTCCGTCAAACAAACAGGCCTTTAGGATTCTTTCTCCAACATGCCAATGTTGCCAACCACTGTTTGTCACCCCTGTATAACCTGAAGCTCCATTGTTGCATGGAAGGAGAATGCACCCCAGATTATGATGGAACCTCTTCCACTGTGTCGTGTAGAAAATGTCTCCAGTGGGATATCTTTATCGTGACAGTTATGTTGGAAGCAATGTGGATCATTCAGGTTTAATATTTTCTCATCAGAGAACAAAATCTTCTTCCAATTTTCTACGTTACATGTTTGGTGCTTCTCAGCAATGTTTAAAGGAGACGTTTCCTGGGGTGGAAGGAGGCGTGGCCTTCAAAGACGTTTACGGTTTTTAAATCCTTTCTCTTGCAGATGCCGTCTTATTGTTCTTGAGCTACGTACTACGTCCGTAAGGACATTAATCTGGTTCGACGATCGGCTAGTGTTTTGCCGGACAACCCGTCGAATCCGCCTGCTCAACGCTTGTGAAATTTTCTTGGACCGACCACTTGAAATTCTTATTCTCTCAGGGTCTTTTAAGAAATTTGCAACAGCAGTTCTACTACGCCCAATTCTTTTTGTTTATTGACCTTAAGATTTTGGCCAGCAGTGTATTTACGTTTTGAATTTATTTTAGCCATTTCAAAATTATGTAAATTAAAGCACTAATTTCTGATTTAGGTGTTTTCAGTCACAAAATGTAATAATTGAATAATAAATTATGCATAATTATTTTTAAAATATTCATATTTATAGAATATTTAAAATATCTTTCTTCCCAAGTGTACCTCAAAAGACAGCAAGGTGTAACAACGTTTGTCTCAAAGAACGAATGTAGTGGTAACCTATAAACACATAGTTTCCACATATTTTTTTTAAAAAATACGTTTCAGTTGTTATTCGTACTTTATTTTTTGAAGAAAATTTAAGAAGGCATGACTTTCTTCTGATTTACCTAAGGTATATTTTTTAGCACGAGAAGCACATTGAAAAGATAGTTTCGTCCAATAATATATATTTTTTAATTTTCATTAATCTGAACTCAAAAAGTCAGAAAACTTTAAATTGAAGTCGTAAATTTACAAGTTAAAAAGGGCAATAATATTCTGAGGTACTTATTGAATAATACAAGTTTGGTTTCATAATACCGGTATAATCAATGGAATGAAAAAATGAATACTTCAAATAGAAGTTGACATTGTCAAATTAGTGCCTAAAAACAAA
Organism: Carcinoscorpius rotundicauda; assembly: GCA_011833715.1. NCBI lineage: Eukaryota > Metazoa > Arthropoda > Merostomata > Xiphosura > Limulidae > Carcinoscorpius > Carcinoscorpius rotundicauda. The sequence continues at coordinate 29,450,452 of CM022395.1, read as the reverse complement.
TGTTGATTGTGACCTCATTTTTATTCACTGATAAAATGATGCTGAACCATGTCATGAAATAAGCTATCAGATATAGATCTCCCTAATTATGAACCTCTGACCACAATGAAGTAAACTTAAAACATTAGCCACCATAATGGTTTTGTCTAGCTCTTTGATATAGTTAACGTAGTTCACTGTCACATTCATTACACTAAAAGTTCAGAGCATTACTTATTAAATGCTTGAACTCTCTGATATACAATTCTACAGTACAAACATTACGTCACACCTAGCCCCACAACAGAATCAACTTGTATGTAAGAGATTCATCGCTAACGATTTTTTATGATTATTGTTGTTACTCTCTGGTGAGGAGCGTAAATAAAAGTTTTGTTTACTTTAACTAATTGTTTTGAAATCTCAACAGAAAACAATACATAAAAGATAAATGCATAACAAATCTTGTGAATATTTTAATATTTCACACATCAAAAACGCAACTGTAACTTATTATGAGGCATACACTTGACATAATGCATACACAAGAGATTTATACTGGTCTTCAAATGCAAATTAGAAATAATCCTTATATATTTTTATCTTAAAACGTTTTGTTCATACGAAACTTTCAGAGCATGACTACACGCTCCAGAGATTTATAAACTATACATCTCTCAACACAGTTTGGTTAAGTTCTCATAATATCAAAATAACGTAAAGATTAAGACTGCATGTGCAATGTTTATACGAATTTTACATATTTATCACTAAAAGCTCTAATTCCTTGATTTTATATAAATAATCCATTTAGTAGAGATGTTAGATGTCTTATTGAAAAAATAGAAACTGAACAAATTCGTAACAACAGAGGATAGGTAAATATCAATTTCACACATGGAATATATTCAGATAAATCCCTCCTCTTTGAAAGATTTAAAACAAATCATTGTACAATTATGTAAATCAGCCTTATTAAATATGTGAGCACCGCATAACAGCACAAAGGGTAAAATTACGTATGAAGTCATAAAATGTTACCTGGTTTTATTATATCGGTTAAAGCTTAAATACTATCAAATCAGTTGAAGTTAAAATACGCTGTTAAATTTGCTCGAATATTTTATATTAACATGAAAAATGGTGAAAGCTTTTATGTTATTAAGTCAACTTGTTTTAGCAATGTGAAACCACGGTGACTTTACTTATATGCAGATGCTCTGTTATTAAGCATAAATAAATAATACAAGATAAAATGATGCTTGGACTAATTTTGACAAGGAAGTCTTCAAAATGACCCTACATGGCCAGGTAGTTAGGGCGATCGACTCGTAATCTGAGGGTCGCTGTTTTGAATTCCCGTCACATCAAATATGATCGTTCTTTCAGGAGTGGGGACATTAAAATGTGACGGTAAATCCCATTATTCGTTGGTAAAAAAATAGCCTAAAGGTTAGTGGTGGATGGTGATGACTAGCTGCCTTTCATCTAGTATTACACTACTAAATCAGGAATGGCTAGCGCAGATAAACCTCGTGTAGCTTTGCGCGAAATGCAAACAAACAAATGTACCTCCGTTAAATTTTATAAAAAGTAGCCCTTAACTGCAGTTTCCCGCAGTTACAGCAGTATTTTTACAGAGTTACAACGCAAAATTCAGGACTTCTATTCCCCTCAATAGACAGAGCAAATATTCCAATGTGGCTTTACCATAAGAAAACACACACTCTCTCAACTACTTTAAAGATTTATTCAGAACTCAAATGTTTTATATTTATTATATAGAGATCATACTAGTTTATTTTTCCATCCAAATTATAGCCCAACTCTGATAAGCATGAAATGGTAAAATCGTGTTACAGACATTTTTCCCCGTTTTACAGAAAATTATATTTGTGCAGTATTTTATAGTGTTTAATATTGCATTTTATGAAATGCAGTCCATAAGACACAACGGTATAATGCAATAGAACTTTTCTCGTGAAACGTGTGATTTTTCAAAAGTCAGAATACAAACTACAATTTTTTACCATTGATTTTGACAATCTGAAACTCCTAGAATTCAATTCTCCAATCAATAAGGGAAAGAAAACGAATGTTCCTACCAGTACACTTATTTTTTTCTGTAATTCACTAAAATTATCTGACCTCCAAATCTCTCCTTTTTCATAAAAAGGACTAGTACTTGAACATAATAAAGTTAATTTTCTAGTGATTTAATGGTTTTGGCTTGATACAAATTATTTTAGTATTCCAAATGCCATATCTCGAGATTCCAATTTTGCTGAAACCAAGAAAGAAAAAAGACGAGTGATCTTACCAGCTTGAACTCAACTGATAAAGGTTTATAACTAAGATATACGAATGAAAAAACTCAGAATAAAAAATCAATATTCGTCACCTTCGCAGCAGCCGACCCTAATCCCGACGAATCAACGTTCCTTAAAAACGTCTGCAAAGCAGTACGCCAGCACTTTGAGATCCGTGGCATCACACCCGACACACTCAGCGACCTAATCACCTTATGGCTTACTGGTTCCTCCGAACAGGTAAGTCATCAAATAATCTAACTCTCTTACACGTAATATGTTTATCCAAGGTGGACACTATTACAAAAATATGAGCTGTTAGAACTAACCATCGAAATAAACGCTTGTATAATCACAATCAACGAAACCATACTAATTAATAACACCAGCTTCCAACTCCCCAACTACAAAACCATTTCCAAACCAAAATGTTTGCAAACCAAAAGCATTGCACTTTTACACAAACACACCTTAGACATAATTCTAATCGATCACAACACACCCACAAATCACAAATACATACTATGTAGCATCAAGGCCCCGTCATTACGTGATATCACACTCTTAGCTATTTACGTATCCCCCATACTTCACCCGACATTATCTTTCTTAACTCATCATTAACACACATAACAGTATAATAATACTTGGCGATCTTAACGCAAAATATACACTATTTTACAGCTACACAACTAGTGCATCCATCAGAATTCTGGCCAATTTCACTCAAACACATAATTTCACTGTCATCAACGATAATTCACCAACACGTACAAATTTCAACGGAAACAGAGCATTATAGACTTAGCCATCGTCGCTCCTTCAATCATACATTTCACCAGTAACCTTAAAATGAACGACAGTATCGGAATAGATCACAACCCTCTATCATTTCAGATCAGCAATCCAAACTAGACCAACCCCAACCTATCCACACAAACCCAAACCCCCAAGCGCTCTTATAACTTTAATGAGGTCAACTGGCCTACGTTCAATAAAATTCTCGGTAAACATCTCCGGAACCAATAAACCAAACCAACTCCAAATAAGAACTACAGCAATATTACCGTAAAATTATGCACGCCACAACTAAAAGAATACATAGCGCATTCTCAAAATAAACAATCTCATTTTGACCAGCCGCAAACTCTGTCGAGAATTCATCAGCACACGTAACCCTTCACTAAAACTACAAATAAACTATGATTGAACATCTCATCAGAATATGGCAAAAAACAAACCAGAATAACCTTTGCAATAGCCAATTTCTGGAAAATATTTTAAAATAGTTACCAGTTAAACACCAACACTGATAATCTTACCTACGGAAGCACTAGTGCCACCAACGTCAGAAAAATTGATCTCTTTGCAGAATAGTTCCAAAACACATCCAGCATTCCTCAACACATCAACTTCAACAGAAATCATGAGAGAAAAATAAATGCAATGATTACAGACAACAGTTAACTTTTCTCAACCAATTTCACAGTTTCTCTGAACTATAACACCTCCCCATAGAAATTAAGATAGATAAAAAATACCTTAAATCCCCAGGCGAAGATTGCATCCCACAAACAGTTTTAAAGAATGCATCCCTCAAATTTTACATGCACCTCACCAATATGTTCAACCTCTCCTTCTTCTCGGCTATCTTCCATACGAGTGTAACATAACCATTATTACACTCATCCCCAAGAAAGGTTCAAATTAAAAATTTCCAAGCTATTTCAGACCAATCAGCCTACTAAATTGCATTGGCAAATTGCTGGAAAAAATCGTTACTACGGAAATTAGAAAATGACAATACACTGTCAAACATACATAATGTAGGTCGCAAAAGGAAGCAAACCGTTGATCACCTCGTACGTTTATTAGAAACTAGTTTTGCATGGTTCAGTAAGCTTTAAACCACGCTTGCCGTTTTCTTAAACGTCTGGCACAACGGCCTAAAGTTTAAACTCATGAAATTCAAAGCACCTGTAATCTTTATCAGATGGATTTCCATTTTTCTAGAAAACCGTACCGTTAAAGCTAGAATTAACTCTAAATTATCCAAACCATTCATCTTTAATGAAGGCGTTCCACAAGAGTCAGTTCTCAGCCTTCTATTGCATACACTCTCTGTGAACGACCTACCACAGCCGATCACACTTATGCATACCAATACGCCGATGATATTGCAATATGGAGTATTTCGTGGGACTCCCTCTACAAACTAGGAAATTCGAGTAAACGCTAAACAAGATCACACAATATTGAAATAAATGGAAAAGTACTTTAAACCCCTCCGAGACACAAGACGTAACATTTTTACATGAAATGAGCTTGAAAGGATGATCTGCATCCAATGTACCATGTGCCTAATCATCTTGTATAATTAGGTCCTATGCCAACACAACCTCACCATATGCAAGAGTGCACATTGCAAAACATCAACCTGAACAAGTCTGTCAGGTCTATGAAGGACTTTGTCATATTGTTTGAAAATCTCATGGCCAGAAGTTATCCATGGGCCAAAGAATCACAGAGATTCTACTATCAAATGTAGCTGTACCCAAACAGCTCTACAGGCATATACCAGCAAGAAGCACTTTGTGGCTGGCCCCAATAATAGGTACGGCCCATGGGTTCAACTGGTTGCAAAGGTTTCATCATTCAGATTACCAAGGAGGCAAAAACAAACAAAACATAATGATCCCTAGATCTACATAATCCACCCAAGTGAGTGAGCAATATCTGCAGTCATTCCACAAGCTGTTTATCATAGAGTTTACTCTATGCATTATCGACGACTACAGTGTCATAAAGGCCATGATGAAAAAAGGATATGCTTTCTGAGTTGACTTTTAGTACCCATCATGTAGAGCAAAGTGAGTGGATACTCACACAGAAGTACAACTTGGTTTTCAAAAAGCTTCAGGACACAGATGTTCTGTGAAAACATTGTCGTCACCACCACAGATCAGTAAATTGTGATATAAACGCTACACACAGAAACAAATCAAACAAATTTCCTACTAAAGATTAATCAATTAGAGCTTATAAAGTGCATTCTTAAGCTACAAGACTCACGACTTCTGTACGGATATGGAAAACAGTCCTTATTACTACTCAAATTCTAATTTTGTAGATCTTTTAAATATAGGAATTCAGTGAGGGATGGCAAATATCCTGAAAAAGGTGTGCATAGTTTTGGACTGCTACAATCGTATTGATCATATGTTGGTTCAACCTCCACAAACATAAAAAGAGTAGCTGCATGCAATTTCCATAGTTCAGGCATAAATGGAACTACAGAAACATCAAAGGCATCAGCAGAAATAGCACTGGCCACTGGAAAACAAACAAACTAGTATCTGAACCAGGCCATTATAGAAAACCATGTCGACATTGTGCTTCAAAAAGAAATGGAAAATTATGCTCTTCGTGAAACATATCTCAGAGCAGCTATAACCAAGACTCCGAGAGCAGTTGCTCTTTAGACGACCAAAAAACCTGCGAGATTGCTTCTCTCATTGTAAGAATGGACATCATTGCACTCGTTGCCTGCAAACTCAACAAGTAACCAAACTAACAAGAACCCTGCTACATTGTATACTACTATGGGAATAGCAGAAGCATTGTGCTGTTCTATACCAAAGGTGGTTTACTGTATAAGGCAGCAGAAAATCTCCAATCCTATAGCCCATACTATGATTGAAGCAATAATTGCTTCAATTGCTCGAGCTATGAAACGATGACAAAGTGATCCAACTGTAGCTAAGTAATGTTTAATTTTAGGTTCAGAAGAAGAGAAAGGATTACAAATACTTTTAATGTTACTTGATCAATAACGTATGTTCTATTGTTTTTAATTACTTCCTGCTAATTATTTGCAAACTTCTGAGTTCCACTATTATAAAATTCTTGGGGTTCTAATGAAAATAATTTAAAGAGGATAATTTTGACATCTTCATGTATTCCAAGCTTTTTTCCACCAAGATAGTTCTGCAAACATCGGAATATGTGATAATCAGATGGGACAAGGTCGGAAAAATAACAAGGATGTCGAAGTTTCTTCCAGTTGTACTTTTAAATCTTTACAGATGTGATTCTTGCTTATGCGGCCGTGCATTATTCTGATGTAACACAACATCTCTTAGATTGATCAAAGCAGGCCATTTTTTTCAGTATAAACATATCGGTTAACAATAGAAGTCTGAGTGGCAGCAACGCAAAATGGACCACACCAACAATATCCCATCAAACCCTTAACGATACTTTCCTAGGATGGAAGTCGATTTTGTGCTGTGTTTTAGCCAGTTTACCTGCACAGAGCCACTGTTTGGAGCTCTTTACATTTCTATAAAGTATACATTTTTTATCTTCAGTCACTAATCCAGAATATGTGAGTTACGTTCATGAGAGTGCAGAGAAGTGAAAATGTCCACTCTTGGTCTATGTTTGACTTCTGTCAAATAATGGGAGACCCATTTTCCATTTTTTGACACCTTTCCAAGCTGTTTCAGATGGCGGTAGGTTGTTGAATAAGATAAATTAAGCTTCTGTGCTAGTTCCTTAACTGTTACAGCACAATCTTCATTTAGTGCAGCTAACAGCAAGTCATCATTAAACTCAACAGGACGACCTGGACGTGGCGCATTACTTAAGCTGTAGTCACCTGATCTAAACTTCTGAAACCACCTTCGACATTTATTTCATTGAGAGACTTCGCACCATAAACACCTTAAATGTTTCGTGTAGTTTTCTGTTGTAATATTGCCTTTTTTAACTTCATAAAGCATTATATGCCTAATGTGCTCCTCAGACACATCCATCTTCATAAGGGTTAATTTTATTAATGATTTGAAAGAGTGGAGTTGGGATAGTTTAATTTATTTTTCTAAACATTTTTATACACGTCCTACTTCATATTTTAGTCATTGAAGCCTTCTACAAAGACAGAAATGATGATGCACTTTTTGCATCAAATTTTTGGACACTGCATATGTATGGCCTCTTAGTTACGTATAAAGCTATGCGGTAGGTGGATTAGTTGTGCTCTGCCCACAACAGTTTCTGGTATTATAAGTCTGGAGATATTCTGCTGTGCCACTGAGAGCTGTTGGATTGTGTATATTTTTATTTTTATTTGTCATAAGATATAAGGTATATACCACTTTTGCAAGTATATTTATACATTGAATGATCCATAACTATTACATTAAATATCTAAATAATATATTAATTACATATTTCATTTTATTTTACAATGTTTTAATCTTCTTTGAGTGACATTATTTTATACGTTTACAATGATTGGATAACTATTTATAAATGTTTTATTAATTTCTTATTCGTTTATTTATAAACAAGTTGAATTTCTGTCATGTGACGGAAAATAGTAATTTACTTTTCTTTTCAAAATTATGTGTAAATAAATGTTATACGAGTGTGTTTTCAAGAATTTACAACAGTATATTAATAATACGTATCTGTAGAATAACTGTATGTTGTTTTTAGTATTTCTCGATAATACATATTGGTCATCTACTTTAAGTATTGCTTGGTTTGCAATTTGACTTCTGTATATTTTAAAGTTACATTCAATTTATCAAGCATTTTTACATATTATGAAAGATTAAAACAGGTGAAAAGATTGATTTTCAAAGAAATATTCCTATTTTGTTACATGTATGATCTACAAACTATTAATTGTGATGTTAAAAGTCGTGAATTTTCTTATATATGTTAGGGTCTTCTCTTTGGACAGTCTTCTCGGTTTAGTTAGCCTGCTGAGCTGAAGAAGCATGCTTTAATTTGGGCATTTTCAAAATTGAAATGTGCTGCGGGCAAAACATTACAATTATTGTAGAGTTGTATCAGAGGTTTCTTATTGGTCGAAGTTTTGAGATTTCGTGAATATGTGTCTAATAAACAAATCTAACAGGGAATTTCAGCCACTGATTATAACTTTGGTACTTCAACAAAACTTAGATTAGGACGTACATATACCCAATTCGATTTCAATACCCCTTAAAATTTCCACAAACTTATCTTTAAATCTAATTATAGGCACAAAGTGATAAGTCTTTTCACACAAGTTGCTTGTCGTTCAGTATTACAACGGCCGAAATATCGACCGTGATATTCCGACAGGTTTTCGTGTTTGTGTAGTAGATACTGCATTAAAATAGTCTGAAAAATGGTAATAGTAACATAAATGCAGGTTATGGAATCACATACTGGTCTGATTGAAATATCATTGAATATATATACTTTACTGGTTGTCAAGTGTTCCAAACTATCAGTTTCTAAGTGGGTGGAAGAAATGTTACACAAAATACACTGAAACATAAACAATGTTGATTTATATATATATATATGATAATTTTTAGATACATAGTTAACTATTCAAAATTAACTCATAAGAGATGGCTCCTTTGTTGTTAAGCCCAAAGCTACAAAATTGGTTATTAGCGCTCTACTTACAGAGGGTTTCAAAACCCGACAGTTATAAGCATAAAAACAGATATAATGCAGTTGCTTTTCTGGTATGTTCAAAAGAATATAACAAATCAACTTGAATTACATAATTCGGAAAAAAGTTATTTTTATTTGCATTTAATAATCAGGATTTCCTCCTTCTTAGACTTACATTTGAATATCTATAGTAAACGTTTTTGATATATCTTTTTGAAGAGTTAGAAGTTTATTGAAGCACCCTATGACTATGTAAAGTAAGAATTTTAACAAGCCATTGAAACAAATATGGAGAAAATCCCTCATCTACAAAGTTGAGGTTATGATTATAATATAAATGTAATGTAGTTGGACAATACAGGTCTAATTTATAACCTTCAGTTGCACCATTAACTTAAATGCTTTTATTATAAGAAAATTGTTACTCAAATTAACTGAAACCATAAGGAACGTCTAGTCTTAAACGTTGTGTTAAAAGCCAAAATCCACAGACCCTTTACTATTCTTTACTATAAGAGTTATATTAACGTAAATGTCGAGTATTTATTTAGACATAAATACTTTTATATTTGGCTCTCTTTATTTGGAAATAAATTCTTGTAAATGAAAAAAGAATTGTATACTTATGGAATAATCGTTTTAGAATACATAAAGATGCTGTTTGAAATAATTAGTCTTACATATATAACAAAAATCACAGAAACTGCATAATTTTCTACACATTTCTCTTAACTTGCTATTTTCGAATTCAAACTTGGAGATGGCATGAGTAAAAGTAGCATTTCAGACCTACTTTATTCTCTCACAATTCACTACCAAAGAGGTCTTTCAACAGTACTAGAACTCGTCAGTTGAACTGGATATTAAAAGACAAATGATCATCTTTCTTTAGTAGTTGACTCCAGCTCACAGGGCTTTCAAGCCAGAAGAGTATTGCACCCGCGATTCACCATGATGTAAACCTTCTAAGTATGATAGTATTATATAAAATAGTATTGAAAGTAATTCCCAATTTGAAGCTCAATGATGTAAGCTGATTGTTGTTAAGTTTCTTACAATTTATCTAATCAATTGTGAAAGTAAATGATGTATTAGAGAAAATATTTATATATTCATATATGTAATTCGAAAAACAATAAGTAGAAGATCGCTTTCTGGAAGAGACATGTTATATATATTTGCTGAAAAAAGCAGTTTTCAAGAAAGGTAAGCTGAAACATTTTGCAAGTCAGTGAGGAAGACAATGTGAGTATAGAAGCAACATTTTATATGTAAGATAGAAACTTCTGAAGATGATGAAGAATATTTGGAAATGTAACGTAAACATGTAAGTTTGAGTTGGACTATGCAGATTTATTTTGAAAGCCAGATGGAAACATATTCTTTTGTTTTAGAATCACAAGTCTTGTATAAAAACGATAAAGAGGTAGATATCCATGAGATATTACTATTGGTGATACAAGGACAAATAAAATAATCTTAAAAATAGAGAAGATATGGATTGAAGACCCAAGTACCTACAGCCCAACACTGCAAAAAAAGTGAACTCGTTCAACGTTCTTGAAGTTGATTGTTGTAAGGTGAGCTTTAATTGTCAGATGTTTATTAAAGGCAATTTCAAATATTAAACTATGTACATGAATATGATATATTTTAATGTTCAGTAAATTAAGATTCCCGCCAGATTAATATTTCCTTTTAATTGGATTTAACGAAACAGCTTTGCTTTTATGTATAGAAGCAAACAGTTTCTTCCACCATTCATTTGGAAAACCTTATTTAAAATGAACATGGTTGAATAGATAGCTACTATGGCAGTATCGCCAGTGCATACAATAAATCTGAGTAGGACGTGAATGATTCAACATATCTGAAGAACACACGATATAGAAAAGAGGTGAAAAACCTCAACCTTGTGAAACACCTTCATGTGTTCTTCATAAAGAACCTTGAGAATATATATATCTTCGATAGAAATGACTGCTTGAGATTCTATAAGATATTAATTGAAAATTGAAACATAGAAAAGACAGATATAAAACGCAGTTTCAAGTTCGAACCTCTATATTAAATTAAATCGTAATCCCCTTTTAAATTAAAGATTGTCATAAAATATGAGTGGTTTGTATCAAAATGATTGTTAATGGTATCTGAGAGGCAGAGAAATTGATCCTGCATAGAAATAAGGGAACAAAACCCAACAAGTGTATTTAACAATAGGCTATAAGTCGTAAGATATAAGTGTCAAACATATACTTGTTCAAATGTTTTACTGTATACAGTGGGTTTCAGGAAAAGTAGGATTACCAAAGGCTTCTAGGAATACAGAAGAAATCCAGTGAGAAGAATAATCGTAAGAGAAGCAGAAAGAGCTTTCTTAGAGCATAACAGAGATGTGTATAGGTAATTCTATCTAGACCTGGTGCAAAACTACTCTTATTCTGTCACAGTTATTAGAGTATATTCATGTATTTGTTCTCCACGGTGTGATTAAATATAAAAAATTAAGGTAGGAAGATATTAGATAATCGTGAAATATGTCTGAATTATTAAAGCCAAAGGGTTGTTATTAAGAAACTTGAAAGTTATCTTGGGAATAGTTACAAAATAACTAGCTTCTTCAGTTGATATTGTTGGAGCAGGGTTATCAGCAAAGATTAGGGAAACTGATAAAAATAGGTAAGTCAGTACTACAATCGGCACATGTATTGCGAGAAACTGTAGAATCCTCGGGTCGATTAGTTTTTTCACTGACTGAGTCTCTTACCTGCAAAAATAATTATGGGATGTTTGTGTGAATATGTATGTGATGTTGGAAAATAACTGGATCTCTAGAACGGAAATATTCACGAAATATATAAATGTAGACTACAGCAAACAGTTGGGCTATTCCCAAAGCTGTCTGGAGTAATAACAATTGAAGGTTTTCAACAAAAGAGTTGATAATTTCATGTATCCTGAAAAGAATTATTAAAGTAGGTCCTTTAAAAAGGCTAATCAGTATCATGGTTATTCAAGAATTTTTTTTCAATGTCTTTTCTCATCTATCTATTTCTAGTGACTCGCTGAACTAGAGAACTGGAACCGTGGAAAAAATGTGTAGACTGCTGAACGTGAACTCAATTTTCTCAAGACCACAACAATATCAAAAGCTGAAATGGATTCAGTGATTGACCATTCTAATATGAAAGGGACAAACAATATCCATTAATATCATATAGCATGAAATGAAATTAAAAATTGAGTCTCTAGCTGGTAAGTGACTATAGCTAAAACAAACTTCTTATGCACTACAGCGTGATGGGTTGTTAACAGTTCGGGTACAATCCAAGCTTTTACACAATAAAAACTGCCTATTACAGGACCAATAAATAATTTAACAGGAAAATATTTTGAACTGAATTCTAAGAAAAGTTTAATTCGCCTAAAAAAGAAAATAGTCTAAACACCAGTGCTAAGAAATTTCTACGCCTAAGTACGTTTCTCAAAAACACCCCACTTCATTCCCTCTTCCATTTCAGTAAATATTTTTCTTTCCTTTTTTCTCATTTCATTATAATTCAAGCAGTTAAACTGGCGGGCACAAGCACCGAAAGCTAGCAAAACATTAAAAACCGATACACCTATTACAGCTTTTAAATGTAAGACTTTCCAATGTTTCCCCAGGTTTCTACACTTAAAATATTTTTAAAGTATTATATTGTATATAAAACTCGTTAGTTGGATGCATTATGAGAGATAAGATATATATATTATTTCAGGAAATCTTGTCTCCCATAGTCCATCCCAACTGATGAGAGTTGATACTAAATAGAAGGCCTCTTTGGTAGTGACTAGTGGGACACAAAAAATGGACCTTAAATGCTGTTTTTACACAACTCTGCTTCTAAGTCTGAAATGAACAAAATAAGAGAAAAGTAAAAAAACCTCAGTTCACATTATTTTTATCCCAAATCCTGTATCTATTGATTTTTCATGTTTCGCTAACTTTGGTTATTTTGAAAATGTTGTATATTTATTTTCGTCGGTCTACATAATAACCATCTTTCAGTTTGTACAATGCATCTTTTTGTAGAAGTTCAGTGAATAAAATACTCTGTTTTTACTGTGTGCACAAAATTTTTCATTACTTGTAAATTTCAAGCCGTTCTACTGATTTGTCTACAGGCTTACAAAGTTAAAAGTCAGGCTTTAGGTCCATAAGCTTGCAGGGCACAACTAGACAATTGTGTAATTTTATGTCTACCAGCAGCCAAAACATACCAAAGGACGCAATTATCAAGCATAAACTTTGAATCATTTCAAATCCAAATAAAATCTGTAGTTCTGGAAAAATATTTATTCCTGTGTACATTTTAATAGGTACATTTTTATCTAGATTGAAAATAAGTCTGGATCACCACGTGTCAGAATGTGGGAAAAATAAAAACTATTCTCACCGAATTTATCAACATTGTGAGAATACCATAAATGACAAGTTATTTGCATACAAAGTAACAAGTGTGTGTGTTTTTCTTAGAGCAAAGCCACATCGGTCTATCTGCTCAGCCCACTGAGGGGAATCAAACCCCTAATTGTAACATTGTAAATCTGGAGACATACCACTGTACTAGCGGGGTCACAAAGTAACAAAAAGGACAGATACGAAATTAAAATTTAAGTTTCATTCAAATACTTAAATTGCATTAAGTTACTTAATTAATAAAAGCAATTATTTATCTTTCTTATTGGTTTATCACCAGTATTTACCATCTCCAAGCCAATGCATTCACATATTGAAAGAATAAAAATTGAATTAGCTCATGGAAGAAGGTAACATTGAATTTTCGATTGAAAAAGTAACATCCAATCTTCTTCAATCAGGTTTAAGCTTGTTCACACACATTAAGGGTTGTCTTTTATATCATTTTGTATTCATGCAAGGAGATTTTTCCGCCTTGGTAATCTTTTTGTTCATCAAGTTCATCGTCTTCCAAGACAATGTCTTTTTTTTCCGAAGTTCTCTAGAGACAAAAGGATTTGTAACGTATACGTTTAGCATAATTCGTGTAGGAGAAACTCAAAATCCAAAGCAATGTCTTGCTTCTTCGAAATTGTATACAACTTTGCTGTTATTCATTTAATATCCTCTGAGTACTTTAATAGGACGGTTGTTTCTCAAATCGTAGCAGAAATCCTATCATGAAAAATCCCATTATGATCAAAAGAATATCAAGGTAATTTGTTTGGAACCATAATACGTCTTTTTATTTCAATGTTATCTAACCCTATTAAAGTAAAATGGTCACTAATAAATTTAGCAAATCTTCTAAGGAATGCAAGACTCGGTAACATTTATTTATTCCTCGCTGACTGTTCTTGATAATATTTTCCTTTTTTTTTTTAATAGGCCTGGCATGGCCGAGGGCGTAAGGCGTGTGACTCGTAATTCGCGGGTTCGCGCTAAACATGCTCGTCCTCCCAGCCGTGGGGGCGTTATAAAGTTACGGTCAATCCCATTATTCGTTGGTAAAAGAGTAGCCCAAGAGTTGGCGGTGGGTGGTGATGACTAGCTGCCTTCCCTCTAGTCTTACACTGCTAAATTAGGGACGGCTAGCACAGATAGCCCTCGAGTAGCTTTGTGCAAAATTCAAAAACAAACAAACAAATTTGAAACAGCATATGAATCAAGATTTACATTTATTTATAGTGAGGTTATACAAAAATGAACAAAATTGTTTGAAAGTGAGTAGTTTTTTTTTAAATTTGTGACTGTAATGTTTATCACTTTCACGTATCAGCCCCCAAATATTGTCTCCCATCATGTTTTCATTATACGTTACTTGGTAGCGGCGTTCAAAGTCCAATATATCTTAGTGGAAGCGCTCGCCTTGTTCCTCTGAGTATGCTATAATGTCCTTCTTGAATCTATCAAGATGAGCGTTAAGGATATGTACTTTCAGGGACATTCTGCAGCCCACATTGCCGTTGTTCTTCACCAAAGCCTCAACCTGTTCCTGATAATTTTCGGTCTTGTTATTGCCCAAGAAGCCCTAAACCACTGCGACAAAGCTGCCCCAAGCTTTTTTTCTTTCCTACTGAGCTTTTTGGGAAATTCCATGCACTCCAGAATTTCCTTTATTTGTGCCTAGATGTCAAAAGCTCGGCGTTCAACTTTGTTAGACCAAGATCTTTGATAAAGTCATTGAGGTCTCTTTGGTGGGTGCAGTATGGGTTTCTCTCACCAACTGCACATCTGAAATTGTAATCTGAATCTTTAACGTCTACCTTCTCTTCTGATTTGCTGCTCTCTGGCGTGGTAGGTAAAGGAAGCTCAGGGCAGTGTGGCACTGGGACGATGGATGAGGGAAGGTCCGGATGGATGATAGCAAATGCGATCTTGCTAGCACGATGTTTGTAAGGATCCACCGTGCAGAAGTAGCAATTGCTTGAGTTGTCAGTGGGTTGACGCCAAATTTTTGGAATATCAAACTTCATGGCCCTCTTTTTTTCCCTTCTGTATCACCCTGCAAAAGAGCAAAATATAATTGTTATTATGAAGAAAACAAATTTATTTCATCCACAACTAATATGTAAGAGGTTCATGCAAAATGCAACTTTTTTTTTTTTTTGCACTACTGGAAATTTAAAAAATAAATTAAAAAAACATTTAAATTTTAAAAGGCCTAAAGCTTGTAAAATATAAAATCTAATTATTCAAAAATTGTCCGTCTTACCTTCTAGAGTTTTCTTGGAGTGCTTGCAGGTAAAATGAGGCGCAGAGGGTTTGTCTTGATCCACAACAAGCACGAGGGAATATGCCTTGTAGGCTTCACACATTTTAGGAGATGCTGTCACAAAGTACTTTTTTGCTCTTGTCTTAATAAATTTGCCACACACATAGCAGAATGCGTCTCAAGAATGCTTGCTTCTTGATATTCTCTCTAAAAATCAGATAAGTCTCTGTGTTCACTTAGGCAGCTGGAACTAAATTGAAGTGGTGAGTGCCGATCCCCAAAATATATATTACTGTGGAAAGTTATAGAAAGTTCTAAAAGGTTCTTGAAAATGTTCATAAGTCCTACAACATTCTAAAAAATTCTTACAAGTTCGAAAAAATTCTCTATTAGCTACTCAGCACTGAATCTACCTGGAATGTTCTGGAAAATGGGTAAATTTGAAAATTTCATTAGCCAGGTCACAAAAGCAAAGTTTGAAAAGAAATAGGTCTCTTCCATTCACATGAGCAATTGGGAAATAACACTTTTTGCTCAGGAAAATAGTGTTATTGATTTTAGTGAGAAATAATTTTATCACTACATTTTGTAGTACTCCAGGTTATTTTTATAACCCTAACAAATAAAAATGATTTTGTTGGAACAGTTTCTATCAAAAAACTTATTCTCTGCACTCAAATTGTTCTATAACACTAATTTCATATTCCTACTTTTTAACTTTATGTAAATCTACTCGAGGGCTATTTGCCCTATCCATCCTTAATTTTGAAGAAATATTCTACAGGTTGCATTGGGAACCAACACTATTTCCTGTCAAGTCTTTGAAACTAATCAGAAATTTGGATTCGACAGTCCCTCTTATAATGCACCTACATACCCAATGTGACATAACCATGTAACTGAACGAGATGCAAACAACGAAACCTCAGAATCAAAGTGTGACACAATAGCGACTAAGCCATCCTCAATTCGTTTCTTTAACTCGAATAAATAATAATCATTTTTTCTGCTTTAACAAATACTAAGTTTTTAATTTATTTTAATGGAGATATAACCTTTTTTGTATTTTTTACTGGAATTGTAGGTTCCTAACGAAGCTTAATAGCGGATTTGATTAGTCCATCATAAATATTTATATATATCCTTTACCAAAAAGGTGAAGAAATATTTAACGTACAACTCTTCAACTGTTTTTATTTGGTTTAATTTAGGAGCCGAAAGCAATCGTTTAAGTATTTGGTTTGAAAAAGTTTTAAACTATGCTTAAAAATGTTTACCATCGTTGTCGTATTAAGTTATCGAAATAAAATGTTGTTGGTATCTTTCGAAAAACTTTGATAAAAGTGAGACATTAGCTGTCATTGTTAATATTGTATCTTTTAAAGCCGTTAATAACTAAATAATAAACAAATAACTAAATATTGGCCCGACGCTCAACTCGTAATTCAAGGGTCATTGGTTCGAATCCCTGTCACACCAAACATGCTCGTCCTTTCAGCCGTGGGGGCGTTATAAAGTGTCGGGCAATTCCCTATACGTTGGTAAAAGAGTAACCCAAGAATTGGTGATAGGTGGTGATGACTAGCTGCATTCTCTCTAGTTTTATACTGCTAATTTAGGGACGGCTAGAGCAGATATCCGTCGATAGCTTTGCGCGAAATTCAAAAAGCAAACAAACAACTAAATATCTGTTTTCGTACAGCTAAATGTGTAAGTATTTTTATGTGTTTGTTAAGTATTTCAAAATTCCACTGTACTTAAGAGAAACTTATAATCAAGCAAAGAAAATCACAACTGTAGACAATAAATTATACGTAATACGTAACTAACTGTATGCCTGATTAGTACAGAAATCATCTGGCATCCCAGCATAATAATTTTACTGTTATTATATCATTCATGAATATTTTTTAAGAACCATGAATACATTACTAATATTAATGTTGGCATATCGTTGCTAATAGTAATTTATGTGGATCAGAATTCAAAAATTACTATCTTTATGTTTAACAAGTAACTTTGGTTTTCATGTTTTATAGTTAAATATATACGCTATAATCTTGAAGGAAATCATATGTTGGTTGGTTTTTATCACTTTCAACAACAAAAATTATTGACATAAAATAAGTATAAAAAGTTTTAATTTCTTTTCGACTGTCAGGAAGTTCTATATTCAAAACTAAGTAAGGTATAAAAAACGAGCTTTTCCTGTGGACTGAAAATATAAAACCAGTAGCAAACGTAAAACTCATAATCCGAGGGTCGTGGATTCGAATCCCGGTCGCACCAAACATACTTGCCCTCTCGGCCGTGGGGGTGTTATAGTGTGACATTGAATTCCACAATTCGATGGTAAAAGAGTAGCCCAAGAGTTAGCAGTGAGTGGTGAGGACTAGCTGCCTTCCCTTCAGTCTTACAATGCTAAATTAGGGACGACTAATGCAGAAGCTTTGCGCGAAATTCAAAACAAACAAACAAAATAAAAATCTGACGAGAGTGGTCTGCTCGTTAAAAGCTATCCCACTATCACTTGACAATATCAAGTCTTCTTAAAATACTAAAAAATATTATTTTGTAGATATATTTATATTTCAAGAAACTACCATATCGCCAGATTCGATCGATCAACATAATTCAAAGTGCAGTGGTTAAAACACGCCTATCGACTTATTATGAAGATTGAATTTAAAGTTCTCTCTTCCATGCACTATATTTCTAAAAAAAATAAATATGGCCTTATGAATAGCTAATGCCTTCCACCATTACAGGATAATTGATAACAAACAGCAATGATCTTTTGCTTAACTTTCTGAATATGTCAACATACAAGTAAGAGATAACATATAGTGTTGTGAACAGCCTGAAGAGCCGCTGTAGACAGCTATAATGGAAGTCTTGCTCAGCCTGGAGAGACATATCTACAAAACCATGAAGCTAGAATGCGCTTCTTGCCAAGCCTAGAAAAACATATGTATTAGCCGTGAAGCTGGAATGGACACCTTGTTCAGTGTGGAGTGAAGGAGTTAATATGAGGTACTCTACCAGTAAGGATCTTCTGTGTTTGGATCTCTGTTATTTGAAGTTTTATTGGACGTATTATTTGATGCTTAAAGATCATTTGTTTCTCTATTTTTAAATTAACAGTTTTTAGTTAGAAATAATAGTTGTACAGCCTGAAAATGTCTTAATTTTAGAACTTTTTATTAAATAATTGTTGTTTAATATAATCGTAATTTTTTTAAACATAAATCATTACACGAGTCCCAAGAAAGTTTAAACTATTGTTTGCTTTAATCAACAAATCAGAATTAGATTTCAATAAACTATTTAGTATATAACGGAAAGTTTGGAGTAAAAATAGTATAAAGGTAAGTTCTGATCAAGAATCTCGTATAAAATAAAACAGTGTGTTGGTTAAGGTTACAGGAAATAAAAGTGGATAGTGTTATATAGATTAAATGTTAGATAATGAAGTGATTTTTTCAAAGATAAACAGAGTATTCAATTTTATTTGATAACATACAAAACAAGTTTATAATGCTAACTAAAGAACGTGATTTGTTAAAACTAGTACTGAATATCACAGTTTAAGGTTTTATCAAAGCGTTTGCTGTCTACTAGATAACTAGTTGAAGATTTTATCAAAGAATTGACTGTTTACTGAGTAAACAGTTTAAAGTTTGTTTTGTTAAAGAGTTGTTGGAATACCACTACACAAGATCTTATGAAGCCATTAATTGGATTACACAGTTTCAGGTTTTAGTAAATTGTTCACAAGATAACACCACACAAGGTTTCGTGAAGGTGTTTATTAGATAACACAGTGCAAAGTAAATTTACTATATAACATATTACAGAAGTATTTCGCTTGGTAACGAAGTACAAAGCTTTAACAAAAGTTTATCGGTTAACATAGGACAATGTTTTATTAAAGCCCTTTCTATTTAATTAATAAAGCTTTTAACTAAAGCGTTTATCTAATAAAAATAAGCAAAGTTATAAAAATAACAAAGATACAGTAAGATTAGATATTAGGAAAATGAGAACCGGAATATACTTCCTTGAAAAAAAAAAGCTATTTTATAGCAGATAATCTTATTGGTGAAAGATTTATTTGATGAAATTATTCATGTATATAAAATCTTAATGTAATTTTAAAATGTTTCTAATTAGCTATTGACATTTTTGCGGGATAAAAATAAGCAACGTAAAACACCGTTAAATTAAAAAAAAAACACAGATATTTCTAAAATGTTTGCTAGATAATAGAATATCATACATTGTTAGTTGTAGAATATAAAACATTGTTATAAATAGTTTACCAGGTGATAAACATTTAGGATTCTGCGAAGGACGACTTTTTATCATAATATTTATCTGATAATAGATATAAAATTGTTGATAAAGGTAATGATAATGATGTTTAATATAAAGTTATGAACCGCTTTTATTAATTAACTATTAATTGTTCACGTGCCCAATCTGTTGAAAATATCATCAACCATGGTTTGTGCCAAAATTTTGACTTTGATTGAATTAGTTTTTTGTTTCTGCTTGTTTTATATAATTTATTTTCAACATGTCTTTTAATCTTTGTTATGAGAGTATGCTATCTTTACACTATCTTAAAAATATTCACAACACGGTAGCTAAGCGATAGGTTTTAGAGCTTCACTAAAAATAAAACAGCTCAATCCTTGCGTTAGTCAAAACACAAATAACCATTTTTGAGCTTCTGTGGTTTAAACAAGTACTGTTTGAATGGGCTTTAGTTAAATAAAATAAATGCGAAGATAAAAGTGTAATAAGGGTGACAGTGGTGAAAAAGTCTTCACCGTAGAAGATTTTATGCCTCATTTACTATTTTGATATGACACTATCATTTGTGTATAAATATTGAAAAAAACGAAGATAATTTGTAGGAAAGCGTGAAGAAAATGTACTATGAAAATACTATTTCAGTTGCCTCGTACAATAATAGAAATATATTTTATTAATATCATTGCTTTAAGAGTAAAAAATATTTTACCTGAGTACTTATAATAATTCTTGACAACAATAGAGAACAACTGTAAATCGTTTGTTTGCGATTTTTCTTATAGCAAAGCCACACAGTGGTATCTGCTGTGTCCGCCGAGGGGGAATCTAATCCCCTGAATTTAGCGTTGTAAATTCGAAGACTTACCGTTGTCTAAGCGGAGGACCTGTAAATTGTTGTTTAGACATAACCTTTCAGTCCCATTTCACTTCTGAAAACGAAAAGCAAAGTTTTAAAGTCAGTTTAAATTATTTGAAATTCAAGTATGGACTTCAAAACTATATTAATATTTCCTGGATATATTTCATATAGAGAAAAGTTCTGCGTTAAATATAATCTAGAAAGAGAAGCTAACACAAATTTAGTGCTCTCTTAACAGGTTTACTTGAAAAAGTGGTAAAGCATTTTAAATGGTTTGATCGTCTTGTTTTTCTTTCAATGTAATTTTTAGGAACATCCACACGTTGTGCAGTAGGGTTTCCATGGTAACCAACTTTTCTCCCAGCTGAATATTGTAATGAATGACGTAAATAAAGGTTTGCGATATTGATTCGACAAAGGCACTATTCTGGTGAACTGAGAAAGTTATTTTACTATTATTTAACTTGTCGCCAAGAAGGAGATCTAGTTAGTCACACATTTTTTACCGTTTTGTAACATGAACAATTTCTCTTATTTATAATACACTCTCTCAATCTGAGTTGAATATATAAAAATCATGGCCTTCAAATAATAATCATGAACTTTTAGCTAAATCTCCTGGTAAGTCTGGGGAACGAATACAATAGGCTTTGTTTTCAAAAATGTGAAACGCATAACAATTTTGCTTTATACTTAAAATACATTTTGTAGTTCCGTTAAGTATCTCCAAATTTCTTTTGTTCATCTGATTAAATTTCTTCGAGTTATATTTACATCTTGAAGGGTCATGGTCTACAGAAAAGTAAGACCCTGAAAAACAGAAAGAGGAAAGCGAAAAGGAGTTTTGATATATTCTTTGGAGCATAATTTATGTTGTGAAATAGTGAGATAAGAGTATTCAATAACTATATTAAAATAGATATTTTATATATTTATCGCTTCTCTCATTTCCAGAATTTTGTCTCCCGCCATAAGGAGACACCACTATCTCTACTTCATTGTATGTTGAAAACTAAGTTTCGAGATTAAGTTTTTCGATGCTTTTAATGTTTCGTAAATGTAAGAAACGAGAAGACCAGATAAATATATTATAGTTTGATATCTACTCAGTATTTGATATACAAATGAAGTGATATACAGCGAGTGAGAAATACATATACATAAGAGGCTTAAATTAAGATTTCCACGTTCATGCAAATAGGATAACGTATCGATTTCGTATGGATTAAAAGTTACATTATCTGATATTCGCCAAGGAACAAAGAATGTGCCAAAGTAGCTTTATTAAACAAAAGCCATAATACATCGTAAATTATAAAGTCGGCTTAATATCAATTAATGCTCCCGAAGCAGGAACTAGTTAAAACTCCAAAACATATTGAATGGAGACATAAAGTATTTAAACATTTATATTTTAAGAAAGTATAAACAAATTTTGAGAATCCTCAGACTATAAATGACTTTTTAAACGTGTAGATGGTTGTATTGCAAGGCTAATAATACGTTACAAAAACTTACTATGACATAATATTTCTAGATCGTATGAAAACAATAATATTTGTAATCTAAATATTTAGAAATGACAACTAAATCAGAAATCAGTAGTATATTGTATATCATGTAATACGAAAAATTCAGTATCAGATGATTTTTAAAAGTGTGAAAAAGTGATAAGGGTTACAAGAGTAGAACAAAGTTTCATGGCAATTATATTATTGAAAAATGTATATGTAAAATGCATTTAAGATATTCAGAAGAATCAATACAACTAACTACATAATCACTTGATTATAAAAAAACATCTTAAATTGCAAATTCTTTGCATAAAGTAGTGATAATTATGTTAAGTTATTTAATTTTATATTTAATTAATTTTTTATTGTGTTTTTAATATTTGCTATATTTTCTTTTATATCTTCATTTCACTCTAATTAACAATGGCTTTGTAAGTCATTCATACATCATTTCTTTACTTTAAGTTCTTCAGAAGCCCCCTTCAGTGGCTCAGCGGTATGTCTGCAGACTTACACGTTAAAATCCGAGTTTCAATACCCGTGGTGGGCAGAGCAAAGATAGCACATTAAGCTTTGTGCTTAATTCAAAACAACAACAAAAAAGTTCTTCAGACATAAAATTTTAAAATTAATATTTATTTTCAATATTGCCTTTCAACTCTTTAAAGGCATTTTTCCAGTTTCTCCACACATACTAAATATTATATTAATTAGATTCCCCTTTCCCACCCTTTCAACGTATGCTAATACGTTGATGCTCTGGATATCATTCACATCTGCAAAATTCCCATGGAAGTCAAACTAACACCACCATGTTGTCATGGTGATTTTTTATAGACGCTTGTGACGTTTTTGAAGATCAGTTTGTTAACTTCCATTTCACTTACTTGTAAATTGGTTTACGTCAATGAAATCTGTACTCAAGAACACCGAGTTTCTACATGCAAATGGTTTACTCAATTTCAAGAAACATAATTTATCTAGATAAAATGTAACTTTAGTAATCATTCTTGTTATGAGAGTTTCTATATTTTTTGGGGAAGTATACATTAGTATTCAGAATACGGCTAAAATTACTGGCAAAAATGCGAATACTGATGTAAAAAAATGTATTAATTAACCAGTTTTTCGAACATTTGAGTTGATCGGTAATTAATATTTACACATGGACGCCACAGACATCAGAAAATTACTATGGGATTAATTAGTTTGATAGTTTCAATTCATCCCTGTTTTTTATTTGCATTTTCATTTATATTGAACTACACTCAATTTACCTTTCATGTAGATTAACGTTAGGATAAGAGTAATAAAATAGTTATAAACAGATATACATAATTATCACAGTACGCTGTCTATGGATTCGAATTAAACAACATCTCAAACCGAACAACGACAATCATTCCAGTATTTACCAATTTTTCAACATTTGTGAATAAAGGCTTCAGCATGTTTTTGCTCAGCAGAGAACGAACGCTGTGGATAAATGATCTTCTATCAATTAAACATTTGGAGCCAATCCTAAATGATACCCCTTCATGCTTAAAATAGTTTACATTTTGTTTGGTTAGTATAAACCAAAAAACTGGATTTCCTTTCATACACCTCAACTTTATTTAGTCTCTAACGTAATTATACCGGTTTTTCCAATACAACTCAACATACTTAACGGAAAGGATTAAATATTTCCCGTACTGAACGCAATAGTTTCGAAGAGCTGCTTGTAGAACAGGTAACACACCTGAGTAAAAGAATCGATTTTTTCCGGGAGCTGCATTTACAACGTTGCTGATTTCTAGAAACTGCACATGAACCATTGTCTGTCGACGTGCCCTGTCTCTTATGGTGAACGTATAGGGGCCGGCAAAAAAAACATATTAAATAATTCCCAAATATTTTGCTTTAAAACTACGTAAGATAGCAATTTGACTTGAACTGTGTGGAGTGAAGTATAAGTGGTGATTAAAATATTGTTTGCCATTGTTAAGATCATAAAACGATTTTAAATTCTTTTAAATCATCCATAATTATAAAAAAGATTAATCTTATTGCAATAGAGACGACTAATTACTCATCTTTAAAAAGAAATACAAATCATTCGTCAATCAGTCAGGTAAAACCTAGAACACATGAATCAAATTTAGTTCCATATGACACTAATATGTTGGACTTTAATTGCCCTGTAAGTTATGCTAGAATCGTATGGCAAAACGCTAAAGAAAACAAGTCAGGATATTTTACTTCTCTCATTCAAAGTGATAGAATTGCATTATGTGGAATCAAATAGTGTAATAGTGTCTAACAAATATGACACATCTCTTTATGTGTCACACTTGAAAATAAAAATCCTTTGTATCATTCGATGATTATAGATCCCAAAGTTTATAATTTTCAGTTACGCATGCATAAAAAGTATATTTGGTATTAGATATTTAGTTTAAATTGGTTTTGCAATTTTGATTTACAAGTACTCCTTATTTTGTTAGCTAATATACATATTCCATTTTAAAATATCGTTATTTAACTACCCAACGCGAGCCAAGTGATCAATGCTCGCCTTTTAATCCAAGAATCATCTGTTCGAGTCCATGTCGCACCAAACGTGAACATACTTGTTCTTATATCCGTTCGGGCGTTATAATATTTGTTCAATACCGCTATTCGTATCACCCACGAATTGGCGGTGGGTGATGATGACTAACTGCTTTCTCTCGAGTCTCATACTGTTAGATTAGGTATGGCTAGCGCAGATAGCCCTCGTTTAGCTTTCCACGAAATTCAAAACCCACTAATCTATTAAATGTGACTCAGTAGATGATTACTTAAATAATTAGTGCGCTAAATCCTGGTGTAACTAATGCGTAATTTAATTACCTATTAAGTCTTTAATTATCTGACCCTACTTGTAATTCGTTTTCAAGGAAAAAATTATTTACAAATACTTTATCTGTCAGATAATTATTATAAATACAGCATTTAATATTAGATAAAAAACACGTTTCAGTTAGTGATCACAACATTTATTATTGATTAAATCAACGTTTTAGTAAGAAATATTGACTTATATTTTGAGGTAAAATAAAGATAAACAATTTATTAAATATTTAGAAGTTCTGAAATTTTGCTTTTCTTTATGAAACCGTCTACTAAGATATAGACCTCGAATCATCTGTGCAATCCAGTTTTATTATAGATAAAACCATAAGAGCTTCAAACGACATGAAATTCTGAAGAATTGGAGAGCTGTATGTTGCCTTAGAGAAAAGATGATGACATAAAACACATGATACCTGGATTGTTGTAAAAGACATGAGTATAACTCTTCTCTACAAGTGACAGTAATGTATAATGTATTGGGTGTTACTGGATCTTATTGATGCGATTATGGTATTTTCTGCGTTCACGGTGCTCAAGATAAGACTGAATTGCATCAGCAATCTCTTCTAGTGATGCAAAGAACAAACCACGTAGTTCAGCTAGAAAACTAAAATTTATCACTAAGACCAACTTGCCTTTTGTACCGTATCAAAAGCTTAAAGAGAATGACTTATTGATGAGTTTGTTATGACCCTACAAAAACGCGAAGTTCATATTACTATGATTTTAAACTTTAACTATACTAGATTTTAGGGCCGAGTTCTTTCAAAGAAAAATGAATAAATAAATATGCCTGAATTTCAACATAATATTCTGTGGTATCTATTTTATTGACCGGAAATACTGAATTTTAACACAGTTAATTCTACTACACCTATAGAATTTTACGATAAATTTTACGAAACAGTCGATTGTCATACAAATGCAAAGTCGAACTCAAACAACCAAACCTTAAAGTTTTGTTTATATAACGAATGTATTTAATTTAAAAAAATCACTAGTGAAGCTATACTGACAGTATTATATGGGGTAAAGAGCAGTATCTCAGGTTTTTCATTGCATGCAAAAATATAAATTTGATTGGAGGGATATTCCATCTATCACAACATACAAAACATATTTACCAGCTCTATCATAGTAGTTTATGATAATCATTTTATCTAATGGTAAGAATTCATCATAAACTTATGAAATAGAATTTCACAATAACCATCATGAATAGCAAGCAATATGATAAAAATTTAGTTTTCTACGCATTTTATTCTTACTTTTATATAATAAATCAAAAGTACTGGGGGTATTTTTTTTTTACCCAACCCATAAGTTCATTTTTCACAGGAAATGTAAAAAAATGTATATACGCTGTAGATTCAACAAAATAGGGTAAAATGACAATAAACTAACTTTATTTTATTAATATTATCATTCAACCATAGCAGGCTATCTACTTAGAATAAACTTAAAACTTCATAATAGTTATATCTAAATAAATATAAGTATCTTACGTTATGTATAAAGACTAGAATGCAATATTTCGTCAGTTAGGTACTAATCATATCTCACGATGTTTATTTAGCTTAGGAGGTTTAGTCATATACATCTATACTGTAACAGATTCAATATTATATATTTATTTTAACATCTATGATTTTATCAGTTTAATATGTACTTGTTCATGCAATAAGGTGTTCCTTTATATTGGTTCAGTTTTGATTTAGTTATTGTATGACTAAGGCTTCTTTTATTTTGCGTTTATTTGTATTTGTTTCCCTACCTAGTATGTTAGTGTTTTTTATGGTTATGTTGTGTTTATTTGATTTGCTGTGCTAAAAAATGCGCGAAGGTTCTTTTGTGTGCTTTGAATGTGATTATGTGGTTCCCACTTTCTACCTGTTTCTCAGATATGAAAATCAGGATAATTATTGCATTGTATGTTATGTTATGTTTATTATTATAGTTTTCTACATAGTAGGGATTTTACTTTTGTAAATAGGTTTTGAATGAATTTAGTGTTTATTGGAATGTTATGTTTTGTTGTAAGTTTTTACAAATGTTTATTTTGTCGCTAATATCTGGAATATATAGTATGCAACAGTTAAAATTTTATAGTCAGTTCTTTCACTTAATTTATTATTATTTGTTTGTTTGTTGACTGTGTCATTGGTCTAGGTATGTGTGTATAATTATTTTCAACGGTTTTTGAAGAAAATTTATTTATGTTGATGATGTGTTGTTTTATTTCATTAATTTCATTATTAATTCTATTGGATAAGCATAGTTTTGTGGCTGTGTTTATTTGGTTCTTATTATGTTTTTGTTTTGTTTTATGTGCTGAGTCCCAGGGAATGTGTAATCCACTAGAAGTAATTTTTATGTGGATTTCTATTTGGAATTGTGTATCGCTTCTTGTATCTTGAAGTTGAGAAATGCTATTTTGTTAGTCTGTACCTGTTAACAAATGAACTTAATATTGATGTGCATAGAGTTAACATGAATGAAAAACTGTGTGTTTTGTAGATGTGAATCCAGCAATTATATCGCCAACATATCTCACTTGTATTGTAGTTAGAGTAAGGTTGAATTGATCACTTGAGATTCAATACGTGTCATGAAAACACTGGCTAAGATTGGTGATACGGGATTGCTCATATTTAAGCCATTTATTTGTAACTAGTGTTGGTCATTGAATATAAAGTTAGTTTTGGTGGTAGTATTACGTATTTTTTATGTTTTATGTTCTTCGTAGACTAAACGCAACAGAAAAACACAGATAACAGCTTGTATAATTTATTACACTAAACTATTAACAAATATAACAGATATAACATAAATTATATAATAACAGTGACAGTTTTTAAGTTACAACATTCGAAATTAATTACAAAACAAAATAATATTAGTTTCAAACTTCAAAATAAATCACAATACAAAACGGTACTGGCCTGTATCTAATGTAATAATCTAAAATGAAAGTCTCAAATTCCAGTCTAGGGTGTGAATTTGGTCCCACGAAGAAATTCCGAAGCTTAAATGAAGAAGTTCAGCAACGATTCACAGTTCAATAAATTCGCCGACTCTCAGCACAAGCAGTAATTCAGATGGATCGTAGAGATTGACGAAATAAAATCACAGCTTCCAAGTTGAATAATCACAGCAAACACTTAATCTTTCTCAAATAACTGACTTTCTTCTTTTGAAATGAAACTGGTGCCTGAATCTCACTCTTTGTCTTCGAATAAAACTAATATCTGACTCTCCTCTTTTCTTCGAATAAAAACTGATGTCTGAATATCTCTCTTTGTCTCTCGCATCTTCGTCTGTTTATATATTGTAGGCCTAGACCCCTCGAATAACCACGAACTTTCTACAGATCTCCAGAGCAATCCGCGCATGTCCGTTCTTGCACGAGACTACACGTCTAGACACGAAGTCACCAGCACTCATTTACAAACATATGATTGGTCTACTTAATTCAAGAAAATTCTAAATGTTACCTTAAATGAATAACAAAATATTAGTTTAAATTTCGAAACAATAATATAAATATGGAAACATAGATAATAGAAATGAAAACTTAAACACAACACGACATGCCGTCGTTTACAAAATATTTATACATTTACATAACAGTAGTGAATTCTATAAGTGTTAATAACTGGTTTTTAAGTATGTGTTTTAATGGGTTTGGTTTTTGATTATAAACTTCTAAAGCTATTTTACAGGCTTCGGCAGTTGAAACTTCTGTGAAGAAGGGAGATTACATCAAAACTGATCATTAAGGCTTTATGGTTCAGCTGATCAATAATATATTTAAAGTTAAAAGAATATTTGAAAAAGGAGTCGGGTGATGTTACATATTTAGAAAATGTTCACGCTGTGTATTTACTGAAATTGTAGTTGAATAATTTACAGGTCGACATTATGAATCGCGACGGACAATCGGATTTGGCGATGCCGAAAAGTTGTGGTGTGCGTGTGTCGTTCTTGTGCACATTGGAATAAAGGTTTTCTGAGATTGTTATTGTTGATTGTTGATTTTTGCATTTGTAGTAATATTTTCTTTAGTTGTGTTTTTGTTGGATTTGTGTGCATTGGCTTAAATTTGTTTGTATTTGATAAGATGTTATACATTTTTTTTAATCTACTCATTTGGGTTGTAATTACTATTGCCTTGTATTTATTGGCTTTTACAATTTTGATGCTTTTGACCTGTTTTATGTTGTTTATAAAATTAATATCTTCCAGTGTGAGGCTGTATTTTTTAGCTTTCATTTCTGTAAAATTATGTTTATGGTTTTGGGTGAGAATATTTTGAAAAAGTTGTTTAAGTCTCTGTTTTCGGGTGATTTGGGGAAATAGATGTTTTCAGTTCTGCCTGGAAAGATAGATTTTTGGTTATCGATGTACTACCGAAGTTTTCTTCTTTCCGGTAGCTGTTTTCCGTTGTTTTGCTGGCTAAATATTCTGGATAGGCTTTTATTTCGATGCATGGAATACTTCTTGGTGTTACTGTGAAGTTCAGTCCTTTATTGAGCAGACGTATTTCTTTAGTGCTTAATTGGCAGTCGGATCTGTTTATTATGAGATTGGTTGATAGTTTGTCGTGTTGGCGTCTTTTTTTTATTGTTAACACCTTAGTTGATCTAGTTTTTGTTGTGCTGTAACTTTTTCTCCTTGTCCTTTTTACCGTTGATTAGATCAGGGATTCCAACCTTTTTCAGCTCATGGCCCACTTTTAAACCAGAATTTTTGCTGTGGCCCACGAAATTATTATAATAGAAAAAGTATTTCCCTTTTACATAAGATATTTATTCAATCAAGATACAACCATATTGATGTGCACGCTTCATCTCGAAGTATTTAAATTACATGTAGTTTTCAGTTCCAATTAAACGACCATTTATTATCAATATGCAAAAAAACAACATAACTTTCACAGACAAAAAATAAGACTTGAAGAAACATTTCTTTATCTTTAAAATAAACAATCAATTTCAAAATACCATATTAAAGGAACATGATTTCTTATTCAATGAGACCCTTGTCCCTGATGCATCTTTGAAAGTTTATCAATGTTTGGTTTCAAGTTTGTCAAAGACAGACGCAGGTCTCCTCTTACAGTCACTTCAAATCGGTTTCTATTTTTTGATAATAGCTAAGCCACTTTGCTAAATCCTGATTCTACGAGGTAAGTAGTTGAAAAGGCAATCATGTATATTTTAACTTTCTCCCAGAGCAATGGAAATTTAATCGAAATTTCCTTACTTGTCCACAAGTTCTGAAAGCCATGTTTAAATTTAGCTCTAGCAGTTTCATTACACTGCAATTCAATTAAGCTTTCTTGTAGTATGATGTCTACATCAACTGCATTTGTCTCAAATGGGTCTACCACCCAACTTGGAATTTCCATTTTTAGAATATCTTTAAACCGTATCGTCATATCATCATGCAAATTTTTCAAATGATCGATGTAAATGAAAATATCATCTTCATGCAGCTTCTCAAGAGTGGCAAGATTTGGAAAATGTGGCAATCTGTTATGCCCGATAGTAGTACTGAATAAATGAAGCTTTGTAAGAAAAGCACTGATTGCTTCTTTGCAATTTATAATATTCGAATTTTTGCCCTGTAGCTGCTTATTCAGCATATTTAGTTTCTCAAATATATCTGAAAGGTAGAAAATGTCAGATTTCGCAGCTACGATTTCTTTTTCAAGCTCCGAGCTATTCAGAAATAATTCAATGCTTTGCCATAGTTCAACTAAACGACCCAGACAATTACCTTTAGAAAGCCATCTTACCTCAGTGTGTAAAATTATTTTTTTAAATTGTTAATTATCATCACAAAGTTGATGAAAAAGACGATTTGGAGTGGATTTGACTTGATACAGTTAACAACCTTATCAAGAACATTTTTCAAGCGCCCGCCCAATATTTTTGCAACTAAATGTTGTCGATGAACTACACAGTGTATGCAAAACACATTAGGGACAGTTTCTTTTAAATATGCCACGAAGCCCCTGTACCTACCTACCATAGCAGCAGCACCATCAGTTGCACATGCTATGATGTTACCCATTGGAATATTTTTTCTGTGAAATAGTCTGATACTTCTTTAAAAATTGTTGCTCCTTTAGTGTCTGTCGCAAGACTTCGAGCAAAGAGCATTTCCTCTATGAGTTCACTTTTATCATCCAAAAATCTAACATACGCCATAAGAATGGCTTGATTATTAGGTAAAAGGGTTTCATCAAACTGTAATGCGAAATTCCTTTCTTGCAAACCAGCAATGAGTTGATTTTCAATATCACCTGCCATTTCATCGATGCGTCTTGATACCGTATTGTTACTCAGAGGGATAAAACCAATAATTTCTTAAGAACTCTGTTCCATAACAGTAGAAATTGCCACAGAAATTGAAGGCAAAATCAAATCTTCACCAATAGTATGTGGTTTACCGGTTTCTGCTATTAGTTTTGAAATTTTATAAGATGCAATCAAGCCTTTGTCTTTTTTATCCTGACATTTGCTAAATAATGAAGTTAGAGTGCTTCGTTTTTGAAAATTGTCACGTAGTTTTTTGAAATAATCTAATGATTTGCCTTTCTTATCTGGGTGCTTACTCTCCAGATGATATTGAAGCTTACTAGCTCGCATACTGTCATTAGAGAGTTCCGTGAAACATAAGAGGCATAATGGCTTTGTTATATTGTTTGGAGACGCTATAAAGCCGTATCCAAAAAACTCGCTTGAGTATTGTCGACATGGTTTCTTCTTTTCAGCCATGGGGTTATCTGTGAAGAAAATAGGAAATTGATTACTACTTAATATCTAAGTTCGTTCTGAGTTCATTATCTTATTCCACTAGCATATATTAAGTCAATATAAGTACATGAAACATAATATAGGGGCGTATCAGAGCCGTAAATCTGGTTTGAAAAAAGGGGGTTAGTCTTTATTGTGATATATGTCAAAACTGGGAGGAGTTAATAATATACGTTGGGAAACATGAATTTAGAATATCGATTCTTTTTTTCTAAACATGAGGGATGGAGATAAGCCACAGCTCATGCAGTTACCGTGAAAGCAGCTACTTTCAAGAAAATATAAATTTCCCACATATATGATTTGATTTTGTATAAAATAAGTATGCTATGAAATCATACAGAATTATATCTCCGTGGCCCACCTGAAATTTGCTGTGGCCCACTTTGGCCATGTGGTTATAGGTTGGGAACCACTGGATTTAATTGATGTTGTGTTGTATGAGTCCATAAATTTCTGGTTCAACGCAGCAGGTTACTTGATAGTCTAGATTCGTTTTCGTCTTTTTCAAAGTCATTCAGTTCTTAGTATTTTGAGTTCAACACAACTTTTAGCAGTTTTTTTCTTTCAATTATAAATAATGTTTGTACACTGATTAAATTTCTTGGATAGTTTTACTTTAACAAAATTAGAGAATAGTGTTTCATTTCTGCACTGTTGAATAAAATAATTTATTCCATTGACAATTTTCATTTAATTTTTTCGGTTTCATTAAGATCTCACGAGCGTTCACGGTTAACAATACAGTGATTAAGTAAATTCAGGCACAATGGAGATTAAGTAGATACACAGTTCGCAAAGAAACACTATAGACTTACTTATCTCGAATAATTGCAGTATATGTCGTAAGGCCAATACAACCAGAAGGATACATTATTTGTCATTAACAGGAAGGACAATTTCTCAGTGTTTCTATTTCTGATACCATGATTTTTGGTATCCTACTCTGACAAATTTCAGCATATAAGCTCTCCTGGAACCTTACTTCACACTCCAAATTCCAACAGTCTATTACGAAATAAACGAGATATAAAGTATCCAATTTTGATTGAATGTTTTTTTTTCCTATCAGTGATAGTTTTTCCTACAAAAATTATAGAAAGTTTATTCTGTAGAAAAAATGGAACTTTTATGAATTTGTTTTAAAGTCTGGAAAATAGATCTTCACAACCTACAATTACGTGTCATATGTGATGTAAAAATAAGCCACATGGGCAAAATTATTCAACAAAAACCTCTCAAATTTAAACAAATTATTCGCGCACGCCTACGATAAAGGTCACGTGAGCTATTGATCTAAATATTTTATTACAGCTTTATCTATGAGTAAAAGTGGACCTTTTTATAGATTTTTGTTAATCGGATTAATGATAGCTGATATAAAGCGGCAAAACGACAGGGTGAAAGGATCTGCAGATGCATAAATATTGGTTATGCCAAGCAATCTATGATAGATTAATAGTTTCTAGCTCCAGTTTTCAAACGAATCAAAGGAATGGACAGTTATTACTGTTTATTCGTTGCCAAATCGTAAACACAAATTCTAAAAATTAAAGAGCAAATAATGGTGCTTGATACATCTGTTTGATGTTTTGTTTGTTTTTTGAATTTCGCACAAAGCTACTCGAGGACTATCTGTGCTAGCCGTCCCTAATTTAGTAGTGTAAGACTAGAGGAAAGGCAGCTAGTCATCACCACCCACCGCCAACTCTTGAGTTACTCTTTTACTAACGAATAGTTAAACGTAACATTTTAACGCCCCCACGGCTAAAAACCCTTAGATTACGAGTCGCACGCCTTAACACGCTTGGCCAGGTCGGGCCACAGCTGTTTAAAGTGTATGTAGGTGATGACAAAAACTATTAATCTGAATTCCTTGGCGTTACTATAAAGAAAATTATTAACACTGTCTTAAAAAGGAAAAAATCTGGCACTCTATGTTTAAAAGGATTTTGTAAATTATAGTTCCGTTACAAATAATAGGGTTGCCATTCTAAAGCTAATGTCATATAAGTCATAAACCCTCGAGTTCACTCTAGTCCTCACCCCGTCCTCAGTTAGGTTGTAACAAGCATATTGCCACTCTCTGACACTACTGTTTACATATTTCATCCATAATGCCAAATCTGAGCAATAATATAGGGCTCCGTAGAGATTTTCTTAAGGTTGCAAAACGTTCAGTTATTATAAAATATTACTGTTATTAGAATAAATTATGTGTAAAGAAGTCTGATGCTATAATACAAAAATTGTAAATTCCGAATTTTACCCAACTTAACGTAATTAATCAAATATTAACATAACAAATGATTTTTGGAGCAAACATTGTTTTTGAATTTCGCGCAAAGCTGTTCGAGGGCTATCTGCGCATGGAGTAAACAACCAGCTTAATTGGTTCTTAGACATTACATAAAATAGACGATTTTCAATACTAGAGGTCATGAATGTGTTTTTATAAAAACTGTAAAAGTAACCTTGAAAGAATTCAATAGTTCCTAGCACTTAATGATTTGTGTTTTTTATTTAAATGTAATTAAGAATTAAAAGTTTTGATATGTAATCAAAACTTGAATGAGTTATAATTGGAAGGTTTCTCAAAATTAATCTAATCCTCATGATTGTAAAAAAACTGTTCAGATATTTCAATCAATAAAAGATTCTACTAGTAAGTGGACACTCCAAGTTATCTTTACAAAGTATGAAGATGTGAAAATTTTATGAAACAAACATGTATAAAAAATTACCCTTGTGAGAAGAAGATTCGAGATTTGTTTCGTCATTGAAGACTTCAGTAATATAGAATAAGGTGAGATGCGTCTTGAATTTAAACAAATGAACCATCATATATTCATCCAAATAGAAAAATCTAAGACATGTTGAACTTTATGTCTTTGAAATTTTTCAAGAGAGAAATATATATGTCTACGTTAAAATGTCACGGGAAAAGATGTGTTTTCGTTAGTGACAGTGCTTCCATCTACATAATGGAGAGGTTAAAAATAAACTATTTAGTTGAACTATTTCTCAAAAGTTAATTCAGCAGTACTATAGGTTTCGGTATGTATAAATTTTTCGTATCTTGTTGATAAATAAAAAAAATATGTTTGAGCTGGCAAATGTAGAGTTTCTTTTTAAATATGTAAACTTGTATTTTGTTTAAAAAAAGTTTGAAGTAAGTTTCTGTGAATCATCCAAATTCATATCATAACATAAAAAGAATATGCCAATTAACGTAAAACATCTTAGTTCAATGTTCGTGATTCACTCATCAGCACAAATGCCTTATAGTTTGAAAATATTCCCTAAGACACTTGTATACATTTAACAGTGTATTTGCCTGAGTAAAACCACATGTACATTCTGATCTTTGAGTATAATTGGTTTTTATTCTCTTCTAAAATTCATTCATCACTGTCAGCATGAAGAGTTTTATTTTATAAAGTAAATAATTTAATCGACGACCTAAAATTATGGAAACAAAAATATATTGAATAATGGAATCTCTTTCTACTATTCTCATTCCTCACTTCTTGTTTTGTTATAATGCGATAAAACCACAACCTTGGATATTAATTCCAAAAACAGAGCTTTTTTAAACATTATACATGATTAAAAATTGTAACGGATATTACTTTATCATATTATTGAGCACCAATATCATTATTTGTATATATAAAGATTTAAATTAATTTCAGGTTTCATAATTTCTTTTACACACTTTCTGTAAAACCAGCCGGGCATGGGCAGGTAGTTAAGGTGCTTGACTCGTAACCTGAGAGTCGAGGGTTGGAATCTCCGTCACACCAACAATGCTCGCCCTTTCAATCACACTATTCGTTGATAAAAGAGCAGCCCAAGAGTTGACGGTGAGTGTTGATGACTAGCTGCCTTTCGTTTAGTCTTACACTGCTAAATTAGGGATAGCTGGCGCAGAAGCCCTTGTGGACCTGTGAGAAATTAAAATACAAAGAAATAAAACAGTTCTTTAAACAGTTCTTCACGTACATAAATGATAATGAAGAAGCAGTTACATCAACTATAGATTCAAATGAACATGAATTGGCTTTCCTAAGACTTTCTTGTTAAAATACACAGTTATTGTCAGCCATGACCAGGTGGTTAAGGCACACGACTCGTAGTCCGAGGTCACCGGTTCGAATCCCTGTCACACCAAACATGCTTGCCCTTTAAGCCGTTGGGGCATTATAAAGTGACGGTCAATCCCACTATTCGTTGGTAAAAGAGTAGCCCAAAAGATAGCGGTGGGTGGTTATGATCAGCTGCCTTCCCTTTAGTATTACACTGCTAAATAAGGAACAACTAGTGCAGATAGCCCTTGAGTAGCTTTGCGCGAAATTCAAAAAACAAACAAAAACAATAATAACTTACAATTCAGTATATTTTGAAAACATTTCGCTGTCACTATATTACCACATTATAATTCTAACCAATCTTTAAGTCAGAAACTAAACACTTAGAGTAGCATGTTTCTACGCAAATATAAATTTGCTTAAAAATAACTTAAAATTAACTATATAAAGTTGACAACTTGGTAACTAATCTAATTAGATTAGTGACTTCTGTAAACCTCTAACATTGTCAACATTAAAATGTGTTAATCTTAATTTTTGTTGAAGATTTTAAATGTAAATGATACTAAATGATCAACCCAAGATAAAAAATATTTTGAAATGTTCACATACTGTTATGTCCTGAGCATCAATTAAATATTTCAGATTTGCATCAATGATCTGCATCTTTGCTAAGTATTAAACTTAAACTAAAGTTTGGAGTATTAATAGTAGATGCTCTAACGGTACGATACAGACAACAACCTATGTATTTGAAAGCAGTGGCAGTAGTTAAAAGTTATAACTCTATACCAGTTAAGAGACTTTCTAAAAATGATCGAAAAACATCTACAAATGAAATATTATAAATTAACTCAATTAAAAATATCTCAAAATATTTTCATTAGCATAAGATTTTTCTTGGATTTCTGATTAAAAGATTACATTGTAATGTTCATCTCCCAAAACAAAATTGCAAACAAGATACAAGCAGTCAAAGATAAAAGAACAGACTGATGATAAAGATGGAATTTTCCAAATCATTTGCAGTGGCAGTAAAATGTCTTTGTTCTTCAACTAATAAGACGTGTTTATGTTGTATATTTTACTTTAAAGTTATGAAACGAGACTTAATGATGTTAATGTTATTTTAAGAGCTTTCCAATGTGTAGTTATCATAACCTTTTTTATTTTAACTGCATTTACGTCAATCATAACACCTTATCGCTTAGAACATTCATACAAGAATAGTACATCAGAAGTTTGGATAAATATCACTTGTGAATTTAGAAAGTAGGTTTCGAAAGACTAATCACACCAATAGGAGACACGAAACAACTTTTGACTGTTGAAAGCAAGCCAGCAAATCATTGAACCAAACTGGGACACATTACTTAGAATATCGGCTGTTTACGACACTGATTCAGTAGAAGTGACCCAAACAGATAATTTGTGTGTGTGTGTATTTCCTTATAGCAAAGCCACATCAGGCTATCTGCTAAGTCCACCGAAGGGAATCGATAGATAATTTGTATCAGTTGACCAGAAAAATTTAGTATCATTGATGGTAAGAAGAAAGGAGTTGTTTAAGGTGTAAAACTAAGTTCAGTTCTCGAATTACTACTTTCTGCATAAAACGTTACAGTTTTGTTGGTTTTTATATCAAAACATCTTTATTTCTATCAGAAATCACTATTAGAAACTAAAATGCATGCAATACGTTAATGCCAAAATTGACTCTCTATATAAACTGTTTGTTTATAGTTTTTTACTGTTCTTTTAAAATAAAATGTAAGGTATTTCCACATTTGTATATAGTAGCGCAGGAAAAAACTAGCATATGCAATCAAGAAACTATTAAATCGCAAATGAGTTTAACTTCTTTTGTCTGTTAACGTTTTATTACGCTGTCTACTTGTGTTAATACGTAGTGGTGATGTCAACACTTTCTCCACCATATTGTTTGCACTGTTTTTGAAGGATTGGTATTAGCCATCCCTACATTTACTTTCTTTCCTGAACAATTTTTTCTGTACTTTCTATTTTGGTATTTCTGAACTAAAAATAATATACGTATCGAATATCTTTTTTTTTTCATTTTCTTTAATAACAAAAAGTTATAAGTATTTTATACAATCCTCCATCATTCATTTAGGGTTGAATTTCATAAGACTGTAAAGTAAACTTGCAAGATAAAAATAAAATAATGGAATTCTATATTCTTTCCTTTCGGTTGAAATCGTGTCACGAACGTTTTCGTTATGGTCCTCAATCACTCACCTCACCACATTATACCAGTGTATCTTGTTAACAAATGTATTTATTTCTAAACAATTCTTAATCAAACTCGATTCGTGTAAAATAAAAAGAACCAAAACATCAAACCCAAACCTAAACATACTTTATTGTTGTTTGTCTGCGTTGTTTGCTGATGGTAAATTCTAAGTAACTATTTATAATTGAAACATTAGTTCTAACTTGTCAATATTCATACATTTTGACATGTATCAACTATAAGATAAAACACTCAACGAATTCTTAACAGCTATTGAATATTATTTATCATATATGTTTCGCTTGAGAAACAGAACCCATAATTCGTAACTATAACCTGTCAAGACAGGATTAATGTAACATGTTAGTTAAAATTTAAGTGTAATAATGCTTTCTATTGAAAATGCGTGTTCTGCAGTAATAATCACATCAGGCTTAAAGGGGAAGTTTATTTTTTATCCAATCAATAAAGCGATAGACCAGCCAACTGTTTTGGAAACCGATTTTTGTTGCCTGACTCTTACATTTATCTTGCATCTGCTGTCTTAAAAAAGTAAAGGAATATCAAACATCGTCGGAAAGAAACGCATAGCAATATTTTTCTTTGAGATGACAAACGTCTACATTACTTTCGAAATATCAATAAACGATATTATCAAGAACATAAATAGCTTATAAAAACTGTTTATCGTAAATTATGTACGCATAGCTAAATACTGAGTGTTTACCGGGACTTAAATAAATGTACAAATTTTATATAAAATTATAAAAGTGTGAAGCCGAATATAGCATAAATAATTTCAAAAGTTTACTACAACACATTTTATGTATAATAGAGTTCATAGTATTACAAAATGAAAGTCCTGATTTTAAAAATGCCAAATTTACAAAACTTATAATGGACAAATCGAGTAGTAATATAAAATGTGGTATTTCCAGACAAAACTCATTTTTCCAAAGAGTGAAGTAGAAAAGCCTGCTATACAATAGGTAATAAAAACCAAGAAATATTTCAGAGTAATTCTGAATTATCTAAAACTATGAGTACAACTATCAGGTCATTCCTTAAGTGATGTCTGATTTTAGGTTCAGAAAAAGAGAAAGGACTTTAAACGCTTTTAATAGTATTTAATCAATAATGTTTGTTCCATTATTATTAATTACTTCCTGCCAACGATTCACAAGCTTCTAAATGCTACACCTATATAATTCTTGGGGTTTTGAGGAAAAAAACGTATAGAGGGTAGTTTTGGCATATTCATGTGTTTCAAGCTCTTTTTCCAACAAAATAGCTGTGCAAACTTTTGAATAGATGATATTCAGATGGGAAAATGTATGGAAAATAACGAGTATGTGGAAGTTTTTTTAATGGGGCCATGCATTATCCTAGTGTAACACATCTTTACGACTGATCAAAGCAAGCGTCTTTAATTTCAGTTCAACAGTTAAAGCTCTCAAATGACAATAGAAGTCTGATGTAATCGCTACATTTAGTGGCAACGACTCAAAATGGACTACACCAACAATATTTTACCAAATGCTTAGCGAAATTTTCCTACAATGGAAGTCCATTTTCGGCTATGCTTCGGTCTTTTTATCTACACTGAGCCATTGTCTGCGGCTCTTAACATTTTTATAAAGTATCCATTTTTCATCTCCAGTCACTAACCTGTACAAAATAGGTGAGTTGCATTCACGAGAATACAGAGAAATGCAAATGTCCACTCTTGGTCTAAGGTTGACTTATACCAAATCACGGGAAACTCATTTTCCAAGTTTTTATACCTTTCCAAGATGTTGCAAATGGTGGTAAACTGTTAAATTGGTTGAATTAAGCTTTTGTGCTAGTTCTTGAACTGTTACAGCCCAATCTTCATCAAATGCAGCCAGCAGCAAGTCATCATTAAACTCAACAGGACGACCTCGACGTGGCGCATCACTTAAGCTATAGTCACCTGATTTCAACATCTGAAACCACCTTCGACACTTTCTTTCACTGAGAGACTCCACACCATAAGCATCTTGAATGTTTCGTGTAGTCTCTACTACACTATTGCCTTTTTAAAACTCATAAAGCATTATGTGTCCAATGTGTTCCTAAGACACATCCATTTTCATAAAAGTTTATTTGATTAATGATCTAGAAAAGTTGAGTTGGGTTAGTTTTTTACTTGTCTGAACATTTTTTACACGTTCTACTACATATTTTATTCATTAAAGCCTTCTACAAAGATAACAATTATTTATGGGATGATCTGATAGAAACACACAATGCAAACAATGTTCATTCAGTAACATACAAACAGCATTTATATTAACGCGATAAACAATTCGTATTTCGGTATTGCTGGAGAGTTGCATAAGTTAAAAATCTGCAAAATTCCACTGTAAAACTTGCTGTAAAATCTTTGTATCTATCCTATGTCAATAAAACATAACGTTATATACTTAGAGCTACAACGTAATATTTTTTACAAGGTTATTAGCACTAACCATGTTACTGGTCATTCGTATTATAAAATAACAAAGACTCTCACCTATCACTGGAGAACACTGTTACACATTATTGTACATCAGTCGAAATGTTTAAATTTTATTTCACATGGACAAACTACATATTATCTCCAGTGAATGACACAAAATGAGATTTAACTATTTATAACCCGTAACAATATATATATAAGTTTGAATAAATGAAGTTTACAGTCAAATCCTAATAACCCACGTTCTGGCTTCTGCATTTTGATGTTCATACCGGGTTATATAATATACGGCGAAGTTAATCTTTTTTAATATAGACTTTATCACAGTAGTTTTCATTCTTCATTCATTTCAACCAGATTAAAAAGTTATGGTCCGTATCCATTAACTCTCTCAAAAGTGAACTTGTAAACATCAGATAACAATAGAAATATTCATATTTAATGTTACTATGAACTTTTTCAAGAAATTTAACAAGCTATAGTAAACATCACTGGCTTTTGTACATGACTACTTTTTTCTCTGTCAATATATAAAATAAAAGTGTCGGCTAGTATTAGCAGAATTTTATTTTTATTTTAAGATTTAAATATATTTTTTTTAGTTTTTCGAGTTTCAAATTCATAATCTCTCCATCTCTTAAATGAATATTGCACTTTCTTTTTACATTGAAACTTAATATTTTGTTATATTTTCTACCTTATTCTGCATGATCTCAGATGATTTGACAGAGTCTGTTACAATCTCAAAAATATTCAATAAATCAAATTATCCACTTATCTGTTTATAAAATGATTGCAAATAGTAACAGAAAACTGCAATTATTTATCTCAAATAGCTAAAGCTTTACATATGTTTCTAATTAATTATAATCTTTATTACTCATTGAACTGTGTCAAACTAAAAATATCGCGATACGTTTAGCAAACATACACCTCATACTGAATGTCGTAATGCACAAGTTACTCACCAACGCCCTTTTAAATGATTTTTTTTTCTTATAATACAACCAAATAAATTTCTAATTTCAACATTTTATTTAATTTTATGGCAATAAATGAAACATTTACTTAGAAACAAGAAATATAGTATTTACATTTGGCCTCTTGTCATTTTCTGTTAGCCTACTATTGAAACTTAATCCTACGTTTTCATATTAATGATATTTTAAATTTCAGCTGTACACTTAAACACACATAATAATCACATGCACAAATAATTTAATGTCCTATAACTGCTATAGCTTAACTGGCTCTTTATGTTATAAGTGCCTTAAAATTAGTTCCTCAATCTTAACATAACTGTTAAATATACGAAACAGTTTAGTACAAGAGTATCATTTGCTTTATTTACTTTTTTAATGTTTAACGATGATTTGGTTTTTATAACAAAAATGTAAATGCTGATCACCTTATATGTGACAATTATGATATTTTTGTTATGTAATTCTGCACGAGTTGTATTTTGTGTATGCCGTTTTTACTTGTTGTAATGTGTTTTCATATTGTTGACGTCATTTTTCTCGCACTTTTCAGGTTGTTTTCACTGTTTATAATATTGTTGCTCCAAGAGAGCAAGATAGTTCTATATTTTTATGTCATGTGTTAAAAGTACATGCGGATACAGCAAGTTAATCAAAGTTAAAAAATTCGTGAAATTAAAAACCTACTTGAAGTAAAAATGTATTTTCGAGACAGCTGGTATGGGTATTAAAACGTTAATTAAAAACACAGCTAGCTAGTATTCCCGCTAAGTGAAGTGGACATGTGTCTCAACGTAGGATTAACTCAATCTCAGTGAACCGTTGATAAAATATTCAGTTTTCTTAAGAAGGTCGAAACGTTGTTTTGTACTTATTTTAATTGAAGTTTTAATACCCATACCAGCCGTCTTGAGAATACATAAACATGAAGTTAGAAAAGTGAAGTTACATTGTATGAATGTTAGTTTAGTCGTAATGGGTATGACAAACACGTGTCGACACGTCGTATATTTATCATAAGTTTTTTTATTACCCAGTCAAATCGTTTCAAAACGTTTAGTAACGATTTTCAATCTGCAAATAAAATAAATAAAAATATTTATTAAGAATGTGTCAGCATTATATATAATTCAGTGAACTGAAACTTCTTCTTTCTGTTAACATTGATAAAAAAGGTTGACAAAAGAAGTGTCAAAGAAAAGTTCTTCTTACAATTCATGGTAGGAACTTATAAAGGTTTCTTTAGTTGTGGAGAGTAGATTTACTAGATTCATTTTCTCCTACGTTCATCCCACTATGCTACTTCGTTCGACTAACATCACTGCCTCACTTGCAGTGTTGACGATTTTGTCAGAGTTTGCTTTTGCATAATTAAATATACACTCTTGTCAGCATCTCCATTAAAGTTATATCCTTCAATATATTTAACTAGCAACTGACACAGCCTTGTTTCAAACTCTTTAAATTTCTAATTGGGCATTTTATGACTATCTGACGTTACTGTGATAATTTTCTGGACTAAACTCTTACTTCTCTAAAATATCTAGTTTCGTATCTGCACTTCTGATTTCATTGTATAAGATAGAAAATTCATTTCTTCTTGCTTGTGAATTTGTGCATCATTCATTTATTATTCCTTCTATGATTTGCTTTATATATTAATTTTTAGGTACATTAGAATCTTAACTAAACTTATTCCTGATTATGTTTATTTCAAGTAGATACGTAGGCATTATGAAACTGACACCAGCTTCCTTAGTGATCACGTACAGATATTATTAATGTAGCAAATGTTTATATAAATTTATGAATCAAAATATTTCCTCGTGACCTAAGTCATTAATAAATATTCTTTCATAAGCTTCATAAACTTAGTCGTGTGATAATTAGTATAATTTTGCTGATTATTAATGTAGAAAGTTCATTTTGAAATACTGTGTTATTATATTTTGTAATTGGGTTTATAATTATTATCATTCTATTTCCTC
Organism: Carcinoscorpius rotundicauda; assembly: GCA_011833715.1. Taxonomy (NCBI): domain Eukaryota; kingdom Metazoa; phylum Arthropoda; class Merostomata; order Xiphosura; family Limulidae; genus Carcinoscorpius; species Carcinoscorpius rotundicauda. The sequence goes on along the minus strand of CM022395.1, from coordinate 29,406,797 downwards.
ATTCTGTTATCTTGAAATGAATAATATTAATATTTATTATTTATTGAGCAACTTTAGAATTAAGCCCTGCACAAGTACCTGTTTGTTAAGTGGACTTAAATTGTAAATTTTATTTTAAAAGTTGTCACAGTTTAATAAATCTTTTTTCTTCTTCTATTTTTAAGCCAGAGCTGTAGCAGCATGTTATTTAAAATGTATTCTATCTTATATGCTCTTAATGGCTTTTCAGGAACTTCACAAAATAGTTTCTTAAGATATTTTGTACGATTTTAAAAATACATCAATATCACCTTCACAAAGTCTAGGCAAGTGCACATAGATGCTTCTTGCATGCACACTATCTATATCATCACAATATTCTGCTTTCCACTCATCATCAACTTCACTTTTCTCTGTTTATATGTGTTTGTTTATGTCTCCCGCTGGAATAGTGGTAACTATTGGGATTTACAACCTTACGTCAGGGAGTTCGATTCCGCTCGGTAGAATCATCATAAGTCTGATGTGGCTTTCCTATCAAAAAGACACCCATTATTTCCTTATTTTATCTTTATTTTTCTAATCTTATATTTACAAGCATTTATTCTCAACATCCGCTTACAAGCATTCCATTTCACTAAAATAAATGACATATAGAATAAGAACTAGGCTATGTTTCTTATTACAAGCATATTACTTTCTTCCTTCACCTTTTACAGTTTATTCATTTTTTTCACATATCTTGTTATTCTCTTCTTTTCCATATAAATTTTAATCTTTTATGTTTCTTCCTTCATCCAATCTTTCTTCTTGACCTTGCAAATATTTCCTGTATATCGAAATATAATACTTTACATTAATAAGGAATCTTCTTGTCTACATACCAGCCAACTTAGAAAGATGTCCAATCACTTTCCAATGTCTACCTTTCTTTTTCATCTTAAAAATATATCAACATGTAATATTCACACTGATGCATGTTCATAGGTACAATGACTTAGAATGATGTAATTTCCAAATATTTTAGAAACTGATTAAAGTTGGTTGGCCAATTTTTCACTTCTCTTAACCCAACAACCGATATTTACCCCCAGCATCACAATATGGAAAATTTATACATTTTAACTGAATTTTTTCCAGAAACATTGTTTAAAAATGTTTGTGAAATATTCCAATATGCAAGACTGAAAATGTGTTATCTTGTCAAACAAAACACTAGGTACTACCAAGTTTTGTTTCATATGATATATAAGTTACTCTCCTTTAATCTAATTATTTATGAATAACTTCACCCGCCTATAAACACTTAGACACAATTTAGCTAGAATATCTCGCACAACTCTTACCAAAAACATTAAAGCTTAGTTCTCTTGCAGATGTACAGTGAGTTTCAGTGTTACTATTATATTATATATATATTCATAAAAATTCACTACTTGCAAAATATTTCAATAATAAATTTAAATGTTCTCTTACTATTATTATTAAAAGTAACTATATCTTCAAGTAATACCTTCTAAGTCAGTAATTATATTTAATCTTATCTTACAGAATCTTAACATCTTCATCCATTTTTTATTTACATTTACACGAGACTTAACAATTAAATTCTTTGTATAATTGATATGTTTATAGCTTTCAATTATCAAGAATAACGTCATAATCACTTTTATACCCATGTGTAAAATGACACTTAAATATTTATTAAAGGCACTCATATTGCTATTTGTATATATCAATACTATGCATTGTCACATCTATTAATATCTTAATTCGTGTTTAAAGAGCATTGATGGTGCAATATGTTACATGCAGTATAATAAATAACATTTCCACAACCTCGGTAGGTTTAATATACGAGTCTCTAGAAATATCTAATAATATTTAACTTAAATAGGTACTTAATAACTATGATTCAATGAAATGAAATTGTGCTCATTATCCCAAAAAGGATTGAAGAAAAAAAAACAGTTATTGTTCGCTCGATCTAATGACCACTTTCTCTGCCCACTGGTTGAAAACTAATCATACAATACAGTTCATACATTGCATCTCACAATACCAACCGATAGCGGGGAAAGAAAGGACAGTAAATCCCTTTCAACTTATATTTTGAACTCACCGTTGATGTTTTAGACATTATGTCTACAAGCTGCAGACATCATAGCTCATGACCTAATCATGTGGCAAGTACACACATCATATATTAAATAACACAGGGGCCCGGTACGGCCAGGTGGTTAAGGCACTCGACTCATAATCCGAGAATCGCTGGTTTGAATCCCCGTCACACCAAAAATTCTCGTCCTTTCAGCCATGCGGGCTTTTAAGATGTGATGATCAATCCCACTATTCGTTGGTAAAAGAAGAGCTGAAAAGTTGGAGGTGAGTGGTGACGACTAGCTGCCTTCCCTTCAGTCTTACACTGCTAAATTAGGGACGGCTAGCACAGATACCCCTTGTGTTGCTTTGCTCGAATTTAAAAATACAATCAAACAAATAACACAGGATTCCACTTTGTTTAAGTGATTGATCTTTTAACCACATTATCATACTATCTTCTGAAATAATTGAGTTCTGTGTTGATGATGAGTCTTGTGGAGATGGCTTAGCATACTGTTAAAAATGCCTCACCTTTTATTCCGGTGTTTCCACATCTGGCTCATCATGGACAGCTAAAACAGTACTTTCATTCCTTTCCCCTTCATCAGCTGAGACATTACTGCGTGAGACAGTCTTTATCTATTTCTGACTCATAAGTTTTACGGTCCAATTAGTGCATATTGCATCAACTGTAACTCGTATATTGCTAAACGAATTTGAAGAGTAAGTGGCATGGTTCTATTAGGGTGAACCTGGTCTAATTCTTTGCCTTTCAGATATAACAAATTTATTTCAAGTTTCCAAAGCTTGTACATTCTTTATTTTGTGATCTTGTTGTTACATTTTTTCTCACATTTCTAATAACTGAAGTGCATCAGTTAACAAGGAACTTAAATGCTTTACATATATTTGAGACAGCTGGATATCTGTTCTAAGAGAAAGACCTTACATCACAATGACATAAATCAAAATATCGCACCCAAACAAACATGTATCCTGAACACCTTTTAGATCTTTATTCATTTTCCATTTACACTAATATTATGTAAAGCAAGTAAATGGTAATTACACCTTCGAATAATTTTCTTTTTTGTGAAAATTCTATTTAGTCTGTTAAATAAATATTATAACTAAGTTAATATTAAATATTTTCTTAAACTATTTTAATTTTCAAAATATACTACATTTGTATCACAATGACCCAATGTGTTAGAAACCGGCAACAAGAGTAATTGTTCACAAAGTGACGAACTTTAAGCTGCAGTCTAATAAACAGATTTTAAATAAATATACTTGTACTATTTAAAGGATTGGGCAAATTTAGATATTTGTTTGATCTAATACTACGAACTGATGGACTTAAATATATTCCTCTTAGTTTTACAAAGTAGTGAAATCTTGGTACGAGACTATTAACTGAAAGTCAAAACATCCAAAAAGAAAAGCATGGGAACATCTCTCTCTTTTTATCACAATATGCATATTTGAAAGCGATATTTAAGTTCAATTGTTTTGAAAAAAAATAATCATTCATATTGTTTTAAATTTTGTCTCTCGTTACTAATTTTACATTACGCACACAGCGTTAATAGGGGATTATTAAAAAATAGTCTTGTATTTACATTTAGTTTGACTAGAAAACTTTTCCAGTGGATCCTCAATAAGTTTACGGAATTAGAATATCAAAACCTGGGTTTCGAATCCATATGGTGAACACAGCAGATAGCCCAATGTGACTTTGAGCTATGTTTGATGGATAAAGAATATATACTCTTCAAAAAATAAACACAAAAGGAATATTTATTTTATTTTAAAGACAAATATATGTAATAACGTCACAAGCTCAGAGTATGTGATGTAACACGTATTAAGGCACTGATTGTCAGAGAAAAATGACAATAAAAGTTGTGCACTTCAGAAACGGTGGAAAAAATCGGATTTTTTGCCAAAACGCAACCGTGTCCAATAAATTTGTTTGAGAGATCTGCATGTTCTGCAAGTGCAACATGTGCAAAATCTCTATAAAAGTGACGGGTTTTCGGTTTCCATAACTCAGTGTTAAGCCACCGACACGCAATACAGTTACGCCATTGGTCGTTTGGAAGCAGGTGAATCTTGATCAGATGTTGCCAGAGCTGTGAATCTCCACCCAAGCACCATCACATGACTATGGAATCGTCACCAACAACATGGATCAACTCGTGACCGTCCACGATCTGGCACACCTCATGTGTCCAGGCCCGCACAAGATCGCTATATCCGGTTACGTCACCTTCGGGATAAGACCACCACTGCGACGTCTACTGCCTCAACCATACCAGGGCTGCGTAGGATTTTCGATCAGACCGTACGCAACCGTCTACGAGATGCAGGAATCCGACTTCGACGTTCAGTCAGAGGCGTCATCCTCACCCAGGAACATCGTCAAGCCATTGGGTATGGCTTCATCGACGATGGAGGCATGTTTGGTTCAGCGATGAATCAGGTTTTATGCTTCGTAGGCAGGATGGAAGAACCCGTGTTTACCATCGCCGAGGTGAACGTTTGCAGCAAACTGTGTGCAGAAAGTTGAAAGATTTGGTGGTGTCAACGTCATGATGTGGGCTGTTATCGCCTTCAATGCCTGAACATACCTTTTGCACATTCGAGGGAATCTTACGGCTCAACGATACGTCGACGAGATTCTTAGGCCCCATGTGCAACCCATCATGGTGAACGTCAACGACGTTTTTCAACATGACAACGCCCGTCCTCACACATCCCGACTCACCACTGTCTTCTTAAGACACCATAACATCTACGTTCTTCCCAGGCCCTCCAGATCACTAGATTTAAACCCCATCGAACATCTTTGAGACGAGTTCGACCAACGTCTGCGACGGCGACAACCTCAACCGCAGACTCTACCTCAGCTTGCAGCAGCTTTACAGGCTGAGTGGACAGCCATTCCACAGGATGTTATTCGTCATCTCATCGCATACACGGGCAAAAGATGCCAAGCAGTTATTGATGCTCACGGGGGGCATACTCGTTATTGACGTTGAGTGACGTTAAACTTCAACTAGTGAGTGTGGACTTCGCTTTTGCAGACTTTGGATGTTCAGCAGTGAATGTGCAAAGTTTCACACATGTCATACAGAGCTACCCAGAATAAACTTGTTAACAATTTGTCTCAAATTTTGCCTTTTGCGTTTCTTTTTTTGAAGACTGTATTTTTTGACGATACGTTTTCACTGTTTCGAAACTCTACTCACATTAAACAAGTTTTGGTTATGTAAATTAGAAACATCCCAATATTAGTTTTTGTGTGAAACTATGCTTGGCATGGCCAGGTGGGTTAAGGCGTTTGACTCGTAATCTGAGGGTCTTGTGTTCGAATTCCCGTTGCATCAAACATGCTTGCCCTTTCAGCCATCGGAGCGTTATAATTGAAAATCAACCTCATTATTCGTTGCTAAAAGAGTAGCCCAAGAGTTGTCGGTGAGTGATGATAAATATCTCCCTTCCCTTTTGAAACAGTATTGCAGCTAACCCTCAGGTTGCACGAAATTCAAAACAAAGTCGTGAAACTGAAAATAAAACAAAGTATAAACTAAAGATTAAGTGAACATTTCAAAACGTCTTTTTATCGACAAAGAAAAACATATGCATACCTGATTCGACATTTTTGTTCTAACTTATAAACATAACCTTGTACTCAATTTTCTCCAAAGAGCATATGACATCTGTTGCAACCACCTCTCACATTGTACAGAATTCACCACCTTAAAGAACGTTTTTATAAACAAAGACTAACTGTTACATTTCATTCAAGCTCTACCACACAGGTTCCTTTCCCGCAAAATTTGAACTTTGAAATAAATCATACACTGTTGATAAATAACCATTAAAATTGATCGTTGGTTTTCTAGATAAGCACATTTTTATAGTCAACACACAAATGTTCAGAATAATTCAAACGTTTTATCCACAAGGTAAACTATAAATAATATTCAAATCACTCCCGTAAATACAAAATCTATTCCAATCTAAAGATTTGTTACCTATTCCTATGTGTTCTAAGATCATATATAAATACATTTGAAAAACTAAATTCCAGAGCCTACGAACATATGGAAGTATCAAATAGAATCGGTAAAAGAAACTATTATATCTACCAGGCTCAACATTTCATATACATAATATAAAACACCAACCATCCCGTCTTGATTTCGAATTCCAAAATTATTTCATCTGAATCATCCAGTATCGAAATTTAATTTAAAAAACTTATCTATTACAAATGAATTTCCAAATTTAAATAGTAACGTCTTCACTACACTTAAGTCTGTTCTGATAACTTGCATAATATGGTTGTATTATCCTATCCTTTATTTATCTGGTTTTATTTTAATTTATTTTATCTTTTTATCTTTGTATCTAATAATCTATCCTGTTCAGAATGGCTTGCTGAAACCGGAATACGTATATTCTAAAACGTTTAAGAATTAAATGTTTCTTGATATGTGTTTATTTATACTTGATCAAGGAGACATATAATTTACAAAATCTTTCTTACTTAGTTTAATGTGTTTCCACGTGAAGTAACAGAATATATCCTTTAGCGGGAAATCAAGTAATTAGATAATACTTCCAAAAAATCCTTTTATCTCTACAAATGCTTTTACAGTTTTGGTAGAATTTTCCCTACCAATATACTAGTAAACTTAATTTTAAAAAAGCAGGATATGAGCTTCAAAAGAAGTAAAAGTATACGTGAAGATAATACAAAATACGTTCCTGGAACAATTTTGCTACTGAAACAATTTATTGTGTTGATTGCAGTGTCATATTCAAAATTAAATGTATGTTTTTGTCCGACATTTATAGTTTTCATGTTTGGAAACTCGTAAGACACTCTTAATTACATATATTTGTTCCGTAAACTTGTGCAACTTTGTTTAATAATGTCGTATAGTTGCATTTCTTGAATCAACTGTTGCTTAACGTATCTAGCGAAACCACAGCCACTTGTCAGGCCTTTTAACTCTAGTGTTTCGCTTTACGATATTATTCCACGATGTTACTAACTTTTCCATCAAAGACGTCCCAAAACCTGGGGTGGCTTCATTTTGTCAAATATAAGGAATTTATTTTGAAACAAACATAAAAATGATAAACATGATGCCTGTGACGCCTCAGCTTATACATGCTTATTGTACTTGCATATGGGAAAAGGTATTATAAGTCTGATTACTTGTGCATAGCTTATCGTGGATACAGTTTTAATTTGAATGATAGATTTAGGCATTGGGATGCCAAATAAAGAAGAGTTTTATTTCAAAATATATATACATAAATATTTAAAATAAATTAAGTAGTTTGAGTGATATTTAACAAGAGTTTAATTTCCCTGTAACTCAGCGATATGTTTGCGGTTTGCACGCTAAAACCGGGTCTGGATACATGTGGTGAGCAGAGACAGGCCATACAACGCTAGAATAGAGTGGTCGATTCCATTTTGTGAATTACCTTTCCAAAGTAAATGATTACTAAGTGGTAATATGTTAAACATTTCTCTGTTGATTGTTACAATTCACAAAGACCTTATAATTTAACAAAAATAAACAGTAGATATTGCATTTCTTCTGAGACAATTGTGCAAGAAAAACAAACTGCAGGAAACCTAGTAAAAATACGTTGAATGTCAGATAGGACAAGAAACAAGCTATTTGGTAGCTACCATGAAATATTGAGTAATTTATAACATGGTACTATTAATTAAAAACAAAAAAGTGTTAATTTTATAAGTTAACGCTGATTTGTTAATTAGAAAATTCACAAAGTGTACAACAGAACAAGTGTGAACAAGGGTTACTGTCACAAAACATATTACACATAATTTAATGACAAGGAACCTGTTATTTAGAAAATTGTACTAATTTTATTATATTAACAGCAATTATACAATACGAATATCTTTAAACATTTATAGATGACAACATTTTCATGATTCTTAACAGTCTATCGATTTTATTAACTATTCTTGCAGATATTCGAGGAAAGATATGTTTTCCAGTGATTCAATGGTACTTTTATTGGATAACAACCCTAAAACATGGGGTTTAGTTCCCAGCAGTGGTCGTTTTATAACTCGGTTAATGTTTGTTTTTAGTATAAAGCTACAAAATCACCATTTGCTCTAGCCATCTCTAATTTTGAAATGATAGACTGGAATAAAGGCAGCTGTAGTCGACAACATCCCCACAAACTCTTGGGGTACCTAAACCGGATGATGAGTTACTGTCGACATTCTTATAGTTCACACAAGACCCAAAAATGAGAAGCGCAATTTTGCGGCTATGGGACACAAACCATGGTGATCTATATTTATTTTAATTACAGAATTATGTAAAGTGGGATAAAAGTTATGAACTGCCAATTTTCAAAGCGAAAGTGGGAATAAAACTTATTCTAGTAAAACTAAATAATAATAAAAAACTTGTATCTATAACACATATATGATCGAAACGTGAAAAACACTTAATAATTTTTCTATGTGATATTAAATCTAAGTTTAAAAATGACGAACCAAAACAAAACAATTTAAGGCGTTATGAATTTATAAGCTAATAAAAGTCCCGTTTCAAACAGTCATTATTTTGTGGTAAATTCACATTTGTATTATCAAAATGGTTCGGGTAAAATTTATTCTGTTTCATTCATGAAGGGGCAGTTTTCGTAAAATGTATGATTTCCACAACAACTTGGTATTGTAAAACTACATTCTAAACTCTGTTTTTGTTTTCAGGGGTATAAATAAATGAAACAAAGGCGTAAATTAAAATATATTACTAAAATATCAGAAAAATAGCATTAGAAATATCGAATTATTAACATTTTCTATTAGTTTTTAACTCTCAAGCATTTCTCCTCAAAATTTAACTTTAAATATTAACGACACTTAATACTTTTTCGTACTAAGTTGGAATATTTTTAAAAATACTTTTTTTCTGCCCAAGATATGAACAATTTCATATATAGAACAGACAAAGCTGGGTGGTTAGGACACTTGATTCGCAACTTAAAAGTCGCTCGTTTGAATCCCCAATACACCAAATATACTCTCTCTGTCAGCTGTGGAGACGTTATAAAATTCGTTCAATCCTACTATTCGTTAGTAAAAGAATGGCCCAAGAACTGGTGTGAGGAAGGTGATGACTAGCTGCCTTCTCTATTATCTTATCCTACTAAATTTGGGACAACTAGCTCAGATACTCCTCGTATAGCTTTGCGCAAAATTCAATAAACATACCTGAATCCCAGTCAAACCAAACATGCTCGCTCCTGCAGCCGTGCAGGTATTATAATGTTACGCTCAATCTCATTATCAGTTAGCGATGGGTGATGATGATTAGCTTTCTCACCTCTAATGTTTCGTTGGTAAATTAAAGACGGCTAGAGCGGATAGCCAACATATAGTTTTTCACTATATTAGCCTTGTGACAGTTAAATAAATAATTTAAAGTTAATTTTAATTGGAGTAGAGCAGTTAAGTTTTAGCCCTTTTTGATACCTAAGACGAATATTTCAATTTTTTAGTAATTGCTTTCAAAATCTACTTTTGTATTTTTATAATTTTAATTTCGAGATTATATATTACATGTATTTGTATTCGACAAGATGTTATGGTTAGGAGAAGCATAAATGTTATTGAGACTGTTAGAATAACATTGAAAATTGGGTGTTTTTATAATAATCGTTATTCATTCAGCTTTGATGAAACGCAAAAACACAACACATTGTAGAGCTTGTTTGTGAGTTTAAACTAAGTATAAAAAATAGGTAAGAAACTGGAAAATTTAACATCGCTTTCAATCGTATGAGATCAGTGAAGGTAAATGAAAAGTTTATTATGATAAGTAAACATAAATTGAGCCAGTGTGAAAAGAGTTCCGTCTACAAAACAATTAACTGTTACCAAATCGTTTCTAACTATCAGTTAATCGTTATTAACCGAGAGGAAGATTTAAAGATTTTGGCGATAATAAATTACTCTGTTAAGCTCAGTAGAATGTATTATTATGGAAGATTTATATAAACTAGAAATAATTACTGGATGTTATAGTGCAGAATGTAGTGGAAATAACGGTTCTGTAGAAGATACTACGGAAAGCTGTTCTTGTACTGGAACAAACAATTTAGTAACAACAGACTGGTTTTACCGTTTTGGAATTAGAAGTCTTCAACAGCCGGGATTAGAAAAACTATTAGCGAAATTAGCACCAAGTGTTAAGAAACAGACGTCAAAGTACAAAAAACTCTGAATGCCAGCACGGGCAGACTATATTACAGCTTTAGATTTTAATAATACACCACTGAGCGTTTCTTACCTCGAAGTTTTAAATAAAGGAATCAGATATTTTTTTATAAAATATCTTTGATATGGGACTACGGATGTGAGATGAAATTGATATTTATGTTGCTTATGCAATAAAGCTGAAAGTACTTTAGTAATATGTTGTTAACTAAGTCTTCAAGATGTATGGTTATAATCGTTTTTAACGAAAGTTAGTTGAAGGAAAAAAACTAATATGGAAATTTTAGTAGTTTTCTTTCAGACAGAAATAACAGAAAATACTTGTGTGTTTACTAAATTATGGACTGAATAGAGTGAACAGACATGATATAGTTTTATAGTAGGGTAAATATTAGAGTTGAACCCAATCGTATTAAGAAGAGAGTTAAACTATACCAACTACATTATTTTATATTGTATATTTTTCATAACAAAATAGATGTAACCAAGGACTAATTTCTGCCTCTGTTCTAAATAATATTTCTATTACTGGAAACTAATCACAAGGAAATAAAAACGCAGCATTTATTATCCTCTCGAAATACTTGATAGTTTTTGATCAGGACAGGTATTTTTTGTTATTTTGTAATATTAAAGATAATTTACGTATAAATACGGTTTCAAAGCAACATTTATATAATGGCAAACTTGTTTTCATTCAATAGAACGAATGGAAATTTAATAACTGTTATATTTTTAACTTTAGAATGACTGGATCTTTGAAATTCCAAGTGTTGCTAAAAAGAACTTGGTAGGTAATTAGTTTAAATAGGATAAATGTAAATGCATTAATAGTTCATGCTACTTTAAATGACATAAACTTCTCTTTCTTTGACTTCCTTCTAGCCCACAAATCAGTTAATATTCTATTGTTTACATGTAGAAAAAATATAATTTTTTGATAATAGTTATGACTTAAATGCCTATCATTTTTGATGATTTATAAATACGTTAAAATAGCTGAGTCAGGAATTTCAATAGAAGTAAAAGCTAACTTTTCGTCTCAAGTACTAAATACAGTTTATGAAGGTTATACTTAAAAACATCAAAATGAATAGGACATGAACTTAAAGTAATCAAACTGAAATATTTTTTCAGTCTCAACAATTATGTGAAGGCAATGAGAGTTTGCTAATTGTTGGTTTTACTTAATCATTTGATTGCATCTCCATACAACTAACATTTGGCTATTTTTTTCAAATATAACATAGTATAAGAATTTTTGTCAAATAAATTTCATTTTATAAAAACTTTCATAATTATTTCTTTATTTTCTTCTTCATTTTTTTTTTTTCATTTATGAGCTGCACACTAAAAATTCAAACCATTTGCTAAGGATCACATTGAATAATTCGAAATAAATAAATGAAACGTATTTTTTAAATGTAAATACATTATTACATATTTTAAATTAAGTGATTACCTTTATTTTCTACTTTATGATTGATGTAGTTTGTTATAGAGTAAAGCCACGCTGGGCTTTCTGCTCCATAGTAAACTTTATGGTACATTGTTAGAGCTTAGGAGTAAAAAAATTGCTAAATTTAAATGTTGTTAAAAATTTTCCAAAACACCTATTTTAACCATAATCTTTACAGCTGCCTGTTAAGTTAAAAGGTGTACTAAAATAAACAAATGTAATGCAATTCAAAATCATATAGTATTGGAAATAATTAAGGAAACGCAGAAGTGATACACAAGAAAGACTCGGACGAAACGTAATTGAAATAGATAGTATATTTATCATGTTATAATACATTATTTCCAAAAATGCAGATAAAAATGAATAATTTTTGCAATGCACAAATGTTTCTTAGTTGCTTCGAACAGAACATCATATCTTCCTTTTATGCTACCATATATTTCTCTATGTATCATTGGGAAATATTATTCAAAATGTAATGTATGTTTCATACGATTCTGTTGTTTATATGTCTTTTGAGCTTCATCGTTTCAATATGAAACCAAACAGTCTTATTAATATCTAAATGAGGATTTGTATCCGTCAAACCATTGCTGTAAGTACTCAATGAGCCATTTTTTTTTACATTCAGGTATCGTCTCATCACATTTGTTTGACAACAACCACAAGATTTTTCCACGACAAAGAGAGAGAATAACCATACGACGGCCAAAATACATGTCGATTGTTGTCAACAAGTTTGAATTTTGATTCATCTGTAAAGAGTACCTCCCATCAACTTTACCCATTCCATATTTTAAAGTATGGTGCTTTTTTCAACCTTCAGGTTTGATTATCTCTCCTTTTTTTGTTGTTGTTGTTTTGAATTAAGCACAAAGCTACACAATGGGCTATCTGTGCTCAGCCCACCACGGGTACCGAAACCCGGATTTTAGCGTGTAAGTCCGCAGACATACCGCTGAGCCACTGAGGGGCGATTATCTCTCCTGAGCAGTTGTTTTTGAGGCCAGTTCCTGTAAAAGGTCTTTGGCATATTCTAAGTTACTTAGCATCACATTTAAAGAGTTTGGAATTTCTACTGATCGTTTCTATTGTGAACAAGCACTAGTTTTACGTAGACTTTTCTGAGTTTCAATACAACTCCTTCTTAAACATAAAACTTAATTTTAATTTTAGGAGGTAATAACCTTTACCAGCCGAAATTTTAATTTAAACTGATTTGCCAAAGTGCGTCTTGGTCGAAGATTCTAATATAACAGGGAGAGAGAGGGCGTCTCCACTAAAAAGGTGTAAAGTTAAGAATACTGTCAGTTAAGAAAAAAAATTTAATGCTTTGTGTTTACTGAAGTGCTGTACGGATACTCTTCTTCATTTACTAAATAAAAAGGCCTCTGGTATTACAAAAACCAGTGTCGTAATCTTAGGTAAATTAAAAAAAACTTATTCTGTTGAAAACCTCATCGAACTATACATGCCCTAATCTGAAAGTAATAATTATTCCATAAACCTCAGCAGACAGCCCGATGTGGCTTTGCTGCATGAAAACACATTCCACAATCTTCCATGCAGGTCAACTGGAGTTCTACCCTAGTGGCCATGAATTGCAATTTTTTTTGTCGCTCACTAAACCAGTATACTTGTGTTTTTCTGGCCTGTTTGTCTCTGTTATACATCTTGGAAGTTACGCAAGAGTCTTCCAGAAAGTGGAGGTATTATACATAATAATAAGTGACATAGTTCATAAAATGTGAGAAAAACGTCATATATTTTACGTTAAGTTATTTATGATAATTTCTCATGGTTTCCAATAGAAGCTTGTGGAATTGAGTATGAGCATAATGAAATTCACTAATAAAAGCAATAGTTCGCTATTTCTCCTTCAGATAAAGTACATGACGCCAAGTATTTGTTTGTTTCTGAATTTCACACAAAGCTACTCGAGGGCTATCTGTGCTAGCCGTTCTTAATTTAGCAGTGTAAGACTAGAGGGAAAGCAGCTAGTCATCACCACCCACCGCCAACTCTTGGGCTACTCTTTTACCAATGAATAGTAGAATTGACCGTCACATCATAACGCCCCCACGGCTGAAAGGGCGAACATGGTTGGTTTGCCTGGGATGCGAACGTGCGACCCTCAGATTACGAAACGCACGCCTTAACACGCTTGGCCATGCCGGGCAATTACGCCAAGTTGTAGAAAATTTCTTACTAACTGTTAAGTAAACACTCATACTTTGTTTTACTCTACTTATTTGATCTCTATGCCGCTATGATTTTTCTGAACAAATATATCAATTGGACGTAAACCTCAGACATCAAATTTAATTAATTACCAGGACACAACTTAAATGTATTGGTAACTACTGATCTACGAAAAGTAAATTCAATAAAGGGAGGAGATAAAGCGTTAGTTACGGTAAGTTCTACATGACTTTCTACACATTGAAGCCTGTTTATTTGTCTCTTTTTACAGTAAAGCCACATTGAGGTGTATTAACTGCGTCTACAGCGGGATTTATAAACCCTGATTTTAGCATTGTGTATTTAGCTCTGTCCTACAAGGTGGCAAAAAGGTCTGAAGAAGTTGCTTAAATGTATCTTTTTTTTTCCTTATTGTTTTTTTTTTATATAATTCCTGAGGTTGATCAAACGAACAAGTTGTTTATTATAAATGTCGTATTATACTACTTTAAAAATGTTACAAACTACTCTTTCAACCAGATAACTTAAACAACGAATTAAATAAATGTTTGTTTGTTTGTTTTTCTCAATTTCTGGAAGAACTCAGAAGTTACATAAGCTTTTTTTTAAATGTAACACTTAGCAGAATAAAGAATAATGGTAATAAATTTATTATTCAAAAGAAGTTAAAGTTTAAACTAAACTAACGTGGCAGGGGTTCAGTTTAGAGAGAGAGAAATCAGAAGAGTTCTCTCCCCAACTGGGGTGTTCAGGAGCTTTGTAGTTCCTCTTCGTCCCCTTTCGCGAGAAATTTCTGAAATGCCCGTGGAATTTTTATTTTATTTTTAATATTTAGAAACTGGAGTGGGGTATTTGTGAGTGAGAGGAAGGACGGGAAAACTGGAAGAGAGCAGCGAAAGTGAGGTGAGCCAGACTTTGGCTCTAGGGCGGAGTACGCTGGCGAATTGATCTTTAAAATTTACAGTGATTATTCCAGGTGTCGCGGTAAATGGCCCTTTTCAGATACTGCTGGGACCTACAGGTCCGATGCCAGAGATTTTGCTGTGGGGGAAAACGGGAGTACCCCGAGAAAACCCACTTTCACGGCCTGGGCGCCGAATGATCTACCCAGACCGTGCCCGGAAGTAGCTGGGAATAGAAAATAAAAAGGTTGAAATAAAATAAAATAAAAATGGATGGACTTTGTTGATGGTATACAGGGAAATGTTTAGCTTCAGTCTTGTAGGTCAGGTGGTAACTTCGTCTTGAACTTGTTTATACACTTGAAACCCATTGGTGCGACTGAAAAACGTGGTCTCGGTGGTGGAACTACTGGTTGTTCTTCGGCGAATTGTTCTTCGCTGGTCTGTGATTCTTTGTTTCTTCTCGAGAATTTGATTTGAGATTTCTGCGTGGAGGTGGTTTGTTTTTCAGTTTGTACTGACGCGTCGATGGTTATCTTAGTAATGGTTTGGGTCTGGCAGGTTGTTGAGTTTTGGGAAGCTGGGATTGAGGTCTCGCATGCACTGTCCTTTTTCTTACTTGAACTGCTAGAACTTGGCGTGTTGCTGACAGTGGGACTTTTCGTCATCTGGGTAGAGTTGTCATGCCAGTTCTGAGTCGGCTGTTAGTTGTTGGCCGAAACGGTCGCGCCAGGCGGGATCCCGGCACGCCGCGTAGCTGATGCCTTTCACGGGAAGGTCCCGACGCAGGTGCGGGCTTGACCGAGCCGTCGAAGGCTAGCCTCGCCCAGTCCCGGTGCAGTACCACACCCGGACTTCAGCCCGACCAGACCCAGCCCTCAGAGCCAGTCCTTGTCCCGAGGTTAGGGATCCTTTCTACCGACTTCCCTTACCTACCCTTGTTCTGTCGACTAGAGGCTGTTCACCTTGCAGACCTACTGCGGATATGGGTACGGTCCGGCACGAAAATCACACTCTCTCCCTCGGATTTTCAAGGGCCGACAGGAGCGCTCCGGACACCGCATTATTAAAGTTTAATAAGCCTAATTTTAAATTTAACAAATACACACAAATACTTCACATAATTTAGCTCCCGCTGGCTCAGCGGCACTTGTGATGGCTAAAACACTAAAACTTGGATTTTTAAACCTGCGGTGAGTATAGCATAAATTACCCATTGTATAGTTTTTTGCTTAATAGAAAAGAGAACAAACAAACATATCACGAAACTTTCATGCTTTTTAATAATAAGTTGTTTTTATTTCAGAATTAGAATAACTTATCAAAATTGTTTCATAAAATAAAACAGTTTTGAAATTCCTTTTTTATGCAATTTTTCGGTTGATAACTAACTGATGTTTAGGTTGTGTTCTTGATCAAATGGTTTGGGATCTGAAGAACTATTGTTAAGTTTATTTACATTTGTCTATATATTATTCAATCATATTTATCAGCTAATAAAAGTAATGTATTTATTACATTTTGTTCCTAACATGTGAAAAAGTACAAATTTCGATGAAATATTAGAAGGAAAATAATATTATGAGCCAACATTTCTGCTAAGTATCATTTAACTTTTAAACCCTTTAAACATTCAATCTTACCTCTTTTAGTCTTTGTCTAAACAGTTAAATAATTACGAAGTAAAATATTATAATTATGAATTTTATTTAACCCACAAACTAAGCACCGAATGCAAGACATTGTTTTAATGAAGCCCCAAATTCAGAGCCAACAACAGTTTAACTGAGGTTTTAGGTAAAAATGAAGGATGTGCCTTCACACGATGCTCGACCGACAATCTACGGTTCGTGGGATCAAAACCCGAATTGCCTTCCTTCTAGTCTATCATTTAATGTTTTCCGCTGTTACAGCGGTATGTCCACGGATTTAGAAAGCTGAAATCAGGGCTCAATTCCTCTTGGTGGACTCTTTGCCATAAGAAAATCACACACATACTATCACTTAAAATTTAGAAACGACGAGAGAAGATAACTACCGAGTCGCTATGGGTGAAATTTATCAATTACACATTTTAAATGGTAGCCTCAAATGAGAATAATGCATTATTAATTAACATTTATATATTTTGTTTCTCAAATTTTCATTAAAAAGTTATTAATCGTGCAAAATAAGAAAAGTTGATATGTTTCAATACATAAATCAGCTTATTACATTTTTTTGCCTATTATACACCTTTTGTTATACATAATAAGATTGTGTCCAAGAAAAACATAAATTTTGCAACAAAAAAATTATACAACATATTTCACACATTAAAGAATGCAAACCTACTGTTATGTATATGTGTAAATATTTTGTTAACGACAACATGTCGTGTTGTGTTTAAATTTTCATTTCTATTATTCATTTTTCCATATTGATATTATTGTTTCGAAGTTTAAACTAATATTTTGTTATTCATTTAGGGTAACATTTTAGAATTTTCTTGAATTAAGTAGACCAATCATATGTTTGTAAATGAGTGCTGGTGACTTCGTGTCTAGACGGGTAGTCTCGTGCAAGAACGGACACGCGCGGATTGCTCTAGAGTTGTATGGAAATTGCAAGATTGTTCGAGAAATAGGCCTATCGGTATAAAAGACGGGTGACGAGAGAGAGAGTCAGTGTTACGTTTTTTATTGCGGACTGAACGCAACAGAAAGACACAGATAGCAGCTTGTTTAATTTATTATAATTATCTACTTATGTGATAGACACAAGATATATTATCTAATGGCAATAACAGATATCCAGTTTCAACCATCAAAACAGCTTACAATACAAAAAGTACTGGCCTGTGCTTAATAATATGATCCAGGATAAATGTCCAAATCCGAAATCCAAAGTTCTAATCTAGACGTTGAATTCAGTCCCACGGAGAAATTTTCGAAGTTTGAGTGGGTAATTTCAAACAAAAGTTCACAGTCCAATTCCTATTGACTTTCGGTATAATCCGTAATCCGACTGAATCGTAAAGGTTGACGGAATAAAATTTTTCACCGCTTTAGTCGATCTAGCTCTATTCACAAATTCAGTTTAAACTTTCTCAAACAAGACAAACTTCCTGATCCGAATAAAATGGATGACTTACTTCTTGACCCGAGTAAAAGTGGATGATTTCCCTCGCATTGCCGACTGTTTATATACTATATCGCGTAACTTCCCAGAATTCCACAGTACAAACACCAGGCCAATACAAGTGATCAATCTATTTAGTTTTAAAAATTTCTAAATTAATTTTAATTAATTCTAAAATGTTATTTTAAATTTCACTGGTTTAAACCTCGAAACAATAATATAAATATAGGATTATAAATAATAAATATGGGAATTCAAATACGACATTACATTATATTTACATGACATTTACATGATATTTACATAACACTCGACATGGTTGTCGTTTACATAACATTTACATAACACTCTCGACAACATTTACATAATTTTTACATAACAGTCAGTCATTAGTTTTATTCAAAGAACAAGTGAGAGATTCAGTCATCAGTTTTTATTCAAAAAAAGAAGATAGATTGAGTCATCAGTTTTTATTCGAGAAAAGAAGATAGATTCAGTCATTAGTTTTATTCGAAGAAAAAGAGTGAGATTCAGACATCAGTTTTATTTCAAAAGAAGAGAGTCAGTTATTTGAGAAATATCAAGTGTTTGCTGTGATTATTCAACTTGGTTTTGTGATTAAAGTTAGATCTACGGAAGCTGTGATTTTATTCCGTCAATCTCTACGATACATCTGAATTACTGCTTGTGCTGAGAGACGGCGAATTTTTTGAACTGTGAACTGTTTCGGAATTTCTTCGTGGGACCAAATTCACACCCTAGACTGGAATTTGAGACTTTAATTTTAGATCATTACATTAGATACAGGCCAGTACCGTTTTGTATTGTGATTTATTTTGAAGTTTGAAACTAATATTATTTTGTTTTGTAATTAATTTCGAATGTTATAACTTAATATCTGTCACTATTATTATATAATTCATGTTATATCTGTTATATTTGTTAATAGTTTAGTGTAATAAATTATACAAGCTGTTATCTGTGTTTTTCTGTTGCGTTTAATCTACGAAGAACTTAAAACATAAAAAAATACGTAACACTACATAAATAACAATGAGAAATAACTATCAAACCGAATTACTTTCGAAAAAAACACAATTCCACACTCGAATCTATTAAAACTTTACCAGCACATTTAGCCACCGTTTATGAACGCTTCATCATATAATTCACTAATGACATCTTGAACTTTTTTTTCACCCGAACTAATATTATTCTGCAGAATGAAGTCTTTTGTAGAACCGACCACAAAAGAAAAAGTGACTCGAACCAGTATCAATCTAAAAGACAGTTCGTTTCCATGGCTGTACTTATCCACACTAAGAAAGAAATGTTGTTGTTTTTTGTTTGTTTGTTCCTAACCAATTTAGAAACAAAGAACTGTCTTCAAAGATCGTTCTTTTAAATTCTTATCTTTTAGTCTGCTTGAAGAATGAATGCACAGCTGGCGCCATTAGTTTTGTTTTTACTTTTATTCACTTTGTACAACCTCAGTGAATATGAAAATCTATATAAAAAAGAGAGCACTATCGTGGTTACATTGATCGGTTGCAATAGCCATCGTGTTTACAGTTCAGTTCACATTTTAAATAAACATTAAACGTCTCGTAAATTGCTTTTCCTTCATTAACTTGACGTCCCTTTAGATGAAAATTATGGGCTTTTAATACGTATACTGTTGAGGTATCATTACGGTTAAATCACAAAAAATTAACACTTTTCCGTAATAATAAGAAATATTCACATTTAAATCTGTAAAATATGAAGCGTTTTTTTATCTGATATCAATCTTTAGATGATTCACTATTTATGTCTAACATTCTGGTTTCCTTAGTTTATGTTTTTATGTGTATTTTAGTATTTCATTTTGTGAATTAAATGCAAAAAAATATGTTTTGGTGACACTTTTGATCATGTTTCGTAATATTCTGAAATCTTTTTGTCATTCTGAACCAAAAATACTTATCGTTGTTGTTTTGTATTAAGCACAAAGCTACACAATGGGCTATCTCTGCTCTGCCCACCACGGGTATCGAAACCCGGATTTTAGCGTGCAAGTCCGCAGATATACCGCTGAGCCACTGGGGGGGGCAATACTTATCAATATGATAAAAATAACGTAATATTTTAGCAGACAATTATGTAAATAGATAAATAGAGGCAAAATAAGGATACATTTGTTGTTCTGCAGTTGAAAAGCTATTACTTAAAATGGTGGAAATTTTAACCTTATCTATCTGTGAAGTATTCAAAACTGTAAAAAAGCTTGAAAGGATTGCTTTTTGTTGTTGTTTTATCACTGTGTTTGTTTCCGTGTACTCTCTCAAAGCAGTTCAAGAGGTATCTGTTTTACCAGTATATACTTTTGAATTGATATACAAGAGTGACCTCTACCAATTCTTTTAAAACTCTTAGCTTAACAAACAGTGCAGTTTGATCGAAAACAGTCTTTGTCACTTACTAGTGCAATAAATGTTTATACTGTATAATGGGTTTACTATTATATATATATTTTTTAATATTGATGTCAGTTTTAGTCAAATATATATTTAGAAATGCATGTAACTTATAGTGCTAAATGTTTATTGCGAAATTTCCGCCTATTTTCTAAATTTGTATAAGGCTCTCGAGTGTAAGAATCAACACTGTACTATGTTCATATGTAAAATTCTAGTGATTGTCAGCTAAACTTTCAAGAACCTCACCTAAAGTTTATAAATCGACTCATCAAAAACAGCTTTTATATATATATATATTGTTGGTTTCCTACAGTTAGTATATTATAAGTCTCGAAAACTATGACTGTTATTAACGCTTACTAATCGGAAAACTACAGACACTTGATCAGGAACATTTATAGATCTCGAATATTACAAACTGTTTATCTTCAATGAATTAACTTCGTACATTAGTATTTCCATGAGAACATTAGACAGCTTCGTCTGAGAAAAGTCAACTTTTAAACGGCGTGAGACCAGCCAAGAATATAGTTACCCGTATAATTCGTAACAACAATTCCGATAAATTAATATGGAGTTTTTGTGCAGGCCAGGTAATGGTAGTGGGTGTTGCATCGTACTCACTTCTATAAGGATATTGTTTCTCTACGTTTTTATATGATTGAGATCATTGTCGAGCTAGAGTATGAATCCCCGCTTAATGAGTTGTATTCCTCCAGGAATGGTTATATAAGTCAGAATATGCTTGACTTTACCAACACTTGTCAATTTGATGTAGGTCACGAACACTGCTGGCTGAGATGGAGCCCCATACTTTTAATCATCTCTCAATGAATTTGTAATTTATTATATAATGAAAACGGTATATTTCCCCACTTTGCATCGAACAAACTGTCATGATCGTTGACAGTTAACATAGTTCTGCGATAGTATTAATGTCTTAAAATTCTTGCACATTCTACAATAGTTCTTGTAGGCTGAATCTAAAAATGATATCCATTTTTCTATCACAGATTTTTCGTACAGCGTACTACATAAAACAAAGACCATAACATGCAGTTTCGAGGACAAACGACATGGATTTCACAAAAAGCATAAGGATGAATGAGAATGGATATTGCTTGATATCGGTGTTTTTCCTTTTTTCCATATTTTTTGTGTTCTTGTTAAAAACATAATAATAGAAGACAATCATTGTTGTAAACAAAATAATGAATTGATTTAAGAGTTATTTTTTTTCCTGATTTCTAAAATCCTTACGTGACAGAAGCATATTAATATTATTTTCAAATTCTGTGTTGCTAAATTGCGGAAAATTTCATATTAAAACCCAAAAAACTTTGAATTCGCAGGCCTGTGTGATTGGAATTTGGGTTTATCTGTGAGGAACACATATATCCAGTATATAGTCTCGTGCTCATTTAAACGTTTTGATTTTTATGTCTACTTATGCAGCAGGTTTTGCTAAAAGTTACACTTTTATTGAGACTATGTTGTGCTAATATTTATCTAATCGTTTCAGAGGTAACATTTTTATGTGCATCTACAACAAAGTCGTTAGGAGATCTGTAGTCACTAGTCGTTTGCATAGAAACTTACTCTGAGATACATATAATAAATTCCCGCAGTAGCTTAGGGGTAAGTCTAAATGCTTATAATGTTAAGAAACCGGATTTCGGCGCATGTGGTGGGTACAGCATATAAAGCCCATTTTGTAGCTTTGTGCGTAACCTCAAGTTGACAAGCAAAAATATATCATTGCTGTTAGATAGGTTTGATTTACTAACATACTTCTATTATAAAACGAGCCAGTTTCAAGTATTTCTTTAGAATCTTGAGCAAAGCATAAAGGTTAGTTAGCCTTATGTCACAGCACTTGAAAAAATAAATCAGTTTTAACGTCTTTGTTTAATTAATATTACAACTAGTTATCGATTGCAATGAATTTATATTGCTTTAAGTAAGAAGCATTACATTACTTCTTCCCAATACATGATACATCTCTACAAGATTCTCACGTATTTTACTTTACAGCAATACACCACATAAGCTGAGTAAGGTATTAAGTGAAAGCATAATAGTTCAGTTTTATTATTGTATAATAAGAATTATCAGTAAATACAGTGAATATAGCTTTCATGGCAGTTTTCCTGTTTTTTATACTTAAAAAAGAGAGTTTTTATGTCATTATGTATTATGCTTATGAGAAGTGTAAAAAATAGTCAAAAGCAAAGAAGAAAAAGTATCTGATATTGAAATACACTGCCACCCTGGCCATTTTATACATGAAAACCAACATGGCTCATTTATTATATGCAATTTAGAAAGCACTATCAAACTATTTCAAATGTTTTGACGTAACATTTTGTCTTGTGTTATCTTCCAATGCCATAATTCCTCAACGGTTAATATCATGGATCACCATTAACTGTAACAAGTTGTTTGAATTAAAACATACAACAGAAGAAGTGTACGTGTGTATTATATTATTCACATCGATATACTTTATATAATAAAGAAAATAATTTTTTAATTACAACCTATAAAATCACAAATGTATCATAAAATGTCAGGTTAAATATGCTAGCCAATTAGCTGCCAGATGGCACGATTAAAATTTTATAAGAATTGAATTTGTTGTTGTTATTAAGCCCAAAGCTATCTTTGCTTTGTCCTCCACAGGTATCAAAACCCGTTAAAGTCCACAGACATATTGCTTTGTCACTGGAAAGCTGTGACTGAAGATATTTGCATGATGTTAAGCAAACATCTAGGTTCAAGAAATAAATTTAACACAAAAACACTCTTCCTATAACCCAAGCACTTTCGAAGAGCAGACCTTTCTTCTTCAGAGGCAAATTGAAATGGGAATTAAAAACAAAAGCCCACCTTTCGAAAACGACTGGGTTATAGGATATCGTATTTTGTAATACGATATAAGGGATTAGGGACGTCTATACTAAAATGATACTAGCCTTCAAGATGTAATCGTATTATTGGTCTCTTAAATGTTAAGTGAAATCATGTTAATAAGGAGTATATCCAAATGATGGATATTTCACTTTTTCAATTTTGATTATCTCAGGTTTTACAGTATTTTTTCACTTCACCATTTACATTTATTTATATATCATTATTTTAGTTTTCGTAGTAGCTACATAAATTACAGAAACATTTAATTGTAGAAAGTGAGATCATAAAAGAGAATAGAAATATGACTAATAATATTGTATTGATCTATATGTATTTTATTGTGGTATGTTATATCACGAATAACTAAAATACAAATTTCGTTACAAACTCGTAGAAGTCTAAGGTAAACTAAAACATACAACATGAGCATTGTACAAATTTTAATATTAAAGTAGCATGTTTAAATATGTCTGGAATGAGTTTTAGTATATAATATATACTAAATATGACATAAATTTAACATTTTTATAGCTGGAATGGAAATTTCATAACTGCAGGTTCCCTGACAATATGTTGGCAACAGCTTCTTTTAACATATATGAGTACTATCACAAGCAAGTACCACCATTGTAATTTCAGCATCCAACAATTTTTGTAAAAAAATTAAACAAGTTTTCTCATTCTTATTCTGTCATGTCATCATTTAAGAAATAATCAGCAGACATCTCCCAGGTGCTGATTCGAGAAATAACCATAAAAACCAATATACATTGCTAGCATTTGTATCTGTACCAACATCAACATAACAGAGAAATTTCTTTCCATTCCACATCCAAATGTTTTCTTGTAGTCATTTCATCTTCCGTTAAAATAAAATAACTCTACTGGTTCTTTCTTTTATACTTGGTGTAATGCATTAAATATACTTGTGTGGAGCCTAGTGCTCCATTAACGCTTTAAAACAGCACTTTCGAATAACAAATGGATGTAATACAGCAAAACTGAAAGTACGTTTTTCGAGCTGGTAAGCTTTCCTGGAGTGAATTTACTGTGTTAAAGCAAAAGCTTGCAAAAGTGGATAATATGTTTTGTAGATCAAACTCTATGCTTTAATAAGCAACGCCTTTAAAAACATTTTGAAAGGTGTATTATAAAAAGTACTATCTACCATACCGAAACTATTTATGAATATCGATTTTCTTTTTTTATTACTTGCACAATTATCTTTAATAAAAGAACAGTTAATTTTAATTCTTTTCAGTTCGTGTTCACATGATCGACTGTTTGCCTATTCTATTGTTACAGGACCATTACTTATATTATAGTAATGATTTACAAGCACAGGACCTTTAGGATGTGGAACAACACTAACAGGTGTGATTGAACTGATATACTTTTGTGCAAACTGCAAGTAAATCACAACATACAATTGATTCAATAATTTCCTAAATCCATTTATGTTTACCCTTTTTTAGTACATAATTTTCCACATGGACGACCTATTTTTGCCTATTGTAATTATCATCACATGTCTTATTAACTATTCCCTTTTACGGAGATGCTATAGTGCTAACGAATAAGAAAACCGTAATCTTTCTGCATAGAGATATAGCAACGAACACCATTGTTTTAGCTTACCTGTGGAAGTGATGTGAATACTTACAAATATCAGTGGCATTATAACTGCTTCGTAAATTTCAAATTTATTCGCAACGCTAGAACAAAATACCTTATCATAAAATGCACTATTTTATGTATTTGTAGCGTATTTATAAGCAGTTTTAATGACCATAGAATGATTTCGTTTGGATTAATATTATATATTAATTAACGTTGTGTGATTAGGAATTTGTGAGTGTACAGATTCCTCCCTCAGTTTTTGAGCTAGCAGAGCCAAATTTGGCATCAAAGTAGAGATGGCCCAAAAGATATCCATATATATATATATATATATATATAATAGCAAGTGAGACTAAAATGCAACCAAAAGTTCATTCAGATACGATGAAAGCAAGAAGTAGTTTTTCAGAATCAATGGACCAGAACCAGACATCGGATTCTGTGTTCTTGGATTCCTTAAGATCCCTGGAACGCCTGTTTCAAACTGGGTTAATATTCCAATAATTAGCTATTGGTACCAAACTTTGCACATATGTTTAGATATCAAAGGCGAGTGACTCAATCGTATTTATTTTCAGGTACTGAATCCTCTAAAGATAGCTGTGAAAGTATGGCACAGCTCTTCCCTCAATGAAGAAGGATAAAATTCTCTTAGAAGTTCACTCAAGCTGAGTGAACCAACTATAACGTAGATTTTTATGTCGCCTGACAGCGTATTTTGCGTTCCTGGTCCCCCCTCAACACCCAGGGGCGTCACGTCTGAAACTGATTTTGGGGAATGGATCTAGCCACACCATGGTATAATTATAAAAGTAATTTGAAACAATGGAGAAACTTGATCGGTACATAAGAACCTCTAAGAAACATGAGAGGGTATTTAATACTTGTTAATACAATTGATAGTTACTGCTACCAGTGTATGAATGCCACTTATGTGTTGTAGTGCTGGATTTTCAAACTGTATTTGCCCAGACTTAAAAGAGAATTTAGACAATTTCTAAATTATACTTTCTTAAAACATGATAAAAGTGCTTGAAATACTAAAAGAAACCCACATGTTACTATGTTAAGACTACGTTTGTTTTTCCTGAAAAGAGCAGTCTAAAGAGGATACGACCTTACAACATTTGCTTCGACACATTAACCATGATGGCTAGGCAGAAAGACGTCATCTTAACAACTTGTCTAAAGGCTTGTGGGAAAACGTCATATGACTAATATTTTAATCGTGACCTCCATTCTTACTGTTTTTCATTTCGTGAATTTTCATTTACAATTAGTACACTTTTTCAGGTTAGGTATTTGGAGCTTATACTCACTTTCAATGTCTGCATATTTGAACAACTCTGTATGAGAATAATATAATCTCATTAATTATTAGCGACCGTCAACATAAATTATACGTTCTTCATAAAGGTACTTTTTAACCAACAACTACAGATTTGCTCAAAATATTTTCTTAGCAAATCTAGACAATTTTTGCAAACGTACTTTATAAATATCATCAAAATCTTTATTTAAAGATGCAGCAAGTTAAAAGTTTTAATGACGCTTTTGTATCATTTATACGTGTCTGAATGTTTCAATTTCTTGTAAAATTGTAGCGTCGTTTTATTTTTATTTTACCCATACTAGAAATGAATTGATACAAATAGAATACTTCTTGATGACGAGAAACTCACTTGAAATAAAAATGTATCTCAGAATTGTTGGTATGGGTATTAACACTTTTATTGATAAGCGAAACGTTCTGAGATACAAATGAAATAATGCTTTTTCACGTGATTTTTTTGTATAAAGAAATCGCTGTAAGTATGACGTAAATGTCTTAAGAAAAATATTGCTTTTTTGTGACTTTAGATGACATGATCATAGTTTTTTATGCATTACCATCTTTTATGTGAGTTATACATTATTTACGAATTTTTAAGATTTTTCCTTATTTTTTATTCTCTATAGTTCTTTCTTATCGAGGTGTATGTGTATGTATGTCGAAGCTTTTTTGGCGTCAAGTAACTGACATCTTTACCAAATTTGATTCATTTTGATAGCGTCATTTGCATATGTTTATGTGGTTCAATAGATCAAGAGATTGTATGCTGAGCTGTTAAAGGTTTTGGGTAGCTAGTAGTAGAGAAAAATATTTATTTTCTCTTACAGTATGGAAAGTACTACACCTGTAAACATCTATATAATTATAATGGAGCTCGCAGGAAATTTGTAAACCACCTTCAATCACGGGACTTCTTAACGCGTTATTTTAGTCTCTGTATCTTGCTCCATTCATCATCATTTATCTAAGCATGCATAAAAACATTTGAATAGATGAAAGTATCTTATGAACCTCTTTGTATCTTCTGTGAATTAGCAGCTCTTGTGTTTTTTCTTGTTTTATGCAGTTTTTCTGACTTTTTTAATAATACAACCCTTCAATTTTCCAGAGGAATCATTTTAGTCGAACATTGAGATTTGACCTTTATTCTTATAATTCACTCACACCCAGAAAGTGCAAAGCGCGATTGTCTGATAATGGAACTCTCATTGCTTAATATCTAATATACTCCAACATATTGTCGTATTTCTGTTTCGTTGGGAAGACATTACTGCTATATGTATACATAACCACGCATAACACAGTTCTATGAAATAATAAAATAAATCAGATGCTTTACATGTTTACACACGAAACCAACATTCATTCACTTCCTTCCAATATATACATATATGTATGTAACTAACTATAAATAGAAATACTGCCTGTACTTTCTAGTATTTGGGTATAGCTTATCTATACAATTTTATTCTAGCAAATGAACTCGAAACAAGTTTAGATAATTGAGAAAAAAAACTGCAAAAAATATTTTTTGAAACGGACAAATCAGAAATGTGTTGGAAGAGTAACGTTAGCTTATTAAGCTTTCAATAAACTAGAAATGAATAAGTAACTTCAATTCTAGCCATTCACGCTAAGAATATTCAATATTCGATATTCAAAATTTTACTTTATGCAATTGTTATCTTTCTTCATTTTAGATACTGTCAAAGAAATAGAATATATAAAAATAATATATATGATATTGAAATAAATTCAGAGTTATATAATATATATATCAAATTTAATAAGCAGACTTCAAAAAGACGAAGAAAATTAATCATTTTATCTTTTTTTTAAATTACTATAAAAAACAAAATAAAGAGATATTAAAGTAATATATATTTTAAAGCATTGATTGATTTTTTTATAACCAGTCATTACCTGACTTTAAATAAATTAAAAATAAAAAACTATGTAATTATATTAATTTACCAACTAAGCTTTATGAACATGAATTTAAGCTCAGGTTTCTTTCTCAAGCCGTTATATTAGAAAGGCATAAGATTATAAGTAATAAATAAGAACATAATCAGAAAGGAAATAGAAATAAAACCGCTTAGAAATTAATCTTTCAAGTTAAGTAATCTATACTTTTGACATCTTATAATTTCGTACGAGTCACTAGCATTCGGTAATGTATAATGGAAGTTTCTCTTGTGACTTATTATCTCTCTCTCTAGCCTGAGCATTGCATATAAAGTTTCGTTTTCTTATTACATAAAAAGCAAAATAGTTTCAATGAAATGAACTTAGAAGTAAAAAAATATGAAATATTAGGTTTATTTCAATATGTGAATAATAAAGAAACTGCACAATCTTAAAGCTGAAAATTTTTTGTTATGAACCTTATTTGTACAAGAACTTCGTAAAATGATGTATCAAAAAGTACTTTTTTAATTATGAATAAAAATTACATAATTATTCTTTGTATTTATATTCCACCGTATATATTTGTAGTTCTCCGCTGGAACAACGGTATGTCTACGGATTTACAAGGCTAAAATCACAGATTCGATCCATCTCAGTGGACACAGAAGATAGCCCTATGTGGCTTTGCTACAAGAAAAGAAACACACATGTTTATTGCTCTGTTGTATCGTACAAAACAATTTATAATTTTTGAATCTTCGAAAATAATATTATTATTTGAGTATATATAAGACAATAAAGATGCAAAAGCATAGGTGCTCATAAATAACAGTGATTATCTGACAGATCGTATTTTAAGGACGTTTGTTTCAGAATTCACTGCTACAAGAACGTAAACACACCAAATGATGCCGAAAATATCGTTTTTGCTTTCGGCCCTCTAAACGGTATGCACCTGATTCATGTACGTCAGCTGTAGATGTGTTTATTATATTCAATCAAATCTAGAGATGACGACTGCACTAGCCAACCGCCAAGGAATATTTCTGAAATGGCTCTTATGCTCTTACGATCAACTTTATATTGCATAAATGATGCGGTGTACTGTTGAATTGTACTTATAGCAAAGTCACGTCGGGCTATCTGCTGAGTCCAAACAGCTTTAGTAATGATAGTTATGCTCTACAGATATCCATAACCACAAATTCTGGTCATACTTCCAGAACAGATAAATTACTTTAAGGTCAATGTTCTGCAGAAGACAGGTTTTTGTCTTGATAAATTATATAATAAGAAAAAATAAGTTCTGTGGTTAAATAATTGCAAAAATATAACATTAATACATCTTTGTTGTAAAAACAAATCATTATAAATTTACAAACACGAAATAGTAATAAAAAAGGTGTAGTGTGTGTTGATGCAAACTGTTTTAAAATAGCTAATAATATATTCACTTACTACCAGTTCTTGCCAAAAATATATTTATATTCAAGCGTTTACTCAAACTTAGTCTATTTTGTATGCGTTTTAAGCATTACATTCACAATGCTAAGTGAACTTTCAACTTTTTAGTTTAAACTTACCCCAAGATCTTTACTAAATCTCGTAT
Organism: Carcinoscorpius rotundicauda; assembly: GCA_011833715.1. NCBI lineage: Eukaryota > Metazoa > Arthropoda > Merostomata > Xiphosura > Limulidae > Carcinoscorpius > Carcinoscorpius rotundicauda. The sequence continues at coordinate 29,376,885 of CM022395.1, read as the reverse complement.
CTTAACAATCAAATAGCTAATTATTATTTTCAAAACTTCAGAAATAAATAAGTTTATTATATTTCTTAACAATAAATAACTTGCTACTTTAATGAAAGCTCAGATGCAAAACATTTACCTTTATTTGTCTTACATCGCTATGTTAAAGGTGGATTAGTTCTTCTAAAACTTCATTTTGTCTGGTATAGATACGCGAACTTTATATTAGAGAAGGAAGTGCATCTTAATTGAGTATCACGATTCACAGCAAGACATGTTAATACCAAGCTACTATTATAACCTCAAACATGTGCTACAAAGTTATGAATGTTGTCAACCTAATACAGTGTATGCAAGCAAGTGCGTGTCATCATAACTTATTACTTTTAATTACACAGAATAATTTACTTCTGTATCATGAAAAGTTACATGAGAATAACAGTTTCAGGCAATATGATATAGTGTATAAATATATCATTCTAAGATATAGCCCACAAAAACTGATTTATATTTGTTTGCAATGGAATCCATGGCGGTTAGCACATAATTTTAAGTTCTTGAACCAAACAAGTTCTGTAATTAAAGCTGTTAGACTGCATAAAACTAAAGTTATGAATAATTATACAGTACCAGTTGCACAGTATATTGCTTTATTTTCTGATACATCATTATAATTAACATAACCTGATACTTGCTTAATATACTAAATAGACTATGGAAATCCAACCTTCTATATTTAATATTTAACTAGAAACAAAAGTGTTATATTCCTTGTAAAAATAAATCTTTTACTTCAAGCTACTTTACAGGCACTATTCACCCAAAATGATCTTGTAGCGAATGCTATTTTAAGTAGAAACATTACATCCTGTTTGTTGTAGTGAGATTATATAAAGATATCTGGTTATAAATTTTATATTTGAATAGCGGTTTAATATTTGAGCACCTCATTTTCCGAAATAAACACAAAAAAAGCATAAAGCGCTGGCTATATATATAAACAATGTAATGTTTTTGTTTGTTTATTTTGGATTTCGCACAAAGATACACAAGAGCTATCTGTGCTAGCCATCCCTAATTAAACAATACAAAACTAGAAGGAAGGCAGCTAGTCATCACCTTCCACAGCTAAAGAGTAGGCTACTTTTTTACCAACGAATAGTAGAATTCATTGTAACATTATAACGTCCCCCTACTGAGAGGGAGAGATTATTTGGTGTAACGGGAATTCGAACCCGCAGACTACGAGTCGAGTGCCCTAATCACTTAACCATGCCTGGTTTATGAGGCAATATTATATTTATAGTACAGATCACAATCTGTTAATAAGAGTGAGTTCTCATGCAAAATAATAAGTTGTATACTTCTTTCACATTCTGCTCATTAAAAAAGCATCGGAAATAACAAACAATCATACCAAATAAGGTTATTTAACTTAATACTATCAGTGGTAAGTCTTGAAGCTTACGATGCTAAAAACCAATTTTGAATACTCGTAATGGGCAGAGTACATATAACCTATAATAAAGTTTAGTGTTTATGAGCAACGTAACCTAATGTATATTAATATTCAACGGAAAAACATAATTTTGATAATAATTAGTCATAATCATGATATGAACAGCTTTTTGGGAAAAATGGCATCCATATTTGTTCGACTTTGAATACTCAATCATTGTGCTTTCCTTATTTTTGGCAATCAGTGATAAGGAGATCCTAATTATGCTGCTCCTTTAATTTAAGAAAACTATTAGATTGAAGATTATTTGTGTTGTTTTCAAATTACGTTCAATGTTAAGTCAGACAGAAAGAATAATAATACGAATTCTATCTTTATACTGTGTGTGCACATGTGCATATATTCTGCATTCGTTATATTAAGGAATAGATATAAGGCATGTAAAATAAAGTTAATAATCATGGAGACTAAAGCTATTAAAATGTAAATACACGTTTTTAGCTCCATATGGTTCAAATGAAGTAAAGAGGTTGGTATGCCTGGCATTACCAACACTTAGGACTTTAAAGATGTAGTCAAGTTTGCAGTCAGTTTGTTACGAAATATAATTTTCCTTTTAAAGAAGAAATCAAGGCGTTTTCGTTTGTAGTGCTACAAATTAGTCCATAACTTCTTTGCTAAACAGATGTTCAGGTAATTAGATATACTATCAATTTATGGAGTAAATAAATATGTGACTCTAACATTTTTCAAAGCAGAATAAGCAGCATGAACAAATATTTTATTAATTGTAAGAAAAGCAATGAACAGCAAAGTGAAAATGTCAAGTTTAAGGGAGGATTAAGAAGCTGTTGACAATAATATATCACGTAATGTAACGGGGCCCGTTGTTATGTATAAAGCGTTTGAATGTTGTTGTTTAAATTATTGTTTTGAAGTTCAAACCAATAAAATATGTTGTTATTCATGTAGAAATTTCTAGAATTAGGTAGATCGATCATTTGTCTATAAATAGAATGTATTTTGGCCTGGTGTCTAGACGAGTCTCGTGGAAAAACAGACATGCGCAGATTACTCTGGAATTCTGTGGAAGTTACGCGATTGTTCGAGAACCTAGTAGGCCTACTAGTATATAAACAGACGGCGATGCGAGGAGAGTCAGTCAGTCACTCGTTTTCATTCGATTCAAGAGATGTTGTCGTCGTTTGAGAATTTTTCAACGTTTGCTGTGTGTTTATTCAACTTGGATTTGTGACTGGAGCTAGATCTACAAAAGCTGTGATTTTATTTTGTCAATGTTTACGATTCATTCGAATTACTGGTTATACTTAAGGTCAACACGTATAGGACTGTTTAGGGGAGACAGAGGCAAGTTGGAAAACAATAAATTTGAGACATTTATCAAAAACATCGTAAAAAGAACTTCGTCAAATTTATTGGACTTTGAATTGTTTCTGGACTTTTCCATTCAAACTTCAGAATTTCTTCGTGTGACCAAATTCACACCCTAGACTGGAATTTTGGATTTCTGATCTGGACTTTTGGACATTCATTCTAGATCATATTGTTAGACACATATCAGTACCATTTTATGTTGTAATTAACTTTGAAGGTTGAAACTGAATATATGTCATTGTTATTATATAATTTATTTTATATCTGTCACATATATAATAGTTTATTGTAATAAATTATATAAGCTGTTATCTATGTCTTTCTGTTGCGTTCAGTCCACATAAAAAAACGTAACACCCGTAAAATGGAAACGAACTGAAAATGTTCACTGATCACACCAAACTGCTACATGAAACTTTCTTTAGTAATAGCGCTAACGATTTGTCAACACCAAGGATGGATATTAAAGTATGACTGAGATATACGAGGACGTTTTTTCTGTTTTACCGTTTCATATAGATTCCAGAAAACTTTAGAATTTCAGAGACCATCATTTTGTTGAAAGTGCACCCACCTAAAACTGGCGAAGCATTGCCAAAAGGCAAGCAAACGCGATTAAGTATCATATTGTGCTTCGCAATACACATAAGACGGCTGTGGAGATCTAGTACATATTTTATTTATTTACTTTATTAGTAGAATAGCGCCATTATAGAGAACAAGTTACCAAACAACACTTTCTCATATATGAAATATATATATTATTTTGCTTTTATTACCTATAATATTAATGTTTAGAACTCAAAACAAAAGTAACATCTTGTTACCCTATTCTATATTTACCTTTATATCTAGCACCTTTTGTTCAGAGATATTGCTTCTAGACCTGATGATCACCTTGGCAAAAATTCCATCTTTGAAGACTTGACATTTCTTGCAAACAGAATTAAACGTACTATCTGTACAAAAAAATAGCAGATTAATAGATGGCAGTACCTTCATTAAGTACTTTTTACTTAGTTTTCTATTAAACTGCAAAACAAGATTTTATGTGATGAAGATGATTTCTTCAGTCAAAAGCTTAAATTCGAGACTAAAGCTAGAAAGAAGTTTCCTTCTTTCTTCCCAGTTTGAACAGAATTCAGTGATAAATAATTTAGGAAGTTTTACATGCTCTGAAAGAAATCCATGTTTGATCGTGTTCTTTCTTGTTTGTGTTTTTATTGTTCGAATAGCATGTTGCTCAACTCGGAAACTCCCTTAAGTACAAACATAATCTATATAAATATTGAGGATATTTTATAGCATTTAAAGCTAAGACAAAAACATATTAAAAACAAAAAGTACCAAAAATTATTCTAACTTAACTGCGGGGAATAGAGTAATTCCATAAGCTCGTCTTTAGCATAATGACTGTCTTAAAATGGTTTTCCTGCTCACTTTTAAGAAACTCCCAAATTATGTTACAATTGTGGTTATTATAGAAAGGGCTTTCTCTCTTTTTGCAGAACGTTCATTTAATGTATAGGTATTGTTAGTTAGAAAATAGTGATAATAAGATATTTTGTTTGTTATTGAAAACATAACGCAAACGAGAGTGTACCAAATTACCTAGAGTTTTCTTGCACTAGATAGAGGCTAAAATTATTAGAGTCATGTAGAAAGGTAACTTATAAACGAGTTCACAAGAGATTACACATGAATGTGGAAACTTAGGTAGCCTAATAGGATGAAGAAACGTTTTTTAGTGCGGTATGAAAGTAGCAACATTGTATCATTTATATAAGGCCATTAAGACTCACTCTAATTGAGAACAGACGAAACTGAAAATCTGAAGATCCAATTTTCAGCTAAAACATGCTGCTGCACGTGTTTTGCATTTTCATTAGTGTAAAAATTTTAAGAGTAATAATTAATACTCCGACACTATTAACAGTAAATGTATAAACGGTGGGTGCTGCTCACTAATTCCTATAGCTTAAGTCAGCAATTCTAAATCAAGGATTGATATATCTAAACCTTGGTATTTCTAACATTGTTGTATAGCTCAAATACTATATAAGATATTGTTCTCGTGTAAAATATTATATAGTAAAAAAGAAAAATAGACATTTGAAGTAAACGGGGTGGGTGCGCGGCTATCTGCATTTGAGGTTACAAATAACTGATTTTTAAATTTGTTTTAGAAGTTTAAAAGCTATACGTGGAGTATTTGCACATAATTATTCACAATTTCGAACTAAAAGGCTGTGTAGAAGACATCTAATAAACAGCAACTATGATAATAACAATAGTTTTTGACTGTCTCTTTTATAATCCACCAGAGGTTTCAAAATGTGGAAAGCACTTCTGCGGCAAAGATACGCAAATCTTAAATTCTAAGGTTCACAAACTGGTTATGCTAACAAAGAATAATATACCCCACAGAAATTTCCTATTTCCATCACAAAAGATAATTGAAAAGAAAAATTTCTATGTCTAAAGGAAAGATCAAGTACAAATATCAAACAGTGCAGGTTTTAAGCCACTAAGTAACGGTGTAAAGTAATTAAAATATAGGAAAGATATATAGTTTAGAGAAAAACAATAACGAAAAAATAAACAAAATCAAAAGGAAGGACTGCGTTAAAAACAGCAAATACAGACCTCTGACAAAACTATATTAGTTTTGTATAAACTAAAAAGATATATACGAGAATTTGTTTTCTTATAACAAAGCCACAGCAGGCTATCTGCCGATTCCACTGAGGGGAATGAAACACCTGATTTTAGCATTGTAAATCAGTAGACTTGCCGCTGTACCAGCGGGGGACACATATATAGAAAAGATATATACATATGAATGACTTCTTGAACATAATGTTGGAGAATAAAATAGGAACACCAAAGTTACCTACAAATTAAACAAAATGACTAGACTAAGAATTGATTTTGCAGAAGAAAATATGTTTAAGGAGGTTGAAAATACAGAAGTATATTAGTTAGTCCTAGAAATGAAAGAAAATAATGAAATGTTTGTCAGAGATATTTCTTGGATTTATAGATGAAAAGAATTTTAAGAGAAAACAAATTATCCAAGTTTTACACCTATTTCAAAACATAAAAGCGTTCCTTTGTTTAAATCTTTAAAGAAGCATCAAACTTTTCTTCATAAACAAAGAATAATAAAGTCCGCTTTGATTGTTAGGAAATCGTAAAGAATGTTCTTTGTTTTATAAAGCTGTTTCTTGTTTTGTTTTGCAACAACGATGATGTTGTCTTTGTCTGAATGGTGTTGAGAAATGTTTCTATCAGAAAAAGTGATTTCAAAAAAATTACAGTTACAACAAGAAAAGAGTGTAAAGTTTTAAGATTTGTTTAAAAGTGAACACATTTTCAAAAGATATTGAAGTTTAATAGGAAATGAAGAAAAGTTTTAAAATATTGGTTTTAAAGTGAATAAATTTGTTTTTATTTGATTTACATCTTCTGTCTCACCTCTCGAAACAATGACGAAAACAATTTTAGGTGTAAACACTTCCAAAATACAAGAAAATGTAAAACTCCACCTGTTGTGAAGACCTGAACATTGTGATGAAATTCAATAATAGTTTTGTTCAGATTATTTACATTTGTAAACATGCTCTCACCGAAAAGCTTGCCAAAACACTTCTGCCGAACAAATGTAAGCATGCTATCTGTATAATTTTGTTTGAAGAAACCTAAAGTTGTTGAAAAATTTTTTTCTTCGTAAACTCACAACTAAACATTTAAAAGTAATTCTCTCAAAATTAATTCCAATACTAAATTTAGCTTTTGGTGTTTTCAACCTTAACGGTACTATATGCGACTTATAGAACAAATGAGCAGGTCGGATATCTATAATTCATGTATTAGTTAGCCATCAATTATGTCAAAACTGTTTACAAGTATAGAGTTCAAATCACAGACCTACCTAGTCCCTCATGCTATTCATTAGGCTGATTCAGTCTAAAACATTAAAACGGATAAAGAAAAGAAAAAATATATTTTATAAAGTCACTTTCTAACTCTTTACCAAAAGAAAACGTAGGTATAATATTTTTTTTGAGTAAGTTTGCTAGTGGGAACACTATGTTTCTGGTAAAAAACCATAATGATAAAAAAATGGTATTTCTAATAATTTAACCAAGTTCAAAATCTTTAAATAATTCTTATTTATACGGTTTTTAAGTTGTTATTATTTCATCATATAGCTACCTAAATGAATTTAGACAAGTATATGGTGATTTAAGAAGTACTCCAAAACCTCATAACTATTACATACATATTATCATTACAAAAGTCCTATATGATAGGCCCCCAGTGTCTCAGCGGTATGTCTGCGGACTTACACGCTAAAATCCGGGTTTCGATACCCGTGGTGGGCATAGCACAGATAGCCAATTGTGTAGCTTTGTGCTTAATTGAAAACAACAACAACCTATATGATAGGCAAAACTGCAGTCCTAAGTAGAAGGTAAGGCCATTCAGAAACGCATTAGGTCTTTACGTCATACATTCTCGTTTTTTAATTTTACCCCATGGTGGGAAGTAAAACAACTCTAACACACACACACACACACACACACATATATATATACATATAATGTTTTAAAATTTGTTGTTATATTTTTATTACAGAGTAAGATAGGTAATCTACTGCATTGGTTCAAAATTACAATAGTTAAAAACTCGATAGTTAAAAACACAGTATTATTGAGTTACTTTTAAACTCGCCTAAATAAACTGAACTTTTTCTTCATTATATTAAAATATATGGTTGTAAAGTTGTCTCTCAAATGAAAACCTGTTTTCTACAGTTTAAGCAATATTGAGGTAATATTTTTGCTTCTGCTCTGAAAGAAGTTTTCAATGTTACTTAAATTTCTATAAACCATATATTATCTTTGCCACAGTTCTAAATCAACAAACGATTTGTTTTGCGTTCTTTTCCGTACTTCAGGACGAATTGAAGCGGATCTACAGGGGCTGTGGCCTTAGGCTCTGGCTGAATAAGCTCCTCCCCCAAAGAAAACAGCTGACTTTATTGTGTTTAAAAAAATCATTGAACTAAGTTCACATATATTTGAAGAGAGAGAAGCAGAGAAAGAGATAACTTGTGTGTGATATGTTTAGTCCTAACGCATGGTCTGGTAGTTAAGGCACTCAACTCGTAATCCGAGGGTTGCGGGTTCGAATCCCAATCACATCAAACATACTCGCCCTTTCAGGCGTCGGAGCATTATAATGTGACAGTCAGTCCCCCTATTTTTTTGTAAAAGAGTAACCCAAAGTGTATGTGTTACAGCTCACACAACTTTGTGCTTGCGTAACACAGTCTTTGTTGTTTCGAAATCGCATAACGTTTGCATTAATTTACAAATTGTTTTCACAGTATTATTTACTTATATCGTACATGTATCTAACAGACAGATATACATAGAAAACTAATGAAAGAAACGAAAAAAACATCATTACATTCAACCAATAAATCTCACAATGTATTAAATAAAGTATATCTTAACCTGTTTATTTCAGTACAGTATGTCAATCAGAGTAATGCAAACACTGACTTAACCTTTCGTTAAGGAATACTATACTGGCAACCTTGTATTTCGTTAAATCTTTATGATATATGATTTTTAATGATAACGTGATTTTTCCTTCTTAAAAAAAATCACACTTGTATTCATGTTCAAGAACGAGCTGGGGTGACTTCGGGTGTAAATACTACCATTAGTGACAATATTTTCCTTCAAACCACTCTAGATGTATTACAACAACGATTCAAAACTTTAATAATTTGATGCCTCCTGTGAAATGTCGGTATGTCTGAGAATTCATAAAGCTAGAAACCGGGTTTCGATACTTGTGGTGGGAAGAGCAAAGATATTTAGTAAATATTAAAAATAACCCACCTAAATATAAATTTTAGTGAATCACGTGGTATGGTAAAGGCATCACAGGTTAAAATTAGATGTTTGTGACGTCAAAATACTATGTTTACAGTTTCGTACGAATTAAGAACTCAAATTATTAATATTGAAAACCTAAATTATAAGATAAGAACTTCATACATTTTTATTCTGTTAAGAAATGGTTGTTATTGTTTGAATTAAGCACAATACTACACAATGGGTGTACTCTGTCTACCACAGGAATCAATTCCGGTTTTTAGCGTTGCAACACCGCAGACATACAACTATGCCACCGATGGGCGCTGAGATATGATCCATGTACTGAATCAAACACATGACTAAAAGGTAAATATAATACAAAGTAATACATATGTATAAATAAACTATGTTATAAAAATTAAGCTACTTAAATGTTTTGCATTTTTGTGTTATACTTTGTTGTCATTTTAGTACGAACAAAAACATAATTTATATTTATTTTCATTTTTTTTCATGATGATTACAAGGTTGGTCAATTGACAGACCCTGCATAATGCATAGAAAATAGCAAAAAAAATTATAAAGTCTAGCTGAAAATGAACATTTGAAATATTTTAGGAGGTTTTAGAGATTAAAAAAATAATATTTCTGCTTCTTGCGACGAAAAATAATTTTTTATCATAACACTTGAACTAGTAAACAAACAGACTCGATGTTTTTACAAAAAAAAAGGAATAAAATTACTTTATTAACAATCTGATTTTTGTCTACAAAAAACTTCTAATCTTTACGAAGCGTTGCCAAATTTGTGAAGGTACACCTACTTTGTCAAAAGTTATAGGGTAAATACGAATGTGTACATAAACTCATGCATATCTCAACGAACCTGTTGTGAAAGAGTTAAAGTAGTTTTCTTATCATTCGTGTAACCTGGAAAGTAAACACATTTTGATCCTACAGTTTTCATTATTTTTTTTCCTTACATATTAATATAAAAATTGTATTGTAGATATTATTTAAATATTGGGTACATCTTTTTTTATCTGCTCATTTGCTTCACGATTTAAACAACTATTTAACATATTCTGTCTTAGAGTCTTTCAAATTAATATTGTTTTTTACTCTTGCTTCTTACATTCTTACCAGTCACCAGTAATGATGTAATTACAGATTGATTGTTTTTGTTTAGCCCAAAAATACACACGGGCTATCTGCACTATGTCCACCGCAGATATAAAAAGCCGATATTTAGCGTAAAAAGCCTTCAGACGTATCCGCTGAGCCGTCTTGATTAAAATTGAACAATTGTTTCTCATCGTGTTTTTCAAATGTTAATGTTCAGATTTTTTTCTTAGCCATAAATTTATATATATTATCTGAATCATTTAACATACAATAAATACTGTAAGTCGAGTTATTTATCATATTCATACAATACAAATCCGTAAGTGAAATAATATTACTATTTTTTGCATGATTACATGAAATATTTCGTTACTCAAAAGTGACTGGAAATATAAATGTAAAATAATTTCCAGTTTATTCAACTTTAACTACCGTTAAATGTTATCAGCAATTATCCGATTTATTAATTTTTTTATTACTCAGAAAAATGCAGTTTCTTATTGCCAGACTGTTAAAAGAAAAAGCGTTAAGTTTTCTTTCCGTCGTAAATAAAACAACAAAAATGTGATAAGGATACTGCTCTTGTCAATAACCTGAAAAGGCAACAACGAACTCCTGATGTACGCTCTCTAGTTGATAAAATGTTCAAGAAACAATATATCAGCTTCAGATAACAGACTTTTGTAATGAAAACAAGTTAACCTCACTCGATAACAGGAAGCAAATAGAGATATTTACTCATCACTAGGTAGATAGGTTTAAGATGTCACTGTTGTTTTATAAATCATGGAAGTTTTTGGTGTTTATTTTATTTTAGTTATTATTTTTTCACAAATTTATAGCAAGTGTTATGTTTATATATGTTTTAAACTAAATTACTGTTTAGTTTGTGACAAAATTTACCTTTTAAACCAAACTATTCTTCAGTTAGTTATATCAGTTTACATAAAGACAACCAGAAGAAATAATAATTTGTTAATACTTAACTACATTTATTCATTAACCCAAACTATAATATTGTACATAGATATTTTATTGAAAGATGTTTCGTTTCTCTAAAAATAAAACTAGATTTGAATTTCAAAATATATTTCTTATAAACCTATTGTAGTAAGTTTGGTTCTTTTAGGAGTTTTTTGGTGTGTTTTTTTTGCCAAATGCAAATTTTAATTTCACAGTATTCTGCTCCAATAAAACTTATCATAATATCACGAGTAAGAGGTGAAGCATTAACAGTAGTAATGACATCCTGGTCTCAATGCTAATTACTACATTGCCAAATGTTATGAAGTTAGATGTAAGGTTGGTGTGGATAGAGATTATAAAACGGCCAGCTTTTTGCCAGTATCTAAGGGATTAAGGAATTAATCTAAGTCTAAGTCGTTTTACTACATTCAGTCTGATTTAGAAGCTGCAACTACCTTTATTATTATGAGTTGTTGTAATCCGATATAAGGGAAACAATTGTCGTGGTTTTTTTGAGAAAATTATATAAAAACAAGTGTTTAATTAACTGGATAATTTTAAAAATTATAGAACTGAGGGAGGCCAAATAAACTGAGAAAATGGTGAAGAAATAAAACTTGGTTCTAAATCTTTGTGATATTGAACGTTGAAATAAATAGCAATTTGTTAAGGTATATTAGTATGAATCAATTCGTGATAGATCTAACTACAACTTAATAAAGTTGAAAGAAAAGTCACAAAAGGAAAATGATCACAAAAAAGTGAATTAAGAAATGGTTTACAGCTTTAGAACAAAATAGAAGTAAAATTTTATTGTCATGCTTTAAATATTTATTGTTTTGTTCGTTTGTTTGTTTTATTTTCAGGGAGACCAGTCAACTTGTATGACCAGGGGCGTAGATATTTTACACCCGATGGGGGAGATGATTTTTGCAACCACTTATGTGGACTGTTCAATTTGCAAATTGGTAATCTCTGATTACGTGAACCTGAAAGCTGTAAGCAGCCACAGAGTAATCTTATTTTGTACAATACTTCAAGGTTTCCATGTAGGTTTGTATAAGTAAGGTGTTGTGAACAGTTTTCAAAATGTTAATAGAATAAAAACAAATGTGTCACAAATTAACTGCCACATGAATTTATTTCTGCACACTGCACAGTATAAAAGATGGCCATAATACTTGACAAGATTACTAATAACTTTCATTGCATGAATTACATTTTCAAATATTAATAAAATTAGTAATTATTCTTGATAAGTTTATATCTACTGAAAAACTCTTCATGTTGTTTGATAAAAATAATTAGAATGTCTATGCGAACTCTTGAAAATTACACATCAATACAGTGTAGCACATAATTACTCATACTTTTAATTGAAGTAAGATTTATGTTCTCAAACGTAGACCTTCTTTGTGATGATCTGTTTATGAATTATGTCATAAGCTCTTCTATATATATCTTGTCGACCTTATCTTTGTGAGTGTGACAAACTGCCACATGGTTGAGGTGGCACTAAGACACAGTTGACCTTATTCACGTCTTCAACGTCTTAATGAGAAAAGCTGCGTTCACATTCTCAGTTGGATACTGGACATACAAGCAAAATTTTCATAAAAAGAAACATTTCACTAAACATCTGCTGGCTAGTTTCATGCATTTTACAGTAAGCATCCTTTCAGAGATACTGCTTTTGTTGTTTCTTTGAACATGGGCAACTGAAACTCGAGCCATTGTGCAGAGATTTCTAGATAGAAGTTTATAACCGAGTTGTTAATCTTGTCAGATGTGATCATGTTCTCAAGTGCCAGATATTGCCTCAAGTCATTTTTGTCTGCGTTGAATCTAGTGATCAGATGTTCTATGACTGTGACCACAAATTGAAAATATTGGCTTCTGTAGTAATCTCTAGCTGTTAGAGAATGGTGTACTGAGACTACACCTTTGATCCTTCTGGGGAGTCTGCGAATGCGTGATAGTACAATAGGCATCATATCTAGGGAAGTTACCTTTTTCTTAGCTTCATCAAATATCTTGTTGTAATTTTCCTCTGTTCGCAATACCCGCAATTGCTCAACTGTCATTGCAGTTGTTTCAATCATGCCAGATACTGTCGCTGATTTTGCTTGGAGTGCATGGTTTAGTTTCTCTAATGCAGCTAATGGATGCTGAGCCATCAACAATCCTAAAACTGTCTTTCCTTTGTCAAATCTGTCCGGCAGACTTCGTGCTTTCACTGCTAGATCTGATTTTTCATTTGCTAATTCAGACAAAAAATCAACAATGTCACTGTAGTGCACATGTAATTGCAGACAGGTGTCACAACAAGCGTGTTGACACAGTGGGCGGATTATTTAACTGGACCATCGTGGCTGTTTGATGATACAATATTTTCAAAAATTGTCTTGTATTTGTCTAGCCTCTGAAGCAAGAAACCAAGTTCATGTACCCACTGAATAGAATCTCGAACACATTCATAAGTTTTAACTGCATGTTGCATTATTAAATTAGCCTTGTGTGCTCTGCAGTGAAAAACCAAAGTTGACGGTTGCTTCTCTTTTATTTTTGCCTGGCATTCACTGTACGCACCACTCATGCTAGTGACTCCATCATAAGTTTGTGCTTTAATCCTTACAGTGGTAAATTGAGTTAAGTCAGTACATCAAGTATAGTCGAAAATATTGTTTCACCAGTTGTATTGGAAACACTGTACAAATCAAGAATTGTCTCATGGACGTCAAGATCCTCATCTACGTATCGTACACATATTGCTTCATGTTCGACACCTGTAAAATCTTAAGTGTCATCAATCATTAAGGCAAAGATTTTACTTTGCTGCACTTTGTGTGCTATGTTCCTCAGTATTTGATGACTGAACATTTCCATTATTTCATGCTGAGCCTGGGGTGATGTGAATGTGGTTTTCTTTGACAACTAGGCTGTCAACTCAGGATCTTCCTCTTCCAGGAGCTTCGTTAACTGTAGGGAGTTTCCCTCTGTATAAGTATGTTCACGTAATGCTAAACCTTGACGCAGTACAAAACGTAAACTTCTGAATATTTTGGCTAGACTTATTTTGCATTCTTCCTGCTGCTTCTTTTTTCCAAGTTTACATCAAGTAAACCTTCTAGAGATATAGCGAATCTGTGCTGAGAGGAGGATTTATGCTCATTTATTTTCTGTTTTGCGTTTTTGCCAGTTGCAAAAACCGTTGGGTATGAAGTTATACTTCACTGGCCTCTCCAATTTCCCTGTATTTTTACAGGGAAGGCCTCTATTTTCCGCCTTGGCACAATAAAAGCATATGACTTTTTGAGTCAGATTGTCGATGTATAGCCATGTGGATTCATCAAACCATTTGCCCTCGAAGTTGATATTTTGAAATTTTGCATTCTGTCGTGGTATTATTTGTGCGTCTGGATGATATGGCTTTCCACGCTGTATCTGTGGGGTGTCAGATTTTTCATTGCTGCACAAACTTGTTTCACAACTATGTGGTGAATTATGATGTGCAATAGCTGCACAAGCATTTTCAGACCCGTCCTCTGATGAACACGGTATTTCCTCTGTATGGCAAGTTTCAGTTTCTTTGCTTGAAGTTGTTGGATTATCTGCATTTGCATTGTCAGTTGTAGTACTAGTAACTGGCTTGCAGAACTGTCTAATATCTGAAAGTTTCAGACGCTTACTTGTCATAATTGGAATCTGTTTCACAGATGACTCAACAGGCTAAAACACGGTCTTTATATAAAAAACTCTAACGTACAACGAACAAAGATAGAACAGAATGGAAGTAGGACTGAACTGTACAATGTATTTAAGTCGAACGCGCAAATTTCACAGTGACTACCGAGCTGACTGACCGCCTGGGCATTGCTGGAACAATAATGTGTACAGTACAAGTAATTACAAGTTTCTCGAAAAATACTTAAACAATCACAAATATATTATATTTCTGTTAAAGCTCATCAAAAGGCAAACACGTTGTGATATAATGTCTATAAGTACGTCTGTTAAATGAAAACACCTAAACAGAAAGTAGCAATACAATTCAATTAGAAGATTCAGGCCGTTCAAATCGTTCCTTTTCTGTTTTAATTATAAAAGAAAATACAATATTTTTACTATCTATGATAAGAGAATATATTGTTCTTTTACCATAAACCACCAGCACTTTATTAGAGTGCAGTGATAATCTGAAATTTCAAGAATTAATGAGGGCCACAAACACAAGTCTAATGATCCCTGTTGTAAAATCGAGGCTCAAACTAAAGGGAGCGGAGAAGAGTGATGTAGGGCACGTCTAGATCCGAGTGGCCCGAACCTGTCGTTAACTGTACATTAAACGTACGCTGGTCAGCGGCTTCGGCAGCTAAGGAAAGTAAGGCGTTTGACAATAAAACAGGCTAGACATGCATAAGAACAAATGGCGTAGGAAAACCGCACAATATACACGTAAGTTTGATGCTGCTACAAGCTACAAATAGCCTGCTAGATCTAGATCACAGAAGTTTACGCTTGGGAGTAATATTTTCGAATTTCATGCTCTGTTTAATCTGTTGTGATGAAAATTTTACTTAATCTTACACTACTACAAGACGTAGGTAGATTCTGTGATAGTGCTTGCAAGCCATGCATGTATACTTAGGCCTACTGACTAATACTTACGAACTATCGCTTAGATCGAAAAGATTAGAAGCATGCCTATATTAAAGATTTACATTTTGGCTACTGAAAAAGCCTACATCCAGGCCTAATTATGTAATTCGATTGGTAAGAACACGAGAATCACAAGAACAAACACACAATTTGTAGTCCTGTGATGTAATAAAACAATTCAACAGACACAACTGCAGGGGGGTGATTGTATGCACTATACCCCCACCTAAAAAGAACAGAAGATGTATCCAACCCATCCTCCCAGTATCTACGCCCCTGTATATGACACAAACACCCAGACTAAACGAATTCACAAAACTTACAGTGAAATTACTCAGAAAGGAAATAATAAGATGTGAATTAACAAAAATCGCCAAACAAACTGTTCAGGAATTAGTGATTAATTATTAAAAAATATATATAGAAATATTTGAAAACAACATATTTTAATAAAAAAAATGCCGTACTTAAAAATGTTTTATTTTCCCAATCAATACATATATGTCTATAATAAAGTAATATACATTTAATTTGAGTGTACAAAGTTATGATCTGATTTCATTATATATGAATGTAAACTAAGTAAATTTAATTTAAATAATCTGTGCTGCTTCAATTACCACAGAAATCACAACTGAACAACTAAGAAAAAACAACTTTAAATAACTGAAACCTTTATTATCAAAGATAACCAAGGACCGAGAACCTGACAAACAAACAGTCTTGCAAGGAAATTAAAATCTAGATTTAAAATTTCCTTTTATCACTAGTATTTCAGTGGTATAAATGATGAAATGAATGTTCACAATTAAAGTTTATGAATTAAGAATACGAATAAACTTCTATATATTACTGTATTATGGAAAATATCATATAGATCGTGATTTAATCGTCCTGATGATATATTATATGGTGGCATAATATAAAACTACTGTGTAGATGAAAAAATGTTTAATTACCAGTAGGTTTGTTGGCCTTACTTGGACAACTTCATTGTAAAAGTACGACAGAAATTATAATGAAATGTTTTATATTTATTATACAATGTTATGCAGTTTTATTACAGTTTATTACATACACATTTGATACATACATTCTGATAGATTGGTATTACTCATCATGTAGAGAACTGCTGTAATATCTGGTTATATTCCTGAATCTTGATAATTCCAAAATATATAATTACAACTTATCAAACCAGTAATTTATTCCTGCAAAGGAAAATAATGCAGTTGATACCTAAACCGTTTAATCAATCATTTTATTCCAACACTGCAGTATTTTAACGTATCCTGTCATTTACACAAAACACAATAAACAAGAAATAATTGTATACACTTATACGTATATATTTATATAATGAAGACAAAGAATGCACTATTGAGTGTTGAAACGACAATGTTAAAAGCCTAATTAAACAATCATTTGCTTGTTTGTCAAGGTTGTTTGAACTTGGCCCACAAGATTGTGCTGGCATGGGGTAAAAAAAAACAAACAAGATGTCGTGACGTCATTATAACTATCTATTTTCTGAGACTTTCTTTAATGCTTCTCGCTTGGCGAACAATGCTTTTCAGTTCACGAATTATTGATACTCGTATTATCAGCTGATGACTTTTGCCCTCGTTTACAAACTGACACAAAAGTATGAATGTTTACGTAACTTCGGATATCCTCAAGTTGTGCATTAAAAGAGTAAGCATTGGTTTATGTACATAAAAAAGACTCAGTCTGTTCTCTTAACTCAAAGGTTATCTATGCATGTTGTAGGATAAGCCTCTTAACCAATAAAATATCAATTTGCATTAATTTATAGTATTTTTATTTCACATAACTCTCGTAGTGTCGGTTCTCTGTAGACATGTTTTTGTGATTAAGAAATATTAAAATCGCCAATACTAATAAAAATATGAATATGAAAGACAAATTGAGCTCAATAATTAAATACACTATCAAAATAGACAATACCTACTATTTTAGTTAACTGTTCAGTTGATAAAGTGAAATCTACATTACATATTCGACTAATTCTTGGCGTTGAGTGGATATCGCTTTTGTCGAGATGAAGATAAACTTTGGTTGATATATAAACATTTACCACCTTTTTTTTTCGAATAGCACAAAGTAAAATCATCAACCTATTATGTGAAGCATTTGCTATATGACCTAATAGTTTGTTTAGTGCTTTAATTTTGACTTATAATTAACGTTATTTTGACCTAAAGTGGCTCCAGTTAACTCTTTCTTTTAGGCATCGTTGTCCATACTTTTTGTGCACACCATAACCATATAAAACTTGATTATTTATTTTTTCAGTAGTCGACTTTACAGTAATACTATATAAATTATTTAACACTAGCTGACGTAGCCGTTCAATGCATGTGGAAGACATAAGGGTCCTACGAGTTCACGTTAAGTTTGGTGACAATCAATCCAACGGTCGCCAATTATAAAAGGACACATAGAGAAAGACTTTTATCAAATAATTGTGTTTAATATTACATCACTCAACTTCAGAATTATAAAAGCTAGGCTATTAAGTATTGATCGCGAGACGTATAAAAACTATTTTTTTCATTCATTAATCCAGCAACAAATATATGTTAGTGAATGTATATATCTTGAATAAAAATGTATAAGCACGCAAATTACGCTCATCCCAAACATACTAGTATCAGTCGGTATCTGTTAAATATATTTTGCATAGATTTCTCAAGTAGTATCAATTAATATGAAACAGACGACTGCAAGGTTCTTTAATATGTTCGTTTCTATTTACCTTACTGTTGTATTCATGTGTCTGTGGTTATAACTATATTTAATTATTCAAATCCCTCCAAACAAAAAATGCAAAAAATGTGAACTGATTTAACATAAAGATCCAAACATAAACTTTGTTCACGTGACAAATGTAATGGTAAACAAGGCTTGAGCGAGTGAAAAAGATTTTAGGCTTAAGAGTGCGTTTTCATCGTTGTTTAAAGATATTTGTAAGCATTCCATTAAAAACTTTACGGTAAACCTCAACTACAAAACTCTGACGACATAATCTTAATCACACACAATATAGACTGAAAATTACACTATTATATTTATACAGTTTTGCTCCTAAATATAATCTGAAAATAAACTGTAGTCTGGCAACAAGCAAATAAACTTCTATTAGGATACTGATGGCTGATTGGATTTTGGTTTAGTCCATTCAATTCTGTGGGTAACCTTTCATGTGTAATAACGTTAGCTACATTGAGGCAAAAGTCCAATGAAGACAAGCTGGTTTTTAGAACGTAAATGACCTTCGTTCCGAACTTTGTTCACTTGTTCAATAGTTTGTTGTGTTTCTCTTGTTGTCTTGCAATTATCCATTTTGTTTTTCTTTATGTATCTTTGTACAGATAGTGAGGATATGTCACTAAACTTTGGTTATTTTTTTTACTCATATTGTCATACTTTATATCATAAAATATATAAGTGATAAAAAATTTTAAATAAACTGTTACGGGAGAAAAATGGCATAATAAAAAATCGGAACATCATCGTGTGTGAAATAGTTATCTATTCTCTTATAATTAAAATGTTTTAACAGTTGGGAATTAACAATTTTGAGTAGTTTTGTCCTCCAACCTTCTAACAAGTGCTTGACATGATCCATTGTTTTGCGAAATGTACTGAACGTTAGTATAACTATATTATTCTACTAAAATTTAACGATAGTATTGTTATGCTATCAGGTACATTTTGTTCGTGTTTTAGTAATCCTCTTAGAATAACTTTTTAGAATAACAATCAGTCATATTTTTGTCGACAGTCGACTAAAGGATTGTGTTTTTCTGATGATAAAATGCTTCCTAGAAATTACTTTCAAAGATTTTTATATAGCATGTCATTCAAATAGTTTAATCGTAAAATTTGAAAAAAAAACAAAGGAAGAACCATAAATTAAGGTTCTCACATTTTAACCAAAAATGCTATTTCACAAAATAAAAGGAAAAACAACATAAATAAATGCGTTTTTCTGTTATAAAACTGAAAATATCATTCAGGGCACACAACCTGAAACATTCGTTAAACTAAAATAATCCAAAGCAATAATTGTAAAACTTGATAAAATTAAGTAATCTAAAACAATGATATCATAATAATATCTCAGGTTTAGAAATAAACTGATTTTCAAGGCTTTGTAAATGTTTTAAGCTAAGTTAGATTTTCATCCGTTACCTATTGTTCGAATGAACATCGTATGTCTGAACTTAGCGATTGCTACGACGCGAATTAGTGGGAATCAACGATATTTCATAAACTGGATCTAGTTACCTTTGCTTGTGATCAATGTATAGCAGTCAGATCTGCTATATTCTTTTTATTTATTAAATAAGCTTTCTAGATAAATATAAGATAAAGAAATTATGAATTGGGGGGATTATTGTTGTATTGTCATTTGTAATAGCTGAAAAAGTAAATTGTCGCAAAGGTATAATATTTGCATCAATTTCTCAACACGAAAAAACTATTTCACTTTAAAAATAATGGGTGAAACTAAATCTCCTAATAAGCGCTAGGTTGATAAGGGTAACATGAAAATAGGTAGTTGGTTCGAACTGTTAACACTTATGTTAATAAAGATAATGTCGGGAAAGTAGCAATACAAACTAAATTGATTTCATTAGAGCTATGAATATTATGCTAGCCATTATGGATAAAGTAGTAACTGCTCGAAAAGCAAAACCGGTAAAAAAAATCTATCCGTGTGGCGAACAATGTGGGAAGAAAAGAAAAAGAGAAAAAAAGGACCTGAAAAAACGTGAGATGGCTGGATCATCTTTTGACATTGATTACGTTCAAGTGTCTTGAAACATGCGAAAACTTACCACCCTATCTAGTAGCAGAGATTTAAATCTAGAAATGATGGATAAACTACAACCTGAATGTTATCATGTTTACCTCGTACACTAGTGGAAAAATGACTAAACAAAATATACAGTGTCAGAGACAAACCGAAATTAGAAAAATAAAGATGTCTTTCAAGCATAAATGCACCATTTATAATAGAGTTTTAAAAATGCAGTCAAATTTAATGTTTTTGTTAAAGGGAGAGTTACAGAAGATTGACTAATAACAAATGTTAAATCAGATAAAAAAGTAAAACTCTTTATAGTTTCACAAAAAGAAAAACATCATGTAAGTCAGAAAATGTTTTTTCATATATGGTAAAATGATAAAAATGTCCAGTTTTTGCACAGAACTGCAAAATATTTTATTTCTGCCTTCTGACGGGTAAAACAATAGTTTTTTCAACGTCAAAATGGAGTACTCTTTGACTTAGTTACTCCCCATTGTTACGTATTTTTTTATATTTTATGTTCTTCGTAGACTAAACGCAACAGAAAAACACAGATAACAGCTTGTATAATTTATTACACTAAACTATTAACAAATATAACAGATATAACATAAATTATATAATAACAGTGGTTTCAGAGAGAATTATTAAAAAGTGTTCCTAAATAATTGACGTTAATATTTTTATCCACTGCTTTGTTGACAGTTTCTTTTATTTCAACGTAATAAAACCGTTTTGGACGAAGCTTGCGAATATTTTTTCTCAGTTTACAGACATTACATTAAAAACTTTATTGAAAAGTTGATATACGCTCGCAGTATTAACAAGAAAGTTCTGAGTGTGGTTTTAAATTTTTTACTAAGTTTACAATTAATATATTTTACTTATGATATAGGAGAAAACAATATCTTAGTCATTTCTTAGACGTCCAAGTAAAAAAAAAAAAGAATGTATTTGTAATTCTGTTTACCATAAGAAAATATGTAGTGACTTATACACTCGTTTCTACAATTTCATACCAATCTCTTTTAAACATAATATTTTTAAACCGACTTTTTTAAAAAAAAAAGTGATATCTGCTTCTGACTTTACTCTGAAATTTTATAACATATGTTACGTATTTTTTAAATGTTTTACGTTCTTCGTAGACTAAACGCAACAGAAAAAACGCAGATAACAGCTTGTATAATTTATTAGACTAAACTATTAACAAATATAACAGATATAACATGAATTATATAATAATAGTGACAGATATCAAGTTATAACATTCGAAATTAATTACAAAACAAAATAATATTAGTTTCAAACTTCAAAATAAATCACAACACAAAACGGTACTGGCCTGTATCTAATGTAATGATCTAAAATTAAAGTCTCAAATTCCAGTCTAGGGTGTGAATTTGGTCCCACGAAGTAATTCCGAAACAGTTCATAGTTCAATGAAATCGCCGTCTCTCAGCTCAAGCAGTAATTCAGATGTATCGTAGAGATTGACGAAATAAAATCACGGCTTCCGTAGATCTAATTTCAATCACAAATCCAAGTTGAATATTCACAGCAAACACTTAATCTTTCTCAAATAACTAACTTTCTTCTTTTGAAATGAAACTGGTGCCTGAATCTCACTCTTTGTCTTCGAATAAAACTAATGACTAAATCTCTCTCCCTCGAATAAAATTGATGAATGATGACTCTCTTATTCTTCGAACAAAAACTGATGACTGAATCTATCTTCTTTTCTCGAATAAAAACTGATGACTGATGACTGACTATCTCTCACGTCACCGTCTTTTTTATACCGATAGGCCTATTTCTCGAACAATCTCGCAATTTCCATACAACTCCAGAGCTATCCACGCATATTCGTTCTTGCACGAGACTACACTTCTAGACAGGAAGTCACCAGCACTCATTTACAAACATGTGATTGGTCTACTTAATTCGAGAAAGTTCTAAAACGTTACCCTAAATAAATAACATATTTTATTTGAACTTCGAAACAATAATATCAATATGGAAAAATGAATAATACAAATGAAAATTCAAACACAATACGACATGTTGTCGTTTACAAAATATTTATACATATACATAACACATATTACAAAGTAGTGGTTACACTTTTAATTTATTACTTGCTATCGCGCAAAACATTTAAAAAAAAAATAGAACCTACCAAAAATGCAATCAAAATATCAGATAGTTCTTTCGTATTTTAAGGGAAACAAAATTTTAAAGACACAAGTATGAACTAACTGATCTTCTTGAGTTTTATATCCAATATTATAGCAAAACAACAATTACATCTCAGTCTTCTTGAAAAACTTTAAAATTGTTCGATCTGGGTCAACAGATTATTGAAACTTTGTTTAAAAAAGCTATTCTATTCCTGATGACCGTTAAATAGTAAATAAAAACATCAACTAGCCAATGTTATAATTTGTAAATTTTCAACTTTTATTCATTTACTTCATTAAAGTTTTGGTGGTGTTACGTATTTTTTAATGTTTTAAGTTCTTTGTAGACTAAACGCAACAGAAAAACGCAGATAACAGCTTGTATGATTTATTACACTAAACTATTAACAAATATAACAGATATAACATAAATTTAATAATAACAGTGACAGATAAAGTTACAACATTCGAAATTAATTACAAAACAAAATAATATTAGTTTCAAACTTCAAAATAAATCACAATACAAAACGGTACTGGCCTGTATCTAATGTAATGATCTAAAATTAAAGTCTCAAATTCCAGTCTAGGGTGTGAATTTGGTCCCACGAAGAAATTCCGAAACAGTTCACAGTTCAATAAATTCGCCGTCTCTCAGCACAAGCAGTAATTCAGATGTATCGTAGAGATTGACGAAATAAAATCGCAGCTTCCGTAGATCTAACTTCAATCACAAATCCAAGTTGAATATTCACAGCAAACACTTAATCTTTCTCAAATAACTAACTCTCTTCCTTTGAAATAAAACTGATGTCTGAATCTCACTCTTTTTCTTCGAATAAAACTAATGACTGAATCTCACTCTTTTTCTTCGAATAAAACTAATGACTGAATCTATCTTCCTTTTTCGAATAAAAACTGTTGACTGAATCTCTTGCATCTTCGTCTGTTTATATATTGTAGGCCTAAACTCCTCGAAAGACCACGAAAGTTCTACAGGTCTCCAGAGCAATCCACGCATATCCGTTCTTCCACGAGACTACACGTCTAGACACGAAGTCACCAGCACTCATTTACAAACATATGATTGGTTTACTTAATTCAAGAAAATTCGAAATGTTACCCTAAATGAATAACAAAATATTAGTTTAAACTTCGAAACAATAATATCAATATGGAAAAAGGAATAATAGAAATGAAAATTCAAACACAACACGACATGCTGTCGTTAACAAAATATTTACACATTTACATAATACTCTCCCCCTTAAAAGTAAAAAAAAAGTTTGAGCTTGCGAAAACTTTTTGTTGTTGTTTATTTGTCTTTTAAAACCAACTTAAAAGGGTTAAATCCAGTAGATTCTGAAATAACCTCACGAACTTCAAACAATAACAAGGGAACACCCTCAACCTAGTTCTTTGAGTGTTTGTGGCAGTAATTTGGTGGAAACGATCAAAAATACCTTGTGACTCAGGATGGTACGCACTGGATGAAATTTGGTGGACGTTTAATTCATGTATGGCTTGTTCAAATAGTTTGGACATAAAATTTGTGTCTTGATATGATTGCACAACTTTTGGAATTCTGAACATGGTAAAGGATTTGACAAGAGCAGTGATTTATCTCAAAGGGATTGCCTGAAAGAAATGTGTAGAAGCACACATGATCGTCGAGAGGTATTCATTTCCTGCTTTGCTTTTTGGCATTGGGCCAACACAGTCGATAATGACACTTGAGAACGGTTCTTCAAAGGCAGGAATAGGGTGTAGTGGTGCTTTGGGAATCCCCTGATTTGGTTTTCCAGTCATTTGGCAAGAATGGCATGTCTTACAAAAGTCAACAACATCTTGGCGCATCTTTGGCCAATAGAAATGTCGTCGGATACGATCTAGGGTCTTTCTTACACCTAAGTGTCCCGACAATACATGGTCATGAGCAAGACTAAGAATATCATTCCGATAGCATTTTGGAATGACGATTTGGTGAATAACATTCCACTCTTCGTCAGCAGCAACGTCAGGAGGTCTGTATTTTCTCATTAGCACACCTGACTTCTGGTAGTAACAAATAGGGACAGTTCCTATTTCATTTTCATCATGTTACGTATTTTTTTTATGTTTTATGTTCTTCGTAGACTAAACGCAACAGAAAAACACAGATAACAGCTTGTATAATTTATTACACTAAACTACTAGCAAATATAACAGATATAACATAAATTATATGATAACAGTGACAGATATTAAGTTATAACATTCGAAATTAATTAGAAAACAAAATAATATTAGTTTCAAATTTCAAAATAAATCACAACACAAAACGGTACTGGCCTGTATCTAATGTAATGATCTAAAATTAAAGTCTCAAATTCCAGTCTAGGGTGTGAATTTGGTCCCACGAAGTAATTCCGAAACAGTTCACAATTCAATGAAATCGCTGTCTCTCAGCTCAAGCAGTAATTCAGATGTATCGTAGAGATTGACGAAATAAAATCACAACTTCCGGAGATCTAACTTCAATCACAAATCCAAGTTGAATATTCACAACAAACACTTAATCTTTCTCAAATAACTAAAACTGATGCCTGAATCTCACTCTTATTCTTCGAATAAAACTAATGGCTGAATCTATCTTCTTTTTTCGAATAAAAACTGATGACTGATGACTCTATATCTCTCACGTCACCGTCTTTTTTATACCGATAGGCCTATTTCTCGAACAATCTCGCAATTTCCATACAACTCCAGAGCTATCCACGCATATCCGTTCTTGCACGAGACTACACTTCTAGACAGGAAGTCACCAGCACTCATTTACAAACATGTGATTGGTCTACTTAATTCGAGAAAGTTCTAAAATGTTACCCTAAATAAATAACATATTTTAGTTTAAACTTCGAAACAATAATATCAATATGGAAAAAAATGAATAATACAAATGAAAATTCAAACACAATACGACATGTTGACGTTTACAAAATATTTACACATATACATAACAATCAACGGCCAGTTGTAGAAGAGAACGAGTTTCAGGATCATTGTCCTGTTTCTCAATAAGTTTGTTTCGATGAAGAGAGTCGAAAAATGTCTTAGAGTCATCAGTAGAACTTAAAGTTGAGTTAGAAATCTCATCGATGTGAGACATGAACGTATCAGATAAAGAGAAATCCTCTTTGGATTCCTGAGAACGTGTCTGAGAACGAGTAACAGCACAGGCGGGAAAAACATCAGGAAACTCTTCAACTAGTTGCTCTGTACTGGGGCTAATAACAGGTGCTTCAACAACACGAACATTTGGTACCACCTTACTACCAGCCAAATCATTCCCCAGAAGCATAGACACACCTTCAACAGGTAATGAAGCTTTAATACCCACAGTCACTGGGCCTGAAACTAAGTCCGAATGTAAATTTAATCTATGAAGAGGAATAGAAACGACGCCACCTTCTACACCAGAAATGAGCACACTGGCCCCAATGAATGACTTTTCAGAAAACGGAAGTACACTTTCCAAAATCAAACTCTGAAAAGCTCCAGTATCCCGCAGGATTTTAATTGGTTGTAGATGTGAATCGCCAACAAAAGAAACAAAATCTTCAGTCATGAAAGGCTTAAATTTGTCCTCAACAATATCTTCAGGTACATGAATAATATTGGACTGGGAATCCACAGTGGACTGAACAGGGTCAAAATCATTGGGAACCAATGATATATCAAACAAGGGCGAAATGAAACTATGGGGTGATGGCTTGTTTTTTACCTTATAGCACTCAGAAATCAGATGGCCAGGTTTCTTACAATAAGCACATGTTTTGGATGAGAATGACACGTTTTTAGTAGATGATGAGCTTATAGAATAAGATGGAGTCTTTGTTTGAGAATTAGAAGTTTGCTCTTTTTTGTCTCTATCGACATTTGCATAATATTTGAATGAGTCATTGGGTTTCTTTGCTGTGTGATTTGTTTTGCTTTTATATGAGAAATCTTTGTGAGTCAAAGCATACTCGTCTGCCAAGACAGCAGCATCATGAATTTTGGAAGCTTTTTGTTCATCAATATAAGTTTTTAGCTCTACGGGAATACATCTTTTAAACTCTTCGACTAACATGAGTTTTCTGAGTTTCGTATAATCATCTTTAATTTCTCTGGAATCACACCACCTGTCGAACAGAGTTTCTTTTTCACGAGCAAATTCGACATAAGTTTGGCTGTCAAACTTTTTGTAACCACGAAATTTTTGTCTGTATGCCTCTGGCACCAATTCATAAGCATTAAAAATGCATTTTTGACGTGCTCGTAATCGTAACTTTGCTCGGCCGTGAGTTTGGAAAATACTTCCTGAGCTTTACCTTTGAGAACACTCTGAAGTAATACCGTCCAATATTCGGTAGGCTTACTTCTCGAACAATCTTGCAATTTCCATACAACTCCAGAGCAATCCGCGCGTGTCCGTTCTTGCACGAGACTACACGTCTAGACACGAAGTCACCAGCACTCATTTACAAATATATGATTGGTTTACTTAATTCAAGAAAGTTCTAAATATTACCCTAAATGAATAACAAAATATTAGTTTAAACTTCGAAAGAATAATATCAATATGGAAAAATGAATAATAGAAATGAAAATTCAAACACAACACGACATGTTGTCGTTAACAAAATATTTACACATTTACATAACAGGTGGCTTGGGCTTCTCTTGTAGCCTTTCTCTATATTTCCTTTTATTTCATTGCCGCGTTTTTATCATACATTCCGCTTTATTGTTATCGTTTAAATATTTGTTCTTTCTCAAATTTTTTTTGCATACAAAATTCGCTATAAATACCTGTTATTGTTTTATAATTAGAAATCTATGATGCAATTTGAAACAATTTCTAAATATCCATAATTAAAGATTTTTTCCTATTACCATGTTTCTAATATTTGTTATAAACATATATTTTCACAACACTGTATACGTGGACATTTTTGTAGAATGTGTATTTATTACAAAAAATGTTAAGTTCAAGTTTTCGTATTTGTAGACTGCTATGTATGTTTTACTGGGTCTTAATACCATTAAAACATATCTGTTTTTTTAGTATTCCTTTATAAATTATATTTTGGTGACAATGTTGTTGTAGATGACATTTAATTAGTCATTTAAAATTAACTGCTGAATTGTCTGGCGTAAGAAAGTACCGATAATTAGTTTTGAAAATGTCATGCGAATACATTTTAAGTGGTTACCCGAGACTTTAATCAAAATTATTAAAACAAAAATAAATAAATAATGTAAACAATTGCTGGAATTTGTTTAATGTATGGTATTTCCAAAAATTAATTTGCCGAAAGTTATCACGAAAAGTTCTCAAGGATTGTAAACCTTAACTCGCTTTGCATGGGAATTTTCGATCTTATATTGAATTAGTACACTATGTGGTTACATTAAATAAGTAAATATAATCTGTAGGCCAGTTAATTACGTAATCATCCATTATATTGAACAAAAAATGTTTGATACGATTGTTTACATGATGCAAGTTATATCTGTTGTAATACTCTAACTTTAGAATTTATCCTATCATTTGTCCATAGTTAACCTAATCGGAGTACTAATCGTTTTCACTTGTCCTCGTGCTCGGTGAAACTATTGTGACGTCTTGTGATAATGATGTTTTTGAACAAATTGGACTTGTTCTATAGTTGTCAGCAACTATAGTAACTGAAGCACACGAAACATAGTTAAAGAGTATGCAACGGACGAGCAAATGACATGATGACGTTGCTGTAATTCGAAACTGTTACTTGAAGAAAAATGAAAAGAGGATTGTAAGTAAGACAGCCGCTATTGTTCATGTGTGTTTTACTTGTTTTGTTTTTATTCTTGTTTTAACGTTGATCAATACTAGTAAGTGAGCTAATGATACTTCCTATCACAAACAAATAAGTTTAAAGTCTACGAATAAGTGCCACATACTCTTAGGAAAAACAAATGACGGATAATATTATATTGCATGTCACGAAACTTATTCATGCATAAATTGATATGTAAGGAAAACAAATACTATTTGTGACATTCTCGTTGAAAATGTCTCTTAAACTAAAGCATAAATCTTACTAAAATGTGTAGTTTAGCCTTCAAAAATATCTTGTGTATATTATAAATGTATCTTTATGGTTTAAAAGTTTTGCCCTCCCAGTCACGGAATTTCAAGATATGTACAAGGCTATGGATTATCATAATTGTATTAAATAAGTTTAAGCCGTAAAAGTTAAATTAACATGCATGTTAAAATACTAAAACATTGTTATTTAATCAGAATTTAATAATATAATTTCTGTTTTAAAAAAATTACTAGTCCAGTAATAACGAATTATATCAGTAACTTGTTACCGTTGACAAGTTAACAATGTACTTAAAGTGTATTACAAGTTATCTAAGACATATTTGGTTTGATAGCTATAAGAAGGACAAATACTATATTTTAAAATATATTTTAGCTATGATATCAAATATTAAGTGTAATAATACCACTTTTACGTTAGTAATAACAGTTACAGCTGATAAAAACTGATTCACGTAACTTTTATCAGTTCAACAATAGTTTTCATTCTCTGCTAACACAATGTACACATTGTTGAGACTTTTGTATCAATTTATTTTTTATGCTGTAAAATAGCTATAGTGATATTGAAAATTCGTTATGCACTGAATCACACTGAAACAAATAATAAAACACTAAAACTACTGAGCAGTGACCTCTCTTCCTGAAGGTTAAATGAAATAATGGGGGACGTTGATTACAGACATGCATATTTCTAACACTAACCACATTTTCCAAGATGTGATTTAGTAATGCATGTGATGAACTAGATTTTAATTAATAAAAATAATGTATGAGTACAAAATAGGAAGAGAAAAACGAAAACTACAAGAAAGTTCAAACACTTTTAATGAGTGGTTTATTCCTAAGAAAAAGCTGTGGCCTAGTGGTCGACATGGTTGGCAGAAGATCAGTGAACCAAAAATTCCAACCAAGATTGTTCGCGGAATGCACTCTGCATTTTTAAATGTGGGAGCATTGTAACTATGACAGTTCAGTATTCTATTCGGTTAAGTGTATCACGGTAAGCGACGAGTCTTGCTGATGTGTTGCTTTTATTCTAGTCGCAACTTTTAAACCAAGGATTGTTATTTCTGAGCCTTGAAATATTTGACCTGAGACATGTTTTCCAAAAGACGTCTTCCGGGTTAGAAATATTAAATATTGTTTTTCAGCAGGATCATAAAAACAGACACGCAAAAGAAAAGATGGATCGCTGTGTTGAATAACACATTCTGTGTATTCTAAGTCTTCTACATTTCGAAACCCTCAGAATTTATTTTTTCTTCTCTTGCGTCGCAATTTCACACAAATTCCTTGCCTCCTACTTTTTCTGATACTCCATTTCAAGATTATTCTTATATTTTTGTTTATTATATATTATTATTGAATATCATTTCTTTTTTATCATATATTTTACTTGTACAGTTCATATTTCAAAGTCTCCTAGTGTAGTTCTGAACATTACTTCTTACACAAAAATGTATTCGTGTTACTAGTTGTTACATCTATAATAACCCTTCTCTTTACTTCTCGTAACTCACACACCACACATTCACAAGTACTATTTCACAACTTAATCAAGTTAATAATAACAAGAAACATTACAGGCATGTAGAAGATCATATTTAATTATCTATTATTCGCACAAACCGTTTTGAAATAAATATATTTCATCTTAAACAAAAGACTTTCCCAATAATCATAAAATACGATTAGCTTACTGTGCTTTGTTCACTGTGAATATCGAAAACCAGTTTTCACCTTTATAATATATTATACATACAATATAACAGAGAGGATGGGGACAGACAAGTTTTAAAGAGGCATTGATGTGTTCAGTAAGTTAAAATACTATTGGATATAACGAATAAACTTATATGTCGATGAACCTAATAAAAGCTATCAGTATCAAGTTTGTTTATTTCTTTTGAAATTAAGCACGAAGCTACACAATGGGCTATTTGTGTTCTGCCCATCACAGATATTGAAACCCGGTTTCGCACTGTAAGAATCCAAAGACATTCCACTGTGCCACTGAATGTCTGGTATTAAGAATACCATCTAATTCAAACCTTTCGTTTCCCCAAGAAATATCTAAGCGTCAATAAAGTGAGTTTGGATACCTACTTCCTCATAGAATATAAATTTTGAAAAGTTATTTTAATGTCTTGACAGTTCAAACAAATGTGGCTTATGTGTCCTTTTAGAGACGTTTACATTATAAAATCGTTGAGGCTCAAGCAACGTCACAAACGTATTCTAACCAAGAAAGTAACCTTACATAATCTGAAATCTTAAGCTATCTCCAACCTTAACATGCATGTTATTCATGCAAATCTTCTAGGAAGTTTTATTTCTATACTAATTTCTTGCTTAATTAGTATTGTATGAGAAACCACACTTTATCATTCTACTTATATGCGACTTTGAATATATAAACTTTAGCTTTAATATGTGTTATTATATAATTGTTTCTATATTTCAACTGGTCGACAGGATTTAGCGACAAATATAAGTACTTTTATTGGTCCATTGCCCTAGTAGGACCGTGATGGAGGTAGATATATCTTGCTCACAGAATATTAATCGTAATTCGTAATAACGGTTTGCGTATTTTAATGTCGTGAAAAATTGTTGTAAATGTAAAACATGGCATAATGAGTATTATGTTTGGTACTAATATAATTCCAAAATCTCGACTATTTTCAGTACAGCATTGCCATGAGTACGTATGACAAAATGTTCAGTAATTGATCTTTACCATCAAGACCATTTATCGTGTAAAATTGGTGAGCAACGTAAAGCCAAACACGCAATAACGAATTATCTTTTATTTGAACTAATTACACGAATATCTATACATTTAATTTCCAGAGCAAATTTTTATTGCACCCATCATTTCTTATGTTCTTACATTTCGAAGAAAAAAGCTTGAATATATTTAAGAAATTAATGTGTCATCTTAACTCAAAAGAAGTTTATATATATATTAATGTTCTGTATTAGGTCTCTTCTTTTTATTTTCCTAGCTTTGTGTACGAAGTTTCTGTTTAATCACTTTCCTGAAAAGGAAGTCAAGACTAAAAAAAACTAAAGACAATTTGTGACTTTCTAGAGATTTTCCAGAACCCATCTCAATTTTTTTATACAAATCAAATACTAAATCTTACTTATTTGTTTTCAATTGAATTACTTTATTTTTAAATGATGTATATTTTTTTTATAATTCTTAATTATTTGTATTAAACGTTGTTTTTTTTTCAATATCAAGAAGCATGTAACTTGTAATATTGACACATAATATTCATGTATTAAGGTTATTGTAAGAACTATAAAATATTTGTAAAATAAGTTTTCGATATAGATTTATTTTCGTTTATTCACGCTGGATTCAATTTCTATACTCCTTTAGGTAAACGTATGCAAGTAGCTGTATTAAAAAAGTGCAACTGGGAGAATAACGCTGAAACATTTGTAATATTTCCTTCCTCCGTTTACAAGTCGCCTGAAACAGCGAAAAATATTGGATATAAAATATAAACGAAACGTGGTTAACAAACTGAAAGAAACTCAAATATAAAATACGTTTTTGTATTTAGCGTTAAGCTGTAATATTGGAAGATGCCTAATATGTCAAAGGAAGACAAGAATCCTTTGTTAGAACAGAATTCTTTTGGGAACAAACAGTACAACTCTGTGGAAGATCAAAAGGAGCCGCTTTCTGACAAGAAGAAGTTATCAGAGAATGACAACAGTTTGGAAAGTAAACAAAATAATAAGAAGCAAAGGTTCACAAGTCAACAGTGGGCAACGCTCATCACCCTCGCGTTTGGAAATTTTTGCATAGGAGCAAGTATTTCGCTCCAAGCTCCATTCTTTCCTCAAGAGGTAAGTTCCATTCAAAAAGTGAATTAAAACACGTTATTGTTCAATTACTTCCATTCAAAAATACTTGCTTACTGATGTTTGGCTAAACTTATCTAAGTTCAATTAAAAGGTTATTTAATAAAATGTTTTGTATGCCAGAATAAATGTAAATAGTTTTAACTAAATATTATTTTATAAGCTTTTTCTATACAAAAATACTTGAAATGCTAAAAAAAATGTTCCTCTGAATAAAACAATGATACAGATCAACCACTCAAATTTTTGTATTTCTGAAAGTCTGAACGTAACAGATAATCAAACGATCTCTGTTAATTTAAGATACAGACGCGATTGGAATGATAATCTTTATAACTAAAAAAATAATGTACTTGCCTGTAAGGACATAAGAAAGAGAATTTGGTCTAAATAGATCATCCTCAACCAGAAAAATAAAAATAAAATTACCAAAAGCCAATTACCATAGTTTAAGAAATATTCAAACTTGATCTGTGATCCTAAAATTTAAATCTATTAACTTTAACATTAAATTCGTATTTCCATATATTCCATCATACCGCTAAAACAGACTAGCCCCATAAAATTTCTTATTCAAAACTCTACTGTAGTTTAGTAAGAATTTTGTTTGTTTTGAATGTCGCGTGATGCTATACGAGGGATAGCTGTGCTAGCTGTCCTTAATTTAACAGTGTAAGACGAGAGAGAGGGTAGCTAATCGTCACCACCTACAGCCAACTCTTGGGCTACTCTTTTACCAACAAATAGTTGGATGGACCATTACTTTATAACGCCTCTACAACTGAAAGAGTATGTTTGGTATGACAGATATTCAAACCCGCAACCCTCAAATTACAAGTCGAGCACACTAACCATCTGGCTTTGCCAGAAACGTTTAATAAGAAAACTGTTTTATTAATTCATGTTTCGGATTTGTTCCATAACAATACTTTATTTGGGTGTTTTATATAATGTTACAGCAACATAATTTCAAACTTGAAATAGCTGTAAGCGAAACCCAGAATTTGTATTTTCATCTTACCACATTTACATTAATGTTAAATAAGCTTTTCAACAATGATATCTAAATTTTTCGCTTTTTCTATATCACCATGACTTTTTCTCGTGAAGGAAATATGACTTTTAAATTGAGATAACTCAAGATCCGTAGTTTTATACCATATGAATCTAGTTTTCCACATTCTTAACTGATTTTTAAAACTGTCACAATAATTTAAATTCAGATGTGTTTTAGTACCTTAAGCGAATTTAAGAGTATTATTTCCAAACAAATATTTCATTTTATACTATATATATATAAAGTTGTTGACAATGGTTTCAAACCTCTTCTAATCACGTTATCTCAGTTAGAAAGATAACATTTAAATAGTAATTATTATGTTTATCTACATTTTATATTTTCAACAATTTCATAAACATCCACAGGCATTCTGTAAGTCAAGACACATGACATCATTTAAAAGTGATTTAGTTCAGAAAAGAGGAAAGCCTATGAATAAAACTCTTGGATGCTAAACAAGAAACCCATCCCCCAAAATCATTCTGAGAATCCTAAACAGAATAGTGATTTTTTGATCATTTTTTTCTAATGACTTTTGGTAATAATCTTTAATTATAAAAGTCAAACTAAAAGGTCTGTTTATCCTTGAACTCTTCTTTAATCTATCTTAGATCTTACACTTAGTAATTTTCCAATCTCAAAACAAAATTCCTGGTGTGTAATTAATGCTATACATATATATTTTCTTTCCTTACCATGGTAAGGAAATGCTGTAATTCAAAAGGCTATATAATTATGACAGAGTGTTTGGAATTAAGCACAAAGCTACACAAGAAGCTATATGTGTTCTGCTCACCATAGGTATCAAAACCCGGTTTCTAGCGGTGTGAATCCACAGATATACCGCTGTGTTACTGGAGGATTATAGCAATAGTCATGACAATGTGGTCGAATTACGAACTAGTTATTTACTTTGTATACAACAAAAAGAGTCAGGGATATGTTTAAGCATCGTACTAAATAAACATTATCGTTCATAGCTTAACGGTCAGCGTTCAGGGTTCAAGAGTGTGTGCTGCTGAACTTCCACGATTACAGAATTATAAATGTAACAGCTAATCCCGTTTTTAAGTTGGATGATCAGTTGCTTACTTGCTTAAAGTTAAGCACAAAGCAACACAATGGGCTACCTTAGCTTTGCCAACCACGAGTATCGAAGCCCGGATTCTAATGCTGTAAGTTTGCAGACATGCCGGATATTCCACTGGAAGGCTTGAAGATCGCAGTAAGAACTTTTGGTAGTACATTTTTTATCTGCCCTCTCTCGCTAGTCATTAGTTCAAAATTAGAAACATAATATTTGAAACCTACGAGTTGTTAGATGTCAACTTAGCCCCCATGAGCTCTAAATAAAATTTCCAAATCAAGTAAACACCAATTTTGATTGTTATTTTTTATAAAATAGAGGATGAGTGCGATCCCCAAAGCGATCATAACATACATACAGCTCGTTATGCAGCTTTTCACTGAAACAAACAAGAATTAATATGTTGTGCTTGTTTTATATAAAAAAATCACATTATTCAATAAAAACTTTCCTTTATGATTTGCAGTGTTTTGACGAGAATAACCCCTGTCAATGTATTTTTGCAATGATTTTTATTCGCCTGGCACTAAGGTTGGATCTAAAAATACGATAATTAATGTAACTTGATTATTAGTTGTTTTTTGTGGCTGTTTAACAGTCTGTAAGATTTCAAACATATTCTCTGTCTGCTGTTGGTGCTGTTTTTAATCTTATATTTCCTGAAGCATTAGTTAAGGTGATGCGAGTTGGCACTAACTGTTCGACAATATATATATAAATAATATTTAAAATATCTAACTGATCATAACGATATCGGTGTGTTATTCAATAGCGTGTGTGATTTTGTCCATTAAATTGTACAACGGACACAAAATTCGGTTAGTTCCATTACTTATGGTTCTTACAAGTTAAAATACTGGATAAAAAATTCATTTGTTTTCAGATAACACTAGTATTATTATTATTTTATATGATTGCCAATTAATTTAAAGGATATATTACTCGTTAAACTTGTTGACTACTTGTTTTTAAAAATACCTCAACTACAAACATTTAAAGGAAAAAAAAATTGAAACATATACGAAAGAAACTATGAAGTTGAAGATTTGAACTATATCCAAGTTATTTGTTGAGAACCCTTAATTTTAGCTGATAAAGAGAAGAGAAAAACAATTAGCAACAGAATCCTGTAACCCATAATTTGTTCGAATTCTTATCGGCAGTTCCGAAATCCACGATTCTACCTCAGCGCAAACCTGCCTCATAGTTGAAGGCTTACCAATTACTAAATGAATTTATTGTTGTTTTTTATTAAACACAAAACTATACAAATAACTACCTGTGTTCTGCTCATCACAGGTATCGAAACCCGGTTTTTAGCATTTGAAGTTGATGCACATAGCGCTGTGCCACTGTGAGTCTTTCTGTAAAGAAGCACACCAAATATTATTTTAGAAAATTCTGATAAGTTTTGTTTGTTTGTTTGTGTTGTTTTGTATTAAGCACAAAGCTACACAATGGGCTATCTGTGCTCTGCCCACCACCGGTATCGAAACCCGGATTTTAGCGTGTAAGTCCGCAGACATACCACTGAGCCACTGGGGGGCTCTGATAAGTGGACACTACATCTTTTAATTATGATATATCGCTTATATATATACATTTCTATATGAAGTAGCTCCAAGTTATAACTAGTATCAAACAATCTAACTGTTTATATTATTAATTTATCATGATTCGTTACTAGGCTAAAAAAAAAATCATATGATGGTAGTTCTCTCACGAGGAAGCCAGGCATAGACATGTAGTTAGGGCGTTCGACTTGTAATCTGATGATCACGGGTTCTAACCCTCTAAACATACTCGCCCTTTTTAAGCCGTGAAATCATTATAATGTGACGGTCAATTCTACTATACTTTAGTAAAAGAGTATTCCAAAAGTTGGCGGTGAGTGGTGATGACTAGTTGCCTTCTCTCTGGTTTTACACTGCTAAACCAGGACGACACTAGCGCAAGTAGCCCTCTTGTAGGTTTCTGCGAAATTCAAAACAAACAAACTGTTGGAATTTTTGAGATATAAAACATCATTAACTTAAATTAGAAAGCATATTTGAACTAAGATATTAAAAGTCATTACAAGAGAGGCTCCTCAGGTAGGACAACGGTAAGTAGTAGGATTTACAATCCTAAAATCAGAAGTTCGTTTTCACTCGATGTCACAGCAAATAGCCCAACATGGTTTTGATGTTTCTTTTGAATTTCGCACAGAGCTACTGGAGGGGTATCTTTGCTAGCCGTCCCTAATTTAGCAGTTTAAGGCTAGAGAAGAGCAACTAGTCATCACCACCCACCGCCAACTCTTGGGCTACTCTTTTATTAACGAATAGTGGGATTAACCGTTTATTAACCTGCGACCCTCTGATTGCAAGTCGAACACCTTAACACACTTGGCCATGCCGGACCTCGTGGTTTTTCTGTGAGGAAACACACACACAAATCATAATAATTGTATAAAAGCTTGTTGTTTTTTTTGTTTTCTTGCTTTAAGTTGATTCATTCCTTTTATTACTTAGGTTTCTTCTTCGAGCCAAAGCCTTAGAACATGGTTTAATACGCGCCATGAGCATTACACAGACAGTTTATTGCATTGTTTTTTTATTGTATGGTATAAACAGTTAAACAGTTGAGAATTAATTAATGTCTAGTGTCGTGCAAAGTGAATCAATAATCGAACATAAACAATGGAGTGCATAGTCATTTTGGTTTAGTTTATTTATATCACGACCTTTAATAAATTAAATACCTATCTTCAGTTTACAATTCAAAACTGTTTTACAATAGTATTACAGAATTTCAATAAATGAATCTGCCACTGCTTTGAACTTAGACTCATGAGTATACGTTTAGTAATTTATCTACAACACAATTGTTGTTTTCCAATATATATTCCAATAAAACATGAACCATTTGGTAATCGTTAGTATCAATCTGAACTTATGTCATGTTCCCAGTTTCTTAAGCTTACCTTTCAGTTCATTTATATATCCTTGAATCATATGCTGTTTAAAAATATTTTAGAGGAATGACAGTTGTGACTCAAAATGAGTTAATAGGCAGACAGTACTGAATGATGTAAATAATACACACCAGCTGAAACAATGACTTGAGTAACAACATATTAACGATAGCAATGGCAGCAGCAACTTTCGCAATTAATAAATAAGGCTTATATGGTTAGATGTACATCATGTTTAGATATCGCGCATCACCATAAAACAATTAATCGCTCCGTGATAGCGAAACAAAGAACAGATTAGACCTTTATGTCATTCATGCGCTCTTTATTTTCTTCGCTGAAGGTACACGTTTAAGATAGAAAGAGAAAGTTCACAATAAAATACAATGTTGTTTGATATGTACTTGTTATTTAATCAAAAAAATGAAAGAGAGAAAAGTTATAAAAGAATTTCAGCTGCTTTTATATATAAATAGAAGGTGGTAATCAGAATTGGTATTTTCAGAGAAATATTATTAAAACAAAATCTAACTTAAGCTTTGACGCATGATTGTACACAAATTAATGCAAACTGTTAAAACATAAAAGGTATCAGGTTTTAATTCATTTTGCTTATAACCCTAAAATGTACTATGCTATTTCCTTAGAGAAACGTGTGTAATTTGTTTGTTTTTGAATTTCGCGCTAAGCTACACGAGGACTATCTGCGCTAGCCGTCCCTAATTTAGCAGAGTAAGACTAAAGGGAAGACAGTTACTCATTACCACTCACCGCCAACTCTTGGGCTACCCTTTTACCAATGAGCAGTGAGATTGGCCGTTACTTTTAAATGTCCACACAGCTGAAAGGGCACGTTTTGGTGTAACGGAGATTCGAACCCGCGTCCCTCGGATTAGCAGTCGAGTGCCTTGTGGACACTATGGTGCCAGTTTGCCTTTCCTTCAGTCAGTAGTTTAAAATTAGAGATGACATTAATTAACCTTTTTAATTTTATTATACACATATTTTTCGAAAACAATCATTTGGATCTCAATCAATTAAATAACTTACTTGAGTAATACGTTAAAATATAATTAATAATAATAATAAAACCTCATAAATGTTTAAGAACAAAGTGATTCTTACACAATTGGAAGTTATTAATTATTGTAGCACAATATAAAATTTAGTTTATTTTACTTTTAAATTCATTATACATATATTTTCCCTGTGGTACATTATTGTTTTGTTTTGAATTTCACGCAAAATTATTCGAGAGCTATTTCCGCTATCTGTCCTTAATTTTCAGGTGATGAATTAGAGGAAGGCTGTTGGTTACCCATCTACTATAGTATTCTTTCACTACTCCTAACCAACAAATAGTGAATTTTTACTGACACATTATAACACTCCAGAATTGGAAGAGTGAGCATGCTCTAGGAAATGGTTTGAACTTGTGACATTACTTCGTGGCCATGCTAAGTCAGCAGTGGTGGACTTCTGGATTTTAGGGCTGGAGAGCCAGATTTTAAATCCGTGCAAATGAACATAACATCCCCATGAACTTTAAGATGTGATAATGTTACACGAATGGTTAGTGCTGACTAACCTCCCTCTGGACCGACATGATCAGATGGTTAGGGCGCTCGACTTGCAAAATGAGGGTCACGGTTTCGAATCCCAATCACACCAAGCATGCTTGCTCTTACAGCAGTGGGAACATTATAATTTGGCAGTTAACTCCACTATCTGTTAGTAAATGAGTTGTCAAAGCGTTGGCGATGGGCGACGATGACTAGCTGCTTTCCTCTAGTACTACTCTGCTAAATTAGGGACAGATAGCTCTTGTGTAGCTTTGTGCGAAATTCGAAAAATGAATAGATGCCAACAAGCTCAAAATTAGGAAATTAGGTACAGGGGCAAACATTTTTAATATTGTCGCTAAAAGTAAAAAAATATATACATACAAATTTAGATGCACGAAATAATTATGTTTGATATATTATTCAATTTAAATTTGCTCAATCACATCGCCCTCGCTGATGATAATTAGTTACAGAAATTGTATAAGACTAGTATTTCAATTAGTAATTTATGCTAAATTAATATTAATGCTTCATATTTAAGTAGCTCAGTGATATGTCTTAGGGTTTATGATATTAAAATTCGGTTTTAATAGTCATGATGAAAACAACACAGATAGCCCATTGTGGAGCGTTGAGCTTAACAACAAACAAATCAGCATTCATTAAAGAGAAGACAGTAAAACAATAATTTTATCCCCAGTGATTTTCTTTCAAATAAAAGAATATTGAAATTTGAAGTACGTTTCTAGAAAAAAAAAGTCTTAGATGCGGTTAATGTGGAGATGTATTAAAAGTATTATTATCTAAACCAGCTGTCCCTAGTTTAGTAGTGTAAGATAAGAGGAAAGTATATAGTCATCATTACCTACCGCCAACTACTAGACTAGTCTTTTACCAACAAATAATGGAAGTGACCGTTATTTTTTAAAGTCCCCACGGCTAAAAGGGTGAGTATAAATTAGTGTGACGGGGATTTGATTGCGGAACCCTCAAATTACGAGTTAACTGCCTTAACAACCTGGCTGTGCCGAACGTACTGTTAAAGGTAATAACGTTTGATTCTGCATATCCTGATGACTCAGCTTATAACACTAATAGTACTCAGTGGCACAGCAGTATGTCTGCAAAGTTACAAAACTGGAAACCGGTGGTGGACAAAACAAAGATAATCCATTATGTAGCTTTGTGATTACCTACAAACAAACATGTATAATGTGAAAACATCGGCCAAATAAATCTATTATTGTACATTTTAAACTTTGTTTAATTTTAATTCTTAAGAATGTGATTCTATTTGTAAAAGTAAAATTGAGTTCTGGTTTCAAACTTTTAACTCTATGTACTTTTAAAACAGATTCTAATTAACAAACATGAAATGCGTCGTACGTAAGTATAAAAATTAGCGAAATTCTTCTGTACTTACCTCATTTCAGTATCTTTGTCTTTAATCTAAAATAGGCTGAAAAGAAAGGAGCGACTGCAACTGAATATGGCTTGGTGTTCGGAATTTATCAACTCACGATGTTTCTTACTGCGCCATTTTGTGGGAAAATGGTGGGTTTATTTCACTTTACTGGAAAATTCTGTTTTCATATATATTCAAAATAATCGAAATCAAACTAAATATTTCCATACTGAAATATTTTAAGTGTAATATTTAATCATTTATTAAAATTCGATAAAATATATTTTTAACAACAGTTTAATAGTCATTGTTGAAAAAGTTTTTTCAATATTTAGCTATTTCACTGTTAAAGTCCAACATAATATTAACCCTTGATAACTGCTTAATACTAACCATGACTCACTTTACCAAAGTAGAAAAGAAACTTTTGTGAGTCAATAGGCAAAACAGTTCCACCAACTAAACATTTAGTTCAGTATCTATCGATTTAAGTTATTTTATTTCGAATTTCAAATATTGTAAAGCAAAAGACAAAATTATTGTTTCATATATTAATGAGCCGTGTATAAATAATGGGCACATGGTATAATTATGTGTCTGGTAAAAAGTATGTGTGTCTATTTTCCTTGAATAAATTATGTTTATTAGAATTGTAAGTAATGTTTTGAGAAGTCCAGCACCATCCATAACGAATTAATTTATAGTACCTTTTATAGGAGTTAATTTCCCATTTTGCTGATTTATTCTGAACTGGCGAGCTAGCTATTCATAGCAATTCCTCTGTCCGGATTATAAATACGAATATTATGCAGCATTATAATTATTATTCATCTCAGTTACAACTTGATTATTAGTCTGTTTGTTTTTTTCAGATATTCTTTCGCTGATGTTATTTTTGCATACAATGTTAAAATAATTATGTTTAGAAGTTTATAACAGTTTATGTGTAGATAAAAATAGTTTGAAAGTGTACAAAACATTTGATCCTTTATATAAGTGTAAGAAGATAAATTTGTAAATGTTTTTAGATTGCTCTAGTAACACCATCATTCATGCTTAATGCTGGAATATTCATCATTGGCGTGGCTTCAATACTGTTTGGGTACGTTTTTGATATTCATTTGTGATTTTCTTATTTGAAGTCTCCATAAAACATATGTCATATATTAAGATAGGTTTATCGTAAGTTTATGGCCCAATATGCAACATGTATCAAAATAAGCACAAGCCTCGTTTCAGATTGGAATAACACAATGGTGTAAAAAGTGAGTGTAAAGAACATTTTAGATACTGATTTTGTATTTCTTTATATTTCTTGTTTGTTTTATTTTTTAGTACTATCCATTCTACGAACACAAACATCTATACGAGAGCGTGTTAAAAAAGTAGATTGATTATATTAAATAGCCTTGATGGTTCGGAAATAATCCTGAGGTCTTATAAAACTAAAAATACGGTTTCGATACCCATAGTAGCAGATTACAGATAGCTCATTGTGGACCTTTGCGCTTAACAATGAAGTAAACAAGCAATCTTTCAAACGTGAAAACACAAACATCACGAATTATATTTATGATGACTGTGAAGCCTAGCTCTTAGATGAGTGCAAGAATATTAAAAGGACTAGTGTGTTACCTTTTACTTTTTGTTTTTACAGTTTGCAAGAACAGGTATTCTAACATGTGGTATTAAAAAGTTTCTTAACGCTATCAACAAAATGCATGGACGAACGAGAAAGTACAAGTCAATACTATTGTGTTTTAAGTGTGTTGTGAATATTATTAGGATTGAACCAGAAGAACCTTGGGAATTTCATTTCTGTATAGAAAAACCATCAGCAGGAGTTTTGTAGAAAGCTCGAAATGAAATGCCATCAAGTCCAAACAAAAAAACAAATGGAAAGAGAGACGTTCTTGATTCTTGGATGGCTCATAGTTGCAAAATGAATTTTAATGAGTAGAATAGTGACTATCAAGAAACGTGTTTCCCACAATCCAAAATACTGTAATTATGATCACTTAACACTAACCTAACTAAGACACAACGTTTTTACAATGTTGCCGACTAGTTGTGCATTGGTAAAATTCTAGCTCTTTCTGATATCGTAAGTCAATAAACATACTGCTTTGCCACCGAAGGCATGACTAGACATAGCAATATGAGCTCTGATGATGTGTCAAGGAGCTAAATAGATTTTAATGTAATATTATCTGCTCCTAAAGCCCAAAAAATTGCTTTATGATGTTTGCTATAATTATGAGTATTATTAAATATAATTAAATTACCAAATTTACGAACATTGTAATATAGTTTATTTTTCTTGAAATATAAAATTTTGACTCTTAGTCAAAACCTTCCACAGCAAAACATTTAAATTGCTATTATAGATAAACATTGCAAAAGTAAGGACGACCTCTATGAAAACAACAACAAATTGCATAATTATATTTAAAAATATGCTACACATATTAATAATATATTGAACTTTAAAGTAATTTTACTAACGCAAAAGAAACAATTCTTAAAAATCGATAAATCAATTTTTAATGGATATATATTTAACACTGCTAAAAAATAAACTCGAATACCTTTTTATGTTAAAAATGTGCTAAAATTGTTAAAATTAAAGGACAAACAAAATTTGCTTTAAGGTTACCGATGCTTAAGAAATCTCCATACAACAAATAATCAAACTGCAATAATTATTTCATCAGCCAGTATAATTCATCAACTATCAAGGATTTGTCCATAGCTTTGATTACCACCCTGTGTTGGGCCACTGTATTTGTGTGTGTTTTTCGTATAGCAAAGCCACAAATGGCTATCTCTGCTCAGCCCACCGAGGGGAATCGAACCTCTGATTTTAGGGTGGTAAATCCAGAGACATACCGCTGTACTAGCAGGGTGCCATTGTATTTGGATAGTAAGTAATCCTCAAATTCTGCTACGGTACCCTGTGTGTGTGTGTGTGTGTGTGTGTATATATATATATATATGTGTGTATTTAATAACTGATTTAATTAATATTTTAATTAGTTGTTTACGTTTTTTAATGTAACAGGAAAAAACCTTAAGTTACTTAATATAATACAATATGAACGGTACAAAAAATCCTTTTCCAGTGTTTAGTATATAATAATGGATTTATTTCCTTCATTTGGCCGTACTTGTTTGTTGTCAGTTGATAGTGGTGGTTTACGATTGGCTTTTTAGTTACTATAGACGAAGAATTGTCTCCAATGAAACCGTTCTCAAAGTATTTTAAATTCAATTTAATATAATCAAGTGAACATATTATTCACACTCAAAGATTCTGCATTAAGCCAACCGCAGTGATTTGCCTGCTCATCTTCGGTTGAGATTTTCTTTTATTCACAGTTACTATTAAATTTAGACAGATTTTACGTTATTCTCTGCTCATAGGTTCATCGCTCTGTTTCATAACATTTAAAAATTACTCGAATCTTAAATTAAGATATTCTTATATACTAATGGTGAAACCAATATAATCTAAAAATACTAAGAACATTTATACTGATATACTACCTTGGAAGTTTGAAATGTAGGTATAAGATCTTATACCTGAAGAAAATACTTTAATCTGATAAAAACTAAAAACATGACTCATTTTCATTTGAGGGTAAGTCATGTCATTACATAACTGAGTTATTTATAATCAGTGTAACTTGTCGCTGTGTAAAAGACAAGACAAAAGGAATTTTATGTTTATCTACATCACATTTAGTAGTGAGAATAAACTCTTATCTTATCTTTTAATTGTCTTATTTATAATTTCTATTGACAAAACATGTTTCAGTAAAAATTCTTATTCTTCTCCATCTCTTATTGAACCAAATCGTATTTATTGGTTAATTTAAGGCTTGATGAACCATTGTTTGAACAAGACTTTTTAAAAAGACTTTGGTATATAACTATTAAATGTAAAGTACAATTTAGTTAAAATATTTTTACAGAAAATATTATATTAAATTTAATCATCTTTATTATAAATAAAGAAGACTAAGAATGTAACATGTTTTCTTCTTGCTGTTGATGATCTATAGTGAATTTAATATTAGCATATCTACAGTTAA
Organism: Carcinoscorpius rotundicauda; assembly: GCA_011833715.1. NCBI lineage: Eukaryota > Metazoa > Arthropoda > Merostomata > Xiphosura > Limulidae > Carcinoscorpius > Carcinoscorpius rotundicauda. The sequence continues at coordinate 29,332,218 of CM022395.1, read as the reverse complement.
GTTAGTTTCAAAAACTCTCAACATGCTCAGGTTGTCAAAATATCAAACTGTCATCTACATATCTTCTATAATATGTTAGTTTAACATGAAAAAAATTCTTCAAGTAATCATTTTCCATTGTGACGCAGAAACAAATTAACTAATAATATGGTTGACCTAGATCCTATAATAATATCATCAATTTAGTCATAAATATCAGTATCAAAAAGAAAAGAAAATTATTTGTTAGCAAAACTAACGAATTTCTGTAACATGCTTAGGAAATCTTTGTAATCTTGTTATTAGGGAACACTGTATCAAAATTAGTACAATACACTCCATTATTAACATTGAATTTTGTTATTTATTGATAAACTTACAACTGCCCTTAGTAGCATATTATTTTATAACTAATGGTTCTAATAAACAGAAATCCTGCTAGATCATTAATGTATGTGTCTGTACCACAAACCATGAATCTAATCAGTCATCTTTCTTTCTAGGAAATCAATACATAATACCAGTATGACAAATAAATTACATTATTAAATAGCATATTTTCTAAGTCAATACATTAAACTTTCTCACTTTTAATAAATATTTTTGTAATTTACCTTCTCTAGTTTTAAAATGATTTTTAGGCACTTTACAAATATATTAGGCCCGGCATGGCCAAGCGTGTTCAGGCGTGAGACTTGTAATCTGAAAGTCGCGGGTTCGCATCCGCGTCGCGCCAAACATGCTCGCCCTCCCAGCCGTGGGGGCGTTATAATGTGACGGTCAATCCCACTATTCGTTGGTAAAAGAGTAATCCCAAGAGTTGGCGGCTCGGAGTTGATGACTAGCTGCCTTCCCTCTAGTCTTACACTGCTAAATTTAGGACGGCTAGCACAGATATCCCTCGAGTAGCTTTATGCGAAATGCCAAAAAAACAAACAAACAAACGTAATCTGAGCCCAGGAGTTGGCGGTGGGTGGTGATGACTAGCTGCCTTCCCTCTAGTCTTACACCAATAATTTAGGGACGGCTAACACAGATTGCACTCGAGTAGCTTTGTGCGAAATTCTAAAACAAACAAACAAAACAAATATATTACTGTCTTTTAAGTAGTTCATAATTTTTTTTTACTTTATCTTCTTTATTTAAAATAATCACGCATTTTCTTTTGTCATGATTTATGATTGATAGATTTTCATTATCACTTAACATTTTTAATAGCCTGAAATTCCTACGTACTTTAGGCCCGGCATGGTCTGGTGGGTTAAGAGGTGCGACTCGTAAGCTGCGGGCCGCGCGTTCGCATCCTCTTCACACCAAACATGCTCGCCTTTTCAGCCGTGGGGGCGTTATAATGGTTTGATCTATACCACTATTCGTTAGTAAAAGAGTAGCCCAAGAGTTGGCGGTGAGTAGTCTTACAGTGCTAAGATTAGGGACGGCTAGCGCAGATAGGCCTCGAGCAACTTTGCGCGAAATTTAAACAAAACAAAACAAACCTACATACTTTATATGAGATTAATAAAACATACTTGAGCCTTTTTGGTGGAGTGGAAAACGCTAAACCAATATTTGTCTTTTTTAATTCACTTAAACAGTAACAGGAAAAACAAAAAAAATACTTCATCAAATTATCTATCAAAATATCAAAATCACACTTATATTTTTCTAAACGATTATTACTGAAGTTTATTATTTTTCGTATTTACTTAATTAATGAGAGAGTTGTATTGTAAATTACTAAATTGCTTTCCAAACAGTAAAAAAAAAAAATTGTCATTTGATGGTTTCGTCTCTTTTCAGTTTGTTTAAGTTTAAAGTGTAACAATTAATTTTTAACTTGTAAATACTAAATACTATCTAAGAATTTAAGATAGACACTTTCAATTTACAAATTTTGGTGTTATATTTTCACATTGTAAAGAAAAACTCTTTAAATCGAACTTATTTTTATAATAATTAAAATCTGAATTTCCTGTTTTCCTAGACAAAAATTAAAATGAAACAAATATTTTTATAAATAATCACAGTAGCATTAAATTTATGTTTTAAAAATATTAAATTTATTATCGGTATTAATACCATTAAAAATACATATATGTCAAATTAATAATCCAAAACTTTATCAATGACTTGTAAATATTATCTTTTGTTATAAATACAAATAATCTTTAAGTGAGGAACTCCAAAACTATTATACAATAACAATATTGTATAATAGTCATTATTTCAATCTTTTAATGTTTTGTGCTTTTAGAATATAATGTAATTAGCAAACGTTCTAATTATGTAACAGTTAAAAAGCCTGTGATGAGTCAAAATTATAGTATGATATACTTTAAATGCTAATACCAAATTACTTTCCACATTTTACACTTCATGAATTTGAATAAATTTAGAAATTTAAACATCAGTTTCAAATACTTCAATTACACATTAACATAATCAGTGCTGCAGACAACTTGTGTTCTGTATAAAAATATGTATTTGCTAATCCTTTCTTATTAAAGTTATCAAATGGTTATCTTGCAGTTACAAATTTCAGTACTACAACATTATCAGTTTATCTAATGCAAATTTTGAGAAGTAAGACGGGAGAAAAGATAAAGCCTGAGAGCCTGTATTTACTAACGTTAATAATGTTGCAAAAATATTAACAATAGCATTTATTCACACTAAACAAGCTAATAATTTTATCAAACTTTTGTCCTAATAGAAATTCAAAATATTTAAATAATCTGAACATATTATCCATAAATATCATAATTAACTATCTTTTCTTCGTTTATAATTCTTTTCCCAAGTTTTATCATAAGTCTCAAATACAACAAAACTTTCTTTCTGACTTTCTGAATCAATCAAATTAAAGCAGACAGATACCGAAATTACCGGGTCAGGCATGACCAGATGGTTAGGGTGCTCGACTGATAATGTGAGGGTCACGAACTCGAATCACAGTCACACCAAAACATGCTTGCTCTTTCAGCTTTAAGGACGATATAGTATGACAATCAATTACTCTATTTGTTGGTGAAAGACGAGCCCAAGAATTAACAGTGGGTGGTGATGACTTGTTAAATTAGTGTCGGTTAGTGCAAATAGTTTTCGTTTAGCTTTGGGCGAAATTTAAAAACGAACAAAGAGTGAAACTCCTATAATAAAAACATGGATTTCTTTGCCATGTGCCTCTTTACGTGTTATATTTTCAGAATACTAACTATTCTTATTCCACCAGTTACATTTACATCATATAATGTAGCACACAGTGATCGTATGTTTATAGATGAATGTAAAAAATATCTGAAATGTATACCTATTTGAAGTATTTTAAAATAAATGTAATTTTATTTTCTATTAAATCAAACCGCATAGAAATTGAACTGAATTTGTTATGGTCAAAATGATAACCAGAGTAACCTACCGTTTAAGCTAGTCAGCTAATACAGTGTAGCAAAGTGTTTTTTTTATGCTGTTTTGTGTTTCTAATTATACCCACAACATGGCTTGATTCGAATAAATCTGTTGACACTTTTATCTATACACTAGATATTAAAACAGATACCGTTTAACTGTTCTGCATTATTACTAATAAATCATGTAAGGAATATCATATGTGCATATATATTTCATGATTAAAAGGTGTACGTCTAAAAATGTTATAACATGTTTCCTTTAGTTTTCTGGATCGAGCTCCAAACGGAAACCCATTTGTTTATCTTGCCTTAGCAGTAAGAGTAGCAGAAGGAATGGGATCAGCAGCAGCCAAAACATCCAGCTACGCAATAATAGCTCTGGAATTTCCCAACAGTGTAGCTAAAACATTCGTAAGGACATTCTTTTAACTAATGTCTAAACTGAAGCATTTCCAACCATAGTAAACATTAGGATTTGTTGAAAATAATAAAAAATATAAGGTGTATTATTTTATTCATGTAAGACATTGCAAAATGGAGCTGTTGAATCTTTGAACTTTCATACTTATAATCTTTTGTAATTTATAAAGTAAAAGAGCCGGTGAATGATACTAAAAATTCATAAAAGAATTATTTTTCAGCGTTTCTTACTATATTATATAGAAACACATAGCAGTTAAGCAGTTTTCCAGAAACAATTGTCATGAGTCTTTATAACTTCACCAATTGTATAAGATATGGTTTTATACATATTTTTATTGCATTACAGTCTTCATTGGAGACGTGTATAGGAATTGGTCTTATTGCAGGACCAACGATTGGAGGTGCCCTATACGAGGTTGGTGAAATTTAATTATTCACAAGTAAAGTGGTATACACGTGTGATTTTTACTTTCATTGGACATTCTGTATGTACAATAACCCGTACATCATATATCACGCTTGCTTTAAATATTTTTTAAACGATTATTTAGCGGCAGTTTGAATTGAACAAACGTTATTACTGTGACACGAACACTTCTCGTATCTCGTAATAAAGTTGCTGTTTATTAGCTAGTGCTTACTTTGTACGTATATTACCGCATGCTAATATATTGGCCTCTAAATGGTTTAACGTAGCAAGTAATAATAATGATGAGTAATTTGTTAACTAGTCATATTTTCGGATAATAAACTTCTTCACCTTTTACATTGGACCTAACCAAGTAAATTTGTGAGACTTCTAATTAAAAGCTAATTTTATTATGAGTAAAAGGAGATGATGGATGATTTAAGCCACTGTTTACTATCAAGAAGTCACATTTTATAATTAACTAAGGGATTTTGGTAACGTCGTGAGAAGAACTCAACGTGGATATTTTGTGCTATTTAGTTCAATACAATAATTTTCAGTTTACCTTTCTTCAATATTGTGATTTTCCTCTAAGTTTTACGTCTCGTTCTCAAGTCTATATATTGTGATATTTATATTTGTTAGCAACATACAATTTCGTAATGACGAGAACTCACTTGAAGTAAAAATGCCTTATCAAGCCGGCTGGTATGGGTATTAAAACTTTAACGCTAACCTGAATATGACTTAAGAAGATCGAAACGTTGTTCGGTACTTTATTTAATAAAAGTTTTAATACCCATACCAGCTATCTTGAGAATGCAGCATGCACGTTGTATTTCTTGCTGTAAAGTGTTGTCGTATAAGTTAGAATATTTGTAGGATGTTTATCAAAAATATCCTAAAATTTCATATTTGTACTGATTCCAGATTGGTATGATTTTTTAGGTAGGTGGTTATGAAATTCCATTCATTACAGCAGGAGTTCTCCTTCTTATAGACGGTATCCTTGTGTATTTTATACTCCCAGAATTAGGTAAGCAAACCTTTTGCATAAGTTACATGAAAAACTTCAAGTACAATGAAAAAAGAGAATATAAATAACGCTTATGCATTACCTTATTCGAATTACAGGCTATAAACAATTAATTTTATATTTATAAATTACTTCGCCTTAGCACTACATGTAAATTTTAAACAGATTGAAACTTGCTTGAATATGTTTGAATGTACTGATATTAAAATCATCGTAATGGAAGGTCGGTATGTTAAATGCATTCGTAACTGCCTAGACACAACTTGCTAGTAAATTCCACTAGTTACGAGTAGTTCTTAAAATCTAATGAACATATCTTTACGAAAAATATTAATGGTTAACAAGTCAAGTATTGAATGACTGGTTCAATATATGCCTATGATTGCTCTGGAAATTAGACTTAATAGATTTAGAAGCTAGATTATCAGGCTATTATTCTATGTCCCTGTCACAAAATCTTACAAACATAATTAATATGTTGTTAAAATCAAGACGTGGGTTTATCAACAAATAAGTTAACAGTTCTTGGTCAAAACCACGTGACACATAACATCTTCAAAGCGAAAGCCACAATTTTGGAAACCTTTTGTAGTAGTTTCATAAACATTATAATTCCTGCATTAAGAGAAGCTGCATCCTTTTTATTTCGTATTTTAGAAAATATCAGTTCTCCCGCATGTTGTTTTAAGTAAGTATAATTATGTATAATAATAAAATTCCATTTCTATCGTATGAAAAAAAGAAAAGAGGCATGTTATAGCATGTTAGCTATTATAATAGTTATAGTTTTGAAATACTCTTTATTAACTATCTACAAATTAATATATTTCTGCCAGTATTTTAGTTTCCATTATAATTTTGCGTATGACCAGAAGTACTGATTATGTCATGTGCTTGTTTTACTTTATATTTTAGATAACTCCAAAATACCTAGGAAATCAGGAAATCTTTTTAAATTCTACAAAAATATAGGAATTGGGTTGGATTTTCTTGTTGTGTTCACAACATTTAATTGCATTGGGTTTAATCAGGCAACATTAGAACCTCACCTTCGTCAGGTAGGAAACTAATAGATATATTTCACCTTCTATATCAGTCATATTCCTTAAGTAAGAAACAAATATTTTATATGTACTTTTCGCATGTGTCCTGTAAGTAGAAAGTGTTATTACCTATATTATCCTTTGAATATTTATTATTCGAAATAATAGGTGTTTGAAACGCACATATCATCTGATTTCTTTGAAGTTAAAAATATATGCTCCAAACCTAAGCACCAACCAGTTGCATTCATTTGAAGCAAATGTAAATGTTTACGCAGTAAACCAGGTTTCTGGTTGGAAGCGAGCCCATACATTGAAACTATTAGCCACGACTTTTAAATCTACACTTCTCTGGATTATAAAAATACCTAACTCTAATATCTAATTATGTTTTGATTAAATTTCAGTTCAATTTAACTCCATTTCTTTTGGGGTCAACTTTTGTTATCAGTGGCGCCATCTACTCAATAACAGCACCTATCTGGGGTTGGATTTGTGATCATTTGGTAAGCTATGCTATTTAAATTTACATTTTTTTCTTATTTTATAAGCAATTAAAAATCTCTATAACGAACGTGAAACTCCTAAAAATTATGGAAAGAGATAAAATATTAAGTATAAATAACGGAAAATTTCGTATGCATGAAGTGGTTCGGTGTTACGGTTAGCGTGCCACACTGTAAATCTCACGATTCTTGACTCGCGTCCCTTTGCCACAAAAAATAGGCTTCACAGTTTGTTCAGATAGATGCACTGTAAGAGCTACGGTGAAATTCCACTGTATGGCTAGACAAAAGTATCCCAAGAGCTGGCGGTGTGCCTATGACTAGATATTTGTCTGCTTAGTCTATCAGTTCAAAATTGTGAGCAGTTTTATGCGAATAGTTCATATGAGTACATCCTAAATAAATAGAAAACAATTAATGACAGTGGTCTCAACAGTTTCTTGCTTATTGCTCCGTTAATTTTGGACTGTGGTACTGTTACTCTTGTAAACCATTGAAACCTATAACTATTCTACGTATGATGCATTATTATTATGAAAATGAATAAAAGTTGATAAAAGATTATATAAACTGTGTGTTTTACCGCGTTACAACAGCTGTACAGAAACTACACAAATTAATTTGGATGTAAACGTTTACGTGATGGGAAACTGTAAAATCTACAACTTTATTATCAGTTCGTAACATACATAAATACACATTTGGAAACATTCATGAAAAACTACTAAGGGAGTGCTAAAAGGTGATCTTGAAACAAATTTGTAAGTTTGGTTTTAATCAAATAACTATATAATGGTAATCTGTGTTGTGTCCGTTACGAGATCCTATTTTTAGCGTTATAACCCTGAAGACTTACTGGTAAGTCACCAAGGGCTGATCTTAAATTTTATTTAATTTTAACATACATTAATGTCAATGTAAAAATTCATGTCCAATATGCAACCCATCCACTTTAATAATCATGATAGGCATGGCGAAATAACTTTGTGTTTGACAACAAAACAAACAAATATTCACTCTAACCAATCACCAAATGAGGTACAAAATGACAGATAACAATGCAAAGAATCTGTAACGTTGAATTGATTTTTTCGTAAATAGAAACATCAAAAAGTTGTAATAATACAAGTAATTGATGAAATAATTGATAAACTCTGATATAAAATTCACATCTTAAACTTAAGTTCTTAATAAGACAAGGTAATAAAAAATATGGTTTGAATACCAGTTTGCAGCTATAGTATTTATTTGATTAATTCTTCCCCAAAGAGCCATTATAACTTTGTAAAGATAATACCACAAAATTCAATATTGGTGGAGCATAAATTATTAAGAAAAAACTCACAAAATCGTGAAGGCTACATGTAGGTCGATCACATCAAAAGAAACATAACATGCCATTAGCAGCAGGACGATGATCTAAAATATAAGCCTGTATCCTTGATAAGTTTTAATGCTTAAATCAACGTTAAAGGATAAGTCTTACATATACTACACAGGTCAAAAGTCTAAATACAACACATCAAGGCTCATGTTGTGACTTAAAGTTGCATTAGAAAGGTCTCTTTTTCGCATTTGTGACGTGCTCGTATACAATATTACAATATTGAGTCAAGTTGGTTTCGAAACGAAAGTGGATCCATAAAGTGTCTATGATATCTGTTTTTATAAGCTATCAACAAGTATTTCGCTTTCATTTTTCTAGACATCTTCTCAGATTTGACATAAAATGAATTCTTTCTATTTTTACGCTTAAATTATCAACTGTTATCATAAATTTTAAATGACTCTTTTATATCATCGGCTCAGAGGGTCGCGGCTTCGAATCGTCATTCCACCAAAGCATGCTTGCCCTTTCAGCCTTAAGGGTGTTGGAAAGTGAATGTCAATCCCACTATTCGTTGTTAAAAGACTAGCCCAAGAGATGGCGGTGGGTGGTGATGACTAGATAAATTACAGACGCACAGCCCTCATATAGCTTTGCGCGGAATCCAAAACAAACAAACGAATAAGTAAATCGAGCGATAAATTAAAAATAATAAGTCTGTTCTAAGTTTTGTAAATAATATAAATTAGTAAAATTTCAAAGTGTATTTTCTATCCTCTATTCATTTGTCTGTATATTTTAACGTGTATATATATATATATACAGGAAGTTTAGTTTTAAAATCTATGTTTAACCAATAACACTTCTATTATTCACAGTATGTTTCAGTCGTGTATTTCTCAGCGATGACAAAAATGTACAATAATGTAAAGTTTACCTCATTTTTATGTTTTGTAGCCATCAACCAAACCCATAACATTATTGGGATGTGCATTTATGGTCATTTGTGAGCTCTTTCTTGGTCCAACTACTTTCTTGCCGATAGACACGTGAGTAAGAAATAAGTATTACACTTATTTTATCCCAACCCAGTGGCTCAGCAGTATGTCTGCGGACTTACACGCTAAAATCCGGGTTTTGATACCCGTCGTGGGCAGATCACAGATAGCCCATTGTGTAGCTTTGTGCTTAACTAAAAAAAAAAAAACTACACTCATTTTAAGATTTTTTTTTCCTTTGACTTTCATTCATTTCTCTTAAATTTTTAACACGTGCATTGACCCAAAAGTTCGAATGTTTAAAAATTTCAAGAACTGTGCATTAATGTTTTAGTATGATATTTCGATTCAGATAAAACATTGGTTTGAACAATTAATTTTTTTTGAAGCTCAACTCAGACAGAAAATTGAATTTTTATTTCTACTAAGAATGTTAACACTATAAATACATAGATTTAGTTACATTATATATTCTCATTTGTTTTGTTGTTGTTGTTGTACTTTCTTATAGACAACTGTGGCTAGTGTTTGTCTCTCTCAGTGTGTTTGGGCTGGCAATCGGTTGTAAACTAGTTCCTACGTTCATTGGTGCTTTACGAAATACAATGTAAGTAGACTTCCAAATGAATAAATATATGTGTGTGTGTGTGCATGTATCTTTGTTCGTTTGTTTCAAAAACAGCTTCACTATAATATTAGATTCTGTTGAAAATAACGTTTGTCACCACAAAACTGTTTTTATTTTTACCAAAGCTACTTTAGTAACACATTTGAAGAAACTGTTACTTTAACAAACTTAAAGTCATATATCGTTCTTTGTCTCTTTTGGTTTAATTCGTTAGTATACATTTATTTCGTTGTTGTTGTTTTCCTTAACTGAGTTGCATTTCCTAACAATAGTTCACAATAATTTTCAAGTGTATATAAGTAACATATTTACCACTTTAAGTAATATTGTATCTGGTCATTTTTCTATGTTACATTTCAAAAATATGCATTTGTTTCCATTTTTCTTGTCCCCCTTCTACACAGTAAAACATGTGTATATATGCAGCCCCCCAGTGGCTCAGCGGTATGTCTGCAAACTTACACGCTAAAATCCGGGTTTCGATACCCGTGGTGGGCAGAGCATAGATAGCCCATTGTGTAGCTTTGTGCTTAATTCAAAACAACAACAACCAACTAAGTATATCTGCTAACTTACAGCCCCCCCAGTGGCTCAGCGGTATGTCTGCGGACTTACACGCTAAAATCCGGGTTTCGATACCCGTGGTGGGCAGAGCACAGATAGCCCATTGTGTAGCTTTGTGCTTAATTCAAAACAACAACAACCAACTAAGTATATCTGCAAACTTACAGCCCCCCAGTGGCTCAGCGGTATGTCTGCGGACTTACACGCTAAAATCCGGGTTTCGATACCCGTGATGAACAGAGCACAGATAGCCCATTGTGTAGCTTTGTGCTTAAGTCAAAACAACAACAAAAAAAAGCTAACTTACAAACCTAAAAACCGATTTTCGGTTCTCATGAAAGGAAGAGCACAGATAGCCCATTATGTTGTTTTGCGCCTAAACACAAATAAAACAATTTCTCGTTATTAAAAAAATAAAACATTTTTTTTCATAAAGTATTTATTTCTTACATTCGAAGATTTTATTTCTTCGAAGTATACTCATTTTCCATGATAATTTCGGTTGCTTTCGTTAAAATTATTTTCATTTGCTTTCTCCAACCATATCACTATTTTTATTGAATATTTTTTGCAGATTTGAATTAATTTTTAAATATCTACTATATTTCAATTACGTTTATTACATCAATTCTTTATATATATCTTTAATCATATTGTTGTAATTAAATGCAAAAATTCGTTTTCACTTCAGTTTGGTCACAGGAATATGAGCTTACCCAAAGTGTTCTTTCAATCAATATAATGCGAAATAAACACAGATTGTGTGTTTTATTCTGTAATATATCAGTCACAAAAATGTTTTCCATATTAACGAAAGGTTTAACTTTTACAAATGAAGTTTCTTTGTAAGCACGTGCCTGTTTCTTAACCAAGTTATCAATTTCGATAAGATAAATCATCCAACAACTTTCAAATAAAATTCATAGATCCCAGGCTCTTACGAAGCTTAATATAACTTTCATTTGAGTTTTCTCATCCATTTATTCTTCCTCGAGCAAGAAAAATTTGTATGTCAGCCGAGTTTAGTTACTATCGTCGTATGGTTTTACTTACTTAAAAACGCATTACGAGAAAGTTAGACATGTATGTCTAACTTCTAAAATCAACTGATAATTTTAATATTTTGATACGATTTTCAACATTATTGATCTTGCCTTGTACGTTTGCATAATTGTTGAAACGTTTCTGTGACATTTTACGTGTGTTTTTATCATTACTGAAATGTGTTAAAAGCTATAACAAGATATGAACACAGATTATACGGTGAAATATTACAGATTTAGTCTTGGTTGTCTTCATACACATTTTATGTTAAAACCTATAAACCGAAAATATGTAACACCATTCCTTGACATTTTGTTAATTTTTATGCTCAAATGGCTTATAAGATTAAGAACAATTTTTAGGTATTTCAATGTTCATTTAGTGCATTTACGAAGTTCTCGTTTGAGATTTTATATCCTTATGTATTAGCAGTTATAAATGAACGCACTATTGTAAAAAGTTTCGTAAGCGGTTGCTACATATTGATATAAAAATGTGATGTGTCGTGTCTTTTGAATGCATTGTCAAGACGAACTTAAACCCACAGTTTTCTGTCTCGTAATACTGGTAATATATGTTTTGTTTATTATTAGAGAACGTGGTTTCCCCAACGATCTGACGTCTTACGGACTGGTGTCATCAATGTTCACTTCTGCTATGGCTCTTGGGTACGTGGTTGTAGCATAGATAGCAGTAATCAAGTAAAGTGTCTTTTTTCTCTTTCTTTTTTGCTAATAGATTATTTTTATGTTATAAAAATTTCTTGAGATATCTATAATCGTTAAATTTAGCGACATATAATTTATTAGTCATTTTTAGCAGAAATGGTTGAGTAGAGCCCTAGCAGTTAGCCTATCGGACTGACAATCAGGTTCAAAGAATAATTTTCAGCTGTGGATACGTTATAAAATTAGCACTTTGTCATAATTTTCGGTTTTAAAAGTAAAGTATCAAGAGAATGACACTACCAACAGGTTGTCTGTCCTCTCGTTCACAATTAAAGATTTATAACGGTCATGCTTGGACCTAAAAAGTTCCAGACCTAGCTGTTTAGCCTATTTCATACATAAATGTAGCATTCAGACACACAAACATTCTTTAATATAGGCCTAAAAAGATTAATCTAGTTCATCGTGTAAGGTTAGTTATTTTTAATTATATCTTACACTACAGTTTGCTTTGCATAGTGCACTTTCGGCCCGGCATGGCCAAGCGTGTTAAGGCGTGCGACTCATAATCTGAGGGGCGCAGGTTTGCATCCCCGTCGCGCCAAACATGCTCGTCCTTTCAGCCGTGGGGGCGTTATAATATGATAGCCCTCGACTTGTTCTCTGCGAAATTCAAAACAAACAAACAAACAAAAGCATAGTGTGCCTAAATTGAACGTTAACCACGCTTTCTTTCTTCACATTTTAACAGTAAAAGGACAACCTTTGTTTGTTTTGGATTTCGCGCAAAGCTACAAAAGGATTATTTGCGCTATCTCTAATTTAGCAGGGTAAAGCAACTCATATTCACTGCCCACCGCCAACTCTTGGACTACTCTTTTACCAACGAATAGTGGGATTTACCGTCATATTATAACGCCCTCTTGGCTGAAATGGCGAGCATGACGGGGGATTCGAACCTGCGACTCTCAAATTACGACTCGAGTGTCTCAACCACCTGGCCATGACAGGCCAGACCTTTGTTGTCATGTTACATAACTTAAATATTTCTACAAGACTTTTCTAGGCATCACTAATATGCTTTGTCGTTAAATTAATCTATTTGTTTCAGAGAAACATCTCACATTTGAACAAAACTTTCTGTTTTATAATTTTATGAAGAATACATTTAACTGGACATATATTAGCATAACTTAAAAAACTTAACAGATACCATATACAAGAATTGCAGTTATAATTAAAATCACTTCTTATAATTTCTGTATTTTAATCATAGTAATGTCATATTTTGAAGTTTGGTATTATTTAAATATAAAGTTTGCTTGTTTTAGATATTTTGACTCTTGTGTAATGGGTCGAACTTACCCATAGCAATGATTACATTCTGATTAATATCTCCTGCTTTAAATATACCCAACTCACATAATGTTACTGATACTGCGACATGACAGATACGAGTAGTTTAAAATTATTGCCATAATAGATATGTTTTCCAAACAACTGTAGCGTACAGAAACATCTATTCTTCGGAATTACTTTTGGTATAAATTTTTCTAGCATAATCTATTTTTCGTGGTGATTTGACAAATCAAATTTGGTTAATTTATATATTACACCATTTTTTCTGTAAGTCCTCATTGAATCTGTTAAAATTGTTAAAGTATTTCTAGTCTCATTTATATCTGATTCGTTCCATTTGATATCTTATTTTTAGATATAAAAAATTCCTTTAAATCTAAAGGTGTACTTGTTTTTTTAATACATGTAAAAGACCCATCACAAGTGTTTTGGCACACGAGACATTTTGTATTTTCAACCTGGTAACCAAGAGTTACGCTTGGTGGTGTTGATTAATTATCTTCACTTTCATCTATCGTGTTTATTAGGTTGTTCGTAAAATAATGGCGGATTTTAAACTTTAATAAGAAATAAAAAATTCAAAAGCAACTTTATTAATAAAAATTGGAAAATAGTGAATCAACACATTTTTACCAATGGGAATCAAGATTATTTCTTTCATGATGATATAGCTCCGAAGTCCTACAACTAAAAGAAATATTTAAAGCCATTTTTGCAGCCGTTTTGTTGTTGAATCTTTCGTTCTCTAAAAAGTTGTTCAAATGATTGAAAACGTCCAGAGAGTAAAAAGGATGAAGCATCGTTTCATAGCCCAATTCGTTGAGCTTCTGGAGTGTTATTTGACCAAAGTGTGGCTGAGAATTATCATGAAGCAAGATTGGTACTCTTCGACTGAATAGTGCGGATTGTTTTCACGCCATTTTCAGTGGGTCTCTTTTCACTAACGTTGTCAGTTGATCAATTCCAACAGCAAAAGGACGTTTTCTGACTTCCTTATCACTACGAAACTTTTGGAACTATAGCTATAATGTTCATTCGAAGATGATTCTTTCATCCTATGCTTGTTTGAAGTTGTGAACTGTTTACGATGCATTATGACTAAGTCTGAATTCATGCAAAAAAAATGATCTGCAATCATCATTTATTGTAAGGGTCTGATATATTAGAAATAAAGTTTTAGAAAAGACTAAAAGCACCAATAAATAGAAGAAATCTTCAGTGTTTCGATTATATATACTAAGTCGTAAAAAAGACAGATTTCTTATCCTTGTAAATGACTGAAAGTTTGATATAAAAATCCACCATTATTTTTCAAACAACCTAATACTTCAGGAAAAACTAGCTCAGTCAGCCTTCAAGTAACTTTGCAGAAAATTCAACAACTAAATTTCAAACCTAGTGTGACTCATGGGTTAAATGGATTTATCAAAAATCTCAGGCATAAAAAAGTTCAAACATAGCGTTCCATAACTTTGGACTGTAGAAGCAGTTGACAAAAGCAAAGGCATTTGCCTGCAGCGTCTACCACCTGTGTAACGTCTCTTGATTAAGTAGCGAATTGTTGTTTATTTTATAACACACCAATAGCTAAAGGTTTAGAGTTATTTCAGAAGACCATCGGGAAACTGAACCTTGGACCTTCCGATTAAAAGATATAATCAATAACCATGCTGTATTCAATAATACGAAAGATCTAATAATAGAAAAATACAATTAAGCCGTGAGTGAAAGAGAGAAATAAAAAGTAATATACAAGACAATGCACATACGTTAATATAAACATCAGCACTTAACTAAAACCCTAAGATAACGCGCACAAAAATCGATGTGTTCAGTTAGATGGTGCTTTACTCAACACTGATTTGAAACCATAAAACAATGCTGATATATTGAAATAACAAAAAAACTAATTCTTTTGTTTATAAGAAATGGAGATGTGGGAATCTCAAAATTGTGATGCATAGCACTATTGTAAGGCAAACAATTCAGAAAGGCCAACGCTTTATTGAAAGTAAACTGCACCTGATTACAGAAAGTCACATACTGATCTGTTTACTCTGTGAAATTCCAGTCACGTTTCCTAGAAAAAAGTGTACCATGTGACGAGCGTATTGCTGATCAATGGTATCCCATGCGAATATTTCAGCGGCAGCACTTCCTGTTTCTTTGTGGGATCAAAACTATGAAGGGGATACTTGAAACTAGCAAAACTAGTGAAAGAGCTCCAACCTACATAAGTAAAAATGAAAATGTCATAGCTGTTTCTTTCAATAAAAACATGCATTTATATTATGTTATCATGGTTTACTTCGGATTATTCTCTTTATAGGAAACAGTAAATAATTTCTAAATATAAGCAACTTGAAAAGATCAACATGTACAATGGTAGGCTTAGTATATTTTAAGAGTTTACTGTAATACATTGTGTGATACACACCACGCCCTAACAAAATCGATTTCATACAATGAATCAAAAAACTGAAACTTGAACAGAATTTTACTGTAATAATGATAATTCAAATACCAAACAATCAGAACAAGATGTAAAGTAGCATGAATGCATTAATTTATCATTAGGGTATCTTCATTCCAAATATTTTAGGTCATAATAAAATTCACGTACAAACATTCAATAGCTGAATAACGTGAAATTAATGGAATTATCTTTCAAATATACTTATATTTGTGCATTTTGCTATTGTAAAAATTGTCAATGATATTCGTATTACTTGATTAATTATTCTCTGAATCATTCCTCAATAGAGCTTTCATAGGACCCACTGTTGGTGGCTATCTTCTCGACATCATCGGTTTTCGAAAAGGAACAGAAATATTGTTTGGAATTGAGATGGGATTGGTAAAATAACTTCGTTGTACTAATTTATTATCATTATTATAAATGTTGATTAAAAGTTTTTATTTGTGACTTAATATAAGCTAGCGAGAACAAATTCATCTCATAAAGCTATGTGTGTATTAGTCCATTTGTTTCAGAATAATGCAGAGTAAGGTATATTTTGAAGTCAATATTAAGCTAATATTGCTATCATATTACTTTGTAAACTTTTCTTGCGTTAACAGTTTTGTGTTAAGTTCTTTATAACTATTAGTAAGTATTATATAATTATAGCTCAGTGGCTTTGCGATTTGGACTCATTGAAAATTATAGAGTTACCAGGGTCATTCTGTTGCTTCTTTGAATTAGTTGCTTTATTAGAACTGTTTTAGTATATTAGCTTTATGATGGGTACCAGTTGTAAACTGTTGGTTAATGATCAACTGCTATAGGAGAAATGGATCACTATTCTCTTCTAAAGCATCTTTCAGTGGCACAGCGGCATATCTGCGCACTAACGGCGCTAGAAACCGGATTTTGATATCTGTGGTGGATAGAGAATAGATATTCTATTGTGTAGCTTGTTCTTAACTCTAAACAAACAAACTCTTCCAAAATACCTGCCTTATGTGACTTGCATAGACATGGCATAAAGTTAACATGAAATGAGTGAATACCTGTAAAGCATTTTTCAATTTGTTCTTGACTTTTACAGCAAATATTTCACGTTATAAAAGCTCAGTCTGAATTAACTGGTCAAACGCTTTGGTAGTTTCAACACAATACTTTAGAAGATCGGGCATGATAAGGTGGTTAAGGTGCTCGACTCTCAATCTGAGGGACGCGGGCTCGATTCCTCTCAAACCAAACATGCTCAATCTCTCAATCGTGCGGGTGTTGTTATGTCAAGATCAATCACTTTGTTCGCTGGTAAAATAGTAGCCAAAGAGTTGGCGGTGGGTAGTGATAAATAGCTGCCTGCTTTCTAGTCTCTCATTGCTAAATGAAGAACAGGTAACACAAATATACCTCGTATAGCCTTACGCAAACTTCAAAATAAACCAAAACTGTACAATTATTTTTTATTAAATTACAACAGCACGATCTAACGATAACCGGTTAGTTATTATGAATGATGTTTCTTCATTCATAAAATTGCAGTTAAATTGCTTGCAATTATTTTCACTTCTTGTTTGGCCATCATATGGAATAGGGTAAATGGATAGCTTATTACAATAAAAGTCAGAACAACTTCTGCAATTAGTTTATATTGATTCAACTGTATTTTCTATTCTTCATTAGTTTGTCCTTGTTGCCGTATACTTTGTTTCGTTTCGACTTAAACTTGGTAAAACTCGACCAAGGGAACCACTGATGGATTCACTGACCACTGCAATTATTGCTGAAGGAGTGAGAACAAAATCTATCTCAGTATAAAATGAACGTATTTTATGCGATAATTAACTTCGTTATTAACTGTATATCTTGAGAGTTTTTCACAAACAGAAATATGTTCGACAATTTATTTCTGTAAGTGGGAATGTAAATACAATTTTAATTTAAAACAAACAGTTTTGTGCTAGTGAAGGATGATCTTTACTCTTTTAATGTAAAAGCACAGTTAATATGTATTTAAAATGAGATTAATAATTTTAATTACATTGATACATCATATACATTGTAAACAAGCTTTATATATTAGTCAAAGATAACACTGAAACACGTTACGTGATTTTATAGAATAATAAAATTTTATTTTTATAACAGGTTTATGTATTTTTGTTCATAGCTTTTAAATAAAATAATTAATTAATAACATTAATTAATATTTCTCATATTTAAAATTATTTATTTTTGTACAGTTCCCTGAACATATATCATAAATTATTAAATAATTTTGCCTATTAAAATCAAAACCACACGTTTTACTCATTCACTACAATCTACTGATAAAATATTAGCAATTTAATTGACTATCCACTTATGAATTTAAAAAAACTGTTCTAATTCTAGCAATGAACACAAACGTATAACATAAGCACTTTCGAAAACTACTCAATATAAAACGACGTACTTATAATATTTAAACATTTGTTAATTTAAATAAATATTAATCAAAATACTTATTGAATTAAAAGAACATTTATTTCACGCTTCCAAAATTAGTGTGGTTGTTTTTATAAGTTCGTTCTGTATTTATTACGCTTTTGTCTCAATTTGAAACATTTTTCATTAACGTCTACTTAGAAAGGTCATCTGTCACGGCTAATTATCTTATTAATATATATATTTTTAGATATGGGGCCTGGTATGGCCTAGCGCGTTAAGGCGTGCGCTTTGTAATCTGAGGGTCGCGGGTTCGCGTCCGAGTCGCGCCAAACATGCTTACCCTCCCAGCAGTGGAGGCGTATAATGTTACGGTCAATCCCACTATTCGTTGGTAAAAGAGTAGCCCAAGAGTTGGCGGTGGGTGGTGATGACTAGCTGCCTTTCCTATCGTCTTACACTGCATAATTAGAGACGGCTAGCACAGATAGACCTCGAGTAGCTTTGTGCGAAATTAACAACAACAACTAAAAGTTTATGGTTAACTGTTACACCAACAGTTGTTAAGACATTGAATTGTTTTGTGAATGTTACAACGATTTCATCGAGTAAATACTATATTTTAAATTTATAATCACTTGCTATCCTACAATGTGTTAGGAAAATAAAAAAGTAGGTGAAATTTGTGTCAATCTTGTATTTTAGAATTAAAGTCTCTTTTCGAAATATTTGCGTAAACCATTTTCTTTCTCACTTTTACAATACTCCGTGAAACATTCACGCCTTAAGTACAATCACAATAGAATTGAGATTCCAATCTGTATCTCTGAAATAGTGAGTACCAAGATAATGGTGACAGCCAGGTGGCTATGGTGCTCGACTCGTAATCTGAGGGTGGTGAGGTTCGAATTTCCCTTCACACAAAACATGATGGCCCTTTTGGCCGTAAGCACCTTATAAACTGACAGGTCAGTCGCAACATTCTTTAATAAATGAGTAGCCCAAGGCTTGAAGGTGGATGGTGATGACTACCTACATTCCCTCTAGTCTTACACTGCTAAATTAGGGACGGCTAGTACAGATAGCCCTCGTGTAGCTTTGCACGAGATTTATAACAAACCAATCATTGACTGTCTCTTTAATAAAAGCCCAGAGTTGAATGTTAGGCATAGCTGTGTGACAGTTTTGGAGCTGTAGATCCTCAAGATGGGCCACGAACCTGAGGTTACGCCTATAATCAAAAGAAAGTAAAGAAAGACTATTTCAATTGGATTTATAAGCAGATAAGATAACGTTTAATGTTTATAATACATACTCGTTCTTGGGATGAAATCACCGTTTGATTTATTTGTAATATCAATACTAATATTGACATAAAAGTCTTGGTATATTATTTAGTTTTTTGCATATTATTACGTAAACAGTTTCTGTAGTCGGAGAAGGTGTTATTCTTCAAAGAAACAACTACTACGTAAGATGATAATGTGCCTTTTTTTCTTAGACTCTTACTTTAATTTATATATTAAATGATGTTAATAAAAGTATTGTAATAACTTCGTTTGAAATTCTAAATCTGAAATATTAACATAAGATTATTAGCTTCACGATACAAATAGTAAGGTATATGAATTAAAAGCGAACATGGTTTACGCTTTTCTATAAGTTCTTTATTTAAAAAAAATTCTAAAGTGTCATAACATTTGCGTAGAAGACAACATATATTGCAAAAATGTTTATGAAAGCATAATGTTGATTGATCCAAAGTGTATGTGGAAGTTATTATCGTTCATGTACACGCCATAACCATTGTGGACACGGGCTTCTTTTAATACGAGAAAGCGACAATTTTATCTTGCTTATACTGTTTAAAATTAGTCCGAAGAGCACGGCACTCATATTTCCGGAACAGAATAGTTCAAATTCAATCTAATTTAGCATTACTTTATGAACTTAAATGCCACCGTCATCTTCTGTGATCTCATTGCAAAACGTATGAGCTCCAATGGAATATTTCCCGTATCGTTTGCATGTATGTTTCTTTAAAAAATTAAGCAAAAACTACACAACGGGCCGTCTGTGCTCAGCCCACAACGAATATTGAAACCCGATTTCTCGTGGTATGACTCCGCAAACATACCACTTTGTCACTAAGGGCTCTCATATATTGTGAAGGACACATCAGAAAGGGGTTATTATAGCAGAAAAATGTGACAACACTTTAGTTATAGTTAGTAAGACAGTCAATGTTTCAGTTTATTAAAAAATAGGCTATACAGCTACCAGATACAGCTTCGAATAAAACTTCTCATGGAAGAAATAAAAACTGTGAATACAATATAAACTTATCCTTATTTGAAATTGAAGAAATTAAGATAATCTCTGTGTTATGTAAAGAACGAAAAACAACTTTTTTCCTTAGTTTAAGGACTGTACTTATTCTGGTTGTTAGCTTTGCCTCTTATATCAGTATGGTACTAATTATTAGTATGCAAATCTATCAACAACTTATCTCTTAACTAAACATTTAGCCTTACCAACAACTTGTTAAGTTGGACTTTTTTACTAAATTTAACTTAAAAGAGAAACAAAAATAAAATGAAGGCTTATGAAGAAAAGCGTGTGTGTTTGTGTGTTTTTCGTATAGCAAAGCCACAAAGGGCTATCTGCTCAGCCCACCGAGGGGAATCGAACTACTGATTTCAGCATTATAAATCCGCTGCACTATCGGAGGGCATAAAGAAACACCATTTTATCTAATAACTCCAAATTGAATATTAATAGTTTTAAACAATTTGTTCTGACTTAAGCTATAAATTAAATCGCTTGCGAAATATCTTAACCAATAATAAACCTTTAAAGCAGAATTTACAAATATGTAGAGTGCAAAATAAAACACTACCCACCGTAGACATCGAGTTATGAAATATTGTTTAAAGTTTTTTAACAGTACCCAGCATAGACATCAAGTTATGAAACAGTTTAAAGTTTGTTATAATGTTTCAGACTCGTTCTCTGATGGAAACATAATGATAGAGGTAACATTCCCCTTTGCCTACACTAAACAAATTCCGGTTATTTTCAAATAATTCTGTAACATCTGCTTCACAATGTTAAGTAATGACTCAAACACACATGTCTCGCAACCATCTGTCACCTTCGTGTAAGCGAATAACAAAGACAGTAACGAAACATCAGTGAAGTTTTGAACTTCCATGCAAGTACGTGATCACTCTGCCAGTCACACCTTATCGAAAGTAGTTTTATATAGTATATTCAGGCGAAGAGACGTTTGAAACATACTTTAAATATCACGATGGAAAGAAATGTTCGGTGTGTGTGTGTGTTTGTATCTGTGATTGTCAAATAGGAGAGATAGATCTGGGTTATGTCGTATGATAACATCAATGGCATAAAAGTGCACATCCATTTACTAAGTAAAGTTCAAACCGACGATTAAACATAAAAAAATAAAACCATGAATCTTGTGTTTACTTATAAACTGAGATAGAAATATATAAATGTTACACATATTTTATTAATTCTGAAACACAGTTAATACTGCTCATGAAATGACACGTGATGCTGAATTCACCTACAAATACATAATCGCCACA
The DNA here is from genome assembly GCA_011833715.1 of Carcinoscorpius rotundicauda. Lineage (NCBI taxonomy): Eukaryota > Metazoa > Arthropoda > Merostomata > Xiphosura > Limulidae > Carcinoscorpius > Carcinoscorpius rotundicauda. The sequence goes on along the minus strand of CM022395.1, from coordinate 29,310,328 downwards.
AATATTATATTCTCTTTCCAGCAAAGAGTCATCGTTCTTCTTGTATTCACCTATAATTATTAAATTACTACGTCTACTCTTTTCATCAGTAATTATAAATAAATAAAATACAGATGTTAGATTAGCCTGGATACTTCCATGCAAGTATATGTATGGGTGTATTTATTTTAATCAATGTTTTTAGAAGTGGTTCTCATTTATTAAGATTTATCACCATTTCTTGTTAGGAAAAGTAGCAATTTGCACCTATTGTAAGGTACAAAAACTACTCGGAGAGTTTTACTAAGTTCTATCATAACGTACAGAAACTAACTAAATCGTCTTTTCCTCAGTTCTTGTGTTTGTAATTAATACTTTAAAATGGTTCAATCTATCTTGCAATTAACCTATTTCACTTCTCAACTCTTCCAGAAACAAGAATGCAGAATACTGCTGCAACTAATTATGTTTTATCCAAAGTTAAAATTAAGTGAATATCACTCAAAACGCTTACTCCAAGTATTTTTTCGCATTCATAATGTCTGGAATAGAGATTTCAGCAATAAATCAAGTTACATCAAAACAATGATAGTTGTGTGAATATTAACTTAAGAAACAAATCACAAGAATATCAATTTTTTTTTAATTTGAGTAACAGATACATTTTTAAATGAAAGTAGCTGAAAAATAATTATTATCACTTTGTATTGTTAAATGGATTGATTTCTAAGCCCCTTGACTCGAAGTTTTGACCTTCTGTCTCGTGCGTCATTAATTTTACAAATGTTTATTTCAGAATCAATTTATTTGTTTGTTTTTGAATTTCGCAAAAAAGCTACTCGGGGGCTATCTGTGCTTGCCGTCCCGAATTTAGCATTGTAAGACTAGAAAGAAGGCAATTAGTCATCACTACTCACCGCCAACTTCTGGGCTACTTTTTTTACAAACGAATAGTGGGATTGACCGTGACATTATAACACCCCCACGGCTGAAAGGGCTAGCATGTTTGGCGCGATGGAGATGCGAACCCGCAACCCTCAGATTACGAGTCGCAAAATCAGTTTGTGTGCAACTGAGTATAAATACAATGCACAAAAGACTAAATGGTAAACAGTGTCAGCTCATACTTTAAACCATGAATATTTTGGAGGGAAAGCATACCTTCTGCTGAAAGTCACACCGCGCCTTTACCGTCTCTTGATTTGCTATGCATTTCTCTTTCTTTGTTTTGAATTTTGCGCGATGCTACTCGAGGGTTATCTGCACTAGCTATTCCTAATATTGCAGTGTAAGGCTAAAGAGAAGGCAGCTAGTAATCACCACCCTCGGCCAACTCTTGTGCTAATCTTTTGCCAATGAATAATGGGACTGACCGTCACCTTATAGCGCCCCCACGGCTGAAAGGGTGAGTATGTTTGATGTGACGGGAATTCGAACCCGCGGTCCTCAGATTACGAGCCCAATGCATTATCCACCTGCTCATGCCGGGCCTGTACAGTTCTGTGTTAAGTGAATTACTAATTTAAGAAGTTTACGTAACTTACTCTGTTAGTGAGCGCATAAGTTTAAAATGCATAATCTACTTTCTCAGATAAAACTAATTTAGCGAAAGTAGCTGGAAGATATTAAATATTTTACTGCAAATAAATTATAGAGTCTTTAAACTCATTAATAATGCAAGTTCGCGAACATTCACTAATGTATTGCTACTGTAGAAAACATAGTGACTTACGAATATTTGTCATGAGATACCTTTTTTTTCCTGTTATTAAACTAAATCACTTTATTTATTCGCTAACCAGTAAAATATGTCAAATATTTTCTAAATTTTTACTTATAGCTCTCACCTCTATGGTCTTATTGAAAGAAAAGGTAATGAAGTTTTTATTTAGCCGTGTTGACTCAAAACAACTAGTAATAAATTCTCACAAAAACAGTGGTGAAACGCTGATAAACAACTGGCTGTAAATCACAGACATTAATCATAACGTCATCTTGTGAAAAGAAACGTTAAAACGTTTTGTGATCTTAGTTGTCAGCGTGAACAAAAAAGTAAAGTATTAGTCGAAGATTAATAGCATAAAAGTTTCAAACAACGAGAAACAGGTACGTCTTTTTTAGGAGCAGTGTATATATATACATCTGAAATGCTAATTACTTCGTCTCAGCAACTCTGTTAACAGCATTGATGCGTTCTACGCCAAGACAGTTGTTACAAGCGACATCTGTGTATAAAATATGAGAAGCTTTCCAAGAAAGTTATAAGAAAAGCATTACTGTAATGCTTTAAATATTTTGTGTTAGTTACAGCTAAATAGTTACAACTAACAAGGCTCTTAATGCCAAACTTAATACCATATTAATCTGCAAAACGTAAGCAATATTTGTTTGTATATATTTCTATTTTAAAAAAATTATGTTACAAGTTGTCATACTTGCCTCCAGTAGCTCAGCGGTATGTCTGCAGACTTACAACACTAAAAACCCGGTTTCGATACCCGTGTTGGACAGAACACAGATAGCTCATTATAGAGCTTTGTGTTTAATTCAAAATAACATGGTACACAATTTAAAAATAAAAAAACAAAAAGAGAATATTTTGTGTGTTTTTTTTTCTGGACACGTTTTAATGTTTCAAATAATGTCGTAAAATACTCTAAAATTTTTCAATTGGTTATTCTAATAGCTACTTGAAAATATAACATCAATAGCCATGCATATCACCATCCTTCTAAATCAACTTGCACATGTACCTCTGACAACGGTGAGTACTATAAAGTTATATTTATTTATAAGTGTTATTTCTGAGCATTTATTATGTCGTTGATTTTGCTATTCTTGTTTCTTTTTGTGTTGTTTTTTTTTAATAGCAGATGAAGCTAGGCGGACAGGCACAACACGGTAAAAATTGTCTCAAATACATTTAACTCTTAGTTCAGAATTTCGCACTAAGTGAAGGGTAGTTATCTGCGCTCGCTATCGAAAATTTCATACATTATAACATCTCTACTGCTACCAAGTTCAGTGATAGGAGTTAGAACCCGGGGTCCCGGCATGGCCAAGCGTGTTAAGACGTGCGACTCGTAATCTGAGGGTCGTGGGCTCGAATCTCCGTCACATTTCAGCCGTGGGTCGTTATAATGTTACGGTCAATCCCACTATTCGTCGGTAAAAGAGCAGTTCAAGAGTTGGCGGTGGGTGGTGATAACTAGCTGCCTTCCCTGTAGTCTTACACTGCTAAATTAGGGACGGGTAGCACAGATAGCCCTCGAGTAGCTTTGTGCTAAATTCAAAAAACAAACAAACAATAGAACCCGCGACTCTCACGTTTAATCTTTAGGTTCACAACCCATATATTATGAGATACTATCCAGGCACTTAAGTCTTACTAGGTTCATATGTGTTAAAATATAATTAAGCGTGTATCAATCAATTTATACACTGCACATTGTCAAGACATTATTTACAAAATATGTTTAATGAAAAGGAAATATCTGAGAAGAAGATGTTTTACATATGTTATAACGTTTCGGGTGTGACTTGACAAATGGTAACCTGTAACAGTTCCACAACACAAATTTAAGTGAAACAGTCGTAGGCTTTAAATATTAACTTAATTAGAAAACTGCAGTTAAAATTCTAACGTTAATTTTTATTACTAGATCTGTTTCCTGAAGAAAAAAAGAAAAAAATATTATCCCACTGAACTGTCTAACCACCTTGGTATCTTTGAATCATGATGCGAGGTTTTTAATTATTCTCCAATGCTTTATTAATTTTACAAAGACCTGAACCTAGGATTCCACTTTTTTTTCATTTCAGCTAAAATGCACATCTGTCAGGTTCAGATTTCTAGACTTCACTCTTAAAATACACGATAAAAATAATATATTATATAACTTTTATTTCAAGAGGAAGTAATTCTATAACAAATAAGTGATGAAAATTTAATTGTTTAAATCATTAAAAAAATTAAAGCAATACTTCTTTGCACTGAAGACATTTTCGATTGAAGAAAATTATATATCAAATTATGTGTGAATGTAACAAATATATTTTGGTTAAACTAAACTTATTTTGAAATATCGTCTTTATGGACGTAAAATTTTGTACGTAACAAAATGAGGGTAATTTATCCTCTTGCTAAACAGATCTTGAAACAGGTCATTCAATACAATGGCATGAATCAATAATTTTAAATGAACCTAATTGTCAAAGTGAAATAAATATTAGGACATCGATGGAAATTCTGTGCTATAAAATAAATAATTCTTTGCTCAGTAAAGATGAAGGGTTAGCTGGTAACAATGCATAGTTTTAAAAAGAAATATTTTCTTGTGTACAATAGTCATACCACCCTCATAAATTACAATGAGTTAAACATTTTCCTTATAAAACTATCCGTTTGATATGGAGGAATTTACTATTGATGGTGGTAGCGTAAAGCTACCGAAATTTGTAGTCTTCCAATTTTGGTCATCGGCCAAATAAAGTTTTTCTCTGCACTTCAAGCATGGATGTTGTTATTATTTTTTAAATGGTTTAATTTGTTTTGGTAAATACACAATGCTTTTCATATTACTTTCCCAAGTAATGCAAGCTAGTAAAAAGTATACCTACAAAAAATCTAAAACGTTTAAGTGTATATTAAAATATAAACATTCGTCACTTTAATTACTCTGATTAATTGAAAGAATAATCGTTTTAGAAATTGGTATTAATTTACAACGTTTACGTTATCGTAATTTTGCTCTATCATTTTATTACAGAGCGTTTGTTTGTAATTAAGCACAAAAGCCATACAATATATTATTTGTGTTCTGCCTACTATGGGTATCGAAACCCAGTTTCTATCACTGTAAGTCCAAAAACACACCGCTGTGCCACTGGAGGGGTTTCACATGACGTAAAGTTCACCAAACGATACTTAAGGCATAAGATGTTACATATAATAATTATAGTTTTTTTAGCCTGTACTTGAAGGTTGCTTTTGTATTATCACCCATATTTGGCCCTCTACATGGTAAGCTTATTAAAAACTAGTTTTTATTTTGAACTTTTCAGTATTTTTTTATCAAAAATAGTTTGTCACGGAATAAGTAATACCGTAGTGGATGTTTGTTTCGTCAAATCCCAATTCTCTCTTATTCAACTTTAATTAAATCTTGCAAAACATTAAGCTATCTAAAGTTTTAAATCGAATTATCCAACTAGTATTAAACAAAATTAACTCTTAATGAGAGAAATGTCATAAATATCTAACATTGTTTAAAATAAAAAGTATTGAAACAAGGCTAATTTATAATTTAAACTAACGAGTCTACTGCGAGAGCATCTCAATGCATTGCATGTGTAAGACAAAATCTCTTTGTTCTAACCAGCCGCTGTATCGATTCGTCAGTTAAGTAAGAAACTGCCTTCCGACATTGTTTTTCGTATACAGATAGGGTGATGCCACCGAAAATTTCGCTTAAAGAAGTGTATGTAATAATCCTTTCTAGTGCAAAATATTCATATGTACCAATTATAAAGATATGTTCAGATCCAAGAATTAGATTTTTCAAGGCAATGTTATCTCTTGTACTTGATGTATAACGATTTTAATATAACTTTAATACCATGTTTGTTTCAGTTTAATACATATTTAGAAATATATATAATTTATATTGTTAAATGTACATTACGAAAGTCCCGCCTGTTCTCTAAATTTATAGAAGATTCTCGAAAGCACTAGCTTAGCTTCGAATATTGTTGGACCAAATAAATTTTTGAGAATTTTGCCAAGAGACAGATATGTGTTTATTGTTTAATCGCAAGGGCAAGTATACTGTAAGCCTCGGAAACTATGATTATGACAAACGCTTATTAAACAGAAAACTACAGATATTTAATCACGAATATTTACATATTTCGAATGCTACAGAACATACAACCTCAGAAAATTAACTTCGAACGTTAGTATTTTTATGAAGATATTGCACAGCTTCAACGGAAAAAAAACTCACGTGTGAACAGCGAGAAGTGAACTGTACCGATATTAACACTGAACCACACACTGGCACAGCAGCATGTCTGTAAACTTACAGTGCTAGAAATCGTTTTTCGATACCCGTGATGGACAGAGCGCATATAGCCCATAACTTAATAAATTAAGGGCTCGTGTCCGAAGTCTAAATCACAGAAATTTCGTTCTTAATTAAAAATGGAATCTTAATTCGGTTATATTTATCAGTGCCAACAAGATTTTATCATGTCTAATTACCAAGTTTTTCTTGAATTACTCTCCTCGAACAATTAACATGGTGAATTTCTTGAAATTGCCTAAATTTTAAAATTGGAAGTAAAATATCAATGAAGAATTGAACTAAAAATGCGTATTGTTGAAATATTAGTCGAGGATGATTTGTTTTCTGAGGAAGCAAATGTATCTCTACTAGTCAATCAATGAATAGTGATAAAGATAAGTTAAAACTCAAACAAATAGAGCTTTGACAAGCTCGCATCAAAGCTCAAAAAGAGCAAGCCCATATCGAAGCTAAAAATGGAAATTAGGTTGAAAGAAATGGAAATTAAATTCAACTCTGATCAAGCATTAGAACAATTATTCACAACTATGGTTCAATTCTCTTCAGTTGGTGCATCAGATGGTCTCATTTCTCATAAGCACACCATTTTTGAAAGAAAAACTATTTGGAACTCTCTCCAATATATTTAAATAATGAAGAGATTCTTTTTTCACTTGATGATAATTTTACTTCTAACAAACTGAACTTCGCCAATTGAACAAGATCCCTTTCGTTCACCACGGTCACTCGCCAATGAATTGTCAGTAGGACAATTATTCACATGATAAATATCAGATAAAAAAATGCTGAGACACAAACATGATATAGTCCTCTAAACAAATATCAGTCACCTGTTTTTGGCTGAATTTCTTCACCTGGGTTCGAGTCACAGCACACTAGGGAAACGCGTCTTGGCTCTTCTAAACAACAACATTATCCTTAGATGAATAAGTGATCTGCTTGTTAACCAATTTATCTTCAGCAGAAACTGTTTCCCATACCCAAACCATTTCCAAATTAAAATGATAAACTCTTAACTGGCAGAGGTCTAATCTTAAATGTTATGAGAAGAAATATTAGCAAAGTCACCTTTAATACCCTGAGCAGAGCAGTGACAGAACTCGAAGTTAACGTAGTACACCTTGCAACAACATTGACTAAATCGCCCCATTATCACATAGAACACGTATAGGTATTAGATAAGCAGTATCATTTGTCAAAGATACAGACCCATCAAACACAAAAGATCTAACTTCCTCCCTGATACCGTCAGTGACCAAATAACATCGGGTGGTCTGGTGAAACTCTGTCCATATGTGGAAACACACTCACTGGGTGTTGCCTACTTTTCTTTTTTTCTTCTTTTTTTAAAACATCAAAAATCGGACATAACATTACTATGTTTATCCTCAGTGTCAAAAGATTTGAAAATAGAGGAACTCAATTTTTTTTAAGAATCCTCAGCTTTGGTGGATCGAACAGGTAGAGGTTTTTGCTGAGTTGGCAGGTATTTATTGTCATGAAAAGTTATTTTGTGAGTTGCAGTGTAATCATTGGAAAGAGAAGCTGCTTCCTGAAGTATTTCCACTTCCTTTTCATCCAAGTAAGTTTTCACTTGTACAACGTTTAAATTTCTTAATTAGACATAAATGTCTTGGCATTTCGAAACTGTTGCCAATTTACATAAAATTACACCATCGCTCAAAATAATATTTTTTTCGTGGGAAAATTTCATATAAATTTTACTATCTTGCTTTCGATGACATCAAAACTTTTGGCGATAAGACTTCGGTACTAACTCGTATGCTTCGAGGATAGCTACCTTAACCTTATCATAACCTATGTACAATCTTCTAGAGAAACAGAGTTGCATAAGCTTTTGTGTTTCACCATTCAAAACTATTTGTAATAATAATAACCATTTTTCGGTAGGTTATTCCATAGTTTATACAACCTTCTTAAAATTGTAGAAATATTTATTAACTTTATTTTCATTAAATTGTAATACTTTATTATATCGATTGAGTTCAAAGTTGTCAGTTTGCCTTGATCAATCAAAATTGAGTTTAATTTCCATTTATTTCTCTTTTCGAAGCGGCCTTGTATGGCTAAGTGATTAGGGCGTTTGTCTCGTAGTCTGAGGGTCATGGGTTCGAATCTCCATCATATCAAACAACAGCTGTGGTGGAGTTATAATGTGCTCAAGAGTTCGTAGTGGATGGTGAAGACTATCTGCCTTTCCTCTAGTTTTACACTGCTAAATTAGGGACGGTTAACGCAGATAACCCTCGTATAGCTTTACGCGACATTCAAAACAAACAGATTAACTTTTCGAAGTAATGAACTGAAGTTGAACGGTTTTTAATGTTCAAAATCTATAATCGTTCCTGGTCAAATTATGTAGTTTTCCTCTTAATAAGCTTTAATCCCAATTACAGCTTTCGAAGCCTACTTACTTTATCTGTCCAATAATAATACTTTTTCTCTTTCATTAGCTACTTTCTATACGAACCACGCGAGACTCTAGAACGTTTACCAAAGTACAACAGTAACTATTCAAAGATGTATATGTTTAGTCTTTTAAGTAACTTTAGAAACATATTATTTTTCTCGTCGAATTAGAAAGTTTAATACCTTCAGTTTTGAAATACCTCAAACTGCAGCTCCAACTGGAAGAAAAATTAATTTAACATTAAAGTTTATTTATATGTCGCATTCGCATAATCAAAACTGAGAAATAAGAGCATTATTTAGATTTTAGTGTAATCTCGTTTAAAAATCTATAAATGAATAAAAAATGTAAGGTATCATTTTACATGTAATTAGTTTCTAATTAATTATTTTTAAATATCACACCACTCTGGGAGGTACGTTTCTAAATGACTCGGTTTTTTAATTATTACTTATTAACTTTCTTACAATGTTCACGCACATGTGCTGGTTGTTCCTTCTGCTGTTAACAATTTGTTATTGCAGGTATTTTTATCTAAGGATAGAAACTTAATAAGAATAAAATACGTTTTGTCATTAAATAATAACTAACAGTGACTTTAAGAAACAGTTTTAATTGATTTTTAATGTAGCAATGAGAAGAAATTTCTAATGCTTGACCTATGTTACGAACAGTTTACTTTCGTTTACTAGGTTTCAAACAACATACTTTTTTTGGATTAATTTCTAAAGTAAATATTTCATAGTTGCTCAGTAGAATATTTTATATATTGGCAGGAAAAAAGACTATCTATTTTCATGATAGGTGTTGTTTAATATTTAATACAAACAAGATGTCTTAGAGCGAGAGACAGGTAAAAAAAACGAATAATACACGAAAAAGAGAAAATATTAGTCCTATCTAGTTATGTCCTCAAGAAATGCAGTTTTTATGTTGACTAACAAATAATATATTGGCTTCATATTTTTATTGATGTCTATAAATTGTTTAAATATGCATGTAGTTTAATATAACATACATTGTTGTTATCGCACGTAAAAATATTATTAGAAATATTGACCCTTTCATATATCAGAAGAATTTATTGAGGAGTTCAAGAATTGTATGATATTTTTCAGGAGGTACTTTCTAATACCAGTATTGCCATAAAATACCAAAGAAACTGTGTATAAAATCCGGGTTTCGATACCCGTGGTGGGCAGAGCACAGATAGCCCATTGTGTAGCTTTGTGCTTAATTCAAAACAACAAAAACAAAACAACAACAACGAAACTGTGTAGTTTCTTGTACCAGTAAGCACAATCTGACATTTAATTGGATGCCAGAATCTGGAGAAACGTTTCGTAAAAGACCCAACAATAATGTAAGAACGTGCGGATCTTATCAAACACGAGAAGAATGCCAAGCACCATGAATCATTTTAATTTAATGAATATATGTATATAACCACATATTTATAACAAAGTTTTAAATGCAATGAGTTTCTTACTGTAATATTTGTTGTTTATCTATTACTGGCTTGTAATTCCAGCTTCTCGAGGGTAAACCAAATTTTTGTAGCAAAGCTGATTTCAATTAGTAATTATAACATAATTTACACTACAATTATGATTTTTTTAAAATTATTATTGAAACTATAATTATTTTAGTGATTTTGATGACACCATTGCTTTCGTTTTTGAGTTATTTTATAAAGAAGGAAACTCTGCATAGCTTTGTAAGTTCTGATGACCTATTGAGAAGATATTTATAATAACATTTCGAAGAACAGTCCGAGACATTCTTACATAGACTACACTTGCATTACTATGTTAAAGTCAATTTTATGTCGTAAGGTACCACAAAATAAAGCGGAAAGATCAATTTTTGTGCTTCGTGATTAAAACTTCATTCAGGATACGAAGTGTAAAGTTGAAAAATAACATCGTTAATTACCTTCTATACTTATTGAGTTTGATGCTTTAAGTTGAAAGAGCAAGAGTTGTTCCTCATTTGTCAATCACAAACTTAAAATTTAGGAGAATGGAATAAAGTTTATTACGAGAATCATAATATGAACTAAAACATTTATGTCAAAACATTTCCAAACACAACGACATACAAACAAAACTTATATTGGGTGCCTTTAAAACAAAACTAAGAGTACTGATTTCGGAAATTGTGAATTGTGAAAAATGAATGCTGAGCGAATAACTATTACAAACTACAAAATGAGTAATTTTAAAAGAACTTAAATAACTGAAAATCATAGCTGAATAAAACTAATAGACATTTCTAATTATTACACCAGTATTGTTAATATTTTCCTTTTTTTGTATGGAAATGAGCTCACAAAAATACCTCAAGTCTGATTTATTTACTTAAAAATGCGCATCTATACTTTAGTTAATGAAACTAGTCCTTTGATTATTAACTATGACTATAATATTTATTTTATATATTTATGAGTTAAATTCTAAATTTCTTGCTCTGAAGTACATTACATGGAATGAAAAATATTAATGGTTCTACTTATATTTTTGAAAAAATATATATTTCAAATCTACTTCTTTTTCCTAACAATAATATTCTATATTAATTAGGAAAATATATTGTAAATTCAAATTTAATTATGTTTTAAACTTTGTAATAAACTAAGGCATTTTATTTTGATATTATTATGTTACTTCAAAATCTATATTTAATGTATGTAATTGAAAAAAAATACAATTTAAAGCATATAAATGTAAAGATATTTGTGCAGATATCAACCAAAAGTATTTAAAATATAATAAATAAAACTAATGACAATATTTTCTGGAATAAAGAAATTAAATATTTAAAGTTCTTTGTTCAAAAAGTGTTTCTCCGATAATAAGACCTACCCATAAAATAAGTCCTAGTGTGATTTTTGGGGATATTTTTAATATAAGCCCTACCCTTAAAATAAGCCCTAGTCAAGAGTGGCAGGAAGAGGAAAAAATAATAAAAAACAAATTATTAATTAGTTTAATAGTTAGTTAATTAGTTTGTTTAAGTATTAATCAGTTAGTTTAATAGTTTAATAATAGTTTATTTTAAATGGTTAGTTTAATAGTTTTTTTTAAATTTTTACTTTGTAACTTCATTTTTTTAATATATCAAAATAAGACATCCCCCGAAAATAAGCCCTAGTGTCATATTTTGGAGTGAAAATTAATATAAGCCCTGTCTTATTTTCGGAGAAACACGGTATCTGCTGTGTCCACCGAGAGAATCGAACCCCTGATGATAGCGTTTTACATCCGTAAACCTACCGCTCTACCAATGGGAAACGTTTATGTTTAATTAAATAATTCTTTCAATAAAGTTTTGTTCAAGCTTTTTAGCAGATTCTTTCAGTTTAATGTAAAGTTTCATTTAACTGTATCTCTCCTTCTCCCTCTCTCTCAATATATATATATGCACATAGATAGATATTGGTTATACGTAAATCTTCCTCAGTTAGAAATACAAAATATATTTCATAAATAAAATTGTAATTGTTGTACAACTTACATAATACGCCAGATTAAATCTGGATAACATTCATGCAAAATAATGGAAATAAACAATAGAAACACTAAGGGTAAGTAATTTGTCAAACGAGATTTACATCTACCGCATTCGTTACTTTCTTTATTATTCAAATCAGATTAAACTCGAATATCGAAATAAGTGAATGCTATATAGTTGTGCATATATATATATATATGCAGTTTAACTGATAAGAATAATATCAGCTGACTATATCTAAAAATATATCCCTGTGATACGAACTTTCTTTGAACTTTATATTTAATTGTAAAACAACTAAAATCTTATGGAATTGTCCATTTATGTTTTAAACAACATTTTCGAAAGAAAGTTTCTCATATTAAGATTATTACTATATCACTTTTATTTCCAATAAGTTACCGGGTTTTGTAGGATGTTTTGTGTTAGCGCTTTTGCTTTTTTTATTTCACGTTTGAAGTGTTTGCAGAATTGTTCGTATAACTAAGTAATGCAAACTTTTTTAATCATAAGAAAAAATAAAATAAACTATAATATATGATTGAGATATTTTGCATTTCCATTTTTAGATTTTAGTACAACCACCAGTAGTCGAAGTTCTAGAAACAAACTATGCTAAGAATCTTCTAACATCAAAAGCACAGGCGATTAGCATTTTTGCTAATTGAAAACAAACAAAAACTAGATAGCAATTCATGGTACATGAAGCATATTACAAAATCCTGAGTGTTTTCACATCTAGATAAAATAATTATTTCTTGATGATAGTTTCATACAAATAGATAACAATGTGTTTCTCTCTCGCAACGTAATGAAAGAAACTCATTACTTTAAATTACTTACCTTTTCAGAATCTCTTGCATTATAAGATAAAATAATGTTTCAAAATTGTTGAATAAAATGTTTTTAGAAATGTAACATCACGATACTAAAATTATATATTTTTTCGAAGCTAGCAAACAAAAGATGGTTAAATGTTTAGAAACAATGGATTACATAGATTGTTTACATCGTGTAATGTGGTTCGAAATTCTGGACATTTCAGTATAAGGTAAAATAGAAATGGTTAGAGTGACCTAAACTGACATTTGGTCTAGTTAAATGATAAAATAATTTACGATACTCTACTTTAAGTTGTAAAGCTAAAAATTTTAAGAAAAATAATTATAACAAAATCAAATAACTGCTCAGTTATCCTCAAAATGTATGCCTGAGTTAGGATAAGAATATTTGTGTTTTACGGATTGTGTTTTTGTTTTACGTTGTCATCTGCATTAGTGAAGCATGAAGATGAGCATGTATCTTTACTAAAAATTATCTCTGTTATACCTCTTTCTTAATTTGATGAAGTTTTCAATATATTCCTTTAACCAATTTTCTAAATTCAGTTTGCTGTATTTGTGGTATTTTCTTATAGTTTGATGTTTTGTTTTGTTCTGCTAAATTATTACTGTGGACTTTCATTCTGTTTGCACAATTTTACTTTTTAAGCACGACTTACAGCAAACTACTTTACCGAAATCGTTTTTCGCACGTTTGAATTTTCACAACTGTCGTTGTAGATATAACATCTTTAATTGTGATACTTATCATGAAACGGGTAATAGCCACTTAATAAGTACAGTACTATACAGTCTACCCTAAAATCAATATAAATAATCATTACTAATATTATCTTTATATGTATAGTCTTTCTCACGAAACCATTTCTTCGGTTTCAAATTTCAATAGAAATGCAATTTATTTGGATACGCCTATCGATATGTTACTTGGTATAAGAAATATTTCTCTGAAATATATTTGTTCTATGCTCAAAGTGTATACATCTTTAACATTGTTACATAGATTCGCAGTGGATATTCTTTTTTTTCTTTTGATTTTCTTGTAAAAACACCCCATTGAATTCATATTTAAAAATATGTAATATGTATATGTAGGGTGTCTGTAAATTATCAAACCATTTTCTTAATTAAACAAAATAAGAACCACACCAAATAAACAATTGCGATATACGACGTTCAGAGACCGATGGGAGAAATTTTTTCACCTGCTAGTTTTGATGAAGGTAGAGGAAAAGACAGTATTTGAAATTAAGCACAAACGTACACAATGGGTTATCTGTTCTCTTCCAAACACGGAGAACAAAACCCGGTTTTTACTGATATAAGTCCGCAGACATATCGATATGCCACTGGGGTAAAGGAGATCTGTCTCTGAAATGAAAGTAGCGGATATGACAACTTTGCATGCCTCGATAACCAGCACAATTACAATGACTACTATGGAAGTGCTGACAGATATGTAAACTGAGCTTGATTGTCAAACTACAACAATATACCAACAGTTTTACTGGCTGTTGACGAACATGTGGTATTACCGTGCATTATACACATGTATTTGATACCGTAATTGCTTATCGTAGGTAGGTTGTTCTCATTCTGTTCAGTTCGCAAGATGGTTCAGTATCATTTTTCAAATTACATAATTGTTCAGCTAAATTAAGGTGACACATTCATTACATGAGAAGTCACCATAACACGTGCTGTGAAAATAGAATAATATTTCTAAACGACTGTGTTTCTCTTATCACACAGGTGTTCATGAATAACAACATACGTTACACAACTCAATACCATTTAGTTTTCATCCAGATATGATATGAGACTAAATAGATGCAACCAGTGCATACAAATCTTATGTATTTTGTCTTTGAAACATTTCTGAAAGTCCAGGAATGGTTTGTAACACATAAACAGATTGTATTATGTAACACAAATTTTGTTCCTGGATAGTATGTGTTATCTCTTAATTGCTTATGTTGTTGTTACGTATTTTTTGATGTTTTAAGTTCTTCGCAGATTAAACGCAACAGAAAAACGCAGATAACAGCTTGTATAATTTATTACACTAAACTACTAACAAATATAACAGATATAACATAAATTATATAATAATAGTGATAGATATTAAGTTACGACATTCGAAATTAATTACAAAACAAAATAATATTAGTTTCAAACTTCAAAATAAATCACAATACAAAACGGTACTGGCCTGTATCTAATGTAATGATCTAAAATTAAAGTCTCAAATTCCAGTCTAGGGTGTGAATTTGGTCCCACGACGAGATTCCGAAACAGTTCACAGTTCAATGAAATCGCCGTCTCTCAGCACAAGCGGTAATTCAGAAGTATCGTAGAGATTGACGAAATAAAATCACGGCTTCCGTAGATCTAATTTCAATCACAAATCCAAGTTGAATATTCACAGCAAACACTTAATCTTTCTCAAATAACTAACTTTCTTCTTTTGAAATGAAACTGGTGTTTGAATCTCACTCTTTGTCTTCGAATAAAACTAGTGACTGAATCTCTCTCCCTCGAATAAAACTGATGATTGATGACTCTATCTGTCTCTTGTCACCGTCTTTTATACCGATAGGCCTATTTCTCGAACAATCTCGCAATTTCCATACAACTCTAGAGCGATCCGCGCGTGTTCGTTCTTGCACGAGACTACACATCTAGACAGGAAGTCACCAGCACTCATTTACAAACATGTGATTGGTCTACTTAATTCGAGAAAGTTCTAAAATGTTACCCTAAATAAATAACATATTTTAGTTTAAACTTCGAAACAATAATATCAATATGGAAAAATGAATAATACAAATGAAAATTCAAACACAATACGACATGTTGTCGTTTACAAAATATTTACACATATACATAACAGTTGTAAAAGTACAAAAAATGGGCATTAATCCCTTCAAACTTTGCTTTTGTGACCTGGATAATGAAATCTAGAAATTATCTTATTTTCTATGTACAAAGGGCCAAATTTGCACATTTTCATCTGCACAAGGTCTGAATAAAACAACATATGAATCAAGATTTACCTGTATTTATACGAAAGTTATACAAAAGCGAACAAAAAACGTTTAGAAGTGAGTAGTTTTCCGACATTTGCGACTGTAATGTAAGGCACTTTCACGTATCGGTCCCCAAATATAGTCTTACATCATATTTTTGTTATACGTTCCCAGGTCACAAAAGCAAAGTTTTAAGAGAAAAGTAGGTCTTTTTTCCATATACTTCAGGCATAAGCAATTGGGAAATAATATTTTTTGCCCAGAAATAAATAAAGTAAAAATTTTGTTACATGGTGAATTATTACTTTGTACTAGAAAAATATAAAATGCATCTCATAACCGTTTGGGTCCATTGCAAGTTCGATATGTCAACCAACTTATGATTTTAATTAATTAAAGGCCTCTCTGAAGGCTCATCAGTAAGGCTAAGGATTTATAATTTTAAAAATCAAATTTAAATACCTGATCTGGGCAAAGCATATATAGCCTATGGTGTGGCATTACGTTTAACAACAAATAATTAAATTTAACAAAAATGTTAGTCCAGTAACAAGGTTATGGTTAAAGCTATAGCTAAATTAGCATGATCTTTAATCGAAAAGTAGCTTATTTCATACTTATTATTTCATATTAAAATTTATGTTTGCTGTTCTACGTCTAATCTACAACACTTTTCTATATTGCTTTTAGCACAAACTGTTAATTATGTTTATCTAAAAATGTATGTTAACAGATTTTGGTGCCTTACCACTACTTATGCTTTTGTATGTTAAATATATTCTCAAAGAAACGAAAATTTTACTCACTAAGAAAAGCAAAATTCACAGTCCTGATACGAAAAAACGTATATTTCTAATTAATAAACAACGTGACGTGGACACGTGATTAGGATGCTCGTCTCAAAATCTGTGAATCGCGGGTTCAAATTTCCATCCTACCAAATATGTTCGATCTTCCAGCAGCAGGGGCTTTATAACTCAGCCTCACTATTCGTTGGGAAAAAAGAGTAGTCCATGAGCTGGAGGTTGGTGGTGATAACTAATTGCCTTTCCTCTATTTTTTCACTGTTAAATTATGGATGGCTAGCGCAGACAGCTTTGAAAACAAATATAATTAATAGACACTATGGCTATTAATATTTGGCATATTAGTAGCAAAGTAGCAAAATGTTATCTTCAATATAAGAAACAAACTATATTTGAATCTTTTATCTTTCCAACAACATAAAATATTAATTATGAATTGTTTATTACATTAACAACTAACATAATATGTCTATGTAAAATACACTACATGGTCAAAAGTATCTGGGCACCACTTCTAATTAATGGGTCCTGCTATTTCAGCCCCAAACATTGCTTAACAGGTGCATAAAATCAAGCATACAGCCATGCAATCTCCGAAAACAAACCATGGCAATAGAATATGTCGTATTGAAGAGTTCAGTGATTTTCAACGTGGCACTGTCATAGGATTCCACTTTTTCAGCTTGTCAGTTTGTCAAGTGTCTCTCCTGCTAGAGTTGCTCTGGTCAACTGTAAGTGCTGTTATTGTGAAATGGAAATGTCTTGGATCAACAATAGCTCAGCTCACAGAACGGGACTGTGAGTGCTGAAGCGCGTGGCGCGTAAAAAACCGTCTGTCCATAGTTGAAACAATCACTACTGAGTTTCAAACTACCTCTGGAAGCAACATCAGCAAAAGAACTGTTCGTCGGGGGCTTCATTAAATGGACTTCCATAGCCGAGCAACCGCACACAAACCTAAGATCACCATGCACAATGCTAACTATCGGCTGGAGTGGTACACAGCACACCGCCATTGGATTCTTGAACAGTGAAAAAATGTTCTCTGGAGTGATGAATCACGTTTCATAATTTTTAAGTCTGACGGACGAATATGGGTTTGGCGGATGCCAGGAGAATGCATAGTGCAAACTCTAAAGTTTCGTAGAGGAAGAAAAATGGTCTGGAAATGTTTTTCGTGGTTTGGGCTAGACTCTTTAGTTGCAATGAAGGGAAATCTTAATGCTACAGTATATAATGGCATTCTATAAAATAGTATGCATCCAATTTCGTGGCAACAGTTTGGGGAAGGCCTTTTTTGTTTCAACATGACAATGCCCTCGTGAACAAAGCGAGGTCTATAAAGACATGGTTTATCGAGGTTGGTGTAAAAGGACTTGACTGGCCTGTACAGAGTCCTAACCTCAACCCCATCAAACACCTATGGGATGAACTGGAACGCCAACTGCGAGCCAGGCCTTCTCGCCCGACATCAGTGCGCCACCTGACTAATGCTCTTGTAGCTGAATAGGAGCGAATTCCCGCATACATGACCAAAAGTCTTGTAAAAAGCCTTCCCAGAAGAGTAGAGGCTGTTATAGCAATAAGAGGTAACCAACTCCATATTAATGCCATGGTTTTCGTATGAAATGTTCCACAACCGCATATGGGTGTGATGGTCGGGTGTCTCCATACTTTTGGCCATGCAGTGTAGCTTTCCTAAGAAAAATTAAATTTGAAGCTTAATTTGATAATCTTAAATAATGTCATATTTAAATTTGTCTAATAAATAACAACAGACAAATCGAAAACTTTAGTACTTTTAACCTAAATGCCATAATATACAATTCAAAAAGTAAACGTCCTCTTCAGAAATATATAAAGTTCGACCATAAACATCTCGAACTTACAAAGATTAGAAGGAAAGTCAATAGTTAGCAGCATCTACTGCTTATGTAGCTACTTTTAATAAAATTGCAGCTTTGACCTTTACAATTATAACACCCAAATTTGAAAGTGTGATACATGTTCAATAACATATAGCAACTTGAACTGTCGCCTTTTCTATGCGTACTCCTTCGTGCTAACCAGTAAGTTACACTTGGGCAGATAGAAAACGTAATTATTAATTTATAAAGAAAACTTGTCCTGGTTCTCTACGTCTTAATGACACTTCAACTCTTCTCTTTACTTTTACTTCCTTGTCAGAACTTCGTTATTTCTGTTGAGTAGGTTTCATATTATTATTTGCCGAAGCATTAAAATAACAATTTAGAACATAATTTTTGTTAATTGCATTGAAATTTTTAGTTATCTAAATAAATATTATATTTTTTGTTGATATCATACTCATATGTCTGTGATGACTAAAGTCTCTATGGTAGTTACCCCAGCATAGTAGTGGAAATATTATATAGCTAATAACAAAATATTTTTCTAATGTTGTTGAGATGTAAGGATGAAATAAGATCAGAAACTAAAGAATAGTTGGGATGGGAGGAAAATCTGCATTACCTATTCGTGAGATGGTGGAATGCAGGAATGAATAATGCAGGTTTTTCCTTTCATCCCAAATGATATCCAGTTTCTGATCTTTTTCCAACACGATATTGCAACAATGTAAAAAATAATTTTTGTTAGCAGCTTCTACACTTTTAAAAAGTCAAAATCTTCGTTTTTGGTTGGGCTATAGCTTCTAGCCGGTAAACATCATTTCACCAGCTTATTCAGTACTATTCTATGGGAAGCCATAATGTACTCTATAGGCGTTACTTTTTGGAGCAAGATAAAATACTGTGCAGTGCAGTAAGAAGTATGTGGTAGATTATCTACTTTTATATAAAACACACAACGGATTACAGGTCAGAAAAGGTGATCAGTATTTGGGCTTATCCAACTTATCGGAGATTATTGGTGTACTAGACAAGAACAGACACATCCTATGGAGTAGTAAGTGTTTTGGTGTGCATACAGGTCGTATATACATTGTGGTTTACAAGTTACAGCAGACAGAGAAGAAGACAGAAAATCGATGTTTTTGCGGCCCATTTCTATCTGAACCCAAGGTGCAGTTTTGTACTTGGTTAATGAAAGATTTTACCCTCTATATCTATCGCTGGATTTTGCCAACGTCCTGATGTATCATACGCAATGTACAGACCGCAGTTTTTAATTGTACCCACCTCTACATATGAATCGCTACCTCTCTCCTTGATATCTCCTATAACTTTTATCGGATAGCTTGGACCTTATATGTGAGATTAATAAAAATTTAAATAGAGAGCAGGTGTAGATACTCAAGACCACAGTATCTCTTATTCAACACCAAGTGTCTGAATTTTGTTGAAGGAAATGAAGATTTTCTTAACAAATCAGAATATAAATGTTAAATAAAGAGAGAAATCATCAAAAATATTTCCTAAATTTTGTATTATATTACTCTCATAAAACTATTTTGTAAGAGAAATAACAAACATAGATAATGATATCAGAATATATTCTATAATAAATAAATTAATGTTATATTTACTCACCCACCTGGAATAACCAACGTCATCCTGATCACTAACAAAATTGTTAAAACAAGAGATTCAGCTATACAAATATACGGTCTTATTTTCAAACATCTAATGTACTGGTAGTTCTGAGAAAGTCGCAGTGGCGAAATGTTGGCTGAAATAAAATGTTTTATATTATTACCTAACTTGTTTTGTTTTTCTAACTTTATTGCCAAAACTCCATAACATTAATGCGCAATTACAAAAATTAGATACGCGACTTAAATAAAATTTTATTATATTCAATAAAATAATTTAATTAACAGTTCAAAAAGCTGAAATAATTAATTTATAACCAATTAATATAAATTGCTTGTTTGTTTTTTGAATTTCGCAGAAAGCTTCTCGAGGGCTATCTGCCCTAGCCTTTCCTAATTTTGCAGTGTAAAACTAGAGGGAAGGCAGCTAGTTATCGCCACCAACCTCCAACTCTTGGGCTACTCTTTTACCAACGAATAGTGGGATTGACCGTAACATTATAACACCCCGATGGCTGAAAAGGCGAGGACGTATAGCGCGACGAGGATGCGAACCCACGACCCTCGGATAAGAAGTCGCACGCCTTAACACGCTTGACCATGCCGGGCCGATATAAATTGCTAAAAAATATTTCATTACATATTCTGCAATAGATAAGTAAATTGTATCTTTCTTGTTTGATTCAAAAATATGAATCAAAAAAATTATTTTTGATACAATGATTGCAAAAACAAATTAAATTATTAAAATATCTATATGCTAATTTAATTAATCTAAATGTGTAATGTCTTATGAACAAACATTAACGAGAATTATCACATATAAAAGTTGGTGAGCTTCTAAACTAGGGCCTGGCATGGTCTAGTGCGTTAAGGCGTGCGCTTTGTAATCCTTCGCGCCAAACATGCTCGCCCCTCCCATCCTAGGGGGCGTTATAATGTGACAGTCAATCCCACTATTCGTTGGTAAAAGAGTAGCCCAAGAGTCGGCGGTGGGTAGTGATGACTAGCTGATTTCCCTCTAGTCTTACACTGCTAAATTAGGGACGGATAGCTTTCGAGTTACTTTGTGCGAAATTCCAAAACAAAAACAAAGCTCTTTAACTATTCATTTCTAATTTCGGGTTTTAATTATAACTATATTAACAAATTGTCCAAATAACAAGACCAAAATTTTAAAACATCTTTTATTGAGAAATTTGTTTGAAAAAATAACTTGTTTAAAAGTTTAATCATTTCATTTATGCTAAAAAGTCCACTATATTATATTTTAGAGACTAACTCTTTCATATCTTTTTAATAAAATGTTAAGTGACATCTGAAAAGTTAAAATGAATGCCTGAAATTAATAGAATTTTTGAAATAACACACATATAAATTAATTATGAAAAACATTATGTCAAGAAAAACCGTTTTAAACGTTTAACTGTTTGTTGCAAACTTACCAACTAAGCTTTTGATAAATCAAAAACTATTTGCATTATTTTGCGTACTAATTTCAATTTATGCATATAAAACCAAATTATACCTCGCTTTATTTTGGGATTTTATAAATGATATATTTCATGTTGTTTAATCTTTAATAGATTGTTGGTGGATAACCAACAATAGAAATCGAATTAAATTACATGTGTACGATAAGATAATTATTTATATATAGACTCTACAAAACTTTTAAATTGTACTTGTTTTGAACCTTTTTGTTCCAAAATTATATACTTGATTCTGATAAATGTAACACTTGGCCATCTCTCAATGAAAGTGTAATATATTCACGATCACTTACATATGAAAATGTTTAAATATATAAATATATAATAGCTGCGTGATTTAACTTACTTTATTTCAGATATATGAATCATTAGTTCTCAAAAGGAATTTATTGTTGGTAAAACAAAGTTGTCAGTAACGTTCTTGTGATGACATTCGAAATTACTACGAAACTAAATTTTTATATGCATATTATAATATGGCTCATTTGTAAAAAATCGGCTCTGAATTGAAATTATGACCGTATTTCAAATACCTTCACTTCAAATACGTGAGCATGCTTGATACAGAGTTTATCTGGTTAGATAGGTTTATATGATTCTGCAATAATTTTGCATAAATACAGAAATCAGACTTCAATTTGAATACAAACGTAAATATTTAAATTGAGGCTGAATGACACATTTTTAATATTATTGTAATTTCTGCCCTTGACATCTAAGGTTTCATTGTTATTCATAGAATGAAAAAATAAAAATTCGGCGAATATCTTTTGCTTATAGACCTTACCAACCTGTCATTAATAACTTATTTTAATATTTAATCTATTTCATTAAGGTTAGTGGCTAGCTTAAAACTAACTGCAGATATTGTATGGTTCATTTTAATTAATAACTGGAACACAACATATGTTTTTGATGTACTTAATTTTATTTCCTGTATCGGGTTTTAAAACAGGAATATATATTGTGGAATAAATATTCGCAATTAAAGTGCCTACTAAAGTAATACAAAGCTCGAAACTGTAGCTGAGAAAGGAATTTTTAAAAAATATATATATATATACACACACATACATGCTTATCATTGTTTATGACTTGGTTCACTTGTTTCAATTAGAATCTTACCAAAAATTCTTTTCCTACTACGTTTGCTTTATTTAGATATTAAAATACTTATTTCACTATAAAATGTATACATAATAGCGTGTTAAACCTATTTATGTTGTTAACACAATAATATACGTACTGTTAAAATAAATACAATACGAAATACGGAAATCGAAATTTCTGAATTGTTATTTCTTTTATCATGAGTATGCGGCTTTGAGGGGCATTTATCCATAACTAACAAGACCATGCACATTTTTTTATTATTTGATAGAAACGTTACACGATGTTATTAGTGGGATTTTTTTGTTCCAGTCTACCAACATGGATCAATAGTAAGTTCACCGACTTGTAATTCCAAACTCCAGACAAAGTGTAAATAGCCCATTTTGTAGCACGAGAAAACAACATTTTATCCCAATTTACTGTACTGACGCTTAATATTTCTGTTTAGTTTTCGTAATAAAATTAACGATTGGCCAAAAATCACAACAGTCACTGCTTTTGGAGGGTTCTTTACTTTTTGCTGCCGTGAAAATGCCTTTAGAATTTTGAATTTATTTTGGTGTATATATGTCCTTTGCATCTTGGCAACAACTAGCAGCGTATTTATATATCATTGTTTAAAATAAAGTGTTAATGAGTGTCAATTCCATTTTTCTGACAAGTTAGGTTGCTGAACTAGGGATTTTTCTCATTCTATATTTCTCTATTTTGTCTGCCTTGATGTTCGCATATACCCAAAATACTTTATATTTCTCCGAGTCTACATGGATTTATTGTTAAGTTGTTTTCGTTTTTTAATGCTTGCACAAGTTTCAGCTATTTTTCTTCTGTTTTATGTTATAACTTCATTCATTCCCATGACTAAAGCCATCCAATTTTTACAATTGTCGTCGTTTTTATCAACATTTTGTTTTTTTCTTTCTGAAGTCAATGTAGAAAAAGACAATTATTATTAACTTAATGCTCAAAATCATCAAAAAATTATTTTTACACTAGTACAACATAAGTTTTAATAGCGAAATATTCTACATTCTAGCCTCAGATGTCAATAATTATTTTTCTGCTAAAAAAGGTTAAGGTATGTAATATTTGTAACGAATTTATCGTTATATGTTCATTTCATACCCACGTTTGTTCGTGGCATGTATTGTTGGATGAGTAATGCGCAAACCCAGTCTATTCTATAAATTTGTAAAATATTCTTGAGAGTAAGAATCAACAATATTTGTTTTACAAAACTCTAGCGTGTTTGAGCATTGTTGAACGTTTAAGAAGTTTGCCTTAAACAATATAAATCAAAGCGCGAAGAGTCATTATTATTAATATTAGTCAGCTACAATCATTGTGCTGTGGTCTTCAGAAGGCGTTTATCAGAAAACTACAGAATATGATCAGGAACGCTTATAGAATTCGAACACTTCGAATCGTTCAACTTTCGTGAATTACTTCAGACGTTATTATCTCTATGAGGACATTAAATACCCTCCTCGGCAAGAAGTGAACTTTTAGCGTTGTAAAACTAACCAAGAAACGACCTCTAGTAGCTTAAGCGAGGTGTGATAATATCAACTCGGACTTAATTTGCTCAATAAAATATTCAGTTCTAAAATGGATATTAGTATATTCTGTAAGTTTAGCGCAGGTATAATAGTCTTCAAGCAAATTTGCTTGAAAGTTTAAAGGAAACGAATGTCTTTTTCATATTTATTACTAGGTATATTGTGTTTATAAAATATTCTTATGGTACAATAAAATGGTTCAAGTTGTTAAGCTTAAATTTTTGTTGTTAAAAGATATTGAACTGTAAGTAACGACAGTAAAAATCATATATTTTTTACGAATAATTCGACTATATTCTGCATACAATATAAAACAATATTATTCTTTTATTTCATTAGAAAATTATCTTGCTTTGTTAACAAAATGTTACAAATGATACTCTATTCATGATACTGGTATTTATGACAAAGCTGTGAAGCCTATCTACCACGTCCTTAATTTTTAATTACTAACCAGAAAGGCCCTGCATGACCAAGAGTGTTAAGGCGTTCGACTTGTAATCCGAGAATTGAGGGTTCGAATCCCGGTCGCACTAAACATGTTCACCCTTTCAGCCGTGGTGGCGTTATAATGGTACGATCAATTTCACTGTTTGTTGCTCAAAGAATAGCCCAAGAGTTGGCGGTGAGTGATGATGACTAGCTGCCTTCCTTCTAGTCTTACACTGCAGATAGCTCTCGAGTAGCTTTGCGCGAAATACAAAAAAACAAAACTAACCAGAAAAAAATAGTTGACAAACAGCATCCTACCATCTGCGGAAGTAAAATTTAGTGGCATTCTCATAACACACCCTCAATTGAAAGTGTGGGAAATATATTTTGGAGTCGCATTTATATAATACTACAAAATTTTTCCCCTGGGACTTGATTCTCCGCGATAGGCATAGCAAATAGTCCAACGTGACTTTGCCCTAAAAGACGTAAATAAATTACAAAATATCCAGTTAAAATAATTTGTAAAAATGCCATTATCGTTAGTTTAAACTGTAAACTCTTTCCATAAAATGTTTGCTAAATTATTAAATAGCATATTCTTCCATTGAACGTAAGCTATAAAAATATATTAATTTTAGAAAACAATATTTTAGACAAAGTGTAAAATTATACAAGGAACACACGTATTTTTAAGTTTTTAATTTTGTTGTTAAATTACTTATGGAATTCGACTCGACAAGTTTATTGTGTACTAAGCAACAGTAATTTTGATAAGAAAAAATAATTTAAATTTAAAGAAATTATTTAGGGAATTTTTTGTACAAATCATGTATTATACATTTAGTAGTAACTTCTAAGGTCGGTGCAACCACGAATCGATTTTTTTTCAAGCCTTCATTTCTTACGCATTATTCATTTCAAAATTAAAAATGTAATCACTCAGACTCAAAATATATTGTGAAGAAGTTTAGAAACGTTATACACCTATTAAACTGACCTCTTCCTCAAAACGTTTACTTCTTAAATTCGTTTTATATATAGTATTCTATAGTTTCTGCAATTACCATACAAATAAACGTATACACTGCTGCCATCTATTCGAATAAACATAACTTGTTTTGAGGGTTTTGGTTTTCGGCCTACATCAGACAAATTTGACTAAACTTTTAATTTCATTGTTTTGTCTTAAGCACAAAGTTAAAGAATGGTCATCGAAAATTGATTTTCATGGTGATAAGTCTGAGACTTACCGCTGAAACTTTCAGTTTGTATTTATGTTGACACTAGATACAGGAGACGTAGTATGGCTAATACATTTTTACATATTTTTATATTCTTCTGTACTTTCAGTCATAACTTCTGATAATAACTCTTTATTTTTAAGTTGCTATTAACAACTACATTGCCTCAAACTTGCCCGTTAAAACACTGAAAAACAGTGGAAGATTAAAATCATAAACATTAACGTGTAAAATTATATATTTTACTTCATTGTTTCTATTTGTTATACATAAGATGGTTGTTCATAACAACTACAACAAACTGTCTTTAACCCATCTAAATACCACTATATACTGCCTTAAAAGAAAAAAAAAATGGACCAGATTTTGATGTTTAAAACAATAAAAAAATACATTTGATTATGTCCAAATAAAAATTAACGATTATAATGCCAGTGAATTAATACATTGTCTGCAATAATGGATTTGTTATCAATTAACAGCTAATTCCTAACAAATGTGTAGATTTACAACATATGTACTAATAGTCCAGATTAATTGTATATCTATAAGCTGAACTAAATTCAGCATTTCACAGATTATTGAGCATACTTGGTGATTAATTGAATACACGAATCACAATAATTATCTATTAACATAACTAATTAAAACCAGTACAGTAATAATTAGTTATCAGTTCATCTTTGCACTCATAAAGCCCAATATAGTTTCGTTTTTAGAGCAGACCTCACATAATTTATTTTTATCCTAGCACCTTTAACTTGTTCATGAATTTGCTAAGAAAGAAGATCGGGTTGTTACCTCTACATAGAGGTATATAGCATCCCCAAGACAACATGGCATGCTGCGAGGAGGTTACTGATGTAATCCACGATGATTTCATCCAAATTTTCACTATAATGTGTCAAATCCCCGCTATAATAGCTTGTTTAGGGTCGTGACTAGTAATTTTCTGGCTCAGCTCCGTCCAACATTTCTCAATGAGATTAAAATATAGAGACTTTGTTGGTCGTGGCACTCTTGTGACTTCCATCAAGTCGAGATAACCCTGTATAATATATGCACTGTGGACAGTGGAACTGACACCCTGGAACACAAAGTTATAGTGAAACCTTGCCTTAGAATACAGAAGGAATATACTTTCTATGTAATGTCTGTATGAGACATTACCTGTGTACTTCACCATCTTCTGTGTGTTTCCAATGGGAAAGACAATCTTTCATCATCTGTTTTCCAACAAATGACGAACACGATTCCTACCATAAGCTTCAATAAGGCGGAAATAGCATGTTGCCAGTATCCTGACAGTAACTTGACATGGGGCCATGCTCAACTTAAATTGTGACAGCAGTGAATTATGGTTAATATGTTTTGCAGTCTCCTATTCATTGTTTTAACAAATTTTGCACCATTTTTGTGCTTAGGTGTCGCAAGACTTCTTTCAACCTGGATATGTTAACCTGATAAAAGTACGGTCGTCTTCTACCAGTAGACTTTCCTGAAACAATGTTTTCTGTAGTCAAATGGCGTTTCAGAATTCTGGCTCCAGTACACTGAGAGTACCCTACTTATTCTAGCACCGTCCATTTACTTCAGACCATTTTTAGAGAGTCAAACAATTTGAAAACCTATACATTTTAAACGTGATGAGGCATGACACTACACAAGGTACAGGAAAACTTTCTACATAAAACAATATCTGTTTCGAGAACAATTATGCCAAAATCACACCCTTTTTTACAAAACATGTATGCATTTGTGTTTTGACAAATCGCTGTTTACAACAACATATGCACACAAAGTAACAATTTATACATGTTCGTGTAATCGTTCAGTATCGTCTCTGTTACTACTCTAACATTTACTCAATAACTACTCTATGCTGTAGACAACAGCATCAATATCTAACAAGCATTTTGACCAAAATTGTATTTACTTGATGTATTTTTAAATGTAAGCAAATTAGAACTTATTGAAAACAAAGTTTTATACTAATAACTTTTTTCTATTTCATTGTCCCCCAGTGACACAGAGATAAGTCGATGGGCTTAAAACGCAAAAATTTAGGATTTAAATTCCCACTACAGGCATAGTAGATAACCCAATGTGGCTTTGCTTTAAGTTAAACAAAAGTGTATTTCATTAACTAATGTTTTTTGTGTTTTTAAAGAACCAGTCCTAGGTAGATTTACTGTTCACAATTTTAACTCTGGGTACGTTTTGAAAGTAACAGTCAATCCCTTTATTCGGCTGATAGCGCTGAACAAAGTTTTTGTGGCAAGAGATACCACATGCCGGTAGCTTTCCCTCTCATTAATGTTCAAAATTAGAGGTGACTTACCTGAATTCTTGTGTCTCTGTTTGTCTGCCTGTATTGCTTATCCTTAATTTTGAACTGATAAATGACAAAAAAGTCACCTAACCAACATCACCTGCAGCCAATTCTTGGTTTGTTTGTTTAATTCTGTGCAAAGTTACACGAGAGCTACCTGCGCTAGCTGTCCTTAATTTAGCAGTGTAAGACTAGAGAGAAGGCAGCTGGTCATCACCACCCACCGCCAACTCTTCAGGTATTTTTTACCAACGAATAATGGAATTGACCGTCACATTATTACGCCCTCACATGTTTGGTGTGAAGAGGATTTGAACCCGCGACCCTCGGCTTAGAAGTCAGCGCCTTAACCACCTGGCCATGCCGGGCCCAAACGCTTGGGCTACTGTAACCGAATAATAGAATTTAACCGTCACTCTTTTAATATAATATTTTAACTAAGAACTAAACTGGTAGAATATTTTCATATTGCGTTGGATCAGGTTTATCCTCGATAATATCCTAATCGTATATGGAACAGACTCTACAAGTTGCCAAAAGATGTGTTTTCCCAATCGGTTATCTGCTACTAGAACGCATATGGCGATAAAACATTGTAGAGGAGAATGTGAAATTGAAGTTCATCCTAAAGGTGGTCTACCAGATAAAGAAACGGTAATTGTACACTTTAAATTAATATTGACTCAGTGTGTTAGAAGATCCTTTTCAATCAAGTGAAAAAATATATTCTTTAACAGATACGATCAGCAACTTTGTTCAAGTACACTAAGAATGTTATTTGCCATTCTTAGGGAACAGAATGATTGCAATTTTACTCTGAAAGTGTATCCTTTACATTATTAGCCTACTTCCACAATCCTTCATTTTATAAACAACAAAATGTGGGTCACGTACTTCACATTGTTTTCTAATTTTTTTATGAACACAAAGAACATTTGAACGTAACTTATCAGACCACAACACGCAATACTAGTGATTCATTTTTTACTGTTTGTGCTTCAGGCACCGTAGCAACTGTGCGGCTCTGCTTATGTGTAATTCAAGCGATATTCAGATATAGTAAGTTCTGTAATGTTCGTGCTGTTAAAGATAGTCATTTATTTCTTTTTGCTCTTGTTGTTGGTCCAACAATAATATAAACAACAACAAAATTTCGACCGATAGATATGGAAATCCAAACACAACACGACACGGCATTCCAAACGCTTTATACATAACATTCTCCCCTTAAAAGCTAAAAAAAAGTTTGAACTTGTGAAAAAATTTTTTAACTTATTATACATAACATTGAACTAAGAAACAAATTTTAGTCAACCGATAATTATAACAAAACACTGGACAACTTAATTACCGTGACAACGCATCTGCGATGACGTTGTCCGAACCACGGATATGATTAATGGACACATTGTGTTGCTGCAGAATAATACTCCGCCTGAGTGACCTTTGATTTTTGTTTTTCATTTTGTTCACGAACACGAGTGGATTGTGGTCTGTGTAAACATTAACAATCAATGGTGAAGAACACAAAATGTTGTAAAGCTAACAACAATGCAAGTGCTTCTTTCTCAATTGTTGAATAGTTTCTTTGGTGCTTATCAAGTTTTCTTGAAAAGTAACACACAGGGTGGTCAACCACATTTTGCTCTTCCAACAACACAGCACCAACACCAATGTCACGCGCATCTACAGCAAGCTTAAATGGTTTGTCAAAATCGGGAGCTTTGAGGATTGGAACACTCATGAGCATGACCTTGATCCTTTCAAAGGCAGTCTGGCAATTTTGATTCCAGGAAAATTTTACATCCTTTTTTAGTAAGGCTGTTAAAGGTGCAGCCACATCAGAAAAATTTGGACAAAATTTCCTATAATATCCTGCCATGCCTAAGAATCTCATAACACCTCTTTTGTTCGTCGGCTCTGGATACTCCACTATTGCCTGTACTTTAGCTTGGATAGGCTTCACTTTACCCTGACCGATTTCATGGCCTAAGTACACAATTGTTGCTTTACAGAAGTCACTTTTTAACAGGTTAATGGTCAACTGAGCCTCGGAACACCTCTCAAAGAATGCACGAATGTGACTTAAATGCTCAGACCAGTCACTGCTTACTACAAGTACATCATCAATGTAAGCATACACATTTTCTAATCCTGCAATGACATGATTCATCAATCTTTGAAATGTTGCACCAGAGTTTTTCATGCCAAATGGCATAACTTTGTATTGGTACAAACCATTGGGTGTTATAAAAGCTGAAATTTCTCTTGCTTAAGAAGTTAAAGGTACTTGCCAATAACCTTAGAGTAGGTCAAATTTGGTACGGTACTTTGAGTTACCTACACGGTCAATACAATCATTCATCCTAGGAATAGGATATGAATCAGTCTTGGTCACATCATTAACCTTTCTGAAATCTGTACAGAACCTAACTGAACCATCAGGCTTTAGTACCAAGATGCAAGGTTAACTCCAATTACTGTTTGACAACACAATGAAATCATTTTCAAGCATGTATTGTATCTCTGACCTGATTTGTGACAATTTCACAATATTGGCCCGATATGGATGTTGTTTTATTGGTCGAGTGTTCTTAATAATGACATCATGTTCTATGACATTGGTTCTACCAGGCACATCAGGGAACAAATGAGCAAACTCTAAAATCAAACTTTTCAACTCTTGACTTTGTTGTTGGGTTAAATGACCGAGTTTTTCATCTAAGTTTGCTAATACTTGTGAGTTTTTGAGTTTAACGTGAGTGTCTGGAATGCTATTTTCTATAATTTCAGGAGGAGAAGGAGGAGGATCATGATCTTCATTCACACCACTTGTCACATTCAAAGGAACAGCATTCGACACATTCATTTTCTTTCGCACATGATAGGGTTTCAACATATTGATATGACAAAGCTCTTTGCTTTTCCTCCGATCAGGGGTAGTGATTACATAGTTTAGATCATTAGGTCCAAAATATTTAGCTTGAAGTGGAGAGCCTGATGTGGGCAACAAGACTAGCACTTGGTCATCAACATTAAAAGATCGCTTCCTGGCTTCTTTGTCATACCAGGTTTTTATCTTTTCCTGAGAAGACTTCAGGTTTTCCCTGGCAACATTAAAAGCATTGTGCAATCTGGTTTTGAAATCAGAGACATAGTTCAACAAGCTAATCTGTGAGTTATTGTCCTCCAACCATTTCTCCTTAACCAACTTCAATGGACCACGAACTGAGTGACCATAAACCAACTCAACAGGGCTAAATCCAGTAGATTCTTGAACAACCTCACGAACTGCAAACAACAACGAGGGAACACCCTCATTCCAGTCCTTTGAGTGCTCGTGGCAGTAATTTCTAAGCATGATTTTCAGAGTTTGGTGGAAACGTTCAAGGACACCTTGTGACTAAGGATGGTATGCACTGGATGAAACTTGATGGATGTTTAATTCATGCATGGCTTGTTGAAATAGCTTGGAAGTAAAATTTGAGCCTTGATATGATTGCACAACTTTTGGAATCCCGAACAGGGTAAAGAATTTGACAAGAGCCTTGACGATGTTGGGAGCAGTGATTTTTCTCAAAGGGATTGCCTCAGGGAAACGTGTAGAAGCACACATGATTGTCAAGAGGTATTCATTTCCTGCTTTTCTTTTGGCATTGGGCCAACACAGTCGATAATGACCCTTGAGAACGGTTCTTCAAAGGCATTAATAGGTTGCAGTGGTGCTTTGGGAATCCCTTGATTTGGTTTTCCAGTCATTTGGCAAAAATGGCATGTCTTACAATAGTCACCAACATCTTGGCGCATCTTTGGCCAATAGAAATGTCGTCGAATACGATCTAGGGTCTTTCTTACACCTAAGTGTCCCGACAACACATGATCATGAGCAAGACTAAGAATATCATTCCGATAGCATTTTGGAATGACGATTTGGTGAATAACATTCCACTCTTCGTCAGCAGCAACGTCAGGAAGTCTGTATTTTCTCATTAACACACCTGACTTCTGGTAGTAACAAATAGGGACAGTTCCTATTTCATTTTCATCAACGGCCAGTTGTAGAAGAGAACGAGTTTCGGGATCATTGTCCTGTTTCTCAACAAGTTTGTTTCGATGAAAAGAGTTGAAAAATGACTTGGAGTCATCAGTAGAACTCAAAGTTGAGTCAGAAATCTCATCGATGTGAGACATGAACGTATCAGATAAAGGGAAATCCTCTTTGGACTCCTGAGAACGTGTTTGAGAACGAGTAACAGCACAGGCGAGAAAAACATCAGGAAACTCTTCAACGAGTTGCTCTGTACTGGGACTAACAACAGGTGCTTCAACAACACGAACTTCTGGTACCACCTTACTACCAGCCAAATCATTCCCCAAAAGCATAGACACACTCTCAACAGGCAATGAAGATTTAATACCCACAGTCACTGGGCCCCAAACTAAGTCCGAATGCAAATGCAATCTATGAAGAGGGACAGAAACGACGTCACCTTCTACACCAAAAATGAGCACATTGGCCGCAACGGATGACTTTTCAGAAAACGGAAGTAAACTTTCCAAAATCAAACTCTGAAAAGCTCCAGTATCCCGCAGGATCTTAATTGCTTGTAGATGTGAATCGCCAACAAAAGAAACAAAACCTTCAGTGATTAAAGGCTTAAATTTGTCCTCAACAAGATCTTCAGGTACATCAAGAATATTGGACTTGGAATCCACAGTGGACTGGACAGGGTCAAAATCATTGGGAACCAATAATGTATCCAACGAGGGCGAAATGAAACTATGGGGTGATGGCTTGTTTTTGAGCTTATAGCACTTAGAAAGCAGATGGCCAGGTTTCTTACAATAAGCACATGTTTTGGAGGATAATGACACGTTTTGGTAGATGATGAGCTTTGAGAATAAGATGAAGTCTTTGTTTGAGAATCAGAAGTTTGCTCTTTTCTGTCTTTGTTGACATTTGCATAATATTTGAATGAGTCATTGAGTTTCTTTGCTGTGTAATTTGTTTTGCTTTTGTATGACAAATCTTTGTGAGTTAAAGCATACTCGTCTGCCAAGACAGCAGCATCATGAATTTTGGAAGCTTTTTGTTTACTAATGTAAGTTTTTAGCTCTACGGGA
Source organism: Carcinoscorpius rotundicauda (assembly GCA_011833715.1). NCBI lineage: Eukaryota > Metazoa > Arthropoda > Merostomata > Xiphosura > Limulidae > Carcinoscorpius > Carcinoscorpius rotundicauda. Next base: position 29,276,831 of record CM022395.1, on the reverse strand, counting down.
ATACATCTTTTAAACCCTTCAACTAACATGAGTTCTCTGAGTTTTGTGTAATCATCTTTGATTTCTTTGGAATCACACCACCTGTCGAACAGAGTTTCTTTTTCACGAGCAAATTCGACATAAGTTTGGCTGTCAAACTTTTTGTAACCACGAAATTTTTGTCTGTATGCCTCTGGCACCAATTCATAAGCATTAAAAATGCATTTTTGACGTGCTCGTAATCGTAACTTTGCTCGGCCGTGAGTTTGGAAAATACTTCCTGAGCTTTACCTTTGAGAACACTCTGAAGTAATGTTGTCCAATATTCGGTAAGCCATTTTAGCCTAAGGGTCAATTTTTCAAATTGCTGAAAATATTTATCTACAGCCTTCTCAAAGACGAATTTGTTTGGAAGCATCAAAATTATCCAACCGTATTTGGACAACCTTTTCTTCTGTCTGTGCCTTTCTCATACTGATTTCCTTATCAGCTTTAATGCGTTCTTTTTTATTTCGGCATCAAAGCGTTTGTTTTCCTGTTCTCTCTCAATACGTTTTTGTTCTGCCTCAAGTCGTTTGGTTTCTTTTTCTGCCTCAAGAACAAGGCGTTTGTTTTCCTGTTCTGCCTCAATACGTTTTTGTTCTGCCTCAAGTCGTTTGGTTTCTTTTCTGCCTCAAGAACAAGGCGTTTGTTTTCTTTTTCTGCTTAAAGACGTTTGCTTTCAATTTCTAAACGAAATTTCATTTCCATTTCCATTCTTTTTAATTCAAAATTTGGGTCAAAATGAGCGGCAGGCAATTGTTGTACAACTTTTTGAGGCAAAACGTTTTGGCTGACCAAATGTTCAACAACAATTCGTTTGATATCTGCTTTCTTCATTGCTTGCTTCACTTTCAAATCGAAATGTTTCCAACATCAAGCAATTCAGATTTTTTCAATTCACTGATCAATTCGAAAGAGGGATTCTGATTAAATTTGTCTATAAAATCTTCGAGTTGGAATGCCATTTTGAATATACAAGCTGTCTATCTGTATAGAATATAAATCTAATTTTGGAATAGAATTAAATTGTTTGATCTATCCCGGACGGGTCCCCAATTTTCTGTTACGTTTTTTATGTAAACTGAATGCACAGAAAGACACAGATAACAGCTTATATAATTTATTACAATAAACTATTATATATGTGACAGATATAAAATAAATTATATAATAACAATGACAGATGTTCAGTTTCAACCTTCAAAGCTAATTACAATACAAAATGGTACTGGCCTGTGTCCAATATAATGATCCAGAATGAAAGTCCAAAAGTCCAGATCAGAAATCCAAAATTCCAGTCTAGGGGGAATTTGGTCCCACGAAGAAATTCCGAAGTTTGAATGGAGAAGTCCAGAAACAATTCACAGTCCAATAAATTTTACGAAGTTCTTTTTACGATGTTTTTGATGAATGTCTCAAATTTGTCGTTTTCCAACTTGCCCCGGTCTCCCCTAAACAGTCCTATACGTGTTGACCTTCAGTGTAACCAGTAATTCGAATGATTCGTAAAGATTGACGAAATAAAATCACAGCTTTTGTAGATCTAGCTCCAGTCACAAATCCAAGTTGAATAAACATACAGCAAGCGTTGAAAAATTCTCAAACGACGACAACATCTCTTGAATCGAATGAAAACAAATGACTGACTGACTCTCCTCGCATCGCCGTCTGTTTATATACTAGTAGGCCTACTGTATTCTCGAACAATCGCGTAACTTCCACAGAATTCCAGAGTAATCTGGATTCGTCTCGTACAGATACCAGGCCAAAATACATTCTATTTATAGACAAATGATCGATCTACCTAATTCTAGAAATTTCTACATGAATAACAACATATTTTATTGATATGAACTTCGAAACAATAATATAAACAACAACAACAACAAAATTTCGACCGATAGATCCAAACACAACACGACATGGCATTCCAAACGTTTTATACATAACACAAAGCTACATAACATTCTATTTGTGCTTTTCCTACCAAAAGCATCGAAACCCGAGTTTTAGCTTACTAAACCCAAAGTCTTAACGCTGAGTCACTAGTGGGGAATAAAGTTGAACACGACTACTGACGGAGGAGTCATTCAAATGGATCACACTATGATGTTTACTGCACTTTACCTGTCTGCCCAATCACTTCTTCCTGGCCCTGATAAAGTTCCGTCAATCGTTTTAGTTAATGGTTCGATAAGATCCTGCCGTCTTGGGTCTTTTCTTTTGAACTCCGTCGATATCTTGGAAGTTATCACTGAAACCCAGACCTCGCACCAAATCTCGCAATAGATAATAACTGAACTTTTCACGGAACCTTAAAAACGAAGCTTTGCAGCTCTGTTACACACTTATATGCAAGCGGGACGAAGGGGATAATATATTTCCTTGAACATCCGAGTTGGGAAAGTGTAATACCTTTCCTCAAAACTAAATACCTGCCACAGTTTGTTTGTTTGTTTTGTTTCTTCCTTTGGTTTGTCACTAGACTTTGACAGCTACTTTTCCTTCTGGTGACAAGCATTTTCTCTGTCTGTTTTCATTGTTGATATCGACTAACCGCTTAAAGACGCTTTAGCGTAAAGACTCCGACAATAAATGTTTTTGAACAACTCGCCATAAGCAATGATCTTTTACAATGGCGCTACCATCTACTGCGATTATACACTATTTGTGATATATACAAAGCTTGTAATCGTCATTTTTACATGTTTAGAATTTCGATAAAAAGTGCAGTTTACTTCACTTTTACTTATAAATTCATTTAACGTGCGAATATATCATGTATTTTTGTATTATTTACTAAGCCTCTACTTCTTAGAGACAGCTTTAAACAATAAGCAGTTTATCACAGCATCAGATTGTTTTCTCTTTTTAATAAAATATAAACTTACTCTTTTTACGCAACTAAACTGTACCATGAAAATAAAATAGTGTATTGAATTAACGCGACAAAGTAAAAAAAGATGAAAAAGGAAATACAGATGTGGTTTGGATGATTTTTGTCGATCAACGAAACCTTATGACTGCGGCTTTAAAAGTAAGAAAATAACAAAATAATAAAGTTGATACACAGAATTAAAACAATCAAAAACTAAACAGAAAGCTAAAAATTTACTGTAAAATTTAGATCAATATAATTAATTTGCTGTTGTTGTTTTAACTTAAGCACAAAGCTAAACAATGCTCTGCCCACCACGGGTATCGAAACCCGGATTTTAGCGTGTAAGTCCACAGACATCCCGCTGAGCCACTGGGGGCGGTGTAATTAATACAACATGATTATGGTTAGCATAAAGTCTCAGAACGATAATTTTGTCAGTTTGAACTGTAACAGTGTTCTTGCAAAACGGACAGCTTCTACCACGTCCCAATAAAACTCAGACATAATTCTGCTTTTTCACTCTACCTTCAGTCAATCTTGACATGACTATAGCTCCAAGTGCATAAGACACTCAACTTGTAAGTTAAGGATCACGGGCTCGAATCACCGTCGCTCCAAACATTCTTGCCCTTTCAGCCGTGAAGATGTTATAATGTTACGGTCAATCCAATTAATCGTTGATTAAAAAGTAGCCAAAATGTTGGCGGGGGGTGATGATGACTAGCTAACTTTCCTCTAGTCTTACACTAGCCCTCGTATAACTTTGAGCGAAATTTAAAAATAAAAAAACAAAACAAGGACACAAATATCACTTGACACAGTGTGTATACACTGTATTTTGTATATGTACATGCATATAAGGAGGTGTTCCTGTGACGAATTATAATTTATCCCGGACGAGTCTCCGATTTATTGTATTACGTATGTTAATGTATTACGATTTCCAATAGCCGAGGCCTGGCATGGCCGAGCGCGTTAAGGCGTGCATTCGTAATCCGAGGGTCGCGGGTTCGCGCCCGAGTCACGCTAAACATGCTCGCCCTCCCAGCCGTAGGGGTGTATAATGTGACGGTCAATCCCACTATTCGTTTGTAAAAGAGTAGCCCAAGAGTTGGCGGTGGGTGGTGATGACTAGCTGCCTTCCCTCTAGTCTTACACTGCTAAATTAGGGACGGCTAGCACAGATAGCCCTCGAGTAGCTTTGTGCGAAATTCCAAAAAAACAAACCAATAGCCGAAAATTTTAATTTTAATTTAAAAGTTAATTGAATGTCGATGTGTATTAAATTTATAATATTTCCCAACGCCCCCCAGTGGCTCAGCGGTATGTCTGCCGACTTACACGCTAAAATCCGGGTTTCGATACCCGTGGTGGGCAGAGCACAGATAGCCCATTGTGTAGCTTTGTGCTTAATTCAAAAAAACAAACAAACAATATTTCCCAACAAGATTGATACGAGATTGATATTTTATGTGTTACTATAAAGACAACAATACAGTTTACAATAACGGTTATTACAAACAGTTATTAAGAATATTGGTATATAGAGAGAAATCGTACAAATTCACAAACAGCATTCAGTCTTCTATCTATTCTGGAACTGAATATTTTATCGACAGTCCGGGTTCATCAGGCAGAAATTACTTTTACGTTAATAGACAGGTACACTTTACTTGTCTAGAATCCTAACTTGCTCTATTCTTGTTTGGCCTAATGCGGTTCGTAAGTTCAATTTTTACCGAGGAAGATTTCTATTGTTCTTGTATAAAAACTAACGTTACAAGTTAATTTTCTGAAGTTTAACGGTTCGTAATGTTTAAAATATATAAACTTTCCCAGTCAAATATTTGCAATTTTCCCATTAATAAACGTTAATCACAATTAGAGCTTCTGAGACTTATAGTATTCTGACTGCAACGGCCAAAAAATATCATAAAATTGTCTTTTTGCGCGTCGGTTTTATATACTTTAAGACGAGATTCTTAAGTGATCAATAATGTTCGAAGATACGCTAGTGTTTTCGTAAACCATATGTGGTTGATTCTTGCTCTCGAAAAGCTTCTACAAATTTAGAGAATTGGCAGGACTTGTGCAATACACATCCAATAATATATATATACCTGAATCAAACTGACATCAAAATAAATGCATAAAAGTAACTTTTTTTACCTTCCAAATATATGGTATAAAGTGGAGGTCTTAATATAGTGAAGAAATTGTGAAAAGCTATACCGCCTTTTCCTGTCTTTCATATTGGTCATGTTTTTGACCTTCTTACATCCAACCAAGTGGTTCAGTGATAAGTTTATCGGCCTAAATGGCTAAAAATCGGGTTTCGTTTATTGGTGAGCTAAGCACAGAAACCCTTTAAGTAGCTTTATACTTAATGACAGACAAACTAAAGCACGTATGTCTATTGATGGATTGGTTTACACTGTAATAAGGATTATTTTGTATCTTATTATTCCATTTGACCTAAAATCCAGACTTAAGAAACAATGAGAATGAAATCAGAACGATTTCTATAGATTTATCTCAAACTTAGCTTGGCAACTTTTGATATTATTGCTAATGAATCGAAAATATTGATTATTCCATTAGCCGTTTTTTATTTTTTTTTTCTTCCGCATAATAATCAATCCAGTTACATCATGCCAAAGTTGAAATTGTTTTTCCACGGTAGAAAATTAAAGTTTATGCATTTGACTGTCTTAACCTTTTCTACTCGATATGAGGATTATACTGTAGCTACGAATTGCATTATTTTTATTTTAATGCTTCAAATTACGTTTTAATTTAAACAAGCGACAGGAAACGAACTATTGCTGCTTTTGTTATGGTCCATCTGTCTTGCCATCTGTTGATTTGAATTTAAATTAATTACACATCAATAACAGCACTAAATACAATGTTGAAATATATCATTTTTTTCTCAGTGGTAAACAGGTTTTACCCGAAATTTTTAGTTAATAATGAAAATTTCCTTTTTGAAACTTGATATATGTGGACAAAGCACTTAGAAATAAAATGACAGAATTTTTATCAACAGTAAGGTGTTTCCATTATCAAAATATTCCATCTAAAATTTAAATGTTAAAAAATAATAAATAATAATCAGTTTTTGTTTTCTCGAACTAACTAGTTCTTTTTTTCTTTTTCATATGTAGAATAAGCAAAATTTTAAACTAAATGTATAAAATAATAAATGTTTTTTGATTTATCTCTCCATGATTTATAAATCCCAAAATTAGGAAACAAACACTCGCGTTTAATAAAACTTAAAATGTGAGATCTGTTATTCAAAACTGATCCATACATGAGACAGAAAAAAATCAATTAGGATGATAAACTTAAATGCATAGTGAATTCTTTATCACACGATAAACATAACAACAAATGTTAAATTGCAAAACAGTTCGAACAGGATTTTCGTTATCTATACACCAAGCACAAAAGTGTGAGTTTCTCCGTTTATTTTTAAGTTATCTAACTAGTCATGGGTTGCTGGACCAGTCTCAACAAACCTTTTGTGTGATGACATTTTGAAAAGAGGGGCGTGTTAATGATGGTCCATCAACCTTCTACCTCTATTATTGCTGTTAGGCAACAATTATTTTCTCGGATTTAAGTTAACATTATCAAAAATCATAGATGAAGCCACGTCCTTACACAGAAAACAAAATATAGCAATTTTTATAAAACAACATAGGCACACTGTGGGAGAGGGATTGCAAACGTCCTTAGATATCTCAGAAAGTGTAGTAGAACTCTCTATGTAGGAATGTAATGAAAAGGAACGGCCGACACTATTGCAATATCACATAAACTTAGTTGAAATGTTTACTTCATCAGCCACCATAAAACCCATATGAAAAATCATTTCTTGAGTTATACCCACTTTCTACTTTAACCTGTGACCTTTCGATCTCGGCCCTTGGGACACTTTTGCGGTCAAATACCGTTTATTAATTAACCACGTGCAACACTGGGGAAAGAATTAATACATGTGTGTTGAAAGCGGGGAGAATAAAGCGCCAATATCATCACCATTTTGGCCGCTACCACTTCCTACAGGCATTCAACCATTGTACAGCGAGTACTATGTTGTACGTATTGAATTATTAAATATTCTACAAAACTTTCAGTAAAGTGATAATAAATATTGCAATAATATGTTACCTTATAAATAAATTGTATGCAAGGTAGGATTTGTGTTTTTTATCGTACCGTCCACTCTCGTATATTTGAGTCCATAATCCGGACCAAAGGTAATCCGAGAGCTGCGGGTTCGAATCTCCGTCGCACCAAACATCCTCGCACTTTCAGCCATGGAAGCGTTAAGTTGTGGCTATGAATCCCATTAATCGTTGGTAAAAGAGTAATCCTAGAGTTGCCGGTGAGTGGTGATGACTAGTGTCCTTCCTTATAGTTTTACACTGCTCAATTAGGGACGGCTAGCGCAGACTGCCTTCGTGTATCTTTGCACGAAATTCAAAAACGAAACAAAAAACCGGAAAAAAGACAGGTACCTCAATTTATTCTGTTCATAATTTGTACATTACAATATACCGTTTATCTAGAATCTAAATATTAATACGTAAGAACTGAATAATATGTTATTCACATGAAATTCAACGAAAAAAAAAGCTCTTACTGCAAGAATGCACCAGTTATGCTTTACAAAGCTAAACCAAAATATCAAATGTTTGTTATTTTCCTTGATAATGTTTCGAAATTGTTCTTGTAAAATACTAAAAAAATTCATGATCATGTTACTTGTGATTGCTATGTGTTGTATCATTCAACATAATACACTGTAAAGTAATAAGTTTTACTTCATGTTTGCAACAATATTAAATAACTCTTAGATTGAAATATATAAATTTTATTTTTAAAATAATGTTATTTTCAAATTTATGGTAGAAAAGATTGGAATACCATGATTTGTAAAAGATGTAGCTCAAATAGTAAATGCACTTGCTTAACAGTTTGTTGTTGTTGCTTTTTTTCTGAATTCTGTTTCAAATGGATTAGTCTAAATCACTTTCTACTTGTGCCTAACATTGATGTTTACCATAAATGCTAGAAATTTTTGCACTAAAATGATAATAAAATGACTCCTTAAGTGCTTGATGATAATATATTTTAAGAATATTTTGTAGTGATGTAACATTTGATGAAATTTGAAGATAAAAGGTGATATAGAACACAAGCATCTTCACTTTTACTTTAAAAAAATATTTAGCTTCTGAAACATTAAAGCATTGATTATTCTGTTTTGAACCCAGAATAAGTCTGTCTTTCAATCTCAAGTTCAAAATATATTTGTTTGTTTATTTGTTTCGAATTTTGCACAAAGCTACACCAGGGCTATCTTTGCTAACCGTTCCTAATTTAGCAGTGTAAGACTAGAGGGAAGCCAGCTAGTCATCACCACCTATTGCGAACTCTTGGGCTACTCTTTTACAACCGAATTAAATGGGATTGACCGTCACATTATAATGCCCCCACGACTAAAAAGGCGAGCATGTTTGGCGCGACGGGGATGTGAACCCACAACCCTCAGATTACGAGTCGCACACCTTAACCACCTGGCCATGCCGGGCCTTTAAAATACGAGTTTGAACAACCCCGTATTCGGGATGAAAGAAAAAAATAAACGTCTTGAAGCAAAAAAAAAGTCCATATCGAAGCCAAAAAAGAAATATGGTTAAAAGAAATGGAAAATGGACTCAACTCTGATCTACCAAGGCAAAACGACAACTTTGAAATCTATCGGTATATTGAGGTACCACTATTAAGGAAAATGAAGTTGATAAATATTAGCAATAATTTTGAAAAAGTTGGCCATTCCAAGGAACGTTCCACCGAAAAATTATCTCCATTGTTACAATGTGTTTTAATTTGTAAAGCACAAGAAGCTTATGCAGCTTCGTCTCTATAATATCCCATAAATTATGAAAGGATTAGAGCAGCTATTCTCAAAATATACAAATTAGTACCAGAGGCTTATCACCAAAAGATTTTGAGATTATCGTGAACAAGATAACCAAACGTATATGTAGTTTACCAAATAAAGAGACAATTATGTCTGACTGATAAATTAAAAAGCTGTATAAGTGGAAACTTCAAATTTTACTTGGATGCAAAGAAAATTGAAACACTACACGAATCAGATGCTCTTTATAATGATTACACTTTAACGAATAAAAGCACCTTCCAAAGATTAATTACTGCTTTCTTTTTTCAATCTGTATCTGTTCCATCGACTAAAGTTGAAGATTCTTCTAGAAATACAGCTCCTCTAATTTGAAATCTTCTCACAGTCAATATAAAACTTCATCAAAACCTTCAACTCCTGTCTGTCATTTTTCTAAAAACTAGGTAATGTTATGTCCTATTGTTGGTGTTTGTAACAGAAGAAAGAAAGAAAAGTTGATAACACCCAGTGAGTTTATGTCCACGTATGGATATAGTTTCACTGGATCACTCGATATTGTAAATTTGGCACCCGATATAAAGACTGATGTTATGGAGGAGTTTAGAGCCTGTTGGTTCTGTGTAGTTGAGAAATGATACTGTTAATCTCATACTAATACATATTTTACGTGACATTGGAGCGACTCACTCATTGCTGTTAAAAGGAATATTGCATTTAGGTTCGAGTTCTTTCACAGGTGAATCTGTTATTGCTCACAATATTGAGGGTGGCTTTGTAAATATTCCTCTTTATAACATTTACTTAGCATCCAACTAGACCTAGTTTCAGTATCAGCTATGGTTGTGGTGAGATTTACTTTGCCAATTAAGAGTGTATCATTATTCATTGGGAAACGGTTAACTTGGCGGAAAAGTTGTTGCCGAATCCAAAATGGTTAGCGAGATGATCACTGTTTCATCTAAAGATGATGTTGTTGTTGTGCAAAATTCAAATGTTTTTCCCTCATTTGCTGTGTTTTGAGCTCAGGCTAAGAAATAACCCCCAAAACAAATGATAGACATGTATACAGAGGACGATATTATGAATTTGTCTCAAACGTTTTTTTTTTGGATCCGACAGGGATCTTGGAATAATTGTCCCACTGAAAATTCATTGGTAAGTGACAATGGTGAACATCAGGGATCCAGTTCAGCTGGCAAAGTTTCGTTTGCTAAAAGTAAACTGATCGCCGAGCAATAAAAGAGTCCACAGATATTTTCACTATTTATATATGCTGGATAGATTTTCATATGGTTATATTTTTAAAAAATTGTGTGTTTATGAGAAAATAGAGACCACCTTATGCACCAGTTTGAGAGGTCCGGGCTGTAGTTTATGAGATATTTGTTCCAAAAGTATATCATTATGAAATATTAAGAATCGCCCATGAGTTCCCCATGAAAGTCATTTAGGTGTCAGCAGCGCGTGGGAAAAATTGTGAAACTTTATTTTGGCTAAATCGTAGATAAGATGTTTCTCGGTTTTATATAACTCGTCATAAGTGTCAATTGGTTGAAAGACCTAACCAGAAAAATCCTGTTTTTCCTTTTAAAGTTATCCCAGATTTCGAAGAACCCTTCAGTGGAGTAATCATAGATTGTTTTGTGCCTTTACCAAAAATTCGTTTGTGGAACCGGTATTTGTTGACTATCATGTCTGTATAAACTCAATTCTCTGAATTTATCTTCTTAAAAACCACTGCAGCCAAAAATTGTAACGTTTTCATTCATTTCTTTAGTTTTGTTGGCTTACCCAGCGAAATTCAATTGACCAGAGATCAAATTCTATCTCAGAACTGCAGGTATGGGTATTAACATTTTTATTGATAAGCAAAAAACAACGTTTCGACCTTCCTAGGTCACCTTTAGGTTAACAAAGAGGATTTGTTCCTGCAGGTCATTTAGTTCTTTATATTTCGTGTTTAACATAGCTTTTAGTAGTTTTTTCTGTAAATTGTGAATAATGTTTATTCACTGGTTAAAATTACTCAGTAGTTTTATCTTCACAAAATTAGATATTAGTTTTTTCCATTCTGCATTGTTGGATGAAATAAATGTTATTTCTTCTATAGATGATTTTTCATTTAAGTTTCTTAGTTTCATTAGGATTGTACGATTAACAATGGCGTAATTTAAATAAAATGATTAGGCATAATGGAGTTTAAACAGATAACAAAGTACACAAAGAAATACAAAAGACTTACACTTCTCGTATAATCGCTGTGGTAGAGTAATTCTTAATGACGAGAAACCCACTTGAAATAAAAATGTTACTCAAAATGGTTAGTATGGATATTAACACTTTTATTGATAAGCAGAAAACAACGTTAACCTGAAGATGACCTAGGAAGGTCGAAACGTTGTTCTCTACTTATCAGTAAAGGCGTTAATATCCATACCAGCCGTTCTGAGATACATTTTTTTATTTCAAGTGGGTTTTATCGTTATCAAGAATTATGTATAGCTTGTTTCAACAGGTTGTTTTCCAGCTCGATACTAAACATATTAAATATAGTGCGTATCATCTTGAATCGCAAAGTGCTTTTGAGATATTTCATTCTACCTTCAAAAATATGATACGCACTTACTGTTCCAATAATTAGGATGAAGGAACTAATTTATTATTATCTGCTGTTCACAATTAAGTTCTGGAGTAATTAGGGTTTAATCCATTCGAGTTGGTGTTTGGCCATTCAGTGCGTAGTCCTTTGAAGTTACTAAAGGAGCAGTGGTTGAAAGATGAGCCAAAGGATATTCACTTTCGTGATTACGTTTGCAAGTTTCGTTCCAGATTCTTAGATGTTTATGAACTGGCTCGAAAAATTTTAAAGTCTTTCAAGTTAGAATGAAAAAACGTTTATGACCACAAGGCTGAAGAGCATAAGTTCCATTCTGTTGACACGGTCTTAGTATTGTTACCACCATGTTACCCACTCATAGCTAGGTACCATGGTTTGTATGAGGTTTTTCAGAAAGTGAATGAGATAGACTAGGTTGTAAAAACACTTGATTATCGAAAGCTAGCCAACTGTGTCATATCAATATCTTTAAGCCTTATCACGTCCGAGATGCATCTGAAAACATTTTATTCACTGAATGTTCTACTGATACTGGTAACAGTCTCTTTGACTTAGACACCCGTAATTTTCAAAATGCTGGAGATAAATGCAACATTAAACTGAATAATTTTGACCAATTTTGATTTTAACTTGAACACTTGCTTCCCGAAAAAATTCAATTTGCTAGTTTATTGATTAAATACGAATGTATATTTCCAGACGTTCCTTATCAAACCAACGTTGCTGTCCATAATGTTGACATAAGCGATGCTTCTACTGTGAAACAACATCTCTATCGCGTGAATGCAATCAAGGATGATATAATTCGTAAAAAATATCTTATAACCTGGAAAACAGCACTATAAAACCCAGTAAAAGTGATTGATCTTCATCTTGTATACTGGTTCCTAAATCTGATGGTCCATTTAGATTCTATTCAAACTTTTGCAAAGTAAATGATTTGACAAAAACAGATTATTGTCGCATTCGAAGAACGGAGGATTATACTGATAAAATTGTAAAAGCCAGATATATCGCAAAACATGACCTGGTGAAAGTGTACTGGGCTGATGAGTCAAAGGAAATTTTTGATTTTGTTACTCCTGATGGATTATGGCAGTACAATGTAATGCCGTTTGGGATAAAATGTCTCAAGCAACTTTTCATAGAATGATGTATCAACGTATCAACAATATTTCACATGTTGGAATGTATGTTGATAATATCATAATTAAGAATTGCATTGTTGTTTATGCGTTAAAATATATTTTTGTTACGTAAGAAAATTGTGTGTCACTCTTGTCGGCAAATATCGTAAACTTAATACATATCGACATTCAATTAACTTCAAAATTAAAATCAGAATTTCCAGCCATTTTAAATTGCAATACGTAACGTACGTAACACAATAAATCGTACGTAATACGTAACAAGTAGGCATGATATGTGGCCATGGTAGACTCTAAAGTTATTTATGATTGTATGTTTATATAAAGTATGAAAGTCTTATCAACATTCTATATTGTGTTTTATTTAAATCTGTATTGTAAATAAATATACTTCGGCTATTTGCTGTATCCACCGAAGGGAATCAAACGCCTGATTTTAGTGTTGTAAATCTGGAGACTTACTACTGACCAGCGGCGGACAAATATGCTTCTACACATATCAACATGCTATACTAGTAAGATGGAACACAGTTTTGCGTTAAAATGTGCTTCATTTTAAAAGTGACCTTATTTTTATATTTTTCCATTACCTTAAAAACACATAGCGTTTTCCTTTACATTTGTAGGATTGTTGATGATGACAAACCTGTCAGAAAAAATGAACTGTTGAAATTTAGAATAACTGCCATATATAACTGATATCACACAAATGAGAATGACAATACACATATGTATGGAAGCCCTAACATTCTTTAAATAAGCTTAATGTCGATTTTATCCGTAAAACACTGAAGATACTAAAATATCCATAAAGCTTCCTTTGTTGGGGCCGAATTTTAGGAATAGAGTATGATAGTGGTATTTTGTTTGGATATTTTTACACAAATGCTACAGCATACTATCACAGTCCTAACACCTACAATATATTTGTTTGTTTCTTTTTTTAATTAAATGCAAAGCTACTCGAGGGCTATTTGCGCTGGCTGGCCCTAATTTAGCAACATAAAAGTAGAGGGAAGGCAACTGATCATCAATGCCCACCGTCAACGAATAATAAGATCGACCGTCACATTATATCACCCCACGGCTGAAAGGGCGAGCATATTTGATGTGTCAGGGATTCGAACCCGCGATCCTCGGATTACGAGCCGAGTGCCTTAACCACCTGGCCATGCCAGACCTCCACGACACATAAGACAGCCTTACAAGATCAAATATATCATACACGAGATATAACTTTTTTTTTATTTAAATACATCAAAATTATGCAGCAGCACAGTATTGAATTACTCTGTTTGTCAGCACCACGTCTTAAAGATATGTATTGGCTATAATCATTTAAAAAAAATAAAATATTTGGTCTGATATTTGTTACTTACTTTACTTGTTTGTTTTTAACTTCAGTGCAGTTTCCATAGAAATATAGTTATGTGAAAACTACTAATCTTCTGCTCCCCGCTAGTACAGCCGTTAATTTACAGATTTACAACTTCCAACTCAGGGAGTTTGATTCTCCTCGGTTGGCTAAGCAAAGAGCCCGATGTGGCTTTGATAAAAAAAAAGAAAAACAACACTAATCTTGTGAATGCTTTTATACTTAAAACCTTCCAAGTTTATTGTTTAAAGATTTTGTTCCACATTCTTACGAATTTTTGTTAACATCTTACAGTGTTTTGATATCAGTACATAAACTACTGACATGCTGTAAAACTGATGAAGTTTAAGAAATGAGTCAGTAAAGTCAACGTTTTCTTTAACTATTATACCTCTCATGAGTCAGCAGAAAGTTAACATGTTTACAATAGTAGATTCCGTGGTCCGATTACCAAAGTAGAAAGAGCACAAATAGCCCATTATGTAGCTTTGTGTCCAAAATATTACTTATTCAAACAGTATGAGAGAACCCACTTCACAGCCTGAAATGACGTCACACCGTGACATATGAAAACAGAAGTTACGGAGAAAGAGAGGGGTGATGTCATCATAGAGTACGAAGTTATAGTTCCCAAAGTTGTCATCAAAGAGCAAGTCGACAGAGCCACGTTGTTAGGCCGCCATAACACGATACCGATATGAAGGGCTGAAATTATAGTTCGATACAAGACAGACGGCTACAATAGATGAATACGTCTGAAAGTAAAAAATGTGTTTTTAGGCTGCCATAACAAGCGGCCACGAGTCATTTAACGCATGCCTCAACATGTGGATAATTAATTAAGTCTTCCTCAAAAGGACAATCAACATGAATTCATTTACAATTAGTTCATTAAATTAAATTTAATTAATCATCATTAAAACGTCATCTAAGACTAATCAATTCATCTACAAATAATAATAAAATAATTAAAACCTATGGTTTTAAACTTTCCTTACTAAATTATTAGATAATTAATACAATTATAATTAATTCGTCATAAAAAGAAGCTTAACCCCAATTCATCAGTTAATTAAACTATATCTTAATGAAGTCATTAAAATTTAACAGTGATGTGATAAAATGTCGACGACAAAATTTAACGTAACATAATCACAATTATACATGAAATTTCACTATGCATACAATAAATTTCGATATGTTTAAGTCGCCTTAAAAGAACGCAATCATAAACGTTATAACAATTAGTTATACATTTGAATTAAACATTTTCAGCCGACTGCAAATGTGTCTGCTCAATTAATATGTCAGTTACTAATATTACAAAGTATATTTATATTTAGTTTCAGGTGTGGTATTTCCTTCCAGCCGACACTACAAACTCGAGTATTATCATTAGGCCCTCCGACAATGAGATACTTATATGTCAAGAAAGTTATCAAATGTTGGATTCTCTGTCGGTCTGAGCAAGAGGATATTCTATTATCTTGATATTTGTCTACAACAGAAGCACTTAGTTCTTAACATTTATCAGCAGAAACAATGCTATAGTGGCAATGGGTACATCATTTTCTGTCAAAAAACATCAATGATCAAAACGCTATTTAAAAAGTGTCTCCTTTTTAGTTATATTTTATTCTTTAATATAAAACTTAGGTGAGTGTAGCTTAAGAATATTAATACAGTAAAATGCACTAATTTTTATAAAATAATATTGTATAGAAATTAGTTTAATCCTTTCGTAATACAGTTCTGTAAATCACAAAGGTTATAATGCTGATAATATTTTATCTATAATTGTCCGAAACTTCAAGGATACTTAAATATAATTTCTGTTTTGTATAAATACATTTTGTTTTCAAGGAGTGATCATGTAACTGACAAATATAAAAGCATTACTGTGTTCCTGCAATCCGTATTATACATGTGTATAAAAAATAATTATACCTACAGCAGAGACAAACAATTTATATTTCAAATGGTTTGTATAGATTCCAAAATAAAAAAAATTACTTGCCTCTCGTGTTTCATTTCTGATATTCTACTTAAACGAGTATGTATATGATAAGTTGTACGTTTATACAATCACGTTGAGTTTATAAAATGTGAAAGAGAATGTAATTTATCGCAAGAAAAAAACAGTTGTAATATTTTTCGAGAACTTCTTCAATTGTCATAACAGTTATTTTGCAAATTGTGTTTGTTCTTTCTTCAAAGATATAACATTTGATAGCTCTTGGTTAAAATGTCTTTCTTTGTGACCCAGTATGGCCAAGCGCGATAAGGCGTGTGACTCATAATCTCAGGGTCGTGGATTCACATCCCCGTCTGGCCAAAGATGCAAGCTCTTTCAGCCGTGGGAGCTTTATAAAGTCACGGTCAATCCCACTATTCGTTGGTACAAGAGTAGCCCAAGAGTTGGCGGTGGGTAGTGATGACTAGCTGCTTTCCCTCTAGTCTTACACTGCAAAATTAGGGACGGCTAGCACAGATAGCCCTCGAGTAGCTTTATGCGAAATTCCAAAACAAACAAACTTTCTGTGTAGTATTTCAGTAAAGTTTCATTGATAATTATGACTCTTTATTAATTATAGATTGAACAGTAAATTTATGTACTCTTGTTGACATTGATCTCATGAAGTTGTGTGTCAAAAGAATAATGTGTTCCAGTAAGATTGTTAATTTCTTTCTTCATTCGTTGTAAATTAGAGTACACTTGTTTATCATAAGTAAGCCTTGGTTTAATCTAGTTATTCAGTTACATTTTTGTAATGAAATATAGTATTTAAGTAAGTATCAAAATGAGAATTTTTGTTCATAACTTCTGCCATTCTGAATTTGGTAAAACAAAAAATCTTATCAGATAACATTTCAGTACCATGATAATAAAATTAACACATAAACACCATAGAGGAAATATTATTGTTATATGAAACATGAATTACACGATTACGCCCTTCTGCAGAAAAATCATTTTATGTTTTGCTCGAGAGACACAATAATATACCAGATTCACTGTTTAAATTTCTCCCATTCTGTTAAAGAAAAAGCAATGGCGGCGCCAAAGTATTTTCGTTGAGGAGGCTGAGGAGGGGCTGAGACAAACTGTGGAGGGGCTTCCCAAAATGCCATCAATATGAAGTGTAGATGTTAAATTATAATATTGTAAATACCAAAATACATTTCAGAAAGGTGTGCTACTTTGAACTGTGTTTTTAATGCAGTTTTCATTGAAAACTCATACTCTGATCAATAATTCATTATTACAAATTAGAAATAATCTGTTTATAAAAATATGCGTATATGTAAAAGAGGAAGCTCACCTAAATTCCACCCAAAGTAATGCATAACAATAAAGAAAATCAAGATTAGCTTAGATTGAACATTTAATATACCATTAAGAGTAAAGCTATAATTCAAAAGAAATATAACATAAAGACATAGTTTACATAGGAGAAACGAATTATCCCATGTGAAATTAATACATTCTGAGGAAAAGTAAGGTCACTATTATGCTAACTATCTTTCATCATGTTGTGTTTATAGTCAATATTACTTCAAAACAATGCGTTGTTCTGGGGATTGGCAGCAAATGTGTCTATAACAGTATCAATATTGAGTTGTTTTGCCCTACTGGAGTTTACCAATATGACAACAAGGTTGCTGGTGCAATTGTTACCACTGCTGTTGCGCAAGTATGTCTTGAAAAGCTTTAGACATGAGAAATTTCTCTCACAGGCAGCTGAAGTGACAGACAGGGTCACAGCGATGCTTACAAGTTTGTGGAGATCCATAAAGGCATCCTTGTTTGGCTCCAATATGGTTGCAAGCTCCAATGGTGTGGATACTTCCTGCCCTTGTCTTTCTTCCTGGTAATTAGCCGTTTCAACTGGTGAACCTCCACTGTGAGGCCATTCTCTGTCACACCATAATATGCTGCCATTCCTAAGAGTGTTTGTTTGTCCAGAAAGGTGGAGTGTTTAGGGTTCAATGCAGTTGCACCCATCAGGACACTGCAGGCATCAGAGGAGAATCTTCTATTCAGTTTGTTGAGCATCCTGTCTATGATGGCATAAAAGGTGTGTCTCCTGGCATCTGGTGTTGGTTCATCTCTTTGGCTAGTACTAGATGTGATTATGAATTCGTCCAGGTGTCTGAGGGCAGATCACTGTCCTCCTTGACGCACCGTCTCAGTGCATATTCACACTTTCTTACATATGTTTTAAGCAGACTCTTCCAAGTCTTTCCATGCTGCTTCAGTTCTCATTTCTGAGAGACTAGATATGACAGATTGTACTAGATCCTCTGCAGAGGCCAGCTGCAGGTCAGGTGACTGGAGGTGGTCTGATAGCTGTTTTGTCACCAGCAGTAGTTTTTCTATGGCTACTAGAATGGTTATGAGGTGCTGATCTAAGTGGATGCACAGGCCCTTTGATTCAGTGGATCTGTAGACATTGTCCCCCTCCACAAAACGCTTTAGGGTTGTCACAATGGCAGGGAGGGTTCATCCCCAGACAAGCAGTATGTTGGCAGGTCCATCTTGTGTTTGACAGTTGCTTCAACTCTTTGTGCTGGTTCACGGGTTCCAGCTCCTTCTGTATCTTCAGAAATTCTTCATGCACAACCAATGTAGACAAGAGTTTGTACAGCTTATGAATTGTCACAAAGTACTCTGCTGCAGCCTGGACGTTGTGAACACAATTATCTGGCACAAAGTTTATTCTGTGTGCATAGCAGTGTTTTCCATATTTTATGAATATATGTAGGTAACAATATTGGGGGACTGAGAGTGGCTTGGCTCATTTTTGGGTAGAGAGGCTTAAGCCCCCTTGACACCGCCACTGAGAAAAAAGTGATACCTTTCATGACTGGATATAGTTTTCCTTTTTCAAAGTCCTTAAATTGTAGAATAGGAATATCCAAATTATTCCTGTAAATTGAAAAAGTAATGTAACAATCATTCCTAATAGGACAGGAATTAGATGAATCAAATGTTCTTCACGCCGTGTGATAATAAAGGAACCTAACTGTCGTTTTTTTCTGTTTTACTGGTACTTTTTCGCTTCTGTATGTGATCTTTTTTACCATTTCATTACTGCCTTTATTTTCTTTACAATAATCTAAAATATAAAATAATGTATACTTAGTAACTCACATCTTTATTTATTATAATGAATATGACTGAAAATAATCATTACTATATTAAAGAAACATAGAAATTAGATTTATAAATGAGAAAATATGTGTAACGATATACCTACAGTTTATGGATGGTTCGTCATTCTTTTCTCCATGTAGTAGAACAGCATCATTCAAATTATCAGTTGTGAAAGGTACAGGATATTTGTATATGAATTGACAGCTGTTTAATTAAGTATAGCCAAGGTACTAGGTTTGGCTATGTATTGTGAAATAAACTGTGCAAACTGAAGGGTGTTAAGTGTGTTAATATCCCCTCTATATAGCATTAAGTCTACATTCCCTGTTTCAAAAACATTAAAGTTCCTACGACGAATACCTAGGAACATAGCAATATCGAAGTTTAAGAGAAATGTCACTGAACTCAAACAGAAGTTGGAATTTTATGCCTATTTACTGGCTTTCAATGGCAGAGAATTATAACTGCGAAAAATATGTTTTATTTCTATGGTATGATGAAAAGTGAATAAGCTATAGAAAATGGTAAGTTTGCTATTTTAAATATTGGTAAACTAATTGTTTAAAAAGTAATATAAGACGATACCCCAAAATAGTGACAGCCTATTCTTTCTAACCAATATTGTCATTATCCTTCGCTCATAGCATATGTGACCAATGATAATCTTTGACACATGTTCAAAATCACGTTTATGACTTAGTTTAAATATTTAGTTGAATTTTAATAGAAACAATAAGTCAATCATTCATTATTTGTGATTGTTGCAAACATTAGTTAAGAGACAAACGACATAAAGTTAAAAGTATGTTTGTCGTGTAATTAACACGGTGACTGATGTTTTTCATAATATTTTAACCAATTAGTATATTCTATGAGCAAATATAATAAGATTTGATGGAAATGTTTCCGAAAACAAAACCTTTGTCCTCTTTAATTTAACATATCATAAAATAAAGTTATCACTGCTATTAGATAAATCAAAACTGGTCATTGTGAATAATTTGAAATATTTGTGTAATATATAGCAACAATGTCTCTAAATATGATATAATCAATATAATGACGAAATTTCAGATATTCAAGTAGAATCAATCTTTCATTTTGTTATAAGTCGATTGATATAGCTTGACCATTTGCTACATGTCTGGCACACTATGCTATAATTTTATGCTAACCCGTAAAATATTCATAATACGCAATTAATGTTTTGTGTGACTTTCCAACGAACTTACAAAAATAGTGACAATATTTCATCATTGATAATTGCATTTTAGAAACAAACAGTTTAATTAAATATAAAAATTGTATTTACTTCGTACGCATCATTTTACATTCACAGTTTTGAAAAGTGAACCAGAGATTGTGACAATGTTTGATAATTAACTTTTATTTTCATAAAAGTTTCCTGTAAATATAAATGTTGCACATTTAATTAGAATAAAACTTTCATTTTATTCTAAGTGGACTAAAACACTGATAGTTCTCAGATACAACGTGAGTTTTATATATACATGTATAATCATGGAATACTGTTTTGTAATTTAGACATAAAGAAACATAATCAAAGAATAATAATACCAATGGTGTTCTTTTGTGCATTTGGAAAAGAAAAGAGCTTAGTTTTAAATGTACAGAAAGTTTTCAAAGATATAGAAAAGAATCTGTAATTTTCGTTTTGATGTGACGAATGAGAGCAGGTAATTTATTGGTTAAATTTATATAGCTCACACCTCTACATTGTGTGCGTGGCAACCTGACACCCCGCACAATCTTGTATTAACGTAGTTTCCACATTAATTTTGTCTGACTTTTGTAACTCTTAAACTTCTTTTTAAAAATTGTATACATGCAATTTGTCATTAATGTCTTAAGTTTTAACACTCTTAATATTCTAGTAGTTAAATAATAGCCTTGATGATCTCTGTGTGTCTGTTGGTGATGTCAGAATCTCCAAGGCGCTGTAGAAGAAAGCTTATAATTTTAAGAGTTTTTGTCAGAAATAACTGTCTATATGTGTATTCTAATTTGACATCAGATACGGGCTCATTTGTTTTATACACTTAAAAATAAGATATAGAGGTATATATGTGTGTATCGTGATAGGCAGTTTGAAAGTTGTGTTATTTTAAATATTAATAATCAGCAATTCGTTCGTTTAGTTGTAGGGTGATTATTGGCTACTTATGATTTCTGAAACATTAGATGTCCAACAGAACACTGAAAGAAGTTATGTATTCTCTAGTTTCACAAGTTTTGTGTACGTTTAACGTTAACACTATGTCACACAAATTTTGTTCCTGGACAGTATGTGTTATCTCTTAATTCCTTACGCTGTAAAAGCACAGAAAATAGCCATTATTCCCCTCAAACTTTGTTTTTGTGACATGGATAATGAAATTTAGAAATTCACCTATTTTTTATGTAAAAACGAGCAAATTTGCACATTTCATTTACATAAGTTCTTAATAAAACATCTGCGGACTTACACGCTAAAATTCGGGTTTCGATATCCGTGGTGGGCAGAGCACAGATAGCCCATTGTGTAGCTTTGTGCTTAATTCAAAACAACAACAACAACTTAATAAAACAACATATGAATCAGATTTACCTGTATTTATACTACAGTTATACAAAAATGAGAAAGAAGGTTTAAAAGAGAGTAGTTTTTCGAGTTAAAAACAAATCTCTCTACTAACGTTTAGCTTGTCACTGTTTCAAGAATTGAACATGTGCTAACCAAAGAAATTAGTCGTTTTAAGCTTCTCTAATGTTCTCCAGAAACACAGCCTCTCATTCACGCATCGTTATTAATATAATTTGATATGTTTAAGATCACCAGCCTCCATACATCTGGATGTGAGTGGCTTCTTTATCAGCTGGCCTGGCATGGCCTAGCGCGTTAAGGCGTGCACTCGTAATCCGAGGGTCGCGGGTTCGCGCCCGCGTCGCGCTAAAACATGCTCACCCTCCCAGCCGTGGGGGTGTATAATATGACGGTCAATCCCACTATTCGTTGGTAAAAGAGCAGCCCGATAGTTGGCGGTGGGTGGTGATGACTAGCTGCCTTCCCTCTAGTCTTACACTGCAAAATTAGGGACGGCTAGCACAGATAGCCCTCGAGTAGCTTTGTGCGAAATTCCAAAAAACAAACAAACTTTATCAGCTGAGTTGATCATAAGAAAAAAATTCAGGCTCCACTAGTTTAAACTAAAAACAAATATAATCCCAGCTTGGTGTTCATCCTCCTGAATAGGATTATTATTTGTTCATCCTTCTAAGTAACAAGGTATAAACATCTACAAATACATTAAAACAATAAGCCACAATTAAAATGTACATTATTCTCCTTTCATTTTAAATGTTTTCTAGAAATTTTCTTCTATTGTATTTGTTGTATATTTTTGTAATTAGGGACCGATAACCCTGTTGCTTAATAGGGAACAATAGTTACTACACACAGTTACGACAGAAAGTGTTCGTACCCCTTCGTCGTGAATAGTTTTTTCTCATAACATAAAAAGTGTTACGATTAGGATAATGAAAGTATAGTATATTATAAATATTGTACTAACACACATCAACATAAAATTTATGTAAATTGAACAACAAATAAACTGTTTATAAACAAATAACCAAACATAGGAGGGGGTAGAAAGTGTTCGTGCGTCCACTTTAATGGTCAGTTCTGTAGCCATTCAAGTGAATTACTTGGCGCAATCTCTTCTCATAGCCTTTCATGATCGTTTGACAGGTATTTTCTTCCATTCTTCTTTTCAGAAGACCTCCAACTCTTGCAAGTTTTTCGGATGACGCTGATGAACCCTGGTCTTCAACTCATACCAAACGTTTTCAATTGGCTTGAGATCGGGTGACTGCGATGGCCACTCCAGAACGCTTATATGGTTCCTCGGCAACCAAGATTACACATATTTCGATGTGTACTTAGGATCATTATCGTGCTGGAAAATCCAAAGACGCCCAAGCTGCAAATTCCGAGCATCATTCTTGATATAAGTGCCTAATATATCAACGTACTCTTTTTTTTTTCATGATTCCGTTAACGCGGTGAAGGCTGCCTACACCAGAAGAGCTGAAGGAACCCCATAGCAAGATCGAGCCACCTCCATGTTTAACTGTAGGAAAGGTGTTCATTGGAAGATTTCGTTCCCTCTTCTTACAGAAAATTTAGCGAACATCATCGTGCTTCTAAATGAACAGGCTTTAAATATGGAGTTCTACTAGGACGGCATGCTTTGAACCCAAAAGAGCATAACATGTTCATAAATGTAGAGGTGCTTACTTCAATCCCAGTTTCCCTTACCAATTTCTGTATAACATTACGTGTTAAACGAAGGTTGTAACTTCTCTGAGAACCTTCTTCTTAGTTCTCTCTGGAATTTTGTTGGGGCGTCCGGAACGAGAAAGGTTATCAGTTGATCTTGTAAGCTTGGCAATTATGCTTTGAACAGTAGATTTCGGCACATTAAGTTGTGTAGCAATATCAGAAAGAGACACACGAGACTTTTATTTTACAATAATTCGTTTTTTTAAATCACTGGACAGTTGTTTCTTGTTCGCCATGATGACCAAGCAGATAATGACGGAGACGGTGGTAAATTGCTTGAAGTACATTTTTTGCTGGCTAAATTCCAATAATTACAAACCCATTGTCTAGTTCTGGATTGGCAAAATATAGTTTATTCGCCAACCTAAACAAAATTTTTACGGAAATATTAGTTTTTCACACGTTCTGATTTGTACGAACACTTTCTGCTCCCCCTATTTTTGCTTATTTGTTTATAAACAGTTTATTTGTCATTTAATTTCCATAAAAAAATTATGTAGATGTGTGTTAGTATAATATTTACAATATACCATACGGCATTAACCTATTCGTGATACTTTTTAAGTTATGAGGAAAAATCTACTCACGACGCATGGGTACGAACACTTTCTGTCGTAACTGTAATATCCTCAACAATAAAGCCATTAATCAATTTTTCTATAGTCTATGATACTTTAAAATTGTTGATTAGGTATAATTGCAATAATTATCTTGCTTAGGGACTTTTGTATCTGCTCATTGTCGTTCTTTGATGTGAAATAATAATCTAGCAGAACTTGACCATCACTGTATTACTGCATTACTGCATTTTTTCTACCAATGGGATGCACGCCATGAACCCTTGGAATCAAAGCATACTAAGTTGATAACTTCTCACTTGAAATCCATCAAATTCTTACTTAATTTGTAAGAGTAAAATACTCAATTAAAAAAACAAAGAATAAAAATGACTAGTTACAACATGGACATTAATGTTGTCAAATTATAAAACAACCATAATAGGTAGATATAACTGTGATCAATGGCAATGACAGCCAAAGCTTATTCATTTTCTGACAAACGAACCTGAACATTGAAAATTTAATCTGCAATAATCGAGCGCTTAAGGCTGCTTGAAAACTCCCCTTGAAAATAGAAAATTAAAATAAGGAGAATTAAAAAGAAAATCATATGTTTAGGCAAAATAACGTACCTGAATAAAAACCCACTCTCAAAAATATTTCACATTACTCAAATTTTAGATCTCCAATCCAAGTACTAAATTCGTAATATTAAATATTCTAGTTTCGGTTTCTTAGCACATAATCGCTCATGATCTTCACTAGCTATCTGAGATAACTAATAAAATGACCATCTGTATCTGTCTGGCTCACCAACCAAAACACTTAGATCATTAATTAAATGTTGCATTTTTATACAAAAATAAACAAACAGACGTCTTGTAATTGACAAGAAAATTCTACTTATTATCTGCAGAATACAAAATTTAGTATCTCGAAAAACGGAGCTAGTTAGCATTCACCTTCAAGTGAAGTGTATAAGCATACAAGTAATTAGCTCCTCATGAACAGTTGATACAGTATTCAGTTCTGGACCAGATACGAGACTCATTCTTGTAAATAAATCTTTAAAACTTATGTATAAAAATCATTATTTGAAATAACTGAAATTTTATTGTTATTTGTATATTAAAATATATTTGTATTAAAAAAGAAAATTGTGTGCATCAATATTGTTGGCAAATATCAAAAATTTGATACATATCGACATTGAGTTAATTTCTAAATTAAAATTTCTGGCTGTTTGAAATCGTCATACTTAACGTACGTAACACAATGTGTGTTTTCTTACAGCAAAGCCACATCAGGCTATTACCGCTGTGCTATCAAGGGGGGGGGGCACTTAACATCATAAAACAAAGATTCATTCGTTTGTTTGTTTTTGGAAATTCGCACAAAGCTACTCGAGGGCTATCTGTGCTAGCCGTCCCTAATTTTGCAGTGTAAGACTAGAGGGAAGGCAGCTAGTCATCACCACCCACCGCCAACTCTTGGGCTACTCTTTTACCAACGAATAGTGGGATTGACCGCACATTATACGCCCCCACGGCTGGGAGGGCGAGCATGTTTAGCGCGACGCGGGCGCGACCCTCGGATTACGAGTGCACGCCTTAACGCGCTCGGCCATGCCAGGCCCAAAGATTCATTCAAGAATAATTATATTACGTAAAACCTAAAATTACTTTTTAACTAAAATGGTGGAAAACGTGTTGTATGTTCCCCTACAATATTGTCAAAGTAGTGGAAAATAGCTCTATACTATGAGCAACTAAACTAATAATACCGGAAAATGTTAATGATTATCTCGCTGGTGAAACTGCCAAAAGTGAGCAAATATTAAAACTTATTAAAATATTCAAATAATAATTTTTTCAGAATATTTACTTTTTGTTGTTGTTTTGGAATTAAGTACAAAGCTACACAATGAAACTAACTATCTGTGCTCTGCCCACCACGGGTATCGAAACCCGGATTTTAGTGTGTAAGTCCGCAGACATACCGCTGAGCCACTGGAGGGTTGAATATTTACTTTTATATCTCCCACACACTAAGTTATCATTTAAAATTATTTCACAAAAAACTAATTATGCATGTCCATAAATTGTTTTTTTTTGTTTGATTTGGAATTTCGCACAAAGCTACTCGAGGGCTATCTGTGCTAGCCGTCCCTAATTTAGCAGTGTAAGACTAGAGGGAAGGCAACTAGTCATCACCACCCACCGCCAACTCTTGGGCTACTCTTTTACCAACGAATAGTGGGATTGACCGTCACATTATAACGTCCCCACGACTGGGAGGGCGAGCATGTTTGGTGCGACCCTCAAATTACGAGTCGAACGCCTTAACCCACCTGGCCATGCTGGGCCCAACAGCTAGGAAAGACTGCCATATGTCAGACAGGGTGCTATGATAGAACATTCAAGGTATAAATATATCACCTTAAAGCCTGGTTTTGACTTTGATACATGTTATTACTTGTATGAAAACAGCTCAGCTCTAGCTGATTAAGACCTATCTCTTATGATCCAACGTAGTACTCCATTGATATATAAGTAACACCAGTATTAGTCACGAAGTATACAAAGGTGGATAGTGCACAACAGTCAGCTGTGTACATTAAAATTATCCTTTTGAGCATTGAATTGACAAGAAAACAGAGTAAGAGATTTATTAGTAAGAGGAAGAAGAAGATGCATCTTCTACCTCACAACCCAGTAGAGGACATGAAAGGTAAGAGTACTTATCTGGCAGTTCTTGACTACCCAGATGGAAATGTGCTCAATTTAGAAGCAAGATACAGCTCAACAATCACCCAAGTCATTGACAACATCTTCTTGATTGATATAGTTGGGATTAGCTGATTATCCATATCTAGAATGATGACGTGGTTGAAATATGAAAATACTAGGTAAAACGAAATCCATTCTTTGCTTTCCAAGTTGTTATGTGGTGTGGTATTGGAAAGTTTGCTTGCACTCTCTGTGTAGAGATGGTATGGACGTCCGTATTTAAAACAATTAAAAAGTCATGTGGATTTTCTTCTCTACAGGTCATCAGAAGCTAGATATTGGAAGCTACCTAGTACATATGTTGCTTTTTAGCTAATTAGAGTATTCCAATGCCGGAAATCAACAAATAGGTAAGTCCGAAATTTCTTATTTTCGTTCACCCTTATCTTTTCTTTCAACAGGCCTAGTCCCTACATAGTTTTTGTAATAGTTATAATTACATTATAATTTGATAGGACAAAACAGTCTTGACGATTTTTGGTTACTTATTTTATTACTATTCTGTGAAAAAATTTTTAAAAAAAAATCATAATTTTAATGTAAATCATATTATTACCTTTTTGAAGTTAGGTTTATTTCAAAAACTTAGTGCTCCTTTTAAGTACAGGATGAAACAGAAAACGCTATGAAATAACAGACGAATATTAAACGACTTTATCATGTAAAATGCTCAATGTTTTGTACACTGTACAATCGATGTCTTTAGGGAGCCAATTCCTATATTATGTATCAAGTGAACGATTAAGAGTAAACTTAATACACATGCAGGCCACCAGAAACTAAATATGGAAACCTACTTAGCATAGTCATTCTATTTCCGTTGTTGTTGTTGTTGTTGTTTTGAATTAAGCACAAAGCTACACAATGGGCTATCTGTGCTCTGCCCACCACGGGTATCGAAACCCGGATTTTAGCGTGTAAGTCTGCAGACATACCGCTGAGCCACTGGGGAGCATTTCCGTTGTATAAGCCACTTTTCTAATGTCCGAAAGATCCTAAAGTCGAAAATTGGCAAATAAATAAAACTGAGTGTTTATTTTTATTTTCGTTCATCATGATCTTTCCTCAACAGACCTAGCGCTCATTTGGTTATAGCAGTTACTGTCATTTTATCATAACTTGATAAAGCAAAACAGTCTTCATAGACTTTGACTACCTGTTTCATTATTATTACAAGCAAAATTCATAAAGCTTTAGAATACACTCCATAATCTAGTAACCTACTTACCTCGTTTTATAAAACAAACAAAAAACAAGTATCAGGAACAAAGATATCGCTAAGTAAAGTTGTGTTGGCTTGGCTACCAAGTTTGAAAGAGTATTGCAAAGAAACTTGCTTAATCATTTTATAGGCTAATTCGAATAAGAAGATCTAAGAAATTATAGCAGATGTACAAAAGTTTTAATGAGAAAATGTAAGTAAAATCATGAAAAGTTCAGGTTCTTACGAAAGCCGGTATTAAAATCAAGATTTAAGATCATATTTGATCGATCCTCGTCGAGTGCGTACTAAAAGCATGTAATTTTGCATTGTTTTCTGTTAACTAATAAATGATATAAGAAATTAACAATATATTGAGTGGGGGAGCACTATTTTGTCCATAACCTACTATCAGACTTTATTTGAATAAAAGATACTCCACATCGACCCTGTGATTAGCAAGCAGGGAACCCAAGATACAGAATATACATATATTCAGTGGCGTAGCTTGGTTTTTCAGCGCCTGAGGACAAAGTCAGTTTTTGCGCCCTTTTGTAACAAAATCTAAGCTATAATTCCTAATTATGTAACATCAATTTAGCGCTTCCCCATTTCCGATGCTGCGCCTGGGGACAGATGTATCCCCCTAGCTTCGCTACTGCATATAGTGTTCCCTCGTGTATCGCGGTAGATGCATTCCAAAACCCCCCGCGAAAGGAGATTTTCCACGAAGTGGGATCGCCGATTTTTACGTATATATTTATGTGCATTTAGACTTTTAAAACCCTCCCTGTACAACTATTTAACTCTTCCATTACAATACTGTTCATTATTGCTGAAATAATAAGAACAATTATTAAGATATTAAACCTTAAAATTAAAAAACTATATATCTTCAGCAGGTGGTGTCTTTTCGGGGGACACCACTTCCTCTTCTGTGGAAGGTGAATCGGCAATTTCTTCGTCGGTCGTTACAACTTCAAGAACAGTACTTGCCACCGGTACCCTTTCTTTCTTGCTCGGCTGGAAAAACATTGTTATTGGCAGTTGTTTTCTCTACCTCTTTAGCCTATCGAAAATCATTTGATAAGGAGTCATCAGTTCTTCTATTTTACTGCAAAATTGTACTGATCGAACCATATCGTTGTCCCATTCCTGTGAGCACTCCTTCACTTCGTTAATTAGTTTCATTAGTTTACCTAACCGCTCTAACGACCATCCACTTTGCTCGATTGTTTCCTCGGCTTCTTTCGGTGTTTCCTCTTCGTCGTCTTCCTCGGCAGCAGACTTCGTCAGTGCTTCTAAGTCTTGGTCGGCGAGTGGTTCGGATTCTAAGTCAATCAGTTCATCTACGTCTTCCTTCGTCATATAGGCAAAACATTCACCATTGATTAACTAAACTAATTGCACAGCATTTTGAACAGCCGAGTGTTGGATTTCTTCAGGCAAGAATCCCTTGTCGTCGTGCACAACCTCAGGCCACAACTTCTTCCAGCTTGCATTAACGGTGCAGGGCTTCATCTCTTGCAATGCCTTATGAACATTTTGAAGACATGTAGCAATGGTGAAAGACAATCAAAATGGGTAGCTATCATTGGCCGTCTTTCATTTCTGCTCCAATCATAGCCCGTCTTGCACATCGCAACGCCATGAAGCTGATCTCGCGTAGCCTTCGCAGACGCACAATGCGTACATCTATAGCCTTTCCAGTTGGTTCTGTTTCCATTTTTACGCTGTTATAAACTCAAATATATGTTTATATCTCAAAATATACTTGTTTTTTTCATTACACTATTAATTATATTTATTTTTAATATTTTAATGGTATTTAATGTTATATTTTAGATTTAATGTTTATTATTTTATATATATGTGGAGGTCGGCCGAGTCCGCGAAGTGGCGAGGGAACACTGTATATTAAACTTAAAGTAGGGCAATTTTGACAAAAATATATATTATGCTAAATTACTTGAATTTTGTATTTGAATTAAATCATCATTTTCAACTGATGTAGAATGAAATCTCAGAGTAGAGGAATCATACTCTTTAAAAGTGTTATTGATAATAGTAAATATAGGTACATGATTTTCAACCAATAAGAGTAAAGATTTTAGTTTAATGCGAATCTGCTGCCACGGTGTTTTGTGGCTATCTCCACATCAGCAAGTACTTAACTTCTTATGCTCTAGAATTCTGTGGTAGGAGTGTTGTGTACGTCGTTCTTTGATTGAACCGTATAAATTCTAAGATTTAATATATTACTAGCTGTCTTGAGCTATTTTTGTTATCTACAGTTTTATTGATTCTTACTCAATTTTCTATCAAACACTGGGAAAATGGTAGTGAAGCGTCGTACGTCCTCCAAAAATCCACCAATCTTAAGTCATGAATTTGTTATTCAAAACCATGCTGACATTATCTCATGCGTTGCTATGGTTTTTGTGATTGGGCTACTTTTCCAGGTGAGATTTTTATATGACTTTAAATCAGTTGTTTTTAACTGATTTTAAATAAACTTTTGACTTATGTGTGTTGTTTCTATTTTTAACAATTACATTTTAATTGTAAAATTAATTTTCTTGTGTGCAGCACTGCCACAAATTGACTTAGTAAGTAAGCAAGTAATACTTAATACACCATCATCAGTTTTATGTCTACGAAATAACTAAAAGGTGTTGCTTTCTCTCTTACTGTTTAGCATTGAGATGTTTAACTAACGAGTTCCTTTCACAAACTTTAATAATAAATATATATGTGAAAGTAAAATAGTCAAACTTTTTTCTGGATCCAGTTACAAAACAGCTTTATAATTGTAACCATATGTTGTGTGACACGTTTCTATACAAATGTTGAATCACGTTGAAGAAATGCTCCAAAGAATCGTAGTGGTATATAATTTGATAAAATTTCTTGGATTTGGCTTGTGATATATCTAATTGTCAATGAAAGTTAACATAATATTTAACCGAGTTAGAGTTCATTATTATTTGCATATGTGAAAAACTTGTAAACTAAAATTTGTAGAAATTTAGCTTTTGACAATTTTACTTTCCCTCTGCAAGGAAGTACTTGATTTTAAAATCTAAATTTCCTATGTCAGCCAAATATTGCAAGATGCTATTCACAGTGAGGATACATGATTGATAATGAATTAATACATTCTAACCATTCAGGTATAATATACTGTTGTTCAGTTTGTTGTATTTTGTTCTTTAATTTAGTGTGTTTCTCTCTCTAATAAGCTTACTTGTTGGGAGACCTTATTCCTAATTCTGTAATTAAGGCTTTAACTCTATGTACATAACTTTACATGCCTCAACCTTGTACACAGCCATTCAACATTATATGAATTTGACATCAGAGTTATCAGTCTGCTGTATTATAAACTTTGTTTTGCAACAGTCCATGTTAGAGTACAGAAAATACTAGATACAGTATACAAGGATACTGAGAAACAATTTACATATTCATGTAGTAACCTAAGGTTATCATAAATAAATTTGCAAACTGTATGATCAACAAGAGTGTTTTTATTCCTCACATTGCACTCTGACATATCATGGTCTGAATCAGACTGCCTTTGGGATTTCACTGACGTATCTCTAATACAAAACGTTCAGTAACACATCACGTGTTTTTATGTATAACAAGCTTTTACTGTTGGCAAGTGTTGTCTAAAAGCTTTCTGCATTTCATGAAGTTGCACTTTATAAATTTGTATTTATAGTTAACATTGATCTTTAATGAAGATTTGGGCCAATGGACTAACTCTATGCATATTTCATTAATAAATAGGCCAGGTGGTTAGAGTACTCGACTTATAATCTAAGGATTGCGTTTTTGAATTTTTGTTACACCAGGCATGTTTACTACTTCAACTACAAAGTGTTTTGTAATGTGATGTCATTCCCACTACTGGTTGGTTAAAAAGTAGCCCAAGAGTTGGTGGTGATGACTAGCTACCTTCTCTCTAGTCTTGCGCTGCAAAATTAGGGTTGACTAGCACGGATAGTCGCCATGTAACTTTGCATGAAATTCAAATAAATAAAAAAACTTTTCATTGATAAATATTAACAAACTTAATATAATTATACACTTAATTTGTAAACACTGTAAAAAAAAAGTGTGCTGCATATATTAGGTCAGAAAAGTAGTCCTAAAATAACTCAAATAATTTATTGAATGTAAGACAAATACATCTATAGTTATATAAAATACTTGAAATTCAATATGCAAGTTATGTTACACTGCTTGAAAATTCATGATATTTGTGTAAAGATGTCCGAATATTGTGGGTACTAATTTTTAAATTACTTTTATTTATGTAAAAGATATTTGAATAGAACAAAATGTTAAACCTGTGATAATTATGTCAAAGAAAATAATGTCAATGTAAAAAGTAATTGTAAGATAAATGTTTATATTTAAATCCACAAGTCTTATTGTTAAACATGGCTATAAAGGTTGACTACATATATTTCTTTAAGAACACTTAAAACCAACAAAGCCATTATTGAACCTACAGGCAAGTCTGTATCACCTCCTTTCATTTCTCTGTAATAAGAAGGTATGAAATCAGTGTGCTCAAAGTTATGAATTTTTACTATTTCAATCCTATTCAGTGCAATAAGAAATAAATGTACAATAAAAGACTATAGTTAGTACATCAGTATTACCTGACCACCCATTTGAAACTACAGATTTGAATGTAACTTTTTTGCAACAAATTAATCATCCCAAGTGAAAAGGTAACTTCATATAGCATATGCATTTAAGTATCCAAAATCAAAATGTATAAAAACAGTTTCCAGCATCTTGTATTTTCTTCTTTATAGTTACACTTAATAGAAGGATTTTAAGTCTTATAAGCACCTTGTTAGCCATGCAACTTATTTTCTTACATAAATTTAAGATCAAATAGTTTAATCCATTATGGTTATCATTTCCTTGAAACAACCAATGAAAGCAGTATACTAAAATAATTGCAACCCTTTATATATAAAAAAAATTATATATGCACAGATAAACAACACTAATATATTTCTTCATATTATATTGTGTATTATTATTACTATGCATTTTTTCACTATAAGATTAAAAATCTTATTTTTTATGTAAAATTAAGTAACTTGAATTTGGTAATCTTTAGAATAATGGTAGTTTATAGTTTTATAGTTAAAAGCTTTTATTAGTGATGACAGTGGATGTTTTAAAAAATAGAAACTACAGATCACAAGTTAAATCACTGCTGGTATTTAATATCTTGAGATATTTACATATTGTCATGTTTTGTTGAAACATTATGTTATAAGTGTCTTTCATTTTCTACAGGCAACTGCTCCTATTGCTTCCTATTTTGTTGCCATGCATCATAATGTAACAGAAGGTAAGTAATTCTATTTTATAGTAAACCAATTATATAAGTACTACATTTATTATGTATTATAGAAACAAACTCTTGGGATTATAACTGTGTATTTAAACATGCATGAAGATATATACAAGTTACTGTAAACAAGTAACATTATCAAAACATGACAAAATTAGTTAAAACATCTATTAGATTTATAGTGGCATGCGTGCATCTTGTAATAACATGAAAGGATCGTCCCTATCTGTATTGTCATATAGATTTCCTGACATTACACTTCTGAGTTTCCAAAAATACAAAGGTAAACTTTACAATTTTCTCCATTTTAATAAAATTGGTTTTTAATATTAGTGTTTTTATTAATTTAAATTCAGAAATGCCACAGTAATATTTCATATAATACAATTATTTAAAAATTATTTTGTGCAAATAATAATTTTAATGTTTTACACTTTCTTTTAATTCAGTACTTTTACTTAACATAAGTTTAATAACTTTCAATGAAACTTTGTAGTTTATTTTAAAAAAAAAAACATTTCTTTTACCATGATATTATTTGATTCTTAAGCAGAGCTAAAACAGATCTTTGGTTTTGATTGTTTTTAAAATAAAATCTATAAACTAGTTATAGTAAAATATATATATAATCAGTATCACATTTAATAGAAAGGTGTGTGATATTTAATATAGATATTTTCATAGTAAATATAGCTTATGGGCCATAATGTTTGATTTTATGATGTATGGGACTATCTTTCTGACAGCAGGTGAATATATTTCTCATACATACATACATACATGAGATAAAGGGAGAGGGGTGATAAATCACATTTAAAATTACATAGCCATTGTACTTTTTATCAGAATTAGTCCATCTATTAAATATAATAAACATATAATGTTACAAATAAAAACATCATATGTAAATTGCATAGATTGTCCCAAACTGATCTATTTAATATTTTTTTTAGCTACCAGTCCAACAGATATTGTCTACTTCACCTATGGAACAAAAGATTTGTGTGTTGTTTTCTTCTACTTCCTGATTGCCATTGTTATGCATGCCATTGTTCAAGAATATGTTTTGGATGTAAGTATTGGTTTAAATCAAAAACAGCTAAAATGTGTAAATTGGATGTATGTATATTTCAGCAGTTTTATATCAGTTGTTACTAATTTTGAATTCAAAGAAAAGTTTTCTCCACTTTCTATGGTTTCTTTCACTTGCACTATTTCTTCCAACTTTCCAATTTATTTTCAAGTTATAAGTTGTGCCAATTTAGCTAATAAGTAGGGTATTTAATGTGAAGATACTGTAAAAGAAAATAAAGGAAAGAAAATTCATAAATAATACACAAAAGACTATACCAGTAGCATGAACATGTAATATTTTATCGAGATAAATATTAAGAAATTCTAGCACATGGCACAAAGTTATTTTGACAGTTCTGTCTGCATATCTGATCACTATCTATAAATTTATGTGTAACAATAAAGAAATTCTAAGCTTGTAGAATTAGCACTTTGTATATGTATGTGATACTATGTGTCAGATCTTTTAAAACCTAAGGCAGTTAAAGTTAACTGTCTTACAAAATTAACATGCTGCTTTTGTAGACAGTGTATTATGAAGTATGCTTTAAGTATATTCATGTTTAATTATCAAAAAGCTACATTTATTGATCTCTGAATTTTAGTGTATTGGTCTGTGAAAAAAATTAAATAACTGAATTAATAGAGAAAAGTTTACTAAAGAACTTTAAGTATCAAAGATGAGATAATGTTTGTGTGAAACTTTCTTGTGATGCAAAAAAATGTGAGTTGAAAATATAAAGTGTAGAAGTAATATGTTTATAGAAAAGAATAACACTTCTATCCTACAGTGAACTGCATGAATATAAAGATGTAAAATAAGTTATTACATTCTTGAATGCTTATGTTCTCATTTGTGTGTTTCTTTGTTGCTTGAAAAATTTCATATGCTTTTATTTCTTCTTAATCACAACTTTAAATGCTTATGATATCTTTTGGCATAATTAAAAATCAGTGTTATGCTCCTTTCCATGTGCATTAAGCTTTATCTGAACAACACTTCATAATAGTAGTTTGATCTGGGTGTTAAAAGCTAGTAAAGGTAACTTTCAAAATTACAATATTTTTCAACCCTTAATAAGTAACAAATACGCTGTTACATTTTCAGAAAGTATAGTTATTTTTATTTCACATATATTGCTTTATCAGTTTTTATGTTGTGTTTTTCGTTTAGAAATTGAATAGAAAGATGCATCTCTCTAAACTGAAGCACAGCAAGTTCAATGAATCTGGGCAGTTGCTCCTCTTCTATTTGGTTTCTTTAGTTTGGGGAGGAGATATTATCTTAAAGGTATGCCTCATGTTCTTTTTATAGAAAGCACATTACACAGGCCTACAATAGATTTATTGTCTCAAAATGTTTACATATTCTAGAGTAATTTCTGTGCACTAAATTAAAAAATGATATCCATTTCTTCCCACCACATACAGGTTTTTCACAAAACATATGTACATTTACATTACACAAATGAATCGTTCCCATTGAAATGGGATCACATTTTGTTATGTTTAAATTGCTGACAATCACCAGTTATAGATTTTTCTAGCAAACTGCAATGTTAAAATCTTGTTGATCTTTCTCGAACCCATGAGAAACACAATGTTAGTATAAAAGAATAACAGAATGCATTACATCTTATTTCTGGCTAGTATATGTTTCTTAATTTACTTTGACATTTTTTGTTCTTTTCCATATTATTTATTTGATGCTATAACAACAAGAGGTTGTGTAAATGACCCAAACATATTCTGTTATATTTATGGTAAATTTGTTGTAATGAAACAAAGGCAGAACATTACAGAATTCTACAAAAAAGTGTTAGTAGTATTTTGGAATGAAACTTTGTGACTAAAATAGATCATGTGCTCAAGAGAAAGTCTACCGTTCATGTGGAATTATTGAAACAATGAATTAAAGATAAAAAGTCATTGCCTTTTGGAATTTTAGTTGTCTAGCATGAGCCTAGAAGTGGTAGAGATGACTGTTATTTTTGTTCATGTGCAAGATTACAACACTCGAAATTCAAAAGAAATATCTTATTCAAACCTTCCCTCTGACATAAGACTTGTTCCTCATGGATCTGATGAGACTTTTGAAATAGTTTCATCTGCTCTGAATCTGATATCAATAGAAATGATGACAAGGATTGTTTTCAACTAAAAATATCTGGTGAACCACAGCTTTTTTTACATGAGGTAAACTTAATGATTTCATTATAGATTTGTGCCTTCTAAAGGATTCTTCAGAGATTTTGGAGTCTCGACTTTGGGCTAAGATCTTACTTTCTCCAGGGACATCATTTTACTAGTAAAGAGATGAATAAGAGTTTATATCATACTTTCAACAAGAAGGCTCACTGGGTTATTGGAAAAATATTGCTCAGTTAATACCAATGCTATAACCTGAAGCCTGTGATACAAGTAAGTGGTGATTGTTCATTTTGTTCACTTGAAGAAAACGTAGAAAAATGTCAAACTTTTTAATAAGTTCAAATACAAAGAATATCAGTCTTTTGTATGTTGTTGGATCAACAATACAGTTATGCAAAGTTTTCATTCTTTTAGGGTGAATGAAACAGTAGAGTGTGAGATCAGGTGGATTCTATGTGACCACTCCTTCTTTATCTAGTGCTGATCTCATACTTTCTTTGTGTTGACCAAATTTTTACATTCAATACTTTACACAAAGAAAGTCCAATTACTTCCATTTTACACAAAACTGGACTGGTTGAAACAGTTTGTAAAGGCCTTACACAAAGTTGATGACTGTTTCAAATGTTTATGTGGGCAATTCCCAGTTCTTCAGAAGCAAAACTTCAAGAAGGAATTTTTTTGTTAAGCTTCAGATTAAGAAGCTGACTTCAGATGAACACTTCGAAAGGATAATGAGGAAAAATTAAAATGGAAGCATGGATTTTCTTTTAAAAATATTATTGGCAAGTTTTTGGGAAACAACAAGGACCCAAATTACAAAAATATTGTCAATAATGTGCTCAATAAATTCAGAGTTGGATTGTAATATTAGCATGAAAGGTTATTTTTTATACCCCTGTAGTGATAGTTTCCCTAAAAATCTCAGTGCCATCAACAAAGAACAAGAGGAAAGGTTCCATCAAGACATCAGGTAAATGTAGAGGAGGTATCAAGGAAGGTGGAACATCAGCATAATGTCTGATTACTGCTAGTCATTAAAATGAGATGTTCTAGGTGAAATGCTAAAGAGAAAGACAACTTGTAATTTTGAGACTGAAAGGCATAGATTTCACAAACAGAAATAAATGAATGATGATTCATATTTGTTTGACATCAGTGTTATTCACTTTTCTTTTTTTTATATTTTTGTTAACAAGCATAACAATAAAAAAAAAAAAAATGTTCATTATTGCAAAATAATAATTTGACCAAAGTTTTTCTTCCTCATTTGGAAAAATCTTACATACAGGAAAAAATGAATACCATCTTCAAACTTTGCAGAGCTAAATTATGGAAAGAAAACATTATTAAAACTACAACAACTTTATGAACTTCAAATTCACAAGCCTCTGTTGTTAGACATGTAAACATAGTACTTTCAGTATCCATAAAAAGATTTCACTAAGAAATGTTGCACGTTTATAATGACATACTAAACAGATTAATATGCTACAGGAAAATTATTTTATCTCTTACTAAGCATTTGTAAGCTTAATTAAAATTAATAGTTTTTTTGTATATTTTATTGTAGATTTTTGTTTAGCTTTTTTTAAAATATTTTGGAATAAAACAAAAATAAAAACAACCTGATGTGTGTTAGTTTTCTTTCTGTCTTTGATGATGGTGAGGGAAATAATGTATGGTAATTAATCTAATTGTATAACAATCAAGCATTTGATTCACTTGTATGTACAATCTTGTTTGTTTTTTTAACAAAACTATATATATTTTCTTTTAATTACACCTGATAATTAAATACCTAGATTGTTTACAAACATCACTGATTTTTAGGTTAGTTTTTCTTTGAAGACGTTCTATTGATATTGAGCAAGTTATAATTTAAACCAAGCATGCATATATAGGTAGATGAATGATTTATTATATTATCTTTTAACTGCATATTAACTCCTTATTATCCAAACTATGTTCCTATGAACCTTAAAATTGTTGGTCATGAACAAATTGCTGTGTTTTTTGTAGCATTTTTGAACAAGAGAAAAATTCATTAAAACAAGTACTGATATTTATGGTTTGGTCTAATACTTTAAAAAATGCAATGAAACTTCCAAAAAGTTTTGGCATTGATAAGTTTTACATGCCAACAGTGAACATATTGAAAACTATTCTTACATAAAAATAAAGATCAAAATGGAATGCTACTAAGCAAAAGTAGAAACAACAGTAAATTTTCTTTA
The DNA here is from genome assembly GCA_011833715.1 of Carcinoscorpius rotundicauda. Taxonomy (NCBI): domain Eukaryota; kingdom Metazoa; phylum Arthropoda; class Merostomata; order Xiphosura; family Limulidae; genus Carcinoscorpius; species Carcinoscorpius rotundicauda. The sequence continues at coordinate 29,237,944 of CM022395.1, read as the reverse complement.
ACTATTTTCTACAACTTGATGGGAAAATTGATCAATAATATCTAAATATATCAATCACTTAACAATTTTAGACAGTAAAAGTGGTTACAATGAGAATAATATAGTAATTTATTCTTTCTTCTACACATTTTTCTTGGCCTCTTTTAAATTGTTCCTAATGTTTGCAGAAAATTGCTCTAACTTTGATGGGAACTCCATGATTGCATCTACAAAGTTTGCACTTTTAACTTAGCATTTGCAACTGAGGTTCGAGTAAGCATGATGTTTGGACATTTTCCCAGTTTTTAATCACTAGCTTAGCATTAATAACAGGTGATTTTTAGGTACTTTACTTTGCAACAGATAGTGGACTTTTCAAATGAAGATACATCTTTATGGGTTTGTACCAATAAAAGTAAAAAGCTGTAATTTTGAATCACTATAATACTATGTTACTATTGAAAAGCAATTTTAGCACTTTCTTTGTGAGATACGGTGAAAACCAAAACAGCAACTAATGTTTGTATGACTAACTACCAATATTAAGAATAAAAAGGTACTACTAATTGAAGTCAGGTAGTTGATTTGGTTATGTACATTTGGTAGTTTTCCTTATCAAATATCATTAATTGGGTATTTACATGTTTCAACAGGAGGGATATATGTTTGACATGTCTAGACTGTGGGTGGATTACCCTCACACTCATATGACGTAAGTAAAACCTAAATTATAATAGTTTTGAATTTAGGGTTTATAAAATATTAATTATTGCAAAGTTGTATATCTATTACAGGCATGATTACTGTACAGTTATATTTCACAATTCATATGTGACATCAATTTTTTTTTCTTTTAGTAAAGAGAGAAAGTACGTTTTTAACCCAAACTTTCCTTTGATAAAAGCTCTCAGGAATATTAAAATTTCTTCAAGATGCTGAACCATGATTATTATTGTCCTGCTTTTTTAATTTTTTTATCAGTTTAAACAATAACTGTATTTATGATATTTTAGCTAGGCGTAGCAAAGAAAGCATTGTAGTTCGATTCTATCCAAAATAGCCATCTGATTACTCATCATGTTCACATATATCTGATGTTTCTTTAATAAACCACTCTACCCATTTTGTTCTTCTCCTGTCAGAAAATATACTAAATGATTTGACACAGTAAAAGAAAATGTATCATTTATTAGGCTGAATTTGGAACTTATTGTACCAGTGTGTGACAGCATAAAATGTTTTTGACTGTTTATTTATCAGTATTTATTCCATTTAATACCACTATAGTATGTTACATCCTCATTTACAAATTATGTCAGGTTTGGTTCTAGGTTCTAAATTGTTATTTACATGTTATATAGCTATGCATTGAAGGCTGACTTTCTTTTTAAAGACTATTACTCCACATGTTATTGGTTCACTGGATGTTGTTGTTGTATTAATAGAGTAATATGTTTAATGCTTTCTGTGACCAGAAAGCACATCTTTGGGTATCTGGAGTAACAGCTGGTTTGTCAAGTATGTTTGAAATTGTTTATGCACTGATTTGTCATGTAATTACTGCTGTAAACACTTGATTCGTTCCATGAAATCAACATTCACAGATGGATTATCTGCTTTTGTTGTAAATGATGGTCTGCCTTGTCCAGATATATGAACAATGGTACCATTTGGATTGGTTTCTTTCCATAGGAAAGATAACTAACTACAAGCTTAGATGAATTTGTAACTGCTTTTGTTGCATAGTTAGAGAGCCAGAAAAAACATGGATAGTTAAAGGAAATTGTTTTCTGCATGTTGTTATTCTGTGTTTTTTGGTGCATTGTTTAATTAAATAAAAATTTGGTGCATTACTGCCATTAGTATAAAAAAAAAATGGTGGTTAAGTGCAATCAACAGTAAGCATTCCAAAGTTCATGTTACCACTTCAAGTACATAAAATTTGTCTGAACCCATACTTCGTGCCACAGGTACAGGTAACCCATCGGGGCTTTTATCAACACTTATTTATGGAGAGATTGAACATCATGTGAACAACCTTTATTTTCCTCCTTTGTCTTTTGATCCTGGCCATTTCTCATCTTTGTTTTACCATGTTGATTTTGTTGTTGTTCCTCTCCTTGTTTCAAATCCTGTCAGTCTCCTCATGGGATTCATAGGGTTTATTCTAGAGATATCCTCTCACTTCCAGGTCCGCCTATTGTTTTTTAATGTGTGCCTTCTAGCATGGTTTATTTTTTGTTAGGACCTGTTATTTTTAGACCTTTTCTCCTAGTTTTTTATCTATGAGACTTTTATATAGCCTTGTTTTTTTTTAATATTACATGATCGACATGATTTCAGAGTCTTTGGACTTGAGGGTTGCTTCTATCCAACAGTCCACCATTTTTCTTCTGGTAGTCCATTGTCCCTCTTATAGCTGAGCATGGCAGCAAATTCTTCCTGAACCTCCCCTTCTCTGAGCTAGCCTGTTCCCTTTTCCCACAGTTCACTGTTTTTCATGATGCATGATATGAAAACAACAGTTCCTGTGGCTACCCATTGGGAATTCATATGATGGCCTCATTGCAATTCATCTGATAGCTTTTGTGCATAAGTGAAGCCCTTTAATGTCCAGTGTTTAGATTTACACACTATTCTAAAAAGGTTTCATCATCCCATTCTCACTCCTTCTCCTTTATCCAGTGAACCTGCCTGTTTCTTTCTTCCTTCTCAGAATTTTTGGTTGCACCAGCATCTTTCTGAAATGGTTGAAATTTTCCTAACCTAACAGGCTATAGAATCTGCCTCATGCAGTTCTTGAGGTTTGACTTTTGCCAGTTTAGTGTTCCCAAAATGATCAGGAAAGGCTGGTCACTGACCTATCACATCTTACTTAGTACATTCATGCCTCACATTCTACTCACGAGATTCTATTGCAATTCGGGATGTTGTCTTTCAGGGCTCCTCTCAGACATCTCCAAGTATGGGTTGGTCATGATCCACTCCAGTAATTCAACACACGGGGTTCATATTTATCACCAATGTGCACCCAGTTGAGGTTTTTGCATTTCTCACCTGAGATCCTCTTTTTGGGGCCCATGATTATCAAGTTTATTTAAAGGTATGTTGCATTTCAGGTGCTTTTGACCCTGTGGCAGATCATTTTTTCCCAACCAAACATGATTTACTCAACATGTAATCACTTCTTCTTTATTTGTGGCTTTGTAATCAGTAGGATACCCCTTATATCTATGCATTTACCACTTCTCTTAGGTACCAGTTAACTCTCTTTCAGTCCACTGTTCCCCATCCTCAAATTTTAGCCATAGGTACCTTCACCCACAATTTGGTACATACATTTCTTGTCATTATTCTTCTATCCAATAACTTCTTCAGGTAGTATCCACTTTCAATTGTTTTTTTTTTCTCTCTTCCCTTATTCCATAACTTTTTTCATCAACCACTATTGCCAGTTCTGTCTTTTACACTTCGCATTATTCATCTTCTCATCTTGCATTTGTCTGGAGATCTAACTTCTTAGGTCAGCTGCCATTTCAAAAACAATTGGGGATATACCAATTGAGGTTGAACTTCATCCTACTTTGAATTCATCACAAAGAATTATTGTTGAGAGGGATTTGAAGAGTCAGAGGTTCTCACTGGTTTCTTTACCCAAGGAGTTTATGCAGTGAGGCATATCTTCACTTGCGAAGATAGAATTATGATGCCGATCAACCTCCTCATTCTAACATTTACATCACTGCATCTACCTGCCACCATCAAGGCAGGTTATCTTAATTGCAAGGTATAGCCATACATTCCAAACTTTCTCAGATGTTTCGTGTGTTAGCAGTTCAGTCACTTGAAGACATGTCATATGCGATTTCTTGACTGCTTGTTGAGGTGGAAAGGACTAAGATGCCTATGAGTGTGAAATGGATTCTCATTGCGTCAACTACAGGGGCTTTCACCCATCCTACTTTTGTTCTTACCCTGAGGCTTGAAAGTTGCTGTCCACCACTTCTTCTCGGATGTATGTTGCTGCACTTCATTCTGCAACCATGGGAGTGCAGACAGATCTCTCTGTGCCTCCAAAATGATCAATCTGAAACCAAATGAAGAATTTTTTCACCTCCATGGTTAAAAAAGTTAATGAATAGATATCAATACCCATCTCTGTCCCTAACATACATTCTAACAAACCCCAAGATCAACTGAGTTTGGTTCTAGCTATGGGTATTTCCTTGGGTACATCTTCTCCCACTCCAAGATGCAAAACATTCATTTGTCTTCAGTGACTGAAATGATCTTTGGACAACAAAGACCTGCCCAATCAGCCCATGACAAGATCCATGGAGGTCAACAGACCTTCCTCACATAAAAACAACAAAAAAAAAGGCATTGTCATAAACAGAAGGGTTCTCCACCCAATTCACCTTCACATAAATAAAAATGGTCACTTTGATACAATGGAAAATGTTGAGGTTTGTGTCTATTCTGATTGCTTTCTATCATGCTGTAAGTCTTTCCTTACAGGAAACATTTCTGAAACCTGCCAATACAGTCACCTTTCAGTAGTTCTCTTTATACAAAAATGACAGACTGTGTGATGGATGAGTGCATGGTGGGGTGGTACTGTTGGTTGATCAGCATGTGCCCACCCTGTTTTTTTCCACTTGATACATCCTTGGAGGCCATAGCCATCCATGTTTCTTTGGGTTGTACTATCACTGTTTGTTTTCTCTGTCTGTCACCTGGAGAGACCTATGATCAATCAAACCTCGATCAAGGTTATGTGTACTACAGAATTAGAAAAAAAAGTTCACAATTTATTTAGATTTCTACAAGCGTGGTATTAGAACGACATCAATAGGATTTCATGCATTTAAATCTAAAAATATTCAGTTTTTTTATTTTGAAATATTTATGTTAAGAAAGTTAGCTCATTGGTCAACTATACCTTTTAAGTCATTGTTTTAAATGTTAAATATGTGTTCATTAACAGTGGAGCCATGTTGAAAAGACTTTGCACTTGTGTATAATTGGAGAAATTCAATTAAACCTTGAAATAAGAAGCACACTGAGAAGCTAGTTGATGTATTTTATGCTTTTATAGATTTAAAGGTTATGACAAATTTCAACTTCATTTAATATTAATATAATTGACAAATAAAAGTGGAAAATAGAAAAATCACATACATGCACGCATGTTTAACCATAAAATTATCAGTAGGGTCTGTATAGAGCCATGTTATTTTAAGCATACTTGTCAAAGTTATTTATTTCACAACTTCTTTGTTTGTTCAAAACTTTGAGTTTTATGATTAGTTAATAATACTTAGTAACATCAAATTTTGTAGAAAAAAATATCATGAATACTCCAATTAATTTTTCTAATTATTTCTCAAGGTCATTAGGATTTCAACTTAAAAATGAAATACTTTACAAAAATTTTTTGGGTCAGCTTTTCATACTGAGTGCTGTAATAGCAAAAACATAAAATTGCTCGGTGTATATCTGCACATGTCTGTAATAGGTGAACAAAAACCAATAATTTCAGGGTTGATATTTATTTAAATGCTTGCATAACAGGAAAATGCTCTGTATTTTTTCAATGGAAAGTGATTTACACAAAGATCAAAGAGTCTACTTTTCAGTTAATAAATATTTGTAGCACTGAAAAAAGTATCAAGGTTACTGCTCTAAAGACTTGGTCAAATTATTAAAACACATGTTTAATACAGAATCTCTAGTTTCTTGTAAGTGCAAAAATTGGAAGAAAATTGTTGAAGATATAAAATCAATTAAAAATCAAATGGTTTCTAAAGTTGTTTGTGTATTGAATGACAGCATACCTGAATATGTATTTCAGTTTTCCATATTTTACTCCTATTTGCTTCATCCTTTCTCCAGGTTCATGTTCAAGTTCTATTTCATTATCCAGATTTCTTATTGGTTGCATTGCTATCCTGAACTCTACTTCCAGAAAGTCAAGAAGGTATAGTTTAGCTTGGCTTGACGTGTTGTTTTTTGATATTCACAAAAAAATGGTTGATCTTCCTAATTTACACAAAATTATAATTTAACACTATCGCCTTATCAACATTGTTATCATATACTTTACAACTTTTTATCGTTCCATCAATTAGGTAAATTATAAGAGATCTTTTTGCATATAAAAATAATAAAACCTCAAATTAAAAAAAATTAATATCAAATAATGCACATGTAGCAAACAACCTTTGTAAAGAAACCAACTTTGTTTTGTTTTTTTTCTTTTAGCATTCTGTACTTTTAATTATTATTTATCAAATGTTATATTAAATTTCTTTATGAAGTCATTATACCACTTTATTATTATTACAACAAATTTATATTTTATACATTTTATTAAAATGTTGACTAACAAATAAATAACTAAATTACAGGATTTCCAAAAAGTTATTTGATTAAATCTATTCTCACTCTTATACTTTTTTTTCCTATACAAATGGGTTTAGAAATATAATATTTTAAAACATATAGAATTACCATTAAATTTCCTGTTCGCATAAATAACCTCCTCAGTTGATCCTTTAATTTCTGTATATCATTTACTCTTATTTCATTCACATGCATAAATTTCTTTTCTTTATAGTGATCTATTTTTTTTCATAGGTAACATTCTATATAAATTTTAGGATTTTCTTTTAGGTACAATAACTTCCCAATCATTAACAATACACAAGGCTGAAAGAAAGTGCTCATGTCACAACCTTTAACAGTTATGTTCAAAATTTAATTATACAATGTATGTCAATAAACTGGCAAAATGTATGATATAATCTAAATTTTTATATTATGTAATTCTAATTTCTAAACTTGAGATGGAAATGTTAAATAAATTCTTCATCTTCACTTTTGTGTAACCCATGAAATTTCTTTTCTCCAAATTGCCATTCTAGATATTTTTCCCCTCATTCGTATGTTTCAATTTGAATATCAATTAAAAACTTGTATATTGATTAACTGAGGATATGAACCAGTAAGTCAAATTCACTTGCCACATCATCCTGTCCCATACTGCCTTTCAAAAAAGTATCAGTGATTCTATCTGAAATTTTCTATTACATTATTTCTAACTAATAGAGAGAAAAAAATTTAATTTACTTGTTATGACTAACATATTCTCACAACAACTTTTGAATTATTTGGCCTACAAATTCAAACCTGCTATTATCAAGTTCAGATCAGCCACATAAGGAAATTATTTTAATGCACTTTTAGTATTATTTTGTGTTATAATTTACAAATTTGAAATAAAATTCAGCAAAGTACTAAAAGAAACCCCACAAAAAATTAAGGTTAACTTTTATCAAGACTTAATTTTCAGAAAGCACAAGACTTGCATGTAAAAACTGAATTTCTTGTTTTTTAAGCATGTTTTTTATGAAAGTCGCTAAAGTGTTAAAATTATAAACTTGTCAGGCTAGATAATAAAGCATAAATAAAAAAAAAAGATTAAATTTAAAAAAACTCCTCAACAAAGGATTCACACAAGAAGCTTGTACATTATGTAATTGAATACTTTGTTTACCATAACTTGTTTACCAGGTGATTTACAGGATTGTTAAGCAGGGTTTAGTAGTTAAACACAGTACAAAGAACAATAAAAACAGAAGTAAACTGTTATTGTCTGTTACAATATTCAGTCATTTTAGTAAAATAAATAATAACAATAATGTAGATTTTCTTTGTGTTCTTTAACTTTTCATTTTACACTACCTTGCTGATTTCATTATAGTCAGTGTTAGGATAGAGAAAACAACAAATATAGTATAATTTTAATTGAAGAAAGACCCATAATATTCAATTAGGAAGTTCTACATATATGCAAATGAAATGTGAAAACTTTAAAATGAAAAAAATATTTTCATTTTTTACATGAAATCATTTTGCATTCAGACTGACTATAAAATCACAAAAAATCTTAAGTAAAATACTTCAATAAAAATTAGGTTGTTTTTTTTATTTGCAACATACTTCTGATGCTTACCAAATGTTTATGAAGATCTTAGATAATTCAGATTTAGAGTAATTCTTTCTACATTGTTTTATTGCTTATACAGTTATATTTTTTTAATTAATACTAACAATATAACGGTGTATTTAACAAACATTTATATTAGCACCTATAGGAATTTTTGTATGAACTAATGAGATATTTTGTATACGTTTGCCATGGCTGGAGACAACTTTAAAACATACCTGAATGTTGTAAAGTCTTTGAATGTAAAAAAATTATTTCTTAACTACTACTATGTAAGCATGCTACAATTCCACTTTCAGTATTTGTTTACAATTGGAATAGCATGGCATGTAATTAGTTTTATGATTTGAAAATTAAGTAGATAATTCATCTGGTTAGTTTTGCTGTTATTTATTTAATTTAGTGTTATTGGCCATGCTGCATATTCTTGCAGTCTGGAATTATGTATAACATTATGTATTAATTACTTGTTAATACCACAATTAAGAAGAGAAAATGCATATAATCTTAATTATTTATTACGATTAGAGGGATATGAAAGAGTAGAATTTATTTTCCTTGTTTATATTTTGTATGAGAATAGGTGATAGACAGTATTTATCTTCTTTTTTCTCTAACTTGTTCAAAGAAAACATTACATTAAAAAAACAAAAAAACATTTGTTTTTCAGGAGGAGATGAAAGACAGAATAACCTATGCTTCTCTGTATCTGGTGTTCTTCTCATCTGCTTATGTATTTAAGTAAGTGCATCTGAATGTTCTCATTCATCAGCCTCATAGAAAAATTGTCATTTGTGGTGTATGTATTGTGATACTAATGAATGCTTTTTCTTTTCGTTAAATTTGCTTAACATCGTATTGTTATGGGTTTTTGTATTTTACATCACCTTGTAATGAATACGAAACCATACACCTATAAATTTTTACAAGTTTTTTGTACCCCATTTCTTTAATTGTTTTAACCAAAGGTTTGTCCATTAATATAAAGAGTAAGAATTTTGACTCCTCTGCATGCAAAGTGATTTTCATGTTAAGATTAAAAATACTTTCCTTTATCTGAAAATTTTCAAAATTCATGCACATAAATAAAAAAGAAATCAATTTAAATTACCCCTTTTTCTTTCTAAAATGATTTTAGATTGTAATAATAACTGTAATTTTTTATTCTAAAAAGGCTTAAAGCTCAGAACTATACATTTTATAGTTTTGCCTTTGAACCATGTCTAACAAATTGTTCTGCCATGTAAGTTGTAACTCAGTCAATATGTAGCTTATATTACTATATTTGATGATGAAGCACACAAACTGCTAGGGAGCATATCTCTTGAAAAAATTTTTTTTATTATTATTACTATTATTCATTATATTACCTTACCTAAACTAAACTACTTTGCTAATTTATCTTATAGTGATACCTCTATATGGTTCATAATTTTAATTGGACTAATAAAGTGTTCAGTGGATTTTCAGCAATGAAATATGCATATAGTATTTAATGTTGTTGTTTTTCAACTGTTAGTTCTTTTGTGTACTGAAATTGATTTTGTAAATATTTTTCTCTTTTTTCTAGCTTTACTCGTGTTGCTGTATGTCTTTCTGTGCTTCATTACATTGGAGAAACTGTCTTCCACATTGCTAGGTTGTTATACTTTGCTGAGAAAAGTAAAGCTGCAAGATATGGGTAAGTTTATCTAAAGATGCAAAAATAGTCATACAAACACACATGCAAAGAAGTAGATTTTACTCTCCAGCATATCCAATTCCAATTTCATTTTATGTATGTAAATGCATTACAAGAAATAGAGGAAGAACTACTTTTATCACCTTAGTCACTTCTCAACTTTCTGTCTCGACATTAATTAATAAAGGTAAAACTAAATAAAATTTGAGAATCAAAATTATTTGTAAATAAAGTAAAAGAACTTAAATCATTATTTGACAAAAGTTTGTGTGTGTCCACTTGTAAAGGAGCAAACTACTAATTTGATTGTTACCAAACCTGGCATATACTCTTGTGCTCCCTTGGGCTCTTCTTTTGTCTTCCACTTGCAATGGATGGGTATGTTTGTAATGAAACTATTTACTTTATCTTTTTAAGTTTTTAAATCTTTTTACGCATGTAAACAAACTTCTTTATTCAGAAAAATAAAGGACAGTAAATATTTAAGGAAACGTAACTCCATAAACCAGAGATAGTAGCTCATTCATTTAGAGAAAATCTATAACTAAAGTAATATCTATGATCACTTTTACATTATGGAAAATTATTTTTCCAAAAGTTAATAATTCAGTTTATTCTAAAAGGGGGGGGCAGTGTTATGAAGAATTGGTTAAAATGCATATAGAACATCTTTTTTAAGTTTTTTAGTTAAAAGATTTTTTAATTGAATGTGTGTACTTGGTAGACTTTATTTAAACTTACAACATTGTAATGAATTATTAATAACTTTAAAAGATCACCAAAATGAAAATTTTGGAAAATTCTTTATAGTTCTTATTATATCTTGTTTAACTTAATACATTTCAAAAACAATATCAAAAATATATATCTGAAAATCAATGAGTGTGTTTTGCTATTTTCTACATCCTTTTTTTTTTTTTTTTTGCAGTAGGTTTTTTACAGAATTTTGGAACTTTATATATTTCCAGTATGGTACCTTGTATCCTCTCGCATCTATAGTTATTCTTCTTTGGTACTGCTCTCTATATGCACAGTTTTTGTATGCCACAAGTCATGAACTCGCACATATTCTACAATTGGCATGACTCACTGTGCCTTACGTGTGAATGGTTATGCAACAGTTCTCCCCCAATAAGAATGAGATGTATCCTTTTGACATTTTTAACTTTCTTGAGTCAATCAATTATACCAAACTGTCACTTGTTAGATGTTTTATTGAAGGCATTTTCAGTTGTGCACTCTCCACCTGTTCATTTATTTTTTGTGTAGTAGTAATTTACTTTAATTAATCATTTGCTACTCTCAGTTTCTAGTGCTTTGCCACAATAATTTTTTTTGTTTTTTGTCATTTTTTTAATTCATCACAGTTTTAAGTGTTTCTAAAGTTTGTTATGATTCTATGTTCATCCCTCTAATTCAAGTTTTAATTTTCAGGCTTTAAGTCTTGGGGTATCTATTGGCTGATGAATTTTTGGCTATTGTTTGTCATGAGACTTATCTTTATATGAATCAACCTTTTCCTGAAAATGTTTATATTACCCCCTCAGTCATCCAAACCTGTTTATGAGGGGGGGAAATTTTGACTGCCTTTTTTCCTACACTTAACTATGCCATGCCTTCCCAAGCTTCTCCTATAGAATCTTTCGGACCTAACTCATTTCTTGGGTTTGTTTTATTTTATTTATTTCACTGATATTGCATCCTTTTTATATGATATGCTTTCATAGAGTACCAAGTCTTCCCTCCTTCCCCTGTCATTCAAGGTTCATTCTTAGGATTTTGTTTCTCAGTTTAGGGCTGGTGCTAACATGCCTCATCCTCCATAGGCTTCTGATTATTATGCTTTGGCTTATCCTCAGGTTGATCACCTTTTTCTTGACTCTCAGTAGTTGGATTTACTTTTGCCAGTGGCAAGCTGACTTTAAAAATCCTGTTTCTCCTATGCCCAGTTTTCCCACCTTAATCTTACCTTTACAGCTCTCTTACAGTATTTGACCATCACTTACCTTTTTTCTGAATCACTTCACTGATCCACTGAGAGACATTAGAGGGACACCCTTTCCCTGATTACTTCTATATTGGTGTGATTATCTTCCTTATATAATTCTATCTATTCACATATCGTTTCTTGATTGTTGGGATCTTTTTGGAGAGGATGGTGTCTTGTCACAGGTTCATCTCCCTTCCACTTATCTTTTTGACATACTGATGGCTCCTTTTCTCTATCAGTTTGTGTTTGAAGATACTCCTGAGTTTTTGAAACCTGTGAGATCACATTTGACTCCTTCATTTCTGGTTGTTCATTTGTTTCCTTCTGATCCAACATTCTTGTCATAAACAAAACATTTGACATTTTGTCTTATGACTTGATGTCATAGTCCAGTAATTTTCAGGTGGTTTCTGGTCAATTGGGAGGGTGAATTTGTCCAATGTTTGTATCAATGTGGGGGGGGTCACTGCCAATTCTTGAGTGATCTAAATTTTGTTAGGACTTTTCATTTATTTCCTTTCCAGATTCCCATTATCTCCTGTGTTGATGTCTTTTCTGTTACTTCATAATCCTATTACCAGCCAGAATTCATCCGAGCCTATGCAGACTCTTCTATTACAGAGAAATATCACGTTATTGTTGTTCTGTGATCGATGTGTCAGTACTGTTTCTCATTAACTTAAACTCCTTACACTTGAATCTTTGTCCTCATGTTCCATTTTTCATCTATTTAGTAATATTTGTTTCATACTCCATTTCACTGTACATGTTTCTTATTGTTACATTGCCCACACAGCTTCCTTTCCTGGTTTTTATTCCCACTTTTTCATTCCTCTCTAAATTGCCTTTTATCTTCTCCTCTTACAAGTTGTGTTTGTCAGCTGATTCTTTGCCTTTGTCTCCCCAAAGTCTGTTTGTGGTATCTTCTCATCAGATCAGACACCTTATCTTTTCTCTTGCATCGTATCTCCATCATCCATTGGAGGAAATTCTTTGGTCAGGCATGTAGACTACACCTCATCCATTTATCTCCCGCTATTTTCATTGGATGGCCATTTCTTCTTTGTCAGGGTACATCTGCCACCATCCTTCAAATTTCAGTCATTACTGAGTAAGTATAACCAAAATTCTTATCCATAATCAATAATGCACACTGTTAAGATGGAGTGTTCTACAAAATCATTAGCAGGTTTTTGTTATGACATATTTGCTTCATAAATATACCTCTTCCAGACCATACTAATCATATACTTCCATGGGTAAAGCAAAAAGAGATAACTGACAATCTCTGCTGTACCTTTGACTTCATAAATCATGGATGATCTGCTTTTCAGTACAAAATTTTTGTGGTCATCCATTGTACTGTCTCTGTTTCTACTGAATTTTGTCACTAGCCTCTGCTTATTCTTCTTGTATATACCATTTTCTAATTCCAAGCTGCTGGGGTAGTGGACCGTAGAAAAGTCCACTCACTACAGAGTAGGTAGGTGGTGTTCTGCTTGTAGATAGGATGTTCAGTTCTCTAATCCTGCACTCCACCTTTGTGTGGTCCTATCTAGAGAATTATGTAGTACATATTTAATAGAAACATGTTCCACCACCATGCTTACTGGAAGTTGATGCTGTGCCCAGCTTCTGTGCAATTCTTCTAGATGGTGAAGTGTATCTTTTACACTTCAATGCAGTAGGACTCAGAGGATGATATTGCTGTTAAGCTTTTGTGCATTCCTGTCTGAAGTATGATGTTGCTTTGAAGTAAATAATTCACATTACAATTCATCCCTGTGATTGCACCTTCCCCTTCCACCAACTGGTTGTCTTTTCCTAGTGAGTGATTTTGGGCTAAAGATAGAGCATTAGTTAAAGACAATACAGTAGTTACATTTCACTTTACAAAACTACTGTTAAAAGATGACTCTTCTGATGTTTTTAGTGTTTATAAATGGGGAAGTTTCACTTTTTTCATTAAAGAATACGATGATGAGATACTGCTATATGTTTAACTTGTGTAATCCTTTAGTGATTTTATTACCTTGTAAACACTCTAGTTCTTTCTGTTAAAATTTTAAATCATTTATGTGAGTAAAAAAGGTGCATATATCAGTTGACATTAGAAATACAAGTTATGCATTCTCAGAGATGCCAACCATTACGATTTTGGTGTATAAATTGACTATACACTTGTACAGACAAATATTACAACTTGTTGCAACTTCCAAATTATTATATAGGCCTATACAATAAAGTGATAAATTGGGCTTGAAAGTGGTGAAAAGAAAATTTCTAGTGAGATACAAATAAATTTGATAATAAATAAAAGACAAAGTTCAAGTGGCTACTTGCAATAATCATGTTTGTGCTTGAAATAATAACAAATATTTGTATCTTCGACATCTACCAATAGTTTTAGTGCAGTGCTTCTCCATACTGGGTATGTGGGGACAATGTAAGGAATCCATAGTTACATCATCAGTGCTTGTCAGCCAATCAACGCTTGCGTGGATGGGTATTTCTCGTTTTTTAAGTTGCATAGAAACACCAATGGTATCGTTCACAAGATGGGGAAAAAAAAGAGGCCTCATTCACCAGATTGTCTTGTTTCTGGCAAATCTGAAAGGACTCTGTCTACAATCATTATGCTCAGTCATTTGAAACAGCTGGCATCTCTGCATTCTACATTATATTTACTGACACACATGGAATATTTTAGTTCTGTGGAATTATTTTATGCCACATATATTTTGTGAAACATTCAATTCTCAATGAATGAACTGTTATAGAGAACATGGACATATTGTATATTAAGTATCTTTACAGGGAATGAATAGTGATTCTTTTATATATATTCTGGATTTCTAACATTTTTACCACTTTGTTCTAGGAATGGCATAATGAGCATATGTTTGGAGTTGTATTACAACCTCTTGTTTACATTTCCAAAATAGAAGGGAGCTTGTATAATGAAATCCTGTATCTTACTATTTGTTAGAACTTTTTCATGATTTATTTTCCTTATTTTACACTATGTTGTTGAAAAATAATTTATTGACTGAATCTATATAATAAAATATAACAAACTGTATCTTCCAGTCCTGAAAAGCTAGTATGTAAAACAAGAGATTATATAGTTTATATGCTGTAACTAAATCATTGTTGAGTGCCATAACATAAATTAAATTTTATCTGTTTTTTACAGATTTATGACTTGGAATGTGTGCTTTATCATTTTGAGAATCTGTTCTGTTCTCCTGACTGTGCTTATGTTTTGGTATGGATTACCTGGGATTTCTACTTCTAATATCATTGATATAAGAAATGGAAACTTTAATACTCCAGTCATCAGGTAACTTTTTTTTTGTAAATTCACAGTTAAATAAGTATTTCATGGCCTTATTTACCTGACTTAGTGATAATTACTATTACAATTTCTTTTATTTAATTTTTTGTTTCAAATTATTCTTTGTTGTTGAAAAACCATAAATAGATTATGAGATACAACATATCTTTGGTGTTTTTTATATATAGTTTGTAAAGTTTTTTCGTGTACTTGTATATGGAAATTTTACTACAACATTACCTTACTTTAAGTTGGAATATTTTGTAAATAGTGTAACAACATTAATTAAAGAATTAGTTTCAGCTTATTCTTCTTTTTTTGACATATTAGTAAAGCAAATTTTATTCTCAAAACAGAATCAACTGCTTGCTTGGAATGTGTCTTCTACAGGCCTGGATGGTACTGAACTTTGTCAATTTCCATTTGAAGCGTATAAGGGAGCGAGCTGCTTCCACTGCCATAAATAAGAAAAAAGCACAAGGAAAGAAAGAAAAGAAACAGAGGAAAGAGGAAGGTAATAAAACTTAGCAACCCTCTGTTATAGTTCATTGTATATTCTTATAATATTTGAACTTGATTTTTTCTTTGTCCTGAAGGGAGAAGAAAATCATTCGGATGTGAGAAAGTCTTGTTTTCTTGGATACTGTTTATTGAAATTTTCTTTCATAAAACCCTGGCTTTTAGAAAATAAATTTAATGAATATTCTTCTCTCAATGAATTTTTTCAAATTGTCCTCTAGTCTAATTTCTGTATTAATATATCATATTTTAGTGAGTTAAAAGAGGTTACAAGTTTCAGTACTACCTATACGACTTGGAAACCTATTTTAATAACCCTTCAAACATGTTAGAGAGCTTCCAAGTTAATGACTGGTATTTCTGCATAATCACACCATGTTTCTAATTTTATTATTACCATTGAAACTTTTAAATCGCAATTTTTGTGTATTGTTTTATTGATCAATTGTTGCTTCAATAAGTAAAACACTTACTGCGAGTAACAACATTGTAAAGTGTCAGACTAAAATCAAAATGTTAGGTTTTATTATAGATTCTTAAAGCATATCATGGTAACAAACACAAT
The DNA here is from genome assembly GCA_011833715.1 of Carcinoscorpius rotundicauda. Classification (NCBI taxonomy): domain Eukaryota; kingdom Metazoa; phylum Arthropoda; class Merostomata; order Xiphosura; family Limulidae; genus Carcinoscorpius; species Carcinoscorpius rotundicauda. The sequence goes on along the minus strand of CM022395.1, from coordinate 29,221,862 downwards.
GTTTTTAAAAGTTAGTTCTGTCATATCAAATGACCATGCAATGAAATATTTAAATATCTTTAGGCCTGTTATGTTTTTCTTACATGATAACATTTGTTTAAAAAAAGTTTTTAGGATTATTCTTCTGTAATAATTCATAGATATGCAATTTCAAAATCTTATTTTATTGTTTTTTTTATCTTTCTTTGAATATATCCTTATTTTAAAAAGTTAATTTTGAATCTTAAATTTACTCGTTTTTATGTTTGAAAAAAGGTTTAAATGTTTTTAAAAATGAGTAGTACAGTTTGCAGTGAGCAACTTGTTTGGTTTTTACATGCAGCTAAGAAAACTTCTGAGGATGAAGTAAATGAACTACCTGAAGTTGACCAGAACACCAAGAAAGATCTGAAATCTCGCAATGTGGTTGTTTCTCCCAGCTCTAAGTTGAAACACAACTGAAACTGTTTCAGAAAGAACAGATTATCTCACATTTTTAACAAGCTTGTTCTTTCTGTGTACCAACAACAACAAAAAAATAAATGTATCTATAAATGTTGTGCTTCCATTATTGCGTACTTTTTGAATAGTGAGAGCTTAGATTGCCTCTTGCACAGTTAGTAATTCAAATTACTACAGCCTTTTGTCTTATCCCACTACATTCACTTGCAACCAGTCTAGAAAACTTGTCATACAAGTAGTGCACTTAGCATAAAAAAATAAATAGCAAAAAGATGTTTTGGTCACTGTCATAAATAACACTTTATTTATTTAATACAAAGTAAAATTGCAAGTATAAAGCTTAACTTCTTTTTGATAATCACCAGTCCTCTATGTTGGTTTTTCAACTTTTGAATGAAGAGATGCATTCTACTCTTTTTGTCGATGTTGTTCCTATAAATGTTTTAGTACACACATAATTTATAATTTAATACATTTAAAATAACTGTTAGATAGATTTTGATGATGAATGCACCCCAACGAAAAATACTTAATACTGTGGAATATTTTACTATCCAACTTTTACCAGCAAAGTATACACATTCTACAAATAATTTACTTTATTTGAATTCTTGTAAACAAATTCATTAAATTTTCCAAATACAAACACATTTATCAATCGTGATTTAAACACATTATATAAGAATAAATTTACGAATAAAAAACGTTGATTTCTGGAAATTAATGAAAAATTGTTTAAAAGAGATGTATAATTCTGTGAAAAATACAAAATATTGCATGTTCTTGTGTTCATATTGCTTCAGACTTAGAAATCTGTTATACCTGTGCAATAAGATGTATGACATTGATTATTAATTATTGTCAAAAACTATTTGTGACAACTTTCATAGGCTTCAATGTCCAGGGATGTTAAACTTCTCACTGCAGTGTATTTAATGCTGTGTGTGTGTGTGTGCAGATAGTGGATAAAAGAAATGGAAACACGCTTAAATATCGAAAGTACCAATTCCTTGAATAGTATATGACGTCAGAATAGAGTTTAATTTAAATGTAATGAAGTTTAACAACCTTTGGATTAATGAACTCTCCAAATTTTTTGACATATTAACTTCACTGATTCTTGGGTTATTTTATGATTAAGTTTTCTTATGTGTAGATAAATGACTTTTACCATTTTTCAACATCTTTTTGTGTTCCGCGAGTCTAGCATCTAAATTTCTGTTTCACCAAGAAACATCTTAGCATGCATGGTAGGGGCCAAAATCTGTTCTTTATCTTTGACGATAATAAATCTTCAATAATGCTGGGATACGAGTTTCCGTGCTTGACCTCCTGTTACCGAAAAGAAAAAAATGCGGTTAGCAATTTGAGGATATGGATTCTTCAAAATTTTGCTACTCAATAAGACTAGCCTACGAATTACCAGTGGATTAGTGGGCAATCTGCTTTTTTTCTGGTCTATCACTTCAAAATTAGTGACAGTTAGTGCAGATACACCTCGAGAGGCTTTGCGCGAAATTCCATAAATAAAATATGTTAGCTTAAACCTGATGATATTTTTTAAAACCAAACTATTTAAGAATGAGTTTAACATTAAAATACGAAGAAAACAAAGAAATGTATATGCTGTCATATGTTATTGTTTAAGTTGTGGAAACGTTTCATAACAATTATCTAATTATATATATAGAGAGAGTGTCTTTTAATACTGGTTATCTAAAATAAAATTTTAAAATTCAGCTACTTATTAAAAGAAAGCGCTTAAATCTGCATTCTTTATTTTAATTATTAAGTAGTTATAAAGGCAGTTTATTTGAACGACAAAATAATGGATCTTAATAAATGTTACCAATATGTTTTTTTTAAATATCCATTAAAAATGGCACTGGTAGTACTAGCACTAATGAAAATAGACAATTTTTTTTGTACATAAAAGTCACCAACATAAACTTTTTCTGTTTTGGCACCAACATTTTTCTTATTTTGTCGTTTTTTTTACCGTTACCAATGTCAAGCAGCCATTATTACTAATTTTAGTTTTCGTTGCTTAACTATGCCAAAAAACTACAAATTCTGTTTTGTGAAATTTTAAAAACATATGAGAAGCATAGGAAACCAAGTCTTATGATTCACATTATACTTCTCCAACATAAGGGCCCGGCATGGCCAGGTGGTTAAGTCCCTCGACTTGTAATCTGAAATTCGCGTGTTCGAATCCCCGTCACACCGAACATGCTCGCCCTTTCAACGGGGAGAGGTCATTATAATGTGACGGTTTCTCCTACTATTCATTGGTAAAATAGTTGGCGGTGGGTGGTAATGACTAACTGCCTTCCCTCCAGTCTCACACTGCTAAATTAGGGACGGCTAGCGCAGATAGCCCTCGAGTAGCTTTCGTCGAAATTTTAAAAAAAATCTGGCATAAGACTTACGCAACCAACCAACCATGTTTCGAGTAACTATTTCCGTGTTTTTTGGTGTGTTTTTTTTAGATTATACATTCGTGGCTTGTACATGCGATAAACTGTATCAATTTCTACTTTTGAAATGATCTGATCTAATAATTTATTTTTAAATTATACTGATTTAATGTTGATTTTCTCAAAGTCGTTGACAATTTCATCGAAACGTTGTTTAGCGTTGTTGAATTTATTAGGTTGTTAAAACATATATCAGCGTTGAGGTCTTGTCTACAAAAACGCCATTGCCGCAAGAACTTGCGAACTCTTGTTCAAACAAATGTTTAATAATTTGTAGAGATGTTCCTTTGAATATTTTTACACACAGAGTAGGTGTATCTTAAGTTTTATGATCTATATTATTAAAGATGTGATTAAAATTGAGTAAAAGAAATAAATAATTCACTTATTTCAGAATTAAAAAATAATACTATTCTTTGTGTTATAAATTCTAGTTTCTTTCCATCATTGTGACCAGCAACATTAATGTCTTTGTGAGTAAAGATGAGATAGGGTGTGTCAAAAATCTCGGTTAAAACAGACAAAAGGAATAAGTGTAAGTTCTATCACTTTGAAGTTTTCAGTAAAGAAAACTGAAAAGTTGAAGGATTCTGTGTTATTTTGAAGAAACAAAAGATATATAGTTATTTAATCCCTCAAAAATCTTTTAAAAGATGTTTTATTCACCCATACTTTGTAACGTAACTCCGCTTTTCCCAGATATTTCAATTTATCTCAAATAGAGAGAAAATTTACTTATTGCTGGTAAATAGACCGAAATTCAACTAGTTATGTTTTAAACCAAGAGAAAAAGAGAAAATTCGTATGAAACTAAAGTTTTAAAAAGAATGATAAACACCCACTTTTTTATAGTTTTGTAGAAAAGCACCAAATTACACAATGGGCTATTTGTGCTCCACCCCACGTGTATCAAAACCTGGTTTGTAGCACTGGGAGTCCACAGACATGCCGCTGTGTTACTGGGTTAACCTTTAGTGTTTTGCCAATTTATTTTATTTATTTACTTATTTATTATTCTTGTTCTAAAAACTGTGCCACCATGTGTCAATCTATGACAAAGTAGTTTTGAGTAATACAAAACAGAAAAAAAACAATAATCAGATCTATTTATAATAACTGTCAAACTATCAAAACAACATGGAATATCATGCCGTTTATGTGGAAATATGAACCTTTCAGTCATGTAATACTCATTTTTATTTGTATAAAAAGCAAGTTTTTATGTAATATTTTGTATTTTACATGAATTTGGTGACAAACTGTAACTGATTTTAATACAAAAAAGTATCACCCTCATTGAAATGTTTCAATACATTTACAGTAATCTAAAAAAAAAGAAAAAATCTGATGTCGTCTTTCTTGGAGACGGGAAATAATTTGGCGAGATAATGATTCAGTTACAAACAACAAAAAATCAAAATGAAATCGGAGAAAGATGCAAGTGTTTATGGCGCATTATTCGTGCCACACAATTTCTTGTAAATACCATTTACAAGCCACGCTGAAACTGAAGAAAGCCAAAAACAGAGGAAATTTTATTGAGTGTTTGAATTTACTGACATAATTTGACCCAGTTCATCTAAATTACAAAGCACCAGACAATGCTAATTATATTTCTCATTCTTCTCAGAATTAAGTTATTCAGTGCTGTTCAGTGGTAAACAACATAGTCAATTAATGTATGCAGTAATGTCAGACAAACCAAGGAACAAATAGGGCAATTAGTTGTTTGTGCACTTTATGTTGTTTCGAAGATTAATTCGAATAAAGAAAATTTTTTGAAATTCAGCAAATTAAAAGTCTTTTAATGGAGATTCAATAACCGAATCAAACCAATATTGCCTAAGAATCAACAAGTGAGACAATCTTCAATGTGTAGCACAAACATATAATGGTGCAGTTATGAGTAAAATAAGTGCTGATATTCAAGCTATGTTTCAGACATATCATCCAGAAACAATTTATGTACATTGCTACACATTTGTACTGTGTCACATATATAAATTAAATGAAGAAGCTAATGATTTTTTAATACATTTTAAAGTATGTATATCTTTACTACTTCATACATATATTCAAACCGGAGATTCAACAGAGTTCAAGCTCAACTCGCTTCTTTTGTCAGGTATATTTCATGAATATCGTATTATGGTTAACATAACACTTACATTTGCAAATGATATTAAGGTCTTGGATGTTACTAACTGCTAAAAGTATACTGCTACTTTATGAAAGGATTTTTATCTTTTTTGAGTTGGACGAATAAATCGCAAATGGATTTTAATTTCAACAAATGCAAAATAATGCATTATCATAATTTGAGTTGTAAAAATAATTTGGATGGAAATAAGTTTAAAAGTATCATGTAAGAAAGAAATGTTAGTGTAATAGTTGATCAGTCTTTTAAGCCATCCAATCAGTGTCTTATTGCTAATGACAGCGCAAACAGAAATATTGAATACAAGTCTAAAGAGGTTATAGTTTCATTAATTAGGCCTCATTTCGAGTCATGGCCCTCTTATTATTATAGAGCCTATTATTATAGGCACAATTATTATAATTGTAATTGTGCCTGGGATGAAGAAGTTGTCATAGAGGAGAGATTGAAATCTTTTAAACTGTTTTATTTGAAAAAGGAAAAATTCGAGGGAATATAAATGAGCTGTTTAGGATTGAAAAGTGTTGATGCATTTCTTTTATCACACCTAACGGTGAGAATAGTAGAACATAAATATAAAATTTTGTAAGATAGGAGTCATCTTCAGCTAAGGCATAAGATTTTAAAAAAATTATTTATTCATAGTTTTAGTTTAGTTTAGAGAATGGGACACTCAGCATGGATAAATAGGTCCCATGTTGTCTTAAAACATTATGCCATGTTTAAAAAATTGTGAAAATCTCACCATGGAAGACGTGTAACAGCTTTTAAACCCTTTTATGTTTTCAGTCTTGTCCAAGTTGCGTTAACTATCCTAGCAGGATAATGAGTATTTGTAGCTGTGAAAAGGCATCCAGTGTTTAAGATATCTGCACACCAGGCTGAGAATCAAAATGTGATAATTTAAAATAAAGCACTTTGCAGTGCTTTAGATTGAAAAAAGTGCACTGGAACCTGTGTGTGAAGATGTCATCATTAACCGCTTAGTTAAAAGAGAAAACGGGAGGTATACACTGACGCTTCCCGAATAGTTTCTAAGTTAACATTTTATATTATACGGAAACAAAGTTTGATATTTAAAAGTATGGTGTCCAGTTATAAGATTTTACAGAATCAGTTTGCGTTTCTAATTTACAATTGCTTTGTGACTGTTTAAATTCGTTTAACATACTCTGTATTTTGTTCCATTTTACTAATGTAGTATAATATATCATTTGTACATCACTGTATTTTGTGTTTTGCAAAATATTGAAATACCTGATTATTCCCGTGGGATACAGGGGAAAGATGAGGGCCCTAATCTTTTAAGTACCTGACGAGGTTTCTGGTTTTCTATGACAGATTGTTTAGGCAGCGTATTCATGATGAAACTTTGCAGAATGGACGGAAACTGCCTGTTGTGGAGACAAAAGTGTAGAGGACGACATTTTGAAAGTTTTTCTCCTTTTGAAACGTCGTCCTCTTCACTAGAGGTTTCTTTTTATTTTAACAATTTCTACAGATTGTCTGCTGGTCAGTTTAGAATAAATTAGTATTGTTACACCATTATTGCTAAATATTTTTTAAAAACCTTATGCAAATAATAGGTTCATGGTGGTAAGAAAATGACAACTAGAACATCACATGTACAACATCGCTAGGTTTTTGGTTCCCGTCTTATGATCATTCATTACTAACTTGACTACCTACTCATCATTTAGTTTTACCCTTGAAGTAAGAAAGGTTTTGGCAGGCAAGGTTATGGACAGTTTTCACATCAAACCGTTATTTCCAAATATTTCTTTGGATGAAATTATTAAATTTTCATATTCACACTGTACACAGGCATTAATAGTCTATCAAAACTAAAGTTTACGCTCATGGTTTCGTTAAATGTCAAAATATTTCGCATTTGCAATAACACCCTGTATAAATATATTACACACAAGTAGATCCAGAACGATTAAAGTATTCAAGGAAAGCAAGTAATCACAAAAACTGACTAGTGACTCGTTTTTAATCATACATTGTTATGTAAATATCATGTAAATGTTATGTAAACGACAACCATGTCACGTCGTGTTTGAATTTCCATATCTATTATTTATATTTCCATATTTATATTATGGTTTCGAAGTTCAAACCAATAACATATGTTGTTATTCATTTAAAATAACATTTAGAAATTTATAGAATTAGGTAGATCGATCATTTGTCTGTAAATAAAATGTATGGCGGCCTGGTGTCTAGACGAGTCTCGTGCAAAAACAGACATGCGCAGATTACTCTGGAATTCTGTGGAAGTTACGTGAAAAGAACTTCGTCGAATTTATTGAACTGTGAACTTTTTTCTGAACTTCTTCTTTTAAACTTCGGAATTTCTTCGTGGGACCAAATTCACATCCTAGACTGGAATCTGAGACTTTCAATTTAGATCATTATATTAGATACAGGCCAGTACCATTTTGTATTGTGTTTAATTTTGAAGGTTAAAACTAGTATCATTTTGTTTTGTAATTAATTTTGAAGGTTTAAACTTAATATCTGTCATTGTTATTATATAATTTATGTTATATCTGTTACATATATATATTTAGTTTAGTGTAATAAATTATACAAGCTGTTATCTGTGTTTTTCTGTTGCGTTTAGTTTACGAAAACATAAAAAATACGTAACACCTTAGATTACTTGTTGAACGTCTTAACCCACTTGGCCATGTCAGGCCAAACTGTTAAGTGAAAATTTAGCCTATTTATCGTTTTAAAAGATAATCACGTCACTGAGGCAGTACTAACATTTAATAGATTAGTAGAGTACTCGTCCCAAAACGTGCTATTTCTCGCAGTTGAGTTAAAATTTTTACGGAACGAATAAAGTTTGTGGATGCTCAAACATATTTGAGAAGCATCTTTTGATATTCGTTGTTATTGTGAATGATAATTAATATTACCTAAATAATAATTAAGGAAATAAGATCTAATGAATAGTTCCTAAACCTGATTTTATTTGTGAATTATTTATTGTTATTTTATGTTGCTTTAGATTTTTATTTAATAGAGATGCATTGCTTACTAAGATTCGTTGGTTAAAGAGTGGCTAGTTGTGCAAACCAGTAGCGTTTTGGTGGGGTGTTCGGTTTGAGAGGTAGTAGTACATGTGGCTATTGAAAAAGTTGGCAAACTGTATCCCTCGGTAGCATGGGTTGTGCTGTTCCCAATGAAATGGTACGGCCAGGGCTGGATTATTCATTAGGCACAATAGGCACAGCGCCTAGGACTTACAAAATTTATAATTTATATATATGTAAGTTATCTAACTTTTGGTTTAAATTATATAGCTGGTAGGGATTACGAATAGAAGGTGCCTAGACCTTACGATCGACTTGATCTGGCATATAAATTTAATATATTTAGCGTGAGGTTTTCTTAGACTAGAAAAGGTTTTACAACATAAAATCTGTTCTTAAGTGTTTTGCCCCTAAATTTATGTCCTGAGGAAGTACGATTATCTTTTGCGCTTAGACAGCCACACTGTTAGCTTGTGTTTTCGGATAAAAATTGTTTCCTTGTATTTTTGTACATTTGTTTGCACAAACGCAATCAGTTAAGAAATAATCAAAATTATTTAATAACATACCTTGTCGAATTTCCTCGTGTATAATGGACCTATATTTCAAGATAATCAAATTCATCAGAAAATACGATACGTGTAGCTGCTGCTTTTGATTTTTCACGAGACAGAAATGCTTACAACTTTATACCAAATTCACGTAACTTACCACATTGGGGCAGGTTAAGATGTTCACGTTTCATTATTTAGAATGATGTCTCTAATTTTAGTTTTAGTTAAATATATATTTAGAAATGCATGTCACTTATATTGTTAAGTATGCATTGCGAAATTCATGCCTGTTCCTTAAATTTGTGAAAGATTCTCCAGCCTAAGAATAAACAATACATGTTTTGCGAAAGCACAAGCGTATCTTTAAGTATTGTTTTTTCAACTGAAATTTCGAGAACTTCGTCTAAAGTTTATAAATTGACGCAACAAGAAACAGTTTTATATTGTTTGCTACAGTCGGTATTCTATAAACTTCGGGAGCTATAACTGTGATTAACGCCAATAAACGGGGAAACTAGAAATATTTGACCAAAAACGTTTATAAATTGCGAACATTATACTATGTTTAACTTTAGCGGATTACCATGGGAGGTTAGTATTTTTTCGAAATCATTAAATAACTTCAGTGATAAAAACTACCCGTTAAGTGAACTGTACCGATATCAACTCACAATTAGTTTGCTCATCATAAACCGTCGATAACATATACTGTTCCTGACTAGACAGAAGACCCAGTATTGTTTGTAAGTTTGTAAAAATGTATGTATATAAGTCATTATTTGTAATAACTTTGTAATGACCATTAACCATAATTATAAATTGCACCATTGCTTTTACATTAAAATGTATTCGTGTTAAGAAAGGAGAAGGCCTGGTATGGTAAGATGGTTAGGGCGCTCGACGCATAATCCATGGGTCGTGGGTTCAAATCCTTTCAGCTATGGAGACGTTATAAAGTTACGGTGAATCCCACTACTTGCTAGTAAAAGAGTAGCCCAAAAGTTGGCGGTGGATGGTAGTGACTAACTGCCTTCCTTTCATTCTTACACTGGACAGCTAGCATAGATAATCCTCGTGTAGCCTTGCGCCAAATTCAAAAATCAAACAAGAAAGTATACTGTGTGTATCAATCTTGTTGGGAAATATTGTAATCTTGATACATATCGACGTTAAATTAATTTCTAAATCAAAATTAGAATTTAATTAAATTTAGACTATTTGAAATTTTAATAAGTGATATAATAAATTGAAGGCTTGCCCGCGATAAATTATAATACGTAATATATCATCATCAGGTGTCGATCAATATATTTGATATTCTTGGCTCACTAGAGTTCAGATGTACCCATTTAGGGTTATCCAGAAGTTTGAGAATTAAGTTTAGATTTCTCATTACAACTATAATTAATACCTGTTAATAATGTTATTCTTGAAGTTGCTGGTTTATGAATTTAGCAAACACTGAAGTTGGGGAAGGAGAACAACAACAATTATTCCAGAGGACACTGTATTGCTTTATATTCATCTCATACATGTATCTTTCATTTTCAATTGTCCCAGCACATTATTTATTAAGTAGATCCGTTCATTTACTGCGTTGATGTAATTTTTTTCCTTATAGGCAATGCATTCAGAAAACACGCAAAAGTATGCAGCAGCGCCAAAAATAAATATACACCCTTGTGCAAATTAATTGAAACAAATGGTCATTTTACAATATTTTCAGCATGGTGGCAGGTGTAGGTTCGTTGGACCCGCTGATTTCATTTAATTTTTTACACAGACGGCGTTATTAGCTGTGTTTTGCAGTACGATCGATCTATTTTTGAGATATATGACGGAATGTTGAGGAATATTACGTCATTCGAAATTGCGACAGAAGGGCAAGAAAACCAGTCAAAAAATAACTTCTTAACAACTCAATGAAGAAGAAACAATGACAATGGGGTCTGAAATACAAGAACTTGACGCAGGAACAATGGAGGAAGGTGTTATTCAGTGACGAGACTCATTTCTGCAGACAAGTCTGCATGTTCACAAATCTCCAGGTGAGAAACTTCGAGAATCTCACATCAATCAGTTCGTAAAATATCCCTTGAAGAAGATGTTTTGGGGATTTTTCAGCTACAATGACGTCGAAGGCTTACATATCGTAGAAGGTATGATGCGAGGACCATCGAAGTTTTGCAGAGAACAGTCGTTCCAGAACTGAAAAAGAGATTTCCAGATGGATTTGGCATTTTTCATTTTTGCCACACATCGAAACTTGTGAAGAATTTTATGACTACAACGTGAATAAAGGTGCTGGAATGGCCTGGAAACTCTTAGGACTTAAATCCTATTGAGAATCTTTGAGAGATTTGTAAAAAAAGACTTTGGGGAAAAGACTGTACTATGAAAAATAAGCTAATTGAGGCCATAATTGAGGTGTGGTACTGCGATCCAAGAATTAGTAAAGATTGCAGTCAACTCGTGAACTCGATGCCAAAGCGAATTAATGATCTTCTGAAAAATAAAGGCGGTCATATCATGTATTAATTTGTGAGTAATTTTTGGATTCTGAGAAATAAAATGCAAAAAAAATTGAAAAAATCGTAATTTTCTGTCTTGTTTCAATTAAATTGCACAAGGGTGTATATCTGTATTCATAAATGATTTATAAAATTATAGGTCAATTACTAGATTAAAATAAATATAACTTAACAGAAAACTGATTGTTCTTCAGTGAAGATTATTGTTTGTTTGTTTTTTAAATTTTGCACAAAGTTACAAGAGGGCTATTTACGCTAGCCGTCCCTAATTTAGCAGAGAAGGCAGCTGATCATCACTACACACCGCCAACTCTTGGGCTACTCTTTCACCATGGGATTGACGATCACATTATAATGTCCCCACGGTTGAAAGGGCGAGCATGTTTGGTACGATGAGGATTCAAATTACGAGTTGAACGCCTTAACCCACGTGACCATGCCGGACTTTAGTGAAGATTAACGTTGCTTGATTCATAAAGTGATTGTTATCTTTCAGTAAAAAGAAACAGAGGAACCAATGGAGTCGTAGTTAGAAAGCATTTGTAAAATTTGGAAAATGTAGTCTGATTCAATTTTATATGTAAATGCAATGCCAAAATGTTTTGTGTTAACGTATTTAAACCAGAAAGATGTGAAAATTGTCAAAATATCAACTATACGGCTTACCGCAAATTATATATAATTATTGTATAATTTTTGCGCCATCCTACTCATCTGTTCAAACTATATTTAAAATGATTTTACCACTAGTTGAACTACGTGAGCTCCAAAAGGAAGTTGAGGTATTACCTCAAAATAAATTAGTATTCCTACATTTTTCATTTTTTTCAAAAATCATTAGAATCTGCCACTAAGAACTCTAGTTTTATTTTTGACAATAATTTATATGATCATACTGATCGAACTGCAACAAGATGAAAACTAGTGTCATCACTCGTGTGATTATAAAATGTTTCTGTGAGTTTTAAACCTTTACATTATTGAAGATGTTTTGGTAAGATGGTAATTTTTAAAATTAATCTCAATAAGTAAGTCAATTTTTACACCTTAAAAGGCAACATGAAAATATAATTTTTTACAGCATAACTTTAACTTACGTTGGTATATAATAATAAGGCCCGGCATGGCCAGATGAGTTAAAGCGTTCGACTCGTAATCTGAGGGTCGTGAGTTCGAACACCTCGTCGCACCAAACATGCTCGCCCTTTCAGCCGTGTGGGTGTTATAATGTTACAGTCAATCCCACTATTCGTTGGTTAGCCCAAGAGTTGGCGGTGGGTGGTGATGACTAGCTGTCTTCCTTCCAGTCTTACGCTGCTAAATTAGAGACAGCTAGCGCGGATAACCCTCGAGTGGCTTCGCGAGAAATACAAAAACAAACAATATAATCATAATGAGAATTTTAAATATTAGGTGCATCATAAACACATTTATTAGTTAGATTTCAGATTTTATGAACCACTTTTGGTTAAGTTATCAATTTATGGTACATGTAAACCTCCTGGCACTTAAAAATACTTTTAAAGAAATAAACAGTATCAAAACATTCAGAAATAAAAATGGTTTTCCAAAACAGTACAACATATTTTTTTATAGTTTTTGGAATTAACGATGTCACTCAAATATAATTTAATGTCTCAAAAGTAAACGGTAAACACATCTCGCATGTAAGAAACAATTACACAGAAATATTCATAAAATCTATCCAGAAATAAAGTTAAATGTTTGTTTTCTTTTCGATATCAAGACAGAATATCATAGTAAAAATGTATCTTATAATATATGAACTTAGGAGTTATAGATGTGTTTCCAGTATATAAATTCAACTACTAGATGGTTAGTGACACGTATAAAAGAAAATAGAAATTTAAGTTTGTTTGAAGCTATGTGTAAAGCTACACAATTGATTTAATGACTAATAAATGTAATAAATCCATAAAAGTGATCACGTGCCTAGCAAGCGTAAGGTACATATAAATCACAGTTTCTTAATAGAGTACGTGATAAGAGATCTTTGTATATAAAATAAAAATTATTGTTTTGTTTGTTTGAAGCTAAGTACAAAGCTGCACAATAGGCCATGTGAACTCTGCTCACCACGAGTATCAAAATCATGTTTTCAACGTTGTAAGCCCGAAAAGATCCCACTGTGTCACTTGTGGAGCATAGATTACTCTTTAAAGGTACCCAAACATCCTGAGATCATCCATATTCCTGCAATCTATCGTATATCATTGCGTCTTAACAAATATCTTAAACCAAGGCTAAACGAGTTTAGTTCACCCATAGGACGATTAGTAGCAGAATGACTTAGTATAGTTAAGTGTAATGAAAATAATCGTAATATTATGGAAGACTTCTGTAAAAATAACTTGTCACTTTGAAATCCTTAGAATTCTTGAATTTTATTTGTTATTAAATTGAGATAAAATTAATATTCCATTAATCGAAACACCATAACTTAATTAATCCTTTTAGAGTATGAACAAAAGAATCACTTTTTTCATAATATGTAAGAATAAAACATAAAATTAAAACAAATTTATCACACAATAATTTTAAAAGAAGGTCATTAAAATTTTCAAAGATTGGGATTTTACGTATACTTTGGCTTTATCCTTGTTTCGCATAATGTTGCATTTTGATCCTCTTGACTCTCCTGTGATGTTTGTGGATTGTTGTTTTTTTTAAGATCCCGAGATTTACTTGAATCTTTATTCTCACCATACTTTTCTTGTATCCCTTTCCATTTGACAGATCTTTCATATGTTCCCAACTTGCTGAGTAAAAATTCATCATCTGGAGAGAAAATTACTCCCATTGCACTCCTCGTTGTGTTAAAAAGAAAATGACAAAATTGAGCAATCTGAGATTTAGCTGATTCGACTCCTTCTTTATTTTCTTCTTCGATTTTTTTCTCCAAGTCTTTTTCATTCTCAGACTGCGTGTTGGAAGACATTCTGATAATGCCTGACACATGAAAATAAAAAATGATTCTTATATATTGAAAAAAAATTATATTGCGCTTCATTGTTCAATTATCTCTTGAGTTACAACAATATGTTTTTGAGGATGTTGCATTAGATTACTTTCCTATCATATAGTTTGCACAATCTCGAAACAAAAACATTGATATTACTTTCTCAAATTCGAAAATTCTTTGTTCGTATTGTTATCTATCTCTTCAAGCATTTAGTTGTTAAACAAGCGGTATTATAAATTTTAATATTAAAATAATTGGTCTCAACTCAGTTATAAAACATACTTAAATGATAAAAACGATGTAGTTTTCAGAAATGTCAGTTCTTACTAGTAAATTACATTTAAGAGAAGTAAGATGATGCGCAGTCATTATGAAATGACGATTGAGGTCGCTCACAACTCTTTCTGATGTTGTTTTACTCCTTGTGGCGTTGAAAGTTTAACTAAGTAAACACATTAGTTAATGTAGAATAAAAATTAATATCGTTTGTCATCATTTTATCAAGGAAGTTTGTCATTCAAAGGCACGTCGTTTAAATTCAAGCAACAAAATATACTTGGAATGTTTTTGCTAGCATTTTGTAATAAACCCATTTTAATATGTTTCTAGTTTTTATATTTCAGTTATTTTTATAACAATAAATAAAAAATCCGTGGAAAACAAGAAGTATAATACTCACTTTCGATATTTTGTTTATTAGCTATCTGTCTTATATGAAATTTAAGCCTACTTTTTATAACGATGGAATTAGTATACTAAATACTTTTAATTACTTAACTAATTGACCTAAGTACAAAGAATAATAACATTTAGAAAGCATGTAATAACTTATAACTACAATAATTTAACCGGTCTTTTTACTAAGACAAGATGGCCTTAAAGAAAATTTCCATAACTGCTCATTCTGAGTATCGAGAGATGTTTTCATACTGAAAACGAAATTGACAGTACTCTATACTGAAAACAATATACCAGTATACGTCATTTGAAAGATTAAAACTTAGCATTTCTATTGGTTATAAACAATATAGTAAAAACAACGTAAGAAGAAATTATTAGCAACTTCTAAAATAGAGTGTGTGGGTGTGGCAACTATGTTTGATTTTCTAGTTTATATCTCCATAAGTAAATAAGATTGAAAACTATAAAAGTAGTTTTTACCTTATAAATATTATATTATGACAAGTAACTTATGTTAAATTCTGTACTTCACAGAGAAATAGAAATAAATTTCAAGAATTCAAACGATCTACAGAACAAATGTCACGATTATCATACAAGGGTAGAAAAAAAAATTATACAAAAATGTGTTCTTATAAAACTAGCCCTCCATTGGCACAACATTATGTCTGCGGATTCTCACATTTTGTAGTTTTGTGCTTAATTCCAAACAAACAAACTTATAAAACTAAAAACTTAAAGTTTATACAGTATCAGAACTTGATTTATGAATTACATTTTGACACTAAGTTTACTTGTATATATTGATTAATTATAAACTAGTCAAATTAAATTTTGAATGTAATTCCGTAAAAGGTGGTATAATGTGCATTTTAACCTGCCTGTAGCAAGAAAGTATGAAGTTCATTTGAGAATACTTCATTTGCATTATTATAGATAAGAAGTTCATTACTTAACCGCATCAAGACCACATGCGCCATGTTGTGTCTCCTCTGTTTTTGTTCTGACACTTAGAATAATTAAATTAATTGTATGAAATTTAGTATACACTTTCTACATAATAAGTAGTTTGTGCTTAAAATAATCATATCATTTAATTCAGTATCTGCACTTTATTTTAAGCTGTGATTTTTCGAAATCTTATTTTTAATCACTACTTTTAAAAACATTAAAGTATATTTACTATTATTTTATAATTTTGTATGTTTATTGTGCACCTAAAATCTTGTAAATGCAACCAATAAAATTTGTTTTTCAATGAAGCTATAAACGTTTGTGCTTTTTCTGTGCTAGCCGTGCCTCATTTAGCAGTGTAAGACTAAAGGAAAGGCAGCTAGTCATCACCACCCACCGCCAACTCTTGGGCTACTCTTTTACCAACGAATAGTGGGATTGACCGTCACTAAATAACGCCCCCACGGCTGAAAGGGCGAGCATGTTTGGCGCGACGGGGATGCAAACCGGCGACCCTCAGATTACGAGTCGCACGCCTTAACATGCTTGGTCATGCCGGGCCACGACAAAGAAAGAAGATAGACTGATATAAACAGCAAATAGATGTAGCACTTTTTGGCTCTGTTTTTTTCGTTTAATTTAATTTATCAGTACTTGGCTAAAGTGATGAATCACTGGATACTTTCCAACAGTTCAGCAATTAATCTGCTTATAGTAACAGAAAGGCAACATTATATCTTATCAGCTTTATCCTAGTGAAAGTCAACACAGAACTTCAAGATGACTAGGCACACGCCCAAAGGTTGTATTACTTTATTCTTTAACATCTATTGTGTTTCAATACTGAAGGCAATATTGGCTTATAATATCTGTTCTCATCATCTAACTCAACTTGTCAGTATCCAGAGGCTACTGCTAAAGTTCTGAAATATTTCACTCTTTCCAACACTTCCAGACATTTATCTGTCTGTGAAAATATATAGCCCTCCCAGTTTGCCCCTGAAGAAGAAAAGTCCATCTTTCAAAAGCACGCAGGTAGAGAGTCTTCATTTTTTATCCAGATTTATTGAACCAACGTGTTTTTTATGACATCATTTAATAGAGAGATATTATTGTGCATCATAGCATTCAGCTAAACAAAGTGAACAACAGTTAAAACCCACGAACGACTAAAGACGATCACGTACACACCTTCTAAAAGCTATGTGTTTTCAACCTTTAACACTTGCTGCATCTTGGTGCTGTCTGTATCCCTATACTCCATAAATCCTATGTAACAGTTGTTTAATTGGCTGTAACAGTAGCCTATAGAAAGAAAGAAACTAGGTATTTATCATTATGAGGAGTGGACTGGACCCTACTTTTACCAAATAACTTGAAAGAATAGGGTAAAAAAGGACAATTTTGCTACGCTGATTTTAGATGTGGCATTATCTTGGTGCAAAAAGTAGATAGTAAAAATGATTTTCAACTTTTAAAAGAACATTGCAAATAAATATTAGGTATTTATTAGAGTAGATAAAACAGTTGAAAAAAGTGAAAAATAGAGAGGTATGAAAATAAAAAGATCAAAATGGACTAGATAGAAAATCAAAATGAAACACTTATGAAATGTATAGAAAATTAAAAGTAAAACAAAAAAGAGTAAAAATGCAAGACAGAGAAGTTTAAATAAAGAGATGTCATATTTAAAGAAAGCTTAGAAGCATATATCGATATGAGTATGAGAACATACATTATGCTTTTAGAGATGTAAAGACGGATTACAATAACAAGGCTATAAAAATAGAATTATAAAAGTACAGAATAATTATAAAAAAAGATCAACGATGGAATGTGTTTGGAAAAGTAAATGTAAAGATCAAAACAGTAATACCTGTTTCTTTATCAGCCCAAAAACTTCAACATAAAACTCCATCTTATACAAATATGGAGGTCCAGCATTGCTTGGTGGTTAAGGCGCTCGACTCGTAATCTGAGGGTCGTGGGTTCGAATCCACTTTCAGCCGTGGGAACGTTATAATGTGACATTCAATCCCATTATTCGTTGGTAAAAGAGCAATCCAAGAGTTGGCGGTGGGTGGTGATGACTAGCTGCCTTCCCTCTAGTCTTATACTGCTAAATTAGACTGTGCTCTTATACCACTGTTTTATAAAATAATTCTCTGAAGAAAGCTATTATTCTGTATAGGATACTTGAAAAATCAAATAACTTTTGTTAGAATACTTTGTAAACAAGCATTGAGCAAACTGAAGAAGGAATTCTACACCACTCTTGAACGTCTACTGAGTTTAGGTTGAGATGCTTGTGAAACTTAACATGTTGAACACATCGTGAAGTAGATGGTGAATTTTCACAATTCAAATGTACAGATAGCAAGATGGATCCAAAACACTACAGGAAAACTTTGACATAATTTACTGTCCATAATGGAACAATGGAATTACTAAGACATTATCACAAATGCCATATATTGCTAAAAAATATAAACACTAAAAACTGGAAAGCACAAGATAGTAAATACTACTAACTTAAACTCAGCAGAATATAGTCTAAGATGAGATATCCACAAGTAATGATAAACTTATGTGTTTCAATACTCAACATAAAGATACTCGATACAAGTTTCAAACCAGTTATTCAAAGGGTTAGAAATAAAGCAGAAAGACTTACTGTAAATGAAACTGATCCAAACAACGAAACAAATATGTACTTGGTAGAGTTGGATTCAGCTGCATGAAAAATATAAAATGTTAAGTATGATAATATTAGCATATTCTTTAAATGTATAGAATAAATAAATACATTCATTTAGGTTTTCGTTTAGCTGTTTGGCGTTATTCTAGGATATGTAAAGGTATCTTCCTGGTAGACAGAAATACATAGGTTGTAAAATACTAATCAACGCTAAGTGTTATATATAAATGTTTGTGCTGTATTTATTCTGTCTGTTTTTGTTGCATCAGGTAGAATAAGACAATTCAGTACAGATACTTAAACAAATTAGTATAAGATGTATGCTCCTTCAATATGTATGTATTTAAAGTAATCATTTACGTTGATAATGTAATATTGAGTATTTAATCTTGTGTAGAACTGAATATTTCACAGACGGTCCAGGTCTACAACAAGCAAATTATTTCTGAGTTGCTTTTGTTACACCTCGCGTTAGCTAGCTTGGCTGGCCTCACGCTGCTTGTAAGCTGACTTATTACAAACAAATATATTTAATGTTCTCACAGAAATATTAACGTCTGAAGTTAATTTACTGAAGTTGAACTGTTTGTAATGTTAAAATCTATAAATGTTCCTGGTAAATTTTGTAACTTCCAAGTAAACAAACAAACCTCTTATCTAATTTTCATATCAATTAGACAAGATTCTCGAATGTTCAACAATATTCGAAGATTTGCTAGTGTGTTTGTAAAACATGTACTGTTGATTGTTACTCTCGAGTAATTTTTACAAATTTGGAGACCAAGCAAGACTTGCACAATACACACCTAACAATATACGTCAAACGCATCAAACTGAACCAAACGAAAATGTTAAAATATGACAGCAACTACGTTAAGCATATCATTGGGAATGGCATGGCCAGATGATTAAGACGTTTCACTCGGAATATGAGAATCGCAGTTTCAAATGTCCATTCCACTAAACATGATTGCCCTTTCAGCTGTGGGGGCTATATAATGTGACGGTCAATCCCACTATTCGTTTGTAAAAGAGTAGCCAAAGAGTTGGCAGTGTGTGGTGATAATTAGTTGCCTTCTCTCTAGTCTTTCTTTGCTAAATGTAGGAACGGCTAATGCAGATAGCCCTCGTGTAGCTTTGCGCAACGTTTGAAACAAAGAAACACTCTGAAGGAAGAGGTGGAATGTCCACTAGTCCCGTAAAAAGTGCAATGTTTAATGACTGGCCGTAGTCTGTGACTAAAAAAGGCGTACACAGCTTTCTAAGTTTATATGTTGTGAAAGATCCTCTGAAATACCTGCACCATATTTTATTCTGATTAACATTAATATATAATATGCATTTGATATAATACGTAAGATTTTTATCAAACATTTCATTTTTTGAAATGTGCTTCACAGACGATTTAGTGTTGACATATTCACATCAAGATTGTTCGTTCATTCTTCATATAAGACCAATGATATTATAATTGAAGTGGTATTCAAACATATTGCAAATAGACTACAATGTATGCTAACGTATGTATGCTAACACTGCAAAGCAATGGTTGCCGTTTTGTTATTTCTTAATCACTACCAATACTACTTATATTGGTTTGTTATGAAATAACAGCCAGTAAATCGTAATAAACTCTGACGGGTGAACCTATCTTTAACGAGGTCAAAGAGACTTCAAATAAGTTCATTACCTGACTGGACACTGCATTAATTAGATGAATCGTAGATGAACTTTAAACCTCAGAAAGTTTGATTGTACATTAGATTATGGTGTTACAAGGGTGCTCATTTGTTTTACAGCATTATCCAGGCATCAGCATAGTAATCCAGACCGTTTCATCAAATCGTGAAAAACCTGTAGTTTTTAATATTTCAAATATTGAATACTATGAAGTCACTTCAGCAGCTGTTGTGAGTTTACACAATTTATGTGAGCAACGACTAAAAAAAACAATCTAACGTGTATAACACTTGCCAAGAAGGCAGTGAAAAAGGAATTTAATAATAATTGTTGTACATAAGATGAATGAACAAAACCTACGACGGCTATATTAGCAGTGACGAATGTAGAATTGTATATTGTACTGCTGTTGCTATGAATCATATACAGTAGCTTGTCTAAGGAAATATTTCAACGGACATTGCACGATGAAATAACTGGAAGTCACAAGGAAGTGTCACGCACTTTTCAATGTGCGTGAATAATACTTACGACCTCATAATGTTACCAAAAATCAAAGTAAAATAATTGTTTAATTTGTGGAAAAATTGTTTCAAACCATTATCTTATTAGATATAGTCTATATTTTGATGTTAGTTATGCAGAATAAAATATAAAAAATCAGGTACTTCCAAAAAATGCTTAAATCTCTCCTCAACAGAGAATATAATTATAATGAAACCTATCTAATAATGTACTGAAAGTAAATACAATGATATCCATCACCTTGAATAGGCGAAACTTTAGTACAAAGCAGGAGGTACAGCCAATCAAGGAATGCGTTAGACCTATATGCCACAGGTTCATTATTCAATTTAATCTTTGATGAAAAAGAAATCTTTAACATATTTATATGAATATATATCTATGTGTGTTTACGCATACACAATTATACTGACAGTTTAAGTGACTTGAATGACAAAAAAGCGTTTAGAAGACACTTTCAGTATGTTTTCTTACATATATATTCGTAACACGTCTTGAATTAAATGTCATTCTTGCGAAAAAATAATACCTCTTTTTGCTCACTACACTGATGTCACTTTTTGCTACTGACTTCCACAGTCACACAATTATTGTTATTATTACACTTTTTTATTAATTTCTAGCTTCATAACAGTTAGCTGTGAATCGATTATATAAGATAAGAAAGAAAAGTTGTTTATGAAATACGGAAAATCAATGCAAGAACAGTATTCTAGTAAGAAGCATTAAGAAAAAAAACCATAAATCACGTGAGTTTTAAACTTTCCAGTAAAACTCATGCTTTATTCTCAGATCGTCCACTAAATGCCCTCGGTATATTTACAGACTTCAAACGTTAAAAACCGAGTTTCAGTACCATAGGCGGTACAGCACAAATAGCCCATTGTGTCGCTTTGTGCTTAATTTTAAAAAAAATTCACTAAACATTTTTCAACTTACCAATATGAGCTCCCACCTTGATTAAGCGTATTGAACAATACAAGTTCTGACTTAACGAATATTCAACATGTGACACACACAGGAGAACTGTACCTTCACGTGTTTTGATCGACTTCCTGCTCTTGTAACGAGTAGTCCTAACTCGGCCAATCATATTTTACCGTCACAACTTCCGCGTTGCTTGGAAACTACATATCCGTCTCTTACTTGGTTTCTTGTTTCGTTTTTTTGTTTATCTGGTTAAGCACAAAGCTACACAATGGATTATCGAGGCTGTGTTTATCACGGTTATCTAAGACCACTTCATAGAGTTAAAAGTCCGAAGAGTTATCGCTGTACCATTCGTAGCGACATAATTTGTTCAACGATTGATAATTTTTAATGAAATTCTATCCACATAGTCTTAATTTTCTTTACTTTGTTTGCAAGTCTGTCGAAATATTGTTTAGTGATAAAAGTAAAAAATTTCATAAAAAACTCAGGTTAAAATGAAGTGAATCGAGGAAGAATAAACTTTTTTCTAAAAATAAATAGCATCACTCTCACTAAAATAAATTCCAGTTAGTGCTTATCTTGTGGCCAGTGACATTAAGTGTTGCTATCAGTGGAGAGAGAATAATTTTATAATTATTATAAAATGCAGGAAAGTGTCTGGTTGTTTGAATATTCGCACAAAGCTACACGAGGGCTTTTTGCGCAAACCGTTCCTAATTTAGCAATATAAGACTTGATGAAAAACAGATTGTCATTGCCACCCACCGCCAAATCGTGGTTTTTTCTTTTACTAACGAATAGTGGGATTCATCGACACATAATAATACCTCCATGGCAGAAAGATCAAACATTATTGGTGTGAGAGGGATTAGAACCTCGACTTTCAGAAGACGCCCTAACCACCTGACCATGCTGGACCGCAGGAAAGTGACACAGAAATTAAATTGTATCACTTCTGTTATTTGTATAATAACCGCTAAAGAAAATGTTACAAGTAAACGCATTATATTGAGACAGAACATAAAGCACTTCTATCCCCTAATATTATTCTTCTAGTTTTATGTTAGTCTATAATTTGTAGTACATCTCATTTAGTGTAAAATATTGCTGCAAAGAGATTGTCATATTCAACGGGGAAAGAAGGGATGCATATATAAACTAGAGTACTCAAAAAATTATAAATACAAACGCTTTATTCTAATAAAAAATTCCATACGTATGAAACGCAGTGAATGGATAGCTCTATAATAAATACAAACAAAATCACGACAAAAATAATTTATCACAACGGGAATAGATAAAAATGGCATAATTATTATCACTGTCAGATTTCCTTTCACTACTTATAATAGTTAATTTGAAAAAAAACTTGTGCAAAGTTACTATGGTTAATGTTCTATTGAAGGACAGGAGGCCAATTAACAGCACTCAACGCCAACTCTTAAACTACAGTAATTGAATGTAGTAAGATTTACGCCCCCCGCTAATGCAGCGGTATGTCTCCGGACTTACAACGCTAAAATCAGGGGTTCGATTCCCCTTGGTGGGCTGAGGAGATAGCCATTTGTGGCTTTGCTATACGAAACACACACAGTAAGATTTATATATCATTTTTTAATATAACCATGGCCCTGGAGTGCGAAGCATATTTGTTCAGCAACCAACACAAATTTATTTGGCCCTTCACTCTTGGCCATAGGAATAATTGATCTCCTTAGTTTAAAACAATTTTAACTCCCGTCGGTAGAGCATTAAATCGCTAAATTATTGAACTTCAATTGTAAAAGCAAGTTTGAAATTTCGCTTCATTCAAACCCTTGAAAACAAATATTAATAACAAATTGTTTCATTTCTTTGTAAATTAATGTTTCAGCTTACTGGATATTGTGTTTACCTTTGATACTTGTAATAAACAATTTTCGTCAATATTCAATGTCTGTTTTTCACTTCAAATTTTGAAAAAAATCAAGCATATCAAAACCTTTCATTTTTATAAGTAACATAGCTGTAATTGGTTTTACAATATAACATGTTTGCTCCATTCAATAAAATTGTTGAAGTATTTATTTATTTCATGTCTTTTATGATATGGTTGTTTCCGGATTAATTTTAAGAAATATTTTGAGATACTTCCATTAACGTTTTTAACAACTACAGGTTTGTAGAAATGTGTGAATAAAGTTGAGATTTTGTTCTTGTTGTCTTTTTTTTTTAACATTCTGATGCTTCCCATATCTAGTAGCAGTTAAAGTTCCATTTTCTTCTTTGTGAACTAAAATATATAAGAAAGAAAGTTTTCCTTCGGATTCTCTTTCTGTTATAAATTGAATGTTTCAAGGGTTTCAAGTTGCCCTTTTCTAAAATTTTCTTCTTCTTTAAATCTAGAATGATGAAAGTGTCATCTACATATTTTTAAAGCTTTTACCTTTGTGATGAGTAGTCTTCAAGGCTTGTATTTTCAACGTTTCCAAGACTAAATCTGCGATAATTGTTAAAAGTGAGGAACACACAGTTACTTTACTGGCAACACTGTTCATTTTATTGGAACTAGTTGGCATCAAGACATAGTTTTGACAGTAAACAAGTTTCACTGGTAAAAATGGTGTTTATTTCATTAAAGTTTTATCATCGTACTCTGAATTTTGCTATTTCTAAGGCCAATCTGTAAATTATGGATTTGAACAAGTTTATGATGTTAAACGATATCATTTTTCATTAATGATATTTCCCGAGGATAATGTACAAATTTAAAACTGTTATTTATTTAGTACTGACTATTCCAAACTAAGTGGCGTGATAAATGCTTGTGAAAGTTACTTATAGATGAAGTGATGAGATAAAGGAGCGGTTGTAATGTGACCGCCTCC
The DNA here is from genome assembly GCA_011833715.1 of Carcinoscorpius rotundicauda. Classification (NCBI taxonomy): domain Eukaryota; kingdom Metazoa; phylum Arthropoda; class Merostomata; order Xiphosura; family Limulidae; genus Carcinoscorpius; species Carcinoscorpius rotundicauda. The sequence continues at coordinate 29,197,330 of CM022395.1, read as the reverse complement.
TTGTAAATTTTAGAAGACTAAACAGGCAGGAGATGTGCCCATTTGCTGATGTTAAATGAAAAAAGAATGAGTATCTTAAAATATTTTCTTCTAAATCTAAAAATGCGCATTCATTTTCCTCTCCAAAAATAAGTGGATTTTTCGGTAGGTTTTTAAAAACAGTGAAATCACTTAAAAGCTCATTTATTATCGTACTTCCTTTTATTTAGAAATACAATTGTTCCTCTTTTGTCAGCAGACATTATTTGAATAAGTTTTTCTTTATTTTTAGTTTATTAATAATTCGATGTTCTCCTTCAGTTAAATTTGGTGTGTGAGGGTAATAACAACGAAGGTTGATGGTAAGATCAGAACGTTGAAGTTTTACTTCTGAGATGAACGAATTAATTATTGTAATTGCTTGGTTGTTTTGGTGTTTTAATGCACAAAGCAGCTTGGTTATCTGTGCCAAACATCCAGTAAAAAGTTAAAATTAGAGTAAAAGTAGAAAATTTATAAAAGGTAATTAAGGTAAAGTAAAACAAAGTTTTTTAAAAAAAGGAATCAAACCTATGTTTAGTCTAGTCTACAGAAATAAGAGAAAAACTACAGTAATACAAGTTGTAGAGGACTTTCTGTAGCAAAACCGTAATTATTTTAACTCGCCAGGAAGAATAACAGGTAAGTACAAAAATCACCGTCAGTCACCTGAAGTTCGCCTTTCCAGTCCTGGTTCCAAGTTATTTGATGTTAAGGCCATTTTCAAAAAATAAAGTAACAAAATTTTAAAAGACTTTTAGCAAAATTTTAATAATAACTCGCCAGGGTGACTAACAGGTAGTTCGAAAAGCAGTGTTAGTCATCTGAAGTTGGCTTTTCCAGTCCTGGTTTCGAGTTATTTATGGCCATTTTCAAATTTCAAATCGAACTAGATGGACTGTGGTTCCTAAAAGGGAATCTCATTAAAAATGGTCTAATATATAAATTAAAAAAAACTTAAATGGCATTAAAAAGATTAATGTCCTTTGAAAAGCTAAAAACATTTCCAAGGTGGACAGTATCACCATCACCAATAACACTATATAATGGTATGGACAAACCTGAGGAAAAAATATAGTGAAAATGGCACTGTGGTTGAGAGTCATAACGATGGCGAAAATAAAATGTGGTTTACTGTGATCTAAGTATCACATAGACTATATAATGGTGCATCATTTCCAGAAAAAAGAAAACGGTGAGTTAAAAAATTGTGACCAATGCGTAATCTAGTTAGAACAACTTTCTCTTTCCAATCCTTACGGAAGAAAAACGGACAAAGTCCAATATAGGGTTTTACTTGGAAAAGCTTGTTGTCACGTTGCTCACTCCAAGTCAACTGCCAGGGGGCATGGAGCCGAGCATTAAATAAGGACCATAGTTCATGTATGAAATAAGCACAGTCATAGTGACAGAGCAAATAGATTTAGCTGCCGTGTCTGCAAGCTCGTTTCCGCGAATACCAACATCACCTGGAATACAGAAAATTGGATAGAAGTAGACCTTAGAGAGAAATGGGCCAGTCTCTTTTAAATATCGGCAACAATAGGGTGTGAACTAACGTGAAGCCATTCCACGGCCAGTTGAGAACAAAGGGAGTCACTATAAATAGTGTAGTTTCAACACTGCTCAGCTTCTATTTGATCAAGGGCAAGAGAAATGGCATACAGTTCAGCAGTGAACACAGAAGCTGTAGAGGGGATTCTGTGTGCAATCACCAAACTACGACAAATCATCTGTATAAATTGGAGTAGAAGGATGGTTTGAAAGATGTTTATCAAATGACAGTATTTCCAATCAGGAGTGCCTGCTTCTCTCAAATGACTTAAAGATAGGTCACATTTGGGGATGGGCTGACTAGTGGATATTGTAATGTTATCCAAGGACAAACCCAACTCATACAACTGCACCTGGATACGAAGGCCAAAAGAAGCAATGGCAGACCATCTATTCTGAAAAGTATGGACCACTGAAAAAGGAAAACACAATCCCAGGTGGAATGCTTTGGTAAGGAACGAAGTTTCAAAGCATGCAGTAAAGACAGCTGCAAAAGGTGGAGGTGCAAAGGAGGCTCATGAGATTGCATAAAAGCTCTGAACTAGAAAACTGCAGAAAGCCCCAGCGCAGAGCCAAAGTCCTTGATGATGAATGGGACCAGCATCTTTAAGGCCGAAGTCCTAGCAGAGCCATAGTACAATGATCCATAGTCGAGTTTCGAACAAATAAGAGCACCAGATATCTTTAACATAGAGCATCGAACCGCTCCCCAGGTGGTGGAAGAGAGGACTGGAGAATGTTCAGTGCTCTTGTACATTTGACCTGTAGCTGCTTGATATGTGGTATAAAGGTAAGCTTACAGTCAAAGACGAACCCCAAGAACTTTGTCTCAAGGACCACAGATAGCAAAACTTTGCCAATACAGAGCTGGCAACAAAAGTACATGCAAACGGTTTTAGGGAGAGAGAACTTAGAGTCGTTTGCTGTGGTCCACTTCAGCAAACGATTTATGGCAGTCTGTAGATGCTGCTCAATATAACTCATGTTCAATAACTGACAAAAGATGTGAAACTCGTCGACATAGAGCCTGTTTGCAACAAGAATAAGGAGTTGTTCAGTGATAGCATTAATCTTTATTCTGAAAAGTGTGACACTCAAAACAGCCCAGAGGGACTCAAAGTTCCCGTAGAAAAGAACGGGAAAGTGTCGAATCCACAAAAACTTGGAATTGCCTTTAAAAAATTTTAATAAAAATGGGCAAATGGCCATGTAACCCATATATATGGAGGTTTTGCAAAATGCCATAACTCCATGTTATATCATAAGCCTTCTCTGATTGACATTTCAAGTTGAATCAGGTGGTCCATGATGGAGAGCTGTCGTCAGAATCCACACTGGGTGGGTGAGATTGTTTGATTCCAGGAACCAAACAAGATGAACATGAACTGTCCTCTCTGAGGTCTTATAGAGACAGCTTGTCATAGCAACTGGATGGAGGTTTGAAGAAATCTTAGGATCTTTTCCAGGCTTAGAGAAAAGTAGGGCAATAGCCTGGCTCCAGGTATCAGAAAAAAATATTCTCCTGTCAGATCTGGTTAAAAACAATCAGTAGAACAGCAAGAGAAGCAGTATTTCATAGTGCACATCATCAGGTCTGGCCGATGTACTGCCAGTTTGAGTTTCACCAGCGTAAAGGGATAATTATAGTTATAGAAACAATCAGCTCTAAAGGACAGGGGTGTTTGTTCTGTCTGAGACTAGATGACTAAAAAGGTAGAGGAAGAAGAAAAAGTGCTATATACCCAGCAAAACTTTTTACCTAGAATATCAGTGATGATCCGGTTATCAGCTACTTCCGGTCCATCAGAGGGCAAGATCAAGAGGGAAACAGAATTATACTGCCACTGACCTTTCGAATCTTGTCCCATATGACTGTGGAACAGGTGCGAAAAGATATGTTGGTTCTGAACTTAATTCAAGATTCCTTCTGGTTTTCACGTCTTACTTTTCACATCGAGCTTGGGAATGAGCCTGCTGGAAAGCAATATGGTGCAAGTGTGCGATACCTATGAAAAGTATCTCAGGCCTGTCCTTGAGTCGTCTCTGCCACGTGACAGGCAGAATTCAACCACGGACTAGGATATCATAAAAAACGTGTCGAGGTTTTAGGAATACATTGAGCAGTTATCTGTATAATACAGCTAGTTACCGCTGCCACACAGTCGTCTACTGATGCCTTATAGACAATGGCAAGATAAAGTTCTGCAAAAGCAGTGAGAGAGCCATCAGTGATGTCGAGAAACCCACTTGTTGAGAATTTTATATGCAAAAACGGCTCGTTTGGGTTGAGAAAATATTTTACATAGAAGAGCGAACAACATTTCGACCTTCTTCAGTCATTGTCAGGTTCACTGAGAAAGAGGTAACTGACTGGAAGCTGACCACATGTTTGGAAGTGGTTGTGTAACTGAGTGTCGCAATGTAGAGGGCGATGTTAGATGTTTGAATATATAATTTTATCTATAATATTAATATAGGTATAATGGCGTTCCTTTATATTGGTTTATTTTGGGTTTAAGTTGTTGTATAAGTAAGGCTTCTTTAATTTTGCGTTTGTTTCTTTATTTAGTATTTGAGTGTTTTTCTATAGTTATGTTGTGTTTATTTGACTTGCAGTGTTCGAAAACGTGTGAAGGTGACTTCTTATGTTCTTTGAATCTGGTTTCCATTTTTCTACTTGTTTTTCCAATATAGAAGTCGTGGCAGTTATCACATTGTATTTTATAAATAATGTTGGTGTGGTGTTTGTCAGTGTAGTTCTTACATAGTATAGACCTCAGTTTTGTGCCTGGTTTTTGAATAAATTTAATATTGACTGGAATGTCATATTTTGTTACTAGTTTTTGCCAAATGTTGGTTATTTGTTTGCTGATGTCAGGAATATATGGTATACAGCAGTATATGGTTTCGTGATTTTTTGATTCGTTAGATATATTTACTTTAGTTGGTTGATTTTGCTCTTCTATGTTCGCTCTTCTATGTAAAATATTTTCTCAACCCAAACGAGCCGTTTTTGCAAATAAAAAGTGAGAGAGCCAGTTAGTTTGATCCAGTTTCTACCGTGGCACGCGAGTCGGGTGGGATCAACCACGGCCAATCTCTCTCAAAATTATAGAAAAATGATCACTGCCTCGTGGATTATTGTCAACCCATAAAGCAAAATGGGAGAATAGTGAAGGGGAGCCAACTGAGTGGTCAGTAGCACTAAAGGACTGACTAGTGCATGAAAATAAGTATAAGAACCAGTTTTGAAAAAAGAAAGGTTGTAATGAGAGAGCATATGCTCTTTGGAGCAATCCTTCCTATGAACACCAGCACTTCCCCAGAGGGGATGATATCCATTAAAGTCCCCTAAGATTAAAGAGGGAGAAGGCAACTGTTTAATGAGAGCATCAAGGTCTGATTGATCATAGGTCTCTCCAGGCGACAGGTAGAGAGAAAAACTAGTAATGGTATGATCCAAGAATATATGGATGACTGGATATATGGGCACATGCTGATCAACCAACAGTGCCACCCCTCCATGCACTCGTGCATCACACAGCCCGTCATTTCTGTACAAAGAAAACTGCCAAAAGATCACTGTATCACCAGGATTAAGACATGTTTCCCGTATGGAGAGACATACAGGATGGTAAGAAGCAATCAGTTTTTGATGTCATCCACATTACAACGTAAACCTCGACAGTTCCATTGTATCAAGGTGGCCATTGTTATTTTTGTGAACTGGGGAGAGCCCTTCTGTTTATGACCACATCTTTTTTCTTTATTTTCTTAATTCGAGGGAGGTCTATCGACGTCAGCGGATCCTGCCCTAGGTCGTTTTCAAACATTGCACCTCTATTTCTTCCAACCACTTAGGGCAAGTAAGATGGGTGAGAACCATTGCAACTGATGCAATGAGGGTCCATTTCACACTCGTAGGCATCATGGTCCCTTCCACTGCAATGAGCACACGTCAAGGAACCACAACATGACGTCTTTAAGTGACCAAACTGCTGACACTGGAAACATTGGAGAGGGTTTAAATAATTTGCCTTGATGGTGGCAGGTGAACGTTGTGATGTAAATGTCTGAATGAGGATGCTGCTCAGCATCATAATTCCATCTTTGCGAGTGAAGATAGGCCTCACTGCAGAAGCCCCTTAGATGGAGAAACCAGTGAGAATCTCTGAATCTGAGATGTTCTTCAAATTCCTCTCAACAATAACTCCTCGTGAAGAATTCAAAGTTGCATAAAGTGTAACCTCAATAAGTATACATTCAATTGCCTTTGAATGCAAGAAGAGTTCACTGTTGAGATGTGGATGTTTCCACCAATATGTCACCAGATCGATGCTTCTTTACTAACTTTGGAGAGCAAGCAAGCCCCTGTAGTCTCTTCTGAATGAAAAAGAGAGACATTTTCCCTAAAGATTTGTCTGAAAGTAAATGCAATATACAAAAATGAGGTACAACAGGTGGTAAGATAATGATAAGGATTGCTGCTCAGAATCTTCAAGACGTGGTCATTTACTTATAGACTGTTGTTTCACTATTTTATTAAGATTTTTAATTGGAGTATTCATAATGATAAAAGAAAAATTTTGGTGCCTATTGACCCCACCCATCCTGGAGCACTACAATGTCAAACAAGGACACTGCTGCTACGCCAATATCGTGAGCACTATACACAAACACCAGCATTATATACAATGTCCACAACACCTGCTCATGACATCCAACACTGGTACTTGGTTGACCCTAGCCAAAGGGGACCAGCCGATTGACCAAAGGAAGCTACCTCAAGGCTGCCCGTGTTGGGATTGGACCTCTCAATCACAAGGATCCTCTCCGCTCCTTCACAGGTTGCCACGCACTGCAAACACATGAGTGGATGTTTAGATCCCAGAGGAGGTAAATTGAAAGAACAGAATCTTCCTTTGAAGGTCCCCTCACTATGTACAGATATCCACATCTAGGGAAATTGTTGTAATGCATCTTTCACTGGTCTCAATAGTTTCGTAGGACGGGCTTGTTTTGAAATAATTGAAAAAAAAATTTGTTACCTAAAAATGGAGTTTCATCTTCGTTTACGACAACTGTAGAGGTATTTATGAAGTGATTATTTGACAGTGGTCTGATTTCCTGGTTGATGAGTTCCCACAACTTTGAAGTTGTTAATGTGCCATTTTACATTTATTTGTCTTTCAAAGAAACATCTTTCTGAAATATTTTAATGAATAGACAAGTAAATAGGTACCAGTAATACTGTATCGCCAGAATAGTACGTGTTCCACTTACAGCAATTCACAACATAACACTAACTGTTGACAAAAAATGTCTCAGAATAAACAACAGGTTTTGAATAATTGATTTCAATGAAACTGTTTTAAATTCGTGTGTTTTAAACTTACTTTTGTTTTGTATTTCATGAAAAAGTTGTTAAACTTCATTACTTATTTGAATATGGATGTTGTGTTACAGTCACAAAAGCATGACACAAGTCTCTAATGTGGTCTCATAATCACTTCTCTGGCACGGTTTTTAACTTAAATGATTTGTAACAGTGGCATATGTGCATCACCGACAATACTAGGTTCCAAAATATCTTAGTAAATACAGAATGACTAAAATCCCCTTGGTACATTAACAGTGTGTGAAGATATAGTATATTCCGATATCACAATACAAATTTTGAACACGAGTAGCACAGATAATTCAGGGCCAAATGATATAGAACACCCCTCTTACATATTGCCACCTTTCTGGTAAATAAATCGTAACTTGATATAGTGCCTGTGTAGAATTCATGAAATAACTCTACTACCTGATTTAGTATTATAACTTAATATTCAGGATCTTTGTAATGTCCCGATCTAACACAAACGGTTTTAATGTGAGCATCAGATACAGAAAAGACCAACCTTCCATTGGCAAGTACATCATGCCAATTATATTGATACTGTAGTTCAGTCAAGGTAACTTCCCACGAGCTCTCGAGGTTAACCCTAGAAGAACAGGTACACATTTTTGAATACCCTTCTACACAAGTGTTTCAAAGTTACAGTAAATCTTTAATTATTTTTACTATCAGTGAAATTAACATTGTTAAATACATTACAAGTGTTATGCCACCCATTTATTATTCCTTTATTATGAAAGAGACCTTCGAAAAAAAATAAACCTTAAGCTGTCTTGTCAAGTGACACACATCATTCACAGACTTTAGGGTTGTTTGGTTATGTATCACAATTTACTCTCAGTGATTGCATTCCAAAGTAAGCTGTTTCTAAACAACAGTCTGAAGTATACTGGTAACCAATGAAAATAGCATATTCTAGTCTTTCCAGGCTAAAAGAAGACATAAGTAATAATTATTTTCCAAATTTCCGTTTAGTTCTAGAAATGAGTGCTCCTGGAGCTTGGTTATTATTTCTTGTCTTCCACTTATTAATAAGTTCGATACATAGTTAAATGACATTTAGATTTTTTTCTTTTAAACTTTAATAAATATGCCGTATTTGTATAAAAATTCATATTTTGAAAGGTTTAATGATTTTTATCATTTACTTATTCATCATATAAACATAGGACAAGTTTGTTTGTTTTGGAATTTCGCACAAAGCTACTCGATGGCTATCTGTGCTAGCCGTCCCTAATTTAGCAGTGTAAGACTAAATGAAAGGCAGCTAGTCATCACCACCCACCGCCAACTCTTGGGCTACTCTTTTACAAACGAATAGTGGGATTGACCGTCACATTATACACCCCCACGGCTGGGAGGGCGAGCATGTTTAGCGCGACGCGGGCGCGAACCCGCGACCCTCGGATTACGAGTCGCACGCCTTACGCGCTCGGCCATGCCAGGCCCATAGGACAAGTACAAAACATTTTAAATGCGGCGAATATGTTTCTCGAAAACAGAACGTAATAAGGGCCTCCAGGAATCAGACGACGTTTTTGGCATAGATAATAAAACACAAAAAATTGGAAAGGGTATCTGTTAGTTTGAATATTTCTCAAAGCTACACGAGGGCTATCTTTCTCCAATTTAGCAGTGAAAGACAAGAGGGAAATCAGCTTGTCATCACTACCCAACGCCAACTCTTGGATTGCTCTTTTACCAACGAATAATGGGATTTATATTGATTTATAATGCTCTCACGAGTGAAAAGGTAAACACATTTGGTGGGACAAGGATTTAAACTCGCACCCCTCAGATCACTTGGCCATGCCTAGTTGAAAAAGGAAAGAAAACATTAAAAATAAACCGTAGCTCAAAAGATAAAGACATGAAATTAGCATATAATCAAAAGAAGGTATTGAAATACTTATTTACAAAGGTAAGTAGATGTATTAATTAAAAAAAACAAACATTTCATTGGACTGAATGTTGATGATAACGCAGTTAGTAACATAGTGGAGAAAATGGAAAATAAAATATAAACACTTATGTGGAAACTATTGGCATTGATTTAAGAGGTTTTCAAGATTGTGCCTAAAATTTTTTGAAGACTAAGATAAAACTTATTTTTATACTCAAAATGCAAATCGTTTGCAATAGAAATACTCAGAATCTGAATGTAAATAACCACATTTATTATAAGTAGCAAAGAAGTAAATGCCTTGTTCCTTCAGCAAACATTAAACACCAGTAGATAACAGATCAGTAAATTATGTTCAGGCATCGGTTTGAACATTACGAGGTTTTCAACCTTGTTTACTGATTTTGTTTGAAGGCTTTTACAAGTGTACTCCCTGTTAACTTCGAGTAAAACAACCCATTCACACTTAGAAAACACTTATACACATCATCATACACATACAAGTGACTGTTAACGTGAACTTTGTTAGGTCTATTAAACAAGCGTGTTAATGTTTATCAATAGAAAAAACAATCACTATTTGTATAAGATATATATCTTACAGGTAATGTGGTGTATAAATCTTTACACTTTAACCAGTTTTTGAATTGATTTAGAGTGAAAAGTTTACTTAAAGCTTTTACTAACCTATATAAAGGATGAACACTACCATAACTAGCAGGATATGTAATACAGATTGTAGTTTTATCCACATTATACATTAATTGTTATGTGTGATTAATTTGAACCAACTTTTTTCTTTGTTTACTACTTGCACTAGCATTAATTTTAATTTGACCTTTGCAACATGCAAAATTAAACCTTACATGGCTGATAACATTAATAGGATTCTGCAGTTGACAACATTCCCTGATGTCAATCAAGAAACCAATGATTATATAATACACGTTTACTTGAAAATGAACTCAGTTTATTTTTAGCAGTAAAATCTACCTTTATTTCCAACAACTTCCAACATAATTGTTTAATAAATTCTTTCCCTTAGATAGGGTGAAAGTTCTTGTTTCCATAACACATAAATGATCATATCTTCTATTAATAACTATTTTACCTCACTAATTGCATATTACACCTCCACTTCGATGTATTAAATTTAATACATTTTTCTACTTCCTTTTTACATTTGACATACTCTGTAAATGATATCCACACTTTCGTGAGTTGAATGTTCCATTTTAATAAGTTCCATGACGTGCTTGAAAGACCTGATGTCAATGTTACTACGGATTTAATATCTTGACCATAAAATTTGCAGGTCATGTTATGATAATAACAAAGTATTGATGCCACTTTGAATGATGGTAAAACTCTCCTGTTAGGTATGAATTTCTCACAAAGCTACATGATGACTATTTGCATTACCTGTCCCTAATTTAGCAGTTTAAGACTGGAGGGAAGGCAATTAGTCATCACCACTCACTGTCAACTATTAGACTACTCTTTTACCAATGTATAGTGGAATTGACCATCAAATTATAATGCCCCCACAGCTGAAAGAGCGAACATATTTGGTGCAACCCTCAGATTACTAGTCGAGTATTTTAACCACCTGGCCATGCCAGGTTGCTCCTTTCTGTATTAAGAAGTTTCTTTTCTATCACGTTTTTATCAGTCAACTCTCTCAATAATGACTTGTTTCATACAAGTGTCTGTCATGAGGGTATTACCCTATAAAATGTTTAAAGCACATTTACAAATGAAAGTTATGAAATAATTATAATCTGTGACAATCACATCTTAAACTTGGGGATAGCTTTAGATAATGCTCTGTGCAACTCTTTGTATCATAGTTGACTGCAGGTGTTTATGATGGATAACTGACAAAGCAAGTACATTTGAACAACACATTTTATTCACAGACACTTACAAAACCATTTACAACTCATTTGTTTGAAACATTAACTTTAGAACTACAGTGATTTACTTTTATTATGAATTGGACAAAGTAGGATTGATTTATGAAGCTGATTAACACTGTGACAACTAATTCCAAATTATAACAAGGAATTTGGGAGAGCCTTCTCAACAGTTCAATTTTCTTAATTACCTTGCTAAACAAAGCTTCAAAGCTTTTTTTTTAGCATACTAATCAAATTCCATAAATACATACATTTAATGGTCTCATCTCTCAGGGGAGATTATAAATATCTAATCACTCAATTACATTGGTGACCTTCTGCATCTGAAAGGAACTAAACTAAAAATGGTAATCTAAAGAAAAACATTTGAATAACTGCTGAATAAACATTTGAATGCTGTGTATTTTGTGCTTTTCTTGTAGCAAAGCCACAATGGGCTATCTGCTCAGCCCACCAAGGGGAATTGAATCCCTGGTTTTAGTGTTGTAAATCTGGAGACGTACCGCTGTACTAGCGGGAGGCTTGAATGCTAGTTGTGTTATAACTGATGGTCTCTCCTTCAGATAAAATTCTTCATTATCAATCTCGGCCAAAGTCCAAATGATGTATGAACATATCACTTGTGCACATAGATTACAAGTTAATCTTCTAAAGTTTGCAGCTTTAAATCACTGATTAGATATCTAAATAATTGCTGACTTGCATTTTGAATGACTTTTTAAGTATTTGACACGCCTGTAACAATTGATTCATTAAAACATTCAGCTGAAATTTCATGTTTCTGAACAAAAAGTTTTAGGAACCTTAATGTTTCACATTTATCTACCCCAATCATATAGATTCTATACAGTATGAAACATGGATAAATTCAAATTCCACATTTTGGGGCACTCCCTTATTTTCTCCAATTTTGCAGATAAGATCACCAACTATAAAAACATTTGGCATTTTGTGTGTTAAATAACAATTTTTAACTTAAGCCTTCTATGATATGGATGTTACACATACTTTGCATTAAGTTAGTAGAAAACTTATAAATTCGCTATAAGACCATACAATATTTTCTGGAGTTACATAAATTATAACAATTTTATTACACAAGGTTAATAAATTTAGTTTTACCACTTCCAATTGAGCTGGGCACTAAGGATGCTATAAATCTTAAACTATAAAGATGATATATACAACATGATTTGTTTCATATACAAATGACCAGTCTTTCATCAAGTAAAATAATTTAGTAACTGCAAGGTAATGAAATTGATTTTTTTTTCTAGTGTAAACTGAGCAGTATTTTTTTACTCTTTTGTTAACGAGTTTTCATATCTCAGCAAATTTTCAATTCATATGTTACTATAATAACCTATTAAGAAGGTGCAAAAATCAGTTTTTACTCTTTACTGAAGAAAACTAATTTCTCGCTGTTCATAAAATTTAGAGTAATTTTTAATTTTACCACTGGACTTTCCATCATTACATAAGTACCCATATTCCTTAGGTCCATCAAATGCTTGTGTAAATTCACTTAGATAATCACTGCAAAAGAGTATCATCAGTTGCAGATGAAATGTAAACAACACCGTTAGTGTCGTGGTAAGAAACAGATGAACCTCACATTTTTAGTGCACAGCAGATTTTCAGGCATGTGAGAGAAATGGTGAAAGCTACAAGAAAGACATGTTCAATCTTTTTTTGCTCATAGCTGTGTCTCCAGTGAAGAGTAATAACTTCATTAACTAATGTAACATGTTACCATTTTAGTGTCATCTTTCATCAAAATGTACTACTGTTTAATAGATGCTACATAGGTCAGTTGTAATTTGTACTCAGACATAACCCTCAACACTTCCCGGAAAGAGTTAAGGTTTAGCAACTGAATGACCTTCTGCCAGAATTAAACTCTGTTTTTAGTGGTCAGTTGCACACCTTTGTTTTCAGCATACTGTACAATAGGCCTCTGGTCTAAAGCAGTGAGGTCATCCTGAATGTTTTTCATTTTCAAGATACTTCAACAATTTAGCAAGATTATTAGAATATTAAATTTCATAAATTTATATTTTCTTATAACCACACTTGACTGTTTCTTTCACCTCTTCAGCAACCTAAGTTCTCTTACAAGCTCTGTTTTCCTCTGAGTAACTATCTGGTGTTTTGTTTTTAATTGACACTCTTGTGACATAGAGGGAAAGTTAATTTAACTTTATTTCTTAGAGGTAAAAATAGTAGTTTCCTTGGGGCTAGGATATGCACTTAATGAAGCCAAAATAATTATGTACATCTGAAAAATATTTTGTGATGATTATGAAATAACCAACCCAATACTCAGAATGATCAATTTTTGTTGAAGTCTGGCATTTTAAGGATCGACAAACTTTCTAATACATTCTTTAAGTTCTAAAATATCTGCTGTGGTTGTTCTTCACTTTATCTAGTTGAATAGGCCTTTGTTGGTGCAGTAACATCAGTGTAGCTTGGGATGAATTTCTTGTAGTATCCCTCTAGCACCAGGTTCACTTCTTTTCTTCCATAACAATCATCGAGTCCAATGAAGTCCAGTACAGAATAGCAGATGTAGCACTTAGATGGTTTGATGGTCAGACCTGTTGCCATCACTTGTTTGAATATCCAAGTTTCTTCAGGTAATCTTCCCATCTGGCTTTATGGCCAGAACATCTTCCATGTAATACTAGATGTTTGTGGTTTTGTGCAACATCTTCATTATGTGGCTGACTGTTGCTACTGAGTTACCTAACCTTAATAGCATCCTCTTAAATAGGAAACATCTATCTGGTGTCACAAGGGTAATACTCTCCTTAGACTGTTTCCATCAGAATCTGTAAATAACCTTTGCTGATATTTATCTCTGAAAATAAGTTTGTTCTGTCTAGTTTCACCATGATAGCCTCCAGGTTGCCAACAAGTTCAGAGTTACACTTTGTCATGAGGTTAAGCTTCCAGAAATCTATCCAAAAGCAGCTTGAGCCATCCCCTCTTCTTCACAATTACAAATAGTGTACAACAGGCTAACTTTGAAAGCTCAATGATTCCAGCTTTCAAAACTGCCTAAACTTCCTATTTGATCTGGTATAGCTTTACACTAACTCTGCTCTAAAAACTTCAAGGATTTTCTCACAGTATATTCCATATTTCATAAGATTTCATTGGTTGTGTCTGTCTAATGTTAACCGAGGGCCTAAATGTGAACTGTCAAAAAAGTGTCAGTATTTCAGTTGTCACAATTAATGATGAAAATTCAAAGTTTAATTTTGTAAATTTGCTCATTTTAGTTGCAACCAAAGGTTTATAGGTAAGAAGTTGATACCATTAAGCTTTATTGTTATAAGCACCTGTACTAGAAATTAATCTTATTAAATATTTATGGCATCAATGGTTATTTTAGTAGAAATTTCTGCCTGTCCATATAATATAAATATTAAACAATCCAATGTGTGGTAGTTAATATTTTCTTAAAGAGAAAATGTATGTTCACTAACACCTCCTCTCACTCTACAGCTGGTAACTCAACTACTGTGGTTTCTCTTAATCTGCCCATATCAGCATTTGTCCAAATTTTTTTTTCTTATCTGCATTAGTCTTTTATTTAGTCTTGTATATAAAATACCTGCTTCAGTTCATATTGTCACTTTTTCAGACTGATAAAATCCAAAGTCTTTAATACCAACTTTTAGTCGACAGAAAGAATGATTTGTAATTATTGTTGGAAATATTTTCAATTTAAGAAATTGGTAACTTCCAACAAAAACTTACCTCCCTCACCTAATAGCAAGAATCCCACAATTATAAGGTGGAGAGACCAGTGAGGGAATAATTTATAAGAAATGCAGCTGCCTGGATGATGGATGTGTCAATGCAAAATTAACATCCTAGATGAGGAACCACACTATGACCAGAACAAGTATGTTCTTCAACAAGAACCTAAATCATGCACTGCAAGTCAAATTTTATGTGATTAATCATCACCACTGGTAAGACCCCAACCAGATAGCCAGGGTTCCATTGCTGGAGTTGGGATTATAGAGACATGGGTACTAAATTCCACAGTGGTGGCTATGGCATTTGGATTACAATAATTCTGAATGGATCACAACCTCTAGCTATAGATTGATGCATTCCTGGCTAATGGAATACAATGAAAAGGGATAAGCCCTCTTCACCACCTGAAAAGCACAAAAGACAATACCACAAACTCAGAATCCCCTATGCTTTACTCAACCTGAGGAAATGGAGCTCATCTGGAATTATGAACTCTTTCACTTCCCGACCATGTGGGAAGCAAAATTTCACCTGCCCCTAGAATTATGGGGAGGTTGTGCAAGAAACTGTGCTCAACTAAACTCCCAAAAGGGATCATTTTACATTTGAAATTATAGGGATACAGTAGACTCCTCTTCCATAAACAATGTACTGAATACATATCAGCAAAAAAAAAAAAAAAAGGGTCATACTCAACCATACTGAATTACTGAGCACCAGATCTGAATATTTATTGTGAGTAGGCTCTTGGGTATGCTGGTGCTCTCCTGTGGAATAAAACATCCAGAGTTCCATGCCCTCTAGAAGAAACTGAACAACCCCTGTTCACCAACCCAGTGACTGGAAGCCAGAAGTTGCAAGTCTCCCTTGCTCTACTAGTAGAATATGTAAGGGTAATGCATGTTGAAGTCTCTTGATAAACAGAGCAATAGGGAAATCAAGTTCCCTGAATTTGTTTTTAAAGTAACTGACCACATTTTACGCAATCCACTGAATGGTAGGGTTCAGGCATGATCCCCTTATGGCTTAATCATGATAGTTCATAAGTAGCAGTCAAGTATGATGTGGTAATACCACCAAGATATTACAGACATAAGTGGTCTTAAGGAACACCTCATTTTTACAGAGCTTGTTGTAACATAGATAATGTATATTGTGTTAGTGGTTACCAATTCAGCTTCAGTTTGATAAAAACACACCTCAATGGGAAACACTTGCTACAGATTTGGATTCAGAAAAGAGATAAGGGACCCTAAAAAAAGAAAGAAAAAGATGAGATTAGTAATGAATATATTCATACATTTTTATGAGCTAGTAAATATGTTTAATACAGCTATAGGGAGATTTGAAAACCCTTAAAGAATCTCCTCTATCATACAAATAATGTGAGATAAAAGTATTTGGGGAAGTCCACACACCAGCCTACCCCAATGTCCTCCAGCAGGATGTTTATGACATACAAATATGATAAATCTGATAAAACATAGCTCACAGAAGTCTCCTTGCCTCCAAAAAGAGTCCAGAAGAAGCAATATGGATCAATTTTAATATTTACTCCATCAATGTAACTCAGGATAAATCCTGAGAAACTAAAAATGCACAATGAATAAAATGACATTGTCTAGCACATTTTAAAGCTTTATATATATATATATATATATATATATATACACACACACACACACATATACATATATACAACTTAACACCTCAAAGCCTTCACTAGACATAACAAACAATTAAAATGATTAGGATCAATTAGTCATAGCTGTGAGAAATAGGAGTCCAATCTAAAAGCTGGACAGTCACAAAAAACAAAGGCTAAATAAAAGGGCCTCACATAACATACAGAGCAGCAGCAGCAGGTAGAAAAATGCCCTCCAACATTATACTAGCCAAAAGAGTAGGGAAAGTACAGAAGCTGGCAATCGAACCAATGGTTACAACTTATCAACTGATGTGGCAATCACTTCCAAAAACATGTAGGGATGATAAATATGCGTGTAGTTAAGGTCTGACAAATCCTAGAAAATTTTGATCTTTTCAATATGATCACAGTCTCCATTCCAAAAACTCAATTATAGGAACAGATCGATGGATCTATTCCCTGAAAGTCTATAAATACTTCCACCTGATGATTGTAGGTCAAAGCATATTTTGGTAAACATGTCAGAGGAGACATGCTCATCCCTTCATTTAACTAAGTATTAAACCTCTGCACATGAAATTGCAATACCCTGGAATAAATAGACAACTAAGTAATTACCCTCAGTGCAGATCCAGACTCAAAAGCAAATGTGGAAAAACCCAAACTTCACACACTTAACATACCAGAGGAGAAGCCAATAGGATAAAGGAAAATACTGGAAAAAGTGAATCTAAATTATCTACAATCCAGGACATTCCATAAGTGCAGCCTTGGAGCTTCCCTATGAGCAACACCACTGAATTAATGTAGTCTCCATCTAACTATGAATAACATCACAGACAATCTCAACTGGGAACAATTTTACTTTCACTGACTTACAAGCAATATTAGCTGTCAGACCCAACTATCCCTTTGCCGAATAAATTAATTTGGGAATTTGTAAAGGGATTTTTTTAAACCAAAATAAGTGACATGAAAGGTTGTTCTACAGAGTAGTAGTAAATGCTTTGTCAAAAAAAGTGACAATATTATCTGAAGGATGCATTTAGATATAATAATAAGATAGAAGGCTAACTGACATAAGTAAAGAGTATCATGAGACAAACACTGCATAGGGCAAGTAAGTGGGAAACAGAAGACTGGATCAAGTGAAAACAAATCAGACAAATCCTTGCATAGACAAAATAACAGCTGTAGTGTAAATGTAAATAGGTTTGTTTTGGAAATGCTACTAACCTAGTTCTATACCCAAGATTGTGTTAACACACACAGCTGTTCATACCTAGTTAAACTTCAAACAAAATTTATGTGCATAATGCAGCTTGTCCATGATAGAAAGTTTGACTTAAACAGCAAACTTTTCCTTACATTTTTCAGTTCCTTTTGGCGGATTGTACCAATAACTCTATTGTACAAACTACAACCATTTTTTTCTAAAAAGACCAAGGGTTATTTCTGTGAGTGGTTCAAATTTGAGTTCTTAGTTAAGGAATTTATCAATGATTTTGGTTGAAGATCAGAGTCAGCATTATTTGTGGAGTGTAAGTATGAATAAATGTACTGTAGACTGTGATGCTGTTTCGAGTAAGGATCTGTTCCAGTCATCCACAACATAGGAGGGTTGCAGTTGATCACCTGAAGTTTTTAGTCATCTTCGACAAATACATCTGAAAATCTAGTGATGATCATATTGCAGTATTTTATCACTCTTGTAATGCATCCATTTTTCTTAACAGCACTTTTTTTTTGTAGTAATAGGGCATTAATTACCTTGGATCTAAAGATTGCACTATAACACAAAACTGAAATCCCTAAATGTCAACAAACAAATTAAACAAAATTACAAGAAAAGACTACAGCATTACAATAAGAAGGCTTGACCAACTGTTATAATCAATATGGATACAAAATAGACCTATGGCAATGTAAATGATGTATGGAAAAAGCTCAAGGAGAAGACAGGCAGATCTACTTCTTATTATAAAATTTAGTGGAGAAGTCTAAGACAGAGAGAGAAAGCCTTCATTGTCATGAAAATCTAAGATAGCTATGTATTTGGGTGTGACAGTAAAATTTCAAAGTCTCAAGAGTTTTCATAAAAAGCTGTTGGGTGAACATACTATCTCTACCATTGAGAAATTGGAAGTGTTTAAATACACTGTCTATACAAAACAAAGGCAATGATCTACATCAGTCCAGTCCACTTACTAAACAATTTGTTATCACTGATACAAAATAATCTCAAACAGAAGGAAATGCAAAAAAATATAGTGTCCTCTGAAATTGCTTACATTGTATCTCTACCACCATTTTAGAGTTGACCAAAGTCACCTACAACAACATAAAAGGTATTTGGTGGTAATAATAACACAATGGGACAACTGGTTTTAAAGCAGATATGCAATCATTCCAGCTGCTGCATGAATGATATTATTAAGTAAGAACAATGGGTGTTATGAGAACTTTAAGTCTATTTATGACAGTTTTCATGACTTAATGCTTTGGATTACAGACTAATACTAAAAAAAAACATCATGCACTATCAAAATCAGATATTTATTTACTCTAAGCATATACAAATAAACAAAAGATGTACAAAATAAGAACTTTCAGTTGAATCAACTATGAGCATGTTGAAAGGTAATGACACTAATGTCTTCTTAACGTGCATCAAACACAATTACTAGGAATGAGTTGAGGATAATTGGTCAATCTTTTTCAGATAACTTAAAGACAATACACAATAAGAATGCTAAAACTAACCAACACAAATTACTGTTTCATTATCATAAGTAGTCACCATTCTTTTTTAATTAGAAAATGTTAAAGCAAAGGATACATCTCTTAGTTCTTTTCTTGTACATAATTCTGTAACCACATTCTCTACAACGGATTGGGTCTCTAGGTTTGATGTCATTTTCTTGATGGCAATCTAAATGGGAAAATTTTATTGCAAATAAGATTTCAAAATTGTTGAAAATTTCAATGCTTAGTCATTAATTATTTTAAGAGCAACAACTAATAGAAAGAATAAGCCAGCTACAACTGAATATAAAGTTTGTAATAAGGTATGAACAAGAGAAAATTAGAGATTAAAGGAAATGAATACTGCAAATTAAATATTATAATTAGTGTAGGAAGCAAGCTAAAAACAAACTACTTATTTTCCTGTTTTCATTAAAAGGAAAAAAAAATATTTACTCTAAAATTATCAAGACTGAAACCAAAAGAAGAATGAAAAGTTCTTTTGATAATTTGTAGACATGAGAATGGAATGCCTTTCCACGACATTTTGTAACTTATCAACACCTCAGATGAACATATTAAGGGTGACTTTTTGAGAGACTGTAAATAGTAAAAATTAGCACTAGGAATTTCATTAAACAACATTTATGTAAATACTCATATTTTTCATGTCCAATGTACAGTATATCACATCCACTTGAAACATTTACACTACAAAAAAAATAAAGTCTGAAGGACTGAATAATAAAACACTTCAGCTATTATGAACATAAAGTGAGCGAGCAATGATACTGTTTAACTGTTACAGTAATACAGTAACATTCAAGTTTAACAGTAAAATACACAAAAAAATGTAAAGCTTTACTTTGTATGATAAAAAAATTTCTTGAATTCCAGCATACAGAATGGTACACTACAGGGCAAATCATTTCATGTTTGTCTGTACCTTCTCATAATACCTGTAATAAAACTCATCTGAAATAATGTCATAAAAACATTATTAAATGTAGATTAGTTGTGTCTCAACACAAAATGTAATACACTAAGTTCAGAGTTGAATAATAACTTCAGTGCAATAATTATCAAGATTCATTTTATTGTGATAATAACACTGGTTTACAAAAAATATTTTTTGTCTGAGGCAAGAACATGAATAGGTGTTTTTTACTAATTTGGGTGTGCTGAATTCAAATTTATAAAAAGTTTTAATCTATCGCCTCTAGTTTTTTGGCTTTTAAATAGTCTCATTTTAGTATATACAGAGTATATACGTGCTTATTTCAACAGTTGCAGCAGCTTATTACAGATAAAACAGGATAGATAAAGAACATTGACGGAATAAATATACTTGGATGACACAATGTACACAATTCATAGTACCGCAGACAGTTAGAAGTGTGTTTTCTTAGATGATTTGGTGTACTTTGCCTCCGGGATGTCACGCAAGAGCATCCAGCAGAAGTCTCCCATCATGCTGGGGTTCCACTTGCCTTGGTAGTTGCTCTCCATCTTCGTAATGTCTTGGTGGAATCTTTCTCCGTGCTCATCACTCACTGCTCCAAGGTTTGGAGGGATGAAGTTGAGGTGGGAATGGAGAAAATGAATTTTGACTAACATTCGGCATCCCATATCCTCATAAGTCTTTAGCAACTTCTCAATACAGGCTTGGTAATTTGGTACATGTGTGTTACCAAGGAAGCCACTATAGACTGACTTAAATGCTTCCCATACTCTCAGTTCCTTTAAGGTAAGAAGCTCCTCAAAATAAGTATCCTTCAGCACTTCTCGGATTTGAGGTCCGATAAAGATGTCCTCTTTGAGCTTAACAGCACTAAGACCTGGGAACACAGTAGATAGATGTTGGAAGGCAGCACCATTTTTGTCCATGGCCTTCACAAAATTCTTCATCAAACCAAGCTTGATGTGAAGAGGAGGAAGAAGCACCTTCTTCATGTCAACCAGAGGAATCTCCTTGATGCTGTGTTCGCCAGGAACGAAAGTGCTTCTAGACCCCCAGTCTTTCTGCTTGTAATGCTGGGATACAGCTCGACTATCCCATAGACACAGAAAGCAACAGTACTTTGTGAAGCCTGCTTGCATACCCATAAGAAGACCAATGACCTCGAGGTCCCCACACAGACTCCACTGGTACTGGTTGTACTTAACAGCTTCTGAAAGAAGCTCCATATTGTCATAGGACTCCTTTAGATGGACAGAGTGTGCATCTTGATATATAGCAATATATATAATGTAATGCTATCACTTACATTTATTGCATAATAACTAAAAAAGAAGAATAAGTCACACAATATTAGAAATTAACCCTGAATGCATATACGCCTTTATGTACAGTATGCATATCTAAAAAACTAGAGGTGATGAGTAAAAACAGATTTAAAATCTGAATTCAGCACCCCCAAATTAGGTTAAAACAGCTATTTTTGTGCTTGCCTCAATTTCTTTGTAAACCAGTGTAATTTGTTACTATGAAACTGGCATAACTGAAACTCTTTCACATTTGATGGAAGGCTGAAAAAAATCAATAGAGTATATGACTAATTTTTAATTAAATACCTAGACTTGGAGCCAGAAGTATAAAATATAAACTAAAGGTTGACAAAGTTCACAATTTTGTGAGTAATTTTTGGGATCTTTTTAATTTTGACACAATGTTGTAAATAAAATTTCATAGCAGACTGATCAAATTCATTGCTTTCCACAACACAGTGCTTCACTTACAAAACAATTATTGTTAATAATGGCTACATTAATAAAAAGAGAAAGAGAACAATAAGAAACTAGGTTGGTCAACAACAGATATCTAAAACTTTGGCAGTCTTCACTTTCTCTTACAGAAACCAATGCCATATAATGTAAGTCCTCAAATAATTAATATGACAAGCTAACACTTCAAGATTAGGATAGAGGCATAAAACATAAGTTTCACTTTTTTCTGTAAATAAACATCTTCATATATCAATGCAAAAAATTTCAGCATATTAAAATATCTTGTGTTTGCTGATTTTGTAATGGAAACCTATAAAAATAATTAATGTTCTTGAATTTAGTTTACAATTGCAAGTATCAATTATTTAATTACAGGCTTAAAGTAATAAAAATTAAATTGTGTATTTATTTTAGAACTTCAAAATAAAGCTACACAAAAGATTGTTTATGAATAACAGTCCCTAACTTTGAAATAACAAACAAGAAGGAAAACAATAACTATGGGATTAGTTAAGTCCAATTTTGTTACCCAAAGTGACCAAAATTTCTATACTACAGTTTTTAATGTATTGTGCATTTTCACAACATTTTGCAAGCTTTCAGTAAACAGTAGGTCTTTTGTCTAGAAATTTCAGAATTTTTATTAAGTATTGTCACTAAATATTTTCTTTGAAAATAAGAAGTCAGTGTTGACTGCTGTAAGTGTAAAGGTATTTATGTAAATATTAAAAACTTTATTTTCAGTAAATCTTCATTGGTTAATTTATTATTTTATATACTCTAATTCTATAGTCATTTGGTCAATTTGACCAACCTTGTAACCACATAAAATAAACATCTATATTACCCTCTTTGTCTAGAATAATTATAAATTGTAGTTAAACATAATTACTTAGCACAAGTAGATTAAGGTTCTCACGATAGAATACATCTGTTTGTTTAATTTTACTGCCCTTTAATGGATGTCTAACTAATCATCCAACCACACAAGTTGTAAATCACTTGTTGAACGTGTAATGTTCACACATCTTCAGTGATTCAGATTTCTACAACATTTCCAAAACCTATCAGGACTTAAAATTAGGGGGTGTTCAGGAGTCAATAATTTCCAAATATGCTAATGAGTCCATAAAATTAGGAACAAGCACAGCAGTGGTAGTGCCAAAGTAGACAGATTTAGCTGGGTGTTGGCAAGCTCCTTCCCTCAAATATCAACATGGCCCGAGATCCAGAAAAACTGAATAAAAGTAGATCATAAAGAGAAATAAACCAGTCAGTTTTGAATCTCAGCAAGAACAGGGTGTAAACTAATGTGAAGCAATTCCAGGGCCAGTAGAGAAGTAAAAGAGTCAGTATAAATAGTGTAATTTAAGTACAGCTTAGCTTCTATGTGATCCAGAGCAAGATATGTGGTTCACATTTTAGAAGTGAACACAGAAGCTGAAGAGAGGATTCTAAGCACAACCACCAAACCATAAAAACCATGACAGAGCCCACATTGTCATCCAACTCCAAGCCATCTGTATAAACAGGAATGAAAAGATGGTTCAAAGGATGTTCAGTAAATAACAGACAGTATTTCCAATCATGAGTGTCTGCTTTTCTCAGATGACTTAAAGATAGGTCACATTTGGGGATTGTAATACACCATGGTGAGAGGGGCTGACCAGTGAATACAGCAACATTATCCAAGGACAGACCCAATTCATCCAACTGTGCTTGGATACGAAGGCTAAAATAAAACAATGGTAGATCATCTGTTCTGAAAAATCATGACCCACCAAGGAAGGAAAACACAACCCTAGGTGGGATGCTTTGGAAAGGAACAAACTTTTGAAGCATATAACAAAGACAATTACAAATGGCAGAGGTGCAAAGAAGGTTCATGAGACTACATATAAGCTCTGAACTGGAGAGGTGTGGAAAGCCCCTATGCAGAGCCAAAGTCCATGATGATGAACAGGGTCCAGCATCTTTAAGGCCAAAGTCCTGGCAGAGACAAAGACCAGTGATCCACAGTCTAGAGCACAATATATCTTTTGCACAGAACATTCATCTGAGGACATTCAGGATGTTCAGCACTCTTGCACATTTGACCCATAGCTTCTTGATATGTGGTATCAAGGTCAGCTTACAGTCAAAGATAAGCACCAAGATCTTTGTCTCCAGGAACACAAGCAACATAGCTTCACCAATACAGAATCCAGGATCAGGGTTAATACCCTGTTGACAGCACAAGTGCACACAAACTTTTTTAAGAGAGTGAGAAGTTAAAACCATTTGTTGTGATCCACTTCCTTTACAAGTGTTTGACAACTGTAAAGAGATGTGGAAATCATTGACATAGAGCCCATTTGCTCTATGCTGTTCAGTGATGGCATTAATATCTATACTGAAAAGTGTAACACTCAGAACACAGCCCTGAGGGACTCCAAGTTCCTATAAAAGAGAACAGGAAAGTGTCAAAACCAAACTTGGAATCACCTGTCCATTAAAAATATTTAATAAAAATAAGCAAATGGACACTTAACCCATATATATGGAAGTCTTGCAAAATGACATAATTCCATGTTGTATCATAAGCCTTCTCTGATTTATGTTTCAAGTTGAATCAGGTGGTCCATGGTAGAACTATGTTGTTGGAACCCACATTGAGTGGGTGAGAGCTGGTTATTTGATTTGAGAAACCACACAAGATGAGCATTAACCATCCTCTGCAAGGTTGTACAGAGACAGCTTGTCAAAACAACTGGGCAGTAGTTTGAAGGAACCTTGGGATCCTTCCCAGACTTAGAGAAAGGTAGGACAATAGCCTGATGCTCCAGGTATCAGCTACTTCCTGGCAATTTGAAAGGGGACCACAATTATAGTACCCACTAACCTTTGGAATCTTATCCCATATGACTTTGGAACTGGTGATGAAATATACGCTGGTTGAGAACTTAATCAAAGACTCCTTTTGGCTTTGCCATTTAACCAAGTTGGAAAGTGATGCAGTGTGAGAGTGTGGGATAGCCACATAAAGTACCCAGGCCCATTTTTGAGCCTCACATGTCATGAGGCAGGCAGGATTCCATCATGAACGAGGATATCATAAAAAATGTGTCAAAGTTTTTGGAATACATTGAGCAGTCACCTGTATAATGCAGTCAATTACTGTTGCCATACAGTTGTTCATTGATGGCAGGATCAAGTTCTGCAAGAGCAGTGAAAGAAGGCCAGTTTGCTTGATTCAGTTTCCACAGAAGCACACACATCAGGTAGCATCAACTTAGGCCAGTCTATCTCAAAATTATGGGAAAATGATCACTGCCTCATAGGTTACTGTCAACCCTCAATGAAAAGTGGGAGAATAGTAAAGGGGAGCAAAGTGAGAGATCAACAGCAGTAAAGGACAGACTAGGTGCATGTAAATAGGTATAAGAAACACTACTGAAAAGAGAAAGGTTGTGATCAGATAGTATATGCTCTATGGAGCAACCCTTCCCATCAATATCAGCACTTCCCCAAAGGGGATGATGTACATTAAAGTCCCTCATGATTGAAAAGTGAAACAGCAACTGTTCAATGAGAGGTCTGATTGATCATAAGTCTCTCCAGATTGCTTCTCAGAATCTTCAAAACGTGGTCATTTGTGCATGAAGTATTTTTTTCACTATTTTAAGTCTTTATTTGAGAGATCCAAAATAAAAATAAAATATATTTTGGTGCCCACTGACCCCACCCACCATGGAGCCCTACAAGAGGATGCATTACAATGCCAAACAAGTACACTGCAGCCACACCAGGGTCTGATGAGCACTAAACCCAAACACCAGCATCTAATACAATGTTCACAACACGTGTTGAGAACATCCAACACTGGTACTTGGTTGCCTCTAGCCCAAGTGGACCAACTGATTAACCCTAGAGAGGTCACCCTAAGGCTCCCCATCTTTAGGAATTCAAAGCCAAAGTGGTGTGTTAAGGTTGGACCCCTCAACCACCAGAATCCTCTTCTCCACTTCAGAAGTTACCATGCATGGCAAACACATGGGTGGATGTTTAGATCCCAAAGGAAATTGAAAGAACAGAACCTTCCCTGAAAGGTCTCCTCACCACGTACAGGTATCCATGCCCTAGTGACACGAACAGTGATGTAAACTTTTCTTTCATCATTTATCTTGATCAACAAATGACACTATTTGAAAGGAAAACAAAAAGAACAGATTACACATCACACTGGCAGTAATGCACCAATTTTCTTTCCTTATTTATTTTGGTTATTAAATGATACTAAAGAATGAAAACTTTGTTATACCAGACTTTAGGGAAAAATTACATGAAATAAAAATAATTCAATACATTCATTACAGGTTGGGTAGAATTAATCCAGATCATAAAACATAACATAATTTAAATGAGAACCCACTTTCAGTAATCAGGTGCCAAATATTCTACCTGATCAGTGTATGAATTATTAATGGCTAACTGCAGATTACAAAGCTTTTTCATAATTTTATTTTTCTAAAAAAATGCTAGAACTTGGGGTTTGGATGGCTACATATGCCCCTCACTGCACCAGTGATACACCATCTACTGATATCTGAACCCTAAATGTCGTGGTACTCTGGTTGATAGAACTCTAGATAGCAGTATTATTTACTTATTGTAACACAAGTGTATTATTTCAAGAAAACATTGACAAAGAGACTAAAATGTTGGGCTTAACACTAACTCTCAGGAGTAACCAACTTTGGACATGAAGATTCTGGAAGTCTCATTACTGGTCTTACCTTTATCTCTTCTGTTGGTAAGAAAGCCAGACCAGTGTGCAAGCAATTATCAATTAGTTTATAGCAAAATCTATGGTACCATACTAAATCAAAGGCTTTTTCAATATCTAAAAGTGTAGTATGGTTGTATGCTTTCTGTTAAAGCTGTAGTGAATGGTTTCCCTAAGTTTAATGATGTGGTCACAGTTTGTCTAAGTTTATATGCCCAATTTCCGTATGTTCCTGATAATATTAAGTTTTTTTTTAGTAAGCATTTAATCAATTCAGAATTAATTGCTCCTTCAACTCTCCATTTAACATGTTAATGGGTCTGATCCTGTCAGAATTAGTTATTTTTCTCATGGGTAACCTTAATAATAACTGATTTCTAAACAGATGAGTAACACACAGAGATGAATAATTTCTAAATTGTTATTAACTGGGTAATGATTTAATTGGACAGGTTTTCCAAAATTAAATGGTAAATATCATCCCCCCCTCTAGAGGTTAATTTTGATTTATGCCCAAGTTACAAGGTAATATAAATTATTAGAACCAGGCAGGTCTGTGGGAAATGTTTTTGATTATCAGAAATGTGTTGATTTACATTGTTGAAGTAGTGTGTGTAAAACATGGAGAGAATTGTGACTACAAAGGTACCTTAAATATGCAAGTCAAAATGTTTAGACTGTTTATTATTCATAGTGGCATTGAATATTATCAATGATGTTTGTGATATTTAAATTTCCATCAGAATTTGGAAGGGTCAGGTTTGGATTTATCTACTAATAAGCAGAAGTTTGCTAAGTTATGATATTGTAATGCAATACATAGCATTAATGAGTGATTTAAAGGTAATGTTGAGGGTTTCCAGGAAGTCACATATGAGTTGTCTGTAGATAATTATTAAATCATGAAATTTGGGAATACATTTCCAAAAGAGTTGGTCAGGATTTACTTTGCTAGTGATTATTCTTTGATGGCTTGGGTTATAAAGATGATTACATCAGAGACACCTCTCAGTTTTGGTTTGGTTGTTAATAGGCTAGTATGATCAGGATGCCATAGCTTGTGAATTTTACATGTAAAAAGTGTTGGTATACTCTACTCTGAGCATATGGGAAACATTCTGAACAGTAATCCTGAATGAAAGAGAAAGGATATCTGTGGAAATAAATGCTATTATCTTATGGATGATGTGCTAAAATACATTAAAACTTTCCGTAAATTAGGAATTTATGCATAAAACTTGGAATCTAGAGTAGCCTGGTACAGCTATTCAATAATTGTATTAGTTTGTTTTCAGTTTTTCTGTAAAAATTGCAAGATAGAAGACAAAAATGGCTGTATAATCAAATGGTTAAATCTCTTATTTCCAGTAAGAGTGTTGGTCCTTTGGTGATAAAATGTATTGATGCTTTTCAGGAATTGTTTTTTTTTGTCTATGTTCTACAAAACATGTTTCCATTAATAAATATAAAATAAAAACTGTAGAATAATGGAACTTCCATAAATTTGGCACTATGGCCTGATTTAAGGTACATTAAATGCTTGCCCAATCATGAGGTGGTATTCTGGAAACTATTATTGGTTTATTACCAAAAGGTATATTAATTGTTACAGTAATAGATTTCAATTTGACTGAAACATCTGTGTAGAACAATTATTACCTGTTCAATGGTAATAGTTATTTATATTTTCTTTATCAGTAATAGTATAATACTCTACAAACAATTCAAAAATTCATTCTCTTCTCGATATATCTTACAGAATATACACCAGTTTCCACATCGAATCACGATCCCTCTTCTACTTGCCCCCGCAATGATTTTTTTTTTTTTTTTCCCCTTTTCATACTTGGTCCAGTTAACTTTTTCTTTCCTGTTGCATCCCTTTTCAGACAATCAACATTTTGTCCTCTTTATTTAAGAAAATTTAACTTTCGGTAGTTTTTGTGTGACTTGGGTGACTAATGTTTTCTGTGATGAATATTTTGTGGCAGCATAGGTCTGTTATGGGTAAACTTATCTGTAAATACAATACCCTCATACAACAATAATGTAATCTCAAAACAATTCTTTATTTTTGATTAACAAAGAGTATTTTAAACTCATCATCACTAAACCATTTCACAACTATATGCATTTTTCTACATGTTCCTAATTTGAGTATTTTGATAATTACAGATTAAATTTTTTTAATCACTAACACCTGTTCCAAGATATCAAAAGAACTCGCAGCTACAAAAAGTTAGTGGCAATTTGAATTGCATAATTTTTCCACCTCTCCAAAAGTGTTTGATATTTTATTGACAAACTTGCATTAGCTAAGAGTATGTGGGAAAAAAATTCTACATTGACAGTGAGGAAATTATTTTCTTTCATTATTTATTTTGGTTTGGAAGAAACATTAAAAAGAGAACAAAAGAATAAATTACACTGGCAATGATGCATATATTTTCATTCATTATGTATTTTGAATATTAAAGGCCATTACCTTAAAGAATAAAAAGTTATCATTATACTTTAATAACGAAATAACATAAGTGGTCTGAACAAAGTTAATGGTTTGACTTTCTTCCCCCTCTGAAATACGAGTTTGCAATAAAATAATTTGACTTGATATATTTAGTTTTACTTTATGTAAAATCTGCTATTAAAAATACAAGTTTTGGGAACCCAGCTGGCTCCTTCGTTGAACACAAGTTTGAAATTATGAGTGACAAATACACATGCATAATTTATGATACAGTAACAAAATATGCTGAAATTAAATCATTTATACATAAAATACACAATTTTTGAAATGTTGTCCATATAGGAGAAAAAGGTTGATGTAAAAGAAAAGTAAATACTAAAATGCGAAAATAATTCATAGATTAAATACTATAAAAATTGTATTACTCTTAAGTGTTTCCAAGACATGTAAACTAATAAAACGTGTTGCAAAAAATATCTTTGTGTGTGTTTGTAGATGGGGTAAAGGATTCAATTCAGGTTAAAACGTGAAGCATATAATAGTATAATTTTTAATGAAGTAAAAGTGATAAGCAACAGTGAAAACAGTAGATTTAATATACAAATATACAGGGTTCTCCATGCTCCAATGCATCAAATTATGGCATAAACATTATAAAGCTAAACTAAAACAATATTTTTAATAAAAAGCCTTAATACAATTTATCAAGCCCCTAGTTGCATCCTTCAGGGACACAAACCTATTACTGTGCATACATTATAAAATATCAAAGTGAAATCTGACTATTCAGCAATAACACTATATATTCATTAAAAAAAAATTGCTTTTTCCTTACGATGTCAATATTAAACCAATTTTTCCACATGTGGTACAACCCTGGTCTTACAATTTTTTTTTTGTTACTAATATACCATCTTATAAACTTTACCAACAGATATTTGTATAAATGAAAATTTATTATAATTTCACATCAATGTATTTTATAAATCTTTAAATACAAAGTACACTACTTTCCACACTAATTATTTTTATAATTAACCATATTTTTTTTTATTTTACAATGTTACAACATAGATAGATGTACATCAAATATATAAACATTATAAATGTTTAGGGTTCACACTTAACTTTGAAGTATAGTAAGGTATTTTAAGCTGCTTTACTCACCCCCACAGATGTAAATCATAGGTTGTTTACTTGAACCTTGGTCTTTACTTGTGCCCTCCATACTTAAAATGTTTTTGAAAAATTACACCTAGGAAAATCAAAATCACTTTAGCAACACTATTTACATATGTAGAATAACTTGTGGTAAAATAAAAATTTAAAACTCAATGAAGAATCTGTTCAGTTTCAGAATTAATAACTACTAATTGTAAATTTCTCATTGAAATGTTTGACTACAACAAATAAGACAAAATCCAGACAATTATGTGAAAACCTAATTACTCTTTCACTGTTACTACTGCAATAAGACTAGTTTCAGTGAATTGATAGCTCAGTCCTCAAACCCTACATATTTTTTTTACATTCCATCACTGCAAGTCCACTGTACTTGTGTTTTTTTTTCCCAAGCACGGATGATGAACTCTTAATTTGACAAACTAATTACTGAAAACGGAGAATCAAAACAAAGCAGAAATTAGGCTAAGTAATTCATGGATTGCTTCTTCAACATTACACCTTTCAGTATGAGAAAGTTCACAACTAATTTACTCTCTACTCCATTGACCAATTATGAATAGTACCAGATTATTTAAATATAAAAAAAGTATTACTAATATCAAACTCTGGTGTTTTTTGGTTTGTTTTGCAGAGGACTGATTTAAATAATATATATAGTTATCTGACAGATAACATCTTATGAAAACTGAAGATCATCCAATCCCCCAAAAATTTACATTTTTGAAATAAATCATAAGAAATGACTACAATAAAAAAAATACTGGTTGGTTTATTTGGTGTTATATGGAGCAAAGCAACTAGGCTATCTGTACCAAACATCTAGTAAAAAGTTAACATTAAAGTAAATTTATTAAAATTTGTAAAAAGGAATCAAATTAAAACTTTTAATTAAAAATTTAAATAGCATTAAATCCAATTTTTATACAGTTATAGCCATAAAAGAGAAACTACAGGGTAGCCCATAAGTTCCTCCACATCCATGTTATTGTTATATTTAATTCTGCTATTACAAATTTGTTTTTTTCAGAGAAATATGGTTGATGTTGAGGAAAATGTCTCAGAGAACATGGCGTTGCATAATATTATGCAGCAAGAATGAGGGACAGCACACAGATACATTGGATACATAAAATATATGGATGGGTAGGGACTTATGGGTCATCCTGTACAGTAATACAAGTTTAAAAAAACTTTCTGCAGCATAATTTTAATTATAACTTTCCACGATGACTAACGGGTAAGTTCAAATATAAGCGTTAGTCACTAGAAGGCGGTCTTACTCATCTCGGTTGAGTTATTTGACTTTACAGCCATTTTCTAATTCTATATTGAACAAGTTGTACTTTAGTTCGTAAAAAGGAATCATTAAAAATAAAATGTCTACATTTAAGATTAAAAAGGAAAATGACCTTTGAAAAACTAAAAACATTCATAATGTGGACAGCGTAACCATTGCTAATGACACTGTCCAACATTATGAATAAACCTAGTCACCCAATTTCAAATCACCTGTATCAGTAGGAATGAAAAGA
Source organism: Carcinoscorpius rotundicauda (assembly GCA_011833715.1). Classification (NCBI taxonomy): domain Eukaryota; kingdom Metazoa; phylum Arthropoda; class Merostomata; order Xiphosura; family Limulidae; genus Carcinoscorpius; species Carcinoscorpius rotundicauda. Next base: position 29,165,689 of record CM022395.1, on the reverse strand, counting down.
TTGTTTGAAGGATGTTCAGCTTTTCTCAGATGACTAAAAAAAAGGTCACATCTGAGGATTGTAATAAGTCATGGTTTAATGAGTTGACCAGTGAATACAGCAATGTTATCCAAGGACAGACCCAATTCATTCAACTGTTCCTGTATATGAAAGCCAAAAGTAACAATGGTAGATCATCTGTTCTGAAAAAGAATGGCTTATCAAAGAAGGAAAACACAACCCCCAGGTGGGATGCTGTGGTAAGGAATGAAGTTTCAAAGCACATAGTAAAGAAAGCTGGAAACAAAAGTGTAGAGGAGGTTCATGAGACTGTACAAGCTCTAGATTGGAGAAGTGCAGAAAGCCCTGGTGCATAGCCAAAGTCCCAGATAATGAATGGGGTCCAACATCTTCAAGACTTGAGGTCCTGGTAGAGCCATAGTCTACTTGTATTGAATAAGACCACAATATATCTTTAGCATACAACATAGATCCATTCCCCAAGTGGTGAAAGAGAGAACACAGAGGATGTTCAATGCTCTTTTACATTTGACTCATAACTGCTTGAAGTGTGGTGTGGAGTCAGCTTAGTCAAGGGTAAGTCCCGAGAACTTTGTCTCAGAGACCACAAGTAGCATAACTTCAACACAGATTTCAGGATCAGGGTGAATACCTCATTGGCAGCAAAAGTGCATGCAAATAGTTATAGAAAGAGAGAGAGGTTAAAGCCATTTGTTGTGGTCCATTTCATTAACAAGTGAGGCCAGTCTGTAGATGCTGTTCAATATACCTCATGTTTGATGACTGACAAGAGATGTGAAAGTCACTGACAGAGAGCCCATTTGCAACTGTAAGAGAGTTTTTTTCAGTGACAGCATTAATCTTTATAATGAAATTACAGAGACAGCTCATCAAAGCAACTGGACAATAGTTTGAAGGAATCTTGGAATCTTTCCAAGGTAGGACAATAGCCTGGCACCAGGCATAAGGAAAAACATTCTCCTGCCAGATCCAGTTAAAAACAAATTAGAAGAATAACAAAAGCAGAAGAAACATGGTGCAACATCTCAGTATATATCACCAGGTCCAACCAATGTACTGCCAGACCAATGAAGGTCCAGTTTAAATACTACCAGTGTGAAGGAACAATTATATTCAGAGATGATCAGCCCAAAAGAAAAGATGATCACTCTGTCCTAGTCTTGATGGCTAAGAAAGTGAAGGAAGAAGCAGAAGTGCTAGTTGCCTGGGAAAAGCTTTCACCAAGAAGATCAGCAATGTTCCAGTCATCAGCTACTTTCTGGTCATCAGAGCAAGATCGAAAGATGAATAAAATTACACTACCCACTGACCTTTTGAATCTTGTCCCCAATAACTTTGAAACTGGTGGTAGAAGAGATGCTAGTTATGAATTTAATCCAAAATTATTGAAAGTGATGAGGTTTGAGTGTGGGACACCTAAAAAAAGTGTCCCAGGTCAGTTTTCAAGCCTTCAGTGCCACGTGGCAAGAAGAATTCCACAATGGATGAAGATATCATGGAAGACATAGAGGTTTCATGAATACATTGTATAGCTGCCTGTATAATACAGTCAGTCACTGCTGCCACACAGTCATCTATTGATGGCTTACAGACAATGGCAGGATCAAGTTATACAAAAACAGTGAGAAACAGGGCCAATTGGCTTGATCCAGCTTTTGCTGGGGCACGAGGGTTGGGTGGAATTTCTTATGGCCAGTCTCTCTCAAAATGAAAGGAAAATGATCACTGACCCATGGTTTACTGTCATGGTAGGAAGCAATAAATGTTGTGATGTCATCCAGATTAGAACATAAACTTCCACTGTATCAAAGTGGCCATTTTTATTCATATGTAAGGAAATTGGGTGTAGAGCCCTTCTGTTTACAACCATGTCTTTTTTCTTTATTCAAGAGGGGTCTGTCGACATCCATGGATCCTACTCTGGGTTAACTGAGCAGGTCTCTGTTGTTGGAAGGGGATTCCAGCAGCTTAAAACATGAATGAATGATGTACCTAAAGAAATGCCTGTACCCAGAACCAAAGAAAGTGGATATTGGGGTTTGCTGAAATGAATGTTAGGGACAGAGATGTGTACTGACAATGATTTATCAACATTTTTAACCATGGACTTCAAGACTTTTCATATGGTTTGACAATGGTTCTTTGGGTGGCACAGAGAGATCTGCCTACACTCCCACTGTAGTAGTGGAACGAGGTACAGGAATATACATCCGAGATGAAGTGGTGGACAGTAACTTTCAAACCTCAGGATAAGCAATGGTTAGAATCATTTTCAAAAACAAATGCAGCATCTCTTTTTCTTCCAACCATTTATGGCAAGAAGGAAAGTAGGATAGGCAAGACCCATTAAAATTTACACAATGAGAGTATTTCACACATGTTAAGGAACCATGACATGATGTCTTTGAGTGACTGATTTAGTGTTTTGTTACACAAAGCAGCTAAGCTATCTGCACCAAACATCTGATAAAAAGATAAGAGTACAGTAAATGTAGTAAAATTCATAAAAGGAAATGAAGGTAAAACAAAACAGCATTTGAAAACATAAATTGCATAAAACTAATGTTAACATCTTGTCTGCAATCTAAGAAAGAAACTACAGTAAGAGAAGTTATAAAGGACTTTCTGTAGTAAAATAGTAATTATCATAACCTAACAGGAATACTAATAGGTAAATACAAGAACCACCTTCAGTCACCTGAAGTTGGCCTTTCCATTCCTGATTCCGAGTTATGTGTCATTATGGCCATCATCAAAAAGTAGAGTACTGAAAGTTTTAAGATGTGTAGAAAAATTTTAATAACTCACCAGGATGACAGACTGATAGTTCAAACTGCAGCATAAGTAACCTGAAGTTCGCCTTTCCAGTCCTGGCATTGAGTTATTTAATGTTACGGCCATTTTCTAATTTCAAATCAAAATAGAGAGTTGTGATTCTTAAAAAGGAACCATATTAAATAAGATTTAATGCATAAATTTAAAACACTTAAACGACATTAAAAGAATTAATGATCTTTAAAAAACTAAAAACTTATCACCTGTCACCAATAATACTGTAATGTTACAGATAAACCTTGGGACCAAATGTTAAAATGGTGCCGTCATTGAGAGTCGTAATTATGGCAAGTAAAATCTGGTCATAGTAATCTGAGTGTTACATACACTACACACTGGTGCATCAGTTTCAGATAAAAGAAAACAATGAGTTACAAACTGTGACCAATACATAGTCTAGTTGGAACAACTTCCTTCCAATCCTTAAGGAAACAAGACAGCCAAAGTCTAATATAGGGTTTTATTTGCAAAAGCTTGTTTTTGCATTACTCACTCCAAGTCAACTGCCAGCTGGCACAGAGCCAAGCCTTGAATACAGGACCATAGTCCACGTATGGAATAGGCACAGCAGTGATAGTGCCAGAGCAGAAAGATTTAGCTGCCATGTCTGCAAGCTCGTTCCTGTGAATACCAACATCACCTGGTATACAGAAAACTGGATAAAAGTAGTTAGAAGTCAGTTTTATATATCGGCAAGAACAGGGTGTGACTAAAGTGAAGCCGTTTAAGAGCTAGTAGAGAACTATGCGAGTCAGTATAAATAGTGCAGTTGGAGTATTGCTTAGCTTCTATACGATCCAGCAGTGAACACAGAAGCTGAAGAAGAAATTCTGCACACAACTACCAAACTCCAAAAAACCATGGCAGAGCCCACAGAGTCACTTGATTTGGTTGGTTGGTTGATTTAATGTTTTATGACACAAAGCAGTTAAGCTATCTGCACCAAACATGCTGTAAAAAGGTAAAAATAAAGTAAATGTAGCAAAATTCATAAAAGGAAATGAAGGTAAAACAAAACAGCATTTAAAAACATAAATTGCATAAAACCAATGTTAACATTTAGTCTACAATTTTAAGAGAGAAACCAGAATAAGAGAAGTTGTAAAAGACTTCATGTAGCATATTATCAAAACCTGCCAGGAATACCAACAGGTAAGTTCAAGAACCACTGTCAGTCACCTGAAGTTGCCCCCTAGTGGCTCATCTGCAAACTTACAATGCTAAAAACCAGATTTTGATATCCATGGTGAGGAGAGTACAGATAGCCCATTGTTTAGCTTTGTGCTTTATTCAAAAAAAAAAACCTGAAGTTGGCCTTTCCAGTCCTGGTTCTGGGTTATGTGTCATCATGGCCATTTTCAAAAAGTAATAAAAGTTTTAAAAGACATGCACCAAAATTGTAACTCACCATGATGACTAAAGAGTAGTTCAAACAGCAGCATTAGTCAAATGCAGTTGGCCTTACCAGTCCTGGTGTAGAGTTATTTAATGGCCATTTTCTAACTTCAAATCAAACTAGAGAGATTGTGATTTGTAAAAGGGAACCACATTGAAAAAAGTTTATTGTATAAATTTAAAACACTTAAATGACATTAAAAAGATTAATGACCTTTAAAAAACTAAAAACTTCATCAAGGTGGACAGTGTCACCATTGCCAATAACAATGTCTAATGTTACGGACAAACCTTGTTAAAATGGTGCTGTCGTTGAGAGTCATAACGATGGCAAAAAAGTAAAATGTGGCTTATAGTGACCTGAGTGTTACATAGGCTACACTCTGGTGCATCAGTTTCAAATAAAAGAAAACGATGAGTTAAAAAACTGTGACAATACATAGTCTTGTTAGAACAACTTCTTCCTTCTGTTCCTTATGGAAGCAAGACAGCCAAAGTCTGATTTAGGGTTTTATTTGCAAAACCTTGTTTTCGCATTGCTCACTCAACTGACAGCTCGCATGGAGCTGAGTCTTGAATACAGGACCATAGCCCATGTATGGAATAATCATAGTGGTGATAGTGCCAGAGCAAATAGATATAGCTGCTGTATCTACAAGCTTGTTCCTGCGAATACCAACGTGGCCTGGTATCCAGAAAAACAGGATAGAAGTAGATGTTAATGAGAAATGGGCCAGTCAGTTTAAAATATCAGCAAGAACATGGAGTGAACAAACATGAAGCAATTCCAGAGCCAGTAGAGAGCTAAGTGACTCAGTTTAAATAGTGCAGTTGGAGTACTGCTTAGCATTTATATGATCCAGGGCAAGAGAAATGGCATACAGTTCAGTAGTGAACACAGAAGCTGTAGATTCTGTACACAACCACTGAACCACAAAAACCATGGCAGAGCCCACTGAATCACAAGATTTGGAACCATCCATACAAATTGGAATGGAAAGATTGTTCAGTAAATAGAAGATGGTACTTCCAATTGGGAGTATCTGTTTTGTTCAGATGACTTAAAGACAGGTCACATTTGGGGACTAATATGTCAGTAGGATAGGCTGACCAGTGGATACTGCAGTGTTTTCCAAGGACAGACCCAATTCATCCAACTTGGCCTGGATATGAAGACCAATAGTAGAAGTGGCAGATTGTCTGTTCTGAAAATGTATGGCCCACTGAAGAAAGTAAACACAACCCTAGCTGGGATGCTTTAGTAAGGAGTGAAGTTTCAAAGTATATAATAAAGATAGTTGCAAATGGCAAAGGTGTAAAGAAGATTCATGAAACTACATATAAGCTGGAGAGGTGTGGAAAGCCCCCATGCAGAGCCAAAGTCTGTGATGATGTATGGGGTACAGCATCTTTAAGTCTGAGGGTCTGGCAGAGCTATATACCAAGTGGTGGAAGAGAGAACACAGAGGATGTTCCGTGCTCTTGTACATTTGACCCATAGCTGCCCAATACGTGATATAAAGGCCAGCTTACGATCAGAGATAAGTCCCAAGAACTTGGTTTCAGGGCCACAGGCAGCACAACTTCATTGATCAGGGTGAATACCCTGTTGGCAGCAAAAGTGTAAGTAAGCGATTTTAGAGAGATAAATTAAAGCCGTTTGCCATGGTCCACTTCAGTACACAATAGAAGGCAGTTGGTAGCTGCCTCTCAATATATCTCATGTTCAACGACTGACACGAGATGTGAAAGTCATTGACAGAGCCCATTTACAACAATGAGAGGGAGTTGTTCAGTGATGGCATTAATTTTTATATCGAAAAGTGCGACACTCAAAACACAGCCCTGAGGGACCAAGTTCTTGTAGAAAAGAACAAGAAAGTGTCGAACCCACACAAACCTGGAATCGCCTGTACATCAAAGATTTTTTAATAAAAATGGGTAAATAGCCATGTGACCCATATGTATGGAGGTCACGCAAAATGCCATACCTCCCAGTTGTGTCATAAGCCTACTCATTGTCAAAGAATAATGATACAAGATGTCATTTGAGAAAGGTTTCTCTGATTGACATTTCAAGTTGAACCAAGTGGTCTATGGTGGAGTACTGTTGTCAGAATCCACACTAGGTGGGCAAGAGGAAATTGTTTGATTCAAGGAACCAAACCAGAGAAGCATTAACCATCCTCTACAAAGTCTTACAGGGACAGCTTATCAAAGCAATTGGATGGTAAAAGTAAAGGGTGATTTTTTAAAGTTTACAATAATCCATGGAAATTTTGTGATAAAGACACCGGATTTTTTGTGCTGTATTACGAAGACAACACTACAAGACAATTTATAGAAGGGAGGCTAAGCTCCAGTTAAAAGTTTTACTTTTCTGCAAAGTAATTGGCCAATAAAGTGGGTAGCAACAACAGTTATGAAAGCCAGCACTCATAAGATTTTTGGAGGGGAAACAATGATGTTTAAATTTTTACTTTTCTAAAATATAGGTATGTAACAACAGCTCTGGATGATCAAATGGTCTATTGTTTTCTACACAAGTATTTAGCTTTGATAAAAAAAAAAAAAAAACATTTGCAGTGATATTTATAGAAATTTAAAATTTAAGAACAGGTTTTTAAAGTTCTGTATAAAGAATTTGACACTACCTACAGTGGAACACTAATACATATCCCTTTACTACAGAAAGGATATTATCTCGTGTTAAAATAATATGAATTGGCACTTTAAATCATATAACAAGCCAAGATTTTGGTTTTATTTCCTCTGGATTGAGAATTATGAAGCCAAATTTAAATGCTAAAATAATTTCATGAGACATTCTGAAAATGAGAATTAAGAAAATGCTACTTATACTTCCTTTTTAATCTAACGATATTTGATAATAAAAAGAAAAGACTAGGCCTCATACTTTTTTTTAATATAATTATAAGAAGTCTTCATTGAAGTTAAAAATAGTTTCACAGCGTTAAGTATTTAGCTAAAATTACCTACAAGTAATACACCTTCCAAATTTTGTGTCACTAAATTAAACTTTAAAGAGAAATATAATAATGAAATAATGGATATTTTCCAAATGAAAATAGAACGAAACAATAATAACAACGCAAACTAAATCTACCACTAGTAATACAATTATTAGCATTGAAGACACTGATATCGCTGATCAACCCCAGAACTAGTAACTGTGTTGCTTACTATTAATAGAATTTGTAACTTCAGTCTTCGTGCTTTATTATCGTTTTTTTAGTGTTTCAAATATAGCCCGTAAATAACTGAGAGTCAATCATGCATAAATCTCTAGTATAGGCAATGTATCATAATGTTCATAACAGTTACACTAACGTAGCCTCACAAGTCATAAGTTACTCGTAGTTGTAATTTGCCTTTTTAAAATGCTGTGGTTACGATTTTTTTATAATCCTAGAGTGTAACCAGTTCAACAGTTACGTTACACTTTTTAAGTTCTTACAGTTGCCATGAATATTGTGTCACACAGTAACTCTAGTCTGAGTAAGACTAACATTGTGTTGTATTAACTAAGACTAGTAAATGTGATAGTAATACGAGATATTAAACCACGTGTAATTCTACTTAGAATAGAAAAGTGCTTCGGCTGACGTGTTAAAAGTGATCATACACAAACATAAATAATTCCTTCGAACAAGCATATAAATTAACTTTATAAAATTAATATAAAAAATATTTTAAAGAAACTAAGCTCACTACCAACCATTTACTTCCCCACTTTACACAACAAACCAATTCTTGAACATTGTTTCCAACTCTAAATATATTTGAAAACCTGGCATTGCAAATAAACAGCTTGGAAGTCATTTACTAAAGCGATAATAATTTAAGAAAATTACGAATGAAATTCAAAGTGTATATTTAAATTATAAATACTATTCTACTGTCGTTCTGTCGTTAGAAGATTATTTGAGATTATCTTATAAAAATAATTCAATATTCTGTGTATGTAAGGAGATAATTTTTCTTATTTCATCCTTTAAAAATTTCATAAACTGGAACGCTCGTACACTGATAAATTGTTGTAGGCCTACTTTTACAAGTAGCAATGGAAGTATTCTACATTTAAGTAAACAACATAATCACTGCACATGTATAAAGCAATTCAATAAACGCAATAATAAACACATCTCCAAATACTTCACTAATTCAGCTCACGGGCTCGGCATGGCCAAGCGTGTTAAGGCGTGCGACTCGTAATCTGAGGGTCGCGGGTTCGCATCCCCATCGCATCAAACTTGATCGCCCTTTCAGCCGTGAGGGCGTTATAATGTTACGGTCAATACTACTATTCGTTGGTAAAAGAGTAGCCCAAAAGTTGGCGGTGGATGGTGATAACTAGATTTACACTGCTACATTAGGGACGGCTAGCACAGATAGCCCTTGAGTAGCTTTGTGCGAAATTCAAAAACAAACAAGCAAATCAGCTCACTATCTTTAAATCACTATACACACTTAACGACTATCTCCTATTCACAATCTAACTTTCAGTGTAGGAGAAAAACGTAAGATCATTTAAATCAGTGATGTCGAGAAACCCACTTGTTGAGTATTTTATATGCAAAAACGGCTCGTTTGGGTTGAGAAAATATTTTACATAGAGGAGCGAACAACGTTTCGACCTTCTTCGGTCATCGTCAGGTTCACAAAGAAAGAGGTAACTGACCGGAAGCTGACCACATGTTTGGGAGGGGGTTGTGTAACTGAGTGTCGCAATGAAGAGGGCGGGGTTTGATGTTTGAATATAATTTTATCTATAATATTAATATAGGTATAATGGCGTTCCTTTATATTGGTTTATTTTAGGTTTAAGTTGTTGTATAAGTAAGGCTTCTTTAATTTTGTGTTTGTTTATGTTTGTTTCTTTATTTAGTATTTTAGTGTTTTCTATGGTTATGTTGTGTTTATTTGATTTGCAGTGTTCGAAAACGTGTGAAGGTGACTTTTATGTTCTTTGAATCTGGTTTCCATTTCTCTACTTGTTTTTCCAATATAGAAGTCGTGGCATTTATCACATTGTATTTTATAAATAATGTTGGTGTGGTGTTTGTCAGTATAGTTCTTACATAGTATAGACCTCAGTTTTGTGCCTGGTTTTTGAATAAATTTAGTATTAACTGGAATGTTATATTTTGTAACTAGTTTTTGCCAAATGTTGGTTATTTGTTTGCTGATGTCAGGAATATATGGTATACAGCAGTATATGGTTTCGTGATTTTTTGATTCGTGAGATATAGTTACTTTTGTTGGTTGATTTTGCTTTCGGTCTAGGTGTGTGCGTATGATGTTTTCTACGGTTTGTGGAGGAAACTTACTGATGTTGATGAAGTATTGTTTTATTTTGTCTAATTCATCGTTAATTTTATCTGGTGAGCATAGTTTTATGGCTGTGTTTATTTGGTTTCTTAGTATGTTGAGTTTTTGTTTTGTTTCATGTGCTGAGTCCCAAGGAATGTATAGTCCAGTATGAGTGATTTTTCGGTGGATTTCTCTTTTGAATTGTGTGTCGGTTCTTATAATTTTGAGGTTAAGAAATGATATTTGATTGCTTTCTTCCTGTTCACATGTGAAGTTAATGTTGGGATGTATAGAGTTAATGTGATTGAAAAAATTAACTATGTGTTCTGTAGATTTGAATCCCGCAACCGTGTCATCTACATATCTGTACCAGTATAGTGGTGGATGTAATGCTGTATTAATTGCCTGTGTTTCAATTTGTGTCATAAAAATATTGGCTAGAACTGGTGATACTGGGTTGCCCATGCTTAGGCCATTTGTTTGTATATAGTTGTGGTTGTTGAACATGAAGTTTGTCTTTATTGTGGTGAATTCTATGAGGGTTGCTAACTGGTTACTGGGAATATCTATAATTGGGTTAGGGTCTCGGATATAGAGTTCTAAGGCTATCTTGCAGGCTTCTGTTGTTGGAACTTCTATAAAGAGGGATATAACATCGAAACTGGCCATTAAGGCTTTAGACTTGAAATTAAAAGAGTCTTTGATGAATGAGCTGGCTGATGTTACATATTTGGAGAATGCCCATGCTACGTATTTACCAAGATTGTAATTAAACGATTCATATGTTGACATTATTGGTCGTAATGGACAATCTGGTTTATGAGGTTTGGGAATGCCGTATATTTGCGGTGTGCGTGAGTCGGTTTTACGTAGGTAGGAATAAAGTGTTTGTGAAATTGTGTTGGCTTTTTTCATTTGTAGTAGTAATTTGTTCAGTTGCGTCTCATGTGTCTTTGTTGGATTTGTGTGTATTGGTTTAAATTTGTTCGTGTCAGATAGGATGTTATTCATTTCTTGTATGTATTCATTCGTGTTCATTATTTTATTGACATCCAACAGCCAAACTTCCCAGGTAAAATTACAAATTTATATTTTCCAGAAACACCTAAAAACAACATCTTAAACGATTTTTTCAAAGAATTTTCTTACAAAACCATCAACATAATTTCACAAAACAGAAAACTAGAAAACAACCTTTCAAAAAGAGACATTAATTCCATTAAAAACCTAAAACAAGACAGAAACACAAAAATTCTAAAAGCAAATAAAGGTAACGCTATAGTAATAATGAACACGAATGAATACATACAAAAAATGTTCGCTCTTCTATTTCAAATATTTTCTCAACCCAAACGAGCCGTTTTTGCATATAAGATCATTTTAGTCCTTTTTAAGCATTCAAGGTTCTTTTGCAAACAAAAAGTACAACAATAAAAATATTGCTTACAATGCTACCCACTTTCTGGATTATGAAATCCCGGGAGTGTTTCTAATACCAAATTAAAATGAAACGCTACATGAAATTTTCCATTCACTTAGTCTTTTTGGTGTTTTTCTACTCTGAAGTTTTTAGCATAAAAATGAACCGGCATCTTGTCCATTGTTACTTATGGCTTTCCTCTCACTTAGAATGTGTTTCGTTGGTGAGTGGTCAGGTGAATTTACTGCTGGCCCCAATGTTCATTTTCTGAAAATAGTCTTGAGAGTAACTACAGGATCCTTAGTAGCCTGAGTTTCTGCAGATAACTTTTTCTTCTTAAGAGTTACCCAGTTCGCCATTCTCTCTCCAATATAATTATAAAAGTATTCGTATTTGGCTTAGGTTGCTTATTCATTTATAATCTGTGAACAATGTCATTAATAATTTTCATTAATGCAAATGGTTTCTTACAGCATCTGCTTGACTTTGTAGTACATCCTATATAGTGGCATGTGTTTACAGCCATACCATAGTTTATCAGCTTTTGTATCATGGTTATTCTTCATTTCATTAATAGCTGATTTAAGTCTTTCTCGGATAAAGTCATTATGTCATCGAGGTGTTCATTATTTTCTTTAAATATTCTGTTTTAGGTTCGTCTAAGTGATTACTCTTTAGACGACGGTACAGAAAATCCAATGAAACTTTAAACTATCTACCAAATTGGGCAATTTTTGCGAATTAACTAATTAAATTCTAAAAGTGAATTTTATAATACATGGTTTGGACATTGGAGGAAAGATCTTTAATAAACGATGGCACAATAGTGGTAATGGGTGTGTACCAAATAAATTCTCCTATTCCATATTTTTAGTAGATTATGGTAGGTAGGTTAAAATTTATGTAATTCGTTTTATTATTTATCTTGTTTGCTGATTACGCTCAAACTATATGGTAGCTGAATTTATACATTGTAATGACAATAAATATAACTAGTAGTTAACTGATACAGTCTTGATGATTTACAGTATCTATTGGCTGTTTAATCACATTATTTTGAGACGTAAAATGTAAAGAACAGCTGGAGACTAAGGTGGAAAGTTGAGTGAGGATGTAGTGAGCATTTATAATTTCTTAGGAGCTAAATTCTGTATAAATAATGCATAACAACGGAAAACTATATGTCTAGACTAAAATACAACCCCAAATAAGCACATATCAGTTTTTACCAGTGGGAATGCAGTCTCTTTGAATAAATCATATACGTCTAAAACACCACTTCAAATAAACCTTCGTGTCTTTCAAATTAATGGAGATAGTGAAATGTAACATCATATGTATTTATTTTTTAATTCCTTCATTTCATAGTAATATAGGGAATGGTTCCCTAAAAACACCGCATATATAGGGTAAAAAGTATTGATTAATTACACGCTGTAGTCATCTAATGTTAATTTAGTAGTGCCTGGTAATTGCTGTTTTACCCTTGCTTAACTGTGTATTATCTGTGCAAAAGTGCTAGAACAATTTCAAAAACTAGATTTCAGGCTACACTCGAAAAGTAATGGAAGGTAAATCACAGGTAAAGCATCTAATGTTTTAATCTTCATATTTTATACAACAAAAACTCAGTGAAAACATTTTAGTATTTTAGTTTGATTGATTGATTGATTTAGTGTTTTATGGCACAAAGCAACGAGGCTATCTGCGCCAAACATCCGGTAAAAATGTAGTAAAAGACATAAATGGAAATGAAGGTAAAACAAAAAAGTATAAAACCAATGTTGACACCTAGTCTACAACGTTAAGATAGAAGGCAGAGTGTAAAGAGTTGTAAGGTATTTACTCTAGCAAAAAGGTATAATCATAACCCGCCAGGAAGACTAACAGGCAAGTTCAAGACTCACCGTCAGTCACCTGAAGGTGGTCTTTCCAGTCCTGGTTCTGGGTTATGTGTCATAGCAACCAGTATCAAAATGTAAAATAATAGAAGTATTAAAAGACAACAGCAAAATCGCAACAATAGTATTTTAGTTCAGCAAACATTTAATATTTTGTTTGTCTCATTTTTGCTTTAATAACTGCAAACTGTTGTTTAGGCATTATTGAATACATTTAATCAAAGTGTTCTTTGGAATTTCACTCCAAATGTCTCTAATACACTCCCACAAACTTTCTTTGGAAGTAACTTTTGATTTGTGAAATTTTGATTTATCAAATCCAAGACTCAATTGAGCTGATACTGAGTCTCTTGCGGGTTCATTACATAATTTGAATGATTTCAACAGCTTCTTTCTTAGCTAAGAAATTTCTGCACAGGTTGAATGAGTGCTTGGAATTGTTATTTTCTCGGTAGTAGAATTCTTTAACAAATATATGCAAACCACTGTGCATACCAAGATAGATCAGTATCTGGAGGTGCTTGTGCTGGTCGTCCATTTTTACATTTGTGTTGCAAATATCTTCTGTCTCTTAAGCATAAAAGTACCTCCAAAATACCACACTGTCTCTTTCATACTACGTGTAGGTGTTATACATTGAGATAAATCTTTATCACCTTTCTTTCATTGAACGTACAACCTATGCTTTGAGCCAGATATTTCGAACTTGGACTGATCCTTCCATAACACTCTTTTTCAATCATTAACAGTCCAGTTTTTGTGCGTTTTAACAAATTTCCGTCTCTTAACAACATTTGAAGAACGAAATATAGGTTTTTAATTACTACCCAACCAAATATCTCATTCCCATTGAGCCGTAGTGAATCTGTAGTTCAGGACAATCTTTGGCATTTGGTACATGGTCAATTATTCATGTTTAAGATCAGTGCCAGTCTTCCTTCTGTCTCAAGAGCTGCATAAACGAAGACTTTTAGCATCAGTATCATTGAGTTTCGGTGTTCTATCTTCTCCTTTCCTGTTTTCCAATTTACCTGTCTCGGTCTCACGATATAGAGTGTACTTAACAGTGTTTGGGGAACATTTCATATTTGCAACAATTTGTTGGAAAGTTAAAACACCACTACGTGAACCTTTTGTCCAAACATTTTGCTCTGCTAACAATTATCTCATCTTTTTGAACTGCGGCATGACAACAAAACTTAATATATAGTGTTAACCACTGCATTTTATCAAGAGTGCTATTAAATTGGTTTCTTCTAGCACATGCTGGTATTATATGCTACCTACTTGCTAGCTTCTTTCTATATACTTAAGACACTGTACGGGTACCATAACAGTTATTCCAGACTCTATATTTGATTAGTTCGTTCATCCAAGCAAAACCCTTATGACATGCCCTCAGTACAAGTATACTAGGGTTTTAAAGAATGATAAATGTTCTCACCCTGGCTCATTCAGTTTTCAAAAGGAGCCAGTGAAACCTTATAATACTGTTAAAATTTATATTTTGTAATGTTATCGAAAAAGTAGCTCAATAAAATGGGAAAAAATGACAAAATATTTTCTCTCTAGCACTTTTGCACAATATTATATCTAAATGGCCAATTCTTTTGAAAAGTTCACAATTCGATAACCTTTGACATTTAAGAAGGAAACAAACTTAAACACTTATGGATTGTACAAGACTGAATTATAAAGATGAAATTATATTTTATACAAGTCCAATGAACTTCAGTTACTATAAACTTATTGTATAATTTGTACTCAGTTAAACCCAAGCACTGACTACTTTTAACATCTTTTAATAAAACTACCAGTATTAGTTAGAGGATTAGCATCTTAGATCAACTATTTAGGTTTGTAGCTAAACATCCATAGTCAACCTGTAAGATGACTTATCAAAGATAAAAATATACTTCTCCATTTCTTTTGAATCATCTGTCCAGCTACATAGCCCTTTTTCAAATGTACTCTTTATTTTATTAACTACTACCATTGCAGTGTCTGTGTCCGTCAGAGAAATAAAACAAATTGTAGGAAATCATGTTCAATGACAGCCTTATTCTCATTCTAAAAATTTCTTCTTATACAACGTACTTTATAATGCATCAATGACTTTAAAAATAAACTATTTTTAAACCATGCGTTTTAATGACTCTGACTAAAATTATCAATAAACTTGAAAGAAATCAAACAGTTAGGAGTTTGCCTGAGTGAGCCAACTATTAGGATGTAGTAAATGTCTGATTTTTGAAGTAAAATTTTCTTCAAAAATTTGTAATGAAATTACTAACTCGTTTAGAATGTTATATAATCCTCTTCTATAAGTTACTCCGAAAATCAGTTTATCTATCTTCTTTCTTTTTCTAAGAAATGTCTATAATCTAATAGTTTTTATAGAGACCAGTTAGCATTATTTATAAAGATCCCACTAACAAAAAGAAGCTCTACACAAAGATCTATGACAGAAAGGAAATATTATAATTTTATACAATCGTAATGGTTACACATACGTTATGTTGATCCTTTAAAGCTAAACATGAAATTAAAATTATTATATATTATTAAATATTTCAATAATAATTCTTTTCAGGGTCCTACACAAATATAAAACTATAATGTTTAACATAATGTTGAGAAATAGGTAGATAGGAAAGTATTTCATGTTTATTGGCACAAAGATACTTGGCTATCTGTGCCAATCAAGATATAGTATACTATAATGGTATATAGAAATGAAGGTAAAAATATGTAAAATATATAAATTTAAGACCTGAAGCATTAAGTTCAAACTTGCTGTCAGTCACCTGAAGATGGCCTTTTCAGTCTTGGGTTCAGGTCAAACTAAAATTAAAATGTGTAAAATAAATCATGCTGAAACAGTGTATAGTCCACTAAAACCTTAAATTAAGTTTAAAAGACCAATGGCTCTTAAAAATGTAAAAAAAATGAGTGAGGCGGCCAGTATTACCTATAACATTGGCTAAGACAGGGGCAAACCTACCTTAAAAATATGTTTAAAATGGTGAAGTCGTTATTGATTGTAACGACAGCATGATAATAAAATATGTATGATTGCAACCTGAATGCCACACGGACCACACATTGGTGCATCAGTACCAGATAAAAGGAAGTGGGGAGTTAAAAACTGTGACCAATGCGTAGCCTAGCCAAAACAACCTCCTCCCTTCGATCTGTACAGAAACAAGATGGCCAAAAAACTAAAGAAGACTTGAGTTGAAAAGACTTATTATTTCGTTGCTCACTCCACGTCGACTGTCAACTGGTGTATATTTAGGTTTTCATAACCGAATCATAGTCCATGTATGGAAGACGGACAGTGGTGATAGAGCCGGAGCAGACGGACTTTGCCGCTCGGTCAGTTAGCTCATTCCCACACATTACCTGGTTTACAAGAAATTGACAAAAATAGATGACAAAGAGAGATGGGCCAGTTTGTTTTGGATATTGATAAGAATAAGATGGTAATTAATATGGAATAATATCAGGGCCAATAGACAGCTGAGTGAATCAGTATAGATCGTACAATTCGTATATTTCATAGTTTCATTATGACTCATGGCAAGATAAATGGCCTACAATTCGGTAGTGAACACAGAAACTGTGGAGGGGATTTGTGTGCTACAACTGAATTGTAATAAACCACTGCAGAACCTACAGAGTCACCTGGTTTTGAACCATCCGTATGTATGGGAATGGATAGATCGTTTGAAAGATGTTTAGCATATAAAGAGCGATAATACCAATCGGGAGTATCGGCCTTCCTCAGATGACTCAAAGATAGGTCATAGTTAGGGATTAGTCATGGTGAAAGAGGCCGAACTTTTGATACTGCTATGCTATTCAAAGATATATCAAATTTTTCTGATTGTGCCTGTATGTGAAGGCTAAAAGGAGCAATGGCAGCTTTTCTATTATTGAAAAGCGTGTCCCACTGAGAATTGAAAACACAGCTGCAGTAAGGAGTGAAGTTTGGAAGCATACATAAGAAACAGTTGCAAATGGTGAATATACATAGGGAATTCATAGAACTCCACATACAACTTTTGGACTGGAGAAGTACGAAAGGCCTCAGTGCAAAGCCGAAGCCCCTGATGGTGGATAGAATTCAGTATTTTCAGTGTTGAGGTTCTGACAGAACTATAAACCCAAAGTCAAGTTTGGATCAGATGAGGGCACGATAAATTTTAAGCATGGAATATCGATCAGCTCCTCAAGATGAGGAAGAGAGGACACAGAGGATGTTTGGTGCTCTCATACATTTGACACGAAGTTGCTTGATATGGGAAATAAAGTTTAATTTACAGTTAAATATAATACCTAAGAACTTTGCCTCAAAGACTAACAGAAGTACAGCATCATCAATACGAAGTTCTGGATCTGGATGAATACCCCACTGGCAGCAAAAACGTACATAAACAGTTTTAGAGAGAGAGAGAGAGTTGAAAACCATTTGCTGTGGCCCACTTAAGTATATGATTGATTGCAGTTTATAGCTGTCGCTCAATAAACCCCATGTTTGATGATTGACATGAGACGTGAAAGTCATCAGACAAAAAGACCGTTTGCAACTGTAGCAGTTCACTGATAGCATTAATCTTTATAGTGAAAAGTGTGACACTCAGAACACAGCTCTGATGGGCTTCGTGTTCCTGTGGGAAAAATGGGAAAGTGTTAAGCCCACACAGATCTGTAATCGGCGGTTCATTAAAAATGCTTAATAAAAAGTGGCAAATTGACACGCAATCCGTATGAGTGAAGGTCTCGCAAGATGCCATATCTCCATGTTGTATCATAAGCTTTCTCTAAATACAAAATAGAAACGAGATGTTGTCGCTTCAAAAATGCTTCTTTAACTGATGTTTCAAAGTGAATTAAGTGGTCTTTCATGGCGCATTGTCTTCTGAACCGACACTGATTTGGTAAAAGAAGGTTGTTTGATTCAAGGAACCAAACAAGAAAAGCATTAATCATCCCATCTAAAGCCTTGCTAAGACAAATCGTCAAAGCAATGGGATGGTAATTCGAAGGAATCTTTGGATCCTTCCCAGGTTTAAGAATAGGGAGTACAATAGCTTGGCGCCAAGCATCAGGAAAGATATTCTCCTGCCATGTCCGGTTAAAGACAGCCAGGAGAATAGTAAGAGAGGCAGAAGAAAGGTGGTGTATCCTCTCATAATGTATATCATCAGGTCCAACTGATGTATTGCCAGGCCGATGAAGTGCAAGTTTGAGTTCCACCAGTACAAGAGAGCGATTGCAATCATAGAGATGATCAGTTGAAAAGGAAAGAAACAGATGTTCAACTCGGATTTTAATAACTTAAAAGGAAGGGGATGAGTTTGAGAGCTAGATACATGAGAGAAACATTCACAAAAAGTACTGGCAATGCTCTGAGCTTCAGCAACTTCATGGCCAATGAATATTAAGATAGAGAGGGGGACAGAAGTATACCGTCCACTAACCTTCTGGATCTTGTTCCATATGACTTTCGAACTCGTGGATGAAGAAATGCTGGAGGTATATTTAATCCAAAATTCCTCCTGGCTTTGATGTATAACTCGCCGAGCCTGTGCACAGGCTTGCTGATATGCAATGCAGTTTGTAAGCGTGGAATATCTACGTAATTTATCCCAAGCATGTTTCTGAGCTTCACGTGTAATAGAACAAGCGTAATTTCGCCATGAACAGGGAAGCCGTGGGAATGATGTCGAGGTTTTGGAGATGCACTGAGCAGCTGCTTGGACAATACAGTTAGTTACTGCTGCTACACAATCATCTATCGATGATTTACATAAGATGGCAGGATCAAGTCTGAGAGAGCTGTGAAAGAGGGCCAGTTGGCTTGGTTCAACTTCTACTGAGGCACACACATCAGGTGACACTGACCATGGTCAATCTCTCCTAATATGATAGGAAAATGATCACTACCCCGTGGATTGATGTCAACCTCCCAACAAAAGCAAGTTAAAAGCAAAGAGGAGCAGAGAGAAAGATCTATAGCAGTAAATGACTGACCAGGTGCATGAAAAAAAGTGCAAGAGCCAGTATTGAAGAAAGACAGGTTGTGATTCAGGAGTATATGCTCTATAGCACAGCCTCTCACATCAGTACTAGAACCACCCCAGAAGGTATTATGCCCTTGAAGATCCCCCAAAATTAAAATGGGGGTTGGCAGTTGCTCATTAACATCATCAAGTTCTGAGGGATGATAATTCTTTCCAGGAATTAAGGAGTATTGTCGAATTGTGACTGTATTAGCAGGTTTTAAAAATGTTTCCTGTAAAGAAAGACATTTGGGATGATAAAAGTCAATAAAATCCTTGATGCCATTCACATCTGATTGAAAACCTCGACATTTCCATTGGATTAGTGTGGCCATTTTTTATTTTGGAGAAGAATATGGCATGGAGACTTTCTGCTTGCGATTGCACTTTTTTCTTTACTGGATGTGCGTCCGTCACTCTTTAGTGAACCTGCTCTGGATCGAGTAGGCAGATCAGAGTTTGTAGACATAAGTTCCAATAATTGAGGATGTGAATGAATGGGTTGTTTAATTTTTGGGCTGTCAAGAGAGGAAGACACCATGGAAACACCTGGGCTTGAACAAGGTGAAGTTGGGAAATAAACAGAAAATGTGGTAGGGACAGAGTTTTGTTTCTTTGTTTGTTTTTGAATTTCGCACAAAGCTACTCGAGGGCTATCTGTGCTAGCCGTCCCTAATTTAGCAGTGTAAGACTAGAGGGAAGGAAGCTAGTCATCACCACCCACCGCCAACTCTTGGACTACTCTTTAACCAACGAATAGTGGGATTGACTGTCACATTATAACGCCCCCACGGCTGAAAGGGCAAGTATGTTTGGCGCGACCGGGATGCGAACCCGCGACCCTCAGATTACGAGTCGCACGCCTTAAAACGCTTGGCAATGCCGGGCCGGTAGGGACAGAGATAAAAGTAGATACTGATTCGTTAACTTTGTTGATTTTGGAGGGTACTAGATTAATATGCGCTGTTAAGGATTCTGTAGGAGGCATGGAAAGTTCTGTCTGTACTCTGTATAAGTGGAATGGATTAAGGAAGCACAAGTCCAAGATGGAATTGGGAATAGTAATTTCTGGATAAGTGATATTGTGAACTGTCTTTGTACTTCTTTCTCTCTTTTCCACCCATTTAGGGCAAGAAGTAAAATGGGAAGGATGAGGACCATTACAGTTAACACAATGTGGTTATAGTTGGCATTCAAAAGCATCATGGTCTTTACCAGCACAATGGGCACAGGTTAAGGAACCGTGACAAGATGTTTTCGAATGAAAACATCTAACAGGATTAGGAATATAAGGTCGTACCTTACAATTTAAATATCCTGTCTTAACTGTGGTCGGAAAACGTGATGTTGTAAATGTTAATATTAGAAAATTTGTAAGCTCCATAATTTTGTATTTGCAAGTAAAAATTTGGCGCACAGCTGTAAACCTTGGCTGGTGAAACCTGCGAGGATCTCTGACTCTGGAATGGTCTTTAAATCTCTCTTAACAATAACTCCTCTGGAAGAATAATGAGGATTAACCTCAATGGGTATATCTCTAATGACCTTTGACTTCAAGAGGAGTTTAAAATTTTGTGGTGAAGCTGTTTTCACTAAAATATCCTCAGAACGTAATTTTTTTACCGGTTTAGGGTGCCAATAAGCCCTTCTAAACCCTTCTGAATAAATAATGAAGACATCTACTTTAAGGGTTTTTCAGTTAAAGAATGTATAATTAAAAATCGCGGGACAGATTCAAGTTGTAAGTTTGACCTTTTCAATGTACGGTCGTTTGTCAGTAGTTGGAATTTTCTCTGTGTTATCATGCTTGTTTATTTTTTATTTGAGGGGTATCTATAATAAAAAAGAATATTTCGGTTCCCATTAACCCCACCCATCATGTAGCGCTCCGAGGGAACTCACTACAGTGTTATATAAGGTCACTGGAGCGACGCCAGGGTTTCTTGAGCACTATACCCAAACACTAGTATCAGATATAATGTCTACTACATCTGTTGAGAACGTTCGACGCTAGCACTCAGTTGACACTGGCCCAAATGGACTAGCCAATTGATCTTGGAAGCGGCCACTCCAAGATCGCCCGTTTACAGGAATTCAAGGCCAAAATGGAGTGTTGGGGTTGTACCCCTCAACCACCAGAATCTTCTCTTCCCCTTCACGGGCCATCACGCACGGTAAACCCATGGGTGGATGTTTAGATCCCAGATGAGGTAAAATGAAAGTACAGAATATTCTCTTGGAGGTCCCCTCACTACGTACAGGAATCCACATCGAGGAGTTTACTGGAAATTGAATAGTGAGAGAGTTTGTTTTTTAATTTCTCGCAAAGCTACAGGAGTATTATGTGGGCTAGCCGTCTCTAATTTAACGGTGTAGGATTAAAGGGAAGACAGCTATTCATCACCACCCACCGCCATTTCTTGGGCTACTCTTTTACCATCGAATAGTGAGATTGATCGTCACGTTATAACGCCCCCTCGGCTGAAAGGGTAAACATGTTTGGTGTAAGGGGAAATCGAACCTGCGACTTTCGAATTACGATCGAGTGCCTTAACCATCTGGCCATGCCGGGCCATTGAGAAACGTAATTATAAATAAGTTTTTAGAGCATATGACTAAATACATATAAGTGAAAACTATTAAGTAAACACGAGTTAAAATGTGTATACAGACCAATGGATCTATAGCAATACTGTAACATTATTACATTCCTACGGTTAAAAGAGTGAGAATGTTCAATGTGACGGGAAATCGAACCCGCGACATGCAGGATGTAAATCGAGCGTCATAACCATAAGGCCCCTGTACATTCAAAATTGAAATTTCGTTCTGTCGCTGTCTTGCGCATTAATCCGCTTTTGAAAAACTCAAATCTTTCATTTCACATAGATAAGATGTTTTCTGGATAATTTTATGGTTTGTTTCGAGCTATCGCCTCTCCGATAAGGGTGGCGATATTCACTAGGAAAACCTCTGGGATATTGAAAAGAAAACTCCTTTTTGTTTGTTGTTAAGCTAAATGTGGGTATCGAAATCTAGTTGTTAACATTATTAGTCTTCAGATTTACCAGTGGACCAGGAGGACTTTCATAGAAAGGCACGATAATAAATATATAAATTTCAAGTTAAGCTTTGCCTCAAATGCCTCAACTTATACTACAGCTGAAATGAAATATTTCAATCCAATAAATAAAAACCAAGAATAACTGAAGACAACACGTTAATACATAATGATACGAGTGGTTAAAACAGGTGACTCCTCCAGGATGCCTTTGACCACTATTGTGAAATTGAAAGATCTTTTACACATTTATTATTTTAAGTAAAAGACATGTTAACTGTTTTAAAAGAGTCAGTTTTTTAACTTTTTCTAACAAAGTAATGACATTTATGACGAACCCAAGGTCATATAGGGCTGAGTAAATTTTATGGCAATTCATGGTTTCACAGTTCAGTCACGCAAACTATTAAATTACGTTCAGCTTTTCCAAAAGTTGACTGAGGATATTGATTGATTTCATAAGTTTTAAACAAATATTTACATTTCATCAGGTAAATCCTGTACTCAATTACTGAAATGTTGGGTAACATTTATGAGTTTTTACGCTGTCGTAATAATTATAGTTCAAGTTTATAGAACGTCTGACAAACCATTACTCCAAATCTCGTGACACTGTGTTTCTGTAGAAGACCCGTTTTCGTGAATCTCTTTCTGAGACTGTAGATTTTTGTATAACAATAAAGGTTATATCTCAATCTTGAATCGGACAAAAGTAATCGAAGAGTTGAAGATAGGTGCCATTGAGAGGCGTCTTTCTCTCTAGTTTATGAGCTGAATACTAAGGACGGATATATACAGATAATCCTTTAGATTTCAGGGAAAATTCTAAAAAACATACACGTTTTACACTACCTTTGTCTAAAGCTATAAATAGCAGTAACATCAAAATCAAATAATTATGACATGAAATTATAGATATGATTATTTTTACACACTAGTTGAATAACATTTATTGCAACTTATATAAGTAAAAATATCTTTATTCTAAAACTGTGATTCCTCTAATTGTCTTTCATATATGTGAAGAATGTTGGATTTGTATTACTTCTTCTTAAATACTACCATCGAAACTTTTTATTTGACTAAACACAGTTAAGTTTATGACCACAAAGTAATATCACTGACATTAAATGAATTAACGGATGATATAGATGAATAATGATATTTTCGGTGAAATTTATCTCAAACTTTTGAACACAATAACTGAATTATTTTCAGCACACGTCTTAAACCCAGTTTATATTTCGAAAGATTAATTTAATTTTTGATTTAAATTATTGATAATAATAAAATTATTTCGGTTAAAAGATTATTATATTACAGATATATTATATTAGACTGTACTGATTTGTTTGCTTCCTCCGTAAACACTTAATGTCAGCCCTAATTAGCCCTCGAGAAGATGACCGTCTGAGAATACCGAATGAAGATGGTATTATTCTCATAGTCTGTTTCCGGTGGCACAGCGGCATGTCTGCGGACTTACTGAGCTAGAGACCGTTTTTCTATACCTTTGGTGGGCCAAGCACAGGTGACCCATTGTGTGTCTTTATGCTAAAACGACAAACATATCATTTCTTTTAGTGCACAACCACACCATATGTTATCTTCGTTAGGTTCAACAAGGGAAATCGAACCATCAATTTTAGCGTTGTAATTTCATAAATAGACTTACCATTGACCCATGAAAAAAAGAGAGTTCATTATCTTCAAATTTAACTTTGAATAAATTTTAATCAAAATATTCAACCCAATTTACATCCTGTACATTCCCACCAGTAGTCATGTAATATAACTTATGACTATATAAAGTCCAAGGCTGACTGATTTTTGATCTTATAACCTCAAAAATTAAACCTGTTTCAAGTGTTACAATCAATTTTGAAGTATAGTTTAGAATTATGTCAGCTGATTGATAAATATCACATGGCCTTGATCTTTTCAACCATACAGTAATACGATTTTAGAAATTAGGTTAAAAGTATCATGAACTAAATTCTGAGACTATTTATCCATTCGATTTGCATGTATCTTGCAAACATAATGTAGTGAGCATTCTGCTCATGAGTATTTCGCACCCATAAAGGATGAACATAAATTGATTAGTCTTAGGAGTCTTTGACCTCATAAAGTATAATTTCTTCTTGAAGCTCTTCGTGTGATTGTTCAGCATTCTTTCTCTAAAGTAGTGACTATATTTCTATGTTATCTTAACGTTAAAAACAGGTAACATTTATAACAATGACAAATCGTACTTATATAACAAATTAAAGATGAAGCATTTATGGTATTCTGCCGTTACTTTTATAAGTATTTTAATCAATGACTATATTTCTAGGTTTTCTTTACTTTATTGTAAAACTGATAAACAAAGAAAAACATTATATTGCTTTGTCCTTGTCCATAGTTATTGATGAGGAATGAAATTTTCTGAAACCAGTATAACTCAGTGGCATGTGGCAAATTGAATAATAAATACAGCTTCATATTGATTTTTATTATAATAATTGATTATTCGCGATTATTCTCAGTGTTCAAGAATTCTTGTTTGTTTGTTTTTAATTTCGCGCAAAGCTACTCGAGGGCTATCTGTGCTAGCCGTCCCTAATTTTGCAGTGTAAGACTAGAGGGAAGGCAGCTAGTCATCACCACCCACCACCAACTCTTGGGCTACTCTTTTACAAACGAATAGTGGGATTGACCGCACATATACACCCCCACGGCTGGGAGGGCGAGCATGTTTAGCGCGACGCGGGCGCGAACCCGCGACCCTTGGATTACGAGTGCACGCCTTAACGCGCTCGGCCATGCCAGGCCTTCCACCGAAGAGAAAAAAAGAAAACACTTATCAGAGCGTTTATTATAAATCAAGTTCTGAAACCAGTTAATCCAAAATAATGTTTCAAAGTGAAGAGTATGATTCTAAAAGAGAGCCATCCACCCATATCACTTCAGTTAAATGCAATCATTTTAAAGTGCTGTTATATATGCAAATAACTTTCAGAACATTTTGTTTCTCATTGTTCGGACTAACTGAACTTTTTGGTATTGACGAAAGTCCGCTTAGGCCACGACAATAAAAGTACAATTTTTATATTCTTTAGGAAAACAGGAAGAATATCAAAATTTTACTTTTGAAAATTAATGCAAATGTAGAAAAAAGAAATCTAGAGTTTTCATGATATTTATCTAAGAGTTTAGTGTAAGTTAATGTTAACACTGATTTGAATTAAAGTTTTAAACTAGATAATTTTGACTCAGAAAAATTGTTTTTCACGTGAAGACTTACTTTTTACGACAGGAGATGGCAGTAGCACCTAAAATATTGGGGTTAAATATTTTGTTTCATGTTAAGCGGGAAACTAGACAGTGAACTAACTATCCATGCTGTTTATGTCGCGAAACCTTATTTTTAGTGTTGACCTTTAGACTTACCGCGAGGTGAGACAGAAAAAATATCGAGCCCTGGATTTAAACGTTATACGTCCACAAGAGGTGACACAAAAAAATTAATATAAAGCAGTAAATTGTGGTATTGTTACTACACGGCGCTAAAATAAAACAAAACCTATAGTTTACGATTTTGTTTAACATATTTAGGAACAAATTTAAATAAATAAAAAACATGTTATCGGATTATTTGTATCAAAATGCAAAACTAAACAATGGAAAAATGACTTTTTTATAATTTTTTTTTAATTAGTAGTGCAATTTTACTTTCATGAACTGCTCTGGTTGTCAGAGGTTCAAGTCATAATTATTTAATTCAACGTGTATAATAAGCGTTTTCAAACTTGTTTTATTGTCCCGAAAAAGTGAGGCCAAAAGTGTTGTGCAAGAGAGTTATCATCTGTCATTGTGCGTTGAGCTTTCTGATGAACAGAACCCACAGCATCGGTGGCAACTGTGTCCTTGACTTACATATTATCAATACTTCGGAATCGACTGTTAAAAATAATTATTCTAGGAAATATCTATAAAAGTAACAAAACTTCTATGTTGAGAGATAATTCTTAGTTCATGCGTTTGAACTTCAAGGCTGGACTTATAAACATACATCGTTAAGTATTGTCTTGAGCTCTGTAATGCATTTATATTCTGGAAAAAAAAATTCTCAGGCATTGTTAATTTGTAAAATGGACTAGAGAAACGGATAACGCGAAACACGGCAAAATTCAAGTTCCGTGATCTATAAGAGTTTAATAGTCTTTTACCCCGTTATATTGTCAAAACAAAATTCTTCAGCTTTTGCCCATGAAATAAATGGTAAAGGTATAGTAAAATAAAAAGGATGCATTTGTGCATTAATACATATAGATGAAGCATGAATCCATCAGAGCGAGAATAAGAAAAAACAAAATGAATAAAAACTGTCTTTATTATTTATAGATCACAGTGATAACAGTAGGATAAAAATTATTCTGACTTCAATTATACAGCCAGAGATACCCAAAGAAGTTTAAAACATTCAAATAGTTAATTATATTACTTAAAATAATTGTTCCTATACATCTTTTAAAGTATTTTACCACATGAATTTTGTTTGTTTTTTACTTTTTTCTTTTCATTTTGTTTTATTATTTATTCGATTTACTCCTAGTGTTCATGTATGTTTACTTATTTATACAAATACTACTTATACAGTTGATTTATCAACGTACGAAATACTTATTGGAGCATATTACTGGAGTTCAAAATAATTAGCAGGAAAGTTGTACAACAATGTGTAACGACTACCAACTAGTTCAACTGGTCCAATAATAACGATCCTACCTGTACAATACGTTCTCGTTAAATAGTTGGACGAGTATTAAACACAGGCTAATTTATATAACAAAGATTGAAACATCGCCTTTAAGTAAATTTTTAAAACATGTTTCATAGCAACTGGTATATTTCGAAGTGTTAGTATGTTATTGGTGATTGCTAAGTAGTAAATTAATATTGCGTCGGTGAAAATTTTAAATTTGCGTAATTTTGATTTATTCTATACTTAAGTGTTTTCATTTTGTGTACAAAACTTGTATTGCTGTAAAGAGCTTTTCAAAAACATGAATGTGATCGTGGAGTATAACAAAAAAGTAATATATTTCTCGTCACTATATAACATTTTTAAATGTAAACGGGTGTACTTTTCGAGATACTTATACTGCCATAAAAAGGTGTTCAGCTTTCATTTAATTTCAAAAACATTACAAACAGTAATTCGGCTATCGTATCTTTTTGTATAGTTGTATGAGCATGTTGATAACTACACTTGAAATGCTCTAACTAAACTTACGTGAAACATCTAATTGGTTGGCATATTTCGAAAGATTGAAAAAATAAATGGCGATAGATGGCAGCATTAAAACTTAGCTACAATTAACCTCAAAAGCTTTTGTTTGTTTATTGAAAGTAAAGAAACGAAAACTGCGTATTTTGACAAAATGAAGAAAAAGTATTTAAAGTTGTCTCAATTGACTAGCGTCAGTAACCAAAGGCTTTATCTGTTCCAAGAATTATGTGGCTGAAACAATTAATAAGACTTTCATTGTGCCAAAAAACATTTTTAATTTTTTACTTTCAATGTGAAATAACACAATGTACCAGAAAAGAAATTGTAACTTCATTTGTTTCTTGGATTTCACACAAAGCTACACGAGGGTTATCTGGGCTACTAGTCTCTAATTTTGAAATAATGAACTAAAGGGAAAATATTTTGTTTGTTTGAAGTACAAAACAACGTAATGGACAATCTGTGCTTTGCCTACCACGAGTAATTGAAACCTGGATTCTAGGGCTGTAAATTCACAGACATATCGCTGTGCCATTAAGGGGGAGCAAAGGGCAGATAGATAGCTAACAACACCCACCACCAGCTTTTGATCTATCTACTGTTGTTAAAAAAGAGGGATTTGGCTGTTACTATTACAGCATACCATTATTTTTAGGTGGTAACAGGACATTAACCACTGAACGTCAGCTCCACCATGTGGCATACTTAACAATGGAACTTTGCCTCCCTTTCAACTTCATTTTAAAACTTACTACACTGATAAATTCTAGTCAAATAGAAAACAACTTAAGAGAATTTCAGAAGAATATTTTGTGAATTTTTATTTACTGGGATAATCTGCAACTTTTATATATTTTTTTTGTTTTTGTTTTGCTAACTTTCTGTTTCTGTATACAGTATTTAGAATAACGACCCACAAGTTCATCGTGTTGAAAATGAACTTTCACCTTCGACTGACCTTTTTATTCCTATTTTACTGTTGTGACCTAGCAAACCCAAGATACTGCAATCAGACAAGTTGATGAGATTTAGTGCGTAGTTACCAAACGAGTGAATATGTAGGCTATAGGTATGGAGTTTTAACTTCTGTCTTTCACTGGTAAGGAGGACAATGACCTGGGATGACACACATTACTCCTCTTCTAATAACGCTTATGTCATTCTTTTTCTCAACCACTCAAAAATAAATCTTACTGTTGAGAGAGTCAATTTCTCAACAAACCTCTTGTTTAACAAACGTTTCATTTATTTATGCTTAATTAATTTACCCAAGCATTGTTTACAACATACTACCTGCATTTTTACAGTAACAGGTAATCACAATACTTTAGGTATAAAGTTACATAATGGATTATTTCTGCTCCGCCCACATAATTTTTGACTTCAAATATTTAATGTTACAACCTATAGATTTACCACTGAGCGACTGGGAGGCAACCAGAAATTATTATTTATTACACGTAATCTTTAAACGCATTAAAGTGATCAGCTTTGCGTTAAAAACTACAACTGTCGTCAGCTGTAGTTGATTTTTACAATGAACTGTCTATAATGAATTAAAAAAAATAAGTATTTACTCTTTGCACTTAACATGTACTATTTATTATATAAAGTGTAAAAGCATATCACACACGTATTTATGGAGTTATTCATTTAAATAATATGTCATAAATAGTATTATTTGCTCTTCTCAGAGTACTGAAGTTTGCTAAACTTTGTATGAAACAATAATACCAGTATACGCAAGAAAATAAAACCGACGTTTCGGTTTTCTACCTCTGTTAAGGCTACGTAATTCAGCTATTACAAAATTGCTATAAGAGAACCTTTCAGCAGCTGTAATTCTTGATAAAGTTGCAAAACCGAAACATCAAAATAAAAGTAACATTTCTTTTCGTAGAGTTTCACTTTAAAATTCTCAAGTACTGTTTATATTACTTGAATAGTTTTTTTTTCTGTTCTTTGAATGGTAAATATTATCAATTTTGTTTTTATTATGTTTGATAAAATATAAAATATTGTCATCTATACAAACACTTTTTATGTTTGTGAAAAGTATCTGATATTTAATACAGCAATGATACAAAAATTTTTCTTTAGAAAAGTTTATCTTACCTTCTACTGAGTCAATAAAGTAAATGTCATATTCATGAATAGGATAGGGTTGAATTATTCAGATGATTATTCTTCCGCCATTTAATGTAGGTTTATTTATGTTATATATTGAATAACATTAGTATTAACAGATTCGAGGCAAGATTGATGAAACTCTTCGAGACGTATAAGGATATCACTAAAATAAAGTTGATGAAGGACAGAAAGTTTTCATTTGGAGATTCTCAGCGTTCTTTTATTTCCCATTCTTGACTTTTTGTAAGTGTTTATCAGAAATCTTTCAGTTTCTCCAAAGTTTCTTTATTTTCTCTGTTAGTTTTACTTGGACTCCTAGCAGATCAGTGATAAGACTTATAGCACATAACACCAGAATTCGAATTTCCATAACATAAGTATGCAGAACAGGCAGTCCAAACGGGTTTTCAACTGAGTGAGGACGTAAATAGTAAAATACATGCTACTGGCATCAAATACATCTTGTAATACATGTAGCAAAGCATCAAAGTAAGATTCTAAACTACAGTTGTTAAATAATGGTCTCTTTTATAGCGTCATTTTTAAGCAGAACATTACCAAGAAACTTTTCTAGTTACAATTTTACCAAACAAAATTTCATCACTGTTTCCCTAATGTTTTGTTTTTTTTCTGTTTTAGAAAATTAGCTAAATTTAACTTTTTTTGGATTTGTTTTCATGATCAATTTATGAAGTAATTAAATAACTATTTGCAATGAAAAACTATTAATATCTTCTGTACTTGATGGAACATTTTGTGGTCTGAATCTATCTTAAAATTCGTTTTGACACTATTAGGATAATGTAGCTTCAAAGCAGGAAGTTTAAAAGTTGCATGTCTCAGAACTAGTTATATCTTTGTCAAGCAACACCTTTTTCCACATACAATTGGTTCATTGTGTGAAGAAAAAAGTTACAATTTTCTCTTAATTCGGTATGAGGAGCTGTAGTTATATGTAGTTTTTCTTATTTAAACTGTGAAACTTAGTAAATCATAAGTACTTATGACCATTACATTTATTATCAAAAATATGATTTTACGTTACTGAATTTTAATTCTGGACTATTAAAAATAAGCAAACATTAGGAGAAATGAAATAAAAATGTTATAAGTCTGACGGGATATGTGATAAAACTTTAGAAATATGCAATATTTCGTGACTTAAAAGACGATAAATTTATGGTTTTCTATCGGCATAAAAAACCGGAAATATATCATAGTGGATTTATTTATTGCCTCAAGAGGTGAAGGGAAAACTGTTTTCGCTGTTGTAACCTGAACGACTCCGAAAAATGAGAACGATGAACTTGTTAAGTGATTCAGTAAAATCCTTTCTGAATTAAACCAGTTTAATTAATATATTTTTCTAATGTAACGTCACATATTTTCTTCTCAGTAGACAACTTTAATTTTTATTCAAATTTAAAGTTTCACGTTCTTTGAATAAAAAAAAATCAAAGACGTTAAGTCAGATGTTTTGTTTTTCACCCAAAAATCGTGAATTAAAATACAGAAACTATTTAACGGGCAACGTTAAACTAGTCCAACTTCATTTACAAAACATTTCATAAACTTAAATTTCGATGAATTGTTTTAAAAAAGACTGAACAAAACTCCTAAAACGTTGTTATTGTGTTGATAACCCTGACGTGGCCCAGTAATTAGGACTGCCGACTATCGATCAGGCAGTCGAGAGCTGGAATTCCATAGTCAAATATGCTTGCATTTTCAACCTTGGGGGCGTTATGTGACGGTTAATTCCATTATTCAATTAGAGTAGTCCAAAGTTGACAGTTGGTGGTGTTGACTTGCTTGCCTTCTCTCTAAACTACCACTTATAAATTGAGGACGGCTAGCGAAGATAACCCTTGGGTAGCTTTACACATATTCAGCAAATTAAACAAAGAAATTGGTGTCGATGAAAAGTCTTCCGAAAGCAAGGCTACATTTGCTCAGGGCCATTTAATTTTGACCTTAATTTGTACTGTAAATGCAGTTCATGACATCTAGGACACAACGTACTTAGTAGAAACAGCAATAAATATTCTTCAACTCTTTCTTAGAACTTCCATTAAGTCAACGAGTCTCACTCATCTTTAAGATTGTCAATCACTGAACAACCTAAGTGTTGAAGCGAGAAGAACAAAGTAGCTTATTCAGATTATTCCTTTCATTTTATAGTCTTGTTTTAGTTATTGTTCTCTTTTGGCTGCCCCTTGAGGGCAAAATACAGATAGCCCATTATGTAACTCTGTGGTTAGCTACAGGCAAACAAACTGTTCTGGTTCATTTCTGACGTTTTTGGAAAATATTTCTTTCTGGTCTCTTTAAATTCGACAGTAACGTCATTGCGACTATATCTACAAAGCTTGCATTCAATGCAAACATCACACCATCCAATTAAAAATGGATGACTTTTTAAGTGGGAGACTAAATTAAAAATGACTTTTGGACACTCTCTCAGTGTGTGATTGTTACAGTTTATATTAGTAGTAAAAGTGCTTTGCAAAATGAATACACTTCCATCAAAATATTATCATAAAGTGGAGGAGAGAATAGCTCATTTTCAAATAAAAATTTGGCCCGGTATGGCATGTGGTTAAGGCACTCGACTCGTAATCTAAGGGTCGTGGCTTCGAATCCCTATCACACCAAACATACTCGCCCTTTAAGCCGTGGGGGCGTTATAATGTAACGGAAATCCCACTATTCGTTGGTAAAAGAGTAGTTCAAGAGTTGGCGGTGAGTGGTGATGACTAGCGGCTTTCCGCTTTACACTGCTAAATTAGGGACGGCTAGCGCACATAGCCTTCATGTAGCTTTGTGCGAAATTCAAAACAAACCAAACCAAATAAATATTTCACTCAATGATTAAACCAATGATCACAAATTTGTAATGTTTGGAAAATTTGTCACTAAATTATTATTCAAAAGCAATTGCAGTTTTTATCGATTGTTGGATGTTGTGTTAATGACTAAAAATGTCGCTAATTTCTCAATTATTTCTGATTTTAGGTTTAAGAGATTTCAGAAAAAATAATATTTATTTCACTTCAACAATTTTTTTCTTCATATGATTCTTTTTAAATATATGATATAATTATATTCATTGTGATCCTAAATTTGGAAAATAAGGGATATTAAACATTACAAAACCAAATAAGCTGGGTATGGAATAATATTTTCTATTTCTAGAGCTAGAGATATTTTTAAAGTTTTCAAAATGTCCACATTGGAAACTTTGTCTCTGCCACATGAGGCATTATTATTTCTATCATTTACTTTGTTCTTATACGTTAATTCATTACAAACTTGTTTTAAGTGTATTTATGTGTCTGATTTTTAAACAGTGTAAATCATATAAAAAATCTAGGAAAGCAGCTAAACAAATAATTATGATAGATATAGACCATTTTCTGAACTGTGATATAAACCTGGAATAGAAATATTGTCTCTCATTTAATTGTCTATTGTTAGCAAGTGAAAAGTCTGACAAAATATTATATTTTGAAGCCATTTTTTAGGCTTTATATTAAGCTTTAGATTTTTTCTTTTCATTAACCGAAATCATTATTTTTGCAGTTTTTATTATTCTGGTTAAACTTAGCTACAAACATATACAACGTAATTGTAATTATTGTAATGGATGAAAGTACTAAAAAGTAATGTTATATACGTAAGAACGGCTTGAACTCTACCCGTTTTTCAATAGATATTTTTTCTTTATAGAAAACAAACATAATATACAGTCTTGGCCACAATTTTTTCATATTTTGTTCCAAATAACACCATCATTATTAAAATGAAATACAAATATAGTTAGCACACTAACAAACTGAGAAATGTCCATTATTAAACATTTGTAATTTGTATAAAGAGATAGGTTTTATGGGTAACAAGAACAATTTGTTAGAATAGGAAACAGTTTTATCAGACACCTGTAGAAAGACTGGTAATTCAGCATTTCATCTAAAACAAAAACAAAAAAACATTACCAAAACGTATATAATAACAAAATATGGTATGAAATTGTTATAAACAGCGTCTGTAACATCAGTTCATATTAAACATTTAGTACTTGGTCCTTCTTACATCCTAATAAACTCCTCAATGCGACGTAGTATGATGTGAATGACGTTATTGATGTTATCCTTTCTGATTTTACACCAACTTGTCACTAGAAGGCGCTGAAACTCAGCTGTAATAGTTATTTTAGAGTCGTAATTAATAATTTTTCTGCGAAGTTCTGCCATACAGTTCTCAATGAGAATACAGTTTGGAGACTATGCTGGTCATGACAATCTTGTAACGTCCTCCTGGTCGTGGTAATCATGTTGAATATTCGTACGTTGGGAAATAACACTGTAATCCTGAAACACATATTTATTACCAAACCTTGCCTTAGTATGTGGAACAAATATCGTCTTCATGTGATGTCTGTAAAACGTACCATTGATGTTTCTCTGAAAGATATGAAGAGCAGCTTTTTTTTACCACGATGAATAGCTGCCCAAACATTTACTGCGCCAAGTCCAGTGTGTTTCATATAGGAAAAAGAGTCTTTCCTCATCTATTCTTCAGGCAAATGCTGAACACGAATCTTATCATTGGCTTTATCAAAGCGGAAAGAGGATTAACCTTGAAGATGGCATGTTGCCAATGTCCTGACTGTAAGTTGGTATGCTGTCTTTTCCAAGTAAAACGATGAAGACAGTGAATTCTGGTTAATATTCATTTGCAAAATAACTTTATTTCACTAGTTTCATTTTTACCGTTCTTCTGGATACCGTGAAATGAATGTGTTCATGTCATTCCTGTCTTAAGGTATTGCAAGACTTCTTTCGCTCTTGATGTGTTAATCTGATGAAAATCTGGTCTTCTACGGTAGTAGGTTTTCGGCGTTTGCTAGTAGAGTATTTCTGGAATAACATTTCCGGTAGTCAAACAATGTTACAGGATTCTGGATACAGTACGCTAGGGATACCCTACTACTCTAGTAATGTCTGTTTGCTTTATACAACTTATGGACGGTCGAGCAATTTAATGCCCTGCAACTTCTGACACGTGATGAAGCATGGTAAACTACGCACATAAAATTATCTGAACAAAACGTCTGTTTCGAAAGATATTATACCAAAATCACACCCTTTTATACAAAATAGATGTTGCAGTGTGTTTCGAACAAACAAATGCTCAAAACAACTTATTCAGAACAGAATAACAACTCGTATATGTTCGTCTGATCATACGCGACCTCTGGCATTTATTCAATAACTACTCCATTCGTGTAATCAATTAACATCAATATAGAACATTATGCAAACATTTTGACTAAGACTGTGTAAGAGTAAGTTGAACAAAACAAATATATCTGTTACTAAAGGTATCTATGTGTTCGCTCTTATTTTAATTCTGTTGTATCTACATTTAAGTAATATGTAGTTTTTATTAATATTAAAATTTATCTTTTTCAACCAAACGTTACTACTTCTGAAATATAATTGTTAGTCAACTGTAATTTAAAATCCGCATTTGATGAATTAAGAGAAATGTGGAAAAATACTTATCTGCAATTTAATGAAATGGTATCGTAACTATCATAAACTATTCATTTCCCATTGTAGAGCCAAAAAGGCCCCTTTTATTATTCACAGAGTTCTCAGTATTTCCAGTGATACATTTAAGTAAGCTGTAAAGGGGACTCAGCCCCAGAGCCTATGATCTTAATAGAAACCCATTGATAATTTGTTTCAATGTAAAATTACACGGGATGTAGGGCCCACACGACCTTAAATTCGCTACTGAGTATTCCGATAATGTTTCTTCGTTATATAGCAACCCCAATGAGGTATACAAATCGAACAATGACTTCATTAGATTATCTGTAAGTGGTACATAAGGGCGTGTGCCGAGCTTGCTTATGACTGAGTTTGTTTTGTTTTGTTTTGGAATTTCGCACAAAGCTACTCGAGGGCTATCTGTGCTAGCCGTCCCTAATTTTGCAGTGTAAAACTAGAGGGAAAGCAGCTAGTCATCACCACCCACCGCCAACTCTTGGGCTACTCTTTTACCAACGAATAGTGGGATTGACCGTCACATTATACACCCCCACGGCTGGGAGGGCGAGCATGTTTAGCGCGACGCGGGCGCGAATCCGCGACCCTCGGATTACGATTACGCCTTAAGCGCTTGGCCATGCCAGGCCGCATTTGTGACTGAGAGTTATTAGCATAGTTTCAAAACTACATCTTTCAGAATCCCAGAGGAACCAAATAGATGAGATCTGACACCAGATTTCATTTCAGCGACTCTGCAAACCTACTTCTAGATTCCCAAAATGTCTGAATGACATTTTGTTGGATTAAGGCTCCTTTGATCCCTTTTCCTTAGGGTACTACGCCATATACATAAATCATCCAATGAGCCACAATGAGTCCTCTTCCTAAATTGGTTCCTGCTATATACGACACTACAGAAGGAATTCATAGGCAAACACATTTAAAAAAACACAATGTCACTTGACATGCGATGTTACAACTGTTGTTTTTCAACGTTTCTCTGGCTTTCAGCGTCTGAATTGTACCTTTAGGTTGAAATATAGATGATCAGATTATAGTAAACTAGCTAAAACGGAAACATTTCTAGCTACTAGGCAATCACTGCATACTTTGGGTTAAAATATTGTAATTGTCGCCTCAGGACATATGTTTTTATGTGTTTTTTTTCTGAAAATAGTTTTTTTTAATATGCTATACAAATGTCAGATACTAGCGATAACTGAACCTTATCAAGTAGATTGTATTCATTGTTTCATAAAACCTGTTTTCGATGCTATATTACCCATGATATCAACAAGTTATCTGGACTTATGTTTGTCGGTTCTGGTAGCAACTGAAATTAAGCTACATAAAAAAGTGTTACAAAAATTAATATACATTTATTAAAAACAGTAAGTCTCGATCATTCTTTGCAATAATATTCTGTAACATACCGTTTTAAATTTTTCAGTCGGGTTTATTCGAATATCATATAACAATATTTTGCAGCTGTTCTTCATCTGCATGGGCGTCACCAGAATTGTCTCAGAGAATTTCGTTTTTCCTTGGGAAATCCTTTCTGTTCATGCGCATGTTAGAGCGCTCGACTCGTAATTTGGTGATCGCGGGTTCGAATCCCCATCACACCAAAGATGATCGCCCTTTCAGCCGTGGAGACGTTATAATGTTATGGTCAATCCCACTGTTTGTTGGTAAAAGGGTAGCCCAAGAGTTGGCGATGGGTGTTGATGGCTAGCTGCCTTCCCTATAGTTTTGCACTGCTAAACTGGGAACGGCTAGTTTCAGATAGCTCTCGTATAGCTTTGCGCAAAATTGAAAACAAACAAACAATCATTGTTATGACGAAAATTAGATACTACCTACTAGCCTTTAAATCGAACTTTATGCGTACGTTACAATTACACGTATGTAACTTTTTTCAGTAACTATTTTGTACTTTATAATGTAATATAGAGTAAACATGCTCTCATTTGAATGTTCCAGCTTAAGTACCGTATTATAATGTATTGAACTCGCTTGCCGATTATATAAGTGTAAACATAAAACCTACTGAAGCGTATTTAATTACCACAAATCACTGAAAATATGAAGGACTTATTCTGGCCAGAACACGGTTTTATAATGTTTACAGTACGACTTTTGGTTGGTCATTAAGGTGGAGAAAAGTATAGTACTTACTGATTCACACTGTATTGAGAAACTGGACCAATGGAAGACTATGATTTTCTTAAGAATATTTGTTTCGCTGCCAGCAAGTAAACATTGCAGTTCGTGGAGTTAATGTAGTTCAAAAAGGGATTTTTTAGCCACCGCTCCTGAAGCACGTCGTTTTTTCTTTTCTTTCATAAAATTATATATTTAAAAACGGCTGGTATGGATAGAGAAAGCACTAGTAGAAGAGCGAACAACGTTTTATAAAATTATTCTCTCCGCTACTCATGTTATTCACTTAATCATTTGTCGTTAGCGTGTAGTTCTTGTGATGTTTTAAATAGCCTCAGCTGTGTATTCTTATCTTCTAGTGTGTAACTTAAATATCCTTAAAAAGGTATTTCAATTTAGAATGTTATCATTTCTCGCCTTCACTTGTCGTTCTTTATGATATGTATGGTTCGGTTTGTGATCGTTTACTCCAAGTTACCTCTAATTAATTTAATTATGTCTGTCAATCACCCCATTATCTATCTTATATTATGTAATATTTTGTAATGGTTTGTTTTGAATTTTGCACAAAGCTACACAAGAGCTATCTGCGCTAGCCGTACCTAATTTAGCAAATAAGACTAGCTGTCTTCCCTCTAGCCACATGGCCATGCCGGGCCCGTGTAATAATATCTTATGCTATTATATGAGCGCTCTAGTACACAACTCTTCGTTTTTTCAAGTATTTATTTTGTGCTACTCTTTTACCAAAGAATAGTGTGATTAGCCGTGCATTGTAACACACGACTGAAAGGATGAGTATGTCTAGGATAAATTGGATTCTAAACCGCGGCCCTCAGATTTGGAGTCGAACGTCTTGATCTCTTGACCATGCCAAGTTTATATTATACGTTTATTGCTGTATAATTTTGCACCTTTCACATACCTTTTATTATAGCTTTTATTTCACTAAGTGCCCTTTTCAGTAATATTGATATTATAACCTACAAAATATTTCGTCTATCAAACTGATTTTTAGTGTTTCAAGTGTATAAACTTTTTACATGACTATTTGTTGTCTTAAAGTAAGCCACGATTTCATCATCTGTACCTTCAA
Source organism: Carcinoscorpius rotundicauda (assembly GCA_011833715.1). Classification (NCBI taxonomy): domain Eukaryota; kingdom Metazoa; phylum Arthropoda; class Merostomata; order Xiphosura; family Limulidae; genus Carcinoscorpius; species Carcinoscorpius rotundicauda. The sequence continues at coordinate 29,127,429 of CM022395.1, read as the reverse complement.
TCTCACATGGCAGCGTGGTATGTTTTCGAATGAGAAATGACATGACAAATATAATTAATATAATTTAGTTAAAAAAAAGAAATATTGGATAGTTACCCTGTATTATCTACAATGAATAAAAAAGAATAACATCAACATTTAACACCATATATGCATAACATAAACTATGAATAGTTTTCTCTGTATTGATTCTGCTGTGGGATAGCGGTAAGTGTGTGGACTTATAATGCTAAATTCTTGGGCTCGATTTCCCGCAGTGGATACAACAGATAATCCAATACGACTTTGTTCTAAAATCAACCTTATAATTATATCAGTTCTCTGTATTACACCAACACACTAAATACAAGACTTACACCTATTATTTAATCTAATACGTTCAGTTTTTTGGGAAATAAATTGAGTGATTATCAGGTCAGGTGCCATCAGTGCCTTGTACAAAACATATATAAAGAGGGGTTAAGCTAAGACACGAAAGGAGTGTTGCAAGACTAGACGGCTTTCTAATTATGAAATAAACGTTAATGTATGTTTAACTGTGAAATAAATATTAATATATATCTAAATATGAAATAAACATTAATGTATGTTGCAGAAAAAATATAGCAGCTAAAAATTGAGGTCTTATTATTAGAATGAATAAGTCAATAATATGTCATTAATTAACACATGCGTCTAATTAATATTCGGTACACCGAAATCCACAATAATATACTGTGTTAATAGATTTATAACGATACCTCTAAGCTAGTAAAACAAAGAACTCGAAGACAGAGATGATATCACAGGAATTCGAGAAGTAGGTCAAGGAATTGTCCTTAGGGCAATAAGAACCATAAGAATTTCACTTAGCATTGAACTCATATTTGCCATTTATAGTCAAAATTATACTTCAAAAACTAATTGGAATATTTCTGTGAAGTAGTTGAAAAGAAGACAAATCAATGTATGTAAATACGATTTTTGATTCTACAAAATTAGTACAGCTTCTATGTGTTGTGAACTTTATAATATGTTATAAGTTAATTTTGAAGAAATATTTTTGCCTTGAAAGAAATTAATTCCAGTGACTGAACTGATCTACGTTTGTCGTAAGAACTACTGACTTGTATACATCTAAAGCTGATATAACGATTACAGGTTTAAAACTTGGGAGCCCGGCATATGGCCGGTTGATTAATACGCTCAAATCGTAATCTGAGGGTCGCGGATTTGAAGCCCAGTCGCACCAAATATGCTCACCCTTTCAGCCGTGGGGAGGGTTATAATGTGACAGTTAATCACTAGTAGTTGGTAAAAGAGTAGCCCAAGATTTGGCGGTGGGTGGTGATGATTAGCTGCCTTTCCTCTAGTCTTACACTGTGAAATTAGGGACAGCTAGCGTAGAAATCCCTCGTGTAGCTTTGCGTGAAATTAAAACACAACAAAACAATAAAACTTAGGTCCAATGTGGTGAGTTAAAAACAACTAAATACACCTAACGTACAACCCACCTGCATTGTGTTTTAAAGTAGAGTCTAATAAATGCTACAGTAGCTGATTTATATGAAAAGTTGGAAATCCAAAAGTGTTTATTGCTAAAAAGAAACACCTGCACAAATAAAAAATATACTTTTGGTTCTTTCCTGATAATAATAAATAAAGGTATTGTAGAAAATGGAGGACATCAGACCAGCGCCTTTCTTTCCCATTACCACTCATGCCAAGAGAAAGTTCAGGGATAAAGTAGCACGTGATATGTCCTGCGAGGCCGATGTCAATCAGAGTAGAAAATATTCTCGTGACACCTGTAGTCTCCTGAGCAAGAACGCCCGGAGGCAGTAACCTACAGAGACTAAATTATTCTGTCTCACGCACCATTGTGGAAGACAACTTCGAGTAGCTACAGGTCTGAAATCCATACGTCGTAGGCGCGTTAAAATAACTGAACAGTATCTAACTTTCCACAACAATCTAAATGCAAACCTTTGAAATCACAAAAATAGTTTTGAGATAAAAGAAAAACTTTCACATTTAAACATTTCAGTATGAGAGCTTTAACCTTAGAATGATCATAATAGAATTCGAAATGTGATAAATATAACAAGTTACAAACACATGAGAAACGTGTGTTTGGTAAATCATCGACAAACTACTTCCAAGAAGAAATAAAATCTGTGCTTCAAATGTCATTATACCAATTTAATTTCAGCAATCTAGGACTGGTTACCCTTTACTAAAAAATAAACGAATAAATTATTCGTTTCTAAATATTGAACAGAAGTATTGATAAATGATGATTTTCCCCCTTTCTAACGTTTATGGCCAATGTCAAAATTAGTTTTCTTCGAAGTATTAAAAATACATTACCTGTGAACATAATAAATTAGATTATCAAACAGAACAAAAAGACAATAATTTTCAATAAGTAATAAACACAAAAGGTGAACTTCAAATTGTCTTAATGAAATGGGTCAAGCTGACAAAGTAACATTTGAATGCAATGTCATCCCTTTTAATACCAAGTTCAATTCATAGTTTTTATATCTTCCATGATATTCAAATAAACTGAGTTATTATGCCTTTCAACCAAATAAACTGAAGTTATAATTTAAATATATATTAGCTCATGAAACAAGGGCAGAAGAACTGAGATTGGTAATCAATTCATAGTAGATTCTACTGGACCCCCAGCGAGTCGGCGATAAATCTGCAGGCAGTAAAAAAATCCTACAATATTATTATTGATGCTATTGTGTTGTTTCTTTTTTATCTTTGCTCTTCACGACAACTAAGCCATTTTATTGTTGATGTTATTGTGTTTTTTGCGATGTTCAAACATTTTTGTTATAAAGTATCATAATAATTATCATTTTTATTATTCATTCAGAAACAAAATAAATGTGATAAAAATTATCATGATTGTAACTTAGTTTTTATCTCACAAGCAGTTCGGAAATTAACTATTTATTCATTTACATAGAATTTTATTAAATTAATATCTTAAGTATGGTATATAATTTTTCATTATTAAAAGTCAAAGTAATTTCTATCTTTTCTTGAAAATATTTGTTCAGTATTCTATTCTTGGATATTTCTTTTGGGTTACTTGATAAAAATTATGTCAAGTCCAATTTACGTAATTGTAATAAGTTAATTAATTTCTTCATCAACGTTTACTGCAGGTTACATTTATCTCAGTAAAAACGTTTCGTCAAAAGCTTTGGAATCAGTACAAGTGTGACTTACGTATAAGCCTATTTGCAGAATTTCGTTTAATTCATTGAAACCAAACACGCTAACTCATTGGTCAACTGAATGAATTGCAGACAAATAGATTAAATAGCTCTCACTGTATAATCCATTAGTATTTATATTGTACTCCTGAAATTTGTACTCTTGTACTTTATATTGAAATACCTAAGTAATTTTCCTTTTTTGGATTCCCGTCACACTAAACATGTTCGCCCTTTCAGCTACGGGGGTGTCATAATGTACAGTCAATCCCTCTATTAGTTGATGAAAAGAGTAGCCCAAGAATTGGCGGTGGGTGGTGACGACAAGCTGCCTTCCCACTAGTCTTACTAAACTAGGAACAGATAGCGAAGAAAACCTTCGTGTAGCTTTTCATGAAATTCCAAACACACCAACCAAACCAAAGTCATTTTTGGCTGAAGTGAAAAATCTGAATTTTTCCCCCTAAAGCTTTAGCCCTGCATAGTCAGGAGGTTAAGAAGTTTGACTTCCAATCTGAGGGTCGCTGGTTCAAACTGCTGTCCAGTCAAACATGCTTGTCTTTTCAGCCGTGAAGGCGTTATAATGGGATGACCAATTCCACTATTCGTTAGGAAAAGAGTAGCTCAAGAGTTAACTGGGGATGGTGATGACCAGCTGTCTTCCCTTTAGACTTTCACTGTTGATCTAGGGATGACTAACCCCGATAGTCTCCTTGTAGTCTTGCGCAAAATTCAAACAGTAAAGATTTACTGCTGAGCTGTAATTGCTTGACGTCAACACTTAAAAATCATGCTCGTCCTAATTTTTGAGTTGGAAAACAATTATATCTCGCTCTCACTATTTTCTTTATAGTCAGTACAGCGTGATTTGTTTCACGATATATTTTGTCTCACTAACGAAAACTGTAAAAGTGATTAAACATTTCATGACTAAAATTTCATATATATTTTTTAAAAAAGAGTTATTGAATTTTCTTATGGAGTTTCATTAAACTATTTTACGAAAATTTTGAAATAAGAATATGTGACTGACAAACTATATGCTTGTTTGAGCATATTGTTTTATCAACACACGCAACTATAGAATTATTAAATGATTTTTATGCTCTCGGTAAAAAAAACAACATGCACTTTTATATGAAAACTATCATACACTATTAAAGCATGTATGCTACATTCTTTCGAAGATTTAATTGAGGGTCTGTTAGCTTTAATAACTAAATATTTATAACACTAGAGTCTTGAATAATTCTTATTTTCTTGTCATGTTTAAAGTGTGTTTCTTGCCCTTATAGATCACATATGATTCATGGTTATGCAAGCATCTTTCATTATTGAATGTACTATTTTGTTTTTTTTAACTTCGCGAAAGGCTACTAGAAGGCTAACTGAGCTTCGTCATTAACTTTCACGAGATGAGGAAGATGAAATCTCTCAGTATTCAAGACTACTTAATAAAGATTAGATGTTTGTTTTTTTGTTTTTGAATTTCACACAAAAGTACACGAGGGTTATCTCCTAATTTAGCAGTACAAAACTAGAGGTAAAGCAGCTAATCATCACCACCTACCGCCAACTCTTGGGATACTCTTTTACCAACGAATGATGGGATTAACCGTCATATTATAACGCCTCCACGGCTGAAAGAGCGAGCATGTTTGATGTGATGGGGGTTCAAAGCCGGAACCCTCAGATTACGAGTCGAGCTTCTTATCCGCCTAGCCATGCCGGTCTATCAAGATTAGAAAGACCTATTCTACGTTAACTTCCAATGTTCTCGTCACAGAGATGTATTTAAACAGGATTTAAGTAAACTCTTGTACTGTAATTAACACGTATAATTTGTTTAATTTTTGGTTTCCGTACTTTTTGCTTCTTAATTTAAAGTTATTTCATAAACGAGTTTAATACAAGTATATGAAAGAATCCAAGGCACTATTCAGAAACTTTTAACTTTGTAAGTTAGTGATATGTTGTGGCGGAACAATTTCTCGTTTATTGTAAAATATTAATGTTGATATGCCGAGCGTCATAAGCTATATAATACCCAACTAGCAAATAATGTGCAGGTTTTCTTGTTATGATGGCCGAGCGCGTTAAGGCGTGCACTCGTAATCAGAGGGTCGCGCTAAACATGCTCACCCTCCCAGCCGTGGGGGTGTATAATGTGCGGTCAATCCCACTATTCGTTGGTAAAAGAGTAGCCCAAGATTTGGCGGTGGGTGGTGATGACTAGCTGCCTTCCCTCTAGTCTTACACTGCTAAATTAGGGACGGCTAGCACAGATAGCCCTCGAGTAGCTTTGTGCGAAATTCCCAAACAAACAAACAAACAAATTCTTGTTATACTGGGTAGATTGATTGAAAATGCATCACAACATCGGTGTCGTGACCCAAATAACAAAATAAAGAAACTGAAATAAAAACATGTTAGAGTAATCTGTGCATTCTTAGTTTATGAACTTATACTTATTTACATGGAGAAAAGTTTGTTGTGAATTAAAATTACATATCTGGTTTTACACATTTAAAACGGATATATCATTGGCATACAATATATTTACCATGATTGTTAAGATTGAATCCTATGAATACAAATTTGTTAATTCACAAATGGTTATAAGCTACTCGATAATGACTGCGCATCATATTTAGGAATACAAAGGTTATTACTCAACCAGTTCATTAAAATGACAGCTTTAGCATACTGGTTCATGGCATTTATACGATTTATTTTCATGATTGAAAGTAGCACATTGAAAAAATTAACCAATTTATTTTTCCATCTCATTCACAAGTTATTGTTTTATAAATTATTTTACGACAAATCTTTCGGAAAAGCTTCTCTGGATCGCTATCAAAGATGAAAGCCTGCGATGAAACTTTACACTTTCGTCTCAGAGCTGACAAGCATTCGATATTGTAATGAACATTGTGAAGCAGTTTATTGTTTTATGAGAGTTTTGATATTCATTCTTAAATTCTACAAAAGTAATTTTGAGTGCCTCATCTAATGGGTTATTACCCTGGTTTGTCTTTGTAGTAAATGGCGCATTTATTCCTACGCGAACGTGACTTATTTTACAATTGAGTGGTTCTGTGTTTGGTAATCGTGCTTAGCCGTTTTTCTGTGCTTATCTTTGCTTAAGGCAAGGTTTTCTATTTTCATTCAACTGTCTTTTTCTGTTTTGCCGAGAGAAACATTAGGTTCTCATTAACGTATGCATTAATGTATTTTGTCTTATAAGTTATAGTCAACTTCAAAGAAAGCAAAAAATGCTTTATTAAGTAATGTCGAGTTGCATATTCATTTCTCTACTCAGTTAAGAAAAATTCGTCTGACAGTAGTTCAGAGATTCTGAGTATTAAATACAAGCTGGCAACAAGTATGAAAAAAAAAATATTATTGACAAATATAAAACCCAGAACATTTCGGCATCTCAAAATGGTTTGTTGTAAAAAAAACAATTAAAACACTGGCACTATTTTGGCCAAACTGGAACTTTTGGTCATTCTAAGTAATATATTATGTGTTAAAGGTAACATTAATACTTATCCAAACTTAAATTAAATTTTCTTAAATTTTTATCGTTTATATAAATTTTATTTGAAGAGCAGATATAAATAAAATAAGAATAAGCCTTGGCCTAACTCAATCAAAACATATATTTCAATAAAAAAATTACTGCAAATTCTGACTTTAAGCAATATAACGGTAAATATAAATGATAGATACAGAGAAATTTGAAATGCAAAGAATGACATGAAATATCTTCATTTTTTCTGCCCATCTATTATATTAGTAAGGGCAAGTTCCTAATTTGTGTAACTTAAATGGTTGTGCAGTTATTACAAAAACTATTTGAAAGGATTTATAATTATTTTTACTTGGTAATAAACGTCCAAAGAATAGAGATTGAATGTATGTTTGTTTTGATATTCGTGCAAAGTTGCTTGTGTAAGTTAGTACGAGTAAATTCATAACATGAATTAATATAATCTGAATAATGTCGAAAGAGATAATCAGGATGAGCGATTTGTTTGTTTCAAAATTTCAAGTAAAGCTACGCAAGGGTTATCTGTGTTAGCCGTCCCTACTTTATCAGTGCAAAATTAGAGGAAAGGCAGCTTGTCATCTCCACCCACTGCCAACTCTTTTACGAATGAATAGTGAGATTGACCGTTATATAATAACGCTCCCATATTTGAAAGGACGAGAATGTTTGATGTGACAGGGATTCGAATTTGGCTACGCCGGACCCGTAGGTTGAGTGTCTGTTAAGGATTAGAAGTTGTGGTTTTTAACAATAAATTCCTTCTTATGATAATGTTCCTTTTCACATTTTAATTATTTTAGGAGTGACTACCATGCCCACAACTGGATGCAGACAGTGAATGGTACCATTAGTTATAGATTAAAGTACACATCTAATTGATCTTCCATGACATTTACATTTTTGAATATCCTCAATGCTTTCGGGTGCTATTAAACGGACATTTTATTTTAAAAATATACCATTTGTACTTCATTAACAAATGGCATATTTTTACTTTTGATTTTTATGTATATATATATAAAATTATTCATGAAATCCTTAAAAGTTTTGTTGTTGAAAGTTGTTATGAGTAACAACTCTAGTTTTCAATTTCGCATCTCGGGATTGATATACTTGTGATGTAGCAATGCTTTATCAACATATCTGTAGTTTTGTTTATCTGAAGACTTGGTCATTTTTTTCCCAAGCAATTCTGTGCCTGATTATACATCCTCTGACTGTTCTTACATAACGTTTTATAAAGTTTTCATTCACCTTTTTTATTAAAATCTATCAAATAGGTTAATACAGCTTCATTTTTAACGGGTTGTATAACAAGTAAGATTCCAGTTTATTAGTTTGATTATTCGTAGTAAAAGCTTTCTATTGAAAAAACACACGCATATATACGAGAAAGAAATGTAATTTATCTTTATATCTCCAACGATTTTCAAGTAATATCTCTCTTTGAAGAATTAAATTGCAGATTTGATTTTGTCTATTAAGTTAAAAAAGGGAAATATCTACCAATAAAAATGACAAGAATTATAAATCTTCCATATCAAAATTTGGTATTTAACATACTAATTTAGCACTCCATTTTTTGGTCAGTTAATAAAATTGTAGTCATGGCTACTTTGAGCCGAATTCTTAAGTAAACATCTTTATTAATTTATTGGTGAGGTCAAATGAAAAAATATATATCTGAGTTTTGTTTCAATAACATCCAGATATTAATTCGTGTAGCCAGTTTAGCCACCGAAGGGGTGGTTAAGAGTCCTCTTCTGGTACATTTTTAGATTGCTGTAAATAATTGAAATTGGTCTGATTGCTTAATACCCTTTTAGTTTGTGAATTTTTGTGTAAAAACTAGAATATTTATCAAGAGGGTAAGAAACTTCATCTTAAAAGGCTGTTTGGAGAGAAGTCTTTTATTTGTATATTTGATGAAGCTAGAAAATGTGTATTTTATAATCAAGCGAGATTTTTGTAAAGTATTTGATTGCAGCAGCATGTTTCTGTTTACTATACATAAATTGTAAAACCATGTCACTTTGTGATATAAAATCTTTTTAACCATTTAAAGATATATCGAAAAAACCGAGCGAAGAGTCATGCACCTGAATACGCAAAAACGCTTTCCATTTAAAATATTAATTTTTATCCATATCATGGAAAACCACATTGATGTATTTTAAGGATAGATCTTACCAGTTCAAGATAAGATGCCTTGCTATTACAAAAATGTGGTACTAAAGACACGAATAAATAAATGTACTGAAGCTTAAATTAAAAACCGAAAACATGCGATAAAATTAACTATGCCTTTATATGAAAGGTCATAGTCAAAGGATTGATAATAATTAATTTTAATTCTTCTAGGCTTTTAACAATCAATGCAAAATGATGGCATATAAAACAAAATGATCTTCGAACATTATTCAAATTACGTTAAATTGATTGAGTATCAAACATTTTAGTATCATACAACTTTAATACGCAAAGTTCACGTTTTGAATTTTAAAAAACAACAACTGTAAAGTACTTTACGTTTATATATCTCGAAATACCAACTCATTTAAAGTACGGGATGAAAATTTTCCTTCACTGAAGTCTTCTCGAACCAAACCGATTAGCTAATACCACAAAATTAGTGACTTCTTTGAGACAAATAATTGCCCTCTTACTCTTAGTAATTGACTACTATGCATCGTGTATTTGTTCATGTTAGCAAATACATTTTAGAATTAAGCGAGTTCGTGATCAAACAAAAACACACTAAAACAAAGTTAAACTAAAAATGTTTATTAAAGAAAACAAACGCCTATCGAACACTTTTTTTTAAGTTTAAACTTTTCTGTACATGTGGACATGTTAGCTCCCTCTAGACTAGGGATGACTGATGTAAAACCCACAAATTCAAATACAAAGAAACAAGAAAGTTTAGGTGACTGAAAATATGTGAACTTTCATCTTTCTTCGTTTTCATGCTAGAGTTACACTTTTGAGATTTATTTATTTATTTATGATTTTAGAGGTTTAAAAACTAGTTCATAGAGCTCGTGGTCAGCGGAAAGGTTTTATACTTATGGAAAAAGAAGATTATTTGGATATCGGAGCAAATGCAACACTTAAGACCTAAACATGTAACTGTGTAAGCAGAAATAACATTGGAAAAACTAAATAGAATAGGATGCAACTTTACGATTTTCAGCTTTTTAGTTTGATTTGTTTTTAATTGGGTGTTTTCTATACGAAAGAAGAGCCCTTACTTGCAACATAACGTTAAATTCTTAGTTTTAAAAAAATTCTGTTAAGAATTTTAGGTTCAGAGAAATGAAGAACTTTGCAGACAGAGCAGTTTGTTTCCTGAAGTCATTTATTACTACTTACTTGTGCGAGACTGGATTTTACTTACTGCTCTGAAGTATAAAAACAGAAGCAGAATACATACTAAACCTGACCAACGGCTAAAGCTGACAAAAACTATAAAGCTTTGCTAAGATACAGGTTTACAAATGACCCATAGCATTAAAATAAACATGTGATTAACAAAAGCAGTGAATTTATGAGCTTGATGGGTTTTGTTAAATCATACTATTATCATCTGATTTACCAACAATCCCCCCGAAAAAAACAAGAAAACAACAATAACAAAAGCTTTTGGGAACCACTGTTATAGATAATAAAGAAAGTATTAAACTTACAACTTAACTAGTTGAATTTGGGCCGAGACCCTCAACCCTCATACGATTAGAGTTCACAAATTACCGCTTGAAAGGAATGGTTGCTTGCGTATAGATGGAACAGTACTTCCGTATGTACAAGTAGAGGTGTATCTAAAAAGACCTAACAGAAACTAGGTCAGTGATCTATAAAACAAGGCAACGAAGTATGAAATTATAAAAATACTGGAAAGACATAGATGGAATTTTAAGACATAATACGTAAATGGTCAAATTTCACATAAAATTAACTTAAAACTTAAATGATATTTATTTCTTGAAAGCAAAGTAATCTCCGGTGGGATCTTCTATCCAAGGATAATTCTGGGGACATTCCATACAGGTATGTAGCCGAATGGTTTCTCCTGGAAGTTCCCGTGTGGTCAAAGGGCAAGCGTTGGGGATACTGCAGTAAGGCTGACCTTTGACCTCACACTTTTCTTTCCATGGGGAGAAATTCTGTATTGAACTAAGTTCTGTAGGATTTTGCATCCACTGGAGAACCTGTGTCATTGTTACGAAGTAAATGTCCTTTTTGTCCAGCATTTCGTCTACCCAACTAAGCAGTGCATCCATAAATTCGGGATTCAGCTTGAGAAATCCGGCGTGGAAAAACAGGCCAAGAGGAGCCCTGTTGGTAGCGTAGTGTCTTTCCATGTTGTGGTTGAGAAAATTGTAGAACTGGTCTCCAGTAATTAGGTTACTACAGCTGTCCACCATAGCACAGCCAGCCAGGTCTTCATCGAAAGTTGGATCTTCGCGACGATCCAGCTCATTCATGACCATCTCCCAGACAGCATGTGAGCGTGTGGGGCAGTTCTGTCCATTACCATGACACTTATGAGGCATGCTAAAATACAGGGTGTAGGGCCACAGAGGAGGATTAGACAGAGGTGCAGTGATAGAAGAATCGTACAAGAATGCTTGTTCTTCCATCATACGGAACTGAGCGTTACCACCCAATCGTAAGTATGGAGAACGAACACCAACGATTGAGTTGTCAGTGATATTAGCATATTTTTCCAAGATTAATCTCACTCCTGCCATTTCCTTAGCCCAGGTTTCAAGACTAGCGCTGCTCCAATATGTCTCGTCATCTCGGTGTCTAAAAAAGATGAATCACATTCATATGCTTACTTAAATTATTGTACGCTGTCAAGTTATATATTTAATTATAAATAAAAAGAAACTTTTGCTTATTGTTTACTGTAAAGATTTAGTATCGTTTTCGTATTATCACATTTACAGTTTCAACAAGCTTTAAATGGGAATAATTTTAAAGTGTTAAAGTAGAACATTAAGTAACAATAGTTAGTATCATATTTACATTTTTCTGATTTTGAAATAAAAATCTTTCTTGAACTTCAAAGATGTAAACTTATTTTTATGTTTTTAAAAAAATTTGGTTGTTTGAATATCTCAAATCAAAACTCACGTGATAGAATGAGCTGCAATTTCGTGCCCTCTTCGGTGAAATTCTTGAACTGCAGAGTAGTTGGTGTATTTATGTGAAATAAAGAAGGTACCCTTGATTCCACATCCATTAGGATTATTTCTGCCTTCCCTGAAGATTTCATTGTAAATGTCGATATTATTATTGTTGATAGCGTCATCAAAGGTAATCATGACCATCTGAGGAATATTATTTGGATCTTTTTCTCCAGGTATTAAAGTTCCGTCAGAAGAACAGAAACAGTCTGGCAGAGTACATTGCTTTGTGTCACAAGGTGGCGCTCTGTTAGGGTCTGTTTCTTTTGCTAATAAAAATATATTTTAAAAGAAAATATCTTATTCAACTAAATTATACAGTAAATAGTTCCTTATTTCTCAATTATAACAGCATTTTTATATTATATTGAAAAAATATTTTCCGAGAAGTAATTAGTACGGTTTGTTTGTTTTGAATTTCATGCAAAGCTACACAAAGTCGGTATAAACTTTGAAATGTTCATATACTGCATTTTTCTGGAGTTTTGAGCTGAAAGAAAATATTAGTCCTTTGTCAAGAGCGTAATGAAAACCTTAGAACAAAAAAATCGAAACTACAGGTGTTTGCAGTTCAAAGTAAATTCAACGCCAGTATGTAGTTTCATTCTGAATTGATACTAAAATCAATAAGTTTCAAACTACGTTTCTTTTATTTTATAATAACAAGACTTACCAAGTTTGCTATGTTATAAAAGAGATTGTACATGAGTATTGGCAGTGATTATTCAAAATGTTACAAAATTAAGAGAAATAAAAACTTTCCAAAAACTTTAATGCAAAAACATTCTACATAATAACTACGAAATAGTGAAAAATAATAATAACATTTTTAATATGTTAGAAAACTCATTATTAGTTAAATGATAACGTTTAGGTTTTCATTGTAATGAATGGTAAAATGGGAGTCTCTTTAATGGTCAATATTTGCTATGAATAACATTCATGGTTATGGTATACTTTTTGGTATCTTTAACGTATTGTTTACAAAGAAAATAACATACATATTCTGTTGATAACTTCCTAAATCTAAATTTTGTTTCGTAACCATTTTTACTTTGAACAATTCGTCGTCTGTTCTTTAAAACATAACCATACGTACTACAAGCGTTTTCGTCGGATCCATCAGAACATTGAGCCTCTCCATCGCAGAACAAACTACGTTCAATACAATCACCATTTCCACAAGCCAACTGGTTCTCACTACAAATTGGTTCGTCCGTAGACAGCAGAGGAGTAGCCAACCGTGGTTTCTCGATTTGGTCACAGTTCTTCACATGAGACTTCCAATCACAGGTTTGTTTTTCGATATCAAATGCTAACCCTGTTGGACACCTCAGAGCCAAAAGACCTTGCACTGAACAACGCACCACGTCTCGACAGTCCTCCTTTGCTGTTAGACGGAAATACTCACTAGGAGAACGACCTTTACAAAGATCGGCATCATTCTTAGTGTCAGCATTTCCGCTTTCAGCTTGTCTTTTAACGATAGACACGCATAGCACTGAAAATAAAACCATCCATTTATGAAATATCAGTACAAAATTGAAAGAAATGGCACAAAATACAGTAAAAAATAGTTTAAATTACTCAATTTGTAGAAACGGAAATGTTAGCATAACTAGAAAAAGTCTACTACGTTTTTAATGGAAATATATATTTATTTTTATAATAGATATAAATTAAAGACATTTTGCAATTACAAATAACTGATTCTTCTTTACCTAAAAATAAACAACCAAAAACGAATGGATTTGATTTACAAACATATCAGTGTAGCTCAAGAAATATAGTGCAAGTTAAAACCATTTGCTAGCTTTCAGATTTTAGACAAACATGCTTGTCTTTTCATCTATGAGTTTGTTAGAATGTGCGGTCAAACCCACTATTCAATGGTAAAAGAGTAGCACAAGAGTTAGCGGTGGGAGGTGATGACAAGTTGCCTTCCCTCTGGTATAACACTTACTATTTTAGGGACGGCCAGCGTAGATATCTCTCGTATAGTTTTGCGCAAAATTCAGAATAAAATATTAAAATAATTCAAAACAAAATGTTAAATTAATCACAATTCTTAGATTCTTAAATATTGTATTTTAGGAGTTTTATATTCTCCGCTTTCACGTTTTTTTTTCATAAAAAGTTTTCACTGTAACTATTTTGATTATGTAGGTTTCTATAAAATACATCTTGGTATAAAAATTGTTACAAATTAGTAATTAATTTTATTGTTGCAGGAAATTAAAACTAGGTTTTACATTGAACAGTATATTGTAAAGAGATTCATATTTTTATTTTTTTCAGATCTATTTCGTTCTTGAAGTACTGTAGATTTGAGTAAGCTTAAAAGCAGTCGTTTCTACCCCTCATTCATCTTAGCGTATTTGATTAAAAATCAAAGACGTGTATGTGTTTACTTATAGCAAAGCCACATCAAGCTATTTGCTGAGTCCACCGAGGAGAATTTAACCCTTGATTTTTGAGTTGTAAATCTGAAGACTTACCGTTGTATCAATTGTGTACTCAAAGACATCTAAAACTAGTAATTAAATTTGTTTGCGTCTTTCAGGAATTACAACTTAAAGGACCATTCTTTCAATATTAGAATACGTTAGTTAGGTCAGATAATCAGAGAAGAGGTTCTCTGAAAAAAAAAAAGCATTTTTATATACAGTACATTGTTTTAACGGACAAATTAAAAAAAAAGTGAAAAATATATTTTTCCACAAAAATTTTGGGCATATCAGTTTCTAATTTTTCGCTAGCTTTCAATGTTTCAATGAACGTGAACTTCCTTAAAAATAAAGTTCATAGTAAACTGAACTCCCCGCTAGTACAACGGTATGTTCATGAATTTACAACGCTAAAATCCGGGGTTCGATTCCCCTCGTTGGGCTCAGCAGATGGCCCGATGTGGCTTTGCTATAAGAAAAACATACACACAGTATAATTAATTTGTTGAAACTATTTACTTTTCACCTGTTCAGACGGCTGAATGTGAAATAATATACACCACCAGAGGACAACTTATTTATATCATAACATTTATTAAGCTCAAAATTCATAAACAGTACACAATTGTACCATAAAAATTAACTTGATTGTCAGTTTTTTATCTTTTCAGTAACTTATTGTCAAAATGAAATACAATCACGTTTATTACTGATGAGCTACACTATAATATAACAGTATTTTACAGTTTATAAAACACATTAACATATATGTCTTAACATAAATGTTTGCTGTTCATAACACGATGATAAAGAAGTGATATTATAGCTGACATAATCTTTACATAATTATCTCAAAATTCATACATATTTATAGATTGTTAAACCTTTTACTTGACAAAATCTGATTCATTTTCTTTTTTGATTTATTATGCTTTGGATATATAGTTTTCTTACTGTCACGTAACAGAATTTAACACTGAATTAGAATATATTCATCATAAATTAACTTGAGTAAGCGCCAAATGGCACCAACTGCCCTCTGTTAAAGTATTTTTAGATCGTTAAAAGCTAATTTTTGAAGAACAGAATTAATTAGAAAAAAAGCAAAACATTAATACTTTCATGTTTTGTAAGCTTACCTCCGCGGAAAGAGTAATGTAGACATATATTAGCCTAACTGTATTAAAAACAAAAAGTTTTCTTCCTCCATTTTTAATTTGAAAAATGCCTGGATATTTCATTGGTCTAAAACTAATTATCGCTATAAATTATTTTAGTAATGTTCAAGAGGAAACCATGGTTTTTGCTTTTAGCTCCACTGATTTTTCTTTTTCCTTTGTCAACTAACCAACCAATACTTCCAAATAACAGTGAACGTTCGTACGGTCTACCTTGACAGATATCTAGTGTCTTTAAGCTTACCTTTCCTGTTATGTTAAAAACATCATGTCTTGATTACTGCCTTGAGCAATCCTTATGACAAGTAATAAAACATAACCCTGAGCTGGATATAGCATTTTACACTATCTGCATTGAAAAACAGGTTTGCACGTGCTACATAAATACCAAAGTTTCGTAATGATGACAACAAGACACGATTCATAGACCTCATGATTTGAAAAGGTGTCGAGTGAGGTACTGATGTCCTAGATAAGGGTTCCGGGAATGCCTCCCCCTGTAGTTCTACTAGTTTAGTAACTCACTGAACTCAATAAGTACTACGCTCCATTTGAAGGAAAAACAAAGTTCTTCCAGCTAACAACTTTAACATTAGATACAAAAGTATTACCTATAAATTATACATATTATTTGGGTGATTTGTAAACTATACACGATATTGATTTTTCACTTGTCTCACTTCAAATTAGATTTTATCATAAAGCTGTGTAGATATGCTAAATATGTGTTTTGCTCCATTTATTCTGTCATTAATAGTTATCTCAGAAGAGTGATATACATATATATATGTTTCTTACACCTAATGCATATATTAAATATTTTACCTTTTCAAATAAAGTTACATTACATATAAGACACTTTCACGTACCCTCTTCAGTTCAACTGTTTTTTGATGTTGTTAACGAAACACATACTCATCTATGATGCACTAAGTGTTTCAGAAAATATAACATCAGACAGAAACTCTGCAGGTTAAGATGTGTTGAAGTTTGCTAACCTTTCGATTTGCAAACATTCCAGTTTTTTATTTGTTAAGTTTCACATAGTTTGGTTTAATATGTTTAATTGGACCTATACAATTGATTTGATCAGATGGAAACTATTCATGCTTGTCTACAACACATTTAGTTAAACATGCAGAAAATGGAAGTCTGAGGTTTTGTAGTTAAGAACAAAGTTACACAAAGAGCTGTATGTGCTCAGCCCACCACGGGAGCCGAACACCAATTTCTAGTGGTGTAAGTCCGTAAGCATACCGCTGTGGCACTGGGGGGCAGGAAGCTTGTGTTAAACCAACATAAAATTAAACTGCAGGTTAATAACCAGATCAAACTAAAAACAAATAAAATTACTGTATAATATTTTCGAATATCTAACTGTCAAATTAAATTAAATCGGTGTGATAACTATAAGAACTACTGTGATGTTAACGACAGAAATCGCAGTAACTACATCACTTGAATCAATTTAAATATCAGTTTAATATGTCTATCAAAACTATCTAAATATTCGATTTTATGAGAATGAATATTTAAATAACTAGAAATATCAAGTCTATAATATTAAATAATAGCACTTTTCCTATACATGTCCAAATAAAAGTACATTACTTTCAAACGAGTTTTTCTACTAGTATTATTATTTATTTCGTTGTGTGTATGTGCTCTCACAACTCTACAGTATATTGAGTATGCACTTTGAAGTTAAATACGCTTGACTTGGCTTTACAATATCTGATACTTTCTAGAATAAAAAGTCAAATAAACCTACCATTAGTTAACAGTCCTAATACCAATATGAATCGTACAATTCTTGATGTCATGTTTGTTGTCTTCCAGGATACCTCAGAGAGTAGCAAGACGTTAAGAACTAGGCGTGTTGAGTTTATATACTGGCCTACTCTTGACTACCAGTTGTCAATTATCTTATGAGGACAAACCATAACCCAACTTTTCTTCACCGCGATTCGCTATTACTAAGCAAGACGTTGTCGTCATAAAGAATCTGGCCAATCAAAAAGCTAAATCTTTTACACAAGTTCAATGTCTGAATTTCGAAGAGTAATTATTTTAAACAAAGTTCTGTTACTTATCATGTAATGTGATAAATGTAAAATGTATTTACTCCTATTTAGCATTGGCATTTCACTGAAGTCATTATTGTAAGTCGTTTTCTTCAAACACTTTTTTATCCTTATTATAAGCAGTCATGTGACAAGTCACGTGGTGTGGTGAGTTATTGCGCAATGTGTTTATCAAACGATAAGATCAATTATTCTTGTTTCGTACATTAAAAATTTTGAAGAATTTCACAACTTTTAAACTTAATGTATTCGAATTTTGCAGGTATTTAGGGTATACGCTTGTACATATGAATGGAATAGACACTAAGTTATTTAATTTGTTTGTTTTTTTTAATTTCGCACAAAGCTACTCGAGGGCTATCTGTGCTAGACGTCCCTAATTTAGCAGTGTAAGACTAGAGGGAATGCAGCTAGTGATCATCACCCACCGCCAACTGTTGAGCTACTCTTTTACCAACGAATAGTGAGATTGACCACATCCTTATAACGCTCCCACGGCTGAAAGGGCGAGCATGGTTTATACGAGGGGGATGCGAACCCGCAACCCTCAGATTACGAGTCGCACGCCTTAACATGCTTGGCCATGCCTGGCCAGGTGATTTAGACAGATTGAAATCTGATTAAATTAAGAAATTAAATTGGAAAAACAATTTCGTAGCTTAAATTACAATTCACCAATTTCACATATTCGATTTTCTCCAACAAAAGAAACAAAAAAAAGGACAGACAAAGCTTCACAACTCTCTTAATTCCCTGACCTGGCATGGCCGAGCGCGTAAGGCGTGTGAATCGTAATTCGAGGGTAGCAGGCCCGCGTCGCGCTAAACATGTTCGCCCTCCAGGCAGTGGGGGCGTATAATGTTTCGGTCAATACCACTATTCGTTGATAAAAGAGTAGCCCAAGAGTTGGCGGTGGGTGGTGATGACTAGGTGCCTTCCCTCTAGTCTTACACTGCTAAATTAGGGACGGCTAGCACAGATAGCCCTCGAGTAGCTTTGTGCGAAATTCCAAAACAAACAAACTCTTAATTCCACTTTAAAGACTTTTTTAATATAAAACTCGAACTTACAGCAGTAAGTCTATGGATTTAGAACGCTAAAATCAGGGGTTTGATTTCCCTCGGTGGACTCAGCAGATGGCCTTAGTAGCTTTACTATAATAAAACACACACACATAAATCTCGAAGCTACAGTCGTCTTCAGTTTTAATGTAAAAATAACTAAAATTCGAATTCTGAAAGATTTTTTCAAATGAATGTCAATTTGAAAGTTTGTAAACTTAAAATATTCACAGTGTTTAGTTTAATAGCAGGAGCATAAAGAACAGCAATAAGAGAAATTCCTTTAGTTGTGTTGATGAAATTATTTTGCTATTTCGAAGCATTAAAACATTTTTAATAAACGAGATTGATAAAGTCAGATTCCTAACCCTTATGTTACATATTTATGTTATGTTTACAAAATTATACTCCATTATCAATTAAGGTTGCTTTCTTCTTTATATTTCCAATTTCATTTTGTTAAGCTTTTTTCTATCTAATTAATAGATATTATCAGCTCTTAGCAAATAAACATTCCTTTGTAAACAAATTAAACAGTATTAAGAAAATGGTGTTATTGTAACAACATCAAATAAACTGTAAGCAATACTACGAAACGGAAATTTAATAGATTGCATTCTCCTAATGTACACAAATATACAATTACTTTGAAAAATGCTTAACCAATTATAATTTGAATAGAAACAAAAATAGAAAGTAGTTAACTGTGTAAACTTTTATCATAAAATAATTTTGAAAAATGCTATATATGTTTTACTGTGAAGTTAAGAGGAGATATATGTGTGTGTATGTAAATAAATAAAAAAATACCAAATTATACTTTTACTCTTATTACTACTCTAACCATAAATCCATAAGACTTTCACCACAACTCCTGTTTCAATTACCATGATCTGCCCGTCTTTCACCTCCTCCACCACAAAAACAATCTCGCCGTTTCTGTTTTTAACGTAAACAGCGCCTAAAATCGGAATAATTTACCAGTCAGCTGAACCTTTATATAATAAACTAATTATCCTATAGCACGGGATGAGGAGAAATCAAATCTTACTTGAAGTGTAGCTGTCCAGCTATAAATAAGTTTCATTACTCTATACCTTATCTTGTACAGCTATTTACTACGGTGGGAAATAATTTAGAAGTAATATCAACATATTTATATGCAAAAACGGCTCGTTTGGGTTGAGAAAATATTTTACATAGAAGAGCGAACAACGTTTCAACCTTCTTCGGTCATCAGTGATGTCATCGTCAGGTTCACAAAGAAAGAGGTAACTGACCAGAAGCTGACCACATGTTTGGAAAAAGTTGTGTAACTGAGTGTCGGAATGTAGAGGGCGGTGTTAGATGTTTGAATATATAATTTTATTTTATTATATTAATATAGGTACAAAGGCGTCCTTTTATATTGGTTTATTTTGGGTTTAAGTTGTATAAGTAAGGCTTCTTTAATTTTGCGTTTGTTTATGTTTGTTTCTTTATTTAGTATTTGAGTGTTTTTCTATAGTTATGTTGTGTTTATTTGACTTGCAGTGTTCGAAAACGTGTGAAGGTGATTTTTTGTGTTGTTTGAATCTGGTTTCCATTTTTCTACTTGTTTCTCCAATATAGAAGTCGTGGCAGTTATCACATTGCATTTTACAAATAATGTTGGTGTGGTGCTTGTCAGTGTAGTTTTTACATAGCATAGACCTCAGTTTTGTGCCTGGTTTTTGACTAAATTTGGTATTAACTGGAATGTCATATTTTGTTTCTAGTTTTTGCGAAATGTTGGTTATTTGTCTGCTGATGTCAGGAATATATGGTATGCAGTAGTATATGGTTTCGTGATTTTTTCATTCGTGAGATATATTTACTTTTCTTGGTTGATTTTGTTTTCTGTCTAGGTGTGTACGTATAATGTTTTCTACAGTTTGTAGAGGAAACTTATCGATGTTGATGAAGTATTGTTTTATTTTGTCTAATTCATCGTTAATTTTATCTGGTGAGCATAGTTTTATGGCTGTGTTTATTTGGTTTCTTAGTGTGTTGAGTTTTTGTTTTGTTTCATGTGCTGAGTCCCAAGGAATGTATAGTCCAGTATTGGTATTCCGTTTTTTAACTTGTGTATCGGTTCTTGTAATTTTGAGGTTAAGAAATGATATTTGATTGGTTTTTGCTTTTTCACATGTGAAGATAATGTTGGGATGTATAGAGTTAATGTTATTGAAAAAAATAAGTATGTGTTCTGTAGATTTGAATCCCGCAACCGTGTCATCTACATATCTGTACCAGTATAGTGGTGGATGTAATGCTGTATTAATTGCTTGTGTTTCAACTTGTGTCATAAAAATATTGGCTAGAACTGGTGATACTGGGTTGCCCATGCTTAGGCCATTTGTTTGTATATAGTTGTGGTTGTTGAACATGAAGTTTGTCTCTATCGTGATGCATTTTATGAGGGTTGCTAATTGGTTGCTGTGAATGTCTATAGATAGGTTAGGGTCTCGGATATAGAGTTCTAAGGCTATCTTGCAGGCTTCACTGGTTGGAACTTCTGTAAAGAGGGATATAACATCGAAACTAGCCATTTAGGCTTTATGATTAAGTTGATTTAGATTAGACTTGAAATTAAAAGAATATTTGATGAATGAGCTGGCTGATGTTACATATCTGGAGAATGCCCATGCTACGTATTTACCATGTAAAATATTTTTTCAACCCAAACGAGCCGTTTTTGCATATATAATTCTCTACAAGTGGGTTTTCTCTACATCACTGAATATCAACATTCATAAGTTGGAATACATACTCAATTTACTATGGATAAACTGTACGTAAAAATACGGTAACTATAATCTTAGTGAAATGACTGAATTAATTATGAATTTCATTTTTCCATTATTGGCGATGAATACATCTTTATTCAGCTTTATTCATATGGTATTTTTCTAAACTTACATTTTCTGAATGTAATTAGGACATTCTCGTTAAAGGATGTCTCAAGATCGTAAACATATGCTAATCCTTTCGCAAAGATAAAGACTACTTATTACAAATTTTGTTCTTAAATTTAAAACTAATACATATGTGTTTCTTTATAGATTTCTCGGAAAACAGCTTATTCAAAGGGAAGTGCAGAAACCTGTAAATTCGGCTGTAGATCACTCGTAAGAGTATGTAACGTGTGAATTTGTAGGATGTTTGGCTTTCTTTGTGTGACTAGAGAATTAAGGTCAGGTATTTCCGACATTTCATTTCTTACTTTTGATTTTAATCTTTATTTCCACCTACTTTCTCTTGCTTATCACGGCATCCAAGTGATAGAGAAAAAGAACCCCAACTAGCCTAGAGAACAAATTGTGTTTTATGTTAAATAAAATTTGTTTTCAAATATGGTTGTTTTTACTTGTCTTTCTTTACTGTCTTTGGTCAAATTATTAATTACTTTACAGTTACAAATTGTGTTTTGAAATAATTTTGTTTTTTATTGGATATCAATGCACCTGAAAACCGTAGAATAATTAAAAAATATATTTTGGTTCTAATGGCCTGAGGATATGTCATTTTGAAAGTGCTTTCTTTTTATCTTGATTCTTTAGAAAAATTAACGTTCTTAAATCATACTTTAATAGAAAGTAATTTTTTGAGATGACATAAGACTTAAAGCAGAGATAACGAAGCAATGGAAGTAGTGAGGATTTGATTCAAACATCTGACAAAGTCTAAAAAGGACAGTCTTACGAACCTGAAGAATACACTAGCTATTATTGTCGGTCTAATTCAGACGTTTTTGATCCATCCTCGGGACCATGAAGTAGTAGGATGCTACAGTAGGCAATCACGGACATTCTTAATGTAATCTTAAATAGTTACACCCCATACATAGGTTTGTTTGTTTTGAATTTCGCTCAAAGCTACACGAAAGCTATCTGCGCTAGCCGTTCCTAATTTAGCAAAGTAAGACTAGAAGAAAGGCAACTAATTATCACCACCCACAATCAACTCTTGGATTACTCTTTTACCAATAAAGAGTGGGATTGACCGTCACATTGTAACCGTCCCACAAGCAATGGAAAAAGGTTATAATAGTTGTGTATTCCAAACATGCCAGTATGTCTCTAAGGTACTCCTAAACAAGGCCAAGCGTTTTAAAATGCTGTGTAAAGTCACCAAGTTGAAAAAATTTAAATATAATAATGACATCAGACATAGCACCTGGCAAATTATTGAAACGCAGCTAGTGTATAAGTTAGTAAGGAACTATCAAGAGATGCAAGAAAAAGAAACTGGTAACACTGTGAACTGATACTGGCAGCTAAGGACATTAAATGTTATAACAGCAAAATAGGAAATCATAACTAATTCGTGCGTGCAGCCTTAGCCTAAAGTGAGAAAATCCTTGAGGATGTACATATCTCTGGATCTTCTATATGACGTTCATTGATCAACGAAACATTAAGATATATAGAAGAGTGTTGAATCAATCTCTCCTTAAATCATCATAATAGCAAATTACTGTGCACTGAGGCAGCCACCTGAAAACTTGGCCAGAGAATACCACATTTATTAAGATCCACAAATCTCTTGACTTCAAAAAGAAGAGGACTTGCTCTTTCATTACATTTTCAATAACTTATTGCTTGAATTGGATCTACTCAAGAATAAGAGGAGCAAGTCTGGTTTTGAATGTTTAGGATCCAGTACTAAATCTCGTAGAACATTTAGACAATAAATGGTGGGTTGATGTTCACAAGTTGAACTGCAGGTTTAACCCTGTGGAGTGCTAAACGTCATACGTGAGCAAGTTCAAAACTCCACAGTAAAAGACCCCAGCGACTTTGTATAAGTAGATGATTTGAGAGATTATTTAAAAAAAAATACTTCCAATGATGTCTTTTGAAAATTGTGATAAGTGATTAGCAAGAAGATTTTAAAGATTTGCTGAACAAATTCATGCTGCATCACATGACTGAGACATATTTTATTTTCATAAAAGTGGAATCGTGAAAATACAGTTAGAAGTCACATCAAGCTATAGCCTACACCAAAAATGAAAGCCAGTAGCAGTAGTAACTGTGGCGTAGATCCTGCTCGAAAATAGCCTCCAGAGCTTATAAATAACCCAAAGCACCGACAATATATTGACTAATTACTCAGTTAATTCCACTGCAGCAAATGTCACAAGACATCATAAAACTGAAACCATGGTTTATAATGGATCAGAAGAATTAACCTGGCCCACGATTCATGACAGGCCAACTATTACAGCTGGAGTTGTAATTCCCAAAGTATCATGACCATCAGAAAAGATGTTCCTGCTTTAACTGTGATGTGCTTGATTATTGTTTACAGAAATATCTCTATTAAAAATTCTGGTACAAACTACATTTTCCAAATTGAAGAAAAGATAAAAAAGAGTGGAGATGCATGTCACTGTCTAAGCAATGTTTTAGACTGAATTAAGTGACATCTCCGATCTAAGTCCAGGCATTTATATTTTAGAAATAAATCTACTGTAGAAATTGTTAGCAAGTTTTACTTGTGCAATAGGCGAACTACATTTCTGCAGCTAAACTTCTCAGTTCTGTCCAGATTGGACCTGAGAAAAGTAAACTATGAAAAAGCATAATGAAAAGTACGTGGTAATTCTCCTTATATGCGAGTACCATTCTCGAGTATACTACGGATTTACTTCAGTGCATTGTCACTGTGGTGACACACCAATGTGTAAAGCTCGCTATTTGCTGCCTACAAATCAAGCTGCATTAACCCAAACAGTGACGAGTTCAAGTACAAGTGTTATATAAAATTTAGTCTGAAAATATAGGTGTTTAGCTACTCATCTTTCAGTTGAAATGGTTACTAGCAAAATAACAGAGAGAGAAGTGACACAAACTGGCTGTTAATGTCATACCCATTCAAAGCTGAGTTTGAAAATGAATGCATAGCCCTGTAGTTGAAGATTATGCAAGCATTTTGAAAACAGAACAGAGTCATGACTTCAGTGAATTGCTCAAGGAATTTTAGTTATGTATTTGGAGAATCAGATAACTAATTTGTCAAATGGTTACACAACATCATATAGATACAGGTGAAATTTACCAAATTAAACAACTTCCACACAGGCTTCTTTGATGTACCCAGGATATCGACAGTGCTGAATTTGGGAGACTTTAAAAACAGAGTAATATAGCCTCTGAGGATGCATGTTTATCTCCAATATAAGAAACAAAATGAGTGTGTAAAATGATTCTATATGCACGTTAGATGTGTGAACAACATTGAAAGTATTTTTGCCTTTCTTTATCTAGATGAGTGTCTAATTTGGTTGGGAGGTGTGTGTTTCTTAGTTGTAGATACTGAAAGGGGAAACTGGACACTAAAAACAAGTTTATGGGCACCCAAATGAGCAGACACATATCATTTTTTAAATACACTTTGACAAAGCACCAGTGTTGGCTTCTTCTCGTGAATATAGTCCATTTATCCTGGATACTGAATCTAATGTACTGTATAGAAAAGTGTTAGGACAAGAAAATATTTGTTTCATTTTTTTTTCCATTTTATGGAGTTTATTCTTCCATGCTTTAAAAAATATAAATTTCAACTCTATTCTAATGTTTTACTGACTTATGTTGACGACTGATTGAGCCAGGGTGTATATATTTATTATTCTTGAGAAGTAGAATTCCCATATACTGTTATCAAGTGCATCCCCTAAAGGTTCTACTTGAATAAATATACTAATCAAATTTAGGAGCTGAAATAACTATAATGGTACACTCTGCAGTGTCTTAACTATATAAAAAGAAGATAGCATGTGGTACCAGTATTTGCCAATGATTTCAGCATTCAAAAGTCGAAAAAGATGCTATGACAAAGCATTGAAAAAACTTGGTTCTGGCCAGACTGACAGATGACACGAAATAAGATTCAATAGTTGATTAAAGCATAATATTCATTTTGACTTGTTTCCATCCGTGATTATTTTCGTGGTATGACTTAAGTCGATATAATTCTAATTCAGTACATAACATCTGTGGATGTCATATTAGAATGATTAGAAATAAATAATGATCTGTATCATGTAAAAAAAATAACAATATTCAATTAAATATAATTTCTTAAATCCAATTTGTTGTTAACACAAATACCTATTTCATATTTCAACCGGCTTGAAGAAACTTGCCATTGAGAAAAAGGCCTTATTGTTACTGGGTATTGCAGATAGAGTATGTAGACATAGATTATCAACGAATTTTTTTCACTCTATTAGTATTTAATCTTTAATTAACTATTCTAAATCTGCATTTTGTGGAAGTCTTTTGATTTTTTGATGGATGCAAGTGAATTTGAAAGTTACATAAAAAGGAAACTGTAAACATTACAATTTGACACTTAAACTCGTTTTAGAAAGTCTTCCATGTCATACAGAGAGAAATGTAAGAAATGAATTGAATAAAATGAGATTTGTTTCGAAAGTAAATCCTGGAACTTTTTCATTGATACAAAGTAGACAGTTTAAACTGAAAAGCAACAAGATCGATTAAATATAACTGGTTTGAAATCGCGTTATAGGACACAAAAAATAACATCAAAATATCTTACACAATGACATATATACAGTTTCTGATTCGATACCTGAGTTATATGGGAGATGCATTGCGAAACTTTGCTCATTGCGGTGAAAACAAATATTCCAGATGAAAGGTATTATGAATGTATATTGTTACTAGGTTTGTTCATGATAGGTTCAGGATGGTGTATCATTCTATCATAGACAAAACAGCCTTTATTTGGATACACGAACACTGCGATCAGTATCGAAAGCTGTTCTCATGCTTTAGGCAAAATTATACAACATACTCAAATATAATCTCAATCTGGAAGAGCAATACAAGACACGTGTGCACAAGTTGCTTCTACAATAAATCCATTAAACTTTCGCACACCACAAACACTTAGAAAATAAAATGGTATCCATACTATGCCATTACAGTCAAGACACCTTTTGATTTTCTTTAAATTGAAATTATAAAACCGTCGTCCTAGTACATTAATTAAATTATAGAAAGCATGTAGTGAGAGCTATGTGCTTTGGATATGACATCCTTAATACGCAGCCTTTTGCAACGAAACACCATGTTGCATGGATGCATTTAAAAAGCACAGTCGTCAGATAAAGCACGACCAGTTGTGGTGGCATTGACTATAGTGCGGTATTAAGCCTTAAACATTGTTTCAGTAAAGTGCTCAATCTTTATATACAATTACGACAGAAAATGTTCTTACCCCTGCGTCGTGAGTAGTTTTTCCTTACAACTTGAAAAGTATCATAGCTAGGATAATGAAAGTTCAGTATACAGTGTTCCCTCGTGTATCGCGGTAGATACGTTCCAACCCCCCCCCCGCGAAAGGAGATTTTCTGCGAAGTGGGATCGCCGATTTTTACGTATATATTTATGTGCATTTAGACATTTAAAACCCTCCCTGTACAACTATTTAACCCTCCCATTACAATACTGTTTATTATTGCTGCTGAAATAATAAGAACAATTATTGAGATATTAAGTCTTACAATTAAAAATTACATATCTTCAGCAGGTGGTGTCTTTTCGGGGGACACCACTTCCTCTTCTGTGGAAGGTGAATCGGCAATTTCTTCGTCGGTCGTTACAACTTCAAGACCAGTACTTGCCACCGGTACCCTTTCTTTCTTGCTCGGCTGGAAAAACCTTGTTATTGGCAGTTGTTTTCTCTGCCTCTTTAGCCTATCGAAAATCATTTGATAAGGAGTCATCAGTTCTTCTATTTTACTGCAAAATTGTACTGATCGAACCATATCGTTGTCCCATTCCTGTGAACACTCCTTCACTTCGTTAATTAGTTTCATTAGTTTACCTAACCGCTCTAACGACCATCCACTTTGCTCGATTGTTTCCTCGGCTTCTTTCGGTGTTTCCTCTTCGTCGTCTTCCTCGGCAGCAGACTTCGTCAGTGCTTCTAAGTCTTGGTTGGCGAGTGGTTCGGATTCTCAGTCAATCAGTTCATCTACGTCTTCCTTCGTCAAATCGGCAAATCCTTCACCTTTGATTAACGAAGCTAATTGCACAGCTTTTTGAACAGCCGAGTGTTGGATTTCTTCAGGCGTGAATTCCTTGTCGTCGTGCACAACCTCAGGCCACAACTTCTTCCAGCTTGCATTAACGGTGCAGGGCTTCATCTCTTGCAATGCCTTATGAACATTTTGAAAACATGTAGCAATGGTGAAAGACAATCAAAATGGGTAGCTGTCATTGGCCGTCTTTTATTTCTGCACCAATCATAGCCCGTCTTGCACATCGCTACGCCATGAAGCTGATCTCGCGTAGCCTTCGCAGACGCACAATGCGTATATCTATAGCCTTTCCAGTTGGTTCTGTTTCCATTTTTACGCTGTTATAAACTCAAATATATGTTTATATCTCAAAATATATCTGTCTTTTCTTTACACTATTAATTATATTTATTTTTAATATTTTAATGGTATTTAATGCTATATTTTAGATTTAATGTTTATTATTTTATATATACAGTGTATTATAAATATTTTACCAAAACACATCTAAATAAATTTTTATGTAAATTAAAACAAATAACCAAACATAGGAGGGGCAGAAAGTATTCGTGCGTATAGCCTTTCAGGTGAATTACTTGGCGCAATCTCTCCTCATAGCCCTCCATGAGTGTTTGACAGAACTCGACTGGTATTTTCTTCCATTCTTCTTTACAGAAGGCCTCCAACTCTTGCAAGGTTTTCGGATGACGCTGATGAACCCTGATCTTCAACTCATGCCAAACGTTTTAAACTGGGTTGAGATCGAGTGACTGCAATGGCCACTCCAGAACGCTTATATGGTTCCTGTGCAACCAGGATTGCACATATTTTGATGTGTACTTAAGATCATTGTCGTGCTGGAAGATCAAACGCAAATTCCGGGTATCATTCTTGAAATAAGTGCCTAATATATCAACGTACTTTCTTTTTTCATGATTCCGTTGACGCGGTGAAAAGGCTGCCTACACCAAAAGAGCTGAAGGAACCCCATAGCATGATCAAGCCACCTCCATGTTTAATTGTAGAGGACAGTGTTCTTTGGAAGATTTCGTTCCCCCTTCTTACGGAATATATTGCGAACATCATTGTGGCCGTAAAGCTCGATTTTAGTCTCGTCTGACCAAAGAATACTTTTCCAATAGGTAAAAAATTTATCTACATGCTTTCTTGCATACCTCAATTGTGCTTCTAAATGAACAAGCTCCAAATATGGAGTTCTATGAGGACGGCATGCTTTGAACCCAGAAGAGTGTAAAATGTTCGTAACGGTAGAGGTGCTTTCTTGAATCCCAGTTCCCCTTATCAGTTTCTGTATGACATTACGTGTTAAACGAGGGTTCCTACTAACTTCTCTGAGAACCTTCCTTTTGGTTCTCTCTGAAATTTTGGTGCAGCATCCGAACGAAGGAAGTTAGCAGTTGATCCTGTAAGCTTAAACTTGGCAATTATGCTTTGAACAGTATATTTCGGCACATTAAACTGTGTAACAATACCGTAAAAAGACACACGAGACTTGTATTTTACAATAATTTGGTTTTTTAAATCACTGGACAGTTGTTTCCTGTTCGCCATGATGACTAAGCAGATAATGACGGAGACGGCGGTAAATTGCTAGAAGTACATTGTTTGCTGGCTAAATTCTAATAATTATGAACCAGTTGTCTAGTTCTGGAATGGTATAATGTAGTTTATTCGCCAAACTATATAATTTTTTTACGATAATATTAATTTTTCACACATTCTGAGCAGTACAAACACTTTCTGCTCCTCCTATTTTTGGTTATTTGTTTAAAAACAGTTTATTTGTCGTTTAATTTACATAGAAATTTATTTAGATGTGTGTCAGTGTAATATTTATAATATAACTTACTTCTATTAGCCAACTCATGATACTTTTTAAGTTATGAGCAAAAAACTACTCTGGATGCAGGTGTACGAACACTTTCTGTCGTAACTGTATCTCTATGTACTAAGGATAATCATGCTCATGCAAATAGAGTATTCGTTTCAACAATTTTTTTTTCATTAAAAACAAGATTAATAGCTTTAAGACCTTTAAACGATGATAAAGGGTATTCCATTTCCAAACTATATTCATTTATTTTCTAAAATAAAGCAGTAACATAGAAAATCATATCTAAAAAGAATAAGTTACCATTTTATAATTTTTGGCAATATCGTGTTTTCAAAACAGGTTTACTAAAAGCATGTTATTAATATAAGTCACTGCGTGAGTAAACAATATTAGTAGTTTTGAATATTTGTCTGTTATAACAGTATTAAACTCTTTTCACACTTGTAAATAGTACAGTATACAAATAGACCTTCAAGTTCACAAATTTGTTTTTAATATAAACTTAAATTAGTGTAGTAGTTTATATAAACCTTCTTAATAACGGCAAATGCTCTAATGAGTAGATACAAACTGGAACGAATAGACATTTTTCGTCAATGTCTTTGTGTTTTCGAAAATCATTGGTAGCAGCAAAAAGATTTTCATAAGAAAATCTTGGTTCATTGGTTTCCAGCATATATAGTACAAAGTGTTCACAAAATAACCTAACTAGTTTGAAAGATGTGCTTACATCTCTTCTTAGTATATATATATATATACACACACATTTTTCTGTTTACTAAAATGTATATTTTATTTAACAGCTTAATTACGTAGTTTATTGAATTTTATAATGCTACCAGATGCAAAATATATTAGACTTGTTTTGTTTGATCTGTGACAAAGGTACTTGTGCATAAGGGTAGAAACAAACATATCATTTCACTGACTGAGGACTGTAATCGAAAACCACTAATGCAGAAAAGAAACTTTCAGAAACCTAAGCTAACTTAAGTAATATGATGTCTCTTAAGTGAACTTAAGGTTTTTGGAAGGTACTCTAATAAATGTTCGTAATTTCGTACATTTAATTATCTTAAAACTATGATCTTCGTCCGCTAATGTGTATCAGGTTATTTCATAAGTAATGTCCAAAAATTTAATACAGAAATTGCATCATCATTTTTATCTTTGGAGAAAGCTTTAATGACTAAAATATATAGTAGGGCATGTATAAAATGTTTAGACAAATAAAAGAAACTGACCCATATCCACTTTTACAGATCATAAACCAAACCTTATGAAGATGGACGTGACTCAAGAGCACATAACGCATATAAGGCTTTATGAGTTTAAAAAGGCAACAGTGAAGCAGAAACTACACGAAATATTCAAGTTGTCTATGGTGAAGAGTATCTCAATGAAAGAAAATGTCGAAAGTGGTATCAGAAGTTCAGATCAGGTGACAATAGCTTAAGTGATGCACTACATTCAGGTTGTCCTGTTGAATTTATTGATGACTTGCTGCTGACTGCACTTGATGAAGATTGTACTGTAACAATTCAATAACTAGTACAGAAGCTTAGTTCGATCCACTAAACAGCTCACCGTCATCTGCAACAGCCTGGAAAGGAGTTAAAACTTGGAGAATGGATCTTCTATGATTTGACAGAGGTCAAACTTAGACCAAGAGTGAATATTTGCTGCACCCTCG
Source organism: Carcinoscorpius rotundicauda (assembly GCA_011833715.1). Classification (NCBI taxonomy): domain Eukaryota; kingdom Metazoa; phylum Arthropoda; class Merostomata; order Xiphosura; family Limulidae; genus Carcinoscorpius; species Carcinoscorpius rotundicauda. Next base: position 29,096,069 of record CM022395.1, on the reverse strand, counting down.
TAAACGTAACTCACCTGTTTTGGACAGGTTAGTGAATGGAGATGAAAAATGTATATTTTATAAAAATATTAACAGCCGCAGACAATAGCTCAGTGTAGATAAACTGGCTAAAGCACACCCCAAAATGAACCTCTATCCTAGGAAAGTCTCGTTAAGCATTTGGTGGGATATTGTTGGTGTGGTCCATTTTGAGTTGCTGCCACTTAATGTAGCAATTACATCAGACTTCTATTGACAACAGTTAGAGTTCTCAAATGTTGCACTGAAATTAAAGATGCCTGCTTTGATCAATTGTAAAGGTGTTGTGTTACACCAGAATAATATACAGCCCCCTACAGCAAGGATCACATCTGCAAAGATTGAACAGCTAGACTGTGAAAACCTTTCACATCCTCCTTATTCTCCAGACCTTATCCCATATGATTATCATATATTCCGAAGTTTGGAGAACTATCTTGATAGAAAAAAGCTTGGAACACATGAAGATATCAAAACTACCCTCTCTACATTCTTTTCTTCCAAACCTCAATAATGTTATAGAAACGGTATTCAGAATCTTGTGAATCATTGACAGGAAGTAATAAATAATAATGGGAGATGCATTATTCATTATATAACATTAAAAGCGTTTGAAATGCTTTCTCTTTTTCTTAGAAAATCGGACATTACTTAAAGGATGACTTGATATATATGAATAAAGATAATAGCACAACATAATGTTAACTTCAGTATGAAGGAAAAACAGCCTAATCTACTCCATCTATTGCATTACGGACTTTTTCTTTATTGAACTAGATACATCAAGCAAAAATACACTGTACATATTTGGCGACAAATTACACTATGACACAAACTGACCACATCAAAATGGTAAAGCATAACTTATATTTCAGGCATCTGATGAAAGAAGGCCAAGCCAGTAATGGATATACGCCAACTATTAAAGTAAGATTATATGGATAAGACTCAACTGTGAAACAAAACTGAAACTGAAAATATTGACATTTTTCTATATATTCCATTACATACAACGTCTTGATTGATTAGGCAATATATTTATCAATATCTAGACTTGAAAAGTACGGAAAATGTTTTCAGTACAGTAGAAAGTGAAGTTATTAATAGAAAGTAATAGTCACATATCAATAAAACAACATCTATTTGTTTCAAATTATTTAAAACAGCTAAAAAATAGAGACCACTCACCTCAGCAGTTACAGGGCCGTTTCCACCTAATGTTGAAATGTAATATCAATTATAACTGTTATTATAAGCGACTATATTGGGCTGACAATAGAAATATCATCAATTAAATTGGAAAAAGCCATAAGGTAATTTAATAGTTTGCTTGCCAGTCGGCAAAATTACCACTACAAAATATATCAACAAATAATTTTCTAAATTTATATATACACGTGTGTTGTGTGTGTGTACATTTCTCTGTCTCTCTATGTAGACCTGGCATGGTCAGGTGGTTAAGGCACTCGACTCGTAATCTGAGGGTGGCTGATACGAATTCCCTCACACTAAATATGCTCGTCCTTTCAGCCGTGAACGTGTTACATAGTCACGATCATTCCCCCTATTCATTGGTAAAAGAGGATGGTGATGACTAGCTGCCTTGTTCTAGTCCTACACGGCGAAATTAGGAATGGCTAGCGCTGATAGCCCTCGTGTAGCTTTGCGCGAAATTAAAAACAAAACAACGTACTAATTATTATTCTCTTTAGAATTAGTAGATAAGAACAACTAAATGCGTTCTGAAATGTGCCTTGAGCCCTTACCTACTAAACTTTTATATAGTTCTTACTCACCATTCACTGGAAATTACGATACACACCTAACTTTCGAATGAAGTTCCCGAGAAATATTCAGTTCAGTTGCGACATCGGTATTTAAGAGATACGCCCTAGGCGTTACAGAAAGACTTGAAAAACGTAACTCTCACGTGCTTGCCCTTCAACTGTTGGTGCCTTGCTTACTGTAGTAAAGTAAAAATGTAGGTGGAGAATAGAAACCTAAAAATGATAAACATTGAGAGAAAAACAGTCAACATTGACTTTATCATTTTCTAGCTATAACATTAAAAAAAGAAAGTACAAAGTTTGTGTGACAAGTATTCAACGTTTCTAAGTTATCTCATGGAGCAAAATGTTTTTTTCAATAAAAGCAATGAGCACTTTAGATGAGAAAAATAATGACAAACTTAATACTTCGAGCACTTCTTTCATTACTTGTGAATCTAGAAAGCACTTTCCATGACTTCTTTCGTAGATTTTGCATTTAGCTACTGTATTAAGTGGATGTGAAGAAAAAAAAATTCAGAATTTTACATCATCGTGAAACGGTTAGAAGTAATGAAACAAAAAAAATATATTCAACAGCTATATGGTGACATTATGTTAGAAACAAGCATGAATAATCGTTACAAATTTACTTACAGTAAATAGAGTCGCTACATCTTTAACATTTTTGTTAACAGTTTTCTTCACTAAAATATTATGAATGATACTTGAGGAAAATGAAATATAATGTAGACAAGAAATAAAAATATTGAATATATTTATCAATTTGAACATTCACGGATTTATTATTTAGTTATTTAAACGGCATCATAAGAATAATATATGAATACTTACATAGCTCTTAGAATAAATTTGCTTATCTTGTTTATATACAATAAACATTTGCCGTTTTAATAAGGATTCTCCCGTCTGTATACGCGCTCATTTAATAGAACTTTATGTATTTGCATGCTCAGAATAGATTGGTAATTATTACTTGAGTTCTATAAATGCTGAAGGGAAAATCCTACCAACCTTCAAACCAACACGATGAAAGGTAAAAAAGTCATTATCAACAAAATTTCCTTAACCTAGTTCTGATATGTTATGCACATGACGTAAATAAAAACGGTTGAAAGTTATTCCTCGCCACCTTAATCCAATACGCATTGTAACAGCTGTTGTTAAGCAATTTGCTGAAACAAATAAAATTTTAACCATTATATTATGTTTGTCATGTCCCAGTCGCCTTAATGTTGCGCGAAAGTCACTGAATATAATGTGAATGGCAAACTGTACACTCTTTCCCTCGGAATTTCTTACTGGTAATTACTGGTGTATACTTCTACAGTTAATCCTATGGTTGCTAAACCCTCTCTGGGATCAAGAAGTCTACTTTGCTGGTTTTTCTCTTACAAACAACGAACGGATTAATTCATATAGAGTAAAAATGAATTTTAATAGAGATAAGTGGCGTTAAATATAAAATTAATAAACCGTTAACAAAAAATCTCTTGATCACTTCTGACGTGTTTTAACATAAGTAAAATTAATGAATATTATACTTCACAAGCTGAATCTAATTCACACCAGAATAGTCTTGTATATTCAGATCAAACTAATTTCCCTTAGAATAATGTAACAGGTCCGCAGAATAACAGGAGATTCAACAAGATAAGTACTACAAAGTACTACTGTGCTGCACTGAATAACTGAATCTTTAAAGTGAAACTTTATTCTTAATAGCCCAGAAAGTAAGAGATACATAGTCATTTTTCTACAGTTTATATTAATACCATTTTTTTACCTATGATAATCAAGTGGCACTCATATAATGTAGTATATATATCATACATCACAATACCACATACTAGTTAAAAACACAAGGATCACAATGGCCTCTCATTTGATTTTTTGAATACATATCCATGATCTTCATAGCAACTACTGGCGCAGCCATTCTAGACTCCTTATGATTAAATTTCAGCCATATCGATGAAGAAGCTGTTGACAGTTGTCTAGGTGACTATCAAAATTCTCTTTTATCCTTGGATCCAGTGCTTTTCATTTGGATATTCTTAAATAGCCAAATAAATAGTTTCAGGTCTTTTCTTCTGAGATTCTAGATTAACATTGAACACTGCCCCCCCAGTGGCTCAGCGGTATGTCTGCGGACTTACACGCTAAAATCCGGGTTTCGATACCCGTGGTGGGCAGAGCACAGATAGCCCATTGTGTAGCTTTGTGCTTAATTCAAAACAACAACAACAACATTGAACAGTGCTATTCTCTTTCCCTGAGCCGTCATTTTTCTGGTTTCTTTTGAAGCCAGTTCACTATAGGTTTATTGATAAGGTGTAGGTACAGATAATTCACAAGTACTATGAACTTCAGTGTGCCTGTTATCTGCTGTAAACCTTATGTTAATATGTTGATTCATTGGAGGACAAGATGAGGTTCTGTACAACTGTAACCAAGTAGTCTCTGTAGTTTTGGCACATAACAAAAGAACATCCAATGCCTGTTTTGTTATATTTGTTCTTGTACTGTCTTTTCAAAACACCTTTCTGTTATATGATAATTTCTCAGCTATTGACATGCAACCTTATGCATGCCAACTAATATAGACTTTAACTACTCCATATTTCTTTTGGTCATAGTGGGACATCTGCTCTTTCGCGAAATGGAATTATACATCGCTTCTACAGGAAGTAAGACTTCTCATTCCAATATAAGAACCTGCTTATCACTGCTCAGTCACAACCTATAAGTATTCATCACACTCATTTTAGTCAGAATTAAAATACTTAGTAAGCATACACTTGATAGTCTGTATTACCTGTTCCTATAAGCTATCAGTCGGATATGCCAAGATGAAATCTGCGTCGTCACCACACTCAACACTTTAAACAACTCATAAAAAATTTGCTGTTAAAGTTAGCTCCCTGGTCCATGTAGATAACTTCAGATGCTCTACACTATTGCATAATTTATTTCAGTAGTGAAAAGATATTAATGCAGGACACTGCATTCACCTGTTTCATATAAATAAATAATCTGTACATACTTTCCTTATTCTTAATAACTTTTGGAAATAACCAACAACTTTCATTGAAGATTGTATGTTGGCTACATCTTCACTGCTCCACAGAAGACCGTACATTAGTTTTTTAATAAACTAGAAAAAAGCATCACCAACATCTATGTGATGATGTGTGAATAATGTTGCCCTCAAATAGACCTTTAGTCCCACATATACATAAACATATTCGAACAAATAATTCACTGATTTGTTCTCGCCATGTTTAGTATAGGTTGTCTGCATAATCCTCACTTAGCAATCTCATATACATTTGTAACTATATGCTTGCGGCTACTTTTAGATGTAGGACAACGAATATAATCCTATTATAACCATTTGCTTTGTTGTTGTTATTTCACTAACAATGTCTATGACTCTTTGATAGATTGTTTAGGCAGAGTATTCATGATGAAACTTTGTAGAATGGATGGCAACTGCCTGTTGTGGAGACCAAAGTGTAGAGGACAACGTGTGTGTGAAAAATGCAAACGAACTTGGCAGGGGTTTAGTTTAGAGAGAGAGAAGTCTGAAGAATTCTTTCCTCAACTGGGGTGGTCAAGAACGTTGTAGTTCCTCTTCGTCCCCTCACATGAAAGATTATTAACTGTGCTTAGAAATTTGTCTGTAATTAACTTTTACATGTTTAAGATGGGCCATTATAAAATTGACGGGTGAGAAATGGGGTAGCGAAACAAAGGTTATCCGGGCTAGAGCCCGACAAGCAGATATCAATGAAACAACCCGATTCAGGGGAGGCAATAGTGTTACCTTGGCTGGAATCTAAAGATCTAATGCCTGAGATTTGGATGTGGAGGAAAATGGGAGTGCTTCGAGAAACCCACTTGCACAGGACAGGCGTCGAATCCTGTGCCCGAATCTGAAAAAGAAATAAATATAAACATGAATTTACCTTATCTGTGATTATGTATTTTGTTGAGTGATTTGGGATTATTGAAATATGTTATATGGTTAAATGTATTTTGTAGGTGCACTGGCTGATTTACATAATGCAGTAAGTTGGTTTCTATGTTCTGGTTTTAAGTAATATTTGTATGATATTTCTGTGAGCCTGTTTCTAAGAGTTGGCAAGTTATTGATTTTGTGTACATAGTTAACAGGTGTGTATGATGGTAATCTGTTTGCTACTCTTAGTATTTTATTTTGTTGTACTTGGATCTTCTGTGATGTATTATTCGAAATATTATGTGTGACTTGACATCCATATTCAGTTACCGGATGGATGTAAGCCTTGTATATTTCTATGAAGGTCTCTGCTGAGCAGTTTGAATGTTTACTAGATATGGTCATTAAATGTGAAATGCGTTTTTAATAGATAAGTGTATGTTTTTTCCATGTTAATTTTGAGTCAAAAGTGATGCCAAGGAATGTGATGTGCTTGCTCATGTTTATAAGCGTATTGCCGAGTGAGATGTTTATTTTCTTCAGAGTTTTTCTATGTCTTTTTAATTTTCTATAAAAAGTGATTGTTTGCGTTTTTGTTGAGTGAGTGTTAGTGTTCATGATTTTGAATATGATTCTATTTCGTATCTGTGTGTAATTATGGCAACCTTTGTAACTGGCTACGTGTGGGTGTTGACATTTTGCCCAAATAATTTTGCAGTGTAAGACTAGAGCTAGTCATCAACACCCACCGCCAAGTTGTAGGGATTGACCGTCACATTATAACACCTCCACAGCTGAAAGGGCAAATGTCTGTGTGGTTGCTTTCGGTCTTTTTTAGTGTTCTGTTGGATTGTGGAGAGCATGTTATGATTGGTTAGATTATCACTGTTTTTGATTGGAGGAGAGCAAGACAAATAACCACAAAAATCTCACCCACACGGACAGATACCTACACTTCCAGTCCTACCATTCAACTTCGATAATACTTGGTATAATCCAACTCCTAAACAAGAGAGCAGAAAATATTTGCGATAAGACACCCATCGAAGCAGAACGTCAAAAGATCGTAGAGAGTTTTAAACTGAATGATTACATCTTCTCCTTCATCAAAACCTCCTTGTAGAAGACCACGACAGAAAGAAAAAATCAGAAAGTTACAACCACTACTGCCATTTACCTACCATACCTGCAACATTTCAGTGAAAAACTCAAATGCACGGACAAAAAATTCAACATAGAAATCTAGTTGAAATCCTACAACATCTTAAGGTCCATTTTGACAAAAAACAAACAGTAATTTATCAAAGAGAATCTCAAAAACGTCATATATGAAATTCCGTGTTCCTGCAACGACACATACATTGGTGAAACGGGAAAAAAACTCGCGACAAGAATAAAAGAGCATTAAGATAGTACAAGAGTCAAGAAAACGCAAAATTCAGTCACTGGAAAGTTCACCACGTCAATTGGACACAGAATAAATTGGGAGGAAACTATAATCATCAACACAGAAAAATTCTGGAAGACAAAAAAAATCAAGGAAACATTTTATATTAACACCATTAAATCTGAACTGAGATTCTGGATTAAAGATGAGTAACCTGTGGCTGCCAGTGGTTAAATCTACAGGAAATCTCTTCTCCAATCAGAAACAATGATAATCAAACCAATTAAAACACGCTCTCCAGAATGCACCAGGACACTATAAAAGACCGACAATACCTACACACACACACTGACACAGTAAACAGAATCTCTAACTTTAGAGTACATAAAGAAATCACGAGTGACCACTTTTCCATTTCCTGTATGATGCAACCGAGCCACCCTACCGTGGCGTACGTGACTCCCTCAGCGTACACTTGTACCAAAACAGATTGGCTCACTTTTAACGCTTCACTAGATTCATATCTACCCTACCCAAATGAACATGCTAACAACAAAACAGAATTAGATAACTATGTAAATCAAGTTACAGAAGCCATACATAAAGCCACAAAAAAACATTCCCTAAAACAAGGAGAAAGCACTCACATAATCAATGGACTTTAAAACCAGAAATTCATGCACTTATAATCAAACGCAGGCAATTAAGACGAACACATTTTATAACACGTAATCTATCTATAAAAACACAGATTAACAAAACAAATGCAAAAATTAAACAAGAAATTAAAATGGCAAAAGAAACAAATTGGCTAAACTTTTGTAAAAACTTGGAAAAAATCAAAAACAATCCAAAAGAATTTTGGAAAAAAGTCAAGAGTATTTCTTCCGACAAAAACACAAATCACATGCTACAACATATCACACACAACAACACAATCGCAAGGACGGACGTAGAGAAAGCCGATCTATTAGCCGACTACTACGAATCCTCCTTCAGCAACCTAAATTCAGTTGACTTTGACACATAACACCAACATCATGTCAACAACTTCGTAAATACAAATCAAGCTTTATTCTCACTACAATTCCCTGGCGAGACACTGGAAACATACTCAAGTTCAACCAACAGGAAAATTACCATCACTGAACTAAAAATTAATATTAAAAACTTGAAAAACACTTTCCCTGGGCATGACCAAATACCAAACATTATTCTGAAAAAAAGTTCTACTCTCCCATTACAATACCTCACAAACATCATGAACATTTCACTAACAACTGGTTGTTACACATGGAAAAAAGCCCTCATAACCACGATTCCAAAGAAACAAACTCACAGGACCAATTGAGATAATTTCGGTCCCTTCAATCTGTTAAGCTGCCTTGGCAAACTGATGGAGAAGGTTATCTCCAACCATCTTCTGACTTTTTTGAAATAAATAATATCCTTTTAGAATCCCAAACTGCCTCCAGAAAAAATAGACAAACCACGTAACCATTGGTGTATTTCTAAACGTTTAAAAGCATTTGACAGCGTATGGCACAATGCCATCAAGTACAAACTAACTCATCTAAAAATAAACTCTACTATAGTTAAATGGATATCAAACTTCCTGACAGATAGAACAGCACAAGTAAAAGTCAATAAAACTATATCTAAATCGTTCAATATAACTGAAGGAGTGCCCCAAGGATCAGTCCTTTCTCCACTATTGTATATTATTTTCGTCAGCGACATACCTTTCCTCAATTTAACATACACTCATAATTCACAATACCCAGACGACATCGCTATCTGGAGCACCTCCAAAAACCCAGTAATAGCCATATCTCGCGTGCAAGAATCACTTAACAACGTCTCAACCTGGAGTAAGAAGTGGAGAGTAGATTTAAATCCAACCAAAACACAAGCAATCACCTTCTACAGAAAACTAAAAAGACAAAGAAAAACTCTAGAAAAAGTAAAATTATCACTCGAAAATACGCCCATTAACATGAGTAAACACATCACATTCCTTGGTATCACTTTCGACACAAAACTAACATGGAAAAAACATGTTAACAGCATACACTCATCAATTAAAAAAACATATTTCACACTTAATGACTCCAACCAGCAAACACTCAAAATGCTCACCAAAAACCATTATCCAAATATACAAGGCTTACATCCACAAATAGAGTATGGATATCAAGTCACATATAATATGTCAAATAACACACTCCAGAAAATCCAAGTTCAACAAAACAAAATACTAAGATTTGCATTCAGCCTATCATTATACTCTCCAGTAAATTATATACATCAAATCAGCAACTTACCAACGCTAAGAAACAGACTAACAGAAATATCACAAAAAAACTAGTTAAAAGCAGAACACAATATTATGTATTTTCTTTTTCAGGTCTCGACACAGGACAGGTGGAACTTTCGGCGTCTGTCCTGTAAAAGTGGGTTTTTCTCGGGGCGCTCCCGTTTCCTCCCACAGCAAAAACTTAGACATTGGATCTTTAGATCCCAGTCAAAACAACTTTATTGTCGTGCCCTGAATCAAGTCGTTTATGTTCACATTTACTATGCCATCTGCCTTTCGGGACGAGTTCTGGCTGTTTTCTTCGGTACTATCTTTGCCTCGTTCACGAATAATATTAATTATGACCAACTTCACTCCTTCACCCCCCAAAAAACGAGTAAAAAAAACAGTTAAATTCAATAACCTTTCACGAAAGGGGACGAAGAGGAACCGCCACATACCTGAACACTCCAGTCAGAGAATGAGTTCTTCTGATTTCTCTCTCTCTAAACTAAACCCCTGCCACGTTAGTTTGCGTTTGCACATACACTGACTTGAAGACGAAAGGTGAAAGACTTTCGAATTGTCGTCTTATACACTTGTGTCTCCACAACAGACAGTTGCCGTCAATTCTACAAAGTTTTATCATGTCTATGACAGTTCCAATATGAAGCTGGATAGCCAACCATCCATAACTACAGAAGAACAACTGGACCTTCCTTTCTCCTCAAATACATATCTAATTCTAGACACAAAGACTGCATTTAATGAATAGGTTTTATAATCCAGTGCGCCATACGTTGTCTGTATAAAATCATTGAACACTATTTGTATATGTGAGGATACTGTGACTTTCTCTCCCACATATGCTTATGCAGTTTACTGTTCTTGAGTCAATCTGGCCAATATTGAAAAATTCTCCCTTGGAACATCAATTCTTGTTGCACAGACAAAAAGTGACCAACAAGCTATATAGAATATCTATCCAAGATTATTAATACAAAAACTGGGGTTTGCAATGACTTCATTTTGTGTGATGCATCCTGGACAGAGTCAGAAATTTACTTTTTATTTTATATCTAGTTTATATCCATTTTCCACAAAGACAGTTTATATCACTTGGTCTGGGTACTTGATATATCATCAGATCACTGTTAGTGAGTTGGCTGATCCTTTATTAATGAGGAATTCTTTCGCATACCCTTATAATGTACTGTGGTAGATACATTACCTATCACCTATACATTACTAATACCTATTTATTACCGAGTGAGTTGAGCTGATCGTTAAACCTTTTGGCGTAAGTTGTAAATAATTTTTTCCAATTCAATGGCCAGGTATGCGCTGAGTGCTGTTAGTTTTCTAGCCTTTTTTCATTGTTCACTGCTTTTCCAGGTGCTCCTGTCACTGCTAAACAATGATTAATACTTTGCTGTTAGGCAAATAACACAGTGTTCCTCCTTCCCATGATGACGTCCAAGTGAAAATATCATCAGCATAGGCTGCAGCATGTAAAAAAGACTAAAACAGTCTTGTCCAGTGGTTGCATCAAAGCACTAGGATGTGTTGGGGAATGATGATTATTTCTTGACTGGACTTGAAATCGGTGTGATAGATGTGCCTAGGTAGAATCATACACTCACGGTATAGTCACTGCATTTGCTTCTGCAAGTTTTTCTAGTCTTATGACTAGTTTAAAGTTATCAGATTATACTGCATTACAACAGAAAATACGTCATTATGGGTAGGAAGATCCCTCACATCCAGGTGAGGCTACACCATTTCACTGGTTGTTATACCTTCCATAAACCTGTGAATGAATATATTTTCATAATGTATTAAAGCCATGCTGTACGAATGCTGTATATCTGCATAAGCAATCAAACTATATTTTGTATTCCCCATTAAAACCTCAAATATGGCTTTGTGTAATGCATTAAGTTAATGTTCATATGATTGAAACTGGAAAACAATTCAAGTATGATTGCTTTACAGTCTTAAACATGCACCTTGCTCAAGTGTTCAATCAAGTCTAGGATTAAAACATCTAGACTAAAAATCAGGTACTGTACAGTCTTCTTTAGATATCAATTTCAAAAAGTATTTAAATTCTTCCTTTGCTGCGCTCTTGAGTGTTGGGAGAGTACTACGTTTTGATTCACTCATGATCGTGGCCAGAAGCTCTTCTTCACAGCTTCTTCATATCATCTGACCAAAATGTCCTGAATGTCGCAAGCACAGCTTGATAGGAACTTTCAGGAACTCTTGTGTGAGTAATTGATCCTGGTCCAGGGTGACAGAGAAATGAGTTGCCATTGACAGCTTGTCTATTCGTTCAGTGTGATCCCAGTCTTTTCCGTGAATCATGGTTACTTCAGTGGTATACCTTCTGTTTCAGAGGATCTTACCACTACTCCTTGAGTCACATTTTAACAATCTAATTCCCATCCCTTCACTTACTGATGAGATTGTTTCTGATGGTGAATGTCATCCATCAATTATACTCCAGTCGTTTCTCAGTGTGTTATACAGATTTTAATAAAGTTGGGATTTAGTTATTCTAGTTGGTGAAAGACTAAAAGTCATACAAAAAACATTCCAATTAATCTCAGACTCGCTAGATCCCTCACCATCGTAATAACTTCAGTCATTTATGTTTCTCTGGCACTGAGATTTATCTTCAGTCAAAAAAGCTTGAACAACCATTTTGAATACTCCAGATGTTAACAGCTCTTCTTTTTGAGTCATTCACAGCAATGAAATTGTAGTTATGGATATTCGTAGCATTTTTAAATGTCAAAAGCTTGGAAAAGAACTTCTTCTAAACTAAAATACCCTATTATACAACTATTTCTCTTCAGTAACAAACGATTCCTCCTGTTTAAGTGCTTTGAGTGGTGATAAATGCTATGTCCTATAATATGGAGCTTTTCAAACTCAAATACAAATAGTTGTAAAGAGCAATTCACATTTCAGCAGTAAACAGATTTCCCCAAAAGGATATATATTATTTTGGCATAACATCAACATTTTCTCCTTCAATGTAGTGTATATAAGTAGAACTGATTTCTCTCAAATAATGAGATGGAACAATGGAGCTAAAAATTTAGCTCTGTTTTTAGCATAAAGATTTATATTTGTTAACATATATTGATTTTTTTTTTATATTTCTAAAACAGTTTTTGCAAAGCCGCCAATTTAACTGAAAACTTTAAGACATTTTCGGGAGTTTAAAGTTGTTGTTTTTTTTACTTTTTATTTTCGATATGAGGTTATATCTACAGGTGATATAATCTACTATCTGTGTGCTGTTTACGGCTTAGTTTGTTTGTTTTGAATTTCGCGCAAAGCTACACGAGGGCTATCGGCGCTAGCCGTCCTAAATTTAGCAGTGTAAGACTGGAGAGAAGGCAGCTAGTCATCATCATCCACCGCCAACTCTTGGGTTACTATTTACCAACGAATAGTGGGATTGACCGTTACATTATAACGCCCCCACAGCTGAATGGGCGGCATGTTTGATGTGACAGAGATTCTAGTCTTACACTGCTAAATTATGGACGGTTAGCACAGATGGCCCTCGTGTAGCTTTGGGTGAAATTCAAAACAAACCAAACCAAGCCTTTATATATATATAGATGCTACCCAGTAATACAGCAGTATATTTGCGGTCTTACAACGTAAGAAACAGGGTTGTATATGGTGGACGTAGTACATGTTGTCCATTGTGTAGCTCTGTGCTTAACAATAGACAAATTATAAGCAGACACGTCTTGGTTATAATTTTTGAAAACTAGTTTATTCCATTCTATAATTAGTATTTTTAAATAGAACAAGTTTACTGAAATAATTTAAAATACATGCAACTTCTGACAACATATTAATATAAACTCTATGTGGTGACAACCACAAATTGTATTTCGCTATATTGTGATTGAATTATACAGTGAAAAACTGTCAGAACAAAACGCTTCACCACACGGACAAGGTGTGTGGTCTTATTATTTAGAGCCTACAGGGTTATTTCTTAAATTAGCTACTTAGAAAAATTTAGTTATGAGATTCACTTCCTTTATACTGAACTACGAAAAAGACAACACTTTTCAGCTACTCCTAATAAACGTACAAATTATTAACCTCACAAAAATCAAATCTTTCGCAAGGTGCTTTTACTTATATATTTTCTTACACATTGTTTATTATTGAACATAATTGCTGAATGTTCCAGTTATCAGTGGGTATTTTTAAAATAAACCTCTTATCTATATTGAAACTTTTATGCTAACAATCGTCCTTTAATTGTTTTCTAAACTATTTCTTTGTGAGCTGTTAAATGATTTTGAAGTAACAAAAAAAAGGAATTTAGTTTTGCGGAATGACTGAGATGACGACAGAAAACACTATAAGAAAACACACACAGAAATGAAAGTGTAATTTTGACCTAAATGACACCTTTTGTGCATGTGTTAAACAGACATCTTTTAGTTTGCGACTGACAAGGGCGTAGACCGGCTCATTAGACCTAATAACAGTTGTGACTGTCACTTTAATAAGATGCCTACAGCTGAAAAAGCGAAGAATGTGTTCAATTGGTTCGCTCTTATAATCTAAAACTATAACAGAGTTTATTTTAATACCTATGTTTGTTGCAGTTTGATACATGTGATTTATATTGTTGTATGGATATTGCGAAAGTCCCGTCTGTTTCTCTAAATTTGTAGAATATTCTAGAGAGGAAAAATCGGCAATATATGGTTTACGAAAATACTAGCGTGTTTTTGAACATTGTTGGACGTTCAAGAATCTCGTCTTTAATTTTATAAATCAAGGCGCCGAGAGTTGTCCGGCACGGCCAGGTGAGTTAAGGCGTTCGACTCGTAATCTGAGGGTCCTCACATTGAATTCCGATCGCACCAAACATCCTCTCCCTTTCAGTCGTGGGACGCTATAATGTAACAATCAATCCCACTATTTGTTGGTAAAAACGTAGTCCAAGAATTGACGTTGGGTGATGATGACTTCCCTCTAGTCTTACACTGCTAAATTAGGGACGACTAGCGCAGATGACCCTCGTCTAGTTTTGCGCGAAATTAAACAAACAAACCGATGAGAGTTAATTATTATTATTTGTCAGCAACAGTCATTATACTGTAAGTCTCGGAGGCAAAAATTGTGATTAACGTTTATTAATTTGGTCACGAACATTTTCAGCTTTCAAACGTTACAACTGTTGAAATTGAGATAACACTATGTATCACAACTTTTTTTCCTGGATAGTATGTGTTATTTCTTAATTGCTTATGTTGTGTGTGATTTTCTTATAGTAAAGCCACGAGGCTATCTGGTGAGCCCACCAAGTGTAATCAAACTCCTGATTTGAGTGTTGTAAATCCGGAGACTAACCACTGTACTAGCATGGGGCTGCTTATATTGTAAAATTATAGAAAATGGTCATTATTTCCTTCAAACGTTGCTTTTGTGACCCAGATGATGAAATTTAGAAATTAACCTATTTTCTATGTACAAACGAGCAAATTTGTACATCTTCATTTACATAAGGTCTGAAGAAAACGACACATGAATCAAGATTTGCATGTACTTATACTAAAGTTATACAAAAATGTTTAGAAGTGAGTGGCTTCTCGAGATTTGCAACTGTAATGTAAATCACTTTCACGTATCAGCCTCCAAATATTGTTTCCCATCATGTTTTAGTTATATGTTTCTTGGTAGCAGAGTTAAATTCAGAATATCTTAATGGAAACGTTTGCCTTGCTCCTCTCAGTATGCTCCCATGTTCTCCTTAAATTTATCAAGATGAAAGTTAAGGATATGGACTTTCAGGGACATCCTGCAGCCCATTTTGCCGTAGTTCTTCACCAGAAATTCAACCAGTTCCACATAATTTTCGGCCTTGTAATTGCTTAACAAGCCCCGAACTACTGCGACAAAGCTGCTTTAAGCTTTTCTCCCTTCCTACTGAGCTTCTTGGGGAATTCTGTGCACTCCAAGATATTCTTTATTTATGATCCAACAAAGACACTTAAAGGCTGCAGACTCCTTATCAAGAGCTGGGAAAATTTGTTTCATAAGACCCAATTTTATGTGCAATGATGTGAATAACACCTTCTGGAGATCAACTAGTGGCTGACATTTGACATTGCGACTCCCCACAGAAAACTTGGTCCATTGTGGCCAGTGCTTTCTGTTGTAGTGCGCTGCGGTGTTATTATGAAGAATAAATTTATTTCATCCACAACTAATGTGTAAGAGATTCATGCAAAATATTTTATATGTTATTTTTTTCTATACTGTTGGAAATTTTAAGAAATTAAAAGATATATAAATTTGAAAAGGTCCAGAATTTGTATAACATAAAGTTTCACTTTTCAAGCAAGCAAAAACTGTCGTTCTTACCTTTTACAGTTTTTTTTTGCAGTGCTCGCAGGTAAAATGATGTGCTCAGGGTTTGTCTTCATCCCCGACAGGCATGGGGAAATATGCCTTGTAGGCTTCTCACATTACAGCTGATTTTGTCATAGAGTACTTTTTTGCTGTTGGCTTGATAAACTGGCCACATACATAACAGAATTCACCTGGAGAATGCTTGCAGCTTCTTAATGTTATCTCTGATAAAATCAACTAGGTCTATGTGTTTACCTAGGCAGCTAGAACTAAATTGAAGTGGTAAGTGGCGAGCCCTTGTATATATATTACTATGGAAAGTTCTAGAAAATTCTAAAAGGTTCTTCAAAATTCTCGTAAGTTCTACAACATTCTAGAAAGTTCTTGAAAATTCTCGTAAGTTCTACGGCATTCTAGAAAGTTCTTAAAATTATTGTAAGTTCAAGAAAATTCTTTATCAGCTACTCAGTACTGAACCCAACTGGAATGTTCTGGAAAATGGGTAAATTTGAAAATTTCATTACCCAGGTCGCAAAAGCAAAGTTTGAAGAGAAAAATTGGTCTTTTCAACTTACTTTAGGTTTAAGCAATTGAGAAATAACACTTTCTATCCAGGAGCAAGAAAAAGTAAAAAATTTGTTGCATAGTGTAATTAAACCTTTGGGCGTTAGTATTTCTGCGTGGAAATTAGAAATATATCTTCTGTGAAATGTAAGTTTGTAAACCACGTTAGGCCAAACAATAACAGAGCTAGCTAGCATTCCAATAAAATGAAATATATTTGTGTATCAACGTAAAAGTAAATTGCGCTTGCGCCTCGTGGACCTGGACTTTCAGTAGAATATTAACTTCCAGACCAGATAGAAGACTGAATATTGTATGTGAGTTCATATAACTTTGTATATAAATAATGATTTTACTAACCATTTGTAATAACCGTTATTAAAATTGTATATTAAAATATATTTGTGTTAAAAACGAAAATTGTGTGTATTAATTTTATTAGTAATTATTATACATTTGATAATATCAATATTTAATTAAGGTTAAAAATTAAACTTAAAATGTCCGACTATTTGAAATCGTAATACATAACATAATAAGTCGTCGACTCAACTGGAATAAGTTATAATACATTTTGTCCATTAAGTAATAATTGATTGCACTATACTTTATTTAACCAAATGAAGTGTTTGTATTATTTGTTTATTCAATTCGGTTTAAATGAAAGCTATATTGAACTACCTGCTGCGTCTACCAAGGACAATCTAACTATGAATCTTTACGTTGTAATTCTGTAAACTTACTGCTGTCCTGCTGGAAGACATGCCAATTTTAAATGTTATACAAGTCAGTATTAATGTACAAAAGCCAATCTTCTATTATGTATCACATAATTTAGGACACAGTAACACTTATAGTCAACAAAGACGACGGAAAAAGTCGATTTTATTTGGTGAGGGGATCGAATAATTTGTTTGTTTTGAATTTTCGCCCAAACCTATACGAGAGCTATTTGAGCTAGTCTTTTTTAATTTAACAGTGTAAGTAAGACTAAAAAGACGGCAGCTAGTCAGCGCCAGCCACCACGAGCATGTTTGGTGTCACAAAGATTCGAGCCCGTGATCCTCAAATTGCGAGACGAACGCCTTAACCACCTGGCCATACCGGGGCACTAAGGATATAAAGCACCTTACTTGCTATGTTGAAAGAGCGATTTTCCTTCATTAATATATTGAAGTTTTTGTTTCTCTTCCAAAGAAATATGTCACTACTGAGTTAAAAATTGAGAGCACGTGCCCCTAGTGACCCACATGTTCCACTACACCTATGATAATCAGTTTAAAACAGGGGTTCCCAACCGGTGGATAGCCTTGGCAGGGGAGTCGCGTAGCCTTGTTAGAAGTAGCTTGGGACAACATTAATTTTATTTCATCAATTACATTTTCATGCTCTTACATTTTTTTTTCAATGCAAAGCAAAATGTGTGCTACGTTAGTTCAATGTCATTAGGTGATATTATGGGTGTACGTATGCGTGCCTGTGAGTAAATGTGCCTGTGTGAATGTGTATGTGTCTGCAACTGTATGTATGTGTATACTAGTGAGTAGCGAGTATGTGAGTGCACGCGCATGTACGTATGCTTGTGTGTCTGTTTAGCTGTGATTATGTGTGTGTGTGTGCTCGCTGTCGACACGTGAGTCACATGTCCGTTGCTGATTGGTGGATGACGAATCGCGCGACTGACCATGCTCCCTTCCCTCCCAATACTTGCCCCATCATTACTCTACCTGCACCCCCCACAAGTAGTCAGTGTAAGATCTACAGTTGCCAAAGCGTTCATTATTCAACATTTTTATTTTATTTTAACAAGGAGATAAGTAAGCAGTAGAAGTGAGTTGTGTCCATGGCTAAATGACGCAGATACTCAGAATGCTACCTCAACATTGGCTTCACCACTGTGCTCACCACCGACGGCATTGAGAAACCAGTGTGTTTTGTGCCATGCTGTCCTGAGTGCAGAGTCAATAAAACCATCACAACTCAAGAGTCATCTCGAGACGAAACATCCAGAACACGCAAAGAAGGATTTGGATTTCTTCAAACGGCATGAACAGTGTCTTAAAAGCCAAAAAATTGATAGAAGTGGGTCGTTTCAGCAGCATAGTGCAGCCATAGTGGAAGCTTCACATGAGATTGCATTCGAAATTGCTAAACAAAAAAGCCTCACACGATTGGGGAAACACTTCTTAAACCCTGAATGATGAAAGCAGTAAATCTTATTCTTGGAGAAGCCAGTGCAAAGAAGATACAGCAAGTATCCCTGTCAAATAATACTATACAGAGGTGCATTTCTAAAATGTCTATGGATGTGAAGGAACAGGTTTTGACTGAAATCAAGGGTTTCCCTTTGTTCTCCTTTCAGCTCTACGAGTCAACAGATGTACGTTCATGTTCTCAGTTGCTTGTCTTCGTGAGATACATTAATTCAGGTAACATCAAAGACGAATTCTTATTCTGCAGTGCACTTGAAATCACAACAAAAGCTGATGATGTCATGGAAAAAGTTTCAAATTTATTTCAAGACGAAGATCAATGAGAAAACGTGTGGGGTTTGTACGGATGGAACACCGGCTATGCTGGGATCGAATTCAAGATTCCAGTCTAGAGTGAAGAAGCTAGCGCCTCAAGCAAAGGGCATCCACTGCATGATTCACCGATATGCTCTCGCCAGTGAGACTCTCCCTGCTTCTCTGCGGGAAGTGCTTGAACCTGTAATCAAAATTGTAAATAATAGAAGACTCGAGCACTCAACACTCGTCTATTCAAAGAACTAAGCAAAGACATGAATGCTGACCACGAAGTCCTTCACTTCTACACAGCAGTATGTTGGTTGTCGAAAAGAAACGTTATTAATCGTGTCTTTGAAATGAAAGATGAAATAAAGCTATTCCTGAAGACTCAAGAAAGGAAAGATCTTGAAGCTCACTTCGAAGATGAAGCATGAAATAAAAGGGTTGCGTACCTAGCCGACATTTTTGACCAGCTGAACAAGCTCAATTTGAAGCTTCAACGAAGGGAAACACATGTTCTCCTTTTTTCAAGATAGTCTTTGGGCCTTTGTTTCCAAACTCCAGAACTGGTGTCGGAAAACCAATCTTGGAAACATCGCTCTGTTTGAAAAACTTTGTGGAGTGACGGATGAGTCTCAGATCCAACTGGATCAGTTCCTCAAGTATGAGATTACCGAACATCTTCAGTCTCTAGAAAAGGAAGTCCAGCGTTACTTCCCTGAGCTATCACAGGAACAGGAGGTCCTGGTAAGGAACCCATTTTGTATTGAACTTGATGTATCCAGCATCCCAGATAATATTCAAGATGAATATCTGGATCTAAGGAACGACTCTTCAGCTCGTGATCTCTTCAAGGTGAAATCCGTGACTCAGTTCTGATGCGCTATGTATCAGTCATACTCCAAAGTCAGCATGATAGCTTTACATGTCCTTGTTCCATTTGATCCTACCTACTTGTGTGAGGCAGGATTTTCTACTCTTCTCAATATAAAAAACAAAGAATAGGAACAGATTGGATGTTGGAGATGACATGAGACTGGTTCTAACAAACGCTCGGCCACGAATTTCAAAGCTTGCTGCTGGAATGCAACATCAGGCATCTCACTAGCTGGGTTGGATAGCTTTTCAAACCTGTGTTAATATTATTTTAAGAAATATATGTTCTTTTTGTGAATTCAGGTTGAACCAATGTGATTTAATTTGCTAATAAATAATTACAGAATTTTTAAATATATATATTTTAGATGTTTCTTTCCCTCTCCTTCACAGAAAATAAAAGAAAAATTAAGCTGCTGATAGTAAGCCCTAAGCAGGGGGTCACGTGGGTTTCAAACTTTTAGGTAAGGGGTCGCAAGTGCCAAAAGGTTGGAAACCCCTGGTTTAAAACAACTGACTCAAATTTAAATATTTGCCGATAGACCAACTTTCCATGCATGACTTTTTCACCAGAATGTCTATTTTGATATGAAGTTATGTTTAACATATATTTGTTGTGAAATTGTTTATTTCTACCTTCTTTTTCTTTTACTTTTTTTGGTTTCTCTGCCTTCAATATTGTGATCAAAGTACAGACTTGTTTAAATTTTAGATATAAAAGTAGACTTCGCGCTTGATTCGTAAAAGATACTAAATTCAAAGAGGTGGTTATATAAATAGATGGGTTAAACGACTCAATAATTATTGGAGTGTAACAAACTGTATTGTATAAAATAAAGTATAAAAATGACTGCCAATTCTCAAAAAATGACTTCTCATTCAATAAGCACTTATGTAAATTAAGCTGATGATAAGAATTTTGAAATAATATGATTTAAAAATAGGCACAGGAATATTTTATGCACGTATATGTATATTTATTAAATGATGCAAATTTAATTGTATAATGTCTTACGTCGTCAATTTGTTTTATTTTATTATGCCATTTTCTAGCCCCCCGATAGTACATCGGTGTGTCTCCTGATTTACAACGCTAAAATCAGTGGTTCGATTCCCCTCGGTGGGCTGAGCAGATAGCCCTTTGTGGCTTTGCTATGCGAAAAACACACACACACACACACACACACACACGCCAATTTCTATATATTGACCGAAATATGATGTATGAAAAGGACAATAACCGTAGCTTGTTTTAGAACCTTTCGTGATTAAAGTGTACAAACACAGAGTGCTCGTTGCTCTTTAATTTATTTATTGAAACTATTTGTGCTGTTTCTTCTATAATTTGGTTACTTTAAATAAAGTATTTATTTTAAGTAACTAATAATTCAAGTGCAACTGTTTTATTTCTAACATTTAATCCCATAAAGGGACTTTACATTATATGCTGAAAATTATGGTTGGATTACATCATAAGTGTCGGTCTGGTATTAAGAGCTATTAAACTAGTATCTATATAAAGTAAGCTATATGCTTTGTTGAAATCACGCAAGATTATATGGTTGAATAAATATCTGTTGAAATTTCTCATATATATATATATATATATATAAAATTTCAATCACGTCGTAAGCAAACTAAATATATGAAAATGATGGCTATGAACACAAGTTCTATAGAAGTTTACAGTAGTGACTGAAATTGCATTTTTATGCTTGACTTATCGACCAAATCTTATCAAGATGGTTATCAGGCAAAGGATTCTTAAACCTGTTTTCTGTTCATGTCATCATTGGTTCACAGAGACATAAATAGCTAGAAGAAAAAAGCATAACGTATAGCCACATAATAATACTAGTGCACGTCTGAATTGATATTGCTCTCGTCCAAATGATCTTTCAGAATGATGCATAACTTTCTGATTACAACTACCTTACAGATGCAATATTTCTTTATATATTCAGTTAAAATAGTAAAGCAAACGGTACACTTTTGTTGCAGTGTCAGTAACTTAGTTTGCCACGTTGAAATAAGAAATTTTAATGAATTAAAGGAGTTTGAAGAACGTCATCTTAAAGCAGTTTTAACTATTTTTGTAATTTACTGTTTCAACTGAATATATTTCAAACCAACCAGAACTTCCTTTCAACGGATTAAAATCCCTTGTAAAACGTTTGTTTACTGCAAAGTGGCTTAGTGGTGCGAATCGGATTGCGAATAGAAATTTACGGTTCGAATCATCCCTGATGTGGCTATTTAGCACATCTGTGGCATCAGGTGAAAGACCTTCCATTTTCAAATAACTGGATTGAATCTAACACTAACTGAACATCAGGAATTAATTTTTACTTTGAGATTGAGGGAATTTTAAAAGGAGAAAGATTAAAAGCATTAATTTGAATATCTTTGCCTTGTATACACTTATTGTCCTTTTAATCTCAGCTAGGTATTATGAAATGTTTCTCGTATTTATTTAAGACTTGCCATCTAAGCTATTTATGAGCAACTATTATCAAATAAACTATAAAATTATTTGTCTTATAATATAATAATGTAAAGTATAATTATATTATAATTATAATTACAATGCGCATTTTTCCCCTAATTTAGTCTTCTAGCTTCTCTGTCCATCGAATTGTTTGTTTTGTCATTTCGAACAAAGTTATATAAGTTTTCTGCGTATAGATAACCCTAATTTTAAACTAATAGACTTGATATTGAAATAATATTTACTCAAAACTGACGTTGTTTCTTCACCTTAATAATTACATCAGGTTGCGATAACTCAAATGAATAATAAACATTTTAATTTACTAGAGGTATTAAAGTTCCCATATATGTTACTGTCATAACTTAAATTAACATTAGAATTAAACATATCTACTTTAACTATAACGCACACGTGGCAAGTTCTTTTGATTTCATTTGTTCTATTTTCTCGGCTTAGTATTTTATTAAATAAACGCGCGTACACACACACATTTACGTAGCAACCATAATATTAAATTATAAATATAATAGTTAGAGCTTGAAATACAAACAATATTGTTGTCAATTAAAAATTTAGCTCTGCTTTTAGCATAAAGATTTCTATTTGTTAACATATATTGATTTTTTGTTTATATTTCTAAAACAGTTTTTGCAAAGCCGCCAATTTAACTGAAAACTTTAAGACATTTTCGGGAGTTTAAAGTTGTTGTTTTTTTTAGTTTTTATTTTCGATATGAGGTTATATCTACGGGTGATATAATCTACTATCTGTGTGCTGTTTACGGCTTAGTTTGTTTGTTTTGAATTTCGCACAAAGCTACTCAAGAGCTATCTGTGCTAACCGTCCTTAATTTAGCAGTGTAAGACTGGTGGGAAGGCAGCTAGTCATCACCACACACCGCCAACTCTTGAGCTACTCTTTTACCAACGAATAGTGGGATTGACCGTTACATTATAACGCCACCACGGCTGAAAGGGCGAGCATGTTTGGCGCGACGGGGAATGCGAACCCGCGACCCTCAG
This sequence comes from Carcinoscorpius rotundicauda, assembly GCA_011833715.1. Lineage (NCBI taxonomy): Eukaryota > Metazoa > Arthropoda > Merostomata > Xiphosura > Limulidae > Carcinoscorpius > Carcinoscorpius rotundicauda. Next base: position 29,072,749 of record CM022395.1, on the reverse strand, counting down.
ATTACGAGTCGCACGCCTTAACACGCTTGGCCATGCCGGCCCTTAGGGCTTAGTACATTGTGTGAAATAAGTGACCACGTTTAATGGTAACATTTTAGGAAGAACTGTTATAGTTAAACATTTGAAATTGCTTGCACATCAATTATTTTTCCATTTTAGATTAATCTAGGTATGGCCAAGTGGTTAGAGCGTTCGACTTGCAATCTAATGGTCACGGGTTTGAATCTTTGTCCCACTAAACATACCCGCTTTTAGAACTGTGGTGGTGTTATAATGGAACGGCTAATCCCACTTTTTGTTGGTAAGGAAGTAATCAAAGAGATAGCAATGGGTAGTGATGACTAGCTGTTTTCTCTCTTGTCTTTCACTACTAAATTAGGGAGGGCTAGTGCAAATAGCCCTCGTGTAGCTTTCCTCAAAATTCAAAACAAACAAACCATTTTAGATGAAATATTGTGTCTCGAAGTTTATAAAATACACGCAAATATATGAATCTTTGTATACCATAAAACTTATCATTAACACTAATGAATACGAACAGGTAATTTAAAAGAATATATAGTTAACATTATGATATGTAGACATATTTTCTACCATCTTATATTAATTTACAAAATGTCTATTTTTTTTCATTTAATTAGATTTTATGCAATTTTTGCATAAATAAGTGGTTACATTTGTTCCTTCTTTTCTACTCTTATAGCCAATGACTACTTTGAGGAGATAACAACTAGACTTTACAATCTCAACTATCTTGTATGAGAAGGACAAGAATTTGTCATTATTCATCATTTGTATATTTCGTGTTTCTTGTTAAATAAAGGAGCACTGAAGTCGATCGACATAAAAATATCCTGAGAGGAAAAGTTACTAATTGGTTCCCAGTCCAAGCAGAATGCGTCAATCCAGTTTCTTGCGCAAGTACATACAATATATTTCGTGCTTTGAATATGCAAATATACATTTTCACTTTATTATTTGCCTGTCCTGTTCATTTGTTTAGGTTAAAATATAATCGCCTAACGAAATTCAGATTTACTCTTCATTACGTATTATAATTTTATTTATTTCGGACGAGTTTCCGATTTATCACATTATGTACGTTAACGTATTACTATTTTAAGTAACCGGAAATTTGAATTTGAGCTTAATAGTTAATTAAATGTTAATATGTATTCAATTTATGTTATTTGCCAACAAGATTAATACATACAATTTCTTTTTGTTAACACAAATATACTTTAATGTAAAATACAATTTATAATAACAGTTAGTACTAATAGTTTTTACAAACGATGGTTTACATACAACAGTTTTACAAACTTACACATGATACTGAATCTCATACCCGATATAGAACTGAATATTTTATCAACGATTTAAGTCCACGCAGAGCAAATTAATTCCTAATTTACACTGTTCCATTTCGATTAAGCTAACAACGTTTTTCCTGACTAGCCTCACACCGGTTAGAAGTTTATTTCTTTCCGAATAAAATATTTAATATCCTCGTAGAAATAATAACATCCAAAGTAATTCATTGAAGTTGAACGGTTTGTAATGTTCAAAATCTATGACGTTCCTAGTCAAATTCTGTAGTTTCCTAATTAATAGACATTTATAGGGGGCCCGGCATGGCCTAGCGCGTTAAGGTATGCGCTTCGTAATCTGAGGGTCGCGCCAAACATGTTCGCCCTCCCATCCGTGGGGGCGTTATAATGTGACGGTCAATTCCACTATTCGTTGGTAAAAGAGTAGCTCAAGAGTTGGCGGTGAGTGGTGATGACTAGTTGCCTTCCCTCTAGTCTTACACTGCTAAATTATGGACGGCTAGCACAGATAGCCCTCGAGTAACTTTGTGCAAAATTCCAATACAAACAAAACAAACAAACAGACATTTATAGCTTCCTAAGCCGATATCACACTGACTGTTGCTATCCAATAATATTCTCTACCCACGTCTCTCGGCTATCCGTTTTCTTATAGGAATCACGCGACATTAAAACTATGTTTATTTTAAGGTATATTAAAGGTATATTTAATGATAAGGTACATTTTATGATGTTAAAAATGAATATGCATGCTGGCTTCGGTCAAACATTTGAGGGTGTGATGAGCTTATTAGAAAATAAAGGGGGGAGAAAATGTGGGAAATGCAACAAATACGAGGAAAAATAAAGTAACCCTCGTGGAAAAGTACTGTAAACTGTCGGTAAATAATATATGTTTAAAAACGTAAACGAACACTGAAAAGTTTTCACATATTTTATTAGAGATTAACATAAATAATAAGCGTACTTTACATATATACATACAAAGGCTCTTTACACAGTAACCTGTTTGAGCAACGTAACACTGATTTCAGTCATACTTATGGTTTTAACAGCTGTAATTATCTTGTTTATTATCTTCGAGCTGAGTGACATAAGACTTTTAATAGTGTGACTATAATTAATCTCAGAATATACGTAGATAAATCGAACCTGAGCCTGTAAATATACAAAGTTGAGCACATTGTATTAAAAAGATGCCCCCCAGTGGCTCAGCGGTATGTCTGCGGACTTACACGCTAAAATCCGGGTTTCGATACCCGTGGTGGGCAGAGCACAGATAGCCCATTGTGTAGCTTTGTGCTTAATTCAAAAACAACAACAACATTAAAAAGATTTGGAATATGCATATTAGCAAATCAGGTGACGACCACAAACAATATAAGGTAGCGGCAAAAAATCGTGAGTAAAAAGATATGTTTCTTTTTAGCAAGTTGCTTGCCGTGCTGAAAATTTAAGGAAGACAGCCATTTAATAGTTTGTGTGTCTGTTTCCTTACAGCAAAGCCACATCGAGCTATCTGATGAGCTCACTAAGGAGAACCGAATTCCTGATTTTAGCGTCGTAACTCCGTAGACTTACCGCTGTGCTAGCGAGGGAACATTTAATAGTTTAATGGTAAAGTACGAATTAATCTCTAAATTACAAGAAAATTCAACTGAATATTAATAACAATAGAAATGAAAAATATTTTAACATTACATTTTGTTATACGCAATAGGCTATGGTAAATGTTGTAAATCATATTTATCAATGTAATTTTAAAGTGTACTGGCTAAGCATAACCAAAACATAAAACATACAATTATATTTTTCTATATTCACAAACTCCTAGCGTAAATATTAATATTAAATTAATACTAACTTCCACTCACACACACAAACTGGTAAAATTCGAAAAAGTATTGAACGTAAGGTTGTTGCCCTCGAAAACGTGGCTCAAACAACGATTCATTCATGCAACAAATTAGTCTCCTAAACTTTGTATTATGTATATATATATTCGAAGTCCTTAAGTTAATACCCGTGGCTGTTTAACAATATATTGTTTCTTTGTTTTGGAATTTCGCACAAAGCTACTCGAGGGCTATCTGTGCTAGCCGTCCCTAATTTAGCAGTGTAAGACTAGAGGAAAGGCAGCTAGTCATCACCACCCACCGCCAACTCTTGGGCTACTCTTTTATCAACGAATAGTGGGATTGACCGTCACATTATACGCCTCACGGCTGGGAGGGCGAGCATATTTAGCGCGACGCGGGCGCGAACCCGCGACCTTCGAATTTCGAGTCGCACGCCTTAAGCGCTTGGCCATGCCAGGCCATTTAACAATATAAAATATACAGTAAATAGAAACACGTTTGTTTTCTTGTCAATTGCTGTACAGTAAGGCCTGAAAAGGATTAAACTTTTGCTTTAGGAAAACGTAATTTAGTATGTTCTCAGTATTACGACAGATGAAACTGTATCTGAAATGGTTTATAAACAAACTGAAAAATATTATTTTTGCATGAGTATGGAGATAAAGTGAGAATTCTATACAATAGAAACCATGTCGCTCTTCAATAACACACTACATTATCCTGATAAATTTTAAAAGTGACATTTTATAAAACACCTAAAATAAACCAATTTCTTCTAGCCTCATATATTTGAGTACATAAACTGAGAAACGAATTATAATAGTTACCAGGATATTAAGGCATATATGAATTTGCACCAAAGTATTTATAGTTGTAACTGATTCAATTTTATTTTTATTTCGATATTTTCAACACACAAAAACTCTTGGTTTAATAATAATCGTACATTTGTGTCTGTCACTGAGAAAATTAAGCTGGAATTTGTTGTTGGGAAATATGTTTATTTGAAGAAAATGTTTTTATAAATTCCTCAATTCTTGTAAAACTAACATAAAAAGCAGCTAAAATTATAAAACAGAAGTTTTATTATAATATTACTATTTTTAGAAATAAATAAAAGAATATAAGTTCATAGTTGGTTCTGTGTGAAGTTTGTATTCAGCGCTCCTATGAAATTGACAAGAATTGTTAATTGCAATATCGAATTTGTATCCTCCTGGGATGGGCGCCCTGTGCAGTGGCATGCATCGCTGATCTCAAGAGCTGGACTTTTATAACATCCTATCTCTCAAGCAGTAACATTACGATATTTAACATTTTATGCATATTTGTGAGGACCGGATTCAAACATGCTTCTAAATATTACTGCATCAGTCACAGTTTTTGTACCAAATCTTCTCGAATACAAACACAGTACGTGCAAACTACAAGATCACAATTCTTACATTTACAGATGTAAAAATGGAAAACCATAAGTGATCATTTTGGGACTGTACTCTCAGTTTGTCGCCCCCCAGTGGCTCAGCGGTATGTATGCGGACTTACACGTTAAAATCCAGGTTTCGATACCAGTGGTGGGCAGAGCATAGATGTGTAGCTTTGTGCTTAATTCAAAACAACAACTCTCAGTTTGTCTGGTCATTAGACAAGCTTTTTAAGAATTATGGATAGCAGCGATGGTTTGACGAGATGTCGAGAAATAAATGAAACGCACCGTTTAATGTGGCTCATCTGTGCAAATGAATGTGGCGAGTGTCTAAAGTGAATTAGTTTTGATTAGTCTGGTGAACTGCAGAGAGCACTTAAAGAAAAAAGTCGTGGCAACAAATAGATGTAGAAGATTGCTAGATACTCCTTGATTTTATCAAAGTTATAAACATTTAGAAGATATCATTTTTTTCAAAATACTGTATATGGAGTTATTGTAAATATTTTAAATTTTTGACAGCAATATTGGTTTAGTTATTTTATACTTTAACACCGAAGAAAAACCAGGCTGTGACTTTCAATGTAAAACACAGAGCAAAATTCAAGAAATAAAATTAAAAGTTGATCTACAACTTCTATTCATCCTTGAATATACAATATTATCAGTAAGCTTTACATTAGTTTTAAACTCACAAATTTGGAAAAGCTCATTTAAGAAGCACACAGTATGATTACAATAACGGGGAATAACAAGAGAAACACTATACAGTATGTAAGATATATAAAGAATAAACATAACAATTTTAAAAGGCATGCTTAGGAACTTACAGCACATTATGTAAAGAAAGGTGAAATCAAAGCTGTTGGATAAAATACCCTTATTGTTTATATCATAATTGACGAGAAGCAATTTTGTTAGAAAAAGGTCTTTTCCTTTACATCGTATATGCAACCATACATCCTTCACCAACTGTATCTGTATACATTACTAGATTAAGAAATGGGATGAAGATATTAATTAAATGAAGTACTAAAGTTGGAGATATGTTCTTAACAATGGATAAATTTAACACTGAAACTCTATAATAATATTATAAAGTGCAATTTAAAAAGGTTAAATGCTCCAATCTTCAAAACAACTGCAAAAAAGTGTGGATATGGTAATCTATTTCATGTGAAGATTTCCATGGATTTATGTGTCCAAATTTCTCATTATCTGAAAGAGTAAAAGTGTGTTGAAAAAGATCCATACACAAACTTCACTTCTAATTTTTCAATACCAATATGTTTCGCAACGGATTAAATATTAAATACCTGTTTTAATATAGATATTTGTTAAAGTTAATTTCATATTTAGAAATGTACGTAACTTATAGCGTTAAATCTCTATTGAAAAATTCCCGCCTGTTCCGTATAATTGTAGAAGATTCTCGAGAGTAAGAATCAATAATATATGTGCATACTTGTTTTGTTTGTTTTGGAATTTCGCACAAAGCTACTCGAGGGCTATCTGTGCTAGCCGTCCCTAATTTAGCATTGTAAGACTAGAGAGAAGGCAGCTAGTCATCACCAACCACCGCCAACTCTTGGGCTACTCTTTTACCAACGAATAGTGGGATTGACCGTCACATTATACACCCCCACGGCTAGGAGGGCGAGCATGTTTAAAGCGACGTGGGCGCAAACCCGCGACCCTCGGATTACGAGTCGCGCGCCTTACGCGCTTGGCCATTCCAGGCCATATGTGCATACGTAAATGCCAGTGTACATCCTATATTATTGTGCGGGCTAAAATTTATAGAAATGCTCCTCACGCCATAAGACAGTATATACTATTGGTTTACTGTAACTTTTATAGTATAAACCCCAGAAGCTATAGTTGTGATTAACACTTACTTATCGGGAACTTCAGATATTTCACCTGAAATATTTATAAATATCAAACATAATAAACCATTTAACTTCAGCAAATTTACATTTGATATATAACTTCAGCGGTGAAAGACTCGACGTGTGATCAACAAAGAACACAAAGCTAGCTAGTTTTCTACTAAGTGAATTGCATATACCTCAACTCAAGATTAACTTACTTATCGCGAACCCTCGATAATACGCCAAGGAAGTTCCAGACCAGTATGTTATTGTTTGTATATTAAAATATATTTGTATTAAATAAAAACTGTCTGTATCAATATTGTTTATAAATATCGTAAATTTTATATATATTGACTTTTGATGAACTTCTAAATCTAAACTATTATTTAACTCAGTTTCAGAATATTTGAACTTGTAATAAGTAACAGTTTAAATGATGGGATAGCAAATACTAAATATGTTTCTCTGTTATATCATATAAATTTTGCAACTAAAGATGTACTTTTTAAAATTAAAATCAACAACTTTATTGAAAAATATTAAAGTAGTTTGAATTTCGCGTAAAGCTACACGAGGGCTATCTACGCTAGCCGTCTCTAATTTAGGAGTGTAAGATTAGAGGGAAGGCAGCTAGTTATCACAACCCACCGCCAACTCTTGGGCTTCTCTTTTACCAATGAATAGTGGGATTGCCCGTCACACTATAACGCCCCCATGGCCACGCGGGGACGTGACGAAGTAATGTTGTGAAACATATATGCACTTCTTTCTTGAATTAAATATTTTCTAAGATAATCATATCTGAATGAAAATGAATCTGTTTTTTCTATGTAGTTTTAACTATTTTGGGAAATACATTCCTACAATGTATGTATAAGAAAAAAATATTGTATTCATGAAATTACATACTTCAATATTTTTATTCATGTCATTGAACGCCCTTATTTTTTGCCCAAAATGATTATGTTTCAGCGGATTTAAATAGAGTATTCACTGTTCTTCTTAGAGCACTTTGTGCAATGTCAGAGAAGTATATTTAAAAGTTATTTTATGAATACACATGAATGTTCACATGATAACCCTATTTTGGAACAAAACCATAGTTTTCCTCTGGGACAGCGGTAAGCCTTCGGGTTTAAAACGCTAAAATCAGGGATTCGATTCCCCTCGATGAACATAGTAGATAATCCGATGTGGCTTTACTATAAGAAAATATACATACAGTCAAAACCACAATTTCCTTATTGTTTCAAACTTATTATGTATGTTTACCTATATTTCTGGGAGAGCTGTTGTTCTAAACATTAAGGTTTTGAATGATAAATAAGAATACTGCCTATAGTTGGATTAAGCTACTGTACACTTTATAGTTTTTCTAGTATTTTAATCGAAATGCACTTTTATCCCTAACGTTGAACATTTATATGATGTAAAGCTCACTTTTCTGGACTTAACAGACTAATAATTAGTCATGTTGCAATTTATTTTGTTTTTACTGATACTTGTTGTATATTGACTAAACTATAAGTATATCAAATGATGAATTTATAAAAAGTTACTCAAAATCAAGAAAAAACCTGGCAAATAAAAATTAAAAGTATTTTGAAGTTATAGAGTTATGGATGCATGGTTTTCACGATTGTTAAAATACTCGTTTCTAAAATTGAAGAAGCATCGTTTTGAAGTAACGGATAATGTTAATCGTAAATAAAAAAATAATAACTTAAGTCAAAATTTAAGACTACTGGAACCCTTTACAGTCCTTACGTAACGTAAAATCATGAACTTCCAATGACTTCTAGGTTATGGCTTATTATTATAATATATTTTGTGTTTATAGCTTTCCTTATACTAATTTTGTACTCCTGCACATTTATTAAAATATAATTTTGAAACCATCTGGAAAGTTATTTTATATAGTGTAGTTTCGATATGTAGTACATTTCAAGTCCTTGCACTAAATAGGCCTGGCATGGCCGAGCGCGTTAAGGCGTGCACTCGTAATCCGAGGGTCGCGGGTTCGCGCCCGCGTCGCCCTAAACATGCTCGCCCTCCCAGCCGTGGGGGTGTATAATGTGACGGTCAATCCCACTATTCGTTGGTAAAAGAGTAGCCCAAGAGTTGGCGGTGGGTGGTGATGACTAGCTGCCTTCCCTCTAGTCTTACACTGCTAAATTAGGGACGGCTAGCACAGATAGCCCTCGAGTAGCTTTGTGCAAAATTCCAAAAACATGCACTAAATATATCAAACCTGTTTCGTCTATGTACGCATGTGTGTAATATTCAACTGCATTGAACTACATAGTCGCTGACTTAAGAAATAGTATTTAAGATTATATACAAAATATTCAGTATCATGTAAAATTTAACACAGTTTAGTCAAAATGTTCTATTCGAGTGCGCGAAGACTTGAAACAAGCCAAAAAATTAATTTATACCACAACATGCTGACGTCATTTTAATCTTAGCATACAGACCATTTATTTTTAGGAAGTCTTGTGTTCAATAAAATAAGCCCGTAAGAAAGAAAATTTGTAAGCTTAGCCTAATTCTAAACCCAAAATGGGGAAGCAATGCATAAACTTTAGGACATTGCTTCTAACTGTAATACAAGAAATTTGTTCATGAGGAGATTTCAGTTCATGGTGTAATTACAAAAACAGAACCTAATACTTAGCTATAGTTTAAGAGTACAGAAACCTTTATCTTTGATTAACTAATTTTTCTTTCTTGATTTTGAATCCTGATGTGGATATATAATTGCTACAGATATCTAAAGATGTTGGGGACTTTTACAAAAATCTTTGTGTTATCCACATCAGCTGAGTCAGCAGTTTAGTACAATACGTCATGAGCTCACAAAGATTTAAAAGTTTGAAATACTTTATCTGTAATCCTTTATAAATATTGCCCGATATAACGTGAAAGACAGAATCAACTAAATGTTATATTCAAATGCAAGATTTAATTCTGAAATGTATGAAACGAAAATATTTCATGAAGTATTAAATTAGAACATTGAAAGCCTAGATATTTTTCTAGGCTTATTTGTGTTTTTTGTTTTAAACCCTTCTCAAAGCATCCACATGAATTTGGTTATATTGTTTCCATAAGAGATTAAATTTTATAATCTAGATAAATTATAAAATTTGTGGTTCAGGATTAAAAACTTAAATAGACTATGTCAACTTAATATTAATAGTTATAATAAAATGCCTGTTCTGTTTTAAATAACTTTTTCTCGTGAGCGATTTCTCAGATACTTTGAATTAGTTGCTTTGTGCACTAATCTGTTGATTACAATAAATAAAACACAATAAAAGTTATACAAATATTTATGGTAAAGAGAAAGTAAACTCCTGAATTAGGTATCTTCTGAACTAAAAATCACAAGTCGTATACATCTTACCATATTAACCTAAGACTGATTTATTTTTGTTACAAAGCAGGTATCACCATATATATATGGTGTAGTATATATATATATATATACTACATGACTTCCAGCTACAACTGAATTAAATAAAGGACAATTAAACTGCTTACCGTATGCATAAGGCAAGGGTATTTTAATTCAGTAAAATATTTGAATTAATTTTTTTCGGTAACTTCATAATTAAAATGTAAGAATAGAGAATATTATATTTTTTACGCAAAAACCACAGACCATTTCCATGTGGTTAGGTGTCAAGGAAATGACGATTGGACATTTTTACTTTATTTACAATGATTATTGCATAGGTGAAAAGAAAGTTGTATATTTCCTAAAAATGCATTTCTTTCTAATGAAAACTAATTATACATATTGTAAATGAACGGGAAGCATACTGTATTATTATAAAGATACTGTCAATAATATGATTTGAAATAATAATGTGTGTGGTTAAGAAGAATAAAAATGACAATGTAGTTAAGAAAATTGATCCAACTAGTTCTGCAACTTTGAAGACAGGGTGTTTGAAGTTTAGATAATTGAGTATGGTTGGTAAAATTAAAATGGTAAATGATACACAACTTTAAAACCGATACAAATTAAAATCATTTTTAAAATATAAACTCTACATGTTTTGATGTTTATCAAGTTATCATTGGGAAAGAACTTGCACGAGATAAATGTCATACTTATTTCTTATTAGCCAGGTCATTTGACCTAAGTGTAAGTTTACTGTCAGGTATTGTAGTGCCGAATTCTTTACAGTAGGCGTTTTGACCTGTGAGCAATAAATTTCAACAGTACACGGACAGCACACAACCCACTTGTTTTACAATAATATATTCAAAACAAGTCAAACGTATGTACAAAAATTCATTACACTATTGATTATCACATTTGTGTCTAGAGCTTAAAATAATTGTCTTCTTTACATCAAAGTCCATACAGGCGGATTCTATTACTACAGAACACCATTTGACAAGAAATTATTTTGTATCTCTGTTATTACCATAAAAGCTGCGATTCTTTTACCTTAAAAACCGCCTGTTACTTCACCTGTACTCACTTACTTTACTTCATCTCTGTATTTGTAACACGCGAAAGAAAAAATTATGAATATTTAGCTCTCTAGTAAAAATAATGTAAGATAATAAAAAACTTAGAAGCTTCAAGTAAAAAGAGGTCAACAATATTGCGAAAACCTTGTCCAACAATTAAACTGCATACACACGTCCGACTCGCATATTGTTATGTAACGAAACTGGTCATTACTGTAGCTTATAAGATAATTAACTTTTAACACACCTGTTATAAAAATTAAATTATAATTAAATATTAAATCACTAAATAAACTAAATAATAATTCTTAAACTAAACAGTTTTGTTTGTCCAATATTTACATTTCTGCATTAATCTCAAAAGATGTCCTGCCACATTTTTACACAGATATTCGCCGGACTTTCGTCTCCATTTAATAAATCAAGATCTTTTTTTTATTATTATAGCTAGTTTTCATTATTCGTCGCCCCTGTTGTTTGTCGTTTGGAAATATATTAACTCTCTATCACCACGAAGTCTGCTTCTAAACTAGAGGAAGTGGATGATCATTTTTTCCAGTAATTTCTACCCCTCTCTCACGGAGTGAACCTCGAGACCATCAGTGATGAATGTTGCGTGCAAGTTAAATTATATTTAAGATATATTGTGATTAATTAAATTTATTAAAAAAGTATTTTTTCAGTTGATGTTGTACGTTAATACAGTTTGTAAGATATTTTAAAACTAATGAGTAAAATTGTGTCATATAGTTTATTACAGAAACACTTTCGTCGTCAAAGCATATCTTCCATGTATTTACAGTTAAGTCAGTGGGTTGTTGTGCCCGTTGTTCGTAGTTTTGTGGGCCCTAAAAACATATCCGTGACGAATAATGAGAACTGGCTGTATTTCTTGAGATTCGTGAATATTATTGGCTCTAATATCGTTTGGTTGAGTGTCGATATTACGGGAGAAAAAGAGTAAACATCGTTAAAAAGGCAGTATTGTCAACATTTACATCAAGCCGAATGGTGAGGAAATTCTCGAAAATTACATAAACTTGAGGGTTTTGTCTCAGACCTTTCAGCTTGAACGTTTTTAGCTGTTGTATCATCAAGCTCTCAATATACAGTACATTTTGATTAATTAAATAATGCGACTAGTTAAGATATTGATTTTCTTCATTTCTATCAGCATATAATTCCTACTATATCGAATTTACTAAATTCACTTTTGAAAAATTTTGACCTACCTATTTCGTTTCTTTATAATTGTAACTACTGAATTTCCTTTACGACAAAAGCTGAATAAGTTATGTCACGCGTTGAAGAAATATCTGGATATTTCTTGTAGAGCCAAGCATATGCATAATTTTCGTTCTCATTTAATTTTACCGTTTAATTAACAATAAGATATCACTCGTTAACATCAACAATTAAGAAGGATTACTGTTTGACTCGAGTAAATTGATTGCATGTATTCGTGCCACTAACATTATTTTTCTTTCTCTTTTGGAATATCGCACAAAGCCATTCGAGGGCTATCTGTGCTAGCCGTCCCTAATTTAGCAGTGTAAGACTAGAGGGAAGGCAGCTAGTCATCACCACTCACCGCCAACTCTTGGGCTACTCTTTTACCAATGAATAGTGGGATTGACCGTCACATAATAACACGGCTGGGAGGGCGAGCATGTTTAGCGCGACGCGGGCGCGAACCCGCGACCCTCGGATTACGAGTCGCACGCCTTAACGCGCTTGGCCATGCCGGGCCCTGTCGCTGACAAATACATTGCCACGCAGTAGTTAAAAGCTTTAGTTTTTCGCTTTTATATTTGATATTCGCAACATGATATTAGACTAACAAAACACTGGTTCTGAAAGTCTATCATGCAGTAAAACGTTTATACTGGATAAAAATGTAGCAGATAAAAATATAACTAACTAATGAAAAATAAATATGCCGAATTGCTTTACCAATTGTTTTAAAAACTTTCAACGTATACATACAGGCAAATGCAAATATGAGTTCACAGAAGAATGCAACACCTAAAATCCCTGTTCGTTGTAAAAGCAATAAAATTCAACAATAATACGTTACCCAATGAATTTACAGGAAAGCCATATATATACAGGTTTATTATGAAGTCCTTGTGCAATTTTGAATTTTCATAACTTCAGATATATACTTTCACTACAAATTTCTCAAAAAAATTTCCGCCTTATATGTATATATATATGTGTGTGTGTGTGTGTGTGTGTGTATAGTAACATTGATATGTCGATCAAAAATAAAAGCATGATATTTCTTCCAAGGGAAGTGATTAGAATTCGAGCCTAAGCTAAAAAGAGACTGTCACATAAGTAGTACTTTTTATATGAGTTTCAGCAAATTAAGCAATTATTTAATATAACCTCATTTTTCAACGTGAATAAAATGAAGACAGATAAATCACGAGTAAGTGGAACGCCTAACTAACAATTCCAAGAATTATCTATATGCTTATATATTGTTGAAAAAAAGTTTTATATTTAATAATTATACGTAGCCTGCCAATGTGAAAGTTTGGCTGAATGATTGTTACTCAATAAAAATCAATTTTATAGTTGTTTCTGAGATTATAAAATGGAAGAAAGTGAAGATTGTAAAAGAAATAACAAAAACTCAGTTTATATCTCCTGAAAAAAAAATTATTAAAATCGCTTCCATGAGATAAAAAAACACTTCTCTTGGCAGTTTGAAAAGTTTGTAACATGGTTCGATTAATTCGAGAGATATCCGTCATCTTCACATTGTAATGTTAATGCTTATGTCTCAACCTTCAATATTAGGATGGTTTGACGAAGAAGTTGTGTAAAGTAAAACTACGTGCAAAAATTAAACGATGTTTTAAATAACTATAGAGTTTGTATTTTCATTAAGTACAATTTACTTTCTTATTCTCAAACACATTCTACTTTTTATAGAAAAACATGCTACATTATCATAGAATAAGAAGGAAATTAACGAGCGATACAAAAAAAGAAATTTAGATTAAAAAAGTGTTCACAAAAATGTGAATAAATTTCCTTAATTTTACTATAAATTAAGTTGTACCAGTCATTAAACACACGTTTTGGTACAATAATAGCGGTAAAATAATAAACAGAGTGAAAACGCCAGTATCCTAATTTTGAAAAACAAAATTTACACAAAATACATATCCGAAAGGTGGTGTTGTAATTAGTATAATGTATAGCTTAATTCCCCTATATAGGGAACACAAACTTTTGTTATAATATATAAGTTAATATTGTATCTAACTCCCTCAAGCCTCGCTTTCACGAAGACTGCACGATCAAGCCCATTCCACGTTGTCTGTCATAAGACGAAATAAGAGAGCCTCCTCCCTTTTCTCCTTATATTAACCTTGAAACTCTGTTATATCTAACATTGATCTGAATGTTTCACATATGTTACCACGACCTTGAAATCAACCATCATTGAACTCCTCTTTTTAAGCTCGATATTTCTGATCTTCAAAACCAGCCTGACATCTTGCAGATAATGTGAAGTACGTGTATTGAATACATAAATCTATATACGTGCAATGTACTTACGTGGTCGAGAAACGAGTGTTAGCAAGTTGTTTTATTTTCATTTGTTTCAACTTCATTTACTTTCTAAAAAAATATAAAACCACGATAACTAAATGGCATGATCCTCATAATATGCACCCTTCATTCACCAACCAGACAATTCACTGTGCAATTTCTTATAAGTATCAACTGAAACGAATAAAATTATGTCTGATATTTTATTGTTTCAAAATATGCCAGATCATTTCGGTGACTCGTCTTATAAGGTACTGGTCGTAGTAATGGTGTTACAGCCTATCAACGTACCGGTTTCAAGCAATAGACACTACAAGTAGCTACAACTATCTTTCTTGTAAGTTGATTTGAGCATGGCTTTATGGTTAGTATGTCAGAACTGTAAATCCAAAGGTTCACGTTTTGCGTCCCACACTTTGTGATGTGGGTATGATGTAAGAGAAAATATCATTGTCATTCCATCAGATATGATCAGCCCAAGATTCTGTGGTAGTTGTTATTATCTAGCTATGTTCATACTACTATGTATATTTATACTTAAGGAAAAAAAACGACAGTGCTTGGCACCCAAGAAATGGTTGCTACTCAAATTATTTAAAACATAGTTGCAATGTAATATGTTATAGATCACGTAACAAATTCGGAGCAGTGTGAAATATAGTGGGACAAGTGAGATGCGATGCCCCTGCTATGAGCAGATAGGTCTTGTATAGTTTCACGAAAATTCTAAATACTTCGTCTAAGTTAGCGATCTCGCTTCCCTAAAGAAAAAGTCATCAGACTACATTTCAGTGGCGTATCCAGGTTTTACACTTGGGGAGAGGGAGGTAATTTTAAGGGGGCAAAAATTAAAAAGCTAAAATTGATCCAAATTTTTAATACACTGTTCATCAAAACAAATCAAATGTAATAATATTTGTAGAGCTTTATTTTTAATGAAATTATACCAAACGAATTTATTATACATAAAAGCTGAAAAAAAAATCTAATCAATATGCCTGGAATTTCTTAGGGGTACTGAGCGCTCTTGAGTTCCTCCGGTTATGTCTCTGCTACTCACTATAAATTTTATGCAAAGCTTTATCTGCAGTATAATGATAGGAAGAATAATTAAAATCAACAGTTTTTATGCGCAAAAGTTACTTTTAAAACAGTTATATAAATATAACTTAAATATAAATATAACTTGAAAGGTTGGTCCGGCATGGCCAAGAGTGTTCGTAATCCGAAGGTCGCGGGTTCGAATTCTGGTCGCACCAAACATGCTCGTCCTTTCAGTCGTGGGGGCGTTATAATGTGACGGTGAATCTCATTATTCGTTGTTAAAAGAGTAGCCCCAAAGTGGTGATAACTACCTACCTTCCCTCTAGTCTTACACTGCTAAATTAGGTACGGCTAGGGCAGACAGCCCTCTAGTAGCTTTTCGCGAAATTCAAACAAAACTTAAAACGTTTTTCTCATTTTCAAATGGCAAAAGAAATGAAGTACACGAATTGCATGAATAGAATAGTTATTTTCCTTCCGTTGCTGTAACTCCACAAAAATAGTTTTGCGAGTCCTTCGATTTAATGACAATACTTAAAATGAGCACACTGAACTTTCAACAGTTCAGAAAAACAGTCTGAATAACGCCAACCCTGTTGTTACGTAACAGAGTTTTAAGAACCGGTGAACGAACTGAATGAACTAACTACAGAGAAAAGTGGTGTTAAATTATTGAAAATCACTTTTATTTGTTCAGAATCTTCTTTCTGTATCAATCGCGTGTTATAATGTTAACGGATATTATATCACGCCATATAAATACCAAATATACATTTTGTAAACTTACTTGTAAATAAAGCAAATTGTACAAACTACTTAATTGTAAACTTGTAAATTGTAAAATAAACATACAATTTGTAAGTTTATTTGAATAATGTGTCATCTTGAATTATTGCTGCTACTAATAGTGTGTATTTAACACGAAACATTTCAACGGTAACATCTTACTGACGTTCTGGTTGTTTGCGTCTTACACTCTAAATGTTAAATTTTACCCTCCTAACATGATTGTTACCAACAGAGCACAGATAGCCCTCGAGTAGCTTTGTGCGAAATTCCAAAACAAAACGTTACCAACAGAAAAGGAACTAATTCGTATGTTATTCGTTATAAGTTTCATTACATGTTTGTTGGTTCACATACTGATATGACGTATTCAGTTAATATAAAAATCATGTACAATTCAGTGATAAAATATTTATCAAGTTTGAAGAATATAGTTTTCACCATTTAAAAGCATATCTTAGGTTAATATGTTTAACATAGTAAACTTTCCTCTGTCAAGTATTTATACTTGGTTTGAAGTGATTCAGAGTAAGTGGATTCACATAATTAAGACAAAGTTTAATCTTATCACACTTTTTTAAATTGTCTATACACAGCTACTTATTTGAAATATATTTTCCTTACGTTGCAGTAACTCCACAAAAATAGTTTTACGAGTTCTTCGATTTAATGACAATACTTAAAATGAGCACACTGAACTTTCAACGGTATATAACGTTTCAGATATAACGATAACTGGTCAAAATAGATTTTTTGTGAACTGCTATATTGTTAACAATAAAGTGAGAAATTTCATTATAATTTTGTACGATTTTGTTGTAATATAAACACAAGTATTAATACAAAATTATCAAAACCTGTATGTGTGTTATGTAAATATGTAAATATTTTGTAAACGACAACATGTCGTGCTGTGTTTGAATTTTCATTTCTATTATTCATTTTTCCATATTGATATTATTGTTTCGAAGTTTAAACTAATATTTTGTTATTCATTTAGGGTAATATTTAGAACATTCTTGAATTAAGTAAACCAATCATATGTTTGTAAATGAGTGCTGGTGACTTCGCGTCTAGACGTGTAGTCTCGTGCAAGAACGAACACGCGCGGATTGCTCTAGAGTTGTATGGAAATTGCAAGATTGTTCGAGAAATAGGCCTACCGGTATAAAAGACGGTGACGAGAGATAGATTCAGTCATCAAATTTTATTCGAAAAAAGAAGATAGATTCAGTCATTAGTTTTATTCGAAGAACAAGTGTGAGAGAGATTCAAACATCAGTTATTATTCGAAGTTAAAGAAGAGAGTTAGTTATTTGAGAAAGATTAAGTGTTTGCTGTGATTATTCAACTTGGATTTGTGACTAAAGTTAGATCTACGGAAGCTGTGATTTTATTTCGTCAATCTCTACGATACATCTGAATTACTGCTTGTGCTGAGAGACGGCGATTTTATTGAACTGTGAACTGTTTCGGAATTTCTTCGTGGGACCAAATTCACACCCTAGACTGAAATTTGAGACTTTAATTTTATATCATTACATTAGATACAGGCCAGTACCGTTTTGTATTGTGATTTATTTTGAAGTTTGAAACTAATATTATTTTGTTTTGTAATTAATTTCGAATGTTGTAACTTAATATCTGTCACTGTTATTATATAATTTATGTTATATCTGTTATATTTGTTAATAGGTTAGTGTAATAAATTATACAAGCTGTTATCTGTGTTTTTCTGTTGCGTTTAATCTACGAAGAACTTAAAACATTAAAAAATACGTAACAATGTGCTAAAATAGATAATTTATAAATATTTCTTAACAGTTATTGTTGATATCATTTATTAATACAGATAAGCTAATTAAAATATATGTGCTACGGAATTGGGTTACATCACATAACAATACTTTAGCTGTTCTTTTTATTTATTTTTTACATTTAATAAGAATGGCAGTTTTTATAGCGCCATAATTCTTTCAGTAAGTGTTGATGACTTATTGGCGATAAATTTCACCTTTTAATGGGCAATTTACTTGTTTCAAATAATATAATCAAATCTAGCCGTACGTATGTACAAAATGTGCTACACTGTTAGTCATCACAGTTGCACCCAGAGCTTTAAATAAATGCCTCTTTGTCGTCAAATTCCACACAGGCGGATTTAAGTACTTTAGAACCCATCTGACAATACGACTTACACTGCTGGTCAAAATCTTAAGTCCAATGAACATTAAGAAAAAATATGCATTTTGCGTTGTTAAACTCAATCACTTATTTCAGTAGAGCTTCGAAAGATGAAAACAAAAAAAAGGAAAAATAAAAATAAAACTTTCTTAACATTTAATACGGAAAATGTGGACACTATGAAATTTGCCTAAATACTAGCTGGTCAAAATTTTAAGACCATACCAAAAAGAAATCCTAAATTTTGGCATGGTGAATATAAGCGTTTGCAGAAACCTGGCTTGAATGTTATTCCAAGTGGTGAAGATGGCTTTACGAAGACCACGCCTCCTTCCACTACACGCAACAACTCGGTTAAACGTTACTGAGAAGCACCAAACATGGGACGTAGAAAAGTGGACGAAGGTTTTAACAATCAGTGATGTCGAGAAACCCACTTGTTGAGAATTTTATATTCAGATTTTCTGAACCCAAACGAGCCGTTTTTGCATATAAAAGGACGAAGGTTTTGTTCTCTGGTGAAAAAAAATTTTACCTGCATGGTAAAAATAGCTTCCAACGTTACAAGCACGATAAGGATATCCCACCGGAGACATTTTCTACACAACACAGTGGAGGAGATTCTATCATGATCTGGGATGCTGTCTCCTTCAATGGAACAATGAAGCTTCAGGTTATACACGGGCGTCAAACAGCAGCTAGCTACATTGTTTTGTTGCACTTCGAAACCAAATAAATGGTGTTTTGCGTCAACTTGCATACATTCTTTGCCCAATAATTTCTGTTAACTGAACAAAATAATTTTCTGTTTCTACGAGAAAATGTTCTAAAATGACTCATTAATTTTTTCTTAGTTTTATCCAATTAATTTCTGGAGCTGAATACATCACACTCGACCAAATGTTACTGCAATATTAACTGTGGGCTCGCTTCCCTCAACCTTATATATTTTCATGTCTTCGTTGCAAAATTCCATGATGTCTGCTGTTACGTATTTTTTATGTTTTAAGTTCTTCGTAGATTAAACGCAACAGAAAAACACAGATAACAGCTTGTATAATTTATTATACTAACCTATTAACAAATATAACAGATATAACATAAATTATATAATAACAGTGACAGATATTAAGTTACAACATTCGAAATTAATTACAAAACAAAATAATATTAGTTTCAAACTTCAAAATAAATCACAATACAAAACGGTACTGGCCTGTATCTAATGTAATGATCTAAAATTAAAGTCTCAAATTCCAGTCTAGGGTGTGTATTTGGTCCCACGAAGAAATTCCGAAACAGTTCACAGTTCAATAAAATCGCCGTCTCTCAGCTCAAGCAGTAATTCAGATGTATCGTAGAGATTGACGAAATAAAATCACAACTTCCGTAGATCTAACTTCAATCACAAATCCAAGTTGAATATTCACAGCAAACACTTAATCTTTCTCAAATAACTAAAACTGATGCCTGAATCTCACTCTTATTCTTCGAATAAAACTAATGACTGAATCTATCTTCTTTTTTCGAATAAAAACTGATGACTGAATCTATCTCGCGTCACCGTCTTTTATACCGATAGGCCTATTTCTCGAACAATCTTGTAATTTCCATACAACTCCAGAGCAATCCGCGCGTGTTCGTTCTTGCACGAGACTTCACGTCTAGACACGGAGTCACCAGCACTCATTTACAAACATATGATTGGTCTACTTAATTCAAGAAAATTCTAAAATGTTACCCTAAATGAATAACAAAATATTAGTTTAAACTTCGAAACAATAATATCAATATGGAAAAATGAATAATAGAAATGAAAATTCAAACACAACACGACATGTTGTCGTTTACAAAATATTTACACATATACATAACACTGTACAGTCGGACTGCTGTTCAGTATATTGAAATTATTGATTTATATCAAATTTTCTTTTTCATCAGTGCTTGTGCAAACAGTTTTAATGAAAGAGCGGTTCGTTTTCAGTGCTTGTTCTTTTGTCGTGAAAACTTTAATTTTGTCTTAGGTCTATTCAAATAATCAAATGTTTGCCCATTTTTCCTATGACCAATGATCTAGAAACATATGATCTTTAGTGTTGATCTGTCTGGATCTGGATCAACATTGTCAGGTGTGCTTGAATTTGTCCTCTGTTGGCGAAATTAGAAAATAAACAGAATCAAACAATTTCTAAAGTCACTTATATACCTAACCCTTTTTTTTAAGTTTCTCAGTGGTACGGAGGCGGACTTACAAAGCTAAAAACCGGGTTTTTATACTCGTGGCGAGCAGAGCATCGATAGCTCTTTTGTAGCTTTGTGCTTAACTACAAATAGACATAGCAACTAACACCATGCAGTTATGTTTTATAAAATTGCATCCTTACAAGTAGCAGTGGTATCATAATTGTTCAGTAAATTTCAAATATATTCTCACTAATTTCATAGAGTAGATTAATATTGCTATTTATTTTCAAATACACTAAAATTTTAATTAGTTCCTTGACAATGCTATTTGCTTATGCATCTTGCCAAGACTCACCTATTTATAGTTTGTTTGGAGTAAAGTACAAAGCCACCCAGTGCTCTAGCCACCACGGTTATCGAAAACATGGTTTATAGCGTTGCAAATCCGCAGACATACCATTGTGCTTCTGGATGGCAGGTTAAATGTGGTTTATTTAATTTTGTATAACAACATTTATCTAACAAAATCCTTTAGCACTAGAAAATTAACATCAGCAGAAGATTTCTTTGAAAAACATTTCACGTCATTTCTCAACAATATATTTAAATAATTAAAACGGCATACCCCTAAATCATAATGTTTATATACTTTTTGTAGCATACCCTTTTCTTTGATACGAACATTTGTCCTATTTCATCAAAACATTATTCATCCAAATATTCAGAATATAACCAGAAGTCTTTCATTGAATGCCATTTCATTCGAAATGTCAAATATTTACAATCTGCAATTTTCAAAAGTTCTGGTTATCTCCGTGAAAACCTGTATTAAATTTGAAAATGTATGAAATCAATTTAGTTGACAACTAACACATTGTGATAAAATTTTAAAAAAACTTGATGTTAACGGCGAAAAATATAATTCCTTAATTTATTATATCTGATAGTGTAATCTATTGCCAATGGCAAATCGGTTCTTATAAATATATAAATATAAATATATTTTTAAACAAAAACACGAGCGTACAAATGAAACTACAGAACTAGTTCTTGGTCTATTGTTGTAATTCCATGCAATTAACTTTGACATTTTTACTTTAGATATATGTATGAATGTTTTTCTTATAACAAAACCACATCCGGCTATCTGCTGAGTCCACCTGATTTTAGTGTTGTAAATCCGTAGACTTACCGCTGTACCAGCAGGGACTTTTCTTTAGATACCGGCTATAACTTGAAAGTAGGACAAGTGGTAAACAAGATGACCACTTTAGAACTTCACATTCAGTTCCGCATAGAGATCAGTGTTAGAAGCGATAAAAGTGTTTGACAGTATTTTAGTTAAAGGACTATTTAAGATTAATGTAGACATATTCTACGTTTTTAACACTATAACTTAGTTTATCTATATTTGATAAACTTACATGTAAAGATGATCCATATAAAACATGTAATGTTAATAAGGTCCATCGTAAATCAATAATTATGGGCATAATTACTTGTCTATTGTTAATTATCTCAAGTATGCTTAATACAAAAAGTAACTTTATTTTGTGTTTGGATAAAACTTTCGTTGAATATTTCATACTGTGTGTGAATTTGTAGTGTAAAATCAAACCACTTAATTTTTCTAAAACTTCGAATAAAATATAGTACCAAGTATCAACTCATAGTAAATACGACGTGTACTTAAAATCAATCTAGAAAAATAAATATAGTGGGAATGAAGTTTTAGAATATTTCATACCATACTAATAACAATAATGCACGTAATCTTCTTCATATTATGTAAAAATTGATCTATCTCTTAATCCAAAACAGGCATATTAATATTTGTACACGAACATCAAACATTTAAACATAAAGGCTGATTTCCTGCATAGAAATATACAGAAAAACAACTGGTAATCACGTCTGCTTCAGAGAGATATAAATAATGTAAGATCTGAATCTTAAAGTTTGTTTATGAATTTCGAGCAAAACTACAAGAGGGTTATCAACGCTAGCCGTCCCTAATTTAGCAGTGTAACACTAGAGGGAAGGCAGCTAGTCATTACCACCCACCGCCAACTCTTGGACTACTCTTTCACCAACGAATAGTGGAATTGTTCTTTACACAACATCGCCACCTCAGCTGAAAGGGCGAGGATATTTGTGTGACGGGGATTCAAACCCGCAACCCTCGGATGACGAGTCGAGTGCCTTTACCACCTGGCTATGCCGGGCCGAAACTTAAATAAATCAATGTAAACTTTGCTATATTTCTTCACCCGCCTAAATATTAATTTTCAATTGCTTCACGATTTTATGGAAAGAAAATAAAGAAATTTCTCAGGAAAAATAGTATAAAATCTAAGGCACGAGATATTAATATCTAGTATTGTTTCTTCAAACTGTTTTATATATAAAAAATAGGTTCTTGCAATAACAAAATATTTACTGTTTCCATGTTAGCAACGAGCAGCACTTACAACTAAGTGTTTACTTGTCATTAATTTACCTAACATTTTCTGTGACGAAACAGAAGTATTGTGCGTATCTTGTTAGCATTAACTCCTTATTACAACATAAATTTTAAGTTAATATTTAGCTATAGTAGTTGAATAATTACATATTACTTTAATAAATCTTTAGAAAATATTAAAATTCACGGATTTTTGTTTTATCTCTTTACTTAATGAGAATTTTGTATGATTTCATTTAAAAACACAACTTTTATTTGCTGATAAGAACAAGTGATTATAAAGTTTACCTACAAGGTTTATAAAAATGATTACTCATTACGTGATTTAGATATCTGGCACAAAATTGTTTAAAAGTGACTGGTTTGCTCAGCAACAATTACGAAACTGTTTTCAGGTTATTTTACCAAATGCTGTGGTTTAACATGTTTTCAAAGAAAAATCAACAGTTTTCTGTGGATGGGGTGGGGGTAATGTCACCCTCATATCTTAATTTTTAACGTTATACGACTCGATCTTTTACAAGACTATTTCAGTTTTAATACAGTAAAGAAATATTCATATAACAGTGTAATCACACCTATCTAGATAACGTCAAGCCCCATAACTGTAAACGTCAGAAGTTTGGCAGATATTACAATGCAGCGCAATCACGTGTGATGTAGAAATCTGCGCTTTTGCTGTGACAAAAAAAATGCTATGTGGGTTCGTTTATTTTATCGCTTGTTTAGTGAATATCTAGTTTTTTGTACACTTTGTCTGTAAAAACTGGCTGTATAGGCTGCAATCGAAATCTTTGTGAATGAGGTTGTGAACATCGATGTAAAGGGGTAATGCTTGTACCAAACTATGTCAAGGTGAGGCAACTCATTCTCTGGCAATACAAGTTACCAAGCAAGTAATGTCGAAACCCATCATCAACAACGCACGCACTTGCTGACCTACTTTAGCTATGATAAAAAAATCCGTCGTCAACAAACTTTTTCCTTATTTTCCTGTTTTACCTAAGAATGCAAGAGTAGGCTAAGCCTAAAATTCTTGCATATTGTACTGATGAGATTCCTTGCACAACTTTGCGCGAAACATATTCATGTTTGCAACTCTCAAGAACATCTGTATTTCAGTGATTGCGAAATCTACTTAAAATGTCTGTATAAATAAAAGGTGATTACATGAACACAGTTTTTTGCTAGGGGTGTATCTTGCACTACGGAGTAGAAGAAATGGAGGAAAGGGTATTTACATAAAAGACATTTATTTATTCTTCAAAAAAAATCAGAATGTGGAAGCCCTTTAGAGATTTAAGAATAATGGGGTGATCGTTCGACCTTCCCTGCTAGGGTATATTGTTTTAAAGAGTTTTTTTGTTTTTAGTCAGTGAAAATTGCCAAGATTTTAGCAGGAACTCGTGTTCATTTCCATTTATCATTGTTCAGTTGGACAGTATTTTGCATTTTGTCGTAAAAGACAACAATACTTTTTTCAACAAAAATTCGTAATTTTTATAGGAATTTCCTACAAATACCTATATGTATTTAAACACATTCCAGCTGTTTACGGATACACTGATGAAAACGAATATTTCAATTATCTTTTTTTTTTTTTTTGAATTAAGCACAAAGCTACACAATGGGCTATCTGTGCTCTGCCCACCATGGGTATCGAAACCCGGTTTTTAGCGTTGTAAGTCCGCAGACATACCGCTGAGCTACTGGGGGGCATTTCAATTATCATAATTTTCACATGTTTATTTAGTTTGTGTTTGAGAAGCTCCTTTCGTAACTTTTGACCACAAATGAGAATGTTATCATTTCAAACTCATTTTCTAGCAAGCTCTTTCAATAACGTTTTCTAACAACTTTGATTATGCAGTTCTAAACTGTTATTGATATCCGATTCAGAGTAATAAGAACTAATACATTTTATGTTGTAATTTATACTGTCAAAACGTACACTGATTGTGGAACAAATATTCTTTCTGCAAGTAATCTTTAATGAATTTTCAGTTTTAGAAGTTATATTCTCACAATTAATGTTTTCAATCCAAACGTATTACCTTGAAAAGTTACGATAAACCTATTTTTCACAGATGCTTTAATATTTTATGGGAAGAAACTGAGAAACCAAAATATAGTGAAACCAAGAAGCAATAGTTGTATTTTAAAGGTACAATTCGCAGGTAAATTAATCTTACTATAGAGTCGATAGACTGACTCTACATGTAGGGATGGCCAAGGTACTCAATAAGTATGATATACTCTATATGTAGGGATGGCCAAGGTACTTAATAAGTATGATATAAATATGCACGATAAAAATCAAGAGTGGCAGAGAGTTTTTTCTTTAAAAGATTATTGTTATTCACTTTTATTTCCTTCTCCACACAACAAGTCCAAACAAGCAAAACAAGAACTCATCGCTAAGATACCGACCGATCCAAAAAGCAACCAACTCACCAAACTGATCATCTTCTTCTTGTTTCAATCAAAGTGTCTCTACAACTACTTTATCATTAACATCAGTTTAAACCTAAATCCACACGATGTGTTTCTGGACAATACACGATGTCGTCGTTTTGTAATTAATTTAATTAATAATTAAAAAATAGTAATTCTAGTGTAAACAATGTCATCATTTTCTCTTGAACTTTCATACAGAATTCTGTTATTCCTTTTAAAGGCTTAGTACAGGATAAAACATAAATTACCGACCAATAATAGATGAATAAGATAAATGAACACGCAGAATACTCAATGCTTTTTACCCTATACAATAGCTGCCTTTAAATGTACGAAGTGAAGGAGTAACAAAATATTAAATTTTATTATACACATTCATAGAATACATTAACTTTCAATCAGGGGAAAAATATCACAAAACAAACAAAAACATTTTGTAAAAGTAAAATGATAAAGGGATGGCTTTGCTAGAAAGAATAGAAACAAGAATACAGGTATAATGCAGTTATTCGCAAATCATCTTTATATTACTTCCATTGTTAAAATGTAATGTTGCACTGTAAAATGCATATTTGACTCTAATATTACTAGACCTGGCATGGCCTAGCGCGTTAAGGCGTGCGCTTCGTAATCTGAGGATCGCGGGTTCGCGCCAAACATTCTCGCCTTCCCATCCGTGGATCAACCGTTGTAATGTTACGGTCAATCCCACTTTTCGTTGGTAAAAGAGTAGCCCAAGAGTTGACGGTGGGTAGTGATGACTAGCTGCCTTCCCTCTAGTGTTACACTGCTAAATTAGGAACGGCTAGCACAGATAGCCCTCGAGTAACTTTGTGCGAAGTTCCAAAAACAAACAAACTAATATTACTTTGAAGTTATATATTCCTAGCTTTACAGTGTGCAGTGTGTTTATCGTAATATCTTGGTCACATCATGGTAGTCATCAATGTAATGCAGCTAAGAACCTAGGATGTAAGATAAAAAATGCCGTGATTATGGTAGACTTTCGCTAGGAAGTGTAACATAACAGTGCGACGTTAAATTTTGATAGGAAAAATCATATAAAAATTTTCTATGTAAAACTGTATCATTCCGAAATACTTGTATACTGTTTTGGCACTGCCATTCCTACATCATTTATCGTTTACAAAATTTTATTTATACTTGTTTTAAATGTATATTTTCAAAATAAATGAATAGCTCCTTCACTATAAATAAATGAGGTACTTTGCATTCCACTTCCCGGCCTGGCATGGCCGAGCGTGTTAAGGCGTGCACTCGTAATCCGAGGGTCGCGGGTTCGCGCCCGAGTCGCGCTAAACATGCTCGCCCTCCCAGCCGTGGGGGTGTATAAAATGACGGTCAATCCCACTATTCGTTTGTAAAAGAGTAGCCCAAGAGTTGGCGGTGGGTGGTGATGACTAGCTGCCTTCCCTCTAGTCTTACACTGCTAAATTAGGGACGGCTAGCACAGATAGCCCTCGAGTAGCTTTGTGCAAAATTCCAAAAACAAAAAAACAAGCATTCCACTTTTGTTTGTAATTAAATGTGAATTAATAGATAACTAGCATTAATTAATTTCATAACTTAAATATAGGTATGTAATACAAATTCAAAAGGAGAAATGCTATTCAAATTACTCTGTAAACTAATGAATGCACTTCACTTCTCCATCCGTACATGCGTAATATATAAGATTAAGCGACTTGGACATTAATATCTCTTTTTGGATGAAAGACTACTGTAATTTTATTTTATTAAACTTAACTCTATGTTCAGCTCTTTGTCAGACAGTGAAGAATAACTTTTTTTATGGGGTAAATATTTTGAAAAGATCTGATGCAAACTCTCGTTTAGACCTACGTGAACTAGTCTGGAAAAAGAGGGAGGAACAAGAAAATAACACGAGATAAATGGCTTTTGTATCATTAAACCTGCCTGGTTGGTGTGTGAAGTGGGAATTTCAGTTGAAATTTTCATATTCAAGGCCATAGGAAATAAACATACACAGTTTTTATGCTTCCACGAGTATCGTGATTTCCAGTTAATGTCTTTGTGAAATTATGTCTTATATGATTACAATGAATCATAACCAATGACAGTATGTATAACTCCTGTAATTTTAACAACAAAACGGTTATATACACCAGTTGTATCTAATTTTGAGTTGATAGACAAGGTGGAAATAGGTAATTAATAACAGCCAGGCTAAAGTCTGGGGCCACTATAATTTAATGGGGGTCTTTGTCAGTTACCTATTTAATACACCCGCTACCCAAAATGCGACAACGGGAGTTACGTGGACCGTGAACCTTACAGGACTTGGTTTGGTTTAAATTTCTCGCAAAGCTACGCGAGGGCTATCTGCGCTAGCCGTCCCTAATTTAGCAGTGTAAGACTAGAAGGAAGGTAGCTAGTCATCACCACCCACCGCCAACTCGGAGGATACTCTTTTGCCAATGAATAGTGGGATTGAGTGTTATATATAACGCCCACACGGCTAAAAGGGAGAACATGTTTGGTGTGACGGGAATTCGAACCCGAGACCCTCGGATTACAAGTCGAGTGCCTTAAGTTAACCACCTGGCCATGTTGGGCTACACGCCAACGTTCCACCTAAGCGTTTATGAAACTAATGACAGTTTGGGCTCCCGCTAGTACAGCGGTAAGTCTACGGATATACAACGCCAAAATCAGGAGTTCGATTCCCCTCGTTGGGCTCAGCAGATAGCCTGATGTGGCTTTGCTATAAAAAAAACGCAAGCACATGACAGTATAGTATGGTAAATGATAACTAATATAGTATTTTATGCACATTGTAAATGTTGATGTATATAACGATAACTAGATTTTTTTTAGATTGCTTATAAATTATCAATATCGATGAATGAATGCAACAAAAGTCACAACATTTTAACAAAAGAATTGTTTTATTTATAGGTTTATGGTATTTATCGAAATGTACTTTCCATATTTCTAAAAGTTATGTCTTACAGAGACAGAATGATATATGCAAATGATGTCAAGAAACCATAACGTTATAACTCATTTAATTAATATGTTTTGAAATGGGTGTAGAACAAAAGTTATCAAAAATGTATCCTGGCCTTTCTAAACCTCTCTGATTCTGTTACGCTATGTACCATAACGTTATTTTCTAATTACTCAAATTAACTTACGAAACAAATATAACGGAAAAATATTAGTAAAGGATTATGATAAATTATCCCATATAAAGTGAAAATATGTGGGTTTCGAACCTCCATCTCTGTGTTATTTGAACTGTTGTAATTGTATGTTTCAAGCATCAGTCTTTACTTGTATGTTTATGTGGACAGAAATGGAAAGGATTCTTTTACTGTGGAAGTTGTTCGAATTTTAAGGCCCAGAACCTATGTCCTCAATTTAAAAAATCATAATACTTTTTTGTTTTGATTGAAAATTATTCATTCATATTTACATTTTTAACACAAAGTGATCCGAAAACATTATCTCGCTATGTCAATCATAACAGTGTGCGGAAAACACCATTGTAGTCGTTGAAAAAAAACACATAGTTTCTACAAATTAACAAGTCTTGAATTCAAATTTGGTGCATTAGTTCTGGTTACATAAAAAGGCATAATTTCAAATACATATATAAATATATGGACTATTTAAATGTAGATTAAAGTTCCTTAGATTACGAAGATTCTATAGGTATGACTGAAATATTGCTAAAAATGACATCGAATGTGACGTTAGTTTTAGTATTGAATTTTACTTTAGAGAAAATCAAGTTGGACGGATTATCATGCAGAGAATCAATGACATATTTTCATCTGTGCTTATACTTTTGTAAGTAAAAAATTATAACGTCAATAGTAAAGAAAGTTACTGCATATGTAAAAAAGTTCGTGATCACTTTTAAGGCTTAAAATATTCAAAACAGAATAAGTCATGACGTGAGAATATTTCTGAGAAGAGGCAGAAATTCATTGGACAATTAATCTTTAATAAAAAATAAAATATATCTTGTTAGTTTTTCTTTTAGCTACTAAATCATTACAAACCTGAGTAAAACTAAAACTGTTTCATCTTTCAGATATGAAAAGCAACGTGATTTTAAATTTGTACGATATTTATTTAAAAGTTTTAATCACTTCCAAGTAAACAACACCACGTTAATAGTTTTAAAGGATTTTGTATCATCTGCATTTCTTTTCATATTTTTTCGCATAATAAATATCATGGTAATTAACTGTCAAAACGGGTCAAGTGTTAAAAATCCCGGATGCTTTGCGTAGGTTTCAAGCCCGTTTATCTGGTTTTACTGGTAAATTTATCCCTGAAGCAACAGAAGATGAACTAGCTGTGCCAACAGTTGAACGGTACATTTGATTTACACGTTTTTATTTCTGTGAAAATTAATAACATATTAATGTATTTGCCTTTTAGATTTTGCAAAAATTTCAACGTATGAATGTTTTTATATGTGCTAAAAGTTTGTATCGAAAGCATTGAGCTAAAACGAATTCTAAACAAATAAACTAATAATGCTCAAAACCTTCCTAATAACATAAACGTTTTCGATAAACCTAAATAGCCTGATTATTTCAAAACTAGGGACGATTATGTAAGATAACCCTTGAGCAGCCTTGAACAAACATGTGTTCGTCAGGACTTTTAAAGAATAAACGAAAACGAACCAGCACATGTTTATTTGTATAAGGCATTCAATGAAAACTTAGTGACATATATGATATATCAAGCAAATACTCTGATTGCTTCCAATAATTAAAAAAATATATATATTTGAAAGTAATTCAGGATTTTCTGTCATATGAAGTCAATAAATTGACTTAAATAACGTAAATAACTTATTTTCGTATTTTATACGCAAAAACGGCTGGTTTGGGTTGAGAAAATATTTTACACAGAAGAGCGAACAACGTTTCGACCTTCTTCGGTCATCAGTGATGTCATCGACAGGTTCACAAAGAAAGAGGTAACTGACCACATGTTTGGAAGTGGTTGTGTAACTGAGTGTCGCAATTTAGAGGGCGGTGTTAGATGTTTGAATATATAATTTTATCTATAATATTAATATAGGTATAATGGCGTTCCTTTATATTGGTTAATTTTGGGTTTAAGTTGTTGTATAAGTAAGGCTTCTTTAATTTTGCGTTTCTTTATGTTTGTTTCTTTATTTAGTATTTGAGTGTTTTTCTATGGTTATGTTGTGTATATTTGACTTGCAGTGTTCGAAAACGTGTGAAGGGGACTTTTTATGTTCTTTGAAACTGATTTCCATTTCTCTACTTGTTTCTCCAATATAGAAGTCGTGGCAGTTATCACATTGTATTTTATAAATAATGTTGGTGTGGTGTTTGTTAGTGTAGTTCTTACATGGTATAGACCTTAGTTTTGTGCCTGGTTTTTGAATAAATTTAGTATTAACTGGAATGTCATATTTTGTTGCTAGTTTTTGCCAAATGTTGGTTATTTGTTTGCTGATGTCAGGAATATATGGTATACAGCAGTATATGGTTTCGTGATTTTTTTATTCGTGAGATATATTTACTTTTGTTGGTTGATTTTGCTTTCGGTCTAGGTGTGTGCGTATGATGTTTTCTACGGTTTGTGGAGGAAACTTATTGATGTTGATGAAGTATTGTTTTATTTTGTCTAATTCATCATTAATTTTATCTGGTGAGCATGGTTTTATGGCTGTGTCTATCTGGTTTCTTAGCATGTTGAGTTTTTGTTTTGTTTCATGTACTGAGTCCCAAGGAAGGTATAGTCCAGTATGGATGATTTTTCGGTGGATTTCTGTTTTGAATTGTGTGTCAGTTCTTATAATTTTGAGGTTAAGAAATGATATTTGATTGCTTTCTTCCTGTTCACATGTGAAGTTAATGTTGGGATGTATAGAATTAATGTGATTGAAAAAATTAAATACGTGTTCTGTAGATTTGAATCCCGCAACCGTGTCATCTACATATCTGTACCAGTATAGTGGTGGATGTAATGCTGTATTAATTGCTTGTGTTTCAACTTGTGTCATAAAAATATTGGCTAGAACTGGTGATACTGGGTTGCCCATGCTTAGGCCATTTGTTTGTATATAGTTGTGGTTGTTGAACATGAAGTTTGTCTCTATCGTGATGCATTTTATGAGGGTTGCTAATTGGTTGCTGTGAATGTCTATAGATAGGTTAGGGTCTCGGATATAGAGTTCTAAGGCTATCTTGCAGGCTTCACTGGTTGGAACTTCTGTAAAGAGGGATATAACATCGCAACTAGCCATTTAGGCTTTATGATTAAGTTGATTTAGATTAGACTTGAAATTAAAAGAGTCTTTGATGAATGAGCTGGCTGATGTTGCATATTTGGAGAATGCCCATGCTATGTATTTACCAAGATTGTAATTAAACGATTCATATGTTGACATTATTGGTCGTAATGGACAATCTGGTTTATGAGGTTTGGGGATGCCGTATAATTGCGGTGTGCGTGAGTCGGTTTTTCGTAGGTAGGAATAAAGTGTTTGTGAAATTGTGTTGGCTTTTTTTTTTAGTAGTAGTAACTTGTTCAGTTGCGTCTCATGTGTCTTTGTTGGATTTGTGTGTATTGGTTTAAATTTGTTCATGTCTGATAGGATGTTATTACTAAATTTATTCAAAAACCAGGCACAAAACTGAGGTCTATACCATGTAAGAACTACACTAACAAACACCACACCAACATTATTTATAAAATACAATGTGATAACTGCCACGACTTCTATATTGGAGAAACAAGTAGAGAAATGGAAATCAGTTTCAAAGAACATAAAAAGTCCCCTTCACACGTTTTCGAACACTGCAAGTCAAATATACACAACATAACCATAGAAAAACACTCAAATACTAAATAAAGAAACAAACAAAAACAAACACAAAATTAAAGAAGCCTTACTTATACAACAACTTAAACCCAAAATTAACCAATATAAAAGAACGCCATTATACCTATATTAATATTATAGATAAAATTATATATTCAAACATCTAACATCGCCCTCTACATTGCGACACTCAGTTACACAACCCCTTCCAAACATATGGTCAGCTTCTGGTCAGTTACCTCTTTCTTTGTGAACCTGACGATGACATCACTGATGACCGAAGAAGGTTGAAACGTTGTTCGCTCTTCTATGTAAAATATTATCTCAACCCAAACGAGCCGTTTTTGCGTATAAAATTCTCAACAAGTGGGTTTCTCGACATCACTGATTGTTATTTTCGTATTGTTTTTGCTGGCTTGTACGATAATTTAATATATATATATTTTTTTTTCTATAATAAGCACAACATAGACAAATCCAGACAGAGTAATAGTTTCGCTCAAGAATTGTGTATTATATCCCTTAGAATTATTCTTTTTCACTTTTCCGAAAAAAAGATTCAAAACCAGTTATGGCTTTTGTGTAGTGTAAAAATTACACCTTATCGACCAGGATTTGGCAACTAATCCAAAATGAATCACGCATATTATATATGTAGTTATTATTGTAATCGTTTTCCACCAATTTAAAAAAGAATTATTCCCAAACAATTTTATTTTCGGTACACCCAAAGCCTCTATGTACCAATCCGGACCCGACGCTTAATCCATAAAGAAACCCATATATGTCAGCTAATTATAGGAATTGTTCTGAAGAAATATCTAAAATAACTATTCCAGAACTGATAACGGTTTCCGTATTATTAAAAAATGTTTTCCGGGTAAGTCACTGAATTAGTAAACCTCCATATTTTATATGTCAGTTGGTAACTCTGAACATTTTCAATGTATACATTTAAACAAGGTCCATGTAAAAATGGCTCACTACGATTTTTGCCACATTTTGATTTATATTGCTTTTATCAATTTTATGTATATATTATATTTGTTTAGTTATTATGCACTCTTCCTTGTGTGTGTAAACTCACTTCCTCTGATTTATGCACGTTTGGAATAGTGTTGTCAGTTATTTCCACCACTTAAATTGAAAAGTAACAAAAATGTTAGAACGCTAGACACCTATATAGAAGTGACCTGTTGGACAACGTATACCTTGTTTTTTGAAAAACTATTTGTAGTTTACCAAAATGCATCTCACAACGGCTAACAGGTTAGCAAAGATGACTTAGAAAGGTTGAAATGTCGTTCTCTGTTTATCAATAAAAGTGTTAATACCCATACCAGCCGTTTTCAAATACATTTTTGTTTCAAGTGGGCTTCAGGTCATCAAAAATGTTTTTTTTTTCAGTTTGAATAATATAACCATATACTTAGTTATGAATTTATAATCAAGATTTTTTTATTAAGAAACAAACATAAGCAATAAATATTTTTAAGTAAAAATAAAATTATACCAAACGTTTATGATTTTTCTTTTTTTTTCAATAAACTTTTCTACAACTGATTATTTACCCATAATATAAGATACTGATTCGTATCTTGGTGTGTTGTCGTGTCTAATACTTTAGTGCTTTAAGAAAAGTATTTTCCAAAATCTGAGTGCTATCGAACACCAAAAATGCATAAATAGTCCACTTAGACTAGTCTTCTGTCAGCTTTTAACATGAAATTTATTCTTAAATCCTTGATTCTTCATATTACTTGAAGAGAAAAACAAAATTTGCATCTAATTCAAATACAAGATCAGTTTCCACTTCATAAACACTATTAATAAAATTCAGTGGCTACCTTGTACTTCTGTTGGAATGAGCCACATATCTTTTTCATTATGTCTACCTTTAAATAAATGTTTGTGTGCGTACAAACTGCAAGTAATTTCATCAAACGGCTACTTCAAACACCTATTTCTACTCAATGCTTGGGAAGTTTTCTATTACTTTTCTAATTAGTAGAAGCCCATTTACAATGATAACAGTTAAACAGTCGTTGTCTGACAGACAGTCTGTGTCTCTTAGATCGATGTCAACATTTACCACTTTCATATATTTTATGTTTGGGGAATGTAATATGTTAAACCAGCGAGCTTTTATTTTATTGCGTTCTATGACGTGCTCGCTAATAGTGAATCTTCAAAGGTACTTTCTTCCTCATTGCTCTCATAATCCTTTCTACTTCCGTCTTTTGTGTTGTTTTTTCTGTGGTCTTTGGAAACGTT
The DNA here is from genome assembly GCA_011833715.1 of Carcinoscorpius rotundicauda. Taxonomy (NCBI): domain Eukaryota; kingdom Metazoa; phylum Arthropoda; class Merostomata; order Xiphosura; family Limulidae; genus Carcinoscorpius; species Carcinoscorpius rotundicauda. The sequence goes on along the minus strand of CM022395.1, from coordinate 29,037,931 downwards.
CTGTCCATGACCTAGTTGAATTTGAGGCTATTTTTCTATTTAATTCATTTTGATGTTGTCTCTTCCTTCCTGTTACGTTTTTTATGTTGACTGTAGACTGAACGCAACAGAAAGACACAGATAACAGCTTGTATAATTTATTACAATAAACTATTAAATATGTAACAGATATAAAATAAATTATATTATAACAATGACATATATTCAGTTTCAACCTTCAAAGTTAATTACAACACAAAATGGTATTGGTCTGTGTCTAATAATATGATCTAGAATGAAAGTCCAAAAGTCCAGATCAGAAATCCAAAATTCCAGTCTAGGGTGTGAATTTGGTCCCACGAAGGAATTTCGAAGTTTGCTCAGGTCTCCCCTAAACAGTCCTGTACGTGTTGATTTTCAGTATAACCAGTAATTCGAATGAATCGTAGAGATTGACGAAATAAAATCACAGCTTCTGTAGATCTAGCTCCAGTCACAAATCCAAGTTCAATAAACACACAGCAAACGTTGAAAATTTCTCGAACAAAGACAATATCTCTTGAATCGAAATAAAAAACTAATGACTAACTTCTTTCTCTCCGCCGTCTGTTTATATACTAGCAGGCCTACTGTGTATTCGAACAATCGCGTAACTTCCACAGAATTCCAGAGTAATCTGCGCATGTCTGTTTTTGCACGAGACTCGTCTAGACACCAGGCCGCCATACAAATTATTTATAAACATATGATTGATCTATCTAATTCTAGAAATTTCCAAATGTTATGTTAAATGAATAACAACACATTTTACTGATTTAAACTTCGAAACAATAATATAAATATGGAAATATAAATAATAGATATGGAAATCTAAACACAACACGACATGGTTGTCGTTTACATAACATTTACATAACACTTCCTAATTTGAATCTTCGTATGCTGACCTTGAACTTTTTAAAATTACACATCCTTTCTTTCTTCCCAACTATAATTCTATCAATTAAGACATCGTTGAACATTGTTTACTGTTACACGATAATTTCATCTCTAGAAATATAGTCACTAAATAAATTTTGTCTCCCAATCTCTTGAAGAAATACAGTTTTCAATTAATGTAATCTTAGTTAAACTCCTCATTAATATTAGACCTGCTACCTTGTGTTGCTGTTTGCTGTTCTCCTCTTTGTTATAATATTTATAATTATTATCTGAAGCCATATGGTTAAAACAGAAGCATATAGTTTTAGAGACAAGCTCCAAATTAAAATGTCTACAAGGAATTATACACGAGCACCATTCCACTCATGTTGACCTCTTACCAATGAGTAAGTTGTTTCAGGACAGCTTTTATGATTCGAAACATGGATTGTTACAATGTCGACAGACACTATAAAAAATCATATTTGAGGTGAGGGTCATGATTATTTTATAGGAAGTTATGTTATTACTGAACCTCTGCGCCCCCCCCAGTGGCTCAGCGGTATGTCTACGGACTTACACGCTAAAATCCGGGTTTCGATACCCGTGGTGGGCAGAGCACAGATAGCCCATTGTGTAGCTTTGTGCTTAATTCAAAACAACAACAACAACTGAGCTTCTGCAGTTCGCTACATAAGACAATAAAAAACAATGTGATGTTCTAAGTGTAATAGACACAGATACACAAGAGCTCAATCGATATATCAAGTGAACAAACTGCCTATAAGTGTATGTTTATCGGTAGAATATTCTTATGTTTAAAAAAACGTATAACCAATTAGGTTGTAATCTTTGTTATTATTTGTGGGAATAATTGAACTACTCGAGTGTCACATGATACGTATAATTCACTGTCGAATTATTATAGTCCAGAAAATTTTAATGTTAGAGAAAATATGTAAGATCTCTTTTTTTTTCTGATTAGAGTTCTGAGGAACTTAAGTACCTAGCAACATATGAACATAAGTGTTCGTTGACTTCTCTGCCTGTGTAGACAGGCTTTATGATGTTATAGAAAAGCTACTATGTATTTGTAGATAATACTTTTAATTATTGTCATAATAATAAACAGCAATTTCTTATGAGTACATTAGTACGAGTGAATCCACAATGGGAATGAATACAATTTAAATAACACTGGTGGAGATAATCAGGTGGAACGATTTGTTTGTTTGTTTTAGGATTTCAAGTAAAGCTACACAAGTGTTATCTACAGTAGCTGTTCCAGCAGGTCATCATCACCCAATCGCTAACTCTTGGGCTACTCTTTTACCAACGAATAGTGGGATTAACCGTTAGTTTATAACCCCCTCCTCGCTAAAAGAGCGAACATGTTTGGTGTAAAGGGGATTTGAACCCCCAACTCTCAGATTGTAAGTCAAGCGTCCTAACCATCTGGCCATGTCAAGTTACAGAGCGAGGCGCAATAATGGCACGATCTGTAACAATGGTTTTGGTTGTTGCTTAGAAGAATGAAAGTAATCGAGTGGCATATGACATGTGGTATTTATTACTGTATGAAAGACCCACCGAGTAAGTAGAGAAAATTATAATAAGTTTGAAAATCATTTCTCTGATTATTTCGGTTTCAGTAATCGAATGTCTTATGACATGTGTATTTAATGCTGTTTGACTGCCGAATATGGCCAAATATGTTGATTCAGAGATATTTTTAAATATTACAAAACAAATAACTAGATTTTCAGAGAATAAGTATTGAATATCATAGAGGAAGATTGAAACACTTGAATTACTTTTTATCTGTGGTATTTAATGCTCTTTAAGTGCCTAATTAGACCAAAAATATGCTGCCCTGTTCTATTGTTTGTTTTTTCTAATTACAAAAAACACTATAATTGCTTTGACTCAAGTGTTATTATGTTGTTTTTTTATTTGTTTTGTTACAAACATATCCTGGCAGAGGTAAGAACATGAGTTTGTGGCAAGAAAGATAGATGTTTGTCACCTAAAGCAAATAAGTAAGCCATTTTTCACATGTAACCACAATTACAGAAACTTTATTTGATGGATAACCGTATTTAACTTTATATATGTAAACAACGGCTGGTATGAATAGAGAAAGCACTAAGTAGGAGAGCGAACAACGTTTCGACCTTCTTCGGTCATCGTCAGGTTCACAAATGGGTTTTCTCGTTATCATGCATCATACTTAACTTTCATGGATTTTTCAAATTTAGTACACTGATTGATCTTTACAACCCACAATTAGGTGTCAAATTTAGTATGAATATAAAAACATCTAAAAAGTTTTTCACTCAAAACTGCTCAGTATTGAGCTCAATTTTTGCGCACGCTTACGCGAAAAGTCACGTGAGTTATTCGTTTGCTTAAAAGTAAACGTGGATGTTTTACGTTTATTGTCATTGTAATTAAAAACGGCTGATTTGAAGCAGCAAAATTGTAATGTGAAATCACGTACAGATGTACAAGAATTGTTACGTATTGTAATTTATACCGACGAGTCTCCAATTTATTATGTACGTTACGTATTACGATTTCAAATAATTGGAAATATAAATTTAAACTTAAAAGTTAATTAAATGTTAATGTGTATCAAATTATGATATTTACCAACAAGGCTGGTACACGCAATTTTATTTCTCAACGCAAATATATTTTAATATACAAACAACAGTAAAATTTATAATAACAGTTATTATAAGTAATGATTTATATACAACAGTTTTACAAAGTTACAGACAATAGTGGCCTTATATCCGATATGGAATTGAATATTTTACTGACAATCCAGATCCACGATGAACAAATTAATTCTGAATTTATATTGTTTCCCTCGCTTAAAGAAATTTTACTGATAAAGATATTTGATGTCATCTTAGAAACACCAACACCCGAAATTAATTCACCGAAGCTGAACGGTTGTAAGTTCGAAACCTAGAAACATTCCTGGTCCTCTTCTGTAGTGTTCTGATTAATAAGCGTTAATCACATTTAAAGCTTCCGATCTAAAACACACTGATTCTAGCTGGCCAATAATAATAGCAATGTCTCTTGGCACGTTAGTTTATATAAAGACGAGTTTCTAGAATGTTCAACAATGCTCGAACACGCTAACTTTTGTGTAAAACAAATATTGTTGATTTTTACTCTCAAAGAACCTTTTACAAATTTACAGAATAGGCAAACCTTGTGCGATATAATCCAACAATGCACACCACACGCATCAAACTGAAACAAACATAAATATTAAATCAAACTTACAGAGGTACATCTGTTACAACACTGATTAGGTCAAGCAAACTGGATTAGCGATGTTTAGCTTAAATTTTCAAAACTGTCATACCAGTGGATGGTTATTATTCATTTCTAGCTTTTAATCACAAGTTGGTAAACTTTATTTAAATTATCCTCTTTAAAGACCGTTTAGCGTAAGGTGATATTAGCGCATATAACGACGCTTGATACTGTTTACCGAGTGCATGCGAGTGATGACATGAAACTGTTAATGTAGTTCTCATAGTATTACTCTAAAGGACGTAATTAACACTGTTTTAGAGAGAAAATTACCACCATATATTTTAAAGAATCTAGATGCTTTTATGAAGTATAGGTCTGTTCCGAAAAATAGGATTGCGATTATAAAGTTAATGTTGATTGTTATCGGATGTCACTTTCGGCTTATTAGTGGGTATTGACAAAAAGTCATGATATCTAATCGAAACACCTTAGGCGATTTAAAATTGGCACCCAAACTGGTAGCTTATAATTTTATAGAAAATAATCATTCGTCAGTTAGTGGCCTGGCATGGCCGAGCGCGTTAAGGCGTGCGCTCGTAATCCGAGGGTGGCGTGTCCGCGCCCGCGTCGCGCTAAACATGCTCGCCCTCCCAGCCGTGGGGGCGTATAATGTGACGATCAATCCCACTATTCGTTGTTAAAAGAGTAGCCCAAGAGTTGGCGGTGGGTGGTGATGACTAGCTGCCTTCCCTCTAGTCTTACACTGCTAAATTAGGGACGGCTAGCAGAGATAGCCGTCGAGTAGCTTTGCGCGAAATTCCAAAACAAACAAACAAACAATCGTCAGTTAGTTAGGCCACATATTTTGTTTTACCCACCATCATGCCCGAAGTTGAACAAATGTAATTCCATTTGTAATTCCAAATACATGTAATCATGTATGACGTTTAACCGTATATATTTGATAATTAATATATAGTTTCCTTCAAAGCAAAAATGAACGATATTAGTGACATGTATATAAAGAAAAGTAATTCAAATGTTAAAACTTCATAATATTATGCTTATGGAATATGTAGAAGATACCTGAACACAAGTATTGAAATAAAAGGTTGTTTTTTTACTTGGTGTCAGTGTGTAACGTTCGTTTGTTTTGAATGTCACACAAAGCTACACGATAGCTATATGCCCAAGCAGTAATCCTTACAGCTGAAAGGGCTGGCATGTTTGGGGTGACGGAGATTCGAACTCGCGACTCTCAAATTATGAGTCGAGCACCTTAACCACCTGACCATGCATGGCCAGTGTTTAATGTGATCACATAGATTGGTAATTATTTTAAGTATGTTACACTTAATTCTTACAAATAGAATATTTAAGAATGATGTCTATTTAAAAGTTGTTTAGTTTATGAACAGTTACTGAAAATGTTGTTTTGCTTGTTTTGTTTGTTTTTGAATTTCGCACAAAGCTACTCGAGGGTTATCTGTACTAACCGTCCTTAATTTAGCAGTGAAGGCTAGAGGGAAGGCAGCTAGCTAGTCATCACCACCCACCGCCAACTTTTGGGCTACTCTTTTACCAACGAATAGTGGGATTGATGGTGACATAATAACGCCCCTACGGCTGGGAGGGCGAGTATGTTTGGCGCGATGCGGATGCGAATCCGCGATCCTCAGATTACGTGTCGCACGCCTTAACGCGCTTGGCCATGCCGGGCCTGTTGTTATACTATTTTGACGCTGGTATTTTTTATACAATATATTGGATGTTCTTCGTTCGTATTTTTATATTTTCAGCTAGTCACCTTTATATACATGTAGTGTGTGAGAGTTAAGCCAAAAAGGTTTTACGGGATACGGGGTTTAAACAGCTTGTTTGTTTCCGGAAGTTTGCGTGGAAATAAACCAGGTTGATTTGGTCATTCTCAATTGTTTACTTGTACACTAGAAGGAAAGTAGTAAGTGAGTCACTATCAACTCTTGGACTGTTCTAATCTAACAATGGAATTTCACCAAAACTGTTATACACATTTATGACCTCAAAATATATGGCGTGATTTGTTTTATTTTCAGCACCGTAACGTGAGCCGTGGAACCTCAGGTCCATATTTCGCTGAACACTAACTAGGCCAGGCCCTAAAATAACACAATGTCAGTTGTGTTTTTATAAAACACTTATACATAATTGATAATGGAGATTTAGCTGCATACTTATAAGTGTGCTTAAAAACAGTTTATGTACATAACATATTTGATATAGGCATATTTACTACACAAATGCAATAAAATAGTCGAAAATATTGTTTTCAAAATGTCATTTTAGATTGTTATTTTTACACTGTGAGAATACAAGCTACAATTCCAATTTTACGACTAATGTGTTTTTGTTAAAAGTGAGTCACAACATTTTGAAATGACAAAAGACAAAGTCTGGATTTTGTAGTTTGTGATAAGGTAATTTTTTGTATTCGATAAAATATGTACGTGTACTTTTTAACTCTCAGTATTCTAGGATTAAGTATGATGGTAAATATTACTGATGCATGTATTATTTACAATATGTGGAACTTCAGTATGAATATATTTCAACTATTCATAATGTGCAGTAACAACAAATTCATCTCCATAATAAATATATACAGTTCATTTATGTATTCATAGAGTTTGATATATGTAAGACATAATCCACATCTGATGAAAATAAAATGTTATATTACGTGAAGCCCAACATTATTAATCGGACATTTATTGTAAGAGAAAGAGTTGTTTTTTATAGTTTCTTATTAGGCACAAACCTATACAAAGAGTTATCTGTGCTATACTCACAAGGAGAGGAGGCAGATTTAAAAAGAAATCGTCACCTTTGTGATAACACAATTTGATAGGAATTTTAAATGATCTTTTTGTAAAGTAGTTGGAAACTTCATCGAACTCTGCAAATTTTATAGCACGTCTGTGTATTATACGGCATTGTTATAAAACAGACAGTTAAAGTTATGATATATTTATCTTCTCAGACATAAAAGAGAAATAGATGGATTTTGATTAGAAGCAAGCTTTTAAGCCACGGCATAGCAGCTCATAGAAGCACTCTGAATGTTTTAAAGGAACACTTTTATACCTATATTAAAAATAATAAAATAAATAATATAAAGTTATATATTCAAATATCTAAGCACGCCCTCTATATTCCGACACTCAGTTGCAAATCCCTTTCAAACTTGTGGAGAGCTTCCAGTTAGTTAGCTCATCCTTTCTTTGTGAACCTGACGATTCGCTCCTCTGCGTAAAATATTTTCTCAACCCAAACGAACCGTTTTTACAAATATATTTTTCTCTACAAGTGGATTTTCTCGACATCACTGATTATTATCTTTGATTTTTTGTTTCTTTTTTCCGCTGTGTTAATTTTGTTGCTTATATATCAAGAAATGTGAAAACGTTTAAGGAACAAATACAGACACGTTGTTTGTTATCAAGAACAAAGCTACACTAAGGATTATCTGTGCTTCGCCCACTACGGGTACCTAAACCCGGTTTCTGCCAATATAAGTCTGTAGACATACCACTGTGTCACTGGGTACAAATTAATTGAAAAAAGACGGAAAATTACGATTTTTTTTAGAGAATCCAAATATTACACATAAATTAATACATGATATGACCGCTTTTATTTTTCAGAATATCATTAATCCGCTTTGGCATCGAGTCCACGAGTTGACTGCAATCTTTACTAATTTTTCGATCGCGGTACCACACCTAAATTAGCTTATCTTCGTAGTACAGTCTTTTTCCCGAAATCTTTCTTTACAAATCGCCCAAAGATTTTCAATAGGATTTAAGTCCGGAGAGTTTCCAGGCCAATCCAGCACCTTTATTTGCGTTGTAGTCATAAAATTATTCACACGTTTCAATGTGTGGCACGGAGCCAGATCTTGCTGAAAAATGCCAAATCCATCTGGAAATTTTTTCTCTGCAAAACTTCGATGTACCGTGGTCATCGCATCACACCTTCTACAATATGGCCTCCAACGCCATAGTAGCTGAAAAAGCCCCAAAACATCTTCTTCAAGGGATGTTTTACGAACTGAATGATGTGAGATTCTCGAAGTGTTTCACATGGAGATCTGCGAACATGCAGACTTCTTTGACCCTGTACGAAGAAATGAGTCTCATCACTGAATAACACCTTTCTCCATTGTTTTTACGTCCAGTTCTTGTATTTCAGACCCAATTGATACCATTTTTTCTTCATTGAGTTGGTAAGAAGTTGTTTTTCTAACTGGTCTCCTTGCCCTTCTAACGCAATTTTAAATGACGTAACATTCCTCAAAATTACGTCATATATTCCAAAGATAGATCAACCGTACTGCAAAACACAGCTAATGACTCCGTCTGTGTGAAAAAAATGACTGTTAAAGCAAATCAGGGGGTCAAGCGAGCCTACACCGGCCGCCATGATGAAAATATTGTAAAATGATCATTTGTTTCATCTAATTTGTACAAGGGTGTACACACTCACATAAGTTTATTTATAAAGATTATTCAGAAGCCCACCATATACTCGACTTTTAAAATGTTATCCTGCACCACTGTATCAAATTATGCCAAAATAGTGTTGTTGTTTTTGCGAAATTATTTATGTAATTGGTAGGGGTCACACACCTCCGGGAGTCCAACCGCCCATTTCTGTGGAAAAAAATTGGATTACAAAGTTTTTATTGACACTGAGAATGTGACAGCACAGACATAAAACCCGAGTACACTGACTTCGCATTTTGATGAGCTTAGTATTATAAGGGTTTTAAGGTATTCAAAGAAAAAGATCAAAGCTTAGCTTTATATATCAGATTTTTTTGTGTGCCAACAGTACCAAGCGTGGAACTTGCTATACGCTATTTTATTTTATTTATCAGGATCTCTAATAGCTCACCCTCAAATAATCCATGAGACCTTGGGCGTGGTAAAATACACCAATCGAAAGTCACCTTCTGAGTCCAAAACTATAATTATATCTCAAATCAGAGATGATGGAGCTCTGAACGAAAAGTTTGCACGCGAAAAAATAAATAAATTACTCGGAAGCACTCTATGACCTGATATACTGCAGCTGAAAGTTTGAATGAACAATTTCAAATTACTTTAACCGAAATTATGTCGATGAACTACTCCATGTAGAGCATGTAATTATAATTAGAATAAGACAAGTTTTAGACTATACGAGGATTTCGTAAGAACTTGTCAAAATACAGAATGACTCAGCAAGTATTAGATAAATCAGGTCTCGTGCAGCTTTGACATTTCATATGTTAGTTTGTTTTTGAATTTCGCGCAAAGCTACACGAGGGCTATCTGTGCTAGCCGTCTCTAATTTAGCAGTGTGAAACCAGAGGGAAGGCAGCTAGTCATCACCATCCACCACCAACTTTTGGGCTACTATTTTACCAACGAATAGTGGGGTTAATTGTTACTTTATAACGCTCCATGGCTGAAAGGTCGAACATGTTTGGTATGATGAAAATTCGAACCTGGGACTCTAAGAGGGCAATTTAAGCGTACTAACCATCTAGCCCTGACGTGTCAGAGGAAGTGAGGCGCGCACGATCTATAACAATGTTTTTGGTTATTGTAGATAATAATTATAGTAATCGAGTGGCATATAACATGTGGTATTTATTACTATGTAAATAACCCATCAAGCCAAAATACATTGGCCCAAAATAGAGAAAATCATAATAAGAGCCCTCTGATTTCTTAGTAAAATTTATAAAATAAGACTTTCAGCAGAAGTTAGTTTTTTACTAGAAACATACATTTTTTATAGGTTTTAATTATTGCATCTCAAACAGGTTAGCGTTAGACCTATATTTTCTTTCCCAATGAGTCAGTTGTAAGTTTACACTATTGTAACACTAAATTCTAGAATTTGATTCCACACTGGTGACAAAGCAGAGAGCTTAATGCGGCTTTAAAGCAAACAATCTGCATATAATGGATTCCATGATTCAACAGCAAAACCGTGCGTTGGCTTATAAAATTAAAAATCTGTTTTAGATACCCGTTGGGGAGAAAAGAAATGGTCTTTTATGTAGCGTTAAGCTTAGCATTACACAAACAGACTTTGACTTATGAATAAGGTTTGTTCTTTTTTCGTTTGGTTTGACACGCCTTGTGGTTGGAGCCCTCTGTTTGCAATCTCAGCGTCACCAAACACGCACGCCTTTAAATGTGTGGAGGCGTTCTATTGTGATGTTCGTTATCGTTTTTCCTTTGTAAGGAGTAGTCTAACAGTTGGTATTGGGTTGTGTTAATTAGCTACCTTTTCTTTAATCTATTACTTTTAAATCTGAAACGGCTAGCGAACAAAATCAAGATTAGGCTGCACGAAGTTCGACGAAGAAGCTACGTGAAGTTAATGAATAATTACAATTAAAACAAGACAATAAATAAATATATTCAAATACACACTGTATTTGAAAATTATTGAAAAACTTTTTGTTACATAAATATATATATCCAGGCCACATGACGAGATAACACTTCCATCAGGCACCCGTACCTTCAAGGCAGAAAATGATTTTTACATGATTTTTTTTTACATTTAGATTCTCACAAAAATATCATAGTTCAATGAAAAATACAACATTTTTAGAAATTATTTTTTGGGTGTAAAAAATGCTACTTTATTAATTTTTACTGTGATAAAGTATCCCAGATTCACAGCAATGCCCACCCCTAAGCATAAAACTAACTTGCAAGACGTATGATTTCGGAGGTTGTTTTTTTATTGTACTCAAAAATTAAGGCTCTGATCATTGTTTTCATTATATACTTTAATTCGGTTCTAATGTATTTCATTAAAGTGATAACGCTTGCAGATACAAAATAATTAAATTTCATCATATAACTCTCCAATTATTTACAAGTAAATGTAATTATTCCTTAACTCTTAAAGAGCTGAAATGTTGTAGGTAGCAATATCAATTGATGACCACCGCTGTTTAAGTGTTAAATTTCAACACGAAAGCAAATAAAATATTGGGCTATGTTTCAGTCTGCAAATGTATAATTTTCTATTATATGGTTTATTACTACTACTTTAAAACGAAACATTGTTATTATTATTATAGGAAAAGTTTTAAATTCTGTGTCACGAATGTGTGCTTTTCTTATAGTAAAGTCACAGCGGGCCATCTGAGGGGAATCAAACTCCTGATCTTAACATCGTAAATCCGAGCACTTACTACTATCCAAGAGGGAGACCTCACCCAGATAAGTGAAAATTGTTGTAGGTGGATTTAGAGATTGGATTTTGAGAAAGATGTGTCTTGATATTTTCTCAATGTATGTATTTTTTACCCTTAGCTATCGTCCAAATGACTTTTGTTTCTTATCTCAATTAAAATTTGGATTGATTCTGGTGAATAATATTTGTTCCATACTAGAAATTAACATATCTGGTACAACGTTACGTTACACAAAACATAAACTATACTATTATGTCACATACACTTTAACTTGTCCATTCAGTCTTACGTTTACTACTGTTTTCTGTTTGAAATACAAAAACTGGCGCCAGTTTCTTTTAATTTTGCATGCAGTTCTAAGTTGAATAGGCAAAGAACAGCGTTCTCAGAAATAGAATGAAAACAAACATTTCAGTTATTTACCTCAATCATCACACTTCATCTTTTTTTTTCAACACACTATGTTTACTTTTCGGTGGCACTAATATTCTTTTTACTCGTAGCCGTTGACTTTTTACAGTTATCTAAAACCTAAACAAAAATGAATTTATTGTGAGAATACAAATCTTAATACCCAGCATACAACACAACTGTTTTCAAGTTACAGACAAATAACTGTTTGTTTGTTTTTGTTATCTTTCTTTTTATCCTTTTTATCTATGAGAAACACAAGAGTATTAAAATTAACACAATAAATAAGCTTCATATTTCAATATTGAACTCATTATTGTATTTTTCTTAAACGTTGAGATTATTTTTATATTATAATAACTCTTGTGGCAAATTTCGTTAATAACATTATAAAACTGTTTCAAACGATTGTTCACATAATGACCAGAATTAATATTATTTTCTCAATAAAACGAATGTACTTTTAAAAACAATTAAAAATGTATTCCTGAAACTCATCAGCTGATTGACTTTATTGAGTTATATTCAAAAGTATTTTCACACGTGAAAGTTTTAATTATTATCCTGTTACAAAATTAATATTTTCCTTTTTTACTCTACAAACAATATCAAAATAAAAACTTTAAAAATTATTAAAATGAATGGCACCAGCCATGTTTATTCATTTCAATTATTAGTGGGCATTTGCGAACATTATTTTCCAATCGCATTTTACAATGTCCATTATTGAGGAGAACTACAGGCTTAAAATTTTTAAAGAACATTGTAGGTAAAACAGGTGTATTTTTCTTCTTTTCCATCTTTTTACCTGAATGATTTAAGTGGCACCTTTCGACACGGATCATGCATCGAAGTGAACATTATAACCTGTTTGTTTGTTTGTTTTTATAAAGAATAAAGTTACAAAATGTGCTGTGCAATCCTCGGATTCTAAACCTAATTTTTAGTCCTATAAGCTCCCATTGGGGTGTTTTAATTTTATCAATGACGCCAAGGCTATCGAAATCCCTAAAACCTATTGATTTGTACTAATACGAAAGTCCCAGTTTGTAATCAAAGTTTTTAACTCACAAAGCTGTAAATTTTGTTATTTGTAATCTTTGATCCTCTGTTATTACTATCCTGATTTGTCGTTCCTCCTAAAGGTATCGTAACTTCGATATTTAGTCTTTCTGTCCTGGATGGCACCTTGTGAAATTAAGGTTCGTGTATAGCTATTTCAAATTTAGAACTTCTAACCACTGACCAATGGGAGGGCAATCAGTAATAATAATGTTGCCTACATGGCTGCAATTAACCGAAAAGTAGGATCGACTAACACATTTATTTAGCTTCCACTTTTAAAAGTGCGAAGCATGTTCTGTAGCATACCCCTGTTCGAACATTAGACCTTACGTTCCAGATAGACCTTGATTCGCTGAGCGTTAGACCACCTTTGGCCTGACTTTTGTACACTTTTCTTTCTTGAATGTACTATAGTATTCTAGATTTAAGCTAACATTATTCTTGTATTCCAGAAAAGTCCAACTTTTATCAAGGAATAGGTCAGTAAGGGAGTCTATCGGTCAACTTTCAAATATGACACAAAACCATACTTTAAACCTAACTTCTTAAGAGCGAAAATAAAGAAGAATGCATACCAATATATCAAAAACACTATATCTATTGCATCCAATATTATCGAATAACACAAAATATTTTCAAGATGTATTTATAGAATACAATGTTGATATTTTGGTGTAGCACAAGTTTTTGTGTGTACATTGTTTTGTGTAATGCCCAATAAGAATAGTTTTATCCAGATCATCAGTGTCTCCAAAAAACGCTTTTAAACCAGCATAAACAACCAGAGCCAACTACTTTTTTTTAAGTAGCTTCTCTAGTTAACGTGCATTCTGTTTTCATTCTTGGTTTTATTACACTTCATCATAACTTGAATATATCTTACTTAATCGTCCCTAATTACCAATGATCGGACCATAATTTTTATATCAATACTTTGATTGGTATTTCTGCATCTGTCGTCTTGTTGCAGTATTAGTCAAGAAGTTTGAGGCTTAATTCTGATTAACTAACAAATTAAAATTTCGCCAGAATTTACTTATACAAACATGTTTGAAGAGGACTTTAGTCTATCCGTATTTAACACACTGAAATTGAATGCATAATGTTATATGACATATAAAACCTTGTAACATATTTTTGCTGCTCCAGTAGGGCATGGCATGGCCAAGCGCGTAAGGCGTGCGACTCGTAATCCGAGGGTTGCGGGTTCGCACTAAACATGCTCGCCCTTCCAGCCGTGAGAGTGTATAAGTGACGGTCAATCCCACTTTTCGTTGGTAAAAGAGTAGCCCAAGAGTTGGCGGTGGGTGGTGATGACTAGCTGCCTTTCCTCTAGTCTTACACTGCTAAATTAGGAACGGCTAGCACAAATAGCCTTCGAGTAGCTTTGTGCGAAATTCCAAAACAAACAAACTGCTTCGCGAGAGAAATTCGTGATACAGGTTTCATACATATTATATTCATCAGACTTTGCTCCTTTATAAAATTATTTACCTTTTACATATGGCTTTACTTATCTATATAGTTTGAATTTTATCATTAATTTCTCTCTAATATCAGATTTCAATTTTGTCAGAAATGTTTATCACAGTGCAACTAAATCACAAAATTCGTTTCCTCAGTTTATTATTTGTTGTTGAAGGTTTTTCTTTGAAATGAGCCAAAATATGTCTGGATTCTTACCAGTTATGATTCTTTTATTTACACGTAAGGTATTTTAAAAATGTTTAATTAAAGAGTACAAAAACATTTTAAAGGTGATCAACATTTATTTTGTAAAATTGTTTTCATACATCATTTAGAAAATCTTATTATTTTAGAAAAATGTTTGAAAATAATATATTTTGTTTGTCGTTCAGTTTTGTTTGATAGTCTAGGTCAAAGTTTCCTGAAATTTCTCAGTAAAATACCCCAAAACATCCAATATCCTAAATGAGATCTCTTCACCCCTTGTACGAACAAGTCCGAAAATACTGACTAGCTTAACAGCACCGTGTATTTTGTGTATCTGAAACGGCCCCCAGTTTGTAAACTCTCGGCCTTTCTTGATAATAAACCTTATGGCTTGAAGTGTTTAGTTAAATATAGTATGATTATGACTGAAAGCAATGAGATCTTTAGTGGTAAGTAAAGCATTTTCGCATTCTACTTTATCAGTGTGGGACGGTCTGTAAGATAACACTTTCAAGGAAAATCTGGGTGCTTTTAATATTTGCTGAGTCATTCTGTATAGTGACTACATTTTTGAAGTATTAATTAATATGGTCATTAAAGCTTATCTAATTCTAATCAACAGTCACACACCTTACGGGAAATAACATATCAATGCATTCTCAGAAAAAAAATTTACTTAAAGATATTAAATTGTCAATGTTTCTTAACATACACATTAGAAAAAAACATTCCTATTTGTTTTCATGTTTCTAGTTTTGAAAAACAAATTTATAACGAACTACACATTCATAATTGAATCTGTTTTCAGATGAATAAATACTTATTTTGAATGGGATTACTCACTTCAACGTTTTGTCAAATGAAAATATCTTATGGAAAAATTTGAGAAATCATTATATATTTAAATGTTCAAACACACGCTGGTTGTCCCTCGCCTTACAGAATCTGGTTTATGTGAAATAAGTTATTATTCACTTGTCCGTATTTCTTTGGGGAGGGAGGTATTAATACAAAGATCGTCATTGTTTAAAAGTTTCATTTAAAATAACGCAACAATTACCTATGCAGTATTCTCTAATTTAGAACCTTTGAGTTACTTCTGTAAAAATGACACTTGACTATCACATTGATGTTGCAATGCCCCCTGGTGGCTCAATGAGAAGAATAAGAGCATATAAAACTACAAATTGTGTTTCAATAAGAGCAGCAAATTGAGAAAACATTTTTTTCGCTTAATAAAAAATAAACAAATTAACAATTAATTCATGGCCAAACTACCAGCTTTAGAATTCATAGTTTGGACATGTGCATTCCATACTGCAATGAAGAACTTTTTTTTTAATTACCCCTTGAGTCCTGCTTTATTTTTCACAATTACATAAATGTGCTTTTAAATTTTCATTAATTCCTCTTTTGTGTTCCACAAGAAAAAATATACAGAATAGTTAAGAAGTTTATTATATGCATTCTGTATGATCTAATAAAATACTTTCTACAATTACAAACTTTTGTTTCTTAACTTGAAAAACAAGACTGCAAAACATTGTTTGTTCTAGCTTCTGATTTGCCATTCCTCTTGAACAAGAAAACATACTTCTTATGGTATCATAAATTGTGAGGTTAATGAATTTTGGTAAAAGCAAATAGTTTAACACTTATTTTCCAGCAAAGGTTGTTGCATAAAAAACTCCAGAACGTTCAGAACTATTGTTCTTTGAAAGATATAAACATTTATTTGTATCAAACATTGATTTTATTTTACACAAAAATTGTATACATAAATACATATAGGTAATTTTGTAAACATATTAGGAAAAAATACATTTTATTAATGCACATTATTTATAGTTTGATACATTAATAATTTAACTGCCTAATATCGTAAATAACATAAATGTTTGAAATATTTACTCTCACACTTAACTTTAAGAACCCGAGTTTACAAAAGAGAATTTCAAACTTTTTCATGAGTAAAAGGAATTATATGGTATTATTATCACTAATAATAAACTCCAAACTTTATCTTTCACCATTTCATTTAGATCACTTCTGTATATTAATTACAAAATTGGAATTGTAGTCCTTATTCTCACAGGATAAAGGCTGTATAAAAATGAAAATATTAAATCACACTTTCAAAATAATATTTTGTCGATTTTTATTTTTACTGTATTTCTACAGCAAATTAACGAAAATTGTGGATATATCACAAAAATATCATCATTAAAACAATCTAAACAATGTTCTTAATGTCAGTGTTTAGATGAAAAAAAAATGTCAAGGAACTTGCGCTGAATTGTTACTCAAAATATAATCCATCTATAACAATTGCTGATGTTTCATCATTGCTACTTTACAGTTTTTAAGTAGGAAAATTTCTATACGATGATAGAAGTTTGAAGCATTTTATGGATCTGACAGAGCGAAATAAAAATTGATCAAGTTATTATACAATGAAAAATGTCTCCGATTTCACCCTTTCACAATACTTGTGCTTTAGGTGTCCTCTACATAGTACACATGCATAAAATTATGAAAATTTAATATTTTAATCATCTATTTTCTCTAAACTTCAATATTAAAAGTATTCTGAAGTAAAATTATACATTACTGACTAAACATATTCAAGGTTAGAACATCATTTTTGCATTATTGAAATCACATTTACTTATAAATACTTACACAGTTTAAAAATATATATTAAATATCAAAATACAGAAAATCAGTAGAGATTATACCAAGTATTGTTTAAAATACAGACTAGATAAGGCAGTCCTCCTTTAGAATAACCTTTAAAAAATTATCTTAACACTGCATACCGTACATTTCATTAGATATGCATGTCTGTAACATCTGTATATAATTTTTGCTTAATTTTGAAGGCATAAGGATACAATTCACTTCTAACCTTATTCCCTCTACCTTTGTGCATGTGTACCTTATAGTATACTGCTTGACTAATGCAGGATTATGTGTATAATGGCATACTAATTTGGTTTTGGCAAAGACGCATTTCTTTTTCTTACAAGAAAATTGAACTGTTTCTTTCCCACTTCTGTACCATGTGTAATAATGGGAAAAAAATCATCACACCAACTCTCCATAATGGTATAAAGTAATTATGATAATAAAATCTAACACAAATACATCTTTTCCTCTAGAACTACAAATGGACTTTTCTCTGTTAAAATACTTCTATTTAAGCTTTTGGCCCTCTTACTAGAGCCTTTACTGACCAAAAATGTGATAATGTATTTTTAATAGATACTTTCTGTCAGAAAATAGCTTCTCTCAATTAGTGCTGGCTGTTCAATAAGAAAATACTTTAGAAGTGGAAATTTCTCTGAAAATTTGGAACTATCATAAAACACTGGTAGAAGCTTCAGGGGCCTTCACTTGAAACACATTTTTGAATATAATCAGAAATAACCAAGCACATGTATATATTTTTTTACAACTTTCAGACTCGCACTTTCCTCTAACCACTCATTTCTTGACATCTTTAATTACTAATTTTCAGCATTTAACAATAGCCATTTTGATTCCTCCTTTTAGAAACTACATTGTTCCAAGAGATGCATGACTTGCTGCTTCATAATTAAAAAAAAACTAGTACAGCAGTAACTTACTCCCCACTAGTACAGCAGTAAGTCTGTGAATTTGCAATGCTAAAATCAGGGGTTCAAATCCCCTTGATGGGCTCAGCAGATAACCCAATGTGACTTTGCTAAAATAACACACATGCACACACAAATACAATGATGATGCATATCCTAATGTAATTTGTGCTTTATGTTGTCCAGCCTTGAGCATTTTATTTCAATATAGTTTTAAAAGTTGTCAGAATACGTTTTACAGCTGCTAAAATTATATATTTGTAATCAATAATTTTACATTCCTTGTGGTTTGTTTTTTTTTTCTTACAGAGTACACATTTGTAATTTTTAAAATTGCCTCTTGTTTGATATTACATAAATTTCTGCCATCATCACTAACAACTCAAAGGGGAATAAAATGTACATTGGTCTCCATGACTACCATGGGTTGAATTTTAAAGTAAGCCACTATACGTTTAGATAAACAGCGTTTATTATGTATGCTTTTAGTCACTGTATGATGCAAGCTCGTGTGCAGACCTCTCTCTCTCTCTCTCACACACACACACACACACAGTAAGCAAATGATTCAATCTATAGGTGGACACCGATATTCATTTTGTACCTACAATTTGACAACAATCACATTAAATATACAAACCTAAGTATCCTTGAGGCTTAGCAGAAAGATTATACACTTTAATTAAATAACTCAGAACTGGAGAAGAAATTTAAAAACAAAATTAAGAAAAAGATTTTTAAAAGAAGTGTCTATACACAGAAATACTATATTTAAAAATTTCAATACTGGCAAAAAATAAAATTAAAGTTTGTAAAGTTAAAAATGAAAGAAAAAATAAACAAAACAAGAACAAACAAACACTTCCACTTATAACTGCCTTTATTCTAAATATTACTATGAATCTAATATATATTGAAGAGCAACTTACAAGAAATTATGCAATTATGTCTGAAAAACACCCCTTGAAATATAGTTCCATAAACAATCTAAAAATACATGTACAATTCTGTTGGTTAAATAATCTCTTACACCAACAGTCAATATCACTGTTGCTCCAAAAATGTGTTGTATGTCTGTATGTGTTTAATACATCATGCAATTTATGTTGGAGAAACAAAATTTATGAATTAAGCCTAAACCACATGTACATGTCCTACCACAAATCTACTACAAGAAAGTAAACATTTTGATAAATATCTAAACTGAAAATTTCTAAGAACTATTTTTTAATACTTTCCCTTTCCGAACATGTAAAGAAAAGAAATGCATACCACATCAAAAAATATTTTACCTAATATTCCAAAGCCATCATTAATGAAAAACATTTCAAACTGTAGTATATGCAAATAAACAGTGACCTTTTATTAACTTAAATGACTATGATGAGTTCATACTCTTTTACACAACAGAAACCAAAAATAAACAATGCACGTTGTTTCAATCATGTCATGTCTGATAATGTTTGTAAGTAACTTTGCTTATCAATGTTGAATTGCTTGTACAATTAACACTAAACAAGACATGTACCTTTAAGGATTCCCAGGATGTGACACAGGAGGTTGGCATTTGGATCCTACCTCCAGGGACCTTCATCTTTCCATTGCTTTGAACACATATCAGTTTGTCTAGCACCAAAATATGGCTTGCTCTATCTTGTAACCTGACAATCTTTTCAATTTCATGTTTAATTACCAAGATAAATATTTTTCAAAAGAGGAATTATAAAAAACATTCAAAGTATTCTAAGTTAACTTCCTCTTCTTTAAATGTGTTTTGGAAGCTAAATTATCAAACATAGTACACATTATCACAACTAGCTGTTTACAAAAATACTATTTTAAGAAATAGAAAAAGTACATAGGATTCAACAAACATTTATATAACATTTTATCTGACAATGGATGGATATTTTAAAAATAAGTATAATATGAATGAAATGGTTTAGCTTTTCTTCTCTCTAAGACCTGCTTCCTCAGAACGCAGAGCTGCTGCCTGGACAGCTTCAATCAGTGCAGTTCTCAATCCATGTCGCTCAAGTTGTTGAACAGCGTGTATGGAGGAACCAGCAGGTGAACACACATCATCTTTTAAAGCACCGGGATGGCGTCCAGTTTCCAGCACCATCTTACCTGCACCCTGTGAATATAACAAAAACTTACTTGTTATATTATTATTAAACAGTACATTTGTATGTGTTTGTGGAAAGACTAATGTTTAGTTTCACTAGTTGTTAATCAATAAAATATAATTTATGAATTAATTTCTACAGAAATTTTAATAATATATATCTCATAATATACAGAGAGAATTAATACTCAAACAGTAAAGCAAAATAACATCAAAAAAGGAGAGCAAATCTAGACCTGTGATAAATGACATTTAAACGAATAAAAAAAAAAGTCCAAACAAAACAAAATTAAAGATACATACATTAAAAGGATCCTCAAGGTTGGTTGATTTAGTATTTTATGGTACAACGCGGCAAGGCTATCTGCGCCAAACATCCAGAAAAACGTTAAAAGTAAATTTAGTAAAATTCATAAAAGGAATTAATGTAAAACAAAACAAAGTTAAAAAAAAACAAATAGCATAAAACCAATTTTTATATCTATTCTACAATGTTAAGAGAAAAACTACAGTAATTAAAGTTGTAAATGACTTTGTAGTGTAACTGCAATAATCATAACTCGCTAGGAAGACAAACAGGTAAGCACAAAAACCACCATCAGTCACCTGAAGTTGACTTTTCCAGTCCTGGTTTCGAATTACTTAATGTTATGATCAGTTTCCAGTTTGAAATTAAACTAGATGAACTGTGTTTTCTAAAAGGGAGCCACATTAAAAAAGTGTAAATTATATATTAAAAAAATTAAATGGCATTAAAAAGAGTAATGAGTTTTAAAAAACTAAAAACATTACCAAGGTGGACACAGTGTCACCATTACCAATAACACTAACATTATAGACAAACCTTGGAACAGAGCATGCTTAAAATGATGCCATCATTGCGAATCATAGAGATGACATGAAAGTAAAACATGGCTTATTGTGATCTCAGTGTTACATACACTACACACTGGTGCATCAGTTCCAAATAAAAGAAAATGATGAGAGAAAAACTGACCAATGCATAGTCTAAATAGAACTCTTTTTTTGATCCTTACAGAAACAAGATGTCCAAAGTCCAATATAGGGTTTTATTTGGAAAAGCTTGTTTTTGCATTGCTCACTCTAAGTGGACTGCCAGCTGGCATGGAGCAGAGCTTTGAATACAGGACCATAATCCATATATGGGACAGGCACAGCAGTGACAGCATCAGAGCAGATACAAAGCTGCAGTGTTGACAAACTTGTTCCTGCAAATACCAACGTGGCCCAGTATCAAGAAAAACTGGATAAAAGTAGATATTAAAGAGAAATGGGCCAGTCAGTTTTTTTAATATTGACAAGAACAGGATGTTAACCAACATGAAGTGATTCCAGGGCCAGTAGAGAACTAAGTGAGTCAGTATAAATTGTGCAGTTTGAGTACTGCTCAGCTTCTTTGTGATCCAGAGCAAGAGAAATGGCATACAATTCAGCAGTGAACACAGAAACTGTAGAGGGAATTCTGTGCACAACCACAACAAACCATGGCAGAGCCCACACAGTTACCTGATTTTGAACCATCTATATAAATAAGAATGGAAGAATGGTTTGAAAGATGTTCAGCAAATAGCAAACAGAATTTCCAATCAAGGGTGTCTACTTTTCTCAGATGACTTAAAGATAGGCCACAACTGGGGACTGTAAGAAACCATGGTAAGATGAGCTGACCAGTGGATACAGCAACGTTATCCAAGGAGAAACCCTATTCATCTAACTGTGCCTGAATACGAAGGCCAAAAGGAGCAATGGCAGACTGTCTGGTCTGAAAAAGCATGGCCCATCAAGAAAGGAAAACACAACCCCAGGTGGAATGCTTTGGTAAGGAATGAAGTTTTGAAGTATATAGTAAAGGCAGTTGCAAACAGTGGAGGTGCAAAGAAGGTTCATGAGACTATGTATAAGCTCTGAACTGGGGAAGTGGGAAAAGCTCCAGTGCAGAGCCAAAGTCCTTGATAATGAATAGGGTGTAGCCTTTTTAAAACTGATGGTCTGGCAGAGCCATAGACTAGTGATCCACAGTATCTT
This sequence comes from Carcinoscorpius rotundicauda, assembly GCA_011833715.1. Taxonomy (NCBI): domain Eukaryota; kingdom Metazoa; phylum Arthropoda; class Merostomata; order Xiphosura; family Limulidae; genus Carcinoscorpius; species Carcinoscorpius rotundicauda. The sequence continues at coordinate 29,015,562 of CM022395.1, read as the reverse complement.
TAGCATAAAACATCGATCTACTCCTCAAGTGGTGGTAGAGAGGACATGGAGGATGTTCAGTGCTCTTGTACATTTGACCTGTAGCTGCTTGATATGTGGTATAAAGGTTAGCTTATGATAAACTCCAAGAACTTAGTCTCAGAGGCCACAGGCAGCACAACTTCATTGATACAGAGTTCAGGATCAGGGTTAATATCCCATTGGCAGCAAAAGTGAATGCAAATAGTTTTAGAGAGAAAGAGAGAGAAGGAAAAGCTGTTTACTGTAGTCCACTTCAGTGAACAATTGAGGGCATTCTGTAGCTGCCGCTCAATATACCTCATGTTCGACAACTGACATGAGATGTGAAAGTCACTGACATAGAGGCCATTTGCAACAGCAAGAAGGAGTTGTTCAGTGATGGCCTTAATCTTTATAATGAAAAGTGTGACACTCAGAACACAGTCCTGAGGGACTCCAAGTTCCTGTAGAGAATAATGGGAAAGTGTCTAAACCACACAAACTCAGTATCTTCAGTTCATTAACATTTTTTTAATAAAAATGGGCAAATGACCATTTAACTCGCATATATGGAAGGTCTCAAAATGCCATACTTCCATGTTGTATCATAAGCCTTCTAAATGTCAAAAAATATTGATACAAGATGTTGTTTGAGAAAGGCTTCTCTGATAGACATTTCAAGTCGAATCAGGTGGTCCATGGCGGAAAGCTGTCATCAGAATTCACACTGGGTGTGCGAGAGGAGGGTGTTTGATTCAAGGAACCAAATAAGACTAGCATTAACCATCCTCTCTAAGGTCTTACAGAGACAGCTCATCGATTCTCAAGTTACAGGCTACAATGTGGGAAATAAATGTGTCCTAGGTTTTTAAGGTGACTGCAGAAGTAAAACAGTGGAGAATAAAAAGTATCAGTTTTAACCCCGCTTTCCCAGTCTCACATAAAGAAGTTTATAAAAGTAAAAATAAATACAAGTTAGGAAAGTAATATGTGGATGCTCAAGCCCACATTTTTCTCTGCCTACAGAGAGTTATACATGAAATTTTTACCTATGTATTCTAAAAAGGCATTGATATATAGTTTTACAAAATATAGTTTGTTAAGCTTCACCATATAGAAAAAATTAGTTAATATACCAAAATAATTATTGTTAAAAATATTTTTAAAATATTACCAAATTAATTTCATACCAGAAACAAAACACATGGTTGCTTTTAAAGTAATTTTGAATTACTTTATCAAGTAATGAACTTCTTTTCTGACAGTATCTTATACGAAATTTTTTTTTATCAAAAGGAATTATGAAAAAGTCAAAAATAGAAGTTTTCAAAAATATTTAGAGCTATATACATTAGATATAATGAAAAAAAATCTATTATAAGAAGTAGCAGAATATGTCAAAATAAATTAGTCAGCAAAAAGAGAAAAATAAGGACCAAGAGGAGTTCTGCAAGAAAAGCAAAACTTTTCAAATAAGCACTTACAAAAGTCATGAACAAAAATATGCAAAGACAATGCATAATGCAAATGTTAACAGCTTTTACATATGAATGATTTTGCAGCAATAGTTAGATTATTAAAAGTTGTTGATAAAGTAATGCTTCTGTATATAACTGTACTTTCAACATGCAATGCATACCTCTGCAGTGCAAATTGGTTCTCAGTCCCATGGAGCTATTTAAGCTGGAGAAAAAAGATAACTGACTAAACTTTTTTGCATTGATTCTCTAATAATGTAACAGAGCTAAATCCAGAATGAAATTTCACCAGGTTCTACCAATATTCTGTAAGAAATATGAGAGATGATAAAGGAGGCAAACCCCATTGGAGAGTTTGGTGTTGAGAAGAAAATAGAAAGCAAGATCAGTCAAAAAGAACAGAGAAAAGATAACAAAAGGCACACAGCTAAAAGAAGATCTCAAGTAGGTGTTTCATTATGAATCCTGTGCTTGTTGGAAGGCATTTCATTATGAATTCTGTACTTTTTTTAAAGGTCAACAAAAGTATTCATTACAAAAATTGTAAAATTGTCATTTATTTGAATTTAATTTCATGAAAAAGAAAATTGGCCAGGAGAAGGGTGCAATTTTATGGAAAATGTAGCTGAAATCATAATTATCAAATCATCATAAAATTGAGAATTTATGACTAAAAAAAGACAAAAATACCCTTTCGGTGTTCAAATTCCACAATTAATGTTCTGCAGAAATCAACAACATATTGGAAAATTTTGCTATTATGAAGTATGCACAATATACTAAATAACAATTTCCTTATTCTTATCAAATTTATATATTTTTCCAATTCTTACATATCACTGTTTAATATATTAGAAGTATCACTGGAACTTATAAGCACAAGAATTACATATGGCAAACAACACCATGTCAAATTTTGTCTTAATGCCAAGCAAAGCATCAATAATTTCCTTAATCTGTATAGTGTTTATGAAATTGTAATTGTATGGTAAAATGTTTTAACCCTTTTATAACTTATTTCTAAATAGTAATAATCTGTATACATATTTAATGTATAATAATTGAAATGTAACTGCATATTACAAAATACTAGTCCAATAAACCACAGCCAAGACAAAGACTAAAGGTCAGTTTTATACTGCTGGATACAGTAACGTGGGTATATATGCACCTCATCAATGCAAGTTATGTGATATTAGTCAATCTAATAAAAAATAAATATATAACATCATGAGGTTTAAGCTACTTAGACTGAACATTTGTATTTTTGCATCATAACATGTAGTCATTCTATCATGAGAAAGAACACAATTTATACTTATTTCTTAATTTTTTATAATGATTATGAGGTTGGGCAATTAACAGATTCTACATAGTTAGAATATAGAAAATAACAAAATAAAGTTTTACTTAAAACTAATGTTTGAAATGTATTCAGGAGGTTTTAGAAATTACAAATAATATTTGAGATTTTATGGGACGAAGAAGAGTAGAAAAGTCTTAATCTTAACTTGAAATCACTTTGCACTTGGACTAGTAATGAAATAGACTAGATATTTTCAAAACAAATCTAAATGGAAAATATTAAAATCTCTTTTTTTGTGTACAAAAAAATTGTTATCTTTACGAAAAGTATACCAAATTTTGTGAAGATACACATGCTGTATCAAATGTTATAGTACAAATACATAATGCGTGTAAGTGTGTAGATGATCTTATGTATATTATGATGACCCTGTTGTGAAAGAATTAAATAGCTTCCACTGTCAATCAAGCATTAACAAGGTAACATGTTACTATTTGCTTGGAGCCCCTTTACTTGTTGCAGATATTTAACAAGCAACTTACAGATGTTTTATCACTGGTGGAGTATTTAGAAAAATATTTTATATAATGGGAGTAATATTCTGACATGATGTATCACTTTTGTTATTTGTTCTCTACTTAACTTGTATAGTAGTTGTCAACATTTAGAAGCATGCATCACCTACACATATTGTGATTGAAAATTTTCTCTGATGATGCTCCAAGATTAAACCTCAGCCCTGAAAGGAAGCTACCAGCTGAAACATAGGGTACCAACTAATTTGAAATTAGCAATAAAAAAATTAATTATATGTAGGCAATCATAAAGGTTGCTAAATATAGCAATGATTTATAAATGGTTGTCACAGATTTTCATAAACATTTAATGCTTTTTGCTAGACATAACACTTGAGTCTTCAATAAAATTCATATCAGACTATCGAAGTTTCTAAACAAACTATTCTGGAAGAGTAATTTCAACTTTTCAGCCAGAAATGTCTGGAACTTGTGTTTTAATAGGACTGTCTTTCTTTTAGTACCTCAGAAAGCAACATCAACACCAAACTAACCAGTTCTTTTGACAGATGACAGCCTAGAAATGTATTTAGATGTCTGTTAAATCCAGAAAAACTAAAACGAACAACTAGTACACATGTATAGTAGTCTGGTCTGGTAGAGCATATAGACCAAATATTTAAATGCACCAAACTCTAATGGAAATGTGAGAATAGAATGGAATGATAGAATCTGATAGCTTAACATACCAGTAGCGTCTGTGCAGCTAAACGGATGGCTAGATCTCGAGGAAGTCCCATCTTAACACCACCATCTGCAAGCGCATCTATTGCAATATACATCTGTAAATTACATTTTTTGTTTATTAAAACTCTGGAATTTCAATCACATAGAAAATAGCATTTTTGACAACATTCAGAAATAAACAAAAGAATATTCTTTTAATTCACAAAAAATACCAAAAAAAAGTATTAATATGGTAAAACAGGATCCTTTTTTCAACTACATGCACATCAGTAGCAGAGATTAAATGTATTGACTTTTGTGAAACTTGCCCCACTGACTTTGACCTGAACTTCGCTATTCTCCAGAATTTTCTCAATCACAATTATTACATTATCTAGCCGGTTTACAAATAATAGGAAATTGTGCTTCAATTTTTTCTTCATAACGTAATAAACATTAAAAGTACAATAAAAATACATGAAGGTAATAATATTATAATAAAAAAGCTATTTAGAAATTCTTTCGATACAAAATTAGACGAGTGGTTTAACCTTCTCCTCATAATCTTTGTCATGTCATCCAGTATTGATCAAAAAATGTGTAAACACATTAGAAACAGATACATACATGTTGACATTTATTTATATAAATTACTCAAAAATGCGATGTTGATAACATTAACAATATTAGTATTAGCTTTTCACCAGTTAGAGGACCTAGAACAAAGTCTGCAATTTATTTTATTTTGGAATATAAAAAAGTAATCAACTTATGTGTTTAACTGTGCAAGTAACTTCTAGCTGAAATAAATTACTTTCTGATTGTATAAATATGGAAACAACAGATTCTGGACTTAACAATTATTTGCTTGTTTTTTGAATTTTGAAAAAGCTGCACAAGGGCTATCTGGTGCAGAACCAGAGGGAAGGTACCTAGTCATCACCACCTACCACCAACTCTTGAGCTAATCTTTTACCAACGAATAGTGGGATTGACTGTTACATTATTACACCTACACAGCTGAAAGGGTGAGCATGTTTGATGTGATGGTGGTTTGAACTCGCAACCCTCAGATTACAAGTCAAATGCCTTAATCCACCTGGTCATGCTGAGCCTCTAACAATTATGCAACACTCCCAAAAGAAAACAAATTTCTTGATACCTTAACACCTTTTCTCCTGAATCCTACTTCATAATACTTCTGATAGTTAAATAAAGTAAATATATATGAATTACTTAGTTATATATATAATTCAACAAGCCAAGATTTTATACTTGAAATTTTTACTTCTTTGCTTTAAATGGTAGTAGGTTTATTAAATTAATCTGATATAAATATGGTATATTTATTTGAAATGAAGAAATGCAACATTTAATAGAACAAAAAATTTAACAAAACTGTTATCCATAGTGTAAAAAAAGAAATTAAGTTATTTACTTCAGTGTTTATACAGTTTGACATTAATTGTGTAAGTGTCAATTTCCTAAAAAGCAACAAAACACAACTTCCCTATTTGGCAATGAAAATTAAATAAATGTTATGTTATAAAAATTTAACAAGGAGTCCATGTATTTATGTTTTTAATCAACATGCAACAAACACCTGTTATAACTGTGGAAAAGGTGCCACTATATATTTAATACCACATAAAGTATATGTAAAGAACTGTTTCAATTTAAGTATTCACAAATATTAAATTAAAATATTTTTTTGAAGTGATAGTTTATCACAGTTTATTTGGAAAGGAAAATGAAATAAATGTTATAAAAATTTAACAAAGAGTCTGCATATTTTTTATATGTTTTTAACATTAAATATTTTATAAATCCTGTATGACTTGGAATATCTACTATTTAGAATACCTGTGTTTCCTGACCTTTTAACACAGACTTATTATATATTATTATACAATTGATCAACTACAATACATAAGAAATGATGAAAATCAGAAACTATGAAATAAGTTTTCACAGTAACAACAAACTAAATAATAACTTTAAACACTATGTGGATTTTTAATGCCATCTGTACTCAGAATTTGTAATAATATTAAAAATACCTTGAGTATACAATAATATTTGAACATCATTTAACATAAAACTAAACAGAAAGTAAAAATATAAGAACAGTGCTACATGTCCATAAAATATGATAAAAGAATACTCCATGAAAAAATATTAAGAATGGTTGATTGAAAATTGATTGGCTACTCAAGTAGAGTACATCGAGAGTTCAAAAAATTTGTGAACCCCTTACATAATTTATGTAAGGTAGTATGTTTAAATCTCTTAAGTTATTATTACTACTAATATACAAAACTGGCATACACACACACACACACTTAAATTCATCCATTATGATATCTATATATATATAAAAAAAAAAAAGACGACTGAACTTACATAGGCTGGGCCACTGCCACTTAATCCTGTGGCAGCATCAATCAGTGTCTCAGGAACCTCTTCACAAATCCCAACACTTGTTAACATCTTCTTCACTAGGTCTAAATCTCCTTCTTTGATAGTAGAACCAAACGAAAACACTGAAGCTCCATGCTTAACCAATGCTGGAGTATTTGGCATAACACGTACAACTCGTGTTTTTCTTGGTAGCATCTAAAGAAAAATTAAGTTTCAATGTTCAACCAAATTATCAAAACCAACAAACTGATAAAAAAAAGGGGGGGGGAAAGCAGGTAGTGATTAAGATGGGCACTTCTTATGAAGAAAGAAAAAAATATTATGGAGACTTATTTTCACATAGGTTACTGAACATAACATTAGTCTCAGTTATTCAACTTAACCTTTCCTGAGTTATTGAATAATCAAGGTGTGTGTGTGTGTGTGTGTGTGTGTGTGTTTAACTAACAGCACTAAAAGAACACAAGGAAAATTACTACTGAACACTAAATGATTGACTGTATGCTAGTAAGTACAATCAGATAAGACAAAATAAGAGTTAATTCCTAGAAAGACACCAGATAGTGTCAGCAAACAGCACATTTACTATTTCAAGGTTAGAGTATATGAAGATATTGCATTAAAAAAGAACAAGCTGAGATAACTGTAAATGTATAAAACAGAGCCCATTGTACATTCAAACTGTAATAAATATGCCTTATGTACTTGTTGACACTGAACAGACATAGTGCTGTTGAAGAACTTAAAAAAAATAACAGAAATAAAACATGCAGAGAAATGAAAATATTTTGTTTCTGTGTTTATTTATACATCTATCAATTCAAGAATACTATCAATTTGAAAGTAAATGTTATTAAAAAAAGAAGTTATTGATTTTGAAGAAAATATTAATAATTTCTAATGTTTGTGTCAGATAATATAGAGAGTTTATCAGCTCACTTTGTTAGCAGACTTTTGATTTTTACTGAATTAATTTAGTATTGGTAAATGTCCTAAATTGTTTGAATTATAAGTTAGGAAGCTTAAAACAGAAATAAATAAAAAAAATATTCAATATCCTTTACCCAATATTTAAACTAACATGGAAAAGATGTCACTATGCATATATTGAGGGGCCATTAGATAAAAAGGATTGTTTCAATTTATGTATTCCATGAGTGTTAAATTTAGATATTTTTAGAAGCAATAGTTTATCGAAGTTTGTTTAGCAAAGGAAAAGGAAATAAATGTTATATTATAAAAATTTAATAAAATAGTATCTTGTTGAAAAATGTAGGACTCAAAATTTCCCTGAAATCAAAACTTTGTTACGGCAGTGTGATTTGCACTTTCTGTGCAACATGATGCTCAAATAATTTGAATACAGAAGCTTCAGGGAAGTGGTAGAATAATAAGCTAGCAATCACAGTCTATTCATGAATTTCAATTAAAGCTAAACTTTCTTGCAGAACAATTAGAAAAGAATCATTTGACACATTTTGCAACATTGAATAGCTTCCTAGAAGATAATAAGGACTATGATTTCTCTAATACTAAAAGATGATCTCTGTGTAAACTGGATCAAAAATCTGAATTATGTTTCTCTGAATTTAAAAATTTGAAATTGATATTTGAATTTTTGCATGATCCACATCAATTTGATTTAGAAAATTTTAGAAAGAAAATTACATCTTTTTGTCTTTGGATTTGTGTGGATTTGAAGACGAGATGCTTACCCTGCAAAGTGTTAGAATACATTAAAATAAACAAAAATGTTCTATCAGAGAGATGTGGCTCTCTATTCTGATAAACGAGTCTTCCAAATTTAAAGATAGCGATTTCAAAATTATTTTCTATGCTTGGATTCACATGGGTGTGCAAGTCAACATTTTCTATGCTAGATTTTCCAAAGTCTAAATACAGATCTTGGCTCTGTAATTAAAGATGCTCATTAAGCATAGATATCAAAACAAATTTCACAAAACTTGTTGATGAACCCCATCAATTTTTACATTGAAGGTTAGTTGAAATGCAATTATTTTGATTAAACTAACTTTTTTTTTTCAAATAGTATGGCCAATGTTGCTTTCATTAGCCACCATTAAAAATAAATTGCCCACCTCTGATCTAGAGTATGCATGAATTTGGCTGTAAAGATAGTACACTGGCAATTTCTAAAGAGACATTATCACAGGACAACTTTCTGATCCTTATGGCAACAAGAAGGCTAAAGTCCAATAGAGGGTTTTATCTTAAAAAGCTTGTCTTCACATTGCTTACTCCAAGTTGACTGCCAACTGGTGTGGAACCAAGCACTGAATATAGGACCACAGTCTATGAATGGAACAGGCACAGCAGTGACAGCATCAGAGCAGATAGACTTAGCTGCAGTGTTGACAAACTTGTTCCTGCAAATACCTGTGGCCTGGTATCCAGAAGAACTATATAAAAGTAGATGTTAAAGAGAAATGGGGTAGCTGGTTTTAAAGATCGGCAAAAACTAATGTAAAACGATTCCAGGACAAGTAGAGAACTATGTAAGTAAGTATAAATAATGCAATTTGAGTACTGTTTAGCTTCTACATGATCCAAGGCAAGGGAAAAGGCATACAATTCAGCACTAAACACAGAAACTGCAGAGAGGATTCTGTGTGCAACCACCAAACCATAACAAACCATGACAGAACCCACAGACTTATTGATTTTGAATCATCTATATAAATGAGAATGGTAGGATGGTTCAAAAGATGTTCAGCAAATAAAAGACAGTACTTCCAATCAAGAGTATCTGATTTAAAGAAATGTGATATTTGGGGATGGTAATAAGCCACGGTGGAATGGGGCTAACCAATGGATACAGCAATGTTATCCAAATACAGACCCATTTCATCCAACTGCACCAGGATATGAAGGAAAAAAGGAACAATGGTAGATCATATATTCTGAAAAAGCATGGCCCACTGAGGAAAAAAAACACATTCTCAAGTGGGATGCTGTGGTAAGAATCAAAGTTTTGAAGCACACAATAAAGACAGTTGCAAACAGTGGAGGTGCAGAGGTGGTTTAAGGGACTCTGTACAAACTCTGGACTGGGGAAGTGTGAAAAGCCCCTATGCAGAGTTGAAGCCTCTGATGATGGGGTCCAGCATCTTCAGGGCCGAGATCTAGGTAGAACCATAAACTCATAGTCCTTTTTTGATTGAACAAGAGCACAATGTCTTTAGCATAGAACTTTGATCTGCTTCCCAACTGGTGGAAGAGAGGACACAGAGAAAGTTAAGCAATCTTGTACATTAGGCTCTTAGCTGCTTAATATGTTGCATAAAGGTCAGCTTACAGTCAAAGATAAGGGACCACAGAGAGCTCTGCTTCACGTACATAGAAGTCATCAACTAAAATCCCATTTGCAAGAGTAAGAGGAAGCTGTTCAGTGATGACATTAATCTTTATACTGAAGTGTGACACTCAAAACACAGCCCTGAGGGGCTCCAAGTTCCTGCAGGAAAGAATGGAAAGTGTAAAACCCACACAAACTTAAAATTGCTTACCCATTACAAAATGAGCAATTGGCTATGCAATCTATACAAGTGAAGAACCTGCAAAATGCCATACCTCCACACAGTATCATAAGCCTTTTCAAGGTCAAAGAACATTGATACAAAATGTTGTTTGAGAAAGACTTTTCTGATTGATGATCCACATCAAATCAGGTGACTGATGGCAGTGTTGTCATTGAAACCCACACTGTCCATTAACCATCCTCTCCAAGGTCTTACAGAGACAGTTCAAAGCAATTGGACAGCAATTTGAAGAAATCTTGGGATCCTTCTCAGGCTTATAGAAAGATAGGACAATAGCCTGGTGCCATGCATCAGGAAGAACATTCTCCTGCTAGATCTTGTTTTAAAAACAACCAGAAGAATAGCAAGAGAGGCAGGGGATAGATGGCACAGCATCTCATAGTGTACATCATCAGGTCTGACTGATGTACTGCCAGACCAATGAAGGGCCACTTTAAGTTCAACCATTATAAAGAGGTGATTATAGTCATAGAGATGTTTAGCCCAAAAGGAAAGATGATCACTCTGCCCAAGTCATGATGGCTAAGGGGGAGGAAGAGGAAGCAGAATTGATAGATATCCAGCAAAAGCTTTCAGCGAGAGTATCAACAATGTTCCAGGCATCAGCCATTTTCTAGCCATCAGAGAGCAAGATCAAAAGGGGGACAGACTTGCACTACCCACTGACCTTTTGAATCGTCTTCCATATGACTTTGAAACTGGTAATAGAAAAGATGCTGATTGTGAATTTAATCCAAGACTCCTTCTGACTTTAATGTATTACCTCACGAGCATGTGCACAGACCAACGGTAAAGTGATGTGGTTTGAGGGTGTGGGATATCTACAAAAGGTGTTTCAGGCCTATTTTTGAGCCTTCTATGCTATGTGGTAGGCAGTATTCCACCATGGATGAGGATATCTTGGAAAACATGTCAAGGTTTTAAGAATACACTGAGCAGCTGCCATACAGTCATCTATTGATGGCTTACAGATGAGGGCAAAATCAAGTTCTGTGAAAGCAATGAAAGAGGGCCAGTTGATTTAATCCAACTTCCACTGTGGCACACAGATTAGGTGGCATCGACTACAGCCAGCCTCTCTCAAAATGATAACTGTCAACCTTCCATGAGAAGTGGAAGAATAGTGAAGAGGGAAATTTAGAGATCAATAGCAGTAAAATACCGACTAGGTGCAAGAAAATAAGTCTAAGACCAGTATAGAAGAGTGAAAGATTAAAATATGAGATAATACAATCTAAGGAGCAATCCCTCCCATCAATATCAGCACCTCCCCAGAGGATATTATGTCTATTAAAGTCCCCCAGGATTAAAAATGGAGACAAACTACAGGAGCATCAAGGTCTGATTGATCATAGGTTTCTTCAGGAGACAGATAGATTGAACAAACAGTGATGGTACAACCCAAGAAACCATGGATGGTTATGGCCACCAAAAGTGTGTTGAGTGGCAAAGACAGAGTGGGCACATGCTGATTGACCAACAATGCTACCCCTCCATGCACTTTTCCATCACACAATCTGTCATTTCTGTACAAAAAAAACTGCCAAAAAGTGACTGTATGGGTATATTTGAGAAATGTTTCCTGTAAGGAAAGGCATAAAGAATGGTAAGAATCAATCAGCATTTTGATGTCATCCAGATTAGAATGTAAACGTCAACTGTATTTCACTGTATCAAAGTGGTCACTTTTATTTATGTGTAGGTGAAATGGGTAGAAAGCCCTTCTGTTTTCCACCACATCTTTCTTCTTTTTTGTCTTTATTTGAGGGAGGTCTATCAATCTGCATGAATTTTGCCCTGGATCGATTGGTCAGGTTTCTGTTGTTGGAAGATTCCAGCAACTGAGAGTGTAAATGAATGATCATTTTGCATCCTGGGGCCAGAAAAGAAGATGGGCTCAAGGAAATGTCCATAGCTGGAACCAAAGGAAATGGATTTGGGGGTCTGCTGGAATGAATGGAAAAGACAGAGATGGGAGTTAATGTTGATTCATCCACTTTCTTAACCATGGAAGTCAAATTACTTTTCACATGGTTTGAAAATGATTATTTTGGAGGCATGAAGAGATCTGTCTGCACTCCCAATGTAGCAAGAAAAGGAAGTGCAGCAGTATATGTCTGAGGTGAAGTGGTGGACAGCACCTTTTGACCCTCAGGGTAAGACATGTTTGAATCATTTTCAAATGCTGTACCTCTTTTCACTTCCACTCAGTTAATGCAAGAAAGATCTGTTACACACGAGCATAGTGGTCTTTACCATCACAATGAGTACATTTCGAGGAACCACAACAAGATGTCTTCAAGTGACCAAACTGGCAATATTGGAAACATCTGAGAGGATTTGGAATATATAGCTGTACCTTGCAATTTAGATAACCTGCTTTGTTGGTGGCTGGTGAACATGATGATGTAAACATCAAAATTAGGACACTGGTTGGCATCATAATTCCATCTTTGCAAGTAGAGATACACCTCATTTCAGATACTCCTTGCATGGAGAAACCAGCAAGGATGACCAACTCAGGGATGTTCTTAAAATCCCTCTAAACAATAACACTTTGTGACAAATTCAAAGTAGCATGGGGAGTAACCTCTATAGATATATCTCCAATGGCCTTCAAACAAAATAGGAGTTCACCGTATTTAAAAATGAATGTTTCCACCATCATATCACCAGAGCAAAGCTTTTTGACTGCCTTAGGAGAGCCAGCAAGTCTCTCTGGTCCCTTCTGAATAAAGAGACATTTGCCTTAAAGATTTGTCTGAAAGAGAATGCTGCTCAGAATTTCCAAGACGTGGTTGTTTATGTACGAACTGTTTTTTAACTATTGTATTTAAATTTTTATTTGGGGATCCATAACAAAGAAAAAATATTTTGGTGCTCACTGATCCCATTTCACCATGGAGCTTTAAGAGGGGACACACTACAGTCCCAAACAAGAATACTGCAGCAATACCAGGATTTCATGAGCACTACACCAACATACCAGTATCAGATACAATATCTACAATACCCATTAAGAAATCCAACACTGGTACTTGGTCGACGCTAGCTCAAGTGTACCAGACAACTGACCCTGAGAGGCCACCCAAATTCTGCTCATCTACAAGAATTCAAGGCCATAGCAGTGTATTAGGGTTTGACCAATCAACCACCAGGATCCTCTCCTTCCCTTCACGAGTTGCCACACATGACAAACAGGTGGGTGGATGTTTAGGTCCCATAGAAGGTAAAGTGAAAGAACGGAACATTCTCTGAGATGTCCCCTCATCATGTAGAGGAATCCAAAATGAGGAGTCTGTGATAGGAAGAGGGTAACCAACCTTACACCTGCTAGAAATGAGGTGTCTCATCCAGTGAAATAGTAAAGAGAGAGACAGTTAAATAAGGTGCATATCATGTCCAAAATCTGGTGGCACATTGGGAATGTATCATCTATTTTACAGTAGGAATAAAAGAGTAACAATCCAAACCCACATGAAGAAATGTGGCTTTTCCAACTCCAGCTAACACCCAAACCCTGGGAACTGACATCTGGTAGGCTGTGTTTTAGCCAGAAATACTGCAAAATTACAATCACATTATATAATTATGTCAACTCACTTTGAAGAATGGATATAGAGAGGTGAGTAACTTGGGCTTAAAGACAACAACCTACAGGAATTTGTTAAACAATAACATGATCTAGAGAGACAAGAGCATATGTAGAGAAAGGGGAGGTTCAAAATACAGAGAATAAAAGCAAATTGAAAAAGAAAAAAGTAAAACTGGAAATACAGAAACTAAGAGCATGAAAATAGGGAGAAAAATAATGCACTGGTGAGCCCAAATGGACTGCACTGTCAGGCTCAATGCAATAAATAACCATGATACCCAATACCCTAGCTTGAAAAGTGATACCATCAAGTTGATAGTGTGAATTATTCATCACCTAGCAACACTTGGAATTATACATCAGATCCTCAGTGGGAAAAGTATCAAACACCCAAAGATCAGAGATAAACAGCAATCCCCTTCTGCTTTACTCATGTTAGTCTATGAATGTACAGTCACAGACAAACATGTTTATGAACGAAAAAAACCATGAGGTATGCCTACAAGTGGTTTTCCAGAACACCCTATCTCAACAGTATGTGTAATATGACCGACCTGAACATGTGTTATGTTTGTCTTGAATTTTGCGCATAGCTATGCAAGGGCTACCCACACTACCAATCTGTAAACTTTCTCTCATATGTACTTATTTGTTAATTATTTGCCTATTGCACCAGAGATAGGTAATTAAATTGACTGATTTAATCAATAACCTACAATCATCAATTGCAGTAATTAGTGTCATGCAAAATAATCAAAATTTCAAAGATATTGATTAAAGTCACAAATATAATCAGGTGATTGAAATCAGTTTGTTTTTTAATTATTACTATTTTTAATCATTCAAATTATTCATTCTGAATCAGACTTGTGAGGGAATAATGAATTAGTTGATTAATGAACAAAAAAATAAAATGATTATTAATTCCACGAATCATCCTGACCAGATATACTAGTCATAACTTTCATATTTAATATGATACATAATGTGCATAACTCTATGAAAGATCTTATAGAACCACAGAAATAGAAAGTGTTGATTGTTTATATCTTGAAAAATAAATTTGTCCTGAATAGTGAAAAAAACTTTTTTTACAAAGATTTTGCACTTGAGATGAACTACAAGAAATAAGTAACTTTGATGCAGACAATCTCTGCTTCTTTTCAACAGCAACATTTTGAATGATATAATGACTGACTATAATAATGTAAAGTAGAAAATGTTAATACTCTTCATAATTTAATATACTTAAGCATAAATAACAACTAATTACTTTTCTAAGTATTTCATGACAGATATATAATCAATGGATTTAGAACATGGAAAAATATAAAATTGTAGGAGTTATAACTATGTGGAGTAAAAAATTCCTACTTGTTCCAGGTAACGTATCGGAATGCCAAGTGCAATAGATACCATCAAATGACCAGGAGTAAATATTGAAGCTATTTCCTGCAGCACTTTTGGAACAATAGGAGGCTTTACTGCCAGAACAACAACCTCAGACCTCTGGACAACTTCTGCATTGCTGTAACTTGTTTGACATCCCATTGACTGAAATAAAATATAATTACAGAGATTTTAATCTGTGTTTGTTATGTTAATTCAAAGTAAAGCTACATGCATGATATCTGGTCTTTTAAAAATGTTTTGCAAAATATTCTTCCAATTTTATGAGTATCCAACCAAAGTCTTAACAGCACATCTAAAAAGTGTTACACAGTATCTTGCCATAACATATTAAACAAAATATAAACCAATAAATTTCATACAACTGAAATTTAATTTTAGATTAAGTTTCAAGACTGACATTTGTCAAATCACCAGTAGTTATTAATATGATACTATTTTATATACGTATACATGTGCATTTTTTTCAATTAATCATAAACAAATCCTTATTTCCCATATGTTACAATGTGTTAAATATAATGTCTTCTATACAGCAAACTAATGTAACAATCTAATAACTGAGCAAGTTGCTTCTATATCATATTGATTTTTGAACTAGTATGTCATATTCAAACATTATAGTTCTACTCTTCTATTATATCAGTTAAAGGTACCAATTTGTTTTTCCAATAAGATATTATTGTCTTTCATGTTAAATTATTCTGGTCAAGCATTATTTAGACTGACGAATGAATAATAAGGTAGCAATTTCACTATGAATACTTTGATGACATTTATTCTCAATGTTTTAGTCATGACATTTATAGTCTCATTGCTACTTTAGTATCTATCCTTGTCAGCTTCACCAATACTTTTCATAACACATTTCACTCCATTCTTTTATATTACACATGCAATGTCCATACCAAAAATAAAAAGTTATTTTCTATCATACCCCAAAGAATTCCAAAAAGGCAGAGTCTTGTGGTGGACAACTTGCTATAATTTTTTCCCCTTTTGTTATACCTATAAATTTATGAAAAATTGCAAAATATTATACAACACATGTAAACACAGAAACAACAAAAGTAAAATAAATTTATCATGCTTACAGATATTACATCTGTTATGATATTCATGAAATAATAACAACATTTAACTTTTAAATAGTCATGTATTAGTAATAATTGAGTGGATATAATTCTCAAGATTAAAGTGCTTGAATTAATTGAAGGAAAAACTGGTTCAGAACAAATGTTGCCAAATTAGTCCAAAACATGAAAATTCTCTCTTGGGTTAATTTGGCACATTTTAATGTATTATATAGGGATTTACTTGGTGTAAATTTAAATACAATACATAGGGTTATAATGTCATCCTATCACCACCACACATTATAGTAAATTGCCGTAACATATCGGATTTTTGGAATATAACTCCATAATCAAGTTTAAGATATAATCATATCATGATATAGTACAATATTAATTAAATAATATGGTTATCGCTGAAAAATGAAATGTCACTCTTGAACTGTTATAAATTATCATCTTGGCAAAGCTGAACATGAATTTATTTTTCAATCACATATAATTTCAAATAAATCAGCGAAATTATAAGAATATTTAAATATAAATAGAGCTAAAAAAGAGCTTAGTTAAGGTAAATAGAAATTACAAAACTGAAAAAATATGATAAACAAATGCATAGAACATTTCCCAATCTACTTTAGCATTTACAGTTCAAATTTCTATGGCTTATAACAAATTATGTTAGAACTTAGCATAAAACAATGACATAATCTAGTTTCTTACCTGCTGCAATGAAACCTTGTCCAAGAGCTTGGGCCATTCGCCCAGCTCCTACAAACCCGATACGCATCTTGAAAAGATTTATGAAAATGTAAGTCTTATAAATATACGATAACGCTTAAAGAGCTTAATATGTGTCCACTTTCAGTATCTTCTAATTTACGCCACGAATTCGCTTCTTATAACCTCGCTCAGATACCGGATAGCAAATGAAACTAACATATGGGCCTGCAATTACACACGGAAAAAAACAGAGAAAAGTCGATGCTCCCTTTGAAATAACCGTCAAGAGCAAACCAGTGGTTAATTCCAAAGATCTTCCACAATACTATCGTAGTTCTAATCTTTCCACCACCGTTCAAAGTCCACTGTCAAAGTATCGAGTTTTTCTCTACCCACGTGCTCAAATAGTATTCTTATTGTATTGCCATCTGTTGGTGAAGTATAAGAACAGTGTCTGTAAGCAAACAAATTGACATATCTGAAATTATTGATAATATATAATATACGACACACAAGTACTATCTTATCCTTCTCTCTCTTCCATAGTTTAAATAAAGTTAAGCGCTAATCATACTAAGTCTAACATACAATTATATATACGAAAGAAAACACTGAAATATAATACTTTTCCTTCCTTTATTTCTATAATAATTATTTAATTTAAATTTTCTGTCTTTTTTCAGTTGTTCGACAAATGACGTTTCTTTTTGCTTCGATTTTTCATCACCTCTTTTCTCTTCTATTCTTGATAGCTAAAAAGCGAAGCATACTATGAAAAAATGCAATTCAAGAGGATCCCCATTAATTAATACCTTTCAAATTTTGCAAAAAACTAATGAAGCTGTTCCAAAAGTGATGAAAAGCAAGTGAGAACAAGATTAAAAGTAGAAAAGTTGAGAATCGAAATTGAATCTCTGGAGATTAGAATGGAAAATAAAAAGATAAAATTCACAGAAACTGACACAAAAATGTGAAACTTATGCAATTAAAATCGGAGAATAGAGATTTTTCAAGCACTGATACAGGGTTGGAATGGTTTATGTAGGACGAAGAAGATAACAACTGATAAAAAAGAAACAAAAGAAAATGTAGCTAATAAAAATAATTAAAGAGCAAATCCAGAAAAGGGAAGACTAATTGAAAGTTATAGTAGAAGAAATTATAAAAGAAATATAAAACATCTGATACTCCAGTGTTTTCTCATTTATATCCAAAAGTGAATGTTATCGATGTTTTGTTTAGATATGCATATATAAATTAATACATAGTTCAACTATGAAGAAAATGTTTTCTTGATAAAGGGAACAGGACATACATACTGTACTTACAGTTGTTTATTTCAGAAATATATTCTTGAGTTTGGCTATCTCTATAGAATTTAATGGACAAAATGAAACCAAATAAATGTATGTGTTTTTCTTATAGCAAAGCCACATCAGGCTATGTGCTGAGCCCACCGATGGAAATCAAACCCCTGATTTTACCTTTGTAAATCCGTAGATTTAATGCTGTACTGGCGAGGGGGGGGCAAAATCAACCAAAAAGAAATTAATATGATATCAAGAAAAAAAATAAATAAAATCATGCATTTCTTAGTTGTTTCCTTATTTTCTTTGTACGAAACGTAAATGATAAACTTTTTTTTAAATATAGTTATAAATAAAACCAGAAAAGTAAAGAGAAATGTTTTCTACACAAATAATACCGGACAACTCTTCTTTGCGTAGAAACTACTAAACATGTTATATACACATGTGTACAAATTGGTGTTCAAGGTCAAAAGCTAAATTACTGGTACGTTGCAAGGCTAACTGACCAGCTATAATAGAATGTCCTGAGGATATTTTATATAACCAGCACATAGAAGACTCAAAGAAGTCAACACGTATTACTCACCTAGTTTTATATGAACCATAAATAGTACGTCCAGTCCTGCACCCCTGAAGTAACATGATTTTCTGATGATTAGTGCATGCACATCTATCACGGTCATTATTTTAAAACTTAATTTATGAAATTTATTTTCTAGAAAAGTTGGTTGTATAACACATTCTAATAAATAAAATACTGTCAAAATGGAACGCGACCACAAATGTTATTTGATTAAATGAAAGAAGCGGAAACTGTAAAAGAAGCCGTTAATAACAAACTGTTTAAAATTAACTTTCTATTTTACATCGTCAGACACATCTCATGATTAACCTACAGTTAATCTTGTTGCTGTTAGTAACGAAACCGCGGTAGGTATTTAGTTTAAAGGAGAAGGTGCTAGAAGCGTCCTGTCCCAACTGGGATGTTCGAGAATGTTTTCATTCTTTATCGCCCCGATCCGAGGATCAGAATAAACTTGTCATGAAAGATTGGAGATATTTAGTTACTTTGAGTTTTGATGTTTTCCTTTTTGCAGATCTTGTTTCATACATGTGTGGCCGAGGCAGAGAGGTGACAGAAGAGGCGATGACGAAAAGATGACAGTCGAAAGCAGGTGATACGAAAGCTTACCAAACATCCAGGTGTGGGCGTACATATATTTATACATACACACAAACACATATTCTTACCAGTACACAGAAAGAGGATAAATAACACCAAATATTTTTGATATTGATGAAAGTAAAAAAGAAAATAAACATAAACATAAATATAGGCTTCAACAGTCAGTCCTGTTTCATGGTAGCGGGGATCTGTAAATCCATGATTTGTGGGGTGAGGGAGTAAACGGGCACACTTGGAGCAAACCTACTTTCACAGGACAGGCGCCGAATAATCTACATCCCGTGCTCTTACCTGTAAAGCAATAACATAACATTATTAATTTGCCCTTAGTTTTAAATAATGGTGTCATGCTGTTTGTGTTTCAGCACTGTACATATTATATAGTGATTTGTGTAGTGCAGATGATATGGTGTGAAGAGCAGAGGTGAGACTATTTTTTGTTTTTGCTAGTTTGTAGTTTTTCTTAGCTAGTGTGCTTAGTCTGTCTTTTAGAAGAGGTAAGTTACTTGCTTTGTGTAAGTAAGTCACCAGAATAAGTTTGGGAACCTCAGGGATAGTTTTAAAACACGATTTTGTTGGTGTTGAGGTCTACCAAGCATTCTTGGTGATATGCAAATAGTGCACCAAATGGTGGGATGTAAGTTTTGTAGACTGTATAACGCTACTAGTTTTGTATCCTTTGTTTAATTCTGCAATTAATTTAAGGTAATTTATAAGTTTATTATTGGTTTCATGTGTTTTATTGATATGTTCTCCCCAAGTGAGGCTTTTGTGAAAAATAATTCCAAGAAATTTGGCTTTGTAGAATAGGATTATTTCGACATTATCTTATTTTAGTTTAGCTTTTTCGAAAATTTGTTTAGAATTTTTTTGGGAAATAATGGCCTGGGTTTTGGTGCGCTTAGCCTGATCCATCAATTGTTACACCAGTTACTAAAAACATGAAGACATGCCCCCAGTGGTTCAGCGGTATGTCTGCGGACTTACACGCTAAAATCCGGGTTTCGATACCCGTGGTGGGCAGAGCACAGATAGCCCATTGTGTAGCTTTGTGCTTAATTCAAAAACAACAACATGAAGACATTTTTGGATCCGATCCGCGTCTATTAGTAAGTTTCTTGAGACACTCCAAACAGCAGTGTCGCCCCCATGCTTATAAAAATATGTGTAAGTCAGATATTGGAAAGGAATGTTGTTAACGAATATAATATAAAGGAGTGGCGAGAGAACTGGTCCCTGCGAAAATGCTGCTATTACCTTTATTGTTTAGGAAATTGTGTTAATTACTTTAATTACCGCAGTGCGGTTAGTTAGAAAAAATTGAAATCCATTTAATAATGGCGCTTTTTAATATTCGTAGGTTGAAGTCTATATTTTATTGCATTTTGTTATACGTTATCAAAAGATTTATTAGATAAAGCAAGACACCACTGTGGCTTCATAATTATTGAACGATTTAAACACTGGCTTTGTGAGTCGGGTCAAGTGATCTATGGCCAGTCTGTTTTTCCTGGAAGAGCTCTATGTTGGAGAGTAGGTTACTTTCTTCGGACAAAAGAGTCTTTTTGCGACAACTCTTCCAACTAGTTTTTCTGAACAACGTAATAGACTGATAGGTCTGAAGATGTCAGGGTTAAAGCTAACGTTAGTTTAACTTTTTGGGATAACCGTTATACTTCTTGTTTGTTTTCACATATCGGGAAAGTACACAGTTGCAATAGAAAGGTTTGCAAGATTAACTAGGTGGTTGAGCAAAGCATCGGATGTTTTTAAGAATGGTATTTCTGATTCCAACGTGTCTGAGGCCTGAGTTTCTAAGGTCTTGATACAAGTTTTTAGTTTGTCTTTGGTGGCTTCACAGCCTAAGATATTCGTATGACTTTTTTATAGTTTAGGCTACTGACCAGGAATCTTGGTATACATATACATTTTCTCTTATTTGGTTGATTACAGTTTTATGGTTGTTTTGATTGAACGTAGTAGAGATTAAGTTTTAAAGGATTCTTAGAAGTAGTTCTCCAGAAGATCGGCTTTCTTTATATTTGTTTTGGCTGTGATATTATTGTATTTGATGATAAAGATTTTAATTTTTTTTCTAGAAAACTTTTGGACTGCTTCGTGCAGCATCAAGGCTGTTTTGGAAGACGATCCAGTTATTTTCCGTAAGTGCTTTGATATTTTCTTTCATTTTGTTTATTTTAGATTTAATGGTCATGTATCCTGTAGCCATAAATTGTCGCTTTTGGCATTTGCGTTCTGAAATATATGAATGATTTTCAGGTGTAGGTTTCCAGTGATTGGTTGTGTGGGTTTTTTAAGAGGTGGTGATAACTTGTTTTACTGCTCGAGCTATTTTTAGTATGAGTTGTTCTGCATATGTGTCTGGTTGAGTTTTATTTTCTACCCTTATGAGTGAGGGTAGATGTGAGGTGGCAATTAGAACGTTGAAGTTTCTCCAGTTTATGTTGGTGAAATTGTATATCTTAGGAAGATCTTTTACTTTTGGTAAAGTTGGGTTGAGCTATAGTGTGAATAAGATTGGAAAGTAGTAACTGGAGAGTTCGTGGTGAACTGTGAAGTTTCTGGCTTTTGTGAGGAGGGAGTATGGTACGATGACGTATTATAAGATTTTATATATGTCATTTGCCTTGTCATATCTAGTTTGTGTCTTTGTATTAATAACATGTTTGTTGCTTTTTAGTAGTGAATGTAGTGTTACTCCCTTGCTTGTTGTTTGGCTGCTGAAGTAGTCGTAACAGGAGCTTTTAGATATTTAATAATTATGGATTTAGTGTTTCTCTTAACAAATGCGGTAAGATAATCTATGCCTAATGATTTTGACGTGGTATCTTGTAATATAGGGTATTATGCTTTGTTTGATGAGATGCAGATTAAATAATTGAAAATATATAAGCCTGATTATTGGAAGAAAAAAGAACTACATGGAGTGACAACTTGCCTTCAAAATTCCCTTATGGTATAAATAGAATAATGAAAGCTTGGACAAACATATTTATATGTGACATTACTAAATAGACAAAAATAATTAGCTTTATAATCTATGATATGGAAGGAACTACCCAAACGAAACATTTTATTTTCCCATTTCTGGTCACAATGAAAATTCAAGGGATTCTTAGGCCCAAGCGTGTTAAGGCGTGTGACTCGTAATCTGAGGGTTGCGCCAAACATGCTCGCCCTTTCAGCCGTGGGGGCATTATATGCTACGGTCAATCCCACTATTCGTTGGTAAAAGAGTAGCCCAAGAGTTGGAGGTGGGTGGATGACTAGCTGCCTTCTTTCTAGTCTTACACTGCAAAATTAGGGACGACTAGCACAGATAGCCCTCGAGTTGCTTTGTGCGAAATTCCAAAAACAAAAAACAAACAACCCAGCAAACCCCCAAAGAAATCAACAAACTATCGCTAAAATACGAAATCAGAAATTGGCCAACCAACCAAATTGTTCATCATTCTTCTTGTTATTTCAGTCAAGATAACTTTAGAACAGCTTTATCACAAATGTTAGTTTAAACCCAAATCCAATCTTTCTGTTCCTTGACTGTGCAGGATGTTATCACTTAGTCGCAGTAACTGGCAGAAAATTTCAAAAGTATATAATTTCAGTGAAAATGATGCGATTATTACCCCTTGAAGTTAATTTTCATGCATATTTCTGGTGTTCGTTTAAAAAGCCTAAATTTAGTATTGTTTGTTTGTTTTTGAATTTCCTGCAAATCCCACTGTTCCTTAGTAAAAAGAGTAGCCTAAGAATTGACGGTTAATGGTGATGACTAGCTGCCTTCCCTCTTCTATTACATTGCTAAATTAGGCACAGCTAGTGCCTATTTCTAAGATATATACGTATATTTATTTCCTTAGTGGCAATTCGTTCAACAGTGAAGAATATAGTAACTGCTTTCGGTAAATGCAGCAAAAACAAAAGTGTCTGTCTCCCCCCCAAAGTAAAAAGGATTTTTACCAATGTGTCCAACTTCTCATCCATCAAGGCCCGGAATGGTCAGGGCACTCCAAAAAAAACACACAACAAAAAACGTGATCTGTATATTTCTTGTAAAGTATCTGTACTTAAACTGCAGATGATGTATGATAATAGTGCAAAGAAAATGTTAAAATAGGGATACGAAAATTGTGATATTTTATATAAAGTTACTAATGTCATTTCTTCGTTTTCCAATGGGATGGGATAGGACTCAGAGATAGCAAATTCTATTTTTTTTTCGTGTAATTATTTCGTCCACTTGTTATTTTCTATTAATTTTTAGTTGCATTAAAATGCTAACTCACCTTCTAACTAATTATTTGTATTTTGACTAAATATGTACGTATGATGAAACTGACAAATGATTTACAGATACTATTAATCCAAAATGGGAAATAACATTTTATTTTAATGGTGTGAATGCCTTTTAGAAGCTGGAGACCATCATTATAATTAATTACATTTGAAATAATACATTAATAACAGGCCTATTATATTTTGCACACTAGAATCTTTATTCAGTCTCGTAGAAATAACACCACAAACTTCCAATTATTGTAGTTTCCAGGACAGAGCAGGTCTAATGTCAACACGTTCTGACAAACAAAATATATTATCGTTATTTTATCATTCGATAAATTTCTATTTATTTGGTAAAAATGATACGTTTTATGTTTTTGTATTTACTTACAGCAAAAACACATAGGAGTAACTCCTATGTCAACCGAGTGGAATAAAACCACTAACTTTAGTTCTTTTTTTAAAGCCCTGGGACAAAATTAAAATCTAGCCCCTGTACGGTAATGAATATATTCATTTATTCAATAAACGTTCACCACAGCTCCAGTTACTTATAGGCTTAGTGTCATAAACTTGAAGAAAAGTTTATCAATCGATAAACGCTTATTATACCGAAAAGGCGCAAAAGCCTTTACTACAACATTGAAACGAACAAGCCGATGATTACTGTTGATATCATACCATTGTTTCATAATTTATTGGAATTACTGATATAACTTTCTTTCATTAACGCACAGCACACTTACCTAATATTATGATTGGCGTTTGTTTAAAAACATGTAAACACATTTAAACCTAATTTGTTTGGTTATTTTATCAAAGTATTTAGATAAGTGTAGATTACTTTAAAAGAATAAATGTTCACGTGCTACTAATTCCTATGTACGGGTTTATTGAACGATGCTTACTTCGAACGTTTTTGTTGTTTGCTAACCTTTCGTTACATAGGAGTTGAGAAACAACAGAAAAATGGCGCTAAATTACAGGCGACCTTAGTCATTCTGCAGCTTTGAGTATAATTTAATATCTGAAGCCCCATAATCACAAGAAAACTCGAAACAGATTAAAAGGTATAGCACTGGGGGACTCAGGCAATCGCCCGATAGGTAAGGCCGCCCATACCTGGAACGCTGAGTACATTAAAAATGTATATCTATTATTTACAACTTTTTGTGGAGAAGTTTCTCTCCTTATAGTTTTGAAAATTAAGTTTCTGTGCACGAATCCAAATGTTTTAAAACTGCATAAAAATCATGAAAATGACAGATGACAATTGTTTTTTTCAAGGACTATATTTGTTGTTCTTCGAAAGATGTCTTCAAGAAATAGTACAATAAAGTACAAATTTATATACCTTATTTGTTACCATTTTACTTTCTAAGATCTACATCTAAAACTGATAACTAATACAACTTCGAAGTAAAGAAATAAACGAGACATTTTGGCATTTACAAACACCTCTTTTTAAGATCAAAGCAGCACGGAACCTTTGACACAGCATAAGGAAATACCAGTCTTAATAAAATTTACATACTTTGGAGTTGTATTTTTGTCATTTCTAGATATATTTTCAAACACGGAGTCTGTTATGGATTTTTAAACTGTAATGAGTCAACGATCTTGTGAAATTAGTTACAATATTCACGAATATTCTCTGCGATTGCAAATGACAGCACTATTCCAAATAAAAACAAGCTTACAAATAACCAACTGATTGAGGAAAATGTCTGGTTATAACATCTATACACACACTTCTATATTTAATCTATACTAAATCTTGTACAACATTGTGATTTTAGTCTAAATTATAACCACGAAAATTTAAGAGATAGCCAGAAAAATACTTTGAGTATTCAAAATTTTCAAACACACCATTATCAATCAAGTCTACAGAAAATGTCCATTTTCTGTTTGCAAAGCATTACTTTTTTAGTTGTTGATCAGACCAAAAATAGAAAATATTTAAGCAAAACATTCACCATTAAAACACTAAAAATAATATAAAGCTGTAACGATCGAAACAAACATATAGACAAAGCGTATTTCATTACCATATCTGTATCTCACCAAGAATAAAAGTTATGGGCATGATAAACTGTTTTGTTAAATTATCTATTATTAAAAGATGTTATATACATTTTTTCTTTTGTAAAGCATTTAATAATACCATCAATATATGGTCAAAGCTATTTAAGTCCTGTATTTAAACCATTTATACTTATGAAGAACAACAAAAAGCACAGTGTAATCTCTACATTAGAGGAATCACGCTCCCACTTTGAAAAATTATGATATCTACTGTAGTTGTTACTCACACAAATTCAGACGTATTTCTGTAACTTGTATTTCACTTTTACTTATCAGATTAAACACCACTGTGTTTGAAGATACACAGTACTTTGTTTTAAACTAACAAGAGTAGGGGATATTCTTTCGTTTTTAAGGATAAAGCAGATACTTACTATATGCCTGACAGTTTGTTGGTTTGTTTTGGAATTTCGCACAAAGCTACTCGAGGGCTATCTGTGCTACCCGTCCCTAATTTAGCAGTGTAAGACTAGAGGGAAGGCAGCTAGTCGTCATCACCACCCACCGCCAACTCTTGGGCTACTGTTTTACCAACGAATAGTGGGATTGGCCGTCACATTATAACGCCCCCACGGCTAGGAGGGTGAGCATGTTTGGCACATGCCTGACAGAAGAAGAATGTTCATGAAGAGACAAAAAATCATATAACTGCAGGTCAAACACATCAATAAATTCTACT